>OX388275.1:1372500-6372500 GCA_947579855.1 Anticlea derivata | reverse complement strand
ATAAAGGTCGATCTAGATCCGGAAGAAGCAGTATAGGAATGCTCTTTGGGAGAATTGTCTTTGTCAAGCAATACACTTCTTCAGGCTGATGATGATGTCAGTTCTGCAGATTATACAGGCTGTAGCCTGCCAATTCAACTTGCTGATTCTGAGAGCTGTGTCGGTGACCTTGGTTCCTCAACGGATTTCCCCATTTCGGATGTGTTCACGCATGACCCGTACACAACCTATGTCTAATTTTGTCCTGGTTTAAAATTAGGCCTGAGTAGCATGACTGAAATGTTTTTTTTTCCTGTAACTTCGTATGAGCTAGTTTTGCTAATACAAGCTAACTGTCAAAACTGTAATCGGCTTTGAATCCGGTTACGAGGACAGTGAACTTACGCAATCAGGGGACAGATCTATTAAATATCACCCGCAGGCCTCGCAGGCTCTAGGATTCCCTATGTCTTGAGTGAAACGAGTACTATGGTAGCCAAATACCCAAACCTGGAACGAATATTTGCAGATTATGCATACATGATGCCTTGGTGGCCCCGGCTAAAGAATGGGCCCCTCCATATCTACCTATCCGCGGATGTCATAAGAGGCGACTAAGGGAAAAAAGCTAGGGGATGGGCAGCAGCGTCCCTCATTTTAACAGCGATAGCTCTAACTGCGCTCGCCAACCCGCATGCCCAGCGTGGTGAGTATGGGCAAATCCCCCCACATGATAGGAATTCGCTCTGTCTGTGGGGGAGGCCATGTTCAGCAGTGGACGTCGTACGGCTGAAATGATGATGATGATGATGCATACATTTGTCCCACTGCCAGAATCGAGCACGCACCTCTTGCGGCTCACCATAGCACTCGTCTGTCACGTCTATTTCCTTTCAAAGACTTCAACGCGCGCTGTGTGCTACGAAACGGCTACGAACAAATTACATACCTAAAAATAATCTAACTTGTAAGATTTTTACCCGACTACGGAGGATTGTGTTTAGCAGACTAGTCTATTTCCTATGTATGCATGTTTATCTGTGCCCCTAGTTCCTAAACTAGTGTTCATCAATTGTCAACTGAGGTGTCAAATAAAGCGTCTTTTACTTGTCAACTTTAGGTGGCAATCAATCAAGCGTACGGCCCACCTTTTAGTAACTAACGTTATAATATAGTCGTTTGCAATACCAGAGGCATCACACACGCGTAGTCGACCCCGAACCCTCAAAGAGCTCTGGCAACCTTACTCACCGCAGGAACACAACACTATTTTAAACAAATAGTGTCATTGGCTTTTTTCGTTATTTACATTTAAATTCACCTTATTGTCTTCTACAGGGAACTGTATCGCCATAAGAGAGGTGAGGACCGACCTGAGGGTGCTCCATTGACGGCCTACGTCTGTGAGGATTGCGACAAGGTGCTAGGCAGCATGTGTGCTCTGCACACGCATAAGAAAATGCACAAGGTTTCTAAGCCGGTAAGTTGTGTAGGTATTTATGAACTTTACGCCTCCGGCTAGGAGGGCGGAGATTTATGTAAATCAAACATTATTACCGTACGTATAAATTTATGCTACATAGTACTCTTAAATGGTGAAGAGAAACATTGTGAGGAATCCGGCATATCCTAGAACCTAAAAATTCGAAGATATTACTGTGACATGTGCTCGAAATAAGCCTTTGCGAGGACTTTGGTTATACGCAAAACTGAGTTTTAAGCCATCTGTAGCAAATCCTATTAATATTATCAATGCGAAAGTTTGTGAGGATGTTTGGATGTTTGTTCAATCACGCCGTAACGGCTCAACCGATTTTGATGACACTTGAAATATAAAGAGTTCTTTACCTAGAAGAGCATATAGGCTTTATGTAGGTACCATGCCAGCGAAGCCACGTATGCTAGTACGGAATATAACATTATTACCTAATCCTAGTTAAGAAAGTAGGTAGGTAGGATACCTACACCTAATAGTATTTTTATTTTATTTTTACATTTTATTGTTTGTGTTGTTTTTAAATACTATGTGAAATGGATCTCGTGTCTGAAATAAAAATATATTATTATTATTATATAGGAAATTAACTGGACTTAAACCAGATATCATATCCATACCAGGGTTACCCGTGTCGGATATGCGGTCGTCGTTTCAACCAGTCCGGGCACCTGGCGATCCACATGCGAATGCACACCGGGGAGCGGCCGTACCCCTGCGATCTCTGCCCTAAGGCTTTCAAAGTAAAGGTAATGCTACTGGATCAGGATCTCCGAGCGTCGTTTCAACTATTTATTTCGGGCACTAGGCGATCCACATGCTAATGCACACCGGGGAGCGGCCGTACCCCTGCGATCTCTGCCCTAAGGCTTTCAAAGTAAAGGTAATGCTACTGGATCAGGATCTCCGAGCGTCGTTTCAACTATTTATTTCGGGCACTAGGCGATCCACATGCTAATGCACACCGGGGAGCGGCCGTACCCCTGCGATCTCTGCCCTAAGGCTTTCAAAGTAAAGGTAATGCTACTGGATCAGGATCTCCAAGCGTCGTTTCAACTATTTATTTCGGGCACTAGGCGATCCACATGCTAATGCACACCGGGGAGCGGCCGTACCCCTGCGATCTCTGCCCTAAGGCTTTCAAAGTAAAGGTAATGCTACTGGATCAGGATCTCCAAGCGTCGTTTCAACTATTTATTTCGGGCACTAGGCGATCCACATGCTAATGCACACCGGGGAGCGGCCGTACCCCTGCGATCTCTGCCCTAAGGCTTTCAAAGTAAAGGTAATGCTACTGGATCAGGATCTCCGAGCGTCGTTTCAACTATTTATTTCGGGCACTAGGCGATCCACATGCTAATGCACACCGGGGAGCGGCCGTACCCCTGCGATCTCTGCCCTAAGGCTTTCAAAGTAAAGGTAATGCTACTGGATCAGGATCTCCGAGCGTCGTTTCAACTATTTATTTCGGGCACTAGGCGATCCACATGCTAATGCACACCGGGGAGCGGCCGTACCCCTGCGATCTCTGCCCTAAGGCTTTCAAAGTAAAGGTAATGCTACTGGATCAGGATCTCCAAGCGTCGTTTCAACTATTTATTTCGGGCACTAGGCGATCCACATGCTAATGCACACCGGGGAGCGGCCGTACCCCTGCGATCTCTGCCCTAAGGCTTTCAAAGTAAAGGTAATGCTACTGGATCAGGATCTCCGAGCGTCGTTTCAACTATTTATTTCGGGCACTAGGCGATCCACATGCTAATGCACACCGGGGAGCGGCCGTACCCCTGCGATCTCTGCCCTAAGGCTTTCAAAGTAAAGGTAATGCTACTGGATCAGGATCTCCGAGCGTCGTTTCAACTATTTATTTCGGGCACTAGGCGATCCACATGCTAATGCACAGTGGGGAACGACCGTACGCTTACGATCTCTGCCCTAAGGCTGTCATAGTAAAGGTCATGCTACTATAGTGACGCTTCAACTACTCTGGGCACTGGGCGATCCATACGCGAATGCATACCGGGGAGCGGCCGTACCCTTGCGATCTCTGCCCTAAGGCTTTCAAAGTAAAGGTAATAATGCTATAGGGATGCAGGATCTACGACCGTTGGTCGCTTCAAACACTCTAGGCACTGGGCGATCCACAAACGAATATACCCTTCCGATCTCTGCCCTCAGGCTTTCAAAGTAAAGGTAATGCTACTAAAGGGTTAAAGGACCTGCGTGCGATTGATTATCATTGATGTCATAATCGTTTTTGGTGTACTTAGTTCCGCTTTTTCAACGTGGCTCTGGCTTTTCATGGTCATCCTTCCAGTTGATTGGTAGGAATTGAGGATAGACATTTCCTATTTAATATTCGGTGGCAAGCTGAGGTGGCAAGACCCACACAGATTAAATAATGGTCCGTGTAGAAGACGCCATACGTGTCCTATAAGTACCTAGTTACTCAACCATTTCTTTTATTTTAGGTAATTTGGTATGGCATAAAACCAAAGAAACTTCTATACCTACGCAGTAGGTAAACAAGCGTACAGTAGCAGGTACCTAACCTACTTACCTACGAGTAAATATGACTGACAAACCGAGCATTTCGTTTGATCAGCAAAATTTTTGCATAACTTAATAACTATTAACTATGCTGTGATACATTTTTATAGCCCGTTGTAAGATCATTGGCACTACAAATTCCAGCCTGGGGTGCACCGAACACAATAACCGTCGTAGTTAGTTTAACCATCGGTTTAGTGGAAGCATATTTAATGAAATAAGGAGTGAACAGTTGTCAATGTATTAGTTAGTTACGAATTTTGACACGGTGTATCTTGAATCATCCCTTATTGAATGATTTTAGAAGCGAAATTCCGCCCGATTTTTACTTTAGATTCGTCTCTAGCCATAAAGGTTAGGTATACCGATCAGTTTGTAGACTTTTACTACCATACGTTACTTTGCTTTGTTTGTCTTGTCTCTGGAAGAAATCGCCGATTATAGGACTATAGTGTATACATTATGTATAAGTACATGTCTTACATTGTGTCCTCAATAAAGCATATTATTATTATAAAAAATAACAAAAAAATTGAGATTTTTGTAACCGTTCGTTTGATACAGATCGTGCATGGCAAGAATAAAAACCGCGCGTTCATAGCCGACGATTGTGTCGGTGAATTCATAATTCATAATTCATTTATTTTTCGTGAACCTAAGTACATTGATAGATGGTGAGGTTTAGAGTAAAGATCACTAGATTCTGACATCGGTCATACAAACATTATAAATACAAAGATTTAAACCAATATTAATTATATTACAAATTACATAATAACTAATAAGTAACAAATTCAAAAAAATATATAAATTTATCATTAATGTCAATCTTATATAATATTAAATTAAATTAAGTTTGTCATACAGAAATTCGTTTAAACGTGGTGAACTCCGTTCTTAGACAATTCCCAGTACTTTTTCCGTATAATGCATGTGAAATGGTGGTTGGTAGGTGGAGCGCGACGACCATCGTCGAACACATACGGGGGAGCGGCCCTTCGCGTGCGCCGCGTGCCCGAAGACGTTCACTGCAGCCGCACGCTTGCGTGAGCACGCACGCATTCACACGGACCAAAGGTTACGAATATACTAAAAACTAGCATCCGCTCGCGGCTTCGCTTGCGTAGTCCGGATTACAAGCAGCCTATATGTACCTCATTTGATTCCAATCAGTAATGCAATTCATCATCATCAACATTTCAGCCGTACGACGGCGACGTCCACTGCTGAACATGGCCGGATCGGCCGGCTGTGGGTTCGAATCCCGGTTGCTTATAGATATTACATACATTTGGATCATCATCATCATCAACAACCTGTAGAAGTCCACTGCTGGACATAGGCCTCCCCCAAAGAGTTCCACGACGAACGGTCTTGAGCCCTTTCCATCCACCGACTTCCCGCAACCTTTACAATGTCATCGGTCCATCGGGTGGGGGGCCTTCCAACACTGCGTCGCCTGGTTCGTGGTCGCCATTCGAGAACCTTTACTCCCCAACGGTTATCGGTTCTGCGAGCTATATGGCCTGCCCACTGCCACTTCAACTTGCTAATTCTGAGAGCTATGTCGGTGACCTTCGTTCTTCTACGGATTTCCTCATTTCGGATCTTATCACGTAGTGAAACTCCGAGCATAGCTCTCTCCATAGCACGCTGCGCGACTTTGAGCTTGTATATACATTTGGATGTATGTGGACAATACGGATTTGTGCTCTCAAACGATAAAAAATATCGTCATAGGCATGTCTTAAAAGAAGACATGACTATGAAAGTTTCGAAAAGGCGCATTTTAATTTTGTTTCCCACACTGGTTCTTTTACGAGCATTAGTTGGACTTTTTTACGAGCAATCCTAGAAAACCTCTTTAGTTTATTTTTATGCAGCAAGAAACTAATTGGAATTCAGAACAGGACCGCACAGATTAAATAATAGTTACTACGACAGAACTCGTCGCCAGCTCCTCTACCGGAAAATACGTTAAACCTTGCTGCGTGTGGCTTCGAATAGATGGCGCTAGTTGTTTAAATAATGAGTTGAAAGTTGAAACTGCTTTGGATCGCTCGTTTCGATAACTTGCATTATTTAGTTGAGTTATTTATCGACGACAACCTGTGTAGCGTGGCGAGCGAGTGCCCGCTTGGGATGCGCGTAGAGGTGCGTGTTCGATTCCCGTGGCGGGGCATATGTTAACATGATCTGAAAATATTCACCCGGTCTGGGTGCTGTGCAATCGTAGAGACATTATGAGAATTAGACCATTTGCTTTTTGGATTTTTTGCTAATTGGACGATATTGCATGTTAGTCTTTTCGAAAAGTTTTTCTACATTGATCTATGTAGAATTGACGTAAATTAACTTCCATCTAATCTCACTGCAGTGGCCTAAGCAAGAATAATTCACGATAACGCTTAGTTATTAGTACTTCTGTATGTATGTACAATAAGAAATAACGGGGATATTGTTTTCAGGCCGTACATTTGTGATATCTGTGGAGCCGCTTTCCGAAGACCATACGCGCGGACTGTTCACACTCTAATCCACACTGGAGAGAAACCACATGAGTGTGACGTCTGTGGAACTGCTTTCAGGTCAGTAACAAACTACTAGACCTCATACCAAGACAACATTATTTGTTTCAAATAGTGTTGTGTTCCTGCGGTAAGGTTGCCAGAGCTCTTTAGGGGGAGGGGGGTTCGGGATCGGCAACGCGTGCGTGATGCCTCTGGTATTGCAAGCGCTCATAGGCTACGGTAACCACTTACCAACAGGTGGGCCGTATGATTGTTTGCCACCTCAGTTGTATAAAAAAAAAAAAAAGATCTTGCACTTGTTTGCTCTTGCTCCTGCTGTTAAAGGTACACGTTCCTAGCTATTTTATTTTTAATTTTTGAAAGGCGTATTTTAATGCTATGTTAAAAGTGACGTATAGGCGTTACTAAGTGCGTTTGCGGCAAGCATGAGCATCAAGGAACCCCTACCATATAATAAGGTTTGCATAAATAGTCCACCTGGGCTCTTTGTCTCTTCGTTCGGGAAAGTACTGCCACATTTGGTACCTATAAATTCAGCCGCCAAACGCGCAATGCTTGCAATGCTGTTTTCTGTTTGAAGGGTGAGGTAGTCGATGATATTACAGGTACATAAGTCTTACCAACTCATGTCTCAGGGTGATGGACGCAATGCCACATACCACATCCTGGATGGTATTGCAGCCGTATGACAGTGGTTACCGCTTACCATAATGGAACATTTTCTAGCCCGTTAATTAATAACATAAATATAAATACAATAATATCATCTATTTTTTTTTGTTTAACATTTTTTTTTTTTTTTGGTTGTACATGGAATCGCAAAGGAGCACTTCGTTTTGGATCCACTGTAAGTAAGAAGGTAGCTTAAATTCGACATGTAGTCTAGATCAAAACGCTGATAGATAAAGCTGCACTTATCATACTAAAGCTGTGTTCAAATGTGCGATATGTCATCTGAAATGTATTCCAAAAATGATCATTATCCCTCCTGAGTAAAGTCAATTTTAAGTTTCATTTTTAGGGGCATGCGATATCTTACGCCCTCAAATGTCAAGATCAATATAAATAAATATTAAATATTAATAAATAAATATTCCGGACATATTCACACGGTCAACTGATCCCAAACTAGGCATAGCCTGTACTATGGGTACCAGAGACTAATATACATATATAATAGATAAATATTTAACACCCAGACACAGAACAAACATCTGTGTTTATCACACAAATGTTTGTCCAGTGCGGGGATCGAACCCGCAACCTCTAGCGCAGAAGGCAGAGTTACAACTAACTGAGCTATGAGGCCTGTCAAACAAAATATTGACTACTGTCTGTAGATTTTAGGATAATTTTTAAATGAATTTTAAACATTTATTAGATGACATATCGCATGCCGTTTGGACACGGCTTAGCATCACAAAATATTTTCTTAGCCCAACTTGGTACTTACAAACAGCGAGCGTCAAAAAGTATAGAAAATCTATGATAATCATTCTCTTGCATAAATATGGAAAAAAACGGTCAAATCAAGGTAAATGATAATTATTGTGAGGAAACCAGTAAGTATTCTTAAAAGCGCCGATGGTTTTTGCAACCTGTGACGTATGGAATACTCACTATTGCTGAATACTTTCCCAGACGTCTTTATAGATCCCTATTGCATATTCTTTGCTTGGAGGTAACAGTCATGAATCATTTTTTTTCTCATATTCATTTTGTAAACATAGGTTAAACCAGATGTCGCTTAAATAATAGGAATCTCTATGCTACCAACATAATTTGGTGTACAATAATAGGAAAATAATAATAATATGGAAACTATATTAAAAATTCATATCATTTAGATATTATACATTATTGCAAATAATTAATTCTGAAACATTATAAAAACATTTTTCATGCAACCACGCTTTAATTTTGTTAGTGAACTTATGCAGAGGTAGTTTATCTTATGTCGTTCAATACTCAACATTTATTGCTTTCACATGGTTGGTTACAGGTAGTATATAGTTAGGTAGTTTCTCATGTGGACCCTGTATTAGGGTATTTTTATAGTAAGACCTGAAAAAAATAATGTTTAAAGTATCGTCATTGTTCATCATTGCATTTTTAACTTCGGAAACCCCACTTACTTATTTATTACTTATTTAACGGTCTTTAGATGGCTCAACTATTTCTTGTGTATTTTGTAAATATTAACTTGTATTAGTTTTAAGTTTCTTTCTGTAAATAAAGTATCTTATTTATTATTTATTTAAATTAATGAAAATCAATAAATTACAAAATCTATCTAAAAATATTGCCCTTGTCACTTTTTGTCAATATACAAGAGTAAGGAAAGGCAATACTTTACGCATTGTTTATCTTTTGAAAGGTTTTAAGGCCATAAATGTCAAAGTTGTGTTATTTCATTTCAGACGTTCAGGCGATATGTGGAAACACAAAAGAACCTTACACGGAGCCTGAATACCAACAGTAGAAGTGGCTATTTAGGTACCTCTAATACTTGTACAAAAGAACTTCGTACTAAAACTAGGACCTAGTGCAATTTTTGCTCTCTACCTAAGCTAGATTTCACTAATAGTTTCCCATTTCTAAGTAAATTTATTATATTTTCAATGGCTATAGTACACGACGCAAGCGACTAACGCGTTACGAACCAGTTTGTAATTGGTGATTTACGTTTGTAACTACCTAGTTTCTTATGAGTACGACTGTGGCTGATATAGCATTAGTGTGTACCTACGATCTCAATAAAATAAATACTTACCTTTATAGACTCTTTAAATACTCCAAAAAAACAAATCAGCTGCCTTCTTCTAAATACGGGGATGCGCTATTCCTGCTCCATTGAGCCACTCCTTCATACTTATGTAAGGCGTCATTTTACTTGTCGTATCACTGGTTGTTTCTTAATCATCCTGCTTTAAGGTCGGCAGGTTGATGTATGATGGCCCCGAAAAGGGCCTATGACCGTTGGTGAACGAACCAGTGTAGCGAAGGCGCCTCGAATTTCGGAAATGCCATGGAAATCGGAGCAATGGAATATCAATCCAATCGATCAATTGAGCTATCTATATCTAGTCTTTAGATAGCTGAACTGTTGTGTATTTTGTAAATATTTACTTGTATTCGTTTTAATTTTCTTTCTGTAACTATTCTTCTATTCTATTTCTATTTTCAGCCGTTTTTATCCCACTGCTGGGCAAAGGCCTCCCCCCATTCCCTCCACACTTCACGATCCTGTGCAACGTCAACCCAGTCTATCAGAAATAGGTCGAATTTATCCTGCCATCTGCGTCTTGGCCTGCCGCGTCGCCTTCTCGTTGGGTCGGGGCGCCACTCGGTGGCTATCTTTGCCCACAGCACTCCGGAAGCTATTAACTATTCTTCTATATTGGAAAAAAATATTTAAAGAGAAGCACTGCGAATTGAGCTCAAAGGTAGATAAAAGTACTCTGAAGTCAGCAACGTAGAGAGGTGTGCCATGTTTTCGTAGACAACCTACTACATCGGAGCAGATGCTTGTATTATATTTTTCAATGCTAAAGACTTTAGAGGTTAGAAACGATTCTCTGTTCAGTTATAATTTAAACTTTCCGAGCTTTTTGATGATTTTTTTAACTATGTATTTATTTCTCTGCTCACTTCGATTCGATGTCCTTACTCAACACTGCGATCAGATTTATAGATGCTTTTGGTACCTTTATAAGGTATTATTCCATTGAAGGTGACTAAACAGTTTCAGCAGTGGAAGCTGTTGTGCATGTAACATGTTTGGATGGAGTAGGCTCACCCAGCACGGTGCTGGATGAGCCTACTCCATTTAACAAGAGGTGCTGGCAACACCTCTCAGCTTAGTCGGCCTTATCCACAGGAAAGTCCTCAAAACTCCGCTACACGAGTTGGCCGTCATACGAATTTACTTAGTACTTACTAAAGAAAAGACATGGTCGGTACGTGCGGAGCTAACTTAGCCGCGAGTTTTCCTCACGATATATTCCTTATAATTTTTTTCTAATAAAAAAATACATTGTTTTACGCCCAGGATTCGAACCAACGGCTTCTTTAAATAACTATGATAGATTTATAAAAGAGGATGAATGCAAAAAAAATATTCTACTCGTACCTACCTATCTCTATGCGATGGATATACTCTGAAGCAGTGTTCGAACGGCGTGCGATATAGTATTCAAAGTTTATTTCAAAATGATCCTTAAACCAACTGATTATATTCAACTTTTAGTCTTCAACTTTGATGCTTTAGGTACGATAAATATTTAAAAATATAAAACTATTTTTAAATATTTGTCGTCAATCTATGGATGACATAAAGTAAGTGTATTTTGCCCATTTAAAAAGGGTAGGCAAGAGAGAAGACAAGCCCACAGGTATGATTTCGTAGCACCACGCGCCGCCTACGATTCAAAGCGTTCAGTCGCCCACGCCATTGTTTCAGCACAAAAATATTTATAGAAGTTATGTGTAGTTAAGTCCGTAGGCCGGCCGAAGAATAGGCCCCTCAATATCTACCTATCCGTGGATGTCGTAAGAGGATGGGCAGCAGCATCCCCTATTTTCACAAAGATAGCAGAGTATGGGAAAATCCACCCACATAATAGGAACGCTCTGGAAATCTGTGGGGGAGGCCATGTTCAGCAGTGGAAATCCTACGGCTAAAATGATGATGATGCGGAGTTCTCTAAAATTACTATACATCCTCCTCCGAAATCCTCGGTGCCATAGACGCCAGTGGTTTTATTCCCGTGGTGGCGGGAAAAATGTTTGTATGATCTGCAAATACTTGTTCTGGGTGTTGTGGTACACGCTCTAGTAGTTTCTAACACTTCTTCTTCTTCTTTTCGTGTCGATGCTTCACACATTTTAAATTAATTTAGAGTAGTAGGCGGCCACCCCAATCGCCCTATCCGTGGTCGCGTTGAGGTCCTCTCTCGTACAGGTATTTGGGCACAGGGGACACTCCAGCAAGTGTGGCATGGACTGAACTGGAGCACCACAGTCACACTGGGCTAGGCTCGAGTCCCTAAGCCCCCATTGACACATACTGTATCAAACACTTACGAGAGAGGGATTCCTAGTATGGAGTTAAAACTACGTATGTAACTGTTGGGTGGTTCTTTATGATTAATATAAACCTATTTTCGCTTGGACAGGAGTAATATTGTACAGTTACTCACTGTTGTTTTTTATTTCGGTGTCACCACATTTAATTTATTACACCGATACGAGTGTACCTAGCGAGTATGTGATGAATATAATATTTTCACCAAATGATCGAGTGCTCATTCTAGTCTTCTGTTCTATGAATTTATTTTTCTTTTATTTTTGGACATATCACACACGGTCAGCTGATCCCAAACTAGGCATAGCCTATGGGTACCAGAGACTGATATACATAATAGATAAATATTTAACACCCAGACACAGAAAAAACAACTGTGTTCATCTCACAAATGTTTGTCCAGTGCGGGAATCGAACCCGCAACCTCTAGCGCAGAAGGCAGAGTTACTACCAACTGAGCTATGAGGCCTGTCAAATTCTCTTGGCGTTTCTTTCTATGCTCTATGCATTTTGCGTATGCTGATTGTAGCAAGAAAAATTGCTCTTCCTCTTTTTTATTTTTTGTCTAAATCGATCTAGAGACGTTGCACTTCTATTTCTAGTGGTATGGTCTGTTTTCCACATTAAATTGAAGTACTTTTAGTCTGTTTTTCTGGTTATGACTAGTATGAAAAATATATATTTCTTAAAAAATATATTTTATATATTTTTGTCTGGTGATGTTTTTATGCACCTACATAATCTATTTGTGCCCTGTAGCCCAGTATTTTGGGTATCTTTAAGGAGGGTAAGATAGTTGTATTATTATAAAAATAATAAGTCTGAGGTTCTTCAACAGTAAATATTTATTATAAAAATTGCTCTTATAGCCACATTTCTGTTTCTATATATAATAATATTTATGTTTATTCTTTGTGCCATTGTTTCACAAAATTATTCCTGTTCTTGTATTTTCGATACAACGGCTTAAACAATAATATATTACAATAATAATTTATCATTAGACAATTAGAGAAACAATTTTGAAAAACTCTTAAACCTGAGGAACGTGTTAACAATTCGATGTGCATAATGGAGTTTCAAAATTGTTTTCACAATTTTCTAACGAGAGTATTTTCTTTCTAAAATATATTCACAATAGTTTTAATTAAAAAATCCTGTCATTTTTTGGTAACCAATGGCATTGAAAACTAAGGATACACTTACACAGATAAAGTTTACGTATGTTATTGTTGTGGTCGTTTCTTTGAAAAGACCGCAACGCGAAGACGGATGGAACGAAGAGTCTACTGAGATAACAATTTTATTGCTGAAGGTCACAACACATTCCATGGGACACGGGCGACCGGGTCCCACGAGGCTGGGGTACAGGCGCGGTGAACATGACAACACAAAAATATTAGCCAAAGAGTATTTTATACAATACAGAATGCTCACCACATAATATTGACAATATACACAATCATACAAGGGAGTAGCGTCAATTAATATTAAGTCCAATGGCTTAGGAAAAATACACAAGTACAAAAACGATTTGGCTTTATGAAAATGACAGGATAAAAGGGGGTTTACGAGTACGATCCAAGAAATGTACTGTCAAACGTTTCTATCTCTTATTTAAATAAAAATGTCTTCAAACTTAAGTAAATTTTATCTGGACTATCGAAAGCTTATCAGCTCTTATGGCTTAATTAACAAAAGGCATGTTTGAAAATTGGATCAATAAATACTTTCTGTGATCGTACATAAACCTACTGCAAGCAATCACGGTTCTTTGATTTTGTCGCATCAGTTCAAAAATCAGTCCTGAATGAGATAAGAACATAAATTAAGTACTTGAATAAGTCAAACATTACAAACATATCCGACAGAATCAAAAGACCAGACTTAAGTTTGTTAGTACATACATAGTAAAATATAAAAAGTAGGTATACCTACGCGAAACAGAATTATTTGCCGAAGAGTCGTAACTTACTAAGTAAACCATCACAACCAACCATACGGACATCTTCAACAAAATATCCACGCGAAATAAAACAAAAAATATTGAGCTGTTCGTACCATTAACTCAGTGCATCACTTATGAGTTCAGAACCCAAAAATCATTATAAACTAAAAGTCGTTAAGTAATATATTGGTCTGTACTGGCAATACAATTTTGTGACATATATTACAATAGAATGCGTATGTTACTTGTAAATCTGTACTTGTGAGTGAATTGGACAGAATAAGGTTGTAATATACAACTCTGTGCAAGACAGTGGTAGCGCGTGGCTCCGACAGTGAGCTACCCGACAATCCACATCGACATCAATAAAATTACTTTACAATTATATTTACAAAGACCGCGAACGTCGCGGCATAATGCCCATCTCCATAATATGTACACTAGATTTAAGAACATAGTTTCTCTCATTAGCTACCGAATCACAATTCAAATAATTGAGTAATTGACAACGGTGGACAAACATGCGCCGGAGCACTAATGCATCTTAGGGAAATTTGTACTTTGCTCTATTTAAATGTCGTTCTAGTATGTTTGGTCCATGCAGTTCCAATTCCAAGTGCGTACCCTCGGCTGCCGTGTATCATCAGAATTGTCGTCAGGAAAAGAATAATACTGAGAAAAACAATTTAAGTACTTACGCTTAAAATTTCATTACTTAATTACTAGAATAAATTGTTTATACACATCAATTGGATTAATTTCGAAACATTATTCTATAAAATGGATGTAAACTGGATTCGTCGTCTGACTACTTGTCTGATGATACTGTTTCAAAAGGCTAGCCATAAGATACGCGACGCGCACAACCCAATGGCACCAATGAAGGAGTTTGTTATCCATTACTATTTCGATGGATCGTCTTCGAACCTCTCTCACTAGGCATCACTGGGTTATGGTTTAAATCCGGCGTTCAACTATTTGTTTACCAACCCTTATTATTTAACTTTTCAAATCGCATTGCATTCCCAAGTTTAATCCGTCATTACCGCGTGTGTAACTTGATCGAATGCCTCCCAACAAATGGTACAAAAACTAGATTAAAAATCCCAAATAAATTACCGTTATAATAGTTTACTGTAATTGTTTATAGGAACTGTAATTCACACTGTTAGTAATCGTAAATAAATTATTCAATGAGACAATTTGGTTACCATAATGTTTTCTTAAAACTAACTGTTAGGAGTGTCTTCGTTGAGAGCCATTCGAGCTACTGGACAGACTTTCAATTCCGGTTTAAGGATGAAATAAGTAGGTACCTACAGCCACAGTCAGCCGAATTTGTTTCCAATTTTAAGTTTCTAAATGCACGATTCTAATAGATGAAACTTTCATAGTCACAGGTTGTTAAGGCTTGTTTAATTGACATCCCGTTACTTAATATGCTGCTGTTGGATGTGTAACTATTGAAAGTTCATTTAATTTAAGTACATTCTTATGTACTACGTCGAGTTTGTCACTATAAATAACTTATAGAGTTTATAAGCATACGTTTTCGGCAGTAGAGTTACTCATGCGTTTACCTTTTCGGCACATGTCCACACATTAAATACGTACATTCGTAGCGAAACTAATCGATGAGGGCGTGCGTCTCTCAAACACTGACCCAAAATCTGAGGCCAGGCCTTCCAGTAAAGAGACACACACCATCACAGACTAGAATCAGGTATTGCAATCTTACAGTGACCGAACAAAACTAAATTCATTTTGTTGTTCGTTGTTCTAATACATTGGGAGAAAATAAGACAGAAATAATTTCAAACTATCACTTTTCTGCTTTAACGAATATTAATAAATATAGCATTTACCTAATAATTTACATAATAATTTCAACAAAATTTCAAACACCCATGTTTAATTTGAACGATAATAACGTCATTAGCTAAGTCACTTTTCAGTTTCGGTTTGGAATTCACTTAAAGAAATAAAACTATCAAAAATAACTCGGCTCGCGTTCAAGTCCTGCGTCACGTCCGAAGCTAGCACCTTCCCTTTAGCAATTACATAATACTAACTACTGACTGCGTGCGTCGCGTCGCCTCAGCGCGGGCGTCGGCGTCATCGACGGGACCGGGGCCGGCGGGCGCAGGCGGCGCGGCGCGCCTCGACTAGATGTGCCGAGCGGCGGCCGGCGCGGCGTATCACAGGCTCAGAGGGGCGCGGGCGAGTCCTGCCCGCGCGCCAAGCACTAACTCGTCGGCACCAGCAGCCGCACGAAGCTGTCCTCGCTCCAGCCCCAGTCGTCGGGCCACGCGTCCTCGGGGGGGTCCAGCGCCGACCGGGAGGACAGGCTCAGCACGGAGCCCCAGTCGATGGTGCGCGCCTCCTCGTCACCGTAGCCAGAGTCACGGTCGGGGGGCGCAGGCGCGGGGAAGGGCGTCGCCCGGCCGCCGGCGTCACGCGCGCCCAGCAGCTCGCAGCGCGCAGCACACGCGCCCTGCTCCGCCGGCGCCTCCTCCGCGCTCTCGCGCTCCATCTCGCGTTCAATGCCGCGTAGCGTGTTGCACACCAGCACAGAGCGCCGTAACGAGGGGTCCGCCGTCTGGCGTAGCCGCGCGAGCTTAAGCGCGCACAGGTTCATCATTTTGAACCGCCTCTCGCGGTAGCAGCGGCGAGACGCACAACGGCCGGCGGCGCGGCCGTCGCAGCAAGCGCGCGTGGCAGCGCCACCGAGCTCCAGGTACGACTTGCCGTTCTCAGCGCGGATGGTGTCATGCTGGCCGCACCAGCCGCCGCACCAGCGCCGGCGGCAGGCGCGCCGCTCCTCGTCGTCGGCGCGCCAGCACTCGCCGCCGCCGGCGCCGGCCGCCACCGCCTCGAGCCGCGCGATGGAGTCCTCCCAGCGCGCGACCTTCCCGCCGCCCTCGCACGGCGAGCCGGCGCGTCGCTTGCCGCCGCACCCACCGCCCGAACCCTGCAATACCAAAAAGTGCACATTTAATAGGACATTCACTATAACTGCAAACAATACAATAAACATACATTGATTTGTCTGTTACTATAATAATTTTGTTTATCACACAACAATATTTAACATATTTTAACCATTAATATTATTTCCTCGAAATTCCGCCATACACAGACCAAAGATTTAATGAATACAAGTGGACTGCTCACGTCTTCATCTGCATGAAGATGTTCTCTTACAAATTTTGATCTCCTGAATTCTTCTGATAAAAAACTAACCCTTTCATGGATGTATCTAAAGAATTCATTTGCTCTCCCATTTTAGGGCATAGGTAGAGATTAGGCCGTGTTAGGGTGAAGCTATTACACGTAGTGTATTATATAGTCTTTGGGTGAAGCATTGATCACAACAGTCAGTCAGTAAGGCAACACCATTTTCTTACATTCATTTCGAAGCCTGAAGTAAGAAGCAAAAGTCACAGTGACTTTGAAATTGCAATTTAAAAAAAAATGTACAAACGAGGCCCCAAATAAGAATTGAAAGCGATTTACAGAAGTTTCGGAGGTAAACCCTTTAATATTTTTTTCAACACACTTGCTCATAAAGTGGCTCTAATTTCACCGCAATTAGGTACATAATGATACCTAGTAATCAAACTGTGACTTTTTCATTGCTATTATTAAAAAACGTGAGTTATTTTATTTTATTGGTTGAGCTGCTTTGTTCTTAAAAAAGTTTCGAAACAAAAAAGATCGTGCGCGAAAGTAAAAAAAATCTCATTCTTTTAGTCTATGGCCGATCGCCTTTGTAAGATGCGCGCGCATAGGAAAACTGACTAATTTTTCCCGCCATTGCGAAAAAAAAATCACAACTCGTTTTCACAGTTATTTTTATTATTATTTTATTCTCATGTGTGTTGAAAAACGTCGTATGATACTAGTCTGTATTGATGATTACCGTCTTCGGCTCTCTTAAGACCCGAGCCGTCAGGCGAGGGTCTCAATGACGCCTCAGCGGTAATCACCAAACTTACACACTTGTACCACAATGTACTAATCTACGAGTTTATGAATAGGAATCTATCCTGTCTTAAAATTCCAATAAGTCGGTAAAACTACACTTTAAATATTTCAATTTGTTTTAAATAATATATATTAAATGGGAATCGTATAGAACTAAAATAATTGATCAAGCGAGCGAAGCGAGAGAAGGAAGAATGTATATTCGAAAAAATAAACAAAAATATTGTAAGCTCATTTTATTCATTATCATTATTATATATTTTTTTTCGCACTATTGTCATTAATTTATTATATATCATATTTTGTAATCATTGATAGCAACTACACAATCACAACAACAAAAATTCACAGCTAGGTACCTACGCATTGTTCGTTTATACTCGATCTGCTCGATCTCGATCAGGTTTTGGCTGAAAATCAGTGTTTTTGCTTTTAAGCAAAATATTTCACTGAGCCATAGCCTATTTGTCGTACTGCAGTACACGCAAACTTGCCTACTCTAAGATACCTACTTTTTAAAAATTGCTCTTTTGTATATTTATACCTACCTATTGTATGTTATTTAGTTTAAAATTGTTTATCTATGTTAATTGTGTGTGTCTGTAGTGCCAAATAAATTTCTTATCTATCTATCTATCTATTTGTTCGAGCATAACTTTCAAAACTTTGATCCAATCTGCATGGAATTTGGTAGATTATCAAGATTTGCTGGTAAGAATAACTAATACAAATATCATAGTTGGGGTGTCACACGTAAGAGCTCATACACACAGCGATTTCTATTCTAGGCCATATAGTTTAGGACGGTAGTAACCAATAGAGCTCCCACTTCTTTGAGTTACAATGACATCGTACTTCAAGTAATCTGGTTAGTTAGTAGAACGAGATAAAGATTCGAAGTTTATCTCAGTTGTACACGATCATCAAAGCACCAACTGTTACCGGACATCGCGAGATCGCAGTTCGGGGCGAATCACTAGTAGGTATTTAAGAGTTGAGTAGGTTGAACGCGAGTGCCGGTGGGCGGCCGCCGCGCAACGCGCCGGTCGTCTGACGAAAGTACCGTAAGACGCACTGCTTTGACTGGTCGTCGGAAAACGATGGGAAAACTAGCAAGAAATTATAGGTCATCCTTTACAATTGGTTATTTATATCATTTTTAACAATTAGTCGAAGACATTTGCCATCCCTCGCTAATTTTCTCAATACCAATTGCCTGAATGTCTGCCTCTGTCTCTTCGTTTTTCATCTAGAATCAGCAACTTGTTACAAAAAGTTCACATCGATTGTGGCATACGGCCGGCGTATACCTGGTGGGGTGCCTCCCGAGTTCTGTGCGCTATTATCCTCGATCCGACCCTTCTCAGTTTTTTTGGAACACAATGCACTCCCGGAGCGCTGCCCCTACGTTGGGGTCTGCTCAGGTAGAAGATATCGCACCAACTGCGTGCGTACTGACGATGACGCAGTTCTGAGATTAAACGAATATTCTGAGGAAGCGCATTCTTTTCTTTTTAAAGGTATCTTCTAGTTCTAGGTAGAGCTAACTTACACGGACTCGGTCAGTGGTTAATCCATCCACAAACTAGAATAACTGGCTATCATGCCGCCAGCTGCCGTGGATTAATGATGGACGTGCATATGCGACGTGCGTAGGGGTGACTTTTGCATCGAGGCTTGTTTATAAATTGATTGCCTATACATTGCCACTTTAGTTTAAGACGGCACAAGGCGTTTGTGCCGATGGAACTCGGTGTACGTGTAGCGAGGCTATGCATACGCGCAATAAAAAAGGAATAGTAAAGGCCAAGTCCAGCAGGCGGCAGATGCCCCTGCACCTGCCCCAACAATTAGGTGGCACACGCGTCTTCGCTGAACTGCCTACTAGCTAGTCATCTGCTGTCAATATAAATGCACTTATTATTTTAAAACAACTTGTTTAAAATAAAAGCAATGGAAAATATCATTTTATTTAATATCAAACAATCCTTGTTTTTAGCGATCAGCTGATCCAGTCCTATAACATTACAAGTAAAACAAATAACTCAGAAAACCTACATAGGTATTATTTAAATTATAATTTCCAGTGAAGTGAAGTCAGCGCTTGGTAATACATTAGCCAGCTCCATGCAATGCCGTTGCGTTGACTCAGCGACCACTCATCGCAACGCTGCAAATAATCACTTTGCGTCACCTCTTTATCGCTCTGCGGAAAACGTGCCGTTCCATTGTACGGATGATTGCTACATGGCATGAGTCTGAACGCTCAACTAATGAAGAAAAAAAATATATTACCCGCGCAACTAGTTTCAATATGCAGAAATAGATAATATTCACAAGGAGTATATCGGTATCACACGGCGCCTGAGAGCCGGGGCCGTATGTATGTAGCAGTGTCGTCGCCAGCGCTGGCGCTCATGAAAATAAATTTAGTAAATGACGTTGGCGCTCGGCGTTGCCGCTTCGTGCCTCTGGAACGTGGCTCAACGCGACGTTGCCGCTTCGCGCGCTCTTTCTAATCTCGTCGTAAAGTTCTTTTTCTGATACCGCAACGCGTCCCTGCTTCTCTCCGCTCGAAACTTGGAAACGTCAGACGTTTATTTTATCGCCTGTCTTGGATATGCGGCGTTTTATAACCGTACCGTTCGCTGTAGCGTCGAGAAGTTAGTGCTTATTCAAAATAACAACCATAAAGAATCCTACACTATGCGCCGAGAAGTCGTAGGTATACAAGTCGAGGTAGAGCCGCAGAGCGGTCCAATAGTCCCCTCTCGCTCGAGAAGGTAGGTAGGAAAAGTTCAGTCGACGAGGCGAGTCGTACGGAGACACTTTCTATGGCATTGTGGAGACCGAATAGATGGTGGCGCGGCAACGGCATTGCCTCACAGCGCGCTAAAGCCTTGTCGAGGTAGCGTGCGCGGGTCGGCGGGGAGCGGTGCAGGGGGAGGGCGAGGGGACCGCCGACGGCTGTGTGTGTGCGCTCGGTGCACGTGCACGCGCACACAGAGAAGCCATAATAACATCGCGCAGCGACCGCTTCTATCTAGCGCTACAGCTACGTACACTGGATGGAGCGAGCCCGACGAATGTTATAATATTAAAGCGCTCTATAAAGCGGGGTAGATAGCGTTGGGGTGAAGTGTGGCCGTGGAGCGGCTCTGCATTATGGAGCTGGGCTCCTGCATCAGAGAATATGATGCCGTTTCATTTAAATTTCTAAACAAACCCTGAAATAAGATTGTTTAGTGCTGAATTGCACCATAATTCTTTATGAACATACTCGATTTTTAATACGTTATTTAGAGTAAATAAAAATAGTTTACCCCGTAGTAACTTTATTTTACTAGGCAGTTACTAGGATCTTAATGTATTTTGGTAGTGCTCCGTCCCGACGAAAGGTTCGGTGGAAATAACGAGGATTGTTTACGATTAAAAGAGCGTAGTAATAGTTTTTTTTTTGCTTTCCATTCATGGAACAATACCGTGAAGAGGCAAGAGGCTGCGTTTGCAGTATCGGCGGGCAGTGATCGAATGACCGATAAAGCCATTAGCTCCTTTTGTGTACAATAGTGCACGTGACCGTACATTGAGGTAATTCATTCATTGAGGGGTTGCACTTTGGCGTACAGCGGTACAACCTGTGCGTCCACGTTTTTAATCTGACGCGTGTCAAATAAATAACCTGCTACGTTATGGGTTCATATTATTGGTGTATTTTTAAACACCTGTCTACTTATCAATATTCGGTATGATATTAGAGATGTTTTATTCAGTATTGGGGAAGCCTAATGCGAACGGTCCAAAGTAAGTCATTTAGGATGCATTTTCTGAGGCATCAAATTTTTTAAGAGATGACAGACAGAGACCTGTATTTTTAAGAGTCTTTCATGAATCATGAATCATAGAGAAACTTTGGAGTGTAAATTCATTTTCCTAGCATATAAAATAGTTATTTTTATATGCTAGGGTATACTGAGCGGCCAAACATGCGGAGAATAAAAATGGCTAAGTTAACGAGTTGGGTTCGCAAAGCGAGCAAAGCAAGCATCAAGGCAGAGCCTTGTTTGAGGGTTGCCTCATAGTTTTGTACAACTCAACATCAACCATCAGTTTTTATACCATTCATTGGTTTCAGTGCTATTAAGTTCATTGTTTTCAAATGAGCAGTTGAAAACAATGAACTTGCAATGCAAGCACGGCACTTGATTAAAAGAAAACCGTAAACTGAATCATAGCATGTCTTTGTGTTTTTCGATGTTCAGTATAAGCACTAAGTAATATACCCTACTATAGGTACTATTTCAGTATAGAGCCGTGTTGGCCAAGTGGGAGATACCTCTACTTTCGTACGTGTTCAAAACGGTGAAGGAAACCATTGGGAAGGAACCCGTGGCTTAGTCGGCTCTGCACGTATTGACCATGTCTTTCCTGTGGATAAGGCCGACTAGGCTGAGACGGTATAGGTGCTGGCAAGCCTATTTCATCTAAACATTTCCCAGGCACTACAGCTCAGTGAGTTAACTACCTGCCGCTGTGTAAATCATCTAGTCATCATGTAATAGGTAAAGGCCTTACTTTTATTTCAGTATAACAGCTCTTAAGTACTAAACTATATTACTCAAAAACTCATCTTTATTTGTTTCCTATTATTGCACCATCAGCTTATTTGGAATACCATTCATCGTGCTACGACTACGATACTTCAAAGTGGTGTCTGCTGGCACACACGTTTATATAAGTGAATATCGTAACGCGCAGCTGAATAATGGATGTTTGGCAACCCTGCCGGCTTGTGCTGGCACGCACATTTAATTTCCGTGAGCGGCGAGCGGCGAGCGGTGGCGGCGAGGCCGCGCGTCCGTGTGTGCGGGCGGACGTATGCGCATACGCAGGGTGTGCGTGTGTGCGCGCAACCAGTCCCACATCCTGTTTGGTGGCCCGTCGCGACCAGCTCTGTGCCGTGCTTCTGTGAGCTTTTTATTTCACGCCTTTGGCTACTGCTATGCTGTGCTGAATTCCTTTAAATTTTTTGTCTTTTTAGCATTTCGACGCCGCAGAATCAAGAATTTTATTTTATAGTTATTGAGTGCGAAAGCTTTTGAGGGAAAAACCAACAGAATTCTTAAGATATACATAGGTATAGACGGTGGTCCTCATTGGAGTATTTATATTTTACTTCGTTTAGACATTAAAGCGAGGTTTGTTACTATGGCTTGGCTATAACCACCATAATATTGATTGATTGAATACTAACAATGGTGAGAGAAGAGTTAATAATCATATTAGACAAGTACTTTGAAATAACAAGAGCAGAGCTTAAAATAAACCAACCCAGCTCCACTAACCCAGTCCTTTTTGTCCGATCATCCGTTTGAACAGTCATTGTTGAATGCTCTAATCTATAATGTGTACCGTTGGTTATGCAATGTCAATATTCAAGGTGACGAACGAAAAGACTGTTGTTTGAGCAAACAAAAGGAATCCCTCAGGAATGTGATCCCGTATAAAAAGGGAGGGAATCCCCGAAATGCATTGTTTACGGTGTACGCGTGCGGTTGTCGTTATAACTTTTATACAAGTTTTATGCGAGTTGAAAGGGAAAATGTTTTATGTGTAGTTTTTGTTGGTAGAACCCGTGACGTAAACTACATGCTTCTGCGAAGCCGGGCCGGCTCTGAATGATCGGAATGCCGACAGAGAGGCGCGTTTCCTCCTCAGTATGTGCATCAGCATATGCCTCCGTGAAACTGTGTGTTGCATTTCTATAACTCTAAGCCGGAGGCTTCCCGGTTTTCACTTTATATATCAGTCAAGTGTATTCTTCAATTGCTGAAGTTTATTTTTGATGTGTATATCGAAATTTATACTCAATTTTCAGTAGATTTTATTAGATTTATAAAACTTGCTCTATAAGTGACTGATTTTATGGTCAGCTCGTTAATAACATAAAAGTATGTTTTCAAAAGTTTTCAGATTAAGTAGTTTGGTATTTAAAGTTAGTATTAGTGACCACATCTCATGAATTATTTTCTTGTTTTCTTTTGTTTTAACTAAACGGAACGACTTATCCAGCTCAATCTGTTGTGACTGTAAAGGCATGTCCTCGCACAAAAATATCATCGTTATTATATTTTCTTAGAGGCGAATGAACTCCCAGCACTCGGCTCGCATAGGTTATACTAAAGTCATCGTGAAAAATGTTTACAGACTGTAACCATCGCGCGGCTCGGATCAAGTCATTATCTCGAATGAAAACTGCAGCTGACGTGAAGATTACCTTCGCGTTTTTCTCCAATGCTTGACAATGTTTACTGCACTGAACAACTGAGAGTTGAACCAGAAGATTGTAGATGTGATTCCTGTTCACTTAACACTGACACTGGTGGACTGGAGTGCATGTCGTATTGCCATATATAAATTACACCAGTCCGCAGGGTGGGGTTTACATCGCGCGCGTTTAAGATAATAAATCAGTGGCCGCGGGCGTACACGGGCTGATAATGACGTCACTGCCACGTATCTCGGAGAATCCCCGGAAGAGAGTGTATAAAATAAAAATGTCACGTAGCGATCAGCTGTTGGCGGCGCGAGCGTGACGGGTGGCCCGCGCAGCGATACGCATAACGACGCCGCAATAAAACTTATTTTTATGTTTTTCGCTCACAATGGCCGCGCGAAGGTCGAGCTATCTAAATGGGTCAATACACTCCGCGTAGTACGAGCGGTGAACACGTGCTCCCGCGTTTGTAAATAGCGAGATATCGGCCGATTGTTGCAGTGATTAATGGGGGCGCGTAATGACTCGGCGCCGGGTCCGCCGCTCGCGCCGCCGCCGCTCGCTCGCTAATGTGCTCATTCATCGCTTCGACACTATTATGTGCCGGTAGGAGATGGTTTTGTTCGGCGGGACAATCGATGCGACGACATTAGGGCGACCACGGTCAATGTCAAGGCTGCACTTGCTATGCGCCGCCCGCGCTCTCCGCTAAATGCTAATTGCCCACGAATACAAACGACCCCGTTATTACTGTGCTAAGAAAGTTGCCGTATCTTGTTGTTTATTATGGTGTACGGTGCTTGATTTGAATGCTACGAGTGTGCGCTCGAGATGAAACTTATGGGTGAGTTCCAATTTCAACAACTGCATTCGTAGAGCAAGTATCTGTCGTGTTGTGATGCAAGGTGGGATTGGTAGTCATGTAAAAAACCTAGCTAAAGCTTCTCGTAACTTAGGTGGTAAATGTGCTTGGCTCTACATCGTATATATTTTTGGTGTGCAAAGAATGTGCATGGTACAAGTAAGTGGTCTGACGAAAAACTTAACTTCTCTCTCCAGCAAATAGTTCCATTGATAGAGTAATTTCAGGTAGGAACCATATCGAGTGTAAGGTATTCTGAACAGTATTGCTACGGTCCTACGCATCAAACTCCAAGCGTTTGTAGGCATTCCAAGTGTGTGAACCAGCTCGCACCGGTATCGCCGCTGTATCGAGGAATTGATTTGCATAGGCAATATTCATAGGCGTGCAGCTTAGAGGCTCGGCGAGAATCCTCGCGGCATCGGCAGGCGGGCGATAAGGGCGAGGTCACGGTTATCAATGGAGGCATCTCCATACGCGCACGTGGCGGCCGGCCACGACATCTCGCGCCCATTCACTATGAAGACACCCCCGCCGCCCACCCCTCACCCTCAGTGCATCCATGCAACAAGTTAGGGCACAGCTCTGTCTTGTAAGAAGTTCCTGAAGATTTTAGTTCACCCGCGAGCGCGCAACTCCGAACTGCGCTCGCTTCAATCTAAGTACTTTCGATAGGTATCAAAGTTTGCGAGAACTTTTAATGAAGAACAAGTTAAGGAAATTGTAGTTTATCGAGTTTTAGCAACTGATGAAGTTCTGGCAGATAATGCAAAAAGTAAGTATTAAGGTAGTGCGGGATGTAAACGTTCATTTGGACTCAATGATTTACAAAGTAATAAACTATCATAAACGAATACTAAAAATATTAGCATGTATTGATTGTCTGGTAATACGTAACGCAATTCAAATAAAGTTCCGGTGAAACATGGCGGTTCAAACACATTTTCCAGCTTCGTGATGCCCAATTAAATATGGATGTGATTGAAAAACGCGTGTCCAGTAACGAGCGTGTACATAATTGGTGGGCGGCTGGCAGGCCCGGAGTGACCCAGTTGCCGTTGCTCGGCGACCCGGGCGGGGGGCGCCACCTGCTCAACCCACAGAACCACCTAGCCACCCCGCTCCGCACTAAATAACCTGCCCGAAACCGACACCTTAACAAAGGTCGTTCAACCGTCACGAAGGCCCTCGCACTCGTTTTTTAACCTGCCTTACGAGTGTGATGGCGATGTCTGGAGGAAACAGACGGACTGACTTTAAGCCTATCCTGAACGAGAGAGATGGACATCCTCAGGTTACCAAAGGATAGAATTCTGAATTGTCATTCCACATCGAACTAAGAACTAAGTCGCACGCAGCCGACTTCAGCTGAATGCTGATAAAAATAAAATAAGTTTAGGTGAAGAATTGGTGCTAACTGATGCCAAAAAAATATAATAGGTCGGGTATGAGGAAGAAATACAAGATACCATCCATCCGTAAACAATATTCAGTAGTTTGAACCAACCAAGTAGACTAAAAATTGAGCGAATAAACTTAATTGTTAAAAGCCGCCTTTACTGACTATCCCCCCCAGAGTCGTTCCTCTGAGGGCGAGGGAGGCAAGCAGTTGTATTTCTCCGAACTTGTACTAAATTTCACTTTCTCTGAAGACGCTGGTGCGTAGACTTAGCCACCCTCTCAGTCGCCTCCGTTCCCTTACGAACTGGACAAAATAGTTTTGGCAGGCCCTGGTTCAAAATCAACTTTCTCCTCTAGCAATCCATCGCAAACTACAAATCAGCTCTGTGTAGATTTTCTAGTCTTCAAAAACAACCAGCTAGATTTCCATGCTTACTACTTACAGCATGGCTCTATGTATTTTCTGCAAGAGCGCATCCCACCCACTGCGAGATGTCGTTATCTTAGCGAACCCTAACGGAGTACAAAATAAAAAACGTACGTCAAAAAAGTCCTTCCACAAAAACTGCCGCCTCCTCGCCCTCTGAAGTTATAAAACGCTGAAGGCGGGTCGGGCGGCTCCGGGGCTTGTGACCTTACCCGCCCGTCTTAAAGTCGAGAGCCGTTCGCGTAGGAGGCACACACCACCGCACCGGCCTGAAAGGCGAGCACACGAGCGTGGAAGCTTTAGCAAAATGAAAGCCGACTCGCTCTTAATTCACCCGTACATCGACGTGGCGTGTGCGGACGTCGATACCCCCTAACCACCCTCTTTCACCCGCCTCCATCGGGCATAAATAAGGGGGGCAAACTCGGGTTAGCGGGAGCGTCCTCCCTGCATTGCTACAGGGAGAATTAAGGGGGCTGCGGCGAAGGACGAATTAAGGAGATGAGAAAGCACACGCTCTCTAGACGCGCCACCTCACGCCAGCCGGGGAATTAAGGGAGAGCTGGAGAGCTCCGCCGTTGTCAGTTCTGTGCGATCTTCTATTTTTCATTTAATGTTGAGTCAGAAAATACTTCTATAAACAATTTCGTAAAGGCAAATATCTTTTAGTCTCTCATAGAAAAACCGATAAACTGAACTCAATTTTTACCTGAAGCTCATACATTCAACTTCAGTAAAAACAATGCATATTGTGAAAACACCACTTCAGTAATGAATTTCATAGTAGAAGTAATTACCTAGCCCACGTTGATGAGCTGCCCCTGCCACCCACCCTGTGACGTCACTGCTGCGTTTTCAAAGCACGTGAGCCGTATCGCCACATAAATTACGAACTATATCCCCCTGGAGTTAGAGTTTGTTTTCGGCAAAATTGGTGATCTCCTTTGTCTTATTCCAGAGGATCAGAGCAAAAAGAGCTCTACAGAGAGGCGATAAGGGTGAGTTCGGGCTGGGCGGAGCGTAATGATCTTATATAGAGGGTGGGTATAAATTTTCCATGGGGGCAGACGGGGCGACGTCGCGCGAGGGCGCCGCTGAGTCACGACGTCGGAGCCGGCGTCGCCGGGGTCGACAGCGGCAGCGGGAGGGTGGAGCACATATTGTAAGTATCTACCACTCACATGTCACAAAGTTTTCCCCGCATCGGGAAACTTTGTTAACGTCAACCGAGCACGTGGCCTTGCCGACATTACAGTACATAATTGCACAAGAAGCGTTCAACATGTGAAAACTTTTACAGTCGTTTCTTTTGCATACTTCTTGAAAGAAGAAAATCTAAGACAAATTGTTCTCCAATGTGTGCCTACATTTTTATATAAAGTTTTTATGATTACTGTTTAAAAAATTGAAAGTAGGTACAGTCTAATGAACTCTACTCTAATAAATTGTGAAACTGTTCAGGAATCGAATCACATAATTGTATCTGGCAGCGGCGTGCAATCGACTACGTTACATCAAGCGTCACCTTGAAGGCTGATAACGAGTGATAAGACGCGATACCGAACACTTGCTAGCTACGAACGTGCTGCAGTTATTACCTGAAGCTTCAATTGATGTTTAAAAGACGACTGAGTGGTAGAGTTGTGATTGATTTGCAATTATGTCCCTCATTATTTGCACTGTCATAATATTTTGGTTTTACGATTGAATAGAACAGAATATCACTTAATTGTACGCCAAAAGATAATTTAACGATAAAAAATAAAGTGACAATGGGCGGCCTTATCATTAAAAGCGTTCTCTACCAGGCAACGATAATAATGTACAGCAGAAAATTGTTTGAGTGCTCTTAATTTTTCTAGATAGATAGCTCTTTTTTCATAGCTCATATTATTATGGTACTGTATACAGAATCAATTTCTGCCCAAGAACTCAAGCATCAATCATCAAGCTATCGTCTAAAGTAGTGAAACAAAGTTGGCACGTGCACCCAGCATGAAACGCGAGCTCTCAATGTTGAAACATAGCTGCCTATTACATTATGTACAAGTAGAGGCAAAGGTTGCGGGGAAGAGTGAGTTATATAAACTCCCCACTTACTCTGAAAACTCGCAGGTTATAAAGCGCGGGAATGAGTTTTCCCGCGCAAACTTTATCGCGAAAGCTCTCGCCGAGTCGCCGGCTTTCATGAGCTTAGTTTAAGATGACATCGTCAGATCACCGAAATTTTATATCACGAAAATGCTGATATTCATTCGTTAGAAAAACTTACATTTATTCATACTCAATGGTTAGACTGTCGTTCGTTATTTGAAACAGAATTGAGTTTTACATTCAATAGAAAGAGCTGACAAAAGTCAGGGGTGACCCTTCCCATGGCACAGCAGAAGGGATCGAGTGAAGGGAGCGCACAAAACCGCTCGTCCCCAAGTTTTGAATAGCGCAGATTTTGGGGACGGTACCGCGTTGATAAAACGTTGCCGTTATTCTCATCGTCCAGAATGATTTTAATTATAGAAGAATGTTTTCGTGGATTTCTTTGTGATTTGTTTATTTGCAGTGCAGTTTTTTTTGAAATGGTAAGAGTGGTTGGTGCTGGCTGAGCTGGTCGCAGCAGAGCCAATGCTGCTTTGCATAAATAATGGCCATCCCCCGCGCGCACGGCCCCCGCCAGCCCGGGCTCGCACCCGTAGGCCTATCGATTGCGGCGGCGCGGGGCGGGCCGCATCGCCGTAATTGTCACACCGAGTGAGCTGAATTTTATTCCACCCTCACGCTATCGACCTTACTACCCCAGCACAAAAACCATTCTCCTCTAGCAAGAATCTCTGATTGAATACCAAATGCGTTATAGTCTGCTCTAAGTTTGGAGGTGGCTCTTAATAGAGCCTTCGAAGAGTATGACAGAGCTTAATTAGACAGGCGCGCGATGGCTGCGAATGGATTTTACTTGTTCGATGCCTCGCCGCTAAATAAGCGCAAATTTGTGGCCAAAAGACTAAAATAGTGCCAGGCCCGACCGATACCTTGGCGCTAGAGCGCTGAATTGACTTTGTATATTTGCTGGACACATTAGCGTCTGCGGACCGCTACTGACACTTATAGTCATAGTTGGTGAACTATTCAAATCATCATCATCATCAGTAGCTGGAAAGTCCACTGCTGTATGTAGGCGTTCCCGAAAGACTTCCATGACAAACGGTCTTGAGCCTTTTCCGTCCACTGACTTCCCGTAAGTTTAAATTGTCCTTAGTCCATCGGGTGAGGGGCCTTCCTACAATGCGTCGCCCAGTTCGTACACAAAATGATTCTTTTTAGTAGCTTTGTGAGGTAGATTCGGAGAGTAACATGTGCCGGCCCCACATAATGGCAGGGAGATTAAGATGATGATGATGATGATGATGATGTGAGGGAGAGTCGGGCGTCACTGGACAGCGGCACGCACATCGTGCTCGCTTAGAAAACAATAATTCCGTATCGTTTCGCGCGACAGAGCATACGACGTCGCATCGTATATTAATAGTCGTCGTATACTAGCGAGCTCGGTTTTTTAGCGCACCAGCAGCGAGGAAAGTATGGAGAAAGTGGCGCGTTGACGTCACTCACACACGCGCAGCCAGCATGCGTGCCTTACGCTCGCCCGATGAAGTCGACGTGCCGATGGTGGCGGAGCCAGCGCCGCTCTCTGTGCTCGATACCAGACTCGATGTCTTGCTACATGGCGGCTGTTGCGACATCATACTATGTATGAGAAATACAGCGCGCCGCGCCGCTGCGATACGCAGTGGCCCCTCTCGACACGTTCTCTTACTCAACACGGACAAGCTTTAGAAAAATACATCGACCGAGCTTAAGTTTTTACGTAGGTATCTACAGAAGTAAAACGATAGACGAAACGAAGGATTATGGGCGTTCCCGGTCTAGTGATAATTGACTCTCATAGGGGCAGCTCGTTACCGAATGCGGGCTACTATCACTTGTTGTGGTAGAAGTACTTACTTATTTATGCTTCTTTTGACACCGAATCCCATCGACTGCGAAATAATACCCCATAAAATACGGCACCTGTTTTGGTAGCGCGTGGATAAACGAACAAAGGACCTATCGGTGAGCTGCAAACACGGTTCTTTATTGCGGTCCATTGCAGTTTGTCTGTCATTGACGATCAGTTACGTACGAGTGAAAATCACCATTGTTAGCAGTAGGTAGATGACACAACGCAGCGCGTGCTCACGCGATTGATGCCATTCAGACGAATAATAAACAGTTTGTTAACAAATAAAGGAGAAGTGATCATCATGAGATGAAAACAGATAAAAATATTTACAGATACGCGCGGGCGTCGGCTTCTGAACGAGACTCTGAACTAGATTAAAGTGAGATGAAACGTGGCTCATTCATAATCCGATCACGACGACGGTAAATGTAGTAAGTTTAAAATAGCGTTTAGTTTAACGGTATGTGCTATAGAGTGTGAGCACGCGCGCCGGTCACAGCCGCAGTCGCCCGCGGCGGCAGATTAATTAAATAAAGTGCCAGATGAAGAGGAAAATGGCCGGCGCCTATCAGCTGATTTGTGATTGATGCGTGCAGCGCAGCCCGCAAACATTCAACAACCGGTTTAGGACAGCTGTTATAAAAAATGCCGTTTTGCTTAAATAAGATTATTATCGTATCAATTAAGGTTTGGATGTTCGGCCCAAAGACGTTCCGTGTTTTCGAGCAGTCCAATGTCATACACTCACGAACACACACGAATACACATTGTTTATTTACATTCATCTGTATATGAAAAAATATCCTTTTAAAGTATCATGAACTATTTTATGAATTATGCAGTGACCTTGTGACACAAAAAATAAGCGGTAAAAATATGCATTTATAAATCTAAAACGTTTTTTCATTATCAAAAAAAGCTATAAGTGGTGACGTCACCGACTCGAGTTGGCCGGGAGGGCTAAAGGAGATTAGGAGTGAGGGGGAGGTGGGGGAAGCCTTGTGTGCGGGGGTGGCGGGCGAACCCTCGAACCAAATTCCCCTACCATTTCACACCCGACTCGAACTCTCACGGACTATTCTCACGACTTGGAATTCTACTATTGTGATGGACTTTGTGAGAACTTATAATGCATTTTTGCGAGTTTATCGTTTGAAATTAACTATACATCAGGTATACTATTTGCGGGATAATGCACAAGCAAATCTCGCGATGGCTTAAATATGCTTTTGTTTTCGCTAGAAACTTCATCATAATCATTTAAGCCGTACGACGTCCACTGCTAAACATGGCCTCCCCTACACACAGAGCAAATTCCTTATCATATGGGGGGATTGCAATTTGAATGCACTTCATTTGGATAACAATTATTACCAATTAATACCCAAATATATCAAACAATGTTTCGGGATAAACTAACATTACTGACTGAAAATAGCAAAATCTATTTTCGAGTAGGTATTTACCGGTGGTAGTGGCTATGATAGAGACGGGGTGAGGGTGGAATGAGGCAGCCTCCCACCACCGCGGGGTGGGAAATATGTCGAGACACACACACTCTCATCTACATTACTGTAATTATCCATTTATAGAAAAGAAAAAACACTATGACATCGCATTTCGTTTATGAGGAAAAATTTACTGAGGTTGATGACATTCAAACAATTTTTGCAGAATAGAAGTGGTATGTACTACAGAACATATTTGAAGAATGTAGGCACACGTTTTGCATAGATAATAACTGTTTTTGCCTGGTCAGTTACAAGAAACAACCAACAACCTGGAACAATCATTTCGTTCTAGTCTTAGTGCAAGGAATTTGTACATTAAATATTCGGATGTATTTCAAATGTTCGTTATTTTGCACGTTAGCTAGGTAGTTTGATTTGAGAGTAATAAATCAGTAGATACCGTAGTACTCCCGCCCCTTGCGGCTGATTACGGTGCGAGTTACGAAATAAGAATGAATTTTTAATGAACCTTCCCTCCCAGCCGGGGTGATGTAGGTACTCTCGACTCCGCTACGCACTTAGAAGATTAGTCCCGGGAGCAAGGTTTACTAACAACGAACATTATCAATTCCCTACTACACAGCTACCTACCCAGTCGTGTGCGTTTACACATTCGATTATGCCAGGGGTTTCCTTTACCTTCGCGTACTAGTAATCGGACGTGAATTGTAGTACGTGCTGTGTCAGAAAGTTTCATCGATATTCGGCGAGATTTTTCATTTATTTTTAATGACAATTTTTACTTAATTTGCTATCCCATCACTAGCGAAGAGTAAGCTTGGCAACCATGGTTTTACTCATTAGGTCATACAAAAGGTACAGTATTAATAGTTGTAACTTGTCATAATCGTAAGCAAATTAATGCACAATCAGTACGATACCATTCATTCCGATGTCTCTCGAGACAGGTACGCCATAAACGCAAACGAGCCATAAAGCAATAAAGAGATAAGGCGACGACCCCACGAAACAATAACAATGTAAATGGATGTTTTATAGTGTAAACAGAAAGAATAATAAATGTGTTACGTAGTTACTACGTCAGAGAACCCGTCGCTTGTCGGTTGACGTCACGGGCGGAAGTCCGAACTAGATATATTTAGTGTGCGGTGCACCGGCTGTTGGACGGGTTCAATGTCGAGCCGCGACTATCTATCGTCCATCAATCAACGCCTATCCTCGACGCGACGCGAAGCCGCCAGCGGCACCGCCGCGCCTCCTTGCCGCGCCAGCCACAACTGCACCGGTCGGCAGCTCCAATCGACACCCACAACAAAAATATCACTCCAACGTAGCATAACTCTCGCGATAATCGCGCGTGACGTAACAGTTTGTTATTGTGCACAATTAATTACACACCTGTGCTTAGCGCACAGATATGAACCGAATCAATTGTCATGGTCGATCGAGGAGCATTATCGTTTTCATTCATGATTGATAGAACGGAGAAATTCGATATCGGAACACGCGGAGTTAGATTGTGCGTGACTCGCGGTGGCTGGCGGGTGCAGCGGCCCGCGTCCGGGAGCAAGGACGGCCGGCGTGTTTACACACTTCCGTCACGACTCGGCCACTTGTCACTCGCCCGCTCACACGTGTCTACGCAAATAATGGCGAGCCCTCACGGGTGACATTGTCCCACTTTAACCCGTCTACAGATACTGTGGCCGATAAGGTCGAGGCTTTGTCTTGCTCTTGCCGGGCGCTATTCTCGGACCGTAATTGCTAATCTTAGAGCACCTAACGGTCTCTTTAAGAATAGAAGATAGAATGTATTGTGAGTTTTGAAAGGCGCTCCCTCATGTAAGAGCCCTACGCGGGGCGGCGAGGGGTGACTGCAGTGGGGTGGCACTCCCCGCTGCACAGTAGGCGCGTAGTAACTGCAATAACGGAGCAGTGAAAGTGTCGCGGAGCTTCAACCGTCAATGGGTGAAGACGAACACCCTTCACCCCTCCGTCTTGTGCTCAAACTTGAAGCTAATAATTACAATCTTTCGAGCCATCCGCTCCGCATATGTTTGCCATCAGCAAATAAATAAGAATTTCTTGGGAACTTAACTCACACTCGTGCCTACTTTGCTCAATATGGACACAGGTAGTGACAGTAAACGTGCGTATAAAAAGTGATGCTATTACTGGCGGTCAAAAGAAGTGACGCCCGCTGTCGCAAGACGACATTTTATGAATGCCGCTGTTGATATGTAAATATGTAAAACGGGGGAACCCGATCGGGAGCGACAAGCAAACAAGAGCGAAACGAGTAGGTACCTCGTCATTATCTCGAGGCATGAATGAAACGGAACGTAAATTGAAATGTATCGCGTGCCATAATCCGCGAGCATTAATCTCACTCAAACGCCGATCGTTGCGTAACGACAACACAACAAACAGCTCAAGTTCATTGATCCACTTAATGTCCGCGTAAATGTGTCGTTGTTGAATGTCAAAACGTAATTTGTTACATAATTATCCGAGTTTACATTACCGTCCTCGCCGTCGGCGCACGCGCCGCGCCGCGCTTCCGATCGGTGATCACCCGTGATTATGATACGTCACCATGTTTATTTATGAGCTTATAGATTATAAAATGAAGTTTACAACGCACCGATATTGTTGACCAGACGCCGTGTAATAATAAAACCCATTCATTCATAAGTGATTAATGGTTACTTCTTACGAAATAGATTTGCTGTAGTATATAATAAGGCTATTATCATAATTATAAACAAGATTTTACGCTACAAGCCGCTCGTAGTATTACTATTTACAAACATTGGCATTTGAAGAAACATAATCGGGCGAGGTGTAAGCTTCGCCTAAACCTGGGTCTATCTCTGTTGGGTCTCCCTAACGTTGTCTTAAACCATGCTTAAACCATACTTTATTATGAAACTAGGTTTTAAGTCTTTGTCTAAATCAGACTTTAGAAAGTCGTTTTACAAAACAGTTTTACATTGTATTTACATTGTATCGCCCACGTCTGATTTTTTAATTATTTTGAATGGACTTTTGTCTGGACGTGGAACGTAGGTATCTAACATTTTATTCTAGGTCCAGGTGTCTACATTTTTAGCAGTACCTTACCTACTCGTACATTGAACTCTACGAATTTATGTCTATCTTTCCAAAATTTTTAGTTCACGCCTAACTCTGGAACGCTCTTTGCGATGATATTTTTGATCGCAATATGCGTCGAAGAGATTGACATGGAGTTTTTTGCTGCAGTTGGGCATTCAAATCAAGGTATAGGTACCTCTAGGTAAATCTTTTCACTCGCGAAATGATCCGTACATTACTATAAAATAACTCTGCAACGCACGACACAAACCATACATTATATTAAAATCTTTGCACAAACGACAACTTTATGACAAACGCCCACTGATGATATACAGAATTTTTTGAATGCAGCAATATTCTACGATCGAACTTGACCGTCAAATGGAGATTGCAATAATATAAAAACATCACTCATATACAATGACGTGCATTTACATAAATTATTGGCTTCGAAGCGTCTCGCCCGCCCGCCGCGCCGGGCCGTCAGATGCAATGTTTACATAGGTATCGGTACACGAAAGTGGAGGGTTCAACGACATATATATTGTTTTATTGCCAGACGTAATTGGGTCGAGCTGCGACATTGAGGCCATGGGAAATATATTTAGTGCGTGGAACCGGGAGACACCCGCGAATGCCAAAGATTATTATTATCCGTAATGCTCTCGATTCTCTACGTTCATGTAGGCGGGTGATTTATAAAGTCTCCTGTGTTTTTGCGAGAATGTTTAACATTATTAATCCCAGTAAAATCTGATAAATTTACATCACAAATACAATTAACATTGGAAAAAAAAACTATGAATGAACAAATTACTCAGTTCTGAAACAGTTGCATCAACAAAAAATACTACGAAGTAAATGAACAGCGTACTAGTAGTATATCTTATAGTGCGATGAAAAACCATTAATAATATTGAATAGCAAAAAAAGAGAATCCGTCCTTCCAGCACGACTATTCGATACAAAACTGAATATCGCGTGTCAAATTCTGTGCACCTGACATTGATTCGCATATTATTTTATCTAACAGGTGTCTTACCACGTGCGTCACTCAATCGCTCGTGTCGATGCCCTATATTATTGTGGTGTCTTTCAAGTTCACTGAGTCACACAATAGGCCAATAATTGGTCGTTAGTGTATGTCAAAATACGTCCGCACGCTTCATAATGCTTTACATAATTATGCTCGTTTGCATAAACGATTATTATGCGTGTCTTCGTCAGTGACGTAGTCTATGGCTAATTCATTCATTTGTTTATGAGTTTACACTATTACTTTTACTCCACGTGTAATAAAGGTGTTATTATTTGGTGATGCTCAGCGCGGAAAGGTGACTCATTCAACTGATAATGTGCTTTATCCGTCGCACATTAAAAAGTATTTGCTTATATTTTTAAAGCGATACCGCAATTTTTGATATAATTATGATTTTTTTCGATAATCACACATTTGATATTGAACAAATAATGAGGAAGTATTTATCTATATCACATCTTTTTTAATCAAAATACTAAAATCTTTGTTTATGTATAAATCAAGATGAACAAGGGTACAAAATGCTTAGTTATTTTATCGATGGTAAATGCTTAGTCAGCGTGACCGTGGATTACAAACTGTTGAATAAGTTGTTTTGATGAAACTGTTAAATCACTCACTTGTTGCAAAGGATGGTTAATAGTTTTGTCATAAAACCTAAAAGAACACGTCACAAAACCTGGGTTTAGTTAGTCCTCGTCTGAACCCAGTTTCATAATAAACCAGAATATAACTAGGAACTAATATGTTTTAATTTTCGTTATTATTTTCAACCGAAGACGAAATATTATAAACTTGAATACTTTGAAAATCTCAAAAACAATAATTTGTATCCTTCTACTAACATAGTAGATTCACGGCTAAGTTGATATAGATGAAATTTAGTTAAAGACGTTACTTGGAATAGCATAAAGGCTACCATTTACCCGAATAATATGCGAGCGAAGCCGGGCGAAAACTAGTAACTTATAAATCTGCGTGATGCCCTTACACGGAACTATTTATTATATATAACGTTAATTTTTCGCAGTTGAAAATGTCTTGAAAAAGACTGAAGAACTTAAAGCAGTTCTGCAAAACCTATAAATCCAAACGTATACATATTTCTTTGAATATGCTATTGCCGTCGGCAGTGTGCCGAGTTTTGTAAGCCTTTCCACTCCAATATCAACTCTACAGCCTTACAACAAGGTTGGGAAAAGCTTGTAAGGTGAGGAAGATAGTTGAAAGTCACGCGACCCAGCGCCTTATCAACAATGTGGTACATAAGGGTAGTTTGTGAATAGTTTCTTGGCGGATGCCCGTGACTGCAACAAGTTGCATTCCGCATCCCATCCACCCTCGTTAGGCCTACCCGAGTTCAACGCAACGCAAACTTAAATAATTTATAACTCGGATCTATTTAAAATTACTGTTTTTCTTCTCATAAGGTTTAGGGATTTTAATTCGACATCGGTCTGTTTCAGAAAGTTCAGTACTAAAGAATACTTTTACGTGGGCGGCAGGTAGTTACAAAATAAAAAAATATAGTTGAAATCAGTGCTTTTATCATTTTCGATGGAATATGAAACAGTCTGTTTTTCAATAAACTAAAAGATAAGACTTATTTTATGTAGTAGATATAGTTTTTTTCCATACATATCACACACGGTGAACTGTTCCCAAACTAGGCATACCCTGTACTACGGGTACCAGAGACTGATATACACAATAGATAAATATTTTATATAACACCCAGACACAGAACAAACATCTGCGTTAATCACACAAATGTTTGTCCTGTGCGGGAATCGAACCCGCGACCTCTAGCGCAGAAGGCTGAGTCACTACCAACTGAGCTTCATAGCTTAGCCAGCCATATTCTTGTTTATTTTCAGTTCACCAAACACATTTAGCAAAGATAAGCTTTATGTGTTCACGGAAGTGTCAAAAATGCAATGGCAGGTCGCGCGTTGAAGTCTTTTACACCCCGTAGCGGTTTCGTAGAGGGTCCTGCGTAGCACCTTATAGTCCTTTTGAGTAATTACATATTTCAGTCAGTAAATTATATTATTTTTAGAAACAAAACTTTTCAATGTTCATTTCTTTGTATAGCCGTGTTCAACCAGCGATATTATGCCTATGACTTTTTTCAAAATGATCCTTAAGTCTACTGAATAAAGTCAATTTGAGTTCGTCTTTTAGGTGCTTGCAAAATCTTTGACCATGCCCTCAAATATCAAACTCACAAGTAGATGTACGAACTACGAATCATTTTGAAACGATTTTTAGGTGAACGCACGGCTTATAAGTTACATTTTACATTACATAACAATACTCTTAGTTTGATAAAAAATATTAAAAAATAAAATAAATAACATTTTATTTTGTTAGCAAAAATTTATAAAATAATTGAAATATTTTCAAGAACGTGCATCCAAAAGAATTCAGCTTGCGTATATTTTTGCCGTTTACATATTTAACCAAAATTGGCTGGGAATCAACATCATTTGATGACCTCGGATGCGTAGTGGGAATTTTTCAACTGAGACGCAAGAGGTCGGGTTCGATGCCAGTGGTGGGAAGATGTTTGTAGAAACTGCAAAATATATTTCCGAGTCTTGGTATTGTGGTACCATGGTACTTTTAGTAGGATTTAAACGAGTGGAGTTTTGATCGAATACTATAGCCCTTTGGTCACCTAGTGGAGCATTCAGCAGGGTTGCCAGTCGTGGAGTAAATCTCAACATTTCGAGAAAGAGGCGGGCCGAGCCTCTGGGCGGGGCGCCCTAGCGGTTGCCATGGCAACGCGCCCTCGCCTTACCCGACCTCGTGACGCTCTCTCCTACCCAACTTTGCTAACTCTTTCAAAATTTTCAAAAGTTTTGCTTCCATGTTGTATGTATCTTCATGAATGAGAAATGGGCACGAATTGGCAATGACGTCATCGCCATAGCAAAAGTTACGGACTAGTCATGAACGGTAAATTGCTAGAGGAGGCTAACCCTGTACCTTTGTAGTGAGTTTGATTCTCATGGCAACATATTCGACGATATCTATTCAATTGTTTCTAGGTTTTCATAAAACTGTATAAAATATTAGCAAAATACAAGGAACGGAGGATTTAAGACAAAAGTTTAAGCATATTAAGATTAGGCATACAAAAAAAATATCGTAGTCTTTTAAGATAAAAACGTAGTCAAACCGAATAGTAATATAACGCAGCAATATAGAAAGTAAAGTGCGTTCGTGCTGGCTAGCCAACTCGGCGATAATTAATGTGGAGTCAGTCGAGTCGAGCGGGGCCTCGTCAGCCTCGCGCAGCCGACAAAAAACCCGCTTCGACACAAAAACACCCGATGCGAGAGCGAGACCAACCTACGAGCGAGAGCGAGACAACTGCAGCTACGTATTTCTGTGACGAGTTCTCGCTTGCCTCGGGCGTCGCGCAGTTATCGAGATTCGAATAGCATACTTCGCTTTGATTTAAAACTCCACCGAATGCGCCCTTCTATCTATCACATGGCGTTTGACAGTTGCCGGAAACGCGCCGAGCTGTCAGATTCAAAAAGGCGCGAACATCTTTCGATAATTTTTTTCAGAGAAACATACGATTGTAATTGCCTTAATGCTTAGGAAACAGGTTTCGTGTCACGTAGCCGACCTTTCTATGTTGCCCAATTTTACACTGGTCTATGTATGGCGAAAACTTTGGATCGCGTCATGAAAATAAAAAAAATTCTAAACAATTGGTATTTCACAAATCTCAGTATTGATTTCATGTCTCAGATAGATACTATACAATATCAACAACATTTTCGAAATTATTATTTTTCAAAACTGTTTATTTACAAAATGATGAGAAACGCAGTCTCTAAACTCATACTGCACAACTCGTCATCTGACAAAGAAAGCCTAGCCTACCCACTATAGGAACAAAAAATAAAAAAAGTTGTAAGTTTAAAAGTTTGGCTAAACTTACCCAGCTCCTTTATATAATGCTATGAAGGTCCTAGTATATTTAATTCTACGTTTTTATTTAAAATCTTGAAACTTTGAAAAGTGTCTGTAAACACAAGTCGAACTCGAAGATGGGAAAATTATTTTACCTCTAACAGACCTTACAAACTAATATAAACAGGGTACTCACTTGAAAATCACTCCACATTTTCATTGGGATACACCATAGTTCCGATACGAAAACATAACACGATCACGTCAACTGTCAAAATGGTTCACAGCACCGGCGTCACGGACACTAGCGAGCAGGGTGGTGGCCGAGCGCAGACTGAGGCGAGCGGCAGTTGTTCGGCCTCGGGAGCTCGTTCGGCGGCGCTCGGGCCCGCTCGGCCCACCTGCGACTCGCTTCCACGAACAACAAAACCGAGAACCCGCCATCGCGCCGCGCCACCACCGCGCCACGCCAGCCCTATCTACCCGCGCGCTGCTCGCTGGAAATACCCATGCATGCTTTATTAACTTGCATACCTACTGCAGCTGAATTATACAGATAAGTTTTGTTGGAAGTTTTTGATCACTTTGAGTCATAGATGGCGGTGGATTTCGTAGGTATTTTTGTTTTGTTATCATAGTCATTCGAAATCATAACACTTTATTTCATTATTTTTAAAGTAATAGACGCACAGTAGATAGTTTTTCTTGATTAAATAACCAGCCAAGAACTCGGTGTCCGTTCTCACTTGATAACACAAACGCGTTAGCGATACTGAAATATGAATCTTACGCATGCTAGCTTACGCTATCGCTCACTTATGAAGAGCTCGTACGTGTATTCAGCTGGTTGATAACACAAAGTGACAAATAAAAAAGCTTTCTGAACAAAGTTTTGAGTACGGTGCGCTACGTCTGGCGTAGCAGGAAGTTCGTAGCAGTAAAACTTCGTAGCGCTCTCGTAGCGTGAAAGTTTTGATTTCAACGATTTGCGTTGCGGCGAAGAGAGGGCCGGAGGCCGCACTAGCTCTGCGACCCTGCCCTCCTTACCACGCACTCGCCCGGGCGACTATCACGTGCGCCGAGATATGTACGAGCTACATTGCTGCGAATCTTTGACGCTGTGCCAATGTTCTGATTGAAAAACAGCAGTGTATTACTTTTACTAGAACTAACGTAAAATAACGTAGTTCTCAGATTTATCTGTTCGTTCATCTCTCACGAGAGTGCGCCACTTGGCTGCCTTCTGACTACGCCCTTACTGTGTTGAGATGTTCGTTTTGCGAATCATGTCTTATGAAAAGCGGCTTGCTTTTCTTGCGATACATTCCTCGCGCTGTTGGCTCGGTGCGATGTAGCGATGATTGCATCACAGCAATGGGGAGTGCGCCGATCAATATCGTTGCTGCCGACAATACCTACGGCGTCGGGAAAATACATTAGTCGCCAATTTTGAACTGAGTGCTTTAATTTAGTGTCCAAATATAAGTTTCAACCATGGAAATACTTAGCTTATTAAAAATTAAATATTGAACCGATCATAGAAAGTTTCTTTATTGCTATCTAATGAAACGAACAGTACTTAGTCAAGTGCGGGTTGAGACAAAAATATTATTAAGTAGTTTACCTTGATGCAGATGTATTTTCATGGATCCTATTCTTATAGGACTACAAATGAGGGAGTTCTATGGACTACGTCACCACAATGGCTAAACACCAGCTCATAGGTCATCCTTTAAACATATTAGGTCAGTGACCAGGTTGAGGTATGGTGGCTCTGAAAAGGGCTTATGACCGTCGGTGAAAGAATCAGTGTAGTGTACGTCTTCAGATTTTAAGGTTCTTGGACATACCGGCTTCCTTACGATGTTTTCTTTCTCCATTTAAGAACACTAGTTTAGCGTACATACATATTTGGTAAAACCAATGTCACATAACACATTGACTGACACGTTATTGATTGCATATATATTATTTTCAGATGTGCAAAATAGTAAGATAGATTAAACTGCAATTTCCACAGTGTCATAGACCAATATCGATCTTTTTTTTGACACCCGGCTTTAACAATATAGGTAGTTTATTTAATTAATAAATATGTAAATCTTAATTCTCTCTTGCTTACATATTTGAGCCTTTTTGGTTTGTGGCCTTTTTGGTTTGGTGGGGAAGCGGGGCCCTCCAGATTTTCAAAACAGTATCATGACACGTTATAGATTGTATACTTGCACTGCCGTACGTATACAGGATAAGCCTACATGCCCATGCGCGGGCAACTGCTCATATTGTAAGTGGCGCGCCTACGTTGCCCGTAGCCGTTCTAGTTAGTACAAGTTTCGGCTACTCTGTGCCCCATACCAACGCCAACGTATCTTTTGCAAAACATTTCGAGTCTCAAGCAAAAACACATACCAAAATTATAAATGTAAAATACGACTCACTATAAATTAAACCGTCTAAATTTCACTATAAAAACACACTATAACAAGATACGATTATTTTATGCGCAAGGTGCGCGTGAGCCAAGCTGCAAAACTTATAACGTGTGTCCAATAACGCATTTACAGTTTTCCACCTTATGCCAAAGAGATAAGAGTCGAAATAGAAGGGATATAATAGTCTGCGCCAGCGCAACACTGCCACATTTCGCTGCACTAGCAGTTTGAGTCACAAGCTTGTCAAATGCTGACGTTGGACGTGGTGTTGTTTTACTGCATGATACCAATGAGGCCAATCTTCTATGTATAAGTAACTGTTGTTAACAATTGAAACAGCACACTATTTTAAATAAAGTATTGGCATAAAACCTAACCATTATAACATGAGTTCTTATTAGCCGAGAGAAGCGAGGTAGCTGATACTACGTGAATAAAACGGGGCGCCGGCGTTTTGTATGTATACGAGTATGTTACTATTTGAGTATGTGAATATGTATGTAATGACTTATTCTACTACTAGTCATAGTAGTAGAATAAGTCTAGTCTTTCTTCTCTTTACTAGTTTACCAATAGTAGTCAAAGTCAAAGCTTCACTTTGTTCTTGCAATCTAACTAAGGACGCAACACGCACTTGGCCAATTATTGTTCTTACTCAACCTTTCTCGTCCCATTGCTGGGCAAAAGTCCCCTGTAAATCCTTACAACTTTCTCTGTCCATGGTGTCCCACAAACTACTATTTTCAGTTATGCAAAATAGTAAGACAGATTAAACTGCAATTTCCACAGTGTCATAGACCAATAACGATCTTTTTTTGACACCCGACTTTAACAATTTAGGTAGGTATTTATTTATTTAATAAACATGTAAATCTTGATTCTCTCTTGCTTACATATTTGAGCCATTTTGGTTTGTGGCCTTTTTGGTTTGAGGCCTTTTTGGTTTGGTGGGGAAGCATGGCGTGATCGAAGCGACGGGTGACCCGAGAGCTAGCTCTTATTTGGAACAACGGATTAACAGTGCCATCCAGGGTGGCAATTCCGCCAGTGTCTTGGGGACGCTTCCATCTTGTAGTGATCTGGATCAATCGAGCTATCTATAGATTGTTACGGTCTTTATATAGCTCAACTGTTGCTTGTGTATTTTGTAAATATTTACTTGTATTAGTTTTAATTTCCTTTCTCTATATAAAGTATTTTATTTATTTAATTTACGCATAGTAATGATGAATTTCAACTAAATAAAAGCTGAAATTTTCGCTTGAAAAGCCGCAAACAGCCTTTGTGTATCATAAAATTGCCGTCCAGAATATTTTATATGTATAAACTCTATTTATTTTGGCTCGGAAATTGTGGTTGAAAAATTTTCACTAGTTTTCACGAATTTTCTGAATTCTTCATTCACTTCTGAATATATGCCATTTATGATTACAAACCGCGTATTTAGCTGTAAATAACAAATAATTCATGATAAAGCAATTTTTATATTATTGAACTTGTTTTTGTGGCGTGGCGGTTTATTGCCCGGCTGAGGCGCAAGAGGTGCGCGTTCGCAGCGGGATAATTGATTTATACCGGGTCTGGTTGTATGTGACTGTTAGTGTTTGGTTGCTTTAAAATAACCTACTTTTGTTCACCTACGCAGCTTTTGGCAGCGCAAACCATTTTCACCTACACTGATGCCATGACGGTGCCTATAGGTACATACTTACGTATATGCATTCGATTTAAAAAATTTAGGGACAGTTTAAAAAAAAATTGACGCGCCTGCCCAGAGTCTGGTGAGCATGGGCAAATACCCTCACATGATAGGAATTCCCTCTGGAAATTAGTGGGGGAGGCTATGTTCAGCAGTGGAAGTCCTACTGCTAAAATGATGATGATGACGGGAAGGATTTCCAGCTACAGGATGTAACGTAGAAATGCAGAAGTCAAATACATAGAAATCTAGGGTGCCCGTTTTCTTGGTAACAAATTAACGCATTGCTAGTCGTCCTTGTAAATATTACCTTTACAAGTAGTTTTATAGTATGTATGTTTATGTATATAAAACATCTCGAAAAAAAAAACTTACAATCTAATAGATTTTACCCTACCTTTTCAAATTAGTCTTTTTATCATCTTCGCTCGCGTGGTACCTACATAAAAAGTAGCCTATATGCTATTCTACGTAAAGAACTTTATCGATTACAAGTTTCAACGAAATCGGTTGAGCCGTTACGGCGTGATTGAACAACAAACATACAAACATCCTCAAAAACTTTCGCATTTATAATATTACTAGCTTCCACCCGCGGCTTCGCTTCGTGGTACCTATGAAGATATAAAGTAGCATATGTGCTATTCCAGACTAAAATCTATCTCTGTACCAAATTTCATCCAAATCCGTTTGACCGTTTGGGCGTGATTGTACCACAAACATCCAAACATCCTCACAAATTTTCGCATTTATAATTTATGTAGGATATAGTAGGATAGGATTATCAAATATACGGGAAGTTCCATATCAAGATTACTACCTAAATCAATCGAGTTTAAAATGATTTGACGCCAAAACATCAGAATTTTGGATTGATTCGTGGAGCACATTTTGTTGGCAATATGGTGTAGAACAAGCCCCTTTGGAGATATCATACATATTATAAATCACCTTGTATTATTTTGTTATTTTAAACACTTGGTATTATGTGACTTCAAATATAGCGTTAAAGGTCGGTTTTCCTGTAACATCGCGGAGTGCGTCATTGCTATATTAATAACTCTATAGTATGACTTAAATAACTAGGTATAGATTTTAACGTTATTTTAGGAAGGCTTTTTCTAGCCTATGTCAACATTCTCACGAATGACTACTTTTTCAAACTATCGTATTCGGCACTTAGGTACTTATGTGCACCTACACAATCAGTCATAATTTCAGCCGTAGGACGTCCACTACTAAACATTGCCTCCCCCACAGATTTTCAGAGCGAATTCCTATCTTATGGGGAGAATTTGCCCATACTAAATACACTGGGCATGTGGGCGAGCTCAGTTATCGCTATCATTGTGAAAATAGTCAAAGTTATTTAATCCGATTAATTTAGAAAGATGATGAACTTTAAACTCTCTCTTAGGCTGACTACTGGATACTTTATCCTTTAAGCTTTTCCATAAACTATGTATTACAGGTTTCATTTAAATTGGTTCAGCAATAAGGGTGTGATTGAGTAACAAACATCCACACAAACTTTCACGGTTATAATAATAAGTAAGATTAATAAGCATCTAACTATGGCCAAGTAAAAGGAAAGTTACTAATGTAGCAGTCCATATTTCATCATCACTATCATCTACTTCAGTAAAGTCCTTAAAACACTTATGTACCTCATAAAGAGGTTAGGCCCAGGACTTGGCAATTGAGCCCAAACCTCATCGCTACGATCCACCACTTGTTTGTCAAGTGTGTGTTGCGCTCAGAGAAATAGTTTCCAAGAAAGACGATGGCTTGCGTGTACCGTAAGCAGGTTTTGTTTACTGTCTCTTTTGCAGTGTATAGCACACTCAGTTTTGATTATTTTATGGTTTGTTTTGATTACTAAACAATAATACTTATATAAAAAAAAAAAAAAAAAAAAAAAAAAATACTTATATTTTGGTAATATGTAATTTGCTTTAATTTGTTTGGTATCTTAGGAACTCTACTAGTGTGTGTGTGTGACTTAGTACATTAAAACACAAGTAATAGGTATCTACCTTCCTGATTATTTTAGGCTTAGTCACGAGCTTAGTTTCTAGTGTCTAAGACGTTTCAAAGTGAAGATTGTGATTTTATTGAAATAAATACCATTTTGTTTTCAGTTCCGATTTATTATTCTTTATTTGGACATTATTATCCTTCATTTGGACTCGTTACTGTTCATAGCCCAGCCTGTTCAAACTTCGCATGCACTACACCTAGCTTGTTATCACTCTCCAGACTTGCGTCGTGTTAATTCCCACTGTCGCTGTCGTCACTCAGTTGATTACTGTTGATTGGACTGCTCTTGGTGTAATTCTTAACTGAGTACCTACTGAGTGCCTAGTTCACTCGTTTCTTGTAATAAGAAGCTTTTTTCAACTTTTGTACTGAAAGTTTTATGTTTCAGTTTCACCCTGGTTTTCTTAGTCATATCTTTTCACTTTTTGGAAATAAACCAATAATGTAGCCACCATAGCTCAGTCTAGTCACTGACCTAACACAGAATATGACCAAGAAAGAGTCAGTGACACGACAAGCATTCTAAAAACTCCAAAAACTCTTTTCGTCCGTTTTTTTTCTGTCGACAATTATCAATTTGATATTTTGTCATTTTAACTTTTCATTTACTGTACTAGTTATTATAAATAAATATTCCTATAAATATTCCGGACATATCACACACGGTCAACTGATCCCAAACTAGGCATAGCCTGTACTATGGGTACCAGAGACTGATATACATAATAGATATATATTTAACACCCAGACACAGAACAAACATCTGTGCTAGTCACAAATGTTTGTCCAGTGCGGGAATCGAACCCGCGACCTCTAGCGCAGAAGGCAGAGTTACAACCAACTGAGCTATGAGGCCAGTCTGTATCTACCAGTGTATTATGTCCGTATCTACTTCAGTACTTTTTTCCTGAAAAACTTATAGTTTCGAGACTTTGAGACTAGTCTATTTAAATCATTAGATATCTTATCTCGATCAATATAGCGTCGTTATTCCGTTGCGGGTTTTGCTTTCCGTGCTTGAGCTCTAAATATACTGGCTGGTATTGGATGTTTTTCGGTAGCTGGTTTAGCTTGGTCCTCGTAGTTTTTATTTTATAACCCGTAGAACTGCGTTTTTTTGTGTTATGATAACAAATCTGTCACAGCGACCTCAGTTATGAATGAAAATGACGAATATGAAAGTGGTATAAGCATGAATGAAGTTGTGAATGCATTGAAACGAATGAAATCAGGTAAGGCTGCAGGGTATGACAGGATTACAGTCGAGATGCTGAAGGCTGGACATGGCATAGTAGCGAGTCAGTTGTGCCGCCTTTTCAATTTGTGCTGGAGTGCCGGCCAAGTACCAAGTGATTGGTGCAAGGCCGTCATAGTACCGCTCTACAAGGGAAAAGGCTCACGTCAGGACTGCAAAAACTACCGAGGCATTAGCCTACTCAGCATCGTCGGCAAGCTGTATGCGAAAGTGTTGATTGAAAGAGTTGTGAAAGAAACCGATGAGAAAATATGGGACGCTCAAGCGGGATTTCGAAAGGGAATGGGATGTACGGATCAGGTCTTTTCCTTGCGATGCATAGCCGAGAAATTTTTGGCCACGGGTCAAAAGGTCTATTGCATATTCGTGGATTTGGAAAAGGCCTATGACAAAGTGATGAGGAATGAACTTTGGTCGGTACTGTCGTTGTATGGAGTAAGCAGCAACCTTGTTCGAGCTCTGAAATCTCTCTATGAGGATTCCAGTGCTTGCGTAAGGATACATGGGTCATACACTGAATGGTTTAGCATCGAAAAAGGTGTTAGACAGGGATGCGTAGCGTCACCATGGCTGTTTAATCTATTCATGGACAGTTGTTTGCAAGATTTGAAAGATACTGAATGTGGATTAAGAATGAACGAGTTACTCGTCAAGTGTCTCCTCTATGCTGATGACCAGGTTATACTTGCATCATCGGCGGAGGAGTTACAGGAGATGGTAACAATTATGCATGAATCTTTTGAAAGAAAAGGAATGAAAGTTAATGTAAATAAGACGAAAGTAATGGTTTTTGAAAGAGATGAATGCGTGACAGTTTGTAATATTCTGATTGGTGGAGAAAGAGTTGAACAAGTGAATGAGTTTGTATACCTGGGGACTTTGTTTACAAGAGATGGGAAGCATGAGAGTGATATTGAAAGGAGAGTGAATGCTGGAAATCAAGTGAATGGGGCATTACATGCCTTTATGAGCAGTCGGAAAGTGTCCAAAAAGGCACGACTGGCTGTGCATGGAGGAGTGTTAGTGCCGACACTAATGTTTGGAAGTGAAAGTTGGGTATGGCAGAAAAAGAATCAAAGTAGGATAAATGCAGTGGAAATGAGAGCTTTGCGAAGTATGTGTGGAGTAACTTTGAAAGATAGAGTGAGGAACAGTGTGATAAGAGAGCGTTGTGGGGTGAAAGAAGACGTAGTGATGAGGATTGAGAAAGGTATGCTGAGATGGTTTGGTCATGTAGAGAGAATGAACGAAAGAAGATTGACGAAACAGGTGTACAAGGCGAGTGTGAATGGGACCGTTGGAAGGGGAAGACCTAGGCGTACGTTTAGTGACCAAATCGGTGACGTTTTGGAAAAAGGCCAGGTCATGAGTACCCTAAACCGACGAGCATGTATGAGGAATGTGATGAGAGTGAATGAAGCAAAAGAGGTATGTCAGGATCGTAGCAAGTGGAAAACCGTGGTCTCTGCCTACCCCTCTGGGAAACAGGCGTGATTTTATGTATGTATGTATGTAGAACTGCGTTTTTTTGTGTTATGATAACAAATCTAAGTTTAAGGTTCGTATCTCAAACCTTAAACCTATCGAAAATATCAAAAAAGAGTCAAATTTGACATAAAATATTGCTAGTCTAATGTCAGTTTGAGCTAAGAGGAATTAGAAAATATTGGTGACAAGAAGTATCTAACAATAATTAGTGTTCAAGAAAGCCTTACCTAATATTAGACGTTACTTGACGAATATCGAAAAAGCTTTTTGTGAATTAAATTGAACCGTACTTATTGCGGATAGAGTCGTTAATATACCTAGCAATTTTTGCTGAAGGTTCAGTTAACTTGGTTCAAAGTGCTAGAAAAGTTATATAGCTCAGAAAAAGCTGCAGCCTAATCTCGAAAACACTGGCAATTGGATGGAGTTATTTATATGAAGTGGAAGTTTGACGAGCTTGATGGGTTTTTATAGTGAGAGCACTGATGGTGTGGTGGAAGTAAGATGGTAATAGTACTGCCTTCCGATTCAGAACTCTAATTTTGTCTGTAAATATCTAATGGGGGTAGTCGGAGGCACGTACAAAAATTCTACGCTTATGAAACAATAGATTATAGTATGCAGTAGGTACTTCTTTAGCCTAATTTCATGTGTCGGGTGGGTGCATGAAGCTAGTTTGGACGTAAAAGTTATATAATTTTGACACTTCTAATATAAATTTTGCCAGGCAGTTATCATCCTTAATTCCAAGGCATAGGGCTGAGAATACTTTTGGTAGATTACAATCACTCTGTCTATGTAGGCATCGATAGAGGAAACTGGTTTTGAAATGGTTTTGTATGAAACCTGGTCTGTGAGTAATAAGCATTACAATTTTGTATATGATTTTTTCTTAATTATATATTGGATTGCGCATATCAGTACTAGCATAATAAGTAAACCAGTGGGGCTCGAACCCGCACCACTGCTTAGAAACAGCCATGCGTTTTGTATTTTGCAAAGTTTTAGACATCTTTATTGAACGAAATCCTATGTAAACTTGATTAAGAAATGGGGGGGCATATCTTATCAACATAAAAATTGTAGTATATGACAACATTACTAAAGATAGTAATATTTCAAAAAAAACAACTTTTTTATTGCAAGAACCATTGTTCGCTAATCGAGCCGCCAAGCAGCGCTGCCGTTTTTCAGCTGCTTCTGAGTGATGTTGTCTATGAAAACATAGACAACATAATTCAGAAGAACTTTTTTCAGTGCCTACAAGGCTTAAGACAGTACTATTCTCTTTGCTCTACACGGTCCTACGTAGATTTTATTCTTTTTTTAATACAACTAGCATACCGCCCACCTATTGGTAAGTGGAAACCGTAGCCTATGAACGCTTGCAATACGAAACGCATCACGCACGCGTTGTCAACCCCCCTCCACTAAAGAGCTTTGGAAACAAATAATTTTATTAAGCTACGATCTTCTGTAAGGCGGAGGTACCTCCAGGCGGGCTGGTCCAATTTAGAGCGAGAAAATCTCGCTGTACCTCCTCCAGAAAGATAGCGCAGTATACACAATAAAGCCGTGTTCCAACGAACATGCGCTATTTCAAATAAAATTTACTTCAAAATGATCCTTATGTTTACTGAATAAAGTCAATTTTACTCTAAAAGTCAAGAGCTATATCGCACGCCCTCAATATCAAAGTCAAAATGAACTTTAATACGTAGACATAAAGATAATTTTGAAAGGAATCGTTGTGTGGCAATACATCGAAGTCAAACGCACAGAAGTACGAAAATCGCAGCCAGTAGAGCTCATAGCCTCATTAAAAAAAAGACCTTTTTACATCTGTTCTAGATGATTTATACAGCGTCAGGTGGAACTTTTACACACTTCCAGGACGCTCGCTGTAGTGCCTAGGACATGTTTACATAGCAGGCATAGCTTCACCTAGTTTCTAAGACGTTTCAAAGTGATCCTGGTGATTTTATTGAAATAAAAGCCTTTTGACTTTACTTTGACTTTAGATGGAGTAGGCTTTCCCATCAGTGCGTGTTGCCAGTGATGACTTATGGCACTGAAACTTCGTCGTTAACTATAGGCCTCATATACAAGCTCAAAGTCGCGCAACGGGCTATGGAGAGAGCTATGCTTGGAATTTCACTACGTGATAAGATCCGAAATGAGGAAATCCGTAGAAGAACTAAGGTCACCGACATAGCTCTCAGAATTAGCAAGTTGAAGTGGCAGTGGGCAGGCCATATAGCTCGCAGAACCGACAACCGTTGGGGAGTAAAGGTTCTCGAATGGCGACCACGAACCGGGCGACGCAGTGTTGGAAGGCCCCCCACCCGATGGACCGACGACATTGTGAAGGTTGCGGGAAGTCGGTGGATGGAGAAGGAGAAGAGTTCCATGACGAACGGTCTTGAACCGTTCGTCATGGAACTCTTTGGGGGAGGCCTATGTCCAGCAGAGGACTTCTACAGGCTGATGATGATGATGATGATGATGAGGCTTTCCCAGCACATTTACCATCCTCTCAGCCTTGTCAACCTTATCCTCAGGAATGACATGGTCAATACGTGTGGAGCTAACTAAGCCGCGGATTTCCTCACTATGTTTTCCTTCACCGTAATGAGTTTGTGTTTATACGCATGTGCCTTTTTCGAATAGAAAAATGCATTGGTGCATTACTGGGATTTGAACCTACGACCTTACATATCGAAGTTCGAGGTACCTGCCACTAGGATAACAGGGCACAGCCTCGCCTCTACTGGTAAATAGTACTTTGTTCAAAATTGGTGGAGTGGTGAAGCTAGATAAATAATATAAAAAAAATCTCAGCTGTTTCGGGTCTTTTTCGGAACCGTTTAACTAATTAATAAACGTAGGAGAAGTTTGACATCAAGATTGCTAAACAGCTGAATGAATTGATATTTATGATTGAAAAGTATGTTTTTGGAATTAAGCCTTTTTGATAATCAATAGGTTGAAAAAACACTACGCAAAAATCTGCTGTTTTGGGGTCAAACCAGTACAAACTCAATTATTTAGAAGCAAACGTTATTGCAAATTAGGTGTAGAAGGTTTTCGATTAGTATAAAGTTTATAAAATACCTAACTTCTATAGAGGCGGGAATGAAAGTTGAATATGCTAGGCTACTAAAATAAAGGTATCAAATAAATATGTTCGTAAAGTTACTGAAAAATTATGCAGTCCTTGAAGCGGTACAATAACTAACAAAAATAAGCATCTAACCAGCAGCCAATACCCCTAACTTAGCAGAAGTGTCGAATTCACGACACCAAAGAACCATGGTAGAGTCAAAATTACGTCGTTTTATACTCGTTCATTACTACATTTGAATACTGGCGCGTTTATCGCTAAGCAACGAAGCAGCAAGCTGTAGCGAATACCTTTCACCCCTACGATGAAATTATTTTTCCATCTACGCAGTAACAAGGATTTCTCGATTGCCAAGTTTCACGTGTTATCGAGTCGAGGCGGTATCGCCACAGATTATACAGCACTCCGCGTTCTCAATGTTTTCCTCCCGCAGTTTATCTCCTCTCTCTCTGCTCTTTGACATCGGCTGACGTACTCGACCTAGAGTCGACCTTACTCTGCAGACTTACAGCACCAACTCCGAAAGCCATGATTCAACCGAATTTCGGACTCATTAAAGTCATTTGGAAAATTCGAAGTAAACAGAATCTAGAGAAGGAATTTTCTCTTTATTTCTTAGTATTTCATTTGAAATTAACGAAAATGTCATTAACCTGTAATGTATAAATTATGTGCATAGTTCAAAACTTAAAAAAAAAAGTTTTCTGATGGGAGAGTCAAGGTAGAGTCGCGCGGTCTCCGCAAATGTCGAATACGGAAATGTAGAGTCGTAGTCGTGTAGAAATAGTCGATTCTAGTCAAGGCTAGAGTATTTCGGCAGTGTATGCGAAATGCGGGCTCACGACGCCGGCGGCGGCGGTGGTGTCGGCTCAGCAAGTTGCAGGCGACGGCGGTGACGGCGGCGGCTGACGCAACGCGCGACCTCTTTGTCCGGCCCCTCTCGGACCCTCGGACGGAATGTCCGCGCGCCGGCCTCGCCGCCACCGCTGGCCGCGCCGTCCGCGCTCGAGTAATTACGAATGTCAAATGTTATCGCACGCAACCGTCCGCCGCGCGCCGTCCGTACTCCGCTGCGCCGCTCTTCATAATAATAAAACCTGATATTTAAAACGGAACGTCCTTCTAACGCCGTGTAGTTGCGCCGACGCCAATCTACGATAATAATAAGCCGACTACCTAGAAAGCGTCTCGCTCAAGCGCTGAAGACTCGAGTATGACTAGACGGTGTTGCGATACGAAGCGCTACAGCGCTGCCTGTGTGCGCGGCACAGCGCTCACATAAGTACGGCCAGTTCTATGCGCGCCTGTATAGCTATTAAATGTATATAGAATATATAGTAGTAATCGCTCGACGCAGCGGTATTATGTCGGAAATATACCGGCCGGGCCGCGCCTCAAGCCGATTCACCATTTCACGATTTAGTTTGTATGGGAAGTTTAATTTTGATTTTTTAAAGTGCTAGAAAGAGTTATTGAAATAGTTATTTTGCTAAAATATAGAGTATAAGGTAAGCTTTCATTGGACCTATACCGGGTTCGTCAAAGCTTTAAATTAATTGAAAATTATAAAACTATGATTTTTTTCTAAAGCCACGTTAAAGTAACCAAAATATGAAAAATTACAATACAGATGTCCATTCCAGAAAAAATCTAAAATTTATAAAAAAAACTTACTTTAAAACGTTTATTATAAAAAGTGCCTTCTTACTAACTTTTCAAAGATACACATTTCGACTTGCCTACTAAAAGAGATAAATTCAAATTATAATTATATAACGAAGCTAAGGCCACGTTATAACAACTGTTTGTTCTCCAACGATTAGAAATTCTTCATTTAAAAAGAACTATGCAAAAAATCTGTTGGTTTGGTGGTTAGACCAGTTCATACTTAATTATTCTGGTGTTTTAGTAAGTAATCTCAATATCGGACAATCTCATAAGTAATCATTAGTTAAAAAGATGGCAAAAAAGACCAAAAATAGATAATTAGAAAAACTTTTTTATTATACAATTTTTTTTTCCATAAGTATTTTTTTGTCTTGTCTAGATAAAACTGATTATTTTTTTTTAATTTATATAAATAAAAAAAAAATTTTAAACCAGGAGCTATTTTTGTTGGTCATGTTTTTATATCTCTACCCAAAGAATCAACCTGATATTGAAATACTAATAAAAAAAAATGTACTTAGTACCGAGTAATTGTTAAGAGTGTGAAATTATATAGGGAAACTAAATTAGTAATTAAATTTATTTATAAAAACTGTTATTTAGTTAATTTTAATTTGAATAAGAGTAAACGATAGGTATTGTTGCTTGTCTGTCAGCATGACATTGCTATCAAACACACATACAACCCAAAAAAAAACTTATTTTATATTACTGGTCAAAGTACTAGATTTCACTAAGTCAAAAATTAAACAAAGAAAACAATATCGAGCAACCGGCCTGAGGCGCGGCGCGCTCCTCCGTCAGCTATAGCGTGGCCTTATAGATGGTTGTTTGCGCTCACAGAGTGCGGTGAACAGCGCTCACCGGCGGCGTGCCTGTGTGCGCGTATACGTACGGGCGGCATGCTGTGGTGTGCGTGGCTGTACGGACACAGGCACACAGAAGACCGGCTGTGTGCGTCTCTCGCCTGTACTGGTGCGTTCCGAAACCGCTCTCTATTCTATCTATGCGAAGGCGTCGTATCGCCATGTATAGCGGGCACGCTCGGGGCGAGGAATTTAGAGGCGGGGGTCGTATCGTTAATTGTTATGAAGTTGATTTCGGTCCTGAAATTCCGAAATAGGTATTTTGAAATAACGCCTCTTTTTGTCATCGCGTATTTGACATATTTTGCAATTTGCTTTACCAACGCCTACCGTCTCTGTCTAAACTAGAATTCATTAACCTATTTCAGTGAACGCGACTGACTCGAGTCTCGAAACGTCATCATCTCGATTCGTTCTCGTTCGGGACGCACGATGAACATATGTTTTCATTTATGGCTCTTCGTCGGGTGGCGTTTGCACGTTATCAAAGCGAGTGATAACAATGTAAATTGCGCCGTCAGTTCTCAGAATAGGGTTTGGAATGGCACAGTCGTATATTTCTTTGCCAATGTAACAAGTCCATGGTTAGCGAATTGACCGCGGGGTCTTCGGGTCAGGGTGGTGGTTGTAGGCTATTCAAATGCTCTCTTCAGTTATTTTGACTTTGGGATTGAATTAGCCTCATCAGTCTTTTAGGGTTCCGCAGTCCGAGAACGAACCCGTCCGTCTATCCATCTCTCCGTCAGTCCGTTGGTTTGTCTGTACAACCTTGTCAGCAATTTTTCTCCCAAACTTTTAGTGCTCATGCTGAATTTTTGCACGGTAATACATAATGGTGACGCCTACCAAGTTACGAAGTAAAAACTTTGTAAAAAAGGTTTTCCGGGGTTTACCTCCCCTACATGTGAAGTAGGTTTTTTTTAATTTAATTACATATCCCATCGTGTGGCTTATCGTTGGATATGTTTTTCAAAAATGTTACGGGGTTTCATCAACACTCTTTCGGTGATGAGATTAGTTATATAAATATGAAGCTTTGAATTGGTATTTTTTATTAGAGACAAGTGTTACCCTTACAGGGAAAACTGCTATTTCGGTATACCTGAGAGATGTTCAAAATAGAACAAATGCAGAAATTTTAAAGAAAAATATTTCCGCTAAGTAGGCTTTACTAGTGTACGAGAAATAGTCGGTTTTGCATTTGGTTCATAAAAGCTACTCGTTTAATCAATCGTTAATGCAATCAAAACTAGATGGCGTGTCGATCGTATATAGTGCTTAAAGTGATATGATATACCTACCTAAGTTGACTACATACTTTCTGACTTCGGAAGCCTTTACTGTGCGTATTCCGACACCCGCTTGGCTAGTTTCTTATTACGTATCTATATGCCTCCAGCTGAGCTTTTGGCCTCTTGTGGTACTAAGTATCTATCTACGCAAATATAGGAAGTACTGTAGGTCTATACTAAATCGTCAAGCAAATCACTTTTTGCACATGATTGGGAGAAGCTAAGATTTTTTCCTAAAGCTACCACTAAATTTTCTTTACAATTGTTCACAATCACAACATTTTCCATCTGTTCCCGATACATTTCTCAGTCCGCGTCATCTGTCGCAGCACGCGGGTACTTAGCGTTCAATGTACGGCCGACAGCGGCCATCTGGCAGCAATATGCTCGAAAAAGGTGTCATTCCCCTTCGGCTTCGACTTCTATCATTCAAGTCGACACTCTGATACCACAGAAGTAGTAACAGTTACTACATACTGGCCTCTGTTCCCGCGGTTCAACAAAACAACTACGAACTACGAGTGCGATTCGAAGCAAACTCGCATCAAACTCGAAGTTGGTCGAAGATGTAATTTCCCTTCGGTTTGACTTACCCTTACCTATGGGTAACTTTGCACAAATTAATTTTTTTAGACATTATTGAAGTCGACACTCCGGACTAAGGTACGAGTGCGGCACACTCGCGAGTCACTGTCGACTCTATAAGGAATTTGGGTTGCTAAATCAAGTTACTCAGTTACGTGGAAATTCCTAAATTAATGTACGAACTTCATTTGTTTTACGAAATTATTTACAAGTTACAGGTGTGCTACGAGTGTGCTACGAATATGCTTCGAAGTAATAATTTGCAACAAAATATATTTTATCAGAAATATGTTGGTTTTATTTTTATATTTATACCCGAAATCACACATTGAATAAGTTCAATGTGACTTACATATTTATTAATAATAAAATAAAAAACACCCAACAGTCACATACACAGTTCGGACCCCTAACTAGATTCACTGTGTCGTGGGTATCAGAAACTATAAGAAGGTACCATGGTAGCATTACAAATATTTGCAGATCATGCATATGTCCCGCAGCGGGAATCGAACCTGCACCCCTTACGTCTCAGATGGACATTCGTCCCAAGCAACCGACGTCGTCAATTGTGTCATATACTATTCGTAACCTTATACGTAACCCAGCCATCATCGAGTTCCAATGAATTCGAGCGAAAATGCTTCGAGTTTCATTCGTAGCGGCGCCGCAGCGTAGGTATTCGAGAACCTGCGCGTAGCGAAATACAAAGAGCAGTTCTGATAACAGTGAATTAAACTTTTTGAAAATAATTTAAATACGAAATGAGGCAGAATTATTAATTTTGTTAGTAGACCAAATATTTATATCCTAACTCGAACCTGCATCTTCGCTCCTGATTGGCAATGCCTTGACCAATCCAGGACATTTTCCTTTACTACTTTCATGTTTTATAACCATTTTTAGGGCATAGGAGGTACGGAACCTCATTTGAAAAAATGGAACCCTTATAGGATCACTTTGTTGTTCGTCTGTCTGTCTGTCTGTCTGACCGTCTGCCAAGACCCTTTTTCTCAGAAATGGCTAAAGGTATCAACTTGAAATTTATACCATCTATTAAGGTCTGTGGGCTTATGATGCCGTATAAAAATCAAAGCTCTAGCTTAATGCATTAAAAATAATGAATGTATATTTTTTGTATGGAAATGGCTAAAACGAAAAACCTCTAGGGCACTTCCAGTGACCTCACAATTTTGAAATTTGGAATGCTTGGAGCTTTTGTAACACAATTAAAGGGAAAAGTCTGAAATAGAGATATTTCGAAGTTTTTTAGGAAACAAAAGTTATATTTGCGGTCAATGTCATACAATGACTACGTGAGCGACCGCAAATATAAATTTGTCAATTCCTACACTTAAAATTTATATTTTCTGACCATGACCACTGGTGCACGGCCGGGATTAGAACCCACGACCCTCAGGAACCCTCAGGGCGCGAGTTCTCGCACTTGACCGTCTTTATTTATTAATTCTTACGATTTGAATCCTACTTTAAAAGTGTGATTGCAAAATATTCAGTTTTTTTTTACTGGTTGGTTGGTTTGGTCTTTAGTAGGTTATTAAAAATGTGTATACTTATAACTGTAAAGTATTTGCTTTTAATTTACAGCCTCTTTATATATCCAAAGAATAATCTTAAAAACATTACCCTTCTTCTTTCTCGGCAGTCGGGTAAAAACAGCAGACATTCCAAAAACGCATAGAGCTAAGGATGACATGGTAGATAGAAGTGGCGAAAGAATTCCCGTCACAGTTGATGTATGCCTAAAGCCGTGTTCAAACGGCGGCGTGCGATGTGTGATCAAAAGTTTGTCTTAAAATGATCCATTCGTCTTCTAAAAAAAAATCATTTGAGTTTGAATTTTAGGTGCTTGCGATACCGTTGAGCTGTATACCCTCAAATGTCAAATTCAAAATTGGCTTTGTGCAGTAGAGGCAAGCATAATTATGAAACGAGTGTTTTAAGTCATATCAAGGACTAATCGTATGCCGTTTGAACATGGCTTTAGTTTAACCCCACTTACGCCATATTAGGTTGCTGTACCATACTCCAAAAATCAATCGTTCCAGTGTGAATCTGGCGCGCGTAGCCAGGGTTCCGTACCAGAATCAATAAACAGATCGCCACTGGGCTCATTTGCACCCACTCGTCTTTGACACCACACAACAAGTACTATGACATAGTTTTATAACTTACCGCAGAAAATATTATTTAATATACAGACGGAAAAGCTTAGTTTTTCCTGAAACGCATGACGACATTATCTAATAAGCCTGATAATATCAAAAATGTAGCTTTGGAAACCTGTAAGATAGAGGAGGGATTGTTTTGTTTTTTTTTTGTTGCATATTTGAGCAATATATTTTGACATTGTATAAAAAAATAGGAAGTACTTAATTACATTTTTGGATCGTCCTTCCATGCGATCATTTATACCACCCACGATTAATATTTTCTTTAAAGAGAAAATTTCACTAAGAGACCACCAAAAATATCCAAAAAAAATTAACACCTGACACTATCTTTAAATTTTCATTTCTGCGTGTTCTCGTTTCAAGCAAAGCTCAAAAGCAGACGCAAGAATTATTTATATAAGTGTTTTAATTTTTACGAGTTAAACATACGTAACCCTAAAAAATAACTTCTTCGATTTAAAGAAGATTGTAACAGCTTTAAAGAACATGTTTTTTTTGTCAAAACTATTTATTTTATACTAAAATAAACACGCTTCCAAAACCTCAATATTTAGTGCAATTGCTTATTAAAAAAGATATAAAATGGCATAGAGCTACGCGACAGACAGAGGCGCTGAGACATGCGCGGCGTAGTCATGCTTGGCTGAATGCGTTTCGCTTCTGTAGCTTGACTTGAGTCCAACCCGGTCGACCAACTCTACTTGTTCTTTGGAAATAGCAGTTGTGAATATCGAGGGTAGAGCCGGGGCCTGTTTTACGAACGCTTAAAGCTATGCGATATAATGTCATCAATATTGCAATTGCATTTTCATGAAATGGAGCCCCAGAATTTAGAACGCGAAAATAATATTTATCTAACTTTCAGACTAAGTTCTAGAAATCAGCCAAAACTATGGGGCTATCAAAAGAATATATTTATATACTTACTAGGTACTAGGCTGCAATTATGATTGCCATTTCATTTCACATTGTAAGTCAAAAATATCGATTTGTTTACCTAGCATGTGATAAACAAAAGTAAAGTGAAGTAGATTTTGACCAAAAATGTGTATAAACTTCTAATTGCAATAATAATTGACGTTCTGGATGTTTCTTTTACCAAAATTTAGGGACAGACCTTTAATTTATAAGTTCAGATTTGTGAAACAACAGATTATGACGCCGCAATCACAAAAAATGCGTTTTCCCATATTTCGAGCTGCGCAGCCGTCATAAGCGCCACGTTCGTTGTCGGGAGCGCGTTCCAATTTCATCTTTGTTACAACGTTGTTATATCGCAAATTAGAAAATTCACTCATCGTGGTGCTAAGTTATTATCGCCTTAATATACAGGGTGATTCATAACATATATACCGCCCGAAAGGGGCTTAAGAATATGTAAGATTACGAAAAAAATATATATTTTTTTCCCGATTTATTTCGCGAACTTTTTTAAATTACTTTTTTTGGTCATTATATTACCTTAATAACTATTATTAAATGTACGAGAAGTCAAGAATGCTACCTAAAACAGCTGAATAATCGAGTTTGAACTGATTTGACCCCAATATAGCAGATTTTTGCAGTGTTTATTCAAAGAAAAATGACTAATTTTCAAAATTCGTAGAATAAACTTTATTGCAAAACCTATGAAAGCATACATATTATGAAACAACTTATATACTAATAATAAAAACGAATGATAATAAACATAGATACAATTTGTCTAAGTAGCGCCAAACTATATTGCCGATCAGACCAGTCCTTACAGATCGCTGGGTATGTGATGCTAAGTGAAAACCTAATTGCCTAGCTACTGAAGTCATAAGCCACTAAGTTTTCGCGCCCTCGCTCAAGTTACGATAAATACCAACTTTGACCCTAATTGTATCGGGGACGGCCTGTGATTCACGTTTCATTCTGGGAACAACAACTCCGAGAGTTTTCACACTATACGATACGACAGGACGATACGTCGTGACACGTGAGACACGACACATTGCGCAGTTGGAAATGTACTGGCCGTACGAAACCAATTGAGCCCAAAAGAGACGTTTCATCAATATATGGAGCCTGGGCCTGCACTGTGTACACTACTCTAAAATATGGCTAAGCAATAAAGTAAACGTATTTAATTGGTTATTTTATTTAAATTGACTTCGTTCTAAGGTACATTAAGATTTTCTTCGACAAAGAGAGCAACACACAGCGCTTCAAAAATATGGCGGATGGACGTGCGTGAAATGTCATTTTGACAACCTACATTTATCTGCCAAAACAAAAACATCAAATCAAGCAACATGACATAAAAAATATGTCAATGTCATATCAAACGCCAATTATAAACCAACATGGCGGCCTTCAAATAGTGTTCACATAGTCAAAAACTTACCAGAAGAACTATAATTGTACCATCGCATTTAACTTCAAATTAATGCAATTGTATTTTTCTTGAAATCTCCAATTTTTTCCTAATTCTTCTATGTAGTGTACATGGACCAGGCCCAGAATGAAATGGCTCCTTTCATGGTATTGATCCATTTGATACACTTGATACTACTACACTACATTTGACACTTTCGATAGGCACCATAAAGCATTGATGTTTATTTTTCTCATTTTGCAGGTTCGAGTCCCGGCTCAGGTTTTTTTCCTGCGCGACAATCACAAAGGTTTGGGAGAAGAAATACCTTGTTGGCAAAACTGGCTCCGATAACGGCCTTTGATCGGCGAGAGCTGTGTAGAGGCTTTTATTGCGCACGATACATGACAGGCCATTTTCCCGTTTTTTTATGTATCCTCCACTCCGGTGTCGTCCAGTGTGAAAGGTTATTTGGAAGGATCATCCGTCGTCTATCGTGACGATAGTGTCGTGTAGTAGAACTTGTATTTAAAATAAATAAATAAATATTCCGGACATATTACACACGGTCAACTGATCCCAAACCAGGCATAGCCTGTACGATATATATTTAACACCCAGACACAGATCAAACATCTGTGTTAGTCACAAATGTTTGTCCAGTGCGGGAATCGAACCCGCGCCCTCTAGCGCAGAAGGCAGAGTTACTACCAACTGAGCTATGAGGCCTGTCAATTTGAGTTGATTCTTACTTTCATAATTAATATATTATTCCGTAGGTATGTTCCCGTACGTACGAATTCTAAACGCAAAGAGAGTGGAAGAGAACGGAGTAGAACGTGAAAATCAACTCAAATATGACTTTCATATGATTGAAAATGCATGGAACGAAACTAAAACATCCTGTAGCATTTAACATTTAGAAGTCTTGAAGCGCCATCTATTGACGTTACGTACAAACTTTATTTTAAGCCGGCCGGCTGGCGCCTGGACTTTTGCGGCGTAGCGGATGGAAGAGCGTTGGGTGACAGGTTCAATTCTTATGTGATAAAATTAAAAGTCATTACATGCAAGTGTGCGAAAAGGTGTTTTGCCAAATAATGTAATTTGAATATCTCTTTAATTGCATAACAAATATGAGCATTTTATTATAAACTCAAAAATATACGCTTTTAAGTATTCATTGGAACCTTGCCCAGGACATCTTCAATGACCAATCCGGCATATACCTAAATGCGCGCGCGCATCATGTCAGTGTCCTACAAGCACTAAACAATGCGACGCTAAGCTACGTCATACAAAACATGTCAAAAAATAATATTGCATTTTTGTCAAAATAAAGTCAACACAAGAACATACCTAATATTATTATTATTCCCAATTAATATTAAACATAAAGAAGCCCGTGTATAACTACATCATCATCACCATCATCATCATAATCAGCCATCAGAATTTCATAACAAACCACTGTACTCTCAACTGACAATAAATAAGACAAGCCATAACCCACCAAGCGAGCTGAGTATAAAGTTGAAATCAGCCTGGCAGCAGTTCGAGGTATAGTTAAAGCACAGTTCACAGAGAAATTATTTTGAACCAAACAGGAAAATCGATCTTAACTAAAATAAAACAAGTTCCAATGGTACAGTTACAAAAGTAGGTTACCTACCTTAATAGTACACCTGATTCATTATGATTTCCACTATTTTAAGACTAACTCGTACACTAAGTATACTTAGCGAGTGTGATACCCAGAGCGGTGTTCAAATGGCGTGAGATTTGCCATGTAAAATGTATTTTAAAACGGTCCTTACATCTTCCGAATAAAGTTAATTTTGAATTTGACTTTGAGGAGCTTGCGATATCATTGAGCTATATCGCACAACCCCAAATGTCAAACTTCAAACTGACTTTGTTCAGTAGAGGTAGAGGATCATTTTCAAACAAATTTTATATAGGTAACATATCAAGAAGATAATATCGCATGTCGTTTGAACACGGCTTAATTGGTATGAATTACTTCGAAAACAGAGCAATATGGAGATGTTTATTCCAAAATGCGCGTAGAATCTACAGAAAATACTTAACGGGATCCAGTATACGAAATTACGAGTTCTGTCACATTTTGCTGAAACCAATCCAAGTAGGAAGTTATTTTATTGAATTAATACATTTAATTTAAAGTTAATAATCAATATTTAATTTTACAAGAGTACCTATTTTATGTTTAACTTTGAATTTTGTAATGTTAGGTTATGTTCATTAGTTAGTTGTATTAGATGTAAATATTATTAAAAATATCTGTATCTTATTTTAGGTATTTATCATAAATATACAAAGTACATACCTAAACTTATTTAATTAATAATAGAGTACTATATTTTGCAAGACCGTTCTCTCGTTTACAACTTCACCAAAGCGCTCTACGAAATTATGAAAGTTCGCATAAACCCTAGTGTTACAACAAATCATTTCGGTTCTTAGAGAATGGTACAAGAACATGTTATGGCGGGAAAGGAAAATCTGAAAAACACTGCAATAATACTCTGTGAGCTATGTTCGCGTGAAACCGAACCGCTCCGCTAGGTGGCAGCACATAGAACGCTATTCACAGCGTATATTATTTACCAGGGTTATGTACGTATGTCGTTATATAAGTGAACAGAAAGCTACGTTCGGTCGCGGCCCGGACGGAGGGGGCAGGCGGCGGGGAGGGGGGCGCACCCACACAGGCGCGCGCCCACGCACACACGGCCGCCGCGCCGCGTCCGTGTGTATCGAGCCAGCCGAGCGCGCCAACCGACCCGACTGCTCGACGTATTCTTATTATTATGAAAGGAGAAACGCTTTTTGTAGGGCAAGAACTAAATTTGAACATTACGGCTGCCGATAATAAAGATCTTAAGCGCATTTCAGGCTGAAGTTTGTCTCGCGGCGCAGAGATGTCGCTCGCAAGTTCCCACTGCGTTTTGTGCGATGTAGTTTTTCCGGGTACCACTGCTGGTTCCACTTTACCATTACGTGACCGAAATGTCGACACAATGAAGCTCCAATGAGTGAAATGTGAACTGCCTTTGTGCTCGTTATGTTGATATTGTTTGAATTTTAATCTGGATTTACCTACTATGACTACATCATCCATAGGCTCTACCAAAAATTATGCTTCTTAATAACCAATCTGAAACTACATTTATGTACGGCAAAATAATGCCTATGAACATCACCTACTTTCGGTTTGATAGTGAAATTATATTCCACTGCTAAAGTAATTGGAAAACTAAGTTCAAGTCATCAACCGAATTCCGACAAGAGTATACACCCAACTCAATTTCTAAATAGAACAGACTCTACTAAATTAGTCATACGTTGGATTTTAAAGATTCTAAGTCTCGCTGAACTGCCTTCCTACCTACTAGAACTTAACCTACGAGATTAAGTTCTAGTAGGTAAACGCTAACCTACTATTTAAATTGAAAGTAAGAAATAGGGTATTTTTTTGTCTCAAACTAAGATTCATACAAGAATCTCGAACAAAGAGCCGTTTCTATCTTACGCCATTTGCCGCTAGGTGGCGCCAGTCGGGCGGTGCGTCACACATAACTCGCCTCGTGTGCGTCCACCTCAGAGCACTACTCTACAAAGTCAGTGAGTACGCACCTCTCACTTTTTGACCGTGAAAAGTGAACAGATTACAGAGGAGAGATTATTCTAAGATATCAGTGAGCCCTTACTTTTCACTTTTCGACATGAAATGTATATAGATTAATGCTTTTTGTAGGCGCCCTTTCGTGACACCATACAAAAACGGTAAGCTCACTTCACATACATACATAAATAAAATCACGCCTATTTCCCAGAGGGGTAGGCAGAGACCACGGCTTTCCACTTGCTACAATCCCGACATACCTCTTTTGCTTCATACACTCTCATCACATTCTACATGCATGATCGTCGGTTTATGGTACTCTTGACCTGGACTTTTTCCAATATTTATATCCAATCTATTCACTTTTCACGGTCGAAAAGTGAAAAGTGAGAACTCACTGACTTTGCAGACTACGGCCGCGCGGCCTCAGAATAAGTTCCCGCCAAACACAATGCACGCAACTTTCACACATATTTTGAAACTATTTAGTTGGCGCGTAGCACTTCGTAGCGTTCATAATTTTATTGTGTGCTACGCTACGTAATGAGGGCAATTAGATATCTTGTTTTGGCTGAGTTCTTTTGTTTTTATCTGAATTTTGACGTGATTTACTGAACACGCAGACACATTTGCGGGCGGACTAGCCAGTGTCACATAAAAATAGTTTCAAAATGACTCTTACCTATATTATAAATGCGAAAGTTACTACTAATATTATACATGCGAAAGTTTGTGAGGATGTTTGGATGTTTGTTGTTCAATCACGCCCAAACAGCCGACGGATTTGGATGAAAAGTACAGAGATAGATTATAGTCTGGAATAGCATAATGATTTGACCTCAAAACAGGTGATGTTGAGTTTATCAATGAAAATTACGAATTTTCTAAAGTTGTAGAACAACTTTATTGCCAATTGGGTGTAGAAAAGCCGCTTTCGGGATTCGTATTATGAATAACTTTTTATTAGTTCCTATTACAAGTATGTAGGCACTTAATTACATAAATAAATTATTTTATTATGACTTAGTTATACCTACTTAGTAATTAAGTAAATTCTACCCTTTTCCCTAAGTAAATATTAATTAGCTAATCCTGAATTCCCGAAACGTGTTAATTTCAGTCAGATATGTATTGGTATTGTTCGAGGCAATATTAGTAAGTACCTTATGTTACGTTGATTACAAACTACTTAACATAACATACTATCGTTACCTGGAAATGCCTAGGGGCTTAGGGAAGATGCTACGTAACTAAACATAATATGTACATACTTTGTACATTATGTACCTACATACGGTAATAAATAGTTAAATTGTCACGCCTCACCATCTTTTTTGCACGCCCAGGATGACTGGTAGAAAATGCTTTAGCATTAAGTCCTCCTTACACTAAGTTTAAGTGTGAAAGTATAAATAAATAAATATATACGGAGATACGCCTTGAAAGTGTTTATTATGTTTACAAGACGATTCATAATATGTTTGCTTTTCCGAGGTTTTATTCTACACCGAATTGGCAATAAAATCAGAAATAAGTCAAATATTTTATTTACAGAAAGAAACTTAAAACGAATACAAGTTAATATTTACAAAATACACAAGAAACAGTTGAGCCATCTAAATACCGTTACAAACGATCTATAGATAGCTCAACTGATCCAGATCACTACCAGTCGGAAGCGTCCCCAAGACGCTGGCGGAATTGCCACGCTGGATGGCAATGCTAATTCGCTGGGCCAAATAAGAGCCAGCTCTCGGGTAAATCAGTCAAATTAGCTCAAACTCATGAATCAGTTGTTTTAGGTAATCTTGATGGCAAACTTCTACTTACTTCCTACTAATATTATAAACTCGAAAGTTTGTATGTATGGATGGATGGATGGATGTTTGTTACTCTTTCACGTAAAAACTACTGAATGGATTTTAATGAAACTTTACAATAAATAAATAAATAAATATTCCGGACATATCACACACGGTCAACTGATCCCAAACTAGGCATAGCCTGTACTATAGGTACCAGAGACTGATATACATAATAGATATATATTTAACACCCAGACAGAACAAACATCTGTGTTAGTCACAAATGTTTGTCGAGTGCGGGAATCGAACCCGCGACCTCTAGCGCAGAAGGCAGAGTTACTACCAACTGAGCTATGAGGCCAGTCAATAATATAGCTTATACATCAGAATAGCACATAGGCTACAATTTATAAAGATATTGTGTGAACTGTAACGCCACGCTAATATAAGCTACTTGAAATACTAATCCTGCGCGTCGCGGGCACCAGCTTGTCCTACGATCCTATCTTAACCTACTAATATTATAAATGCTAAGTTTGAGAGGATGTTTAGATGTTTGTATGTTTGTGGTTCAATCACGGCTAAACGGCCGAATGGATTCGGATGAAATTTGGTACAGAGACAGATTATAGTCTGGAATAGCATATAGGCTACGTCTTTTTATAGGCCTTTTTATGAAGGTACCACGCGAGCGAATAATTATGTAATTCAAAAGTTTTGCTAAGCTTCGCTCGCTCGATCAACTAATTCACTTTTGAAATTCTTTTTAATTGTTTTTACAGAAAGAAACTTAAAACTAATACAAGTTAATATTTACAAAATACACAAGAAACAGTTGAGCCATCTAAAGACCGTTACAAACGATCTATAGATAGCTCAACTGATCCAGATCACTACCAGTCGGAAGCGTCCCCAAGACGCTGGCGGAATTGCCACGCTGGATGGCAATGCTAATTCGCTGGGCCAAATAAGAGCCAGCTCTCGGGTCACGCGTCGCTTCGATCAGACGTCCTGATATCTTTTTGAAAACCCGGAAGGCCCCGTTTCCCCACGGACCCAGGGTCTCAACCCCAAAAGGCTCAAATATGTAAGCCCTATCAAGACTAACATATTTGCGCCTTTTGAGATCCTCGGCCGAATCTGCCGCCGCACCCGCCCCAACTGATGTCAACTAATTTATAAGTGAAATCATGTTAAAACTTTACTTTTACGGTTTCGCACTGTACTCAAAAATGTCCTAGCTTACAAAGAACAACAAAGTGCCCAAAGAGGTTGCCGGCCGGCCCTTGTCCCAAGAGTCAAGTAACAAAGTGAGCCGAGAGCCTCGTCTGAATCCTCCTAGGATTCCTCTGATGAACGGTCGACTACTAGGCTTGGTATTACTGGTTATCACTCAAGATGATCATGATTTTACCTTGTTGTAGCAACAGCAAGAAGACACGAGTACAAAATAATAGTAATAAATAGTAAATTCACTCTCACTAGAATTCCACTCTGAGGAGTGTTCACTCTAATTACACGTGTTTGTTACCCGATTCTTCTAGGCTGACTCGAGAAGCAGGCGTGAATTCTTCTTGTGTTATTATTTTTTCTGTTTCAGCACCACTATGTACAACCAATTCTACCAATATAGCCCGCAATAAATTTCTTTATTTAATAATATAACTACATACTTATTATTTTATATAATATCTACTATGTTCCTACTTATAATATATAATATAACTATCCATTTATTAATACATACCTACTATAAATATTATGTTGATTGATGATCGTCACGTCACGTCGCCTAGGCCCCGTCTGAAAACCAGCGCCGCACCGTACATATTATGTTTGGTGCAGCTTTATGCTGAGACGGGACCCATTTGCCCCACACAACGCATACCTACTCAACCAATCTACCGCCTGACCTACCTACATGTTTTTGTTTTTCTTATTGTTTTTTTTTGTATTACTAGGTTTAAGTAGTTTTTTTTTCTTTCGTTGTATCTTCCTACCTACCTACCTACTTACTGCGTTGTGGGTCAAATAAATAAAATTTCTTTCTTTCTTTCTTTCTTCTTTCTTGTAAAATTTCAAACGAAACACTCGTGGCTTCGTTTGAATGAAGTTTCATCAACAACCTGTAGAAGTCCACTGCTGGACATAGGCCTCCCCCAAAGAGTTCCACGACGAACGGTCTTGAGCCCTTTCCATCCACCGACTTCCCGCAACCTTTACAATGTCATCGATCCATCGGGTGGGGAGCCTTCCAACACTGCGTCGACCGGTTCGTGGTCGCCATTCGAGAATCTTTACTCCCCAACGGTTATCGGTTCTGCGAGCTATATGGCCTGCCCACTGCCACTTCAACTTACTAATTCTGAGAGCTATGTCGGTGACCTTCGTTCTTCTACGGATTTCCTCATTTCGGATCTTATCACGTAGTGAAACTCCGAGCATAGCTCTTTCCATAGCACGTTGCGCGACTTTGAACTTGAATATGAGGCCTATAGTTAACGACCAAGTCTCAGTGCCATAAGTCATCACTGGCAACACGCACTGATTGTAGACTTTCGTCTTGAATGAAGTTTAAATCCTAACAAATCTCAAAGTCCTCGTTAGGTATTAAAATCTGGTAATTACTTTCTTAGTGCACCCTCTGCTTTCTAAAGGACTTTCGGAAGGTATATTCAATTTCTAATGAAATTGAACACTTATACTAAAATTGGCCAGAGTGCGCAAAATGCCGTAAATAACTGGTGAAATCAGTTCTACAAAAATGCTTAGAGGCGAACAAAAGTCGGACGAAGGTCGGACGGCGGGCGTCTAAGGCAACTGCAGCTTTGCCGAACCACATTAGGTATTCTCTGGGTTTGCTCTCGGCACTTTGGGATAATACAGTTGGGGTTCGGGTTTAAAGCGGTGACTTGTCATAAGATGTCCATAGTGCTAAAAAACCGTGGCTTAGGATCTTTTTAAGATGCATTTAGTAGCGATCTTTAATCGATCTGGGACCCTTGTCTGGGAAATCAGTGAGTTGTCACTTTTCACTTTTCGACCGTGAAAAGTGTATAGCTCACTTGTTTTTTGTAGGCACCTTTTCGGACGCCATATAAAAAAGTGGGCCTCTGCGATCTTGCGTCTTTATCGATACTGCATCGCGTATCGACGACTTACTGCGTTCAGATTTCAATTACGTATGAAAATAAAATGGGCTAAATGGGCGTTTTAGCGATTATTTCGATGCTGCATCGCGGTTTGGAGACTCGCTACGTTTGAGCGACAAATCAAAATTTGTAATAAGCGACTATAAATCGCTGATCGCTGATGCTAAGAGTATCGCGTGTGTTACGGCCTACGGTGTGGAAGGGGTTCTTTGGTGCGTATGAGCGTTACGCATGCATGCAACGTATACTCAGAAGGTTCGTCCTATATGGCAAATCTCAAAAATCGAAATTCGGCGGAGGTCGTCATATTCACAATCATTAAAGCTAAGCAGAAAGATCAAGAATAGATCTAGTATTCTATAGATAGGATGGACATCCGTTGAGAAACATCCAAAAAAAAATCACTTGTTACTAATTGTGGGTCCACACGGAACAGACTTACGCTGTGCAGCGTAAGTCACATCGTCATCATCGTCACAGCAATCACATCTTCCACGCCACACGGTACAGCAAGTACTACAGACAACGGCACGGACTTCAGACTTCACGACTTCTCCAACTTTAGTCTGCACAAACATGCTATGCAGGCTGAAGTCCCCTGGTACCCTGTGGAATTCTAGTAAAATAAGATATTTTTTACAAAAACTAAATACCGACTTCAAATTCCTGAATATTTACAAGATTAAAACCAACCTCTTTTTTTTTGTTATAAACCTCATTGCGTTTTGCTTACCTACTGAGGATGACACTGTCCACCTAAACTTTCGAATAAAAAACAAAAGTAAGTATGACATCCATACATCATCAATAATAAGTAATAACTCTTACGGTACTGACTAACTGACTGTCAATCAAACGTAGTGGTTTTATTCTCTTTGAAAATCAACGCAGAGCCTAACCAAAATCCTAAGAGTATGAAATTTGCAGGAAAGCGTAACGTATGGGTGCACAGAAAGGAATTCCCGACACACAACACCTAAGTTTAAAGTTTATGTAAAAATAGCAGCAACCGAACGAAGTCGCGGGAATTACCATGCCATACCACAGTAGACAAAAAAAATCGGCACGTCGTAATTTCAAGAGATGATGATGTTTTTTAAGTTTTACGGGACAAGTTGAAATCCCTCAGGAATTAAATTAAAATGGGACCACCCCGGGATCATACTCTATACCAGCGAATGAATCATCAAAATCGGGTTACTATTGGCGGAGATATCGAGTAACATACACACAAAAAAAAAAAACAGCTGACTTGAGAACCTCCTCCTTTTGGAAGTCGGTTAAAAATACCTTATAAAATACTTATTGTAACAGGAATGCATGTAACAAGAACCTAGAGACAAGTACCTACGTGTGACAGAATCGATGCCTCAACTCCCAGAATCCAGCCAAAAAAACACATATTTCCTATTCCCATTAACTAGCTAGCTTATTAGCTCGATAAATCGGCGAGCCTGGATAACCGAAAATTACTTGCTAATTTTCTTTTGGTAATACTTACATATACAGAAAATATGGTACCTACAGGAATACTTTGGTATATAATGGTATGGGGTGGAATTATTGTGAAGAAGTTGGAACTGCTGGAATCATCAACAGATCAAATGTTTATTTGGTATGAAAATATTAGCCTTAAGTTTTTAATGTGTAAAGCTGTGTTCAAATGGTATGCGATATGTCCTTGATATAAAAATAATCCAGTACAATTTTTTTTTTTTATACAACAGAGGTGGCAAACAAGCTTACGGCCCACCCGATGGTAAGCGGTTACCGTAGCCTATGAGCGCTTGCAATACCAGAGGCATCACGCACCCGTTGTCGACCCCGAACCCCCTTCCCCCCTAAAGAGCTCTGGCAACCTTACTCACTGCAGGAACACAACACTATTGGAAACAAATAATGTTATTTGGCTGCGATCTTCTGTAAGGCGGAGGTACCTCCCAGGAGAGCTGCTCCAATTCAGAACGAGAAAATCTCGCTGTGCCCTACCTCCTCCTAAAATCCTCCTACAATCTTTATTAACAGAATAATAATAATAATAACAGTTGAAAATTAAGCTAAAATAATATTATACTAGGAATTAACTCTGTTTTCTGCGACTACGACTACAAGTAGAAAACAGAGTTCAGATCACCAAACACAGGCAGCGTGCCCAAAAGGCTGTATAAAATAAATAAATAATATAAATATTCCTGACATATTACACACAGTCAACTGATCCCAAACTAGGCATAGCCTGTACTATGGGTACCAGAGACTGATATACATAATAGATAAATATTTAACACCTAGACACAGAACAAACATCTGTGTTCATCACACAAATGTTTGTCCTGTGCGGGAATCGATCCCGCAACCTCTAGCGCAGAAGGCAGAGTTACTACTAACTGAGCTATGAGGCTATCTATGATATGATAGAATATAGCTTTATTGTACACCAAAAGAAAATACACAATCAAGGAAATAAAAATAACATAAAAATAGTGTGACAATAGGCGGCCTTATCGCTAAAAGCGATCTCTACCAGGCAACCTTTGGATGGACAGGATATACAATGTAGAAGAGGACGGTGGCGCACATAATAATAATAAGTGAAATAAAACTTATAATTTAAAACTACAAACCCTACATACTAATATCATAAATATATAGATAAGATGTATAAAATATACATAATAAATATATAATATATAAATAAATAAATTTAGATAGGTATATAGATACTAGATAGAGACCTACAGACCAAAGAATATCAAGGAATACATACAAATACATAATTTAAAGTCTAAACAAGTGTTAAGATGGAGGAGAAAGTGAAGACAAGTAATGTTGGAAAACTAAGTTTTTAAAGATAGGAAGACACTGAGCATGATATACATTCATACAATAAATTCACGCCTATAGGGGTAGGCAGAGACCACGAATTGATACATCATATAAAATTCGTTTCAATAGCTCTAGAACTAGGATCTGTTCTGCGATCTAACAAATAGAGAGACTCTAAATCAGCAATGAAATAAACCCATATTAGTAAACGGATAAGGCAGATTACACATAATTGTCATTCCCCAACTAAGCAGACAAGGAACATCCCAAACTCCTTAATTTAAAATAAATAGCAGGAACTGGAAAAGCTTTCATCTATTTCGAGATAGCACCGCCATTTTCTGTCCCAGTTTATCGACGGATTAATTCAATTTAACCGGTGCGGATATATGCGAAAAACAGAATTTATTAAAATTAGCGGCTAATTTTATATCAATTTTGCTGGCGGCCGACCGACCATCACGGGGATATTGCGCGCTGGAAAATTTGAATTCATACGAACTACTTAGGTTATGTAGCAAACTATCACAAACACTGAATTCTTTACAATCTCACGTGGTTGGTACAGAAAATATATACAGGATGATGTCTGAAGTATCCTGTCTTACTCCTGAGTCCTGCTTTAAACAAAAAAGTTATATAAAATAATTGGTTTAAAAACATAAATCCAACTGTTAATTAATACTGAAAAGAGTAAAATCATCTTTAGAATATGGATTTTTGAACTTAGTTAAGTATAAAATAAGTTAAGTATACGCTTTATTAAGTTAAGTACACGCTTATAAACCAGGGTAGAAGCCTCTAAAATTCATAAAGAGTGAAAAAACTAATAGTAGGATCAAACCCATTGGAAAAGGAGGAGAAAATTATAAAAATTAAAGGAAAAATAATTTACGGGCGATTCTTTAGGGGTAAAAAATGGCTTATCTCGATTTCCGGCAAAACTACAAGCCCTATAGAAAAAGTTAAATAGCAAAGTTGTAGATAATAAAATGATCTATAACTTTTGTATATACACTTTTTTCACATAACCTCAAAATCTCCTTTTCACCAAATTTCGTAAAAAAAACCTTTTTGTAAGAGATACAAATAAAAAACAAAAACTTGGTTTTTTTATTTTTTTACGTAGATTTTGATGTTTTGTGAAAAAAGTGTATATACAAAAGTTATAGATCTTTTTATTACCTACAACTTTGTTATTTGACTTTTTTCCATAAGACTTGTAGTTTTGCCGGAAATCGTAATAAACCATTTTTTACCCTTAAACGCCCCTACCCCTCCCCTTCCCGACCTCAGATCGCCCGTAAATTATTTTTCCTTTATTTTTTATAATATTCTCCTTCTTTTCCAATGGGTTTCATCCTACTATATATTTTTTTGGTTTCAAAAATTATCGACCCAGGTCTATTATTTTTACGGTTTTTAGTTTATTCTCTGCTGCTACGCCGCCGGCGCCCGCGCTGTAGCATAGCCGGTGGGGATTTCAGGGTAAAAAATGATTTTTAGCTAGACCAGGAATCAATACTATAAAAACGTGTTCAAACGGAGTGCGATAAGTCATCTAAAATATTATTAAATTTTATTTCAAAAATTAACTTCCGTTCGCGGCTTCTCTCGCGTGGTACCTACGAGGATAAAAAGAAGACTATGTTTTAAGTTCCAGACGATAATTGATCTCTGTGCCAAATTTCATCCAGACCTGTTCAGCCGTTCTGACGTGATTGAGTGGCAAACATCCATCCATTCAAACTTTCGTATTCTTCTTCTTGTCGTGTCACTGATTCTTTCTTGGTCACTGACCTTATACAGGCAGTGACCAGGTCGAGGTATGGTGGCGCTGAAAACGGCCTATGACCGTCGATGAATGGTATTTATAACAGTAGTAAGATTAATCTTTCATTTCATTTCATTTTTATTTATTCGTTTGTCTTACGTCTACTAATTAAAGTAAATTTTGAGTTTGACATGTACTATATAGCTCAACGATATCGCAAGCTCTTGAAAGTACAGTCAGGATGCTGCAAAGGCATGCTTTTACTTTTGTCAATTTAATTATTTTTAAAACTGTATAAATACCTCCGCGAAGAACAAGTCTTTTGTAGAATGTCCAAAGTTCAAACTCCAGAATTCTATGAGATACTACTTCTTACCTACTAAATTATTATTATTATAAATGCGAGTTTGGATGGATGGATGTTTGTTACTCAATCACGCTAGAACGGCTAAGGCTTCGTCCTAATAGAACGCGATTCGCGCGAATTTGCGATGCGAATTGATTGCGCGATGCATACAATGTATCCTCAGTAAAGACTAATGTTGATCGCGAATTTATACGAACAAAGCTCGCGCGATCTTGCGATGGTCGCGTAGTCGCGTTCTATTAGGACGAGGCATAAATGGATCTGGATGAAATCAGAACTATGTATGTTACTTTTGGGTGTTATTTATTGATTTACACGTCATGGCCTCGGCACCATAATAACGCATAATGACTACTAAAAATAGATAAAGTCTATTTTTACAGAAAGAAACTTAAAACTAATACTAGGTAATATTTACAAAATATACAAGAAACAGTTGAGCCATCTAAAGACCGTTACAAACGATCTATAGATAGCTCAACTGATCCAGATCACTACCAGTCGGAAGCGTCCCCAAGACGCTGGCGGAATTGCCACGCTGGATGGCAATGCTAATTCGCTAAAATAGACTAAATCTGTAAAAATAAGGTTAGTACTTATATCCAGTACTGCCCTGTATCAGTCATTATCGAGGCTGCTCGGAGACCGGAAGTGCCCCGGCCGCCCGCCGCCGGCCGCCGGAAGCCGCCCCCGGCAAAGGTCACGCTGAGATTATGCTGACAAATTAATTGTTGACTATCGAGATGTTGCCTCTATTAATAGTACATTCAATAGCAATTGATTTTGATCTTATTTAAAGGAAGAAAAAACAGCATCGTCTTTTGTCGATGGTAAACCGGCTTTTTCAATAAGCCGTAACCGTCTGAGCCGAAGGCGCGATAGTTATTCCACTTGGTTGGGACTCTAACAAAAATGAACTCTTCAAATATTCTCAATAATTTCTCCATATTTATTAAACGGAACTCTGCATCGAAAAAGCCTCATTATATTTTAATAGACGTATGTAATATGGTAAGTAAAAAGAAAAACACATCAAAAATAAAAACTTTTTTCTTTCAATGGCAAGTTTTTATTTCATACATTGTAGGCGTTACTACTACCGTCAAAAAGTTCGGCTAGATAGCTACATAGATAGCCTGCGAGACGGACATGGCGAAACTATAAGTCAGACTTTGGAACCATAAAGAGTGGGTAAACCTTAAACCTAGGAGCATCACCTTTGTCGACGGTAAACCAGCGCTTAGAATAATAGGGTAAGGGTTTCGTCTTAGACCAATAAATACTGAAGGCGTTGAGTTCTTTGATTCGTTCCCGAATCATAAATATTGTAGGTAAACCTAGCTTCCACCCTCGCGCGGGTACCCGGTTGAAAAGCACCCTATAATAATCTCAAAAAAATCACGTTTGAAAGAAAGACAATCCAACCAACAAACAAACACTTTCGCATTCAGAATATAAGTAAGAATTATTTAGGATTTCAAAGCCTTGGTCAACCTACGTTCAATAATGCGCTTTTTTTTTAAATCAATGATTCAAAAAGGACTTTGTCGCTGTTGCTATTATGACGCCCTAAAATAATGAACTTGAAAACTAAAAAATTAAAGGAGCCATTTCATTCTGGGCCTGGTCCATGTACACTACATAGAAAAATTAGGAAAAAATAGGAGATTACAAGAAAAATATAATTTCATTAATTTGAAGACAAATGCTATGGTACAAGAATAGTTCTTCTGGTAAGTTTTTTACTATGTGAACACTATTTGAAGGCCGCCATGTTGGTTTATAATTGTCGTTTGACATGACATTGACTTATTCTTCATGTCATGTTGTTTGATTTGATGTTCTTGTTTTGTCAGATATATGTAGGTTGTCAAACTGACATTTCACTCACGTCCATCCGCCATATTTTTGTAGCGCTGTGTGTTGCTCTCTTTGTCGAAGAAAATCTTAACGTACCTTAGAACGAAGCCAATTTAAATAAAATTACCAATTAAATACGTTTACTTTATTGCTTAGCCATATTTTAGAGTAGTGTACACAGTGCAGGCCCAGGCTCCATATATCGATGAAACGTCTCTTTTTCAACGGACTCGAGAGAATCCCTGTAATTCTGTAATTCTTTATTGCACACAGAAACCTTATACATAATATGGTTATTTCAAAAGTCATGTACATAGGCCAACAGTTCCACGTGCATTATCCCGCCAATTTCATTTATCCTCACATCCATTATTTATCTAGTCCGGCAACGAGCGCTCTGAATCTAATAACTTTGTCTATGACAATATTCTAGAGTGAGACCAAAATAGATAGGCCTGAGATCGGCTCGGCCTGTTCTTTGTATCAGCCCCTAAATAGAGTGCGTAATAGGAAGGGGAGGCCAGGACCCTATTCGCGCATGCGCGCTGCCAGCGCTTATATCGGTTTTATTAAAACGGTTTTGTTGTTTTCTCGCGTTAAATTTATTAAATTCCTACTTAATTATTTATCAGTTTCAGGTAAGTAACCGGATTAATGAAGATTCAATTCCTGAAGGGATATCTTAAAAACTTGATACCTAATTAATAGAATTATACCTGTCTATCCTTTAACGTTATGCCAAATAAGTGTTACTATGTACTTAGATAATTATTTAACAACTGACATATTTATGACATTAAAACAACTGCTGTTAAATGAGATAATATTTTTGTGAAACATCCCATTTCTCACACGGTTAGGTAGGTAGAAACTACTAAAAAAATACGAGCCTCATATTTGTTACTAGCTTCAACCCACGGCTTCGCTCGCGTGGTACCTACGAACGAAGATAAATATAATCCTAACTATAATCTATCTATCTCTCCTGCACTTGGGAGGACCTAAATGAGGCAACGGAAAGGGCCATCGAGGTTGCTACATATTGGTCGAGTAGAGTTTGAAAGAGTCCTTGACTCCAGAAGAAGAAAAAGAAGAAGATCTATCTCTGTGCCAAATTTCATCTAATGCCGTTCAGCGGTTCTTGCGTGATTGATAAACAAACATCCATCCATCCAAACTTTCGCATTTCGCATCCTACTCCCTATAACTAGTTTGCGCCCGCGTGGTACCTAGATAAAAAGTTGCCTATATGCTATTCTTGGTTAAGAACTCTATCTATATCAAGTTTCATTGAAATCAGTTGAGCAGTTACGGCGTGATTGAACAACAAACTCTACAAAACATTCTCCCAAACTTTCGTTACAATATTAGTAGGAAGGAAAATTTCAGCGACAAATGCAAAATACATTACGAATCTAGCGTTTCGGAAAGACCTAAAAAGTCTTATCAACATTTTAAATTAAGTGCAACTGGGTGGGGTGCTCGGATGAACGTATCTGGCATAGATGAGAGATTTTACGAAGGGTGCTTGTGCTACCCGCTCGGCAGATGTGCGGCACGTGGCTGAGCTGACGACCGCTCGCAGCCGCACTAACTACCACTCACTCTGTGGACCCGCTCACAATGGAACCCAATCCCATACCAACATGGCGTCGGTCGTGGGGAACTTTCCTGCTCTTTTCACTCGCGATTTTATGCGAGAATACCCATTTATTTATGTTGGACTATTGTTTTCAAATTAATCAAAGGTATCGTAAGTTCTGTTGGTAGGTAGAGTAGGATGATAGAGTGGCTACTGGACGAGGTAGGTTCTTTGGAAGAATAAAACCGCATCTCATACCATAAAATGTTCTTTTCTAAACTACCTATGTCGGAGATTTGGTTTACTGGATCATGTTGATGCTCCTACTTAATAGTTACAATACACAAATGATACTTTATTTACAGAAAATTAGAACTAATACAAGAAATATTTACAAAATACACAAGAAATAGTTAAATAATAAATTAATAAATATATTAGCCGTGGTGGCCCCGGCTGAAGAATAGGCCCCTCCATATCTACCTATCCGCGGATGTCGTAAGAGGCGACTAAAGGAAAAAAACTAGGGGATGGGCAGCAGCGTCCCTCATTTTAACAACGATAGCTCTAACTGCGCTCGCCAACCCGCATGCCCGGCGTGGTGAGTATGGGCAAATCCCCCCACCTGATTAGGATTTCGCTCTGTCTGTGGGGGAGGCCATGTTCAGCAGTGGACGTCGTACGACTGAAATGATGATGATGATGATGAATAAATAAATATTCCGGACATATCACACACAGTCAACTGATCCCAAACTAGGCATAGCCTGTACTATGGGTACCAGAGACTGATATACATAATAAATATAATATATATATTTAACACCCAGACACAGAACAAACACCTGTGTTAATCACAAATGTTTGTCCAGTGCGGGAATCGAACCCGCTACCTCTAGCGCAGAAGGCAGAGTTACTACCAACTGAGCTATGAGGCCAGTCAAAGTTGAGCTATCTTAGCTCCTATTTGGTCCAACGGATTGGCATTGCCATCTAGAGCGTGGCAATTCTGCCAGCGTCTTTGGGACGCATCCGTCTGGTAGTGATCCGGATCAACTCCTTATATTTTGCTGTCGCTCACGGTCGGTAGGAAGTCCTACACTTGGAATTTTGATTTTCTGACCCCGTGTATGGAAGCTTTAAAGCGCAAATTCACGCACATGACTGTCTTTATTTCTATTTAGTTTCTAAAACTTAGTTTGTAAATAAGTAGCTCTACTCTACAACAATCGCCAATTAACAAAAATGAGTTAAAAAATTCTTGACGAGAGCACGAAAGTTAAAGTCCGTTTCAGATTTTGCAAAGAGAAGTATGGTCCAAGTTATAAATCCTTGAATAAATAACTTTCGCAACTGAGGCGGATTTGGTTTTGAAGCCTATTTAATTAAGGCTTCGAACCTTGAGCCCGACTCTCCTTCAGGAAATAATAAAGATTTAATACGAAGTATAATGGAAATTATATAGAAGTTCTAACTATTTATTTTTCTCAAGTACATTACCAATTTTCATGCAAGTGGCCTTTATCTGAATTCAACGCTTTTTTCAATATTTATTAGGGTTCCGTACCTTATACTTAAAAAATGGAACCCATAGAACACTCTCAAAAGGTTATCTGGAAGAGATCACTTTCTTAGAGATAAGACCGCCCATTGTACATATGTATAAATCTATTTACTCAATTTTACTCTATAATCAACCGTAACTAGTTTGTAAGGTGTGTTGTACCATGGAGAGGAGGAGGTAGGGCACAGCGAGATTTTCTGGTTCTGAATTGGAGCAGCCCGCCTGGGAGGTACCTCCGCCTTACAGAAGATCGCAGCCAAATAACATTAATTGTTATTGTGTTCCTGCGGTGAGTAAGGTTGCCAGAGCTCTTTTGGGGGGAAGGGGGTTCGGGGTCGGCAACGCGTGCGTGATGCCTCTGGTATTGCAAGCGCTCATAGGCTACGGTAACCGCTTACCATCAGGTGGGCCGTAAGCTTGGTTGCCACATCTGTTATATAAAAAAAAAATAGAATTTTCATTCATTAATTCCCTTTGCCGTCCATCTATCTGTCTGTGCATCTGCTATCTGTTTGTCTGCCTGTGCGTTTTTTCTCAGAAATAGTTTGTGGTCTCAAACTGAACTTTATGAAACATATAATTTGATGGTTAGTAAGGAATATTTTTTTTTTATGTTATACGGCTAACATCCTTACGGCCCTCCTGATGGTTACCGTCCTAAGTAAGTGGTTACCGTCGCCTATTGATATCAGCAACACATGGAGCATTGCTAATGCGTTGCCAGCCGAACCCCTCCCCCCTAAAGAGCTCGGGCAACCTTACTCACCGCAGGAACACAGCACTATTTGAAACAAATAATGCAGTGAACTAACTCAGCGACGGCAAACTATAAATTTGCCACTTCGGAGATCTCGTTTTTCTGAGCCCGTGTACATACGGAAGACTCAGGGTGCGAGTCCTACTCGCACTTGACCGCCATGGCTTGAGGAGTTATTTTGGAGTATATGTCGTGTTATTAGTCCATTTCAAAATTTACACTAATATTATAAAGAGGCAAAACTGTTTGTTTGTATGTAGGGGTAATCTCTGAAGCTACTGAACTCATTTAAAATTATTTCACTAATAGAAAACTACACTATCCCTGTGTAACATAGAGTATATTTTATTTTAATAAATATTATTTTTCTTTCAGAAAATTCAATATTTGTATCTAGTCGGATGCCTGATATCCTAAGTATTTGCTAACCTGTGACGACTGCGCGAATTTAGCCCATAACTTTACCACAGAATAATACATTTTAGAGGTATTAGAGTTAATTTTAAGGAGAAAAAAAAAAAAAAAAAAAAGTATGTCTCGCGCTCTGAGTTTCCCGTACACACGAAACACGGGGTCGTAGGTATCAGAAACTACGAGTATCTTGGTACCACAGCACCTAGACCCGTAACTAATATTTTCACATCATGCAAAAATTTGACCCACAGCGGGAATCGAACCCGCAACCATTGCACCTAAGTCGGGCACTCGCCCACTAAGCCACGAGGTCGTTAAGTCATGAGACTTTTTTTTAATGCACTGTAGACCAGCTGATATCGAAACGCGCTCCAAAGGCTGCACACCCCGAAACTCAAACAAACTATAGCATCAAAATAAATATATAATTTTTTATCTCACGCATTTCATGAACTTAACACTAGACCCTGGCCAAAAGCCTTGAATCTACTTCAATGTCCAGATTTCGCATATTCCTTATACTTAATGCTAATTCTCTTGACTCTTTACAATGCTAGCTATTTCAACGAATGCAAAGTAGTCATTCGACATTTATACCGCTGGCGCTGACTGGCACTACCACGGCCGCGCCGTCATTACGCCGATGGTCAACCGGTTTGTGATCGCATCAGAAAAACAGCTACCTCTGTACCACGAAACCCACTTCACCAGCGATATTGAACAAGTACTGGTACAGTTAGTATGTTGAAAGAATTTATAGCTGTACCGCTAAGGTTTCTTGGTAAGGGGTGGCCGATATGCGCGATGGTTGAGCGCCACAATTTCGGTGTCAAAACTGTATGTAACGCTGCGAATGTTTTCTGAAGCGCTTGACAGGCTAGCCTTCATTTTTCATTTGATAGCAGTTAAGTCTATAAAATAGTAGCAGGTTATGCTATAAAATCAGTAGGTTCAATTGCCAGGTAGCTTTGAGTCTTTAGATAAATTCCTATTGATAAATTATGACTACTCTATTTTATTTCTCTCACACTCGTGGTGTGGCTTTTCTAGAAGTTGAGCAACCTTCAGCGCTGTTACCTAATGGGTGGCCAACGTCTGTGCTTCGTAAACTATGTCGTTTAAAGCTATCGAAGGTCTTCGGGCCTAATCCGTCACCAGAGCTAGCCACTAGCTCATAGGGAGATGGAACTTACTCATGTGGACTGCTGGTAGAGTGGTGGTCGTGGGCCCGTCTTCAAATCCACAGGTGGTGGGTTTGAATCCCGGTCGTGCACCAATAGATTTTCCATTTGGAAAATTTATGCGCTATACTAGTACTTACAAACGGTGAAGGAAAAGATCGTGACTAAACCAACATGTCCTAGAACATAAAAATTCAAAGACATGGGACATGTGCTCGAAATGAGCCTATAGGAGGCGCTCTTTAATCCTTTCTCTACACTGATTCTTTCACCGACGGTCATAGGCCCTTTTCATGGCCACCATACCTCAATCTGGAGCAACTTAGTTTATCAACATTGTTGATAACAACATTAGCAACTTTGAATGTTCTTGGAAACAATGTTTACATCAGCATTTCTATCCACCAAGCAACACTGCAAAATGTTACGGCAACAATGTTGCTCAACAACTACCCAATACAAAAGGTGATTAATAGTATTATGCACATACTATCCCCAGACTATCCCGAAAGAAACTTACCCAAATTGGCAATAAAGTTTGTTCTACTTTTGGAAATTTAATTCATTAAAAAAACTCTGCAAAAATCTGCTGATTTGGGGTCAAATCAGTTCAAACTCAATTATCCAGCTGTTAAAGGTCCTTGATGTCGAATTTCTGTAAAATAAAGGTTATATAAAGTATAGGTTTTGGTATATCCATCCAGTGACTGGCGATAGCGTACCAATAATTCACGATAACGTTACACTTACGATACAATAGTAAATGTCAAATATTAGCCAATGACATCGCCGATGCTTGAAATGCCTCAAGACGAAAGTCTACAATCAGTGCGTGTTGCCAGTGATGACTTATGGCATTGAGACTTGGTCGTTAACTATAGGCCTTTGAGCTTGTATATGAACAAGCTCAAAGGCGCGCAACGGGCTATGGAGAGAGCTATGCTCGGAGTTTCACTACGTGATAAGATCCGAAATGAGGAAATCCGTAGAAGAACTAAGGTCACCGACATAGCTCTCAGAATTAGCAAGTTGAAGTGGGCAGGCCATATAGCTCGCGGAACCGACAACCGTTGGGGAGTAAAGATTTTCGAATGGCGACCACGAACCGGGCGACGCAGTGTTGGAAGGCCCCCCCTCCCGATGGACCGACGACATTGTGAAGGTTGCGGGAAGTCGGTGGATGGAGAAGGCTCAATACCGTTCGTCATGGAACTCTTTGGGGGAGGCCTAGGTCCAGCAGTGGACTTCTTCAGGCTGATGATGATGATGATGATGACATTTGCAATCGTATCGTAAGCGTAGCGCTTTCCTGAATAATTCTTAGTGCGCTCCACTGGCACAGAAAACTGTTTACATTGCGCGGTTCTAGTGTCATTGCGCGACATCTCTGATGTAGAGCAGTAGCGTAATCTAGCAAGATCAATTTAAGCCTACCTCCATCTACCTACAAACGAATAATCACCTCTTTCTCCCACTCAGTTCCCATTTAAGCAGTGTTCAAACGACTAGCGATATGCCATGTAAAATGTTTAAAATACATTTTAATACTAAACTTATCCTTGCGTCTACAGATTGAATTCAATTTTGAGTTTGACTTTTGAGGGTATTCGGTATAGCTAACCGACATCGCAAGCCCCTAAAAGTCAAACTCAAAATTGGCTTTATTCAGTACCTATTTATTTTTATTTAAAAGTAGACAGAAAAATAATAATAATAACAGTTGTAAATTAAACGAAAATAATATTATACTAGAAATGAACTCTGTTTTCTACGACTACGACTACAAGTAGAAAACAGAGTTCAGATCACCAACCACAGGCAGCGTGCCCAAAAGGCTGGCGACGTTACCTCGTTGGATCGCTATACTGATCCTTTGTCCGAGGTAAGCACCAGCCCTTCGGCCATTGGTCTCATCCACCAGCCTCCTAGATAAAGCATCGAACAGGAGCCACGCCCCGGGCCCCAAGGTCCTAGCGTCTCAACTCCAAAAGGCAGAAATATGTATCCATCGCCAAGGGACGAATATTCAGTACTCGCAGTACTTCAGTATTCAGAACGCGAGAAATGCAGCACACTACGATCGTGAGGTCGCCGTAAAGGGTTCCATCTGAAAACCAGCGCCGCTACACTTCGTGTGCGGCATCAATGCTGAGATGGAACCTTTTTTGGCTCACGCATGCATCGGTACGGACTAATGAATACCCTAGTTTTGTTACTTCCTACCTACTTTTGTTTTGTTTCCTCCCTACCTTTTGTATTGTAACCTGTACCTTATGTCTTTATTTTTTATTTTATTAGTTTGTGCTGTGCTTGTGTGTCCAAAATAAATGTATTTTCTTTCTTTCTTTCTTTCAGTACCTACACGTACGGATATTTTTTAAGGATATATCGCATGCCGTTTGTAGAGCCTGGCTATAAGGTACTTACAATTACATTGACGATATTCACAATTTAGAAATTTCATAATGCATGTATCGAGGCTCTAGCATATCTAGCTGATAGCACGTAAATACTCCGTCAACCAGAGTTAGCATACTTAATTCATACAAACTAATCAGACACGATTATAAAGATTCCTGTGACGGTCACCATCATTCGATTCGTAGGAAACTGTAACTGGGAAAAGAGACGGAAATAAAATCAGGTCGAATGATCGAAAATTAGAAAGCTGCGTGGGAATAGGCGGAACCCGCCGCGGCCGCCGAATTATTAGAAGAGAGAAAGGTGATTTGGACGCCGTGTTCTCAAACGCGGCCCGCGTTGCTCCTAGTAACTTGCCGTTCTGGCCACCAATTCTACTAATTCAATGGCTTGAAAATGACAATGGTTCCATGGCAAAATGACCACTTTTGACACTTTTGGTATTCTGTTATCACAGTCGTATTTCAATGGCAGTTTTTTTTTTTTCAACTGATCCCAAACTAGGCATAGCCTGTACTATGGGTACCAGAGACTGATATACATAATAGATATATATATAACACCCAGACACAGAACAAACATCTGTGTTAGTCACAAATGTTTGTCCAAGGTGGTGACAATCGTAACTGATTGATTTTGACTGGCCTCATAGCTCAGTTAGTAGTAACTCTGCCTTCTGCGCTAGAGGTCGCGGGTTCGATTCCCGCACTGGACAAACATTTGTGTGATGAACACAGATGTTTGTTCTGTGTTTGGGTGTTCAAGATTCATCTATTATGTATATCAGTCACTGGTACCCATAGTACAGGCTATGCCTAGTTTGGGATCAGTTGACTGTGCGTGCTATGTCTGAAATATTTATATTTAATGGCAAAATGACCACTTTGACACTTTAGTTATTCTGATATTATAGTAGTATTTCAATGGCAGCCATTGTGGAACCAATGGACCAATGAAATCAAAGAAACGAAGGTGGCGACAATCGTAACTGATTTATAATGGTGCGATCATTATCATGCGATTATCATTTTCAAGTCATTGAATTAGTAGAATTGGGGGCCTGTTCTGATGATGTACGTTGTTTGAGAACATGGTCCTTCATTCATCATCATTTCAGCTGAGGTCTACTGACGACCTCGGTGGCTAAGCGGCCGTCTGAGACGCAAGGGGTGCGGCTTCGATTCCCGCTGCGGGCCAAATGTTTGCATCATCTGCAAATATTTGTTCCGTGTCTGGGTGTTGTGGGATCATGGTACTCGTAGTATTTGATACCCACAGGGAATCCTAGAGTGGGGTTATTTAGGACTATGTATGTGACTGTTCGGTGTTATTTGATTACTTTAAATGAGAATTATAATGTGAACGTCTTCTCTATATAATATAATATAATATAATAAATCTTTATTGCAGACAACTTAGTCCATAGTGTATCACAAAATAGGTAGGTAAGGTACATAGCACAATATTATAGATGAATAATGAGCAATTAAAACATATGCTCCACAATAGATTTCAAGAGCGAGCGATCTTGTGTCCGACGCCCGAGTCCGTAATGTCCGTGAGTTACTCACTTGTCACCAGTGAGTGGTGGAAAGTGAATCATCATCAGCATCATCAGCCTGTAGAAGTCCACTGCTGGACTGAGGCCTCCCCAATAGAGTTCCAATACAAACGGTCTTCAGCCTTTTCCATCCATCGACTTCCCGCAACTTTCACAATGTCGTCGGTCCATCCGGTTGGCTTACCGGTTTTTTTTTTTATATACTCCTGTGTTGGCAAACCACCTGTTGGTAAGCGGTTACCGTAGCCTATGAACGCTTGCAATATCAGAGGCATCACGCCCCTAAAGAGCTCTGGCAACCTTACTTATCGCAGGAACACAACACTATTTGAAACAAATAATGTTATTTGGCTGCGATCTTCTGTAAGGCGGAGGTACCTTCCAGGCGGGCTGCTCTAATTCAGAACGAGAAAATGAGTCGTTCGTCAACTCACACCATGAATCTTGTCCCAACTGGTGTGAGTTGACGAATCGTAAAAAGCTATACTCCTCGTTCTGCAACTCACACCATTTTTACTTTGGGTGAATTTTAGTACAGTCAACCAAAAAAGTGTTAGTAAAATATTATACAAAAGGCATATTTATTAGAAACTTTTATTTGGCTTTGGCACTTTAATTAAAACTACACGTATCAGCTAAAAAAAAAACAAAATGACTAAACAACAATATAAAATAATCAACAATGGTATTTACATAATTATTTTAAAGTCAAATAAAAAAGCTTTTACAACAAAATTAGACTCACATTACATAACATAAGAAACATTTTAAAACAAGTACCTACACTTAAACAGTCAAATGCCACGCAAAATCAGTTTAAAAAAAATCAACATATCGTATTAAACGTAATTATTTTAAGATTAACAACAATAAAATCAAAATATTTCCGTAAGTGGGTAATCACAATAATAATAATAAAAACCTTTGCTACAATAAAATCAGTCTTAACACAACAAACATTTTAAATTAAACTTAAACAGCTAATGGAAAATATAATATATAAAGTACAACATACATATAAAACTAATGGTTGTTTAAGAGGTAGGTAATTGAAAAACACAAAAGTTTAAATCATAACTGATTAATACAGAGTAACAAGTACGGAGTTCAATGTGTGGTATATTACGTGGAACCTTTTTATCAGTTAAGAAAAGAATAAAATATATTAAAGTTACATTCACTTTAAATTGTTTTGAATACAAAACATACAATTAGAATGTGTGTAGGTATATACATACTTAGTAACGTCGCTATTTATTTAATTAAATTATGTACCTTCTAATTTCGAGTGGTCATCCAAAATCATTTATATTTATTTTAAATAGCACTTATGCGTAAACACTGTATTTCAGAGTTAGAGTTTATTTCACTGTATTTCACACAAGAGTCTATAAGAAAATAATCTTTCAAAGTATGCAAATCGCGGAGCTCCTTACTGGATACAAGTAAACAGCAAAGTAAACGATTTTAAAATATCATTCTGGATACTACTGGCTTTGCTTAACCTACCTGACCCATTTCCATTGTTTTAAGGGTCGTAAAAATATGTGAAAAGTAGATTAGATCAAAAGAACAGGCGTCGGGTAATCCTTTGAAGGTACCTTACATTGTTTTAAAGTGTGTTGTTAACTACCTTTTTACCGCCACATCTATTGTAAAATGAAAACCAATAGATTATACTTACCAGTTAAGTTAAAGGGTAATAAATAAATCTTGCGTCTGACATGCGGTAGTAGTCTGTTTTTTATTTTCAACTTATGGATCTCAAATGAAACAAAGAAGTTTACAAACAATGGTGGTAACAGAGCAATAAAAATTATTTGATCTTAGAATCCGCTTTTTTCGGTGACTGTACTCGTCGCATAAATTCAATGGAAACAAAGGGTGGTGTGAGTTGCAGAACGAAAATAATATTTTTTTTACGATTCGTCAACTCACACCAGTTGGGACAAGATTCATGGTGTGAGTTGACGAACGACTCGAGAAAATCTCGCTGTGCCCTACCTCCTTAAAGGTTAAGGTTGTGTATGGTGTCACATAAAGCGCCCCTCAAAAACCGGCAAGCTATAACGGACTTGGGCTTTTGGAGCCAACGTCTCCCAGCAACCTTTTCAACCTTTACATGGCCCCAAGTTTTTACAATTCATGCTCAAGGCTGGAACCTACTGTAAGTGTCTACTTCTTGCTATGTTCTTATTACTTACACTGGTTTAATTATTTTATGATTTTTGAATTGTTTTTTCTCAATAACCGCAAAACGCCCAGTTTTGATTTTTATGACAAAGATAACTTGAGCATTTTATTGACGTAAATCCAAGACAGAAACGCGATTGGTAAAACTTTTCTCGATAGATTTATTTTTTAAAGTTGGGTCCTCTGCAACAGTTTTTTCGAAAATACTCTGAGACTATCTAACAAAAATAACTTTGTTTTTAATATTTTGTTAGACAATAGCATTGGGTACCTAAACCCAAGACACTTTTTTAAAAAAATAGATAGTTTTTGAGATAATCGATATTTTCTTATATTTCGCTTACGTCGATTACTTTCGAGCGCCTTCTAACGCTTGCTAACTCTTTCCGCATTCAATTACAGTACATTGCGCTGTCACTTTCTTCACTCCACTTGCCAACTCGACAATTTATTATAATTTTTGTATCCTCTTAAAGAGAAATAGCAAACTTAAGAACTTACTAATATTTTAGTAGTAGTAAAGAATACGAAGATTATAAATGATGATGCACTAATAATGGCAGCTAGAAAATAATTGTCTTCATATTGTGTGCAATAAAGTATAAAATAAATAAATAAATAAGCCTGTATCTGTAGATAAGACTGATATTATTTTCAACGCTTACCGTTCATGACAATAAGAATACAAAAAAATTACGAGCTATTCTCTATTCTATTCTACACCATTCAAAGTTAGGTAATTCAAATTTGAAAGGTGTTAATTTTAATAACACCACTAGGATCACTTGGAAACGTCTTGGAAACTAGGTGAAACTACGCCTGTTCCTCGCAAGCAAACCTAGAAGAATCAGGCAACAAACACGGCTTGGTGCCTATAGTTTGCTTCGATGATCCTTTTTAAAATAATGGAATGTAGAGCTTCAGTGTGGTGCCTAAACACAATATAAGATAGAACAATTCTACTATATAGTTTATCTTTGGTGGTGCCGTAGGACTTACCTACATCAATTACTTTCAGGAAGAATACTTATTCAAAATACAAGTCTAAGCAGGCAGAGTACTACTTGGTAAGTACTACGTAGATAGGTAATATTCAACTCCAAACGTCACGCTACGAAGATTACATACTTAATCCGTGTTCAAACAGTGAGCGATACCTGAAATCGAAAATTTATTTGAAAATGATCCTTACGGCTCCTTGATAAAGTTAATTTTGAAAGTGACTTCTATGTGTCTGCGATATTGTTGAGCTATATGGCACACTCAAATGTCAAACTCAAATTTGACTTTGTTCAGTAGAGGTAAGAATCATTTTGAAACGAATTTTATAATGCATATATCAAGGACATATCGCAAGCCGTTTGACCGCGCCTTCAATCTTGATTTTCATCGCAAACGTCAATGGGCAATTAAAACAACTAAACTTATCCAAACAAAATTTTACCTTGAACTTTCCCTCCATCCCAATAAATCCCAAACAAACCTCACCAGACGGCAATTTTCTTGAGTTTCAGCGTGCAGTAGCGAATAAGTGATCTAGAGTACAATATCTCTGCAAGGGTGTGCAAGGGCGCAGGGACGCGGGCGTAGGGTCGCTGTAAGGGCACCCGGCCACGCACCGCCCGGCTAGAATACTCAGTAGTTGCTACTGCCAAGGGTACCAATGGTACCAAGGGTGCCGCATTTGCACGCAGATCTATGAAGCTGCGCTTCGATAGATACGCGCTACTTTCGCTGGAACCGAAACCAAGTTATCACTACACAGCCGTCCTTCCGTCCTTGAGAAGGAATTTTCCCTAACACCTAAGTTACGTTGCAAAACTACAAAAAAATGTCTTGTACCCGTAATCTTCTTGTAATTCGTCTCTTTCTCTACTCGTACTATGCTCACAACTAAGTAAATAAAGACATCGAAAGGTGTAAGTAGATACCTGATTAATTTAAAAATAGTGAGACTTGAATGAGGTCTATTTCAGAAAATCAACACAAAATAGTTAAATTTAATCCATCAAAGGGAATATAAAGTCAGCCGATAAAAATCTAGAATGTTGAAGTCAACTATGTATTGAAGTGCTACCTTGTCTCTACGGTTGGCGGTCAAAATTCTTTAGATGCTCTCGTTCATTGTCCTAAGCCGTTTAGAACCATTGCATTTTGTGCTTAGTATGCTTTCGTTATTTTTAGCTAGTCTGGCCTTACGCTGTTTTTTTGGAGCTATACTAGGTTACAGTTCAATAAAGCACCAAGAAGTAACAAAAAAGGTCCCTTCAATTAAAACTTCAACTTCACTTCAACTCTTCTTCTACTTCAACTTTTACCTACCTAAATATTATTAAAAGCCTTTGCTTTTAACAACGTTCGACCGTATACGTATCGGCACATGCATAAAAATACTCTTTGTATAAACCAATAGACCTCTCACAAAGTCCACTAGACCTCTCCATCACCGACCAACACCGCAGCGTGCCATGACCGGAGTGACAGTGAATTCACGACGAGAACATAATGATACATTCTACTGGACGTAGTAGTAGTATCGGAGGCCCTAGTGTGAGTTCTCACTTCTCACTTTTCGACAGTGAAAAGTGATTACTGGTTTTTGTAGGCGCCCCTTTTCGTGAGACCATAAAAAACGGAAATCTATCAGGCCTTTGTCGTGTTTTTCATGCCTGATTACGTTCATAGCGCCGTCATAATATATATATATTTTTTTATAATTTTAGGAAAACTTACGGCTAACATGATATTAATGAAAACAATGAGTGCTTAAAGGCTAATTACAAGTTTCCACATATAGGTGAAAGTAACTAAATTAAAACGAAACAGTATAAAAGTAGACGGCACCACACGTACCACAAAGAGAAGAAACATAAACAATATATATAGTTAAAAATAAATCAAAGCCACCTACTAATTAAAAAATAAGTCACACATCAAGCGTTTCATACGCTTGATAGTAGTGTTAAAAATGTCGACTTCAATATTGTCAATACCACTAGCCACTAATGTGTTAAAACATCTGCTTGCTCTGCTTACGAACGCATTTTGTCTGTAGTTGGTATATGGTTTGGGGTAGTGGGCAAAGGTCTTTACGCAGTAATGTCTAAGATATCCAGTATGGTATTCACATTACCATGTACCGTTCTTGAAGTGGACACTAAGCCCCACGAAGTACATTTACCTAGTTGTAAAGAAATAATAGCAGTTTTCGATTGGACGGAAGCCATTACTTGCGCTGCTGGTGCGACCATGCGATGCGTGCAAATATGTTTATCAACTACTTACAAGCTTGACTGTACTTCTATTTGCTAATTACTAAGCAAGTTCTGGCTTTAGCGACGGTCCTCGTAGCAGTGCTACGCTCGCTACGGGCCACAGAGTACATTATACGGGGGCGGAATGAAGGGAATCTTTCTCACCTTTTTTGCACAAGTCATTTTTTTAAAGTCTACCACACTGTCATGAGAATGAAATTATGGAGATTTTTCATTATTTACTAAATAGTAAGTATACGAAATTAGTGGCATTTAGTGATTCTCCACGCTGGCTGTCATGCTAACACATTTACAACGTGCGTTACTGCGGTCTGGAAAGACCGTGGCCTGCAAATTGCAGTCTTTCTAGGTCTACCTCAACAACGCCAAGCGCAGATGACGTGTTGTCAGAAAAATAGGTTGTCCTACGGAAGCGTGCTTGCCCCATCTTTGTTCAACATCTAAACAAATAATCAAACCAGCTCTCTGTATACGCACACAACGCAGTCACACACAACTTTGAAGAGACCGAGGAAAAACAATCGAAGCACCGGGAGTGACAGAAACACTACGACGAGAACACCGTAGCGCCTACTCAGGATCTCTCCTGCCCTCTATCCTGCCCTCTATGCCCGTCTACCTGTACCCGAGAGGTTTTTAACAAGGCGACTGATAGAGCCGTGGAGGTGTCTACCTATTTCTATTTGTCAAAGTATAACCTATTATGTTTAGTTAGTTAATTGGTTAGTTCATCATCATCATCATCATCAGCCTGTAGAAGTCTACTGCTGGACATAGGCCTCCCCCAAAGAGTTCCATGACGAACGGTCTTGAGCCTTCTCCATCCACGGACTTCCCGCAACCTTCACAATATCGTCGGTCCATCGGATTAGGGTCCTTCCAACACTGCGTCGTCTTAATTGGTTAGTTAATTGGCACGAAATGAAGAAGAACACGACAACTTAAAATACGGAATTTTAAATAATAGGGATAGAAATAGGTAAGACTTCATTATTTCAGACAAACCCGAAAAATCATGTAGGTAAAAATAACGATCATCAGCATCGATCTAGTTCTGTCGTTGCATTGGGGTTATATAAGTAGGGTACGTTAGTTCAGGCAAGGCATTTAAAGCAGTTCAAAACAAAGGATTCAAGATCGGTTCAACACTTTTCTACTCGTATCGAAACAAAAGAAAATGTAGCTAAACACTTGCTCATAAATCTAAATCAAGCCCCGTACCATCAACTTTGCGATTTTGTTTAGGCGGTGACATAAGTTGACAGTCTCAAAGATTTATGGTTAAGATTCGAGTAAAATAGCGCTGACACGCATTTGAATGGCAATAAGACATCACATCCCCAAGTCTGGGCTGAAACCGCACGCCTACGACTAAAACCCTAAAAATTACAGCTTCTAATGTATTTTTGTTTGTATTCTAAGGTCTACATCTGCGAGAACAATTTCCTAAATTCCTATCACCATTGAATGAATGAATGAATGAATGGCTTTATTTGCATGAAGTTTATTATACTGACCAAGGAGTTAGAGGACCCACTAAGAATTAAACTAAGACCTCCGTGGTGCAGCGGGCGAGAGCTCGACTGAGACGCAAGGGGTGCGGGTTCGATTCCCGCTGCGGGACAAATGTTTGCATATTCTGCAAATATTTGTTCCGGGTCTGGGTATTGTGGTACCATGGTAGTTTCTGATACCCACGACACAGGTAATCCTAGTGTGGGGTCAGGACTATTGACTGTTGGGTGTTAAAAAAAATGCTAGCTAACAAAAAGCGTGTAGGAATGACATCAACAATGTTGCTGCCTATTCTTGCTATCCCCTAGCTTGTCCTTATTCACCCTAGGCGCATGCATTTGGACGTCATCACATACAAAGCACGATCCTTAATGTGTAGGTACTTCGCCCAGTGCTGTTGCACAACCATAAAGCTTTATTCGTAGCAAATACTGTTAGGTGGATACATAATCATCATCATCATCAGCCTGAAGAAGTCCACTGCTGGACATAGGCCCCCCCCAAAGAGTTCCATAACTTTTGACTGGCCTCATAGCTCAGTTGGTAGTAACTCTGCCTTCTGCGCTAGAGGTTGCGGGTTCGATCCCCGCACTGGACAAACATTTGTGTTTATGAACACAGATGTTTGTTCTGTATCTGGGTTTTAAATATATGTCTATTATGTACCTATATCAGTCTCTGGTACTCATAGTACAGGCTATGCCTAGTTTGGGATCAGTTGACCGTGTGAATATGTCCGGAATATTTATATTTATATTCATAACGGTCTTGAGTCTTTTCCACCCACCGACATCCCGCAACTTTCACAATGTCGTCGATTCGTCGGGTCCTTTCAACACTGCGTCGCAAGGATCATGGTCGCCATTCGAGAACCTTTTATTTCTCACCGGTTGTCGGTTCTGCGAGCTAATGGCCTGCCCTCTGCTACTGCAACTTGTTAATGAGAGCTGTCGGTGATCATGTAGACTTCTAGTCATGTCACTGTTTTTTTCTTGGTCATCCTGATATTAGTCAGTGACCAGGTTCAGGTATTCTGGCTCTGAAAAGGGCCTATGACCGTCGGTGAAATAATCAGTGTGGTGAAAGGATAAAGTAAAAACAAAATGTGTCACATGTCTTCGAATTTTTAGGTTCTGGGACATGCCGGTTTCCTCACGATGTTTTCCTACACGATTTTACGTATGGAAAATCGATTGACGTGAAGACATAATTTAATAATGTAAAATTGTTATCATGGAGAAGCCACCGCTCGCTCCTGGAACACAGTTTTACTAGTTCGGGAGCCTATGGATAAATTTACTTGGCCAATATTTTATGTCAATTAATAGCTTTTTTTGTTTTGTTTGTTTGTATTGGTGTACGTCCGGGATTCGAAACAACGACCACAGATCAGCATCGGAAGGTGGGGTCACTACCAGTGCTGTCAGTCATGTAAACTGGAACCGCGCGCAAACGTATGAAACCTGTTCAGCAGTGTACTTCATCAAGCTGATGATGAATATGATGAATTATTATACGCTACCTAGCTCAGTTTAGAATATAAATATTTTTCTACGTTATAAATTACTTGGTTGATGTGTAGGTAGGTATGGATTACAATAGGGGATTCTACATATTTCAACTACCTAGGTAGGTACCTAAGTAGTCGAAAATGCAAAATAATACTTTCACACCTGCCGTGCCGTACCTACCTTCCTATAGACTACATAACTATACCTATGCAAGAGAGTTGAGTTTAGTTCGCCGCGCGCCGCGCCGCGCCTCAAGTAGGCAACTTTTTCGGGCGGATGGGCGAAATCGCTGAAGGCGCGACGCTTGGTAGGCCCCTTAACAATAATACAGCTACCGTCAAAAGTACCTAAAGGAACAGTTTCCTTGGCTACGTTTTCCTCATCCATTACCTACCATGGATAGACGCAGACCAAGCGTGGCGCAACAAGCTTCGCTACTACATCAGCATCATCATTTCAGCCGTACGACGTCCACTGCTGAACATGGCCTCCCCCACAGACAGAGCGAATTCCTTATCATGTGGGGGGGATTTGTCTATACTCACCACGCTGGGCATGCGGGTTGGTGAGCGCAGTGGGCAGCAGCGTCCGTCATTTTAACAACGATAGCTCTATCGTTGTTAAAATAAGGGACGCTGCTGCCCATCCCCTAGCTTTTTTTTAGTTATAAGTGGCTATGGTGTCACTGCGGCCACAACTGGCCTATTGTGATCGCCATGACTTAGTGTCACAAGTACCATTGATGGTACAAGTTATACAACTTTGTATCCTTGAGGATATTCCCCCGGAACTTGTTCTACTCACAATAACATTATCTAACCACAATACAAGCCCAGTAGTAACTGTTTGCTAAGCTGCACCGGCAAGGCAGCCGTCTGTACCGGTTGCTCCATACCTACTCGACACTCCAAGCCATATTTTATTAGATTACGATACAACTCTTTTATCGTTGAATAGCCGACCGAGATCTGTGGAATTGTGAACGTATTTCGCTGATAATCAAACCCACATTTCATCTTCTAAGCCGGCCACCACGCCACAGACGAAGTCTTCTCTGCATGTTGGCTTCCAGGATAGAAAGATATTTAGACTAAGCAAGTAAGTATATTAAATCACCCGGCTTCCCTTCCAACAGCTTCCAGCATTTTTTTTTATCGAGGTGCTACCCCACTGCTCCGGTAACTGACCGGATATAAAAAAACGTAGGCAGTAGGCAGGTAGGTGCAGGATAATCGGGCGTCGTTGGTGACACATCGCCGGGTGAGTCAGGCAAGTGCGCGTGCACAAGAATCCATGACGTCAACTCGCGTCCGGCGGCTATTACTGAATCGGGGTATATCGACATTCGACATTGCTTGTTAGAAATAATTTCTTATGTTATTTCTCGTGTGGATTTTATTGCCGCGCACTAGTTTTGAGATGGTCTTTCTACTGTTGCCCTTGTTGATGACGTTACCGTATCTATCCTACTAATATTATAAATGTGAAATGTGAGGAAACTTTTACCTAGAAGCATATATCTTTTAATCTAGGTACCACGCGAGCGAAGCCGCGAACACAAGCTAGTCTAATCATGAATTCTAAAACCCGTGCTAAACCTTTGCAGTCACGCACGCGGAAACCTTCCAGGTGGTCCTATTGAGCTTCTCACCAATGTCTACTGCGCGGGTTTGTATTCGAGAACAGCGCTTTGAGAATAAGCGACCCGACCGCACACTTTTCAATGCCTTTGTATTCGTAACCCATCACATTCACATCGCAGAACCCCGTTACTTCAGTTCGGATAGATTTTTAATATTAGCTAAGTTAATAATTACTGCGATTCATAATAATAACATTTCTTACCTTTCTGGGGGATAGGTATGCCTTGAAAACAGACCCCAATCTCGATTCCAATCGTAACTTGCTCGAATTCCTTGGATTTGGCACTCTTGAATACTGTGCTAGCCCTAGAATGGGTTTGATGGCGGTGGAATTTCATGAACTAATTAAAAAACGACTTCGTAAAAATTGGCACTCTTGACGCTTGAAGTTGAAGAATCGAGGATGGACTTGATTCACTTATATATTGAGTTTACGGAATTAAAAGTTATTTTAATCGAAATAAAATAGCCTATGTTACACAAGGATAGTATAGCTTTTTATTATTTAAAGAATAATTATGATAGGTTTAGTAATTCCAGAGGCTCCCCCTACATACAAACAAAAAAAATACCTCTAAATCAAATATAAGTGTAGAAAAACATAAAAAATTGCTTTTCTAGGTATTATACTGATTATACGAACATCTTCAATACTTTGTCGAAGGCGTTGACCTCACGTTACCTCGCGTCGTCAGTCCGTTCTCGATACCAGGCTAGTTTAGGGAGTAGGTGCTGCATGGTTTAGATTTTCACTACAGGAAGGCAGGTTCCTAACACTTCCCTTCTATGGAACTCATGCTGAACCTGAGGCCCGAACCCGAAATGTTCGTCACTTCTCACCGTGAGACGTCTTAGGTGAATAGCTAGAATAATAATAACGTTTTTGTATGGTGTCGTAAAGCGCCCCTACAAAAAACCAGTTACCACCCAAGCTAATAACTTTTCACGTCTCACGGTGAGAAGTGAGTAACTCATGCACATTTCGGGATCGACCCTCTGGGCATCATACAAAACGTAATCCATTATTTTAAGCTCTCAGCTCTTGAGTTTAAATTTGATACCAAAATGGAAATAAACTCTACAAAACTGAATAGCGTTTTCATAGCATAGATGTTAAGAATTAAAACACTAAGATATTCTACATCCATTATATTTTAACGTCATTAGTAGTGACAATTAAAATTATTAAGTAGATTTATACAGAATAGTATTAATGTATTGAACATAAATTGGAGTTTCATTGCAGTCAAGTTCATATTATTTTCAGTGTTTGGGGGATAGCTACAACACAGTACAACCATGCGTAGTCTAGTCAGTCTAGAAGAATAAAGCGAGAACTACATTACACCGACGCACAAAGTCACCAAGCAGAGAAGCATCTCTCTCTCTCCTGGAATAAATAATCCCTTCCTAACGTCCAAATCAGTGGATCAGCGTCGCTATCGTAGCAGCGGGTGATCTAATAGTAGCGTAGTAGCTCCACAGTATTCAGCCATACAAAATGTATGGGATCCGACGCGTCGTGGAGCACGTAGCTGGCCCACGTGTGAACAATGTAGCCCTCGCTTAATGCTCATGCTACTTTGAAGTTGGTTTCGGAAAAACATTCACTTTTCCCTTTACCTTAAAACTAAGTCACACAGGAACCAATGTTATAGCTTAAACAATAAACATATTAATAATTTATTAATAAAAAAATCAGTCATAAAAATGGGAACCCGAGATTCGAATATGTTTAGACGACTAGATTCGATAGCAGACATTGTTCAATTGTAAAATCGAAGCACTTTAGTTGTACACCATACCGCAGCAAACTAGCATGCTTTGTTCATTAAACAAAATTATTAAATACAATACAATCCAAATACAATGCTTCAATGTCGGTGCGTTTACATACAAATCCTAATAAAATTAAAACGCTCAATTTGTCAATAAATAAACCAAACGTAGGTAAATGCAGTTTTGTGCGCAAAAAAAACCACAGCCCCCTTTGCTTACTAAACAAATCACTAACAGTCTTGTCACGTTGTATATCACATTTAGTACCATTTACCGAAACCAACTTCAACAGGGCAGAGTTTGGCATAGGGTAAAACAATTCAAAATCGAGTATTAATATGGTATACACATTGATAATTAAGAATCACATTACAATTAATACTTAGGAATAACTAATACGATGGTGAATTTAATTTTGTGTACACTGCTGGTCGCGTGGGTTGCAATTAATTCATTTGGTGATTAAAGATACGTATACAATGATCTTAAGTCCGCGGTTCCACGAGTAAGAAAATGTTAGATCAGGCGCTGCGCCGCAAGCTATCGCGGATGCACATGACACAAGATGGAATAATAGATAACCATGAACTTGTATGCTAATTCCTGGAAACATTCGGCAATAGAAACTACCTCTAAATTCAATCAAACTTCGCTCAAAATTGTATGCTTTTTTGCGACTAAATGCGATCAGTTTTATGAGACTCTGTTCTCACTCGTCAAAAAGAAAATGCCCCGCGATTACCAAAACCTCTACAAGTACATCGTTTATTTGTATTGGTAGGCGAATTCATCAAGTCTACGATTCAAGTTACTCAATGGACTTTGGTCAATCAATTAGAAAATATTTCCTAAAGCGTAGACTCGCGGCCTAAAGCACCAAAAATGGTGCGACACTAAATATCAATAATAAAAATCGCAATTATACTTATGAATAAATTCAGGAATGACAAAATCTTACTGACTACACGTTAATTTTACTTACGTCAAGGTTAAAAATTACTTCTACCAATATCTAACTACATCTAAACAATAGTGTTATTTACGAAACAAAAATATACAAATTACAAAATTTCCATGGCACAGATTTTTCGCAAAGATAATCGAATTGACACTTAAATATTATATAGCTCAGTAAAATTAAAAAACTTGTGAATTTTTCAAAGCAAACTTCCATCATTAGAGCTCAGTTTATTAATTTTAGCTGGTATAAAACAGTACAGCAATCATGATATAGTCAGATATAGGTAGCCGTTCTTACAGTATCTACATATTATAAAAATGTTTGTAGAATCAATCTGCTGAGTGAAAAAACAACTAGTTTAGCTTAGAATAGAGAGACTAATAGTGATTGATTACATTAAGTATTTTCGTCAACAGATTGAACTCGACAACTTGAAACACTTATTAGTTCACTGGTCATTAAACATATACGGCACGTATCGTCAGCAGTGTACACAAATGACAGTTTTGAGTGTTGTGTGGAAGCAACCTCAGTCTTGTCTTTCCTCTGATGAAAACCAACAATGCTGCGACGCCGGCGCTTGCGCCACTGTGACACTGAAAACACCGGAAAATAATGGAGCACTTTAGTTATACTGAATACATAGTAATTATCTTAAAAATATGCGTAGTTCCGATACCAACACGATATTATGGTTGATTGCTTGTAATGTCACTGGTTCTTTCTTGATCATCGCGTGTTAGGTCAATGACCTGATTGCGGTATGGTTGCCCTGAAACGGGCCTCTATGACCGTTGGTGAAAGAAGCAGTAGAAAGAGACAATTTTATGGTAACAGCAAGCTGATGATGTAGGTACAAAGCATAAACTGCGTTGGCCGGACCCGTGTCGGTTCTACGATCTTTATGGCCACTGCTAATTCTGAAAGCTATGTCGGTAAAGTTGGTGCTTCTACAGATTTCCTCATTTCGGATTTTGGTGGGCATCGCAACGGTACTCTGACTGATAATACTAGACTGAAAGCGGTTTCGATAAAAATATTTAAAAAAAATGGTTTGAAAATACGTAGTACTTTTCAACATTGAAAATTAATCACTCAAAACAAGCTTTTTAATGTCAAGTCTGCCCTCCCGATGTTAAATTCAAATTTAATAACAGCACAGACACATTCTCTTGAATGAGTATGAGTATGAGCGCGTTACGAGTATTATGTCATCTAAAATCAATTTCAAAGTGTTTCTGCGACTACTAAATAGTCATTTTTGAGTTAGAGATGGGTGGATGGGTGGAAAAAAACTCAACATTTTACTTTATTCCGTTAACGTAAAACTCATTTTCAAAAAAAATATGATGTTATAATGCACGTAAGGCGCGCGAGCGTAATGCGGACGCAGCCGTTACCCGCCACATCATCGAACCCACAGAGGTCTATGTATAAAAGTGTACAAAGAACTCACCGAATCAATTTATGCATCCACAGGTTGCTCTATTGGGGTGTGCACCTCGTCTGTCACCGTCTTTACTTTGATATCGGGTATTTCAACTTCAACTTTATCATCACCTTGGCCATTTTCACCATCAACAGAATCGCCGTTGGAGCCATTTACCTTCTCTTTTACAGTGTCTTCGGTAAGACGGGACTTTAAGTCGTCATCTTTGCTGGCGTTTCCGTTTAGTTTCACAATATTACCGTTAGACTTTCCGTTGACTTTTGTTTCGGTGTCATCCTCGATTTTAGCATCTTGTGAGCTGCTAGTCTCTTTTGATTCTACGGCTACAGAAGCTTTGTCAGAATCGTTGTTCTCTGGTTTAGTTTCGTTTTCATCTGTTTTGGCTGGAGACTCAATGGCTATTGGTACTTCTATATCGGATTTAATTAGCTGTGGCTTGGCACTTTCTTCTGCCTCTTTCTTCTCTGATTCAACTTTAGCCTCATGTTCTACAATTTCTGTTTCCATTTCCGCTACAATTGGTTCAACCGTGGCCTCTTTAGAAGCGCTGTTATCGCTTTCGGATTCAACTTTGTTGTCGTTTGGTTTATCGGCAGCCATATCGGCGTCGCAGCTGACTTCCATTTTTTCTTCGGTCGCGTGTTCAACCTCAGGAGTCACGTTTTGTTTTTCGGTGCCCGGCTCAAATTTACCGATTCTATCGTCAGTATCAGTTTTCGGTTCAGCAATGTCTTGGACCGTGTTGAGATCAATATCTTCCTTCATACTGAGCTCCATTTCGGTATCTAGGATTCTTTCGACAATATCATTCGTATCGATGTTGTCAGTTTCCATTTCTTCTTCGGCAATTGTATGCAGGGGTTTTATTGGAATGTAATTCAAGTTGGTAACATCTTGTACTTTTGACAAGATTTCATCGCATTCCTTCTCGAGTACATCTCCGGCGTTTTGCAGCTCCTCCATTTCCTCAAGATGTGAAGGTTCCTCGACAATGGGAACTACATCATCGATGATATCGGTCACTTTGCTGAGGCTCTCCTTATCATCCGTTATGTCTTTAACTTCGATAGTAGGCAGAATCGCCTCCTTGACGGTGTCTTTTATTGTTTTTTCGGCGGGTTCATTTGGCTCTGTAGCAGTCTCAACATTCTCTTCACTTACTGTAGCTTCGGTTTCCATTCTCTCAGTCTCTTTCAGTTCAGTCTTTTCTTCCATCTCCTCTACAATGGGCTCGATCTCAGAAGCTGGCGCGCCATCAGCATCCTTCTGATCAGCGACTTCATCTAAAATAGCTTCAACCACCATCTCTTCTGGTTTATCAGCTTTTTCTACACCGTTTTGTAAGGGATCTCTCTCAATTACACTTGAGACGTCTTCTGAGGGGCTGTTTGCGGCTTCCGAGGAACCTGAACCAATTGAGGAGTTTGACTTAGCTTTGGCTTCAGTGCCATTAGCTTCTTTGGGGCTCGCTTCAGAACCCTCTTTAGCAATGGCTTTTGCAGATTGGGATTCAGTATTGGATTCTTCAGTCTTCACATCAGCAGTGGTGGTGGAATCAGCAGTGGTGGTGGAATCAGCAGTAACATCTTCTATTTTACTCGATTCTTCATCGGCAGTTGAAGTACCTTCCATGTTTTGGGCATTCGATGTAAGACAGTTGTCACCCTCATCTTTAGTTTCGGCAGCGCCGACGTCCGCAGCATCTGTGGCAGGTACTTCCGCAGAAGTTGATTCTGCGGCAGTAGCTATTTTAGCCACAGTTTCTGCCTTTTTCGGTTCTTCAATGGGCGTCTGAGAACTCGAATTTTCAGCATGTACATCCACAATCGCTGTTTCCGTAGCTGCATCTACAGTTTTAGATTTTACGGCATCTTCTTTGGCTGCGGGAGTTTGAACGGCTTTCGAAATATTAGCGGATAAAACTTTTTCAGTTAATGTAGCAGCATCAACCATTTTCACTTTCGTTTCCATTTTGTCTTCAGTTATGGCCTGTGCCTCTTCTATTTTTGATTTTTCTACTTGAGATGCCTTAACTTTCACTTGTGCAGAAGTTTCTGTTTTAGCATTTTCTTCAAATAGAGCTTTTACGTCCATTGCTTTTGAAGCAGAGGCATCTTCAACGGGTGTTTTGGTTGCATTCTCTGCAGTATTAACCTTAGCCTCTGCATTTTCTGTAGAATCGGCCTTAACAGCTGTCTCGGCAGGAGCGATAGGTTCGATCACAACGGGAACCGTTACTGCCTCATCCATGGGAACATCTTTCTCAGTAATATCCGCAACTTCAGTAGTTGCAGTTTCTACAGCGGCTTTGATTTCAGCTTCCTTAGTTTCTACCGCTGAATCGAGAGAGTCTTCTACCTCCATAGTATCTGGTTCCCCAGTTTTCTCAACAACATCTGCCGTATCCATAGAATCATTCTCGCAGCTACCATTGGGTTTGGCAGTTTCAGCTTCGGTTTCAGAAGTAGTTTTCACATCATCTTGGGTATCAGTCTTGGGTACTTTGGCAGGTACTTCCTCAGCCTGTAATTGATAAAGATATTTCTCATTAATGTCATCCCTGATACATTTTGTGCGAATTAACTTGAATTTGCAGTAAAAATTTCGCCTATCATATAAACCAGAGCAAAGTTACACACATACAATTAAATAACGTTTAATGTGAGGAGCAAGCTATTTAAATGTAAGCCCAGATAAATTGTCAAATTGTCTTTAACGTTGTTAAAATGTTAGTTGTTAAATGCGGTCTAACAAACCTTCAAGTCATATGATACCTTTTTTAGGCACAAACTGGCCAAAAATAAACTGTATAGAAGTTTCTTAGTTATTAGTACTTACTACCGTAGTCTTTACACAGTTTATTATTTGAAATTAATTGAATAAAGGCATTTTCATTGACGTATCTGTCTTTTGTATTTAGTTACTGCCTACAAAAACTTCAAAGAATGGGAATTGGGAGTGACTAAAACAAAACTGTTATGTAGAAGATTATTTTATTGAAACTTATTTTAGTTATTTACAACACAATAATTCTAAATTTCCAAACTGTCATTGCACAGTAAATCTATCGTATAAATACATATTTATATATACATAACACAGCAATTGTATCACAATATAATACGAACGCCTAGCGAAGGTAATTAATTAAATACCAGAGGACAAAGGATATATTAATAGTAACAAATACACATATATAAATAAAACATATACCACAGATAAATGCAAGATATTTGTGAAGAATTAGAAATTAGTTTTAGAGTTAAAAGTATTTATAAGTAAGTTAAAAGTATTTGGGACTAAGCTTGAGTTTAGTTTTTGAATACTGCTCTAAGGCTCGTATTCAGGGACAAGACTCGAGCATTGATCTGTACTTAAATCTCGATTTGAGGCGAGATTCTAATTCTTGAACATTATTTATGTATAGCTTCAATGATCACAGTTCACCTGAGTAAATGCTTATTCTGAAACGTCAATCAGACGAAGTCGGTGCTTGATTTGATTAGACATTAATCAAATGACATTTTCGTTCCGTTATACGTACTTTGATGCATATTTATACTTCACTTTATAGTTCTGTTCTATTTCCACCCTGGCTGTTTGAATTTCTGCGTAAAACGGATCGATTCAGCTGAGAGTAGTTTAAGTACCGTTCTTGAATAATAGCTATGTTTGAGAAGAGATTCAACACTTAAATAGAGTTCAGCTGAGCTGTGATTAAATCTAAGTTTGAGTCGTGTCTCTGAATACGAGCCTAAGTATGTAGAGCAGTATTCAAGAACTAAATTCAAGCTTAATACTAATGCAAAGGACAACAGTTTTTGTAATTTTTATTGAAACATAAAAAATATGCTCATGTCTTGATCTAATCCTCTAGTATTCCAGCGCCCGGTTTACCGTATGCAAAGATTTCTTTCCTTTGAGGACAAAAGGCAGACAGAAATAAAAAGGGTAACAATCAACTTTTATAGACAGTAAACCGGGGTTTTTGACGAACAGTGAGCTTCGACCAATATTGTATAGATACTTTGTCCCAAAAATAATCATCTAACTATCTAATAATCTTTCACTAGCCAAGCTTAAAAACACCCATCCACAACCAACTACACTCACCTGCACCAAGCGGCGGTTAAGAGGATAGATTTAAGACGATCTTTGTATTTTCAATACATAAACCAGGATTGAAGTTATTTGACATAAGCGTTTAAATAACACAATTTCCATACAAAAACATTCCCTTATGTCTGTCAGGATTTAAAAATATGAAGGAAAACATCGTGAACCAGTAAGTACCTATCTCAGCGATGTATGGAATACTCACTTCTGCAAAATGTGGGCATGTGCCAAATGTTTGGCACATGCCCACATTTTCTTGGTTTCCCCCTTTAGACATCTTCTAGGATCAGATCGCATGGATATCTGAGAGGATTTCACGATCTTGGGGGAAAGACGTGAGCCATTTTTTTTTCTTGTTTGTGTTAGTCAAACCAGCTGTATGTTTACAAAATGCGAACAATATCAAAATGGGACAAAATCTAAAAAAGCAAGTGGTCCAGTGCCGTTAGAAGGAAATTTGGGAATATGTAAGTAATTGAAAGGCCACGTCGGGCCACCTATCCTCTTAATGGAACTACATAGCGTGGCATGCAAAGCGTGTTGAGTAATCATCGGAGTTGCACCTGGGGTTCCGGCTTGCGTTTGTTGGTTAGTGTGAGCTGCTCGAAGGAGTGAAGTATGGGGAAGACTGTAGCTTCAGTTGGGAGAGGCGCGTTGCCCTCGCGGCTGACTAGGGCGGCCTGGAGGCCTGACTCGCGGGCAGCTTCCGCCTCTGGGGAAACAGATAATTTATCGCTCAATATAAATATGTTTTGGTTTCACTGCAATAGATTTAATGATTTCAAGGACTACGCAAAACGGTCGCGCGGTCAATACGAAGAAGATTGTCTCTGAGTAGCATTGAGAACGTTTTGCTTTTGTGTTGTGTTTTATATCAATCACTTGTTGTGGGTTGATATGTTGGTTGGTTATAAGGTGATTCATAATATGTTTACTATCCCGAAAAGGGCAAACTCAACACCCAATTGGAAATTGTTTGTTTTCGACTTTTGGAAATTATAACTTTTTTCACTGAAAAACACTACGCAAGTCATCGTCGTTTTAGTGTCAAATCAGTTCAAACTCAATTATTCACATATTTTAGGTAGTAATCTTGACTCCTGACGTCCAAGTTTAATTATTATTTAAATAGATGATAAAAAGACCAACAACAGGCGATAAATAAAAAAAATAGTTAATTTTGATATTTTCATTATCTTGATGGAATATCCCTTTCGGCATAGTTTATCTACTTTAATTACGGAACTCGTTGTTTAAACTTTAAAATTGAGTCCAGCATTGACTGGGCTCATAATATTCCACATAAAAAATCTAGACTGAGTTTTTTTATTAGAATCTCTTAAAAATCAACCTTGTTCAATTATCGCTAGATTTAAAATTCTGTAAATAAAATATACAGTCTAATGAACAATTTATTCAAATTATGTAAAAACTAACCTTTGACAATATCAGTGAGGAACAGTATTTCCTCAGGCTTGCAACCGATTTTCTCCACGATAGCCGCATAGCTGCCTGCCTCCTGCTTCGCCCCCACAGCCGTGTCAAAGTGGCCTTCGATGAGAGGCAGCAAGTCCCCGGCCAGGGACTTGCTGAAGAGAAGCTTCTGGGCTTGCACCGAGCCTGAAGAGTAGATGTAGACCTTCTGGCCCTCGGTGGCACGCCAGAGCTCCAGCGCCGGGGATACGTCATCGTAAACGCTGGAATTCAGTGTTGTTTATGTTATAAAGTAATGGACTGGCAAATCCCACTAATGGTAAGTGGTAACCTCAGCTATACCTCCAAGCATGCGGCCGACGTGGCATTGCATTACATAATCACCCTGAGACATGCGTTAAGTATCATCATGATCATCAGCCTGTATAAGTCCACTACCGGACATAGGCCTCCCCCAAAGAGTTTCACCACGAACGGTCTTGAGCATTTTTCATCCACAGACTTTCCGCAAGTTTCACAATGTCGTCCGTCCATCGGGTGGGGGGCCTTCCAACACTGCGTTAAGTATTTTTTCTACTTTAACAAAGACTTACTGGCCCTGGATTTCTCCCTTGTCATAGCCTAGATTCCAAATGAGACCTTGCAGTTGCTTCAGCGGGCCGACTTTGCGGTCTACCGACATCTGCCACTTCACGTTCTTTACCAGCCCTTCGATCTGATCATCTTTGCTTGCATCCTGAAATAATAAAGTTTAGTGTCTCAAAATCAATGGACAATTTATGTGCGCATTTTTATACTCAGTGCTCTAAATCGATGACGGAGAAAATCTTGATGAAACCGTCATGTCTTTGTACCTAAAAACTCATAAAACGTGAGGCATGTGCACGGAATATCTCTGCTCAACCACACTGGTTCTTTCTCCTGCGGTCATAATTCCCTTTTCACCACCAACCAGTGGTGCAATTGCGTAAGCGTAATGGCAATGAAGTTCGTAACTTTGAGGGTGATTTTAACATTCTTAGAAATATTCAAAATGTTCCAAAACCTGACAAGGGAATACTTCAAAACCTTAGCTTCTTCCTTTTCATACTTGTAAACTTCAGATGTCGCTAAAATTGATGAAACCATCCTCAAAATTACGAAATTCATAACTATTACGCTTACACAATTGCACCACAGGTCAACAATGCAGGTTCCCTAAGACGAACCAGAGAAACATAGAAATATTTTCGACTGATAACGACGATGATTATCAAATTATTAATCATAACATTCAGAACTTCTAGTCTAGCTGACAGATACAAGGAATCCCGAAAAAAAATAGATTATGTCATTAATAAAAATGTGATATATAATGATAGAAAACCAAGCCATAAGAACCCGGTATGTTTATTATTCAGTTCGTAATCATTATACACGGGTATTCAATTCACGAATTCTGTATGTCTTTACGCGTCTCGTACACTCGATATTTGTCCCGATGATAACCTCTGTGTATTCTTTGTATCATTGTCAACCAATTTGGCATTGAGCGTATAGATTCCGTTAAAATCGATTTTAGTTCCAACAGACTGGAATAACAATTTTCGTGGCTAACTACTTTACGTGGCCGACAAGTCTTATCTGTCGGAGGCCTTTGTCAGACAGTCACTAGACAACAAATGGAAAGGAAATGCATTGTCCATTTTTTATTATTCTAAAACGGCTTCAACGAAATAACTTCCTGCTCCTAAGTAAGCGTGGTGTATTTGCATTAGTAACGATAGCCCCTTACCCGATGGACCGACGACATTGTTAAAGCGACATGTCGGTGGATGGAAAAGGCTCAAGACCGTTCGTCATGGAACTCTTTGGGGGGGCCCAGTGGACTTCTACATGCAGATGATGATGATGATTTGCCTTTTTTTAATATTCATTTTGTTTATATAGTTATTAAAATACCTAATATATTCCAGGAATCATCATTTTATGTAACTCCAACAACCTATGTTGGAATTACATAAAATGATTGCAAAATTAACGGATTTAAATAGTTTCGAGTCGCGGTCCGTGGTTAATTTATTACAGAGGCCCTTTTCATAGCCTCTTGTCAGGGCCACATTACCTCAACCTGGTCACTGACTTTATACAGGTGACCAAGAAAGAATCAGTGACACGAAAAGCAAGCACAATTATCTTTCCAATTTTGTTAATTTGTATTGTTTTGAAATCAGAAATTCACGTTTATTTAAAAGTGACATTATTATGGCCTAGGACACCCGGACTATGAAGACGCTTCATTTGATACCTCTAACAACAAAGTCGGAGCTACAAGGGTACTGTTACTACGCTACAAAAACTGAAAACCGACTTCAAATTCCTGAATATTTACAAGATTAATACCAACATCTTTTTTTTGTTATCAACCTCTTTGCGTTTTGCCTACCTACTGAGGATGACACTGGCCACCAACACTTTCGAACAAAAAACCAAAGTAAGTAAGTATGACATACATCCATCATAAATAATAACTCATATGGTACTGACTGACTGAAAGACAATAAAACGTGGTGGTTTTATTCTCTTTGACAATCAACGCAGAGCCTCACCAAAAGTCCTTAGAGTAGGTATGAAATTTGCAGGGTAGCTTCCTGTTGTAACGTATGGGTGCACAGAAAGGAATTCCCGACACACAACCCTTAAGGTTAAAAGTTTATGTAAAAATAGCAGCAACCGAACGAAGTCGCGGGGATAACCATACCATACCAGTGGACAAAAAAAAATATTCAGCAAGTCGTGATTTCAAGAGATGATGACGTTTTTTTTAAGTTTTACGGGACAAGTAGCAATCCCTCTGGAATTAAATTAATAAGGGACAACCCCGGGATCATATTCTATACACCAGCGAAATAATTATCAAAATAGGTTTTAATTGAATAACATACACACAAAAAACAGCCGACTTGAGAACCTCCTCCTTTTTGAAGTCGGTTAAAAAAAAGTAAGAAGTTTTTATTGCTGTAACCAAATTTTACAAATATTTAAACATATAATAGTATATTATAACATATTATAGTCCTCCGTAGACGGGTAAAAATAAAATCACCATCATCATAATTTCAGCCGTAGGACGTCCACTGCTGAACATAAGCCTCCTATAGATTACAAGAAACAATCATTTGGGGGGATTAGCCCATACGCGCCACGCGGGATGGCAAGCGCAGATAAAGCACTTGACGCTGCTGCCCATACCCTAGCTTTGTTTCCCTTAGTCGCTTCTTACGAAATCCACGGGTAGAAATGGAGGAGCCTATTCTTCAGTTAGGGCCACCACGGCGAAAAATAAAATCAAAGCAGTGAAAAAAATGTTACCTCTCCAGGAATAGCAATGAGGCCCTCAACGCTTTTTTCTTGGTCTTCGGCCGCCTGCTTCCGAAGCGCGGCCACCGCCTCTTTTACACCTTCGGTCTCCCAATGGCTTTCGAGGAAACCGTTCACATTCTCTTCCGCGTAAGGGAACAACTTGTCCTGTAACAAACAAAAAAATAAATCATGATCAGCATCATACAGATGTAATGCAAATGGTGAAATTACAGAGTTGGTTTCGCGGTTTTTGTGGCTGAATCAGTTAGCTGCCCAATTCTGCTTTCTTTCTTTCTTTCTTTCTTTCTTCTTTCTTTGGGATGCTCTTCGGCTCGAAGAGCCGACAGCTCAATCTACAGGGGAAATGTTGCAAAGTACATAATATTTTTTTTCCCTCTTATGTGGGTCGTCTAAATCTTACTTAGTCGGTCTATCTATACCTAACGGTACACCCATGAAAAAGCACCCCTTTGCATACATCATATTCTATCTGCAGCACTAAAGACGATGTAACAAGGTGGGCCAACCTTTTGTTCCATGATAAACCATTAAACCCCTAATATTTTCCAAGTATTGCGCCTTAATTTTATATTCTTGGAAGTTGTTGCGGCAACTGTGAGCGTCGTATAATGTCTCAGGTAGTAGGTACCAGTACTTTTCAATGTCTCAAGGTTACTCTTGTTTTTGTATCCAAACCCTCAAAAGCAGCCGGAGATTATTATTATTTCAATGAAGGGGCCTCTTGAATAGAACCTATGAAGTACACGTGAACCCATAACCATACTCAATGAAAATTTCGCTGTACTTATTGTATTAAGTCGGGAGTCGGGAATGGCGCCCTCTCAGCCGGTATGGACCGTAACGCCAACGCTCTATCGATTTCTCTGTAGGTAGGTTGCAGGATGTCGGGAACTTCCATAGGTACCTAAGCCGTCTGGGTGTATTCACGGGAACACGTTTGTAACAAATGAATGCCGAATGCCTGAAAGCTGTATAAAAATGTAACGAGCACTACATTTTACAAATACAAAGGTGTTTAATTATTCTATCAACAAAAAGAAAACAATAATAGCGGAAAAAAAATCGATATCTGATGTTTTCCCCGAACTTTTTCAAATTAGCTGTTTTATTGGTCTTCTTAATCATCTTTAAGTAATTGTTACGAGAAGTTCGATTACTACATAAAACAGCTGAATAATTTGAGTTTGAATTGATTTGAACCCAAAACAGCTAATTTTTGCAATTGAGTTTTAGTGGCAAATGTTAAATTTCCAAAAGTCGTAGAGAATAAACTTTATTGACAATTGGGTGTTAAATCCCTTTCGGGATAGCATACATATTGTGAATCAACTTGTTGAAAGTCCCATTAACCCCATCATTTGAGAATGGATAGTCTTTGAAATTTAATGCAGTTCTTCATCCTATGTGGTCTTAGGACAATCTTCCCTTACCTAAAAAGACAAAGGCCGATCAAAATAGCCTTCGACTTAAAAAAAATCCCGATTTAGATGAAGATCTTGTACGTAGACAAGAACCTGGCCAATTCATGTAACTAATTGCATCTTCAACAATCGCCTGCATTTTAATTCAATCGAGCGCGGTCGAAGCGTAAAAATCAATACGCAGTCTGACCTGTGTGAGATAGGGAGAGGTGGAGCTAAACGAGATGGATGGCCGGCGACCAATCACAATAAACACGGAATTATTACCACTTTTACATCTCAGGTAATGAAGAGCAACAACCAACGCTATCATTGACCAACGCTACACTCCTGTGTCATCAATGATAAGCCACTTTTAGAACAATCAACATTAGGGCTTACATTCCATTCTGATGGGTGCCTGTTGTTCTCTTTCTTGCTTCCAGCCCAACTATAACAGTGCATAAGCCATGACGGGGCAGCCTTTGCTACGGTATTCGATCTTCATCAGACTCAACTCAATTTGAGAACTTTCACAATTGTATCGGCATGCAAACAATAAAGGAAAAACTAACGATATTGTTGAAAAAGATGTATAAGATGCAGTCTAAAATTAAATCCGTGATTAAATCCTTATCTCGCTCTTGTGTTAATACTACCTCCCCAGCATTGCTTCCCTTTAGGTAAGATCTTCAAGCACCTATGAGCAACTTACGGTTGGATAGTTGTATGAAACTTACTTTCGAACTAAGATGTAAAATTGACTTGCAGTTGCAACATGCGTGAGTTAAAGGTTCTAAGGTAAAGTTGACTGTAAGAAATAGGTCTTTTTAGCATAACGTGATATCCTGGTGAAACTGCATCGTCTACGATGCGGCAAGTCGGTGGGTGAACGAACTTCGCGCGCCAGTCGCGGTGTCCAAACCGGATAGCGAGCCTACCTAGCCGAACGACCCACCACCAGACCTCTGTCACTCCTAAACAGTTCTCAATGTAAAATGACTGTTATTTTGCTAATTTCAGAGTCTAAATTGATTAGCTTCTGAGAGCTCAGATGCGAGCGCTGGCGCTGATTAAAGGTAATGGATTTCAACTAAATCGAATGACCTTCACGTGGCTCACTTAATATTATTTGCATGCAGATTCAGTGCTGCCGAAGTGAATCTTCTGAATATGGGAACTTTATAATTCTGTGCCACCACGCCTCAGGGTGCGTCGATACAGCCACAATATAGTCTGAATACATGGTCTATATTTAGAAACCAGCAGGTTACGCGCTTTTTAAACGCTGACCAGTCTTATAAATGCAAAACCAAAGCTAAGTTTCTTTGTGTACGCGGTCGTTTTCCCCTACTTAAAACCACCATCCTAAGGCATGTCCATCCTAAGGCATTAAAGTTCTGAGTGACAATTTATTTAAATCTAAATTTAAAAAATTGTTAGTGAGTAAGTGCTATTATGACATTAATGAATTTTTAGAGGACGCATTGTAATCATTGTTAATTTTTAATTTGTTTTTCTTTTTTTCTTTTTAATACGATTTTGACATTCTTCTATTTTAAATTTTAGTTATACGATTTTTGACATTCATTTATTTGTAATTTTGCATGCCGACTATGGTAGAACATAATTGAAACACAATTTATTTTATGACCATTGTTAACCTACATTATGTTCAAGCAAATAAATTTATCTTTATCTTGTCCGTTAATTATAATATAGTAGATCCTAAAGCCTAGGCAACGAACACTTATTTAAGTAATGTCATGTTATGCTGATTGACGCAACTTTTCTATACGCGCAAGAGATTCCCAAATAGAGCAAGATTTTCCATTCCATTATAACATCCACATTAACTTTATTAACCTATTAGCTGATCTTGAAAAGAAGAATTCATACCAAACAAGCTATCCGAAATATTACTTAAATCCTATGATCATTCAACGAAGAGAGGACGTAGCCAAATCGATAGAATTGTTTTGATCTAATTTTAGGGAGCTCTAACCCTCAGGAACCCTAACCCTTTCGTCAATACCATACGTCGGGAGTTTAATTTATAGGGTCAGTTACAAAGGGGCAGATTCAATGAAATACGTGAACATGGGAGAGTGGAGTAGGTACATCAGTATGGGGAGTATTCTACGTATCTTTAAAACACTACTACACTACACTAAACACGTAGTAACTTTGAAACACGTAGAGTGAAATGTTATGTTATAATGGGCCTTGAGACTGGTGTCCCCGACCCTAGATGAGTTATTAATAAATTAATTCATGAAATTTATTTTTACTAGTGGCTGCCCACTTTTTTGCACACGCGGTATTAGGATAAAAAGTAGATATGTCCCTCCTCAAGGTTTAATCGACCTGCATACTTAATTTCATCAAGATCGATTCAGCCGTTTAGCCTCTAGGTAATTATTTTTGCCTAGTTTTTTCAATGAAAAATTTTCAATTTCCAAAAGTCGTAGAATAAAAAATAAACATTGCCAATTAGGTGTACAATTAAGCCCCTTTCGGGAAAGCATACATATTATCAATCACCTTGTATTAGAGGAAAAAGTAGCTAAGTTCATATGGGCAAGGTCAACTCTGGTGACGGAGATCATTGGCCGCCTGAAGGCTACTCGTGGTTCACCGGCTGTTAAAGCCACAAAATCACGGAAGCGCTGCGATCTAAATGTCACAAGCCCATCTAAACGACTACACGTGTGAAAGGAAAGTGAAAGGAAGCAAGTACGAAGGATTAGGCCTGGATCCTGATTTCTCTCACCTTGGTTTCCACCCTTGAGAAGTGACCAGAGACCAGAAAAACAAGTGACATGTAAAATTATACAGTATTGATGAGAACCAGTGGTGCCATTGTGTGATCGAAAAACAATCTTAGCAATATCCAAAACGTTTAAAAAACCTGCCATGAGAAAACTTCACGACCTTAACTTCTTCCTTTTCATATTTGAAAGCTTTCGGATGTCGCTAAGATCAAATAGGAAAAATCATCTTCAAATTTGGGAACTTCATTACCATTTCGCTTGCGCAATAGCACTGCAGGACGCGAGGAACAGGTGTAAATTCATAACCTAGATTTAAGATTTTCTTTTTATTAAATAAATAACACCCAACAGTCACTACTAATCCTGACTCCACACTAGGATAACCTGTCTCGTGGGAAACAGAAACTACGAGAACCATGGTACCACAACACCCAGACCCAGAACTAATATTTGCAGAACATGCAAATATGTGTCCCGCGGCGGGAATCGAACCCGCGTCTCAGTCGGGAACTCGCGCGCTGCGCCACAGAGGTCGTAGATGTTTCCAAAATGATTCTTGTGCTTTCAATGAATAAATAGAATAAATAAGAGCACTGGTCGAGTAGTGGTAGTGACCCCGCCTTCCGATTAACAGGTCGTGGGTTCGAATCCCGGTCGTGCACCAATGGATTTTCCATTCGGATATGTGTGCTACACTGAAGTGCGGGGAGTGGTAGTGAAAAACATGTTGTGCCGACCTCACATGAAGTGGGATAAGGGCAGGGAAATGATGATATGTGCGCTACACTAGTGCTCTCAAATGGTGAAGGAAAACGTCGTGAGGATCGTGGAGGTCTACTGAAAGAGGACACTGGCTGGACACCTAACTGTTCCACATTTTTTACAAGCCTGCTGTTCTGAACAAACAGCAGTTTAAAGCAGGTAGGTATGCGGCATGTCCTAGATACCAAAAATTTTAAGACATGTGAGATGCGCACGAAAGCAGCCTCTAGGAGGCACACTTTAATCCTTTCTTTAAGGATACATGTTTGCATGATCATCAACGTTTTCACTTGCGTGTGTCAGGACTATACAAATATGACTGTTAGGTAATTAATTGATTATTATTTTATAACTTGCAGGTAGAAGTGCAAGATTTACAAAATAATAATAAGAATACAGTATTAAATAAAGGCTTTTGCTTAGGCTTGATAATGCTCTTTTGTACCTGTCACTGGCACTTGCTAGGCCCGGCATAGGTGGGACTGTATCCTAGCTGGGCCCAAGGGAAGTACAAAGGCAAAATACTGTCAGTGCCATTTTTCAATTTTCTTATCACCCCTAACAATGTTTGTCTGTAGTAACTATTGTCATCCCCATAAAGCTTGCCTACTTTTTATACACACAAAAATATCACCAGCTAATTCCTGCAGTAGGTACCTATTTCATTGAAGGTAACTTTGATTTACTTTCCCCTTCAATTTAGAATGAACTGTGGAATTTAACAAGAACACTCTTTTTAGTAGAGCACCATATATTTCAAACAAATTACATACAGTTGCTAACAGGTATATCTACTGATGTCACATCAACAAAGGTTGACAAAGTTCCTTTAAATTCAAGAGTCAATATCAAACCTAGAATTGAAATGTAGTAAACTGAAAACGTACCTACCTACATTCAATTGACTTACAATAAAAAAATACCTATATCTACCTCCAATTTAAGTTCAAAATCCCAATCCAAGCACTATCCAGCAAGCAATCTCATTTCACATGGTGATTTTTAAGATTTTACTAAGTCGTTTTTTGTCTCTACCCCAACTTGTATGGCATATACGTGCGTGACAAGGACGGCTATAGTAACTTGATTTCTATTGAAAGAGGACACTGGCTGGACAGCTAACTGTTCCACATTTTTTACAAGCCAGCTGCTTCGAACGAACAGCTGTTTAAAGCCGGTAGGTATGCGCCTATCTGATAACGCAATCAATGTATTTGCCGAAAATAGATAGATGGTTTAGAGAATACACACACAGATTCCCTCTGTCAAAGGGTCATACCTACGTAGAGATAAAATAGGAGCCTCAAAACCGATGACACAAAAGTTCCTGATTTAGCTGAGAAAAATTCGATAAATCTTATTTATGTCGGTAGCTTCTTGAACCAGTTAATGACAAGATTAATTTCAAAGGAAATTTGGGACTGTTTTATGTGTTAGCACGTGGTAAAATTGGCAAAGAAAGCGGCATGAACAGGGGGTACCATTTTGATTTCGTCCTCCATGTTGCGTAGCCGAAAACGCGAAAATTTTGCATGTCCAAAGAGGCAGGTGAAGGGTAACAGCATTGAAACGCAAAATTAAACAGAACATCCAATGGCAAGACCTAATTTCCTGTAAACATGCATAGAAACCGAACACCGGCCGGTAAATCATTAGACCTACCTTAACAAAGCTGATCGATGTTGTTGTCCCTTCAATATCCAACAGAAGAATTTTGCACTTCTTGACTAGATCGCTGATTTCATTGTTTTCCTTCGCCATTTCGATATACGTCCTTTGGCAGGAGTACTATCGCGATTATTTAACGAACCGATAGCTAATAGACTAGAGTATTTCGCGAACCTTCAGAGCCACAAGAAAAAAGCATTGATTGAAATAGCCGACGACGACGGGAAACGCCAGTCGCGATTGCACGCACGCACACGCCGCACGGCACGGCACAGGGAGTAACGACAGAGATAGATGCGGAATAAACAGCTGGTTTGTATGACGTTCGACAGGGATAGAAACACTAAACAAAAGACCTAGGGGGATGAGAATTTCAGAAACCGGATGGATGTGTTCATTCTGCAATGAGGCCAACATTAAGTCAAGAATGTTGCCCTAGTTATTACCGCTCTCCCTGAATGTGTCTTAGTCATCCGCGTAATAGAACTAAAGTCAAATTCGTTGTCAGTCAGAGGTTTTAAACAATCCGCCCACACATTACTGGCATGGTGTTGATTTCTGGACAGAATTTGCATTTGTGATCACTCCTTCAATATAAATTGCTGGTAAGTAAAATAATGATGTGTATATGCAGGTGGTTTGCTTTTCCTGTCATGCCATTGCTAATATGCTATCGCGGCTGTTGCATCTTCAGACTACTTATATAATTATCTATTATGTCTAATAATTTATAAACTAATAAAATAGGGAATTAAGATTGACATGGCGACCCCACTCGGTTATACCAACATTACCAACCTAAATAAAAGATACGCGGGAATTTATAATTTCCTGCTCTGTGCCGGCCGGCTCGGGGCGGCATGCGGCAGGTACTTGGTGGTGATGTCCATAGAGTAACTTTTTATATACGGGTGATGTCCATGTAATAATTAAATACTATGTACTGCTGCTAGCAATGAAATCATGTTACGAACATAGTACCTTAAAATATTGGTTTACCGGTTTTCCTGCTCTAGCCCAGTCTAAATTGATTTCTTGGGTTAGTGAATGCAAACAACCAAACAAGATGGAATAATATAGTCAAGGGTTGAATAAAAACCTATGACTGACCTCATAGCTCAGTTGGTAGTAACTGTGCCTTCTGCGCTAGGGGTCGCGGGTTCGATTCCCGCACTGGACAAACATTTGTGACTAACACAGATGTTTGTTCTGTGTCTGGGTGTTAAATATAAATATATATAGATATCTATGTTATGTATGTCAGTCTCTGGTACCCATAGTACAGGCTATGGCTAGTTTGGGATCAGTTGACCGTGTGTGATATGTCCGGAATATTTAAAAAAAAAACAATATGTATGTAGGTAGTAGGTACACATATCTTCTTAGTCTGTGGGTACACACACATACGATACGAGGTAAAAAAATAGTTTTATAGAACCTGGAGATAAGTTATGTACGAGTACTGATCTCATTTCCATATACTTAATTACTTTTCATTTTTGACTTAGCTTTATTTTGTAATTATTTTTATAAGATTTATTTAGTACAATATAACTGCTACCTAAATTATATCAATATACGTATGAAAGTTTGTACATACATATCTATTTTTCAATATTTTCATCGGTAAGATGCGTAGATAAGTCTTTGCTATTAATAAAACAACAATGCATATTACATTAATTTATTTATATTATCCTTATATCTTTAACTGTTTCTACATTATTGTCAGTGGTTAGGTATATCAAAGTGTGGTCACAATGCACGCACGGTACTTCAGTAAAAACTTAAATATTATATTGTCTAGCTATATAAGCACGTTACTTTTATATAAACTTAAATTTATGTACTTAAATTATTTTAAATCACTGTATTTTCTATAAACGTTGTGTAGACTATTGTCTGCTACCGTTTAAAAAGGTGATTCAAAATGTATTGTATTCTATCCCTAAAGGGGCTTATTCTACACCAATCGGCAATAAAGTTTGTTCGACGACTTTTGGATATCAAAAAATCAATGTGCGAAAATCAGCTGTTTTGGGGTCAAATCAGTTTAAAGTCAATTAATCAGCTGTAAAAGCAATCATGATGTATAACTTTTAGTATGTTTAAGAATTCGTTGTTAAGATTATAAAAAGACTAAAAAACCTCGTACTCTATTTTATTTGTTGATAGACATACATATTATGAATCACCTTGTATAGCACCCGAATCCCTGAGTTTTGGGAAAACTGATTTTTGGGATATTATAAAATCAGGTTTTTTCTTTAAAAAAATCAGTGATTTAAATGTTATGGTGCATTTACACTTTCATATGATCTAATAGTCTACTCTTGGACATGTTCTGTTTTTCCTCAGTCTTCATCTTCTTCACCAGAGCCGGAGTGCCCGGATTAATCTCTGCTTTCCTTTTCGTTACCTGTAATTAGATAGTTTTGTTGACAAAGTGACACATTTGCATTGCAATAAAGCCATTCAAATGCAGAGCTAATCTGAATCGTCAGCATTATTTAACGCGATTTTGACCGACGACCTTAAATCTTTGTGACTGTCATCGCCTAATTGTGTATCGTCAATGCTCCCTTCTTATTTTAGTGGGGGCGTTCAGTTTTTAAAAAGGTCATTTTATACATTTTTTAAATGTTTTATTGGTCATTTTCGTTCTCGATCTCTTCTCATCTCGATTTTTTGCACAGTTTTAAGAGTTTTCCTTACCTTAGGTGCCTCAGGAGTCAATGTAGCGAAGACGAAATTCCGTCTGCTGCTCGTAGCTGCTGATTTTCCTTTAGGAGCGTCGTCGTCGTCCGCCGCGAGCGGGGTCGCTAGGGCCGCCAGTCGGGCTAGCGCGCCTCTGCCGCGGTTGAGGATGGAGCCTTGGTAGCTTTGCTGGAAACCACACAATACTATTAAAATGCGAAAGTAGCCTAAAACTGGCGGGACAAGAGGCTTAGTTGATTAGAGCATCACGTAGGGATGCGGGTTCGAATCCGCCTGAGTCTGAATAGTGTTGTGTTCCTGCAGTGAGTAAGGTTGCCAGAGCTCTTTAGGGGGGGGAGGGGTTCGGCAGGTGATGTGGGATAAGGGCAGGGTGAGTTAGGTGAAAAAGCCGTTTTCTAATCGCTTGAAGATTATTATTTTTTTATGTTATGCGTAGGCAAACAGGCTTACGGCCCTCCTGATGATAAGTGGATAATATCCCCCCCTAAAGAGCTTTGGCAACCATACTCACCGCAGGAACACAACACTATATGAAACATAATTATAATGTTATTTGGCTGCGATCTTCTGTAAGGCGGAGGTACCTCCCCAGGCGTGCTGCTCCAATTTAGAGCGAGAAAATCTCGCTGTGCCCTACCTCCTATAAAAATCTGAGGGGGTGTCTACCATTCTTAGGGATCAAACGTTTTTTTTCTTAGGTACCTGTAGTAAAGAGAAAGATTTCTTCGGACTAGGGATGTCCTTAGTCTTCTTTTCCTCAACTGGGTTGTCTATGGTTTTAACAGCAGGTTGTGTTTGATTCTCTGCCAGTAACATGGACATGGTTTTGGACATCAGATTCGCTTTGATGATCGTCGTTCTGTTTATGCTGACGTTGAGACTGTCGTTGACATCACTGTTATTTTGCTGAAACAATACAATGTAAGATGGTTAAACCTTTGATTTCAAATATTGACTTTTCGTAATGGACACTTATAGTTATGTACACTAATTGTTATACTCTTATCGTTATTATCGCTCGTCGTGGTATCGTTACTGCCAACTGTTAATGCCACGGGTGGTCACCCATCAATTTGGTGACCGCGATGAAGGTTTGTAGGGTAGTTAGAAGGTTTCTATATTTTCTCCTTTTTGTCGCATAAGTAGTGCTTTCTTGGGCATCCTGCATTTGACCAATGATTAGGTTGAAGTATGGTGGCCATGAAAAGGACCAATGACCGTTGGTGAAGTAGGTACTTTTGTACACAAGTCTTCGATTTTTTTTGCTTTTAAGACATGCCGGTTTCCTCACAATGTATTCCTTAACCGTATGAATGCACTACCACAATTATTTCTAAATAGAAAATCCATTAGTGCCGGACCGGGATCCGAATCCACGACCTTCACTGCTACTACCACCACTCCACCAGTGCTGTAGTAAGTTGTATTCATATTCATTTATTTCACCCTTAGCGTTACATTGCATAACATAGGTATGTCCAATTACAGTTATTTTCATAAATTATCATGCAGATTATTAATTAAGTAATAATATTATTATTACAGATCATCATCATCATCAACAACCTGTAGAAGTCCACTGCTGGACATAGGCCTCCCCCAAAGAGTTCCACGACGAATCCACCGACTTCCCGCAACCTTTACAATGTCATCGGTCCATCGGGTGGGGGGCCTTCCAACACTGCGTCGCCCGATTACAGATTATTAATGGATATTGTGTAACCTAGAAATAACAAGTGACCGTCGAACGAATTTCTATATTCTAACCATTTGTCTAAGGTATGTTTCTCTTTCGTGCCTCTGCTTCCTCCATTGCTCCTCAGATTCAAATTCTTCCTCCTGCGTGTCTCTCATCTCATCACCATCTGTCCCAGTTCCTTCGTCACCATCTGAAAGAAAGCATTCGTCAAACATGGACACTAAATTGCTAGACTAAAGCAAACGTTATGATCACTTTTTACTCTCACTCTTATTTTTTTTCTCTCTTTGGTTTTGCCCGTATTTTAGAAGAAGCAGTAAGAAAGAGGTGAGTGCGGAGATGACGGCTAACAGAAGAATGTGGAAGAAGAAAACATGTTGTGCGTCGACACAACATGTTTTCCTCTTCTTCTTCCTGCCCTTGTCCCACATTATGTGGAGAAGAAGGTTTTGCCCGTAATTTTTCGAAGAAAGAAGAGGTTTTTTTATCATCTTTATAAGCAATTATTTAACGTACGAGAAGATCAATAAAAAGATTTCTACATAAAACAGCTGAATAATAAAGATAAAGAGTTTGAACTGATTTGACGCTAAAACAGCTAATTTTCGTTGCGGTACTGCTGGTTCGGGACTTTGGGGTTTATCTTCATTTGAGATGTCTTAAATCTAGTTATTTTAGCCTGTTCTTCACAATCTGAACATAGGCCTCCCCCATAGATTAAGAGTTTTGATTTTGTTAAAGATATTATGGTGCAGGATGCTTTGGAAGGAAGGCATTTTTTAATATTTTTTTATAGACGTGACGTATAAAAAATAACCAGTAGGTATATTACGTACCAAGGTTTTTCCATTTAAACTTGCGCTGTCGGCCACCAGCGCCTAAATCTCCGTCTTCAAACAGAAGCTCTTGTATTATTCTCACTTCCCTCTTGTCTTGGTCGATCACTTCACGCCTGAAAGTAAAATTGGATATCAATCTACTGCGACTAAAGATTACTTTATGTAATGGATATTAAGAGTAGCATGGCACCACAACACCTGGAACAAGTTTTAAGTGACAGGACACAGCGAGACTTTCTCGCTCTAAATTGGAGCAGCCTGCCTGGGTAGGTACCTCCGTCTTACAGAATATCGCAGACAGATAACATTATTTCAAATAGTGTTGTGTTTCTGCGGTGAGTAAGGTTCCTGGTATTACAAGTGTTCATAGCCGTAAGCTTGTATGCCACCTTAACATTTTGTCCCGCCGCACGGTGGATCGTCCCCATACAATGGGATGCACATAGGGTGCTTAAATTTTCAAAGACTGACCTCATAGCTCAGTTGGTAGTAACTCTGCCTTCTGCGCTAGAGGTCGCAGGTTCGATTCCTGCACTGGGCAAACATTTGTGACTAACACAGATGTTTGTTCTGTGTCTGGGTGTTAAATATATATATATCCATTATGTATGTCAGTCTCTGGTACCCATAGGACAGGCTATGCCTAGTTTGGGATCAGTTGACCGTGTGTGATATGTCCGGAATATTTATTTATTTATTTTATTTATTTCATAAATTTGAATAGTTAAGGAGTAAATGGCATAAAACTGATTTCATTGTATGGGAAGCAACATACTAACAATTTGCCCCCCTAATCCTGTTTGTTTGTTGCTTCCCATACAATGAAATCAGTTTTATGCCATTTACTCCTTAACTATAAGCGTGATGTTAAATAGCAACGGAATAATTTTTGCTTAGATTTGATAACGCTATCGAATCGCGAAATAAAATAAGGCCACAATTTCTTTTTTTGTTTTCGATGTAACTCAAAAAACGCAAAAAAGCGCAAGATGTGTCTTTGAAGGAAAGTTGCAGTAAAGTGCCAGGAACATGCTATAATAGACCCTAGAACGGAACAGGGCGAAACACGCCCTCTATTTCTGTTTGTATGTTGCTTGCCATACAATGAAATCAGTTTTATGCCATTTACTCCTGAACTATGACTCTAGGCCAAAAATGCAATAGAATATTTATTGCTTTGATTTAAAAAAGCTATTGAATGGCATATTCAAATTTATGAAATTACAACTTTGAAAATTTAGGCACCCTATGTCCAACCCATTGTATGGGGACGATCCACCATGCGCCGCGGGGTTCATGCCCGCACATTTTGCTTCTCATCTACCACGCCACCAAGGATGCAAGTATTTTGAACCTCCAGTCTCGAGGGACTATGTAACCAAATTAATCGCACAGACAAATAACATATCTAGCCCACAAAAAAAGCACCAGGCTGCTATAACTCATGCAGAGTTGTCAAATACTTATCGAACAGTATCAAAGCATAGAAAAATCAAAAACAATAGGTATTTATTATATTACGTATGATAAAAAGTTAGCAAAAACCTCAGGTGATACCTTGCCAAATGTAGGCTAGTATAAGCTGCAATAACGAACCAAGAGATTGGGGATAATCTTACGATATAATATCAAAAGTGACAAGAAATGGCGCCATAAGTAGATACCAGGTTGCCATAACCCACCAAGAGATCCTGTTTGGATGTTTGTTGTTCAATAACGCCGTAACGGCTCATCTGATTTTGAAACTTGGAATGGATAAAGTTCTTTACCCAGAATAGCATATAGGCTACTTTTTATGTAGGTACCACGCAAGCGAAGGCACAGATTATATATATATATTATCTATAGATTATATATATATATAATATATAAATACATATATAAATTGCAACCAAACACCGGAAAGGTATTTCCTTAAGTTAAATGCTCCCTTTTATTCAAGAAGTTATGGTACATAGCAGCATATTGGCTACTTTTTATGTATGTACTACTTGGTACAACGCGAGCGAAGCCTCGGTCGGAGGTTAGTAGGATATATCTTACATGTGAATCTGTCCCAGCTCCCTCTGCAGCCGACCCTGGTGGAAGCTCTCATCATCACCAGCCTCTCTCTCCATCCGGTCCAGGCCGGCCTCGTCCTCGTCTCCGGAGCCGACCCATTCGTCTTCAGACGTCAACTCAGCTTCTTGCTCGAAGAACTCTGTGCCTTTGCGTTTCTTCTTTGACGGCTTCTGGATTTGAGGCTTTATTTCAATCTGAAATCATTATTTTACGATGGAATTATATTCATCATACTATATTTACGGTGGTCGAATTTGAAACTGTCATATATTTAACTATAATTGAACTCCCTTATTCATAATCCTTCGGAGGGTAGCTTCCTGTTGTAGTGTAGATGTAGGAATTCCCGAAACTCAACCCCTAAGGGGTTGCTGGGGTGTAGCGCGTGTTTCCTCTACTATGAATAAAAACAATAACAATGGCCTTATCTCCAGAAACATCCTTCCAGAATACCTTTGGATTGTTTGGAATTACATGCATCATCATCATCATTTCAGCCGTACGACGTCCACTGCTGAACATGGCCTCCCCAACAGATAGAGCCAATTCCTTATCATGTGGGGGGATTTGCCCATACTCACCACGCTGGGCATGCGGGTTGGCGAGCGCAGTTAGAGCTATCGTTGTTAAAATGAGGGACGCTGCTGCCCATCCCCTAGCTTTTTTCCCTTAGTCGCCTCTTACGACATCCGCGGATAGGTAGATATGGAGGGGCCTATTCTTTAGCCGGGGCCACCACGGCCATGCATACATACATAAAATCACGCCTATTTCCCAGAGGGGTTGGCAGAGACCACGGCTTTCCACTGGCTACGATATTGTCAAACTATTTTTTGGAATCGAACAATAACAATCTGACTTTACTCACCTCATTTTCTTCAGAGTCATACTCAACGAGTCGTTCATCGTTATCTTCTTCTATCTCCGATTCATACTCTTCTACTTCTGATACCTCCTCTTCTTCGTCATCTAAAAATACAAACAAACTTTTGTACAAGTTTATTTTCGAAAATTTTAAATTCCCGTTCCGATTACTCCCCGTGTGAAACACTGTATTTGGATGCTGTTTATTTACCAGAAATACAATGAAATGTGACAAGCAATAAACTCAAAAAAATCATAGTATCGTTTTCCTAAGCATTTGGAAACTTACATGTCGTAAGAGAAGAGCGTAAAACCTTTATCTTTTACCAGTTTATATGGAACTTTCATGAAAATAACAGTTATCATGAGGTGTAACTAACCACACGTCCATCAAACTATACGCGCGCGCACGGCGCTTCATCCCTAATTTAAGTTACCTACTCTGTTAGTATTCTAAGAAAGTCAATCTTTGTAAAAACTATCAGATGTTTGAGTTGTTCACCGCTAACAAGTATGCGCCGCTTGTTTCATACTGGCCTCATAGCTCAGTTAGTAGTAACTCTGCCTTCTGCGCTAGAGGTTGCGGGTTCGATACCCGCACTGGACAAACATTTGTGACTAACACAGATGTTTGTTCTGTGTCTGGGTGGTAAATATATATCTATTATATATATCAGTCTCTGGTATCCATAGTACACGCTATGCCTAGTTTGGGATCAGTTGACCGTGTGTGATATGTCCGGAATATTTATTTATTTACACGACGTTCGTGCTTAAAAGCTCGCCCATTACCCTGACATCATCGCATTGCGTCCATTACCCTGACTATGCGTTGGTAAGTCTCATGTGTCTATATTTCATATATATTTCAGCGGCTACCTCACCCTTCAACCGGACACCGCATTGCAAGCATTGCTGGTTGGTGGCAAAATTTATATACAAGATGATTTGGGACCATGGTCCAAAATATAGTGTCAGAAAGATTACCTGATATCTGCAAAGCTCTTTTTTCTGGTTTTTTCTTCTTAATTTTTTTCCGTTTCTTAGTTTCACTTGCGCACGCATCATTTGTATCATCATCAGAATCAATTATCAACTTCTTCTTGACTACTTCTTCCTTCTGCGTATCTTCTGTTTGCTTTTGTTTAGCGCCGAAGAAGAACCTATTCGGTTTCGGCGTATCGAACTCAGGATCGTCCAATTCGTCCAGAATAGATTTAAGATTATCATCTATCACTTTCTTACTTTTACCTCCATCTGTGCTACTTAATTTTGCCTCATTTTCTTCACTGACAGTATCATTTACTACTAAATTCGTATGATTTTCTGTAACATTTTCGTGCTTACTATTTCCTTGTGTTCCATGGTCTTTATCAATTTGGCTATCATCGTCCATACTATCGTATTCCTGTGAAGCTCCAAGCGGCGTTTGGTTATTCTCCTCAGCTTGCGAGACGAACGCGTTTTCGTAAAACTTCCCGGTGCAGAGCGCTAAGACGTCTTCCCCTATTGGTTGGGACTGGGAGACTTGAGTTATAGGCAGTGGAGCTAAGCTTTGTGAGAAGGAACCGGAACACATAGCAGCCACTGCGTCTAGGTTGTCCTGGAAAATTAAAATTAAAATGGTTTTTGGTTTATAATTAGGCCGTTCGTCCACGGCGCTACGCAAAAGTGACGGAACTGGTTAGAAACTAGACGGACTGATTAGAAACGATGGTCGTACCAATAAACGGTGTCACTTGAATTTTACTCAGTACACGGTTTTATGTAAAAAAACTTTTGAAAACTAAAAAATCAGCATGGCTATTGATTATTCAAGCGATGGCAATGAATAATTACTTCTCCACGTTTTGTTCGTTCATTTTTCAACAGTTTCTCGAAACCAGTAGCGTCGCGACTAGCATGTCCGGTCGCGAGGTGAAGTTACAAACGCATTTCTTTTGAATAGCCTCGTGGACGGGCGCTTAGTGTCATCATCATCATTCCAGCCGTAGCCGTAGCCGTAGGTTGCTGTAGCCGTCCACTGCTATGTCCGTTTTGTCGAGGAGCTGATATTGGTATGCATCATACTTACATCATACGGCTGGGTTTCACAAAGAACATTCAATTTATCTGAACTCATGCCTGCAGGGTTCATAAACTCCGCAGTTGTATTATTAGTAGAATCCAGAATAGAAAACGTTTGTGTGCCCAATTCTAAATCATTTTCCAAAATTTCCGGTGCTGCTGGCGACTTCACTTTTTGAGAGATTAAGCTGCTTTCTTGAGTTGTGAATAGATCTTCTGATACTGATTTGTGCCTTTGCGCTAATGTAAGGATGTCATCTGAAATAGACCATAGATGGTATTTTTTAAACTTTCGCGATCAGTTTACGTGCAGTGTACAGCTTATTGAAATCAAACGGAGTCTGCTGTCTGAGAGTCTGCCCGCGACCATGATTATTGTTACACAGTCGAAACGTCGGGAATAAAATATAAAAGAGATATGCGATAAATTACCGTTTGATTCAATAGACTTCAGCCAATTTCAATCGTTTTTTTTTTTAAATTGGCGTTCGGATCCTTGAAGATGCTAAGAGCGACAGATGTTAGTGTAGTCAGAGGCACGTCCAAAATGTTTGGCACATCTCACATTTTGCAGTAGTAAGACTTACTACCTGTTACGTATGGAATACTTACTATAAGTAAGTTATAATAATTAGTATTATAACTTAAATAACTACTAATTATGAGTAAGTATTCCTTACGAGACAGGTTGCAAAACGATCGCGGCTTATAAAAATATTTACTGGTTTCCTCACGATGTTCTCCATCAGCGAATTATGCACGTGCGCACACAAATTTTTCGAACAGAAAATATCATAAGTGCACGACTGTGTTCGAACCTTAGACCTACGGATCGCAAATCGGGGTACCTCTAGGCCAACACGGCTTTTGCACAAGTTCCCGTCAAAAAAATCCAAAAATATAACCAGACATAGTGGTAGCACTTACCTTGAGAAATCGGTTGACTGGCCAATAAATCAACACTTCCCACTGATTTAGCATCATCTTTCGTTTCTTTAACCTTCATATCTTCATCATCAGAATCCTCAAACGCTTTCAGTATCCTGCCCTTCTTTGTGCTTAGCTGTTCTTCCTCGGAATCTGATGACTCACTATCATCACTCGATTCTGCATCATCATCGATTTCATCACCACCTAGTTAACATTAAAATCAACATAAGTAACAAAGTCCTGACTGAATGAATGACGTATAGACAACGCACAGCCTAAACCGCTGCTCGTAGAGACTTGCAATTTGGAGGGTGTGTTTGTTTTAATTCGTAGGCAGGTACTAGAGGTTTCATCATCATCATCATCATCAGCCTGATGAAGTCCACTGCTGAACATAGGCCTCCCTCAAAGAGTTCCATGACGAACGGTCTTGAGCCTTTTCCATCCACCGACTTCCCGCAACCTTAACAATGTCGTCGGTCCATCGGGTGGGTAGGGCCTTCCAAAACTGCGTCGTCCGGTTCGTGGTCGCCACTCGAGAACCTTTGTGCCCCAACAGTTGTCGGTTCTGCGAGCTATATGGCCGGCCCACTGCCACTTCAACCTGCTAATACTGAAAGCTATGTCGGTAACCTTGGTTCTTCTACGGATTTCCTCATTTCGGATTTTATCACGCAGCGAAACTCCGAGCATAGCTCTCTCCATAGCCCGTTGGGCGACTTTGAGCTTGTGACTAGAGGTTTACTTTACCTCAACCTGGTCACTGACCTAATACAGGATGGCCAAGAAATAATCAGTGGCACGACAAGAAGAAGAAGAGATTTACTAAGAAAGGAGTGCTAGTCCTGAGAATATTTCGACCACAAGCTGTGATTCGGCGAAATTTGTTCTCAGCAAAGATAATAATAATTTCGAAATTATCTTAGGTCTCAGATACCAAAGTAGAATGGAGCCGTAGTCAGAATGCCGATCCTCACTACGGCTATAGGGCAAGAGGAGGAAACCGCAATCCTGCTAATATTATAAATGCGAAAGTTTGTGAGGATGTTTGTTATTCAATCACGCGGTAAAGGCTCAACCGATTTCGTTGAAACTTGGAATATAAATAGTTGTTTACTAAGAATAGCATATGGGCTACTTTTGATGTAGGTACCACGCGAGCGAAGCCGTGGGCGGAAGCTAGTATCATCACAAAATCGGCATAAATTGTAAAAAGCGAACGCTCAGGGCATTTTCACACACATCTGTACACATCAATATATTGAACAACGCTTACTTGCCGCTTACGCTGGACTTACCATCATTTATTTCATTGTCTTGTTCATTTTCATTATCTTCATTTTGTTGTAATCCATTTTCCTCGCAGTCTGATACCTCAGCCTCATTTTCAAGCATAGGGTTCTTAGCTCTCGGTTTATCTTTCATTTCGATATCGTTCTCTAGTAATTCTTCTTCTTCTTCACTACCAGAATCGGCAGATACATTTTCATTTTCTATAGTAAAACAAAACATGTTACACTAATAAATATGTAAAACAACAAAAATTGAGAAACGGTGAATGATACTCAAGATGATGATGACCCCAAATAAGCTACCGAGCCTCTTCCTGTATTAGGTCAGTGACCAGGTTGAGGTATGGTGGTGAAAAGGGCCTATGACCGTCGGTGAAAGAATCAGTGTAGTGAAAGGATTAAAGTGCGCCTTCTAATTCTAATTCTAATCGGGGGTGGTTAGACCTGCACTGACTTCCCGCTGTGGGGTGTTTTGTGCATTGTCCCCCTATGCTAACCCTACCCCAGCCAGCCCAGCTTTGTTGTGCGCCTTTTTAGAGGCCCCTTTTCTGCACAAGACACGCCGGTTTCCTCACAATGTTTTCCTGTCACCATTTGAGACCACTAGTACAGCGCAAATAATTTTTACGAATGGAAAATGTATCCATCGACTTCCCTTCCTTCACAATGTCGTCGGTCCATCGGGTGGGGGGCTTTCCAACACTGCGTCGCCCGGTTCGTGGTTGCCATTCGAGAACCTTTACTCCCCAACGGTTGTCGGTTATGCGAGCTATATGGCCTGCCCACGTATGGGAAGTCGATGGATGGAGAAGGCTCAAGACCGTTCGTCATGGAACTCTTTGGGGGAGGCCTATGTCCAGCAGTGGACTTCTACAGGCTGATGATGATGATGATGGAAAATGTATTGGTGCATGACCGGGATTGGAAACCCACGGCCTGTGCATCGGGAGCCGGAGTCACGTACTACTAAAGTCTACTTTCGTGAATATAAACTTACTTATTACTTAAAAGCACACTAACCTTCTAATTTGGCTTCAATCTTGTCAATATCATATTCATCATCGGATTCCTCGCCGCGCAATTCCTTCAATTCCTTTTGTTGGTGCTTTTCGTCTTCGAGGCGTTTGGCCCATTCGTGTGATCTCTGCTCAGCCATTTGCGCTTCCAGTTCTTGTTTTAACCGCGAATGCTGGTTACCTGGTTTTATTCTGTAAAGATAAATAAATAACTCGCAACAGTCACATAGTTAGTCCTAACCCCACACTAGGGCTCCCGCAGCGGGAATCGAACCCGCACCCCTAGCCTCTCATTCATTGAATGAGAAATGAATGAATTCATTCGAACAACGGGCATTCGACAGCTACGCCACCGAGGTCGTCAAATTAAAATACTACAATCAGCCTACAGCTTTGTCCATGGTATTTATGTATTTGACTGGCCTCATAGCTCAGTTGGTAGTAACTCTGCCTTCTCAGCCTGGCTGAGGCCACTGCAGGATATATGCCCCGCAAGAGTGCCACGACGAAGTTTTGAGCACTCAACCTCCACGGATTTCACGAAACCTATTGTTTTTCAATTGTAAACTAGCTTTTGTTCCAAATAAAATAATTTGAATTTAATTTAACCTTCACAATGTCGTCGATCCATTGGTTGGGGCTCTTCCTACACTACGTCATCCCGTTCCGTGGCAAATCCGTGGAAGTCCGTTCTGTCGTGGCAAATGGGGGGAAGCATATGCCCAGCAGTGATGATGAATATGCTTTACAAAACACGAAAGCACGCTGTTGTTAATACTACAAACGGTTGCCTATTCATTTGTTAACCACTGAATATTGCCTATCTGGCAATCTTAACAACTTTTACAGGATTTTTGTTATTATAGGTTTCTTTACAAATATGGTCTTACTGTCTCTTTTTAGCGCGTTCCAATTCTTCGGGCGTCTTCAGCTGATTGAAAAACGTGAACCTTTCCTTCAGTAGTTCCACACCAGATTTCTTAGGAAGGGTATCACTGTCGTCCAAATCTATCACCATTCCGGGAGCGCCGGTCAACTTTGGGTTAAGGTTTAGAGGCCTGTCCCTGATCAGCACTTGGGAATTTACTTTGTCTTCAAAATCTGGTAACAATTTCAAAAAATACAGCATGAATGCACAGATCAAGCATCAACGACATCTCTGTCTATCCTACTAATATAATAAATGGGAATGTTTTTGGGGATGTTTGTGGTTTAATCACGACGTAAAGATGAAACTTGGAATGATAGAGTTATAACTAGGCAACTTTTTTTCAAAGTACCACGCGAGCGAAACCGCGGGCGCAGCTAGTTAATAATAATAACACCCAACTGTTACATACATAGTCCTGACCCCCAAGGATTCTCTGTGTCGTGAGTATAAGAAACTAGGAGTACCATGGTACCACAACACCCAGACCCGTAATCAATATTTGCAGATCCTATATCCTATATCCTGTGGAGAAAAGATAGTAAGTGATGTAGTACCTCTAATTATTTCAGCATTTTCAATGATACTGTCAATATTTTCAATGTACATGTCATCATCCGAAAAGCCATCTACATCCATAGCTTCGATTTCCTTATCAATATTTTCTATTTCATCTCTTTTTTCAGTTTCTGCTTCAGTTTGTTTATCAAATTGGTCTTCTGTTAGTATTTCAGTCTTTTCAGTATCATAATGTAAAGATACCAATTGACTTTCAGATTCTGTATTAGGTTTAGCACTTTCTAAAACTTGATTTTCATTGATTTTGTCAGTATCATTGACTGTTTTTGCTTCAGTGTTTTGATTTGATTTTATAATAATGGCGGTATCTTGTTTTTCTTCAGTAATAGATGTCTCCGAATCATTGAAAACCAATTTCATATTTGTTTCTGAGTCTTGTTCTTCAGTGACTTTAACTTCATTCATTGTTTCTAAATTATTACTTTTATTTTCCCCAGACTCATTCGTTACAGTCTCTTCAATAATACTCTGGCTTAATACATCAAATAGTTTATCATTATCAGCCGAGGTCTCAGCATTAACCTGTTTAGCATTTTCACTTGCTGGTTCCATTTCTTTTAGCTCATCATTAGCAGTTTTAGCTTCCGGATTTTTGTCGTCATCTATATTCTCATCATGTTTTTCATCATCATTTTCTTCATCAGTATCACTCTGCCAAAGCTCCATCATTTGTTTCTGCCTGTCCTCAAGCATTTGTCTGTAACAGCGAGACAATAATAAGACATGTACTACACCCACAGCAGATTCATGCGATCACGCGGGCGGAAGTTAGTTCAATTCTATCGAAGACTTCGTTTTAGGGCAGTATATCAGTTATTATAAAGTTTGCTTAACTTTGATTTATTTAGAAATACTTACGCATAGTGCTTCAACTGTTCACCATTCATCTTGATCGGCAAACATTTTCCATCAGAAGACACAGCTGGCTTTCTCCTGCTCATGATATCCTTCAATGTTAAGGCCTTAGGCCTGTGGTATGGTAGTGATACCTCTTTCTCTCTTAGCATTCTGTTGGATTCGCTTTTTATCTTCTGCATGTTTTCCATTGCTTGTTTGGCGGACATCTGTGGATTTCAACATACTATGAAGAAAAATGTCTCTTTAAGATCTGAGGACTAGAAAATAAACATGTTTTATTATTCTGCAGTGCCAATTTGCAATAGTGTTGCGAGTCCTAAATAAATAACTTAATAGGATGACCAGAGGCAGCTGTAAGATAGCAACCATCACACCAGCTCACATCACAATCAATGGGATGTGATATTTCTTTGGGATGATCCCAAGCAAAATTTTTTGGGATAGTCGACAACAGGTGCCATTAAAGAGCAATGTTATTGCACACTATGGAATATAAAAATTGATTGGTCATCAAAACCACTCTCATTATTTGTCCTACAAATGAATGCAACAAAACAGGGCCAACAAAAAATATAGGTACCTACTTTGATAAAGGAGTTAAAAATATGATGTAGTTATGGACTCTTACTCTTTGTGGTTTTGGTGATGTCAGTTTCGTTCTTCTCTCTTTTTCCTGCTTTGGCATAGATTTTTGATGACTGCTTGCAGTTTCTTCATCAGATGTGTCAGGGTCACATATGGAAGGCTTGTAGGACATTTTTTCTTTTATTTTCTGAAATTATATTAATAAAAGTCAAATAAGCGTAACATTTAAAATAGCAGTATTTGACATGGTTTAGTCAGCACCAAGCAGATCACCACCACATTTATGAAACTAATTCTTGTTTTGTGTAAACATAAAAATAACCTACTGTACCAAATGAGTCGAGTACTAGAATAGTCAGAAATTAGCTGTAAATCAATTTATAAATGACACAAGACATTGCTCATACCGGGATAAAATGTTGCCTATGTCCCTCCGCAGATGTTTTCAGAGGTTTAGTTGTGAATATATTACAAACAGACAGAGTTACATAAATCTTTATAAATTTGAGTGTGATTATTGAAATAAAATAAAAAATACCTGTTTAATTTTTTCCATAGATGACATTGCTTTATCGTCATCGTCAGAATCTCCTGAGCTGCTTGAGCCTTTATTTGATTCCTTTTCTGGTGAGGGTTCCTTTTCAGTTCCCGCTGACTGGTCCTTTCTTCTTGAAGTTAACAGACTTTTAAACTTATCTTTCATTTTATTCCTTTTGTTTTTCAGCCTCATTTGTTGTTCATCATTCTTCCCTGCTTTGTTAGAATCTGAGGTGCCATTGCTCAGTTTTTGCTTCTGAGTTTTTTTATGACTGCTTTTTGATATGGTTGTATCACTTTCATTGTCACTACTTAAAGGAAGTTTAGATTTTTCTTTCAGTAGTGATTTCTTCACAGCTTGGTCTGAGCTCCAGGAGTCAGAATCTGAAGAGCTATCATTGCTTGCCTTTTGAATCTGAGATTTCCTAGGAATACTTTTGGTAACAACTGCTTCACTACCATTATGGTTAGTAAAAGGAAGTGTGGATTGTTTATTCATTAATTCCTTCACTGATTCATGGGAATTAGAAGAATCAGAATCTGAGCTAGTTGCTTTTCGGATCCGTGATTTCAGAGGGATACGGCTAGAAATTATTGTATCACTATCATCACTACTGTTTTTAGTTATTATTGATTCTTCTTGGGGATAAAACATATCTTTTCCATTCTGCGTTACTTCTCTATCGCTATCAGAGTCAGAAAATTGTTGTATACGTCTATTTACTCGTTTTTTCAGCGCATCTTCACGGTCGTGGCCACCGTTTAGTTGGAGGTTATCATCAGAAACTTTGGCAGAGGCACTGCAAATTTTACTTGGGCTGATCTGCAACCCATCAAGGGTGTTGGTATCATCATTAACAGTGTGTTTCTTTAAATTTTCTGACATGGTTTCGTTGGTCTCTTTTGTTGCGCAGAGTCGCGTTAGTATTTTACCGAAGAACTCGACTTAACACTTTCAAAATACATTGTACGTTGCATTTTAAAACTAAGCTTTAAACCACAATTATTTAACGTGTTACTTTCATCTAGAAAAAGTTATTTTCATCCTAAAATCGATTATTTCAGCTACATACAAACACAAGTCACAACAAAATACATAACCAACAAAAACAGCTGAGATGACAGACAATGACAAAATTTCCCGCCTTTTTTGACAGAAGCCGACAATGTTTTTTTTTTTTGTTTTTCCTTTCGGGCTGGCTATGGCATTTTAGGTCTTATTACCGCCAAGTTTTCGTGTATTTTTTTTTGTTCTCTAGCGTTCTTCATTTTATTTTTTATGTCTAGTTCATTTGGATCATAGTGGCTCTATAATCTATGGTTTTAGTAATTTATTATTAGGATGATGGCTATTATGGAGCGAAGCGGCACCATCTGAGGCTAAGTTTTACTAAATTAACTTCTCGAGTCACTTTTTGGCGACACTCGAAAAGCGGCTGAGAAGTTCAAACAAAGCTTAACTATAACCAATTTAAAAAAAAACTCATTTGTGCTGGCTATGGCATCTTAGACCTGCCAAGTTTTCGAGCTCATCATCATCCATAGGCTTTTGTTGTGTGGTCTACTGCGCAGTTTAAACAAAACCTTTTTAAATTGAACTTCAGAGTAGAGATCGTCTAATTGCTTGAACGCCCCTCCACTATTTTTTACTCTCGCGGAACGTCAACGTTTACTTACTCCAATGTTTTAGATCAGATAGATGATATAAAATCGATGGCACACCCAATGCGACGCATCGTAGGCAGATCAGATTTTGTTTGTAAGTTTTGTCTCATACACGTGCTGTGTGACGCAGCAAATGAGACCAAATAGATGCCTTCCTCGTCCAAAGTCCCTATATTACAAAATCTGCTATCCCGCGCTGCGTCTGTCTCGCCGTTTGGCGTCTCAGCATACGTTAGCCTCATGAACGTAGTCATGAAAAAGGGTTCTTAGTCTCTGCTAACTATTCAAATTCAAAACAAAGAGGTCTATATTTGAACAACAGTTTATTTGCATGTAAATTTTCTCTAATAATCACCCAATCCAGCATGATTAAGCGATGGAGTTTCTTTTTGTTTGTCAGCTTCACAAATAACTGCTTCAGCAGTAGTAAGCAATGAAGCTACTCCACTGGCATCAGTGATCGCTCGTCTTACGACCTTAGTAGGATCGATAATACCTTTCTCTATCATGTTTACAAATTCATTGTTCAAAGCGTCGTATCCAAAATCATGGCTCATGTTCTCCACCTTTGAAACTACTACAGATCCATCATATCCAGCATTGCTGGCAATAGTCAAGCAAGGTGTACGCAAGGCTTTCTTGATGATATCAATCCCAATAGCCTGATCTGAGTTAGCAGCTTTTAACTTTCCAAGAATAGGAATGCACCGCAGTAATGCGGACCCACCTCCAGGCACAATCCCTTCAGCTATAGCAGCTCTAGTAGCGTTGAGAGCATCATTAACACGATCTTTCTTTTCAGTTACTTCAACTTCACTGCAACCTCCAATTCTTAATACTGCTACTCCAGATTGTAGACTAGCAAGTCGTTCCAAAAGTCTTTCTTTGTCGTATTCATTGCTCGTTTCTTCAATTTCATCGTTGATTTGGACAATACGTTGTTGGATTTCGTCTTTGTTACCTTGACCTTTTAGCAAAATGGTTGAATCCTTTGTAATAATAACTTCAGCTACTTTTCCAAAGCTCTCAAGCTGACAGTCTTCCAGTCTTATTAGGTTGTTGTCATCTTCAAATATCACGCCTCCTGTTGCTGTAGCCATATCGGTCAAGATACTCTTTCGTAAGTCTCCGAATCCAGGAGCTTTGACTGCCGCTACTTGAAGTCCAATTTTCAACTTGTTTACTACAAGAACTGACAGTGGCTCGCCATCAAGCTCTTCAGCTATTATGATTAATGGTTTCTTTTGTGCGTTTGCGATTTCTAAGGCAGGTAAAATTTGCTGGGCGTTAAATATTTTCTTTTGGCAGAAAAGAATCAAGGCATTCGTATATTCTACTCTTGGACCCTTAGTTGAGTTAATGAAATATGGTGATATAAAACCACGTTCAAACTTCATCCCTTCAATGATTTCTAATTCATCTTCTAATGTTTTTCCGTCTTTAACAGTTATGACTCCATTTTTGCCAACTTTCTTCATAGCTGCAGCTATTAACTTCCCAATGGCTCTATCTCCATTGGCCGATATTGTGGCCACCTGTTCAATTTCTTCTGAGGTGCTGACTAGTTTCGACATTTTCTTCAGGTTTTCCTTGACCGCTTCTACTGCAAGCATTACACCTTTTCGAATTTCAATAGGATTGGCTCCTTTTGACATGTTTTCAAACCCCTCTTTTGCAATAGCTCTTGCTAGAACTGTTGCAGTGGTAGTTCCGTCACCTGCCTCTTCGTTAGTTTTATTCGCAACATCCTGCACCAACTTAGCACCAATGTTTTGAAATTTATCTTTTAGCTCAATACCTTTAGCGACAGTAACCCCATCTTTTGTTATTTTTGGAGGTCCAAAAGACTGTTCAAGAATAACGTTGCGGCCTTTTGGACCCATGGTAACTGCTACAGCGTCAGCAAGGATATCAACTCCTTGAAGCATCAACGATCTTACATCTGGACCAAATCTTATATCTTTCGCAGAGTGAGTACAAGAACAGGAGAAATACCTTTTGCTTTTCACAATAAATTGCGAAACGTACTGCAAGCGCAACATATTATAATAAAATATTAAAACACCTTCGAACGCCTTGAACCTGATAAGCTAAAAATAATCCTGACAAGCAGTGACAAAACAAAACTTAAAAAAACTTCATATGATTATTTGCGCCAAACTGTATTTGAATTCGGAATTAGTTTTATTTAGGGGAGTTTTTATGTTAAGTTTTGTACATTTCGGGTGGGCTTTAATCAGAAATAGGTCTGAAAAAGTAAAGTCAAATGAAATGATTGCGTATCGTCACTTTTCGAGTTGGCGCCAAGAGGTCCCTCGAGGTTTTAGTAAAATAGCCACCATGATATCTTACTAAAACTGAACTTAACTAGACTTGACGGACGGTGACTTGACGGACGGTGACTTGACCATGCATGACTGAAGAAAACGAAGAAAGATTAACTTAGTAAAATACACGGACTTAGCGGTATAGCCTAAGATGCCATAGACAGTCCGAATGAGAAAAACTCACAGAACAACGAACTGCCAGCAGGAAACTGTTAATTCGCAAAATATCCTAAACTACAGCGGTACAAATTCTGACAAATAGATACAAATAGATGACAAATTCATCACTAAATGATGGCATGGTCAGCAGTCCAGAAGCTCTTGGCTAATGTCGGTGTTCCTGCTGCGTTGACGTACACTTAATCCCCGAGGAAAAACTACTGACAAGACAAGACAGACAAACAAGACAAAACTGTCAAAGTCGGCAATGTGTTTGTTGTGTGCGGTGTGCGTTAGTTTTTAATTTGTTATAAATCCAAATGTGGTCTGGTTTTATTCTCACATTTTTATATCCTGTCTATCTTCTAACTTTGTATCAAACAAACAAAACAACATACATGGTTATGGTATTTTGATGGTATTCAACTAATAATTTTGAATCTTACGACTGATACGAGTGTCGAATTCGCGAAAATCATGAATTCTAAAAGTGTTTCGAAGCCAGTTTTGGTAGATTTGAATATAGGTGATCAGTTAACATCAATATCTTGCGGACATGTTGTGGTGGAGCTGGTCAAATTCATCGCGTATCAAAGACAGCAGATTCCATACACGTATCCATGGTTAAAACAAGTTGTAAATAAAAAGAAGTTAAGTGAGGATAGCGATGAAGATGTAAAGCAGAGCTTTCAATCGGAAAGACACTTTCGCATTGCTTCCACTGCGCTGGAGAAATTGGACTTTATACTCAAGGTAACTCCATTGCTTGCCGAACTTCTTACGCCTCTGATACTTGCGTCTATCGCCACCCACACCATCCATTATCTACTTATAATCCATGTTTTCAGAGTCTCCTGCAAGAAATAAATGGATCTTGCCTACCTGATGAGGTGTGTATAGCTCTGGGAGCCACACCTGTGTCCTTCAAGGAAGTCTATAGGCTCCTTCTGCCCACAACTTGCCATACGCCACAGTGTCATTCCACTCTCATTGCTAATGACCAGAAGATCCAGAGAACTATTTTCAGGTAAAGTTGAGCCTGAGGGCTTTTGCTCGATTGAAGTCCTGAATTTTTCCGATTCTGAAAGTATTATTTTAGGATTTACACAGGATTGTAAAGTACTTCTCATACAGATATAAGTAGACCATATATTATTACAATACTTTATTTTCTTTCAGGACCCTGGCTACCACAGAGAAATTGAGTGAAGTCTTTTTCATGCCTCTGATGCCAACAAACATGTACGTTTTCTTAAAAAAAAAGACAACAGGCAGTTGGGACACTGTCACAAGCTGTGAAAACTTCCAAGAAACTAGCGGTTGTCGGATACCAAGGAACTCAACAATTGTTGTTATTGACTTTCGGACTCAAAACCGTGATGCTGTTACATGTTGTAACAATATTCAAATATTTGGAGATGTCAGCACTATTGTGGTTCCTACAAATGAAACTGAAACAGATCAGGATATTGAGTATCATGAGATTGAATCATCGGATACTGCAACGTGGTATCAGTCCTCTTATGTTATGAAGGGATTTAAAGATGCTATTGTTGATGGTAGTTCAGTTACTAATTCGTGGCTAAGCTCTTGACGATTGTATAGGCTTTGCCTCAGTAATTGGGTTCCTTTCATACATCCACCGTTATATCTATTTAGTTATTCAGTCTGATGTACAAGGTGATTCATAACATCTAGTAGTATGTATACTGAAAGGGGATTATTATTATTTTAGGGCACAGCGAGATTTTCTCGTTCTGAATTGGAGCAGCCCGCCTAGGGAGGTATCTCCGCCTTACAGAAGATCGCAGCCAAATAACATTATTTGTTTCCAATAGTGTTGTGTTCCTGCGGTGAGTAAGGTTACCAGAGCTCTTTAGGGGGGAAGGGGGTTCGGGGTCGGCAACGCGTGCGTGATGCCTCTGGTATTGCAAGTGCTCATAGGCTACGGTAACCGCTTACCAACAGGTGGGCCGTATGCTTGTTTGCCACCTCTGTTGTATAAAAAAAAAATAAAAAAATATTCAATCAACAAAAAAAAAATATCTTCATATTTTCTCCCGATTATTTCTAACTTTCAAGAAGTTCAACATCAAGATTTCTACACAAATCAGCTGAATAATTGAGTTTGAACTGATCTGACTAGAAAATAGTAGATTTTTGCATATTGTTCTTTTAATACTTTGTGCAAAATGTAGAATTTCCAAAAGTCCTACAGCACACATTATCGCCAATTGGGTGTAGAATTACCTCCTTTCAGGATAGTATACACATTATGGATCACCTTGAAGTATTGGTATAACTCTTTGGTATTAACTTTGGCCTCGGAGTAGAGAAAGAAAGAAAGAAAATGCTTTATTGCACACCATAAAAAGTACAAACATTAACAGAAAAAACAATAAAAACTAAACTATGTGATGAACAATGGGCGTAGCGTATTTTCTCCCTATATTTTGTCAAGGAGTAGAAAGGGAAGAATGCTAAACCGAGGCTAAGCTTAAGCAAATGCTGGCAGACTTGAATAACAGTTGTATCGGGAACCCTCCTAGCTCAATTGTAATGGAATGCTGATTTTGAAAATGTAGACTGACATTGGTCTATGAAATTACCCTCATATTTTTTTTTTCCGATTTACAAATAGGTACTTATTGTAGTAACTTTAATCAATTAAGTTAAACTGGGACTTGTTAGTTTTTTTTTTAATTTATATAACTGCAAGTAAATAAGTGCCATATATCTTATATTTTATTATCTAGTAGCTATAAGACATGTTTCAAAAGAAATAAATCCACTATTGTTATCTATATTGACTACTTAATGATTTTAACATTCAATATACTTTATCTAACAATTTAAATTAAAAGATTATAATGCTTTTTGGACGGCATAACATCACAGTGAAGTTATCTAATCAAATATGAATATTTATTGTTAATCTTTATTTGTATTTGGCTGAATAGCTCATAAGATTATATACAATCTAGTGGCCATTTTTGGTCGATAGAAGGCCTCCATCGCTGCCTAACGACTATCATAGTCGCTATCATCTTAACTTGTCATCCGAAGTACAGAATAACTCTGTGGGGTAAGCAAAGTTAAGCCGATTTCAGCACGTTCACTATATGGATGGGTGACCGCTAGTGGCATTCAGATTATGGACGAATAATTCACGTTATCGTTACTCTAGGACGGTTACGCGTAAGAGGAGGTAGGGCACAGCGAGATTTTCTCGCTCTAAATTGGAGCAGCTCGCCTGGGAGGTACCTCCGCCTTACAGAAGATCGCAGCCAAATAACATTATTTGTTACAATACAAATAGTGTTGTGTTCCTGCGGTGAGTAAGGTTGCCAGAGCTCTTTAGGGGGGGAGGGGTTCGGCAGGCAACGCATTAGCAATGCTCCTGGTATTGCTGATGTCAATAGGCGACGGTAACCACTTACCATCAGGAGGGCCGTAAGCCTGTTTGCCTCAGTATAACATAAAAAAAAAATATATAAAAAAATTTACGATACGTTATCAAATTCCAAATATTAGCCTCTCAACTAAAGACTATGGGTTATGTAATTGGCTAATATTTGACAATTGCTAATCGTATCGTACGCGTTACGTAAGTATGAACATGAATATTATAGATGCACTGTTCCTGCCACTAGCGGTCACCCATCCATTTGAGCTTCTGCCCTGAAACTTAACTTTGCGGATGTATTACAAGCTGGACTTTATAATAACCATGTATTAGGTAATTATATGCCATATGTTACATACATAAGTACATACACATGCGTAAAGTACGGTCAGCATTATTTGGCAGCCGAGATGAGGCGATTTTAGTTTCTAAAAACTATTGCGCAGCTAAAGGGCTACCTTCACGTTTGCCTCGATCTCCCGACTGTACATCTTTTTGTAGAGCCGGGAGATCGAGGATCGGAGACACTGATCTATACTCTTTATGATATGTAATAGAAACCTCTTTAAGTAGTTACAGATTGTTCTATTATAATATAAAAGGGTGTATTTCAACAGCTCCCTCACTAAAAATATTCCTTTCCTTGTAAGCAACACAGGATTTCTTCAACGATCTGTCTTCTGATCTTTTTGTACAGTTTTTATCACAATTTCTAACAGCATCATTGAATTCGTAAATTAAATTGTTTCTATTGCCATTCGGTCCAATCACGTATTCGCACATAACATGCTCCTTCACCATTGCATTGAGACAACATTCTAATAACTCGTAGTATTCTAGCCAATACTTTTCTGGCAATTGTCTTAATTTTATATTAAGAGTTTCTGTTAGTATACCCGTGACCAATATGTCGTCTATCCAGAACTTGGGATGGTAGACCGCCTCGTCGCTTATTTTACCTGCAACACTTGGAGTGGTTGCATAATACCATCCAGATAAATATGGGGGATATTCACTTCTGGCATACTCTTCAAATGTAACGTACCACTTGTTCTGTTTGCTTCTTCTTGGCCTTGTATTGTTCAACATGTACCCCAACATGGCATTGTCCAAATTTTCTTTCTTTAGTAATTCATAAGTCCTTTCTAGATTAAATACTGTATCGTCGTCGACTTTTAAAACAAAGTTTGCTTGACTGCATTCTATTGAAGTCCATTTGAGTCCCATTAGGTGTTTGTAAGTGAGGTTTCTATAGTTTTCCGTGAATGATCCTTGTAGGATGTCACCAAAAGCTTTGCTCTCATCTTCTATTGATCTTTGGGTAATGTATCTGTAAAGTCGGTAAACGATAAATTACAAAAAACATAACTTTACTGGCATGGCGCTTCCCAGACAATCGTCTTTATTAAGTGCCTATCTACACTTTGTATGGATAGACATTAGTCCAAGTGTTGGGAAGAGAACTTGCCAATTTCCAGCATTTGCAATATTGTGCAGTTAAATATTAAAACAACAGTCATCATCATCATCATTTCAGCCGTACGACGTCCACTGCTGAACATGGCCTCCCCCACAGACAGAGCGGTTTCCTTATCATGTGGGGGATGTGCCCATACTCACCACGCTGGGCATGCGGGTTGGCGAATGCAGTTAGAGCTATCGTTGCTAAAATGAGGGACGATGCTATATATATATATATATATATATTTATATTTTAATAATTTGCTAAAGTTTAATAAATTATCTTACTTTTCTCCTTCCGGTATCCTGGCCAATAGGAACACTCTTCTAATATTCATTGCCTTCAGCAGTTGAGGCGGCATGGCCCTTCTGTGGGCACTCCTCAGTTCAACATGCCCCACGTAAGATGTCACCAGTATCACCAGGAAAGGCCGTTCTGGAATTCCAAACGTGGTGAAGCATGACTTTAATGTACTCTTATCTATATGTAGGTATTAAATTTCTCTTGAACAGGGCCGAGTAAACTATTGGGGCATGAACAGTTTTTGTGAGTTTTTGCAAAATCTTACAATTTTATTTGGTAAACAAGTCCCATTGGCAGTTTTGTCATGGTGGAAAGATTCGATTCGATTGAGACTAAGTTGTTTGCTTCGATAAATGTGTTTATGCCGACAGTAGGTAGGTAGGTAGATACCTACTGTTTCTAAAATCCAAAAATGTAGTTTCATATAACTGTTTTTCTAGTGAACGCTCGTGTAGTTCTGTTTTTTTTCGAAAGGAGCCATTTCATTCTGGGCCTGGTCCATGTACACTACATAGAAAAATTAGGAAAAAATAGGAGATTACAAGAAAAATACAATTTCATTAATTTGAACACAAATGCGATGGTACATGAATAGTTCTTCTGGTAAGTTTCTTACTATGTGAACACTATTTGAAGGCCGCCATGTTGGTTTATAATTGGCGTTTGACATGACATTGACATATTTTTCATGGTATGTTGTTGGATCTGATGTTTTTGTTTTGTCAGATAAATGTAGGTTGTCAAAATGACATTTCACGCACGTCCATCCGCCATATTTTTGTAGCGCTGTGTGTTGCTCTCTTTGTCGAAGAAAATCTTAATGTACCTTAGAACGAAGTCAATTTAAATAAAATAACCAAATAAATACGTTTACTTTATTGCTTAGTCATATTTTAGAGTAGTGTACACAGTGCTGGCCCAGGCTCCATATATTGATGAAACGTCTCTTTTACCTAATTTTGGGTAACACATGAAAAGCATTGAATGTCATCATTATGAAAGTTATTTTGAAATTAACTTTCGAACATTGATAATTTTCTACCTACTGATTGATAACTTTCTGAATAGGTACCTACTTACTTTGACAAGTTGCATTGGAAGGATGAATGAGGATATCATATAAATTACTGTTCCCCAGATTACTGTTCTTTATGAATAAAACAGCATCAGTGAATTCATTATTGTAACTCCAATAGATCCAACTAACTAAAGCCACAACACAGACCCCTAGATACAAATATTTTTTTTTCATTTTGACTACTACATTATTTCACAAAGTTAAGTAATTCATTTCACAATAAAACAGATGTTGGGTTCATTCATAACTTATAAAGAACCATGGCAATACTAGTATAGTATTATGTTATCTGTGTCCATACAAAATCTTTATAAAGTCGTAAACAACTCTACCTGTTACTTCGCTCTACAGACTAACTAAGCGCATTGGAATGCTGTGTTGCTAGTCTCATGATTCCTACCTATGTGTTAATTTTTATTTGGTTATGGGCCAACCCATAACAAAATTGGTTATGGGTTGGCCCATAACCTTACTATTCCGTACCCATGACCAATGAAATAGGTATTGTACAACAATTTTAGGAATGTGTAATGTTACCTTCTTGTTTAAGTTATCATCAGGTATAGGTACCTACTTAAATTATTTCATATCTGCTTATCATAAATATATACCTTGGTGTACCTAATGTAACCTATATTACAAAAGAAACAGATGATCTATTGTGCGTGTGGCATATCGGTACGTACCTAGTAGGTAGGTATAAAATATAATAACTACTGTATGTACCTACCTATGTAACTACTAGTAAAAACCCTCACGACTTCGTTCGCGTGAAGTTATTATGATAAAACTTCAACAATCCCCTTTAGGGGTTGATTTTTGGAAATTCCTTTCATAGTACAAAAGGCTACCTTCAAAATTTCAGGTTCCTAGGATTTATGGTTTAGGCTGTGCGTTGATTTCACGGTCAGTCGTTAACGTAAGTTTTCTATGTAGGTGTTGGTGACATTGTTCTATGCTATGAAGTTGTTTACGAAGGTGAAGTAATACATTATTTAGATATACCTACTTACGAAGAATTTGAAGCATTTATGGAATCTAAAAAAAATTCAAGATAACTAATTTAGACAGTAGAACAGATTTCATTTGGCGTAGGCCGGGCGCCGCCGCGCCGGTTTCTTGATGCGCTTAAACAAGCATCAAACAACATGCTATTTTTTATCATTCATAATGAGTTGTTATCAAGAGCCCACCTACAGACGCACGCCGCAGGAAAATCAGTCGAGCGGTCACTGATTGCTGCGAGGCATCGTCGCGTGCGCTACTCATCACAAAACAAGAAAATGAATTTGAATTTCACAACCGACCCGGGAGCGTCCACCGGCGATGCCTTGATGGCCAAAATCATCACTATGGTGTGCCTCTTCGCCATATCCATGATAGTTGGGTGTGTTCCGCTACTCCTGTCTCTGAAATTCGATTGGTTCACTAAATCGACGGACCCGAACCTGCGCTCCTCCAACCAATTCGTGATGGGCCTTCTTGCGTTCGGAGGGGGAGTTCTTTTCGCGACCACGTTCATGCATCTCCTACCTGAAGTGGATGACAATATTCAATTGCTGCAAGGTGAGGCTCGCTATTTATTTACCACTTCCCACGACATTCTGACTTGGATTGAAACGTAGTCGGAACTCTTACGCCTTCCTCTGGCCTAGCTATGTCTCATTTCCTTCGTGGGTGCCGAACCGTGGGACGGAGACGGACCTGTTATGTTGAGAAATGTTATATATCCTATTTATAGTTCAAGACCCACACAGCACTGAGTAATTTTAAGCATTAGCATGTAACATAACTGCATGTTGATTGAAATAATCAAGTGCGCCATGGAAGACGAGTTTTATTTAATTAAGACTGACAGTTTCCTTTCCATGTAGGTAGGTAAATCTGGTACGCAGTGTAGCTTCTCGTGTTTAAGTGATTCATAAAGTTATAAAACCAAATAAAAACACCAAAAACAACTAACTGGAAAAAGTTCAGGAAAATATAAAACATTTGAAAAATCGGGATATATATTTTTTTAAATTTAGTTTTTTCTTTCTTTCTGTTTATAGATTATGCTCCATTTGGGTACTAGTATAGTATTAAGTATTATATTATCTGTGATTTGGGATAGATTGAACCAAATACAATTTATTTGAAGAAACAATTTTGATCCTTTCGCTAATACTTAGATATTCGTTGTTTGCTATCTTTTTCATTGTTGATAGTATACTAGTATTAGCAGACTCTGTTTATCATCTGTCCCTTAACGGGGTGTGGTGTCCACACCCTTGCTAAGGGAAATAATATTTCCACCCTTGAGATCCAGACCCATAGGGTAGCGACCTAAACATATGTCTAAGGTGATTCATTCATAATAGTTACGCTGTAAATATTTTTTTTATGACCGTATTCGATTCTTTTAAATCGACCGTAAATATTAAACTAAATACCTATGTTAGCTCAACAATTTGTCTCTATTTTACAGTGACATGCTAATGTACATTTACCTACTTGTTATCTAAGATCAGTCGATTATTTGTTTAGGCTTGACTTGAAGATCGAGTTGTTGATTTAACTCTAAAGTTCCGGAATCATACTTGACTTTTGATGTAAGTACTTAACGAAATAGGTAGCTACCTACCTATCCCGTGTCGGACGCCTTCTCGTGTTCCGAAATAAGATACTTCATCATCATCATCATTTCAGCCGTTCGACGTCCACTGCTGAACATGGCCTCCCCGACAGACAGAGCAAATTCCTTATCATTTGTCCATACTCGCCACGCTGGGCATGCGTGCGGGTTGGCGAGCGCAGTTAGAGCTATCGTTGTGAAAATGAGGGACGCTGCTGCCCATCCCCTAGCTTTTTTCCCTTAGTCGCCTCTTACGAAATCCGCGGATAGGAGATATGGAGGGGCCTATTCTTCAGCCGGGGCCACCACGGCCTAAGATACTTAAAACGGATTTAAAATCGGACGAATAATAACCCGATTCGTACATAAGCAAGATCGTCCATAAAGATGTAAGCTTAATCTCCCTATTTTTACATAACCATGTCTGGGTCACAACATGAGTAGTACAAAGAAACCTTACCCTCAATAAAAGGTCGTCCAGACCAGTCGACTCTGAGACCTAGAAAAGGTAGATGTATGGTAGGTAAGTGTCTATCTTGCTCTACAAGGTGATTCATAATATTTATGCTATCCCAAAAGGGGCTTCTTCTATCAACATACCTACAACAACATACCTATTATGAATCACCTTGTATCTTAGCAATATCTCCCTGCAATAAATAAATTACCATTACCTAATACAATGTCACTTTTGACATTTACATAATCCTACGCGGTGAATGTTTGAAATATTTATATTTCTATCTGATCCAAAAATGTCTTGATATCACCAATAAACCAGTATATATCTAATCTAGCTAGATCTTCATGAAGCATTCTAGTAGGTATCAAAATTAAATCTAACTTATTGATTAGTGGGTGGTATCACCTACTACCTATATACCCAAAGCAGATTTTTTACATACCCAAAACATCAATGATCTGAAAAATTGTATAGTGATCGATCATTCTCTCACAGCATTTTACTAGCTTAGACAATGTATGTAATGTATACCTATATTTTGTAGGTATCGTTTCAATCTTTACAACACGATTTGAAACAAAAACCTAATGTTGTTTGGCTGTGATCTTCTGGAAGCTGATCTATTTCCAACTTAAAATGAATTTGGTCTTCCAGATGCGGGCGACATCCCCGAAATGCCGATATTCCTGGCCGGGCTGATAATGTGCGGGGGTTTCTTCATGATGTACTTAATAGAAGAGTTGGTTCACCTCTACATCAACAGCAGAGCGACCAAGCCGAAGGACACTAACCCCACGCGCCCATTCAGCTTGCGGAAGAGCATTAGCGAGGAATCCGATACCGCATCAATTTCGAAGGTGGAGAAGACAGGGCATAGCCACCTGGTGGTAGAAGATGATTCAGTGGTGTCAGCTCTACGAGGATTGCTGATCGTGCTGGCGCTTTCTGTGCACGAGCTGTTCGAAGGGTTGGCTGTGGGGTTGGAATCGTCTGTCGCTAATGTTTGGTATGTATGTTTGACTATTTCCGCGGCATAGAGAAATTCCTTCAAGTGCCGCGGGATCGATTATGAATATTGGAATTTAACTCGTATAACTACTAGATAAGTTTGAATGTACTTTACTGAGCAAAAATAAAAATACTTTGCCATGCCGTCCCGGTCTGCGTAGGCCCTAAGTATAATGTTTACCCGACTACGGCAAAGCTAAAAGGAAGAGTTATATTTTTAGCAGTCTAAGAACCTATGGTTTGTTTATTTTGATGAGGTGTCAATCGATTCTCTAAGATTGTCCGGACGATAAAGGTACCTACATGATATAAGTACCTAAGTACTTAGATCTACTTTAGCACAGAAAAAATAATGGTAGGTATCAATACTAAGTAAGTACCTACCTACTAGTTATTAACTGCCTACAACACTTTTGTACATTAGTAATATAATTTCCTGGATAGGTCATAAAATTATAGAGGCTACTGACCTGGCTATAAAGAATACCTACTTACTCGTATATAGGGTAGGTAGGTATATAAAGTAGTAGGTACCTCATGGAATTTTTCATATCTTTATTGTTATTTTAATGTCACTAAAGATCGAAACGTGGTTACCTAATGAGCACCTAACTTGATCAAGCAGAAGATTTCTATACGTTTGAGAAGTTCGACAGCTGAATACTACAACCCCAAAACATTGGATCTTGCATAGTGTATTTTCAATGAAAAATATCGAATTTCCAAACTTTATAAGCCCCTTTCAGGATAGTGTACTTAAAAGAATCATTTTGTAAGGAGGTGCCTATAATGCATGTTAGTTCATAATGTTTTGTTGAGTAAAACCGTTATGACTACGGACGGAGCGATATGGCGAAACTATAAAGGTTACTAAAGGTTCCTAGTCGGACTGCGGAACCCAAAAAAACCTATGACAACCTCCTCCTTGATACCCCTGAGCATAGCACTTGTTTTCGTGGCAACTCCTTCTCCGTTGTAGCAGTAAGACTTTGGAATAAACTTCCGTATAATATCAAAAAAGTTGACTCCAAAGATTCATTTAAACGATTAACTCGTGAACATTTTCTTAAGAACATCTAGCATCTACACTACATGTTAATAAAACACTGTTTTGTACTATCTGTTATTCTATTGCAGTGTATTATATATATATTTATATACATATTTAAATATAGTGTATGGTTATATATAGTATAGTTTTTAGTTAAGTTAAACAATCTGTCGCACGCCAACCTCCTGTTTCTACCCAATCAGGCTGGCTGGTAGATAATGCCTTGGCATTAAGCCCACCTTTTGTACATTGTTTTTTGTGTGCAATAAAGATTAAATAAATAAATAAATATGACGAAAATGGCTATGAATCCAATCAATCTGGAAGTACCAAGCTCCTAATCCCATTCTAATGATTTATCTTTATCGAAATGAATAGATTAGGTAGGTAACTACCTACTATAGATACCTAATGTGTCAGTAATATGTTTATATTAGGTAAGTCCAATTGGGCAATTGGCCACATGATAAGATAGATACTTAATTGTGTTAAAGTTATCAACAAATAATTATTCCGATTGATTTGCTGATAACCTTGATAAGGTTGTAGGTTTGTTTCTATTAGGTAATTTCTCTACATACTGATAATTACGCTTTGAAAACGAAAAAATGCTACTTCAATGAAGAGTCAAGCCGTGTTCATACGGCGTGCGATTTAATGTATTTTAAAATTATCCTTAGCTCTAATGGATAAAGTCAGTTTTGAATTTGAGATTTGAAGGCGCACGGTATCGCATGCCCTTGTAAGCCAAACTCAAAATTAACTTTATTTTCATTTCATAGGACGTCGAATGCTAAACATAGACCATAGATTTCCAGAGAGACCGCCTGAACTCCTGGGAAGCTTTTTTCCATCTATTGGCAATGAGGATATAAGTCACTAGGTACGTCTATATTGGGAGTCGTCCTACACCCAAAGAGTAGGTATGCATGCAAAATAAAGACGGTCAAGTGCGAGATATCGCGCCCTGAGGCTTCCGTACCATTGGTCGTGGGTTCAAATCCCGGCGATGCACCAATGGATTATAAAAATTAATAAAATTTCTAAGTGTAGGAATTGACAAACTTATACTTGCGGTCGCTCACGTAGTCATTGTATGACATTGACCGCAAATTTAACTTCCTAAAAACTTCTAAATTCCTCAATTTCAGACTTTTCCCTTTATTTGTGTTACAAAAGCTCCTACCATTCCAAATTTCAGAATTGTGAGGTAACTGGAAGTTCCCTAGAGGTTTTGGTTTTTGCCATTTTCATTCAAAAATTATACATTCATTGCCATACATTTTTTTGCATGCATCTTACGCTCAAAGTGCAAAAAAATAACTCTACGCGCTACGCACGGAAAATAATCCTAACGTTTGCCCCAACGGTCTTTACTTATTCCCCGCAGGTACATGTTCGCAGCAGTATCAGCCCACAAGTACATAATCGCGTTCTGCATCGGCGTGGAACTACTCGCGGCTGGTACCAAGCGCTGGTTATCACTGGTCTACATATTCACCTTTTCCTTCATGTCGGCTTTGGGCATCGGCATCGGGATCCTGTTGGTGGGAGGCGCGGGGGCTGCTGAGGCGGGACTTTACTCTGTTATTTTACAGGTAAGATATGCCTGCCCCTGACTACCCCACTTAGACATCTTCAAGGATGTATCTGATCGCCTGGAGATCTGAGAGTATGTCTACCATGCCGGGGGGCAAAAGCAAGGAAACGTAATATTATAAAATCTTATTCCAACAAAATTCTACAGGGGCGCTCCACATCTTTGTTATACAAGGTGATTCATAATATGTAGTTAGGTATATCTACCTACTATCTCGTATAGGGTTGATCTATCAACCAAAAAGAAATAATATTACCGGATAAACCTACCGAACCTATTCACTATTTTCAGGTTTAGAAAAATAATTAGGAAAAAAAATGGTTTTTGTATATTTTTTTTAGTTATTTGACGTACGGGTCTAAAACAGCAGAATAGGTAATTGAAAACCAAAAAATAATTATTCATAATTATTCAATAATTATTCATAAGGGGTGTAAGGGGTTCCAAATTACAACCTTCGGAACCCAAGCCAACCTCACCGGCACGTGGTACACCCTGCCGATCAGCTGACGAGTCTCTGGCGCTCCACCCACCAATCCGCACTGGACCAGCGTGGTGGGTTATGGTCCAATCCCCCCCTTATGATAGGACATAATAAAAAACGGCCCCCAGTCCCCGGCAGCTCCGCTATTCCTGGCACTGGTAGCGGCCACGGTAACGGCGGAGCAGGGGGTGCTAAGAATCCCCGGCAGAGGCCCAGCTACCAATCCCCACGAACCCTGGACCTGGCGACTTTTAACGCACGCACACTGAGGACCGACGAGAAGTTGATTGAGCTGGAAGAAGTAGTAAGTAAGTTGCGTTGGGATATCATAGGATTATCAGAAGTCCGAAGAGAGGGGGAGGACACGATAATCCTAAATTCCGGCAACTTATTCTACTACCGGGAGGGAGATCAGCTATCCCAACACGGTATCGGGTTTCTCGTCCATAAGTCCCTCGTCAACAATATTGTAAAGATAGTGAGCGTTTCGAGCAGGGTGGCATACCTTATACTCAGAATCACCGATCGGTATTCGCTGAAGGTCATACAGGTATACGCCCCACACTCAAAACGCCCAGACGATGAAGTGGAGGCCATGTACGATGACATTTCAAATGCCATGCATGCCTCGAAAACACACTTTACAGTTGTGATGGGGGACTTCAACGCGCGGCTAGGCACAAGGAACGGCGATGAACTGAAAGTGGGGCAATTCGGATTTGGACAGCGAAACCAAAGGGGCCAGCGTCTGGTCGACTTCATGGAGAAGGAGGAACTCTTTGCGATGAACTCTTTCTTCAAGAAGAGGCCGTCCAGAAAATGGACGTGGCTGCACCCCGGCGGTTACAAAAGCGAGATAGATTTCATCATGACGACCAAGAAGCAAATATTCAATGACGTCTCTGTGATCAACAGGGTCAAAACCGGCAGTGATCACCGTATGGTTAGAGGCTCATTGAATATCAACATTAAGCTGGAAAGGTCTCGTCTGATGAAATCTACTCTTCGCCCAAGTCCTGTCCAAATTCAAAACCCCGAGAGCTTTCAGTTAGAACTCCAAAATCGCTTCCAAAGCCTGGCTGAATGCGGAACAGTGGATGAGCTGAACAACGGGCTAGTGGAAATTGTCCAAGCGGTTGGGTCGGAGTTCTTTAAGACCCACCGTAAAAATAGAACCCAGAAACTCTCTGAGCACACTCTAAAACTCATGGCTGAGCGAAACGACATGAGACTGCATTCTTCAGTGGACAGGTCGAAATACGGCGTGCTCAATAGACAGATCTCTAAGTCCATGCGACACGATTTGCGCCTTTTTAATACAGCTTGTATTAAACGCGCCATAGAGGGCAATAAAGGCTCGAAAGTGTTCGCAAAAGATCTGTCTATTGGACAAAGTCAGTTGACGAAACTGAAGACCGATAGCGGCAATATCGTCTCGTCGAAGCCTGAGATTTTACGAGAGCTCGAGAAGTTCTATGGACAACTGTACACCTCATCGCAAAAACCTGCTTCAAGCACGGCAAGCGATGCAAGAGCCCGTCTGACCCGGCACTATACCGAAGACATCCCGGACGTCAGCCTATACGAGATCCGGACGGCCCTCAAACAGCTTAAGAACAATAAGGCACCGGGGGAGGACGGAATAACGTCAGAGCTTCTGAAAGCGGGTGGAACACCGGTACTTAAAGTCCTTCAGAAGCTATTTAATTCCGTCATCCTCGAAGGTACAACGCCTGAGGCGTGGAACAGGAGCGTAGTGGTACTGTTTTTCAAGAAAGGTGACAACACCCTCTTGAAAAATTATAGGCCCATCTCGCTGCTGAGTCATGTCTATAAGCTGTTTTCGAGAGTTGTCACTAACCGGCTCGCCCGTAGGTTTGACGACTTCCAGCCTCCCGAACAAGCCGGGTTCCGCAAAGGCTTTAGTACCGTAGACCACATCCACACGCTTCGGCAGATTATACAGAAGACCGAAGAGTATAATCGGCCATTATGTCTAGCGTTTGTGGACTACGAGAAAGCCTTCGATTCAGTCGAGACCTGGGCAGTGTTACGGTCACTACAGCGGTGCCAGATCGACTACCGGTATATCGAAGTGTTGAAGTGTTTGTACAGCAAGGCCACCATGTCTATCCGACTCCAGGACCAGAGCACAAATCCTATCCAATTGCAAAAAGGGGTGAGACAGGGAGACGTAATTTCTCCGAAACTGTTCACCTCTGCATTGGAGGATGTTTTTAAGCTTCTGCACTGGGAAGGACATGGCATCAACATCAATGGCGAATACATCACTCACCTTCGATTCGCCGATGATATAGTCATAATGGCAGAATCGTTGGAGGACCTTGGCGAAATGCTCAGAGACCTCAGTAACGTTTCTCAACAGGTGGGTCTTAAAATGAACATGGGCAAGACTAATATCATGTCCAATGCTCATGTTGCACCCATGCCGGTACAAGTTGAGAACGATACCATTCAAGTTGTAGACCACTATGTCTATTTGGGTCAGACGATTCAACTAGGTAGGTCCAACTTCGACAAAGAGGTCAACCGACGAATCCAACTCGGATGGGCAGCGTTTGGGAAACTTCGTCACATCTTTTCGTCGCAGATACCGCAGAGCCTCAAGACGAAAGTCTACAATCAGTGCGTGTTGCCAGTGATGACTTATGGCACTGAGACTTGGTCGTTAACTATAGGCCTCATATACAAGCTCAAAGTCGCGCAACGGGCTATGGAGAGAGCTATGCTTGGAGTTTCACTGCGTGATAAGATCCGAAATGAGGAAATCCGTAGAAGAACTAAGGTCACCGACATAGCTCTCAGAATTAGTAAGTTGAAGTGGCAGTGGGCAGGCCATATAGCTCGCAGAACCGACAACCGTTGGGGAGTAAAGGTTCTCGAATGGCGACCACGAACAGGGCGACGCAGTGTTGGAAGGCCCCCCACCCGATGGACCGACGACATTGTGAAGGTTGCGGGAAGTCGGTGGATGGAGAAGGCTCAAGACCGTTCGTCATGGAACTCTTTGGGGGAGGCCTATGTCCAGCAGTGGACTTCTACAGGCTGATGATGATGATGAATTATTCATACAGCTTATTTTGATTTTTCAATGAAAAATGACGAATTTCCGGGTCTTAGAATAATCTTCATTCCCTATTGAGTGTAGAATAAGCCCCTTTTGGGCTTGTATCCCGGACGTCAGCCTATACGAGATCCGGACGGCCCTCAAACAGCTTAAGAACAATAAGGCGCCGGGGGAGGACGGAATAACGTCAGAGCTTCTGAAAGCGGGTGGAACACCGGTACTTAAAGTCTTTCAGAAGCTATTTAATTCCGTCATCCTCGAAGGTACAACGCCTGAGGCGTGGAACAGGAGCGTGGTGGTACTGTTTTTCAAGAAAGGTGACAACACCCTCTTGAAGAATTATAGACCCATCTCGCTGCTGAGCCATGTCTATAAGCTGTTTTCGAGAGTTGTCACTAATCGGCTCGCCCGTAGGTTTGACGACTTCCAGCCTCCCGAACAAGCCGGGTTCCGCAAAGGCTTTAGTACCGTAGACCACATCCACACGCTTCGGCAGATTATACAGAAGACCGAAGAGTATAATCGGCCATTGTGTCTAGCGTTTGTGGACTACGAAAAAGCCTTCGATTCAGTCGAGACCTGGGCAGTGTTACGGTCACTACAGCGGTGCCAGATCGACTACCGGTATATCGAAGTGTTGAAGTGTTTGTACAGCAAGGCCACCATGTCTATCCGACTCCAAGACCAGAGCACAAATCCTATCCAATTGCAAAAAGGGGTGAGACAGGGAGACGTAATATCTCCGAAACTGTTCACCTCTGCATTGGAGGATGTTTTTAAGCTTCTGCACTGGGAAGGACAAGGCATCAACATCAATGGCGAATACATCACTCACCTTCGATTCGCCGATGATATAGTCATAATGGCAGAATCGCTGGAGGACCTTGGCGCTATGCTCAGAGACCTCAGTACCGTCTCCCAACAGGTAGGTCTTAAAATGAACATGAGCAAGACAAATATCATGTCCAATGCTCATGTCGCACCTATGCCGGTAAATGTTGGGATCGATACCATTCAAGTTGTAGACCACTATGTCTATTTGGGTCAGACGATTCAACTAGGTAGGTCCAACTTCGACAAAGAGGTCAACCGACGAATCCAACTCGGATGGGCAGCGTTTGGGAAACTTCGTCATATCTTCTCGTCGCAGATACCGCAGAGCCTCAAGACGAAAGTCTACAATCAGTGCGTGTTGCCAGTGATGACATATGGCACTGAGACTTGGTCGCTAACTATTGGCCTTATACACAAGCTCAAAGTCGCCCAACGGGCTATGGAGAGAGCTATGCTCGGCGTTTCACTGCGTGATAAAATCCGAAATTTGGAAATCCGTAGAAGAACCAAGGTTACCGACATAGCTTTCAGAATTAGCAGGTTGAAGTGGCAGTGGGCCGGCCATATAGCTCGCAGAACCGACAACCGTTGGGGAACAAAGGTTCTCGAGTGGCGACCACGAACCGGACGACGCAGTGTTGGAAGGCCCCCCACCCGATGGACCGACGACATTGTTAAGGTTGCGGGAAGTCGGTGGATGGAAAAGGCTCAAGACCGTTCGTCATGGAACTCTTTGGGGGAGGCCTATGTTCAGCAGTGGACTTCATCAGGCTGATGATGATGATGATGAGGGCTTGCATAGGGACATATTATGAATGACGTTGTACGTTTTGTTGCGTTTATTGAGCCAGGTGATGGGCGCAAATGTCAATCATTCCAATGCTAGGTAACATTATATTCCAGGGTCTAGCGTGCGGAACGCTGGTCTACGTGGTGTTCTTCGAGGTGTGGCGCAGGAGTAGCGGGTTGATGCAGTTCGTTTGCGCCCTCCTCGGCTTCGCTGTTATGTTGTCTCTTGAAGTGGCTGTTGAACTTGGTAAGAATTCTTGGTCTTCTTGGTGTTGTGGTACCATGGCACTCGTATTTTCTGATACCCACGACACACGGAATCCTAGTGTGGGGTCAGGGCTATGTAAGTATGCGACTGTTTGGGAGTTATTATTAGTACGTATTCGGCACTGTACCTATGTCGAGACAATTTATAAAACCTAGTACTTACTTTTTTATTGTCATCAGATAAAAGAAACCTATGTCCTTCCTTAGGGCTTAGGCTGTCTCCATACCAAATTTCATCAAAATCGGTTCAGCCGTTTAGTCGTGAATTTAGACAGACAGATAGTTTACTTTCGCAATTATATGCGATTTGGATATAACATTGTATGTGGTACGTACCTACTGTTGTATGGTGATAGTGTTTATTTCTCAAGGCATAATTATTCTTTGTTAATAGATCTCAGAAGGTGCGATTATCACAGTTAATGCAAATTTCTACCATTAGGTAGGTTATTCGTAACTTCTAACTAGATATTCCACAAAATCCGTTAAATTGTAATTTAAATTTAGCTGTCAGTCACGCTAGGCTACCTACATTAAAGCAAGGTTTCCTATACACATAATAACGCCGATAGACAACGCATTCGCTACCGAAAACGCTAAACATTATTGTAGATTGCATACATAAACCTTTAGCGAAACCTTCGAAAGGCCGTGGGTTCAAATCCCGGTCGTGCACCATTGAATTTTTCACTTAGACAATTTATGATAAAAAAGGAAGGGAAACATCGTGAGGAAACCGACTAAACTAAAAGTCGAAGATGTGTGCACGAAAGGAGCACTTTAATCCTTTCACCACACTGGTTCTACCGCAGTCATTGGAATTTCGGATCCACCATACCAGGTCACTGACTTTAATGCAGGATGTCCAAGAACAACCAGTGACACGACTAGAAGCAAGTCTTTCAGTAATGGCTATCTAACCAAATGTTTTTATCCTTACAGCTGTGTGAACCAGGTGGAGTTGAAAACTGACTGAATCGAACTAAGTAGTGTAAGATTACGAAGATAACTAGTGTAGGTATGTGGTAAGCGTAGACACTATTAAGGATTGTAACCAAGCAAAAATGTATTATGGAAAAAAAACCAGGGATTTTTTTTTTTTTTTATACTACTGAGGTGGCAAACAAGCATACGGCCCACCAATGGGTAAGCGGTTACCGTAGCCTATGAGCGCTTGCAATACCAGAGGTATCACGCACGCGTTGTCGACCCCTCCCCCCTCCCCCCTAAAGAGCTCTGGCAACCTTACTCACCGCAAGAACACACCACTATTTGAAACAAATAATGTTATTTGGCTGCGATCTTCTGTAAGGCGGAGGTACCTCCCGAGGCGGGCTGCTCCAATTCAGAACGAGAAAATCTCGCTGTGCCCTTCCTCCTCTCAATGCGAAATGTAAATAAATGCGAAAGTTTGTGAGGATGTTTGTTGTTCAAACGCGCCGTAACCGCGCAACCGATTTCATTGAAACTTGCAATAGGAACTAGAAAGTTCTTGACATATAAAGCATAGGTAGAAAAACAAATCTAGTATATTATCTTTGATATCGTCTCCGACGGGATTTGCACCCGCAACCTTCCCCTAAATACGGGGATGCTCTAACCGACTAAGCTACGGAGACACTTCTCGTTGGAGCGAAAATCTTTACAACATCTCGTCTATCGTGACGATCGATGATAGTGTCGAGTTTTTTTTCTGTTTTCGGTCGCTTAAACAAAGACGAAGTTGCGAAATGAATCGTATTGATCATTAGTATTGTTAGTTATTGTGGTGAGTATGGGCAAATACCCCCACATGATAAGGAATTCGCTCTGTCTGTGGGGGAGGCCATGTTCAGCAGTGGACGTCGTCGTACGGCTGAAATGATGATGATGATTGTTAGAATGTAATAAATCAACTTTGTACAAATGTAATTATGTAGATATATTAAAAAACGTTTAGTTAATAAAAAAACAGTTCAGATTTTCATTTCAAACGAATGGGTCCTCAAATAAAACAATCTTATAATTTAACAAATAAATGATATAATTGGAAATTAACATTTTATGCTATCCGATAACTATTTTTAAAGAAAATAGATTAATTTATTTACTATAAGAATAGTTATTATTTAGGCTGATTTAACAGACGTAGAATATGCAGGCGGTAATTCATACAACTATTAAGATAATTGAAATAGTACAATAGCAGATATATTAACCATTCTACGTGTTGTGGACACATTACAGTCAGTATCAAGTATTCTAAAGTTTCATGAAAAAGCGGCGCTTACAATGTGTCCACAGCTTAATACAAGACAACATAATTAGAGGGCACATAAGTCAGCAGCTATACACACACTTTCCATACAAACGTTTTCCTATTCCGTCCCCTATTTCCTCCTAGGATAATGGCTAGACCAATTATTTATCGAATGACGAAGACGACAGATTCTTAAAAATATTTGTAATAATTTCTAAGAATATAAAAAAGAAACGCGCCACAGACAGTTGCGTAAGTCAACGAAATAATTGGTCCTGTGCCATCCATGCATTGATGAAATAGGAAAATAGTTTGTTTATATTTTGTGAGCACAGCAGCTGACTCGCGTTTCCACATAATATGTTTTTATTTATTAAAATATTTACTGAATATTAACTCTTAGTAACTAATATTGAGAGAAAAAGACATTGAGACATTTTCGAAAACTCTTAACGCTATCTGGTACACGAGTATATTTTTGACAAGCAATTGCCTTTGAACATGTACTCACTAATCTTTACTCCTAAGGCCGGTACACATTATTCGTACTTACAATTCACTTTAAGTAATATGTCATAAAGTTTTAAACGTTTAACTATTGATATACTTTCAATACAGTATTGCATTTTATTTTGTAATCACATTACAATAAACAAATAAATAAGCGTTGGTCCTCACGGGTTCGCGTAACTCTAGAGACTCTGGCGATGTTATCTTCTCTTGATATTCGTTTTCCGCCCGTGTGAACGACGCCTATGAATATTTTGAACCACAATTACCTACAGTATATTCTATACAAACAAACACGAAGTCCTATGCATGAAAAACTAATTATAATTAAATGCATTAGTGAATAAAATCACTGTAAGTACAGAAACAAACTACACAAATTCAGGCACCATTATCTTAATCTAACAAATAAAAAATATATGTTTCGTAAATATGCGATTACTTTTTAAATCTCAACAAATATTATAAACAGTGAAATATCAACGTTTATTTTATACAGTGTTTATTATAGGTATACTAACATGACTATTATTTTCTGTATTCTAGCAGGAATTAAGCCACGCATATTTGCATTCTTTCGTGAAAATATATTATTTGAGCCTTAATACCGTTTATTACACGTTTCAATGGCCGTGCAAACGATAAAAATTCAGTGCTTTGAGTGCAAATCTTTTTTTATAATACAGCATAAAATATAAGAATTATTTATAATATTATGTTTGAATCATTTGAGACAATCACATCAAGGATCGATGGATATTTTTAATCAAATAAATATTTTAAGAGTCTTTTACAAAGGAAAATAATCGCGAATTAGTTGTATAAATTTTGGCACATTACTAAAATTATATGCAAACAATTTGCATAGCGAAAATAAACTTATCATAATTTGTCTAAAAATGAATTTATCAGTAAAATATTAACTTGTTCAGCCCGAGTAGTTTAAATAGAAGAGATCATGTTTTTAATTAAAATAATTATGCAATGTTCCTAAGCTAGTATACTTATACCGAAAGGGGATTATACTGTAATCCAAAAAGAAAAAATAAGAGTGACCAAGTTGGTCATTTTTATTTCGTTGGTTTTTTCATATTTTTATTTTTCTACTGCTTTTGGTCTTTTCATTAATGTAAATATAGCCAATTATTAAATATTTTCGAGAATAATGACTAATTTGATAGTCATAAAACAAACTTTCTTGTCAATTGGGTCATGGGTGTAGCATACAGCCTTCTCGGGATAGTATACATTTTATGAAACATTCATATATTAACATAATAAATCTAATGAGTTTCATCAAGCACGATATGAATTTTAAGTTAGGCAAGATTAAAGATTAGCTTCTAAATTATAATTTAGTTGGTGTCGATATAGGTAAGTACAGTACCATACATCTACGTCCTTTACTCACAAACCTTAAAATAACTCCCGTTTCCTATCAGACATTCCTTAAATTACCCAGTAGTAGGGAAAGTCCATATTCACCAACACAAAAATGGACGGTTATAGTATTTTTGAAGCTTTCGCGATCAGTATACATCGCTTATTGAAATGAAATGGGTGTTTATCGCGTACCTTTTTCATTCTATTCCCGATGTTTCGACTGTTTTACAACAATCTTGGTCGCGGGAAGTAAAAAAGGTACCTACGCGATAAACACCCGTTTCATTTCAACAAGCTATTAACGGTTATGTAGTGTAACTGAAGCGTTCTGACATAAATCCGTTGTAAAATACAATTATCTCTGTCATACAACTTAACAACCTGTATGTGTTGGTGAACTTGGGCCCATATACATACGCATCCCCTTTTTTATGACTAGACTAGATCCCTTAAACATTTTCAAACCAGAATAAAAGAGACGTGTTGTGTCATTACAGAATTGGTTATGCATTCAGTTCTTAACAATCTTCAACGTTTTTAACAATCATTATTGCTGATTTTTTTACTGTACTTACCGTTTGAATTCTGAAAGATACCCAACTATTAGCCAAGTTACCAACAGTACACATTCACAGATATTCTAGTCACAATGATAAAATAGGTAGTTTTATTGTCATAATGAAACATACGAAGACCAAAGTGTATCTTTCTGATAGATTTGAACCTTGCTACTTGGAGTTAAAGCTTTAAATTGACTGAAGTATTGATTAATAGTTGAGTGTCTTCAGCCTTATCGTTTTTAGTGGTGTTTTTAAGATTTGAGAAGCTTGCCTGCTCGCTGGTTGGCAACAGCTATGCGTGTTTCGTTGCTCTCACCCTAGAAACATACAAAACATATTACATTTACCCTTCATAAAAATACATTGCTCGGCAATTCTTATGGATCAGGCACAAACGACCCAAGCAAAAGTATATTTCTTTATGTTTGGTAAAGAGCTGTCATTTCACTCTATATGCGAATTACCGAGTACTGTATATTTTTTAACTATATGATAATAATGCAATTATCAGAAGTAATGGAAACACTTTGAAAAATACATTTTACTACAGCCGGAAACAGTTTTTGAAAGCACAAACTTATCACAGGGACCAGTATTTTGAAATTGCTAAAGCAATGCTTGTAGGGTACATATTTCATTTTTGAAATTTGATTTAGGTGTGTACCTATAAACAAAGACAATAAAGAATTCTACTATATTGTCTTTGGTATAAACCATCGAAGTGTTAGTTATCTTAAAATTGTCAATGGAAATTACCCAATAATACACATTTAACTGGGACATATTGTCATTTAAAACGTAGTTTTTGTTAAGAATATCTTGTACAAATATCTGAAAATCGCTTAGTTTCCCTAAAACAATGCAGTAGTTGACTTATTTATGATATTTGTGCAAGTTTATATGAAGTAGTTTATTCGGCTTGAGCAAACAAACAGGCAACGAACCATTGTTTGCATATTATAAAACTTTTTATACCAGCGTCATCGTTCAAGGTCGAATCTCACAAGAGGCGATATTGTAACTTGAATTTTTAAAGCATTTGTCAAACGACATAATAATATCACCATAACTGGGCACCCCTCGCACACATAGGTCGACTGGGCAGTTCGACAATCTATCGCCGCAGTGCGTGAATGCGATAAATCGGAACACGGAGTCCCCAGATGCAGCTGTAGGCTTCGTGAGCGACCTTTATTGCCGATGTGTATATTGTTTTTACCTTCAGACGGTGTCTCTTGTCGCGCGGACTCCTATTGTGCATTAGAGCGAGACAGAACTAACATTCACTTTGCAATGTAGTGTCTCGTTTTCACACTTCCCAATGAGTTCCTTTAACCCAGTTTAACCTAACGTACGTATTTACGAGTACGGATTCGGTACGATTCAGATACGGTTGAAACTCTACACGCGCTCGCGAGGCGATGCAAGCCTCAGTGTGTTTTGTGATTTCAGCCGTATGTAAAAGCAAATAAGTTTGAGTTTCAATTGTTTAGCGAATTGGTCACATCGCCACAGCTCCATCCGTCGTCGGCACTGACCCTAACTCACTTATTGATAATCACTTACTAACTTATCGACTCGATAACAGTATGTCCGCCTCTTTCTTTTGCTTACCGTTAGAAAAAGACAGGGCGGGAGTTATCGAGCCCATAAAGTTAGTAACTGATTATGCTTAAGAGGTTAAGTGTGCAAGCACCAGCCGCCATGCTACAAAAAATATATTTATTTTTCAACTATAAAATTGAATAGTCTTTTGTTCCCCCAATAAATAAAGTCAACATAACACCGTTTCAGTTATTTCATTAGCAAATGGTCTGTCCTTAAAGACTGTTCAATTTTAAAGTAAACACATGTGTTTTTCACGTTAGAATGCAATAAATAACAAAAGATACTCACGGTTGTCACCGACGTGTGTGTGTTTGTGTACTTGTTTGGTAGTCTCGTGGTGTAACTGTCTCTATGACTTTCTATACATCTACAAGTACATACTAGTGTATTTTCGTTCAGCCAAAAATTTGCTAATGAATAATGGCGATGTGGTCTGTGCGTCAGACACACGAAATCTTAAATTAAATCTATATAAACATGTTTTTTTATCAAAGATTATAATATAAATTACATACACGTCGCTACTATAGATAGTTGATGTTACCGTTTGCAAATCCTAATGTAAACTTTGTATAATTACTTAAAGTATATTGCAATAGTCCTCATTTTTGCTATATTTATCTACCGGCGTTATTTCTCTTCCTGTTACAAACCAAACATTCTGAATAAAAACTAACAAAAGTAATGGAAAGAAAAAATAACATAAAATGTTTAATAAATGATGATTTATTCATTACACAAAAATAAATAAAATTTACTACTTAATAATAAATTACAAATCAAATTTTATAGCTATGTTATTATAAGACACGAGCGTTGATACTATTCCATAGAAGCAGATATGTATGCAGTTTCAGATATGTGTTTAAGTCACATATTATTGTTTAGATAGATTGATAACCTACAAATATTTAAAATGCGAAATGTTTGATTGTTGCCTATTTATTTTAACACGCGAGTAAATCCACTGGAAGATCACTATTTTATAACGTTGATTCATGAAAAAATTTACGATTTAACAAAAAGTTGGAAAAATTATAATACACAAATGCTCCTATGAAAAAGTATAACTTGACACGGTGCAGATAAATGTCCTTTTCTTCAAGAAATCATCATCCCGTGAGCTAAACACTATTTTCTCTTATTTTCATTCTATTATCACATGTCAACTCATACAATATTGATACACGAATCCCATTTAGGCTTCACTTATACAAGAAAATTGGAGTTAGGCTACTTGAAATAATGAAATATGTTCAAAAATACTACAGAAAATACAAATATTTCGACAGAATTTTCGATATAAAATAGTTATTTTAAATCGAACAATAGTAATTAAAGGAACGATTTGATAAATATCGTCTGCCTACGCATATTTTGCTAATGATTTTTTCACAAATTAACCGTTTTCACGCACAGTTCATTTCAGAGGTTCTCTATTCTGCAAAGTCAGAGAGTTCACACATCACTCTGGCTGACAAAAGTGAATAGATGGCTGGTTTTTGTATACGCTCTTTTCGTTACACCATACAAAAACGGTAAGCTTTTCACACTTTGACCCTGTTTCTTGGCTACATTTTAGCAAATTTTTGAAATCGTTCCTCTGTCGCGTGCGACACCCGTATTTAAACAAAGCGTTACAAATTATTATTTAAGCTAAGATAAATAGGATTTAAATAATTTCATATTTTGCATTAAGCTATAATACATTTTAATCTAGCTTTATTAACAATAACACTACACCATTAACAAGGGGTAAATGCATATTCTCAAAATAATTAACCATGTAGGTACATATTTCTTATTGACGATATTATTGGGAGGAGGTTTACAAAATTAAATACTAATCAAAATGATCATGTTTGTGACGTAATTAATAAATCAATGTATTGCACATGAGCACCAAAATATTAGAAGCTAGTACCAAAGTTTTAACGAGGAGAAGAAAGAGCTTATTATTTATATTACATATATACACAATATATGTAATCAATTTTGGAGAACGTGCGAAGCGATCGCAGCGCCATTTATGATGATAATAAATTAAATTGTTACAAGATTAACCTTTTTTCAACATTTAACAAAAATAACTTTAAAAAAAGGTCCGCGTGACCCAGTATTTTGGTCTTACGGTCTCGAATATGTCTACGTAATGAGAGTAATAAGGTTTCCACAGAAATTACTTGATATCGTACAGTAGCTAAAGTTGAGTACCTTATAAATATTCCAAAGTGATTTTAAAACTATTGGAAAGAAAGTTCATAAAAATAACTGGCCGCAGAACAAACTCTAACTAGAATAGTAATACCTCACGTATTAAATAATAGAACTATCAGTTCCTTAAGTTAAAGCTAATATAGTGCAAAGTAATAAAAATATAATTCAAAGAATTTTTACTAAAAATACAAAAGAGAAATTATAAAAATAAAATGTTTCTGCAACCAGTGAAAGAATTCATAACTAGAGTTCAAATAGAAATGGCACATTTTTTAAGGTGATTTGTAGATGTTTTGCAATTTAGCAGGCCATTTCTGTGTTAACTCCAGAAGTTATAGTTCGCTGCCATCAAAGAGTTCAATCGATTTTAACCAAGAATAAGTCAAAAGCAAGACGCATGACAGAATACTTTTACGAACTTCAAGTGTCAATATGAGCAGCAATCATTTTGGCGCCTCTAGATATTATAAATGTACTCATATCGCTCAGGAATAACTAAAATTTTATACGTTCCTTTTATACAGACATCTGTAAAATACCTGTTATACTCAGAAAATGAATACTGCAGTTCCAAATATCAGATCAAACAATAGCTTTCACTTTGAAAAGATAGGTAATTTACAGTTACACGTAAACGAACGTGTTAAATGAGGATAGGTCACAGTTCACCATTTTATAGCCTCCTCTCGTATTTACTTTATGCTAGAGAGCGAGAGAGAGATGTAAAAGGCGATTTTAGTCCTACCCTCATTTGAAACGTATATTATATGTAACCACGAGACCGTGTGTGTGTGTTGTGTGTGTGCCGCAGAAGATTACTTCAGCAACTCGTGAGCACGCTGGTTCGCAACCGCTATCCTCGTTTCGTTCGATTCACCCTATGATATAAACATGTTCGTTTCCATTTCTGTTCAGTAAAGTATACAGCGACTGTGGTCGGGCGGGATCAACTCTATACATCTGTATGTCAGAGCTGATACAACAAAAGTGACTGAGGTGGGTATTATCAACTCTATATGTTTATGCCAGAGTTGTACAACATTTATTTTAAAGGTTTTAGTGTAAGCTCACACAGTCGCTGTTTTCAACACATGTTACGTTAACTGATGTGAATGACTGTTAGTGATATGGGTAGGTTCGGAATGTTAGTCAGGTGAGTGAGCATTGGGCAACACTGTTCGTAAGTGTGTCAATGGACGGTACAATGTGACTGGGCACGTGTTTTGTAGTCGGTAGCTGACTTTACAACACAGATAATTTCAAAACAGCCAATTGAGTCTAGGTGCTACGAGGAATGAAAGGGAGGGCGATAGGACATGCCTCAGATGTAAGCGAGAGAGAATTTTGAAGGCCGATTAAGCTTGGAATTTCAGGATTGAACACGACCACATCTAACTAAGGTGACAGGCAAACACACGAGTGAGAATGGCAATGAAAAGAGTGCGAGACTCATCAAGATTTATTCCGAATAAATTTTGAAGGTCTCGCACAACACAACCAGAATCACATAGTTTTTCTACGAGCGAGCCTCGGAGTCGGACTTGTAATTAGTTGTAATCAAAATCAATAAAATATCGAGATGCGAATAGTTTTTGAAAGGAGCACCCGCGATTTCGTTTTGATCATTATCATGTCGATATTGTTTTCTTATTTTTATACAAGGTGATTCATAATATTATGTATTATAACCTAACTTGCAATCAAATATATTCTACGTTTTTTGGCGGCATTTTTCTTTAAAAAAACACTACGCAATAATTAGCTGTCGTGGAGTCTAATCAGTACAAACTCAACTTCAGTGGTTTTAGTAGCAATTTTGATCTCGAACTTTTGGAAAATTCATAATTAGTTATAAAGTTGAAAATAAGACCAAAACAATTTGAAACAGTTTTGAAAAATTTAAAATAAATTAAAAACAATTTTTTTTTCTGATTGTATGAGCCCCTTCCGGGATGGTATACATATTTTGAATCACCTTGTATAAGATTGCACTATGGGTTTTTTTGAGGATTTGTCCACTTTGTTCAAAAAATCAAATAGCTGACTCGCGGAATACATTTAGCTGATCAACTTCGAACCTATAACCGTTATGCTTTGAGAACGAAATCGCGTGTAGCAATTTTCTTATCGATTTTCCTATGTGGCCGTCAGCGAATGGCCGTATCGGTTTAGATGCCTTTTTGCTGCATCACTGGTTCTTTCTTGTTCATCCAGCATTAGGTCAGTAACCAGGAGTGCTATTGCGTAAGCGAAATGGTAATTAATTATCGCAATTATGAGGATGGTTTTATCAATTTTAGCGACATCTGAAGTTTTACATGAAAAGGAAGCAGCTAAAGATCTTGGAGTTTCCCTTGTCAAGTTTGGAATTTTCGAATGTAGCTAAGGTTGTTAAAATTACCCTCTAATTTACGAACTTCATTGCCATTACGCTTACACAATTGCACCACACGCAATGAAAATTGTTACTAGAAAGACAGTTAGGTAGTCTTTTTATACACAATTTTCTTTGCAGAAGTTTTGCTACATCATATAAAGTCATCTTGCATATATGTTAGCTAGATGGGTATTTTGATATGGACACCGCCCGCGTTACGTTTGCGCCAGACGTAATTTATGGCTTTCACCTCAGGTGACGGCCGTTCGCTGTCGGCCATCAGTCGGCGGCATCTTTCGCCAAGAGCACGGGTTCCATACCTTGCGGTTGATGCGGTCGATCTGGCGGTTCTGGTTCTCGAGCTCGGAGCCCATGTCGAGCGCCATGTTGCGCAAATTTCCGATCATGGTGTTCACCTGACCCATGTTCTCTTCCATCTCGTCTTCGCGCGCGTCGTTTGTTATCCTGCAAATTTAAACGAATACGGTGAAACGAAATAATAATAAATAAATATTTCGGGCATTTCGCACACGGTCAACTGATCCCAAAATAGGCATAGCCTGTACTATAGGTACCAGATACTGATATACATAATAGATATATATTTAACACCCAGACATAGAACAAACATCTGTGTTCATGACACAAATGTTTGTCTAGTGCGGGAATCGAACCCGCGACCTCTAGCGCAGAAGGCAGAGTTACTACCAACTGAGGTATCAGGTCTGTTAAATATAATAAATAATTTTTGTTTTTTTTGCGTGGCCATGTTGAGGCATGGTGGCCCTGAAACAGGCCTATGACCGTCGATGAAAGAATCAGTGTAGTGAAAGGATTAAAGTGCGCCTCTTAGAGGCTCCTTTCGTGCGCATTATCACATGTTTTCGAATTTTTAGGTTCTTGGAGACGCCGGTTTCCTCACAATGTTTTCCTTCACCGTTTGAGAGCATAGCGCACATACATTTTCCAAATGGAAAAGCCATTGGTGTACGACAGGTATCGAACCCATGACCTGTGGATCGGAAGGCGTGGCCACTACCACCCCTCCTACCTATGTACTAAAGTAGCTCTATACAGACCTGCCGATGTATCCGGCCTGCGGGCCGATGCCGTTGCGCTCGTCCATCACTCGCTGCGGCTGGTTGTTCACCACTTTGCCGTCATCGTTGCCCTTCCACGTGCCGTCATCCTCCTTGAACGACGCTCCCCTGGAAAATACACATTTAATTCAATCAGATAACTTGTCTTTTATGCTGGACTGGTCAAATGTCTTTGACCAATGATATTGGATGAATTCTAATAAATTCATCAAATCTACAGACCGCACTGTATAATTGCATCAAAGATTTTTGACAGTTTGATTCATCCAAAATAATGCGAATAGAATTTGCACTTGTATCTTGAAAACAGGAATCTTGGAAAGTTGGTGAGAGCATCCCCGTATCTATCGGGGAAGGTTGCGGGTCAATATTTTTATAGATTAATATATAGATTTAAAAAAAAACCCAAATTTTATTAAATTTAAATAAAAGTTAAGCTTAATATTATATTTATAAATGCTTGTAAAATCAAATGGCCAAGTACGTGTTTGACCTCAGACAGTGAAGGCTTCCAAAGTCCGAAGAAATTAATATCGATGTTGTATGGGGCTTTTTCGATTACAAACCCGACTACTCTTAGCTTAGCTGTAACATTTTTTCTTGTACGGACATGGCGAAACTATAAGGGTTCCTAGTGGGACCTCGGGACCCTTAAAAGGGCCCGCTCCATGCGGCACTAGTCGGTACCTTTTACATAAATATGTAAGAAAGCAAATTAAAAATTACAAGGATTAAAGACAGGTATTTCATGAGTAATAAAGATGTGAGTGCGGAGATGACGGCTAACAGAAGAGAGTGGAAGAAGAAAACATGTTGTGCCGACCCCACATAATGTGGGACAAGGGCAGGAAGAAGAAGAAGAAAGACAGGTATTTAAATATAGTGATGCAGCCGTTAAATCACAGATAGCAATTTGTTCAATAGATACGTACTTGTTGCACGGCAGAACGCAAATCCCGCAACATTTCTCCATGCCAGAGAGATTCTTCTCCGCCTCTTTCATGTCGGCATTGATCTGGTCCATCCCCTCCTCAATCCTGTCCAATTGCTCTGTCACACACAAACACACGCTTTAGAACCGCCCTTGTCATCAAACGCGTCAATGTGTTGAAAGCACCTAGCGATCTCAATTCACTAACGATTTTTTTTTACTTTACTTTTGAATTGAATTGTAAATTCTCAACGCTCTCGACAATAACCCGAGCTAAGTGTAAGACACATAATCATGTAATTCAGCTGAGTTTTACACCGACTAGGTAAGCTCATGCAAGCTCATTTCATCACCAAAGCAATTCTAGATCATCTCAATACTACCATGCTCGTTTTTGCCAACCATCACTAAATTTACGAGACACTAAACGCAAGTCACTGACAGGTCTCTATGAAAACTGGCAAATTTGACAGGCGTTAAGTGTTCGCAAGCGTTAGTTACGGACATCTAATGCTTTTGGTAATTGGTAGGTGAAAATGAGCATTATTATACTTATCTCAAAGCAACTATAGGACTTTATTGGGTTGTGTTTAAATGGGTGTCTTACACTTTATCAGGTTAAAACTATTAAAAATTCTTTAAACTTGATCAAAAATGATGTATGTGCTGATACTATGTGATAGGTATTTAAATTACTTTACTCATAATAACTAACACTTAGATTTGTAATTCAAATTCATAAAATACTAATAGACATGCAACCAACAGCAAGATTGAAATAGTCGTGCATAGCTAGATGCGTGAGAATAAACTAAATAAAATAACTTTTTAACTCTATCAGAGAATCTCTACGCGTCGCACTGAGGGCCCTCAACTGTGGACGGAGAGATCATTTGATGCAGTTTATCATTGCATTTATTTAACTAGTGATCATGACAAATTGTTTTACCTTCTCGTATTATCCATTACTAATAAACTGTTAGCACATTTTCAATCAATAACGTTTAGTTTCAAAAATTCATCGCCATTCACCGAACGTATTAAATTATCTGAACTGGCATTTCAGACACAAGCTGTACTAAATTATGAGTGATGCAAAATATTAGGTACTACTGGATGCTTACCGCCCTGTTCATCCAGCATGACCAGGGTTTTCATGCCCACCTCGTGACTCTACAACACAATAATGATGTCACTATAGCTCGCCAAACGAATGCGTGAGGAGTCGGGAGCGGCGCGCGCGATCGGACCCGCTGCCTCTGCGGGGCCGCGCGGACGCCGCGCCGGGACAACTCGGAACTCAACAAACTCAAACTAATCAAACAAAATAAAACAATACATGGTCATAGTGCCGAGGGCGCGACGTCGGCGACAGCCAACACCCGCCCTCCGCGGTGGTCATGGATCAAACAAAAAAACAACTTAGCAAATGAGCGTTTCCATAAAGCCATTCCTAAATGAAATGTGAAAATAGCAAAGTATCGATTAGTTGAAGAAGATAAATGAATAAACTAATATGTAGTGGCGAGGGGCGGCCTCGCAGACAGACACAGATCGCATCGAGCTAACAGTTACAGACCTACTTCTAACATTAATAGTACGCTGCTATTGCATAGAAATGAAGGCGTATACCATTTAAACTATACGTCCAACAGACATCGGTCAACGCGCATTCAATTCAGTATCGCAGAGTCATTAGAAGAGAGAGATTCGGAAAGATAAATAAATACCTATAAAAAGCGTTCCGGTTGATAAATTTTATCAACGGAAGAACTAAACAGATTGCGCAGCTCATTCAAATTAAATCTTTAGCAAAAGATAGAAACAGTCTTTTGCGACAATTAGCAACGAACGGCCATCGGGCGTATCTATATACACTATACTCAAGTCATCCCCATCGAAACATAGAATACACACGCAACATCGATTCAGATAAGTCGTTATTCAAGAGAAACGTCAAAGAAAAACAAAGAGATTAATTTGTTACTGCACATTCAAACACAGACGTTCTCAACGACTACCCACGTGTCAAGTTAAAGTCTTACCGCCCTGGTGACTCAACATATGAAGCGCTTGCCCCCCGGCGTCCTCGCTCTATACATAAAATACAAATCAAAATAATATATCGGTAGGAGAGAGATCGGTAGGGGTGTGTGGGTCGGGTGCGGTGCGCCGGCAAGGGAGACGCGCACGGTGTGACTGGCTGCGCGTGGCGCGGGCGTGGGCGCGGCGTGACGCTACGGGCGTGGCGTGGCGGCGGCGTGCTCGCGTGCTGCGGCGCCGGCCGCCGCGTGCGACTGACCGCTCAGTGCCCACCGCGTCGCACGCGCCGACCGCGCGTCGCCACTAACACACACTACTCATCCACAACGGCATGCATGCAGTAAAGCTTGCAAGTAAAACCAGATTCAGTTTCATCTGTGCTCAGTTTAATATGATTCATGATTTTTCTGTGTGATGTTAAGAGTCGTGCGTTGAGGAGAAGCGTTTCGAATTTACTTTGCTCGTTCATTTAGATTCGTTTTGTGATTTAGGTAAAGTAGTCGATTAAGAGTCGAGTACGAACATCTGAAATGCAGAATGTATAAATAGCGGTGGAACCGGATTTATAGTTTGTATCATGTCAACTGCCGCCTGGAGTTGGAGAAGATAGCTCGTTGTAAGTTGTGCAAGTGGTGTATATTATCTAAATTACGATCAAATATACAAAGATGTGGGTTTTCCTTGGTGTTATCATCCTGTGTGTGAGTCGTAAATGTCGACGGTACAATTACTAAGGATGCCCGCACCTTTGCATTAGATTAGCAGTGACGTTGGAATACGTAGCCGACGCGTTACCCCCTTATCTTCTACATCGGCGGGCCCTCTTCGGGTCGGCTGAAAACCCTACGATGCTCAACAAAGTTAGCGAAAAAGGTAAAATAGATAAAAATGTAAATAATGTAGTGTTGCAAATTTTGCAGATCACTCACCTCCCTGGTCATCTAGCGCGACCAGAGTACGAATGCCGGCCTCCTTGCTCTACGCCGCAGAAACAAAAAGTCAGAGAGTATGTTAGTTGTGAGGGGTACAGTGGAGTGGAAGAGGAGTCTCATTGCTCAGCGGCCGGCGGAGCTGGCGGCTGGTGTGAGTTCGTGTTGCGTTCATGTTGCAGTAAGTTCTGGACAGACACATGTTTCACCAAAGTACGGATGATGTCACCTCTCTTATTCAAATAACTTATGAACCTAATATACGAAGATAAAAGCGACGTGATTGAGCAGAAGACATCATCCCTAGGGAATCAACTGTGTACGAGTAATGTCTGTATTGTGTCAATCTTGAATGTAAAATTTTGACATAATATAAGAATCTTGGCGCGGTTTAAATAAATATTTATCCAAAAATAAAAACAGGTAATAAAACACAAATGACTTAAACAAAATGTAGTTCTAGTACTTATAAGTTACAAAAATAACTTAGTATAAATATAAAATAATGATGTAAATATTTGATTTGTATATTGTGTGAGAGTTTGAATAGGTGTAGCTCGATATATCTGTTGGAGTAAAGTGGCAGGTATGGGGGTGTGTACACGCCCACATATTTTCAGTATTGTGAATGTACAAGAAGGCATGAAATCATACAACATAATAGATACAGTCAACAACAGAGAGCAGCCACTACACAGAGACCTAAGATACAAAACTAAAACAGGATAGAACGAACATCAACAAAACACTGATCGCTTCCCACAGCCATTGACACACAGATCAGTTCGTGTCGGAATGGTTATTGATGCCGAAAAAGTTACGGAGAACAGTTATCAAGAACTAACGTAATGTTAACAGAAAGGAAGGAGAAAAGTAGAAAGTGCGTTTGAAAGAAGTGGTCCCGCCTCAGAGGCGGAATCCGTAAACTCAGGTCACAGAATTTTCATTTCGAAGCAAGCCCAAGCACAATGGATTCACTATTTCAGACTGACAAGCGCACATTTGGGTCAAATTACACTAGGGGACACTAATATCAGAGAAGTATTCATACTATAGGGCTTTGGGAGTCTATAGTGGTCGATGATGGGCTCATGCTTTGGAACCTAACAGCAATCGGGCGAAGTTTGGGAGCTGACGGTTAAATATCCTCATTAAAGTCCATGACTAATTATGTATAGCTGGAAGTAGCTTTTGATTAGTTAAATGAATTAACTGTCAGTTCCAAGGGCCGGTCCGCCCGAAAGGTTTACTCACAAAATATACATTTTACTACGAACAACACAAAGGGCTATATAGAGGTCTAACATTGTCGGACACAAAGGCACGGATCATGCAACACCCATATATTTATGTATGGTTATATCAACATAAATGGTTACGTATAAAAAACCCAATGAAGGATATGAAAACCAAAAAGGAACAAATGAACGGACAGCTACAATAGATACATACACATTTAGAAAAAGATAAAACAAAATGATAAGTAGCGACATCGAAACACAACAGCCAGGGTTAGCAGAGGCTGCGCCCTACGGGGTCGGGGGTGGCTTCGGAGACCAACCGAGTTTGGGGCTATCCAGGACACTTCCGCTATACCCCTCACTCCCTCGCATCGAGAACACCTCTCTCACAGATGATCACAAATAATCACAAACAACAGAACAACTAAACATAATTAAAACTATGGGGAGAACCAATTCTCAATTCAACTGAAACGCACTAGGATGCGACCGCATAGTTTTAAATTTTTAAAGAGATATAGACAGGGGGAGTTCCAGATATCTCGCACGCTTGGAAAATCAATACAGAGTTTTAAATATAGCACACACATTTCAGGTCACAGAGATGTATATTAAGTTCTTTGAAATTTATTATGAAAACTGTGATAATTTTACGATACTGCTTTTTCTTCTTTTCGAGTCAAGGACTCCTTCAAACTTAAACGATACTGCTAATATTTATTCTTTTAAATGTATAAGGTTAAACTAAACTTTATAGAACCATATCGCAGTTTTCATATCAAATTTAGACACAGTATCATTTTCAGCTTAGGGCTAAGAGCTCATTCCCAACTCTCTCGATATTAATCATCTCCCGGTAAATCTTGTTGATACTGAATTAATTAATTAATCCACAAATATAGATTTGTGGATTAATTAACGATTAACGATTAATTACGTTTGTTACACACACGTAATATAGATTACGTGTGTGTAACAAACACATATATCCCAGATTAGTTTGTGGATTTATATTGACTAGTTTGTGTACCATAATCGCCATCCATGTTAGATGGATTAGAATTAGTAATCTTATTAATTTGATCCTATTTTCTAGTAAATAGGTTACAAAATAGAAAGCTATTCCACATACCTCTTCACATAGTTGCATCATGCGCCGGGTAGACTCCAATGACTGAAATAAGTAAGTTTCGAATGAATGAAAGTAATAAATTTAAGAAATATTTTTAAATATTTTTAAATTTCTTGACAGGCTAAATTTAAAGTAGTGTGGATTGACAGTTTAAAAACAAATTAATTTAAATTGGCTAAATTTATCATCGTTCATTTTATAATCTTATTATATGTAATGACCATCATTCTAGTCGGGGGTGGTTAGACCTGCACATACTTCCCGCTGTGGGGTGTTTTGTGTATTGTCCCACTATGCTCCTCCTCCTCATCTCTGCTCTTTTCCTTTTGCAAGCCTTCGTTCTATTCCAATATCTAATATCAAAAGAATATCAGGAACGCCAGTATTATAAACTAAACTTGCCCGCGGCTTCGCTCGCATGGTACCTGCTGCGGTTGAGCCGTTACGCAGTGATTGAACAAACTTTCGCATTTATAATATAAGTAGGATAATGAAAAACTGACATCATCGGTGACTTGGCCGGAACGCATTTGGAGTTGTTCCAGCTCACTCGTCGGAGCTGGTCCATTCTCGGCGGGGGGTGGCGCTGCGGTCGGCATTCTGGAACAACACAGGTATACTAATTACTGTGGAAACAAGCCACTAGCATAGTCCTGAATCACAGTTTAAGAGATCCAGAATATTCATTTCATTTCAAGTCATCAAAATCAAAGTCAAAGTCAAATTTTTGTCTCAAACAACATTGTTGATAATTTACGATCATAAAGTTGTTCATTTGATATTTTTACGATTACTCCACTGATGGCCCAATTGTTATAGTTCTAGAACTCTGAACCATTCGCCGCTCCGCAATCATACTTCCATTGTTATTGAAAAATATCTAAGTATAATGAACTTCTTTATCCGTTTTAGTAGTTACAATGTGAATTGGCATTAATAATAAGCAGCAAAAAAGTACAAGTGAAAAGGTAGAGTTGTACGTTGAGCCCTCCTGCGAAAGACTCCCCGAAAAATTTAGGTATTGATCTGTGTCTTTAGTTACGTAATCCTATGTGTAGTGGTAGACTGGTAAACTCGTATTAACATCACGCCTGACCTTGCACTTTCATTACGCTGCGAACTATCTAATAAAGTTACTCGTGTGAGAATTTCAACGAGTGCAAGTTAAAATTCACACACATTTATTGCCGTTGTACACCACGAACAAACAACAAACAGAATAACTCTTTATCCTACCCTAAATTAATTTTATTTTTAGTATTTTTTACCATGTTTTATATAAAATGTTACGCTTCAAATTTATTTAATTAAAGATGTGGAAGAGCGGAAATGCCTAACACAAGTATAACTTATATACTTAAAAGGTGTTTCCAACTATGGTTAGAACTATTGTAACTTTTATAATTGAATAAAACATTTTGTATTTGTATTTTTGTATTTCGTTGTATTACATTTACAGGGCTGTAATAAAAATAAATTATCTGTAACCTATCATAAGAGATCCATCCACAGAATTCGTAAATAGATTCTTGTCAACCCTATGCTGATCACAATCGTAAGCTTGTCAAGATCCTTTCTTCCCCATACGTGCAAGTTGTGGAATGAGCTTCCTTCGGAGGTTTTCCCACTAACCTACAGCATGAAGGGCTTCAAGTTCAAGTACCATCAGGTGGGCCGTAAGCCTGTTTGTCTCCAAATAACATTAAAAAAAAGCGGACAGTTGTTCCGGGCGCATAAGGATCGTTAAAAGTAATCATCGCTACAGGCGGGGTCTGATATAAAAGCATAACAGGGACCGTAAAAGAGGTCATCGGTCATTCTAAATTTCAGTGCAGTGTTATTATAAAGTGTATATTACCAGACTTATCTACAGTAGTTACGGGGTATAAGTCCGGGATTCGAACTCTTCAGATCGAAAGTCGAGGTCCTAATAGGCCAACGCGGATCTTTGGGCTAATGTATCACCTCTCACTAAAACTGTTCATTGGAATATAAATGTCTCGAAGCTCAACCTCCAAAATCTTTGATTCAAACCATTGCTGACGTGGATTGGACATGGATTCAAACTATAGGCCTCATAATACAAGCTCAAAGTCGCGCAACGGGCTATGGAGAGAGCTATGCTCGGAGTTTCACTACGTGATAAGATCCGAAATGAGGAAATCCGAAGAACCAAGGTCACCGACATAGCTCTCAGAATTAGCAAGTTGAAGTGGCAGTGGGCAGGCCATATAGCTCGCAGAACCGATAACCGTTGGGGAGTAAAGGTTCTCGAATGGCGACCACGAACCGGGCGACACAGTGTTGGAAGGCCCCCCACCCGATGGACCGATAACATTGTAAAGGTTGCGGGAAGTCGGTGGATGGAAAAGGCTCAAGCAAGACCGTTCGTCGTGGAACTCTTTGGGGGAGGCCTATGTCCAGCAGTGGACTTCTACAGGTTGTTGATGATGATGATGATGATTGCTGACGTTTAAAATATAAATAGTTCAGGAAAAGGTGAGTAGAATTTTAGATGATAATGTTGAAACAGGCACCGACCCCTTTAAACGCTTAAAATTTCAAAGGGTTACCTTCATTTTCCAACATAATGGAATGGTAATAATATTAATAAGAAGATTAAAGCTGTAAAATTTTATGTCTATCCAAAGTATTGGACCAAATGGTAGTATTTTGTTCTGGAAATCACAACGTTCAACGGGATGCGAAAATAAGGGCAGGGCGGACTCGCGAAAAATGAGATCAGTCTTTTTCAGCCCATACATATTCGATTTCCTTACAAGTGGAAGCGTGTCAAGGCCTATAGAGATTTCTGTTCGTTTCTGCCTAACGGAAGTCATTTTAATCTTGAAAATTTATCTCCTTGAGGTTCGTTCCTTCCTAAGTGGGATATCAGCTTGAGATCCTTTCATGTTGGTCGCGGCGGTAAAAAGATTTTTACACGCAAAGTGCTATCAACAAGTAAACAAAGCAGGATTTTCATTGGAGTGGGCAGTTTAATCTGCTATGCACAAACAGGCCGATTTGCTGAATATTTAAAATCTAGCCCCGTTTCTCGGGCACAGCGAGAATAACAAAAGGCAGGTGAGTTGAAATATTAGCTCGAGCTGTGCAAGAACGCAACTTTGTTCTTTTGTTTTCTCAATCGGCAGTTGGACAGGCGCCCACGAACTTGCTGTCATAAAGTTCCACATGGGGCTTTCCCCGGCTTTCCACAAGAAATCAACGCCCCACTCTTTCATAACGAGAATTTATGATTCAACTGACATTTATGATGTAACAAGTGACGTAACTCGTCAAGTAATGTAGCCAACAAGCAAACACCAAGATCATTACGAAAGTCTAATTCCGATGAGCCACGACGCATCGTAAATACGCATCTAGAGCCCCCACTGAGCACCTTGGGTGGCACGACCTTGAACGCTGCGGAACAAAGAAAGGGGGCAACCCTCGTTTTCACCACCTCTTTACAGCTAACAGCAGGATTGTTTGCCGTCTGCAATAGCGGTTTACGAGCTTGGATATATGACGTGACTAGATCAACAATAATACCTCTTTTTTTTTCCTAATCGTAGAATTTATTTTGAGCAGAATTTATAAAAGTAGCAAAACATAAATGCGGATAACGAGATGATGCGACTTACTCAGCTAACGTAGAGTTTGGATCACTAGCTGTTTTTAACCGTTAATTTATCACCCACGGGCTCATACTTTACGTGGGTCATCATTATCATCATCAGCTTGTAGAAGTCCCCTGCTGAACATAGGTCTCCCCCAAAGAGTTCCATGACGAACCGTATTGAGCCTTTTACATCCACTTTAACAATGTCGTCGGTTCATCGGGTCTTCCAACACTGCGTCTCGCCCGGTTCATGGTTGCGGTTCTGCGAGCTATATGGCCTGTCACTTCGACTTGCTAATTCTGAGATTTAAGTCGGTGACCTTGCTTCATCTAAGGATTTCCTCATTTTGGATTTTAACACGTGAAACTTCTCATTACTAACTATATAACAGACAAAGCTTCATTCGAATCCAATATTAACATAATTTGAATTGTTTCATGATCCCGAATTCCCGTTCAATATTGATACCACCCTGTCTTTCTGATCCTCATCATTTCATACCTCAATCCTGCTTAATTCCATACACCAAACAACTCTAAAGATTCTCACAATTAGAACTCTAAAGAGTTCGTAGCCTTTGAACTTTGGCAATATTCCCGAAGCAGGCTGTTTGACCCAGTTCTAATAGCAGTTTGATTGCGTTCGAGTATCTGAGGTCTGCCATGACTTCACATCAATAGAACATGCCGCTATGCAGCTGACAGAAATGATATTACGAGTTCGCAAGGCAGCTTGGATATGGAGCAAATCTGATGTATCGAGCATGGAATGTAGAGTTTCTGATATACAGCGGCGATGAGAGAAGGCATATAAGTAAGGCATCCGCCCGACAACGTAACTTTTAAATGAGTTGATGGCAACTTTATAATTTTGCCTTAATCGATGTTCGTATAACAATTTATCAAGTCTACTTTGTCACGCTCTCTGACGGTAAAAAGTTCAAACAACGCTGTTGAAAGTTGCCAGTGTCGCATGTTGTAGATTACTTTATAACCCTTCCAATTCTGGATTCGATCGCGTGATAGCTCATGTCATTTCAACTTTACCTGTACGAGTACGTGTTAACGAACACGATTGTTAATTGACCACCGACGTTATAAATTGGAAAGAAAAGTATTGAATTGTTATATATGCGGTGTACCTCTTCGTAGACTAGGCAAATAATATTAATTTATGTAAAATAATAATAAAATAAATATTCCGGACATATTCACACGGTCAACTGATCCCAAACTAGGCATAGCCTGTACTATGGGTACCAGAGACTGATATATATAATAGATAAATATTTAACACCCAGACACAGAACAAACATATGTGTTTATCACACAAATGTTTGTCCAGTGCGGGGATCAAACCCGCGACCTCAAGCGCGGAAGGCAGAGTTACTACTAACTGAGCTATGAGGCCAGTCAAATGTGACTTTGTCTTTATGGGCTGTACTCGCACAATATTTCATTTCATTATTTGTTACTAGATTTCGCACAGCAACGGCTGTTTCACTGTTAGAAAATATACGTAATAGAGAAAAGAGCTACTGTTATTTTCAAAGCAAACGTTTCAGTAATTCCAAGAGCGCTGTAAATTCACGTGAACATGCAATATTTCCATGTCGCGGGTTGACCTTAGAATTTTAATCGTACCTTGATTCTGAAGTTGCTTTGAACTATTGTATTTAACGTGTCTCCGTCTGGTACCAATATTATTGCTAATATTATGTTATTATGTGACACACAGTCTTACAAAATGAGGGTTGAGAACTTCAAGGCACCAAGCGCAAGTCAAAATCCTTCCTACTAATATTATAAACGCGAAAGTTTGTAAGTATGGATGGATGGATGTTTGTAACTCTTTCACGTAAAAACTACTGAATGGGTTTTAATGAAACTGCACAATAATATAGTTTATACAACAAAATAACACATAGGCTACAATTTATTAAGATATTTTGTGAATTGTCCAAAATATGACTACCAGCTACTCGAAATACTAAACCTACGCAGACGTAGTCGCGGGCACCAGCTAATCTAGAATAGATGTCATAGAGCCAGATATCGAATTTGGTCATCCTAATGGCAAACAGACTTAATCGTCTAATCTGAGAAAACACATTAGATATTGTGCACGTAGTTATTAATATCGCAAATACTGGCGTTGCGGAACTTGCGGATGCTATAAGCACGTACCACCAGCTCTAAGTTACGCTAATGTTCTCCGCAGAATGCAGACGGCCTCTTTAGTTTTACGGCCTAAATGCCCCAGGAGTTTGAAATTATACGACACGCTCGCCTGGACTGGAGAAAAGTTTTGCAGATTTAGGTTAGACACTAAATGGGAAGGACGTCGTTATTCAGGAATGGTATTCATACTTTTTTTTCTGAACCACAATATTGCTAGTAAATATGGTTGTTCCCACCGAACCCCGGAAATCCGATCTGTCCTTTCCAGCCGCTGGCAGAGTCGGGATTATCCCTAAAATTCTGTTTAGATTAAGCCCAATGTTCTGGATTTACAAGTAAATCACCGCAGATATACAAGTATAAAATTTGGCAGCACGAAATCGAATTGATTGGCAGCGACAACAATATTTTAAATCTGAAGGTAAGCATTTTATAGCAAGAGCATATTTACGAGTACAAAACTTTATCGAGTTCTGCACCCGTCTCGCTCGGTATAAGGATAAAGTTCCGATTTGGAAGCTTTTCGAATTTATCCGACTAGGCCTGCTTACGAAACATTTTAAAAATATATAGGCTCACGACATCTGTCCCCAAGAATGTCTACTGCGGACGACCTTCTCCTGGGTAATGTTTTTAGAACTCTAACATTTCTACTAACCCTAATGAAAGTAAAGCGTGGCCGGCTGTGCGGGTGGACGCATAATTTCGTACGGATCTGATGCCAAAGTTTACGTCCTGAATAAGGAATATGTAAGGGACTTTTACTATGATGAAAATTTACGGCGACGAAAGGAGCTCTGCGGGTTTTTCCGAACTGATTTATGGAAGATACCTATTTGATTTGAGAAACCAATTTGAAAAGTGCTAAAGTATTGATTGATGGATTTCTAGTTCTAGCTAGACCTTATGATTCTTCGAAATTTCAAAGCTGGAAACCAGTTACGAAACTGAACCTAAGAGAGCAGAACAGCAGTGCGCTTTTAGCTGTAAGATATAAATAAAAACACTTCTGATTAAAACATAGACGCAAACACGATCCTTATCTCCAACCTCATATCATACTTCGGGCATATTACGTTCGTAATGGTTCTGGGGACCAGCGACGAGCAATCCTCGAGGCTGTAGCGGAAAATCAATAGACGCGCGCATCCCCCAACAAGTCTCATTGTACCCCCCACCGTTTGCAACTTCAGTGTTTGCACGTGTTTTAATTAAACTCTCTTATATGATTCATGTTTTGTAATTATGCCTGTCGATCCGAAATTAATACTTTAATTGGTTCTATTCATATAACTTGGGAAGACAGGAGGGCGATACGGTTCTATGTTCTATACTAGTGGTTCGCCCCGAACTGAGATCCCACGACGTCTGGCAGAATTGGTACTTGTCTTTAGCATGTTCTTATTTAACTTAGACATAACCTAGATTAAACATAGACCCCTACATCTGAGCAACCCCTTGAACGATTTAACTCATTGTCTTACCAGCAAATCTTCAAACTGTTTATCTTCTAAACTTTTTGCAGATGATTGACGGTTCGAAAGTTGCTTTTAACAAACACACATACAAAAATACAACGCTCAAAAGTCAAAGTTGTTATAGAGTTCTTCGCTCGCTCGATCAATTACGTCTACACTACCTCGAACACATAATCCAAACAGCCAGAGTAAGGGACTAGCATTTCATTCATCCATCCATTCCTGTGCCAAGGGCCACTTACCAACGAACGCGATGGTGTATTTTATGTAGAAGATGCCACGGACCGGACGTGACGATTTGCCAACTCATAGATTAAGGGTTAGGGGTCCTTTTTAGGGGTCCTTTCGGGGATTTCGGGTATAAACACAAATGATGTAAAAATGTTTATGAGAAGCTTTTAAAATATCTAACATAGCTAGAATTCCCAAAATTATACCACAAAGCTCTTTAGGAATAAAGATCAACCCCAGATAAGATTACCTACATTTTATACCCTCTAAGCTACTTGCTCAGCTCAGCTCTAAGACGCGATCAAAGATAGGGAGTCTACATCACACAACTTATGACGTCATTTACGAAGGTCGAGAAAGAATAAGTTAAGCGACGTTAGGGTTCAGTTTGTACATATTTGGATACGTTCAATCAAGCTTTTATGCAGACTTTACAAATGCCAGAGCGCGTCGAACCCTAAAACACTAGAGAAGATGCGACGAACTCTACAATTTGTAAGAATTGCGGAGACACGCTTAAATAACCAAACGAAATGGCTCTTTGGTTTAATATTGTACAGCTTCCAAGGAGAAAATACAAGACAAAATGATTTGGAGACTGCTGTTTACGGGTTTTAATATAGGTAAATGAATACGCAAAGGCTTAAGTTTTTGGAGGAGGTAGGGCACAGCGAGATTTTCTCGCTCTAAATTGGAGCAGCCCGCCTGGGGAGGTACCTCCGCCTTACAGAAGATCGCAGCCAAATAACATTATTTGTTTCAAATAGTGTTGTGTTCCTGCGGTAAGGTTGCCAGAGCTCTTTAGGGGTGGGGTGGTTCGGGGTCGGCAACGCGTGCGTGATGCCTCTGGTATTGCAATCGCTCATTGGCTACGGTAACCGCTTACCAACAGGTGGGCCGTATGCCATTATATATTGCGACATTAGTTGCATAAAAAAAAAAGTGATCAGCTCTCTCATCCCCAACTAAACACACTATTCCTCTGCCTTCCTCGGGTCTCTGGCATTACAAACGATTCAAAAACTAGGGTCAGTTCTTCAAACGTATGGAGGATAGAGCAGCTTCTTTTTGTAGTGTGCACTAATAAATAATTTTACGAAATCAAACCCCTAAGGGTGTTGAAATTTGTATGAAAATAACGTCACGCGAACGAAGTCGCCAGGGTTTCCCTAGTCTGTGGTCCTGGCACGAACAATTACGATACGATAGCAAATGTCAAATATTAGCCAAACAAAATTAAAAGATTTCAAGCATCGCCGATGTCATGAGGATGTCATGTCATGAGGAGGGATGAAAGTCATGTAACGAGAAGAGCGTTAGGTATGAATGTGGATGGATATAAGACTAGAGGAAGGCCGAAGAAAAGATGAATGATGAAGATGTGAGTGCGGAGATGACGGCTAACAGAAGAGAGTGGAAGAAGAAAACATGTTGTGCCGACCCCACATAATGTGGGACAAGGGCAGGAAGAAGAAGAAGAAGCATCGCCGATGTCAGTATTAAAGTAAAATTCAAAGTTTTACTATCGTATCGCAGGCGCAACGCTATCCTGAATTATTCATGCTTGAGCCACTCCTTATAATATTGTGATGACAAGACAGCCATAAGGAGACCGCATGCGAAGGCGGCCATAAAAATGCGGACTAATAAAGTCTGCCTAACCGTATGATGTAGAATCAGTCTCCATTTCACAAAGCAACCTACGTTTTCCATTCGTTTAAATAATAAAAAGGCTTTTTTCGTACAAAGGTAATTGCTCAAAAAGGTAGGCGTGGAGGGATAACAAGCCGGGACGCGTGTTAATTATCGGCTGTATATGGCCGGGGTGTATTGATGCGGAGCACGTATCAGATTGTAGGATAGTTGTTAGGAACTAGGTACGAGTATGTTTGTTTGTGACGAGAATTGCTTTAGGATTTCAGGGTGTATCTAATTGGGTAAGTTAGGTTTACCGTTTTTTCTCTTGGTCCCTACATTATTTATTACTTTGCTAAGTTTGCAAAATTCAAATAACGTCATCATCATTTCAGCCGCAGGACGTCCAGTGTTATTCAAACTCAAAAGATGTTTATTTCAATAAATCACTAGTAACTTTGAAGAGTCTTAGAAACTAGGTGAAGCTACGCCTGACCCTCGCGACCAAGCCTAGAAGAATCAGGCAACTAACACGGCTTGGTGCCTATCATTTTGTTCGATGAGTTTCCACAAAATGTAATGTAGAGCTTCAGTTGTGTTAAACATAGGCCTCCCCCACAGATTTCCGGAGCGAATTACTATCATCATCATCATCATTTCAGCCGTTCGATGTCCACTGCAGAACAAGGTCGCCCCCATAGACAGAGCAAATTCCTTATCATGTGCCCCTCAAGGAATTTGCTGTGCCCATACTCACCACGCTGGGCATGCGGGTTGGCGAGCGCAGTTAGAGCTATCGTTGTTAAAATGAGGGACGCTGCTGCCCATCCCCTAGCTTTTTTCACTTAGTCGCCTCTTACGACATCCGCGGAAAGGTAAATATGGAGGGGCCTATTCTTCAGCCGGGGCCACTACGGCCATATGTGGAATTACTATCAAGTGGGGGTAAATTTGCCCATACTCACGCTGAGCACACGGGTTGGCGAGCATAGTTAGAGCTATCTAGGGCATGGGCTGAAGCCTATTTTTCCCTTAATCGCTTCTACGACATCCGCGGGTAGGTAGGTAAATATGGAAAGGCCTAACGCCTGTTATCACCAAGCGTGGTAGATATCTCTCAGATCTCCAGGCTATCAGATCCTTTAAGACGGCTAAGGGGGTAGTCAGAGGCACGTCCGAGTATACCATAAGGCACATGCCGACTACAAGCATTCGACCTACGTAGGTAGGTATAAGTCGAAAATAAAAATAGATTATATTTTATCTACAACACGAGAAATGCCTCATCGACACGCAATGTTGCATATTATGACGTAAATTAGGGATTTGAGTAAACGTTCATCACTACATTCTTATTATATCACCAAGTCCTCCCCCGCCGCGTATTTGTCTGTCTGTCGGAACAAGATAAACTCAAAAACTACTGAATTGATTTTCATAAGGTTTTCACCAATGGACGGTTTAGGTCAGTGGTCTCCAAACTCTTTTGCCTCGTAGACCCCTTTACTTGTTTTTCAGTTTGGCGTAGACCCACTACCTAAATTCGCAAAAAACGAATAGGTGAGCAAGCAATGATAATCGCTAAGTACAAGAAAAATACATTTTGGTAATAAAATTTTCCACTAGCTTTCGAGGGCTCTTAAACTCTTATCTTATCACTCCATTAATTTGATGATCAAGTCAAAGTCATGTTCAAAAGGTCATTTTACTAGGATCACGTTGAAATGTCTTAGAAACTAGGTGAAGCTACGCCTAGTAGAAACTAGGTGAAGCTACGCCTAGCGCCTGTTCCTAAAAGCCTAGAAGAATGACTCAGTAATGACTCTGCAGGTGATATAATCTGCATGTTTCAAGACACCTTGGGCGTCTATGACGTATGACGTATGACGTCTTAATGCTATTCAAAGTCATAACTATTTGAACTATTACGAATTAGAACCATAAATCTTGAGATTGTCAATTTATGTCACTTATTCTTCTTCTTCTTCCTGCCCTTGTCCCACATTATGTGGGGTCGGCACAACATGTTTTCTTCTTCTACTCTCTTCTGTTAGCCGCCATCTCCGCACTCACTTCTTTCTTACTCATGTCATCTTTAATACAATCCATCCATCTTTTCTTCGGCCTTCCTCTCGTCTTATATCCATCCACATTCATACCTAACGCTCTTCTCGTTACATGACTTTCATCCCTCCTCATGACATGCCCCAAACCATGCTAACCTATTACTTCTCAAATTTTCCGTCACTGGCGCTACTTTCATACATCCTCTGATGTATTTCTTATTTTGTCCATTCTCGTCACTCCACACATCCATCTCAGCATCGCATCTCCGCCGCATGCACTCTTCTTTCATCCGTCCCTTTGGTAGCTCAACACTCAGATCCATACCAACTTATGTCACTGCCTTAACAAAATCGAAAAGATGGTCGTACAGCCCCTGTTAGTTGTAATTTATATCCCTTTCGGAATAGTATCATTATGAAACACCTTGTACAAGGTGATTCATAATATGTATGCCATCCCGAAAAGGGCTTATTCTACAAGCAATTGGCAATAAAGTTTGTTCTACGACTTTTGGAAATTAGACGTTTTTCACTGAAAAAACTCCGTGTGAAAATCAACTGTTTTGTGGTCAAATCAGGTCAAACTCAATGAATCGGCTGTTTTTGGTAGCAATCTTGATTCCGAAATTCTTGTGAGTTTAGTTTTTAGTTCTAAAGATGATAAAAATATCAAAAACAGCTAATTTGAGAAAGTTAAAAAATTAATGAAATGAAAATATTGATGTTTTTTTTACTAATATTATTTATTTTTGTTGTTAGAATAACCCCTTTTGGGATGGTATGTGTTGTGAAACACCTTGTAACTATTTGCAAAGCAATATTTGTCCCAGAAACCTTTCATATGCCTTTTGCCTGTTAGCTCTGTTGAGAGAGATCCATTGTCTGTTAGCTCTCTTTAAGACATGATTTTATTGCTTGTTCAAAAGCTTGTGTTCAATGAATCAGATTTAAATAAAAATAAACATTTATGCTACTTAGAACCATGGTCACCAACGACATAGCTCTCAGAATTAGCAAGTTGAAGTATTACTGGGCATAGTAAAGGTTCTCGAATGGCGAACACTGGGCGACTCAGTGTTGGAAGGCCCCACCCGATGGATCGAAGATGTTATGAAGGTTGCGGGAAGTTGTTGGATGGAGAAGGCTCAAGACCAGTCAAGCTGTTGACTCCTACTGGCTGATGATTGTAGATCCGCTATGTATTTTACAGTCAAGTAAAGATATATCTATTGTATCTAAGTATTCAACAAAAAATGTATCATTTGTCAACCTAAAGCACACAATAGCATTGGTACAAATTTAGATATAAGTTTACATTTATGGTTTATAAATAGTTTTGAACCTAGACACAACATTACAGGAAAACCTATTGCTAAGGTAAAGTAGGTAGTAATAACTCATCAAAAAATAAATGAAGAATGACAATCCCAACAATCCCTTACCATTTTGCTTAGCGATTTTGTTTAGGCGGTGACGTAAGTTGACTATCTCAAAGATAAGGTTTAAAATCGTATTCATTATTGATAATATGCTTGCATTTTATACCCAAGAATCATCATGGTACATCATGGTAGGGCCCAATTATTACGAGCTAGGATCTCAGACAAATACATAAGTAGACGCAAAGAATTTGTCTGAAGTGGGGACTGAACTAAAATAAGAGTTATGCTCGAATTCGGTGGGCGGAGAAACGTAGTCAGAACATGTCATCTACATTTATTAGGACCCAACTTGTACCTTACCGGTCAAATAATCATGTCACTCACCTGATTATTTATTTGTTGTAGCACTTGTCAAACAAAAACTGTCGTAGTCACTCAGCACACCCACAAAGCACCAAAATACAGCACAATGATGAGATCAAAAGGCTTTTGCTCTGTCTGACAGCTGCCCGCTCCCTTCGCTGGTCGATGAGGTTAGCCACGGAACGAAATGCGCAATCCTTTGACTATGCGCATTGACCTTCGGTATTAACAGTCATGCGCAATGTAAATAAACGTAATTTAATTTAATTGCAATTTTCGGATGCCTCAACTCACGAAAAAGAGGAAAACTAAGCGGTGGCTGTTGTTTTGTTTGCGTTCGATCGGATGGATGGCTGAAAAACATTGCTAAAACGTTTCATTGATATGAGCGCCATCTCGTATTTTGTAAATGTTGGCGTGAAGTCTTCTTCTACTAAAGAAAAGCTTTTTCTACTCCCTCCTAGAGGGCATCATATGCATTCAAACAATCGCTTGTTTTCCTATCCTAGGTTCTTAGATCATAATTATTATTTATACTCTTAAAGTATAATGATGATCTAATGCCTGGGTTATTACTTTTTGACTTAGTATTTACAATTTACAAGGTACTAGGTAGGTACGTATACAAGTTATGTAATTTTAAACCCTGTTTTGTTATTTCAATCAATTTATAAGTAGGTAATTAGATACCTATAGCTATAAATGGACGTAAGTAGATAGATAAGTAGGCCTACGATACTGCGCGCGATAAATATCTTGCTATATATACCTATAATTTATATAGGTAACTAAGTAGGTACCTACCTACCTAATTAATTACTTAGGCTTTGTCCTTATGTAAAAATTATAGGTACCTACCTTTTATTACTTTTATTACTATTATTACTTATACTACTTAGGTGGCAAACAGACATACGGCCCACCTGTTGGTAAGCGGTTACCGTAGCCTATGAGCGCTTGCAATACCAGAGGCATCACGCACGCGTTGCCGACCCCGAACCCCCCTCCCCCTAAAGAGCTCTGGCAACCTTACTCATCGCAGGAACACAACACTATTTGAAAACAAATAATGTTATTTGGCTGCGATCTTCTGTAAGGCGGAGGTACCTCTCCAGGCGGGCTGCTCCAATTCAGAACGAGAAAATCTCGCTGTGCCCTTCCTCCTCTCAAAACCTACCTGGGTACCTATCTAAGTACTTGAAGACTGTAGGTAAGTAATAACGACAATATTAATTTCTAACGAATCTTACAGTAGGAATTTATTATGTAGGTACCTACTTGTGGTGAAGGTACTAACTAGACTTAGGTAGGTTAGTACCTACCTTGTGCTTAATTCGCAGGTACATTTCACTAATTTCAAGTTATAGGCATGCCCGGGATGGAAGACTAATAAAACAATGAAATCATGATGATTGGTAGGTAAATCAAGTATCTTTCAAGGGTCTTTCTTGCTTTAATTGTTTTTAAGGTTTATAATAGTAACATAGGTATCTAGCATAGTAAGTCTCAGTTCCGATACAAAAAAAAACGCGGAACTCATTATAAAGAGGTAGGTACCTACCTATAAGTAGGTATAATAACGAAACGCTATAGCGGCTAACGACGATATCGCGCCGTAATGACCTTGAAGTCTTGTTTTTAATCCGTTATTTTATAGATAATCCAATTCCACAAAGTATCGTGAATTATTGCATTTTGAATCTTATACCAATGTCATAAAGGTCACTAGATAAGTAATTGAGAAATGGAATAAACTCTACCTAACAAGTTTCCGCCCGCGGCTTCGCTCGTACATTCATGCCACATTCAAATCAGTCGTTGCGTCGTGAAAGAGTAGGTAACAAACATCTTCACAGCTTTACCAACATTCGCATTTATAATATTAGTAGGTACCTACGTAGTTTAAGATAGGAAGTAGGAAGTGGGATTAAAACATTAATTTGTTTGTCTGAATGTAGGTACTTATCGAAAATCCTTGACATGCTGCGTAGGTAGCACCAATTATACCTACACATTCCTTTCCGCGGCGCCATTGCCGCCAGCGCCGTTATAACGAGTCGTTATTAACGACGATGATTTTCGTAAAAATTTAACGAAAATCATCGTTATTTTTCCATGTTTTTTAAAAAACATTGATGGATTGGAATACTCATATAGCGCTTGTAGTTCATGGTTATCACTCCACTCACACTGACAGCAGAAAATGCTATGAAAATGTATGCCTAATTAGACATTTTCAAAACAACACACATTTACATGCACTCGCTCTTCATAGAAAATAAGTAAAGATTGTTTACAACTTTTCTTACATTTAATATCGAGAACCTAATGTTTTATTTTTATTTTTTATGTTATACGGAGGCAAACAGGCTTACGGCCCACCTGATGATAAGTGGTTACCGTCACCTATTGACATCAGCAACACCTGGAGCATTGCTAATGCGTTGCCTGCCGAACCCCTCCCCCCCTAAAGAGCTCTGGCAACCTTACTCACCGCAGGAACACAACACTATTTGAAACAAATAATGTTATTTGGCTGCGATCTTCTGTAAGGCGGAGGTACCTCCCCAGGCGGGCTACTCCAATTTAGAGCGAGAAAATCTCTCTGTGCCCTACCTCCTCCAAAAAAAAGACAAACCTAACATAGGTTTTAAGACATTTACTACCATTCATTTGTATTCCTTTTGTGTAATAAATAAATATAAACAATATTATAAAATAAAATAAATTATGCCGCTTCCAGACTCTCCACGAGGCTACACGAGGTAACGCGAGTGCGAGAGTGAGGACGATGCGCTCGTATTCCCTCGCATCGCCTCGCTGTCGCTCCGCTTCGTGTCGGTTTTTCCGGCGCGAGTCAAAGGACGAGAAAGACGTAGCGGGCGACTGAATAAATAAATATTCCGGACATATCACACATGGTCAACTGATCCCAAACTAGGCATAACCTGTACTATGGGTAACAGAGACTGATATACATAATAGATATATATTTAACACCCAGACACAGAACAAACATCTGTGTTAGTCACAAATGTTTGTCCGGTGTGGGAATCGAACCCGCGACCTCTAGCGCAGAAGGCAGAGTTACTACCAACTGAGCTATGAGGCCAGTAATAAATTCAGAGTGTGGATGGCTAACACTCCTGCCGCCTCCACTCGCCAAGACTCGTGCCGAGAGCCTCTACGAGGCGCCTTGCGAGAGTCTCGATGGGGCATAAGGCTGCGTTTCCACCAGAGATGTGCGATGGAAATGTGTCGTACGAGGATGCATTGCGAAGCTGTGAAATGTGTCGACCGTCTATGGACTGGCTGGTACAGTATGCGCAAACCTCGCAACACACATTCCTCGCACACATCCCTCGTAGGTACATATAACGCATACAAAACAAGCGAGGTATGTGTGCGAGGGATGTGCCTCGCACACATACCTCGCTTGTTTTGTATGCGCAAAAATCTAGCTCTGCTGAGCCGTTTCCACCAGAGCTGAGCTGACCGAGGCGAGGTAAATGAAGCGATTATTGGTTCTTAGGCCGTGGTGGCCCCGGCTGAAGAATAGGCCCCCCCATATCTACCTATCCGCGGATGTCGTAAGAGGCGACTAAGGGAAAGCTAGGGGATGGGCAGCAGTGACCCTCATTTTAACAAAGATAGCTCTAACTGCGCTCGCCAACCCGCATGCCCAGCGTGGTGAGTATGGGCAAATCCCCCCACATGTTAAGGAATTCGCTCTGTCTGTGGGGGAGGCCATGTTCAGCAATGGACGTCGAACGGCAGAAATGATGATTGGTTCTTTACAAACACATTCCTCGCTACGCATCCTCGCACATCTCTGGTGGAAACGCAGCCTTAGAATAGGAAATGTTTTTGATGAGATCGAAGATGTTCTTTGTCTCAAACATGAGTACCTATGTAGGTATCTAACCTCAATATTCCAACAAACAATATTATAACATAGGTAATACACGTTTTTATCGCGATAAAGCAATACCTAGATTAATTCTTAAGAACCAAGTACTTACCTACACATATCTTTACAGTGCCCGATAGCGAGATCGCGATTAACGGGCGATAACGACGTTCAACGCTTAACGACGGCTATCATAGCGGCCGTTACATTCGTACTTGATTATATAAACGCGTGAAATGATAACTTATCTCTATCCCATGTATAATTTCGCATTTGAATGCAAGTACTTACCTATATATTGTATGTTATTAAGCCTATGTAAAATTGATTTTCCAATTACTTGCCAGCTTTGAATAAGTAAAAATGCGTTTTGTCTTTACCATTATCGTTACGTTTATATGTTACTAGCTTCCGCCTGCGGCATCTCTCGCGTGGTGCAGCCATAAAAAGTAGCCTATGCTATTCTAGGTAAAGAACTTTAACTATTCCAAGTTTCAACGAAATCGGTTGAGCCGTTGCGGCGTGATTGAACAACAAACATCCAAACATCCTAACAAACTTTCGCATTTAAATATTAGTAGGATTGTGATGATAATTATGGTACCTACCTAGAATCTACCTTATTAATACTACTAGAGTCTACCCACATAATTAGAATTAGAATTATTTATTTCAGTTAAAACAGCAAGCTTACAGTTTATACCAAAGTGCCTACTGTCTAAAATTAAAACTTAAATATACTCTTAGCGAATTAAATATTTACAAATGCTATCATTAAAGATGTCGACATGTTGGACCTCGTGTACATAGGCATTTAAAAGAGTGAGAGTTCTTAGCGTTGGCGCATTATGAGCGTGACAAGTGGTGTGTCGTGTCATAATAGGTCACCATTGTAGTGACTAGTATTTAAGGATACCTGCATTCCTTAACTTATGCTGTCTCCGGGGGACAACTGACAGTGACAGATAACAGATGACACCTGAGATGGAGAGATGTTTACATACTCTCAGGGAGTGAGTCAGTCTGTGGTCAAGCCGGCACGAGCAGGCGCGCGGGAAGTTACTGTGAGACTGAGATATTATATGTGATATAATAATAACGAGGGAGTTGTCCTGCTAGGAACCAGCGTGGTGTAAGGCATACACTACAACCATCATCATCATTATGTCATCCACTGCTGAACATAGGCTTTTCCCATAGATTTGCATAGCTGGTAGACTGGTGGAGATGAAGTGGTGGTAGTGGCCCAGCCTTCTGATCACAATTGATTTACCGAAAACATCGTGAGGAAACCGGAATGTCCTAGAACCGAATTCGTAGACATGTGACATGTGCCCGAAAGGAGTCTCTAAGAGGCGCACTTTAATACTTCCTAACACAGGATGACGAAGAAAGAACCAGTAAAACGTGGACACATCAGTAGGTATCAGTAGCTCAGTTAGCTACCTAAAAATGAGTCCATCCGGCAAAGTAACTAACCACGCAATGCCTCACTACTTGCCTTGCCACAGCGCTATGAAATTTCTAATGACACAATACAAACTAGATAAGACATTTTATACAAAAACTAAAAACCGACTTCAATTTCCTGAATATTTACCTACAAGATTAATATCAACCTCTTCTTTTTTTTTATCAACCTCTATGCGTTTTGCTCACCTACTGAGGAAGACACTAGCCACCTACACTTTCGAATAAAAAACAAAAGTTAGTATGACATCCATTCATCATTAATAATAACTCTTACGGCACTGACTGACTGACTCACAATCAAACGTAGTGGTTTTATTATCTTTGAAAATCAACGCAAAGCCTAACCAAAATCCCAAGAGTATGAAATTTGCAGGGTAGCTTCCTGTTGTAACGTATGGGTGCACAGAAAGGAATTCCCGACACACAACGTTAAAGTTTATGAAAAATAGCAGCAACCGAGCGAAGTCGCGGGGATAACCATACTAGTATTATGTTATCTGTGACCATACCATACCACCATGGACAAAAAAAAATTCGGCAAGTCGTGGTTTCAAGAGAGGATGAAGTTTTTTTAAGTTTTACGGGACAATTAGCAATACCTCAGGAATTAAATTAATATGGCACCACACCGGGATCATACTTTATACACCAGCGCAAGAATTATCAAAATCGGTTTAGTATTGGCGGAGATATCGAGTAACATACACAAAAAAAAAAAAAGAAAACTGCCTACTTGAGAACCTCCTCCTTTTTGAAGTCGGTTAAAAATAGCCTGCACTGAGTCACAACCACAAGACGTAGTAGGTCTCACCTGCTCAATGAGGGAATACCCAATAGCCTTGCGTCTCCGTGACGTTCATCGAATTGCATTTGTATTGCAAGCACATACGAAACTGCAGAGGAAAATAATAAGATGTAGATTTTAGTCACGTTATTTAACATTTAAACTAGGTATTATATTTACTAGTGTTTCGCCCTGAATTGAGATCTCGCGCGCTATGTCCGGTAAAAGTTGCTGCTTTGATCGTGGAGGCAGAAATAAGATATGTACCTACTCTACGAGGTCATTGAGATTTTACTAAATGGGAGCTCACGTTATAAAGGTTTTAAGCTATTAAAATTTTCGCTGTATCCTAAAAACCATATGCCATATCGCAATAAATATAAAAAAACAAAGTTCTTTCATATTAATAGGACATAGCACTTCATGCGTCACTTTTTTTAAAAAGCTGATTCGACCCTTATATTTACATCTTGGCCGATTTAACTCATATTCTTACCGGAAAATTTTGCAACCTGTTGACCTACTAAATTCCATACAGATCGGATTGGCGGTTCGAAAGTTATTCTCTAACAAATAAACATACAACGCCGGTTCGTCTAGATCAGTAATTCCCAAAGTGGTCTATATCGACCCCCAGGGGTCGACAGCGACTCTCCTAGGGGTCTACGAGAGTGAAAAAACATATTCGGGGTATATGAGATGCAAATGGGAGTCTACGAGATGCAACGAAATCCACGACTATAATAATGCCGCACTACAGTTAGAAGTAAGTCGGAAAAAAAAATAAGTTGGTGAATTGGCAAAAATAGGAGGAGGGGCATAGCGAGATTTTCTCGTTCTAAATTGGAGCAGCCCGCCTGGGAGGTACCTCCGCCTTACAGAAGATCGCAGCCAAATACCATTATTTGTTTCAAATAGTGTTGTGTTCCTGCGGTGAGTAAGGTTGCCAGAGCTCTTTAGGGGGAAGGGGGTTCGAGGTCGGCAACGCGTGCGTGATGCCTCTGGTATTGCAAGCGCTCATAGGCTACGGTAACCACTTACCAACAGGTGGGCCGTATGCTTGTTTGCCACCTCAGTTGTATAAAAAAAAAATGCAATATAGCTAATATGATTTTTTTGTGAATTTAGGTAGGACGTCTACGCCTAACCGAAAAACAAGCCAAGGGGTCTACGAGGCAAAAGAGTCTGGGGACCACTGGTCTAAATGTTTGAGAGATCTTCGCTCGCTCGATCAATTATTTTTATTGAAAGTAAAAGCTTATCTAAATCGTTAAATATGACTCTAGATAAAATCATATTACGTCGAAATTGGTAGAGTTAAGACTGCTACACACATGACTGAGTGCTTATTCTGAATGTTACGCTCAAAGAGTATATATATAATCCAGCGTAGTTACCATAGCACGAAAGGAGCCTCTAGGAGGACGCACTTTAATCCTTTCACAACACTGATTCTTTCACCCATAGGGCCTTTCAAGGATGACCAAGAAAGAATCAGTGACACGACAAGGTTGACAAGTAAGCAAGCAACCGTAGTTACGAAGCGTAACAAGCTGTTTTTACGCTGTGTAACCATGGCAACTCACATCCCGAAAAACAACCAAAAACGTTGGAGTGATGGTAGTGACTATATCGCAAGCATCGCGGGCCGCAACTGGACGAGGCTTGCACAGGATAGAGGAGAATGGCACATACAAAGGGAGGCCTATACCCTGCAGTGGGTGAAGTCAGGCTGTGGATGATGATGATGATGGTGGTAGTGACTCCACCTTCCGATCCAAAGAATGCCGGTCGTGCCTTCAATGAAATTTCCATCCAGGAAATATAAGTGACCACTTATGTAAAAGTTTTTTTTTTATTCCGTAACATGTCACACACGGTCAACTGATCCCAAACTAGGCATAGCCTGTACTATGGGTCCCAGAGACTGATATACATAATAGATATATATTTTACACCCAGACACAGAACAAACATCTGTGTTAGTCACAAATGTTTGTCCAGTGCTGGAATCGAACCCGCGACCTCTAGCGCAGAAGGCAGAGCTACTACCAACTAAGCTAAGAGGCCAGTCATATGAAGTGGACTTGCGGCAAACTACGGCGACGACGCGACGATAGAAAGACGAAATAAATGCTACCATTAGGATTGGCCGACTATTAACCAAACAGAGACAGCTGGCGGGAAGGAAAGGAGGCCTTTGCCCTCTATTAGGACACTAGGCTTAATCATTTTTTACCTACCTACTTACATAGGTTATAATAATGATCTGTGCCCTTCTCTTCATCGCCTGATAGCGGCTGATGGCTTCCGAGGATCAAACCTGCTGTGACGACAGCAGACATTTTATGGCGAGGCTGAAAAGCAGCGTAGCTGAGCCCTCGACCATTTCACCTGTCTACCTACATACATACCAAAACCTGTAAATTACCAATTGTATTTTTATAGCTGTGTGTAGGATTCTTGGTGAATAAATGCCCTTTTATTTTATTTTTTATTTTTATTATTTGTTAATAATACAGTACATATTTAAATGACGTGCTACGCCATGTTAGCGCTAAAATAAATATTTTGTTTCTATCGGGGTTATTAGATTGTTTTATTTGATTGCTGTTAAGATAATCAGTGGAATAATAATTTTATTGCTCCAGCCTACCTATCACGTATACCTACTTGCATATAAATTTATAGAAATTTTCGATAACGAAAACTGAAGGCTAAATTCCGTTATCACTTTCGTTAGTCGCGTGACGCAAATGCTAAGCTTTATGAGTCGATTATAATCATATAAAGATTAATTTATGTTATTTTAACATGTACCTACAAGTTATTAGACAATGTAATAAAATTTTATATATTTGATTAGGTACTTTAGCACTCAAGATAATGAAATCAACTACTTCCGGACTAAATAGAGGGTTTTCATCACGGTGCTACTAATAAATCATCACCTGTAGAAGTCCACTGCTGAACATGGCCTACCCCAAAGAGTTCCATGAATAAATAAATAAATATTCCGGACATATTCACACGAGAAACTGATCCAAACATTATAATAACATAGGCATTCTGCCCTGTTAGTTCACAATAAAATACTTCTTTACAAACAGGTCTTAATGCCAGTATGGACCTATGGTATACAGCTATGGGGTTGTACCAAAAAGAGTAATATCCTTATTATACAAGGGTTCCAGAACAAAGTGCTCAGAGAAATCGTAAATGCACCCTGGTACATAAGAAATGACGACCTCCATCGGGACCTAAATATCGAGTATGTCGACGAGGTCATAAAAAAATACGCAGAAGCCCACGAACACAGGCTTCATCATCATGTGAATGTCGAGGCCATCCAGCTCCTCGACAACACGGACATAGTGAGAAGACTCAAAAGAACAAAACCGTGTTAAATACTAGTGTAATGTAGTGAAAGTGCAAACGAGTGCTACCTATCAAGAACACAAGAACAAAGTGTCTTCCCCTTAAATAGAGACAGTAAGAAAAGTGTTAGTGGACACATTCTTAGTTGTAGTTATTGTAAAAAATTATGTCAATGTTAAATTACTTATTAGCCTACAGCATGGCTAGATTGTAATATTATTAGAGCACATTATTATGTGTAAACTAATTAAAAAAAAAAAAACTGATCCAAACTAGGCATAACCTGTACTATGGGTACCAGAGACTGATATACATAATAGATATATATTTAACACCCAGACACAGAACAAGCATCTGTGCTAGTCACAAATGTTTGTCCAGAGCGGGAATCGAACCCGCGACCTCTAGCGCAGAAGGCAGAGTTACTACCAACTGAGCTATGAGGCCAGTCATGACCAAAGGTCTTGAGACTTTTCCATCCACCGACTTCCCGCAACTTTCACAATGTCGTTGGTCCATCGGGTGGGGGGCCTTCCAACACTGCATCGCTCGGTTCATTCTCGGATGGCGACCACGAACAGAGCGACGACGCAATGTTGGAAGGCCCCAGTACCCGATGGACCGACGAAAAAAAAAAAGTGCGATGACGATTGCATCATAATTTTCACAAAAACAAAGCATTGATAACTCTTTTGATGAAATCAACACGTTCCTTTCTTAGTATCACTTTCATCCAAATAAAATTTTTAAACCAACTTCAAAAAGGAGGAGGTTCTCAAGTCGGCAGTTTTTTTTTGTGTGTATGTTACTCGATATCTCCGCCAATACTAAACATTTTGATAATTCTTTCGCTGATGTATAGAGTATGATCCCGGGGTGGTCCCATATTAATTTAATTCCTGAGGGATTGCTACTTGTCCCGTAAAACTTAAAAAAACGTTATCATCTCTTGAAATCACGACTTGCCGAAATTTTATTTTGTCGACTGTGGTATGGTATGGTTATCCCCGCGACTTCGTTCGGTTGCTGCTATTTTTACATAAACTTTAACCTAAGGGGTTGTGTGTCGGGAATTACTTTCTGTGCACCCATACGTTACAACAGAAATTTCATACCTACTCTTAGGACTTTTGGTTAGGCTCTGCGTTGATTGTCAAAGAGAATAAAACCACCACGTTTTATTGTCTGTCAGTCAGTCAGTACCATATGAGTTATTATTTATGATGAATGAATGTCATACTTACTTTGGTTTTTTGTTCGAAAGTGTTGGTGGCAGGTGTCATCCTCGGTAGGAGGATCAAAAAAAAGAGGTTGGTATTAATCTTGTAAATATTCAGGAATTTGAAGTCGGTTTTCAGTTTTTGTAAAAAATATATTATTTTTGTATGAAATAAATTTCTCATCACAAACTATACATATATTTTGCTAATGTCAGAGTGAAAAGTATAAGTTCGGTCAAGTAACCATTACCATGTAGTTAGTAAAAAAAAACACCAGCTTCCATTCCATTATAAATACCGACAAGATAAGACACAATGTATTTACTCTACTTTCAGTTTATTTACCGTTTTAACGAGATTTGCGTGAGCATGCTGTCTGTCCGAGTCTTTCCTGCAGCTCAATAAACCTTTGTTTTCTTAGAACAAGCAACCGACATTTGATGGCCGTAGTAAAGAGGAATCGGCAGACGCCATCTTTTCTATTGACAAAAATTTATTATTATTATGAACCTACTTCAAAAATAATTTACGAGATCTACGATTCGATTTGGACGAGTCAGCATATTCGGCATTATATGTAGTTATTATGCACCTACTAGCTGTACGCGCGCGGTTCCATTCGCAATAGTCCGATATAACAATAATCGAATTTCATAAAAGCAGGGAAAATAAATAGAAATAGGTTCACGACTTTTATCCCCTCTCAGATCTGCAGGCGATCCTAGAAGATGTCTAAGGGGGTAGTCATTCATTTGCCTTTCATACGTGACCGGTTGTAAGCACATCGCCGCTTTAAGAGTACTATTGGTAAGTCAAGGAACCTTCTTTCCACTTAGCCAACACAACTTATATAAACGCGGGGATTTTTGACTAAGTGGGGTGGTTTCAAAGATACGGGGGCAAAGAATGTGAACAAATTATCAGGTTATCTGGGGTGTCATAATAAAGAGCTTTTAATTCACGTTTAATTAATAATCAAATAGTTAATTCTTAGTTTTATTTACAGTTATGAGGCAAAACCAAATTCACATTTTCGTTTTAAGATGTATACAGATGAGATCTCAATTCGGGAAAAACTATTATTGCGGGCGTTATTTTTGACGGTCACAGTTTTTTAGGAAAAAAGTAACTAGGTATCTACTCGTAGATTCAAAGCGGCATCTTCTTTAAGTGACATTTTTATTAGCTTTGCTTTCTATGTTACGCAGAAATGGGTTTATGTTGTACCTAGTTGAACGAAATAGGTACACTTTGTATCAAGTAGGTAATATATAATTAAATTATTGTAAAGTGTAGACTTTATAGACTGGCCGTGTTGGCCCCGGCTGAAGAATAGGCCCTTCCATATCTATCTATCCACGGATGTCGTAAGAAGCGACTAAGGGAAAAAAGCTAGGGGATGGGCAGCAGCATCCCTTATTTTAACAACGATAGCTCTAACTGCGCTCGCCAACCCGCATGCCCAGCGTGGTGAGTATGGGAAAATCCCCCCACATGATAAAGAATTTGCTCTGTCTGTGGGGGAGGCCATGTTCAGCAGTGGACGTCGTACGGCTGAAATGATGATGATGATGATGATGTAGACTTTATTATAAATTGTAATTATTGTAAAGTGTAGACTTTATTATATATAAAGTCTACACTTTACAAAGGGCTGGCTACAATTTTACTTGGATGCAATCTTCTGTAAAGCGGAGGCACCTTCCCAGGCGGGCTGCTCAAAATTATAGAGAAAATCTCGCTGTGCCCTACTTCCTCAAAATATTAATAATATTCCTGACTCATATGATCTTTCGATATCAGTGAGCTATATCTCGCACCCTCAAATGTCGAACTCATGTATGGATCATTTTGCAACGTAATCACATTTCAAGGACATGTCGCTTGCCATCTCAACACGGCTAGAATAGAATAGGCATAGAATACAGGGACGTACAATCTGACTCATCCATGCATGTGTTTTATATGTGTAGGTAAATGCTATGCGTGCGCGTTGATGTCTTTTATATGGGGACGAGCGCACGCGTAGCGTTTGCGCGTATATTGGTCTACACTTTTTACAAATAAGGAAGATTTTTTATGAAACAGTTCCCAACCTTTTTACAAACTCAGCCTTACAGAAGATCGCAGCCAAATAACATTATTTGTTTCAAATAGTGTTGTGTTCCTGCGGTGAGTAAGGTTGCCAGAGCTCTTTAGGGGGGGGAGTGGTTCGGCAGGCAACGCATTAGCAATGCTCCAGGTGTTGCTAATGTCAATAGGCGACGGTAACCTCTTACCATCAGGAGGGCCGTAAGCCTGTTTGCCTCCGTATTACATAAAAAAAAAAACTCAATCTCAGTTCACAAAAGGCGAGCCGTCACGATTCAATCTCGTTGTCCCTCGAAAGCGGACGGACAAGATTTCCTGGACGCATTAAAATAATTGGCATGAGCTGCAAGAACCTCACTGAGAAAATTGGAATATTTTAGCGGTAAATATTCGCACATTTTTTTTTATGATCATCAGCATCATCAGTCAGACGATTTCCACTGCTGGACATCGTCTAGTCTAGTCATCGTCTACACAGCGTAAATCAGTGCAGTGGACCCGATCGAATTATAAAATAAATTTAAGCTGTTTGATTAAACACGATTTAATACCGTGATCTCCGAAGCACGGAAGCGCTCATGTGATTATGCTACTAGCGGCCACCCACCTATTTTTTGGTCGCGCTGAAGGTTGCGCTGTCGTCCAACTTACCTACATACGTTCGCTTCCATACATACTGTATCAACTAGGTACAGCCAACACTAAATAGATCCAGCAGGTTACCCTGAATCATAAATCCTTTTGGCAAATGTTTAAATAATTGCTTTGAGAAATCATTAAATAATATTTTGGAAGTAAAACCCACAAAATTGTCACCTATTAATTTTTTTACCACATTGCTATTAGAGGTACTCGTTATCCGGACAACATAACAATTAACCATGCCAAAATGGACCTTCAATAGTCTACATCATCGGTATTTATAACTAAATTACCGGTAAATAATCGTATCTTTAATTGATGAATGTAATAATTAAGCATGCCTAATGGCCTAAATGGTAACTTATTTCTTATTAAGTACTCACAATAAATACTGAATGACGATTTCGATTCATTTTCATAAATCTTTGTTGTGTCGATGTTTACAGTCTCGTTACAATGTTAAAGTACCAATTTTCAGGTTTTAAAATAATTGAGCGTGAAATTCAGTAATCAAACAATGTTTTATAGGCTTGATTCCGACAATGCCCTTATTTGTAATTTTTTTTTCTTTCACATTTGTATAAGCTCTTATTTATTAGGGATCATTATTATTATTATTTTTGAGCCTCAACTAGTTCGATCGGCACCACACTGGCTCTAAATTCAATTTTGTTTCTAAGACGTTTCGAAGTGATCCTAGTGATTTTATTGAAATAAAAACCTTTGACTTTGCCAAAAAATTAATGCTGCTATTCACTACAAAAACGATGTAAGTTTGATGCACGTTATTTTGAACACAGCACAGACGCACAGAATCTCGATAAAATTAAATTTTATCATTAATATATATGAATGGTGTAATACTACTTACTTATCCTACTTCATACTATCCTACTAATTCTAATATTATAAATGCGAAAGTTAGTGAGGATGTTTGGATGTTTGTTGTTCAATCACGCCGTAGCGGCTAACTGATTTCGATGAAACTTGAAATATAGATAGATAGATAAACTCTTTATTGTACATAGAGATAGAAAATAACAAAAGGGAGAAAACTTATTAGAATTTAAACTTAACTTTAAGAGTTCTTTACCCATAAAAGCATAAGCTTTTTATCAAGATACCACGCGAGCGAAGCCGCGGGCGCAAGGTAGTAATATTATTAATGCAAATGTTTGTTTGTTTGTGAGTAAATCATGCCGTAAGGGCTCAGCCGATTTCGATGAAACTTAAAGAGTCGTTTGTTTTCGACAGACGACAGTTCGCTTGATTCCAAAATGGGTAAAATTACACTAAAACATTCCAATTGGGTATGTTCCAAGACATACCTACTCTCTCAAAGTATTTGACCTTCATTGCGCTTTTCTTGGGTAATGTCGTCTGGCTGCCGCGACACGAGAGCCCAATGCCACCGCGAGAAATTAATGGCTAAAACGTGCTACACTTGATTCAAAACTGTGATACGAAAACGAAGACTCAAAAAATTTTAATTTGTTACCTCGGTACTTACAGTCGCCTACTTATAAGATGCATACATTTTATAAGTAACCTATCATATAAAAAATCACTATTTGAAATTTCCCGTCAAAACTGCTTGTTTAAATATATATTTTTTTTAATATTCCGGACATATTACACACGGTCAACTGATCCCAAACTAGGCATAGCCTGTATGATGGGTACCAGAGACTGATATAAATAATAGATATATATTTAACACCCAGACACAGAACAAACATCTGTGTTAGTCACAAATGTTTGTCCAGTACGGGAATCGAACCCGCGCCCTCTAGCGCAGAAGGCAACTCTAGTAACTCTACTACCAACTGAGCTGAGTTTGTCAACAAAGAGTAAGAATAGTGGGGTTAGTCAACTCACATCCGTGTCGAAATGCTCCTGTATGACTAAACAAACCAACACGTGCCTCTTGACACACTTTTACAGTTTGTTTGCATCGATGCACTGCTCAGAATGACGATAATCAGGTAAATAATTTGAACAGAACGCCACTTGTAGAAAATGACACAAGTTACTTTTTGTCCACGGGAAAAATTGAAGCAATTTGATTTTCATGTAATCCAATGAAGACTACCCTAAGAACTACTGTCTGTATATATAAGGGATATAAATATCTGTATGTATATATATATAAGAAGATTCTTTAAAAAAAATTAGGCACTGCATCCACATGGAGTTTAAAGAGTATATAGGACAATTGTTTTTATCGTCATCAAAATTGTCGTCGAAGATAATGCCTGTAGACTTATATGTACGGTCCCGCCACGCAATACTCTTTATGCAGAAAACCAAAATTTTTACATTATTATTTCGCCTCCGAGATAAAGATTGTTTATGTACTTGTGACAATAAACGCACACGTTATGTTTGATTTATGATTTTGCGTTACTAAGTTTATGACAGCAATAAAACACAAAAAATCTGATAATTATGTAATACTAGCTTTCGCCACGGCTTCGCTCTCGTGGTAGCTAGATAAAAATCCCCTTCATCATCATCATCATCATCAGCCTGTAGAAGTCCACTGCTGGACATAGGCCTTCCCCAAAGAGTTCCATGACGAACGGTCTTGAGCCTTCTCCATCCACCGACTTCCCGCAACCTTCACAATGTCGTCGGTCCATCGGGTGGGGAGCCTTCCAACACTGCGTCGCCCGGTTTGTGGTCGCCATTCGAGAACCTTTACTCCCCAACGGTTGTCGGTTTTGCGAGCTATATGGCCTGCCCACTGCCACTTCAACTTGCTAATTCTGAGAGCTATGTCGGTGACCTTAGTTCTTCTACAGATTTCCTCATTTTTGATCTTATCACGTAGTGAAACTCCAAGCATAGCTCTCTCCATAGCCCGTTGCGCGACTTTGAGCTTGTATATGAGTCCTAAATAAAAAGATAAAAAGCCTATATTCTATTATATGTAAAAAAGTCTATTCTCTTTCTATTCTGCTCATGTTTCATCTAAATCGTTTGAGCCGTTATTGTAACACAAACATCCAAACGGCCTCACAAACTTTCGCATTTATAATATTAGAAGGATTTTAACCATAAAGATAAGCCTATGTCATCATCAACATCAGCCTAATGAAGTTTTCCTCCCCCACTCTTCCCCCAAAGAGTTCCGCGAATCGGTCTTGCTTGAGTCTTCTCCATCCACAGACAACCGTTTCCTCTTGCTCCTACTCGGTTCTCCTACTGGAAGGAGCAAGAAGACCAATATGTTCTTATGCTCCTACCGGTAGGAGCATACTTTCCGCATGAAGTAAGTTGATAGTCTCAAAGATCGAATAAAATAGTGCTGTCACGCTGTCTAATGGCAATAAGGCGTCATGGTAGGGTCCGGTGTCATCTTTACATGCGCTCGCACTTCATAGAAAATAAGTAAAGATTGTTTACAATTTTTCTTACATTTAATATCGAGAACCTAATGTCTAGACAAACTTAACATAGGTTTTAAGACATTTTAAGAGGAGGTAGGGCACAGCGAGATTTTCTCGTTCTGAATTGGAGCAGCCCGCCTGGGAGGTACCTCCGCCTTACAGAAGATCGCAGCCAAATAACATTATTTGTTTCAAATAGTGTTGTGTTCCTGCGGTGAGTAAGGTTGCCAGAGCTCTTTAGGGGGTTCGGGGTCGGCAACGCGTGCGTGATGCCTCTGGTATTGCAAGCGCTCATAGGCTACGGTAACCGCTTACCATCAGGTGGGCCGTAAGCTTGTTTGCCACCTCTGTTGTATAAAAAAAAAAATAATAATTACTGCCATTCATTTGTACTCAATTTGTGTAATAAAATAAAAACGACTTAATATTGCGTTAACAGAAAATATATATTTAGCAAACGTATAGTTGATTCTTTTGACATAGAAAATTTTAATATATTGAACGTGAATCCATGCCTCAGTTCGAACCGGTTTGCGTAATGTAAAAACATGGCGTTACATGGCGTATTGCATAAAATAATGTGTTTAAGATCTAGATTCAGTTAATAAGGTTGATAATGAAGCGCAGCAAACAGGTATTGCTTAGCAACAAGTCGCAGGCATTTTAAATGCCGTTTTTCTCCAACCTAAGCACGTGCGTGTAGCACCCTGGCATGCCTCAACCATAAGTATTATCACCTTGTCACAAAAAATTTAGAATAAATCATTTGTAGGTAAGTATAATCCGACTCCGCACAAAGGGCGCAGTTTTCTAACCGGTAAAATTAAATCCAAATTTCTGTAGTCATCTATTGTCTTGCGTATTCGACCATGGATTTTGTTTTAATACAAGGTTTAAGGATATGAGATAAATTTTAAATTACTTTGATATCGCAAAATAATTTATATCATTTCTAGATTTTGGCACTTGATTGGTCTCGATTTTGCCAGAGTATCTGATCTGATTAGAATAAAGGAAACTCGACAGAATAGGTATTAAATCAGAAAATAATAGAATATGTATTTATTTTCTCTCAACAAAGGTTAACAGTAATGGATACATCAGAATATAAGTATTGTAGGTAGTTAAGTTATAAAAATAAAAACCTAACTACTTATAATATTTCAAGATAAACACCAAATATTGACTATACAGATGCCTCAAACAATATATCATTGGACATGCGACGAAAATAATTGCACAACCCATTAGCGAACGGTAAGAAGGCTTTTGCGGGTGCCACAGAAGAAGTAATAGACTCTACGGAGGCTTGCGCGGGAGTGGATTGCACCGCCTGCCGATGCCGGCCGGCGCGCATAGTAAACGCACGTCGCTCTCAGACGGCGCACGCGCAGATAAACCTGCCACTCGCGTATATAAACCTTACGCAAGGACACGAGCTCCACTTAAGTTCCCCGCTCGAAACCAGACGGTTCCAAAGCCAAAAGGCGACAATGTCATCCGAAGACTTATTACTTCAACACCGCCATAGCCATGACGAGGACGACACGGATGGAGTTGTCCTGGCTAAGGGCGTCTCTATGGCTGTCCTTTTCTGTGCTTCGATGATCTGCGGTCTGGCACCCTTGTTTCTCGCTAAGAAGTTCAAGTGGGTGTCAGCTGAAGAAGCGGGGAACCTCAAGTCAACCAACAAGGTGGTGATGACCTTGCTTTCGTTTGGAGGTGGTGTGCTGCTGTCGACTACGTTCATGCACTTGATGCCAGAAGTCGACCACAACGTGGTTTACCTGCAGCGTGAGTACCCTCATTTATTTATTTTAAAGCAGCAAAGCATCTGATAGGTAATATAGGCTTAAAAACCCTTAAAGAAAAACACCGGTTTCCATGTAGAGTTGCGTAGGTTTACACTGCAAGTATTTTTAGTACGTTACGAAATTTTAAGTGGACACACAATTATGTCTTGGCAGTAAGTAGGTAGGTACAGTTAGTGTATAGCTACTGCTGGTTTTGATAATACGTCAAAATATTACATTATTAGATTTTTATATTATTCTTGGAAAGTCGGTACTATTGAAATAACTTAGACTGACTTAATTCGAATGCCGAAATAAATATATAAAATTCAAATTGTAATGGGGAGTGAGAAACAACAATTTTGATCAAATATTGCAATTACTTTGAAAGAGATAAATTTATTTACAGAAAGAAACTTAAAACTAATACAAGTTAATATTTACAAAATACACAAGAAACAGTTGAGCCATCTAAAGACCGTTACAAACGATCTATATATTTTATCTATCTATATCTATATATATATCTATCTATTGCAATTACTTACATAAGTATTTAAAGGTACCTACTTTGTTTTGTTAACCTTCATTGTTGTTGATTTATGTACGTTAGTTGGTACCTACGCTAGCTTACCTCTGTTTCCGGCGATTGAGTTTCTGATACTACTCCCAGACAGGATAAATAAAACCTGCTCGTTTCTAATTTACACGCAAAAATCCTAACGTGACTTCGTTTTTCCTAACGTGACTTTCATTCATTCATTTATTGTCAACATGTATTTTAAAAAAATCTTTATTAAAGATATTGTGCAATTGACGAATAAAGCTCTATTATTTGGCCAACATGTAGGTACCTAACATGGTTACAGCTTAGGTCTCTAGATAGCTTAGGTAAGTACCTACATGTACCCTAAGAGTAAGAAACATCCTATCATCCTCACATCTTTTAGAACATTCACATTAATAATATAACTGGAATATTTATTTACGAATATTTATTTATCAATTCTCGGTTTTTGTCGAGCGTTAACATAGGTACCGGAATTGTGGAAAATGTATATTACCTACTAATTCGTGGCCGTTATCTGAATAATTTTGACACCACTTGGCAAACATTTTATAGTTTTTTTATGTAGACGGACCGGTTTTTTTTAATGTAGTCACCTACTAGTATGGAGTAGTTCAGTAACTAAAATATTTTCCGAAAAAAATAATGATATACGGTTTTCATTTTAGATATTTCTTTTTTTAACGTACTAACGCTCATATGCCCTTTTCAGTGCCGCCACAAGAAAGAATCAGTAGGTCTTTGTCTTCTGTCTGTTTCATTTCATTTCAAATATTTCACCCAACAGTTATTTTTGGCAAGTTCTTGGAAGTAGACTGTACATTATGGTACCAACAAGCAATTAAAGCACAATTCACTACTGTATCCACTGAAATCACAATATTCAAGGTCCGGGCAGCACTTGTTACGTTCATTAGAATGTGTGAACGGCCGCTGTCCAAATTACATTATCTCAAAAATAAAGTTACTTTTGCACAATGGATACTTTAATAAACAAACAAATTGTAATTGGTACTAACTTAACTACATCCGTGAAAAAATTAAAATTCTTAAACTAACTGTCATAGATTGACTTGGTTTTTAAAAAAAAAATGATAATGAATTGAAATATCTTTGAGTTGATATTTTCACTCGATTCCCCTTACGACGATTAAAAACACGGACCTAAGGTACCTTAAATAATTAGAAAAATTATTAGTGCCTAAGTAAAAATGTTTTTCATGTAAACCCTCACCTAAGGGAAAATAGCTCTTGTGTTTGTTTACTTCACATTAGTTCACTTATACACTCCTTTTAGAAAAGTACAAAATGACGCATCGCAGGATTATTTTTTCATGTATCCAACTAGTGACCAAGGAGAGAATGTGACCAAATAACGTCTTTCCTTAAGACGTTTAGCAATGCATTTGATGCTTCTGGCCTGCGTACCATCAACTTTGCGATTTTGATTGCGGTGAGTTGAGTTGACTGTCTCAATGATTTATGAGAGACAAGAGACTAAACTTAAGCCACCTAAACGAAATCGCAAAGTTGATGAGACGGGGTCTGATCAGCATATGTATATGTGAAAGGTAGAAAAATAGGTACTTGAACACGCGGACGAAGTCACGTGTGCGAAAAGTATAGTAAAAATAAAATAAGGAGTCGCAATTTCTGGTATTGTTCTGATAATATTGATTCGATGATTATTATTTTTTGAATTATGTATTTTACTGGTCCATTGTTTCGATTCATAGTCATGAAATTGGCATTTATTTATGCAACAATTTATTACTATTGTTCTTTTATTCTATGAAGGTACCTCATTGTCACGTTTCAGTAGCCAACAACCTTTTCCTCTCAGTACTGCGAAGGATCAAAGCTAAAAATAATGTCTTTGATTTTTGACCGATCAATTATTATTATTTTATGTTATAATGAAAACCTATAGTATAATAGCAATAAAACCTATATGTACTACCTATATCATAAAGTTCTTTTGATTAGGTGGTCTTACCAATCCAACCCCTTGTCTGACCCTCATTAAAAACTAAGAAAAACTTGATTTATTTACACGAAAATAAATATATTTTTTTAATTATTAACTTAGTGCATGCTTTACATTTATTATTAATCTAAGTATTTCTTTATTAATTTTCTAATGTTTGCTTTAGTAGGTAGTCTGAACTTATCTTCCTGTTAATTCTTATAACTGGTCTCCACGTCACAGGCTATGCCTAGTGTGAAGGCCACTGGTAGATTGTACCTGGATTGTTTTTTACAAATAAATATTTTTTATTTTTTTTTCATTTTCATTATTTGAGCGTAAAAGTTCAATAAGCCAACAAAAAAACAACCAAAATTATATGTAAGACTTTATCAAAAACTATCTTACCAGTAATTTTCTAATGCTTAAATTCCACTTGAACTTTGGAAAATCTAACATTTCAACGGCAACATTGAATCTAGTTATAACGAGGAAACTCGTGGGTTCCGGGAAATCACCGCTTATCATTTCAGGTTTAGAGATAAGTCTGACTTGTCTGTATAAGAGCATTGCATAAAATCCTCATTGCTGTATCAAGGGGAAATTATCTATTGTCAACTTATGAATGAGATATACGAGATTGAAAAGATATGGACGAAACCGTGGATTAGCTAACAGAACAAGACCGTTTTTCTTTTGTGTCACAAAAGAAAAACGGTCTTGTTTTTATTTGAAAAATTAAAAAAATATAAAATAATAATATTATGAAAATAGTTTATAAAAATGTTTAAACGATGTGTAACAGTGGGTGTGTTAAAATCATTTTGCTTAAGTTCTTTTTGCAATATTTATGACCCTTTTATATGATTTTAAATTGTTGCTAATTTAATGACGAATTGCTAAAAATATTATAGAATACCCTTCAAAAATCCATTTTAAATAATTTAAGATCGATCCTTATATTCGCACGTATCTACAAAGAGTCACATCCTTTAAGAGATTTTAGTATAAATGAATAGGCAATGAGATAACAACAGGCAGCCAACGCGGCAGCCAGACAAAAACAGGTTCTTGAGCAGACTGAATGAATTAGGTATCTATACAATACCACAGATTAGTAGTTAAATCTATGTACCTAGATAATTTACATAATAAACAAGCTTGGACGGACAGATTGATTCATAGTCGCTTCGTGAACGTAGATATTGTTTCTGCTTACTCCTAAAACGTGATGAACAATAGATTCCACAGCAAAAATTGTACGTGTGTAGGTTAATTCCTCGTAGTTAGATTTTTTGTTTATGTTGGCTTGAATACCGTGCGGTACTTTTGAGTGTTCTTTACACTTAGATTACTAACGTGAGTGACTTTTTATTTATAAGTGTGTTGTGTTTGTTAACACCACCTTTTACCTCTTTATAATATTATTGTAATACAAAAACGATAACACTATAGAGAGGTAAAAGGTGGTCTGCTTGTATGTAGGGGTAATATATGGAACTACCGAACGATTCTATCACTAATAGAAAGCTACACTATCTTTGTGTAACAAAGGCTTTACATTATGTTTATGAAAATAAAATTCTGAAAATTCAATATTTGTAAATCAAGTTGGATGAAGAATCACCGCTTGGCTTTAGTCATAAGTAACTATTTTATAATCTGAGACAACTGCGCTCTAATTTAGTCCGTGGCTTTACCACAAAATAAATAATAGTAGGTATTTACCGAAGTTCAAGATCCATCCAAAATCCATTTTGTTAAAAAAAATCAAGATCTCAAGTTTATGAAGACACTTGAGATTTTGATCTCTTCTCCTTGAGTCAAAATAGGGACAAACCTACTTGAAAATGCAGACGAAGTTGCGGGTGGGTCTGCTAATATCAAATAATTAAAAAAACGTGCAATTAAGTAATGACGCTGATATATTGGTAAGGTATAAAGTCCTAAGCCCAGCAGTGGGTGAAGTACAGCTATGGATGGATGATGATGATGATCATAATACCCTGCGGACTTCCTAATATCCAATGCGTTTAACATAGCGAGGAATTTGTGTTTGCAAACATTCCATTTTCAGACCTTGCTTCGCTTGTAAGGAAAGAGCGTTCAGTCCTTATAAAGCTAGCCAGAGTTGGTCAATGGTCAAAACCTGAATACTTACATCGTTGCAGAGGAATTTACTTAGCTACCTACTAAATTATAGAAAACTAGTACCCATGTTTTGTTGACTTTGTCGTAAATAAACATGCTATTTATTTTTATTTTTTTATTAACTTTGGTTAAGCGTTTGGCCACCAACTCACTTTTGCAAGTGTGATGTAGCCTAAGATGGAGCACGCTTTCCCAGAAAGAACTTCATCATTATCATTTCAGCCGTACGACGTCCATTGCTGAACATGGCCTCTCCAACAGACAGAGCGAATTCCTATCATGTGGGGGGATTTGCCCATACTCGCCACGCTGGGCATGCGGGTTGGCGAGCGCAGTTAGAGCTATTGTTGTTAAAATGAGGGACGCTGCTGCCCATCCCCTAGCTTTTTTCCCTTAGTCGCCTCTTACGACATCCGCGGATAGGTAGATATGGAGGGGCCCATTCTTTAGCCGGGGCCACCACGGCCAGAAATAACTTATTGACCCTAAATTTAAAGACTTCCAGATTGTACTCTTTCGGGAAAACAGACGCAGGCAAATCGTTCCACCCTTTAGCTGTACTTATTATATTTATACTTACCATTCTTACAATATAGCGGATCTAGGTTCCTTTATGATTACGCAGCATACCTAAGCGCGGGACCCGCAAGTGGCCCTTTGCTATTTCCCAAAACGCAGCTTTTTGTTCAGTCAGATCGGTTTGATATTGTGGCTTCAATATCATTGGTACTACTTAAGTTGTGATATCCAATGTAAATGCTAGAATCATAATACTCGGTACTCGTAGACATCATTATTTGCATTGGACACGCGTAACGCGCACGACCCAAATTCAAAATAAGGTTCCAAACAGTTATAAACTTGCCTATAAAGACCTGTCTTTTAGGGGCGGTGGCCTCCACTAACCTCCATAATCTAATTTAGCCTTAGCAATTTTGAGCCTTATCATCATCATCGTCCGCATGTATTAGTCTACTGCTGGACATAGACCAGCAGTAGACGAATACATGCAGACGATGATGATGATAAGGCTCAAAATGCATCCCCCCAAAGAGTTCCATGTCAAACGGTCTTGAGCCTTTTCCATCAACCGACTCTTCCCGAAATTTAGTCGTCGGTTTATCGGGTCAACACTGCGTCGTCCGGTTCGTGGATATCATTCGAGAACCTTTATTCCCCAACGGTTGTCGGTTCTGCGAGCTACGAGTATATCGTCTGCCCACTCTGCCGCTTCAACTAGCTAATTCTGAGAGCTATTTCGACGACTTTGGTTCTTTTAAGGATTTCCTCATTTTGGATTTTATCACGTAGTGGAACTCCAAGCATAGCTCTCTCCATGGGCCGATGCGCGACCTTGACTTTCTATATGATATAAAAGTCAGGATTGAATAATGTTGAATTTTCAAAAGTTGCAGAACAAACTTTATTGCCAATTGGGTGTAGACGGGAAAGCATAAATATTATGAATAATCTTGTATATTATTTACTAGCTTCCGCCCGCGGCTTTGCTCGCGTGGTACCTACATAAAAAGTAGCCTATATACTATTCTAGGTAAAGAACATATTCCAAGTTTCAACGAAATCGGTTGAGCCGTTACGACGTGATTGAATAAACAAACATAAACTAAGCATCCTACCAAACTTTCGCATTTATAATATTATTAGGATAAAAAGCTCTACTACTCTACCAACATGCAAATGTCAACCCAAAATAATTCTAAAATAAATCTGTGTTATTCGCAGACGGTTGCGGATCAATTACTCATCCATTGCTACGAATACGCGGTCAACGATCTCGTCCTTTAGAAATCACATGCCTTTTACCAACTTTTACATAATAGCAATGTTTATGGCCCACACTTTATTGGAACATTCAACTGCACTTTCATAAGGCTGTTATAAAACAATCGTTAAAATAACTGGCTGGTTTGAAAGCTTATTGTTTTTTTAGACGAGGAATTCTTGAAATTTACCATCAAATTCGCACACGAAAGATCCGCATTCTTTTACTTTTTTATTTCTTAACCGCAGTGTGGGTGAGTTAAATAAATATTCTTACCTAAATACCTACTTAGGTAATCCCCAATGGCTGTAGGATATCCCCAAGCGCAGTAAACACACATCCTCTCAGATCTTCCAACGCACATTTTTGTTTTTTTTGTTTGTTCCTTTCGGGTTGGCTGTGGCATCCTCGGCATTAACGCAGTCTTTGTGTATTTCCTATAAAGTTATTTTTATAACTTTCTTTCTTAATTTTTTTTGTCATGGTCAAGTCACAGTCAAGTCAAGTCAAGTTTAATTTAAGTGAGATATGATGACGGCTTTTTACTAAAACTTTGGGACCTTTTATAATTGCATAAGAAGTGAGAAACAAATGCAGTCTAGGAAAAGTAACTGACCGGTCGCTATGGTAGAGCACTTATATGTTGCAACAGCATCTTTCAACAAATGATAAATCGCGCTATAGTAAAGTACCTCCTTTATTACTTAAATACCTTCCTAAAAGTGACAAAACACTAATTGTTTTAAGCAAGTACTGATCTGGATCAATTGAGCGATGTTTAAATCTTTTGCAGCTCTCTTCAGCTTAACTATTTCTTAGCTTAATTTTCCATCAGTAAATAAAAAAATAAATATAAATATATAAATAAATAAATAAATATAAATATTCCGGACATATAACACACGGTCAACTGATCCCAAACTAGGCATAGCCTGTACTATGGGTACCAGAGACTGATATACATAATAGATATATATTTAACACCCAGACACAGAACAAACATCTGAGTTAGTCACAAATGTTTGTCCAGTGCGGGAATCGAACCCGCGACCTCTAGCGCAGAAGGCAGAGTTACTACCAACTGAGCTATGAGGCCAGTCGGTAGACCAAATAGACCCAAGAAAGTAAGAACTTGCTAAACCTAGTTAATGCCTCTGATCTGCGTGAAAGATCATAAAGGTCTAGGTTGACTGGCCATGAGGCCAGTCAACCTAGACCTTTATGATGACCTTTATGATGACTGAGCTATGAAGCTCAGTTAGTAGTAACTCTGCCTTCAGCGCTAGAGGTCGCGGGTTCGATCCCCGCACTGGACAAAAATTTGTGTGATAAACGCAGATGTTTGTTCTATGTCTGGGTGTTAAATATTTATCTATTATAGGTATTATATTATATCAGCCTCTGGTACGCATAGTACAGGCTATGCCTAGTTTGGGATCAGTTGACCGTGTGAATATGTCCGGAATATTTATTTATTTTTATTAATCAGTACCTACTAAAAAAAAGATGGCCTGGTGTAGATGAACTACAATAAGCCATCTTTTTGTAGGTGATTAACAATGTGACCTATTTCTTTTTATTTCTACATTGAGCTGGTATATAGATAAGTAGTAAGGTATTTTGCATGCCTGAAGTAGGTAAATACCTACGTACGTATGTAGATGCATTGTCTGCTAAATACTATAGTGTGTGGGTAATTATTGAGATACATTATTGATGGATATGCATCACTGATTCTACGAACAAAGGGACTTTTGAAATATCCTTCCATTCATATACTTTTTCATGTTATCTGCTGTTTATGATGAGCTGAGGAAGTGAAGGACACATAAAACCTACCTAAACCTACAACTACAAGGTATTAATTATTAAATTATTAAACGTACGAAAAGTTTGTCATCCAATTGCTACCCAAAACAGCTGGACAATTGAGTTCGATCTTGATTATTTTTCTTTTGAGCCTCAACAAGTTGATTCTAGCTGAAAGTGATTCTAGTTATTTTATTAAAATAAACACTCTTTGAATTTGGCTTTGAGACGAAATTAAGCTAAAAACATTACTTAAGAACCAAGGTAATCAATAACAAAATCAATCATAAATCGAAGGAAAACATAAACCAAAGCGAATCGTAAACGAAGTTGTAAAAACCCGATGAATCATTCGCGTTTTGCCTTAAATCCTTTAAATTACAAAACTGTTTGTGAGTTTGTAGTAACTAATGGCTGAACCGATTTGGTCGTTTATAACGATGTAATGTAATTGAACCATAAATTGGAAAATTTAATAAAATTATATCCAATTTCATAATTTGGAATAGATTCGCGAACTATAAAGCCAAAGAGCTAATTTTTATACGGTACCATCACAGCATCAGGGTGGTTCTTCGGAAACTCAGTTTTTGTCTGACTTTCGTGGCACATTTTTTTTTGTTGAAATTACACATAATGACGAAATATTCTATATGTAGATTTGATTACTAATTTATTGGTAGTAGAGGGAACTTTATTGGCCTAACGGTTACGAAGTTATTCAATTTTAAAATTATGGTGTCCATGGAGATCAACATTCATACCACCGAAATCAAATATACAAAATTATTGAACTTTAATGTGTTGAAATGTACGTTAAAGCCTATTACAATCATTCTAAGAAGGAATTTCGGGTAGGTTTATAATAAAAAAGGTAGTAAGCAGATAAAAATATATTAATTTTCTTAAAACTAAGGAACAAAATTAAATATTGTTATTACATATATAAACTAAGAGAGTATTACAAAAAATCTAACATCAATTATCACGATCACATGAGATCAATCTTATAAATAATCAGTCACGTTTCTAGATACTAACGGTGGAGTTATACCTAAATTAATAGTAAAATAGGCTTATCTAATCCCTCCCATATTCATTGGTTATAAGCTATATATATTTACTTCGAGCATTGCAATTTGAGCAAACCTGGCTGAAGTTATTTTGATTGAGATAAAACAAATTATTAACAAAAATCACAATAACAATAGTATCTATGTATGTTAATAAGCCCGCAAATTTGATTTTCGTGGGTTTCACTGACCTTTCGTGTACTTTTTGTCCACGAAAAACATGGAAATCAAAACCACGAAAATCAGAAAAAAGTTGAAAATCCTAAATAATTTCTTAATTTGCTGGTTTATGTTACATTGATGTCTGCAGTAGAAATTAGGAACACAAAAAGCATATATTATTAAAACAATTAAAACAATAGGATTAGTATGAACGAATTTATAGTCTACATGGTAATCAGAACTTGCGGTATACCAAGCCACGGAAAGTGATTACTTACCGTAATTTCGAAGCGATGCGGAGACATGGACACGTGCTGTTCTCACCACTGATGGATCGCGACTGACAGTTTGTCTTTGTCTAACAACTATTCACGTAGTTACTAAAGTACAGTTTTTATGAATGAATTAGTGCGCGCCATGGCAATCAGAGCTAAACGTCGGACGCGAAGTTATCTAGTTGTATCTTATTAACTAAAGCTAATTTTTGCGTAGTAATAGTGTCTGTTAAGCCAGTAACTATCTGGTTTATTGTGAACCTGTGTGAAATAGTGCTATTATTTATAGGAAATGAGATAAAAAATTATTAACACTAGAACATGAGGTCCGGACGCACCACAAAAATCAGTATTTCCACGGTTTTTATTTATTTTTACTTATTTAGAACAGGAACATTAAAAAACTAAAATAGGCCCCCCCTATTACTTTTGGCTAATCTACTATCTGAAAAAGAATCATAGGGCTACGGATACTTTTTATGTGTTTTTTCGAGTCGGACACGTATTTTTGAGCCCTCTGAGAATTACCCATCATAGGTACCATCGTACATCACAGCGAGTAAAGCCGCGCGTGAAATAAGTTCGATTTATAGGTAACAAAAAATAGCTGAGACGTTCGTCGTCGTCGGTACAAAATGCATACAAGGTGATTCATAATATGTATACTATCCCGAAAGGGCTTATTATACTTACACCAAATTGGCAATAAAGTTCGTTCTACGTCATTTGGATATCGATATTTAATTAAAAAAAAACACTGTCCAAAAATCATCTGATTTGAAAGTATTACGTGCGCTGTGGCCGCCGTCGACATCAACTGTTCGCCTGCCACACACCGCGAACTCGTCACGCTCATAATGCGCCAACGCTAAGAGCTCTCACTCTTTTAAATGCCTATATACACGAGGTCCAACATGTCGACATCTTTAATGATAAGATTTGTATAATATTTAATTCGCTAAGAGTATTTTTAAGTTTTAATTTTAGACAGTAGGCACTTTGGTATATACTGTAAGCTTGCTGTTTTAACTGAAATAAATAATTCTAATTCTTATTCTAATGTCAGTTATTTTTCATTATTTTTGTTGATAGAATAATCTTGACTGGCCTCATAGCTTTGACTGGCCTCATAGCTCAGTTGGTAGTAACTCTGCCTTCTGCGCTAGAGGTCGCGGGTTCGATTCCCGCACTGGACAAACATTTGAGACTAACACAGATGTTTTTTCTGTGTCTGGGTGTTAAATATATATCTATTATGTATATCAGTCTCTGGTACCCATAGTACAGGCTATGCCTAGTTTGGGATCAGTTGACCGTGTGAATATGTCCGGAATATTTTTATTTATATTTATTTTATATTTATATTTATAATCCTCTTTCAGGATATTAGTTACGGAATACGTTGTATTGTATTTAACTAAATCGAAAGCGGTCCCAAAAACCACGATCGTCAAATTCTTCGAAACGACTTTAAAAAAGCTATGAGGAAACGTAAACCGAATTTGTTTGGATTTTCCTTATGTTACTGTTATTTCTAAAAAACCTTCGCACGGAGAATAGCATATAAACATGATTATGTCTTATTGCTTTCATTTATTTATTGATTAAGTCTCAATCAAATGCAAGCGTTCCAGCAGTATTTTACACGAATTTGAACCATAATTCTTTGAGACTGTATATTTACGTCATCGCCTTAACCAAATAGCTAAGTTGATGGTACGGGGCAGGTTTGTTGGGAGGTTTAAACTTTACTCAAAGATCTCCATCATTTTAGTACCTGTTTATTCAATTATCAATTCCAAAGTCTATTTCCCTTGTGACGCCGACGCACAAAAGAAATTAATAGAATAATCACCTGTGCGTTGAAATCTAATCTTTCTACATCTAGCCAATATAGAATGCTTAAAGATAACGGCCGTTACCGCCGCCGTTTCACGATAACCCTTTAATTAGGTGCCTATAGAGATAACGGCGATACGATAACGGCAGAATCTATATCTTTAAAGGATTATTCCACTCTCTGAGACTGACTGACTGATTGATTCACGAAACCTCATAAACTACAAGGCCTATAAACTGAAATTTAGCATGTATGTTCCTTACGCGATGTAGGCACTCGCTAAAGGCGTGTTAAAACACAAGCTGTATTTAAAAGGCGCAAATCGTGTCGCATGGACTTAGAGATCTGCCTATTGAGCACGCCGTATTTCGACCTGTCCACTGAAGAATGCAGTCTCATTTCGTTTCGCTCAGCCATGAGTTTAAGAGTGTGCTCAGAGAGTTTCTGGGTTCTATTTTTACGGTGGGTCTTAAAGAACTCCGACCTAACCGCTTGGACAATGTCCACTAGCCCGTTGTTCAGCTCATCCACTGTTTCGCATGTTTTCACATTTCGCAAGTTGTTGTAGTTTGAGACATATAAATCGGTAATATTCAGGTTAATATTTAGTTTACAATAATAAACCACCAGTAATGTAAGCGTTTTTTTAACGTAAGCTTTGTTCATTATTATCAACCATTATTATAATTCTGCATGGCCTTAATGATGCCAATTCAGGAACAACGCGGAATCGAAAACTACAATATGACTCACCAGTATGGCAGTCTTTACGAATGTTAGTATCAGTTCCATTAAATTATGCACGAGTGTGAACTACAAAAACAAAACGTAGTTAAATCTATTTTATTATCTAACAGTTACCCGCGACTTTGTCCGCATTTATATAGCTCATAATTACCTAGGAATTGGTTCCTAATAATTATTACCTACTCTAGTACCTCATAGTTTTAAACCCCTTTTTTCGCCCCCTTTGGGGATGCTTTTGCAAGAATGCTGAAATACTTATATCTTACCATAAGCCCAAATATGCATTTTCTGATGAACTTAAGGAATTATGGATTAACCATACAAATTTCAACCCGTATTTCACCCCCTTCAATTATATTTTTTGAGACAAAAAATTGTCTATGATGTCCTTCCCTAGGATATAATCTATCGCCTTGCCAAATTTCATTATGATCCGTTCATCCGTTTAGTCGTGAAAAGGTAACAAACAAACAGAGATACTTTCGCATTTATAATATTAGTATGGATTAAAGCATGGAATACCATGTGTGTTTGTTGTGCAAATTAACTATGTCGGTACGCAGTCTGAATAGACAATAGACAAAACACATTGTACAGTCAACCAGTTGATTAGGTACTGATTTGTAGTTTCGTTTTCACACTAAACTTACGGCGCGGCGGCGCTGGATCTGCCAATAGATCTGCTAGATATACGAACGAGCCCAAGGGTTATCAGCTTTCCGATAACAACAATAGGTTATTAAAAATACTTTTGACCAAAATGTTCAAATAAAAACTCTATAAGTAGCGATAATAAAACAAAAATATAATTAATTCCGGAGAGTGACATTCGGAAAATGTTTATCCGAGAACCACGCGAACGAGAACGCAGGCTGAAGCTGGTCTGACGTCTATGATGTTTTTAGTTTGAAAAGGTTCTACAGTGGCCTACAAATCAAAATTATTGACTGTACCTTCGTACCTAACCGTCTGTTGTGTTGTATACCTATGTAGGCAGAGATAAATCAGCGGGCTTTAGAGCAGGGATGTATCCAGGACTTTTGTATTCTAAGTCGTTATGAAATTTGAAATCTATCGTAATTAAAATTATTTCATTAGTGAAAGGCAGACAGGCGAAAATTCCTTCCACGAAAAAATATATGAAATATGGTGAAAATGATTAAACATGTATTATATTTTACTGAGTTTTATAAAAATGAATGCTTGGTAAGTCATACCATTAAACATTAGGTTATTTCAAAAGCTAAATATTATATTTTATGCTTGATTATATTCGTAGGCATTCAGTTTTCATAGTGCGATTAACCAAAACAAGATCAGTCAAATCTAATTTAATTTAAATATTGACTGCAGCGGTTCATTATTACTTAAAGCTGTAGTAGATATGATAAAAGTAAATAAAAGATAAATTTTAATCCATTATGGAAGCTTTCTGGCGGGCTGTCAGGGCACAGCGAGATTTTCTCGTTCTGAATTGGAGCAGCCTGCCTGGGTAGGTACCTTCGCCTTACAGAAGATCGCAGCCATATAAAATTTTTTGTTTCAAATAGTGTTGTGTTCCTGCGGTAAGTAAGGTTGCCAGAGCTCTTTAGAGGGGAAGTGGGTTCGGGGTCGGCAACGCGTGCGTGATGCCTCTGGTATTGCAAGCGCTCATAGGCTACGGTAACCGCTTACCATCAGGTGAGCCGTAAGCTTGTTTGCCAACTTTGTTGTATAAAAAAAAAACCCATCTCTAAATTTCGAGTCCCTAAGACTAGCGCATTGGCTGTGCGTTGTCTATGTCTAAGTCAGTCAGGCAGGACATTGTTACCTATATACCTACCTTAGCGAAGATCTAACTCAATACGTCCCCTCAGGCATACAATAAAAACAAATCGTTCCGCAACCTGTTGAAAAATAAGAGTCTATTGAACGATAACAAATTCAAACTCACGAAAATTCGGTTACGAGTTCGTTTAGTTAAATGTTTGTTTATTTGGTTTCTCAATATCCGATTAGATAATCGAATGGCCCACTTCCTCTGTTCTCCACTCACGAAGTGACGACTGAGTTACTATCATATCAAGTGCTAAGTGTAGTTGCACTTCTATGCGACTTCGGTGGAGCGGGCGAGTGCCAGTCTGAGACGCAAGGATTTCAGGTTCAATTCCCGCTACACAAACAAACATTTTTAATAACAATTAATGAGATACGGCTGTCAGCGCTTTCTAAATATTGTGAAAAAAATGATTGAAAGAGTTAGAACAAAAGTTAAAGGCGTGTATCTCCTTTCTCTAACCACAGACTCCACTCTAGTAAAACCGCGTGGATACAGCTAGTCATCAATCAATAAAGTTCATCGCCCTATAGGTACTTTAACTATTTACTATACCTATCTACTATCTGCCATCTCACATAGCGAATTATATTTATAGGCAATTTCAATTCAGTCCCAAAGTGACCTAAACTAATAAATATTTATGGTAGTATGAGAAAGTTCAACCGCCTCGCTAGCGTGTTAATTAGTTAGAGCTAGCATGCCGGCTTTGTATTTCAAGGTTATGGTGTATGGACTGGAGCCTTGGGCCCAAGGTTGCGGGAGGTAGGGCGTGCGCAGCCACGATCTCGCCACACAAACCGACAAAAAAGCTTTCAACTGGAACGATTGCGGCACAATAGTCCGGTTTCGCTGCATCGGTAGCAAGACCAACAGCTTAATAATGCGTCCGCAAAAAAAAGAATTGCGAAAGTTTATTCCGTTTATAAATATCTACTCCCGAAAACTGAAACAGTGCATTCAGACCATGATTATGAAAATGTTAATGCTGAAAACACGAAAAATTACGAAACAAGTTTTCTTAATTTATATTAACATGACATTCGTTTACATTATAACGATGCTATTTGCTGAAGTTTCCGTCAATTTATTATTTTAATGATTTCGTTTAAGGAAATTTAAATTATATTTTGAAAAATGTTTGTCTCTTGTCCACATTATGATTTGTTCAAGTACATAATATTTATGGATGAATAAATGAATACAATACAATACGCTTAGGAGTATTTGAGGGCAAATTAAAAAAAAATATACTTTAATTGTGATTAAAATAGTCTGATGTCAGTGTGAGGGCACAGGGACTGAAAACGGTAGAGGCTATAGGTACTGGTACCGTTAAAACATTTCGGTACCATTATGCTATACCGATAGGGCATTACGGTACCGTTATTTCATACCGGTAGATTTCGGTACCGAAATTTTGAGCCGCGACTAGTTCGCTAGGACAAGCGCGAAGCGGTGGCGGGGTGGCGGCGTTTCTTCAAAGAAAACCTTTATAAACCTTTATTTATTTCGGTTATATGTACCGGTAGCGAAATAAACCGAAATGAACTGCGTAGCCTGATTTTCCGGTACCGTTATATTTATCGGTAGCGAAATATTCGGGTAACCGGAATTTATCGGTATGACGTCATATCATTATTTAAAGGTACCTTTATATTCCGGTTATTCAGCCCCGGGCAGTGAAAAAACTCTCCACTATTCTAGGGTCAATCTTAACACTACATTTCTCTTAACATCCTTGCATGCTAAAAGCCTTCCCACGATTGTTGAATGACTGAATCGTCCACCTTTAACCTTTCCATATTTTCCTTATACGCTGATGCTGACGTGTAAATATGATTGAGCCTAGCATTCATTATTACGTGTCTGGCTTTACATGCATGCATAATGTATGTATACGAGTATATACTAAGTTAATGTTATGAGCTAATAATGGATCATTACAGATTTGCAGTCTTACCTAGTACTTACATTCACAACACATTCTACCAACACCAGGGTATTTCGTGGTTACAGAAAGAGATTGTAAACCAAATTTTAAGGTTTACAACTAATGAGGATATAATCACTACGACGAGAAATTAAATAATTAATTAATTATTTAAATTGGAGCAGCCCGCCTGGGGAGGTACCTCCGCCTTACAGAAGATCGCAGCCAAATAACATTATTTGTTTCAAATAGTGTTGTGTTCCTGCGATGAGTAGGTTGCCAGAGCTCTTTTGGGGTGGGGGGTTCGGGGTCGGCAACGCGTGCGTGATGCCTCTGGTATTGCAATCGCTCATAGGCTACGGTAACCGCTTACCAACAGGGGCCGTATGCTTGTTTGTCACCTCAGTTGTACAAAAAAAAAAAGAGATTTACTTAAGTCAGTAAAAAAAAAGTTTAATAACAAAACTTGGAGTTTCACTACGTGATAAGATCCGAAATGAGGAAATCCGTAGAAGAACTAAGGTCACCGACATAGCTCTCAGAATTAGCAAGTTGTAGTGGCAGTGGGCAGGCCATATAGCTCGCAGAACCGACAACCGTTGGGGAGTAAAGGTTCTCGAATGGCGACCACGAACCGGGCGACGCAGTGTTGGAAGGCCCCCCACCCGATGGACCGACGACATTGTGAAGGTTGCGGGAAGTCGGTGGATGGAGAAGGCTCAAGACCGTTCGTCATGGAACTCTTTGGGGGAGGCCTATGTCCAGCAGTGGACTTCTACAGGCTGATGATGATGATGATGAATAACAAAACTAACTTTTTTTTATAGGAACTTATTTCGTGCTATCCAAGTTAATTTTGCCCTGAATTTGTAGACTCTTCCTCTCAGATCCATTTATCCTACTTTGATAAAAAGAAACACGTTAGGGGAAAGAACAGTACCTATCCTACTTCCTACTTATATTATAAATGCGAACGTTTGTGAGGATGTTTGTGGTTAAATCTACGGCGTAATTGAACCACATACATACAAACAGCTCGACCGATTTCGATGAAACTTGGAATAGATAGAGTTCTTTACCATAGACATAGACATTTATTTAATTGCCACCAAAACACACACATTTGCACAACATTTTACAATAAACATTTGATACTTAAAATAAAAGAAACAAGAGAAAAGTAATGAAAGTAAAAATGGTGTGATGTGTTTTGCAGCAGCAAAGAAAGAAATAGCATGCTTTTTAAAATGCTTTATTACTATAAAGTAGCTTAAGCTACTGCTTATGCTACTTTTTATCTTGGTACCACGCGAGCAAAGCCGCGTGCACAACTAGCAGAATAAAAAAATAAAAAGAAACTGTATAGATAGGGCAAGAAATATTCAGGTTTTGCTGAACAAGATTTGTGAGCAGCTGGGCTGAGCAGCGTAATGTGACGCAAGTAGGATCCGTCTTATTGTTTCAGTCCGAATTACTTACATCATCATAACAACATTATTAAGTAGGAAGCTATGTACCGTTTATCTGAAATCGTGACTTCACATCAGCTAAATAAGTACCACTTAGGTACCTACTCGTATGAAGTTATGAACACTCTTATGATATCGTCTGAAGTCGGACGTGACTATCGAAAGTTTTCTCAGTCACGTAGGTATACGTACGAGTATTTTGAGTCAAACTTAGGGGCGTCTCTAGTGAAGTTACTGCAGTTAGGGAACATTACTACATCATAACAAAGTCCCCCGCCGCGTTACTGAATGGATTTTCATACTGTTTTCACCAACAATAGACGGAAGGAAGACTTCATAAGGAAGGTTTTGTGTAAATTGGCTAAAATATGACGATGATTGTTGATGTCGGAAAGGATCATGCCGACTGGGAGCTTAACTAGCGTGCGTGCTATCCACAGACTATAACTGCTATCCGTGCGAAGCCTGGGCGGGTCGCTAGTCCTTCATAAAAGCTACTTGTTAGAGTTATTCAATACTCTTAACTATATGTATTAGAAAGTTCCAAAAAAATGCTCTTAAAGCATTCTGGACTGTAGCCAAAGCTCACTTCTAAAACTTAGCCATCGATCTTCAGTGATGTTTATCTAAGACTAAAGCACTACAACAACCCGGAAACCTGGGCCTGGTCACAGACCTAATGCAGGATGACCAAGACAAGATCAGTGACACGACAAGAAGAAGAATGAAAAATATTGAATTTACAAAAGTCTTAGACAAACTTAGTTGCCAATTGGGTGTAGAACAAGCTAATTTCGGGATAGCATACATCTTATGAATCACCTTGTAATGATCAATGAGGATATACCTAAGTCACTGCGGTAATGATAAGACAATACCTATCGCTGCAACTGAATACTTTTCGTCGAAGGTGAACCACTTTTGTGTCATACCTTGATCGAAGCGTAGCAACACTTTGTTAGGTAACCGGCTGTGTCAAAGAACGGTTTTTTTTATTTTGAAGAATTTAAAATAGAGAATAAAACATACATAATAAATGTATAATATAAATAAATATTCCGGACATATCACACACGGTCAACTGATCCCAAACTAGGCATAGCCTGAACTATATGGGTACCAGAGACTGATATACATAATAGATATATATTTAACACCCAGACGCAGAACAAACATCTGTGTTAGTCACAAATGTTTGTCCAGTGCGGGAATCGAACCCGCTACCTCTAGCGCAGAAGGCAGAGTTACTACCAACTGAGCTATGAGGCCAGTCGATAAGCAAAAGCTTATTGAATCTTCACTACTTATCTATGTGACCAACTGTGTGACGGAAAGAGAATTCGCGGTCGGCCATTCTGCCGCTGGAGAGACGACATTGAATCAGTGGCTGGAAAAATATGGACACAAAGGGCAAGAGACAGAGGAGAATGGCACAAAATGGAGGAGGCCTATATCCAGCAATGGATAACCCCTAGATAGAAAAAAAATACAACACAAGATACAACATAATTTAAAACAACAAATTTACACATTAGGGAAATACGGCTAATAATAATTAAAAATAATAATGTGACCAACCATAATAAACTAAAATAAACGTTTGTGACAATGTATTTGAGACGAATTGCTTTCATCCTACTTCCTACTATCCTACTAATATTATAAATGCGAAAGTTTGTGAGGATGTTTGGATGTTTTTTGTTCAATCACGCCGTAACGGCATAACCGGTTTCGATGAAACTTGAAATATATAGAGTTCTTTACCTAGAACAGCATATAGGCTTTTTTATAGGCTTTTTCTGTTATTTATGTATAGGTATTCCTTAGATAATTTATCTAAGAGTTATTGTAATTATTATTAATTACACAATAATATGACAAAGCCCTATACAGCTGCAAATATACTATGTACCTACCAACCTAATTTTAGTATTATATTCTGAATAATTTCATGTAAAAATTAACGTAACTAGGTGTTCTCCAAAGTCCCTAAGGTTTGAAATAAATGAATTGAATTGAAAATTGAATATCAAGGTACCACGCGAGCGAAGCCACGGGCGATTGTTTTTTTTATGAAGAGTTCACGCGTACAACTAAATCCTGCAATTAATGAAGAATGTAGAGTCGCTAAGAGCTCGATGGATCAAGTCCACCAAGCAGTAATATGGTCCTACGCCAGACTAGGCGGTATGGTCTCGGACTTTAGCCTGCCCGTTAGGGCGAAAAAAAAAAAAAAAAAAAAAAGCAGTAATATGGTGAGGTTGTATGATACGATCTCCCACTCAGCTAGCCAGTCGCTTAATAAACTTGATGATAAAATAAAAGGAAACAAAAGCGGCCGACCTCGGGCACTTGCGCATATTCCAATGGCAACTTTCTTTGTTCGATCCAGTAGACACCCACTCCTGCAGAGTTTGTTAGTATAGCCACAGATTAACACTAACCCTTATTGGAGTGTATTTTTCACTCCACTCATACTGACATCAGTCTGACACAATTTTCATCGCAATTGCTTTCAAATTTGATTATATTTTTAAAATATCCCCTCAAAATTCGTCAATAATGCCATGGCAATAAGTACTAATGTCAGTCTGATGTTAATGTCAAGAGACTGAAAAAATAATTACGACTAAGAATATCACTGTCAGCTAGACCCTAATATTCTTAGTCGATTATATTTTTTGGAGGTTCTTTGGAGTAAAAAAAGTAAATAGAGGTGAAATAATAATTCTTTCTTTAGTAATTGTGATGTAGGTACTTAAGCAGGCTATTATTTCTTATTAAATGGAACTATGTGAGTAATACATTTGACGTTGCAGATCTGTAGATACGTATTTACAACAATTAACACCTTTACAAAACCAGGGTAATAACAGAGATTACAATATGAACATGTTCTCGTTCGCGTACAGAATGCGATTGTTTGCATCACGTCAGATAAAAGAACTTGAATAAGTCCATAATAATTGTTTATAAGATCTAATCAGTGCCGCAATAACAATGTTTTTTGATGTTAAAGATTATTTTTCTCTACTAATGTACCTATTATACCTAAGGTAAAAAGGAAGGCCTTATCACACCACCATAATATAGTCATACCTACTAAGTGCTGCCAGAAGCTTCGCTTTGAACAAACTTACTTTGGCATTTTTATATTACTTACTAGTGGCTGCGTGCCTGTGCATGCGACTCTGTTCGCGTGATAGGTTACCTAACCTACCCGGATAAAGTAGCCTATTCTTCCTCAGGGGTTAGGCTACCTCCATTACAAATTTCGTCAAGATCGGTTCAGCCGTTTTGTCGCGTAAACGTTTCAATAAGACAGACAGAGGGACAGTTATTTATAATACTTTGACTGACTGTATATTAGCGTGCTATGTAGGTACAGTCAGCAACGAAAGTAGCTGAACACTATTTGATTGTAATAACACCTGAATGACATTCATTTTTCATTCACAGAAATCGGAACGCTCCGCGCTTTCGAGTTCTCCCTAACTCCGCTGCTGGCATGCTCCGGTTTCTTTATCATGTACCTGGTGGAGGAGCTGGTACATATGTATATCCATCGGAGGGAGAAACGGATCGGCCAGAAGGCTCCCCTCGTCAGGAATCTGAGCCTGAGGAAGAGCAACCGCGGGGAAAACAGCGGCAGTGAAAACAGCAGCGGCAGCGTGACGAATTCTACGGCTGATTTGATTGAGCCTGATTCTATCAAGAAGGGAAAGGTACAGTAGAAAGAATTATGAGATACTAGCTTACGCCCGCGGCTTAGCTCGCGTATGACCTACATAAAAGTAGCCTATATGCTATTCTAGGTATAGAACTCTATCTAAGTATCTCAAGTTTTAACGAAATCGGTTTATCCGTTACAGCGTGATTGAACAACAAACATCCCAACATACTCATAAACTTTGGCATTTATAATTTTAATAGGATAGGAAGTAAAATAAATTGTAAGCCCGTCGCTGCCTAAATGATTATTGTTGGCATACCTACCTACCTACAAAAAACAAATAAGTAGTTTTGCTTGGTAAATTGTATCATAAAGTTTTTTTCGAATTTCAGGACCTCGAAAGCCACACCCACAACGGGCATGGTCACTCCCACGGCCCAGGAGGCCACAGTCACATGCCCGTAAACGTCGGCGATGACGTGACATCCGCTCTCAGAGGCCTGCTTATTGTCCTGGCGCTGTCCATCCACGAGCTATTCGAAGGTCTCGCTGTTGGTTTGGAGTCCAGCACATCGAATGTTTGGTAAGCAAGCAACTTCCCTTAGCTGCAGTTGTAGGCTTACAACGCCATCTATGGACGAATAGCTGTACTGCTGGGAAACTAGTTGCCATTAATTTAAAAGCACTTCCTTGGCGGCAACTTTTGAAAACGTAGATTAATAGTGCCAGTTTGTGATTGTGAGACCACCAGGTATCTGGGATATCCTATATTTTAGGAGGAGGTAGGGCACAGCGAGATTTTCTCGTTCTGAATTGGAGCAGCCCGCTGAGTAAGGTTGCCAGAGCTCTTTAGGGGGGAGGGGGTTCGGGGTCGGCAACGCGTGCGTGATGCCTCTGGTATTGCAAGCGCTCATAGGCTGTAGCTGTATTACTGTAGTAACCGCTTACCAACAGTAAGCTTGTTTGCCACCTCAGTGGTATAAAAAAAAAAAAAAAAATATGCCAATACAATAACTTATTAATTGAATTTGTTTCAGGTACATGTTGGGCGCTATTTCTGCGCACAAACTGGTCATCGCTTTCTGCATAGGTGTTGAACTGATTGCCACCCGCACCAAAACTTGGCTGTCCGTCGTTTACATCACCACCTTCGCTATAGTGTCTCCCCTCGGTATTGGAATCGGACTGCTCCTTGTTGGAGGAGCAGGCGCAGCGGCTGCTGGTGTGCCATCAGTAATTCTACAGGGTCTGGCATCGGGAACCCTTCTATACGTCATCTTCTTTGAGATTTGGAAGGGCGACAGATCAGGCATTCTTCAGTACATCGCATCACTTGTCGGATTCGTACTCATGTTCGGACTTCAGTTACTCAGTAAGTATAAGAATATAATGTACATAGAGTCCCATTCACGTAATAAGTTCCGTGGTAACTTAGCGGAACTAGATGCAAAATTTCGTAACACAAAGGTTACATCGCGCCAGGTCCCGCTAAGGGAGTACCATAAAAAAAAATAATGGCACCTTGTAAATTCACGAGCAAAAATCAAATGGTGTAGGTACTATTGGGTAGTGATTGTTTAGACTGAAGCCCAAAAAAACATGTAAGATTTAGGTAGGAAAAGAACTATGCTTTGGCAATGACAATGAATATTTACAATAGAATATACCTACTAAATAAGATGCTATGTGCAGGGGCTCCATAGTGCTGCCACAGATAACATAATACTATAGTAGTAGGTGTTGCAAACTTATTTGTTTTTTTTTCTACAGCTCCTCATACGCACAGTCACGGCGGCGATCATGGTCACTCCCATGATAAATAAGCAATATCCACACATCGGTGATTGCAGACTTCTTCGCTCGCAAGTGATATTGTTCGGAACAAACGTTAGCATTGTGACAATAATTCATATTTACCAATACTTGACTCCAAGTAGAACTGAGAAGCATTAAAAGACCAAACGCTTGTATTATTGATGTAAGTCTATGGAATTGCATAGGTTCAATGTGTTATACTATAGTCTATTCATATAAGCGAGTGGCCAACTAATGAAGAAGAAATTGTGTTGTAGGTAGGTATTGAAATAGGTTTTTTTAAATATGAAACGTTTTTTGTATTTAAGATTGAGCAATAGAGTAGGCAGTCTAACTATTTTAATAAATATCTAACAATATTTTAATGCAAACATTGGATGTTACTGTGCCATTGGTTTATATAACATTACGTTTAGTGTTCCACTAAAATAATTTGTTAGTATTACTTAAAATTATGTGTCTAGTCATTGGTAAAAAATATCATATGGATTAATTCACAAAATGGCATCATACCTTTTTGAGTTTAATTCAATCTTGCGTTGAGTTAGGATATAGCTTTGATTTGTGAATCCCAGTAACAAAAATATGACAGGTAAAGTACACGTACTTAGTAGTACCTACCTATACGATGAATTTGGTGTCTGCCAGTGTTGGTATGATATTATTTACCTATCTACTGTATAGGGTTTTTTTTTCAATTTCTAAACTATGTATCTACACAAATGTACATAGCCATTGTTAAGTTATTTTTTATTTGTAACTGTTGTCTGTCTGTGATATTATTAACAAGAAGAAGAAGCAGGTGGAAATAAAATAAGCCATTGTATGAAATTAATATTTTTAGAATTAAGAACAAAATTGTGTGAATTGGTACAAAACTACGATCATTATATTGTTGTACCTAGCTAGATACCTATTGTGTAATTGATTTTTACCTACCTACCTGATTAAGTTTCATGCTAATTTTATTCAGCTTACGATTTAGAAGGGTAGGTACTTACATAATTTTTAGATTTTTTAAAACTTACATGCTACTATGCATCATTGTAAGAGTAGATGGATACCTTTATTAAAATACGGTATCATACATAAAATAGAAATAAAAGTTTTCATACATTTAAAATATAATTTTATTTGAATTATGTGGTTTAGGGTTCCGAAGTCAGACCCTATAATTTCGCCATGTTCGTTTATCCGACCGCAGTCAGACCAACTGGTCCCTTGCATCCTACTATCCTACAATTATTATAAATGCGAAAGTTTATGAGGATGTTTGGATGTTTGTTATTCAATCACGCCGTAAAGGCTTAACCGATTTCGTTGAAACTTTTTTATACATATATTTTTATGTACTACGTGAGCGAAGCCACCGGCGGAAGTTAGTGTTTTATATATATTTTTTTATACTACCTGCTCGTCAATGGCATATTATGTGTCATGCAAACCTTTCCTAAAGAGTATAGTATTATGTTATCTGTGCCTAAAGTAAGTCATTACAGCCCTACGGTCTAGCCGGGTCATAATGTTGTACTGCATTTCCCATTTTTCATTATTTCCCATGGGAAATAATGTGATTTGAATTTGGAATGCAACCCATGTAGTCGTGCTCGATCGAGGTTGGTTTCAAAAATGTTTGGGTGCAATGAGATTTTATTCTAATTAGGCTGTATGTCAACATTTTCTTTGCACTGTCTTCAAATTAAAAAAAAGAAAAACATGAAAACTTTTTACGAAATTCATTTTCGAACGAAGAAGGATTTATTCGAATGTCGAACTGACCACTACAGAATAGACTACAAAAAAAGAAAAAAAGGCGCCAAGCGCTCAAACTGCTGTGCTGTTATCTACACCGAAATTCAGTTTCGATTCAAATAAACTTCTAAAAAATGTCAAGTGACAGTGATTTTGATTCGACTCCAGAATGCATACAATCTGAAGCCTCTGGTATAGTTGGAAACTTACTTCCAGAAAAATCATTTCTTTCTATTTAACAGTCATTGTTTTCAATTGCCTCGCAGAAAGTATAAAAAGTAGAGTATGCATCGCGGGCTTAAATGTGTATTTGTCTTGGGCGATCTTGAACCCCTCGTACTCAGGATTCTTGCCTTAACTCCCTCGCTCCGCTCAGGAGTTAACCATAGAATCCCTCGTTCTCGGCGTTCAATATAGCGCCCTTGACATAATACACTACTTTAAGCCCTTGTTGCATAATCTACTATTTAAGAATAGTGATTAAAATATAAAAATTAGTGTTACAAGTTTTCACAGGTCGCCACACGACGTGTTCACGTATTATTTGCATAGCAACTATGCTTTTATAAATGGAAATGTCCCCCTGCTATTTCGAATTTTAATCTTCGCACGCATGGGTAACACTTTGTGTACCTACCTAGGTACCTGTTTATAAGTGTGCATGCAAACTTGTGCAAAAATAACTACATCATCCCTGACATCCCTACAAGCTTATGTAGAAAAGTCCTTATTTTTACGGTACATTATTTGAGATGTGCGAAGCGGTGATCGAGGCAAAATCTCATTTAGCTAGATCTTAGCGCGTCGTCCACGGCGCTACTCAAAAGGAACGCGTTTGAAACTATAGTACTTAGGAGTAGCATATTAACTAATATTAACTCTTTCTTCCTTCTTTGTCTAAAAGCTAATATCAAAATTATTACCCTTATGCTTATTGGCCAGCTATTTGATTGAAAACCTTCCATGTCAAGCGTCAAGGTAAATTAAGTTTTCTTGAATACGAACTACAAAATGGCGTCCGTTTTGCTAACAAACTGTATATTGGGAGAAATAAAGTTGTAATCGATAAGACTTGATTACTACCTGAAAGAATAGTTTATGCACAATCCGTTGATCTGTCACAGTTTGAGAAATAAGCTACGGCTAACGATGATTCAAGTGAAAATACTTGTACCGGAAGAGATCACTTACTTCCGGTCCTCAATGCCAAAACGAATTATCGCGATATCTTCGCTTCTACTGAACCAAAATTGATGACAAATGGTAGGTAGACATAACAAATTAGGCACTAAATGATGGCATACTTAGTTTTATCAAATGTGCAGCGGTTTACCCGGGACATAATTGTTCCTGCTGCGTTGACGTCAAGCCAGCAGGAAACTGTTAATTCGCAAAATATCATAAACTACAGCGGTACAAATTCTGACAAATAGGTACAAATAAATGACAAATTCATCACTAAATGTTAGCATGGTCAGAAGTCCAGAAGCTCCCGTCTAATGTCGGTGTTCCTGCTGACCTGACGTACACGTTGCTTTCGAGAATTTGTCATGACAGTGGCAGCAATGACAGATAATAATAAAAACAAAATCAAATAAAACAAAAAAGAAAGAAAGAAAAGAACTTCCTTCTTCTATGTGGTTGGCTGTAGAGTGTTCTTTTTTTGAATTTTTGTACCTGTGTTTTGTTTTGTGTACTTTCGTATCAGAAACCATACAAGTAAGTTAATTTTCGAAAACAAACAGCAGAAATGCTTGATACCTACTACAGTATTCTAGTGTGTACACTGTACATTTAATTATGCGAAGATCCCACGAATCGTCCCATTATTACTTCATACTTCGCAGACTTACGTAAAACATTGAATAAAAATGCTAATCGATGGCTAGAAAGTGAAATTTATTTTGTGATATAACAGTTGAAAGGTGATACTAACTTTGCGTTCGGAGCCGCAGTTGCATTTGTGCTGGTGTAATAGAAAGTACTTTTCACATCGATACTGTGCGTGCTTTGTTAAGTGTTTACCTACTGAAGATTTTGTTTATTTGTGCTCAACATGAGTTTGTTATTAGAGACTGCTGTATGTTTGTCTGTGGTTACAGAGAGTAAGAAACTAAATAAAACCTTCCTCCTTCTTCTTGCTTAGGCTAGATTTGCTATAACTAGGTACTTCATCATCAGCCTAATAAGTCCACTGCTGAACATAAGCCTCGTCCTGAGAGTGCCACAAGGAATGGCCTTGAGCCTTCTCCTTCCACTGAATTCCTGTAACCTTCACAATTTCATCGGTCCATCGCGTAGGGGGCTTTCCAACATTGCATTGTCTGATGTCATAGTAAAGTCTAGTTCACTAAAGTTCATACAATACCTTTGTCATTAATACAAACTAAGCAAAACTGACTCTTAAGGCCTTCCTACAATCATGTTACACTGCACCTTTATTGTGTACAGTTTCAACCATAGAATACTGAACAATTCATGCTCAAACATTTGTAGTAGGTAGGTAGTACTGTTATCTTGTTGAATGACTAAGCAAGGCCAAATTAGTTTAAACCTTGTAAATTAAGTACACTATCGCTCATATATGCTTAATTCAAATACCAGAGCATTTTTTCCTGCTTTGTTTGGCTTTAGTCATTAATATTACTTGTTTGTTAGTTTTTAAAGGCAAGTTAACTGTGTTTTCCACCAAGGATCATTTATTTTCTTGTATTTTTCAGGTGAATATCGCCCGTTCACTCGCAGAATGTCAGCACAAGGCCTAACATCGGAAGCGCAATTGCGGTACTTACTACAGTGGTTCGGAGAGTTCAGTGAACTTCAGAAGGAAGACTTCCTGCCTGTGCTGGCTGCAGCTAAGGGTGACCAGCCTGACTTGCTCGCCGCCACGCTGGCCGGCTTAACATGTGAGGACAAGCCAGTTAGTCTGTTCCAATGCCGTGTGAGTATTAATACCGTGTTCTGAAATTCTGTGTTGCACCTGCTATTTTCCATACAATAAATAATAGGCACTAACACAGAAAGAGTCACCAACTCCAACTATACAATAGCTTAGTACTTTTCATAAATTTCTTGGGTTTTTCTCAGTTTTTGTCAATGCAACCTTACAATGACAAGTAACAATGCATTTTTCAGATAAAACTCTTCAATGAATGGTACCCAACATGGACTGAGGATCACCAAGACCGGCTTGTGAAAGGTGTGTCAGACACAGATCCAGAGTTTGGCAAGAAGCTCCAAGAGCTGATGGAGAATGGGCCACAGTTGATTGAGAATGGACCTCAGTTCAACTGTGAGGAGTATAACCAGAATGGTACTGGTGAAGTCCACTCACCGATTATTGAGGAACCATTGAATGGGGATGAAGGAAATGAGCAGAATGATGTTGAGGAACTTGCTGAGCCGGTGATCACACAGGAGGCAGCCCCAGTGGAAATTGTGGCAGCATCGTAAGTTATTTTATAAGACTCATTTAATGTTTGTCACCACATTGGCACAACATTGCGGATGACTTCAGTATTTAAAAGACAATTATTCATTCCTTGTAGTGATAAAGTTTATAAGATATTTATTTTTAATCTTATCAGGTACCAAATTGAAAGAAATCAGTGCCAAGTTATAAAAGAAAAATATTTTTCCTGCAAAAATTTGCTGAAGTCAACATTTTTGTAAAGTGGGCAATTACATTAATAGGTATTTTCGTCAATTGTGGAAATTATGCCATATACAATTAGGGCACTAATTATGTGTAGGTAATTATTTATAATTATATTTAAACAACACTGTTAGTTGTGGTAGCTAAGCCTAAACGATTCTTAGACAATGGATGGACTATTTTAGAATAAATTACGAGGCTGAGATTTAAGTCGAAAACCCACTGATTAGCCAATTATAAAATAGATTTCTGATAATTAAACTTAGATAAAAAAGTAAATTTTAAATAATTAAGTAATTATTTTGATCATTGTTTTGAGGGAGATAAAGTTGGGACTGGTTTGATATATTCCTAATTTATAATCGACTTACAAAAACGTGAATCTCAGGAAGTATTTCCACTGTGCTGCTGTAAAGAAATCATTCCACATTTATTTACGAAAACGTATTCTAGGAATAATTTTATCTACAATAATATTTAATAAAGGAAACTTTTGTTTATTTGTATGTAGGGGTTATCTTTCAAAAATATATAATGTTCTCTAAAAATATTTAGGCATCAAGAAATATAAATAAAAGTCTGTAACATGATTAACCTAACCTTTATATTTAAGCCCCAGTAACTCTTTTAAATAAAATAAAAGATACTACTTATTATTATTTAATCGTTTGGAGAATTTAATGAAGATAAAATTTGTCCTTTAAATCTTTTATATAATTTCTTTTCTTTTTTTGTTATCCTAGTTAATCATTTAATGAACATTAAAATACAGAAAAAATAATTTTAGGTCCTAAGTGACTATGATCAAATCTGTGGCGGAAATAAATTGTACTATTATTTTTTCCGTGGCTTTACAAAGGTATTTTCAAAAGTTAATTCTGAAGGAGAAAATCTATTTTGAAATAAAGACGGTCAACGGCTCGTGGTCTGAGGCTTCCGACTAGGGGTTGCAGTTTCATAGATTCTCAATTTCGAAACTGAACTATGAAATTGGCCTCATGAGTTTCGGAATTTCAAAACTGGATGTAGGATCGAAAAATTAAGATAGTAAGACTTTTGGTTCGATGTGGAAGTGTATTTAAGTAAAAATGGTACATATTTTCGAAAAAAAGTTTCGAATTTTCGAAACGGGAAGCGTCAATTTCGAAATTGCAGAACATGGCAAAATGGTCCAAAATTTCGAAACTATGAAGCTTCAAAATTTCGGAATGCACCCCCGACTTCCGACACACGTAACGCGAGGTTGAAAAATATAGATCTCTAGTTTACGAAGTGACAAGAATCAAGGTTAAACACACTTGAATACGCGGACGATGTCGCGGGCGGGTCAGCTAGTGTAATATACAAAAATATGTAAGTAGTATTTTTGTTAAGGAACTTAGAAAGTTTTTCATGATGTATTCAATCTGTAACATAGGTATAACATTCATAATCATTTAATAAGTATTGATGATGTAAGCGTGAGTTATGTCACAAAAATAATTTATGTGAGATCAAGATTAATTTGTAAGGTACAAAACTTGCTTGGAAGCAAAAAAAAATTGTGCCAATTTAAATATTCTGAGTTTAAAATTTTAATACATAAATACATCTTTATATTTATATTATTTATAAATATATACTTTATATGTATATTTTTATTATAAAATATCTAGTTATTTCTGTAATACATACATAGCTAGATTGTGTTTTAAGTAAATGTATTGCTAGAAGAAAGTGGTGATAGTAGGGTGCTGGCAGAATCCGGAATTGGATGAGAAATAGGTCATTTACTTACGTATAATCGTAAATTATTTATATTACATACATTACATTTAATAAATCATGAAATCAAATACAATTTTTCATTTATCACAATTTTATTTTGAATAAGTATTTGGGCTAGGGTAATGAGTATATTTTATATAGAAGTGGCAAGAAAATTATAATTATGACACCATGGCACATTGTTTGTGATTCCCCATCACATAATACAGGGTGGTTCATAATATGTATACTAATCCGAAAGAGGCTTATTTCACATCCAATTGGCAATAAAGTGAATCCTACAACTTTTGGAAATTTGAATTGGAAAAAACACTGCAAAAATCAGCTGTTTTGTGGTAAAATCATTCAGCTGTTTTAGGTCGCTTCTCGTACGTTTAATATAGCTATAAAGATGATATATGAGCAAAAACTGCTGGCTTTAAAAGTACGGGAATAAAATCGGTATAAAAATTTAGTTTTTTTTTCGATAATATTTTTCTTTTTGTTCGTAGAATAAGCCTCTTTCAGGATAGTGTATTACGTAACACGTTGTTTAATACTACATAGAATTATAAGTAGGTTTGCGACACAAACAATCTTAAGTACTTAAGATTTGATTTAAATATAGGCGCACTGTTTGCTGCAAAAACAAATAGATTTTGTAGACTCCGCTTACATGTTTTTACAGCCAATTTTGAAATAAATATAGTAAGAAATCATAACTCATAGGAAAATGGAATCTCAGTCATTTCAAGGTCGTAGTTTGGACAGTATCCAATCGACGTAAGCTCCGACCCTCGTGTAGACTCCAGGCCACCCTTCAGTGCCGCACGGTGAGGGTCCGTATGAGACCACTCCTACAGCTATCCAGTTATTGGCTTTCGATGCGTGGCCCATGAGCGGGCCTCCTGAGTCCCCGCGGCAGGAATCCCTCCCGGCGACCCCTCCAGCGCAGATCTGGGTGTCTCTGACCTCGCGGTTCACTCTTTGGAAGACTTTGGCACACTCACCGGTTAAGACGATCGGTACGCGCGCTTTGAGCTTTACTTCTGATTCGCTGGCTGAAATGTTGAGATGGAATGTTTTAGTAGGGAACACTTTTCTTATTTTAATTATAAAAGCGCAAGCTATACAAAGATTAGGATATTATTATTTTTAACTACCGCATTCGGGACATGGGTACGCATAAACTAAGTACTATATTAAACATGTTGTTTCTTTGGTCAGTTGAAACCACGTGATGCAACTTTGGTCTACAAGAACAGGAAAAACTGATTAAAAAACCCAAAATGTATTAGGGGAAGAAGTTGGAAGTAGGGTTGAAGGTACAGTCAAAGATTATTATGAATTATTCATGGCACAGTCAACATCAAAATGATGATTAAAGTATAAAAAATATTTCGTCAATTTCGGATGCTGATTGTAAAGAACCCTTAAAGAAAGAGGCGGACATACTTATAAGAAGCTGATAAAGTTAAGGTTGCCAGAGCTCTTAAAAGGGAGGGGGTTCAGGGTCGGCAATGCATGCGTGATGCCTCTGGTATTGCAAGCGTTCATAGGCTAAAGTAACCATTAACCAACACGTTGGCCGTAAGCTTATTTGCCACCTTAGTTGTATAATAATAAGTTTGTAAGTTGCCGCGTGAGTGGTTAAGGACTTGCTACTTGCTAACTTATCAATCTAGATCGTGAAACTAACTAGAAACATAAACGGGATGCTGCACACCTGGCCAGTCGTAGGGGCAATTTTCATTACCATTACTGCAGTCTGATTCTGCCGAACGTATAAAAAGAGTCAAATCTGATAGCACAACTTTCCTTGTTCGTAAACTAGATATCATAATAAGTGCTACTTCACTTAAGAATTACTCTATCACGATACTCGTAAGTGAGCAAAAAGTCCACCTGGCGCTATACATGGTGATTAATAATATGTATATTATCCTAAAAATGGCTTTTTCTATATCTTATCAATGAAAGAATATTACCGAAAAATACCAAAATTTTCTATATTTTTTCCCGAACTTTTCAAATAATCTTTTTTTTGGTCTTTTTATCATTTGTTATTAAACGCGGGAACTCCAAAATAAAGGTCGCTAACTAAACCCAGCTGAATAATAAAAATGAATTTCAACGAATTTGACTTCAAAACAGCTGATTTTTGCAGTGTTTTTTCAATTAACAACGTTGAATTTCAAAAAGTTGTTGAACAAACACAACTGCCGATTGGGTGTACAATAAGCCCCTTTCGGGATAGTATACATATTATGAACCACCTTGTACAGGTAATGCCCGTTTCCTACATTATACCGATCGGTATCGGTATACATGTCCTACATTACTAGATACTAACAAAGAGTCAGATTTTGCGTGTCACAAGAATATTTTGGTATCTTCAATTTACGAGAATCCGTAGAATACATTGAGTGAGATACATACCGAGTCCTCCCAAAGCGTTTCATTTTATGCGAAAGTCAAGATTTTTGTATCCGTCCGTAGCAAATACGAACCTTTTTTTGAAAATAGAAACCGGGAGTTAATTTATCATCTAGAATATCTGATATGATAATTTTATTATGGTCTCGCTTTTGTGTAGGTGTAAGACAGGAGTCAAAACTTACTGTTTTCTGTTTTGCCCCATCCGGCAACTTCCATGGTATCTCCGGCGAAGGTGCTTCGCTTCAATTCGTCGGTAAGGGGCAGACAAATCGGTTTAACAAAATCTGTATACAAACAAGATTGAATTACTTTGGTTTAACAAAAACTGTTTTCACACAAGTTTGACAATTCGGTTAAACAAAACGCGTCCGATGAGAGGGTTCGCACGATCATGCGATCTTTTTTTGTTTTTTTTTTTAATTTATTGAATATTTACAAAAAGGCTTTGTCGCTGAGCGACCACACCCCCAATCGAAACTTAAAACTAAACTTCCACAAACAAAATGAAAAAACTTAAAGCAAAAGAAAACTGGAAATGAAACAACAAAAAAAAGAACGCATTCGTAGCCTATGTACATAACTTAAACATTACACTTAATTGCCAAAAAATACAGTTTTTGGGCTTCATCAGACATTGGTGAAGCCAATATACATACTGATTTGTACTGAATGTATTTATTGAGCTCGCTTAACGAACTAAGTGATGTTTTATAGTTTCATCGCACGTTGAAATCGCATCGCATCATCGCGCAAGCCATCTCCTCGTCCTAATAGGCCATCGCCTACTAGGACGGCATCTAACGCCCGAATACGATGGTCTCAATTATTTGAGACGCCGGTTATCGTTCAGAATCGTATACTCAAAAATAAATTAGATCACCGCTATTTAAGTGACGTTTCAGTATTCGGGCGCCATAAAGCATAAGGGTTCCGTTCAATCCAAGTGAGGTAAGGAAATTCGCTTTGGTACTCACCATTGAACGGTACATTCCTCGAGAGCCTCAGCAGTGCGATGTCGTGCAACTGGTTGACGTCTTCAGTGTCATACTGCTCGTGCTTGATGATCTCTTCTACGGGAACGTCTAGAGGTGAGGGGCTGCAGTCGTCCTCTATGCAGTCCAATGTAGATCCGATGTCCCACTCACCAAGGCGGACTTGGGACCTGAAAGAAAAGTCATTATAATTGATCTTTTAAGAAAAAACTCATTAGGAAGCGAATCCTGTGTAAAATATAAAATATAATTAATAATAATAAATATTTCGGACATATCACACATTGTCAACTGATCCCAAACTAGGCATAGCCTGTATTATGGGAACCAGAGACTGATAAACATAATAGATATATATTTAACACCCAGACACAGAACAAACATCTGTGTTAGTCACAAATGTTTGTCCAGTGCGGGAATCGAACCCGCGACCTCTAGCGCAGAAGGCAGAGTTACTACCAACTGAGCTATAAGGCCAGTGTCGGTCAGAACTATGCATGTGATGTGTGTGAATACTTTTACAACTTTTTAAGAAAGAAAGAAAGAAAATACATTTATTTTCGACACCCAAGCACAGCACAAACTAATAAAAAAGACACTAGGTACAGGTTTTTTACAACATATAATGTTATTTGGCTGCGATAAGGCCGGGCTACTCCAATATAGAGCGAGAAAATCTCGCTGTGCCCTACCTGGCATAAGCCTTGCTGTCTTGGTCATCCTGCATTAAAGTCAAAAGGGCCAATGACCGGCAGTGAAAGAACTAGTGTGGTGAAAGGATTATGGTGCCTGTCGTGCTCATGTCTTCGAACTTTTACGTTCTAGGACATGTCGGATCCAGAGAGCCAGAAAATCATTGGTGCTCGAACAGGATATTTTAAGACTTTGAAGGCACTTTATACACGGTGGGGCACAATAATGGAGCATGATGAGGGTAGATCTTCTACCTTTGTAATACAAGGTTTTTTCATTGGGAAACATTCGGTCAATTTTAAAGAAAAAATAACTATTTTGAAGGCACTTTATACCTACACGGTGGGGCACAATAATGGAGCATGAAGGGCAAAACCTCTTTATAGATAGGTACAAGGTTTTGTTCTTATGAAACATTAGATCATTTTGAAAAAAGAACAACATTTTTGGATTTTTGAAAAACAGTAGGCGTCTACTAGTTGGTCAATTATTGTGGTTACTCACAATTTCCAACCTGGAGGCAAGTCGCTACCAACGCAATGCGCAGCCGTCAGAACATATCTCGAGGATATGAGAACACCGCCGCAGTAGAAACCCGTGCCAACCGCTGAAATAACAAAGTTATCGTTAACATTACCCTCCTGTGGTGCTTTTGTGTAAACAAAATGGGAATGGCGTTCGCAACTTTGAGAATCATCGAACTAGGCAATACCCAAACAGTTTCAAAATGTAAAAGAGATAGAACAACGATAGCTCTAACTGCGCTCGCCAACCCGCATGCCCAGCGTGGTGAGTATGGGCAAATCCCCCCACATGATAAGGAATTTGCTCTGTCTGTGGGGGAGGCCATGTTCAGCAGTGGATGTCGTACGGCTGAAATGATGAGATGACGCTAAGATTAATACATCGAACACTGTTCGATGGATTAATAATACACCCGCAGACGTGACGCCAGGTTGGCGGCTCACTTTATTTTAGTAATATCTCTGCATTCAAAGAGGTACTTTTATTTTAATTATTGGTACATTTAAGTACAATTAAAGTAGATTCGACCCACATTCATTTCAATCTGATTGGCCACTCAACATCCGCGAATCTGATGTTCACAAATCATCCACAAATCTCCTCGTCCGGTCGTCATTCCTATTTTGCTGACACAATAGCACCTTTGTTGGTCAGTACGGGTAAAATAAGTCGGTACCTAAAGATCAAATACTGTTGATTTAAAAAAAAATGCAAAAAGTGTTCTCTCCGGCGGGGAATCGAACCCCGGTCTCCCGCGTGACAGGCGGGGATACTTACCACTATACTACCGAAGACTTGCTGAAAGAGGTCGAAATTAGCTAATACAAACTTTTAATAGTATTTCATAGATAAGCGCGTAGCTGAGCTCTGGCTATGAAATGGTATAATTTATATTGATTTAGGTTAGTCATCATATTATTGATTTTGAAGCACAATAAAAACAATTCCCTATACTTTTCTGCTTATCATTTCTTAGCAAGTTGAAGTGGCGGTGGCCGGGGCACATAGCTAGACTGACGGTCCTGGGGACAGAAAGGTCCTAGAGTAGAGACCACGCAACGGAAAGCGCAGCGTCGAGGCCGCCACTACTAGCAAAGACGACTTAGTAAATATTGTTGAGAACCGTTACGCACAAGATTGGTCGGTCTGGAAATATATGGTGGAGGCCTGTGTTCAGCTGTGAACGACCTACTAGCTAGCTAGCTATATATAATCTTGTAGTACAAAAACTTGCGTTTAGTATATTTTAGCAGAGCCATCCAGGGGTGTTCATCGATTTCTGTCTGCGTTCCTCCAGTGATCCGTTCGTTGTTCTGAATTCCGCAATCTCTGGTGGTGGGCAAAAGGGAAATAGGACCCTCTCTGGGTTCGTTTAGGACACGAATTGGGTTCACGAATTCTGGGGGGCAGCAAATCTGAAAATAAAGCTTAGGTATTTATATGCTGCTCTTGCTCTATGACCATTTATATTACCAACGTGAAACAATAAAGAATATGAATATGCCATACTATCTACTGTGTGCTACCATGCAGCATGCTACTGTAGGCTATTTAGGCGTTTGTTCGTATTTTCATGTAGACCCTGCATAACTTGATCAGAACCTGCTAAGAAAGATAATCTACGTAAAATTATTCTAAAAATATGCTTTGTCTACCTACATAAACACAAACGCACAAGCAACAAAACCTACAAAAATAGAGACTTCGTTATCTTTCTAAAATACCTACTTAACTGCTTAGAAAAACTTCAAAATACACAAATTAATACATGGACATACATGAAATCACGCCTATTTCCCGGAGGGTAAGCAGAGACCACGGGTTACCACTCACTGAGATCCTGACATACCTCTTTTGCTTCATTCACTCTCATCACATTCCTCATCCATGCTCGTCGGTTAAGAGTAGGTACCTACTCTTTCTCACACGCACCAACTTTAGTCTGCACAACACGCTGCTCAGAATAAAAGGAACAGCCACTAAAGTTGGTGCCGTGTGGACCTTCTACTACAACATGGATCCTTAAAATTTGAACTTTCGTGTAGACGTTTGTGTTAAAACTTGTTTGCAAATGTTGTTGATCCCGGCGATAACCTAACTTAGATTAGAAGTCACCTTTCTTTGAAAACCGGCTCAAACACATTCTATTATTATTTTTGTTTTGAGGAAGATGTCTCAAATATTTTCATAAATTTTGGTCTCAGTATTTTTGACAAAAATTAGTAAGTAGGTACTTAGATAATAATGTAGGGTACGTTTGTACATTTACCTAGAATATATATTATAAAAACACTTCAATTTAAAAAATATATACTGAACCCCTATACATTATACATGGATGTGATCTGGAATCACAATAAGTTGTGGCATGTAATAAATATGATTCTAATAGATAAAATAACACAGTATCAGACCCTAGAACACCCAGACACAAGTATTTGCAGATCATGCTAAAATCCCGCTGCGGGAATCGAACCCGCACTTATTGTGTCTCATCCGGCCACTGGCCCGCACCAGTGAGGTGGTTTTTATTACTGTTATGGTACGTACTGTAAGTTTTGCATGAAAGGAGCTTCTGGGCAAAGACTGGGCGGTGAGGATAGAAACCGACCCCTGAGATAGTTTATAACTAGTTTAGGTTTTAGTTATGTAAACGGTTGTCTGGAAGAAATCGCGATATATCCGCGATAAGACCGCCGATTGTAGGACCGTATTTAGACTTATAAGCTATTTATATAAACTGTGTTTTCTTTTTTTATGGTCCTCAATAAAGTTTCATTTCATCTTCATTTTCTAAGCGGCCGGCGCACTTTAATTACTACTACTACTACTGCTACTTATGATAAAATTAGAATCTACCTAACCTACTCCTTATTACTAAATTTACGTATCTCCTACCTATAGCCGAAGACTACATTTAGCATTAGTTCTACAAACCTTAGTGGTTTTTTTTTCGTGCTATTTCTATATTGACTAGGTAATACATTTTTGGATGATAAATAAAAAATAAAAAAAAATCGTTGGTTAGGGTTGATCAAGGTTGACCAAGAAAGACTCATAGACACGACAAGCAAGCTAGGTAGATCGGTCGGGGGACGGCTGAAGCGCGGGAATCACGATAGCATAATGCGATTAGGGTACCATAGGCAGGCTATCCTCTGTAAACCCGCAGTGTAGACTCCTCAGCAGCTGGGTGAGCTGGGGCGTGTTGCCATTTTGTTGCTGTTCGTACAGCCCGCTGCACGTGTTTAGCAAAATGCAGTTCGCACCGCCATTGCATCGTTCTGTAATTTACAATATTTGATGATAATTAGTAACAGAAAAATATTAATAATAACAGTTGTAAATTAAACTAAAATAATATTATACTAGAAAGCCAGCCGTCCTGGAGGTGGACGAAACGTGGGAAGGTGCCAACGCAACGTATCGACGCAAGTCGCATCCCAAACCAGCGGCCTGCCACGACTCCAGGGAATCAAAGACATCCCGTCAGGCCTCTTGCCGTCGTCACGTGCGATACCGTTCGGCTCTAGGATAGCCGGCACGTTGACTGTGGCGAGGGCCCGACGGATGATGTCATTGAGGCTGGCGTGGCGGGACTGACGGCCAGCGCTGCAATTAGTAAAATACTTAAAAGAAACTCAAAGTGAATTTCTTGATTAGCACTGTCGCCGTGGTGGCCTCGTCTGAAGATTAGCCCCCCGTAGTCCATATGTCTACCTACCCGTGGATGTTGCTAGAGACTAAGGGAAAAAAACTATGGAATAAGCAACAGCATCTCCTATTTTAACAACAATAGCTCTAACTGCGCTCGCCAAACTGACTGCCCAGTGGGGTGAGTATGGGCAAATTCCCCCACGCAGTAGGTCCGACGGCTGAAATGATGAGTGCATCATTTTAATAATTCTAATTTTTCCTTTTATATACAAATTGAAGAATAGGTTTTTCCCATATTATCATGAACTGCATTAGAGAATTTAGAGATGACGCTGTAGGTAAACGAGTCTTGTGAGTTGATTCTAACACGTTATTGTGGTTAGCCGGTAGGTGGGGACACTAGACTCTAGAAAAAAATACCATTTCAAAGCCTCAAATTTAAAATGCCTTGTAGCGTAGTGGAAGTTTCCCTGACTATCGATCCAAAGGTCGTATGTTGAACCCAGTCTTGCACTAATGAGTTTTCCTATTTGAAAATATTTAGTGCGCACTAATGCGGTGAAGGGAAACATGTTGAGAAAATTAGTAAGTATTTATGTAGGTATATGGTGGTCAAACGCTTAACCATAACCAATAAAAAAAAAGTATTGTTATACGATGGGCTTGAAACTCGTCACGTATGGGATAGGTCCTCACTGCTGCAATATGTGGACATGTGCCAAATGCCTGTTTGGACATGCCTTTGACTACACCCGTTAGAAATTGTCAAAGGTTCTGGTCTATCATTCTTGGGGATAAAAGTCGAGTATGTGAATAGAATACTTTATAGTATTTATTAAACGGATTTTTGTAATGCAAAAGTGTAAATAAAATGGCAATGTTTTTGCAAAAGACCTATCCTACTAATATTACAAATGCGACGGTTTGTGAGGATGTTTATGTGTGCGGATGTTTGTTATTCAATCAGGCGTAACGGCTCAACCGATTTTGTTGAAACTTGGAATATAAAGAGATCTTTACCTAGAATAGCAAAGGCTACATTTTTATGTCGATGCACCATAAGGGTTCTGTACATTTTAATACTGGACCCTAAAAAAGAACAATATTAGACACGAAAAAATAAAAGAAAAATTTAAAAGATTTCAGGCTTTTTCCGAACATTTCAAAAACAGTTGTTTTTAGTCTTGGTACCGCCTAGCTTTCGCCCATGGTACCGCTATCGCTTATAGGTATTAATCAGAGATAGTGTAGGTACTTTCTATTAGCGAAGTAATTTTTAGAATCGGTTCAGGCATTCCAGAGCTTGTCCCCTACATATAGTCTGACGTCAAAATTGTCAAGTCTAAACTGATATGAACCCTGAACATCTCATTTTCGCGTGGTGTTCTTCACGGAAATAAAGTCTAATTTCCAGTCGTAAATTTTGATGTCTATTGTTTGTAGGATAGGCCTGTTTCGGCTTACTAATACAAAAAAATAAATAAATATTTTTTTTACGGACATATCATCATAAGGTAATTTAATTAAAGCAAATTATTTATGTCCTAGTCTAATACTTGCCCATGTTAATTAGTTAGCCCTAAATAGCATTTAAAAGAGTCGTTTCATTCTGGGCCTGGTCCATGTACACTACATAGAAAAAATAGGAGATTAGAAGAAAAACACAATTTCATTAATTTGAAGACAAATGCAATGGTACAAGAAAAGTTCTTCTGGTACGGCCGGAACGGAAGGCCGCCATGTTGGTTTATAATTGACGTTTGATATGATATTGACATATTTTTCGTGTCATGTTGTTTGATTTGATGTTTTTTTTTTTCGTTTTTCGTTGTAGTAGTTGTGGAAGCGTGCGTTGGCTTGGGTGTGTTTCGGAGTTTCATGAGGTTTTTTATTATTGCGACCTGTTTTCTTCTACGGACTTGGATTGATTGCTTCTATGCTGACCCGGCTTCAGTAGGATAATCAGACGTAGGTATTTCAGAAAATAACTTATACTAACGCAACTAAGTATTTTACATTATACTTCGCTTTGTGGAGTATATGGATGGATGATAAACAATACAGTACATAAACAAAACAACGAAGCTAAACAAAAACATGTCAACAGATAAATGTAGGTTTTCAAAATGACATTTCACGCACGTCTATCCGCCATATTTTTATAGCGCTGTGTGTTGCTCTCTTTGTCGAAGAAAATCTTAGAACGAAGTCAATTTAAATAAAATAACCAATTTAATTCGTTTACTTTATTGCTTAGCCATATTTAAGAGTAGTGCACACAGTGCAGGCCCAGGCTCCATATATTGATGAAACGTCTCTTTTAGCTTTACGGCTACAGATTTTAAGTTAATTAATTTGAATATAAGTACCAACTTTAGTTATTAATTTTAGCCTTTTTCCGCCTGAGACACAGGTTTTTCTAGTTCAGGCATCGTTTAATTTTTTACCCATAATTAGATATTAATTCTCAATGTTATTCGTAGCACTAAGATAATGAATAAAGATTTATTTATTTATTATCACACACGGTCAACTGATCCCAAAATAGGCATAGCCTGTACTATGGGTACCACAGACTGATATACATAATAGATATAGGTATATTTAACACCCAGACACAGAACAAACATCTGTGTTCATCACTCAAGTGTTTGTCCAGTGCGGGAATCGAATCCGCGACCTGTAGCGCAGAAGGCAGAGTTACTACCAACTGAGCTATGAGGCCAGTCAAAAATATCCCGGAGCACCGTATATAGAATTTACGGAGCTCTCATAGTTTATATAGCTCGTCACGCCTTTGGCGTTTTATTTCATTTCAGTAAATGGCTACTGTTTGTATGATCAATGATTACAATCAATACCTTCAATATCTTTAACCTTGGGTCGCAGATCAAAGACTAAAATTTTTCCTCATAGTATTTACATAAGTAGGTATATAGACTTTATATACGTGGATATATTTCAAATATAATCTACAAATGAGACCTATAGTATAAACTAAGAACCTATACTGTGGTGACCAATAGATAAACTACATATCTGTAGGACCAGTCATCGGGTTATCATAAACGCTAATTGAGGATACAGCCTACAACCAAGCAAAACTAACCACTATTTCTTGGAGGAAGCATCAACCCACTGAATGTCAATCCAAACCTAATAGTAATAAAAAAACTGGTAGCAATGTAGCATACGACTAAATTTGCAAATTATAGAAATGAAGACAGACAGGTTAGATTGCAGTAAGGTCATCAAAGTATAAACACGGGTTTTAAAAGTTGAAACAGGCTTACTTACGTCCAACAACATATGTCAGGGTAACCACAAGTACACAGCTAACTAGAACAGTCCTTTTGTTTGTAACAATCATTATAAAAATTGCACTGATTGTGTTTTCGTGAAACTCATTTACTATCAATAATATGCGGTTGTGAGGACGGACAGTGCGCGACTGATTCTCGCTAACCGGCCCTGACTTTGCCTCTGACCACAAACTTAAGGTTATCAACAATAAATATTTTTAAAACGACAAATGCGGCTTAAAACAAGACTTGTGTTTTGTGACGCTGGCTTTGATTATAATAGAGCCGGTCGGTTCGTAGTTGGTTTTTCCTGGTTGTAGACTTGCTTGAGATTAAATGAGCGCGCACATTAGGCAACTTAGGTACAGTAACTTTCCATATATATATTTTTTTTCAATCACCTACCGAAACTCCTTCAACTTGCACAGGTATATAGAAACGAATGTTTAGATTAGTACCTATCTAATTGTACCTACTTATTCTAATGTTTCTACTAATAACATATAGCATCGCCTTAGGGATTAAAAAAAACCTGTTATGATGTTATTCTAAAGAAATAAATAAATATGTGGTCGCAAATCATCATCACCATGAGCATGTAGAAGTCCACTGCTGGACATAGGCCTCCCCAAAGAGTTCCACTACGAACGGTCTTGAGCCTTTTCCATCCACCGACTTCCAGCAAATTTCACAATGTCGTCGGTCTAACGGGGGCCTTCCAACACTACGTCGCCCGGTTCGTCGTCACCATTCGAGAACCCTTAATCCCCAACGGTTGTCGATTCTGCGAGCTATATGGCCTGCCCACTGCCACTTCACCTTCTCTCACTTCACCCTCTCGAATGTGAGTGATATATTTGACATAGTCATAGTTATAGCCGTCATTGAGGTTGATACCATATCCGTCCTAGTGCAGAAGCTTAAAAACATCCTCCAATGCAGAGGTGAACAGTTTCAGAGAAATAACGTCTCCCTGTCACACCCCTTTTTGCAATTGGATAGGATTATATTGCTTATAGGAAAATAGAATATAATAATCTAAATAGGTAACTAGTTGCAAACATACATTTGGCATCCATTGCTGTATGAGCATTGAACACATTTGAAATTTAGAAAGAATATTTGAAACTTTGACTGGCCTCATAGCTCAGTTGGTAGTAACTCTGCCTTCTGCGCTAGAGGTCGCGGGTTCGATTCCCGCACTGGACAAACATTTGTGACTAACACAGATAGATGTTTGTTCTGTGTCTGGGTGTTAAATATATATCTATTATGTATATCAGTCTCTGGTACCCATAGTACAGGCTATGCCTAGTTTGGGATCAGTTGACAGAGTGAATATGTCAAAAAAAAAAAAACGGTACTCGTCAAGTAGTCGAAATGGTGAATTTTGGAAGAACCTTATTTAGGCGTTGATGATGTATGAAATGCTAAGTCCATTGTAGTTAGAAGGTCGTTGTACTCAACCAGACTAGCATTCAAAGATGGCGATGAAGAAAATACAATGATAGCATAACGAGTTACATAAACCAGTATGTTATATGGATAGAATGTGAGTAGATGCTATTCGCTCATCGCAAATATCCATGAACCTTGACATCTCATGAGGACAACGCTCAACGAGTTAAAATTATCAGTGCTTATGAAAAACCTACAAAAACTCGATTTTCATTGATACGACTACCAAAGAAAAAATGGAATCAGACAGGATATGAACCCGCAACCATCCCCTAGATACGAGAATATTCTAACCAACTAAGCTGCAGAGCCACTTATCGTCTGTGTGAAAATATTTGCGGCTTTCAATCGGCTGAAAAACCGCCGTAAGGCTAAGGACTCACGAAGCGGTTTTCACCCGCGCCCGCCGTGGTTGCGGGCCCGCAGCCTTTGTAGAATACAGATATTTATGTAAAATATTAAAGCACATTAAGCACATTAACATATAACCGCACAAAACTCCGGTCTCGTGAGTTTTGAAAATAAAACTCCATTCCGCCACCGCGGGGCGTGCGCGGGTGAAAACCGCTTCGTGAGTCCTTAGCCTAAGCATCTACGAAGAAACAATTGGTTAACACCGCGATTTTTTGGGATATTTTATCTATAAAATTAAAATAATCAAATATCTGATAGTTAAATGAGTTTTTTTAACCTCCCCAAGTCTGGCTGACAGTTTACCTATGAAGCAAGATAGGTATCTCAAAATTTACTGGGCTAAATAAAAAAATACAAGAAAACTTTCAATTTAACTTCATTTCACTAAACATAAAATTCAGACACAACATTTACATTTGACTTCCACACGGCTTGGGTGCCAAATGCCTCGCCAGATCTCTGAAGAGTTTGAGACCTAAGCCGAAGTAAACTGTACTCTTGACTACTTGGCGCTGGAATGGGTCATTCTGTATTTTTATATAAAGCTTTTGGGCATCGGAGAGCAACTTGAGGGCACGTTTCTTGAGGAAGTCAATTCTCTCTTGCAACTGAAATGGAAATAGAGAAATAGAGTTGAAAATGAGTGTTCCAAGAATGCCGTGCTTGCTTGCTTGTCGTGTCACTGATACTTTCTTGGTCATCATGTACCTATTTCTTTCTAGGTCAGTAACCAGGTTCTGTTATCATCATCATTTCAGCCGTAGGACGTCCACTGCTAAACCCAGGCCTCCCCCCATAGATTACCAGAAACAATCATTTGGGGGGATTTGCCCATACTCGCCACACTGGGCATGCGGGTTGGCGAGAGCAGCTTTTATTAATAGGGAACGCTGCTGCCAATCCCCTAGCTTTTTCCCTAAGTAGCCTCTCACGACATTTACGGATAGAAATGGAGGGGCCTATTCTTCAGCCGGAGCCACCACGTCAAGTTATAGTTATAGGTTCAGTTATAGTGGCTCTGTAAAGGGCTTATGACCGTTATAGACAGACTTATGGCTTATGACAGTGTACCTAATAAAAGGATTAAAGTGCGCCTCTTAAAGGCTCCTTTCGTGAACATGTCCCATGTCTTCGAATTTTTGTAGGAATTCTATTATATTATGTAGGTACTGTGTATTATGGTATCTTAAACAGGTAGCTATAATCTAAATTGCTGCCTTGAGCGTGGATAATGAAGGAATTTCGAACAATCAGTAGCTTGACCGATTAATTTTTGCAACAAATTGGAATAATAAATGGTGTATTGGTTGAATTATTTGATTTAATGATGAAAATTACACTACACTACTTCAGCAGCTTGGAGAGATATAGGTAAGCTAACCTTGGTACCTAGGTACTACAGTCGAATACAAAATAAGGCGTTTTATTCAAAGTTAGGTACAAACTACAATCATCATCTCCCTGTCCTTGTTACACTATTAATGGGTTCGGCACATGTTTTTCTCTTCCACTCACCTCCCACCTAGGTACCGTTATATGTTATATCTTAGCAACCCCCTACCAGCAAATCCTGATAGTTCAACCTGTTGACCTATTAAATTCCATGCAGATCGGATAGCAGACACGGTTCGAAATTTATGCTCTTAATTCTGGCTCAACAAATAAACATACATACACAACACCAATTCGTCCAAGAGATCTTTGTTCGCTTCACTAGCTCAATCAATAAAGCTTTTATAGACTGCTGGCAACATTGAACTACTAATATCACAATCAGTGGCTGGTATTCAATGTTCACGCACTGAGGAGAAAAAACCAGTCGATACATGTGCAATTTGAACTGGGCCGCGCATCTCCGTAGCGATGGGCTGCCCAGTATGGATTTCGAGTTACCGTCGGTGGAGGAGGCTCATCTTCTTTCTTGCCCTTCCCACCTTTTCCCTGTGCCCCCTTCAGCTGTGATGTTTCGCCGCCACCCTCGAACTCGCTGCCACATGGCGTTCTATTGCAGGCGCACATCACATCACAGCTTCCCTCCGAAGCCTACTGGATTCGTTTTATCTTCCTTACATTTTGTATTATAAATCTAATGTTTTGTTTATTTTTATTGCATTTCAACGTGCTGTCATTTCACTAGTGATTTGACAATGCCAAGAGACAAATAAAGCTGGGGACGTCAGATGACATTATTGATGCTCAAAAACCAACATATTAACAGGTTAATCAACGAGGTTTCAAACTAAATCGATTGTTTTTGAACCACGTTTCCAGACATCATCTATTTAACTTCACAGCATAACTCTATTGATTGCTTTATCAATAGGAGCAGGCGGTCAGTTGAATCATAAACTAACAGTAGAGCACTGTGTAAGATGCATTAATTGTTGTGATACTGTAATGGTCACCCTGCATTAGGTTAATAACTAGGTTGAGGTTTTGTGGCTCTAAGAAGGGTCTATGACAGTTGGTGAAAGAATCAGTGTAGTGAAAGAAATAAAGAAATAAAGTGCGCCTCATAGAGGCTCCTTTCGTGTTCATGTCACATGTCTTCGAATTTTCAGGTTCCAAACATGCCGGTTTCCGGACATTTTCTGAATGGAAAATGTATTGCTCCGACCGGGATTCGAACCCACGACCTGTGGATCGGAAGGCCCGCCGTCCACCACTCTACCATTGCTCTCAGAAAGGTAATAATAGGAACAAGTACTGAGTAAGTACATAAAAGTTTTAATAACAGCTCTGTCTCTGAGCTGTTATTATGAGCATTAGTAAGCGAATAGTTCTAGATCTTTACAGAAACTACAAAAGTATTATGCAAGACTTTATTATGCAACTTTGCTCGTATCATATAAATCATTTTAAGTACTTACATTTGTTCAATAACGGACTAGTTAAAATAATACAATTTAAATACAAACTTTTTAACTACGAATATTGTCTAAAATCCACTTCATATAGTGAGATATCCTCGTGTATACGCCAGGCAGCCCGCCGACCCCGCACCTTCTGGGGCCGAATGAGACGATACCCCGTTGAACGTACCGGACCCCACCTGATCCTAGAAGTCCGGGGTACATGAGGGGTCCTCCGGAATCCCCTCCGCAGGAGTCTTTGTTCTTGACCCCACCAGCGCAGAGTTGTCTGTCGTATAGACGTGTTGTTCTAAAATGTTAAAGAATTTAATTGTTATATGTATCGTATACATCATTGATCAATAACAACTACTACCTGGAACAAGATAATGATAAGATAAAGATAAAAACTGATACAAATGGTGACCTTTGGAGGAGGCCTTCACCCGGGTTCTTGAAAATAAGTTAAACTAACCGAATCACATCTGAGTTTTTTTATTTTTATTTTATACGGAGGCAAACAGGCCTACGGCCCTCCTGATGGTAAGTGGTTACCGTCGCCTATTGACATTAGCAACACCTGGAGCATTGCTAATGCGTTGCCTGCCGAACCCCTCCCCCCCTAAAGAGCACTGGCAACCTTACTCACCGCAGGAACACAACACTATTTGAAACAAATAATGTTATTTGGCTGCGATCTTCTGAAAGGCGGAGGTACCTCCCCAAGCGGGCTGCTCCAATTTAGAGCGAGATAATCTCGCAAAAAAAACAAATAACATAAAACTATAAAATATGTATACAACATACGTTATACAAATATTTTTTTAAACTTTTCTATCTTATTTACTTAGTAATTTTTAAGTTTTTTAGTGTAAACAAAAAATAAAAGGCTTTTTTATTTTTATTTTTATTTTATTATGTATCTTAATAATAACAAAAAAAAAACGAAAAAGCCATGTTGGCCAAGAGATATCTCGACTCTCGATCTGAAGTTCGTATCAGATCCCGGCCGTGCGACAATATATTTTTCTATTAGAAAAAGGAATGGTCGCTTACGATATCGTTCAGCTATATCGCATACCCTTCGCATTTATAATATTAGTAGGAAGTCATCATCATCATCATCAACAACCTGTAGTCCACTGCTGGACATAGGCCTCCCTCAAAGAGTTCCACGACGAACGGTCTTGAGCCCTTTCCATCCACCGACTTCCCGCAACCTTTACAATGTCATCGGTCCATCGGGTGGGGGGCCTTCCAACACTGCATCGCCCGGTTCGTGGTCGCCATTCGAGAACCTTTACTCCCCAACGGTTATCGGTTCTGCGAGCTATATGGCCTGCCCACTGCTATAGTAGGAAGTAGGATTAGTAAAATTTACAAATATATATTATAGATAACGCACCTTCCGTAAGCCGCTTGGCACTCTGCATTAGTGAGGATGGGCAGACCGACGCTCATGAGCACCGGTGATGGAATCTGATCCTCCGTGATGCCCCAACCGGCCACCATAGCGAACAAACCATCTAAATTGTCCTGCTGCAAGGCTTGGGTCACTGGTAGGCAGATCGGGCTCATGCTGTCTGAAAGCCCAGAAATGAAGCCCATAAACACTGATGTTTGTTCTGTCTCTGTGTTAAATATATATCTATTATGTATATCAGTCTCTGGTACCCATAGTACAGGCTATGCCTAGTTTGGGATCAATTAACCATGTGTGATATGTCCGGACCCCAAAACAGCAGATTTTCGCATGGTTATTTCAATGACAGATAACGAATTTCCAAAAGTCGTAGAACAAACTTTATTGCCAATTGGCTGTAGAATAAGCCCCTTTCGGGATGGCATACATATTATGAATCACCTTTTACAGTGCGTCCATGGCCTACTAGGCCGAGAACCTCGGTGGCATTGTGGGCAAGTGCCAATCTGAGATTTTAGATCAGAGAGATCAAGGGTTCGATTTCAATAATGATAGGTACCTAGCCTAGCACAGTTAAGACATAATGTTAGTTATATTACACTGTTTGGTACCTAAGTTGACCAGCGGCATGGGGCCCGGTGTCCTGTAGCACAGGTTTTTTAAACCTATTTCAGGCACCGGTCTCTCACAAAACAGGTTAACTTAACTACCTACAATACTTATATTCTGCTGTATCCCATCCATTACTGTTAACCTTTGTTGAGAGAAATAAATACATATTCTATTCTATTCTATTCAATTTAAACATCCTCACAAACTTTTGCATTCTACTTAATATAATAAATTCGAAAGTTTGTAAGGTTGTTTGGATGTTTGTTACCGTAACGGCGTTTTTTTTTTTCGTTGAAGCTTGGAATATAAAGAGTTCTTTACCTGGAATAGCATATGGGCTATTTCTTATGTGTCACGCGAGCAAATACGCGGGCTTAAGCTAGTATTAGTATTTGTAGGATAGGAAGTTTCATGCCAAAGGCTGCGCCTACTACCCACGACGTTTTCTTCGTGATTTATGTGGTTTACCTATTGGTACTTATAGATACGCACATGAATTAAAATCTGCCGGTTCAGCAAGCCTTAAAAGTGCAATATCGTCGAATAATGTTGCCCTCCTGTATCCTGGATGAGATATCACTTCTTCGATTGTCGCATTCTGAAACAAATTTTATAACCTCAAGCTTTTAAGCTCTACTATAGAAAAAGTAATAAGGTACCTATTCCATGTATAGAAAGTCTCTTGAAATCTGTAGGTACATATATTTTCTCATCTCCACTGTTTGTAACGAAGCCACACACATACTCACACACAATCAATCAGAAGAATCACCACATTCTCGCTTGCACACAAAAACACACACACACACACCCACACACATACACACAGTCACACACAAGTATATTTATATTTGTAAGTAGGAACTGTAATTTTCGGAGGAGGGCGTTAACACTCGTGACACAGTTTTTATAACTACTGCGGTTGTTATCGTTTCTCTATATTTTTCGTTCTCTGTTTTTTGTTCCGATATAAAAGTTATTTTGATTTTGATTTGATTTGATTATAAATGCGAAAGTAACTCTGTTTATTTGTCTGTTTGTTACCTATTCACGACTAAACCGCTGAACGGATAGTTATGAAATTTGGTAAGGAGATAGATAATATCCAGGGGAAAGACAATCAAAAATAATATTTCAGGGTTGAAATAGGGGTTGAATGTTTTCATGGGGAATCTATCATCAACCTCAAGTTAGGGATCTGAAATTTTATATTTAGTCTTTTGGTAAGAAATAAAGAAATAGGTGTTTCAACATTATTATTATTACATTATTTATTAGTTTGTGCCCTTTTTGTTTGAGTCCAAACGGATGTTTGTCTTCCTACGTTGTTTGATATAATCCTAAATATTCTCTCTCCATGCCGCCGCAAGAACTGGTTGTAAATATGGGTAAGAAATAAATGTATGTAGATAATAGACAGAGCACCCGGTCCCAAGGAAATAAGCTAAAAGGCATAGAAGTACAACTATTTTTTTTTTTTATACAACTAAGGTGGCAAACAAGCATATGGCCCACCTGTTGGTAAGCGGTTACCGTAGCCTATGAGCGATTGTAATACCAGAGGCATCACGCCCGCATTGCCGACCCCGAACCCCCCCGCCCCTAAAGAGCTATATCATAGAATAACTAATAGTTATTCTATGATAAAAGGTCTTACCACAGCTCTCGATGCGCAAGACTTCTTCCCTCCAATGACTTCGCAATCGGGGTCTGTCCTCAGGTCGTACTCGCCAAGGATGACGCCGGTGAGTGTGCTCCTCGTCCCGGGCTGGATACAGTGGGCTGCAGTCAGTACGTACCGCTCGTTAATGAGAGTTCCTCCGCACCCCATCTTGTTTACTCCACCTGTAATTTTGACTGGTCATAACTAACTGGTGGCCTGAAGCCACAAACGTTGCCCCCTCATCCAATTTATATTAATTGTGCAATTCATTACTAATACATAAAAACTTAATAAGTACCAAAAATCTTTATTTACAGAAAGAAACTTAAAACTAATACAGCCAGCGTCTTGGGGACACTTCCGACTGGTAGTGATCTGGATCAGTTGAGCTATCTATAGATCGTTTGTAACGGTCTTTAGATGGCTCAACTGTTTCTTGTGTATTTTGTAAATATTAACTTGTATTAGTTTTAAGTTTCTTTCTGTAAAAACTTACTAGGTATTTTATCTCTGCTAGTCAACTAATACACTGTCTTAGAATTTAAGCCTTGTTCAAACGACGTGCGATTTTTCATAATTATGAAATTTATTTGAAAATGATCCATAAATCTACTAAACAAAGTCAATTTTAACTTTTAGGGGCTTGCGATATCTTTGGGTAGGTATATTTTATTATTAATTTATTGAAAGTTAGTAACTTACCTATAACTAAAAGTGATTTAGTCCTCTGTATGAGTTTCCCAATATATCCAACGCGCTCAAATGTCAAACTCAAAAGCGACATGCATCATTATAGAAGTAAGGACAATTTTGAAACTAATTTTAAACATCTTATAAGTTGGCATATCGGATGCCGTTTGAACACGGCTTTAGAAGAAAGAATGGACGATTGCTTTGGATTCCGGGCAAAAATTAAGTAGTTTAAAAACGAAGGGTGGTTGTTGACGCCATACCTTCATCATATGACAAGATTACCATCCAAGGCATCTCATACAACTGCGTACGGTTTCCACCCAAGATCCTGTTGCTGTCTATCGTCCCACAATTTTTCGGCAACAGCCTCACATTGGGGTGATTCGACACATCTTGGAGTCCATCGTTGCTGTCTCGTCTATCAGAGTTTATAGAGTTGGGACTGTCTGTCTGCGATCCTTTTGTGTTCTCGGTTGTTTTAACATTTGTGTGAACACTAATATCAGCAGTAGTTGGCCTATTTGTAATTGGTGATCCAGTTTCTTGGTCTGATATACAGCAAACCTGAAAATGAATATCATGTGATTTATTGTAGTTATTAGTAGCTAGGTATATTTAATTGAAGATTTATGTTTGTTGTTTCTTAACTAGTAGGTATTATGATATGAATTAAAATTAATCTTATAAAATGTTTGATATGTATAATAATAATAATTTAAAGAATAATGGTACACTATTGCATTAGATGCTCCTGTAAAAATAGTGTAACTTTTCGTAAATAAATAAATAAATTTATTACTAGCTAAGCCCGCTTGGAGTCACAGTATAGATACGCCTTTAACTTTTAGTCTAACTCAAAATTCAATTGTATTTCTCACATATGAAAGCCGTATCTCATTTATTGTAAATAAAAAATATGATTTTCTGTTTTATTATAATACTAGCTTGCGACCGCGGTATCGCTTGCGTGGTAGTTAGATAAAAAGTAGCATCTATGCTATTCTAGGTACAGAACTCTATCTATTCCAAGTTTAATCGAAATTGAAAATCGTGATTGAACCACAACATACATTCATACATACATAAAATCACGCCTGTTTCCCAGAGGGGTAGGCAGAGACCACGGTTTTCCACTTGCTACGATCCTGACATACCTCTTTTGCTTCATTCACTCGAATCACATTCCTCATACATGCTCGTCGGTTTAGGGTACTCATGACCTGGCCTTTTTCCAAAACGTCACCGATTTGGTCACTTAACGTACGCCTAGGTCTTCCCCTTCCAACGGTCCCATTCACACTCGCCTTGTACACCTGTTTCGTCAATCTTCTTTCGTTCATTCTCTCTACATGACCAAACCATCTCAGCATACCTTTCTCAATCCTCATCACTACGTCTTCTTTCACCCCACAACGCTCTCTTATCACACTGTTCCTCACTCTATCTTTCAAAGTTACTCCACACATACTTCGCAAAGCTCTCATTTCCACTGCATTTATCCTACTTTGATTCTTTTTCTGCCATACCCAACTTTCACTTCCAAACATTAGTGTCGGCACTAACACTCCTCCATGCACAGCCAGTCGTGCCTTTTTGAACCACAAATATCCAAATATCTAAACATCCTCACAAATATTCGCATTTCTAATATAGTAGGAAGGATAGTAGGATAGGAAGTAGGATAAAATAAATAAATAAATAAATAATATAGATGATAGTAAAGATGATGACCGTTCTCCCCTTGTAGGTACATCTGCAGTTCTAAGCGACTTTATCTTACCAAAGGTTCGTCAAATGCAAAGCCACAGCCCACTTCGTGCAGTCTTTCCCTCATATGCATCGGCATAGGGCTTCCCGCGACTTTGATCTCGTCCACCAAGGGCTGACATTGCGACAGAGGTGTACAGGTCCCAGATATGGATCGGTCATTGCAGCTGTCTCCGTGGTACCCTGAATATTGCATAAATTTCTACATCACAGAAGTTCAACGTTCGTTTACCTCATCATCATAATTTCAGCCGTACGACGTTCACTGCTGAACATGGCCTCCCCCACAGACAGAGCAAATTCCTTATCATGTGGGGGGATTTGCCCATACTCACCACGCTGGGCATGCGGGTTGGCGAGCGCAGTTAGAGCTATCGTTGTTAAAATGAGGGACGCTGCTGCTGCCCATCCCCTAGCTTTTTTCCCTTAGTCGCCTCTTAAGACATCCGCGGATAGAGATATGGAGGGGCCTATTCTTTAGCCGGGGCCACCACGGCTAAAGAACCTCGTTTACCTACTGCGGGTTTTTGAAGGGCTGCTTTATATGACATCATGCAAAAACGGTAAGCTATTCACTTTTCACCACTCACAGGTGAAAAGTCAAAAAATTCACACACACCATTTTTTTTTTTATATTTTATGTGAGACTAGCACAGACTAGCAGACAGATATCTGTATCAAATCTGTTTTGTCCTGTTTTTGATGTCTGCATTTTCAAAATTAGAACAGGAACAGATTAGTCAAAAAACGGATGATAGATTTTTAAGAGGACCTCTAGTCCTCCGTTTTTCGACGCCTCATCGCATTCCAGTGAGGTGAAAACCTGGTTACCAAGCTATACTACATACATTATTTCTACGCAGTGGCCAGCTATCGTTCCACTAGTACGGTAGCTAACAATGTTAAATAGCATGAAAACAATTGCATAGGTTTTAGTTGATTGATTCGATACAAATATCAACCGATTCGATACAACCACTGTCACTTCATAATCTACAGAGTATGAACCTACCTAGGTTAGTTCAGTTGTAAGACGGCCGTTATATATTGCGGACCGTGGTTTTTAATCTTAGGTAGGGTAAACCAAATTTTGTATGGGCCGTGGCCAGCGAAAAGAGCCTACGAGGATCTTTGCAAAACTTGTTTTTTCACCAACGGTCATTAGACCTTATTAGGGCCACCATACCTGAACCTGGTCTGTGACCTATTGCAGAATGACTAAGAAAAACAATTATCACAGCTAGTAAGCAAGCATCGCTCTTTTTCCGCTCCAAGCCCGCCACATAGCGGTCTTCGTTATTTTAGCAAAATATTAATTAAACAATATTGCTTACTGCTTAGCACCGGAACAATAAAACATATCACAGATGTAATAAAAAACAACATTGTAGCCACTATTTTCTCATCACAGTTGCTTAAACGATTTAATGTATAAATTAAAAATATCACGCGCGGAGAACCTGCCAATGATACGTTTAACAACAAATTGACATCACTGGCAATTACTAACGACCAATGATCTTAAAGTTAATTTATTCATTGTGTATGTGATGTGATTATTGTTTATTTGCACACTACACCGACAAAGCTTGCGTGGGCGCGAGATGACACAAGTAGTCAGTACCGACTGTGAACCACGTTTAAATCCTAATTTCCTTCGTGTCCATCTGAATGAGATGAGTTTATTAACTGAGGCAATTGAAAACCTGATTATCGAGATCTCGGCTATTATCATACCTGTTCCGTGGGGAAACACATTGTGCAGCACATCTTGGCAATTAATGAGTCTTTGTTAACTAACTACCTATAGGTATTTCACTTAGGTAGTCCTTATTTAATTACTATGAGTAATAGGAGGCCCAAAGGATACCTCTAAGGTTGAACCGTAGGTATGCACAAGGTTGTACTACGGCGAATTATCTACTAAGTTCAAATAATTAAGCCAAGTAGGTACTTAAAATGGATAGTAGGTAGAAAAAAATGAAATTAAGTTCTTATTATACAAACAGATTAGAGAAGAAGATGGTAACTAATATAATTTATATCACGTGTACTTAGTTTCGAACTAATTTATTACGGGACCTTCTCGGTGCGCGAGTTTAACTCGCACTTGGCGAATTTATTATTCAAAGTCAACCTCCGCCATCGCTTGCAACGATCTTGAGATAGCTCAAATATTTGTTGTGTATTGTGTAAAATGTATTTATTTATTTATAATTATAACACCATCACAGCCAAAGCGATGTTATAATAAGCAAGGAATATAAATGCCCTTAAAATCTAAACATATAAATTTTAACATAATTTATTTTTAAAATATTATCATCATCATCATCATGATGACATGACTTACCGATACTTGTAAATATTGTTATTTTCTTTCTGTAAGCCATTCCTACCTACGTTTTCAAAGAAATACATATAATTAAAAAGATCACAAGTCGTGGTGTCATTACTTTATTGATTGTTGTGGTTACTCTTAGCAATTTACTACCGATCTGTGTATTAACTGACGTTGGGTCAGTGCTCCTACGTAGGTAGGTATACATACACCGTGCTGGAACCGATTTATACCTACTCACCGGCGCCGGCGCCTGACAGAATATGACAAAGAACAACGTATTGCCACAGATAACATAATACTATACTAGTAGTATTGCTAAGCATTTTACAACCGAATACCTACTGTTATTTAGGTATCTACTTAATTAAAACGCGCATAATAACTTGACATAATTGCTATTACCTTGAGAGTTTCGCTTGCAAGAGACTTTATAAGCAGACGTAAAAGCCACCAACCCAGTTAATTGTAGGTAAGTAAACTTTTAAAAGGAGGAAAATCGAGAAGGTATCTAATACATCAAATACCTCTTTAATTTAATAAATATGGACAAGTGCAAGTCGCACTCGCGCCCTGAGATTCCAGTACCGAATTGCACGAACAGCGAATAGCATTTTGTAGAAATTAAAGTACGAACGACGTACGAATCCTTTTTCTTTTTTTTGCCCTAATTCTGGGATTATTCCTATATTGAGGTTTCAGTACCGTAATGTTGCACCCAATAGCATTTCGTAGACTGACATAGGTACTTTAAGTACTTTACTTTTTTTTTACTTACTTTTATCTTTATTTTTATTAGTGTGTGCATGTATTTTAAATTTAGTTTTCTTTTCTATATCTTTGTTAGTCGTCCATTACCACTTCATCTATAACTTAATTAATTTGCTGTCATTGGAAACTTGTAAATAGCCCTCAGTTGCATGTAATTTTTTCATGTGTTTATATTATTATTGCTTATTTTTTTGTACTAGCTGTAAGTTTTCCCAAAGTTCGAAAATAAAATAAATAAGATCTTAATCAATTATTTTTGGGAAGATGAAGGCAAGAAGCCCTACTGCTGAGCTTATTTCTAGTTTTACAAAAAGTCCTGTCATATACTCATGAACGCCGGGAGTTAGTGAACTCGCACCCCTTGCCTTGAAAAAATACTATACTAAAATAATATTTCATATTTTTTTTTATTGTCATAGATTGCCTGCGCCAATAAATTCCTTCCTGTATCTACCTATGGATTCCATTGTTTCATTTTGAGTAATGGAACCCTAAAAACTTGAACTTGCCAAGGATGTAAGATAATACCTATTGAGATGAATGACCATAGTTGCACGCCGGTAATTCCAGACAGGATTTTCTAGGTGTGATTTTAGAAAAAAAAAAAAATTTGTTTATCTAAATAAATAAATAGTTTACCTGGTACCTTTTTAATTATTTCTTAGGTGTTATACTGATACAATACCGTGACTAACAATATTTTATACGCTTTTTATATGGCTGACTGTAACGCACAGTGCATGAAATGAAATCCAGTAGTGAGCCGATGCCTTCACAGAGTAGAATAACCTAGTTCTTAGAGGTCCGAGAAATGTGGTCCAGAAATTTTTACATTGTGATATCAGTGTTTCTCCGATTCGGCCAACTAAGTGAGTCAAATCAGTTTTCTAAAGCAGGTATTTGCTTTTAAACTTTAATTAGGTTCTTATCAGTTGTTTTACTCATTTCATGGCCACGAAAATTAAATAGGTTTCTAATCCATGCTTTTCTCCAATTACTTGGGTAGTACTTAAAGTAAAGATTTCAGAGTATCTTCTCATTTTCTCAGTAGTAAAAGGTGATTTATAATATGTATCCCTAGCTATCCCGAGATACGCTTTTTTTACACCCAATCGGCAATAAAGTAAGTAAGTAAGGCACGAACCGGGCGACGCAGTATTGGAAGGCCCCCCACCCGATGGACCGACGACATTGTGAAGGTTGCGGGAAGTTTGTGGATGGAGAAGGCTCAAGACCGTTCGTCGTGGAACTCTTTAGGGTAGGCCTATGTCCAGCAGTGGACTTCTACAGGCTGATGATGATGATGATGACGGCAATTAAGTTTGAAAATGTCTCAAAACTCTGTTACTTTGTACTTTCTTTTTGCTACCTACATTAAATTTCACCGTTACCGACATTAATCTAATACTTTGTACTGGTGTTGCAAATAAATACATTTTCATTTAAATCTGCTGTTTTGGGGTCAAATCAGTTCAAACTCAATTATTCAGTTGTTTCAGGTAGTAATTTTGATGTCGAACCTGCCGCACGATAAATAATTAACACCTAAAGCTCTTAAAAAGACCAAAAAAGCTAATTTGAAAAAGTTCAAGATAATAGATTATTGTGTTCAGTTTCCCGCTATTCTTTCTTTTTGTTGATAGAATAAGCCCCTCTTGATCATCCTTTCGGGATATATACATATTATGAATTACTTGTAATGTATAATTAGCAGAAGAGCAAAATTGTGGATGAAGCAATTGTGCGTTGAACCCGTCAGACCCGGTTTCTCCCAACCTGTTCTTCATACCTAGCGCGTTGAAGTCTTTTGTATGGAGACCTCTAGCGCAGGCCCGTCCAACATACGGCCCCCGGGCCACCATGTGGCCCGCGTTAGTCCTTCATCCGGCCCGCGACCTGGTTAAAACTTTATAAATAATTACGTGAAATAATTAGCAATACTGAAACTTTATTTTTTAATAAATCATTTGGTTATATGAAAAATACCGTTGCATTTTACTTTACCTATGAAATTTGCTTTGGCCCGCTACGATTACAAAAATATTAAACCTGGCCCTCTAGAAAATTGTGTTGGACAGGCCTGCTCTAGCGCCATTGTAATATTTGCATAAATGATATTTGTTGACAAACATGAGTGTGGTAAAGATCCCAGAAAATGCGATTTATTTGGTCTATGTATAAAGATACTTCACGAGTATCAGGGGGTTAACCCGTGAAAAACAGTGACGATTCCTTTTTTAAATTGGATTTTGCTCGAATTTGTTGGATTTGGCACTCTTCAATGCTAATACTACGGGGCCGTGGTGGCCCCGGCTGAAGAATAGGCGTTTCCATATCTCCTACCCGCGGATATCGTAAGAGGTCACTAAGGGAAAAAACTAGGAGATGGGATGTAGCGTCCCCTATTATAACAACGATAGCTCTAACAACGCTCGCCAACCCGCGTGCCCAGTGTGACGAATATGGGCAATTTCCTCCCACAAGATAGGAAGTTGTTTTGGAAATCTGGTGCCGATGAAAAATCGAGATCTTCAAGAGAGTTTTTGTAATATCTAAAAAGCTTTTTACTATGTACGTCTAAATGTAGGTAGGTACTTATAAAAATAAAAAACAAATTAAATTTTTGACTGTCTGTCTGTTTGTTCGGGCTTATCTCCAAAATGGCTGGGCCGACTTTGACAGGGCTTTCACTGGCCGATAGCTGATATTTTATGGAGTAACGTATTATAGTACGCGCGGTATGTATTACAAAGCGTAAAAATTCGGTTTTTCTACCTAAATTTCGGTTCAGTCATGAAAACGTTACTTAAAACATACAGACAGATAGACAGATTTACTTTAGAATTTGTAATACTATAGCGTAATAATATTGAATGTGTACCAAAATCCGTTTCTTCGATGGGACCTACCTAGCAACATCACATAGGTGAATCTCATTATGTTATTTACCACTAAAATCAGGTTATTCTTACCTACTTACATAAGGAAAAATCTCATTTTAAATGGTTTCGTTAGGTACATAAAGATTTTACACTGAAAAGGTTAATACCTACCTCCGCATTATAAAGGTCCTTGGTCGTTTTATTCTAATGAAAAGTGGATTCTCCCTCCAGACCCAGGAAGGAGCGATGAATGTACCTTTATTGAAGGACAATTAATAAATACGTTTCATATATAAAAAAAAAGGATGAAACTCCTTGGGGCCATTCTATGTAGGTATAGCACCTAACGCCAGTTCGCATTTCTACGCATGCATAAACCCACGTTAATTTGATTCAGGAAGACACTGGCCACCCACACTTTCAATTAAAAAAGAAAAAGTAATAAAATCATCCACAAAAAAAAATTCGGCAAGTCGTGATTAGGTAAGAGATGATGTTTTTTTTAAGTTTTACGGATTAAGTAGCAATCACTCGCGGGATCACCTCGAAGATATTCCCTACACACACACAAACATAATAAAATCATCGAAATCGGACTAGCCTATAAAAAGTATCTAATCGGTGTAGATAATTACGAATCTGTCCAATCCAGAATCTGTCCAACACCAAACAAAGGAAAAAAATTGACACCGAATTAACCTTCTCCTTTTTTGAAATCGGTTGAAATAACAATATAATGCATTATAATGCCTTGCATCAACCCGCCTCTACCAACCAACTTAAAATTAAAACACCTTCATAGGCTATATGAAATGTAGGTATCACCCACCAGTTGGCACCCACTTGATGGGTGAGGTAGGCGCCTGCTTTTCTCTCTTGTGTCTACTGTTAGTGATCTGGACCAGTTGAGCTATCTATAGATCGCTTGTAACGGTATTTAGATGGCTCAGCTGTCTCTCTTGTGTATGTTGTATTGCTACTTGTATTCGTCTTTTTTTACTGTTAACCTACCTACCTACTAAGCTTTATTTTATTTTGTGTGATTGTTATCTGCTGTTGTTTCTTCTGTTTGCTATTATCTCTGTCTGTGCTGTATTTGTGTGTGTGTCAAATAAACAATTTATCTATCTATATAAATTCATAGCCCAGCTTTGCCGGCGATGAAGAAGCTCTCATACTGTACTCTTGTTTACTCTGTAGGTGCCAAAACGAAAAACCACCCAGCTTGGACTATCTTGGATGGTTTCGACTGTGGCGAGAGTGTCGCGGACCGAATTATCGGAGGCAAGAATGCTGCCCTCGGTCAATTCCCCTGGATTGTACGACTTGGATATCAAGGTAACCTATCATTCAAATATGTTTAAAATTTATTTTTAAATGCTTTTTTTTTTTATTTATTTATTTAGGAACAACAAACAACTACATTATATATGTAAGATACAGTGAGTAGTAGGTACATAATTTCATATGCAACAAATTATTAATAATGTAGTCCACAACGTTATCCACAACTTAGTATATAAGAGTAACAAAAAACGCCAGCTAGAGGGCCCGTCATAAAAAAAAGACATTTTTATTATCTGCTGTGACAAAAGAAATAGATGATGATGGTTTTTACGTCTTTATAATAAGGTTTATTTTGAGTTTGACATTTGAGGGCTTGCGATATACTCGTATTTCAAAGATATTGCAAGCTATAAGTCAAACTTAAAATCAACTTTATTCAGTTGATGTAAGGGGCATTCGGAAATTTGAATTTCAGATGACATTGCATGGCTTTTTAACACGGCTTCAACATTTGCAAGTACCTTTAGTTATGCCTGAGACGAGGAAAAACATGATTTTATGATATAATTGGGTTCCCACCAAAAATACGTAAAATGTACCTAACCAAAGGGTCATTGCACCACAGAGGCCCGTTTGTTTACTTCAAATTATCTTGCCCCTTTTAGGGCCAATACGAAACCTTAAAAAGGTATCCTTGAACCTTAAGGTAAGGTTTAATACTATGGTACCTACCTATGTTAAAAAAGTTTTTAAAGTTTGTCCTTAAATTGTTGAAAATTGAACTTGTTTCATTGAAAAAGCATTACTTAGCAAAAATAGTTCTTCAGTCTTTTGTTTGATAAAGTAATTCCCTTTCGGGATAGTGTAAGTGTACTAGTTACGGAACACATTGCATATAAAACAATGCATATAAAACCGGATTATGATGATACTGTTCTATAAACATTCAATGGGGAAATATTATGTAATCTGGACTGACAATGCGAATTGTTGTTCTCAGTGAATGATGAATTGGACTGGTTATGCGGGGGCGTGCTCATCTCCGATCGACATGTGGTCACCGCGGCGCACTGTGTAGACTTTGGAGACTACGAAATGGAACTGTAAGTTTATTTTTTCCACGAAACGACACGATGAAGTACAGTGACGTTATTATCTCGGAAATATTCGATACAAAAGTGCTACAAACGCTTTGCGAACGAGGAATGACGCTGATGATCTACTGCGTGTCGCGACTGTAAAATACATAGGGTTACATAGGTAGAGTTCTTTTCACGAAATAAGAACTATTTGATTCTGAGGAACTATTTGACCTCATACCCGCATCGAGGTTCTACCATCGGACCTCGCGTCACCGGAATAAGGCTCATCCACATCTCATCGACGCGTGGGTATCTCGAACCACTCGCTTTACGAGATCCTTTCTCCCCCATACGTGCACATTGTGGAATGAGCTTCCTTCCGAGGTTTTCCCGCTAGCCTACAACATGAAGAGCTTTATGAAATATACAAAAAGATTTCTACAGGTCTGGCAACGCATTAGCAATGCTCCAGGTGTTGCAGATGTCAATAGGCGACGGTAACCGCTTACCATTAGGTGGGCAGAAAGCCTCCGTATAACATAAAAAAAAAAAGTTACTGGAACTAAAAATAAAGTATAGCTCGCAGAACCGACACGACTGATTCCCAAAAGATTCCCAAAGATTCCCTCGTTTCCCGGTAGTTCGACGCGTTTTCCTTATGTGCTATACAGATTAGTTCACAGGTGTTGCTTGTTTTAGTACATCTCTTATCCTGCATCGTCTGTTTTGTCGTCTATCTCAGTAGCTCCTTTTGGTTACCTTGCACTATTGACGGTAACGGTGATGTTGATGGTGACGGTAACGGGACGGTGACCGGACGGTGACGGGACGGTGATGGGACGATGACGGGACAGTGACTGGATAGTGATGGGACAGTGACTGCACGGTGACGGGACGGTGATGGTAGGTAGAAGTAGTATGAAGTAGGGAAATAGCGGCGGATGATGGAAAAATAGTCTAGGTTGGTATAAATAAACAAACGTGGACGTAGTCGCGAGCAGGACAACTAGTATTTTTATAAGTCTCTATGAAAAACGGCTTTTACTCACGTATAATAATGTCGATGAAAGTACAGATAATGTGTCGATTTGTCTCGAGATTTAAGTAACTAAATGCAATGTTACTATTAAAATTATGATTAATACGAAACCTAATTACTAATTTTACATAAAACAAATAAGTAAGAATAATTTATGAGTAACTAGTAGATTAATTGTATTCAGTGGCTTATAGGTACCTAATCTTTTGGATAAGTACCTAAGTAGGTACATGAATGAGCTCAACGGCTGATGCACCTGTGTCGACCGAGGACCAACGTACCTACTTCCTGTCCCAAGCCACAAAACCACTTGACAAATGCAATAATCAAGTTTTAAGGACTTTACCTGTCTTGGAATCAATTACTACTTAGTAAGTGGTTTGCGGTCACGGTTCCAGTGCAATTTTATTAAGAGAAACTACTTAACACTTTATTTGTTCGATAGGGAAAACTCGACATTAGCTAATAGCTGCGGTATTCATTGAGTCATTTTGCAATATGTTTTATAGCGCATGTTAAGACAGAAATGCACATAATGAGGAGGAGGTAGGGCACAGCGAGATTTTCTCGTTCTGAATTGGAGCAGTCCGCCTGGGGAGGTACCTCCGCCTTACAGAAGATCGCAGCCAAATAACATTATTTGTTTCAAATAGTGTTGTGTTCCTGCGATGAGTAAGGTTGCCAGAGCTCTTTAGGGGGGGAGGGGGTTCGGGGTCGGCAACGCGTGCGTGATGCCTCTGGTATTGCAAGCGCTCATAGGCTACGGTAACCGCTTACCAACAGGTGGGCTGTATGCTTGTTTGCCACCTCAGTGATATAAAAAAAAAACATAAGAACTGCTTTGGTAAAGCAGTGCCTTGCGGAAACATAGGCTCATATCATTCGTTTTTTTTTCTTTTTATGAGATCATAGTCCTGATCCCGCACTAGGATTCCCTGTGTCGCATGTCACATTTGTGTGTGACATTTGTCCTGCAGTGGGAATCGAACCCGCACCACTTGCGTTTCAGACGGCCCGCTACGCCGCCTGTTTGCATGTCTGGGTGTTTTGGTACCATGTTACTCGTAGGTCTGATTTCCTTGAGACATGGAAATCCTAGTATGAGGTCAGAGCTATTATGTGACTGTTGGGTGCTATTTCCCCAGAGTCAAGATCCGTATGGGCGAGTACGATTCCCGAAAGGACCCCGACTGCGACGGAGAGGTCTGCGCACCTCCAGTTCAAGACCGGGAGCCAATGAACATCACGGTCCACCCGCGCTTTCAGGACCCACCTTTCCATAATGATATAGCTGTTATTGAGCTGAACGAGCCTGTTACTCTACATGGTGAGGGCATTCATTGAAAATTTGTCATTCCAATTTTATCTCTCCGAAACCCTGTTCACCTTTTTTTAGGACCCACTTTTCTATAGTGATATCGTGCTGAACGAGCCTGCTTCTCTACATGGTGAGGGAGTTCCTTGAAAACGAGTAATTTCATCAATCTTGTTCAACATTTAAAAAAAACAAAACATTTTAGTTAGCTATTGCGATAGCGGCGCGGCATAAATGATCTTTTTCATAAGATAATCTGATTCTCGGTTACAGACTATGTGGTCCCAATATGCCTTCCTCGAGAAAAGGAGCAGCGAAGGAAAATTTTAGAAGGAGATCTTATCACGGTCGCTGGATGGGGCAAAATGAACGTGACTACTGAAGAGCGAGCTGAGACGTTGCAAGTGCTTTCTGTGAGAACCTTTACAATAAACTTACGATTCGCTAGTTTGGATAGATCTACTAGATTCCAAAAAGATAATTTGGATAATCCTAATTGTACCTACTTATGAACTAGATCAACAACAACTACTACTTGGAACAAGATAAAGATAAGATAAAGATAAAAACTGATACAAATGGTGACCTTTGGAGGAGGCCTTCACCTGCGAAGGGGTTCTTGAAAATAAGTTACACTAACCGAATCACATCATAGTATAGTAGAGTATACAAATAACATAAAACTATAAAACATGTATACAACATTATGTTATTCAAATTTTTTTTTAAAACCTTTCTATCTTATTTACTTAGTCATTTTTAAGTTTTTTAGTGTAAACAAGAAATAAAAGGCTTTTTATTTTATTTATTTTTTATGAACTAGATAGATAGATAGATTAGAGTAGTTAGTAATTGGCATGAGTTTTTCTATAATGAAAAGCAATTTAAAATAGCTAACAATTTGTTTACCAATGAAAACTTTATTGAAGTGCCTCTTTCAAGATGCTCCACAATTCAGTGCAATCTCTATGATATTTTCACGTCGCGACCACACCAATCCATTTATGACTTAGGTACTTTCCAAGAGCACAGTCTAAAAAACGATTTGCACACAGATTTTGTTAGTGATATTCCTTTCAATGACCTCCTAGATACCGGTGGTGGCTCCAGACCAGTGTGACACATTTGGCAAACAGTTCAAAGTGTCCGAGACCGAAATATGCGCGGGCGCGCAGAAGAACAAAGATGCATGTGGGGGGGATTCTGGAGGCCCCGCTATGAAGGTAACATTTGAGTTGTTTCTATTGTTTCGTTTTCTTGTCAGTGAATAAAATGTACCTACCTAACTAGACACCGAACATGAATATCTGCATCTATCGGAAGCAGATTTTGCATGATGCATTATTTTATGTTATTCTGAGCTTTGTAGCTGGATCTATTGGCGCTTCGAGCCGAGAAACATCCCGAAGATTTTCGACAGGCGAGGAGTCGACTCGGAGGCTTGTGTAGTGCATTTTCCGTATCTTACGGGAGAGTCGCGGGATCGAATGCCACCAGGGTAAAAAAATATTGGGATATGCATTATAAATCTTAGTATGACGATCTCGGTGGCGTAGCGGACGAGCGGACGAGTCTGAGACGCAAGGAACTGCTGAAGTTGCGGGTTCGATTCCCACTACAGGTTCTCGGTTCCCGTGCACTTGTTCCCGGTCCGGGTGTCGGTGTCTGCTGATATCTGTTGGATGTCTTTGAAATTTTGATTCGAGGCCAATACCAGTTTCTTCATGCTGTTTTATATAGCCGTTATCAAACATTTTTCTAAGTTGATTTACATCTTTTTCGTTTCAGGTATTCGACACATTCGAAGGCCCAAAAACCTACCTAGTCGGAGTTGTATCGTTCGGTCCCACGCATTGTGGCATCACGAAGCCAGGGGTCTATGTATCCGCGCCGAAGTTCGTCAAGTGGATCCTCAACACAATCATGTGATACTTACTTACCGACAAAAATCTGTTCTCGGAAGAAAAGGTTTCGTCATGCTGTAAAAGGGAGGTCGAATCGGAGGAAAAAAAAGTGTAGGTAGCCCCAGTTTAGGGGCCAATTCACACTCTTGAGGCCTGACTCCGTAATGTTCGTGAGTTACCGTGAGGCGTGAAATTTTTTCACGAAATGTGCTTCTACAAAAACCATCAAACTATTTACTTTTCACGTCTCTCGATGACCTGTGAGTACCTCACGAACATAACGGAATTGGACCTCTGCATGCAGGCTAAGGGACGTTCCGATAATATCAAATGCGACCAAAAATAAAATACATACTTCTAAACTGCCGGGCCGCCTTGCAGTACTCAAGTACTGCAATGATCTAATTACTACTCTTATGAAAAGGTATCGATACTTTGGTTTGGTGGTAGGAACGTCCTTTAGTGGCCTGCATGCAGGAATGTGGATTTTTTTCTGTGCTTTATCAAAACTTTGTAGTGATCTCTGTAAGAAAACTTTATTTAAACTACTAAAAACTAAAAGGGAATTAAATTAAAATGCGCTCTACATTACTCTTTTATTACGATCAAATGAAAATGCTTTACAAAACTAACATTATTGATAACAACAGGTATAAACGATACTTATAAATCACTCACTACTACGCGATCTACGAGGTGTCTAGGGAAACACCTTAACTTAGCTAGGTCATCATCATCATCAACCTGAGGAACTCCACTGCTGGACATAGGCCTCCCCCAAAGAGTGCCACGACGAACGCTTCGGTCCATTCGGTCATTCTAGTAACTTTATTTCCCAACGGTTGTGGGTTCTGCGTTCTATATGGCCTACCGACTGCCAATTGCTAATTCTGCGAGCTGTCTAAATACAAATAATGAAGACTTTAAACAAAAAGACTAGCGTTCGGCCTGAACTAAAATCTCGTGAAGTTGGTGCTTCGAAATCGTTGAAGCGCAATTGCACAATTGAGATAACCTTTTAAAATTTCATCAAGATACAAGATACAAGATTTTATTAATAAAAGCAGATTTTACAAGTCGAATGTTACTTAATAAGATAAATAACAATGTTATTATATTGTATTTTATATAATTCATATAGGTATAAATTAAGTAGGTAATATTTATAATTCTCGGTTAATTACATAATAATAATAGCATTTTTCTGTAAACACTACTATTTCATTTAAATTTAGAATTTTAATTAACTGACCTAGGCGCGGAGACGGTGACATCTTTATCATCTTCTAACTAATATCCAAACTAACCTAAATAAAAAAGTCATTGAAACTTTATCAAATACCTTACGTTATATTGGTTTTTAAATGTTACTATTTTCGTTATATCTCGGAAACCATATGGCCTAGAATAAAAATGAAAACCGTTTTAAAATGATGTATAAATGGACAAAGTTCTTTCATATGACTCCACTTCGTGTATTTGTACTTATAGTTTTTTTTATACCCCCATATTGAACCCTAATAGATTGACAACCCATAGGCCGATTTTACTCATATCCTTAACAGCAAATCTTAATAGTACAACCTGTTGATCTACGGTTCGAAAGTTATGCTCTAACAAATATACATAAAAACATACGATGCCAATTTGTTTGAGACATAAGGGTTAAGTTTAATAGACAATGGCCCGAATACTGAAACGTCACTTAACAGTTGAGATGGTCTCAATTATTTGAGACGCCGTTATCGTTCAGAATCGTATACTCAAACATAAATTAGATCAACACTTGCGAATGAGATTCTGTATTGAAATTCTGAATATCCGGAGGTTGTTAAAACTTAGCTCTATCCATACTGACCTCAGAATCAGAGATTTTGTCATCAATATTGATACTGTTCAGGTACTCTGCCACATCGCCGTGGTACGAAGCAATATCATTGATTGAAACTTTCCTAGATCTAGTCGGACTATTGTAGTTGAATTTTTTCGCAGGCTTCTTTTTAGTTTTCCTAGGAGATTTTGCGATGCTTTCTATAGCGTCTAGGGCGGAGAATGCTCGAGGAGCGTAGTACCTTTCGAAGAGCATCGGTTGTTCTTGAACTCGCCCGTACATCAGCTCCATTTCGTGCATGAACTCTTCGTGTCTCATTCTCTCTTCGTCACGGCGGGTCTGAAGACGTATCGCAATGTCTTCTTCGCAACTGAAAAAGTGAATGCATGACTGTGAATTTGAAATCAGGCCCCACCCTACCCTACCCTACTTGCCCTACCTAAAGCTCTAGACATGGGTAGGTAAGCTATATTTACCTGAAGAAGACAAATAAAAAAAGATACCTAATAAGTTAAAAACTAAAACTCGTCTTTCTACGCAAAAACTGTTTCAACTACTCATACGATTGGGGCCTGCAAGCTTTAAATTATAACCCAAACAACACATCGGTCATATTTTTTTACCTGTTGGGAAAAGCAATATAATTTTCCAATATTATGCGTCATAAAAAATGCAACGTAGAAGCACCATTCTTGGAAATCAGAATAAGCTGTCTAGTCATTTAAAATTAATTACGAGACGCGACCCGATGACCTCAAGTGCTAAATCTTAAAACCAGCTTAGAACCTGTTTACCCAAGAATACTGACTTGTTCTTGACCATATGCCACGCAGGTTTGGATCGCAATAGTCGGTCCCTATGCTTCATTTCGTTCCTCCTTCTTTGCTCCGCTAACCTCCTTGCTGATTCCATTTCAAACCTTCTTCGCACCGCTTCTGCTCTGAGCAGCGCAGCGAGGTTGGACCTCCCAGCGGCTGAAGCGCGAAGCTCAAGCGCTGAATACGCTCTAGCTCTCGGTCCATCGTTGCTGCCGCCAATGCTTTCGGTGCTTTTACTCTCTTGGTAAATCTTCTTCGTTACTTCTTGCATCTGTAATTTTATCACAAAGAGCAACAAGCTATTATTTGAGTTTAGAACTATAAAATTGCCGTTTTGTCTTACTGGCCACTTTCACTATGAACTGGAATATTTTGAGGTACATAAACTTTGACTTTATTTTGTTCAATTTTCAAACTCAGTTATTTATTACAGTTCGGTACATTTATGTACGAGTATTTACTGCGGGTATATTACTTTTTGTTTGTAAGTAGACTTTTACAAGAGGGACAAAATGCGAGTTCTATTAATATGAATATGTACATACATACGTCTCTCATTTCTTTTAAAGGATCGATTTAGGTTTTGCCTCACATAACGGCAATTTTAACAGACTACTTTAGTTAAATAGAAGCGTGTTGAAGTCATTTCTATGAAAAATATTTTTTTCTTACAAAAGTCTTCAACGCGCTGCTATTGTAGCTACATATAGGGTAATGATATTCGTAATAATAAAGATAACATTCGTTTCATTGCTTATTTTTGTATGTCAAGCCCATTTTGTATTGAAAGCTACGGAAGCAGTTAACTGGTCACAAACTACAAACCTTCTTAGCAGCCCTATCAGCAGTGTTGAACCTGAACGGTTGAGGACTAGTAGTGATGAAATCCTCTTTCCCTTTATCGCGTTTCTTCTTCAGCGGACTAGCACATCTTCTATCAGACGACGTGGAAGAAGGAACAGCAGGGGAGGGATCTATGGGTAAGTCGCTGTGGGCCGCCGGCGTGGAGAGGCGGCTTCGGTCGCGGGCTGCCATAGAGCCGGGGTAGTTGGCTGTCCGGAGCATCTCTTCTGCTCTGATCCGTTTGTTCATAGAGCTGCGAAGGTGAGATGAGAACTTAAAATAGAAAAGTACAGAGGGCCAAGTCCGTAATGTTTGAAAGTAACTAAATTTTTACAGTGAGACGTGCGTTTCACTTCAGCAGATTACCGGTTGTTGTGTAGGGGCGCTTTTGGTGACAAAGAGTTATTTAAGGGATAACGGTACAATTACGTTTTTACTGTACTGTAACCGCAAAAGGTTAAATATTTAACCTTTATAAAATAGCGGTACCGAAAATAAATTGGCCGGGGCCACAGATTTAATAATAGTTAGTGGCTCCACAATTTTTTTTTATATAGAAATATTTGGGTACCTAACCTGAAATTATCGGTATGGGGTCATGCTGTTTTATTAGGGTATCAAAATTTTTCGGTTATGATGTACAGTTCGACCCTGTTCGATGATCTTTGGAAAACATAAAAATAGCCCAAATAGCCGTTTGGATGAGGAGAGGCGATTTGATAAGTTCCTAACAAATCTATTGCGCATCCAAAAAACTTTGTTTTTGCCGGATCCGTAGACCGAAAGGTGAAATAGGATGGAATATGTAGGATTTATTCATACCGAAAGAATTCATCTTCTTTTACACGATTGTAGAAATAGTTTGAGAATAGATTCTTAGGCACAGGACGGGCCCTGAATCGCTTCTTCTTCTTACACTTCGGAAGCACGTGGGTAGCTCTGTCACAGATGCCAGTGACTTGTTCCTCTCGCTTGGTGAAACTGAATGGCTTCATTTGGGCCCTCAATTCCGCTTCGCTGTTTATTTTTGTGATAGCTCGTCTGGAAGAATAACATTATTTTTTATATTCAAGTGAAGTGCCTGATCCTTGGAGTTGAAAAATCTTTTCAAGCAGGCCCGTTTTACCGCCAAATTATAAAAAATATATGGAAACGTAAGAGGAGGAGGAACGTGGGTGCCTAGGTAATTTATGTTATAGAATCAGAATCGGCACAAATATTTGAAACAAGCTTCCGCCCACGGCTTCGCTTGCGTGGTACTTATGGGGATAAAAAGTAGTCTATGTGCTATTCCAGACTCTAGTTTCTCTGTGCCAAATTTAATCCTAATCCGTTCAGCCGTTCTGGCGTGATTGAGTGACAAACATCCATCCATTCAAACTTAGGCATTTATAATTGAAATTGGTTGATTGTATACTGTACTTGTGGATGTGGCCGTGGTGGCCCCGGCTGAAGAATAGGCCCCTCCATATCTACCAATCCGCGGATGTCGTAAGAGGCGACTAAGGGAAAGCTAGGGGATGGGCAGCAGCGTCCCTCATTTTAACAACGATAGCTCTAACTGCGCTCGCCAACCCGCATGCCCAGCGTGGTGAGTATGGGCAAATCCCCCCACATGATAAGGAATTTGCTCTGTGTGTGGGGGAGGCCATGTTCAGCTGTGGACGTCGAACGGTTGAAATGATGATGATGATGATACTGTACTTACATTGTAAAAAAATATTTAGTATGCATTGCATCACCTTCCATTTATAGATTCCTAAAGTGCTGTTGATCGACTCTAATGATATGCAAATGATAATAGTGTGTGGTACCTAGTAGGTACGGGTACATATTTTATTTATTACATTCTCAGATGAGGATAAAATTGTTGTGAATCAAATGTTAAGCTAGAAGTGAAGGATATTTTGGTCTGCATGTATGTACGTAGGAAGTAGATAAAGTATCTGCTTAAGTACCTAGTCGTCGGCATCAGTAGAGTGCTTGGAGGTCCGAGCTTCGCTATAAAATAAGCAAGTACCTACTAGCACAATGATCTCTTGAAACGATGAGACTAGTATTTTTTGCGTACAAGCTCTTTGAATCCTGAAACGGCCAGTTGTGGAGAGCGACAACTTGTACCTTACTTCATCATCGGCCTGTAGAAGTCCACTGCTGTACATAGGCTTACCCCAATGAGTCCCGCGACGTACGGTCTTGAGCCTTTTCCATCCACCGACTTCCCGCAACTTTCACAATGTCGTCAGTCCATCGGGGCCTTCCAACACGGGCTCGCCTGGTTCACGGTCGCCCTTCGAGAACCCCGAACGATTGTCGGTTATGCGATCTCTACCTATGGCCTCCCCACTGCCACTTCAACTTGCTAATTCTTAGAGCTATATGTCGGTGACCTTGGTTCTTCTACGGATTTCCATAAAATCGGATCTTATCACGTAGTCAAACTCCGAGCATGGCTCTCTCCATAGTCCTAGCATAGTAACCTTCATACTTGGTGGTAAAGATCAAAAGTATTGCAGTTTAAAAAATAAAAAGCACGATACACCTTAAAAGTCGCTTCCAAACTATAAACAAAAGAAGTGTTACTAAAAAGAAGCATACAGGGTGTTCCTAATATTTTCCCAAAAACCTCATGGCTTGATCTTCTAGGATCTTGTCATAGAGCGGTATCCTTGATTCAATGGGTACGGGCCTGGCCCGAAACTTTTTCCTGTTACATTTCTGGTGAAGCATGTCATCGGAAAATGACTTTTGAAGACTTCGTAGCTCATTGACCATTCGGTCCTCCTCATCTCTGAAAGGTACAATATAAACAGGTAAGTAGTTAGGTCATTTCAAAGGCCAATTATCATACAAGTTGATTAATGACAACCCGAACGAGAAAGAATAATAATTAGCGAAAAAAACGTATAATTTCTAATCCGCTGTTTTTGGTCTTTAGGATATCTTTATAACTAGTTTATTAAACGTAAAAGAAGTTAAACATCAAGATTGCTACATAAATCAGTTGATTAATTGTGTTCGAACTAATTTGACCTCAAAACGGCAAATTTTTCCAGTGTTCTTTCAATATAAAATGTCTACTGCCTTGGGTTTCTACACCCAATTAGCAGTTTCTAATCCCCTTTCGGAATAGTATAACTGTATAAACTCTTGGAAATATCCTGAAGGTTCTACTCCCTCACCTTTCTGTCATTTTGAAGGGCTTAGGAATTGTGATGCTCCTATTCCTTGATGGCGATCTACTGCGTCTAATCCTCAAAGGGCTTGTCGGCATACTTCTTGTTTTAAAGTCATCATCATCATCATGACCACCAATACACGGATACCTCTTGTCAGTAAAGAACTGTTCAAACTTCTGATCAACTTCAGTCTTGGGCTCAATATTATCATTCCAAGTTATAGAGCACGCTGAATGGTTTCTGTTAGGTCTTTCAAGTTTAGACTTCTCTAAATTGCTCTTCAATGACGTAACCTTCAGTTCGCTCTTCAGATTTTTATCACCATCATCGACTAGACTTGATTTTCGTAGTGGCTTCAAACATGTAGCTGTGGTTTTTGTCCCCAAATATGCACCGCGATTAGAAGCTTTGTTTGACTCGTTCTTCATTGCATTCCCTATTCCTTCAGCAGATGACTTTGTTCTCGAAGTAGAGCTCATTTTAGGCTTGATTTTATTTGGAATCGAACACGGCAAGTCTGGCGATTTCGTGTACAAGTGGAAAGTTTTGTCGATATCGCCATCACATACATCTATGTGCTCTATAGCGATCCCTAGCATTAACTTCTTTTTCTCTCGCAGAGATTTTAGCGTGGAATAAAATTCATCTTCCGGTAGGTGGTTGATGTCATTGTAATCTGGGATACTTTTGTAGAAATCCTTCAGCTTATCTGCGTCTAAATCCGCAGGTGTTATAGAGCACGACGACGACATGGTATCGATTGAGCTTTGAGGCCGCACTGTATTTCTGTTTCTACGCTCGTAAAAAGTTTTTGGCATTTTACTAACTGGATCCACTGGGACCTTTATACACGAATTTTTAAAAACACTACTTAAATGGCTCATAACGTTATTACTGGACAACTTACATCTTTGTGGTATAATCAACGAACGCTAATGTAAAATCATATACTTATAATCAATATAACTACCCACATAACTATAACCAGTGTTGTGCAGATGGTTGTCATGGAAACAAACTATTTTTAAATGCTTTCAGGTACCTACAGGTACGCACCTACGAAGCAACTAAATAGGTACGTAAGTCGGTAGGTAGGTATCTACCTACTTAGGTACTAGGAAGGTAGGGTAGCTGTTTCAGTACTTTAGGTACCTACCTAGGTATCTATCAGCTTGTATCAGTTATCTATTATAGGTAGGTAGGTACCTAATTACTTAACTAATTCTAGGATCGGTTCTGGTAGGTAGTTCTTTTTCATCGAACGAAATAAATCATCTAGAATAGATGTCATAGGGCCGTAAGGCAACTATGTAGGTACTGAGCATACATGCTTGGTTTTTAGGTTCGTAATCGTCTAGAAACGTTTCCACACAACTTTCCTATTGTGCCGTGACGAGTCGTGCCGTGCTAGGTAGGGTAAAGTGAAAAATCGCCTAGTTTAAAATATTTGGACGCCAAAGATTTTATAAGCCGAGTGGCAAAATCGTGACTACATATTTCGCGGTGCGTTTGGACCGCCGAACAGCGCTGTTATGTCAATGTCATTGTAATACTTTGTCATTGACATTCCTTTGTATAATTTCATCTGACAATTCGATTAAAAAAAAAACGGACGGTACTTTTGTTTGTTGTGTTGTGTTGATTTGAAATCTTAGAAAATAATAAATTGTAGTAAGTATTATAATATTATAAGTTATAAGTTCATGAAAATCTAACAAGACAATGCACACGTTCGCAATGCCTTTCGGAAGAGACTATAAAGTACTTATTGAAGGTTTTCTTGTGTAACAGGTAACCTCGCACAACAATGTTTTTGAGTAAAAACATTTGGAGATTTGTGAAAATAAATATTACCAACAACGCTAAGACCGTTGTGGGAATCCGTAGAGTGAGTACTATCGACAACGAGAAGTCGAAAGGGAATTACGATGTTATTATCGCCGGAGGAGGAATGGTTGGATGCACTCTTGCCTGTGCTATGGGTATGTGAAAATCCTTTGGTTTCGGAAAAGTTTCAAGGTTTCTATCGAAGTAAGGCCGTGGTGGCCCCGTCTAAAGAATAGGCCCCTATATATCTCTATCCGCGGATGTCGTAAGAAGCGACTAAGGGAAAAAAGCTAGGAGATGGGCAGCAGCGTCCCTCATTTTAACAACGATAGCTCTAACTGCGCTCGCCAACCCGCATGCCCAGCGTGGTGAGTATGGGCAAATCCCCCCACATGATAAGAAATTTGCTCAGTCTGTGGGGGAGGCCATGTTCAGCAGTGGACATCGAACGGCTGAAATGATGATGATGATCGAAGTAAGTAGGTAGGTAATACAACCTGCGCTTACCAGAGTTAGAATATTAGCTTCAAACTGTTTGTAGGTAGGCATGTATTTGATTACATTACTCTAGCTAAATTGTAGTCAACAAAAATCAGACACTTTCTTGTCAAATAGCAATAGAGATAGTGTAGTTATCAATTCAGTTTTTATTATAACATACATACTCAAACCTTTTTCCCCGAGGGGTAGGCTCAGAACACTGCTTTGATTTTGCTACTACCCTGACATACAATTCAATTCAATTCATTTATTGACCATTTCGTTATAGCATATAACATAGGCATGTCAGGTTTACAGTAATTACAGTTCTTTACAAGTAAAATTCATATAATTTTATTTTATACCTCTTGCTTTATTGTTTCTCATCACATTCTTCATGCAAGCTCATCAGCTTCGGGTTCTCTTGACCTTGTGTAATCTTAATATTTGGGAGAAAGTACCTAGTTTCATTAAATAGGTACCAATGCCTGCACTAATATGTATACATTTCATACAGATGATGGTAGGTACTGAAAGGTAGCAGGTTTGAAAACTTAGAAAGTTTTTATTTTCCTGCAGGCAACTGTACATAGTATGTGCTGTTAATTAATTTTTTTGGTAGTTTTGATATAGCAAGCATAGAAACTATAACTTGATGTATTTTACATTTAATTGGGTAATTTATAAAAAATCATTTTGCTATTTCCAGCCAAAGATTCCCTACTCTCCAACCTAAAAGTCCTGCTACTAGAAAGTGGATCCGAGAGCAAGTTTGAGTTAAAGCCAGAATACAGTAACCGGGTGGTTGCTTTGAACCAATCCACCAAATCTCTGATGAACTCACTCAACGTTTGGCAACATGTGGAGGACATGAGACTTCAGCCTGTACGATATATGCAAGTTAGTATCCTATTAATTTAATTGCAAAAATTTGTAAAGATGTTGGTATGTGTGGAGTTACAGGCTCGTTTTTGAAATAAATAAGATCAGCATAAAAAAAAGTTGAAACGTTTGAAAAAAAAAAATTTTGCATTTCATTGTTCTTTGTTTGATAATAAATAAATAAATGTATGATAACTATGTGTCTAAACTTGTTGAAACACACAGAAATGAAAAAAAAAACATTAATTTTTTTTTTGTGAAAAACTAAAAATAAATTTCAACTTTTTTTAATGCCGTTCTTATTTTTTTCAAAATCGAGCCCGTAACTCCAAACATCACTTTTCGATTACTCTCACGGTTTCCGAGTTCGCCTAAGTGGCCCCGAAAAAAACTCACCCTGTATAGCCTAGCATAACATACTGATAACTTTTGGGTACCACACAAGCTATGCTTAAAGCGGAAGCTAGTTTTTCATAATATGTATTCTTCATCATCAGCCTGTAGAAGTCCACTGCTGGACATAGGCCTCCCCCAAAGAGTTCCATGACGAACGGTCTTGAGCCTTCTCCATCCACCGACTTCCCGCAACCTTCACAATGTCGTCGGTCCATCGGGTGGGGGGCCTTCCAACACTGCGTCGCCCGGTTCGTGGTCGCCATTCGAGAACCTTTACTCCCCAACGGTTGTCGGTTCTGCGAGCTATATGGCCTGCCCACTGCCACTTCAACTTGCTAATTCTGAGAGCTATGTCGGTCACCTTAGTTCTTCTACGGATTTCCTCATTTCGGATCTTATCACGTAGTGAAACTCCAAGCATAGCTCTCTCCATAGCCCGTTGCGCGACTTTGAGCTTGTATATGAGGCCTATAGTTAACGACCAAGTCTCAGTGCCATAAGTCATCACTGGCAACACGCACTGATTGTAGACTTTCGTCTTGAGGCTCTGCGGTATCTGCGACGAAAAGATATGACGAAGTTTCCCAAACGCTGCCCATCCGAGTTGGATTCGTCGGCTGACCTCTTTGTCGAAGTTGGACCTACCTAGTTGAATCGTCTGACCCAAATAGACATAGTGGTCTACAACTTGAATGGTATCGTTCCCAACTTGTACCGGTATGGGTGCAACATGAGCATTGGACATGATATTAGTCTTGCCCATGTTCATTTTAAGACCCACCTGTTGAGAAACGTTACTGAGGTCTCTGAGCATTGCGCCAAGGTCCTCCAACGATTCTGCCATTATGACTATATCATCGGCGAATCGAAGGTGAGTGATGCATTCGCCATTGATGTTGATGCCATGTCCTTCCCAGTGCAGAAGCTTAAAAACATCCTCCAATGCAGAGGTGAACAGTTTCGGAGAAATTACGTCTCCCTGTCTCACCCCTTTTTGCAATTGGATAGGATTTGTGCTCTGGTCCTGGAGTGTATGTATATGTATTCTTAAATACCCTGATTTTCAAAAACATAAGAATTACCAATGCTATTATGAAATAAACTTTATTTAAATATCAAAACTTATTAACGAGAATGACATTTAAATAAATAATACCATACTCAGCAGTTTCCTTTTACCACCATGTCAAAAAAAAGTCAAAAAGCATTTATTTCAATAAAATCACTAGGATCACATGGTACCTAGGAGTATAATTCAGGGCAGCTAAAAACGAAAATATTGTAATGTGACATTGATAAATTGGGCCATTCCTTTCTTTTATCACACTCTGGCCACACACAGTATAATATGCCTACAAAAACAAAAGTAGGAGGTAATGGTTTGTAGTGTAGGTGTAATAAAAATGATGTGTGATAAATCTGTGGCCACTTATCCAATTAAAAGGATTTAACAGTACTTTCATGATTTTTCAGGTGTGGGATGCTTGTTCAGAAGCCATGATCTCATTCAGCAGTGCAGAAATGATGGATGATGATGTTGCCTACATTGTGGAAAATGATGTTCTTCTACATGCAATCAATAAAGAACTCTCTGCTGCTAACAATAAGAATCTAAATATCAATTACGGATCCAAGATTTCTGGGTACACATTGCAAAGAGGTGAAGATCCCAATCAGAAAAACATTGTTAAGATGAGCAATGGAGACAGTTACACCTGCCAACTATTGGTGAGTAAAATAAAATATAATATGTCATTATTTTTAATATGACTAGGAGGATACATGTAACAACTTTTTTATAACAAGAAACAACAAGCATTTCAACCTTACATTTGGTAATGATTTTAACATGGATTGCTGATTGTAGAAAATCCTGATTACAGACAAATAACTAAATAATTCCTTAAAAATAGAACGTGTTTCATAAATAGCAAGGGACAACAACGTACACCGTGTCCTGAAAGGGTATTTATTATTCTTCTACAAAAAGCAAAAATATTAGAAAATAAATATTATTTTTCCCGAACTTTCTGGTGAAACAGGAGATTTTCCTAATTTTGTTATTTTGTGTCATCTTTATTACTGAGAATAAAACGTATGAGAAATTCGACTCAAGATTGCTATCTGAAACAACTGTTCTGTATAATTGAGTTTAAACACAAATCATGTCCCCAAAACAGCTGATAGTTGCATAGTGTTTTTTCAATGAAAAATGTCGAATATCGATAATGCGTAACACAAACTTTCCTGCCAGTTAGATGTACAATAATTGTCTTTCAGGATAATACCTATTTTATGAATCATCTTGTATAGAACAATGGACCTTATTTACAGAACATAAAGTTAACATATAAGGTGCTTAATTTTCTGGAAGAAGTTTTGTCGTATGATCATGGAGGTTGCACATCACTGGATTTCCGCTCCCTTTCCGATCCTTGTTCTATCAGTTTGCTTACTTTCTTGTTTAGCTCCAACAGCTGATTCTTGATATCAACCATACATATCTCTTGTATAGCATTGATGGAGTTTGTGTAGTTTAAGGGCTCTGCGGTTGAGTTTGAAGTTGTTCGCTTCCTCCGTTCCACTTGTTGGCTTTCAAATGAGTATCTGTCGAATAAGTTGCTTTTCCTCTTCACCTGCCTGTTTCTGTCTTCCTCGTCTTTACTTCTTCTTAACCGGAACTCGTAGTTGTTGTTTTTACGTATACTTCTCTTTGTGTCTTTTTTACTCGCGACCATTCTATAGATGGACGTTATTAGGTCTTTTGGTATCTGAAACAATATAAGGAAATTATTAAAAATAATAAAATAGGCTCACGACTTTTGGCCCAAAGAATGGTAGACATCCTCTCAGATCTCCAGGCGATCAGATCAGGCGTCTAAGGGGGGTAATCAGAGGCAAGGTTTCCTTCTTAGTAATAATTCCGTTACATATTTTTTTTTGGGTCACCAAACCTCATCCTGGTCACATGACCGAGAAAAAACTAGTGACACGATAAACGAGCACTAGTCCTCAAGCGAAAAAACCTTAAAATTGATCAAAAGCTTACCCGATTTTCCCTAGGATCATTCGGCCGCACATTCAAAGTGCGCATGTGTGAAGCCGTCAGCAGAGCACCCCATCGTAACACCGCGAGCAATTGCTTCGGCGCACACGTTAGTAGAGAACTAAAGAGCATGCTCTCTAGATGAGCTACGAGCTGCGTTTGGCGAACTAGCCGGTCTAAGCCTGCGCTTTCTTGTAGAGCCTGAAATTATTTTTTATACAGTGTAAGTGGAAAACTGGCATACGGCGCCGCCCCTGTTTGTAAGTAGTTGCCGTAGCCTAAGGTCTCTTGCAATACCAAAAGCACCACGCACGCCCATCTCAGAGACATGTGTTGGAAAGTCATATGTGCATGTGATTTTACCGGCTACCTTAACCAGAATACTGCAGTGCAAGCATTGCCGTTTATGGCAGCAGAATTTTTAGGCAAGGTGGCAGTTCTTCCCCGGACTCACTCAGCACATGAAACTGAACCATAACGTAATACATGGACCGGCTATTTCCCTTTGGAGACCAGATCGTAAGCACTCAAACATACATAGGTATTGACTTTTTTTTTACGACATTTGAACTACAGACACAGAGTCTAACGCCGAAGGCGCTGCTTCTGCTATCATAGCATGATTTCTAAATAGTGAAATGCCTTATTTGCCATACAGGTACATTTTAAACCAAAAACAAGACCGTCAAATAAAACTTTGTATTACACACCTGAATATCACTAACAGCCAACCCAACCAGCAGATTCGTCAGTATTACCGTGACCAGCAGTACAAAAATCAAAAACATCCCATGCGCTGTCAATGGATAATGTATGTGCGAATCCGTGCAGTTGTTGTAAAAGATATCCTCATACTCCAACTCCCCTGACATCATCATGACTGTTTTGACTAGGCCAGCTGGTAGGTGAAACGCTGGGTAGTTACTGAACAGCACACTGAAGGCGAGACCGAAGGCTATGAGAATACAGCTGTACGCTAGTAGGAATGTTGCAAAGTTGACAGTCACTGGAACAAAATTAAAAGGTTTTATCCAAACAAACTGAAAAATGGTTGCGAACCGCGATATATCATCCTCTCACATATTTTTTTATTCTTTAACCAAGACATTACCCCGGAACATCTAAATCATCATCCATCCATCATTAGGACGTCCAGTCGTCCACTGCTGAACATTGCCTCCCTCCCCCCACAGTTTTCCAAAGCGAATTTCTATCATGCGGGGGGAATTTGCCTATATCTACCTACTCACCACGCAGGGCATACGGGTTGGCGAGCGCAGTAAAAGCTATCTTTGGGGAAATAGGGGACGCTGCTTCCCATAACCTAGCTTTTTTCCCTCTTACGTCATCCACAGGTATGATAATATGGAGGGGCTTATTATTCAGCCGGAGCCACACAGCATACTTCTAAATAATTATCTTTAATTGTGGAAATGAGAGCTTTGCGAAGTATGTGTGGAGTAACTTTGAAAGATAGAGTGAGGAACAGTGTGATAAGAGAGCGTTGTGGGGTGAAAGAAGACGTAGTGATGAGGATTGAGAAAGGTATGCTGAGATGGTTTGGTCATGTAGAGAGAATGAACGAAAGAAGATTGACGAAACAGGTGTACAAGGCGAGTGTGAATGGGACCGTTGGAAGGGGAAGACCTAGGCGTACGTTTAGTGACCAAATCGGTGACGTTTTGGAAAAAGGCCAGGTCATGAGTACCCTAAACCGACGAGCATGTATGAGGAATGTGATGAGAGTGAATGAAGCAAAAGAGGTATGTCAGGATCGTAGCAAGTGGAAAACCGTGGTCTCTGCCTACCCCTCTGGGAAACAGGCGTGATTTTATGTATGTATGTATGTATGTAATTGTTATACTCTAGGTCTATGGGGTTTGCCTAAGTCTCTCCCTGTCCCTACCCACTTTCTCTTGCAATCTATCTGTGTATTTTAAGTTTAAATTACCGGTCGTAAACATCTGGACGTACAGCCCGAACGTAGGAAACCTTCCAATAATCATCATCAGCTCGAACCAGCAGAAGAAGATAGTTACAGCAGCGATGTCGTGCTGCCAATCTGATGTGTCCGTCCTTATCACTCCGTTGTCTATGTCCCAATTCGGAATCTGTAGACAAATCACAATGTACTATTTAAATATGAGGTTTTTATTGGTTATAATATTTTGTTATCTTAGTTGAATGAAAATTCACGTCACAAACCACGCAGTACCAACTTTTATTTTGAGCTATTTAACTTAAGATTCTCTCGCAGTTTAACACCACGATCAAACTCCAGTTCAAGAACATAGAAAAAGGGTACACTTACGGTACACAAAAACACTCCAATAATTATTAGAATTTGGAGCCAGTTTTCCCACTGCCGTATATATGCGGACCAATCAAGGCACGCTTGGAAAATCTCCTTTAACAGGAAGCACAAGTTGAGTAGAAGTATCAGATATTGCACGGGTCGAAGATAAGATGGTACGTTGCATGTGACCTCTTCGCATAGAAATATCTCTGAAAAAGTATAAAGGTCCATGAGGTAAAGCGAATACCCATCAATCAACTTTTTAAATCGTTTTTAATTCGGAAATTTAATCGGTAGATCAACTTACGCAAAATATAAAGGCTGTACAATGATATGAATAGAGCGTGGTAAATGAAGCTCAGCACAAAAAACTTTCGTATCCGTCGCCATTTCAAGAAGAGAAACGTTTCTGCGACTGGATGCTTCAGTATATCTTTGCGGCCGACCTGAAATCATTAATGTTCGATTAGTTAAGCTATAAGGCAAGAACGAGTCAATGATTTTGATTAAACTATTTCATACCTCAACAAAAGCCAGGAGTAACTCCGCCTCGCCTCTCTGTAAGGAGGGCACTAATGGCCTGAAGTCGATCGTCAGCTCACAGTCCACATCTCCCAGTTCGTGCTCGCTGACGTGCACTGCGTCGTCGAACTTGCAAAGGTACCGCGGCACCACGTCTGGGACTCGACGGACGATAAAAGATAGGGCTGATACGCCACCGTTTGTTCGAAGTGTTACATCTCCGCCATAATCTGAAAGAAAGTGATGCCAAGTAATTCATGTTTGAAAATTAGATGGGACGAACTAGTTGGTATGGCGTTGCCGATTCAAGGCGAAGATGCTGGTTCGAATGCCGCTGGTTCAATAGTTTATGGTAAGATTTAATTCAAAGGGACCAAGTATTGAACGGTCTGATTTCCAAGAAACATGAATACTATCTGCCGCAACTGTTAAAACAGTTTGATTGAAAGCCTTTGTTCAAAAGTAGACCCTCATACATTGATGCACATAAGTTAAGTGCCGGATAAAGATTATCTATTTATTGTCTGTTCCGGATCAAAATAGCTTAATGTGTATTGCAGGAAAATACCTCGTAAAATCTTACGAATGCCACAATGTTGTTATCCAGTTATAGCACCATTCATTGCAGAGAGATAAAAACCATGTGGGAGTGACGGCTGTTAGCGAGTGGCTGTTTCATTTACACTTACCCAGCAGTAATAACACGCAGGCAGAGAATTCATTCAAAGCCGCGATATGTAGAGGAGTGTAGCCGAAGTTATCAGGTGCGTTCGGGTCAGCTCCAGATGTAAGGAGTAGCCTTGCTACGTCGCACGCCCTCGCTCCTCTAACGATAGCCCCGTGTAATGGGGTCCTTCCATCGTTGTCTCTTGCTCTGACGTCGGCTCGCTTTCCGACCAATAGCTCTACCACTTCCACGGATTGAGCTAGAGTTGCTGTAAAGTTCATTATTTTTGCTTCATGAATTTATATACTTTCCCGTTATCAAATTAAAACAGGTGATTGAATTCCAAAGATTTGAGAAGATCTAATCTTCTCAAATCTTTGGAATTTCTACCACAGGGAATAAAATTGTGAGCCTTTACATACATAAGAGCTGTTTTAGTCCTGATATTACTCTTGCGTATTGTTAAGTTTTCAATTGTAGCATATTTTGATTTTTAATAAAAACAAATTATTGTTGTTTTCATGTCCGCCACAAGGAATCGGTCCTGACGGAAGATCAGCGTGGGTTGTAATCTTACAACCAACATTATGCTGAGTTAGGGTCCGTTTTGCAGCATTTAGTTCATAGTTCACTTTAAGTTATTCTCTGTTGTTAGTTTTTACCTACTCAATTTTACTTTATATATATTTTTATTATCACTGTTCTGTTGCAAATAAATAATTATTCTATTCTATTCTACATGGAACTATGTTCAACCGTAACATTTACCGAGATGCAACGGCGTCTGCCCTCTAAAATTAGGCCAGTCTATATGAGCGCCATGCTCAAGCAGCATCCTAGCACACTCCGCATGTCCATCTTCCGCGGCGAGATGCAACGCGGTCGCCTTACCGGTACCCAGCGCCGCTCTAACGTCGGCACCGGCGTCTAGGAGTAGCTTCGTGCATGCTGCCGAGCCGAGCGATGCCGCTACGTGGAGCGGGGTTTCTGTGAACACCTGAAAGCATTTTTAGAGACAAATCGGGTGTTGCATGGTTTCATTGTAGGGCCAATAGTTTTCATGCACTTTCTCGTGTGAGTCAAATAGCTTCTTGTCGAATCACTCGCGTTGTACGGGGTAGGTATTAAGTTATTGTCGGTTACGACTAAATCTTCTTTAAATCGGTTCAGCCATCTCTCACTTATTCATACCATACTTATAGAATAGGCAGTGGCTTTAAAATAAACATACGGAAACACTTATTCAAATCGAAAAGGAGCAAGGCAATGTTTCTCTTACACGATTTACGTAGAATATAAACAGAACGCACCTGTGGAGTGTCCGGGCATGCGCCGGCATCCAACAACTCGCTCACCACTTCCGGCGCGTCACTGAGCACTGCATAGTGTAGCGGCGACCGCTCCGCCAGCCCTGCGTTCACGTCAGCCCCGTGGCAAATCAACACCTGCAATTTATTTAGGTTTTTACTTTGGTACTCATAGCCCATAGTGTCTCATTGTGTCTTCATTTCCGCCAGTCCATACGATCTAAGTAGTGCTAGTAGATCCTTATCATAAGATTCCAGTTTTCGCCTCTATGTGGGGTTTACATCCATTGCAGATGACTCATTAGCGTCAGGTGGAAGCTTTTACCAGTGCCCATATTTACAAGACGCTGAAGCGCGTTTTATAGATGGTGTAGCCTTGCATCTATACCATGCTCTCAGTCTAATCGGCCTTATCCTGAGGAAAAAAAGTTCAATATCTTAAATGACTTAGCCGCAGGTTTCCTATGAAGTTTCTTTCACCGTTTTGAGCAAGTGTTAATAAGCACATACACATTTCGCATCGAAAAAAAATTATTAATGCACAACCGGGATACCGACCTCGGCATCCCACTGAGCCTGTGGGCGGCTCACACCTGTAATAATACAATTAACATAATCCCAATCGGACTAATTGGGTCACCTTTCATGTGTGTATCCTGTTTACCTTGACGCAAGCCAAACTCTTCGCGCTGGCAGCGCAATGGAGGGGTGTCGCTTTTGTCTCGCTGGACGAGTCCCACCTGTTGGGACATGCACCGTGTTCCAATAGTACTTTTGCACATTCTTGACTGCCTACCAAGCAGCTTAGGTGAAGGCATGTTCTGGAAGACACGTTAATCAATTATCAAAAATTCAACGCCTTAGAAAACAAAATCGAATCATGCTTCTCTCACCTGCCGGCGTCATCAGAAGTATTAGGATCAAATCCATTCAGTTTCAATAAGTGGGCTAACAGCTGGCTCTTTCCAAGCCAGCAAGCCCAGAGAGCCGACGTTCTCAAACATTCTTGTGACTCTGTTGCCATTGCAATAGTCTCTGCGTACTGTCCGGCTTCTACAAGTAAAGATACCTCCTCGGCATGTGGCAAGTGGCTCAGCATGTATTGAATTTCCTCTGTAAATCAAATTTAAAGAGAAGTTTATGCCATGCCTGATGTTGAGCGATTATCAAAACTAGCAATCTGGTTATCTGCTCGAGAATTAGCATGGAACTATCTTACCTAGCTCCCAAATATCCCTCGAAGGCTTTACTCGAAGCCGCTCAGCGAGGTCGTCCCCATGTGCCGACTCGTCGCTCGATATGTAGCCCGCTTCCAAATCCTCCGCTGCCTCTGGTACCTCGCTCATGCCGACGTACCATCGCGAACTCCCCTCGCGGAAAACCTACCACACAAATACACAGTATAAAGTGTCGATAGACACTTACCACACAGAAACTTCGATTGCTTCTTTATCAGACGTGTTGACGGTGAGAAAAATACCTATCACAGTCAGACAAATATTATTATCACAGTCTTTTCACGGATTTTTCTTAACGTTTCCCGTATCGGCACTTGCGGAATATGCACTGGAAAATCGGAAGCTAGTTCCAGTGGTAGCCTATAAGCTCCAACACAGACTAAGCAAATTCGCTAAACACGGAGCGGTACCTTATTTTGGAATACATCTAGCCGTTTCGCTATCCGTTCTATAATGCTTCGAAACCATACAAATGAATTTTCAAATTAGCAACACGTTCTCATCCCCACGTTTCAGAGAAAAAAATAAGCCGCTGCTGTTAATTTGAATAATTTTGCACTTAGAAAGAAAAAACTATTAAATAACGCACATAATTAATGTCCAACTTCAAAGAGATCTTGAGAGTGATTTATTAACCTTTTTCTTTTTGACATTTTTCTTGGAATCCTCGCTACGAAGTGATGCGCTTCGATTCCGTTGCGCGTATGTGCGTATCATATCGAACCAGCGCGAGCGACCCACTGAAAACTAAACAGAAAACTTCTCCCGATCATGTCATCCCCGCCGATTTATTTAATCACAATACGAGAAACTAATACAAATACAACATTTTATTTATGTTACCGGTCCGAATTGTGCCAATTTTTTAATTTTACGTAAGATACTCTATATATAATATATATGCGATCAACACGTGTTTCGTGTGTGTTTAATAAATTGATATCACAAATCATTTTTCATTACACATTAGTATACTAGTTCTATTTACATCATTTGATGCGGCGACAAGCGACGGGATTCCTTCCCACGCAAATATTTAAATTGCCCTGGTTCTCAATTCATTGACACCTTTTCTGTAAATTTTATTCCTTAGTACTAGGTGAACTAGCCTTTGTACATACCTTTCTTTTTTATTGCTGTAATCCGTGTTTTCTTGTGTACAATAAAGAATAAAGAATAAAGAACAAGGAATACTATGTTTAAAATCTTTGTTTTAAATGGATGAATATAAACAAATCTAAGTTAGGTTGGTAAATAAACTCAGGTATACCCACGACCCACATCTACGCACTTTATATCTTTACTGTCTGAGTAAACGATAATTCATCTGCTACTACGAATTCGTCGGAACTTTTAGTTTTTTAACGTTTTAAGACATTTATAGACCATGCTTTGATCACCTGGGCGCCGGCTTTAAACTGGACAGAAAAGAATAATGCAAAATCATTACTTCTGTAAATTCAGGCATACCTGACCAAAATTGTAGAACAACATTGCACGGCTAACAACCGAAGCCAAGGAAATATATTTCGAGAATTTCCAAACTATTGGTAAGGTAGAGCAGCAATATATCCAACATGCCATAAAGTGACCGAAACCATATGCTATGCGAGCGGCTCATGCAAACAATAGCATCAAGGTTCCAATATTAGAACTACTAATAGCGGAATATTATGATATGCTAATAAACAATGTAATGCAACGTTTGTAAAACTCAATTAAATTTCTTAAAGATACGGTTTAAGATCATTTATTTCTCAAAAGATTTAAATCTAAAATCACTTACTGAGAAACCTTATTATTATACTACACAAGTATTTACACATTAAAATACAGTGAGCGCTACAAAGTAAAATTTTCTAATTAATAGGCTTTAAAACAATCAAATTATTACATAAAAAGTTACTAAAAATATGGCAAAAAAATAAAAGATGTGGGTACATTAAAAAATAACATGCAAGTACGATGCACTCAAGGACAACAACTAAATCAGAACTTGTTCAACGCACGGGACCACTTGCACCGGTTTTTAAGCTAGTTTTAGGCTTTTGTTAATCTAGGGTTAATTCATAATTTTAAGACGTATCTGCGTTGATTTAATTTCTTTACGTAATATTGTACTTTCCTATCTATTGTATGCTATATAATGAAGTATTATGTACTTATTTTGCTAGTATTGTATTTTATATGTTTTATATTATATTGCCTACCTTTTTATTATTTTATTTATTTAATTATATTATTTATTCCATATATTTGCATGCATTATTTTAGATAAATTAATTTAAGTTAGATTTATTTTATGCTGATTATACAAAGTATTATAGGTTCTATTATTATCACTATATATTCAAGATAATCTGAGTTTCATTTCCCATTTATTCGATTTAATGCCGATCGAGATCTACTGAGTTCGTAAAGACGGAGAAGTTTGTACATATTTTTTTAGGGCTTTTTTAAATAAATTCATTGATTTTATATCTTTGATATCATTTGGTAATTTATTGTATATTCGGGCACCTTCATACATGATGTTGTTTTTACCATAGTTTGTCCTAGGAGCACGTAATATAATATTATTTGCTTGTCTTGTAATTTTTTTTTGTACTTGTGCTCTTTTTGTAAAATGTATATGGCAGTGAATATCTTTGCTGATTATTTTTCTTATTAAAATGCATGTATTGTAGATGTAGTTTTGTTTAATATTAAGTATTTTAGTTTCATTGTATATTATTTTTGTTCGTGTCAGAAAATCATAGTTAAATAGTGACTTGACTAGTCTATTTTGTGCCGTTTGTAATCTTTCTAGGTTTGTTTTAGGAGTAGATCCCCAAATTTCAATCAAGTAGTCTAGATGGGGTTTTATGAGCGAGTTGTAGATCGTGTAGCGAACTTTTATTGGTAAACAACGAGTTATACCCTTTAAACCTCCGGCAAGGCTGATGATTTTACTTACCAATTTTGCTATATGAGGTTTCCATGTAAGCCTATTATCTATTATGAGACCAAGATATTTTTCTTCCTCACTAATTTGAAGTGTTACTCCGTTGATGGTTAATGGTTGATAGTCAATATTTTTTTTGTTTTTTGCTGCGAATATAATAACTTTAGTTTTTGTCTCATTTATTGTCAACAGGTTGCGAAGAAACCAGTTTTGCAAAGTCGTTAGGTCAGTTTGTGCTTGTAGGGTGATGGTGTCCAGAGTTTTGCCAAAGTAAAATAGGCAGGTATCATCTGCGTATAAAGTTATATCACCCTGTAGGCCTATTTCATGGATATTATTGATATATATCAAGAACAGAAGTGGTCCTAATATCGAGCCTTGTGGGACACCATACGTTACCGGTTTAGCGCTACTTGTATACTGGCCAATTTTAACAACCTGAACCCGGGCATTTAGGTAAGACCGAAAAATTTCAAGTGCAGCCCCTGCGATACCAGCACTATTATATAGTTTGTCAATAAGTATTCTGTGGCTCACAGTATCAAAAGCTTTTTTCAAGTCTATGAAGATACCTAGTGCTACTTGTTTATTATCGATGCTGTTCCTAACTTTAGTAATCAGATCGACTGTAGCAGATAGGGTGTTTGATTTAGTTCGAAAGCCATACTGGCCCTGGAAGAGAAAGTTAATTGAATCTAAATGTTCTGTTAGCCTTTTATGGAGAACTTTTTCAAAAATTTTGGAAATTACGGGAAGAACTGATATGGGACGATAGTTGCCTGGGTCTAGTTTATCCCCTGACTTAAAAATAGGGCTTACTTTAGCGATTTTAAGGGAGTCAGGAAAGACACCCTCCTCCAGACATTTGTTAATGCAGCTACTAAGGTTTTTGCTTAGGACGATCTTGACACATTTGATTGCTTTAGTGCTTATGCCATCTATTCCTGTACTAGTATTAGATTTAAGATTGTCTATTATTTTTACTATTTCATCTGCAGTGGTTGGTCTGAAAGAGGATAATATATTACATGATTTTTCTTTTTGTGTTGTATTGTCAGTATGTGTGTGATATTTTGGAGGTATTTGTTTGGCTAATAGAGATCCAATAGTTGCGAAAAAGTTATTGAATTGTTCACATATTTCCTGTTCGTCTACTATAAGTTCTGATTCAATTTTTAGTTTTATCGGGACATGGTAATCTCTAATCTTATTGTTAGATAATTCATTGATCAATTTCCACATCTTCATAGGTTTGCTTTTACACTCTTTGAATGATTTATGATAGTATTGGCTTTTAGCAGATTGTATCGCTTCAAAGGCGTTTTTCTTCTCGTCCTTGTATTTTTGTTCAAGTTTCTCATCATTTGGGTTATTTAGAATGTTTTTCCAGGTCTCGTTTCTCTCTTCTATTGCTGCAATGGCTTCTTTGTTTACCCAATCTTTGTTAAGTGGGTTAAGAATTTTTATCTTTGTATTTTTATTCTTTATAATAGCATTTCTGAGATTTTCTTCCAGCTTTTTATAATCGCAATCTATATTAGTATTGTTTATTGCTTCAAAAGAAGTATACAATCCCTCATAATTGAATTGGTCATATTCAACTTTCCGAGGTGCGATCGGTTGACATCTTTGTATTTCGAAATATATCTGCTTGTGGTCAGACATTGCAGATTCCATAATAGCTAGATGAAAAGGGTGATCTTTCAGGTTGGTGCAGATATGATCTAATATGGATTTTTTGTTATCTTTGTGTCGCGTGCAGTAATTTTTGTCGATTTTGTTCAGAATCACGAATCCGTTTTCTTGTAGTAAAGCTTTATAATCTCTCGTGTCTGATGTTCTCTCAAGTAAGTTATAGTTAAAATCACCAACAATGACCGCTCTCTTTCTCCTTTGTAGCTGTTCTGAGAATACCTGTAGGAAGTTTTTTGAATTTGTACGTCCTGGTTTGTAAATAACTCCAACGTCCAAACAGAATTTTTCTACGTGTACCCATAAGTAGTGGTTATCATCGTGGTACTTCTCCTCTAAGAGGTTATGCTTGAGTTCATTATGTATGTAGAGGGAGACTCCTCCGCCTCGGATATCTGTACGAAAGTTATAATAGTGGATGTAATGTGGTATCGTTCGTGATCGAGCTTCTTGCTCCGACTTGATCCAGGTCTCTGTTATAGCTATGATATAGATCTTTTTAATTGCTTGTAGTATACATTTTAATTCATCTAGCTTGCCTTGACTCATTATGCTGCGTGCATTTAGATACAATAGCTTCAGAGATTTCTTGTCTGTCTTTATGCTTTCATAGGTAGTAGCAATTTGATAGGTTATATTTTCTTTCTTTTTGGAGCACTGTCTTTCAGAAGAACCGATGCTTTCTAGTTTTTTGACTGCATTGGAACAATCTTTGGCACTCCTTTTATATATTTTATTCCAATATTATTCTCTCCTTGGCTCTGTCGACTTCTCAATTCTTCTTGAAGAAGAGTGATATGTTTCTGTTGTTGAGGAGTTCTATCTGAGAACATGTTTATATTTTCTAGGACTACGTCCCCTCTCTTTTGCAAAATATGTTTAGCAACCACGGCAGATTCAAATATCGCCTTTATGGGCCTTGAGGTTCCTGGCTTATACTTTCCTAGGCGAATGCAATTCAGAGGGATATCTTGAACAACCATTTTGGTAATTTCAATGACTTTATTCATGTCATGTGCTAATCTTTCTTTGGGGTCTGTGGATTTCAGCTCACTCATTCCAGTAAAAATTACGTTCTTCTCTCTTATTGCACGTTCCCGTATTTCATATATAATATCTTCACTATATTTTTCAGACTTCGGTTGATTTGTAGTAGTTACTTGGTCTGTTGATAATTTTAAAACATCGATGTCTTTTTTCATTGACGCTATTTTGAGCTCTGCACCCTTGTAGCAATTTTTTAGGTCAGATATTTCTAACTTGCATTTGTTTTGTTCAAGTATTACGTTATCAGTTTTCAGTTCTATACTCTGTATCTGACTTTTTATTGTAGAGATATCATCTGAAATTTTTTGTAAGTTACTGTTTTGTACTTTTGAAAAATCTTGGAGGACCGATAGAATGTCTGCACGGAAATCGGCAAGTTCTTTTTTAATAGAGTGGTCAACATTATCAGGGACCTTCCGTTTTCGTAGTGACATTTCTTGAACGTCAGATCCAGTAGGGTAGTCGAACAGAGATTGCGTGTCCTCGATTTCACCTGGGGTTCTAGGCGGGCTGCGTCGGACGCTCATTTTCAAAACAAAATATTTGTAGCAAACCTGGCTCTTAACCGTTGATTAAGATTTTGGTTGATTTTGGCCCTATTATTCGTTGTTTGCTCGGTTATTCTTGCGGGGTGATGAGCGGGATGGATTATTGAGTGCGTCCTTTTTACTCGAGGGGGTGAGGGACGTCACTGTAGCGCGTAGGCTTGTTGGAAGAACGTCTTGATGCTCACTTTAAAAACACTTAAAAACTGACCTAATTTCTTCAATGTAAGATTGATTTTCGTCTGCCGATATGATTAGTATTTTAAAAAATATTTTTACACACGTCTGTTCAGCACGCTCACTGCTGAGTTTTACAGATCCCAGCTAAGACTAATTAGATATCCACAACTTCATAAGAGGCAGTATCAGATCAGTTTAGTTGATCGAGCGAGCGAAGAAAGTACTTAAATAGTACGTAATGCTATTTTGAGAGCTGATTTTATGATGGCGTCAGTAGCTGTTCTACGAAACTCCTCAGCAAATTGCCTTGATTGAGCTGAAACTTTGCATACCTGACGGTGCCATTATGTTAGTACAATATTATGGTGAAACGAGTTATCTCCACGAAACTCATCAATTTAACACATTGAGCTGAATCTTTTTGTTGTAGACTATAAAGCACCCATCATCGGCTAACATGGCGTATTCAGCATCAAATGAGGCGGCTGTCAACTCATTTATGTGGATCAATTAATATTAGGAACATGAGTAACAGAGTACAGTGCAGCGCAGTCCGATTTTCAGACTCCGCTGTGCTGTACTGTGTTACACACTCAGAACACATGTCTGGTACTTTACACTAACTCAATAAGTCCAGTGGAATACACTGCGACTTTGTTTGCGTGAAAATATTTTTGTACTAATTTCAAATCTCGTTGCACCCGCTTGGGGCTTGAAGGTTCGGAAGTTTCTTCCTTAGAGCATCTTCTCATACCTCTATGACTTCTGGTGTAGGCTGTGATCTGGTCTAGCGTTGATTGCAGTCAGTCAATCACGTAAAGATTTTATATATTTAGAAGATATTTCCTGAATAATAAGTAGCTTTATGTGTGGTTTACATTAGTTATTCTATTTTAACTCTTGTTTAGACATACGTTCAGCTGACGAGCTTCGCGCGAATACTTTTCTTCTAACATATTAATCATCACCGTTCTCTTTGTTTTTCCGCACTTCGTCTTCGCACTATAACCTACCCAAATTGTAGTTTTGGATGGTACGTTTTTTAAAATTAGCAAAGTCTCACCAAGTATGGTGATGCCATGTTTCTATTATATGAATATTATGCACAATGTTATATAAATACACAATGAGTATTTATCGTATAAAAAAGTTATTGAATAAGAGCTTTTGGTAAAAGTTGGTGGTAGGTTAGGTAAAAAAAAAGATCAGGTAGATTGACTTACCGTCTGCTTGTTTTCTTTTATTGAATCTCGGAGGCCTTTCATAGTTTAGAAAGCGAATTTAGCTGAGCCCAGAAGTACCTCCTGACACGAAACTTCACTCTATTTCATTAAAGTCATCTTGCTATCGGCATAACTGGACCGGATCCCAAAAAAAGACTTATTTAAAATCTGAAAATGTTTCTGGAGGTTTCAAATGCCTAACTTTAAATAAAATTAACTAAGTATCTAAATTAAGATCTCCTACGCACTATCGAATTTATTTCACACATGCGGTGAAGAACGAATGTTAAACATCACAGTATTTATTTTCACTTTATACACGTGTTAAATTGGCTAATCGAATTGATATATCTTACTGTGTACACCGCACACAACTGTATTGAAGAACACTCGCAAATAAACTCATAATTTTGTGCCGCAATCTTAAAGTGTGCTTGCTTTGTTATATTTTCTATATTTAAACCTATTTGAGGTGTTCAGGGTGATGAAGCTTATTGGAAATTGATTGAAGTCTGTTCATAGAATGCTTACTCAGATTCTATTATCTATACAAAACTTACAAATTAAAAAGCACACGCAACTGAACCCTGATTTGTAAACTGCTTACATTTGTTTGTATCTATCTACTTTTTAATGCAATTCGTTGAAATGAAAATGTGCGGTTAAATGTTCCCGGAGTATTTCTTGTAACAGTACCTACCTAACTTATTTGCTGAAATGTTCATTAGCATTGTTGCGTTTAAAACGTTCATCAATAATGTTATTAATACGCACGTCATTGTTTTACGTTGTATGCGCACATAATGTTTTAATGGTTTTCTATCAAAAGCTTACCTTTGGAATTATTACAGACTGGGCAAAGATGTTTAATTATTATTTAGTGTAAATTCACGCATATTACCTACTTAAATATGGTCATGCGACATACGCAATTTTTTAAACTTTAGGCAACGTTAGGCAACTTTGGTTTCTCGCCTCAATGATGCAATTCACTAAAGGAGATAAATAAGTAGAATCGTGTTACCTGCACGTACGATAATCGCATTTCACGTTTTTGTTTATTGGTTGAGTGTAGGAAAAATTGTGAACGCGTGTTTTGGGTAATTCTCGCCACCAAGCGAGCTAAAATATCTCTCCATACCATTGACCTAATATGTTACACTGAAACGTTGATCTTTGAGAGTGTCACCTTACATCACCGCCTGAACAAAATCGTAATGTTGATGGTACGGGACCCTGTAGTATTTGTTCTGAACCCAAGTTTAATATGTAATAGATACTGAATGTGAATTATTTTCAGATTGGTGCTGATGGAGCCAACTCGGCTGTTCGAAAAGCGATGGGAGTGCAATATCTCGCATGGAATTATGACCAAATGGGTGTCGTAGCCACTCTTTACCTAGCAGAGGTAAGTTCATACATTGATCAACGTAAAACAGCGTGATACATCGAATTTATCGGCAAAAGTCACGGGCTAAACTGACGCATCTCATATCCAGTTTGTAAAACTAATATTATACAGCAAGCTTTGCGTAACTTATCTACATTTGTGGGCGGATGATAATTCTCAGACCTACGGAAATGTGTACGAAAATAGTATAGAGGAACTTATACTAAGAAGAGGGTGATGCGGTGTAATAAATACTCTCCAAAATGTTTAAAGATGAAGTCAAATGATTACATAGCTACACCACACTACTCTACCTTCCTCAAGTTGTATTATGCTTCAATATTAGCTTAATAATTACAGATGATAGTATAATATTGAATTTACGAATAATACTAAGGGATGTATAATCGGATAATCCAAAGGTCTTCAATGGCACCGATCATGGGCGCCGCCGGTAGAATTATTTCAGGGGGGTGCATTCTGCATCTAGTTGTATTCAACAGTGAATTTGTTTAGTATTAAACTATTTAACAAATATTTTCTCTGTATTTTTTTAAAGCCAGGTTCATTTCAGCCGTTTAAAGATGACCTGATAAAAGTTGCTGCAACTTTTATAAAAAGATCGATTCAGCAAACGGCCGAACCCGATATTGATGAAATTAAGCATGGAGCTGGCCTAAACCCTAAAAAAAAAAGGCGTAGGATTTTTTTTATCAGGTTACCGCGCGAACATAGCCGCGGGCATCGAATATTCATCATCATCATTCAGCATCATTTCAGCCGTACGACGTCCACTGCTGAACATGGCCTCCCCACAGACAGAGCGAATTTCTTATCATTTGCCCATACTCACCACGCTGGGCTTGCGGGTTGGCGAGCGCAGTTAGAGCTATCTTTGTTGAAATGAGGGACGCTGCTGCCCATCCCCTAGCTTTTTTCCATTAGTCGCCTTTTACGACATCCGCTGATAGGTAGATAGATATGGAGGGGCCTATTCTTCAGCCGGGGCCACCACGGCCCCCATCGAATATTATGTCATGTTTGCTCTTATTTCAGGAAGGTGATAATACAACAGCATGGCAGCGTCTCCTACCCACGGGCCCAGTCGCACTCCTGCCTCTGGACTCCAAACGCAGCTCTCTCGTCTGGTCCACCTGGAAGGACAACGCTAAAGAACTATTGCAGCTGCCCGAAGAACAATTCGTAGATGCTCTTAATGATGCCTTGGTAAATATCTTGTTACTTATAGGCTGGCCGCATTCCATCAGAAAACGGCTATCAGAATAATTAAATCAACCAATCAGTAAGGACGTAAGGTCCGGCGACATTCTTAATCACCAATCAGTAAGGACCGTATTTCCTCTGATTAGTTGATTTTCTAACACAAATTTTCTCATAGTGTGTCAGGCATATATGTACCTAGTACAGATGCTTTTGCCAGTGCTTTCCACTCATACGTTCTTCTTCTTGTCGTGTCACTGATTATTTTTTGCTCACCTGTATTAGGTCAGTGACCAGGTTGAGGTATGGTGGCCCTGAAAAGGGCCTATGACCGTCGATGAAAGAATCAGTGTAGTAAAGCGCCTCTCAGAGGCTCCTTTCGTGCACAAATAAATAATAAATAATACGTTAAAACGACTTTTATAACTCAGAGTTGATATTTATAAACGACTACTTGGGCGCGCGTCGCCCCACCATGCTGGAAGTGCCGCACTGTAGGATCAACCTACTTAAGTTTGCCCCCATGTCACTCGCTGTCTATCTGTTCAATATCTCGTCTGCGAACAGTGTGGATATTTTTTTCAATCACCTACCTAAACACCTACAACTTGCACAGATAGTGATAGAAACGAAATGTTTTGATTAGTACCTATCTAATTGTACCTATATAATGTACCTACTAATAACATATGGCATCGCCTTATGGATTAAAAAAAACCTGTTATGATGTTATACTGTATTCTAAATAAATAAATAAAGAACGGGTTAGCAGATGGAACACCAGTGCAGCACCAGTGGGGCAGCTTGGTGGGGTTTTCTGGAAAAAGCAATCATTATGACTATTTTGCTGTCAACGAAGGTTTACTTGATTTCTTACAGTGGAAAGAATACCCACGCAACAGTGCCGTAGACGCCGCCACATCGTGGGTGTCATCAGCGCTGCGCCGCGTCGGAGTACCAGATGGTGCCACGAGACAATTACCTCCTTCAGTGAGGTCCATAGCGACGTCGTCTAGAGCCGCTTTCCCTCTTGGCTTTGGGCACAGCACGAAATATATCTCACCGGGTGTCGCTCTTATTGGGTAAATACCGATTTAATCCCTAGATATTTATATTATAGTAGTGACTCAACAGTGCTTCGCCGAGTAACAGATGGCACCACTATTCAACTTAATGTCATCAAGAGATAGACAAGCGTTCATTACATTTGCGAAAGTGTTGTCGCGATACTATTTTCAAGATAAAATCGCACGAAAGCACTGTTGCCGCATTTCGAATAATAAGCAAAAATAATAGGAAAGTACCGTCGGCGTTTTCGCCACGTAATTATATTCAGCGAGACTCGTCAGATGCTTTTATTACGAGTTCGAATTAGCGCCATCTATTAGCAGTATTAATAAACACGTAAGTGTAAATTTACAACACAAATCCTTCCCGCCCGCAGTCTGTAACTTAGTTGAGTTGGTTTTCAATAGATGACGCCACTACAGCGTAAAGCGCAGGAGTCTGGTTAAACTACGTTAATTATTAATGTTTTGTATGTCGTATTAAATGCACTAACATAAGATTTTTAATCTGTCTATTTATAGAGATGCAGCACACAGAGTACATCCATTGGCCGGGCAAGGAGTCAACCTCGGCTTTGGCGACGTAAAAGATCTAACAGAATTGTTGTCCAACGCTGTTTACGCTGGCTTGGATATCAGTAAGTCCTTAATTTTATATGGTCTCTATCAGCCTGTATAACATTCATTGTCCTGACCGAAGATTCCCTGTGTTTTGTCTGATTTTATACTTATGGAAGAAAGCGTAGTGATAGGGATTGAGAAAGGTATGCTTAGATGGTTTAGTTTGGTATAAAGGGCGTTCAAAAAAAGAGTGACGAAACAGGTGAATAAGGCGAGTGTGAATGAGACCGTTGGACCGACGAGAATGCATGAGGAATGTGATGAGAGTAATTAAAGCAACAGAGGTATGTCACGTAGCAAGTGGAAATCCTTGATCTCTGCCTACTCCTCTGGGAAACAGGTGTGATTTAATGTATGCATGGTTTGTATTTTCCAAAACAAGCTTTAAATCATATGGCTTTTCTCGGACAACGTGTAGCATATAATTTTTTTCGTGTTTGTTAACTCAATAATTTGATTGGACGAAATCATATTTTTCTCGAATTAAACAGCTTTATTGGTGAATTAAATCTCACCATGAAATATTGGACTTACTTTATTATTGAATAATACTTAAACGCGTCGGGATTTAGTTGACCTAAACAGTTCCAACTCAACAGGTCACCCATCTTGGATGCAGAAGTACGAAACGTCGCGGCAGCGTCACAACGTTCCAACGCAAATGGCTATCGAGGCTATACATCGCCTATACACCATTGATCTACCACCCGTAGTGCTTATCAGAAGCCTGGGACTGCAGCTGACAAATGCACTTCACCCTATCAAGGTAAGACGCCCTCTCAAAAACTGAAGCCGTGTTGACCTAGTGGGAGGCTGCCCGTCTTTCAATCCGAAGGTCGTGGGTTCGAACCCAGTGCACCGTGTGCACGAAAGGAGCCTCTAAGAGGCGTAATTTAATCCTTTCACTACACTGATTCTTTCATCGACGGTCATACGACGGCTCTTTTCAGGCCCACCATACCATAACCTGGTCGCTGACCTAATACAGGATGACCAAGAAAGAACAAATGGCACGACAAGAAGAAGAAGACCAAGTACACCAAGCATTGTGCACCATCAGTTTTTCAAACTGAAAAAGTTTTTAATTAATATTCCTGACATATTCACACGGTCAACTGATTCTAAACTAGGCATAGCCTGTACTATGGGTACCAGCGACTGATATACATAATAGAATTATTAAATACATAATATTTAACACCCAGACACAGAACAAACATCTGTGTTTATCACACAAATGTTTTTTCCAGTGCGGCGATCGAACCCGCGACCTCTAGCGCAGAATAAGAATAATGTATTTACCAAAAAATAAATTTTACAAGGCTTAATATAAATACGACTATACTAGAAGGTACTAACTATATACATTTTAGCATAAATACCGGCGAAGACCAAACTAAGCGCGAGGCTTGTATCTTGGGCTTCTAGAGTGCAGTTACCAAGAGGGGAGTAGGTACCTATGTCTGACGAAAGGAAAAACGTATGGCTTACTATGTAATATAAAAACAAAAGTAAATAAAAATAAATGGAAAGTTAAACAGTTAATAAATAGGCTGACTACAGAAGGAAATCAAACGAAAGAAGGCAGAGTTACTACCAACTGAGCTATGAAGCCTGTCAAGTTAGGTAATTAAGCGTAACACGTGAACGAAAACATGAACAACGGTGAAGGAAAACATCGTAAGGAAACCAGCTAGTATTCATAAAGCGGCGATGGGTTTGCAACATGGAACACTCACTATTGCAAAAGGTAGGTATACGACAAAGGTCACGGACAAGCCTCTGACTGCTCCCTTAGATCCAAGCGTCCGATGGCCTGTAGAACTGAGAGGATGTCTACCATTATTGGGGATAATAGTCGTGAACTACTTTTTTTTTTCTCTTCAAGAAATGTAAATATAAATTGATATACTTTACAGAAAGAAACTTAAAACTAATACAAGTTAATTTTACAAAAGAAACAGTTGAGCCATCTAAATAAATAATTGACTTTTCTCCCGTAGTTTGTGTAAGGCGGGCCACTGACTATTTTTTTAAGCGAAAATAATGTTTGACTTCGAGTAGCAGCTGAATAGAGTTTGACCTTATCTGACCCCTGATTTTGCATAGTGTTTCTTCAAATATAAGTTTTGCACGTTTTAGTAGATAGTAAAAATGTTTTCTTAGCTGCAATTATTTTCAACCCGTTAATTATTTCGAAATCGTCAGAGCCCTTTTTGTGTTTCAGCAAAGATAATTTATAATATAAATTTATATTGTCTTTGATTTTAGCCACTTTTATCAAAAATTTCACCATTGTATTTTAGGGTTGAAAAGTATTATTTTCTTAATTTCAACATGTTTCACAAAGTTATGGTAGTATACATTTTACCTTCACCCTTCTTTAGAAAAAGGTTCTTGACAGACGGAACAGAGGGAAACGAACACTTCGTTTCCGTCTGTTATGTATGTTATCCTATAAGGTTTCCGTTTTTCTGTACGGAACCCCAAAAAGCTTGTTTTTTCCTAAAGTCGTAAAACAAAAGTAAGCACTTCAAAAACATCTCGACCAGAAGACATATTAGAAAAAATCTGCATGTGTACCTTATGCCCGCGCAAGGAACGTGTACCTACTGATCTATAGATAGGTACACGTAATAGTGTCTGATAAAGGGGGCCCGCCCCTCCATGCTCTGTATGAATGAATACGTATCATTTCAAAGTGAACCTTACCTTCTCTATTATACGGTCGAAGCAATACTCGACTGATACGATAAGGGGCGGGTCATGTTAGCGTAGACAGACATTCCCCGTTCAGTACCCGTCTGGCAACGGACTGAGACGCGCGGCGCTGCACAAAAGTACCGACGTCAAAACAGTTTACAATGGATAAAATGGATTTCATCGAATCGACTGTTCCAAGTATAAAACAAGAACCAATAGATATCAAACAAGAAGAAATAGATATCAAACAAGAACCAATATATATCAAACAAGAACCAATAGATATCAAACAAGAACCAATAGATATCAAACAAGAACTAATAGATATCAAACAAGAACCAATAGATATCAAACAAGAACCAATAGATATCAAACGAGAACCCAGTAGTTCAACAGAAACATTTATCAAAGAGCCCACAGTAAAAGAAGAACCTGATAGTAGTTCGACAGACGACGAAAAAGGACAATCGAGTTCAACAAGCCCACAAACCACAAAGGAAACGACCAGAAAAAAAGTTATGGGGAGTCAGGTAAGAAAATTCTTTGCACACTTAATATTCCATCGTTAACCGATATGAATACTACTTCTGTATTTCTTACTCAAAGTTTTCCAAGAGCCACGCACAACATTTTTCAACGTTCCGCAGTCGCAACACGCAATAGACGACAGTTGACTCGTTCTTTGCAATGCGTTGGTATTGTATCGTTCCGTGAGAAAACGGTTTTATACAAATTTGATAGCGCTTGGAAACTTCGCCTTATTTTCGTGTTATGTATTTTAAAACATGAATGCTTAAGTAAAGAAATGGCCGAGTTATTTTAAAGAATACGCTATTCACTTTTAATTATTGAAATTAATTCGTTTATTTGCTAGAAGTAAGGTATTTGTAGGTGTTATCAATTAATATTGTTCACATACTTCACGGATAGGCATTCAAAAGTTATAAGAGTAGGTAGTAAGAACTTAATATTTACTACACTACTTAATATTTAATTTCAATTTGTTTTAGGCAAGAGAGTTGATAGCAAAGATATACGAACATATGAAGAAAGAGGCCATACATGGTGTGGATAACGTAACAGACGCGCGATGGAGGACATCCCAGGCAACAGGAGTCAGTGAGACGACAGTCTCACATATCCTCAGAGAAAAAAGAGAAGCCGATAAAACTGGCAATCCAATCAGATCTCCGCATAGAAACAGAAAACCTCGCAGATGCTTCCGGCGTGATATCAAAGAAAGCGATAAAGGTGTTATAAAGGAAACAATACGTACTTTCAAGAGCGAATTTAATAAGCCACCAACATTGCACGCACTTAAGAAAGTGCTTAAGGAAAGGATCGGTTTCAGCGGATGCATCGAGACGTTACGCGGTGTGCTAGAAGAAATAGGATATGAATTTGTACCATCTAAAAATAATAGTTGTCGCAACAAAGTGCTCGTTGAAAAACGTTGATAAAACCAGTGCGTAGGTACGCCGATAGTTGAACCTTCCTCGACTGCGATACGAAAGATACGGCGGCGCCGGTGTGCGTGTTTTACTTTGACTTTTATCCGTTCGTTTGTGTTGGTCTACAACGGCCGTAGACTGTATTATTAAGTTATTATTGTAATACCTAGAAATTAAAAAAAACGTGATCCATAAATTCTACGTCATTCAATAAAATACTAGTTAAAAAAAACAATAATTTTATTCCCATAAAAAAATGTTTTTAACTTAATTTGCTATCCGTACTCGAAGTAGGTATAATGCCTATCCCCCACGTTTACATTTAGCTATTCCGTCTACTATTTATGTAGTATCCATACTTCTTTGAGATTGAAGAAAAAGATAAAATAAATACGATTTGTACAATACAGACGAACACACATAATTTGACATAATCCAAAAATTTATATGTTTGGTTCCATTATCCAGAGATTCCGTGACTTTAGTCAAGGCATGGCCTATGTGTTAGGGTTTGTTTAGCTTTCTGGGTTGTTAGGTTGAGCGTATAGGTAAATGGAGCATAAAGTCTGCATTGACGATAGCTGGTGGCAAGCGAAACGCGTGCTGCCGGTGAACGATGACGCATCGCCTACCACCGGCTGCGAAACATAGCGACGCAGTGCAGCGAGAAACAGTAGCGCAATTTTAATCCTAGGTATGTTCATCATCATCACCCTGTAAATGTTCACTGCTATATATAGGCCTGTCACCAGCGTGCTTCGACGAACGTCCTTGAGCCTTCTCCATCCACTGAATACACGCAACCTTAACAATGTCGTCGGTCCATCGAGTGGGGGGCCTCCCAACACCTCACGATTTCAAAGTTTCAAAGTGATCCTAGATATTTCATTGAAATAAACGCCTTTTGAATTTGAATTATTACTAACGGTTGTCGGTTCTGCTATATGACCTGCCCTTCAACTTTTAAATTCTGAGAGCTATGTCGGTGACCTTCGTTCTTATACGGATTTCCTTGTTTCAGATCCTAGGTTCGTTAGGTACTATTTATTTTATGCATATTGTTTAAGAATGTGTAGTTTTAATCACACCTTACTTGATCTGAACCGATTCAGATCAAGTTTGGAATGTGAAATGTTTCTAAGAATAGCATAATTTATAAGTAAGATACTAAGTACTACTAAGATACTTTTTGAGTCTTTTGTAGGTTTTGCTGCATCGGTTATAGAGATTGCAGTTGATATATCGGCCATTTACCTATCGGAGGTTATGAATGAATAAATCGGTAAAAGTTTACCAACACGAAAATTACGCTTGGCGACAACAATGTTAAAATATATAAACGTATTCGCTTCGAAGCTACTGAGGATGTCTTTAAAAATACTTTCATTGGTAGGTATTTTATTGTATAGAAAACGTTGCGTCGTAATTACACGATTCCCATCAATAATTTATATTCTAACCAGACCATCCCAAATAGCCTACCTATCGAAAAGAAAAAAACCCTAACGAAGATGCAATATCAAGGCATAATCCTCAGATAACAACATTGAATTTCTTGTATTTCTTATTCGAATACTGTAACTATAAACTTCAAGGAAACCTCTCTGTGTGTACTCAATCCATTGTAACACGGCCCCGCCCCTCCAAGCTCCGCATTAAAACGAATCATTTTAAACTGGACCTTGACGTCTCAGTTATACGGTCGAAGTGTTACTCGATTGATACGAAAAGGGGCAGGTCATGTTAGCGTAGACATTCTTCGTCAGTACTTGTCTGGCAACGGACAGAGGCGCGCGGCGCTGCACAAGAAGTACCGACGTCACAACAGTTAAATATAAAAATATTATCAAATATAAAGTTCACAATGGATAAAATGGCGTTCATCGAAGTGACCGTTCCAAATATCAAACAAGAACCCATAGATATCAAACAGGAACCGAGTAGTTCAACAGACGCATTTATCAATGAGTCCGAAATAAAACGAAAACCGGTATCAGATAGTAGTTCAGATGATGAAGCAGGGCATTCGAGTTCAACGTCTCCACAAATCAAACATGGAATTACAAAAAGGAAAAAAGTAATGCGCAGTCAGGTAAGAGTATGAAAACGTTTTGTTTTATGACTTTGATATGCATTGATGTATGTATCTATCTACCCACAAATTATATTTATTTGTTCTAGGCAAGGGAGTTGATAGCTATGGTGTACCAACACATGAAGAAAGAGGCCATACATGGTGTGGAAAACGTAACAGACGCGCGATGGAGGACATCTCAGGCAACAGGAGTCAGTGAGAAGACAGTCACAAGGATCCTCAAGGAAAAAAAGGAAGCTGACGAAACCGGCAATCCCATCAGATCCCCGCATAGAAACAAAAAACCCCGCAAATGCTTACGGCGAGATATCGAAGAAAACGATAAAAATGTTATAAAGGAAACTATAAGTAGCTACGAGATTGAATATAACAAGCCGCCAAGCTTAAGCAGTCTTAAAAAAGTGTTGAAGGATAGGATCGGTTTCACCGGATGCATCGAGACGTTACGTCGCGTACTGGTAGAAATAGGATACGAATTTAAAGCAACTTCCTATAATGGTGTGCGCTCTAAAGTCCTTGTCGAAAAATGTTAGATAATCGGCGCAAACGTGGATGATTGAACTCTGACTAAATTTCCCCTTCGTGACTGACCATTATGTTTCTTTATTTTTACCCGATTACGGCAAAGCCTTAAGGAAGGGTTATGTTTTAAGCAGTGGTTGTATGTTTGTATGTATATAAGAACGTATGTTCCACCGTAGCACCTAATCTATTCATCCGATTTTGATGAATGAGGTGTCAATCGATTCGTTATTATTGTCCGGGTGACATAGGCTACTTTTTTTACCCGACTGCGGAGGGTTATGTGTTCAACAGTTCATCTGTGCCCTCGTAGCTCCTAGACTAGGGATCATACATTGACAAATTAGGTGTTAAATGAAACGCCTTAATGGCGCGGCTGTCATAGGTTATATGACGTCACTCGTAGTTTTCTATGAAGAAGAATAAAGATTAATTTCCGACCTACAAAAAAAATTAAACACATCAGGGTTTGACGAGTACTACTTAATATTTGTAGAATGTACATTCTACAAATATAAAATCATATATCATTTCTGTATCACTAATCTATAACCAATAAATGTTTTTTTAATAATCTAGTTGGGTTTTAGTTTTTTAGCTTGTTGTAACCCATACTTTGACAGAATTATTAGATTGTAACAGAATTATCAATGTGAAATCGTCCCGTTTCTGTGTTTGTGAACAGTGGCCTTAACATGTATTTTAGGCATATTCTTATTTATTTTTTAGAAATATGAAACTTATCAATAAAAGAATAAACGTTGTACAATAAAATAACTTGTGTCATTTTGTTCGTAGTACATCATGTGTACTAGTAGTATGTAGGTATCTGTAGTACAGATTCGCTACGAGTACCTACAGATTCTGTACACATAGCGTACCTAGGTATTTGTGTTCATACTTTCGAATTTTTTACAATCAATGTCAATTTGTCTTTTACAAACAAGAACTTCATCATCATCATTTCAACCGTTCGACGTCTACTGCTGAACATGGCCTCCCCCACAGACAGAGCAAATTCCTTATCATGTGGGGGGATTTGCCCATAGTAACCACGCTGGCGCTGGGCATGCAGGTTGGCGAGCGCAGTAAGAGCTATCATTGTTAAAATGAGGGACGCTGCTGCCCATCCCCTAGTTTTTTTCCGTTAGTCGCCTCTTACGACATCCGCGGATAGGTAGATATTGCGACCCTTTTTTTCAGCCGGTGGCCACCACGGCCAGCTCTTAGTTCAACCTAATCAAATGTAATACAATTTCGACGCTACCTACTTTTGGTCATCATCATCATCATCATCAGCCTGTAGAAGTCCACTGCTGGACATAGGCCTTCCCCAAAGAGTTCCATGACGAACGGTCTTGAGCCTTCTCCATCCACCGACTTCCCGCAACCTTCACAATGTCGTCGGTCCATCGGGTGGGGGGCCTTCCAACACTGCGTCGCCCGGTTCGTGGTCGCCATTCGAGAACCTTTACTCCCCAACGGTTGTCCCTACTTTTGGTACCTACCAATAATGCTTTGTTTGTTGTTCCAGAAAATGATAATGTCTCATGCAGCCGTGTGAAGACACCGATAACATAAAGGTAATGTAACCTAGCTAATGTTATTGTGATGAGACTGAGTGTAGAGAAATGTTATTCTATATAATAAATACTTATGCTTTGTTTGAAGTTAATCTAAGTTATACAAATATTATTAGGGAAGGACTTAAACATATTTTGTTAGAAAGGTTCAGTATTAAAAGGATCATACAACAACAACTGATTATTTTTGATCAAACCTAACCGTTCCACTGGCGATTGTCTGACGACACACCGGTTCAATAACATTCCCAACTGAGCGACATCTTACAAAAAAATCGTTAAATATCTCAACGGCTGTTTTCGAGCACGCACATGCCCTTCGGTCGACCTGGCTCAGACAGGGGCGTCGTCGTCACACAATGGCCGACATGACGTCATCTTGAATTAACGCTATTCTAGTCCCAATCAAGGTAAATTCAACCTTAACAGTAGGTTCTAAAGCAGGATATCGATTGAAACGACGCAGAATTGTTTGATAAACAAGTTTCTGACTCAAGCACATTGCTGGCCGATATTAGTCACGTTTTTTCTCATGTTCCTACTTGTGTCATTCTTTCCAAGTATCTTGGTAAATACCTACCTAGATTTGTCAACATTTCATCATTGTTATTTATTTATTTGACTGGCCTCATAGCTCAGTTGGTTGTAACTCTGCCTTCATCGCTAGAGGTCGCGGGTTCGATCCCCGCACTGGACAAACATTTGTGTGATAAACACAGATGTTTGTTCTGTGTCTGGGTGTTAAATATTTATCTATTATGTATATCAGTCTCTGGTACCCATAGTACAGGCTATGCCTAGTTTGGGATCAGTTGACCGTGTGAATATGTCCGGAATATTTATTATTATTTATTTATTATTTTATTATTATAAACTCTTTATGATACCTACCTAGTTTCAAACATTTTGCAGTGGATAGATTCAACCCCATAACCTAATTCTAAGCCTATTGGGTTTTAAATCTATCTTAATAGGTAGGTATAATGTTATTTTAAATGTACTAATTCTCGTAGGAAGTTTAAAAAACTCATTACTTAGGTAGGCACATCTATATCTATGGTTTAATTTTTCCTATTGTTCCTTTTAGCTTTAATAGCCTTTTATGCAGCTCTTCGAACTCCATTAACAGGCGTAGCTACTTACTTTAATAAGTAAATTAAAATTTTCTCAGAAAGAATAAGGATGAGGTAGGTTGGTAACTATTATTAATTCCAGTAGTTCGTCATGTTGTACTTACCACAAAAGTCGGCCAATTCGGTACGAGTTGACGAAATTGCAAAAATCATATTATTTTCCTTCCCGACTCGCCCTCTTTTTAGAGTATTCTAGTAGGTATACCTAGCTGATACCCGCTTATTTCAGTATCAGGCTGATTCTATGAAACCTTGTGTAAATCCGTTGAGAAAAATACAATATTATGATTTTGGATTCTACAAACTTTCTGGACTTCAATCTGCCTACCGAACTAGCCGCAATATTGCGGCCGCGGGCCGACCTCCGTACAGTGATAGGTTGCAAGACCATCGCCGCTTACAAGAAAATAACAATGTTGCCAAAAACAAACTGATGTCCTCACAATGTTTGCCTTCACCGTTTTGATCAAGTGTTATGTTTGACTGAAGCACGAGCGGGATTCGCACCCATTACCTATTCGAGTTTTTTTAAAATTCCAGACATAATATCACTCACGGTCACCTGATCCCAAACTAGGCATAGCCTGTACTATGGGCACCAGGGACTGATATACGTAATAGATATATATATAACACCCAGACACGGAACAAACATCTGTGTTAGTCACTAATGTTGGTCCAGTGCGGGAATCGAACCGGAATCGACCTCTAGCGCAGAAGGCAGAGTTACTACCAACTGAGCTATGAGGCCTGTCAGGTTTTTACATAGCAATGAAAATTATGCCCCTAAATTGTTTCAATGGAAACTGACTAATCAAATCATCTCAAAATACGCGAGTATAGGTACCTACGACCCTTCGAAAACGAATTTAACTAAGCTTTCGTCCCATAATAAATGAATGCTTAAAATACCAACCCTAAATTCCCACGTCACACAAAGACACGCGTATGAAGTTTCTCGATCATTCCCTTTTGAAGGTTAAAGGGAGCCCTTGTGTTGTGCGTCTATTGAAAGTCACGCCAGAACCTTGCGCGAAACCGTTATTTTACCTGCTTAGCCGTAGGTAGCTACAGCTTATACTTGCGCATAAGAATTTATTCTTCTAGAAAATATTTGAGCATAGACTCGTACTGCGAGGTAAGCTGCAAATACTTTCAAAAGATATGACCAAACGTGTCTCTTTTGCGTAAATACATTGGTTATTCACAGAAAATGATAAGATTACACAGATTTGTTGACTGCGTGGCAATTACAGATGATAACGAGGTCATTTCATAATGAGATTTTAAGATTTTAAATGAATTAAGCATTTAAGTACCTAGTAATAATCGATTATCAGAATAATAGAAACCACACCAATATTTATTAATGCGAAAGTCTCTCTGTCTGTTTGTAACGTTTCCACGACAAAGAGGCTGAACTGATCTTGATGAAATTGTATATGGAGATGCACACTATCTCCATGAGGAAAGTCATAGAATATTTTGCGAGCTGATGTGATGATGGAGTCAAGAGCAGTTCCACGGGAACGAATGGTCTGATGTAGAATTAGTAAGTACTACTTGATTTTAGTATACTTAAATATTAAAATTACATGCGAACGGAGTCGCGGGTAACAGCTGGTATGAGAATAATTCCGTAATTATCGGTTGACATTATCAGATCTTTTGGAAGGTGGGCAGGTCCGTTAATTTCTTAATTTGGCATATTCATGCCCACTTTTAGAAGACAGAAGGTCCCTGTTTTCCATCATGGCCAAACATTTCCTTAGATTTGTGAACTTTATTTGGTCATTCATAAACTCTGCTACTAGGTAACTATTTCAGTAAAAAAGATAATAACTATATAGACCTTTTAATGGTCTAATTCTAGCCGAAGGAAAATACCACCATCCATACTAGTAAATGGAAATTTCTCGGTGCGGGCCTTCCTACGATCAATACCCTGTCGCATGACCCCCTTCACCCGGCGCACCTCGCTTACTCCCCCCCCCCCTTCCCCTTCGTCTGTGCCTCACTTCCCCGCTTCTGCCTCAACTCCCCTGGGCCATTCCTCGCCTCCCCCCGCCTACCCCAGCTCCCCTCGGCTTGAGAAAACATCTGCATATTCGCATTTGAGAATAATAATTCTACATTTAATTCCCTATGCAAATGATGATGTTATCGTGTTATACACAATTTATTTTAATAATTTACTATAGTAGATATGTGTTAAGTATACAGTCTTTCGTCTAAAATTATAATTTGCGATGCTCGAAAAGAGTGAATAAGTTTTTAAGTGCCATATTCATAGCTTTAAAACCTCTCTGTAACACTTATTTCTGCAAATAAACATTTGAACCTTGAAAATAAATTGCGAATCTATGACTAAAAAGGTAGGTTAGTATTAAGTTAGATATAGCCTACGCAAAATAATGGTTTAAAAATACCAAGAAGTACTTTAATTCGTTAAAAAAATTTATAAGAAATGGTTAAGGTCTCATTTATAAAACAAACACATTTTGTCCTAACTAAAATAAGAGGCCGTTTATGGGTGTATTCGTGCGCTATCTTTACCATGCCGATGCCAGGGCAACGTGAATTCCTACAGTCGGCGACAGAAGTGATTGATAGATTACTAACAAAGAGCATGATCATTGAATAGGAGAACAAAGACAAGAGGAGTAAACTCCACCGGCCTTATTAAGAAACCAAATTTTGATTCGCTTTACTAACCCCGTTCTTTTGATAAACTCGGGCTTAGACCAAGAATTTAGCTTTTTCTTACGTGAACTATAGTCCTGGTTAAGCTTTGGCCTAAAAATCGCAAATATCAGCTCAAGTCAATATGGCGTTGCTGTGCCAGCGTATTTGGTGATATTGTTGGTTATTAATTTGACGTGAATCTGCTTTATGAACGTATGAAAGAATGATGCCACAAAACCAGAGGCTTCTTTTCATCGGAAAACCCCAGTTTCAGAATAAAATTAAACCCATCGAATTCATAGTCTGTAACTAACTTTATCGGCATGACAAATCTCGTCCTGTGCTTTTGTAACAGTAAACAAAAGAAACAGGCGGACATACTTTTATCAAACCGATAAACATAGTGAGTGATTATGAATAAGGAAGTTATATCTGATTTTATTATAGTACCTACAAGGCAATGCTATATAAGAAGACCCAGGCTAGAAATATCCAGGTTTAAACTGAGCTCTAAACTCGTTTTAAGGCATCATAAGATTTATATAGAATTCATGACAGTACCTGTGATGATAATAATTATAGTTGTTGCATACAAAAGGCATCAACGCTTACAACTATGATTCAGCGAGAGATTCATCTTCTCAATATTATTTATTTCCTACATAAATGATTTTACAACTTTCTTTAACAACGGAAACAATGAAATACTTGAAAAATAAAAAACTAGTAGGTACCTATATTAAATCAGTTTTTCTTAAGAAAATACATAAACGCGCTCTGCATCTTTGCATGCTATACAATATTCCATACTTACTATACATAATATTTATCGTTAGCGATTAATCTACCAACGGGAAACTGTTGCCTACAAAATAATAATATTTTACCTTCTCGTGGTACTTTTCGTGCTGATAGTACAGTATGCGGAACAACGTATTGATCCATTTAGTTCGTTTATTTTCGGAACGCTTCGGCTTTTCAACCAATGGGCGGCCTTTCGGTGTCCGCCATTTTGAAGAAAACTGCGCAGCTGCGGTTGCCCCCCGGCCCCGATAGCGTCGGGTATAAATAGGAGACCATGACGTCATGTGCCCTCATTACCCGCTAGACATGGTGAAGAGTGGACGTGACTGTGTGTGAAGTGCTTCAGAAATCTACAAAGTGACTTTGTGCCTGGTTGGATACAGGTGTGTAACCCCACCAAATTTTTTCTGCTCTGCCCTAACAGCTACTACCATGGGCTACAGTAATAAGGAGAAATCCATCGTTGATTTTTGCGAAAGTAAAACCGAATCCCTCTCTAACTGGGTTCGTCAAGTTAAAAATAAATCAATAAGCGTCAAGACAAAGAGAAAACGTGACTTGAGAATAATCGCCATTTTGAGCAACTCTCTGACCCGTGCTGAGAGCGAACTAGTTACGAAACAAAGAGAACGCGCCAGAAGGTGGGCGCAAATGCAAGCTGATCTCGGACTAAGCAAAAAAGAAGAAGAGCTGGCCAGACAACAACGGGAAAAGATCGATAATATATGGAAGAATGATCTCAGCGGCTTAGATAGTTTTTTTAAAGAATTAGACAATGTAAAGCCTATGCAAGTAGTTCACTAGTAGGAGATTAGAACATAAACTCTTTTTGTATCTGTGATATTATGTAGGATGTTTTTAAATTACAGTCCCATTGCGTTTCGCGTGGGTCTGCATCCGACGGCCGCCATCTTGGTTCGCCGCTGGGGCGTCGCGGAGCTTCACATGGGTTTGTAACGGTATCGTGCATTTTTAGTTTTTTTTAGTTCAATTTGTAGCATAAAGTAATGTAATGTTTCAATTTATTCGATCCCGTGATGGTTAAATTGGAATTTTGATTTTATTCATATTGAATAAGAAAATTGTAACATATGTTTAAGTATGAAAATAAAAGAATATTATCTAAAAATTTGTCGTCCCCTGATTTACTTTTCTGTATCTTCACCACAAACCTAAATGTATTATTCCATGAGTCATCGCATCATCGACACTACGGAGGACAATGGTGGAGTCTACTGCGCAGTCGTTCGGAGCGTTCGAGAATATGCGTCATCTCGGTGGAGCCACGTCACTCGCTGCGCATGCCTACGGCACGTCGCCCTGCCTCTGCGCCGAGCTAACGGGTGCGCTCACGTGACCGACCTCCCAATCGTCAGCCCACTAGGTAAAGGATAGGTGATTGCGTCATGATTTCAATGATTAGTTAGAATCATCTAGTACCTGCTACTGTTTGGCCCCTCCGGGGGCCTTGTCGTGTAACATGCCTTTAGCCCAGAGACCTGCCGTACGTGCCACATCCTAAACCAGGACGTACTATCGACCTCGCTCGGGCTGCGTCTCCCGACGCTGCCCGGCTCCGCTGTCGGCTGCCAGATCACATCCGAGCCGAACCCTGCTGCCCTGCAGCGACCATCCGTTCTCGACGTTAACCACTTAGCCCAAATCGTAAATTCGGTGAGTCATTTGTTAGCGCGATAATGAACGTCACAAATTGCTCGAACTTACAAAATTCAACAACCTTGTGTTTTCCATAACATAATGATAGGGCCCCGTTTGTCATTAACGTTTCCTCCAGACAGGCAAATGTAATGGTCAGATGTGCGATGGAGATCTGGTTAGCCGAGAGCGAGGGAGAGAACCGTGGGACGTTGCACCGCACTCCATCGGTCGCCCGACTGAACCTCGCTACGTGTGCGAGGCGCAGACACTTTCACTTTTAGGTAACAGCCAGGTCATTTTAATTTTAAATTTCACAATACACCGAGAACGTTATAAAGGCTATGAACACGAAGCAAAGCGGCAGACAAAGAAGCGCATTGAATGTAACGAGTAGGCAAACAATTGAAATCCTTGAAGCAGCAATCATGTAGACGGAAATGGATAACAACACTTATTCTTACTATGAATGTGGGCTGATGAAACTTCCGGGACTGAAAGCTAAACGAACTCGATAAACTGAACCTGATAAAACCTTGAAGATAATAGGAAACTGAACTGAAAGATATAGGGTCTGGCGTGTAACGGATAGCTGTTACGGTGAGTTGGTTTTGATATCATATCTTAGTCAAACTATGAAACTCTTTTACAAGGAACATCGTAGGAAATTTTCTTTAACCGACAGTAGTGTTACTGTCTAATGAGTCTGTAAACATTACAATTGAATATACCTTCCAGAAAACTAATAATATGCTAGGGAATGTAGCCTTGATGGTAGGTTTCTCAGGCAATATCTGATTTTTATGAAAATCTTACAGTTACCTACGGAGCGGAACGAGGTGTAAGCAAGCTTCACGCTTATGAACTATGAAAACGTGGTGGCACTTCCCTGCGGTGAAGGCTTACCAAGTGGAACATCACACCCTAAGCTCAGATAAGTTCCACGGTACTGAACTAAAACTGATGGAAGTAATCTACCATGAACTTTATAAACTCTCGTCGGATGTAATATGAAGCTGATTGCCTGTGTGTCTGAATTAACATAAATGTGAATTTATGTAGAGGGATAGTGATCTGAATAAGAGGTAGGTAAGTGAGTGAAAAACTTTCTAAGTTTACTGAACTGAATTAGGCAAATGTTTGGCCTCACAGAGCTTTCAGATTATATTACATCTTTCGTTTATTAACCTTATACATATTTTTAGTCTAGCATCTACGATCTTGTGACGGCCTCGACATACTTTTCCGTCTTCAGACGGCTAGGGACCGCTAAACTTTCTTTTGATTCCAGATTAAAGTTCGTTTATGCACATAGATTATAGCACGCGCAGTAAATAAATACCAAATATAATTTAAAAGTCCACGCCGAGAATAATATCACAACGAAGTGAATTCTTATAGTTAAACTATAAACATATCATAATATAGATTATGAACATAAAATAACTTTCTGGATAAATCATCATTATCATAATCACAAAATTATATCATTATTTATACAATACCTGTGAAAGAAACCAAACAGGGAAACATTTTACCTCTCAATATCCAGAACAAAAAACCAACTGAAATATTCAATTAAAATGAAATAATGCAGCTTAAAATTACCCATAACATGAAAAAGGTATGTGAAATACATGAACGATAAATTCTGTACATAAATTTGCCGCAAAGCGGCTTATATAAAGGTTTCCTTTCGAGGAAACCTACTTTCCTTGTTTAGCTTTTGCTCGGCAGGTGTTTTGAGGTCGCGGTGGCATCTATACCAACCTTGCAGCTGGCCTTTGGTTCGACTAACTCAATGAAATGCCCTTCAATACACGCAACAGCAAACTCAATCGCACTGCGATCAATTGTGTGGTATTTGAATATCCTAACATAATTGCACGGGGCTTCTGCTCCTTATATGCTTTAAACCCTTGTCTATTCAGGTAGAATGGGACTGCTTAGCTACCTGGAGCAAGTATTTCAATGTTTACGACAATCATTCTTGGATGAATCAATAGCGCACTCATTTCACGCACAATGGAAAACTTATAAGGATTTACGTAGGTAATGAATCCAGAGCATGAGTATTTTGATCGTGAAAATCATCCACACAATGAGGTATGGCGTAATGGAGACTTGTATATTAAATTATTATTGCATGCTCTATTGTGTCTAGCTTGAACATGGGACAAGGTGAATGAATAATCCTATTGTACAATGGGTATATTTTAATTAAATCAGGAGATTTTTTGTAACATTGAACTTATTACCTTGCACCGAAGCCATACCGAACGAAGTTTACTAAATAAGATTAATGAGATAAATTGCCCTCAATAATGAAATAAAATTTGGCACACCACAATATTATTACCTACGAAACGATGAATCGTCCTATATCCTAAAATTGAATTTATCGAGAGTTTATCATTCTTCAACGTTGAACAGCCAAGGTACAATGAGATTGTTTATAAACAGCAAGAGATTTGCCAAGGAAATTATTATTAACTATTTATGACATCAGAATGATGATGATGTATGACGTCAGGCAGCACCTCGCAAACTGATCCATCGTCATCTCACGCGTCATGTACCAAGTATGTATGACTTAACCTGCTCGTTTCAATAACTCGGGAAAGAACTTAGCAGTAGCTTGAGGTGCGTGGTACGTAATCCTGTGACTGTACTGTAATCCGTAGGTAAAATTTTCTTACATTTTTATGTAAATACATTTTTATTTTGATGTTGGGATGTAATTTTAGATTACTGTCTTTTGATGCATTGTTTTTCGGTCTTTTTCGTGTTCTGTTTGCTCAGCTCGATGGTCGTAGTTCTGCCAGATAGATTGATGCTCTGAACTGCATTGCCGCTTCCGCTGTTCACTATATTCTACTGCAGTTCAGAACCTGTAATACTGTAAAACCTGAAATCCAACTTATAAGCCTTCACGTCTATTGATAAGCTGAATATCTCAAAATAAGAAAACCGAAGAATCTAGTGACCCAGTGAAAGTTTTACAATCAAAAGGAATACGAGTATCAAAATGTATCTCGAGGTAACATACCATTTTATCATACAGTAACTCTGGCTGCTTCGCAGTCCTTTTGTTATAATCTTATAATACACATTTTTGGATTTTGTTTCTCTAGGAGCAGCGGAAATCCAAGATGATTCAGACCGTTTTCTAAGACATTAACATAAAGTAGAAAATCTAAATATTTAGAAGCATGAAGAATACAAATTGTTCAGAATGTGCACATCTTATGACTAAAGTAGACTTACGCTAAAAACCACTAGAATTTGCCATGAGTTCCTCAAAAGCTACTTATGCATATATATTTTTATGTTGTGATGTCATAACCCATTTTCTTTTCGATTTGGCCTGCTGTTTTATTAAGCTCAGAAATATTTGAACTTTGATGCAAAAGGAAAACAGTTTTGGAATGAGAATGCTGCTAAGCAATGCTATTTAAAAACAGGACAACCATCCTCTTGGAGCATAAATATATGAATGAATGATTATAACTGCGGAGCTTGATGGATGACAGTCGCCTGGTAATGTTTTATTGAATTATTAACATTATTGAATGCCTCAATTTTAGTATAATTTGATATTAGTTTCGATTATCGTAAGTAGGTGACGTTGTATTTTCCTTTTCTGTTTAGCTAGATTTATATGATGAGTAAATGAATGAAATGGAAACAGAGATCTAAAAACTACTTATATAACGCTGCTGCCGTCAGTGGGTCTATTATCAACTGCTGCAGCCTCTCCAAAGCTCAGCAAGACTGACCAACACCCCTGCTGCCTTGTCTCAGGGTCTACAATCGCCTATGCTGCCTTGAACTGGGTTCGACATAAACCGCTGCTGCCTCTCTAGAGCTCAGCGTTTATGAGGGCCTCATATGCTGTTGGCTCGCCCGAGCTCAGCATCTTTGGCCATTACCCCTGCTGCCACGCACTGTGGGTTCACTGTGGGTTCACTGATACCGCTGCCTCGCTTCAGTGGGTTCGATGTCAACGGCTGCTGCCTCTACAGAGCCCAGCGTGTTTGGCCATCAACTCTTGTGGGTACGATGTCAACTGCTGCTGCCTTGCCAAGAGCTCAGTGTGTTTGGCCATCACCCCTGCTGCCCCGCACAGTGGATTCGACAAAGACCTGCTGCCGCGCCAGAGCTCAGCGTTTTTGGCCTTCACCCCTGCTGCCCTTCACAGTGGGTTTGACGTAACGTGCTGGTGATTTGCCTAAGCTCAGCGTAACTATCACCGCTGCTCCCTCGTACTGTGGATCTGCTTCTTCCTCCACCACTGCTGCTCAGCGTGATCCACCATCGACGCTACTGCCTCGCCAAAGCACAACAGACCTACCAAAACCGTCATCTCCGGGTTGTATAACGAAATGATTGAGGTATATGTGTTAGTAGGTACTTTCTAAAGAAGGAGAACTACCTCTCTAATGACAGTTAAAAAGTACTTTCTAATAACAGATAGCACTTTTAAAAATTAATTAAAGAATATAGAACAGATGGAAGCTATGCTGGTGAATCAGGTTCGATTCCTACACCAGATAATGTTATGTTTTTATAACGCGGAGTTAGCTCTGCATTGTGCATTTATTCTGAATTCACAGTTATAACTTCGAAAGTACTAGAACTATCCTCGAAAGAGCTCAGCGAGGTTGACTATCGACAGCTGCTGCCTTATCAGAGCTTGGCGTGACTGACTTTTGGCCCGCTGCCGCGTGAAAGTGGGTTTAACTTACCCCAGCTATCTGGTAACAGTTGGTCATCTACCGTTAGCCCAGTTGCGTGCGTGAGTGCTATAACTTAACTCTAAGCTCCGTAGCATATTTCTCTACATAACAGACCTATAGTCACTATCCCGGTGACATTCACTTCGGTTAGTTTTGTCTTCTGCATGTTAGAAATGTGACTGCTGCCTTTTAACCACACAGGAGCTAAACAACACGGCTAGCAATCGTGACGCGAGTCATTAAATCTACAAGCATCCTGTCCAACACATTTCTAATAACATCGAATAAATCAGCATCGTAGTCTGAGCATGTTGCAAGTCTTTCTTTACACATAGCCACCTGCACGTGCGACACTGTGTTCCGGAGCCACTTTACACCTACTTCACCAGCGTGTTGGAAATCTTAACCTTACTAGCGATCAGCGATGCCTGTCCTGTATGTGCAATAGTCTATTGTGCCACTAACCATTTAACCCGCAGCCCGCGCCAACAATTCAAAGCAAATACTTACACCAAATAAAACGAGCACATCCGAATCCTGAATCTTGAGGAATCGCAATCGGGACGCGATCAGCTTCCCCTAATCTCTGTATTTACAGACCATAGCTGTAAAATTCAGACCTGCATCGGCGATCGAGTTCATAATTATTGAAGGGAACCGTTCAAGTGCTTCGAGCCTGGCTCTGCTGCCTTCAAGTCTGGGTCCTAAAGGCGCCTGTTCAGCGGAGATCAAACCCCTGCCTATCCCTACTAATTGCAGCCATCAAGTCCATATACTATTCCTGAGCTTTAGTTTTGCGTGCAACACTGCTGAATAAAAGGTATAAGCTTGCGTGCGTTTACTCTATAGGCCCTGCGCTGCGCTCACGTTTTTGCGTGCTGTTTCCGAACCTGTGTCTTTCCAGGTCGTTGTCTGCGAGTTCTAACCGTTTCCGGCAACTGTTCTCCGGCTCTCGTGTCATAGTCAGCGTCTCTCGAGCCTGCACTCCGGCCATTCTCGGGTTCTGAAAATGTGGACAATCCGCCCTGAGGTCGCGCTCCATCGATCTCCGAGTCCTGAAGGTGTGAATCCCCTCCCGAGCCTGCGCCTCCAGTCCCTGGTTCCAGTGGTCTGCCAGCCTGTGCCTCTGCAGGCGAGGCCTGAGTTCCGTGATCTGCCAGTGTACACCGTGCCAGTCTGCATACAGTCGTGGTACCCGCCGAGCCGAGTACCCCGAGCTCCGTGGCCTGTCAGTACATGCCTGTGTCCTGCCCTGAACCCTGAAGCCGTGGTTTGCCAGTCCGCATAATTCTGCCGTGGACTGCCAATCTGCACCCGCGTTCCCGAGTCGCAATTTAGAAAAACACGGTACTTATAGCTCACGTTTCATAGATTTCTCTCGGTTTCAAATGCGTGTATAGATATCATTAAGAATCTATAATTTTTAGGCGTCATCCCCCGAGTCCTGCTCTACTCTTTTCGTCGAGCCCTGAGTCTACCTAATCTGCCAATCTACGTCATGCTTCGGTTTGCCAGCCTGCGTGCCAGCAGGCGAGCCTTAAGTCCCGTGGTCTACCAGCCTGCGCCTATGCATGCGAGCCCCGGGTCCAGTGGTCTGCCATTTTGTGCCGTACTGTGGTCTGCCAGCCATAGATCTTTCGGATCCTGAAAGTACCTATTCTGCATCAAGCTCAAGTCACAATTTAGGAAAACACGGTACTTAATTTTCTCCACGGTATTTGTCATAACTGCTAGCGCTGTGCACGTCTTTGGCAGCAATTTCCGAAGTTGTATTTGTTGTAGGCCTCATCGTCTGCATTCTGCGAGCTGCGTATTTCTCAAGTGGAGTCCCGAGTTACATGACCTGCCAGTCTACGCTGCAGTCTTCCAATATACTCTGGGGTGTGGTCTGCAAGCCTGCGCGCAGTCAAGTGTCCTGTGATAAACCAGTCTGTGCAGTGTTGTATGTGAAACTGCGCCAGTGCCAGTGCCATCAAGTTATGTCCTGTGGGCTGCTGGTCTGCGCCGCCTACTAGACTGCCAGCCAGTGCCATCCCGTGCTTTGCTGGCATTTGGTCCCGTAATCTGCCATCCCGTGCTGTGGTAGCCTGCACCTCTGCAGGTGTAATCCGAGTTCCTGGGTCTGCCACCTTGCGTGTCAGCAGGCGAGCCCCGTGGCCAGCCAGTCTACGTGTCAGCAGGCGAGCGAGTCCCGTGATCTGCTAGTCTCCGCCTGGCGCGTGGTCTGCCAGCCTGCGCCTCTGTAGGCGAGCCATGAGTCCCGTGGTCTGCCAGCCTGCGGGTCAGCAGGCGAGTCCTGAGTGTCATGGTCTGCCAGTCTGCGGGACAGCAGGCGAGTCCTGATTCTCATGGTCTGCCAGCCTGCGTGTCGGAAGGCGAGTCCCGACTGCTGTGGTCTGCCAGCCTTCGTATCAGCAGGCGAGCCCCGTCCCGTGGTCTGCCAGTCTGCGTGTCGGCAGGCGAGCCCTGAGTCCCGTGGTCTGCCAGTCTGCGGTTCTGCATGCGAGCCCGAAGGCCCGTGGTCTGCCAGCTTGCGCCTCTGCAGGCGAGCCCCGAGTCTCATGTCCCGTGATCTGCGACCCTGGAAGGCGAACCCTGAGTCTCGGGGTCTGCCAGCCTACGCCTCAGCGGGCGAGCCAGTCTCTCGCTCTGCCAGTCTACTCCGGGCCGTGGTCTGCCAGCTTGCGCCTCTGCAGGCGAGCTCAGAGTCCGGTGGTTGGCAAGCTTGCACCTCTGCAGTCGAGCCCTGAGTCCCGTGGTCTACCAGCCTGCGCCTCTGCGGGCGAGCCAGTCTCTCGGTCTACCAGTCTACCCCGTGCCGTGGTCTGCCAGCCTGCGCCTCTGCAAGCCAGCTCCGAGTCCGGTAGTCTGCCAGTCTGCGCCTCTGCAGGCGAGCCCTGAGCCCCTGGTCTGCCAGTCTGCACCTCTGTGGGCGAGCCAGCCTCTAGGTCTGCTAGTATACGCCATACCGTGGATTGCCAGCCTGCGCCTCTGCAGGCGAGCTCTGAGTCCCGTGGTCTGCTACCCTGCGTATCAGAAGGCGAGTGCTGAGTGCCGTGGTCTGCCAGCCAACTCCTCTGCAGGCGAGCCCTGAGTCCCGTGGTCTGCCAGTCTACGCCTCTGCATACGAGCCCTGAGTCCCGTGGTCTGCCAGTCTGCGCCTCTGCAGGCGAGCCCTGAGTCCTGTAGTCGGCCAGCTTGCACCTCTACAAGCGAGCCCTGAGTCCCGTGGTCTGCCAGTCTGCGCATCTGCAGGCGAGCCCTGAGTCCCGTGGTCTGCCAGACAGCGCCTCTGCAGGCGAGCCCTGAGTCCAGTAGTCGGCCAGCTTGCACCTCTACAGGAGAGCCCTGAGTCCCGTGGTCTGCCAGTCTGCGCCTCTGCAGGCGAGCCCTGAGTCCCGTGGACTGCCAGTCTGCGCTTCTGCAAGGGAGCCCTGAGTCCCGTGGTCTGCTACCCTGCGTATCGGAAGGCGAGTGCTGAGTGCCGTGGTCTGCCAGTCTACGCCTCTGCATACGAGCCCTGAGTCCCGTGGTCTGCCAGTCTGCGCCTCTGCAGGCGAGCCCTGAGTCCCGTAGTCGGCCAGCTTTCACCTCTACAAGCGAGCCCTGAGTCCCGTGGTCTGCCAGTCTGCGCATCTGCAGGCGAGCCCTGAGTCCTGTGGTCTGCCAGACAGCGCCTCTGCAGGCGATGCCTGAGTCCAGTAGTCGGCCAGCTTGCACCTCTACAGGAGAGCCCTGAGTCCCGTGGTCTGCCAGTCAGCGCCTCTGCAGGCGAGCCCTGAGCCCCTGGTCTGCCAGTCTGCGCCACTGCAGGCGAGCCCTGAGTCCCGTGGTCTGCCAGTCTGCGCCTCTGCAGGCGAGCCCTGAGCCCCGTGGCCTGCCAGTCTGCACATCTCAAGGCGAGCCCTGAGTCCCGTGGTCTGCCAGTCTGCGCATCTGCAGACGAGCCCTGAGTCCCGTGGTCTGCCAGTCTGCGCCTCTGCAGGCGAGCCCTGAGCCCCGTGGCCTGCCAGTCTGCGCATCTGCAGGCGAGCCCTGAGTCCCGTGGTCTGCCAGTCTGCGCATCTGCAGGCGAGCCCTGAGTCCCGTGGTCTGCCAGTCTGCGCCTCTGCAGGCGAGCCCTGAGTCCCGTGGTCTGCCAGGCTGCGCCTCTGCAGGCGAGCCCTAAGTCCCGTGGTCTGCCAGTCTGCGCCTCTGCAGGCGAGCCCTGAGTCCCGTGGTCTGCCAGTCTGCGCCTCTGCAGGCGAGCCCTGAGTCCCGTGGTCTGCCTGTCTGCGCCTCTGCAGGCGAGCCCTGAGTCCCGTGGTCTGCCAGTCTGCGCATCTGCAGGCGAGCCCTGAGTCCCGTGGTCTGCCAGTCTGCGCCTCTGCAGGCGACCCCTGAGCCTGCTGGTCTGGCCGCCGCCATCATGTACCAGCCTGCATTCCTGCAGGCGAGCTCGGAGCCCCGTGGTCTGCCGCCTCCGCTATCCGCTGTCCCATAATCTGCCAGCTTCCGCCTATGCAAGCCAGCCATCGTGGTCTACCAGACAATGCCGGGCCGAAGTCTGCCAGGCTACGCCTTCCCGGTATCCATAATATTTTCTTCACAGAATCACAAGATTCCTCACTCTTCCAGCCTGCTCTCGCTCTGCCTATATCCAGGACAAAAAGACTTCTCGCGGTGAGCAACGTAACCGCATTTTATGTCCAGGTCATTCACCAGTCTGCCGAATTCTACTAATCACCTGCCAACTAACGACTGAGCGAAACGCATGCGATTTGGAGCATTGGTGTGGATGTGAGGCATTGACGAATATGTATGTTTCCTTTGACGAAGAATACTTAAACCTTGTACACACCCTACGCTATTATACGTGTCTTAGACATTACTGCCTGTCTTGCAATTGATTTGCGTATGTATTGCCTTATTCGTGTGTTTATTTGTAAGTCCATTTTCATTTTATTTTCGTGTTGACATTTGATTTCTTAGATGCTGAGTTGATAGCACGGTGAAGGAATGAGCACATAGTTGATGTTACCGTTGCATTGGTATGAACGTACTGTCTGCATTTTAAATGCATGGGAAGCACTTAGCTTGGAGGACTATGGAGCTTTTGTACCAAAGCAAATTTTACTCGGAGGTTAACTAACAAAATGCTAGAGAACGTAACACAATACACTGGGACTTTGGATAGTAGTTGTATGTTGGTATGTTTTTTTTTTTTGTCTTTGGCTCTTGTCATATCTTGGTTTTGTGTGCCTTACTTACGAACTTGTGTGTAGTTGACAATGATTTATTTGATTAATAAAAAATGCAGTGTATGTATGTACTTGACTGGGTAGGAAGGCAGCTGTACCTAATTAAATCTATTTACAGATATAGGGTAACAGGTAAACAGCTAATGAATATCCGTTTCAGAATCCACGTGTTGTAAGGTACATTAATTTTTTTCTTACAAACATGTACGTAGGTATACTAGGGATAACATGAAATCTTTTCAGAGGCAATAGACGGACAATTAGGTAAATCATTTTATAACAATGATATTTCAAAAAGTGTAAATAACAACTTGTTTCAGGATTAATAAATAACAACTCTTTTAAATGTGATAAAACTATAGCAAGTAGTACTTAAGTATAGGTAGGATTGTAATCATGCCTTTGTGTGGCATATGTGTATCTCATACATTTCAGGTTTCCCTCAAACCTTCTCAAGGTATGACTTTTTGAATAGAATATTCATGCAATAAACAGCTTATGTGGAACATGCATGCACATACCGTTTATGTTTACACGAAAATCTTCAAAAATCGTCAGAAAAGCGTAAAGATTCAAAGGAGAAAACCGTCAAAGTACATGCGCAGCGCAAGTAAGTCAGTCTGATTTTAGGTCGAAACTAAATCAACTGAAGACAGAACCTCTAAACGATCACAGAATAAAACGAAAAACAGGGGCCCCTGCGTCGAAGCAACGGTCAAGAGTGCTTAGCTCTCTTCTATCATAACTTACTTACAGATACCTAAGGAAGACCTATACCTATCCACAAATCCCCGCAAGGGGAGAATCAATCTAATGCGTCGTGTTTATATTCGTCAAATCAGGGATTTTTCCCCGCCGACTCCGCTACGGAACTATGTATCCGCTACGGAATGATCGGCGACGCTTTTTTCCAGGAGTGTCCTAGCCAGGCTTGGTCCTTCAAATATCCTCGTGGCACAGCTCGAGGCAGATTTAAAAAACGCACAACCTATTTATAAGTTTCTACAAAATCACGAAATAATGAGTTTTACTGCGGCACCTGAATAAGTTGAAGAATCTACGTGCCCCATGCCGCAATCAACACCATCATTGTCATTAGATTTAAGTTGAACGCGAACCCAGTGAATTATAGAATGAAGAATTATAACTTCAAAATGTCTTGAATTATCAGCAATAGCAAGAAAAGAAAACGGGAAAAACTTAAAGAAGTACGTGAGTAACTAATACGTTTTCAGATATAACCTATTTATTTGCAGCAAAAAACCAAGAGCTATCAATAAGATATCATTATAAACAAGTGCCCGCGGAAACCAAAAAATTAAACAATTGTAGCTTTATCTCTCCTTATCAATGAAATATGAAACCTCAGAAGGATTTGTGTGTAGGTAAGAAACAATTAATGTATTGTTCTCAGATGTTACGATTAACATTAGAAAAGTATACACCAAGGAAAGTACACGCTGAAACTAGATTTAAGAGCGATAAAAATGGTTACAAAAAGTAAAGTCTACTTGGTTAGCTGGAAGACAGGATAGCTGGTAAGAAAACAATGATAGTTTTGTCCTCAGATTTATCTGATTTTAAAAGCTGCCTGGAGAACACATTGAGTACTTCAACGTCATTTCTTTCGAGATTAAAGAACGAATTCAGGAAATAGATAAATAAAGCATTGATTTTGAAAATGTATAAAATGCGACGTCGCTGTTAGTTAAGTATTATGTAACCACACGTTGTCCCCAGATAGTCTAGCTAGAAGGAATTACCTAAATTTCTAGAGAGGAGCTAAAATCTAGTCATAAAAAGGTACGCAAAAGATTACTCTAAGAGAAAATGGTATATTGTTTTAAATAATCGTCAAGATCATCCCCATTATTCGTTGACAAAACTACGTCACCAGAGTTGACCATTATACGAAAATACTTTATTTGACAAAAATTGGTTAAGGAATTTGATACCAAAAAGGAAAAAGCTGGCTGTGATATATTGTGAGAAAAAACATTACCAATTTAAAATAAAAAGGTGAAAATAACATGTGTAACGGATAATATTAACACGGTGACAAGCAGTGTATCATACCTAGGTAAGGAAAAAAACGAGATTAATAAATTCCTTCATAGCAAGACAATGCACCAGTAAGGGTATGGTTTAGTGAAAGTTCTTCCAGATTCATCAGCACAACTACAAAGGTACTTTCTAGTAAGTCCATAATCAATAAAATATATTAAATAATAAAGGAAACCTTATGAAGTTACTAATATAAGACTGCAAGTTCAAAGGCATGTTGCACCCAGTTATCCTCGTGCAAAAGAGGTAAGAATCGACTTAACTGTTGTCCTCAGATATACTTTTTGAAACAAGTTGGGCTAGAGGGATATTTATTAACAACACAGCTCCGACAAAGGTACTTACTAGTTATCTTAATCTTGATCAGTCTGAAATACGAGTAGACGAAGCTCTGAAGGAATCAGCTGTAACAGAAGTCTTTACAAAAAGTTGTTTAGAATGCTCTTCGGTCGTGCAAAAGGAAGTGTTTATATATTGTCCACAGTTACGATAATGGAGTCTGTCTACGCCGTAGATAAAGGCATCGCCAGGAGGTAAAAATCTAATGTACGTTGTTCCCAGATACAACTACGGGTATTTCAACTATTTACAGCAACTCCTGATAATGGAGGTAAGGAACAACAGAAGTGATTAATTTCCACAGATGAACTGTTCGATGGATGAGAGACCTATGGCGATGAACTAATAAAGCTTTCGTGGGATGTATGAAACTATGTACTTTTGTACGTACTTACCAGCCATTTGGATTACGGCAGCACTCCAGAAAATGCAGAAGGCATGTAGTCAAATAACGGCATCATCAGAGGTGGTATGCTTCTAACATGTTTGCCCCCAGATTCTACAGACTAGATTTCTACAGCCAGATGAAAATCTAGAATTCCCAGAAAGTATATAAAATGTTCAACCCAAATAACGGACTCAACAAGAAAGTGACAATAACATCAAAATACACCGAAGGTAAGGCAACAATGGAATTTAGTCTGTCCCCAGATGACCTTATGAAGAAACGCATAAAAACAGAGCAGTGTGGTGAAGAAAATATACCTACCTACCTATTCAAACTATATTATTAAGGAGGAAACAGAAACTAACAGAATCCATGTCGATTAGACAAAGCCTTAACGAAAATTGTCCACAGATCACTATTATCGGCGCAGATAAGTCAGGTGTTCAGGGAATTCATTAAAGGCAAGTAGAAAACAAAATTAATGTAGCGCAAAATGTATTCGGTAGCAACACAATCAAGGACTGAGTTGGAAGGAAGTTAGTTGGAAATGAAAAGAAAAGCTAAATAGAGCTCAACGTTGGACTACCCAGTAGCAAACGAGAGAAAACGAGCTTAATAGAAATTAGTAAGCAATGGACGCACCTAACTATTGTTCCCAGATATATTCGGAATCTCAGCTGAATGGTGTCGTGAGAAGAGGTAAACCTTAAACAAAGTTGTTCGCAGGTTTAAAATGTAACGATGAAACTAAACCTCATTGGAGGCAACTCTTCAAAAAATAGACTTTCCCAGATTAACCTACCATGGTTTTTAGTCATTTATCGAAACAGCAAATGGACACCATGTTAATTTTTTGCAAATGAAACGCGTATCTACCTAATGAAAATTATGAACTAGGCAATTTCATAAGACATGGAGATAATTAAAAGGCATCCTAAGGAGCATAACATTGAAACAGTCCTTAGCATCTGGATGACTGGTGAGTATAACTAATACAAGTTTGTTGGCAGGTCTCTCAACAGGATACAGACTAAAATAAATAAACAATAATAGGCAAAGGAGGTCAGGGTCATGGATTAATGAGATGGGCAAAGCAACAAAATAAAAAATAGCTAAAAGTGAAAATAAAATAATATATATGAAAAAAATATTAAAGAAAAGAAATATAAAAAAAGTAAAGCAATTAAAAAATTATAACAAAAAAAAACAAAAAAGCCAAGTTGCAAAAAAATTAAACAAAAAAAAGAATAAGTATAAAAGTAATGCAAAAAATATTGAAAAAAACTTAAGTACTGATCGAATGACTGAATGAAAAGCGAATAAAAAATACTGAAGAAAGAAGACGGCGAAGAAAGAAGATTGCGAAGAAGGAAGACATCGAAGAAAGAAGACGGCGATGAAAGAAGACTGCGATGAATGATGACTGCGAAGAAAGAAGACTGCGAAGAAAGAAGACTGTGAAGTGAGAAGACTGCGAAGAAAGAAGACTGCGAAGAAAGAAGACTGCGAAGAAAGAAGACTGCGAAGAAAGAAGACTGCGAAGAAAGAAGACTGCGAAGAAAGAAGACTGCGAAGAAAGAAGACTGCGAAGAAAGAAGACTGAAGAAAGAAGACTGCGAAGAAAGAAGACTGCGAAGAAAGAAGTCTGCGAAGAAAGAAGTTTGCGAAGAAAGAAGTCTGCGAAGAAAGAAGTTTGCGAAGAAAGAAGTCTGCGAAGAAAGAAGTCTGCGAAGAAAGAACACTGCGAAGAAATAAGACTGCGAACAAATCAGACTGCTATTAAAAAATATATCGAATAAGGGAGACTGCTAATAAAAGAGTAATCGAAGGAGCATTGAGGAAAGAAGACAATACTGAAGCAAATTACAACGTTTAAAAGACTGCAAATAATTAAGGGAAGACGCTGATGAAAGTAAAACGAAGAAATAATACGAAGACTATAATTCAAAATAAAGAATAGGTACTGACGAAGGAAAACATAAACCAAAGAAGACGGTGTAGAAAAAAGACTGAAATAAGAAGACTTCGAAGAACGAAGACAGAAGAAATGTTAAGAAAGAAGACTAAATAAAAAATACTGCAGAATGAAGACAATGAGGAAGGAAGATATTGAAGAAGAAAAATTACAAATAAAGTTTTTTTTTAAATGGGAAATTAATATAAATCGAAGAATAAAAAGATTAAAATAATGTCTGAAAAAGAGAGGCAATAAACTCCCGCAAATATAAAAAGAACAACAATGTAGATTATTATGAAGAACAAAGGAAGAAGAATTACGAAACATAAAATAAAAAGATCATTATAAGAAAATTAAATTATTTCGAAGAAAGAAGATATTACGAAGAAAAAAGATTTTTACGAAGATGAAGATTATAACGAAGAAAGAAGATCATAATGAAGAAATAACACTATAAAGTGGAAAGGAGATCATTTATGATTATGTATAAAGAAGATTGTTACGAAAAAATTGGAGCATTATGTAGAATGAAGATTATTGCGAAACAAGATGATTTTTAACAAAGAAGATTATTACGAAGAAACAAGAGCATTATGAAAAACAAATATTACCAAGAAAGAGGATCATTATAAAAAATGAAGATATTTACGAGGAAAGAAGATAATTTTGTACAACGAAGATTATAACGAAGAAATAAGACCCTTTTTAAAAAGATTATTAAGACAAACAAAGCTTACTATGAAAAAAAAAAACATTATTAACAAGAAAGAAGATTATTAAGGAGAAAGAAGACAATAACGAAGTAAGAAGATCATTAAGCAATAAGATTGTAATAAAAAAAGAAGATCATTTAGAAGAAAGAAGATTATTATGATGAAAGATGATTATTACGAAGAAAGAGGATCATTATGAAGAATGACTGAAAATTATAACGAGGAAGATCATTATGAAGAAAGAAGATTATTTCGAAGAAAGAAGAACATTAAGAAGAAAGAAGATTATTACGAAGAAAGAGGATCATTATGAAGAATGACTGAAAATTATATCGAGGAAGATCATTATGAAGAAAGAAGATTATTTCGAAGAAAGAAGAACATTAAGAAGAAAGAAGATTAATGATGAAGAAAGAAGATCATGAAGAAGAAAGAACATTATTATGAAGAAAGAAGATTATTACGAAGAAAGAAGATTATTCCGAAGAAAGAAGATCATTTAGAAGAAAGAAGATTATTATGAAGAAAGAAGAAAGAAGATTATTATGAAGAAAGAAGATCATGAAGAAGAAAGAAGACTATTATGAACAAAGAAGATTACTAAGAAGAAAGTAGATTATTATGATAAAAGAGGTTCATTATGAAGAATGAAAATTATAACGAGGAAGATCACTATAAAAAAGAAGATTATAACGAAGAAAGAGGATCAATATGAAGAAAGAAGACTATTTCGAAGAAAGAAGATCATTAAGAAGAAAGAAAATTATTTTGATGAAAGAAGATCATTTAGAAGAAAGAAGATTACGAAGAAAGATGATAATTTTATGAAGAATAAAAATTATAACGGGAAGATCATTATGAAGAAAGAAGACACTAATTATAAAGAGATGATGACGCAGAAGAATTATGAAGCAAGAAGAGTGTTATGAAGAACAAAAAATCACATGAAGATTATGTACAACGAGGACAACAACAACAGGAGGAAACGCTTAGATACTGATTCTTGGTAAGTTCTCCATTAAAACCATAGTTATCTTTACATATCTATAGCTCTTTTTTAAAACTTTCTCGGACTTTCCTAATGAGATCGTAATTTTCATTTGCTTATTTCTAAACAAGACAAGTTAAGTCAGCATATTTTAACCCTTTGTTTTCTTAAGAAAAACCGCTTTGAAATCGGCGCATTACCAGAGACATCCTCTATGTGTTGAAAAATATGTTATAATAATAATTATTTCATAGTTTTCTCAAGCATAAAACTATGTTATAATAATAATTATTTCATAGTTTTCTCAAGCATAAAACATTGTTAGGTTTTAGGAATCGGTTCGTAAAATTCATTGTATTTTCTTTATTTTCAGATACACTACCGACCGACTTCTTCAACAGCAAGCACATCCATGGCTCCTACATTCTACGCTACAAACGGTGCCTTTCAACAACTGCTACCATTGATATCACTTATAGCATATTTTGTAATTGCCTAGTTCAAAATTTAAATTAAATTATATAACATAACGCAAATTATTTTTATTTGACAATTTACTAGTATTTATTTTATTAAATAAATAACCTAAGCTATACCTATTCATCAGCATGAAAGTATGTACCTTGTATTAGTTCATAATATTGTTCCTACTTAATACTACCTACCTAACCTAGAGGTACCATTTGAGACAGTAAGTAGGTAAAGGACAATAAGTCGCGGGTTCGATTCCCACCTGAGTCAATTCGGTTAAACACTGATTCCTTCTTGGTCATCCTGCATTAGGTCAGTGGCCAGGTGACGCTGAAAACATAAATATTAACAAGTTGCTTAATCTAGGTAAATAACTAACCTAGGCCTTAAACAAATGAAAGCCTGTTGATTGTGATCAAGGAAACAGGCTTTCTTGTGAAAGGCTTTCTTTGGAAAGCCGAGGCGTAAGTAGTAGGCAAATCTAGGCTTCCCGGCCAAATCTCGGATCAGTAGGTAGTAATCCCATGCTTTTGGAATCCACGGTGCTACGCTGGAAAGAGGTGTCGCTGCTCTGGCTCTGGCCGTACGTTTACAGAGTAACTTAGAATATAATATTTACCTACTATACCTACCTATTTTAAGCAGAGTACCTACTGAACTATACTGAAGATCTTGCTCGAGGGTCCGAGGCTGGTACCTATCGTACGTCATCATTGGGAAGACCGACTGAGAGTGTACCCTGATGAGGTAAGGTGGGTATCAATTACGCACCCCATCTCATCAGGGTATGGATCAATCAAGCAATCAAGCATTTTTCAATTTAAATATATTTACATACAATTAAAAAAACTGAAGCTAGCGCCATTTTCTCTACTGTTTATATAAAAAAGTACTCTGTGACTGTATGGGCATTTTATGCAAAGCCCATTTTCCTACACGTACCAACATAGATTTAGTAAAAAAACTAGCGTCATCTTGGCATTAAGCAAAGCCCATATAAGAAAGCGGTAGAGGTTATAGGTTACTACTACCGTTAAAACATTTCGGTACCATTATGCTATACCAGTAGGGCATTACGGTACCGTTATTTCATACCGGTAGATTTCGGTACCGAAATTTTGAGCCGCGGCTAGTTCGCTAGGACAGTCGCGCAGCGGTGGCGGGGTGGCGGCGTTTCATCAAAGAAAACCTTTATAAGCCTTTATTTATTTCGGTTATAAGTACCGGTAGCGAAATAAACCGAAATGAACTGCGAAGCCAGATTTTCCGGTACCGTTATATTTATCGGTAGAGAAATATTCGGGTAACCGGAATTTATCGGTATGACGTCATATCATATCATATTTTGTAAATATTTACTTGTATCATTTTAAATTTTCTTTCTGTAATTATAATACATTTATTTTAAACATAAATAATGGCGTAAAATGGCATGATATTTATCAGAGGAGATAAAAATAGGAGATTACAAGAAAAATACAATTTCATTAATTTTTAGACAAATGCGATGGTACAAGAATAGTTCTTCTGGTAAGTTTTTTACTATGTGAACACTATTTGAAGGCCGCCATGTTGGTTTATAATTTGCGTTTGACATGACATTGACATATTTTTCATGTCATGTTGTTTGATTTGATGGTTTTTGTTTTTTTTTGCTTGCCTTTCACCAGCACTGTATGCCAACTTTACCGATGACATCCCGACCCTGGAACAACAGCGACAACCACGGGAAGTCATGCTCGCGCTGTTCGCTGACGACAGTGCTTACTTGGCCTCCTCAAAACTCCCGCAGCGAGCCGCACAGCGCATGCAGCGGCTTCTAGACTTCCTGCCAACGTGGCTGGCCAAGTGGCGTATGGCCGTAAATGTGGAGAAGACAGCTGCAATACTTTTCTCACGCCGGCGCACCGTGCTGCCTCCGCTAACACTCAAAGGGCAAGAGGTTGAGTGGCAAACATCTGTCCGTTACCTAGGAGTGACCATCGACAAGTCGTTGCGCATGGCACCACAGGTGGAACATGTGCTCCAACAGACCCGTGCCGCCAGAGCAATGCTCCGTCCAGTCCTCCAATCAAAGCTGCCACTGCGGTCGAAGATTGGAGTCTACAAAACGTATATACGCACACGGCTAACGTATGCTGCACCGGCGTGGTACGCCCTATGCTCTGCCACAAACAAGAAGCGAATACAAGCCCAACAGAACCTCGCCCTTCGGATGTGCACTGGAGCCGGTCGCTACGTTCGCAACGATGTTATCGCACGGGACGTGCAGTTAAATTCAATCGAAGCGTTCGTATCGATGTTGGCACGACGGATGTACGACCGCGCTGACAACGGTTGCCATGAACACCTCCGAGGACTAGCCCCACTCCACGCTCGCCCCCCTGAACACGAAGGCTATTGGCGACCACTACCTCGTGAGCTACTGAACACCCAGACTTCACCTACCGGCGAAAGGCCCACGGGGAGTGAAGAATGAAGAATAAAATAAAAAATATATATATATAAAAAAAAAAAACCCAAGAAGTCCAACGGCATGCCGAGAAGTGGAAACCTACGCCACTGACTTGGCTTACGAAAAGCCCAAAAGAGAGCCGCCTGCAAGCCAGGAAGGCTCCAAGAGGCTAAGCCCAGAGACCCGGGGATCGCAGTCCTCGCGAGTAGATGCCAGGGCGATGGGCCAAACCAGCCCGAGGCCCTTACCTGCAGCTCCCAAGAGAGCTTGTGGACGACCCGGATTGATTGATGGTTTTTGTTTTGTCAGATAAATGTAGGTTGTCAAAATGACATTTCACACAGATCCATACGCCATATTTTTGTAGCACTGTGTGTGGCTCTCTTTGTCAAAAAAAATCTTAATGTACCTTAGAACGAAGTCAATTTATATAAAATAACCAATTAAATACGTTTACTTTATTGCTTAGCCATATTTAAGAGTAGTGTACACAGTGCAGGCCCAGGCTCCATATATTGATGAAACGTCTCTTTTGGCGATTTCAGGTTGGGCATAGCTATCGTATGATCAAGGAAGAGTTACAGAATATCAAAGTCGATGTCATTCGTGTCAAACAAAAGTTTGGCTGTCATTGTCATTATTAAATTTATTCTGGCATTTTGTTTGGTGCTTGGTGGCGAATTGTGGTTCGTTCTGGTTTCTACATGAATAGCATCTTTTCTTCGGAATTAACAATAAATAACCACGGTTTTTGATATAGAATAGTCATCAAAATGTCGTATCAACTGTATAGGAATACAACAGTCGGAAATACATTGCAGGAAAGCCTCGATGAACTCATCCAGGTGGGTTTTGTTTACATCTTTTTAGTGCATTCGCTAATCATTTAGATCTCCTTACATTTTGTACAAATTAACTCTTGAAATTAATATTATGATATGCGTTTCCAGTATGGACAGATCACGCCGGCTCTGGCAGTTAAAGTTTTGTTACAATTCGACAAGTCCATCAACCAAGCTCTTTCAAGCAAAGTGAAATCACGTTTAACATTCAAAGCAGGCAAACTGAATACCTACAGGTAAATCCAAATTTTATTTTATCCATTTCTACTTACACTTTATATTCTTATACTTTCCTCTTATTTCACTTGCATCATCATCACCTTACGTAGAGGCAAGAAAAAAGCTCGAGGATGCAGTTACATCCCCTTTATCAACAATAGCATTAAATGCGCTTGCCAACCCACATTTGCAGCATGATGACTATGGGCAAATCCTACCATGATTTGAAGCAAAGCTGCTAGCGGAACAACATTGGTCGCTCTGAAAATCTATGGAGGAAACCTTGTTCAGTCTGCTGAATGTAGGTCTCCATGATGATTTTCACTATCATTTCAGCCATGACTGAAATGAGGGTGATTAATGCTTTTTCTGTTTCAGGTTTTGTGACAATGTTTGGACTTTCATGTTGAACGATGTTGAGTTCCGTGAGGTCCAAGAGGTGGCCAAGGTAGATAAGGTTAAAATTGTGGCGTGTGATGGTAAAAGTGAGTATTACCTAGTATATTTACTACTAGCAGCTGCCCAGGGCCTCGCTCGTGTGGTTCCCTGGTAAAAAGTATCCTATATGTAATGAAAGGCTACTACTACAGTACATGCAAAATTTCACTCCACTCATTGGTCATGGTGTGATTGAGTAACAAACATCTGTTCATCTTCGAACCCCACTACTGTGGACACTCAGCTACTGTATGTGCTAAGAACCCCACTACAGTGGCCACTAAGCTACTGTATGTAGCAAATGCTGAATGGTGACCTTTATGTCACATTTTTGTACCTTTAAAAGAATATATGTTTAAAAAAAATAAAAAACTTTTTTTCTTTTTCTTCAATTCCATATTTCTGTTTCAGATGTTGAAGATCGTAGATAACTGCCCTGATTAACCAATATACCTAGGCTAATTTATTATCAATGTAAGTTTCATTCAATTTATACCTTGGAATGTATGTAATAAGAAATTAAATATGTAAATGGCAAAGAATTTGTTTAATTCACGTTAAATGCAGTGCTATTTTGTAGGTTTTATGTCCATCATCCATGGTGTTACCATAGTGACTTATGTCCACATTGGTGTTATCTACTGGTTTTCTGTACATTGGTAATTTAGGTATTATTCAGGGCAGTGATTCTTGGCTTGGCACATAAACTATTATTTTCTTCACAAAAAGTTTTGATTCTCATCATCATCATCAGCCTGATAAAGTCCACTGCGGAACATAGGCCTCTCCTAGGGGGTTGGACCATAAACCCACCATGCTGATCCAGTCCGTGCAGATTGTGTGTGGAGTGCCAGAGCCTCATTCGTTGATTGGCAAGGTTGTATAATATACATAATACTATACGCAAGGTGTACCACATGCCAGAGAGGTTAACTTGGGTTCCGATCGGTGCTTGGAACCCCTTACAACAAATGAATAAAATATAACACAATCATTTGCTGTCTAAAGTTGGGCATTGTCAGCAAAAAAAAATTTTTTATTTTCCCTCCACAAGAACCTCTGGCCAGACAGGAATAAATTATTTTGTACCCCAGATTGGTATACAAAATAAAAATAAAACAAATTTATCAATACACATAATGTATAATTAAATTTACTATGAACCTAGATTTTAAACAATTATGTATATTATATTCATAGTATTTACAAACACCTAGTCCCATTAACAGATCTAAATTAAATTTGAAGATTATAAATGACAAAATGTTTAAAAATAACAAACTTCGGAAAATATATTTCTTCTGACAAACTTTGAGGCAGTCTATTGATCACAAACATAATTTTTTAGATAAACTTAAATGGTAGGTAGAATTAAATCTCTGGACCAAATGCACTTAGCTTAGTCTTTCATTTTAGTTCCGCTAATTGCCACGGGACTACTTAGCGATCATTGCATTGTCAGTTTTTTTGGATATTTCTTGAGTTAGATCTTTTTTTTTTATCTTTTGAGTATCGGATTCTCGCTTAGATTTTTTTTTGAGAGCGTGCGAGTACATCTATATAAATCGGTCTTAATGTAAGGACTTGTCGGTAGCGAAATTTAGCTGTGAGTGATGTAAGTAGATTAATAATAGTTAGACCAAACTATATGTTCTTAACTTTATACAACCAAATTTTACCACGTTTCGTCAAGTTGAGCATGTAAGACTGCCATACATGCTTCTATGAAAGACAAATGAACAAAAACTATATATTGAATACAGATAAAGATTATAGTAAAAAAAAACAATAATCCACGTTTGATGTCATGTGAAAATGTAACACAATGTCAATTATTTTTGTAACACGCGTGTGAATGAGATGAAGAAAGACATTTAAAACCTCAACCTGTGGTGAATATCTCAAAAATATGTGTCAACCTCCACCATACTCCTAAATGAGGAAGTATGAATAACCAAATACCAGCATAAACAGCCTTAAAAGGTAAACAAAAACCCGCCTTAAAAAACTTGGCTTCACTAATTACAAAAATAAAGTGCAATTTGCCAAAGTCATTGATTTATATTAGGGCCACTTATGAGCTTCGACTTGTAAGCCAAAATATCTCAGGTCATCCCTGCATATAATGCCTCAAAATAAGATGTAATACAACCATATCGCATCACATTCCATAAATCTTAAAAACCCATATGGGGAAACAAGGATTATTCAATAACAGTTGTATTGAATAACGCTACTACATGTACAATCACAGTCTACGCGCAATACGAAGGCGGCGAAGTAAGATCAGCTAATAAATCTAGTTCCTCTTCAGTGAGTTGGTCCCGGTGTTTCTGCCAGTCGTCTTGATGCGTGCGTCGGAACTCTGCTAGGGAAGTCCTGATAGTCGCTGGCATGGGATCCGGTGCGTTTGTATGCCGCGCCAGTTCAGCTAAAACGTCGCCTAGCTTACTCCCGATGCTGTAAGGCCGGGAGCTCAGGTAGGAGCATAGGCCTAGAACACCGTGGTGCCTTTCGACTAGCTCTTTGGAGCGACAGCTGCGCATCAGACTGCGGAGGGTTTTGTCTTCGTCGGGAAGGGCGCGGCAATGCATGAGGCCTGTTAGTAATTTCGCTGCTGATTGTCGCACCTGAAAAAAAAAGGTTATTGTAGAAGTGATAGATAATATTATATAACGGATATTCCAGATGATGCAAGTTCTCATAATAATATGCTGATTGCCAAAGATACACCAAGCAAGTCCAATGACTGAGATGGCCCCGTAATGTAAATCTACCGGCTTGTACGAGCGCTCATGGTGTATTTATCTATTCGTTCGTAATCAGCAAGACCACTGAGGCCGTAGTCCGTGAGCAGCTTACCGGTTCTTGTAGGGCCACGTTTCGTGAAACCATACAAAACCAGCTATCTATTCACTTTTCACTTCTAACGTTGAAAATTATTATTCCCATAGGTGGTTATTTTCAAAGCCACGACGTTGGCCTTTCGGGCGGCCTAATAACTTCGTCACTAACATTAAGCTCTAGTTATTAAGAATATTAGGTACGAACTTTTAACGGTTAACAATGATGTCAAAGTTACCTCTATCCGTGGATCTCGCATGAGTTGCAAAGCCAGGTTTTCAGCCATCACGGCGCGTTCCTTGTTGTCGCAGAGGTAAGGCAGGCCGTAGAACAACAACGGCTGTGCCAGGTCTAGGCATGAGAGGCGGGCCCACCACGATCTGTCTGTTGAACAAGGTTATGGGCTTAGCAACGGTGGAGCAGAGGAAGGCATTAGCCCCCCTCGCTCAGGAAAGAATCAATTCAAAAAATTGGCCCGCGCTATGCACATCACTTACAGCTAGTGAACAGAACGTAGGATAGATAGTGCTGACTAGAATAGACTTCGAATTTGGCATTTTATTTGTTATTTCCCAAACTATATTATAGTTTCACGATCACAGACTAAAAATTATACATAATTGTTGTAACAGCTATAGATTAATATCAATATCGGGTGTTCGTATTTCTGGTTATAGACGAAATTTGCCGAGGCACCTGTTTGGAATGGTAGTAGTGTACCTTGCACCCGATGGACCGACGACATTGTGAAGGTTGCAGGAAGTCGGTGGATGGAGAAGGCTCAAGACCGTTCGTCATGGAACTCTTTCGGGGAGGCTTATGTCCAACAGTGGACTTCTACAGACTGATGATGATGTAATTTTTGAAACTATAATTTTTCATCATCATCATCAACAACTTGTAGAAGAACTTGGAAAAAAAACTTGTCCACTGCTGGACATAGGCCTCCCCCAAAGAGTTCCATGACGAACGGTCTTGAGCCTTCTCCATCCACCGACTTCCCGCAACCTTCACTATGTCGTCGGTCCATCGGGTGGGGGGCCTTCCAACACTGCGTCGCCCGGTTTGTGGTCGCCATTCGAGAACCTTTACTCCCTAACGGTTGTCGGTTCTGTGAGCTATATGGCCTGCCCACTATCATCATTATCATGGTTATGAACATAATTTTCACTAAAAACGGGATATTGACTGGCCTCATGGATCAGTTGGTAGTAACTCTGCCTTCTTCACTAGAGGTCGCGGGTTCGATTCCCGCACTGGACAAACATTTGTGTGATGAACACAGATGTTTGTTTTGTGGCTGGGTGTTATATATTTATCTATTATGTATATCAGTCTCTGGTACCCATAGTACAGGCTATGTCTAGTTTGGGATCAGTTGACCGTGTGTGATATGTCCGGAATATTTTATTTATTTATATTTACCATGATTTATGAGTTTATTTATTGCCCGATATTTCGGCAAATAAACTCATAAACCATGATAAATATCGTTTACTCCCACCTGTTCTGTTGACAAAACTACTGGAATTTTTCCCCCATTAGTTCTGTGACATAAAAGACTATGCTTTACACCTGACTTTTATCTACTATTCCCACCTGTTTTGTTAAGTAATGAGAGAACTACTGGTAATTTCTCCGCATTAGTTCTGTGATTTACATATTTGATTGTCCCGTTTTGAGTGAAAACGATGATGACGTTGTACCTTGCGCCCGCTGGATGGCGGTGGCGAGCGCGAGGTCGAAGGCGGGCGCGGGGTGGTGCGCGAGCGCGCAGGCGGCGAGGTAGCCGGCGGCGGCGCGCGGCATCTCCTCCGAGCCGGCGCCGCGCCCCGCCACCGCGCACGCCGCGCCCGCCACCACGTACTGCGCGCCCGTGCTGCTGTTCATGGCGCGCACCGTGATGCCCATGCACATGCGCAGCACTGCAACAACAAACATTACACACGCTTGCTTGCTTCTTTCATTTAATGGCGTCTGCTGTTTTTACAATCAATATTGCCAGTCTCAAGTAAATATGAATGTTATGCTAATAGGTAAGCACACTAGAGCTAAAATATAAATCTAAGTAGATACTTAAACTTGAGTACAAATAATTTTGTATTTCTCATATCCCAAGAATTACCAAATATAGCAGGATTCAAACCCGCGAAACCCGCGTATCGAGGGTTTCGCGGGTGATTTTACCAATTGAGGTTCGTGGCTTTGACTTCCGCCTGAGTCGGCATTTTATTGTGGATAATTGATATTTTTTTCGACATAAAACTCGAGCTGTTTCAATGAAAACCGGAAAAAGTATTAAAAATGCATCTAGGTATTTAAAAAAACGGTCTTGATAATGCAAAGAGATAGGTTTGAAAAATTACAAAATAGTTTCACATGAATAGTGGGCAAATCTAGGCAAATAAATCATCGTGGTATCAAAAATGTCTCGAGTTAAACGATGGCATCTATTTACCAGTAGTGAGCAAGTTAGCCGCCTTCGCGTGGTCCCCAGCGCTGGGGGCGGACGCGTCGCCTCCCAGCCGGATCTCCATGAGCATCTTGTGCGGCGACCGGATGGGCGTTATGACCGCCATCTCTGTGTCCGATGACGAATCGTTGCCTTCGCGGTCACCAGCCTGCAATATTACAAGACGAACATTAAATCCACGAGACGCTTGAACAAACAAACCTAAGCACCTACATTGCCTGTAACATCTTAAATCGTAGTTCTAAGAAAGAAAGAAAGAAAAACTATTTATTCGTCCCATATGTACAATTTCAGGTCTTTACAGGCATAGACAATTGAAGAGAATAATATAATATTATAATACACACCTACCCAGGCAACATACAGACAAAATATATTGTTAATATAAATAAAAAAATAATAATAAGTAGTTGGCAGGGATAGGTTGATATTTTATAGAAAGGAATGAAAATTATAGTAGGTGGGTGCATGTACCTGTGCGTTATATGGGACAAATAGGCTCTAGTCTCAGCATAAGCTACACCAAACTTGGAAGTACGGTTTTAGCTACGGTAGTTCTATAAGCTAATGGCTTTAATTTATAATAATCTTTCAATAATAATGAATCAAAAGATGCTTAAAATATTTCATCACTTACTATTACTAAACAATGCTTAAATTTAACTTTCACAACACTGATTCTTTCACCGAACGCCCTTTTCAGGGCCGCTATACCTCAACCTGGTCACTGACCTAATACAGGATGACAAAGAAAGAATCAGTGACATCACAAGAAGAAGAAGTACCTGTGAAATATCGTCAGGGACGGCTTCGTCGGCTGAAATCCTTGCGACTTCGACGGCGATGCCGCCCACTTGGCCGACCAATGGCGGCACGATCTCCGGACTCGACGCCTTCACCACCTCCCGGCTAGTGCCTTCTACGGCCATAGATGTCGCTAGCTTTATCACTGTGGGCAATAAGGATATAAATCACTAAGTTTCTTTGTAGAAGAAAATCTTGAAGTACCATAAAACGAAGTCAATTTAAAGAACATAAGCAAATAAAAGTGCAGTACTAAGTAATCAGAATAATAAGAATAATCATATTTATTGGTAAAGTGTATGTTTACAAGTCAGTTTTAGATACCTACATAAACTAGGTAATTGATAAAAATACATTTTCCGGTCGCAATTAAATAAATTCATAATAATTATTCTTAAATATTAATAAATTAAGCGGTTGTACACAGCTGGCCCAAGGACGTGAGTAAGCCTTTCGGACTTGGTAAGTCGGTGCGTTACGATGAGGCTATTAAGTCACTATACTGTGGGTAATTCTAAAACAATTTAAGCAAGAACTACAATGCACCGGCGCACACGTCTCAGACGTCTCAAACGCCTGAGAGGTGTGCGTCCGTCGCTGTAATTAGTTCTCACTTGAATTCACAAGAGATATTTATATTCAAGGTGCTGAAAATGTAACATACCATCTCCTTTTGAGAAGCGCATCTTCCAGGCGATAAACCGAGAAACTCTGCATTCAAACGAGGCTTGAAAACAGGATAAAATTCTTACCAATATCACCATTCTCGTCATAGAGCGCGGCGAGTCGCGGCATCACCGACTCAAGGAACTCTGCTAGCGACGGCAGGTCCGGCGAGTTGTGATGTAAGCCAGGGAACACAACCTCAGTGTCGAAAATCGTCACTAGCATACTGGAATAGAATAGAATATAATTTGTTTATTTGACAACACACACACGCAGTAGAAAAATGGTAAAAATTGAATGAGAAATGCAGCATGAGAAATTTTTGGGTTGGGTTGGAAACATGGAATTGAATTTGCTCATCAAGGTTTCAGGCACATAGGAGGTTAAATTTCATATATGTATAAATCCACTACAGCCTTCGGGCTACTAAACTAAACTACGGGCATAATTAATATTACAACGTGTTCCGTTAATAATATGGTATCCAGAAAGGAAAACAGTCTCACTCAAGTCTCAAACAAAATCCAGAACTTTTTCAATATTTTTGGTCTTATTATCAACCTTTTTGAATTATCAAAAGTACTAGAAATTCGACATGAAAACTTGGTACTCAAAACAGCTGCAAAATTTAATTTGAACCGATTTGACTCCAAAACCGGTGATATTTTCATATTTTTATTTAAATGTATATAATTAAATGCAGATTTATTACAATTTGTAGACCAGAAGATATTGCCTATTGGTTGCAGAATATACCCTTTTCTGCGTACTGTAAATATTATGAAACACTCTATATAAGACTTGGTATCTGAATTTCCTCACGCTTACCTGCCAACTGACTCTCGTACGATCTGGAAGGGGTGTTGTATAAAGTTGGCGGCGTCAAGCCTTTGTAGGATCAACTTGGCCAACTTCGCTGTCCGCCATTTAAGTGTTCCGAGAGCACCCTGTTGAAAAAAGCTGATTTAGCATATCGCACTTGTAAGGTCACTAGGATCACTTTGAAACGTCTTAGAAACTAGGTGAAGCAATGCGTGATCGCATTTATAACTTACGAACTTACCATTCATCAATATGTCAGAAATCGGAAGAAATTGTTATTTTGACATATTATAAATCAAACTCGCTATGGGAATACCTTAGGAGTAGCCTATAAAATAAACCTCTAAGAACTTTGTGCACGAAAGGAACCTCTAAGAGTCGCACTTTAATCCTATCACCACACTGATTCCTTCACTGACGGACAAGGCCCTTTTCCGAGCCAACATACCTCAACCTGGTCACCGAACTAATACATTTTGACTAAGAAAGGATCAGTGACACGCGCATCTCGACCAATCCGTCAAGAAACTCGGCACTTCGTAACGGATCCAAATAATCATGTAATGGATCCAACAAGTCGTGTCAACGGATCAGATGCAGGAAGAATCCATATACCGACCAAGCCGTCTAGAAGCTAGGCGCCTCATAATGGATCTAACAAGTCATGTAGCGGATCCAACGATCGTTCGATCCACCTAGTCATACAACTTAAAAAGTAACATTTGAAGGTGGAACGTACCTGTAATGCAAACAGCCTGGCGCAGATTATAAAAGACGAGTTAGTATCGAGCTCATCGTCATTGGAAGCCGGAGGGACGCACATCTCGACCAATCCCTCTAGAAATTCGGCGCCTCGCAACGGATCCAACTTGTCCACGCCCGTGGCCAAGCCTGTGCCCCAGTCGTCTAGTGTTTCCGGTGTTATTGTTGTCAAACCTGCAAATTATAAATCATGGACTACATTTATTGTAATTTCTATACCTAATTTGTTTTGGAACATGCAGCAAACCTTAAAAAACTTTGTAAGGTATACTTTATTAAGCTTTGGCTGTCTTGGTCTGGCTCTAGCGTCGTCGTGACGTATTTGTGGCTACTATATCACTATACACGGTGCTTTATAATATGTATTGTTAGCCATAATCTACACCGAATATGCAGTGATTTTTGTTATTTTCAAGAAACACTAAAAACGCAAAATCAGCTATTTTGGGGTCAAACTAGTTCAAACGAAATTATTCAGCAGTTTTAGGTAGACATTTTGATGTCAAACTTCTCGTGAAATTAATAATTAGTTATAACGTTTGGTACCAAGACAAAAACCGGGTGATTTGAGAATTTTCTGGAAAAAAAACCAAAATAAAAATTCGGCTATATTATCTTTTTTTTTCGTTATATGATAAGCCCATTTAGGGATACCATATTAGTTACGGAACACGGTGTAATGTGAGATTAGTAATAACACCAAGCAAGAGATTTTAGGTAAAGAATGGGCGATTTGTTTACAAACTTTTCACATCTAATTTCGCTGAACTATATTACCTGCTTTGATGAGCTGAAGTACATCCTTATAAAGCTTCGACTGTCTCGGTCGGGTCCAGTAGCGAGGCGCCCTGAGAGCCGCCGATGCCACTTCAGCGGCGAACCGCTGTGACGGCTCCAGAGTCGTAGCCACGTGTTTGTGCGCGTGCGCCATGAATAGTTGTAGGACGTCTTCGCCGAAGTGGGCGAATAGGAGCTGAAACAAGAAAATAAATAAGTCTGATTATTAGATAGTCCGGTAGAGAAACAATAGAGATTCTATGTTAAATAAAAATGATCCATATGAAATCAGATTTTATAATATTGAACGTGCCTTTCAACCCACCCCCCTTTGACATCTTCAAGGATCTGAATCCTGGAGATGATGTCTAACAAACTCGAGGATGAAAAGCATATTCAATTTTATTTGCGAGTTTATGTTTTGTTGTGGCTGGATAATCAACAGGAAGATCAAGCTGATTCAAATGAGCCAATCATCATAAGCCTGAAAGAGTCAACTGCTGAACATGGACTTCCCCCAAAGAGAGCAAAATGGTCTTGAGCCACCTCCATCCACCGACTTCCTGGGACCTACACAATGTCATCAGTCCATCGGGTGGGGAGGCCTACACTGCGTCATTGAGAACCACTGTGTCTTGGTCGCATTTGAGAACCTTTTTTCCCTGTTTGTCAGTTCAGCATGCTATATGCCCTGCCCACTCCTACTTCGACTAAAAGAGATTCTTCTTTATTGTAATTTTCTGAGGAGTTCCATGAAACAGATCCTGACTGATCATTTGTATCATCATGACAGACATGACTTTTAGGAGGAGGTAGGGCACAGCGAGATTTTCTCGCCCTAAATTGGAGCAGCCCGCCTCAGAGGTACCTCCGCTTTACAGAAGATTGCAGCCAAATAACATTATTTGCTTCATATAGTGTTGTGTTCCTGCGGTGAGTAAGAATGCCAGAGCTCTTTAGAAGGGGCGGGGGTTCGGGGTCGGCAACGCGTGCGTGATGCCTCTGGTATTGCAAGCGTTCGTGGGCTACGGTAACCGCTTACCAACAGGTGGGCCATATGCATGTTTGCCACCTTAGTTGTATAAAAAAAAATTTACCCTCATAACTGTAAAGCGCAGTCCATTGAACTTGTCCTTCCCCTTTTTCTCTTCAGCCGAAAAGAATCCCACCAGCTTGGTAACCTTTTCTTCGTCCGTGAAGAATTTGAGGATGTGACTCTCTATTTCTGCAATGACTGGATCTTCTGATACAAACGTTTGCTCGGCCGCTGGTGCTGCCATCTACAATAGTAATAAGCTTGTAGAATTTTTATATTGAATACTATCTTGCGCCCGCAGGCCCAGCTTTTGCTAAGAAAAATTTTGACCAAGTTGACTCTTGTTGCGCCTTAAGTGTGGAGTGCGACAGGCCAACACATCACTTCTGTACGTAATATTTCTTCAAGGAAAACATTTTCAATCAACTTACCACAAGTTTCTGAGGCCATGCGTAGAAACCGAATACAGAGTTCCTCAGAATCGGTTTGTCCCAATGAGAATCGTCCAATGGAAACTTATCCTGGGACCAAATAGCCCAATCCAGGTCCTTCCGGTAACCTGCAAAATATAGGAACGTCTAAAAAAACACAGTAATTTTGTAACATATTTTACACACTGAGATCACAAAACTCATTATATTCCGTTTTTTTTATATAATTAACTAAATCTTTGTGACAGTCAATTTGCGTTATAAGGCGTAATAAAAACGTTGATGAAAAGTTGATGGTACAGGCCCAGAACAGAGAACTGAATAGAATATTACCAGGAGTCCGTTTCTTCGGCCGTTCACAGCCCGCCATCTCAAACGGGTCCACTTCAATCTTCTTCAGCTTGGGTTTATATTGCTTCAGTATGAACAGCATCAGCCTTAGCGCCGCGCGCCTGACCGTAATGTCCTCGTGAAGGAGTAACTCCAGGCAGAGTTTGACCACTGGCGCCGTGTAGTAGGTTTGGAGAGAGGAGCATGTGGTCACCATTTGCATGGCCAGCTCGAGCCGCCGCCACTGTCTGTGGATGTTTTGTACCATGATTGTCACGTTGATAGACAATATTTTTATGCAATTGAAAGCCAACCTAATTTACTTTACGATACGGCTGAAATCACAATACGAGACTCGAAGCGTCGCGCGCTGTCAGGAGGCATAGGCTCGCTGCCACTCTGTCAGCGCAGACATAAAGACAGTTGCCCTACATAAAGACAGTTGCCCTCAGTATAATAACCAAGATATTCTAACCTAACATGAGCACTTTTACGTAAAATATAATGTAACCAATATAAAACAAGTATTATCTCACTAGTGGAATTGGACGCACGACTAGAATCTTCAATGCGACAACCAACTACTCCATAGTTCGTAAGACGCTGTGTTAATATAATATAATCCTTAATTGATATATAATCCTTAATTGATTTAAAAAAAAAATTCAATCAACTCACATTACTTTTACATATTACCAAAAATAATGTTTTTCTTGAGGTGATCTACCGAATATTTAAAAAAAAAAAAAAACTTTCCTACCAACCTTGTCCTGACAATTACAAACACAGTAAGCCAAATCGGTCGAGCCGATCATAAGTGATGATGCAAACGTCATACATGTGGCAATTGATTTTCATTCATATAGAAAGGTGACCTGCTAGTAATTTGCTAGTTTCTTAAGTTATGCGGCAGTTTTCTTTTCTTACAAGCCAATATACTTACATATTACTCTGATTCCCCACATCAACCAACTCCTGCAACAGATCCGTATAATGTTTCTCCATCTCATCCCAATGCGCCGTCTCTCTCTCTTTAGCAGTGTTCAAAAGGGACACAAAACGCGGCTCGGTCAGCTGCGATTGGCTAAGCAGAGGCTTGCAGGCTTCGATGGAAGCGTCGGATATGACGAGCCGAGTGTTGATGGTTGGAAGTTGGCGGTGGATCATATCGCCTAGTAGCAGTTCGAGCCTGGAAGTGGTTTTTTTGATTAACTTAAAAAACAACAATAAATAAAAACCCTAAGTGCCTTATTTCACCATCTACTTAATAGTTAAAAATATGTCCAATTCTCTCTGACATTTCATAAACAGAAAGGAAGTAACATAATGAGATGGTGAAATAGGTACTAAGACAAGTAACTTATTTATACACAAATCATCGTTAGCCTGAAGAAGTCTATTATTGGAAATAGGCTTCCCCCAGAGTACAATGTTTATTTCATTGCTTTTCAAAGACCACGACGAACGGTCTTTATCCTTCGGGTGGGGGGCCTTCCTAGATTGCGTCGTCGTCCGGTTCGTCATCATCGTTCGAGAACGTTAATTCCCCAACGGTTCTGCGACACTAAGCCCATAGACGCCCGTAAAAGGAACATTACGGGAACACTGTTATCCTTTGACGATATTTTTTTACCACAGTATAACCTTTCCACTGAATTACATACGTTACCTACTAGTGCAACTAAATAATCTGTATTCACCTGTGTATACTTTGTTTTTCACTAAGCGGAGACTTCAAAAGCGCTGGCCATAATTCCCTCAATGCCTCCCAGTCCTGTTTATTGATAAGTGGACAGTTCCTCGGAGCCATCAGCAAGAACAGGGCTCCCTTATGTTTCTCGTGAGACCCCTCTCCGTCTTTTCCCTCAAGAATCGCCTTCAGTTTGGGTAAAAGCAGTCGGTATGAGAAGGATACCCAGGTGAACATCCAAGTGAGACGGTTCTGAGCCGCTATCCGTACCTAAAATATAGGATATTTGGATATAAATATGGCACGGAACGTTTTTGTTGAAAAGTATACCTAAAAGGCGACTTACACGTTTTGACAGGCCGTACCACGAAATTCGGTCTTATGTGACAAGTTCGATCGCGAAAGGCGACGTACGCGTTGCGACGGACGCAACGTGAAAGAATATGAGACACGACGAACAAACTCATTGGAAAATCCTACCGGCTGCGCCATATTTAGCGGGATGAAACCAACCGCCAAAACTATGAATATAGCTTACCGAAGTATAAGTGTTGATAGACAACTCAAACAGAGCATTCATTACAGTTCTTGCTGTATCCGTAATTCCGGATTCACACGGCATTTCCGCTCTTGTCTCATCGGCGATTCGCACCGCGTCTGCTATTAGTATTCTCACGTACGAGTTTGTATAGCCCTGTTTGGGATCGCTGCCTTTTCCGTCCATTGCTCTTTCGAGAGCGCTGAAAGTACGGAGCTTTGCTTCATAGGCGGCAACACGACTGCCTCTACCGATTAAGATACGGTCCCAGACCTGAAATTGAACTTTTATTAATGTTATCCCGATTACTTACGTAGACAAATTAAAGTTTTATTCACACAGTTGAAGTGGCAGTGGGCAAGGCACATAATCGGAGAATGTAGCTCGGAGAACCGACCGCCACTGGATCAGAACAGTTCTAGAGTGGTGACCCCACACCGATGAAACTACAGGCACATGAGACTTACCAACACATGTCTCAGGGTGATGGGTCGCATCCTAGGTGGTTGGAGCTGTATTGTTCTGTGGTAAACCCAGTTACCATCAGCGAAAGAAGCCACTGATGGTAGCTAGTAGCCTAGTAGTAAATAAAGTACCTGTATAAGTGCCTCAAAGCATTTGGTATCGTCCGATTTATCAGCCAACATGCGCGCTTGCACCGCCTCCATCAGACGTACTAGAGCACAGCGGACGTTATCACCGTCAATCGTCACAGTATGCTTCACGCCAGTTGCAAATGGTAGGATGGTCGCTGGGACTAGCGAATCTATGCTGAAATTAGAAAATTTTAGACTCTATTGCGTGGGATTAAGGTTTATAATGCAATCACAGTTCTTGGCTGTTGCAAAGACAAGTTCGGTTTTGTGGGAAGTTTTCTGGGATGATGTGATGCGAAAGATAACCATGAACTTCTATGAATCTTATCCATGACAAAAGTTGTGTGAGATACTTACAGTGGCTTGGGTTCTTCGTTAGGCGCCGGGAAGAAGAGAGTGCAAGACAGAGATGCATTTATTATACTCAAAGTCCGTAGCATTTCTTGATGGTCCATAGTCATTTCCCCAGCAGACCATTTCCTAAGCTTCTCCGCTGCTGGCTTGAGGTATCTATCGATCAACATTTGGACACACTGCGCTTCTTCTTCGCTGGGTATGTGCCATTTCAAAGAAACTTCATTCAAAGTACTTCCTTTGCCCCACTCTCGGACTGGCAGCCATTTTTCCGGTGCCTCCGCGTAGTTTTTGGACGAGCTCTTCCATTCTATAACATCTACTAGTGAGAAATATTGCAGTGTGTTGGCTAGAACCTCACACGCTCGAGTTTGGGCTGTTTTGTTGCTCAGTTTCAGAGCTCTATCTAGAACGGGTAGAATATGCGGCACGTATTTCAACAGAACTGAACCGTCACATTCTACGACATAGCCGAGCAAAACTAGCCTGTAAAGAATGTCTCGCGATGGGTTATCATCGTTCAAAGCTTCGTCGGTCAGATGTTCAAGCAATTCTTCGCATAACTGCGGCAGGAATGCAGATAAAGTAGCTTCCGGATCGACCCTTGCAAACACTCTGAGTAACACTCCAACCATACTGCCGGAAACGTTAGTCTCGAACGTAGATTCAGTGGCGAAAGACTTGAATTTACGCAGCGCCTCTTTGAATATCTTGGGCGAGGACTGCATAAGGATGGCCGTTGACGCGGACGATACGGCCGTTTCCATGATAGCGTCGGTTTTGCTTCTAAACACTTCCAGATCTTTCGTGTCCAATCTCACGTTTTCCAAAACACTAGACTCGATGATCACAAACAGTCTATCGAAGAAAACAAGCACAAAGTCTTCGAATTGCGCGGTTAATTCGCAAGTCAGTAGTTCCTCTTCCGTCAAATCCTTCCAGTGCTCATGAGCTGAGCTGCAGTCTATAAACGGCACCATCCATGCAAATATCACTATATAGTGCAGGCTGACTAGAGTCTTTTTGATGTCATTTGGATCCAGTCCTGGTAGGATGGCCAGGAGTAACGGTACTACATGGGTAGGGCCTTCAGGGTAGTCCGCATCCGCTCCTCTGAGTAAAGGTCTAGCGACAGAAGCGACCGCTGTCATTCCCACAGTAACTTTGTGTGGTTCCGTCAGTGACGTCAGAGAATTCCTCAGTCTGTCTATCAAAGGCGGGATGACTATGGCTGGTCTCAATGTAGCCAGATTCTGCAGTGCAATGGAGATGTCTGACCCCGATCGGTTGTACACAGCTTGTAAAGTAGGGTTCAGCATCATTTCGACGAACTTTGTGATGTCTTCGTCGCGTAGTCTGTACGCAACTGGGGTTTTGTTCTCCCAGTTTGGTTTGCCTTTAGTTTTTCGCTCGCGACGCACTCTGCAACAATAAAACATTCATTTTGTTAATCTTATAAGTTTACGTAGTTTGATACAAAAAGGCGATAAACGGTGATAGAAAAACTCGCGAGAATGCTCCAATATGTCTTCTAAACTAACGTAGAATGACCAAATATGTACACGTAAAAAAGCTAGATGAAGATTGCACTTAATTTTTGACCATTGTTTAGTAAATATCATATTCTATCAATGTGACCAAATATAAATATTTTTTAGAGCTTTGTTTATCTATTACCAAGGATTTTTTTAAAAGGTCGCGCGCTATTTTTTTTGTAGTTTGCTTGTTTGGATTGCGGTTGTGCCTACTGCACGTAAGTAAACTTTGCACGGCTTTTATTGCGAGCAATAGTTTTTATTGCGAGCGGTGTGGGAAGTGCACGCGTCTGTATTTTGTTGAGCTTATGAGGAATAGATTAGCGGGAAAGTACTAGATCTTTGTTTATCTATTTAATATATTATCTTATAGCATCGCTTTAGGGATAAAAAAAAACCTGTTATGATGTTATACTGTATTCTAAATAAATAAATAATAAATCTTAGAATGAACTTCTGCAAAGGCACGGCTGAAAAAAATAACTAAGGTCGCACCTGTTCAAAAACTCTCTAGAGATTTTCCTGATGAAATCCCTCAGTCTGTACGACCAGCGGCCGGAGTTTGCGCTGTGAAGGTAGCTCTCGATAGCGTCGAGGAAGCACTGCAGGTGCTTCAGGATCACACCATCGGGGTTGATGCACCAGACTATCCACGAGGCCAGGTACTTTACGTCTGCAAGGAGATCTTCAAACGAAACAAAACAAAAACCAAAGGAAAGGGAAAAAGTTGGTTAGTGAAGACAATATGGAATATTCGATGGTTTCATCCTACTTCCTACTAATATTATTAATGCGCTAGTTTGTGAGGATGTTTGGATGTTTGTTATCCAATAACGGCTAAACCGATTTCGTTGAAACTTGGAATATAAAGAGTTCGACTCCCGAGTCGCGTTGACATGCAGTTTTTATCTCTAAAATCGACGAACAAAAGAGACGTTTCATCAATATATGGAGCCTGGGCCTGCACTGTGTACACTACTCTAAAATATGGCTAAGCAATAAAGTTAACGTATTTAATTGGTTATTTATTTAAATTGACTTCGTTCTAAGGTACATTAAGATTTCCTTCGACAAAGAGAGCAACACACAGCGCTACAAAAATATGGCGGATGGACGTGCGTGAAATGTCATTTTGACAACCTACATTTATCTAAAAAAACAAAAACATTAAATCAAACAACATGACAAGAAAAATATGTCAATATCATGTCAAACGCCAATTATAAACCAACATGGCGGCCTTCAAATAGTGTTCACTTAGTAAAAAAACTTACCAGAAGAACTATTCTTGTACCATCGCATTTGTCTTCAAATTAATGAAAATGTATTTTTCTTGTAATCTCCTATTTTTTCTTAATTTTTCTATGTAGTGTACATGGACCAGGCCCAGAATGAAATGGCTCCTTTCCCTATATCTTAGGGTGTTACCACACCAATCGGTCGACGTCGAACGATTTGTGTGGTAGCTTTGGCAGATCGACAGATACCGGTCGATGAGTGTTACTACACAAATTGATCGACCGTCACTCCTCATACGGCCGACGGAGCAGTCGACGTCGACTGATCCATTCTACTATCGATCGACAATTGATCGATTGGTGTAGTAACACATTTTTAGTTTCCTCCAATCAGACCCTTCTTGACGGATCACCTGTATAACAGTAAAAACAGTGAACTCACCAATGCTGGCGCTATGCTTCGATTGTACGTGCATATCCTTATAGCTGACCGGTAAGTGCAGGGAATTCAGGAACTTGGAGAACATCTTCGGAGCGTACGGACTCCAGTCGATCGCGCCAGGGTTCCGCTTCGCTAATCCAGCGAAAACTATTATCAGCTCCTAGAAATTACACTAATGTTACACCGAGAAAAGGTTTGCATAGAAATATCGGAAACAGTTGGTACATTAATGCGAAGGCTACACCGGTCACACGTGGGTCACGGACGCACGTCGGTTCCCAGTAGCTGTATAGTGCTACATATGTTCCACACTACGCGACGACGCACTGCTACGAACGCAAGGCAGATCCAGCGATCTCAGTCTTTTGTGCCGTTGGAGGGGTAATAATAATAATAACAGATTTATTTCCCTTCACAATTAGGTTTCTTAGATATCAAATTGTTTACAAAGTAGGTAATCTAGTCTAAAACCTGTTTCGTGATAGGGCTGGTGCCTGAAGAAGGTAATAATAATGGTAATACACGAGAAAGAGAGAGAAAAGGAAAGAGGGGGGGGGGGGAGAGCGAGAGAGAGCGAGAGAGAGAGGGAGACGTTGGGGTGACTTGTCTGTTTCACTCGTCTGAGACGTGTGGCCCGTCCAAACATTACATTTACTTCATGGTCCTATTAATTGAGTATAAAGCTAGTTCACTATAATTAGTTAAGGTGTCCTAAATTATACTCACATTTACGCCGCACGGAGCGTTGTAGCAAGTATCCCATAGGTCCATCAGCTCATCAAACCACAACTTGTGACCGTACTCGGCGAATTGAGGAGGCAGAGCCACGGGCAGGAACATAGTCAACTGTCCAATCATGTACACCTCGGATGACCACGGATTGATATGCGGCAGTATTTCGTCCAGGATCTCTTTGGTTGCTGACAGTTCGAAATATCTAGAAGTATATTTTTAGTTTAAAGTATTTTTTTTTGGGTAGAATTGAATAGAAACCGTTTTAAGTTGCAGTTCCCGGATATTGCGATAGCATATCTTGGGTAAGAGTCGGTAGGGGGTCTGTAAATTGCACCATTGTTTATGAAAGAACTAGCTTCCGCCCTTGGTTTCGCTCGCGTGGTAGCCAGATAAAAATTTGCATATATGGTATTCCCAGCTATTTATAAAACACAAGCAAATTTTATTGCAATCCGTTCAGTGGTTGCGGCGAGAAAGAGTAACAAACATCTTCACATCCTCACATCATTTAGGCACGGCTTTTTTTCAGCCCCGACCTTTTGAGAATCATGGTTTGAAATTCTGTAATCCATAGATTTCGGGAGTAGCCCTTTATTCCGTGAGTCATCAAAAACAAAGAATATTTGAATCGCGAATTTTTCAAGGGTTACAGCAAATATGTACTTACGGTCTTGCGCATTTCACCATGGAGACGAATGAACACTCCAGGGAACTGAAATAAAAAGTGAAGTTATTGTTAGAATTATCTATTACATTCCAGTCTGAATCCAACACATGCACCGGTCACCAATAGACATAATTAAACACCAAGATGATACAAAGCGTATATGAAAATGAACTAGAATAAAAGTAAGACAATTATACCTTAACCCCGTCTCTAACCGTGATATTAAGTTGAAAGGAGACAGGGCCAACACATTAGGGTCAACGCTAAGCGGGAGACAATTCTATAATTGTTTAATGAATGAAAATCGAACTGATATCATTCAAATAAAATTGAAAACACTTTGCGCGAGCAAACGCCTCTTTGTACGGAATATGTTGCAAATTATTTACAACTCTAAGTAGATGAAGTCTTAGGCAAGACGGCAAACAAGTTGCCTACTTTCAGAAACTGTAACCCCCATACTGCTACACACAAAGCCGGGACAGCCAAGGTTCGGTTCGTCGCTTGCTTGTGTCGCGATTTTGTTAAACACGAAATTCTGAACGTGTGTTTACTTGACCCTCGCTCGCCAAACATTCGAAATATGCTTGGCGAATTGACGCAGTCTTGTCAGTCTTCGAAAAATGTACGAATAGTTTGACGACCAGTCTGCTTTGAACCTTTACGAGCGTTTAAGCGGCCTCTATATGTCACCTAAACAATATAAGGAACAAAATGACTTGATAAAACAGTTTTGTTGATGAATGAACCAATCCCTCTGCCACCTCGTGCCAACAAAGCAAACCCCGAGATATTCAGTCATTACGTGGGATTTTTATCGTCCTTTGCGAAGCCAAAATAGTTCAGGGCGTCATCGAGCCCTGATCCCGACAAGAATTTGCGAATCATTTGGAGAATATCGACCTCTTGTTTACCAGTTCGTTTTTCCCTAAACACACAATTTCAGTATCATTTTCATTGAACAAAACAGGATATCATCTTCTATAATTCTTCGTCATCGTCAGCCTGTAGAATTCAATTGTTGGACATAGGCCTCCCCAAAGAGTGCCACGATGAATGGTCTTGAGCCTTCTCCATTCATCGACTTCCCGCAACCTTTTCACAATGTCTTCGGTCCATTTTCAATTTTCCACAACCCGTTGCGCGGTTTGAGCTTGCGACCAAGTCTCAGTGCCATGTATGTCATCACTATGAACACTATGTATAACTTGAGTAATAGAACTTATGGAAGGGAAAATATAAGGTAAGAGATTTGATGCACGCGACAGTCAATGGAGACTCGAAGCGCGACAGTTCATCCAAGCCCATTATTGGCGATCAATCGTAATCTAAATATCTTTTAACACATTAATTTGTCTGCTATACAGACCTATAGTATCATGTATTTTAGGTCTTCCAAACTGTCACTTTAGTCTATTATTAAAATGAAAATCAATGTTACTTACGAATTGTAGTGATACATCCCAATATCAGTAGCATTGTTTTTGAACAATTTCTTGCCCAAATCGAATAGGGGCCGCCATGGCAGTGTCAATTCTTTGGGGGAAACCAGGTTTCGCTTTCTGTAATAGGAAAAATTCAAAAGAATAAAATTAAAAACAATACTCTAGGTAGTATGACGTACTAATCCTTTTCTGTGAAATACGTACTATAAGTAGGTAAATTAGTAATTACTCACAAATAGTTTATAGAGTGTATCGTCATTATAATCAGCCTGAAGAAGTCCACTGCAGAACATGCCTAACCCCAAAGATTAACTCGAAGCAAGGCCTTAAGCCTTCACCATCCAGACTTCCCGCACCTTCGGGTGGGGGTTCCTACAGTGCGTCGTCGGGTTCGTAGTCACCATTCGACAACCTTTATTCCCCAGCGGTTGCCGGTACCGCGAGCTCCATAATCTGACTACAACCAGCTTGCCTACTGCCACTTCAACTTGCTAATTCTGGAAGTTTGTCGGTGACTTTTTTTAATTTTTTTATACCGGACATATCACACTCGGCCATCATTTCAGCCGTACGACGTCCACTGCTGAACATGGCTTCCCCAACAGACAGAGCGAATTCCTTACAATGTGGGGGGATTTGCCCATACTCACTGGGCATGCGGGTTGGCGAGCGCAGTTAGAGCTATCGTTGTTAAAATGAGGGACGCTGCTGCCCATCCCCTAGCTTTCTTCCCTTAGTCGCCTTTTACGACATCCGCGGATAGGTAGACATATTCTTCAGCCGGGGCCACCACGGCCAACTGATCCCAAACTAGGCATAGCCTGTACTACCAGAGACATAATAGATAAATATTTAACAGCCAGACACAGAACAAACATTTGTGTGTTAATCACACAAATGATTGTCCAGAGCGGGAATCGAACCCGCGACCTCTACCGCAGAAGGCAGAGTTACTACCAATTGAGCTATGAAGCCAGTCAATTTGGTTCTATTACAGATTTCCTTGTATAACATAGGTAGGAAATACCAAGCATTAGAGTAAGTACCTACTTACTTTGCAAGCATGATGAACAATGTCCCAAACTTGTGGATTTTGTTTGGCTCTAGATCAGGTATGAGTAACAGCTCATATGCTAGTTTTATAAATGCTATATGATCTTCCTTGCTGAATTTAAGACCATACAATCGGATGTATCTGTAAATAAAAGGGTATTTTAAAATCATCTTCATCACCATCCTGCTTATTTCCCACATAAGTATAACGTGTAAATCTATTTACCTCCATCAGCACTCGCTACTTTCTCACACATCAAGTGCCTAATGCTACTTCCTACTAATATTATAAACGCGAAAGTTATTGATAGTATGTATGTGGTTCAATCACGCCGTGCACGAAGGGAGCCTCCAAGAGTCGCACTTTAATCCTTTCACTACACTGATTCTTTCACTGACGGTCATAGACCCTTTTCCGGGCCACCATACCTCAACCTGCTCACTCAACTAATCCTGTATTAGGTCAGTGAACGACCAAGTCAATGACCAAGAAAGAATCAGTAACACGATAAGCAAGCAATCACGCCGTAATGGCTCAAGCGATTTTGATGAAACTTTGAATAGCTAAGAGTTCTTTACGGTTTAAGATCATTTATTTCTCAAAAGATTTAAATCTAAAATTACTTAATGAGAAACCTTCTTATTTACCTAGGTAGAATAGCATTAGGCAACTTTTTATGGTACCATAGAAGCGAAGCCGCAGGCGCAAGCTAGTGTGTATACAGGGTGAGTTTTTTTTCAAGGCCACTTAGGCGAAATCGGAAACCGTGAGAGTAATCGAAAAGTGATGTTAGGAGTTACAGTCTCGATTTTGGAAAAAATAAGATCTGCATTAAAAAAGTTGAAATTTATTTTTAGTTTTTCAAAAAGTAAAAAGTTTTTTTTTGCATTTTCGTGTTCTATGTTTGATAATAAATAAATAAATGTATGAAAACAATGTGTATAAAGTTGTTGGAACACCTTCAAAACTGCAAATTTATAAATTAATAAATATTTATTTATCGAGGGTTTATTATTTCGGTCGGACTATGTGCAAGCAAAGCAATTAATTGGTAAAAAATAACCTTCGGTAAATAAATACTGTTGAGTTTAAAAAAAATATAATTTTGAAGGTGTTCCAACAACTTTAGACACATAGTTATCATACATTTATTTATTTATTATTTTTTTAAAAACCTACATTTTCTGAAAAACTTTAAACAAATTTCAACTTTTTTTAATACTTTTTTTTTTTTTTCAAAATTGAGCCTGTAACTCCTAACATCACTTTTCGATTACTCGCACGGTTCCCGATTTCGCCTAAGTGGCCCTGAAAAAAAACTCACCCTGTATAATCAGATCAAAAGAATCAGAGACCTACTTATAAAAAACAGGCTCACAGCTGCATCTGGCAGGCATCCACAGATCACTGGGTAAGTACTTGTATCTTTGAGAATAACTAGGGGTTTAGTCAGACAATAAGCTAGTCTTTTTCTTGTCGTGTCATTGATTCTTTCTTGGTCATCCTGTATTAAGATTTAGGTAGATATTTAGGTCAGTTACTAGGTTGAGGTATGGTGGCCCTGAAAAGGGCCTACAAGTGTCAATGAAAGAATCAGCGCAGTGAATGGATTCAAGTGCACCTTTTAGAGGCTCCTTTCATGCACATGGGATACTGTGCAATATTGATTGTATTTTAACTTCTTTTGTCATTGAAAACAGCTAAATACAATATCACCTCTGAGCCCCAGTTGTATAAGTATTACTTGTAATAGATATACCTACAATTTAAAAAACTCTAATCCTCATACATGAACATAATGTCAATTGAGTTACCTAGTTATGAGTAAGCAGAGTTAATGAAAAATTGTGTTTATCATGTTTACATGTAGTTGTTACATGTGATTATGATGGTATGACTTCACTGGTCATAATGATAAGAATTTACTAAAATAACTTTTTAAAATACCTACTGTTTTGTTTTTAAAAGGTCTTTATTTAAAATAATAATGTACAGAAATATTATCTAAACACAGTTCAGTACAATACAATGAGCACTTTGTATAAAGTGCATTTTTAAATTGACAAGTATTTTCAAGCTTTTACCACTCTACAACATATTATGCATAATGCTCAACTGACTATAACAAAATTTTATAATTCCCTATGCTTTAAATCCAATGTTTCATTCTAGAATCATTTTTAAATAATTACATGGAACTAGGTATATAGGTGTAATTTATGTTTGCAGAATATCCATAAATGAATTAATTCAATTCAATACATTTTGTGAAACAATTAGGTGTGAAGACATAATAGTTATTACAGAGAGTTAAGGTCAGGTGCTCATGTAAGGAAGCCCTGGGTATTGGCCAGTATATTTCGAACATGTGTACAGTTGCCAAAGGTTAATACTAAACCATAGAACATTCAATATTGAGCTAATATTAGACTAGGAAGGAAGTTTTCATAACATTAACGATTTCAAAAAACCATTTACTATTTGAGTTGATAGGTAATTATTTGTAACACCCAATAGTACACAGTAAACATACATAGTTGTGAGCCCACACTAGTATGCCCTGTGTTGTGGGTAACGAAACAAAGAGTACCATGTTACCACAGCACCCAGACCTATTATATAAATATATTTGTCCCCCAGCGGGAATAGAAACCGCACCCCTTGCGTCTCAGACGGGCACTTGCTTGCTACACCACCGAGATTGTCAAGATAATGGTATTGTACAAAGCAGCACTGATTAATTATTGTGCACATTCAGCACAATTTCGATTAATGCTGAAGTGTGTGAAGTCAGTGCTGATTGTACATGCTCACTCTCAGTCAAGCATTGTTTAGTTAGACCCTAAAGTTCAATAGCATTTATTGATTTCAGATAACATGGAAAATAGTTTCATTTGGAACCTTCTAAGTAACTAGGTCTTCTATGATTTAAGAGCTTAGCTCTTGTCGGTGTAATGATGCAATTCTAAGTAGGTATGTAAGTTTCATCATTCTTAGCATTAAGTTTTGAATTTTTAGATAATATTATGGACCAAAATTGTAATGATTCTTTACAAATGAAAATGTTGGTTTAAGTTGTATTAAACAAATCACTTTTGGTGCCTTACTCATACAGATGGAAGACTATGGGAAGTGGGAACTTTTGGTTTAGAAATACCTATGCTTTGAAGGGCCAAATATTTTAAACTAAAAACTTATCTTTTTTACAGCAGTATAGGGCTACAGACCTTAGTATTCTTTGTTAATTTAAACCACATAGCCTGTGAGAGTCATAGCCCTTTTTCCTGCTGTAGTTCGGTGAAAAAGGGCCCTGTTTAACACACATAAAGACAGACAGATCCTGGGTTTAGTTTTTGCATGATGAGATACAAAACTTTAAAAACATGGGAACGGCTGTTCCGTGATGCGAGACACTCACCTCATGAGCCTAGAGGACCATATCCCACAGCCAGGCTTCATCTCTCGAAGCATCACTGCTTGCGCCAGGTTCGACTTCACCTCCTTCAGGAATGTGTTGGATTCCGCATCCAACTCAGCAGCATAAGGCAAGAGATGGTTCATGATCACTTCACCCTGAGGCCTGAACCCCAGAGCGGCGATACGCTCTGGGGTCATCATCTCCTCCTCAAACTCTTCGTCTTGCAACATATTGAGATCTGTTCTTTCTATTTCACAAAATCTTTCTTGCTTCGCGGCCTCATCAGGCCTGCCTATACTTTACAAAAGGCAGCCAGCAATCAATCAGACACAGCACAAAACTAATAAAAGTAACCCACAATTTTATTGTCACAAATCATCAATTTCAACATAGAATTTAGACAAGTCATGAACGTACGTACGCACTTAAAAAATCGAATAAAATCATCCGAATTACTGAATGATTTCATTCAATTCAGATCATGATGAATTTGATAATTCAAACGTCACTGTCAATTTTTTTAGAGTCATCGAAACACAACACAACAAAACCGAACTTTTTTTTTTTTAAGTTTTTTCCCTTTCGGGCTGGCTATGGCATCTAGGCCTTACCGCCAAGTCTTACGTTTATATTTCTTCGTAGTTATTTTTATCTTTCTTCTTCATTTTACTTCTTAGTCAAGTCACCGTCAAGTCAAGTCTAATTCAGTTTTAGTAAGTTATGATGGTGGCTATTTCACTAAAACCTCAAGGGACCTCTTGGCGCCAACTCGAAAAATGACGATACACGCAATCATTTCATTTCACTTCACTTGTGCGCACAGAACACTATTACTCCTTGTGCGGTTTCAAACCAAAACCGAACATTCAAAACACATTCAGTTAACAACCATAGATAAGAAGCCGCTAAACAATTAATGTTGTTTCCATAGACCAAATGTTGGGAACTAATCTAGTGCCTATATAGTTCACAACTTGTGAGTTAGTGCAATGATAATTTTGTTATTCAAGAAAACCAGAGTTTTATTTTTTATTAACATCGAACAGTCCTGTCCTGACCCCACACAAGGATTCCCTGTGTCGTGGGTATAAGAAACTACGAGTACCACAACACCCAGACCCTGAACAAATTATTTGCAGATCTATCATGCAAACATTCGTCCCACAGTAGGAATCGAACCCGCACCCCTTGCGTCTTAGACTGGCAATCGCCTGCTAGAAAGATAATATAACCACTACCTGCTACGCCATCGAGATCGTATTGATTATAGTACCTAGAATATCAATGCTCATTCTAGTCATGGAAAATCAAGACTCGTGGTATGCATAAATCCAATGAGGAATTGATTGTCGACTGTCACTTGATCGGATGTAGGGTAGGAGTAGGCGGCATAAACCTTTACTAAGTAGTTACAGCAATGGTACAATACAAGTAATTATTCATTTCAATCTACCCAGAATGAAATTACAAAAACCATATGGCGTTATTCCAATCATAAAACACTTTTTTTCTGATAATTTACTGGTATATTCCATTGTTATAAAATATTCGCTTTTGATCAATTCATACATTTAACTACAAGTAAAAGCTATCCAATCATAAACAATGAGATCCGCATTCAGTTTTGAACTGTAACACAAGGCAATAAATTAGATTATCACAGAGTCTTTTCCCGTTGTGTAGAGACTGGCGGCGAATACGATGTCTCGCTTGATGGCGGTGGAAGCTAGCATCATCTTCTCTTGGAGATTTGGATCGCCGATCAGCATGGCCGCGTCTTTCACGTCTACCAGCAACTGTTGGCAAAAATATTGGTTATCTTTTTATTTCATAAACTAGCAACAAATATGTTAATAAGTCGCCCAAAAATGGCCTGGTCAAAACAATAATTTTTAACTGTTTGTTTTGTAAATTGTTTGCTGTCTAAGGTAGTGTAAACTATCCTAAATCGTATGCATCTCTTCATAACGGTCTATTTTTGAACGAAGATTTTTTTGATCAGTGCCGCAGGTTCGAGTGCCCGCCTGAGACACAAGAGTTCGATTCCCGCTGCGGGACAAATGTTTGAATGATGTGCAAATTTTTGATCCATGGTCCTCTAAGTTTCTAATACCCACGACTTAGGGAATCCTAGTGTCGAGTCAAGCCTATGAATGAATGATGGGTTTTCAAAAAAACTTCTTTGAAGCTCGATCTCAATATCACATCACATTGTTTATGAAAATTCAATGCCAATTTTCCAGTTTTAGACGAAATACTTAAGCCCTGATATTACTAGTTTAGACGAGGATTAACTAAACCCGGTTTTGTGACGTGTCATTTCATACAGTCGCTTTATGTCATAAAGTCAAATGGGTTTAGTAAAAAAGGGTTTAATTAGTCCTCATCTAAGCCCAGTTTCGTAATAACAGGGTAAAAGACTGTACCACTATACACACCTCGTGCAACTGCTGTATACACCTGACTATGATGCCTTCTTGTACATCAGTAAGCTCCATGATTTCTGCGAAGGGTTTTTCCAACGCCCATTCGTAGACAACTCGCACTAGGCCGAAGTTTAATCTCACTGCTTGGCCTTCGAATTGGCTTACCTGTGGGATAGAAAATAAGGTTAGAAACCGCAATATCACACAAATTCTACCTCCTATACTACAAACTAATACTATAAATAAATGGGAATGTTTGTAAAGATATTTAGGTATTTTATTTTTATAGTGATAACCTAAATAACACCTCAATAACTATGATTTGTATAAAATGCCAAAAAAAACTACTAACAGAATTTGAAAACGCTACACCTTAAACCATCTGTAAGTGGCTCGGTAGCTTAGTTGGTTTAAGCATCCCCGTATGTTGGGGAGGGTTGCGGGTTCAAAACCCGTCTGAGTCGATTTTTTTTTGAGATATTATATAAAAAGGGCATTTAGTTCATAGCATCTTCTAGACGATTCAACTAGGTAGGTCCAACTTCGACAAAGAGGTCAGCCGACGAATCCAACTCGGATGGGCAGCGTTTGGGAAACTTCGTCATATCTTTTCGTCGCAGATACCGCAGAGCCTCAAGACGAAAGTCTACAATCAGTGCGTGTTGCCAGTGATGACTTATGGCACTGAGACTTGGTCGTTAACTATAGGCCTCATATACAAGCTCAAAGTCGCGCAACGGGCTATGGAGAGAGCTATGCTTGGAGTTTCACTACGTGATAAGATCCGAAATGAGGAAATCCGTAGAAGAACTAAGGTGACCGACATAGCTCTCAGAATTAGCAAGTTGAAGTGGCAGTGGGCAGGCCATATAGCTCGCAGAACCGACAACCGTTGGGGAATAAAGGTTCTCGAATGGCGACCACGAACCGGGCGACGCAGTGTTGGAAGGCCCCCCACCCGATGGACCGACGACATTGTGAAGGTTGCGGGAAGTCGGTGGATGGAGAAGGCTCAAGACCGTTCGTCATGGAACTCTTTGGGGGAGGCCTATGTCCAGCAGTGGACTTCTACAGGCTGATGATGATGATGATGATGATCTTCTAGACTCGGTCGTGAAGAACAGGCATAAATTAGACTAGATAGGATGTTTCAAAATAAACCATGCGATTACAATGAATAAGGTGTATAAGATTGTTAATGGAACCGTTGGAAGGGGAAGACCTAGGCGTACGTTTAGTGACCAAATCGGTGACGTTTAGTAAAAAGGCCAGGTCAAGAGTACCCTAAACCGACGAGCATGCATGAGGAATGTGATGAGAGTGAATGAAGCAAAAGAGGTATGCCAGGATCGTAGCAAGTGAAAAGCCTTGGTCTCTGCCTACCCCAGTGGGAAATAGGCGTGATTATGATTATGTATGTACATCAATGAAGTTCGGTGTTATGAGGCCGTGGTGGCCCCGGCTGAAGAATGGGCCCCTCCATGTCTGCCTATCCACGGATGTCGTAAGAGGCGACAAAAGGAAAAAAGCTAGGGGATGGGCATCAGCGTCCCTCATTTTAACAACGATAGCTCTAACTGCGCACGCCAACCCGCATGCCCAGCGTGGTGAGTATGGGAAAATCCCCCCACATGATAAGGAATTTGCTCTGTCTGTGGGGGAGGCCATGTTCAGCAGTGGATGTAGTAGGGCTGAAATGATGATGATGACTGAAGTTTGAAGAACTTAGCCCTTTTGCTGTAGTCGGGGATCTCACCATAAACTTGGCCTCAACATTCCCAAGCTCCGATTCGATCTGTTCGATAGCCCGCACGCCATCCGCCAAGCTATCCGGCAGTTGATTCCCATCTTCCCTCGTCTTGGCTTGGAACACGAAGCAGCTGAGCAAAGCCGCAATCTCAGCTGGGTCTTTCTCGGTGAATACGTTTCTGAAGACCAGCTCCGTTATGATAAGCTCGTTCGTCGCCATACCGCAGGCAACTCTGCCTGTAAGTTAGGATAAATAGAAATACTACTAATTTGACTACCCTCATAGCTCATTTGGTAGTAACTGCCTTCTGCGCTAGAGGTCGCGGGTTCGATTCCCGCACTGGACAAACATTTGTGTGATGAACACAGATGTTTGTTCTGTGTCTGGGTGTTAAATATTTATCTATTATGTATATCAGTCTCTGGTACCCATATTACAGGCTATGCCTAGTTTGGAATCAGTTGACCGTGTGTGACATGTCCGGAATATTTATTTATATAAATAAGTGTTGTAACCCAGACCAGGAACAAATATTGGCAGATCATGCAAACATTTGACCCGCAGCGGGAATCGAAACACCCGCTGAGCCATTGAGGTCGGGTATTATGTTGTTTATCTTTTTCATTCGCATACCTTTTAATATAACACCGTCCTTGTCATCGATGTAGTTGAGCTCCCGAAGCACAAGCAACCTTCTCTGGTAGTCGGGATATAGGGCGAGGTTCTCGAACGAAAGGAGACGTTTATATTTGTCTCTTTTCCTCTCGGCCTGTTTGCGCTCGTATACTGTTGCGAATTCCGATTTGAAGTTTGCAATATCGGTGGATTTCTTGTGTGCTTCTAGTTCACTCTATGATACAAAATAAGTAAAAAACATATTAATCTATATTGTTTCTTAGGGTGGATTCGACCAAACTAAGACTTCATAGAATAAAATGACTAATTAATCTAGAGTAAGCCTGTTTTCCAGGGAGTTATCCCAGGGATTGTTACTCTGACATAACATAGCGTTTGGTCGAATCCACCCTTAGAGAATTGCGATCCGGCACGAAGGAACAATTAATCTGAGCGTAAACTTGATTATGGGTGTGTTAGCCTAGTTGGATCTACCTCGACTTTCGATAAGTAGGTCATGGGTTCGAATCCTTGGCGTGCACCAATGGATTTTTCTACTTATATAAATGGAAACTTGACGATACCTCTCATTCATAATCAGTCACTAACATCATCGGCTCGATAACTTTTGCCGTCTCTTTCTCACAGTAAAATAAAGAAAGAGGTGGACATATCTACTGTTATTGACCCGAAAAAGTTAATGAGTGACTGAATGATATATCTTTCCTGTTATTCATGCCGATTTCACTGAGAGGATGGTATAGGTGCAGGGCCGCTGGGTAAACCTTACTTCATCTCAATGTGGCCCAGGTCACTTACAGTACAAGTGAGTAAACAGTTTCACATAACGCTGTATAAATCATGTACTTAATCAAATTTCAAACTCAAAATTGACTTTCTTTAGAGAAACCTCTTCTTACCTCTAAAGAATAATTTTGAAACGAATTTAAGAATATAAGACATATCAAGGACTTATCGCATGCCGTTTGAACACAGCTTCATAGTCGATACGACGCAATCAACGCGAACGAATTCGCCTCATTTCAGCGTTATGAATACAAAGCGATACGCTGCGCGCTGTTACTTAATTATCATCATATCGATAAGGCCGCCCATTGTACTACATTAAGTTTGTTGTAGATTTAATATTTAATCATTAAAGTGTTAATCTATCTATCTATCATATTAATCAAACAAGTACATACCGAACATTTGTTCATCTTATCCAAAGTCTGTAATATTTCCCCAGTAGTTATAGAAAGCGACTGTGTGAGACTAACGCGCTCCAAAGTGGTGGCCCCGGTTCGGACAGCGTGGGATAATCTCGACAATTCTTGTACGGCACATGCGCACGTAGAACCCACTGGAGCGTCTTTGAACCTAGAAAATTAAAGATTTTTATTATTAGTAGGTCATCATCATCATCATCAGACTGTAGAAGTCCACTGCTGGACATAGTCTCCCAAAGAGTTCCATGACGAACGGTCTTGAGCCTTCTCCATCCACCGACTTCCCGCAACCTTCACAATGTTGTCGGTCCATCGGGTGGGGGGCCTTCCAACACTGCGTCGCCCGGTTCGTGTTCGCCATTCGAGAACCTTTACTCCCCAACGGTTGTCGGTTCTGCGAGCTATATGGCCGGCCCACTATTAGTAGGTATATGTATTGATTTATTATATTGTAGGCTATCCCGAAAGGGACTTACTTTACACCAAATTGGCAATAAGTTTTGTTTATTTTCCTTTGTCTATGCTTGCCAAAGGTAATGAGCGTGGTCTCGGGAGTAATAGTATTCTGTGGCGTGGTCCGTCTAAATTACCAACATACTGCGTGTTATTATTTTTTCTGTGTCAGCACCACTATGTACTACCAAGTCTACCAATATAGCCCGCAATAAATTTCTTTATTTAATAATATATCTACCTCACTTATTATTTTATATAATATATCTACTATGTACCTACTTATAATATAACTATCCATTTATTAATACATACCTACTATAAATATTATGTTTATTGATGTTAGTCACGTCACGTCGCCTAGGCCCCGTCTGAAAACCAGGGCCGCACCGTACATATTATGTTTGGTGCAGCTTTATGCTGAGACGGGACCCATTTGCCCCACACAACGCATACCTACTCAGCTTACCTACCGCCTCTCCTACCTACATGTTTTTGTTTTCTTATGTGTGTTTTTGTATTACTTAGGTTTAAGTTTTTTTTTTCTTTGTATCGACCTACCTACCTACTTACTGCGTTGTGGGTCAAATAAATACATTTTCTTTCTTTCTTCAGTTCTAACGTTTCATCAAAAAACTCAAAATCAACTATCAAGTAGTTCAAAGTTCAAACTCAATTATTCAATGAACTGTTTTGCGTAGTTACTTTGAGTCTAATGTCTTGTACATTTGATATTTACTTATAAACATGGTTATACGACAAAACTCGTGATTTTATTGACTTTGATTTATCATTCGACCTTCAAAACTTACCGCGGCATCGACCTTTTATCCACATCCTGTATAATCAATTTCTCATCAATTTTCAAATTCATTTTCGTGATAGCGACGATATCCTTCGGCGCTATAGTTATAATCGTATGGTCCAATGTGCCTATATCCGTGCCAATATAATCGTAAATGGCTGAGAACCCGATCATTCTGTACCAGTTGTCTTCCATATCGAAGTTATACTTTGTAGTATCTTGTTCGACCGTATTTAGGACAAGTACTTTGTATGGAGTTTGACGAGGACCTGTAACATTTTTTTTACAAGTTACTTCACAATCAGTACTAGAATTTCCGGAGTCCAGCGAGGTGAACTGTGCCCCAAGCACGAATAATTCACGATAGTGTTAAGCGATATGTCATTCGAAATTAATCCTTACGTACTAAATAAATACTGAATAAAGTCAATTTTAAGAATGACTTTTATAGGCCTGCTACTATTTGAGATATCGCACGCCTTCAAATTTCAAACTCAAACGTAGGGATCATTTTGAAATAACTATATATATATATTTTTTTTTTTTTTATATTCCGGACATTGTCACACACGGTCAACTGATCCCAAACTAGGCATAGCCTGTACTATGGGTACCAGAGACTGATATACATAATAGATATATATTTAACACCCAGACACAGAACAAACATCTGTGTTAGTCACAAATGTTTGTCCAGTGCGGGAATCGAACCCGCGACCTCTAGCGCAGAAGGCAGAGTTACTACCAACTGAGCTATGAGGCCATTCAGGCCATTTCAAAGGCCATTTAAAATGGCATATAACGTATTTGCACATTATGCAAACATTCTGTAGCTTATGAACTAAACTGTAACATATATACTGGCAAATAAACATCTATGCCCGCCTGGGGAGGTACCTCCGCCTTACAGAAGATCGCAGTCAAATAACATTATTTGTTTCAAATAGTGTTGTGTTCCTGCGGTGAGAAAGGTGGCCAGAGTTCTGGAGGGGAAGGGGTTCGGCAGGCAACGCATTAGCAATGCTCCAGGTGTTGCTGATGTCAATAGGCGACGGTAACCACTTACCAACAGGAGGGCCGTAAGCCTGTTTGCCTCTGTATAACATTAAAAAAAAAAAACTATCTATCTAAGACCAGAATTTGTGCCCAGTAAGAGCAATACTTTTTATTTTTGCCAGTATTTTAAGCAGGTTAATTTTTGAATGAAAATTATTAGATTTCACTCACCACTTGAATTCAAAAGTACAGCCAGCTGATTGATATAAGCTCCAGATGAAATAATCAATACTTTTCCGGGTACCATTTCCTTGGCAACCTTTGCCTGGCCGAGTAGTATCGGCATTATATCGTTCAGCACTTCTATGTAAGTGACGGCTGAAAAAAAAAAACATTTTTACAAAACGAATGTAGGACGCAATAAGGTATTTTTCTTGTCTTAGTTCTTCTGCTAAGGGAATCTTTGGCGCCAAGCCATAGCATAATAATTCCAATGGATAGAATGGACACTCGATACGTCTTACGAGATCAGGGAAAGAGAAGTCAGGAGGTTCCCCCTATGATTGATCGTCATGTAACTGATTCTTTCTTGGTCATCCTGTATTAGGTCAGCGACCAGGTTGAGGTAAGGTGGCCCTGAAAAGGGCCTATGACTGTCGGTGAAAGAATAATTTTAATGAAAGGAGTGAGCCTCTTAGAGGCTCCTTTCGTGCACATGCCACATGTCTTCGAATTTTTAGGTACTAGAACATGCCGGTTTCCTCACGATGTTTTTCTTCACCGTTTGAGAGCACTTTCCGAATGGAAAATCCATTGGTGCATGACCGGGATTCGAACCCACGACCCTGTGCATCGGAAGGCGGGGCCACTACTAACACTCCACTAGTGCTCTAAAGGTCGTTTATCCCAATATAACTAGTAGAACTTACCTATATCATAGAAGGTAGCTAGGGGGGTGAGGTGTGAAGCAAGCGGGGTACTGCATTTCTCCGAGTACTCTTTCTCGGCTAATTCGAGTTGTTTCCTATAGTTATCCGCTTGGAGTATTTGACTGAACTCTCGGAAAGAACGCTGCATCATTCCTTCAACTGACACCGTCTCCGCGCTGTGAGATTAACAATCCTACTAATATTATAAATGCGAAAGTTTGTGAGGATGTTTGGATGTTTGTGGTTTAACCACGCCCAAACGGCTGAACGGATTTCGATGAAATTTGCCACAGAGATATATTATAGTCTGCCTTATAGTAGGGATGCCTCTGGTACTGCAACCGTTCATAGGCTACGGTAACCACTTACCAACAGGTGGGCCGTAAGCTTGTTTACCACCTTGGTTGTATATAAAAAAGGAGTTCTTGTAGATTACATGTAGATACAAAAATGAGCTTATTATACGCAACAACCGACTCGTTGGTAATGTAAGGTAGGTAGTAACCGTCTACGAATACAATTTTTTTTTTTGCAGTTTTTTCCCTTTCGGGCTGGCTATGGCATCTAGGCCTTACCGCCAAGTCTTACGTTGATATTTCTTCGTAGTTATTTTTATCTTTCTTCTTCATTTTACTTCTTAGTCATGGTCAAGTCACCGTCAAGTCAAGTCAAATTCAGTTTTAGTAAGATATGATGGTGGCTATTTTACTAAAACCTCAAGGGACCTCTTGGCCTCTTGACCTCTTGACCAACTCGAAAAATGACGATACACGCAATCATTTCATTTCACTTCACTTGTGCGGTTTACTCAAACAATATTACGCAAAACACCACCATAATCACATAATATTATTCAATTTAACACTAGTTATGTAAAATAAATTGAGAGCACAACATCACTTTCTCAAGTTCCCGCCAAAAAGGTCCGAATACTAAATATAATCGAACAATATACGAACAAGCCGTAAGTCTATTTTTATTGTGACACATTTGCTTCAGGTCCACTCTGGGATGACATCAGTTATGAATGTTATGATTTGGGGTCGGGCCATGGCGTCTTCTTGCCGTGCAAATGCGAACGTTTCAGCGCTATTTTACACGAATTTGAAACATAAATAGTTGAGATTGACAACTTACGACACCGCCTAAATTGATACGAGGGTTGATCATAAACTAAAACTTTTTACAAACAAGTAAATAAACTTTAGAAGACTTCTTACCGTAACAAACTCAATATCATAGCGTAGGTGAGTCGGAACTGTGAGGACAGCTTCTGAGGGATTCCCATCATCATACCTTTCAGCGTCACCAGGTCTGGCACCTCCTCTTTGCACATTATTATCACTGTGCCGGTCTTGTCCAAACCTGGATGGAAAATATTATTATTAATCATTTATTTCAGAGCATTCCCATATTAAAGTTATTAATAATAATTTATTAATGAATTAAATTAAAAATAAATTCATATAAAAAACATCAAATTACATACAATATCAAATCAAATCAAAATACAAAAACACAATACTATAAATAAACACCTTAAAACCTACTTGACCAAGATATTGCGATACTGCTCCGAGCATTATAAAATGAACTTTATGCCTAAGTAGAAACTTAAGGAGCTGTTTTCCGAACCCATCCAGCCTCGACGCGTGTACTTTCAAAAGTCTGCCTTCATCATTTCATCCGTACTCGTAGGGTGTCTGTACTGCTTAACATAGGCTTTCCCCACAGATTTCCAGAGCGACTTCCTATTATATAGGAGGAAATTGCCCATACTCACCACGCTGGGCACGCGGTTGGCGAGCGCAGTTAGAGCTATGTTCTTGAACTAGGACTTTATATCAAACTTATTAAGGTTGAAATTACCTCGTCTCCCAGCCCTGCCAGCCATCTGGATATACTCAGCGGGGGCTAAGGTCCGTCTCTGTATTCCATCGAATTTGGACGTCTCGTCGAACACAACAGTACGGGCTGGCATATTCACTCCCATTGCGAACGTTTCAGTTGCAAAGAGGATTTTCACCTAAAAATATTACATAGAGTTATTTCAAAATAGTAATCATCACCCTCAGAAGTCCTGTTTACTTCTTGGAATAGGACCCCCCGATAATATTTTGAAAGTTGAGTCACTCTCAAGTTATCAAATTCAAACATTCATTTACTTACAAATCCAGATTGGAAAAGCATTTCGACGATTTCCTTCAGCATAGGTAGAATACCACTGTGGTGAATACCAATACCGTTCTCCAGCACTCTTTGAAGTCTTATAACCTAAAATCAGAACAAACATCAAAAATTGTGCCCTATACTTGGATGATAAAGTTTGTTTTGCAACGTGCGACAGCATAAGAATGATTAAATCTTTAAAATTGCACTTTATTTCGACAAGTCAAGGTTTAAATTGCACTTACTTGTGGCAGTCTACGGTCAGGTTCTTTCAATCTTTGCACGCATCTTTGGAAGAATGATTTGATGTGGCTTTTCTCTTTGCCAGTAGTCAAATCGACAGACATAAGGTTTTCCGCATTTTGGTCGCAGCTAGAAACAATTTAAACTGTATTCAAGGAATGTTAGGTCCGAATTCGACTGGCAAAATGGTTGGTTCATTTGGTCAGCTTACCGATTTCGTGATAGTGTAAATGCAACTACAGGCAATTTCTCCTTTTGCCGCAAATGATCGATAAACGCAATCCACATAGTCTGTTCTGCTTTTGGGTTCATGAACTGTTTTCCACCTTGAAAATAAAAATAATTGATGACAACCGCAGATGGAACTTTCAGACAATTTACAACTTTGTTGACTACATAAAATTAGGTTCACAATACCCCAATTACAAATAAATTGTAAAACAGTATTCTGTTTTACAATTATTATTTTCCGACTATTGTCGGGCAAATATCTACTCTATACTCTTTACCTTTAGGTCCAAAGTTCTTTTTGAAGTCGTTCTCTCGGGATTTCTTTGCGGCTAGCGCTTCATTGTACCCTCTGAGCTGAAAATTTCCGTCTTGATCGATAACCTTGAACCTTTCATGTTTCGACTTACCACCGGAACCTGAAATTGATAATAATAATGCAACAGTGTTTACACTAATGTAGTGGAATATTAAGATCATGTCAGCTTTTATCTTTACAAAGCGAATCCATCTGTTGATTGACTGTAAGGGTCAACAACAATTGATCGATCGACAATCCATGCAATCAATCGATAGTAGAAGGAGATCAGGAGGGCAATTGGGTAACTTTATTGCATTTGGGCATCACATTTACCTGTATAAAGATAGTGACATAAGGGTACAGGTCGTTTCGGCGTCGATACAACATAAACCTTCCGTTTCTTGGTCCGACCGACCCAGTCGGCGAATTGAAGCGTATTCGGTACAGTTGCACTTAACATCACTATGGTCACGTGGGCGGGCAGGAGGATTAGTACTTCTTCCCATACGTAGCCTCGCTGCAATAAATTATTAATTTTTAGTAAAAAATATATAGTGGTATCCTTTACTCTAAATAAGTCCCTCAGGCAATTTTCAGCAGTGATAATGATAATGATAATCTTTATTTCTCTTTAAACATATTACATGTACTTAGATTCGTCAGACAAAAAAAAAATAAAATTATTGATTTACAATATTATACCTATACAAAAACATCAGATACAAAATGTATGTAGTGGACGTCCAATGGCTGAAATCATTATATTAACGTGATTGTTTAGCAAATTAAATATTCCGTAAATATATTCCGGACAGCCTATATGCTATTCTAGGTAAAGAACTTTATCTATTCCAAGTTTCAACGAAATCGGTTGAGCCGTTACGGCCTGATTGAACAACAAACATCCAAACATCCTCAAAAACTTTCGCATTTATGATATTAGTAGGATGATGTCACGACACTTACCTCAGCGTTATTAATATAATGCACCTCGTCAAATATCACAAACTCCAGATCCCTAGTGACGTCAGAGCCGCAGTACAGCATCGAGCGCAGGATCTCAGTAGTCATGACCAGACATGTGGCCGTGGAGTTGATCTGTAGGTCACCGGTCAGGAGGCCGACCTCACCGAATAGTTTGTTAAAGTCGTTGTACTTCTGGTTAGAGAGAGCTTTAATGGGGGAAGTGTAGATTGCCCTGTAAAGATATTTTTAATTAAAGGCACTAGGCATTTATTGAGAGCACTGGAGGAAGGCCCCCCTGCCAACACTGCGTCGTCCGGTTCGAGGTCGTCGTTCGAGAACCTTTGTTCCCCAACGGTTGTCGGTTCTGCGAGCTATATGGCCCCACTCGATGGACCGACGACATTGTGAAGGTTGCGAGAAGACGGCGGATGGAGAAGGCTCAAGACCGTACGCCATGGCACTCTTTAGGGGAGGCCTATGGACAGCAGTGGACTTCATCAGGCTGATGATGATGATGACTGGTGGAGGGGTGGTAGACCCCGACATGTTTCGAACTCACGATCCACAGGTCGTGAGTTCGACAACACTCTCGTGCAACAATGTGTCCTCAAACGGTGAAGGAAAACATCGTGAGGAAACCGGCATGTCCTAGAACCTAAACATTCGATGACATGTGCACGAAAGGAGCCTTTAAGAGGCGCACTTTAATCCTTTCACTACACTGATTCTTTCATCGACGGTCATAGGCCCCTCAGGGCCACCATTACCGCGTTTTGACATTAGTGAACTATCAAATCGTGTATCTTATTAGTTGTTAAAATAAAGTTGCACATATTTTCTAACCTTGTACAGTTTCTTCTGGACATCGCTATGGCGTATTCCGCGACGACTGTTTTCCCGGCCGAGGTGTGGGCGGCTACAAACACGTGGTGTCCTTCTTCAAGTTTCAGAATAGCCTGGAACATTAATATTCACTTCTTTATAAGATAGGAAAATAACAGAAATAGACTTCAAGAGAATTAGTTGATGTTATTGCCCCCATACAGGACATGCGGCACCTGCTTTCCTGTCCACTGTGTACGGCCACCTGTACTTGGGAGGACCTGAATGAGGCAACGGATAGGGCCATCGAGGTTGCTACATATTGGTCGAGTAGAGTTTGAAGGAGTCCTTGACTCGAGAAGAAGTTGGTGTTATGTGTGTTATTTTCATAAAAACTTCAACAGCAAGCTATATTGCCTGCCCACTGCCACTACTTGAATTCCGAGAGCTATTTCGGTGACTTTGGACTACCTCATTATTATAGTACCTACCCATGTCTATTTTATAATCACATTTTATTTGTTATACTGACGCAAATAGGCTTGCGGCCCTCCTGATGGTAAGTGGTTACCGTCGCTTATTGACATCAGCAACACCTGGAGCATTGCTAATGCGTTGCCTGCCAAACCCCTCCCCCCCAAAGAGAATTTTTAGGTTCTAGGACATGCCGTTTTCCTCACGATGTTTTTCTACACCGTTTGAGAGCACTATATAGCGCACATACCTGTTTCTGGAAGTTATCCAACTCAAATGGATAAGTATGAGCCATATCCTTTAATTTCTGCCTAAACTCTGGCACAGGCAGAGATACATCTATCATCTCTGCCCATTCGGTCGATGTTGCTCCCAACTTGATATTTGAACTGGTGATATTCAAGATGGGTAGCTCGGGCAGTTCTATTTTAGGCATGATGATGGACTGTCCTAGGAAGTTGTCATCGGTTGAATCAGCTTCTGTTTCAGTACTCTTGGATACTTTGCTTGGTCTGTTTTGAGTTTCATCAGCTTTCCAGAAATCTGTAATTTAATTTTACAACCTATAAATAATCAATAATCAGTGAATAAAATTCACACACCTTCCCTCAGTTTACCCATATTTTGTGAAAAATTTAATAAATGTTTGTCACATTTATTATATTTTTCACAATATTCTTATACTGTAGAGTAATACAGTATAGTAATATTGTGTAAAAGTTTCATGTATTAAACAAAAACTAGACTTGTTTTTGCATTGCAATCATGCAAACTCTTTAAGAAAAATATTAACTCAATGAATGAGCACTACAGTATTTGCATTTTCATACATATTGAGATATTTCTATGTTTCTTATGCATGAACTTGAAAGTTTACCGCGGACATAAGTATTCCAGAGCAGCCTTACTCTAAATAACTCAATGGCACTTAATTTTTAAGTTGCCGCTTTATTTTGAAGTAGAAACCATGCTTACCTAACAAATGTGCATGATTATCAACTGCCTCTCTACTTTGTTCAATGTTTATCTTAATTTCAACATTTTCTTTGGCATCTGGTAATTCTTGTATCTCCTGGCTAGCTTCATTGAGGAGTGTGAAGCCATCTTTGGCGAATAGCACACTTTCGTTGCATCCGGGAACAGTTGATAGGAGATCTGAAAATGTGAAAAAAATTACATAAACTGATGTGTCCCTGTTTGAGGGCAGGATACAGGGTAATTTACACTACTGGTCCAAATATAGGCTTGTTAATGAACATACCTAGGTGATAGGCATCACACAAGGAAGGCTCAATGGAACTTAGTAAAACTCCTTAAAAAGTAGGTACAACAGGTACTTTATATAAAAAGAAGATTTGCGATTTTAAGATGATGGCTGATTTGATGCATAAGATCGGCTTTTTGGTGTACAAAATACATATCCTATAATATTATATATGTGAATGTTTGTGAGGATGTTTAGATCTTTGGATGTTCGGATGTTTGTTGCTCAATCAAGTTTAGTTTACTTGCATCAAGGTACCATGTGAGTGCGGGCGCAAGCTAGTTTGATAATATAAGTTTGAGAAATTGGTTAATACAATTAATTGCTACACTGCAATTAATTGTATTAACCAATTCATTTCATACCTTCTCCTAAAAACATCCCTGGGTCTTCATTTTCTAGATCAAGTTTAGCTTCCAAAGCAACTTCTTTCAGCATTTTGTTCAGAATCTCTTCCTCGAACCCAGCAGGTAGGAACGGGCTCTGGATAACTGTACCTCTGGTGGCCTGGCCAGGGGGCAGTGGTAGTCTGGCCATAGATATCCCATCTTCCTCATCTTCATCAGGAATAGGTACTTCTTCAAAATGAGTGATTTCACCCGTTGCTAGGTCTCGGATACCCTAAAATTGAGGTTATTAATACTAAGGACTGTATCTACTTTAATATAACAAGACTAGGAGTAAAATGTCGGAAAACATTCTCATGATCAGATGTATAAAAAACCAACCTGAACATGTATTTAACATTTTTAGATTTCTTGGCAACATTATGATAAAAAATTAACCATTGAGGTTGATCATACTTTGTTCTAGGGGAATTACCTCTAACTACAATAAGATAAAAATGTATATGTAAGAGGTCGGTAATATATAAGCCTCTGGGAATGCCATACCTCTAATGTAGTATCAGGATCGAAATCGTCATAGAACCGGAACAACGAATTTACATTGCTTTCACGGTGCCAATGACCTTGTGATCTTTCCCAGCTGTGTATAGATAGACGTTCAGGTTTGAGGATGTAGTCCTTCACCTTTTCTCCGAGATCCTCTAGTACCGGTGGTATCTGGAACGATAACGCACTAGTCATCAGTAAAATTGAGTTTAGGGTAATCTAATCATTGAAATGATGTGAATACCTTGTAGTCGGAGATATCTCCAGCATCCTGAGACATTTTTTATGTCACTTTCTACAGATCAGCTTTTTCTTGCACAAATAAATAAAACCTCGCAGGCTCCGGAATTTTTGTTTACTTTTTATAACATTGACAAATATAAATTGACACTTGTGACAGCAAATTCACAGCAGAGCGTAAAGGCTCCCTTATCTATGGTCAAAGCAAAAGCTTTTTTGTAGCATTTCGATTCGGGGCCAAGCTACGCTTTATTTTGTGGTATCATGGCATGATAATGTCAGCCAGCATTCTACCAATGCGTTCGATGATGTTAAACTCTGGATATTTTAGTGTCAGGTTGTCTTTAAGATGGTACAGACATTAGGTAGGCGTTATGGGACCTATAGTCCATAGATACATGGGAGCCGATCATCCGAGCTAAGGTACGTAAGCAAACTCGGTACTATCTTTTCGTCGAATCTAAGTAGCTAAGGGAACAAACACGGAGCTATCATTTTAAGAGTAGGAAGGTACGCTGTGTACCTAACCTAACTACTCATTATAAATCCCACCAAAGATCTTGAAGAAGACCGAGCTGCGCTCTGTATCTTTACAGGGTTAACCTAAGTACATCCAAATAACCTAGCTATAATATAGGACGTACCACTAAGAACCTCATATTGATCAGGCACCAATTGATAAAACCGCGCTCATAAGTCTTTTTACGGGTACCCACTTGGTAGATCGTAGACCTAGGTATACTTGTAGGTACCTACCTAAATAATGGTAATACCTACATAACTAATGGCAGGATATAAATATAATGAGTCAGTGCGCCTCGAGACGACCAAGGCCGTTAGGTAGATCCCTACCACCAGCCCTCTACAAACTTGATCTTACTTCACCGAATCCACTTCGCCGCCGAGGTGCTGGATGTTCACGCGTCTTTGTTTTAAAAACTATTAAAGAGTTCGAAAATAGAGTCGAAACTTTTTTTTAAAATTAAATATAAGAGTAATAATGGTTTACCGGTTGTGGTCGAGAGTGGTGATCATTTGCCTAGTGGATTTAATTATGGAAGCCACTGATGGACTCTCCCTGGTAGGTTGTATTTATAATTTTATAAGCTTACTTATTACCTAGGTACCTAATTAATTATTATGTGTGTTCACGTCACGGTCGTAAGTGTTTACCTAAATTCGCATTATAGTTAGGTACATGTTGCCCAAAAGAAACTTTCCAGATTTGTTCCTTTAATTTTTATATAAGTAGGTAACTTTAAAAAATCTGTCAAAAGATTTTTTTTTGTTGATGTATGTAGTTCTTTGAAAAGTATCCTTTATGTCGTTATGTAGGAGACAGGGTTAATTTTAAGCTATGCTTAAAACTGGGTTTCTAATTATGAGGATAATAGATTGATAATTTTAGCTCTTGTAGTTACATACATATCTCAATAACATTTACACAAGAAATAACCTCTAGATGAAACAAAAAAGTATCTAAAAATACCTAAGTCACAGATTAACACATACGCAAACGTATTACCTACACATTTTTAATAAGTCTCTATTTTTTTCTAAAAGCATTAAGTACCTACCTACATTGGTGGTTAGGTAATTTATGACCCTACATTGATAGCTCTTACTGCTCTCGCAAATCCGCGTGCCCGGCGTGGTGAGTAGGTATGGGAAAATTCCTAGGGCTATGTTCAGCAGTGGAGATCCTACGGCTGAAATAAATTACATGTTTTGTAAGTCAATATTATAGATACATTGGTAGGTAATTCTTAGCCACAGTTTATTTAGACTGATTACCTACAGTAACAATATATATAATAGCACATTTCCTTAATAATATTGTGCATTCCGTACAATTGAAACTTGATTGTCGTCGTGCAGCCGTGCAAATTTGAAGTGCGGAAAATACATATTTGTATACCTGCCTAGTTACTTACTTACATACAAGTAGATACGAAAACGGGAAGTTTCACAACCGGCTGGCTCGCTTATGTCTCTGAGATAGTAGTGTAGATAGTAGGTACTTACTGTAGGTTGCGGTGCTTGCTCCATTCAAAAGATAACGTTACATAATTTATGAGAGGCAATTTTTCAGAATTCATAAAAATACACAATCGTAAACATACTTTGTAGGTTTGTAACCCATAGATCAGGTACCTAGGTATTAGTTGAGAAGAATTTAATTGATAAAAAAGTCTATACCTAAACCTATGTATAAGTATTACTTTTATGTGTGGACTTTAAAACTTTTCCAACATTACTGGCCGTTGAAATATCTCTAAGGTATTTTAAATAAAATGTTTATATCCGGTACCAATTGGTGAATTTTACTGAACGGTCAAAAGTGTCGTGTAAAAGACTTCAACGCGCATCCGGAGCATATTTATGTGTATTGTATAGTTAGGTAGATACTATATTTGTGTAGTTTATAAACTACTAGTTTGCGACCGCGGCTTTGCTCACGTGGTACCTAGATAAAAGGTAGTCTATATGATATTCTACATAAAGAACTCTATATATTCCAAGTTTCATCGAAACCGGTTGAACCGTTACCGCGTGATTGAACCCCGAACAAATTATAATACCTATAGGTCGGATTTATTTATTTATTTATTTATACTTTCACACTAAAATTTGTGTAAGGAGGACTTAATGCTAAAGCATTTTCTACCAGTCATCCTGGGCGTGCAAAAAAGATGGTGAGGCGTGACAATTAAACTAAACTTATTATAATACTATATTATTATTAGGATTTATTGATAAGAATAAGGGACTTCTTTATTCTTAGGTATCTCAGTAATTATATAACTCAATACTACATAAGAAGGTAACTACTTAAAACTTGTAAAATAAATAAAAAAAATTGCACGGTCAAAAGTTTGGTGTAAGTACCTAAAAGACTTCAACGCGCACTGGATGCATATTTCTGTGTTTAATTTATAGTAAATATTTCATAAAATTTTGTGTTTTAAAGATTTATAATTTTAGAAGACCAAGAGATATGTAATGCAATTTATATTCGATTAAGTAAAAGCAAAGCCACTCAACTTTACTGCAAAATCAAATTTTCGTTTAAAATATTTCAACGCGCACTGGGGCGCTGCAAAATGATTGTGTTTGAGCGGGCGAACTATTAAGTAGATATTAAATTTTAAAAGTCAAAACACTCACCTTTTTAACCTCATTTTGCTCACTCGGAATGACACTGGGTGGTATTCTGTCATTCAAACACACTTTATGTAAGTAACTATAATAAAATCCTCAAAATAAAAAGCCGAATCAAGAAACTCCTCTTTTTTTTGAAGTCGGCTAGAACATCGCCACGTTTATACATACATCCGGCTTCATACTATAAATGCGAAAAGGATGGATGGATGGATTTTTATTAATCAATTACGTCAGAACGGCTGAATGGATCTGGATGACATGCTTCTTTTTATCCTTATAGGCACCAAGCGAGCGTAGCCGTGGGCGGAAACTAGTGAGTTAATAAATCAATGCGGTAGTGAGAATAATGACGCAATAAGTGTTTTACGGCCAGAATGCCTCAAAGAGCATGGTACGCTGCTGGATACAAGTTTTTGCATCCGGAGTCGTGTCACGAACGCTATAATTGCAGCTGGCTGGCCGGTGAATCCAAATGACGCTACATAAAGTCTGCGTCACAAAAAGGGTCTTTTCTACTTTTAATTATAATCATTTATTTCGCTGCTGACGACGGCCATCGCGAGCACTGAATAACTTACATAAACACACAAGATCGCAGCCAAATAACATTATTTGTTTCAAATAGTGTTGTGTTCCTGCGGTGAGTAAGGTTGCCAGAGCTCTTTAGGAGGGGGGAGGGGTTTGGCAGGCAACGCATTAGCAATGCTCCAGGTGTTGCTAATGTCAATAGGCAACGGTAACCACTTACCATCAGGAGGGCCGTAAGCCTGTTTGCCTCCATGTATAACAATAAAAAAAAAAAAACTTCAAACACCTAACCCACACCGCGCCGCATCGTACCACTATCGCGCTGCATTCTGTGTAGCAAAGGCATTATTTTATGGGAAAATGGCATCCCACTTGATTGTAGCCAAGTTAAGTGGTAATCCTTGACAAGTTACGCGACGAATATAACAATGAATTTATATTGTTCTTGGTTTGTCGGCCAAGGCTTTAGGTCCATGTGTGGGAATCGTTGATGAACCTTTATTATAAGGTAACCTGTCTGATTCACAAACAAATTATGGTTTGATTGTGTCAGACAGATTACGCTTTATAAAAATAACTCATTGCGATAATATCGAGGTGAAAATGCGTTTAAGTGGTAGTGATTTATCTATTATTTATATTGTCTTTTTTTCTTAATTTAATGGCTAATGCTGTATGCGTTAGCCATTAAATTAAGAACAAAAGTCCTACCACCAAACCTAAGACAACGCAATTCTTACAAGCGCACAAACAATTATCTCACTATTTGCTGTCCGAGAGTCCTTTAGTAAACTTTCACGTAATTTTAGAGCAGTAGGTAGGAAGGTAAATATCAAATTGAGGTTTATTTGGCCTGCAACCTGAATTATGAAATAATATCTGCTTGCTTACATAATATGTGGCTAGCTTAAACCTGCTAGCCGAGTTACGAGTATATCTGTCTTTCAGTTGTTGCAATAACTAAAAGTGATCCTAAAATGGCTCCATTTAGAATCCTCATCATATAATTTGACCGGTGGCGTAGCGGGCGATTTCCCATCTGAGACGCTGACATCTGAGGGCTGTCGGTTCCAATATGTTTTAGGAATCCGTGTGGTATCAGGATTATGTATGTCACGGTTGGGTTTTATATATTTATAAACACTAAACTTCAAATAAGCTTATCATTTAAAATTACATCGAGTGAACGTAAAATTTAGGATTGAAAAAATGACCTTTAGTATTTGACACTCAAGAACCATAAGCATGCGTTAGCATCCTATTGGCTGTAATCAGATCGCTATAGTTTTTTGGTAACCAAAGTGACCAAAATGTATTTTCAAGGAAATTTAAAAAAAAATGCTCAGACCAGTGTTTTTTGCTTTGCGTTGTTTATGTCATTCAGTCAGGGATTTTGATACCTAAAGATGCGATAGGTTTTGTGATAACTTAAACTTCATGGCTCCGTACCATCAACTTTGCGATTTTATTTAGGCGGTTATTGAGTTGATAGTCACATAGATTAGTGGTTCAGTTTCGTGTAAAATAGAGCTAAATTGGTTGCATTTGAATGGTAATAAGACGTCACAGTAAGGCCCCTGTTCATTTAAATAACTAGCAATACAACAGCCTTCAAGGCTAAACCATTCTCCCTCTTTTTGTTAACTATTATTATAGTATTTATAACAGCTCTAAACTAAATAATCACCTTATTAAGATGTACGTAAGCTGAAAGATTGCGAGTATTGAGATGGATGAGTGCTTATCAAAAATCGATAAGATACGAGAAAGGAAATAATTCTAAGGACGAATACTACCTACTTATATAAGCTCTTTAGGGGGGAGGGGGTTCGGGGTCGGCAACGCGTGCGTGATGCCTCTGGTATTGCAAGCGCAAGGCTTCGGTTACCGCTTACCAACAGTTGGGCCCGTAGGCTTGTTTGTCACCTCAGTCGTATAAAAAAAAACATCAGAGGTAGTTTGCAAGTAATCCAGTGAAAGATGAGGAGTGATAGGTTAGCGTGGTATCAACTTGTATTATCTGGCTCTGTGGTTCGAATTTTAAATTGACTCAAACAGAAATACTATACCATTTTACCACGGTATACGGTTTTATACGGGTCTCACCTAGTATAAATTGGGCATGTATTTAGAGCATGTATTTATTAGTTTTGTCGGCAGAATAATATCTATACTTATCCTACTCATCGATGTGTGTGGTTCAATTACGCCGATGAAACTTGGAACAGATAGAGTTCTCTACCTAGAATAGTATTTAGGCTACTTTTTATACCAAGTACCAAGCTAGCGAAGCCACGGGCGCAAGCTAGTAAATAATAAAGCAGTACCTAAGCATATTCATCAAGGATTTTCCTGGATAAATAAGCGCTGTTAATAAATGCAGGCAATCAATATACTCTACTATGTTACTATGTACTATTTAGGTATTGATTGTCATTGTTTATGTGTTCCTATGCGGACCACAGAAAAGAGGGGACTCTTCTAACACAGGTTATTGCAACTTAAAAGAAGAGTTCCCATACCATGTAACACAGCACCTTATTTGGAACAATAAGATAAAGCGTGCTCCATCTTAGGCCACATCTCACTTGCAAAAGTGATGGTGGTCAAACGGCTAACCATCACCAATAAAAAAAAAATGATTTTGATTTGATTTTTGATACTACCACATATGAATGGCATGGCGGTGCGTCAGAAAATTCATGCGAATTCCAAAAAGACCAAAAACAGAACTAAGTAACCCAATTGCGAGCATAAACAATTGACACAGTTACATGCTCCTAATTCTAGTGAAATATCAAAAATCATCATCATTAAAAAACAATTATTTAAGTAGGCTACAATGTCAATGCTCAGAAGAAGAAGTCACGCCTTAAAAAAAAAAAAGAATTCAGTTATCTGTTTGTTTACCTAAGCTGCAAGTTTTCATAAAATAAAAAAAAAAATACTTTTGTTTCAGCCGGAAACACCGCCCCGAACTTGCGTTATCGGAGCAGGCTACTCAGGGCTGGGCGTGGCCAGGTACCTGAAGGAATACGGCGTTCAATTCACTGTGTTCGAGGCGGCTAAGGATGTGGGGGGTACCTGGAGGTTCGACCCTCACGTGGGTGTCGATGAGGACGGGTTGCCTATTTTCACGAGCCAGTACAAAGGTTTAAGGTGAGCTGCTTAAAAAAGTTCCCCCGAAAATGGGATCACATTATAGTAGATTATGTTTGTTCATGAATCTGTTACGAAGGTGTCTAATATTAGTAAAATGTGTACAATGAAGTCGTCAAAATTTGGACTTGAATTTTGATCGATAAAATTTTGAAGATTGCGAAAAATGTTCGTCGTAGCACTCTTTGGGGGAGGCCGATTACCAGCAGTGGAGAGTTCTCCAGGCTTGTGACGATAATGATTTTAAGTATAGTAATGGAATTGGCTCTACAATTCATAGTGGCTATTAGCTCAGAGCGCAAATCTCTTTAGCCCGTTGCGCAACTGGCTATAAAGAGAGATATGCTCGGAGTTTCACTGCGTGACTAAAATCAGAAATGAGTTAACCCGTAGAAGAACCAAGGTTACCGACATAGCTCTCAGAATTAGCAAGTTCAAGTGGCATTGGGCGGGCCATAGGTGTAGCTGAACCTATGGTGAATAAAAGTTCTAAAATGGCAACCACGAACCGGCCGACACAGTTTTGGAAAGACCCCACCCGATGGGCCGACGACATAGTTAAAGTTGCGGGAATCGGCTGATGGAAAAGGCTCAAGATGTTCACGGAACTCTTTGGGGGAGGCCTGTGTCCAGTAATAGACTTCTACAGGCTGATGAGGATGATGATTGTATTCCAGAACGAACACGCCCAAGCAATTTATGGAGTACTACGACTTCGCGTTCCCGGAGGGAACGGCCACGTACCCCACAGGACCTTGCATGCATAAGTACTTGCAGGCCTTTGCTAAGAAGTTCGATATCTTGCAGAATATTCAAGTAAGTGTTCACAGAATCCCCTTTCCAAAAAGTATTCGAGCAAGTATCCTCCGCTACTTATCTTCCATACAATTTTCCTTCATCCAAAGAATAAGAATAGAATAGTCTGGAATAGATCACTTTCTTAGCAAAAAGACCACCCATTGTACTTATAATTATATATATTGAGTCAAACGTTTGACTTTATCCAGTAAAGATAAGGATCATTTTGAAATACACTTAGATGACATATCGCACGGCGTATGAACACGGTGTAACACTTGAACCTCAATGTTTCATTCACACCGTCACAGGAACAGACGGAGCGTGCAATGCATGTTATCTAAGTGCTTCTATAATGTGGAAGGTAATTTGTACGCAGAGCTGATAGGATTTCTCAACGATTACGCTGGCCTTCTCACTTTCAACCAAATAGTGGTGTGTATGTCTACAGCTTACACATAACGAATTTCTGAATTCTGAGTATGCAAATATTTAGTGCATAATTGGTGCAATCTGAAAATCCAATTCAAAATTTAGGTGCCAAAGAGGTTTCTGAGATATGAGCCAAAAACTATGTGTCAGCTGGAGACCCGGGTCTACAGCTTGCACATCCAGTACTGCCAAACGGCTGACGCGAGAGCTATGAAAACTAGCCAGATATTTAGTGCCAAATTAGTGCCAAAGGTACTAAAAATTTCAGGCCTGTAGCTTAAAAGGTTTCAGAGATATGAGCCAAAAACTATGTGTCAGCTGGAGACCCGGGTCTACAGCTTGCACATCCAGTACTGCCAAACGGCTGACGCGAGAGCTATGAAAACTAGCCAGATATTTAGTGCCAAATTAGTGACTAAGGTACCAAAATTTTCAGGCCTGTAGCTAAAAAGGTTTCAGAGATATAAGCAAAAAACTATGTGTAAGCTGTAGACCCGGGTCCCCAGCTTACACATTTCGTTACGCCAAACCGCTGATCAGAGGGCAATAAACTTTAGGCAGGATTTTAGCTTATAATTAGTGCCTAAGGTACCAAAAATTTCAGGCCTGTAGCTGAAAAGGTTTCAGAGATATAAGCAAAAACAGTTTTCCCGCCAAAAAATTCAAATAAAGTTATTGAAAATCGCCTCATTGCGACGTTGCCACTTCGCTTAAAAAGATTGTCAAACGACTTTAAACTTTATTTACATGTTACGAAGATTGATTTTGGTATTTGATCATTAAAAAAGTTAATTTGGTTTGTTGAGTTTAGTCTAGGAGCTCGGAGGATAAAATAGTTTTCAGCCAAAACATACCGTGTTGCCATCGATGTAATCGTATCTCGTAGACTTACGTCTTGATTGATGATGGAAGTCAGAGGCAATCACGACGACATCATCGCCCTGAGTCAAATTCTTTGTCAGTGTCGGCAAGTTATTTATAATCTCTCTGATAGGAGCACCTGGCTTACAAATGGATAGAACAGATTGGTAGTCATTATTATGTAAGTGTATAAATTCTCCAAGAGATTTTCCGTATGTATCACACAATATTAGCATTTTCTTAGGTCTATTTTGTGAAATTACGGCGGTAACCTCAGCTATAAGTCTGGGTTCATGGTTTTGGGTACTGTTATTCGTTTGGTTTCCAGTGTTCTCCTCTGTCGTTAGCTTCTCTACGGATCGAAGTCCTATTCTCGTAGTAATCCCGTTGTCTTCTTTATTCTTTATTGTCACGACCTGTTTTGTTGCTATTGATTCACTCGTTTTAGTCCGTCTTGTTTTTGTCTTCCCTTTTTTCGCTACTATTTTTTTTTGTATTTTTCTTTCTATTCTGTGAGTCTTTATCATGTTTCACTTGTTTATTCAATGTTATAATATTTTTACTTAAGTTCTTGGTCTTTGCTGCAGTTTTAATATCTACGGTGTGTCTAGAATTTTTTAATTTTATGTTTTCACTTTGGAGCTCAATTATTTGGCTTATTAAATTGTCCAATTCTTCATTAAGTATTTGGGTGTTCTCATTGGTTTCCAACTGGAGCGTTTTTTGTAGTTGTTCGAACAGCGCTGCATTATTTTCGTGCATACGTATTACGTTTAATGCTTCTTCATATTCATTGAGATCTGCAGTTCGTCGCTCAATCATCTCTTTTAGCTTATTTCTTTCCGTTTCAGTCTCTTGTAATTTTATTACTTGTTCTGCAAATGCTACTTTGAGCGACCCATTTTGCGCCAAGAGATTTTATAATCCTTCGCGCAGTCGTCTTGTTCCTTTAGAAGCTTCAAATTCAAGTTTTGTGCTTTTTGTATTTCAGCGGTCAATTTTCTAATTCTACGGCAACATGGTTTCTTGTTTGGGGCATTCTGGAACGATCAGAAAACGCAAAAAGTCGATTTGGATGAAGAGATTCGATCCAGGGCACGTCGTTACTGACGATTATTGAGTCCACCGCCTCGACCGCTACGCCAGCGGTACTTTACTTGCAGCGACGAAATAAGTGTAGAGGTTGAAAGAACTATTTCTTAGAGTCGCAGATCGTTGTAATAAAAAAATCGACCGTCATTACACTTTTTTGCACACCCTCATTAGCTTTTTAGTTCAATATGAATGTATTGATAAAAAACTTTTATTTAGTCATTATAACGAGGCACTTACATATAATATTGTGACGCGTTCGTTATTTTGGTTGTTATAATTTTTGAGAGTAGATCGCCAAAATGGTTTAAGGTAAACATCATGAAGAAACCAGAGGTTTAGTCAGCTCGCACACTACGAGTACTTACGTGTTAATAGGAAACAATACAATGCCACAAATCTGGGCCCCGATCGCGCTAAATTTTTGCTTGTGGCGCTCTGCGGTATATTTTAAGGGATGAAGATGAAGTTTTCCAAACGCTGGCCATTAGATTAAACAGAATCGAAACCATTGTGTAAGTATCATCATCATCACCTATTTGAGTCCACTGCTGTACATAGTGTACCTACCACTAATAAGAGGTGGATAACTCGTGTCAGTGACCGTGGCGGCCCCGGCTGAAGAATAGGCCCCTCCTAACCTCCTACCCGTGGATGTCGTACTAGGCAGGCGAGTAAGGGATGGGCAGCAGCTTCTCCTATTTTCACAAAGATTTTCAAATTCCCCCCACCCCCATGACAGGAAGTCACTCCGGAAATCTGTGGGGGAGGCCGCTGTTCAGCAGTGGACTTCAAACGGCTGGAATGATGATGATGAACTCGAGTAAGAACACGCATCCAGATCGAATCACAGGGTACTGAGCCGCAGGTAAATGGATCACGTCGCTCCCAAGCAGCTGAAGCAGCTCAACGGCTCAAAGTAGTTCTACTTCATCTGCGATTCATGCGACCCTGTCCCTGATTAGAAACGATTTCATACGATAACAATTTGTATTATTTTCAACACTATTAAGTTCATATTAGAAAAGCTGACCCGTTTGATGAACTGATTGCTAGTACCTTATTGCATTGTTTGCTTCACTTTACCTGATTCATCTGAAATCATTCATAGATCTACTTGCGCGGTTCAAGAGCGCGTGCTGCGAGCTGATTTGCAGCTCAGGTATTTTGAGTGAGTTACCCACCACTACCACTTAGATACTTTGATGTACCAAATAAAAACTATAGTAGGTATTATTATAATATTATAACTACAAAATTTTTGTTTATTTTTAGATTTTGACGCCTTTTCTTTTTTAGTTACCAGCATAATTTTAGTGATACTTCATCATCTTATCCTATCTAAGCTTCTGAATTCTTTAACCTACATGATATATACTTTAAACATACATAAGCCTCTCGATTTGAGAGCAAAAGACTTGGCGGCAGGAATAAGATGCCACTGCCAGCCCGAAAGGGAAAAGCATAAAAAAATGCAAACTTCAAGAACGAAAGAATGACACGATAATGTTACGCGCCTGTACAATATCGGGCAGCCTGTAAGGACGTGGACACTCTGATAATGTACAGCCAGCCATATTCACAGCATCTAATTCTAAATGGGGGAATAAGATCTGCACTGACGTCCCGCGTTGGGGTGCGCATTCACAACATTTTATTGCAATAATTTTTCCAATATTACGAAGCCACCTAGCTTTAGACGGCGGAGTCATATATCTCATCATGTCACATAGGAACCTACTCATCATGTCACATAGGAACCTACTCATCTATTCCTTTCGTGACGTGGTTTATAAATGGTTCACATCTACTTACCTTATGTGAGGTACCTACCTACTTCCCTATGTTTTGTAGGTCTAGGTACAAAGTGTAGGTACGTAGTACCTAGGTATAATAAATACTTGGTACCTATACCTAGCTAGACCTACATAAGTAAGTACCTTACATAAAGTACGTAGGATTGTATAATATTATGCAAACACGTCACGAAAGTAATAGATGGCTGCCTAGTACCTAGAGCTAACCAAACTTAGGTAGAACTAAATTGCCTAAATGCGTAATAAAACACTTCAAAAAACTATAAATAGGTAAATAACTAGTACCTAGGTACTAGGTAACTACCATCTATAATTAACTAGCCAACTTAGATATGAACAAAATGAGCAAATACGTCACGGTAGTACCTAATAGATACCTGCATATCCAACTTTCATATGTGCTACCTACCTACCTACCAAGGTATCTTGATTAACCTAAATACCTTACCTGACTTCTTCTGACAGACTTTTATTTCTGTTTTAGTGTGTGGCTAGGCGGAGCAATGATCTATGAAATGCGGGGCGGTGGCGCGGGCAGAAAGTGTATGAGAATGGCCGGACATAGGGCTCAGTGGCGCGTATTAGGGTTGACCTATGTCCAGCAGTGGACTAGTGTGGGCTGATGATGATGATGGCTACAATGGAGGCCAATTTCATACGTCAGTTTCGAAATTGAAAATCTATGGAACTTCAACCGAAGTAACAAATTATGTAGGTAGGTACTAACCAATTACTTACAATATATTTTTATTTTATCTAGATCGATCGACACCTATCTTACATATGAGATAACGGCTAGGTTAGAAGTACAACAAATTCAGAAGATGAAGATACTACCTAATAAGAAGCTGTGTAGGTATCACAAAAATTATGCTAGTAACTAACAAATGTTAGTAACTTACCTACATTAGAGGTAGGTACAGTATGTCCAGTGGACTTCAATAGGTTAAAGATACCTCCTACATAATAGTTTCGATTCTGTTTTATCTATATCCAGCCAATTCTATCCATAGCCAGCGTTTGGAAAACTTCATCTTCGTCGCATATAATATACCTACCACAGAGACCCTCAAGACGAAAGCCTACAGTCAGTGCGCGTTGCCAGCACCAAAAAGTTACGAACGGCGACCACACACCGAATGACGCAGTGTTGAAAGGCCCCGCACCCTATGGACCGACGACATTGCGAAGGTTACTGTAATTCACTGAATGGAAATGGCTCAAGACCGTTCGTCGTGGCACTCTTTATGGGAGGCCTATGTTCAGCAGTGGACTTCTGCAAAATGAAAAAATATTTTTGTGATACATGTCCTCTAATAGGTAAGTATCCAAAAGGGAGGTCATTCAACTTATCGTTGATGTGTATATACTAATTCCGGAACATTTTGTATACATACACTAGTTCACTGAAGTAAAAGATAAATCTCTCTTTTTCGAGGTACGACACACAAGGTACATCGATGGCAGCACTGGGTATGTTTTGGCTGAAAACTATTTTATCCTCCGAGCTCCTAGACTAAACTCAACAAACCAAATTAACTTTTTTAATGATCAAATACCAAAATCAATCTTCGTAACATGTAAATAAAGTTTGAAGTCATTTGACAATCTTTTTAAGCGAAGTGGCAACGTCGCAATGAGGCGATTTTCAATAACTTTATTTGAATTTTTTGGCGGGAAAACTGTTTTTGCTTATATCTCTGAAACCTTTTCAGCTACAGGCCTGAAATTTTTGGTACCTTAGGCACTAATTATAAGCTAAAATCCTGCCTAAAGTTTATTGCCCTCTGATCAGCGGGTTGGCGTAACGAAATGTGTAAGCTGGGGACCCGGGTCTACAGCTTACACATAGTTTTTTGCTTATATCTCTGAAACCTTTTTAGCTACAGGCCTGAAAATTTTGGTACCTTAGTCACTAATTTGGCACTAAATATCTGGCTAGTTTTCATAGCTCTCGCGTCAGCCGTTTGGCAGTACTGGATGTGCAAGCTGTAGACCCGGGTCTCCAGCTGACACATAGTTTTTGGCTCATATCTCTGAAACCTTTTAAGCTACAGGCCTGAAATTTTTAGTACCTTTGGCACTAATTTGGCACTAAATATCTGGCTAGTTTTCATAGCTCTCGCGTCAGCCGTTTGGCAGTACTGGATGTGCAAGCTGTAGACCCGGGTCTCCAGCTGACACATAGTTTTTGGCTCATATCTCAGAAACCTCTTTGGCACCTAAATTTTGAATTGGATTTTCAGATTGCACCAATTATGCACTAAATATTTGCATACTCAGAATTCAGAAATTCGTTATGTGTAAGCTGTAGACATACATTTGGTTGAAAAATAATGCCACACTATTTGTGGCATTATTTTTCAACCAAATAAATGATAGAATAGGCCCCTTTTGGGACAGTATACTAGTTATGGAATACGAAGTAGAGTAGAAAAATATTTATATATATAATATAATATAATCACAATCATAATTTATGTATTTCATTAATTTAATAAATAAATTAAAAAAACAATCTAGACTATAATCAGATTCATTAAATACGTTCAACTGGCATAATTTTTATTTGCTAAAAAAAATAAGATCTCGCAAACAAAGAATACAATCTGTCTCGATTAGCGACATCGTGACTCACAGATCAAACTCGTTTCTCATTATGTACCGGACTATATTTGTGGATGCAATCCGGATTCTAGTCAAATAGGGAGTGAGGCAACGGTTTGCACTTTATTTTTCTTCCATCTGAGCATTGAAATCACTGACTTCCAGTAGTTACGGTTTCTTCCGTGTAAAGGCTCAATTTTTACTCTTAGTTTCTCAAACAAAACAAGTTAATCGAAATCCCATTTTTATAATACATAATTTCTCAGGTGGCTTCCCTTCATACAATTAACCAACATAGGGCTTTCGATCATCATTTAAATAATACGGTACCTGGCATACTACATGGGCAACTTTTTATCTAAGTACTATGGGTTACGGGAGTGAAACCGTGGGCAGAAGATAGTCAGCTAGCGAATAAAATTCGTATAGCTTCTACCCGTATCTCTTTTACATTTTTTTTTACTTTTCTACAACTTTTTAGTTCAATATTTTTATACCTTACAATATCGGTAGGAAGATACCAGACGTTTACAACCTTAGCCAGCGACATTAAGTCGTATTTCGGAATTATTGATCTACGAGCTCTCCCGAATAGCTTCATTAGACGAAAAACGAATACACAGACATGAGTTAACTTCAGATTCTTCACACATACATTTTAGCCTATCATTTTTCATTCATGCAAAATGTATATGCCAAATGGACATGCGTCTGACCTTTAGATATCTTCTAGGATCTGATCGCCTGGTAATCTGAGAGGATGTCTACCATTCTTGGGGATAAAAGTCGTGAGCCTAATTTACTCCTTATTTCTTCTGCAGTTCAGAAGTCTAGTAACCCTAGTCACGAGAGTAGGAGACCGATGGAGCCTCACCTACTTGAAGTCTGATACCAAGCAGAGCCAGACCGAGTTCTGTGACAACGTGATCATCGCCAGTGGAGAGTACAGATCGGTCAATTGGCCACATATTGTGGGACAGGAGATGTTTGAAGGTAAAATATCAAATAGAGAACTCATTTTCATTGAAAATCTGTATACAAGGTGAGTTATCATATGTATGTTATCCCGAAAGGTCATCAAAAATAATATATCAACGAAAAAGAAAGAATATTAACAAAGAAACATAATATAATCAAAAAAGCCGATTTTGTTTTGTTGAAGAAGTCATATATTGACTAGCTAGCTTGCAGCTGTGTATCCGCTTGCGTGATGCCTAGATAAAAAGTAGCCTCTATGCTATTCCAGATAAAGACTATATCTATTCCAAGTTTCAACAAAATCGGTTGGGCCATTACGCGTGATTGAACCACAAACATCCAAACATCCTCACAAACTTTCGCATTTATAAAATTAGTAGGATTATTAAACGTACACGTATCGCACCTTTCACTACACTGACCAAGAAAGAATCAGTGACGCGACAAGAAGAAGATTAAACGTACGAGAAATAAAAATAACTACTTATATCAGTTCTGAATAATTGAGTTTGAACTGATTTGACCCCAAAGCAGCCAATTTTTGCATAGTTTTTGTAGAACAAACTTTATTGCCAATTAGGTGTAGGTAGAATAATCCCCAACCGAATGAAACGAACTTACTTTGTGATGTCTAATTATACGAGTGTCTTGACCGAAGACGATTGCACAATATTAAGAAACACCTTATTATCTCCTCTACTACTACCATTTTTAAAAGTTCATAACTGTTCTAGGTCTATATTGGTCTTTCATTAATATTCATAAGATTATTCCGTTAAAATATGAGTGTGTAGTGCACCTCGTCCATATATCTGTTATGACTTGTGCTGTCATTAATTCAGACAACTTTCACAAACCCATCAAACCGCAAATCACAACAACTAACCTCCACCAGCCAAGTTATCTTAAGATCGCAGCGATCGAAAGATCGAAGGCAGGAAAGAAAGAGACGTTCAATGCTCCTTACGGTTTTTATTCTTTGTGGTCTGAATAAATCAGTAAAATCCTACTTCCTAGCTTCCTACTAATCTTACTTCCCACTCATATTATAATGCGAAAGTTTGTGAAGATGTTTGTTACTCTTTCACGCCGCAGTCACGGAACGGACTGGAATGAATTTTGGCACGTATGGAGTATACAAGGTGATTCATAACATGAATAACCATTCCGGAAAAGGGACAGAAAAATTATAAATGTGAAAGTTTGTGAGGATGTTTGTTGTTCAATCACGCCGTAACGGCTTTACCGATTTCGTTGAAACTTGGAATAAATAAAGTTCTATACCTAGAATAGCATAGGCTCTTTTTTATGTAGGTACCACGCGAGCGAAGTCGTGGGTGGAAGCTAGTTATAACATATTACTAAATGTATGAGAAGTCATCAAGATTGCTACATTAAACAGCTGATTCATTGAGTTTGAACATTTTTTTTTTTTTTTATACTACTGAAGTGGCAAACAAGCATACGGCCCACCTGTTGGTAAGCGGTTACCGTAGCCTGTGCCGTGCAATACCAGAGGCATCACGCACGCGTTGCCGACCCCGAACCCCCTCCCCCCCTAAAGATCTCTGGCAACCTTACTCATCGCAGGAACACAACACTATTTGAAACAAATAATGTTATTTGGCTGCGATCTTTTGTAAGGCGGAGGTACCTCCCCAGACGGGCTGCTCCAATTCAGAACGAGAAAATCTCGCTGTGCCCTACCTCCTCCTAAAACTGAACTGAACTGATTTGACCCCAAAACAGCTTCAACCACCCCACTGATGGGGCAGATAGTGGGGTGATTGGGAATATATCGATTTTAACATAGAATTTTTCCAATGAAAAATGTCGAATTTCCGAATTTCCAAAAGTCGTAGACCAAACTTCATTGCCAATTCGGTGTAGAATAAGCCCCATTCGGGATAGCATCCATATTATGAATCATCTTGTAAAGCTTAAAAGAACATAATATAGGCTACTTTTTAAAGGGGGAAGTAAAGTGGCGGGCGGCAGCTAGTATCCTAACAAAAAAGAACAATATGTTTAAATTAACCCACATAATCATCATTTCAGCCGTACGACGTCCAATGCTGAACATGGCCTCCCCCACAGACAGAGTAAATTCCTTATCATGCGAGTATGGGCAAATCCCCCCAGGATTTGCCCATACTCGCCAAGCTGGGCATGCGGGTTGGCGAGCGCAATTAGAACTATCGTTGTTAAAAAAATGAGGGACGCTGCTGCCCATCCCCTAGCTTTTTTCCCTTAGTCGCCTCTTACGACATCCCCGGATAGGTAGATATGGAGGGGCCTATTATTCAGCCGGGGCCACCACCAAAATGACCCTAATTGACCCTATTTGTAATATCATTTCTTCTAGGCAAAATGATCCACAGCCACGACTACAAGGAACCCGAACCGTACCGCAACCGAAGAGTCCTGCTCGTTGGCGCAGGTTCCTCCGGTCTCGACCTCGCCGTCCACCTCTCCAACGTTACTTCCAAACTGATCCACAGCCACCACCTAGTGTACAACCAGCCTAACTTGCCAAAGAGCTACATCAAGAAGCCAGACATCATGACATTCACGCCGACTGGTGCGGTGTTCCAAGATGGCAGCTATGAGGAGTTCGATGAAGTTATTTTTGCCACTGGTAAGAACTTCAACCTTCAAATTATCTTAATTCATTGAAATCAGAAGGGCAATTGTACATTGCTTTTTGTTGAATATAGGTACGCCTGTTCTTCGGAACCAAGCCTAATCCTGGTATTAGATAGATATATAGATAAAACTTTATTGATCACCACACGGAAATAATACATGAGATCACAACTACAAATTTATAAGGCAATACAATGGGCGGCCTTATCGCTAAAAGCGATCTCTGCCAGGCAACCTTAGGATGGACTGGACTGAAAAGATTAGAAAGATTAGATTAGGTTAGTCGATAAAATCTTTTCACTCACAATGACATCAGACTGACATTCTTTTCATAGAAATTGCAATCAACATAAATTGTTACCATTACTGACTGGCCTCATAGCTCAGTTGGTAGCAACTCTGCCTTCTGCGCTAGAGGTCGCGGTTTCGATTCCCGCACTGGACAAACATTTTTGTGATGAACACAGATGTTTGTTCTGTGTCTGCGTGTTAAATATTTATCTATTATGATTATCAGTCTCTGGTACCCATAGCCTAACAGGCTATGCCTAGTTTGGGATCAGTTGACCGTGTGTCTATCTCCGGAATATATATATATATATGTTTTTTTATTACTACCCAGACTGGCATTATTTTAGTGGTAATTCATATCTTCAATTCTCTAGATATTTCTCCACTGCTTATTTGAGACAGCAGAATATACTTAGAACTAAATACCTATACAATATTAAGTATGGAGAATTTCCATACATTCACATTAGCCAATACGGTAAGTATATCAGTGACATAAATAACGTGAAACGATTCGTAAAATTTACAATAAGTGGTTTTTCCAGTGGAGCAATTATATTAGATAAGCAATAGACGTGACGTTGGGTTCCGGGGAATTCTAAAACTAATTTAATAAAAATGTGCAAAAAACTTGATTGGTTTACAATGGCTACGTACTTGTATTACGTCGTGGTTTTTAATTCGAATGAGTACGTGACACAAGGTCAAAGTCATGGCCACGGAACAGACCAAACGAATCAGATCTTAATATTATGTGGTCTTACCTGTGATTCAAGGCTTAATCTTTAACTATAATGAGTGAAATGCTCAGAGGCAATTCCAAAAAAGAAACAAGTTTGAAAGCATTTGCTATGAAATTAATAAAAAGGAAAAAGGATCACACTTTCCAAATTCCAAGCTTTAGGATCAGCGGTTTAGGCTCTGCGTTGTCTGTCAGTCAGTGTGTCAGTTACTGTTTCATGATATACTTACGTATATACAAGGTGATTCATAATATGTATGCCATCCCGAAAGGGGCTTATTCTACACCAATAAAGTTTGTTCTACGACTTTTGGAAATTCGACATTTTTCAATGAAAACACTATTCGAAAATCAGCTGTTTTGGGGTCAAATTAGGTCAACCTTAATGAATCAGCTGTGTTAGGTAGCAATCTTGATTCCAAACTTCATGTACATTAAGTTATTAGTTCTAAAGATGATAAAAATACCAAAAACAGCTAATTTGAGAAAATTTGTGAAAAAAAATAATGAAAATTTTAATGTTTTTTTTGCTAATATTATTTCTTATTGTTGATGGAATAACCCCCTTTCGGTATGGAATACATGTTATGAATCACCTTGTATTATTTAGATAACTGAATATGATCATATCATTTATGACTCTATTGTTTATAAAAAGTTGCATAAAGCCAGATACTGTGTGTACCTAATTGTGTAATTAACTAACACCCAACAGTCACATACATAGTCCTGACCCCACACTAGGATTCCCTGTGTCGTGGGTATCAGAAACTACGAGTACCATGGTACCACAACACCCAGACCCGGGTGTTGTGCGAAATAAAGTTTTGCAGATCATGCAAACATTTGTTCCGCAGCGGGAATCGAATTTGCACCCCTTGCGTCTAAGACGGGTCGCCCGCTGCGCTACCAAGGTCGTTTAAAAGTAAATAAAGTAGGTACCTAGGCAGTTGGTAGTTAGGCGTTGATTGTTTCTTGCAATAGGTTTTAATAATAGCTCTGCGTTGATTCGTCTTCTGCAATATCAAACAGGTTTTTTTTAATAATAGTTTCTATAGATAAATACGTGTTATTGGATGAAGTCATATAAGGAGATTGCAGAATCACTATTTTATAGCTTATTTTAGAAGTCGGTATGATTAATTTCGTGTGCAGTTTCCCGAAAACGCAATAAAATCTTGACCGCCTTGACCATTTGACTCCACTCAGTGGACAAAAAACGCCTACCGTCTTTAAATACCAGGGGGCTCTATATACCCCTTGGAAAAAAAATGTTTGTTTTACCTTATTTTCATAAGAAGTTTTAATTGTAGGGAATACCAGAGCGTTGAATTTTGAAAGGAAATTAAAAAATAAGAATAAAACTTATCAGTGATTTCTATGAATATAATGTCAGTGTGAGTGGAGTGAAATATTAACGGCATAAGAATGCCGGATAAAGACAGATTGTCAATAATCATAGTAGTAGTAGTCCCAGTGACTGCTATATTACAAATCTATAAAAAAAATCCTGAAAAACTCACGTAGAACTTTCACAATAGCTTTGCTTATTCCACCATTATAACATGTTTGCAGGTTACAATTTCGACCATTCCTTCCTAGACGAAACCAGCGGAGTTACCACCACTGGGAAGTTCGTGCTACCCCTCTACAACCACGTGGTCAACATCAAGCACCCCACTATGATGTTTGTTGGTGTTTCGAAGAGAATCATAAACAAATGTTTAGATGCTCAGGTAAGAAAAGCTACGGTATCAGAGCCTAATTGTCTCGTGACGAGGAAGCTATTTTATTTTTATTTTATTTTTATAATTTTAGGAAAACCTTCGGCTAATATGCTATTAATTAAAACAATGAGTACTTAAAGGCTAATTACAAGTTTCCACATATAGGTGAAAGTAACTAAATTAAAACGAAACAGTATAAAAGTAGACGGCACCACACGTACCACAAAGAGAAGAAACATAAAAAAAATATATAGTTAAAAAAATAAAATCAAAGCTAACTAATTAAAAAATACCGGCATATATCGCTTCCGCATGATTGTGTGGAATGCAATGCACCTGATTCTGCACACATTCCTGGGCATACTCAAGCCATTATTATATACTATTTGCCAGTTCTGATCATTGGCCTGATTTTCAGCAGTTTCCATGGTAGTATTTATAGATAGATAGATAACACTTTATTGATCACCACACGGAAATAATACATAAGATCACAATTACAAATTTACACGGCAATACAATGGGCGGCCTTATCGCCAAGAGCGATCTCTGCCAGGCAACCTTAGGATGGACTGGACTGAAAAGATTAGAGACTATATCATACTTTGTTTACCTATCTTTTTTTTATATTACGACATCTCATTTCCCACAAGTTTGTAACTTTTATTTGCAAAAATAATTTCCGAATTTCAGGGTCACTACGCAGCTGCAGTAGCAGCGGGCAAGGCCGAGTTGCCGCCTCAAGAGGAAATGTTGAAGAGCTGGCTGGACCACGTCTACGACTCACAGAAACGAGGCATGAAGATTGTCAATGTCAACGTTATCGGTGATGATATGGTAAGTAACTTCTCTACTTAGCCTAGCCTATCTAGTATCTGGTATAAATAGTGGTAAGATCGAATACTTAGACTGGAAATGATTTTGCAATTCCATCGATGTCGTAATAGGCAACTAAGAGAAAAAACGCTAGGGGATGGGCAGCAGCGTCCCCGTATATTCAGCGTATTTTCAAAAAGATTTTAGGTAGGTAGGTACCAACTGGGCTTGCTAAGGTGGGCATAGGCAAATCCCCCCAAATAATAGGAATTAGCTCCGCAAATCTGCGGGGAGGCCATTTTCAGCAGGTCTTGCCAAAAATGCCTTGGTTTAAAGTTGCTTTTGAAGAAGGTATACCGGGCTTTTGAATAACAGACAACGAGCTTAGATGTCACTATTCTAAGATCCTACTTTAATTTCTCTAGGACCGATACTTCGGCAACCTGACGCAAGAAGCGGGCATCCCCCGCGTGCCCCCAGTCTTCATCACCATGAGGGATTTCAACGCGAAGAACAGATTGGAAGACTTCTTGAACTTCAGGGACTACGAGTGGACGGTTCTAGACGACTACAAGTACTTAAGAAAGTACGAGCCTGGGAAGGAGCCAAGCTGTCCCATTGAAGTGTAGAAGCTTTTAACTTACATAATATAACACCCAACAGTCAAATACATAGTCCTGACCCCACACTAGGATTTCCCGTGTCGTGGGTATCAGAATCTACGAGTACCATGGTACCACAAACCCAGCCCCGGAACAAATATTTGCAGATCATGCTAACATTGGTCCCGCGCGGCAACCCTTGCGTCTCAGACGGGCAATCGCCCGCTGCGCCACCGAGGCCTTGCCTTGTATGTTTGTTGCTTTCTTGCTTGTTTGTCACTTGATCATTCATTGTCATCCTGCATTAAAGCTATCGATCAGGTTTATTTATGGTGGCCCTTAATAAGGTCAATGACCGTTAGTGATAGAACCAGTGTGGTGAAAGGAGGAAATTGTGCCTCTTAGCAAATCCAATGCCTCTTAACAAGTCCAATTGTCTAAATTGTTAGGTTCTGGGATATGCCGGTTTCCTGCATGCTGATGTTTCTTGCTATGTTGGCATAGTTGGAGATTCCCCGACTTTTGATCCGAAGGTCGTGGGTTTGAACCCGGTCATGCACCAATGGGTTTTTCTATTTGTAAAAATTAAGTGCGCATTAACAAGTGCTTAAACGGTGAAGGAAAACACTGTGAGAAAACCAGTAAGTACACTTAAAGCTGTGATGGATTTGCAACCTGTCACGTATGTTATACTCTCTACTGCAAAATATGGGTATGCGCCAAATGTTCGAACATGGATCGAGGCACGAGGCATCCTGATCCATGATCCATCTCTAGGATCCATGTCGCCTGGAGTTTGGGGACAAATATCATGAGCTAGGCTCATGATATTAGGTTGGATAATGATGGTAGGTTAAGTTGAAAATGGTTAGGTATTATATGTTTCTAGTTTTTGCTGTATAAATCTTTATTTTCGGTATTGTGGCATCATTTTGAAAATTGATAATTCTATAAATATTAGTGCAGAAGTTCGTATCTAGGAAGATCCAATAGCAATTGAAACCTACTGCTGCGTACGAGTTGGTATGTTATACTAGAAAAAAATTATGGACTATTATTTTCTTTGGTTATACGTAATTGTTTTGTAAATAGCATAGGTATGAAAAATCACAATTCTTTTTAACAATTTAATATTAACGACTGTTACCATTAATCTGTACAACAATTTATTTAAATAAGTAATAACGTATATGTAAAATGTATATAAAATTAAATAAAATTAACAAAACATTGATTTTATTTTATTTGTAATCTGGGAACCTATTTCTTTTAATATACAACGTTTAACATTATATTCAGTTACAACTATCGCGGCCAGTTCAACTAACAACATTTTCAATCGATTGCAAATCAAAAAGCAGCTGAACGATACCTTATCATTTTTAGGTGTTTTTGAATTCTACTATTGGATCGAGCTGCTATTACGTTTCAGTTAAAGATAACGACCGATCTATTTTATTTACAAAACCTGGTCACTGACCTAATACAAGATAGAATCATTGACACGACAAGTACCTAAGCATGCGTATCTGCGAATGTGTGAAAGTGAAGAAATTTTGACGATTGATTGAATAAGTAGAATTACTTTCGTAAAACATTCGATCGATCGTTAGCTGAAACGTAATGACAGATCGTTATTCATTACGAAAATACATAAACACGTTTGAAAAGCTATCGATCAGCTGCGTTTCAGTTGCAGTCGATTGAAAAGTTTGTTAGTAGAATCGATTCCGCAGTTTTCTTAGAATAGAATAGAATAGAAAAACGTTTATTTTGTTACCAATACAAACAGACTTCTTTTCTTTACTGTCTTGATTTCCACTTCGTGTAAAACAAAAATACAACAAAAAATATACTTTCTCACACATAATCAGTAGTTTCCAAACAAGTAGACAAGCAAAGCAATCTGTTTGTGTATAAGTTGGTACAAACTGCTCAAAAAATGCGGGTAAGTACATCAAATTACGTATTTTACAGTAAGTTTCCAGGATTATAGTACTTATAGTGCTAAGCTAATATACTGGGTGGTTTTTCCAGAGCTCGGGTGAATGTCTGGTCATCTATCACTGTGTACACGTAGTTTCTATAGGTATACAAACTTTCGAGTTTAGCATCGGTATCTTTTGCCCGTATCTTGAACATGACCGGGGGAACCCGCTCTATTCCGGACTCTTCTGATAGTTCTGCATAGTACTGGTCCTGAAATAAATAAAATATTGCATTCTGCATCATATACAATACATGCTTCGCTCACGTGGTACCCGCTTAAAAAGTAGCCTTTATGTTATTCCACGCTATTAACTACATACAAGGTGATTATTGTGTACGCGAAATGGTAATGAAGTTCGAAATTATGATGTGATTTTATCAATTTTAGTGACATCTAAAGTTTTTCAAACATGAAAAGATCTTGAAGTTTTCCCTTGTCAAGTTTGGAACGTTTTGAAAGTTGCTAAGATAGTTAAAAATACTCTCAAAGTTACTAACTTCATTGCCATTACGCTTACACAATTGCACAACTGGTCACTGACCTAATGCAGGATGACTAAGAAATAATCAGTGACACGACAAGCAAGCAAGCAAGGTGATTATGACTGTATGCTATCCCGAAAGGGAATTATTCAACATTTTTCATTGGAAAAACTCTATAACTACTGGGGGTCAAATCTGTTCAAACTCAATTATTCAGCCGTTTTTGGTTCATCTTGATATCGAACTTATTCGATAATTCAGTTAGTTACGGCGTGATTGATAACAAACATCTTCACATCTTATTATTATCTAGTAGGATCTGTCACACAAGATAATTATGGGAACTAGCGTGAATTTGTGGTCATTCAAGCTTCTCTAGTATCACTAATATTCTCTTTGTAACCGATCAGATTTAGATAGATCTAATGACACAACAAATAATTATTGTGTCCCAAAGGACAAAATATAAAAGAGCTGTTTGTTTTAAAAGGTTAATTGCACTCCCATCGCGCATATTTCGTGAACAAAAGTTTACCTCTCTCTCAGCTAAGACGTGGATGAATGACAGTGGTAGACCTTTAGACTTGAGGGCATCAGCATGCTTCTGCCAATCCGATAGCATATCCTCGCGAGAAGGCAGAGTGAAGTTTCCTTTGATCAATGATGTGGCGTAGCGTGCCTGAAAATAAATTGTTCTCATCAAGAAATCTTCAGTGGGTCATCGTTATCACCATTCCAGACGTAGGCCGTCCACTGCTGGAAATAGGCCTCCCTATAGATTTTCAGAGTAACCGATCTGTGCAGCCTGCTTACAATGGCTCCTAGCTATTTTTTAAGTTATATTGTATGTCTAAATGTGTATACTTTTGTGCTCACCACCTAATCGGCCATGTAATCTCTTGCTAAAATAAACGATCATTCTATTCTATTCTATTCTATTCCTAGCGAACTTTATTAGGTATTTTTCCCATCGACTGGGGGGCCGTCTTACGCTGCGCTTTGCGGTGTGATCTTTTCCTACGTAATGGAGCAAAGCGCGTACGTATCATCATCATCATCATTCGCCTCCGATCCATCCGATCCTTACATATTATACTGAATAAAGCCAATGTTTTTTTACATAGGGGCTTGCGATATCGTACGCCCTCAAATGTCAAAATCAAAATGGACTTTAACTAGCCCATGTAAGGATCATTTTGAAATATATTTTGGATGGCATATCACACGCTAAGAAGCGCTTCGAGTTTTTGAAAGAAATATACCTGAGCATCCAGAGAGATCACCAAGCAAGCCCTTACCACCAGCCCCATTATAATCATACTGGGTTGGTTGATGTTCACCATGTACTTGTACAGAGGCACCACGTTACGAGGGGTGATCGTCAGCTCACTCGTCTCGTCTAGGAATGGATAATCGTAGTTGAATCCTGAAATGAGAAGATATTATTGAAAGAAGCATTTAATATCTGGTTGATTTGCTAATAAGAACTGACGTAAAATCAGATTATTGTAAGCTTCAGGGGGCATCGATTGTACTTAAGACTTAAGAACCTAATTACGTTCTGACGAGTGTGAGTGTCACAAACCCTACTTGGTTTTTAGGGCACAAAAACAATAATTGTACCAGTTTTTAAAAAAAGTGTGGAATTAATAAAATAAAATAAAAAGAATGCAGTGCCTGGGATATATATTTTTGCTGACTTGACCATCACCTATGAGAGGATGTCATCCTCGCAGCCAAATCAACGGTTGTCGGTTCTGCGAGCTGTAAATTCTAATACAGTTTGTTAGATCACATATTTGATCCACGAACTTCATAAAGTCGAGGTACCCCTCACTAGGCCAAAATAGATGCATGCACACTGTTACTAGAAACGGATACGTACCCGTGCAATAAATAATATCATCCACCTCCTCATACGTCCCATCTCTAAACAAGACTCCATTCTCCTTCAGCTCTTGTATATCTGGTTTCGGCATGTAATGCTCGGGCCATATGGTCCTGAACTTGACCTTTGAGTGGTGACTGTGGACCAGTCTTTTGGCCACGGCCGCTACGTCTATAGCGATGTCCATGCCCGAAGGACCGGCGCCGACGACTAGCACTCGACGGTTTTTGTACGGGTTTGGGACGCGGTAGTCGTGACTGTGGATTATTGTACCTGGAGGTGGTAACAAGAGGGTCAGTAAATAAAACATGCTACTGTAAGATTCGTGCAGTACTTAGTAACAACGGATCTGAAGATGCCTTAAATTTCTTATGTAACGGCCAGAGCTCCGTTCTTTTTCTTTTGGCCCAAATGCCTCAAAAGCTACTAGATACTACATACTCGAGCGCATTTATTTATTTTCCATACATGTCCTTGAGAAAGAGCTGAGCACTTTCACCTAAAGCCATAGGAATGATTGCACAACGCGATAGTGGCAAAGAATTTACAGATTATTTTACCTATCTATTTTCTATTTATATACAGGCTTATCTAAAGCTGTTTGTAATTCACATTATAGACACAGAGGGCTTCAGAGAGGCGTTTTTCCTCCACAGGTAATCTTTTAATACAAAGTCACTGAGATGAACTTTTTTTAAATATACCTATTCTTCCTCTTCTTTTCGTGTCACTGATTCTTTCTTGGTCATCCTGTATTAGGTCAGTGACCAGGTTGAGGTATGGTGGCCCTGAAAAGGGCCTATGACCGTCTCGATATATACCTATGACTTTTTGACCTTTGTCTGATCATCAAGAAGCGCTTATAGGTTCCTTTCATACATATTACCTTTGAATATTTCCTCTCCTGGTATATCGGGCATGTTGGGCTTGCTGAAATGCCCATTACCAACAACAACATAATCATACTCTTCTTCAAATATCTCGCCCGTCTTCACATGTTCATGCCTTACTCTCCATACAGTACCCTCCCTTCTCACTAATACCACGTTGTGTAAAAACTGAAAATGAAATTAAAAGTAGGTTCGTGAAAATTTGCGAAAAGGCACTAAGCAATTCTTAATTCTATAGCGAACACTGCAACGTTCATAGTCAATTGAGGGTCTCTGTTGTAGCCAAGACTGAAACTTGACACCCTTCGAAGGAGGAATCAATTATTTTAATAGGAGATACTTTAATTCCCCAAGATCCCTACCGACATCATCGTTTCAAATAGGAAGTCCACTGCTGAACGTAGACATAACATAACTACGATTTATATGAAATAAGCACTTGTCCACTTTTTATGGTCCAGCAGGGCTATTTTAAAACATTGGAAAGATTTCCCACCGGTAACGTATGTTTTTCGCAAACCAGCTTAAAACAGGAGATCAAAACATCGGTGATGTTCATTCCGAAATGCTTAGAGCTGAGTTGGAGAAAAGCTGATGTTTCCGATTGGAAACTTTCCTATGTTTTAAAACAGCCCTGCTGAAGCCAAATGGCCTAAACAGAATCTCTATAGTTTCATCGTCATGTCTGTTTGTCTGTCCATGCGCCATCGGCCTATGATTATCTTCCCTATTATAGGCTTCATATATTTTTTCATATTATTTTTTTATATCTTTTACTGAAACTGTTTGAATATCATTAATAATTTATAAAAAAAAAGTAGATTTCTAAATTAAAAGAAGAAGCAGAGGGCGCCTCTGTTTTTTTAATGCAAATGCAACCTCCTTGCATATACATGGTAAGGGTACTCACTTGTATATTTTTTTCTAAATCGAAGTGTTTTGTGTAATTCTGCAAGTAGTTGTAGTAAATTTCCCAAGTAGGAAACGATGGTATGTTATCGGGTAAGGGAAATCCTCTAAGTTCCATTGTCGGCTTCGGTAAATTTGTTCTAAAAAAGAGGTTAGTTATAACGGCAGAATGATTTTAGAATTTATCTACCAACCAGTGTGTTCCTTCATTTTTTTTTTAAAGTAGAATATACTGGCCGGTAAGAACACCTTTTGTAGAGGTTCTAAAGCGTAGAATTTATAGACTACAACAAAGCCCCACCCATGGTATACTAATAAGTAGTTCTATTTAGTTCCAACAGATGTCGTAGCACGATCAAGAAAGGGTAAACAGTATGTTTACGAAGAGTCATTCACTTAATCCCATTGACCAAAAAAAATATATATAATTTTTTTTCTAGCTTGAGATTGAACTCATTCAGTAACTATTTTATGTGCCTCTATAACATGGAGTGAAAGCCATCACTGTTTTTAACCGACTTCAAAAAATAAGGAAAGGTTATCGCGGCTGTGTATGTACATACACCGATTACTCCATAATAGCCGAGCCTTTTTGTTTTTTACTATTGTGAAGGAAATTACTCCAAGGTGGTCCAATATAAATTTCAAGTATGTGAGATAAGTAGTTTTTCCATGACACAAAAAAACTACATCATCGCTTAACTTCAAGATTTGCCTAAACATTTTTTATTGATGATTTTGTTGATTCCAATAGTTGTCTAATGTAAATAAAGCTATAGCTGCACAGTAATTTCACTGTCGTATTGAATAACGTCACCACGATCATCATCACCCTGAACAAAGCGAAGCGTTGTTTGTAAGTGTCATGAATATTTTCTGGGAAGTTCGTACTTTTCTATCGTAGTTTCCTTACCTTAAATGTTTATACATGCTGGTATGCAAAGGAATTCCATTCTCATCAGTGCCAGTCCTAGGGTCATATCGCCAAGTGCCCCCAATGTATTTTGTTACTTCGAGAACTGTGAAATGTATGCCCTCTTCCTTCAAATATCTAGCTGTGGACAATCCTGCTATTCCAGCTCCGATGACGCAAACTCTTTTTGAGGGCTTATCCTTAAAACGATATGTTTATTATAAAATAAGTCTAAATTTAAAAAAAAAACAACATCAATCTACGACTGGATCTGGCTTCGTAAACGACCAGCATGACAGCGTAAACAGCAAGTGCCAAATGAAACATTGTAAACAATGGCTAATCAATACTCCGATTTGAGTGCCAAGTTCAAGAATGTTACAAGAAATAAAATATATTTACATAACTAAGATAACCGCAAATGACACACGAGTTTTATTTATTACCTTCTGTATTATAAAACTACGTAGGTAAGAATAACTCTTCCAACATTTTTTGCTATGTAAAGTTAAAACAACAAGTGTAAAACAAGTCTTACCATTATTGTAATCTTTTGGGTATATCACCTATTTAACGAGTCATTATTGTTGCTACACTTGAACTTATTTATCTAAATACACCAGAATTTATCAAAACAAAACGTGATAGCCGTGTGGGTAACTCAACGCATTCACAAAGACTATTTTAAACCCAGCCCGTGTCGAAATGCCGTAAACGCCATGTCAGATTTTGACATTATCAGCCTTGTGTAAACATCTTTATCTACTATTATTTTTGCGCGAACAATAAATATTCATTGCTTGTCTCCAGTGAAATAAATTCGCCTAATAGTACCTTTGTAGATGTAGGTAGATATCTAGTGTATATATTAAGGTAATATAAAGGTATATTTGTATCTGTGACATCTCTTGGAATATTTTGAAAATATTCCAGCTTAGTATGGTCCTACCTAATTTAGTAATATTTTCTTGATAAGTCATTTAATAATTCATTTATTCTCTCTCACAGAGGTTTTTTACAGTTTGATTTAGGTTTATGTTGAATAAAAACATTGTTAAGCTGTTTAGTGAGAGACTGGTGCCTAAATAAGGTTTGAAAACCCGTATTAAAAGATCACCAGAAATATCAGTTGATTAGATTACTTATTAGTTTAGTACCTTTAGTTTAGTTTAACTATTTACATAATATGTAGGTAGGTAAGTATTTAGTGTGAGAAGTAGATATATTACTTAGGTACCTAAGCATTGTCAATGATGATCTTGGAATATTTAAAAAAAAATTCAGCTTAGGATAGTCCCATTTTAGTAATCTTTTCTTGATTAGATTGTTTATTACATAATTTAAAAGCTTAGCTCTTGAATTTAATGATGCAATTTCCTCCATTCCTTGATTAGATAAATATTATAAATAATAAATATCGGAAAACATTTTGTTATATAACTTGATGATCACAAAAACAATTAGATATTATTTTGGCCATTATAATAAAACAAGCATAAACTCACCTTGTATATAACCGAAGCTGAACACAACACAGAAAACAGCACAAAAAAGCACAAAATACTGAACTTACGAGTATGTATACACATAATTAATAATTATAATCAATAAATAGAATAGGACAAAGTAATTGTTGTTAGTTAAATAAAAGACACGTGTATAGAGGTCTGTGACGGAACGACAGTGGAGCAAACATTGGTTCGATACTGCTATAGTAAGTCTTATGTAATAACGCGGGTACAAACTCATTATTCACGGGTTATAAGTTGAGCAGATACCTACTTATACATTCGTTTTGTTCGGGATTTCCATTAATTTCAAGTCTAAATGAAAAGTTATACATAATATTCTGTATATTATGTATATTCATTTAGAATTGTAATAACAAAAAAAAACAAAAAAAAATATCAAAATGTTTTTTTAATGAAAAATTGAAAAAAAAAACTTTTTTTAATGCTGATCTTATTATTTTCAAAATCGAGCCCGTAACTCCTAACATCACTTTTCGATTACTCTCACGGTTTCCGATTTCGCCTAAGTGGCCCTGAAAAAAAAACTCACCTGTATACCTACAATAATTTCGATCAGTATTCATTACCAGTAAGCTTCAACGATTATTACGAAAAAAATTAATTCGTTTGCCAATTCTACTAATTTTCACCGTTGTAACTTACTATTCAGTTCTAATAATGTTTAAAAATGTTCCAATCGCTGTATGAATATTACCCAAAAAGCCATTCTACTAAAAGTTTTAGTTTCAGTTTCAGTATTTATTTATTAATTGAAATCGCATTTCAATGAATCACGTTAGTTTATTTTAGGTAAGGTTTACATTTTTATGATTAATCGAGCATTCAATCCCAAGCTTTTCTATCACCCAAATAGTCGAATATTTTGTTATAAGATTTTTACTGAGTTTTCGTCAAATTAAGTTTTTAAATTTGCTAATTGATATCTTTAGCTCATCGCTTGGGACTTGAAAAGTTTATTTGTAGATATTAGTATAGTTTATTAGTAGCCCCTACGCGTCTTAGTCGCGTTCGAGTTGCGTCGATAGAGCGTTCGAAAAACGTCGTGTGCATAGGCTCTTATGGGTATTAGAAGTAAATCGTACTACAGCTACATTCATGGTCCTTCTTTACCCAAGGGTCCCAGAGGCGAAATTAGATTCGCAAGGGTCCATTCACCACTCACAAATGTATTATATTTTAAATTGACCATGAAAAAGAATTTTAGTGCGCCTGTACAGTAAACCCACAAAAAACGGATTATTTTAGTCCTTTGACTAAAATAATCCATTTTTTATGATTATCACATTCCTTTCTTTTCCATTCATTTCCATAGAAATCAAGGTGTCAAATTGTCGATAGGATAAATCTTACTAGTTTATGGTAGGTTAAGTAAGTAAGTTTATTTACATTTCACATTATTTTCTCTAACTGGACACTGCTATACATTATGCCGTCCATGTAATCAATAGCATCACAAAGTGTTTATCTTTCTTAACAATAAAGTAAGTACTTACTAAAAAGTCTTACATAAGTACAGCGCATTATGATAAAAACGTACCTATAGCCGATAGATAATAGGTACCTACTTTTTTTTTTCTTTTGCTCTTTTTGGCGAGAGATTAGTCTGCTGATTTTAGTTATACATACTATGAATTGACCCTCGGCTAGATTAGCCTTACAAAGGGCAATGGGCGTGGGTGTAGCGCCCCTCTTCAACGGATCGAAAGTTGAATACGTTTTTCACTAATAAATTGAATAATTAGATATGTGTTTTTGATTTGATTTGACTTACTGATCAGTTTTATAAAAAAACCCAAAGAAGCACGATTATAATAGGTAGCTTATTACTAGCTTGCAAAAACGTTAGGTCCAATGGTACGAAACTACAATGCTCACCAACAGAAAAACGGTACCACGGATAACTCTACTACAAATGCTTCATCATTTCAACCGTACGACGTCCACTGCTGAACATGGCCTCCCCCACAGACAGAGAGCAAATACCTTATCATGTGGGGGGATTTGCCCATACTCACCACGCTGGGCATGCGGGTTGGCGAGCGCAGTTAGAGCTATCGTTGTTAAAATGAGGGACGCTGCTGCCCATCCCTAGCTTTTTTCCCTTAGTCGCCTCTTACGACATCCGCGGATAGGTAGATATGGAGGCGCCTATTCTTCAGCCGGGGCCACCACGGCCTCTACAAATGCTTAGCTGAATTAAATTAATTTATTTTGACACAATAAAAACTAGTATCTAAAAATGTTTCTATACAAGGTGATCATTAATATGTATTCTATCCCGAAATGGGATAATTCTACACCCGATTGGCAATAAAATTTGTTCTACGACTACTGAAATTCAACATTTTTAATTGAAAAAACTCTATGCAAAAATCAGCTGTTTTGGGGTCAAATCAGTTCAAACTCAATAAATCAACTGATTTTTAGTTTATAGATGATAAAAATACTAAAAACAGCTAATTTGAGAAAGTTTGACAAAAAAAAACAGAAAAAAAACAGTGATCCTACCCTAAACCGACAAGCATGTATGAGGAATCTGATGAGAGTGAATGAAGCAAAAGAGTTGTCAGGATCATAGCAAGTGGAAAGCCGTGGTCTCTGCCTACCCCTCTGGGAAATAGGCGTGATTTGATTATGTATGTTGATAAAAAGTTTGTTTTTGTACTGTGAAAATATGGAAGTTTTTACTTTTTATTGATAAAATAACCTCCTTTCGGGATAAGTTATAAATCACCTTGTATAAAGGTGCTACTATGTTGTGGATACCCACACAGGTAAGGCAATGCTATATCACCCAGCTCGATTTGCTCACACCAACTCAAACGGTCTTGATTACATGAAATGTTTCCCGGCGCGTCGCACGAGATGCCTGTTCTATTAAATTTTGTATTAATTGATAAATACTTGACCAGCGATGTGTGTAATCAAATATTGGCTCTCGTTCGTCTCTCAACATTCAAAGTTGCACCCTATTTTAACGAACTAAGGTTTAGTTTACTCTGGATGAGGGCATCGTTTGATGTGAAAGGGCATGCAGTGATAGGTGACCGACCGTGGCTACTATGAGGTTATGGGAATTGACGAAGAATGTGATATGAATTCTCTTTAACATTGTTTGATACGTCATTAACGATGGTAACGTTCTCTAATTTCCTGAATATTTACAAGATTAATATCGTTTTGCTTACCTACTGAGGATGACACAGGCCAGCTACACTTTCGAATAAAAAACAAAAGTAAGTATGACATCCATTCATCATCTATAATAACTCTTACGGTACTGACTGACTGACTGACAATCAAACGTAGTAGTTTTATTCTCTTTGAAAATCAACGCAAAGCCTAATCAAAATCCCAAGCGTATGAAATTTGCAGGGTAGCTTCCTGTTGTAACGTATGGGTGCACAGAAAGGAATTCACGACACATAAAGTTAAAGTTTATGAAAAATAGCAGCAACCGAACGAAGTCGCGGGGATAACAATACCATACCACCGTCGACAAAAAAAAAAGGCACGTCGTGATTTCAAGAGATGATGACGTTTTTTTAAGTTTTACGGGATAAGTAGCAATCCTTCAGGAATTAAATTAATATGGGACCACCCCGGGATCATACTCTATACACCAGCGCAAGAATTATCAAATACGGTTTAGTATTGGCGGAGATTACGAGTAACATTCACACAAAAAGCAAAAAGAAACAGCCGACTTGACAACCTCCTCTTTTTTGAAGTCGGTTAAAAAACGATATTATTAATTTTAAAAATAATCCTAAGTAATGGAGCAATATAAAGCTATGTATAGCTTGTTGATACACTAGCGCGCACACATCTTCCGGGGACATCAGTTGGGGCGGGTGCGGCGGCAGATTCGGCCGAGGATCTCAAAAGGCGCAAATATGTTAGTCTTTATAGGGCTTACATATTTGAGCCTTTTGGGGTTGAGACCCTGGGTCCGTGGGGAAACGGGGCCCTCCGGGTTTTCAAAAAGATATCAGGACATCTGATCGAAGCGACACGCGTGACCCGAGAGCTGGCTCTTATTTGGCCCAGCGAATTAGCATTGCCATCCAGCGTGGCAATTCCACCAGCGTCTTGGGGACGCTTCCGACTGGTAGTGATCTGGATCAGTTGAGCTATCTATAGATCGTTTGTAACGGTCTTTAGATGGCTCAACTGTTTCTTGTGTATTTTGTAAATATTAACTTGTATTCGTTTTAAGTTTCTTTCTGTAAATAAAGTATATGTAATAACCTACTGTGAAAAAAAAAAGGAGCTATAGAGTTCTATGTATTTATTTTATATAGGTAAGCAGCTTGGCCCTCGTCCGATAAGCTGATATAAGGTCACACAATAAGCACTGTTCATTATCACAATTTGCCTTGACTTTGCCTAATCAACACAAAGTTTTTTGTGGGAGTTATTTCATCGCTCATTGATCGAGTGAGCGAAGCGAGCGAAGATCTCTCAAACAACTTGACCGAATCTACGTTGTATGTTTGTGTTTTTATTGGTTAGAGCTTAACTTTCGAAACGTCAATCCGATGTGCATGGATTTAGTCAACAGGTTGTACTTTAAAGATTTCTGGTTTAAGACATTTATTCTCATAAGAATTCACAATTCACTTAAATGAGAACTTATAGATTAACTAAGACTAACAATTATATAAACGTATCCGAGCGTGCTACTTAAATATGAGTAGAAACATTCAATAGGTACTACATGGGCAAAAAAATGGTGTTAATTTGTTTATTTTATGTGGGTAGATTTGAAAAAACTTACAAAATTGTGAACAGGATGATTTACTGGTAAGAATAAGTTAAATCAGCATAATAATGTATGGGGTTAAAAAAATGCATGTAATATTATAATTATTGCAAAATGTGGTTTTATCATGTGCATAAATTGAACAAGATACGATATCTCTATTAAATAACATCTGATGCGGTTTATCTTTCGATTGGCGATATAATAATAAATTGCTTATTGCTGAATCAATAATTTACATCATCATTGGACTTAACATTCCAAGGAGCCAGACAGAAAAGCCATTTCAAATAATTTTATGATGGCCTGTGGAAAGTGTTTTATTTATTTATTTCAATAATCTACGATCCACTGTTTCCTAGGGTGCGTCCACATTGGCAAATGCTCCGCTCGCGCGTAGTTACTGCAACAGTTCTACACAAAATAATAGAAAAATATTGCGAGTTGCACTCGCACTTTTTGTAATTCATTTGTTCTAATGAAATCTTAGTATTAGGCCTCCTACACGGCTACATTTCCAAATACGGTGCATCTGCAAACGTGACGCTCCTTAGGTATGTAGGTCAAAAATAATACTTGAATACTTGAACCAATTTGAATTCACATTTTTCGGTAGGTTCTTCGATCATGGTTTTCGATTAGGTATTAAACATCATTTTTTAAATTCGTTTCGAGATTAAATGAGCACAGTCCCCGTGTCCGTAATGTTCGTGAGTTACTCACTTGTCACCGGTGAGTATTGAAAAACTAATAGCTTGCCAGTTTTTGTAGGGGTGGTTTACGTGACACCTTGTGCTTTTCACTTTTCAAACCTTATCGGTGACAAGTAACTCACGACGAGTAACTCACACATTACGAACTCGGGCCTTTGAGTTTTTACAATGATAATAGAGTAGAAAGTTGGTTTTTATAAGATTATTACTTGAGGCGATGTAAGCAAACTTTTGCTTTTCACAAAAAAATATTGTCACTCTTTTATTCTCACTCAAGCGTGCACCTAAACTTTCCTCATGAAACAATTAAAATCATGACAGCGAAGCGAACAAGTGCAAAACTTTGAGATAACCACATCGTTATGATGCTTTTGAGTTACACACTGACCGCACGGGACAAAGGAAAACTGGACTGGGATATGTTGGGAAGCGTCAAGGCGTGAAATGCATTGAAGATGTTATTATATTCAGTCAAAACTATCTTCTTGTTTGTTCAAAGGAACTATATGCAAGCGGCGTGAAAAAAGAGAGGGTAAAGAATGATTGAAAATTATTTATAATACTTAGTAAGATTTTTTTATTCGTACCGCCCAATGCAAATTACGAACGTGCCCTTTAGACACGATAACAAAAGTCTTAAGTGTGTGGAGTTCTGAGAGGACGCCATCATTGGAAATTACTGTCATGACCCTTTTTTTTCTAAACAGAATCATTTTTGACCCACCCGACGCAGACTCCGTTGTTGTTGGTATCGATTGTAATTTAAATCTAACTAGCGTACGCCCGCGACTTTGCTCGCGTGGTATCTTGATAAAAAGGGGCAGTTTTGAAAAACCCTCAAATACGTATTTCATTATTTGACTTTATTAGTATTTGTACCAAGTTTTAGATAAATCTCTCCAAGCGTTAAGATTCTCCCATACAAACTTTGACATCTTATTAAACCCTTTTCAGGGGGGTAGTTCTGAAAATCTTAAAAATAACGGTTTTTTCCTTATTTCTATCATTCATTATTTATAGTTAGTTTCAAATCTGTAGGTTCACGGAATACGATTTTTCATACAAACCTTTTAACCCCTTTTCACCCTCTTAGGAGTTGATATTTTGAAAATTCCTCCTTGGTGGATGTGTTTGGCATATAAGGCAGCTACTTTCTCTTTCAGCTTCATAGCTTCAGCGGTTTAGGCTGTGCGTTGATCGTGGAATCAGGATTATTTTATTCTTTTATATATACAGATAATAAAACCCAACAGTCACATACATAATTTCAGAAACTACGAGCACCAATGGTACCACAACCATCACACAAACATTTGTCCCGCAGCGGGAATCGAACCCGCACCCCTTGCGTCTCAGACAGGCACTAGCCCGCTGCGCCACCGCGGCATCGAGGACGTCAGATCGTCGTTAAAGTGTCGTCTATGTCAGATTAAATTGCGCTTACTTATTGTAGAACATTAAAAAGAGAAATGCTTACCTTATTCACTAAGTATTTCGTCCTATCTAATCTCTGTTCTTTTTAGTCATACCGTCTATATTCATCCCATAAGTGCGCTGATAAATAATAAATCGCTCCGACCGAGCGCGCAATTTTCCGAGGTAATGGAAAAATTCCATGGAAATCGTCTGTCGTTGCCTCTCTCATAGAAATACTGGTAGCTATAAACTACCTATCGATGTTTTTCAACATTAATCAATATTTTTCGTTTACTTTGTGTAGATGTACACGTAATCTAGTACAAAGAGAATAATAAATAATACGTTAGGGTCTAGTTGTAAAAAAAATATATCAGTTCTTTGGCTAAAGGGGCTTGAAGAGAACGACTAGTAATATTTACTGAGAGCATAAGGATGAAACTTTATTAATTTTCGTGACCTGCGTCTTATATGAAAAGCCGAAGCTATAAAATCAATGGAGCATTTCCCGAACCTTCGCCACGCATTGAATCCATACACAAATTGATGAAATCCTTGCGATTCACCCACCAGTCACCGATTTTTCTCTTGCTACCAACGAACACCCTTAGAGTTACCCAGACAATACAAGTATTAGGATGCCCATACAAAGCCAGCTAAGCCGAATCCGACGGCAGAATGTAAGCCTTAGATTGGACAAAGACAGGATTTGTCCAGCAACGTATTTAGGGCTTAACTTTTGTTGTCAATGTAAGGCATTGTGAGGGAAAGGCGGGAAATTCTTTTATTGATTTTCCTTGTCTTGACGACAGATATTGGTTGGGTAATATAGTTAGTAGCTATGTAGGTTATGTGGCCCGTGGAACAAGTTAAGAGAGCCTTAGCCCAGCTGTGAGTAAAGTTGAGCTGTGACTGATAGGAATGTTAGTAGAAAACGTAATGTGAAGAGATTTGGCGATCTTCGATTTCACGTGTAGTCACATAGTTGCTGTTTTAGCAATCTTGGGAATCTTAACTAAACCAGCTCTTTATTTTTGAATGTTATCTATAGGAAAGGTAAGTTATCTATTATTGCATTACCTAATGTTTTTTTTGTAAATACGTCGTAGTCTCTCAATAATTAGGTAGGCTAGTATTCTTAGTCACCCTCATTCTAAGCGGGGAATTTCGAGGAAGAAAAGATAGTAATTGTGATGATTATAATGTCAGTTTAACGTCCGTCGGATGTTGGTCTCAGGTGAGTGAAAACTAAATAGCAATTGTGATTAATAATGGCAGTCTGATGTCAGTCTCATAGCCATATAGCTCGCAGAACCGATAACCGTTGGGGAGTAAAGGTTCTCGAATGGCGACCACGAACCGGGCGACGCAGTGTTGGAAGGCCCCCCACCCGATGGACCGATGACATTCTAAAGGTTGCGGGAAGTCGGTGGATGGAAAGGGCTCAAGACCGTTCGTCGTGGAACTCTTTGGGGGAGGCCTATGTCCAGCAGTGGACTTCTACAGGTTGTTGATGATGATGTCAGTCTAATGGCTGTCTAAAACTCCAGGTGAGTGAAAACTCTACTTAAAATACGAGGGTTAAGTATTATTTTCCTTTTACGCAACAAATATGGCAGAATTCGGTTTATTGTTCATCAGCTTATGGCTAATCCCCTGTAATTCTTAATGGAATCATACAGGTGGTCGCACAAACATCTTTTGATATTCTTATGTGGTTCTCAATATTGTTACCTAAATAAAATTCTTACGAATCCTAGGTTTGATTGGGCACTTTAGGCGTAGTCTACGCCCACAGTGAAATATTTTTTGGCCCATACACTGCATGACAGCAGGTTGAGTTCTCTTGCTAGTAACAACTAAGCAAAAATGGCACGCTACGCTACCTGTCAACCCACACCTCTACGCCGTAGCAGTTCTACGCCACTTTGATATTAATTTTATTGAGTTTTGGCGTTGATCATCGGAATTATATACTTGCAAATGATCAATGGTTAGATACGAGTATATGTGAGGAGGTTCATTACGTGAAAAAACACAAAAGGAGAAGAACCAAGAACCAAGGTCACCAACATAGCATGGCTTGTTCTCGAATGGCGACGAATCGGATAACGCAGTATTGGGAGGTATTTCACTCTAATTCAAACGACTTTGTGAGGGTTGCAGGAAGGCTCAAGACCGTTCATCGTTTTTGGCGAAGGCTATAAATAAATAAAATAAATAAAATTCATTTATTTCAGACAACAAAAAAAACAATTAATTCCATAATATGTTAGTCACAAAGTTTTCTTAGTCTATGTTAGTAGTGTTCATGAGAGTTATAATTAAAATTTAGGAATAATTTCAAACACTGCAATCACTCAATGATGTTGCTATTCCATCATTATTTGATTACAGTGCTTGAGAAACGGGTCATCCCATTTATTGGATAGTGCATTCCGGATGGTGTTGGGACTCCCGTGCAGCCTGCATAGCAACTAAGCGACTTTCTTCCGCATGCATGCATGGAAGCCGTCCGTGCGGGCTTCCGCGAACATACCGGATGCGCTGCAGAACCGCGCGCTATATCCAGAAGTGGGCTTGCTCAATGATGATTGTTAAATTATCTATTATAGATAGCTCAGCGGATCCAGATCACTACTAGACGGACGCGTCCTCAAACACTGGCGGCACTGCATCATATTTTTTGTGCAAAACTTTGAGAACCGCATTCATGTGTAATCGTCTAATACTGACAGTCTATTATCATCGGCAGATCACAGGCCGTAATACGAGATCGAGTTCGATCGCATTATTCACTAATACGCAATGCCTCAAAAGCAACGGGGGCGATGAATACGGCTTATGGAATCTAATAAAGTGGAACATTCTTCGGAAATCGCAAGCAGAGCTAATTTCGTACCGAGAGGATTTCATTTTTAGAGATCAAAGAGGAATTCGAATTTCTTATTTATAAATAACTTGTAAGCACTTATAAATAGTAGCAACCTCATCATCAGCCTGAGGATGTCCACTGATGAACATAGACATCCACCAAAGAGTGCCACGACGAAAGGTCGTGAGCTTTCTCTATCTACCGACTTCCCAAGAGGAAAACCCGTGGCTTATCAGCACCGCACTTATTGAGCACGTCTTTCTGCGGTTAACTAAGCTGAGAGGATATAAGTATAGGCATGCCTACTCATTTAATACAAATCCCAGGCAAAACAGCGTACTGACAGTGAGTAAAACGCTCCATCTGACGCTGTATAAACCGTTTCATCAACATCATCATCTTCGTCTTTCTTTAAAAGTCCTTAGGCTTACGGCCCTCCTTATGGTAAGTGGTTACCGTCACCTATTGACATCAGCAACACCTGGAGCATTGCTAATGCGTTGCCGAAACCCTACCCCCCTAAAGAGCTCTGGCACCCTTACTCACCGCAGGAACACAACACTATTTGAAATAAATATTTAATAGACTATTTTTTTTTCTTTTCAATTTGTTTAAATTATGAATTTTGAATTTGAGCTTGACATTATTTTTAATTATATATCTAATGTTAAACGAAATATTGCACGCCATAACATGGCAGAATACATTGATTTCATTTTATAATAACATTAACACCTCTGTACCTATCCTACATGTATTTCAAGCAATACATTTTTACTTTACTTTACTTTAATAATGTTATTTGGCTGCGATCTTCTATAAGGCGGAGGTACCTCCCCAGGCGGGCTGCTCCAATTTAGAGCGAGAAAATCTCGCTGTGCCCTAAATCGTCTAGAATAAATGAAATAAGGCTTGACAAGTTCCTACTCCAAAATGTACATACTGTAGCAGGTATTCAGCATAGCTTCATAGTACATGCTTGGCATAAGTCGAGGAACAAAGGGAGTGGCACCATTTAGCGGCGGGCGCAATCCGCTTTGCGGTCCGCATTAAAGCATCAAATATGCATGTGGCACTCAGGACCGCACATACGGCCCAGTCCCAACCACAGATGAAAATATAACTTTGGTAGAACACCCAGATCTACCACAGATGCAACTGAAGCAACTGTGGCACACCGAGCTCTACCATATATTGAAAAACCTGTTAAAAAAATACTCTGAAATGTTTCCTTAGGCAAGTATAGAAGTCATGATACGCTGTTATATACGTAGGTTACTGGATGGTATGAAAATGCAAGTTTTATTAGTATGTACCTAGGTACCTTCATTAGCTGTTATACGTTTTGGCCTAGGTAATGTTTGTGTAAGAAATTGGCTTAGTGCTGAAATATTATCCCTTTTTTGGTTGCCACCAAGACCAGAGTCATGTAAGTATTGTGTTTTTATACATAAAGAGAACTCATATATATCAAAATATGACTGTTGGGTATATCCTACTAATAGTTCGCAGACAGAGTTCCCGCAACGATTTTCATTAAATTGAAAATTCTTCACTGTTTATCCGAAAAACCCCGAGCCAGCCGAATTATATTTGTCTCTACACATATTAAATTTCAGAAAGATCTGATTATCCATTTCAAAGTTGCGCTTCTCTCACTCGATAAAATATTATAAATGCAAAAGTTTGTGTGCGTGTGTTAGTTACTCAGCACCGTTAATTCACCCTAGTTTTATGAATTTTGGTATAGAAGAATATAGGCTATTTTTTATCTCGGTACCTCGCGAGCGAGCCGCGGGCTGATGCTAGTATACATACACACTCTATGCATAATTTTCCTTTTCGCGCTCTGGTGTGACTTTGTAAACGCATACGCCTACGGCAATGACACATCATTTAGGTTTCAGCCTACAACAAATTTTATGTACCAGCTTACCACGGTAGGTACGCTAAGCGGCTTGTGGTATTGGGCGGGGCGGATTTGGTACGATCCTCCACTCAGAGATTATGGGGGCGTATTGTGCATACTTTATCAGCAGTCCTTTGTCCCTTTTTGTTCGACTAATGGAAATGTTGGAGAGGAATTTGGGAAATATGAATTTTGGTGAAGCTTCAACTCAAATGGTAAGCCCGCAAATCCGTAGAGTGCCTACGCGAAAGCTGTAGACATTCAAAAACGTTGCGAATGTATTTACATTTTGTGTTGTTTCTCGTAGCATCTGCTACGCGTGCTACGAGGTATGATTTAAGGGTGTATCCTGTTTGGATAGACGTTTAATCATCCTGTGTGAAAATTGAATACTAAACTATTTAATGGAACTTTTCGGAATACTAAACTATTTAAAGTTTTTGAGATAAAATTGAGAGAAAAAAATGAGATGAAAATAGTAAAATTTAAAACCAAAATAAGGTGTCTCATGATTAGATATTAGTTATAACATGCCAACGATGTCATTTTCAAAGTCTATCTCAAACAAGTATTTTCAATATGTATGTAGTGAGTATTTTTATATGTATGTAACGGACATCGCGTGATTTCAGTTCGGAGCGAACAACTAGTTATAATACAGTGAAAATTAATCTAACGGTAAACATATGAGTTAACATTATAGTTGGTTGGATAAACAGCCCGCACTTGCACAAAACACCCCCACGGTTGCATTTGCATAACAAGCGTCCGTCAAGAACAGCTTTAAAATAACAAAGACGGTCAAGTGCGAGAACTCGCGCTCTAAGGCTTCCGTACCAATACACGGTTTCAGAAAATCGAAATTCCAACAAACTTATTTTGTTACTTATTTCATGTATGATTGAGACCGCAAATATAAGTTTGTATCGTAATTATTCCACACGGAGTTTTAAATCTGCTAGATATATTTAATATGCTAGTAAATTACTTGTAATAGAGGCCTTCCCGAGTTTCAAACATTTCCTATTAAATTCATCATCCCATGAGGTTTTTCATTTTTGCCATTTCCATACAAAAATTAGACATTCATTTTTATATATTATTCTCGAATTGAGTTTGAAGCTTGATTTTTTTACATCACTGTAAGCTTACATACCTTTATATTTATAATAAAAAAGTTGATACCTTCAGCCATTCCTGAGAAAAACGTTTATGATAGACAAACAGTCAGACAGACAGAAATACGAAAAAAAAAAGTGTTACAAAAAAGATAAGGGTTCCGTTATTTCTAGATGAGGTACAGAACCTTATAAACGCCATAATGGTTTTATAAATACATTTCGGAAAGTATTTTCTATTAAATAAACTTCCATTTGAAGTAGAGGTTTATTCCTCACCCGACTCAACAAATAGTATTCAAAATAATTTGTTTCCTATAGAATAAAGCTGCCAATACGAATTGCTTTTTTCAACAAACGATTTATCAACTTTCTGTTACTAAACGTGTGCGTGTTACTTACGCAATTATTAACAACTGTTAATAATTGCGTAAGTAACACGCAATTATTAACATTATACATACAAACATATTTTAACCGTTATTTATAAATGTAACGCTAACTTTTTTCCTGAATAAAAACACTAGACTATTTATTTTAGTGTCATTACGTTTTGATTTCCTCGATACATATTTCACTAGCCCTTCTGTTTCAAGAAACAACATTCTAAGAAAAACCAAAGATCGACCAACTTCTCGAAATTTATTAAGAACTAATTAGTATTTTCGCTAACATAAAATTCAACCATCTATTCTCACATTCACATTTATCACATTTATTTATTTTTGGAACAGAACACGAGGTACAGTAAAAATGAAAAACGATGTTACCTGCATTAGTAATAAAACTGTGTCGCAGATAGCAACGCCCTCCTCTAGTAACAGAATAACAGAGTTCCAGTTGGTGTTTTAAGTTAATCTAAGAATATATAAAAAAAAGGACTAAAAAACAAAATATTCTATATATTTCCAGTTTGTTTAGGAGTGAACCTTTGGAGCAGCGAACGCTGTGTTCGTATGAATAAATCATATCAAATAACTATCAAGGGAGAGGGCATTCTTTCCCGTTTACATCAACATTTTCGTTTAGGGTTGAGATGGCCTATTTGTGTGACGCGCAGATTTTGCATTATGATTTTTTAATAATCTCTTGTATTCTTCTCTGTAAGTTGAGTGCTGAGATGACGACTGATAGAGGGAAATGGAAGAAGAATACATGTTGTGCCGACCCCACATGATGTGGGATAAGGGCAGGAAGATGATGATGACTCTTCTCTGTAAGTTTCTTTTTATTTTTCCGTGTTTTCCCAACATTTCGATGATATTACGAATATGACTACCTACTACAAATTGTGGGTATGTGCCAAATGTTCAGACATGCCTCTGACTATTGCACCCTTAGACATGTTCCAGATAAACTCGGTGGCGCAGCGGGCGAGTGCCCCTCGGAGATGCAAGGGGTGCGGGTTCGATTCCCGCTGCTGGACAGATATTTGTATGATCTGAAAGTCCTTGTTCCAGGTCTGGATGTTGTGGTACCATGGTACTTGTAGTTTCTGATATCCACGACACAGGGAATCCTAGTTTGGGGTCTGGACAATGTACCTATGTGACTATGAGGGGTGTTATTATCTGATCGCGCGGTAATCTTAGAGCATGTCTCCCATACTTGGAGAAAAAATTCGTAAGCCCATTTCTTAATTTATATCCTTTTTCGCTAATATTATGTTTACATTTTGCTCCCTACGATTGATTTAATTTTCTCACATGTAGCTAGGTAAAATCTGTTTTATTTTGCGAAAACAAAGAATATCTTGCAAGGAATTTTTCAGACAAAGTCATTTCACAGGGTATTTCGTACATTGAATTTTTCAAGTAGGTGAGAACGAGTGGAATCCCTGAGGTGTGTCGGCGCTCGGGAGCTAAGCCTCTCACAGTGTTCACTCGTACTGATTAAATAGAGAGATGGCGTGTATTGGGACGAGTATTTTGGTCTAACTTGTCATGTCACTGGTTCATTCTTGGTGATCGATTTTTTTATTTATTTCTTCTAGAAACAAAAAATAATTTTAATACATCTAAAAAACCTTATTAGGTTTGTCTAAGATGCATATCGAAGAAATCCTCAATAAAACAAATAGGTATGATAAAAAGTGCCATAAAATACAGTAATAACAAGTATCTCTTTATTTCTTACCACATCATAATTGATACATTATAATAAAAACTATCTGATAGTCAAAATATTATGACCAAATTATATATTAAAAGTACGAAAAAATCGACATCAATATTGCTACCTAAGACAGCTGATTACTTAAGTAACCTCAAAACAGTCATTTTCGCACAGGGTTTTTCAGGGCACAGGTTTACAATTTAATATGTGTAATTTCCAAAAGTGTAGATCGAGCTTTACAGCCAATTGAGTGAAGAACAATCCTTTTTCGGGATAGTAAGTATTCATATTACGAATCACCTTGTATATAATCCTGGCATTCAATCTTTTCACATAATACTGGACGTATAAGAGCATTAGTTTGGTAGAGTTTCAGCTTAGATGTTTCACAGGACTATACCTACATAGCGGAACTTTAGAACTGACATTATTTTCATAGAAATTGCAGACATGTTTCACTAACCCTCCAAATTCCACGCGCACCAATCAAAGACAGTTATGAATTATTATTAGTAATTATAGTTATGACTTAAAATTGAGAAATTATAACAGAAAAAAAAAATTGACAGCTTTTTTTATAAAACTAATGTCAGTTTGCTGTCAGTCTGAGTGGAGTAAAAACATACCCCTTAAGAAACCACTAAAGTACTCGATCCAAACGATATTTTACCCACTCTCTTTTTAGCAAAGTTGTAAATTATTTAGCGATCTTATTTATTCTAATACACAATCGGCGTCACAATATTTGATCATTATCGGCAACCGGCACCAGGTCTGGTGGCGACACTTTGGTGCATTGTTGCGATGTCAGATCGACTCTCTAATTATCTAGTTGTTCCTGACATCTCGGTGAATTTTTTTTAATATTCTCGGTGATATTTTAAAATGTTGACACTCCCCAACAAATATGGATATCGCTTTATTTTTAAAACAGCGGATGTTTTTTTGATACTCATTATTATTTGGTAGTCAAGGATTATTTCTAAAGTTCTTAAAACTTGTTAAAGAAATTAGGTTAGTCCCACTAGTATTATTTGTTCAACGGTAGAACATAATGTACAATAGAATCCAATTAGTTCTACTGCCCAGTGCTTGGTTGTCGTGTCATTGATTCTTCCTTTTCATCATTCCTTCCTTTTCATCCTTTGGAGGAGGTAGGGCACAGCGAGATTTTCTCGTTCTGAATTGGAGCAGCCCGCCTGGCGAGGTACCTCCGCCTTACAGAAGATCGCAGCCAAATAACATTATTTATTTCAAATAGTGTTGTGTTCCTGCGGTGAGTAAGGTTACCAGAGCTCTTTAGGGGGGAAGGGGGTTCGGGGTCGGCAACGCGTGCGTGATGCCTCTGGTATTGCAAGCGCTCATATGCCGTATGCTTGATAGCCACCTAAGTTGTATAAAAAAAAAAAAAAAAACGTTTTCGTCATTGTCCAATTAGATCAGTGACCAGGTTGAGGTACTGTGGCCCTGAAAAAGGCCTATGAAGGTCGGTAAAAGAATCAGGGTAGCAAAAGTAGAATAGAGTGCGCCTATCGTGCATATACTCGTATGTCACATGACTTCAATTTTTTTGTTCTAAGACATGTCGGTTTCCTCACGATGTTTTACTTCACCGTTTGATAATATAAATAAATAAATAAATAAATATTCCGGACATATCACACACAGTCAACTGATCCCAAACTAGGCATAGCCTGTACTAGGGGTACTAGAGACTGATATACATAATAGATTAATATTTAACACCCAGACACAGAACAAACATCTGTGTTAATCACACAAATGTTTGTCCAGTGCGGGAATCGAACCCGCGACCTCTAGCGCAGAAGGCAGAGTTACTACCAACTGAGGTATGAGGCCATACAACTAGATAGAACTAGTTTAGCACACATACATTTTTTGGATGGAAAATCGAGACCACGGCTCTGCCCAGTGATTTAGGATTTCGGAAAAATACATTATTTCAGACTATTTAATACTGTTTGCATGATTCCTGAGTCTTCGCACATCACCCTCCTTCAGGGATTATGGGAGTTACTAAATTTTACGACAAAATTGTTCTGTCCTGACGTAGCTTAAGGTTGCCTGGAAGAAATCGCTTTCAGCGATAAGGCCGCCCATTGTACTACATTAAGTTTGTTGTAGATTTAATATGTAATCCTCGTGTTCAATAAAGTTTTAATCTATCTATCTATCTATCTTGTGGTGCGGATGCGGAGTCGACTGTCTATACAAGAGTTTTATAGAGGCTTTTAGTAGGTACCTACCACGATATAAAGATACCTAGGAAGGTGCTTATTAAAGGCAATGAACCAAATAAAATACGGTTTAAACGGTGAATTACTTGAGAAGTTATATGAAAGGGGAGGATCTCCAGATGTAGGGGAAGTGTTCATGAATATTTTAAGAAAATAACATCTTCAATATTTAGCACATCAATGACTTTGAAGAGAAAATTGAAAACGGAGTTGGACGTGCAAATCCGGTACCTACAGAAATAGATAGGTACTTATTAGAAATTTATACTTTTAAAAGAGACCCTTGACCAATTAGTATAAAGAAATCATTATTTTTCTCAAAAGTTTGTTGAAAATCCTATCCTACTTATATCTTTGGAGGAGGTAGGGCATAGCGAGATTTTCTCGTTCTAAATTGGAGCAGCCCGCCTGGGGAGGTACCTTAGCCTTACAGAAGATCGCAGCCAAATAACATTATTTGTTTCAAATAGTGTTGTGTTCCTGCGGTGAGTAAGGTTGCCAGAGCTCTATAGGGGGAGGGGGGTTCGGGGTCGGCAACGCGTGCGTGATGCCTCTGGTATTGCAAGCGCTCATAGGCTACGGTAACCGCTTACCAACAGTAGGACCGTATGCTTGTTTGCCACCTCAGTTGTATAAAAAAAAAGCATACATACTATCCTTCATATTTTAAATATGTATGTGAAATTTTATGAGGATATTTGGATGTTTGAAGTTCAATCACGCCGTGACGGCTCAACCGATTTTGATGAATTTCGGAATAGGTAGTTATTTACCTAGAATAGCATATAGGATACTTTTTATCTAGGTACCATGCGAGCGAAGCCACTAGCAAGCTATTTAGTAGTTTGGAACAGAGTTTAAGCTCAATAAATAACATCTTTTAGTGCAGAACAATAATTATGCCTTATTATATCCACAAGTTCAAATTTTAAGCAATTGACATCGCCAATGTCTGTGCTGTCATTCGTGACCACTGCGAGGCAAATTGAAAAACGTCCCCTCACACTTACTTTTCTACGGCTAATTTGTGAGCAAATTTGAATCGTGAAGGTAGGAGGGTAAGGTCGAGTATAAAGTTTACGGGTATTGAAATTGTAAAGGGTAGTGCAGAAGTAGCACTCGATTTGTCGCGTTTCACCGTGACCGCCTCGAGCACATCCTAATATAGTTGTCGCCCCGCTACGTTTAAAATCGCAAGGCTAATAAAATATTTTGACCCCTTTAGGAGATGAATACGCCCACTTTGCAGTACACTTGCGTGCCTGCATAAAATATTTGGTGGAAAACTGATTTGGTCGTATCCACAGATTAACCGAATGTACTATCGTTGTATCACTAGTTATTTCTAGACTACTCTTACGGAAAGTTTTAGGTAAATCAACGATTTTTTTATTGCTGGTATTTTTGAAAGATTAGATTTTTGTGGAGTACCTAGTATTATATATCAACCATTTTTAATACTTTTGATACTTTCAAAATGCTAACTAATAGATTATCTAGTTTTCGTGCTGGAATGCAATTTTGGTGGTCCAATAATGTGCTATCAAAGCCACACATCCCACAAAGATTACGCCACTGGAATCTGAAACACAAGAAAATAATTTATGATATAGAAATCATTATAATTACTCATAAGTATCATTATAATTACTCATAAGTTATCATAATAAAAATATGGTATTTACTGTAGTTTTAGTTGCTTTATCACCGAAGCCGCAAAACAATGAAAATTCATCCAGGTAGGTTTTATTTAACCTATGATTTTAGTTACCTTTAAAGCCAGATAGCTCTTAACTCAAGTTAAGAGAGATTCGACTGACTGTAAGTAAAATCTTTCAAAATCTTTTTTTATGAAAGTGGACGTAGTCATTTTTATAGTGCGGATAGTGATTTTGTCAAAGCTTGTGCACTTGAGTGTACATCGAGACCCCTACAGAACTATTCGGATGCGTCAATAATTGAAATTTGTGCCCGGAGGCATTCATGGCAAATAACTTTATTCAGCATTTAGCTTCCAATTTTGAGTGTTTTGCTGGCGGATGCAGTCGGATTGCTAAGTCTGATGGGTAAAACATGGCTTTTTTGTATGAATTCAGGTAGATTTTGATGGACATGATATGAGGCAGACATTTTTTTTTTAAGTTTTTTCCCTTTCGGGCTGGCTATGGCATCTAGGCCTTACCGCCAAGTCTTACGTTTATATTTCTTCGTAGTTATTTTTAACTTTCTTCGTCATTTTACTTCTTAGTCATGGTCAAGTCACCGTCAAGTCAAGTCAAATTCAGTTTTAGTAAGATATGATGGTGGCTATTTTACTAAAACCTCAAGGTACCTCTTGGCGCCAACTCGTAAAATGACGATACACGCAATCATTTCATTTCACTTCACTTGTTCGGTTTACTTAAACAATATAACGCAAAACACCACCATAATCACATAATATTATTCAATTTAACACTAGTTTTGTAAAATAAATTGAGAGCGCAACATCACATTCTTAGTTCCGCCAAAAAGCCTGAAATGAGACAGTTTGAGAGTGTCACATGTTATTACATGTCACATTTAAAAAAAAAAGTTCAAAACGTTATTGAATTGTTAGTATTTTTTTTTATTCACTTGCTATTCTTATACGTATCTGACAACATTGTATGAAATTTAATCTAAGTAACAAACCCGCGTATAATTAAAATTACAGAGAAAAACAAATGTTAGCGTGAGAGCTTCTGGCTGGAAAACTTCTACTTGACTAGGTTTCACAGTAATTAATCAACTTTCTACATGTTAGTAAGGTATTATATTCATGGTATGGTTTTCTTGGGCGTAGGTACAATATTTTCTGTTTAACATTACATTGAATAAGTAATTCAGTAAATTTTTATAAGATTTTGTGTTAATTTATGGAAAAAGAGTCTCTAATAGCATCGTTGGCCTGGGAGGTCAACAGGGTCGTATGCTTGTTTGCTACCTTAGTTGTATAAAAAAAAAAAAAGGTACCTCGACTTTCGATCCGAAGGACGCAGTTTTATATCCCGATCGAGCACCAATGGATTTTTCAATTGAAAAAAACACTTGCTTCGAACGCTGAAGGAAAATATCGTGATGAAACCCGCAGATTAGTCAGCTCTACACTTGGCCGGCTTACTTAGGCCGAGAGGATGGTGTAAGTACAGGGCAAACCTACCCCAGGCACAGCGTCCTGTAAGCGAGTAAAATAAGTTCCGTTGAACACAACAAATATAAAATATAAAATAAATATAAATATTCCGGACATATTCACACGGTCTACTGATCCCAAACTAGGCATAGCCTTACTATGAGTACCAGAGACTGATATACATAATAGATATATATTTAACACCCAGACACAGAACAAACATCTGTGTTCATCACACAAATGTTTGTCCAGTGCGGGGATCGAACCCGCGACCTCTAGCGCAGAAGGCAGAGTTACTACCAACTGAGCTATGAGGCCAGGCAATCATCTGGAATAGATGTAATAAGGCCTTACTTTTTATTTATGGAACAAGTAAATAACTTATCAATATCATACAAGCAATTAAATAATCGTAAAGATTTTAAGTTCATATCAGGTGTTTTTATTAATTTTCAATTATAATAATGCTTCTTCTTAGTACCCTACCTATAATAATGGGGCTTTATTACGAAGTCCTGTCCCCATATTCACTAAAAAGTGTAGCAGAATCACACAATTAAGACTTGACGGTCAAGAATTGAGCAGTTAGTGAATAAGGGGAAAAGCGTGCGCTTGGACGAGATCTCCGACGTAATTACTCCCTTTAAACTTCGACATTATCACCTCTTGGCGGGTAGAGGTGGGAAAAATGAAAAAGTATCGATAACATCTAAATCTTTTTTTCATATTTTTCACATTCAAATAATTAGGTAAATAATAATTCGATCAGAATACATGCAGACAAGTAAACGTTACTTGTCTGTACACTGATCACTTTGGTATAAGAATAAAAAGTCTACAACGACCACTATCCGAGAGTGCATCTTATCAAGCATTTTGGATTCGAGGAATTAAACTCTGTTTCTCTGCCTGTTTATAACCTTTTCAGGACAAACAAATTAGAAGTTTAACAGATTTTGATTACGTAAAAGGACATAGGCTTCGCGCTACCACGCGAGAAAAGCTGCGGGCAATTATTAGTACAAACGCGTAATTAGCTCTTTTATTATATGTATTTTTTCACGACTAAACGGCTAAACCGATATAGTTATTTTTAATCTGGCACAGCCGTTAGTAAAATATTATACGAAGTATCGATAATTATGTTGTAATCCCTACGTTCGTATCTTCAGCAGCAGAAGAGCCCTTACTAAAAATATTAGCCAAGAACCGGCGTCAAAGAAGCAAGCTTAATTTAATTATCTACACCTTTTAATAAACTCGGCCTCCAGGAGAATAACAATTAGTTAGGTATTTCAATAACAATTTAAAATCAAGAACTTTCTTGTTTACCTACTGTAAATTACTCCCCAAAACGTTGTAAACTGTTATTTTTTAAACATGATATACATGTACAAGCACATGCCACGTATCTTCATCTTGTCATGTCACTGATTCTTTCTTGGTCATCCTGTATTAGGTCTGTGACCAGGTTGAGGTATGGTGGCCCTAAACAGGGCCTATGACCGTCACGTATGATTTTAAAGTACATCTCATGATATTGAATAGATTAGGGTCATTTTGAAATACATTTAGATGACATATCGCCGAACACGGCGTTAGAGATATGATAGCTATGATTTTTTTAGAGGAATTGATTACCCAGAGTGCTAATTTCTACCTCATAAAGCTGAGCTTTTTCATAAGAATGATATCGAAAATGTCACAAATTTTCAGTATTTCGTTGCATGTTTTATTATTCCCTCTAAGGGTGGATTCGACCAAACGCTATGTTATGCCAGAGTAACAATCCCTGGGATAACTCCCTGGAAAACAGGCTTACTCTAGAGTAATTAGCCATTTTATTATATGGATAAGACTTATACTAGTTTGGTCGAATCCACCCTTAATGGAACAGTGTGAGATTGTGAGCAACAAACAATTTTTGTATGCCTGCTTTATTTTATTTTCACGAGGAGCTAGGTAGTATTGTTTCCAAACTTGGCCTGCAGGCAATTGTGTGCATAGTGCAAGTAATATTGTAACATAACACCATAATGCTAGCCCGGAGGATGAAGCCCGCTCCCCTAGCTAGATCATATTGATAGGGTTGTATCAATATGATCAATATTATGTCGATACTCGATACTAAATAGGCTATGTAAAATTTTATTCAAATGGCTAAAGTACTTTATGCAAAAAATAGCGGCGGTGGTAGTGAGTGTATCAGTGTCAATTCAATTCCAAGGGAGTTTATTTCAATATACCTAATTATCATTTTGACGTCTGAACATAGGAGAAGCTACGCCTGTTGCCTCGTGACCAAGCCTAGAGGAATCAGGCAACAAACACGGCCTGTGTCTGTTTCGTGCGGTAGATACTTATTAAATACTGGTTGGCTGCCTGCGGATTCGCTCGCGTGATATTTCATCAAGATCACTTTAGTTACTTAGTCGTGAAAACGTGTTACAAACAGTAGGTAAGTGAGACAGAGTTACGTTTGAATTAGTTTGAATTATATGAAGTGTGATATCATTACATACTATCGCAACCTTATATCATATAAAAAATGCTGCGGTCGTATGGTACTTTGAAGTAGGCACTGGATACCTAATCATAAATTCAGGTATATTTTTACAATTAAATTAAAGTTAATCTCGTACGGATAAAAAATTACGTTTAGGTTAGAAAGTGGAAGTTACACATATGTATTTGTTTACATACCAGAATAACTTTATTTTTAACAGCTTCAAAACGAGATTCCGGACACAATAGTGAAAATGCGTCTGGCTATAATCCCCGCCATTTGAATTTCGTAAAACAGACGTAGCCAGTATCTGTTTCACAGTAAGGAATATATTCAAAACACACCTTTCAGGAAGCAATCATACGTGCACACAGTGAAACCGAAACGGTAACGGAACTTTCAATCTGCTGACGTCACTGACACCCCTAACATTACCAACTTTATATACCACAACCCTACAATCCTACTTCTCTATATCGTTTGAATAAAGTTTAAATCAGCGTGACTTTTGGTGTGGGAGTGTTGGATGAGAGAGAACGTAGTGTTGCTTAGACTGATACGTTTTATTCTCTGTACGTACAATATTGGGGGCGGAGGGCACTTTGCAGCTTGCGGAGCTTCCGGCCGTGTGTGAACTGTCACCTTGCGGTGCATTATTGTTTCTATGGAGATCAACGGATTTTACCTGTCTTTATATTATCAGTTAGAACCATAAAAATTGATTGTCGATTGTTCGATATTCGGTACCTCTGTCGACGGGGACGGTGTAATAGAATAAATGCAGGATGGATGAAATGGCGATAGGTACACAGGAACAACATCTGATCCAAAAATACCCCTTAAGCTTATGGGGAAAGTATACAAGACGATCATAAGGTACACGGAAGGGAAGAGTGCATGCGGCGGAGATGCGAATGATGAGATGGAAGCGAGGAGTGATAAGAATGGACAAAATAAGGAACGAGTACATTAGAGGACGGTTGAAAGTAGCGCCCGTCACAGAGAAGTTGAGGAGTATAGGTTAGCGTGGTATGGGCAATAATGGGCATATGATAAAATTCATGTAAATGTCAATGGATATACGAGTAGAAAAATGATAAATAAAAGTTGGATGTATTGTATAAACGATGACATGAGTAAGAAAGAAGTGAGTGCGAAGATGAGGACTAACCGAAGAGAAGAAGAACCGAAGAAGAGAAAAAGAAGAAAACATGTTGTGTCGATCCCACATAATGTGGGACAAGGACAGGAAGATGAAGAGAACATCACATGAAATTCGGCATTCGTGGTACTCTTCTTGTAGGTACCTTAGTTATCAAAAAGGAATCTTAAGGAATTTCAAAGATTTTGAAGGTTGAGCTTCGTCCTAGACAGTTTCATAAAAATAATGTCAGTCCGTTATCAGAAAAAATGTTCTGTTTGAAGATAATTACCGTTTAGCTGGACTTAGCCGAGTTCAAACGGTGAGCGATAATGTCATTTAATAATATCATAATTATCCTTACATCTAGGTAGGTACTTACTAATTATAGTAAATTTTGTCTAGTTAGACTAAGGGTACTAAATACGTGCGTTATTGTTGAGCTATAACATATCACACTATGTTCCGTGTTCATATGGATCATTTTAAAACTAATTTTCGTTTTTTTTTTTTTTATACCACAGAGGTGGCAAACAAGCTTACTGCCCACCTTACATGGTAAGCGATTACCGTAGCCTATGAGCGCTTGCAATACCAGAGGCATCACGCACGCGTTGCCGACCCCGAACCCCCTTCCCCCCTAAAGAGCTCTGGCATCATCAGATGTCATGTCATACGCCGTTGTACTAAGCTAGTCGCACAACTTTATCATCAAACTAACAATACAATATCGCAATTGTTTTGGTTTTTCCAGAATGCAAGAATCGCTGTAGTTAATTTATTACTTAACCTTTATCACAGTTCAATGTTTTGTTTATAACATTAGTGTATGTAGAAATGGAAACAGCTCGTCATGAATTGGGTTTTCCAAAATAGGTAAATTTTACGCACAACGCATTTGTCAGAATGTAGTTGTTTAAACAAGATAATATTATTATCGAGTGAAATAGTAATACCTTTATCTGGTTTGTATCTTAGACTCTAACTAGCAAGCCAGCTAGAGCACTGGCGGAAAGGTGGTAGTGGCCCCGCCTTCCGATCCACGCACGGGTCCTGGGTCCAAATCCCGGTCATACACCAATGCATTTTCCATTAGGAAAATGATTATGTGTGCTAATACTAGTGCTCTCAAATGGTGAAGGAAAACTTCGTGAAGAAACCGGCATGTCGTAGAACCAAAAAATTCGAAGATATGAGGCCTATATTCAGTGGACATCCTGTGGCTCATCATCATTTCAGCCGTTCGACGTCCACTGCTGAACATGGCCTCCCCCACAGACAGAGAAAACTGCTTATCATGTGGGGGGATTTGCCCATACTCACCCGCTGGGCATGCGGGTTGGCGAGCGCAGATAGAGCTATCGTTGTTAAAATGAGGGACGCTGCTGCCCATCCCCTAGCTTTTTTCCCTTAGTCGCCTCTTACGACATCCGCGGATAGGTAGATATGGAGGGGGGCCATGGCTAAAATGATAATAATAATGATGAAGTTTCCCCTATCATCATTATTTATTTATGAACAGGAATATTTCAAAATAATATCTCTTAAAACTATTCAAAAGCCATGGTTACTCTAAGCTATAAGTCACAGGGGACACAAGACTAATAGCTTTTGCGGACGTCCAACTTACCTTATACATAGACCACTTTCTAATCTCAACTTTGAGACAAGGAGAAAAATCACTTCCGTCTCTCTTGAAGTGAAGTCCATTTTGCTCTTGACATGTTTTATCTTTGAGAATATTTACTCAGATATCGGTCTTTGATCTAAGATAGCAGGTGGGGTGACCGGACGTAGACATGAATCAATAGATTTCAACTTGAATGTCATTTCCGTAAGCTATACCTATATTTCATAGTTTGTGGGTCTGGGTGTTGTGGTAAGTACCATGGTACTCATATTTTCTGATACTCTGACTCAGGGAATCCTAGTGTGGGGTCAGGCCTAGGTAGCTAAGTGACTGTTGGGTGTTATTAATTTTTGGAGCTTGTTCCTTTTTAACCGACTTCCAAAAGGAGGAGGTTCTCAAGTCGGCTGTATTTTTTTTATTTTTTTGTGTGTATGTTACTCGATCTCCGCCAATAGTAACCCGATTCGATTTTGATGATTCTTTCGATGGTGTATAGAGTATGATCCCGGGGTGGTCCCATTTTAATTTAATTCCTTTCTTTTTGCATTGGGGGATTGCTACTTGTCCCGTAAAACTTAAAAAAACGTCATCTTCTCTTGGAATCACCACTTGCCGAATTTTTTTTTGTTGACTCTGGTATAGTATGGTTATCCCCGCGACTTCGTTCGGTTGCTGCTATTTTTACATAAATTTTAAACTTAGGGGTTGTGTGTCAGGAATTCCTTTCTGTGCACCCATACGTTACAACAGGAAGCTACCCTGCAAATTTCATACTCTTAGTAGGCTCTGCGTTGATTTTCAAAGAGAATAAAACCACTACGTTTGATTGTCAGTCAGTCAATCAGTACCGTAAGAGTTATTATTGATGATGAATGGATGTCATAGTTACTTTTGTTTTTTATTCGAAAGTGTAGGTGGCTAATGTCATACCAAAACGCAAAGAGGTTGATAGCAAAAAAGAGGTTGATATTAATCTTGTAACTATTCAGGTATTTGAAGTCGGTTTTTAGTTTTTGTAAAAAATATCTTATTGCATTCTACATTATACCAACACAATATTGCGTTTGAGTTTGTAGTTCAGTCATATCGTTACAGTATGGAACCGATTAGAATAAAACTTTTTACATATATAAAAGATGATCGATAATTGAGTTTTAAAATCACTTGACCTCAAAACAGCTGTGTCTTCAGTGAAAATTTTAGAATTTCAGAAATTCGTAGCACAAACTTTATTGCCGATTGGGTGTAAAATAAACCCTTTTCTGGATAGTACCTACCTATACATGTTAAGAGTCACCTTGTAGTTCATGACCTGAAATAGCGTATATGCTGTTTTTTACCCGGTTAACACGCGAGCGAAACCGCGGGTGGAAGCTAGTAATAAAATAAATTACAATTTCATTTATGTATTATGTATGGCAACGCTTGTAAGTAGTGTCCCGGCAATAAACCCTATAAAAATAATTAACAAAATAATACAACAAAGGGTCAATTACCTACGCATTTTCCAATCACGCAAAATAATATTCCACAATTTGTCTGGGGGGAATCAAAGCTGGCATTTGGGGTGACATTTTCGGCGTGGATGTCGCACGTGTGCTAATTGCATGGCACATTCCGCTCATTATTGCTTACTAGCTGGCCCAATCGCAACTACTTACGCGTTTGAAGGCGGTAAGGCACAGCGAGATTATCTCGTACTATATATTGGAGCAGCCCGCCTGGGTACCTGCGCCTTACAGGATGTCGCAGCCAAATAACATTATTTGTTTCAAAAAGTGTTGTGTTCCTGCGGTGAGTAAGTAAAGTACTTTATATTGCCAGAGCTCTTTAGGGGGAAGGGGGCTCGGGGTCGGCAACGCGGTGCGTGATGCCTCTGGTATTGCAAGCTACGGTAACCAACAAGTGGGCCTTATGCTTGTTTGCCACCTCAGTTGTATAAAAAAACAAAAAACTTCGTCCGTGTGTTCAATTGTGATCCTGTCTTGACTCTTGTCACTTCGTACACTTGAGATACGGAAGCCTATGGGCACAAGCCCTACACGCACTTGACAACCTTTATTTTGTTCAAAATTGACTTCATGTTTCGAACGAAACCTATAAAAGAAAAAGCGCTTCATCGACCATTCTGGAGCAGAATGCGTGAGTTTAGTGCTTCGATTTCGTTAAATAATTATATATATTTTTTTCTAATTATCCAGATGTCTCAACGAGAGCCGCATTCGATTAAAATTATTACCGATTAATCGACCCCAAACATCTGTGTCTGATGTGATGACTCTGATGATTGTAATAAAAACATTTACCTATCTCTACATCAGAGGGTGTTCGTTGTAACTTTACGAACTTTATGGCTATAACTAGATTAGAATTAGACCACAAGATCGATCTAATTATTAGTCTTGTGAAGTAAATCAGCAATGTAAGACTGTATTCTCACCACTGAACTAGAACGAAGTATTCCTAGAACGCTATAGATGATTATTTCTTAAAGTTTTTTTTTTTATATTTCTCAACGAACAAGGCCCGAGTAACCAAACACGGACCTAAGAAACATCAATCAGCAAGAAATATATATACTTTTCAAGACTACATAGCTGAACGGATTTTGATGAGGTATGGAAATAGCATAAGCCCTGAGGAAGGATATAGGGTACATTTTAACCAGGTATAGTGCTAGCGAAGCCATATGCAGCCGCTACTTATACGAAAACGTTCCTCATTAGCCATTGATACATTAGTATTATTATAACATAAGGCGGTGTCCACGCGAGCGGAGCGGCACGCGCGCGCAGATTTATCAGCGTGCGTAATTAAAAGGCGGCGCATTAGCGTATGAATGCGGCGGGTGCGTGCCGGAGCACCGCAGCTGTCGCGTTTGCTAGTAAGATTACACGTCTTGATACTGGTGTTGAACTGCGGTTTGATTTTCAAGTAAAACTAAATTAGTTAAATAATTAAGTATATTAATTATACATATTTTCTAAAAAACCGCAGTTCACACCTCCAAAAGGTATCGAGCAAGATCTCTTACTAACAAGTTCCATTCGGTTTCATGTTTTTGTGGTTTTTTTTTAATAAAACTCACTGGCTAAATATATAAATTGTGATCTAGATTGAGAAAATGTTGCGCTTTTGCACCGTCAATAAACTCAAAATTTTAGTAGGTAAAATGTCACTTAGATAATCAATCATTTTTCTCTGACTTTTAGTAATTTGACGGCAGTACAATGATTATGATGATGTTGACATGATAATAATAACTTGATAGTTGTTGTTAGTATTACGTTGTTAGTTTGATGTTGGCATTAATTTATCATTGCAATTATTTTTATTGTTACACTAGTTTGTATTTTTTTCTAGCAGTCTGATAATACTCACTTAATCTTCTAGTATCAAAACCGTTCACCCTCGAATAAAATCGCGTGACGTATCGTGATTGTCTAAACGCCGACAGATGTGTGCCGGAATGTAATTGTGTGGCCGTAACTTTAGTGTACACTTTATATCACTCGTGCACCCCAATTCATTCACCTAGTCAGATGTTCAATGGGGTCGGAAGTAGTTTTTGCAGAAAGTTTACTTTTTATAAAATTTGATTTACTGGTAACGGTAGCTTCGATGATGCGTCGCTCTTTGATAATACATTCAATGTACTTCAGTGGCAATAATTCATTGGAATTTTGCCTGGAACTAAACTTTGTTATAGGTAGTGAAACGTAGCGTTGATTTGATTCAATGTGTACGATGCCTAAATAGAACTTGATAGTCTCTTGTAAACTATGTAGTTGGGCAATATTGAACGGACTGGAGAGAGAAACCCTTTAAACTTCTGAGATACATCCAATGCTGGTTAAAATCTGATACTTACCTACAAGATTTCAAAAGTTTCACTAGAAAGTTGAGTTGTTGATGAGCTCAAAATACATCTACACTAAATGACCTAGTTTCTTGAACGGTACCGGTATCGGCTTCAATAAAGATTTTTTTATAATCTGAAAAAGTAAATACATAAGTACTATTTAACTTCTTACTATTCTCTGAGTTTGGGAAACAATTCATTTAAATTCTATTTTGGGGTCAAATCAATTCAAACTCAATTATTCAGTTGGTTTTATTCGAAATCTTGTTGAAGTTTCATAAAATAAGTTAAAATTATAATAAAAAGGCCAGAACCAACTGATTTAAAATGTTCGGAAAAAACAGGAAAAGAAATAAAAAAATGACTTTTTGTAATTTTCTTTCTTATATTTTCATTATTTTTGTTGATAGAAACCCCTTTTTTTTTTTTTTTATTTACTTTTTTTGTGGCTATGGTTTCACTGCGGCCACAACTGGCCTATTGTGATCGCCACTTTATTTGTGGAGCCCCTTTACAGGGCCTTTAAAGTTCACCACAAAGCCCAGCAGCTGTTAAAAACTGAAGGATTTTCTTTGGGGTGAGTTGCTTTAGCTCCATTGGGCTGAGGATGTGCTTTCCCAAATGGATGCTACGTTCGAGCATAAGTGCTCCGCACTCACCTAGCAGGTGTATAGGCGTTTCTTCCGCCTCCTTGCATAGCCTGCAGGTTTGTGTGTCGCATAGCCTTAGTTTGAACATGTGCTTATTAAGACAACAGTGTCCAGTTAAGGCTCTAACAATAATGCGAAGATTGGTCTTATTTAGCGCTAGGATACGGTTGGTGTACTGTTTATCGAAGGCTTTTATAAGTAACTTAGAGTGGTTCATGCCCGAAGAGTTTATCCAGAGTTTGGTCGATTCTTCGCAGCACGAAAGCAAGAGGCTTCTTTGAGCCAGGCTTTTTGGTACGCCGCAAAAAGGCTCAGGGCCTATCATAGTACCATTTGCCCCGGCGCGCGCAAGTTCGTCGGCAATTTCGTTACCGTCGATTCCCGCGTGCCCCGGAACCCATCTTAGTACGACCCTGTTCCTTGCGCCCAGGGCATTTAAACGTGACAGACAGTCTTCCACAAGTCGAGACGTGATGACATTAGAGTCCAGCGCCAGAAGGGCAGCCTGACTGTCAGAATTGATGTAAATCGTGTGGTTGGTGTAGCGCTTTCGCAGATTGGCGTCTGCACAATCAAGAATGGCAAAAACCTCTGCCTGGAATATAGAGGCGTTTTTTCCCATGCTAACGAAACCGTTTACATTAGGACGTTCACCATATACTCCACAACCTACATCCAGTCCCATTTTTGAGCCGTCTGTGTACCAGTTTAGGCAACCGGCCTCAAAGTGTAGCTGGCTGTTCAGCCAGTCTTCCCTGGAGGGCATTTCCACGATGTATTGTTTTTCAAAAACATGTCGTGGAAGCATGGCATCAGATGTCATGCTGAGAATGGGTGATTGCAGAGTAGAGTCCTGAAGGGATCTCATCTTCTGCGAGAGCCAGCACCTTTTGCCCTGGGTGTTTATAAACCCCTTTAGCGATAGCGTACATATTATCACGTATTAGTATGTATATACGTATATACGTATGTATATGTAATGATAGTATGTATATGTATATACGTAATAAGAGGACACGACAAATGGAGCTAAAGAGTGACACGATGGTTCTTTTTGCCCAGAGAAGGCAAAAAGAAGAGAGGCAGACCGCACAAAAGGTGGGATGACGACATTAGACAAGTAGCAGGAGTCATGTGGAACAGAGTAGCACAAGAAAGGAAAGAATGGAAAAGGTTGGAGGAGGCCTTTGCCGACTGGCAAACAGATCTAGGAAAGATAACAAAACAACAGATATTAGTTTAAATAGTTTATAAGTCCAGTGTTAGCTTTTAAATTTAAATTATTGTATCGGGATTAGGGATCTGAATAAAAGGTTATATTATTATTATTATTATTAGTATGTATAGTAGGGGACATTACCCAACTTTTTTCATGCCAGTCAATTCTGTCGCTGATAAAGAACAAATGTCTCCATGTGGTCATTGCTGTACTAGGTAACTACACGTGTTTCGAAATACAGATAAACATTTGGCTCGGGAAATGCTTGCGGTGGCCCAGCTGCGTGGCTAATTACAATAATAGACTCATTCCTATTGCTTCCTGTTAATACAACGTGTTCCGTAACTAGTATATAATCACCAAAGAGGCTTAGACTATCAAAAACATATATTTTTAATTTTTTAGAGTTTTTCTCGAAATTTTTCAAATTTTCTGTTTTTGGTCTTTTTATCATTACTAAACGTAGGAGAAGTTTTACATCAAGATTGCTACCCAAATTTGAACCGACTTTACCCCAAAATAGCGGATTGTTGCATTTGGAAAAAAAAAATTGTCTTTGAAAAAAAAACGAATTTCCAAAAGTCGTAGAACGTAATTTGTACGAAAAGGTATAAAGGTAACTTTATTGCCAATTTGGTATAGATTAAGCCCAATTCGGGATAGTACACATATAATGAATCACCTTGTATTGCATCCAACATGCCGTTTCTAACTTAATTAGGTGTGTCAATGATACACAAAGTTTGGTCATATGGTGAAGATATTGAATCAGAGCACGGAAGCCTACGAAAAAAAAAATTAGGCGCACGGCTTTTGTCCCCAAGAATGGTAGATCTCTCCTCTCAGATCCCAGACAATCAGGCCCTTGAAGATGTCTATGGGGGTAGTCAGAGAAATGCCCAAAAAATTGTCACATGCCCACATTTTGCAGCAGTGAGTATTCCATATATATACTTAATGGTTCCCTCACGATGTTTTCCTTTACTGTTTAAATAGCGTGATATGTGCACTAATTTTTCAAATAGAAAAACTCATTGGTTCACGCACAACCGAGTTCAAACCTACGACTTTCGGATTGAAAGTCAGCCTACCTCCCGCCACGCTAACACTTTTAAGCATGTGCAATAAAATAAACTGATTAATTGTGGTGTTTCCCCCACGTCTTGCGAAATGGTACACCAACAAACCACTATTAGTGTGGCACCCCTCAAGAAACAGGTCAAGGTAGCACCTGTTGCACCCTTCTTGAAGACAAGTTCAAGGAAATTAGGGGAGCAAGCAGCAAGTCGTACAGGTGAGTTATGGTGTTTTATTGTAACTACTGAAGACTATTTTGTATATAAGTGCAAGAAGTGATAAGAGTTTTGTTTTGCGCGCAGTGACAGAGTATTGTCAAACCGGTTTACAGAGTATGTTAATAATGACTTTGAAACCCCGCAATTACACTAAAACGTTGACGTAGATGGAGGCCTATCTTTGGGAATTAAATGTGGATGTGATGGCTTTTTGCTTTTAAACATAGAAAACAAAAAAAAACCTCTACTCTAATATGTGTTGTTTGGGAGAACCGAAAAATCCAGACAGCGTATCGGGCATTTTCCGAATTTCTCATTAGAAATACATTATAGGTATAGAATTTTCTTTCCAGTATGAAGTCATTATAATAGGAATATTTGCTAAGACAACTAGAAACGACCCTTAAATACTTATTTCAAAAATTATTTTTATACCTATGCCGCTGAATTGTGCAGTTGATGATCATTGAAATTGCGAATAATATAGTCGTCAAGTGTGCGTAATGAGTGGCGAAGAGTATAACGTGGCCCGCATTTCACTTGGTTCACTAGCCACGCAGATATGGTGGTACAATAGTGCTGTATGGCCGTTTTGCTATCAGAAAGGGTTGGAAAGGTGCTCTACCAATCAATTAACGATTTGATGCTAATCAACAATATTTTATTTACAATTGGTCAACACTTATCAAAATCAAAGGCAAAAGGTGTTTATTTCAAGAAAATCACTCACTTTGAAATGTCTTAAAAACTAGGTGAAGCTGCGCCTGTTTTTGAGCTATATCACTGCTATGAATACTGTGTCGTGGGTATCTAAAACTGCAAGTACTATGCAAACATTTATATCACTGAGAGGATCGAACCCGAACGTCTTGGTAGATCGTCATCGGTATGAGGCATACTAAAATGATATTTTATGTTTATTTTATGAATGAAACAAAACCATAGCTCTTAGGTTTCAAGTACAACTTTACTAATTCACTTTTATTAAAGCCATGGAAAGTATGTACTACGAAACTAATATTATGTGTATATGTGTGTGTGTATCTACATCTTAATTTAAAAATGTCTGATAATTTTTAAGTATAAAAGAATACAAAGTTCAATAACTCTACAATAACAATTATGTTTTTTTAGGATCCCAACTGTATGAAACAGTAAAGTAGAGCATACATCACCCAAAGCACGATATAAGGGTGAGTGTACACCTGCCCGTATCACGGCCGCGCAGCTGCTCGGGACCTTTCAACTGTCACCTTTGCGATTGTACCGGCATTTGTCATGCACTAACCAGTTTTAGAATACGTACCTGAGGGTACTTGTGTATGTGCTAAGAGCTTATAATATTCGAAAATTATCATCATCATCAGCCTGAGAAAACACACAGGCTTCCAGATCAGAGCACGACGAGCGGTCTCAAGCCTTCTTCATCCATTCATATATTCAACGTCATCATCATTGGCAGCTCGTAGTAATCCCATAGCTGGACATGAGCCCTACTCAAACACTACATAATATTCCCTTCGGTATTGGGCTTTTTGGATCCAGATATATTTCTACACAACGCCATTTTGGTAGTAGTAATATTCAAAACCAACTTAAATGATGGAATTGTACCTATGAGAGTACCCATAGGATCAATTACATCTATGGCTTTAGGTACTTATAAATTGCCATCTCTTACTATTACATAATGAGAAACAGTGACAGTTAAGTTATAATAATAAATAATAAATAAATAAATATTCCGGACATATCGCACACGGTCAACTGATCCCAAACTAGGCATAGCCTGTACTATGGGTACCAGAGACTGATATACATAATAGATATATATTTAACACCCAGACACAGAACAAACATCTGTGTTAGTCACAAATGTTTGTCCAGTGCGGGAATCGAACCCGCGACCTCTAGCGCAGAAGGCAGAGTTACTACCAACTGAGCTATGAGTCCTGCCTATGTGTTAAATTAGCGTGCTAGTTTGCAGACAGACATCACTGCTAGTTTGCACATGAGCACATTATTTGCAAAAGGTAAAGCTACAGAATAATAATAAATACTCATTCACCATCGCATTACTTACGACGGATTTACCGAACAGAATATGAACACATAGGTGTGCACCCTCGGACTCGTCCGCCGAAAACACAATGAAATAATCCGGTTCTTTATAAAATCAGTAGGTACAGACAGAACAATAATTCAAATAGCAACCGGTCTTTCTAAAATATTGTTATTATTTTTCATCAAAAGAGTTTCGTCCCAATTTCGAATGCGGAAAAAAATAAAAGACAATAATAGAAATCATTGATTCAGTTTTTTAAAATGCTTGTTTATTTTTTAGGTACCTATTTGTATGCATGCTTTTGTGCTCTGCATGCTTCCGTAAACGACCTAGTACTTGTAGTTATTCGGTTAATTTTATGATTTTTTAAAGAAATTTCCTTTAAAAATCCTTATTATTTTATTAATTTCTCGGAGGAATTAAATCATATAAATATATATTTTTTTTAAAGTCCTTAAAAATTAATCATGCACTTTCTTTGCTGACGCTAGCAAGGTGCATTGCTTGGCGCGTGCCAGCCACGTGCGCGTACGCAGCATGCACTGTCATGGCGCGCGACTCGCGATCCATGCTTTTTATATTTTCACCATCCCTGTATCACCCCTAAAGCTGTGCAATGCAAAATAAGCTTTATTGTAATAAGTTAAGGTTCGATTGTTGGCCATGTGCGAGCAATTTACTGTCAGAATATAGTGGACTCTTTTTTTAGTTGGGTTACGAACTTTCAAGCACTGAAATATGGTTCAATATTGCTTGCATGCTAAAAGCAATCCAAATAATGTTTATTTTTTTGTTTGGTTAAGTGAAAAATACGTGTTCTATTATTTTTCGCACCCAGCGGACTATGCTTCGTAAATTGCTTCACTATTATGAAAAATAAATGCTGAGGGGATGGCATAAAGACTCCATTCATGTTTACATGAAATATTTTTATGCGCCTCTACGGCAGGCGATTTAGCACGACTAATGGTATTTTACTTTCATGATAGGTACTAACGTTATAATTTGGTAGCTAGGTTGCCAAATAGGACTAGTACAAGCTAAAACCCGCGTTTATTCTATGGAAGAAACGTAAATATAAAAAGTGTGACTAGTGGGAATAAAGAGTCCCACTATGCCTACTTTTTTTAAGTTTTCAAATAGAAGTATAAGACTGACCCTGTTTATTGACTATCGTGAAAGGAATTTCTAAGGGGATTAAAAAAAAACGTCAATGAAAAGGGATTATTTTTCACAGATATTTTTGTAAATGTTAACTGAAAATTCTGCTCCATGCGATTGAAAAAAAATAACTAATTTAGTTTTAATAAACCAGAATTATTTTGATGAATTTTAGATTTTATTTTAATATTTTTCTTTTTTTTTAACCAACCAACGGATTTCAACCGAAAAAAAGCTTTCAAAAAGTCCATTATCGATACAGATGTAAGTAGAATCACCTACCGTATTTGTTTAGGGTTGTGTGCGTGCATGTCAGTCCCAATCAGTTGATTAAAATCCTACCACACCTGCACGGCACGGGGCGCGTCGCCTAGCAACGTCTGATAAACATGATCGAATTTAACGAACGAGATGAGGGGTAGCTTGGGTCATTTTAAACATCGGTGGCGTAGCGAGTGCTTGTCTGAGACGCCAGGGGTTCGATTCCCGCAGCGGGACAAACTTTTGCGTGATCTGCAAATATTTGACTGGCCTCATAGCTCAGTTGGTAGTAACTCTACCTTCTGCGCTAGAGGTTGCGGGTTCGATTCCCGTACTGGACACACATTTGTGATAAACACAGATGTTTGTTCTGTGTCTGGTTGTTAAATATATATCTATGATGTATATCAGTCTCTGGTAACCATAGTACAGGCAATGCCTAGTTTGGGATCAGTTGACCGTGTGAATATGTCCGGAATATTTATTTATTATTTGTTCCGAGTTTGGGCGTTGTGGTACCATGGTACACGTAGTTTCTGATACCCACGACACAGGGAATCTTAGTTTGGGGAAAGACTATGTATGTGACTGTTGGGTGTTATATAATTAGTATTTTGTGTGTGCTGAGCTGAGGTTAAGTAGGCTCACGTCTTTTATCCCCAAGAATGATTAAACTTCCTCTCAGATCTCCAGGGGTTAGATCCTTGAAGATGTTTAAACATTTGGCACATTTCAAAGTTTTGCAGGAGTTAATATCTCCATACTTGACAGACTGCAAGTCCATCGCTGCTTTAAGAATACTTACTGGTAACCTCACAATGTTTTAATTAACATTTATAAGCACGTGTTGATTGGCACTGCAATTTCGGATTGAAAGTCCCACTAGGCAAACATGGCAATATAAGATTAAGAACCCAGCTTGGTCGTGGGTACTGTACGAAATAGTTAAACTACATAAAACAATGATAATATCTAACAATGCTATTTTTCAGACTAAAAAATCAAACAAACAGTAGTTTACTCATATTTTTAACCGACTTCCAAAAGGAGGAGGTTCTCAAGTCGGCTGTTTTTTATTTTTTTTGTGTGTATGTTTCTTGATATCACCGCCAATAGTAACCCGATTTTGATGATTCTTTCGCTGGTGTATTATCCCGGGGTGATCCCATTTTAATTTAATTCCTGAGGGATTGCAACTTGTCCCGTAAAACTTAAAAAAACGTCATCATCTCTTGAAATCACGACTTGCCGATTTTTTTTTTGTCGACTGTAGTATGGTATGGTAATTCCCGCGACTTCGTTCGGTTGCTGCTATTTTTACATAAACTTTAAACTTAGGGGTTGTCTGTCGGGAATTCCTTTCTGCGCACCCATACGTTACGCTACCCTGCAAATTTCATACTCTTAGGATTTTGGTTAGGCTCTGCGTTGATTTTCAACACCACTACGTTTGATTGACAATCAGTCAGTCAGTACCGTAAGAGTTATTACTTATTATTGATGATGAATGAATGTCATACTTACTTTTGTTTTTTATTCGAAAATTTAGGTGGCCAGTGTCATCCTCAGTTGGTAAGCAAAACGGAAAGTGGTTGATAACAAAAAAAAGAGGTTGATATTAATCGATATAAGTCGGTTTTTAGTTTTTGTAAAAAATATCTTATTACGCACCGAAAAGTTTTATTCTAGATTGTATCTTGCTCTCATCGAACTTTTGTAAGAGTGAAAAGTAGATAAAGGAGTAAGCTCTTTGTAAATTACAGAGTGCATCGAAATCAGGCCTATCAGATCGGCAGCCGTTGCAAGTATCATAATTTACCGTTTTTGTACGTCACCAAAGTAATGTTTAGCTCGTATGTTTGCACTCACACGCACGCCACCCTAGCTTTTATCCTGACAAACAATAGTACACACAGAATAAATGCTAGTTATGACAACAATAGTGGTGCGTGCGCATCTGCTATGCAGAGGTTTCTGATTGGTCGGTTGGAGACGCGTGCGCACCCCTACACTGATTTTCACGGTATTGTCCGAATCGATACCGAAATTCGATAGCAACGGTTAAAATGCTATTGCCACTATGGAAATGGCTTTATCGTAGAGTTATTATCCAGTAGGTATCTTCGAGGTAATAATAACTCATTCGACTACGTGTTTTGAACGTAGAGTTTTACAGCGTACCTATGTGATAAGTTTAATTAGTTTTTTTCAATCTAATGGACCCTCTAAGAGGGGCACAGTAATCCTTTCACTACACCGATTCTTTCACCGATGGTCATAGGCCCTTTTCAGGCCCACCATACCTCAACTTGGTCACTGACCTAATAAGGTGACCATAAAAGAAGTTACACGACAATCAAGCAGTTTTCTCTGTTCAGATGTTTTTTGTATTGTTGGTCCTTCGACTCAAATGCATACTGTTGTTGGCATTGAATTACCAAGTACACTTAAAACCTACCTACAATTACAACTTACGTAGGCTTAGTTCCCACTGCTCTTACCCTCACTGTTCTCATAGGTCCTCATAACATCCCCATAGAGGAAACAATTACCTACGAAAGGTGTACAGTACACTCGAGCCTGTTGACAGACATCCTTCCGGCCGACGTTCCCACGGCGCCTGACCACTTGTCTATTGTTTTATTACCTACGTAGATCCAATCACCACACGGTAACGACTCTATTATGAGGTTGGCTTTTTTTTTTTTTATACAACTGAGGTGGCAAACAAGCATACGGCCCACCTGTTGGTAAGCGGTTACCGTAGCCTATGAGCGATTGCAATACCAGAGGCATCACGCACGCGTTGCCGACCCCGAACCCCCCCCCACCCCTAAAGAGCTCTATTTGGCTGCGATCTTCTGTAAGGCGAAGGTACCTCCCCAGGCGGGCTTCTCCAATTCAGAACGAGAAAATCTCGCTGTGCCCTACCTCCTCCTAAATGTTTTGCTAATATGCACGTCGTAGGGGCTGAGCCGATCAGAGTTGGAGATCATTAATTATTTGTTAGTGACGATTCTTGATACTTTTATATTATAATATTATTATTATTATTATTATAGAGGTTACTAGAAATTTCAGGTTCGGAAAAGTAACCAAAAGTTTTTTTAAATATTAGTTACCTATACCTAGTTGTACAGTTTTTTTTATTGCATAAATTTTAAATGGCACAAAATGGTCATACCAGCGGGATTTGAAACCGCATCTTTGCGTTGAATCGGCAATGTGATACCAACTACACTATGGAACGAATGACGCTGGAGCCGACAGATGAAATATTTTTGTCGGTTAAACATCGAACTGAGTAAAACTAAAACTGCAATTAAATTCCCCAACGTACAATCAATCAGTAGGATGCACCATCAACGTGGGAACTTACAAGTGGGACATGCGATGGGAACTCTTCCCGTGGGCTCCGAATACGACAATTAGCGTGACTGATCGGGAATATTTCCAGGTGTGTGAAATAATTACTGTAGTAAATTCATATAGTTCGGTTCATATCGCGCTTTTGGAAGCACTCGAATCGAGGATTATTTGGCCCAGCGCATTAGCATTGCCATCCAGCGTGGCAATTCCGCCAGCGTCTTGGGGACGCTTCCAACTGGTAGTGATCTGGATCAGTTGAGCTATCTATAGATCGTTTGTAACGGTCTTTAGATGGTGGATGGATGGTTTCTTATGTATTTTGTAAATATTAACTTGTATTAGTTTTAAGTTTCTTTCTGTAAATAAAGTTACTTGTAGCTTGAATCGAGGATCAATGCATATCGTTAGCATGGTATAGAAGAGACGCGGTATAGCGCTTCTGTGAGACAAGGTCGAAAACTCCTTTAAAAAAATTAAATATTCCGGACATATTCAGACGGTCAACTGATCCCAAACTAGGCATAGCCTGTACTATGGGTACCAGAGACTGATCATCATAATAGATACATATTATATATAACACCCAGACACAGAACAAACATCTGTGTTTATCACACAAATGTTTGTCCAGTGCGGGAATCGAACTCTTTGACTGCTATTTTCAGCCACCATGACTATGCTAGTTCTTTCAAATATAAGTTTTACTGCATTAATTCCACATGGGATTAGAAATTATTTTGCTACATACAAGGTGATTCAAAACATGTATACCATCCCGAAAGGGGGTTATTCTATCAACAAAATGAAATAATATTAGCGAAAAAAACATAAATATTTACCTTTTCATTTTTTTTTCTGACACTTTTTCAAATTTGGTGCTTTTAGTATTTTTATCATCTTTAGAACAAAGAACTAAACGTACAAGAAGTTCGGAATAAAGATTGCTACATAAAACAGCTGATTCATTGAGTTTGAACTGATTTGACCCCAAAACAGCTGATTTTCGCATAGTTTTTTCAATGAAAAAAGTCGAATTTCCAAAAGTCGTAGAACAAACTTTATTGCCAATTGGGTGTACAATAAGCCCCTTTCGGGATATCATACATATTATGAATCACCGTGTATATTTCTTGACGTACAAACGTCATCCTATTTTAGGTGTTAAAAAGTCGCAATTCCTCAGTTTTTTTTGTCACAATGGGTCCTGGCATTCTAAATTTTAGGATTGTGAGGTTACTAGAAGTGCTCTAGAGGTTTTTCATTTTTACCATATCCTTATAAAAATTAGACATTTATTGTCATATTAAGTATTATATTGAGTAAGAAGTTTGATTTTTATAGCTCACAGACCCTTGTATTTGGTAGGTATATATTTCGATTTGTTACCTTTAGCCGTTCCTGAGAACAGACAATAATGTCCCAAAAAAAATTTGTTTACTTCTTTTTCTTAACTTTTCATGAATCGTGACTCACTCCAGCTGACACACACGATCATTACACTTTTCGATTGATTAAAAACAAGTACTAGTAATCGATACTAAGTACATGCAAGTATCTAGTCCAGCCGGCGGTAAGCGATACCGAGGATGCGCGGGCGCAACTTCCGGCGCGTGTGAAGTACGGCTTCGCAGTTCCGGCGGTGCCATCAGTACAATCCAACTATACCAAGGCAAACTAAACTTTAATAGACGACAGTTATGCGTCATATTTGGACCGTGTACACTAGCTAGTATATGAAAATCTTGTAGGGCGATATCAACCATAAACATGGAGTGTTAAGGCTCATTTTAAATTGTACGGTTAGGTGCAGGTCTAATCGGAAGCTATAAGGGGATTCGACTTTTCACCCTGTCGGTATGTTCACTCAAGTTACTCAAGTTTTTTTACTCAAGTGCTTGCAATCAGTTTGATTGATCCTGCGATTAGAGGACATTTCTTTAAAATCACTAAAAAAAAAATTCGGTTTAGAAGAAACGATGATTGTTATGTGGTGACCATAATTTAAAAGACAAACAGCTAAGAACAACAATGATAATTGTGTTATCTTTTAATTGTTTCGCACAAATATCATTCAGTAGAACCGAATGTTTTTGTCATTATACATAGTATGATTGTCGTAAAAATCAGCAACGTTAACGATATGCCGTCAAAAATATGCTTAAAAATTTCAAAACGATCCTTACGTGTGTTTTGAGTTTCACATTTGATATAGCTCAACGATATTGCAAACCTTAAAAAGACAAAACTATAAATTTACTTTAGACAGTAGATTATTTTTAAATTTTGCATGACATATCGCATGCCGTTTGAAAACAGATTCAATCGATTCTTATGAAAACAACGTCTTTAAATAATCGTAACAAAAATCGAACAAACTCCGTAAAATAACAAATTTCGGAAAGTATGGAAACTAAGAAGCTATTTTAGACGTAAATTAGCTTGTTGTTACCGCCTTATTCAATGGTGAGTATATTCTGAATAATAAAGCGACAAAGCTATAATATAAATACCAAAGCAGGGAATACGACAGACACAACTAATCAAATTACGCGCCAGCTGGAAATACATGCTAGCTACTAGCGCCAGTCGCTTTCAACTCAAACAATGTCACTGATTTCAGTACCGGGAGTGATAATTGAATACTGCACTCATGATTGAATTACATTCAATTAAGTATTTTGTCTCGTCGGTCGGTGGGCGGGGCGCCCGCGGATTGGGTGGCGAGCCTGGGCGGGCGGCGTGATGAACCGCCCAACCAAGTATCTCTATGTATACCTTTACATTGCGGTGAGATAAATATAAAAATATTTTTGTCGAGCACAAACAAAAAATACATGTTAGTCTCAAAAAAAATGTGATCTTAGTACACATTGGTCCATTAGTAGGAGTTGCTAAAACTTAACCTACCAATGACCTTATGCTGGGTAACTAAGAAAGAACTAGTGATACGGAGTATCAAAATAATAAATAATCGTACGAAAAATAGTTAAATGTTAAGATAAGCACCAGAATTACGTAATTCACCTTGAAAAGTCCCAAAATACCACCATATAGACTATCAGTCCTCATCCAATCACTTGTTGAATACCGATGCAGAGGTAGTGACACGATTGACAATACGGGCTTAATCTACATCTATTCACCTTCCCGAATGTGGTTAAACAAAGCACCGGCAGGCACTTGTAGAATATGGGGGCCCTATAATTATACTATAGTTATTGTTATTTTTCGCTAAGGTCTACGACAACTTCGAAGCATACGGCTTACAAAAACGTACATATTCAGGCTAAAAACACATTTTTTAAATATAATAAAAGTTTAAATAAAAGTTTTAACCAATTTTTGTACATAAACACACAGTTTTTACTACTGGGTCTTTTTAGTGCTCACAATATAAATAAATTATAATACCTATACCTACATCAAATCCACATGACTGCTTTTCCATCAAACTAAGTCATTTGCAATACATATTTTTTTGAAGGCAATGCGATTTTTTTAGCTTTTTACATAATCTTCGAAACCACATGACTTTGAACAACTACTTACTAAGGCGTATGTAAAGTACATGCGCCTTTTAAGAAGTAAGTGCTCATAAGATTTTTGGAAATTCACAAATTAGGAGGTGAGTTTGTAACTTTGTAAATTCAATCCGTGCGGAACTGAAACGAGCCAGCTAGTTAACTTAGTTATAAAGAGTTAAATTATCTACTTACCTAACGTATCATCGCTCATCACATAAGACATGAAAGAAAGAAAGAAAGAAGTTCGAAGGAAAAATATGTTGGTGACCATTGAGCTTTTATTTGCCAGATAAGACACTTGTAAACTTACAACACTATTAAATCGCGCTTGTATCATACATAAGCCACCTTGTAAAGCACAGGGGTTCGTAAGTATGAGACAATGTTACCACTATTTTATTCTGTGAATATGGTAATAGAAAGTATTGTATATTCTCTGTCACAACATTGTCGGAGACACGCTTGGCTTGAGACAGAGGTTATACAGGGGTGGCTAAATAATTAGCTATTTAACAAGCGTGGCTTAATAACTTGAGTGATAATATTTTTAGGCATGGCTGTGTAACGAAGTTAGCAGTTTATTATTTTTATTTATATAATACTTCATTGCAAAATCACGATTTTAATTATAAAACAGTTATTAAATAAACCCTGTCATTAATCATCGATTAGTAATGTTAACTCCACTCATACTGACATCAGTTTATATAACATTCATAGAAATAAAGAAAATAGCTAGTAAAAAAATATTAACCCTTTAAAGTATAAACGACGTTTAAAAAGAAACGATCCTAAGAACAAGGAAAAATTTCAAGTTGTATTATTAAAGCTCACTAAAAATTTGTACTTAAATTTGCAGAACATGTCATTCAGAAGACATACCAATATTCCCAAGCAACCCCTTTGAACACGGTAATCTTGGCAAATCCTTAGGCCATTGAAAAAACTTAAAATGCACCCAATAAAGTTTACGGTTGAAACACCCTATACGGGGGTTGGGCTCGTGCCACCGCACGCGCCAGACCATCAGTCCAGTCCCGACCGCCTCAGCAAGCGGACCGCGCACCCCACGATACCACACCCATTCAACCTCCTCGATAATCATTCGAAACTTTCAAATTTAAAAAGGCTTCGTTACATTTTCAAAAGCATATAACATTCTAAATTCAGTTTTTAACCTCACAACCAGCTTTATATTTTCAAATTTAGAATCATTTCGTTTTAATTTTCGCGTGTGTCAGGGGTGCCGGCTGAGTCAGCAGAGGAACAGCAAAAGGTGAGTCACAAATTCACTAAGCTCTCCATAGTAACACCCTACGCAGAAATGCAGGTGCGTTATCTGTACAGAAGGGGGTTGCAGTATTTTTGGGTGCACTACTGTTTTACTGATTTTCTTGTTTTTGTTACATTTGGCGTGGAATTGTTTAGAACGCTTTCAACTTTTGTTGTAAAATTAACTTACGTGTGTGAATTGTAGGATGCCGTGTCTGTAAAACTATAGTTAGAACAGACTTTTGAGCGACGACGTCTGAAACTTGCAGTTTAATGATGGAAAGGTTTTTCTTTTATATGTAAAGTTGCTTGTTTAATAATTTTTATTATTTCTGTATATATTATTATCGTTATTATTTTTGAAAGCTGTTATTTAACTTTTGTTCAACAGTTTCGCTCTATTAATGTTTTAGTTTACGAATTTTATACTAAAAGTAAAGTAATAAATAAAAAAACTCAATTTATTACTAAGTACCTACTTAATTTCTTAGTGCAAAATTTAATTTTCTCGAATATAATATTGTAGGTAGATACTCATGATAATAAACGGTAACTTTCAAGTATTTTTAATATTTCTTCTGCTGATAAGTTTTAAGCGTAACTTGGTTCTGGTAAAATTGTTCATACTTATATTCTAGATTTTGTAAAGTTATCGGATACTGCGTGTAAAACTATAGGAGCACCTACTAATAACTGATTAAGTCTGGGAAATGGATGAGTGTTCAAAGTTTGCTGAAGCCATTTAGTCCAGCTTCTGTTCTAGGAGGAAACTTTTGGTCAGAAAGTAACTGAAATCAACAAATATCACATTCTTGCATCCTTACTAATACCCAAGTCTATCTTTGTCTTCTTTTTCTAAAATAAGTACAGATATTTTAAACTTTTCTATTTATTCTACCACTAGGGGTTTAAAGTTATAGGTACCCTAATGATTGAAATCCTCGTTGAAATCGTCCATGTTATTTTAAAGGTGCCTCACCGGGAGCATTCGCCTGTAATGTAACATTTAGATTCGACTTTGAGCAGGGGAACGCTCTGCGTCCGCGACATGATAGTACCTGTAAGTTTTGCGCATTGATGTTACAAGTTGTATCAAAATATTACAGATTGTATCACTTCAGGTTGCACACTGTAATGTTCGGTTCTCCTCTCTCACTGATGTAATAGTACGTTACAATACAGGAAATTGTTCTCAGTGAACCTTAATGATTGAAATTACCAATATTCTTACCTATAGAATTCTATAAACTAGTCAGCTACGGATTGTATAAAAATCCCTTGTCCAATAACCAGTATCAATGTTATTTCAATGTAGCAAACGATTAATTACTAGGCGATAGTACATACTTTGAAACCTATACAGTAATTAACACCTTTCGACCACGGGTGGTGTAGACCCGCCTTGATCACTGCTTTCGAAATGAATATTGTATCGATAGGGAAAGATATAATTTTGGTAATTAATACCTAGTAACAAGAGGTGTGAAATTAAATTATCGGTTTCGTAAAGCGTTATGGTATCTTTGATTATTTTAATGACAGGCCTCATAGCTCAGTTAGTAGTAACTCTGCCTTCTGCGCTAGAGGAGCCCGCGCTCGATCCCCGCACTGGACAAACATTTGTGTGATAAACACAGATGTTTGTTCTGTGTCTGGGTGTTAAATATTTATCTATTATATATATCAGTCTCTGGTCACCATAGTACAGGCTATGCCTAGTTTGGGATCAGTTGGCCGTGTGAATATGTCCGGAATTGAAAAAATTGAATTTGAATCTGTTTATGATAGACGACCTCGGTGGCGCGGACATTATGTTTGAATGATCTGTAAATATTTGTTCCGGGTCTGGGTGTTTTGGTATCATGGAACTCGTAGTTTCTGATACCCATGGTACAGGGAATCCTAGTGTGGGGTCAGGGCTGTGTAGATATGTTGGGTGTTATTTCTTTATTTATTGTAAACTAGCTTCCGCGCGCGGCTTTGCTCGCGTGATCCCTGCATAAAAAAACTCTTTCGTATTTATAATATAGTATAGTAGGATAGGATAGTAGGATAAATCGTCATAAAACTTTCGTGAGCACAGTGTTTCGAAAAATTGAAAACCCTTTGACCAATTCTCTGTTTTTGTCTGGAGACTACTAAAATAATACTATCCCTTAATCGCCATTATAATAAGTCATCCTCCATCATCATAAATTGGAGACCCATGATAAACTTGAAATCAATCCAATCAAAGAAAATCTTCAAAAACATAAATTTCCAACGCACGTGTCTCAACATTTAAAATTCCCAATCAAGTACGCATTGCACAAAAACACCAAACTTAACCCGATCGTAACTCAAGTTTATTTACGGTATTTACTCAGCAAACAATGAATAGCATTAGGGGTTGCATCGGGGGCGACCGTGGGAGCGTATCTTGACTGTAATTAGGTAACGGGGGTTAAATAGGACCCCGCAATATACCCCAGAGTGAGGATTTTTGCTGACAGTTTGATCCTGTTATAGGTTAATATTGGTGATGTTAAAGTAACTGGGATTCGATTTATTTTGTCGTAAAATGAAACTTGTTATATACATTATGTTGAAATAGTTGAAGGCGGTGGCGTGGGTGTCAATTAGCCGTCGGTCACAACGGTAGTACAAATCTGGGCATAGGCGTCCGTTTGCAGTTAGTGACATAAATTGCTAAACAAATTTAGGATTTCCTTTAGTAAATAAATAAATAAATTTGTATTGCGATACTAGTTTCAATCATATAACTGACAAAGAACGGTTTATTTCGGTTTTAAAACTTAATTTATTTACAGAAAGAAACTTAAAACGAATGAAAGTTAATATTTACAAAATACACAAGAAACAGTTGAGCCATCTAAAGACCGTTACAAACGATCTATAGATAGTTCAACTGATCCAGATCACTACCAGTCGGAAGCGTCCCCAAGACGCTGGCGGAATTGCCACGCTGGATGGCAATGCTAATTCGCTGAGCCAAATAAGAGCCGGCTCTCGGATCACGCGTCGCTTCGATCAGACGTCGTTTAAAAACTTAACAGACTAATCGACTTATGTCGCTGACCGTAAAAAGTTGTTTTCGTAAGAAGTTGCTTTCCTAAAAGTTTTATCGATTAATTTTAGAAATAATAAACGTGCAAAACTTTGTCCTTTTTCATTTATTGGAAAAAGAGCAATTTTCCTGTAACGTGAATTGGTCACCGGTCGCGTCTCACCGTAATCAGAGAAATGGACCACTCGTCTGTCTCAGGCTTGTTCACGCCCTGTTCTGTTGTCACCTCTGATTGCTATTGCACCTTATTTTATTACTTTGGACCGAACAAAAGATGTTTTTTTTTGTTGCAGACAAATAAATCAACATCAATGTGGTCGGACAAAGCAATCTTTCAACATGGGGAGAACTGAGCAGTACGATAGTTTCTAAATATGGAGGCAGCTCTACCGCACTTTCATCGACTTGCCACTTCGCGATTCTACCAGCAATATGCCATCCCTACATCTCGACTATCCAGCAACTACCTTCATGACTTGGTTCCACAGCAACATCCCACCCTTTTACAGCAATATTTGGCTTACTACAACGAGCCTCTAGTACCTCTCGACTTGTCCCTCAAATCCACTACACCGATCACCCCTCCTTGCACTCCACCTCCGCCCTCGCAGAAACGAAAAGCTGACGAAGTTCAAGACAAATCACCGAAAATATTCCGCCACTTCGAAGAAACTACAAATGAAACCGACCAGTTAGACATCGAGAAGAGAAAGGATGATGAAAATTCGAATGACAGCGATAGTCCAGAGGCAAAGAAGCTCAAGTTCACGAAACAGTTCTTTGAAGAGCTCAAAAGCTGTCTCCCAGAAAAGCCTGGAACTCCAACGAAAACCGATAGGAGTTCTCCAGATATTGTTGAAATAAAGGATGTAGAAGAGAGGCCAAAGAAATCGCCCAAGCCCGCGCAGCCGCTGAAAAAAAGCAAGGCGGTTCGACGGCTGATGTTCGATGAAGACAAGACATCTCCTGTCTCCGGTACCATCATACGCGATCTAGCTGAAGATGAAACGCTAGTCGTGCGAAAGGTAGGTAAATCCAAATGCCGTACCTAACGCGTGCTATGATTCGGCTTGTTGAATCCTACTTCCTAGTATCCTACTAATATTATATATGCGAAAGTTTGTGAGGATGTTTGGATGTTTGTGGTTCAATCACGGCTAAACGGCCGAACAGATTTGAATGAAATTTGGTACAAAAATAGATTATAGTCTGGAATAGGCTACTTTTTATGAAGCTAGTATGTTATAAAATGACTTGGATTTCAGTTTCACAACGCTTCCTTTCCAAGCCTGTAAAAATAGTACATACAAATTCAAAACAGAATTTAAACGTATAACTGGATCATATTAGTTTCCCAAAAATCTTGGAAACTTTTTTTGTTGTTATTAAAGCGTTAGTAAAATACAAAGACTTCTCCCCAAACAAAATTGTCTCCGGCGGGAATGAACCCAATGACTGATAAACGGCGGTGGCGCAGTTCTCGCATGAGTGGATTTTTATTTGAGATAATATTGTATTTTATCGCCTAAAAAGTCTGGCCTTATTACATCTATGTATGTATTATAGAGATACAGCGTCAAGTTGATTTTTCATTCACTCAATAGGACAATGTAGTGACTGGGACATGTTTAAAATGTAGTAGGCTTATTCAGCATTTATACCATCTTTCCCATACAAACAATACGATTTATAAACGGCTCAATAAGTTCCTGAAGTCCTGCAATAAAGCAATACTTATAAACGGCGTATAGAGGAACTATTAATTAGACGTTCTTACCATACCATTACAGTAGGGTGACTTTCCTTATCGCGAGCAATTAAGCAGGTATGAAATCGAGTATTGTACTGTGTTTTTGCACTAATAACAGTGCTGGGGGTGAACCGCGACGCTAACACAAGGGTGGTTACAGAACATTAAGGCATACCGTCCACAAAATCGACACATTCGTAAAATTATCGCAGTTGATCTTGTCAGCGCAGTAATGCCATAAGAAAGTGACGTTGCTGCTTGGTTTACTGAAAGTTGTGAGAAAAGACGCAATTTGACGCGGCATTATGGGAAATATCCACGAAGAAAACTGGCTTTTTCCAAAGTTTCAAGCGTTTTCAACATGTTTAATAACTTTTGGGAAGCTCTGTTCTGGTTCTCGTAGAACTTGCAACTTTGCTGCTCGCTTTACTGAAAACTGTGAGAAAAGACACGATTTGACGCGGCATTATGGGAAATATCCACGAAGAAAACTGGCCTTTTTCAAAGTTTCAAGCGTATTTAACAGCTCAATAAATTTTGTACAACTCAGTTCTACTTCTCGTAGAGCAGAGATTTCTAAAAATTGCGTCTTTTTAAACGGTGTCTAATTGCGTTATTCTCACAGCTTTCAGTAAACTGAGTTCATAAGTTGTAAGCGCTCCTCGTCGTTATATAAAAGTCGTTTAAGCTAGTGCCGACTGACGTTATATGCTTTGGTGGGCAATAGGCTTTACTTAGATGTAGCAGTAAATGAAACGTTTCAATACGTTTTCTTTGAATTGAGATAGCGCAGAAACGTTCAATTTGGATGCAATAAAAATGAAGTTAATAACATGGAATTATTTAATAGCTGTAATAATTGTTACTTTGATAAGAGTTTAATTCGGAAAGCTCGCGTGCTACTAAGCTTTTACTCGACTTATTTGAAACGAGAAAAAAAAACTATGAATGAAGCCGCCTTAATTATGGAAATCATTCCATCATCGTCCACTGCTGAATATAGGCCTCCCCATAGATTCCTATAGGTTTCAGCAACCTTTAGCCGTCCTCCATCTAATAGAAGTATCTAATGTAGATGTTTCACGTTTATTTCTTTGTTCTAGGGAGACATAGACCCAGCCTTCAACGTGGTGGAAATAACAGATGAGGCAAAAGCTTTGATCGCCTCTATCGAGAACAAGCTAGGCCGGTACATATGCCGGCTTTGCCGCCGACTGTACACCGACGCATTTGCGCTAGCTCAGCATCGTTGCTCCCGGATCGTGCATATTGAGTACCGGTGTCCTGAGTGTGATAAGGTAAACAGCTTGTATAATTTGAACTTTAGTTAACTCTATGACCAGAACACTGAAATACGTAAAGCACCTGGTTGGCGGTAAAAGTAAAGGGTTTGATAGAAGATTCGTCGAAAAAACTCACACACAATAAGCTTTCGTCATATCTGCCGTGCGACGTCCTCTGCTAAACATAGACCTCCCCCATAAATATACAATAAAGCATAACTGATCTATCGATTTCCTTTTTAAAATGTTACGAGTGTATTTTTTTAGTCAGGTACTGCATTGTAGTAGATAACATCGATTATTGACAGTAAATTATGAACATCTGCTATCACCCTTTTGTCCCATCTTTTTATCTATATTTCAATTTATCACCAATTAAGAGTTGATAACCTGCGAGATGAGTCTGTGGGAACAAAATAGGGTTTTGAACACTCGGTCTGTTTTCATGGGAATAGGGTAGCGAAATATTTGAACTAGCATTTCCTAATTGATATGTTGCATCATGCGTGACCGGTGGATATTAGTAGTTATCTCTGGGAATGAGAATTGCGACACATGTTGCCGTGTAAAGCCGTGTTCAAACTACATACTCTTGATATGACATATATATTTAGTTTCAAAATGTCTTTTGAATAAAGTTCATAGTTCATAGTTCATTTATTCGTAACAAAGGTTATAGGTCACATCATTAACAGTAGGTAATAAACCTAGATTGGTCCATACTTTAAAAGTAGGCACACAATTATCAACATAATAAATTAAATAATTTTAAATGAACATAATAAAAATCATAGTGAAAACTACTAAAAAATAGTCAATCGAAAATCGTAAATACAAAATTAATAACAATAAAAATCTTCGTACCTATTCAAAAATTAAATTCTAACAATAATTAAACACATTTTAAAGTCAATTTTTAGTTTGGTTTTTTGGGGCTTCCGATATCGTTAAGATAAAATGTACTAACTAAATAAATGTACTAACAATTATGGTGAACAACCGAAATAAATGAATTAAATTAAAAATAAAATAAATCGTACGCCTTCAAGTGTCAAACTCAAAATTATCATTTTGAAATAAAATTTACATATAACTAGTAGATAAAATATCGCATGCCGCACCGTTTGAACTCGGCTTAATACGACTATTGATGACACCATTGACATCTCACTAATCTCAATAACTCAAGGAAGAAACTAAACTTAGCACTTTTTCAGGTCTTCAACTGCCCAGCCAACCTTGCCTCCCACCGTCGCTGGCACAAGCCCCGCGTGCCGGGCGCCGTCAAACGCCGCGAACCACCAACATCCGACGCTGGCCAGTTCCCTTGCCACCACTGCGGGAAGATGTTCCGAAGGCAGGCGTACCTGAGGAAGCATCTGCTCGCTCACGAACAGCCGGGAAGCGAACCGGAGAAGGAACCGTCGGCGTTCCGTCAGGTGCATGCTGAGTATCCGGCTTACCAAGCTACGGTAAGTTAAATTTCCTGCTTTGCTTTTTTTTTTTTTTTATTTCGACACACAAACACATTACAACCAAAAATAAAAATAATAATTATAAAACACAGATTAGAACTAGGTAGTGACATAAATAATTATGTGCGTACAACAAAAGTATTAACAGTAAACAAAAGTGAGTGACATGCTTTTGCAGCTAACAGTTTCCTAAGCAGTTATAGTCTAATGATAACGCTTGAATAACACCCATATAAGTTGAAGTGGCAGTGGGCAGACCATATAGCTCGCAGAACCGACAACGATTGGAATAAAGATTCTCGAATAGCAACGAAGTAGGAAAGCCTCCAATGGACCGACGATATTGTGAAGGTTGCGGGAAGTCGATGGATGGAGAAGGCTCAAGACTGTTCGTCACTGCACTCTTTGGGAGAGGCCGATGTCCTGCAGTGGACTTCTTCAGACTGATGATGATGAACCACCTGGTAAAATAATGCTACGCCTACCTTACCATAATGAATGCTTGTCATAAACTATGGTCGATGCTTTGCTAAAGATTCGTGGGCATTTCAGCTAAAAATATTATTATAATATGAGCTGTAACTTGATCAATATATCAAGTACCTCCTGTTTCTACTCAGGCTGGCTGGTAGATAATGCCTTGGCATTAAGCCCACCTTTTGTACATTGTTTTTTGTGTGCAATAAAGATTAAAATAAATAAATAATAAGTACCTAAAACCATTTTCATGGGTATATAAGTAGAATTTTTCACCAGGAACCAGTCCGAGATGCGAACTTCAACACCTTCTGGGGCAAGGTACCCCCGACAGCGCCCGACACAAACTGGGAGAACGTTCGCCCTCGCTGCGTATCCTCCTGCTCCTCCGAAGACTCTCGCTCGCTCGACGTGACGGGGTCGGAGGACGAGGGGGGCGGGGGGGAGGGGTGACGACGCGTGCTGCGGCCAGTGCCGCGGTTCCCGGCGTACGCGCCCGTGCCCACTCCACTGTATGGATACAGTGGGTATGACACTTCACACTTTTATTTTTCTTAGATCTCAGCTCGGTAAGCGGTCATTTCAGATTCAGTCATAATTTGTAGCTAGTACTGCAGAATATAGTCGATTCAATTCGGTCCGTGAACGTCCTTAAACAGCCATGGTTCTTGCATTATGCGATCATTGGTGTCGATGTTAATGTTACAATTTTCTAAACTAACTTAATTATAGCCGTTCTTGTCGTTTCGATCTATAAGGAAGGGCGGCAGCTTTTTAGAGATAATGCAACAAAAGAATCAGCACTAATGTCTTTCATGTTTTCAATCAAATAATGCTCGTATCAGATTGGTCCGTATCCACGACGTTATAAAAATGAAATTCCTCAGATATTTTTTTGGTTCCTCTAGTTATTGAATCAATCGCAGTCGATCAATAATTTTAGTGTGTGAATGTGATCGTTTTATTAAAATTATAAATAATGTGTGTTAGAATTAGTTGTACGTGTGTTCTTAGATTACGTGTAAATCTTTACGAATGTAGTTTAATAGAATAATTTGTAGATAAATTTGATCTCCTGCAGCATCATTCCAAAATATTATTCACGATAGTGTCAAACATTTCACGTGGAACTAGTATTAAAGTAAATTTTAAAGTAGTTTTAGTCTTAAATTGAAAATATATAGAATTGTCGAATTAATCACGACAAATATTATGTCATAAATTAATATTTCAATTAAAAAATATAACGTCATTGTATTAGGTAGTGTGAGGGAAAAAGAACCTACAGTTAAGAAAAAAATTGGGTGGTTCGTTACGCTTGGTCACTTACGTTTGTCGCAAAACCACTCCGTTAGGCATTTCTCATGAAGGTATAATACCGAGTTTTTAAATTCGCACCAAGCATTTCCTTTTTACGACACCAACATCTGCCTTCTTATTCCTAAGAAACAAAGTCAATCAGAGCAATAAAAATATAAAACAATACTTTTATCCGCCAGACATTTTTCATTAAGGGTCTCAACTGCAATACACACAAAGAAAATTACTACTAAACAACGAAATAATCGATAAACAACACATTCAATCTACAGAAATCTGGGATTGCATGTTTCGATCGACACTTTGCAAGAAGGGTCAGTATCGATCTCACAGAGCATATTTTTAGATGCATCGATGCCCTACGTAGTCTTCATTAATATTTCAGCCAACTGCCGTAGGGATTGAGCCATTGCATTGAATCAAATATAGGCCGACTATCATAGATATATTTTGAAAACTTGATAAAAAAACATAAATTGATATAATAAACAAAACAAAGATAAAATTCATAAAAAAACGTAAGACATAAGTTCATAGATTTATTTCTTTTTCTAGTCATTTCACCAATTTATACTCTAAATGAATTTTATTTTGTGTCTAGTCTTTGCGTTTCTAGTCATTTTATAGTGTAGTTATTTACCAAATATATTCATTAAGTTTATCTTATAGACTCCACTAGTCTTTTACTAGTCAAAGTAAATCCTAGTCATTTGGGTATCAACAAGTGGGTATATTTTCATTTGGTCTCAAGTTTTGTCATTTTAGGCAGATTTGTTTTAACAAAGAAACTAAGTGATTTTAACATAGTCAAAAGAGTTATTCTTATACTAGTCAAATTAGAAAGTCAATAATTATTTATTACTAGTCAAAGGTAATGTATTTATGAGTCAATTTTTACAATTTTATTGATCGTTCCTATATTATAGCCAAATACCTACCTATATTTTTTGGTTCTAAGTCATATTAAGTTCGATCAAATTTCGATCTCAAAACCTAGTCATTTAAATTTTACTGATCTCAAATATCGTTCTCAGTCACATTTTATATTATTTACAAAACAAATCCACGCTCTTATATCTTCATTTTTATATTTTTTGAAAATAATACATAAGTCAGTCAGTACTAATCTCATATTTCATAGGTCATTAGACTTTAAATAATATTTCATATTCTCAAAGTAATTCCGTAAAAATTATTGATGCGAAGCAAGTACGGGAAAGTAAACAAACTGGTAATTATTTATATCTTGAAACGCTCTTAGAATTTTATAATATCTTTTGAAACTTATCGTTCTGAAAATAAAGTACTCACAAACCATTGTAAATATCCCGTTTGTCATCAATATTGCTCTGGTTGACTTGATCTTTAGGTATTTTAGGTTGAAAGTTTGTTTATTTATTGTAAAATACATAATGCATAAAATAATTAGCATAAACGAGTACCTATTATCAACTGGTAGATTGGTACTCGTAGAGAAACAAAATAAATATATTCTAGGATAGCATTTCTCATAAGAAATAAGTCTTTATTTAAATGAATGAAATTTTTATAATACATCATATCAAAGATATAATTTAAGTAGAGTTATAAAAAGAGATGTATTGAATTTATATAAATTAATATATCAAATCGAGTGGAAGACTAGTCAGTGTGCGGTTTGTAACGCGTTCCAAAGATGTACATATGAAAACGCGAAGTTTTTTAAGTTAAGTATAAATTTTGGATGTATATTCAAATAATAAAACACATACAATATATTTATTACATTATTATTTATGAAAAGCTATTTTATAAAAATTGAATTACCTTTAATAGGTATAATATAACGTTAAATTAACTTAAGGTTTACCTATTTGTATTCTTTGATACCAAAATACCTACTAGTTTATCAATATTACAGTTTATTCTTATTCAGGCATATTATATTTAAATATTACATATAATTCATTCAATTAGATTCATTTATGTAACGAAAGTAATAATAAAATATATAGTAGGATTTTAAACATTCTTAACAAATAAAAATTATAATGTTTTTTCAAAAAAATTACTAATATTTTTTGGATTTATACTATTCGCTAATTTATGTATGAGCTTAAAAAGTATTTATTACAATGATTATATATATCAGTTTTTGGTTGATTTCTACAAATAGGTAATTATTTGTGTCAATAGTTTTTAATTTTGTATATTAACGTGTGTACCTACTTTATTAAGCATTAGCAGTAGTTAACAAGTTATAAATAAGTATAGATAAAATTCTAATTATAGGTTGCAATATGTTTGTAAATAATATTATTTGCATCTACGAGTAAAATTAAATTATTGAATCAAAATGCAGTTTTATTTTATTCAACAGTTAGAAGAACCTTACATCCTTGTCAGCCTAACTTTCTCATTAGCTACATTATAAGGACCTCTATTAACCGAAAGCCATAACCATACAGCCGTGTTCAAATGGCCTTAAAGTATATTATGAATATACCTAGTTAATTTTTGGTAAAATTAACTATATTCAAAAGGTGTACGGTTAATTTTAAAATAAATTTTCAATTAGATATCGCACGCTGTTTGCGATATCGATGAGCTATAATCTAACAACTAAAGTTAAAAACTAAAGTTTTCTTAGCGTAGGGCTTCATATTCTATGGTTTTCTTCTACAAAGCCAACTAATGTCATGCATGACTCTACCTATCAGTAGTATATTATAGAATATTTCAGCTAAGCTACTCATACTAACGCCATCTGTGATATATTTTACGAACTATTACTTAGTTTGCTCCCGGCTCCCTTTGCTCCCTACTCTTAACAACCCCTCAATAGAGTCAGAGGTTCTCAAAAATACTTGCTACAGATCTGAGAGATAGTGCTTAGAACAAAAATAAGAAAACAAAAATGCAACAGATGACTGAACTAACTGCCATTTGGAATTTCACAACCAGTTCGGCAATTAAGTAACTTCGTTGCAAGAGTTTCAATCAATTTCTATTTGAAACTGGTAAATGGCGGATTTTTTATAGAAACTTCCCCAACGAAGTTTAATAATATAGGTACGTTAATTACGTATACTTTTACCTAACTGAAATATTTTTTCAAACAACAGAACGTATCTTTGTAATACTATCCACTGAATGCTTGATTTATGCGCAACGCTGTCCTCATAAAACATAATTTGCCTATTCAGGCTTCAGTTAACTTAGATCCCCGTCGGATGAACCATGAAACGCGATTTTCTCTTGACACTCATTATTTCCATTGCAGAAATAAAATGCCACGCTACCAATCGCACGAAAACCGCGGAGGTGACCACTCAGTTCTTCTTAGAAAATGAGACTCGGGAAAATGTATCTAATGTTGAAGAAAATAAGAAACATATTAAGGCAACGAAAGAAGATAAATTTGAGGATACTCATGTTTATTTAGATGATGTGCTGTTTTCTTTGGGCAGTCAGAATTGGACCGTAGATGAAAAGCCATGTTTGGATCACATTCACCGTATGCTTCACGGTTTGCAGAACTTCACACTGTGGGCCGTTTGGGGTAAGTTTTAATAAGATACTCTATCTAGATTACTAATCGTTATTTAGATTAGGTTAGTATATTTAGGTTTATTTCTTAATTTGTACCTAGTGAGCCAAAGAGTGGAACTCGTTGCCAGCGTCTGTGTTTCCGAATACCTATAATTTGGGTGTCTTCAAGACCAGAGTGAATAGGTTTCTTCTAGGCAAACGTGCTACACCGTAGACCACATCATTACTTAACATCAGGTGAGATTGTGGTCAAACGTTAGCCTATTTCGTATAAAAAAAAAAAATAAAAAAAAAAAATAGTATATAGTATTTAATTCCCAATAAATGACATAGTTTATTTATGGAAAAGCAAAAAAAAAATCTAGATTACTATAGATGGTTCTTTGTCTAAGGAATTATAATGAAGCTACGACGGCGAAAGAGCCACTAGTAATTATTATTGAACTAGCTGAAATTTTGATCTTTGGCTCACGCTTGTTAAACCTCACAAACAAAAAGAATGTTTAACGACTTTCATAACAACACCACAATCAAGTTTTTCAATTCTTATTTTGACCTGGGATTCCTGAAAATATATTTAGTACTAATTACTAAAGCGGGTCCCTAATCTGCTACCAAGCAACGGTTTCCGAAATAAAGAGCATTTTTAACTAAACCTGCTTAGTTGATCCCTTGGAATGCATTTTAAAGAACATTCCTTTGTTTATTGTGCGTCTAGGTAGTCCAAGGAACACATACTCCATACTTCAAAACTCTTCCTCTTCAGTATTCGGAAGCTGTCTTATTACACCCTGTATTTATTGGACGCGAAATATTTTAATGAAGATTGTTACATCTCATTAACACAGATTGGGACTCCCAGTCATCGGAACCACAGGGTCTTCTTTTCGCGAACCGATACCAACTGGGAAATTTTGATCAATGCATGAACACTCCTTGGGCATCCATTCACACCGAACTGACTACCAAGTACTGTTTAGCAGATATTGTGTTGGAACGAACTGATAAGTCGATCAGGAAAAAGGTGGAAAATCCTTTTTATCCTTATCAATCTGCTTTGGATTATATAGAGGTAAGTTTCACAGTTTTTGCTGGTGGAACTGTAATGGAAGCAGCTGAGAACGCCAAGTGGTAAAAATATTCAGTAGTCTCTAATGACTACATATTAATGCCGCTTGGTGTAGAAACCTTAGGACCATGGGGCCCAACGACCAAAAAACTTTCGAAACTTTCTTTAAAAAAATAGCACCACCATCTACGCCGCCGGTGACAAGAGGGCTGGCTCATTCCTTGCGCAAAGAATGTATTTGGCAATTCAACGTGAAAATGCAGCCAGTGCACTTGGCACATTGCCGCATTATCAAAATCATTTGTTTTTATAGTTTTTATTTTTCATTTGAGTTTATAATTGTATTTAAATGTGAATAAGTTGTTCACCTCGACCAGAGATCTCGCGATGTTGTGGCACGATGAATATCGCACCTTTAGCATGTTCTTACTTAGAAACACCTAGCTGTTATCCGCTTATTTCTGTATCAGGCTGACCCTATGAAATCTTGTGTAAGTCCGTTGACAAAACACAATATTATTGAAAGTTTTGTTTGAACAATATATAAACATACATACAACATATAAACATATATACAACACCGATTCGAAAGAAATCATTGAAAATTTTAGCATAATATTAGTCTGTAGTTCCAGACGAATATTACGCACCTCCCTATAACATTGCACGCAAATAATGGTTCTTGAATTTAGGAGTAAACGTCTGGAAGATCTCTTCCTAAGTTTTATAGGTTTGTGTGATAATTCTCTATCAGATTATTTGTCTAATCTGTTTGACCCCCAACTCGTCAATTAAACTACAAACTATAGAGCAAATAATTGCATTAACTCAGGACGGAGATAAACACAATGAGAACTTACTACAGAAAAAAATAATCAGTCGTAGTAACTTAGCACGCAATGATATCACGATATGAACACCGATGTTGAAATATCAGGAGTATCTTCGTAACTCACAATAGTAATTCAGTTGATATTTTTAATTCGCCTAAGAGTTTTTCCTACTCGCTCTAGTGGAGGGGAGGCCTATTTTCAGCAGTAGATGTCCTACGAATGAAATTATGATCACGATCATGGTGAAATAAGAGTTTTTTATGTACATCTTTGTTTCCAATACGAAGCTAAAGCGGTGGCTAAACTACTTGAATTTCTGGAAGTACACATGTCTATTTTATGCCGGCTGTTTTATGAAAACTAGAGGAGCCCAAAATAAGATTCAATCCTGCCGTAACCTTATTAATATTATAAACATGAAAGTGATTCTTAGTTGGTGATAACCTATTTAACTCTCTTTAATACCCATGCAAAAAAACCGTTGCTCCGTGAAAGAAAGACAAACCAACAAATCAACAAACAAACAGGATTCCCTGTGTCGTTGGCATCAGAAACTACGAGAACCATGGTATCACAATACCCAGACCCAGAACAAATATTTGCAGATCATGTAAACATTTGTTCCGCAGCGGGGATCGAACCCTTGCCTCTCAGACGGGCAGTCGCCCGCTACGCCACCGAGATCATTTATGAGATAGGATTATATTAACTGTTATAGCTCAGTTGGTAGTAACTCTGCCTTCTGCGCTAGAGGTCGCGGGTTCGATTCCCGCACTGGACAAACATTTGTGACTAATACAGATGTTTGTTCTGTGTCTGGGTGTTAAATATATATCTATTATGTATATCAGTCTCTGGTACCCATAGTACAGACTATGCCTAGTTTGGGATCAGTTGACTGTGTGTGATATGTCCGGAATATTTATTTATTTTTATTTATTTTATATATTATGGGTATTTTTAGTACCGTCCTCCACACGCACATCCACTAAACGAGCTGACATGGGGCGCTTGCGTGCCAGCTGTGTGCCAGCCCCAAACTGTGGAACGACTGCTCGGGATTATGCTCGCTCGCAGCCACCTCGGCACAGCTGGGCTCAGAGCCAACATCTCGATCACGGAGCCCTGTCAGACGAAGGAAGACCGGAAGGAGTATGATGGACTTTTTTATGCATTTGTGTAAGTCAGGTGATCTGATCTCGTAGAGTAGGATATTAGTAGTAGATAATATTATACATAAGGTTTTTATTTAGAAAAAAAGTTACATTCAAGTTCCTACTATACAACGTGTTTCATAACTAGCATACTATCCCGAAATGGGGTATCAACAAAAGAAGCAAAACAAAAAATGTTGTTTATTACTTTTTCAGACTTTTTTCCGACTTATTCAAATCAGCTACCAAGTTTAGCTATATTAGCTTAGGTCTTGTTAGTTTATAACTAACTTTTTATCCGTACAAAAACATTGACGTCAATATTAATAAATGGAACAGCTGAATAGTTGCGTTTTTTTTCAATGAAAATAATCGTCGTAGATCAAACTTTATTGCCTATTGGTTGTAGAATATGCCTCTTTCGGATTAGTATACAAATTATGAAACACAGTGTACCTATACAGTGTTTTACAAAATACATAAGAAACTGTTAGTTATGCCATTTAAAAAGGTTTGTAAGCGATACATATAATGCTCAACTGATTCTAGATCACCACCAGTCGGAAGCGTCTTCAAGACGTTGGCAATATTAACACATTAGGAATGACAATGCTGATCCATAGAGCCAAATAGGATCAAGCCCGTCTGGTCAAAGAGACGCTTGACCCCTCTCGGGTCAAGCGTCTCTTTGGCCAGACAACCGATGTAGTTTTAAAACCTAGAGGCCCCGCTTCCCTACGGACCCAGGGTCTCGACCCAGGTTATCGTCACTTGTATCATGGACATCGATGATTCATTAATGTATGAACATAGATATTATTTTCAGGACAATGGTTGGAGTATTAGGCGGTCTATCTTTGTTATGCACATTTTTTAATAGCGGTCGAGAACAAAATACCACGGGTAAGTTATATATTCACAGAGACCTATTAAACATCTCACTATATTCATTCACGTTAAAAAAATTACATGAACCGTCTGTATAAAGTGTCTTCTGTATAAAGTTAATTTTTAGTTTGACTTCTAGGGGCTATGAATTCGTTAAAATAGATTAGAGAACAAAAAATGATATTTTTACACAAGTAAGTGCGTAAAATGAAAGAAATAAAAAAAAAACAATATGTACTTGTTTGAATTTGTTACTAGGGTCAATACAAAAGACTTCAACGCGCCCGTTAAGTATATTTTATATCTCTTTTTTTTCAGCATCAGGCTTCATAAAAGCATTCTGCCTGAAGGAAAATGCAACTGACCTCATGAAAATGAAGAAAGAGGGTTTGGAAGTCTTCTATGGAATAAAGTACCTGACGATGTGTCTTATAGTGCTGGACCACCAAATCGGAATACACAACTCTGGGCCAATCAGTGATGGATTCATTTCAGATCAGGTAATAATATATTATAAAATAAGGGAAATTAACAAAAAACGGAATCAATTTCTATCTTAATAATAATAGTGCACTGAAAATACACTCCACTTAAAAGTCAAGAGAGACTCTCTGAGAGATCTTATTTAACGTTAGTTTACGTATGTTTGTGTAGCAATCACCCATCCATTTGATAATAGTACTGACGTGGCCTAACATATTAAGAAATGCCAGAAAAAAAACATATGCCACGAGTATTGTAGAGTTGAAGTTCGGTATTAGGTGACAACCTTAATATTTTTTTGATAGGTCCCAAAGTCGCCACTTGGTATGCTTATTTTGCACGATGATCTTTTTGTGGACACATTTTTCTTTTTATCTGGATTTCTCGCGATGACATACCTGGCCAGTGTGAAGAGGCTACCAAACCCACTTTTGATCATACTGAAGAGATACTTGAGGTAAGTTTATTTTATTAATTATCTGGTTAGAAAATACAATCTTACGTCCAGTGCAGGCTCACATAACAAAAAACAAATTATTTCTTTTTTTTGAGACCTGCGTACATCGAAGCTCTCACAATTTTGCCTGGTTGGATCCAATTTTGGGCCCATATTCTTCAAGGCTGTACTGAAAAGGCTTAAATACTATAATTGTAGTATTATAATTGGTCTGAAATGAAATTAGTTTATTTGCAAAAACATGGTAATTCAATATAATCGCTGTTCTTAAGCAGTAAGCGGGCGCACATGTTTTTGCTAACAAGCATGCAAATGTTTTATTTTGCATTACAACAATTAATAAATACGATGTTTAAAAATTAAAAAACAATGTCATTATGATTACAAATTATAAAGTTAATTATATATGTATATATATAATATTAGAATATAGTCATAGTTAAAAACAGTCAAGATTATGAGTTATATTTACAATAATTGCACATTCTACATTAATTAAATTAGATGTTAGTATTAGTAAGCATTAGTCAAATTAGGAGTCTAAAATTCATTAATAGAATAAAAACATTTATCTGCTAGCCATATAAGTAGTTTTATTTTTAGTAGGTTGCCGGATAATTCTTTAAGCCCTTCCGGGAGTTTATTAAATATTTTTGGTGCCATAAATTAGGCGCTCTTTTGAAGGGACTTTTTACATTGTCTGAGTTTAGTCACGAAAAATATTAAAAGCCTATCACTATTTCAGGTTGGTAATAGCTCTAGCGATCGTGGTATTCTACGCATGCGCAGTATTCCCCTACACAGGTTCTGGTCCATTGTGGAGCAGAGTGAACGCGGTGGAGACAGATGCTTGTCTGAAGAATTGGTGGCTGAATCTACTCATGGTCAGCAATTATATTGACACGGAGAATATTGTAAGTTTTTTTTCGTCATAGCCTTTTCTAGATTCAACAAAATTTGGAAATTTACAAGATGACAGTTTATGCACACCCTGTGCCGTGACCTGTGGCCCAAACATGAATAATTCGCTATAGCGTTACGCTTACAATACTATAGTAAAAGTCAAATGACAGGCAGCAACTTGAATTTTGTTAATTTTGATTGGTTAGTATTTGACATTTGCTATCGTATCGTAACCGTAAGTGTGACGTATTCTTAAAGTATCATAAATATTTCGTGCTCGTGCCACTGGCTATGGTTGCAGTAGACAAAATAGTATAAATAGATGCAGCTACATAATTATGTTCTTTATTATGTAAGCAAGATGCTTAATTAATATTACACAATAAAAAATCCTGATTCATGTTCCTAATTACAAAATAAACAAGCACAATATACCTCCAATATAATACCTTTACAGTTTTATTACAGTTTTATTTCCACTAACTGTTTATGGCACAGTATATATGCGTTGATAGCAATTTGATGAACACATTTGGTTTGTTTGAGGAATAGAGATTTCAGTTCATTTTTACGTTATTAGAAATAAAACTTGAATGAATCTTGCAAAAAAGTATGATCTTTAAACTAGTGGATTCTATTATTTGTGCATTTTTTCATTATGTGGTGGGAAAAAAAGCTAACTTGGGTACGGAAAAAACTTTTATCTTTCTGTATACATCATCAGTTGGGTATTTGCGTGGTTTTTTTAACACGACTCTGAGAACTGAGCTTTGATTGCAGCCTAAAGGTTTTTTTTGCAGCAGATACCCAGTAGCTGATGCAGTACATCAGATGAGTACATAGAGCGTAGTGTATGGTCTTAGTTGTTTAACTTGCCTCATTGACCACCATTTTGATCCAGCCAAACAAAGTATGAATGTGCTCTTTAAATTATATATTTTTATCTAACATTTTTATAACTATAGAAATCTACCTATCTAAAATCTATATATATAAAGGAGTAGTCCACTCACTCACTCACTCACTGACAGACTCATCACGAAAGCTCGGAAACTAGGCTGAGGTGTCTGAAATTTGACACAGACATTCTTTAAAAGGTTTAACCGTGCAATAAGAACGGATTTTGGAAAATTTAACTCCTAAAGGGGTGAAATGGGGGTTGAACGGTTGTATAAAAGTCTATGTTTTTGAAGTTAGACACATCAAAATAGGTTATCAGGTAAATCGTTCAAAATAATAAAAACCTATATAAGGTTTTTTGAAATACAACCCTCAGCGTGTGTAAACAGGGGATGAAAGTTTGTATGGGAAGTCCTATGTTTTTAAAGTTAGGGACATATGGATATACGTATTTGAAAAACAACCCTCTCAGTGTGTACATAATTATTATGAGTTGCACTATTCGACATTTTGAAAAACGGTTTCTACTCACGTCTAAATAATGACGGCTCTCACCGACAATGTTTCGATTCGTCTAGCTTGATAACCTATAAGATGCCAAGTATGGTCGACCTCTGGCGTTCACGTCTCATACTCTCATCTTTATTATTAATTAAACCCAGTTTTTCCTAATGTTAACCTTCATCATCATCATTTCAGCCGTACGACGTCCACTGCTGAACATGGCCTCCCCCATAGACAGAGCGAATTCCTTACCATGTGGGGGGATTTGCCCATACTCACCACGCTGGGCATGCGGGTTGGCGAGCTCAGTTAGAGCTATCGTTGTTAAAATGAGGGACGCTGCTGCCCATCCTCTAGCTTTTTTCCCTTAATCGCCTCTTACGACATCCACAGATAGGTAGATATGGAGGGGCCTATTCTTCAGCCGGGGCCACTAAGGCCAATGTTAACCTTAAAACTTTTAAATTTTTCAGTGCATCGTAGTATCGTGGTACATACCCTGTGACTTCCATTTCTTCATCGTGACTGTGCTTCTCTATTGGATGTACAAGCGCTCCCCCGGACTCGGCTTGATTTGTGGCGGTCTGGTCACGGTAGCATCCATAGTTGTGCCAGGAATGGTCACTTATATGTACAACCTTACCGCTGTCCAGCTGTTTACCTTTGAGTAAGTAAATAATGTAATTTTTACCTCAACAGTATTTTAAGCAATTTGTCTCACGGTCATGGTCACGGAATGAAGCAACATCTATCGCTCGTTTAGAATCAATTTTGAAGCCGACGAAGGTACTATTTCATAATATGCCAAAATATTCAAAATGTTAAAACTTGACAATGAAAAACTTCTCGGCCACAGCTTTCCATTTCATGTCTGAAACACGTCTGTTTTTTCGCTAATACCTTTTTTTTTGTCCATTAAGCCCCTTTAGGTTAGTATACTAGTTACGGAATACGCTGCAGAAATGTACATACACTAACCGTGAGAAAAATTGTATCTGCTTTAAACAATTCTGATCCAATTAATAATTTATAAATCACCTCTTTGCCCAGATCATTTCATTATGAACTTACAAAACGTTATACGTAACGATTTGATCACAATCAGTTTGTTTACATTCTATAGATACTATTAAGTTTCTTGTGGAAAGATATAAAGGATTTTTCCATATCTTGAGTCGTCTTGTGAAATCGCGTGACAACCTGTCTTTTTTTCCGTGCATTTTCCTGATTTATGAAACTTTGTAATGTTGTCTGTAAATAATTGCAACAATTATGCGGTAAGACTTCCTTCATCCTATGGGAAAACGCCATATACAAATATTTTGTATCGTTGTAGCTTCTTTTTAGCGGGAAAAAAACTAAATCCGAACTTATTTTTTAAGATTTTGGACGTTGTTCAAGTTTTGTTTGAATGCTTACTTTTTGTAATGAGTAATCTTATTCCCATTCCTTTCTCGGCTTGCGCTCATAATCATAGAGCGGGGAAATACCAAAAACTGATAAGATTAAGCCCATTTTGACCATTATTTCAGAACACAATAAGAGCGAAGGTCTAATAGCAGAACTAAAAGAGCGATATTACGTTGATTTTACTTGGCATATATTTCTGTATTTTCTAGTCCCTATTTTACATAGCAATATCGAGTAATAGGGAATTACGGTAATACGTCACAATGTTTTTATACAGTTACTATAAAATGATTCATTGGCTTTATTCGATGTTTTAATGTACAAATGAACCACGCCCACAACATCGGTTTGTGTTATAAGCAGATTGTGTAGTGTCTCAGGGACATGTAACTTACTTTAATTAGTGAAGTTATTTATTTACAGAAAGAAAATTAAAACTAATACATGTTAATATTTAATATTAGTTAATATTAGTGAAGTAGTATTTTCATTGTTATGTTCTTTGTAGCGACGCGTCCTCACCGCGCGCATGACGAATACAGCTTTATGAAACAAGATGCGTGATTGGTTAAAAGCAATTAATGATTTACTGCTCAACCATTGTAACGACCATAAAATATACTAGTTGTTATCAGAATCTTTATAATTTCAATGCTTTTAATTATTCAAATTACTTAATGAACCTTTGAAATAATGCATGGCACATAATTTTATTCTTCAATGCTACTTGTATTCATTGAAGGTATTATATTATATACCACCTACTATAAGTTTAACAACTTTATTAGGGTAATTTCCGGTTGACTTTTGACGTATAGACCCTTTGGTATAGGCTTTATAACATCTATCCTAGATGATTTATACAGCGTCAAGTGGAACTTTTGACTCACTTACAGGACGCTGTAGTGCCTGGGCCATATTTAGATGGAATAGACTTGCCCAGCACCCATACCATCCGCTCAGCCTAGTCGGCCTTATCCACAGGAAAGAGTCCACAGGGTCGATAAGTGCGGAGCTGACTAAGCCGCAGGCTTCCTCACGATGTTTTTCTTCACCGTTTCAATGCGAACATACATTTTTGAATAGAAAAATCTATCCCATGACCTTTGGATCGAAAGTCGAGGTACCGCCACTAGGCCAACACGTCTTTCCCTTGGTATAACATTCCTAGCAATACACCTCTTTTGAGTGAGAAGCTTTGTTTGTCAAAAGGTACCTTATTATTTTTAGGGTTCCATAACTGATTTCGAATTATTATTATTAAAGGTTCTCGAATGGTGACCACGAACCGGGCGACGCATTGTTGGAAGGCCCCCCACCTGATGGACCGACGACATTGTGAAGGTTGCGGGAAGTCGGTGGATGGAGAAGGCTCAAGACCGTTCGTCATGGAACTCTTTGGGGGAGGCCTATGTCCAGCAGTGGATTTCTACAGGTTGATGATGATAACTGATTTCGGAAAATGGATGATAGAATCACTTTGCTGACCGTCTGTCTGTCTATGTGTCACTGTAACTATTTTTATAAAGAAAGGCTAAAGAATAAGAGTTGCAAGCCTTCCGCAGCTTTCGAGGATACATATTTACGAAGAAAATTCTTCCAGATTTGTATCAAACCCTCGCGGAAGCAGAGAGTTCCATGGCAACTACATCAAGAGCCACACTCGGTTTGCTGCGTACCTCGTTGGAGTGTTCAGCGGGTACTTTTTTATCACAAAAAAAGACAAAATCGGGCCAAAAGCTATATCAATAGTAAGTGGTTTCTTCCATTAAACTAAGCACCTTTTAGTAGGCCCTGACCTGATGATCGAACATCGATGTTTCGATTCTCGATTGGCGGTTTATTGATTTTAGACCCCACTCTAGAATTTCCTGTGTCATGGGTAAAACTCCGAGTACCACAACACCCAGGCCTGCAACAAATATTTGCAGACCATTCAAACCGCAGCGGGAATCGAGCTTGCACCCCTTGCGTCTCAGACGGGCACTGGCCTGCTACGCCATCGCGTTCGAAAAGGGGAAAAATGAACAAACAAAAACTGCTAGTGTCCAAATTGTGTACCACGCTTCACGCAAATAAGTTCTAACTAATACAAGTTAATATATGTCACAAGTTTTCAAATATTTCATTTCTATTCATTTAGCCATCTCTTTCCAGGGGTGGTCAATCTGCGGCGCAATGGCAGCATTACTCCTCATGCTGGTAGTAATGGTGTCCGGCAACATATTCCTTTGGTGGAACTACCATCCGATAGAAGGCGCTGTGTACGCCGCTTTGAACAGGCCCGCCTGGGCTTGCGGTATGGCCTTGCTTGTGATGTGCTGCGCGTTTGGGCAAGTTCGTGAGTATTTGACAAGAATAACCTCCATTTACTGATCTACTGATTCCGCTCTTTCCTCACTGGTTTCTCAGTTACGCTGCCGTCAGTGATGACAAATGATGATTTAAACATGATGACTCCAAAAATCTTAGTCATCATCATCGCCATTAGCCTGTAAATAGGCCTCCCCTGGGGGGGGGGGTTGGATCATAGCCCACCACGCTGGTTCAGTGCGGGTTGGTGGGTGATCATAACATAATGATGGTAGGATTGTGAGTTATTTGAGAGTCACATTATCACTTTGGTTAGCTGAGAATCAGCGTGTACCTAACACAACAACGGTAGGCACCTTTTTTGTCTGTATTTGTGCTGAGCTGATGCTATTTTGGCACTACACTGAATTATTCAATTTGGACGGGTTGGTTGTTATGGTATTTTTTTTTATTTTCTACCAACGAAATTATCTGTTCAAATATGTTGTCATTGAGTTGGTTGTTTCAGCACTAGTGAAAGGCATCCTCACCTGGTACCCCTGGGTCCCGCTAAGCCGACTGTCCTACGGCTTGTACCTGACGCACACCATCATCATCCAGAGGAATGTTTTCGTGACGAGGAATCCACAACACAACGACTACTTCAATATTGTATGAACCTTTTTCTAATCGACTCAATTCGTTGGCTATAATTTTGTGTGGCTATATACAATCCCGAAAGGGGCTATTTCTATAAATAACGGGACAATAGCGTTTCATGGTCAATTTTTGCGAAAAGCTGTATAGCCCGTTGATGTCTTTTGTATGAAAAACTCCTTTGTTCCTTGTTTCGGTTTTTATTGTCACCCAGCGTCATATTTACCAGGGATTCCGATGAAAATTAATGTCAGTATGACTGAAAACATTCCACTCCACTAAAGATTTAGGAGGAGGTAGGGCACAGCGAGATTTTCTCGTTCTGAATTGGAGCAGCCCGCCTGGGGAGGTACCTCCGCCTTACAGAAGATCGCAGCCAAATAACATTATTTGTTTTAAATAGTGTTGTGTTCCTGCGATGAGTAGGTTGCCAGAGCTCTTTTGGGGTGGGAGGTTCGGGGTCGGCAACGCGTGTGTGATGCCTCTGGTATTGCAATCGCTCAGGCTACGGTAACCGCTTACCAACAGGTGGGCCGTATGCTTGTTTGCCAACTCAGTTGTATAAAAAAAAAAAGAAAAAAAAAGAGATACTGGAATTAGCCAAGTAACTGATAATTTACCCTCAAAATCCTTACCAATATTTTCCCTCGCCGTTTCCCTTCTTTTTCTACATTGTTTTTATAGAGTTCACGCAGCCGAGATTCAATGCTCTTCAGAAATTAAGAATTTATAATTTCAAAAAATAATAAAAGCGATTATGAATGCTGGGTTAGGATCAACTTTTATCAGCTGTTATCAGCAGTTTTTTTTTCTAGCTCAATGAAGCGGCTGGCGTTATATTTTGGAGTTGCATAGCATCGCTGCTTTTGTGGCTATTTGCGGAGGCTCCTGCAAATAAACTACTCGCGTTGTGCCTCAGATCTAAGTATGTATTGAATGACTTATTTGAAATCACAACCTACATAATATACAATCAAGCAAGGGCGGATGGGGGTCCTGGGCTGGTCGGTTGGTTCGTAAGTAGAGCGCCAGTCTCGTTTTTTGATTGGCAAGGTATACCACGGGCCGGTGAGTGGGGTTGGCCTCGACTATGGTGACCCCCCCCCCCCTGACTCGAAGGCTGTGTGTCATCAATCAATCAATCTAGATATGAGAATCAAAGTCCTGACTGACTGATATAAAGACAACGCATAGCCTAAATCGCTGGTTGTAGACTCTACAATGTAGACTTCAAATTTGTAGCGTGTGATGTGTAAGGGTGAATTTATGAAGGCGTACGAACAATTCATCAATCATTTAATTAACTTTTTATATTTTTATCATACAGGATCAGAAAATTCGAAGCGAAGCAAACGATTAGAAACGACCACTTCAACGATGCCACAATAGCGACGAGCAGTAAGAGTTCAGCCGAGGACGGCCACTTGCATGCAAATCTACCCACTACAATCACTTTTTCATCTAAAATGTGAATGTGAAGCTTTACTCGACAATTTTGATGGGTTTAAAAAAAAACAGCATTTTCGTTAAAAATAATGTGAGAACTGACTTATTAGGTGAGGCAATTAAAAAAGGTAATCGCAAAGCCGCCATATTTACCGGTTTCAAATAGGATCTGATTGAAAAAATGTTACGTAATTGACTAACTGATGGGGTGAAATACTCTCCAATAGGAATGCCAGGAAGGGTTATTACCTATAGGCGTTATTCATATAGACGAAACGTGATTATAATTGGGAATTATAATTATTGTCCATTCAATCTATAAAAAGACAAATTATATAAAAGTAGAGTACCTACTCGTTACATTATTATGATTAATTAAGTCTATTCAATTAATAAATCAATATTGAAGTTGGAAGTCTAAGTAGTGGATAGATAACACTTTATTGATCACCACACGGAAATAATACGTGAGATTACAATTACAAAACACGGCAATACAATGGGCGGCCTTATCACTAAGAGCGATCTCTGCCTGGCAACCTTACATAAAGTAATGCACAGATACTAGACTAAGCTTTCAATGTTTTAAAGGATGGAAATTTGATGAAGGTTCTGTCGATTAAAGTCACTAACTACCTACGTTAATTTTTTTGGTAGGTAATCTAAAGTTTTATATTATTTTATAGGTATGATTTTTTTTAAACTTAGTTCTAGTAATCTAGCCTTAGTTCTCCAGTACAGCTCTTGTGATCCTCATAAGAAGGTGCAGGAAAGGGGGAAGTAAGATGAAAATAACATCAGGCAAACGAAGTCCCAGGGTTTCCACTATTTAATAATGAAGTTTAAATAACGATTATATAAATTAAAATATAATTATGAGATATACCTATCTATTTTTAAATAATATCATATACCTAGGTAATAATAATATCGAATCCCGCCTGAGTCGGAAATGGGATAGCTTCTTCATACATAAATCTTAAATAAGTTTGTAACTAAGTCAAACATGTAAACTTATATAATACAAAAATGAAAAAGAAATAGGTGGACATTTTATTTCTTATGTGTTTAATAATATTTCCGTTAGGCGATGGCAAGCCTCTACCTATTTATTCGTCATTTACCATAATTGTTTTTATTACATTGAAGTAAGTTTTCCTAGTGATACAGTAACACCTAAAAGCGACATCTATCGACACACTTTCATACTACATTAATAGGTTTGATGGTAAAATGAGGAGTCGCTCCTTAAGCTGGGTAAAGCCGTAAAGTCAGTAATGATACTCGCGTGAAAACATAGATGACACTAGTAGTTTTGAGTGCAGCACTTTTTTTTGGTTATTTTATAAATTGCTTTTAGTAATTTACGTAGGGATGTTTTATTTATTTTTTATACTACCTGCTCGTCAATGGCATATTATGTGTCATGCAAACCTTTCTTAAAGTAAGTCATTACAGCCCTACGGTCTAGCCGGGTCATAATGTTGTACTGAATTTCATTATTTCCCATGGGACATAATGTGATTTGAATTTGGAATGCAACCCATAGTAGTCGTGCTTGATCGAGGTTGGTTTCAAAAATGTTTGGGTGCAATGAGATTTTATTCTAATTAGGCTGTATGTTATCATATTTTTTGCACTGCCTACAAATTAAAAAAAAGAAAAACATGAAATTTTTTTACTAAATTCATTTTCACTTGCGCACGAATAAGGATTTATTCGAATGTCGAACTGACCACTACAGAATAGACTACAAAAAAAGAAAAAAAGGCGCCAAGCGCTCAAACTGCTGTGCTGTTATATACGCCGAAATTCAGTTTCGATTCAAATAAACTTATAAAAAATGTCAAGTGACGACGACAGTGATTTTGATTCGACTCCAGAATGTACATACAATCTGAAGCCTCTGGTATAGTTAGAAACTTACTTCCAGAAAAATCATTTCTTTCTACTTAACAGTCATTGTTTTCAATTGCCTCGCAGAAAGTATAAAAAGTAGAGTATGCATCGCGGGCTTAAATGTGGATCTTGAACCCCTCGTGCTCAGGATTCTTGCCTTAACTCCCTCGCTCCGCTCGGGAGTGTACCATAGAATCCCTCGTTTTCGGGGTTCAATATAGCGCCCTTGACATAATACACTACTTTAAGCCCTTGTTGCATAATCTACTATATTTCTTATAAATGTTGTAAGATATAATATGATATAATTATATATATATACATATATTATAACATGCTAAAATTGGATTTCTCTCATTAGACAAGCGCCTGGAGATCTGAGAGCAAGTCTTTTAAGCCCATAGGTAAATTTTGGATTTTTTCTTACAGGACAACAAAGAGATCCTGAGAAAGAGATAAGTGTTCCATTTTTTCCCGCTGTGGTACGGAACCCTTATAATGTTTGCTTTGTCATTTAATTCTTATGTAATATACTAGCTTACGTCTGCGGCTTCACTTCGTGTACCTACTCCGGTAAGTAGTAGCCTAGTATAGGAACGTATCTACCTATGCAATACAAGATAAAAAAAAATCCGTCCGAAAAAAAACTTAGTTTTCTAATCTGCAAAAACTATGCGCTAATTATTCTGTGGTTTACCACAGAATAAATAGTAGGTATTTAGCGAGGATTCAGAGTTCATTTTTAGGAGAAATAGTAGATTGTATCATAAGGGAGCAAAATAATATTTTAACGGCGAGGGCGCTTTTTTGAATCCAGAGCGAAGTGAGGGATTCTAGAGTAGAATCCCGAGCCTTGTAAGGAATTCTTTAGTAGAATCCTGAACGTAGCGAGCCAAAAATATTTTTGCGCCCGAGTGTTACGTTCATTCTACTATTCATCACCCAATAAGAGAAAATAAAAGGCGCCTCATATTTTATTCTTTTTTTTTATTCAGCTGGCGGCGCGGCGCGTTATGTGCCGTCGTACCTCTTCTACCGTCTACCGTCTTTATTCAAACAATATTTGCGTTAGATTTCTTTGCCGCTGAAAACTAAGATGTTCCAAATTCAAAAAGTGCGCGGCAAAGAACATTCCGGTGCACTTATAAAGAGGAGCGGGCTGGAAAACTCATTCCCGCCTTTAAAAGTTTCTTATAGAAAACACCACCTTTGGGTGCACTTTAAGGCGAACCAAGTCATCCTTTCCGAATAGATGGGATGAAAATCCATTTTGAAATAAAGACGCTCAAGTGCGTGTAGGCCTCGCGCCCTGCAGATTCCATACCAAGACACGTAACAAGGGTCGAAAAATTAGGAACTCAAGTGAACGAAGTGACAAGAGTCAGGGGAACATACTATAGAACACGCGGTCGAAGTTGCGGTCGGGGCACCTATATTATAAAATAAATAAATATTCCGGACATATCACACACAGTCAACAGATCCCAAACTAGGCATAGCTAGTACTATGGGTACCAGAGACTGATTTATGTACATAATAGATTAATATTTAACACCCAGACACAGAACAAACATCTGTGTTAGTCACGACACAAATGTTTGTCCAGTGCGGTAATCGAACCCGCGACCTCAAGCGCAGAAGGCAGAGTTACTACCAACTGAGCTATTAGGCCAGTCAAAAGATAAAAAGATGAAGTATTTGCCCATGCATTGCCATTGCAGGTAAAATCAATGAGATTACATCACTGCAGGCAGCGAGGCGAGAATTAATATTAGATTGCATTACCTTGGGCGCTGGACTCTTTAATTGTTCAGTCACATTGTCTGACACGTTGTAAGGAAGCTGACGCTATTCTTCCTCGCGTAGCGGGGTTCGATTCTCGTTGCGAAAAATGTCTTCATAAATAAATATAAATATAAATATACCGGACATATTCACACGGTCAACTGATCCCAAACTAGGCATAACCTGTACTATGGGTACCAGAGACTGATATACATAATAGATATATATTTAACACCCAGACACAGAACAAACATCTGTGTTAGTCACAAATGTTTATCCAGTGCGGGAATCGAACCCGTCGCGGGTTCGATTCCCGCACTGGATAAACTCTAGCTCTAGCGCCACTCTAGCGCAGAAGGCAGAGTTACTACCAACTGAGCTATGAGGCCAGTCATGATCTGCAAATATTTATTCCGGGTCTGGGTGTTGTGGTACCATGTCATTCGTAGTTTCGCATGCCCGCGACACAGGAATCCTATTGTGGCGTTCCTATGCGTTGTCTGTGTTTCCCAATACCTATAATTTGGATGTCTCCGAGACCAGAGTGAATAAGTTTGTTCTAAGCAAACGTGCTAAATAAATTAAAATGAGAAATCCTATCAAAAGCTCCTTTATAACCTCCTGGCCAAAATTAAATCATATAGGATTCCTGCTATAGCCAAACTAAATATAAATAATATTATTTAGCACAAAGAACTCATAAAAAGATAACGATTCGATGCCCATATCGGTAAACATACCTAGGTAGGTACGAGTAGGTAACAGTGTAGTTCGCTAAACTGGTTCTGTCGCAAAAAAACATAGGTACTTATCACATAGATACAATACAATATCCCATGAGTTGTATGTGTACCACATATATAAGTTGTAAATTCACTTATTTGTGATGAATTTGTAATATAAATGTTATTATTTGCTACCAATAATTTCATATACTTAGGTTACCTTCTTTTCATTAATTTTCCATCGTCGCTGTAGTTAGAAAACTAAATAACTGACAAAACTAAAATAGCGAGAAAAACGCGATTCACTATTTTTTTGCGTGTAAAATGGCTATAACTTTTTGTTTGATAACATTTTTACGAAGGCATATTTTGTTATGTTAGAGATTGTTACTAAACGTATTTTTCAATCTAACGGTCTTACATGTTGGTTCGTTCGTTTTAACGAAAAAAAAATAGAAAGCAATTATGTATTTTTTCATAAACAAAGTTTTGAAGTTTATAAGCACTTATTATTCATGTCAGCTGTTTAGTTCTCCTTTGTCAATGTTCTACTTTAGTTAACATTTTGGTTCAAGGAAAATTGAATAAAGGAAGTTATTTAATTTTATAATATGCTCTTATTTAACTATTTATATATATTTTACTATGCATTGTTCCTGCAGACCATAAAATTTGTCGAAAGAAAACTGAATAAATAACTTTATGCATTATATTCGCTCGCAAAGGTGACGAAATGATTAGGGACACTTAGCTATTTTATTGCCGAGTTAAACTTTTTTCCTTCGTTAGTTTTTTCGCATTTCTTTCATATTTATTTTTCCATCTGTAACGTTTTGACAGGTTCATTATTGTAGGTATATTTTTTTAATGAAATATGTTATCAAAACTTTAGTGACACAGAAAGATGCAGCTTGAATTGGACTTTATGAAAGTGCAATAAAGTCGATTTGGTAAAATGTGTTAGTTATTTAGTTTTCCAACTACAGCGACGAAATGTGAAATTTGGCAAAGCAACTTATGCAACGCTAAAACTGCTGGAACAATATTTGAATTTTCTTGCTTGGATTGATTTAGTTCATAATAGCGGTACCCGCGCGGTTTTACTCGCCTGGAGTCATAGCCTTAGGTAGGTGTAGTACTAAGAGTATAGTCACGTGTTGTACTTAGTTTAGGGTAGCCAATTGTATGAAAGGAGCTAATGATTAATTGAAAGGATTGATGGGATTTTGGCCTCATTTTTAAAAACTCAATAGTTAATAAATTGTCAGCTGTAGGCATCGATTGTAGCTTAGTGATCATGTAAATCTGAGCTAGCTCCAACTGTTTGGCAACAAGAGCCGCAACTCGCCGCGGCACATAATGACATAATTGAAGGGGGCTGCGTGGCGCGGGGGGAAGCTGTGACGCTGGGCGCATGCGCGGGTTTGACGGCCAAGGTCGAGGCCGAGCGATTCTGCCGCGCGCCGCCGCGTCGGCTAGTTCCTTTCGCACGCCCTCTCTCCAGAAAAACTGCAAGCAACTTAACAAGGGCTAAATGCGCAGTCATATCGCGAGTGGTACCGGGAACGAGAGAAGATGCTTCCAGGTACAATTAGTTAAAATTCTAGATTATTCTTACATCTGGCGCACCTACAGATCGATACGTCTGCGTCGTACCTATGTTTGTAATCATACCTATATGTAAACGCGTAGCTCTAGATCTATGTAGCTATGTTTGTTAGCAGATACCTGCTTATATACAAAGCAGATTACCAATAATGCTTATTTCATATATCCATTTATGTGGACGAAGAATATTTAAACGATAAAATTCACAATGTCAACCGTGTTAGCGGTTCCACAAAGGCTGTCGGTTCACAAAATGGTTCCTTGAACAAAGCGAACTGGTCGCTTCACCTTGCGCAGTTCTTACGCGACCCACGTCATCGCTCAGCACTAATCGTCAAAATAAACAATCTTGTTGATGTTTAAACATCTAAAATATCAAGTACATGCTGGCACCTTTCAATTAAGTACCTACATATAGCTATCTACAAGTATCCCTCTTGAATAGGATACGTACTATGTATAAATATTAGATTTATATTATTATTAGCAAGATAGTCAAACCAGATTTGAGGCTAAAAACATTTTTTTTATTTTTCAAATCTTCGTTATAAGCACACACACAACTATGATTAATTCAAGGGTCATTAGGTGCTAAATACGCGCGGGAAATTAATAAAAGCTATTTTTTTAGGCATTGAAATGCTGATCGTTGACGCCTTGTTTCGTTCCAATAGCAAAAATTTCAATAGAAAACAAATAGTAGCAAATATTTGCATAAATTTCAGCAAACTCTTTAATTATTTATCAAGAAGAATATTTTTTTAACATGGGCTTCCCTATGCTATGCCTTTTTACCGATTTTATACTCTTAACTAATTGCTTACGCCATCTTGTATCTGGTATGTATCAGCTCAGGGGAAGATTGGTAGATAGTAGGTAGATAATTGGTACTCTTCAGTAAATCGAGTACCAACATAATATACCTACAGGTTTTTAAATCAAGAAGGGCCAAGTTTGGAGAAGTTTGAAACTATAAAGCCGTGTTCATACGGCGTGCGATATGTCATCTACTGGATAAAGTCAAATTTTTAATTTTACATTTGAGTTGATTCGTACGATATCGCAAGCCCCTTAAATAAAAGTAAAACTCAAAATTGACTTTATCCAGTAGAGATTTGTTTTTTCCGTAATAAAATAACACAATTTTTTGTACCATAGATTTGTTTCTGTAAATCCATACAGATTTACAGAAACAAATCTATGGTACTAAAAATTGAGTTTATAACGGAATTTTTTTTATTTTATGTCATGAGAATAAATATTGTTTTGGAACCCTGCGATCAATAATTAAAATAAATTGCTGTAATTTTATTACATTAAATGTTCATAATAATAGGTATTTTTTGCACTAGAAAACAATGGCAGCTGTTACATCTTCAATCGTGGCATGGCATCTTTACATAATTTAACTTTTTTAACTTTATTTTCGCGTAACCCCACAAGAAATAATAAGATCTGTCGACAAGCTGGCGACCTACTTCCGTAATTACATAAAATAATTGATTACAGCGTTTGCTATTAGTTGAATACAGAGTTCCCATTGACCCCAGAGGGCCTTTGAGTAGCCTATGAAGAGAGAAGGCAAAGAAATAATAAATAAATAAAATATTCCGGACATATCACACCCGGTCAACTGATCCCAAACTAGGCATAGCCTGTACTATGGGTACCAGAGACTGATATATATAATAGATAAACTCAGACACAGAACAAACATCTGTGTTTATCACACAAATGTTTGTCCAGTGCGGGGATCGAACCCGCGACCTCTAGCGCAGAAGGCAGAGTTACTACTAACTGAGCTACGAGGCCATTCAAACTAAACCTAACTGCATTATTTATAATAATCGTAATGGAAATAATAGCAAACACGTGCATGTCCGTATTATTGTACATATCGAGTTATAAAGTAACCGGTTACTGTGTGGTGAAACAATCTCAAGGCCATCCATGATGAGATGTAGTCTCTGGGCCACATGAAAAAAAGCTATGGTGGTTAGGTATATTCTGAACATTGGACCGTGAACAAGTAAATACGGATTCGCGCTTGCTTTAATTAGATTTTGGTAGAATGTGTTTTAATCGCCTAAGTATTCCAATAATGAATGAATGAATGAATGAATGAATGAAAATTCTTTATTGTACACACACACCTTAATAACTAATTACAATTGATTATAGACTAAATAAATTTATATGTACAATGGGCGGTCTTATCGCTAAGAAAGCGATCTCTAATAATATTATAATATTATTAGAATACGCATTATTAAAAAAAAGAGTGGCTATTTTTTGATAGGACGGCCTTATCGCTAAGGACGTTTCACCATATGGTTAGGTATTTATATCATTTGATATGGGGACGGATTCTGGAATCTTTTTATTTTGAAAATTTGTTCACAATCTGGATCACCCTGTCCTTTTTTTTTTTTTATACAACTGAGGGGCAAACAAGCATACGGCCCACCTGTTGGTAAGCGGTTACCGTAGCCTATGAGCGATTGCAATACCAGAGGCATCACGCACGCGTTGCCGACCCCGAATCCCCCCCACCCCTAAAGAGCGCTGGCAACCTTACTCATCGCAGGAACAAAACACTATTTGAAACATATAATGTTATTTGGCGGCGATCTTCTGTAAGGCGGAGGTACCTCCCAGGCAGGCTGCTCCAATTCAGAACGAGAAAATCCTATTTAATGCATCTTCAATGCACCACCCGCTTCAACACTTCTTATATCTAAACATTTATTTATTCGACGTTTATATGTGTAAGTGCATTGATTTATCTCTATTCCTCTCTCGCTCTGTGTGTCTGTGTGTATAACGTCCCACCCCCGGGTCAGGGGAAGCTGCGGGGGCAGTTGCGCGGGTGCTACCCCTACCCCTGTATCGATCGAACCACCCACTGTAAAAACTCTCTCTGACTTCGCCGGAGTCGGGTAATAACTGTAGATGTGTTTGTGTTACTGTTTGTATGATGGATGTTATATCAAATTACGTCAATTATTTTCCGATTGTTCTCATTTGTCTGAATCCCTCGTGCCTGGTTTTTCAAGAAATCGACCTCTTTGACGACGGCTTTTTTTATTTTTATACAACTAAATTGGCAAACAAGCTTGCGGCCCACCTGTTGGTAAGCGGTTACCGTAGCCTATGAGCGATTGCAATACCAGAGGCAGTGGCGGATTTGCCCTAAGGCCTAGTAGGCAGGGCCTAGGGCGGCAAATCGTGATCAAAAAAATTAGTAAAAGAGTAGATTTCATCAGACGAGACCTTTCTAGCTTAATGTTGATACGTATTCAATGAGCCTCTAATTCATTATGTTCCTAGTCTATATGATGGGTGCTGAGAAAGGGGCGGCACATGGCCTGGGGCCTAGAGCGACCAAGACTGCAAATCCGCCACTGACCAGAGGCATCACGCAAGCGTTGCCGACCCCGAACCCCCCCACCCCTAAAGAGCTCTGGCAACCTTACTCACCGCAGGAACACAACACTATTTGAAACAAATAATGTTATTTGGCTGCGATCTTCTGTAAGGCGGAGGTACCTCGGTGGCTAAGTGGGTGAGTGCATGTCTGAGTCGCAAGGGGTGGGACCAATGTTTACATGATCTGCCAATATTTGTTCCGGGTCCGGGTGTTGTGTACCAAGGTGCTCTTAATTTCTGATACCCAACGACACATGGAATCATAATGTGGGCTCAGAAATGTATGTGACTGTTGGGTGGTTATTTATTAATTGAAATCTCCATTAATATCCATTAATTGAAATTGTATGACTTTATTTTAATCTTAATTTTGTATTATTATTTTGTTTGATTATATTAAGAGAATACAAAAATCAAAATAAATTGTCTAGTGTGCGGAGTGAAGTGTCTTGGATTTAGGTACCCAATGCTATTGTCTAAGACAATATTAAAAAAAAAATATTTTTGTTAGATTGTCTCAGAGTATTTTCGAAAAAACTGTTGCAGAGGGCCCAACTTTAAAAAATAAATCTATCGAGAAAAGTTTTACCAATCGCGTTTCTGTCTTGGATTTACGTAAATAAAATGCTCAAGTTATTTTTGTCATAAAAATCAAAAGTGTGCGTTTTGCGGTCATTGAGAAAAAACAATTCAAAAATTATAAAACAATTAAACCTCACCTTAATAAAACTTAATAAAAATTTGCACGCCGTATTAAGGGTGAAGTATGTGAAACAACTTATATTAAATTGTTAAGACCTATGTACAACCATGCTTCTTGCTAAATAAATCATTTCATTTATTTATTACTCTATGGACTGTTCTTTGTCGCTCCCATAGAAATGTTTATATTTTGCATACAAAATGTCTACTGCCTTACTTACTTGATCTAGCTCATCGCTTTATGAAAGAATCGTTTGCGCGAATCATGTTCTCTTGAAAATTATTCTTAACTACCATCCGCCCACGGCTTCACATGATTTGCTATCATTACCGTCTTAACTAGGTATATAGACTTAATACAGTACCTAGCAAAAATACTATCCTATCCTTAGGGTTATTATTAGGTACTAGCTGACGCCAGCGGTTTCACTCGCGTGGTACTATCACCAAAAATTCCGGCTTACCACCCTAAGGGTGTATTTTGCGTGAAGTGATCTGTGCCTTGCTTGCGTAAATGCGTAATCATAAAAAGTACCGTTTTTGTCTAACAATATGTTGGTTGCAACTGAATAACTGACTGGGTAATCAAAGTCATAAAATGAATGGTTCACCCTCAAAGGAACACAATAAATAAAGAGATGGGCCGGACAGGCTTACTTAGCGGTGTACAAGCGAAACAGTTTCAAAATGGTAAGGCGGAAATTTTGGTGATAGTACCTAAGTATATTATAAAAAGCTTATAGCCTAGGTATATGCTATTCTAGGTAAAGAACTTTATCTGTTCCAAGTTTCATCGTAATCGGTTAACCTGTTACGGCGTGATTGAACCACAAACATCCAAACATACTCACAAACGCCTTTCGCATTTATAATATTAGTAGAAATGTATGTGACTGTTGGGTGTTATATAATGTTAATGTCATAATAGTAAGACATTATTATAGAGAGTCTCCATTAATTTAAATCCATTAATAACATAGAACCGTTTTACTTGAAAATTAAATTATTCTTCTATTTAGGAACTTGCTACATTATCACTAGCAATGTTCTTGTGTGTGACCTTGATAAAATTATTTTCTTTCTTTCTTTCTTTCTTTCAATGTTCAGGTGTCGTAAATATACGTGTCAATAACCCGGATACCGTAGTGGTGACTAATATTGCATTATGTTGTTAGGAAAAATATTTTCCCCTTTTAAATTGAAATAGCTCACGGTTTATTCGAGGTAATTCTTATTATGTAAGTATAGTATCCTGAGAGGGGCTTATTTTATCAAAAAAATAAAGAAAATTAGCGAATTATTAACGGAAGCGTCACCAAGACACTCACGGACATTACCCTGATTGCGACATCGACACGTCGCAGTAGTCACAATGTTTTAAATAATTAATAGGTATTTTATATATTTTAGGTTAAGGTATATATTTCTATGGGTCTTAGAATTAGTTTTTACCATCTGTACTATTCTTAAGTTACCTGAAATAAAATTTATATTATTATTATTATTATTATATTACCCATCACAAAGACTATAGGTACAGGGTGAGTTTTTTTTCAGGGCCAGTTAGGCGAAATCGGAAACTGTGAGAGTAATCGAAAAGTGATGTTAGGTGTTACGGGCTCGATTTTGAAAAACATAAGATATGCATAACTAATTTAACTAATTTAAACGTAGAAACGAGGAGTTCGACATAATGCTACCTAAAATAGCTTGAACTGATGGATGAAGAAAACTATACAAAAATCACATCAATGTGGGCACATGCCCACAGTTTGCAGCCGCAGTTTTTCAGCCTGCATTCATACTTTTTAGTAGCCAATATATTTTTCTAAAAATATTTTGTGAGTCCTCTTTGATCCGTAGACTTCGTTGTCTAGTTTTTATTTATACATTTCTAATGCGATCTCTTTCCGTCCCTAATCCTTAAATAAAACAAACACCATCGGACTTGGTGCAACCTAGCAACGTAGAATGCTGACGTGGGTCTGCCGGGCCCGGCTCAGCTGGGCGCGCGCCGATCGATCCCTCGCCAAGGACAAGGACGCCCACGAGCCTTCGTTACTTCGTGACGCTCGACGCTCGCGCCCACGTAATCCGAGGGGATGGCAATGTTACCTCACGAAAACATACAACGTATCGTACAAAGGTTCTAGTTTGGGTAATAGGAAATTTAGGATTTTTCAATCACGTGATGTTTGTTTATTAAAACCGAAACGCGCATTATACTAGCGGAAGCTCTAGGTATTCTTCTAGGTCATAGAAAACTGATTCCGTCAGAATTTTTTTAGCCTTATTTTAAAGGCAGGTGTGGAAGGTGCGTCACGTATCTTTACTGGCAATCGGTTATAGACGGAAGGTCCCATGACATAGACCGATCGCTGAGATTTCTGAAATCTGTGTTTTAATCCGAGAGGAGCGCAAACAGACACATAGGAGAGAAGATAGAAGGGCTTACTTGAATAAGTAGGTAGTTACTTCTTCACCCCTACCTACGAAGTATTGTACTTACAAAGTTTGATTTGTGCAGTTTAATAACATGGTAAACATTTATTTGCATGCAAACGCAACAGTATTATTATGTCGGTCGTGCCGCGTTGCGTAGTATAACTGTCGTTATGTTTATGCCCTTTGCTTCGCTCGCGTGGTACCTTGATAAAAAATAACTTAAATGCTATTCAAGGTAAATAACTATATCTATTTCAAGTTTCAGCGTAATCGGTTGCGCCGTTACGGCGTGATTGAACAAGAAACATCAAAACTTTCGCATTTATAATATTAGTGGGATAGTAGGATGTAGGATTATCTCGAATAAGCGCATACTAACAGTCAAAACAACAGAAGGGTCCACAATTCGTAATAAAATTGAGAAAGAGTTGTAATTTTATGATCCAAGCCTCTATTTAATTCTCAAAATATGGACAATACTTTTGAACCTATTTTTCATTTGATTTTCAAAAGCCAATAACTAAGAAATTTATTAATGAATATCGTGATAAAAAAAATTGCAAATTAATGGACTGACTCAATCATACCTACTCGATAAAATAGTCTTTAACTCAGGTGCGCTATAACTTTGAAAATTAGTCATCAATTAATCAGCTAAGTCCAGTTCCCCGGCTGGCGATATAGTTAGCTGAGAGGTGGTCAGGGGGAGGTGGAACTAAAGGGGTTAAGGGGGGTATGCGCGCGCATATAGATCGATCTGAGCAGGGCAGCTTCTCGACACGTCTACAGCCGCGTCAAGCGTGATATTATCCTGTTGGGAGCGTTATTTTGCTGACTTTATTTACAAGGTAAAGACCAGGGAATATTTTTTGTATATTTTCCATATTTTATCTGTTGGGAGTACAAATAAATATCTTACTTTTCTTTTGAGCAAATTATATCTGAATCATTGATTTTCTTCGATGTATTTTGAGTCTTTACGCATTTTCTGAACAAACAACGAATTAGTTCAATACATTATAACCTAAGGAAATAGTTATATATTATACAAGTTCAGTCCGAAATGAGTAGGGGGAGTCCGGTAGACATGGACCCCTCAACAGATAAATGTGTTTTGAAGTGTACCTTAGTATTGTTTGTGTAGCGATAAAACTCTAATACTTACTTATTGGATAGTGAATTTCAATAGCTAATATAACAATATGGCATGAATAAATCGTCAAATTAATAAACTGTCAACTTTTGTCTTATATGGGATTTTTTCAAGTGTCCCCATTAAGCGGGACAGTCGACCAAATGAATAGAGAGAATAATACGATTTACCTACAATAAAAACCAAACTAAATAAATAGTCAAATATTTTTATAATGAGCAAATATTAAGTACCTAGTAGTCATAAACATTTTAAAAAAACCGGGCAGTTCAAACGCGCTCCAAATTGCCTGTTTTTTTTAAAATTTGTAATGGTTCAACTTTCCTCATAGGTAGGAGATTTGAATATTATGGAAGGACAATTGAACTATCTGTAAGATAGTTAAATCATTTTACCTATGCATATTTCAACATAAAACCTGTACATACCTATTAGGTAAGGTAGGTACTTAAAGTTGTTTATTATGTAGGATCAACATGAACAATACTCTAACCCAAAAGACGAAAAAACAAACTATCTCTTATAACAACAAAGGGCAAGGTCGGGGATTTTCCCAATTTTATAATGAAACTTTCCGATGTTTATAAAAAAATGTTTATATTTTGTAGGTTTGATTATCACACTACTGAATTTTAAACTCTTCACCATAGTTGGGTAAAGAAACTTTCCCACTTAATCGTTTGTTTTGACTAAAAAACCTTCACCAATTGTTTAAGAAAATAAAGCTCGGAAATCAACTTGTATTCTAGAAACATTATCATTATCAGGATGGAAAGTACCTCATTATTTGAAAGTATGACATCAAAACCATTTTTTTTTTAACTTTTTTACTCCGAGAATAGCAAGAGAAAACCGAGAATGTCAAAAAAACTGATTTAGCTTTACGTCAAGAGCTGTCAATCGAGCATCCAATGATAGGGAAATAAAGTAGTGGCGCATATATTCAAACAAGATGTTTGCTGAGGTTGCTGTGTCTTATCCCTGGTCAAGTGTCCCGGACTCCCTCTACATACCTAAGTACTTTTTGCAATAATGACTAATCGATTTGCGAGTCAAATTAAATACACAGTAGCCAGAGCTGGTTTATAATTATAAGCAAAGAAGCTCATGTATTGTGAGTAGCTAACTCACGGAAGAATATAGATAGCTAACGTTTCACTCTCACAGCACAGACCGACACAGTTTGTGAATCTATGGCACATATGCAGGCAATATTTAACCGAACTCCAACGCGTTAGAGTTCATTATAACGATTAGAAAACTATGTGTTTGGATTAGTGTATCCGACCGTAACCTGTAAGGAATCTGAAACCATTGAAGCACATTTCCCCAAACATCGTTCTGAGGTATTTCTTAGTTTGCTTGTATAAAAGTATCTTTGGTAGCACCTTAGATATCACTGAAAAGATTTGCAAATGATGGTTAAAGTCACGGAGATACTATCTTCCCAAACTAGGGTTCCGAACTAAGAGTAGTACTTACCACGGTAGGCAGTTTGACACTCCACGTGGATCGAACCTCTCTCGTCTAAGCCAGGCACTCGCCGACCATGCTACCAATAATACCTACAGTCCGGTTTTTTAAGCGCCTCGTAGCCTATGTAAGGATCATGTCTGACTGTCGGATATTTTCTTAGACCAAATAAAATGAAAGATGAGTTGTAGTGTGTTTAGTGACACAGACCGGGCTCAAGTGCGACTAGTTTTTGTGCGTGGCCGACATTACATCAGATGCCTCAAGCGATCCGCACCACTTGCCGACTTATTATTATTGCTCTTTGGAGTATAATTTATTAGGTCTGAATGTCGACTGGATATAGAAAGACGTCTTTATGTTTTAAATCTGCTTTAGCATAAAGGATCTATATGTAACTACCTACTGATTACATAGGTATGCGTGAAATTATGTGTACATAATTTTTAACTATGGAAATATAAACAGTGCGTTGATAGTTGATGCCTACTGGAAGGGGATACCATTTTAGTAGTGTGATAGTGTGTGTGTGAACAGACAGAGCATTCCCTGCGTGCAAGGAAGAGGCGCGGGATGCAAACCCGCATCGGTCGTCTAACCACCAAACCCAGCAATAGAAAAAGGAATATTAGAACATGGCCGCTACATAATTTACGATTTGGGCCCGGGGGCGCGGTGACGGCAAGGCGCGGGAGGGGCGGTGCAGCTGCCGGCTGGTGCATCACATCCCCGGGGGGCGTGGAGGGCTGCGGGGGGCAGGGGGGCGCTCCCCGTGCGCGCCGGCCCATTGCCAAGTTCAATGCCAAGGTCATGCGCGCGCGACTGCGACTGCGCGCCGCAATGCAGGAGCGACCGGCGTCACCGAGCCTCAGTGCCTCACCGGCGACCGCGACACGTACACGATCCTTCATAATTTGCTACACACCTGCTTATTTACAAGATGCCGGACGGTCCCTTACAAGAAATAGTTCCGTGACTGAATCCGCGGTGACCACGTCAAGTGTTTTGCGCCGCCTGTGCCACGCCGATCTCCATTATGCAACACCGCTTCGGAACACGCGGTCCTGTAAGTTTTCCTTGTATTATCGTTAGCTTATCTTATTTTCATAATATATATTTAGTAGGTAATAATCGCATTTCAGACATGTAGGTGGGTAGGTAGGTAGGTGCTGAGGTTTACGAACAAATGCATCGTGGTAGCAATAATTATCATTATGGCATCATTTAAAATCATTGTACTACCTATTACCTGTTTTAGCGGCCATATTTGTTCTAGATTTTAGATCAAGCAGTCACTGGTGTTGATTCTGTGGTTACTTTATTCTAAAGGACCTAGCTTTAATTATATAAAATTACCTATAGCCATCGCTGTTTTTTCAAACTTTCAGAAAGGGACAGCACGATTTTTTTGTGTTGTCAAATTAGGTTAGTTTAGGGCAATGGAAATACAGAATCGGCACCTTAAGCCGGTAACGAACGAGTGCCCTCTACATGACTCAATCTGACTCGAGGCTTAGCGTTATCACCGCGTCACGATCATCAACTTATAATTTAGCATCTAATGTATGCGGAGGTTTCCATCGGTATTGAAATGCTTAATACACATTTTATATACACTTTTCCACATAGATCTCAATTCATAACGTTCTAATGCGTACAATCTCAATAAAAACCTTGCATTCCGCATTTTCGGGAGAGTACGCTCGACTGCATTCCAAGGGGTTCCCAGCTCGCAAAGTTACATCCATCAAGGGCATCAAGTAACATAGCTTAGGGGACAGAATAATCAGCAGTTTGTAAGGGCCCAAGTCTCGCGTATCCTGTTGCGGCGCCCGCAAAAAATGTCGAACACAGTTCAAGGTAAGCTGGTGTTCCCAGCCGGACCACTTCAAACACTTTTTAAAAGGATTTGTAATTACAATTTCGAATTCCGTACTGTATATGAAATTGGAATCGATTTTGACAAAGCATCTAAGGAATGGACAGGAACTAATTTAGATTCCATTATGCTGCGAAATACCTCGGGAGAGAACAGACTTTCAATCTTTTTTGGGGTTGGGAAATAATGCATGATGCAACTGAGGTTGCAAAAGGGAAGCTAGATCAGAACATCTTTAAACAAACATACAATACTAGGTATACCTACGCCTTACGCCATATACATAAAGCCCTTAAATTTATAGGTCGGTTGTTATGAATTTACAGACAGTAAAAACAGGTTAACGATGTTTTGTAAGTCAGGAAATGCCTAGAATGGCAATCTTACACGTGTCGGAATATTGTATCTTCAATCACAAATGGATCAATATGCTTTGCCTCATCAAGCCAATGGATATGTTTTCAAATGAAAGATTTGGTCTATCAAAATGATGTGAAGCTGTTTACTAGCTGTTCCATTAGTTGATTACAAATTGTCCTCTCGTCTTAGGAGTTTAGGAGGCGGCTTAGGTGAATTCCAGCTTCTAAAGACGTCAGAAATAGTTTTTGCTCCGTCTTAAAATGGACGCGGGTTTCCCACCAGTTATATCTTTAAAATTGTATTTATATATTCCACCATTAATCGGTCTCTGAAGCGAATCAGTCAAGTTATTAAAACGCAATTATTGAATTTAGAACAAGTTACTTTTTTATCGAGTGAGTCAGCCAGCCAGTTGAATAAAATTATAAGCACAGGAGCGAGTCATGCTATATGCATTGGTATGTTTTATGTGTTACAGGCACATAATACTACCAGCGTATATCTCGGAAGCAATGCATTTGGGCCATATAAAAATGAAAAAAAAAATCTTTGCATGTTTTTTTAATTAAATATTGGTAGCATGGGGAAATACCTACATCTGTTCAACATTGAGATCTTATTTATCCTATTATCAGATCGGCCAGACGACGAAATGGTAATAGTTAACGTGTATAAACACACAGTAAGATTTATATGGCAATCATGCTTATGTTCGAGTAGACTTTGATAGCCATAGAGCAACTACCTCCCAAATATTATGCAATGCTATTCAATCTATAAAAGGATTGTAAAGAGTTCTACTATATCTACTTATTACTATCTCACGATGACGTAGATATTTGGCTGATTAGAAGGATACGACCGACGCCCCCGCTTACTTATATCTTATCCTAAAATGACGTACCTACCTACTAATCTCAGTACAACTAATGCTACAAAAACATTTGATATAGCTTTTACGTTACGACTGATAAAATTGCTAGTTACTTTTAAAGAGTCAACCGAAATTAGTCTCATCCCAAGAATTGTGAATTTGGGGTCCTATCTAAATGGTTTACACAAATATATGATATTTCTAATAATAAATCTTACTGTACCATATAGAGATTTTAAGAAGAAAAAAGCTACACATATAAAAGAAGTTGAAAATGATGCCTGGTATAGGCATCATATAGATAGACAGATCCACTGATTACTTCCAGTCGGATCTACTCCATCATATGAAGACTATAACAATAATTACTGTTAGTATCATTAATTAGAATAGAATCGGAAGTTATAATTATTACTATTTTGCGATGAAATAAAAACGGGTCCCAATAAAACCTTACCACATAAATTAACCGTAAACAGTGTTTTGTTTTTCATAACAAACCTGATTAAAAGAAACAAAACGCCGCCAAAAATAGCCAATCCCTACCGACGCTAACTCAAATTCTAAGCTCGATCTAGATAACGTCTTCTTCAATGGATTCCAATAAGCATAGCAAAGCATGGGGCCTCCCACACGTCGCCTTGAACCCGGCAGCTGAGCCTGCATAATAATGACAAGCGGTCTCGATTATCACTAAATCTCTGTGATATACCTTTTGGTTTTCCGTTTTCATTGGTTCTCGAGAACACGCTGCCTTTCCCATTATCACCACTTGTTTGAACCTCTATGATAGACTGGTTTTCCCTTTTTTAACAACTATATCTTAAGATTAAGGTTTCTATAAGCAGATGGCCCACCTGAGCCTTAAGTACACTAAGGTAGCCTTCAACTCTACAGGTTGCCTTAGTAGTAGCCTTGAATTAATAATGTTCAGAAATTAAAATAATAACACGGATGGGGTGTTATTATTTTACCTGAACCTGAGATTTCAGGGCCTTCCGGAGTCTACTTTTCTTTGATCAACAAACTATAGCCATTCGTACGTTAATTTTCTGAAACAGGTTTTGTGGTGCTAGTGACTAATCGAAACAATTTCGTTTTCGATTCTCTTGAAATCGCCCAGATCGGTATTTGAATTCCAAAACAAACGTGCGATTCAATCAATAATGCCACATTATTCAAATGTTGATATAAACCGGATCGAGCAATATCGATCATGCAAATTGAGGTCGCTATCGAGGAAAATCTACATATTATATTTACTAGTCAATTTGCCTTATTATTTTAGAGATGCATGAGAAAAACAACGAATGTTTATACAATTTGCATCAATAAAATGTTTTGTATGTACCTACCTACATAAATAAATATCAGCTGACATGACGCGTTACTTGGACGTATGTAAACCAACATGGCGCTCAAAATGGCGGATCGTTTGTTTATTTACAACACCTTACTTTACTAGGTATAAGTTCATTTTATTATGTATACAGCTGCCTGTTGTACCTACATACTTATACCTCTGTTGGAATGACACGATAATAGGCTTCGGAGGGAACCTTGGCACGGCAATTGCGTTTTCGGATAATGCTAATGAGACATCCACATCCATCATAATGAAATGACAGTGAAACAGATCGCAAGCATTTTCAGAGCTATTTTTAGAAGCAATCTGAAATAAATCTGAACTACCTACTTGTTTTTTTTTTAATTTTCATGATATTATTTTGTCCATAACTTTAAAAGGCATGAAGACGTGTATCGTTTTAAACTTCATGCATATAAAAGTGTCTCCTACACTACACAACACAGTCATAAATCGATAGGTGCCTCAACTGCTTTCCTACATATTACCTGTCTTGTACACAAAGTATGCAGTGGAAACATCCAACCAACGTTTAGATACCTATACATTGTAGCAGACATGTTTTATCATTTGTTTGTAAGTGTAGCATGTAGACGCGATGTGATATCAAGATAATAAATAAACAATGAGGACTGCCAAAGCGTGTTTAAAGTAGAAACACGTGTATGGTCGCTTTTTCTCTTATAATAAATCTAGTAGCTATATATCAGTTATTACAATGTCATCATCAGCCTGTAGAAGTCCACTGCTGTACATTATTTTGTTCAAAGAGTGCCAATTGACACGACTTAATATAGCCTCTCCATTGCCTCTTCAACTTCCTTATTCTGAGAGCTACTTACGAAGTACCTAATCATCATCGCCATCACCAATTATTTCCAGTGGGAGGGTCTCTGGTCGTGTCCCAACCTAACCTTCTCCCATATTTGCATTTTTTTTCTGTTCTGGACATCACTTACCTAGATCTTACCTGTAAGCTACGAATATTAACCACCCGGCTGGTTTTCTAGACTCCTGTACTTTCCAGATAAAAACAAACATAATCTCATGACTGATTCAATTTATCACGACATTCCGGCGTCCGTCGTCAATATCATCAACGTCATTGTCCAAAAACGTGTTGCAATTTTTCACATTCAAAGTAGATTCTGGTACATTTTACGTAGCTAGGAAGCTAGTAGGTAAAAGGATAATCAGGGTCCATGGTCCATAGATTCCTCGCTCTTACACGGGCTTACTGATTATACGATTGTAAGTTATCGAAAACGAGCACAGTAACTTCTAGGCAACTACGTGTCATACTGCATTTCTTTAAAATAACTTTAATGTCCAACGCCCACTGCTACGTCGTAATTTCAAGAAATGATTAACAATCCCCCACATCAGCAGAAATGATTTGGTGGGGAATTCGGGAAAGATCTACCTATCATGATTCTGTCTAACAACCGCACTAAAACAAGCTATACAGGTGATACAAGCATGTTAAACCAATATGTTGGATGCAAAGAACTTCTTTATGGTTCAATCAATGCGTCACGTACCTATAGGTATTATACCAATTTTGATTACCTAACAGCGAAACTTAGTAGAAGTTTCGCTGGTAAGTACGACGAAACGAGAATTATGTAGGTTTCGGTAGTTCCGTGGAGCGACTGGTGAAGCGATGCCCCTCTTTGAAGGCCCTTTAGGAAGTTTTGACAGTCTTGACGCAAGATGGAAATGCACCTAGTCTCAACCGGTCTAGTAGGTAGGTAATCATCATGACTTCCGCTGTCTGAGTTAAGTGCTTGAAGCTATCAGTGTTTGCGACATTTTTTTATCAAATCTTAATTTCATAACAGAACTTCTTAACAGACTGAAGGGTTCACAGGCATGCCACTTGTCACGTATGAAATGCGAACTGACCCATAATTTATTTATTTATTTAAGACCCTGTTGGGTCCACAATGTTAGTTAAAAAATTAAAATTACAATTAAAATACAATATACATATACAAATTAAAATCAAAAGCAAAATAAAATTAAAATCAAAATTAAGTATAGTACCTTATAACTAAAATAGATTAGTCCTCTGTATGAGTTTCCCCACTAGAGGACAATCAAATTTTTCAGCAATCGCGTTTAGGATGCCGTTATTACTTCCGGGAAGTCTGCGCAACAGGGATGGAGTTTTCTTGCGCCAGATGGCGTCAAAGGTGTCGTTGCGCGCCTCGGCAAACATACCTGAAGCGCTGCAGAAACGCGGAGATCGCAATAGAGCCCTAAACGCATTGTTATATTGGACATTGTAAGCCTTTTGGGTATAGCTGAACCACAGACTTGCGGAATACATAGGGTAATGAGGTACCCTATACCTAATCAGTAGAGGTGCTTCTGTCGTGCGTGTAGGTATATGTATGATGCAGAACAGAAATTGGATAGTCACGTGGTATAAGGCATGGATGCATTCCTCACATGTCGCGTCAGAGCAATTTCCACATTTAGTTCAAACGGCGCTCACGCACACTAACATCAGCCCTACTGAAACTGAATATCCAACGTCATTAATCAGAGATCGTGTGTGTATAGGCCGCCAACGCACACTAATGCAAACCCTTTCGCGGCATGCGTGTGTGTTGGTGAGTTGGCGCTGTGTGCACTATTTCTGTATTGCCAGCTTAGGTTTGTTTTAACGAGACCTACGATCACTACTCGTAGTAGTGATTTTATTATAATACCTAAACCCTAACGCGGGAAGTCTGGGCTCATCTTATTGATTCTTGATTACATTGCCTGTTTGCCTCAGTATAACATAAAAAAAAACGGAGCGGGTCAGCTACCTTCTGAAATATTTGTACTTATATTGATTTTTGAAATAAAAATTCCTATTATGTATAAACTTGTAAAGTAAAATATAGCTTTCATTTTGTAATGGTCATGGAAATATCTCAAATATCAATAAATGGGTAGGTATGAAAGTTTTATTGTTTAAACATTTGAGAATAATGATTACTTTACGTTTAAAATAACGAAAAAATTCTACATGGCTTAAAATACGTGAATATGGATATTTTCACGATTGGAATTTTTATATAGGTAGATGAAAAATTCTATCATTAATATGGGTGAAGTACGGATACGCGAAGGGCAAGCTGGCAACCCTGGCACTGCAGCTCTCGATGCAGCGGCGCGCGGGGCACGGCCAGGGTCGCGCAGACCTTGAACACGCCTAGCAACAGAGCTGACACACACACATGCACATTTATTTCTGTTTTACTCGTCTGCACGTTAGCTTGCATTTTAAAAACAACGTTTTATGGAGTCGTAATAGGAATGGCTCTGTCCACGTTCCCCTGGACGGGACGGGAATGCGTAATTAGTATAACTTTACGACCCAAGATTCTTGTTCAGAATCAGAATCTCTGATTCTAGACAAGAATCTTGAGATGTCGATGACATTGATTGATTCAGAAGATGTCACATAAATTTTTATTCTTACCCTGGAATGTTTTTATTTGATCCACTCAAACTGACATTATTTTTAAAGTAATTTCTGTATTATTTTTTCTTTTTAAAATATTCTCTTCTAAATTCTACTCATGACGATTAAAAAGAATCGTAAGGGGAAGAGAAATAAAAAAGAACATAGAATTTGAAGATAGTTTGATATGTCAATGTGAGGGAAGTGAAAAAATCCCTGGGGTTCCTATGTCATTAATATTTATTCACCTGCACTCACACTGACATCATTAAAAATAGTTAGGTAGGTACCTAAGATTTTCTTCCGAAAGAACAACATGAGTGTCTCGGGCGACGGCTAAAAAATATATGGATCTAAAAGCGATGCCATGCTGGAAGTGCCCCACTGTAGGACCAACCTACTTAAGTTTGCCCCCATGTCACTCGCTGTCTATCTGCTCAATATAATGTCTGCAAACAACGTGGATATTTTTTTCAATCATCTACCGAAACCTTTACAACTTGCACACGTAGTAATATGTAGAATCGAAATGTTTAGATTAGTACCTATCTAATTGTATCTACATATTATAAAGTACGTACTAATAACATATGGCATCGCCTTAGGGATAAAAAAAACCTGTTATGATGTTATACTGTTTTCTAAATAAATAAACCATTTTCGATTGCTTGCTGATGCTTCCAGAAAATGATTGTGGACACTGGTTGTGGCTTTTTCCTTTAACCAAATGGTTTTGTATGTTTTGCTTTATCTTGATTCACTATCTTAATGTCAACTGCATTAAAATTCAGTCTCAGTTGCAGCGAATCCATCAAAACGTTCTTAATACCTACCTACTATTAAGATTACAATCGGTTCTGCGACCACATCTTGAGGGACGTTCACGTCCGCTGACAAGACACTGTAGGTAAGTTCTAAGGTGTGTAGGCCGCAACAATAAAATTAATAAAGTACCTACCTACCTACATAAAAACTTTTCCAAAAAATCTGCCAAATAAATAAATAGCACCCAACACTCACATACATAGACCTGACCCCACACTAGGATTCGCTGGTATCGTGGGTATCAGAAACTACGAGTACTTACCATGGTACTAAAACACCCAGATCTGAAACAAATATTTGATGATCATGCAAACATTTGTCCCGCAGCAGGAATCGAAACAGCACACTTTGCGTCTTAGACGAGCATGCCCACCGCCCAGGTTGTCTGTTGGGTGTTATTTATTTATTTGTTATTTAATTTCAGCCAATAAAGTCCATAATATACACTATATTGCTATACAACAAACAACACTAAATTAAAAATATGTGGATGATGAAATGTGCATACTGGGTGCGTCAGATGTTCCGGGAATTGATAACTCAATTACACGCTATGGGCGGCTCCTCTCATGCACCATCGATTATCGCCTACATAAGTAACTAGGTACATATTATAATCGCACTAAGTACATGGGAGTCACCGAGCGCAGATTCAGTCCGGAGTCCATAATGTTCTTGAGTTGTTCACTTTTCGTCGTGAGATCTGCAAAATGAATGCTAACCGTTTTTGCATAGTGTCACAAAAAGCGAACCTACAAAAACCGTCAAGCTATTCAATTTCTAAAATATACTAACTCGTAAGTGTAGAATACCTATTGTCAGTCTGATACAAGTGTGAGTAGAGTGAAAGATAAGAACGAGTAATGCCAGGGTATGTCCGAAAGATCATTGTCACTCTTGTTAAGAAATCATTGGATTTTATCATTGCGAACTTTTAAGGCTATTGTAGTGACTAGTATTTAAGGATACCTGCATTCCTTAACTTATGCTGTCTCCGGGGAACAACTGACAGTGACAGATAGCAGATGACACCTGAGATGGAGAGATGGATACATACTCTCTGGGAGTCAGTCAGTCTGTGGTCATGCCGGCACGAGCAGGCGCGCGGGAAGTCACTGTGAGATATTGATATGTGTGTTGTCCTGCTGAGGAACCAGCCAGTGTGGCGTAAGGCATACACTACAACTATATTTGGAGAAAGTTATATCCTTTATGCACCCATAAACCACGAACGGAAGATGGGTATCTTACAAGAAACGCGACTTCAGTTTTTATCGTTTGATATCCTCAATGATCGAGTCAGGCCACCTGTCAGACGTCATGATAAATGTGCAAAGTATAGCAGACCACAGCCGGAGTATCAGGTATCGTATCACCCAGGGTCGCTCGCATAGCTCGTCGCGTGTTATTAATTACCGCAATTGTTATTGTATGGTACTTAGGAGTACTACTGTACATGTGATAAGTACTAATATTTTGTCGTGCGTGTGTCAGGGCTTGTAACGGCTGAAAAATGTTTGAACTCGTGAATTTAGTTTTTAGGCTCTGCGCAAACTGGGAGTGCCGGTGAAGCGACTGATATCGCTAAACAATTGAAACTAACAACTCAAATCACAAAATTGCGCGCTCTACTTCGAGCTTCGAGCAGTGCGTTTTCATCCGTATCCAAGCAGTGAATAAGGCTGATATAAAATTGTATAAAAAATTAGTCGCTTCGCTGCCACTCCGTTTTTCGGCACAGATCTCTCCGGCCAAAGATCTATGATATTTTGAAGCCAGGATCGACGATAGTAGCCATACGGAACTTAGAAGCGCTTAGTTGTAATAGCCACAGGTCACCCATTCGAATTCTGTTCATGCTGCGTAGCCTTATTTGACATGCTAGGAATGACAGGCAAACTACCGATGCAAGTGCTTTCCACAATGTACTTTTAACCCTGGTATTCTTAGTCATTAATGTTCGCCTGGACGGCGCCGGCGCGGCGCCGGCGGGAATGCGTTGCTTGCTAGTATTACCTACTCTACAATCTAAGATGATTCTTTCTGAATCAAAATCTGTGATTCTGGACAAGAATATTGAGATTGCGTTTACATTGATTCAGAGTTGACACTAAGGCTCCACTCCACTGATGCCAACATCAGACATTTTCACAGAAATTGCTGTCAAATTTGGTTCTTTTTTTAATATCCCCTCTGAATTCTACTTACAATTTATTAAAGCTACGAGCTTGTAGGCATGCAATATTCTTGTAGCGATATAACATTGAATACCTCCCAGCTTCACCTCTGACATTTGCGCCTAGGTCCCATTGCGCAAGCCCTGTGACCTAGATTCAGGCAGATCAATCCAGCCTCTACACAGATGGCATAGTACTTTATCAGGAATAAACCGGCATGCATATGCCATATAGAATAGAATACGATTTTATTTCCAACAACACTACACATAACTATTAATATAAAACATTAAAATGAAAAACCTAACAATACAATAACAACTAAAACGTTACATGATGCGGCAAAATGGACCTAACTCAGCATGATGCCGGTTGATAACAACCCGCGCTGGTCTTCCGTTAAGGTAAATGTTCATTTGCGGACATTACCTACTAGCGGAAAAATACAAAGAAAACAACAGCCACCAAAAACAAATACCTCTTAGTCATTAATATCAAATGTAAAGACATGACAAAGTTTCAAGATAATTGGAAGCGCTCGTGCCTTCGCATTAAATCGAATAACCCTGGTATTCTTATACTGTTAATTTAAGTCGTCACTGAACCAATTTTTTGTTTCACTCAATCACATTTTCCACTTTCAACTTCTTAATTTTGGCTTCTGGTGGCTATTGCCACAATTCTGCCAAAGTCCATTTCTATACCTACTGTAGTGAAGATAGTGTTTAAGAATATGGGCAGTATTTTTGTCATAATATGGCCGGTATTTTGAATTGTTTGCGCATTCTTTGTTGGTAGATATTGACAAAAAAACGTTTCCGTGGTCCAGAGGGCACGCTAGCATTCTGAGTAGCGAGTCCACATTTAAGTGAGCCGTCTCACTAGTCACCGTGAGTAGTGAAAAGTGGTTAGCTTGCTGGCTTTTCTAGGGGCACATCATACAAAAAAGGTAAGCTATTCACTCTTCACCACTCACCGGTGACAAGTGAGTAATTCACGCACATAGCGGACTCGTGCCTCTCGCCACTGCCATGTTCGGCGGGCTCAAATGTTCGTCATCAGAGTTGGCGACTAGCTCATAATAGCGAACTAACATTAGAATCCCATTGGAAGTGACTTGAGGCTTAGGTATGTTAGGTACTCTAGCTCGACTCTAGCAGGCCCGGATACCCTGGATCATTAAAGACTGCGCATGCCCGGCTTCTTCCTGAAGCCCCCCTCCTGTTTTTCCACCCCACCCCTGCGTGGGCTGATGACGCAGAGCCTAGGACCCGGGCGAACTACAGCTACTTCCTATTTATAGAAATTAATTTCGCTGGAATCAAGTTGTGAGATCCATGAGGATAAATTATCCAGGAACCGTGTAGGTGTCTTCTTTGTTCTGTTTGAAACGGAATTCTTAAAAGAATCTTGGAAGAATAACTATGTAGAAAGCTTTAAAATACCAAAAAAAACACAGGGTAATAGGTAATAAATTTAGTATCAGTATGAATTCAGAATCTCCACATTCCTAACTTTTCAAAAATTTGTATTTTTGGAGATTTACATGCCAAAACTTATAATAGAAATAATTCTGGAATATATGAAGAATTTAACTAGGTATATACCTGTTCCTACGCTTCTCAATTCCGTACAAGCCATCAACTCCTAACACTGGCTGAACACAACACAACGGACTTGGTGGTTAACTTTAGTAGTGCATGTGACTCTTCTAAGATTAACAAATAAAATTCTTCTTCGAAAAAATCATGAAGGTACAAAGTAGCAATATTTATAGAGACGTTCATAAAATGCAAACAATGCCAGTACAGTACGTTAGCGATCATTTTATGAGCAATATATAAGTGCGATTTCGTAATACATACATACACACCTACTGAAGCTATTCTGCGTAGAGGTTTGCATAGTTCTTAAAAAAGAGCACAGAATAAAGATTAGTACTTACTGATTATAGGACGTGTTGGTCTAGTGGACCTTCCACTACACCACCCCGCATTTCGAACCCCGCTGCTGGACATAGGACTCCCCCAAAGAGTGCCGTGATGAACGGTCTTGAACCTCTTCCATCCACCGACTTCCCACAATTTTCACAATGTCGTGAAACTTGCGGGAAGTTACAGTGTCGAAAATAGTTACTTTTAACCAATATAACGTGAGCTCCCGTTTCGTAAATTTTCAATGACTTCGTAGTTCAGGTAAGATTGGATATTAGGTAGAACATGCTAAAGATGCGATTTTCAAAGTTTATCCTAAAGATTAACCAACTTTTACCAGACATTGCGAGGTCTCAGTTCGGGGCGAACCACTAAACAGTAATTTCTGCAATTGCTGCAATTGTTGTATATATTTTACTAGTAAACAGTGTCAGTCTAAATCAGTGTGACAAAAAATGCCAGTCTTAGAATTAACTTCGAAGAGAACCGTATTCCCTGCCTTTAGAGTCCACAATTGTGTCGCATTATCGCATCCCTAGTGGCTGCCTACGTCATAGTTTGCAATATGAATGACTATGAGTCAGACGTTGTTTTCCGCACTGGAGATCACCTCAAGGTTTTCCATGACAATATAATATAACTAGGTATACATACCTAACTGGTACATTAATTAACTGTAAGTATTTAGCGCATATTTCAGTGGATATGGTGAAGAAAGGAGTGAGTGCTGAGATGACGACTAATAGAGGGAAATGGAAGAAGAATACATGTTATGCCGACCCCACATGATGTGGGATAAGGGTAGGAAGATGATGATTTCTTGCCTATTTCAGCACTCTGATTATCGCTACTTGACAGATAAAAAATATATCCATTTCTCTCTTTGACATGTAAACAGACAATTTTATTCGCTGATACTATAACTATATTAAACTATAATAAAATAAACTCGCCAATACTTATAAAATTAAATATTACTAGCTTCAGCCCGTGGCTTCTGCTATTCTATTAACTTTACCTATTCAACTGAATCGGTTGAAGCTTGGAACGCCGGCCGTTACGGCGTGATTGAACAACAAACATTCAAATATCCTCACAAACTTTCGCATTTATAATATTAGTAGGATTTATTGTATTTTATTATGGTTTAATTATCATAATCTAAAAATATTTTTCATATCTTTTTAGGTACAACCTCTGCCAACGACGACGTGATGGAGCTGGCTGTGAAGATTTAATAAGGTAGGTCTCATCCAGGCGAACTCTACTAAAGAACTCGAAGGTTGGTTTTTCAAAAGTTTAAAATAGTACTTACGTAGCAAAAAATAACAACGGATTTCTTTCTCTCACAACTTCTTCAATATTCAGTAGCCCTGTAGGCATACAGCCCTACAGGCAATAGCCATATTACGTAACTTCTTTGCAATCAGTTTTTTTTTGAAACCGTAAATATTTGTGGGCTTTCGGCATCGTTCGGTGGCGCATTGCGATTAAGTAATAAAGGTAATCGCAAAGCTGTCAATCGATGGACTGGCAAGTAAGGAAATTACCTATAATATGTAATGGCAAAGCCGCCATATTCACCGGTTTCAAATTGTAACTGATTGCAAAAATCTACGTAATTGGGTAACTGGTATTACCTTAGTTTCAGGCATTTTTGGGTAAAAGGGGCGTTATTGCGTAACTGAATGGCAATCTTAGTCGACTTTAACTGTCTAAATCCAATTGTGTTACTGTCAAAACACAATGAGAGATAGACAGCCGATTAGTATTTAACGCAACAAGGAGGCAGGACCGTTGGTATGCCTTTGTCTGGTAGGTGATATTTACTGAATCGTTGATAACATACTGTGTTATCTACAGTACCTATAGTACCTAGGTAAACTAAGTGATAATGATAACAATTTAGCACCTACACGTGTCTCGTTATTGTTATAAATACTTTAACCACTCAATATTCAAAGTTATTACCTACCTAGAAGTGATTCATGATGTTACATAACAATCATTCATATGTCAGGTAACAAAAGAAGTCACAGGAAAAGGTACAAAATAAATCGTAACAAAAGTGTCATATAAAGTTCATATTTATGATAGAAACATTAGAAAATCAAACGAATTTATTATAGAGGAAAATGAAAAACTAGCAAATTGTATTTCTATCGATATGCCATCTAAAATGTGTTTCTCATATATTTTTAAAATACATTTCAAAATGATCCTTACGTCTTCTGATAAAAGTCAGTTTTGAGTTTAACATTTGAGGGCATGCGATATACCTACTCGTAGCATAACGATAACGCAACATAACAAAATTTAAGTGCGCATTAACACTGAAGGAAAACATGCTAAGGAAACCAGTAGGTTTTCTTAAAATGGCTATGGACACTAGGTACTGCAAAATGTGGGCATGTGCAAAAAGTTCGAACATGACTCTGCCTATCGCCCCTTAGACTTTTGTAAGGATCTGATCGCTGGAGATCTGAGAGGGTGTCCTACCATGTCTTGGGTATAAAGTCGTGATCTATTTTTTTTTAATTCTAACTCAACTTACCTCTAGTCTAGACCTTATGTAGATTGTGGACCCTAAAGATAAAATTCTGACCTTATGATCTGCAGACCGAGATAACCTATCAGTCGAGTCCTAAGCTATTCTGAACTACCTACTATCCATCTTTAGGAACACTCATCGTATCGAAACAACCAGGGGCCCAATTCTACTAATTCAATGGCTTCAAAATGGCAATGGTTCAATGGCAATATGGCCACTTTTGACACTTTTGGTATTCCGCTATTACAGTTGTTTAGCAATGGCAGTAATTGTGACACCAATTGACCAATGAAATCAAAGAAACGAGGGTGGCTACAATCGTAACTGAATGATAATGGTGCGATCATTATCATTTTCAAGTCATTGAATTAGTAGAATTGGGGGCCTAAACCTTTCCAACACTTCATAATATAGGTAATCTATTTCCTGTATAAGTAAGTATTACTATAAGTAGTGGCCGTGGTGGCCCCGGCTGAAGAATAGGCTCCTCCATATCTACCTATCCGCGGATGTCGTAAGAGGCGACTAAGGGAAAAAAGCTAGGGGATGGGCAGCTGCGTCCCTCATTTTAACAACGATAGCTCTAACTGCGCTCGCCAACCCGCATGCCCAGCGTGGTGAGTATGGGCAAATCCCCCCACATGATAAGGAATTCGCTGTCTGTGGAGGAGGCCATGTTCAGCAGTGGACGTCGAACGGCTGAAATGATGATGATGACTATAAATAGTAGTGGTTGAATAAAAATGAAATGAAAACAACGTGTTCCGTAACTAGTATAATATCCCTGAAAAAAAGAGACTTATGCATCAGCAAAGAGAAATACCTAATAAAATAATATAAATGTAATATAAATACCTAAATAATTATCCTGAACTTTTTTATATCACCTGTTTTTGGTCTTTAGTGGAACTATCGAAGAATTTCCGTAAGTCGTAGAACAAACAATATTGCCGATTGGGTGTAGATTTAGCCCCTTTCGGAATGGTATGCATATTATGAATCACCGTGTTTAAACTAATATAAATAAACCTCGCTCATCCCTTCCAAGCACCTACCTTCTAACTTCTAATGGACGCCCACACTTTTTAGTGGGAGTAGACTTTCTTGTGTGCGTGAAGACGACGGTCTTTGTATGTGAGCTACGAAGACGGGAGTACTTGCTTGTGTGGGTTTGTCTCAAGGTCAGGGTTGGCACGTGTTCGGGACCGGGACCGGGCATAGAGCGTGTCGCGGGGACGGAACCCCTCGATCGACCCACTTCCTTTTGGGAACTATTAATCTTGATCTTGAACTTGCCCCTAAAATGCGATTGTTTGAAATGCCTGGTGACTGTGTTTAGAAATTGTGTTGTAATGAGAATGTCACTATTTTGATGTCTAAACTTTATCTACAAGGGCTACGAATATCCCTAGCATTCGTAGCAAACAGGAACACAGTGAGTAGAAAGATATTTTTTTTATTGATAATATTTTTATGTGCAAGTAAATTATTACAATAAGGTACTTAATATTTTACTAATGATATATATATAATAAATATAAATCGATTGTTTTTTAATTAATAAAAGTATATGTAGCTAGCAATTTTAATTAAATTAGTACTTTAAAGATTACATAATTCAACAAAGCAGCAAAAACAAAACAGTTGCCCTCTGTAGCAAAACGTCTGTAACTGAACGATTCGGCCCCTCATCACACGCTCAGACATAAACTAGCAAGCAACGTGGTTCTGGCGTATAATCAGAGATGGCTCTGGAAGCAATTGGAAACAACAATCTGAAAATTGAAGAAGAATTATTTGTATCGGGCTATCGAACGACCGGGTACCACACTGTGCTCTCTCGAGATATCAGTGCGGAGTGAACACAGCTGGTGGTATCTCAGTTGTTCCCTAGTTCCACCTCAGCACTTCATCAAGAATACTAGAGAAGAAGACAATCAGAAGAAAGCTACGAGTGAAAAAATAAGTAAATGGATTCAGATTTACAAAATTTATTTTGATGAATGAGGTGCTATTATGACGTCACTCTTAAATCAATAAGAAGAAAGAAAAAAAACTAAAAAAAAATAAACATATCGTGTTTGGTATTAAATGAAAGGGCTTGCCGAGTTTCTTTAAATACAATAAAAATATATAAAATATTGCGGACAAGCACACCATGGTCAACTGATCCCAAACTAGGCATAGCCTGTACATGGGTACCAGAGACTGATATACATAATAGATAAATATTTAACACCCAGACACAGAACAAACATCTGTGTTCATCACACAAATGTTTGTCCAGTGCGGGAATCGAACCCGCGATCTCTAGCGCAGAAGGCAGCGTTACTACCAACTGAGCTATGAGGCCAGTCAATACAACAAGACATAGCAATAATCAGCCAAAATTTCAAGTTTAGTCGGGTTTTCGTTTTAAAACTTTTGTTATTGTACCTAGGTATAGCATATATTTAAACGTAGAGCTATAAGTTTAAGGATAGGCCCGAGTGCCCGTCTGAGACGCAAGGAGTGTGGGCTCGATTCCCGCTGCGGGACAAATGTTTGTATGATCTGCAAATAAGGAGGTAGGGTACAGCGAGATTTTCTCGCTCTAAATTGGAGTAGCCCGCCTGGGGAGGTACCTCCGCCTTACAGAAGATCGCAGCCAAATAACATTACTTGTTTCAAATAGTGTTGTGTTCCTGCGGGGAGTAAGGTTGCCAGAGCTCTTTAGGGGGGGAGGGGTTCGGCAGGCAACGCATTAGCAATGCTCCAGGTGTTGCTGATGTCAATAGGTGACGGTAACCACTTATCATCAAGTGGGCCGTAAGCCTGTTTGCCTCCATATAAAATTAAAAAAAAAAAAAAAAACGGTTGTTGTACAATGGTATATGTCGTTTCTGATACCCACGACACAGGGAATCCTAGTGTGGGTCAGGACTATGTTATGTATATGAACGTTATACTATGTTATGTATATTATACAGCTATACTGCAATAGTTTATAGCCACCCGTGCCCAGTAATTTATGTAAACACGAAAGTCGATGGAAAGTCAACGGCCAAGTAATTAATGGATGTAATTTACCACCAATAAACATTTAATTGTGTCGGTAAGTGCGTACACCATCTTCAACGACTTGCGTGCTGCATTTGTACTTATAAAGGTGAAAGTTGTGATTTAATTACATACCTGTTTATCTGCTTGCTCGTATGGACGTTCGGAACGGGGTTTTCGAAAATGTTTGTCGTAGGTTCAATGTCTCGGAAAAAGGTGTCGAAGAAAGAGGTTTACAAGGTGATTCGTTATATCTAGTCTATCTCGAAAGGGGCTTATTCTGTCAATAAAGTAAAATAATAATTAGAGAAAAAAAAGTTTTATTTCTTCAGACTTTTTACGCTGTTTTTGGTATTGTTATCACTAATTTATATTTATAATTAATTATTAGAGGTTCAAACCTAACAGTTGAATAATTGAACTGATTTGGCTCCTAAACAGCAGATTTTTGCATAGTGATTTGACAATGAAAAATTAACTAAATTCCAAACGTCGTAGAACAAACGTAAGTACCAACTGGATGTAGAATAAGCCCCTTACGGGATAGTATTCTTAATAATTATGAACCACCTTGTATAAACCTAGTAAGTACCTACTCTTAAATACTCACTAGGTACCTACTGTTACCCTGATGTGGTTTTAAAATATAAATACTCAGTGCACACCGACACCAGACTGACATTACTTTCATAGAAATAAATATCAATATATATATATATATTTTATATTCTCCCATAATTCTACTCACGGTGTTTTAAAGATATGTACCTACAAAAGAGGCATTTTTATTTTTTAACCATGGATTATAATGTTGGATTAGATTAAATATTATTTACTTTAGAATTTGTCTACGCGTTGAGTACCATGGTACACACTTCTAAGTAACAAACATATTAATTTAAAAAACTTGCGTATTAGTTGTTTATTATTAAGCAGTTATTTGTAACTTTATATTAGGTTATTGAATTGACCACAAAAAATGTTTTTAACTGCTTATCTACATAATTTTCGAAATACCAACCACGTTATGAATCACTAGAGTTTGGGATTGTAATCGACATATTTCCAATTAGAATCAGTTTCAAGTTGTAATGCATAATTGGGCAACGGAAGTCAGTTTCCCGGATTTCCAATTAGGAATTAGTAATTGGAATGTTTAATTAGAATCAGAACACGGTAGGTACTACAACGTAATCCTATCCTACTAATATTATAAATGTGAAAGTTTGTGAGGATGTTTAGATGTTTGGATGTTTGTGGCTCAATCACGGCTAAACGGCCGAACGGATTTGGATGCAATTTGGTACAGGGATTGCTTTAAATAAAAAAATAAAAAATAGCATATAGGTTACTTTTTATGCAGGCTACACGAGAGCGAAGGCGCCGGCGGAAGCTAGTTACCCATAAACACCTGTCTATGCCAATGCATGCAATAGAGCTTTGTAGTGCTCAATAACTACACTCACCGGCAGAAAAACATGTGACCCAAAACGAAAAGTTGTTAATTTTTTATATAAACGAAATACCGAATTTCCTGTTTTACTGGTTATGCTTATAAACTCATTTTAACGTAAAATTGTTGATAAATTAGACTATAACCTTTCTATTCTATCTAAACTATTTCTTTTTCGGACTCGCTATAAGCGTTTGGGCCACTCTGCCGGTGAGTGTAGAATCTTCATCGATGACGATGAGTACAAGGGTGCAAGTCCGCATCGAGAGCCAACACTATAAACAATGGTTATAAGAAAAGATAATGATTTTATTGAGTAAAGTGCGTCCCTAGACTTCAAATAATCTCATTCAACCTGCCTCTCTCACTTATCAAATACTTAGATAGTCTAGCTCTGACCTAATTAAGTATTGATAACCTTTACTTCATATTGGATGATGTTTATTCAGTACAGTCGAACTAGGTAAAACTGTGTTAAGATAGATAAAAAGATAGTAGAGTAGTTAATGGTATAGTATAGTACGAACCAGGAAGGAACCTATAATATTATCATCATCATCATCAGTCTGGTCAAGTCAGTGGACTTGACCAGACTTATGATGGCTTATGTTAAGCAGTGGCTCAACATAAGCCTGCCCTAAAGAGTGACACGGCGAACGGTCTTGAGCCTTCTCCATCCATGAACTATAATATTCTAGTGCTACATATTTAGGTGACCTATTTCAGCTCGTTTGATTTCACCCACGTCAGAGCTTCCATCGACCTAGCCCCTGTAACTAGCTCTGACCCGTAGGTAACCTATTTCGGTAACCTCTCCCTGACACGTCCTGATGCTCTAGTTTCGACGGCCCTGAGCCCACAGCCTGTGCCCGGAAAGCTGCTATCCTCTTTGCTTTAATCAGGTTATTTGAAACAAATAACGTTATTTGACTGCGATCTTCTGTAAGGCGGAGGTACCTCCCCAGGCTACAATTTAAAGCGAGAAGATCTCGCTGTGCCCTACCTGCTCCTGGGTCTTTGTAATCTTCTGGGTGTAGATAAATTTTGTTTAAAAATAGTGGCTGTCCGCGGCTTACTTTGGTAAGGCTTTAATGAATCAATGTTCTACCTCAGGCAGGGCTTAGGCTATCACTATACCAAATTTCATCACAATCGGTTCAGCCGCTTAGTCAAGAAAACGTTATAAACAGAGAGAGACAGGCTTAAATTCACATTTATAATACCAACTATTAGTGTGATGTCCCTACAAAAGCTCAAGGAAATTATTTTTTTGTTATATTCGGCTTAGCTAGAAGCTTTGCAAGAAATTAGAAAACACCTAGAGTCTGAAAATTTATGGGCTTATGGTTTAGGAGTAAAAGTGTTTTTTCTTAACTAGTCGTGAAAAATGGTTGTGAAAGTGTACTAAACCGTTTATACTTAGTTGATGCACATTTCATATCTTTAGATTTTAAAAAATCAGGTAGGTACCTATTTGGATTAAAGTAGTAGTATAGGTTTCATCGCATTACTGCCATTGCTTATAATTTGAAAGAAAGTTGCCATATTGAACAAGCAGCCAAATAAGCAGCAAACTTGCCAATCATGGGTCAACGCCATATCTTCACAACGTCCGTCCACATGACTTTCTACCTAAGGTTTCTTTTCCTTGGCAGATTACATATTGTGGTGAATTGACTCTCTAACTTCTTGTCCTTCAAATTGTACAATTTATCAAGTAGGTAATACTACAATACTGCAACATAGTCATGTATACAAATGTTTGAAATATAATTATTCACGTAACAAATGTACGTGCTAGCTTGTGCCCGCGAGGTACCACGATAAAATAGCCTCTAAGGTATTCTAGGCAAAGAACTCTATCTATACCAAGTTTCATTGAAATCGGTTGTGCCGCTACGGCGTGATTGAACCAAACACTTCCTCATTTATAATAAAGTTATGCTATAGATAAAAAATTGCCTAATGTCATTCTATGACCCCTATACTACTACTTACTATACACAAATAAGTGCCTAGCTCTATGAAAAACAAAAACGCTTCTATCCCATAGGAACCGTATTTTTTTCTGAGATAAAAAGATTGCATATATAGGTACTATTCCAGACTATAATCTATCTCTGTGTCATATTTCATCCAGAGTCGTTCTGCCGTGATTGAGTAACGAACATCAATTTTTTTATTCTTGAACTGAGGTGGCAAGCAAGTATACGGCACACCTGTTGGTAAGCGGTTACCGTAGCCTATTAGCGCCTGCAATACCAGAGGCATCACGCACGCGTTGCCGACCCCGAACCCCCTCCCCCTAAAGAGCTCTGGCAACCTTACTCGCCGCAGGAATACAACACTATTTGAAACAAATAATGGTAACAATCCATCCAATGGTAGACGTAGACCCCAGGAAAACAACAAATTTCCTTGTAATTTGCTAAAGTGCGTAAAAAAACCTTTCTCTGGCCACGCTATAGGTAAACGAGCTTGCTTGCTTTGTCAATATATGTTATTTATGTTTTCCATTTGCCGTTTGCGTGTTACATTCGTTTCAATAACAGCTACGTAAGCATTGAGCTATATCATAGTATAGCTAAAGGTATAAGTATCTCATCTTTATCTACCAAAAGACGTGCACTCCTAGACTCAACTGTAAGGTACCGCATCCAGACTTTTATCTACCTATTCTGTTCCTACATTCCTGTTTACCTTTTTTAATACCTTTGAGAGTGGTAGGTAGAAAATGCTGGTAGCATTAAGCCTTCTTTTTGTACAATAGTTGTCTACATAGTGTGTACAATAAAGCATTAAATAAATATATAGTCACATTGTTCATAAAATAGTTTTAATAACGATATTACAAACGTTCGTGTGTATGATCAATGATCATCTACGCTGATGGTCTGCCACAACCTCTACCAACTCTACTTGTCTCTGGTTGAAAATAAGAGAGCATGGATCGATACGCCTTCTAAACTTCAAAAGTTCTTTTCAAGCTTCGCGCCTTTCAAACAAATTAGAAGGCGCATAAATTTAGAATAAGCATTATATGTGTTATAATAATATAGAGCTATGCTAGCCCTTGTCTTTACCGAGTACAAACATGCGAGAAACCGGTTGAGAATTGACTGACAGCACTTGTAAAATGCTTAGTTTACTTTGTATGTAGTAGCGGTGCGCTGGAAAAATATTAAGCAACTTAGTGAGAGGGTAGACTGGTTGAAACTCTCGAATTTTGCTCTTTGGCAACTTGTTAGCGAACATGTTAATGGATTAACTTGTACGCTTGTCGGAGTCACTAGCCTTCGTATAATTGAGATATTATATATAAACTTTCGTTGCTTTCAAAAAGCATAAATTCGCCTCCTTTCCCCCTCTTGGTATGACAAAGAAAAGATAGATCGAAAAATCTTTATTGTACACAACACAATAAACAAAAACAACTTAAAAAATAATCAAACTTTTATCTAATTATTTGTAATTGCAAAATTGCAATTGTATTTAAAGGTCTTTCCAATTTTTCCTTTCAATATTCGCAATTACAACCTGTAAAACATTTTATAAAATATGATGTATATGATAAATGGGTACCTACCTGTACTTTTACAAAAACTTTAACAGCAAAAGGATCGAAATACCTAGTAGAAAAATCTTTGCATTCATAAGGATTTTCCTGGCACGGTCACACATCGCCAAATTTTCTTGTTCATGCAATAGATCCATAATTCACACAGGGTGTGCTTCAGGTAACAAAGAATTATCAGACCGCTACCATCCGCTCACTTTCTCTGCATTTCTTACAGAATTGGATGTTTCCTGGCTTGGCAAATGGAATTTAAATTATAAAACACGAAATGTGATTTTGTAGTTACAGTTTTTAGCAGCCAGACTTTCTACAGTGAGTTGAAATAAGTGCTGCATTACTTTTTATGAATAGTCGTGACTTCTTATACTCGTATGTTCTGAGATTATAATCCTCATTTCATGGACTCCTTCATGCTTTGTATTATACAAATTCAAATTGGTCGTAAGTACGGACTAAAGTTTCTGCTTAGTTTCAAGCTTCACGTATATTTACTGACTAGGAAAATGCTAGAAAAAAAATTATAAAAATATTTGGAGTGAAGAGTTATAGGGCTGCGAGACATGGACACAGCGGGATAGAGTGGTGCTGGAAGCGTTTGAAAAGGGGTGTTGGACGATGATGGAGAGAACCAGCTGTATGGAGAAAGTTACGAATGAGGAAGTACTAAAACGAGTAGGGGAGAAAAGGGTTTTGATTAAGACCAGACAAAACAAGAGGAAAAATGATTGTATACGACATGACAGCTTCTTCAGAAACATAATTGAAGGGAAGTTAGAGTAACATGAGCCGGGTAAAAAAGAAGATAGATGTTAATGTCGTTTATGGAGATAAAGGAGCTCGTATTGGAAAGATCAGAATGGAGTGAATTGCAATGCGATGTGCTAATTTTCAGTATGCATTACATAGTAGCTTTTGCAGCAATCATAATAAAATACTACGTACGCTACGTAATTATTCTATTGCGTATATAAATACAAAAATAATAACGCTAGGCGTCTGTTAGTCTAAAATCTTTGGCTGTTCTGACGAAGATTACAGCCAACTATACATGCCAACTTCTTCTGGCAGAACCCAACATTGCAACTATAGGGCAAGGGCAGCTGTCGTAACGTATGCTTTGATGAATGCTGCTAAATATTTCATTATCAAATCACTTAAGATTGATGGGAGGTAATGCTGGGAATTTGGTATTTGAGAGTTCTTCTATGATACTTTCATCAGGGACATGTTGGCCTATTGGGAGACCCCCCGACTTTGGATCCGAAGGTCGTAAGTTTGAACCCGGTCGTACAACAATGAGATTTTCTTTGCGAAAAAATTCAGTGCGCTTTACATGTGCTTTAAATGGAAACCAGTACTTAAATATTCTACTGCAAAATGTGGGCGTATGCCAAATGTTCAGACATGCCTCTGACTACTCCTCTTAGACGTCCTCAAGGATCTGATCGCCTGGAGACCTGAGAGGGTGTCTACAATTCTTGGGGATAAAAGTCGTGAGCCTTAAAATTTTATAATAAACTTTCAGCAGGGTCAAATCTACTTCCCAGATTGGGCAGACATTAAACAAAAGTCAAAGTCAAAGACGTTTATTTCAATAAAATCACTAGGATCACTTTGAAACGTCTTAGAAATTAGGTGAAGCTACGCCTGTTCCTCGCAACCAAGCCATCATAACGAACATGGCAAACTAAATAAAAGCTTGGAAAATTCGTACAACAATCTGAAGACAAATTTAAATCCCCAGGGGGTGAATATTCACAAAAATATTGTAGCTGCTTTTCTACCAGCGTTTCTGAAAAATGAATTATTTAATTTCCAAAGGGAAACTTTACCTTGTTTCGTTTCCGCTCTACTTGTGGGTTGTCTTATTTTTACAGCCTTATAAGAAAATCATCATCATCATCATCATTTCAGCCGTAAGACGTCCACTGCTGAACATGGCCTCCCCCACAGACAGAGCAAATTCCTTATCATGTGGGGGGATTTGCCCATACTCACCACGCTGGGCATGCGGGTTGACGAGCGCAGTTACAGCTATTGTTGTTAAAATGAGGGACGCTGCTGCCCATCCCCTAGCTTTTTTTCCTTAGTCGCTCTTACGACATCCGCGGATAGGTAGATATGGAGGGGCCTATTCTTCAGTCGGGGCCACCACGGCTAGGAGAAAATACATGTTAAAAATACTAGCTTCCACCTACGGCTTCGCTTGCGTTTTGCCTACGAGGATAAACATTAGCTGATGTCCTAGTCTAGACTACGATCACAAGTTGTGGCCGCAGTGATACCATAGCCACATAAAGTAAATAGTCCAGACTATAATATATCTCTTTGTCTCTCTCGTGCCAAATTTCATCCAGATCCTTTCAGGCATTATGGCGTGATTCAGTTACAAACATCCATCCAAAATTTCGCATTTATAATAGAAGTAAGATTGACGGAATTTCAAGGAGCATAAAAAAGCCTTCGTCTATTGTTAAGGTGAGGGTTTAATTATTTTATGATTTTTGAATTTTTTTTCTCAATAACCGCAAAACGCACAGTTTTGATTTTTATGACAAAGATAACTTGAGCATTTTATTTACGTAAATCCAAGACAGAAACGCGATTGGTAAAACTTTTCTCGATAGATTTATTTTTTAAAATTGGGTCCACTGCATCAGTTTTTTCGAAAATACTGTGAGACTATCTAACAAAAATAACTTATTTTTTTAATATTTTGTTAGACAATAGCATTGGGTACCTAAATCCAAGACACTTTTTTTAAAAAATAGATAGTTTTTGAGATAATCGATATTTTCTTATATTTCGCTTACGTTGATTACTTTCGAGCGCCTTCTAACGCTTGCTATCTCTTTCCGCATTCAATTACAGTACATAGCGCTGTCACTTTCTTCAATTTATAATGATTTTTGTATCCTCTTAAGTTCTTTTAATAAAATATTCAGCATTACAGTATACGGAAGTTGATATAAAGTCCACTTACTATAATTTACTTTAAAGAACGCTAGGAATACTAACCTTGGCAGCGCGCCAGGCAAATGCAAGTCCTAAGTACAATTCAATTGACCTAGCCTTGACCGTTTCAACTAATGAGATGTTCTGTGACTTTTATCATATTTTAAGCTTTCGTGTTGCTTGGTGTACGATGTAAAGTCGTGTTCAAATGGCATGCGATATGTCATAATAACAAATCCTTTCATACTGATAAAGATTATTAAACATTGGCTTCTGAAAGTAATCAGGCCTTGGGCGTGACAGGTCTGGTAAATTTTCCTCAAGAATGCCGAGCTAAGAGCTTTCTTTATTTTCCTTACCACCCTAATCCGGGTGTGGACGAAGGCCTAGCTCATGGCCATCCGGGCTGTGGAAGCAACAGCTGGATCGATAGAGGGTAGCTTCTCTGCAGCCGTGACCTGGAACTCGGGGGGCGGTGCGGCTGCGCGGGGAGGGGGGTGTGCATCAAGCAGCCGGGCTGCAAGCAGCAGTTATTTCTGTGCAGCTGGTCGGGCACAGTCGTCCGCCGCGCCTCCGATAGTGCGCCCGCCTCGTTCTTGCATCGGCCTACGTCCCTCGCGTTGCCACACCGCTTCTTGCGTTCTCAGAGTTAGTTCGCGTTTGCCATATCACTTGTTGCACGAAGCGCTCTCGCGAGGTGAAATCGCGTGAAAAACTCTTTTTCTCAGTAGCGGACGCATCTACTTTCTCCACTCGCATTCCGCTCGAACCAGTATTCGTATTGATGTTACGTGACAGAATCGAGTTTTAATGTGTCGCGATTAGTTATTGATAACGTTGGCATATGCAGTGGTAACCGAGTTAATATTATGTTTCCTATTATGATATTATGTCGAGGATTTATCAATGTAGGTTATACGATAAGGTGAAATGGAATTCTACGTTTCCATAGACCTAGTAGAACTGAGTTATGATTGCAGTCTGTGTCCCCACTTCATTCGCTCTTCATGTTCTTGTGTAAACGAGTTTATTACAATCACTCAACTATGTACTTTATTATGCTCAGTATGAATTTCCTCAACTATGATGCAGAATCATAAGTTTTGTGAAATGCACCCTATTACAAACGAGTCATGTCATAATTTCGTGTGCATTTGTTTTTGAAGGGGTGTCAAATGGCTTGCAAGCCTAGTAGGTCACCCGGGTTGTAGCTGAAGGTCAAGGGAGAGCGGGGAGCAGAGGGGATAGGTCATAGGTGGGGTGTTCTAGTAAATCCCAAGCTTGCGCAGATGCAAGGGTCATCCGGGAACCTAGAATTCTATGCGTTCGGGATGAAGCCAGTTGCGCGCCAACCCTGGACTAGATCGGTGCACTTGTGTCCTAGTTTTAACTTTTCCTTATTCTGTGCTTCTAGCAACTAGGTTCTTTTTAGTATAGAGTGCATTGAATAAATGATCACTTTTATAACACAAGTACATTTCAAATCACTGTTTCAATAAATTAATATATGATTGTAATTAAATAGACATTTCAATGTAATGAATAGCTTCATTATAAAAGCACTTTAATCTAATAATAATTTCATGATTCTCGTTTTATAGTATAAAATTTGAATAAGAAAGTTGTAACTTGTATTTCTGGTTTTTATTATTCACTAATTAACATGCAAGTATTTATAGAATCAATTTTATAAATTTGCATAAATGTATAAAAAAAATCGATCAAACAAGAGTATAATATTTACAAAAACACTATTAAGTACCTGTTACGTAAAGGGCTGCCAACGAATATAAATAAGTAGTCATGTGCCAAGTAAATGCCGTGCCTCTGACTACATCTTCAAGGATCTGAGTATCTGGAAATCTGAGATACGCTTGGGGATAAAGAATATAATTTTACAATATTAGTGAATAATAGATTAATAATTTATATAATAATTTACACGTGAATATTATAAATATAAATAACTTCTGAAAAACTAAGCCGTGAACAATGTGTCTCAAATAAAACACAGTACGTCAAAATTCAAGATATTTGCATCAATAAGAAAGTGTTACGGAGAAGTCTAAAAAACATAGGAATATGGCACTTAAAAACGTATAACTATTAGTTCAATTAATTAAGTATTATGAATAGTCATATTAACGCCATAAAAGTAAAAAAATCTGACCAAGTCACTATCACTTTCATCTCAAAAAACGTGGTATGGAAGTTATATGTAAAGTCACTCACACAAGTGGATTACGCAACAAGTTTTTCAAAGCTCAACTCGAACCTTTAAAACAAAATATATTTTAACCAAGACCAATTCATAAAGTGTTTCACCTAAACAGCTTCAAAATTTTCTTCGGTAAAAGGTAATTAAATACTGAATATGTATAATGTGTTAGCTTTTTTGATGCAATTACATCTATATTGATTCGCACAATATATTTTTCAAGTTTTTTTCGCATTTATTTTACTAGTTGTAGTAAGTAGTTTTTAGTAGTTTTTATGTTTCGTAGGCAGCATCTTATATTCCACCTATGTTTACTGTTGCCTGCTTTCTTGTCGTGTCACTGATTCTTTCTTGGTCATCCTATATTAGGTCAGTGACCATGTTGGTGTATGGTAGCTCTGAAAAGGGCCTATGACCATCGGTGAAGAGTCAGTGTGGTGAAAAGATTAAAGTGCGCCTGTTAGAGGCTCCTTTCGTGTACACTAGTCAGCACTTTTCAGCATCCACCTGTGTGCGCACCAGTAGCTGATTGCGAAACCGTGCGACTGCGCACGGTCGGCACACGTTAACTTTCGCTGCGGGACCGTTGGCCGTGGCTCGACTTTCTAAACCATGTCGTAAGCGATCGGCCATTGTAATTCACAACACGCGATGCTATTACTACAATTTTTTTGTAAACTTCTAGCAAATCCGTAGAAAGTAGCATTTAGTTGCATCATAATCAGATCCCCGCTGATGACTGTAACCTTGTAGTATAAACCCGTTACCACTTAGATCAAAAAAATACATTCGTTACAAAAACCTGCTTGCTAGATAGCTTCGAGCCATCATCAAGTTGCATAATTTTCAATATACTTTATCCTTACGATTTTATAACCGTTATAAAACTTACAAGGTTTATTATAAAAGCTTGAATTTATCGCATCTTTAGTTTTATAGTTATTGTCAGCGCCCTTGGTTTAAGTAGGTCAGGCTCTACGAGTGCTACGGCGTAGCGGCTTAGAATCTCGTAGCACCTGCACACATACTTATCGGGCTAATTATTTACATATTACAGCTTATGAAGATCTGTTTGACATTGTCATTTGTCATTGATCTGTCAACTTTAATCATTCCCGAGTCAATCTCTCAATGAAACTCTCCTTTGCATGATATCTTTCATCAGAAAAAAATTAAAATCATAACTTTTTCTTTTCAGTTTTTTTTACGAAGTATTATTATTAGGGAAATGAGAACATGTACATGTTTTCTTTCGTTTTTTAGAAATGATTTTGCAAATTGTAACTATCTATAGCATCAACTTTAGTCCTAGCTATAGTAGTAGAAGTAGCACCTATAGTAGTAGTAAGTAAACTCCCTTTTCCGCATTTAGACTCAAAGATGATCCACTCAAAGGTGTTCCGTTGATGTTTCTCTTCAGCGCTGCTGTTCCGTATTAAACTCAAGGAAGTTGCATAAAAATCCTAAGTTTAGGCAAGATCTTAAATCGCCGTGAATGTAAAGTTGAGGGGAAATTTCGCATCTTTATGAGTGACTGAAACACCTTCGGAATGTTCGATAGATTCCACTCTGTCCTTGATATGCGCGCGGCCCTGGGTAGACCTAGCCCTGACCGCGCCACGCCCTAGGAAACCTATGCGTCCTTGGGCGTGGTGCCAGCTCCCCCCCCCTTCCCCTCTTCAGCTGCAGGAATCGATATTTGCCAATGGTTCCTCGATAACTGACTTTTGCTCGTTCGTGCAATTGCTGTACATTCCTGCCGGTTTCGTTTCCGATTGTGCAATTCGTTTTACAATTTATTAATGGGTTACTTGAAGTGGTTTTTGGTTTGTGCTGGTATCGTTGAGAACGTTACGGATAAAGGTAACAAATTATATAGGTATTACAATAAAAAAATAACGTATAACTTTTATCTACGCTTTAAAATCTAAATAAAACCGACTTTTAAACTCTTTTTTTTCGTATTGATGACCTTTATTAGAATTTCACAAAGATTCATTGTAACCCTGCAAGCATATTCTTTCCAATACTACTTTTTTAATAAAATTATACAGTAAATGTTTCGACAAATTGTGAAGTCAAGAAGCGATGTAGTTTTTCAGTTTTATACATGAAAAAAAAACCGATCCTTCATAAATTCAATTTAAGTAATACCGCCTTAGTAGTTATAATAAAATCATTGTTTTTTAAATTAGATTTATCCATCGGTCAATAATTCCTGAGCAACAATAATTGGACATCATGAGTGAATTGTATTTAGGTCATCAATTAGTATTAATTTATATATGCTGTGACAAAAATAATCTGCGGAATCATTTTCATTGTTACTGTGCATACACTGAAAACAGATAGTTTTAACCTAGTTTTGATAAATAATAACTCATAAACATGCCTAAAAAACTAATAACAGAAATAAGGCTCTCGACTATAATCCCCAAAGTATACAAATTAAGGTAGCTACCACACTGGCCAATGCGCCGCCCGCAAGTAGTTGCAGTAGCTGCATATTTGACAATATGCACGGGCCCTAAAACCAAAAAAAAATAATTGAATGTACTAGTGGTTCGTCCCGAATTGAGATCCAGATATGTCCGGTAAGAGTTGGTAATTTCATGATCTTAAGATATTTGTTTAACACTATTTTTGTACCCCCTTCTGGACCCTGACATCTTTGGCTCATATTCCTTCCAGCAAATGTTGTTAGCACAAAATGTCGCCCTACCAAATTCCACGCAAATCGAATCAGTGGTTCGAAAGTTATTCTTGAACAAACATACATGAATACATACGAACATACAACGCTTAATCGTCCAACTTGTTTGAGAGATCTTCACTCGCTCGATCCTATTAGTTGATCGAGCGAGTGAGAGAAGTATTCTGTTTTTCTAAACTTGATACGGTCGCAAGCATTACAAGGTTAGTACAGTTATGTCAACGTTTCAAAGCTAAAAATAAAGAAAAACCAAAGTGACTTTTCCGCGCATTCACCTTAGTTACCCTGGTTTGTTGGATGGAGCACTGGTGGAGTGGTGGTAGTGGCCCCGCCTTCCGTTCCACAGGCCGTACACCAAAGGACATTCCATTCGGAAAATTAATAAAAAAAAAAAAAAAAGTTATGTGCGCTATACTAGTGATCTCAAACGGTGAAGGAAATCATCGTGAGGAAACTGGCATGTCCTAGAACCTAAAAATTTGAAGATATTATTGTGACATGTGCACGACAGGAACCTCTAAAAGGCGCACTTTCACGACACAGATTCTTTCACCGGCGGTCATAGTCCCTTTTCAGGTCTACCATACCTCAACCTGGTCACTGATCTAATACAGGACAACCAAGAAAGAATCAGTGATACGACAAGCAAGCAACCTTAGTTAGGGCTAACAAACCGAGAAAATACTCTAACTAAATGCAGTAACTATAACAAAAATAATCACTATTCTGACTCTGAATCTCAGGACAACAAAGCTATTCAAAAATACCTGTGATTGTTCGACTCAGAAAACAATAAAGTAGGTAATTACCTACATAAGTAAATAAATTTACAAACACAATTAGACCAGCACTAAAGCACAGTGATCCAACGACCTGTCACACCGAGCAGGACCGAAATACACCTATCAGCTCAGCCGACAACGAATGGACCAGTTATAATATACCTGTAGTATAGGAGCCAGAGGGGGAAAGTTTACTGAATAAGAACAACAATGTTAGAAACTAAATTTAAAATAGCTCCGGCCTACCGAGACGATAAGTTATAAAAATTTACTAAAGATGTATTTGGCTAAAACTTTAAAAAGATGGTCAAGAATAAAAATGACAAAGGAGTCCAAATTCAAAAAATAATCATGATAAATCTTGTAAATCCCTTAAAATGCACAGAAAAACGAATTTATTCAGTAAACCTTCTTGCAGCGGAACCTTGGACTAGGTTTGTAGGACGATGCCCGCACAGCCTAATTATTTAAAGTTTATTCCTGATGCAAACGAACGAACTGCCAACCGCGTAAATGCATAACGTAGGGTGAATTGCGTAAATTATATGTACATGTTTTAGAATACTTAGCAAGTAGATAAAAACGCTTTGGTAAAAGGATTTTTTTTAAATATTCATCAATCCGATATTTACTTTCACATTGGCAGAGTTGTATAACCCCAGAGCTACGAAAAATGAAGTTTATGTTTGTACATTAGCACGCCTGTACGTTATGTACAGTTTTTTAAATAATGTATTATGTAACTTCTAAAAATAAATGAACGTTAATCACTGACACCTATATTCAAAAATAAACTATTGCATTAGTCGCGCTTCAAAATAGACTGCAATCAGCTGTTTCGTGTATACCGTGCACAAAGTACAATGTTTGTTTGCACTGCACACGTGAGCAAGATTCGTGGCTCCCGGTGACCGGCGTGACTCACTGGCCTTGAGCTCACATAGTAAAGCGCAAAGCAGCTAACACTAAAATATTATTTATTAGTCCACCGGCACACGAACGAAAAGTGACAGCCCCGAGGCCGCGACAATGATGATATATCATTAATTCCTAAACTACTAAAAATTAAAGGTTATTCGCGATCCGTGACTCTAGCATCGAAAACATTAGCGATTACTATTAGGTGATAGAAATTTCCATTGATTTCAACATTGATATTGACAGCGAAAAATAAGTTTACGTTACGGTCGAGACAAAGTCAAAATCCATTCGATAAATATTAGTTTTAAACTCGGTATAAAACATAAACGTGTCTGCAATGTTTTCGTGTGTCGCCGTGAGTTGGCTGTCGAAATGGAACGTCTATTTGTAGCTCTCGAGGCCCGCTCGCGACATTATTGTAACCGACACACGGGCCTTACGCGCCTCGGTTACCGCTGTTAGATACTCCGTTTATTTTAACCAACATATTATTCAACCGACCGACTCGCGACAAACGTGTATTAGGTTTAAGTATGCATTCAGTCTAAATAGAGTGCAATCAAGCAAACATATGGCAGAGTGTGTGGTGGCCTAGTTACCGATGCATCTGGCGCGCGTTCTTATCTATCCCGCTCGCGTGCTCACTGCGCGCCTCGGCACCCGGTGGCGAACGATCACTTCATCAAAATCAATGGAAGTAAAGTGGGACGTGGAAGCGTCGGGATGAAAGCGAGCTAGCATGCTGGCGAAAGTGATATGCGTGAAATCAGTCGAAGAAACAGTGGTGGGGCGACAGGTGAGGGAGTCCGTCGTACGACGTCGGCGGCGTGGCGTTGTCGCCTGGGGGCGGCGTGGCGGGTTGCGTCAGGCGCGCTGTAGCCCCGTTGGCAAAGCCGGCGCGTATTTCAATCCGGCGCACTGCACCGACCGCTTTGCGAAACCGTCGGTTATGCAAGGCGCGCCGCTGCCAACTCGCTGCTCGCTACACCGCGCCGGAAGGAAAAGTGGAACGCGGCGCAGTGGTGCGGCCGCGCGCGCCGCCTCTGCACGCCCGCGACTCCAGTGAAGTGCCTCTAGTGTCGTGACAGTGTCGCTTCTAGAACGTTGAATTGTGTTGCGCAAGTCCTACGCCTACGGAATTATTTAATACAAGATATTCGGGGCCATGACCTCGGTTCAACCCCTTCACGCCCTGTAAATACCCTCGTCCTGAGACAGGCACGTGCTTATAACGGTGCACATCACGTGTATGATATACTAATCTTATAACGCTCTAAAGCTTGCTACTAACATCTTCAGACTGCTCAGCTAGACTAACTAACAAATAACCATCAAATAACCCTTCCATTCTCTATCACCAATCTGGCTAGCCAACTCGCCAATATGTCGTTCCACTGAACTGCTAATACGTGATAACCGTTCCAACTAAACCGCCGATAAAATTCAAAGAATGTTTCTGCTCGCTACGAGCTCGATGCCGGACAGGTGCTTTAATTTTGTAAGCGAAATCCGGGCTCTGCCACGTCACGCGAACCTGGTGTGCAAACACATTTCAGGCATCAATCAGTGCTTTTCGCAATTAAAGCATTGCGGATGGTGGGTACGTAGATTCGAGAGGGAAAGTGTTCATTGGAGCGAGCCTTCCTCCATTCCGCAACGCGTAGTAAAAGTAACATTCTCACACGTTGAACATTTGCAATTCATATACACGCATTCCCATAGCACGAAGGTTCCTTATAAAGCCACTCGCGTACCAAGGACATATTAATAGCGTGTAACGACAATGAGCGGACACGGTTATCATGCGCCCGGTCCCATGCCGGTATAATTGCACAATGCAGTTTATCTGGTACATGAGAGCTCTACTGCTCTAGCAATTCTTTGCTCTACTTAGACGGCACATGTTTAGAGAAAACGGATTATAATGCTCAAGACCATTTACTTATCGTGCAAATATAGATCACATTGTAAGGACAGTTTAAACGAGTCTCTCATAACGTTACCCTATGTCTTCTCTTCTAATGGTGAAAGTATCAAACCGCAGAATCTAAACCTCTCTCGCACTTGTAGATGAAGATATTATGTTCATAATTGCATATATTAGACAAGGTAATGCAATGGGTTGCATATAATCACGTCAGCGCTGCGCGTGCGCATGTGTAGGCGTGCATTAGCCGCGGAGACTGGCCGCCCACACCACGAACTAATCCATTTATTTCGCATTTTACGATCAAAATACGTTAAACTCGTTAAACTATTGCTATAATTCATTTTAAGTAAAAAAGTTATGAGTACTATCTAAAGTTATTAATAATCACAAATCACTGTCAAGATCAATAAATTATCAAGTTTCCTTTACAAAAATTTCATCATCAAACATCCCGAATATTGTTGAAATTCGTATAAGCTAAACGTGGCAAATCCCGGTGAACTACGGTAGTTCATAGCCAACCAGAATCCCTCAAGTGACATCCGTTGGGATCCTGGACTGCTACAATATCAATTTGAATTTGAAGCACAGTTTGCCATCGGCTGTGGAAATACAAATTAAGCGCATGTCCAAGTGGGATGTCAGAATAGGTCTACGAAGCCGGCGCGAGGCAAGGCCGCAAGTATGACCCACTTGCGACTCACCTTTGTTTCATGCTCGCCAAGCGATACACAACCCTAGTAACAAAACAATCGTATGAACTAACTTACAAAATCGTATAAATTATAGACGAGAGCAATCATCATTATAGTTTTTACTATTATTGATAGCTTTTATTTGAGTCAGAGCGACTCAAATCATACGAGAAATTACTATCTGAAATATTTTAATATGTTCAATAATGAGTGATTTATTCATCGGACTGATGAAATTATTTAGTTTATCGAATCAAAACCACGCTATAATAATGATAGAAAAAGCAACCCTGAATGTTTATTCAGAAAACAAAAAAAAACAATGCCATCGCTTTTCATAGCGTCTTACATTTAGGAAAACATAAATTGGATGATAGATGTGTGAATACCTATTATATAATACATATTGTTTGTCTAGAATGCTACACGTGTCAATTGTTAAGATCCGGTTTCCATATTACTCCGAGTACGTCAGAAGAAAATAAATTGCGCGTGACTAGTAACATCGGTTTTGCTATTGTGTATAAAGTGTGATTGAAAAAAGAATTTATACGTAAAAATAACAAATAATGCCATAAAGGTAGAGAAAATATCACAATAAAACAGGTAAATACAAAGAACTTTACCTAATATTCAACTCCCAAAATGAAAACTTCACTAGATAGGCCAGTAGGTAGTATATAAGTAGTCAAATCTTCGTGTAAATCCCTACCAAAACAACCAATTATTTTATTCTTCGCTGATTTCTCTATCGAAAATTGTAGGTACTGTATTAATTGTTATACAGGGTTATTTTTAGAATGAGCCAATCCTGACAATTATTTGTTCAGAATCAAAAGTAGAATCGATGGAGCAATGAAAAAAAAATGTTTTATCCCATATTTAAAAAAAAATACAGTCTTAATAACGCTGGAAACGATCGCATAATAATTTTCGCGAAAACAAATCATTTTTACTTCATTTGGGGCTGAAAACGACATTTTACTTTTTAATATCTCTTACATTCATCAACGAAAACAATTATTTTATTATTATAACCCTGTAATACATAGGTCCATAGTAAAACAAATACCAGTTGTCAATCCTCTACGGAAAACTCGCGAGTATGTGTATCGTTTTCGATTAAACTGCATTGTGTCGGACAGGATCATGGAAACGCACTTGACTCATTGCATGGGTACATCCAATGAGTTCTACAATACCTACGTTAACGATTACCTTGATCTGGCGGCGGATGAGATAATTATCATCTAACCCAATGACATATTAATATCATAGAATATTAATATAATCTGTAGTGATGCGCCCCTGTTTTGTACTATTGCTTGTCTTGTTTTTGCCAGAGAGTACTTAGGGAGACAATTAGGGCGTCTATTAATCGTCTTCTAGATAAAAATGTAGAGATAATAAAAATAGTGAAAATAAATCAATCATGTGGTTCTAAATCCTTACGTTTTTGTGATTCTACGAAGCGTCTACCAGACGTTACAGACGAACAACATTCATATCTATCTATAGAAATATAGGAATTTCCACGATGAGTTATGAAAAACAGTAGTTGTGGCGGCTTACTCATACCGATTAACCGATTCTTCCTACCGTGGAGCTACCTATTTTAGAGTATTCAGGGCTAAGCTAATAGGAGTATCTTCAATAAAATCGTCATTAGAAACAGGCCCTTTCCGACTCTTTTTTTCTTTTTGTTTTGAGTCGAGACAGATTTACCCGCTCTTATGTTTATATTCATTTCCATATTCGTATTACCTCACGTCTTAACTTTTATCACGCACTTTATTTAAATGTCTCACTTTCACTGGCACTTTCATTTCGCATATTTAAAACGACAAAGCTTTCGAAAAACGAGATAAAGATTTCGACTGTTTACAAAATAACTAAGTGATGAGATCATTTGTTTAAGAAAATTATCGATGATTTTCCTCGTCATACACATAACCATTGTATTAATGGCTCGTCGTATGAATGACCTAATCAATATAAAATGAGGAAAGTAAATATTTATTCCCCTTTATCTATTACCTATTTGCTTACAAATAATATTTCATAACCATTTTATTCGAGTTTTATTCACAACGTCAACCCATCCCGGCCTTCTTGTCAATCATCGACATCCTGAACTGCCAATTGAATGATGAAACATGAGCTTTACATAGAATATAAATAAGCTCGTAACAGTCCCCAGTGCATTATGCACAGTCATGAGTAACACCTACGTGTGCTCATGACGGTCATATCTAATAAACTAATTCATATATTCCATGCACTAATACATTGCACTAACGCTTGCTCTTGCATCATTCAACAACAATATAATATATTATGTCTATATGGACTCTAAGTGATACGGCATAGACGCTCCGTATAGTGAAAGACGCTCTAGTGATGTGCGGCTATCGATATCGAAGTTTTGATTACGCCCCGGAGTTCGTGCCAGCAGTGCGTTTGCAAAGCTCGCGCAAGTTTGCGTTTGCAAAGTTGACACTGTAAATGCACTATCTGGTACGACACCCCGAGGCGGCTAGCATCGTTGCTGTTCTGCCAAAAAGGGAATAAGAAATCTTATGAACTCTAGTGATTTGTTGAACCATGTCCCTTTATTAGTGTGCCCTATTTTTTGTTTCTATTGTATTTTATGATTTGTTAACATCATAAATGTGTTGTTGTTTATGATTTTACTTCTTCTTATTATTTGCATTAAGAAGGAAAATGCATTTTTCTATTGCCATTAATATTTTATCTTTAATTTAGAGTTTATTTCTTTATTACCTCTTGTTTTTTATTTGTAATAGGTACTTGTTATCAGTTTTTTTTTTCAATCTTTACAAAGATTGTGCTTTATAGTTAATGTGACCATTTGTATTTTATTGTTTAAACTTTTTTATATACTGTGCATTATTGTATCTATTGTTTATCTATATTTTATGTATATGCAATTGTTTTGTGCATGATTATTGTTTTTGTGCCTTATTACAGCTTTCTTCGTGATTTTTTGTTTCATTTATAATTTCACACCTCTTAAAAAAACAATTTAGGCAGATAGCAATTATTATATCGACAACATTGACTTACATATCTGTGCGATGTGCATCCCTAAAGCACTGATAAACCCTAGCTAATATTCAAATAAGATCTAACTAGCAAAATCACCTTGGAACTAAAACTGCAAGTAGTTCATTCAATTGCTCAGAAAAGCTACAACCTAAATACTTCAGCTCCACCTGCTAGGAATTAGCAGTAGGTATAATTTTGCAGTTGACAAAGGCGTAGGTATGGTATTGTGGTCAGTTCCCTCGCGTAGCCTTCGATGGTACTTGTGTAGGTATTTTCTAGGATTCATAGATTTGTATTAGCTATGTTTATTTTTGTTTTTAAGAACGGGCTTCTAGGCTGGACCCGTAATTTCAGAGTAATTTAACGCTCTTATTCACTCACTAACTTTATTGGCTCGATAAAAGAGACGGACTGCAATTCAACGCACAGCCTCTATCATGCAAACATTTGTCCCGCAGCGAGAATCGAATCCGCACCCCTTGCGTCTCACGATCACGATCATACTTAAACCTAAAGAAAAAAAAAGGAGAAAAAAGACTGTGTTTTTTTGGTCTTTTTATATTGGGCCAATGATCAGGTTGAGGAATGGTGGCCTTGAAAAGGGCCTATGACCGTTGGTTAAAGATGCGTCCTTAACAACAGTCATAAGTGATGGAAGGTTATGGGCGACGCAGTGTTGGAAGGCCCCCGATGGACCGACGACATTGTGAAGGTTGCAGGAAGTCGGTGGATGGAGGAGGCTCAAGACCGTTCGTCATGGCACTCTTTGGGGGAGACCTATGTCCAGCAGTGGACTTCTGCAGGCTGATGATGATAATGAAGTGATGGAAAGACAGAAGGGCTTTCATGCAAAGGTCTTGATATTCTGATTCCCTATGTGTTGGAGCATTAGTATATTTTTTTTAACGGAATATCCATTGGTGCCCGTCCAGGATTCGAGCCGACCTTTGGATCGGACGGCGAGGCTTACGAACACCACTACACCAGTGCTCTCAACTCCTAATAGTTAATGCACCTTCCCACAGGTAATTTAATAACCAATAGAAATATTTGTAAATGACGTGATGTGCATTTCACACAGGAATTTAAATAGCGACATTTCACATCACCTACGTCATCAAAGTCTGCAATTAGGTTATCCAGTTATTTCGGCTTTAGGTTTATTTGCGATCTGAATTATATTGAGCATTCAATGTAAGCGAAGGCCAATGGCTGATATACATAATTCAAGAAAGCACTAATTGCACAAAACTGTAATATGGGCTACCTACCACCAAAGGTATCCACATTATCTATTATTATTCACATATCCATTATCTATCACATATCCACATTTTGCAAATTTACTAATTATGCTCAAAGATCAAAGAAAAAAAGAGCCTTTTTCATATATAGGCTCGTATTCAGAGACAAGACTCAAGCATTGATCTGTACTTAAATCTCGATTTGAGTCGAGATTCTAATTCTTGAACAGTACATATGTATAGATTCAATGATCACAGTTCACCTGAGTAAACGCTTATTCTGAAACGTCAATCAGACGAAATCGGTGCTTGAGTTTAGATTTGATTAGACATTAATCAAATTATATTTTCGTTCCGTTACACGTACTTTGATGCATATTTATACTTCACTTTATAGTTCTGTTCTATTTCCACCCTGGCTGTTTGAATTACTGTGTAAAACGGATCGAAAATTATAAATAAATCAAAATGTAAACGAGAACATTTGAGTACAGATTTGAAACTCGATTCAGCTGAGAGTAGTTTAAGTACCGTTCTTGAATAAAAGCTATGTTTGAGAAGAGATTCAATACATAAATAGAGTTCAGCTGATCTGTGATTAAATCTATGCTTGAGTCGTGTCTCTTAATACGAGCCTTAGATGATCTAAATTTGAAAATGAAGTCTTTTGATTAAAGTTAAATTTTAGTTTGACTTTTATGAGCTTGCGAAATGAGCTATTATATATCGCACACCCCTAAATGTCAAATTCAAAATTGTCATAATTCAGGCTCGTTTTGAAATGAATTTTATGAGACACATCAAGGACATATCGCATGCCGTTTGAACACAAAAATAAAGCTTTGCATCAGTTTAAAAAAAAACATTTTTTTTGTATGCACAAGTTCAGGGTTCAAACAAAGCAAGGTTGTTGACAGATGAAACTATCTGTGTTTATAGATCGAACCCTTTCCCAACACAAGCTTATTATTAAGGATTCGTATTAAATGAATCACTCTTTATACTAGTAGTACACTACAGTAGTACTAGTTATAACATATAAGTACAACATGAGAGTCTATATACTAGTAGTAGGTACACCTAGGTATAACGTTTATGTAGTTACAACATGAGAGCATCACTACCCTTGAGAGATAACTAATAGGCTGCAGCAAGCAGCAAGCCAGGGCGTGTTGCCAAATGCAATGCAGTCTCGTGAAACAAGAGCAGCTGTATTATATATTATAGCTATACATCAGCTGTTCATTGTAAAAACATCTAGTATTCCGCTCATCACAAGTGCAACAAACATCTGTATCCGTTCTTAAAAAAAAATACATAATGTTTTTTAATAAAGTTGAAAAATAAATTGCATTGTTCATTTATTTACGTAACGACTAACCTTTCATAATCAGTCACTAGCTCTATCGGCTCGATAACTCTCGCTCTGTCATTTTCTAACAGTAAAAATTAGAAAGAGGCGGACATACCTACTTGTATCAAGCCTATAATAATATGATAATATATAAATTGTTTTTCAATACCTCCTTACTTATATTTTAGCCCCCTTATTCATAATCACAAAAATTTGTCTATTCAAATTTGATAATCACTCACTAAATTTATTGGTTCGATAAAAGATATCCGCCTCTTTCTTTTGTTTACTGTTAGAAAACGACAGGGCGAGAGTTATCGAGCCGATAAAGTAAGTGAATGATTATGAATAAGAGGGTTAATAGATAAATAAATAAAAAATATACCTACTAAATTATTCTGGGACTGTTAAGAGACAAGAAACCGTAACAATGTATGCGCCCATCATATGCACTATTTCGAGACGGCCTTGGTGATCTTCCGAGTTATTGCCAACAGTTATGCGAGCGCCTTTACGCTATTTTACTTTATGGGCTGAGTAGGTATTCGTTAAAAGTTATAGAATGGTTCTAGAGTACCTACTGTCAAATGACGAGAAAGCATTTTTTTAAGTGTTTTGGAAAAACTGAACACTTAAGGTCTCACTCCCACTCTTTTCAGTAATACTACAGTGTAGATACTGCTAACATAAGCTACACACTTTGAGTAGTGTCATAAGGAATATTTTTCCCTTCCGCACTACTGACTAGTAGTGTCGTGGGCAATTAAAAGCGAGGATCTTCCAAAATTAAAAGAAAATGTAGTTTTATATATACTCTGCCTTCTGTATTCAAATCAGTGGTGTTTGAAATACAGATGTGCATTGTGCGTGACAATAATTGTAAACAATTTGTGGGCCAAAATATCGGTAAAAAAGTACCTACTCCCACATATTAGTCCGCCCAGATATGACACTCAAGCCACATGTGCTACATGTTAATTTTAACAGTTGTAGTTCGAGTAAGTAGTAGGTAATGAGTAGGAGTTATATAGGAATCATGTTAGTGGGTCAAGTGTGGCACGACTAGTCCCGGGGAAGCCGTAGCAAGTAACCTTGCGTTGTAATCTCATTGTGTTCACACCTTTAGCATTGTGCCAACAATGTCGACTTTATGATTAGGGAACATTGAAAAATGCCAGTTTACAGTTACCACCTACTCTCGTGAATCGAAATACAAGGTGATTCATAATATGTACCCCGAAAGGGGATTATTCTATCCACAAAAAGAAAGCATATTAGCGAATACAATATCAAAATATTCAAAAACTTTTTTCCAAAATTCAAATCTGCTGCCTTTATCTTGTATAAAATAAAAAAAAAATATTAAACGTACGAGATCTTCAATCTAAGACAGCTGAATTTTTGAGTTTGAACTGATTTGACCCCAAGCATCTAGGGGCTAGAATATGCCCCTTTCGGGAAAGTATACATTTTATTAATCACCTTGTATAGCTAACCCAAGACTATCGGTATTGTTTTATTTGATTTGTTTAATAAAATTGGTTTTTATTTACGTTGTTTTATTTTATTTTTACTTTTCATCCATTTTTGAAGACCTCGGTGGCGTAGCTGCGTGTTGTGGTACCATGGTACTCGTTAGTTTCTGATACCCACGACATGTATCCTAGTGTGGGAATCCTAGTGTGGGGTCAGGAATATGACATGTATGTATGTTGGGTCTTATTTTCATACTTCTCTTTAGGTACTACCAAAGCAAGTTTACATCACCATGCCCCGTACCATCAACTTTGAGATTCCGTTTAGGCGGTAACGTAAGTTGAAAATCCCAAAGATTTATGGTTCAAATTCGTGTAAAATATTGCAGACAAGCTCGCATTTCCCAGGTACGTTAACTGAGTTAAGTTTCACCTGGAAGCTGTAGGTATAAATAATCCTACTAGTATTTTAAACTAAATGCGAAAGTTTGTGAGGATGTTTGGATATTTGTTGTACAATCACGCCGTAACGGTTCAACAGTTTTCGTTGAAACTTGGAATAGATAAAGTTAGAAGAAGAATAGCTTATAGGCTACTTTTAAAGTAGGTAGCACGCGAGCAAAGCCGCGTGCGGAAGCTAGCCAAGAATAGATGTTATAATAGCTATCACTATCTCAGAGCTGAGCCTAAGCCGTGTTGGCCTAGTGGGAATTGCCCCGACTTTGTATCCGAAGGTCGTGGGTTCGAACCCCGCCGTGCAACAATGTGTGGACACACACTTGGACGATTTTTTTTATAATTTGAAAGTAAGTTTACCCAGTCCCGGCTAAAGAATAAGCCCCTCTGTCTTTCCACCCGTGGATGTCGTAAGAGGCGACTAAGTGAAAAAAGTTAGGTGCTGGGCAGCAGCGTCAACTATTTTCAATAATTGTGCTCGCCAACCCACGTGATAGCGTGGTGAGTTTAGGCCAATTCCCCCACATTGTAGGAATCCGCTCTGCAAATCAGTGGAGGCAATTTTCGACAGTGGACGTCCTACGGCTGAAATAATAAGCCTTTTTGAGTTTTTCACTGCTTGCAATGTATAGATAGCTTTCATTCACTTTTGTCGTGGTAGGATACCTCATAACAAAATAAAGACGGTCAAGTGCGAGAACTCGCGCCCTGAGGCTTCCGTACCATTGGTCGTGGGTTCGAATCCCGGTCGTGCACCAATTGATTTACAAAAATTAATAAAAATTCTAAGTGTAGGAATTGACAAACTTATATTTGCGGTCGCTCACGTAGTCATTGTATGAAATTGACCGCAAATATACCTTCGTTTTCAGAAACTCCTCAATTTCAGACTTTTCCCTTTACTTGAGTTACAAAAGCTCCTAGCATTCGAAATTTCAGAATTGTGAGGTACCTGGAAGTACCCTAGAGGTTTTAGATTTTTGCCATTTCCATACAAAAATTATACATGCATTGTCATATCTTTTCATCACAGACAGACAGACAGACAATAAAGTGATCCTATAAGGGTTCCGTTTTTCCAAATAAGGTACGGAACCCTAAAAACCTAAGCACGTCCACTGCTGGACATAAGCTTCCCCCATACATTTGTCCATAATATAATGTGACGCAGCAGTTTATTTTTAGGTATGCAATGTTATGTACCAACGCCCTGGAAAATCCCACCTGGATTATACATAAAATACTTAGATGTGATTAGGCCCTAGACACATATAAACAGAAATATAACGATTTGTTTTCTTGATAATATCAATGTAATCAGCACGATCTTCTTGAATTCAACCTGTCTAAGAACTTAAATAAGGTCATTTTAATAAAAGCTTGTGGTCATCGTTATGATGACCACAATCTACAATAAAAATACCTTTAGATTTAATCCTACTACTATTTACTACGCCATTTTGCCAGTAGTGCTTATACCTTTGCCGTGGTGGCCCCGGCTGAAGAAAAGGCTTTCCATACTACCCGTAGAGGCGAATAAGGGAAAAAACTGGGGAATAGGTAGCAGCGTTCCCTATAAACTATAGGCTTTATCTGCACTTGCCAACCCGCATGCCCAGCTAACGCAGCGTGGCGATTGGGGACAAATCCCAAATGATTGTTTTGAGTGCAGGCCGTACATGTTCAGTCGCGCTTGAAATATATGAAAGAGGCCGTTCAGTAGCGGAGGTCCTACGGCTGAAATGATGATGACGTATACGTCATGTAGTTGTAGAACTATTCACAATGTCTCTGAAAGATGGATTCACCTACCTTCCTATTTAGATACGAATAGTGTCGTTATAAGCGTTCTAAAGTAAGTGGCCGTGGTGGCCCCGGCTGAAGAATAGGCCCCTCCATATCTACCTATCCGCGGATGTCGTAAGAGACGACTAACGGAAAAAAGCTAGGGGATGGGCAGCAGCGTCCCTCATTTTAACAACAATAGCTGTAACTGCGCTCGCCAACCCGCATGCCCAGAGTGGTGAGTATGGGCAAATCCCCCCACATGATAAGGAATTTGCTCTGCCTGTGGGGGAGGCCATGTTCAGCAGTGGACGTCGAACGGCTGAAATGATGATGATGAAGCGTCCTATAGTAAATGAAGTACGAGATAATTTTGAAATAGTAATAGAGACCTATGGTACCTATGTTCCTAATAAAGCCTCATCGTAGGGGTACGAGTATGGTCGTACTCATTCAATTCACCAAATAAATAACACCGCGAATCAAATAACCAGACTAACATAGAACAATTTGCTTTTCAGATAAGCAACAAATGAAACCCAAGCCGAGTCTCTCATCCGAAGGTCACACTGGCTTTCAATCGCGCGGAAGAGGGATAGCATCATCTGGACCAGTGAAGAGTGAGGAAGATGCAGGACCGTCCGCGTTGGCAGTGTGGTTAGCTGGTTGTTGTAATCCAAGCCAACAGCCACTAACGACACTGCTTCTGCGTGCGGCCCAATTACATGTGAAGAAAGAAGATCGACGGAGCGTTTTCGTGGACCTTTCTAGAAACAAGACAGAAGGCATCATGGACTATTATCTGTTCTGACATCAATAACCTGTCCTTGATTCCTGCTGTTAGATTTCTGGTCGGGTAGATTTTTTTTTTTTTTTTATACTACTTAGGTGGCAAACAGGCATACGGCCCACCTGTTGGTAAGCTGTTACCGTAGCCTATGAGCGCTTGCAATACCAGAGGCATCACGCACGCGTTGCCGACCCCGAAACCCCCTCCCCCTAAACGCAACACTATTTGTAAACAAATAATGTTATTTGGCTGCGATCTTCTGTAAGGCGGAGGTACCTCCCCAGGCGGGCTGCTCCAATTCAGAACGAGAAAATCTCGCTGTGCCCTTCCTCCTCTCGAGAGATGTTGGTTTTGATAACCGACTGGCACTTCTTCTTCTTGTCGTGTAACTGATTCTTTTTTGGTCATGCTGTTGGTCAGTGACCAGGATGTGGCACTGTATTTGGCGACGGTCTATATAATTTTATCCCTGAATAATTTACAAGCAAGCATTTTCTTTAGTACTAGCTTTCACCTTCGGCTTCCCTCGCAAGTAACCCAAATAAAGATTAGCCTGTACCTACCTACCAATTTTATGTTTGTATGTTCATATAGCTTTCTACCATTTTTATTACCAACGCAACGTGAAACAAGAATATGAGTAGATACCTATGAATAATTGAGAATACATTTTTTATCGGTTCATTAGCTTAGGAGAGTACTCTACATACAAACATTGTATTGTTATTGATTTATTATTTTTAGGGTTCTTTACCTCACTTGGAAAAAAAACCCTTATAGCCCGTCTTTCTGTCTGTCAATACAAAGGTACCTGTTTATACCCAATATAAAGATAGGTATGTGAGCTTATTAGTGCCACAAAAAAACAAGCTTCTAACTCAATACATTACAAAGATAAGGAAATGAATGCCTAATTTTTGTATGGAAATGGTAAAAATTATAAACCTCTAGGGTTTCTCCAGTAGCCTCACAATTCTAAAATATGGAATGCCTTTGTGACTCTAATAAATGTCTAAAATTGAGGAATTTCGAATGATGAAGTTTGTATGAAAAAGTGGCTGAAGCTCGAAAAGGGCTTTAACCATTTCGATATAATATACGGATGGACTGTTTTTGCGGTCAAGAATTATATAGCTGAGAGATTAATTTTAAATCCCATGTAATATTACGAAAAAACTTATATTTGCGGTTCAGCGGACTAAATGACCGACAGCAAAATATAAGTTCGTTACTTCGTATAGTTGGAATCTCTATTTTCCGACCCAGTGTATTGGTACGGAAGCCTCTAGGCTGGAGTCGTACTCGCACTTGACTGCCTTTTACCACCATAATATGTAAGCACCTACCTATAAAATAAGATAATATTTATTTTTTAGTCGTTGTGTTGTATGTAATTCGTAGGTATTAAACGTACCTGTTTTATGTTTATTTGTGTAGTTTCCACACGATTTCCCTTTTGAAAGAGTCTTATTTTGAAATGTTCTTTATAGACCGAATATGGTTTTTAAGAGAAGAAAATTCCGAAAATTGTGTATAAAATTGGGGGAAAACTAAAAGTGCTTTATTATATGGGATTGCAGTTTCAATAAATCCCAATAAAAGTAACGACGACAAGCTAGCTGCACCCATAGAAGTAAGTAAGTATATTATTTTCTTAACGTATTGCGGAAAAATATAACTTATTCAGCTAAAAGCCTGAACTTTAGCCAAAGTTCTGAATAGGTATACCAAAGAACTCGTCAGCATTCCCCCAGCAGAATGTTGTCGAATTTCGGGATTTGAAGTATGCAGGGAATCAGAGCATAGTTTCGTGTAATTGTGCACGAAATTTCAAATTTGTGCGTCCACAGGAAAAAAAGTTCCCCCAGCAGAATGTGTTTTTCATTCTGCTGGGGGAACGTTTTAAACGTTCCTCCAGCAGAATGTCATCGAAATATTGGACGTAGCTAAAAACAAACTAGATGGTCGGATAGCTTGAATTCGTGCATAATTAGTGCTCTAACAACGAAGTTTGTGCGTCCAATGACCACGGAGATATTCAAGGTTTTGCTGACTATGGCGAAACTTCAAGGTCATTTTACGCGCGTTCTAGACAATTGACAAACATGAAACATACTAGAAATACCTGTTTATAACGACCATATCATCGGCGGTACTGAAATACATGTGCATCACCTCGTCAGGTGCATTCATGGGAGCGGTGCCAATCCCCGTCCACACGTGTAACAGCCGTCGCCATAATTATGCATTCCATTAGTTATATGGGTTTCTAATCCGACGATTGATAGGCATGACATCTATGCTGCATCGAATACCTAACGACATTTGCAACGCAAGAAATATAAGATATTTTTTACAAAAACTAAAAACCGACTTCAAGTTCCTGAATATTTACAAGATGAAATATCAACCTCTTTTTTTTGTTATCAACCTCTTTGCGTTTTGCTTACCTACTGAGGATGACACTGGCCATCTACACTTTCGAATAAAAATCAAAAGGAAGTATGAAATTCATTCTGGCCTCATAGCTCAGTTAGTAGTAACTCTGCCTTCTGCGCTAGAGGTCGCGGGTTCGATCCCCGCACTGGACAAACATTTGTGTGATAAACAAAGATGTTTGTTCTGTGTCTGGGTGTTAAATATTTATCTATTATATATATCAGTCTCTGGTACCCATAGTACAGGCTATGCCTAGTTTGGGATCAGTTGACCATGTGAATATGTCCGGAATATTTATTTATTTATTCATAATCAATAATAACTCTTACGGTACTGACTGACTGACTGACAATCAAACGTAGTGGTTTTATTATCTTTGAAAATCAACGCAGCGCCTACTAAGAGTATGAAATTTGCAGGGTAGCTTCCTGTTGTAACGCATGGGAGCACAGAAAGAAATTCCGGACACACAACCCCTAAGCTTGAAGTTTATGTAAAAATAGCAGCAACCGAACGAAGTCGCGGGGTAACCCTACCATACCACAGTCGACAAAAAAAAATTCGGCAAATGGTTATTTCAAGAGATGATGACATTTTTTTAAGTTTTACGGGACAAATAGCAATCCCTCAGGAATTAAATTAATATGGGACCAACCCGGGATCATACTCTATACACGTAGTGAAAGAATGATCAAAATCGTTTTAGTATTAGCAGAGATATCGAGTAACATACACACAAAAAAAAACAGCCGACTTGAGAACCTCCTCCTTTTTGAAGTCGGTTAAAAAGAAGTACCTGCCTTGTCATATAATTATGTACCTAGTACTAGCTTCCTCGTGTACCTATGAAGATAAAAAGTATCCTATACGCTATTCCAGACTATAATCTCTGTGACAAATTTCATCCAAATCCGTTCGGTCGTTTAGGCGTGATTGAACCACAAACTTTCGCATTTATAATATTACATAGAAGAAAATAAGATCAAGGAATGTCTTTGTCTCTCTCTAAATTTTGGATCTGGCTTAGACTTGCAGGCCTATTTTAAAACATCGGAAACGTTATCTTTTTTCAATCCAGCTCTAAAACAAGAGATCAAATCATCGGTTATGTTCATTCCAAAATGGTTTTTTGAGTTCCGTTTCCGACCGGAAATCTTTCCGATATTTTAAAAGAGTCCTGCTGAACTATAGAGTATAAACTAAACCTACTTAAAGTATTGCTTCGGAGCGGCAAAGCCGTAACGACTCAACGGATTTCGATGAAACTTGAAATAAAGTTCTTTAACTAGAATAGCATACCCATAGGCTGTTTTTTATCAAGGTACCACGCGAACGAAGCTGCGGGCATTAGCTAGTCTTTTGTAAATGCTTGGGTCATGTAAGGACATGTAAATAAAAACTCAAGTGTTTAGAGTCAAATTTTGTTCATGTTTATTTAACTTTTTAACACGATCATATTTCCCATTGGACATAAACTGTGAACAACGTCAGGCATTTAAAGAGGTAGCGTTTTCTAAATTACCCACAGCATAACAAAAGCGAATTCAGATTCACACACCACCACCCGAGTTATAAACTACAAAAATGATATAAATAAGACGAATGATACGTACGTACAAACATCTAACTTTCTATTCTCACAGTGAAATTTCCGAATTCGCTTCTGTAGGCGAGTGGTGAACACTTTTGCGATTACCATCGTCTCACGAATTTCTACCACACCGACACTAATATTTTAAATTATCTATGCGCTTACATTTACACAGTCAAACCAATTTGGAAGATATTAAGTTTGTTATACAGCGAGCGATGGAGCATCCGTTTAGAAAACATCAGATAAAACAAATATTGAATTGAAGATATTACAAGATACAAAGAGGTAGGTAAGAAACAATGAGAGAGTAAGAGAGTTCAAATTATTATAAAATTACTGACACTAGATTTTGGTGACGTAGACACGTAACAAATGTTGAAGGAGAAGTATTTTTCTCCTAGGGTCGATATTAAATATATTTTTGTTTATTATTTCATGACACAAAAGCATTCATGCCAAAAAAATTTGGAAAAAACATTACCTTTCCTACTCGGCAGTCGGGTATTAAATAGGATACTTCGCCCCGCAGAAACGACTGTCGCTCCTTAGAAATTTTCTATTTCATCAGAGACGATTTGTAAAGTATTACAAATTGAATTTAATGAAATTTTTTTCACAAAAATTTCTTAGACATTTTGGGCATTTATGTGCTGAATTGTTAGTATCTATTAGAAAAAAAAAGAAAAAGATCAAGCAAGAACGCGACTGATACAAATTTCATCGTAACACGACAATTTGTGAAACTCACAACGAAACAAATTCTTTAATAAATAGATATAACGAGCTTGTGCGTGCTTATCATCGTAAAAACAAACTGTTCTAGAGAAAAATATAAGTTAGATGGGTATTTATAAAACACGAATAAGAGAATTACAGACACGACTCATACACGACACTGTCGTCCATTGTCACGATGGACGATAGTGTCGTGTGTGCCCAAGCGTTTTACCAGGTGATTCATAACATGTATATCATTCCGAAAGGGGGTCATTCTATCAACAAACATAAATAATTTTAGCGAGAAAAAAAAACAATATATATATTTTTTTAACTTTCTCAAATTAGCTGTTTTTGGTAGTTTTATCATCTTTAGAACTAAAAACTAGTACAAGAATTTCGGAATCAAGATTGCCATCTTAAACAGCTGATTCATTGAGTTTGACCTGATTTGACCCCGAAACAGCTGATTTTCGCATAGAGTTTTTTCAATTAAATATGTCCAGTTTCCAAGAGTCGTAGAACAAACTTGATTGCCAATTGGGTGTAGAATAAGCCCCTTTCGGGATGGCATACATATTATGAATCACCTTGTACAGACAATTAAATTTAAATTTAAAAAACAATTTAAATTGCATTCATTAAATAATTACATGGTTGAACCGGAAATCGTACATGAGAAAAATTATCACCCTGTAGCTTTATCATACCGATCGAAAGGCTTCATCATAACGATTATTTTTTACAATACACAAATAGAAAGTAGATATAGGTCAAATAGTAGAGGGCACTTAACATTTACGTGTAGGTATGTAAGTAGGTAACAAAAACAGAATAAGGCTCGCGGCTGTATGCTCGCGGCTGTATGCTCACGCATGGTAGGCATACTCTCCGATCTACAGGCGATCAGCCTCGGAAAGATTTCCGATCGGCAACGTCAGCTTTTCTCAAACCAGCTCTGAAACAAGAGGTCAAAACATTGGAGATTCCGCAATGGTTTTAGAGCCGTGGTGCAATTGCGTAAGCGTAATGGCAATGAAGATCGTAACTTTCGAGGGTAATTTTAACAATCTTAGCCACATTCAAAACGTTCCAAACTTGACATGGGAAAACAAGACCTCTTGAAACAAGAGATCAAAACATTACTGATGTTCATTTCGAAATGGTTTTAGAGCTGATTTGGGAAAAGCTGAAGTTTCCGATTGGAAATGTTTCCGATGTAGCAAAATAGCCCTGCTGATCCTTGAAGATATGAAGCAGTTTGATTAGAGGCATCATTTTGCCGGAGCTTATGATCTGACGATATTGTGAGGGCAGTAGGAGAGCATTAAATTCGACTGGCACAAGACCGCCAGGAGTGGCGTGATAAAGATTTTAGACCATTAGTCAACATTCGGTGCTGCCGGCTGATTAGATAGATAGAATTCCGAAATGAGGAAATCTGTGGAAGAAGAATTACCAAGTTGAAGTGGCAGTGGGCAGGTCATATAGCTCGCAGAACCGACAACCGTTGGGGAGTAAAGGTTCTCGAATGGCGACCACGAAGCGGGCGACGCAGTGTTGGGCGGCCCCCCACCCGATCGATCGACAACATTGTGAAGAATCGACGAATTGCGGGAAGTCAGCGGATGATAAAGGTTCCATGACCGTTTGTCTCTTTGTAGGGTTAAGCTCGCCTTTGTACATACCTGTATTATTGTGTTTTATTTCTGTATTTTTTCTGTGTACAATAAAGAATTAAAGAACTCTAGAAAGAGCTATGGAGGTCCAGTTGTGGATTTCTACAGACTGATGATGACTACTAACGTATTTGATGCTATAGAACCGTAGGAACCGTCGTAGATCATGGTCTGAACAACGTTTGTTCTAGAATAAGCTAGCCCTGCCCTAGCACACGCTGAGTGGTGGCCGTTTTTGTTACCATTAAATTGAATTTCATTTTATATTGTGTTATGTTAAGTTTGAGTTGTATTTATTGGTTGCCAAATAAACGTTTTTCTATTCTATTCTAAAAACAGTGATCTAAAATTCACGGTGTAGAAACAAAAGTATGGTTCAAAAAAACTTTAGTAAATTCATGATCATTTATGTACTTTTAAAAATAACAGGTTTGAAAGTATATTGGAAACATTTTAAGATATTATCAATAAAATCACAAAATACAATGAACAAGAGAAGTATGAAGCCCTATTCCACCGTACGACAGACACAGTGGCATTGCTCATAGTCAGCCAATGCTGTAAAAGAAGCCGAAGTAGGTACCTATATCAAATTATTGCTTTGGTTACATACACATCAGATTCAGTGTCAAATTATGTAGTATACTATATGCTATGGTTTGACCTGTGTAATGGTGCAGCCAAGCGAAGCGAGATAGCGCGAGCCCAGACGAGCCACGCCACGCGCCGTCCGTATAGGCGCGGCTTGACTAAATCCGAACGGAAGCCTACTCGATTACACGGCGCTTGAATTCAACTTATTGTTGCTATTTGGCCGTCACGTCTATAACTCCTATCCTGCACAAACTCGTTTTTGTGATCTGCACAAACCGAACCGACAAGTTTAGACGGCACACGTTATCACAGAGGGCTCGGGCGTAGAGCGCCTCGTTTGGCTCGCTCTAGCACGCGTCGCGTAACTGCACTATAAGAAATTTTCTTAGTTTCATACGATGATACCACAAAACCCCGCATTGTCACTGTTTAGCTTCATGGGCCAGGATCAGCCAAAGTGTACAGAAAAGATGTGTCAAACAAAATAATCAGACAAAATGGTGTGTAATTCCATAAGCGGAATAAAATAGACACATTATGCTTCGTTTCGCTTTGGTTGAAACCGGCCTTAATTTATACTGTTCTTTGATAATAATATATTGAGAGTAAAAATAAATAAAATTGCAAAAATAAATTGTGTATTGTTTTGGTGCAGCTAAATAGTTACAATGCCAACATTAATTTGCTAAAATAATCTCGTCTAGTATCATTCAAGGAGCGCTCCCGAGGGATTTATCAAATGAAGAATACTGAATAACATCACTGGTTATAAGATACAGATAAAAAAAGCAATAGGCACCAATGGAGATAACCTTCAGATCTCTAGGTACGCTGATCCTTAAAAATGTCAAGAGCTGACCCTTTTCAGGCAAACAACAGTTTGCCTGTTAACAACAGAATTTTCGAGGCCTGTTTCCTCTAGGTTTGTAGTGTCTATTCAAGGCCCTAAATTAGTTATTTTCTAGACTCACTCTATAATCATCCAACCCATGAGTCCCGCTGTTTTCTAACCAATAACGATAAAACACAATTCTCAGTTTTCTTTCACACTTAAAACATTGATTATAAAAGGCTCGCTCCGCTCACCAAGGAAGCCTTGGTCAGTCGGGGTTTCTTATTATATTTTTCACATAAAACACTGATGCTCCACGCTTCGCTCGCCGATAAACCCAGAGTTATCAGTGTCGGTGGCCTCTTGACATGATTTGGTACGGACCCTCGCTGAATTAATCCAGAACTCCATGTGGGCTCACACTAAAAGTTACATTTAAACATACTTATATTTTTAATTTTATATATTCTTCATTTGACAAAAACCTAACCCACTTGACAGTTACACATTCAATATTCAACGTCTCACGCAACACATTTCCCTACTTTTTAACAATTTCCCTAAGCTAATTTTCAACAAACAAGGCAAATAATCGCCTACAAAATGCTTCTGGACATGTACAAAATCAATACATTCAAATACCAAACCTCACTCACTGTGATACGATTCATTTCCCAATAAAAACGGATTCAGATGCGATATACATGAAGATAAATTAAAATGGTTGATATGAAGATATATAAAAATAATGAATATTTCCGTAAAGCTATGCGTTTAAAAGCTAACTGCTCCATTTATGAAATGTGTGAATTCTACTTACTACACGTAGATTACCCAAAACAGACCTTATTCTCAATACATATGATTTAAATTACCTTTTAAACTATGTATTAAAAATTAGACCGATTATTTATCTATTTCTTAGAACACTCAAACAAACTAATAAAACCATTAGGTACATTTGTTCATCTTTACATACTTACATAACATTCATACAAAAATTAAAGCATGAAGAAAAATATTTCCAACTCTTGAGACTATTAATCGAATTTGTTCCTAGTTATTATAGTACACAGAGTTTATTTTAGCTTAACCTAAACGTTACATTCTTACTGTTATGAGGAGCCGCTTGTCGATAGCTCCATTGAGACTGACGCGGGTAGTTCCATCTGGAATTATTTTATTAGTTACTACACCACCACATGGTACGTTCAATACTTTGTCACTTCCTACACATGAAATTTAGATTTTCTGACCTGCGGAACCTTCAGGGCGCGAGTTCTCGCACATGACCGTCTTTATTTGTTTTTAATACGAAAGCAGGCTACCTAAATCATGAGTCGAACCTACACCTACATACTGGTAAGTTTAGAAGAATCGTGCCCACGCCAATGTTAGGTTTAATCAGTCTTATATATGTTATGTTTTATTGCGAATACATAATATGTATTCACAAGATAATGTCGTTATTCAAGGTTCATAATATGTATGCTATCCCGAAATGAGGTTATTCTAAACCCAATTGGCAATAAGGTTGTTCCATAACTTTTCACATTTTTCATTGAAAAAAATCTGCTGTTTTCGGGCAACTCAATGAGTCAGCTGTTTTAGGTAGCAATTTAATGCCGAACTTCTCGTAAGTTTTTAAGTTCGACATCAAATTATTTATAAAGCTAAAAAATAATAATATCAAAAACAGCTAAACTCAGAAACGTTGGGAAAAAAATAATTGTCAACATTGAGGTTTTGTTCGCTAATATTCTTTCTTTTTGTTGATAGAATAACCCCTGTTTCGGGATGGTATACATGTTATGAATCACCTTGTACATAATTCACAAGTGGGTGTCATTATAGGAAACAAACCTTACCTTATATTTTTCGACAGAAGTATCATTAACAAACATGCTATGATCCATTGTGTGCAGAGTTTCATCTTCAAGCACCGTTTCTTCTAGTTCACCATTGTCAAGTTCTCTGTCGTCGAGTTCTCTTTCATCGAGTTCTCTTTCATCTAGAACTCTTTCATCGAGAACTGCTTCTAACGCCGCGGCCAGCTCAGAGCTCTCACCGAATGTACCGCTTTCCTCTGCAAGGTAACGTTATTCATGAAACTTTGGTAACTCTAAGTCGCACCAAATCTTGAGCTTTCTGACTCAGACCGGACAAAATGTTTGGCACAACCAGATTAATGAGAAAATACATTTTATTATACAAATACTTGCTTTTAGCGTCTGGTTCAGCTGCGTTAAAAAACAACGAAAATGTTATGAGCAATTCAGTTGAAATACTTAGTGTTGAAATACCAATGTCTAGGACATATGTAACAAAGATCCTATGCCTACTCAGAACGAATTGCTACTGCCAGTACTACGCTAGTACCAACCAACCATCCCGGAAAATATTCAAACCACTTGTACTGCTCTAAATTTCTTTTTTCTTTTCGTTTGACTTCACCCGCTGGCTTAGCGGTTAATGGAAGGAGCAATTGTTGTATAAGTTGAATTCAATTAACCAGTTAAGAAGGAAATTGGTTCTGCCCCACCGTCGCAAACAGCTCGCTGCATAAACCGGTTAACGAAGGTTTTAATAGCGCTCGAGTTCCGAACGAAAAAAATACACGCCGGTATATAGCGGTTAATTACCGGTTAATTGAAAACCGGTTCCGAGCTCGTAAAAGATGATTAAAAAATCCAGGATTCAATTTATGGCTGGGCTTTTTTTACCCGACAGCCGAGAATGAGGGTAATGTTTAGACTTTAGTATATGAGCAGGGCTAGATTTTATTTCTGTAATTTGACTAACCTAATACAAATAGCAACAGGCATAGCTTCACCTAGTTTCTAATACGTTTCAAAGTGATCCTAGTGATTTTATTGAAATAAAAACCCTTGACTTTGACTTTGAATACAATACCTTGATTGAGAAACTCCGTAAAGGCTTCATCAGGCATCTGACTGAGGACAGACGGATCCAAAATGTCGTGGACAACTTCAACTTCTAGAATACAAGAAAAAAGACATATTTAATCCTATCCTACTTCCGTACAATAATATAAATGCGAAAGTTGGTGTGTGCGAGGGTGTACGTGTAGGTATGTTTGTTACCACTCCGGTCAGTAACAGCTGAACGGATTATCATGAAATTTGGTATGGAGATAACTTAAGCCCTGGGGAATTTTAATCAGTTACCATGCAAGCGCAGCAGCAGGCGGGAGCTAGTTTTAAATTTTTTGGCGTTTACGGTTTTGACTGCCTTTCTTTCCCGTATCTTTCGACGAGATAAGGTTAGTAATCGATTATTCTTAGGCCCCTCATCTCAACCTGGTCACTGACAAAAGAGAAAATAGAGACAACAAAAAAACCACACACCAAATGCTCCAAAAAAGAAATGACACTCAGATCCTTGGATATGTCTAAGAGGGGTAGTCAGAGGCACATCCAAACATTTTGCCGCAGTTAAGACTCCATATGTCACAAGGTTGCAGCTTATAAGAATAGTAGCTGGTTTCCTCACGATATTTTCCTTCGCCGTCTTAAATGCTCACATACATCGAATAGAAAAATCTATTAGTGCACGACCGCAATTCGAACCCACGACCTTCGCATCGGATTCGGATCTTTCAAGTATAAAATGATAGAACTTTTATTTTACCAACCAAGTTCATGAGGATAACTTGCAGCAGCGTACTCGTTTTCACTTAACACTCCCATGTGCGCGTCCTCTGAGCTGTCGTAGGCTGATGAGTTTGAACACACATTGATTTCTGCGGAAGAATGAGAAAATACTCAGATCGTACTCTGCGAACGACTACCCTGCACTCACAGAAATATCTTTTTATAAATACTTGAGGATCACCCACTGGTAATCATCGAATTAATAAATACAACACCTTGATTACCATTGGGTAATCAAGGTATTGTATTTATTACCATTAGGTAATCAAGGTATTGTATTTATATTATTTTGGAGGTAGATTGTTTTTTTTGGTAAAGATTAAGTCTAGATTTAGATGGTCGCGCGTTGATACTGTTACGAGCTAGGGTTCAGGATAATAATAATCGAAATAACGGTCGCAATTACTATTTTATTAAGTCACCAAAATTACATTTTGTGATAGTAACTAAAAACACTAACGCACTCTTTCGTAAAATTACATACTAATCACTCTTTTATCGCTCTCAGAAATCACTCGGATGATTTCGCATTGACAAAGCAAGTGCGTGGTTGCTGTCCTTCCCACGCGCTATCTTGCACACTCCTAGTCACGCGATAAAGCACGCAGTCTTTCGCGCGTTCATTTCTATGTGATGGAGTGCGCAATCAATCCTGGTAAAGCGCGTACGTATCATCATCATTTCAGCCGTAAGACGTCCACTGCTGAACATAAGCCTCCCCCAAAGATTACCAGAAACAATCATTTGGGGGGATTTGCCCATACTCGCCACGCTGGGCATGCGGGTTGGCGAGCGCAGATAAAGCTCTTGTTGTTAGGGAACGCTGCTGCCCATCCCCTAGCTTTGTTTCCCTTAGTCGCCTCTTACGACATCCACGGGTAGAAATGGAGGGGCCTATTCTTCAGCCGGGGCCACCACGGCGTGCGTATAAAGGCGGCTTTTATCAATAAATGTATGTACCTGAGAGTGATTGAGAAAGGGAAGGCGGTGGTGGGAGTGCCGACGGTGGAGCGGAAATTCGCACCCGCGGCGGCGGTGGCCGACGGCGACGCTTGGGCCTTCGCTGACTTGATAGCAGCCGGGGACGGACCACCTTCTTAGGCTTATTGTCACGAATCAGCTTGTCATAGTTATCCTGAGAATATAATACATAATTATACATATTATCGTGCTCTCAGTCAGTCCAGGGTAGTAATACTACTCTGCCTAATAATTACACCGCCCAACGGCAAAGCATTTTTGATTTTTATTATTGCATTCAACACTAAAAAACTGTACGAGTATATTTTAATTTGGTACCCTATAAACCGTATACCTATAGGTAATGTATTTAGGTTCTTTATTAGGCTTGTAATGCTGTATTCCGGTTTTAATGATGAGGTAGCTGGTGAAATTGCAAAACACATGAGACCAAGGCATGTCTCAGTGTGACGTGGGCCGCATTCTAGGCAGCTTTATTGGCCGGTTACTGCTTACCATCGGAAGCAAACAGGCTTACGGCCCTCCTTATGGTAAGTGTTTGCCGTCGCCTATTGCCATCAGCAACACCTTGAGCTAATTGCTAATGGGTTGCCTGCCGAACCCCTCTCCCCCTAAAGAGCTCTGGCAACCTCACTCACCGCAGGAACACAACACTATTTTAAGTAAATAATGTTATTTGGCTGCGATCTTCTGTAAGGCGGAGGTACCTCCCCAGGCGGGCTGCTCCAATTTAGAGCGAGAAAATCTTGCTGTGCCCTTTCTCCTCCAAACAACTGACTTGCCTCATAGCTCAGTTAGTAGTAACTCTGCGCTAGAGGCCTTCTGGACAGACATTTATAAATGTGATAAACACAGATGTTTATTCTGTGTCTGGGTGCTAAATATTTATCTATTATTGTCTCTGGTACCCATACTACAGGCTATGCCTAGTTTGGGATCAGTTGACCGTGTGAATATGTCCGGAATATTTATTTATTCATCATTTCAGCCGTTCGACGTCCACTGCTGAACATGGCCTCCCCCACAGACAAAGCAAACTCCTTATCATGTGGGGGGATAAGCCCATACTCACCACGCTGGGCATGTTGGCATTTATTATTATTATTTATTTATATAACTTTATAACAAAACAAGAAAAAACTAACCCGCTTCCAAGCATGCTCAGTGCACAGCGGCAGTTGGTCCTTGAGCGGCAACAGCGGGTAGTTGCATTTCGAGCCGACCGCGAACACCGCGGCGCATGACGCGTACAGCCTCTGCTCCGGCGCGAGCGTGATGTGCGCGAGGCAGTACCGCCCGCAAGGCACCGAGGGCTTTGTGCAGCCGTCCTCGGAACATATTTCCGTGATAACGGAGGCACCGCTTTCGCCGCCGGACCAGCCGTTTTCTCTGCAACGAAGAACAATAATGCTTACTTGCACCTGCTTTTCTTTAAATCACATGTGTTTACTGTTAGCCCCTTCGTCCACGGCGAGACTCAAAAGGAACGCGACTGAAACTGTAGTCACTTATGAGTTGCCTGACTGCGATAGCACTAGTATTTCAATGCGCGTCCGTCCACGGCGCTACTCAAAAGGAACGCGTTTGTAACTAGTCTCCTGGCGACTCGACATGCTGGTCGCCAGGCGACTGGTTTCGAGAAACTGTGTGAAAAATGAACGAATAAACAGTAATTATAAGTGATTCTGACGTCTCTGTGACTGGAGAAGTAATAATTCCGTGTTATCGCTCGAATTATCACTAGTCATGTTAATTATCTTCGTTTTCAAAACTTTGTTTACATAAAATCGTGTACTGAGTGACTGAGTTTCAGGAAATTCCAGTAGCGTCGTGGACGAGTCAGAGTTTCCAATCAGTCCGCAACTCTAGTTTCTAATGAGTTCCGTCACTTTTGCGTAGCGTCATGGACGAAGGGGCTTAGTTTTAATTCACTGTTAGCCTACCTACCTACTAAATGCCTACGCTTTTGTTTTTTGTGATTGAAACCTACTGTTGTTTCTTCCGATTGCTTATATCTCTGACGGTGCTGTATTTGTGTGTGTCAAATGATTTATCTATCTATCTTACTTACTTGTTGTGTCACTGATTCTTTCTTGGTCATACTGTATTAGGTCAGTTCTTCTTCTTGTCGTGTCACTGATTCTTGGTCATCCCGTCTTTGGTCAGTGACCAGGTTGAGGTATGGTGGCCCTGAAAAGGGCCTAGAAGTGCACGCAAGGAGCTTTAAGAGGCGCACTTTAATCCATTTACTACACTGATTCTTTCACCGACGAACATAATTGATCGAATGAGCGAAGATATCTCAAACAACTTGGAGGAATCGGCGTTGTATGTTTATTTGTTAGAGCAAAACTTTCGAACCGGCAATCCGATCTGCATAAAATATTGTAGGTATGATTTTAACCGGTCAAGGGGTTGCTAAGAAGACATAGGGGATCGAAAAAGTGGTTTAAAATTAAATAAGTAATACAAATACATGAAGTGGGGTGTCATATGAAAGAGCTTTGTTTATAAATTTCTAAATTATTTTGTCTTTATTCTAGGCCATACGGCTTTTCAAATTGAATGATAAAATTAAAAGATGGCTGCAGTTCGATCTAATCAAGTGAGTATGTTTAAATCTCAATCTTTTTCATAGTAATCATGCATACTTGTGAAAAGAATATCACAAACCTTAGTTTTCTCCTCTCGTCTGAAGTAAACAAGGAAGGCATACCCCGCATCGCTAGCAAATGGTTCACAGTCTGAGTCGGGAGACCTGATGATCCGCAAATGTTCAGTTGTTTCTGTCAAATGAGCAAATTATTAGGTAATGGTTTTCATGCAGTCAAGAGCGGGAGTGCTCTTTCTGCAGTTCAAGTCATATTCAATAGTAGATTGTATCTTAAGGGAGCAAAATATTATTTTTACGGCTTCTAGAGTAGAATCCCGAGCTTAGCGAGGGATTCTTTAGTAGAATCCTGAACGTAGCGAGGGATTCAAAGTACGGCGCCCGAGCCAAAAATATATTTTGCGCCCGAGTGATACACTCTACTTTTCATCACCCACTATGAGAAAATAAAAGGCACCACATATATATTTTTTTTTTATTCAGCTGGGCGGCGCGACTATGGGCCGTCGTACCAGCCAGTCTTTTTTCAAACAATATTTGCGTTCGATTTCTTTGCCGCTGAAAACTAAGATGTTCCAAATTCAAAAAGTGCGCGGCAAAGAACATTGCGGCGCACTTATAAAGAGGAGCGGGCAGGTAAACTCATTCCTGCCCGCAAAAAGTTTCTTATAGAAAACACCACATTTGGGTGCACTTAAAGGCGAACCAAGTCGTCCTTTTCGAATAGATGGGATAAAAAGTTGTTTATTTCAATAACATCACTAGGATCACTTTGAAAAGTCTTAGAAACTAGGTTAAGCGACGCCTGTTTCTCGTAAAAAAAGCCTAGAAATCTTACTACTATCCTATTACCTAATATTATAAATGTGAATGTGTCAGGATGTTTGTGGTTTAATCACGCCGTAACGGCTCAACCGATTTCGATAAAACTTGGTATAGATAGAGTTCTTTACCTAGAATAGCATATAGGCTACTTTTATCTATGTACCACGCGAGCGAAGCCGCGCGCGCTAGCTAGTGTATTTTAAATGCGAAAGTTTGGATGGATGGTCATTTGTTCCTGAATCACGTCGTTGGCGCCGGCTGAACGGACAGATTAGAAAATAAGTTATTTTTAGTAGTTAGATATGGAGGGGCCTATTCTTCAGCCGGGGCCACCACGGCCATAACGGTGTCGCATTTATTCTTCTTAAATTACCTTGACAATGCTGCACAGCGCTTTCGCTTTGCTGTGTCGCTTAGCAAGCCGGAGCGATTCGTTCGCTGTCTCCAGTCGCTTGCGCATCGCTTCCCGGCGAAAATCTAAACGCGCGCTTCGCGATTCTGCTGCTATCTCCTCTATGCATAATGGACGACTGCCGATTTCTGAAATTCGTCAAAATTATATTAAAATACATGGGTATTAAATAGGCCAATAACTATTGGCCTCATTCACAAGCTCAATTCACACGCAACGGGATATGGAGAAAGTTTTACTAAATTCGTGGAAGAACCAAGGTCGCAGACATAACTTTCAGAATCAAGTTACAGTGGCAGTGGGCAGGTCATGTAACTGACTAAACCGACAACCGCTGGGGTTCTCGAAATCGAATAGCGACTATGAAATGAACGACGCAGTGTAGGAAGGCGCCCAACGCTATGGAACGATGACATTTCGAAGGTCGCGTGAAGCCGGTGGATGGAGATAGCTCTAGACTAGACCATTTGGCGTGTCACTTTTTGAAGACCCTAGGTTTTTGTAGGTGGTATGTCAACCATGAATGGATGACATACTACCTAGCCGCACCAAGCGCTTTGCTTCTACCTTTATAATGCGGACAGCCAAAGAGTTGAACTCGTTGCCGGCGTCTGTGTTTCCGAATACCTATAATTTGGGTGTCTTCAAGAGCAGAGTGAATAGGTTTCTTCTAGGCAAACGTGCTACACTGTAGACCACATCGTCACTTAACATCAGGTGAGATTGTGGTCAAAAGTTAGCCTATTTTGTATTTTAAAAAAACCCTCATGTCCAGTGTTGGACTTCTTCAGGCTGGTTATAATAGTCATTCATCATCATTTCAGCAGTAGGTAGAACATCCAATACTGAACACAGGCTGCCCGTACAGATTTCCAGAGTGACCGATTTAGTGGCGCCTGCACCAAACAGCTCCCAGCAACCTTTACTAGGATGTAGATTAGACAAAACTAATTAAAAACAAGTACATTTTAGGAAGTTACCAATATCCGGCATTTCTTCATCATCACTGCTACTGCTATCCAGAGTCCTAAAAGCGGGTTTCTTAGAACTTATAGGTCCACAGTCAAACTCTCCCGGTGCATGCCATTTCTTGATTGGCACAGGTATAGCACGACGCGATATCCGTTGCAAAGCCTCGTGCATCGCTGGACCCCGGCCGCGACGTGGTTTTGACGAAGGAGTTTTACCTAAAAATAACAAGATAGGCAAGATATTTTATTTTTTTATTGCAATGGTTTTGGTTACATATTATCCCCTCAGATTTCTAGGTACTCCGACGGGCGATTCTCAGCAATTGAAACTCAATCTTATTTACTTTGCTGTAAGGCTGAAATTACAATATCATATTTCGATACTCAAGGTTCTTTGCACGCGTTGCTGAGGCGCGCGATACTTCATATTTTATTTTAACGAATCAGTAGCTTCTCCGGCAATTCGTCTTTCTGGACTGACCCTAAGAGGATTGCCAGAAGCATTTCAAAGGTAATATTAGTCACATGCCCACATTATCTTGATGTTTAGCCCGTATTTAAATGTAGTTGTCTCATTTAGGAGTAAGTCCAGTTTCATAAGGGATATATCCCTCTATTACTTTTAGATTATGAATGAGCCTAGCGCACAAGGAGTTTCATTGATCAAGCGAATGAAGCGAGCGGAGATCTCTTAAACCACTTCAGTGAATCAGCGTTGTATGTTCATTTGTTGGACCATAATTTTCGACTAAACTGGCATGGTAGGGCACACCAACAAAAGCTTCATCAAAAATAGATTTAAAAAAACTTTACTGAAGTGAAACATACCTGAAGAAATTTTCTTTGGAGGAGACAAAGGCGTTGTTATGGGAGTTGTGGATGTAGCTATAGGTTCAGTCTTAACTGTAACAGTAGAATTCTCGACTAAGCCTTGCTCTCTTTTAAAAACGTCCAGAAACGTTTCACCTGATGCCTGCTTACTGGGGAGAGCAGGCTGAGCATTATTTGTGCTGCTATTAATACTGGTTACTGTACTCGTAGGGGACATACAAGTTTCAACCTTAGGACTTTGGACATTCACTATGTGTGCTTCACTGACAAGTTCTCTCTTTACTTCCTTAACCTGAATCTTGGCTTTCAGCGCTTTGGTATGTAAAGTCTTAACATCTTTCTGAGTAGTTTTAGAAACTGAGTTGTAATGACCATTAGAGAGAACCTTCCTTTTAAGTTCATTTTTTACTTCACCGTTTGTAAATGCACCAGATGTATCCACCTCTTTTACTGAACTGTCTGAAATATCTTTGCTATTGTCACTTTCAGGGAACACAAATGCATCTTCTGTGTGTGATACAGTAATTTCACCAGCTATGACATCGGAATCATGAAATGTATACAACTCATTGGGATCTATTTTGAATTTGGTGTAGAAGTTGTCATTTATGTGACTTATGTATGTTTGGTCATCCCTGGAGCTGTCTGGTGTGTACATCGCTTCAGAGCAGTTCCCTGGAACCCCTTCCAGACCATTGACAGCCATTTTATATTGGGTTGCACAGCTTGCATCGGACATTTTTTGTGGAATACCACTGAATCTGCCAAAGACATGATAATTACAGAACCAAACTATACAATACATTACACGTAAAGAAACTAAGTATTAAAGACACATCAATCAGCTTACATACATTTTTTGTTTTCTCTATATTAACTTCCTGTCGGGCCCTAGATTCCTAAGTATTTTTATTCTAAAAGCTACTAATGACTATAAATTGACATTGATTACCGGCAAGTAGAATAAACTTACCCAACATTTTCTGTAGCACTCAAATAGGACATAGTGTGTTCATTTTACAACATAATCATACAAACAAATGCACTGTTACTGTATGCACTAAATAAAATTGGTCCCACAGCATCATACTGAAATGGATAGGTATAGATATAATTCAGTTACAAAGACATCAGTGTTATTATTATACTATTACAGTGTTACTGATAACATTTATTTACAAATATTTTGATTTTTCACAAATAATTCTTGCCAATGAATAGTATTGACACCTGTCAAAAACAAACTTCTGTAGTTCCTGTCTTTTTGTAGGCCTACAACTACTTCGCTTCTGTAAAATAAACATGCATTAGTGTTATTTTGTTCATCCAGACGTAAAGCATTCCTGAAAACATTAACAAGCAGACAAAAAAAGCAAAAACGAGTCTCACATGTTAGGTTCGCTAAATCATCACACATTTTGATCTTGAAGTTATTTTTATTCAGTTGCATGGATCAGAATTATTTGCAGCTTAATAATTAATCTAATAATTGGTTAAAACTCGAATTTTAAATGAATTTCTTACAAATTGTTCAACTCAATACAAAAACATCAAATAATTTGTTTGACAGACGCAGGGTTTTGGACGCAGGGGCCAATCAATCAAACAAAACAAGCAAGCATGGCAAGCAAGCAAGTTGCTTTGTCGCACAGCGTATAAATTAAAAAGTATCTCAAGTTGTTTATATCAACAAGGAGTATTTTTATCGACTTTTATTATAATAGGCCGGACAAGACGACGATTGTGTGTTGTACATTTTCTTTGTAAATAATGTACATCACACACAACCGTGATGTAAAATAAATGAAATAATGTTGTGAATAATGTAAATATCTATAAACTATGTCGATTACAGATATTTACATTATATCTATGAGTACCAAGTGATTGGTGCAAGGCCGTCATAGTACCACTCTACAGAGGAAAAGGCTCACGTCAGGACTGCAAAAACTACTGAGGCATTAGCCTACTCAGCATCGTTGGCAAGCTGTATGCGAAAGTGTTGATTGAAAGAGTTGTGAAAGAAACCGATGAAATAATATGGGACGCTCAAGCGGGATTTCGAAAGGGAATGGGATCCTGTTTTCCGTAAACAGAGTCTACGGTGTTTTCGCTTAGTCTGTAGACCAAGAATTCTGTCTACGGCTTAGTCGATTCGCCCTCTAGTTGGTTACTGAGAAAATATTATCTGTAGTATAGTTGGTTTTTATCTCTATGGTCTTGGTTGGTATTTTTTTTTTCTATCTCTGTATACACTACAATAAACATTGAGTACAAAATAAAATCACCAGTTTTTCAATGGTTTATCATGGGTTTATCATATTTTTCACGGACAGTTTTGTTTGATAAATATATCAGAATAATGTAGTAATCTAAACCATAGAAAGTACGTTTAAAAACTCATTTAGAACAACGTTTTGTGTTTAAATTTGGCGCTTTTTTCATTCTATTGAGAACCCCATATTTGAAGCGTTGTTGTGAATCCAATATGGCGATATTTGATGTTGTACTGTTTTGAAGGTACGTCAATTTGACGATTCTATCATGTTTATTCCGGTAAATATCGCGTTATTTGGGAACTTTCAACGTCTGTAAAAATTACATGTTGGTATCTATTCAATTACCTATGGGTTTATGTTGTAACGAAAGTCAGACGATCAGTATTGTTTTGTTTGTGATTTCCGATAATTTTAGTGATTATTCCATTGTCAAGTAAAATACAAAATGTATTTTGTTGTGAATGTAGTTATCAATTAAAATATTGCGGCGCCGCCATATAGCTAGGTGTGTTTCATACAAAATCAAGAACAAGATGGATTTTAATTACGGTAATTATATTCTTGCTACAGGTTCGCCTGCTTCTCTATAACTTTCATCGTTCTTGTTTCAGAAAGTTATATGTTTTATACAAATGGGAGATAAATAATCTATTGGATAGGTGCATTAGATTAGCGCCATAATAATTGATTCATTATTTGAGTACATAGTGTGTAGAGCACTGAAGATCATGACAGACACACGACGAAGAGTGAAGCTATATGCTCTGAACGCGGACAGACAATGGGACGACAGAGGGACCGGGCATGTGTCGTCATGTCATGTGGAGAGACTAAAAGGGATTTCACTGCTAGTAAGAGCAGAGTCAGATGGATCCCTACTACTAGAAAGTAAGATACAGCCAGATACAGCCTATCAAAAGCAACAGGACACTTTGATAGTGTGGTCTGAAGGTGACAACTTTGATTTAGCACTAAGTTTTCAAGAAAAAGCAGGCTGTGATGAAATATGGGAAAAGATTTGTCAGGTATGTTTATTTTATTTACACATTTTATATCAGCTGGGTTCATGAGACTATTATGAATTGATTATTTTATTTAATAAGGCCTTATCTATTCTATGTGACTTATACAGCATCAGGTGCAACTGTTTTCTCAGTTACAGTACACTAGTGCCTGAGACATGCTAATAAGGAGTAGGCTTTCCTAGCACATATACCATCCTTTCAAACTAGTCCGCCTTATCCACAGGAAAGACTTAATTTCATAACTTTTGAAAATATCCCAATTTTCACTCTAAAGATGCTATCCTACTTGCAGGTACAAGGAAAAGATCCATCAGTTGAAATCACACAAGATATTGTTGAAGAGTCTGAAGATGAAAGATTTGATGAAATGTCAGATAGTGTACAACCTGTGGAACTGCCAGCATGCGAGATGGGTCGCTTGGAGGACATCAGTGAACTAGTGAACAGTTGTCTGGTGTCGCCAGCCCGTAAAGATAAACTGGCAGCAGCAATAGAGAGCCAACACTACATAAAGAAACTGCTAAATCTATTCCACATGTGTGAAGACATTGAAAACATTGAAGGATTACATCATCTTTACGAAATCTTCAAAAGTATATTCCTCCTCAACAAAAACACACTCTTTGACACTATGTTTGCTGATGACACAATATTTGATGTTGTGGGCTGCCTGGAATATGACCCTGGTCTTCCACAGCCCAAAAAGCACAGAGAGTACCTGAAGGAGCTTGCAAAGTTCCGTGAAGCCATTCCCATCAAGAACCAAGATCTGCTCGCTAAAATTCATCAGACATACAGAGTCCAATACATACAGGATATTGTATTACCCACACCCACAGTTTTTGAAGATAATCTTTTAAGCACACTGTCCAGTTTTATATTTTTTAATAAGGTAGAAATAGTGAAGCTTATCGAGGAAGATGAGAAGTTTTTAACTGATTTGTTTAAGCTGCTTATGGATAGCAAAACACCTGATTTCAAGCGACGGGATTTGGTCTTGTTCTTGAAGGAGTTTTGTAATTTTTCACAAAATTTACAACCACAGGATAAGGATGCGTTTTACAAGACATTAGTGACACTGGGGATCCTGCCAGCATTAGAGATAACTCTAGGTATAAAGGATCAAAAGACAAAGACAGCATCAATAGACATACTCACATACATTGTGGAGTTTTCTCCTTCTGTAGTGAGGGACTATACACTGCAGCAAGCAAATAACACTGAAGAGGTATATTAGTCTCTCCAAGGTTAAATATTGACCTCATTGTTATGATTATTTATCATTTCTGTTATCATTACAGGAGCAAATGCTGTTAAATATAGTGATAGAACAGATGCTTCGTGACAGAGACCCCGAACTGGGAGGTGCAGTACAACTGATGGGTGTCCTTCGTATACTTCTAGACCCTGAAAGTATGCTTGCATCAGTCAACAAAAGTGAAAAGGCAGATTTCTTGAATTTCTTCTACAAACACAGTATACAAACGCTTATAGGTGAGTGTTCACAAAATTACAATGTACAATACATACAGTGGTGGTCATCTAATTAGAAACACCTAGTCACCTGACATTTTTATAAAGTAACTAACATTATTATAGCATTTAATAGGAGGTAATTTTTTTTTCACTACTTTACAATGTACTTTAATATCTCTAGTTTAATTACAAGCAATAATATTTGACAACCAAGACGACAATATAAATAAATATCAGTGAAACAAAAAGTATCAATATCGTTAGGACTGGCAGAATGGACAACTAATTAGAAACATTGTATGACTTGGTTCAAAATTTGATTTTTTAAACTGAAATACAGTTCTCACAATTGTCAATCACATTGTAAATATTGCCGCCATTTCTAACTCATTACGAAAAGTTACTATTTATTGTTGTTTTATTAAAAATGGGTAAAAATAAGAGCTGTGACCCAGCAACGAGAAAAATTATAGTGAATTTTCATTTAAAACAAAAATGGAGTTACAGAAAGATCGCCGATTATTTGGAATGTTCCGTAAAGATGATATTTAACGCCCTCGCACATTTCAAACTACACGGAACATCAGATAACGTGCCAAGAAAACTTCGGCCCAGGAAGACTACAGTTCAAGAAGACAGGCTTATGCTTCGATTAGCTAAGGCGGACCCCTTTAAAGGATCCAATGTTATAAGAAAAGAGGTATTTTCAGAAGACGATCCTCGACACGTGTCCACTAAACTAGTTCGTAGACGGTTGGTTGAAGGAAAATTGTTAGGAAGGATCGCTAGAAAAGTACCACTGCTAACCAGGCAACATAGAGAAAATCGTCTAGCATTCGCTCGCAAATATGGCAGTTGGACTATTCATCAATGGAAAAAAGTTTTGTTATCAGATTAAACTTAAATTAATTTGATTAATTCCGATGGAAAACGATATGTACGACTACCAATAAACGAGGCTTTGAATAACAAGTACACTAAAAAGACAGTTAAGCACGGTGGTGGAAATGTAATGGTGTGGGGATGTTTCTCAGGGTACGGGATTGGTCCCGTGAGAAAGATTGAAGGGCAAATGGATCAATATCAATACAAAAAGATCTTGGAAGAGACAATGATTCCATATTCCGAGGAAAATTTGCCAGTAACTTGGATATTTCAGCATGACAACGACCCAAAGCACACAGCACGCAGCGTTAAAGCGTTTCTTACAGAACAATCCGTGACAGTATTAGAGTGGCCTGCCAATAGTCCGGATTTAAATCCCATAGAAAATTTGTGGCACACTATAAAGAACAACCTGTCGCAGAAACACGTTACTAATATTCATGGACTTAACAGTGCATTTGAAGACGCTTGGAGAAGTATTCCTGTAGAAACTTGTTATAAATTGATTGAATCAATGCCGCGTCGCTGCAAAGCTGTTATTGATAATAAAGGCTACCCTACCAAATACTAATTGTCTAAGGATGTAGTATTTTTAGTATTTTTCAAAACTATTGGGGTTTTGTTCAAATTAAAAATGATTTAAGTAATTATTTTTTTGGTGTTTCTAATTAGTTGTCCGGTTTGTATCTCGTTTTTTATTTTGTTATTAATATAACTTTCAGTTTTAGAAAAACAACCGTTGTTTTCTGTTATTAAAATGGTATAACAATGCAATATAATATCCGATACATCGATTTTAATACGTAGGAACACTCAATGATACGTTAAAAATTAGTTCGAAAGGGAATTTGCAATAAAAATATAAACCCAGGTAGGTGTTTCTAATTAGATGACCACCACTGTACATCTATTAACCCATTAAGACTTGATCTGAATATTCCATACTAAATGGCTGGGATCATTTTAATTTGTTAATGTACTTTGTTAAATGTTTGTAAACAAACCATCCATACTTAACCTAAAGTTCTCTTGCAAATATTGAAGGAGTGTTCACAAATCAACAACAAATGGAGAATTTCAGGAGCAGTTTATTAACAAACATTTTACATTGAGTTTGACTGGAGTAAAGTAACTTACTGTAAGGCATTGCACTTCTTTAATTGATGAGTTAATTAAAAAAAAGCACTGGGTAGACAACATCCTCATGATTTTTATTTAGAAGAAAGGGAAAGATATCGAGAATAGGGTTGCAAAAAACCACGAATTTGTGAAATGGAACACTGAAATAACATCCCAATTTGTCCACAGCACCGCTGCTAGCAAACACAACAGGAGAAAAGCCACTGAAAGAGGACTACCACACCGTGCAGCTACTCGGACTGGTGTTGGAGCTCCTTGCTTTCTGTGTTGAGCATCACACATACCATATCAAGACCTGCATATTGAATAAGGTATGTTAATCTGGCCCACAACTCCTTTCCCTATGTTTGGGAGACATCTCCAGTCTGGCTTTTTAGATCCATGAGGATTTTTATAGGCATGTGTCTAAGAATCATATTCTTAATCATTTTGAGGTGAAGTTGTTGAAATTGTATTGACAGCTATTTTAATGTAAATAATGTCATTCTAATGAAACTGGTGTTTAAGACTTTACAACTAATTCTTAGTCTTAAGTATTTGATGCCAGGGTAAGGGTCTGATTAAGAGCTATGAATAAGTACAATATAGATACGCGCATACGGTTACTTAAATTAGGTATCGTAAATTAAGTTGTTTAGAACAGAACTGTATGCCCCTTGGTCTTTGCAGTATTTTGCAGCTGCATACCTGCAATTTGTAATACTAATATTATAAATGCGAAAGTTTGTGAGGATATTTGGATGTTTGATCTTCAATCACGATGATGATGTGATGTGCAATAGATATAGTTCAATATATATTTAATTTTTTATCAAGATTATTATTTCATTTAAGATATATTTTTTATCAAGGTACCACGCGACCTAAGCCGCAGTCGGAAGCTAGTTAATCATAAAATGTACTTGCAAAACGAACATTATTTTAATCAAATAATGTTATTTGGCTGCGATCTTCTGTAAGGCGGAGGTACCTCCACAGGCGGGCTGCTCCAATTTAGAGAGAGAAAATCTCCTTGAAGATGTCTAGCCTCACGCGATTCAAATACAATAGCATTCCGTACCTGACGGCTTTTTATTTTCTTGTTTCTAGGACCTACTTCGTCGCATCCTGGTGCTCATGAGGTCAACGCACACATTCCTGGTGCTAGGCGCGCTCAGATTCATGAGGAAAATCATTGCGTTGAAGGATGAGTACTACAACAGATACATCATCAAAGGAAATCTCTTTGCGCCCGTGGTCGACGCTTTCCTAAGAAACAATGGCAGGTAAGGAATTAAAAAATAACTTTTATTTAAGTATATTATTTTATTTTAATGATTATCCATTTTATATGGGTTTTTGAATCTGCCCATTCTCGTCTATTCAGAGTGGACGGGCCAATCATTCAAGATTAAATTATACTTTGGTTTTGGACAATTCTTTGTACATACATCCTTCACGGTTTGACTACATAATTAACTTTGATTAATCACACTAACATAGGCATGTAACGCCTCCCACAACTGCGTCTATCGTCGTTAATTAGCGGTCTAAATTTATAGCCGTCCTATTTATTTTACTCTTTAAGAATAACATGGCTATAGTTTTAGCGCGATTTTACGGCGTTACACGTAGGTGTGGGACAGGCATAAGGTTACATAAACTCTTCTCAAATACTGAAGCCCTTGATGCAATTTTTCAGGTACAATCTTCTAGATTCCGCCATACTAGAACTATTTGAGTTCATCAAACTTGAAGACATCAAATCACTGTGTTCACACGTCGTCGAAAACTACGGCAAGATTCTAGAGGATGTGGAGTACGTACAAACATTCAAAGCTCTAAAAACGCGGTATGATCAACATCAAGATAAACTCAAGGAACGAGATCGAGGTAAGTTATTTATCTATCTCTTCTCTAATTGACGACCTCGGTGGCGTAGCGGGCGAGCACCCGTCGGAGACGCAAGGGGTGCGAGTTCGATTGCCGCTGCGGGACAAATGTTTGCAAGTTCTGCAAATATTGGAAACAACGCACTGGAATACGCAACGTTAGTTGGCCCCCCAATAAATGGAAAGACACATAATAAAGGTTCACTCTGAAAATCTATGGAGGAGGCCTATGTTCAGCAGTGGAATGTGACTGATGTGTTTGCATGTATAAAAGATGCTACATTTATAACACTTGTTTTACAGTGAGCGGGAGCGTAGGCGTGACAGAAACAGTAGTGCCATCTCTCTTACGCACGCGGTACCGACGCGAGGCGCGGCAACCTGACGAAGAAGAAGAGATGTGGTTCAATGATGACGATGAATTGGACGACGAAGCGCCTTTAGACGCCGCAACGGCGCATCCCCATGCTCACCACGCTTTAGATGCAATCGGTAAGTGTAATTGTGCACATTAGTGTGGTATTTTGCGACGAATGCACTAATAGTATTGACTTACTGAAGAACCACTGCCTTACAAATCGGTCTAGGAAGAAAATCCTTCTGGCAAACTGTCAGCGACATACGCCAGGTCAGATAATCATTTGAATAATCGCGCGAATTTGTTTACTGAAAGTGATTATAAAACCGAGTTCGCCAACGCTCGGCAAATCATTGCGCGTTTGAAAAGCTACACGTTTTCTTGTTGTAATTCTGAGCAGTCTGTTCATCGCAATGCGGTTAGCACTAGTACCTTGTGTAATGTTAGCAATGTATTTGCATTTTAATTAATTAATTTACCAACTTATTCATTTTGCAGGCAAAATCGTCGAGAAGAAAGTGTGCGCGACGAACGCAGACGTTGCGAACGGCCCGAGCCGGGTTCTGCTCACGACGACGACCGCGGCTAAGCCGACGCACACCGACGTTCAGGTATCCTCGCCCAGATTACTCAATAAGGTAAACTTTTAGTTCCCTCATTCCTAACGCTTTGTGCTGGGGCATCACATGCGGCCTGTCACAGAGATGAAACAAAACCAACCGATAATAGAATCACACTTGAATAAATCATTTGCTGAATCCTGCCTATTCAATTGGTGTGCGTGCAACCCTTATTTGTGACTTGGTTTGGATTGCTGAGTTTTCATGGATGATTGCGCTAATTAATCATCAGTTTTCAATGGCTTCTGCTGCCTGCTTGAAAAAATAAATTATGTAGGATGTATAAAAATGATGTCTTTCTGTTAGTTTTTATGGCTTTATCTGGCAATGATAGATATTCTATTTGTTCATGTCAACAAAAATGTAGCGTGTTTCTGTCTCTAGTCTTATTTCATTCACCAAACACGACTGAAGGCAGATTGTAGTAAAAATTGGAAGCATGATATTTAAGCGCACGTCGTCGGCGCCAAGCCTTTTGATACAAATAAACAGCTTTTATCATCATTGCCTGATCAGCAGCTAAGAGTTTTCACACCTTCACGATATTGTCGTCTATCGTCACGACTCAACGTCATCTTATGGGGAAGCAAATGTATGCAAAATGTGCTCTCCTTTCGCACCTCCTGCACGACACCCGACAGCTCGGTGTGTTTGATATCTTCCTAAGTGTCTGTGTCTCTTATCTGCCATCGCTGGTTCTAAAAACTAACAACAATGACAACAATGTGGTCCCACGATATTGTGAAAAGGCATCCAGACAAAAGGACGTGATAGATGATGATATTGTACAGTTGTGGAAACGTATCCCCAAAATGTTCTAACATTTTCTATCTCCGCAGGGCCTGGTAGACTACGACGGCGACTCGGACGAGGAGGAAGAAGCCGGCAGCGGCACGAGTAGTACTAGCGAGGAGCGCGACGCTAAGCGGCCGCGGCTCGCGTAGTTTGCCCGCATTCAAGGAATATAGAGGAACGAAGCTCCGCCCGCCTCGCTGCGCTGTGCCCAGTGACCTTCAGGTGATCGCACATCGGTAGTTTTAATCACGGGACTATCATTTTCGTGGTGTTGACCACGGGATTGTAATATATTGATTATCACATTTGTGGTTTTGCCCGCATTATTATAACATAAGTGGTTTTGAACGCGGGATTAGCGCATTCGTGGTTTTGATCGTGAGACTGTCACGTTCGTAGTTTTGAACGCGGTATTAAAGCATACGTGGGTTTGAATCCGGGACTATCACATTGTGTGTTGGTCGCAGGTTATAATGTTCAACGCGTTGTTAGCAATTCGTGGTTTTGATTGCGGTAATATCACATTCGTATTTTTGATCACGAGATAATCACATTTGTGAAACCGATCTCGAGGTCACATACGCGGTTTTGATCACCAGTATAAATATCCGAGGTTCTGATTCGCAGGATAGTCTTCCGCGGTTATAAATCGTGTTATGACATCAGTCTGCATTCTCTCTGTGATTTTGTAACATATTTTATTCATTTTATATATTTTTTTCTCATAGATAAGTTCAGTCTAGATTTAAACAAATCTCAGTTTAATAAGTGCGATACAAAAAATCTGTACAAGTTGGAGTGTTAATATTCTTTTTACAAAGCTGGTCTGATTTAAATTCATATAAAATCTCCAGAGAATGTAGACATGTCCGCGGCGCTGTGCCCTTAATTCAGAATGTTCAGACGTTTCTATATTGTTGCGCTATTGTTGCCCTACTCTTTCTCATAGAGAATTAATAAGACAATCATAGCTTTGCTCCTATCATTTTGCTACAAAAAGCACATAATATGAAATGACAGCTGTTGTAATGAAGCATGAGAACATTTTTTCATGAAGAACCCAAGGAATCAAGGGCAAAATCAATAGCTTTGCTTGTAGATCAAAATTGAACCCTAAACGTCTTTGCCCACTACCCCGTACCATACTATGACAGTGTTATGAACGTATCGGGCATGAAAAAAACACGACAGACACTACTACGCCCAGTAGAACGTACCATTATATTCTCGTCGTGAATTCGCTGTCGGTCCGGTTATGGCACGCTAAGGTGTTGGTCGGTGACAGAGCTGTCTCAAGTGGGCGTTGTTTTATATGAATTTATACAAAGAAATTTGCTTGTGCCGATACGGATATGTACACGGTATGGAATGTTGTAGTGGGAAAAGGCCTTAGAATAGTCTTATTAGAACGATGTTTGGTTGGATATAATATTCTGCACAAAATAATCGAAAACCAACATATCTATGAAAATACTACCTAATACATTCACTAAAAAATTTGCATATTGCTGATTGCCCCTTATAGCCGTGTTGTCCATTTGTAAATAAAGAGTGTTTTCTTTGATTAGTTTGGGTACCTTTTAGCCTAATAATTTCAAATGGCTCCAGAATGTAGAACAAAACGTTTCAGTGTTAAAAGTAAAGGTTACTCTTATCAATGATTTAAATCGAAAAGTACAAAGAAAAATATAAGGGGGGAACTCTAAACATAGACATAATAGTAAATGAAACCGAGAACAGGATGTGAACGTGTAAAAATGTATTTATGAGAGAAAATTACTATTTGGAACGTAATATGACCAATCGTATGTTAGAATGATGTAAATCGTATATGTGTGCTGCAGAATTGCTACTCACTAGGATTGAGTTCTGTTCATGTTAGAGCGAAATACGGCATGGGCCGAATAATTAAATTATATTAAACCTTATAATTCTCGCCAGTAATTATTCGTACTTCTTAGACAAAATGATGTAGATCTAAAAAGACAAATGTTTGTTAGCGCTTTCGTGCCTTATTTCACTTCTATTATGAACAGAACTCAATTGTATCACATTCAGACTTGTCTGATCTCTAAATATTTTTATTTTCACAAAAATGCTTTACTGAATTGCAGTTGTAATATTCTATTAGTTACATTGATGTTTCTTTCTTTATTTTGCACAATTTACTTCATTTGAGCTTCTGTGAGATTGCATGCCATAATTGTGAGTACTTTATCCTGCTTCTTTATACACTGAGAGATCATTTTACCACGATCCACGACACTATGAAACACGAGTGACGACAGCGCTTGTACAACTTCGTGTCGCGTAGCTCTTGGTAAAACGTGCTCCTATTTACATGAAATTAGTTGTAAGACCATCTCTTACCCATTACAATCTTAGTACAAATGAAATATATTTTGGTATAAAATAAGTTTGTTTTAGATTTCCATAGAATTCTAAACTTTTTAATGTGTGCGCAAAAACTTGTGTAATATCCTAAACATGAATATCATTTTAATCTCACAAAAGCTCAACATTTGTTGAGGGTATAGTTACAAATCATTTTTGTTCTGTTATTTATTTAATAAAATATCTTTGCATATTATCTGGATCCTTACTATTTTTGGTATCAAATTTTTTTAAATCATCTAGAAAATTTGCTGGAATCGCACGGAATTGCATCGTTCTACTCAGATGGCAGATTGTTAGCTGACAACATCTGCCATCTGAGTAGAACGATCTGCCTGTATGAGTATAATCTAGGAATCTTCAAATCTAGAGTGAATATGTTCCTTCTGGTAAAACGTGCTTCATCTTAGGCCACATCTCACTTGCAAAACTGAGTTGGTGGTCAAACGCCTAACCATCATCAATATTTTTTTTTTATTCGCCTTGAGAAATAAATTCTCATTATACCGAATACTAAAAATATTTGGGATACAGATTTATAATGCTGTCATACTAAATTATTATTTGAAATTAAAAGATCAGTGATTTGATGATGTACTTTGAAAATGAGAAATTGCTTCTGCATGCTTTTGATTGTGCTCATCAATGTTGATTGTGCATCTCCTTTTTCATGTAAATCATTGAATATTTTAATAAGACCCATCTGATCCGTTTCAGATATAACCAGATTTACCTTCCTTCTTGATTTAAAATTGTTTCTGAAGTAGTCTTGATTGATTTACGCTGTATATAATCTTGACTGATTTATACTATATAATAGTAAATTTGCCGTAAAATTATTTGACATAATATATAAATGCAACCATGATTATGCTTGTATGTTGTTCTTGAGAATATTGCTACGAACAGTTCTCAAATTTTATGAAAAGCTTGTGTGGATGACACTTACCTTGTCCAACAAGTTAGTTTTATGGAATTGATTTAGATGATATACTTATATTTTTTTATTGTCATTCACAATGTAGTTGTGAGTAGCAATGTTGCATTGAAATAATTTAATTTGTGTCCTGGTTTATCAGTATTACGCTTTTCTATACTTTCAACAAAACCTTCCTGTTTTCGCTTATGATTGTAGCTTTTTTATACAGAAAAAATAATGTGTATGTGATAATAGTATCTGATTAAGATCCATATTATTTTATTACTTTAAACACTTAGTTTAATCATTCGTATATGTAAATAATATTATTAGATTTTGTAATAAAAAAATACCTTCAATGAAATATTAGACGTTGCAATACTGAACATTGCCCTGCACCATCAACTTTGTGTTTTTGTTTAGAAGGTGAAATAATTTGGCAATCTCAAAGATTTATTTTGATTTGAACGAGTTGAATTTGAACCTTTGAAAGTTTGAAAAGTTTTGAAACTGTCAAAAGTATGTAACCGCCCAAACAAAAAAATGATGGTACAGGGCAAATTATGTTTATTGCTAGCACTTTACATTATGTAGCGTATTCTTGCACATTTTTGCGTTGTTTGGCCTAAACGAAATATACGATGTCTGGTGTATATAGATACACGGGGTTTCTTGTTTTGATCAGATAATGTGATTTTTTAAGAATACATCGCCATGTGATGTCCCTACATACTAGTTAGTGCATCGAATGTGTTATAGAAGCTGTTTCTCGTAAACTTTCCTCAGATAACCTGCTTACACCCACTGACTGGTAACCTAACGAAAAGTGTGGTATCTCCACACTGACGGATTTGTCTGATCTTGTATTCTCATCATCTACTTTATTATTGTTAAGTGGTATACGCCTACCAGCTTAGTTAAAATGGACCATTTCCTAGTAAAAATCACTTCCGTTTTACTCCCATGTTTCAATTACGGAAATTTTCCAATGCACCCTGCGTTTCTTATGTTGATTTAATTGACATTATAGAGATAGAACTTCATACTATGTGTTCAAACGACATGCGTTATGTCATCTGAAATTCCTTCCAAAATGATCCTTACGTCTACTTACTTAAAAGTTGATGTTTAGTTTGACATTTGAGTGCGTGTGGTATAGCTCAAACATATCGCAAGCCCCTAAAAGTCAAACTTAAATTAACTTCAGTCAGGATCATTTTGAAATGAATTTCAGATGACATATCGCACTTGTTTGAGCACGGCTTAAGATTTGCTATTTATTTATTTATTGGTGAAAGCACAATTTGAAAGTATGCAACTAGTTTTTATATAATTGACTTTTACATTTTGCTAATGTTTATGCTGAACCTGAACACAATTATAATCCCTTGAATGCATATCAATTTATTATGTCCCTGAATAAAAACGATTGATCTCTGTAACCACCACTTTTCTGCGTATGATGGTCACACAAGGCGTTCTAAACTTTAGACTTACTTTTTGTCTCGGAGCACTTAATGCGCACGCGCACAGTGAAAGCGAGGCGAACGCTATCATTACATTCGTGGGATGAATTTGTCAGAGTATATTGTAAATAATAATAACGTTTTGTGTAATAATTTTATTTTGAAATCTGCCAAATCCACGTGTAATAGGCTAATAGCATCGAGCTGTCAATTAGATTTATACGATACCTTATATTCCTTGAAATAATTACTCTTTTATGGGCTACCATTGCCATCCGCAGATTGTGGCCGGCGCATAGCCATGTAAAGGTCAAGTTCTGCGGATGGTGAAGCGCCCTTTTCGGAAATACGAAGCTCTAGGTGAAAGTAGACTGTAATGATGACTATTTTTTATCTGTCTAGGTGGATGACCATCATAAACTAATTTATACACAAAATAAAATTAAATAGATTTACCTATTGGCATGTTGTGTAAAATAAATAAGCTTACTATAATGCTATTATTATGATGTCACTAGTTAAGTAAGCAATATAAATATAAGGTAATTCGAATGATGTTGTTTCAATGTTAAACCTGAGGTTGCACTAGAGAAAAAAATATTCAGAACAATAATAGAATGAATATATTGAAATAAGTTTGAGTAAAACACACACATTCAATACCCATCACTCAACACACTTTTCTTATTTAATGTATCAGTATTATGAATAATAGCAGGCGACTATAGATACACTCACGGTAGCTACCTACTAGGTTCACCTGTTCTGTGGCCAGTCCATTCGATTATGAACAAAACTGCGAGTTTTTTAATGCTACTCTTTGGTTACAACAGCAATGCAAACAGATAAAAACCTAAAGGAACCATTACGATTCTGGCGTTTTTTGTATTATATTCACCAAAATACAAAGAGTGCCTGTGCCCCACATGGTAATTGGGTATAATACTTGGTAGGCACCGATAAACTACATGTTTACTAAGTTGTCAAAGCCCAGGCCACGAGTATAAACTAAAAAGGCCCCGAGGCAATTTTGCGGAACTAAATCCATAGGCACTAAGGCAGCGGCCGTAGTTCTCACTTTTCGACCGTGAAAAGTGAATAGCTTACCGTTTTTGTACGGCGGCGTCTGTCACGAAGGGCACCTACAAAAACCGTAATCCATTCTCTTTTCACGGTCGAAAAGTGAGAACTCACTGTCATTTCAGATTACGCCTCTTCTCACCGCTTCTATCGTAGCGCGAACTCTACCCTGCGTAGCACTATCGCCCTCAAATCTGAACGCGATCATGAGGGCAGCGATTTTTTTTCAATGGTAATCTTTTAGTCTAGGCACACTCAAGATCGCTATCATTTTTTGAGCTCGATTTAATTCCACCAGTAAGTAGGTACAGTTCTAAAGGCTAGTGTCGACTACTTCAGTCTTTAGCTTGCTGGCGAGGGCGCGGCGTAACTGCATCGCGTCTGGAGGCGGCAGTGGCGTGACTCCAGCCAGAGCAGCGGCCGCCACTCGCGCTGACCGCGGCCTGGCTTTGGAGTGGGAGCCTTCACCACCTAGAGAAAATAGATTCTGGAACCAGACTGTACACCTAGTCCCCATAACGTAACGCACCTCGCTTGTCTCAGTCATGACCAGCTCAACCCATGAAAGAACGATATTATGGCAAACAAGGACGTCATCATCATGAGCCTGTGGAAGTCCATTGGAAAGAGTGCCACGACGAATGGTCTTGAATGGCGATGGTCTCGTGGATGTCGTAAAAGGCGAATAAGGGAAAAAAGCTAGGGCGTGGGCAGCAGCGTCCCCTATTTTCACAAAGATAGCCCTAACGGCGCTCGCCGACTTTCGTGCCCAGGCGTGGTATGGGCAAATCCCCCCATATAGGAATGCTCTTTGCAATGTGTGGGGTAGGTGTCAGTGGACGACCTAAGGCCGAAATGATGATGATGAACTCACCTGCAGCATCATCTTCGATTTCGGCAGCCCCGAGACGTTCCTCACGAACTTTCTTCTTCAATGTGATCAACTTGTCTCTCTGTTGTTTCAAATACTCCTGACGTGCCTTCACTTCTTCCTCGCTGACCTGAAACGCGAATAGCACAGGATCGTTGGACGAACTGTCAATGATGATTCGATCAAAGGCATGTTACAAGCACTTACTTCAACTTTCCTAGGCGGTGGTCTTGGTGGTTCTATAACCGTCTTCTTCACTTCCACTGGATAGGGAACAGAAAACGTCGTCTCAGAGATTTCTTCCTTCTTATCGAAGCTTTGCAGTTTTGACAATAGATTCTTCTTCTCTGTCACTACATCTGCCGGCGGGACTGTTATTTCTTCTGTTTCATCAAAGTCTGCTGCGAGTTGCAATCTGAAAAATAAGGTCGGCAAAATGCACCTACAGTTTATTCTTGGGAAATGTATGAATCCGCCACAGCCTGTCTGATATCTAAGTGGTATTTTTTAATATCAGACAGTGGTGGAAACCGTCTTACAGAATTTTTCTTCACAGATTTTTGTGAGACTGCTAAAAGAACCGTATCCAAATATGCCGCCATAGGCTGAAGCTCACTCATATCAGAAGTACCAGAAAAACGACAATAGTGATGAGCCTACTCAAGGACCGAAATTATTGAGGTTAACTTTACAGTCACGCTGACCATCGATCATTAGCGCTGACCGCGCAGTCTACTGCCAGTGAGCGTTGCAGTAATGCATGCCAAACAACCATGTGCCACCGCGTTAAAGTGACTGTAAAACCAGCTTATAGATAGATGCTGACTTATTCTTTAGTTCGGTCATCACATCGTCGCTGTCGGGCCAGCCATCGCTCTCGTCGCTTCGTGAAGTATCAAGGTCTTCGGTGTCCGATGAAAAGATATTGGGCATAGCGCCGTATCTTCTTTCTATCAGTTCCAAGGCCTGCAAAAACAAACAAAAGATCGTGAATTAGGTTGTTTTGTTACCATTTCATAGGAGTCCTTCAGATGGGGCTGTACCTAGTCTTCGTGTAACGGGCTTTGCCGTGGGACTTCTTTGGTGAAAGGACTCACCTACCCCCAGAATACATGATGAAACCTTACCATGATGCCTTGTAGACCTTCATGCTTCATCATCGGTCACATCGTCGCTTCCTAAGGTGTGATTGTGTAGCCAAACAAAAGTCTATAGGTAATAAATTAAAAAAAATAGTCCTAAGATACTTGTATACTACAGTACCTAGTAGGTACTGGGTACCTACCTATTATCAAGATTAGGTACCTGCAACTGAAGCTCCACATTCTTATGGGTCATCATCTTGACGAACATGTCGTAGTCATTCGCAGCCCAGATTTGTTCGAAAAGCCGCCTGTGGAAGTGCGCAGGCAGGCCGGCCAAGTCCCTTGCTGAGAGCTTGCAAGCCGCTTCGAACTGGTCTGCTGTGATTCCAATGTCATCCATAAATGAACCCAACATGACATCCACCTGAAGTCCGAAAACGAGAACCATGAAATCACTATAGGTACCTACTACTATGGTAGATATTATAAGTTACCTAGGGATCTGAAAGACGCCTGATAATAAAGTCACAGCAACGCGCCATGCACGCAACAATTCGTTTAGACACGGTTTTGTGCGCTAAGTTTGGCAGAAAGAAACATACAGAAACAACCTACTTTGCAACATGAAGCAGCTAAATAGAAAGTTGAAAAAAATAAAAAGCTATGGGGTCACGAAACTGTACCTACTTAGTCCACAAACACGGAAGACACCATAAATATTGTTACCTACCTATGTAGGTAGGTAACAATATTTATGGTATCAGATGTACCTATGTAGGTACATCTGAAGTTCCTAGGTAGGTAGGTACTTAGTATAGGGGGTAGTAAGAAGCACTTGGTAAGAAGGTCCCTACCGTAATCACTGCACCTGAATACTCCTGACACTCACCAGATTCCGATATTCATCATGTATTTTTTTGTATTCTGGCCTGTCTAAGACTTCTCCGTTATCAGTTGGCTCGAATGCTGAAAATGTTATAAATTTATGCAGAAAAGGAAATAAAATTATAATATTATGCTTAGTTTCCCCAACTCACGTAAAGACTTTTCTTCTACAAATGTCTGCAGGGGCACATTCCACACTGGACCGTGGAGAAAGCCCACCAGTGAGTCGAACACCCACGCATTACCATCAGCACCCTCCATAGCTTTACCACAAATCAGATGAAGAAATTAAAATATGGTGAACGCTGTATTGAGGAATCTTTGTGACGTCTGTTTTTATTTTCGTGTTGTTATGGTTACAGTACCTACCTACTTAGATAATATACTACATACCTACTGTAACTACACAATAACAACACCTCCAATAAATACCTACCATAGAGTAATTTTGTATATACCTACCTCCTCATTCAAGGTAATTTCATTGCTAATCGATTGCTGTAATAGGCAAATAATAATGATAGTTGGGCAAATAAATAGTCCTCGGCCGGCTATGGTAATGTGTGGCTGGAATTCACTCAGAGGGGTGAGTGGGAGTTGGCACTATGGTTTTTACACTCACTTGTAAGCGTGATCCACGTGTTTATGTATGGAATCCGTAACAGTGCCTCTATCGGATCCGTAAACAGATTCTCGGTCTACGATCGGATCATTATTATCATTATTGACTGGCCTCATAGCTCAGTTGGTAGTAACTCTGCCTTCTGCGCTAGAGGTCGCGGGTTCGATTCCCGCACTGGACAAACATTTGTGACTAACACAGATGTTTGTTCTGTGTCTGGGTGTTAAATATATATCTATTAAGTATATCAGTCTCTGGTACCCATAGTACAGGCTATGCCTAGTTTGGGATCAGTTGACCGAGTGTGATATGTCCGGAATATTTTTTTATATTTTTATTATTGTCACTCATTTTGTCCATACAAAAACACGTGTAGCGTGCATGTTCCCACACTTCCCAAGCACCGCACACCAAAGACCACAGAACACTATCAAAGACTTTAAAATACACTACCCGCACACGAGTAAGAGTGAGTAAACGTGTTGCGAGCGAGAGAAAATGTTAAGTATCGTTGGGGTCGTACGTAAGCAGTTTGGTGTACGTCCCGTCTCTCTACTGTCAGTATAGTGTCAAACAAATGAAAATGTCCATGTCAGACAAATCAACAAAAAAAAAAACAAAAAAAAAAGGAAAGAAACACGAATTATGTACGCAAACCAAAAAAATATTCCTTTTTTGGTATAATTCTGTACGACTCTTTGTTTCGTGACTGAACTGGACGTGAAAATCGTGAAGTGGATTGGAGATTGGATTCAGCAGGCAGACAGGAGTGCTAAGCGATTCCAGAATTTATTTTGTATTAACGATGGATAACCGTACCTTGATGGAGTGTGATAATGTTAACGGCGTAAAACTATCATTGAACTTGCAAAACGGTTGTTACTCGAACGTTTCTACCTATTCGCCGAGATCGCGGAAGTTCACGATCACATACAAAAGTGAGAGAAACAGGAGCTCCTGGGCAAAGACATCGCTGTTTTTAGCTATTCTATTCAATATTGTGGTGTTCAGCTACATTCGCATCAGTTTCACAGCGTTCGCCTACATAACTATAATATGTTCATTTCTCGCATTCTTCTGGATCACACACAGTGTTCAGTCAGGTCAGTTCTTCATATCACTCAGCTACCTATCTAATTAATTATAATAAAACACTCGAAAAACATCACCCTCCTTCCTTCTCGGTAGTCGGGTAATAACATCTAACAGTCACATACTTCATTCTGACCCCACACTTGGGTTCCCTGTGTCGTGGGTATCAGAAACTACGAGTACCATGGTACCACAACACTTAGACCTGGAACAAATACTTGCAGATCATGCAAACATTTGTCACACACCTGATGGACCAACGGCATTGTTAAAATTGCGGGATGCCGGTGAATGGGAAAACCTCAAGACTGTTAATTATGGAACACTTTGGGGAGGCATATGTGGACTTCTACAGGCTGATGATGATGTAATAGTAGGTTCTTCACTAGCCATGTTTTACTTTATGTTTAATACAGATTTATTTTTACAGAGACACTTCTAGTCATTCCAACAGTGGGGTTACAGAGCTCGGTAAAGTATGTTTGGGGCAAGGAAGATATTTTCATATCGTGGACCAGTATTGACGATGTTATCATCAATGAAGTGATAAAAATGGTATGTAAAACTTAGCTTGGTACATAACTGCAAAATGGAAGATGAATTTGGGGATTCTTTCCTATAGCTAATTCATCTCAAGTTTTGTTGTAGAATATTTCCAGAAACCCGTGTGTCCTAGATCCTAAAAATTTGAAGACATGTGCATTGAAGGAGCCTTTGAGAGGTGCACTTTAATCCTTTAACTACACTGATTCTTTCTCCGATGGTCATAGGCCCTGTTCAGGGCCACCATACCTCAATCTGGTCACTGAAATAGTACAGGATGACCAAGAATCAGTGACATGACAAGCAAGCAAAAACAGCTAGTCTGCATTTTGCTGTTTTTACTTACACTTGTGAGTGTGAATCACATGCGTTTGTATGAAATCTGCATATAGTGGATTTTTACTGTTAGCTACTCATTTTAATAATAATAAATATTTATTCATTACCTTAGCGCTAAAATTTACATTGTGGATTATAATCTAATTAAAGGTAAAACAATTACACTATGCCTGAACTAGGAAAACCTGTATCTCAGGCGTAAGTTAAAATTTTGTTTAGAGTTTGTACCATTTGAAATAAACCATAAATAATGGTCTTATGGGAGTGTGAAAACTGTGGTGCAAAATGCAGACTAGTTGCTCAGAATACTTGGATTGGACAATACGAGATGATTCATAGAAATGTATACTGTCCCGAAGGGAACAAACAGAGATACATTTACTTTCACATTAATTATTGTGATTTTGTTCGTTTCAGAATCGAGTATTATTTTTCCTGACAGTATTAGTCAAGCCTAATACTGAATTGAACCCTCAAGATACTGTTAAGCTGGTGCCAATTTTTCAAGTAAGTATTATAAACTACCCACATCTACTTTGTATGACTATTAAGCCGTGTTAAAACGGCGTAAGATATGTCATCTAAAATTTATTGTAAAATGATCCTTACATCTTCTGAATAAAGTAAGTTTGAGTTTGACACAAGTAGAAGGAAGAGAGTTTTATGGTGGGAAGCTACAGGCTTATAATAAAAATAAATAATTAATTTGTAAATTTAGTTTATGTAAGCACCCAGTATATATCTGAATAAAATGAATAACACCCAACAGTCCTGACCCCACACTAGGAATACCTGTGTCGTGGGTAACAGAAACTACGAGTACCATGGCACCACAACACCCAGACCCTGAACAAATATTTGTAGATAATTCAAACATTTTTCCCGCAGCGGGAATCCAACCCGGTGCGGGTTCCCCCTTGCGTTTCAGTTGGGCACTCGCCCGCTGCGCCGCGGTCGTCACGAATTAATTACTTTTTATAATTTATAATTGAAATTATGAGAATCTTTTAAAGTAAGTTATAGGTTATTATACTGATGATGGTCCAAACAGACACTACTTTAAACAAAGCACAGAATCCTACTAATATTATAAATGCGAAAGTTTGTTAGAAAGTTTGTATGTTTGTGGTTTAATAACGCTGTAACGGCATCAACCGATTTTGATGAAACTTAGAATAGAGTTCTTTTTTAAACATTTTATCTAGCTATCACGCGAGCGAAGACTAGAGCACAAGTTAGTTTATAAAAAAAAACTATTTATTTCAGAATACAAAACCACGACTGATGATGCTTGAGAAAATATACTCGGAACTTCAAGTCCTGATGAGGGAGATAGTCAGAGACCAAGCTAAGGCCTCCGGTGACAAGGGATAAGTCCTCACAATAGTTTAAACAAACATACACAGTGTAAAGAACAAAGATTACATTCCTATTACCTATTCAGTACTTAAGCTAAGCCAAAGATTTTGATTGGAACCTACATAGTATTAATTAAGACTAAGTTGATAATATTAAAACTGATGCAAGACATGACATGTGTTCACAGACGCAAAAGGGTTGTTGAAAACTCAAATTAAAAATATCATATTTTTAATCTATCTACAAACTGCTCTATAACTAACTCTACAACTCTACAACGTGATTCATAAAATGTACCATCCCTAATGTTTCCGAAATAATCCGAAATTTTCTATAAACAAAAAGATAGAATATTAACGAAAAAAAAACCAATATATTTTCATTCAGATTTTTCCCCGAACTTTTTCAAATTACTTAGCATTTTTATCGTCTTTATAAGTAATTATTGAAAATACGAGAAGTTCGACATCAAGGTTACTACCTAAAACAGCTAAATTGAGTTAGAACTGATTTTATCCCAAACCAGCAGATTTTTGCATAGAGTTTTTTCAATGAAAATTGTCTCATTTCCAAAAGTCGTTGAGCAAACTTTATTGTCTATTGGGTGTAAAATAAGCCCCTTCGGGATAGCAGACATGTTATGAATCACCTTGTATTCCTAACTTTAGCTAAATAAACATTCCATTTAAAATACCAAAGACAATATAGTAGAAAAATATTACTCTATTGTCTTTGATAATACTGATTATGTATAAAAAATGTAAGTAGTAAAAGCCTTAACATCTATTCTAGAATTTCTAGATGATAACAGCGTCAGGTGGAACTTTTTACTCACAGGATGCTGTAGTGCCTCGGTGAGTGGAGTTGGCTTGTCCAGTTCCTATATCCACAGGATAGACATGGTCTCAGTACGTGTGAAGCTGACTATACCGTGTGTTTTCTCACGATGTTTTCCTTCACCGTTTCTTCGAGCATGTGTTAATACGCACATAATTATTTAATTAGAATAATCTATTAGTGTACGAAAAACGTCGAGGTACCTCTTACTAGCGTTGCCACCTACTAGGCGTTAGCGTTAGCCTAGAGTGTTAACTGTTAAAATTGTATTTTGACTGATATTCCAATAAACTAGTCATTCTGATAACAAATGATTTTGTTTTATTCTCTCTATTAACTGAGGTAGCCGTACTAAATAACACTCTCATAAATACTAACTTTAACGGCTCGATAAAAGTAAGTCCGCCTCATTCTTTTGTTTCTGTTAGAAAAGCCGCGTATTATCGAGCCAATAAAATTAGTGAGTGATCCTATATAAGGGATTAAATCTCTGAATTATGCCATAGGTGGGATTATAATTTCTAAAAAATAAAATAATAATAATCTGAGTAGTTGCCAAGATTTACTTACAAGCACTGGCTTTAAACAAATCTAGGTAACCTGCCTAGAGGCAGACCCTCCCCCCACACCAGCGTGGCATAATCGTAGTATTTCCTCAGTAGTATGTGGGCATAATATAGAGGGGGCCTATACCCAACCCAACCTGTTCTTAAATCGACAAAAAAATCCGGATATTAACGGTTCTTTCGGGACCGGGATTTTCCGGGTCTATACCCTAGTCCAGGCGGTTGAAATGATGATGCAGATACAATCTAGCAAAACAGTTTCCTACCATCGAATAAACGGTTGCACTGAATTATATTATAAACCATCATACTCGTACAATTCAGTGCCATTACACTGAGCTATAATTCGCAGCCGTGCCACCTACCAAATGAGAAACGTCTGTCTGTACATTTCATTGATTAATTCGTACTATATGGCTTTAACGTGGGGAAATCCTCATGGATCCCTCCTTTTGCGGGGGCAAAAGAAGGGTATGTCGGACTCTTACCGACTAAAACCACCACGTTGGCCAGCCTCCATGCATGTCAAGGGGCTCCGGGATCTCCAATGGAACGCACCGGTGCCCCTCTCGCATTTTGCCTGTGTGTGGAGCACAATCCCGGTAATGGCACCCATAGCCACGCCCAGAACCCGCGCACGAAGTGCGCGGAGCTCACGGCGACACTTGCCCGGAGTGCCGCCGCCATCCCGGATCCGCTTACGAGCAGCCGGAACCCCGCTCCGACCACCCACGGACCCGAAAAGTCCCCTGTCACTCGGCAGGGGCTACCGCTCGCCCCCCTCACGGGGCAGACGGCGCAAGGCTGCCGTTACCAACGAGGGTTGCTGGTAACGGCAGTCCTACGCTGTCACCATCCCGGGCGGGATCGGCCTCGCTCCGATCCCCCCTAAAACGGCCAGGAAGCAATGGGGCTTCTTTCATAGGGGGTCAGTAGCCCCCAAGAACTCTCACCCCATCGCTTTCCCGCCTTATAATTTTTTAAAGAGGTTGTTCTCCTCTGGGCACCCCTTCACTGGGGCAGACCCGGGGCGGCATCGGCGTGGCAAACCGACCCCCCCTGACGTCCAGAGAGCTCAGGGGCTTCGATCGTTGGGGTCGGGGGCCCCCAAGAACGCTCACCCCGTCGCTCACGCCGTCCATGAATTTTTTACTGAGGTTGTTTTCCTCTCACCGCCCCTGAAAAGGGGCAGGCGGTGCGGTACAACGGAATCCCGACACCCACCTGTCAGAGCAGGACCACGAGGTCGCCTACCCCCACGTCACCCCTGCTTCATCCACTGCGCCCTTTGCTCAGTCAAAGGGACGCGCGGAGAAGCATAACCCCCCTAAAAACCCCTAAAACCCCCCCAGTGTTTGGCCCGCGCCAGTGTGCTGACAACCCCCGCTTGGAGGTTGTCGGCACACCGGAACCCCCTATCCGCCACCCGGGGACGCGCCACGTCGGAGTTCACCTCTCCGCCCACTGGGACAACCCAGCAGGTCCGTGGTCACAAGGTGACCTAACCTAACCTAACAAAATAACTAAAGGGGCCCATTCTTATGAGCCCCTATAATTTTGTATTTTGTCAACTGACAGGTACACCAGATTGCAAATTTTAAGCCTGATGGAGAAATAATTACCTAGTAGGTACTTGATTTCATGCGAACGAAGTCACGGGTAACAGCTAGTAGACATCATTTCGTAGCTTTAATTTAATATCGCTCACTCCTTACGCTTAGCTACCTCGCACAATCTGCTGGAGAGGCAGCCTTAACCTTTCTAACTAATCGAGGCGCTGTTGTTCTGTTGTAGGTACCATAAGCTAGCGATGTGTTAATTTGAGGCCGGCTATTCTCAGTGGGTACATTAATTCGGGTCCACACTGCACAGACTTACACTGTGCAGACTAAAGTGGGTGCAGACACGGAGGAAAGAAAAAGAGACGCAAGAGCACGCACAGGTCGCACAGGCGTCGTCGCATGCGTGGAAGACAGAAGAGTGAAGATTATATTATTCATAATTTGATTCATAATTTGTGAAGATTATATTATTCATAATTTGAATAATATAATCTTCAAAGGGTCTTATTCTATCAACAAAGAAAGAATATAGACCGAAAATAAAAATCAAAATATAAAAATGAGAAAATAAATAGTTTTTTTTTTAATTTTCTGTTTAGTTTATTTTTTCATATATTTTCTTTGTTATTACTAAACGGATGAGAATTTCGACATCAAGATTACTACCTACCTAAAACCGCGGCGTCTCACTTGCACCAACTTGAAGTCTGCACAAACATTGTGCATACTAAAGTCTGTACCGTGTGGACCGGCTATTAGGATGCAATGAGGCGGTGTTGCTCTGTTTTCGGCAAACGAGGCTCCGAATTACGCACAAATTGGCCAATCGTGGCAGAATGCATTCTCGTGCTGTGCTGCTATGCAACGTAGGTACTACTACTACCTTTGATGCTTGCTTTCAAACTAATTAACGTGTTTTGGTTGAAAGATTTCAGTTGTAACCAAAGGCGAGTAGGTTCTGCACGCGGCTTCGCTTGTATTCTTGTGTAGGTAGATAAACCGGTAATCGGAAACGGCTTCTACTATCAAATTCTGCTGGCATAGTTATCCAATGAGGCCGCATTAGTCAGTATTTTTTATAGAACTTTACATAATCGTAGGCTACGTCGTAGACTGTCTACGTCGTAGCTCGTAGGATCCTTGCAATGTCGTAGGCGTTCACTACGTGTCGTAGACAGTGCTATACTCGCACTCCTACATCTTGATCCGTAACTAATACTATTATCCCGAAAGGGACTCATACCATCAACAAAAAGAAAGAGGAAAAGTGAATAAAAATAGGATTATTTTTCCCGATCCTTTTAAAATCAGCTGTTTTGGTCATTTTATCATCTTTATAGGTAACTAGCTTCCACCCGCGGCTTCGCTACCTACATAAAAAGTAGGTTATATGCTATTCTAGGTATAGAACTCTTTATATTTCAAGTTTCGACGAAATCGGTTGAGCCGTTACGACGTGATTGAATACCAAACATCCAAACATCTAAACATCCTCACAAACTTTCGCATTTTTAATATAATATTAGTAGGATTATTAAACGTTCGAGAAGTTCGACAGTTTTGTAAAACTAAAACTACCTTCCGCCCGCGCCTTAGCTCGCGTGGTACCTACGGTACGGCTATTCCAGACTATAAATATCTCTGCGGCTTTCATCCAGATCCTTTCAGCCGTGCTGCCGTGATTGAGTAACAAATATCCATCCATCCTTCCAAACTTTCGCATTTAAGGATAGTAGGATTTTGAAGCCGCTACACTAGTCTACTACGCTGAAGATACTCTACGTTATCATCTTTATTATTCTAGTCAAACCTGTCAGCTGTTTGGTACACTAAATTCCTAATAGGTAAACGTCATCTTCTAGCATTGTATTACCAGCAGCCATCATGCAATTACGTCGCAGATGCTCTGAAAATTACTGAACTTCGAGTAAGTCGCAGAATACGTCCCAGTTAGTACCGTCTAAATCTAATTAGGTAATTGAAATCATTCGTCGGTGCGTCCCCGAGTGAGGCAACGGTTGCTCCCTGCATCACCAATTAGTTCGCACCGCTCTCGCTGCCTGAATGCAGAGTTGGATCGAGGCACTGGGGGCGCCCTTGTCATGCAAATTGACGTACTGCGTGGCGGGCGAGTGAAAGAATGCGCTGAAGGTGCGGGTTCAATGCAATCCGAAGTTGAATGTTCTGTAAACATTTGTTACAATTTATTCAACAAAAGACCTATAACAAATTATGAAATAAACCTAAATATACTAACCTAATCTAAATAACTATTTAACTAACGACTAAGTACTAATAAAAAAGCTACTGAATTTTTTATGATAGTCATAAAAAATCCAGTCGGTCCCTGTCGCCACCAGATGATCTTTGATCAGTATAGCGCTCTCAAATGTGAAACTCAAAATTGACTTTAATATGTTTTGAAACGAATTTCAGATGATATATTGACTAGAGAAGTTGGATGTTATGGTGCGACCATCACCCCAGTTTTCTTGAATTCTTCCTGATATAAGGTGCCTATTCAGGGTGAATTCTGGCACCGACCCTGAACTCACTTCCACCTGTACAAGTACCCACATACCAGCTGTGCCATTTAGCCAAAAGCACATTTCCAGATGGCGGATCGCTCAACGCGTCGATGGCCTAATTGACGGTAGCCATCCACTTCCTTGTGACTGGCGGCTACAAAGGGGAAATTGCATCGAGGACCAGAACGCTTCAGAGTATTACCTTCTATTATCAGGTACTTCCACACAACAAAACAATAGGATGCAAAACTAGACTGATGCTGTGCGTACCTACTTAGTGAAAAAAATATTTTTATGTGTGCACTATTTATCATGTTAGTTTGCGGTTACTAAGCTAAGCGATGAGTTCATTTAGACTATTAAGTGACATGCCGTCCTAGTTTGAGAGCATTTTCAATATCTTTTGTGTTTATTAGTTAGGAGAACTAAATAAATAAATAAATATCCGGACATATCACACACGGTCAACTGATCCCAAACAAGGCATAGCCTGTACTATGGGTACCAGAGACTGATACACATAATAGATATATATTTAACACCCAGACACAGAACAAACATCTGTGTTAGTTACAAATGTTTATCCAGTACGGGAATCGAACCCGCGACCTCTAGCGCAGAAGGCAGAGTCACTACCAACTGAGCTATGAGGTCAGTCTTGCTTTGGAGTGGGTACTCCAATGAAGAGGGAAGATCTTCCACCAAGCGACCTTTGGCTCGGGGCCCGCCAGTCTACAGATGTTGCTCGGAGGTAGGTAGGTCATACATTTACTTAATGGCGAATTCGGACTAGCGTTATTTTCTGCGCGTGCGTTACATTTCACTCTTCAAAAAACCGATCGCGCGTATCTGTGCTTACACAATCGAGCTTATACTTACGCGCAGAAAAAAACGATTGTCAAAGTAAAAAGGCGTTATATCAATAAAATCACAAGGATTACTTTGAAACGTCTTAGAAACTAGGTGAAGCTCCGCCTGTTCCTCGCAACCAATCCTAGAAGAATCAGGCAATAAACACGGCTTGGTGCCTGATGTCAAGTGAATGCCAAGTCTACCTAGGTATAACCTTGTTCAAACGTCATGATGTCCTTGATATGTCACATAAAATTCGTATCAAAAAGAGCCTTGCCTCTACCAACCTCTACGGAACAAAGTCAATTTTGAGTTTGACATTTGAGGGTGTGCGATAGAGCTTAACGATATCGCAAGCTCCTAAAAGTAAAACTCAAAATTAACTTAATTCAATAGACATTTTCAAATAAATTTTAAATGAAATATCGCAGGTTTTTTGAACACTACTTGAACACGTTCAGTCTCTGAGATAACTTTGTAAGCGCGATTCAGGATTTTCAGCATTGTTCGCTATCAGTTCTCTAGATGAACTGCTAGAGTTAGTTCTCTGTCGATGTGGTAGCGCCAAGTGGATACTACTTACGAAGCAGTACCTAGATGGCGCTACAATTGGTTGAAGCTTTCAGTAAATCACTAGTTATCTTTGAAACTTTACAGGTCACGCTATAAAGTTATCTACAAAAAGGTACGAAAAAAATAATGATCAACAACGGAACAAACTTCAAGTGGGAACCTAATCCGCTTTTTAACTTCAGACAAAGATCAAAGTCGCTTCAAGTTCGAGGTTCGGGTCATGCTTGATACCAGATACTTGGTATCGAAGTACCTACCTACCTAGTATTATTGGTTAATCCATAGTAGATAGGTATATTTATGGAAATAAAGGCGGATAAAGAGGTAAATTTTTCAAGTAAGGTAAGTACTCATAGGTAAGGTACTTATAATACAATTTTATTTACTAAATACAATACAATAACTTTATTTCAGGCAACAATAGAATAAAAAACAGATGGAATTTTTCTTATACTACGGCCCATATAGATATATACCTTAAAGACTAACATACATAATAATAAACACAATTAATTGCCACGTAGAAACTGCGACGTGGGACGCGAATTGTCATTGGCAGTAGGTATCCGCCCGCGGAAGCGACGGAACACAACACCCTTCGGCCAGAGATCTTCTTTTAGGTAGGTCGAAAGATGTTCGGTCGGTACCCTCACCACAAAGGAGTTGAAACTGACTCTGTGGCGGGACTCCAACCGCTCGACCCTCAAGCTGATCTTGGTCTTCACGCGCAAGTACTCCGCCACATCCTCCGACTTGACGGTATAATGCACGCGAGACACGTAGAGCTGCGTCGTCGGCACCTCAGAACGCAGCAGAAGATTCTGGCTTTGCGGTGCAGTACCGCACTTGTTCTGACAGGTGGGCTTCTTCTTCTTCTTCTTCTTTTCTACTTTGATGAAGCCCTCCTTGTCTACTTGCACCTTGGGTGAAGGCGCAATTCTGCGAACTGGTTCGCATAAGCCTCCACTAGATTTCTGCAGCGCGGCAGGACGGCTCGCCGCTGCAGCTGCGTAGGCACGTTGAGGAGCAGGCAACGTGACACGTGTCGGGTTCTCCGCGGGGGGAGAGGCGGCGGCGGCGCGCAGGGACTCGCTCGCGGCGACGACGGCAACCGGTGACACAATCGAATCAGCGAATTCCGCTGACTCAAAACTGCATACCGATGCATTTCGCGCACCACGACACAAATTCACATTGTTAGAGGCCACGGGTGACCTACTTACAGAATTATTGTTGCGTAATAACAATAACTCAGCTCGTAGTACGCTTATGGTGTTGTCTGAAACCTCCAACTTCGTGTGCACCTCAGCCAGGCTTGCCTTCAGGAATGTGATGTCCTTAAGTAGCCTGGTGACGTCGACGTGATCGAATCCCACCGGTGGGAGCTTATGCAGCTCCTTTGCGACGAAATCGGGCACGTCGTCAGGATCGGTCTCCTTCAATAGGGTGATGATGTCCTGGAGACTTCGTTCACCACCATCCCTCCGGTGGGACGGCATTTGGGCGGTTTTGCCAAGCGATTCGAAGACCAGCGCCTTGCCTCTGCAAATTTCCTCCTCCTTAAAATTGGACTTGCAGATCTGCAGGATGCTGATCTCGTCCATGACATCTATGGCATTTTGGATGAATGCCAACAGCTCGTTGATAATGACTTGTTTAGAACTCATCACGACAATAGCAGGCAGCAGCGAAAGCCGCGCGTAACGTGAATTACAAAATTCAAGACAATGCAAGAGCGTGACGCGTCCGTTTCCGAGCGCGCATCGCACTGCACTAAAGCCCGCAGTTTTGCTCACGTGGTACCAGAGGTTTTACCTAAATTCTTTTTTCTCTTTGAAAGCTATAGAAAATTGATTGGCTAAAAATTCATAAATTTTAATCATCATCAGACTGTAAGAGTCTGAAAAAGTCCCCCAAACCCAAACCCCCCAAAGAGTTCCATTACGAAAGGTCTTGTGCCTTTTCCATCCACCGACTTCCTGCAACTTTCCCGATGTCATCGGTCCATCGCGCGGCCTTCCAATACCAGGGATTAATTTTACATTGTTTATTATCTAGGAAGCCTAATTTATTATAACGGATGTTTCATAAACATCTTGATTGATTGTAATAGACCCTACACAATCTATATGCTAATTCACCATTGCATCCTATTTATGTAAATTATTATGTAAATAGCACACAGTATTTGCCTAATCCGCTATCGTTTTCGGGAGTTTTTCTTAAAGCGGAATAAACCGAGATGCTAGAATAAATTATAGGTATCTACTAGAGATGGGCCGAAGGTAGAAACTTGTTATTTCGCGTACCAGGGCTGTAAAGTACCATCTCGTAGAAGTACTAGTGAAGATAATTTAAAATGAATTAACCGCTTATTTTTGAATTAACCATCTAAATTAGAAACATCGACAGTTATTGTGACAAAATAACAACAAGAAATGGTTTTCAGAATTAATCACTCAATAAATTAGTAGGTACAATATTTTACAATATTTTAGCCGTGGTGGCCCCGGCTGAAGAATAGGCCCCTCCATATCTACCTATCCGCGGATGTCGTAAGAGGCGACTAAGGGAAAAAAGCTAGGGGATGGGCAGCAGCGTCTCTCATTTTAACAACGATAGCTCTAACTGCGCTCGCCAACCCGCATGCCCAGCGTGGTGAGTATGAGCAAATCCCCCCACATGATAAGGAACTCGCTCTGTCTGTGGGGGAGGCCATTTTCAGCAGTGGACGTCGTACGGCTGAAATGATGATGATGATGATATTTTACTGAACTTTACACATATATTTGGCTATAGTTATTGCAAAGCACAGTCTAGCTCAATGCTTTAGAAAGATAAAGCAATGAATGTCTAATTTGTGACTTTGTGTATGGAAATGGCAAAAATGAAAAACCTCTAGGAGACTTCCAGTTATCAATTCTGAAATTTGGAATGCCAAGATTTTTTGTGACATAAATAAAGGAAAAAGTCTAAAATTATGGTATTTTAATTATTTTACCCCTAAAATTGGATTATTACGAGACAAAGTAATATTTGCGGTCAATATAATACAATGAACTACATGAGCGACCGCAAAAATAAGTTTGTCAGTTCCTACACTTGGAATTTTGATTTGATGACTCCGTGTGATTGGTACGAGACCCTCAAGGCGCGAGTTCTCGCACATGACCGTCTTCTTCAGATAGGTATGTGCCAACTTCATGGAAATTTAACGAGATGATTGTTAGTAATTATTGTAAACAGCCTTAGCGTCTCAGCCGATCACTTGCCCTCTCCAAGTAGGTTAGATCACCTTCATTGTTTATTTTGAAACCATACCATTATCATCATTAGCCTGTAGAAGTTCACTGCTGGCAAAGGTCCAAAGAGTCCCATGACGGTCTTGGAGCTTTTTCCATCCACAGACTTCCCGCAACCTTCACAATGTCATCGGTCCATCGGGTGGGGGGACCCTCCAACACTGCGTCGCTCGGTTCGTGGTTTACGTGGTACTACGAGTATGTAAGGACTTCCACACCCAGACCTGGAAATACATATTTGCAGATCATGAAAAAGTGTTATCCTGCCGCGGGGCCGGGGATGGAAACAACATCTCTTGCGTGTCAGTAGTTGGATACTTTGACGTACTCCAATACAGAAGATATCCTGAATATTGTTAAATAAATTATGTACACATAGTTTATTAATAGCATAAGACACACTATGTATGTACCTTACATTACTTTGTATTAACTTGTTTTTAATTTAGCCCGAGGCATTAAACCAATACTTGTGTAATTCTTTTCAAAAGCCTTCACGATACAGGCTTGGCCTAGTGTGAAGACCGCTGTTTAACTGCTTTCTACGTCATAAGCCCTCTCCTTGCACCTCATTTTGTACTTACAAACCTATCTAATTACTTTAAGTTTATAATACTTAAAAATGTAGTGGTGTAATTTGTTGATAAATAAAAATATTTTTCATTTTTTTTTCGGTAGGGCATTCGTCCATCACGCCACTGACTTCATCGTATATTCTCAAGTTTTTCTATCACATGACAGTCTAGTTAAGATGCCTATAGGCGTAAAAGATGACAGAGTAATTAGCAAGGTAAGTTAGGTAGGTAAGATTAGATAATGTAAACTCTTGTTATATTTATGTAATAACTAGCTTCCACCCGCGGCTTCGCTCGCGTGGCTATAAAAAGTAGCCTATATTCTATTCTAGGTAGAAGAACTCTTTATGTTCCAAGTTTCATCGAAATCGGTTGAGCCGTTACGGCGTGATTTAATAACAAACTTCCAAACATCCTCAAAAACCTCCGCATTTATAATATTAGTAGGAAGGATATAATAACGTAAACTGTAGCCAGCTTAGTGCTGCTTAGCAACTTAGCTTAGCAACTAGTGTTTTTGTAACCAGCTCTTTTACATTTGTACCCAATGAGGCAATAATTGATTTTTATTATTATTATTAGTGCTAAATATGATCGTTAAGGTACAAACAAGATAAACATTGTAAATAGCATCTTAAGCATTCTCTAACTAATATCCAATCTTACCTGAACTACGAAGTCATTCAACCTTCACGAAATGGGAGTTCGCGTTAAATGGGTTTTTAAATGACACTATTTTCGTTTTATATCAAAAACCATATGGCCTAAAATATAAATAAAATTGTTTTAGAATGTACAAACAAATTTCTTTCATATGACACCCCACTAACATTTGTATAACTTTTTTTAAAATCACTTTTGAACCCCTATATGTAAGTAACGCCTTGTTCGATTTAACTCTTATTATTGGCAGCAAATTATGATAGTACAACCTGTTGATCTACTTAATTCGTAGATTGGATTTACGGTTCAAAAGTTATGCTCAAACGCCAATTCGACCAAGTTGTTTGAGAAATGTTCGATATTAAAATACAACATCGACATAATTCCAGGTCACAAAAAACCTCGTGTCCCAGTTAACTTTATTTTAAATAATGATAATGAAAAACAAATGCATCGATTCCCCGCAGATATCTATACGCTTCGATTATTAACGGTACAGAATCCGGTACAAAGAAACTGAGTCTTCTACAGTGGTCACAGATTTACCCTCTAATCAGTCACTAACATAATAGGCTCGATAACTATGGCCTTGTCTTTTTCTAACAATTATTTTATTATTATCTTTAATAGGTCATGATACAGCCATAGTCAGATGTTGTCTTGGATGATGTGTATTGGGTGTGATAAATCTTTAACAGTAAACAAAGAAAAGAGGCGGAATCTTTTATCGAGCCGATATAGTGAGAGATTATGAAAAGCCCTCCCCCCCTATTTATAATCTCTCACTTTATCGGCTTAAGGATTAACTTACCTCTTCCGAGATAAATAAATGGGGTTCTTCTGATCTAGAAATGGATATTATTTCTCGATTACCCTCGTGTATATAGCATCACAGTAGGTAAATCTCGTGGTCGTGGTGGCCCCAGCTGGAGAATAGGCCCCTCCATATCTCCTACCCGTGGATGTCGTAAGAGTCGACTTAGGGGAAAAAGCTAGGGGATGGGCAGCAGCGCCCCCCTATTTTCACAAAGATAGCTCTAACACAAAAATTGCCCCCACATGATAGGAAGTAACTCCGGAAATTTGTGGGTTCAGCAGTGGACTTCAAAAGGCTGGAAAGATGATGATGAGGTAAATCTAAAACTTTTTAGAGGAAATTGCAAAAAATAAAACCGTTCTATTTTAACCCAAGTTTATTTTCTTGAATGGAAACTAGCCGGGACAATGGTGTCCCGATAAAATCAGAAATAAAGACGTTTACAAAGTTCATTGGCGTTCGAAACTTCTCGTCCCCGGGGTTACTTGTTTGACAGTTTGCTTTAACTTAAAAACCCAATAAATAGTGTACGCACCCAGGGAATTTTAGTTTTCCATTATTTCACTGACTTCCATGATCGTAAAAGCTCCTGGAGGAATAAAGCTGTAACTGTTTGATGAAAGAGACCAGAGTCGCAGACACCTTCAAATTGATTTTAGTGATTTGTTGTCAACTATTGATTTGCTTGATTACATTTTGATCATACAGCTAAATGCAGAAATTATTATCTAAGTGGCTGATATAATTTCGATTTTTGAATGCTATATTAACATATGCTATACTACTAACATAGACTAAGAAAACTTTGTGACTAACATATTATGGACCTAAATTGTTTTTTTTTGTTGTCTGAAATAAATGAATTTTAATTTTTAATTTAATTTAATTAATATGTGCACACATCACACCTCCCGTATCAGCTGATCGATACAAAAACGGCTACAAAAATAGGAGGAGGTTCCCAATTCGTCTGTTTTTTTGTTTGTATTTTACTTGATATCTCCACCAATTGTCTCTGCTCTCTAATTGTCAATTGATTTTGATAAATTAAAAAATAAAAATATTCCGTATACAAAAATCTCGTGGTCCCATATTATGTAATTGTATTCCTGAGAAATTTCTATTTGCATAAAAACTTTAAAAACGTCATCTCATCTCTTGAAATCACGACCGAAGCACTTTGTGAACGACTTCATTATACTTTTGTATTTTATTTGATTACTGGTCAGAAATTGTATTGTTTCTCCTCTGTTGAAAGCTAGGCTTCTCATTGGTTAATTATTATGAAAAATACCTACTAGAGGCTTGATAAGAATTTAACTTGAATACAGAAGTATATGCAGCAGATGCGATATTTTAATAGGTATACATTCAATGAATTCATATCCGCAATAAGTTTTGTATATGTAGGTATTTATTATGCATACATACATAAAATCACGCCTGTTTCGCAGAGGGGTCAAAAAAAACAAATCAAAATAATTTTATTTGGAACAAAGAACAAATTTTACAATTTAGAAACACGGAACACGTTGGAATACTGCATTAGTTAAATTAAAAACTGTATCGCAAGTTTCCAGCGCCCGCCTCCCGTTTAAAATAATTGATATAATACAATAGATTGGGCTAATGTTCCGACAAAGTACATAAAAGGCGTAAAGTAAAAAAAAAGTACAATAATATTAATATTGCTTACATAATGCTAGAGTTAGGGCTACGTCTATTTAACTGAGTATTTTTTTAGAATGAGAAGTATTTAAGCCCAAATTTGAGTTTAAAGAATATAAAGTGAGGTTGGATATGTGAATGTGTACGTGTGTGTGTGTGTGTGCTGCTTGACAAAAAACAACAGTTTAATCTTCATTGGTAACTTTTCGGTCTCCTATATCGGGGTAGGCAGAGACCACGGCTTTCCACTTGCTACGATCCTGACATACTTCTTTTGCTTCATTCACTCTCATCACATTTCTCATAGATGCTCGTCAGTTTAGGGTACTCTTGATCTGGCCTTTTTTATTATAGTGGATGCTTTTTCTCGGTTTTTTGATAGGGCTTTCACTAACAACAAAGTTCTCTTTTCTCAAACTTTATGAAAGATTTATTCGTTTTTAAAACGGAATTATAATTCTCTAAAATGGATGAATATTAGGTACGTGTAGGTATAATGCAATACCACTATAGAGCGTCCTCGAGCCGTGTCGCAGGGGAAATCACTAGCGACAGTAATTATTATGCGGTTTATATTTTCCTGCTCTTTTGTTGACGAGAGGCGAGAATAGCTATTCGAATCTAGGATACTGGATTGTGAGAAGCAATAAAGGCAAGTAAGATATTTAAAAAAAAACTCAAGGACTCGATTCGTTCAAACAAAGAACTAACTTTACAATAGAATTGAATTCGAAACCGATTTCTAAAGGCTATCGAGATCCTTTTTTTTCAGTTTCAGTGGAAATAGGTAACCTACACGTTTTTCTAGATAAATAATATCTACGGATCGGTTCGGTATAGTCAATGAAATAGAGGCAGACCAAAAGCCAGCTTTTCAGTCCAGTCACATTCATAGCAGCCTGACATTATTTGCATACAAATTGCTGTCGATTTTTCCTCTTAAATTGCCTCCCAAATGCCAGTGGTTTACAAATTTTCACAAGTACCTTCCATGACTTTTTTCTATACCATCTTTAACAACTCACACTTAAGTATTTAGACCTACATTCCATATTTTTTCAACTGTACTTCTGTTTATGGATACTGCGGTGAATTCCAGAATTCCGTCTCCCCGAGCACTTTCAACCACCTTGCTCTTTTCTAATGTTTTACCATTTTATCTGAATTCCGATTCCATCTTATTTGACGCTGATGTTATTATGGACGTCACCGTGATCGGATGGGATAAAATCGGGGATGTGAGATGTAATATTATTGCCTCTCATCTTTCATGTTATCTTCATTACTAGTCAGAATCCACTAGAGTCCGCGACAACTTACATACAAAAAATAGGCAATGAACGGTAATCAAAGATTTACCTACATTCAAAAACCACAGCGCGTTTCTAGGACTTATTTCGTGGCACGAACTTTGCTTATAAACTGATAGTAAGGTACGTAAATAATAATCGATTTCAGTTTCCAAAGTATTTGCAGTCTCCTAAAGAGTCGTTTGCAGTCTCGGACTTTGATCGAGACTCGAGATGCTAGACTTTAGTCCACGGATTCCCCAAGGAATTGTATCCTATCGCGATATAAGTAAGGTGATATCAGCAGACTAGTTGAGGGTAATTGTCGATGAATCTTGGATGGTTTCTGATGCATTTCGTTGTTTTTTTTGGAATTACGTGTGCGCACACGTAATTCCAAAAAATTGGAATTAATTTACTTGCCTACTTCTTATAGAAAGTTTGCGGTTTTTTATCTCTGTCATACAACATTTGATTATCTCTGGCTGAAGTAGGCATATCATACAATATCAATGAGTCATGACACGTCGAGATCATCTTAATCTCATCGATAGTATAAAAACTGTCCAATTCAGTCTCCCTGTCTCAGAGTTAATGTTCGGCAAGATGAAAATCGCAGTTTGTTTGTTGGCTATCATCGGCCTTGCGCTCTCAGCTCCTCAGCCCAGGAAGCTGTTCCATGAACACTTTGAAGACTTCATGAAAATAATTGAGGATGAAGCTGGCCACGAATTGCAACATCTAATGGAACACTACATCGAGTACGATGAGTTCCGGGCGGTCTTTGACTACATGAGGACCAATAACTTCAAAGACCTGGTTTACGAGATGGAACATCTTCCTGAGTTTACGGCTGTAAGTCCAGCATCTTTAAAACAAATAATTTTTGACAATTTTTGAATAGCTGTCTTAAGCTGTAATTTTTGTACTAGTCTTATCTGTATATTGTTAATTAGAAGTTTAATTTTATGTTTTTCTGCTCTTACAGGTGATAGATTTCCTAGAAAATGACAACATTGACATACACTTTTTCCTGGATCTGTTCGACGAGATGCTCGGTAAGTTAATAACTCACATAGACGGGGAAAGTCCCACTCAAATTCCATAGCATAAATGGCCAGTAAAATTAAGAATGGCGGTCGAATACAACGCGTTGAAGCCTTTGGACCCTTAAAGTAAAATCATCCGATCCCTAACAGCATCTTAAATACGAGTAGATATCATCCATAGGATGATATCTACTCGTATATAACCTTCAAGTTCTTCAAACTACGAACTGATAAAATCTAATCTTAGTAATTGTTACGCGTCAGGTTAATGAAATATCCAGTTGGAAATACTATATAACTAATTTATTTCCAAAATAGGGCCCCAGGAGGGTTTTACAGGGCGGACGACGGAACCCTTCCAATCCAAATATGCCGGCTGCTAGCGGAGATTATAAAATGACCATAACAATAATTTTACAGAAAATTTCCAAAGGAGGTCCCGTCACACCACCAGCGGCAAAGACTTTTCTTCCTTCATCGAAGATAGCATTGCTCTCTTCCCCAAGGAGAAGTTATCAGCTCTCTACAACCAGAAGATCGCTGAAGACGAAGAATTCGCCTCAGCCATTGAGAACTTGAAGAGTTCTGAATGGGAGGCAGTATTCCATGCTCTATGGGAGAACGATGTCTTCAAGGCTGAGGTGGATACCTTGGCTGCCAACGGTATTGATGTCCACGCGCTACTTCACGAAATTGTTGCTATTTTCGGGCAGTAATAAAAAAAAATCGTGACTTGGTTAATTATTTTTTCAACACACTTGGTCATAAAGTGGCCCTAATATCACCGCAATTAGGCACATAATGATACCTGTAATCAAACTGTGACATTTTCATTGCTATTATTCACAAACGTGAGTTATTTTATTTTATTGGTTGAGTTGCATTGTTCTTTAAAAGTTTCGATACAAAAAAGATAGTGCGCAAAATTATTAAAAAAAACTCGTTCATTTAGTCGATGGCCGATCGCCATTGTAAGATGCGCGGCATAGGAAAACTGACCAATTTATCCCGCCATTGCGAAAAAAATTCACAACTCGTTTTTACAGTTATTTTTAGTAGTTATTATTTTATTCTCAAGTGTGTTGAAAAACGTCGTATGATACACGTGTGCATTGATAATTACTGTCCTCGGCTCTCCCTCAGCAATAAATCCCTAATGTACTATTGTGTACTGATTTACCAAATTCGTATAAAAATATGAAAAGATCTACCTGCTCTCAGATTAATAAAATTATTTGCAGAAACTTTATTACATATCTTTTCTTTCTAAACAATACATACAAGTGCTTCGTTTTCCTAGTATCTTTGTACTAGCCCATATGGGCAGGGTAAGCAACAGATAGTAATGGTAGAGCAAATACTTTATCATCTCAGTAATAATGTTATCGTTACGATGGAAAGGTATAAAATGAGATAAAGCAATCTATACCTACTTCACTGTAAGATTATACACTCGTATTTCATGAAAATCATTGAAATTACTCGCACACAATACAGATAAATAAGTAGTGAAGAATACAAAACTGATAACTGCTTATTTGATCACAATTTGGCATTCAAATAATATTTGAGGCTTAGCGAATTTCGAAAGCTTTTGAATCCAATACAAGGTGATTCATAACATGTTTACCAGCCCGAAAGGGGGTTATTCAATCAACAAAAAGCATGAATATAAGCGAATAAACATCAAATTTGTTCATTATTTTTTTTCCGAACTTAGTCAAATTAGCTGTTTTTGGTACGTTTATCATTTTACAACTAATTACTTAACGAACAGACAGCTCTGCATCAAGATTGCTACCTGAAACAGCTGATTCATTGTGTTTTAAACTCTTTTTACCCCGAAACAGCTAATTTTTGCATTGAGTTTTTTCTATGAAAAATGTTGAATTTCCAAAAGACGTAGAACAAACGTCACTGCTAATTGTGTGTAGAATAAGCCCCTTTTGGGATAGCATACATATTATGAATCACATTGTATAAGCAGAAATTAAAGTTATATGATATTTTCATTCTTTTTGCTATATTTATATATATATATATATATATTTATTACACAAAAGGAATACAAATGAATGGTAGTAAATGTCGTAAAACCTATGTTAAGTTTGTCTAGATATTAGGTTCTCGATATTAAATGTAAGAAAAATTTTAAACAATCTTTACTTATTTTCTATGAAGAGCGAGCGCATGTTGATGGACTTTTAGCCCTTTTTGGGAAAAACATTACATATGGAATGAATCATAGATCCATTATAAGTTTATGTAAATGCTGGATATAGCATACAAAAACATATTGATACAGACATAGAGAAAGAATCGCTACACACTACAATATAAATAAATAACTGTTGTCTTAGTAGAATAAACAAACAATGTTAGTATCAACACAATAATTCCATTCTCATAGTCATATTAGAGCTGAACGGTACTCTTGGACCAATAACAGTTTCGCGGACTTATTTTTATTGTTTTTGAAAGAGAAAATGAAAATGGCATTTGTTGTTTTAGTTCTGTTCGTGAGTTTATCATTGTGCCCTCAGCACAAGTTTCAACATTATAATATAATACATACCGACAGGGGCTTATTCTATTTACACAAAGAAATAATAATTTGCAAGCGATTTGACGACTTCAGAAACTGGTGCTTACGTCCCCGAGGATACTACATTTTAACTTAGTAGATAGCTATAGATTAGATAGCCGTAAGTTTTTTCAAGCTAATATATACTTATCCTGCTATTATAACTGCCCACACTTATATCAGAAAATTTAGGCTCTACGTAGCATGTCAGTCAGTCACCAAGCCTTTATAATTTATATTGATAATAGATATCTTGTTTTTGTTTTTAATTAATCCTAATTATACTTTATTTCTTGAGGCGGCGGCATTCAAGCCCACTAGAGATAACGTCGCAAATGTCATAAGCTAATCAATCATACTTATTTTCTGGCTTTATAAATTTCACCTTTCTTAGTCTGTTTGTAATAAGTTTTATTTTTTACAGGCTATCAATAAAACTATACTGACATCTTCCCTAAATAAATCAAGAGAAATATCGATGGAAAATAACTTGGAGAAATCGAATAAAATAGACGAAAAAGAGCTATTCCAGACAGCGGCCGACAAAGATAATGTTATTAACGAAAGATCATTCGTCTTCATCAACCAGCGATTCAAGACACCTCTGAGGAATCAGCTTTACAACTCACAGACGCACAATTTAAATAAACCGTTCACGATAAGTGACAGATTACCTAAGGTTAATGTTATTCCCCCAAGTTATGTGCATGATAACGAGAAATCCATCAAAGAACTTTTCATTCCGAATATAAAAATTAAAGGCAACGTACAATCAAGATATGGTCCGCAGAATCATGAATATCTTAACCCAGAACTCAAAAATAGGCTTAGCGATGACAAATATACATTACAACAAGTAAAACCAGCCGTCATAGGACCGTTGAGCCAAAAGTCCGAAGAAATTATCAATGGAGGAACTGTTGCGAATTCTGAAGACACTATCAAACATTTTCAAAATAAGAAACCTCAGGATACTACTTCATACGCTCGACATAGAATAAACTATTACTACGGCTTCCCGTCATATCAAGCTCAAGGATCCGTCTTCAGGAATAATGACCTATTAATCAAACCGAATGACATAAATAGGGAGGGAAGTTTGGACGACAGGGGCAATACAAGCCCATTAGATCTGAACGATGAAGACATACTTCTAGAACGATACATAAAAGAGACCTTAGAAGAATTCGATGTCAATGATATGGTTGCTAATAATAACCCTAAAAAGTGCCAAAAGTGTAAACCAAAAGGAAATATAACTAAAGCACAAATTAATGCCATTGCGAACTGTAAATGCCCTAAAATAAATACTGTAAATCCTCAAAACACAATAAACGCACAAAAGGCCGACAGAAATGTATATGAAAGTGATAATGCATTGAAGAATCCTTCATTAGAATCTAATGAAAGCGACAGATTGTTTGCTTATGGCGATGATAAAACAATTGACGACGCATTTTTTAGAAACATTAATTAATCTCATCCATTGATTCTCATTTGTTTTAGTTTTGGTTTCCGTTATGCTGCAGCCATGTCGGCTCCGGTTGAAGAATAGCCCCCTCTTATTTGTATACCCGTGGATGTCATAGGAGGCAACTAAGGGAAAAAGCTAAGGGATGGGCAGCAGCGTCCCTTATTTTCACAAACATAGCTCTAACTGCGCTCACCAACCCACATCATAATTTCTGTATTTCTATTCTGTCGGTTTTGTTTCATTTTGTTAATTATTTTTTCAATTACTCCTAAGCTTTTCAATGTTTATTAATATTTATCAAGTACCTACTTAGGTTCAATAAAAGGATTCCCAATAATGCTATTTGATTGACGAATGTTTATAAACTAACAATCACCATAAACAATATTGAGTTCTTCATAATGATGACTCCAAAAATATTACCCAAATTCGCATCATGACCACTGGCCACGCATTTCAAAGGCTCTAAAAGTGCAGTTGGGATGGCATACGACGCTTATTCCGCAGCAAAGTGCTCGGGCAGATCCACGATAGCGGGTCAAAGCTATCGCCATTGCGATCTAGACTGCACCCCACTGGCACACGAGTAACTTGCCCACAGAGATACAGCTGGCCTCAAAGATAAGCAATAAATGTCCTGTAATTCTTTATTTTTTGGCAATGCAGCAACGCTACTGTCAAAACACAGTAATAAAGTTTGTGGTTAGACTGGTGCTTCATCATCATTATCAGTCCCAAGAAGTCCACTGCTGGACATAGGCGTGCCATGAGGAACAGTCTTGAGCCTTTTCCATCCAACAACTTCCCGCAGCCTTCACAATGTCGGCGGTCCATCAGTGATCAGCAGTGATCTTTTACAGGCTGACAATATGATGAAGACCCACATCAGGGAAATACAAAGATTTTCTGCTTGTAAGTTACTCTTGTTACTTGCAGCTACCGTTTGTTGCTGCAAGAAATGAAAAGCAAACAGTGTGCGCCAACAGATGTCCAAGATAGCCAGCCATTGCGCCGTGAAATAAAGATTGACCGGAAGGGACGTTAGATAGCGCTAAGTACCAATAGCCAAGCGTGTGCTGTATTAGTTTGTACTGCTATATTATGTGCTCGTTCTAGCAATACGAAGTACCTAATGATTTTGCAACAGAGCGTTTGAAATTCAATCGAAACCCTGACTTCTGATACTATAGTACTACAGTTCGGGGCGAAACTGTGATCTTGTGATGCTTGGTTAAAGTAGGCTCAATTATGATAAAACTTAGAAATTCATGTTGTTCAAAAACATGTTCTAACTAATATCCGATTTTACCTACTTGTATTCCGAAATCATTAAAACTTTTCCAAATAGCAGCTAACGTTATATTGGTTTTCGAATGTTATTACGAGTATTTTCGTTGTATCCCAAAAACTATATGGCATAGAATTAAATTTAAACTTGTTTTGGAATGTAGAACAAAGCTCTTTTGTCACTGCATGATCCCACTGCATGTATTTGCATCACTCATTTTTTATACCTTATTAGGCCCTCATATATCAACAAACCCTTGGTCGATTTTTTATCAGCAAATCTTGATAATACAACCTGTTGACATACTGAATTTCATGAAGATCGGATTGATGTTTTGAAAGATAAGTTCTCTACCAAATATTAGAGGTGGTTCGTATTTACGCAACCAGGTTTTTAAACCAGGTCCTAGCATCAAACTATACGTAACAGGTACAACTTCACGATACTTTGACGTATTAAAAATACTCGAGTGCGGCGCGAAAGTCCACAGCGCACCCTAGGACGAGCACGATTGCGATGCGCCGCGCCGCGCGGTCGCAATCATGCGCGTCCTAGGGTACGCGGTCGACTTGCGCTGTGAAATTGCGCAGTAGACTTGCGCAGTGGACTCGCGCGGTCGAAGTAATACTTTCAAGTATTTAGTACCTGGTTCTTTAGTATCTATTCTTGTAAAATACGATACGTTATAGATCTGATACGCGAAATAGCAAGTACGACTCATCTCTACCAAATGCAAATATGCACATGCACATGCAAATATACAAACATATATCGCCGATTCATCCAACTTGCTTGAGAGATCTTCGCTTATTAGAGAGCTATGTCATCAAATTAGGAGTGTCATAAGTATACTATATTTCTATAAATTATTTGTCTAAGCAATGTTATATCTAGAAATTCTAGTTCCGAGGTTTTCTTAACAGTATTTGTAAAGGGAAATGACTTCGCTTGGACTTCGATATTGTCAAGCAATGTGTGTGCCATCGAATGACTGTTTGCAAAATGTTAGAAATCGTATTAAGCTTGCATAAAAGTTCCAGTTTTTTTAAAGCTATAAAGTAGTCTATAACTAACCCTAACTAGAAAAGCAGTGTGTTTATGGATGTTTTTTTTTTCGATAATTTCTTTTGTACATTTATCTGCGCTCGCCAACCAGCATGCGAATATGGGCAAATCCTCCCAAAATTGTTTAGGTGCAGGCCGTACGAGCTCGTTTGCGCTGGATAACTATGGCTACGTTCAGCAGTGGACGTCCTACGGCTGAAATGATAATCTGGATGATGAAGTTCTTTGACTCAACTTCGCTTAGAGCCTCTACGCCGAAGTAATTTGTTCTAAAAGTTTTCCGAGAAACTCTAGTTTATGCTGCTGTTTTCCATGGTTGCTGCTGGAGACATAATGACCCTGTAAATAGCTTACAACCATCTTAGAACTAACCTAAAAAAATAAATCAATGATGTCTTGTGGAGGATGGATAGCTTTGATTTTGTTTTTGTTTCGCTGTTGAAGTTATAATTTTATTGCAAAAAGGATAACTCATCACAATCATCATCAGCAAGTCCATCTGGACATATGCGTCCTCCAAGGAGTTCCATGATGAACGGCCTTGAGCCTTTTCCATCCACCGACTGCCTGTAATTTTAACAATGTCGTCGGTCCATCGGATGGGGAGCTGTTCAACACTGCGTCGCCTAGTTTGTGGTCGCCATTCAAGAATCTTATTTCCCAGCGGTTGTCGTTTTTGCGAGCTATGTGGCCTGCCCACTGCCACTTCAACTTGCCAAGACACATTTACTTTAATGTATGTAAACGAATAAAGCATTAAACGCATTAAAGCATCCTCATCCGTCAGAGTTGCCAACAATCCCATGAACTCATTGCCAGCTCAAATTTTCATGTAGGTACTTAGTTCTGAAGTCTTCAACAGGTCCCAAGTTTTAAACTTTCGAAGCGTCATTCGTGTTTCGATGTGCATATTTCATTTCGGAAAATCTTCGCTGAACCCAACTTAAGGATGGAGACTGTAAATGGAGAGAATATTTGTTTTTAAGGGTACCGTACCTCTCAAAATAACTGAACTCTTACAGGATCACTTTTTTGGCCGTCTGGCTGACTGTCTATCAAGACCCTTTCACTCAGGAACGGCTAAAGGTGCCAACTTAAAATGTATACCAAATATGTCTCTGTCCTATTTATCAAGCTTCTAACTCAATGCATAACAAAGATATGGCAACGAATGTCTCATTTTTATATTGAAATAGCAAAATTGAAAAACCTAATCTACTTTCAGTAACCTCAAAATTCTAAAGTATGATATGCTAAGAGCTTGAAGAATATCGACTTTTTACAATTCATTTGGGATCGTTTAGTTTGTAGGAAAAAGTGTCTCCAACTCGAAAAGGGTTCCAACGAATTCGAAATAATTTAAGGGTCGGAGGTTTTTGCAGTCAAGAAATATATGTAACTGTTATCAAACCAAATCTAATACAGTAAACTACGCTTGGGAGTTGTCACTTCGAACACTTGGAATCTCTACTTTTTGATCATGTGTATGTGTAATGATACGGAAGCTTCAGGGCGCGAGTACTACTCGCACTTAATCGCCTTTATTTATTCATAGTTTTAAAGTTTTTCGCCTTTCGGTAAGTCTTGGCATTAAAAATTCGTCTGAATACTTTATCATGTTGAATCCTTTTTTCTCCAAATATAATAAAACTATGCTAAAAGATCTGCCCTTTTCTTAGCCAAGTCATATTCACTATTCTATTCTATTATTGATGACGCTATTAGAAAAGTACAAAATTGTAAGAAATTATGTCTATCCCATACATTTTTGGACATTTCTACAAGCGTCATGATAGAATGTGACTTGGCTCTTATGGTCTAGAGGTGACGAATTACCATAAATTTGAACAATAAATCTATGAAAATATCAACTTACGTTTTTAAAGTCTCAGTAGATAGATCCAGATATCAGGGCCTTATGCTCGGAAGCATTCGACAACATCTCAAGGTAGAGATAACGTCATACCTCGGGCGATAACTCAACGTTATAACACAATTCCGAGTTTTCACCCGAGATGTTTCGTTATCTCCATTATGAGATTTTGTCGAACGTTTCCGCGCATAGACCCCTGACCACAGTTAATACACAGACCATTAGTAAAACAGCCTTCAGATCCGTTCGAAACACGAGTATCATGAAAAATTCCACGTCTGTTCTTCCTGTTCAACTTCCCCAGTCCAGTATATCCAGAATCCTATTTAATTATGCAGATGCGAATGATTGCGTTATCCCCTTGTTTTATGGTGATGCAAATGACCTTCTTAAGTTCGACAGCTTTATAAAACGCGCGTATATTTAATCACCTATAAAAGGCGGTTTCTTTTAAACTGATTTGCACATTGAATGGAAAACATATTTGCGCCGCGGGGATGAATCCTGCACTTCTTACGTCTTACCGATCAAACAATCACGAAGCCACAGAGTTTGTGAAATACTTGAGTTTAATTTTTACCGTCTTCAAAAAATGTACAGTCTTTAATAAAGAACGAGGTTGTCAAATCGGAGGCTATGTATTTCTTTATGCTTGTACAAATGGCCGCACCAATTTATTACCAACCTAGAGATTAAATTTTACTTTTCCGTACTAAAAACATTATTTAAAATTTCTCGTGATCAAAATTGCATAAAAAATATGTAGCTTTAGCTGGGGTTCGAACTATCTATTCATTCGCGCCGGTTTCAGCATCAGATAGCCGAATAAGCCAGAGCGTAGCAGTTTGCATATGCGATGAATTTTTAAGTTAGAAATGATAAATCTCTTTTTGACTGCAACCAAAAATTGTTACAGACCTGATATAGATAAAAAAATCTTTTATTCGTTTTTAAAACGTAATTAGATGATAAAGATTATATGACCTACTTGTGTTTGGACCTTGATTGTCGCACAGCAGTAAATCAGTCACAAATTGGCCGATACGTCCAAGTGCATAATTTATTGTATGCAATTGCATTCGACGTTAATTGCAATATTGAATTCCAAAATGGAAACGATAATGAATTAAGTTCCTAATTTACTTCCATAATTATCATTGAAGCCTAAATGTATATTATGGGGCAAAATATATATAAGGAGGGGGGGGGGGGGGGTTACAATGGACCAGCTGAAATATTCTGTGGTTAGGTACTGACGACTAATATGCATCATACAAACCATGCTTTATTGCAAATTCTTCCAATATACCTATACAAAGTACCTTTTTACAAAGTCATTCATAAAATGTACTGTACGATCCCGAAAGGGGCTTATTCTATCAACAAAAAAGAAAGGGGTAAGGTAGAAGATAACTTCTCCCCTTCTTCCCCTTTCTTTTTTGTTGATAGATTAACGTAATACAAAAAGATCCGGAAGAAATCAGAGATAAAAATATTTGAATATTTTGGTTTTTATAAACCAAACTATTCAAATATTCTGATTTCTTCCGGATCTTTTCGTATATAAAAACCAAAAATCTTTTTTGGTTTATAAAAACCAAAATATTCAAATATTTTTCTTTCTGATTTCTTCCGGATCTTTTCGTATTACCTGTTTTTGGTCTTTTTATCATCTTTATAAGTAATTATTCTATCGAGAAGTTAGACATCAAGATTACAACAACTATTGCGTTCGAACTGGTTTGACTCCAAAACAGCTGATCTTTGAATAGAGATTTTCAATGACAAACTAAATGAATTCCCAAAGTCGTAGAATAAACATAATTTCCAATTGGATGTATAAGCTCCTTTCGGGATAGCATACATATTATAAATTACCTTGCATATGGTTTTATTAAGAACCCAAAACTGACTAGACGATTTTGTTTTGCTATCTCAGCATAACAAAATCTTTATGAGTTTTGGATTCCAAAACAAAACACCGCGAACATTAGTAAATTTAAGCATTTTTGTGTACATCTCTGTTCTAGATTCACGTGTCCTTTGTTACCGCGTGCAATAAAATATTTCATTACTGTGTGAAACATCCTGCCGGGAACGTGCTCGGGGCGAAAGTGCTTTTTTGGCTAACTTTTTTGGTGACGTGCATTCTATGCGAATGGATATTAACTTGTGGCTCACCCCGAACTGAGATCTCGCGATGTCCGATAAAACTTGATGTTTTTATGATCGTTGAGGCACAAAATTATGAGATCTTTATTGAGGCACAAAATTATGAGATCTTTAAAAACTTCATCTTTCTTAGCACGATCTAATTAATATTAAATCTTACCTGAATTACGAAGTTCCCATTGCGTTAGAGTTTTAGTAACAAACAACAAAAATTTTACTATTTTCGTCATACCAGAGGTATGACGAAATAAACTACATATAATGGCCGAAAATAAAAAAACTATAAGGCGTCTTGGAATGTATGAATAGACTCTTTCATAATATTATGACAAATATTTAATTACTGTGTGAAACATCTTGCCGGGAACGTGCTAGGGGGGAAAGCGCTTTTTTGGCTAACTATTACCTCTTTTAGTGTCCCAATATCTTAACAACTCCTTGGCCAATTTGATTCATATTCCTACCAGCAAAATTTAATCTTGATAGTACTACAACCTGTCGACTAACTCATTTCAATGAAGATAGGATCGACAGTTCAAAAGTTTTGCTAGAACAAACATACCTACATAAATACATACCAAATGTCCAAATTATTTTAAATCTCGCACGCTTTGCTAGCTGAATCAAAAATATTTGTCGCTTTAGTCATAGTGATGAGGGCGATTCGATTGTGTATACCTACGCCCGAATAATTTAGGGTTTTTTGCCGCAACAGTTTTCATGAGGCATTTAAAGAACTACATAGTATAGTAAGTACATCTCAACGTAGAGAAGGAACTAGGACGGGCCAGTATAATCCACTTTATATGAGATTATCTTCAGCCTGCGGCTTAGCTCAGGCAAAAAGTAGTAGGTATTTAATATGTCTTTCCAGGCTACTTACTGCATGCTTATTCCAATGCGTTCAGTAACGTGATTGATAAACAGAATTTTTACAAACTTTCACACTTATTATAATCAGTAATAGTACCTAATTTTAAATGACTTAACTACTAGGGCTGTGAGTGAGTGCTGTGTCTGAAAAAATAAAGATTACTTAATATAAAAGCTAGATCATTTCTAATTTAAATATTCCTTTGACTAGATCATAGGTATTAGGTGTTACATTGGCTACATTTAATTGGTTAGCTTTTACCAGTCTTTAGGTATTCATTTTATTGAAAATCGACGCCTAACCCCAATTAAGGTTTTCATGCAAAAGCCCTAAATTACAAAAGTTAATACGTCCTGTCAGACCCTATTCATGCATTCAAGCAGCAAAACGCTTTTCCACAAGGCGCTACAAAGGGAATTATCTACTCGACTGTACCTTTAAATGTAGATGTCACGCAATCTGACAGCTGTACGCCATTGTACAACATTACAATAGTTGTTATCTACAAATGTGAGGCAAATAGGCTCGAATATTGCCGTGTTAATACTTACACGTATGTCAAACATACCTAGATATGGTAATTAAAAGTAATCCCAATTTGAACTAACAGTGGAGCAGTGTCCATTTTTGAAATGGTCAAAACTGTTAAGTATCTGGTATTTATTTATAATTTTGGTCTTGTAATCTTTATGAGGAAACCTAAGCTGCTTTTTGGTAGCGATGCGCAACTGCAAAAGAAAACCGAATTCTAATCGTGTTTAACATATAATCGATCATTACATCAAATATAATCACTAAATCGGCAGATACAACTTTTCTGTTGGTGTCTTCTCGCGTCGCGGAACATGCTTTCTTGTATCGGTCCGATATCATTCGAAAGAGCGCGAGCGAGACGTGGATGAATGAAATGGAATGATTAAACGTCAAGTTAGGTTAGTTTTTTGAACAATCGGGCGCGGTAGTCGACTAGTTCGAATCGAAGATGCACATCACTACTTTTATGTGGATAATAAAGCTTTTCACTAAGAGCAGTTCAGTAGTAAATCTAATTGCCATGGCATCTAACTCCTATCTGAAAGGATGTCTCCATATATAGGGATATTTTTTATCGGACTACAAGAATCTTGGAACCAAAGTATCTGAGAAATCTGCCATTCTTAAGAATTATCGTTCGTGAGTCGGTGGATCTGAGTTCTGATACTCTTCAATGAATAGACACTGGACAGATCTTCAATAATTTTGGAAAGTACGAATCATCGAAAAACCCAATAGCTATTATCTGCACAGTACCTGCTTACTAACATAAAAGAAGCGAATAAAGGAAAGGTAAATTAGTATCGGGCTTCTTATCAGTGAATGGCGGACCTCACATCAATCAATCTAGCGTGACGGGCAGATATTGAAAGACTGCTGCGGGTCTAGACAAGTTCCTCACGCTTCGTTTTCCTGTCACGCTAACGTCATACGGATAACGTAATTTAGTCTAAAGCCGTGTTCTCACGATGCCGGCGTGCGATATGTCATATAAAATATGTTTAACATGTATTTCAGAATGATCCTTACGTATAATAATTACAGTGAATTAGAAGATTGACATTTGAGGGCGTGTGATAGGTATAGCTCAACGATGTTGCAAGCCCCTAGAATTCCAATTCAAAATTGTTTTTATTCAGTAGATGTAAAGATTATTTGATTTTAAGTTTTATATGACAAATTGCAACCCGTTTGAATTAGACTTTTGTGTTTTCTAGGCAACTTTGGCAGTCACGTGACATTTCACAAGATCTTTCCGGTGGTGTTAGCGTTAACTAATAAAACGGTAATAGAAATTGGATCTTGTCTAAGCCGCAGGATTTTTTGATTATATTTTGGTAGTTATTTTTCTCAGGTGAAGCCACTTTAATCGAATTAAAAAAGTCTAGAGAGGGGCCGGGACAGTGAGTGTTGGGTGAAATTTATTTTATTCACTACATTGAATTTTTTGACACGTCATGTATCTTATGTATGACACTCGCGGGTTAATATAGACAAAACTAATGATATCTCATTTAAAAAAATCCACCAAGCCGTTTAGTCTGTGTTGACGCACAAAGGAATATGCCTGAGGATCATTGTCCTCCTAGGCAGTCGGGTAAAAACTAACAGTCTACTACGCTTACTTCATTATATTTCTATGTAAGTATTTCGAATAGTCAGCAAGCTCTATTTTATATCCCAAGTCTTCATTTATTAATTGGTTCAGATTATCGAAGGGTATCGCCCTGGGACTGAAAAACTGAAAATTGAATATATCCAGTTCGTTCGCTCGGGTCGGCCAAACGAGATGAGCTCGCCTCATTGGGCCGGGACTCAATAACCCACGATTGTGGCTTGGGACCGGAGCTAACTGGACTAAACAGCACTTTGGGACGTTTGTTGGCTGTTATGGAAATAATTGCACGTTGATATTTAGGCATGATATTAAGTTTGCTCGGGAAAAAAGGTGTATTATTTACTTACGACACATACTTTCTGATATTATAAACGCATAAATTGCTATTGAAAAATTAGCTTCTCGCTGGCTCCTCAAAAAAATTTCTTCTAAAGTCGCTCTGCAGATCCTATTTTCCTTTACCATCATCGACACGAAGTGCAAACTTTTAATAGTCGGGTATATTTATAACAACAAAACATAGTTACTTACTTTACCTACTTGTAACTCATCATTACAAGGTCGTCGTTACTCTTTTAACGTCAACCGCGGTGGGGCAGTTCCCGATTTAGACGCAAGGGGTGCGGGTTCAATTCCCGCTGCGGGACAAATGTTTGCATGATCTGCAAATATTGGTTCCATGGTAATCGTAGTTTCCGATACCCACGACACAGGTAATCCTAGTGTGGGCTCAGGACTATGTATGTGACTGTTGGGTGTTATTTATTTATATATAGTTGGCGACAAGTAACCATGCGATTTTTGTTCCATTGCATAGAAAACTCTGTATTTTCCTCTACGTTTGCTTATTCCATTCGCAATACACCCGTAGCTTTACGTTCGAAGCCGAACAGCTTGTAATTTACTTTCTTTCCCTGCAACAACGTAATCTCAATAAGTCAGGTGCAAGTTGCAACAGTCTCAAGATCGGTAAGTAAACGCAATGAATCACTGAAACCGTTTTCCGATAAGGAGAGGCCGAGAGCTCCGATATAGTCGGCGGGCCCTGTTTTATTGTGCCACTATTTTCAGTCTATCGCCAGCCAACGCAGTTCGGGTGGAAGCCCCAGATAAAGTCGCGGCCCCCTGTAATATACTACCTTCTGAAGAAGCATAGAGCTATGGACGGAAAATAAGCGCGGCGGATGTAAGGAGATGCTATGCACAAATTGAAATGGGCTTATACTTAAATATAATTATAAGAATAAACTTAGGGAATAATTTGAGGAACTTGGTGGCATGGCATGGAGAGCGAGCGACGGGCCGAGACGAAATAGTTTTGATCCCAGACAAATATTAGCATGATCTGTTAATATTTGTCCCGGGTGTTGTGGTACCATGGGAGGTACTCGTAGTTCCAGATATCCACTGACTCTATCGAAACTTAAAATTTGTCATAACAAACAATCTATGACAGCGCTTGATAAAGATTGGTTTGGTGGCATTGTTGGCAGAAATTGGTTAAAATATCCCTTGGTTAATTTGTTCCCGGTTATATCCTTCCCAGTGTGTACCTACTCGTTCTGCGGCCGCACCAACTCGCTCCTTAAGGCAGTTTCACTTTGAATAGTTGTTCGTCCACTTGTTTTTTTTTCTCAACTCTACCGTAGTTAGGTTGATACAACTGCAGTGCAGAGCGAAACTTTTTTGTTGTATTCAAAATCGTTGCAGTTTGTAAAGCTCTCGTTTAAGTGAGATTTAGTCACTTTCTTTATTGTAAGTAGGTATCGAAAAACTTGGATTTGCTAGTTTTCTCAGTGTAATCAGGTGGAAATAAAAATACCCAATCCATGTTTTGCCCTTGACTATATGTATAATAACCTACCTATAACAAACACAATTGTCACATTATCCCAAAGTAAATATTAAGTCTCTTTATTTACAGAAAGAAACTTAAAACTAATACAAGTTAATATTTACAAAATACACAAGAAACACTTAAGCCATCTAAAGACCGTTACAAACGATCTATAGATAGCTCAACTGATCCAGATCACTACCAGTCGGAAGCGTCCCCAAGACGCTGGCGGAATTGCCACGCTGGATGGCAATGCTAAAAAAAAAACAATTTTCCAATAGTGTTTTAGCGAACTTTATTGCCAATCGGGTGGTAGAATAAACCTACATTACATACATATATTATCACCTTGTATAGCTTAGGGGTACATGTAAATCTCTAAAGTAAATTACACAGCGCTGAATAAGTTATCAAATCAGATCATATCATATAATGATCGGATTATTAGCTATTTTTTTTTCCCAAACATTTTCTGATTATCAGGTTTTGATCTTTTTATCATCTTTATCATCATTGCTACCTAAAACAGATGATTTTTACATGTTGTATTTTCAATAAAAAAAAACAAATTTCCAATAGTGTTTTAGCGAACTTTATTGCCAATCGGGTGGTGGAATAAACCCCTTTTCGGATAGTATACATATATTAACACCTTGTATAGCTTAGGGATACATGTAAATCTCTATTTACTACACAAAGTATGCCCTAAGGGATAATAGTGGCAGGTACGCCTACATCTGGTTAAAAAGCTCAAAGGGGCACTGACATTTTTCTGTATTTACGTTTGTTAGCCAGATGGAAACTGAGAAGGGTATGTTGTCAAAGTAACAAGGGATAATGCACAATGAACACCGTTTCCTATTTCCAAGACACTGGATTACTATAGCCTGCAAGATTGAAATGTGACTTCAAAAGATGTCGAGGCCGTCGCGGGCAGTTTTACCCAATCACTCGTTCGTAAATCGAGAATATACGTATTGGATGCGCCGTTTGCATGAAAATGTTGGTTTTTTCTCAACATTTGGTTCGATATTTATTCGATAGAATGGCTTTTATCTTAAAGTTGCTAGTTGACCGCAGATAAAACACACATATATGTGGCTACTAGCTTGTTCCTGCGACTTTGCCCGCGTGGTACCTAGATAAAAAGTAGCTAATATGCTATTCTAGGTAAAGACCTCTATCTGCTCAATGTTTCATCGAAATCTGTTGAGTGGTTACGACGTGACTGATTGTGGTTCAGTCTGACATCCAAACATCCTTATAAACTTTCGCATTTATAATATTAGTGCGATAATAGGTTAAATCAATCAATCAATCAATTTATTTTATGTCGGTTGTTCACCATAATTGTTAGTACATTTATATACAAGTTGATTCACTACATGTATACCACCCCAAAAGGGGTTATTCCATCAACGAAAAGAAAGAATATTAAAAAAACATCAATATTTTAAAAAATCTTTATCTTCCAAATCTTTATCTTCCAAATCTTTCTCAAATTAGCTGTTATTTAAGTGAACTCATATAATATTGATCGAACTTCACAGAAGTTCCTTTGATCACATATTAGCTGTGTGTGGTATTTTAATCATCTTTATAATGAATAACTAAACTTAGAAGTAGAGACATCAAGATTGCTAACCAAAACAGCTAATTTGGGGTTTTTTCGATGATAAGATATTTTTTACAAAAACTAAAAACCGACTTCAAATTCCTGAATATTTACAAGATCAATATCAACCTCATTTTTGTTATCAACCTCTTTGCGTTTTGCTTACCTACTGAGCATGAGACTGGCCATCTAAACTTTCGAATAAAAAACAAAAGTAAGTATGACATCCATTCGTTATCAATAATAAGTACGAACTCTTACGGTACTGACTGACTGACTGTCAATCAAACGTAGTGGTTTTATTCTCTTTGAAAATCAACGCAGAGCTTAACCAAAATCCTAAGAGTATGAAATTTGCAGGGTAGCGTAACGTATGGGTGCACAGAAAGGAATTCATGACACACAACCCCTAAGTTTAAAGTTTATGTAAAAATAGCAGCAACCGAACGAAGTCGCGGGAATTACCATACCGTATCGCAGTCGACAAAAAAAAAATTCGGCAAGTCGTGATTTCAAGAGATGATGACTTTTTTTTTTAAGTTTAACGGGACAAGTTGCAATCCCTCAGGAATTAAATTAAAATGGGACCACCCCGGGGTTATACTCTATACACCAGCGAAAGAATCCTCAAAATTGGCGGAGATATCGAGTAACATACACACAATTTGATTGTTGAATTTCCAAAAGTCGTAGAACAAACTTTTTTGTCAATTGGGTGTAGAATGAGCCCCTTTGGGATAGCAAACATATTACGAATCACCTTGCAAGACTATTTAGTAGTTAATTAAATAAAGTTTAAATAAAAACAGAGGCATAGTTGAACTCGAAAACAGCCGTGGCAGAATTAGACGGCTGTACGTATTTGCTTAATGCAATCTTGGTAGCGGCGGTCGTAGGCGAAATAAATTGCTGTGAAATAAAGTGCACTTCCCATCCCAACCTCTATTCAAGCGTGCATTGAACTTTTAGTTCATTGTTTCTTGTTTTGATATGTGAAGCTTCATGCTTTAAGATTAGAAGAAATTGTATTTCAAAATGCCGCGATAATTTAGCCACCGCCAGCAACAGGACTTTACAAGGGTTGCGCGAAGCGAAACGAACGAAAATCTCTCAAACACTGGCGAATCAGCGTTTCATGTTTGTATGTTTATTTGTTAAAGCATAACTTTCAAACCGTCAAACAGATCTGCATGTAGTTAAAATAGATCAACAGTTTGGAGTATTAATATTTACCGTTAAGAATATGAGTTAAATCAGCCAAGGGGATGCTAAGATGTAGGAGTCCAAAAGGTTTTTTTTTACTATATATCGCGAGATCACAGTTCGGCTGGAAACACTAGTCCAGGCTCTTTAAATTCATCACTTTTGTACGCTCAGACGTCTATGGAATAACAATCAGTGTTTTGTTTATTTTAATCAAATTTGAATGTTATTGCAAAAAGACAAAACACTACGGTTATATGTCAATGGCTGACTTGTTTTAGGGCTCGCCTTACTAAGGCACAATCAGCTCTTGTTACAATCAAAACCAAACACCTTATACAGTCTACATCATACGAAACGTGCATACGTCATCAACTCAAAAAATCCATTACCCCACGTTATTCAGAGAGAGCAAATGGATACACAAACATGCAGTGTAGTGCCAGTGTGCATTCTTCAGAGATATCTCGGTGCATTTTGCGAGACGGCGAAACGCGACGCGCCTTAAGTGGCTGCTTTGTCGCCTGCGTCGCGCCGGGAATCCCTCATACGTTCCGTATTACCTACAAACGGTGGAGCTTGCAAGAAAATTGGATAATCGTAAACGTTTTGCTGCCTGCCTTAATGGGATGGCCTTTTTGTGCAGATGTGTGTAGGTACAACAAAATGGTGCAAAAGGTAGAGAAAAGTACTCTCGCCAAAAAATGGTATTATAACACGAACTAAAAAAGTATCAATTGGTGAGTTTGCCTGTACTATGTACACATACATGCACAATGTACTTGTACACATAAGACGTATTCGCAGCGCTTTTCTCGCGGCTAAAGCTTAGAGAAATTAGTACACAACCGGATTCGAACGCACGACCTTCTGATCGTAAATCGGGGTACAGCCAACACGGCTTAGCGGCTTTTTTAGGTAGGTAGGGCACAGCGAGATTTTCTCGTTCTAATTTGGAGCAGCCCGCCTGGGGAGGTACCTCCGCCTTACAGAAGATCGCCAAACAACATTATTTGTTTCAAATAGTGTTGTGTTCCTGCGGTGAGTTAGGTTGCCAGAGCTCTTTAGGGGGGAGGGGGGAGGGGTCGGCAACGCGTGCGTGATACCTCTGGTATTGCAAGCGCTCATAGGCTGCGGTAACCGCTTACCCATTGGTGGGCCATGCTTGTTTGCCACCTCAGTAGTATAAAAAAAAAAAAAAAAAAAAGCAAGTCTTGTTAGCAATTCCTATTTCAACCAGTCTTTGTTTTTCGTGAGTCATTAACCAAAATTACTAATAAAAAACTGCAGCGCTAACTCAAGCACTCCCATATCGCCATTCCGGTTGATTTGATTCAAATTGCGTCATAAACCCAAGTGCATTTCGAACTGCGAGTTCGAAATTAAATGTTAACGAGGGTTGACCAGCAAATTAACCACGCTGGGGGAAGCGGCTCTAATGCAATTCTTCGCCGACGCGACAGCAATGTTCCGTTGCTGCATTTACGGGGTAGCTTTTTATGATTCTTTTTATCGGTGTTGTTCAGAAATGTTTTCTTACATCGGAAGTAAGTAACGTTTTATGTGTTATTTGGACTGTTTTTAGGTGACTGGTAGAAATAATCGACTGCGTAGTGCATATTTGAGTTTAAAATTACATTCTCTACGTACTAGTAGTAGTAGTAATAAGGCCTTATTACATTTTATAAAGATTATATATTGCATCATCATCATCAACAACCTGTACCTAGAAGTCTACTGCTGGACATAAGCCTCGAAATATTTCCACTACGAACGGTCTTGAGCCCTTTCCATCCACCGACTTCCCGCAACCTTTACAATGTCATCGGGCCTTCCAACACTGCGTTGCCCGGTTCGTGGTCGCCATTCAAGAACCTTTACTCCCCAATGGTTATCGGTCAGGCAGGTATTGCAGGGTCAGGCGGAACTTATAGGAAGCTGTAATGCCTGGGGTATTATTTAGATATAGTAGGCTTGCCCAGCACTGATACCATCCTATCAGCATAGTCTACCATATCCACAGGAGAGATATATAGGTACGTGCGGAGCTGACCAAGCCGCGGGTTTCCTCGCGATGTTCAACTTCACCGTTTATAACTCGTGTTTATACGCACATACATTTTTGGACAACAGAAAAATTGGTGCGCGGCCGGGATTCAAACCACGAAAGTCAGGCTTCGGGTTTACTAAACGTTGCAGTTTCTCGGCCAATTTCTATTGTTACTATAATATAGTTATATCGTAATATATAACGTATTATACGTATATAGTAATTTTAAGCAAAATTTGATAACTGAACGCGCCTTGGTACATAAGAAACGAAGATCTCCACCGGGACCTTAACATAGACTTCGTCGATATAGTTATTAAAAAATACGCAGAAGCTCACGAGCGTAGATTTCATCATCATGTGAACGTCGAGGCAATCCAGCTCCTCGACAACACAGACATAGTGAGACGGCTCAAAAGAACTAAGCCTTTTGAGTTAGTATGATGTAAAATAATAGTGAAATGTAGTGAAAGTGATAGTGCCTACCTATAAAGAACACATTAACAAAGTGTCCTCCCCTTAACTAGAAACTATAAGAAAAGTGCTATTGGACACATTCTTAGATTATAATTTACCTTATAAAACTATGTTAAACTAAAATTGCGTCCAATCCTACTTGGCTAGATGGCAATACTTTGTAAACTAGGAACAAAAAAAAAAAAAAAAAAAAATTTGATAACTAGAATCTAACAGTAATTACGATGAATAAAAAACAGTACTATATAATTTGACTTCAGGGCAGTTCAAAAATATGCAAAATTAAATGTTATCGAGGGTTAACCAGCAAATAAACCGTGTCAAGGGACGTAGTTTTAATGCAATTCTACGCCGACGCGACGCACGGTTTTGACACTGCGCTTACAGAGATCTTTTTGTGAAGATATTTTTCATAGTGTTTGGTCAACAGCCGCTGCACTGAACTCTCATAATATATTAAAATTTACTGTACGTGGTATACAAGGTGATTCTATGGCTTTTGGAAATACGACATTTTTCATTGGAAAAGCACTATGCAAATATTTGCTGTTTTTGGGTCCAATTATTTAAAACTCAATTATTCAGCTTTAATAATTTTAGCAGTCTTGATGTTGAGCTACTAAATGATGTTGAAACATTTAATATTTAGTTAAGAAATAATAAAAAAACCAATAACAGATAATTTGAAATACCTTTTCAAATTATCTGTTTTTAGTCTTTTTACTCGAAGGAATCTTTTCGGGAAAAGATTCTGAAAAAAATATTGTATTTTTGTTCGCTAATATATTTTTCTTTTCGTTGATTGATAATAAGCCCCTTTCGGAATAGTATGCATAATATGATTCACCTTGTACAAGAAAGTATTTTCGGTGCCTTTTTGCAGTTGAAATTATAAGCCCGGTACTTTAAGGCACGTAGGTACTTACAAGGCAGGAATAAAAATAAAAATTTCAAGTACTTTCAGAAAAAGAAAAGCCTAAGCTCTCCCGCATCCGTCTCATAACATCTGGTGGTTACAATAGAGATGAATTTCACTGATTTAAATATCCCAACCTCAAAGAAGACCCCAAGGTCCTACTACAGTGCATTTAGAGCTGGGAGCTTCGTAATAAGCTTCTCAAATTCGCTATCCACGGGCTGTACCAAAGCACCGACCTACTAGCATAAGACTCTTACGTCTGGCTTTACTTCTCTGAAGGTGAGGCTGGACTCAGGGGGGCAATTCCAATATACAACTTTTAATGTTCTCTTCAGTTCCGATCGGCGTTCGATTTTTTTTAAAATTTAAAATATAAATATTCCGGACATAATCACACAGGGTCAACTGATCCCAAACTAGGCATAGCCTGTACTATGGGTACCAAAGACTGATATATACATAATAGATAAATATTGAATACCCAGACACAGAACAAACATCTGTGTTAATCACACAAATGTTTGTCCTCTAGCGCAGAAGGCAGAGTAACTACCAACTAAGCTATGAGGCCAGTCGGATAAACTAACAGCGTTCTTTGTGTTTTTTTGAGGTTCTTTGTGTTTCTAAAAGAAACCTGCAGCCATCTCTGGCGCTAAGTATAACATACTCACCCACCTTTAAATTTCAATTCACCGTCGCGAGCGAACGTAATCAGATTTACTGCGTCTATTTTAAAACTTTAATTCGCTTGTGTTTCTTTATTGTCTCTGGATAGGTAGTATTTGTAATTGGTTGTTTTTAGAATATATCAGAAATCAGAAAACTTGCTTGTATTTCAATGGTACTTGTAGTTTCTGATACCGTAGTGTCAAAAACACAAAACTGTAAGAAGGTAGTACTGCTTAGAGTTTTGTGTTTTTAACCGACGCCAAAAAAAGCACATTTACTTATTCATCCCGCATGAGCAATCACTAATTTACCTCTGGTTTTCTGCTAAATATCATACGTTTATTTCATAATTGCCGCAAAGTCATTATCATCATCATATCAGCCGTCGACGTCCACTGCTGAACATGGCCTCCCCCACAGACAGAGCAAATTCCTTATCATGTGGGGGGATTTGCCCATACTCACCACGCTGGGCATGCGGGTTGGCGAGCGCAGTTTGAGCTATATATTCTTCAGCCGGGGCCACCACGGCCAAAGTAAGAACATTAATATTTGTTTCGATTTGTGTACATAACGAAATGACAGATTATACTTAGCCATTCAAATATCAGAAGTTTTTTGTTGATCGAATTCTATACTGCCTATTTATTGTAAGAAAACTTATTTCACTCAGATATAAAATGCACAATAGTCATTCAATAAATAATTTTCTGATTTTGATTCTGGATATTTTACCAGGATCTTGTTTTGTAACCTAGCAGTCTGTAAAATTATATAAATAAGTAAAGATAGTTCTAGGTACTTTATTATTTGTTATGACTTACTGTTCGCAGCGTCTAGTGTTCGGGCAGAAAACTTTGTATGGTAATCGTGACCGGACTGCTCAAATAACGGCGACGATATTCATATTTCAAGCGATATTGGCGTTAGATTCTACGTGAATGCGACTGCAGTGTACGTCTATACTTTTGTGAGATAGTTTTCACACTAACGTATTTGATACTTATATCTTAAAGGGTAGGGTTGAAATTGCCTTGAAATGGTAGTTTAAAACCGATGAAAGGTAGTCGGTTTCACAGCAGAAGTATGCAATAAAGACGTCAATCCGTAACGACGGATGCAGCTATTATCCAGTAGATGCACTGAGTGCTTTACGATGTAAACGCGCAACGAATAAAGATGAATCCATGCATGTCAAAGTGCTATATTTCAGTCTTCGATTTGCTTTTACTCATGTCATTATGGAGACACATTCTTAAGAGACTTGCTAAGACGTTGATGTATCGCAATTTGTAGAAAATACTTTTGCATTGATTTCTGTGTTCATTTAACAGAAGTGTGTGTTCAGTCAACAATTTTGATTTGGAGGTTTTTCAAACCAAATCGATCATTGACGTCATTTCCTTTTGTTTTGACAACGTGTACTAGTTGATCAATCTTTAAATTGTACCATGGCTTACCTTCTGTTGGTTTGCATCAACAACAAACATCCTCACAAACTTTCGCATTTATTATATTTAAATATTAGTAGGATTTGGCATCACTTGCAAAGAAAATGATGACAGTTAGAGGAGTGAAAAAATTAACTACAGCAAGTAACATTAGTGAATATCTTACTTCCCACACCTGTTTGTCCATGAGCTGTACAAACTCTGATACAAACTCAATTCTAACTTTAATGCTTTGGCTTCTTTGTTCTCAAATACCAAAACAAAACAAGGACTGTATCTTTAAGTTTGACGTCGAACACCGCAGGTTGCACAGAAAACAATAAAAAAGGAATCTCCTTCCTATTTCCGATTCAGATATTTTGCAAAAGCACGGACAAAACTACTTTATATTTCTCTGAGTTTTCTGTCGCACGTACCTTATTAAACTTACAGTACTTGCAGTCTGAACATCAGGGCGACGAAATGTTCAAAGTTCTTACTTTTTTGCATTGCATATTCCGTTGTGGATTCAGTTTAAAGTTATATTTTGCACTAAACCGCTATTCCTGGTGTAATTTGTTAGTACCACGGAACAAACACTCTGTGTTGACTTTAGCTGCAACCATTTGTGGACGCGCATCCCCTCTGTAAACCTACTTACTCACATTCCTTTGCAAATGTGAGCTGATATAAAACAAAACGTCATGGCTGCCGGCGGAATTGAATTCTGGAATAATTTTACCGTGAATTTTGGGATTATAATAATAACATGGGTTGATAAAGACTCGTCAGAATTTCAAGTTTGAGCGTGAAAATGCTGTCTTGTCGGGAAAGTCGTGGGAAAAGTTCAAAGTTTGTAAACATCTTGGGGCTTGACAACTGTTTTTTAAAAAACTGTTCATGTTGAATAAATTGGTTCTCAGATAAGGCAACCATAGACCACAATTGAAAAAAAAACATGTAAAAATATTACTGAGAATAAATTATTAATTATTACACACACTTCTGCTAAATGAACACAGAAATCAATGCAAAAGTATTTTCTACAAAATATTATTAGGTTTTACAAGATCTCTCTACATGTAGTCTCTACGCGTACCCGAGGCGCAAGTCCACCGCGTACCCTAGGACGATAGCAATCGTGCGCGTCCTAGGGTGCGCGCTGGACTTGCGCGCCTCACTCGAGTATTTTTAATACGTCAAAGTATCGTGAAGTCGTACCAGTTACGTATAGTTTGATGCTAGGACCTGGTTTAAAAACCTGGTTGCGTAAATACGAACCAACTCTACCATGTCGTAGGGCATAAAAACTCGAATACATGTGACATGTACATGAAAGGAGTCTTTAGATGGCGCGCTTCAATCCGTTTAGTACACTGATTCTTTCACTGACGGTCATAGGCCCTTTTCAGGACCACCATACCTCAATCTGGTCACTTTCCTAATACAGGATGTTCAAGAAAGAATCAGTGATACGACAAGCAAGCAAGCATATCGTTACCTTAAATCGCCAACATATGGAAAAGATCCAAAACAAATTTACACGCTTCCTTTACCTAAAAGAATATGGAGTCTATCCGTACTACCCATTGATGTACCCGAGTCTGTTCGTCCTAGGTATGGTAGGGTACTGCAGGCTGTCGGTACGGAGAGACATGGCGCTGGTAAAGTACATGGTGCGCGTGCTCCGCGGAGAGCTGCACCAGCAAGCGGTGCTGGCGGCGCTGCGGCTGCGCGCGCCCGACTACTTGGGCGCGCGCCGCCGCCCCGCCATGCTGGAAGTGCCGCACTGTAGGACCAATCTACTTAAGTTTGCCCCCATGTCACTCGCTGTCTATCTGCTCAATATCTTGTCTGCGAACAGCGTGGATATTTTTTTCAATCACCTACCGAAACTCCTACAACTTGCACAGATAGTGATAGAAACGAAATGTTTCGATTAGTACCTATCTAATTGTACCTATTTATTATAATGTACCTACAAATAAAATATGGCATCGCCTTAGGGATAAAAAAAAACCTGTTATGATGTTATACTGTATTCTAAATAAATAATCTCAGAATTAGCAAGTTGAAGTGGCAGTGGGCAGGCCATATAGCTCGCAGAACCGACAACCGTTGGGGAGTAAAGGTTCTCGAATGGCGACCACGAACCGGGCGACGCAGTGTTGGAAGGCCCCCCACCCGATGGACCGACGACATCGGTGGATGGAGAAGGCTCAAGACCATTCGTCATGGAACTCTTTGGGGGAGGCCTATGTCCAGCAGTGGACTTCTACAGGCTAATGATGACAATGATGAAATAAATAAATTATTTGTGCTTTAGCCACAGTTACCACAATAACGGAACGTTTTATGACGTCATAACAATAGGTGTCAGGAACAAACTCCGTTTCACAATCCAGAGTATTACCTCTGTGGCCGTAGCAAAGTGGCCGTGTTACGTTAGGTGCGTGCTAACGGGGTAAGTACTCTGTTTTCCAGTACTCTGCGGTAAAGGAACTCTATTATTGAGCATGTTGGGATGTAAAGCCACGCACGCACGGTAGTTAACTGAAACAGGTGGTAGATGCCTGTTTTAAAGGGTTTTTAAGACCTAGGTGCGCTGTTATACGTGATAAAGACTGTATATAAAAGCTTGACTTTTTTGTTAGTTCTAGCTTTGCTCTAAAGCCATGTTCAGAAAGTGTAAGTACCATTACCATTACGAGCAGAAGGTTTGCATAGTGTACGTCCGAACTAATGCACATTGAAATCTAAAGTGATGTGGATTATATGCGAATCTAACAAGTTAGTGGATACTAAAGCCGAAGATACTTGCCCAAGCAAATATATTCAAAATGAATGTTAAGTTCAATTTTAATGTTTAAAATAATCTCATCATTATCGTCATCATCCTCAGCCTGAGGAAGTCTACTGCTGGACATTCACCCTACATGGTTTTTAGGGCACAAAAAAAATATAATTTTGTAACCGTTTTTGAATAAAGAGTAGAATGAATAAATAAAAAATCCTAGGCATCCCCCAAATAGTTGCTTGCTTGTCGTGTCACTGATTCTTCATTCTCTTCTATGGCCGTCGGTGAAAGAATAAGTGTCGTGAAGAATTTAAAGTGAATGAATGAATGAATGAAAATGCTTTATTGTACACCTTACAAATTTAAAAATATAAAATAAAACAGAAACTAAAACTAAATACCATATATGTACAATGGGCGGTCTTATCGCTAAAGAAGCGATTTCTTCCAGACAACCTTTGGATGGAGTGAATATAAAATTAGAGGAAGATTGGTCGGGGTGGACTAAAGTGCGCCCCTTAGTGGTTCCTTTCATGCACAAATAGTGCGTCGTACGTCTTGAACATTCTCCATTCACCGACTTCTCACAACTTTCACAATCTCATCGGTCCATCGGTGGGCCTTCCAACTTTCCGGTTCATGCCCGCCATTCGAGAACCTTTATTTATTCCTATGGTTGTCGGTTCTATTGGTTTGCACACTGCCACTTCAAATAATCTAAACCAACCAAATTCAAGTTTACTTTAACTAAATATATAGCAGATAGTAAGTATGTAAGTATACTTACATACTACTGAGAAGATATTCCATGGAAATGTTAATTATATTTCATGCAAAAGCCAAAATAATAATTAACAAAATTTAGATGAACATCCACTGTAGGGGATGTACAACTTACTTAGATTATGTAACTTAAGGACACGAAATTTAACAACCCCATTGTTGGCAGCCAAAGTAACATGCATATTTGGAATGGTATTTATCGTAAAATATACTTACTTATAAACAGGACTAAATTCGCATGTGCAGACTAGAACACAGAAAACAAAAACGTTTCGCTACGGTTCGGTTGTGTTTCGTGCCCAGTTTGTCTGGTCACTGAACTAATGCAAGCAAACAAGTTTTTCTTTTTTCCTTTGAGCCTCACCTAGTTCGATCGGCACCACACTGAAGCTCTACATTCCATATTGTGAAAAAGGATCAGCGAAAAAAATGATAGACACCAAGCCGTGTTTGTTGCCTGATTCTTCTAGGCTTGGTCGCGAGGAACAGGCATAGCTTCACCTAGTTTCTAAGACGGTACTACGTAGTTTATGATACCCACGACGACACCGGGAATCATAGTATGGGGTCAGGACTACCGTACCGTATGTGACCGATGGGTGTTATTATTAGTATTATTCTTTTTAGAAATTTTCCCTTTAAATTCCACTCCCGAAGTGGAACGAGAATGTCCGGGTATGTATCTGATTGTTGGGTGTATTTTCACCTCCGGTGGTTGGGAATTGGAATCTTCTCAGTAGCACATATCAGCCCTCACGGATGGCTGGCGGCTCTGTTTATCTGAGACACTGCTCCGCGATATCTTGGCACAGCTCTAGTGAGTTATGATTACATCTGTTTACGAACACGGCCTAAATTGCGAATACGTTAGGAATGTTTGAATATTTTACATTGCAGTCACAAGATTGGATTTGTCTTAGACTGAGTTACCAAGATTCAGTACATATTTTTAATAGGTTCTATGGGCGTCGTGTTTAGCGTTGAATATAAATGGAATGTGATTATTACCATATTGTGTTTATCTTTTACTTTTTATAAATATGGACTAAGATACAATATCAAGAATAATAGGAAGGTAAGTACACTTGCGCAATAAATTGAAAGACCGACAAAAAATATTTAGTTATTTTCTTGTCCCACCACTAGCGGGCTGAAAATAGTCGGGACAAGGTGAATAATCGATGATAACTAGCATTACACATCTAAAAATAAAAAGTTGTGAACTCTCCTTGCAAGAACTTTATTTGCGGTCAGCTTGACCTTGTGTGAGAAACCTGAGAAAACTACAAAACTGAGTTCAATAAGTCTGCACACTTTCTTTATTATGGCGCTACACCCAAGCGCGGGTTGGATACATTTGAATGAATAGTCTTGATTGGAAAGTGCTACAAAATAAATTATAAGAATAAATTCAATACGCTAGGTTTTTAATTTAATAATAATTTAATAATAATTTATAATTAAATTTAATTGTTGCAAAGCTTAAATTTTTACATTATTCTTACATTAACAACAATTAGTTACATGAGCCAGATAAAAGAAAAGATTGCTGTCATATCGTATAAGGAAGTAAAGGAGCTCGCATTGAAAAGATCGGAATGGAGGAAATTGCATCATTACACCGACAAGAAGCTCTTAAATTTAATAATAATACTAAAATAACCGAATTTCCATAAGTCGTAGAGCAAACTTTATTGGGTGAAGAATAAGCCTCTTTCAGCTTAGTATTCTAAGGTACTAAGAGACACTGTGTAGAGATATTATGCCTCATAGCTCAGTTGGTAGTAATTCTGCCTTCTGCGCTAGAGGTCGCGGGTTCGATTCCCGCACTGCACAAACATTTGTGTGATGAACACAAATGTTTGTTCTGTGTCTAGGTGTTAAATATTTATCTATTATGTATATCAGTCTCTGGTACCCATAGTACAGGCTATGCCTAGTTTGGGATCAGTTGACCGTGTGTCCGGAATATGTCCGGAATTAAAATTAAAATAATGTATTGCCGGTTTAAATAATAACTTTTTCTAAAGATGTGTTTTCAATCTTTAGAATATACTGCAAGCCATCAGGTCAGACTAAGCCCTCCAGCTCAAGTATAAGTGCCAGCCTGACCGGCAAGTTTGAGCAAACAGCATCTGACTGATTGGAGCTTTCACCCTGTTCGCCGGCCGCTCTGGCCCAGTGCCATTGAGTGTTATTAAGCTAAATTGGATATTGGCCGTTGTGATTTCAATTATCTATTGAAAGCGAATCTCGGTTTATCGGAGTTCCATCAAATTGGCTGGTGGTAAAAATGTTTGTTTTAGGATTCTTTTACGCAAATACGACTGGTTGTACTCGTCGTGGTGTCAAGACAGCCTTATGATATGAGTATATCGTTGGCTAAGACGTACGGTTGGTTGCGCGATCAAACAACGTTGGTTGTCAGTACAAGCTTTTTTTTATAGGATGACTAATACTACCCGTGGAAAACATACCTTGAAGTATATTTCTTCTCCTACAAAAAATACATATATAATTCTGATCACGGTTTACCTGCGTCGCGAGTATCAGAAAATATGAGTACCATGGTACCACAAAACCTAGATCCGGAACAATTATTTTCAGATCCGTTTGTCTCGCCGCAACCTCTTGAAACCGCAACTTTTTGCTTCTCAGATGAGGAATCGCCCGCCACGCCAATGAGGTCGTCAAACGAGGTCATACTTCCGAGTGTATATAAAAATCCTTTAGAAAGTTTGTCGTATTTATCTTGCGCCGTTTTATGTCCTTCTATTACTTACTAGTATATCTAGTACTTTATATTGCCTGGCTTTGAGATAATGCATCTATACGTATTTATTATCTCAAGTGTCTGTCATTAGCAGTGAGTTTGTTCTCACGTGTATTTTTTTACTATTGATTACATTATTTTGCGGCAGCGAGAACTTGCAAAACGCAGCGAGTCACATGCAGAATTTTTACTTTTTTTAGAACTAGAAACTACATGTATCTGTCGGAACAGATGACATTTAAATTTTCTTGTACAGTTAACTTTTTGAACTGCTAAAAGATCTGTAATTTACAATCCTCGGAGCGTGGTATTGACTCCATCGATCAGGACTGTAGTGCGGAAAAGTGGAGCTGAATCCAATTGCGTAGGTACTAACAAGCTTTACAGGATTTTCCCAACTGGCTTACATTTGATAGATCGAGAAACAATTCACATAATATCACAATAATAGAATAGATTTACTAGTCTTTATTTTTGCCAGCTTGGGCTCCTTCAAAGAGGAATAAAAATTATTCTAGAATAACACAAGTAATAACTTATCAAAAATACTATTTTGATATGTTATGTTTGACAAAGAGGTCAACCGACGAATCCAACTCGGATGGGCAGCGTTTGGGAAACTTCGTCATATCTTCTCGTCACAGATAACGCAGAGCCTTAAGACGAAAGTCTACAATCAGTGCGTGTTGCCAGTGATGACATATGGCACTGAAACTTGGTCGCTAACTATTGGCCTCATACACAAGCTCAAAGTCGCTCAACGGGCTATGGAGAGAGCTATGCTCGGAGTTTCGCTGCGTGATAGAATCTGAAATGAGGAAATCCGTAGAAGAACCAAGGTCACCGATATAGCTTTCAGAATTAGCAGGTTGAAGTGGCAGTGGGCTGGCAATATAGCTCGCAGAACCGATAACCGTTGGGGAACAAAGGTTCTCGAGTGGCGACCACGAACCGGACGACGCAGTGTTGGAAGGCCCCCCACCCGATGGACCGACGACATTGTGAGGGTCACGGGAAGTCGGTGGATGGAGAAGGCTCAAGACCGTTCGTCGTGGCACTCTTTGGGGGAGGCCTATGTTCAGCAGTGGACTTCATCAGGCTGATGATGATGATGATGTTATGTATAATCAATCAACTTCATTTTTAACTAGCTAGCACCGTATAGTAGTCAGATAGAAGTAATAGTAGTAAGATGAAGATGGCAAAGCTACGCCACATTCATTAGCAACGTCGTCCCAAGTACGTATCCGAAAAAGTTAACTTATCCGTAAAAAGCTCGCTAAGCTACTTTAGTTAATAACAAGCCAGTTCATTATCACGCTGCCCCTTCTGTCTCACTATGATTTATAGGGCATTTAACTTTCATGGTGCCGCTAAGTGGGCCTTTCACAAGGAAACTCATCGCGTCTTTTCACATATAAAGCAGGTTGACAAACCTATACAGCGCTTACCTACTTGCATGTGCACGAAAGGAGCCTCTAAGAGGCGCACTTTAATCCATTCACTAGACTGATTCTTTCACCGACGGCTATAGCCCTTTTCAGGGCCACCAAACCAAAACCTGGTCACTGACTTAATACGGGATGACCAAGAAATAATCAGCGACAGGACAAACAAGCACTACAGCTCTACTGCTTTTAGCGTCGCATCGCATCGCATCTTGACCATTCAATAATCTATTTTTGTATGGAGTAACATCACTTTGCAATGAATTAATCATGATGACTGAGTTAATAGTAGAACTAGTTGATATAATCCCACTATCAAGCACTCCCATCACGAACAAACTTATTTTGAATTCATCCCCAAGGATACCGAACCCAAAGAGATATCGTATTTTTAGATAGCGAAATGTCTCCATTCCCGAATTTTGTGTTTTGATAAATAATTCTTCATTAGTGTTGAGGACAAGTATCCCTTTTATTCATAATCAGTTACTAACTTTATGGAATCGCTATATCTTGCCCTGTACTTATCTAAATGAAAAAAAAGGAAAGAGCCGGACATAATTTTATCAAGCCGATAAATTTTTATACTAGGTACTTAGGTGGCAAACAGGCATACGGCCCACCTGTTGGTGAGCGGTTACCGTAGCCTATGAGCGCTTGCAATACCAGAGGCATCACGCACGCGTTGCCGACCCCGAACCCCCTTCCCCCCCTAAAGAGCTCTGGCAACCTTACTCACCGCAGGAACACAACACTATTTGAAACAAATAATGTTATTTGCCTGCGATCTTCTGTAAGGCGGAGGTACCTCCCCAGGCAGGCTGCTCCAATTCAGAACGAGAAAATCTCGCTGTGCCCTACCTCCTCCTAAAAAATAAGTAAGTGATTATGAATATGGAGGTGTATTTGTTTATGGTAGTTCTTGACAAAGATTACGACGGAGGTAGCTCATTAAAGGGTCTTTTTTAACTTGCCGTTTATATTACATGTGATGAGTTTTCTAAGAGCGTACCTAACCTAGCTATACCTAGGTATAGACTTAGAGTTGATAACATGCGCACTGTACCTTTTAGCTTAGCTCTAAAGCTCTATGTAAGAAAAGTGTTAAAAAAATTGAAGGAAAAGATGTATGATTAAAGATACGGGTTACTCTTTGTTCTAGTAGCACCGGTACAAAAACCAGTCGGTCGAAACTTGCTTTAGACAAAAATGCGCTCTAAGAAAACTCATCTCAGCTAATGTAAGCTGAAAAGTTAAACAAATTGTCCCTTCCGTGACCTTCCTACGTGTAACCTTTGTACAAGAACTACCTTGCTTCGAACAAAATACTTTTGAAGTCGGTATTTTAGGGGAAATTTCAGAGAAATAATTAGGAAGATACAGACGTACCTAATTAGTATGAACATTTGCTCGTCTATTCTTAGTAGTTCTAAATTGTTATAAATGGATGCCTAATATAAATATATATATATATGCATACTTAAAACTAATACAAGTTAATATTTACAAAATACATAAGAAACAGTTGAGTCATCTAAAGACCGTTACAAACGATCTATAGATAGCTCAACTGATCCAGATCACTACCAGTTAGAAGCGTCCCCAAGACGCTGGCGGAATTGCCACGCTGGTTGGCAATGCTAATGCGCTGGGCCAAATAAGAGCCAGCTCTCGGGTCACGCGTCGCTTCGATCAGACGTCCTGATATCTTTTTGAAAACCCGGAGGGCCCCGTTTCCCCACGGACCCAGGGTCTCAACCCCAAAAGGCTCAAATATGTAAGCCCTATCAAGAAGATATTTGCGCCTTTTGAGATCCTCGGCCGAATCTGCCGCCGCACCGTGTCGCAGTTGCTGCGTCGCCGCTACGCTCCTTGGCGTCACGGAAGATCAGCGTTCTAGTAGGGTTCCTAACCTTGCTATAGCGAATGCTGAGTGACGGACAGTTTTTGCATCGTGTACCTGTCATGCATAATATTTATGACACAAAATAAACGTTTTAATCATTATTATTTTTTTATTATTATTTCCATTGACTTTCACTGTACTAGCATTTGGAAACGAAACATAGCTCTTTCGTCACAAATAAAGCCTGAATTCAGGCTTACGACGTTACGGCATCGACAATTGATAACCGTACAGCCGTGTTCAAACGGTGTGCGATATGCCTTCTAAAATTTGTTAAGTTAAGGAACATCCTTACGTCTTTTGACTAAAGTTACTTTTGAGTTTGACTTTTAGGAGCTTGCGATATGGTTGAGCTATATCGCACACTATGAAATGTGAAACCCAAAATTGATTTATTCAGTTGAGGTAAGGAACTTTTAGCGATAAATTTATAAATCACTAGCTTTCGCCCGAGGCTCCGCTCGTGTTTTACCTAACCTAAATAAAAAGTAGCCTATATGCTATTCTAGGTAAACAACTCAACCCATTCCAAGTTTAATCGAAATTGGCTGACGTGATTGAAGTTACGGTGTGATTGAAGCAAAACATCCAGAAATTAAGATCCTCACACACTTTTTCATTTAAAATATGAGTAGCAAGTAGGATATCAAAGACATATCGCATGCCGTTTGAACCCCGCTTAATTCTTTACAAACTTCAATTTAAAACTAACGTCCGGTATCCTTCATATCTAATGAAAAAACGTTAAAACAAAAATCTGTTACAAAGATTATATTCAAGCCTAGCATGACAAGTGGGGCTTAGAGTATAATCAGGAATACATTTTGTATTTCATCATTTTCATCTAAAATAATGAGGGGTCGAGAACCAGCATCCATGTTGACCTCGGTAACTTGAAACGTTTATTTTTATACCTAATGGAGCCAAATTACTTAAGTAACAATGAACCTTAATTATATTTTTCCTGACAAACGTCCTTTTTGAGTGTTATTCTAATGTTTAAGAGGAAATGAGGCCAGGAATGTCATGCAACATCAATTTTAATGTTTATATTTTTTGGGAAAGAATTATGAATGTTCATTGTGGTTCGAGAATTCAATGAGAGTCGTGAACATTGTGACCCGAAGCCTTCCAAATTGAATCGATGACTTTCTACAAAAAAAATCTTTTTTAATCGTTTTTAAAATATGGAACTATTCGTTCCATATTTTAAAAACATGGCATAGACGATAAAAATATGGCACTGAACGACTTCCGCTATTGCACGCACTTTATTTGGTTTATAAACCATATACTATAAATAGTAGGTATGTATTATTATGACCTATTTAAATAAAAATGAATTGCTAAATGTGAAATATTCCTCGAAGTTCTAGGGGGAGAGAAAAAATGCCCGGAAAACGTGAAACCCCACTTTTCTATTTCCCCTTATATTTCCCATACAAACTGATCCTAGCTGTCAATTTAAACATTGCAGTCAAAAAATATTGACGATCTGTGACAAACTACGCCCTAATTATTCCGTGGCTTTACCACTGAATAATTAAGGTGAGGTAATTTTTTTATGATTTTTGAATTGTTTTTTTCTTAATAACCGCAAAACGCACTGTTTTGATTTTTATGACAAAGATAATTTGAGCTTTTTATTTACGTAAATCCAAGACAGAAACGCGGTTGGTAAAATTTTTCTCGATAGATTTATTTTTTATAGTTGGGTCCTCTGCAACAGTTTTTTAACTAAAAAAATACTAAAAAAATAAAAAAAAAAAAAATAAAAAAAAAAATACTCAGAGACTATAAAACAAAAATATATTTTTTTAAATATCGTGTTAGACAATAGCATTGGGTATCTAAATCCAAGACACTTTTAAAAAAAATAGATAGTTTTTAAGATAATCGATATTTTCTCATATGTTGTTTACGTCGATTACTTTCGAGCGCCTTCTAACGCTTGCTATCTCTTTCCGCATTCAATTATAGTACATAGCGCTGTCACTTTTTTTACTCCGCCCACTCGACAATTTATTATGATTTTTGTATCCTCTTAATAACTAATATTTAACGCGGTTCCAGAGTTCATTTTTAGAAGAAAATCCATTTTGAAATATAGCGCTCGCTCCCTGAGGCTGCTGGTCGATCTAGATCGAAAATCTAGATCTCTAGTGTACGATGTGACAAGTGTCAAGGTAGGATCACAGAGTAAGTAGATATATAAGACACGGTAGGAATATTATTGAAAACGCGGACGAAGTTGGAAAAATAAACATAGTAACTTTTTCAGATTTCCAGAAACATTCCGAACCCACTTATAATCCAGAATAGGTACTACGTATTACCATATTTTTCGCAGAATACGCACCAATTCATATTACGTATCCTTAGCACTAGTATCAGACGACATCTGTAGAGTTCAATGACATCGATATGGCTTTAAAGAAGAAGAGCAAAACCGCGTTTTATCAATGCTTCGACGGTCAAACGCAGAGAGTTTTCAAAACGCGAGTTTCTGTTTCGCGTTTCAACGACTCGATGCGATTGAGCGTTGTAAAAAAATGGCGCGATAGCGGTGTCCAACGCTCCCTAAAACTGCAACTAGTATCCGAATGGTCCGGAGTAGCGTTAAGCTATATAGGTATTGAGCTTCTATAAAGTGACGAAACATTTCTGATGCTAAATAGGCGGAGTTTAGGGCTCAGTCGCTCTATAGAGTTTTCGAAAAGTAACTTAACCGCTATACGTTGTTGCTATGGTGTGGCAACGTCAAGAACTGGTGCTAAGGTTGCTGATACTTTTAACACACAAAGAAAACATGTTTCCAACAACTCAGTTTCTCGACGTCTTTTTAAAAGCAGCCAACCTTAGCAATATAATAAAAATAAGGTGGGCGTTAATATAATATCGGTTTAACAAAATAGAACAGCTTATTTCATGGCTGAATACTATTATCTCTTTACTAGTGGCAAAAGATTAAGTTCTCAGAATCAGAATTGAAGAATGTACAGTCACCTATAATAAAATGAATACCGTTCATAATTTTCACAATGATGCCACAGTACTAAACGTAAAGCTATACACAGCATAAAAAGCAGCAAAAAGTATACCTATACCTAACCATCAACTCGAGCCATTTTGAACTTTACTGTTAACCTATCATCTTTATGAGTATTATGGCATGATTTGGGAAATAACTAATGGTTTTTTTTAATACAACTTACGTGGCAAACAAGCTTACGGCCCACCTGATGGTAAGCGGTTACCGTAGCCTATGAGCGCGTGCAATACCAGAGGAATCACGCACGCGTTGCTAACCCCGAACCCCCTCCCCCCTAAAGAGCTCTGGCAACCTTACAAACCGCAGGAACACAACACTATTTGAAACAAATAATGTCATTTGGCTGCGATCTTCTGTAAGGCGGAGGTACCTTCCAGGCGGGCTGCTCCAATTCAGAACGAGAAAATCTCGCTGTGCCCTACCTCCTCCTCCTAGGTTCTATTATGGCACCCTTTTTACTCCTTTTTTTTTGAAAATGACTAAATCTTCTTGTGCTCCAAAATAAATGTCGGCTAGCCGTGGTATACTTTTAAATATCGATCAATAAGTAAAAGATGTCTTAGCAAAAGATTAGGATATATTTATTAATGGATTTATTAATATAATTATTAAATAATAAGACAGTAACTGACACATAGACTGATAGAGCCTAAACCGGTCCTAAAAACTTAAAATTTGAAAAATTTTGTAATTTTAGGTATTCTTATAAAGGAATTCCTGAAATTCAACCCCTAAGAGGGTGCAACGGGGGTTGAAGTTTGTATGAAAACAAAAACGAAGTCACGGGTGCTTTCACCAGTTCTAAATAATCCTTTAACCAATCCACTAACATATACATATTAAATGGAAATGTATGAGATCCTCTGAAAGCTGTCCTAACGTATACCCGTATAAAAGCCTACTCAAAGCACATGCAGTACCATTTTACTTGTAATTGAAACATCAACAATCACTCTACATCAGAGAGGAGCAGCGGAGCGTTGCAAGCACGCGTTTGAACGACGCCTTCACTATAGTGGCCCATACAGATTGGGCGATTGTTTGACGTAAATCCGATTTTTAGGCTCGTAGTTAAAGTCCGAAAGTGCCTTTAAAGTGACAGTAAAAGTGATCACTTCAGAACATGATTTTTTATGAGGCAAAAACCAAACTAGAAGAGACAAACAACACAAACACGGCTTGGTTACTTTCATTTTTTTCGATGATCCTTTTCACAAAGAAACGAAAGGCTTCAGTATGGTGCCGATGGAACAAGGCGAGGATTCAAAAAGTATCCTCTATCCTACTAATATTATAAATGCGAAAGTTTGTGAGGATGTTTGTGTTAGCGACGCGCTCATAAGAATTGTTAGGCGTAATTTTACCTACTATTGAATGTCTCGATTTGTAGATATCTTTAGGGTACTATTTTTGTATAGAAGGTAGAATGTGATTTTTAATGTAATATGGAGGGTATTTCGATGGAAAATTTAGTCTAGGCCATATCCATGTAATGTGTGCCACGAAATTTGGAAATAAATTACCTAAAAAGTCAAAAGTGCATTATTCTGTTTTAAACATAGCCCACAGCCGTAACAGAGTCCTATCGAGCCGGATCCTATGTTTAAAACACCTCCAGCGCCGCGTAAAATGGTGAATACACGTAGTGCAGTGCAACGTGAACGTGATCGCCACGAGGCGGATAACCGCACACCGGATGGTAACTTGCCACAAGATAAACTCCAGGACCATACTTCTTCGATCTTGAAAACTACGGAGGCGAAAGATAGTGAAGTGATCAAGCATCCTATTTTGAGCCGAGCAGCTATGCCAGCTAGCAGTATCAAGTCGGAGCAGCCGCCGCCACCGCCGCCCGCATTGCGCAAAGATGAACGACGGAGCCTGAAATCAATGAAAGGTTCGACTTCTTCAATGCGGGCGAAAAGGCAGCAGCTTATTCTGGAGGCAGAAAGGCAAAAAGCGCAGATTCGCATGGAACTTATAAATAAAAAGCTAGATGCCGACCTAGCTAGCCTAGATGAAGAATACAGTTCACACGATGGTAGTCAAAGCCGTAGCCGAGTCGAAGAATGGATGGAGCGTAGCTATCAGGAGCTGAACAATGGCCTGCCTGCCCCCGAAGATGGTCTTTACACGGGTGAGCAGTGCCTACAAGCTGGACCGCCGGCGGCGCCGTCAAAGCCGCCGCAACCGAGGGCGCAGGCGCCACGCAAGGCACCACCCGCCACGGACCCGGCTGGCCCGCCCGCGCCGACCCCGGCGCTGGCCGCCGCCGCCAGCACAGATGGTACAGTTCAGATGCTCGCCAGCGCGCTGAGAGATCTCGCCGCTGCTTCCACCAGTCACGCGCCGCACGCGAACATGCTCAGTCGCATTTGCACGCCCCGGGAGCTCCCAGAGTTCTCCGGCGACCCGTTAGAGTGGTTGCAGTTCAGACACGCGTTCGAAGAGTCTACGGAGCTGTGTGGTTTCACACCTAAGGAAAATATGTGGAGGTTGAGGAAGTGTCTCCGTGGAGCTGCCAAAGATACCGTTTCAGCTCTGCTCGTGAGTGCATCATCTCCTGAAACTATAATGTCAACATTGAAGTTGAGATTTGGTAATCCTGAGTACATACTATCGAAGCTTGTGCACGACATCAAAAAGTTGCAACCAATGTCTCAAGATTACTACAAAGAAATTGTGCCCTTCTCGGTTAAAATACAGAACTTCATGGAAGCTGTGCGCGCCGTCGGCCGAGAAGAATACCTACAAGGTATCAGTTTTGTGTCAGTAATTTTATCGAAACTGCCTACGGTTCTATTGTCCAAATGGTCAGATTACAGTTTCGTACCGATAACAGAAGGCAAGAAGTCACGATTGGTATTATTATCAGATTTCTTGAAGGAAGAAGCTGTGAAAGTTTCTACTACGTCAAATACCTACTATGTACCTACGCGGAGCGATCAAAACAAACATAAAAACAGTGAGTACAGTCAAAACCGCTCGCAAACAGTATTGATGCACACAGACGAGCGCGATAGTAGTAAATGCCTATTTTGTAAGACGAGCGCACATAACAAGATAACAGCTTGCCATAAATTCAAGAAAGCTCTTCGCAAAGTTCGCTGGCAATTCGTGAAGCGAACTGGCCTATGTTTCAAATGCCTACTTTCCCGTCACGACCGAGACACCTGCCCAGCCCCAGTCTGCGATAAGGATGGCTGTGGTCAGGCGCATCACCCACTGCTACACTATCCCACGACACACGAGCGGCGCAGCGAGACGCAGCATGCGCCGGCGCCCGCGCCGCAGGAGCGGCAGCCGGCGTCGGCGACGCCGATTCCCGTCACCGCTACCGCCGGTACCGAGGCAGAGATCGTGTCGCATATAAACGCTAGCGATAGTGAGTGCAAAGTGTTATTGAAAGTGGTGCCTATACGTATACATAGTGCGAACGGTATTATAACTTCTAGCGCGCTACTCGACGACGGGTCGACGATTTCGTTGATAAGTGACGGACTAGCTGAGCGCGCGGGTTTGCGCGGCCGGCCCGAGACGATCCGCGTATGTGGAGCCTGGAATGATGAACTATCTTGTGAGTCAATCGTCACCAACTTGGAACTTTCTGGTATGGACAATAAAGTTTATTCTATTAGAGCTCGTACTGTAAAGAATTTAAATTTACCCGTGCATAGCATGTCTATTGTTGATTGCGATAGGTATAAAAGTCTGTCAGATATAAAACATATGTTATGTACCACCGATTTGAAACCTGAAATATTAATTGGCCAGGATAACTATCACCTAATTATGCCAAAAGAAATTAATTTAGGTAGTTCGATCGAGCCGTTCGCTTCACTTACCCCCCTAGGTTGGTGTGTCCATGGTAAGTGGCACGTGCCGCAGAGCGCATCCAGGTTCGCGGCCGCCGCCCACGCGACGCTGCTCGTGTCGAGCGCGCCGCTCGAGGCAGCGCCCGCTCCCTCGCCGCTCACAGCGCGCCAGCCAGACCAGCAGCTGCAAGATCTCCACGATGAGGTAAAACGCTCCTTCGCCTTGGATTCGATGGGTGTGTGTGGTAAGCCTCGTCAGAATAAAAACGACTTACTTGCTGTAGCTAAGCTGGAGAAGACCGCCGAACTTGTTGACGGTCGCTGGTGGGTTGGTTTGCCGTGGAAGAACGAGGACTGCCGAATGCCGGACTCCTATCCGACAGCGCTGAAAAGGTTGAAAGGTATTGAAAGTAAGATGGAACAGGATAAAGGTTTTTCGGAAAGGTACAGGGACAGGATTAAACATTTGTTAGAAAATAATTTTGCTACGGAATTGACAGATACGGGTGCTACTGCGAAAACATGGTATTTGCCTCATTTTGGGATCGATAATCCCAACAAAAAGAAATTACGGCTGGTGTTCGATTCGGCTGCGAAGGTAAATGGTGTATGCCTCAATGACTACCTGAATACAGGGCCGGACTTGCTGTCATCACTGCTTGGTATAATGCTGCGCTTTAGGGAAAATTCAATTGCAGTAACAGGTGACATTCAAGATTTTTTCCTCAGGGTCAAAATTCAGCCGGACGACCAGCACGCGTTCAGGTTCTTGTGGAGGGACAGCCCCACTGAAAAGGTGAGAACCTACATTATGACATCTCTCATATTCGGTGCAAATTGTTCTCCCTTTGTTAGCCAGTTCATAAAAAACAGGAACGCTGAGCTGTACGAGTCGTCGCTGCCACTCGCTGTGCATGCTATACGTAAGTCCCACTATATCGATGACTATATAGATAGTTTTCCGGATGAGGAGAGTGCAAGCGAAATGGTAAAAAATATTTCATATATTCACCAGCAGGGCGGATTCCAGATTCGAAATTGGACCAGCAACAGCGTTCAAGTATTGAACTCTGTACCTAAAGAAACTTTAGGTACCGCCGCGGTCAAGTTCAAAATAGGTCATCAATTTGAAGGTGAGCGCACACTTGGCCTAATATGGTTTCCCGGTACGGACGAATTAGGATTCGACGTATCCCTGAAGAAAATACCAGACAGCATAATTCAAGGTAAGGAAGTACCTACGAAGCGAATTATGCTTAAAGTTGTTATGTCTGTATTTGATGTCTTTGGGTTTTTAGCGCCATTTACGATTCAAGGTCGTATAATGCTGCAAGATACATGGCGTCTACATATCGGCTGGGACGATATCATACCTAACGATATCTACGAAAAATGGTGTAAGTGGATCGACTTGCTCAAGGTAGTAGATCGCATACGCATACCTAGGTGCTACCACGCGACTGCGCGCGGAAGCGAAGCTGAGAGACGAGTGGCAGCGGCCGCACCCCCCGCTCGCCCGCCCTCCCCACCGCCCGCTCCCGGCGATTTATCAGTTGCGCACACGGCAGCTTCGAGTTCACCTCCCTGCTATAGCTACCTACAGTTGCATGTTTATAGCGATGCCTCCTCGAAAGCTATGAGCGCCGTAGCGTATTGGCGCTGGATAGATAAGAATGTTATTCATGTTGCATTTATAGCTAGCAAGTGCCGAGTTGTACCTGTTAAACCGCTGACGATACCTCGTTCGGAACTACAGGCTGCGCTGCTAGCCGCTAGATTGGCAGATACCATTATGAAGGAGCATAAACTTACAGTCGAGCGACGGGTATTTTGGTGCGACTCCACTGCGGTCTTGCAGTGGATTAGAAATAATACGCGTACGTATCAAGTATTCGAAGCGAACCGATTAGGTGAGATTGATGTGCTGACGCGTATCGCTGAATGGAGGTATGTACCTACAAAATTGAATGTTGCGGACTTGGCCACACGAGAGGATTTTGACCATAAGATTTTTAAAAGTGAGTGGTTTTCTGGACCTTCATTTTTATATTTAGATGAGTCATCGTGGCCCGCCGACGTCTGCCAACCTGTAACAAACGAATCAAGCGTTGAGAACGTTTTGGTTACCAACGACTTACCTGTATCGAGTAACTTACCGGTTCCGGATCCTGTCCGATTTTCTTCGTGGCTGAGGCTGCTGCGGAGCACGGCGACAGTGCTTATTTTTATTGATAGGTGCAAGGGTCGAACCTGCGATTTGGACTGCCACACACTGGAGAGGGCGGAGCATCTTCTTCTGCGTCAGGCCCAGGTCGAAACGTTCGCCGAGGAAATAGCTGCAATCAGAAACGGTAAATCTTTACAAAAATCTAGCAAGCTACTTACCCTATGTCCATTCCTCGACGAGCACGGTGTCCTCCGCGCCGGCGGCCGCATTGACGCTGCCTCCGACGTGAACCTGGAAGTGAAGAGACCGGTCATTCTCGACGGCAGGAACCCCATAGCTCACCTGATTGTTCGGCATTATCATGTCAAGGCAGCTCACGGCAATCAGGAGACTGTAGTCAACGAGCTGAAACAAAAATATTGGTTAATTAGGCTTCGGCCTACAGTTAAGTATGTAGTTTCGAAATGTATGCTGTGTAGAATACGCAAAGCTACACCTCGAGTACCAAGAATGGGTGACTTACCTCATGCTCGCATGGCGCATCATCAGCGCCCCTTTTCCTTTTGTGGTCTCGACCTGTTCGGACCAATGGAAGTCACGGTGGGTCGTCGCAGAGAAAAAAGGTATGGTGCTTTGTTCACGTGCCTAACAGTCCGTGCCGTGCATGTAGAACTCGTGTCTTCTCTTACCACGGACTCCCTCATCATGGCTATGCGACGTATGGCGGCCAGACGTGGTTGGCCACGCCATCTATACTCCGACAACGGAACTAACCTACGTGGCGCCGACAAGGAGCTGCAGAAGTCCATGCAGGATTTGGACAACGAGGTACTGAAAGCTGAAGCGGCGAACAATAGTATGGAATTTCACTTTATCCCGCCGCTGAGCCCACACTGGGGTGGGGCGTGGGAACGCCTCATACGAAGTGTAAAAACTTCACTCAAGGTAATTCTTAAAGAGCGTGCTCCAAGAGAAGAGGTATTGAGCACGCTGATGGCTGAGGTTGAAAACATAGTGAACAGCCGTCCCCTATCACACGTGTCTGTCGAACCAGACACCCTGGAAAGTTTGACGCCTAACCACTTCCTCCTAGGTTCAACTTCTAACCTACCGGTCATTGGAGCGTTCGATGATTCCGATCTGTTTCTGAAGAAACTTTGGCGAAAGGCGCAGAAGTTGACCGATATGTTCTGGCAGCGATGGCTGAAAGAAATTCTGCCCCAGATGCTGCCTAGGAGAAAATGGAACGAGGAGCAGAAACCTATACAGGTAGGTGACCTAGTGTTAGTGGTCGATCCTGATTCCCCCCGGAACGTGTGGCCGAAAGGCGTTGTCCAGCACGTCTTCAAATCCAACGATGGCCGAATACGGCAGATTGAAGTGAAGACCAAGACAGGTACCTGGCGGCGCTCTGTGGCACGCGTCGCTCCTATTTCATTGGAGAATGAGTGCTGAGTACTGTTGAGTCAGCACTAGGGGTGGGAGTGTTAGCGACGCGCTCATAAGAATTGTTAGGCGTAATTTTACCTACTATTGAATGTCTCGATTTGTAGATATCTTTAGGGTACTATTTTTGTATAGAAGGTAGAATGTGATTTTTAATGTAATATGGAGGGTATTTCGATGGAAAATTTAGTCTAGGCCATATCCATGTAATGTGTGCCACGAAATTTGGAAATAAATTACCTAAAAAGTCAAAAGTGCATTATTCTGTTTTAAACATAGCCCACAGCCGTAACAGTTTGGATGTTGGTGGATCACGCCGTAACGGCTAAACCGATTTCTATGAAACTTGGAATAGATAGGAGTTCTTTACTTAGCATATAGGAATATAAAAGCTTGTAACGAAATGTACCAAACAAATGGAATGAGAGCTTCAGACAAAGTTCTAAAGGCAGCGCGTACGATTGTGTTTAATTAACTAACGTTTTACTAGTTTGTAACTAACGCGCGGGCACTCAGATAATCAAGCAAGTTCAGGTCAGTCAAGTTTGCACAATAATTCGTTCATTATAAATGCATCAGACTGGAATCTGCGCGTGGATGGGTTTTGTTACATGCGTTTATGGGATGAAAAACGCCCAGTCTGTGTTGGCACTTAGGGTGCGCCTGTCGACTAGTGCGGGATTGGGTTTGTGAGCTTTGCAGAAGGAATGATTTGTTAGCTAGCATATGAATATTCTCTTTATTTTAGACGTTTACTTCTATTTATTTTTCTTTATTAAATCAAATTAAAATCTCAGTCAAAGGTCTTAATGGTCAATGTTTGTTTCAGTGTCATCAATTTGATCAACGGTTCGACCGTTTTGCTTAAATTATTTTGTTTCAATACCTGTACTGTGTTTTGTGATGAAATTCAACGCTATAACTACTAAGGGTGGATTCGACTAAACGCTATGTTATGCCAGAGTAACAATCCCTGGGATAACTCCCTTATATCAGGCTTACTCTAGAGTAATTAGTCATTTTATTCTATGGATAAGACTTATACTAGTTTGGTCGAATTCACCCTAAGTCAAATAAACCCAGCGTGGTGGCACAAAAGTTGTTTCAAAGACCAAGATTTGCCCATCACTACGCAAGGCTAAATGCACACGAGGTTCAAAGGAGCATAAATATTACCTCTCTGACAGCGATTGTTCGCAAGCGCCAGCCAAGTGGAACCTCATACAATGCCACCAAGGCGCTCTGATTAAGATAACGCCTACGCTTTGCGCGCAAATCTTCCTCAAAAGAACTGCATTTCAAAGAGTTACTCGCTTTTGAGCTCTAGCCTTTGCGACGGAAAAGTCCTAGGCAATTGGAATGGACATGACACTTTTGAAGACTGCACTTGTTACCTAGAAATCGCAACGTTTGAAAATGTGTAGAGCTGACAAGAACAACATTGATATTCCTAATATAGAATTTCATCATTATTTCAGCCGTACGACGTCCACTGCTGAACGTGGCCTCCCCCACAGACAGAGCCAATTCCTTATCATGTGGGGAGATTTGTCCATACTCACCACGCTGGGCATGCGGATTGGCGAGCGCAGTTAGAGTTATCGTTGTTAAAATGAGGGACGCTGCTGCCCATCCCCTAGCTTTTTTCCCTTAGTCGCCACTTACGCCATCCGCGGATAGGTAGATATGGAGGGTCCTATTCTTCATAGAACATAGGAACAGGCATAGCTTCACCTAGTTTCTAAGACGTTTCAAAGTGATTCTAGTGATTTTATTGAAATAAACGCCTTTTGACTTTGACTTCAGCTGGGGCCACCGATAGATAGAATAGAGATTCAATAGAATTTACTGCTTTTGCATTCATATATTCTACTCCAGGTTAAGGACTAACCAAAACGATGTAGCCGCTACGGCCCGATTGCGTGACAAATACCATACATAGGTACTGAAAAAATTTTGCATTTAAGTATTAGTCGGATCTTCCTCCTTTCTATTGCTCTTGTAGTGTTTTAAGAAATAAATCCCGACTCTTAGGTAGGTACTTTAGGAGGTTGAAGTTTCTAGAAAATAACGAACAAAACCACTGGCGTTCGTAAAATGAATTAAAGTATCTTTATATCTCTCTCCCTCTCTATGTCTGTTTTTACATTTCCACGACTAAACGGCCAAGCCGTTTTTGATGAAAACTTATACCCCGAGGGAGGACATAGGCGGCATTTTAGGTCCGTGTCTTCTTTGCCAACTTTCTCAGTTTGCCAGTTTCGAACTCAGAGCGAGCGAAGCCGCGTGCTAGTACATAAAAACAAACATAGAAGAAATAATGCGATAGTAATTAGCTCGTAGCAAATTCTATAAGCTTTGCTTGTAGCCACTGAGATCCTTGCAATCATCATGAAAGCTACTGAAAATTTTAAATTTATTTTAAGAAAAAACTCGTTGAATATATTTAGAAAAAAACTAAAAACAACAAGGTGTTGAAGAGTTGGAATCTTGAGAATCTTTTGCAATTTCGTAAGGTAAAGAGACGACATCTCGAGGGTCGTCGTGTCGGTAAGTTTTTAAATTAATTTGTTTATTCAGTACCTCCTTACAGAGACGAACTACTTTTAAAATGAATGTTGGAAATTGAGAATGAAAGTTGAATGTTGCTTTGCGTTTTATTGTTAAAAGGAATAAATTCAACTAGGTACTTAGTTAGTTCTATCGTTGTAAAACAAATAAACTATCTTCGGTTATCGAAAGGTCGATAAGTTGAAATGACAGTACATATAGCTGCAAGAACCGAAAACGGTATATTGGGGGATAAAGTTTCTCGAATGGCGACCACTAACAGACGACGTGGTATTGGAAGATCCGATAGACGACGATATTGTGAAGGTTTCGAGAAGTCAAAGGATAGAGACGTTCATCGTGCAATCATTCGGGGAGGCCTATGTCCACTTGAACTTCTACCGACTGATGACGATGATGATGTGATGTACTGTTACCTACTTGTGACATCGACGTTGAAATGTATATGAAAAGCGACAGCGGAGGACATTGTTTAAAGTAAAGCGTATTCCACAGAGCGCCTGAAAGTTCATTTTTAATTTAAGTGCTTGCTCTTTAGCCCATGTTTAAACAGGGATATGTCTGTAAAAAAAATACTAGCATGTAACGTACTTATGAAAATGTGTGAAAATCTATTATTTTCCGGTCAAAACTTAATTAAATTAAATTTACATTTACCTACATGTCACCGTTGAACTACTACATAATATAATGCAGATTACCCACGTTCATACTCAACTTGTCGGGCTTACCCGCTTTTCCCATTTTTATAGTGGGCACGTGACTGCCAACTCGTGAATTGGACTTTATTAGCTGGATTATTACTTTGAAGACGTTTCTAACCGAAGTCTAAGGTCCGTTTTCCAATTGTAGCTTTCCTGCTACGTGGGAGTTTTTTTACGCTAGAATGGCGTAATTTTATGTTCAAACGTTCAGTACAATCATTTAAATAAAAATTTTCATGCGCATAAAAATCTATAGAAACGTATTTAATTTCAACAAAAATAATTTCATTATGAGGTGATATTATACCTAAAGGGGTCTATTATACACCCAATTGGCAATATAGTTTGTTCTCCGACTTTTGGAAAACCAAAATTTTCTATTGAAAAAACTTTATGCTATACTATGTTGTTATTCAGTTGATTTATGTAGTGATCTTGATTTCTGATTTAATAATCCTACTAATATTATAAATGCGAGTTTGTGAAGATGTTTGCGTGTTTGTTGTTCAATCACGCCGTAAAAGCTGAACCGATTGCTTTGAAACTTGGAATATATGAAGATCTTTACCTTGAATAGCATTTAGGCTAATTTTTATGTATGTACCACGTGAGCGAAGCCGCGGGCGGAAGCTAGTTATTTATAAAGTTGATATGAAGGCCAAAAAAGCTAATTTGAAAAAGATCGGTAATCTGAAAAAAAAAAAAAAAAAAAAAAAAAAATTGTTTCAGCTAATATTCTTTCTTTTTGTTAATAGAATAAGATATAATGAAAACTTAGTCAATATCTTAAGAAAAACAGATCTTGTTTTCTTAATATTTTGGCAAATGCACACAGATGTAGTCACACTTTAAAAATCTTTTTTGGAATATTCCATTCTAACATTTGAACTTTTCTGCACTATAAAATTAAACTAGTAACTTTTAAATTTTGGTGAAATGCAAGCGCACACGATTTATTTCACCGCTTACGGTATTTTGCGGGAACAATGGACGCAGCCCTAGCACGACACAATGACACCTCGGAAATGACCCGGCGGGCGTATGCACGTATTGTCCACTCAAGCCCTTTTTAGTTTGCGAGGAAAATTTGAAAATGTCTAAAGCCATGTAATCACTAGGCGAGATTTGTTCTGCTCTACAAACCTGAGAGATTGCGTGACGTGTCGCATTGTCGCGAGATATGTTGAGCTGCTATAGTTGAAGCCATTTTAGTTACTTGCGAGCCGTGGCGGCCTAATGGGAGTTATCTCGGCTTTCGATCTAAAGGTCGTGGGTTCGAATACTGGTCGTTCATGAATTAACGCGTGCTTAAAATAGGAGAACATTGCAATGAAACCCGCGTCGTAATTCAGCTCCACTCGTAGGTACTGACACTTGTTTTTCCTGTGGATAAGTCGAATAGGCTGAGATTATAGTATAATGTGATGGGTAAACCTACTATTTTATGTCTAATTGCCTTTATGCTATTGTAGGTAAAGAACTTTATCTTTTCCAAGTTTCAACAAAATCGGTTCAGCCGTTACGGCGTGATTGAACCACAGATATCCAAATACACAAACATCCTCACTAACTTTCGCATTTATAATCATCCTACTAACATTATAAATGCGAAAGTTTGTGAGGATGTTTGTTGTTCAGTCGCGCCGTAACGGCTGAACCGATTTCGTTGAAACTTGGAAAAGATAAAGTTCTTTACCTAGAATAGCATAGGTATAGGTTACTTTTTATCTATGTACCACGCAAGCGAAGCCGTGGATGGAAGCAAGTGTAAGCTTGGCTGTTCTGTGGTTGATATCGAAAGTAATGTTTGAAAACGTTGATTTTGTAAACAAACTTTGTAATTCGTATACTATAAAAGAGCTTTTTTTATCTACCGAACAAGAGAAAATATTGTTCTGTTAACTTTTTAGGGGTTTTTATTCGAGGAACAAGGAACACAAAAACATGTTTGTGCAATTATGTTTGTAAACAACCTATAACATGTTTAAACAACGACGTTTTTCTCTATTTTCCTGGGTGGGCTTTTGGAATGTGTTCGAAATTGGGATGTTAACAGAAAAGTAGACAATTATTGTTCTTAGTGAATACCTATGTAGGTGATGCATAACATGTACTTATACCATCTTAAAAGGTGCATATTCTATCAAACAAAAGAAATGTTATAAGTGGATAAAAATATCAAAATAGGTATTTATTTTTTCCTAGACTTTTTCAAATTACCTGTTTTTGGTAATTTTATCAACTACATGTGCGATAAGTTCGGAATCATCATTGTAACCTAAACTATCTGAATAATTGAGTTTGATTAAACTGATTAGATAGATTTTTGAATAGTGTTTTATCAATATAAAATATATAATTTATCAAAAGTATCGTTTAAAAATAATTTTCATCACACTTGCTCATAAAGTGGCTCTAATTTCACCGCAATTAGGCACATAATGATACCTGAAATCAAACTGTGACTTTTTCATTGCTATTATTCACAAACGTGAGTTATTTTATTTTATTGGTTGAGTTGCTTTGTTCTTAAAAAAGTTACGATACAAAAAAGATCGTGCGCAAAAGTAAACAAAAAAACTAAAAGAATTAGTTTTTTTTTAGTCTATGGCCCATCGCCATTGTAAGATGCGCGCGCATAGCAAAACTGTTTTTTTTTTCCCGCCATTGTGAAAAAAAATCACAACTTGTTTTTACAGTTATTTTTTGTATTATTTTATTCTCAAGTGTGTTGATTAACGTGGTATGATACACGTGTGTATTGATGATTACCGTCCTCGGCTCTCGCCTAACGGCTCGGGTATCAATGACGCCTCGGCGGTAATCACCAACGTTACACACTTATATCATATTGTACTATTTTCCAATTGGGTGAAGAATAAGCTCTTTTCGGGATATTATATTATTATGAATCACCATGAAGTTTGTCACATAAGTGATTACTTCAAAGAAAAAATATAGGTACTAAAATTTCCAACTCTATACTTCCCTTTGACTCTTTTGCCTTCTCGTTTGAATAATACAATGATGAATCTTTTGAAGCTCAAACAAAAGCCTCAACTCACATTGCTATCAATATGACATTACTTTCAACATAATGCCAAATGTATTAAGAGAGCCTAGCTATTAGGTTTACGATTATGGGGTGTTATTCTTTGCTTCGTGTCTCGTTCTCTTAAGATCTTTGGAAGTCAGATGAAGGGTGACTCAGGGAATAGTGAGTTTATAATACAAATAATGTAAATTCACAAACTTTAAGCCCAAAACATGTGAAACTTTTAACAATACGATTTTGTTCAAATAATTTAAGTTGTTCGTGTAATAAAATTTTGCAGTAGCGCTTCCAACAAAAGAATGAGTAATGAGTTTAAACAAAGTTATAATTTTAAAGTTCTTCGCCACTACAAGGGGCGCTATCTCATGATTTGTGCTTTCGTTTTCCGCTCCCGTAGTAGATTAATTCTGTAATTTAAGTAGGTACTTATTATAAAATAATAAAAGAAATATTATTAAGTAAAGGCCCCTTCATATCTACCTACCCGTGGATGTCGTAAAAGGCGACTAAGGGAAAAAAACTAGGGGATACGGCCAGCGTCCCCTATTTTAAGTGCGCTCACCCGCATGCCCTGCATGGTGAGTATGGGCAAATGCCCCCAAATGGTAGGAATTTGCTCTGGGAATCTGTTGGGGAGGCAATTTTCAGCAGTTGTCGACCTAAAGCTAGATGATGATTAGTATTAAAACAATTTTTTCATGTTTATAACTGAAATCCGTTATTTAGGTGGCAATCCTGACATTTTAATGTCATGACTACGATCAATTTAAGACAATAGACGAGACAATAATTGCTTTAATAATTGTTATTATATAAAATAAATGAAATGAAAAATTCCCCGTGGTGTTATTTTTAACTTACTGCTTTTAAGTTTCCCATTCCTTGAACATTGTGCGTTACAAGACAGGCGAGGAGGTATGCAAGATGCAAGTAACATTGTTTAAGCCTTGTTCTAATACCTACCTAGTGAGTTATTTTCTAGAAAATAATGTAATATAATATAATGTAATATAATAGATAGGGATACAGATGGGAAAATAGAATATAAACTTTTTAAATGCTTTCATTTTATATTTTATGAACCAGTGTCTATCCACGACGCTTTACATAAAATAAATGTTACCAGTGATTTTATTCAAACTTGGCGTGAATTCCGCGAAATTGAACAATCATGGGCGCTTGTTTCGCGCGAAGTTAGGAAGTACCTAACAAAGGCATTAAAGCAGCTCACTTCTCGGTCACTTCTGCATAAAGTTAGCCAAATTAATTAAGTTTAAGAACGGGCAGGTACACTTCCTAAACAAAAAGTAAACTCCTTCCTTCCCCTGGTTTTTATTGTACAAGATTACAACACTGCTTTAATTTATCCTCAAAATTTGTCTCATCATGAAAAATTTGCCGCAATCGCCAACAAAAGGATGACTAATAGCTTTTTAAAACAAAGTTACATTATGAAACTTTCAGCTTTCAAGGGCGTGAAATATTATCTTAGGCCCGTTTATTGATATTGTGCTCTAGCGTAAATCGTGACTTTAGTAAATACTTTTTTATTCGCTACGTTTATATGCAGCAAGGAACGTTTGCATAAAGATTTATTTTAGTATAATTGTAGGATTATTTTGTGATAGATTTTGTTACAAGAGATAGTAGCGGAGAAATAAAAATAAAAAATAAAAATATAATTTGGTTTTGCTAACAAACTAGCCAATACAAGCTTTATTTACACAAAATCATTGTCGATTTAGGCAAGGCACTTTCTGTGAATCGGGTTACAATATTAATATTGAATATGCCCGAATAGTGTCGCGTAGGGATAGAAAGGTTTGGCATTTTCGTTGTTTACAAACACAAAATTTTCCTTATAAAATGTCGATGTACTAAGTGAAAATAGCAAGTCACTATTTACAGAAATGTGAACAAATTGTGGCTCTAAGTTTGGGGATAAGCCAGTGTCAATTACGTATTGAGTAGGGTCTCTGGGATGCGACAAATTGAATGGCCTAAGATGCTTTAGGCGACCGAATGACTGGCAATATTTACCACTAAAACACGGATTATTTGCTTATGTGATGGTATATTTTCTAATACGCAGACATCGCGCGTTTGATGGTTTTCAATATCAGACGTTATTGGAGACGGTGGAGACAGCTTAGGATATTGATATGGAAAAAATGATTTTCTTGCTACCATTCCAACCTTTATTTTTACGAGTTTTCGGTATCTCGTGTTTACGTTGATTTTACTTCGAGAAATCTATAATGTAAACTTTTTTTTTCCGAAGTTAACTTTAATAATTTGTGGTTAATCATTCACAGTTTTAAATTATTTACTATTGAAATAATTCTGAAAAGTTCAATTTTTATAAATTAATCACAGTAATACCGATCCACTTTACGAAGACAAACCATTTTATTAAATTTAAAACAATAGCTCGTCAAAACAACAAACACCGAATCAATTCAGACGACAAAAACGTTGCTTGAATACTGAACTCGAATATAAATTTATTTGTCACGAGGTGTTAAAACCCCCTTAGCGAAAGTTGTAAAACAATGTTGCTGGGATTCAGGAAACGCAACGGTAGGGTTGAAACAACAGAATGACTAATAAGGGATTAAAATATCTTTAAACCTTTCTACTTAGTTTAAACCCGAGTTTTGGAGATTAACCTAATTACGCCAGCTTGCTGTTAGTGCAAGACTTGGCCGTGGGCCGTATTCAAAGCCAAGTGGGGCAACAAAGAAACCTTTCTGAGTTCAACTTTTTCTTGACAAAATAGGTAGAATAATTTGGTATTAATCACCATGTCGCAAATCACACGGGAAATAACGATACGAAACATTAGTTACTGAATAGAGAAGAGCCATTAGTTTCACTTCAATCTTTGTTTAAAAATCTGCGTGACTTTCCACAGATACCTACCCCTGTTACCTTGCCTAAGTGCCTCCCTAAGCTGATGAAATTTCACCTAATAATTCTGTATTTAGCCGCTTTATTGTAATACCTGAAAGTGCTGTGGTTCACTGAATTTATATGTGCTAATCTCAATTCAATTTTTTTCATAGCATCTGTCTAGTGTGATGGAGAAACAGTTTACCGCTTTTGCTAAGATACACCATGGATATGAGATGATAGTTTTTTTTTTTATGTTATACTAGGCCCTCCTGATGGTAAGTGCTTACCGTCACCTATTGACATCAGCAACACCTGGAGCATTGCTAATGCGTTGCCTGCCGAAGAACCTGCCTAAAGAACTCTGGCAACCATATTTATAGTCCTCCAAAATGAAGCAAGCTTTATGTTACACGTGCTTCTCTTCATTTCAATATGCTCTATACAATGTGATTCATAATATGTATGTATTATATGACGAAAGGGGTTTATTCTATCAAAAAACCTTAAAGAAACAACAAGATACTTTACACCTAGGTATTTTGTAACAGTATGTGCCTGTTCTCCCCAGGTTGGGCTAGTTGAGAGAGAGAGCGCAAGAGGTGCGGGTTGCAACCCCGCGAAGGGCAAATGCTTGCATAATCTTCAAATATTTGCTCCGAGTCTGGTTGTTATTGTACCATATTAGTTAATCGTAGTATCCGTACCTAGGACGCAACCAACAAAAGAAACAAAAAAAAAATCATAAAAAGAAAATATTTTGAAAGAATAAATGACGGCAAAAGTTAGGTTAGTAATTTGAAAACAACTTGTTCAATTATCGAAATTGAAACAATAATGTCGCAGTTCGATATCATAAGCCCATTATTTCGTGAAATGGGAATCGCCCGGCGGTCTTTTGAGGTTTTCCTTTTAGAATAAGCTCCTGCTATCGAAAATCTTCTAATGGAAATTTTTTACTTTTAGTTTAATAAGTTAACAGCGATTTACATATCGTTGTCGATATTGATCATCATCCAGTTTGACATCTCAAGACCCCGGCCGGCGATCAGTCGTCACAGCATAGACTCAGCTTACAAAAAGAAAAAAAACAGTCAACGTGAAGCTTTATTAGGTAACGTTGCATACATCATACTAATGCCGCCAGTAGATATGATAAAGTCAAGTTTTGCATTATATAACTACAATCTAGAGCACCTATATTTGTTAGATTCAGTATCTCTAGCTTCTAGCTCTAACCACTTGCACGTCGCGCCGCAGGCGACGTTTTAGTTTATAGTCAGGGTATATTCTAAAAACCAGAGCATGATTTAAAGTGGGAATTCTTCTCACCGAGACTTCGGTGATTATCCGAGCGTACTTGAGAAGTAATATGAGTAAGCTAAATGAACATTTTCCGCACAAGAAACGCTGTGACAGAATCTATTCAATGTGTTTCTGCTGTCTATGTTTGGTGGAGTGGTGGCAGTGGCCCCGCCTTCCGATACACGGGTCGTAGGTTCGATTCCCGGTTGTGTATGCTAAGCTTTGCACTCAAATGGCGAAAAAAACTTCGTGAGGAAATCGGCATGTCTTAGAACCTAATAATACGAAGACATGTGCACGAAAGGAACTTCTTAGAGGCGCACTTTAATCCTTTCACTACACTGATTCTTTCACCAACGGTCAAAGGCATTTTCAGGACCACAGTACCTCAACCTGGTCACTCACCTAATACAGGATAACCAGGAAAGAATCAGTTATACGACAAGCAAGCAAGCAAGTTATTTGCCTGATGCTGCTTACTGGGCCACCATAACTTCACTGTTGCCACTGCTGATATAAGGGTCTGCACAAAGTCAGATTAGCAACTCGTAACTTGCATATTCAAATACCTGTCTCACTTCTTAATGCATTACAACGGCTGCTCGATCTAAAACATGATAACGCAATTTTTTTAGTTATTTCTCTTATAAATACTTAGTGATTTAGAACAAAAAGTAACCAATTATAGTACTTTGAAATGCAATCATCTTGTAACACCTACTTGTTATTAATTTATCTATTCTTGTTTTACCTAGATGACACTACTAAAAATAGTGTTAAAATAGTCATTATTTTGGTTTATTATTTTATCGTGCAAAGCAAAAAGTGCAGCTTTTGTAATGCTATTTAGTAAATATCAATTTATATATGAATATGCTTATAAATGTAGAAAACATTTGCAAGCTAAGAAAAATCACAATAAATTTTAGGTAGACCATATCCCGATGTGCATGTGGCCTCGGGCGTGCTCGTATGAATCATGAATTTGTACGCATCTGTACACATGCACAGCGGATTTGTCATCAAATTGAGCATTAGTACAGTCCATTTAATAAACCTTGTTTTAAAACAGTTTAGATATACAAGGTGATTAATTATTATATGATAACTAAACCAAAAGGGGGCGGTTCTACAGCCAATTGGTAATAAAGTTTGTTCCACGACTTTTGGAAATTTTGCCAATATTCCTTCATTTTGTTGATTGAATAATCCCATTTCGTGACAGTAAACCAATTATTAATCACCTTGTATTACAAATAATAAGGAGATTTCTACATGCTACCTATTGTATAAATGCAAATTTAGGTTTTCCATTTTCCCCCTTGTACTAGCAGGTACGCATTAAAATACATTTAACTAAACCCTTTTAAAAAACCGCCCAGTCACGGTTTCGCTATTCTGAATTTAAACGTTTCGCTACAAATTTCCACGCCACGATATTTAGTTTATCGATAACGGAAGCGGGAAGATTAGCTCCGGCACGAATCCCTCATAAACGTTTTAGGCCATCGATAAATATCAGGTCATCCCGGACATCACTAGTAACAGGCGTAGTTCGTTATACACTGTTGTCGGGTTTCCACAGATATTTCACATGAAGCGTAAATTTAATAGTTCATCATCATCATCAGCCTGTAGAGATCCACGGCTGTAAATAGGCCTCCCCCAAAAGAGTACGACGACGAACGGTCTTGAGCCTTTTCCAGCTTATACGCACCGGAACACGCCAATTATGTAATGGTTTTAATAAAAAAATGTTTTTACCTGCACTAAATGTATAAAATAGCACCACCTTTAATCGACGCCGCCGGTGACAAGAGGGCTGGCTCATTCCTTGCGCAAAATTCTTTGGAAATTAAACGCGGGAATGCAGCCATTGCTCTTGGCACATTGCCGCATGATCAAACATATTTGTTTTTTGGTTTCTGTTTTTATTTTCTAATTTAATGTATATTTTAAGTAGGTTCTTTTAGTATAAATAAAAATTATAGTCTGGATAAATAATTACTATAATAAAATATGAATCATACTAAAGCAGAAGAACTTTAGTATCATAGTAGCTCATTGATATCGTCAAATAAAATATTAATTGAAAACATTCGTCTTTCAATTGTCCTTTGAAAAATCTGAGACTACAAACTGTCTCAAGTTTGAAATGTCGTTAGACTTCTTAAATGTTCATTTCATGAAAATTGAAATTCTTATGCTATATTAGCAGATAATGTCCATCACTGTCTTAATTTGTATTTTGGAAGCTCATTTTGTATTATTTGGCAGAGACTTATTATTCACATACATTTTAAGTGCTGCGGATGGATAAACAGTACACTTAAGGTCTCTTTCTCAGCTTTCTAGAGCTCTTAAAACGGTCTTGACTAACCGTTAAGCTTGTTTTATTAGGGAACAATGTTAGATTTCGTCCATGGATGGATGGATTAATTACTCATTCCCAGTAATTGATCCATCTGTTAACCGAATGAAAGAACCGGTCTTATGAATGGATTAAATTGTGCCTTGCAGAGGCTCCTTTAATGCAAATTTTGACGACTTCGGTGGTGCAGCGGGCGAATGCCCGTCTGAGACGCAAGGGGTTCGATTCCCGCGGCGAGAAAAATGTTTGTATGATCTGCAAATATTTGTTCTGGGTCTGGGTGTTGTGATACCATGGTACTCGTAGTTTCTGATACCCACGACACAGGAAATCCTAGTGTGGAGTCTGTACTATGTATGTGACTGTTGGGTGTTATTTATTTATTTATAAGTGTGACAAAAATGTTACTTTTTTTAGGCTCTAGGACATACCGGAAGTTTTATGTCGATCGATGACAGACGACACTGCGTCTTTCATTTATCGATATCAAACTGATATAACGTTTATCGCAATTGCCGTAAAATTTGATTCAGTGAAACTAACAATTGGTGAGTGATGATTTAGGATCTGGTTATCACTCCACCAATTTTTAGTTAATGGTGAGTCAGGCACAATCCGGCGCTAGACTAACCCTGGTATTCTAGGTCGTCAATCGTATTGTACAAATCGATTTGACAAAGTTAACGAGAAGTTCAGTTCGGTCAGCGCACTAATTAGTATTCGTAATTAATACGAGAGGAATATCGACCTACTCGCATAAATGAAATCCTTGAGTGGGCTATAACGATCTCGGTTACGTTACGCGCAGCTTCCATTTCACCGTTTTTTCGTTTCCTATGTAACTTTTAGTGCTTTTTAGCTGATTTTTATCAAATAATTTTTGTCAAAGATGATTGCTTTGATACAGTTATGCTTTTATTAAGGTGCGTCCACATTGCCAAATACTGTACTTGTTCGCGCGCGTTTTTGAATAAGCTCGCGAGTGCACATGCGCATTTTGTAATGCAATTGTAGAGTAGTTCGTCAACAAAAGTGGGCCGAGACGGGAAGGAAAATAATATGATTTTTGCAATTTCGTCAACCCCGCCCGAATGGACCGACTTTTTCGGTACGACTGCTACTCCAATTGTAATGCACTCTTTTCGCAAGAGTCTTGTGACCGCGCGCTTACAGTTCACGCGCTAATCTAGTAACTGTGCGCAAGTGGTATATTCTCTATTTTTCTCTCTCTCCATTGTTAATTATCCACTACAAAAAGTTCGATACCTACTCAAAAATTCAATTATTATATAAAAATTAAACATGCTTATTTAATGTAATTAATCTGCTAGTAACTTCATTAAATCGTCAGCCAGTATTTCTCAAACTAGCACTTTAAACTTCGAATAATATAAGTTCTACGTGCACACACACAAATAGCAATCAAAAACCATCAAAGAAAACACTTCAAATCGCATCCACAACTTTCCAGCTTAGCCCGGCTCACCTGAAGTGTCGCACCCAATACACCCTGGAAGGTGGAACGCTCAGTACACCGCGTGGAGCGGCCTAGCACGCACGCGGCGGCCCATGACCAAACGCATGCCACACGTAACCCATAAACAAACTTTGAAACGTGAAAAACAAAACAAAACTCGTGTCATTTTAGTGTCTGTGAAAGTTTCGTTCAAAAGTTATGCTGCTCTTTACGGTGGGATGACAGTACACCTCATCGCCGAAGGGTTGCTATAGGTAAAAATAAGTCTGACTTTCAGCTTATTTAAATAATGCATGAACCACATTGTTTACTAACCGTTCAGTAGAAATTGTTAGCATATTTATTACGTTCACAAGGTTTCTTGGCGTTAATTTAATTATGCTGAATAATTAATGATTAGTAGTTATCTAGTGTGGGACGAATCTGATATCCTGTGATTATTAACTGCTGCATTAATGATCACAGAAAATTAACATAGAAATCATTCACACAGTAATAAACCTTTTGAGGTAAAACGAGGGTTGGAAGTATACCAATTCGCTTAAAAAGTCAGTCATTCAAACGAGCGCTTTACATTATCAATAAACTGGGTCTGATTAGCCTATTTTTCACATACGTAAAACAAAGTGTAAAATTATAATAAAAAACTACATTTCCACTGATTTCCATTAAAAAGTTTGAAAGATAGGCACAAATGCTCACAAGTACAAGTGATTAGATTATTAGACTTGATACTGAGGAAATTTTTGGAATATTATTTGTAAGTAGGTTCTTTACCGTATTTTTTTAGAGAATGCTCACTTAGTTCGCCGACAAGTATTGCCGTAAATACAAAGATAACTTTGTATTTACGTCAGTACCTACTTGTCGTACAGCACATAGATTAAGGAGCCGCTAAGTATAGCACCACAAAATAAGCGACATCATAAAGATTCCACGCTTCAATCCAAATAGTTTTTTATATATAAAAACGAAAGCCGATGTAAATGCGTTGTCAACAAGGCTTTCCGCCAATTTCCCCGTAAAGATCAAACAATTTTCTCGTAAATCCACGTTAGAATCAAAGCTCGTGCAAAATTGAACGAAAACAAAACGTATTTCTTTAGAAAAGCTAATAAAATGCGCAAAATATATTTCCTCTTTATTTCTTGTGCAATATTTTGAAAGAGAAGCACTACGCTCTTGTCTTTTCAATGGCAAGTACCTATTATAAAGAATCCACACATTTAATAAATATTATGAAATTAAATATTGGGAAGACACTTAGGTATGTCCCGTCGTAAAGTTTGATTTGTAGGTCATTATAGAACCTTTTCAAACTAAATCCATCATTTATGTCATTCCCTTTTGTTGAGATATCGTATAATTGTCAATACATTTATAAATTGTACAATGGCTAACTTACATTTTTTTTTGTATTAGTTTACGCCCGCGGCTTAGCTCTCGTGGTACCCGGAAAAAAGTTGCCTAATGTCACTCTTTAGCACTTAACTATATACCAAAAATCGCGGCAAAGCGACGCTCAGTTGCTGCGTGAAAGGAGGGCAAACTAACCAACCAACAAACAAACACACTTTTGCATATTATTATAAATATTATAAAAGTTCGGATTATCAACGACTCATAATAATGCTATAGATTGTTTATAACTGATTCACTGATTAATTGTAAACAGCTGATTCATTGATTGGACCCCAAAACAGTTGACTTTCGCATATAATTTTTTCAATGAAAAATGACGAATTTCCAAAAGTCGTAAAACAAACTTTATTGCCAATTGTGTGTAGAATAAGCCCCTTTCAGGATGGCATACATATTAGGAAACACTTTGTATAAGCTCTTGTTCTCGCAGCGGTCGTTTAGTCCTTTGATGAAGTATTTGCTCCATGAAAGCTTTGTTGAATTTTTCTTCGAGAAATTCCTTTTATAATAAATACAGTGCCTTCCGCTGAGCGCTGGATTGCAGCAAAATTGTGAAGTTAAGATACTTCGATAAAACTGGAAGTGTTGGCACTTTTACTTACGTATTTTCCCTTCGCGGTTCCTGATTTTCCTCCACAAAAGGTTATGTGGATATTTTTTTTAATGCGTTGGCTGACGTTTTCAGCTTCATATATTCAACTAAGAACATGAGGTCTAGATAAATTTCCATTACTAAATCTCGGTTCTATAAGCACGCCACCGATTATACAAGTTCATTTCTAATATGTGTACTATCTCGAAAGAAGCTTATTCTACACCCAATTGCCTTGGTTTTTCACGACTTAAGGAATTCCTAATTTTTCACAAAAAAAAAACACTATGCAAAATCTGCTGTATTGGGACCAAATTAGTTCAATCTCAATTATTCAGCTGTTTTAGGGTAGTAAATCTTGATTAAAAACTTCACATAATATGTTTAATAAATAGTTTAAACAGATGGTAAATTTAACAAGAACAATGAGCCTCCTATTTCCACTTCAGCTTTTGTGCATGTTTAATGCATCTATTACTCTAGTTTTACATCGAATGTCTGTACTTTTGATTTTGTCTTTAAGCTTGATGTTCAGGATACTTCTCTCTAAGGCGCGATAACATATAGCTTTACATAAAGCCTTACATTACGGGCATGTAAGCTAACCCTGTTAACGCACGGCAAAGCAAGCACGCAATGTATTATGGGTCAATCAATGTGTAATGGCGACATTGCTTTTGTATCAAACAAACGCAGAAGGCCATTCTAATTATATCCTCCTGTTCTGTACCAACCACGAACCAGGCGACGCAGTGTTCAAAGGCCCTCGATGGACCAACGACATTGCGAAAATTACGAGAAGTGGGTGGATGGAAAAGGCTCTAGACCGTTCATGGCATTATTTTGGGGAGATCTAAGTCCAGAAGTGAACATCTACAGACTCATGATGGTTATGTACTGGAATATTTATACTTTGGACAAAAGATAAAATATACCCACTGGCTGCGAGATGAGACATCCCTCGCAGAAAATTATTCCAACCCAAACTTCCATACTTGACATTATAAATTCCCACTATTTGCACAGACTAAATACAGTGATACTCTACATAAATGAGGGACTATGTACTTTTGTTGCAGGTGGACCGGGACCGCGCGCTAAAAGAGTCTTGAATAATTCAACGGGATATTTAACCGTGTCCCAAAATTCGCGCGTGCGTGACACCGCACCATACTAAGGAAATACATTAAACATAATACCTACGGTCGAACTATCAAACGTTTAAATAAGGACCCGCACATTAAAAGAATAAAGCCATACATTATTTTGTACGATGAAATCAATGTAATGACTAATCTATCCATAACGATGCGTTTAATAATGTATGTTGGAAAAATTATTTTGTTTGAATGTATAATTCATCCATCAGAAAGTAATTATTGGAACTTTAGCTATCACTAATAATAAAGCTTGGAGCTAATCTAATGATCAAAATAAATGATACCAACCGTAATAGAGATGGCGCACTCAGTAATAATTGACGATCGATCGACAAGTAATAAAGTGTTTATTTCAGAGAAATAATTGCCAGATTTAAGTAAAGAATCATGTTCATCAGTTGGACAGTAGCGATAGATTAAATTAAATATGAACAAATTAATGTTGCCAAATATAGAAACGTTTAAGTAGGTATTCATAGTGTAATTTGATAGTGACTATCATGGCGATGTGGAATAGTGTCGGTTTGAAGTCAGTGCTTCGGTGTGTGATAGTGGCTGCGATGTCGGTGCTTGTGGTTGGAACTGGAGAGTGGAGTGAAGATGCAGAGGATTTGGGTAAGTTGTACGCCATCATTTCAGACGAAGGATGTCCACTGCTGATTATAGGTCTCCCCACAGATTTCCAGAATGACTTCCTATTTATTTATGACTTTGTTTATTTAATACTTTATTGCACACAATATGAATCTTCTGCCCATCCCTTAGCTTTTTTCCCTTAGTCGCCTGTTACGAAATCCACGGGTAGGTAGGTAGATACGGGGAGGCTTATTCTGAAGCCGGGGCCACCACGGCCAAGTTGTTCGTATTATTAAGACAAGACAAACTTAGTCCTTTATTCATGAATGACATGAACTTAGCCGCACTTGTTCTCGGCGTCTGTGTTTCCGAATACCTATAATTTGGGTGTCTTCAAGACCAGAGTGAATAGGTTTCTTCTAGGCAAACGTGCTACACCGTAGACCACATCATTACTTAACATCAGGTGAGATTGTGGTCAAACGTTAGCCTAATTCTTAATATATATCTTAATAAAGTTTTTTTTTTTTTTTATTAAATTCATTAATAAAAAAAAAAAAAAACTCAAGAACCTTGAACAGCCTGTGTAGTATTGGGATAGAATGCTGATCAGTATGTTTGTAATAAAGGTAAATTATATTTTCCACCTAAAAATGGGTATAAATAAATAAATATTTCAGCAAAGTTTCATGGGCCATCACTGAGTAAACTGAAGTTTTTAGTGAAAATTATGTTCATAACCATGATAGTTTCATAAACTATAAAGGGAGAATAATAACATATAAAATTTAAGTCTAAACATGGTATTCTAAAACCCACCACCACCAAAGAATCAAATTGAGTCTGTCGTCAATCAATTTGATGCCGGTAGACGATAAAAGTCACTACGGTTGTCGTCTGTCGACATAATTATCATTATATTAATCGATATTGCTGTAAATTGTGTGTAACTAAAACCAAAAAAGGCTTCTATTATTTTAAAAATGAATCCACACGAGCGTTTAAAGCAGTAATAGATTCCGAGCAAATCGAGCTATCTCTATCTGAGGCCCGAGTACGTAATGTTCCAGGCCTTCCGTGAATGTTCGGTGCGCGGCAATTTCGTAGAAGGGGTGAAACAAGATTAAAAGATCTGCAATTACCAGAAGGCGTTCCCGCCGAAAACCGCAGCATGAGAAATTACAGCGGCTGCTCAAAGAACGTACGCCATTTCGATCGTCTGATTGTTCCTTAGACTATTTAGGGACCGGATTGGCAAAACAGGTTCCATCTCCTCAGAAATTAGTGATTCTGTTGTGCTAAACTAAACTTAACTTGGCAGCTCTATCAATACCACGGTCTTCATTCATTTTATGAAAATACGTTGTCAATGCTATCAAAGTAAATAAATAAATAACACCCAACAGTCACATACCTACATAGTCCTGACCCCGCATAGAATTCCCTGTATTGGGGGTATCAGAAACTACCAGTACCATTGTACTACCCAGACCCGGAACAAATATTGAAGATCATGCAAAAATTTGTTCCGCAGCGGGAATCGAACCCGCACCCCTTGCGTCTCAAGCCGGTACTGGCCCGCTACGCCAGCGAGGTCACCAAAACTAGGTTTAGATTTAGTTTTTCCACAACATAATCGACACCAATCCTACATTGGTGTCGATTATGTTGTGGATACCTCAGAACTTGACCACTGGACGTATTGATTTAGTTAGTGTTACCAACGTGCTGGGTTTAGAGTTTGAAATTTTTGTATATCAACCTGTATACTATACTTGCTAACCTTAACCACTAAAACAGTCCGGAAAAATATCTTCGGTGAATTGATACTACGCCGTCTCTCATTCTGACTTCTAGAAGCACTGTTCGAACACTCGTCTGATTGTTCGAATACGTCTAGGATTACAAAAGCGCATTCCTCGAAGACGCGTTAAACAAATTTACATTTTTATTTTGGAAGCTGCTATCGGAAAAAGAAAAGTATGCATTGTTTCAGTGTTGCCATTGACTGTCAGAATAGATCGGTTTGTAAATATAGGAAAGTACTCACTCACCCAACAGCATTCTGAAAATTTCATGTAAACGAGTTACGTTGTACAATATAAGGAAATAATACTACTTTCACACAAGAATTAGTGTATTCAGCATCGACAAAGTCTGACCAGGCTCGAAATAAATTGATTATTTTTTTTTATTTTTTATACTACTGAGGTGGCAAACAAGCATACGGCCCACCAATGGGTAAGCGGTTACCGCAGCCTATGAGCGCTTGCAATACCAGAGGTATCACGCACGCGTTGCCGACCCCTCCCCCCTCCCCCCTAAAGAGCTCTGGCAACCTTACTCACCGCAGGAACAACACTATTTGAAACAAATAATGTTGTTTGGCTGCGATCTTCTGTAAGGCGGAGGTACCTCCCCAGGCTGCTCCAAATTAGAACGAGAAAATCTCGCTGTGCCCTACCTCCTGTCAAATGCCTGATTGCTGTATTGTTTAGTTATAACCTAGGTATATAACCTAGGTTATACTTTATACCTAGTTTAACCCATAGCTAAGGTTATACCTAGTTTAACTAATCTTGAAATTTTGCGAGGCGACCGTAGTAACACGGGACTGAATAGTGGCCGAGAAAAAGGCTTAAAAACGTGAAACGTCCACCAACTTGCTTGCTTGTCGTGTCACTGAATCTTTCTAAGTCAGTGACATACTGTATTAGGCCAGTTCAATCTGTTTGCCCTGAAAAGGCCATGACCGTCGACCGAATCCGAAACCGAATGTAGTGAAAGGATTAAAGTGCGCCTCCTAGAGGCTCCTTTCAATTTTTTAGGCTTGCCGGTTAGATTAGTCTTGCCGGTTTCCTCACGATGTTTTCCTTCACCGTTTGAGAGCACTATTATAGCGCACATAAAGCCTAATGAAAAATACATTGGTGCATGACCGGGAGCGCAATCGGGAGAGAGTGCAGCAGCAAGATAGGCAGATGTCTTCGTCAAAGACTTGCGCAGGATCGCGATACTACGAGTAGGTGCACAGGAAGGCCCAGCAATGGGATCAAACTGTGGAAGTGAATGTATAGCTCCAGTCTTATTATTTTTACCTTATTTTTTAGTAGGTACGTTTTAGTTTCTAATTAAATTTTGATTAGTCTGTATAGTTACCTTCTGTTAGTGCGTGTTGCCAGTGATGACATATGGCACTGAGACTTGGTCGCTAACTATTGGCCTTATACACAAGCTCAAAGTTGCCCAACGGGCTATGGAGAGAGCTATGCTCGGAGTTTCGCTGCGTGATAAAATCCGAAATGAGGAAATCCGTAGAAGAACCAAGGTTACCGACATAGCTTTCAGAATTAGCAGGTTGAAGTGGCAGTGGGCCGGCAGTGTTGGAAGGCCCCCCACCCGATGGACCGACGACATTGTTAAGGTTGCGGGAAGTCGGTGGATGGAAAAGGCTCAAGACCGTTCGTCATGGAACTCTTTGGGGGAGGCCTATGTTCAGCAGTGGACTTCATCAGGCTGATGATGATGATGATGATGAGTTACCTTCTGTTGCTAATTTCTTATTTTATTTTTTACCGTCAGTTTATTATTTTATGATTTTTTGTTTTTTTTTCAAAATTATATCGTGTATAAATTCAGCATAGGTACGACGATAGTCAATTGAGGTTTATAATTTTTAGCTTGTTAATCGTATTGCTTACCACGATACGGACCCAGCCTAGTGTGGGAACCGTTGTTATTTGTTTTACAGCAAAACATCTCTACTTATACAGAAATGATGCGTATTATAATTATACTATGTATATTTATACTAGACATATACTAAACATATTTTTCCGTGGTGGCCCCGGCTGAAGAATAGACCCCTCCATATCTAACTAACCGCGGATGTCGTAAGAGGCGACTAAGGGAAAAATGCTAGGGGATGGGCAGCAGCGTCCCTCATTTTTAACAACGATAGCTCTAACTGCGCTCACCAACCCGCATGCCCAGCGTGGTGAGCATGGGCGAATCCCCCCACATGATAAGGAATTTTCTGTCTGTGGGGGAGGCCATGTTCAGCAGTGGACGTCGTACGGCTGAAATGATGATGATGAAACATATTTTTCACTTTTTCATTTATTTTTCAGTATAAACAATTTAATTAGACTTAGCGAATAAAATCCTACATTAGCAACAGTTCATTGTCCCCGTTTTAAAACAATGAAATCTTTGATCGGTTCGCTTCCTTCTATCCCATACCTGTTAGTAGGTACCTTACTGCAGGTTCGGGAACGCCTGGCGACTCGCCAGAACAATTCTATGTCTTTGTCAACCCCTTGAGTATCGATGCAGATATTTATACTACTGTGCTAAAGTTTTGGATTTTGATTATAAGTCATGCGTGCAGCTTGACTTTTTCTCATAACCTAAATGACTGGTTTTCATTACGAATACATGGCATGGATATTACAATACTCTATACCTTTTTTGTCCGGTTTCCAGTAGTAAAAACATAGTATAGTAGCAATTTGTAATGAAATTACAAAAACATCATACATCTAAGGTGGCTTAACTATAGTTTACGAGTAGTACCTGTATGTAGGTTTGTAATCGGTTTATAAAATCTCCATACTAAATAATTTGCTTATTTTTACTAACTCATTAATCGTGATATAGGATGTACAACTAAGACTTATAAACTTCGGAACCCTTCACTGTGCGTGGTCGATATGCTCTTAGCCCATTTATTTTCCGTAAGGTGGTAAAAAATTGCTAATTGATTTTTATTATAGCTCTTCCAAGTAGGTATACTTTTGAACCAACTATCGTTGCTCGCCACTTTACATACAAAATTAATTAGGCTTAAGGTGTGGTCCTGAATAATAAAGGTGTGAAGTAAAAGCAATTTTCCTGAGGTTTCATTTGATGGAATCAGACTCGGGTTGCCACAGTAAGAGTACGTAGTAATAACTCGCCTATTTCAAAATTTAAAATGTCCGTTCAAGGTAACTTAAAAAAACCACTTAAACACCCACACGGAACAAATATTTACAGATCATGCATGCATTGTTCCCACGGGAATCGAGCCCACACCTCTTTCGTTATAGCCGGGCATATAATCTAAACAATACGCCCGCTACACCAGCACGATCGTATTATTTAGCTACTCAAAAAAAATGCGCAAATTTTTTATTGTATCTTAAACGAGACGAAGTTGTGAGCAAACTGATAACGAAAACTGAGATAAGCTTATTTTTAAAGTTTACTTCATCACAATTCAAGTACTTATTTAGGTACTCTATAGCAGCTACTTTACTTAGCTAGGTTATTACCCACGTAACCTCATTTATCAAGTTTTTTCGTCCGTTCCTCCAGTAATTTATCTCATTTTATGACAGTCCTGGGTTTTGGTGTCAGTATTTGTTTATGTCTTCCAGCGCGAGAGTTATCAATATAATCTCGTTATACTTCTTTGATGAAGTAGGTTTTCTACTTAGGCGGAGTAGGTTACCGAAAGGGAAAATGGTTTGAAAAATGCTTAATATATAATCAGTTCCTACGTAACTCATTGACTGACGGACAAACAACGAAAAGCCTAAATCAGAAGTCCTAGTCGATTCCGGTTATTGTGTTTTGAAAATTATCATGCTAGCGGGATTGCATAACTTCCTCTAGTTTTTTTTTATATAAATTTTATAATATTATTGGAGGATTATAACAATTACTGTTTTACTGAAAAATTACAAAAATAAAGATCTCACTGGGAAAGTAGTTCCTTGAAGACAAAAATCTTACCATTTCGAACGGTATATAGAAAACGAATGCTCTTTCCAAACTGACCTATATTCCAAAACCTATTTAAAACACGTGTAGGTGAGAGACACTTTAGATCCATCAGTTGTAGAAATGTTCGTGACGAGACAAAGTAATTGTTTGGCGTTGCGCCAACATGCCAACATAGTGAAGACGGAAAGGTGCGTAGCGAGGATGCAGCAGTGGTGCAGTTGCCCCCAAAACTTCTAAAATGTATACACATTTTTTTGCAAAGCTTCTGCAAAGGAAATTTTGACTAAACAATCAATCAATATATAATATGAACCAAATTCATAACCAGGAGTCGTAGTGACTATAAATATGGTCTTATTCCCACGAATGCGAAATGTTTGGGGGCAAACAATTTGATGGAATAGTTGAAATTTTCCACCTAATGCGATGCCAAGCAAAGCTGAGGGTGTGTTAGTATTAGTGCACGGAAGCGTGTTCAGAAGAGAAAAAATTGCATTTTTTTCGAAAAAATTGGATATAATGTAGATTTTTTAAATATATATGGTAAAATATGTGTAATTAAGCGTTTATAATAAGTAAATATGCAGGAGTAATTTAAAAAAAGATACTTACGAAAAGTTCCAATTCTCATAACTATTTCCTAACATTGATAAAAATTAAAACGACACTTTTAACGTACTAGCTTTTGTGTCTTAGTTATCCTGTTTTGGTCACAGACCAGGTCGAAGTATTATGGCCCATACATTAGCGCACATACATTTTACGAATGGAAAATTCATTGATGGACGGACGACCGGAATTCGAACCCAAGACCTGTGGATAGGACGTAGAGGCCACTACCACCCCTCCACAAGTGCTCATTGTAGAGCTATATGGAAAGGCCTGATCATAGTTTGCCCCTCTCAGCATCCCTGATTACGTCCAAATGCTTGGTATGGAAATCTGGCCGAGGCAGTTAGAAACTCTTTCGTTCGTCTTCAATTGCAGTTGGGATATATTGTGCTTGGTTATTGCCTTTTCGGTTCTTACTTTGCCTACTATCTCTGAGTTACTTCTTAGCCTTGCTTAAAAGATTGCTTCTGTATTCAAACCAAAGATTTTAGAGCCGAGCTACGCTTCTTTTAGATAGATAGATAAACAAATTATTTGGCACTACAGACACACATAATTAACATAGATAAACAATTTTAAACTAAAGTACATACAATAGGTGGGTATAAATAATCAAAAGAGACTCCTTGAAGAAATAATAAAAGCATCTTTACAACCAGCAGATAAGTTGGAGCCTATCTAGGAGTAAATATGATAATTTAGGCTAGTGTCGTGGCTTGGAAGAAATTTATAGCCCAGGTCGAAATGTTATCTAGTCTTCTGAAGCACCATCAATGTTTTAAAATGTGTTTTTACATCTACGCTTTAAAGAGAGGTAACATTAATTGTGTGTAAGTAGAGAGTAATGTCTTGAATAACTACAAAAACTATTCTAAACGTTATTTCATTAATAGAAAGCTACACTACTTGCGTTATCCCTGAATAATACTTTTTATCCGAGAATGCAGCTCGGCAAAAGCTAGTCTTGTACACTGCAGAGATTGTGATCTTGTAGTAAGAGCTTCGCATTATTCAACTACCAATATTAATGAGGCCTGTAAACAAGTTGTAATAACAAAATAATTATTAAAGCATGTAGTCACTCGCGACCGCCTGATTTATAAACATTTTCAGTAATTAACGTATAACATATAGGTTGTTTTCGCGAGTGCAGAACTGCAAAAACTGGGTCATATTGAGTTGCACCGACTGCCGAGTACTATGGACTATACATAATTACTGGCGCCGCAAATATGTAATTAATTTACGGTGGTTAAACCGTACGTTACAAACAAATATTGTGGTAACCGAATCCGGCAACTTTATTTAACAACTGGAAAGTTGCGTTCAGCCGCCCAAAATCATAATTTTGGATGTTATGATACAAGTAATATATATGACTGGCTTGAGGCCGTGTCTTTGCTCGCGTGGTCGATAAAAAGTAGCCCATAATGCTATTATTGGTAAAGAAATGTATCTAGTTCAAGTTTCATTGAAAAAGGTTGAGCCCTTACGGCGTGAATGAACCAGAAACATCCAAACATCCTCATAAACTTTTGCATTTATAATACTAGTGGTTCGCCCCGAACTGAGATCTAGCGATGTCTGGTTGTTGTTAAAAAATGATGCATCTATGATCGTTGATGCACAATTTACAAAAAAATTTGAAACCCGCATCTTTAAAATGTTTTAACTTATAGTTATAACCAATCTTACCAGAACTAAGAGGTCTTTGAAACATTACCAAATGGGAGCTCACTTTATATTGGTAGGATTACCTGTGACGTGCCTATCGGAAACTATGAAAACATATGCGATACCCAGACTGTTTGCATGATTGATGATCATGCAAACAGTTGTTCCGCCGCGGCGATAGAGCCCGCACCTCTTGCATCTCAGTGGACAATCGCCTGCCTCGCAATCGAGAAGGAGTAATCGAGAACGATACAATGTGAAACAGCTTTTTCGCCTCACTTAACCATGAATTACTATGTGCATTTTATCTTACCCTCGCTCGACTAGATACTCGTACATGGGAACGAAACGAGCGTCGGTTGAAAAACGTTGCGGCCGCCGCGGAGGTCACCGCGCTTTGTTACACGTCACCTGCTTGCTCCTATTCCGTGCGATTGATTACTGCTGTAAAATCGTACACGATGGTCTGACTGAAACTTTACATTCATCATCATCATAATCAGCCATAAGAAGCCACTGCTGAACTAAGGTCTCCCATAGATTTCCAGAGCGACTGATCTTGCACGGCCTGCAACTAACGGTTCTCAGCAACCTTATTCTTAAGTATTGCAGTAAATAGCCTAAATATGCTATTCTAGGTAAAGAACTCAATCAACTCTATCTCTATCTATCACTATGAACGGCTCAACCGATTTTGATGAAACTGGGAATACCAAGTTTCATCGAAATCGGTTGAGCCGCCACAGTGTGATTGAACCACAAACATCAAAACATCCTTACAAACTATCGCTTTATAATATTAAGTGGAATTGTCTCATTCAGCAGCAAGATTAGTGGACTATATAATAAGCGTCGCAGGTAATAATAATGAACACATGTCATAATTTTTAATACGATTTTGACATTCTTCTATTTTAAATTTTAGTTATACGATTTTTGACATTCATTTATTTGTAATTTTGCATGCCGACTATGGTAGAACATAATTGAAACACTATTTATTTTATGACCATTGTTAACCTACATTATGTTCAAGCAAATAAATTTATCTTTATCTTTAATAAGATTACTCATCAAAATTAAGCTCTTCTACGCCGTAGCACTGCTACGAGTATACTACGAAATCTTCTACTTTCAAACTAGCTACAAAAATGTTGCTAATAACAACGGAATCTCAATAAAAAGTCGATGGCTCTCGGAGTAGGCGTGTTCAGTTCAACGCAAAATCGTTACAGGTCACTGGAGCTGAGGTCAACACTACGTACAAGAACTTTCTTTTTGTACTTATACCTTTATCTGAATGTTGTAGGTTACTTGCTTTAGGATTTGCAGTAGAGTCGGGAATAATCGAATATTTTTTTTATGGAATAATTGGTTGATTTGCAAAGCTTAGCAATTAAATGTTTGGACGCGGCACTGACAACCACGAGATGAGAAGGGTTAATATTATTGCAGTTCCAACTAGATATTTATCGTAAATTTTACAAATACATAAAAGTATTCCCATTCATATTAGGTAATAGCTAGTCAACCTGGTCACTGACTTAATACAGGAACCAAGAAATATTCAGTGACACGTTTAGCAAGCAAGTATGTTAGTTAGGTATTTCAGGATACTTGCCTTCCAATGAGTTGGTGATAGAAAAGGGGAACAACATTGCCAGCCACTATAAAATTGGTTCGAATCCAATATACTGATCTGTCATACTGATCAGTCGTCACAGGTTGTATTGGCCTATTGGGAGGTACCCCGACTTTCGAACCCGGTCGTACACCAATGAGTTTCCTATTTTCTGGTTAGTCGAAATTTACACCATGCTTTAAATGGCGAAGGAAAACACCGTGAAGAAACCAGTAAGTATTCTTATTAGCGGCGATGGTCTTTCAACCTGTCACGTAAAGAATACTCACTTCTATAAAATGTGTGCATTTTGTCCCACCATAGAACTAGATACATAGATTAGTCCGTGTTGCTTGGCGATCGAAGTTTTTATGGAAGCTTACAAAGTGATATACAAACAAACTCGAAAACAACTAATGACCACGTGTCCGTTCGACCCTAATATACGGTTAACAAAGCCACGATTAAATGTTGGCTTTCAATTCTACGCTCATTCTGACACTAGTTTAATTACGTTATCACTGATACGGTGTTTATGTTCATTATGTTAAAATTGGCCTATTTTACGTAATACTCGGACGTATTCTTTGTCGAATAAATAATGATTCGTAACTTATCTAAGTAGTTTTGTGTTGTGTTAATTATTTATTAAGCGGTTATAGTGCCTATGACTGTCGGTGAAAGAATCAGTGTAGTGTAAGGAATATAATGTAGTGAAAATCCGTTGTTGCACGAAAGGGATTCGAACCTAGGACCTGTGGAGGCGGAAGGCGGTTCCACCACCACTCTACCAGTGCTCTACACAAAGGACTCTATAACGGACCTATATCATACGTACGTCGTCAGGCAAACTTCACTTTATATAATAAGAGGTAGCTGGAGTAGCTAGCTCATAAAATGCTCAATTTATTTTAGTGGGCGTAAGGAAAAATATAATTATGGCCAGGCAAATTATAATCTGTGATATAAAATGAGATTTAAGTTGTACTAAAATGTTGATTGCCATCCAACTCAATTATTTTTGAGAGTTTTATAATGACTGCCTTCGCTTGATAACCGTGTCGCAAAAACTCATTGAAGAGGCAGGTTTTAGAGAAGCATAAAATTTTGTTCGGAAATCTGCACATAAATTCTCCTCTTCTGATGGCCGAAGAGTATACCATCAAATTGTCATAGCAACAATGCCATGGTAATTGAGCCGGATAGCAATAGTGGCAGTGAACCTAATATCTAGCAAGTATTTGATTTTGAATATCGGAATTTATAACTAAATTGACTCTTTATGCCCCGCGTAAGGTTCACCTTGAGCCCCCATCGCCGACGCCGCTAGCAAATTAGATAAAGGGCGGAAACAATTCTTCATGACTTCGCAAGGCCTTTACGCGTTCTGATTTATAATAAAACGACTACCTTTGTTCGCGCTGGATCGCTACAGTGTAACACGGTTCAAAAAATGAATTTCAGGAGTAACCAATAAAATATAAAATAATAACCTAACAAATTTGTGGATTATAGTTTTAGATTAAAGTAAGGTATTGTAGTATTATTTACTTGTAGTCGTAGTCGTAGAAAACACAGTTCATTCCTAGTATAATATTATTTTAGCTTAATTTTCAACTGTTATTATTATTATTTTTCTGTTAATAAAGTTTTATCATTTCTAAAATAGGTATTGTTGTCCTAATAATTCCAAAACTGTGTGATAATGAATAGCTGCAAATAAATATTTTTCATTTTCATTTGTTCATTAGCATTGAGTTTAAAAACTCATTTGTATGTATGCTACTCGTATATAAAAGACCCCTTTGTTTCATTTCACGCGTGTCTTAATAAAAGCTTGAGATGGAAAATAACTTCATTTAACAACGTATTGATAGTTACTTCCCCATCATCAGCCTGATTAAGTCCACTGCTGAACATAGGCCTCCCCCAAAGAGTGCCGTAACGAGCGGTCTTGAGCCATCTCCATCCATCGACTTCCCGCAACCTTCACTATGTCGTCGGTCTATCTTGGGGGGCCTTCCAACCCTGCGTCGCGTCGTCTGGTTTTTGGTCGCTATCGTTTTGGTCATCATTTTGATAGTTACTTACTATTACAATAAAATAAAGCCATGTTGGCCTAGCCGGAGGTACCTCGACTTTCGATCTGTAGGTCTTGGGTTCAAATTGTGGCCATGCATCAATCAATGGATCATGGATTTTCATCAATGGATTTTCCTATTCGAAAAGTTATGTGCGCATTAAGACGTAAGCTTCAGACTTATTGACGTGTCTTTCCTGGGGATAAGGTTGATTAGGCTTAGAGGATAGTATAGGTGAAGGGCAATCCATCTAAATAATGTCCCAGGCACTACAGTGTTCTATAAGAGAGTAAAAAAGTTCCACATGGCGTTGTATAAATCATCTAGAATAGACGTGATAACGCCTTACTTAATTCAATGAAATATATTAAAATTACCTGACAGCATAAATAATTTTACTGAGACCTCTATCTTTTGTAGCACTGCATTCTTATTAAGCGAACAAAATACGTCCCATTCCATTCCGCTCAATGAAATGGCCGATTGATCAACCTATCCTTGCTATTTATTAATTTATGTGAGATACTTGACCATTAGACCACTGCCTTTGAGCTTCAAAGGTACATATTTCGACGAAATTCTCCCGTAATAATGCTAATAAGACAGCCAGGTGGATCGTAGTTTCCTAAGCGTATTGAATTCAAAGTGTTCATACGATCATAGCAACTGCAGTAGATGACAACGGGTGTAACGCGACTAAACTTGCTTTGGACCTGGGGGTTTGATGAAAACTTAAATGTGTCTGTAGAATTGCATGAGTTGCGACAGACTATATTATAGCGAAAAACGCACGTACGATATAGCTCAAATATATCGCAAGCCCCTAAAAGTCCAACTCAAAATCGACTTTATCCATATACGTAAAGATAGTTTCGAAATAAATTTAAAATGACATATCGGACGCCGTTTGAACACGACTCCTGACTTGATTTTTTAGACCATCAAGATGGCACTTCATCCAGCTTATAATAAAATCAAAAACATTCTTCTAAGCAATCGGGTAAAAAAGAAAAGCGCAATTTTAACCTCTCATAATAATCATGCCGAACCCAACTTTTATAGAAGCGTTTTACAAGCTCACTGGGGTTCCCAATGCTTTTAATTGGTTTGCAAGTTTGATAATAAATTAAAATTGTATTGCATAAAATATATGCAGACTTCAGTGGCGGAGGCGATGAAATCACCCGGTGAATACTTCAAAGAGTGCTTAATTAGCGTTTCTGAAGAAGTTAATGAGCTGAGTCGACGCGACGGACGCAGCATCCCTATTCCGAATTAAGATATTCAATTATGTTTTAATTGGAGCTCCAGAATAGGAGCGAACTATGGAAATATTTTGATTGAATAATTTAGCTGTTTTAATTTGAGTGGAAAATTAGCTTTATATTTCAACTAAGTTTTTTATCGTGTAAATTCCAATTAAAAACACAAATCTAGTGAACCTGCTAGGTCTACTAATATCTTATGTAGGTTTTTAAGTACTTTTGTAAATTAAATGAGTACCTATTTTGAGAAATATACATATAAAACCAAACAATAATTTCGAACTTTTTACCTAAACTGCGTATTTTAATTCGAGTATTTTTTTTCACACTAACATTATTTTATTATACAAGGTTATACATTAATGTATACTATGCCAAGGATTAATTTATACCTAATTGGTAATAGAGTCAGTCCTACGAGTTTCGGAAATGGCGAAGCACCAAGTTTTACCAGACATCGCTAGGTCTCAGTTCGGGCCGAGCCACTAGTTGAGAGATAACTAATATTGAGTAGTGACTGCACTACTCAAGCGAAAATTTATTTCTAAATTAACACAAACTCATTGCTTTTCGAACACAAATTAATGTATGGAAAAAAATATGTTTTACTGCAATTTCGGCCACTAGCGGGTATTCCCCCACCTGACGTTCGCCGCGAAGTAGCTAGCCGCATTGAAAAGAAAAAACAGGATACAGATAGCCGTCACCCCTTGTATGGATACCAGGTCCCACGCGCTCGCCTAAAGAGCAGAAAAAGCTTCTTGAGACACACGACCACGAGATGTGAGCTGTGGAGGAACTCTCATCCTCCCCCTCCAAAATCTATTACCCCAGAAGAGCACCAACCGCCTGGACATGACTTGCAGTGGCCAATATGGAGATCCTTAAACCGACTCCGGTCCCAAGTTGGCCGCTGCAGAAAAAGCCTGGCTACATGGGGTATTATTGACTCGTCCAGAGTACAGTGCGAGTGCAGAGCCCCCGTACAGGACATGCAGCACCTGCTTTCCTGTCCACTGTGCACGGCCACCTGCACTTGGGAGGACCTAAATGAGGCAACGGAAAGGGCCATCGAGGTTGCTACATATTGGTCGAGTAGAGTTTGAAAAAGTCCTTGACTCGAGAAGAAGAAGACTGCAATTTCATTTCATTTTATTTATTCATGCTCCATGTACTCGTACATAGTCCGCTTAGATGGCATATATAAGCTTAAAGAAGGTAAGTTCATAGACCCTGTGAGGGCGCTGCAAATCTCGAAGTCAATCTGCAATAGTTACCTAGATACTTATTAAAGTTGTGAATTGCATCCGGCTCTGAAAATTCAAATACCTATTTACTTATTTTCAGTTTTTTTGCAGTCGGATTTTTGTTTTTTCATAGTAATTTATTTTTATTTGCTTACATGAGTAATATACCGGTATTGGCAAATAAGGCTCAGAAATTTTACCTCCGCACTGCGTCGTCCCAGCTTTGTTTGTGTTATGAACTTATGATTAAGTTTATGAACATGAAATTATAAAACTTGAACCAATACGGGTGTATCCATACCACATCCCTCTAAAAATTCAGAATAATATGTTCAAAACAATGACGACCGTCTCCATTTTTTAAGATGATAAAACTTTATTAACAGAAAAATAATAATAATAACAGTTGAAAATTAAGCTAAAATAATATTATACTAGGAATGAACTCTGTTTTCTACGACTAAGTACGACTACAAGTAGAAAACAGAGTTCAGATCACCAACCACAGGCAGCGTGCCCAAAAGGCTGGCGACGTTACCTCGTTGGATCGCTATACTGATCCTTTGTCCGAGGTAAGCACCAGCCCTTCGGGCATTGGTTTCATCCACCAGCCTCCTAGATAAAGCATCGAACAGGAGCCACGCCCCTGGGCCCCAAGGTCCTAGCGTCTCAACCCCAAAATGCAGAAATATGTATCCATCGCCAAGGGACGAATATTTCCGCCTTTTAAGGCTTTCCGCCGCTGCTGCCGCCGCGCCAGCCGTCCTGGAGGTGGACGAAACGTGGGAAGCTGCCAACGTATTTTTTGACTTCTCTGATTCTTTTAGAACATAAATATAATTAAGTCCTGTTCAAACGACGTGGAATTTATCATGTAGTATTTATTTAAAAATTATCCTTACGTCTTCTGAATAAAGTCAATTTTGAGTTGAAATTGTAGAGGATTGCAATATTGTGGAGCTATATCGCATGATATGAATAATCAATACATGTATTTCTTTCACATGGTTGGTGAGACCTTCAAACTCAAAGTTGACTTTAAGGATAATTTTGTAACATATTTCAAACATTAATTATAGATGGTATAGAAGACACCGTTTGAGCTTTGCTTTAGAACAAAAAAAACATTTGATATATATATTTTTTTTTTATGGTAAGAAACTAAACTTAAGCTGAAAATACTTCAGAATTTATATTGGTAGAAGAGAGCACGTTGGATATTTCGACGCACAAAATAAAATTTAATTATATTTTTCTGAAACTGATTCAGATATGATTTTAACCTTCTCTTCTTTTGACTTATACCGTAAATTCCATAGACCTATTAGCCAGTAGACTTAAGCGTTCAAACAAATTGGCACTGAAAAAAGATAAGACAAAGTTACGCCCATTATCATTACAGTTTGGAGTTGTTTGAAACTTTTGTAAAATATAGTTGTGATATAGCCGCGATACGGCCGGCAAAAGACCAAGTCAAAGATAAAGAGTAGTACCCATAGCTTTACTGATATAACTAAGTCGCACCTAAAGTGAGCCCTTCAGCTACGCATACATTATCTAAATATTAAAACTGTTGCGTGGCCGTAATTCCTTGAAATCTAGCATTTCAAGTGGTTCACCTCGAACTGACATTTAGTGATGTTTATTAAAAGTTGTTGCTTCGATGATCGTTGAGGCACAATTAAGACAAACTTTGAAAATCGCAACTTTAGCATGTTCTTACTAATATCCAATCTTACGAGAACTACGAAGTTATTGAAACTTTAACAAATGGGAGCCCACGCTATATTGGTTTTCATATTATTATGGCCTAGAATAAAAATAAAAAACGTTTTAGAATGTATGAACAAAGCTCTGTCATATGACACCACACTTTATGTACTTATTTGTATTACTTTATAGGGTTCCGTATCTCATTTGAAAACAAAATAACTTTTTTAATGTAGAGAGAGGTGCATGAGTAGAGGTAGGCCAAAGAAAAGATGGATGGACTGTGTGAAAGTGGATATGGTGAAGAAAGGAGTGAGTGTTGAGATGACGATTGCTAGAGGGAAATGGAAGAAGAATACATGGTGTGCCGACCCCACATGATGTGGGATAAGGGCAGGAAGATGATGAGAGAGGTGCATGAATTAACGAAGGAATTAATCTCTTAAAATTATAGTTCCTAAAAAAGCAATCGCGCTGTATATTCAAATGGCTACCTTTACTTTGTTTTTTTTATCCAAAACGATAAGCAACGGCTTTATTTTATTGTGGACGTTTTATTATTAATATATCATTTATTCAGCGCATATAAAGTCGTATTTGCACAGTGAAAAAGATTTTGTTAGTCATGGCTGATACGGCAATACATCACTAATATACATGGCACCGGTCGTTTATCGCATCTGAAGAAAGATATGGAATTTTAAGTGCTTGTACGCATCGAAAAAACCACAATGGAAAATGGAAATCAATGTTTTTGATTTCTGTTCGTATTCGGTTATTTGCATTTGCATACATTGCATCAGGTCCTCGTGGAAACTCAGATCAAGGCAACAACGCTCACTTTACCCTAAAATAAGGTTCAGACTGATAAACCTGTGCCAAGTTTTCCACTGTGGAAACTCACCACGTGAACTTGTGACGTAGATCAGCCAGAGCGCTTTGATAAACTGCCTTTTGTGTCCCTTTGTGCCTTCGATAATCCTCGCTCACAATGGCTGAACTCTACGTGATATACGGGCCGCGTCTTCCTTCAATAAACTCTCGATATAAGCTAGGAAGTGTTTGAGTAATATGATATCCTGGTATTGCGGTGGAGTTTTATTTTTATTTTCCTTGGAGACATCTTTGGTTGAGCTCACTTCAAAGCAGTACCTATCCAAGGAACTTCTTTTTAATCAAATGAGTTCGTTCAAGGAACCAAGTAATACAGCCACACATGTCTTTGACAAAGAGCAAAGCTATTTTGTTTTTTTTTTGGATATGGCTGTTACGCATCTCAAAATAATGTACTTACCTACACAATACGTGTAAGAGTAGGCAGAGTTGAAGCTCATAATTAGCAGTAATACCACGTGAGTCAATCTGGGCAAGCAAACGACTTTCCTGAGTTCTTGACAAACTGTTGAAAAACCTGCCTCCATTATAGTTATACTCGGTGTACAGGGAACGTTTCACGCTTCTAGGACTTCTAGGTTTGTACTGAACCTTGATTGTCAACTAAAAAGAAAAGAGGAAAGGAGCCTATTGAGAGGCGCACGCACTTTAATCCTTTCACTACACTGAATCTTTCTCCGACGGTCATAGGCTCTTTTCAGCGCCACCTTACCTCAACCTGGTCACTGACCTAATACAGGATCACCAAGAAAGAATCAGTTACACGACGAGAAGAAGAAGATTGTCAACTAGCCCGAGCTGTTTGGATCAGCAGCTATAAAAATAATATAAATAAATGTACGAAAACGTTGGTGCGGTTTTTGCGTCTCCTGCGCCGATAATTACCAGCGGAAAATTTAGCGACAATGGAGAAACTGTATTGTTTAAACAGATAGCAAAAACCTTTCGAGCAACGCCTCGGAAAAGTTTCTACTCAGAAAGAAGTCATTAGCGAAGTTAGAGCAACTTCCTTGGCTCGGGGGAAAATAAATATTTTTAGTCGGCGGATAACAATTGCGCGGCTCTGACGAAATTGTTTTACTTACAGACAGAAAATGATTTATAGGTATATCAAATTGTTTAATCGGTGTTTAGTCGTAAGATAATTATATCTGATATCATATTTTGCAAATAATGATATTTAATAATAGCAAGCAAGGCCTTATATTTGACTGGCCTCATAGCTCAGTTGGTAGTAACTCTGCCTTCTGCGCTAGAGGTCGCGGGTTCGATTCCCGCACTGGACAAACATTTGTGACTAACACAGATGTTTGTTCTGTGTCTGGGTGTTAAATATTTATCTATTATGTATATCAGTCTCTGGTACCCATAGTACAGGCTATGCCTAGTTTGGGATCAGTTGACCGTGTGAATATGTCCGGAATATTTATTTATTTATTTATTTATCTATTCTAGATAATTTATACCGTCAGGTGGAACTTTTAATCACTTACAGGACGCTGTAGTGCCTGGGACATGTTTTAGATGGATAAGGCTTGCTCAGAATCTATACCTTCCTCTCAGCCTAGTCGGCCTTATCCACAGGAAAGACAGAGTCAATACGTGTGGAGTTGACTATGCCGCGGGTGTCCGCACGATTTTTTCCTTCACTTTTAAGAGCAAGTGTTACGCACTTGGCCAACATGGCTTTTTAAAGTAAATAGCGCCGGCAAGAGAAAAAAACGGGGTCTTTTCCTAGTAGGTATATTTTTTCGCACAATGATATCACGTAGATACTTGATTCTATAAAAAAAACTCTTCAAAATTACTGGTTTTACGAATAAGAATAAAATCCTTTATGAATAAATTCTGACTCATTTAAATGATAAAGTCAGATAGGAGAAACTTGTTTAAAATTTGCCATTAATTTCAGCACGTTTTTATTAAATTGACTCTGCAAGCTAGTTAGCTTCACCAGTTGGTGTTAGTGACCGTCTAGTACCCACTCACTTACAGGTGGAGAGACCCGAGTAGGTACAAATTAAAGTACAAAGAAAACTTGCACTTGTAAGCGTAAAAATATAATACAAAACATTTTATTTGTCAACTTTTACTGAGCCTTAGTATATTGATCAATGACCCGTTACCTTATTTGCATATTTCATCTATATCAAAACCTCGTTTCAAAACTCATCTCTCATGCACAAAATATAAAACTACAATAAAAATATTTGCAATAAAAATGTACCTTGTACTATTTATTCTGTGCCTATACTAAAAGGGTATCCTATTGTGCATATAAAATTGTTGCTTATAAATAAGCTCGATTCGCGCATGAATTTTACGTGCCATAATTCCAGTGTACTAAATGCTCAATAAAAAAACGGAGGGCCGTTTCTTGCGGCCCGGTGGAGGAAGGAAGACATTCGAGTGACGTTAGTTTGATATACGAGCGGGCGTCTTTTGTGCGTTAGTCGTTAATACGGGAGCACAATGCTGGGCCGACAGCCCTCAGGAGTTACGCCCGACTTAAGGAGGCTGCCTATTACACTGCTGTGCAACTGTGCGAATGTAACTAGGCCTTTTGATACCTTGATTCATTACGCGATTCATGGCCCGTTTCAGGTTTTCTTTCTTTTGTAATTGGTTAGGTAATCCCATTGATCCTTTTTGCGAGACCGTGGTTGGGTATCGGTTGAAGTTTTTGGTAAATTTATTGCAGAATTGGCTGATTTTTTCATAAGTCGTAAAAACTAATTGAGAAATATGACATGGTGTATTTAATTTACTTTATGATCAAAATAAGGCACTGTTAGACGGTGAAAAGTTAAGGGTATTTTTATAATTTTTAGTTTTATTACTAACAAATTGGCAAAGGGTTATGGCACGTAAATATTCTGTTATCGAAAAACCTTAAATATACTTCTCCAACTACTCTCCACGCAATGTGATATGCAAATATAAAAATAAACAATCCTACTTTACATATAAGGAAGGTCGTTGAGTTAAGCACTGAGGGCGTGCTGTAAAAATCAAACTAAAAATTAAGAACCTACACGGAAGGATAATTATTTTGAATGACATATTGCACTCCGTTTGAACGGCTTAAGAAAGTATTAACTGACCTTTGGTCAGGACCAGAACCATTTTTTTTGGCGTTAACGCCAGCAGAAAGATAGAATTGTATGAAAATTGCATTAGCTTGTGCGATGTCACGTGACTTGTAAAGTTGGGTGACTATATTTCGTATGTATGACGTTACCGTGAAATGAACACAAAGCGTGACGATCTTGTCTAGACCCCCTACACATTCACGGAAAACGCTCGTTTAAGTGTGACTGCTCACGCACGTATAGGGAAATAGTTAATTGTGGTTGCTGTCAGTGTCAAAACCCCACACTTGGTATCCATTTCCGTGTAGGCGTCGGAGAAAAATCTCATTGTTTCACTTGTGTCATGAGAGAAGTTTTATCAGCCCTAAATGATTGAAATACCAAATACAGTTAGAACTGTACCCGCGTATCCAGCATGGTACTAATATAAAAAGTAGTAGGTATATATGCTATTGTAGGTAAAGAACTCTATTATTCCAAGTTTCATGAAAATCGATTGACCGTTACGGCGTGTTCGAACCACAAACATCCAAACATCCTCGCTCGTAAACTTTCACATTTATAATATTTATAGGATATTTATAGGATAAAAGTTTATTCAGAAACATGTCATTAACAATTGTTACAATCGTCTCTGAAAACAAGTCAAAATTCCAGGTAAAAATGCCAGTTCAAATTTTTCTAGCGGTTTTCTTTTAACTACTGGTTTGCTTGAACTGAGATCTCGCGATGTCCGGTAAACAATAATACTTCGATGATCGCTGAGGCACAATTAAGATAAACTTTGAAAATTGCATCTTTAGCAAGTTCTAAGATCCAATCTTGCCTGAACTCATCATCAACATTTCAGCCGCTCGACGTCCACTGCCAAACATGGCCTCCTAGACAGAGCGAATTACTAATCATGTGGGGGGATTTACCCATACTCACCTCGCTGGGCATGCGGGTTGGCGAGCGCAGTTAGAGCTATCGTTGTGAGGGACGCTGCTGCCCATCCCCTAGCTTTTTTCCCTTACTCGCCTCTTACGACATCCGCGGATAGGTAGATATGGAGGGGCCTTTTCTTTACCCGGGGCCACCACGGCCTGAACTACGAAGTTATTAAAACTAACCGAATGGGAGCTCACGTTTTATTAGTTTACAAACATTACTGTTCCGTTGGGGAGTAAAGGTTCTCGAATGGCGACCACGAACCGGGCGACGCAGTGTTGGAAGGCCCCCCACCCGATGGACCGACGACATTGTGAAGGTTGCGGGAAGTCGGTGGATGGAGAAGGCTCAAGACCGTTCGTCGTGGAACTCTTTAGGGGAGGCCTATGTCCAGCAGTGGACTTCTACAGGCTGATGATGATGATGATGATGACTGTTTTCGTAGTTTCCCAAAAACCATAAAGCCTATGAAAAATCAAAATCGTTTTGGAATGTATGAACAAAGTTCTTTCATATGAAACCCCACTGCAAGTTTTTTTTACTTTTTGTACACCCTCTATGGGACCTTTATATCTTAAGAACCCCTTTGCCGATTTCACTCATATTCTTACCAGAAAATGTTGTTAGTACCTATTGACTTACTTAAATCCATACAGATCGAATTAAGGGTTCTAAAGTTATGCTATAACAAATATACGTACAAACATACAAATATACAATGCCAAGTTGTCCAAGTTGTTTCAGAGAACTTCTCTCGCTTGATCAAAAGTGATTTCAATTGAATCGATTGACCACATGAGCCGTCGAGTTGTTTCGAGTAGAGAGTGCGGAGAACAGTCGCTTTAGAAATAATCGTATGTACATAATTATTTGTGCAACGCCTGCTTTGTGCGGACAGGGGAACAAAGCGTGGAGTCGTGGGAAAACCTCGCTCATAGCAGGGAGCTAAATACGACGATACTGGATAAGACAGAAAGCTTCTTATCGTTAAGGAGCTTGCTGTAGCTAGTAAGTTTGTTTATGCTAGTTTCCATAGAGCATCTGAAGTAAATTTGTATGAGATGGAGTCCATTCTTAGTGGTGTTCATAAGCCGCTCGTATCGATCTACTTTTAGGTTTCTTGGTCCTAAGAATTCTAGGGCACTAAATTGTTTTTTTCTTTATTTATACAACTAAGGTTGCAAACAAGCTTACGGCTCACCTGTTAGTAAATATTTACCGTAGCCTACGAACGCTTGGATTACCAGAGGCATCACGCACGCAACCTTACTCACCGCAGGAACACAACATAATTTGAAAAAATGTCATTTGGCTGGCGATCTTCTGTAAAGCGGAGGAACCTCCCCACGGCTGCTCCAATTTAGAGCGAGAAAGTCTCGTTGTTCCATATCTCGCTAAGTATGGCTTATCCAGTTTAAATTGTATCCTTGCTAAGATACGATTAAAACCGCAGGTGTTTCATTATTCCGTTTTAATGGCGTCAGCGCCATCGGGTTACGCGTCAGACGGTCCGTGACTACAAAATCATTTGAGGGTAGAGCAAACAAATTTACACGAGTGAGAAAATAATTATGCAACTCAAACTGAACATGAAACTTTTCTCGCGTAGAGGGTCTACGCGGCTACACAGTGTGCTACGACTTCACAGCATTTTGCTTCGTCTTCAAAATTGTTAAGAGATTTCTGAATCTCTTTTGTTTATTTTGGAAAAAAAAAACCGTTGTGTTTTTGCGCGCGGAAAAGGATACGCTATAGAGAATGAACAAAAAAAACGCGATAGAAAAGGAACAGGATACGCGATGATATAAGTTTCCCTACATACAGCCTGTGTCTTCGAGCAGCGGAGGTTACCACCAGTTGACAATTAATGACGAGTTTTTTATTTAAGTGGTTTTGGTACAACGAAGTTAATTATGTTAAAAAAAAATTATTTTTGTATATTCTTTTTTATCATATTAATTAATAACACGAAAAAGAAAACATTATTTTTGATATTTTCATACCCATACAACTATTCAATTGGGGATATCATTGCAGTATGAACAAGAAAACAAATACAGAACAATTTAATTTTATTTAAATAAACAACACAATTTCAATACAATATTAATTATATTCCCCAAAATAATATTTGGGTGAAGTTATTGCAAATATTGAACATCATAAATAATGTATTTGCTTATGAAAAACTCCTAAATTGGCTTACTCTCCCTCAGCGCCAATAAACTAAGAACTGTTTCATTCCTATACGTCCCCCCGTCGTGTACTGTCGCACGCGTAAGCCGATACAGTGTGTTATGAAGTATTACATTGGAAAATTTTAACGACATTGATGTTCGCGCCGGTTTTCAGGCTCGCCAAGCATACATTTGCGAATACGTGACTTGCTTGCTTGCTTGTTGTGTCACGATTCTTTCTTGGTCAGTGACTAGGTTGAGGTATAGTAGCCCTGAAAATGGCCTATGACCGTCAGAGAAAGAATCATTGTGGTGAAAGGCTTAAAGTGCGCCTCGTAGAGGCTCCTTTCGTGCACGTGTTAGTCTTCGAGTAGGTTAGGTTCTAGGACATGTCGGTTCCTTACCCGTTTGAGTGTATAGCACTCAAACGGGTAAGGAAACCGACATAGCATCTACACTACATGTTAATAAAACAATGTTTTGTACTATCTGTTAATCTATTGCAGTGTATTACATATTTAAATATAGTGTATGGTTATATATAGTATAGTTTTTGGTTAAGTTAAACAATCTGTCGCACGCCAACCTCCTGTTTCTACCCAATCAGGCTGGCTGGTAGATAATGCCTTGGCATTAAGCCCACCTTTTGTACATTGTTTTTTGTGTGCATTAAAGATTAAATAAATAAATAAATTATCCGAATGGAAAATCCATTGATGCACGACCGGGATTCGAACTCACAACCTGTGGATTGGAAGGCGGGGTCACTACCATTCCATCAATGCTCTCGTGTACGTGACAGCATAGGCGTGGAACAGACCTAGTTTTACCGGTGGGAAAGAGTGTAGATCGAAATATCATGACATGAGGTAATGCTTTATTATGGAAATTGTTTACGCTTGTACGATTGTAACACAGAGTATGCTGTCATTCAGATATATTTACTGAGTCAGGATTAGATGAGCACACTCCCTAAAGCCACGTCCACGTCAAGTGCCTAACATTGACGTGACTGATCGGTGATAATGATGGTGTGACTGATGTGTGTGCATGTACCTTAAAACAGCATCGTACGCCCGTAGCAGCTCTGGAGCGTATCGAATCCATAATCTTTGCGTACGCCACAGACTTTATTTTTAATTTTTTGACGATCTTGGTGATGTTGCTATTGCTTGGTCGAGATGTTTGAGACGGTACCTACCACGGTACTTGTATTTTCTAATACCAACGAAAATCCAAATTCTAGAGGTCTGACTAGGCACGTGACTGTTGGGTGTTACCTACTTAGGTACGTTTTTGATTAAGCTGAAAAAAAGTAATGTTTCAAAACCTTGTGTAAGACCCGTCTACATCTCAATCTCAATCATAATCATATTTTTAAAATAAGCTAATTTGCAAGAGAAAAAAACATCGAAAATACATGAACACTTTTTATACTTACATTTATTAGTATAAAGTATCTCTACGCGCATTTCCAAGCAACTTGAGATGGATACAAGTGAAATATCTCAAGGCATAATATCGCACGGAAACCAAGCTTCCTTACAATTAAAATAGCTGTCAGCACAACTGAGCCGCCACAAGCTGGCTTATCCCTCAGAATAGCGTGTTTGCGAGACCTTATGCACACATTTGCGCACTACTTAGGCACTATGCTATCAGATTCTATGAAGCAGTATCTGTGCATACTATGTACCCACGACGCGAAGAGAAGGCACACCGAGATCTTTCATTGCTGTGTTTTCAACGTCATCGCCAATGTGAATCAATAAATTCAACCCTTTTTATGATTCAGTCATTCGTTTTTATTGGCATCGTACGTGCTTCTGAACGTGCATCATTCGGCGACAATAAAAAAATTCAAACGACTCTTTATATCGCGTACGAAAAAATAAAAAAGTTGATCGTACATTTTTTCTGCGATGCTCAAACCAGTTACGTTCACGCTTTTTGTAATAACATTCTTGTAAAATTACTCAATATTAGATAATTTACGTATTATGCTTCGCGAATTTTCAACAGAAAACTTTTGATGCCGTAAATTAGTAGGCTTTTACTTTGTAAAACGTATTGCTATTGCAGTTTTACAATTTAAATTTGCAGTAATTATTGGTCGTAACAGAGTCATAAATTATACAATGCCGGCGGGAATTCCAGCATTTTTACTTTATATGTTAATTTGGCGTGGTGAAGAAATTATTTAGGTAAAATTATTGCGGCGTCCACGCACTGACAAAGCAAATTTTTTGCGAAGACAATAAAATTATACCAAGCGGTACTTAAACAGATGTAGAATGCGATCAGAACGGTGTTGAGTTATCCAAGCTATCTCCCTGGGAACTGCCTGGTGGTCGCAGGAATATTGGTACATCACTACGAATTGTGGACATTTGTTGTGCCAATGATGATTGATTCCTCTCCGGTGGCGGGTATTGCGTATTGTAAACAATTGGGGATTTTGTGTTGGGATGAATATTGTATTGTTTTGGCGAATGTTTTTTTATTTGATTTTAAAAATGGATGACAAACTATCAGATACAGAGGTTGTTTGCTGTGAAATCTATGTTTATGCTATTTTACTAAAACTACAGATCAAAGAACTACAATTATGAATGCCAAAGTTTGGATGGATGGATGTTTGTTACTTAATCACACCAAAACGGCTGAACCAATTTCGATGAAACTTGAAACAGATAGTTATTAATAGCATATAGGCTACTTTTTATGTAAGTACCAAGTGAGCAAAGGCGCGGGTGCAAGCTAGTACAACATATCTGTACATTAAATCCACCACACAAATTAGGTACCTATACTTACAGCCATATGTAGATTAGGCGCGATACAGTTTCGATAGGCTAGGGTTAACTTTTCTTAATGGCTTCAGTAATAAAGCTCTGTAATTTACTTCTGTAATTTACTAAAATGAGCCATTACTAGTAATTTGAAGTATGGCGACACGGTCACAGGTAGCTAAATTACAGAGCGCTTGAAAGTCAAAAGTTACATTCCTGTGATTAGGATTATTATGACCTACTCTATATTTTATAATAAATGAAACTATTTTTCCTTCGGAACAGACTTATATTGAATCCGCAAGTCGCAACTAGCCCTAAGACTTTGATCGAGTAGTAAACAATAGACAAGATCATGCCAAAATGGCTAAATCCAATTGGCTGAAACATAAAAAATTCAACGTAACACAATCAATGATATGCGTCCGCGCTCAGCATCTACAACACACAGCGTGTAAAGCGTGAGTGCGGTGTCTGTATTGTGTGTAATTAGTAATTTTGTATGTTTTCAAACACCAAAAACTTTTTTTTTTATGTAACTCTTTATACCACGATTTAAACAACGCTTGTTCAAGAAAATAAGTGGTTTAAAAATCACGGTGTATATTGACGTTCAAATTCTATTAAAAAACACCCCACATTGATAAAACGGTTGTAATTCAGACCCGGTGGCCAATAACTTGATGATTAATGGCTACAGCTTGCCAGGGCGATTTAGAAATATACAGGTGGATCTTTTGTTCTGGTTTGAAATAGGTCCTCTTTTCAATGTATTTTGTGAATGAAGAGAAGTTAGATTATCCATTCAACTCTCACTAGCTTCCACCCGCGGCTTTGCTCTTGTAGTATAGTCAGCAGTTTGTTACTATCTACGTACTTTTGATTGTTTTCTAAACCTCTATGTATCCTGGAGTGTCTTCTCTGATAAGTTTAAGCTGTTCTTGTTTTTCTATACATATTCTAACTTTCTATTTCAATAGAAAGTTTATATCAGAGTTAATTTATTCATAGTTTTATTAATTTTTTAATTTAAATTTTTAGTTTAGGATAAAATTTAAGATAAAGTTCTACTAAAGTGATACCTACGTGGTGAAACTTTGGTTCAATCATTTCACTTGGCTCAGTCAAACAATTAATGTAATAAAAGTTTTTTAACGAGCTTAACTAGACAGATTTAAAGGCAGTGGTTATAGCCAATTGTTATTACTACGCCGTTTCAGGGAATAATATATTATTTTGGACCGTACGTTGCTTTTTACCGACTAAAAAGGAGGTTTTCAATTTGTCGACTACGTTTTCGATAGGCTGGTCCGGTTTCAATAGTTTTTACTTATTTTGATCAAATGGTCCCGAGGTTCTATTTTAGGTAGCAATCTTGATTCTGAACTTCTCGTACATTTAATCATTTGTAAGTTAACTTAATAAAAATACCAAAAATGCTAAAGTGAAAAAGTTGAGCTGAAAATAAAACAAATTTATTGAAAATAGTGTTTTTTTTTGCACTTTTTCTTCGTTTTGGTGATAGAATTAACTTCTTTCGGGATGGTATACTAGCTAGCTCAAAATTTAGAAGTAACTCTATCAACTGTGCGTTAAAAATCAGCCAGCAGAAAGTACAGTCAAAACCAACAAGCGGAGAACTGTTTGCACCGCGGGAGGATAAATATTTTTTTAGGGAAGTGTATTTAACCGTCGAAGGAAATACCGCGGCCGGAACATTGCCGATTATGTTCGCTGATAATGCGGACGTTCAGTTATTTACGGCCTGATAACAGGGGGCGATGATTTAAGTAACTGAGATAATGCCCGATTTCAGTGAATAACATGTTTACTTTAAATTATGTTACCTATTGGTTTTGGCTTAGATTTTTTTGTTGATACAAAATGTTATGGATCTATAAATATAAATAGCACGAGGCCCGACTTTGATTCCCTGGAGTCATGGCAGGCCACTGGTTTGGGATACTTGTGTCAATACGTTGCAATCTTTCCACGTTTCGTCCACCTTCAGGATGGCTGGCGCGGCGGCAGCAACAGCGGAAAATCCTCAACATCTACCTTGGCCATATTTCTGCCTTTTGGGGTTGAAACTCTAGGACAGTAGGGCCCAATGACCAATGACCCAATGACCTCGGACAAAGGATCAGTGATCCAACGAGGTAACGTCGCCAGCCTTTTAGGCACAGCCGCGCAGTATGTACTGTAGTAGAGCAGGTAGGCACGTTGTTATTCCATAACTTTTATTGTAGTTTTTTTATATTTTACGAAAAAACTACTGATCCGACATCAATATAATTCATAGGGGACCACCTCGAGTCTATGCCCAATATGATGGTGAAGTCGTTACGTACTATCACCAAAAATTCCGTAAGGTGGATATTTTGGTGATAGTACAAAAAGTAGGAATAATAAATACAAACAAAAAAAAAACATTGTCACCGAATTGATAACTTACTATTTTGGCGTCGGTTAAAATACTTCCTAACTGTATACCTACGTTCTATGTAAGTTTTGACGTAACCCCGCAATATATTACTGGGTTGCGTCAAAACTTGATTCACGAATCAGGGAGTATGAGTAACACTACTCGTTATCGTTAGCCCTATATTGTTTCCATTACTAAAGCGCGCTCCACATCCCTGCTAAAACTATCCGTGAGTACTTGCTGAATACGAGAGTGTCGAGATCACATCCAGCAAACTTTGTTTACAACGCAAAAATAGCTTCCGTTAGTGAGTATAGGGAGATATAATTTGAACGTGCGCGTGAAAGCGTGACTTTACCAAAAAAAATTTAGTTTTTTAATAAAGGTAAACTGAAAATAAACTGCGTTTTAGCTGACCCGCCCAACTTCGTCCACGTGTTCAAGTACGTTCCTATTTTGACTCTTGTCACTTCGTACACTTATTATTTTGTGGTAAAGCCACGTTCTAAATTAGCGAGCAGTTGTGAAAGATTAGGAAAAAGTTACTTTGGACCTAATCCAAGTAGCAATTTTTCATCCGACTCGATTAACATATACTGAGTTTCCGAAATAAAAAGTTATTTTTACAAAAATGAAATATGTATAGGTACATAGGGATAGTGTAGCTTGCTATTAGTGAAATAATTTTAGAATAGCTATTTCTAAAAACAAACAAATTTTACCTCTTAAATTTTTTAGTGTGTATGTAGATTTATGAACTAGGTATAAATAATTAATGCGTGCCAGGGTGTGCAAAAATCAAGGGTAAGCTTGAGAGCAATGAGATCCTGTATGGGTCTGATAAACGAGCCAAGACCCGCCTATCTTTTGTTCGGGTCGTTTCTCGTGATGAGTACAACCGAGTGGGAGTTTTTTCACTGCGACACTTAAGGCTCGTGAAGTTGTTGTGAAAGGAAATACGAGTAAAAATACGAAAAAGAATCTAGTTTAAGCGCAGTTGCCCGGCTGTGGGTAGACTAAAATTATCATCGTTTTATGTTATAGAATGGTTGGGGTTGGGTCCATACACCACGGGTGGAGCGCCAGAGCCTCGTTTGTTATTCGGCAGGGTATACTACGGACTTGTATGGTTAGTTTAGAGTTGCAAACAGTGTTATTTGGAACCCCTTCACCCCATAGCAAAATACAAGCAGTAGTAACTCGCCGGTAATACCATACCTCCTAGTCGCTGTTTTTCACGCATAAATTATCTGGGTTCCTACCATGACATCTATTCAAATGTTAACCTAACTAGGAGAACAATTTTACACGATTTTGCACTATAAATCCTCGTTGCTGAAAACTTACGTCACCGCAAAAAGAAAATTAAAAAGTTTATATGAAGTTTATGAAGTTGATGCGTCTAGCTATATTCAAACATTTGCTACGTCACTGCTATATAACGGTCGTCAAAAATGGTCACTGCCTTTAACAAAGCCGGAGCTTTAGGGATGTCCATAATAATAATTATTGAGCTTTCTTCGGCTGGTTTTTGTGTCCTTTGTGGTAGTTGTTTTCGAGTACTTTTTGTACAGCTAGTGAAGATTAATTATTATTTTGTCTTGGAACTGTCCTGTTTTCGTTCTATTTTAGCCAATAGTTGGTTATGCATTATTATTTATTTATTTTTACTTTGTTGAAAGAAGATTGCATGCAGCAGAGATGCGAATGTTGAGATGGATTAAGTGGAGTGACAAGAATGGAAAAAGTAAGGAATGAGTATATCAAAAGAAGCTTGAAAGTCGCGCAAGTGACGGAAAAGGTGAGGAGTAATAGTTAGCGTTGTATGGGTATGTCATGAGGAGGGATGAAAGTCATGTAACGAAAAGAGGTTAGGTATGAATATGGATGGATATAAAGTTAGAGTCAATGATTCATTTTAATTCATAGATTCATTTATTTCACACAAATTGTTCAAAGATAAAAAGCGTTTATTCCAATAAAATAACTAGAATAATTTTGGAACGTCTTATAAACTAAGTAAAGCTACGTCTGTCCCTGTAGAGTAGAGGAAAGCCGGCAGAAGACAGTGGAAGAGGAAACCAACATGAGTTTTTATTCAGTTTAGTTTTAATTCACTGTTAGCCTACCTACCTACTGTGCCTAAGCTTTTGTTTGTTTTTTTTATGATTGTAACCTACTGTTGTTTCTTCCGATTGCTTTTATCTTTGTCTGTGCTGTATTCGTGTGTGTCAAATAAATGATTTATCTTTCTATTTAACATGTTTTCCTCTTCCACTGTCTTCTGCTAGCCGTCATCTCCGCACTCACTTCTTTCTTACTCACGTCATCAATTTTATTCATGTCATCATTAATACAATACATCCACCTATTATTTGGCTTTACTCTACTCCACAGGAACAGACGTAGGTTCACTTAGTTTTAGTTAGAGAAATAATTACGAGTACTTGCAATAAAGACAGGATTTTTATTTCTATTATATTCCTATTACATAATTTTTAATCATTATAAAATCTCCTATTCATTAGGAGTAGGTAGGTACTTGCTATAAGATGGATAATTTAATTGTTATAAGAAAATTCGATAAGTTTCACGAAGAATCAAAACAATGTAGGCAGGTATTTAAGTGGGCTGGCAGAGGCACTTATATTTGCTTCGTTGGGGCAGCGACCCTGGGATTTTATTTCTTTGTTTAGTGAGGGGTAAAAGGTCCAATAGAATTACAAGGGTATGCTTAAAACCGATTAGTAGGAACGCCGAAACTGCTTTAGAAGTTTCCGACTTGCACCGACAATGACTCGTATTTTTAATGGAATACGATTAATAATTTTGTGGAAAATGTTCATAAAAAAGGGTTAGTTTTATGAAAAATTTCATTTGGATGGACTGTGTCAAAGTGGATATAGATAAGAAAGGAGTGAGTGCTGAGATGACGACTGATAGAGGGAAATGGAAGAAAAATAAATATATTGTGCCGACTCCACATAATGTGGGATAAGGGTAGAAAGATTATGATAATGATGATATGCCTCAGAGAATCAGCTTGGTGAATTAAAGTAATTTTGAACTCATTTTGGTTAACCAGATTCAACAAAACTCACTTCGGATGATTATGTTTCACTGATTCAAAGTTTCACCGTGAATTAGCGGTACACTGCTCCAAATTAATGTACTAACAACCGCCAACAAAATAAATATCACCGCTTTTTACAATGCCGTCAGTTCAACAAGTAACTTTTGACAGTTGCTTTTCTATGGATTTCGAGAAAATATATTGTGTTATGAAGTCATTTCATAACACAAAACGGTTTGTAAAAGCTTGTCAAAATTTAAAATCATATTTAATTTTGTCAATGTTTGACAATGTCTTACACCTATGATTATCTGGGTGATTCTTCGGAAACTCAGTTTTTGTCTGACTTTCGTGGCACATTTTTTTTTGTTGAAATTACACATAATGACGAAATATTCTATATGTAGATTTGATTACTAATTTATTGGTATTGGAGGGAACTTTATTGGCCTAACGGTTACGAAGTTATTCAATTTTAAAATTATGGTGTCCATGGAGATCAACATTCATACCACCGAAATCAAATATACAAAATTATTGAACTTTAATGTGTTGAAATGTACGTTTTGTTTGAACTAGCCTATTACAATCATTCTAAGAAGGAATTTCGGTTAGGTTTATAATAAAAAAGGTAGTAAGCAGATAAAAATATATTAATTTTCTTAAAAATAAGGAACAAAATTAAATATTGTTATTAAATATATAAACTAAGAGAGTATTACAAAAAATCTAACATCAATTATCACGTTTTTTCAATCACATGATCACATGAGATCAATCTTATAAATAATCAGTCACGTTTCTAGATACTAACGGTGGAGTTATACCTAAATTAATAGTAAAATAGGCTTATCTAATCCCTCTCATATTCATTGGTTATAAGCTATATGTATTTACTTCGAGCATTGCAATTTGAGCAAACCTGGCTGAAGTTATTTTGATTGAGATAAAACAAATTATTAACAAAAATCACAATAACAATATTATCTATGTATGTTAATAAGCCCGCAAATTTGATTTTCGTGGGTTTCACTGACCTTTCGTGTACTTTTTGTCCACGAAAAACATGGAAATCAAAACCACGAAAATCAGAAAAAAGTTGAAAATCCTAAATAATTTCTTAATTTGCTGGTTTATGTTACATTGATGTCTGTAGTAGAAATTAGGAACACAAAAAGCATATATTATTAAAACAATAGGATTAGTATGAACGAATTTATAGTCTACATGGTAATCAGAACTTGCGGTATACCAAGCCACGGAAAGTGATTACTTACCGTAATTTCGAAGCGACGCGGAGACATGGACACGTGCTGTTCTCACCACTGATGGATCGCGACTGACAGTTTGCCTCTGTCTAACAACTATTCACGTAGTTACTAAAGTACAGTTTTTATGAATGAATTAGTGCGCGCCATGGCTATCAGAGCTAAACGTCGGACGCGAAGTTATCTAGTTGTATCTTATTAACTAAAGCTAATTTTTGCGTAGTAATAGTGTCTGTTAAGCCAGTAACTATCTGGTTTATTGTGAACCTGTGTGAAATAGTGCTATTATTTATAGGAAATGAGATAAAAAATTATTAACACTAGAACATGAGGTCCGGACGCACCACAAAAATCAGTATTTCCAAGGTTTTTATTTATTTTTACTTATTTAGAACAGGAAAATTAAAAAACTAAAATAGGCCCCCCCTATTACTTTTGGCTAATCTACTATCTGAAAAAGAATCATAGGGCTACGGATACTTTTTATGTGTTTTTTCGAGTCGGACACGTATTTTTGAGCCCTCTGAGAATTACCCATCTATGCTTATATATATTGCAGACATTCCCTGCCCAATTCCAGTTCAGTTCAGTCTGACAGCCTTTTACTAACCTGGTGGATGATGCGAGTAATCATAAAAATGGAAGGATATATAGGATATAAGGGAGCGCTTTGCCTAGCAGTAAGAAAATGACAAAAAACCATTTTACGCAAACGGTTTTTTTTTCCCATTGTTGAAAAAACAAGTATAGTTCCGTAAATGGACTTTAATAAACCAGAGGCCTGCAAAATAAACTGTAATGAAATGAAAGGAGCTAAATCATCGGCCACAGTTTCTGTCCACATGCCACAGCGGGACATGCTGCAGCCTGTTGGCCATAAAACATGCTGCTCCAATTCAGCTGGGTAATATGGCCGCTAGATATACAAGGTGATTCATAATATGCATACTATCCCGGAACGGGCTTATTCTACACCCAATTGGTAATTAAGTTTGTTCAACGACTTTTGAAAGTTTGTTATTTTACACAAGTTTTTAAATCTATTATTTTGGGATCAAATCAGTGCAGTGTTTTGTGTAGCCATATTTATGTCTCTCATCTCGTACGTTAAATATTTAGTTGTCATGATGATAATTTTCAATTGACCAAAATGTCCTTATGCTCCTATCGTGACCTTATATTCAATTAGTACACATATGTACAGAATAAACTTTTTTAGAATGTTGACGAAAAAAACTTTTAAAATTAACAAAACAATATTGAAAACTTGTAATTTTTATGTTGATATTTTTCTTTTTGTTTATTAAATAAACCCCTTCCGGGATAGTATACTAGTTACGCCACACTTTGTATTAACAGTGTGATTTGATCGTTTGTCACAGTTTTTGGCTGTCACCATGAAATTGGAGTGGTCTGGATTGCGGGCTGTCTGCAGCGTGATTGCTCGGGTTAGCTTTCGTTGGACGCTATAAAATCGCTAGGGAGTCTATCGCAAATGTCATATATTGACCACTGTTCATACGAGTGGGTCTCATTACCAACATCATTATGAACGGCCATTTAATATGTTGGGTGACACAGCTTCAGAAAGATTTTTGTATCGGAAAATGCTGAATAAGGTAATGAAATGGGAAATAGTAGTGTCCATCCATAATGTTTGACGTCGAACTTGATATAGGAGCGCACGTGGCCTATCTTTACGCATGTTTTAGTTCAGTATCATATTTGAATATTTTATATCTTTCGGTTTGAACCCGCAGGAGAATTTATCTTCTTGAGCAAGCGAATTACTTTCTAGTTTTCAAGCTTTTAAGTTTCTTAGAAATGATGGTAATTAAATTTAAAGGGATATTGGTCCCTTTGAATTTAATTAACATCATGGATCAGGTAATTTTTAAAATTCCAACTTGAAATTAATAAGTCAACTTCCTTTATACTCTAGATATTACTAATCTGTTTCTCGATCAGAGTAGGAATTTTCATCCAAGCAAATATTTTTTTTAAAATTATTGTATACTTAAAATAATGAGATTGAGATACTATTAAAGCAAATTATAACCCTTTAATGCTGAAACTCATTAGATAACATTTTCTTTATGGCTTCCGAAAGCAATATTTTCGCTGAAGTAATTTCATCGCACGGGCTGCGTTAACGTGGATTTCATTACGATAATTTTCGCTATAACAGTTACTAAAGAGCATTGTATTAATTTAAATCTTTCTATTTGAGAAAATGGGCTACAAGGTATGATTTATAATATTTGAAAAATATTTATAACGCTTGAATTCGATTTATAGTAAAACGATTGTTCAATTTGAAAAAAATATACTGTTTTGGAAACCTCCTAAATCTTAAAAATTGATATAATTTTGACTTAGATTTACCGTTTTTAAATACTTCGAAACTTTATAAAACTGTCCCAATATATTCTGCCCATGCACTCATCCATCCAATATACTCTTTACAAAAGTACCTGTGAGCTGTTTCATATTTGGGTAAATACTACACACAGGTACTTGGGACCCCTCGCCTGGCATTGCAAAGGGAGAATGGCCTAGCCGGGACACTCACAGCCTCTCACTTCCCCATTGAGACCCTCGTAAGGAACTCCAGACGAGTAATGAGCCCTCACTTTTATTTACTTGTAAGTATATTGCGTTGGCAGTTGGAGAAACACGCAATTTTTTCTTTAGGCTTGACGACTTTGTTCTGAAATGGTGCACATTTTTATTATTTTAAGAAAAAAAAATATAACAAATAGGTTCGTGAGTGTAATCATGCTCGATTATGTCCTCTGAAGCCTATAATTTTTTATAAGATTTTGATTTTAATTGATCTTTATTTTATGATTCAGCAGTGGACTATATCAGGCTGATTATAATAATGATATTGTTGAGCTATATCGCACGGCCTCAAATGTCAAACTCAAAATTATTTGAGTTTGATTTAACAAACCACGTTTGAGCACAGCTTGAAACTTCGTATGCCAATATCACAAAAATGAATTCATAAATAAAATGAAAATGAACATTACTATAAAACCTGCTGAACCGCAACAAACTGGCAAACTACTGTCTTATACTCAACAGTTAAAAAGCGCTATAAAGAGAATAGGCAAAACAAAATCACCTCTGAAGTAAAAGCTTCGTTGTAAAAGACGAATAGTAGTCTGACTTTTATCACAAAATAAAACGTTTTCGAAGAAGTGTTCGTTCTTGTTACGTAAACTACTGTGTTATTGAACATTGTGTTTAAAATGTTAAGTTTTAATGACTGTTGCAGTTATAGTTGCTGTTGCAGTATCTTAGCACCTAGTCTTTAAGATTTTGAAGAGAAGCTTTCTACAATATCGTCTCAAATAAAATGTGTCGGTGGCACCTGGAATATTATATAGTTAAAGCTACTTTATGTACTGCCTTTATTGATCGAGCGAGTGAAGCCAGCGAAGATCTCTCAAACAATTTTGGTGAATCGGCGTTGTCTAGTTGTATGTTTGTATGTTTATTTGTTCGATAATAGCTTTCGAACCGTCGTCAATCTGCATGTAAATTGTAGGGATCAGAATAAGATACCTTACTTTTTCATAGTTTAAGCTTCGTATACTCTAGATTGGTATGAATTAAACCTCGTAATATTGTATATAAACAAAAAAAAATTAACACAAACCAGTCTTTACTAGGTAACTCATGCGCGCTATTTATAATTATGTATGTAAGTTTATGATTGATGAAAAAACTATTGATTTGGTAAGCAGATGGGTAAAGGTCGATGTTAGATCAGACAATAATAAATGACGGTGAATGTTTACCATGAAACCAAGGCTTTATAACTCGTATAGTACTTTATATCGTAAATAAACAGAAAAGAGCCAGTAACTTACAAGACAATGAAATTGAAGCCCCTGTAATAACATTACATTCGAAACCTTAATATTTAATTCTGAACCGTTTGTTTGATTGTATTTGAGGATACTAAAGGTCCAATAAATAACCGCGAATGTCTTCTATTGGTTATAAAAAGGTCAACTTAAGTGTCATAGATCGTCGAATGGTTGTGAGAGAAGAGCTGAGACTGTTCTTATAAAGACTTGACGCGTTGTATTTAAACGATCTATGGTGGGTTATTTGTTTATCATTGAATTCCTAGAATCTCAAGGTGTTTAATGTGAAAGTCACTGTTCTAAATGAATATAAGAAAAACATTATTTAAATTAAATTTAAGAGCTTAGTACCTGTCAGTGTACTGATGCCTATTCCTCCATTCTGATCTTTCCAATGCGAGCTTATTTATCTCCTTATACGACATGACGGCTTCAATCTTCTCTTTTATCTTGGTCTTTCTCTTCCTCGTTTTTCCTCTGTCTTTCTTTCAATATGTTTTTAAGAAGCTGTCATGTTGTTTATGACGTAGAATATATACGTTTAAAAAAAAAATGGGCTTCATAATCGCTTTAGCGACAATCACTTTCCATCTGATAAAACAAAACTAGTTGGTACGTAGCCCACATACTAATAATGTAGCGCAAAAATTCCCAAAACCCAAAACATCAGAAAAAACACGTTTGAAGTGACCCAGCCCTTTAGTGCGTACTGCGTTAGTGTGGTAACGCCCACTAATACGTTTTTACAATCGTCCGATGGTAATAAAACAAGGATGGGACTCGGATTAAGCTCGTTTATCATTCGTTTTGATGGCCCTTTTTGCTGTAATCATTCATTTTTCTTCCGTCGTTTTCTGCTTCCCTTGCGTTTAAATGTCCCTTTGTTGGTGCGGCGAACTCTTTTATCAAATTAACTCACCTTAAGTTTTTTTGGTCTTATTTATTGGAGTCGTAACCTTTGCATAAAAATCGAGTAAATTCTTTTAGAGTAGCGTGCTGAGGGGACCTTAAATTCTTGGCGTGCTGTTAAATCAATTAGCGTAAGGCTCGGGGGCGTCTTAAAAGCCTTAAGAACTAGTGTACAGGGAAGTTGACTTTGCTGACGGAAACGTAATGAAATATACCCCTTAAAAGGTTGGCAGGGTAATAAGGGCAAAGTCTAGACTCCTGCAATGCATTTCGCTGGAACATTTTATGAATTTTAAAAGTTTGTGTGAACTAAAACACAATATTGATTCGAATGTTTTTGTTTACACTAAATTTGTTTATTTCATGCATACATAGGCCTCCCCAAAGAGTTCGATGAACGGTCTTGAGCCTTTTCCCACCATCAACTTCCCGCAACTTTAAGAATGGCGTCGGTCCATCGGATGGGCGGCCTTCGAACACTGCGTAGCCCGTTTCGTGGTCGCCATTCGAGAACCTTTGATCCCCAACGGTTGTCGGTGACCGTCCACTGCCATTCAACTTGCTATTTCTGAGAGCTATATCATTGACCTTGGTTCTTCTTATTTATTAAAGTACAGAAAACTTGTTCTCTGATGAAAAAAATAGCGAAGCACTCGCCTTCAATTTTCCTTACACAGTTGCGTAAAAACCTATTTGTAAACAAGATAAGTTGATCCCACCGGTAGACGTGAACTCTCTCGTATATCATACGAGTAATACATAGCTTGTAAAATAAATGAGTAAATATTTTCAATACGAAATTCCGAGATGGGTAGAGAAATAGTTTATTGATGTTTGTGCTATAGTAAGTATTAGGCTATCTACTTCAACTTCAGTGGAATTTACTTTTCATTACTTTAGTAGAGAGGGTAAACATGTTGACACTTGTGATATACAAGTAACAAGTAAGTAGCCAAAAAAGAAGGAGCAGGCCTACAAGCTTATAGAAAACCATCACGTTTTAGGAGCGTTTTGTTTATGTATGTGACTGTTGGGTGTTATTTATTTATCCACAATTATAGTATTACTTTCTTTATGCTCGTAACGCACACTATACACAGTTCAAAGTTTATTCTGAACGCAAAAAGAAAGTTATTCCCCCCCACATGAAACATTCAAACAGAGCTCATAATAATAAACCGACCAGTTGAGTAAAAAACCAATTTCAAAGAAAAATTGCCGTAATTAAACCTCTCTTAACAACGCCTACAATTTGTCCACTACTCGACAAAACTGCAATTTTCTCCATGGGCCGGCTTACAAAACCTTTCCCTGTTAAATTGCCTAATGGTTAATAGCCACAGTTTATCACGCGCTACAGGAAAAATAAAAATATTTACTCTTAAATAAAGAAGTAGTACCCATACAAACATCACTACGTCTCTAAACTCCATCGCTCGGTCGTCTCCTCAACGAGACGAGAGTGTTTATGCAAAACTAGACAATCGTCGCTATTTACCTAGCTCATATCCAAGCCGAATTGAACCCAACACTGACGAAATAAAGCTCAATTCACACCGAAAGCTAATACACAGTGATTCGGACAGTATATCACTTGCAGCAGGAAAAATAAAAATATCTTTAGGTTTTTATAGCGGCCAAAGATACAGCACCCCCAAGAGTGCGGGCTGGACATTTATGGACATATTGATGAGAAGTCACATGCCATGGAAAGGACACAAAATAGTTTATTTATTGCAGGGATGGGGTGATATCCAAAATTGAGGAATTATTTATTATTACTCGACGTGCGTGATTCCAAGGGTTGTGAATTTTTTGACACATATATGGTAGAGCACGAAACAAGGGTGTAAAGTTGAAAAAGACCGGGGATTTTTATGTTCTTTCTTTCATTCTGTAATTCTTTATTGCACACAGAAACATGATACATAATATGGTTATTTCAAAAGTCATGTACATAGAGGAACTTAACCCTAACAAGAGTTTTCATGGGGAATCTCCTTGGATATGGGAAAACCCGATCACCCAATTACTTAGTTTCTAAAATCTATTCGATTTTTTACTAGTCCATGGGAAGCAAATGTTTTTGAACGCAATTTTTTATACTTTACAAACAAACCCGACTCATAAAGTGCACGAAATCTCGAGCACTGAAGTAAAATCACCACAAACTCTCGTCTCTAATACTGAGTAGGCACACTGAGTTATAATAAAAAAAATCTCTTTAGACAATTTTCCATTATCTGGGCATTGTTGGACTCCAGTGGTCAGCATTTTATGTCCCGAGTCGGGTGTCGTCGTAACTTCTTATTAAACCGGCGGGGACGCACCGTCTTGCCTCTAATTGATTTAGAGACCCCGCTAACAATGACAGTACGCTTTTCTTTATTTACTTTATAGTTCCAAATGGTTGAGAGTCGATATTTCACTGTATTATCGACTTATTTTGATGGGTCGCCACCGAGTCTGTTTCAAGAAATTATTTTACTGCCGAAGAAGGTTATAGCAGACCGATGCTTGCTTGCTTGTCATCTGTATTAGGTCAGTGACCAGGTTGATGTAAAAGAGCCGTCGGTGATAGAATCAGTGTAGTGAAACGATGTTTTCGTTCACCGTTTGAGAGCAATTAAGTATAGCGCACAATATTTTTCCGAATGGAGAATCCATTGGTACACGATTGAGTTCGAACCCACGACCTGTAGATCGGATGGCAGGGCCACTACCACCAGTGCTATCCAGACTGATAAGAAGGGATAGTAAAGATCGTACATGGGTGAGATTGTTGCGAGATATGGAAGGATGTAACGTACGAAAAGTGGCCCATACCCATTAATGAGATCAGACGGGCCACTTCCAAGCTCTATCTGTATGTTGGAAATCTACTACGTGCTATCTTGACAGGCATTTTTGTAGTAAATAATTTGACTAGTTTGAGAGCACTGGTGGAATGGTGGTCGTGGGCCCGCTTTCCGATCCGCAGGTCATGGTTTCGAATCCCTGTCGTGCATCAGATTTTCCATTCGGAAAATTGATGTGCGCTCTCAAACGGCAAAGGAAAATATCGTGAGGAAACCGGCATGTCATAGAACCTAAAAATTGGATGATGTGACATGTGCACGAAGGGAGAGTGAAAAATGGTGAAGGAAAATGTCGTGGAAACCAGTAAGTATTCTAAAAGCGGCGACGGGCTTGCAACCTGTCACGTATAGAATACTCACTACTGCAAAATGTAGGCATGTGCCAAATGTTTGGACGTGCCTCTGACTACCCCCTTCATTATTTCAGCCGTACGACATCCACTGCTGAACATGGCCTCCCCCACAGACAGAGCAAATTCCTTATCTAAAGGGGGATTTGCCCATACTCACCACGCTGGGCATGCGGGTTGACGAGCGCTGTTAGAGCTATCGTTGTTAAAAAGAGGGACGCTGCGGCCCATCCCCTAGCTTTCTTCTCTTAGTCGCCTCTTACGACATCCGCGGATAGGTAGATATGGAGGGGCCTATTCTTCAGCCGGGGCCACCACGGCTTGGGGTTAAAAGTAGTTGAGCCTACTCCATGTTTTTTCCTTATAGTGTGGGCAGGTCTTTAGGTAATTCCTGTAATATAGAAAGTCTACATGTTACCAGGAAGCCTTGCAAGTAACACGTTTGCAGACAAGGACTGACACGTCAGTGTCTTTAATAGGACTGAAAAGCTATAATAGGACGTTGAACCTTAGCAATTTTCTGGTTGAGCTAAGTTACTTTGCTGTTGATTGTAGCTAGGAATTTTTGTGCGGCAGCAAAAAAAACGGTATTATGATGTTTTGATTTCAAGGCTAAGGTAGCTTTCTTTTAGCTTTTGACTAGGGCTTCATATTTGAAGCCAATTTCATGATAATTTGCTGAGTCATTCATATTATATCCTATCAATGTAAAACTAATCATTTTTCAGATTTTTTAAGTTTTCGTTCCATATTGTTGGAGTGTGATGCTCTTTTCAGACTATTTTTATTGAAACCGCTAGAGTTTTATCTCTGTAAAAAGTCATCATCATCATCATCAGCATGATTAAGGTTTGTGGTCGCCATTACCTTTATAACCCAACGGCTGCCCACTGCCACTTTGACTTTCTAATTCTCAGAGCTATGTTAGTTACCTTGATTCTTCTACGGATTATACATACATGATGTAATAACTGGAAACACGCACTGATTGTAGACTTTCGTATTGAAGCTCTGCGTTATCTGCGACGAGACGATACGACTAAGTTTTCCAAACACTGCCGAGTCAGATTCGCCGGTTGAGCTCTTCGACATAGTTGTACCGACGTAGTTGAATCGAAAAACTAAAAAGTCACAGTTAGAAACCACGGTCACTTATCCACTATCAAGACTAAAATATACATAAACCTCTTGATTCTAATAAGATTTGAGACTTACAACGGGGCACACGCAATGTTGGTGACGTATAGAGGTCAAGAAAATGGCAAAGTGAGAAAGAATTAGGAGCGCCTCGCAAAGGGTAAACTCGTATAGAACATACGCTATCTAAATAAGGTAGCTGTTGATATAATGAGATAGATCACGGTATTGCTTCAGCCAGTAGGTAGGTACCGAAATGCTGAAGTGTTTTCGTACATACCATGTTTCAGGATCTTCGAAGCTCCACACACGACAGGATCGATTTACACTGTTGACACTCCGCCTTTGAAAGCTCACGTAGTTGTTATGATTCCATCTATGGCTCAATTTTGAACGTTTTCTCTAGGCTGTTAAAAGTAACCCATAGTGTATCTTCTGAAATACTATAATCTTTTTCAAACAAAACTCCGCTAGGTGTTTCCAGATGTCGTGCTATTTACACTTTTCTAAATATACCGTTTATGCATTTCTGACCTTTCTGTTTAACTTTACTTCATCATTTCATCATTTCAGCCGTAAGACGTCCACTGCTGAACATGGCCTCCCCCACAGACAGAGCAAATTCTTTATCATGTGGGGGGATTTGCCCATACTCACCGCGCTGGGCATGCGGGTTGGCGAGCGCAGTTAGAGCTATAGTTGTTGAAATGAGGGATGCTGCTGCCCATCCCCTAGCTTTTTTCCCTTAGTCGCCTCTTACGACATCCGCGGATAGGTAGATATGGAGGGGCCTATTCTTCAGCCGGGGCCACCACGGCCCTTTACTTACCGTGCATTAACCAATACAACGATAATTTGAACACACGGATTCTTTTACAATGGCAACGATAATACAATATTGATAGCATAGATAAAATATCTACCAAGAAATCACCAACCACCAATCACAACCAACAAGAAAGAACCAAGCTGAAGAATAGGCCCCCTTCTTTACTACCCGTGGCTTTCGTAAGAGTAAGGGAAAAAAGCTAGGGAAAGGCAGCAGCATTTCCCATCACTAGTCATAAAAAAAAAAAAAACCGGACATATCACACACGGTCAACTGATCCCAAACTAGGCATAGCCTGTACTATGGGTACCAGAGACTGAAATACATAATAGATAAATATTTAACACCCAGACACAGAACAAACATCTGTGTTCATCACACAAATGTTTTCCAGCGCGGGAATCGAACCCTAAAAATCTAAAATAAGACCCTCAAATCTGAATGCTTTAAGATAAACCAAATGAATCAGCTGTAATTATGCCCGAAATCCGTTAAACTGTGCTTCAGTTTCATCAAATATGGAAGAAGCAATACCGAATTCTATTAAAAATGGAAAAGAACATCATAGAAGCTATATAGCTTTCTTAACAAAAAATACGGCATTATTTCCAGAGCTACGAGTCCATAGACAAACAAACACACTGAAACATTAACAACAAGGCCTCAAACTTAAAACACCCAACTTAATAATTAAGTTGGGGTGTTCTATATATTGGGGGTAAAAAATACATGTTACCGAATGACATCCGGCTTTTGTGGCACTACTTAGTTTTTTCGACAACGGCCCTAAATTATGGCCACTCAGTGGCTGCACGACCTTTACTGCTAAGTATTTATGTTAAATGCAGCGTGCGTGTAATTAGGAAAATAGAAGTACATTCTATAAGTATGGTACTAAACTAATAAGAAATAAACGAGTAAGCTATTTACATAGGTTACTACAAACTAAGCAAAATACTTAATTAAAAATCTACATCACAACACTTCACACTTTATTTCGTTTACTCCCACCTGTTCTGTTGAGTAGTTCTGTTGACAGAACTACTGGGATTTTTTTTCTGATTAGTTCTGTCCACAAAACAAATGGGAATACAATTCTCACTTGTACTATTGAGTAGTTCTATTGTGATTCAAACTATTGCAATCAATTGTCAAGTACTGGCACTTACTTTTTAAATCCCAGACTAATGCGAAGAAATTACCAGTAGTTCTTTATTTTATTACTGAAAAAAAAAAAAAGCTTTATTTCGCTACGGAATCCTTTATGACTGACATTCGTTCAGTGAGCTTAGAAAACAATGAAACAAATTAACGGAAGGGAAAGTTAAAAATAAAATGTGCAAAGTATCACTTTGCACATTTTATTTTTAACTTTCCCTTTGTGGCAGAGACTTTTCTAAACTTTTCTCGATCTAAAATCCTCGTTACTGTACTTTGCACTCAAAATTAAAGTAATATTTGTCTTCTCTTCCATTACAAAGCGTTGTCATGAGTGTTTAAAAAAACCAGTCGTGTGACTTGTTATATAACTTGAGAGTTTCAGGTCATTTTCATAAAATATTTATTTACAGAAGCATCGTCTATTTACGCCTTTTTGCGCCATAGCCAAAAACCAACTATAGAACCTGACACATAAAAACCATTGATACTAATTATACGCATACTTCTAGACGCATACAATGTAACAACTGACTGTCACTAAGACACGAACTGCTTTGGCCTCTGTGGAACTCGCTAATCAGACTTCACTCAGGTCGCTGTAGACTCGTGACTGAATGGGGGATTGATGTAGCCATCCATTACCTACATATAATCATATATAATATATCTAATAATGAACGTAAACTTTTCACATAAGTAGGTCAGTATTTGCTTGTTGTGTGATTTTGCAACCTACCTAGGCACTTCATTATGTTATACCTATGTTCATATATAACACGTGTTATGTTGCGTAGTTGTTGTTTGTTGTTTTTACAGTCACTGATAATCTACTTTTTCCTCCTTGATTTCAGCTGAAAATCAGCGTTAAGTGCTAACACACCCAACATTAATGCTGAGCTGAACACCTTTTTAGCATTCGGACACATGAGTCGATATACCTAAACTTTTTAATATAATAATGTTATGTACCTAAGTATACCTAAACTATGTAATATTTTTTAAGTAATATTGTATGTATAAATGTGTATACTTTTGTGCTCACCACCTAATCGGCCATGTAATCTCTTGCTAAAATAAACGATCATTCTATTCTATTCTATTCTATTACTCCATGACAATTGGAATTAAGAATCGGCACGATAGTAAGAAGAGTTAAGGCCAGCCTGGTAGATTATTTCTGATGACATGCTTGTTGATTCGATAGTGCTAAAAGCTCGTGCTAAGGGTACGGAAGCGATTGTGAAAGCTTCGCATACAATGGCCGAGGATATTATGTTACACTTGTTTATAAGGGGCTTTATTGTGGCCCGTGGATACACATCACTGGTTCAGAATGCTTTTTGGTAGAGAACAAGTGTTTACTGATGAGTAGCTTTATTTTCGGTCATATTCGTGTATTGGTGTAGGTACAATATTTTGTGTGTAATACTGTAATACTGGCATGTCTAGCTGTCAAAGATTTCGAGGGTGCTGCTGCTAAAATAGATACTTTTTTAAATCTGATATAGGTGTCGTTTGAAATTTGGAAGGTGTGTTTGTTTTGATGTGTAGGGTAAAGTATGAAAGGAATTTTGAAAATTCGCTCGCTCACACTGCTAAAAAAAAGGGAGTAAAGCGAAGGTAGTGATAGATACGCTTGGTAATCAATTTCATAAACTACCTACAAAATTACGTTTATGTAGTTTGAGTTTATGATAAGTTTTATTGGAACAGATAATTTGAACAACTTAATAGTTTTTCAAGTTATGCAAGCTTCGCCACTAGCCTAAAATAATCTACTTATACCTACTTACTTACGTAAGAATGTATATTTATTTAAGTCTCATTTTAAGTGAACTGTAATTTGTTCTTATGAGAATAAACTCTTTAAACCGAAAGGAATTTTGAAAATTCGCTACAGATATAATTACTAAAAATATTTTAATTTTCCCGAAAGAGCACAATTTGGAAGTCTTCAAATTTAGGGTCAATAAGTTCATTCTGGGAAAGCGTGCTCCATCTTAGGCCACACCACACTTGCAAAAGTGAGTTGGTGGCCAAACGCTTAATCATAGGTACAAAAAAAAAAATGAAGCTCGACAGCGAAACAACAACAGTGATAATGCGCCACCTAGTGGTTTTAATAAGCAGTGTGTCTCCCCATTGGATCGATAACTTAACTTGACCGATGGGGCTCTTGCAGACGACTATGGAATATGCTGAATGTCATGTGCGATGTCTATTTCTGAAAAAGCCATGTTTTTTAATACTACAAAAAATACATATTTAGTTTATTTATTTATTCAAAACAATATAAAATGGGCATATTAAAAAAAAAAAACTATGAAACTTCAAAAGTTGTAAACTGTGTAGCACCCACCTTCTTAACCTTCTTAGGTTAGTCCTCTTGTAGAGTTGTGTTATTTTACAAACTAGGTACATAATTAAAACCAAGTTGAGGTATGGTAACCCTGAAAATGTATATGCATTTTCGACACATACTTCCCCCCCCCCCCCCCCCCTCCTTCTAAACCTTTCACCATCCTTACACGCACCAACGCACGCTCAATACTAACACACACACACACACACACCAACCACACAATCATAACTATTCCTTACTGTATCCTCTCAACCACTGATTCATCTAGTTTTCTTATTGTTTTTTATGTACTTACTTTATACTTCTAACATTTTTTTTATTTTTGTAGGAACTATCAATGTTTCATAATACTAAGAGAGACCTGTAATTGGCTGGTTAACACAATTAGTTATGTAACATTGTTTATATCATAAGAGCTGTTGGCCTTTTCAATATATAAATAAATAAAAAATAAATGCGTCTTTAAGAGGCTCCTTTCGTGCACAATTTCTCTTTAAAATTGTTTAATTGACCAATTCAACGGCATTGCATTGTGACAATGACAAAGTCTGTAGATAGCGCAGACATTGACATTGTTACTACGCATGTATGGTATGTTTTGTAACGCAACCGGAGCATGTCGCGAGTATTGCGGCTTCGTGCGAAACATGAAATTATTAATATTTTTCTTTTTGTATTCACGTAGTCAAAGTAAATATTTAATGTAAACACAACACAGTCGTATACAAATAAAACCTCACTGTTGACAATGGTTTATAATTCAACATGTAGACGTCATGAGTCCGTAGATGTGTTACATAATACATTTTCTGTGAATAATCGATAATTTTGTTTAAGGAAACATAATGCATTAAGAATAATTTGCGATTGGATATCGATCAAAATGTATAGGTAGTTACTTTATAATTGGCATTCATAAGTCAAGTATTAATTATTATGTATAGTATCCCAAAAGGGACTCACCCTACCCAATTGGCAATAAAGTTAGTTCTACAAAACAAAAAATATATATAATCTTTGCTATAATCAGCTGTTATGGGTCCGATAAGTTCAAACACAATTTATTCGGTTTTAGGTAGCAATATTAATGTATTACGAAGATGATTAAAATACTAAATACAGCGATTTTGAAAAAGTTTGAGAAATGTGTTGTATTGTATTTTTTTCGCTTTTAAAATTTTATTAATTAAATAAAATTATTAATTATTAGTTAAAGGATTTATTAATTGTTTTTATAAATTATATATCATGCTCCTATTTAATTTAATATTGAGTAACGTTTATTATTAATTTATTTTGTTTATCTATTAATTGTTTTTTTTTTCTATGGATATTTTGTATTAGATGTAATATTATTTCTAGTTCAATATTTGCACGGCTTCTTTATACCTTATTTTAATTTATGAGCTAGCAATACCTGTATTAATGCAAATACATCATTCATTCATTTTTATAGAATAAGCCCCTTTCTTCATATTATGAATCAACTTGTATAGGAAACAAATATCGGTTGAAGCTAATGCGGGACATTCCCTATTGAACGTAGGCCTCCCAACGGCACCAACCTCCTACCCTGTGCTTTCCGGTGCGTGGTCTACTATCTCAACAGCCGTTCGTCGTTCTTAGCCCTATTCATTGCCACTTCAACTTTTTTTTCAGACCTAAAATCACAGAAACTTAAGACTCCGTACGTAAGGCACGTCCCCAGTTGAAGCAATTTACGAGATTACCAATTAACATCAAGTAACTTACTCAAATAAAAAACTGCAAGTCGCCAGCAAAGTTGAAGCTATTCCCTTACCGCAAAAACGGCGTAAACTGACATAAGTGAGCAAACTCCTACATGATAGAAAAGCCTAATCTTCATCCCTATTCTGAACTGTCGTTAATAAAACTCCCCGCGAACTTATCTCTCAGGGGAGAGATAAAAATATATTCTTTGAAAAAACAAACCTGTGCCGCGGGATGGTATTTTTGCGGAATCACGCGCGCCATGATGTCAGTGTTGCCAACTTTATGCACGATAAATGATACGTTGCGTGGCACTTATCACCCCCGTAATGCTGTAATGTTGAGATTTATCGCGCTAAAACTCAAAAACATGAACAGCAAATCATTATTATGTAGAGAGTTAGAGTTGGCAGACACGTTCGAGGTGGAATCCGCCATTTCATTTGTTTGTTTTGTTGGAGTCAACCAACTGTGTGGAAGTTGTTACATTTGTTTTTTTATTGAGAAATGTTGCAGACAAATTTGAGATCGATGCCTAGATTGCAAAACAAATCTACCGTGATTTCTAAACACTGAAATGTACGGTGTTGTATTTTGTATTTCTACGTAAAGTATAGGGCTAAGGATTTTCATAGCTAACAAAGCACTTATATATTTTTTTCTAATAAAGTAGAATGTTGAACGCGTTATGTTAAAACCACATATACGAATACAAATCATTATGTGAGAAGCTGAATTAATTTCAGAAAGAGTTCGCCCTTTGTAAACAGAAAGTAATAAACTCTCTAATGAAAAATATACAAGTATCCCTTTTCTCATTGTCCGGTTGATGAATTAGTCCGCTACAAAATTATCCCACGCTCATCTCTTCTCATTCCCACATTTCCCACTTTATTATACCTAAACCTATTTAGGCCCAAGAGCCTTTATAAATAAGACTGTTACCACATTAAGGTTACTTTTATTAAGCCGCATTCACAAGAAAAACAGAGTGCTGTAGCGTTCAATGTCAAATGTCTGTAATAAGGCGTGTTCAAACGGCGTGCGTTTACTTGAAATTCGTTTCAAAAGGACAGGATAGACGTTTGAGGACAGCGCCTTTTGTCAAACACTTTTTTGGCAAACGTAGGCAATTTTTCTTAAATTTTCTTTTCTATCATTTTAACACTGGAGCATTCCTGATGAAGTGTATTTTTTCACTCTCCTCATACAATCGAAGGCAATCTTGTTATTGATAATTATGAAATTTCCCTTCAGAATATCCTTCTTATTGCGATTTAGGAATACAACTCTAAACCAAGACTGTCAGACCAACAGATTACCAGCACGTGTGGAGGGTGCTGGTAATCGGCTGCAGGCAATCTGTTTTCTTCGTGAAATAAGCTTTACTGCTACTTTTATTAGAATAGGGACAAAGGGCTGAATAATATTCGTCTTATCATAAGCCGCATTTTGGCTCAAATCGTCACTAATTAAGTAGCGTGTCAGCCATTATTAAGGTCTTATCTCTTGCTCATATGGCTCATGAATCAATTAGAAGTAAGGGTGCTGGGTACGATTATAGCTTACTAAGAGGACAGTTGGGTAAGGCTGCTTTTCCACCAGAGGTGTTATGCAGCTATGATTTAGAATGTTTTGGATCTGAAAGCTAAGCTACGAAACTATGTGACCGTTTCCACTGATGCTGAGCTATGCAGCGGAGCGAATAAGATGTGTTACCGCGGGCTTAAAACACGTCGTGAAATGTGCTTTAATTTTTTACATAAATATCTGTCTTCTACAAAGGCTGCGGGCCCGCAACTACGGCGGGCGCGGGTGAAAACCGCTTCGTGAGTCCTTAGCCTAATGAAGATGCATCGCCGCGAGGTAGCTGTGCGAGGAGGATGCGCAGCTCGCCTGGGATGTACCACAACTTTCGATCCGAAGGCCGTGGATTCAAACCCGATCGTGTACCAATTAGTTTTTCTGTTTGAACAGTATGGAGAAGAGAAGAGAGGAATAGGCATTCCACTTTTATCCGCAAGCATGCTTGGGGATAAAAATGGAAAGCCTATTTTTTTTTATTCAAGTGAATGAAGTAATTTCAGGACGCATTTATGCATAGCATTTCAATACAAACTGATATGACAAATCCGCCCTAGAGTAACTCTCGTGAGCAAGCCAACTTGTTTACCTAAGCTGTGGTGCTACCCGGTCATTTGAACAAAGACGCGCGATATATTGTGGACCCAGTGGCCGTAGATACGGACAAAGGCGTTCGTCCGGAAAACCCATGTAAAGTGGAGCAAAGAAACCGTTTTATGGGATTCAACCAGAAAAGTTTAGTGCTTTTATTGTGCCCGTCGTGGACTGAAATTAGTGTTGGTTGGGTAGTTTGCAAAGTTTATTCTCTTTTTCTTTATCGTGTTCTGCTGGTTATTTTTGGTTCACGCCAGATTAGGCCAGCAGACAGCTTGTTGTGTGAGCTCTGCAAAGGAACTATTGAGAAAAGTATAAAGTAAGTGCGTTTCGCAAGGATGCTTCTTAGATGATGCTGCAAAGATGTATGATGATTTTTTGATTCACTTTACAAGGAATCATAGCGTGAGGTCAGGACTATTTCAATTTCAATTGATTTATTGAGTAATTAAGTGCAAACCCTAATAAATTTTACAATCTAAAAAACGAATTAGGTACAAATTACATTAGGTAAGGACTAGGTATTACCTACAGCATAAAATAAAGACAGTCAAGTGCGAGAACTTGCGCCATGGGGCTTCCATATCGTGTAATGGCGAGGGGTCTGATAATCGAGATCCCCTAATGTAGTGATAGACTTATATTTTGCGGTTGCTCCCGTAGTTCATTGTAATATACTGACCGAAAATATAAATTTATCTCCTAATGATTCCGGACGGGTTTTGAAATAGATTATTTTTAGGTTTTTTTTTTCATTTAGTTGTCTCAAAAGATCTCCCATCATAAATATTAAGATTGTTGGTTAACGGCAAGTAGCCCATAGGACATGACACACTTCTATTATGAAAATACACTTTTAAGCCTTATATATTTATTGCATTTAACTAGAAACCAGTTTTTTGACAGCAGTACCTATGACGCCATATACTTTTAGTATTCGATATAAATTACAACTTGATACCTCGAAACGTTTCTGAAAATAATGGCCTTGACACACGGACAGACAGACAAATACCAAAGTGATCCTATAAGGGTTTCTTTTTTATTCAATGTGGCACGGAACCCTATAAATAGTAGTTGAACCCAGTATTTGGTAAAGATTGAATTGGTGGTGTAATGGTAAGCTATGACACATCTATGCTTCAAACTGGTAGGATAGTAACTCATTTCAACAAATAGTCGTTTCCAATGCAGCAGTTCAATAAATTCCAAGGATTTGCAGTTGCATTACTGACTACCCTTAACTCACACGTACAGACAAACCGCATTTCTGTTCCGGCGCAGTTAACACGTAATAGCATGGTACCGCACGGAATTGACTCGGGGGGACTTCATTGCACTTAGGTACCTGGACGTGCCTTGTCGTCGTCTCAGGTACCTAAGGTTTCAAATAGACCTAGAGTGAAACTGAAAACCTGTGGAGTCACTTAGGTTATAGCTAAGGGAGAAAAATAAGCTGGAATTCCTAAGATAGATAGAAAAACTCTTACAATGAAAAATAACAAAGATATAATAATACACTAACGCGGACACAATAAAGTATTCCACAAAGATCCAAACTCAATATTAATATTAGGTACCTCATTTCCTTTCTGTAAATAAAATATGTAAAAGAATTTATAAAAAAAAGATATGAATAAACAAGTGCTGTGAGAATCAAACGCCATGACTTTATTGTCTTCTATTGGAGGTCATCAATAACTAATTCGGAAATAAAACCATTTGACTGGTTACCATTACAAACTACGGGAACAACTTCATTGAGTTTGTTGATGCAAAGTAACTGACTGCAAAGTGACTGGCCTCATAGCTCAGTTGGTAGTACCTCTGCTTTCTGTGCTAGAGGGTTCGATTCCCGCACTGGACAAACATTTGTGTGATGAACACAGATATTTGTTCTGTGTCTGGGTGTTAAATATTTATCTATTATGTATATCAGTCTCTGGTACCCATAGTACAGGCTATGCCTAGTTTGGGATCAGCTGACCGTGTGTGATATATCCGTAATATTTATTTATTTAACTAGGTAGGTATCTAAGCTTTATTTTTGCTCTTTTCTAAAAGTCTGTCTAACAAATCCATTTCTCAAAATATACGCCGCTAATAAAACGAAACCCTGAGCGAACTTTTGAAAAGAAATTGAATCAACACCAAGCACAAAAGGCTTATTTTCGCAAATTGCTTAAGTTGTTTGTTCCGAGTGCATGAGCAAGCATATTACGGAACTCTATCGAAGACACTGTGAATCCAGTCCATACAAAATGTACGGTGCCCTGAAATATTCATAGTAAGTGCGCTGTTTTACGTTAAAACTAGGCTTTATTGCCTCAACATGGTAAGCTTTTGGGAAGGGAAATCGTTTAAGCCTCCATTCCTGTGTTGTGCCACCTGGGCCACTGGAGTACCTACATACTGCTAGCGGTAGTAATTTTCGGGTTTTGTGGCCTAGTGGTCCGGTTTGCTAAAAGGTGTCATTTTTGCTGCTGCTTTCTCGGTTGAAATAATCAGGTGAGATTACGAAAGCTTATTTTCTTGGATTAACTGTGATAATCCCGGGATCAATAATTGAAATAAGTGAATATCTTTTACAATTATTTTTATCTTTACTATAAGGTAAGTGGAACTATAAGGGTTCCTTGTCGGACTTCGCAACCCTCAAAAAGGACTCTTGAGAGTCTAGATGGGCTTTTTGAATAATATTTCAACAAGAATGTGAAATTGTTACATTTTACCTAAGACTAGCGGAACACATGTGCCTCTTTAGCGTATCAAATCAATGTTGTCCAAGCTCAATTGTACATAGTCTAAACTATTCAACACAAGACCAAACGGGGAACTTGTACCAATTAGCTTTGCAGAAGTTCATGAACTAACTACAAATACACCGGTATAAATCTGTGTGAAAGATACCGTAAAGCCCTTTAGTCAAAGCGAATAATACGGTTGTCCAGAACTAGATGTGATATTGACAACAAGATCAAAGGCATTTTGAATGAGCCGAGAAGGTGAATACTGTTGACGGAAACCACAAATTGAATTCACCGGTGTAAGGTTTTGAGGTGTTCAAAGTAACTCGAACATCTATTGGAAATATTCTTTACACTAATTAATACAAGTACTAGTTCCGAAATACTTCATAAGAAAATATTAGCTGTTAATCACATCAACAACCAGATCACCCTTCTGGCAGGGTGTATGCAGATTGGTTTTTTATTTCTAAGGGTGCGTCCATATTGGCATACCTATGCGCCGCAAATTCGCAGCTCGCGCACAATAACAAGTGTAACAGCTCGCGAACTGCACGCGCCCCCACTTGCACATTTCGTAATGCAAACTGTTAGTGAGAGGTCTGAGGGGCTAGTCTGCAATGATAACGTTAACGTAAACGACCATTGAGTTGCTCAACAATTGCTGTAATTTGTATGAAATTTAAAAAGCGCCTCTACCGGCTGATTTGGGAACCGCGAAATGCGAGTCTGTGATTTCGGGCTCACAAGTCACGGGTGACGTTGCTGTTAGTCGCGCTGTTGCAGTAACGCGTACGGGCGGTGCATTCGCGGTGCATTTGCCAATGTGGACGCTCCCTAAGGTTCTTGGTATGAAACAGGTACTAAAGGTTATTTAACTGTATGATATTTCACATACAAAGGTAGGAAAAGCAAGTTGAGTGACAAATACCCGTCGACCATCAACTTTGCGATTTTGCTACTGACACTAAGGCTTTTGTTTAGGCGGTGTAGTAACTTGACTGTCTCAAATATTTAAGGTTCATATTTGTGTAAAATACTACTGACACGCTTTTTAGGAGGAGGTAGGGCACAGCGAGATTTTCTCGTTCTGAATTGGAGCAGCCCGCCTGGGGAGGTACCTCCGCCTTACAAAAGATCGCAGCCAAATAACATTATTTGTTTAAAATAGTGTTGTGTTCCTGCGATGAGTAAGGTTGCCAGAGCTCTTTAGGGGGGGAGGGGGTTCGGGGTCGGCAACGCGTGCGTGATGCCTCTGGTATTGCAAGCGCTCATAGGCTACGGTAACCGCTTACCAACAGGTGGGCCGTATGCTTGTTTGCCACTTCAGTGGTATAAAAAAAAAAAAAAAAAAAAAAACGCTTGCATTTGAATGGCAATGACGTCTTAGTAGGGCCCAAAGTTGAAACCGAAAATGAGCGCTGAGCCAATGCAACAACGAACGTTCAAACCAAAACAATGATATGGTTTATTTCATTGCTAAGATTAGGTATCAAATCAGCAGTTATTTTTAGCAAGAATAGTTCAGGAAATATTTATTATATTCATGGCTTTGTTGGCTTGAATTAGCCTGTGCTGCCAACAGCGTGAATTGGCAGGAGTCGACGCAGTGCGAACCCATGTACTGTAAGATGTACAAGGCTGTGGTCGTAAGATTGGCATAGCTGCGATAGCGGAACAACCAGTAGGAAAAGTTTCTGCAAAAAGCGTCATCATCATCATCAGCCTGTAGAAATCCACCACTGGACATAGGCCTAAAGAGTTCCACGACGAACGGTCTTGAGCCTTCTCCATCCACCGACTTCCCACAACCTTCACAATGTCGTCGGTCCATCGGGTGGGGGGCCTTCCAATACTGCGTCGCCCGGTTCGTGGTCGCCATTCGAGAACCTTTACTCCCAAACGGTTATCGGTTCTGCGAGCTATATGGCCTGCCCACTGCCACTTCAACTTGCTAATTCTGAGAGATATGTCGGTGACCTTGGTTCTTCTACGAATTTCCTCATTCCGGATCGTATCACGTAGTGAAACTCCTAGCATAGCTCTCTCCATAGCCCGTTGTGCAACTTTGAGCTTGTGTATGAAGCCAATAGTTAACGACCAAGTCTCAGTGCCATATGTCATCACTGATCACAACACGCACTGATTGTAGACTTTCGTCTTGAGGCTCTGCGGTATCTCCGACGAGAAGATATGACGAAGTTTTAACACCCAGACCCGAAACAAATATATTATTCGGTCTAAATCTTTCCTTAAAGTCTATAGATCAATTTTGAAGAGTTAAAGTTTGAGAAGTTAAGATAAGAACACTATGAAGAATACACAAGAGACTTATACTATTTCCGTTTAATAACGCTAATGCATGATTTTATCCCTTTTCTTACTTAAACTATCGTGTATTGACTGTGGCATTACACCCGGGAAATATAGGAGGAATGTTCGAGGATCGCGCCGCTTTCCTCTAAGACAAGACCCGCCATGAGTTATCTACATAATAGTGCTCAAACTTTAATGAAAATATTCAACAAATTGCAACTATCAATCTAGTAACTCAAGATGCGAAATTTTGGAAGATTCTGCGTAAATTAGCCGCTAGAATTAGAGTTCAGCTAGAAGCTGAAACTTGGACCCAGGGCCACCATTTTCTTCTTCATCGCCTTCAAGTTTGTTTTTTGTGTTAAGGATAATGACTTCTACTCAGGCCGCATTTTAAGGTCTAGGCTGTCTAGTATGGCCTAAGGCCCTAAAGCCACCTAAGCTGCGTTGCGAGAGATATGTTCTATGTGATGTGATGACTGATACGATTCTAGATATTGACTGGTTTTCCCATCTCAATATTGCTCGCATGGTAAATAAATCTTAATAAATAAATCTTTGCTCGCATGGTACCTGATCAAATGGAGCTAGTTAATACGATCATAGTACCTTCATCGGTAGAGGTCTTCATTTCCCCTAAAATACTATCGAAAAAAATTAAAAGAGTTGGGCTCTTTTAATTTTTTTTCGTTTAAAAATCGTTGAGGAATTCTCTTTTTCCAACTCCATCACCGGCCCTTTTCCTCATTGAGGTATCTAAAATATTACAAAAAAACATTGACACGACCTTAAAACGACGTCACACTCAATTTAGAGGTCTCATTTGACCTTAGAGGCCCCAATTTTATTATTTGACAGTCGAGAACTGAAGCGTGGCACTGCGTCGAAATATACTTTAATCTGTACTTTAACATTTGAGGAATCCACGTGTAGAAATTCAAGGTACTATACCAGCGGTTTCCGAAATAAAGAGCATTTTTTTCCTTTAGGATGCGAATTTTAAGAATTCCTTTTCTAGTACACCTAAATCTCTAACCATGTCTCTACGTCCAGTGGCTTATATCAGCAAAGATAATTACTATTAAGCGTACGAGAAATTCAACATCAAGATTTCTACCTAAAACAGCTGCTTGTTGCATAGTTTTTTTTCAATGAAAAAGGTCAATTTCCAAAATACGTAAAACAAAATGTATTGCAAATCGGTGTTCAATATGCTACATATCCAAACATTAATGAATCACCTTGTATATTGACTGATTGATAAGCAAGTGTTTGACTAAAATCGTATCGAAGTTGTAGCACTTTTGCATAGAAGATACCTATTCATACTGCTCTTCCTGTTTATATCGATCTCGTTTTCTTCAGTAGATATTGCACCTTAATGACTCTACGATGTGTTAGGCCATACTATAAATAATTGCGCGTTGAAAGCCCCCAGGGCAAGTTTCAGTAAGTTATCGATACAAGTGCTAGGTTTTCCAAAAGTTCTTAGCGGTTTGAAAGGTTCCCAAGTTGGAGGTACTAACTTTGTGAGAGTGTAGTGGTGTATGTGGAAGTATGAAGTTAGTTTTTTAGATACGAGTAGTCTTCAGCAGTTTGGCTCTATTTAAATGGAGCACCCAAAGAAAAAGATAGAGCAGATTTCCTATTTATGGCTTCTATGACGCATTGTGCAAACCGAAATTCGAAATGAGGAAATCCGTAGAAGAACCTAGTTTAACGACGTAGCTTTCAGAATTAGCAGGTTGAAGTGGCAGTGCGCTGGCTATATTGCTCGCAGAACCGACAACCGTTGGGGAATATTACTCAAATGGCGACCACGAACCGGACGACACAGTGTTGGAAGGCCCCCCACCCGATGGACCGACGACATTGTGAAGGTTGCGGGAAGTCGGTGAATGGAGAAGGCTTAAGACAATTCGTCATGGCAGTCTTTGGGGGAGGCCTATGTTCAGCAGTGAACTTCATCAGGGAGATGATGATGATGACGCATTGTAGACTTTTAACTAGGTATAGCGAGGGAAAGTTTCTCTGTGAAATGCAGACCTACCTACACTCCTTTATTTTGGTTAGCATTCTAATCATTTATTCCCACATTATTACAGGTATAGTCAGCAACGAAATTCGCTGAAAACTAAAACACCTGAACCACATTACTTTCCATATACATGGTACCAAGAAGGGTCGGTATGGGGAAGTCTGAAACTATATAAGTCAATATTTAAAGTAAAGGTACATAACTTTACATAATAGCCAAACAAAAAATAAACATACCTACATTTTTCAAAATGGTTTTCATAACTAATCCCATGAAAAAGTAAGATTACCTACCGTATTCATTGTTATGAAAACTGAAATTTCATATCTAACGCTAACTTGTTGAGCAACGACGCAGCGTAACTTCATTCGCGAGAATGGCAACTTGTGAAATTTATATTTAAGGCGTTACTAAGTTAAACCCGCCTTGCAAAGTTCCCAGTTTAGAGACAACGGCGGTACCTGTAGGCCTCGGCTCAGCTTCAGCGGAGCGACTAGCGTAGAGCCCCAAGAGCCGCTGTAAACACAGTAAAGCGATTCTAACAATTAATGAATTCCTTTAAATCTTGAATATGGTGGATACACGAACCGGGCGACGCAGTGTTGGAAGGCCCCCCACCCGATGGACAGACGACATTATGAAGGTTGCGGGAAGTCGGTGGATGGAGAAGGCTCAAGACCGTTCGTCGTGGAACTCTTTAGGGGAGGCCTATGTCCAGCAGTGGACTTCTACAGGCTGATGATGATGATGGTTGATACTTATAATCATTATCAGCCTGATGACGCCCACTGCTGAATTTAGACCTCCACCAAAGAGTGCCATGGCGAACGGTCCTGGGCGGTCGGGCTTTCCAACACTGCGTCATCTGGTTCGTAATCGCTATTCGATAACTTTTATTCCCCAACGATTGTTGGTTCTGCGAGCTTTAGGGCCGGCCCACTGCCTTTACAGCTTGGTATTTCTAAAATCTATGTCAGTGACCTTGGTTCTTCAACGGAATTCAATTCCAGTTAATTTTTTTTCTTATTTACCATATAATTTACTTGTTTGGAAGAGAAGCTAGCTTTTCGAAGATTTCCGAAGCTATTTAGGTAATTGCGACATATTGGAGGGTAAAACGCCTGAAGCGTGGAAAAAGAAGCATGGTGGCACTGTTTTTCAAAAAAAGGTGACAACACCTCTTTTAGAACGCTGCTGAGCAACGACTAAAAGCTTTTTCGAGAGTACGTACCCATTGTCTCGCTCATAGGTTCGACGACTTCCAACCCTGAAAAAGCCGGCTTCTGCAAAGGCTTTAGTACATTAGACCATAAAATTCCATAATAGTCAAACAACTTCAATAGAGCTCTCTTTTAATAACATATTCATATTCTGTTGTATATAGTGATGATGATAAATTAAACAATTGCATTGTATGGAGGATAAAAAATATATTGATAAATGATTTCTGTTTTTTTTTTACTTTTTTAGAATATTGTTCATGATCATTTGTGAGCTATAAATTGACCAAAAAATAACGATGTTTAAATGCGCAAGAGTGGATTTTATTTCCATTATCATCCACCAGAGCATTTATCTAACCGTTCGTCATTTAGGTGAACAACACGACACCAATACTTCATCACACGCTAAGCTTATGCCAGGAGTTCGTGGAAAAAGGAAGAACTCTTCAGAATTTTAGAAATTTTGTCTCGGAAAACTTGGTAATTCCTCGTCGCGTTTCGGACGTAAGGCGACATAAATCATTGCCGGTACCTTCTTTATGTAGCGCAAACTTTATCAGCGGCCAGTAGGTGGGTAATTGTGTTTTGTAAGAACGGAGGCGGATTGCCCTTGTAAGATGTAATTTTTGAACGTTGCGGGGTAGGTTACGGGTTTCTCTCTGTTTTTGTTTTTATTCGTGAAATGTTTGTTTACTTTGTTGCTTATGTAGCTTATTTCTAAGTACGTCATTATTACAACACATAGCAGTCGAGACAGAATATTATACATATGGCATATAGGTACACACATGTAGGTAACAAGTATAGCCACAGGTAAAATCTAGTAGGTTATCCAATATAACATTTTCATGTCGCTGAAAAATTTCTAGCAGTTTTTCTAACCTAAGTAACTACTTAGGTTAGGTACACACATGTAGATAACAGGTGTAGCCACGGGTAAAATCTAGTAGACTATATTCCCGAGAATTTACCTGGGTTCGACTAAAAAGGTTTTTCTAATGAAAATTTTAAATAATCCGGCAAAATGGAATACATAGCGTTGAAAACATTACGTAGGTATGTTATATTTGGTTGTGTAGGACACGCTGCCTCATATTTTAATACCATTAAAACGTTCAGGTCCCTTAGCACCAGTAGGTCGAGCACGAATAATTATCGATAGCGTAACGCTTACGATACGATGACAAATGTCAAATATTAACCAATCAAACTTTTAAAAATACAAGCATCGCCGATATCATTGGCTAATGTTTGACTTTTACTATCGTTTCAGGCCCACAATACCTAAACGGTCACTTACCTAATACACGATGACCAAGTAAGAATCAGTGACACGAAAAGAAAGCAAGCAAGTATTTTCAAATTGTCGAATTGCTATCGAATGTCTAGAACAAAGAGATGTACCTATGTAGTTAGCATCTTTGTCAATTCCATAGATCTTAAACGTTTTATAAAACCTCGCTATCGACTTGGCATCTTCAAAAGCTAGTGCTAAGGGTATGTACTGATTATACGAGTGATATTTTTTAACACGCGGGAAATGCGTACCTACGTTGATTTTCCTGATGTGAGAAAGAGATAGGCAGCGCCTATCCCACTTGCTCCAACATCAATCCACGTCGCGTGCAATGAGAGATTGTATAACTTTTTGTTGGTTGACTTTATTATACGCAATGGAATTGGTTTACACTCTGAAAGACTTTCGCGACACGTCGACTTTTGTACTTCAATTACTGCTATGTAAGTACGTTTATATTGTTCAATGTCCTAATTGACTGAACAGATAATTATATATAAAGGAAGATCTTCATGAATCCATTTGATGCCTTTTTATCCGACTAAACAGTCAGACAGGGCTATGTATTTCGCACATATCATTGTATTTATATCTATGTCAAGGTACAAATGACAAGGAATTCATTATTACCGCAAAGAAATTAACATGAGACTAATTCCATTAAAAAAATATTTGTGCATATTATGTGACTATCAAATATATCTAAGAACCTTTTAAGGTTGCCCGAATGGCTTGCTAAAAAACATACAAATCGGCTATGCACTTTTGGAGATAGAGACCAGCACACATCCAAACTAATATTATGAATGCGAAAGTCACTCTGTTTGTTTTTTTTGTTACCTTATCATGACTAAACAGATATCAGCAGGCCGAACAAATCCTAATGAAATTTGGAAAGAAGATAGATTGAAACCTGGGGAAGGACAAAGACTATCTTTTGTCTCAAAAATAATCTTAAAGGGGGTGAAATAGGGTTTGAAGTTTTAAATGGGCAATCCATAATTCCGGACATATCCGACACGGTCAACTGATCCCAAACTAGGCATAGCCTGTAGGTACTATGGGTACCAGAGACTGATATACATAATAGATATATTTAACACGTGTTTCAACATTTTTGTAAAATCATTCATTAAGGGTGCAAAGTAGGGGTAAAAATTATGAGGTCAAATAATAGCGGGCGATGTCACGAGTAACAGCTACTTCTTTATAAAAGCATTGCACCCAACGGCTGGATCGATTTTGTATCGATCGATGTAGAATCGTTTCGACTCAGACAGTAGGTACTTATATGCCACAATATTATTAACTACAACTCCGTTTTTTAACTTTTAATCTTCCTACTAGGTTAGTAAAGGTACTCAATTCGGCGACTATTTTATTTTATTAACATTGCTTATTGATGAAATTCCCTTTGATAAATCGAATATTGATACTGCTTCAGATCAAAAGTTCGCAGTAGAAAAATAAACTTAATATCAATAGGCGTTAAAACTTAGTTCAGTGAATCAAGGTTCTCATTACTATGTTCAAGAGACCGAAAAAATATAGGGAAAATTAAGAGAAAATACTTCAAATACATACATACCTATTCGAATAAAATATCATCGAAAAGGGACGTATTCTTGAAGTAATATTTGCAAATAAAGTTATCGATATTGTACATACTTACTTAATTACGTAATCGAGAACAGGTAGGCTTCGTTTTTATTATTCAGAGGCTATTTCGGCCGTCTAGACCGTTTTATGTAACGCTTAATTTTATAAGATTAAACAGATTAGGCATTTTCAACACAAGGCTTGGCATTCGTATTCGTATAGGCAGCTTTATTTCATACCGCTATTATTTTTAATATTATGTCGAGTTTAGAGTAAGCTTCTATCTATTTTAGGGTTACGAAGCCAATTGTTAAAAGGCGAACCATAAAGGTAAGGCGAAACTGTAAAAGTTTCGCCTTGTCCGTCTGCCTGTCTATTCCTGTCTATTAAACGATCATTCTTCTAAACGATCATTCTTCTATTCTATTCTATTCCGTCCGTCCGTGGTTTGTCCGTCCGAAAAGTCAGGGCCTTTCTACTCGTACTCGCAAACTACTAGTCCAAACTACTGAAATTTTGCAAGGTATTACATGTGACTTTTACACAATTTTATGACGTATGTACGCTACATAGGCTACGGTAACCACTTACCAACAGGTGGGCCGTATGCTTGTCTGCTTCCTTATTTGTATTAAAAAAAAAATCGGATTTCGGATTAAAGAAGATCGCAGCCAAATAACATTATTTGTTTCAAATAGTGTTGTGTTCCTGCGGTGAGTAAGGTTGCCAGAGCTCTTTAGGGGGAAGGGGGTTCGGGGTCGGTAACGCGTGCGTGATGCCTCTGGTATTGCAAGCGCTCATAGGCTACGGTAACCGCTTACCAACAGGAGGGCCGTATGCTTGTTTGCTACCTTAGTTGTATAAAAAAAATTATAAAAAAATAATCGGGTATTATTTTCTTCATTTTACTCTACCCTAGGATCAAAAAGGCAACAGTGACTCAGTTGGATACAGTGATTTGGGCATAAGTTAACCAGGGGGCAATTCTCGCAAAAAACTCCTATCTAATCTTCAACAGTTTCGTGTCACTGAAGTAATTATACCTAAAATACGAATAGTAAGAACAATAATAATAATATCAATTGTAACAATTGAGTTTGATCCAAGACTGTAATGAGATTATATTGAATTTATTTACGTAAATTGGCACCCAGAACGAAACATACTTTAGAGCTGCACTCCTCACTTTTGGGCTTAGTACCCAAACTCGTTATAACCAGCGGGCCAGAGAATCAAACACCGAAAAACGGAGTCAGCACAGTTTCATTGTTTTCGTGCCCCCAAAATTGCATTTTGAGGTAAGTTTAATTTGTTTTTATGACCTATTTGTGATACAGAGCAGGTACACAGTTGCTGTTGTACAGAGTTACTGTTTTCAGTAATTCAGTAATTCATTTATTGTTTGTGATTCAGGTACATTAACAGTCAGTTCATAGGACTAGTCTAGATCGCTAGACTCTGCCATGTGTTATTTATTACATTTTTTTGATTTATCCAAAACTGATCTGATAGTATATATATATATCCAACTGGATAGATATATCCAACCAAGTGATCTGGATCAGTTGAGCTATCTATAGATCGTTTGTAACGGTCTTTAAATGGCTCAACTGTTTCTTGTGTATTTTGTAAATATTAACTTGTATTAGTTTTAAGTTTCGTTCCATAAATAAAGTTATTATTTATCAAAAAAAAAAACCGATACAAAAATATCCTTGTAATATAAAGAAAGAATTAAACTAATTTGAAGTAATTTCCATTCTACCTACCTCTGCCTGTATGAGGTCTCCTCCAGTTTTTCATTTATTGACCTCTCGTCGGTCGTAACTCTGGCACCAACCCACTATGTTTTATTCACCGAGTGTAAAATAATATTGGGCTCATTCCAGTGAGGATATCTCCCTAGGGTTAATTGGTACGGCCGAGGAAGTTCACAAGCCATATGCGGTTTTCTGTATTTGCCTACTCTACCCGAACGAATTTGGTAAGCAGGTGGGTACGTGGCCCAATTACTGTAGCTCGGTGCTGCAATATGATATTATGTACCCAACTACCGTTAACTCGCATCGATTCTGTATGAATTAGTTATAGGGGTGGATCAGTAATTGGATGTTAAGGGAATTTGCTCGAATATAGCTGGCGTAGCTCAATATCGGAAGTTCAATAATTTTGTAATTTGATAGATTTCGCAATATTTATGCGAGGGCTATAGTGGTCACACGTGAGCTACATACGCGTTCCACGTTCAAGTCGGATCACATACATTTTGTATGCTGTTTAGAGCTACTTTTGATCCACGTTATGATCTATGCACCCAAAGGTGGTGTTTTCTTTATGAAACTTTTAGCGGGCAGGAATGAGTTTTCCTGCCCGCTCCTCTTTATAAGTGGGCCGCAATGTTCTTTGCCGCGCACTTTTTGAATTTGGAACATCTTAGTTTTCAGCGGCAAAGAAATCGAACGCAAATATTATTAGATTATAGACTGGCTGGTACGAGGGTCTAAAGTCGCGCCGCAAGCTGAAAAAAAAATATGAGGCTCCTTTTATTTTCTCATAGTGGGTGATGAAAAGTAGAGTGTTTCACTCGGGTGCAAAATATATTTTTGGCTCGGGCGACGTACTCGCTACGTTCAGAATTCTACTAAAGAATCCCTCGCACAGCTCGGGATTCTACTCTAGAATCCCTCACTTTGCTCTGAATTCAAAAAGCGCCCTCGCCGTAAACATAATTATTATTTTGCTCCCTTACGATACAATCAACTATTTTTCATGTCTCTATGTTCCGTACACACGTAACTCGGGGTTGAAAAATAAAGATCTCAAGTGAACAAAGTGACAAGAGTCAAGGTAGGAACATAATTGAACACGCAGACGAAGTTGCGGGCGGGTCCAGTTAGCTCGTAATGTTACTAAAGACCACATTCAAATTATTATTGCTCTAACTGAAATTAGTTTGGAAAACCAAGCAAAGTAATAATTGCTTTAGTTCTCAATTCAATTTCTTTTGTTTCAAAGTTTTGATATTTTTTAACAACATTATTTTAAAGAATAAAGTCATAAAGTCTACATATCTTTTATAACTTTAAGTTTTTGGTAAAAAATAATTCTTACGTTTGATTCCGTTCACGAGTCAAGCGGTATTGCAAGTTTCTTAAAGTAGATTAATAAAGACCTGAATATGAGTTTAGCTGGTTTATTAGGGGTAAATAGTTAATATACTTAATCAAAACTCGACTATGCACTAGTTTTCTGCAGCCAGTATTGTGGTTCAAGTACCAATTAGTCCTTATTTGTAGTAGCGTAGCTCAATGTGTTAATAACTCAGCGATACAATTATTAATTTTACGTAAGTGCGGTCTTGTTTCAGCCATTTCATTTCATTGGTTCGTATGGTATTTTATTGGTATTGTAAGCTTTGACAGAAATTACAAAATATTCTTGTTTGAACCTTTCGAATAGAAATCAACAGGCCAAAAGTAGAGTCGTTGTGAAAACTTTGAATGGCGCCCTCTCTTGAAAAAATCAATCTAAATCAGAAGTTTATCAACAATGGCAGTTTCCGAGTCGGCATTTAAGTCTATACAAGCACTTTTTTCGTTTTCACACTCGGCCTGGGCGTTCGCACTTTGCAGCCCGCGCTTAGATTAGGTAGCGTAAAGAGTCTAACGTTTTTAGGGTTCCGTACCTCATTTGGAAAAACGGAACCCTTATAGGATCACTTTGTTGTCCGACTGTCTGTCTGTCTGTCTGTCCGCCTGTCAAGACCCTTTTTCTCAGAAACGGCTAAAGGTATCAACTTGAAATTTATACCACCTATTAAGGTCTGTGGGCTTATGTTGCCGTATTAAATTCAAAGCACTAGAAAACATTAAAAAGATATGGCAATTAATGTATAATTTTTTATGGAAATGGCTAAAATGAAAAACCTCTAAGGTACTTCCACTTCCACACCTCACAATTCTGAAATTTGGAATGCTACGAGATTTTGTAACACAATTAAAGGAAAAAGTCTGAAATTGAGGAATTTCGAAGTTTTTTAGGAAGCATAGTTATATTTGCGGTCAATGTCATACAATTACTACGTGAGCGACCGCATATATAAGTTTGTCAATTCCTACACTTAGAATTTTTATTTTCTGACCATGACCACTGGTGCCCGACCGGCATTCGAGCCCACAACCACTGGCACGGAACCCTTAGGGCGCGAGTTCTTGCACTTGGCCGTCTTTATTTAACAAAGAAAGCATTTTGTCATATCATAGTGCTTTCCCGCGGCTTAGCTCGCCAGGGCTTAGGCTATTTCTATACCAAATATCATCAAGATCAGTTCCGCTATTAACTCCTGGAGAGACGGACAGACACAGAGGCGGAGAGACGGAGAGATGTAAAGACGAAGAGGCGGAGAGACAGACAGACAGAGACAATTTATGTTGTACAATTTCCTGCCCGGTATCGGAACAGAGCTACCGTGATAGATGGGAGTAAGTCACACTTTCAGAGTTATGAAGATATTAACAAACAATGCCATGGTGGCCCCGACTGAAGAATAGGACCCTCCATATCTACGTAAGAGTAAGAGAGTAAGTAAGAGTCGACTAAGGGAAAAAAGCTAGGGGATGGGCAGCAGCGTCCCTCATTTTAACAACGATAGCTCTAACTGTGCTCGCCAACCCTCATGCCCAGCGTTGTGATTATGGGCAAATCCCCCCGCATGATAAGGAATTTGCTCTGTCTGCCTGTCTTGTAGGGGAGGCCATGTTCAGCAGTGGACGTTGAGCGGCTGAAATGATGTTGAATCGTGGGTATTCATAGTCATATTTGAATACTTTTAAAATTTTGTCCTCAAATATCCATTAACAATTATTAAAATTGTAATTATTAATTAGTTACATCGCACTCTCTGGTGGAAAGACAATCTAAGTATGGCCGCACACAATCAAAAACGTCTGCCAGAAAAAAAACAACCAATTGGAAGACGTAGCCACCAATGCACTCTGTTCAGTACTACTCTGTGGCCCGCGTCAACTTCCACAAAGCTTCTGAATAAAGACTAGAGAATTTGTGCTCTTTTAGGTGAAACTTTTTAACGCCCTCTTTAGGCCACTCTTTTGTTATAAATTATCTGGAAACGTTCAGTGGCCGCTAATTCTTTCGATTGTCTGCCAAGACGGCTCTTTGTTCGGGAAAGTGACGCTTAAGTTTTGTTGAATAGGATTCAAAGCTTAGCCGTCAATCCCTTAATCAATGATAGCTTTACAGAAATTATAAAAAGTTTCCATGACTTTATGTGAAGTTACTTCTTGATAGTAGCTACGGTAACCTTACCAGCAGATTGAGATTGTTTGATTATTGATTGTTTGCCACCTTATTTGTATACAAAGAAAAATTCTACATATATAATATAAAAACTACTGCAAAGTGTATCGACTATATAGACTTCTACAAGCATTCATTTTATTTCTTTATATAAAGACTAAATCAAATTATACTAACTAGTTTTTCATGTAGAAAAGTACTAGATTTATATAACTGAAAACGGAGTGTAGGTGTACCGAGATAATAATATGGGCAACGTTTGTCACATTCGAAGTTGGATGCTCACAAAGGCAAGTATTTTAATAAAAAAAGTCCCTCAAACGAAACTTGTTAGGAGTTCTCTTGCTCGCCGTGAAGGTGTACATTTGCATCGTTTTAATTAAATTCTGGCCTGAGTTGTGGAACCTTGACGAAATAAATAAATTTAGCTACGTGTGACTTGAAATCCCTCTCCATAGTCATTAAAAATTATTATGATAATTTAGGGTATAATTAGTTAAGCTGATTGTTGTACCTACTTGGTTATGTGCTGTGCTTGAATTAGTAGGTAAGTAGGTCATTTATGTACCTACTTAAACTTAACTGTGCGAAAATATAAGTTCTAAGCAAGAAGTTACTATTTTTTCTTTCTTTGTACTGTTAACAGCTTGATTTTTTTTCATAATAAATATTGAAATATAAACAACAATGCTAACTTTTTGCGACCTCGAAGTGAAACGGAGCAGAGGTAAAAAAAAAATTTTATAGAAAAAAGTTATGTTCATTAATGAAATAGGCATATTTTGTGTTGAGTCTCAAAAACGTCCTACAATACCTACTCCAAATTATAACTTAAATCATGTACCTACCTACATTAACAACAAAGCGAAGATAATCTATCAGCAACGATAGGTTCGTTAATGAAGTGAAGAAGCTTTTGCAGAGTTTTTGGAAAAAGATTACAGTTATCTGAATGCAGTAGAGTTGGCCTAAGTTCTTACTGATACCGGTTTTGTAACAACCGTTGCCGCGAATGATGTCAGGCCCCCAATTCTACTAATTCTATGACTTGAAAATGATAATCGCATGATAATGATAGCACCATTATCATTCAGTTACGATTGTCGCCACCTTCGTTTCTTGGATTTCATTGGTCCATTCGTTCCACAATGACTGCCATTGATATACGACTGTGATAGCGGAATACCAAAACTGGTCATTTTGCCATTGAACCATTGCCATTTTGAAGCCATTGAATTAGTAGAATTGGGGGCCTGATTTATTGAATCTCCTATATCCGAAGTGAAGGTCATACTTAATTTAAATATCAAGTATTGTAATGTGTGTTGTGTGATGTGTGTTACTAAAATATATATTATTATTTTTTATAAAACAGAGGTGGCAGACAAGCTTACGGCCCACCCGATGGTAAGCGGTTACCGTAGCCTATGAGCGCTTGCAATACCAGAGGCATCACGCACGCGTTGCCGACCCCGAACCCCCTTCCCCCCTAAAGAGCTCTGGCAACCTTAATCACCGCAGGAACACAACACTATTTGAAACAAATAATGTTATTTGGCTGCGATCTTCTGTAAGGTGGAGGTACCTCCCCAGGCAGGCTGCTCCAATTCAGAACGAGAAAATCTCGCTGTGCCCTACCTCCTACTAAAAGTATATGACGAGTCATAGCCTGTTCACCTAATCTAAGTTTACCATGCAATTTCTATTATGTGTTCACCTATGGCAATAAAGATATTATATTCTATTCTATTCTATTCAAATACTTAGTACTATAGTAGTAGCTATTTTTGTTACATTTACAATTACAAAACCTTTAGGTAGATAATTCTAACAAATAATAATATGCGACCATCCCTATGGATTCATTCATCACGCTGGTTATTTAAAAAGCCCCTTCTCAATGCCACCACAGCACAACCTAGTGCAAGGAAACTAAGAAAGAACCAGTGGCACACCGAACAAAGAAATGTTGCTTAAACTTCATGACACCCAAGATCGATGGCGGTGAGTCGGGTCGCATCACTAACGAAGCATAGCCCCACCTGCGCGTGTCAGCTCTTAACGAGCGCGGCACTACACCGAACTCTTCTATTCCATAACATTAACTGTCAAATCCGCAAAGAATCGCTGAGGTTGGTCTTAAGCTAGAATTTGTCTTCGAAAACCTGAACGCTTGCACGTTTCCATGTAGATATTATTAAATACCATAACCAGCTTATTACCAGGTCATTCTGCACACGCTGAGTTGGGACTTTTTTGCAACAGTTTTACCTAAACGTTGCCTGCTTTAAGTCATAATCCTGTTAAGCCGCACCTAAGTTAAGGTGCATATCAGGGACTTGCTATACCTACACATAACTCAGCTATCGAGCGATCCTAAATCACCACTTTCCTCTACAACTCCAACTCTTATTCACAGTAATAAAACATTCGAATTCACAAATCTCTGGGTAAATAATAATAATAATAATAATAAATAAATATTCCGGACATATCACACACGGTCAACTGATCCCAAACTAAGCATAGCCTGTACTATGGGTACCTGAGACTGATATACATAATGGATATATATTTAACTCCCAGACACAGAACAAACATCTGTGTTCATCACACAAACGTTTGTCCAGTGCGGGAATCGAACCCGCGACCTCTAGCGCAGAAGGCAGAGTTAATACCAACTGAGCTATGAGGCCTGTCTAAATGTATACCTCTAATTATAATAATTTCGAAGAAATAAAAGCAAGGTTTTTCTAGGGGTTATTATTTTCCAATAAAGAAGTAAAAAGCAACGCGCGACCGACAAAAAGGCTAATAGTTCACACGATGAGCGTACGGCCTGCAAGCTTTGAGGGGGGCCTTTGATCACGCACTATACACGTTACAGTCCTCGCCACGTAAGTGAGCCAAGATAGCGCCAACTGCTCTAATCCAGAGGCCTTGCTTGCCTTTTCCACCATCATCATTCATCATTTCAGCCGTACGACGTCCACTGCTGAACATGGCCTCCCACAGACAGAGCAATGTGCAAAATCCTTATCATGTGGGGGGTTTTGCCAATACTCACCACGCTGGGCATGCGGGTTGGCGAGCGCAGTTATAGCTATCGTTGTTAAAATGAGGGACGCTGCTGCCCATCCCCTAGCTTTTTTCCTTTAGTCGCCTCTTACGACATCCGCGGATAGGTAGATATGGAGGGGCCTATTCTTCAGCCGGGGCCACCACGGCTTACATTAATTACGTGCTACGCGCGACATTGATCTTTCAATGCACGCGAGAATTTTTCCATCAACCCATGTTCTATAGCTACATGTATATTTGCTATGCGTCCCTTTCCATCAATGTGAACCAACCTTTATTTACTCACATCGCTCAACCCGTCAGCTGGTACGTAAATAAGTTGCCTCTTAATCCCTACATGCGTGTTTAACAGTTCGATTACTCGATTAGCAACCCTCTGAAAATTCCTTTCAACATTTGGAATTCAAAATTCGGCACTCATAATTGACTGCAAAAGGCCGGCTTCTCACTGAAAAACGTTTAAACGAATGTTGTGTTTGGCAATAATTAAGTTAGGTTGTGAAGTATTTCTCAGAATGTCCTAGTCACTATGCTGGTGTGGTGCCTTGTGATCGTTACTGATAGTACCTCCCCGTATTTTTAGTGCATTAAAATGTATCATCTGACTGATATTACTTTGTAATTTACTCAATTAAAACTTACTAATGTTAATATTTACAAAATACACAAGAAACAGTTGAGCTATCTAAAGACCGTTACAAAAGATCTATAGATAGCTCAATTGATGCAGACCACTAACAGTCGGAAGCTATATTACTTTTATACATTGTAGAAATCAAATTAGACCTCAAAAGGTAAAAATATAATTAAAAACAAGCTTGTGACTCCTAGCCGTATAGATTTTAGCCTCACAGTCTCTTCTAAAAAAGTATTCGTATTCAAATTTAATAACGCGATGAAGCTAAATCAATAATTTTCAAACAATGCTATGGGTGCTGTGCAAAATCAAACAAAATTCGATTGGTGCGCAGATCGTTCATCGAACAAAATTAATTCATAGAATGAATTAATTAAAAAGTATTCCATTCACAAACAGTACCCTGCCGTGACCTTATTAATTCTGCAAATACAACGGCTATGCCTAAATTGAATCGTAACACCTAGCGACTGTATTTGACACGGATTTTACATTATTCACATAAATTTTACAATGCGTGTGACAGTGTGACTCATTATCTTTTCGGTTTATTAATTTGTTTATGTCGTTTCAATTAAAACAAAAGCTACTTTTGTGCCATAAACAAAAGTCACGCGGTGGTGGGATAGGCTGTTAAGTTGCGGTTCCTACCCATATTAAAGTATTTAATAGATTACAATTAGGTAATCTATCCATTGCTATGCTATCTGTTGCTATTATGCTCTTAGCAACATTGTATATTAGTCAATAATTTGTGATTTTTGCCCTTTTTTAGGATTGCGAAACTAATTTGAAAAAAACGGACCTATAATAGGAACACTGTTGTCCTTCTGTCTATCCGTCTGTCTGTCGAGACCCTTTTTGACCCTTTTCGAGAGACGTAGCCATGGTAATCTACCTATGGAAATCCGTTTTATAGAAACTGGGCATTAATCATAGTAACCGTCCGTGTCTTGGTTTGGAATAAGATTTTAGTTATCCACATAAATGACTTTTAAAAAAGGTGTTCCCCACGCATTACCAGGCAAAAAGTAGCTTTCCTTTTTCTCAAACTCAGACAAACTCTTGCGCCGCGGTTTTGCATACGTACCCAGATAAAAAATAGCTTTTATGATTTTCTAAGTAAAGAACTATATCTATTCCAAGTTTCATCGAAATCGGATGAGCCGTTGCGGCGTGATTGAACCACAAACATCTGAAAATCCTCACAAACTTTCACATTCATATAACACACACTTAAACATCACATATAAAATTAGTAGGAAGTAGGATTTATATCGTGGATGAACATAATAAAATGCGTTGAACTTTTTATATGTTAAGGTTAGTAGGTTTACCAGTCATAACAGTGACAATAAACATATTTTAGTTAAGTATTTTATATTATAACACTTCAGTTTCTTTTGTACAGTAGAACTTTAGGAGCTTTGTAGCTTATCCAATAAATTGACTGAAAAATTTAAAAACTTCAACAAAACACACGTTCAAAGTGTTCAAATAAGTAAAATCAAACATTTTACAACACGTTTATTTACGTGGAATAGAAAATAATTTTTCAGCAACTCTTATTTTACAAGCAATAAAGGCTATTGTGCTACACAGAGGCAATGACATAGTAAAACTGAAGTTCAGTAGCGCCGCGCTAGTCTTGCTGTGACTGATTTTTAACGTATATTGGACTTAATTATATAAATTTATAACACCTTACAGTCACATACATAGTCGAGATCCCAGGATTACTTGAGTTGTGGGTAACTAAGTGTACCACAACACCCAGACAAATATATGCATATATTACAAAATACTGATTTCACGCGGAGATTGAAATCGCACCTCTTGCGTGTCAGCCGGGCACTTGCGAGCCATGCTACCAAGTTCACCAGTAGAGAATATAAACTCTAATTTTAAATTGTATTCCTGTGGAATAAAATATAAAAAAAAGTACGCGATAAACACCCGTATGATTTCAATAAGCTATATAATAATATCTATTGGGTTTTAATATATATCTATTATGTATATCAGTCTCTGGTACTCATAGTACAGGCTATGCCTAGTTTGGGATCAGTTGACCGTGTGAATATGTCCGGAATATTTATTTTATTTATTTATTTATCTACTCTAAAGATGTATTACTCGGATGTTTGATAGTACACTGTGTAAAGGTGTAGAGTTTGCAATGAAGTCATGTCACGTGCTGTCATACTGTCTGGGAGTCAGAGCCGCTCCTTGCGGGCCCGCTGACCGATTTCGAATCTACACGTGAGACGGATTTAAATTGAATAATCGATTCAAGATGGCGCTTCGACTATTTCAGCTCGAACCGAGTCTAGTTTTCAACCCAATTAGAAGAATCGGTCCGCCGTCTTTTGCAATTGCCTGAATTTACTGCAGGATACGGAGTGCATTAGATGATAATCTGATTTTCTATTTATTAATACTAGCAAACTGGCCCGCAACTTCGTCCGCGTGTTCAAGTATGTTCCAACCTTGAGTCTTGTCACTTGGTACACTTGAGATCTTGATTTTCCGACCCCGTGTTACGTGTGTACGGAAGCCTCAGGGAGCTGCTTAGCCGCACTTGACAGTCATTGTTTCAAAATGGACTTCTCCTAAAAATGAACTCTAAAACCTCGTTAAATACTATTAATTATTCTGTTGTATAGTTACGGAAAAATTTGCGCGCAGTTATCACAAACTAGAAAATAGTAGTTTTATGACCAAAGCTATTTCTCATCCGACTTAATTTACCGGTTTTTAGAATCGGTTTATACATACATACAAACAAACAAATTTTACCTGTTTGTAATATTAGTGTAGATTCAATGTGAATTATTATTAGGTATAATGACAAATATTATTATTAGTATATTTGTCATTGCTCGCGCTTTGCCTATTAAATTATGATTCTACGATAATTTCAATAGAAAGGTGTCAATCTTCCTAAACGATGCGATGTCATAAATAATCATAAGCTCTATAGAAAATTGCTTAACCCATTACCGTCGATGGTTTCCATCATTGTCTTGCCCTTAATGCGCGCGTTATCGATTCAAGACATATCGATCTCGTACAACACTATAATGTAGTATTCGACAGCTGCAAAGTAGGTATTACTGTAAGAATTCGGACTTAAAATGATCGCGTGATCGAACTCGTTTTAGAGCGGCCTGCTCGATGCGGCGGGTTACCAGTGCCGACTTATTACGTATACGTATGTAAATGTGTACGTGGTAGGTAATAAACGGCTTTGTTTCGTTTTAGTCGGGTCAATAACTCACAGTGCTGAATTTCTAACGGCTTACATTGCAGTTGGGTATCTTTTACTCAATACTCTGCGTGTTCGAATCTGAATAGTAGGAACGATATCGCGTGCAATTATGTGTATTATCAGCGTTTTTAGTGAGTTTAATTTATGTGCGCTAATATATTATGTAAGTTGAGGTGGCAGTGGGCAGACTCACAGAACCGCAACCGTTGGGGAATAAAGGTTCTCGAATGGAGACCTCGAACCGGACGACGCAGTTTTGGAAGGCCCCCCCTCGAACCCGACCGCTCAAGACTGTTCGTCAAGTGCACATGGCACATGCAATTTTTAGGTTCTAGGACATGCCAGTTTCCTCACGATGTTTTCCGTCACCGTTTGAGAGCCATCATACTGATTATTGATATATCACGAGTACCTCCTATTCGTCTCGCATGTAGTAGATATTTTAACTCATACGCTAACAAAAATTGTGTTCTGTACCCCACGAGTAATTGAAATATTAGTTACTATTTGAAGCTAGTTTCAAATAGTAACTAATATTTCAAGCATCGTCCATGTTATTGGCTAATATTTGACTTGTAGGTACTTTATTATCGTAAGCTATCGCGAATTACTAGTGGGGTACAGAACACAATTTTTTCAGCGCATTTAAGCTATCGGGAATTATTCTTCCTTGGGGCACTGATCGCGAAAGTTAAAAAGGCTTTTATTTGAACCGAAAATATTATATTCCTTCACCAATTAATAGGCAATTGTAATTAAAATTAAACAGCAATGTTATGCCAGATTATCACAGAAATAAGTTCATTGTTGCCAATATATTAATTAGTTATATTTTGTTATTATAACAATTCGAGGATTTTGCAAACATTTTTCTGAAAGTAGTTTTATGCTTAACAACGGTTTCAAGCTCGTTTCTAGTTTATATTCTTTTGCTTTCTTTGATTGAAGCAGGCGTTTCATTAAGAAAACAAAAATTGTGAGCTATGAATAAATGAAAACTAAACTTTTTGTATCACGTTGTGTTTTGTTTTCATATATAATCGAAGACAAAGTTTTTGATATTTTTACTTCCATTTATATCCTTGATACCTAATTACGAAGAAATTGCGTAAGTACGATTGCAAACTTTAATAAGCACCCATTATCTCGATATGTTTTCTTTAAACACTATACACGTAAAGTACCTACAAAAAAAAAACACTCATTTTAAAAAAAAGTGAAAAGCTACAAATCAGTATTATTATGCGTATAATGTATCACCATCGCCCCCATGCTCTATCGAAAGAGCAATGCCTCATGGGAAAGCAACATGTAATGGGTGGCTTCACAACTACGAGACAGATTGCGCAAACGTTTGAGCTAGAACGTTTCACCTATAACGATCAGGCACCATCACACTATGAGATTGCATGACAATTAGCCTGCAAAATCTGCCAATTTAACCTAATTGATTGTATAGGGCTTGATAGTGCAAGAACTACAGAAGCTCATAAAGATCACTGGTAATACGATTTCAGAAAATGTTCGAGGCTCTAAAGAGGAATTATTTGTGTCCATGCGTCAACGTCTCCTAGCCGTATTCAAAGAAACTGTTCTTAGATGCGATATCAAAGGAAGAAGGATTTAATAAAACAACATGTTTTTGTTTTAGTTTATTTTTACATTCGTTTCGCAGCACCGATTATCGGGCACCGTTAAGTGGCATTGTTTATATTTTTGGTAAAAATAATAACGTTAATTGGTAAGATCGGTGAAAAATTGAGATACACCAAAATAAATTTTGTTTTGTTGATTTTTTATACATAGTAAAAAAATGTATTAAATGCGGCAAACCGAATGTGTGCGCGTGACGTGCGCGACGTGATATTTTTGACGGTATGGCAAAGATAGGTCGTTATTACTGATTGACGTGACGTTACGTATGTGTACGTAAAGTTTTTTATTGGTGAAATAAACATTTCACCTTAGTTTCGCCTATTTTTTAAACCCTTAATCCTCTGGGTGGCGTAACAGTACCTTCAACATGTTCCGTAATTAGTAAACTATCCCGGTGCTTATTTTATCAAAAAAAGTACTAAATTGTAACGAAAAAATAAATTGTTTATTTTTTATAGTATTTTTTACCGAACTTTTTCAAAATGGCTGATTTTGGTCTTGTTAAACGAATGATTACGTGGAAACTTTATTTACAGAAAGAAACTTAAAAATAATACAAATTAATATTTACAAAATACACAAGAAACAGTTGAGCCATCTAAAGACCGTTACAAACGGTCTATAGATAGCTCAACTGATCCAGATCACTACCAGTCGGAAGCGTCCCCAAGACGCTGGCGGAATTGCCACGCTGGATGGCAATGCTTATTCGCTGGGCCAAATAAGAGCCAGCTCTCGGGTCACGCTTCGCTTCGATCAGACGTCCTGATATCTTTTTGAAAACCCGGAGGGCCCCGTTTCCCCACGGACCCAGGGTCTCAACCCCAACAGGCTCAAATATGTAAGCCCTATCAAGACTAACATATTTGCGCCTTTTGAGATCCTCGGCCGAATCTGCCGCCGCACCCGCCCCAACTGATGTCCCCGGAAGATGTGTGCGCGCTAGTGTATCAACACAAGTAGCGTCCCACACCATAGGCCTACCCTTCTCCCAAGGGACCAAAGTCATACCGTCAGGCCGCTTACCATCATCACGTAGCAGACCATTCGGTTCAAGAATGGCTGGGACGTTAATGCTGGTAAGAGCCCGGCGGATGATGTCATTAAGGCTAGCGTGGCGGGATATTCTTCCGGCAGCCCTAGTGCACGATAATCCGTGGTGACCGAGCTGATCGACCGCCGTACCACACTGGCACTGATGAGGTGCACAACAACGCGCACCCAACCGAAGACAGGTTGCAAGACGGCATTTATTACCTAAGCTTACGAGAAGTTCAACATCAAGATTGCTACCTTAAAGCTAAATAGTTGAGTTTGAACAGATTTGACCCCAAAACAGCAGTTTTTCAAAAAGCCGTTACACAAACGTTATTGTCGATTGAGCGTTGAAAATACACATTTCGTGATAGTACACATATTAGAAAACACCATGTATATAAGTATACAATTATTATGTATGTTCGGAGCAGTTGCTCGTTTTATTTATCCACTTGACAACCCCTAATTCAGTACCGAATTAACAATCTGAGAAATTATTTATTGTCTATGAAAGTTAGTACAAGTCGCCACAGCGGCACCGAACTGTCATTTAAAACAAACCATTTAATCTTAATCAACTTTTCTCAAAATTACTTTTGTAGAGGAAAATGTATTACACCGGGGATTCTTTTCTTTACTTTAATGGTCCTCAATTTTATTATTACCCTTAGAAAGTGTCTTATGTTGAGAGTTTTTTTTTGTCTAGGGGGTAGTAAAATTGTTTTTATGTCCTTCTAAATTGGGCTGGTACTTCAAAGCGTAAATTGGGTCATCTCGTCATGAATGTCATTATTCGAATAATTTCCAACACACTCGTAGACTTCGTAGCACTTGCTACAGCGCTACACGATCGTAGCACTATACTACCATTGTGATTCATCATCATCATCATCATCATCATCATCAGCCTGTAGAAGTCCACTGCTGGACATAGGCCTCCCCTAAAGAGTTCCACGACGAACGGTCTTGAGCCTTCTCCATCCACCGACTTCCCGCAACCTTCACAATGTCGTCGGTCCATCGGGTGGGGGGCCTTCCAACACTGCGTCGCCCGGTTCGTGGTCGCCATTCGAGAACCTTTACTCCCCAACGGTTATCGGTTCTGCGAGCTATATGGCCTGCCCACTGCCACTTCAACTTGCTAATTCTGAGAGCTATGTCGGTAACCTTGGTTCTTCTACGAATTTCCTCATTTCGGATCTTATCACGTAGTGAAACTCCTAACATAGCTCTCTCCATAGCCCGTTGTGCAACTTTGAGCTTATGTATGAGGCCAATTGTGATTAGCGAGCATTATTTAGCCAGAACTTTATATGTAGTATTTTATTGATATCCAAAAAATTCTCCACTAACTTACCCGCTAGCGACTTTGTCCGCTGGTTCAAGTATGTTCGTACTTTGACTCTTGCCACTTTAGTAAACTTGAGAACTTGAACGCGACCCCGTGATACGTTTGTATGTAAGCCTCAAAGTGCGGGCTCTACTCGCACTTGAGCGTCTGTTTCAGATTTTCTCCTAAAAAGGAACTCTTAAAATATAAATACTGCGTAGCGCGTGCTCGCCACAGATACGATAATAGCGAGTCAAAACGGAGTTAGTTCTTTTTTCAATTGTTTCTCTCTTGTTACAGTATCAACGGTCGACGTGGACGCAGTCTTAGGTCGCAAAGCCTCATTGCCCTGTGACGTTACACCGGACGTCACAGAGGATCGAGTCTACATGGTGCTTTGGTTCAGGAAAAGCGGTGGGAAACCTATTTATAGGTAAGCTATTTATTATAAAGCTTTATATAATATTGTGAAATATAAAAAAAAAACACACCTGAAATGCGAGTCCTTGTTTTGTTAGTAAACTAAACACAAAGTTGCTACAGTTGGATATTTTTTGGTACTGTAAATGTATACCCTCCCAAAAGGGGGTATTTTTATCAATGAAAAGAAATCATAATAGCATAAAAGAACATTCATATTTACAAATAACAATATTTTTTCTTAAAGTTTCTCTAATTACCTGTTTTTGGTAGTATTATCATCTTACTATGAATCACCTTGTAAAATATCATTCTTGCATGTTTATGTAGGTAACAGCCGATAAAAAAGATACCAAACTAAACCTTCCGTGAAGTATTTTTTTCGCCTTCCTGATCTTAAAAATTCTGAATACGTATTTAATTAGCAGGGTAAAGTCGAGAGTAATGAACCGTTCCTCGCTACCTTAAACGGATGAACGGAAGCCGAGCACAACCGATCCAATTAGCTTTAGAAATACACCTACATACAGCGAAACACACTTAAGACGTCGCGAGCTCGTTAGGAAATCACACTTGAAGATTTGTGAGCGTCCGAGGGTCTATCAATGCCCGGATAATAGCGAGAGATATATTCGGGAGAGGTTTGAATGCGGTGAATTTAATATGGTTTTATAACATAGCGGTACCGACAAATCATAGCGGTAAAGTGGTGGTGAATGACGAATTCCTCCTTCCCTTACCAGACACTCGTATCTTTCACTAGTTAATTTAGAAATTACAACTTTCCTTACTTACTTACCTTATGGATTGAAATTATTGAATAGCGGTTGCTGTCTGATATTCCTTAGAAATAAAAAATCCTCTCAGTCCTCCAGGTGATCAGATCCTTGAAAATGTCTAAATCAGAGGTACGTCCAAACATTTGGCACATGCCCCTATTGCGCAGTGGTGAGTACACCATACGTGACTTATTTAAAGCCTAAGAAATAAGTAAGATGAATATGACAAAGTAAAAGGCGTTTATTTCAATAAAATCACTAGGATCACTTTGAAACGTCTAAGAAAAGGTGAAGCTACGCCTGTTCCTTGTGATCAAGCCTAGAACTCAGAATACTTGTTCTGTAGTCTGAGGCCTAGAAGAATCAGGCAACAAACCCGGCTACCAAGCCATGTTTGTTGCCTGATTCTTCTAGGCAAAAAAAATGATAGGCACCAGCCTATCATCGAAAAAAATTAAGAATATATTTTTCCTTAACGAAGGGAGAAAATCCGTTATCGTCTCTGTGGTTCATTTTGTCATTAACGATGATCTTCCCAGTGAGAACTGATAACGGCTGCCCTAACTATGCCTTTTGAAAGCTTTAGTTAAGAAAGTCTAACTGGATTGACCTGAAAGATACTAATGGTAATGAGTTCTCAATTATAGAGAGTACCTTATATCTATTGTTTTTTTGGAATTTGCACCAAAACATATTCCTTTGATTTTCAATATTCAATGCAAAAGATGGCATTCATATAAACGGGTCCTTGTACGTATTCAAAGAGACGAAACATCGGAATCTCATATCACTTATTTATCATTTCAAATTGAGGATGAAATAACGCGAACAAAAAGTTTCTTCGCAAGACGTTCCTATTTGTAGGTAAATATTTATGCAATGTTAATGTATTTCATGTAATCTATGGGCCACAATTTCATTTCGTAGCGTGCCAGTGGGTACCATAAAACATTACCATAACATATTGTTGTCTTCAGGCACAAAGGAAGCTGGGGACACATATTGCGCTGGACTTATCAACTTATTTTAGCTTGCAAATTATTTTCTTACCATCTACCGTTCTAGACAATTTTGCTTTCATAATCTACTGCTAGTTTTGAGTAGTTTATTTAAAATTTTATGCAATCAAAAAATAAAAACTATTTAAAAGCCCACATATTACATATTACCTACATACTATTAGGGAGGCCCCACTGTTTTCGATCCGAAGATCGTGGGTTCGAACCCAGACGTGAACCAATGAGTTTTTCTTTTTGTAAAATTATAGGCATTAATCGTGCTCAAAATAGTGAATAATAAGAACTATAGCTATTACATGTAATGATTTCAGAATAATATTTATGTCAACTTTATTCAACATTCAAAAAATAAATAAAACGAAAACTATTAAGACTTGAAACTAAATGAAAGCCTGCGTCTGTTGATGGACTGAATTTTATATCAAGATACATTTTTATACGTTAAATATTCGTAGGTATAAACTGGTTCTGAGTAGCAAGGAATGATTGCTCGTTTACAGAAGCAGGCCTCGCAAAGATACGAGTAATACCTTGGTTGTATGAAGTAACGTAAACAGGTGTATCTCCTTTTCACACTTTGAACCCCGCACTCGTCGACACGGTCTATTTACTAAGGCAAACGATTACGCGAAATAGCAATTATAATATCTAGAAGGCAGTAAAGGGGCATAACAAAAGCTTTGTGGAGATAATACCGTCATAAAGAGCGTGCTTAAATTGTTAAATTTACCTGGGAACAGCAGGGTGCACAATCAAATCATCTTTTTCGAAGCTTCTTGCTGTATAAATTAGGATGGAGGTCGGTAGATTGAGAAAATGTAGCCAGGCCGGAAATTGAAAAACTTCACCCGGTTGGATCGTCCTTTTTCTAGAATTTGACAGTTTTTTTGGGGTATAAATTCAAATCTTCGAGGTACTGGCTGTGAAGGACAATTTACGGAGCAGTTAGATTATTATTAAAATGATTATCACAAGCTGTGCCTGAATCTGGGACACTCGACATCGTCCAATCAAACATCAAATAGCTTGATCGGGCACCTTACCTTAAATTCATCACTCAGATCTCACTTACGGTTAGTCAGTTATAAACTAAAATAAAATAATCTTAAAAATTGCTTGCTTGCGTGTCACTTATTCATTCTGTAATAGGTTACGGTAGCTCTGAAAAGGGCCTTTGACCGTGGTGAAAGAATCATTGTCAGTGAAATGATTAGACTCATAGAGGCTCCTTTCATGCACATGTCACATGTATTCGAATTTGTAGGACATGCCGTTTTCCTCTCGATGTTTTCCTTCACCGTTTGAAGAGTACTAGTATAGCATACATACATTTTTAGACTGGAAAATACCAATGGATTTTTGTACACCAATGTGCACGACCTTGATTTGGACCCACGACCTGTGGGTCGGAAGGCCTACCATCACTCCACCAGTAGGTACTCTCTTAACGGTAGAAAATAGAACTAATAATTTTCTGCAGACTACAATCTTACATTGATATATAATATCCCACCACAAGATTTTGCTCTATCGTTGTATTATCTAATTACTAATTTAAATCGTAATCCTGTTTTTAGTTTCGACGTCCGCGGCCGGTCATTCAACAGTGCTCTCCAGTGGTCAGACCCAGGAGCGTTCGGGCCTCGCGCATACTTCGTGACGGTTGCCAGACCAGCAGCTTTGACCCTCAGTTCTGTACAACTAGATGATGAGGGCGTATACAGGTGTAGAGTCGATTTCAAGAACTCTCCTACGAGAAATTTTCAAATCCGACTCACTGTTATAGGTAAGTTTAACTAAACTGCTCGTTTTCCTTGATTGATAAAGCCATTAAATTCAGTTTTATCCCATGAAAACTTTCCTCAAAACTACGTTTCTCTTTTGTCTTATCATTGTAACCTTACCATGATAAAACAAGTTATCATTGTAACGAGGCGCCGACAAGGAATCAATTTAGTCATTATAAGGCGGAATGGCGGCATCGTGGCCATGATGACATCGCCCAGACATTTTAATTATGAACTGTCGTCGGGATTTCCAAGCTGCTCAGCTGCCTCGCTGATAAAAACGCCGCCACCGACGATGACACAGATAAAATCTGCACGAGACAGGTTAAATCTAAAAGGAAATTAGATTTGAATAGATCAAATTGTCGGAACGTTAACAGATAACTTTAAACGTCATTTAATGAACCATTTACCGAAAGTACACCTTTTTCAGATTTATTCACAACTCCTTGATGATGTAATTTGTTAAACGGCAGCAGTCGCATTAATTTTAATTTCAGAAGCTGTATAAAACATTGCGGCAATTGATGTTTTTATTGTTCGTTACAAGCTACGCGATGACATGACGTCATGCTTGCGTAATAAAATTCGTCCATTCAGATTGTTTTATTACTCAAAAATGCTTACATTTATGAAAAACCCATGAAGCTATGGAAGTGTTTCCAAAGCAATTAATCTATTTAAAGCGAAATCCTTGCAAGCAAAGGAGATGAAGAAACATTCTTTGACACAGAACAAAGCATTTAAATGTAAGCGTCCATATGCTACTTTACCATTGAGATCCATTAGTCTGTTCACGCCGAGAGGTAATTTGCAAGAATCTTTTGTCAGAAGGGACTCAACACAAAGAACCCCATACGTAATCAGCCATATTCATGACACCATAAAATATCCAATTACCATCGCGAATGAGGGAGGGCGTATTAATGGCGTGAAATCATAATCAAACGGTATTTCGCTAATGTTATATCTCACTGTAGGGAGTGAAAGGGCGCCGTAATCTTTGAACGTATAATATTTGGAGGTTTACGGTGCTCGTCTAGCTGTTCTATCAAGGTGCTTTAACACGGTGACCTATATTACTCTAGCTTACTACTTAAGTGCTATTATATATAACTAACATTAAATAGTAAATTGATCCAGCCGTGAATTTGCTTTAGTCCATTCTAATATAAAATAAATAAATAAATATTCCGGACATATCACACACGGTCAACTGATCCCAAACTAGGCATAGTCTGTTCTATAGGTACCAGAGACTTCTATACATAATAGATATATATTTAACACCCAGACACAGAACAAACATCTGTGTTAGTCACAAATGTTTGTCCAGTATGGGAAACGAACCCACGACCTCTAGCGCAGAAGGCAGAGTTACTACCAACTGATAAATATAATACCAGATATTAAATAAAGGTACAAAACTCTAACACTATTCCGCTAATCTATTCTTCATAAGTGTTCAACAAAATGCAGACGCGTGCACCTCCTGCACCGCCCGCAATAAAAAGCTAAGCAAAGTGTACTTACGTGCAGTAAACACAACTTCATTTTGATTACGTTATTCCTCAATTCTTCTAAATTTATAGCATTATTTCAATTTAATTTTGTTTTAGTGCCTCCACATCAGATGTTGCTGTACGATAAGTCTGGGGCCGATGTGTCGGGTGTGGTGGGGCCTTTGATAGAAGGATCCGCTTTGGTGCTTGTCTGCGAAGTACGTGGTGGTAAGTCTTACTTTTTTTACCCTCTGCAGGTCAACGGCCTGTTGTTTAACTGAACTGATAATCGGAATTAACTTTCTCGATCGCATTCCCATTGTGTTATGAAAGTTTACACCATTTATATGCTCCTGCCGTGACCCAGGCTGAAGAATTTCCAAGCCCCTCCATTACGAAGCGAATTAATTCAAAAAATCTTGTTTATTGTTCCATACAAGGTGCTATGTTACATGGTTACATAACACCTTCTATGACTAAGGAAATAAGCCAAGGGATGGAGCAGCGTTCCCTATCAACTTAGCTTTATCTGCGCTCGCCAACCCGCATGCCCAGCGTGGCGAGTATGGGCAAACCTCCCCAAATGATTGTTTGGGTGCAGGCCGTACAAGGTCGCTTGCGCTAGAAATCTATGGGGAGGTCTTTGTTCAGCAGTGAACGTCCTACGGCTAAAACGATGATGATGACATGTTCTTGAAATTCGCATTTAAATTCAAACAGCTCTCAGATACATAGATAAAGCCATTTAACCTTGGGATCGTTGCTCAAAGTTTAATACAAGAATACGACCCGATTGCAATTTTTACGAAGCACCTGCAATATTCTTTTATATCCTTTGCATACTGAAGATAGAAATGCCAAATAAAAATGTATCATAAAGCGTTCAGTTTTGTACTTAAATTACTTTCAAAAAAGAAATAACATTTTCCTGTAGGAACTTAGCAAAAACCTGAAGCTAAATTCTAGCTCATTTACCTCCCTAGGCAAAAAAAAAATAAAGTACGTAACTACTTACCTACTGACTGAACAAAAGAGAATAGATACTACAACGAAGATCAGACTCGATATATAAATCTTAGATGACAATGGACGTGAACGCCCTTTGCTATCAAAGACGTTAATCCAGAGCTGTCTTGTTCAGAAACAGTAAAAAAGTGAAACGTCGAACAGTGGAGTAAAAATTTTCTATTGCTTGATTTCTTTTATAGAAACATTGGAAGAGATATTCCATCTGAATGGGTTCATTGAAAAGTCCGCAGTATGGCGGGCTGGCGTCGAGCCAGTGCGGATTATCTTTGCCTGTGTGCTCACCAATTGTGATGACGCAGCGAGGCGGACAGCGGGAATTTAGGGTTTGACCCTGTTATCAGGCATATTTAATTATGTGAGGCCAAATAAATTGCGCGAAACAAATTCGATTTCGTTTGACAACCCTACATCCACAACTCTACATAACACACATTTTCGGTTACTCAATTACAAAATACTAGCTTGCGCCCGCAGTTTCTCTCGCGTGGTAACCGGATAAGCCTGTATGCCATTCCTCGTCACGACCTGTATTCGAGTGATAAATGAACAAACATACATATCTAATAATCCTCACAAACTTTCAGATTTATAAAATTAGAAGGAAGGTCTGAGCAGACGTAAAACCTGGAACTTCAAGACACAAACCTCACATAGATAAACATACTACAAAACCGCTCAAAAGATCGAAACGTTTATTAAGTTAAACGATAGTCCCAAGCGCATAGTTTTAGCTGCAATATTTTTTTCAGGTCTACAGCATTCTTACGTATGTTGACCAATATTTTTGTGTTCAAACGAAAATTCATTGAAATTATTGGGTCACCAAACATAAAAAATATTTTTATAACAAATATAGGTTTTCTATGTGTGGCTGACTATACAAAGTCCTCTATCCCTTCCAAAATTAATACAAACGAACCACAGAATAGAGGTAAGCCCAATACAATTGCAATACCGCGAACTACGTGACCCTTTCGGCGTCCGAGCCAACACGTCCGCCCTGAGGATGCTATTGTGGGGGCGGAACATCTGTCGAAGATTTTTGTTCGTATTTCAGTGTACTACTCACTATTTTTGTTCCTCTTTGGATTTCTTATAAATTGACATTGGATGACTACAAAATGAAAACTTTTTCTTACTTGGCTTATATGCAGCATTTTACACCGAATATTGAATAAGCTTCTCATCACAATCATGGTGCGTGAAAACCAAGTAAAAAAAAATCTAATGATGATTATAAATGATTCAAGATGATTAGCTAAGGAAGGTTCTTTGAGAATGACCGACTAGGTAGGTACTACATGATCACTCAGAATCTTTTGTGTTGTAAGTAAAGGAGTAGGTAGGCACCTAACTTGCGAGACTTGGCAGAATTTTTACATAGGTAGTTCTTTTTTTGGAATTTGGGTATTCTGGGTTTTTCACGGGTAGTCCTTCAGAGCGGAAGTTCTCGCACATGATTTTCTCTTCACAAACTTTCACATTTATAATATTAGTAGGATATATTTTTTCTGCCTTGCAGGTCGACCAGAACCTGTCGTCACGTGGTGGATCAACGGCACCCCAGCCTCGCAGTACATTGGAATGAAGACTGATACGCACGTTGTGGTGAACCGGCTTGAACTACCGCATCTGAAGAGAGAGAATTTGAATACCACGTTCAAATGCCGAGCAGCGAATACGAATTTAGTACCGCCACAGGAGAAGAGTGTGAGACTGGAATTGAACTGTAAGTAGTAGTTAGAATAAAAAAAAAGCTTCGCAAAAAATAGGCCAATTAAATATGCGAATAAAATTCTCCCTGATAGGGTACCGTAAGAGGTTGCTTTCACATAGACCAATAATATGTGCCGCGAATGAGCCGCTAGCGGACAGTTACCTACTGCAACTAATCGCGTGCTGCGCGGTTGGTACGCGTACTGCACGCGCGTATTTCTAATGCAATCATAGAAATGTGAAAGGGCCCGTTTTTTGCATAATAAGGTGCGGAACCCTAAAGATTAAAACTAGGCTACTGGCAGTTTTGATTGCACTAGATTTGATAAAAGCTTTACCTGATTTTTTGAATTTAAATGATAATGAAATATAATCCCAATTCTTTAAGTAACTGAAGTTTTTTTTAAATTGTACTACGGCAGTTTTTCTGTAATGAAAAGTGCGAACGTTAAAAGTAGAATATTAAAATATTGCTGAACAAATTGCCCTAACCCTTAAAAATATTTTATTATTCCATTTTATGAAACACTATAATTTTAATATCACAGCAATAAAAATATAGTAACCCAATTAAGTGCCACGTGAAGCAGATAGAAGGCAGGCCATTTAAAACAAATCACAATTTTAAGAGAATAATGGGTAGCCCTCTGAGCTGAAAATTACAAATTCACATTGAAGTTAACGAGCCGTAAGTTTTTTTAACTCCTTCACAATGGGCTGAAAAAGTTATCCTTCAAGCTTTCATTCGCTTTGGTTTTGTTTTTCCTTCGTCGGGTTTGTGGCTTTTGGAAGTTGCGCTAACAATCTTACATGCATGTGTTTCCTTGTTTGCCCCGTCCTTTTACATAGGTGAAACCAAAACCATTGTTGATAATCGAAGACATAGAACAATCATAATTCATAATATTAGCAGATTAATGTATACAAGGTGATTCCATCCATGATATATACCATCCCGAAAGATGGTTATTCTATCAACAAATATGAAGAATATTAGCGAAACATACACAAACGACTATCTCCTAATACTCCTCAAACTAAACTATCTCAAATTAGCTGGTTTGATCATTGTAATTATATTTTTATCTCTAATAGATAAATGCGTTTATGCATGCACTGCTCGATAAGAAATCTCACAACCTTCAGTGCTCCGTAAAATTAAATGTACTTTTGTCTACAGTGCCCCCACTATCAGTATCTCTGGTCAACAGACCACAAAAACTGATAGCCGGTTCAACATCTACGTTGAGATGCGTGGCAGAAGGAAGCAGGCCAGCCGCCCTCATCACTTGGTACAAGGAAAATAGGAGTTTCGATAAGAAGATGGTGAGCTTGAATCCCGATTGAGGACTTGTTTACTTATGCATCCGAAATCCTTATAATCCCAGAGTCTTGCTTGTCGTGTCAGTGATCAGTCATTCTGCATTAAGGTCAGAGTAGGTGTATCACCTAGGCTGAGGCATGGTGACCCTGAAAAGGAACTGGCACACTTATGACAAAATTATTCAATACCGTTCCTAATAAAATAAGCTTACAATATATCTGAAATGTGTATGTCTATAATTTGGGCGTAGGCGATACATATTCTACTGAGCCTTTCGAAAAATACAAGGAAGCAAAGTTGTTTACGGAATTTATACCTACCAGTGTGGGTGGAGCAACAAGTTCGATTTAGCACAGAATGTTCTAGAAAGAATATTATTTTTACTCAGGAGTAGAATCAAAGACTACCTAGGGTGTTCAATCAAAGGATTATGTTAAGTTTTTTGCACAAATCCCCATAGTGAGAATCGACATATCCTCGCTTGGGCATTTTGCGCAGTACAAAATTTCTTCATTTTACTAAACTGCGAATGCGAAATGGCAAAGCACTGAATCGCGAATGAAACATTGACAGCAATCGAATATAGGAAATTCTAAAAAATTCAAATAAAAAAAAATAAAAAAAATAGAGAAACTGCAAGGAGACTAGATGTAAACAAAGAAGTATCCTCTCAATATAGTGCGACTTGGCGATCTCTGCGTGCGTTACTACAAGTGTTTGTTTGCTAATACCTTCAGACGAAGCCCTCGTATAATTATGATAGAACTTCACTTACAGGTAAGTTCGTTTAATCACAAATTATAAAACAAAGGGCTTTTGAATCAGCAACCATTAGTGAACTAAAAAGTTGAAGATATGTAACATAATATTATGCACGAAAGGAGAGGCGAACCCTTTCACTACACTGTTTGTTTCACCGACGGTCATAGGCCCTTTTGAGGGTCACCATACCTTAAACTGGTCATTGACCTTATATAGCATGACCAAGAAAGACTGCAGTGACATAAGCAGGCCCGAAGCATAACATTATGGATCGCGTCAGAATGTTTAGTTCGGTTCACTGAAAATTATTATATGGATACTAATAAAGTTTGTCTAAGTGACATTTTGTAATTTCTTCACTAATTACACATTTTTGAAACCAAACTCAATGAACAAGCGAAGATCCATACCATTTAGACGGCAGCCGTACAAAGGCACTAAGCCAAGAGATATTTCATCGTGTCAATGCAGGCAATTACTCGCCTACTAAATCATAGTCCATCAACGGGCGAATTGGCTGCGCGACAATCGATTCGAGTGCGTGTTTGGGTTTACAATGAAAGTTAATTGAGGGATTACCTGCGGCGTTCAGCGATTGAAATTAGAGCGAACGGTAGTTTAATTACTACGGTTTACGTTCTACGCGGACTATTGAAAAAGTTCGTGACTGAAATGTTCGTGGGCACGGTTGAAAGTGAATCTTTTTTACGGTCTTTGCATTTTTATTGAGGCTGACAAGTTGCTGGTAAAAATTTGAGGTTGAACAGTAACATCATCATCATCCTGTCCTTATCTCAAATCATGCGGGATCGGACCAACATGTATTCTTCTTCCATTTCGCTTATTCCTTTCTTACCCATATCCACTTTCACACAGTTCATCCATCTTTTTTTGGCGCACCTCTACTCCTACATCCATCCACTTTCATATCTAACACTCTTCTCGTCGCTTGAAATGATCTATTACTGTGCAAACTGTGCAATAATATTGTCTAAATTTTAGAAAAAAAATCTGTCGGCTTTTCATATACCTATGATATATGATATGATATGATTTTATATTCAAGCTGAACTTCAAATAAGCGTAAAATTTCAAATTATGTACCTACATTTCTAAAAGGAAAAAGGTTATAAGGAGTAAAGGAAAGTTGCGGGAAGTTGGTGGATGGAAAAGGCTCAAGGCCTATGTCCAGCAGTGGACTTCTCCAGGCTGTTGATGATGGTATCACTAAAATTAGAGAAATAGAGTTTACTGTCGACTTTTCAGACTTATATTTTATACCCGTAACTTACTCGAAAGATTAACTCATCTAGCATTTTTCATCATTGTTTTCACTGGATTACGTTGTTTTATGCTGTTCCAATCAATTTTTTTTCTATAGGTGACGGATCATTCTAATGAAACATGGTCGGTCAGCACTCTAGTATTTACCCCTACCCCAGCCGATAACGGAGCTACTGTGAAATGCGTGGCGGCCAACCCCAGTCTTCCAATGACGTCTATAGACGATCAGTTGCTGCTCAACGTTGTATGTTAGTATCTATGTAGTTGATGATTTTACTTACAATAATATTAGATTATTCATAGCTTGTCATTCGCTTGGTGCATAGATAATTCGATACGATAAGATTTCTCGGAGGAGGTAGGGCATACCGAGATTTTCTCGTTCTAAATTGGAGCAGCCCGCCTGGGGAGGTACCTGCGCCTTACAGAAGATCGCAGCCAAATAACATTATTTGTTTCAAGTAGTGTTGTGTTCCTGCGGTGAGTAAGGTTGCCAGAGCTCTTTAGGGGTGGGGGGGTTCGGGGTTGGCAACGCGTGCGTGATGCCTCTGGTATTGCAATCGCTCAAAGGCTACAGTAACCGCTTACCAACAGGTGGGCCGTATGCTTATTTGACACCTTAGTTGTATAAAAAAAAAAAGATTTATTAAAATATGAAAGTCTTTATATTGCAACGTTTAGCGCAGGACCGTGGCGGGTGACACAAAAGAGAGGCTTTTACCCAACAGTGATGATGATTCAATTTTAAACCAATAAACCAAACTTTAATCTATCCTAATTTTAATGCTAGGTAATAGTTTTAACTTAAAGTGTTACGCTAATTCGGACTTTACTATGAAAGGAATAAGAATGTTCGTGTTTTACTAAACATCTAGTTTGTGGCGCCAAGCGAAAATTATAGTAATATATTACCTATAGTTATTTTTTACTTTATCGAGAAGGATTTTAATAACTTGTACTATAGTATACGGTCACGATTTTTAATAACGCTTTTATCATCTGAAGCAGCAAAGTCCTAGTTTCGCAAGCACTAAACTGATTAAACTTATGAAAATGTAGAGCTTATTTTTCAACCGTCTTGTATTTTTTAATAAGACAATATTTTCATTCAGACAGTCCCCTAGTGTCTCTGTCACTCGGCAGCACTCTAAACCCTCACGACATCAAAGAAGGTGACGATGTATACTTCGAATGCAATATACGCGCAAACCCGAGGGAACATCGGATATCTTGGTACCATAACGTAAGTTTCAAATAACCAAAGTTTATATTGTAATTTAGCCCTTATGGGAATCGCGATGTAAAATGTATAGTGCTCTCTCGCCCTAAACTATTGCTTGAGCAATAAATCTGTTCTGGATTTTGATTTAGATTTTTATGTAAATTACTTTTTGCTCATTAATTAAATATCTTTGTTAAATTTTAAAAACAAATTACAAGGTAGACAAGAAACTGACCAAAACTTTACTATCTTAGCTAAATTATATAATTTCCAGCACATGATTCAAAGTAACAAATACATTTATTTATGAAAAAAAAGGTTTCACTTATTAAAATAAGAGATCTCTTACATTTATGTAGGTTAGAATGAGCTCACATTGATTTAAACCTCACTGTAGGACAGGCCGGTGACACAGAACATGTCTTCAGGCATCATCGTGAGCACTCGATCACTCGTACTTCAGAAGGTCACACGAAGAGAAGCCGGCGCATACTCATGCAAAGCAGCCAACACAAGGGGGGAGACCTCGAGTGAAGTTGTCACCTTGCGAGTACAATGTGAGTAACCTTAATTAGATTGGGCAATGTTTTTTTTCTTTACAAAATAGGTTTAAGAGGTTTATTCGATATAATATGAAACTAATTTTCTTAGGTCGCGTTCACATTGGCAGATGTGCCGCGTGTTACAGATTGCAACAGATCGCGAGCCTCATACGAACAGATTGGATCACAGAATGTACGCTCCCATTACATCCAAAACTCGACTCATACAATACCTATGTTTTGGACTAAATAAGTAAGCCGAAAGGAGCGTATTAAACACACAGATTAATAACTATTGTTTTACAACTTTTGGAAATTAGACTTATTTTTATGAAAAAATCTTTGGCATACAAAAATCTACTGTTTTGATATCACCAGTTCAAAGTTAAACTCAGTTAATCAGCGGTTTTTGTAGTAATTTTGATGTCAAACTTCTTGTCCAAACATCCAAACGTTCGTTATAAAGTCAGTACCAACCTTGGTACTGAGACCAAAAACCTAAAATGAAAATTGGATTTGAAAGAAAATTAGATAATAAAATAAAAAACTAATATTTGCATGACATAAATTGGGAAGGCCACCTAAGTTTAAGCCTTAGAACTGGTTCATCTGTATTTTAATATAAAATATTATTCAGCCTAACATAACTAGAGGTGAGCGTGAACATCAAATTCACTTCACACACTAGACAGTTGATTTGCATAACCCTAATAACCCGTAATATACCTACATCAGACACACGGGTACCGGGCAACCCATAAAGTGTCACCGGGAGCACAGTATGAATTACAGACCTATAAATACCGATGTGTCTACGAATAGTATTCAAATGATTGCGGTCGGGATCGACGTACCGACTTCCTTCCGCGGCCGACCGCCCGCATAGTAATTGGCACGGAGGCACCACCGGTTCTAAATCATCAAAATTACTACCTAATATTACTGCCTTTCTCCAACCCATGCCGATCTGTTGTAGCGTACACGTAATTCATAGAGCTTTATTTTAGTGCGCCACATGCCATAAGTTTTCTGGCAAATCCTAAAGATACATTTGCTCACTGGTGTACGGTTTGTGTGCCGTAATTATTTATTGCCTCCAACAAAAATAAATAGAATGAAATTGAGAGAAATGAGCCACTTCGCAGACTGTCATTATTTCGCGAGAACTTTTATTTGATTTATTATGCTGAAATAATTTTGTTTTAGTTCTCATTATTATTAAATATTTTCATTAATTGTATTTACTCAAGTACGAGTAGGTAGATTAGAAATTGAAAAATATATTTTGTTATTATGTCATCTTACCTGGCCAATTTAACTGAAGTATTTGAATCAAAATATGATTAATGGAAATTTTGATTTAGTTCTCGAGTTATTGGAAACGATTAACAAAATTCCATTTGGAAAGATTCAAACCAATTTCACTAATTGCTAAAGTTAAATATCCAAAATATTTGGAAGTTATGGAAAATTATTGCGAAATATTTCCTCAATTTGCGTTGTATTAATTCCTATCGAGTGGGTACGGTCTGCTTGAAGACAAATTATGCGAGGATTTACATTATACCGACCAGGTGAGCAACGCTTTGCAATTACCATGAAATTGAAACGGTTCGCTCGGAACAATAAATCCTAGATTTTTACCGTTTTTAGGACTAACGGTTTCCAGGATTAGGTACACCTTGATTATACGCCTATCCGTAAATCAACAACTGCGTCCGTCGGTTGATTTATAACAGTCGTGTTATATTGGCGCATCGTGGGTTTCCTTCCGTGGACGGTTACCGGCAACCCACACTTAATTGCCGTGAGAGGGAAGACGAAATAATTCGGGCACTGCCAAAATAATTGTTCGTATGATTTATATTTATCGTTTTACGACAGGAAAACTCGCTGTTTGGAGTTTTTTAATTTATTGTTATTTTATGCCTGTAATTTAGAAGGCAAAGCGAATGTTAACATGAACAGTAAATGATAGGCTCTAGAAATACTGAGCCTGTCATGTTTTTCAGTTGCTACAATTTTGCCTGGTGTTCCTTTTATTTGGGATACTATGTTATTGAGAAGAATTTGATCATTGTAATTGAACCTTGCAACATGTCCATAATGTTTTTTTCTCATTTAGGGGACTCGGTTTATGCAAGCGACTTTTTTAAATCTTTGATTGCAGTATTATTTATATTAAAAAATTAATAACTTGATTTTAAAGTTATTAATTTCTATGTAGCATGGAATAATAAATAAATAATAAATAAATATTCCGGACATATCACACACGGTCAACTGATCCCAAACTAGGCATAGCCTGTACTATGGGTACCAGAGACTGATATACATAAAAGATATATATTTAACACCCAGACATGTGTTAGTCACAAATATTTGTCCAGTGCGGGAATCGAATCCGCGACCTCTAGCGCAGAAGGCAGAGTTACTACCAACTGAGCTATGAGGCTATGAGGAAAATTGGGACACACTTTATAATCATATCAAGCGGTATTTTATCTGATTATCCTAAGAACCGACGTAAGTTCACGAAATGATCCTTGTGTTTTCAAAGAATACATTGTTTGTGAAATATGGAGTTTATATGATTTTTGGGGTATGTCGAAGTTAGAATATCTACAACGCCACACTGCCTGATGAATGACCGATTTTTTATCTAGTTTTATTGCATATTCCAATGCCTAATACATATGTACTTACTCCTTTAAGTACTTTTAAAAATGGTTACTATGAAAGATATATTTTTCAGTTGCACCAGTTTGCGCCGAACAAACCCCTCAAGTTGTCGGCGCGGCGATAGATGAAGTGCTGCGCGTGCGCTGTTCAGTTCATGCGGACCCTGCTGACGTCACTTTCTTCTGGCAATTCAATAATAGTGGAGAGAGCTTTAATGTATCACCTGCGAGATATGGTAATTAACTCATTACGTTATTTACCTTATTATGTCGTCACGCAGAAGCATATTTTAATGTGGTAAATGAATAAATATAAAGAAAGGTGGAAGGAAAATGAGGAAGAGGAAGACCAAGAAAAAGTTACATGAGCCAGATAAAAGAGAATATTGCTGTGATGTCGTATAAGGATGTGAAAGAGCTCGCATTAGAAAGATCAGAATGGAGGAAATTGCATCAGTACACTGACACAGCTATACAAACCTATGAACAATATTTCTTTACTTATGTACCTAATTAACATTTAATCCGAAATGAGGATGAGGAAATCCGTAGAAGAACCAAGGTTACCGACATAGCTTTCAGAATTAGCAGGTTGAAGTGGCAGTGGGCCGGCCATATAGCTCGCAGAACCGACAAACGTTGGGGAACAAAGGTTCTCGAGTGGCGACCACGAACCGGACGACGCAGCGTTGGAAGGCCCCCCCCCCACCCGATGGACCGACGACATTGTTAAGGTTGCGGGAAGTCGGTGGATGGAAAAGGCTCAAGACCGTTCGTCATGGAACTCTTTGGGGAGGCCTATGTTCAGCAGTGGACTTTATCAGGCTGATGATGATGATGAACATTTAATTTCTGTGTTTTGGGGCTTATAGGTAATTTGAAAAATGAAGTTTTTAGTTAAAAAAAATTGAGTGCAGATTTTTATTTCTTAACTGGTCAGCAGAATCATATTTCTCCTTTCTTAACTATTTTCGGACTTACTTTTTATTCCGTTTTAATAACCAGTTAAGAAATAAGGAGTAAAAAGTGTTTTTTCTTAACTAGTTGTGAAAGTGAACTAAACCTATAAAACGTCAGGTTTCTATGAAAATTAAAAAAGGTGACTAAGAACTACTTACGACTTAAAATAAGAGGTTTAACAATGTTATGCTTCAGGACTTTTTGAACCTATGTGTAGTTAATCAAAATGTGTAAAAGATCAGTGGGTGGGCACGATCGAGGTAAATAATGTGGGACTTTTCATACTTACCCTTTAAATCCCATTTCTAACCACATTCTCGAAGGTACGCTTACAAAGCACCCTCGTTTAACACTCAGTCGCGTCAAGACAGTTCAATCAGCACCTCGCCTTGAATGTGTAACGAAGCGAGTTGTATACGTAAATGAAATCTCTTTGCTTGGCATTTAAAATGCAACCCAAAATTATCGAACCACCGGGATTCGGGCCCGCATATTCGCCTAGAATTGGCAATGTATGCCATAGCTGTGTTTGAAAATCTCGAACGTTAGATGAGAGAGTTTCTGTGAAATCTCATAAATTGTAAGCATACTTCAACCAGTGAAAAAATGTTAAGTATGGAACGCTCATCTAAAGATCATGAATTTCGGATCTTTTTGTGTTACTTTTAGTAGAATCAACATTCATTCAAAGTATCTATTTATACTGCGTATTTTCTCGTGTTTTTTTGTTGCTCGTCATGTCATTGATTCTTTCCTGGTCAACCGGTATTGGGTCAGTGAGGTTTAGGTATGATGGCCCTGAAAAGGGCCTATAACCGTCGGTGGCCGTGGTGGCCCCGGCTAAAGAATAGGCCCCTCCATATCTATCTATCCGCGGATGTCGTAAGAGGCGACTAAGGGTAAAAATCTAGGGGATGGGCAGCAGCGACCCTCATTTTAACAACGATAGCTCTAACTGCGCTCGCCAACCCGCATGCCCAGCGTGGTGAGTATGGGTAAATCCCCCCATGTGATAGGAATTCGCTCTGTTTGTGGGGAGGCCATGTTCAGCAGTGGACGTAGTACGGCTGAAATGATGATGATGAACCGTCGGTGAAAGAATCGGTGTAGTGAATGGATTCAAGTGAGTCTCTTAGCACGCTCGTGCATCACGTTTTCGAATTTGTAGCTTCTAGCGGTTTCCTCACTATGTTTTCCTTCACCGTTTGAGAGCACTAGCATAGCGCAGACCTATACATTTTCGGAATGTAAAATCCATTGGTGAACGACTGGGATTCGAGCCCACGACCGATGGATCGGAAGGCGGGGCCACTACCACCACTCCACCAGTGCTCTCTTTTGTAAGATGGTGGTGATCCCCATGACGACAACTTTATCTATAACTTTGACTACAAAAACGAGCATACACGCACCGAAAATAAGAATTTCCCCCTTTTTTTATGTTCTCGTCTTCCCTCAAAATAGACGATTATCTGACCTCAATTTGTAGTTAAAGAGATTTGCAATGCATTGCGTATCTCAAAAATATGCTTTGCCCTAAGGGACGGTGAACGGAAGTGTGAGCGAGCTTCGATACACGCCAGCCAGTGAGCGAGATTACGGTGCGCTCACATGCCGGGGCACCAACTCAGTGGGCAACCAGGCGCAACCATGCGTATTCCAGATTGTACCTGCTGGTGAGTTATGTCTTGATTCTTAGCAAAAATGCTAGGCACAAATAATAACGAGGAATACTATTGGATAATTATGCAACTTGTAGTTTTTATTTAATCTGAAAAATAGAAAATGTGCACTTAATAGTACGTTGTGTTTGTGGTACAAGTGTGTAACGTTGGTGATTACCGCTGAGGCGTTATTGAGCCTTAAGAGAGCCGAGGACAGTAAAATCATCAATACACACGTGTATCATACGACGTTTTGCAACAAATTTGTGAATAAAATAATACTAAAAATAACTGTAATTTCAACTAAACTAAGAACCTTATAATATTAGTGTGCCTAAACCAAACTAGATGTCGCTAGTAAATCTGGGCAAATCCTTGATCGTGCTGACGAAAACACACAGCTCGGAATGACTAGCGCAACAGTACTTCACATTTTGAATAGAATATAATATATATTTATTTTCTTACAAAACCTACACTTAATTAAGAATAAACAAACAAAAACAAATAAATAAAAATAGGTGTAGGTCGAGCAACAAAATTGTCTCTGCCTCAGCATGAGTTGGTTGGCTAACACGCTAGCAACCAACGCTGGACTTCCGTCAGAGCCTTGGTTGTCGCTACGGACCAACTACTCACAACGACTTTTGAACGCAATATACTTTCTAATACCTTGATATTTGAAGTTGTAAACTGTGCAGCATTTTCAACGCCCACCTTCTTAACCTTATGGCAACTTATATGACGTATGTACCTATGGTGATATGTATATCTTACAGTGTTTTGCATTTTACGTTATTTGGCAACTCGGTCGGTAACCAACCATGCGTGTTCTAATTGTATCTGCAAACAAGATTATATATATTTGTTCAAACTAGTTAGCCTTCCCATTCATTTCTAGGGCAACTGATTGTGTTCGTCCTACCCAATGGCTTCCAGCAACCTTTATTAGGTCTTCTTTCCATCTATTTGGGGGCCGTCGCCTCCAACGGCTGTTGGTTCTCCAAACTATGTGCCCGTTAATTGCCACTTCAACTTTCTTATGTCTGGACTACTTAAATGCATTTCAGTACGGCGAATAAACATACCTACCTAGGTATGAGTCAGACCACGACACGCCAATATATTATTTTTGATAATTTCCAAGACAAAAATGAAATTTATATTGAGCAGAAGTGTACTCGAGCTTCGATTTACAATAGTAGTGAGACATATAAAGGCTTGCTGACTTGCCAGGGTACCATGTCAACTCCCGTAGCCAGGCACGTGTTCTGGATTATATCAACCAGGAAATTGTTAAAGGTAGGTACATATGTATTCGAAGGTAGGTATCTCACTGAAAGCAACTAGGTAAGTAGAGTATTCGCCAACACATCAAAACGGCCGTTACTGTAATCATCGCTTAGGTGAGAGCTATAGTATGAAACCAGATAATTTGATAATGAACACCCCCTTTAGATACTACAAAATAATTTACAATTTTAAGAGAACTTGTGATCAGAAGCACTCACACACATACATGAACACACACTTAGCACCTATGCACTCCCCAAATACCCATTCTCTTAGTAGACAGTGATCAGGCGCGCTCACACAAACACACACACACTACACATACAAACTATGTAAACGTTTTCCTAAATCCTTACTTTAACTTAACTTACTATAGACATAAATATTCTTTTAATTTCGTTACTTACTTAATTGTAACAATTATGTACTACGGAAGAGCGATACCCTCTAACACAGGTATATCTATACTTAAAAGAGGGTCCCAAACCCATGAAATGTAACCTAGATTTAGTTTACTGAAATAAAAATATTTGTATTTGTTGTATTTGTACATGGAACTGATCCAAAAAATCATAATTCCTAATCAGTTTAACTAAATACCTATAATAATGCGAAAGTTTGTAAAGAAGACGTGAGGATGTGAGATGTGGGGATTTGAAAGAGGTTTGTTACCAGGGATAATATTTGTTACTTAATCGTACCGTATCCACTGAATGGATTAGAATTAAATTAGGCATGTATATAGCCTGAAAAAATCCGGGTATCACACGAATAAAACCGCGGGTGGAAGCTAGTATAAAATCATTTTCTTGATAAACTTAATAGGTACTGCTTCAACTTTCTCAGTTTCTATTGACGGAGCCAATTGATCCAAAGTTTACATTGCAAATATTTGTAAAGCTTGTTGAACCTCTATAAAGGGGTAAGAAATCAATTTGAACACTCGATTTTATTTACCAATGAGCTAAAAGACTTTTAACTTAATGTAAGTCACTCTTAGAACTGAAGCTAATTTCAATCTTGGAAAGTTTCCAGAACTCTCTAACAATTAAAAACCCTTTCATATGCTTAACAATTCAATGCTTGATTCTTGTGTCACTGATTCTTTCTTGGTCATCCTGTATTAGGTCAGTGATCAGGTTGTGGTATGGTAGCACTGAAAAGAGCCTATGACCGCTGGTTTAGAATCAGTGTAGAGAAATGATTAAAGTGCGCATCCTAGAGGCTCCTTTTGTGCACATGTCACATGCCTTAAATTTTTTAGGTTATAGGACATGTCAGTTTCCTCACAATGGTTTTTCCTTCACCATTTGAGAGCACTAGTGGTGCACGACCGGGTTTAGAACCCACACCCTGTAGATTGGAAGGCGGGGACACTTCAAGCGAGATAATATGATGAATATGATATCGTAAGCAAAAGACTCCATAAAAAATGTAGGTAATAAAATAAAATTGCATTTTTTTTAAATAAAACCCGAGGCGAATAATTTTACACATTCGTTTTTCGGCTAGGCTACCCTTGATTAAGAGTAAATATAAAGGGTAGCCTAGCCCTGAAAAAGGGTTTGTAACCTATGTATATTGTTTGTCGAACCAAACGTTTCTGCTCCACCTTTATTATAAGCACTGGCAAAGAGTGGAACGATCTGCCAGCGTCTGTTTTCCCGGACGAGTACAATCTACATAGGAGTCTTCAAATCTAGAGTGAATAAGTTCCTTCTGGTAAGGCGTGCTCCATCTTAGGCCACATCTCACTTGCAAAAGTGAGCTGGTGGTCAAACGCCTAACCATCTCCAATAAAAAAAAAAAAAAAAAAAAAAATTAAAAAACGAATGTGTGATATTATTAGCCTCGGCTTTTCTTTTTTATAGAATACAGTTTTATTCACACACAAGAATTATAAAGGGTCATGTAATTTTTAACAGCTCGACCATCCCCACCAAGGAACTGCACCATTTTATCTGGAAATGGCTCCAATTGGATCGAAGATTCGAGTAGAGATGACTTTGGGGACGCTTTAGTTGTCCGCTGCGTGACTGGCTACGATGGCGGCCTGCCTCAGTTGGTAGTACTTGAAGCTTTGGACTCGGCAAGTGGGGCTGTACGATTCAATGTGACTGCTAATGAGACTGGTAAGTTATATTTCCTTCTTACGTTATCAATAAAATGCTTTATTATGGTGACAATAGAGTCGGAAAAGGAAAGATGACTTCACTGCGTGGGTATCATGGAGTCCTGTCGAAATTAGACAAGCGTTTATGGCTTTGAACTCTGTAAGTGTACTAAGTATGAAAATGGTATGCCGTTTCTCTTAGAATGGATGGATCATACAGCTTGTCAATATACGATTATTGATCGAGCGAAAGAAGCGAGCGAAGATCTCTCAAACCACTTGGACAAATCGGCGTTATATGTTTATTTGTTAGAGCACTTTCAAACCGTCATGCGTCAATCCGATTACATGGAATCTATTAGGTCAACAGGTTGTTCTAAACAGATTTGCTTGTAAGAATTTGAGTTATATTGGCCAAGAGTTTGCTAGAATAAATGTATTTAAAATTTTAAAAAAGTAACTCAAATACATGAATAGGGGTGTCAAATTAAAGAGCTTTTGTTCATGCATGATTAAACGATTTTTATTTTTATTCTAGGTCATATGGTTTTTGCTATAGAACGAAACTAGTTATACCTATTAGAAAACCAAAAGAAAACTATTTGATCAAATTTCAATCACATCGTAATTCAGGTAAGATTTGTGTAAAATTAGAATTAATTTACAGTTTATATAAATTGTGCTACAACTATCATCAAAGCGCCAACTTCGACCAGATATAGCGAGATCTAACTCGGGGCAAACCGCTAGTTAAACTAAATACGAGATTATTTAGTGATGCATTTTTATTTAACGGCCTCTAACTGTCAGCCGTTCGTCGACGGCACTTTTAATGTACGCCTAGAAGTTTATCGAGGGCGTTGGTCTTTCTATGAAAAGATGAACGTTTTTGTTCGAGCCACCTCTGTACACCAACTTTCTAAGACCAACACAACGTCGATCTATTGTAATAAGTTTTAGAAAGCGGCGTTTTATCGCGTTTCAACTGTGTTGATACAGCCGTGACCACGGCTCTTGCAATAAAGTCGGAAACAACGGAAAAATAATTAAAGATGGCAAATGCGTGATAAAAACCCGTCTTAGTAGAACTAGCACCAGTTAAAACGTTTCAGATCGACTTCAGTTTTTTTTATAATTGTGGTTATCATCGCGGCGTTCAAACGGTGTGCGATATGATATGTCATCCAAAATGTAATGATCTTCCGTGTCCTGGCCTTATATCCCATTTATTTTGAGGTCGGCCCTAAAGAGGGCCGACCTCAAAGGTAAGGTAAGGTAACCTGCGCTTTAACGTGAGCTCAGGGTCTACCCATCGTCTTGAGATCATTTTGACCATCTATTCGAGGGGGGTAAATTGAAAAACAGCGCTGCATGCAATGCATGCAGCAAATGCTCAATTTACTCCCTTTGCCTTTTTATTATTATTTTTTTGTGTATCCTGCTCTTTTTCTAATATTTGTTCTTTTTAAAGGCAATAAATGATTTTTTTTTTTTATTTTTTTTTTGGGCGGTTCCTTACAGTAGTAATAATTAGGTACCTACCTATAGTAATACCGAATGAGGTACATTTTTGAGTGTTCGAATGTCACAGCTCTACGATATTGCAAACCCCTCAAGCGCGTTCAAACTGCGTCCTATATGTTATCAAAAGTATGGTTTGAATATATTTTAAAATGATTTTTACCTTTGACATTTGAGGGCATCTAATATAGCTCATCGATATCGTAAGCCCCTAAAACTCAAACTAAAAATTGACTTTATTCTGTAGATGTAAAGTTCATTTTGAAATAAATTCTGAATGACTATCGCACGTCATTTGAACACGGCTTTGAAAGTCTAACTCAAAATTCACTTTATATAGATGATAAGGATAATAAAATTGTACTCTGCTTCAACCTATTTGTCATGGCCTCACTAGCCATGAAATAAGAAGTGAAGTGGATATGAAGGAACTGGCAGTGCTTATTCTTTGATAGCAAGAATGCGCAAAATACTTTAATTGAATCTTTTAAGGTAAATAAATAAATAAATAAATATTTCGGACATATCACACACGGTCAACTGATCCCATACTAGGCATAGCCTGTACTATGGGTACCAGAGACTGATATACTTAATAGATATATATTTAACACCCAGACACAGAACAAACATCAGTGTTAGTCACAAATGTTTGTCCAGTGCGGGAATCGAACCCGTTACCTCTAGCGCAGAAGGCAGAGTTACTACCAACTGAGCTATGAGGCTAGTCATCTTTTAAGATGCTCTAGTTTTCCACAAAAAACTCAATTTTATGAAATTTTCCTTCAAATAGCAGTAGGTACTCAGTTTCATTTAATGTTCCTAGAGCTCTAGGTACCTAGAGTTCTAGGTACATCAAATGAAACTGAGTGGTTTGATGTTACTTCTAACAAGACCTCCGGTAACTACACGGTACCTTGTTATCAGCCGTAATTGTAACCTTGTAAAAAGATCTAGAATTGTCTAAGAGAAACATTAGTATCTTTTTTTTTTCCATCAGATGGTGTTGCACTATTTGTAGTGCCAGCAGTGGTTCTGTGGTCGAGTGGTAATGCTCTAAGACTGACAGTACATTCGAGAAACGATAAAGGAGCCTCGGAAAGGATCATGCTACAAGCCCTCACTTATCAAGATCCAGAAAGAAGAACAGGTATGAACATATTAAAAAATAATCATTGTAAAGGGCAGTTCACTATAATTCATATTCCACCTAGCTTGAAAATATAAAATTAATAGTTATGAAACAGTTACTTCTACAAAGTTTGCGCTTTTTTGGACCTAATTTAGGACTTTCTTATACTTCTAGTAGTAGTAGGAATTAAAATTCAATTCATTTTAATTTGTTTATTTGCAACTACTTTACAACTTAGGTAGGTACTTAGGTACTTAGGTGCAGCAACACAGTGCTTATTTAAAACTAGTAGGATTATTATTTAGATGATTCGTTTTGTTGTTACGCCTTGTAAACGATGTAAAAGACCATGTACCTATATTTATACTATACTTCATGCAAATAAAGCCATTCATTCATTCATTCAAACATGTTGAATACTAGTAATTCTTCAACGTTTTATTTGAGAAATAAAAACGAAAAAAAGCTAATTAGGCTCCAAAGACGAACAACTTCTTCGTCTTGCTTCAGCATACTAATTTTCTTCTAAATCATAGTTATATTTATATGTAATTTACTACAGAAATGTTTGATTAACTTCTTTATCTAACAGTTACTTATTAGGTTCATGAAAACTCAAAGCAAATGCAATTATGTAACATTCATTACATTAATGTAACATTAACTTTGGAGATTCATTGCCAACTTTGGAAGACCCATTCGGCTCAAGCACGTCGTACGTCTAACTAGATCCAATTAACCAAATTACTCGAAAACTAGTCCGGCGCTTACACCAATTGCGTACTGATAGATAGACAATGAGAGCCCAATCTCCTAGATGAAACGGTCGTATAAATTCCTAGCTATCTACACTTGCTAATAAGAATACTTTGTCTCACTCACGTGCGACTGAAAGCTGACTGTTAGACAGAGACGGCCAATTCTGATTCTCACTTGGACAATATCGTCATTTACACCAGTGATTTAGGTAATTGGAGCTATTGTAAGCAATAATTTGAATTTCAAATAAATTATTTTGAGTAAGTAATAAATTATTCAATCGCAAAAACGTTCTGCGTTCAATTGGGCAATCAAGCCGACCCGCCTAGTTTTATTTCATGTTTGGTTAAATTTTCAACTGAACGTTTTACTCCTATATTTCATGTGTCTCGTTAAAATATTAAGAGGCATATAACTTTCTCCATTTTTAAAACAGCTTTAGGTAGGTATAAAACGAAGACGGAATAGTTTCTTATCACAGAAATGCCTTCGTTGCTTCTCTCAGTAAAACACAGAGGATGCTTTTATGGCCTTACTAAATATAAACTTAAACTTTAGATTGTTCTCAGAAGTGTTTTTATAACAGGATAAACTTTCCAAGAAACTTGGCAGTTCATTATTCTTGCTACCTATAGAGAATTACATAGATTGAGACCAATCATTAGTGTGAAAGTTTACTTAGATTTTCTGGAATTTGGACTCGTGTGATTTATTATGATACGTTATACGTGAAGGAACTATGTATTTGTACTAGCTAGTTACATAATGAAAGGCAGCTTCTTAACCATCCTTCAACTAATTAATAAACGTCCCAAAAGTCAAGATCATCAAGATTGCTGCCCAAAACAGCTTTTTAAATTCCCAAAAGTCGTAGAGCAAAATGTACCTATTTCCAATTAGGTGTAGAATAAACTCTTTTCGGCATAGCATACATATTTTGCATCGCCTTTTAGAGTCATAGTCATTCTCTTTTAGGAATTAGTTTATTATTAGCTCACATAAAAAAGTATCTATTTATCTTCTAGATGGAAGCAGCAACCTCATGGCCGGAGTCTCAAAAACAGCATTCTGGGCAATCATCTTTACGATCGTCATTTGTTCTTGTGGAGCTGTTTTCATTGGTTATTTCTTGAGAAAGAAAAGGTAATCACTTCTCGTAAACCACAGTCTCACTTTACCACGATCTCTACCGAAAAGCCCCGCTTTGACACGATTTATTTTCTTGGACAGTAACAATAAAAATCTATTAACACAACAATTTCATCAAAGATTTTTATAATATCTCAAACATTTTCATCCCTTGGCCTTCCCCTAGCAATCGCTGATTACTGCATCATGGATATAACTACTCACTCAGGCGTAATTTTCAGGAAATTTCTCGACACTGAACCTAACTCTAACTTTACTTATTGAACAGGCTTCGATAGGCAACGTGTCCCCTGTAGGTGGGGACATCAGCGCTTCGAGCCGAGGAACATGCCAAAGAATTTCGACCGGATGAGGATTGACTCAGGGTGCAGTGGTCAGCCTATACCCAACATCTAGGGGAAGGTTGCGGGTTCCCTTCGAATTCTAAGTTTCCACTCAACCATCTTTCAGCCAGTCAAATTTTACGGCAATTGCGTTAATCGCCGATCAGTTTGATGTCAATAGACGATAGATGGCACTACGTCTGTCGTATGTTTACCATAATTGCAGTAAAATTTGATTAAGCCGAACTAAAAATTAGAGTAGTAAGTAAGTTAAGTAGTTCAGTGTATACTTAAAATGTCAGTGTAAGTGTGGGTTAACATTTTAAAACTAATGAAAAAAATCATCACAATTATCTAACTTGTACCTATTTAAAAAATGTTTGTCATTCATGTCATGTTTTTTTGGTGACTCTAGAAGTAGGCCCCCAACGAAGCAGCCATCTTCAGAATTGCAAATAAATGCTGGTGATGGCCAGTACGTAGTGGCTTACACACTGAAGCCACCGAAACATGCTCAACCGGATATTTTGAATCCACCTCCCGGTAAGAAAATCGTCATTGTTATTATATAGTATTAAATAGAGTGCATTATTCTCTCACCTCACTGTTACATCAGACTGAAATTATTTTAATCGCCGTCAAAGTTCATTCGTTGTTTTTCACCTTTAAATACTCCTCGCGACGACGACTGAACTGGCTGAATACGAAAGTTTGGATGTTTGTTTTTCAATACGTCTGAACCGTATTTTAATACCTATTTCTGTATCAAAAATAACTACGTATATAAATTTAAACTCCCAGGTCGATATTCACGGATAAACTGCAACTTGCAGTTGCAATTAGGTACCAACCAGTTCAGAAGCCAGAATTATTTTAAGCCATGACAACAGTGTAGGAACAGGCTGTAGCATCGAGGGGATATTATACTGAGGTGCAATAATAGTACCTACTTACAATAAGTAAATCATTAATACGAATACGCGTATGAATATTTTACTTATTGTCAAACAGCCATTATCACTGCAAAGTGAACTCAAATTGATAAACAGGTTTTGTACAGTATCATTGTACTCGATATTTTGGGGGAACTCAACAGGGAAACTAAAAGTATTTAAGGCACAAAAACGCTGTATTCGAGCAATTTCCGGACTGCATAGGCTGGACTCCTGCAAGGATCATTTTATTAAACTAAAACTACTTACAGTACCTACCAGCAATTTACATCTATGAGGTAGCTGTCTTTGTTAAATGCAACCCCAAACTATTTGAAATGTTTGCAGTTGGAAGCCGCTTGGAGGGTAATCTTCGTTGTTTACCATGCAGAACACAATTATTACGCATGAGTGTATTTTGTATGGCACCCACAATATTTAATAAAATCCCAAAATCTGTTCGACTGTTGTCTATTAGTGAATTTAAGCTCAAATTAAATGACATTTTAGTTAAAAAAGCATATTATAGTATAAACGAATTTTTGTATGACAAACTTAATTTAATTTAATATTATATAAGATTGACATTAATGATAAATTTATATTTTTTTTAATTTGTAACTTATTAGTTATTATGTAATTTGTAATCTAATTAATATTGGTTTAAGTCTTTGTATTTATAATGTTTGTATGACCGATGTCAGAATCTAGTGATCTGTACTCTAAACCTCACCATCTATCAATGTACCTAGGTTCACGAACAATAAATTAATTATGAATTATTAATCATTAGTTATCGCTCACAGATGCACTATTTCTCATGAAAATAAGCTTGAATTAATAAAAAACAAGTTTTATATATATATATAAAGTATATAGCAAATAACTAACGAACTTCGAATATGGCTTCTAAGAGTTGTTTTTGATAAAAACATCTGCCTGCAGACAACAAACAAACTTTACAACTGGTTTTCAGCACGGTTTCTAACTTTTTTTTTGTTTTGGACAGAACCGTTCATAGAACACTAGGTGATTCAAAAGGGCTTATTATCCACCCAATTGGAAATAAAGTACGCCTTTTGATAATTCACCATTTTTCATTGAAAAAACAACATTGTTTTTGCTTAGATTCTTTCTTTTTGTTGAATAATTCTCCTCTTTAGGGATAATATACATAAATGAATCACGTATGATGAATAATTAGGTAGGTATATTAGATGAGTATTCTAAACTTTTAATATAACCTTAATTAATCATAAAAAGTTTTTATTGAACATAACCAGTAGCTAATAAATGTTTTGCTATGCGGTATAAAACTCAACGAGTATTATGAAAATATATTCCGAAAATACTGACGTATCAAAAAATGCCACCCAATTTACTTCACTGTTCTCGAAAACTTCAAATAATCAAACTAGGACGCTTTATTTTAGATGGGTGTCCTCCAAGCTTGAAGTGCGGGATAGACGGCAACGTCAAAAATGGCGCTCTTCACGTAGGGGAGGAGTGGGGAGAACGCTCCACACACACGGATGAAGAGGAAGCTAGACCTGTGAGTAACTAAGTTCTTAGTTTTATGTTTTTAGTATATAATCCATTGTTCACAGCCGTGTTTCCTAAACACGGCTCGTTTTATGGAGTTTTATTTTTCACTAGCTTCCGCCCGCGGCTTCGCTTGCGTGGTACCTTCTTCTTCTTCTTCTTCTTCCTGCCCTTGTCCCACATTATGTGGGGTCGGCACAACATGTTTTCTTCTTCCACTCTCTTCTGTTAGCCGTCATCTCCGCACTCACATCTTTCTTACTCATGTCATCTCTAATACAATCCATCCATCTTTTCTTCGGCCTTCCTCTAGTCTTATATCCATCCACATTCATACCTAACGCTCTTCTCGTTACATGACTTTCATCCCTCCTCATGACATGCCCATACCATGCTAACCTATTACTTCTCAACTTTTCCGTCACTGGCGCTACTTTCAAACTTCCTTTGATGTACTCATTTCTTATTTTGTCCATTCTTGTCACTCCACACATCCATCTCAACATTCGCATCTCTGCCGCATGCACTCTTCTTTCATCCGTCCCTTTGGTAGCCCAACACTCAGATCCATACATTACGACAGGCCTTATGATCGTCTTGTAAACTTTCCCCTTAAGTTTAAGGGGCATTTTTGGATCACACGTAGTTCCTGTGACCTGTCGCCATTTCATCCATCCCACATTTATTCTATTTTTCACGTCTCGGTCAATATCGCCATCGTTCTGTATGAGTGAACCGAGGTACCGAAAATCGGAGCAGACTGGAAGGGATACACCATCTAAGGCAATAGGGGTAAAACTAGATGGACCACCGAAGTAGCAGAACAGGTGCTCAGTTTTTGTTCTGCTGATCTTCAATCCGACACTCTCCAGTTTACCCCGCCATTTTTCCAACCTGCTCTGGACCTCAAGTGCATCTTCTCCAAGTGCGCTGGAAGAGTTATTTTCAAAAACTGATGAATGAGGAGAATGATTGGAGTGGTTTGCTAGAGAAAGTTCCACTAAGCATGAGTGTGGTCAACGAGGTGAGTATGGATGAAGTTAGAAAAGCTGTACAAGGTATGAAGAATGGAAAAGCTGTGGGACCAGATGGTATACCAGTGGAAGTATGGAAGTTTTTAAAGGCAGATGGATGGAAGTGGCTGACTTTATTCTTCAATAAGTTGTTGCATGATGAGGCGATCCCAGATGAATGGTGCAATAGTTCACTGGTGCCCATTTTCAAAAACAAGGGTGACGTACAGGACTGCAACAACTACCGAGGAATAAAGCTCATGTCGCATAGTATGAAGGTTTGGGAGAGAGTGATAGCAAGAAGAATGAGAGAGGAGAGTGAGATATCACAGAACCAATTTGGGTTTATGCCTGGTCGTGGGACAATGGACGCCATATTTTCGCTTCGCCAACTGTGCGAAAAATACAAACATGCGCACAAAAACTTGCACATGGTGTTCATTGACCTAGAAAAGGCGTACGATAGAGTACCCCGAAAGGTTCTGTGGTGGGCTTTGAAAGAGAAAAGAGTGCCTGGGAAATATGTGCGGCTTGTACGTGCCATGTACGCTCGAGCCTGCACGCATGTCCGGTACCTACCTACATAAAAAGTTGCCTATGTGCTATTCTAGGTTAATAACATTTTTATAGGTATGCCAAGAATCAACGAAATCGGTTGAGCCGTAACGACGTCGTTGTATAACAAACATCCAAACATACTCACATTTTTTTTTTTTATACAACTGAGGTGGCAAACAATCTTACAGCCCACCTGATGGTAAGGGGTTACCGTAGCCTATGAGCGCTTGCAATACCAGAGGCATCACGCACGCGCTGCCGACCCCGAACCCCCTTCCCCCCTAAAGAGCTCTGGCAACCATACTCACCGCAAGAACACAACACTATTTGAAACAAATAATGTTATTTGGCTGCGATCTTCTGTAAGGCGGAGGTACCTCCCCAGGCGGGCTGCTCCAATTCAGAACGAGAAAATCTCGCTGTGCCCTACCTCCTCCTCCTCACATACTTTCGCATTTATAATATTCTTAGTAGGATAGGATTCATTTATAGATAGTTAGATCACGTGGGCCAGCTTAAAACTGAGCAAAAACACAGTGTATAAAAATTATATTTTCTTTCAGATATTACAATCACCGAGAGTGTCAAGTGTCACGGGAAATATGTCGTTAACCAGGCGAGAGCATTTAATAGCAGAGGAGATACCAGGGCCAGAGAGTTGTGTATAGAGATTTACCTTTAGAAAAACCCGTAGTCTTTGTATATTGTATAATTAATTGTAAATTGGTGATAATGATAGTGTGCCATAGAAAATTACGGGTTATTCCCAGCAGGTCCTGCATAATATTGGTCCGGCAGTGGCACTGCTTCTATTAATAGGAGGCAGGTCCTGCCGAGAATAACCCAAAATGTCGACGATAGAAGCATTTAGGTAAACAATATTATGAAATAAATGAATTATGAATAGCAGAAGTACCAATGTTGCAGAACCCGCAATGTTTTGTAAGTATTATTTTGCAAGCCGTATTCAAATGGCTTGTCTATATGTATACTATATATCTTTACTTCTAATGGTGAATGTTAATTTTGATTTTGACATTTGTAAGAGTACGATATAGCTCAACGATAACGCAAGCTCTTAAAAACTCAAAATTTACTTTATTCAGTATAGAGATAAGGATCGTTTTGAAATAAATTTCAGATGATATATCCCACGCCGTTTGAACACGGCTTTAGCGATTCTGAGACCAAGCTTTTTGTTATGGAGTATTATTTTGCCAGCCTATATAACAATGTCTTATTCTTACTCTGTATAAATCTAGTCATTTTTGTAGGAAGAATTTTTGTACATAATTGTCTGTATTGACTGTAAAATTGTGATAAATAAAATTGTAAATATTTAAATTGAAAAAAGTAAGAATCGAATAAAATAATTCAGTTCAATGTGCAGTTGTTTTAATCTTGTTAATTAAAAAGTAGATACTTGAAATTTTCTACTTACGCCACTCTAAGGACCTTCATACATTACGATAATCGCAAGTGAAGATACTTCAGTCGTATGCCAATAGAGTCCATGTTCGCTACTCGGGTTCGTACATTACGCTATCAAAAACACAGGGGTAGTCAGAGGCATATCAATTTGGCAAATGCCCGCATTTTGCAGCAGGTGATTATTCCTTACGTGATACGTTGCAAACTCATCGCCGCTACCAGAAATCATGTGAAATACTAATAGCATTGAATTTTAATAGTTTTTTTCCATTCATTTCGACGAACCTTAAAGCTTCTCTAAGAAAGAAGAAAGAAAGAAATAATTTATTCTTCCAAACTGTACATAACAACCTATTTTGCATAACTGCAAAATAGGTTGCAGCGTAGACACCTATAACACAAGTTTACGGCAATGTATATAAAAAGACTTCGCCGTCGAAATGGCATCCCGTATCTGAAAAGGCATTAAACCGTTAGATATTTTTATCGTGCCAGTGCAAGCAATTAGCTACTCGATTTGATGTCTCGATGTGTATTTTATTATACGTTTAGGTGCGCACTGTACAGCTTCCTGAGGCACATAACAGCTTTTGTTGTCCCGTAGTGCACTATGAATACCTAGTCTATACATTTTTTAATCAATTGCCACATTTATGACGGAGAATCACTTGAGATTAGCTCGACTGATTTGGCTTATATATTCATCGTTGTCTTCGTAATTGTTAGGGCAAGGTTTGGGTGAAAGATTTTTTTTGGAAAAAGTCGTAAATTTAGATGGGAAATGTTGGAAATTCGGATGGTATTTTATGGAAAATCTTTAAATAAAAATTTGACGTTTAAATATTGATAGAGGCACAGATTGAGAGTTCAGCTGTCACATGTTTTCATCAAAAAAACGTGAGTGAAACCGCGCTGGTACAGATAGTATGCAATAAATTCCCCTTTTTCCAATCGTGTTGTAATGTCCTTTTGTGGAAATGATAACGAGGACTACTGGGATGTCCTTGGTATCATTTCCTCAAGTTGACAAATCTGAGTACTTCCATCAACGGTTTTAAAAATAACTTATTTCCAAGAGAGTTTTGTTTTATCAGCTCTCAACAAAACGATGCTGACTTTTTACTGAGGATCCAAAGGCCGCATGCGTCAAGGACATCGAGCAACAAAACATCCTAATTGTTTAACCAGCTACCCAGTGGTGGATTACGTTAGATCCTCATTACTGTGCTTCTGAGATCCCATTTTAGCCCTGGAACGAAACGGTAGCCACTATAATATACACGACCGTAATTTAGCATTGAAAGCATTGACGTCAGCGCTTTGAAATCATTTCTAATAAACATAATAAACACTGTACTTAGTTCTGATCAAGACCGGAATATTTATGTCCGGAATATTTGTTTAAAAAAGTAAAGGTTCTCGAAAGGTGACCACGAAACAAGCAGTGATTGAAGGAGGAACCCGATGGACCGACGACATTGCTAAAGTTGCAGGAAGTCGATTGATGGGAAAAGGTTCAAGACCGTTCTGGTCCGCCTTTATGGAACGTTTTGGGAGCTTTAGTCCAGCAGTGGACTTCTACAAGCTGATGATGATGATGATTTATTGTAATAACTTAATTAAAACGTACTTATGGCTGCTAATATAAAGTCCGTAATAATATGACAGTGATCGCTATTTAGGAAACTAAGCTTTAGAGATACACTACATAGCTTGCATAGCAGCGATTCACACAAATGCATGCCAGTGTATTGTACTCTCTGGCATAATTGTGCGTCAATCGTTTTCCACTTTAAAAACTCGTCTAAGAAAATTTTTCTTTGGTTTAAAAAGTATTTTGTCACTATGCAAGCTAAAAGAACAAATGTTTTTACGAAAGAGTTGCTTACTCAATTCCTTTAATGAACCGCACCTATATTTCATTGAAATTACGTTCAAAAGCTTACATTTATCTAAGTTTAGTCGACTAAAGACGCAGCATTTCTTTCTAGTCGTCGAGAATGGTGCAAAATTCCCTAGCGTGTGCTCGTTTAGCTCGTAATTTTTCATTGAGCCTGAGAGTCAGCGGGAAAGCCTCCAATTAAGTTTCTCTTTACCGTTTGCCCCGGAAAAGGGGAAGAAAAATGAACAACAGAGGCAGGGGACAGTTGCGAAGCCTACTGCCGTATGATGTCAAATGACCTTTGCGAACCCTCTAGTGGCCTCTCGTACCACGTTACGTTTTTTGTGGAGCAGTTTGTAGTGTTTCTCTGTGAGAGATCAAGGGACGTTTTTGTCGGCGCAGCGGTGTTAACGAAAGTGTGATTTGTGAAAGTAAGCGTTCGTTTGTGGTCTTGTTTTAGTATTTCTTTGTGAGTTTTTGACGTAGCCGCATAGTTGTTAGCAAATTCAATGGTTTTTACACAGGCATAAAACCAATGTCTGTTTTTTTCATTAGACTCCGTAGGAGCATTAGCGTGAGACACTAGTTCCAAGGGTTTTTCACAAAGAACAGTATGTAATGTAGAACAAATAAGAATTCCGTGGTAACGTTTAAAATAACCCTGAAAAGTCTAGCTCATGACGTGACAGATGATGAAAGCACCAGGGTGGTGAAAGGTTCCTTTTCTTCATATCATTTTAAGTGTTTATTATATTATATCTTTTATAATCGATTCGACATGCCGGTTGCCTCAATCGATTTCAGTAGACTCATAAAATAGGAAGCGCATCTAAGTTGCATTAGGTGGAGGTGTAAATTGAATTAAGTACTTTATCACATTTCTGACAATAAATTCACTCACCTAGTGCCTATAAAGTTGTAGGTTGATTGAGTCAGTATTTTTATTGTTTCGGGCCTTGAATCAATGGCGAATGTTTGAGTAATAAAAACTTTACGATTGTTTTCACGGTGAAATTTGTGGCCCGTGAAATGCTCTTCCACAGTCATTTTCTTACTGAAAGCTCATCTCAAGAGACTCTCCGTTCTTTGTTATGGCCGACGTTTTAATTTGCTTCACACCTGTATTCAGCACAGGTTTTATTACTCTCGCACGGATCGACGCAATCTGTTGATTTCTTGAGGAAATGGGTCGAGCGCTTTTGAGTTTTATGAAACGAATCCAAGCACCGTTTGGAATTTATGCAATACTCGCTTCTGCTCACGGCTACGCTCATGTGATACTGAGGTAAAACTTAGCCCATAAGCTTTACTAGGTAAAGAACTCTTTTCAAGTTTCATCGAAATCGGTTGAGCCGTTACGGCGTGATTGTACAATAAACATCCAAATACCTCACAAACTTTCGTATTTATAATATTAGTAGGAGTACCTGTTACCCGCGACTTCTTCCGCATTTATATGAAAGCTAGTACCTCATAATTTTAACCCACTAGGTACTTTGCCCCCTCTAAGGATGATTTTGAAAACATGCTTTAAACACTTATTTCTTTAATTCTTACCAAAACCCAAAATATTAATTTTCAGATCTTTAGTCTTGAAAAGGTAACAAACAATAATCAAACAGTCATTTTTGAAATTATAGTATTAAAAAGTATATATTAAAGTATGGATAACCGACAGAGCCTACAGAATTCGTTTGGAATTTGAACCGAGCGTGTACCTAATTTATTTTCGTAAATGTGTGGCCCTCCTACGCCACATGATTGCAGGATTTCCAGGTGAGCCAGTTTTACCCTACCTCTCAATTTGCCCCTACTTTCGAACATGCGTACTCATATTCTTTATTACCTTGAGGGTGAAACCGCAATGCAATCCCGTCTACAGGCTACAAGGTGACCAAGGATACCCGAGCGCGTAGGTAGCCAACGGTGGGTTAACTAATTGGGTAGGGCGGGTCGGATGTGCGAACAAGGCAAATGAAGATTTATCATCTACCTCGGTCTACGGAGCCCCGGTAGCCGGTTATCAGGTTACGGATATTTTTGTTGGCGCTGTACTGTTCCGGTTGAAACGGTCAATTGAAGGGAAGAATGATGTGATGTTTGTGTTCAGGTAGTGATGCGTTATCATGGGTCAGGGAGGTATTGTTGTGTTTGTTTCAGAGTACAGTTACTGACGAGGTTTTGATTAAGAGATCGCGTATATAGAGTAGTATAGTAGAATATATTTAAATAGTCAGGTTTTAAGATGTCAAATTGAGATAAACGTCCATTTAGATTGTTTTTCATGGTTCCGTACCTCATTTGGAGAAAAACGGAACCCTTAAAGGATCATTTTGTTGTCCTTTAGGTATCAACTTGAAATGTATACCAACTATTAGGGTCAGTGAACTTATAGTGCCGTATAAAATTCAAGTTTCTAGCTCAATGCATTAAAAATATAGGTTCTAATAAAAACCTGCAGATAACCCTATGGCCTCCACGCGAGAGCAACCATGCAGATAGATAAATACAAATGTATAGTACATAGCAAAAATACAAAAAAGTATGTAGGTAGATAGGTAACAAGACTTTGCAAACATGCTTCTCCGAAACATGTTGAAACCATAGATCTCAATATCAAAGATATCAAAGACCGGTCTTCCAGCTATAAAAACCACAGACCAGTGCCCAACTTACCTCGAATATGTTATTCCTCGAAAAACCGGGCAGAAATCAGCAACCTTTGCTGACTCAAAACATTTCAAGCTGGCGCTCAGTGAGTCGCTAGTAACATACTTCCTGACGTAAACAGATAGTTAATCGTCCATCTTTACTTGCTTACCAAACATATATTACACAGTTTTTACTAGTTTTTATAAAGCATTGAACACGTAAATGAACCCACAGGCTCCCATTTACGTGTTCAATGCTTTATGTCAATAAATAGTTTTTTACACTAATATTAGAAATGCGCTGGTAGCTCTGTCTCCTGTTTCTCTATAGATACCTTTACACGAATAAACGTCTGCACCTTTTTCCACAGTTAAAGATCATATAGAGAAGAGTGAAGCTGCAGGCGGAAACCAGTGGTTTCATAAAAATCTCACCTAGCATAACTAGTCTCCTCAGAGCTTTTTCTTTGAAACAAGAAGTACCATAGGCAACAGTCATTCGCTTCCATTTCATCTTGAAGAAAACGCGAGGGAACCACCTGTAAGCATCGTTAAAAATAAATAATAATGAAATAAAATAAATATTCCGGACATATCACACACGGTCAACTGATCCCAAACTAGGCATAGCCTGTACTATGGGTCCCAGAGACTGATATGCATAATAGATAAATATTTATATAACACACAGAACAAACATCATATTAATCACACAAATGTCTGTCCAGTGCGGGAATCGAACCCGCGACCTCTAGCGCAGAAGGCAGAGTTACTACCAACTGAGCTATGAGGCCAGTCCAACTCACTATCTAGCAAACACCTTGTATTGAGACTAAAAGGCACTCCACTCTTACTCTTAGCCTCTTGAACGTTTGTTGTCATTACCTAGTCAGAGTAATAGTACAGTTCCGTCGCCTCAACTACTGATTCAGTTAATTCGACTACTCGTTGATCAACGGCCAGCGGCGCAGGCCACCGCTTCCAGCTAATAATCCCTCAATTTGATTGCCGCGAAATCAGCTGCTATTTATTGAGTACTATGCTGTTTACCGGGTATAATGTGATTATGCCTGCAGTGGATCACATCATCACTATCATCATCAGCCTGATTAAGTCCTCTCCTAGAGGTCTAGAGCTGCTAGAACATATGATGAAATTTCACAAACGCTAGTTGGATTCGTCGGTAGCAGTGGATTATAATGGTAGGTACAAACCCTTTTATAATAAGTATGTGGAACAGCTTTAATAAAAACAACAGATTTAATACTGCTGTAAATTAGGGGGCGGATTATTTTTCTTTTTAAAGCCTCACCTTGTTCGATTGGCACCACACTAAAGTCCTACATTTCATTTTGTGAAAGGATAATAGAAAAAATTATAGGCCTAAGCCGTGTTTGTCTCTGATTCTTCTAGGCGATGAAAAGGCGTAACTTCCTCTAGTTGCAAAGTAATCCTAGTGATTTATTGAAATAAACACTATTATCTTATGGCATTCTGGCATTACAATCATCGAAGTTTCACACAAAAATTCCCGTTTTGTTTATCCTCGAAATTGCGATAAATACGGACCTATACCCATCATTCCTTACTTTCGAGATTCGCACTATCCTGAACTTAGGTACCTGCTTAAAATCACGAACATGTTTCCCCCAGGTCACATAAGTAATCCTAGGGGCACTGATCGCCAATGAGGTATGTTTTCCATTTCTATGCTAATGGGATTTGCCAATGAATAAGGTTCGAGGCACAATACAAACAGCATACAGTAAAGACACTTCAAAGATGAATCTAAACAGCCTACTTTTACAACTGCTAGAGCTCAGGCCTACTCAGGACAATGAAAAAGACATCGTGCAGCCATATAATTCAATTCCCTTACATAAACATCAGAGTGAGATTATTTTCATAGGAATGGCAAATCAGGTCTGATGTGAGTGATTAGGTATGTCAGTGTGAGGGGTGTGAAAAAATCGGGGGATTGCTCTTTTTGGAGTCCTGGAAGTTTTGCCACCAAATTCTTGAAATTCTTGCCTATAAATTCTGTTGACAAGAAGGAATTCTTGAGATGTTGTGTGAGGCTGCCGGGGCATAATTACTGGCAAACGAGTTTTAACAATTACACATGTCCTAAGACTTATTACAAGACCATTAGGTACAACTAATTATAAATGCACTCTCTGGAGTGTGATGCCTCTGGTGGTATTATAGGTTACGGTAACCACTTACCAATGGGTGAGCCGCATTCAGATAAGCTAGTTATATTGTATAAAAAACTAAATTACTTCTCCTAAAAACTAGTTTTTATTTTTGTGAGCATACTGCTCGACTATTTATTGTATTGCGGCCAACAGCTTTGTGAATTTATTTTTCCTATCTCAACGGTATTGTTTCTTTGCACTTCGAAAATGGATTTTCGAAATTGGAATTTTTGTAGTTATTGGGAGTAGGGTATTTGAGTATCGATAACGTAGACATTAATTTATGGTTTTTTTGCCTCAAGAAAAAATATTCTGTACACTACTGTGTCCAACGCACATACGCAAAACTTTTTAAAATTAAGTTAACGCTCAATGATGTACGTTAACGTAATTCGTAAGTACACCGATAACATTACAAAATACATGTCTTACTCAAAAATCTTTACAGATTAGGTAAGTACCCTTTTATAATAATATATTATATTCTAGACCATCTTAAGGGACAGTTCACACATAGAAGCGATGCGGCACGGCGCGTAGCATAAAAATTCGTCTTCGTCACGTAACCAGTTCGCTTTTGTTCTCTCACTGAAAAGTGTAATTTGTAGTGCTAGTAAGTACTGTAGTAAAAAAGATAATTACTTTATTGTAAATGCGCGCCGCGTTGTCTAGTTGCGTCGAGTTTCAGTACGAGCTGACCCTAAGACAACAGATTAACAAATAATATGTTGTATAGCATTACAGACAATGTAAGCACCTTCTTATGTACATAAGAGCTTATAAGTAAAATAAACCAAGGGTCTTCTTTTTCCTTTGAAAAGTGTTCAAAGCACGGAATAATACCTACCGTCACGTCATTGCTTTCACCTTTTGGTACATTAATCTTTACTTTTATAAGCTTCTTTGTATGTAATAAAAATGAGCTTAGCGACACATACGTCGGTGAATGGTAAAGGGGGTGAACACAATGCGCCCAGATTGCCAATTGAAGTTGTGTACAGAGAGGTACAGTCTTGGTATAAAGGCAGGTTTTATTGTGTGTTACATCCCGTGATGTGGGCTTATATGTACAAATCTTTACATATCCTTTACACGCCAACTAACCCGACAATTTGGCATTCGTGGGCTATCCTTACTAATATTATTAATTCAATTAAGTAAAGCCATGTTCAAACGACTTGCGATATGTCATCTGAAATTTGTTTCAAGCTGACCCCACCTCTATTGAATAAAGGCTTGCGATATCGTTGAGCTACAATATCATACGCCCTAAAATGTCAAACTCAAAATTGACGTTCGTCGGTAGACGTAAGGATCCTTTTATAATATTTTCTTAATTGATAATAAACTTAAATTAGATGGTATAATCGCTCGACGTTTGAACAAAGCTTAAAAATGTTTTTTGTTGGTTTTCACGCAGCAACGGAACAACGGAGCAACGGGTCGTACGACGTGACGACGTGATTTTTGACAAGAGAATCAGACAGTGACAATATCGTCCTTATAAACGGGTACCACGCGATTTAGGCCGCGGGCTGAAGCTAGTTTTGTGAGAAGCCCCATTTCAATCCATGATGAAAATTCACGTGAAATTTAAAACCGATTGCAACATTGGTGTCGGTGCTACTTGAAAAGAATCTCACACAATCAGAGGAAGTACCTAGTCCGCATTTTGCAACATAGTTTTTACAACCTATCACTTATGAGTGTTACACGTGTTTTTCCATGAGTGCCTTTCCATTATGAGTGGTTTCATACGCGGTGGTATAAAAACCCGTTTACTTTATGCACGCAGCCTTACATTCCTGTGGGTGATTTTTAACATGTCAATAGAAAAAAACATATTTGCAGACTCTCGACGAGTAAACAAACACGTTCCGAACACGTTCGCAGTTTTATTTCACGACAACACAACAAACACTTTCAAAAATGAATATTTTCGCTCCGCTCGACATTTAAAATGTTTTTTTTAATAAATAAATATTTAGCCGGTCGCTTCAAATCGAAAGGTATCATGGTAATGGTGTGGAAGCGTGCTACTGGCATCCCATACAAAACCAGCTTTCTATATGGGCACGCGGTGCCCATATAGAAAGCTATGCTGGTTAGGTTGAGTAGTTTGCCATCTTGTACCGAAAAAGACTGCCCATTCTGTACGAGCGTTTTTGAGATCAAGTACATTCAGCCGAGAAAGTGAAGTAGTGAGTAGAAGTGTCTGTTGGGCATAGGCCCCAAAGAGTACTGGGACTTGAACGAACTTGAGCCTTCTACATCCACCGACTTCTAGTAAAGTCGTCGGTCCTGCGGGGGCCTTCCAACACTGCGTCGTCCGGTTCGCGACCGCCATTCAAGAATCTTTATTCTTGGTTGTCGGTTTTAAAATCTAAGTATTTATGACCTTTATTGATAATATCTTAAATTCGATATTCTAGTTGGAATAAATGTTGTGATTCGATTTAATCTCCTTTTAACGAATCCAGGCAGAAGTTTTCCAGGCAGTGTAACCTACTTTGGAAGAGGACGAACGAGGTTGCGACGTGACGACGGTTAAACCGTTCAAGAGACAGCTAGTTTCCTGAACGAATATTATACAGTGACCTATTTAGGTACTATTGAAGCCGCGTTAGCCTAGTGGGGGGTACCTCGACTTCCGATCCAATGTTCCTGGATTAGAAAAAATAATGTGCGCAATTGCGCAATCAATAGAGCTCAAATCTTACTACTTTCTGAAAATATTATGTTGAAAATTTATTATTGCATTTACTCTTTGTACTCGCAGGACATTTCGTTTAGTTAAAATGGTGAGTGATAATGTCATTTAAAATTTATTTCAATTTGATTCTTCGGCTGATGATTCAAGTCAATTTTGAGTTTGACTTTGAAGGCTGAACTTTTTTGTTGACATACTCAAACTTTAGATACAGAGGGTTTCTCGGAAAAGATAAACAAAGTTAAATCGTGCGATTTAACCTACACGCATTTTGGGGACCGTTATAACCATTTGGGAATAAATAGTTCTCAAATTGCGATCACGAACCGGATAACGTACATAGATAGTGTTGGAAGACGACAGACAGAGGATGGACCGACGACATTGTTAAGGTTGCGGCAAGTCGGTGGATAGAAAAACTCAGAACCGTTCGCCATGTCACTTTGGGGGACGCCTATGTCAGTTTGGGCTACAGGCTGATGCTGATGCTAACACGCATATTCAATAGTTCACTAGAGTTTGTTGCTCTATGGTTGTGGTCTCTACATAGCACTTTAAAGCTTTCTTGCTTGTCTTTGTCTTGTTGTTTTCATTCTTGGTCATCCTGTAAAATTTCATATTAAGTATTAATGTATGGTGAGTATAAGGCCCTGAAAAGGGCATAATATGACTGTCGCTGAAGGAATCAGTGTAGTGAAAGTGTGATTAAAGTGCGCCTCTTAGAGACTCCTTTCGTTCACACACTTTACAGCTACCAAAATGGCTAATATGTTTTTTTAATGTAAAATTATATCTGATAGGTAATAAAATTATGTTAAAATTAAAGTTAAACCCGTTTCAACTCGTGTACGTTACTGGGGCGTTCATGAATACACCTACAAGTACTCGTACCAAGATGAATAAACTTGCGTAATTTGTAGGTACTCGTAATTTATGTTGCCTCATGCTACCTCATACATTCACAATACAGGGTGTAGCATTAAACCAAATACTTAATTAGGCCGGACTATGCTTCTCGATCGGAATCGTTAGTCACTGCAGTTGCAGCTTTGTCTAAACGCAGCTGATGCGTTTAGTCAATTGCGTTAACATCTGCATTAAGTAAATTGTCGCTACAATAGTCAACACTCTATAGTTTCAGTCAGTTAATATTGTTATTAGTCACTTTGTTACCTATTTGGCTACTTTGGGACTGACATATTTTTAGAAAAACAGTCGAATAAATACCCAACTGTCCATACATAGTCCTGACCATTCTCTGTCTCATATTTAATTCGTTGCGTTGTTTATCGGCTTGATAAAAGTACGTCTGCCTTTTTTTTTGTTTACTGTTTGAAAAGGACAGGTCGAAAGTTATAGAGCAGATAAAATTAGTGGCTGATTAACCACTAACTTTATCGGCTCTGAGTAACAGGGTGAGACTATTACCGATGTACATTTTGACACCTAAGCCATGAAACCCTTTAGACTATTTAACATGTTGACCGCCCACACCTTAACGGAATAAGTTGTAACTCTTTTGTTATTTTCAATAGCAGTTTTCTTACAACCTGTATGTATACATACGCAAGTTAAGTGTTATGTGAGTAGGAGTTTAGTCTTATCTTGGCGGAAAATATGGGCTCTCTGCAGTGATGTCGTGAAACCTTTTAGTGGTAAGTCTGTGATACTGAAGTTTCGAGAACATTATACAAAAGTGTATTTGAAGACAACTTTATGAATTACCTACTTCTAACCAGATATAGTTACTAAACTAGTTACGTAGTTGGTATCGCACTGCCGATTTACGGCGAAGGTTGGGATAGAACCTCAATGGTTCGATCATTTTGGGTAGCATTTAATAAGTGTTGCTTGGACTTTAAAAGAAACTAGGCTCACAACCTATATCCCCGATTAGGGTAAACAACCCCTCAGATCTTCAGGCGGTCAGATCCTTGAAGATGTCTAAAGGGGGTAGTCAGAGGCATGTCCAATTATTTTGGTACATGCCCACGTAATGGAGTAGTGAGTATTCCTGACGTGACATGTTGTCCATTTATTTATTAGGGCAAGTAAGTTCCTTTACATTACTTATAGAAATATTTATTACAGAAAGTAAATTTAAGCCTATTAAAAACATTTACCAAATGTTTTTACAGGTGGACACAATCGTTCCCAATATCAACCACAAAATCATTTAAACAAAATAATTATTAGTATTTTCGTGGAAAACTTCCTAAGTGAGTAAAATTCCTTCTACCAAGTTCTTCGTATCGAAGTCAATAAAACCTATTGTCTCGGAGTATTGACCTCGCGGTTTATTTGATTTTATGTATTATTTGTTAACTTCGGTCATGTTCCCATCTCCAAATAAAAAAATCAATACAATTGGTATTTTTCTTTCTCTGCAAAATCGAAAATATGACATCATTATAAAAAAGGAGTCGCTACGAACTGCACTAAATACTGAAATAGGTTCTTCCACCATTGAACAACCCTTTTTATGCAATAAACGTAGTTATAACAGTCACTAAGTTAATTATATGGCTAGATAAGTTATTTAATGAACTTGGTGGGGACTTTAAACCCTAATGCTACATCGAAGCAGTCTAAGTCATGGCCAGTGGGGATTTCTAGAAACAATATCCCAGAAATCCCCATGTGTCCCCATCCCCAGTTTGGATTTCTCGTATTTTCTTCCAGAAATTCATACCAAGCTCCGCACTGGTGACATCACAATCCTTTTAAAACAACCATGCATACCCTATCTAAGGCCAACGCCACGTTCGTGTTGCTGCAACTGCTGCGGGGAAGGGTGGCGGTGACCTGCAGCCCCAGCGGGAGCGATGACGCTTCGCTTGCCGGTTCTATCTCATCAGCTGGTCGCGGTTCAAACACCATCAAAGTGTGTTGCCACCAGCTGTTCAGTATGATGGTAGGTATAACATTATTTAACTTGCACTCGCAATCACGCACTGGGTGGCTCGGCCAGCCGCCATTGTTATGCGCATAGTGCATGAATAAGCACGTGTACTGATCGTGCGTATAGTGTTAGCGACAAGTTTACTGCTTTATGGTTGGTGGAGATTCTACAGGACGGGTATCGGTATTTAATCCTCGCCACAGCTTAAACTATTCATTAATTTATGAAATAAAAATGAGTCTAGCACTCCATTATTTGATGAATTAAAAACCCAATCAAAAGATCCCTTGAATCTCGTTGCATGAGTACGAAATTTTGGGGTGCACAATTTTAGTCCAGAAGATCTCTATAGTTTGAAATAAGTTAATTGTATTCGGTAGGTAACACTAAACAAAGGTAAGCTGGATAGAAGCATTCACCAAGTCCCGCAACAACTAGCGATCGAACTAAAACATAGGAACAAGTCGAACAATGTCCAAGTATTTATCGCGGGCTTATTGTTTTCTATCACGAATACCAACAATGCGACTTGTATACGGCGGTGTAAAGCTTTGGTCTGATCGTCACATGACGACGGCCTTATTATAGCAGTGAGCACGACTGTTAACTTTATTTTCGAATAGCAAAGCAAATAACTTGAGTGAAATGCTGACCCATAGCCTTTTGGCCACAATTGGGAATCACTTTGCTCTTATTTTATAATAAAAAATCACTATAAAAAATACTTTGTTCAGACGTGTTCAGTTAGTGATATTAATATCTCTTTTACAATAAATTTTCTTATCGAGTGGTAACCGTATTTTGGGAGCACTCGAGATCGACGGTGCTCCGCTGGCATAGCGGCAGGAAGCCTTTGCTCATTGATCCGGAGGTTCTGTTCTATCTCGGTTTGACCGTGTCGAATCCTCATTGTTAGATGTTCTAGCACCTGTATAGTGCTTGTGGTATCAATACCATATAGTGTGTGACTTCCAAGACCTGTTAAATCTAAATTAGCCGTGCTAACCCTAAAAACTTGGACTTAGACTTTCTGAGGCGCGCCTGGAGCGGAGCTTCTGTCCCCTGGCAGTCTTAAAGAGGTAGGTGTCAATTTACAGACTTTGGAGACAGAGACAGAATTTGGAGACTGCAGTAATGGACGTTTTCCACCCACAGGTACTTAACGTACATCTATTTCAAATTACAAAATCCTGTATAATTTCTCTCAAAATTGATTGTATAAACTGCACAATAGATACAACACTCGTGTTGTCTTTGAAGTTTCAGCAGATTGATTAACCTCCAGGGTCTCATTTGTTGAGAAACATCAAGTCTACAATCTGCAATTTGTATAAAAGACTTTAAAAAAAAGAAGAGGTAATGCAAGATTTAGGCTTTATAATTATAGGTTATCAGTACAAATCGCAGAGTGTAGACTCTAGATTTTCTCTACAAATGAGAGAAAGAAAATTAATAAATCTTCTGAAACTCCAAAAATGAAAGGCAACAAATTCGGACTCCACTCCGCGGAAGTCACGTTGATCAACAGTCAAATCTTCGCGAAGTATTTTCGTCTCAACCAGAATATTAGAAAAGTTTTTCGATCCCCTGAATAGTGCCGGGTACGTGAGACACAAATATTGCACCGAAGCCCGTATAATCCCTGGCTGGGAGCCAGTTCACAATATGTAAGCGTAGTTTTCAATGGAGCAGCTTAGGTACCTACTCAATAGCCGGGCGACAATTAAGTGTAGAGGTATGCTCAATGCATATCTACCTGCGTCCAGCTTTGTGTATCAGTATACAGAGTGCTCTATATTGATGTCATTTAAACACTACAATATCAGATTACTCGCCGAAACTGAGCAAGCTGATAGAATTTATCTGTCGTCAGCCGCTGTTGCGTTGCATTGCTTCAGTTGGTTTGAACTATCCTTTTTCCTGCTCATCATCATCATTATCCGCATGTTGAAGTTCACTACTGGACATAGGCCTTCCCCAAAGAGTTCCACGACAAACGGTCGTGGCCTCTTTTTGGGCCTTTATCGAGCCTTTTTCATCCACCGACTTCCTGCAACCTTCACAATGTGATCAGCCTTTCAACACTGCGTCGCCCGGTTCGTGGTCTCTATTCGAGAACCTTTACTCCTCAACGGTTGTCGGTTCTTCGAGCTATTTGGCCCGCCCACTCCCACTTTAACTTGCTAATTCTGAGAGCTATGTCGGTGACATTGGTTCTTCTACGGATTTCTTCGGATTTTAAACCTTGGAAAATCCTATAGCTGTACGAAGATAGGCGCATATGGGTACGCGATGACTGACTTGAACGGTCAAATCTATAAAAATGCGATACAGAAGAAAAGAAAGTTGAAGCCGCAGAAGCTATCCGCGTATGCAAATTGGCCGTAAAAACCCTAACAATCTTTATAATCTCTCGATCTCTCGATCTTTATAATCTCTCGATTTTGAAGATTGTTAAAGAGAATTTCAGGACATTCTGTAGATTTAGCACTGTACTCTCACCATGATTATCGGTTATGCAATGCGATTACACCCAGCTGGTGTATTCATGCGGGTAGGTACATTGAACTTGGACAATCGGAATTTGTTCTATTGTCATAATGTGTTATAATATGATCATGCGAGGACCCTAGTATTGGAGTTTAGTGTTCACTCAATCGGTATAAGTATAATACTTACTGACTGACTGCGAACCATTATTTATCATAAGGAGGAGGTAGGGCACAGCGAGATTTTCTCGCTCTTAATTGGAGAAGCCCGCCTGGCGAGGTACCTCCGCCGCTCTGTAAGGACAGAAGATCGCAGCCAAATAACATTATTTGTTTCAAATAGTGTTGTGTTCCTGCGGTGAGTAAGTTTGCCAGACCTCTTTAGGGGGGAGGGGTTCGGCAGGGAACGCATTAGCAATGCTCCAGGTGTTGCTGATGTCAATAGCACGTGTCACGGTGCCTGCTCCCCAACGTTCCTACGCAGCTGCAGCGGCTACCAGTCCTGCCACGCTGCAGAAACCTAGTGGAGGCTTATGCGAACCAGTTCGCAGAATTGCGCCTTCACCCAAGGTAAACAAGGAGGGTTTCATCAAAGTAGAAAGGAAGAAGAAGAAGAAGCTCACGTGTCAGAACAAGTGCGGTACCGGACCGCAAAGCCAGAATCTTATGCTGCGTTCTGAGGTGCCGACGACGCAGCCCTACGTGTTTCGCGTGCATTATACCGTCAAGTCGGAGGATGTGGCGGAGTACTTGCGCGTGAACACGAAGATCAGCTTGAGGGTCGAACGGCTGGAGTCCCGCCACAGAGTCAGTTCCTCCTTTGTGGTGAGGGTACCGACCGAACATCTTTCGACCTACTTAAAAGAAGATCTCTGGCCGAAGGGTGTTGTGTTCCGTCGTTTCCACGGGCGGACACCTACTGCCACGGACAATTCACGTCCCACGTCGCAGTTTCTACGTGGCAATTAATTGTGTTTTTATATTATTATGTATGTTAGTCTTTATGGTATATAGTATAGTAAATTGTATCTATATGGGCCGTAGGATAAGAAAAAATCCATCTGTTTTTTATTCTATTGTTGCCTGAAATAAAGTTATTGTATTGTAATAGGCGATGGTAACCATATCAGGGGGGCTGTAAGCCAGTTTGTAGCCAAATGGCACTGTCGTCCGGATCAAGTCGATTCTAATTCATCCAAAGGGCGAATTAATAAAAAATGTGTGTTTGTCGGTCATAATTTCTAAAAGTGCTCACATAACCGATTTGGTCGTGGCCGTGGTGGCCCCGGCTGAAGAATAGGTCCCTCCATCTACCTATCCGCGGATGTTGTAAGAGGCTACTAAGGTAAAAAAGCTAGGGGATGGGCAGCAGCGTCCCTCATTTTAACAACGATAGCTCTTACTGCGCTCGCCAACCCGCATGCCCAGCGTGGTGAGTATGGGCAAATCCCCCCACATGATAAGGCATTTGCTCTGTCTGTGGGGGAGGCCATGTTCAGTAGTGAACGTCGTACAGCTGAAATGATGATGATGAACCGATTCGGATGCAAGTTTTTGCAAACCATTAGTCCGACTTTCAAAATGACGTAATAAAATAATCAACATTGAATGATAGTAGTTTGTATGAAGCCAGGGCAAAAAAAAAAGAAATTATGTTTCTGGGCGGCAATTAAGTAAGGAGTTGGACACAAATAAATGTCAAATTAATGAGGCGCTTGTACATAAATCTAAAGATCAGCTTGACTGTATACTTTTTATTTACGATGACGCGGGACCTAAAATACTATAGTGCAAATTACATTGTTTGTCATCGTTTCATTCCATTTCCTCTCGGCTCTTAAAGCTGAGCACGGTCCAAACCTCTTTAAGTGAAGATCGTTAGTGCCAGGACATGACAATACACGTTCCATATCCGGCCCGACCTGGATGACGGGACATTTCAGCGAGCTTCCGGCCCTCTCCTTGCATGAACCGATGATTCATGGCTTTCTTGAAACAGTTGTCTTGCTCGGAATGAGATGTCACGGCTAAATACAAAAGTGTCGCGTTGATACATGGGAAAATGCTATTTTGATTTTCGTTTTATGGTTTTTAACTATAAATGGATAATTTGAAACAAAAAAAGTGTCAGTTTGTAACGTTTTCAGGATTAACTGAACCGCTCTTGATAAAATTAGGTATGGTAGACATAGGCTACTTTTATCCGGCTTCGCGCTTGAGAAGCCATAACCAGCCGTAGGTTTAGTAGGCTATATTTTTGTATCTAAATGTCTCCTAAAATAGGCAACTTTTCTCATGAGGAACAAATAATGGTGACAATCATCATCTTGCTGTCATTATCCCACGCTATTTTGCAGTCGGCACAATATGATTTCTACATCACTCTTTTCTATCAGTGTCTGACAGTAGAGGCTGTATCTGTTCTGTCATTCTCTAGTTGTCATCTCAGTACCTATCACTTTTTTTTTAATGTTTTGTCATTTTTATAGTACTTAAATAATTGTACTATTAAGAGGTATGCAAAGGTATGTGACCTATCTGTGCTTAAATTCAGATGTAAGAACTGAATAAATTTAGAATAAATCTTCTAAGAGACGAATTACAAATAAATTTGCTTATTTAATGCAAGAACTACGCAGAGAAATCCTTTGGCAGAGATTAGTAAAAAGTCAGTTTATTAAAACTTGAATGTCAAAAGCATCGACCTTTTATATCTGTACGTACACGCAATTAGAAAAGAGTCACGTCCATCGGGCCGTGCGAAATTGAAATCGTTGCAAAATTCATGTTGCCGCCTAACAACGTTAACTTGTCAATTTTTTGAAATACGAATATAAATAAAAATTTCGAACACGCGTTGACATTGTTACTATTCGACGAGACAAAGAATATTTTTGGGCCAGTTTAATTTGTGGTTCACGCGATTTTCTCCACTTCATATCCTACTAGCATTTTATATGCGAAAATTTGTGAGGATGTTTAGATGTTTATGGTTCAATAATGCCGTAACGGCTCAACCGATTTCCTTGAAACTTGGAGACCTAGCATATAGGCTGAATATAAGCTTATATGCTATCTAGGTTCCACGCAAGCGAAGCTGCGGACACAAGCTAGTATATTATAATATAGTAACTGAATAGTAACTGACTGACTGACAGACAACGCAGAGCCTAAATTGTGGGTCCTAGAAACTTGAATTTATGAGGCAGCGTCTCTTTTAGTGTGCAGAAGTATACTACAAAAAAGATATCAAAATTCAACCCCTCAGAGGGTGCAACGGGGTTCAAAGAACAAAGTCACGGGAACTTTCACTAGTCTATGTATAAATGACCCATCCTATATGGATCCCATATTTAAATGGCAAAAGGATTTAGAATGATTTTTTGATTATGCCTACCTCTGCAAGAATCAAATCATTACTATAGAATAATATAAATTCGTTCTTTGATTTTATTCTATAAGAACTAATAATTTATTTCTTTCAAACCTCATGCAAATATAAATATAGCTTGTCGCATATATACACGCTTCATTGGATTAGATAACATTCTAAGGAACATCCATTGGATAACATTCTAGGGAAAAGAATTAGAAAATATTGTTGGGTGGACAGTGAGACACGTGTTGTATAGCAAATACCTCAGAGGATATCTAAGTACCTACCGGTGTTAAGTGGACGAGTTACGCCAACGGATCGAATCTTACATGATTATGCGGTGGGACGCATGACTGATAACCACTCAACAGTCCAGGGCGCACGATAGTGAAAACTAAGAAAATAATGAAATATTATATGCGGTTTTTAACCGATTAAATATATTTTATCTGCCAAGATTTTCGTCACCAGCGTCTTTTGTTCCATCGCGTAGTTAGTATCGCATTTCCGATGCAAGGCGAAGATGCTGATTCGAATCCCGCTGGTTCGAAAATTTTGGTTATAATTTATGCAATCATTTTTAAAAAACACACAAAGACTATATAATACACTAACACAAGCAGTTATTTCTTTGACGTCGCTCATATTTTCTGTCATAGTGAACTAAGAGTGACGTCATTAGCCTATGGCACCCGGACTATGAAGACGCTTTAGAATTTTTTTTCACAACTCGTCAAATTCTGACCATGTAGTTCCAATAAGTTCCATTGCTATGGTTTGCTTCTACATAGCTCATACAAAAATAAATTCCTTATTTGTTCTTTCAATAAAACGTATGTATACCGAGGCTCCTGAAAAGCTTCTTGTTTTCTGTGCTCCGTGCAAATACCTAACAGAAGGCCGTTGTCGTCGCCTTGGGCGCTACGTGACCGACCTAAGCTATGGGCCCCTAGTAGCACTGATCTATTGAATCTTGTACTATTGTGCGATCAATAATAGGGTCAAACTTCTATTCGCAATCTTAAGTAGCACACGTAGGGCCTTCACCAACATAAGATAAGCAAAACCAATTAATTAGTCTCAATTATAAATGGTGGTGTTAGTTACATATAGAATGGCAGCTATGCAGTTGCATGCTTTTCATGTGACTTCGTCGATTCTAATACAGAATGACCAAGAATGGTAATTCTGTAGGTATTAGTTCAGTAAGCAGGCTAAGGTACGGTGGCCCTGAAAAGGGCCTATGACCGTGGATGAAAGCATTGGCATAGTGAACTTCTTAGATGCGCACTTTATTTGCGCACCTCGATATATTCTTTACCGTGTGAGAGCAGTACCTAGACAGTATAGCGTACATCAATTTACACCGTAAACTGATCATGGATGTGTTTAAAAGTAAGATCTTTTGCAAACTAAAATCGGATACACGTTTTTCCTCGTAGTGGTAGTTACATTTTTAGTTTATTTCATTGTTTTATCATTGAGATTAGAACTGAGCCCATGACCTAATCACAAACAAGTTTTAATAGGAACAAGTAACTTAAACTCTTGAAGTTCTATTTGCTCGCCTTATAGCCACAAGTCCGTTGCCTTCGGCAGAAAGCCACGCGCCATTACCCAAGCAGGTCAACTTTCTGGAGCAAAATAATAGTTGATTTTCAAAAGCAAAACTTCAGCAGAACTTTTATTTTACTATCGAACGCACTAAAAACTCCCCGAAGGCACTAACTGCCGCTAATGTACTGCCAACAATTTTATTGCCTGTCGTTTAAAAGCGGCGGCGGCGCACTGTGAAAAACTGGAAATGCCCAGTTGCATTTCAAATTAACCAGGGCGACCTTTTGCGTGAATACAAATTTCGAGAGTGGACACAGCAAAAACGCTTTTGTACAGGCACCGGCTAACCTCTTTGCGGCTCCGAGCGGGATGTCGCGTTTATTAGTACAATGAAATTAGCATAGTAATGAAAAATATTGGTCGACTCTCCACGGTCGTGGCTTCTCCACACCCAATTTATCAGCGGACGAGAATAAAACAAAATTAACATAGCACGAGCGGTGTTTACAGCGTTGCAGTGTCAGTAAATTGAGTGGTTGGCTATCACACGCTGTGGTCGGGTGTTAGTCGAAGGTCTATCAAAAAATTGACAACTGTGTGCGGCACAACGAGCCTTCAGTGTGATAAATCGGTTGCACGACCTACCTGTGCCGTGGGCTCGACGAATTTAGCAAAGCAAACAATAGCAAAATGTATGTATATTTTGCTATTGTTTGCTTTGCTAAATTCGTCGAGCCCATTTGAATTATGATTTCATTTTTTTTTATTTATCACACTGACGGAGTACATACAAAAGAAAGTTAGGAATGTCTTACATAAAACTCATATAAGGTTTGTCTTGTTTTTAGGTTCTCGATGTTAGGTAGGTATATTGTTAAAATTGTTAAAAAGTTAAAAAACCTGTAGTAAAAAAATTGAACAATAGGAAGGCATTCAATCGAATATAACTTTTTATTGTGCGCAGCATATTATAATTTTGCCTTTGTGTCAGTAGTACCATTGATTTGTACCATTGATGATACAAATGACACAACTTTGTATCCTTAGTACCATTAAATGTTAAAGAAAACCATTACTTCAAGTCGGGTCAAGACAGTTATTTTTGTTAAGTGTACAAATGTGCTTTTAAACTGTTGTATTTATTTCTCTTCAAGTAGAAATATTATAATAAAAAGGAGACAAGAGAGTTATATAATAAGAGCAATGCGTGTAATCGAACAAATGGAAAAGAAAGGCCAGTATCACCCCACTCACCTTGGTCAATACAAAAGCAATAAAACCGACCTCAGGTCGCATTTAGACAGCAAACATTTTTTATTTTTATTATATTTTCAATCTTGTAACCATAGATATACAGTCAAACAGTGTAAACGAGTAAAGGCCTTTGCCCACTACAGCGTATCATACTATGATCGTGCTATCAATGTATCAGACACGTAGTGGATTCTGCCACTACTATACCTTCTACTGTGCCCACTAGAACGTATCATTACATTCCCTTCGTGAATTCGCTGTCAGTCCGGTTATGGCACGCTACGTTATTGGTAGGTGACGGAACGTTTTTGTTGCACATGCCGATACTATTACTTTCGTAGTATGATCCGTTGTTGTAGGTAAAATCCTATAAACCTCTTCGAAGACTATCATGCAAATTACGTTCAAAACATCTAAGTAAATGCTTGTTTGGGAGCTTTAGTTGACAAGAATTTGTCTACACATTTTCCTTTACACTACATATTCAAAGGTCCTTTGTACTTTACGCTATAGATAAATCCGGAATACATTAAAATTTTGCCACGGTTCTACATTATTCATGCCCCGAGCCATCCTGCTGACTCAACAAATAAAGTGAGAGCTGGGCGTACTAACTGTAGTTTAAACTGTCGCTTCTATTCATACAAAAACTGGTGTTTAACTGTTTGTCGTCTACTAAACAATGACGAAACCTAAGCACAAAAAAAAATTCACCAAAACAATAACGCGGGTTTCCACAAGTATTATTATGGAGGTACTAGTGTTTCACGACGCATGGGCAAGATACAATACCAATCGAATAGTAGTATATGTAAAAACATTCACCCTTTAACTAAGGAAACGCCTCAAAGTTTTCTATTAGAGTTTGGCCAGCGGAAGTGTCGCAAGAAAATAACAGCAAATTCAAAAAATCCTTACCCGGCAACAACCGATTGAAGTTGGAAAACTCTAATTTGATTCTTTTATGTATTTTTTTTTTTGGAAAATGTAAAACTACATATGAAATAAATAAGCGGTGTTCCGACGGATATGTTCGTCAAGTCGTTGACAAAAAAATATATCCATGTCATAAAAAAATCGCTTCTAAACAATACTTACCTCTATTGAACAAAGCCAATTTTGACATTTGAGGGTGTGTGATAAAGCTCTACGATATTGCAAACTCTTAAAGGCAAATTCAAAATTAACTTTATTCAAAGGATGTAAGGATCATTTTATAATTTAATTTAATTTATTTAATTCAATAAATATCCTGTAATTATCTGACCTAGTTTTTCTACCCGACTGGATGCTGTGGAGTGAGGATACTAAATTTTTATTCGTCTGCAAAAATATCATGAAAATAACGCCAAATTGATTATACATGTAATTTTTTTTAAAGCTATTAATAATTTAATTAATATTTAATGTTGAATAAAATGGAATATTATCAAAACTCTTTGTGAAGAACTAAGAGCACAGATAAAAGAAGTTGCCATGTAAAAAATCCTTGTGACAAGAACCGCTGGCTAGACTATATCTAATGATTGTTCGAACCATATGAATGAAGCCATGGGCAATAACCTAGTTAGGTACTGAATAAAATGATAGGCACAATTAACTAGTGCTCGTAACATGCTTGTTGAGTAGCTTGATAGGTGCTTTAGTACGTAGGCAAGGGCTCAGTGTAGTCAGCTTAAATTGCTCGGTAATTCATTTAATGCTATATAGCATTCTTATAGAGTTCAAAAACGCATAGCAGTTTTTTTTTAAATTTGGGTTCAGTTTTTTTTTGAGTAGTCATGTGAAGCTGATTATCGTACGATTCATTGAAAGTAGATCAGTGACTAAGCACTATGCACAAAGAAGTACCCTGATAATACAGGGTGAAATTCACCCTAGCATTTATAGTGGAGTGTATTTTTTCACTGTTATCAGACTTATATAAATTATATTAAAAAATATTCCGGACATATCACACACGGTCAACTGATCCCAAACTAGGCATAGCCTGTACTATGGGTACCAGAGACTGAAATACATAATAGATAAATATTTAACACCCAGACACAGAACAAACATCTGTGTTCATCACACAAATGTTTGTCCAGCGCGGGAATCGAATCCGCGACCTCTAGCGCAGAAGGCAGAGTTACTACCAACTGAGCTATGTATATTCTGTTTCATGAACCAAATAAAAGATTCTGTTTTCTTGTCGTGTCACTGGTTCTTCAAACTTGGTGCAAGAAGAAGTGTGGTAAAAGGATTAAAATGCTTCTCTTATGCACATCTTTTAGGTTCCAGTACCATACCAGAGCAATGGTAGCGCATATAAATAGTAGATGAGCCTCAGACTATTCACATATGTAAACTCAGGCTCGTGTTCAGAGACACGACTCAAACTTAGATTTAATCACAGATCAGCTGAACTCTATTGAAGTATTGAATCTCTTCTCAAACATAGCTTTTATTCAAGAACGGTACTTAAACTACTCTCAGCTGAATCGAGTCTCAAATCTGTACTCAAATGTTCTCGTTTACATTTTGATTTATTTATAATAATCGATCCGTTTTACGCAGAAATTCAAACAGCCAGGGTGGAAATAAAACAGAACTATAAAGTGAAGTATAAATATGCTTCAAAGTACGTGTAACGGAACGAAAATGTCATTTGATTAATGTCTAATCAAATCTAAACTCAAGCACTGATTTCGTCTGATTGACGTTTCAGAATAAGCATTTACTCAGGTGAACTGTGATCATTGAATCTATACTTAAATACTGTCCAAGAATTAGAATCTCGCCTCAAATCGAGATTTAAGTACAGATCAATGCTTGAGTCTTGTCTCTGAATACGAGCCTCAATTTCTAAAAATTGTTTGGGAGCTAATTCGAACAAAATACCTGAATTTAGCCAAAAATACCTCACAAAATTTTATTATTATATTCGCGTCTGCGAATTTTAGCCGAAGATATGCTCTACACAATTTTTACATTGATTCAAAGTACAAAAACGTGGTTTATTAATATTAAATTAGGCAAATTACAATCCATAAATGCTCCCAAACCAATTGCCAGAAGCCAGAACCACACGTAATCTGAGCGACCAATCTGTAAAGCCGTGTACAAACGTCAGCGATATAACGTACGAAATTTATTTCAAAATGATGATCTCTTCTGAATAAAGTCAATTTTGAGTTTGACTTTTCGGTGCTTGTTATATCTATGAGCTTCATCGTTCTCTCATATATATAACAAACTCAAAATTGACCTACATTAGTAGATGTGAGGACATATCGCACGTCTTTTGAACATTGCTTAGAAAATAATTATGTACGTTGTATGTTTTGAGACATGTATTTTGCCACTGTGTGAGGCCGGGGAAATTTTATAAATAAAGACGGTCATATGCGGGAAGGACTCGCGTCTCCTCTGTACCATTACAGCACAGGGGAAAAACTATAATTGAATCTGTTCCATTGATGCACAACCGGGACTCGAACCCATGACCTTCGGATTGAAAATCAGTGTACCTCTCACTAGGCCAAACCGGCCAAAATGCTGCCTCCAAAAAAATTAGATTTGAGAAACTTGAGTGTATATAACCAAAATAATGAACTCGGTAACGGGTTGACTGTTTTCGGATAAAATTCAAACCAAAATGTGCACTTACTAAGACATAAATGAATTAGAAATAAAATAGATATGAGAATGCAAAGCTCGCGGTTTAGATAAGGTACCCTTTACACCGGGTGACGTCCACAAGCACCGCCGCCGGCGACCGCTGGTTACCACACAATATTTATCATAGCCCGTTTGTTATTGTTGGAACAGAGCTTGTTTGGCATTGAAAATAATCAGAAAGATTATATTTTGCTATTTAATTTGACGAATTAAAACTCGTTTTTGAGGTAAAAGGCGTCTCCATTTTATACAATACTTTTATTTACACTCGTGAACGTGTTTTTGCATGGAATCTGAAATAGTACCGGATCATTAAGGCACGTATTTTGTCCATATAAAAGAATCACAAGTCGATGAGAGCTATGGACAAAATATAGCTTGCTCTGGTCGAGCATAACTAATGAAAGTGATTATATTTATGTAAAGTTATGTTTCTAGTTTCACGATGCAACGCTAGCTTTGCTGAACCTTATCCTGTTTAGCGGAGTGTGTTTTTGTACTCCCCTTAAAGTGACCATGAGTAAAAATGAAAACGGTTAAGAATGCGAGCTAAGCCACTTCGTTAAGAAATGAAGATGAGTTTTATACACATTATTGGGAAGGTATGTATAAAAAATCATCTTCATTTCTCTTCATAACTTATCATAAAAAATGCGGTAAGTATAGAATGTACATAATCCATTTTTATGGTGGCACAACCTCACTCAGATACGCCCAACTTATTCATAACTTCCTCCCTTAAAACAATGCATCGAGGTCAAACACCATAAACTTCCACATAATATTTTACATCACGCAACCCTTAGCTTCTCGCCTCTTTCGCTTATCGGTGTAAAGCAGAATCAATTTCGAGTAAAATCTCAAAAGTCACGTTCTTGAGCGTCTTCACGCATAATCCGCAGATACCTTTAATGAATGAGCTTCATAAAAGCTTTTTGGTTTATTGTAAACAAGGTAAGAATTCATTAGTCGCTTAAGTAACGTCAGCCCCTTGTACGTGACTCCAAGGTGATAAAACGGAGACAAAGTCTAAGGGCCTGTCGCGCCCCTAAACTGTTAAAGAAATTTTCTGCTTGCCTTGAACGAGATTAGACGCGTGACGCTTTACTTCATTTTGTTATCATCGATTCGGGAACATACTTTGCCGGTACTAAGCCGTGGCATGCATTTCAATAACACTTGTAGGTGGTGGCTTGTTTTTCTTTTCATCTACACCTACGCCAAACCATTGCTTTGAACGTCACCTTCGTGAGTCACGCCACAAGTCACACTTCACTCCGAGAACCTATACCTACTCGAACCCAGCGCGTTCTTCATAAACTGTGAATCTTTTCCGCCTTGCTCAAATTGAATTTATAGTCAACAAAGCTGTTTCCTGGAGACCACGAAAAGATAAACTGAGATTTGCCGGCGAGCAATTAAAACTTTACCTTAGAACTAAGTTCGTTAGCGGGCTAGTGTTTCCAGAAGAGGGATTATAAACACAGTCGAGAAATATGTCCGCTCTTACTTTTGAAAGCGCCCTGGATCGAAGCGGCCAACTGGTAAATTAAAGTCAAGAATTACAACACTAATGAAAGTGTCTCGTGTTAGATTTACGCCCACAACGCTAGAGACCCTTAAGTTAAGTACCAAATTAAGCACGATTGGACTCGCGGTGACTATAATTGGACGTCTATAGTCGAGCTTCGACAACATTATGGACTTTGATAGTAATTAACGCCCTTATTTTAGATCAAACGATAGTAACCCTTTCAGTTTGTTGTTCAAAAGCCACGAGTGTGTACGTCATAAATCCTACTATATTATAAAGGTGAAAGTTTGTGAGGATGTTTGGATGTTTGTGGTCAAATTACGCGTAAAGGCTCAACAGATCTGGATGAAACCTAAAATAAAAAGTGTTATTTACCTAGAATATTACATAGGCCACTTTTTATCTTGGCCACTAGTTACTAATAAACCAATAAAAAATGTATGGACACAAAAAACTATTTTTTGCATTTTGCATGAGTACCTACCTACTGGTTTCACACGTCAAGCTCTGTTTTCACACACCTAGTTAAAATGAAATTCCACGTAGAACTCATTTATGAAGAGCACCTAAACTATTACGGGCAGGGACTTTATTTAGGTTAATTTTGAAAGAAAATCTAGATGTGAAGTAATGTTGAGTAGACAAAACGGCTCTAGGCTTTCATTTATCTTCCACCCATCAGCGTTCCCGCCTACTACTAGGGCATGAAATTCAGACGTCGTAGCATTCTTCATAGAGCCTATTTCACTTCGACATTGATATCAGTTGTGTAACCGTTACCGCGTATGGAAACGTATACTTAAGCGAGGATGAAAAGAGTCGTGGACGGCATACGTTAACTGAATAAAGCCGTAATCAAATGGCGTGCGATATGCCATCTAAAATTCGTTTTAAAATGATCCTTACGTCTCCTAATTAAAGTCAGTTTTGAGATTGAAATTTGCGGCCGTGCGATTTATTTAGCTCAAAGATATCACAAGCCCATAAAAGTCAAACTTAAACTGACTTTATACTGTAGATTATAAGGATTATTTTGAAATAAGTTTTACTTTGACATACCGCAAATTTGAGTTTGACTATAAGGGGCTTGCGATATCGTCGAGTTAAATCGAACGCCGTCAAATTTAAAAATCAAAATTGACTTTAATTAGTAGATGTAAGGTTATTTTTTGTTCGAACAGGGCTTCAAGATTATTGGTATGCGTGACCAACATCTGCAACTTCTTTTCATTCTAGCTGACCGTAAGCTTCGACGCGACCGAAATGAGCATAGGAGTGAAACAGGCCCAGGTAGTGTAAGACGAGATATAGGTAAGTACATTAAATTAACATAAGCTGTAAACTGGCAAATATTAATGCAGGCATTGAAATAACATAGTTTTTGAAATGCACTAAGGAAACTTAGTATAAATAAAGTCCACAGTTTAAGATTTTGTTACAGTACACAAACTTGATGACTAGAGTCTGGGTCTTTTCTTTTGATCATTATGTATCGTAAAGCTACTTTTGCATATATATATATATATAGCTGTGGGGTAGGCCTATGTTCAGCAGTTGAAATCCTACGGCTGAAATAATAATGATCATGAAAAAGAAAGTTTCATTGACATACGTTTTGATGATTAAATTTTCTGTTTACAAATTCACCATATTGTATTTATGTCATCAAATCTAACATAAAATTGCTCTCTCGACATCCAGCACTCCATTTACTGCACAAACAGACTCGTATGTATACCTAGTACTTTCCTATATGTTACTCGCTCACACCCGTGACCCACCTTTTGGCAAAGAACAAAATGGTTACCTACATCGTAATCTGTCTGCCACAGAATACTGTACCTTATAATTGAATTTCAAAAGTGAAAATCGTTCGAACGTCTTCTTTAAAGGCGTTCGAAGTTGGCACTGAGTAGGTAGTTTCATAAGGCAATTATTGGCACGTGTATTCCGTTTCACAAAAGACTTTACTATTTGAAAACTAAGGCGATACAGTCTTGACGATTTATAAATTTCGTCTTCGCATGAAAAAATTAAAAATAATTTTCTCTTAAAAGCTAATTGATCCAATTTTTGTCAATTGGTTTTAATCAATAACTTTACTTTACAATTTTTCGAACAGAAAAACTCATTGATTCAGGACCGGGTTCGAACCCACGACCTTTTTATCGAAATTCGAGAACCAACACGGCTTTTGACATAAATACATACATAAAATTACGCCTATTTCCCAGAGGGGTAGACCACGGCCTTCCACTTGCTTCGATCCTGACATACCTCTTTCGCTTCATTCACTCTCATCACATTCCTCATATATGCTCGTCGGTTTAGGGTACTTTGGACATAAATAAGAAGAAATAATCAGAAAAGACAGTAGCATGTCTATTTTTAACATAACTAAGACCTATATGCATATATATATATATGCAAAGCTTAGATCATATTTATGATCTAAGATGTATAGCCAGATAATTGATAAAATATAATTCGGACAAAAATACTATATATCTCTTGATCTGCAAAACCATTATCCACACTCGGAAAAACTATACCGAGCAGGTAAGAGCAATTGTTGGCACGTGTCCGCCTTATTACTAGTCACAGGGGACGGAACCCGCCTAAGAAAAGATGACGTTTGTATTTTATGTAAATGTTTCCCTACGTGGGACATTGGTGGCTGTTTTAGAGCTGAATTATACTGGGAACCTATTCAGCAGTTTTTGATTTGGAGCTGAAATGGGTCATTTTATTTATGAATGCAATGCCAGGGGCAAGTTGAAAGCGGGTCGTACCTATTTGTCGATAAGTTGCCGCGTCGCTTTGCATCTTGCTCGGGAAACTGAGGAATGATAAGCGTTTTCCTCATTTAAGGGCTTTTTGTAATTTTTCTAACAAAATGACTGCTGGCTGTTATTCTAAAAAAATATCATTCTTCATGACTGGCTTTTCGGCATGAAGCTTGCAAGCAATTTGATAACATATCTTGTCGGTCATTAATATACCTAAGCTTAATTCTTTATTGCATTCATATGCAAATAAAGAATTAAAGGTAGCGTTGTAGTTACGTACCTACTTAAGGAAAAGATACCCTCAGGACAAGTCCTCAAAAATTATACATCTGTTTCTCAACAGCTCAAGTTTCTGCAGGTACCACGAATAATTCAAAGGAAAATTCGGATTAAAAATCGCAAGAGAGTATACTTGAATTTATTTTGCGCGACGAAATTGCTGGCGGTTGGCCTTCCTTCCGCCCTGCCTTCCTTGTAGATATAAATAGCATAAAATTCCTCCAAGCCACCTCGATTTCATGAATTTTTGTAGCTTCACATTTTGTGACAAATAGTTAACTGTGGCACCTTGCACGTCTAAAATTGGTTTCTCTTGAAAAACGCACGGGAACGTGTGCATCGCTTCCAACATTTTAGATTTATTTCTATATTTTGCGGAATAAACTCGATTATTTTGAGGTCGGAGCACGAATTTTTTTTATAATGTTCTAGGGAGGCATTCAGGTTTACGGCTCACCTGATGGTAAGAGGTTACCGTCGCCTATTGACATCAGCAACACCTGGAGCATTGCTAATGCGTTGACTGCCGAGCCCCTCTACCCCTAAAGAGCTCTGGCAACCTTACTCACCGCAGGAACACAACACTATTTGAAACAAATAATGTTATTTGGCTGCGATCTTCTGTAAGGCAGAGGTACCTTCCAGGTGGGCTGCTCCAATTTAAATGGAGAAAATCTCGCTGTGCCCTACCTCCTCTAAAAATAAATATTCATTTTTAGAGTTTACTTATCAACCTAGTATATTGACATCATATGGGGTCGGCACAACATGCATTGTTATTCGATTTCCCTCTATCAGTCGTCATCTCAGCACTCACTCCTTTCTTACCCATATCTACTTTCACACAGTCAGTCCATCTTTTTTTTGGCCTCTACTATTTCTCGAAATATGTTTCATAAAATATTCCTACAAGGAAATAAGTAGCAATTCATCTTCCCACGACAGTCATTTATGCACCCGCTCATTAGCTGTCTCCCCGCATCGTAGACTACGGATTGATGTCACCATACTTGGTGTCGGGTCTTTCCACACTTGCTTTCTGCTATCGCCATTAAAATGTAGGGAAACACAATAGCAAAGTAAATAATTACTGTTATTGACAAACAATCTCAGACGAAACACGCGTTGAATTCTTATTAAGTTTTATTTTGTGGATTGTGGTTGTGCCTACTGCACGTAAATAATTACGCAGGAGGTGCAGGAGGTGCATGCTAGAGATGGGTCGTACTCGTATTGTGAAGTCGTACTAGGTACGTATAGTTTGTTGTAAGAACCTGGTTTAAAAACCGGGTTGCGTATATACGAACCACCTCTGCATGCTTCTGTATTTTGTTGAGCTTATGAGGAACAGATTAGCGGAATATTACAACATATTTTTTGGTCTATTTAATAATGGACTTCCGCAAAGTCACGCCTGAATCTATTGACTATTGTGAAGAGAATACGAGAGTAATTCCCATGTGTCTAGGACTTCTAGAATAGGACAAAGGCTAATTTTTACCCCGGTGCCATGTGAGGGAAACCGCAGGCGTGACTAGTTTAAAATAAAAACAGTGGCTTGCTGAAATCGGTGTGGAAGACCGAATAATTTCCTCTTAGAAGTATTTTTTCAACATATTTGTCAGACACACAAACATCCTGTTAGGGATTATGTTCGGACACCATAGCGGATATCTGTAGCTATAGAGAAGAGATTTCGTGTCCCCAGTTTTTTTGTACCACTAAGGGAGAATCTACGAGATCTATTATTGTTTCGTCAATGCAATAGGTAATATTTGTATGGTTGGTAGATCACCCTAATATCTATCATAATCTTCCGCAGTCTGACTTACTTATTGGGTCCTATAGTGTTTGCCAAGCTGACCATACTCAAAATAGTTAGTAGTAGATAAAGTCGAGTAATGAAGGCTAACCCTATTTTATTGCTTTAAGTAATAAGTAATACCTTAATTCTAAGTCATTTCTCAACCAATTTTTAGTTCCAATAATCATTTTTTATTTTATTTTACGGCTATTGAGTCGAACTGTGATGTCGATAGATGACAGACGACGTTATCAAACTCAAATTGTTTTTAACTATCACATTTGCTTTAATGTTGAGTGAAATTAAAAATTAGCTAAATGATAACATAGACCAGATTAACTTTAAAAATAATAAAAATTAATTTTATTTAATTATAAAAAATAATTGGCCTCCGAATAAACTTCGAGAGACCACCGCCGAGGGTTCCGTAACCAACGAGCCATATGAAATGCTTTATACTGTAATTACAGAATATTTTTGTGGTGTTTTACAACCAGCCGCCTGCCTGATTTCAAGCCTCCTCGCTGTTGTGTCTCGCCAACGAGTAGCCACTATCGTCACCCTTGAGGCCTTTCACATATTTTGATGCCTGGAAGCGTGCCTGAAAAGTATGTTACTAAAAGCCAAAAGCATTTAGCACACATGAAACGCCACCAAATTAGGCGAATAATGACATCCACGATAACACTACGAATTCCAATGATTTATAGTCAGCTTGCGTGATTGTGCGGACGTGATGCGCCCTGTGATTATTGATGAGCGCGATTGTGCTGTCATAACCGAAATTCAAGCGGTTTTAATTAGCGCTAACTACTATACAAAACTTTAAATAATACAACAATAACACTCAACTCTGATAAGAGGGTTCGGGGCAGTGAGAACAGTATCCTAAAAACAGTTGCGGAGAGATACTCCTCCTATTTGAATACATTTTGTGCGGAGGGTGATCAACTTACCTTCGTCCAAATGTAACATTATTTTATGAAGCGCAGAATGACTCATACTTCCTAACTTTATCTTCAAATTCTTACTAACAATAGTTCTAAGTAAGATAATAACTACCAAAATAGATTGTATTAGTTTTCTGAATTAAAAACCATTGATTGATTAACTTTGAGATTTTGTAGGTTAAGGTCATTACATCGGTCAAGTGAAAATTGGTGAAAGTAGTACTTTTTCATTCACCCACTCTAACATAGGTAGATTGGTATAATAACTACTTATTACGTCAACCTGGATAAGCTATATAATAGGTCATTGACCAAAATAAATTATTTTTCATGACAAAAACGTGCACACAACACACACGAAGGCCCCAAAAATAGCCAACAAACTGCCATTTTCAGATTTCCGCTTCCTTCGCCGAAGTAACGTACGCACGCAACAAAATTAAGTGCAGAAAAACTATATTACGAATCTCTTGAACCGAGTGCCTGTGGTTATAAGCAAAAATCCAAGCCGCTGTGGCTGTACACTGGGAATCCTCTATGAATTTATAGTGACGCAAGAAACTTCAGGAAGGAAGCTTGGATTTTTAGGCTCGTATTCAGAGACAAGACTCAAGCATTGATCTGTACTTAAATCTCGATTTGAGGCGAGATTCTAATTCTTGAACAGTATTTAACAATAGATTCAATGATCACAGTTCACCTGAGTAAATGCTTATTCTGAAACGTCAATCAGACGAAATCGGTGCTTGAGTTTAGATTTGATTTGACATTAATCAAATGACATTTTCGTTCCGTTATACGTACTTTGATGCATATTTATACTTCACTTTATTGTTCTATTCTATTTCCACCCTGGCTGTTTGAATTTCTGCTTAAAACCGATCGAAAATTATAAATAAATCAAAATGTAAACGACAACATTTGAATACAGATTTGAGACTCGATTCAGCGGAGAGTAGTTTAAGCACCGTTCTTGAATAAAAGTTATGTTTGAGAAGAGATTCAATACTTAAATAGAGTTCAGCTGATCTGTGATTAAATCTATGCTTGAGTCGTGTCTCTGAATACGAGCCTTAGTTTACAAAAGAAATATAAAGTTTTAACGTTGTCAGATGCAGGTGAGTTCTTTACAATGAGCAATCGCGAGACCACGTGATTTGAGTCAGAAATAAGAAAGTGTTTTGATATTTTTAACCGACTTCAAAAAGGAGGAGGTTCTCAAGTCGGCTGTTTTTTTTCTGTTTGTTACTCGATATCTCCGCCAATACTAAACCGATTTTGATAATTCTTTCACTGGTGTATAGAGTATGATCCCGGGGTGGTCCCATATAATTTTATTCCTGAGGGATTGCTACTTGTCCCGTAAAACTTAAAAAACGTCATCATCTCTTGAAATCACGACTTGGCGAAATTTTGTTTTGTCGATTATGGTATGGTATGGTTATCCCCGCGACTTCGTTCGGTTGCTGCTATTTTTTTTACATAAACTTCAACCTTAGGGTTTGTGTGTCGGGAATTCCATTATGTGCACCCATACGTTACAACAGGAAGCTAACCTGCATATTACATACTCTTACGATTTTGGTTAGTCTCTGCGTTGATTTTCAAAGAGATTAAAACCACTACGTTTGATTGTCAGTCAGTCAGTCAGTACCGTAAGAGTATATTATTAATGATGAATGGACGTCATACTTACTTTGGTTTTTTATTCGAAAGTGTAGGGGGTCAGTGTCATCCTCAGTAGGTAAGCAAAACGCAAAGAGGTTGATAACAAAAAAAAGAGGTTGATATTAATCTTGTAAATATTCAGGAACTTGAAGTCGGTTTTTAGTTTTTGTAATAAATATCTTATGTATGGGTATGGAGGCTATCATGAAAATCATTGTGGCTCCCCTTTTATAAATGACTCTCATTAAGATTCTTGTCTACATGAAACTGCATATACCTAACTGTATGGCAGTATGTCGAGCGGTAGTGAGTATCGAGATGTAGCTCATTTTCAGTTCATATCCAGAAAGTAGAAGTTTTACACAAGCCTACTTCGCTTACGCCTTTTCTTGGGAACGAATTAGAATGATACGAGAATAACTAAAATATGAAATCTCTGTGAAATAATTTTCAGCATATTTCTAATCCTGTGTACCTGTTATTAGGGATATAAAATAAAACTGCTACAAATCAGGCCAAAACCGCTAATTGATATTATCACGTCCTTAAATTCACGTATAACAGTCGTCACTTGAGATCCCCGTAAGTTAGAATAGACACAATTTAAAACAAATTAGTTACAGTACGGAGGGTAGAATCAAACGGAGTATTTATGTCGAACGCCGACGAAGCGCGGCAAGAAGACGTGACTGAAATACATTTGTACAATATGCAGCTCTATAAACGTTCATTTACTTTAACATAATTAACTAATTCCCTCCACACGATCCCTTTGACTTTGTGGCTCGAGCCATAATGAGATAAGCTTGCGATTCCCCATGTCACCGATAACGTCTGTGAGAATTCTTTCGGGTGTCTTTCTAGAGCCTTAATAGGTTTTACTGATAAAATATAAATAGGCTCCAATATCCTGAAGCCGTGTTTAAGCGTGGGATATGTCATCTAAAATTACTTTAAACTTTTAAGATCCTTACGTGCTCTGAATAAAGTTAACTTTGAGTTTGACTTTTATGCGCTTGCGATATTATTGAGTATTTAGTATTCATTTATTCATTCATTAAGGTTTCAGGTACAATAGGTCTTAAATCTAGCCTTTTCCACTAAAGCCTGCCTTTACAGGCGTATGAACATTTTTAAATTTAAGCGATATCGCACACCACCAAATGTCGAACTTAAGGTGAGGGTTACATTTTTTTATGATTTTTGAACTGTTTTTTTTCTATAACCGCAAAACGCTCAGTTTAGATTTTTATGACAAAGATAACTTAAGCATTTTATTTACCTAAATCCAAGACAGAAACGCGATTGGTAAAACTTTTCTCGATAGATTTATTTTTTAAAGTTCGGTCCTCTGTAACAGTTTTTTGAAAATGCTCAGAAACTATCAATCATAAATAACTTTTTTTGAAATATTTTGTTAGACAATAGCTTTGGGTACCTAAATCCAAGACACTTTTAAAAAAAAACTTAGTTATTAAGATAATCGATATTTTCTTATATGTCGCTTACGTCGATTACTTTCGAAAGCCTTCTAACGCTTGCTATCTCTTTCCGCATTCAATTATAGTACATAGCGCTGTCACTTTCTTCACTCCACCCACTCGACAGTTTATTATGATTCTCATACGACTTAATGTTGACATTGTTCAGTAGAGGGTTATTTTGAAATAAATTTTAAATGAAATATCGCATGCAAACATCCTCACAAACGAATATTAGTAGGATAGTACGAGTAGGATTATAAAATGTTTTACAATCAGTGAAAAATATACGGTAAGGCAGGTAAGTATATTTTTGTGAAAAGACCTTGAAATGTTGAAAATGAAATGAGCAATTTCTCTTTCATAAAACATCAAAGGAGCCGTTTCATTCTGGGCCTGGTCCATGTACACTACATAGAACAATTAGGAAAAAATAGGACATTACAAGAAAAATACAATTTCATTAATTTGAAGACAAATGCGATGGTACAAGAATAGTTCTTCTGGTAAGTTTTTTACTATGTGAACACTATTTGAAGGCCGCCATGTTGGTTTATAATTGGCGTTTGACATGACATTGACATATTTTTCATGTCATGTTGTTTGATTTGATGTTTTTGTTTTGTCAGATAAATGTTGGTTGTCAAAATGACATTTCACGCACGTCCATCCGCTATATTATTGTAGCGCTGTGTGTTACTCTCTTTGTCGAAGAAAATCTTAATGTACCTTAGAACGAAGTCAATTTAAATAAAATAACCAATTAAATACGTGTACTTTATTGCTTAGCCATATTTTAGAGTAGTGTACACAGTGCAGGCCCGGGCTCCATATATTGATGAAACGTCTCTTTTAGTAAAATCTTTTATTTAATTCACTCTCAAATAAATAATTTTCAGCATAAATCGGGCTCACCAAAATGCTTCAAGAGACTTTTGAAGCTTGAACTTGAATCAAAACTGACTAGATAAAAGTCGCTGAAAATGATACTCAGATCTCTCTTCTATAGCAAAAAACAGTATAGTATAATTTACATAACTCTCCACTGACCGACATCCAAACACCACTTCTGTACTCAACAAGAGTAGGCGCAGGTTGCGGTTTGATAATACCTAAAATGTCCATTATCCTAAAATGGCACCTTTTTAAACCTTTTCAAAAAGGAGGAGGTTCTCAAGTCGGCTGTATTTTTTTTTTGTTTGTGTATGTTACTCGATATCTCCGCCAATACTAAACCGATTTTGATAATTCTAATGCTGGTGTATAGAGTATGATCCCGGGGTGGTCCCATATTAATTTAATTCCTGAGGGATTGCTACTTGTCCCGTAAAACTTAAAAAACGTCATCATCTCTTGAAATCACGACTTGCCGATTTTTTTTGTCAACGTTGGTATGGCATGCCTCGACTTCGTTCGGTTGCTGCTATTTTACATAAACTTTAACCTTGTGTGTCGGGAATTCCTTTTTGTGCACCCAAACGTTACAACAGGAAGCAACCCTGCAAATTTCATACTCTTGGGATTTTGGTTAGGCTTTGCGTTGATTTTCAAAGAGAATAAAACCACTACGTTTGATTGTCAGTCAGTCAGTCAGTACCGAAAGAGTTATTATTACTTACTTTTGTTTTTTATTCGAAAGTGTAGGTGGCCAGTGTCAGCAAGAGGTTGATATTAATCTTGTAAATATTCAGGAATTTGAAGTCGGTTTTTAGTTTTTGTAAAAATATCTTATTGTTAATATGAGTTTAGCAGAGTAATTTATTGATAATATGACGGTCGCAGGCTAGCAAATACGTGGTAAATGTAATTTTTAACCGTTGTATATAAAAACCGCGTTCACGATTCCAGTTATCTCATGACATTTGCCCCTTGAAAACAGAGGTTTAGTCAAGAATTTTAAACGCGCGTCTAATAAGACAAAACGCAAGCAACCACCGCTATCATCCTGTGTTTCCAGGGCTAACAGCAGAAAAAACATCAATGATCCACAAAGGCTTTTGACACGTCAAATGTAGCTTAACACGAACAAAACGCGTGCAAACATAATATTTTGTTGACACAACACTGTACATTGTGTTCGAAATTCGGGTTTTTTACTCTTTTTCCCTATAGCCGAACACAATCGGATATCATTAGCGTTATTTATGTGTGCGTCGTGCCGTGGACGCTCGGCCGACGTGACTTCAATTCGCATCGGGTGTTATCTCGGACGCTTACTATTTCCATTGATTGCTTTAGTTGCCCTGTTTCATTGATGGATTGCGGTGACGCAGCTATAGGAAACAAACAAACCAAACGTTTGTAAAGTTTTAGTAATAATTGTTTCACTTTGAAATTGTAGACTCTATATCTTTTTGAAAAATATGAACAACTAAAAATACCACGGTAATATAAATCTTGCTCATAGTCATTGAGCGGTATCTTTTATTCATCATCATTATCATTTCAGCTGTAGGAGGTCCACTGCTGAACATGGCCAGAGGATTTCCAGAGCGAATTCCTATGTGGGGCGATTATCCCATACTCACCACTCTGGGTATGCGGGTTGGCAAGCACAGTTAGATCTTTGTGTTATAAGGGGATGCTGCTGCCCATCCCCTAGTTTTTTCTTGAGGGAACCTCTCCTAATTGAGGGACCTATTTTTCTTCAGGCAGGCAGGTCCACCACGGCCTTATCCTTTATTACTAAAACAATACTATGAGAATAAACCAAAAAAATAAAGAACTTTAACATCCATCAATCTTGCGGCATTAACACTGTGTCTAGATAGAGTCTCACCACTATCTCGCTGACCTGAACAAATGCAGGTGCCGCCTAATTACCGAGCAGACAGAGCAGGATGAAAGATAGCACATGCGTAAGCTAAAGCGAGATAGATAGATCAAGAGTCAATCTGTCAATGTCGTTTCGGATAATCTTGTAAAGCGGGAGTGATAAATCCAAGTGAGGCGTAGACGGAATGATTTTTGCAAGCTATTATTAAATAGGAGTTGACACGTGTCGTATTCAATTTTAGTAGCTATATATCATTCCCTAATCTCGTTCTGTTATTGAATACACATTGTTTCGTTATAACCTTTGAAAGGTTGAATTTCAATTTTTTTTATTGGTAGATTTTGAATTGAGTTTTGAAAACAGTGTCAGCTAAATCGTTTTATTAAAAATATTACACAATCCGTAAAGCTGAAGGCGTATTGGCCTAGTGGGAGGTTCCCCGACTTTTGATCCGAAGCTCGTGGGCTCAAAGCCGGATGTGCACAAATACGTAATTAACCAATAATTTACTTATAAACATATTGAAAGACCAAAAACAGCTTAATATGCCCCTTTCGGGATGGTAATGCATATATAATAACCTTTTATAAGGTGCTTTGGATGATTCACAAAAGTTAAAAAAAAAGATTGAACAACTGTTTTTTAATGTCAGAGATGCGATACCATACATTTGCAGTGCAAACGGCGCCGTTGAGCATTGCACCAACATTGAACCTCCATTTTGGCGCCCTTTGGAAGCATGCCAGCGAACGAGCATCCATTCGCGTGGCCTAACCCTGTTTTTATAAGAAATGAAAATGAGTAATGATGTTATACAAACTGAGTTTGTTTACGTGATTTGTTAAAACGGTTCAGGGCCTGATTGAGATACGATCTGAAATAAGGTTACTGTGTTTAACATACGAGGCTAAGCAGACCAAGGAATGTACCATCAACTTTTTGGTTTGGTTTGCTGTTTAGGTCTGCATTTGAAATAAGACGTGATGGTAGGCTTCCAAGTTGTGTTTAAGAAGGATAATCGTTTCACTCGTAGTACGTCCACTTAAACAGACATAGGCCTCATTCCAGAACGGCCGCACCCATCGGCACCCAGTGGTCTGAAAGTTAAGCTCTAACAAATAAAGACGGTCAAGAGCGAGAACTCGCGCCCTGAGGCTTCCGTACCATTAGTCGTGGGTTCGAATCCCGGTCGTGCACCAATGGATTTATAAAAATTAATAAAATTCAAAGTTTAGGAAATGACAAACTTATATTTGTGGTCGGTCACGTAGTCATTGTATAACATTGACCGCAAATATAACTTTGTTTCCTAAAAAACTTCAAAATTCCTCAATTTTAGACATTTCCCTTTACTTGTGTTACAAAAGCTCCTACCATTCCAAATTTCAGAATTGTGAGGTAACTGGAAGTACCCTAGAGGTTTCTGATTTTTGCCATTTCCATACAAAAATTATACATTCGTTGCCATATCTTTTTAATGCATTACGCTAGAGCTTTGAGCTTTTTTTTATGGCACCATAAGCCCACAGACCTTAATAGGTGGTATAAATTTCAAGTTGATACCTTTAGCCGTTTCTGAGAAAAAGGGTCTTGACAGACGGACAGACAGACAGACGGACAAAAAAGTGATCCTATAAGGGTTCCGTTTTTCCAAATGAGGTACGGAACCCTAAAAAACATACAAGCAAACAGCGCCGATTCGTCCAACTAAACCTACTAGAGCTCTCGAACGAAATATCTTCATTCTAAAAAAGATGTTCAAGATTACAATTTAGATTCACAGGGTGACGAAAATTTGACATGAATAAGACGTAGGTAATACTCTTGTGAACCATAAATACAAGTAAACATTTCCGATGAAAGAAGGCTCAACAAACAGTTACAAAATAAAATTACGGAAAGGTAAACGATAAAAATATTGATATTCCACATGTTCAAGGAAAAGTTCCTAAATATCCAATTTATAGGGAGTTAAAAGTGGAGACTTATTTTATACGTAATATGTTGGTCGGAATTCGGAATCGACTTAGAACTCGGGGAAACCGATCAAATTAGTTTGCCCGTACCGTTTGGGACACTTTGATCGTTGATGTCCATAGCTTATTTATTTTAGTATTGAACTCGTGTAGAAATATATATTCATAAACAAAATAAACAACGTTGGATGTGGGCTATATTCCATGATATCCAAGAATGTGTATTCTTTAATACAAACAAGAATAAGAAGAAAACCATTCGGATTAAAGAGTTCACGAGCAAAGATGTTGCGACAAACGTTTGTGTGAAAAATTATATTATTTAGGTCCAATAAAATGGAGTAGATATCAAAATTTCTTAAATTACTATTACTATTACAAGCAATATTCCGTCATTATCCACGGACTGGTATTTCTGGATTAGCAAATTCATCACTTAATAAGTGCGTGCTAAGTGCAACCACGGAAGACCAGCTTCGGTATGAGCTGCTCTGCCCTAGTACACGCCGTTTTGTTAGCATTAAATTGAATTTCATTTTATATTGTGTTATGTTAAGTTTGAGTTGTACTTATTAGTAGGAAAAAAATAGTTTCTATTCTATAAGGGTAAAGGTTGCTAATGAGTCAACAATTCAAGCTATAGGTACTTTGTATTAAAGTTGTATCAACTCTTACTAAATTACAATAGTTGAATTCAGACGGTAGAGGATAAGTGAATCAAGGACTAATTGTCGAATTGTGTTATTGGAAACAATTATTGGTAAATGTTTTGCATAGCAAACAGTTCGATGGCAGCGATTTTGTCGAAATTTTGTCAATGACGCTTCAGTCACAATGGAAGCGATTACGAAAATCAAGTACGAAATTTTCTACAGAGCTCTGCCATGCACGTATCTCAAAGTAAAAACATGCTCTTTATTTTTTACTGGCCCTGACTTCTGATCCAAAGGTGAATAAAAGTTCCCATCAAACCAAGAACACAATAAAAATAATTACACTCAATAGTCACACACAGCCAAAAGTATTGAGCACCTTTTTTTGTTTCATTGGACCGTGTGTTTTCTCTAAAGCCACGTTAGATGTAATTTTTATACCTTTTTACAGAATGCAAAGTTAAATAATAGACTTTGTAATCACAGTAATTTCTAGCAACTTAGTGGGTAAATACAATAAGTGTAAGTTGTTCCATAATTGATTTCCATAGTTTTTCCATGGCTGGCATGTTTTGGACCAAAATAATAGAATAGAATAGAAAACGTTTATTTGAAATACACAATATAAACACAGAACGGGCATAGGATCAATAAGTACAAGGAGTAATAACACAAATGATAACAAAAGAATAAACCTAATAGACACCTAACCTCCGTTATGTAGGCAGACATCCACCTTACCAGCAGAAACCAACTAATCTCGCTCTGTTTCGGGTGCAGCCATATTGTATGGGATGTACTGACCGGTTACCTAAAATTAAGTTGAGCAGTGACTCAATTACCTACGGAAAAGACGTGCAAGCCTTGGCTTTATAATCTCACTCTAACAGCCACACCATGCCCTTACCCGAGGCAGTACAACTAAGTTGTTCAGATAGTTACTGCAAGCCGAGCCAAGTTTTCCAATAAATAATATTGCTTGAATGTATGTCGCAGAATTCAATATTATTGTTGAAATACTACAGTTTCATTGTAATATCTTCGGATTAACAATGCCAAGTGTTTATGCATCGACTATGAAAAAATTATATCCTACTTTCTACTATCCTATCCTATACAAGTTGATTAATAATAAGTAAATATCCCGAAAGGTGATGCATAATGTATAAAATATTTGTTTTTTATCATCTTTATGACTAATTATTAAACTTACGAGAAGTTCGACACCAAGACTGCTGGTTAAAACAGCTGAATAATTGTGTTTGATTCTGATTTGACCCCAAAACAGTTGATATTTGCATTGATTTTTTCAATAAATGTTTAATTCCAAAAGTCGTTGAATAAACTTTATTGCCAGTTGGGTGTAGAATAAGCCTCATTCAAATTAGCATAGGTACGTAGGTTTATGAATCGCTTTGTATTGTATAAGCGAAAGATTTAATATATATTTATTAATCAATCTCCCCGTCACCACTGAACGGATTTTGGCATTGACATTGTAAATAACCTGGAATAACATCTATATGTTATTCCAGGTTCTGAATCTATATTCAGGCACCACTAGAATGAAGCCGCGGGCGGAAGCTAGTGGGCTATAGTTTAGTATAGAATCAGTGAGAATATGGGAATAGAGGGAATAGAGGAAAATGAAGAAAAATACACATTTTCTGCCCAACTTAAGTGGTAAGACGATGATGTTTATGATGTGTAGATATTTATATAGGATCTGTGCGTCAGCCAACTACTTACGACATCCGCCTACCCTAAAGGCGAACCAAACGAAACAAACGGGATACCGTACTATTACTGGAAATACTTCGGCTTATTATTGAACCCTTCTTATTATTTGATTACACATTAGGTGAGTAAGCGCCGTTATAGAATAGGCGTATTTTCAGCACCCACAATCTGGTTTTTAACCGACTTCAAAAATGGTATTTAATTTTACGTTTTTACGGAACCCTGGATCTATAAAGATCTCAATAAATTCTTTGAACATAAAGAACAAAGTAGAGTTCAATGGATGAAGTCATGTTTTTTTTCAAGACAAACATGTCCGCGCTGAATATAGCTCGTAAATGATGTTATGAGGTACCCAATCGGCAAAGTTTTTTCTACAACTTTATTAAATTCGACATATTTTATTATAAAACTCTGAGCAAAAAACAGCTATTTTGGGGACAAATCAGTTCAAACCCAACGAATCAGCTGTTTTAGGTAGTAGACTTGATTCTGAACTTCTCGTACATTTTGTAATTCATCATAAAGATGATATAAATAATTCCCAAAAATAGCTAGTTAGAGAAAGTTCGGGAAAAATAAAGAAAAAAATATATAGTTATATTTTCTAATATTCTTTCTTATTGTTTAAACAATATCCCCTTTTCAGGATAGTGTACATGTTATGAAACGCCTTTTAGATACAATGCTAACACCAAACTTTTCTACGCTTGTGTGTGGCAATAACATGACCAGCCTCAAAGGGCATTCAAGCGTGAACTCCCAGATAGGTTAAGATGGAGGGTTTTGGTTGACCGCGCCGGCATCTTAGTGGCAACTTGGACGGGGAACATTTAATGGTCTTAGGTATCGATGGGTTAAGCGATATTGCTTTTACTATTTATGTAGGTAAATATATTCTTGTCTCTTTGTTTTAATACTATTTGAATTTTATTTCATACCATAAGTAAACAACATTCAGTGTCGTCACCAATGATCTGGAAGATGTCGATTACAGTTCTTACTACCGATGGACCTACTGGTAGGGTATTATTTATTGACCGTGTATGACCAGACTAGAGGGGTTTCTAAATACCCGTTGTACAACCAGACAGTATCACATTAGGCACATCGTAATTTAAATTATTTATAATTATTAATTTTTTTTTAGGTAATTTATATTATTGTTGTTTGGTAGTACAACATAACACCAGTAGGACCATCCGTAGTACTAAGGGTATGAACTGGTTGGTTTCAGCTAGTAATTGAGATTTTAGAACCAGGAGGCTTATTACGTTCAACAGCAGTGAACAAAGGAATTTATCTTAAAATGAGTAAAGTTAATTTTATTCGAGCGAAGTTCTGATACGTCGTCATTAGCAACATAAAACATTGCAAATCTGATTAAGAGACGTGTCTTGCGACCCGTGAGGATTCGTATCAATGATTCTAAAACCCCTGGCGCGAAGGCAAATTCGACGCAATTGTAGCGAAAACAATTAGGTTTATAACAATCACTTATTTTTCTCAACCAAAACTGACACATACTCGTAAATAGTGCTGACTCAAATCTTAAAAGAAGCGAATTTACTTACGAGTATTTTTTAAATACACCCACAATCTTTATTTTGCAACCTACGAAAAACTATAAATCGTATTACTCCTTAATTTTTTTGCTTATTTCAACAGGTAGATCGTGAATACTGCGACAAGACTCACTGCTCGACAAGACGACGTGCTACGAGTGACTATAGTCACGAATCGTATTTGCTACAACAACCGTAGACTCGTAGCACGTAGCGGTAGCCGCTTTACGTTGTAGCCTCCCACCTACATACGATGCAGCAATATAAATCCTTAGTCATTGTTCGCGATTACGCTCAATAAGAAAAGCATTTTATTTCAATAGAATCGCGTCAATCCTTCTAAGAAAACTCAACCCAAATATAGCTCAGGCACAAAATACTGAGCACTACGTAACTTTTTCGCTTATTCCCACGCAATTAAAACTTGTTCTGGCATAGGTTGTTAGTGAATATTGGCCTTTTTTCTATTATTTTAGTCCAATTGTAAGTTAAACAAAGAATCTTGAGACAAAAGAACCTGCCTTTAGTATTTAGAAGAGATTACAGGAAATCACCATTGTAAAAAAAAACTAGTAACTCATAGTTGCTCTTAACTTATTTAAGGGGAAAACAATTACAGTGAAAACGTTCTTTGCTGTACCCACATATCGCAAGCTCCTAAAAGTCAAACTCAAAATTGGCATAATAAGTTAGACGTAAGGATCATTTTGAAATATATTTCAGATGACATATCACACGGCTTAGTCGTTTCGACGCAATAAAAGTCTTTATTTTTGAGTGACAAATATTTTGAGGTCCCTAAGGTCAAATAAGGCCCCTAAATTTTAACCTAAGTATGGTGTCGTTTTAAGTCGAGCGGATGAAGGTCGTAAAAAACGCTATTTATTTGTGATGTTTTACGACAGCTTTATGAGGATCAGTTTGATCCTGGGAGATGGAAAGAGAGCTCCTCAACGATTTCCAGTCATCATCATTTCAGCCGAAGGACTTCCACTGCTGAGCACGCTCCTCCTCACAGATTTCCAGAGCGAATTCCTATCATGTGGGGGCATTTGACCATACACACAACGCTGAGCACGTGGGTTGGCGAGCGCAGTTAGTCCCTTAGTCGCCTCGTACGACTTCCACAGGTAGGTATCTACCCCTCCTATAGACCTCTCAATAGACCCCTCCATATCTATGGAGGGGTCTATTCTTCAGCCGAGGCCATCACGGTCCCTGACTTCCAGTAGAATAGCAGTATTTGGGCTCTCTTCAATAGTTTTCTGGAAATTTTTTACTGAATATGAAGATCATAGTCTTATGATGATTTCGAAAGATATGCAATGGTTCTCCACAAGTATAAGTTTTTTTGAACTGTATTTTATTATTATTAATTCATTTATTTCAGATAATACATCCATAATTAAATATGAAATGTCACAATAAAATCTAAATAATGAAATATAAATAATTAAAATTAACATTCATAATATAAAATAATTAGCAATACTCTACCTGGTTATATGGACCCATTAGTACTTTCATCCATTTGTTTTGGATGGGACAGTCCAGACGTGAAATAATCATCTGCAGGATGCCATTGCCACTACCCCGCGTACGCTGGAAGAGGGAGGCGACTTTTTTACGAATGATTGCGTGAAAACCATCCGTGCGCGCCTCCACAAACATACCAGATGCGCTAAGTTAAGATAAGTTATTTGACTCCTAGCCCGTACTATAAATTAGGACGGTCGTGTTCATTTGTATTACCTCAGTGGCGTAGCGGGCGAGTGCCCCGCTGAGACGCAAGGTGTGAGAGTTTTTTTTTTTTTTTTTTTTTTATACTACTGAGGTGGCGAACAGGTATGTGGCCCACCTGTTGGTAAGCGGTTACCGTAGCCCAAGAGCGCCTGCAATACCGGAGGCATCACGCAAGCGTTGCCGACCCCGAACCGCCTCCCCCTAAAGAGCTCTGGTAACCTTACTCACCGCAGAAACAAAACACTATTTGAAACAAATAATGTTATTTGGCTGCGATCTTCTGTAAGGCGGAGGCACCTCTCCAAACGGGCTGCTCCAATTTAGAACGAGAAAGCCTCGCTGTGCCCTACCTCCTCCTATTCCCGCTGTGGGACTAATGTTTGCATGATCCGCAAATATTTGTTCCGGGTCTGGGTGTTGTGGTACCATGGTACTCGTAGTTTCTGATTCCCACGACACAGGGAGTCCGAGTGTGGAGTCAGTATTATGTATGTGACTGTTCGGTGTTATTTTATTCAGCAACCACGGGCGCATTGTGATTAATAAAATGGCAGTTGCACTACTACGATTTGGTTTTACTATACCCCGTTTTTTAGGAGTGCTGCAAAATATATTTCGTACGCTGGATAAAAACTAACTTAAAGAAATGCTAGTATTGGGAACGCAACATTGTTCAGGTGCCTTCACAAAAACACAATTTCACAGGTTTTAACTGTGTATTCAATAGGAATAAAACAATTTCACAGTTAAACACGAAGCCGAGCACGAATAATTTACGATACCGTTACGCTTACGATACGGTAGCAAATGTCAACTAAACTAATAGATTTGAAGCATCGCCGATGTCAGGCACGCGGCATTAGCCCTTATTATCTTGGGATATAGGCCGAATGCCGCGTGCGGGGTATGCTCAGGCGCTGTGCGCACTTGTAGGTGTGAATGTAACTTTACAATAGCAGCACAGGGTTCATAATATGTTCCTGTTAATCCAAATAGTTTTAAGTATACCCGCTAATTTGGTATCTAAATTGGTAGAAAAAAAATCCTACGGTCATTTGGGCCATTATTTGTCTGTTGTGAAATGCAAAGCTCGACTAAAGCTATGTTAGAGATAAACACAATAGTAATGTCAATCTCTTTAGTGAAACGGTCGTCTGTGACGTAATAGCAAAAATCTCTGGTTTTTTGACTCTGGCTACGCTGACTTTGCCGTGTGCTGTGCATCCTGAATAAATCTCTCTACATCTACTGAAATACGATGTTTCTCTGCTGAAATCCTTCAGGTTATGGCCCAGAATAACGCGAGGGTATCAGATGCGTAATTATTTTACAAAAATAAAATTATAAAATAAAAACGCTGCAAAAATGGCGTCTACGGGAGCAACGCCGATTTCATCAAATTTCGTCGGGATCGACAAACTACGAGGAATAGAGAATTACACCTCATGGAAATTTATGATGAAGATGATTCTGATACATGAGGATTTATGGGAATGCGTCGAAGAGGACAAGGGCGATGTCAAGAAAAAACAAAAGGCTCAAGCTAAGATTGCATTGGCTGTCAGTCCAGCGGCGATTCCACACATCAGGAATGCGAATTCAGCGATGGAAGCATGGGACAATCTGCAGGAAGCCTACGAGGACAAAGGTTTATGTCGTAGACTTGGATTTTTGCGATCACTTTTCGGAACAAAGCTAAGTGAGAGCGAGAGCATGGAACGCTACGTGAACAAAATCACTGAGATATCACAGCAGCTTACCGAGATTAGATCACCTCTGGAAGACGATTTTATTGCTGTCATAATGTTAAGCGGTCTAACAGCGGACTATGATCCATTAATCATGGCCATCGAAAACACGCATACGCAGGGATGACAAGGAGAGTGCTACTGCATTGGTTGCAAGAAAGCAGTCACGATGTTTAAAATGCAAGCAGGTGGGGCATTTCATCAAGAACTGTCCAAAGTTCAGCAAGAAGAAGGCTGGACAACCGGATAAAACGAATGCATCTGAGGCACTTCTGACAGCGCTCTCGGTCAACATCAACAGCGGCTCATGGTACATCGATAGCGGTGCCACGGGGCATATGTGTCGTGATAAAATTGTTATGTATGATTATTCTAGTAATGGACAACTGCCAGTGAATATAGCCAACGGTGAGAAACTTTACACAGCAGGACAGGGTTCGGTACGAGTGCAAATGAAAAACAATAAAGTAAAGACAATAAGTGACGTTCATTATGTACCTAAGTTATCCACCAATTTACTGTCTGTCAGTGCCATGGTAAAGAAAGGTTATAAAGTGGTGTTTTGTTCGAAGGGCTGTAAAGTTTTTGATAAAAACATAGTAGTGGCTACTGCCACTTTGTGCAATGGTGTTTATCAGTTGGATACAGACGAGTCCATAACATGCAATCTGGTAGGGAATGTTTCTAGTGGAGTTTCAGAGGGGAGTTCTTCTGAAGTCATTGGTGCAATGAACGAGTCAGGTATCAGGGGCACTACCACCACTGTGAGTAAACCAGACTCAGAGGCTTGTGCGATGGTGACTTCCCAGGGAGGAGACGTTGCCTCACAAGAAGTTTGGCATCGACGCCTCGGGCATCTCAACCACAAGAGTATGGATCTACTCAAACAAGGTATGGTGAAAGGTATTACCTATGATAGGAGTACTTACCAGCAGTGTATCGCATGTATTGAGGGAAAACAAACTCAAAATCAAAAATCAAATCAAAATATGTATATTTGTGGAACAATAAACAGTAGTATAATAACAAATGTAAACGATGGTATCTGCAGAAGTATAAAAACTGTGTCGCAGACACCAACGCCCGCCTCCGATACAGAGATTAGGAGTTCCAGCAACAATGGAGGTAAAGAACGTTCTTATTACTAGGTATACTATGCTAAGAAATGTAATGTAAGGAATATAGAGAGGGTATGCGTGTGTGTATGTGTGTGTGAGTGTGTGTTTGTGTTTGTGTGCCTATGGGTGTGTGTGTGTGTGTTTGTGTGTGTGTATGGGAGTGTGTTTGAGTGTGTGTTGGTGTGTGCGAGTGTTTGAGTGCGTGTGTGTGTAAAGTTTACGGGTGGGATTATTTCGCAACCTTAAGGAGATCCTCAGTTTCTTCATAAGATAAGGATTTAAGCCATTCAAGGCATTTCAATTTGCATTCATAGTAATTTAAGGGGTAAATGTTGATATGCTTATTGACTTTGTTGTACAAGGTAGAGCTAATAAGAAAGTAATGGCGACTCGCAGCTGCCGTTCGCCGCGGTTCTATATTACATATTTTTTCTGATCTGCGCTTTGAATGTCTTAGGTTAGGATCATAATCTAATTGTGAATGTTTTAGGAGAATGGTTTTCAAAATAAATAATTGTCTAACTGTGGGAACTTGGCAGAGTGAGTAAAGGTTAGTTGTAGGGAACCAGATGGGCTTTAAGGTCATCACTTTGAGAACAGCCCTTTGAGCCCGTTCCAGCCTTAACATTGTAGTTTTAACCGCACAGCCCCACGAGGTAATGCAATACGATATGATGGACTGAGCTAGAGCATAATATATCGTCTTTAGAGATTCAACATCTAAGACCGATCTCAGGTTTTTAAAAACAAAAATTAACTTTCTAATACGTGAGACTGTAAAATCTATTTGTTGTCTCCAAGAAAAAGTGGTATCTAAAATAACACCGAGGTATTTTAGATGATCTGCTCTTTCAATGTTCAGGCAACTGCATGAGACTGAGACAGCATCTTCTGGGCAGGTGTGAGCAAAGACAGAAAAAGTTGATAATGGTTGAGTAGAGAGGTTAGGAGTAAATGGGATGAATTTTGTTTTTAAAACGTTAAGAGTAAGGAGATTTGAGCTTAACCATTTCATTACAGTTCGCAATGCATATTCGGAGTAAACACGAACTTCCTGCCAGCTACGACCATGAATTAAGAGAGCCGTGTCGTCTGCGTATGTTATAATTTTACAGTTTGGGAGGCTTAAATTACAAAGTTGATTTATGTAAATCAGGAATAGGGTAGGCCCGAGGACGCTACCTTGAGGAACACCAAAACAAACGTGCTCTTCTCCACTTTTAAATTCATCTATCATGACATATTGGGTGCGATTTACAAGGTAGCTATGAAACATATTCAAAGCAACACCTCTTATGCCTATGTGTTCCAACTTGTTTATGAGAATAGGGACCGAAACAGTATCAAAGGCCTTAGATAGGTCCAAGAAAATACCGATACTTTTAGATTTTTTATCAAGGTTTTTCACAACAATGTCTGTCAGCATCAGCACAGCATCTTCAGTAGACCTTCCGTTCCTAAAGCCGTATTGATTTGGTGACAGTATACTGTTTTCGTTGATGTAATTCATTAGTCTCTTGTTAAGAACCTTTTCAAAGACTTTAGAAAATGTGGTTAATACCGATATAGGTCTGTAGTTAGTGACATTCTCTCGGTCTCCGCTCTTGTAAATAGGATGCACCACCGCTTTCTTAAAGGCAGTTGGAAAAACGCCCGAAGAAATGGCGGCGTTAAAAACGTGATTTAATATGGGGATTAGTGAGTTTCTTGCGGCTTTTATCACCGAAGAAGAGATGCCATCCCAGCCGACAGCACATTTGTCCTTAAGATTAATGATGATATTTTCAATCTCTATGTTGTCTACACTAAAAAGGACCATCGAGTTAAGGGTGGATTGACTGGTTTCAGGAATGGAGGAATCAGGGCTTTCGAATGAGTTTGAGCTGGCGTTGGCGTTGGCTTGTATAGCTGATGCAAGGTTTTTTCCTACGTTTGCAAAATATGAGTTTACTGAGTCTAAGGATGTTTGAGGGTGGTCATGTAGCTTCAAAAGATTGGACGAACTAGATTTCTTCTTCTGAAGGTTAGCAATTTGCTTGATTAAGTTCCAAGTTGATTTCGGGTTTTTCTTGGCCTTCTGAATTTCTGCTATATGGTATTCACGTTTAACTTTTTTTAAAAGATTGTTACAGTATGTACGGTAACGAAAATAAATTATTTTGTGAGTCTCGTTTTCTGGATTTCTTTTAAATTTCCGATACAACTTATCTCTATGACGCACACATTTCAGAAGACCAGGAGTGATCCATGGCTTTATAATGCGTTTTCTGCTTGGAATGGGTATGTCTTGAGTGTGTTTCATTATTACTGAGGAAACTATATTAACCAAGTCATTAGCAGCTGTATCAGGATCACTAGACAAAAGAACAGACGAAAAGTCAGTATTTTGCAGATCACTTGCAATTTTGGCGATGTTGATACGTCGGGAGCGATGCCCAGTTTCATCAACCTTTTTTTTGACATTGCAGATTAACAGAAGCGGTGAATGATCGGTAATCGGAGTATCAAGGATAAAAGTTGATGCAAAGTTAGAGGTCCGTATTATAATGTGGTCTATACAATTATTTTCTCTTGTAGGGTATGTATGAGCAGGTAGCATAGCATGGGATGCAAGAAGTTCTAAATATTCGTCGGTTATAAGTGTAGAGTCATTTTTACTAGGCAAGAGGTTAATGTTTATGTCTCCAACGATTACAGCCGTTCTGTAGGTTTTTAGTGTAGTTAGAGTATTGTTAAGACTTTGGAAAAAAGGTGAAAGATTTTTATATGATGGAGATCGGTACAATGCTATGATTGCCGTATCGTTGGAAAATTTCAAAGTAATGCAATTTGCATCATTAAAGTTAGGTATTTCAACAGAGCATTCAAGATGTCTTCTGACATATGCCACAACACCATCGTTTTGGTTTCTGAATGTTGATTGGTAGTGAACGAAGTCTTGAAGTTCAGGGATGAAGGGACATTTTTTCAGCCAACACTCCGAAAGAACGATCACGTCCAGACTAACTTTTATTCTTTGGATTAAGATAAGCAGATGGTCAAAATTGCAGTTAATGCTCCTGATATTGACGTGTAATATTTTCAAACCAACGTTATTGACACTTTCATGTTTGAAAACATCTTCTGGAGAGCAGAGTAGCGCTTCCGATACAGAAATCTGTTCAATGTCAGAATTTACATGGTTTATATCATCCATAGTGAGGGTAATAAATTAACACGGGAATCTTGTACCTTACTATCAGTTTTACAAGACAGTAATAAATAATAAAGTGTGATTGTTGGTTCTTTGTTACTAGATAAAAGAATTCACAGAAGCCGAATAACATTTTAACTGAGTTTGAAGATCTGTGAGGTTGCTTGACGTGAGTGTTTGAGAGTGTGTGATTAAATGTGTGTGTATGTGAATATAATGGTGTACAGTATGAGCTACAAGTAATAAAATATGTTTTATATTTAACAAAAATAAAAGGGGCAATAAAGAGAACACATTTTGTGAAATCCAGAAGAGTGATCCTAGCCATAAAAACTAGTCACTTGGGGCCTCTTGCTTTTTCTAGATCAGATTCGGCCAGTACCTTGATTAGTGGGCCATTCTCCCTTTTTCTTAAGAAAATCTTCCCATGAGACACCCAGCAGAATTTAAAATCATTCTCCTTTGCCGTTTCTCTGGCCAGATAGAATAACTTCTTCATCTTGGCGGAGAGATTCTCCGATATGAAGATTGGTCTTGCGGGTCCACTAAAATGCAAGTGTTCAGTAGATAATTTCGATTGGCCTCTGTTGAATTGGCGATACATAGAAATTACTTTTTCTTTCTGTAGGGCACTCGTCAGATCCACAATTACTGTCCTGTTGGCCGGGTCTTTAGTCTGAATTCTAAAGATATCTTTGACATCGCTAGGCTGTACAGGGACATTCAGAACCTTACTGGTCTTCAAAAAGGTATCTACAAGGGAGAATTTCGTCTCCGAGGATGACACAGGTATATTACGTATCTCAAGGCAGGTAGATCTAGAGCTGCGCTCGATACTGTCGAGTCTATCTTCCAACGATTTAATGTACTGGATGTCTGACTTCCGCCCCACTTCCAAATTCTCCACTCTCGCCTGAAGTGAGTCGCACTTTTCTGCCAAAAAATCGACGGTGGCTCGTATGTCCTCAACGGCAGAGCATATTTTATTGCTTCTTAATTCTTGCTCGGCCCTAAAATCTTTAAACATTTGTTTCATTTCCGCCATGAAACTTAGGAGCTCGTCATTTGTACATTCAGATCGCTTACGTTTACGGAATGTGACTTTCGGGTTTTCTAAGAGGTTTGGTTCTAAGGAGCTGCTGTGTATTTGCATTGCGGTTGAGACACTCAATGACTCTAGTTGTGTTGGTGCCGGGCTAGACGAAGAACGCGCAAGCGCGGGAACAGGCGGCAGCGCAAGCGCATTTGCGGGGGGCGCGGGTGAAGACGTCGGTGGTGAACGACTAAGCAGCATGTTGGGTTGATGTAACTAAGGTACCAGGGTAGCAGCAATGCAAAGAAGTCGTTCAAGTAAGAGACAATAGTGCGGCAAGTGCGTAACACCGTGCGGTTCAGTTTAATGTGGTCAGTAGCTGTGGTCCTGTAGCAGAGTGCACGATGTCCAATATAAGCGGGTCTCTGCCAGGTGGATGCTTGTAAAGTAGTTGCGTCTTTTTCTGGCACATGCAGTTGCTAATAGGCGGCTCGCTTTATAGGCATTTGTGAAAGGTATGCTCACCTTCATGGCCTACAATATAATGTAAAGAAGAGTGAATGCATGGTCTTTCAGGCCAGGGGTCGCCAATGTCCGTCGATTATACCTACCATTAAATTGTATGGTAAGCCGCTTAAACGGGTCGAACAATTTAAATACCTCGGACATTGGATAGCCTCTGACCTGAAAGATGATGTAGACATTGAAAGGGAGCGGAGGGCGTTGTCTGTGAGAGCGAACATGATTGCCCGCAGGTTTGCTCGTTGCTCAATGGGTGTAAAAATCTGCTTATTCCGAGCCTACTGTACTAGCTTCTACACGAGCAGCCTGTGGGTAAGTTATACGCAAAAGCAGTTCAGCGCCCTTCGCGTTCAGTATAATAACGCATTCAGGGTGCTGGTGGGGCTGCCCCGGTTCTGCAGCGCGTCGGGGATGTTCGCCGAAGCGCGTGTGGACTGTTTCTACAGCACCATGCGCAAGCGGTGCACATCCCTGGGGCGCAGAATCAGGGCCAGCTCCAACAGCATACTGAATGTGTTGTCAACCAGGTTCGACTGCGAGTACCTAAACCATTGCGGTATGGTACATGCGCAGTACCTGAAGTAGATTCCACCTAATCTACCTACTTACCTTCCTTTCTGCAATAATAAGTACAAATAATATGTGTGATATGGACTATGTTAATTGTCTGAAATAAATGATTTATTATATTATTTATGTCTGGGGTTGTATGCGTGACTAGACGTTTGAACAATGATGGATCACTCACATGTGTGCGCGTAGGATCTATGTGTGCGTTGTCACGTCGTGTAGTCGCGTCGCCGTCTTTATTTCCTTGCAGAGTTTTGTGTGTATGTGTAGACACTAGCGATGACTCCTTCTTATTTATGTTCTCCTAATTTTTTGATTTCTATTTTTGTGATAAATTAATTTGGAAAAATAAAGAAATAACTAACGACGGTTATGGACACGCGTCTGCGCAGGTCAGAGGTCCGGAGGGAAGGGGAGCAACTCGATTACCTTTTCCCAAGAAGTCGTTCAATAGAGCCACAGATGTATTACAGTTAGTACATTCGGATGTGTGTGGTCCTATGTCTTGCAGTTCTATGAGTGGCTCAAGGTATTTTCTGACATTCATAGATGACTACAGTAGAAAAACTTTTGTTTACTTTTTAAAGCAAAAGAGTGAGGTTTTTGAGAAATTTAAAGAATGGAAGGCTCTGGTAGAAAACCAAACTAACAAGAAATTAAAAGTAATTAGGAGTGACCGTGGTGGCCCCGGCTGAAGAATAGGCCCCTCCATGACTCATATCCGCGGATGTCGTAAGAGGCGACTAAGGGAAAAAAGCTAGGGGATGGGCAGCAGCGTCTCCTATTTTAACAACGATAGCTCTAACTGCGCTCACCAACCCGCATGCCCAGCGTGGTGAGTATGGGCAAATCCCCCCACATGATAAGGAATTCACTCTGTCTGTGGGGGAGGCCATGTTCAGCAGTGGACGTCGTACGGCTGAAATGATGATGATGATGATGAGGAGTGACAATGGTGGTGAATATGTGAACTCGAACTTTCAGAACTTTCTGAGGCAAAATGGTATTCGGCATGAGACAACAGTGCCGCATACGCCACAACAGAATGGAGTATCTGAACGCGCCAACAGGAGTATCATGGAGAAGACACGCTGCATGTTGAGTGAGGCAGGCCTCGAAAAGAAATACTGGGCAGAAGCTGTCAACACCGCGGTCTATCTAAAGAATCACTCTCCAACCATAGCTGTCAGAGGTTACACTCCTGAGGAAAAATGGAGTAAAGAAAAGGTAACATCTCCCATTTACGTATATTTGGTTGCATTGCCTATGCTCAAAAACAAAATCGAACAAAGTTGGACCCGAAGGCGAAAGCCTACATATTTGTGGGTTACTGTCAGGAAACCAAGGGTAACAGGCCAATAAACCCTGATCATCCGACAGAATGTATAAAGGCACGAGACGTAACATTTATAGAAAATAAATTCTATAAAAATTTAGTGTCAAATGATGATAACCATGATGAAATTATCACACCACTGATGGTGATGAGAGTAGGAATGATATTCATCTTCCTGCGCTAACAGAATCATCTACCCGGGAACAATCTGATGACACAAATGTTAACCTGCATGGGGGTACTAGGGTTACTCGGGGTGTACAGCAGTTACGTACAGTCATAGTTGATGATTCTGAGAGCGAAGAGGAAAGCTTTGATACAAATGATGCTGCGGATGAAACATACGTTCCAGATGGATCAGCGGAAGAGGGAAGTTCATCCGATTCTTCAACTTTTGAGGACAGTGAGTCATGGATGTCAGCTCATCTTGTCAATGGCGGAAATGAAGTTGAGCCTCAGACCGTACAAGAAGCAATGAGTGGTCCAGAAGCTGAAAACTGGAAAAAGGCAATGGAAGATGAGTATAAATCATTTATTACCAATAAATGCTGGTCTCTTTGTGATCGAGTTCAAGATCAGAAACCTGTAAAATGCAAATGGATATTCTACCTATGGAAACAGGTATGATATTGAGCAAGCCAAAAGAGTCCCAGGACTGTGCTAGTAACTATGACTATAGGGGATTAATAGGGTCTCTCATGTATATTGCAATAGGGTCGCGTCCAGACATTGCCCATGCATTGAGCTATCTGAGTCAATTCAATGATAGTTACACAGAAGTTCACTGGAAAGCAGCAAAAAGAGTACTTCGTTATCTCAAAGGTACTAAAGAGTATTGTTTGACTTTTCAGAAAGGTGGCCTGGAGATAACTGCTTTTGCTGATTCTGACTGGGGTAGGAACGAGGCAGATCGTCGCTCATATACAGGTTTTGTGTTCAGATTAGGAAAATCCCTCATCTCTTGGGAAAGTATGAAGCTAAAGACGGTAGCTTTATCAAGTACAGAAGCAGAATACATATCTCTTTCTGACACGTGTAAAGAGGCTTTATTTATTCGCAAATTCCTAAAAGAAATTCTGAACAAGACGCTGAAGGTTATCATTTATAATGACAACCAATCCGCACAAAAACTATGTAAGAATGCCATGTTTCATGCCAGAACCAAACACATAGACATAAGACACCATTTTATAAGGGAAAATGTTTGTAATGGTACAGTTGATGTGAGATACTTATGTACTAGTGATATGGTAGCAGACTTGCTTACAAAGCCTTTGTCTAAAGAAAAACATGAGAAATTTATGTATCAATTATTGTATAAAAGAGATTAGTTTTCTTCAAGGTACATAAACTTTATGTCATAGTAAATTAAAGGCGAATATTGTAAGAGAACAGGTCATACTTATATTATGTGTTTTGTAGGTACTTTGTTTTTTTTTGTTAACATAGTATGTATCTATGTGATAGTGATAGGACATAGGTTTCCTATATTACTATTACTATTGGTTTAAGGGCCAGTGTTAGAGATAAACACAATAGTAATGTCAATCTCTTTAGTGAAACGGTCGTCTGTGACGTAATAGCAAAACTCTCTGGTTTTTTGACTCTGGCTACGCTGACTTTGCCGTGTGCTGTGCATCCTGAATAAATCTCTCTACATCTACTGAAATACGATGTTTCTCTGCTGAAATCCTTCAAGCTAGCCTAATAAATCTTATATTAAGTAGTAATGAATAGTTAAACCTTATGTTTCGTAATTTGAAATTGTGATTTTTCCATAAAAAGTATTGAGAAGCTTTAAGCTTGATAAACGTTAATAAATACGTATGATTGTTATGTTCTAGGATTAAATTTACACTGGAATTGTACTAGTTAAGATTGTTATTTTATTAAATAAAGAACTTTTGAAATTGATGTCATTGGCTAATATTTGACCTTTACTAAAGTATCGCATAACGCTAAAGGTACTAAGCTTTTCGTACTTGCGGCACAAAACTAAACCTGGTATTTTTAATCGACAAACAATCAGTTTTTGTGTAGAAATTTTGAAAAAATCTTCGACTGGAATAAATTAAGTTACAGTAGTCGTAACAGTGTCATGTGGAACTTTATTTTTTTATTCACTTACTCGACGGATTCAAACACTGGTCCATAATAAGATGTTTTAAAATCAATTGATGCACGACCGGTATTTGAACCTGAGACCTACGGATCGAAAGTGAAGGTTATTCCACTAGGCCAACAAGGCTAATAGAATAGCTGGAATAGCTATGGAAATATAATCAGTATAGGTACTGTCTGTTTGAGGAAAAGAAAAATCTTATTCTTGGTTTAATAGACAGACTTGTTTACTAAATTGGGTTTTGACCGAAAACATGTTTCTCTTTTGTTAGTCTACTCACAGAGATTGTACAAAAATATGAGAAAATAATAAATGACCCAAACAAGAATTAATTATTATCTCATCAGTAATCACGCTTGAAACACGTATACTCATTATTTCGGAAACAAGACACCACACGTGCTTTCCGATGAACCGATATTTCCAAGTAACAGCGTAGGTACTTTTGTAACATTGAATTTATTTATGCCCGAAATAAAACGAACATTTTTATTGCTTTTTTATTTTAAGGTTAGGAAGCGAGTTTGGAAGAGTGTGTTTGTGTACAGTGAACGACATAAGTTGCTAAAAAATTTCAGATTTTCAAACCATATTAACTTTTTTTAACTTTTTTTGTGATTTGATTTGTGAGATTTGTGAAGAAATTAGTGGAATATGCACCGTTTTATTAACTTCATTCATGTAACTTTAATACAGATTTATTTAAATTCTCATTATGTTTATCAACTTATGACACTGACCAGGGCATTATTCTCTAGACTATCTTACGTAAAACTTAAGTGTGTAAGAACAGTGGGCAGTTCATTTGCGGCGAAAAATTACAACAGGCTTAACACTCGCTCAATATTCAGTAAGCGACGTGAGATGAACTCCGGGGCAGGAGTTTATCATCGCCCTGTCACTCTACAGTTATTTATGGACCAGTAAACTTGGAAATATATTTTCCTCGTCGGCGGCCGCGTCCATTTCAGGTTAAGCCCCTTGGGCCAGGGTACTAGACGAGTCGAGTGTCATAAATTTGAAAACTGTTTCGGGAGAGCGAAAAAATGAAACAAATATTTGACGTTCGCACTGATCTTCGATACGGCCTGTGGATTTACGACTGTTTACGAATTAAACTTTAGCGCTAAGCTAACACAATTGTCTATGCATAGAAATGTCGAAGGGTTCCTATAATATTGAATAGCTTGCAAAATATTATATGATATACATATTCCAAACATTGTAATTTTTGCTTGTAAAACTTTTATGTATGAATCATACATAAAATCACGCCTTTTAACAGAGAGATACCTTTCTCTACTCAACATACCTTTCTCAATCCTCAATCCTCTTCTTTCTCTCCACAACGCTGTCTTATCACACTTTTCCTCATCTTTCATTGTTACTGCTTTTTGCTTGATTCAGTTTGGTGTTTTAGTTGGAGAAGTTTGAGGAAATAACACTACTTTTTAATAAGACATTAGATTTGGCTTCTATAGGTGCTTCGCGAGGATTGTTCCCGGAATGATGGCGTACTAAAATAATTTTAACGACACTTTGATTACTTTTATCGCAAGTTTTCGCTTCAGTTGTCACGTTTTCGAACCATTAGTTTTATGCGAATTACTATTGAGAAATTGCTTATTTATTATCAGTGTTTTATGAACAAAACAATTTATCTTTAGAGTAAACTGTTGAGCAACTGAATAATTATTTTTTATTCTGAACATTGCTAAAAACCATTTAACTCGTGTTATCTTAAAATTGGCATGAACAAAAAAACTGAAAATAAGTTTAATTATTCCAAATCAGTCAGACTGAAAACTATTCACTACCAAATGAACTGTATCTACAAATTTCATTGTGAGAACCCGTTAGAAAATTAATGGTGAACTAAAACGTTAACAATTTTTGTAAAATTACATTGCTTTAGTGGAGGTGGGGGACTGTGCTTAAAACGGTGAAGGAAAAAATCGTGAGGAAACCTGTCACTTACGGAATACTGACTAATGCAAAATGTGGGCATATGCTAAATTTTCGAACATGTCTCTGACTATCCCTCTTAGACATATTCAAGGATTTGATCGCCTGGAGATCGGTGAAGTTGTCGACCGTGCTTGGGGATAAAAGTCGTGAGCCTATTGCTTTTGTTATATTATAAATGCGAAAGTTTGTGAGGATGTTTAGATGTTTGTTGTTCAATCACGCCGTAACGGCTTAACCGATTTCGTTGAAACTTGGAATATATTAAGCTCTTTACCTAGAATAGCATATAGGCTACTTTTTATGTTGGTACCACGCGAGCGAAGCCGCAGACGGAAGCTAGTTGACAATAAACCAGTGTCTCCTTGCAACCACGATTGTTGTAATACAGTTGAAACGTCGTCGGGAGTAAAATATAAAAACGGTACGCGTTACACACCCGTTTGATTTCAATAAGCCAGTAGGTAGAGTTAGCTTCATAAAAGTTATGACCCCAATACACTTTCAATCAACAATATTAAAGTAGATAGTGGTGCAAGTTCCGCCATAGGTACATAGTTGGCAACTCCAAACATGTCCGAAACAAAATGTCTCCTTTATTAGTTTTTGTTGGGCAAATAAACTCATTGTCATTGCGGGAGTAAATGAGGCTTCCTTTTAATTTACTTTCTTACGTAACTTTGCAGCAATATTGCAAGAAAGACATTCATGAGAAAAGTGGTTTTGTTGCTAACTTTTGTTATGATTGTTATCAATTACCTCTTTTGGATTCTTTTGGTCGAGTACATATGAAATGGTATTTTTTTGTTATACAACTAAGCTGGCAAACAAGTTTACGGCCCACCTGTTGGTAAGTGGTTACCGTAGACTATGAACGCTTGCAACACCAGAGGCATCACGCACGCGTTGCCGATCCCGAACCCCCGAACCTTACTCACCACAGGAACACGACACTATTCAACAAATAATGTTATTTGACTACGTTCTTCTGTAAGGCGTAGGTACCTCTCCAGGCAAGCTGCTTCAATTTAGAGCGAGAATATCTCGCTGTGCCTCATTTCGTATGAAAAACTATGTTTTCTGTGTAACATAACAGTGCACCTATCGAGATTAAAATGCATGCTTGTTTGTCGTGTCACTGATTTTTTCTCGGTCATTGTTTCGGAAAGCGACTTTTATCTCTAGCACTATCAATTTTTACGTTACCCTCAACATCCCATCATCTACTTGTCACCTACCTGAGAACCTGTGGGTAGGAAAAAGAAACGCTCTCTTGACGTTTCGCCACAAGTCGCAGGAGTCGAGCTCGAATCCGCTCCTCCCAAATAATAACAATCACCCTTTATCACGCGTAAAGCCAAAATCAGCAAAATCAGTGAAAGGATCGCAGGAGGAAAGGAAGCTTCCATCCGCCGTGCATACCACCTAGCACGCACTAGAGTGTCTGCTGAACCACAGGTACTCCCTTCACTCCTTTTCTCTCTTTCCATTCCATTATTTGGTCCTTCGAGCCGGAATATATCAGTGACCAGGTTGAGGTATGGTGGCTGGGAAGTATAATGAGTGAACTTGTTCTTCATAATATAAAAAAATATTGACCTAAAAATATCAGCTTATTTCCTTCGATGAAACAAATCAATAACGTCCTGAGACACCGCTATTTAGCTTAGCGAAGACGACTTCCCATCGTTTTTTACGATATTTCCTCAGTTGTTGTCAAAGCCCCGAGTCTGATCGGCTTGTCTGCTAATCCTATCGCCCTACCTGATCTTGTTAGCTTTTAAATCAGCCTTATAACGGCTTTCGCTCACAAAAAAGTATTATTTGGTGGAAATGAGACAAAAATCATACTATAGGACAGTTAAAAAAAAAACTACGTCTTAGATTTTCTGCGAAAGTACTTTAATATCGAGGGGAGGGGATTTTCAGGGAGCATCGACATTGCTAAGATTATCTTTTTTCTGCTTTATCAACGATGCATGTAGTCATCCATCTTACAAACAGATTGTATTATAAATGTGCGCGAGCAGCATGCGTGCATCACTGGAGCTATAGTAGTAACTGCGCTCGAGAGGCTCATTTGCCAATGTGGACGCACCTTATTCGAAAAGCAAATAATAAGATCATAATTTCAATGAAAATATTGTTAGTTTTATATTATTGGTGAGGAATTTAGGCTCGCATTGGACAAAAAAAAATGTCAAGGTAAGATGAGGGCTAACGCTGTTATAAATCTGAAAGTTCGTGAGGTTATTTGGATGTTTGTGGTTCAATCACTCTGAATAGGCAATTTTTTACCACACGAGTGAAGCCACGGCCACGAGCTAAGTCTACATCATGGTTCGTTACTTTACAACTGTTTTATTTATACAAATAAAAAAACACGCATACTCACTATTCCGTGTCGAGTCACAGAAGTCAGTTGCGAAAACAAAGCGCTATAATAAACTAATGTACAGCAAATCATTATGACTTGCAATGACTCCCCTGGGCAGTATTAAACAAGCGTCAATCGCGGCCACGATTGGCCATCTACATCATTTAAGCTTCGACCAATCCTACTCGACCGAAGCGGCCCGGGAGCGTGACCAAAGTAGGAGCAACTACAATGTGAAACCGAACTAACTAATTTGTCCCGCATCGTGATCTTGAAGGTTTGCGTAGCACATTTGAATTCATTCATTCAGTGGCGGAAGCAATTAAAGCCGAGTTAATATGTTGTTTTAAAATTATTCTTACCTTTTTGAGTTTGACATGAGGGTTTACAATATAGCTCAACAATATCGTAAACCCCTAGAAGTCCAACTAAAAATTGACTTTATTCATTAAAACGTTGAATGAAATATCGCATGCCATTTTAACATGGTTTTACGCTCCAACTTCACAGACGGCCGAAGGTATGACCAAAGCTTTTATGCGTATATTTTAAAGATTTTTCTGCAGCTATAAGCTAAAGCTCAAAGCCGATTTAGCATTGAGTTATACATAGCCCAATATATATTTCAACAAGCTGAATACGATTAATTAAATTCAATTAGTACGGATAAACCAATTACATTAATTGAACATATTAACAAAAAAATTATCAGAAATCAATAATAATAATAATTAACAGAATATACATGACAAATTAAACGATGATCGAACACTGTCGTTTTCGTACTACGCTACCTCTTGCTTAAACGCTTGTCTAAAGATCCTGGTCAAAGCCTGCCGCTATCTCATCACGTGACTGCGCATTTGATTGTTCATGGCGAGAAGAAAAACGATACAACCACCATTTTAATCCGACAATCGAGTCGATCGCCAAAGCATCTGAAAAAAAAAACTTGTATTACTTTTGTAAATGTAAGTGCATAATTCGTGTCTATAATAGAATAATAATAGTCGTGAGCTGCTTTCAGTGTGAAAGAAGTGAAAACATAATTAACGACTAAGAATATGACGGATAATCAATGTGTGTGATTTGATAACTTTATAATATTTATTTCAGGCCACATGAATATATTCAAACAAGAACAAAACTTAAAAAAAAAGCTCAAAGCTCTAAGCTCGTAGAAATAATTAATAACTACCAACCTGACTCGTAATCTAACATAAATATACCAACGTCCAACATACTGTATGTATACATACATAAAATCACGCCTGTTTCCCAGAGGGATAGGTAGAGACCACGGCTTTCTACTTGCTACAATCCTGACATACCTCTTTTGCTTCATTCACTCTCATCACATTCCTCATACATGCTCGTCGGTATAAGCTGCTCCTGACATGGCCATCTAAATAAATAAATAATACCTAACAGAATAATGGAATAAAGTGCTATTATTATGATCAGATGCCTAAATAACGCGTCATGCTCCAATAACCAGTCAATTCAGCCTAATTATATTCACCTGATAGTTGGCAACCCTTCGGATGTTCCATTCCGTCACAAATTGGATAAATCAGTACAACTAGTAAAATTACTGTGTCCATTCGAGACGCAAGGGCTAAGGTGTGCGGTTTCCATTCCATTCGCTGCGGGAAATATGTTTGCATGATCTGCAAATATTAGTTCCAGGTCTGGGTGTTGCGGTACTATGATACTCGTAGTTTCTCATACCCACGACACAGGGAATCCTAGGGTGGGGTCGGGACTATGTAAGTATAAATATATAAATATAAATATTCCGGACATATCACATATTGTCAACTGATCCCAAACTAGGCATAGTCTGTACTATGGGTACCAGAGACTGATATTCATAATACAAGATATATATAAGTGATTGTTGGGTGTTATATAAGGTTCTGACTTCACTCTAGGATTCTCTATACCGTATTTATTCGTTGTGTGTGTGTGTGTGTGTGTAGGTATATAAAAATATGACTGCTTGTTTCTTTTGTTTACTGTTAGAAGATGACAAGGTGAGAGTTACGGGCCGATAAAGTTAGTGACTGATTATGAATGAGGTTTACTGTATACGTAATGACTCTATACTGTGATTCTATTATTAGACTCGCCTTCTTTGAGCCGGATATCAATGTGATCCAAAAGAGTAACCCTGGATAATGGCCGTGAATATTTCAGTATGCTGAATACGTGAACGTACGCAAGCATAAGTTAGTAAGTCTTATATTAGGTTCGATTTACATATCCACGCATTTAGAAGCAGTAAGCACTTCGTCTGTGTTTCAAAATAAACTCCAAATACTGATTACCAACCTAATCTCGTGAAATAGAACTATAGATAGTGCGGTGACCGAGCATTGTGGTGCAGTTGAGAGCAGTAAACACGCCCAGTTTAGAGTCCACTGTAATGAAGCAAGTTGTCTGGCTGAAGTTTGGGCATGCTTCAAGCTGAGGATGTATGCTTAGCTTAGTACTTGCGATACAAATAATACAGCTTCAGGGGCACGAACGTTTATACTGATCGTCAAGATACTTTAAGCAAAACCGTTTCTCATAAAAAGTTATTTTACGATGAAACTACAATGAGCGTATTGCCAGACTTGGTCGCTAACTATTGGCCTTTTACACAAGCTTGAAGTCGAGCAACGGGATATGGGGAGAGCTATGCTCGGAGTCATAACGTGATCAAATCCGAAATGAGGAAGCCCTTAGAAGAACCTAGGTCTTCGATATAGCAAGGTAGTAGGGGGCCATATAGCAGAACTAACAATCATTGGATTCCCCAATGATTGTTAGTTCTGCTAAAGGTTCTCAAATGGCGACCACAAACCGGGCGATGCAGTGTTGCAAAACCTAATGGACCGACGACATTGTTCACAATATTATCGGTCTATTAAGTCTTCCTGGTTGCGGGAAGTCAGGGGATGGAAAAGGCTCAAGAACGTTTGCCATGGCACTCTTTGGATAAATCCTATGTCAAGCAATTTCTTGTGTGGTAATCAATAAAGAGTTATCTATCTATCTATCTACAGCCTGGTGATGATGGTGACTATGAAACTATCCGTATACGTGATTTAATCTTTAATGGAATTTTATTATTCAACATCAGCTACACAACTTGTACAGTTTGTACAATATTAACTCACAAAGCACTACTACATTTTACTCACGCGCGGTACTCTTATACATTTACTACCTGCTTATTGGCTGAACGTAAGAAAATCCGGGCAATACGTGGACTAATAAGACGCGTTATATTTCTTAGCGAATGCGAGAATTTCGCACAGCTGTTTTGAGCTCATAACAGAGAACTCTTAACTGCGCCCTAGTGCCGTACTATGTGGCTTTATTGCCTCTTTCATACACGTACATTAAACGGTTTAAAGGAAAGAACTTGAGAAAGTTAACAAAATGAAACCTCTTGGGTTTTGCACTGAACTTTGAAAAACGTAGTCTCGTCACAGAAATACAGTGAAAATTTACGCCATACGATATTTGTAGGTAATATTTAAAAATATTACGAAGTTAATAATTTTGTATTCAATCTTTGCAAAAGGATTATCATATATTGTATTTTCAGATGCAGTTGGATTTTGTGTGTACAGTAATGCAAAACAAAGATAAAATTACCTTAATAGTTACCTTGCTGAGGGCTGTAAGATTTTGTATGTTTGTATATACACCAGTCATCAACCCCTACAAAAACAATTTAACTGTAAGCACGTGTGGATGCTTCTTAGCGCTTTAATAAACCACAGTACCTACCAAAATTTACAACCACACTTGTACAAGTGCAGCAAACTGGAACATTTTTGACGTCAATATAGAACTGGGGCGAGATCGTAAACACTCTGCAGCTTAACCTTTAATATTAACGTTAATAAATGCATTATTTACTTGGAAATTTATCGCTTTTGTCACACCTGAGGCCGCGATAAACTTTGCCGCCGTTTCCCCGTTTTCTGTGCGTTCGATAACCCATGATTTCTTAAGCGAACGGCACCGTTCGGCTACGGCGTGTGGCGTCGACATAGTAGATAACGATTACGTGAACCGCGCGAAATTAAACGACAAGGTAATTCGTAAATGTAAACCATCCCAAAAGGGGCATGTTCTTTCAACAAAAAAAAATATTCGCGGGGAAATAATTCAAAAACCATTTTATTTTTCCGATTTTTCCCGGACTTTTTCAAATTAACTGTTTTTGGGCTAATACAAGTTAATATTTATATTTGAATATTTGAGTTTAAACTTCTGATTTTGCAGTGAATATAATCAATCACTTGTATGAACGTGTGAGTTTCGAATAGGAATCTTAATATGATTGCGTTTTCGGAAGAACAAAGTTCGCGCAAAGCTGAGCTGATGGTCGCTTAGTCGCGTTCTATGAATGACGCTTAGGACAGTTGTTATACGTTACACCTGTGTTACGCGACGCAGCCCAGTAAAACTAATGTGGAACCACTAAGCGCTGTCAATATTTTGATAATTGACCGCTAGTGCTTTCGTACTTTGTTCACGTAACTCGGTCGATCTAATCCGTAAGCCACGATAGACCTTTGGGTAGGTACCTGAGCTCCGTCTGTAGGGTTGGTCGCTAGATTTTCCGTCATGAGACTATCGCTGTTTTGATTTATATTTGTTCCGGGTTATTATGGTCATTTTAGTCCTAGTATGAGATCAGGACTATTAATTTACTACGAGACGTGGCTATTGGATGGATATTGTCACAACGCGTTGTTCTACATTGTCGCTTACATAGCCATAACGTCACGCAAACCTTTTAGTGTTTCTACTGTCTCTTAGTCTAAAAGCTCGATGTGGACGTTAAGAAAAGCAAGCTTTAATCTAAGTAAAGTAGTAATGTTAAGCTATTTAAAGAGAAATTGTTTTGTAAATTTTAGAGTGGTCTTAAAGATAGAAATAGGAATAAGATAAGGTTTAAATGGATGAGTTTTAAATACTTGATCTTCGTATTAACACTTACACCGTTCTGAAGCATTGGTTTCCTAAATAGTTGTTATGGAGAGAGATATTTTTTAAATAAATCTTAGCGGATTTATGATACTCTACTTGTCGTCCATGACTGTCTACTAACTTATTGAGCAAACACAACCTTGGCACTGTAGAAATATATTTATAAATAACTCTTCTATCTATCTCAGAGTCACCTTCTAACAAACAGATGAAAAACCTTCCAAATTGAGAGCTCAACTCCATTCAAAATTGAATATTTCTAATGAATGAACGATAAATTAAGCGGCTCATTTGACCGAATGAATGGGGCCGTAATAGACTGCCAACTGTCGTCGCCCCACAAAAGAAATGTAGGAGCGTAGGAGCCGTTTCTTTGTTCTTGCTAAATCGAGTACTGGAGTCGTTTGTCGACCTTATATCACGGTGATTCGACATTTATGGCCCGACCTGTGCTAACTGGCTGTTACTCTTCATTCGGGTATAGGCAGCTATCGATTTTATCCGTATTTTATCCCGAGACCTAAGACAGAACCACCCTTTTTGGATAATTCATTATTCTTATTTAACGTACTTTGTCGATCCTATCAAAACTAAGCAGTCTTTTGCTATTAGGCTGTCGAGTAAACAAACTGCCAAATAAATATTCTGAGAGTCCGTCTATACACTATAAACATTTCATGAGGTTAATAAATATGTAGGTCGATAACTGATATATTTTATGGGTATTCATCAATAAAATACTTTCAAATAGCACTTAGAGCTGTCAAAACGTAACGGAATTTTTATTAGCTCGTAGTAAATTGCGGTTTGAAATAAGTTAGCGGAAAGTCAATTGCGAAACGCGACAGCTGTAATTTTATACGAGTTTGTTTATTTCTGAAATTTCAATTTTACTGACAAGATTTTTACGCTAAAAATACAACGTGTCGGTGTGCAGGTATAGTATGCCGAAAGGGGCTTATTATATCAACAAAAATAAATAGTACTACCGAAACAAATAGGTTTTAAGTCCGATTTTTTTGGCCTTCCTATAATCTTTATAATTCATTATTTTAATACGAAAAGTTCAACATTGCTATCAAAAAATAGCTGAATAATTGAGTTGAAACAAATTTAACCCCAAATCAGCTATCAATTATTCATTCTCTGATATTATGTATCCTATCTTCCCTATTAATTTCGTACTTGATGATGATTTTAGGTCGATGACGTTTTTTGTTTCTAATTCCCTACCTCTGTAATATATGATAATATGTTTAAAATGTAGCAATAAGAAAAAAAGAAGAATAATACGAAGTCCGTTGAGAAAGAGGGAGGATTTTTTAATATTTTTTTTTTCTTTAAATTAAAATATGAATTATTTTTAAACAATAACGAATAAAATGATCTACATACAGGCATTTATATATGTCACCATTTCCATGTAAAGTTCACATGTAGGTACTTACGGATACGCGCGATGTAAATCCAGGACGGAAACTCAATATTCCCGATTGAGGTAATTGAAAGCTTAAAGGAATTTATTTTCAATTTCCTATGATATGAGGATTCCGTCTATGAAATGTATCGAGAATCACGTTGAATAATGTCAGTTTTATGTGTCTAAAGAACGTGATGCCTCTGGTATTACAAGTGTTCATAGGCTACGGTAACCACTTACCAACAGGGCTGTAAGCTTGTTTGCAACTTAGCTGTATAAAAATTCAACGTCCGAATGATAATTCAACGTCCGTCTTCTTCTTGTCGTTTCACTGATTCTGTCTTGGTCATCCTATATTAGGCCATTTATTTTCTTATTACATCAATACAATAAGTTATAGCACATATGAAAAAAAAAAAACAATATATTATAGCCTAAATGGATGTAGGTATATAGGACTCACACATAAACTCTGTTTTTTCTACGACTACAGGAAGAAAACAGAGGTCAGGTACCTAAATAAAGCTTGCAGATCTTTCGCAGTTCTAAAAATAAAGATTTTATAAAGTTTGAAAATCTAGACTCCCTAACTTCGTAGGATATTAATCAAGTGGATCGCGTCTCGAATATGATTTATGAAGTGTACTTTTATCTAAACAATCGATACAGTCGGTTGGGGCACGTCATAGCCGCCATTTATCATAGTTATCTCACCCTACCCACATTGTGGTGCATTGGACCACGTATCTATTTGAAAATAAAAAATCAACGCATAATGGATTAAGCTCTCGATGACGCGAGAAAATATAAATGAATGAAAGAGATAAAGAAATGAATAATCTCATCAATTAGCATAATTCCCAGGCATGACTTGACTCTATTGAGATTTTTGGCCTTTGAAAATGTTTAAGGAGTAGTCAGAGGCACGTCCAAGTTACATTAGACACATGCTAACATCATGTAGGTAGCAATCAAGGACAGGCTGCAAGCCAATCACCGCTTGTAAAAATACTCACCGGCTTAATCGCGAAGTTTTCCTTCACCGATTTAAGCACATTAACAGCGCTTAACTTAGTCAAAGTCAAAGGGCGTTTATTTCAATAAAATCACTAGGATCACTTTGAAACGTCTTAGAAGCTAAGCCTGTTCCTCACGACCAAGCCTAGAAGAATCAGGCAACAAACACGGCTTGGTGCCTATCATTTTTTTCGATGATCCTTTTTCATAAAATGGAATGTAGAGCTTCAGTGTGGTTCAGTTATACCTATTGATAAAAAAATATCATATGTGACAAACTTTTAAAAAATCAACAAACACCATCCTAATCTAGATAAGTAGACGGTTTCCGCAAATAGGCCGCTGGTGTTTGGCCCTTTTCGTGTTTAACATCATCATCATAATCAGACGTCGTACCTTAACAATTCAATCAATGTCACGACTAACGGGCCTCTATCAACTTTTCTAACATTTTAACCTTTGTCGGAGTCAACAAAGTTGGGAGATCTTTCATTTCAACCCTCATGTCATAAGTAACAGCGGGAAATGCAGTCAATGTACGCTCAATTAATGCGGTGGTGTACCTTATTGTTACACCGTAATCTGTAGTAGGTATATATAAAAGAACAGGGCCTCTACGTGGAATCAACCCACAGCCCAAATCAACGAAGCTTTAAAGCTGAAATGGACAGACCCCTAAGAGGGTGAAAGGGGGTTAAAACGTTTGTATGAAAAATCACGCGTGCGAAGCCGCGGGGATCAGCTAGTTAGGTATAATAAAAAAAAGGAACGTTATAATAATTATTTATATAACCTGTACCTACGTTCTACCATAGCCACAAACAAATATTCGTATTAGGCGTTCCAGACCCCACAAACTAATTAAGTTTGTTTTATCTTTCCCTGACCATTCATTCGAAAGTCGGGCAAATCATGCCGACTTCACAGAACGCTAATCTAATACCCTGATTAATCCACAAGTTAAACTAACGAGTTAACATCTCAGCGAATTGCCGTGAGCAAACAAACCCAACATAATGGGTAAATGTCATGGAATATACTACTAATAGGAGCGGCATCGTGATTCACAGAAACACAATAATCAGTTACACTTAAATAATTGATTTCTTACGTTTTTGATGTATATTTCTATTTCAAATTCCCATTCTACTGTTGGCTTGCAACTGCGTGTCCTCTTGACACAAAGGCCTCCTCCAGTTTTTTCCATTGTTCCAGTGACTTAAGTCACTAGACCATTTTGTTATTTTTTCACGGAGCATATCCATCTCCATTTCAGAGTTTTGGTTTTTACTCCTAAATCTTCCAGTTTTGTGATTTTTCTCAGTGTTGTTGCTCTTTTTCTGTCCTTTCTGTGGTATCCTAATATACTTCTTTCCATGCTTCTTTGGCAAGTTATGAGTTTCTGGGCATTTTTTTTGTGTGTTTGCCCAAGTTTGGCATACGGGTGTTAGTATGGGGAGGATGCATATGTTGAAAAGTCTTCTTTTTATTGCAACTGAATGCTGATTACTTTTGAGTATGTCTTTCTTTTTTGATGAATATAGAGCTATAATAATAATAATTGTTTATCGTCATAAATCACCTCGGTAAGGACTAATGAACACCCTTGTTTGTTGTAAGTCAAGTTATGTTCCATTTAGTTATTCTTTTCCCTAAATATGTATTCATCTTTTTAGTTTTTGCTATTTTTTATCTTTGTTCTTTCTTATGTGTATGTATGTATATTATGTATTTGTTGTGTTCAAACGGCGTGCGGTATATCTTATCAAATTCAATATGGTCTTTGGATCTTCTGTTTAGAGTCACTTTTGAGCAGGTATTGAAAGCGGTAGAGGTTATAGGTACTGGTACCGTTAAAACATTTCGGTACCATTATGCTATACCGGTAGGGCATTACGGTACCGTTATTTCATACCGGTAGATTTTGGTACCGAAATTTTGAGCCGCGGCTAGTTCGCTAGGACAGTCGCGCCGCGGTGGCGGGGTGGCGGCGTTTCGTCAAAGAAAATCTTTATAAACCTTTATTGATTTCGGTTAAAGGTACCGGTAGCGAAATAAACCGAAATGAACTGCGAAGCCAGATTTTCCGGTACCGTTATATTTATCGGTAGAGAAATATTCGGGTAACCGGAATTTATCGGTATGACGTCATATCGTTATTTAAAGGTACATTTATATTCCGGTTATTCAGTCCCTGCTTTTGAGCTTCTCATTTGAGGCCGTGCGATATCTAAAGCTCAACGATATCGCAGGCCCATATCAAAATTTACGTTACTGAGTAACGTAAATTTTGAGTGTGACTTTGATCGCTGTAGCCTTGACATATCAAAATAGACTTGATTCAGTGGACATTTTGAATTAAATTTTGCTTGGGATATTGCATGCCGTTTGTATTATAACTAGCCTTTAGTGATGACACAAAGAGGTCCCGACAATGTGATCGTTACGTCAATTGGCACTGATTGGACTAAACTACATAGTATTGATATCAAAGACAAATTAAGAAGCTTTGATGATTTAACTATTTAAGTAGACTCTTGAATAGGAAAACCCTTCATAAATTAGTTTTCTAGAGTTCTGGATCAATTGAGCTATCTGTTGATCGATTGCAACGATCCTAAGATAGATCAATTGAATCTTATGCATTTCGTTAAATGTATTTTTTTATTCTATTAGTTGTAGGTATAAATTAAATTTCTAGAACGAGAAAATTTTATAAAAATTAAGATGTTAAAATTGTAAAATAAAGGGAGGTTGTCAGACGCACGTCCAAACTTTTAGGCGTAGGTATGTCCTCATTTTGCAGTAGTGGGTATTCCATACGAGACCGGTTGCGAGCCCATCGCCGCTAATAATAATACTCACTGGTTTCCTCACGTCGTTTTTCTTCACCGCTTTAAGCCATGTTATTGCGCCCTTAAATGTTTCGAACAGAAAATCTCATTGGTGCACGACCGAGTACCAACCCACAATCTTCGGGGGAAGTCGGGGCACCTCACACTAGACCAATACAGCCTAAATTTAACATTGATATCCTCCTCCTCCTCCTCCTCGCGTCGTACTCCTCATGACTGAGGGTCGTGAAATCCCCGTTGAAACATCTTCTTCCGAACAATATCACGCCAGCTGCTCCTGTCTTTAGCGGCGTGGAGCGCATCATGGAGCTTTGTGTCCAGGGTCGAGCGAATTTGGTCACACCATCTCAGTGGGCTGCGCCCTCTTGGTCGTTTGCCATCTACCTTCCCGGTCACCATCAGTATAACATAAACATTGAAATAAAATGCATGAAATAGTTTTATCTACAGATAACCTAAAGATACATGATAAAAAACTCAGTTCTGTGGAACACCGCCCAACTGTAGCACATAACACACTAACCTTTAGCGTTTCCATCGAAGAAAAACCCGTTCCTGCTCCTAGTTTAATATTGATGCCTGCTTCTGACATTTCCTTGCTTAGTGACCCTTTGAAACGGGTTCACTTGTTCACGTCAAGAGGTTCTGACTCTCTTGAAGCAAGGCCCACTGTTCCTTTTAGTTGGTTACTTTGAATGTACCGCTGTAACTTTACGTGTGAGGAACTTTCGTTGAGTAATAGCTTCCGTGTCGGTGAGTGGGCATGAGAGCGTCATGTTCAGTAGGTTTGGTTAAGGTTTATATAGCGAAATACTTTGATAAGTAGGTAGCTACTTGATACTTGATCTTTCGGTTATATAAACCAAACAGTATCTCGTAGTCCTCCAGCCGTGACCACATAAATAAGATTCCTTGGTTATCAGAAACTACGAGTATTTACCATAGTACTACAGTATCCCTACTCAATACAATTATGACACATGCAAAAAACTCTGTTTTTATTAGTTTTGAAAACGTATATAATTCATAATCTCTCTTAATCATAGTTCCCGAAACGACAATCGCAACTGCAAGAATTATTTTAGGGAGCATCTACAAAAGGATTAATATTAATACTTCGTCCAGAATAAAATATACTTATCGTGCAACGAACTTGAAAATTGAATTTAGCTTCTTAAGTACAGGTTAAAATGACAGTTAATTAAGTTAATTTTCCTCATGATAAAGTTAGCTGAACGGCGGATTTGGTTGCAAGTACGTATAGACAGTTGATTCACTTCCTACAGCAGTGCTATTCAAATCAAACTCTGGGAGAGTACAGCACAAATTTTTTTTATAAGGTATTTTTTAAATGACATTAAGGCTCGTATTCGGAGACACGACTCAAGCATAGATTTAATCACAGATCAGCTGAACTCTATTTAAGTATTGAATCTCTTCTCAAACATAGCTTTTATTCAAGAACGGTACTTAAACTACTCTCCGCTCAAATCTGTACTCAAATGTTCTCGTTTACATTTTGATTTAATTATAATTTTCGATCCGTTTTACGCAGAAATTCAAACAGCCAGGGTGGAAATAGAACAGAACTATAAAGTGAAGTATAAATATGCATCAAAATACGTGTAACGGAACGAAAATGTCATTTGATTAATGTCTAATTAAATCTAAACTCAAGCACCGATTTCGTCTGATTGACGTTTCAGAATAAGCATTCACTCAGGTAAACTGTGATCATTGAATCTATACATAAGTACTGTTCAAGAATCAGAATCTCGACTCAAATCGAGATTTAAGTACAGATCAACGCTTGAGTCTTGTCTCTGAATACGAGCCTTAATTTGTGAATTGAGTTGAATATAGGAAATCCCGAAAGGGGCTTATTCTATCAACAAAAAGAAAAAATATTCACGAAACTAATAATATTGTTCTTTTCAAAACTCTTCCCCTAACTTTTTCAAAACAGTTGTTTTGTGTTTTTGCCGACACACATGAAAGCAACGTAACGTGGTGCAACTCGCAAGGTACGAGATATATATCAGCGACTTTGCGTTGCGTGTGATGTCCCTCCTATGTTGCCGATTTGATCACAATGCGACGTCAGATCGCTGTGTGTGGCGGCTCATCGTCGACATTTACCTACATCATCTCTGGTACCCATAGTACAGGCTATGCCTAGTTTGGGATCAGTTGGTCGTGTGTGATATGTACGGAATATTTATTTTATTTATTTATTTATCATAGTCAATCTGATATTTAAGTTCTTACTTGAAAGAAGCGTGCATTTAAAGACGATCATTCTCCTAAATAAAAGCAGCTGTATAAAATTTCCTGTGACATCGAACGGAGGTAATTTGTTATCACAAATCAATCAGTGACAGGGCGGTGACGGCAAAAAGGGGAATTAAATCAGTCCACCTCTATGAACCTCTGGAGATTATCTTTAAAAATACTGAAAGAATTTGTCGCAAAAGATTATGGTGTCCTGAGACTTTACAAAGTGACGGAAAACTTGATATTTGTGGGGGAAAGAATTAGCGAATTAAATTACAGAAAAATGGTAGGTACATTTTAGGGCGAACAGATAACTCCTTTAAGGTTTATTATACTCACGCTGACGTTATATCATATACGTATTGTAGTTGCAGTTTCGAGAAGCATTAGACTTTTATAGACCGGACCTGGTGTATAATCCGTAGAAGAACTAAGGTCTCCGACATAGTTCTTAGAATGAGCAAGTTGAAGTGGGTACAAAGAATAATGGGAATAATGGTTCTCAACTGGATGAAGAAGTGTCGAAAGGCCCCGTCGTGGCCACATAAATTATGTGGTATTTTGCCACACATGTGGTATGTTCTAAGAGAGGTAGGGCACAGCGAGATTTTCTCGCTCTTAATTGGGGCAGCCTGCCACGGAGGTACCTCCAACATACTAAAAACGCAGCCATATAAAATTATTTGTTTCAAATAGTGTTGTGTTCCTGCGGTGAGAGGGTTCGGGGTCGGCAACCATGTTGGCCGTATGCTTGTTTTTGTTTGCCACCAAAGTTAAAACGTAATAAGTGCATAAATAATATTCCTTTTATTTCTCTAAATAAACAGCAGCCGTAAGCATGTGAAAAGGAACTCAAGGTTGGAGATTCACCAAGTTGCTGAACGCGTAGCATTGTGAAGTTTTGAAACTTAAAATTGTAGCAAAGCTAGAATCGTCTGTTGTTCCGTCAAAGTTTGGGATGAACTTCCAGCTATGTCAACACGCAGCGTTAAAAGTACATTAAGCACTAGTTTTTCTTATTTTTGACATTATGCTGTAATTTGCATTCATAAACAAGTAAAAAATGAAAAAAATAACCCGACTGTAAGAATTCATTGATGATTTATTTTGGCAATAAAATATTATAAAACTGTTCGAATAATACCTTAAACACCCAATGTAAAATTGCCGAAGAGTGACATTAAGGCATAAAAAGTTAACCCTTAATATCACGCAAGCGAAGCCGTAGGCGGAAGCATAATTCAAGTCGGTTAGCCATGGTAGGTACAATATAAAGATTGATCGACAAGTAAAAGTAAAAGTTGTCTCAACAAAAGGGAATTTCGTCAATTATCGATTTAGTTTGAAAAGGTTCTACAGTGGCCTAGATCCAACTTGTTTACCTAATTGAAACCCGCGCTTGTAACTTGCGTGTACCCACTGCGTTCATACGCAGCAAGAACGCGTACCTTCATTCATAGAACACTTACACACACACTCATCAGGCCTCTTGTGTTACTGATTCTTTCTTGGTCATCCTGTACTAGGTCAGTGACCAGGTTGAGGTACGGTGGCCCTGAAAAACGACTACGACCGTCGGTGAAAGAAGCATTGTAGTGACAGGATATGTCTCTAAGGAGCCTCTATAAGACGCACTTAAGCGCCTCTTATAGGCTACTTTCGTGTTTTCGTTGTTTTTCACATGTCTTAGAATGTTCAGGTTTTAGGACATGCCGGTTTCCTCACCATGTTTTCCTTCACCGTTTGAGAGAAACACGTAAATTACCCGAGTGGAAAATCTATTGGTGCACGACCGGGATTCGAACCCACGACATATGGATTGGAAGCTGGGGCCACTACCACCACTCCACAGACACTATTCATCATTGTAAAGTGGTGAATCCAAACAACAGGAAGTATTGTGCTGACTCATGAAAATGCGACAGACAAACAACATAAAAGATTGTCTAAATTTATGGTATCGACGTAGCGAACCACTGTGTAGACTAAGAGACCATTGTTGATTTGAAACGAAACTAGAGGTCCTCCAGGTAACCAATACCACTAACAAAGTCTATAATTGCTGAGTACTGAGTAACAAAATATGTATAGTAAGCCGAAAGAGTCTTTATATACACATAAGAGTCAATACTTTTTGTTCTACAGCTATTGAAAATTGAACTTAATTTCTTGAAATTACAAATTTTATTAAATAATTTGATTTCGTGTTTGATCTTTAGCCCAATTTTGATGTAATTTTTGTATTTGATGTATTTTTTTAAACATTTTTGTGGATGATTTAGGTAAACTTTTGATTTGTAATAGAAAGTGTGGGTGGCCAGTCTTATCCCGAGTGAGCCACATGATGTGGTTCGCCCATGTGTAGAAATGCCAACTACCTATTAGTAATATTAATGAATCACCTTTATTGTTAGTCAAAAGACTTGATGTTTACCCAACAGGCTAATGTGGTGTGTTTTGTGAATGTGGTACCAAAGTATCCCATTGTCTCCTACATTATAAGCGGTAACAAACATGTTGACTGCGTTTCGTGCATTAATCAATGTCATCCGCGGTCGTGGGATTGGAATCAGTTGTAAAGCAGTTTGTAGAAGATGTTAAGAGATTGGACACTCAGATAAGATTGAAAACTTGCTTAGAGCTGTTGTAATGATGTTTTAGATATCGGTCGTTCCCAACGAAACCTATCTGAACACAAAATATTTTGCTCTAGATTCTAGAGCAAGATCGAATTTCAGACAGAGTCTGATTTCTAGAGTCTAGATACAATAACAGGATGTAAACATACCTCAACCTAGTAGCTGCTGGTTCGATAATTTTGGGTAGAATCCGAATTTAATCTCAACCTAGTCATTGATCTAATGCAGAAGGACCAAGAAAGAACCAGTGTAAAGACTTCAGAGAAATCAAACAAACAAGTAACATCATTTTGTTTTATTATGGACTCATGAAATACATTTTCGTGTTCGTAAAGATATTTTTTACCTAGGCTAAGTCTGTATTGAGAGAAAAATTCTCTTTTTCAAGTTGTTATTTTTTGTTCAAAATTCGTGAATAAGTAAACTTAGTGGCACAGGCTAAAAGCCAGCTGCTTTAATTACAATAGCCAAACAAACATTCAAATTAATTATAAACAGTCTCTCGCAAATGCAGCGAACTAGGCAAAAGGCTAGTAAAGGCAAAAACTCTATAATTAGTCTCGGTGCCGATTGCACCAAACCCATAAGCACTGTCCGCGCAACAAATCGTTACTAAAACCTTTCTTTTTGACGAGAATCATCCGGAGATTATCTTAAGCAAGAATGGTTAAGTCACACATTTTAAAGACATTCGATAATCACAAGATTCAATTTTTAATTTTCTTTTCAGAATCGCATTTTTAATTCTCTCTTTTTAAACGTATGATTTAGAGGAGGAATTAATAAAGACGGTCATGTGTGAGAACTCGCGCCCTGAGGGTTCCGTACCATAACACTCTTATAAGTGCGAACACTGAAGACCAGCGCTTCGGCTTGAGCTGCTCTGGCTCATACCTCCCTAGCACACGCTGAGTGGTGGCCGTTTTTGTTACCATTACATTGTTATTAACACCATTTTTTTATATATTATGTTATGTTAAGTATTTTTGTGTTTATTAAGACGCAGTTAGGTACTACGAAAATAATGTCAGGTGAGTGTAAAAATATATCATGACCTTACATAGTTTTTCTTTATTTCGGGTAACAAAATATTAGTGTAGTAGTAGGAAGGTTTTTTTTTTATGTTATACGGAGGCAAACAGGCTTACGGCCCACCTGATGGTAAGTGGTTACCGTCGCCTATTGACATCAGCAACACATGGAGCATTGCTAATGCGTTGCCTGCCGAACCCCTCCCCCCCTAAAGAGCTCTGGCAACCTTACTCACCGCAGGAACACAACACTATTTGAAACAAATAATGTTATTTGGCTGCGATCTTCTGTAAGGCGGAGGTACCTCCCTAGGCGGGCTGCTCCAATTTAGAGCGAGAAAATCTCGCTGTGCCCTACCTCTCGTATAAAGGTAAATTGATTTTCTTGAAATATATAAACATAACAAGAGAATAGTTATTCAAATTTATAGCAGAAGTTGGTGGAATTGGCCCTCGCCAGCGTCGTACCGAATAAAAACATAAAACTTAACAAGCGAATCATTTAAACAAGAAGCCTGTTGGCTTGAAACCAAAACATGGCGGCATCGAGTAGCTCGACGTTACCGCTACATCTGATCCCAGTTTAATTAGAGACAGTGCCTCGCGACTCCTGCCAAATTCACAAAACACGGTATCTGTGGCGATTAAGCATACTTCCTTTCCGATACTTGATCGTGAGTGACTGAAAATTAGGAATATGGAAGCTAGAATCAGTTTTTAGTAGGACGTCCACTACTGAACACAGGCCTCCCACAGATTTCCAGGGCAGACTCGTGGAGGGAACTTGCCCATACTCACCACGCTAGGCGGTTGGAGAGCTATCGTTGTTAAACTAAGGGACGCTATTGCCCATCCCCTAGCTTTTTTCCCGTTGCCTCATACGACATCCACGTGTAGGTAGGTAGATATAGAGGGGCCTATTTTTTTCCGGAGGCACCACGGTTTTGTTATATACATTCATATGTTTCAAAATATGCCGATAGGGGATTATTCTACACCTAATATTGCAATTCGTTCATTTTTTTTTGGAAATTTGTTATTTTTTCACTGCAATAGGTAACCTGTTTTTCAGGTCAAATCTTGGGGAGTTGCTGTCTTGACTTAAGTTTAACTTATAATTATGGATTTTCCATTCGGAAATTTTATTACACGTGACGTTATACAGACGCGCACGAAAGAAGTCTCTAAGAGGCGCACTTTATTATTTTCTCCAACGGTCATTGGCCCTTTTCAAGGCCGGCATTCCCCAACTCTGGCACAAACCTTAATTTAGGATGAACAAGAATGAACCAGTGACACAACAAGCAAGCATTTTCGACATAAGGCGTAGAATAGCTACCTACCAAGTTACTTTTCATAACATTTCACAATGGTGTAGACATTACATTACAGCATCACAAAGCCATGGGTTCGTCCAAATATCATTGGCTATTCACAAAGAGGCATAAACAAACGGGGCATTATTCCGTTAACTTACATACACGCCTTGTGTTTCTGACCTCGTTGTAGCCTTTAACTGGGACCTAAAAGTGCGGCGGTGCTATTAAAACTTGGAGCCAAAGAGGGTCGTTAGAGTACTGTACTTTTGCTATGAAGCTACGAATAGAGGTGACCTAGTAATGCCGTCTATCTCTAACATAAGTATTTCTTTCTTATCTATATTGAAACTTCCCGAAAAACTAGCACTAAAATTTGAGTATAGTGTAGTGATACTAAGTATAGTGATTTTTTTGTGAAAAATGTCGCATATTCTCACTCACAGAGTTGCGTTAGCCCCTTCGTCCAAGACGCTACGCAAAAGTGACGGAACTCATTTGAAACTAGAGTTGCGGACTGATTGGAAACTCTGACTCGTCCACGACGCTACTGGAATTTCCTGAAACTCAGTCACTCAGTACACGATTTTATGTAAACAAAGTTTTGAAAACGAAAATAATTAACATGACTAGTGATAATTCAAGCGATGACATGGAATTATTACTTCTCCAGTCACATTTTTATTTTATTTATTTTATTTATTTAACACACAAAACACATTACAATGTTAGCTAAAATGAACTTACAAAAATATTGTTTTAATCTACATTGTAGCATAAAAATATGTGTGTACAGCTAAGTAATACATATTATTCGTAATAAGTAGACTAATATAAATAAAAAATCTAGTTATTATGTAGAAGAGAGAAAAGATGGTGATAAAACTAAATTCAATAAAATAAACAAAACTAATTCTATAGGTAGCCAGTAGTATCTCTACCTAGTGCACATGCACAGAGTTGAGGCATGGTATGCGTGTACGCACGCCATGCACACTGTCTAGCTATAAGACCTGGCAGTAGCCTATGTAATTCCACCACCAGGTTGAATGCTCCGGGGTGGAGGATCAGCGTTATGAGGATCATTGAAATGGAGGATACCTTTAAGTTTTCTAATGAAGTGGTTAATTTTAGGATTAAAAATGTCAAGTTCAATATGTTTTATAGATTGCTCATTGTACTGACGCGCCATTCTAGTGAGTGGATTGTAATAGGAGATATTGTTCTTATAAGTGCGCAACGCAAAAAGATTGCTCTTATTTGACCTTCTTGCACTAAATTTTGTATTAATGCTAAACTGAAATAGTAGATCCGGGGAATCGATTATGGAATGAATTATTTTGTATAAGTATATAAGATCAGAATATGCACGACGGGTTTCAAGTGAAGTTACATTGAATAATTTTAGCCTCTTTTCGTATGTTAAATCAGATCGACCTGGGCGATAACGATAACTCAGCATTCTAAGGCATTTCTTCTGAATCCTTTCAACAGAATTAATATGAACGTTATAGTACGGTGACCATATAGGGCTACCATATTCTAGGATACTTCTCACTAATGCGTAAAAAAGGTATATGAAACTTTGTGGCCTTTTAAAACCTTTTGTAGATCTTAGAATAAATCCTAACAGTTGGTTGGCCTTCGAAGTAATGTGTTGAATGTGCTCGCGAAAGGATAGTTTCTCGTCAAACAATATCCCCAAGTCTCTAGCCACATTCGACCTTTTCAGTGTGTGACCATTGATGTGATAATTGTTTGTTATTTTATGAACCTTATTAGTGAATGTAATTATAAAACATTTATCAATATTCAAGGACATTTGATTGTCACCACACCAATCAGCTACTGTCTCTATATCTTTTTGTAGAGTTTGACAATCGTCAACAGAAGAGATGGCTTTATAAATTTTGAGGTCATCAGCGTACAAAAGACAATCGCAGGACAGACGCTGAATCAGGTCGTTAATAAAGATAACAAAGAGTAGCGGCCCTAAGTGGGAACCCTGTGGAACCCCCGAAGTAACGAAAACGGGTGCAGAAACGAACCCTTTCAAAGCCACTAGCTGACTTCTTTTGTCCAAATATGAGCATATCCACCGATACAGGCTGCCGTGGAGCCCGTATTGAAAGAGCTTACGACATAGCAGTTTATGACTGACCCTGTCAAATGCTTTAGAAAAGTCGGTGTAAATTGAATCAACTTGACCACCCGTCGCGAATACCTGACACAAATAATTTTTATAAACCAGCAAGTTACTGACAGTTGACCTGTTTTTGACAAAACCGTGCTGTTTGTCGGAAATAATTGGTTTAAAGTGACTATATAAGCGATCGTATACCACAGACTCGAATAGTTTGGCGAAGCAGGACAGAATACTTATCGGACGATAATTTACGCAACTAGACTTGTCTCCAGATTTAAAAATGGGAATGATATGTGCAGTTTTCCATAGTTTTGGAAAGACGCCAGAGTTGATAGATCTATTAAATATAATGCACAAAGGAACAGACAATTCGTGGGCGCAGATCTTAATAAATGAAGGAGGGAGAAGACATAATAGACACACGTCAGAATCACTTATAATTACATTGTATCTGTTCATTTTTCAACAGTTTCTCGAAACCAGTCGCCTGGCGACCAGCATGTCGAGTCGCCAGGAGACTAGTTACAAACGCGTTCCTTTTGAGTAGCGCCGTGGACGGACGCGCATTGAAATACTAGTGCTATCGCAGTCAGGCTACTCATAAGTGACTACAGTTTCAGTCTCGTTCCTTTTGAGTCTCGCCGTGGACGAGGGGCTTAGTTGCGCAGTCAGTCTTACTACTATTATATATGTGAAAGGTTGGATGGATGGATGTTTGTTACTCAATCACGCCAAAACGGCTGAACCGATTTTGATGAAACTTGGAATAGATATAGACTATATTTTTAACAAGGTACCACGGAGTGAAGCCGCGGGCCATATGACTAACACTCCATATGACTAACATGCTATCATTGATCTAGGACCTTGAAATAAATCCTGCGATACAGTGCTTACTTGTAGAACGCGCTTGACGTTAATACACCAGTTTTGCTGTATAGGCAAAATTAGTTCTCAGTATCGTGTATGCAACTGACTACACACTGCGTTGAAGTTCATCTAACTACCGCAATGGGAACAATGATAGCTGGAATAACTGTTAACAATAGAATACAAATATGAGGAAAGCTTGGTTATTGTTTCGACTTTCTTTATATGCTGATTTCGTTGGATGTCTTCAAAAGCAAAGCTTAGTAATCTTTATTAAATAGAGTCGAAAATAGTTGTTTGTTGTTTTAGTGACTTTCGTTCGTATTGTTGAAAGTTTTTATTGATGTAAAAGCAAAGTAACAAACTGGCCGAGGTGCAATTAATACTTTCGTAGCTGGTGCTTAGATAATTTAAAGTGCTTGCTTGCTTGTTCATTGATTCTTTCTTGGTCATCCTGTATAAGTATGGTGTAAGTTCAGGTATGGTATTAAAGTGCGCCTCTTAGAGGCTCCTTTCGTGCATAGCTTAGAGTAGGACCCTCAGATTTCGAAAAAGCCTTATAAGCTCCCGTTTTAAGGAATTTTAATATTCAACTATCAATATTCGATTTATTTCATTTCTTGAAATCGATTATGTTTACAACGTTGCTATATTTACATAAAATCACATTTTTTGCAGTTAATATGCATTATTCTAAATATAAATATAAGGTTCTTTTAGTTACTCGATGGGGTAGAAAAATGTAAAAATTTATATAATATTTCTTAACTCCTCGAAATTTCAGGTAAGACAAGAATTTGAAAAGCACAGACACTATTATTATCTTTTTTTAATGATCTGCTTTGGTCAGTTTTTCTACTGGACCGATGTTAAGGCAGTGTGTTCAAATCGTAAAATACAAGTAAACTTTATTGAAAGCTGGCTTGTTTAGTTTTATAATGCGCTGCTCCCTACTAAAAGGCAAAGACAGTGGTGTCGATTCTGCTTTTACATTTTACTCAACCAACTTATTCTGACGGCGGCACTAAAAATATCATTGTTTTTTCAATCTTTAATAAAAAGACATGAACATTATTTGTGCTATCTAATTACGACAAAAACGACAACAGTATTATCTTTAAATTTACTTCTAGATCAAGAAAACGTTGTCTGAGTAGGTATTTAGGTAAATGTCTGGATGCAACAAAATCCAGTGTAGAGTAATAAATAAAGACCAGTCAAGTGCGAGGACTCGCGCCCTGGGGCTTCCGTACCACACTTGCATAGTTAGAAAATCTAGATTCCCAAGTGTGGAATTTCATTATTTCATTTCAATTTTAAATCAAGTGTTAATATGAGACAAATTAGTTGTAACATATTATTGACCGCAAATAAATGATTATTTAATTTAAAAAATCTAGTTGATTCCTTCAGCTATTCCAAAGAAAAAAGGTCTTTATTTAAATACAGACGGAGAGGAAAAATTAAGGACAACAAAGTGATCCTATAATGGTTCGTTTTTTCTGTTGAGGTACGGAACCCTAAAAATATCAAAGTCAGATTCCAGAAAAAACGAGGCTCAATACTTGTTATTGTTTTCCTTACGAAATCTAACTCAGGCAGGGTTTCCTAGGTGCTTATGAACGCAACGTATAAACGTAAGGTACACATTCTAAGTCGAAAACACTGAAATAAATAAAGACGATACGCGGTACGTTTAAAGGCACCAAACTTACCGGAATAAAAAAATTCTATGTTTTCGAATTCTGTGTTTGTACGTTCCTGTATGCGTTGCGTCATACGCACCAATGAACCCTTACCATTATCTCTTCATTTTGTGAAATAACTGCACTGCCTTTCAAATAAATCTGTGTTGGGCTGCACACAATAACTTCGGGGGTGACAATCGTACAGCGGTCCTAACCAAGAGAGTCATTTGTCTTTCTTTATCCTAATTACGTGATGAAAATTTATCGCAGCTGGACCCAACTTGTAGGTGGCGAGATGTTTACGAAAATATACTACGGAATTCACTGGATTTTAACCTTAAATCGTATTTTAAACCATTATTATACGAGAATTTCTTGCTATTATTTTAAACTCTTTGGATCAACCAAAATGTCTAATTAGAAAATGTTATGTCAACGCTATAATATGGCCTGCCCACTTATAAATAATATATCTAAAATAATTGATAAGTGGTAGATACTCTTATCTAATAAATTACAAGAAGCTATACAATTATGTTTACAGTATGATCTAAAACATTTAATAAAATGCAAACACCGTATACACTGTGACCCTGTTTGCTGATGCCGTCTCCTGCAAACAATTAGCTCCTTTGTGTACACGGCCAGACTTGCCACACTTCGGACGAGGGTGTACCAGCACTAGTTTCTACTAGAATAGGTAGGTAGAACTATGGTTAGTGGGCTCTTTGTGTTGGGAAGTAGATAGAGACGCTGATAATGTATTGTTCCATACCTATTGAAGTTACAAGCAATATTACACTAACCCTGGCCCCGTACCATGAACTTTGCGATTTTGTGTAATCGGTGACGTCAGTTGGCAGTCTCAAAGATTTATGATATATTGAGAACACTCTTGCATTTGTACGGCAATACGACGACATGGTATGGCCGATTGTTAAACGAAATAAAAAATTGTGTGTGACAGCAATTGCGATGAAAAAAAAATAATGGTATATTGTTTTTATGAAAAACATTACCAAAGCTAACAAAACTCAATTTTAGAAAAAATAAAGGTAAAAAACAAATACAAGAACTTTCGTCAGATATCATTATCCTAATTAATTTAAATGAGATAAAAACAACATTCTGGTGTCAGACGAAGCTAAATGATCAAAGTTCGCAATAATTTCTATAAACTGAAAGTTTATAATTAAGAATATAACTATTACAACACCCACGCGCCTATTATTAGACCAATATCCTATCAAAGATGAGAAAATATTAACCGACCTCAGGTTTAAGCAATTTAGTTCTCTATTTCCGAAGATGGTGTAGAAGATGATGCAGGTTTTAAAGTGTTATCGAAAAACTACTAATCACACATATTATTTGTAATCTAGCGGGCACAAAGCCCTTTTTAAGAGCATCACACCTCAGCCTGGTTATTAACTTAATACAGGGCAACCAAGAAAGAACCAATGACACGCCAACCTAAAGGACCGCACTATTTTCGTTGTTGAAGTGACTCTTTTTTTTTTTGTCAATACTCAAGCAAAGAGGTTCCAAACCAGTTTGATAGCATAGTATAATGTGATAAAAATAGTGTTAGAATATCAGTAGACTAGTGACTAGACGTTGCTATGTTGGAGTGAGAATGGCTTGTAAAAAGGAAGTTATTTTATTCGTCTGTGACCAAAATCCTTGCAGGAAAAAGCGCATCAGCTTATAAAGAACGCTTCCAGTTCTCAAAATTCTTTGTTAAATTAAGGCAATGTTTGTATATACAATTAATATTTTTGTTTATTCGGGTCACCACGACTCAAGTGTAGAATGAATATGGAGCCCGCGGCTGAAAATAATAACAAAATATAATTAACTAAAAAACATTTGTTTTGTACATTACTTTCAAAACTTCATTAGGTCATGTGCTAATTATATGAGAGACTCGGTTTAGATACATTAATTAAAAGCTAGTTTTGTGAACCGAAACATTAATTAATTTTAGTTAATAGCGAAACCTTATTCATTTTATTATAAGGGCTTTAAGACAAACCTTGTGGATTTGCCCTTGCAGTGTAACAAATGCCACAATACGTTTTACAAAGGTACTCAAATTCTTTTTTTACCTTTGTGACATAGACTACACAAAGGCAGTACAAGTTGCACGTTTCAGAGTCAAACCCGCCAACCTGCCACGGTTGAGGCACAGAGTAACTAACCATACAGAAGTAAAGCTTCCTAGCTTTGGTTTTATAAGTGTGCTTAGCGTAGACATACAGCTTAATTCAGTAAAAAATTGCAATCACTAAATCCGCGTTCAAACGGTTTGCGATAGTTTAGTAGAAAAGTTTATTTCAAAACGATCCTCAGTGCCAATGAATATGAAGTCAATTTTGAGTTTCACTTTTAGGGCCTTTTAAATTGCACGCCGCCGTTTGAAATCGGCTTAAAGCTGCTTTGTGGGTTACTCTATAAAATATAGATAGTAGATTTACTTCATGTAAGTTAACAATGAAATCACGCATATAATTATCACAGTGCCGAGTTTAAGAGCGTTTGTATGAACTAAGCTAATCTATTAGATGTTTGCTAAAACAAATTAATGTGAGTACTCTGAAGTGCGAAGCGTGGCTTCTGCACGACACCCTGTGGCCGTGTTCATGTCATAGCAGAATTAATTAAATTTGTGTGTACACTAAAGATTACAAGCGCGGTCTATGTTTGAACTGGGGTTAATCTATTATTAAAATGCAGCTGCATTCACCGCATATTAAAACATCCAATTTTGAAATATCGATATTTACTCCGCGGCCGGTTTTCAATTATTGTTTCTTTTGCGCGTATTGTTGATTTTATTTATTGAATGCTATGATTGATCGGTAAGCGCGTTCTGGGACTGGTGACGACGCGTCATGCATCTGGCATGCGATAAAGGTGCCAATTCTTCCTAGTTTCATCATCTTAAACTAAATTTGAGAAATCAAAATATGCTGTTGTCTCTTTCCTAAAACATCGAATAGACAAGAGTGGATATAATTATAACACTGACAAAAGTAAGTTTAGGAAAATTCAACAACATAATCTACATCAATGTCATATACATGTACATTGTGGTACAAGTGTGTAATGTTGGTGGTTACCGCTGAGGCGTCATTGAGACGGTCTCAAGAGAGCCGAGGACGGTAATCATCAATACAAAAGTACATCATACGACGTTTTTTAACACATTTGTGAATAAAATAATACTAAAAATAACTATTATTTCAACTAAACTAAGAACCTTATAATATTAGTGTGCCTAAATCAAACTAGATGTCGCTAGTAAATCTGGGCAAATACTAGATCACGCTATCGAAAACACACGGCGGATTGATCGGAATGACTAGCGCAACAGTACTGTATCATTTTGAATATACTTACTTATACCTTGATTTTTGTTTGCTTCCAACTAACTGGCTAGGTAACTAACTAGTGAATAATAGCAACGAAAAAGTCACAGTTTGATTACAGGTATCATTATGTGCCTAATTGCGGTGAAGTTAGAGCCACTTTATGAGCAAGTGTGTTGAAAAGTATATTTTAAAATAATCCTTATATCTACGGAATACAGTCAATTTTGAGCTTGTCTTTGAGGGGCGTACGATATGGTCATGCTATGACTTGCTTTCATAAAGATAATTTAGAAAGAAATTTTACATTACATTATTAATATTATCGCACGCCATTTGAACGCAGCTTTACGTTTATGAGGAAAGTAAGAATAAGTATACCTACCTTCTTCTATTAGTCTTTACGATAAGTATATTTCAAGTCTTCAAAACCCCCTGAGATGGTCGCGGCTCACGTAGACCGAAAAACGTAGTAAACCTACTGGACATAGTACAGAATAATTCACGCACACATCCGTGGTTTTTGTTATTTGGATCAATATAACCTACCACTTCACTTTAGAGATGAAAAAAAATACAAAAATTACTTTGAATAAGTAAAATATTTATTTATTTATTTATTCAGATTTTTTTTTAGTATCAAAGCTACCGTGAAACCTATTGAAAAAACAAACTTGCAGGCACTCTTTGAAAATATGCCTAGAATGCCCTTGCGTTTACTTACGGCTAAGTCGTCTAACACGTCCTAAATCTAAATTTATATAATGATAGGTACCTAGCCTAGCACAGTTAAGACATAATGTTAGTTATATTACACTATTTGGTACCTAAGTTGAACAGCGGCATGGGGCCCGGTGTCCTGTAGCACAGGTTTTTTAAACCTATTTCAGGCACCGGTCTCTCACAAAACAGGTTAACTTAACTACCTACAATACTTATATTCTGCTGTATCCCATCCATTACTGTTAACCTTTGTTGAGAGAAATAAATACATATTCTATTCTATTCTATTCTAAGTATGTTCGAGTTTACACTTTGCTGACGCTAAGCAAGAGAACGCCTTCGCTGATCTTGCGCCACTAAATTTCAGTTTTACTATGCCAGTAACGTACTACTCTGAAAGGTTCACGTACTGCCTACGTTTTGTATCAGGACCCTATTTTTATTACACGTATTAACACCTAAATGGGAACTGAATTAGGGACGCGGGAAACACATAAAGTACCGACTGTCGAACGGTCTAGTAATAGAATGACTATACATAATATAGTGAGAGCTATTTTTCTGTTCAACTTTTCAGTAAGGAAAGAATTCAGATAGAGAAAATGTAAAAGAGAAATAACCCAATTTTGTGTAAAAGTTTTTTGTACAATATTTCAATGAGAATAAAAAAAAGATTATCTGATTCCGTATCAGAGCCAAAGAGATAGATAGCTAACAGGAATTTAAAGGTACATTGTACCTACTGATTTAATTCAAGTAGGTTAGGCACCTACTACCTAAATACTTTAAAAACATAAATTTAGGACCTAAATGGTCCTTGTAGTAAATTGGATACCCTTCTCAGCTAAATCGGTTCAGATATTTTTATTTATTAAATTATTTTTTCCCGAATTTGTAAAAATATCACGTTTTCATTTTTCTATCAGCCTACGACGTTAGGCCTGATATAGTGGAAATCGTTTCACAAAAAAACTGATACGAAAAAAACTCATAAGCCCTCATGAGGCACGTATTCTTAGACTGGCTTCTATTATTCTTGGTATTCTAAGGCTCGTATCCTAAACGTCGTGAGTTGACGATATGCTTAAAACAAGCACAGTTAAAAATAAACCTAATGCTATCCTAATGCCGTCACTTTCTAAAATATAGGTTTTATAAATGTGGGTTCAATATACACATTTACGAACACAACAAATTTTTTCTCTATCGCAGATAAGAACCGACGCATTTTATAGACGCTACTTATCTCAAACAATGCGGCTCAAACGTTCCGACCGGCATCCCAAAGGTTGCTTACAACTTACAAGCAACTCAATCGGTACCGAAAATAGCTATGCGCTTTGTATTCAAGACGCACCTCAGGGAATGGGTAAGCCGGTATCACGCTAGCGCAGTACGCTGCCCATGATGTGTGGGGATGTCGTAACATGAAGTCGTTTCATTATGGCTCTTTTGGATAAGATGACAAACACTCGCTGTACGAAAAGATATCAAGCTGAAAAAATGAAGTACCCGAAGAGTGCCATTTAAAATATGTGTTTTTATTATGTTATACGGAGGCAAACAGGCTAACGGCCCTCCTGATGGTAAGTGGTTACCGTCGCCTATTGACATCAGCAACACCTGGAGTATTGCTAATGCGTTGCCTGCCAAACCCATCCACCCCCTAAAGAGCTCTGATAACCTTAGTCACCGCAGGAACACAACACTATTTGAAACAAATACTGTTATTTGGCAGAAGGTTGAGGTACCTTCCAGGCGGGCTGCTCCAATTTAGATCGAGAAAATCTCGCTGTGCCCTACCTCCTCCTCCTTCCTGTGTTCTGAGGAATCTGGCTAATCTACCAATTCGAGAACAATGACATTATTCAAGCAAAACTCTCTCGATCTGTGAGAGATCTCAACTTCAGAATTGTTCGAAAACATGACTGATAAAACATGACATGTTTGAAACATGTTTGTATTCTCGAATGGCAACCACGGACCGGGTGACGCAGTGTTGGAAGGCCCCCCTACCGATGAACCGTCGACATTATGAAAGTTGCAAGAAGTCAAAGGATGGAAAAGGCTGAAGACCGTTTGTCATAGAACACTTTTGGAGAGGCCTATGTCCAGCAATGGACTTCTACAGGCTGATGATGATGTAATATTTGAATGATTGTTTATCTTTTATTCGAGTACCATGCGAGCAAAGCAGAGAGCAGAAGCTTGTTCAGTATAATGTATTCCATCAATAGCAGTGTACAGCTTGCAGTACCATCCATACTAGCCTACGTTTATCCCGAGATTGTGATGCTATCGGCTGGACCTAAGATATGCTTAGTCCGATCTCGGAATATGTCTGAATGCCGATATAGAACAGGTGTACAGGTTTGATGCAGTTTAGGGTACTGGGAATACACGTCTGTGTATGAGATAGTGAGACAAATAGTATCTACCTAACCTACTCTACATACCTACCACAGGCTGAGAGCTTTATCCCTAAAGATAATACATGCGTCTGATGCCCCTTTAATACATGGGTTTATTCACTATTTGCCCTAATTATTTACAAATTCTTATATCCATATAAATTATAGATTTTTACTATGGGCTATCTTAATGATGTTTAAAATATTATCAAAATATATGATCCCTAAGTCTACTAATGAAAGTAAAATAAAATATAAAGCTCAACGATATCGCAAACCGTTAAAATTCAAACTAAAAATTGAATTTATTTAATAGATTAGAGAAGGATAACTTTTAAAAAAAAATTGAATGACTTATCGCACGTCGATTGAACACGGCTTGACCTGTTTGAGAAGTATTGATGAAAAAGTTACAGATTTGCCCTTTACGTTCACAATCTTGATTAAAAATAAAAATAACGCAAGTTCCGCAAATTTTCTACTTCAAAACCACTTCATTGTTCAGAAACGTGTGGAAATACTGCAATAAAAGTATACGTCTCGGTCTCACAGGTCAACAATTTTCTATCATCATAGAAGAGTAGACTATTGGAAAACTTTTTCGATCTCCTGAACGGTTCTACGTGCGACATAAACGGTACAGATGGCCACTGATTATTATTCTGCACACAAATGCTAGGCAGGAACGATTAAATGGTTTATCTGGATTAGTTTAAGGAAATATATATTTTAGAAGCATGAATATAATTTTGAAGCATAAAATGGATACGTAATCAATCAACCCGCGCCAAATTCTCTCCACATGATAGGAAGTCGTTCAGTTAATCTGTGGGGGAGGCCTAGTTCAGTATTGGACGTCCTATGGCTGAACTGACTGACTGTTAGTGTTGAGTTCCTGCGGTGAGTAAGGTTGCCAGAGCTTTTTAGGGAGGGAGGGGGTTCGGGGTTGGCAACGCGTGCGTGATGCCTCTGGTATTGCAAGCGCTCATAGGCTACGGTAACACCGCTTACCAACAGGTGGGCTGTAAGCTTGTTTGCCGTCTAAGTGGTACAAAAAAAAAAAAAAAAACTGACTACTTAATCATAAGAGGCATATTTATCTGCCAAGGCAGGGTTTCAATACGCACTGATAAACTACCGCTAACCAGCCGATAACCACCATCTAGAACGAATATAAAGATACAGGGTTAATGTTTCAATGCGCAAACTCTGAAAACAGTTCGTTCAGAATTAAAAATATAATCGTGTAAACAATTAATCTATTTTCCATTAATAATAAACTTTACGTAATCGACATTATAGGTACTTCCCTAATATATCATGCTATTTTAACGAAAACCATTTTATTAGGTACTGTATAATTATAAAGGTAGAGGTCTGTGAGGTTTAGCGCATTTTACTGATAATCCTATATAATATATATATAATATACAACCACGGCAAAATCTTGATCGAGTTGGTGGTGGACCTGACCTTATAATTGAAGCTCAAATTTACGTCGACCCTAGGAAAGTCTTTGTACTGACAGTTGTCTGTTGTTTACCCTTGACAAAGTAAACCTTCTAGCATTGGAATACATTACTAGTTCTGATGTTTAGATACAATGTTGATTTATAATTTTCATTTATTTGATCGAGTTGAGTTAACGTGCTCTTATCTGGCAAATACCTAAATTTATGTTGTCGGAATTAGTAATCCACCAAAGATGAAATTGCTCTTAAGGAATTGTGTTTAATCAACCTTCGTAGCTGAGCCTACGGACGTTTAGGTACAGGTTTTTTACCTTTTTATTATTTCTACCCTACTTAGTTAAGGTGGATATTGGGTAAGTTGCATAGACTTTGAAGATAGAGCAGAATTGTAATTCATCATCATCATCAGCCTAAACGAGTCCACTGCGGGACTAAACCTTTCCTAAGGAACTCCACTAACTTTCCGCAACCTTCACAATGTCGTTGTCCATTTTTGCATCTAATTAGATAAGTATAGTCAAAAATCGCTGATATAAAAGTAGATACTTCAAGTATTAAGAAGCTAAGCCTGGGCCTCTTTCGTAGAATATGACCTACCTACCATACAGTTATCTATAACGCTTTGTCGTATTTACCTACCATTAGATATTATAAGTACCTACATATTATATTCTTAGCCTTGTTTACAGTGCATGCTGTGTTTGCCTGTTATTGGTTTCTCATGTAGCTTAAGATATTTTGTTTCCAATCATAACTATGTACTCATGTGTAAACTGTTGGCAAACCTAATAAATAAAAAATAAAAAAAAATTACCTTGAAGACAGAAGTCAGAAGTACTATGCCAAAGAACAGCACATACGTTACAATGGGTGAAACGTATACATAACATGGCTTTCTAACATAATTTTCTCATATATAATTGTAAGTTTATCACGGTTTTTCTACCTGGGCCTTAAAAACTGCTGCACAGTAATTAGATCTGAAATTGCTTAAAGTTGTCATCATCACCACCATCATCATCCTGCCTGTAGAAGTCCACTGCTGGACATGGGCCAAAGAGTTCCATGACGACGGTCTTGAGCCTTTTCCATCCACAGACTTCGCGCAACTTAAGCAATATCGTCAGTTCATCAAGTGGGGGGCCTTCCAACACTGCGTCGCTCGGTTCGTAGTCACAATTTGAGAACTTTTATTCCCCAAAGTATGTCAGTTCTGTTCTGCGAGCTATATGGCCTGCCTGCACAGTGCCTCGTCAACTTGCTTGAAGTCGTCATGATGTCAAAGTTCCATTAATAGGTATTGCTTTGAATGGTATTAGAAATAAGATATTTTTTTACAAAAACTAAAACCGACTACAAATTCCTGAATATTTACAAGACTACTCTTTGCGTTTCGCTTACCTACTGAGAATGACAACCTACACTTTCGAATAAAAAACAAAAGTAAGTATGACATCCATTCATTAATCATCAATAATAACTCTTACGGTACTGACTGGCTGACTGACAATCAAACGTAGTGGTTTTATTCTCTTTGAAAATCGACGCAGAGCCCAACCAAAATCCTAAGAGTATGAAATTTGTAGGGTAGCTTCCGGTTGTAAAGTATGGGTGCACATGCACAGAAAGGAATTCCCGACACACAATCCCTAGGGTTAAAGTTTATGTAAAAATGGCAGCAACCGAACGAAGTCGCGGGTATAACCATACCATACAAACGTCGACAATATTTTTTTTCGGCAAGTCGTGATTTCAAGCGATGATGACTTTTTTTTAAGTTTTACGGGACAAGTAGCAATCCCTCAGGAATTAAATTAATATGGGACAACCCCGGGATTATACTCTATACACCAGCGAAATAATTATCAAAATCGGTTTAGTATTGGCGGAGATATCGAGTAACATACAAACAAAAAAGATAAAAAAAAAACAGCCGACTAGAGAACCTCCTCCGTTTTGAAGTCGGTTAAAAATTGGAGCATGAAACTACTTAGAAAAGCGATGTATTCTAAGCTCCAAAGCACATCGTTTCTCGTCCACGTGCGTGTCATTCGTGTCGCTACGCATGCTTCAATCTCATGATGACTGCTTTATAACTTTGAGGCTTGCCTATTATGACTTTTATGATCGGTTTGGCTGTGAATAGTCTTTTGTCACATAACGGAAGTAAATGCTTTGCAAAAGTTAGAGTGGATGATATAGACTCTTTATTCTTAATTGTACACAAATAAGAAAAATACAGATACAAAAATTAAAAAGAAAGGTATGTACAAAGGCGAGCTTAACCCTAAAAAAGTTTTCTTCCTGCAAGCCTTTGAGGCTAGAGAGACGTGATTATAGAGGGAGGTTCGTGTACCTACAATGTTTGATAGACTCTTTATCATCCACTCTAACTTTTACGTCATATGACGTCGTATGACGTATAAAACTGACATACAACAAATGAACGCGCAGCCTTAGCCAGAAGTCCTAGGAGTATGAAATTTAAAAGCTTCCTATTGCTTTGTTTTGTCGTGTCACTGATTCTTTCTTGGTCATCCTGCATTAGGTCGGTATGGTGGCCCTGAAGAGCGCCTCTGACCGTTGGTGAAAGAATCAGTGCAGCACTCTTAGATGCTTCTTTCATACACCTGTCACAGGTATTCGAATTTTTAGGTTCTGGGACTTCCTATTGTATGGGGATGTACTAAGAAGCAATTCCTGAACCTCAAACCCTAAGCGGGTGCATCTGAGGTTGAAGTATGTATGAAAACAGCAACTCGTGAACGAAGTCACAGGGGTTTCCAATAGTATTTTATACAACCTTACCCAAAACTCAAAAAATAAGCTTTTCACTTCGTTGAACCCATACTGCCTGCCTATGTACCTACATGTAAGCAAAATGCGGGTCAGTTTACACACCCGACCAGTTTTATACAACGGTCAAGATTACAAAAATACCCGGAACCCGGAAGCGATTACGAATTCACAAAAATCTCAGCAGAATCACACACGCCCGATCTTGCAGAAAAATACCAAATCTGTTCACAATATCGCATTATAGGCCGTAAAGTAAGACGTTTCATTCGGAACCTTACCTTTGGGCAGCCTGTTCTTGGAATGCGGAGCTAGTGGAAGCCGCCCGTTGCGAAACCCACTGCCGCATATAACATTAGCATAGTTATCGAACGCGTCGGGATGAGACCTCTGTAAAGGTCCCACTGGGGCTAGGCAGGCTCTTAAACCCGCTTTTCCGATAATGACTATCGATGATTCGCCCGAAAGGGGGCCCAAGCACAATATTATTACGTAGTTTCGCATTGCGGGGTATTGCAGAGTATAACATGTTAGTGGGAGCGCTTCTATTTTGCTTGTTGTTATGGAAAATGGTTTTTGGCTAGTTGATATATTAATGCATTACCTACATACATTCGTACCTACTGTATATGCGCCCGGTGATTAAATATAGTGTGTTGAAAGGATTCGGTGTGCGTTGCATTGCAGGGATGCTCTAACTAATTAGTTAGCATTGAACTCATATCCAGTGCAAACTGAGACTTATATTTTTGTCGTTGTCAGGGGAATTTGGACGAGAAACAATAATCAAAGTCAGCTCATTGTGATGAAAATAATTCCAGTGTGAGGGAAGCGAAATAAATACTAACACAAGTAAGAATTCTATATGAATGACCATCCTACATCAGGATATAACATTTTTTTGGGTTTGTTCGTCATAATCATATTGCCTTTGATCCCCGGATCATGAAGACAATCATCTGACACCTCATTTACCTACGTTGAAACATACGTAAATACAAACATCAATACATGGATTGCTAAAAATTATAACCCTTCCGTTGCGTATTTTGCCGCAGTCGGGTAAAAAAGAGAAATAATTTCTGAAAAAAAAATTGCTTCATTCATTTTATTCCTCAAGATGTCACTATGGTGCCATTCCAAAGCTCCAATGTATTGCCAGGCAATAATTGCTATAAAAATACCGTCTAGGAGCATCTGAGGGGCGCCGATGAAAGAAAGGATTGGAGGCGTGAGATTCAATTTGTTACAATCCTTCAGGAAACGCTTTCAAATAAAACATTTTGTTCGCGAGGAAGTTAAATTATATTTCTTACAAGATTCTCGGTTGAGCTTGTTTGTATCGAAACTTAAAGTAAGCCGCTTTAATACCAAATAAATACTAAGGATTACGTTTTGGTTTCCTTTCCAAATCCTACGTTGAATGGGAAATTGTCTCGTCAAAGTGTTTCATTATTTTTGTTGAGAAACTTTGTAGCTGAGATTCTACAAAACAAAATTTTTGTGTCAAACCAAATAAATATATAACTAAAAAACCTTTTTACCTTTGGTCATTCAGGTACTGAAACAAAAATAGTAGAAAAGGTGCATTATTTTTAGGCTTATTGACTAATTAACATAACCAAAGCAGCAAAATCAAAGCGATTCGACAGGTCGTATGTTTAATATGCGAACACATTTGCGATTCAAATCTTTCTTTTTACTGATCATAAAGTATTCAAATGCTCGAGTTAATATTTCCGACACGTAGACAAGCGGTGTGGAGGCATTTTTAGGGTTTCACGTCTAAAATAAATGAATAATATGAGCACCTAATATAACTGTTACCATTTTATACATAACTAAAACATACCTGACATGCATAAATATTTTTAAATTATCATAATTGTATTTTTCAGTTTTTATTGTTCAGGATAACTTCTAAATGAGGTTTATTGATATTCCAATATTTATTGTTGGCTTTATCATAGTCGGACTAATTTGTAATATTACCGTATTATTATTTTTAGTGACGACGTTTTGACTGTATTACAACAATCTTATTCGAAAAAAGAATCAGTAATATGTACTGATTGCGAAAATAGTTTTCAAAATAAACTTTTGAGCACAGAATCTTTGGCTTGCGATTGCTACCCGTGCTTGGCCAGCTTTAACTTTATTTTAACTTTTTTGCTACAGTGAACGGTCGCGTGTGATTTATTCCAGTGCAAAGAGACATCAGAAATTATAATTATTTTCGTAACTCTCAATTTCTGATAAATTTGTCTTGCATTTTTGCATTATATATAATCGTTATGTTTTGATAGAGTTCCGTAGGAACCTCTTTATGGCAAAAACTAACTAGTCTTTTTGACTGTATGTCTGTTTGTCTGTTGTCCAATATTATCCATGTGGCAATGTCCCTTTCTTTCTTATATGGCTTGCAGTATCAGGTTTAAACTAAGCCTCTGTCAGTTCGTATAATAGGGTATTTAAAATCAGTTTTAATAAATAAATGTGCTACAGCTTATTATTAGTCAGATTTCTGCCGAGTTTTAATTTTTAAATATTGGATACTTTAGTGTGAAACTTCCTTTACCTAATTTAATTAATATAGGTATATAATACACGTAGTTATCGAAGCTCTCTCGTCAAATTAGAGCATCAATGCACAGTTCGTTGAACACAATACGCGGATGGCTCGTAGTATCAAATTAACGAAGTCTTGCAGCAATAATTAAACCCTAGATGAAGTGAGGAAACTGCGTTTGACTAGTTCAAATTAAACTAAGTTATAGGGAACGAATTAAGTTGCGCAACTACCTACTTACCTTTGACAAGTTGACAATATTACGCTTGGCTACTAGTTAAGATCGTTTTGAATTATCAAAGGTTACCTATTGAACTTTAGTATCAAATTACCCTTTCTTAGTAAAGCGCCCCCGAGACGATCCATTGCACTCGAAAATGATTACATAAATGATTAAACATTGAAATGCGATTGATGGACCTCAAACTTATGGTTCAATTAATTGAAACTTGGCTTCAAATTACTCTTTCTTTGTAAATTGCACCCGAGATGATCCATTGCAGTTGCCAATGGTGAGGTGAGTAATGACTTAAAAAAAAATCGATTGATGGACCTCTTATCTATGGTTCAATGTCGGGTACTCATCAACCGCCATGTCAGCTTTGTTTTGCCCACAACTGATAGACATGTGATGGCCGTGGTGGCCCCGGCTAAAGAATAGCTCCATTTCTGCCCGTTTATATCTTAAGAGGCAACTAAGGGAAACAAAGCTAGGGGATGGACAGCAGCATCCCCGATCAACAACAAGAGCTTTATCTGCGCTCGCCAATCCGCATGCCCAGCGTGGCGAGTATGGGCAAATCCCCCCAAATGATTGATTCTGGTAATCTATGGGGGAGGCTTATGTTCAGCAGTGGACGTTATACATCTGCAATGATGATAGAACGATTATCAATTGCGAACGATCAATGGGCTGCACCAATGGTCATCAATTAAATTTTCTATAAAAAGCCTTCAATCACGTAGCTGCAGTTGTCAATTGCTTTAATTACTTTTGTAAGCAATCAAAATCTAGAGATCAATGACTTAAATATTGTCATTGCGATGAATCGTCTCGGGGGCACTTAAGTGAAGAATCTATTTAAAGTACCAACTTAATTTTAATATCGAATACTTTGTTTATGTTATCTTTAGAATTAGCAATTTGAGATGAAAATGTTCATAATGGTATCTCTGTATCTTCGAAGTATTTAATTTTAAGAAATTAAACCAAAGGAAAATCAGAGAGGCTTCCTCAAACAGGGTCATTTCTAATATTATTACAGAGTATAATTAAAACAAAAGTCATCATCACTATCATCATTTCAGCCGCTGGACATAGGCCTCTGGTCTCTCTCTCTTTCTCTTCAATTACCTAATACCCTACTCCTCCAGCTGTCACTTTCCCTTGCTAGATGTCCTGTCCAGGACAATTCTAGTTGTTGTTGGGAACTCTCAACGCCTTTGACCTCACAATACCATTTATAAAAAAATACATAACAAAATATTAATAGTCCTATTTTTAATATTATAAATGCGAAAATGTTTGTACGTGGAAGCTCCGTAACAGCTGAACGGATTGAGGTAAATAGTTACTTTCCAGGAATATTACATAGGGTACTGTTTATCTGGGAACCACTCAAGTAAAGCCGCGAGTAAAGCTAGTAGTCTATAATTCAGAAAAACTATGATGGTTTAAGGGTCGGGTCAAGGTCAGTTTTTATGGGGATACGTGAAAATAGCTCAGTCCGTACTTGTACTTTTGAGTAATGCATTCATAAAATACCTGAATAACTCACATAAAAACCTTTCACATAAAATTTTATGGCCTCTCTGTTTTAACAACATATAGTTATATATATTGAATACCACCTACGTATCTCATAATACATTCTTTGTATTGTCTTCGACTAAATTAGTGAAAGTTTTGGAAGATACAGCTACACAACACAGGTAATCTAAAGCCGTGTTCAAATGGACTGCGATATGCCCTCTAAAATGTGTTTCAAATATATTTGAAAGTGATCCTTACGTCTACTGATTAAAATCAATTTGATTTAGACATTTGAGGGCATGCTATATATGTAGCTCAACTTTGTGGCAAGTGTCTATAAGTCAAACACAAAATTGACTTACTCAGTCACGCGTCAGACTTAAGGATCAGTTCGAAATATATTTTGAATGAAATATCAAGCCATTTAAACACGGCTTAAGAGTGTGTATATCATCATCTTCATTAACATCATCAGCCTGTAGAATTCCACTGTTGGACAGAGGCCTCCCCCAAAGAGTTCCATGACGAATGGTCTTGAGCCCTTTCCATCCACCGCCTTCCCGTAACTTTAACCTTTCAATACTGCGTTGCCCGGTTCGTGGTCGCTATTCAAGATCCATTATTCCGCAATGGTTGTTGGTTCTGCAAGCTATATGACCTGCCCACTGCCACTTCAACTTGCTTATTGTAAGAGTTATGTCGGTGACCTAGCTACTTCTACGGATTTGCTTATTATGGATTTACCTAGGGTGGATACACATAGGAGCTCAAAAAAATTGGCCTGAAAATAAATAAAAGCTATCAAAACAATTTTGTTCCGAGTTTCACAGTGTTTTTCGACGCTCACTCCTCGATACACTATCGGTCTTAAAATTCAACCGACCGGAATAGTTTACAAGTTTCATCAAATCTTGGGCCGTGGCGGTTGATCCAGTCAAAGAGACGCTTTGATAACATTCGCCAGCGAACCGTTCCGCTAATTTAAATTAATCAAATCTAAAGTAATTAAACGCTCAAGAACGATCATTTTCGAGAAACCAAGGTCAAGAAATCTTGCTCAAAATACTTGGTAACCGAACACTTCACTCGGTAGGTGTAACGTAATCGTGGTGAAAAAAACCCTTAAGCCGTGTTCGAACAGCGTGCGATATGTCAAGTCAAATTCTCAAATTTCAAACTCAAAATTGACTTTATTCAGTAGAGATAAGGATCATTTTGAAACGAATTTTATATGACATATCAAATAGCATGCCGTTTGAACACGACTTTATGCAATGGATATGAGGCCAGTTCACGGGACAGGAAGCCAGGGGCTCGTGGACGCAAAACTTTCTTCAAATGCACACGAGGCCAGTGAAAATATCGTACACGAGAATAGTGAAAAAACCAATGGCTGAAGTATCAATAGAACAGATTCGCAAACTAGCTGCGTATCTGGCGCTTTCAGTCGGATGTACTTTTTTCACTCCCGTCAAAAAATTCAGTGTTTTCTTTGTTGTTAAATTTAATTCGTTTTTAAATTAATCCGCAAAATTTATTGCACGACTACGAGGAATACCTAATTATAATTAAAATAATTATGTAGTTTAAGGAGAATGCTAAAGTACACTCCACCTAAGAATGCAAGGTCGTGGGTTCAAACCTAGCCGTGCTACTATGAGTTTTTCTGTTCGAAAAATGTAAGTGCATATATTAACACATGCTCCAGTAAGTATTCTTATAAGCGGTGATGGGCTTGCAACCTGTCACACATGGAATACTCACTCCTGCAAAATAAAGTATACCTAAATGGTTAAACTTGCCTCTGACTACCCCCTAAAACATCTTCATGGATTCACCTGAAGATCTGAAAAGTTTTCTACCATGCTTGGGGATACATATAGTAAGCATCTTTTTATATATACATACTGTAATAGCCGATATCGAGAGCATCACATCGCATCGCATCTTACCCATTAAAAACTATGATTTTGTTTAGAGAGCCAGCCCATTGCTAGTAAATCCACCTTATGGCCAACTCAATTTCGAACAAGCTCACGTATTTCAAAAACAGTTTTCATAAAAGAGAAATTAAATTGTTATTCTGTTTTCTTTTCTCAGGCCAGTTAAAAATACAAACACTGATTTTGTATGTTGCATTCCCAGGCAGGCAGCGCCTAGCAATCACGTAGGAACAGAGAATAGAATCACGTAAAATATGATTTTGTCGAACGTGTTTCCTATGACGTAACCGTACACGTTACTACTAGTAACGTGTACGGCACCTGCAGCTTTATTCTGAAGATTTTTCAGATTGATTGCATTCTCCAGTAAGTGCACTTTAGGGATCGTGAGGTCCGACTGAAAATAAATTAAAGCTCGCACCTCAGTTAGCTCTCTCTCTTGCACATTTATTAATAATTTATTATTGAAATGAAAATGAAATGAAATGAAATAAGTTTTATTTGACGAACACAGACAAGACAGGAAGAAACAAAACAATAGGTTAAAAATAGGGAAACAAAAGACAGGACAGCAACATAAAAGTATGTACCTACCCAGGTATAAATAAATAAGTAACTCAGGTAGGGGCTCTTAATAACCTAACAGCTACATAACAAATTATAAAATACTAGGTAGGTACCTAGTATTTTAGTACTAAAATACGGAAGTATATTTTACCTATTTTAAAATTCTGTACCTATCAGCCTCCCGTGCTGTGTAAGCCAAAAAGGCATAGTCTCAGCTTATTACTGCTACACATTTTGATAATATGCAGCAGCGCTGGTTTTCAGACCAAACCTTATGGGTGACCTTATGGAACCAACCAATAAATAAGACATATACAAAATAAACATTACCTACTATGTACATAAAGTATACTAAATATACCATAAAAAATAAGAACAAAAATTGAGTGTCAATGGAAAGCAGTGCGTCGTTATTTATAGTATCACCAACATAGCTTTCAAAATTAGCAAGTTGAAGTGGCAGCGGGCCGGCCTTATTATAGCTCGCAGAACCGACAATATATTCTGATGACTGGCCTCATAGCTCAGTTGGTAGTAACTCTGCCTTCTGCGCTAGAGGGCGCGGGTTCGATTCCCGCACTGGACAAACATTTGTGACTAACACAGATGTTTGTTCTGTGTCTGGGTGTTAAATATATATCTATTATTTATATCAGTCTCTGGTACCCATCATACAGGCTATGCCTAGTTTGGGATCAGTTGACCGTGTGTGATATGTCCGGAATATTTATTTATTTATTTATTTTATTTATTCGTTGGGGAATAAAGGTTCTCGAATGGCGAGCACCAACTGGACGACGCAGTATTAGAAGGCCACCCCGATGGACCGACGACAGTGTGAAGGTTGCGGGAAGTCGGTGGATGTTGATAGCTCAAGACCGTTCCTGATGGCACTCTTTAGAAAAACCCCATGTCATACAGTGGATGTCAGGCTGATGATGATGGAAATTAATAGGATCACCAACAGCACATCTATCTATCTATTACAGCAATTAAAAAGAAAGGTATGTACAAAGGCGAGCTTAACCCTAAAAAGACAAAAACCTATAAAACACCTAAAAATGAAGATAAACATACATACATTATAATACTACTACAATAACGTGACTACTACATGACGACTAAGACTGATACAATAACCACGTCATTCTTTGGTAATGAAAAATATTGTTAATAGCTTCCGCCTGTGGCTTTGCTCGTGTGGTACCTTTATAAATAGTAGCCTTTATGCTATTCTAGAAAAAAGAACCTTATCTATTCCAAGTTTCAACGTAATCGGTTGATCCATTACGGCGTGGTTGAACAACAAACATCCAAACATCCTCACAAACTTTCGCATTTATAATATTAGTAGGATATCTTAGCTCAGTCTTTTTTGTAATCAATTCGATGTTTCTTTCAAAATAAGCAGGTGATGGTTAAACATGTTGGGTGTCACGTTCCGTCCATTACGACGAGAGTCTATAAAAAAATCACCTTGATGGTGTATGGGATACGTAAGTGACCATAAACTTAGATTAAATGAAAATAAAAGCAGAATTTTTCTACTTATATTGTACTGCAATTTTGGTTTCATATAGTTCTAAAAATAATAATGATCAGAAGTTGGTTTTGAAATTGATATTGTTATAGTAATTAAACATAATACTTCCTAATGAATTTTAGCTGTGAGGTACACTTAGGCAAAAGGTACCTAAGTGTCTACACAAGTATTCTCTTGAACAATTATTTTGTCGAAACTTCAAACAAACATTATACTAACTTGCTAAGATACTATCTAAGTATTAATTGGAAGTCAGAAACTTGGTAGTTTAGCGTTCGATAGTTAGTAGTTTGTGATGTAAAATATGAAGGATCACTATTACAAAGCTACCTACCATTGGTTTTGTTTTGTTGGATGAATTTGCATTGCCATGAAAACTATAGTTAACAACAAAAGTCCATTTGTATTATTTGCTTATTTTAGAAATTTTGAAACTCGAAGATCTCTCCAGAATGGGCGGATACGCATAATATGTGATTATACTATCCGGTGGCCTGGCTGAAGATTAAGCCCCCCATATTTAACTACCCGTGGATGTCGCAAGAGGCGGCTGAAGGAAATAAGCTAGGGGATGGCCAGCAAAAGGCAGCAGCGTCCCCTATTGTCACAACGATAGCTCTAACTGCGCTCTCCAACCCGCGTGCCCAGCGTGGTGAGTATAGTGTGTGCAAATTCTTGCCACATTTTAGGTAGTCGCTATGGAAATCCGTGGGGGAAGGAGGCTTTGTTCAGCAGCGGACATCCTACTGCTGAAATAATGATGATGATGGTAAAGAACCAAAAAACAATTTTCTTTTTATCATGACTAAAACCCATTTCAAAGTTTATTCAAACGATTTGTGGAACGTCAAACAACAGATTACAGGTGTTAAAAGTACCAAAAACATTAACCAACTTTTTACGTCACGTCTCAAGAAGAAAATACTTCGACAGAGATAAAAAAATAGAAGGCTTCTCCCTGATTGAATTGTACAGCTGTTGGAAGTCCTTGACGAAATTATTTCTATTGGAGCATTTTGTTCGGCGACAAAGTTAAATTGGATTTCTTATGGTGGAAGTGTCTTGCAAAAGTGGCAAAGGCGGTTGGCTTTATCCAGCCGGAGTTGGTTTAGGTTATAACAATAGCCAGTTTCATTTCATGGCATTGAGCTGGAAGGTGAGGATTTATTGCCCTATATTGACTTTGTTGACTCAATACTGTTGAGGTTGGTCACCGTGTAATTGACAAAATTTACGTTGAAAAGGACAAGGTTACAAATTATCAATTTATCATTACTACTATTCGTGAAAGAAAGTTATTACTCTTTTGTCTGTCTCGTTATCTAACATGTATTTACCAGTAGACCATGTTTTTACCTTTACAAAGCCTCGATTTCATTGGTTTTCCCAAAATAAAAAAATATTATTCTCATTGTCTACGTCGTACAACCTTATTATTAGTGAAGGAAAAGGCCTAATATTATGTAATGTTGTATGTAGGTACTGCTACTAGGTACTACTTTTATCAAAAAATCGGCGTCTGTGGAATTGCCGGCCGAGAAAAATGCCATATTTAAAAAACACTCATAATTCTACATCCGTATTGTGCACCATGTTTCATGTAACTGGAAGCTCTACGGAGCTCTTAAAGCAGTAACACGTAGTATATGAATTCACGAAGGTACGCCTCTCGGACAGTTCACTATCTTTACGATTTCAATTCACGTGCCACAGACATGAGTCCCGACGTGTTGCCATGTGAAAATGAAACAACGCTTGAAAGTGTTTAAAAACTTATATCCTTGCTTATTAATTTAGGTGGCACTTGAGAAAAGGAATAAATAACTTTTAAGCCCTGAATCAACCAGTTAAACAGTTGAGTAGACACACCTCAAGGTATACTCATATCAGAGACAATAATTGAGGATCACGATAGTTGAGGTCCAACATCATTAATGATAACATGCTAAATTTGTAAAATATTTCATTCGCTAAGAGTATAATTAAGTTTTAATTTTAGACAGTAGGCACTTTGGTATATACTGTAAGCTTGCTGTTTTAACTGAAATAAATAATTCTATTGTGTGTGAGTAGTTGACTACTAACTTTTAAAAGCTGTGGATTAAAGCCCATTTTGTGAAAAGGATCATCGAAAAAAGTGATAGGTACCAAGCCATGTTTGTTGCTGATTCTTATAGGATTGATTGTGAGGAACACGCGTAGCTTCACAAAGTTTGTAAGACCTTTCAGAGTTATCCTTGTGATTTTATCGAAATAAACACTTTTTGACTTGACTTTACGCCATGGTGGCCGCGAAGAATAGGCCCCTCCGTTACTACCCGTGGATGTTGTAAGATTCGACTAAGGGAAAAAAATGTTAGGGGATAGGCAGCAGCGTTCGTTATCAAAAATAGCTTTACCTGCCCTCGCCAACCTGCATGCCTAGTGTGGAGAGTATGCAAATCCCTCCAAATGATTATTTAGGTTCAGGCCGTACATGGTCGGTCGCGATGGAAATCTATCGAGGAGGTGTATGTTCAGCAGTGGACGTCCTACGGCTGAAATGATGATGATGGTGACGACTTGATTTTCACTTTGTAATACAATTTAGTAGAATTAAGTTCAGTCAGAAACTGAGTTATCAGGATAAATAAGCTGCAAGTGGATCCATCTCCTGGAATGGACTTCGAGATAAACGACCCGAGAACAGAACAAACTGTTATAACTCTAACAACCCCGAGCACATAAACATAACCACCCAATCCTTCCCTAATCCAACTTCACTGAAACAGAATGAGAAGTAATTAAAACTTTGTAAATTTCGCTGACGTTTATTTAATTCCCTCAATACGCGAACAATTATAAAACCACTGGGTCAGCATATGTACCGATCCGTCCGATAAATTGTAACAAAGTTACCGCAACAACGGCTCGAACCGAATTTTGTAACTTTACATAACATGTAAATACAAAAGTCATTCGTGGAATTCCACTTGAGAGTTTCTAATTAAATTACGAGCTCGCGGGGTTGATACAGCTAACTACAGACTCCCTTTATCTAAAGTTGGGGAGTTATTTCGGCAAATCTGAAGTATTTGTCGGAAAGTCAACGGGATTGTATTACGGGACATGCGAATCTGAACGGATTAAATTGTACATATTTTGGTCCGGACCATGACAAAGGTTCGCTTGTTATTTTGTTAATTAAAGCAGTAAAGAAGCCATTAGAATATAATCCGCGGAGATAATGTTAGCGACTATACTTAAAAACCAGAGTGAATAATTTGAGACAAATCACACTAATAATATTAAAAAGATGTTAATTTTGATTGTTTGTATGTAGGAGGCACTCTCTAGAACTAAATAACCGATTATAAAAATTCTTTCCCTAATAGAAAGTTACACTATTTCTGTATAATAAAGCTTTAAATTTCATTAAAATAACTTTTCATTCCAAATAAAATATTTGTGAATCAAGACGGATGAAAAATCGACGGTTGGCTTAGACCCTTAGTAACTATTTTCTAATGTTTGAAAACTGCGCGCTTATTTAAACCGCGACTTTACCAATATTAATAATGCTACTAAAGTGGCTTACTAATCCGCGAATTATTTCAGTAGTATCTAACCGGATATAATTTGTTTGAATGTTTCTTTTTAATGCCGTCTCATTCCCTTAGATAAGTGCTACCAGAAGACCACATGAAACATTTCACCGTGCCGTCACGGCGTCGCCACGTATCACAAAACATTCATCTTCCTCGGAGCGTGCCATATCACCCGGCCATCTGGAGTGGTAGACGAGTGGGGGGAATCAACTGCTATGTCTGCTATGGGTACAGCTTCATAAGAACAGCTGATCTAAATACAACCTAACGGTATTTTTTGGTCTACTAGCTTGCCCACTTGTCGTGTCTCTTGATTCTTTCTTCGTCTGCCTGTATTTGGTCAGTGACCAGGTTGAGGTATGGTGGCCATGAAAAGGGCCTATGACCGTCGTTAAAAGAATCCGTGAACTGGATTAAAGTGCGCCTCTTAGAGGATCCTTTCGTGCACATGTCACATGTCTTCAAATTTTTAGGTTCTAGGACGTGCCACGCTATTTTACTTCACCGTTTGAGAGCACTAGCGCACATCAATCCATTGGTGCACGACCGGGATTTGAACCCACGACCTGTGGATCGACAGGCGTAGTCACTAACACCTTCCACGAGTTCTCTCAACACTGTGTAAAGGTGTGGGGATTTTTTTTGTTTTTTTTTGCCCTACCCTTACCACTGTCTCGAAACGGCACTATGTAGGTTGACTATCACGCCTCTGACATTATTAGTCTTTTTATTTCCTAGTTGTTTATTGAAAGACAGGGTTTAATTTTTATTGATTCCCAATTAGGGTAAGTTCCTATATCTATAGTTTTTAAAAAAATTCTTACAATTACTACACGACTTTGTTTTTTTACATTTCTATATCTAATTTAAGTGTGGGGATTGTATGATGATGATATGTATCCTCACTCACTAAATCCCATCAACACAGCATTTGTCCTATATGGCAAACTGCTTGATAATAGGCAAGGGGCGTGCATTGAGCTATTTTACCACATTGCGCCTCGGAAGGTTTCAGCACCTACGCCAGAATAAGATTTTACTGCGGTTTCGTTGGTAATAAGACCCATTTCATGTTAAAAAATCACAGCCCGCTTCTGCATTCAGTGCGCCCGAGAAGTGTACCAGCCTTTTATATCTAGGCTGTGAGTTGCAGCTTGTTCATGATTGCTCTAACGTGCCAATGTCCGCTTCTGCCCACATTTGCATTTGTTGAAAGTTTAGTTTTATTGGTGTAAGTTAGTTCGTTTTAGTTGAAATTTATGCGACCTGTCTGAATGTATTTGCTACCTATCCTTCCTATACACGGTGTTTCATAATAAGCATAGAATGCTGAAAATGCTTATTCTACACCAAATATGAATTAAAACTTGTTCTAGAATTTCGGCAAATCGACTACTTTCATTGAAAAAAAATGTATGCAAAAATCTGCTGTGTTGGGTTCGAACTTAATAACTAACGTAACTTTTTAGGTATTTTAGGATTATCTATATAATTAGCCTAGAAAAGTCTATCCAGGGGGCGTGGCCTGTGACGTCATCCAGAGAGTGGTGCGAGCGGGCGTGGAGGGGCGCGCTACGGTCTCGAGCTGCGCGCGCGCCAGTCGGACAGCACTTTTGCTTCACCGCCAGAGATGGACAGACGTTCTATTAAGTTGTTGCTAAATTGTTTTGTAAAATTCATTTAAATTAGAAGTTCTTATTATTTTCATTCGTAATTGTTTTTTTTTTAGTAAATATCGATCGTAGTTTATAATCTCAGAAGTGGGATTCTTATTCCATTCTGTATAGCTTTGGCTTATCTTGATTTAAAATTACGTAGTGGAATTATCGAGAATTCATGACTTTGTTGTTTGGTTAATTTTGTTGTAAAAATGTCCGGTAAAGTAATCGTAAAGGTCGTAAAAGTGACGGTCCATCTATTCCTGGCTTGGAGCAAACACTTCAGACGATTTTAGATCGTCTAAGTTGTTTGGAAGATTGTTCCAGGGTGGCGAGTTCGAGCGCAGATAATGCGGGTAGTTTAGGCGACATACCGGCGCCGGGTACGGTTGCGCCACCGCCGCCGCCGCCGACGCCGCCGCTAGTTCAGCCGAGCAGCGAGCTGTCCGACGCGCACATGCTGGCCGAACCCGCCAGCGCTGGGTCATGCGCCGCTAGCGTCGACATGTCTGTACCGTGTCCTAGCGCTATAAATTCCAGCGCTGAGGTGGTTATGAGCGAGGTAACCGAGAAGCTTGTGAGCGCTATCAGTGCTATTCCGGTAAGATCTAACCATGTTTTTATATCGAATTTTGATCCGTCTTTGCATGATTTCGATGTGTGGTGTAGTGAAGTAGATCACGTACGTAGTTTGAATCGGTGGGATGATCGCGAATGTTTAGCGCGTATAGGTAATTGTCTAAAAGGCGACGCGAAATTGTGGCTTAACGAATGGGTCAGCAACGACCGCAGCTGGTCAAACTTCAAGCGGGAGTTTAAAACATTGTGCCCCCTTCGTATTGATATCGCGAATATTTTGTTCGACGTTACGAAAACCGATTCAGACAACTACACTACATATGCGGAATATGCTAGGCGTTCTTTGTTGCGTTTACGCATTGTCAAAGGTATGAGCGACGAATTGATTGCCGCCGTAGTGATACGTGGTATCACTGACCCCCAAATTCGTGCCGCTGCTACCAATGCTAATTTGTTGCCAGATGGTTTAGTAAGCTTTCTGTCGATCTATATCAAGCCTGCTCAGGCAACACCAGTCTCTGTACGAGGTACCCCCCGTAATCATGATTTGCAATCAAGTTCTCGTAAACGAGAACATGACGATTCGAAGGTTAAGTGTTTCTCTTGTGGAGGTTTTGGTCACAAACAGATTTCGTGTCCCAAGCGTGTAAAATCTGATGCATCTACGGAAGACGGTCTATCTAAAAGCGCATCAAACCCCAATAGACAGCCGCCTAGATCTGAGCCTTGTTCTTTCTGTAAGAAGGTTGGTCACAAAGTCGAATATTGTTTTGCGAAACAACGTACTGATTAGCGTCGTAAGTCGAATGTAACTTTTAGTCGCTAAGTCGTTGATACCTACAAAAAGAACGATATTAGTACCGGGTTATTCAGGGGATGCCAGTTAATTTGATTTTAGATAGCGGGTCTACTATTTTATTTCCCGAACTGTAGCGAAGCATTTGCAATGTACCCAGGTTCCGTCATTTCGTGTTTTTCGTGGCATAAGTAGTCAGGAGATAGAAACATCGTACTGCACTACTTTGACGGTCGAGTTTTTCGAGATTACCCTCGAAGTTAATTTTCACGTCATCATCATCATCATCATGATGTGAAGTTGATTTTCACGTAGTTTAGAATAAATGCATGAACACGCCGGTTATTATCGGTACTGACGTGCTTGCTGAATAGGGATGATGTGTGTGACCTATACTTGAACGCAAGGTATACAACGACTCACACGAGCTGAGAACGTTCCACGACGGTAGAGAGGTCCAGGCCCGTGTTTACTGATTGATACATCGTAAGTAGGTGTTAGGTCCTGTCATAGGCAGCAGTATATGATTTATCGTCATTGCAGTAAATCTAGTCGTAGGTAACCACTACTACATTTCAAGCGGTGTCTATGCTGATTTGGTTGCGCAATGAGACCCCAGTAACTGCGCGTTAGGTACCTTGTCAGGGACTTTGAGGAGGTTGAATACCTAGGAAGAACAATCAGTTATGGTCAGGTAAGACCGAGCGAGGTCTTTCCCAACTGAAATGCACACCGATTCCTTAGCGCTAGATAATGGAGCTGTTTGCTGTAAACTCATGATAGCGGGCACTAGTACGTCTTTTGTTAAGTTTTGGAAGATTTGGGCTGTGAGATGCATTTCATAACTCCTGAGATGCACGGAAGTAATGGTCAAGTTGAGCTGTATTGCTGAACTGTGATGAATATGATCCGTGTCGAATCAAACTTTAGACAAGAAAGTTGGTCGGACATTTTGTGGAAATTGCAGCTCACCTTGAACATTACTACGGAAAAGTCAACTAAATGTTCTCCCTTGAATTTGCTAATAGGTAATGAGGGCACAACGCCTGTCATTCGATCTCTGGTACGCGATGTGGCTCTAGAGGCGACCAGTCCGAATCGCGAATCATTGCGCGAGCTTGCTGTTCGAAACTGCTTGTACGTTCAATAAGGACGACATTGTATTTGTGCGTAAGACGAGTCAGGCTACAAGCAAGTTGGACTCTTGCATGCGCGGACCATACAAGGTCACGCAAGCGCTGCCACATGGACGGTATGAGCTAAAACTGATCGCTGGTTCGTACGGCAAAACTACGTAAGCTGCTGCAGAATACATAACACTATGGCGCGGAGAATGGACCCCCGATGTGAGCATCGCATTTTTTGAGAGTGAGTAACGCTTTGATTTGAAAGTGTACATGATGTGATATTTTCAGCCATGTGTGTATGTACCTGTGTACCTCGAGAACTCTGCACTTGTACGAGAAGCATCCCGTGGGCTCTGCTTTGCTAACTATCACATCATGGCCTCGCACTCGTTATGTATCTCTGTACGTGTACATCCCGAGGGCTCTGTACTTATGTATGAGCATCCTGTGGGCTCTGCTCTTCAGACACGCGCACCCTGAGGGCTCTGCGATGTGGAGAACATCCTGAATGGTACGTCTCCCTGAACATAGCGTGTACCCTGAGGGCACTGCACGTGGACATCCTGAGGGCTCTGTCATTTCATGCAACTTGTGTATGAGCATCCTGTGGGCTCTGCTCTTTTGATGCGCGCACCCTGAGGGCTCTGCGATGATGGAGAACATCCTGAACGGTACGTCTCCGTAGACTTAACGTGTATCCTGAGGGCGCTGCACGAGGACATCCTGAGGGCTCTGTCATTTCATTCCATTTTGTTGGACATCCTGCGGGCACTGTCATTTTCTCCTATTTTGTTGTGTAGCCTGAGGGCTCTGCACAGTAGGTATCCTGAGGGCTCTGCCGTTTGCTTAATTTACGTACTCATCGAAGCTTGAGAGCTTGCTGGATATACCCGAGGGCTTTGTCCGTACACGTTGAAAGTAATGAGTTTACTTTCAGCTTAAAGCGTTTGATTATGAAATTAATGCAAACAGGTGTCTTTTAGGTGACGATGATGATGAAAGTCAGCCATGTAGTGCTGAGCGCCAAGGCGTTGAGGTGGATGTACATGTCCCTGCATCACCATCCCATGAGATGGAAGATCTGCAGCCGCATCCACTCGCCCACTCTGATGATCCTGCGGGCGAGGGCGAGCCGCCGTCAGGAGAAGCCGAATTAGCCTAGAAAAGTCTATCCAGGGGGCGTGGCCTGTGACGTCATCCAGAGAGTGGTGCGAGCGGGCGTGGAGGGGCGCGCTACGGTCTCGAGCTGCGCGCGCGCCAGTCGGACAGCACTTTTGCTTCACCGCCAGAGATGGACAGACGTTCTATTAAGTTGTTGCTAAATTGTTTTGTAAAATTCATTTAAATTAGAAGTTCTTATTATTTTCATTCGTTATTGTTTTTTTTTTAGTAAATATCGATCGTAGTTTATAATCATATATATAAGTATCAAAGAGTCCTGACAGACAATTAGTACGGCTAAACCATTTTTTTTGATGCGTGATGCCTCTGGTATTGCAAGCACTCATAGGCTACGGTAACCGCTTATCAACAGGTGGGCCGTAAGATTGTTTGCCACCTCAGTTGTATAAATAAAAAAGGAATCTTGAAGATTTTATTTTATTAATGAACCAAAATCCACAGCTCTTAGGTATATGGTACAACTTAACTAATTCACTTTACTTAAAGCCAATAAAGGATTTTTTTTAGCTAAAACATTTACTAATTACGACCGTCACTGATTTGACACAAAACTACTATTATATAAATGTGTGTGTGTGTGTGTGTGTGTGTGTGTGTGTGTGTGTGTGTATTTATTAAGATTCGTATCCATTCATCATAATGAATCCAAAATTGAGGTAAAGTAAAAAGATTTCTTTATTTTGGATTGGTACGATTATTATCATTACTTTTAAAAACCTGAGACTAACAAAAGCTTCCTTTTCCCTAAACTTTAGTAAAACATATCTAATTTCTCAAGGAACTTAAGTAATTGTCAGTAGGTATTAGTTAAGTCAAAAATTGCTTTGTATCCTGGTTGTATAGACAAACGTCCAAACGAGCAATAGCAAAACAAACGCATTCACGATGTATGGAGATGACATGCAAAAACAACTCTGTTATCAAGCTCATGGGGACTCAGGGACGCTAAGAACTATAAAAGATAATTCGTTATAAAGTTCGTAACGAGACCAAACACTGATATGAACAATTTCGAGGCAATAATATTCGCTAATATTCTATAATTATGTTGATAGAAGAAGCCATTTTAGGTATTGTATACTACTAGTTAAATTCTGCGTGTTGTACACACTCAATAGAACAAGAACTCGATGAACGTTTGTCTAAGAGAAGCGTTTTCAAAGCGCTGACTGACGCAAATTTGTCCAAGGTAGGTACTTGTACGTTTTAAGCCGAACTTTATCTGTTGAGTTCTGACTTCGAAGGAAATACTTTAGTAATCTTTGAATAATTGCTTAGAAACTTCGTGGATATTAAATAAACAACAAGTGTTCATTCCTACTTATCATCATCATCATTATTTCAACAGTTGGTCGTCCTCTGCCGAACACAGGCCTCCCCCACAGATATCAGCAGTTTTTATTAAGGCGTCATTTCTAGTTAGAGACAGTTCCACGCTACGTTTTTCAATGCGTTATCTCCCTCTAGAACCTTTCTGCCCCAGCTTTCAGCTTTCCGTGCTATGTGCTCCACCCACTGCCACTTCAACTTGCTAATCCTCTATGTTTGTCTACCGATCGCCTAATTTAGGAGGAGGTAGGGCACATCGAGATTTTCTCGTTCTGAATTGGAGCAGCCCGCCTGGGGAGGTACTTCCGCCTTACAGAAGATCGCAGCCAAATAGCATTATTTGTTACAAATGGTGTTGTGTTTCTGCGATGAGTTAGGTTGCCAGAGCTCTTTGGGGGTGGGGGGGTTTGGGGGGTTCGGGGTCGGCAACGCGTGCGTGATGCCTCTGGTATTGCAATCGCTCATAGGCTACGGTAACAGCTTACCAACAGGCGGGCCATAAGCTTGTTTGCCAACTCAGCAGCATAAAAAAAAAAAAAACTGCTTCGATCTCATAGATAAACACCAAACATAGTCCGCTGCTTCCCATTCGCCCATCGCCCATCGCCACTTACGACATCCACGTTTAGGTAGTATGGAGGGGCTTATACTTCAGCCATGGCTACCACGGCCACATAATTATGTAGATACCTACATGGATTAAATAATATATTATGGGACTACATAATTATATTCTGATTTAGCTTAATATAGTACAGTTGATTCCAACACAAATTAAATAACGAAATAGCATGAAAAACGTCTCCCATTTACAAGTTTCCAATAAAGTTGAAAGCAATACAGTTAATGCGTTAAACAAGCAGACCGTGTCTTCCGATGGAGACAATGCCTCATTAGATCCTTGCTTCTGCTGGCTATGTAATTTTATTTGAGGAAAATTTGTGAAAATTACTTTGCGATAAATTGTAGCAAAATGTTTTCGCATTCGTATAAAATGGGATGATTTAACATGAAAAAAATGATATGTTAGTAGTTTGCAATCATGAACCACGCCAACGCTACACGCAAAAAGGTAACCAACGGTGTTAAGGCCGCCCGAAGGCCTCAAAAGGATATACATTTAGAGCGTCATGGACTACTCATAGCTAGGACCGAGATCTTAACATAACCTTTCACGCACGGGAGAGCTCAGTTGCTACTGCCACTAGTGGTCACCCATCCATTTGATGATAGCGCTGAACGTTGCATAACTCAGTCTTAGGTACGTGTCAGACGAAACGCGCTCGTCTGACACGATTTTAGAATTCAAAAATATTTTGATGCCATTACGCGGCGTAGTTTACGCCTGCTATGATAAAATTGAATTTGGCCAAGCTATGAAGTGGGTATATACCATATCTTAAACAACTTAACTTTTGACAGCAGCGGTTTAATTGACAACATCATGGGTCCTACCACGACGTCTTATTGCCATTCAAATGCAAGCGTGTTAGCACTATTTTACACAAATTGGACCCATCATCTCCGAGATTAAACAAAATCGCAAAGTTGATGCTACGGGTGACAACATTCCTATCTTATGTTGCCAATTAAAATCGCTGGTGTCGAAACTTACTTTGTAACCAGTACTGTATAAATGTATATCACTTTATTTGATAATGCGAGCGCATAAAAGCAGGGTGTGTCTGAGACAAGACGGCTCATTAGTCAGCTCGTTACGTACTGTACGCTCTACGGCGGGAATAAATCGCCAGCATTACCTCGTGTCACGTTACTCTTGAGAACCTTACTGCAGTACATTAGATGGAGATCTTTATGTAAACGATGGCATAGAATAGAATACAATAGAAAACTCTTTATTGTACACGACACGGACATCTTACAAATTACACACAGGTACAAACATTCAATTAATAGCGAAGTTTAATGGGCGGTCTTATCGCTAAGAGCGATCTCTTCTAGAAAACCTTTGCTTCCAGACAACTTTCAGGCATGTTCTACATCAGCGCATTACTTTGGCTTTGTATCTGTAGGGTAAACAAACACTGTTTGTCTGTCAACACTGTTTTACATGAATTTGGACCTTAAATCTTTGAGAAGGTCATTTAAGTCACCGCCTAAACAAAATCACAATGTTGATGGTATGGGGAAATTTTTAAATGTGCTAAATAATGTCTATGTCCTAAACTACCTTAATTTGTTTACATGAAAGGGAATGCAATATTTTACCGCTGCATAGAAAAATATAAAAAATAGGAGATTACCAGAAAAATTTAGTGTTGTGTTGTGTCCGCCATATTTTTATTTCCTTGCTTTCCTCTCAATGGCCAAGAAATAATAACTTCTCTTTTTATCGTCGTCAGTCAAATAACTCTCAACTCTCCGTAGTTCGCAAAGTTCAATGGTAATCCGCTAACGTCTTGACTAACACGTTTCCGATGTAAAAGTGGGTGGTAGTGGTATTAAAAGTTAATTCCTTCGGCAATTAATCCAAATGGACGCCTCCTTTTGCCTGATATAGTTAAAGTAAAGGTTTGCGTACACTAGACACTGTAATGGATACAGCTGATTCGCTGTTTTTTAATGGTATTTAGACGAATTAATAAAAAAAGTACACAAAGCGAAAATGCATTACACCTACGCACACGTCTCAGACGTCAAGCTACCAAACAGAACGCGTCTCTCTCCTCTTTCTCTTGTGGATTACCAAGATCTAAAAAAGCTAAGATAACTGAATCAGTGCGTTGCGTAAGTGGATCAAATGTATCTAAATCGCTTTAATCGTCAAACAAAATGAGATCCAAAACGTCCGTGGATCGCGTACGTGGCACACGTGTGAACAATGTAAATGAATCAAGGGCCCCTAATTCATTTACTCTATTATTCTTGATCTTTCTATTTCAACCCACATCCACGCACCTCTGTACAAGCCTCTTTATTATCACACCACTTTCGTCATCATTCAGCCCGAATAAATCTGCTGAACATAGATCTCACGTCACTTTACATACTGTTTTTCAAGATAATTCAAGATAATCCTCATTATCAGCCATAAAAAGTCCACTGCATCCACTGGACATGCGCCTCCCCATGCCATGAACATCATGCCCCACGAGTGCCATAAGCAAGCGTGAGCCTTCTTTATCCAACAACTTCAAACAACTTTGTCAATGTCGTCGGTCCATCGGGTCGGTAGGGTTTCAAGATATAATAAATTAAAAGATACCTTACTTTATTTGAGCGTTGGCGTACTTAGCCTAATTTATTTCACCTAGCCTAATTTATTTCGGTAGCGCCCTTATAAGTAGCCATTCTTTAGTCGTTAAAAAACACACCTTCGCATTTATAATATTAGTTGGGATTTAAAAATATATTTTCCCTCAGTATACGCCAGGTTTAACATTCGTTCGATGTCCAGACATGCAACGTGAGCAGAAATGCACTATTACTTAGTCCTTAGTGGCAAATAGAAGAATAGCTTTCACGTTATGTCCTTGTGGTTCTATTTTAATTGCTTCTTATTTTGATCATTGTCGTTCAAATGTTACAGTGTAAAATGCTGGCTATTTCAGTCACTGAAATTGGAGTAATTTGAAGACTTTTTTTCTTTAATGAATGAGGCGTTTTTCTTCTTTACTATATTGGAATCCAGTTTGATTTCACCCCACAGGATTATGGAAACAAGCGCAACCTACCAAATCTAATTTACTGATACATCCATATGATCACAGCCATTACATATGTAGGAGCTTTATCTCTTTCCTTGAAACAGCTGTCTCAGCGAGCCGAGACGTTATCTCCTCCCAGCAAGATATACGCGGCCTATCTCTGGAGAAAAATCGGTGGCCCCGTCCTTGTGTCGCGGGGGACCATTTTTCACCGCTCTACGCTGGGATTATTAGGAGTGTAGACATGTGCTGATGACCCAAAATGATGGCTTTATTCCCTTTTAAAATTGTAAATTTCAATACGTTTTGTCGACAAAATATACATATACACACATCCTACTAGAATCCTACTAATGTTAGGATGTTTGGATGTTTGTTGTTCAATCACGCCATAACGGCTCAACCGATTTCGTTGAAACTTAGGAATAGATAAAGTTCTTACCCTAGAATATGCTATTCTAGGGTAAGAACTTTTTATATAGGTACCACGCGAACGAAGCCGCGTGCGGAAGCTCGTAAATAATAAAAATATAGGCACATGACTTTTATCCCCAAGCATGGTAGACATCTTTTCAGATCTCCAGATGATCAGATCCTTGAAGATGTCTAAGAAGGGTAGTCAGAGAAACGTCCTAACATTTGGCACATGCCTACATTTTGCAGTAGTGAGTATTCAGTGTGACAGATTGCAAGCCCTTCGCTACTTATAGGAATATTTATGTACTGGTTTCCTCACGATGTTTTCCTTCAACGTTATAAGCACGTGCTAAAGCGCTCTTAAATATTTCGATTGAAAAACTCATTGGACTGGGTTCAAATCTACGACCTTCGTATTAAAAGTTGGGGTACCTCCCCCTAGACCATCTCGGCTTTTCGAAAAATTCTATGTCGTTTTAAAGACATTTATTCTCAAAAAGACAAGCGTGTCACTTACATAAAAATCTTCTAATAGTTCTATATCGCTTACATAGCAGTGTCTCTATATCTTTAGTACTCAAAAGTACTATTTTAAAAAGGCTTTGCTTTGTTTTGTAAATAATCATAATGCGATAGACTCTGTGACCTCTAGCTATGTATTTTTACATACATTATACGCCTAATGTAAGTTCAAAACAGTATGTTCGTTATACTTCAAACTTCGGCGACGCGTTTCTGTAACAGGTGCATGTGTAAGACACGTTTTAGAATATCCACCCACTCTGCTATTTTGTGATGCTAACAAGTTCAGAGCTCTTTGAGATTGCTAAGATGAAACATTGTAAATGGCGTTACTACTTTTATCATAAGAGCTAGTATTATCAAACTTTCACGATCAGTATACATATATCAACACCGCTCTTATACCACTTCTTGTGGGGTCAGCGCAACATGATTTTCTTCCACTCAACTCTATCAGCCGTCATTTCAGTATTCACAGTTTCAGTACTTAAGAATCCGAAGGGCAAGGCAAATTTTTTATCGAGTACAGCTAAATAATTTGATGACTTTTTCGAATTTTAAATCGTCTATAAGTAATTTATTGAACTTCTATAGTTTGTTAAAGAACAGATTAAAATGCTAGTTTTGATTTAAAAACTGTTTTCAAACTTTGCCCGATCATCATTCACTTTGTTCCGACCTTTGCTTATATGCAGCAAATATATAATAACTACAATATAAGACGTAAATAATTAAATGGTTAAATAATAAATAATGACGTTTGAAAATCTTTAACAAAAAAAATACAAGCAATCGAGAAAAAACAGTTATTTTCAGACAAAAAATTATTAACGAGAGTACTTTATGTATATGATGGTGTTTAGATAGCAGGATTTGATTGAAATACTTATTCATTAATAATTTACCTAATGACTTAAGTTGGAACTGATTGAAAAGGAAAACTTTCACCGAAAACATTGACTTCAAACCACGAACTTTCTCAATCCATAACCAAATACAAAGCTAATCCAATAATCTATAAAGGGTAACCTTTAGCATCAAATATTTCATAATCTCTTGTCACAGTTTCTGTAAAGCTTTCAATATTAAGTTAAAGATTTAAGACCGGAATTATTATTATTAAAGCTATTTTAACAAATTAAATATGAAGCAGGTTCCAATTTTAATTGGTCTACCTAAGTGTATTGTGTAAGTATTCCTGGATCGAGCGGGTCGTATGAAAAATCACAAAATTCAATTCAATTTATTTATTTCGCTTGTTCACAATACAATATTTTTTTTTTATCTTTTTACTATTACAAGGTGATTCATAACATGTATACCATCCCGAAAGGGGGTTATTCTATCAACTAAAAGAAATAATATTCGCGATGAAACACATACATTTTACATACAAACATACTTTCTCAAATTAGCTGTTTTTGATATTTTTATCACCTTTAGAACTAATAACTAAACATACAAGAAGTTCGGAATCAAGATTGCTACCTAAAACAGTTGATTCATTGTGTTTGACCTGATTTGACCCCAAAACAGCTGATTTTCGCATAGAGTTTTTTCAATGAAAAATGACGAATTTCCAAAAGTCATAGAACAAACTTTATTGGCAATTGGTCGTAGAATAAGCCCCTTTCGGGATTGAATACATATTATGAATCACCTTGTATAAATGCAAAATTTATGGATGGATGGATCTTTGTTATTCAATCACGCTAGAGCGGCTGAACGGATCTAAATGAAGTTTGGCACATCATCATCAGCCTGTAGAAGTCCAATAATGGCCTCGCCCATTTCGAAATTTGGCACAGAGATAGATTATTGTCTGGAATAGTACATAGCATAGGCTACTTTTTATCCCTGAAAAATGTACGGTTCCCGTGAGATAGATATAGGTTTGTTTTTTTTTCAGAGCAAGGGATCGACATTGTATTTGCATAGTGGTAGCTTAGGGGTCAGAAAATGACATAGGCTACTTTATAACTAGCTTCCGCCCGCGGCTTCGCTTGTGTGGTACCTACATTAAAAGTAGCCTATATGCTATTGTATGTAAAGAACTATTTACCTCATAGCTCAGCTAGTAGTTACTCTGCATTCTGCGCTAGAGATCGCGGGTTCGATCCCCGCACTGAACAAACATTTGTGTGATAAACACAGATGTTTGTTCTGTGTCTGGGTGTTATAAATATTAATCTATTATATATATCAGTCTCTGTTACCCATAGTACAGGCTATGCCTAGTTTAGGACCAGTTGACCGTGTGAATATGTCCGGAATATTTATATTTATTTATTTATTTATATTCCAAGTTTCAACGAAATCGTTTGAGCCGTTACGGCGTGATTGAATAACAAACATCTAAACATCCAAATGTCCTTACAAACTTTCGCATTCATAATATAAGTAGGATAGTAGGATGTGAACATAAATTTGTGAGTGAGTGAGTTATTGACCTAGAATAGCATAAAGGCTCCTTTTATCATGGTAGCACAAAAGTAAAGCCGTGGGCGGAAGCTAGTAAATTATAAACAACAAGAAACCCGTCTCCAACTTTAGGTAACAAACTTAAGAATTATGTTTTGTATTGATAGCTCAACTGTCTCTTGTAAATTTTGTAAAATACTCATAATAAAACCAATCAACGCTAACATAATATGACCTTTATTATACTAGAATCACTTAAAACAGTCTAGTTTGAAGGTCGCTTTATATCTGCCGAAGAGGATCGTGCCTTATCGCGTCACTCGAGTACAAAGCTGGAATGTTGTATCTCGTAGGTAATTTATTGCTACTGCTGAAAATTTGTAAAATTACACTGAAATATTCAGGATCAGAGCCATGTTGGCCAATGGAAAATACAGTCACCATCAAAAGTTTAAGAGTATGAAACCAATAATTATTTCTGTTCTGTTGATCAATTCAGAGAGCATACAACAGTTCTATGAAGACTATTATTCATTCTCGATCAATCTACAATTTAGAATTGAATAATTTTATAAAAAAAATTAAATATGATGAAAACAATGATTATTAAGACCTTGTGATATGTAGATAAATTCAGAATTCTGAAAAACTTAGCAACTTTGGTGCTGATTGTTTTTAGTTATTCAATCCGAAGTTTGTGAGTTCGAAAGCCGGCTGTGTACCATTGGATTGATCTTATTTCCGAATTCATGTATTGTGTTCATTATCACGCTCTTGAAACGATGAAGAAAAAAATTGCGAGAAAACTATTTAGCGTTCTTAGCATGACTGGCATATCTATTTGCCAGTCACTGGCTGTCGTCGATAAATGGCAATGAAAGGCAACGACGGTCGTCAACTGTATAGTATAGACGAACGATACACTATCTTTTGTCTTTGAAACCTCGCAAAATCCATACAAAACCGTACTAAGTAATTTAAACAAGAAGGGTTTCCGATTGAGCAAAGTTGAGCACTGATTAAAATTTCATCAAACTTCATCCTGTAATATTTTTAGTACACACGAGGGCACGCAAAAATCACAAACTCTGGATAAGCTGGACGCCGAAATACAAGCAAACAAACAAATTTAATTACTCGTTGTGGTGAACCGTGAATCGGAAGCCCGCATTTTTAGACACGAAAAGCAATCTCAGTTTGTCATTATGCCATAATTTTGAACTAAATCCATTGATGCGTCGCAAATTTGACTACGACTTGCAGCTGCGTTCGTAACACTACTACGCCGGCGCTACGAACTATTAACAATTGAATTATTAATACCTAATGTATTTTCAAATTTTAAAATATGAAATAAAACTGGTTATTAACCTAACAAAGGCTTATTAAAAATAATCTGATCAAAAACAGTCACTATAGAAATAGTAGTTTGAACAATAAAGAATAAAAATCTTACCGGATACAAGATACGGCTTTGTTGCCGGACGCTTTGTTGTTCCTTCATTTTAATTAGAAAATTTTGTATTTATTCGTAAAAAATATGAAGTTTTTACTCACAATCGAAATGGGATGAGTTGGCCGACAGGCGCCGAAGGTAGCCGAGGGTGCACGAAATCCTCACCTTTGGAAAACATCGTCCAATGCCGAATCAGTGCTCGTTCGACGTTCGACGCGAATAGTCGTGTTGACCTAGATCTAATCGCGGCCCGCGAATTCAACATCAAATATATTTATCGACTATTAATTTGTGCTGTGACATTAATACAATCCAACTTGTTGATCCAAATGCATTATTCGAAGTGTTCCAATTACAAATTTCGTTATAATTTATTACATATTTAGATCATAATAGGAATTAATGGATTTATCCCAGTCAAATGAATCCTGAATACTGATTTTGGAATAAAGACGTGAATGGTATGTAGGTACGTGCAAATTTTCTAATGAACGTGCTTTTCTAATTTATCTTTGTTTGCTTTGATATAATAATATTCCACATAAGGTATATTCACATTGTAGGTAAATTAAATAATTCAGTGTCTATATGACAAGACTTAAATTATGTAATACCTTAATGTAAAACAAGCAAGGATGTAATAAATAAAACCAAATTTCCATTTGAAAGGTGAATAATGACACGACTAATGACACACTCTATCCAAAGTAAAAGTCAATAAAGTTGTACCCATTCCATTAAATCACTAGGACAATTTTTATAAAAGGAAAATAGCTGAACTTACGCCCGTGACCAAGCCTAGAAGAACCACTGAGTATAGAATGACTGTTCCTTTGATCCTATAATAGTTCAAATCAGCACAATTTTATTTGGATTTGAGTATGGAATATTCACCCCAATAAACGTGAAATTTTTGTCCACTTATTCAAATCAGCTGTTTTTGGTACTAAGCTTTTTGTCATCAATATTAATACAAACAGCAGAATGACTTGAAACTGATGTAAATCAGCAATTTTTTCATAAACATTATCATGGAAATAAGTTGTTTTTCTAAAAGATACATAGAATCCTACTTATATTATATCTGCGGAGGTTTGGATGGATAGATGTTTGTTACTCAAAAACGCCAGAACGGCTGAACGCATATGATTTTGAATTTTAGATCAGAGATGAAATTTAGATCATAGATTATAGTCTAGAATAGCTTCTTTTTATCCTCGTAGGTACTACGCAAGTGAAGCCGCGGTCAGAAGCTAGTATGTTATATTGTGTGTAGAATAAGCCCCTTCCAGCTTACTATCCTAATAATATTATACTCGTAAATGCGAAAGTCTGTGATTCAACCACGCCGTAACGGCTCAACTGATTTCGATGAAACTTGGAATAGATAGATTTATTTTTCTAGAATAGTTTAGAGGCTACAATTTATCTAGGTACCACGCGTTCAAAGCCGCGGGTATGTAATCACATAGGTATTACTAGCTTACCATAATTACTATACCCTGTAGAGCTGAACTTTAGCGTTTTCAATCAGATTCTTCGGCTGAATTTGACGGATGGCATGGGTTATGTTGGCTTTGAGGGCCGTGGTTTGTGGCTTATTCGCATAGACCTGAGACTTAAGAAACCTCACAAAAAAATGTCTAACGGGGTCAAATCGCTTTTTCAATGAAAATTTTCCTGCACACTCTCACGGACAGCAGTGATGTTTAAGGCAGATCTTGCGTTTCGTCGACGTACGGGTGTTGGTCGATCGTTTACTGAACCAGTGGACTCAAATTTATCCACCACACTGCGAATAGTCCTCTCGGTAGGACGATTATGGCGACCGTAAAATGGACGAAGCGCGCGGTACGTTGCCCGGACATTTTGATAAAACAATTTTATAATTTGCACGTGTTATTGAATGCTGGCTGTATCCATCCATGGTGATTTGGCAAAACAGGGTAAATAAATGACAACAAATTTGACAGATGTAGCTTCAAAAAGATAGCCACTATCAACTGTCAAAGTTCGGAAGTCCTTACTGGAAGACCCTTTACTTAAAAAATGTAATGTTTGGAAGTGCAATACCTGAAAGTGATAGCCCCTTAAGACATCTTCAGGAATCCGATTACAGATTTATTTACTTATTTACTGAGAGGATGTCTATTTTATTTTTCAAGATAAAAAGTATAACTAAACATTGTAGGTCTCGAAAATAAATTTCCACGCGACCTTTCTCAAGATATCTTACCTCAAATGTTTCAAAATAAAATTGTTGTCTAAACAAGTATATTGGCTCCGGTATTCTCCTTGGTCCTGAGCCAATATCTTTCATCGTTTTCCCGCAGCTTAAAGAAAACTTATTATTTTGTCTTCACGGTCCCGAGGGAATTGCGAGCGATCTTTTTGTGTCGCGGAACCGTCTTATCGAACTATTTAAAGCGGGGAGCGGGATTATATTGCAATTATAGACGCTTTATCATTGTTTTTGTAGTTTTCTTGCTTGACTTCGAGCAGTGTTGGCCTAGTAGGATTTAGGACAGGAAGGAAAAATCGAGAGTAAACCAGTAGTATTCTTATAAGCGGCGATAGGCTTGCACCCTGTTAGATATTGCTGACAAAATGTGGGCATACGCCAAACGTGTATGTGTTTGGACTTGCCTCTGGCTACATTTTTATCTCTCAAGATCTGATCGCCTGGAGATCTGAAAAAAATATTTACCATGCTTGGGAATAAAAGCCTTTTTTTTCTTCAATTTCATATTTATGTATTTTTTTAAAGTTGATAAATATTTATGTAATTTATTTTTTTCCGTGGATAAATAAAATTTGGATAAAAAAGCACTTAGTATGGACGCCACTCTACACAAGCAATTGATTCGCTAAGCAATTTAAATTTAACCTTATTTCGCTTTGATACGGCTGAAATCATAAAATGGCGCACATTACCAGCGCACGCGACGCGCTTCGAGCCTTACAGTTTCCATGTAGTACATTGGCGTTTTATTGGCATTCAAATGCAAGCATATCAGCACTATTACACGAATTTGAACCGTAAAGTTGTCAGACCGTCAACTTATGTCACCGTTTCGAGAAAATCGGTAAGCTGATGGTCCGGGGTGTGTCTGCTATAACACAAATCTGGACGAAACACAATAGATTTTTCTATTCATCGCAGTCTAGCCCAGTTATTCATTTCTCACTTACGTTATCGGCTTTATAAAAGTATGTTCGCCCTTTTCTTTTGTTTAGTGTCAGAAAAGGACAGAGGAGAGTTATAAAGCCGATTATGAATATAAAGGCATGAATTTAAAGTAAATAAGGTTTTTTTTTTATACAAAATAGGCTAACGTTTGACCACAATCTCACCTGATGTTAAGTAATGATATGGTCTACGGTGTAGCACGTTTGCCTAGAAGAAACCTATTCACTCTGGTCTTGAAGACACCCTAATTATAGGTATTCGGAAACACAGACGCCGGCAACGAGTTCCACTCTTTGGCTGTCCGCATTATAAAGGTAGACGCAAAGCGCTTGGTGCGGCAAGGTGGTATATCAACTATGAACGGATGTCGCGTGTCCGTGCGTCTGGTTGTCCGATGATGGAATGGGGATGGGAGGAGTAAATCAAAGAGTTCAATTGCACACTCTCCGAAATGTATCCTATAAAAGACCGATAGGCTGGCTACTCGGCGACGATGACCGAGGCTCAGAAGCTTAGACTCAACTAAGTCATCATTACCTATGAGTCTTTTGGCTCGTCTTTCTATGGTTTCGAGGGCCTCAAGCTGGTATTTGGCTGAACCGTCCCAAAGGTGTGAACAGTACTCTATACACGACCGGACTTGTGCTTGGTACAGATTAAGGAGCTGTCCCGGTGTGAAGTACTGCCTCACCTTCGACAGTATTTTTGTGGCTGTCTTGGCCCTGGAATCAATGAAAGAGCCAAAGTTGAGCTTAGGAGTAAGTGAGAACCCTAGAAGCTCAAGCTGGTTAGTTATCGGTATGGATACATCTCGAAAAGTGGTAGTTAGATGGAATTGACTCCTCTTAGCGGAAAATAGACACGCCTGGGTTTTTGAAGGATTGAACTTGACCAAATTAGCGTCGCCCCAATCGGCAACTGCTTTCAGAGTCATTTTCATTCTATCAACCATAGCATCTCTGTGAGACTGAATCTGAGATCCACTGGAACGTGCATCGGGTATGTATCAAGGTTTAGTTTCAATTGTTTAGAAAATACATAGGTACCTAGTTAATTTTCAGCCACCCTATCCATCTGCACCTAGATCTGTTGTGCTGTTTTTCGACAGATAAAATAAATAATGATAATAATAAATAACACCCAACAGTCCTATACATAGTCCTCCACAATAGGATTACCTGTGTCGTGGGTATCAGAAACGACTCGCGAGTACCATGGTACCACAACACCCAGACCCGGGACAAATATTTTCAGATCATGCAAACATTTGCTTAGCAGCGGGAATCGAACCTACACCCTTTCAAACGGACGCCCGTCTCAAACGGGCACTCGCCCGCGGCACCATACCACGTTGGCGTTTTCATAAATCAGTTGCCAAAATAACCAATGGTTAAATAAAAGCCTAATTTAAACATTCCATTCGTCACTTGAATGTCATGATTACTATGCTGTCAGCTGGTTTTCATCTACAACACAATCCATTAATAAAGACCTTAATACTACGTTCTGTCTGAAATAAATGGGCCAGCTTAAGTGCTGTTGTTTTCAAGCCAGAACATAATCAACTATTTGAAGACTAGATCAAACCACGAACAAACCGTTAAAGGGTTGTCAAAGGGATACCATTACTTACTGGTTCATATTACAGATTTCAGCATTTTTCGTGAATCCATAGTGCTTGAATGAATGTAGCACTCTACTAACGGTCCGCTTATTCACAAAGAAACCACCCAGAAATTCGCTGAGAGAGAACTTACTTGCAAACAAATCCACAGATGATTTTTGTACTGTGATTTTCATATAGCACATAGAAAGAGAAGGTGGACGAAGTCAGACAGTTCACGCTACACCGTGACATCCACAATAAAATCTATCAAGTTTACCTCGCATAACAGTATTATTTATTTACGTTACAATCTGTCTTAGAAGTCAGAGCTACCATTCTTGTTTATCGTGTCACTGTTTGTTCTTGGTCATCCTGTATTGACGTCAGTGACTAGGTTGAGGTAAAGTGACCTAAAAAGGGCCTATTATTGTAATATAACCAGTATGGTGAAACGATTAAAATGCGCCTCGAGGCTCCTTTCGGACACAATAACTAAGATAGATAAAACAAGTGGTGCCAGGAAGTGGTTCTGCAGGGTATGGGAAGTGACAGGCTAATTTCTGCCCGTTTCCCACTCTTCACCCCCACGCCTCTGTAAACATAACAGGAGTGTTCTGATATAAATGGTTCACCAATAGTTTCCGCCCGTGGGCTTTGTTTGCTTAGTACCTGGATGGATGGATGGGTACGGATTTGAAAAAAAATGGAAATGTGGTAATTCCCGCTTTTTACAAAGAATACTCAAAATATATAGACTAGATATAAGAGACACTGTATTATTCAAAATATAATGAAAAGTGGTTCTGCAGTTACAACGTGATAGAGAAGCAAATCAACTTCTGAACATCGTACCAAAAACAATAACTTAACACGCTTTATGCATAATTTTTATTTATTTTATTTATTCTTTTAAGGATATGCCATGTGGATGTGCAGTGCGGTTTGCCTCCTCGGTATCTACCTATAGCTACACAAGTAGCAGACGTCAGACAGTATGGAGTATGTGCACGCCACTGTTTGCGCGTGCTTTCCACCGCAAAGTTTCTTTCAATCCGAATTTCCCGATTCGATTCGTGACTCGGGCCGGCGCGGCGGTGGCGTGTTGACTTATTGCTGTTTTTGTACTCGATGTCGACAAATTGAGGCACAAGTACTACTTTATTTGCTGGTTTTTAGCATTCAATGCGAATTAGCTTTGAGGAATTTGTGAGTGCAGTTCTCATTTGCAATAGCGTTTGAGTTTAGCGGTCTTTACTTTATTGCTTTAAATTAAGGTACTAAAATTCTCGAATGGCGACCACGAACCGGACAACGCAGTGTTGGAAGGCCCCCCACCCGATGGACCGATGACATTGTAAAGGTTGCGGGAAGTCGGTGGATGGAAAGGGCTCAAGACCGTTCGTCGTGGAACTCTTTGGGGGAGGCCTATGTCCAGCAGTGGACTTCTACAGGTTGTTGATGATGAAGGTACTAAACTTAGTTTATTTATTGCGTCACTTCTTACGACATCCACGGGTTAATAGATATATGGAGGGGCATATTCTTCAGCCGGGGCATCACCATGGTTAAAGGTATTTAGTGTCAGTTATTAATTCCCAAATCAATAATTTTAATTTCATTTATTAAAGTGGAATTATCACCAAAAGTATTTATATAAGCCATGGCTTTAAACAAATCCTCCGAGTTTTTCTTAAAATGAAATTAGCCTAAAAAGCCGGCGCCATTAAAATTACATTAGCATAAATAAGTGAAATGCTAATCTAAGGAAAATAAATCTTGGCACAGAAATAAAAATAATCCTGTTGGTCGACTAATGACACCGTGACAGATTTGCTTTGGCGCGCGACCTACTTCTATGTTGTAAATAAACAATCCGAAGGTTTACTCTGAAAGTAAGTGGCCATTGAGCAGACCATTTTGTTGCAAATAGCCTGAATTTTAATTTAACGAAATGATTTTATTACCTTGGCCAATACAAACGAAATATTCGTCACAACGCTGCCCGGAAAGGCTTTCCCTAGGGATAAGGATGTAGCAAAACTGCTGCCCAAAAGCGTCCGTCAGTTCGAGGAAGTTTAACACTCTTTTATTCTAATTAGCCCTGAGGGAATAAACTCAGTGTGAACGGATAAAACGATGCATTCACTAGAAATGTCCGTTTAATTCGCAGGGATATCATAAATAACCATTTTTAAGTTGCCTTACGTTCTAATGAGTAGTTCATGTTGAAAGCGGTTTATTTTGAGACAAAATTAATGTGGTCGAAGTATTGATCATTCTAATCATCATCATCATCAGCCTGTATAAGTCCACTGCCGGGCATAGTCCTCCCCCAAAGAGTTTTATGACGAACGGTCTTGAAGCTTCTCGAATCACAGACTGCTTTCTTCTTTCTTTCAACTTTCACAATGTCGTCGTTCCATCAGGTGGGGGGCCATCCAACACAGCCTTGCCTGGTTCGCAGTGAAGTCACCATTCGAGACATTATATTCATTCCAATCAGAAGTTATAAAAATACACAATTCATCAGGATGGATACTGGAGGTGTACGTATTTCAATCAAACTAACTCTCCGAATAATAACTAAATTTATTTTTAAAACATAAAGTTTTCCGCTCGAATACAACGCAGCAGTTAACAGAGTTTCAATTCGTGAAAAGTTTTAACAATTCCAATCAATTTGCCGCTAAAACAAACACAAAGTTACTGATGTTCCGAAAAATCCATAAAAGCGAACAAATACATAACTTTGTATTGAATTGATGACACTGCATGCGGTGTTCATAGAACGTGGGCTTTTTTATCAGAGTTCACAGCTGTAGAAAGGTTCAGTACAATTGGAACGGTTCATTGTTGTGATAGTTTTTAGGCGCGCAAAGCAACTCGAACGCACCAATACATTCGCTGAATATGCATGCAATTGAAAGCAATATTAAACCGTGTTCAAATGACGTGCAATATGTCACCTAAAATGTAATTAAAAATGATCCTTGTCTCTATTGAATAAAGTAAATTTTGAATTTGTCTTTTAGGGGCTTGCGATATCGTTGAGCTATTACTTACGCCCTCAAAATTCAAACACAAAATTGATATTCATCTGTAGACAACGATTATTTTGAAATAAATTTTAAGCATATACCTATAAGAAGCGCGTTTACACTAGCTTTATTAAAGCTCTGGATAAGTTCTTACAAATATACATACATAGTCAAAAATAAACTTGCATGTCATTGGCAAAATTTAAAGCGTTTCTAATATTATCTGCTCAACTCATAAGTAGGAATAACCACTATGGCCTAAAGTGGTTATTCCTACGTATGAGTCTATAGCACATAATATGTATTATATTTGTGACAACCTTCCGTAAATTTGTAGAGTTTCCCTAGAACAATAAACTATAACTAAGTACCGAAATAACGAATTCACAATAGGCTAACTGTTTCAGTTGATATTTTAGTAAATATTTTTGCAACCAAGCTTCCTACTTCCTTCCAGTATCAAGTGTGTGAAGCCTAAAAAAAATTGAGCTTGTTTGGTTACTATTTAAAAAAATAGTAAAATCATTTAACCCTTGCGTAGGTATATCCCCATTAGCGTTTTTATACCAGCTCTATATGAGCTTTCGTCACAACCATAAGCTTAAAGATATAGAGATAAACATCATAAAATAAAAGATACTTTGCTACTTTGCATGTGAACTTCTTCTTCTTGTCGTGTCACTGATTCTTTCATGGTCATCCTGTATTATGTTAGTGACCATGTTGAGGTATGGTGGCCTAAGACCGTCGATGAAAGAATCAGTGTTGTGAAAGGATTAAAGTGCGCCCCTTAAGGCTCCTTTCGTGCACATGCATGTGAACTGAAAACCTAGTGAATAAAGCTCCTTGCATCATGGATCAGAAACTACTCATAACTCATAACAGGACTACCAACAAATATTTCGCAATCCCAACACGGGGCGTTCTCTCATAACATGTTTAAGAGCGAACTGTAGATACTGTTATTTCAATCTAGATAAATTGCATTTACGAGTACATTTGGCTTGTTATAACACGCGGTTATTACAATGTTTAAAAGTGTGCAGCTTGAAAATAATAATTTTGGTATTGCAAGCGCATAGGCGCACATAGGCTACGGTTACCAACGGGTGGGACGTATGCTTGTTTGCGTCCTCAGTGTATACAAAAAAAAAACAATTCACTGGTGGTGAGAGCACTGGTGGAGTTGTGGTAGTGACTCCGCCTTCTGATCCACAGGTGGTGAGTCCGGTCGTGCAACAATGTTATTTCCATTCATCAAAATTAATGTGCGCTATACTAGTGCTCTCAAACAGAAGAAATATAAGAAAAATATAAGACATGTGACATGTGCCTCTAAAATGCGCACTTTATTTCACCACGCTGCTTCTTTCACCGACAGTCGTACGCCCTTTTCAGACCCACCATACCTAAACCTGGTCACAGAACGAATGCAGAATGACTAAGAAAAAATCAGTGACACGATGTAGGCGTATGTAGGATAAGTGTAGGATAAAACCTAAATTTTTTACACACCTTCTTAAAATAGACCAGATGCATATGGCGCAATATATTTTTAACCCTAAACGAAGGTGCCTACAGTTGGAACTCGAAATTCAATCCTTGCTCGCTACATGTTCTAAAATAGTGGGTACGTGGATCGATGGAGCCTCCACCCGCCCTGGGTACTATTCCTCACACTGACTTACTAGACAGGTACCTCGTTAGTTTTAGAAATTAAAGTCTTTAATTTTCAAGTAAGAAGACATTTAGGAATTCAGTTCAAATCAGTTAATAATATGTATCTACCTCTGATAACAAAATAATTTTGAGACAGCGCTTTTATATACAACAAAGCGGTTTCGCACGCGCGTTTCCATAAAAGCAGAACTACAGCTCGTGACTTCATCATCAGATCAGCTCACTGTAATATTGTTTTGACATCTGATTTTGATAGGTATGCACAGTTTCAGCTTAATCGGACCATTTGCTGAGGAGTTATGGAACAGCTCCTGACGCCACCACCAGATCTGCTCACTGTCACAGTGTCACCAAAATCGGTGAATGACCGATATTGTTATCGGATCTCTACATTTTTCCAAGTTTCAGCTCAATCACTACACATTAAAAAGTTATCGAACTCTAACGCCCTATCGTACCCCCGGGGAATTTTTTTAAATTTTCTAATGCCTTAATAGTTTTTCTGCTATTCGGGGTGGCGACAAATCCAACGAATGTAGGATCATAAAAATCGGTCCAGCCGTTCCTGAGTTGACTTTATTTTTTATACATGTTACATAAAATATTGGTAACGTTGAAACTACCCACTTGAATATTTTGTATTCCAAGCAATATTTTAGCCATAGTTCACACTGATGCAGGTAAATAAACCATGACATCTGCTACGCGCTGTTCCAAAAATAGCGTAATATCACCACAGATGTGGACGAAGGTTATGTCAAGTCCATTCTCTAAACTAATAAAAGATTCAGCATTGTCGTTTGGGTCCGAAGAGGGTTCTTCCGAAGCATTGGCGCCTATTTCGGGCCAGTTTTGAGGTCGTACGGACCGAGACGTTGTTATCGTACGGTTTACAATGAGCACGGGCCGTAATCTCTAACGTTATCCGTCTTTTTGCAAGCTTATTTGCGTTTTGGATAGTACCTTTTTCGCCCGGTACGATGTCGACATAATATTGGGTCATATATCTTTTTAAATTACATTTAAATATAGATACTAATGTATAGGTATGATTAGAGTAAAAGGGACAAGTCCACAAAGGGGAAAAATTAACGCTTACGTCACGTTGCAATAGAGTCAGTCAAGCTCGCAAGCAATTCCTACTTAATTTATTTCAACTATACCATGGAAATAATTAAGGGTAGCTTTCTTTTTAAGGTTCCGTACCTCATTTGGAAAAACGGAACCCTTATAGGATCACTTTGTTGTCCGTCTGTCTGTCTGTCTGTCAAGACCCTTTTTTCAGAAATGGCTAAAGGTATCAACTTAAAATTTTTACCACCTATTAAGGTCTATGGGTTTATGGTGTCGTATAAATATCAAAGCTCTAGCTTAATGCATTAAAAAGATATGGCAATGAATGTATAATTTTTGTATGGAAATGGCAAAAATCAAAAACCTCTAGGGTACTTCCCACAATGCTGAAATTTGGAATGCTAGGAGCTTTTATAACACAAGTAAAGGAAAAAGTCTGAAATTCCGGAATTTCGAAGTTTTTTAGGAAACAAAGTTTATATTTGCGGTCAATGTCATACAATGACTACGTGAGCGACCGCAAATATAAGTTTGTCAATTCCTACACATGATATTTTTATTAATTTTTATAGATTCATTGGTGTACGGCTGGGATTCGAGCCCACGACCAATGGTACGGAAGCCTCAAGGCGCGAGTTATCGCACTTGACCGTCTTAATTTAATTAGAGGCACGCCCAAAATGAGTATATTGTTGACAGGTAGCAAACCCATTGCCAGATAAAAGTTTTGTTTTACACCCAACAGTCACATTCGTAGTCCTGACCCCATACTAGGATTCTCTTCTTCTTCTTGTCGTGTCACTGATTTTTTCTTGGTCATCCTGTATTAGGTCAGTGACAAGGTTGATATAAGTTGGCCTTAGGATTCTTTATGTCTTGAGTATCAGAAACTCCGAGTACCGTGGTAGCACAACACAACAGACCCGTAACAAATATTTGCAGATCATTCATTTGCCCCGCAGCAGGAATCGAACCAGCACCCCTTGCATCTCAGACGCACTCGCCTTGCGCCACCGAGGTCGTCTCAAAAGAGAATAAACTCTTTCTTCTCTATTTCTCCCTTCGTTTTACGACCGCTGATAGTTTAAAACCTCTTGCTAGCCAGACAAAGATGTAATCATCATCATATCCCTGCCCTTATCCCACTTCATGTGGGGTCGGCACAACATGTTTTTCTCTTCCACTCCCCTTTATCAGCCGTCATATCAGTATTCACTCCATTCTAAGGCTGCGTTTCCACCAGAGATGTGCGAGGATGCGTAGCGAGGAATGTGTTTGTAAAGAACCAATAGAATTGCTTCGTTTACCTCGCCTCGGTCAGCACAGCTCTGGTGGAAACGGCTCAGTGGAGCTAGATTTTTGCGCATACAAAACAAGCGAGGAATGTAGTGCGAGGGATGTGTACGAGGGATGTGTTGCGAGGAATGTGTGTTGCGAGGTTTGCGCATACTGTACCAGCCAGTCCATAGACGGTCGACACATTTCACAGCTTCACAATGCATCCCCTTACCACACATTAATGCGTATTTTCACAGCTCCGCTACACATCCTCGTGGGCACATTTTCCTCGCACAGCTTTAGTGGAAACACCCTCACATTTTCACAGCACAGCAAGACATCCTCGCACGACACATTTCCATCGCACATCTCTGGTGGAAACGCAGCCTTACTCATGTCATAGCCAGACAAAGATGTATTTTTCAAATGTTCAAAGATATTACACAGAACATAAGTACTCGTACTCGTATAAAAATAAAACTTGGAAAAGGTAGAACAGAACACAAAGTGAATCAGGAAACGAATTACTACTCACACAAATTGCATTCATAATAGACAACCTTTATCCGATCAGAGAACATTCAATCCTGTAAAAACAAAGAAAAAACTCAAGAAATATGAGATCGGAAAGTTACAGCATAAAGTATATATCAAATAGCAATTGGCAATTCGGGATAGGAAAGGTTCGCCCTATAAAGTACGTGAGGCGGTCAAAAACAAACTTGTGCAATAAATAACCCGATCGGATAAGAGAAAGGTACGCACTCAGCCATTTTATATTCAATAAAAAATGAGATAAACTAAATAGTCTTGCGATACAGTCAGCTGATTGAATTATTGAATCAAACTTATTAATCAACTTATTATGCCGATTGGAAGTCCTAAGATTCTCACCGATTGGAAGTGGCTCTGTAGCTTAGTTCGTTAGAGCATCGCCGTATCAAGGGGAAGGTTGAGGCGGGATCAAATGAAAACTGAGTCGATTTTTAGGCAAAAACTAAAGAAATACCATATATTGTATAATTAATTTATGGTATTTCTTTAGTTTGGGCTAACACTATAAAATAATTAAATCATTATTAATCAGCTTAAAACTCTTGATATTTTTAGTCTACTGACAGCTTAAGTACCTACCATACGCAATTTAAAATATTTCAGAATATCAATTCCATGTAGATAATCTTGCCCTCGTATTTTTATTCCTGTTTTTCCACTCCCCTTGCACTGACATCAGGTTTATATTCGAATATGATTCCGACATTATTAACTCATGAACGAGAACTTCATTAACTTCAATAAAAACCTTATTTACAGAAAGAAACTTAAAACTAATGCAAGTTAATATTTACAAAATACACATAAAACAGTTTAGCCATCTAAAGACCGTTACAAACGATCTATAGATAGCTCAACTGATCCAGATCACTACCAGTCGGAAGCGTCCCCAAGACGCTGGCGGAATTGCCACGCTGGATGGCAATGCTAATTCGCTGGGCCAAATAAGAGCCAGCTCTCGGGACGCGTCGTTTCGATCAGACACCCTGATATCTTTTTGAAAACCCGGAGGGCCCCGTTTCCCCACGGACCCAGAGTCTCAACCCCAAAAGGCTCGAATACGTAAGCCCTATCAAGACTAACATAGTATTTGCGCCTTTTGAGATCCTCGGCCGAATCTGAACTTCAATTGTGTTGAAATATAAATAAGAAACTGCGATTAGAATACAAATGTCTATGCGTAAATTTGTACCGTTTACGTTACCTTCACCGTCACGTCACACACGGGAGACTAATTAGAACTTATATTTTGTAAAAATGCACACGTATCGATAGGTACCTACTTATGTGTTGTTGTTTGTTACTGTGTGTTATCTGTTTTACGTTTACCTATCTCCCTATCGTTAACCTATAATCTATTCTTTTTTTGTGTCTTCTGTCTGTGTTTGACGAAATATTTTTTTTTCATTTCATTTCATTTTACCTTGTTTGGCAGATTGTGGACTATCAAAATAATCCATACTCAAACTCAAACTCAAAAGTTGTTTATTTCAATAAAACCACTAAGATCACTTTGAAACATCTTAGAAACTAGGTGAAGCTATGCCTGTTCCTCATAAAACGGTTTTGAAAGGGTTTTTTGAAAAAAAACAGTGATTTTTCAATTTATTTTACAGAATATCCAACCCAACATAATAAGGTTGAATTTTTGTATTATTTTCTCCTTAAAATTCCTCGAACAAGATAACGAACTACGGTTTCAGATGTATTGTGAAAATGCCCAACACATTTGCACTTCTGAAAATGAACTCTACGCAGCAAGAATAATTCGTATTCAACCTTATCACTCGCATTCGGCTGCGCTCACATTCCCGTTTCCATTTGACCGAACATTATACAACATAATCGAGATATAAATTTTGTGTTACTGTTACCAGCCTCTGGGAACTTTTATTCCGCAGGATAAGGGTTATACGATTCTGTAGAGATTAAAATACATTATTTGCCCGTGCATGGACGTAGCCAACCGTCAAAGTTTTATATTTCTGACAAGGGGCAAGGGTCGCACGTGTTATTTGATGTTTCAATCTGCTTGTGTGTATTTCGTTTCATGTTCACGTACTTTAATTAATCAGATATTCATTCAGAGACTTGAAAGCCATTAATTAGCTGAGGTGTTCCTTGTTGAGATGCCTGAGATTCTCTTAAGATAGGTACTCTTGTGGCGATCCCTATTCTCTCGCTACTACTTTAGCTAGATGCCTTATAGAATATAGCGAATTTGAACACAAACTAATCAGATAGATCTTTTAACGTAATAACAATAATTATTTAGTTTTTATATTATTGTTATTATGTAATCTCTCTCTTTTAAGACCTCTTTTAAATATTATTCCTAGACCTCTGACTCAATAATTTTAATTTAGTTTGTAGACAGCCCTTCTCTCTGAAGATTTATAGCTTGCGCCCACGGCTTCGCTCGCGTAGTACCTACGAAGATTAAAAGTAGCCTATATACTACTCCAGATCCATCCATCCATCCAAAATGCCTGAATAGGTCCTATGACCGTCGATGAAAGAATCAGTGTAGTGAAAGGATTTTAGTGCGCCTCATAAAGGTTCCTTTCGTGCACGTTGACTAATTAAGCCCCTTCCGGGATGGTATATGTAAATGGTATAAAAATGAGTCTATGGCAATTAATATAGAAAATCTCCTCGCAGAACTTTACCCAATAAAAAACTATAAGCACTAGTTAGGACATATAAAACACAAACGAATTAAAGCAAAATGAAAGTGCTAGCGACTCCGCGGGTGTACAGTGTGAAAACTATCAAATGATGTGTCAGTGAATAATATTACCTATGACAATGTAATACAGAATAAAATCATGTGCTCGGTAAAGTGGATCCGGTTGTTGGTGATGCTGGCGGCCTGCTGGGCACAGGAAGGCGAGTGGAGTGAGGATGCTGAAGATCTGGGTAAGAAAAAGAACATATTTTACTATTGGCGCCAGTTTATTAACATAGCCCTGAATCGATTTAAAAGAAAAAAAAATACTTTGTCCAGCAGTAGTATTTATCACTGTTTAGTAATATAATTTTGAATAAAATAAATATTGAAAATAAGGCATAAATCTCGCAGGTTTTTACATGTTTAAGGTACGTAATTTCACTAAAAACGGGATATTTATCACATTTTTGAGTTTCTTTATTCCTCGTTTTTAGTGAAATTTATGTTCGTTTAGCTTAAAGATTTTTTTTAAATTGCTTGCTTGTTTGTCGTGTCACTATATTTCTTGGTCATCCTGTGACTGGTAGTGTACGACCGGGGTTTCAAACCCACGACCTGTGGATCGGGAGGCGGGGCCACTACCATAGCTCCACGTATTGATTTGAAATACATATTCAATGGCGTTTGATTTTGATAGATTCGTTGCTAGGCTATGGAATATTGAGGCCGATCGCGCTTCCATAGCAGCCGTATCTACCTATCCTAACTAAACTAATTAGTTTTTATGATTCTAAGTAAGAATAGAGTATTTTGGCCCTTTGGTAAAATCAGGGCCGGTATTTGGTGTATTAAAATCGAAGTAATTGGCAGCACAAAGTCGGTCGCTCTGAAACTCTTTTTTTTTTTCTTTATCTGGCTATGGTCACTACGGCCACAACTATTGTGATCGCCACAAATCTATGGGGGAGGTCTATGTTCAGCAGTGAACGTCCTTGGGCTCGAGTGGTAACTGAATAAAATGCTAATGAACACCACCGTTCTAAGGACACCAGACTAAAGATTTCAATTTAAAGGTCTATTTGCCCTTAGGGTCTTCAAATATTTGACACTAGAGAATCGAAACGTGTTTCTAACTTTTACTGCCTATATACTCTTATATCGGAAAAAATCTCAAACGGTATATTTTGCCTATCAAAGTGGCCCCGTGTCTTTTTTCAGTAAAATTTGAATAAAATGCTGAAACACGTGTTTGATGATTTTAGCTGAGAAATCTACATTTATAATTTCAGGGGTCTAGGTACTACTAACTGTTTACGAAATAATAAGTAGGTATTTTGTTTTACATTTAACCTTTATTTTGTACTTCTTGATGCGAATAATCAAAATTATTTCTTATTACACGCCTCAAAACAAACACCATCCAAATAAGCCTCTACAACCAATGTCAGTGAGTCTGACTGACTCAGGACCCAGTCAAGACTTTGATTCATATAAATATTGTTAGAGACATTTCGGCCAAGGCAGCAGAAGATCGGTTGCTTTGGAAATATATGGGCAAGGCCTATGTTGAGTAGTACGGTTGAAATAATGATGGTGATGCAACGCTTGGCCCAACACCCATTCATGCGCACGAGTACTGGTGTGGTACATATGAAAAGCAAAGCGCGGTTTTCTTTATCCTGTCGCTGCCACACCTTGTAATGAATCGCTGAAACGATCAAATGAAACAAACTCAAGTGGGAATCGCGCTCAACCCATTAAACCCGATTGCTTGTCGAAAATGAAAATGGGAAAATGTATTTTCGTTTGTTCAACGTTATTCCATGTTTTTTGTCTGATTTCACGCAATCCACCGGGAACTGCGTTTACACGCACCAAATTGTTCACTTTGATTGACTGTTGCGATGTTATATTTCACAGTAAAACACAACTCGGATCGGATCGAAGCCGTCGTTAAAATTCCAAAGTCAATTACTTGCAGTCAAGGTTCAGTGAGCTTTTAAATAAATAGTTTTCATTCGAAACCGCAGCTTGACTAATTCTTAGAAAACTGCGCTACAAGCTCGAACAAAGTTTCAAGTCTTCTGTATCGAGTCGCGGAACGTCAATGTTAAGGGACTTGCTCAAGTTCGATTTCTCGTTTGGGTGCCTGCAAAAGGAGCAAAACGAGCGACCCAATTAAAAAGTGTTCATGCATGGGTAGCTCTATTCGGCTCCAATTTTATTGAACGATTAATTTTATTGCAAAAATTTCTGGACAGCGGAACGAATGGAACACGAGAGTCGAGCGACGCGGTCTCACCGACCTTTTGTGGCTGTGCGATGGATGGGCTTGTTCAGTGCTGAATCTAATCAAAAGGCATAAGGCCGAAAAAAGTGTTCTGATAGGGCATTGTGAGGGTGATAAATGAATTGAATTTTTAATGTAATTGGAAACCATTGATGATCGAGCGCCATCGATACGGCGCGGCGATAATAAATATCTGTCGGACCATGCAATACTTGTTACTGGCGTTCATTTTCGTTTTTGATTGTTATCTATATTTTTTGCTATCCTTTTGAGACACTTATATAAACTATAGTTATTCTATTTTGTGATCGTTTCTAATCAATCTTATGTTTTTAAATGAGGCTAGATGATGTTTACAATGGTGTTGATTTTGTTGTGCGTTATCCAAAGTTAAACTTTATTAGAGCCTCTATAAAGTTGTCACTGTCCTCTTTACTTCATCTCAGAAAATTGTAACGATAAGTAACTTAATTTAAGTTTATGCTCAACATATAGATCAACGTATATCAATAGGTAGGTATAAAAGTATATTACATACCATAAAATTTTAAAATTTTTAATTCATAAAAAGATAATCAGCAACAATAAATGATTCAAATCTAGCTTTATTTTAAACCCGATTTATTTGTACTAAAACATTAGTGTTATGAGTCCCATGTGGTCAGTTAATGGAGTGAGGGCGACTGTTCAGTTAACTAATAATTCAGTCGATTACAAACTAGTAGCTAACGAGTGCTCGTATTCATAAATCAAAGTTTAACTACGGAAAATAATTATCCGAGTGGCGGCAAAAGTCATATTAAAAGAGGCAGTTTTCAAAACGTATGCGTACATTTTTGAAGTATGAAAAAATCATTGTGAATCTTTTAATTAGGAGCAACAATATAAACTTTGCTTCACAACCAATACACAAATTCAGCATACCAAGATTCACAAATGAAACAGCAATTTCTCAAGAATTTGTTCCATATACTCGTATTCCGTACGTCATATTATAACGTTATATCCTTGGTATTCGTAGCTAACAGTAAGTACCTATTGTCTGAGTAATGTGCAGTGTGAGTGTAGCAGGTCAGGCGAGAGACGTGTCTCCACAATAATTTTATTAATATTATCCCCGCAAGCCTGTCACGCGCGCAACCACCGCCCATATATCTCCCGACTCTGGGAAAAAATATGATATATTGAGAGAACGAGAGACATAAGAGCTTTTCTTAGCTTCCCTTCACTTGGTTTAGCGTCTTTTTAGTACACTTAAGAATGTTGTAAGGTTCACTTCGCATCTTGCAGGGAAAGTTACTGCCGAGAAGGTAACAGGTTTTCTATATGCCGATTTTATGGTACAGTCTTTTTGGTTGATTAAATAAGTTCGAACCATTTTCTTGCTGATCTCGAATGATTGTGTGAGCTATAAAACCTAATGAGGGCTTTAAAGGGTCTAAACCCAAAGATAAACAAGTAAGCTTGAGTTTCAAACAAGTGGCGCTTGTTTATGCTTCATTTAAAGTTACAAAATGCTTCAAAACTCCGGAATATTAGATCGTTTATAAAATTATAAGCAGCATTCTTGTGTGCAAGAAAACAACCATTATAAAAAATAGGTATATAAATATTCCGAACATATCACACAAGGTCACGTGATCCCAAACTAGGCATAGCCTGTACTATGGGTACCAGAGACTGATAAACATAATAGATAAATATTTAACACCCAGACACAGAACAAACATCTGGGTTAATCACAAATGTTTGTCCACTGAGGGAGTTGAACCCGCGATCTCTAGTGCAGAAAGCAGAGTTACTACCAACTGAGCTACGAGGCCAGTCATAAAGTAAAGTCAAGCACATAAAGTCTGACTATGCTTTGGTTATCGTTTACGTTTATGATCATGAAAAAGAAAGGTTTACACATTACAAGGTGATTCATAACATGTATAAAATTCCCAAAGATTAGCTAAGAAGCTATTCTATCAACAAAAAGAGGGAATATCAATGAAAAATTTCGAATTTCTAAAAGTGTAGAACAAACTTTATTGCCAATTTGGTGTAGAATAAGTTCTTTCCAAACATATTATGAATCTTGTATAATCCAAGATTTGCTTACGAGTTTATCATACACATGCATCCAAGTTTATGAAACTCAATCAAACCAACATTGTAGTAATTAATTACCTTAAGCTTAATCCGTGGATACGGGCACAATGATATACGAGCCGTGAGAGAAGATGAGGTACGTGCATAATATCGCTGCTAAATAAGCACATTGAATTCAGTCAAGTCCATGCCGATAGCTTTTAATGTGTAAAATGTTTTGTTTAAGTCCGTGTGGTGATCAATAAAGTTTTATCAATAAATATCTAATGCATTTGAACCGAGTAATAATTCGGTTCAAGCGTCTTCTCCTTCAAAATACCTCAGTGCCAGTCATCGGCCTATGTTTATTTCCGACTTTATACCTACATTTTACCAGTGATGACACACGATAGGTACAGAGACGTGGTCTCTCACTATGGGCCCCATAAGAAAGCTCAAGTCCCTAGACGGGCTATAAATAGCCCAGAGGATTAGTGTGCCCAGTTGATATAAATAATAAAATAAATAATAAATATTCCGGACCTATCACACGGTCAGCTGATCCCAAACTAGGCATAGCCTGTGCTATGGGTACCAGAGACTGATATACATAATAGATATATATTTAACAACCAGACACAGAACAAACATCTGTATTCATCACACAAATGTTTGTCCAGTGCGGGAATCGAACCCACGACCTCTAGCGCAGAAGGCAGAGTTACTACCAACTGAGCTATGAGGCCTGTCAAAATGATATGGCAGTAGGCGGAATAAATTGCTCCAAAAATCGACGGCCGTTAGGTAGAAAGATTTTATAGTCTAAAGTGAAGATCACTCAGTGCAAAGCGGCACTAGAATTGATAGAGTGGAGTCATAAAAGTTATTATCAATCTCTATAGCTTTCTAATATTAGCCAATCAAAATTAAAAAAATACTTGACGATTATATTGGCTAAAATATTACTTTGAATATCGTATCGTAAGCGAAGCGCTCTACTGAATTATTAGGATGACTGGTAGAAAATGCTTTAGCATTAAGTCCTCCTTACACTAAGTTTAAGTGTGAAAGTATAAATAAATAAATAAATAAATAAATTATTCGTGCTTGGGGCACAGTACGTTCCCTTCATTATATAACTCAGTACTCATACCTCTGATCACCTACTTATATACCTATTCACGGAATAAACCTAATCATTGATAGATCAAAAACTAATCCATTATTATCGCATCGTACATCAATGATAGGAAATATTGAGTTACCACCCCACTCAACGACTTATCGATACTCCTATCTTAGGAAATCGTCAAACCTTTCCACTCACCTTTAGACGTATGTTTGTTACATTATAAAAGTCTCAGATTATTATGTCCGTATGTATATTTTTTACGTAACTGGAATAATTATTGAGAAATCAGTTTACATTGCTTGCATGAAACGCAAATGTTTGCATGATCTGCAAATATTTGTTCGGGGTCTAGGGTTGTTGTGTGTGGTACCGTGGTAGTCGTAGTTTCTGAAACCCACGACACGGAAACCAGTGTGGGGTCAGGACTACGTATGTGACTGTTAGGTGTTATTTATTTATAGAGCAACTCCAATTGCTGCGATTTTCAGATATGTAGCTTGACAAAATACGGAATGATTATGTATTACGCTAATCAAGTGCACGCCGACTGATAATGATAAACAACAAAGTAATTAGTGTGGATCCATCACTAAACAGGATATAAGATACGAGGACTACCAAGCCTTGGAGCGCTTATGTCACTACACTTTGAACTTCCCTTACTTTATATACCTACTTGTTGTTTGATGCTTACATTTGCAGCATCATTTGATCGTTACACAAGTCAGCAGATCGCACTTGGTCTGACTACTGTCGCCGTGTAAACGCACCATAAAAACAAGTTCTGCTGTCCGGACGTTTCGTAACAAGTCAGCGGGATTTGATCAAAGGCGTAGGTTGGATAAAGGTGTGCTGCGGACACAAGGGTTTATCTAGGTCATTCCGAATCTAAATGGGGCTTGATGTACTCGTATCGTGATTGCATCGGTTATTGGGATCACGCTTACTAAGGATTTTTGAGAATTTGAATAAATATTTTTCTATAATTTTGGAAATTATGTTTTCAAAGTTATTCATCAGTCATCAGTTTGCCTATGTCTAGTACCTTAAATATTGCCTAATTAAGAGTGTGTTTTAACTAAGCTGTGTTCAAACGGCATGTCCTTGATATTGATTTATAAATTTCGTTTCAAAATTATCCTTACCTCTACTGAACAAAGTCGACTTTGGGTTTGAAATTAGAAAGTGAGCGATATAGCTCAACGAAATAACAAACTCCTAAAAGTCAAACTCAAAATTAACTTTATTCAAAAGAGCTAAGGATTATTTAAACATTTTAGATGACGTATCGCAAGCCCTTTTAACACGGCCCTAACCAGAACTGATGAAACTTGAAACAATATTATGAGTAAGTCACAAATGTGTAACGCCTAAGGAAGCTAAAAACTTAACTAACTTAAAATTGGTTGTAAACGCTACGTATTATGTAACACGACAAAAAAGTTTCCAGAAGCTAACAACTTGTAAAAAAAAACATGTAGACAACTTCTTTTCTGCCATTAGAGGCATAGAAGGACAGAGGCGTATTCTTGTATGAATTGATTTTATCTGTAGACATTATTTATTTATTTGTATAGATAATACTGGTACCGTGGTGGCCCCGGCTGTAAAATAGGCCCCTCCGTATCTACCTATCCGTGGATGTCGTAAGAGGCGACAAAGGGAAAAACGCTAGGGGATGGGCAGCAGCTTCCCTCATTTTAACAACGATAGCTCTAACTGCGCTCGCCAACCCGCATGCCCAGCGTGGTGAGTATGGGCAAATCCCCCCACATCATAAGGAATTTGCTCTGTGTGTGGGGGAGGCCATGTTCAGCAGTGGACAAGGTACGGCTGAAATGATGATAATGATAGATAATAGAAATATTTTCTCTACATAAATTTTAAATTCACATTTTTGGTAATGTCCAGTTTAACGACTGAAAACACTCAGACTAATTAGTGTATGGCCTTATTCATTGAGAAACCAATATATTTAGTGTGAAATGGGGCTGACATAGTCAATCAAAGACGCAAATCCTTAACCAAATAATTGTATAAAATGCTGTCTTGTGAAAGACATGGGCAGTCATTGCTTTAGTGCTACCTACTTCATTATTCATATCATCACTGTTGTCCGTACGAACTCGATTCCTTGGTGTAACATAGAACTGATTGCTTGCTTGTCGTGTCATTGATTCTTTCATGGTCACTGTAATAGGTCAGTGACTAGGTTGAGGAATGATGGCCCCTAAAAAGGCCTACGGCTGTAGGTGGAAGAATCAGCGTAGTGAAAGGACCACGCGCCTCGTTTGGTGCATAAATGTCGCATTTCTTAGAATTTTTAGGTTCTAGGACATGCCAATTTTCTCACGATTCCTCCCTTCCCCTAAATCCTTCCCTTCGTTTAAATTTTCTGAAAACCTATTGGTGAACGACAGGGATTCGAAAATACGTGGATCGGGTGTGGCTTTGCTCAAAAAATTATATTTTCTCAAAAATCGTACTAGGCCCTCTTGTCCTAGATATGTCCCTGTGATCAGCACAATCGTCGCATGCCACGCCGCCACCACTCACCATCAGCGCACATTCGGAACCGCAGTAATGAGTGGACCATTTCTTTAGTGCCCTCGAACACGACATAATCTTGCAGACGCGTTATAACCTCCTGTTACACCGCCAATTTAATAATATGAGGTTTGATATAAGCGTATTGGCCATAAGCCCGTGTTGCCATAGTGGAAGGTACCCCGACTTTCGATCCGAAGTTCGTGGGCTCAAACCCATCACTAATGAGTTTTTTCTGTCCGAAACATGTAAGTGCGCATTAACAAGTGCTTTAAGCGGGTGGAGGAAAACATCGTGCGGAAACTAGTAAGAGTAAGCGGCGAGATATCAGAGGAAACTAGTAAGCATAGAAGTTTTGGCAATGCTGGTAATGACGTATATTAATAAATACCTTGGTACAATTTTAGATTGATATGTCTTCATCATCATCATCATTTCAGCCGTACGACGTCCACTGCTGAACATGGCCTCCCCCACAGATAGAGTGAATTCCTTATCATGTGGGGGGATTTGCCCATACTCACCACGCTGGGCATGCGGGTTGGTGAGCGCAGTTAGAGCTATCGTTGTTAAAATAGGAGACGCTGCTGCCCATCCCCTAGCTTTTTTCCCTTAGTCGCCTCTTACGACATCCGCGGATAGGTAGATATGGAGGGGCCTATTCTACAGCCGGGGCCACCACGGCCAATGATATGTCTTATTGCTCAGTAAATCATTAATTTGTTTGTTCTAAAAAGACACTTTGCACATGAGATGTCAGGCTGTAGGCATTAGCCTTTTTATTACCGTTGGTCATGCTAGCGCTCTAGCACCGCTTGGCGTGCTCATCCAGGATCCATCCGAAATTGATACATGACCATCGCGGCGAGACCAAACAATCCGTCTTTATTAGAAACATTCGCCGAGTAAATTGAAAATACCTCCTAAGTATGACTGATGGTGAACATTACTTGCCCCGGTGACAGTTCTCCCTAAAGAAAAGAGGATTATTTCATGCGGTGGTAACGGAGTTTAATATTGCGTCTATTTATATTCATGGTCTTTTTATCGCCGGGAAGGGAAGGCTGGAATCATAACGATGTAAATACAGAATAACAGCGATATTCACTTAGGCGTATTTTTTGTTTCCGATTATATCTCGGCTTTCCTTGGGAGGTAATTTTGCCGACGTTATGGGTCGCGAAATTAGCTTCGTGATAAGGTAATAGAAGGCGGTGCTAATGAATAACTTTTACGCTCTTATATTCATTATGGCATCATGTTATTGCGTAATATACTTCCTCCAAAGCGATTATTTTGTGACGGTTGTAATACAATTGCCAATCAAATAACTCAACCAAAAATCACCTGTCATTCCGATAACTCAATATTCTTGAGTACACTAATGCTCTTAGTCGTGGTGGCCTCGGCTGCCTAAGCCCCTTCATATCTTCCTACCCGTGGATGTCGTTACAGGCAACTAAGGGAAACAAGCTAAGGGAAGGGCAGCAGCGTCCCCTATTTTCACAGAGGTAGCTCTAACTGCGCTCGCCAACCCGTGTGCCCATCGTGTTGAGTATGGGCAAATTCCCCCACATGATAGTAAGTCGCTCTGGAAATTTGTGGGGGAGGCCGTGTTCAGCAGTGGACGACCTACGGCTGAAATGATGATGGTGACTCTATTCTCAACTAAACGTCTTTTAATCGCTTCCTTTTCTTAGGCACTACCGCTTTGCACTACTAGTATCTCGGTGGAAGTAATTCTTAAGGTCCCGAGGAAGCCCCAGCTTATTGCCACGTTAAAACATTTTTTCTTTTTCACCATAGACCCAAGGCCATCTACCAAAGGTCAAGATGAGGCATAAAATAAAATTGAAACTCATTATTCACTCCAGAGTTATTTGAAAAATGTTCAACATTTAGTTGCCAAGGCCTTTTAATGAACAACGCCCACTTGAAAATAATTCCTGTAATTTACTCTGAAGCCACCATTACCCGCCAAAAGGGCTACAAAGGGACGACGTGTAGACTTGTTCTGCTATAACGCGTTATAACTTTAGCCTATTATATAACTAGCACATACTGTAATCCCACAGAACACAGAGGTTATACAAGATAATGTAAGAAATATGAAGGCGTGGATCCTTTAATATGAGGCCCAAGGCGATTAAAAGCTTAGAGTAATCGCCTCACTAGATCATAATGTTGTCTAATAAAACTCGTAAACTCTAAGTAGATTCGCCTTATAATTTACGTTTATATGAAAACCTCCTAAGATTTTGAATACCACACTTTACTAAAAAGTCTTTTTTAACCCAGCCTTGACTATAACAATAATTCACCATACCTAATGTTCGTCTATGATTTATGGGCACCAGTTTCAGAAATTGTAAAAGAGGCATAACTTTTTTTTTAGTTATGCAAATTTTTGGTCATAGAATTTAACGAGCATTCTATTTACAGGTAATATTAGTAGGATAAACTAGTGCTAAGGTATTTAAATACTCAAAGCAATTTTAGGTCAAATTAAGATCTTTTAATCTCGAATTAACTGAATGAAAATTAAAGTGATACTAGTATTTACAACTATTTTACAATATACTCTCTATATTATTCACGGGTAGGTCCCAGAATTATAAGTAATCGTCATCATGATGCTCAGCAGGTCTCATCCCAATGTTGGGTAAAGGTCTCTTTTCGCTTGTGACACTCGACGTAAATATTACCATTCTGATACATAGTATGTAAGTACCGTTAGATAAAGGTTTTTTTGTTCTAGTATCAACGGTGGACGTGGACGCAGTGCTTGGTCGGAAGGCCTCGCTGCCCTGTGACGTCACGCCAGACGCTGCCGAAGACCGCGTTTATATGGTGCTGTGGTTCAGAGCCGGGAAAGCTACGGGAGGAAAGCCTATTTACAGGTAAGAGATATTTGATTTCTGTCCCTCATGTGCGGGTTATGGGTTTCCTAGCTACCGCCCGCGGCTTCGTTCACATGGTGCCCAGATAAAAAGTTGCCTCTATGTGTTATTCCAGGCTATTAACTACATACGTTCCAAATTTTATTGGTTACGGCGTGATTGAGTAATATCCTTATGTCTTCACATCCTCTCATATTAAAAACTTCCGTATTTGTAATTAGGATTATAGTAGGAAGTAATTTGTATAAACTAATCGAACCCATATAAACTTAAATAACCCACATTAGAATAGTAGAATAGAATATTATTTCACATTCAGCCAAATTTAATCCCATTAATAAAAAAATTACATTTCTTTTAACAGCAGTTTTTTTACGAAAACATTACGAGTCACGTATCATGGATTGAGATGTCGGTCAAACATAAGCCTATTTTGTATAATAAAACATTTAATCCAACTAAAAGAAAATACATATAAAAGTACTGATAAAAGTCTTTGTAAATAAAAGTACGGCTTGTAGCATAGGATAGTATATGATCTCTGAATCATCTTCATTTCAACCCTAGGACGTACACTGCTGAACATTGGCCCCCATAGATTTCCAGCGCGACCGACGTTGTACGGCCTGCTCCCAAACAATCATATAGAGGATTTGCCCATACTCCCCACGCTGGGCGTGTGGGTTGGTGAGTGCAGATAAAGCTATTGTTGATAGGGAACGCTGCTGCCCATCCCCGGGCTTTTTTTTTCTTTTAGTCGCCTCTTACGAAATCCACGGATAGTAAGTTCTTCAGCCGAGGCCACCACGACACGGTCTCTGAATATATTCGCGTTATTGCCATGCCAACTCTACTCAAATACCAACAATCTGAATAACCCTTAAAACTTCGTAGCCGTAAAGCGTAGCACTTTTCTTAGCTCGTAGCATAGTTCGTAGACTTTACTTCGCTCGTTACCCAAAATTTTATCTGTTTAAGACAACATTTCTATAAGTTTTCGATAATTTTGCCAGTAAAATCGGCTGAGATCTAGCGCGTCTAGATTTAGAGCGTATAATAGTAGATTATGCAACAAGGGCTTAAAGTAGTGTATTATGTCCCGGGCGCTATATTGAACCCCGAGAACGAGGGATCCTATGGTTAACTCCCGAGCGGAGTGAGGCAGTTAAGGCAAGAATCCTGAGTACGAGGGGTTCAAGATCGCCCAAGACAAATACACATTTAAGCTCGCGATGCATACTCTACTTTTATACTTTCTGCGAGGCAATTGAAAACAATGACTGTTAAGTAGAAATAAATCATTTTTCTGGAAGTAAGTTTCCAACTATACCAGAGGCTTCAGATTGTATGCATTCTGGAGTCGAATCAAAATCACTGTCGTCGTCACTTGACATTTTTTAGAAGTTTATTCGGATCGAAACTGAATTTGGGTGTAGATAACAGCACAACTGTTTAAGCGCTTGGCGCCTTGTTTTCTTTTTTTGTAGTCTATTCTGTAGTGGTCAGTTCGACATTCGAATAAATCCTTCTTCGTGCGCGGGTGAAAATGAATTTCGTAAAAAGTTTTCATGTTTTTCTTTTTTTTAATTTGTAGGCAGTGCAAAGAAAATGATAACATACAGCCTAATTATAATAAAATCTCATTGCACCCAAACATTTTTGAAACCAACCTCGATCAAGCACGACTACATGGGTTGCATTCCAAATTCAAATCACATTATGTCCCATGGAAATAATGAAATTCAGTACAACATTATGACCCGGCTAGACCGTAGGGCTGTAATGACTTACTTTAGGAAAGGTTTGCATGACACATAATATGCCATTGACGAGCAGGTAGTATAAAAAAGTATTAATAGCAGCAGGTAAAACATCAGGTTCTGAAGAAAAAAGTGGGATCAATTAGGGTGTCAGAGGATTTGCTCATATTAAAAATAAACTTGTACAACAACAACCGTTCTATGCCTAGTTTACACATCGACAAATGACTTCTTATCTGTATCAAGTTTCGGACACGATCCTAAACTATCTTTGATTAATTAACAAGCCAGCTATCGAAACATCGCCTGCAGTCAGAGATAAGTCGAGCGGCTCGCCATTCATCATTTCCAGACAAATTTATGCGATTTCGATATCGTGGACAACACAGATCGTCATAAACTTGATATAACTATATACTGGTATTATATTGACGAATCTTACTTCCAACCCTGACTACCTTTGAATTTACGTTAAGGTGATGACGTAAGTTGATAGACATAACAGCTATTTCAAGTGTTCTGAAATTCTGGTTATTCAAATACAGACCTAATGCGGCAATAAGGCGCCGATCGGGGGCTTGCGATTTGACATCTATAATTTAAAATGATCCTTACATCTTTTGAGTAAAGCTAATTTCCAGTTTGACTTTTAGGTGCTTGTGATATCTTTGAGCTACAAATAACACACACTCAAATGTCAAAGTCAAAATTGACTTTACCTAGTAGAGTTAGGGATCATTTGAAATCGAATTACCTACAAATGACATTTCAAGGGCATATCGCCGTTTGATGTCTTGCTGGACACAGTGTAACTCTAAGGTTCAAAGATAAAAACAACTAAAAGTGGCCAGGCTATTTTACCCCACCACCTAAAAGATGAATCCATCAAAGCTTATATAAAAGCGGCTCAATCTTTACCACGTTTTATTGAACTGAACACACTCGTATGAATATACCTAGCTCATCCAATACATTAAACACTGACCCAAATTTCCTGTACCATAAAAACCATCTTAACTAACCATGTGATTCGAATGAAACATTAATAAAAACTGGAAGCAAGCGAGGCACGTCATGAATAACTAAACGACGAGAAAATCGTGAGGAAACCAAATGTACGGATGTACGGATTTAGTTACAGGAAGTCTTTGGATCTCAAATAAGCATAACGCTAACGCACACTAATGTCTGTACAAATATGAAACATGAGACCAGACAAAAATGGGGATTGATTTACTGTAGCCTTCGGTGGCCGGATCTCCGGTACTTCCACGTGCATGTACACATTCTAACTCGCCGAGAGGATTCTACTCGGCCAATCCGATTTTCGTCCATATTTCATCGGCTCTTGAGCTCATTATCGATTGGGGTCGGACGAAGTGGATTGAAGTATTGGCCGGGGATCACATCGTAAATGTAACAGGTATATTTTCCATATTTTATGAACATCGCAGAAATGTATTGGTGTTATTGAACTTATTTTCGGAGGATAACTGAGACAACAGTTCTGTTTCTTTATTTATTTAGACAACTTACAAATTAGATTACTTCTTATTTCTTGCTTACTTGTAGTTTCACTGGTTATTTTTTCACCCTACCTCACCATGGTATGGTCATCAGGTATGGTGACCATACCTCAACCTGGTCACTGACCGCAGGATGACCAAGAAAAAACAAGAGAAACGACGAGCAAGTATCCTGCTACTATTAGCCTCTACTACAGTGCATTCCCAGCCAAATTACACAGCTTCTACATCAAAATTAAATAATAATCTGGCATATTGAATAACATGTTAGCATTTTAATTGGATACTATATAGTTTATGGTCGACGAGTGCAAATAGGCACGTTGTTGTGGCTTCACTATCACGCACGCCGTAAACCAAGATCAGATAGCCTCAAATGATAGAATATTCAATTGTTTTAACTGCTTTGTGGTTAGATTTATTTCATTGCGATAGTAACTGCAATTGATATGTAATAATTTGCATAAAACACCCCAGTCAGTAGTGTTATTTTTTACTTTATCGATAGTAAAAAATCAAAAAGTCATTTTCACCCATTAAAAAGTGGACTCATCGTTGCTAAGCTTGCTTTAAGCTAAGCGCACCAATTGCCTTGAGAAGTTTCTTTTGCCTGGAATACACTCGAGCCGCTTAGCCCTATTATAGAAAACTATGTACCACTAAAAAGGCTTGACTCAGACCATTATTTTATTATTGCAAACTACTACTTATGCAGCTCGACCCATCAGACCATTAATCAATCGAGCCGCTTTACCCTATTATTGCAAAGTATGTACCACTATTATGTTATCTGTGGTACCACTAACGTGGCTTGGCCCATCAGACAAATATTCACTCGAACCACTTAGCGCTGTTAATGCATACCATGTATCACTTCCACGGCTCGACCCATCAAACCAATAATCACTCGAGCCACTTAGCCCAAACTATGTACCACTAACACGGCTCGACCCATCAGACTAATAATCAATCGCGCTGTTTACCTCTATTATTGCAAACCATGTAGGTACAAATACCACTTACACGGCTCGCCTTATCAGACCATTCACTCGAACAACTTAGCACAAACCATCTACTACTAACACGGCTCGACCCATCAGACCAATAATCACACGAGCCGTTTAGCCCAATTATTGCATTATTATTGCAATCTTTGTACTACTAACGTGGCTCGACCCATCAGACCAATAATCACTTGAGCCGCTTAGCCCTATTATTGCAAACTATGTACCACTAACGCGGCTCGACCCATCAGACCATTAATCACTCGAGCCGCGTAGCCCTATTATTAGGGTAACTGTGGAAGGCTTTTAAATATCTACCACAGGACAATAATTGCAGCTGGGTTTAGCTAGTGATCACCAACACATTAATTGGCCGTCCAACGACACTGTAACTTTACCGGTTGCTGTCAGAACCGAGTCTTACAGAAACCCCCTGTTTATGTGATGATGAACATAGGCCTTAGAAGCCAAAATTATTCGTAGAGTCAAAGCTAATGCAGTTTGTTGTTTAAATGGGGGCTAACTCTACTAATTATGAAGTAGATATAAACTTTTAAAATCATATCTTTCTCGCATATTCTTACCAACAAATTCAGATAGGACAACTTTACTATCGACCTCCGTAATTTTATACAGGTCGGATCAACGGTTTGGAAATGTATAAATACATACATACCAGCATACATTGCCAGCTCGCTTCGCCCGTTTGATTAATTATATCATATTGTAAACTCAAACTCAAAGTTCAATGAAAAAATATAAATTACTAAAATTCCACGATACCTATGAAAGCAATTCAAGCTTATTGCCCAATGATCCAGCTAGTTCGCACCCTAAGCTGTGAATGTACGCCCTAACCCATAAACCATTAATGGCAAGGCGATAACTGACGCCCACAGATTGAACCGTTACAAATTGAACTTTCTAACGTAAATGGATCGAACATTTATTGGTTTTGTAAAAGTCAACCCGTAGGCTATTTGCGAGGGTTTTACCCACAAATCTAATACAATCTTATTTAAGACTGAGATCTGAATTTCCAGACGGTTACCTATATTAGCATTCAAGCTTCTTGCTCTTTTTTCCACCTTTCATCCAATATTTATACTAAATTTCTGAGAATTCCAGCAAGTCTTGTTATTTCATAAGCTGCTTTGGCTTTTTGGCTTCGGTACAACATATTTCTTGAAGAAAGTCATGTTTATTACAGCGTGGAACAAGACGGTAACTTGTAACCTAACACCCTTCATCTACTCGACTATGCCAACCAGGCACCACCTAGGCGCATCTATGTATATTCAAAGCTGTTACAGTACCAGTGTCGGTAAATTATAGACATTTTTGAATTCAAAACACTTCAAAACTAAAAGACCAAAAGACTCATAGGTAATGATGACTTAGTTGAGTCTAAGCTTCTGAGCCTCGATCATCGTCGCCGGGTAGCCAGCCTATCGGTCTTTTATAGGATACATTTCGGAGAGTGTGCGATTGAACTCTTTGATTTAGTCCCCCCATCCCCATTCCATCATCGGACAACCAGACGCACGGACACGCGACATCCATTCATGGTTGATATACCACCTTGCGCACCAAGCGCTTTGCGTCTACCTTTATAATGCGGACAGCCAAAGAGTGGAACTCGTTGCCGGCGTCTGTGTTTCCGAATACCTATAATTTGGGTGTCTTCAAGACCAGAGTGAATAGGTTTCTTCTAGGCAAACGTGCTACACCGTAGACCATATCATTACTTAACATCAGGTGAGATTGTGGACAAACGTTAGCCTATTTTGTATAAAAAAAAAAAAAACTTCACAGTAGTCTGTGTAAGCCAGCTCGCCACCTTCATATCGGTGTAAGACCGTTCGTCGTGGAGCTCTTTGGGGGAGGCCTATGTCCAGCAGTGGACATCTACAGGCTGATGATGATGATGACCTTTTGTTATCCAAAAATTTGCTAAAGCGCACAACCGTTTGCTAAATCTTGAACATACAAAACCGCGAGCTAGAGCTAGTATCTTCATAAAATAGGTCGCTAGTGTCTGATTAAAGAGATTAGTTTGCGTGAGTACAGAGGTGGTTTATTTGCATTAGCAATTTACAGCCATGTTTAAAGCAGCAAGTCGTGAGGTAACACACCGTTTTCCTCGAAATTAGTGAACATCCGCACAGAAACTTCGGCAAGTTTAGTCTAACTTCGCCGGGAAAGATTTACAAGCAAAGTTTGATTTCTAAAATCAGTACACTACTATTACAAACACTACGTTTTAGTTCTTTAGCAAGGATAACAATTATTTGCCGTAGAACATTAATGGAATCACTAAATGTAGGTCTATGTAGGTATAATTAAAAGAGAGTCACAAAATCATGATATGAATCTTATATAAACTGAAATAAATAATAATTGAATTTGTACTTCCATCGATGTTTTTAAGCAAATAATTGTAAAAAAAATATAGGTATTTTATTTTGTAGGAAAAATGTAAAATCCTTCTTTCTTAGTTCAGTAGCAATTCCTTCGTTCAGATTTTACTAGCTGTACCTACTCTCTACTTATAACATTGGAAGCAGTATCATTTATTCCAGTGCCAGTGTAGCACTAGTATTTTTCTGACGTTATCGAATTTATATTTTACCTCTATACTTCCTGAAATAAGAAACAAACAATAAAGTGGGCCCATTATTTTTTATATCGCCATCCTCACGCTTCAAGAATTACAATAAAATTCACGACGCAAATTATATTGCCTATTATTACCGAACAATTATCCATATTCCGCCGTTTAATGAGGAACTATAAAATAGCAATTAACTAAGCAATTTCTCAAAGTATATGTTTTGGCATGTAATTCGACGTCGCCTGCATAATATATCGCTTGAGCACCACTGCTTTTAAGCAAAAAATATTTACTTTTATTGGTTTTAATCGGGTATTAGATCAGGTTGTTTGTAATTCTATAATAATGGGGTTGATAGCGTGCTTGGTATTTATAAAAAAACAATTAACCGTTTCAACGTTCAGTGTTTGTTTTCCCTTTGTTTTTGTACACACGCGTAACCTTTATTGGTTATCTTTATTTACCTACGAAGTAAATACTTATAGCCGTTTTTGTGAAAAAGGGTATTGACAGACAAACAGACAGTCCGACAGATACAGATAGATGGACAATAAAATTAACCTTTAAGGTCTAAGATTTCTCAAAATGTGGTACGGAACCCTAAAAATCACTCTTTCACAATAATATCACATTTTTTAAATACCTTTTTTGTTCCAGCTTCGACGTTCGCGGGCGATCCTTTAACAAGGCCCTCCAATGGTCTGACCCTAACGTATTTGGGCCCAGAGCTGACTTTGTGACCATCACGCGGCCCGCCTCGCTGACTCTCGCCACGGTTCAATTGGACGACGAGGGCGTCTACAGATGTAGAGTCGACTTTAAGAACTCACCGACGAGGAATTTCCAGATACGGCTATCTGTTATCGGTGAGTGCACTTTCCTGATTGAATTCTTAAGGGTTGCTGATAGCCAGTGCCTACCGAAGTTGCTTATGTACATATCGATCCGGCACCAGACAAATGTAGCTTCAGCCTTTCAAAATTATTTGTATGGAACTCAATACTGCAAAGTACACTAATCAACACGCAAGGTTTCGCTTCAGGACAGGCTAGTGAACGACATTTGTCTCAATCCGATCTGGTGTCAAGCTGATATGTCTGCGATAATCTTAAAGATTTGCCGATCTGGTCCCGAGGTTATATTCGAAAACGCTTAGGTTACCTACCTACTACCACTAACCTACTGTTCACTAACATACAAAATTGTGGATACACCATCAGTTCTGTTGGTAGCTTATACTACTTAAAGGCTATCAACAAATCTGATGGTGTACGAATATAAGCCGAGCCTAGACCTAAACCTTTCATTAATTAAAACTTTTAGGTAGCTAATTAAGTAAGATTTAATTTTCATAAAGCTTTTTTTAAACTACGCTCAGTAAAGTGGTATACTTTTACAAACTTTACAATACATCCTTTTTACGAAAGAAGACCCGCGGCAATTGGCGGAACTAAAAAGATACTATGGCAAAATTCCGTTACACGAAGACTACAATGCTTTACCCTGAGGGACTTTTTTCGTGAAAAGGGCTAATTCATGTTTTGATCCGTCCAAACATTTCAGAACATGCCTTGATTTTATTGAAAAAATAGACTTTTTGTTATTGCTTCTATTTTAGCCTGTAATTCGGGCACATAAAGTTTACTGCTTAATAAAAGTACTAAATCAAGCTCCAAGGTATGTACCTAAATGTATCAAACTTGGGCAATTCAGATCTGAATATTAAGTTTTATACCAACAGCACTGCAGCTTCATTGCGTTATAAAGCACTTAAGCCCGCGGAAGCTAAATGGAGCCAAGTATTTACATTTTCAATTTCGTACACTCAAAATATAATTGGCCTCATAACGAGTGAAACTGTTTTCGCAAATAACGCCGCCACCAAACGTCGACCCCCGAAACTAGAATGGGAATCGCGGCAGATGTTCGCATTCCCACAGTGAAAAACTTTAGCGCAAAATGTCTGCTCTATGCTGAAAATTTATAAGAGAACCTTATCTAAAAAGCCAGCCTTTCAGCGGCTTTTGCTGAGAGAGCGATGCAAAACAAAGCTTTGTTAGAGCTCCTTTGAATTTCGGTAAGGAAAATGAGAGGTTACACACGACCCCTGCCCCGTCAAAGAAGCCTCCGAGTGCTGTTATTACAATAATGCACATGATATCACGTTGGAGTGGCGCCGTTCTCGCCTAGGACCCACGCTACTCCCTAAATGTACCCGGCAATTTGCAGTTATTTATGTGTCCAACCGAAAACATATTTGTTGCTCCCTAATTTGCCTGTATTTCATAGGATACCTCTGAGGATAATATCTAATCACGAGTTGAGTTATACGATGATTATTGAAATGAATTTCAATTTGTCACAGTTTTTAAAACTTAATGCTTTGTTCAAATCTATATCATTTTTATGAGACAACAGGAAATCGTAGAATTCAGTTATTTCCAGCTTTTATCGTAACTCACTCCCTAATAGCCCAGACTTAAATGAAACTGAACTATTTCAGATACTGTTGGTAGTTGTTACAGTACCGCTTTAATTGCAAATTATTATTTACCGACTTCTAAAAGGAGGAGGTTCTCAAGTCGGATGTATTTTTTATTTTTATTTATTTGTTTTACGGTCTAGTTGCTCAGTGAGTGCGTTAAAAGCTAATCAAAAGCAAATACCTCAACCACATACCTATTTTTTTGTGTTCTTATTTATAATATAAAACCAGGCAAAATTGACTCACAAAGTGATTTTTACTTACTCCAGTACCAGAACCGGCACAGCCTTCCCAAGAATTTATTATGCTTCGCTTATCTACATATGTATATCGCGAATTTTAAATTGTAAACGAGCTCCACTTTAAAATAGCAGTTCAGTTTCTGCGTGAAGTAAAACTGCATTTGTTCGGAAAGTACCGCACTTAAATTAGGTATGAAATAGCATTGTGGGCACTTCAATGCGGCGCAGACGTCCGCGGTACACATTTCATTCTCCATCCGTTTCCTCCGCAACTAACGTCGCAAGGAGTGAAGCCGTGTTCGAACAGCGTACTATATGTCATTCAAAATGATAATATTTCAAATTATCCTTACATCTACTAAATAGTGATCTACAAGACAGTGGAAGAGGAAAACATTTCCGACGATGTGACCATCGAATTCACATGCAAATTACCGCTGTACGTATGTCAAACACAATACTTTTAATAATAATTTTGGAGGAGGTAGGGCACAGCGAGATTTTCTCGTTCTGAATTGGAGCAGCCTGCCTGGGGAGGTACCTCCGCCTTACAGAAGATCGCAGCCAAATAACATTATTTGTTTCAAGTAGTGTTGTGTTCCTGCGGTGAGTAAGGTTGCCAGAGCTCTTTAGGGGGGCGGAGGTTCGGGGTCGGCAACGCGTGCGTGATGCCTCTGGTATTACAAGCGCTCATAGGCTACGGTAACCGCTTACCATCAGGTGGGCCGTAAGCTTGTTTGCCACCTCAGTTGTATAAAAAAAAAAAAAAAAAACACTGACTAACATTTTCATATTTTTTATCACGAGAAGTTATGATTGGGAATTGTGTGTGGAATCGTTGCCTATGGGTATTCCTTCCCCTCACGACGATGACAGATACGATGCGAGCCTAAGAATACCAGGGTAAGTTGGTCACGAAGTCTCCATTCGTGCATCAAAATAAAGAAATTGTATCTTAAAAAATACAACAGCCGTGTTACAAGGCAGTAGGTTTCGCAAGGCGATGACTTACCGCAACAATACTGCAGCCCCCACTTAACCGTTATGTATTGCTTCACTTAACTCAAAACCCGGCCTGGGAAAGAATTACTGGAGTAGGGCCGCCGCAAATTATAACGGCCGTAATACAACGGGCTTGAGGTTTATGGAGCTTCTCGATATTTAAAAGCAGATCAGAGTCACTAGCGAAATAAATCGGAAGAGCATTCATTTTAGTCCTCAAACCTTCTGTATATATATATATATATATATATATATATATATATACGTCTGTAACTGGTGCTAAACGCCTTGATGTGAATTCGATGGTCACATCGACTGGCCAGTGATGAGCTTTTAATTATGCAATTAAATTCAATAATTAATAATTTAATTGCCCTGGTCCATAATAATAAAACTATAATTATTCGCGGTAAGCACCGATGTGCTGGATCGTCAAAAAGCTGAGTTCAGCAAAATCATCGTCATCAGCATGATAAAGTCTATTGCTGAACATAGGCCTCTCCCAAAGTGCTGAGTGCTAAGAATAGCGATCTGTAGTTATTATTTGCCTTGGTGACGCCCTGCTTACTTACACCATTTTTAAGCTGTGTTTACGCGGTGTAAACACATCCGTATCCAGAAATCCGAACTTGAGGTATACCAATGCTCAGAATCTTAGGAGTTAGACTTCCTGCTTGAGTCTGACTGTGTGCGCAATAGCATACTTCGCTATCGCTGACGTAGGTCAAAAAACTGGGCCGGACGCGTTTGCAGTATTCCAAGCAATTTGCCCACCTTACGTGAGTTGGCGACGTGGCTGGCCCAGAGTGTGATGAAGGGAAGAGCTTGACTCACATCTTAGATCGTGGTCTGTCACAACGATGAATATAGAAAAGTGCTCTACGACAATCTACGATGGAGTTTTATTTTGTTTGCTCCTTTAATTTTTACCATCCAGTAAACAAAGTCATAATATCCAACGGACACAATGCAGCTAAAAGCCTGCTAAAATCCAATAAAACTCCTAATCCCCGTTGACATGTTAATGAGACTCCACTTTAAACGGCATCCACCAAAAATTAGTTCGCGAGCAAAGTTGGGCGAGTTTACTTAGTAAGCGGGTTTTCACCTGTTTCGGTGTCGACGAAAAATTTCGAATTTCCAAAAGTCATAGAACGAAATTTATTGCCAACTTTGTGCAGAATAAGCCCGTTTCGGGATAGTATACATATTATGAATAACCTTGTATGTGTGTAAAGCGAAATTGCGATGTTACGCTGACCCGTGTCGAGAGAGTCTACCATGCCAGCTGTGAGCGTTGGACAGTACAAACCATTGTTATAAAACAAGTTCGTACCGGTAAGCCGGTTATCCGCATTCTACGTATGGTGGTCTACGTCGTATTCATATTTCGTGAGTTTGTAAGCGCCCTACAGAAACACGCCCAAGTTTCAACTCCGAGAAATGTGATTATGTAGCGAACTTTAAGTGAATTGCTTAACATGAACTTGTGAAACTTAATTGTTCAAATATAAACGGCTTTGATAACTTTGCTTTCGCTGAGTGTTTTTAATTTGCAAAAATAATACAAATCTTGTGGAACAACATTATTCGATTGTGACAGCACCTAAAACAAACACTCTGTTTCGATTCGAATCAAAAATTAAGTTACATTGTTGGCAACAGTCTAATACAATTAAAGCCGATAGAACTTGGTATCCAGAGTAGGTACAACAGAACAAAACTTGCCAATTATCTGGATCCGCTAACCGAAACCCTTTTGGTGGGTTCGAATGCTGCCAAATTCTATGAAACTTCCACCGCTTCATTTGGAGATGAGAAGAATATAAAAGTCACGCCAAGCGCGAGTCTGTGTGATTCGACAGCTGAGGGTTTCGTACTTATTACTTTTATTATGAACTCATACGTGGCCACGGCTGAAAATAGGTGCCTCCATATCTCCTACCCGTGGATGTCTTAAAAGGGAACTAAAGGAAAAAAGCTAAAAGATTGGCAGCAGCGTCCCCTATTATAACAATGATATCTCTAACTACACTCACCAATCCGCGTGCCCAGCCCAGAAGTTGCTCTGGAAATATGTGGGGAGGCTGGTTTTCAGTAGTTGACTCCCAACAGCTGGAATGATCATGATAATCTACCCGAAAGCACACCGTATGACTTCCTCGAACTAGTTGGACAGACGACTTAATAAAGGTTGCTGTAATTACATCGTTCTGGAAATCTATGGAAGATGCCTTTATTCAGCGGTAGAGTTGTTACGATGATAATGTTGTTGAAATTATAATGATGATGATGAGTTCCTTCCTAACAAAGACTCATGAACAACACGTGAACCATCGTTCGTAACATAATTTCACCAAAAGTAATTACGACCTTTTGTTTTTTTCGTTCAAAAGCTCGCGCGACATCAATAGCGTTTCATTAACAGTTTTCAAGCAAGAAACCCTAAAAAGCGGCCGCCTAGCCGACGTGCGCGGGAAACGTTCGCCTGAATTAATAAGTACAACACGAAATTTGAATTTAATGAAACAAGTTAGCTGTGAGCAGCTGAGCGTGTATCGATCGAGTTCATAATAAGAAATGAAACGATTCCGGCGAAGTACGTCGTGCCTCGTCGACTTGGTAAGTGCTAACGCGTCGTTGAGTCTTTCAATATAAATTCTCTTTACGATTGTTATGGTTTTGGAAACAAAAATTCGGAAAATGCATTTACAAGGTGATTTGTAATAGGTACATATACTGTGCTTATTTTACACCCAATCAAAAAAGGCAAAAAGTTTGTTCTACGAATTTAGGGATTCAACATTTTGACTGAAAAATAATATGCCAGACTCAGCTGTTTTGGGTTCAAATAATTTTAAACTCAATTAGAGGTATTTACCTGTTTTGGGTAGCAATGTTGATGTTAAACTTTAAGTTTATTAATTAGTTTTATAGATGATAAGATTGAAAGACCAAGGACAGGTGATTTGAAATGGTTTGGTAAAGAATCGTTACATTAAAAATTTGGTGTTTCTTTTCTCATTTTTTTTATGATAGAATAAACCCTTTTGAGGATAGTAAACTTGTTACGAAACGCGTTGTATAATGGGCTTATTACGGCTTAATATTTAATAATTAGTTTATCAACTGGAAAATTACCGGTTATTGTTCAGTCACATCGAAGAGCACCTATGTAAAAGCTACGTGTATTTTATTAGTTTTGAGTAGGTATTCAATACTTACTCCCAAAAACGCAATAACCGTACCGTACCGTATACGACCCACAGTCATAGATACCGCAAAGGCTCAAGATGAAAGTCTACAATCAGTGCGAACTGCCAGTTATGGCACTGAGACTTGGTCGTTTACTATTGGCCTCATACACAAGCTCAAAGTCGCGCAACGGGAGAGAGCTATGCACGGTGTTTGTGGAGTCAGGACTATGTATGTGACTGTTGGATGTTATTTTTTTTTTCACTACTTGATAAAATACGAAATGAAGAAATCCGAAGAAGAACCATGGTTATCAACATAACTCTCAGAAGCAAGTTGAAGTGGCAGTGCGCAGGCAATAAAGCTCGCAGAACCGTGGACAACCGTTGAAGAATATCCCTGTAATTACGAAACTGGGTTTAGGTCTAACTAAATACTGGTTTTCTGACGTGTGACATTTCATACATTTGACATTATGACATAAAGCAAATGTATTTATTGTCCCTAGCCTAAACCCAGTTTCGTAATTACAGGGTAAAGATTTTTGAATGTCGACTATATACCGGACGACGCATTATGAAGTATGCGCGAAGTCGGGTGGATGGAAATCTTGAGCTTTCGTTTTGGCAATCTTTGGGGGAGGCCTACAATAATTTAGCAATGGACTTCTTTAGGCTGATGATGATGATAATAACTACCCATGAAACGTCTCTTGATTGTAAACCTGCAAACAACCTAACATCTAAAACCGATAAATTGATCCATGTCCACATCTGCATACCAAAAGAATTTACCTCAACTTCAAGTACCTAGCAACATAAAATAGCTACGCCTTTATTTTATGATGGCTTAGGAACGGAAACCAATAGACTATCCAAACGAGATTCTTCAAGAAAATCGGATGTCGTAAAACGTAACTCTCTTTTAAGTTATAGCCCATGCAATATGTACAAATTCTCGAGTCATATTAGGGAGAGTGGAAAACTCGTAAAATCTATAGTGTTCTTGTAACGTAAACTTGCAATAAACTGGGTGTTTATTTGTGTACTTCAGTCACTGTCAGATTTCATCATCAAAGTATATACAAGGTGATTCATAATACTACGTCGAATTTCCAAACGAAATTGAATTAAAAATTGGCAAAGAAATAGGATAGTTTAAAAAGTAAGACAGTTTTTTTTTTCTTATTAAAATATCCATTGTCTCATGTAGGTAGGTACTTTACGGTCACTACGGAATAATAATTAAAGTAAAACTTGCAACGAACCGGTCCACGGCTAGACTCAGTTTTACAACCCCAACCGGCTCCTAGCAAATGCATTATTCAAAAGCAATAATTTCCACCTTAGTCTCAGTATGAGATTTATCGCCACATCAAACGTTATTGTACGAATAGATCGTTACCAACGTATTGTCGGATAAATTAGAATACGGAATTGTTGCTCAGGAATCATAAAGGGTTGTAGATCTGTAGATCAGTAAGATCATTTAACTTTTCTAATCAAGATTACCATTACGGTAAATCTTGTGATCCAGAATAACGAAAATCAGTCACAAAGTACCTAGATATTGAAATCAAAACGATCATTTTGATATAGGTATTTCTTATAAAATTCGTCTCAAAATGACCCATCTGCTGTTTAAAGTCAATTTTGATATTCTCATTTGAAGGCGTGTGATATTTATATATATAGCTCATCGATATCGCAAGCCCCTGTCAAACTCAAAATTGACGTTATCTAATAGATGTAAGGATCATTTTGAAAAGAATTTTAGAAGGCATCTCGCACCTTTGCACACAGCTTTACAAACAAGACGAAACTACATTTAATTTTGTTTCTTACGACCACACACAAAATATTCAGAGACAAAATACAAACAACTGAAATACGATAACGTCGCCGCAACCGTAATAAGATATTAACAATCAAACAAAACAAATGAATTTACTACGACAATGAGTCAAACACAAATTGGTTTGGAGTTGCGAACGGCGAATGGCACCACGAATCGCGCCACCGCTTCTGCGTTTAATTGACGCTCCTATGAAATTCGCTTTGAAGAACTTTATGAACAGGGTCCGATACGATTTGAACTCTTGATTTCTACTTCCACCACAGATTTCCCATGAATCTCATATTCAAATAAGTATTTTTTAAGAAAGAGTTCGACATGCGCGTGTATCCTCTGCCTACAAAAACCTCCAGAAAATTTTAAATGTTCTCATGCTTGCTTAACAACGCCAGTCTTATAATTCTAGTACTAATGTTATAATGAGCGTACTGGGGTACTGGTAGTAGTAGCCCGGCCGATCCAAAGGTCATGGGTTCGAATCCGGGTCGTGTACCAATGTATTTTCCATTCGGAAAATGTAAATACTCTTTACTGCTCTTAGACGAAAAAGGGAAAACATATCGTGAGAAAACAGGCATGTCCTAGAAACTAAAAAATCGAAGAGCATCAAAGAAAGCTCTAAGAGGCGCACTTTAATCCTTTCACTACACTGATTCATTCACCGACGGTTGTAGTCCCTTTTCAGGGCCTCCATACCTCAACCTGGTCACTGACCTAATACAGGATGACTAAGTGATCAGTGACACAACAAGCAAGCAATGTTATAATGAGGTGAACTTTGTTTGCATATAGGGGTAATCGCTGGAATTACTGAAACGATTATTAAAAATCTTTCACTAATAGAAAGCTACACTGTCTCTGAGTACTACTATTTTTTTACCCGTACCCTGCGAGCAATGTTGAGGGTAAAGCTAGTAAATATTATACTGGTACGTCGTGTGATCGGATGATCGGATCGGATCGTGTGTATAGAGGCTTTAAAATTGGATGTTGTTTCGGCCGATTCCTCTGTAGGAGTAACTTGGCGAATAGCCGCCCTTGTAATGACTACTAACTAGTCCGGTGGCCGAGTCGACCTCAGGGGAGCTACCGTGAAATTAGTGACATCGCTTGTATCCTCTATGCAACATTTTGAACGCTAACCGCCCGCTATCTAATATTCCACATGCTATGCATTGATCGTTTGGAATTTTTATGGTTATTGATGGCAGTGTTATGAGGCGGAGTACATTAACATTGTACTAATATACATATACCTAAATTGGCACCAATAATGACCGTAGGCAGGATTAATGTCACAATTAAAGCATTACTTTCAGGCTTGATAATTACTAAAATCTAATGATGGAGGATATAATTTTGTTCAGCTTATGAAAGAAATACATACATAATTGCAAATACAAAAAAAAATGTTTTTGTTATTGCAATTATGTATTAAAGATCAACCAAAGAATAAAATGGTTGATTTTGAGTGATTTTGTTACTCAATCACAATCGGATTGGTGCGAAATATAAAATGCTTTTTATCCGGGTACCACGCGAGAAAAGTAGCGGGCGGATACTAGTATGAAATAAATTGTTCTTCATCTCTATAAAGCCGTTTTTCAAACGGCGTACAATATTTCATCTAAAATACGTTCGAAGTTTATTTCAAAATTATCCTTATATCTACTAATTAAAGTTGACTTTTAATTTGACATCTGAAGGCGTGCGATATAGCTCAACTATGTCGCAAGGCCCTAAAAGTCAAACTCAGAAGTGACTGTCTTTAGCAGAATTAGGGATCATTTAGAATGATATATAGCACGACGTTTGAACACGGTTTTATTGTGACATCTTGTGAGCCGATTCTGAAATTCTGAATAAATAAAGTTTCAACCTTGCATTCTTTGAGAGTAGAGCTCAGTTCGAACATTTTGAGTAACAATGGGGTTACTTTTGTTGCCGATAGTGAGGGCTCGTAATTCGGTTTTGCGGCTGAACATCTTACTGCTAAAACTATTGTTTGTTTGCCCGACCGTAATTAGTAACGTTTGTCATGTAGCGAGCGACGGTTGACTGTTTCTTGGAAATGAATAATTGAGAAATTGAATTTTAGCTACGCCCGACTACAGACGCTTTGATCTAAAACTATTGCTTAGTACCGCATTATCATATCAACAATGTTTCTCTCAGTAAATACATTCTAGCAAAGAAGACTTATTGCAGTGTGTTTAGCTTCGCTGCTTACTTCGCTGATTGTACCTACTGACAAACCTTTTTACCCCGTTATTTGAAGATGTATACAAGAAGCACAGATTTTATTAAATTATTTTCTTATTATGAAGTAAAGTTGTTACTGTTACAACATAATTGTGTATGTTAGCAATAATTATGTTAAACTCTTTGATGAATAAATAACTGTTATCCAAACTCTTCGGTAGAATAGTTAAATTGCGTCGCCGAACCAAGTTCAAACAAAGAAAATTTTGTTGGCGGCAAATATGAAAAAAAAATAGAGCGTCATCGCTGAAAAAAATAATTTGTTTGAAAATATGGGTCTAATATATTGTAGGTGGTGGTTATATTAAGGGTTGAATTCTCTTTGAATATGGGATGTAAAAAGATATTGACAATGCTGTTATACCTATTTAATTATTTTTATATTTAACCTGTTATATGACTATTGGAAACCACCTCATTTCGTGAATTCGGGTGCGCCAGTCCGAATCAACTTAGTCTGAGTGCGACGTGTCCGGTTGCATAATTACTGTGTTCTTTTATGGCTACCCTTATGTAACAGCATCGAATTCTGACTCTTTTACAAGACGCAGAAGTTAACTAGGCACCTTGCTGTAATGTTTTGTCTCATTCTCACTCGCGAGAGCCGTAGGCGGAGGGCTGTGGTGGGAGGGGAAACACATTCCACGCAGGTGCCAAGTTGATTTCTGCGTGTAGTATTCTCATGTAAATAATGCAAAGCGTTTACAAGTGATGGAAGGGACAGCTATAAAATCGGTGTCCCAGTGAAGTGGGGAGGGGGTGCGTTTACATAACCCTATTACGTGACTAAAGATTGGTGGCGCAGTGCATTTAGTACTCTTTATAGTACCGTTCCGTTTTTTCACCTTGTAGTTAAAACTTAGTTAGAGTTTATTCATCATCATCATTTCAGACGTAGGGTGTCCACTGCTGAATATAGGCCTCCCCTATAGATTTCCAGAGTGACCGATCTTGCATCACCTTTTACAATATAATAAATATATATACATCGTCTATATTATATATATGTATAAAGCTAACCTTCGAAACTATAATATTATGTGCACTCGAGAAATCGTATAGAACTTGGCTGTATTATAATCAGTACATTGGCTTGTACCCTTTCAAACATATGGTTGGTTTCCCAATACATTTTCGGGTTACAACTTTATAGGTTGTTACGCATGATTACAGGGTTTTTGTGGAGATTTTTATTTCATGTTATTATTATCCTAAAACTATTTCTGTAGTTATTTACTGAATACCACATTTCGTAATGATAGACAATTTACATAACTTTGTGAATTTGAGATCTTATTCAAGACAACCTAAAGATTATTATTTTACGAGTAACTAGACTTTTTTCACGATTAAAGAAAAACGCGATCTTACAAATAATAATCATCATCATCATCATCATCAGCCTGTAGAAGTCCACTGCTGGACATAGGCCTCCCCCAAAGAGTTCCATGACGAACGGTCTTGAGCCTTCTCCATCCACCGACTTCCCGCAACCTTCACAATTTCGTCGGTCCATCGGGTGGGGGGTCTTCCAACACTTACAAATAATAAAAACGATCAATGAAGTAAATTATTATTTAGCGCATCAAGTTACAAGCTCGCAAAGTAATTTTGTTAGTTAAGGTTATTAAAAAAAATTATTAATGAACTCATTTTATTGATTTATTTAATAGTTATTATTAATGTTTTACTTATAAAAATGTTAAAAGATAAACAACGCATAATGTATTGTCATCTCTTACTATTACTTAATGAGAAACAGCGACAGGGAAATTTTAAACAAAACTTACTAAGAACCTATCGTTTATAAAAGGGGCTAGTCTACAAAAAATAGAAACTATTATGAGATACAAAAGCCTTCAATTGTGTTTTTTTTATAATTTTCTAAATTATACATACATACATAAAATCACGCCTGTTTCCCAGGCGTAAATTATTCTGTAAATTATATTGCTATGTAATTTATGTTATTTGTTACAGTTCCACCTCACCAGCTCATTTTGTATGACAAGTCGGGCCGAGACGTCTCCGGAGTGGTGGGTCCTCTTGAAGAAGGGAATGAATTGGTGCTCATCTGCGAAGTAAGAGGGGGTGAGTCATTCTCCAGTCATTTATCATTTATCAATATCGTCAGCTAGCAAACAATGCCACGCGATTCACAGCCACACCGCAAACATCTGAAACATCAATAGGTATTTGTTTTGATTTTGAGACTAATCAAATTTATGTAAAAAATATTTTGAATAATTAGAACTATTTATAGGACTTATGAAATGACAAAACAATATTGTGTCTTATTGCTTTTAAAATGAATAAATAAAACAGTTTTAGTCCCTCCTGTAAAAACTTGCTCGGTGTTGTTTTCTAGCCAACGATATATATATAATTAAACTTCTACTACGTTCGCACTGAGTGACTGACTGACAGTCAACGCACACCCTAAACCAAAATACTAAGGAATGTGAAATTTTTAGGAAAGCTTCCAGTTGTAGTGTAGGGATGCACAAAGAAAGGAATTCCCGCAACTTAAGCCCTGATGGGGTGCATCGGGCATCCATATTCTCTGTTGTGATCCACTGTGTACAATATACAAGCACCAGTTACCGCAATTGTAGTGATCGATTCACAGGTGGCTTTGAAATACATGTAATGCTTAATTTTCTTTCGTCGTCTCCTTGCGGTATGTGTCTCTGTACCATCATCATCATCGTGAGACTGATGAAGTCCACTGCTGAACATAGGCGTCCCCCAAAGAGCCCCACGGCGAACGGTCTTGAGCCTTCTCGATCCACCGACTTCCCAATGTCGTCGGTCCATCGGGTGGGGGGCCTTCCAACTCTGCGTCGTCCGGTTCATGGTCGCCACTCGAGAACCTTTGTTCCCCAACGGTTGTCGGTTCTGCGAGCTATATGGCCGGCCCACTGCCACTTCAACCTGCTCATTTTGTCTCTGTATATGGTCTGTGTCAAACAATAATTTTATTCATAAAAAGGCTCTTATTCCATTTTTTTCAATATACCTAATACATAAAGGGTCGTGAATCTCAATCCTATTTTCTAAGATTTATGATATCAGCATACTACCTATCTGAGTAGAGACAATGATTGAAAGTAATGTAAATGATCAATGCTTTCACTTTCTAACATTATATTACCGTTCTCCATCAAAGTCTATGTACCTTTCTAGCCTCAAACCCTAAGTTATCTTAGAATAATCTTTTCACATCTATTTTGTATTAGCTATTGAATTTGTGGAAACCAAAAACGTAAACGAAACATGACAGAAAATAAAACTTATTTTGCTATCAAATTTTGTGCCTACAGAGGGAACGTTTGTAGGCATTGTATTGGCGTTAGACATTTTATTGATGCCTCTCCAGAGACCCGTAGAAGAAACTTTGAATACAGCTTCACGTATACTCGTAGGTATTGGTATAAAGGTATCTTTTTATGAATTTCGTTGCCAAAAATGTTACCCGTACCATAAAATAAATTTTATCACCATTTTCTATGTCAAAAATAGAGTGTAATAAAAATGTATTTTACTCTATTTTCCATGGCTCGTGAAACAATAACACCTATGTTATAGCCAACGCATTACGATACATAACTTTTACGACTTAAAAAATCACGTTTCAGCAAACAATTTCCGTAAATTATATTTCCGTGGTGGCCCGGCTGAAGAATAGGCCCTTCCATATCTATCTACCCGTGGATGGCATGTCAAACTAGGGGATGGGCAGCAGCGTTCTCTAATCATAATAGTTCTTACTGCGCTCCCTTACCTTACTACCTGGCGTGGTGAGTATGTGCAAATTCCCCCCACATGATAGGAGTCGCTATGAAAATCTGCGCGGCCTATGTTCAGCAGCGGACGTTCTACTGCTGAAATGATGATTGTGATGATGATATAGATTTTCATATGGACAAATTCTAACAACCTATGTAATGAAGAAGAAGAAGCCCACCTGTCAGAACAAGTGCGGTACCGCGTGTTTTTATATTATTATGTATGTTAGTCTTTAAGGTATAGGTATCTATATGGGCCGTAGGATAAGAAAAAATCCATCTGCTTTTTATTCTATTCTTGCCTGAAATAAAGTTATTGTATTTTATTGTAATGCTACACTTCACAATACTGAGCCTAACATTTGATAAATTGAAATAATCTTGTAGGTAAAGGTAAAAAGTCTGTTAATAATCATAAATATGTATTGTTTTTTAGTAGAAGTTAACATTATGAGGCACCTTATTCGGGAGCTGGCCACTCCATGCACCACTCCTGCTTGTTATTTCGAGGTGCCTATTCGAGATTTCAATCATTTTCAAGAAAGTTTCGTCCAAAATTGACAGTTTTAAACATCGTTGATATGGAAATAGGTCTATAAAGTGCAACTTCACTAGAATCTAGATTTTATAGCCACACCAACTGCTAGTTATAATTTGATTGTCCGGCAAGCTGAGCGCTATTCATTCGAGAAATAAGCATAGTTACTCCTCTCCAACTGGGAGATGAGAAATTAAAGCGATTACTTTGATATATCGCTCTTAAACTTACCGATAAGTCACTCTGAGAGATCGGCTCCAAATGGCACCCGGTGTAAAGTTATCCATCGCAAGATACGATGGGGAGGCGAGGGAGGATCACAACTCAAACACAAAATTAGACGCTCTACTAGATATGCTCGTCTTTCAAAGTTTATATTGAGTTTAAATTATCAATGGTCACTTTTAGGAGCTGGTGCGGTTGAATTAACTTTGAGAGTTGAATCCATTTTAACTTTTAACGTAGATCTTTTAAGAAAACAATCTTTGGCAAGTAAAAAGTTTTTCGTGAATTAAAAAAGCTCTTTTGCCGGTCTTATATATCTTGCACCGTTAACTGCTGTGGATTTTTTTCACCATATGAGTTTTTTATTTGTTTTATGAATGAGAAGTGAAACAAATAAAACTCTTATATAACATTTTATATATCACATTTTTATGCTTGCATAACCTTCATGTTACAAAATAACTTAACATACTTTATCTAGTTCCATTATTTTCACAAGTACAGGTAAACCACAAGCTGAAGAAATGCTTCGCTCGCGTGCTTACCAAAATATTTTCTAACCCAAACCTACTGAAACCACATTTACTTAGAAAACAGATTATGAGCGCCTGTTTAGGGCACTTACTAGTACCTACCTATGTACGCACACTTTCATATTTTGGCATGAGCATCAGAGCTTATGTGGTTTGTTTTGGTATAGCCTCTGTCACCGAACGCAAATTGTACATTATTTTATCCATATCATAACGCAGCCATACCATAGATTCGTACTGAATCGACAGTTATTATGCAGCATCCATCGATACAATGTTGACAACATTAATAAATTACCCTCTTCCTCCTCCTTAGAAGTGGGGATTTCTAGAAAATAATAGAAATGATTCTCGATAAACGGCATACTTACGTATCTAGGCTTTGATTTAGTCGGAGGCTGATAAAATTGGTGGTACCTGTTTATTATGTAAATGTAGCCCAAAGTTGCAAGCCTTGAATAAACCGCCGCTAATCCTCCGAAGCGCTTAATGTTTCGAGTTGGAATTATGCATAGCCCTAGGGATTAGCGGGTTGTCATCCCGTGTCTCGCTACGAACGACTTTACTGATCGTTTTCATGGTCGAATGTACGGACAAATAGCTAACTCACCCAAATCGGGAACGGTTTTTGGCCGAAGGAATGTACTATCATCGGCTTTGTTCTTGACCTTCATACTATTGAGTTATTTTCTTTTTGTTATTTTTTATAATATTATTTTATTGCTAGGTTATTCACAATCACCTATCCACAACAATGATAGAGCATATAGGACGTTAGCACATTTCCATATAGATCACTTGAATCCCTAATGCGCATAATGATCATAATAATTTATATTATACTTCCGCCCGCGACTTCACTCATGTGGTACCTATGAAGATAAAAAGTAACCTATGTGCTATTCCAGACTATAATCTATCTGTATAAATTTAATCCAAATCCTTTCAGCCGTTCGGGTGTGGTTGAACCACAAACTCCAAACATCCTCACAAACTTTTGCATTCACAATATTATGAGAACACATCATGCCATTTCTAGTCTAACTTTAAAGCTTTTATATTATAATAAGAAAGATTGAACAATAATATTAATTTAATTAACTCATGTTCTTTGGCATAAACAGAAACACTCACAAATCTTCTCTCGATTGAATTCGCGATTTATTTCAACTGACTAAACTAGAAAGCGATTTCGGGACGAAGTCACTTGTTGAATTTTAAGTAGCTTTCTATTTACTTTTCCGTGTCGAATTATTTATCAGAAGGAAAATACGCACCTCTCACCGTAAGACAGGTTTACTTCATTCCAAGAACTTTTTGGAAACTAATCAAGTAAGTTGAGACAAGAACGAACGAACACAAATAAACTGTAAAAGAGAAATAGCACAATGTTGCTTTACCGTTATTATTATAGTGAAAAGTCATAAAACTACTCGGTACTAGAAATAAGATCGAAGAGTCTACACAGGCTGGTACGAACTTTTCTGTTAGAATACATTCGGTATGTTTGGTTGGTAATAATCTACTTCTTACTAAATAGTTCTTGTCATTTTGCAATATACGACGGAAATAATATAACCGTTTATAAAAAAAAAAAAATTAAACGGAAATCGTTTAAATTTTTTTTTATTAACCTTGTGACGGGCGCAACGATCTCTCAAACAACTAGGGCGAATATAATTGGATATTAACAAAGATAAATAGTAGAAATGATATTAGTTAGAACATGCTAATGTTGCGATTTTTAAAGTTTATCTTATGTGTATTGTGCCTCATCGATCATCGAAACATCAATTTTTTACCACACATCAAAGATCTCAGTTCGGGACAAACCAAGTATTTATTATAAATAGTTAGTTCTAGGGCAGTGAGTACATTTTATTTATAATTTAGTTTTAGTAGTTATCAATCTTAGAATATATTATAGTGAGGAATGATAACGCTATTTTATTTTGTATTTCATACAAAATAGCCTTGAAAGAAACTCTGCTTCAATTTCTCGAGAAAGGCAAGTGGAAGAAATTTCTCATTATACAAAATACAAGCCCAATTTTGACAAACAATAATAGCCGTGTCGGCGGCTGTTCTTCAGGGAGTTGGTTGAACAAGTAAGTTTGTTGGAATAACTGACGTGGAATGATCAATATTGCCGGGGCCCAAGTCGGGGCCGCGATAACGTAATTACTGGCAAAGCCTCGCCCAAGACACGGCCAAAGTTGCCCAGGCCGACTACACAGCTCCATTTACCTAGTTATCTTCACTGGAACTTTACATTTTTAGCAATTACTGTCGCTAAGCTCCTCAGTTTAAAAATGTCTGCGAGCATTGTGGAAAATTCCGCATTTTCCTCAAGCGAGCTACAATTCCGCATAAAATTTTGTTTTATACTCGGGTGACCTTCATTGGGGTCAAGACTTACAAATACATAGCTTTATGATTCCTTCATTCATCAAAATAAGTAGTTTTGTTACCCACGAAAATAAGCTTTTTCCGCTATATCACGCAACAAAGCAGTCGATTTCTGCGAGATAAAGAAAATAGTGGCTGACGTAATGTATAGTCCGAGGTAAACATTAGTTGAAATGCTAATTTAATGTACAATATTAGAGGCATACAACATTCGGTAGGCAGGTTAGTACTTTTCCGACATGATATTCCTAAACATGATGGAAATTGTACATTTCCATCTTAACGCGACTCGTAATGTCACCTTGAACTAGGTATACAGGGTGATTCATAATATGTATACTATGCTGAACGAGGCTTAACCAAACTTTATTGCCAAACGGCAATAAATCGGAAAAATATTTAGTTTTTTTTGTTTTTATTCTAAGGTCAAGCGTCTTTCGGGATAGATAGCTAAGGAACACGTTGTATAAATATGATAAGTCCATTACAATACTTTGGTGGTATATTGCTGTATAAAATTGCGCCTAAATGCTATTGCAGAGATATAAAGCTTCGGACTATTACGTCTTACCGTTCGTAAAAATAGCTATAATTATTATTATAGCATGACGTATTATTCAGCCTTACATGCCATAACTTTAGGAAACTTCGTCATATTCTCTCGTCGCAGTAACACAGAGCCATAAGACACATTTTATAATCAGTTCGTGTTGCCAGTGATGAAATAATAGGGCACTGAGACTTTGTCACAAACTATTGCCCACACGTCTCAAGCTCAAACTCACACAACGGGCTATGGAGAGAGCTATGCTCTGAGTTCACTACATGCTAAAATAAGCCTGAGTTACTCCGTATAACACCAGCCACTGCCAGATGCCAGTGAATGTCCTATCAAAATCGGTCCAGCCGTTTCGGAGATTAGCTGGAACAAAAAAACAAACAGACTGACAAAAATTTTAATTGTATTTTTGTTAGAAGTCGGTACATACCGTATATAATTTCATATGCATTTAGTCCAAAGCTGTTTTTTTTACATTACAAACATACACGTCAATTTTATTTATTTGTATAGGAGATGTATAAATTATATATGTATAAAATGTACTCGCGGGTTTTTCGTAGTAGGTACTGATAATAACATTTTTTTTCTACAGGTAGACCAGCGCCAACAGTGATGTGGCTAATAGACGGGACTCCCGCTCCACAGTACATCGGCGAGAAGACTGACACGCATGTAGTAGTGAACAGGCTTGAGTTGCCCCACGTTAAACGTGAACACCTCAATACGACATTCAAGTGTCGAGCGTCGAACACTAACCTCGTCAGTCCTCAAGAGAAGACGGTCAGGCTTGAAATGAACTGTGAGTACAAATATTAGCACTAGCTAGGTGTCTAATAGCATTCTATCTACCACTGGTCCTCTACAAATGGTCACTAACCCAAGCATTCATAGGCCACTGTCACCAATTATTGTAACCGTCGGTTATGATGACTGATAATGTATGAAAACTTGTGTCAAACTACCTCATTAATGTAACCCCTCGCTTTACCCCTTTTAGGGATAATTTTGCAATAATGCTGAAACACGTAGTATACCTTTATTTCTTATCAAAAGCCGAAATATGTAGTTTCAGATCCATAAATTGAGGAATTATACAAACGTTCAACCCCTATTTCACCTTCTTCAAGATTATTTTTGAGACAAAAGATAGCCTCGGGCCTTCCCAGGATACAATCTAACTCCTTGCTTGCTCAAACTTCAATTACGATCCGTAAAGCCATTTAAGGTAAAAGGTTGTGAAAAGGTAACAAACAAACAAACAAGCAGAGTTACTTTCGCATTTATAATATTAAGGATGGATTAACAAATTGCAACATACATAAATTAACAATGGCTTTCCCCCATCACCCACTTGATTTATCGTTTTGTTAACAAGGCATTTGTTGCAGTGAAGGCGAACATGGTAGAGATCCTGAACAAGCCGGCGACGTTATCGTCCGAGCGATACGTCAACCTCGTGTGCGTGTCGGAAGGAAGCCGGCCGCCGGCGCAGCTTACCTGGTTCAAAGATAACAGGAAATTCAGGAGCTCGAGAGTCAAGGTAATAGTGGTTTGCCCCAAACCTGGCTCATCTCATCAGAGCTGGTAGGATGGTGGTAATGGCCCCACCGTGGTCGTCCGTCCGAATCCCGATCAATGGTGAATCTCTCAAATGGGGAAGGAAAACATCGTGAGTAAACCGGCATGTCCTGGAACCTAAAAATTCGAAGACATATTACATATGCAATATCCTTTTTCACTACACAGATTCTTTCACCTATTGTCATTTGCCCTTTTCATACCTACACCGTTAAAAAATAATCAAAAGATATCAGTAGACAAACAAACATATAACTACCTACACATTGATTCTTCCAAATCAAACAGATCTAGCTTATTTAGTCTGGCTCATTAATGCTCTCCCTATAAAACATTATTCGATTACCTCCAACAATAGTTAGAAGCCAATGAATACCAATAAGCAGTAACCAACAAACACCCTTTGTTCTAGACAGCACAAGCGAACAACGAAACTTGGGTGAGCAGTCAAATTCAATTCATGCCGTTGCCTGAAGACGATGGAACTCAGATCAAGTGCCAGGCAGACAACAGCGCACTTCCCGGGCAGAGCATCGAGGACTCCTTGAAACTGGATGTTGTTTGTGAGTTTCCACTTATATTGTAGTAGAACCATTTTATTTCTTTATTTATACAACTAAGGTGGCATAGAAGTGGCAAGCATACGGCCCAACTGTTGGTTACCATAGCCTATGAACGCTTGCAATACCGAAGGCATAACGCACGCGTTGCCGACCAAAGTGTTCTACAACTTTTAGAAAAACTGTTTTTCTCCCGACATTTTTCAGATCAGCTATTTTTGGTCTTTTTATCATCAATCACTAATTACTAAAGGCACGGGATATACATTATATGATTGCTACCTAAAAGCTAAAACACCTGAGTAGTGCTAAATTTCCAAAAGTCGTAAACCAAACTTTATTTCCAATTGTGTGTAGAATAAGCCCCTTTTCGGGATAGTATAGGTACATTATATGTGATGATCACCTTGTATAACGCTCCCTAAATGAAAAAATACATGTATGTCTACTGCTCACGTGTTCGCTCCCAATCAATGGGTATCTTACCCTTACCATCCAACGCAAACAAAATATGAATAATATGAAGGGCATTCACGTCTAGAAAATCCTTTCTCAAAGTTTTTCACGTACATTCAAGGTTAGGATTTTCTCAAGAACTCTCATTTTCTCGGTTGGTTCTCATTATGGAGATTGCGAAACATTGTAAATACCCAGAACGTGTGTGAGCTTTCTTATCTAAGGCCTACTATCCACCTAAGCTGTTCGTATTAGACGTGTCAAATAAAACCTAAGATCCGCGTGACTATATTTTGACACAATTGGTGATATAATATCTCTTAACCTTTTCTCCTCTCGTATTTGATGAATGATGAGCTTAATCCAGAAAGTCCTACACTTGGTATATGACCTCTTAATAATTCTATCAAGAGAATTGGCAAGATGTCAGGAGATATTACTGACGGCGTTATATTACCGACAGTTCATATTTAGATATGAAAACGAGGCATAATTGTTTGTTCAAATCCAGCGCTCCGTCTCGAGTGTCTGCGAATCTACGATGACACAATTAGCGCAACTTCTTAATTCGCGAGGACTCGTTCCCTAAACGAATATTGCTACAAAATAAGCAGTAAAGGAGCTCGGCTTAACCGGTTCGCACATCTCTAACATCGTTAACCTTAATTATCATTGCTACTTAGCGCCCGCTCAGCACATCCGCGCGGCTGACGCACAGCCCTTGTGGGAACCGCTCTAAAACAATCGCCAATTACGCAGAACAAAGCTTTTTAAAACTTACATTCAATTTAGTATAGATACTTTTTTCCAAGTTTAAAAGGTGTTGAGGTATTGTTATTAAAGAAACAACTGATGAAAAACATTGAACATAAAACTTTTTATCTATCCTAACGAGCAGAGCTGAATTATAAAGTTTGTATTTAGTATTATAGATTCCTTTGGTTAGTTCTCTAATAATCAAGGTAATTAACAAAAAATGGTTTTTTAGCACACCTTACCCTTGAGGCATTAAACACAAACACTTTGTACGTTCTAAATGAAAGTGCCAACAATTTAAACTCGCGTTGCAACCGTATTGTAATTAAGTTTCATTACCTTCACAATCATGAGCTCTAAATGTTCTTTAATGTTACTTATGAGTGGGATATTAAAAGAAAATAAACCACGCTCAATTATTTAATTATTGCAATCGTCACTCCTCATTTTCATTTTATTTCTAGAAAACCACTCTTTATATGCTTTTTTGCATCGGGTTCGAAAGAAACACTCATCATTTGCTCTCAGAATTCCACTCCACGATTAATAATACGAGCCGAGAAGAATACGTAAATAGTACTCTCTCGGTCTTCTTACGAAGATAAGACTTGGTGAAATATATACATTCAATGCCAGTTCTGTAAATTCACGCAACTCGCCGATACAAAGATTAGCTCAGTTTCAGTATACGTAAACGGTATTTACAAACTATCATTAGCACTTAACTAGGGTTATCTAGCGGGTTAGCTAGGCGCTGCCGGCCGCTGCCCGCTTCCACAATGCCTTACAAGAACAGTTCTGGAAAACGAAACTTCCCACGGACAGTTTACCCAGTGCCACCAACTTGCCTCAAACTAATTCCATCTAATTAAGTCTGTGGCCGGCCTCTGGACTCAGACGCTTGGCTTACGACGACTTCCACCCGACACCTTCCTGTCTGAAGGATTAATTTGACTTGGTCCATCTCAGTTCTGCATAATCGTTTGACACGGTACGTTTGTTTAAGCCACTACCCTAGGGATTGCGCAATATACAAGGACCCCTGGGAATATCGCAACTCGATATATACCGTGTCAACTCCAATGAAATCTGGCAACAACTAAAATTCAGATTACTTTTTGCAATTTTTATATGTAAGCTTCTCAGAATCCCTGATTATTTTAAACTTTGGCTTATGCCGTTATTTAACGGATTTTCGTTGACAATAATTTATAACAGGCTACCCGTAAAACAGTATCAAAAACTAACTCGTGCGGACGAAACTCAGTAAAACATAATTAAAACCTTGTTAGTGTTCGAGACCACACACAACATCAACACTTTACATCCACTGAAGAGAGGCCAAAAACTAATTCTGACTAGTGGGGCCGCCTCCTCGCACCCGGCGAATCCGGATGGCAGAACGCTCGAAGGGATTAAACCCGGTTTAACACCACGTTCAGATGCCAAAACATAACTTGGCCAATTTATTTACAGAAACCTACAAACCCCAATCTGCCTATTTTTTTACAAAGAAATAAAAAGCAATTAAATTGGCAATAAATCGAATGGATTCATCAGTCGGTCAATGGAAAAGCGCGAGGAAAGCCGCCGACTATATTAAGGAGGAATATTAATTTCAGAATAAAAATAAATTGTATTTAGTTGTCCTCGGCGAACTGTTAAGCATTCAGAGCGGAGAGAAATTCCTTGCCTCGCGGCGTGAATCGTTTTGGCAACAATTTAAACGTTAGAACCGTAAATGTTTATTTGGAGAACGGGTGTTTCCTTCGGCCGCGGGGCGAAGTCGTTATAGGTCTTTAATGGCCAATAAAGTGTCAACGCCCGTTCTTAGCCGCAGATAAGTGTTCACCTGGAGCGCTGCCCCATTGCAAATGCTATAGGAAATCTAACGCCTTTTTTAACCGACCTCAAAACGGAGGAGGTTCTCAAGTCGGCTTTTTTTTTTGTGTATCTTACTCGATATCTCCGCCAATACTAAACCGATTTTGATAATTTTTGCGTTGGTGTAATTCTTGCGTAATTTAATTCCTGAGGGATTGCTATTTGTCCCGTAAAACTTAAAAAACGTCATCATCTCTTGAAATCACGACTTGCCGAAAATTTGTTTTGTCGACGTTGGTATGGCATGGTTATCCCTGCGACTTCGTTCGGTTGCTGCTATTTTTCATAAACTGTGTGTCGGGAATTCCTTTTTGTGCACCCATACGTTACAACAGGAAGCTACCCTGCAAATTTCATACTCTTGTGATTTTGGTTAGACTTTGCGTTGATTTTCAAAGAGAATAAAACCACTACGTTTGATTGTCAGTCAGTCAGTCAGTACCGTAAGAGTTATTATTGATGATGAAAGGATGTCATACTTACTTTTGTTTTTTATTCGAATGTTTAGGTAGCCTGTGACATCCTCAGTAGGTAAGCAAAAAGAGGTTGATATTAATCTTGTAATTATTCAGGAATTTTAAGTCGGCTTTTAGTTTTTGTGAAAAATATCTTATCTCTAGTACCATAGAGTAGTTCCTTTTATTCAATGCAATTCCCATAATTTATTATTTTATAAGAGACAGTTTTCCAGAAAAGTAATCGAAGTAAAACAACCGCACTTTTAAAATATTAGGCGTGAGTCATTAGAATACGAAAGCGTGCAAAATCTTTATTTTATTTGCAAAATTTCGGAAATAAACACTTTTTACTTTGTTTTTCGATCACTATTCTAGTTTATCACGACACTACTGGTCAATAGTTCAGAAAACAAAAATATTCCCTACGACACTTCGGTAGTGTAGCTTGGTAGAGTTATGGATATGATTGAGGTATTCAATAAAAGAAAGAAAATGACAATAAAAATCAGGTCATGGTGACCTGCTAGAGAGACCATAAATTATTATGGTCTCTCAAAATAACTAGATGATACGAGATAATTTACCCTGAGATCAAAAGGAAATTGAATAAAACAACGTCCAAATCAATAGGAGGTCGATAGAGCTGATTCATTCATCGAATGTAAAGGACCATGATGGATTTTTTGTGTTTCTTTACTTTGATATCACTAAGCTTTATTACTTGTCACTGGAAAGGAAGTTGTAAAGGTTCTAAGAAAACTCCTTAGAAAAAAGCTTTTAAAACTAAGATCCCTCTTAGTAATAACAGTCTCTCGAATCCCCATGATATTCCCAGAGTATTCTGTAGTTAATCTTTTTTATAATTATTAATTATCATCATCATTTCACACGTATGAATATATATACCTACCCATGAACGTCGCTTCTTACGACATTCATGGGTAGGTATATATAGAGGTGATTATACTTCGGCCTTGGCTACCACGTTTTTTTCGTCCAGTTATAATTATTATTTTATGTTACAACATTCGATTCGGTTATTTTACAACAGAAAAAACAGTATTGACAAGAAATATCTGTGGAGTTTAAAAAAAAATACAATTCCCGATACTTTCGGACTTTTGTAACTGAGATTATCATGGGTTTTAAAAGTCGAAACTTACAAAAATATCGTGCACACGAAAATAAGTGGTGCAAAAGGCTGGAAATAAAATCCTTGGACCGTACAAGCATGGACTACATTAAACCGCGTTATCGCCTGCCGCAACCGCTGACATCGCAACACTCGGTTTTTATGAAACCGCCTGTATTGCCACGCAGACCATTTAGCAGTTCCACAGACAAAGTTTTGGCAGAATTTTAAAGCGATAAGCGTCCTTATCGCTTTGGGAATAAGCGGTTTAGGTTCAGTTTGAGAACTCGATTTTTGGATTACTCTTGTCAACTTTCGAAATCTAGTTATTGGTTCAATCTCTTTTGTCATTTTTGAGTTGCTTTGGCTTTAAACCGGCAATGGCGTCGTCGGCTATGAGCTGTTTTTCTTCCAATCAACTTTTCTAGAGGCCTATAATATATCTAGCCTGAATAAGAACTAGTTGGTAGGAATTATCTCGTACTAAACTTATTTTATAAGAATCATTTATGCACAGAATACATGTCATAAATTACATTGGTCCAGTAATTTGAACCTGATGTGCAAATATTAAAATGTGATTATGTGTACAACGTGTTCCGTAACTTGTATTCTATCCTGAAATGGGCTTAGTGTATAAAATAAAAAAAAACAAAAAAGTAACTTATTTATTTTATTATCTTTAACACCAATTTTTAAAGATACGCAATGTTCAACATTTAGATTACTATATAACAGCTGAATAATTGAGTTTTAACTGAATATTTATGGATCACCTTGTATAACAACAAACGACTTTACAGGAAAATTCATTTTTTGGTTCATATAACACTATCGCAACGTGCCTACGTTGACTAAAAACGAGCCGGCTTTAAGCAAGACCAAAAGACTCTGCGTTATCCTAATTTCTAAAATGATTTCAACCTCGGACGAAATTGTTTGCTATCCCGGTGTGTTTGTTTCAGATCCTCCAGTGGTGTCGCTTTCGCTCGGCAGCACATTGAATCCAAATGACATCAAAGAAGGTGATGACGTGTACTTTGAGTGCTCAGTCAAGGCTAATCCCAGGGAACACAAAATATCATGGTATCATAATGTGAGTATCAAGAAAGCCAGAAAAATATATTTTACCAACAATATACCGGCCGTGTAATTTAATATAATTTAGTTTTATTAGATATATAACTTTTTCAACAAATCTACTTGATTTAAATATGTAACTAGCTGGTAAGGAAATAAAGAGGCTTATTTATTATTATTATTATTTATTATACCGGCCGTGGTGGCCGGCTGAAGAATAGGCCCATCCATATCTACCTATCCGTGGATGTCGTAAGAGGCGACTAAGGGAAAAAAGCTAGGGGATGGGCAGCAGCGTCCCTCATTTATCAACGATAGCTCTAACTGCGCTCGCCAACCCGCATGGCCAGCGTAGTGAGTAGGGGCAAATCCCCCCACATGATAAGGACTCGCTCTGTTTGCGAGGGGAGGCCATGTTCAGCAGTGGACGTCAGCGGCTGAAATGATGATGAATAATATATTATATGAATAATAATAATTCATATGAGCAAAAAGAACTTATTTCTGTTTATTTCTTAATTTTTTAAATCACCTGTTTTTATTATTTTTATCATGTTTTTAAATAACTTATTTTTAACCGTAAGAAAAGTTGGGCATCCAGATTGCTACCTTAAACAACTAAATTAATGAGTTTGAACTGGTTCGACCTCGACAGCTGATATTTGCATAGGTAGTGTTTTTCCAATAAAAAAAGTGAAATTTCCAAAAGCCGTAGAACAAACTTTATTTCTAATTGGGTGTAGAATAAGCCCCATTCGGGATAGTCTACGTATTATGAATCATCTTGTATATAAATTTAAATCATCCGCCTCCTCACGGATCCGGCCAAATTCAAAAGAAATCTTAATTTTATGATCGCTCAAGTAGAAAATTGAGAATAATGAACACAATAGGCAGGTAAATCTGAATTCAGGATTGATGAAGATAAACAGTTTCGTGAAAATAAAGGAAAAATGAAATTGCGTCCGTAGGTAAAAATACTGTGGTGTTCATCTTAATGATAAATAATAATAATTTCGTAAGTCAAATAAATGATAGAAAAATATGTACCAAATATTCATCAAAAGAAAATAAAACCGACAACTGAATGTTATCCAGTTTACAAATTTTAATGTGAACATTTTTATGTAGGTACTCAGGTCCCAGGTGCCAAGTCAGGAATGATACCTAGGGGGGAGTCATAGACCATTTCAAACATATTAGGTTTGGATGATTTTAGTTCAATCGCGCCGTAGCTTCTGAAGAAATTATTAATCGCCCGTTACGCCGAGGTCGTTGAAAATCGCCAAAAAATATTTGTATTTTAATTGGTTAATATTTGACGTTTGCTATCGTATCGTAACCATAAAGCCACCACCATCTTAATTATTTGGCTCAGTTATAGTACAAAATTTATTTTTAATCAGAGTAAAAATAATAAGACACTGTTTACAAAAAACTAAAAACCGACTTCAAATTCCTGAATATTTACAAGATTTATATCAACCTCTTTTTTTTGTTATCAACCTCTTTGCGTTTTTATTACACTGGCCACCTAAACTTTCGAATAAAAAACAAAAGTAAGTATGACATCCATTCATCATCAATAATAACCTCTTACGGTACTGACTGACTAACTGACAATCAAACGTAGCATTTGAGGTATTCCTCGTAGCGCACCCAGATGAAGCGCACCAAAGTACTTCGACATAGCGCACCCGTTTTGGTGCGCTTCATTCAGTAGCTATAAATGTTAAGTTTTTATTCCTCGTAGCGCACCAATGACAATGTAGCGTCTAGTGATGGGGTTGTTGGGATCTTATACCATACCATAACCATACCATGTCACGGTCGACAAAAACAAATTTCGGCAAGTGGTGATTTCAAGAGATGATGGCGTTTTTTTAAAGTTTTACGGGACAAGTAGCAATTCCTCAGGAATTAAAGTAATATGGGACCACCCCGGGATCATACTCTTTACACCAGTGAAAGAATTATCAAAATTGGTTTAGTATTGGCGGAGATATCGAGTAACATACACACAAAAAATAAATTAAAAAATAAAAGATACAGCCGACTTGAGAACCTCCTCCTAAAAATATACAGCGCAAACGAAAATCCGCAACAGAAGCTATTAATTGGTTACTTTAATTTATTAGACTAGCCCTGGTATTCTCATTATATTTCCACTCCACTCATTCCAACATCTTACTCATATTAATTTCGTAGAAATTTTCGACAAATTAATCGATGAAAGCTACAAGCATTTATTTAGCTTTTTTCCAAAATATCCCATAAAACAGTTACTGATATGATTATATTAACAGACCACAGAAATACGCTTATTCACGTGGAATGCTAAATTGGTAGGATTATGTCGCTACTCGTGTTGCTAAACTGAAACTATACATTTCACTTTATTGTGTGATAAGCGGTTTATTTTCAATGCAAATAAACCGCTAAGTGATTTAGTTTAACACAATAGATTCGCTTTAAACTGAATAATTGGCCGTGGTGGCCCCGGCTTAAGAATAGGCCCCTCCTTATCTCTATCCGCGGATGTCGTAAGAGGCGACTAAGGGAAAAAAGCTAGGTGATGGGCAGCAGCGTCCCTAATTTTAACAACGATAGCTCTAACTGCGCTCGCCAACCCGCATGATATCCTAACGTCTAACTAGTTACATTAAGTTATTTTTTTAAATCGCATGCTGTGTTTATCTATAATTGATTGTGTAATAAGTAAGTATCTATAATTTTAGGCTAAGCATGAATTGTTACAACAATCGTTGATAAACCAAAAAAATAAATAAATAAATGATATGGAATTTGCTCTGTCTGTGGGGGAGGCCAGGTTCAGCAGTGAACGTCGTACGGCTGAAATGATGATGATGAAACTGAAATCTCGCGATGTATAGTAAAAGTTTGTTGATGATTAGGCACAATTCAGATAAACTTTGCAAATCGCATCGTTAGCATGCTCTAACTAATATCCATTAATACCTGAACTATGAATTCATTGAAACTTTACCAAATGGGAGCTCACGTTTCTATTGCTACTATTTTTGCAGTATCTCAAAAACCATGGGTCTTGAATAAAAATAAAAATCGTTTTGGAATGTATGAACAAAGCTCTTTCATATGACACCCCATTTCATTTATTTGTATAACTTTTCTTTTGTTAGCCTCTATTGGGCCTATATTTTAACAACCCCTTATGAAGCTGATTGTACTCATATTCTTAACAGCAAATCTTGATAGGTAACTGTTGGCCTACTAAAATCCATGTAGATCGAATTGACGGTTTGAAAGTTATGCTCTAACAAACATACAACGCCGTTTCATCCAAGTAGTTTGAGGGCTCTTCGCTCGCTTCTCTTGCTCGATCAATTAATTTCAACACGGTCACTGCAATTTTGTATGTCTTTATTCTTCTAGGATAAGCCAGTACTCCAAAATGTGGTCTCAGGAGTCATAGTGAGCACAAAGTCCCTGGTGCTACAGAAAGTCACACGAGATCACGGAGGCGACTACTCGTGTCGAGCGACCAACGCATTAGGGGAGACAGCCAGTGAAGCAACTCATCTCAGTATACAGTGTAAGCAATATTTTATATGACACCTAGAATAAATAACACCCAACAGTCACATACATAGTCCTGACCCAACACTAGGAGTCACTGTCTCGTTGGTATCAAAAACTACGAGTACCATGGTATCACAACACCCCGACCCGGAACAAATATTTGCAGCGCATGCAAACATTTGTCCCATAGTGGGAATCGAACCCGCAACCTTTGCGACGGGCACTCGCCCACTACGCCACCGAGGTCGTTTTCTGAGTTAAGAACACTTATCTATTCCAATTTCATCATACCTAATTGGTTGAGCCGTTACGGCGTGATTGAACCACAAACATCCAAATATCCAAACATCCTCACAAAACCATTTGATGTCTATATGTATAGTCAAGTTGTGCAGGGAACTTGAATATTTGTTGTATGTTCTTTTTTTCCTGAGTATTACATTCAGGCAAATATCTTTACATCTATCTGATGGGCTTCTAAAGAAAAATAAATAAAAATCGTTAAAAAAAAACAAAAGGCAAACTGCCATATGCAATCTATGGCGTTATGAGACACAAATTGTTGTTTGATAAAATAAAAATTGGATTTTGATACTTTTTTCTTCTCTTCAATCATCAACCGTCTTTCATTAAAAATTAATTAGACACACTTAAAACCAGGAAAATTTCCCCTAAATAAACACAAAGGCAAACAAATTCCAATCACGTAATAAGCGTAATAATAATACATAGTGGGTCAATAATTTAAATTAAAATGTATAACCAAATTCCTCATTATAATTAATTTAACATGGATTTCTTTTTATACTACTGAGGTGGCAATCAAGCATACAGCCCACCTGTTGGTAAGCGGTTACCGTAGCCTATGAGCGCTGGCAATACCAGAGTCATCACGCACGCGTTGCCGACCCCGAACCCCTTCCCCCCTAAAGAGCTCTGGCAACCTTACTCATCGCAGGAACACAACACTATTTGAAACAAATAATGTTATTTGGCTGCGATCTTCAGAAAGGCGGAGGTACCTCCCCAGGCGGGCTGCTCCGATTCAGAACGAGAAAATCTCGCTGTGCCCTACCTCCTCCAAAAATGATTTAACTGTCTTTCACTAAAAAAATATCATACCCACTTTATACTGGTAAAATTGCCCTATAAACAGGGAGACAAACAAATTCCAAAAACGTAAGTAAGCGTTATAATAATACATATCGTGTCAATAAGTTAATTAAGTTATTATAGGAACACAAATTTCTCATTTCAAATTGGAAGTCTTTTGTTCGTTATATATCATCACTTCTTAAGAAGCTTTCGTCTGGCGTATCAATCATGCTATGGAAAATCTTTGCACAGATTTGTTACAGTCAGCAGAGTGTACAAATGTATTGAACGGAATTACAGCTTTGTACGTGAATGTAATACCGATAAATATAATTCTGTAGAGGGTTGCGCCAATCCAGCAGTTATAATTGTTGTACATATATTTATACAAATGTTAAATAATTAAGGCTACATTTACTGTCTTTTGTCTGTCTTTCTTCCTTAGTTTCTTATATAAATAATGTTCATTGGTAATTAATATAACGAACACTGTTCTAAGAAGTCCTGAGGGAAATAAAAAGCAGTAAAGTAATAGGTAATGGCCGGTTCACATTATTCCAGTACCATTCCAGCCTACCTATAGATAGTAACTGGTGGCTTTCAAAAGAGATGGTAATGCCAAAGTTGTGCTATAGAAATATAAACAACTAGAAGACACTGTCTCACTTCATCTCTGTTTCACTTTGTGTCGTGGGTTTACCAATTTTCATATTGAAATTAAGTTTGTCAACATTGAATGGCATTGATTTATGCCTTTTCGTTTATCTTTTATCTTTTGATGTTTCATCGCAGCATAGCGACATCAAGCTACAACTTGGAAACCATTTCCGGGAAAATCCCTCATTGAATTAGCAGTTTGTAAAGACTTAAATAATGCATTCCAGTCCAACGCTGGCATTCACTTACTGGATTCAGCGACTGGAATAATATGAAACAAGCAAACAAGTGTTGCTTTGCGTGGTTGCAAATATTTATAGTTATTAAGAAATCTACTTTAAATCACATTAAATCTAGATCAAGTTTTGTGGCTAAGTAGTCAGAAGTAAAGTTTTCGTCGTGATCTCATTCTACCAACATCAATCTTATGGAGGCGCAGACACTGTGTTGAAGATTTAGCTCATCTCTTTTTTTGTTAGAATACGAAAAAATGTACCGTGGCACAAATACTTATTTGAAAAATTAAACGTTATTTTTTTTAATCGTAATCAGTGATTGATTTCATATTATATTGACTGATCCAATAACTAAGAGGACAAATCTTATTTTTTTGAAAATACTACTTTTATAAGTATTTATCATCATCATTTCAGCTGTAGGATATCCACTGCTGAACATAGGACTCTCCCATAGATTTTAAGAGCAGCTTCCTATCCTGTGCGGGGAATTTGCCCATACTCCCCACGCTGGGCACGCGGGTTGCAGAGCGCAGTTAGAGCTAGCGTTGTTAAAAAAGGGGACGCTACTGCGCATCCCTTAGCTTATTTCTCTTATGCCTCTTACAACATCTACAGACCAAGATCCAACAGATATGGAGGACCTTTTCTTCATCCGGAACCACCAAAGCCAGTCTTAGATATTAAATGCATGAAAATATGATTCACTCTGTTTAGTAATTTAACCAAACATTAGCAGCAACCGGTGTAAATTTTACAATTCCAATACCTTAATAATTTTTGTTTCGCTACTCTTGAATTATTCGAAGAGTTTTCCGATCGCCTGTACCGTATCCCCTTCTATTCGTTACCTTAGGTCGTTTGTTTCACTTTTGTACATTCACAGTCGACAGTTTGTTCCATTTTATTGAACCGAAGCCTGCACCGTCACAAATCTAAGGTGAAGAAATGCCGGTTGTTATACGCACGCGGCGCACGATACTTGCCTGCCGTAATATTAATCTGAGTATATTTTCATATTCCGCTGAGGTTGTAGGGGATAGAAATTGTTATGGGCTGAAACATGTTTTGGATGAACATAAAACTGTTGTTTGTAGAGCCTCCGCCAAAATTTAAAGAGGTGTTTCCACGCGGAACGGTCGTATCGAATCGAACTCTGACCTGTGCTCTGACCTCGACTTCTGAACTAGGTCTTGGGTTCACAGCTTACACAATGGAGGGCATGCACCAATGAGCTTTTTGACTTTGGGTTTTCACTTCGTTTAAGCCCTCGTAAAGTCCCCGAAATAAAACTTACAAATGATAACATCTCTCATTCGGTAAAATAAAATAAATCTCATCGCACTTGCTAGATCTCATCGCCGATGGGCTCTATTTATGGTCTCTTCAACGGAAATTTTAAGATATTTCTTGTAAAGAGATATTTCTTGGAGAGAGAGTAACATAATTGCGTATAACCACAGGAAATACACTACAGTTCTTGATATATGTTTACTCGAAATTCAAGAGGCGTTTAAACTTATTCATTCGTTTGCTCATTTGCGGTATTTCTACTACGCCGTACGAACTGTAATCTCCAAAGTCATGTGACGTCTACCGATTCGTATTGAACTCACGTAATAAATTCCAGAGCGTATTTCCTTGTTGAAGAAAGTCTGTGTGATATTTATGTTAAATACCGAATTAGGTTTGTTATTTACTCAAGTAGTAACTTAACTGAAATTAAATTTAATTGAATGATGAGATCAATACATCTTGTGTAAACTTTTTATTGTAAATGCCATAGGCCACCTTTTCATTCGTGTAGCATCGTGATTGATCCAATCAATTGAAAGGGGATCTTGGACCCAATTTTAATAACAATAGAGCGATAGTCGTTCTGATGAAAGGATCCTATAACAATGAAGCTATGATCTTACAGTTCAGTTTCTGAAGTATTCCGCAAATAATATTAATTCCCGATTGCACTTTCCAGCCTATTGAATCTTATAACTGTAAGTAAATTCGCTCAAAGGGTTCCCCTTCCCGTTCAAATATTTGAGGCTTTAATGAAAATCTAAGGCGGCGAGGAGCGCAGTTCTCAAGACACCTAAATGAATCATGGCTTGGGACTGCGCTTGCTTCGAGTTGGGCAATAAAATTTATATATCGTCCAACTTCAGCTATGATTTAACGAACCGAATTTACAGCTTCTTTATTATCACTCTTTGCTGCCGTTTGTAGCTCATGAACTCGATAGTTGCTTCTTATTTCTCAAGATATTAAAGTACCTACTGTTTATGTTCTTTCTTATGAAAATCATAAACTTTAATACGTTTTCTTAGTTTAAGTGCGTACTTAACTCTACTTCAGATATTAAAATAAAAAATGTTTTATTACTCTGAATGACTTTCAATAGGTATACTTAAGCTGAACTTATTTCACCTTTAATGTCTAAAACCCATCCATCCAGTTTGCCTCGTACCCACGGAATTTAGAATTTGGTGGTAACAACAAACATCCGAAACCTTTTTGAATGTATGTAATATCCGCGCTTCGAATTAGCGCCCGGACCACAAATGGTTTAAATCGGGCTTGCAAATGTTGGAATAGAATTTGGAATTACTTACAGGTAAATCACATACGGCTTCCACAGTGTAAAACTATTTTCAAAGCCCCTTTTTTTCTTTTGGAAAATAAACGATTATCCAAAAAAGATTCTGTAGGTATAACTTCTTGATATTCATCATCATCATCAGCCTGTAGAAATCTACTGCTGGTCAAAGGCCTCCCCTAAAGAGGTCTATGACAAACGGTCTTGAGCCTTTTCCATCCACCGACTTCCCGCAACTTTAACCATGTCATCGGTCACCATTCGAGAACATTTATTCCCCAACGTTTCGGTTCTGCGAGCTATATGGTACTTGATATTATGGTTTGAAAAGGGGATTATGAAACTAAAAGTCTCAAAATTCTCTTTAAATGGGATAATTAAAGTGGATTTTGACACTAACCCGATTTTTAGAGTTTTCCTTTTTCTAATCCTAGAGACCAAAGTACACGGTTGAAGCCCAATGCTAATGAGGTCTCCCCGCCGTGCGGCACATATCATAAACCAATAGAGAGTGTACAAAGGTTCCACGTAGTATTTAAACTATTTTAAAACCTAAAAGATTTAAATTTAAAGAAGTTTGTTCATCCTCAAGTGTAAAGCGTGGAGGTAAACATTTACTTAGCTGATGCAAATGTATTGTCTAAGCAAGCTGCTCGACATAATGTTACAACACACACAAGATTATACTAACTAATCACTAAGAATACAGAGATTGCTTCTTAATCTTTTACGAAAATGCTTTTTACAGTCTCTCCTTCACCAATTGGTGTAGATAGGTTATCCACATCCTTTCGAAGCGTAAAATAAACAGATTTTCATAAAATATAACCCAGATAACTAAACAATTGTTATGTTATGGAAAGTACTAACTTACTTAATGATGATAATGAAATACATAAGAAAAGCCGTTAGCCAGCAGTTATAAGTCTCGGGGACGCTTCCGATGGGGATCAATTGAGCTATTTATAGGTTTTTTGCAACTGGATTTAGGTAGCTCAACTATTTCTTGTGTATTTTGTAAAATATTTACCTAATTTTGTTTCTGTAAATAAATTTGAAGAACCAAGGTCAACGACATAGCTCTCAGAATTAGCAAGTTGAAGTGGCAATGGGCAGGCCATATAGCTCGCAGAACCGACAACCGTTGGGGAGTAAAGGTTCTCAAATGGCGACCACGAACCGGGCGATGCAGTGTTGGAAGGCCCCCCACTCGATGGACCGACGACATTGTGAAGGTTGCGGGAAGTCGGTGGATGGAGAAGGCTCAAGACCGTTCGTCATGGAACTCTTTGGGGGAGACCTATGTCCAGCAGTGGACTTCCACAGGCTGATGATGATGGTGATGATGAAATAAATTTGTTATAATTCATGTTATTTAAATAAGTATTTTTTTAAAGATGCCCCAGTATGCACACATCCGTCACCACAAGTACTAGGAGCTCAAATAGAGGAAGAGCTGCGCGTGCGTTGTTCGGTGACCGCAAACCCGCCTGACGTCACATTTTTCTGGCAGTTCAACAATAGCGGGGAAAGTCTCGACGTGTCTCCACTCAAGTTTGGTAAATCAAAACTTCGACTATTTAAGATTATTTTCGATCCACACTTCTTCCATTCTATTCTGCCAGTACTCACTCCGTATACCCATGTCATCTTTCGCAAAAGTCCATTAATCTTTCCTCTGTTCTGCCTCTACTCCTAAACCCGTCCACATTCATACATAACATTCTTCTCGTTACATAATTTTCATCCATCCATCATTATTATCCCCTTATGGCGCTAGTCTATTACTTCTCAAACTTTCAGTCACTGACATTTCTTTGAAACTTCCTCTGATATACTCCATCTCAACATTTGCATCTGTGATGCATGCACTCTTCTTTCATCCGTCCCTTTGGTTGCCGGTTGTTTGGAGAACGACGAGTAGGTCTTATGATCGTCTTGTCCTTTATCCTGTCGCCATTTATTTTATCCCACGGTTACTTATTACTCGTATATTGTTCACGTCTCGGCCAATATTACTGTAGTTTTTATTTATGAACCGAGGTAATGTAAATTGAAGCAGACTGGTTTCACCATCTAAGGCTTGAATCAGGGCGAAATTAAGGAATCGCAATATTTTCGGCCTTTACTATGTGGCATGTTTTGCATAGGTACAGCGAATGGAAGCACAAGTGAGCTGAGCTACAAACCACAGAGTGAGAGAGACTACGGAACACTCAGCTGTCGAGGCACCAACAGCGTGGGGAGGCAGCTGGATCCTTGCGTCTTCCAGATTGTTCCAGCAGGTAAGTACAATGCCGTTACAATTCAAGGTTTTATAACATTCTGACCTATTATTATTAAAACATAAAAAAAATATATAATACCTATACTTAAATATAATATAATTTTGGATGGTGGATGGAAAAGGCTCCAGACCGTTCGTCGTGGAACTCTATAGGGAAGGCCTATTTCCAACAGTTTTACCATACCAATTCGTCGGTCGATCGATTGGTGTGGAGCAGTCGACGGTGACTGTTCCATTCTACCGTCGAATAAAATATTTTCATACTTTTTCGATCACAACGCAATACCAAATAAATAATTAATGTACTACAGTGTTTAAATTGTCTGACCCGCGTCATCATTACACTTTTCCAAAAATATTTTAACCGGAATAATTACTCGCGACAAATGAGAACATATAAAGCAAAAACAGCTCGGCGGATGTTTTCGCGTTCCGACGAAATAAAACGATGAAATATTCCAATAAGCCAAGTTCCAGAGGCCCTGCCGAAATGAACAGTCCAATAAAAGCATTAATAAAACCACGTGCATACAATTTGAATCAACAACGCGCAGCCTGAGCACGTTTTATAATTTCAGCTTGCGGCTTTCAGTCGTACCTACACGCTAAATCTCATAACTCTTCTATGCAGATGTTTTGCCTGCTGGATACGGCTGGATTGAAATTATTTTTAAAAAATGGCAAATCTGTTTTGTATTATGTGCGGAAACTTGCGAATTTCTAGTGCGAGAGCCTTTGTGTCCGTTTAGGGATTGTGTGGTCCAAACTAACAAATTGAACATTATCGGTGTCATAGCTTGGGGAGAACGTGTCCCTTGATTCTTGATGATGATCTTCGTCTTTGATTTGATACTAAGTTAACAACGCAAATATATAAAATATATATATAAATATTCCGGACATATTCACACGGTCAACTGATCCCAAACTAGGCATAACCTGTACTATGGGTACCAAAGACTGATAAATATAATAGATAAATATTTGACACCCAGACACAGAACAAACAAAGGTGTTTATCACACAAATGTTTGTCCAGTGCGGGGATCGAACCCGCGACCTCTAGCGCAGAAGGCAGAGTTACTACTAACTGAGCTATGAGGCCAGTCAAATACAAGCAGATTCATAATATGTATACAATACCGCAAGGGCCTTGTTCTACACCCAGTAGGCAATAAAAAGGAGTGACAGGAGTTCCTTTCACGTTACATTGCGCACGTGGGATAAGTTTGTCTCTAGCGTTACTCGACGTTGTAAACCTGCATTACCTATACCTAACCGAAACCTATGACTTCACGCGAGTGACATAGCGGCGGCGGCGCTACAGCTAGAAGAACATAGATGTGTTTAAATATCCAAATGAGAGAGAACTTGTAATTTATGTTTGTCTCTCTCAACAATTTCAAAATTATAAACCTTTTTATGAATCGTGTAAATTTTTCAAACAGCTCGCCCATCTGCGCCTCGGAACTGCTCACTGCAAGCTGGGAATAACAGCAACGAAGGTACCAGTAGCTGGCTTCGGGTTCGGTGCGTCGCTGGGTACGACGGAGGCCTACCCCAGTATTTTGTTCTGGAAGCCCTGGATCCTATCACTGGCAAGACGAGGTTCAACGGAAGCGTCAATGAGACTGGTAAGTGAGATACAAACACTTCGACTAGAAATATATACCTACAGCTTTTACTTGCCCACTAACTGTCGAAAAGTGAACATAAAGATTTATTTTCAGATGGCCTGGCTACATTCATGCTAGATTTAGCACAACTAACTTCCAATGGAGAAAGCGAGAGTACAACTTTCAACTTGCTCATTTACGCAAGGAATTTGAAAGGCGATTCGGAAAGGACTTTGCTAGAAAACATTGCATTCAATGATGCCGCTAGAAGAACAGGTCAGTTATTTAAAAAAAATTCAAAGTTAATAATTCATTTATTTCAGACCATTATACAGTAAGCCTTATAAAAATTAAAGCGTTATTACATCTATTGATTATTCATACAACTTCAGATGGAACTTTTTTCTGTCTTGCAGGACGCTGTAGTGCCTGGAACATTTTTAGATAGAGTAGGCTTGCCCAACACCCATACCATCCTCTCAGCCTAGTCGTCCTTTTCCACAGGAAAGACATGGCCAATTAGTGTGGAGCTGACTAAGCCACGCGTTTCCTCATGATGTTTTCCTTCATCGTTTTGAGCACGTGATGATGCGCACATAATTTTTTCCAATCGGAAAATCCATTGGTACACGGCCGGGAGCCCACGACCTTCAGATCGTAAGTCGTGGTCCCAGTTGGCCACTTGGCCAACTCAGCCAAACGGTTTCCTAAATTAGTGTTTCCTATAAAACCTTTGCTGCTTCTTCAAAAACATTAGGTAACTCACTTCTTGTGGCGCAAAACGTTAAACCAAATATCGAATTTCCATGCAGTCCTCAACTTCCGTACTTAAGATTTAGAGCAAAATAGTTACATCTGGAGCGCTAGCTTAAAATCTAGATTCATGGCTTACGAGAAAACTCTGGTTGGTGCCAATAAAGTTGTCATAGTTCCCCGTGTCCCCCAACTTTAGCAATACAGTTCCTTGCCGGTATTCCGCTCGTAAACGACCTAGTTTATTTGAATATACCGTGCAGATGTTTTGGCAGTAAAAAAATTTACTAGGTGCTTTTGATTTAGCGAAGCTCAAAACACGTTTGCACCGATGAAGCGTAACTCAATATTCCAACAAAACCTGTTTACGCCATCTCAGAATAATATTATCAATTTCCAAGCTAAGTTTACATTAATTTTGAGTTGTGTAATCAATTTACCCAGGTATTTCGAAATCAAGTCCTCAAGCCTAAGTAAATTTGTGTTTAGACTGGCTCAATCGTGGCGTGTCTGGCATTCCTTCATTCCTTAAAGATTTTACTGCTACTCACGGGACTTATGAATAATTTCAGCCTAATGGAAATAAGTACCATTACAATTTTTGACATTTTGTATACCGACAGATTTTAGGCTTTACTCACTTTGGTTAAACGTGGAGCTCTCTAAAGATTAATAGGTCTGGCCCCTAACTTATAAACTCTAGATAAATTTAATCATTGTTAAATATTATCCCTATCACTGTTTCACAGTTTGTAATAAATAGTAAGAGATGGCAATACTTTAGGCCGTGTTCAAAAAGCATGTTTCAAAAAAGCCTTACCTCTACTAAATAAAGTCAATTTTGAGTTTGACATTAGTGAATGCGCCCATATAGCTTGTTATAGCAACAATATCGCAAGCTCCTAAAAGTCAAACTCAACATTAACTATATGCAAAAGATGTAAGGATCATTTTCAAATAAACTTTAGATGAAATATCGTACGCCATTTGAATTCAGCTTTAAGCATTAAAGCTATGTTTCTATATTTCTACAGTTCTTTAGCTTTATAGCTATATTTCTACAGTTTAGTTCTATAGCTATATTTCTATAGTGATGAATTGAATTTCTAACCAGATGGAAAAGGAGCAATGGGCGGTGTCACCTTAGGAGTGATGTTGGCAGCTGGTCTGGGGGCTGTGCTGGCCACAGTTGGCATCGCTTTCACCGTGCTATGTGCGAGGAGGCGCCGCAGTCCTCCGCCACACAAGCACCCACCAGGAGACATGCTGGAGCTCAGCGACGGAGGCAGGCGATACGTGGTGGCGTATACCATTAAACCATCGCCAGACTCGAAAACACCCGATCCGCAGCCAGATATTTTGAACGCCCAAGGTGCGTGTTGGATACGAGTATATGGTTAATGTTTCAATCTTATGAATCGCTAACATGATTGCATTTCTTCCAGATGATAGCCGGGGTTCGGCTCTGCCAATTGAGGAAGCGGATGAATGGCCTAGCATAAAGGAAGTTAGAGGTTGGTTTATTTTCCGAGCTCTACATAAAATCCTATTGGTGGGTTTCCCGACTTTCGATCCGAAGATCGTGGTCAAACCAGGCCGTGCACCAAGTTTGTCTATTCGAAAAATGTAATCGCGCATTAGCATGTACTTAAATCCGTGAAGGAAAACATCGTGAGAAAACCAGTATAAATTCTTAAAACGGCGTTAGGCCTTAAACCTGCCAAGTATGGGATACTCACTGTATAATTATTTTTTCTTTTGTTTCAGGGGATTGGAATACAATTGGAGCGGTATTTTCGGCGGAAGACCTAGCTCTTTTGGATTCTACCGGACATCCACAGCAGGTAAGTGACTGAAAGTGTAATTAGATGTTATCTTTGAATTGGAAGCAGTTTATGAAAATTGTTTCATTTCACAGTTGACCCCAGGCAGTGACCTGGTATCGAACACACACAGTAAGCAAGAAGACGTCCTCAATCAAAACATGGGTCAGCCAGTAATATCTGCTAACTTTAGGCCTAATTATGTAGTCTCAGACAGTCCTACTTTAGGGAGTCCCAACTTTGTGTGCCCCAACGGGAATCTCAACTCGCCCTTTGGAAGTCAGAGCTTGACTCTGAGCGGGCCGACCTTGAGTTCGGGGAGTCTCGCCACCTCCACCTTACACAGGACCAAGGGCAAGGGCAACGCTCGGAGAAGAGAACACGTCCTGGCAGAAAACCTGCCGGGGCCCGAGAGCTGCGTCTAAATAAAAGAGCTTCTTGAATTTGGATTTGAAGATTTTGTTACGTTCAACGAAAACAGGTTAACTATTAGCGTAGGTTTTCTAAATGCTATTTTCTGATTAGCTATAACTGTGGTCCATTCTATGAATATATTGTTGAATTTATAAAATGCGTTGATGATTGTTTTTGCCAAACCTATTATTCAATTTATTGGCGTAGGCAATAACTTGTATTTGTGTAAATATTTTATAGTAAAATATATGTTTTTTTTTTGTAAATTTCGACTTGAAAAAACATAACTTATTTGAATTAGATACATCCTAAAGTAAACGGCTACCAAAGACGTGGAGGCAAAAATTGTATTTTGCTATTGCTCAAAAATCTTTGTACATATTTCTTTACTTCCAAAGTAGGAGACTGAAGTGTGAATTTTCAGATTTTCTACTAAGACATCTAAATATTTATAAAGTTGGCTGAGTGAAAAACTTCAATGAGGTTTCCAAGGGAAAATATGGTGAATAAGTAAAAATCTACATACTACGACTCATTCTAGTCTCGAAGAATTGTATTTTAACTTGATGAGTGCAAAAGCTTGTAGGAAATCCTATTTATAAAAAAAAACTCGGTTGTGTGAATGTACATATTAGATGTAAAAATACCAAAGTTAATGTAAAGAATAGTAAACTTTGTAGTAAGATGCTTTTGTTGTCAATTTATGTGAAAATATTTATCTAGTCAGATTGTAAATAATTAATATTAGTCACTTGAAAACACTGGTGAATCGCTGTAACTTAGAGCATTACATAGTTCGCTACAACAAATGTTTTTTCTTTAGTAAATGTGTTGTAATTGCAGCCTAAGGTTCTACAATTACGCATTTTTAGTTCCTAATACTGAAGCGGTCACGTGCTCTAAGTTACAGAAGGCATCCTAAATTTAGTGCCATTTTACGATTAGTAATTGTAAATGTTTTGAGTTTGCGTTAATTCTATTGAATAGAGTTTAACACTGTGGCATAATATGTATAAATGACCTAACGAACTGTTGTAGCTCTTAATTTCCTGTGGTCCTGATATGGCAATTTTATATTTAATAAATAAATAATGGTTTATACAAACAGGTGGTTTCATTTAAATGTTGACGAGTTTCGCTCTGAATTTAATTTAGCTGGATTGTGTAACATAATGGTGTTTCTCGTAGTCGTTAGTCGTCGTACAGTCATCTCTAACAAGATGTATACCTTTAGTAATTTTCTCAATGATGCTACAATACTCGAAAAGTTGCAAATAATAATAAATAGCACCCAACAGACACATACATAGTTCTGACCCTACACTATGATTCTCAGTGTCGTGGGTATCAGAAACTATTAGTACCATGGTACCACAACTCCCAGACCGGGAATTCATGAATGAAGAAGGCTCAAGACCGTTCGTAATGGCCCTCTATGGGGGATACCTATTACCAATGTTCAGCAGTGGACTTCATCAGGCTGATGATGATGATACAACTGATTAGAGGTGACTGTACCAAGGTCTTATAAAGTTTGAACATGAGTATTTCTCTGTACACCTTGGGTTGTGGTCGAACAATGTAATAAAATCACCCACCGCACCTGTCTTAAATACTTACGTCCCCCTAAGTCTGGTTACTTAGGTCTCTATATCGGATTAGTGGGTTTATTTGACGCCACTAAGGAATAAAGCGCTGTCTAGACAGGACTTTAAGCTTTATAGTTCTTTATAGTAGCTCTTATTACTATTTACACTGTTTATCAGTATGCTACATAGCATGAACAAACGAAAAGCTAACCTAGCCCTGACTTCAGTTGAACTAATCCAACAATTATCACTGAAGATCAAACTTGTATTAGTAAAATGACTGCTAAACAAATAAAAACAAACAGTTAGGTAGCCCAATGGCTGAGTCAGAACGGTCACCGCAAGCTCCTCAAATATTGACAAAAGGCTAACAAATCGACTCCCGAAACCTTAGTATTGTTTTCCATAAACAAGGCCTAATTATAAACTGCTGAATAATTCAAGACAGGGCTGCTAGAAGCTTTGTAACTACAGTCTAGGGAACCATCGCTATTTGTTTTAACTTTATGTTAATTTTCAACGATATAACTAAATAATCTTTTGAATTAAAGATCGTTTGAAACAATTTACCATTAAAACAAAAATATACAATGATTTATCTGTGTTAGATGTTCAGCAGGAAATTTTAAGCTCGAGTCTTGGTTAATAAATATTTTGACGCGTTACCGTCAGCCGCTGTTAGCAAGGAGTTATATCAGCCGATGTTACAATAATACACGAGAATTCTGTTTATTCGATTTGTCGAGGAAATTTATGTAGAACTAACTTCCGCCCGCAGCTTCGCTCGCGTGGTACCTGTGAATATAAAAAGTTGCCTATGCAACGTGGTGGTACCTACTTATGAATATAATAATGTGACAAACAATTTTGATTCTAGTGACCGATGGCTTCTCATTAGATATTAATAAATGTACGGGGCAAAGACTGCTTCTTTACAAGTCGCAAGTCCGGCCCCACATGGAGTACTGCTGTCACTTCTGGGCAGGAGCACCTGGGTACCAGCTTGGACCCTTTGACTCGGTTCAAAAACGCGCTATGAGAATTGTCGATGATCCCAAGCTAACAGGCGCTATTGAGCCCTTAACCCTAAGGAGGGACTTTGCCTCCTTATGTGTGTTCTACCGCCTGTATAACGGGTTGTCGGGAAGAAATGTTTGATATGATGCCTTCAGCTTCCTTTTATCATCGCACCTCTCGCCATAGGCAGGGGATCCATCCTCACACCCTGGAGCCGGGTTAGTCGCGTACCGTGCGGTTTCAGAGGAACATCCTCCCGCGAACACTCAGGTTGTGGAATGATCTCCCTGCTGAGGTTTTCCCTAAGGACTACAGTTCTACAAAAAGGGCGTTTTGAACTTTTGAAGGGGTCGGCAACGCGTGCGTGATGCCTCTGGTATTGCAAGCGTACATAGGCTACGGTAACCACTTACCAACAGGTGGGCCGTGTGCTTGTTTCCTACCTTAAATGTATAAAAAAATAATATATATTTATATATATATATATACTTATTCTATCCCAAATGGGTATAATATAGGTAAACCAAATTGGCAGTTCTGTTTGTTCTACGAATTTTATTTTTTGAAAAAACACTGAAAAATCGGCTCTTCTAAAATCTTTCTTGGTTAAACAGCTGCTGACCCTTCTCAAAGGATCGATAAAACAATTATTCTGATAAAATATACGCGTATATTAAAAATGGAGTATATCATTGCGATCTCAAAGAAATGTCTACCCGAAGTTTTCGAATGCAACCTAAGCTGAGAAGATGGATTTTTGTAAAGCTAGACATTTTCGTGACATTTTTGTTTAAAATAGAATATCTCTATTTTCCGATAATTGGACCTTTAACAGTCCAATTGTGGGCTGGTAAACTCTTTTAGCTTATTATCCTAGCACCCTATACACAATATAACTTATTGTTCCCGCTTAGTTTACCAGCCTCATATTGTAACCCGCTCATTATTACTAGCAGGTAGCGCTAAGGATTCAAAAAGAACGAGTCCCATTACGTTCTATAATGTTCTACCGACCTACACGTGAAAATCAATAAGTTCACTCAGACATCGGTATGTACATCTCGCTACTCGAGTAAGTAACATTACCAACTGCTACTTGAAGTGGTAGCTATTTGTGGCACGAAGTTACGGCAGTAATACGCAAGTTCCTGATATTGGATCTGGAACGAATTGTACTGCTTTCTTTTAAAGTTATACCTAGTTACGTTATTAGTTAGTGAGCTGGAGGTGTAATCAATCTCATTAGTACTTATTCTATGTCAGTAATAGTTATTTTACAAATGTTATCATTACTGTTGGGTGTTATTTATTTATTTAATATACGAACGCCCTTTTGTTTTGTGCCACTGCCCAAATCTGGGCGCATGCTTTTATCTCAAGAAGCGAACATATCAAGATGTGGATTAAATAGTCAATATTCATTTAATAATTGCGATCGCATGGATCATTTTGAAACGTCTTAAATTCAATTGAATTTACAAACTTTATTTGGTAGTAATCGAGTTGGAGCATAATCAGTCCCAAGCTTTTTTGTCATCTAAATAGTCGGATATTTTGTAATAAGATTTATTACAGAGATTTCGCTTGATTAAGTTTTTAAATTTACTAAATGTAAACTTAGCACATCGCTGGGAACCTAAGAAGCGCACACATTGCTCTTTATATTATTAACTTACCCTAGTGAGCCTAGAAAAAAAAACTTGTTATTTTTAATTTTGGTCAAAAACCGCTGAAACGTTTCCATCGGTCATTCATGCCTTAGATTCGGCCCTGTCAGACAGTAAAGCAACTTTTGAAAGAGATTCAAATTAAATTACAGTGAGAAACTGGCTTATTCCCCGTGATTACGCTTCTCGCTGTCGGCTTTTAGAGGATAAAATTAAAATGAAGTGGCTGTGAATGTAACATTATTAATGATTTTAGAGACCTAAATAACTTACCGGACTCGGGTCGATTTCAGTAATTATAAATGACTTATTTTATATCTTCCGGGAAAAGGGGAAAAACAATTCATCATCATCTCCCTGCCCTTATCCCACTTCATGTGGAGTCGGCACAACATGATTTCCACTTCTACTCTCTTCTGTTAGCAGTGGCGGATTTACCCTAAGGCCCAGTAGGCCCGGGCCTAGGGCGGCGAGATATTAGGGGCGGCAAGTCGTGACCAAAAATTTGTAGAAATTGTCGTAGAAAAGCTCATCATCTCGGAATATATTTACAAATTAGTAGCTATAATGGTTAATTAAATATCTGATTTCGATTTGGATAAAGTTGGCAATAAAGTAAATTCATTATGTACCTAGTCTAATGATGGGTGCTGAGGAAGGGGGGGCACATGGCCTGGGGCCTAGAGTGGCTAAGACTGCAAATCCGCCACTGTCTGTTAGCCATCATCCCCGCCCTCACTTTTTTCTTACAAATGTCATCATCTTTAGTATATCCCATCCATCTTTTCTTTGGCCTTACTCTACTCCTGTATCCATCCACATTAATACCTAACCAGAAGTATAGTAAATCTTTTACTATTCAAGCTGTACGATTATGGAACTCTTTACCTCTCCGTATTCGATCTGCTAAATCCCTAAATATTTTTAAAACTATGGTGTATGATTACTACTTGTCCTTGTCTTTGAACTATCAGTAGGTATAATCTTATCTCTCTCTAGGTATATTTACAAATAGTTAGGTCATATTTAGGTTTTATGTATTAGTATTATTTTTTTTTATAGTACGTATTGTAGTGTTAAACTTTTTGTACACCTCCGTCTTATTTGATCTGTTTATCCTGTCCATCTAAAGGTTGTCTGGAAGAGATCGCTTTTAGCAATAAGGCCACCCATTGCACGTAATATTTTTTTGTTTATCCCTTTTGTTATTTTCTATCTCTGTGTACAATAAAGAGTTTATCTATCTATCTAACGCTCTTCTTGTTACATGACCTTCATCCCTCCTCATGACATGCCCATACCATGCTAACCTATTACATCTCAACGTCTCAATAAGGTAATCAGAGGAAGGAAGTAGCGCCAGTGACTGAGAAGTTGAAGAGCAAAAGGTTAGCGTTGAATGGGCATGTCATGTGGAGCGAAGAATGTCATGTGACTAGAAGAGTGTTAAATATGAATGTGGAAGGATATAAGGGAAGAGGTAGACCAAAGAAAAGATGGATAGATTGTGTGAAAGACGACATGAGTAAGAAAGGAGTAATACTGACATGGCGGCTGATAGAGGGGAGTGGAAGAGAAAAACATATTGTGCCGACCCCACATGAAGTGGGATAAGGGCAGGGAGATGATGATGGTAATTATGGTGATTAAGAAGTTAGTTGATTTTCTAGGTTTCGTCGCGAGAAACAGGCGCCGCGTCACCTAGTTTCTAAAACGTTTCAAAGTGATCCTAGTGATTTTATTGAAATAAACGCCTTTTGACTTAGCTATTGAATGTGGTGGCACTTTTATAATGAAAAACTTTTACTAAAAGGTACCAAGTGTGCCTTGTATTGCTTTATTATGGATTGTCTCAGAATTAACAGTTTATTACTTGTGTTTCAGAAGTTTCACGTTTAAATCATGAAGATGATTTGCATGTTTTTTCTCTTCGATTTAAATGTGTCCGACGGAATCCAGAACTCAGTGGCACATTCCGCCACCAAAACTTTTTCTACCAAAATTACTTTCCAAGTCGGACTTCAATTTACACCTCAATGAAGAAACTCTAAACTTTGAATACAAATTCTACTTAAAACCGAGCCAATCAAAAGTTTGGAAGGCTGCCACTTGACCTGTTGATGACTTGATAGCCCCAAACTATGTTTCTTGAAGTAGACAATAGTATTAATGAACTGAGTTATACTTACTCAACCTTGACATTTGAAGACTATTTTCAAAAAGAACAATGAACTTAAATATTTCTTTAGTAAATATAAAACGTGAAACCAACTGAAGAAGCCATGGTGGTCTAGTGGGAAGTTCTTCAACTTTTGATCCGAAGGTCGTGGAAACAATATTTTAATGACAGAGTGAATCATAGTTATTATTTTATTTATTTTTATTTATTCGGGAAAACAATCAATTGCATATGCATTTTATTGTTACATAATACATCAATTTGTTACTATCAGCCACGCTATTGTGTAAGCAAAATGGTTGTGAAGATCTCAATTTGGATTATTTTATCAATTTTAGCGACATCTGAAGTTTGTCAAACATGAAAAGGAAGAAGCTAAGGTCTTGATGTATTTGAAACTTGTCAAGTTTGGAACGTATTGAAGGTTACGATCTTCATTGCCATTACGCTTACGCAATTGCACCACGGGTTCCTTATCACGCGACAAGTTTAGACTTTTCAATGACAATTACAACAATTTCCGCAAGAGCATATCTCAAGTGAGCCCGCTATGCGGAGTCATACCTCACCTGCTCAACGTTAAGTGGAGTGCGCCACAATGGGGCCCCACCCTTTGTCTAGCTCAGGTACGGTTTGCAAACTTATGCCTTCAAACCCTCTCGGATAACACTACATAGAAAACACTTTATTGTAAACTGAAAATTAAAATTAGCACATTGCAAACACAAACCGAAATTAAATTGAAAAATAGCATAATCCAGTAGGATTATGTTATTTTTTCGATTTTATTTACCTCACAAACTTTCGTAATATTATTAAATTTTACGAAAGTTTGTGAGGATGTTTGTTATTCAATCACGCCGTAACGGCTCAACCGATTTCGTTGAAACTTGGAATATAAAGAGTTCTTTACCTAGAATAGGAAGACCAATAATAAGTTACAGGATTCTAATAATTGACGACCTCGGTGGCGTAGCGGGTGAGTAGGTACCCGTCTGAGACGTACTCGCTCGCTATGTCTGATTATGTATGTGACTGTGTGGGTGTTGATAAAAGAAATTAATGCCGTCATGTCGTTTATGGACGTGAAGGAACTCGCATTGGAAAGATCAGAAGGAGAAAATTTCATCAGTACTCGTAATAATAAGCTGCTAGCCTATTTACCACTATATTATAGTTGAAACAAAATTCGAATTGATACAATCCGTTATAAATAATCAAACTCAATTAGTTTTTTTAAACATGAGAAAATGCCACTTCAAACCGTTTAGTACGAGTAACGCATTACTTCAGTGAATAGCATAAAAAGCTTAGCAGCTTAAAATTCTTAACAGGTAGCCATGAGGGGCTGGGCTGTTCAGCTTAACATTATTCTAGCTTTACCATGCCGCAGTTCTAGCTAAATTCCCGCCGTTTTGTCCAGCTCCCTGGTTTTGTGGTAAGTCCAGGATTTTCTGTTTGAAATAATGGTTAAGAAAACTAATTCGGCTTATGACCGTCTGCAAAGCAGTTAGTAAATTTATGGTTATTCTAGTACCAAGCCAACAAATTATTTATGTAGTTTGTTTGTAAAATACTCAATGGTGTGCTTATGCAGCTAGCAACTCGTTTTTTTTGTGCATGTAGTATATGTATAGATTTAATTATTTATACAAAAAGGTCCATGGTTAGTTATTCATCATCATCATTATTAGCCTATACAAGCCCACTGCTGGACATAGGCTTACCGCAAAGAGTTCCATGACGAACGGTCCGCCGGTTGAGCCTTTTCCATCCACTGACTTCCAACAACTTTCACAATGTTAATGGAGGGTTTTCCAACACTGCGGTCGCCCGGGTTATGGTCGGTTTCCAACACTCGGTTCTGCTGGCTATATGGCCTGCCCACTTCAACTTGCTGATTCTCAGCTATGTCCGTGCCTTAGATTTCCTCATTTTATCACGTAGCGAAACTACAAACTCTCTCTATGGCCCGTTGCGCGACTTTGAGTTGGTTTATGAGGCCAATAGTTAGCGACTAATTGAAGTTAGTAAATGCTTACAATCAAGTTAGTAATAAGAGCAATTTAGTCCTCTGATATGCTTCCACACAATAACCAAATGTTTTCAGCAATTATCACCGTTACACATCGTTTGTTTTCTAAAGCGTCTAAGATTTTTGCTGTAATAGTTACTATGGTGACACGATGCACGTTGATGATAAAAATGAGCTTATACGCGCCGAAAAACGCCCAACATTGATTGCACTGAAAACAAAAAATAGTACACAAGCGTGAAATGAAAATAATATTCCAGGATAAATCAGCACACTGTATTACTGAACATAATTCATAAGCACTGCGCCAACAAGCTAACAAAAGGCGTCCGTAATAGCGAAACAAATGGAGCGTCATATTTGTTTTCATTTCAATATTCATCGAAACCGATTCCGGGCAGGTGCGGTAATGCCATACCTCAGAGGGAGAGCTATAAAGCCTCCTATTTAAGCCGACGATATTGCATTGGAACATGACAAAACGTCAACATAATCGTTTTGCACTGTTAAAACAAAGCCTTACACACTCTATTAGAAATTTCTAGCTGAGCACGTCAATTCGCCCTACTCGCAAGAACTTTTGCTCTCAAGGCACTTAGACTAGAAATTATTAATAAATTGCATTTAAATCTGAACGCGATCTTGAGTGCACAAATATTACATTTTTTCACTTGACGGACATTGCACCGGTTTGTGCAACATGAGGTTTGTGACGAAAAAACACTTCTCAGTGCTGTACATGTTCAGAGTGAAGACAACTAGTATTGACGATACTCTGTCTTTCGTATGGATAAGGCCCACTAGGCTAAGAGGTATAGGTGCTGGGCGAGCCTACTCCATCTAAACATGTCCCAGGCACCACAGCGTCCTGTAAGTGAGTAAAAAGTTCCACTTGACGCTATATAAATCGTCTAGAACAGATGTACTAAAGCCTTGCTTTGCTTTTTGCTTTTATACACACTATATTTTCGCGTGGCTCTGCAGATACGGTAACATAAGGGCCAAGACAAGATTTACAAGCAATAAATCACCACGCATTCCCGCAATAACAGCGATCCCCTCTTTAATTGGCATTTCTCATCATCGAATCCAGCATCGAGAAATATTCACGACCTTATCTGTAATTCGAGCGGTCCAAGTACGAGGGGGATTTGGGTCGGATACGAGAATCACGGAATCAGATAAACGGCAAGACCGGGTGTAGCGAACACTTGTTTGATTTTGAAGGCTTACCCGCCGACCGCTGTGCTAGGCTTACAAGCGTTCTTGTTCAGTCTGAGCTTTAGAGGTTCGATGTTTGTTTACTATTTCTTAGCTTGTACGCTTCTTGTACAGGTTCTTCCACGTTTTTTCAGTGGAATGGATTTCTTTACTCACTTCACATTGTCGCAATAATACTACACTTTTATGTGTAGTATTATTTACTATAATACTACACATAAAAGTGTAGTATTATAGTATAGATATGCTCTACACTTCATCAACAATTTTGTAAAGACTTCACGCTGACTTTCAAGTTACGTGTACCTTGCTGCATATGTAGGCAGCGCATACACGCAATGTAATAACGCACATCGAAAGTCGGGTAACCTCTCACTAGGCCAACACGGCTACACTACAAAATATTGCGAAAACCTGAAAGTTATTATTGATTTTGAAAATAATGATCCATTCTTTTCTTCTTACAACTTGATGAGAATCGTTCAACTTGGTGAGCCTTATCCACATGTTTAACTCGTATACCATTAGGTATAACCTCTATATAAGATGAGGAATTTCTTATTAGTCCAGAGTTACCTACAAATTTATTGTATGTAGATTCCTGTAAGAACGAGAAATGTTCTTTAGGTTTATAAATGAGGGATTAAGTGACGCTCTGCGTAATCGCTGTCTTGGTTTGCTCGATAGATACGAGACGTTTAGTCCAGATAATTAAAAGTTTCTGAAATTATCGAATAACTATTTGAGATTCGTGGAAATACGAGTCCAAAACCAGAGTAAACCAGCCTAATAAACAATTTCATAGCGACGATGACTTCGCTATTAAAAAAAATAAATTAAATTCATGTATTGATTCGGACAACACAACGATCCATAGATAAGAGTATATTACATGTCAATTAAATCGAAAACAAAAAGGAAGAAAGACGCACATAATTAATTTATATAATTTTGTTTAGCACAGGGGTCGATAAGGCTTGACATTTACGTTCAAACCAGGACTTAGTTACGTTCAAACCAGGACTTAGTGAAGATTAAGTGAAAGACTCTTAATCCCATAAGTAAGCGTAAAATCTTAAAATATTCAATACCTAAATGCAGTGTTGGAGGCTTCCTCTCTGAACTAATACCTTATTTCAAATGGGCACAATCGGGATTAACAGAATTACTGGGTAGGAAGTTGATGGCAGATTTCTTCATTGATATACTTTACGTTACTCTGTGTTACATGATATCAAATTCTTTAACCAAGCAACCAGTTATTACATCCTCAGGCAAGAAAAACACATATCTTAGCAGTGGTCACATAGTCTTTAACCATCCGTTATCATACAACATAATAATATCTAGAGTGTGGTGTATAAAGTCAACGGAAAGAATTGTTTTCACAAAAGACAATTTTATTGATAGTGCATCTACAAATAATAGCATAAATACCCTTCTTGCTCTATTTGAAAGGGTATGTATTAACATTTATTCTACACTAAACCACTTTTTAGGAATACATTGCAAAAGTATTTTTTTCTTATCAAACAACAACATACTAGTCTTTGCTAATGGTTTCACCTGTACATTCCAACTATTCACAATCCTATGTCTTATGCAAAATAAAATAATTTTGTACTTATCAGTTAGGCCTAGTACAATAGATCTAATGAATATTATAATTCCACATAACTTGCTACCTTTTTACTTAATTCATATGCATACAAACAAACTAGACAACTTACAAAGATTTATAATAATTGTTTTAGGTGTAGGATCCCATCTTATTCGCCCCACTTTGCACATGTATATACCTGACCGTAACCATAATATACATAATTATTTAAAACAATACTTTTGGTTAGGAATACATTGCAAAAGTAACTTTCTCTCATCAAACAACAACATACTAGTCTTTGCTAATGGTTTCACCTGTACATTCCAACTATTCACAATCCTATGTCTTATGCAAAATAAAATGTACTTATCAGTTAGGCCTAGTACAATAGATCTAATGAATATTATTATTCCACATAACTTGCTACCTTTTTACTTAACTTGTAACTTTCTCTCATCAAACAACAATACACTAGTCTTTGCTAGTGGTTTCACCTGCTCATTCACACTACTTACAATCCTATGTCAGATGCAAAACAAAATGATGTTGTACTTATCAGGTAGGCCTACAATAGATCTAAGGCATATTAATCCATATAATTTGTTACTTTACTACTTAATTCTAAAACATACAAACAAACTAGACAACTTGCAAAGGTTCATTATAATAGTTATATATGTGGGATCCCATCTTTTTCGCTACACCTTGGGCATGTATACACCTGACTGTAACCATAATACACAAATTTATTTACAACAATACTTTTGGATAATATACATTTACAGTTCACTCATCCACAATGGATAGATACACCCTCTCTATTTACTACCAAAACTGTCAGGGTCTGCGGACAAAGTTACACACTCTTTATATGAATATCCTGTTACATAATTATGACATAATTGTTCTGACAGAAACATGGTTTAATGATGAGATATTTTCCAACCAATTCATAGACTCGCGGTACCGAGTATTCCGGTGTGATAGAGACCGTGCTGGGTGCGGGAAGCAGGACGGCGGAGGTGTTATGGTGGCGGTGCGGCACGAGCTCGGAGCAGTACCGCTGGCAGTGCCGGCTGGCGCGCCGTGCGCGCACACGCCGCTGGTGGAGCACGTCCTTGTTGAGCTGCGACTACCCAACTACTCCTGTATACTGAGCGCTATCTACATACCACCTAGCCTTAAACCGGACACATACAAATCGCACTTTGATTACCTAACTTTTATTGTTCAATATACTGATGTGAATAATTACATTCTCCTGGGTGACTACAATTTACCTACACTACAATGGCACGACTGTGGTACACATACTGAACCCATAATGTTGGATAACCGTTTGGAGAATATCTATTGTACAAATTTTATGAGTCTATTAAGCTGTTATCAGATAAATAAATTTAAAAATACAAAAGATCGCACCTTAGACTTATTTTTTACAAACAATAATAAATGCACAGCAACGATTGCCCCCCTACCCCTTGTACCACCCAATAAAAATCATCCACATCCATACTTTACGCTGGTGCCAATAACTGATGGATTCTCACGCCTCGCAACCAAGCCTAGAACACAATTTGCCTTCAGCAAAGGTGACTATATATCTATAAACGATGAAATTAAGAACTCTGATTGGGGTACTCTTTTTCTCAATAAAAACGCGGAAAACGTCACCTCTATTTTTTATGAAAAAATATATTCAATCATAAAAAAACATATCCCTACTAAAATAGTAAAACGCTCTTCGTTCCCTGTTTGGTTCTCACCAGCTTTAATTCACATTTTCAAAAATAAAAATAACTCGTGGATTAAATGGAAGAAATATAAAAACAACTCGGATTATGAAGTGTTTGCCATGTACCGAGACCGGTTTAAGCTTGAATCACACAAATGCTATAAATCCTATATAAGTTCTGTTGAGGATGGTATCCGTGACAACATCAAACACTTTTGGTCTTATATTAGTAACCTGAAAAATAAGGCAGACATTCCAAATACAGTCTCATATAAACAGTCTACATCAGATAGCCCAGAGGGTGTATGTCGTCTCTTCTCTGTGTTCTTTAGCTCAGTGTTTGAACCATCGCAGGTTAGCGAAGACTATGATATCAAAAACATCCCTGACACAAACCATCTTTCTGATCTGAATCTTAATAACATCCACATATCTGAGGAGGCACTCATAAAGGAACTAAAGTCGCTTGATGTCTCTAAGGGCCCTGGATTAGATAACATTCCACCTCTATTCCTTAGGTCTACTGCTCTAACGATCTGCCGTCCTATACACCACATTTTCAATCTATGTCTAGAAGAAGGAGTGTTCCCCAACGTTTGGAAGTCCGCTCGTATTGTTCCAGTTTTCAAAAATGGGAATAAATCCAACGTTGAAAACTATCGACCTATCTCTATCTTGCCCACTTTGTCGAAGCTTTTTGAAAGGTTGGTCCACAATATTATATACCCATCATTACATATCAGTATTATACCACAACAACATGGATTTGTCAAACAAAGATCAACTACTACTAATTTATTACTTTATACTACATACCTCTTTGAAAGCTTAGATTCCAATAAACAAACAGACAGTGTGTACACTGACTTTCGAAAGGCCTTCGACAGAGTGGACCATAGAATACTTCTAGATAAATTAGCTTTCAACGGTATTCGCGGTAATTTGTGGCGCTGGTTCAAATCTTATATCACAAATCGAACACAAAAAGTTGTATCCAACGGCTACGAGTCCGAATTTGTACCGATTAGTTCTGGGGTCCCACAGGGTTCCATCCTGGGCCCTTTGCTATTTACTTTGTTTATAAATGATGTACACCTCTGCTTTACGTACTGTGACTTCTTGCTTTACGCGGACGACCTGAAGATCTTCCACACCATAGATAACATTGGGGATCACCACAGATTCCAGGACGACCTCGATCGTTTCACCACCTATTGTACCAATAACAAGCTGAGTCTCAGCCTAAATAAATGCAAAGCTATTACTTTTACAAAGAAAAGAAACATCAGTAAATTTTCTTACAAATTATGTGGAGTAGAACTTGAAACGGTTGAAACCATTAGGGACCTAGGAATCATGCTTGATAGTAAACTGCATCTCAACGCACATATAGATAACTTAGTAAGTAAAGCATTTAAGATGTATGGTTTTGTCATGCGATCTAGTACCAAATTTACTCGGCCATCAACTTATATATACTTATACAAATCCTTAATTCGATCACAATTAGAATACTCTGTGCCCATCTGGAATCCATTCTATAATAAGTATAGTGACGCTCTCGAAGCAGTCCAGAGAAAGTTTCTGCGCTGTATGTATTATAAATGCTATCGTAGTCGTCTATCATATGACCAATTGCTCGATAAATACAAACTTTTGAACCTTAAACTAAGACGCTCGCAATTAGAAACTATGTTACTTTATGATCTATGCCACGACAGGTATGACTGTATTCCGTTAATAAACAAAATATGCTATAGAATCCCTACTAGAACGCATTGCCGCAATCCATGTCGTATGTTCTACACAAATCGATGCCGTACCAATGCTGGTAAACGTTCACCCTTATTCCGGCTTGTTGATTCCTTTAACAATAATTTCAACTCTCTAGATATAGCGGCAACACGATCTAGTACATTTAAAAAGCTATTACTTGAAATTCTAAAATCTATGTAGATACCTAATCTAAGAATTTAACTATCCCTTGCTATCCCATACTTATAAGTTATTTAATAATCCGTGATATATAATAAGTAATCGTGATAGATAATAAGTAATCCGTGGTAGACGGTGTTGGTGTCACAATTATCTGTTCATTTACCATTTAAGTTACAGCCTATGTTTTATTGTGTCACTGTTTGTTTACCCAAATAAATAAAATAAAATAAAATAAAAAGACATCCAGTGTCTTCGCAGTTTACTGCAACGCCTGTCAGCCAGAACCGCTGAGGTCGTCGATGAGCTCGTTCACGAGCTATGAAATTGTGTGACCGGCGCGACGCGTTGTGCCGGATAAATGCTATGGTTGTTGGCCACATCAGAGAAATTAGAGCGAATTTTCATGAAAATATAGAATAAAATTATATTAACTTTTCGTTAGCCAGCCAACAGCAACCATGAGATTGAGAAAACTCGCATTTCCTGTGTCAGTATACCACCCGCTGAGAGTCCCGCAAGATATCACCGTAATGTCTGAGAGGCCAACAGATGGTTTCGCTTCCGACAGTCATTACCCTTTTGTCTTATAGCACCACTCCATAATCGACTCTAGCCCACAACAACAAAGCTCATTATTGTTTCAAACGAGCGCAAATAGCGGTGAAACGAGTATATTATTGGGCTGGAAAATGTTTCACAACTCAAAAGTTCAAGATTGTTCATACACTATAACGACCGCGTTATTTATAGTAAGTAACAGTTCAAGTTAAGAGTTTAAGTATCAGAACAGTGCTTTGTATTCTAAATAAGTTTAGTTATGGCGTTTGATTATATTTCTGATACCGAAAAGCTTCAAAAGGGTTCCTCCATGGCTATAGAAACTGCTGGCTCAGCCGAGCATTGCTTTTCTAACTTCTGGATTCTAGCTTCGGGTGAGAGCTGGTATCTTATAAATATGTATCTAAATATGTAAATCAGAAAGGAAGGAATCCGTAGAAAAACCAAAGCTCATAGTCTCAGAATTAGCAAGTTGAAGTGGCATTGGACAAGCCGCAGCATGATAAAAAAATGAAATTACAGCTAAAACATTCCTACATCGGTATATCTTCAAAAATCCTCAAAAGCGTCTCGAATTTTCCTAAAAACGCAACCTCACGGCAAAGTCACCGAGCGCATATTCCGATCCGGTATTTTCAGATCCCGACGCCATAATAAAGGCCTCTGGAAATAGGAGCGATGTTCAGAAAACCATTTCAAACGTTCCCCTTTCTAAATGGGTCACATACAAGGCGGATATCACTTGAAATTGGCCTAATCTTTAGTTACAGCCTCAGAAATTTGCTTGAACGGAAATGCAAGGAAATAGAATGTTTAGTAGCAATGAAGTTGCAATATGGTTATTAGACTTTAGGCTAGTAATTATTGATTGAAGAGCATTTTAATTACGTTCACCATTTGTGAAGAATTCGTAGTAGCTTGCGAAACACGAAGGAAAACTAACAAATTCCCTAGGATTCACAATGAGTGTGTTCATAATTATTTTTTACAACTCAAAATGCCATCTTTGGCTATGGTTTATCAAATTTTCTTTCTAAAGAACAAATCCATCATGCGTTGCAATGCAAGGATCTGGATAAATTGCGCTATCTACAGATCGTTTGCAACTAGTTTAACTATTTCTTGTGTATTTTGTAAAATAGTTGTTAATATTTGTATAGTTGTTAATTGTTATTATGTTATTCTGTTAATAAGCTCACTTATATTACTACAAATAAGACAAAACTTCTACTCTATAAGGTCTAGAGAGATGACTAAGTACCTATGTCCGTCCACTGCGCAGCGCAACATTTTGTCATACACTGCAAGTCGTTACATTAGGTACTTACGTACTTACAGAAGAGCTATAAAAGCAAGCTATGGGAAGGTACAATAAGTACTGACAAGCTTTAAAGTCACTTTGAACCGCTGAAACTTTACCAAATCCTAAAATCACAAAAACAATATAAGGTGGTTATCACTGTAAATTATTGTCGATGATTGTGTATTGTCATTGGACGGAATTCGCTAGTGAGTCCGCAGTTTGAGTTATGTGCCCCTGACTATGAGTAGTACTTGCTTTCTGGCCTGTTGTTGCAGTTATAACTCTAAGGTACCGTAGTAACTGGACTAACATCTGTGCGAGTCCCGGTCTCGCTGTTGCCTCTGGGGACAGCAACAAATGCGATAACCGCGCAGAAAATTTTCTACTTCAAATAAATATCATGGTATTGCATGACGTTGAAAATAAGTAAAATAAACGCAACTTTTTTTCAGAATTTAAATACATGGATCTCGCCAAAACTGAGCGCATCCCACCGTTTCACCGCGGCGAAGAGGAAGCCTATAAATCTGAAAATGTCGTAAAATATTATGAACATCAGTTTTGACAGGGTCCCAGCGAAAATCGACAATCCATGAGCTATAAGGCCCCTTTCCACCAGATATGTACGAGGTATCTAAGCGATGAGCGAGGTCAAAGCTACACTACGAAACTATGTGTCTATTTCCACCTAAGTAGAAAATGCACTTTGCGCGCGGTAGCGACGCGAGCGTACTTCACATAGCTATACCACACATCCTTAGCTCGCATCCTTAGCTTCAACGAGTATGTAAAATACTTAAATTCGCTGAACCTTTTTCCACCAGAGCTAAGCTAAAATAGGAAAATAAAGCAATCCTATTGGTGGATTTTCTCGCTCACCGCTTAGCTATATCGCACAACCCTGGTGGAAAGGCAGCCTTCTGATGCATAACCTCCTTAATATATATAACCTCGGTGGCGTAGCGGGCGAGTGCCCGTCTAAAACGCAAGGGGTGCGGGTTCAATTCACACTGCGGGCAAACGTATGATAAACAAATATTTGTTTCGGATCTGGGTGCTGTGGTACGATGGTACTCGTAGTTTCTGATAACCGGGGACACAGGAAATCCTATGGGTCACTATGTATGCGACTGTTGGGTGTTATTTATTTAATATTTTTGGTTCCTTCGTTGACTTCAAATAATACACATCCAGTTAATAGGCAAGCCACCTAGGTACCTTTATCCGGAATCCAAGTTTAAAGTGTCAGTAGACTACAGAGCAAGACACATGGGATAAGATTACCATATTCAACGCATTACGCCGGAGGTAGGCTTCGTAGGAAATTATTTGTCATATTAACGTCACTCCCGCTCGAGTTTCGACGCCGTGATGTTAATTTATTGCATTATCTTCGACGGTTCTCGGGAGCGATACAATAAAAATCTAGGAATATACCGGTTTAGAGAGTTAGTTACCTATTGCAAAGTTCCTATCTAATGAGAAAGTTACGTAAACGTTTGGTGGGACAGTCGATCTCTATCAACAATGACTATGTAGTTGGGATAAATTAATATATCTCTTGAAAATTATGCTAAAGGGCCTAGTAATGATGCTCCCTTTGGTCGAACAAGGTAAGTAATTTTTTTATCTTCAATTAAATGGCCGTCGCCGCACCAAACAAAAACCACGAAGCCTACAAATCAATTTCGCGTCAGGAAATTACTTTGTAAAGTTGAAAAGGGTTGCGCGATACGGCACCAAATTGAAATTCTTTTGTGTTCTGCGCCTTTACATGTCCAAAACGTTACCTGCCTGTTTGAATCATAGCGTAACAACATTTTTCGATCATACTTTGGAATTCCCAAAATGGATTTTTAGCGCTGAGCTCAGTCGGGACTGCAACAGAATGCTACAGTTATAGTTTCCAATTAAACTTGTCCGTGTCCGTGTTTCAAAAGACCAAAGTTTTCACCTCAATGAACCGAAGAAATAAATTTGAGCATGCGTCATAGGACGGCGTTAAAACTATCAAACTAATCAAGAAAATGAGTTTTTAAAAAGTTCTTCTTTAATCTGGAAGGACACAGATTTTGGAAGTCCGTGAGGTATAACGATTGAAACCACATCAGTGTTGTGATCGCTTCACTAATATATAAGGAAAGGTGTTAGGGCAGTACATCAGTCGATGTACTGCCTTGAAAACGTAGGCGCCGGGGGGGCAATACGCATAAATAAATACAATCTAATCTCATAACAGTCTCGTGCCAAACTAAATTGTCACAGTTGATTTGACGTACTAATATTTGCATTTTAGGTAAAACTACGTCAGTGCCATGAGACTGTAGTGCGATTAGATTTAAGGGCCCCAGTTTTCCAACTCAAAAATGACGTCAAAGCGACTTCAAATACTGCTTGAAGAAGACGAGGATGATGACCTATAATAGTGTTATTCATAAGAAGACGATGTGATATGAGTTCATTGTATCAGACTAGAAGCACAAGGCTTTTTATTTCTTGCATGTGATCTATTTTCTTCTATTAAATTAATATTATGTTTGACTGCTTCCGTAGAAAAGGGAATACATACCAAAACTTTTAATTACCAATTGTATCTTTATAACTGTGTGTAGGATTCTTGGTGAATAAATGCCCTTTTATTTTTATTTTATTTATTTCAAAATTACCCGACAAAAACCACGCGCAACACGCGTTCGCAATCGACTGTTTTTTTGTCTGTCTGTTTGTCTGTTTTTCTGTCGCGGTTGCGTACCTCAAAAGCTACCTTAATCCTCGATAACTCGAATGATGCAAACTCATTGGTGATAAATACAGAACCGTGTATCTTCCATTTGTTATTCTAAGATTAGATTCTGAAGAAGTTGAGTGAAGTTCATTAGCTAAATAAGCAATCTACTAAAAGCAAGGGCTGAGATAACAAGCCATTAGGAAGCTGAGGACTACTGCTGATAATTGTTTAGATATTAAATAATCAAGTCAATCAAATTGCTGTTAGTTTAGAAGCGGTTCACTTGACAGCATCGAAACAAAAGAGCAATTTGTACTGCTCGTCGTGTCACTGGTTCTTTCTTGGTCATCTTGTCTAGTCTGGTCAGTGACCAGGTTGGTTCTGAAAATGGCCTATGATCGTTGGTGAAGCATTGAGGCTCCTTTCGTGCACATTACATGTCTTCGAATTTTTTAATTATAGGCTGGTTTCCTCGCAAGGTTTTCATTCACCGTTTCTTAATTCTCGCCGCGCTTGAAATTACTTAAAATCGAGTTCAAAATTATTATTATAACAAAGCAATCAAAACCTTTCTGGACCTATTTTATTTTGTCAACGGACTTACACAAGTTGCATAGACATTCTAATACAGAAATAAGCTAAGTGGTTATAAGTTAGAACAGCACGATTTTCAAAGTTTATCTTAATTGTGGCCCCTCCATATCTCTATCCGCGGATGTCGTAAGAGGCGACTAAGGGAAAAAAGCTAGGGGATGGGCAGCAGCGTTCCTCATTTTAAAAACGATAGCTTTTTTTTTTTTTTTTATACAACTGAGATGGCAAACAAGCATACGGCCCACCTGTTGCTAAGCGGTTACCGTAGCCTATGAGCGCTTGCAATACCAGAGGCATCACGCACGCGTTGCCGACCCCGAACCCCCTCCCCCCCTAAAGAGCTCTGGCAACCTTAATCATCGGAGGAACACAACACTATTTGAAACAAATAATGTTATTTGGCTGCGATCTTCTGTAAGGTGGAGGTACCTCCCCAGGCGGGCTGCTCCAATTCAGAAAGAGAAATCTCGCTGTGCCCAACCTCCTCCTAAACTACTGCTAACTGCGCTATCTAGCACTAACTGCGCTCGCCAACCCGCATGCCCAGCGTGGTGAGTATGGGCAAAACCCCCCCACATGATAAGGAATTTGCTCTGTCTGTGGGGGAGGCCATGTTCAGCAGTGAACGTCGTACGGCTGAAATGATGATACCAAAAAACGCGAGATCTCAGGTCGGGGCGAACCACTAGCTTATTATTTTGTAGATTATGCCGAGATATTAAACTAGTTATGGAACACGTTGTATAGCAATAGCATATCGGATAACCCCTGAATATTTGATATTCTCAATACGAATTAACTGCACAATAATATTTATTGCCCCGTAAGACATCGATATAGAATAATGTATGAGCTACTCACTCGATATTTTCGGAGCAAAGCATTTCTATGAAGTGGTAATAACAGCTTAACACGGCGGATGGCGGAGTCAATAATTGGAAAATATCGTGAGGTGGCTGTTTTTACGAGGGTCTTCGCAGCTGGGCGTTTCAACGGCGCCCAATATTGCACTGTATCATACTAAAATACAAGCTCAGTTTAGCAGAGTCTATTTGGAGAGTACGCTGCTGGAAAAGACCTTTTAGAAATATTATTTCATCAGTTTCATTACCTTCCTGTTTGTTATCAGTTTATCACTACAATAAAGGCACTGCACCGACCGACACGAAACGGATACAACATAATTGCCTTACAACATAATTGCATTAATTATTCGAATCATCCAGATTTAAGTTCGAGCGGAGCAAATGCGTGTAAGACTCACGCTCAACTCACACTCCACTCACACTTAAAACACCCTCCACTCACAATTATCATAAGTCTCATTAAACTCACACTCCAGTCAGTCTTCACTCATACACCACTCACACTCAACTCTACCCAAGTCGTACTTAAGTCTCACTTAAGCTGTACTCAAGTCGTATTCAAGTGGCACTCAACCATGTTTTCAAGCATACTTAATCAGACGATGGCCCATCGATATTTAAAAAAATAGTCAGCGCCACAAATCCAGCTCAGTAAGTGGACAGGTTAGAACAGTTCACCCTTATTTGTGAGTTCGGCTGACTTAAACTAACTTCCCTCATTCAGTTCAGGAAGCTTGTTAGCACGACTTCTGCAGTTTTCGACTAGATAACATTGTGTTAAAGGTTTAAACTATGCAGGGCGAAGTTTCGTTTGGCTAGTGACTGCTTACATGCAGTTACGAGTCAGCTTATGTGGCGTTACCAAGATACGAGTAAGCTGCCAAGTTGTCAGTGTCAGCAACTCCTGGAGTCCTAAAGCCTAGTAGATATAATCTAATCAAACTGTACAGTTCAGTTGATTTGTAGGCTACTGTAGAACATTTTCAAACTAAATATATAATTGACGTCTTTCCCGTTGAGACATTGTTTGTTGAATAATGGATTAATCTTCAAATTTTACCACTAACTGACTATTATTCTGTACGGTGCAGAATGCGGGTGCTGACTGCACCAGCTTCCACCCGCGGCATTTGCTTGTGTGGTTCCCCTAATAAAAATTGCCTAAGGTCACTCTTCGGCACTTCACTATATTAAAAATGTGCTGCGTAAAAGAAGCACAAACCAACAAACAAACAAACTTTCGCACTATTTTTACCTTACAAAATATTTTTTTAGTTAGTATGGCCACATTATGACAATATTTTTTTTATAAGGATAAAAAAAAATTGTCATAATGTATAATCATCATCATCATATCATTGTATAAAGGTATAATCCAATGAAAATTATTATTCAACATATATAGATACTATGTCTCAATGAAAGGAAACGACGCCAATTATCTACGAGTTCTTACTTTGAAAAGGCCTACAGATCAATTATGTTGACTGTACGTTCGATTAATCAGCTAAAATATACAGTTGAAACAATAGGTTAATATCACGTTTCAAACATAACTAAATAAACTTGTGACAGTGTATTGAGACATAATATTCTTGTTATAATTTATTTAAGATCAACTCAAGTTGATAAAGAGGCTGTAATTCATAAAATTATGTAAAATTAAGATTCCGGAGCACTTTCCTGAACAAGTTTTAAGTAATAAAAATTCTCAATGAAGCCTGAAGTAGGTCGTAATGTGATTAAATTTGATGTTTTTTTAATAAGACTGGTAGTTTTATAGGGCACAGAAAAACGTAATTCAGTTTTCAAACAGTATCCTATAATACAGTATAACTTCTGCGTTTCTGTATCTAGCACAATAAACGGCTCTACATGGGCTACTTAAATCAATTATTTAATGATTTTAGATACGTTTGAATGCACATACCTCATACATGTGCCCTATTTGTAAATTGTACGGTAACGGTAACCCTAGCGGTCACGGTAACGAATAGGGTTAGGTTATTATTTATTATTTTTATCCATTCATTACATTTATTCTAGACTTGCTTCCACACGTGGGTTCGCTCGCGTATAAAGTTTGCCTTTTCCACACTCCAGCTCTTTATCTACTTATATCTCTGCACAAAATCACGTTGATTCGCTGCTCCGATGCAGTGTAAAGATTGATAAACCAACAAACAAACTTACATTTGCATTTATAATATTATTTAATTTAGGATAAAATTAATAACACCCAAGCAGTCACATACATAGTCTGCCTCCACACTAGGATTCCCTGTGTCGTGGGTTTGAGAAACTACGAGTACCATGGTACCACAGCACCCACAACAAATATTTGTAGATCATGCTGTTTGCATTTTTTAACGAATTTAGCTTGTAGGTCACTGTACAAAGGTAGATACGCCAAGTGGAAGCGAAAGCTAAGGTACCTACATCATTAACTGAAGATAAACTGGCTCACGCATCTCGTTATACCTACTAGTTTACTTACACGCACGCTGTAAGTGTTTGCTTAGGGGAGCATTTAGCTAAGTGGAGCCCGCTTAATGTTGAACGAGGTTTTGTACACCCTTGTTTGATTACCTTCTGCATTAAAATTTATAGGTGTTGAGTTTGTTACGGCTGGGACACGTCACCACGGGGCGGGTTTCGCCGCGCCGTGCAAGGTGCCGTTATGTTTCGTCCGTAACGCTACGGTGCCGATGTGTACCGACATCTTACGATGCCGCCGTAGTGTGTTTAAAATGCATCATCATCAGCCTGCAGAAGTCCCATATGCCTCCGCGAAAGAGTTTCATGACGAACTTTAACAATGTTATCCGTCCATCGGCTGGGGGCCTCCAACACAGGGTCACCCGGTTCGTTGTCGTCATTCAAGAACCTTTATTCCCCAGCGGTTATCGGTTATATGCCCACTGCCACTAAATATGCATAAAAGATTGCTGAAACAGGAGAATTAATTTTGTAATTATTGACTCTGAAACACACGAATAAGAATTTATACCCCTTTTTTTCTTTTTTAAGTAGGTATACTTATTCATGGTACGTCTTGAGTGGATTCGCTGTTGTAACTGAATCATTTGACCAGGATAAGACGCAACTAAAAACAAAAAAGGCTGTCGAAGGAGGGCTAAGATGCAAACAAAGACGATGCTGCATTGTCGCCGCCGGACAGACGAGGACTCTTGAGCTGACCCAGACAGACCTTCCTCATTCATCTTAAGTAACTCAAGAGTAGCGACAAACGTAAACAAAAAAGTAGCAAAAAGATTCTGTTCCAAATGTCTTTGTGAAACTACAGCTCATCTACATACATTATTTCTACATATTTACAAGGTGTATCATAATTGAATTATGTATATACTATATACATACTATAAAATATAAAATCAGATAATTTCAAAATAAAATAGAAACTAATAAAACAAATAATTTTGGACATGCGGCAAGGTGCCAAGAGCACTGGCTGCATTCCCGCGTTGAATTGCCAAAGAAATTCTTTGTGCAAGGAATGAGCCAGCTCTCTTATCACCGGCGGCGTCGACCAAAGTTGGTATAATTTTTTTGAAGAGCTTTCTGGGACCTGGTCCCCATGGTCCAAAAGTTTCTACACCAAGCGGCGTAAATATGTAGTCACTGGAGAGGACTGAATATTTTCGCCGCTTGGCGTTCTCAGCTGCTTCCACTGCAACTCCCGCCTTTTGCGATGTCCCACTGAGGTGAGAGGGGGCCAACGTGTCTACACACGTGGCATCCCACACTATGTATTATGTATACTATCTGGAAAGGTACTTGTACACAACAAAATATTATCGAAAAAAATGGTATTTTTATCATCTTAATAACTAATTATTAAACGTACGAGAAACTCAACATCAAGATTGCTCCCTAAAACTGCTGAATAGTTGAGTTTCCACTGATTTGACCCCAAACAGCTGATTAAAAATGTTAGGTAAATGTTATCCCGTTTAGGGATAGCATACATATTATGAATAACCTTATAGATTTAACTACTATGTGTATGCAAGCACGAACTCTATTGCAAATATACATACATACATAAAATCACGCCTGTTTCCCAGAGGGGTAGGCAGAGACCACGGTTTTCCACTTGCTACGATCCTGACATACCTCTTTTGCTTCATTCACTCTCATCACATTCCTCATACATTCTCGTCGGTTTAGGGTACCCATGACCTGGCCTTTTTCCAAAAAGTCACCGATTTGGTCACTAAACGTACTCCTAGGTCTTCCCCTTCCAACGGTCCCATTCACACTCGCCTTATACACCTGTTTCGTCAATCTTCTTTCGTTCATTCTCTCTACATGACCAAACCATCTCAGCATACCTTTCTCAATCCTCATCACTACGTCTTTTTTCACCCCACAACGCTATCTTATCACACTGTTCCTCACTCTATCTTTCAAAGTTACTCCACACACTATTGCAAACATTCTATATATTAATATATAATTTCACTTTTTACACTAAATAACATTTATTTACATATTCATTACATTCACAAAATTACATACTACTCGTATGTATGCATTAATGATAAAAGTGCCTCTCCTCTGTGCCTCTGGGAAATGTAGTAGTTTTATACTCTTTTACCCAAGAATAGTAAACTTAATCCTGACCCAGCTTGCACTTATCAAAGTCCAGTTTCAGCGCACCAATACACTTTTTTCTTCTTTAATCGAGTTTCTCTTATCCTACCTGAAGACAGTTGCTAAGTTTGTTGCGGTGCCGACTTCTCAAGATAACTTTTATCTGCCTGCTAAACAAGGCTTTCGTTTTACCGCGCCCTGAACACTGCTGTCACAGAACTCTGAACTTAAATTAGTTTTATTTTAAAAACAGGCAACCATCGGCAACACCGGTACACGTTCCTTGAGGCGTATGAACGCGGCGTATAAACGCAAACGTCAGATACATTGTAATAAAGACGTTACGCAATGCGTTCATACGTAGTACGTCAAGACTTTTGAAAGGGTACATTAGATTAGGGATTACATTAGGATAAATCGGCTCGATGTGAATAAGTAAAACTGTGTTCAAACGGTTTGCGGCATATCGTTTGAAATTTATTTCAAAATTATCCGTACGTCTAGGTACTGAAGAAAGTAATTTCTAGTTTGAAATTTGAGGGCGAACGATATAGCTCAACGATGTCGCAAGCCCCACAAACTCTAGATGTAAGGATCAGTTTTAAACAGATTTAAAACATACGTTTGAACACAGCTTAAGATGTAAATTATCATCCAAAAGAAATGGTTCGAAAAACGAATCTGCCGAATTTTAATCAGCGTGTCGTATGAGATAATCTTGCGGAATAAAGGCGCCAGGTGAAGCTGAAAAGTTGAGGAAAACGTAATCGGAAGCGAGTAAATAAGCAAAATGGAGAGAAAAATGGTATTTCAGATATACTCTTCTCGAATTTATGACTAAAGCCGTTCACACTTTTTCTTTAGGTGATCCCGGGCTCCGACCTTTTTGATCGAGCGCACACAATGTCTGTGATGGCAGCCATTAGGAGCATCAATTTGTTCAAGCGTGACGTTACACTTGTCCTATTTTATAATGCTTCCCACTCATTATTTTCCTTCAGCTCGTAAGTAATAATAATATATATAAATATTAGTAAGTAGTAAGGTAGGAAGAAATCTCTTTACTACAAACACACACATTTAAACAAGCGGTTACATGACAACAGGCCCTGCCTTAGAGTTACGCTCTGCCATCATACATGATTTCGTTTGTAAAATGACACCACTGACCCCGCACTTGCGTACTTCTCCCTCCGCCAGACGCCCGCCTCACTCGTATTCGGACGCAGTGCAGAAATACCCTTAGGCGACTGTTCACCAACTCTTCATCTATTACCAATATGACAACAGATTCAGCCCTAGTGCACTTCTTACAATAAAACAAAACTTACAAGTTTTCTAACCATGCTGATCATTTGAAAAGTAACAAATGAACTCTACCGAACACTTCCATAACCCTTGACTATAATATCCTAGTATGTATTAAACATCACAAAATTAAGTGTAGATTTTCGTCAATTAAAGAATAATAGTATAAAATAACACAATAACGATAATTACCTACTTTTCTAGTAAGTTCAAAATAGTCATTAGAATAAATAACAATCATTACCTAATTAGTCACGCATTTTAAGAGCATTAAACTTTTAGATCATAAAACGACTGATCGATGAGCCAATTTTCGAGTTTATACTTAAAGGATTGCGTTGATAGCGCGTCGACGACGTTAGATGGTAGGCGGTTGTACACCTCTGGCCCCATCATGTGCACTAGCTTCTCTGTTTTAGTGAGTCGGCGAGGGATGGCTCTCAACCGCTCCGCATGTCTCAGATTGTATTTATGACCATCCCTAAATCTTTTGTACTCGTCCAGGTGGTTTTTGGTATAGATTGCGGCTTGGTAAATGACTAGAACGGGGACAGTCATTATTTTTAGCGTCTCAAAATAGGGTCGTCTCGCACGATGGCGCGCACTGCCCTCTTACTATATTACTATAGCTTTCTCTCCATATGCGAGAGTAAATACACCGTAGCTATTTCAATTTTAACCTGTATTGCATGTAAATTAAACACATCTACCACGAATTTCCATCACATTAAAAACATTTTTTCCCTTGATTCTGCAAATCGCATTACGCTCGCGGAAAGCGTTTCGCCTTGTTATTTACAGATTGTGAATCACAATCCAGACCAAATGTGGGCTCTTATTTACCAACCCGCAGGTAAAGTTGCAGTTAAAAAGGAATTTGGTGGAATTTTATCGCTCGTTAGAGACCTAAAAGCGTTGGAAAGGAATGCCATTGGCCCGTCTTAATACTTAAGAACTTTCTTGCGGAATCAATGGCTAATTCTTAACCCAGAGGTGATCATAAACTCTTAAAAGGGAAGGTCGATGTGCGTGTAAATTTTTATTCACATTAATTTTCATTTTAAAACGCGTTTTGAAATCAACACCTTCCACTGAGTGACGCGAATCGCACTCACACTAGGACTGAAACAGAGAATCAATGGTTTAAAACATATAAGTAAAAATAGTTTTTTTTAATTTATTAGTATTTATACATTATTGATAAAGCTATGCAATGTTTTCTTTGAATGAATGAATGAAAATGCTTTATTGTAATACACCCAATTAAAATTGCTTTAAACCACAAATTGTTTTCTTTATTGAACACCAATTAGTTAGATACTGTCAAAGATGATAATATTGTTGGGTGTGTTACTCTCATTGTGTTACTCTTATGTAGGTATTATTTCCGCGTGGTGATCAATAAAGTGTTATCTATCTTGACCACTAAGCTTGAAATTGCTCTCGTTCTATTATAAAACTCCCCCTTTTGTAACTTATCTTTGTTTCTTTGGGAAGTCTGGTTTGTTTCAATTGGCAATTTCAGATAGACAGCTCTGGTTATCTTCAGGTATGTACTTTTTGATTTATTTCGAAAGGGATATCGATCTATTGAAGCAGACTGTCTGACAGTTTTAGTTAAAAGTTTCAGCTTATGTTAGCTCAGTCGCCAGCCACGTCAGTTTTGTTGCAGCTTTATAAAGACTTGAAACTGAGATACTCATTAAATTCACTCGATCTAAAAACTTTGACATCAAGTTGCCATGAAAATAATGTCAGTCTGAATACGGTAAAAACTTTCACTCATAGTTCGGTCGGCCAAAAAATAGTTTTACCACTCTAAGGTTGAATATCATTTACAAGTTAAGCTAGCTAAATACTATTTTCGCTTGTATACCGATCTGACATCTGATATACAGGGTGAGTTTTTTTTCAGGCCACTTAGGCTAAATCTGAAACCGTGAGAGTAATCAAAAAGTGATGTTAGGAGTTACTTATGAGCTTCGTTGATCTTGCATTAAAAAAAATGTTTTTTTTTTTGTATTTCACAAAAAAAAAAAAATTGATGTTTTTTTTTGCATATTTGGGTTCTTTGTTTGTTAATATAAAATAAATGTATGTTAAAAATGTGTATAAAGTTGTTGGAACACCTTCAAAACTGCAAATTTATAAGTTAAACAATATTTATCTATCGAAGGTTTATTATCAGTAAGTTCATCGGAAGCCTGAACGCGACACCGCGCGCACGTCGTCTGCAAGCAAATAAAAAATAACCTTTGGTAAATAAATATGGTTGAATTTATAAACTTATAATTTTGAAAGTGTTCCAACAACTTTAGACACATAGTCATAAATTTATTTCTTTATTAACAAACAAAGAACTGTAGCACAGGTTTTTTAAACCTATTCGAGGCACCGGTCTTTCACAAAATTATCTACCTACAATATTTATATTCTGCTGTATCCCATGTATTACTGTTAACCTATGTTGAGAGAAATAAATACATACCTATTCTATTCTATTCTATACTAGCTTCCGCCCGCGGCTTCGCTCACGTGGTACCTACATTAAAAGTAACCTAGTACTAGTAACTAGGTAAGTTTATATTCCTAGTTTCAACGAAATCGGTTGAGCCGTTACAGCGTGATTGAATAACAAACATACAAACGTCAATTTTGAAAATAATGTCTAATGCGTTAAAATAAAGATTAAAATTGTATGCACCTATGAATTGGCACTCGTCAACCAATTACGACATAAAACTATGCATATATTTATTCAAACTATGTCAAACCTTCTAAATCAAAACTTATACACCACTTTCTTGGCCTATCGTACTAAGGTAAAAAGACCACCATCATTTCTGAAAATAAACAAAAGATAACGACTGTCTTTTTCATTACATAACTATGAACGAGTTACTGGAGAAATCACGCTCCCGTCCTGTAATGAGAATTTGATTGCTAGGCTGTATAGCTACGAAAACATACTTATGGTATTTAGAGCTATGTTACCCAACGCCTACATAGATGTTATACGATGAGGAATCAAGAGGATGTGACACATCATTCCGGTGTGAAGTTGTATTTACTGAATACTCAATAATTATAATAATATAATAATATATATAATATAATATAAGCTTTATTGTTTCCTGCATCAGGTTCAACTTAAATATCTACACTTTCTTAAAATCTAAGTAGGTATGCAAGATTCGCTATCAGCGATAAAAGCCTCCTCCAGTTGCTTCCATGTCTCCCTGTCTCTAGCTACTCTATTCCAAGCCTTGCCTGTTATCTTGGTGATGTCGTCGCTCAATAATTATAGTTCATACTAATTGCCTAACCTATTTAAAATTTAAATAAATAAATGTGAATAAGTTGTTCAGTTACAAGTTCAGAACGGAATACAGGCAGTGTGCGGCTGGCGACGTTACATCGTTGGATATATATCGATCATAGGAACAGTCAACAATTTTGATTTATAAGCTAACATAGAGCCTTTTCAAACTAAATTAATCATCGACTTCATTCCCTTTTGTTGAGACTGTTACTTGTCAATCAATATTTAAATTGTACCATGGCTGGCTGACTTTTATTTTGCGCTAACTTCCACTCGCGTGGGCCCGGATAAAAAGTGCCCAAAGGCAGTCTCCATCACTTAACTATATCCATGCTAAATATCACGTCGATCCGTCCCTCCGTTACTGCGTGAAAGGATAAACCAACCAACAAACAAACATACTTTCACGTGTATAAAATTATTAGAGATAGGATGGTCAACAGTTTGACAATTATTATTTTGCTATCGCTAAAATAAAAAGATAACTTATAATGACTGTGTAATTATTAAACACATGCTTTGGCCTGTGTGTTCTCTAATCGCGTAGCAGTGCTACAGTAACGCTACGGCAGTGGTACGACTGTGCTACGCGAAAACCATTAGGTTTTGCTTGCTTGGCGTGTTGCTGGTTCTTTCTTGACCAGATTAAAGTATGGCGTCCCTGAAAAGGCCTATAATCTCTGCTGAAGAACCAGAGTGTAGTGAAATGACCTCGTAGAATCTCCTTTATGAACGATATTATGACCTCACGAGGTTTTTTTTCACCGTTTGCAGCACTACTATAGTCCGCAACCATTTTTCGAATGGAAAATCTATAAATGCAAGACCAGGATTCGAACCCACAACCTTTGGGTAGGACCAGGTCACTGCCTTGGTGGTAGTGCATGAGTGCTCAAAGCATACAATAAATAAACAAGATTTCTATATCAAAACAGTTTATCTTTTGTAGTCTTTTTAAACCAACTGGAATCGAAACGGTCATGCGAGGAATCATTTAGGTTTTTAGTGTGTATGTGAAAATACAATTTAATTCAATTTGTAGAGTATGCTGCCGGCAAGAGGCGCACGCGAATCTAACATTTGCAATGTTAACCATACTTTGTTCAATAATATACGTATATTGAAAATGATTGTAATCTTGAGAGTATTGAAACTTGAGTGAAATAAATATAAAGTAGTAATGAGGAAATCTGTAGAAGAACCAAGGTCGACGACAAACCTCTCGGAATTAGCAAGTTTGAAGTGGCAGTGGTCAGGCTTTGAGAACCGACAATCGTTGGGGAAAAATGGTTCTCGTAGGGCGACCATGAACCGAACGACGCAACGTGTCTAGTGTTGGAAAGTTCCCCGTGGCCTGTATCTGTAAGCCTCAGGGCGCGAGCCTTACTCACACTTGACCGCCATTATTTCAAAATCAAAAAACCAAATTACGATATATAACAACATATTTCTGATGTGTGACAAAGAATCAACAGATCAAAAGATATTACGAGTACATACAAAGTAGCTACAAGTTTCTGTAACTTCTTGAACCCTTTTACCAGCCGGTCATGTTTGTGACATCGGGATCGAAACACGAAAGTCCTAAATTGCCCACGGCTTTGAAGCTTGCCGAGCCTAGGTACATATATGTCTATACACACATCGCTTAGAATTTGTGGGTTTGTATATTTGTTGTGTGATATTTATTTTATCCTGGAAAATTGCACGGTGCCTATGGGACAGCACAACAGTTGTATCCTACAGAAACCATGTAGGTTTCATCCATTATTTAAAAGGAGTTTCGCCAGCCTCCCAGAATTACAGCACCCAAAAGTACGCCTTTTATAGTTATCGCCCACATTGATCAAATTTAATCAGGCCGTCAGTTTTCGACGATCGTTCACGCGAACGACGACGCTTGAATTTTCTATAAATCATTTGTTCAAACTCTACAAATGCGTTACCATAGTGCAAATTTATGAACGGAACAAATATAGCCGGACGTCTTCTGAAACATTAAAACAATTAAGTTCTGTCGGGACCCGCAAGCCGACAAACTTATAAGCACTTGGTAATTGTGTAACGTGTACATTGAACTTCAATATGCAAAACACAGGATGCAAGAAATTACACGTGCAAACACTAGTCGCTAGTGAGTGGCCCAATCACGGCATGCCATGTTAAAGTACTATTTTTCAATTCATTTATTTATTGCGAAAAAGATAGTAGTCATCTAAGATTATTTTATAATTTATTTCAAAATGATCCTTACTTGTGTACAAGTAAGGATCAAACGATAGTAAAGTTAATAATTTTGAGTTTGACATTTGATTGCTTGCGATGAAGCACAAGCAATCCCTTTAAAGTCAAACCAAAATTAGCGGGCTAGAGCCCGTCTGAGACGCCAGGAGTGTGGGTTTCGATTCCCGTTGCGGGACAAATGTTTGCATGGTCTGCAAATATTTGTTTCGGGTCTGGTAGTTGTGGTACCACTCGTAGTTTCTGATACCCACGACACGGGGTATCCTACCTAGTGTGGGACCTATGTAAGTATGTGACTGTTGGGTGTTTTGATTTAATTTATTTCTTTTATCCTGCCTTAAATGAGTGATCAGTTTGTTGGCCCAAAAATGGGCGAGTGGTGACCGATAGAATATCTACAGTGTCAAATGTCGTAGCCCATCCGCTAAGGCGCCAAAGCACTCTCATTTTCATTCAAGTACCAGTGGATTGGAACCGGTCAAATTACTTTAGAATTTGAGTTCGAATAGTAAAGAGGGCTTGGCTCGGCCGGACTTTGTGATAGGAGCCAGAGAAGTGTTTCCGCCACACTGTGGCATGGAGAGTCCTCCTCACGGGACCCGCCGCTTGGATGGCCTCTTGGAAAGTTACCTATTAGCAAACCTTTATAAGTGGTGAAACCTACTAAAAGTACTTAAACTATTTATACCCGTAAAAATACTATGGACCTATGTTTAACTTGCAATACATCAAATCAACTCTGGTCAAAGGTTATTCCCATTTCCTGAAAACATATATCATTTCATTTAAGTATATAATAAAACGTTGTGGAGTGAAAGAAGACGTAGTGATTAGGATTGAGAAAGATATGCTGCGATGGCTTGGTCATGTAGAGAGGATGAATGTAAGAAGATTGACGAAACAGGTGTATAAGGGGAGTATGAATGGGACCGTTGGAAGGGGAAGACCTAGGTGACCAAATCGGTGACGTTTTGGAAAAAGGCTAGGTCGAGAGTACCTTAAACCAACGAACGTGTATGAGGAATGTGATGAGAGTGAACCCCTCTGAGAAATAGGCGTGATTTTATGTATGTATGTATGTATATAATAAAACACAAACTCAGAATTAATCTCTAGCTGGGTTTCAATTTATTCGCTGAAATAAATACATCTACAAACTTATAAGGATAAATAAAATAAATAAATAAATGTATAAAAGATTATCAGGTTGTATTCGGTAACATCAAACAGCTCCAATAGATAAACATAATAAAACATTATAAATTTTCCCTTGGTTTCAAAGTCTCGATCTCATGACTTCAAAGAAGGGAGCATTCTTATAAAAAGCAGATTTACCGGCACGCAGCTTACTACGTATAAATAAGTCAAAGTCAAAGTCAAAGTCAAAAGGCATTTATTTCAATAAAATCACTAGGATCACTTAGAAACGTCTTAGAAACTAGGTGAAGCTATGCCTGTTCCTCGCGACCAAGCCTAGAAGAATCAGGCAACAAACACGGCTTGGTGCCTATCATTTTTTTCGATGATCCTTTTTCACAAAATGGAATTTAAAGCTTCAGTGTGGTACCGATCGAACTAGGTGAGGCTCAAGAGAAAAGTAATCTAATTATAATCCTTAATAAAATAGAAGAATATAACCAACGAGGTGTGCACACTTTAATTAACCGTGTCTTATCTGTCGATCCCTGTAACCTGTGTATCATCGAAAAAAATGATAGGCACCAAGCCGTGTTTGTTGCCTGATTCTTCTAGGCTTGGTCGCGAGGAACAGGCGTAGCTTCACCTAGTTTCTAAGAGGTTTCAAAGTGATCCTAGTGATTTCATTGTTTTTTTTAGACTTTGACTTAATGCTGCCAGTAAGGCAATCTTGCTGAGGTTATCTTTTACCTGTTTAGCACTGCATTGCATAACGCAATGCATACACAACTCCACGCTTACATATTCTGCACACATACTGTCATACAATATATTTGAGGAGAAATTAACAAAAACATATTGACAGTAATTTTCTTATGCAAATATTGTGATACGTGGAGATAATCAGCTTATTACACAAATGCGGCCAATGTCACGTCAACAATCGTTACAAAACCGCAAGTGTTGAGCGAACCGTAAGAAGCACTTACGCCCTATTAGTGAATTTGGCCAACCGCTGCCGGACCGGACCGGCACAGTTACCGTAAAATCAATTAGTTTTAGACTAATCACCCGACGGAGGGTCACTCTCATCAGGTCACCGGTTATTCTACCGAATAATGCGGTTAGCGAAATACCTACTTTATTTTAGTTTGAAGTTTTAGTAATTTTTATGCGTTACACGGATGAAATGTTGCCTCTAAGGGCCAGAGAGGCCTCATACAACGGCATTAATGTTGATGATCTTATCGTCTGTATACATACTTCTAAATCAATAACTTTAATCTATATATATATATATATATATATATTAAAGTTATTGATTTAGATATATTAGATATATTATATATATATATATAGCTTAAACTTTATCGGCTCGACATTTATGTCAGCCTCTTTCTTTTGTTTACGTAGGTAAACAAAAGAAAGAGGTTAGGAGGAGGTGTTACAAAAAAACGGGGCGTGAGTTATCTAGCCGATGAAGTTAGTGAATGATAACGAATAAAGCCGTGTTCAAACGACATGCTTTATGTCCTTGATATATGTCATATGAAATTCGTTTCAAAAAGATCATTACCTTGACTGAATAAAGTCAATTTTCGAGATTGACATTTGAGGGTGTGGCGATTTCACGATATCGCAAGCTCCTAAAAGTCAAACTCAAAATAACCTTTATTCAAAAGATAAAAGGATCATTCTGAGTTATTTTATGACTGTTGATGCTGTTTAATTACTGCCTAAAGTCAAACAATCTGAACATTTATTCAGTATGTAGCGTGCGCACATACTCGTAACAACGTATATTTTCCAAGTTAATTCTACTTGGAAAATAATTAACCCAACATAAGTAAAGAAAATAAGTATGTGAGTAATAGCGGCATTAGCTCGAAGTCCGGTTGCAGAAAGCGCCCCTTGGAGCAAGGACGTGGAACTAAGCGTTACTTATTGTTCTGTCCGCGCTAAAGGAATTGCCGACGGATGCTCACTTCCACAGCGGATTTAAAACAGGCACTGACGAATCGCTACATTATCGCCGACAGCGTTCGATTTAATTCCAGCGTAGAACGGAACGTAAAGATGTGAAGATAAAGTGCGAGGTATAAGACATACAGCGGCACTGGGCTTAAAGCTGTTGTTGGGAGTAATTTCAAAAGTAAAAGCAATGGCCTCATAGCTCAGTTGATAGTAACTCTGCCTTCTGCGCTAGAGGTCGCGGGTTCGATTCCCGCACTGAACAAACATTTGTGTGATGAACATATATATATTTATTATGCATATCAGTCTCGGGTACCCATAGTACAGGCTATGCCTAGGTTGGGGTCAGTTGCCCTTTGTGTGATATTTCCGGAATATTTATAAAAAAACCACGTTACTGTAGCTATTAGTATCGGTATCAAACTTATTGTGCCTCAATGAAAATATGGCTTTATTTAATGCTTAGTGTTATAACTTTAAAAATTAATTACGAATTTTCTAATAATTCTCCGCACTTTGCGATAATTCGTTGAATGAATACTAGCCTTAGCTCTAAGACAAACCTGTGTGGTTTAGTGTCCGATCCTATTAACCTCCTTTTTTTAAGTCAGTATATACGAGGATTTCCGTAGACAGCATAATGCTCCCACTCTGCGAAATCTACCTTCGACGAGAGTGAACAGGACGTAAATTGACGTAATCCAGGCAGGCCCAATGCGGATTAATGAATTATGAAATAGGAACATAAGCTTTGGATTTTAGGCTCCGAAACATAACGCTCTCACGATTTTCTTTCATCATTTTGAGCACATACTAGTTTGAATTAGTATGCCGTTGCGGTCCCGGCTAAAGAAAAGACCCCTCAATATCTAGCTATCCCTAGAAGTTGTAAGAGGCAACAAAGAGTAAAAACCTGAGGGATGGGCAGCATCGCCTATTTTAACAACGATAGCTTTAACTGCGCTCGCCAATCGCGTGCCCTGTGTGGTGAGTGTAGGCAGATTCCCCCTACATGCTAAGTCGTTCTGAAAATATTTAGGCCTATCTGTTGGGGAGGCCTATGTTCAGCAAGGAACTTTAAACGACTGTAATGATGATGACGACTAGTTTGAATCACAATTTGCTATCCCACATACACACAATGCAATCATAGATATATACATAACTGGTAAAATCATAACCTTTCATAATTGCTTTGCCGTAGTTGGGTAAAAAAGTTTGACAAGGTATATCACCCAGACATAACAAATCGATAGACACCTCATTCATCAAAATGGGATGAACTACCTACTCATAATCATAATCATATTCATTGGCAATAAATGAATAACCCGTAACCCTTCCTTTGCCGTAGTCGGGTTAAAACAGTGTTCAGCACGCCATACGGTCCTCTTGACCAACTTTTACGATCTTGTACGCCCTGAAAATATGCCCAGTCTGTAAAAGCGCTGAAGATATACAGTTGAATACATACATCGTTTTAATTAGTGAATGAAACTGTTATTTCTGTCCGCAACGCAAACAGTGGAGACGTTTTCTTACAACGCAATATAATTCTTCGCGGGCGTTAATTAACTTTTTATTTTTCCGTCGCGCTGCTACCTAGCTACCTAAGTAAGGCTTCTTCCAGACACACCACTTTCAAGCCCCAAAAAAGAAGATAGGTGCAAGTGTTTCAGAACCAGGTATGGTCAAACTTTATCCTGTATACAGTCCCACAGTTCTGAGATAGTTTATAATTTGTTAGTAGGTTTGCGGTTCGAGTTAAAATTATTACACAATAAAATTACGTGACACCCAAGAGAATATAAAGGCAGTAACTTATATTAGACTTATATTACTCAGAATATTTCCCAAGTTTCCTTGACCGTACATCTTGTAGAGCATGTTTACGGATAATGGCAATGTGGTGTTCGATTCCTAATAACAGCCAAATAACGCAATCATCTAGACACAACTACACGCTCCATTCAACAATTTTTGGTACTGATCCTTTTACATAGTAGGAGCATGTTAGCCCAAATTTTAGTACATTTGGCACCTCAGCGCGCATATCACCACTTGTTTCATAATTTTATTCACAAGTACCACTTATTGAAGCACTTCTGTGGCTAGTGTGGTGTAGTCTGAAAGAAGCCTAAGGCTGCACTCTGCACGGTCGGTCGTAAAAACTGGAAACAATTACACCGTACCAACAATTTCCAACGAGCAGACATTCAAGCAACGGAATTACAACTGGCGTAAAATTATGAGGAGCTTCAAATAATCATTAAACATAAACGCATAATGGTTTCCCATAGAAATGATAGCCCCTAGCAGTTAACCGCCTCTGTAATGTCTGAACACAATCTCATTGAAGCAAAATTGTTGTTTTAGTGGGATATTAATGAATGATTGCCTATTAAGTGTAACAAGAACATGTTCTTTATATTTTGTGAGCCGTAAAGTTAAGTGCGCCTCGTTGATTTTGTTGTGATATTTACCTGCGAACGTAAATTGTGAGCTACAAGTTACAACGTCGCTTTAATACGCACTAAGTTTTTCATTCACTATTTCCTAGCTAGATACATTTTAGTAACACGGCATTCCGCTTTATATACCGTTATAAGAGATGGAAAAAGTTCAAGACCGATTGTCATGGAACTCTTTGGGGGAGGCCTATGCCCAGCAGTGGACTTCTGCAGGCTGATGATAATTATGAACCGGCTGATAACGAATGTGACAAGTAACAAAACTTGTCCCATAAATGAATAATTAAACAATGGTAGAAAAACTGGCTCATTTCACAGTATAGTGACTATTGCCCGAGGTGCTACACCGTATCCCGGCAATAAATCATCAGACAACTCCCCCCTCCATTCACCCTCTCCTACTGGGCCGGAGTTAAGCACATATCTCCACGTCCATTGGACTCCTTGCAATGGAACGGCTGGACATAACCGAGTACAAGGCGGACCGTGTCTGGGCAAGATTCATATCTAGCAAATCTATAGTAAACTGGCTCTTGCAATTAATAAACCGAAGACAACTGAAATTAGATTTTTTATTGCAAGAACGTGCAATTTTTTTTTGCGTGTAATCTTTTTCGGTACAATGCTCTGAATGAAATTGTACAATCCTCAACGAATTTATTTTTCAGCTAGTAACTAGCTAGCGTAGCAGTCATTTTTGATAACATGAGCTTATTGTTTAAATTTGTTTACCTAATGTTCCGTATTAGCGAGAAAATAACATCCATTATTCGTGAAATAAGGAACTTAAAAACAAGCTACATCTATTATGAAAATGTTCTTCGAAACTCCCCGAAACTGATAATCAGTGCCACATATCGGGGAACGCTAAGTGGTAACATTATGCAAAGCGCTCGCGCTGGAAAACCTAGCCTTCGTGACTGTTGCCAACTATGTAAGCTTTTAGCTTAATCTATCCAACTTGCGACTAAAGTAATTACCAACCAATTTGCTCTCACCAGGTAACCTAGGTAACCTACCATTACTAGACCATGCCATATCATGACCATATAAGGTGTCAGGATGGATTATTTTTCATGGCAGCCGGCATCTGGTATCAACTATGTGCACGAACGGAGCCTCTAAGAGGCGCACAACTACACTGATTCTTTCACGGACGGTCATAGACCCTTTCCAGGGTTACCACACCTCAACCTAGTCATTGACCTAATAAGGAATTACCAAGAAAGAATCAGTGACACGACAAGCAAGTAAGCAACGATGTACCTACAATATTAATGTGTGGCATTATCGTTTTTTGTAAACAAAAAATAACCAAGGTTAACGAAAAATATCTAGCGCGAAAGCGTTCGATTCAGTCGAGACGGCAGTGCTACGGTCACTACAGCGCAGCGATGCCAGAACGACTACTGGTATATCGAAGACTGGAAGTATTTGAACAGCGTACCAAGTGCAAGAAGAATCCGGCCCGATGGATTGATGACATTTTAAAGTTTACAGGAAAGTCAATAGATGGAGTAGGCTCGAGACCGTAAGTCGTGGCGATATTTGATTCACTCTTTTAGTCGTAGATAATCGCGGATTTTCAAAGTAGCCACATTTTAAAATGAATTCAGCTACAAAAGCATCCAGCATGCAACACTGAGCGCCGCAAGGGGGCGCGGCGCGTGTCAACGTTCCCGCACATCCCATTCAAACCTACTTTTGTTTCCACAAGGGAGCTCGCGTCGCCATTTTAAATTTCACTGCGATATCCATTCACAGTTGGGAAATTTAAAGTGCGTCCCGCGAAACGAACGCCGGTGGCACTCTGTCGCTTTTCCCGAGATATCGCGGATTTACTGGGTCGAAGGCTTTGTGGGGCTAAAATAAAACGGCCCGCAGAGAAATCCACCGCATGTTATTAGGAGAACGCTAGATTTATATCTTGTATTCAATTTGCGTGAGAGCTATTTGTTTGCGTCTGGGACGCTATACGCTTCGGTGGGGCTTAGCGCGGCTCTTGTGATTAACAAATAATAGCAAATGTATTTTCAAGTGACTGTTACGTGTATATTGTTAGGTCTACCAGACATCACAAAATGATATTATGCTTTAGCAATGTGGAGCGCGATCGTGGAATACCTAAAAGCCAACGCTCTGAGACAAAGCTGCTATAACTTTACTCACGCTCACATGTTGGTGTGAAGAGTGCCTACGATGATTGTTATTACATTAGTTTCTACATTGAGACAAGAGGGGAGACTCGGCAGAAATGCACGGGCTGCCAACATCTCTGTTTTCTCACAAATATTGCCACTTTCTACCCTCTCACTGACTTATTAATTTAATACGCGATCACTTCCGAGGGGATGAAAATATGGCAACGGAATGTATTTATACATTTCTCTTCCCCCTGCCTAATTGAAGACAATATTGCTTATCTAACAATTGTTTTTCGATCTTGGTCAACTTATTAGAATATCACTTTTTATTTAGTTACTTGAAAACCGTCGGCTGCTGAAAATGGATCTTGAAACAACATGTCACTGTTTCAATGAATCATAATTAAATGAACAATAATTAATTACCTGGTGTGTTTAGGTAAATTAATTAATTTAACCACGATTCAACACAAATAAGACATCTATGCTTATCACCTCGTATTTAGTTTGAATATCATTTGCTCAGCCCGAGGCTTCGCTTTCAGCCTCATAAAAAGCGTAGAATGCAATTCCAGGTCTCGGAGTACATTCATTTTATCCAAATCAATTCAACTTAAGCGGCAACTCACCAAAACAAAAACTCGCCGGTGAGTTTACAACTTACTGCTTTCTTTCAACCTTTCGTAAACAAGCAACGAACATTCGCATTCAGAAGAATTTCAGGAAAGCATAGAAGTACTTATTTGATACGGTGCTGTCGCGCTATTCTGTGATCAAGAGAGCATCACCCGCATCTTTTCCGCGTCATTTGCGCGGGTCGCCGTCACCCGTCGCCGTCGCCCCGAAGCGAACACTCGTGGATAAGAAACTGCTCCTAATATATGTCGGTGGCGGGCCGTTAATGTGTTCGCGCCTCAATGGAGACTCAGCACCAATTTATGCCGACGATGCTTTTTCTTATCGATGTGTTATTACCTAATTCGACGTTTTCGCACCACATTAGCTTCGGGTTTATCGTTGATAACTTTGAACGTTTCAGCTGATTTATATATCCCGATCAGTTTGTGTATGATAATTATTAGGAGATTATTTTCAATGCGAATAGTCGGAATAAATGCACTCAAGATGATTGATTTCGACGTCACTCAGGTATGCTAATGGCAAAAGAGCAAACCTCTTCAAGAATCTTTGCATTGGCAGATTCTACAAATAACTGATCGACTTTCCATTTCTTGAAGTGGCGAACTCAATTTATTACTCGCATTTAGGTTTTAGGTTTTATTTTAATCTATACAAGGTGATTCATAACATGTATACCGCCCCGAAAGGGGGTTAATCTATCAACAAAAAAATATACCTTTTATTTTTTTTTTTAATTTTCAATGTTTGTTCCTAGACTTTCTCAAATTCGTCATTTTTGGAATTTTTATCATCTTTTTAACTAATTAGGTACTAGTACTTCTAGTAGCTACGATTACCCACGATTACCTAGGTTATCGTAGGTAATCGTAGCTACTAGAAGTTCGGCGTCAAGATTGCTACCTAAACTCTGCTGATTCATTGAGCTTGAAGTTGAACTGATTTGATCGCAATACAGCGGATTTTTGCAAATAGTTTTTTCAATGAAAAATTTCGTATTTCCAAAAGTCGTAGAACTAACTATTTTCGATTGGGTGTAGGATAAGCCCCTTACGAGATAGCATACATATTATGAATCACCTTGTACTAGTATATGCCTGGTAAATCAAACTAACTGTTCAATTTTTATTTTTAAATAGAGAACATGCATAAACGCCCGCGCACACACTCGAAGCGCCTCATCTCGAGCCGAAAATCTGAGGTGCAAAACGAGGCATAAAAAATTCTGCCCGTGTTGTCGGTAAAAGGCGCAGAAATCGTTAGACGGCATCAGTTCCGCGTCATTTGGCGCGCTCCGAGACACGTTTACACATGCCACCTACAGCGCCACTCAAGTACAAGGCCTTGTCACTAGACATCGTTAGTCCTTTACGTGAAAGAGTAAACTAAACAATGTACATTGTACATTGTTTAGCGCCGCGAAGTGGTCGCTTGCGCACTGCAATAGCTCGCGAACAGAAAACGCGCGGCGCGCGATTTTCTCACAAACAGATTGCATTGCATGCGTGCAAATCGTGAGCTATTGCAGTAATTGCACGCGAGCTGCGCGGTGCATTTCCCAATATGGACGCACCCAATATGACTATAGGAGTCATTTTATAATGACCAAAAATTTCCAGGACAGAACGTGTCGATTTCGCTTTATTTGTCGCACTGTCTACCACAACACACAGGCATTGATATAAAAAATATATATAAAATGACGCTGAGTCAATAATTTTAAATTAAGGAAGGTTTACTAGAGGCTTAGGTACTGCTCAGTGTGTTTTTAGGAGTATTATGTATTATATTCAGCTTATAATGAAGCTCATCATAAAACCAGCGATCCCATAACAGCATTATGAAGAGTCGGATGCACATTATGGGGGTATAACTTAGTTGAAACTTTTTATTCAATAAAGACTGTGATGAGACGAAACATCTGGCAAATTACGGGTCAATGGCCGCCCCCAAGTGGAACATCATAAAATGGGGAATTTACATTTCAAGAAGTTGTGACAGGGCGACAGCGAATATAAATTATATAAACCTTCTTCAGGAATTCGGTTCGTACTAACCATTGAGAGGGAATAACTCATTTTCCGCGTAATTTCCTCGTTCTAACCGAATAGTCTATAATTGGTAGGATATTAGAATGATAAAGTTGAATCGATTATTGAAACGATCCTTTGATAAGGCAAACAAAACAAACCTCTCGGAGGTCTTTTGCGTTCGAACCCCTGCGTCAATGCCGCGGTATCTTACTGGAAATACAAATAAAAGTGTTTAGGAATGAGGGACATCAAAGAAAGTTGGAATGGGGAGGAATTTTTCAGAGATTTCTTTTTGGGAAGAAACATATAGTAAGGTTATATTTTTATTGTTATTGAATAACAAAGTAAATGAACCAACGTAGCTTGCATTGTAGGTATGGTATAATTCAAGTGATTCATAATTAGTATCCCAAAAAGGGATAATTCTACTCCCAATTAAATAAATAATAAAAAAAATAATATTCCGGAAATATTCACACGGTCAACTGATCCCAAACTAGGCATAGCCTGTACTATGGGTACCAGAGACTGATATACATAATAGATATATATTTAACACCCAGACACAGAACAAACATCTGTGTTTATCACACAAATGTCCAGTGCGGGGTTTGAACCCGCGACCTCTAGCGCAGAAGGCAGAGTTACTACTAACTGAGCTATGAGGCCAGTCGACGATAAAGTTTATACCTACTAAGACTTTTGAAAATATGTCAATTTAAAAATAAAAACTTGTAAACACAAAATAATTGTAACTGAACTGATTTGATCAGTAGATTAGTATTTTTCAGATTAGTAGTACTTTGATCAGAAGTATTAGATTTAGCTGTGCAGAAATTTGCTGTTGCTGAAATGCTAAATAATTGTAGCAATCTTCATTGCAAATTTCTAGTAATTTTAATAATTAGATAAAAAGATGATTAATAAGACCAAAAATAACTGATTTGAAAAAGTTCGGAAGAAAATATGTGAAGAAATAATTATTTTCAGTAATTTACATTGTATATTAGAGAACTGCACCTGATTAGTGCCGTGTAGATCATCTAGAATATAACAAGTACAGTACGGAGGTAGGAAATTGCATCAGTAGATGAGATATAAACATGTGTATTTAGCTTTTAGGTATGGACGATGTTACATTACAAAATTGTTTTATGCATTTCGTAGCTTACCGCGAAAAACACAATATTTTATCACCCGATTAAATTCCAAAGGGCATAAATCATTTACCCCAAATATTTTGCATTCATTTACTCACACTAATGGACGACGACAGTCAAATAATACGATTGATTACTAGCTATTTGTTTGCTGGAAACATCCGCAATACGGATTTCAGTGACATATTCAATCATCGATTTCACGAGCAATTTACCGAAACTTTGGTAATGGAATATTATTTCAATGTAGGTGGACTCACCTGTTTGTGCAGCTTAGCATTCGGACAAGGGTAATTCATTAAAGTCGTGCGCCCAACTCAACAAGAACTGCTAGTGCCCAGCAGAGCAGAAGCTTTACTTGTGGCTTCTGATGTCAAAACATGAAAACGGCTCGTATTCTTAGCAGTAGTGAAGGAGAATTACGAGGGATAATTTCAAAAATATTTATAATTGACAGCCATTTCGGTCAAAATAATGGAAGCTAGGAAATTTTAAGGGATCGTCTGGTTACTCTCAAACAGCAAGAGCTGTTTGAAAGTAAGCAGACTAGCTTGAACTTTTAGAAAGAAAAGACTTTTACTTCAAAATTGAAACATCCAGAAGAATGTCATCGATATAACTTTCGAACTCTTTCATATTAGGTATCGAAATACCTATTCAGTTTTGACCAATCTGACGCGGGTTAGATACAACTCTACTATGTTTCTATCCATCGCTATGAGCAATTACAATCCATGCACGTTATCTACAGTACGCGTGTAATGGCCCTGTGGCTACGCATAACAGGTACAATTTAATACTAATCTAAATTAGTCACGTGTTAGTCACGTGTATTCCCTGGTGCGGTCGTTCATGTAGAGCCTGTCTGCGAGACATGAGGGAGTGCCATCCAATATGCTAAATTAAACACCTACATGCTTAGATAATAATGTTGTTCGCAACGGGGTAACTAGGTCTTAGCAAATCTGTGTACCTACACATAAACGGGCTCGGACTGTGCCTATTTATTTTTTATACTACCTGCTCGTCAATGGCATATTATATGTCATGCAAACCTTTCCTAAAGTAAGTCATTACAGCTCTACGGTCTAGCCGGGTCATAATGTTGTACTGAATTTCATTATTTCCCATGGGACATAATGTGATTTGAATTTGGAATGCAACCCATGTAGTCGTGCTTGATCGAGGTTGGTTTCAAAAATGTTTGGGTGCAATGAGATTTTATTCTAATTAGGCTGTATGTTAACATTTTCTTTGCACTGCCTACAAATTAAAAAAAAGAAAAACATGAAAACTTTTTACGAAATTCATTTTCATCCGCGCACGAAGAAGTATTTATTCGAATGTCGAACTGACCACTACAGAATAGACAAGAAAAAAAGGCGCCAAGCGCTCAAACTGCTGTGCTGTTATCTACACCGAAATTCAGTTTCGATTCAAATAAACTTCTAAAAAATGTCAAGTGACGACGACAGTGATTTTGATTAGACTCCAGAATGCATACAATCTGAAGCCTCTGGTATAGTTGGAAATTTACTTCCAGAAAAATCATTTCTGTCTACTTAACAGTCATTGCTTTCAATTGCCTCGCAGAAAGTATAAAAAGTAGAGTATGCATCGCGGGCTTAAATGTGTATTTGTCTTGGGCGATCTTGAACCCCGAGAACGAGGGATTCTTGCCTTAACTCCCTCGCTCCGCTCAGGAGTTAACCATAGAATCCCTCGTTCTCGGGGTTCAATATAGCGCCCTTGACATAATACACTACTTTAAACCCTTGTTGCATAATCTACTATTATTTTATTTTTATTTATTGAAAAGACTTATGATAAAAACAATGTTACTTATCTAATTGTGTCAACCAGGTCTCTCTTAGTATAATTAAACATTGATAGTTCCAACAAAAATAAAAAACAATGCAAAGTATAAAGTAAGTACTTAAAAAACAATAAGAAAGCTAGATGAATCAGTGGTCTATAAACCGTTTGTTTGAAAACTGAGTCATTGCTCCTCCCCGGGGAGCCTATGACAACATCATAGATTAGTCAATCGCTTGCAAGCAGTGAAGTTTTATGAGTTTTAGGTTTAACGCGCAATGGAGCGCAAGTCATGCGATGTAACGTTGACTCGCGTACAATTCAATCAGCCGGCATCCGCTCAAACTTGCCTCTCATTGCCAACTTACTTCGACTGGTTCTCTAATCGAGTTTCCTCTAACTTTATAAAATGCGCCCGTGTGCCCGGTTTATGTTTTCAACGCTGGTTAAGAGCTTTCCAAGAGTTTTCGTTAGTACAAACAAGGTTACGTTGACGATGTGATTTAAAAGTTTTTCTGGGTGCGGGACAATTATAATGTGACGTGGTGCTTCTTTGCGAGCTGAACATTTTAATGAAGCACCAAGCGATGAATTTTTGTAGAAGGTATTTTGTAAGATTTCTTGTTTATCCTGGGTACGGTTGGTAAGTAGGTATGTTCCCTAAGAGTTCCCAAGGAAACGGATCGTGCACCTTTTAAAGTGTCACCGTGAGTTAACTCGAATGAGCGTATTGTAACGATATCTTGACTCGTACCACTGTTACTACCAGTACAAAATTTGGGTGTTGGTAACTACAAGGTGATTACTACCTACTAATATTATAAATGAGAGAGTTTGTGATGATATTTGGATGTTTGTGGTTAATTCAATCAACGCTAAACCGATTTCGACGAAACTTGGAATAGATAGAGTTCTAGCTAGGGGATAGGCAGCTGCGTCCCCTATTATAACAACGATAGCTGTAACTGCAAATGATAGGAAGTCTCTCCAGAAATCTGTGGGGGATCCGATGTTCAGCAGTGGACGTCAAAAGCGTCAATGATGATGATGGTGGGTAATAATAAATTATTAAGGCAATAATCGTGTTACAATTGCAGGCAGCATTTTAAATGTCAGTTAATGAGCAGTTCAACAATAATATTAAGCGATATTACAGTCACGGAAGGTGATTGGTATACATACAACCACAGCTTAGTCTATAAGACGCTAGATCATTTTCTCAAATTATACCCTAGCATAGATCCTTGCTTGATAAAAACTTGTTGGCCTAGTGGGAGGTACCCCAACTTTCGACCCGATGGTCGTGAGTTCAAGCCCGGTCGAGCTTTTCTTTTCGAAAAGTTAAAGTGCGTTTTAACAAAACGGTGAAGGAAATATTCGTGAGGAAATCAGAAAGTATTCGACGTGGTGGACTAACCCCTTAGTATGTCTATTTCAAGGATCTGATCGCCTGGAGAAGTTGTCTACCATACTTTGGAATAAAATTCGTGAGGCTTTTTTTTATAGATCCTTTAACTTCACCTACTAAGGAACAAGGAATCGCCAACTTCACGTAAATTCCACACGTAAATATAACATAATATATAACGTATACACACAACATATGCTCGTTTCAAACAAAACAGTTTTGCTTCTCTCTATCACTATCTATCTCTATAACGCCCTAGACTTCTAGACTTTTAGTAGTCTAAAAGTCTAGAAAACGATGAACGATACAGCTAGCCTAGTGGCTAGCTGTATCGTTCATGAGCTGTACAGTAACTGCCTTCATTACAACGGAACAAAATGCAATTTGGTTACAAATGGGTGGAATGCGGTCGCGATGTTGAAAAATTTCTTCATTTATATTAACTACTACCTATCGCAACCACGGATCGTAGGAACTGATGGGCCACACTTAAATCGGTGTCGAAACGACACACGTATAAGTATATCTTTAATTATTTTATAACGTTTCTTTGTTTCGTATCTTACTAATACTACTATTGTTCTTTGACCGCAACTCATACACTTCACCTTGTTCGATCGGCACAACTAAGGTTGCAAACAAGCTTACGGACCACCGGCCTCACCTAGTTCGATCGGCACCACACTGAAGCTTTAAATTCCATTTTGTGAAAAAGGATCATCGAAAAAATTATAGGCATCAATCAAGCCGTGTTTGTTGCCTGATTCTTCTAGGCTTGGTCGCGAGGAACAGGCATAGCTTCACCTAGTTTCTAAGACGTGTCAAAGTGATCCTAGATTTTATTGAAATAAACGCCTTTTGGCTTTTTGACTTTGACTTTGTTGGTAAGTGGTAACAGTAGCATAATATCGCTTGCAATACCAGAGGCATCACACACGCGTTGCAGACCCTGATAATATAATATTTGCACCATGCAAAAATTTATCCCGTAGCGGGAATCCAACCCGCACCCCTTGCGTCTCAGACGGGCACTTTTTACTAGAATATGTTACCTCGTTACTAGAATCCCATAAGCGTAGGATCTCCAAGTAAGGGGAGATATTCAGAATCTTACTGTTAGGGTTCGCAGCCACATCCAGGAAGTCTCTCGAAGGAGCCACCATTATCTGCAGCCGCCTTTTGTCCTTCCTCCATTCACTGTGGAATAATTAATAACGCCGTTAAATCGCTAATGGCGAAACCAGCTTAAGCCTCGGTTTTCCAGGCGACCGTTAGCGAATGGCCGTCAGCGTCACCTAGGACGTGGTTAATTTGAATTTTCGATTAGTTTTCTATCACGAAAATTCTTCAAAAACAAAGCAAATTAGCAAGAAAAAAAAAATCGAAGAAACGCACTCTAATTCTTTCACGACGGTTGTCACTGACCAAAACAACAGCCAACAGTCACATACATATTCCTGACACCACACTAGGATACCCTGTGTCGTGGGTATAAGAACCTACGAGTATCATGGTACCAGAACATCCAGACCCGGAACAAATATTTGCATATCGTACAAATATTTATCCCGCAGCGGAAATCGAACTCGCACTCCTTGCGTCTCAGACGTGTACACGGCCGCTGCGCTAGCGAGGTAGAATAAGTAATCGAATATGTTATTAATAATGCCGATGACAAATTGACTGATGCACAATCGCGTCTACGAAATGCGACGAAATGTAAATTTCTCGAAATAAATCAGGGACTACTACTATACCTATCACAAAACTCCGCAAGAATTGAGGAAAAAGATCTATTTAAATGTAGATTGTCTCCAGTAATACTTCCATTTGTTTTTGTCTCGAAAATCCACCGCGCAGATACGATTGCAGGCGTAAGCCGTTCGCGGTCTACGTCTACATCGAATCAGGTTTGCGGTCGCTTTCTGCTTCATCGATCACCAAAATAAAGCAATGATCACTTTGTTCCTCTGAGTCCTTGAAGCAAATGTACCTATTCAATTTTATTTCGCGACACCCTGAAAAAATATAGTTATATACATAACATACAGTTCTGACAAAATAGGCATGTCTACCTACCACGGCAACACTTTACCTAAAGATTAAGCCGTGTTGAAACGGCGTACGATAGAATAGAATAGAAAAACGTTGATTTTGTGACAAATAAACACAATTAAACACAATATCAATGGTAACAAAAACGGCCACCACAGAGGCAGAGCAGCTCATACCAAAGCGCTGGTCTTCCGTGGTAGCTGTTTGTATTAAAATTTGTACTTGCGATATCTGAAGTTTATTTGCAAAATTATCCTATCTCCATTGAATAAAGTCAACTTTGAGCTTGACTATAGGAGGTTTGCGATATCGTTGAGCTACTTGTATACCATAAGCCCACTAATGACGAATTCAAAATTGATATTCATTAGTAGACGTAACGATCATTTTGAAATAAATATAAGACTTTTATTATTATATATGACATATTGCATGCTTTACCCTCTTATTTATAACTGTTGAAAGCCCCCGCGACTTCGTTCGCGTGAAGTTTTTTCATAAAAACTTCAACCCCCGCTGCTCCCGTTCCATTTTTAGTACACCCCTACACACTAAAAGGGACACAACCTCTAAATTTCAAGTGTCTAGGACCAACGGATTAGGCTTCAATCATTCAGTCAGTTACTGTTTTATAATATAAAAAAATATATTTATTCACTCACTAACTTTATCAGCTCGATAAAAGTACATCCACTTCTATCTATGGTTTACCGTTAGAAAAGGACAGAGCGAGAGTTATCGAGATAGAGCGATTATGAATAAGCTATAAAATGTTGCTATAAGCTCGCATAACGAGATGATCCAGAAGCTGAGGCTCAAGACCCGTCGCTGTAAACAGCTTGAATTTGTGAAATACAAGAAATTCACGCATAAATTATTGTAGTGATTCAATTTGTTCGTGAAACGTCCAAAAATTACGGCACTCAAATAAAGTCTCCGAATCTTTACACTTGGTAAAATAAATACGAAATACAAAATTGTGTGATGAATGGAATGTTTTCGAATCTGCTACGTAAATACAGTCCCCCATAATGATTATTTGAACGAACAATTAACATCGGAAGGCCGTGGGCCGTTCGGAGTGATAATTCGGTTTGGCCCTAGGCCGGGTCGCCATCAAACAAGCCCGCTTACATTTGGATCGTAGTTACCAGCCGATAGCTTTATCACTATTTACTGTTATTTTTAGCTTATTGGTCTAGTGAGAGCAATGTACTTAGCCAAAATATTGTTTTGGTTGTACGACTCTAGATTCTTTATATTTCTTAAGCTAGAAAAATTAGAATTATTTACCTAACTATGCAAAACATCCATCTAAAATGTCAATCGCATGCTTTATCTAATAAAAAACAAAAATAATTACGTCCTCTCTTCTCTTCATCGCCTGAAACCAGCCGATGACTTCCGAGGACCAAACCTTCACGACAGCAGACATTTTATGTCGAGGCTGAAATCTGCATAGCTGAGCCCTCGACGATTTCAATTGTCTATCTACATACCAATAACTTTTTTGTTTAACTTTATCATATAGATATATACTTATTTGTATATAGGAGTCTAGATGAGTGAATAAAGGCACTTTTATTTTTTATGTTCGTTTAATCCTGGAATTCTACATTCATATTCCGAGTTTTTGATTATAAGCATTCAAACTTTATTTTGGCGCGTTATTCGCCGCTGTACCAGGGCTTCACAGGAACCCTTATCCACTGGAACTACCCGTGGATAAAGCCGACTTAGCTGAGAGGAAGTTATAAATGCTGGGTAGGTAATCCTACTCCATCTAAAACATTTCCAAGCACACAGCGTCCTGTCCTGTAAATGAGTAAGTTCCAATAGACGCTGTATGAATCATCTAGAATAGATGTAATTAGGGCTTTTTACCAGGGTTCAACGACAGCAAAACCCATATTATACCTAGTATTATTATGCCGGCTATTAATTTTATCCGACTTCAAAAAGGAGTAGGTTCTCAAGTCGGCTGTTTTTTTTTGTGTGTATGTTACTCAATATCTCCGCCAAAACAAAACTCTAAAAAACCAAAGCCAAAGCTAAACCGATTTTGATAATTATTTCGCTGGTGTATAGAGTATGATCCCAGGGTGGTCCCATACTAATTTAATTCCTGAGGGATTGCTACTTGTCCCGTAAAACTTAAAAAAACGTCATCATCTCTTGAAATCACACACACGACTTGGCAAAAAAAAATTTGTCGACGGTTGTATGTTATGGTTATCCCCGCGACTTCTTTCGGTTGCTGCTATTTTTACATAAACTTTAACGTGTGGGTAAGTGTGTAAGGGTTGTGTGTCGGGAATTCCTTTCTGTGCACCCATCCGTTACAACAGGAAACTACCCTGCAAATTTCATACTCTTAGGATTTTGGTTAGGCTCTGCGTTGATTTTCAAAGAGATTAAAACCACTACGTTTGATTATCAGTCAGTCAGTCCGTAAGAGTTATTATTTATGATGAATGGATGTCATACTAACTTTTGTTTTTTATTCGAAAGTGTAGGTGGCCAGTGTCATCCTCAGTAGGTAAGCAAAACGCAAAGAGGTTGATAACAAAAAAAAGAGGTTGATATTAATCTTGTAAATATTCAGGAATTAGAATAAAGTCGGTTTTTAGTTTTTGTAAAAAATTTCGTATTACGCAGCTAGGTCAGACAAGTTCAGTGTAATGAGCATAACAATATATTATTTGCTGTAGAAATCATCAGGTAGAACTTTCAAAATATTTCAAAACACCGGTTCAATGACAAAATATGCAAAATACTATAGTGCAATTTGAGGCAGCATACAACTACTCGTTAATTGTGTGTCAAATTGCACCTATATAGCATTGTCCGACTCAAGTCGGGAGTGAGAGAACAAATATTTAAATTCAATCTGACCGACGGGAAAATTAATTTGATAAAGCTAATGAATCAACTTTGTTAAAGCGTGTATTCAAAGTAATTACCAAATAATGATTGTACATTTGCAGTTAATAAATATTTTTAGCGTTTGAATCTGTAAAGAATTTTATTTGAGGTCTCCTTTTCAATTTAAGTTTAGATTAGGGTAATTTTATTTAAGGGTACGAACTGCAATAAGTGCCTATTTAATTTGGATGTTTGAACTATGAGAGTCTCGAAACTAATTGGAAGTTTAAAACAATCAAAAATTAAAAACTTTTGTTCGCAATCTTCTAAACAAATTTTGTTTTTGTAAAACGGATTTTATAGAAAGATTCAACGATATTCTTAACCCTTGGATTTGCGTTTTTCACCGATACAATCTCTGCATAGGAATGCTCGTAGATGGCATGGTAGAGGTTACCTCCATAGGTATGATCCCATTTTATCCCGGATTTATATCCAATAAGCCGAATTTCGGCGAAAAATTCCACGTTTGATCGAATCTAAGCCCATATAAAAACGGCATCAACTACACGATATAGTGAAAGTTTGTAGCCGTTTTGTGTGATGATAATAAATTGGTTATGTTATTGTGAACTTGATATTATTGCGTCGTAAAACAAAACATTACGAGCGTCCGCTCAAAAAGGGAGACTGTGTTTATGAATTTTAACTTGTTATGGGCTTTTGAAAGTTTGTATAATGCACTGTGTTAGTTGTTATCTATGCCACAGCTATTATGTTAGTAAATAACCCTAACCCGTAGTTGAAATATCATTGATCAACGATTCAACGTGGTGGGCGTGCTTCAATACACTTAGAACGCTTTCATTCGGGTCAAATTGTGTAAGTACCTACGAGTAATTTTATTCTCAACCCAGTTGACAAACACTACTTCAAAGGGTATGAGCGAGCAACTATGCTAATGAGTCAGTTTCATTTTAGATTCATTACTATATTTTCTAATGATTAGGTATATTATTTTTCGTATTCGTAAGTCACCATCAAAACATGAAGTTATAGAACTCTATTGATATATTTTTGGGAGTGGCATAAGCTGAGACTTGGACCTAGTTTGGCCGCACAGCCGCACTAAGAAACATAATATTTAGCTTTGTTAACCTGCCTACTTATTTGTTATTTATGTGATCATTTTTGCTATGTATGTGATAATTGTTATGTGTTTTTAATATTTTTGTACTGTATGTGTGTGTCAAATAAATAAAATCTTATTCTTATTCTTATTAATGATGTTATTTTTAATACAGTTCTATAACTTCATATAGTTCTAGAACTCTATTAAAGATGTCATTTTTAATACAGTTCTATAACTTCATATTTTCCACAGATATTTTCGCTTCACTAGCTTCACGTTTTAGTGAGCTACTGCAAAATGCTTTGATCAGTTTTTCATAAAGTAAAATTCAAACTTTTATGACGCTCGCTGAATACAATATTCCATGAAGAGTTGGAAAAAAAATGTTTTCATAAATTCTCAAATACTTTACAATCGGTGTTTTGTTCTCAAATACTTTACAATTGAATTATGCGATGCGTATGACTGGCTCATTCAGGTATCGAAATTTAAGTTTCTCATTGCGACTTATTGTACCATAGTTCTTACTTACCTAGTAAAAATTATAGATATTAAGTTAAAAAAGAATTGTTCAAAACTTATGATTCAACTTTTTATATACCTAATCTAACTATACCTCTTTGAGACTATCAACTTACGTCATCGCCTCAACAAAAGTGCAATGGTACTGCCCGCTTGTTGTAATTATACTATTGTATTGTCGTCGAAACTTTACAGGTATGCAAACTTGCTAGAGTCCTTTGCACGAAACAGATAAAATTCCGTTACACAAACACTAAAGCGCTCCCCTTGAGGAACTTCTTTCTAGAAAAAGGACTACTCGATCGGACAAAGGGGAACTGTGTCAAAATTCACTTGTAGGATTTTACCCGAACGTACCTGTAGGTACGTTCAGCCATTTTCAGAAAAACACTCTGAACATAGCCGTGTGACCGCAAAATTGAGTTTATGTGACAACTTTGAAAATGGTACAGTACAAATTAATTGACTAGACTCAAAAATGCTTGTAAAACAAAATACATAATCCATTGAATTTGTGATTACAGTAAAATAGTTAGCACTCTCTTATTTAATTCAGTTTTTAACGAATGTAACTATCTTAAGTAATTTATATCTATGTGAATCTATTCGTACTTGGGGCACGATGCAAAACGTCAACTTTGTGTGTCAATGTCAATACAGACCCAAGTTAGTTTCTTGACCGCATTGAATGTAGCTTTAAGTAATATTATCCTTGCTTTAAGTTTAGGGCAATTCTTTATCTTTAATACCAAAACCTACTAGTGGAATGAGCGCTAAAACTCTGTGCTAATGTAAAAGCGAAGAGGCTTCTTACTCGCGCCAGGGACGAACTTTACTTCCATTAGGGCTACCTAATCAGAATTGGTGGAAAAATTGTTGTATCGTTGAAATTTCTCTCTGTTTACTTTTGTAGGTATAACTCAAGTTTAAGTGTATACAACTTTTGAAACATTCTCATGTAGGTACCGAATCATACTCTCGTGGCTACTAAATAAGAATTTGTAGAAAAACTGATGTTATTGTCGAAATTTATCTCTGTTTACATAAACGACCTCATGTATGTACCGTGGTCCGTATTTTACGATAGCAGAGTAGGTTTCTGCTGTTAACTATTACTAAGAAAGCACATTCACACGACACTCTTAAGTGGGCCAATATTTCTCCTTCTCGGCCTCAGTTTTATTTTCATGTGCAAGTTGTCCGGAAGAAAAGGTGAACATAAGATTATGGTTTTTTTATCGATCTAAGAAATAATAACTGATTAAGACGTATGTATAGTTTTGTGTTCATTGTAATGCTAAGAATGATTAAACTATTGTATCATAATTTATTACAAAAATGAATACTTAGCTAGTTTTTATTCATAAAACCCTTTTCAATCTTTGTTCCATCATCATCTACTTTGAATGTGGACTGTACAAGCAAATAGTGCGTCGTACAAGTTAGTTTTTGCAAGCACTCATCACAGTGACAACAGTATCGTGGCTGCACAAAAAACGAGCTCACTATCGCTGAAAATACGCCCAACGTGTAAAAGCACTAATGACACGACACACTGAGTGCGGCCCACATTCGCAGTTTTATTTTCATGTGCAAGGCCGTCCGGCAATGAGAGGCCGATATGTACGAGCACTAAACTTAACGGCGCTCTCAGCCGCCTCTGACTATGAAAACCCAATCAAAGTTTAATGCGTCTCTTCAGTTCCACATCCTTTATAGTAACAGACGAGCTCTCATTAGCCTTTTAAAGGAGCTATCAGAGCTTTATGTTGTGGGTTATCGTCTGTACGGTTTTATCTATTTCATGTGTCACTTGTAGGGGTAATTATAATAAAGCTATGTTAGTTGCCCGGGTCTTCAAGGCTTGGCCTCGATTAATATTAGTCTATTCCTCTAGTTGGAAGACAAACTGATCCTAAAATGATTCAATGGAATTTTGCTGACTAGTTACTATTTCAAAGACCTAATTGTAAATTTGGGGTAGAAAGTTATTTGCCCTTTTAACATGTACAACAAGGTGACATCTGATCAGTACCATAATAATATGGTACTTTCGTTGGTTTGCATAAGCAAATAACATTGTTACAAACGCAGTAATACGCTTAGCTATCGCTTTTGTACAGTAACGTAGTTGGCAGCCTGTTTGTGTGTTCAAAGGTGTTTTTGCTCATGCTGGTGTGATATGTGGGGTATTCTTAAAACTTTATGTGGGGTATTTCTAACATAGCTAATAATGGTATCTAGATTGGCATAACTGCATATACTCTTATTAATCCATAGGTACATATAAAATTCATTCGGCATTGTTAAAAATAAAATTGATTGATTTGTCCTACCACGTAGAACAATATTGAACAATAATGTACTCGTATGTTCCAACGTACTTCTTACACGATATGTAATACAAAAATGTAGGTAATTAGAGGGTTATGTTTTGCAAGTACAGTTTTATCCTATATGAGTGCTTCGTGCAGGATATCTTCTGTCAGCAATAAATTCTTATCTAACCCGTATCGATGCAACATGGAGCATATTACAAAACTGATTGCGTTCCAGCTCGTAACGGCTATCACTACAGCAGTTAGAAGGATCGTTTGCTGTGTAATATTCAGTACCTCGTTTCGCAGATCGTGATGTGGATGATTGTTCCAAGTCAGAACATATCTCATGCCCCTACAAACGCCTTTTGTCGAGAAATAATTAATAGCTCCGCGCCTATTGTGGCAACGTCAGATGAGCACCTCCTTTGTCCCAGGCAGGGTTAGCATAAGATTTTCATAGAGTCACTGTGCGCTCTGAAATTAATTTTCGAGTTTCGTACTGTTTCTTTCGAAGCTTTATTTATATTTATGATGAAGGACTCTCACCTCACCTTTTCACTCCTCTCAATATGATATCAGGCATTATTTTCATCGCAATCGCCTTCTAATTTGATTCTTATTTTATTTTCCCTAGAAATTCGAAGGCGTTATAGAAATTTGAGGTGAAATTATTAATTATTTCGCATCGAAAAATTAAGCTTCTTCTCAAGTTATGTTTTGAATACTAACATAGTTCATCATCATCTTCCTGCCCTTATCCCACATCATGTGGGGTCGGCACATATTCTACTTCCATTTCCCTCTATCAGTCGTCATCTCAGCACTCACTCCTTTCTTCACAATATCCACTTTCACACAGTCCATCCATCTTTTCTTTGGCCTACCTCTACTCCTACATCCATCCACATTAATATCTAACACTCTTCTTGTCACATGACATTCTTCCCTTATAACTTACATAGTTAATTATTAGGAAAATAGGGCATAAAAAAAACTTTAAATGGAAGATAGCTAAAGCTTTAACATAATGATTGATATCCCAAATTAAAATCAAATATTCATGTAGGTAAATATTGTGTTTTAGTTGAATTACAAGGGTGTAGCAATTCAATCGGGGCGGTGTGCAAAATGCTATTTAAAACAATCCTCACGACTACTTAATAAAGTCAGTTCAGAGTTTAACTTTTGACTTTTAAAAGCTTGTGCTATATCGCACGCTCTCAAATTTGAAACGTTTGAACGTGGCTTGGCTCTATGTTTTTGATGAAAAGTGTAGTAACAGCCCTATAGATTACGTCAAGAGCAAATTTAAAGTAAAGTAAAGAAAACAAGCCGCGGTGCACTTGTGCAGTTATTGCGACACTTCAGCTCTCGCGCTCGCAAGCTGCGGCGCAAGCATGAGTTGTGAAATGTTAAAATCGTCACTGAGGTCTTCGCAAATCTATGTTGGTCTATGTGGTTCGCTCTTGTTGAAACGTTTTCGAATACAACGAGTTTTTTCGGTCTAATGTACCTATGTAGACTATCAGTAAAAGGTAATTATCAAACACAATAATCGAAAAACAAAAGGCAAATTTATTCTAGGAATGGTACTTTGTTTTTTCGAGTCATTCCCGCTCGGTAACACCCTGTCGTCCACACTGTTGACGAATGGGAAATAAAAAGTTGCACTCGTTCACAGTGTTGACGAACGCAACTTTTTATTTCCCGATCGTACCTACCCATCTAGTACAAGAGTCAGAATATAAAAAGCGGATTTCAATAAAAGATGATACAGATTTTAAAAATGCTTTATAGCTTACCATATTTTTTAAAATGAGAGCTTGTATCTTTACAGAAAATCAAATGTATACATGTTTTACAGTGATCAAATAATATTTAGCAAATGTCAAATAAAACTGAACTATTGAGTAGTAGAACTACAGTGGGGCCACGCGTAAAAGCCACTTTTGACGGGCATTTGACACTTCATCAAAATAAACTTGTAACGGCGGCCACACAAAATTATTTATATTCTCAGTATTATAACGGCACAATTGGACGAATTTTCTCAGATATGAAATATATATTATTTAGAATATTAAGAAGGAATATCTGAATCCATTAACTTCACGATTTTCTTTTAACTAATAAACCTTTTTAAAATTATAAAAATAAAAATTCTAAATAAACCGAACGTCGTTACAAGTTTACGTCAGTATACTCGTGTCAAGTCGTGTCACTAAGGATTTTACCCAAAAGGTTGAAAGATTTCATTCGATTTTTTGTTCAGGTCGACAAGTTGAATACATTGACTATACTATCGAGTTTATTTGTACAAAAATAAAAGTTCATGCAGTGCATAACAATACTGAGCTACCCTTGAGCACTGGAAAAATGCTGGCACTGCATCAAACTAGAGAAAAGTCGTCGAGAAAACAAAGAAAATAATCTTACATGACTTTGAATAAGATGTGAATTGACAATATTGTTGAAAATTAATTCATAAATCTCTGAGAATGATGACGATGACAAAACGATTATTTCAACTGGATAAATGCAACTTATTTTGTTCAACTATGTACTACCTACTTGTTTTTTTTCTTCATAAAATGACGATATAATTTAATAATGGGACAGGGATTGTAATGGAATTCATTCAAATAAAGTTACTCTACATAAGCAATAAGTGATTTTTAAAGAATTGATGTTATTTGATTTTTTCACAATAACTGCATTCGATTCACAGATGTTTTAAAACCATATCGATTCATTCAGTTTATCGATAATTTTAAGCAGGTCACCTCACTATGAAGCTAAGACTGACAGACATCAAATGTGGCTTTTTAATGTGGCTTTACTTTAGTAGTGATTTTATTCTGTTTGACAATCAACGCAGAGCCTAACCAAAAGTCCTAAGAGTATGAAATTTGCAGGGTAGCTTCCTGTTGTAACGTATGGGTGCACAGAATGGAATTCCCGACACACATCCCCTAAGGTTAAAATTTTTATAAAAATAGTAGCAACCGAACGAAGTCGCGGGGATTACCACTAGTCCGTAAAAAAATTACGTGAATCTCGATTTCAAGAGATGATGACGGATTTATGACGGTTTTTTAATTTTTACGGGACAAGTAGTACTCACTCAGGAATTAAATTAATATGGAACCACCCCGGGATAATTATACACCAGCGAAAGAATCTAGACAATTGGCGGAGATATCGAGTAACATACACACAAAAAAGTCGTAACTTTGCTTTGAAAGTCGTAAGTACAAAACCAATAATACCGTTCCTCTTTTATTAAAATTTGAAAAATATATTGACTCTTGTACTAGATGGATACGATCGGGAAATAAAAAGTTGCGTTCGTAAACACTGTGAACGAGTGCAACTTTTTATTTCCCATTCGTCAACAGTGTGGACGACAGCGTGTTACCGAGCGGGAATGACTCGTTTTTTCTGAAGAATAACTTTCATACAAATTGGTCGCGTGATAAATGTTGTGCAGACCGCACCTGATGTGGCATAAGGGCAGGAAGACATGCTGAAATTGGTCGCGTGAACTCAAAAATATTCAAAATAACGAGACTCAAGAGCGCGTAGGTCTCGCGCGCTCTGAGGCGTCCATACCATTACACGTCGGAAAATCATGATCCCAAGTGGACAAAGTGACAAACTTATATTTTGCGGTTGCTCTTATGGTTCACTATATCAAATAAACCGCAAAAATAAGTTTGCCTCGTAACCTTCACCCGGGATTTAAAATTTAACTCAGCTAGTTTAGTAGTAGAATAGTTACGGAATACGTTGTTAGTTTCCTACACGAGCGATGGTAAGCGTTCGACGTGAGCGTTCTTGTGAAATAGGCCTGCGTGACATTTCCCAGGAATTGCAAAGTTTTTTTAGCTACTTTGTTCCAGCCTCACGTAAGCAAGACAAGTTTCGGTAATTTGAAAGGTTTTATCTAGATGGGGAGTCCTATTTTGGGAACAGGTCTTCAAGGTTAGGTTGTTCAGTTTGGGTAGAATTTTGGCTTGCGGCAAATTATTCCGAAGAACTTTATCTATACTATAAACTTTCTTCCGTAAAGTATCATAATATACAAGAGTCGAGAAAGGGCCACCATATCCTGACCTAACCTAGCCTAAAAATTAAAAAGTTACATAGATAGTCCTGACAACTAGGATTCCCTGTGTCGTAGACTATCAGAAACTACGAGTACCATTTTACACCGACCAAACACTGAATAGACACAAATCAGACCCGGAACAAATATTTTCAGATCATGCAAACCTTTGTCCAACAGCGGGAATCGAACCCGCACCCCTTTGCGTCTCAGACGGGAACTCCTCCGCTGCGCCAACGAAGTCGTCAAAGTCTTTTAAAGTAAGATTTTTTAATAACCGAAAATTTTCTGACACAGGTGGGTTTGGAAGCCGCGATCCTCCTAGATACGGGGATGCGCTAAACAACTATGCCACCGAGTTTAAAAGGGATGTTCCAAACGGCTTCTCTTCGGGAAAAGTGCTTCGAACCAACATATCGTAGATTTTCAGCTGGCGGGGAGTCGACTCGGTGGCATAGTTGGCTAACGCGTCCTTATCTAGGAGTGAGTTGCGGGTTTCGAATCCCACCTGAGTTGGAAAGTTTTTGGGTACTTATTACTTTTACCAGTATGGTTTAATAAGCATTTAAAATATTTAGAATTAATCTCAGATTTCAGAATTAATACAACTTTATATTAATATAAAATATTTGAAATACACTTTAATATAACTTGGCTTGGTTCGTTTTAATCCGAATAGTATGAGATTTACCTTTAAATCTGGCATGAAATCCTTTGAGTGAGTATTTCTCTTTAACCCTGTATAGACCTTTGATTACGTCAAACACACCCCTAGTTCTGAATGTACCTAAATGCTTTGCCGTTCCATCTGCATCAGTACTTGCACTAATCGCATGCAAATGAATAACGTCGAACAGGGTAAATAAACCCAGAGATGTTCTATAAAACTCATTAATAAATAAACTATGTAGTGAAAGCCCATATTGCTAATACTGAGAGCTATGTCGGTGACCTTGGTTCTTCTACGGATTTTCTCGCTCCGAATTTTAAAATATCAAGTGGAACCAGGTTAGTTTCCTTATAAGCGGTGATGGGCTCTGTCAATGTGTTCATGTGCCAAATCTGACGTTTGATCGAGCCTCTGATTACCCACTTTAGACATCTTCAAAGATCAGATTGCCTAGATATCTGAATGGATTGGTGATTATTTTGAGCCTATTTCTTTGTATTCGTAGTAAAAATACACACCACACAAATAAGTAAGTGCAGTTTCTAGTTAAAGTTTCATTTTGCGCCACGATTCTACAGTATCTATGGGGCTTACAAATATGAGATGTATACAACATACTCCTGAAATAATTACGGCAAACGGTTGGCATAGCGTGCGGCTGCTGGCGACAAAACGTGCATGACGTGTTGACACATTCAAAATTACATTACGCGATAACCCTGCTGTAGGTACCTATCTGCACAGACGTTTGTTATTCTTTGTAAAGGTTGACGCACACATCACCCCGACGCTAGATCGGCGTCGTTTCACCTCAAGCGGTTCTGTCTTCTTTGTGTGAAACTGCATAGTGCATTATCAGCAGCGTAACGGCATCGATATCTCGATGACTCGGAGGCGCTAAGCCGTTACGGTGGTGTGATCTGGTGCTGGGGTAATGTATATAAGAAAAAAAACTTAAGGCTATGGATTCATAATGGTGGCTCTACACGTACATACATGCTTGTCGGTTTTACGTTCGAGTCGAGAAATACCGAACGTATAGACTGACGTGTTCGATGTCGAACATTTCCAAACAAATTACGGTATATCGCTTCTCATTTGGGCAAGACTAAACAGTTAAAAACTGCCGAGCATGTATGTGTAGAGCCAACTGCCCAAAACATCAATATCATCATCATCAGCCTGCGAGTTATGCTTGCAGAAAGCCTCCATCAGCGACTTCCTGCGACTGTCACAATGTCATCGTTCCATTGAGTAATCAGATGTTTTTTTTTTATACGACTGAGGTAGCAAACTAGCATACGGCCCACCTGTTGGTAAGTGGTTACCGTAGCCTATGAGCGCTTGCAATACCAGAGGCATCACGCACGCGTTGCTGTCCCCGAACCCCATCCCCCCTAAAGAGCTCTGGCAACCTTACTCATCGCAGGAACACAACACTATTTGAAACAAATAATGTTATTTGGCTGCGATCTTCTGTAAGGCGGAGGTACCTCCCCAGGCGGGCTGCTCCAATTCAAAAGTCCTTTGCTTCTTGCAATCTTTCAATTTGTTTGCCATTTGAGAAGCTTTAGCAGCTATTGCAACTTGTTAAAATTCTATATTCCAAAACCATGATAAACATTATTTTAAATGGATTCTACGCCCTAAACAAACCGCTCGAGCAAAATCTAGCAAAACTAACCAACATTAGGCTCACATTCCAAGACATTTGATAAGGATCTGGGGACGGTGCAGCGTTGTAATCCGCGCTCGTTTGCGTGGAGTGGCTGCAATGATCCAGCTTAGCGCTTTATAATGAGCTCCCGCTGGATCCACTTTCGGTTAGGCTGTGCCCATGTAAACAAGATCAGGACTGTGCAAAGATGAGGGGAAACTTCAAGACGATTGAATAAACCAACATTAAGTTTGTACGCATAAACGTAAATATCACTATTTCAGTTTCATTGACTCCGACAGCTAACCATCTAAAATGAAACTACTTATTTACCTACTACTACTACTACGGCAAAGCGTGCGTCATGCCTCTGGTATTGCAAGCGTGCATAGGCTACGGCAACCAATTAACAACAGGTGGACCGTAAGCTAGTTTGCCAACTTTACGTGAGATATGGTCAAAAGTTAGCATTTGTTGTATCATCATCATCATTATACCAGCCGTTTGAAGTCCACTGCTGAACATCGGCCTCCCCCACAGATTCCCGGAGCGACTTCCTATCATGTGGGAGGAATTTTCCCATACACACCACGCGGGGCACGCGAGTGGGCCAGCGCAGCTACATTTATCGTTTTATAGGGGACGCTGTTGCCCATCTCCTAGCATTTTTCCCTTAGTCGCCTCTTACACCATCCACGGATAGGAGATATAGGCCTATTCATCAGCCGGGACCACCAAGGCGAATTTTGTATAAAACACTATTTCGTATAAAAAATAAATATTAATGTGAACACAACTTAGATTCTTGTCTCCTCACGACACTCCAGGCGCGCCGACTCACCGTATCACATTAACGACTATAACAATCTACGCTACATCATTATACTGCAGGTTAGAAACAATGCGGCTCGTAAATTACATTTAGATTTTAATGCAGAAAAAAGATTCACCGACTGATACGATCTCAATAATCAAAGGCATTATTTGACTGGGTTGCTGATTTAAATGCGCAAAACGCTTATTAACTCTTAATTGTAATCAAAATTATTATTGAGGAACACACAACACATTTTTTTTATCTAAGATTGTTTTGGAGATTGTTTCATAAATCTTTATAACACTTAATGAAATTCTAATATTTTATGCATCGCCGCGCCGCACCGCCCCTCGGGAATATTTACTAGTCAGCGATTCAGTCCATCAGCGATACGCCGCCACCCTCTCGTAAACAGGGCTCGTCAAACTGGATATCATGCACGATGATGAAGCAGATCTATGGAAATATATAATCATCATCATCATTTTTAAGGTTGCCTGGAAGGAATTTAGACGCTATAAGGTCATCCAGGAGTTGACAGATATGGAGGGGCCCATTCTACAGCCGGTGCCACCACGGCCAAAAAAATATATACCTAATAAGAGTATAATAATACCTACCTATAGGTATAACAATGATTATGTATAGGTAATAACGTATTCCGTAACTAGTATACTATCCTGGAAGGGGCTTATTCTATCAATAAAAACACATTTTTGCGAAAAAAAAACATTACCTACTTGTTTCCCCGAACTTTTTCAAATCATCTGTTTTTTGTCATTTTATCTTCTTTATAACTGACTAGCTTCCGCCCGAGGCTTCGCTCGCGTGGTCCCTACATAAAAAGTAGCCTATATGCTATTCCAGACTATAATGTACCTCTGTACCAAATTTCATCTAAATCCGTTCGGCCGTTTGGGCGTGTTTGAATAACAAACATTCAAACATCTAAACATCCTCACAAACTTTCGCATTTATAATATTAGTAGGATAGGATAGGATAGGATTATTAAAATTACGAGAAGTGCGCCATCTAGATTGCTACCTCAAACAGCGGAATAATTGAGTTTAAACTGATTTGATACTAAAACAGCAGATTTTTTGCAAAGTATCTTTTCAATGAAATGTTTAGAATTTCCAAAAGTCGTAGAACTAACATTATTGGATGTGTGGCCAATTGGATGTAGATTACACCCCTTTCGGAAAAATATTCATATTATGAATCCCCTTGTTTAGAAATGCAAGGAAATCAGTAAGTATTCTTATAAGCGGCGATGGGGTTGCAACCTAGATTCAAGATTCAAGATGTTTATTTGCCGAAATAAGTGTTACAGAGAGGTCTTAAAGCTATCAATATGGAATACTTACACTTAGCACGTATGGAATACTTACTACTACTGCGGGCATGTGCCAAATGCAATGTTTGGACGTGCCTCTAACTACCACTAGGGATTTAAAATTTACCTACAGACAATGGACATGCAAATGTGTACAAAGCCGATTACTATAAACCCACTTGGTGCTGTGCTCTCGATTTGCTTAGAAAATGTCCTTAGCAAAGTTTGCCAGACATGTTAATCAGTTATTGAGCCAAACTCATATCGGAAATAAATTCCTTTATCTGCGTCATAACCGATGATTAAAACACTGGCAGCCCGCTATACAAGGAAGCGCAAATGTTTCAATCTGCTTCCAGAGATGTTAAAAATATTCCCACGACCCTAGAGACCCAATTAAGCGCATCGCAAACTCAAAAGCATGCAATAGAAGCCAACATTTCATAAAGCATTTCCACCCGCAACATTCATATTCCTTTGAATATTCTATGGTCGTCACGTCGCAAAAAGTTTATACGGTAAAGAGGCGAGTGTGGTTTTCATTAGACACCGGAATTTGCATGATATTCATTAGCTGGTGGGGCGGGCTCAGCGCTCCGACTAGTTCGGACACGGCACCCAAAATGTACTCTGTATAGAGCTGAAACTAATTACTTTCATTACAAAGTGATTAGGCGGTTTGAATGTAGGTATCCGTTTCAAACGCTTTTGATTCGTCGAAGCGTATATTTGGATGCTTAATACTAAGTCTTTCTCGGTCATCGTGTATCCTGTATTAGGTCAGTGACCAGGTTGAGGTATGGTGGTGTAGTGAAAGGATTACAGTGCGCCTCTTAAAGGCTCCTTTCGTACACACTATAATTGGATAAAATCGATACTCACTGATGCCTTCTGTGTTGCTGTCTCTTAATGCTTGATGGAAGTGGCATAATGTCAAAAAAACTAACGAACGGCTGTCCATAAGACTTTGGTCAAAACACCCTATCAAATTATCGACAGAAATAAATCACAAAACTCCAACAGCTTTAAATAGTGAAAACAGATAGTTCACAGTAATGTGTAAGCGTGCACAACTACAGAAGGGGTAAACAGATTCGTGGGTAAGACTCGGTCCGCCCGACCCTCGTCTGGGTCTCATGAAACTGTCATCGTCGACGCTCCCACTGGGATGTTTGCATCAACTTACTAACTTTTGTATTTATAATTTGTTAATGATAATGAGCTTCTCATTGTAGCTTTCTTATAGAGTTTCTTGTAATGCTTAATTTGGCTGTTCAACACTTTGAAGAACTTTGAAGCCTGAATAAATGTCTCATTATTACTTCACCTAACTTTAACAAAATAATCAGCTTATCGCGCAGTTAAATATTCTGACTAAACAATTTTTGGTACTGGATGGTAAAATTATTTCATGAAGCAGCTTTGTCAGCTACTTAGCAAACTTTACTCGCAGTTAAGACCTAAAGTACAAATATACATTCATGAATCTCACCGTACGCGTGCGTTTCATTTGGTATACATTCGTTCTATGTTTTATATATATATATATACACATATCACACACGGTCAACTGATCCCAAACTAGGCATAGCCTGTACTATGGGTACCGGAGACTGATATACATAATAGATATATATTTAACACCCAGACACAGAACAAACATCTGTGTTAGTTACAAATGTTTGTCCAGTGCGGGAATCGAACCCACGACCTCTAGTGCAGAAGGCAGAGTTACTACCAACTGAGCTATGTGGCCAGTCAAAAAAAAGTCAAAGTTATATTTTTATTAATTTCAAAGTATTTGCATTATCCTAAAGTAAATTAATTTGACAGCGTTAAAAATGTTGCCGTTTCTTATTAGATCGAAATAACAATAATTGATATTTTGAGGGGCAGTCAAATTAAGTTCTACAGAATCGACACCATTATCAACCATGTAATAGAGATCAGATAAACTAATATAAATTATTCACTCTAACGTTTATTTTATGTATACAAGGTGATTCATAACATGTATGAATCATCTTGTATATTTTATTTTATTTTGTGTAACATCTTAAATAGCAAAATATTTTATTTACATTATATTGTAATAACGTTGATTACATAGGTGACAGCAACAAGTTGGTGCGTGTCTTATAACTTAATATATGTATAATTCTAGCAAGCTAGTGTATAAGTACCTAGGTAACAGTCTGCTAAAATACTAGACCTTATCACCGATTGCGTTATTTTGGGAATGAATTCCAACTAGCTATTTTAAAATTCCTCAGATTTCAGTTCATTTATATGCAACGGCCACCGTTGAATAGTCTTCTAATTAAAAAGTGTCTCCTTTGTCATGTAGATGCGTTGGCTTTATAAGACTGTAGAATCAATCACGTTGCCAAAACCCTTTGAATAAATATTTGACCGAAGACCGTCAAGTGTTGTGCTTTCATGTTCGTTTTTCGCAGTTTAATTAAAGACCGCTTGCATCACAATTGAAGACTTATAACAAGTCAACGACAAATGTATAGATTATTCGTTTACCAAAATTTCAAGACTTTGCCATGTCAATAACTATGTGAGTATACATTTTTTTATTAGAATCATCCGAAAAAATGCAAATCTCCCACTTTTAATCTGAGTTAAAATGGTGAGCGATACGTCTTCTTTAAAATAATTTCAGAATCATTCTGCTGAACATATGCCTCTATGAGAATAGTGAATAGGGAACGTTGCTGCCCATCCTCTAATATTTTCCCCTATTCCACTCTTACGACAACCACGGGTAGAAACGAAAGGCATATTCTTCAGCGAGGGCCACTACGGAAAATGATCCTTATATCCACTGAATAAAGTAATTTTGACTATGCGACATTGCTCGATCCTTAAATTTAAACCCCAAAATATACTTTCTTCAGTGGAAAAAATAATGACTAAATTGCTACATAAGAATCATATAAAAGATGGCATATCGCTCACTGTTTCAACTCTGCTTAAATGTGATGATTATATTCTTATGACAATGCCAACTCACTATGGAAGTAGTTATAGACAAGTCAGGGAAAACGTATAACTCACCGTTTGATCTCTGCTTTAAAATAGTTGCGGACAAAATAGGAATTCCTCTGTATCGGATATAATATAGTCTGCTCGATCCGATTGTAGACGAGACGTCGCGACCCTGACTCAATCGCTGTTTCAAACTTGACAATATGAGAAATTGACAATACACCCTCCAAGAACCCTGTTGCCACCCAGTTAATATCCTTTGTTTGTCAAACGTTTTTGTCATAATACAATTTATATCGAGCATAAAAATATGAGGACTGGCTTGTATTTTATAAGCTAGTTTAGTTTATATCCTTAGAGTTAATTATTTTTTGAATTCGGCTAATATCCGAGCTTCCTGCTACACATACTGTTAGCTATATTTCAGTTACAACTAGATCAATGCTTTGTAATTAAGTTTTGTAGTTTCGATTTGGCTGAGCACTTTGTAAATATCAGTTCATAGTAGAGCTTATTCGATTCTGCTCTATCGAACTGAGTTTGCTCTTTTTGATAAATACCTATGCTTTTCTGGGTAGCATCATCATCATTTCAGCCGTAGGACGTCCACTGCTGTACATGGGCCTCCCCTAAAGATTTCCAGCGCGACCGACCTTGTATGGCCTGCACCCAAATAATCATTTGGGGTTATTTGCCCATACTCGCCACGCTGGGCGTGCGGGTTGGCGAGAGAGATACGAAATAGAGAGCTTTGGTTGATAGGGAATGCTGATGCCCACCCACTTGATTTTTTTCCTTAGTCGCCTCTAACGACATCCATTGGAATTTATGGAAGGGCCTATTCTTCAGCCGGGGCCAGTGCGGCAATATTTCTGGGTATAAATAGGCATAAATCAGAATTTGAAAATAAATTCAAGGTATAATTAATTTGAGTCAGTGAGCTCTAACAATCTGCTGTTCGCAAATCAACTCTCTCTTAATTGTCATGAGTGAATGTTTACAGGAGCCTTAAACCATGAAGTTTTATTTCCGTTGAAAAGCAAGCACTATTTACACGGATTTAAACCATAAATCTTTGAGACTGTCAACTTACGTCACCGCTTAAACAAAATCACAAAGTTGATGGCACGGGGGCTTATACTCGGAAACGTTCAACAAAATCTCATCGAAGAAATGACGTCACATCTTGCGAGAAAACTCGTGACCGTGATGGTTTTCATGAGTTTCCGCCCGAGATGTGACGTCATTTCTATTATGAGATTGTAGAACGTAGAACGCTTCCGAGCATAAGGCCCCAGTACTAACTGAATCAATTTTCTACAAATACTGAAGGCTGTTTTTTTGGCACAAATTTTAAGTAGATTTTAACATGTGATTAATATGTTTCGTACCAATACAATGTTGTTATGCAATTATAGTTGAAATTGCGGGCTTTAATCCAGCTAGATAAAAAAACGGTAGGTTCACCATCTAGGTTTAATAAAAATAAATAAAAAGTTTTATTATAAATATTATATAATAATTTATTATAATAAAGGGATATCTAGGGCTAAAAAGTGGAAATTACTCAATTTCGGACTTTTTCCTTATTCTTGTAACAAAGGCTCCCACAATTGTGAGATTACTGGATTTACAGATTACTACACAGTAGAGAGAGCAGTAAAACAGACAGACGGACAAAAAACTGATTTTATAAGTTCCGTTTTTTCTTGTTCGAGTACGGAACCCTAAAAGTAAGGAATTTCAATTCAACAAAAGAAAAAAAACCTATTTCCAGTCCTTCTTGCTTAATTGAAATTTAACTTTATTTTGAGATAGACAGAGTCGATTTTTGCATATTCGTGTGGTTCATGTGAGTGACAGACACATATGGTAATAGAGGGTGTGTGATTTGCGCTCATGAGATTCAATTTCACGTGGCTGTATGATTGACGGGGACATTATGCAGGTGTTCAGGCCCCACATAATTTAGTATTTTATCATTCCTTGGGACGTCGTTTGTTTCTCAAACGGACTTAGGTCTAATATCGTAGGTACATCCTGCTTGCTTGTCGTCTTGTGACCGTTTGACATGGAACTCTTTGGGGGAGTCCTTTGTCCAGCAGTGGATTGCTATAGGCTGATATATGATGTAAATGATGATTTGTTTAGGTAAACTGCACGGATTATTAACGCTAATGCAAGCGCATAAGCGTTAAAAACCGTGCAATTTTCTGATCAGCTCTACCAATATTCCAGTTTGAAGATATTAAAGGTTATCATTCATTTTATTAAGCGGATACAAAAATCATAATAAATTGTCGAGTGGGCGGAGTGAAGAAAGTGACAGCGCTATGTAATTGAATGCGGAAAGAGATAGCAAGCGTTAGAAGGCGCTCGAAAGTAGTCGACGTAAGCGAAATATAAGAAAATTACGATTATCTCAAAAACTATCTATTTTTTTTTAAAGTGTTTTGGATTTAGGTACCCATTGCTATTGTCTAACAAAATATTTAAAAAAATATATTTTTGTTAGAAAGTCTCAGAGTATTTTCGAAAAAACTGTTGCAGAGGACCCAACTTTAAAAAATAAATCTATGGAGAAAAGTTTTATCAATCGCGTTTCTGTCTTGGATTAACGTAAATGAAATGCTCAAGCTATCTTTGTCATAAAAATTAAAACTGTGTTTTGCGGTTATTGAGAAAAAACAATTCAAAAATCATAAAATAATTAAACCCTCACCTTAAGGGTATTAGTCAATAAAATAAAATAAGCAAAGCGATTGTTCACTCAATGGAATCGCGATGAATAGCAGCTAGATAATAGACTCAATTTATCTAGATTATTGGTAAATCTGTACCAAGCTCTACAATCTTACAGATAAACTGAGCGATTCACTAACGAATTGTGAATAGCAAGCAATTGTTGTCAGGAGTTTACAACAAAGGTGTATGAGAAAATAACGTTTGAATGAAGTGCTATTGTTGGGGCTCCTCACAAAGAAATCTCTTGGCAAAGTGCTCGGTGTGTCGAAGGAACTACCTACCACTGAAATTAGTTTCGTTTGATGTTTTATCAGATTGGTAGGCGGTTTAGTAATCCTATATTTTATCGTACTCTTATTAATAATATAAATGCGAAAGTTTGGTTGGATGGACGTCTGTTACTCAATAACGCCAGAACTGCTTAACGGATCTGGAAGAAATTTGGCGAAGTGATACTTTTTTATCACGGAAAAATGTAAGTATGACAGATTTGTTTTTGTAGTAAGATTTTTTGCAAAGTGGTTGTTTCATCATTTCAGCCGTACGACGTCCACTGCTGAACATGGCCTCCCCCACAGACAGAGCAAGACAAGAGCAGAGAATTCCTATCATGTGGGATTTGCCCATACTCACCACGCTGGGCATGCGGGTTGGCGAGCGCAGTTAGAGCTATCGTTGTTAAAATGAGGGACGCTGCTGCCCATCCCCTAGCGTTTTTTCCCTTAGTCGCCTTATACGACATCCGCGGATAGGTAGGTATGGAGGGGCCTATTCTTTAGCCGGGGCCACCACGGTTGTGTAAGTGGTTGTTTAGGGGTCATAGAATGACATAGGTTTCTTTTGAAATCGGAAAAATGCACGGTTCCTTTGGGTTAGCATAACAATATTGTAAATGTAATAGTTTGTGTGGATGTTCGGATGCTTGTGGTTCAATCACGCCGTAACGGCCCAACCGATTTCGATGAAACTTGGAATAGATAGAGTAACATATACCTAGGCAACTTTTTATGTAGGTACCACAAGAGCGAAGCCGCGGGCGCAAGCTAGTAATATTATAAATGCGAAAATATGTTTGTTTTTTGTCTGGTTTGTCCTTCTTTCCACCGCCCATTGTACATATAAATTTATTTAGTCTATAATCAATTGTAATTAGTTATTAAGGTGTGTGTACAATAAAGAATTTTCATTCATTAATTCTTTCACGCAGCAATGGAGCAACATATCGACCAGATTTTTGAAAAACAAATACCAGGCGAATGGTCAAAGCGACACGTGACCCGAGATTAGCTTCTTTTTGGCCCAACGGATTATCATTGGCATCAAGCGTATGGGAACGATTCTAACTGGTAGTGATCTGGATCAATTATGCTATCTATAGATGATTACAACGGTATTTAGATACCTCAACTGTTTTTTGTGTATTTTATAAAAAAGTTGTAAATATTTACTTGTGTTAGTTATAATTTTCTTTATGTATGGATAAAAATAAAATAAATAAATATTGCGGACATAGCACACATGGTCAACTGATCCCAAACTAGGCATAGCCTGTTCTATGGGTACCAGAGACTGATATACATAATAGATAAATATTTAACACCCAAGGGTATATCATAAGTTTACTTTAATCCGAGTACCAGTAGCCACGGACGCAAGCTAGTTGATCCATATGTAAAGATTATATTCGATTTCGTTAACAATATTCTCCATCGTTTTCTTCTTAGCTTAAAAATGCTAGGTAAGCCTGTGTGTGTCATTAAATTATGGTGTTTTATGAGAGTAAAGTTTAACTATTTGCTGTTTTTCAAAATGCAAAGTTTATCCATTATCGTACAAAACAATCGGACAACGCAAACCAGAGGTTTTTGTTCACTAACAATGAACGAAAGCATGCGCAGTCATAGTTATTGTTCTGCTATCATAACGAAATACTTGCATTTGTGCACAATCAGAAAATGGAATCAGAATATGTAGTTCTTTGAACCTCTACTCTTTAAGTACACAGAGATTACAGTGACCTTATAGTGTTATTCATTCGTATGAAAATTGCCACATGCAATTAAAAGATCCTTGGGATATGACCGGAATTCAGAATATATAAAAGTAAGAGTAGGCAGTAACAAGATAAAAAAAGTTGATAATGAAATAATGCCCTGGTGGCCACGGCTGCAGAATAGTCCCATTTCTACCCGTGGATATCGGAAGAAGCAACTAAGAGAAAAAATCTGGGGGTTTGTAGCAGTGTTCCCTATTTACAACAATAGCTTTATCTGCGCTCGCCAACCCGCATGCCCAGAGTGGCGAATATGGGCAAATGCCCAAATGATTATTTATGAAAATCTATGTAGGAGGCCTATGTTCAGCAGTGGACCCTCTACAGCTGAAATGATACTGATGAATGAAATAATTATTTTACCGTTTTACCGCTTCTTCCACTAGTGATAGAGCGAGATGGAGAGAGCTGGAGGAGGCTTTTGCCGCTGCAAGCGGTCCTTACACACAGAAACATTAAATAAAGATTATAAATATTGAATGTACTTATTAAAGATTTAGGATGTTTTTGTTTTGTATTTGTGAATGTGTAAGAGAATAAAAGCTTATATTATTATTATTATTATTATTTTTTTACCGCTTCTTTAAGGACTGTAAAATTCAAAAAGTTGCGATAGCTGATTTTTATTTTATCAAGTGTGCGGTTTGCAGACGTTTGGTCGAGTAAATGCGTATTAGTGGTAAAGTTACCCTAAATAAACAAAGCACCGCCGGCGGCACGTCTCATTAGAGTAGCTTGTAAACATCCAACCAGTTGGCGAATGAACTAAGCTGACTGGTAGCCGCTATAATTATGTTTAGGAATTACTGTTTGAGTATTGAAATAACTTCCAATATCTTCATTTAGTTACCTAGCTACTAATCGTGTTAAAATTACATAATTAATGTTTTATATCTTCTGATAAAAGTCAGTTTTGAATTAGACATTAGAGGGCGTACTATATTGCTTAACGATATCGCAAGCTCCTAAAAGTCAAACTCAAAGTTGACTTTATTCGGAAGTCGTAAGGATAATTTTGAAATACATTTCAGGTGACATATTGCACGCTGTTTGAACACGGCTTCATACTAAACTTGTCATGCGTGCAGAGAAAACGTTTGAGCAACGTAAGTGTAACCCAAATTGCTTTCCCGTTCAATGTAGAGAAAAGTAGTGTTACAAGGGCGGGACACTTAGGACGGTCCAGTTTTTCCCAAAAATTTAACAGAGGTTGTTCCCTACACAATTTCCGCATTTTTTCTAAGCAACGTGCGTCCTCCGCCGAGTTGGATTATGTGAAAATTTCACAAGGAATTTTCGGAGATTCCGCCGAATGGTTCAATGTGAGTGAAATTCTCCAGAGTTCAATACATTCGAATATCCTTTTGCGATTGGAGAGACACAAAGCGTATTGTTACAGACGAGAGGTTTCTATCTCCAGCCGTTTTGTCACGAGCACTTCCAAACGAGCATTGTCTCTGTCAATACTGGAACTGACTGGATACCTTCTGCATCTGTTTTATAAGCTTTTCGCAGATATTCGCAGTCGAAATCAGGTCAATGCGCAGCCAAAGCATTATAAATTCAATTCATGTTTTGAGTAAATAACATCACAAATAAGAATCAGATTTATGAAATCGTATAACGTTTTCGAACTCGATACGTATCGAGTAAAATCTACTATCAGACCAAAACTGTACAATGTTGAGGAGAAATATTAAAGAAATAATCAAATTTGAAATGGTTTTATGAAAATAAGTCTTATGTCAGTGTGAGTGGAGGGTAAAAATAGTAACGACTAAGTATAACAAGGATTGTTTGAAGCACAAATGTAGTTTACAAAGTCTCTAGAACCTAAGCCCTTGTGTTAGACATCGCCCACCCGTAGCCCAAGCACAAATAATTCACGGTAACGTTACGGTTACGATACGATAACGATTGTCAAAAATGCTCCCCTAAATAAAAATAATAATTATTTATTCATTTAGAATACAGTATAACATCATAACAGGTTTTATTTTATCCCTAAGGCGATGCCATATGTTATTAGTAGGTACGTTATAATAAATAGGTACAATTAGATAGGTACTAATCGAAACATTTCGTTTCTATCACTATCTGTGCAAGTTGTAGGAGTTTCGGTAGGTGATTGAAATAAAATAAAAGGGAATTTATTCACCAAGAATTCCTACACACAGTTATAAAGATACAATTGATAATTTACAAGTTTTGGTATGTATGTAGGTAGACACGTGAAATGGTCGAGGGCTAAATAAATAACACCCAACAGTCACATTACATAGTCCTGACCCCACAGAAGGATTCCCTTTTTCGTGGGTATCACAAACTACCAGTACCATAGTACCATAAAACCGAGAACCGGAACAAATATTTAGAATAGAATAGAATAATTATTTATTTGCAACAAAACAGTGATAATAACAATATATATAAAGTAAAATAGAGTAGGTAAAAACTAAGAACAGAGAATAACTTAAAGTGAACTATGAACTAAATGCTGCAAAACGGACCCTAACTCAGCATAATGTGGGTTGTAAGATTACAACCCACGCTGATCTTCCGTCAGGATATTTGCAGCTCAGCAAATATTTGTCCCACAGCGGGAATCGAACCAGCACCCCTTGCGTTTCAGACAGGACTCAACCGCGAGGCCACTGTGGTCGTCGAAATATAATCTTTTTTTTTTTTATACATCTGAGATGGCAAACAAGCATACGGCCCACCTGTTGGTAAGCGGTTACCTTAGCCTATGAGCGCTTGCAATACCAGAGGCATCACGCACGCGTTGCCGACCCCGAACCCCCTCCCCCCCTAAAGAGCTCTGGCAACCTTACTCATCGCAGGAACACAACACTATTTGAAACAAATAATGTTATTTGGCTGCGATCTTCTGTAAGGTGGAGGTACCTCCCCAGGCGGGCTGCTCCAATTCAGAACGAGAAAATCTCGCTGTGCCCTACCTCCTCCTAAAATTATTTTCATTGGCTCATATTTTACAATTGCTATCGTATCGTAAGCGTGACGTTACCGTGAATTATTTGTACTTGGATCACTGGTATTGGCCGGTCGAGCCTCTGATATTACCGAGCACGGAGCGAGGGAATTCAGTGGCGCCGGCCAGACATTACTCACGAGCAAGGTTACGATACCTCATGTTCATGAACTTCCGACCGTGTAACTTGTAGGGTTGCCATACATCCCGTTCACCGTGGCATTGCCACTGATGCTTACTTGTCGTTTCACTGATTCTTTCTTGGTTATCGTGTATTAGATCAGTGACCAGGTTGAGGTATGGTGGCCCTGAAAAGGGCCTATGACTGTCGGTGAAAGAATCAGTGTAGTAAAAGGATTGAAATGCGCCTGTTAGAGGCTCCTTTCGTGCACTTGTCATATGCCTTTGAATTCAAGGTCATGCCGGTTGACTCACGATATTTTCCTTCACCGTTTGAGAGCTCTTGTATAGCGCACATAAATTTACGGAATGGAAAATCTATTGGTGCACGACTGGTATTAGAATCTGTGGATCGGAAACTACCACCATTCCACCAGTGTCACCGAATAGGGACCGAAAGAAAGAAAGAAAAAAAGCAAGAAAATGTATTTATTTGACCCACAACGCAGTAAGTAGGTAGGTAGGAAGATACAAAGAAAAAAAATACTTAAACCTAGTAATATATACAAAAACACAATAAGAAAACAAAAACATGTAGGTAGGTGAGGCGGTAGGTAGGCTGAGTAGGTATGCGTTGTGAGGGGCAAATGTGTCCCGTCTCAGCATAAAGCTGCACCAAAAATAATACGTACGGTGCGAAACGACCCGGTCGTCTCGTTTGAGCAACATTAGGTACATCCCTATATTTAATTGATTTATCATTTACTGCTGTTAACCTAATTCGCTTAAATAGTTTAAGATGAAACTTGAAATCACACTCTAGCGTATTTCGGTATTTTGCCTACTTATAATCCAGAGTGAGGAAAAAAGTATGATCCTAAACTTAACAGTTTGATTGCAATTGTGAGGTTTATAAAAAACTGATTTTTACGAATAATTCACACAATTAATGACGACCTCGGGCGAGTGCCCGTCTGAGACGCAAGAGGTGCGGGTTCGATTAAAACTGCGGGTTAAATGTTTGCATGATCTGATATTGGCCCGGGTCTGGGTGTTGGTACTCGTATTTCTGATACCCGACACAGGGAATCCTAGTGTCAGGGCTACGTATGTGACTGTTGGGTGTTATTTATTTATTTTAATTCCAAATAACTTTTGAAGCTCTGAACGTTGCTGAACATACATGGTAAAATATTTATTGAGGTTACATATCCCCTTTTTATGCCCTGTATAAGTTTTACATTAAAAAGTTAAGTGCTTGGCTTATCAAAGCTAGGTAAACCACCACAGAAATTGCCACAAAATCAAGAGCCTTGAAAGGAATATAATTTTCCTCAATGGAGAAGTCGAGCTTCGATAATGAGCTGTATTTGACCTACAAAGTGCAAAAACAATGAGAGAAACAAAAATACGGAACATTTTAGTGCAACAACATTGTGGAGAAAATTGCTTAATGGCTCACTGGTCGTAAAACTATACTTTACTGGAAGGTAGAGACAGATACGGCAGAGGCCTGTGAATGTTACCTACACGGCAGCTTATCCATATCTGGAAACAATAGGAGAGTCGACAGTGTCTCAACAAGCTGAGTTACTGTTTCATGGCTGGCAGCGAAGTAGTGGAACCAAACCAATAACCAATTACTAATTGGGTAACAAGGAGATTCTTAAAATGTATGCTATCCTGAAAGTGTCTAGCTTATTTTACGCCCAATTAGCAATAAAGTTTGTTCTAGGAATTTTATAAATTTTGACAATTTTCATTGAAAAAACTCTATCCAAAACTTTGCTGTCGGTCAAATAAGTTTAAACTCAATTATTCAGCTGTTTTGGGTAGTAATCTTGATGTTGAACTTCTCGTACGTTTAAATATTACTTATTTGAAGTTCAGCTAATTTGAAACAGTTAAATTGAAGTTCGGGTAAAAATCTTTAAAATAAATGTTTGTTTTTCTTTTCGCTTATATTCTTCCTTTTTTTATTCTCATTTTCTGTAAAAGAAAAGTCGTTTTTTTCACATGAAATGTTTTGCACTGAAAATATTTCATGGTGTCAAAAATGTACCGAATCTGGCAGCGCCAACGCTTTGACACATCTGTCGTGACAACCCCAATCTGTGGTAGAAGGGTACAAGAGGTAGAGGACAGTCAGTGGCCCTCGTTAAAACTCTGGCCGTTCAGTAAATCTTACGGGTTTACGATTCTACAAAAATTGGGGCAGTTCCCACCATCGGCTCCTTCCGACCACTGTACGGATAGACTTTCCGTAGTATTCGCGTAGTTTAGTGCCAGTAAATTTATGTTATTACCGTCCCCGGCCGTTTTTACTGAGTGTTGGTTTTGTTTCTGCATATCATTTATCTAAACTGCCTACGGTCCACCTCCATCGTCTCATATCTTTTGATTTATATGGAGATGTAGGTAATGTTTACCAAACAAAAGGTTTTCTGTTTTATATTCTGAATTTTTTTATTGCTATTGCGCAGTGAAATCCCGCTGACATTAGATATGTAAGACGAAAATAAATTAGAAATACTGAATGCATAAAAAACTTTATAAACCAACAAAAGTCCAAGGGTATGTAGTAGGACTACGAATAATGTAATCGCTATTTAAAATAAAATTGATCAAGTGAGAGTAGGACTCGCACCCTGAAGCTTCCGTACAAGGTTACGGCAAGATACATTAATAAGTTAACGGGACACGGTGTTCTAAATCTCAGATATATTATTTGATCACAAAACCTTTAAAAGTTTGTTTTGAAATTGTTTTCCCTTTTTGAGTTTCAGATACTTTTTCATCAAACTTCACCACTCATTTGAGTAGAAAAAGTCAAAATACCATAATTTTAGACTTGATTCTTTAGTTGTGTCAAAGGCTCCTAGCATTCATAAGGGTCCCGTTTTAAATTTTTTGGTATCTAACCCTTAAAAATTGATTGCCATAAGCTGGATATTTCAAGCCATATAAAAAACTAGTAGTTCATTCATTTAGTCGCCTTAGATGAGACAAATCGAGATTAATGTTTCTGTAGAGCTGAAACGAAACGGCAACTAATGAATGCCGAATGGGAATCATACAAAGCTTACAACTGTTTTTGTTATGACCCTTATGGGGAGGTGATAAGGTTGAAAACAGGTGTAGGTGCTGATCGGTCTCGTACATATATTAATCGCAGGGTATTTAGTATTCAGACGAGTGGAGCACCTGTCGCTGCCGGCAATCAGCCGCCGCGGACATTATTTTATCATTACCCAGACAATATTGCGTGATTTTAATACGTGGGCTTGGTTAATGTCTACTTGATTACCTACACCAGAAAGCTTCATCAGTAAAGTACCAACTTATCTTATAATTTTATAAAGTTACTTTTGATTTATTTTTAAAATATGTTTCCATCAATAAATTTTAATAAAATCCGTGTTCGCTTAGTTGGAGGAGCCCCGAGTTTCGATCCGAAGATCGTAAGCTCAAACCCGATCTTGCACCAATGAGTTTTTCTATTCGAAAAATGTAAGTCAGCATGAAACTGTGAAGGAAAACATTATGAGAAAACCAGTAAGCATTTTTAAAGCGGCGATGAGCTTACAAACTGTCGTGGAATTTATTTATTTTATTTATTTATTTATATTTATTTATTACACAAAAGGAATACAATGTAAATGTCTTAAAACCTGTTAAATTTGTCTAGATATTAGGTACTCGATATTAAATGTAAGTAAATTGTAAACAATCTTTACTTATTTTCTAAGAAGAGCGAGCTACTACTTACTACTTAATACTTACTAGCTCCAAATGTTGGCAAATTGCAAATGTTCGGACATGCCTCTGACTATCCCCCTTAGGCATCTTCAAGTATCTGATCACCTGGCGTGTGAGAGGATGTTTTCGGGAACGTTTTTTTTCTTATTTTTACAATAAATTTCTATTACCTTTACCTGTTTTTTGCATTCGTGATCTTGAATTCGCTTTCAGTCTGAAAGGAATAATTTTTGTCGATATGCAACTTATGTGTAAAAAAATAAGAATTTGTTATAAAATGGAAGATAATCTAGACTCGAGACTGAAACATTTTAACGTCCAAGAATAAACTGCACAAGTTCGAAAAGTATTGGCGTAAACAATGAAAATACGATTTGAGTGCGGGAAATACTGACAGTGCTTTCTTGTCTCGAGTTGCGAAGTTGAGACGGCATAAAAACAAGGAGTGGCAGTGCTCGTATAAATGCACTCACACGCATTAAGCCCGGTATTTCCTTGAGTAGGGTACTCACTAGCGAGCTGTAACCATTACCATTACAGCTGTAGGACGTCAACTGCTGAACATGGATTTCCAAACTTCCCGACCTTATGCGGCTTTATTAGGTTTTCTATCAAGTGGGGTCCCCACTAGATGGAAAACTACCCAATCCTACGTTGTGTTTCCGGTACGTGGTCTCCACTTTAGAACATTTCTGCCCCAAAGGCTGTCGAATCTCCAAGCTACAGTACAATACAGCAACCTTTTCAAGTGTGTTCGTGATATCCACAATCCACATCAATGAGCCAAGCTAGCAAACCGCGTTTTCGCAATGAGAGCGCCCTTTCATTTGTAGTCGTCTGACCAACAGTCGTCAGCTCTCTGCATATGTTGCGACCACGTCCACACTAAAGCCGTGTTCAAACGGCATGTGATGTGTCATATTAAATTCGTTTAAAAAAGCTCCTTACCTCAACTGAAAAAAGTGAATTATGAGTATGACATTTGAGGCTTGCGATACTGTTGAGACAGCTCAACTATAACGCAAGCTCCTAAAAGTCAAACTCATAATTTATTATTCATTGTAAACTTCATTGTAAACGTTTAGATCATTTCAAATAGATGACATATCGCGAGCTGTTAAAACACGGCTTAAGATTTTGGTTAAAGACGAGTTCGGTTACACTTACAGCTCGCTTGTGGGTACCCGCTTTCGGAAACATCTATTTACGGCGGCAGTGTTTATATCGCGTCATGAAGAGATTCGCTTCTAGAAAAGTTATGAATTCTGCGAGCAATAAGACTGGAATTGCACACAAACGTCGTCGGTCATTGTAGCTACAACGCTACGCTTAACAGTAGAATGCTACGCCGTAGCATTCTATATGCTACGGCGTAGCATTTTACTTTTAAAATTGTTTTATTATTGGATTCCCTCATTTTCTCAAGATTCTGAGTTATGGTTAGGTCAGACATAAAAGCACGGAACTATTTTTTGAATACTTCATAAAATGAATATGAAAAAAACATCTACGAAAATGTTTAATAACTCTACGTTAAAAACCTAAAACCCACTGAGAGTTTGACAAAACATAAAACTAATATGAGTTTTTCTCTTGTCTCCGCTGGCTTTACTTTTAGTGTAACATTGTTCCATAATGTGTCCACTGAGAGTCAGTCAGGGCACGAAATAACCAACCGCGTGCGGAAAACTTTCTAATCTTTAAAGTTTTTCCAACACAAACCGCACAGCCATCCGTCTTAACGTAGTGAATTCCCTTTTCAACCGACTTTAAAAAAGGAGGAGATTCTCAAGTCCGCTGTTTTTGTATATATTACTTCAAACTTCAATACCGATATCTCTGTCAATTGGTTATCAACCCCAAAACAGACAATTTTTGCACTCATCATCATCATCAGCCTGTAGAAGTCCACTGCTGGACATAGGCCTTCCCCAAAAAGTTCCATGACGAACGGTCTTGAGCCTTCTTGGACATAGGCCTTCCACCGGCTTCCCACAACCTTCACAATGTCGTCGGTCCATCGGTTGGGGGGCCTTCCAACACTGCGTTGCCCGGTTCGTGGTCGCCATTCAAGAACCTTTACTCCCCAACGGTTGTCGTTTCTGTGAGCTATATAGCCTGCCCACTGCCACTTCAACTTGCTAATTCTGAGAGCTAAGTCGGTGCCCTTGGATCTTCTACGGATTTCCTCATTCCGGATCTTATCACGCAGCGAAACTCCGAGCATAGCTCTCTCCATAGCCCGTTGCGCGACTATGAGCTTGTATATGAGGCCTAAAGTTAACGACCAAGTCTCAGTGCCATAAGTCATCACTGGCAATACGCACAGATTTATTACTATACATATATATTATTATACTAAGTTCAATGTAAAATGTCGCATTTCCAAAGTCGTAGAACAAACGTTACTGCCTATATTGGTGTTGAATAAGGCCTTGTCGGCTTAGTATAAATATCATGAAACACCTTGTATAACACGAATTTGCATTGATAGATGGTCTATTTAAAAGAACCGGGAACATTAGTGATTGATGGCCCGTTATCGGCGGATAGGATTACGTATGACGAAATGTGATATACACGGACTCAAATGCATTAACATTCATGCTGACTCATTCGACAGCTTATGCCTGTGTATACCGCTTAGGTTATTGATGCTGCTGAAATATTTACTTTGTAAAGTTGAGTTTGGTGAAAGATGAGAAATATCAAATAGAAAGAAGTAGGTAACTAAGATTTTTTTTTCAGATTGGTATCAAAACGGTAACTTAGCAGGTCTTATTTTTATACCTAAAATATTGTAATTTAGCTTTAGCGAAAAATGAAGATATTTTGTAAGTAAGTAAGTTTAGTAGATGATATGAGTTGGTATCACCTCTAACTATATATATATATAACTCTAATAATAAATGTTTTTATACCTACCTAGTAACTAATGCTGTTCAATTAGTGATTTTTTGATATTTTTATAATTAAATGTGTTCTTCTCGCCTCCTATGTAAATAAATAAATAAAATAATAAAATGTTTTATTTGGAACTTAATCATAGGTACAGTAATGAATTGGGGAAAAACGATGATAACTGCAGTAGTTGTTAAACTGTGTCGCAGCTACCAACGCCCACCTCCTTAGACAAATATCAGTTTGTTCCTAACAGGGATACAAATAATAATTAGGTAAAAATCAAAATCAAAAGAAAGTTAATGTTAAGATTAATAAACAAATAATAAAAAACGTAAGTTATAGGATTTTGCCTCTACAAGATTTAGACATATTTAACAGAGTGTAAGTGTGTGTGTAGTGCGTGTGAGTATGTTGGGTGTGTGTGTATGTTGTGTGTGCGTGTGTGTATGTGTGTGTGTATATTGAGTGCATGAGTGCGGGCAGAGCACCGTCACGGCCAGTCTATACAGCCAGGGGTGACCAGTGGTCTACCAAGACACAGCTACCCACCGTTATTCTGCATTACTTGATAACTCTCAATAAGGATTCAGTTTCGTCATAGGATAGCGCTTAGAGCCACGCAAACAATTTTATCTTGCATTTGTCCGAAGTCAGGGGGTAAATATCTAGGAGTAGATTAGCTCTATTGTAGAGCATCGAGCTGATGTGAAAGTTATGACGGCTCGCAAGTTCCGTTCTCCGGGGTTCAGTTTTGCACACCTTATCGGCTCTACGTTTTCTTAGATGTAATATCTACCTATATGTAAAAATGACCATTAACCTGTAAATTTTTTAGTACCTTATCAATCTTATGAATAAATTATCTTATCTAAAATTATCTTATTTTAGTTTGAGAACCAGAAGCTATTATCTTAAAACACCAATCTTAGAAACAACCAACTTAGATCAAGATAATAAGGGCTTGCCAGAGCTCTTTAAGGGGGGGGGGGGGGGGGGTCGGCAGGTATTTCATAGTACAAATTTCATAAGCCATGTACAAATCATAGAACATAAGATTTAGCTTTTCAAAGATGGATTCATAATTTAATTAATTAAATGTATCAGCAAAAGTAGTAAGTAGTAAGTAGTTTTAGGAGGAGGTAGGGCACAGCGAGATTTTCTCGTTCTAAATTGGAGCAGCCTGGGAGGTACCTCCGCCTTACAGAAGATCGCAGCCAAATAACATTATTTGTTTCAAATAGTGTTGTGTTCCTGCGGTGAGTAAGGTTGCCAGAGCTCTTTAGGGGGGAAGGGGGTTCGGGGTCGGCAACGCGTGCGTGATGCCTCTAGTATTGCAAGCGCTCATAGGCTACGGTAACCGCTTACCATCAGGTGGGCTCATATGCACGCAACAATCCAGCTAGAACTGAAATGTTGCGTGCATATGAGTTCAAACTAATACGAAACTAAAATATCACATCCAGCAACGTAAACTTTGCAACGTAAAATGTAATCAAACCAGTTGGCAGTTGTCATAATTTAACTCAAGCTAGGTGAGGGAATTACCGGTGAGCACACATCGAACACGCATAAATCAGAATGAAAGATAAATAATGTTTTCGCTCCCCGAAATTGTCTCGCAGACGCCATTTATTGGTTTGTTTGGGTGAAGCTGGCGCCACTGAATTTACCTGCAATACGATATTAACCGTAGTTAAATGACTGCAACATTATTGAGCGGCATTATACTCGTTAATTTTCAAACTACCCTCTCTCCCCGTAATTTTCTTTCGTGTTTTTCGCCCGTAGTATAAGTTATCGTTGACGCGCCGATAGGAATGCAGGTAGCATTCTCTACTTAAATTAATGTACTGTCTTATTTTATTTTACACTGAAATTTGGCAATCAACATATTATTGGATTGTAACGAGAAGAGTCTTAGTTATGAATGTGGAGAGTAGACGAAGGCCGGAAGGATGGATTCTATAAATGATACACATGAGTACTAGTATAGTATTATGTTATCTGTGACATGAGTAAGAAAGATATACATGAGGCTAACAGAAGAGAATAATTAATTAGCACCCAATCGCCACATATCTAAGTTCCTACATAGTCCTGCCTGACCCCACTAGGTTTCCCTGTGTCGTGGGTATTAGAAACTACGAGTACCTCAAGACCCAGACCCGGAACAAGTATTTGCAGATCCTGCAAACATTTGTCCCGCAGCGGAAATCGAACCCGCACCCGTTGCATCTCAGTCGGGAACGCAGCGGAGCGGGCGGCGCCACTAAGGTCGTCATTGGATCATGGATTATTTAGCTACTGCTTTTTTTTTAAATAAGCATACTTGTTAACCAGTCCCGCTTGATGTTACATAAAATTCCTTGCTTTATAGGAATGCAAATCATACTTAGGTTGCCAACACGTCAGCAACAACTTTAAATGTTTTCAACCGCAGCCCGGGGGAAAACCAAACTCACAAATTAACTTTTATCGATACCGTAAACTCGTAGAAGTAAATAAAGAAGTTAAATAAAATAGGGTTTTCTTTAGGGCGAGGTGAGTGAGGCGTCCAGAAAGTTCGGCAGGTTATGCGATAAACGTGAATTTATGTGGGCGCCACCGCCCGCCGACTCGGCATAACAACTTAAAAGCATTGCTGGTTTTACGGAGCTGTGCAAGTGTGCAACACACATTTGCTTTACAAACAAAGACGATTGATTCAGGTGGAAATCATACCGAATCATAAATTATGCAAGGTATATTTTTTTTTAAGTACTTACAAACAAAGACGATTGACTCAGGTGGAAATCGTTCCAAATCATAATTTATGCTAGGTATAATTTTTTTTATGTATTTAGGTTAGGTTAGGTTTCGTTGTCACTTATAACGACATCCACGGGTAAGAGATATGGAAGGGTGTATTCTTAGCCGGGCCACCACGGCTATTATTACTTAGGTACTAACTTTCTGGCACGTTACTGGCTGGCGCAAACAAACACTTTTTATTTTCATTAATATCTATAATGTTACATTTTGATTGATTAGTTTTTAATTAAAAAAATGCAGAGCTTTCTTCTCTGTAATAAATTCACAAAAGTGTAAGTTGGGCTGTGTGTCTCAAAACTAGAGTAATTTAAATTTGCCCCTGGTTACTGCATAGTTTACCCATATTTATTGAGAGTAAGCTCACTACAAAATAATTACAAACTCACGACGGAACAACTCACGGAAAATCTTTGATCTTTCCCGGAAACGGGGACTTTGAAAATTGAAAACGAATACGGCAGAGATTAATAACAAATATTTATTAAGCCATCGATTGCTGAATAAACCTTATCATATAAACACCCGCGCTATGAAAATTGACGTTCCATGCAAAATAAGTAGAGCTCCGCAACTATTTTATTTAGGTAATAAGCATTTTCTAAAACCCAGCTATAATGTATGATGAGTTGAAACTAAGTTTTTCGTTTGTATACGTGAAGGTGTAATCTGTAAGCATTGCACATACATACATACATAAGATCACGCCTATTTCCCAGAGGGGTAGGCAGAGACCACGGCATTCCACTTGCTACGATCCTGACATATCTACCTCTTATAAAGTAAGCATTGTCTACCTTTAAAAGTCGTAATTTATCTCTTGAAAAACAAAATCAAATCTTTCCCAAGGAAATTGTACCATGTTCCTGAATTAAAAATAGCCTATGTGCTATTCCATACTATATATAATCTATCTCAGTAGCTTTCATCCAGATCCGTAAAGCCGTTTTGGCGTGACAGAGTAACAAACATCCATCCAAACTTTCTCAATTATAATAGTACCTACTAATATTCTTATAGAGTCTCATACAAAAACTGTTTTGTGTGATTTTATTTTGTAACATTTAAGTATTATGATAATGTTTGTTGTGATTCACACCACCGAGGTGTTATCGGAACTGTAAGAGGAAGTTCTTGTTTTATGTATGAGGCCTTTTCAATTCATTTGGACGACACTCTTGTACCTTTGTCCCTTCCGGGTCAGTTATTTATTGCGCTAAATCTAGTGTGCGTTCATGAAACTCAATACAAACAATTTCGGGCATTGTCCGTCTCCGTTACCTCATTACTGATTCTCTCTGAAATGGACAAGAATAGGATCCAGATTTTATATTGTAGTGCAAAAGGTTTTCTCAATATCAAACTAGCGGAGTGAGATGATAAAAAGTAGGCTACTTAATATCATCCCAATCTAAGGCGCTTACGCCTTTGAAGATTAAATCCCTGTTTTGTGAAACGAGAGCTATAAATCGGGTCGTTTGAATCAAAAGTTTTGAGCGCAGAGGTTTCATCCGTTCCATTGTGATTCATGACGTAGTGCACCTAACTACAAAGCAATATAAAATACTGCGACACGGGACTCCGGCACTACACGTAATTTGATATTCATAACGCGTGCAATCGTGAGCGTCGTTCAGCAAAATAGGAAGTGTAATAAAATATTTCTGACTGAAATGTTATAACTTATAACTGAAATAGAGTGCACAGGTCATAAAATGGAAGTTTTAATGGAATTTTCTCCTAATGATTTATAGTTTTGGTATTTAAAACTAAGGAAACGCACATTGGCCTGTTGTGTGCGGCTGCGGGTGCGTTTGCGTACAATGACAGAAGTCGCACCTCTTTTGAAATGCAGATCGTTCAATTCCTAGCCATTAATTCTGTACCAATAATCAGGATCAGCTGTGTCGAATACACAGTGATTCATAATAGGCATACTATTCCGAAAGAGTCTTATTCGACGCCTAATTTTGACTATAAAGATGATTTGATAAAGTTTGTGCAATGACTTTTGAAATTCTACATTTTTAATTGAAAAAACATAAATTACATTTTTAGTGTAAGGTGTTCCAACAACTTTGTACATATTGTTATCATACATTGATCTACTTATTATAAAACATAGAACCCAGAAAAGCAAAAATAAAATCATTAAATTTATTTTTTGTGAAAAACTAAAACAAATATCAACTTTTTTTTAACTTTGATAATTTACCTAAAACCCGATTTTTATGTCTGCAACTTCAAAAACATAGGACTTTCATACAAACGTTCAACCCCGATTTCACCCCTTTAAGAGCTGAATTTTTCAAAATCAGTTCTTATTGCACGGTAACATCTTTATATATATAGATTTCAATACCTACGTTACGTACTTAAAGAACTCAATTAATTTATTCAGATAATAAAAAAGCCAAAAAGATACTAAGATTTGAAAAAAAAGGATCAGCGATAAAAAAATATCATTTTTTGCAGCTAATATAACATTTTTTAGAAAAAGCCTCTTTCGGAATAGTATAACAGTTACGGAACACATTGTATATAACATCCATAATTTCTTCAGATCGAATATGATAACTTAAAACAAGGTCTTATCTAGAAATTAAACTAGATCTTAAAGAGTTCAATCGAGACGCAAATTCTTTGAGCGTAGCTCTTTAGTGCTCTTCCGGCATCCAGCATTTCAAGTACGAAACGAATGCTACATTTGAACAGATGTTGAACAGACAGAACGGGTACCTATGCAATACCTACACATAACGTAAGGTTCCCCTCCCCGTCAATATGTTTCAATTTAAACTAAGCCGCTTGTCGATACAAGCTCGCCACGGAATATCTTCCGATTTCAACTGGATTCCACGATAACAAAAATAATGTCGCTCCCAAAAATACCATTATTTTAATTTAAACTACGGCAGTCTGTTCAAGTAAAGTTTAACGTGATATTGAAGTTAGTACTGCCGAAACTATGAATTTAGATCGTTTCCAAAATTTAATCGCAAATTGTCGTTTTGTAAATATTGGAAAGCAATCAGTATCAATGCTGATTGCATTCAATATGATTGCTTAATTTTACAGCAGCTGTGTATTTAAAGCACTAAAAACGCCTTCAAATATTTTAGGGTAATAAGGGTAGGTGCTAAAACAAAGTCGTGTGTTTCCTTATAAAATTAAGTTGGGACTTTTAAATTAATGTTTCAAATAGGTATTTGTGATCTAAATCCGCATGCGAAGCTTTAGCGTTGAACTTCGGTAAGGGAAATAAAAATTTCACAGTACAAACAAGCAATCAGTAGCATTTGCGAACTCGCGCTAAGCAAACACACCCGGCCCGGTCCGTAGAAGTGCTTCTCAAAGACTGCTCTCGATTCTCCCAATGTATTTTTTTATCCAAATCGCATCAGAGCTCCTTTAGAGCACTTTTACAGGTGAGTGTGGGGACAAAATGGCTGCGCTTTATCTGTGTCTACGATGATGTGTGGATTAGATAGGTATTGTAACCAATGAAAAGTGAGCTGAACCCTATGCAGAAGCTATGAAGAAAAGAAAAATACCAACACTGGGACTCTTTTTACGACACTGTCTAGTGGAATCCATAGAAGGGATTTAATATAATTCTGTAAGAAACTTGAGATAATTTAAGTCCAGATTCAGATAAAACCTAGACACAAACGCACAAAAGGTTATCCTTTTCTTTGACTAGTCTAAAAGAAAGTTTTTGAGTTATCGGGCCGAATTCGGTGAATCAGTCGAGTGGGGGCTATTCATGCGCGAAGGCAAAAAGGATTCAGTAAACAAAATTTCTGCACACGAACAACTCGAGCACTATGTTTTCCACTTTAGGCTGCGTTTCCACCAAAGATGTGCGATGGAAATGTGTCGTGCGAGTATGTCTTGCTGTCCCGTGAAAATGTGTGGGTGTTTCAACCAAAGCTGTGCGATGAAAATGTGCCTACGAGAATGTGTAGCGGAGCTGTAAAAATGCTCATTAATGTGTGGTGAGAGGATGCGTTGCGAAGCTGTGAAATGTGTCGACGGCTGGTACAGTATGCGCAAACCTCGCAACACATCCCTCGCACACATTCCTCGCTTGTTTTGTATGCGCAAAAACCTAGCTCCGCTGAGCCGTTTCCACCAGAGCTGTGCTGACCGAGGCGAGGTAAATGAAGCGATTCTATTGGTTCTTTACAAACACATCCCTCGCTACGCATCCTTGCCCATCTCTGGTGGAAACGCAGCCTTATCCAGTACTGACCCGCCCGTGACTTCGTCCGCGTGTTTAGTACCTTCTCCCGCAGGAACTCTTTTGTTTTTCTTATGGTGGACCTGAAGAGGGCCTATGACCGGCAATGTAACAATTTTGAGTTGAAAGTTTCATGGATTCAATCCATTAACGATGCTTTATCGATGTACATAATTTATGCCATTTATTCAACGTCTAATTGACATATTGTTTGGCAGAAACATGAAAACAGACTTTTACAAAATTATACATAGGCTATTTTCCAATAAATTCGGAAACGTATCTAATAGAAACAGATTCCGTCGGATACAATTTCACTGGTGGTGAGCGAGCATCCCTCGGCAATGCGTCAAACGGCAATAACGTATTTTTTTCAATTACGCTACAATTTCCATGAATCATTTTGTACCGGTGAACATTCTGGCGAGCTCGCTGCGATCGCTGTGGCGCGGGAGCTCGCGGCGATTCTCTACGTGCATAATTAAAGTTTTCTCGTAACTCTGTCAATAGAGTTGCGCACTAGCGATACGATCATTATCATTTCAGCCGTAGGACGTCCACTGCTGAACATAGGCCTCTCCTATAGATTTTAAGAGCGGCAGTAATAAATAAGTAACAACTTATTTATATAAAAAAGATAGGCCGTATGCTACCTTTGTTGTAATAAAAAAAAACCCAAAGGTTTCCAGCGACCTTCGCAAACCTTCGATTTTCAGCAAAAAGAACAAATCCGAATTTTTATAATTTTTTCACCCAAATGGATTGGGTGGAAATCTTACTTCGCTTGATCAATCATGTAAATCTCTAAAGACCGATATGCTTCATTGCGTAGGTGGAGGTCTACACGTGGCGTAGAATTTTATCCCTAAAGGCACTCTTTGAATGAATTTAAGTTTCCAACTAAATTATTGTAAAAAGGCTCACGACTTTTATCCTCAAGCATGGTACCTAGACAACCTCTCAACTCTCCAGGCGCTCAGATCCTTGAATATGTCTAAAGGGCGTAGTCAGAGGTACGTCCAAACATTTTGGCATATGTCCACATTTTGCAGTAGTGAGTATGTGATGGGTTGCAAGCCCATCGCCGCTTATAAGAATACTAACTAGTTTCCTAACTATGTTTTCCTTCCGCTTTAAGCACTTAATTGATTTTGATGAATTTTTCAAACCGAAAAACTTCTTTGTGCACTACTAAGATCGAACCTACGACCTTCGGATCGAAAGTCAGGATACCTCCCACTAGGCCGACACGGCTTCATAACACCTATATTATAACTAACAAAGGCGGGTTAGTTAAACTATTTATAACTCAAGAACGGCTGTACCGATTTCGATGAAACTTGGAACATGTTATATATATTATATAGAATAGCATATAGGCAGTAGCCTATACAGTAGTTTATGTAGGTACTACGCGAGTGAAGTCGTAGGCACAAGATAGTTCAGTATAACATAAGAAAATAATCGCCAGACCCTAGGTTACTGACCCAGATGGGAAATATTTGCGCGCACTTCGCAAAACGCCGATTCCAGTATATAGATTTGCTTGATTGTATTAGCAGGTAATCAATCTGAATATTGGCACATCGCTTCATATTAACACCAATAGTTGGAGCTCTAGCCACTTTGCATGATTGCCAGGACCTCTGTAATAAATTGATTTACGCGGGAATAATTTCAGGTGGCGGCATAATAAAATGGAATTCATTCCACCACTTACGTTTATTGGAGCTTATTTTTATCGCATCGACAAGTTTTATTATGTTAGGGTCCACTTAAGACTAGTCGCTGTAGCTGTCAAACTTAGTTCTTTTTTAACCGACTTCAAAAAGGAGGAGGATTTTTTTTATTTTTAAGTAGGTAAGCAAAACGCAAAGAGGTTGATAACAAAGAAAAGAGGTTGATATTAATCTTGTAAATATTCAGGAATTTGAAGTTGGCTTGTAGTTTTTGTAAAAAATATCTTATTAAATAAAATATAAGACGGTCAAGTCGAGGCCAAATTACTGAGACGTTAAGGAAATAAAGCACCAGCAAATCACGTAAACAGATTTAATTCAGAAACGAATCTCAAAATTTTTAAAATTCAAATCTGCGTCACGGTTACAGGGCGTTATAAATGTAAATAATTTACATAAAACAATGTACCGGTACAGAAGGAAGTAACGGCGACACTGTTATGAACTGAATAGGTATAACCACAGACCAAAATTAATACAGTTAGCTCAGCTAACATAACAATTGTTTGGGATTGAGTCGCTAAGATAGTCGCTTTTGAACAAGGCTATTGTGACATGAACGATTTACTATTAGGAATGTATTTCCCACCACTGAACCTAGGGCGAAGTTTTGCTAGATTCCGATCCATTCTAGTACTCTAGTACATTTAATTATTTAGAAAATGAAGAAATATTTGGGCTACGGAATGAACTAACATATTATCATCATCATCATCATCATTTCAGCCGAAAGACGTCCACTGCTGAACATGGCCTCCCCCACAGACAGAGCAAATTCCTTACCATGTGGGGGGATTTGCCCATACTCACCACGCTGGGCATGCGGGTTGGCGAGCGCAGTTAGAGCTATCGTTGTTAAAATGAGGGACGCTGCTGCCCATCCCCTAGCATTTTTCCCTTAGTCGCATATTATACGATAGGTAAACTTTTTTTGATACCACTTCTGTGGTAAACAGGCATACAGCCACCTGTAAGTGATTATCGTAGCCTGAGAACGTCTGCAATACTAGAGGCCGCACGTACGCGTTGCGGACCTCTCATAGAGTTCAAAACGTCCTTTTCGAAGGCACCCATTTTTTTTTTTTTATTTACTTTTTGTGGCTATGGTGTCACTGCGGCCACAACTAGTCTATTGTTTCGAAGGCACCCATACTGGAATCCCTAGGGAAGCAGGGAGATCATTCGATAACCTGAGTGCTTGCGGGAGAAAGTCCCTCTGACACCGCATAGAGCGCTACCAACCCGGTTCCAGGGAGTGAAGGTGGATTCCCTGCACACGGTAAGAGGTGCGATATTATTCAGTCTTCGATAATAAAACGACAGAGAATAATGGCCGAAAGATCCGCGATGACTTAACGAGATAGAGACAATGCATTGTAGTTCCGTTTTACAAATTTTCTTACATTGTCCAAATATTTAGTTCGGAATCGCAGAACTAATGTAAATAGTAGGTACTAGATATCCGAACCAGTGCATTAATTCGAATAAACTAGCTAGGAGCGATTTCTCTACTGACTGAGCAAGAACAAGCCTTTATAAGATTCATATATCAGGTATGGTAGTTCTCTGCTACTCTAGGTATTTGTTTGTAGGAAACTGGGGATGTACGAGGCTTATGATCGTTCACTATTTAGGCCTATGTCCAGCAGTGGCCTTCCTCAGGATCATGATGAAGATAAAGAAGAGACTCCTTACCAGCTAACCTCCTTACAAGCTGTGATATAACTCAGTTCTTTGGAGAAACTTGTTTCATTAAATTTAAATTTAGCGTCTGCTTATTAATTCAAAGAAATGGCGTCGTCTTCGCGAATTCTGTCTGAAATGAGAACTTTTTACCATCATTGATACATTTTAACGTTTCATTTGGAATGTAGCCGTTATTTAGTATCTCAATTTAATTCAGGGTGGATTCCAAATGGCTACCATGAACCAAAATACTTGAATTTGGTTTCCAAATAAACCAAATTTATTAAATTAGTAAGTAAAAGTAAGGCCAGGTGGAACATTTACTCACTTACAGGACGCTGTAGTGCCTGGGACATATTTTAGATGGAGTAGGCTTACCCAGCACCGGTAGTATAGGTCCTATACCATCCCCTCAGCCTAGTCAACCTTATGCACAGGAAAGACATGATCAATACGTGTGGAGCTGGCTAAGCCGCGGGTTTCCTTACGATGTTTTCCTTCGCCGTTCTGAGCAAGTGTTAATTAGCACATAATTTTTTTGAATAGAAAAAATCCTTTGTTCATGACCCGGATTTGAACCTATGACCTACGGATTCAACTTCGGGGTACCTGCCCTATGCCAACACGGCTTATTAAATTATGCTACATAATATTATTGATATTTTTGTAATCGAAATTACCCTCTTAGTCTATTCGAGAGCTTATTCAATAGACAAAGAGAAATAATTATAACGAAATAAAATCAAAAATTTTAACATATTTGTTTTCAGATTTTATTCCTGAACATTTCAATGTTATAATATGTAGTATATTTATAGGTGTAGAATAAGCCCCTTTTGGCTTAGTAGACATATCAGGAAACACAGTGTTATACCATTGACAACCTCGGTGGCGTAGTGGGCTAATGCCCGGCTGAGACGCAAGAGTTGCGGGTTTGATTCGGGTGAATATTTGTTCCGGGTCTGGGTGTTGTGGTACCGTGGTACTCGCGAGTAGTTTCTAATACCTACGATACAGGCAATCCTAGTGTGGCGTCAGAACTATGTTTATGATTGTTTGGTGTTACATATTATTAATTGCGAATTCTGATCATTGGCCTTGGCTCTACAAAATGCTGCAAGTCAAAAATAGTATCAAAGTGTACTAACCATTCACCACCGTTGATTTCTAATAGAAATGGACATTTAGACATACCGCGTAGCATCGTGGCAAACTAGCAGGATGTGTCGCAGCGGATCTGGGGCAGCCAATTTCCGGCGTTTCCGTGGCGAGTCGCCGCGATTAGTGCCGTGATAGATACTTGGAGGCAGTGCATCCTTCCTACTGATAAACTAGAAGTGGTGAGGCTCAATTGAAAATACTCATTAGATTTGATGACCTCTGGGGAGAGGCGGGTGACTGTTCTGCCGGGATATGAGAGTTGAGGGCCAGTTTCAGTTCTCAATGCAGGGGGTATATTATGCCAATACCTACATATTAGCTCCGGGGTCTGGGTATTGTGGTAGTAGTAGTGATAGTAAGGATATAGGTGAGTGTTGGGTGTTAATTTGATTTTGTGCTATTCACCCCTATCATACCGGGCGACGCAGTGTTGGCCGGGCGACGCAGTGTTGGAAGGCCCCCCACCCGATGGACCGACAACATTGTGAAGGTTGCGGGAAGTCGGTGGATGGAGAAGACCGTTCGTCATGGAACTCTTTGGGGGAGGCCTATGTCCAGCAGTGGACTTCTACAGGCTGATGATGATGATGATGATGCTATTCACCCCATTATTTAGATGATCTACCATGCTATTGCATTTTTTATATTATTATGATAAGTTGATATTAAGAACCTTGTGAAGATTTTATATTGTACCTTAACAAAAATATTGCACGCCATAACATGGCAGAATACATTGTTCACAAATATAAAATGACATTAACACTTGTACCTATCTACATGTATTTCAAGTAATAAATTTTTACTTTACTTTACTTTATTGACTACAATTTGGTACAAATGTAGAAAAAGTTATAGAATTAAAAATATTATTTCATCAAAATAGGCCCGAAAGAGGATTTAAATATCCAAAGTGAAGCAACCAGGTCGAAGGCGGTATCTATGAAAGGTATAGAGTTTGTAGATTTAAGGTATTTCTTTAATCTTTGTAGGCATTTTATCTGGTACCTAATAAACTTTTTGAGATTTATCATCAATTGTGTCTAAAAAAATAAAAATTCAGTCTTTATGTGATTATGATTATGGGGGTAATAGGTATGTTTGATCCCGCATTGGTTTTTTTAGTCATTATATTACATTTTGTAAACTAAAGCGCGATTTTGCGATTTTCGCGTAGTTCTATTAGGACTAGGCCTCACTCTGGCTGCGTATCTTAACTGTCGATTATGATGCCTTAATTAGTGTGGAATACATAAACAAGCGCGAATTTAGTGGTCCAATTAGCGTCTACCGTGTACATCATTGATTTATGGTGTACCTACATATGATGATTTCATTAAACATGCAAATTTGCGTCCACAGTCACGTATAGCAACGTAAATCGCTCGTGAGCTGGGGTTGTGTTATTGGTCTACAAACATTGGTTTATTCCATGAATAGTAGTCACGTCTTCTGTACCACTTGTGAACGATCACTATATGGGTCCGAAGTGAGCAAAACAAACCTAAAACATGACCAATGATCAAACCTTTCAAATCTCATCACAGCTTGTAAAACATCTCGGTGCTGAAGGTCATAACCTAACGGATAGGACACACTGATTGAAAACTTTTAAGCCATTGCCATCGACGAAGAATATTTAATTTTGTATTAAAATAAAAATACATATTCGTCTGCTGCGAAATCTACTACTACTACTACCTATCGCTAGTAAGAACATCGTCAGCATCAACAAAGAATTGAACTGCCAGATGAAATGAGATTACTCTGCTTAAACAAAAGCTTAAAGACACTCGATCTTATTCAGGGGAACTTCTGGTGCTAAGTGTGTATTAACCGCCTACGCTTAGACAGCAGAGCATAATGACTCCAACACTACCAAAGTAGGTACCTAGGTCTATTACAACGGCCCAGCATATTAAAATTAGGGTCATAGGTAAGGACCTACACCTAGCAGGTAGGTGTGTAAAACAACTACGGGTCAACTGATAGGTACATTTCGCGGTATAAATAATCCTTGAACATACCTTCCCTAGACTAGAGCAGACGGCGTATGGTAACCAAACGTAAAATTTTCGATTATAGTCCCTTTTAGCGGAAGAATATCTAGACAAATACCCCAATAAAAAGGCTCGCCGCACAGCCCGGGACGTTTGGAAAACCATTTACAAGGTTTATCGCCGCCATGGAAATAATAACTGGAGCCGTTATCGTCCTAAATTGATCTAATTTAAAATTATTGTTATCGCGAACCTTTTATTTTTATTAGCTGGATCATAATATTTTATCTGCGGACACTCGGATTCTTGTGCATGTGTTATCCGAAATTAAACACTGTGTTATGCTTTCGCATTATTGTTTTTATTCAGGATAACATGCATTTTATTTTATGAGCTACGATATTCGTCGGCAATTTTCGGTTTATTCGTTTTCGATATTACAGTAGGTGTAGTACTTTTTATTACAGTTATTTCGGGTTTAAGTGCGCTTAATACGAAATACTTGTTTAAAATAAATTCTGGCCACCGTATAATGTGGTGCTGCTTTTTTATTACCAGCTATTAGCCGTTCTATAGTTAAGTGAAAAACCGAGTTTCACCTTCGTTTTCGTCCAAAGTGGCTAATTAATTAGAAAGCTCTACCTTTTTAACCATAGATCAGTTTTACCTACCGATATCGAAACCCTGAGAAAATTCCAGTTCAAGAAAGCAGTAGGTAAGTATTATTTGACGCTGCCAAATGTATCTACCAGGAGAAAGATTTATGAAATGTTTTTCAGTCGTGATCGAAAGCGTGCGTTCAACACCGCTAGGCAACAAGCTCACCGTTCTTTGATTGACACGGTTCTCGCTTACATTCGCAATACTCGCAATAATTGGCTTCGAGAGAAAACATTGCTCCTACCAGAGCTCCTACGATAAAATATTATTTGTGTGTGACAGCCTCTGAATGTGTACCAGCCATATCTCAAAGACACCCGTTGTAATTAAGTAGACAATGAGAGTTCATATTTGGCGGAGGGCGGGGCGGAGGCGGCTATTGTGCTCAGCCCGTTATCTGCAGACCAGTCTTTTAGCTTTGCACAACAAAGTGACTGCCTCCCGCGGCTTGCTCTGTTACTGTTATTAGACATTAATTATATTTTTATAAATCCACGGGAACCTTGCGGGCACGCAAAAAAACAAGGAAACTAACTATCTCCGTGAACCTAACTCAAAAAGTTCCATTATAGTTCGCTTGGAATGACAGATCATGAATAGGTGCATCTAAATTGACCTCCGGAGCTTTCGTATATAGAACCATTCAGACATTTTTAACCGATTCAAAAAGGAGGAATCAATTCAATTTCGAATTCAAACATTGAATTCGGAAAATTCAAAGTTTGAATAGTCCGAATTCAAAGTTAAAGTCAAAGGCGTTTATTTCAATAAAATCATTAGGATCCCTTTGAATTCACATTGATTCGATGGTTGTTAGTGCAATTACAACGGGAACAAGCTAATGATTGCTGGGTGCGGGACAAATCACTAAATGTGCTTCGTGCAAATTAAGATTAAAATATTGCTAGTCAGAAATTGTGATGTCCCCGTGGCGATATCTTGCAGAGCAGCGAAGAGGTTCTTGCTTGTAAAAAGATAATAAGTACTAAGCAGATCTATTATTATCTTTTTACTAGTTAAGTTACTTGTAACTAGAGGCTGGTTAGTGGGTTTACTTGGTTCATCTTAATTTCATTAAATACATTCTGTTACGCAATGATTTTATGTAGGTAACTAAGATTTTAAAAATTATTGATTAAATTGTACCTATATATTCTCTACATTAATATAAAGTAAGAAGCCTCCAGTTTTTGATGGTTTTTCATGGTGAACTAAACTCCATTAATAGTATTATCTAGATTTTTAATAGAAAATATCTAGAATAATTAATTCCGTTTGAAACAAAAAATAAAGCAACCGCGTCACTGATGTAAATTATACTCAGATAAGATTTCCCGACGAAGCAGCTAATTCAAAAGGAAATAAAAACTTTATTTCTTTCATAAAACAGATACAAAGGGCGGGGATAATCCGGATTTTAGGGCCGACATCGATTCAACGGCGCAGAAAGCAAACAATCGTCTTTTGTTGTCCTTAGCTATTGAAGTTTGGGTAATTAATTATACGGGAAGCCATCATTTTGCAGATTCACCTCGCCTAGCCTACCGCTGGCGCTGCTGAGATTGACTGATTAGTTTCCTCGCACTCAAGATTAGCCTGAAACCCCATAAATGCTATATGAAATGCGAATTCATCATCTATATTTCTCTTAACCCTTCATATTACGAGATTTTAACTTTCAAAGCTTTTGCAGTCGTTTGCAAACAGTTAATAATAAGTCCATATTAATAAATATAAATTTTAGGAGGTCATTGAATTCGGCGACAAAAAGTTAATTTTGAGACCATTTGATATTTTGATATTTAAAAAGTTTAGTGGTGCTCCATAACATCTCTCTCTTTCTCATCCCGGACCAGGAACAATTTTCAACAATTTTATATTTCATACAACACAAACACAACAACACAAATATTGATGAAGATCACTAAATTTGCTGGTTCATGATAACTTTTTCTAAGAAGATGCAACAGAAAGAACGCATGCGGGATTTCTTACCCCAAATCCCCTAAATTTCATTCAAATCGGCGAATTACACCCGCGGTCCAGAAGCAGCGTTTTTGTTTAGTTTATAAAACGTAATTATTCTTCTAATTTTCAGCCAATCTCTACCCCAGAATTTATATCAAAAATAATCTATACCAATTTTTTGCTCGAAGCATTCTAACTGGATAGTTAGAAATATAAAGGAAACCGAATATTGAAAAATACTGAGAATGTTCTTCGAAGCAATACCTCTCCGGTGCAGAAACAAAGTAATTGGTGAAGAGAAAAATTACGGCCAGAGGGAAGCCAACCTGTTTAAAAATAGAGAGAAAAGAAATTGCTTCTAATATACGCGGCTGGAACAAAAGATCGGCATTCTATTCTTAGGAATGGACCTAGGATTTTGAAAAGCGTTATTGAGAATTAAATACATGGAAGTTTCTAACAATCTTGAACGTCTGTTACATACATTACAGCGTTTGAATTTCTCCGGGGAACAAAGTTAACACATACATAGGTAGACCATTCATTTTATTAATAACTTCAACCAGACGGTCGGCGAGTTAGCGCTTTCAAAGTTTCAGCGACGACAGCCGGTCGTGTCGCTCTGAATGGCCATTATAATATACTTTCAAACTAAAAATTGGTGCCTTAAGTCCATGATTAGTAGGAGATACTTTTACGGGGTAATAAGTTAATTGGTTCCGCAAATTGGTCCGGGGCTAGATTAAAGAGGAAGACATGAATAGGGAGCCGGGCGTCGTCCCTGGCATTTATATTCTAGTATCGTAAGTACCTAGCCTAAGTATAGCAGTATGATTACATAAGGTGTGCGATGCTACCAATATTTCACGATACACAAGTACTTAAATTGATACAAACTGGAGCACTTACACTAGACAAAATTTTGTCTGATTTCCTGCCCTTTGAATTACAGACATTGGATGGACACTCCAAAACACAAGAGCACGCAACCTGTCCTTGACATTATTGTCGATCATCCTACAATGTCCAGTCTACTGTGAAGTAAAGGAGGTGCTTCAAATATTGTAAGCATTTCAAAGCCAAAGGCATAAAGTGTTTATTTCAATAAATCACTAGTATCACTTTGAAACGTCTTAGAAGCTAGGTGAAGCTACGCCTGCTTCTCGCAACCAAGCCTAGAAAAGTCAGGCAACAAACACGGCTTGGTGGCAGGATTTTTTTGAAAGAAAGAAAGAAAATTTGTTTATTTGACCCACAACGCAGGTAGGTACAGTAGGTAGGTGGGTACATAGAAAATACTTTATAGGTAGGTAATACACAACGCAGTAGGAAAACATAAAAAAGTAGGTAGGTAGGTGGCTAAGCGGTAGGCTAAGTAGTATGCGTTGTGTGAGGCAAATGGGCCCGTCTCAGCATAAAGCTGCACCGAACATAATATTATGTACGGTGCGGCGCTGGTTTTCTGACGGGCCCTAGGCGACGCGATGTGACGAACATCAATAAACATAATATTTATAGTAGGTATATAATAAGGATAATTATAGTAGGTATGGATAGGTACTTATATAAAAAGAGAGTAAGTAGTAGTAGATAGATTTAAGTGACTTATATATTACATAATAATTACAGATATTGTATTGCGGGCTATGTTGGTAGGTCATGGTGGTGCTATACGACACGTGATCCTTTTAATAAAATGGAATGTAGACAAAAATGATTTAAAAATAATTCCGATTCTATTACTTTGCTGGGAAAGCCTTGCTTTTGGTGTACTGCATGTGAAGTGCCTTGCTTAGCCATTGTCGAAGAGGTCCGTTAAAATTTTGGAGAGCTACTTTTACTTACTATTTTAATGTTATCATTAGTACTGCTACATACTAACTTATAAATTAATAAAACGGCACGCAGCATCTCTGGTGAATTCGTATCAGACGAAACCGCGGAGGCGGGCCCACATCAAAACAAATTTGAATAGAACACAAAATGAAGGCAGTAGCAGCGTTCGAGATAACGGCTCTTCAGAAAAGGGGAATGTTAAAAAACAAAATTCAAAAGGCAAAGAGGAAGTAGATACCTAAGTAAATTATAAAAGTGCGAGCAGAGCCTTTTGTTTACGGGGCGCTTCTGTGCTCCGTCGTTTCCAGCGCGACCGCATTTACAAACAGACTGCCAAGCCTCCAAGTTATGCCTCTAATTTTGCACTTCAAGTACGTATCTATACATAAAACAGGTCCTTTAGTCTCTGTTTAACCTAATACGCAAAGCGCCCAAGTCGCGTTATGCTTAAAATTAATTTAAATTAGGACTAAAAAGCTTTATGTAGGTACGTCTATGTCGCTACCTTATTATCAATCAGCCTAATAACAATACTTGCCGCCAACTGTCAGGTCAACTGTGAGGTCGGGATTATATTGGGCGTATATTTATTTAATTATTCTATATTATTGCAGCTGAGTTGGATCTACTTATATTTTAAATTAATATATGAATCGTGTCCGCTCGTCGGTCAGAGCTTAGCAGTATTAATTTGCTACAGTCAACGCGCTGTAGCTCAGAGCCACACGGCTGACAGCCAGCTGCAGCAGACACCGTTTAAAAACGGACTGTTAGTTCCAATATCTAACAATTCGGAAAATAAAATCCGTTCCTTTAGTTAGAACGTCTAGTCTGTTCTGTTAACACTGTCAGACGTGGGTCCTGGTATGTTTATACGATGCCGTGCCTATTTGTACCGGTAAACGATGGTAGTTAAGCGCCAGGCGCCTGCTTTTTACGTGAATGCGCTCAAGAAGACATAGTTACTTTTTTCAAATCTCTAGTGGTTAGCGCGGACAATACGGGTGGCAGTTACTTTTTATCTGGAGTAATGAACCGAAAAATGTCACTTTTGGGGGCAATATTGGATAAGTAGCTGAAATGTGCTCCAAAAATGTAGCTTCATATTACATAAATATTTTGTACGTAAGCTTTTATCACGAGTTGTAGATACCTATCTATGGTTACCAATATTTTTTTCTAAGAAACATCGTGTTTAGGCAAATAATTATTGTTATATATCTCACAGACTTTCCTGGCCGTGGTGGCCCGGGCTGAAGAATCTACCCATATCTACCCATCCGCGGAAGTCGTAAGAGGCGACTAAGGGATAAATCTATCTATCTATCTACTAATCTATCTATCTAAGGGAAAAAAGCTAAGGGATGGGCAGCAGCGTCCCTCATTTTAACAACGATAGCTCTAACTGCGCTCGCCAACCTGCATGCCCAGCGTGGTGAGTATGGGCAAATCCCCCCACATGATAAGGAATTTGCTCTGTCTGTGGGGGAGGCCATGTTCAGCAGTGGACGTCGTACGGCTGAAATGATGATCTCACAGACCTATTTTCTTTCTAATTGTAACTATCACTCATATTTTAAGATTTTTAATTGACTTTTGTGAAATTTCGAGACGAGATTTCTCATTTCTCGATCAGCCTCGAAATAAAACAATCAGACTTTTCCAGCACGCTCGCTGCAGAGTGTAAATAAAAACGATCTTGAAATCTTTGAAGTCTGTAACAAGGTTCCAAAAACGTCCGGAGCTCGGAAATGATATACATATATGAAGGTAATGATGCAAATGGGGCCTCTAATGAAACCGCTCCAGTGCCCGCGCCTCGGTTGGAGCGTCAGGGCACAGCTCCTGGGAATTCAGCAGACTTCCTACAAACGTAGACAAATACCTAAAATGCTAATTCTTGCACCTCAATCTTTATAGCCATCATCCACCAAAGCGGAAATGTATAAAATCAATACAATGGAACGCCGCATAGCTGACGACGTAATGAAAACTCTATAATTAACTCCAGGTCTAAATCGAATTACACCGATTTCGGCAATATCAGATAGATTGCGATGCTTTAAAACAACAATTATGTTATAAAACGCACAAGAAGTTCCACATCAAGTTGCTACCTAAACAGCTGAATAAAAAGAGTTTGAACTGATTTGACCCCAAAACAACAGATTTTTAAATATTTTTATACTACCTGCTCGTCAATGCCATATTATGTGTCATACAAACCTTTCCTAAAGTAAGTCATTACAGCCCCACGGTCTAGCCGGGTCATAATGTTGTACTGAATTTCATTATTTCCCATGGGACATAATATGATTTGAATTTGGAATGCAACCCATGTAGTTGTGCTTGATCGAGGTTGGTTTCAAAAATGTTTGGGTGCAATGAGATTTTATTCTAACTAGGCTGTATGTTAACATTTTCTTTGCACTGCCTACAATTTAAAAAAAAGAAAAACATGAAAACTTTTTACGAAATTCATTTTCACCCGCGCACGAAGAAGGATTTATTCGAATGTCGAACTGACCACTACAGAATAGACTACAAAAAAAGAAAAAAAGGCGCAGACGCTCAAACTGCTGTGCTGTTATCTACACCGAAATTCTGTTTTTTGAAATATATAGTTTTTTGAATACCGAAATTCAGACGACGACAGTGATTTTGATTCGACTCCAGAATGCATACAATCTGAAGCCTCTGGTATAGTTGGAAACTTACTTCCAGAAAAATCATTTCTGTCTACTTAACAGTCATTGTTTTCAATTGCCTCGCAGAAAGTATAAAAAGTAGAGTATGCATCGCGGGCTTAAATGTGTATTTGTCTTGGGCGATCTTGAACCCCGAGAACGAGGGATTCAATATAGCGCCCACGACATAATACACTACTTTAAGCCCTTGTTGCATAATCTACTATTATATCCTTTCCAGATAGTATACGTATTTTGAATCACCTTGTATAGAACAAACTGAGCGGCGCGTGCGATGTTGTTACTATTATTTATTTTAAATGATTATAAACATGTCGACTCAATAAAGTCAACTTTCCTCCCCGATCTCTTTGTTATAAATATTTTGATGGTCGTTCCTGAGGTAATATAATAGAAGACCGTTGTCCTACCCTGATTCAAGAACACAGTTGCCAAATCTTCAGTGACCTAGCTGTGTTCCAAGCTGTGGCAGGAATCATGAGTCGACGCCGTCGTATTAATTTGTCGAAGGGAGATGTGCATGATTATCCCCAGTGATTATCCACATCAACATGGCAACAGGAATTATGTTTTGACAGATATTACCGACGCCGTTACCGGGAGTTTTACGAAGCGCGTAAATTCACTCTGTATAATTTGTTCTTGGATAATTGCGTGAATGTCAGTAACATCTTGGCTGCCACGGAAGGAGAGAGAGGAGAGAAGGTTGTGGTCGGTCAAGACAACGTTGGAGGGACGACCTCGACGCCTTCGAGAGTGGATTGTGGGAGGCCAAAAAGAAGAGAGTAGGCTGGAAAGATTTGGTGAGACTTCGTGTCGTGAGAAGTGAATAAAATAGAAATCTGAGCGGAGCGGAGCTTTGGTAGGTTTTGGCCCCAAAGCTGGGCACATATTATCGCGCAGATTTAACTGAAAAGGTCTAATGGCGTTGATGGACCACCAGTGTGGTGAAAAGATTAAAATGCGCACATCCTTTTGCACATCATAATTTGGTTTGGTTGATCAGCTATAAACACGATAAAATATAACAGTAAAATATAATGATAATATTCTGTACTCTGAGCGAATGTTTCAATGAGACGTGACTTCCGTACGTGTGCGTCCAAAATACGATTAGGTATAATTATTATACGGTCTGGTTGATAAAGAAGTATATTAAGCACGTAGCAACTTTGTGAAAAATACAAATCTGTACAATAAATCTGAAAACATGCAATAGAATAGTAGATTTAAATAAAAAAATATATTTTCATAAACAGAGGATATTTTATTTTATTATTTTCTGCACAAATACCCATTTTAGCTAAGATGGTAATATTGCGCTTACTGAGTACACAATATAGAGTAAGATAAGCAAACCACAGATCACAGACTCTAGTTTCTCGTATAAAAAAAAAGAAACATGTTGCTAACTCGGTAGCGGCGTAGCAGGCGAGTGCCCGTCTGGGATTCATGGGATGCGGGTTCGATTCCCGCTGCGCGACGAATATTTGCATGATCAAATATTTGCTTCGGGTCTGAGTGCTGTGGTACCATGGTACTCGTAGTTTCTGATACCCACGACCTGGAATCCTAGTGTGGGGTCAGGACTAGTACCTATGTGACTGTTGTGCCGCAGTGACAACATAGACAAAAAAAGTAAATTAAAAAAATATATATATATATGTGACTGTTGGGTATTTTTTATTTAACTTATTAGAGAGATTGTACTTTTTGCCGCAGGGAATATATATTTTTGTAATACACTAGTGTTCATACTAATAACTAACAGTTCACGCCTTTGTGGACATGATCTATATTTCATTTTATTTTCCTCTTTGGTTCACAGAATAAGCTACGTACAAACCGTAGCGGCTCTTCAAACCAACGCATTAACTTTGATACTGTGACGTGCAAGATGAGTGAGGATACCGGGTTAGAAGCGTTGTGTGGACACCCGTAAATACTAAGCTTATACTACAGACACTACTTATAACACGCACAGCTTGGATCACGAATGGTTGATCCCTCGTCTAGTCACTTTGAGCACGTCACTTTGACTTTAGGTTCAATGTAGCTTTATAACAACTACTTGGTTTCTTAAAATAAGTGTAGATGCTTTGAGCGTTTTTTGAACCCCAGACTTTTAATTTGAAAAGTAAACGCTTTGTGATTTCAAAGAAGAATTTATTATACGTAGTAATTTAGTTTATCTATGGTAATATTTTAAAGTAAGTAGATAATATATTATTTGATTTATGTACTAGAGATTTATTTTACCTACAAGTTAAAAATTAAGGTTCCTATATGATTTAAGAATCTTTGATTAAGATTCGTACATCATAAATTAAATAATGACGGCCTCGTTGGAGGCTGTGTATCGGGGCTCGCCCAACTGAGATGCTTTACGTGCGGTTTCGATTTCCGTTCATGACATCTTGTAGCTTGCTTGTCGTGTCCTTGATTCTTTCTTGGTCATCCTGTATTAAGTAAGTGACCAGATATGGTGGCCATGAAAAGGGCCTACTTTATAGGTGGGTTAGGCGCCTGCTTTTCTGTTAATGTGTAGTTTATTAATGTTTTTTTTTAAGTTCACTGTTAGCCTACCTACCTACTAAGTGCCTAAGCTGTTTGTTTATTGTGATTGTAACCTACTGTTGTTTCTTCCGATTGTTTTTATCTCTGTCTATGCTGTATTTGTGTGTGTCGAATAAATGATTTATCTATCTTATCTATCTATCTATGACCGTCCGTCGGTGAAAGAATTATCATAAAGAAATATTTCTTCTAAGCCTGGGTGTTGTACCATGATACCTACTCGTAGTTGCTGATAGCCAATACGAGGGATTTCTGGAATTCTCGTATGAATGGGACTTACACATTCTAGCTCAGATTCTAGCAACTTCTGCTCGCCCGTTTAATGGAAGGTAGCGCGGTCGGTTGAAGAATGGGCCGTATAAAGTGCGCCACAAAACAACAAAAAGAGTGAGGACATTTGGCGCGCTCCCGTGTTCCTGCATTCTTAATGCCTCTCTCTGACAGGCAGGGTCCATTCTCTTCCATAACCTACTGGATTGCAATTTCAGAAAACATTTAATAAACTGAATAATGGTGACTTTAGAATACGACTGTTGCAAACCATAAGGCCCTGTACCATCAACTTTGGGGGTTGTTTTAAGCGGTGACGTAATTTGTCAATCTCAAAGATTAATGGTTTAAAATAATAAGTCATGGCCTACCCAAACACCTTGTTATATTAACATCAGCCGCTTACTCACCTATTATGTACGTCATACGTTCGTACAATTCGTACAGTTTTTTTTTATATAACTGAAGTGGCAAACAAGCATACGTCCCACCTGTTGGTAAGCGGTTACCGTAGCCTATGAGCGCTTGCAATACCAGAGGCATCACGCTCGCGTTGCCGACCCCGAATCTCCTCCCCCTAAAGAGCTCTGGCAACCTTACTCACCGCAGGAACACAACACTATTTGAAACAAATAATGTTATTTAGCTGCGATCTTCTATAAGGCTGAGGTACCTCGACGGGCTGCTCCAATAACGAGAAAACCTTGCTGTGCCCTACCTCCTCCAAACCTTTTTTCTAAAAACCTTTCGATATATGGAATGCTTAACGTGCCATAAGCGCTACGAGCTCTACGCATTGTACGTAGCACTCGCGGCTGAGGCCTGCAATGGTTTTACAAATACTATTATTTTTGTTTTACCTAAAAGCCAAAGCTTATCTGTAAAAAAGAAAAGCCTTAAAAAAGTAGGTACACCCAGATAACAACGTAGCATTTCGTAGCAATACTCGTAGCATCCATAAACGTAGCGCGTAGGTGGTGCTACGAGTACGCCGCTGGTGCTAATGCGTAAATTGCATTCTTTGCCAAAGATCATGAGAAGTTTTTGTTACAAATTTTTCACCACATAACAGTAAAAACATTTTTTTTGACTTATAATAAAGTCGCTCGCACCTTGTAAGAGCGAGCAAAACGGTTGGTGTTTCGATCGGGAAGCAATAAATATGAGCGGCGGAGGCTCAAGTTAGCGTACTTCCGACGTCAGCCACGCCGCCGCAATATTTAGTATTCTTTGACCACGCTCTGCACACTATTTGAAAGCCGCTGAAAAAACAACAACACAACATTCTGTTTTCAATTATATTAACTGGTAAAGTTACCAACTTTTAATTGAATCTACGAAGCAGTTTTGCAGCTTGTTATTATTATTGAGACCAAATATCGTTATCGAGTTTGCGGATTGTTTTGAGATACCTAGCCCTACCATGACGTCTTATTGCCATTCAACTGCGAGCGTGTCAGCGCAATTTTTGGTACACGATTTTGAACCAAAAATCTATGAGGTTGTCAACAGAAGTAACCACATAAACAAACAGCTCATCTTTTCATTGGAAGTTTCTAAGACTTTTTAACCGACTTCAAAAAAGGAGGAGGTTAGCGAGTCGGCGACTACATGTATTTTTATTTATGTAGGTATGGCATCGAGGTCGTTCCTTATTAATTTTATTCTTGAGGGATTGGTACTTCTCCTAAAAACAAAACTTAACACAAAGCATCGTCTCTTGGAATCTTGACTTGGAGAAACATATTTTATGGATGATTTTGTTACACTATTGTTTATTAATCGAAAGTGTGAGTGGCCAGTTTCATCCTGAGTGAGCAAAATGACGTGAGTTAAAGTGAGTGAAACACCAACTACCGTTATGTCCTTTATAGGATGGCTTCTATGTAATATTATTCTAACAATGTTGTTAAAATGAATTATGTAGTACCTCTTAGTATAGTCGTGTAAATATATCTCTTTTTAACCGACTTCAAAAAGGATAAGAGGAGGAGGTCCTCAAGTCGCCTGTATTTAATATATATCTTGTGTTGTGGGTGTTAAATATATATCTATTATGTATATCAGTCTCTGGTACCCATAGTACAGGCTATGCCTAGTTTGGGATCAGTTGACCGTGTGAATATGTCCGGAATATTTATTATTATTATTATTATTATAATATTATTATTATTTGACTGGCCTCATAGCTCAGTTGGTAGTAACTCTGCCTTCTGCGCTAGAGGTCGCGGGTTCGATTCCCGCACCGGACAAACATTTGTGACTAACACAGATGTTTGTTCTGCGTCTGGGTGATAAAAATATATATCTATTATGTATATCAGTCTCTGGTACCCATAGACAGGTACAGGCTATGCCTAGTTTGGGATCAGTTGATCGTGTGTGATATGTCCGGTTTATTTTTTTTATATTTATTTGGTAAATAAAATTATTCTCATTCTCATTAAACAACTTCAATGTTTTATTTTTTGTTCTTAAAATGTTTCTGTATCTATTAAAATTTTTCAGAAGTAGAAATTGTTGGAAGGTTTAGCAATGTGCTTTACTTGGGCTTCTGTTTTTAAGCCGTGATAAATTCAATATAGAGCTAAGGCGTGATAAATGTTGTCTTTACATTATATGCCTCGAGTCTTAGCCAGTCTCAGGCTGACATTTCACATGCATCAAAATCGCAAATCGGCTTACGCCGAGTGCGGTGCATCAACCCAGCCCGGCCGGATGGGAGCAATTTCACACCACACGACACGACCGGACGATACATACAATCATCATCATCATTTCAGCCGACGTCCACTGCTGAACATGGCCTCCCCAACAGACAGAGCGAATTCCTATCATGTGGGGGGATTTGCCCATAGTCACCACGCTGGGCATGCGGGTTGGCGAGCGCAGTTACAGCTATTGTTGTTAAAATGAGGGACGCTGCTGCCCATCCCCTAGCTTTTTTCCCTTAGTTGTCTCTTACGACATCCGCGGATAGGTAGATATGGAAGGGCCCATTCTTTAGCTGGGGCCACCACGGCCATATACACACGGCCATATACGGACGATAAATATACACATGAATAAATGTCTGTCTATGTCTATGTCTACATGATGAGATTGCTAACCCATTATGTGTTGTCGAGTGTGTATGAAAAACTAGTAGAAACCCCCGCGAATTCGTTTGCGTGATGCAATTATCACGTACTAAGGTTTTTTTTTTTATGTTTTTCGGAGGCAAACAGGCTTACGGCCCTCCTGATGGTAAGTGGTTACCGTCGCCTATTGACATCAGCAACACCTGGAGCATTGCTAATGCGTTGCCTGCCGAACCCCTCCCCCCCCCTAAAGAGCTCTGGCAACCTTACTCACCGCAGGAACACAACACTATTTGAAACATATAATGTTATTTGGCTGCGATCTTCTGTAAGCTTCAACCACGGGTTGAGTTTTGGGTAAACCTTTCTTCATTAACATCAGCCTGAGGAAGTCAACTGCTTTTCACACTGTCCCACCACACAAGGTCGCACACGACGTAAGTAGCCCGGTTCCCCGTCCACTGTTTTATTGATTTTTGTATGAGTCGTACCAGTACAGTGCGAAAAAAGATTCCAGTGTCGTGTTGTGTAAAAACCGCCTAAGGCAGGTGCAAGGCAATGATAACCGGCACGATGTTTGCCCGGCATAAATCATCCGGCTACCGGATCGACTGTACTTACCGCATGGCACTGTTTACTATCAATACTCGCTACCAGATTGCCGCTGTACCTTGATGCATCTGCGATGTAAATGCAGATTCGCCGTGTTGGTTCCGTTCCGTGACCGAACGTTTTACGAGCCGGCTTGTTCGCATTTCGGCGCCTAATGTATGTTAATGATATACAGCAATAAATATAGGTTAACGCCAGGTTGCTATCAATCTTGTGCAACTGAGCCTCTAGTTCTCTATGAAACTACGATGTTTATTTTTGATTTTGCACAAAACGACGCGAACGTTGACTTCGCATTGTTTGCCAGTCAAGTAACACAGAGCGCTGCAAAGAGAAGCTTAGAGGATAATAAAAATATGTAAATCTTGAAGATTCGCTGGCCACTGCATCCAATCTTGCAGAATTTCCAAGTAAAGCAACCGGTCTCGAAGCATAATATGTTAGGTAAGTACCTACTTATTATTTTGACATTCGAAAACCAGGAGATTCGATTAAAACATTTTGAAATAACAAGCTGCTCCTCAAAAAAACGGGCTCATCACGTAAAAGAGAACTTACTCGTTTGTGAATTCAGCAGCCATCAACTAAATGCGGAACAATTTTCATTTGGACTAGAGGTGGTTCGTATTTACGCTACTAGGTTTTTGAACCAGGTTCTCGCATAATACTAGACGTCCCCAGTACGACTTCACGATACTTAGACGTCTTAAAAATACTCGGGTGAAAGTCCACCGCGCACCCTAGGAGACGCACGCGCCGCGCAGTACTCGTATTTCACAACCCAACCTTCCGTCTCGCGCCGCGGCGCACTGGTCGTCCAAAAGAGTCCACTGCGCAATTCCACTGCGCAAGTCCAGTCCGCCGCGGCGTACTCGAGGACCCTCGAATACGCCGCGGCGGACTTTATTGCTAATATACTTGCACTGGTCGTCCAAAAGAGTCCACTGCGCAATTCCACTGGTCAATTCCAGTCCGCCGCGGCGTACTCGAGGACCCTCGAGTACGCCGCGGCGGACTGGACTTGGAAATATATTTTACTAACACAGTCACGCAACGGGAATGCGACCTTACCTTCATACAAATAAGGAACGAAAGTTTTGCACTTTAATTTGTTTCTTATTTGTATGAGAATAAGGTTTACCTTGACAAACTGCAAGTCTGAATAATAATTAGCGCTTCTTTACAAAGTAAGCCACTCTATGGTCACAGCAATAAGCTACATTATCGCGTGTACAATCGTCCACCCATCTTTGTTTCGATTCAGCGCGTGGCGGGTTTGCAGTGTCCACAGTGCTGCCAGCCCTGAAATTTGATTTTTCCTGACTCAGTGAAAAATACCCTAAATTCATAAATATTTGCAAGTTTTCCCAAATTATTTTTTTGCAAAATCGTATTTTTTCAGTAGACTTAAATTATTAACTAACTTGTATGCTAATTCTATATAGTTTAGGTAATTAGTAATAAGAAAATTTGTAAGTTTCGGAATAAAAGGCTTTATTATTATTATGCTAAATTCTAGTGGAAGTTTGTCCTCGAATCTGTCACACATTGTCAAAATGTTTTCCCCTAATAAATACCCTAGGCACCAAGAAATACCCTACGTTAAGGGGAAAATACCCTTTGTTGTGGACACTGCGAACCCCTGAAAAGTCAGTCAGCCTGGCACACAAACATTATACTGGTGAAACTTGACATTCATAAATTATTTGACATTGGCAGTAATCACTGCAATACAGCAGAAGCCATTTTTAATAAAAGAAGAATTACAAGCGCGGACTTTTTTGGCGGAAACTTGCAAAATGATGTTGTGCTCTCAATTTATTTAAAAAAACTCGTGTTCAAAATTGAATAATAACAATTAAAAAAAATATATAAAAAAAAAGGCTAATCGAAAACAATTATGGATCCCAAGCCGTGGTTGTTGCCTGATTCTTGCTTGGTCGCGAGGAACAGGCATAGCTTCACCTAGTTTCTAAGACGTTTCAAAGTGATCCTAGTGATTTTATTGAAATAAAAACCTTTGACTTTGAATAGTATTGTGTAATTATGGTAATGTTTTACGTAATATTGTTTGAGTAAAGCGTACAAGTGAAATAAAATGATTGCGTGTATCATTATTCATCACTTTTCGGGTTGGCACCAACAGGTCCCTTAAGGTTCAGTAAAATCAACATTCCTTATTAGAACAGAACTTGGCCATGACTACAAAATAAAATCACAAAAGAAGAGTTCCTATCGATCAATGTTTCAGTTTTAATCTGTGGTTTGGTAAGGACTAAGATGACATAGTCAGACTTGTTGAACACAACGCATCAGCGCCATCTGTGTCTCAGCAGCTGCACTACGTAGGCACCCATTTTGCTGTTTGTAAATCGATACCATGTTTCAATGTACCTAATTTAATTCCCTTATTAAAAAATATTGTTCAAACGAATGTCAATAGATGGCTTTACGGGTAAAGATTTGTTATTGAAGTATGTGAAAAATCATTACTAAATTAGGTCATGAAACAAAGATTTTATAATATCATAAAATACCCATAACACGGGAAAATTAAATAAATGCCTCTTCAATCAATTTTAATTATTTTTTACAAAAATCCAATGATCTTGTTTTTCTGGTGGTAATGACTTGAACTACGTTGTGATTGACTCAACACAGTTTGCATGTAGTACCACAGGTAGTACTGACTTGATTTATGGCGTTATTTTAAAGTCCTGTATTGTCGCGTTTTCTTTTTGCGTTTTCTATTTTGTATGTAGATTACTTATTTTTAATTCCAATTGAAATGAAAAAAAAATTAAGTGAATTCGTTTCTTTTACAAATTATCACACGTAGTTATCACAAAAGAGATGTTACAGTTAAAAAACTAAGTTAAACGCCTACAATATTGACGTGGCTGCTTTCTCTTTTTCTCTCTGTGCATACAGAACGAACACACTATGTAACGACTAGACCTAGCAAAGTAATAAATTTCCTTTTCTGTTAAAGCTGGTTGTATCTTTTCTGCATATTACAAGTCCGAAAGGGAAAAACATTAGCGCCAATCAATCAATGTTTCAGTTTTAATATGTGGTTTGGTAAGCCTAAGATGCCGAATCGTAAACAGCTGTCTACGGTTCGAATAGTATTCCTATTAGTCTATGGTTCGAATATGTATTGATGTTAAAAAATGAAGGATATTAGCAATGTCTTGATAATAAATGATGGATGTGAAGTGCTCAATGAATACCTACGTGAATAAATTAGGAAATCAAAGTGAGTGAACCTGATGTGTAGATTTTCGTTCACGATCTCACTATGCTCTAATTCAAACGTACAGCAAAGCAGTAAGCATTAAGTGGTAATAATTTTTTTTTTTTTTTGCCGGGTATCCTCGGCTGTGGTGGCCCCGGTTGAAGAATAGGCCCCTCCATATCTTCCTACCCGTGGATGTCGTAAGTCTCTTACGTACGACATCCACGGGTAGGAGGTAGGTAGATAGGGAGGGGCATATTCTTTAGCTGGTGCCACCATACTTGAAGTATTTAAAACCTACTGAAATACTTGTAGTATTTATTACTTTCTTGTCGGGCTCAACCTTCACGTTAGTTTGAGGCGGAATGGAGGGATGTAAATAACAACTGCTAAAATAAGTGTTTGATGTGAGACATTCTAAACATATTATAAATAGTGGATCCCTGAGCTGAGATCTCCCGATGTCCGGTAAAAGCTGGTGTTTTCGTGATTGTTGTGGCACAATTAATATGAACTTTAAAAATCACACATTTAGTAATGTTCTAACTTATAACCAATCTTACCTGAACTACGAATTCATTGAAACTTTACCAAATGGGAGCTCACATTACATTGTTTTCTTATAGTTAGTATTTTTGTTATATCTCAAAAACAATGGGGCCTATTATAAAAATAAAATCGTTGGAGTGTATGAATAAAACTCTAATATGATAACTCAGCAGTTCATCTATTTGTATTACTTTTTGAAAACCCCTTACCTTTTGGTTTCCGAGATGTATAACTTGTCAAAGCTTTTCATAGAATAGCATAGCATACCTAGCATAGCATAGCATACATAGCGTAGCAGAGCATAGCTTAGAATCCACCTTAAAGTATCAGTTCAACATGGAAAAATTTGCCGGTATAGGGAGCAGCGTCTTAATTCTTAAGGATATACTTTCAAGTATTTAGTACCTGGTTTTTGAACCAGGTACTCGTAAGATACGATACGTTATAGACCTGGTACGCGAAATAGCAAGTACGACCCATCTCTAATTTGGACCAAACTTTAGTAAAGTGAGTGGATACGAAACGACAAAATAAATAGTCGCATACCTACATAGTTAATGGCCCGGTCGTACGTGGGACAAGCCTCCCTAGACGATCAAAATAGCTTCTCAAGCACGTACTGCGAGCTGGCCGTTGCTTGATGAACGTTTTTTATCATGCAACGCCAGCCAAGTTCAACTTATCTGGATCACGATAAAACTGTCGACAAGTTCCAGAACTAAATACTGTAAATTCACTAGCTTCTGACCGCGGCTTTGCTCACGTGGTACTTGGATAAAAAGTAGCTTACGGTATTCTCCGGCTTTTAGACTTATATAGTCTCAGCAACAGAGCAACTAGTCTAGTTGCTCTGTTGCTGCGACAGAAGGACAACGAAAGCAACAAACAACTATACTTTCGCATTTGGTTAAGATAAGGATAGAATAGGCACGCACAAAGTTCACTAGACTACACCTATGCGTCTGGGGGACTTTTTGCGTGGCGTATACTTTAACTTGTCATCGTAATAATGAACCCGAATGCTTGTTGTTTATAGAGCATTGTGTAAGCATTCCTGACAAGCAATTTGATTGTCTAGGGTGGGCTTTAAAGGCCGAATCACAATTGCCAGCTGCGTCCGAGCCCAGCATCAGCACATTAACGTGGGGACGTGATACAGTAAATCGAGATGGTCTAAAGAAAGTTGGGCCAAGCCGGTCGGATTACGGCCTCCGAATGAAAACGGTCTGCTAATGAGCAACGCAGTTAATTGCCGCGAGGGCCAGAACCGTACCTCTATGTACCTACTAGAAGAAATAGCCGCCTCGATCCATAAAAATAATAAGCTTACATTATGTGAGCTGACTCTGGTGAACAATAAAATGAAGAGTTATTTTTTTTTCAGTCGACATAAGTCTCAGAATGACCAGGTTGCGAAGGTAGGGCTGGCCATATCTGCGAGCTAGCAGAACAGACAACCGATGGGAATTAATCGTTCTCGAACTAAGTTCTCGAATAGTGACCACGAACGGGGCGATGCAGTTTTGAAAGCCCCCCGATTGACCGACGACATGGTGAAAGTTGCGGGTATTCGTTGGATGGAAAAGGCTCAAGAGCGTTCGTCATGAAACTCTTTGGAGGAGTCCTATGTCCAGCCTTTATCTTTATCTTTATTCGTAGCTCGTAGCCTACTATTTGAAGGAAGAAAATAAGCTCTTATTTTAGTCGCAGTTTGTTTCTTTTTCATGAAGCGTATTCGTAGCCTAGCTCGTAGCATTCGTAGCCCTTAGCCATCCCCGTAGCACATTATTTCACAATGCTTGTACTAACTGACCCATCTATTCAAATTTTACTGTAGGTACTTACCACTATTCACTTTGAGGGCCAATTGAATGCTGATAAGAATACAATAGACGTAAAGAAACTTACAAATGAAAAAAATAATTAAGTGCACACTAGCTGATATGTATGGTCATTTTAAAATCGCCTATTACCACACCCTAAGGGCTGTTTTTAAAAAAATGCTGATAATATAATTTTTATTTTGCCAATTTACCTAAAACCCGATTTTGATGTCTCCAACTTCAAACCCCATTTCACCCCTTTAGGAGTTGAATTTTGCAAAATCCGTTCTTAGCGGTCGGCTACACCCCTTAAAGAGTGCCTGTACCAAATTTCAGACTCCTCGGCCCAGTAGTTTCCGAGCTTTCGTGATGAGTCAATGAGTGAATGTACTATTCCTTTAATAATAGATTTGTTTGTTAATTATAGTAGTATATTTCGATGTAACATGTAATCTTACGTTTTTCGAGTAATAAAAGTGAAAATTTTAATACATAGCTCAAAATTGTACACAATAAATTCGAACTCGAGATTTTTTTGATTTTTTGCATTTTCTGAAGTTTTACTATAGTAACATAAATATTTTTTTACACTATCGGAAAGTAGAGATTTCAACAAATAGAAATCACACCATTTTTTTGAAAAAAGCTGATATTTTGACTGGTGAATTTTCGATTGAAAATTAGGGTGCTTTTTCGATTTTAAGTAAAATAAGGTGAAACAATAAATATTTGAAATCAAATAAATTACAGTGTATTTGGGACATAAAAGGTATGTTTTCACCAAATTTCTAACAAAAAATCATTTTTGTAAGAGATACAAATAAAAAACCAAAAACTTAGTTTTTTGTTTTTTTCACATAGATTTTGAGGTTATGTGAAAAAAGTGTATATACAAAAGTTGTAGATCTTTTTATTACCTACAAATTTGCTACTTGACTTTTTTCCATAAGACTTGTAGTTTTGCCTGAAATCGAGATAAACCATTTTTTACCCTTAAACACCCCACCCCCTCCCTTTCCGACCTCAGATCGCCCGTAAATTATTTTTCCTTTAATTTTTATAATATTCTCCTCCTTTTCCACTGGGTTTCATCCCACTATATATTTTTTGGTTTCAAAAATTAAATCCTAATCCTGAAAAAGCTTCTCAATCTACAATTTTCTAGATACAAAATACTCTCTATTCGGAACGATAATGACCGTGCAAAATGTTTACGTAAGAAATTGGCATCCTTGGTCATGTTTGGCAAATAAGCCCTGCGGCCGACAGAGCCTGCGTGTGACAGGAAATCTAATAACCCTTGAACGAGTCGGACGTATAAATTCTTACAGAATCGCCTCGGTTGTCCCTTTTCAGGCTCCCATGTTAGGCTGCATTCAAGACGAAAACATAGAGCACATCTGTTGTGATCTAGGTGACCCCGCCGTCTGATAAAAAAGACATTTCAGGAGGAGGTAGAGCACAGCGAAATTTTCTCGCTCTAAATTGCACCTCCATCTTACATCGCAGCCAAATAAAATACTTAGTTAGTAGATTTTTCTACATAGTCTTTGGTAGTAGGTTCCTTGTAGTAATCGAGAAGTTCGACATCAAGATCACTACACTTCTTAATGTAGTTCGACTTCAAGATTATAATAATAATAATAATAATATAATAATATAATAATATAATATAAATTTTATTTCAGGTAACTTAAGAATAGTACAGATGGTAAAAACTAATTCTAAGACCCATAGAAATATATACCTTAACCTAAAATATATAAAATACCTATTAATTATTTAAAACATTGTGACTACTGCGACGTGTCGATGTCGCAATCAGGGTGTCAGCTGACGACGGTACACGGCGGTGTCCCCTTGCAGGCGGCCAGTGAACCTTCGGAACTTGACACCCTTCGGCCAAAACTCTGCGCTTAGGTAGGTCGATAGGTGTTCAGTTGGAACTCTCACCATAAATGAATTGAAGCTCACATTATGGCGAGAATTCAGCTTCTCGACCCGCAGCGAAAGTCCGGTCTTCATTTTGAGGTACTCCTCCACAGCCTTGGTCTCCACGCAGTAGTGAACGCGTGAAACGTAGAGCTGGGTAGTTGGTACCTCCGCTTTAAAACAGGAGTTCGGGTCTTTCGGCCCAGTACCGCACTGGTTCCGACGACTGGGCTTACGGCTCTTGCGAACTACCACGGTGAATCCCTCCGCGTCACAGGGCCCCTTCCCAGGAGCTGGCGTATGCGGAGCACTACGTGATGGTTCACAGGGCAGCTTCTTTTTCCCCTTCCTTGTAGAGCGCACCGGACGCTGCGGGCGCGCAGCGGGCGCGGCGCGGCTCGCGGCGTCGGGTGCGGCGGTGGCGGCGACGACGGAGGCGTAAGCGCGCGGGGGGGAGGGCGCGCGCGCACGTGTCGGTCCCTCACGCGGTGACGCGGGGAGCGGGCGGGGCGACCGCAAAATATTGACGGCGTTGTCAGCCGCGGCCAGCGACACGTCCAATATCGCTGACTCGAACGATGATGCAGACATATTTCGCGCTCCTCGGTGAATGGTGACGTTCGAAGCCTCAGGTGACCTAGTTACCGTGGCAGCACGCAGTGATGCAACCTCGGAGCGAAGGTCACCGATGGTAACTTCTGACGCCTCCAACTTCATCTTCACTTCAGCCAGACTAGCTTTGAGATTAGTAACATCCTATGTACCACACTTCTTAGTGTTGTAGGTAATCTTGATGTCGAACATATCTAATTACTTTAATAAAAGAGTTCGGGAAAAACCTGAAGAATAAGACAATTTTATTGCCATTTTAATGAAAATCCGATATAATATTAAGCATAGAAGGGTTAAGTAAGGTTTTTAACTAACGACTAAGTACTAATAAAAATGCGACTGGTTTTTTTACGAGTAGGTGTCATAAAAAATCCAGTCGATCCCTGTCGCCACCAGATGGTAGCGTGCCCAAAATACTGGCGGCATTGCCACGTTGTATGGCAATGCTTATTCGCTGACCGAAGTAAAAGCCAGCATTTTGGTCACGCGTATACTCTAAAAGTCTCCCCGCCAGGTCCTTGTAAATTTTGTGTGCCCCTGATCCCCATGGGCCTAATGTCTCTACCCCAAACGGCTCGAACATATAGCCTCTATCAAGAAGCATATATTTGCGCCGTTTGAGGGACTCCGCTGATGCTGCTGCGGAGCCAGCCCGTACTGATGTGCTGGGAAGATGTGACGGCGCTAGAGTATCGACGCAGGTAGCGTCCCATACTAGAGGCCGTCCCATCTTCCAGGGGATAAGTGTCATGCCATCGGGTCTTTTACCATCGTCTCGCATTAAGCCGCTCGGTTCTAGAACAGCTGTAACGTTGACGCTGGTAAAAGCCCGACGGATAATATCATTTAAAGAGTTATGTCGAGGCACACGTCCGGCACTGCGGGCACATGAAAGTGCGTGGTGACCGAAACAGTCAGCGGTCTCACCACATTGGCACCGATGTGCCACTTGGCAGGGAGAACCTAGGCGCAGAGAGGTTGCCACCCGGAAGGTATTGTTGTCTAAAAGGGTACCTAAATTTTTGGAAGGCAAAACATGTAGCCAAAGTCCTGACTCCCACTCCGAGACGGCGAAGAGACGAGCGCGCTCTGCTGGGCAGCTGGACGTTTCAATTAAATTTTTCCGTTCCAGCTCACAGAGCGGCTCATCCCACAGTCTCTGAGAGGATAGGACCTTTGGCATGTCGGTGTTGGGGCAGGCTATTTTCCAAGCTTCTTGGGCTTCACTGAAACAATTAATTTCGAAGTTTTGTAAACTTTTTGATAAAATGTTATGAATAAGAATTTTAGTGCTATACACTGATGACAAAAAGGCCGGAATGGATACACTGGTAATTTTGCGGACCGATTTTTTTTTTTTTTTTTTTTCTTATAGATTACTTTAATTAACTTAGATAGGTACCTAAGTATTTTAAATAACTAGACCACAAACAGCTAATTTAAAAAAATCTATATATATATATATATATATATAAAGGAGTAGTCCACTCACTCACTCACTGACAGACTCATCACGAAAGCTCGGAAACTACTAGGCTGAGGAGCCTGAAATTTGACACAGACATTCTTTAAAAGGTTCAATAAGAACGGATTTTGGAAAATTCGCCTCCTAAAGGGGTGAAATAGGGGTTAAAAGTTTGTATGAAAGTCCCATGTTTTTGAAGTTGGAGACATCAAAATTGGGTTTTAGGTAAATTGTCAACAATAAAAAGTACGTTTATCAGCATTTTTTGAAAAACAACTCCTAAGGTGTGTAGGTGTGTAGGGGATGAACGTTTATATGGAAAGTCCTATGTTTTTGAAGTAAGAGACATAAAAATCGGTTATCAAGTAGATAATTCAAAATAATAAAATACCAAAATAAGTTTTTTTTAAACAACCCTCAGGGTGTTTACATAGGGGATGAAAGTTTGTATGGAAATCCTTTATCTATTAAGCCTACACGATTGAAATTTGGCACGCAGTTTTCTTATAGCGATTAAACATTTGTTAAGAAATAATTTTACGAAAATTCACCCCCGAAGGGGATGAAATGAGGATTGAAAGGTTGTATGAAAATCCTATGTTTTTGAAGTTAGAGACATGAAAATCGGTTTTCAGGTAAATAGTACAAAATAATAAAATACCGACACAAGTTTTTATTTAAAAACAACCCTCAGGGTGTGTAAATAGGGGATGAAAGTTTGCATGGGAATCCTTTATATATTAAGCCTATGGGAATCCTTTATCTATACAATTAAAATTTGGCACGCAGGATCTTATAGAGAGTTAACATTTGTTAAGAAAGAATTTCACGAAAAATCTCCCCCGAAGGGGATGAAATGGGTGTTGAAAGGTTCTTTGAAAGTCCTATGTTTTTCAAGTAAGAGACATAAAAATCGGTATTCATATTACATAACAAAAGAAATAAAACGTGACCATGACGGTGACAGTGAAGGTGACGGTGACGGTGATGTTGACGGTGACGGTATAGGGACGGTAACGGGACGGTGACCGTACGGTGACGGGACGGTAGGTTGATACCTTATGAAGTAGGGAAATAGCTGCATAGTAAGTGTTAGTACTTTGGCAAGGATAATGGAAAATAGTCTAGGTAGGTATAAACAAACGCGGACGAAGTCGCGAGCGGGACAACTAGTAGGTACATAAATCAAATGATAAAAGAAAATATTTGAATGTTTTGATATTTTTTCCGATAAAATTCTTCCTTTTTGTAGATAAAAAAGGTCCTTCCGGGATAGAATACAATTATGTATCACCTTGTAGATGAAATGATCACAAATAAACAACAAATGCAAATTGTGTCCAATAATCATCGCCAAACGTGATAATTTTAGGTTAAGTATGAATTCCTCATCGAATCTGGCTAAAGAAGGTACAGGTTCTGCATGCTGGCTGTCACCTGCTTTCTACATGAATGTGGAATCACTATGAGTTCTCGATTATGTACCTACGCTGGTAGAATTCCTATAAAGGTTATCTTCACTGTATATTTTTCTTAGGTGCTTTGGGTCCTGAATGTTATTGGTAAAGGTACCTTTTATCGTTATTACGACGGATAGGCTAATAGTAGGCAACTTTCTGATGTAAATGGGAGCCGCGATGAGGAACTTATTCCAAATAATAAGTTCTGAATCAAAAGTCAATTTCCCGACCGCAGACTTGAACAAAAAAAGGTTGATGATAAATTTAAAAATTTGTATTTAGCTAGGTACCTTAGATAATATGATCTAAGCTACCTACTTATATACTTCATTATAAACGTAAGCCTACAAAGCTCGTACAGGTACAAAATTGTTTAAATGGGTACCTATAGCTATGTACTTCAGCCAAATCCAATGCTAGGTATTTATAAACAATCCGCCCATTTTTAACCTAAAATTATCATGTTTGTTGTTTATTTCTGCGTTAGCATTGTTGTCGATTTGTGATCACTCCTCAGTATAAATTGATATTAATTCACCAACCCCAAGCAAGATTATTTTAGGTTTATATGTAAGAAACCGCCACGTTAGCACGTGGCGGTTTTGTTTCTTTACACGCATTTCACATCGAATTTGTCTGAATTTTAGGTAGTGAGGTGGCTAGGTAAGACAAATGGTTTATCGTGTAGGACAAAGCCCGAGATTGTCTCAAGCCATACCATGCCTCGCCTTGTGACCCAATACATCCACGTCCATGGGCTGCCCGCACTAAAAATGTAGGTAGGTAGGTATTGTTTATATGTGGGCAAACCACTTACACTCGCTTCGAAGGTAGGCTATTCAGGTAGGTAGGTTACTCTACTCATGGCTATGCGGGAGTTGGTTGGCACTTGGCAGGCGCCCTAGTTTGCCAGCAGAAAAGGGAAATAAGAGTAGGTACCTATTGCTATTTGTGAGAATGTTTGAATGAAGATTAGTTAGGTATTCTATTTAGGTAATGAAAGGTAGGTACTTACTTATCATACTTATTTATGGAGTGAACCTACTTGCTTACCTATAAAATATTATATGTAAGTCGTTATAATTTTATTATTTAATTAACATAATATTTGTTATTGAAGAAGTGATCAATGCTCATTGCTAAAAATACAAAATAGTGTGTCACAAGCGCCATCTACGCATGAGCTAGAAAACTCTCAGTGCGTCCGGCCGAATTGGCTACGTAAACAGACGGTCTACGGCTACAAACGTAGCTAATCTACGGCTACAAAAGTTATGAACCTACATCCGCCAAGTCTTTTCTTTCTAATTTACTAGATGGCAGTGTGTTTCCCTTACCTTGGTGGAAATATCATTATTAATGTTGAAAAATAATAGGAAAGATTGAACTTCTATACTTAGGTATGTCCCATACCCATTTTTAATACTATAATGCGAAAGTTTGTGAAGATATCATGTATGTAAAGAAGCTTGTTACACTTTCACGCTGCGGCCGCAGCCACTGAACGGATGGGAATTAAATTTGGTATGTACCACAGATAACATAATACTATACTATATGTACTAAATAGCCTATAAATTACAGGCAACGTTTTAAATCCGGGTACCATGCGAGCGAAGCCGCGGGTGGAAGTAGTATTTCCTATGAACGTACCCTATTTCACTAGATGGCACTAGTGAGAAAACAGCTGAGTGAGCGAAATGAACGCCATTCGTCATTCATGCTGTGACGTCATTTTTATTTTGTCATGTCATGTCAGTCAAGCAAAGCAAAGCAAATCCAAATTGTGTAGTAATTTTCCAACGTTGAGTAAAATATAATGGCAAATAATGCTTTCTATGGAGAAAACAGTGATGTTTCAGCGATACTTTTCGATTTAGACAACACGCTAATACAAACAAGAAAAGGGGATACAAGAGCCTGCAATAAGGTACGTAAAAGTTCACCCTCAAAAAAAAACTAGTGACATTGCCACGGTCATGGATTTATGTGTACGTCGTAGTTCGGAAAATCGGAACGGAGCGAGTGTGCGCGCTGTCAAGTCATCGTGGCTGGTTGGTTATCGCACGCATCGCTAGCAATATCGCAAGTTTTTACGTCGTTGTTTGACTTGTTCCATGAATTGAATCGTTTCTTCGCCCGCTTGCTGCACTCCGCTTGTAGGACGCTCACGTTCCAGTGCTAGTTATAAATAGACATTTCATAGTTGGAGAACGTGAGCACGCCGTCCGAATTTAGATATTTTGGAAGAGAACACTCGCTAATTATAAACGTGATGTAGATCGAGCGAGCCAGTCTATTGCGGCTCTTTGCGCTCAGTGGGGCGCTACCTATTGCGCTTTTCAATCGCGTTCTTTAATTTGTGATAATGGGTGACATATCGGAACCGATTAAAAAATGCTGCATGATCCTGAAGGCCGCGCAGAGCGACACGGAAAAGTTCGCAGCCCTCTTCATGGTGACCAAGCTCGTGAAAGGCAAGGATTGCAATGCTCAGGCCAAGAAGGCGTTGTTTGAAGCCATTGGATTCGAATTCCTGAAGAGGCTGCTCACCAACTCAAACCCTCAAGATGACTGCCCACCATCTGTTTACAAATCGGTGGCACTCTCCGTCCTCACAACTTTTTGCAATGAACCTGAACTGTCAACTCATCCGGATATGCTAGCTAACATACCTGTGTTTCTGGACATCGTGCAGACATCAGACAACGAAGACTATGATGATAATCTCATCATAGTCAGTGAAGCGTACACATGCCTACAGTGTATTGCAGAACATGAGGCTGGTCAAAAGGCCCTGATTGAAGTAGGTGCTATCACCAAAATGTCTGAGATTTACTCTCACCAAAGCTTCCAAACTGATGAAGCTCTGAATATTCTCGTGAAGCTGACCAGCAGATATGGACCCACTGCTTGGGGTAATGATCCCAAACCCTTCCATGCATTGGTTAACAAGATTTCTTTGGACTTTGCTACTGATCAGTCGGAAAGGAAGTTTGAATTGGCTACCATAATAAGTGCACTTCTATACAGCTGCAACAAAGCGACTGTAGTACCTAGTGCATCAGATGAAACATGGCCATTGAGTATCTACAAAGCTCTTCATGATATACTCACCAGCAAAATTGGCAAGAACCAAAGGGACCCTGCCCTGAAACTCGCTGCTAACATTGCAGACCTCCTCGGAATTGAATGGACTATGTGCGATGAAGAGAATCCAAAGAAGTTTTTCCTATTGTTGCTGCAGCTTTGTGCCATTGAAGTAAGAATGCAACTAGAAGACAGAAGTTTCAAGCAAGCTTTTGCTAACAGTGAATTGGTCACAGCTTGCTTCACTGTTCTTGAACTGTCTATCAACTACATGGCTACAGATCAGTTAGACTTGGAGCAGAAAGAAAAACAGTCTGTATACACCAGCCTGAAAGGTGCTTTCAATGCTGTCGTCTCAATACTGACAAAAGTGTCCAATGACAAAAACAGAGACAAACTTCCTGATGCTGAGAAAGTGTTTATTTGTGCTATGGTCAGAGTGCTAGTTGCTTGGATAGCACAAGAAACAACTGCCATGAGGGATCAAATCTATGCATTGCTTCCATACATATTTTCTCTTGCCAATGATTCCTTCCATGCATTCAGATCAAGAAAACTGGCTGAAAAGAATAAGTCAGATGGAGAATCTATGGACACAGACAGCTCACTTATGGGGCAGTTGGATCTGTTGCGCTTGATGTTGCCTGCCCTTTGTCATTTAGTTGTAGAAGACAAAGCCAGAGATATTGTCCTGAACCTGAAACAAGAGGATATCCTGTATGAAGCTATGAACTTCCACTGGTCAATAGTCCACTACAAAAAACCCCTCGTACCAAAATCTGAAAGAGGGAAACCAAGAACTGGCCCGGAACCTGAGTTAGATCCTCAGCTTTTGGAAGATATGAAAGACTCCAGGGCCGCCATGGTCAGCCTTTGCAATATTTTCATGAATCTCACAGTATTAGCTCCTAAAGTAGTTGAAAGCAGTATGCTGTTCAATACTCTACTAAAGTTCATATTCAACAATTTACCGGAGTTGAAAAACATCCCTGAGAACCTTGTGCTGCATGGTCACCTGGCAGTATTAGGCTTGTTACTGCTGAAGTCTTTAGCTAGCAATGTGAAGAAGAATGATTTCTCAATATGCCGATACATCACATCCACCATCAGGTTCCTTTGGGATGCGTACAATGTTGATGAATCAAATGACCCTACAGCTTTAGTCGTATCGCTGTCTTACAAAGAGCACTGGAATGAAATCGCGGACTTATGGTTCCTGGGAATGCAAACAATGAGTGGTGTTCTCACCATTGTGCCATGGATTTCTGAGTTTGCCATAGAGAGTGGATGGGCTGAAGGCATCACAGAGATGCTAGTTAAAGTCAAGATTGGAACCCTGCCACCTAATATAAAATCAGCATTTGAGGACTTCCTCTGCAAATTAGTAGACTCAAATGAGAGTGTCATTCCTGTCCTCAAAAAGGCTGGAGCTCTTAAATGCTGCAGGAATCACCGGCTAATGGATTTAGGCAAGAAGTTGTTTGGAGATTAAGAATTCTATATATTATTATTCTTTCAGTTTATGTAAGTAGGCATGTCTACTTATTTTTTCATTTTTATATACCGCAAACTACATTTTAACCAAAGGTAGGTACTTACTTAAAACTGTCTTTGACAGCTATTTGAAAAAATTCTGTAAATAAGCTGTTTTTTGTGTGACTTTCAGTATGTATTGATAACTTTTATACTAAGCAGAATTGATTCATTAAAACTTTATTGTGACCAAAGTTGTAGTTTTCTTTTACACAGCACCGAAAATGCTTTGTAGATAGTGTGGCACTTTAGACTACTAAAGCAATTTGTTTATTTCTAAGTGACAAGATAAACGCGCGGAGATGGTCGCTAGGAACCTAAGAGACGTAGCTTCACCTAGTTTCTAACGCTTCAAAAGTGATCCATAAGAATTAATTGATGATGCAAAAAAAAAAACATTCTTCTATTTACTAGTTTTGCAGTTTATCTTGTCTCAAGAATGGTAGGTAGGTCTACGTTGTTTTTAGTTTAATATTTGGGTATCAGCTTTCAGGCGGGATGCTGTGCCAAGCTTCAGGTGAGTGAACGTCTAACGAGGGACGATGACCCCTTGCTATTTACAGACACTTCCTTCATCAGGAAAACATTCTCTAGAAAGTTTACTGATTTGTTTAGATATACAACCACAAATATATCACATTCAATGAGTGTGATATATTTGATGCTATATTTCATTCTACCACACCCACTCATTGGTACCATAAATAGCAGGCAATAGGTAGCAATGAATTTATCTTCAAGACACGATAGGTCACTGCAGTGCCGCCACCCACTGCATCCATCCATCAGAAAACTACGTATCACATAACCTCGTAGGTACATAACCTATAGCATACCTAATGCTTATATCACATCGATCGTTCGTAGGTACCTAGTACCTACCACCAACTGCGGTAGACTGAAATCTCTGAATCATAGTTCAAACATGATTGACATGTCCTTCTACTCAGTAAGGACCTATTTATAGCATGCATCATCGCACCTAGGTATTATGATATAAATAGATAAACTGAAGTGCAAAGGAGCAACTCTACATAAAGGCAGAAGTAGAGAACCTACGTGGTATATATTTTCCTGTAATATTACTATTTCAAAGACGTGCGTCTTTGAAATAGTATATAAGTCTTTGATATAGCAAATACATAAAATACTATGTGATGTTTGAAAATGTCGTAAAACCCTGAGATACCTATCCACTTTCATCTTCTGTTTACGGAAAACCTACACCAAGGTTCTCTTCTTCTGCCTTCATGTAGACTTACTCCTTTGCACTTCAGACTGCAGACTATCTATGTCATAAAACCTAGGTACTAGATGATTCAACTCTGTTTTAGAAAGACCCATTTATAGCTGGTGTTTGCTGATTTTGTTACTGAACTCTTCAGCTTGTCGAGATACTGCAGCAGCAGTATGGCCTTCCCAAAGAAGAAGCAGCGGAAAGTGGCACAAAGTTCCTACGTGCCTTCCGGGCGCGACCCGACGATGAGACTTACCTGCTGGACGAATGGCCAGCGCACCTTTGGCGCAATAGCCTACCCAAGAATTACAGACATATCGCCAGTTAGTATAAACATTTTTTTTTGCACATTCATATTGTTTTAAGTTGTTGTATAGGTAAGGTAGTAACGAAAGGGCTTTTATGTGAAATCAATACCTACCTAACTTAACCTTGGGGTCGATATGGTACGACTACTAGGTACGCTCTACACCTCAAAGTCTAAACCAATCCAATTTTTACAACCAGCTCCGCCATTTAACTATTCTTAGCATATTATGTGCAAGCTTTCGATCCGAAGGTCGTGGGTTCAATTTTTACAACCAGCTCCGCCATTTAACTATTCTTAGCATATTATGTGCAAGCTTTCGATCCGAAGGTCGTGGGTTCAAATTCCGGTCGTGCACCAATGTTATGTTTTATTAACGTGTACATTAAACACGTGTTTCAAACGCCGAAGGAAAACATTGCGAGGAAACCATTCAGTCACGGATGGAATACTCACTTCTGCAAAATCTGGTCCCCAATTCTACTAATTCAATGGCTTCAAAATGGCAATGGTTCAATGGCAAAATGACCACTTTTGGTATTCCGCTATCACAGTCGTATATCAATGGCAGTCATTGTGGTACCAATGGACCAATGAAATCCAAGAAACGAAGGTGGCGACAATCGTAACTGAATGATAATGGTGCGATCATTATCATGCGATTATCAGATTATCATTTTAAAGTCATTAGGAATCCGAAACACTTATAAAATCCGCCTTTTTTTGAGTTAAATCCGTTCAAACTCAATTATTCAGCTGGTTTAGTTAGCTATCCTGATTTCAAACAACCAGACGAAAACCAGTTGATTTTAAAAAGTTCGGGGAAAATCTGAATAAAAAAATGTTCAAATATGTTTTACGCTTATAATCTTTCTTTTTGTTCATAGAATTAACTCTTTCGGGATAGTATACTAGTTACGGAGCACGTTGTATATTTAAGGAACTTTTAAGATTCATTGACTGTGTAGCTAAAGACGTAGATACATTTCGTAACTACCTAGGTACCTACTTCCTATTCCATGACAACACCCATTCGACTGAAATTCAGGAAATGACGCCAAGAAAAACTCATTAGATTATAAAAATACACCAGACTTCTCGTCTCGCGATAAACACGTTTTAAAGATTCATGTTTCTATTAATCGTCGACATTGAAGACAAAGAACTACTCCTGCTTATTTAAAATGGCTCTACAAGGTGATTCATAATCATGTATACTTACTATGCTGTAAGGGGTTTATTGTACACTATAAGTTTTGTTTTTAAAAAACCACTAAGCAACAGTCGACTATTTACGTTTTAACAATCCTATCCTGCTAATATTATAAATGCGAAAAATTGAGGATGTTTAGATGTTTGTTATTCAATCTTGCCGTAACGGCTCAACCGATTTCGTTGAAACTTGGCATAGCTAAAGTTCTTAACCTAGAATACGCCACGCGTGCGAGCGGAAGCTAGTTAGTTATAAAGATAATGAAAAGACCAAAAACAGCTAATATGAAAAAGTACGAGAAATAAATCAGTTTTTTTTTCTAATATTTTTGTTGATAGAATAAGCCCTATTTACATGAAGAATAATCTTGTATGACTGTCCAAACTCCCACTGTGAAAACTCCGCCATCCACGCTCTGTTAACAAATTTCATTGGAATTGTATTTAATGGACTTGGCAGTATGCCTAGAAAGCTCGTGCACCATCTAAATTACCACCGCATTTGCTGTATAACGATGAATGCTATACACTCGACTCTGATGTCGCGTAAGTCGTATACTAAAATTATACAAATACAAGGCTTACCAAGGTTTTCTGATATGTTATATTTTCATCATAAGCGTGTAAACTGAAGGATAGTGGACGAGTGGGTGTTTCTGAAATTTGCAAGCAGCTGGATTCGCTTTTGTACAATGGTACTATTAATTAAAATGTCTTGTCTGACCCTTTGCGTCGTCTCAAATCTCTCACAGCTATTTATGTTTGTGGTAAACAACTTCTAAATAAAACATGACATATTTCTGCAGAAAATACGAAAACCTTTCAAAAATATATTTTCTGTTTCAGAAAATATATCAACTGAATGGATAAAGTTGAGATTTCAATGTTTGACTTTAACAAATGATGTGATACATCTGTTGGAATCGTTGCGGTATGTTGGTTGAATTTTATTGAAGCAGTTTTTATCTTAGTTTTTATGTTTTATGAAGAAATATTTATGTATAACTCTAGATACATGAGTTTCGGTAACAATAATTATTTCTCCATAATTATATCACTTATTAATTTTAAAATGTGGAGTACAATTCCTTTGTGTGTAAATATTCATAAAAGTATGAATGCAAAGGAATATAAACTACATTTGATTTGAAACTTTGCGTTACTTGTTCTAAGATGTCGTATGCTCTGCAGATATACCTAGTAGTTTAACTAAAGATAAGTATTTAGCTTAAGTATAACCTAAGGGTTTTTTGCTTGCTGGTTTAAAGAATAACTGACTCTGTTCAGTGACTTTACATTTTCTTGGCTGAAGTGTTGATCTTAGAACAAATATCAATTTTTATTTTGGGCATGGTGTTATGTGGTACCTACACAAAATTATTTTTATTTTGTATCTTCATCACATTAAATAGTTGAATATCAACCGCGCAACTGACACTACACGTATCATTAATTTAGTGTTAGTAGTCGTTCGTAGTAATATTTGTTTCATTGGTATATATTGCATGCCACATAATACTATGGATATTCGCGCATTATTGATTTTTGGTATCATTGAAAAGTCAGCAACAAAACATTGCGAAGGCATACGTTTCCAAAATGATGTTGTATAAGGTCAACAATTTTATAAACTTTGATAAGACTGCCTTCGCAAATGTATTGGGCTGGCTTTACGCGCATGTTGCTAATAAATGACTTGTTTTTCAACAGTTCAGTTGTTACTCATCGAGTGACATAACTCGGGGCGCGCGCCGCGTGCGCATCACTTAGGTTTGAATTGTATATGTAAAAATAGGAGGGAGTACACGTGGAAGGTAATACCGTTACCTTAGACAATTCAAAAACTATGGAGATGGTTCAACACCATCCCCAAATTTTAAAGAAACATTTTTACATTTTTTCCCATTTTTATCTCATTATCCAAAGTCCCTATCTTATAAGAAAAAGGTTAAAGAAACGTCTCCATGGTCCACTACCACTAACAATAGTGCTATGTTGATCCCACTCATTTCCACAAAATCCTGACATAAACTCAACACGGCACTACCTTAGCCATAAGTTCTGTTTCATGTCCAACTTATGAAAGTAACTTGAACGTGAAAAATACGAAAATTGTTTTGCACTAACTGCAACGGTCACTGGAGATCGTAATAAATATTACTAAAGTGGATTATGTAAATGCATGATTTCAAATCCTGTTGCATAGTGCAAAACTGTTTGGATATGCCTGTATCGTGTGCTGAGTTACAGCATAAATTGGAGCGGGGTCTAAAGCAAAGCTGCTCGATAAATGGCACAGGGAGGATTATCTTCTCGGTTTGATCACGAACGGGCCGTCGCGCGCCCAGTGGCAGAAGATCGAGAAGCTGAAGCTTCGCAAATACTTCGATTGCGTGCTGGTGTCCGGAGACCTTCCCTGGGAGAAACCGGACCAGCATATCTTCCTTGAAGCCTGCAAGCTTCTCAGTGTCGAGCCGAGGATGTGCATTATGGTTGGCGATAAGCTAGAAACTGATATAAGGGTAAGCATTGAAACATTACCTACATATCAAAGACTACTAAGAAATAATAGAAATATTCTAACTACATAGTTGTAGAAACGTCAGATTATATCATCGTTGTCCAGTCCAAAATTGCAATCGGAGTAAATGGTTGTGTACAAAGCTTTTGATATTGACCATGATACATTTCTGCACAAACAGGCATTAAATTGTATTAACGGTAGCTCACCGAGATAGTTCTCCTCTTATTTTATGCATAGAATGCAAATGAAAATCATCAATAGTAAAACTTTTTTTAAAATTGGTATTGTTATTTCAGGAGTACTTCAAGGACTCGTGTTTGGGATCTTGCTTTTTTTAATCTACTGTTTGAGTATCTCTTTAATTTTGCCTATAAAATTCTCAAATTTCATATTATTTTTTGTTTCAGGGAGGCAAGGATGCTGAACTAGGCGGCACTGTGTGGATTCCGCTCCAGCCTGACGAAGAGTCATCTGATTTACCTGACTTCACTATTGATAATGTTACGGAATTGCCAGAGGTTCTACCTAACTCTCCAAAGCTTAAGAGATCTGTACAACCTGTCAAAAATTGTTGACAAAGATTTCTGTTAATTAACATTGTAGTCTGCCAATGGGTCTAGATTAGTAAGGGTGTAGATTGGTTTACTATCATAAAGTCTATTCAACTACCTAGTTGGATTTGGTATATTAATCCTCGAATAATGACAAAGGCAAGAATTGGCACATGGCACCTTATTTATTGTCCTGCATACACCATACCGCTTACTCTTTGTGTATGCGATTAACATTGATTAGGTGTAAAAAGAAGTTTCTGTAAGTATTGTGTAGAAATTGAGTCAATTATTTCGGAGAATCTGTTTGACGTTGCAGATTGTCTTTGGTAAAATGTTACCGGGATGTTTTTGACGAATCAGCTGTTTGAAAAGAAATGTTCATACAGCTTAGTTACTCGATTTGAGTTAGGTATAAGAGATTTTGTTACCTACCTTTCTCTGAGACAGTATTGTATCAAGTACAAATATTTGTTTTACGTACAAAATGTTGATTGTTTATGCTTTATTCATTTTGAATGTTCATATTTTTGGCTTTGTTTGTTACCCACATGTACATATTTTGCTATCATGATAAAAGCTAATTTATTAACTAAAGTTACAGAGTAGTATTTTTGGAGGATAGGTTTGTTTATCTGTTCTTTTGATTATTGTTGTTGTTGTAAAAACATAGATAAGCGAACTATAGTTTTTTAAAATTGAAATGAATCTAAGCATAGTTGTGTATTTTTGTACGAGAATATCTTATTTTGGTTGTAATCTAATGGCATCTCATATAGACTGTGCTAAATGTGATATTGACCTAGTTAATTTATCTTTCTAATCTTTCTTGTCTTGTTGAACTAATTATTTAAGGAGACTCAAATGTATTTAATAGTGTGTAAGTGCAAGATTTTCCCTTACTAGGTTCCTGTAGGTAACCTACATTTGATATTTTAGATATCTCAGAGCATTAAGAAACTAGCTCCCTTCCCCGCTCCTTAAGTGGTAGTATGAATCATTTGTTGCTTATACAGTACACCGTAAATGTGGTAGAGTGGGGCGCAGTTTTGGAATGGAACCATCTCTTACAAAGTAAATAATTAATAAGTAAATCCTTATAATAGGAGCTGAAGCTAAAGAAACCATTAGTTATGCTGCTAAAAATATTTCCCCCATGCCCTCACAATGTGCTATTCTTATATATTTTCTCACCGTTTAAGAGGCCAATTTTAGATTAAGCAGAGATTTAATTGAATAAAAAATTATTTTTTAATAATTGTTTCATTATTTCCTATTAAATCTACGATTTCCTAACAGTAGTTCTCTAATATTTACACGTAAATGATATAACTATGCAGTTCTCAGCATTTTAGCTTCTCTCTTTTCTTGTAATGCCTTCTTTTGTTCTTCAACTGCCTTTTTCCTCTCTTGAAGGAATTCACCATATTCCTGAAATGTTTAATTACATTAGGTAGGTAGAGGAACCGAACATAGAGGGAGCATAAACATTCACAATCGTAAACAATGAGGGGCGTCAATTTTAGATTAGACGATCTCTACCTAGGTTGAGGCTTTATTGCATCTTTCTATACTTCAGCCAAATTTGGTGCTAAATGTGAGTGAAAAGGTTGATCAATCCTTTTTAAAAATAATTAATACCTATTTCTATGTAAGTCATCATCATCCTTGTGTACGAAAGGAGCCTCCAAGAGGCGCACTTCAATCCTTTGACTACACTGATTCTTTCCCCGACAGTCATAGGCCCTTCTCAGGGCCACCATATCTCAACCTGGTCACTGACCTAATACAGGACCAAGAAAGAATCATTGACACGACAAGCAAGCATCATCATCCTTCCAGCCAGATCATCAGCATCGCAGATTTCAAAAGCGACTTCCTATCATGTGCGCATACTCACCACGCTAGGCACGCGGGTTCGAGTTCGAGAGCGCAGTTAGAGCTATCGTTGTTATAAGAGGGGATGCTGCTGCCCATCCCCTGGCTTTTTCCCTTACCTGAGCATCTAATTCCTTCACAACTTCAATACCACAGGTTCTCGCAGTGGCTATCAACATGGTGCATATTTCCTTAAGTGATTTCCACTCTAGTGTTGGATCTTGCTGCTTTATCTTGGCAATTTCATATAAATGCTTCAAAGTAATCTTGCCACTGGTCTCTCTCACTGGAAAATTACAAAGAAATAGATAAGAACACAGTCGCAGATTTTGGGTTAGGCAAAACTCCGTTCTGTTTATGTTGGTGAAATGCAAACACGAGTTCTGAACTCAGTATAATGCGTAAACTAAGTTTAGCTTGAACTAATTGCGATCAGTTTCAATGGTGAATTCGGCTCTTAGTCTCCTTGCACAACTTTATGCAAATTCTTCAATGACTTTGACAGGTTGTAGTCTGCCAGACACTTAATTCAACCAAGTTCAATCATGCTGCTCAACTGATATTGATAAAATCGTAAAGCCGCAGACAGAAGCAAGTTGTTTATAATATTAGAAGAATAAAACAAAGCTATAGCATACCAGGTTCCATAGCTCCACGGCTGATGCCAGCAGCTTGCTTCAAGAAGTAAGATGCAGGTGGTTGGTGAATGGTCAGTTGATAAGATCTGTCAGGGTTCAGTTTCACACGAGTCGGTAGAGGGACACCCGGTTTTATGGTGGATGTCTTCTCATTGAAGTCTTTGCAGAAGGCTGCTATGTTGATGTTACGCTGAAAGTTGTTCAAATAGCTTGTTCATAACAATATCCTGACTCATTTCTTGAGCTTATCACAGTTTCCAGAGGGTGTAATGAAATAATTTATGCAATAAATAGGAAGGCCTTATTACATCTACTTAGATTATCTATACAGCATCAGGTGGAACTTTCACCCTCTTTTAGGTAGCTGTAGTGCCTGGATATGTTTCAATGGCGTATGGTTCAATGGTTTGCCCAGCACCTATATTATTACTCTCAGCCTAATCAGCTTTATCCACAGGAATGACATGGTTAATGCGTGCGGAGCCGACTAAGCGGCGGGTTTCCTCACGATGATTTCCTTCAACGTTTTGAGCATTTATTAACTAAGCACAATTTTTATAGAATAATCCATTAGTACACGCCTGATATTCGAACTTACGACTTTCTGATCGAAAGTAGAGGTACCTCCCGCTAGGCCAACACAGCTTTATGTATGCAAGATACCTAGTTAATGTAGAAAAGTTTACCTGTCCCAGCATAGGCCCCAGGGGTGGACCGGCAGCAGCCATTCCAGCAGGAATGTTTGTTCTCAACTTTGAGGAATGATCTATTTTATCTGCCACCTTTTTCATTGACTTCAGTCGGGCTACTGATTTAGACATTTTAGCGCGAAATAAAAGTTCTCATTCAATATCAGATAATTTGAATATTTCTGAAATGGAAATAAGTGGAAAATAAAACAACATAACCCCACAATTTTGACAATGACAGTGACAGACAGCATAGGCTTGGTTGGCCACAGAATAATATTACTCCCGAGTGGTTGGCTGGCAGGCAGGTCATGTAGAACGCAAAAAAATAAAAAATAGATTAGTAGTTAAAAAAAAGTCGTCAAATTGTTAACACTAGTGCTGACCAATAACGAGGGTATCGAGTGATGAATGTAATAATATGTACTTTATCGAATTGACATAATACTATAAATGCGAGCTTATCAAAAATGTGTTTAGGCGTAAATCATTAATCATTCATAATCGTATTTATTGTAATAGTATTATAATTAGATATAATATAATTAATGTAGAACTCTGTTTTCTACTTGTAGTCGTAGTCGTAGAAAACCGTAGACCGGTTTACGTAGAAAACAGAGTTCATTAATTCCTAGTATTAATGACACCAAATCTGGACTTTTTGGAGGGAACTTGCGAAGTGATGTTGTGCTCTCAATTTATTTTTGTACACACATAAGCACATGGCTAGCTTTAAGAAAAAATTAATTGTATATAGTATAAAGTGATGTGCATAGTATTAACACAAGAAACAAAAATAAATTGTGCATTCCAAAATTTAGATTACAAAAAGTAAATGGGTCTTTTATGGGGAATATGGTAAGATTTTATAATAAACTTCCGGTAAACGCGACGCAACTTCCTATTAGAAGATTTAAAGTGTACATAAAGAATAATCTTATTAAGAAAGCGTACTATAAACTAAATGATTATATAAATGATAAAACCGCATGGCCTGAAGTCGCTCTGCCCCTCGACAGCTAAAATGCCATTTTGCAGTGTCTTTACAGTTCTTGCTTGCATCATATTTTAAGTATTATTTAATTTTATATAAGCATTAGGTACATATTTCATCAAGTGTAGCGTGTGCTGCCCTTAGATCATTTGTTGAAGCTCACATTTGTCTTCTTTTTTTTTTACATTTTTATAAGCTTTTTTTATTAAGGATTATAATTAGATTACTTTTCTTTTGAGCCTCACCTAGTTCGATCGGCACCACACTGAAGCTTTAAATTCCATTTTGTGAAAAAGGATCATCGAAAAAAATGATAGGCACCAAGCCGTGTTTGTTGCCTGATTCTTCTAGGCTTGGTCGCGAGGAACAGGCATAGCTTCACCTAGTTTCTAAGACGTTTCAAAGTGATCCTAGTGATTTTATTGAAATAAATGCTTTTTGACTTTTTTTGACTTGACTTTTACAAAACTAGTGTTAAATTGAATAATATTGTGTGAATATGGTGGTGTTTTGCGTAATCTTGTTTGAGTAAACCGCACAAGTGAAGTGAAATGAAATGATTGCGAGTATCGTCATTTTTCGAGTTGGCGCCAAGAGGTCCCTCGATGTTTTAGTAAAATATCCACCATTATATCTTACTAAAACTGAACTTGACTTGACTTGACGGTGACTTGACTATGATAAACGAAAGAAAATGAAGAAATATAAACAAATTAACAAGAAAAAATACACGTAAGACTTGGCGGTGAGGCCTAGATGCCTTAGCCAGAACGAAAGGGAAGAACTTTAAAAAAAAAATGATACCAAATCGCATTTCACTCGCGGCATAGAGTAATTTAATCGCGGTCAGCTGGCTGTCATTTTTATGATTGACATGTCACCAAGTTCCAAAAAAATCACCAATTCCCAATTTGCGAGATCGGTACATCAGAATTTTTAATTGTAAATATTTTTTCCTATCTTCGTTAAATATTGTAACTGGTCCAAAGTTGTGAATAACTCTGTTTTATGTATACGTACTCTTGGTGTTTTATTTTTAATAATGGGCCAGAAACATCTCATTCAGTGTGTTGTTTGATGAAGAATGTATGTATTGAGACAGTAAATAATTTCCCGAGTAAAGTACTTACACGATGTGGTCGTTTTTCTCCCGGGATCCGACAAAAGATTTTCCTTACGAAGTGGGAGATCCAGTGCCTGGCCTAGAAGATAAAAGCGTTTGGACTTTACACAAAGGAAAGAAGAGAGGAACCCAAGATGAAGTATCAATATTCTTGTTTGAAGTTCAGAAGAGTTCAGAGACTTTGTTTGATATTGCGAAGGCTTCGCTAAAGAGACTAAAGACTATGAGACACCCTAGCCTTTTACATTATTTAGATAGCTGTGAAACTGAGAAATTTTTGTATGTAGCTACGGAGTATGTAGAACCTTTAGCATGTCACATATTGGATATGAAACTAGAAGGACAACAGAAAGATTTGTTCCTTGCTTGGGGAATATTCCAGATAACTGTAAGTATTCCTCTATTGTAAACAGCAATGATTTGTGTTTCTCTACTGGATCTTACCAGAAATAAGAAGATTTGTAGACATAGTATATTTATATTTTCTCTATGCACAAAACACCCCTCAGCGGGAAGTCAGTGCAGGTCTAACCACCCCCGTTTAGAATTAGAATTATTAGACATAGTTGTAGGCTACATTTTATGTAGGTACCATGTGAGCAAGCCGCGGGCAGAAGCTAGTATTTAATAAGCTTCTTAAGCTTGCATATGACTTCGCTCATATAAAGTACTCACATAAAATGTAGTCTAAATGTCAATTTGCAGCTCTGTAGCAATATGCATGCAAAAAAAAAAGTCTGTTTTTGCATGAAAGAAGTCAAAGTCAAAGTCAAAGTATAATTTATTGCTTGAAATACATGTCATAAAGATGTCAATTACTATATACTATTGAATCATTGTATTCTACCTATATCTAGGCATGCAATATTTAATTTACAATCTTAATAAAATTTAATTAATAAAAAAAAAAACAAATAATAATAAAAAATAGAAGAAAAAGAATGTCATTATGAACTAATTAAAATATTAAAAACAATTAGGGACTAGATACACAACAACTAAATATTATATACGCCTTGTCAAGAAGGATAAACAAACATACTTTAACATCTAATTAGTTTGGATTCTCTACATATTAAAGGTTGAACATTTTCAGAGAGCACTATCATTCCTAAATAATGATGGCAACATGAGGCACAACAATGTTTGTTTATATTCCGTGTTTGTCACACTTGCTGGAGAGTGGAAACTGGGAGGCTTCGAGTTCCTCATGTCACAAGGGCAGGAGACCAGCAACCCTATTCCTATCAAAATTTTACCGGCCCTCGAAATCTATGACCCACCGGAGAAGAAAGATCCTGTGAAATTAAAAGCTGTTACAAAGTGGTAAGTTTTCATAATAAAAACTGCCTATAATTAACTTGCTCGGCATTAGTTTGAATCAAAACATTGAGGAAACCAGTAGGTAATTATTCTTTTATGCGACTATTGTGTAAAATAATCAAAAAAACCGAATAATAGTGGTTTTCTAAACCTAAATCTGCGTCTAAAATGCGGCGGTTTACCCGGTTTCTCAGTGAACCGGTCAACCAGTGTGCATAACTTATTTGAAAATGGGTGTTTAAAAAAGTTTTTATTATTAAAAACATATTTGAATTTCTAGTTCATCAGATATTTGGGGCTTGGGCTGTCTCATCTGGGAAGCATTCAATGGCCCCCTAAAGACTCAGCCGGCTCTCAAAACAGTGGACGCCATTCCTAAGCAGCTCAGTACATTATACTATGAACTGGTCAGCGCCAATCCGGCTTCTCGGCCAAACCCAGCCGATATCATTACAAGGTATGTATGAAACAAAACAATGTACAATAAACATTTAGGCTGGGCTTTGCAGTGAACTTTGAAGGCCCTGTAAAGGGGCTCCACAAATAAAGTGGTGATCACAATACGCCAGTTGTGGCCGCAGTGATACCATAGCTAAGCATAAAGTAAATAAAAAAAAAAAAATTAGGTGACATAATTTATTCTCCATTCGTTAGGTTAATTATTGTCTGACAGCAAGGCAGGCACTTATTCTGGTCATTGACCTCTTATTCCGGCGCTCTTTTGTGGCTTGTATGGAACCCGATAGATAAACTCTTTATTGTACACAAAGAAAAATAACAGAGGGAGAAACAACAATTATTAAGTACAAGTGGCGTCCTTATCGCTAATAGCGATCACTTCCAGGCAACCTTTAGTTAGATGGTCAAGATAAATAAGACGGGGGTGTACAAAACACACAAGGTTTTTTTTGTATCGAACAAGTTATAGTTCCGCGTTCATATCGACAAAAAACATTAGGTAATTGCATTTTTTTTCTCCTCAAACAAAGATTTTTAAAGAATCGAGTCTTTATCTGTGTAAATATGATAACGAAACACTTTTCCTCATATTTTCAAGCCGCATTCATAAATTTCAGGTGTCGCAAACTGGGCGGCTACTTCAAGAACGACCTCATAGACACCATGTTATTCCTTGAAGAGATCCAGATAAAAGACAAGGCCGAGAAGGGCAAGTTCTTCTCAACCCTAAGCGCATTCCTGGATAGCTTCCCCGAGCCTGTGTGCGTTCACAAGATACTGCCGCAGCTGATGACTGCTTACAATTACGGTGATGCGGGATCTGCTATTTTGGCGCCTATGTTTAAGGTATGCAGTTCAGTATCGTCGTGGGTTCGAAACCAGTCTTGCACCAATGGGTTTTCTATTCGGAAAATGTATGTGCGCTATGCTAGTGCTCTCAAACGGTGAAGGAAAACATCGTGAGGAAACCGACATGTCATAGAACCATAAAAATTCGAAGACATGTGCACGAAAGGAGCCTCTAAGAGGCGCACTTTAATCCTTTCACTACACTGATTCTTTCATCGACGGTCATAGGCCCTTTTCAGGGCCACCATACCTCAACCTGGTCACTAGAGCTAATACAGGATGACCAAGAATGAATCAGTGACACGACAAGAAGAAGTTCAGCATCCGTAAACTGCATAAATCTATAACTATCACCTTTTAACCTCACTAAAACTCGAGATTCTTCATGGTAAGCGGTAACTATTGCATTGCGTCCATCACCCTAATACATTGGTAATTCTCTGTCATTCCTCCGGCTACCTTACCCTTCGAACCAGAATTGCAAGAATTGCCACTGCGCAAGAATTTATAGGCAACGTCGCAGTAATTACCCGGACTGACTCCGCACTTTCCCTATTGCTCTGCTGAAGAGCATTATAAAACTCATCTAAAGAGCATTAGTAAGCTCTTCTGAAGAGCATTTAGCAAGCTCTTCTGAAGAGCAATTAGTAGATAAGCAATAATAATAAGAATAAGAACAATAGTAAAATAATGTAATTTGATTACAGCTAGGAAAACTATTAGAAGAAGCGGAATACCAGAAGCAAATAGTGCCGTGCGTGGTGAAGCTGTTCGGTTCAAACGACAGGACGACGCGGTCGCGGCTTCTGCAGCAGCTGGACCAGTTTATTATGCATTTGCAGAATAATACTGTAAGTGTTCTTGAAACTATTAACTCAACTGGGATAAAGCTTTGTTTAGATGAAAAGTTAATCAATGAATGGAGGTGAAAAAGTTGAAATGTTTAATCGTGTAGCATAGCGGAAAGGATTCAGTCATTGTTTCAAAAACCGGTTATTAGATGACGACATCGGTGGTGTAGTGGGCTGTCTGTGACGCAAGGGTTGATTCCCGCTGCGAGACAAATGTTTTTATTAAGAAAAGTTAAACAAACCGTTATAATAATCCTAAACTATTGCTATAGTATAGACCATTAAAAAGTAAAGTGTCCAAAAAGGCACGACTGGCTGTGCATGGAGGAGTGTTAGTGCCGACACTAATGTTTGGCAGTGAAAGTTGGGTATGGCAGAAAAAGAATGAAAGTAGGATAAATGCAGTGGAAATAAAAGGTTTGCGAAGTATGTGTGGAGTAACTTTGAAAGATAGAGTGAGGAACAGTGTGATAAGAGAACGTTGTGGAGTGAAAGAAGATGTAGTGATGAGGATTGAGAAAGGTATGATGAGATGGTTTGGTCATGTAGAGAGGATGAACGAAAGAAGATTGACGAAACAGGTGTATAAGGCGAGTGTGAATGGAACCGTTGGAAGGGGAAGACCTAGGCGTACGTTTAGCTACCAAATCGGTGACGTTTTGGACAAAGGCCAGGTCAAGAGTACCCTAAACCGACGAGCATGTATGAGGAATGTGATGAGACTGAATGAAGCGAACGAGGTATGTCAGGATCGTAGCAAGTGGAAGGCCGTGGTCTCTGCCTACCCCTCTGGGAAATAGGCGTGATTTTATGTATGTATGTATGTATTAAATAGTAACCGCAAATCGATACTAATGAAATTGCTATTGTTATTATTAAAATAAGGATTTTTAAACGTAAGGTTTTGATAACCGGCGAGAAACCGCTTTTTAGCATCATCATCATTATTTCAGCCGTACGACGTCCACTGCTGAACATGGCCTCCCCCACAAACAGAGTGCATTCCTTTTCATGTGGGGGGATTTGCCCATACTCACATACGGGCATGCGGGTTGGTGAGCGCAGTTAGAGCTATCGTTGTTAAAATAGGAGACGCTGCTGCCCATCCCCTAGCTTTTTTTCCTTAGTCGCCTCTTACGACATCCGCGGATATGAGATATGGAGGGGCCTATTCTTCAGCCGGGGCCACCACGGCTTAACCGGTTCCGAACCCTGCGTCTTTTGATTATGAATCTAAATTCAATGATTTCAGGTAAACGACCAGATATTCCCTCAAGTGGTGCACGGGTTCCTCGACACGAACGCCATTATCCGGGAGCAGACGGTCAAATCTATCGTGCATCTCGCGCCAAAGCTCAATTACAATAATCTCAACGTGGAGGTGCTCAAACACTTCGCCAGGCTACAGTCTAAAGACGACCAGGGCGGTATAAGGTTAGTCCACTTTTTAGTTTTTTTATAATACAACTAAGGTGGCAAACTAAGCTTTCAAAAGGTTGGTAAGAGAGCACTACATCAAAAATCACTAGGAAGGAACTAGGTAGGTATGTACTTATTTCTGAACTAACATAATGTAGGTACCAAGTTGTGGGTATTAGGTATTGTGTTTGTTTTTTAAAGTGTTATCACTTCTGTAGGTATTAAATTGTTTTCTTTTTTTTCTCCCACTTTTAGATACCTACGTGGGTACTTGTGCGTACGTAGGTATTGGATATACAGTGGTGGTCATCTAATTAGAAACACCTAGTCACCTGACATTTTTATAAAGTAACTAACATTATTATAGCATTTAATAGGAGGTAAATTTTTTTTCACTACTTTACAATGTACTTTAATATCTCTAGTTTAATTACAAGCAATAATATTTGACAACCAAGACGACAATAAAAATAAATATCAGTGAAACAAAAAGTATCAATATCGTTAGGACTGGCAGAATGGACAACTAATTAGAAACATTGTATGACTTGGTTCGAAATTTGATTTTTTAAAATGAAATACAGTTCTCACAATTGTCAATCACATTGTAAATATTGCCGTCATTTCTAACTCATTACGAAAAGTTACTATTTATTGTTGTTTTATTAAAAATGAGTAAAAATAAGAGCTGTGATGCAGCAACGAGAAAAATTATAGTGAATTTTCATTTAAAACAAAAATGGAGTTACAGAAAGATCGCCGATTATTTGGAATGTTCCGTAAAGATGATATTTAACGCCCTCGCACATTTCAAACTACACGGAACATCAGATAACGTGCCAAGAAAACTTCGGCCCAGGAAGACTACAGTTCAAGAAGACAGGCTTATGCTTCGATTAGCTAAGGCGGACCCCTTTAAAGGATCCAATGTTATAACAAAAGAGGTATTTTCAGAAGACGATCCTCGACACGTGTCCACTAAACTAGTTCGTAGACGGTTGGTTGAAGGAAAATTGTTAGGAAGGATCGCTAGAAAAGTACCACTACTAACCAGGCAACATAGAGAAAATCGTCTAGCATTCGCTCGCAAATATGGCAGTTTGACTATTCATCAATGGAAAAAAGTTTTGTTTTCAGATGAAACTAAAATTAATTTGATTAATTCCGATGGAAAACGATATGTACGACGACCAATAAACGAGGCTTTGAATAACAAGTACACTAAAAAGACAGTTAAGCACGGTGGTGGAAATGTAATGGTGTGGGGATGTTTCTCAGGGTACGGGGTTGGTCCCGTGAGAAAGATTGAAGGGCAAATGGATCAATATCAATACAAAAAGATCTTGGAAGAGACAATGATTCCATATTCCGAGGAAAATTTGCCAGTAACTTGGATATTTCAGCATGACAACGACCCAAAGCACACAGCACGCAGCGTTAAAGCGTTTCTTACAGAACAATCCGTGACAGTATTAGAGTGGCCTGCCAATAGTCCGGATTTAAATCCCATAGAAAATTTGTGGCACACTATAAAGACCAACCTGTCGCAGAAACACTATACTAATATTCATGGACTTAACAGTGCATTTGAAGACGCTTGGAGAAGTATTCCTGTAGAAACTTGTTATAAATTGATTGAATCAATGCCGCGTCGCTGCAAAGCTGTTATTGATAATAAAGGCTACCCTACCAAATACTAATTGTCTAAGGATGTAGTATTTTTAGTATTTTTCAAAACTATTGGGGTTTTGTTCAAATTAAAAATGATTTAAGTAACGATATTTTTGGTGTTTCTAATTAGTTGTCCGGTTTGTATCTCGTTTTTTATTTTGTTATTAATATAACTTTCAGTTTTAGAAAAACAACCGTTGTTTTCTGTTATTAAATATAACAGAAAACAACGGTTGTTGGTATAACAATGCAATATAATATCCGATACATCGATTTGAATACGCAGGAACACTCAATGATACGTTAAAAATTAGTTCGAAAGGGAATTTGCATTAAAAATATAAACCCAGGTAGGTGTTTCTAATTAGATGACCACCACTGTATATCACTATAACTAAGTATGTAAACTATTTAAGTAGGTAAGTTATTTCTAAGTTTAGTTTAATCGTCACGCCTCACCATTTTTTTTGCACGCCCAGGATGACTGGTAGAAAATGCTTTAGCATTAAGTCCTCCTTACACTAAGTTTAAGTGTGAAAGTATAAATAAATAAATAAACTAGCATACGGCCCACCTATTGGTAAGCGGTTACCGTAGCCTATGAGCGCTTGCAATACTGCAGGCCTGACGCCTCCTCATGACATGCCCATAACATGCTAACCTATTACTTCTCAACTTTTCCGTCACTGGCGCTACTTTCAAACTTGCAACTGTAACTACATTGTATAAAGAAACTCATCTTCTAGAACGAACACAACAGTATGCCTCGGCAAGATTGCGGCACACCTCCACCCTCAAATCCGGCAAAAGGTTCTGGTATCAGCGTTCGTTCGAGCAACTCGTGACGCGTTCCCGCCGGCGAGGCAAGCGGGGGTGCTAGCGCTGGCTGCGACCCAACAGTACTTCCTACTGGCCGAGGTGGCTAATAGGATACTGCCAGCGCTGTGCCCACTCACAGCCGACCTAGAGAAACAGGTAATAAATAGCGCATACATAGTCCTGTCATTGATAAAATAGCGGACGCTGCTGCCCATCCCCTATTTTAACAACGATAGCTCTATCTGCCCTCGCGACCCGCTTGCCCAGCGTGGTGAGTATAGGCAATTACCTCCCAACATGATAAAATCTGTGCCTCTCCCTATGTTCAGCAGTGAACGTCCTACGGCTGAAATGATGGTACATAGTCCTGACCCCACACTAGGATTCCCTGGTGGCAGATCATGCAAACATTTGTCTTGCCGCAGGGATCGAACTCGCACCTCTCGCATATCAGCCGGGCACTCGGCCACCATGCCAAAAAGGTCGTCACTTGGCTGTAATTGATCGAGCGAGCGAAGATCCCTCAATCAACTTGGACGAATCGGTGTTGTATGTTTGTATGTTTATTTGTTAGATTATAATTTTCGAACAGTCAATCCGATCTGCATTGGTAGGTCAGCAGGTTTTACTAGATGACAGATTTTGCAGGTAAGAATATGAGTTAAATCGGCCAAAAAGCTGCTAGAGATATAGGGATCCAATATGACCCCATTTTTTTTTTTTTTTTTATACTACTGTTGTGGCAAACAGGCATACGGCCAGAAGCATCACGCACGCGTTGCCGACCCCGAACCCCCCTCCCCCTAAAGAGCTCTGGCAACCTTACTCATCGCAGGAACACAACACTATTTGAAAACAAATAATGTTATTTGGCTGCGATCTTCTGTAAGGCGGAGGTACCTCCCAGGCGGGCTGCTCCAATTCAGAACGAGAAAATCTCGCTGTGCCCTTCCTCCTCTAAAAAGGATTTCTCCCTATTGGACCCCTTATAATAATTAATAATCAAAATGTAATTTAAATACATGAAGTAGCGTCTCATGTGAAAGAGCTTGTTTCATACATTCCAAAACTGTTTTTAGTTATACTCTAGGCTATATGGTTTTTTCAATTTGGTCACTGTACTTGACAATTGACTCATTGTACTAAGGTATTCATACTTACCGATGGACCGATGACATTGTAATGGTTGCGGGTAGTCGGTGGATGGAAAAGGCTCAAGACCGTTCGTCTTGAGCCTTTTCCATTTCCGTTCGGGGAGGCCCATGTCCAGCAGTGGACTTCTACAGGCTGTTGATGATGATGATGATTAATACTGAATGTGTTTGCAGGTTCGTGACGCAGCATTTAGAACAATCAGAGGCTTCCTTGGGAAATTAGAAAAGGTATCCGAAGATCCAAGTCTGAAGGAAGGCATGGGTAAGATTTTACTGTACACCATAGTCGATAGTCTAGGTCTGTTTTAAGATGTTATTTATTTATACATTGTATTCAATAAAATCATTTTCAATTGTTATCAGGATCATATTAATCATTCTGAAACTTACGGTTGACACTTGTGCAACGGTAACAAGTGTCAAATATTAACCAGTCAAAATTTAAAGATTTCTATCATTGCCGATGTCATTGGCTAATATTTGCCTTTACTATCGTATCGTAATCGTATCGCTATCGTGAATTATTTGGGCACGGGCCACAGGTGCGTCAATTCGCCAGTATCAAAATGATCCTTATCACGATTGAAAATGATTTTATTGAATCAAATGCAATTAAATTTAAGCCAGATATAAATAAATAAACATGCTGGGCACTGTTTCTAGCGACCGCGCCTTGAATCAGATACATTTTTTCTCGTTGCTCCTTTCCCGTGGTACCCGAATAAAAAGTATTTCGTGAACTGAACTGATGCTTCTTGTAAACCAGCTATCACTTGAATATGCTAGTTGCAAATATAGCTATCGAAATAAACAATTGTTTGTCACAGAGGCTGACGTCCATACGGCGACGCCATCGCTCAGCAACGCAGCAGCCACCTGGGCCGGCTGGGCGGTGACGGCTGTGACGGCCAAGTTCTACCGCTCCCACTCGGACACGGCTCGCGTGCAGCATCCCAAGTCTGTGCTCTCTAAACCCGGCTCACTCGGTAAGACAGAGGCTGGCTCTCTAACCCTGACTTGACACTTGATAAGACTCACAGAAGTTGACTCTCTAAACCGCGCTCACTCGATAAGACTCAGAAGCTGACTCTCTAAACCGCGCTCACTAGATAAGACTCAGAAGCTGACTCTCTAAACCGGAAATGCTCGGTAAGACTCACAGGGGCTGACTCTCTGAACCCGACTAAATCAGTCAGACTCAGAGGCTGAGGCTGATTATTTTCTCATAAAGAATAAACTCTCTTTAAACCCAATACTCAAAGACTCAAAGAGGCTTGTTCTCTTAACCCGACTCATTTGGAAAGAATCACGGTGCTTGCTCTTTAAGCCTGGCTTACTCGGAAACACAGAGGTTGACTCTCTAAACCTGACTCACTTGTTTAAAACTCATAGTCTGACTCTCTAAACTCGACTCACTCGGTAAGACTCGAAGAGGCTGACATCGATGAATGTTCCAGAACAACCATCATCGAGCAGTATGTCGACGACGACGTCATCAGTGACTTCGATGACGTCACTGGAACGCAGTGAATCCGCCTCTGACTACGACCCCGAGCATTGGGACATGGCGGCTTGGGGCGAAATCGATTCTAGCGCGGGTAAGTCAGTTGCACTTTATGTTATCTACCGCGGGACCATGCCCATAAAGTTATAACTTGAATTCAGTAAAACAGACAAAACGATTACTGGTAATGTATCTTATAATAAAATCACAAAACAAATTAAAAGTAATGAAAGTAGTTAAACTACATTTCTTCGACAAGAAGTTCACAGCCTGATGGTGATCTGTAAAGAAAATGTATTAGATTATTTTCCTTCCTCTCATATTATGTGGTCATAGATTCTTCAGTGTTAGTAAATGTTTGAAGAGTGCTTAGCTTACTCTACAAGATATCTTATCATTCATAACATTTGTGGAGAAAAGTGTATTCAGTCGTCTTTTGCAACTCGCTAACGACCTTGGTGGTGTGGTGGGAAAAGGGGCGTGAAGTGGGGATTCAATTCCCGCGGCGGGATAATTTTGCATGATCTGCAAATGGTCTGAGTGTTGTGGTACCGTGGTACTCGTGTTTATGTACCCACGACACAGGTGATCGTAGTGGGAGCCTGACCCATAATGTTGACCCATAATGTTGTTGTAACAATTATAATAATTTTTCATTTCTGAATTCTGAACACAACGTGCAGTGTTAAAAAAACTTTTGATTTAGTGCCTAAATTTGATTTTATCACTCTCTTGTCTCTTGTCACATTACACTAGTAATGTGGATACTTGACAATCATAGCAACACAATGTTGATGTGATATCAAAATTGGTGACCCCGAAGTGATATTTAAAAAATAATTGTAGGTACAGGTGCAAGTGCCAAGTCACCACCAAGCAGTGGCAGTGCGCAGGCGCCGACGCTCGCCGCGCTGTGCGAGGACGAGTGGGATAACGAGGAATGGGGAACATTACAGGAACAGCCGGTTAGTACCAACAAGTCATGTTTTTTTATACTTCAACTAGCTTACGCTCGCGGCTTCGCTCGCGTGGTACCTACGAAGATAAAAAGTAGCTTATGTGCTATTTCAGACTATAATCTATCTCTGTGCCAATTTATCCAGATCCGTTCTGCAGTTCTGGTGTGATTGAGTAACAAACATTCAGCCATACTTTCGCATTTTTTTTACTACTTGCGCTCGGTGGTACTTACATAAAAGTACCTAGTATATTTGATATTCTAGGTAAAAAACTCTTATCTTTTTCAAATTCCATCGAAATCAGTTGAGCCGTTACGGCGTGATTGGACCACTAACATCCTCACAAACTTTCGCATTTATAATATTAGTAGGATAGTAGATAGTAGTCGTGGGCGATGCCTCTGGTATTGCAAGCGTTCATAGGCTACTGTAACCACTTACCAACAGGTGAGCCGTAGGATTGTTTGCCATCTTAGATGTATAAAAAAAGATGCATACTCCTTACACTTCTTCTTTTGTCGTGTCACTAATTCTTTCTTGGTCATCCTATATTAGGTCAGTGACCAGGTTGAGGTATGGTGGCCCTGAAAAGGGCCTATGACCGTCGGTGAAAGAATCGGTTTTACGGTTTAAGAACATTTATTTCTCAAAAGATTTAAATCTAAAATCACTTACTGAGAAACCTTATTAAAGAATCAGTGTAGTGAAAGGATTAAAGTGCGCCTGTCAAAACGTGTTTTATTTCTTTGAGTGCCGAAGCGGAGCTAGTCAGCCCGTCAGAGACGTGGAACTGAAAAGGGCCTATGACCGTCTGTGCAAGAATCAGTGTAGTGAAGGGATTGAAGTGCGCCTCTTAAAACGTGTTTTACTTCTCAGAGTGCCGAAGCGGAGCTAGTCAGCCCGTCGGAGACGTGGAACAACACGCAATGGTCGGACGGCGTGAACAACGCGAATGCAACGTACGTGCGGAACGTGACGCGCGCGCGGCTCGAGCACCGGCCCGCGCACCAGAACAGCAACGACTCGCTCGGCGGCTGGGAGGACGGAGAGTTTGAACCCATTGAAGAGAACGCTGACGGTAACAAAGTCAAAGTCATACATACATACACAAAGAATGGCCTCATAGCTCAGTTGGTAGTAACTCTGCCTTCTGCGCTAGAGGTCGTGGGTTCGATTCCCGCCCTGGACAAACATTTGTGTGATGAATACAGATGTTTGTTCTGTGTCTGGGTGTTAAATATATATCTATTATGTATATCAGTCTCTGGTACCCATAGCACAGGCTGTGCCTAGTTTGGGATCAGTTGACCGTGTGAATATGTCCGGAATATTTATTTATTTTATTATTATTATAAATTCTTTTTTTTATTATTATTAATGCATGACAATTTTTATTTTTTATTTTAAATGTATTCTAATTTTAAGTTATTTAAAATACGATTATAAAAAATTGTTAATGAATAAATAAATGAAATGAATGAATTATTCATACATGCATACATAAAATCACGCCTGTTCCCCAGAGGGGTAGGCAGAGACCACGGCTTTCAATGATCCTGACTTGCTACGATCCTGACATACCTCTATTGTTTCATTCACTCTCATCACATTCCTCATACATGCTCGTCGGTTCTCTTGACCTGGCCTTTTTACAAAACGTCACCGGTTTGGTCACTACAAAGTGAAAAGGCGTTTATTTTAATAAAATCACTTTGAAAGACAGCAGCGGGGACGCTATTTTAACAAAGATAGCTCTAACTACGCTCGCTAACCCGTATGCCCAGCGTATTGAGTAAGGGCAAATTCCTCCCACATTATAGGAGTTCGCTCTGGAAATCTGTGGGGGAGGCAATGTTCAGCAGTGGACGTCGTACGGCTGAAATGATGAATAAGTTTCTTAATTGCAGAAAATAACTCTTCTAAAATGGAGGAGCTTAGAAGAAAGCGGGAGGAACGCAAGGTGCAGCGACAGCGCGAGATGGAAGCCAGACGGTCGGCGCGCGGACAGGGGCCCATGAAACTAGGAACTAAGATCACAACCGCGCCGCAACTCTAGCCCGAAATCACATAGAACAGACCAAATCGTGGTAGGACCCCGAAAATATGGCTTCTAGACCGAACTAGAACAGAACTTCATCTAAATTCCAGTGAAATTTTTGTAAACAAAGCGCCCATGGCGTGGATTTTTAAACGGAATTCTTAATTGTTGTCTGATCACACCTTCAATTCAAGGTGATTCATAACATGTATACCATCCCGAAAGGGGGTTATTCTATCAACAAAAAAATATATAAGCGAAAAAAAACATCAATATTTACATTTTTTTTTTTTTTTTTTTTCACAAATTTCTAAAATTAGCTGTTTTTGGTATTTTTATCATCCTTAAAACGAATAACTAAACGTACCTACAAAAAGTACGGAATCAAGATTGCTACCTAAAACAGCAGATTTATTGAGTTTGACCTGATTTGACCCCAAAACAGCTGATTTTCGCATAGAGTTTTTTCAATGAAAAATGTCGAATTTCCAAAAGTCAAACAAACTTTGTTGCTAATTGCTTGTAGAATAAGCCCCTTTCGGGATGGAATACATATTATGAATCACCATGTATATCTTTATAAATAATAATTAATACCAATTATCTCAAAAAATCAACGCCAAGCAAGATAATTTAATTCTACTAGTTAGAAAAGCTATGTGGGCGAGGTAGACGAGCCACCGATAATATGAGCAGATGCCCGCAACTGCATAACATAACGGTCATTAAGCTCACCCTGAAACGCACGGCAGTCCAAGTACGCAATGTATTACGTGGCAATCAGTGTCATGGTGACATGGTTTCGTACCAATCAATCGAGGCAGCCCATTCAAATTTTTTCTTATACAACTAAGGTGGCAAACCAACCCACCTGTTGGTAAGTGCTGACCTTAGCCTATGAACGCTTGCAATACCAGAGACAACACGCACGCGTTGCCGACCCCGATAACACCCCTCCCCTTAAAAAGCTCTGGAACCTTACCGCAGGAACACAACACTACTTAAAACAAATAATGTTCTTTAGCTGCGATCTTCGGCGGAGGTACCTCACAGGCGAGCTGCTCCAATTTAGAGCTAATTACTTATAGTCTGTGGTCTAGACCTAGGTATGCCTAACTGGATGAATAGTGGATATACAGTGGGAAATGAAAAGAATTATATTACAGTGTGCATGAGTTTATGTAACATTATGTCTGTGCTCGGTGTTTATAAAGGCGATGTCCAGTTAGGTTAGGTGCACGAAACTCCAAAATGTAAAGTAAAACGAATCTTATGACTATGAAATAAAGTTGCTATTAAAATGTGTATAAGAACTGAGAAACGTTTTGTCAGCATAAACGGGTCTAAGATTTCGATTCAATTCATAAATATGTACGGTGTATTTCTATAAAAGTCTATCTGTTAATTATTAAGTCCCATAATTTTGTTTGCCTTTGGCTTATTTATTTTAATATATGCCATATTTTACACTAATTGATTGTTTATCATTTATATACTGAACATTACCACACCTTAAATCAAAATCATCATCATCACCAACCTGTAGAAGTCCACTGCTGGACATAGGCCTCCCCCAAAGAGTTCCACGGCGAACGGTCTTGAGCCTTGTCCATCCACCGACTTCCCGCAACCTTTACAATGTTATCGGTCCATCGGGTGGGGGGCCTTCCAACACTGCGTCGCCCGGTTCGTGGTCGCCATTCGAGAACCTTTACTATGAACTTGCCAACGCCATCTATATTATGACATCATTTGGAAGTGTGTTATGTATAAATCTTTTGTAAGCGACTGTACGCATTGACCAACTGAATTCCATCGAAGTGCAAACTTTTAATAGCTATATGTAAATAACGTCGTAATCGGAGCAGAACAAAACACTAATACTTTTTTTATGCTTTTTATTAACAGAAATGTAAATTTAGCTGATTTGGTAATTTTCGTTAGAGTTGTGACGACACAAAAATTTTTCAAAAATGTTTCTCTGACACATTAAGGAGACTTTGCAACTGTGCGTCAGAATCCGTTGCACAATGCCAAGTGATTATTTTCGCAATATTTAGACAAACTAATTTGTGAGGATGTTTGGACTTTTGTGGTTCAATCACGCCGTAACGGCTCAGCCGATTTCAATGAAACTTGGAATAAATAGAGAGCCTAGAATCTTTTTATCTAGGTGCCACGCGAGCGAAGCCGAAGCAAGTAAATTTAGCTTAGATTTTGTGTGTATCAGAGCGCGAAGGTCAATCGACTGGCCTCAAAGCTCAGTGGTAGTAACTCTGCCTTCTGCGCTAGAGGTCGCGGGTTCGATTCCCGCACTGGACAAACATGTGTGACTAACACACATGTTTGTTCTGTGTCTGGGTGTTAAATATATATCTATTATGTATATCAGTCTCTGGTACCCATAGTACAGGCTATGCCTAGTTTGGGATCAGTTGACCATGTGTGATATGTCCGGAATATTTAATATTTTTTATTTTTTTTTAATTACCAATTTTGTTTTGCTAAGATAAACAGACAAAAGTGTCTAAGCTCTAAGTTCACCAACACTTAACGGGTGTTTATGATCACCAGAGAGTTCTGATTATTTCACAATCACTTAATTAATATTATAAATGCGAAAGTTTGTGAGTATGTTTGGATCTTTGTGGTTCAATAAAGCCGTAACGGCTCAACCGATTTCGTTGAAACTTGGGACAGATAAAGTTCTATAATAGCATATAGGCTACATTTTATGTAGGTAGGTACCACGTGAGCGAAGCTGGTAAATAATAAATAGATACTATAGCTCTCCCAGCTAACAAAATAAAACAAAAATTTAAGCAAAAACGGTTTAATAAGCAAAATATTGTTAGTTACAAAAATAAATTCTTAAATCTAATTGCAAGTACTTTTTATCACTCAATATCAACACTACATTTGATATCTATTTGTTATTGCAAGGAAAATTAAGTATAATTTTAGGTTATTACAACCTTATGGTTTAGGTGTTAAGTCAAATAATATAACTGAATGAAATACAGGAAGATAAAATTATGAAGAAGAAGAAGATTGTACGAAAAAATTGCGGTAGAAATTCAAGAAGCGAAGCAAATTATCATAAAATTATGTGCCAGGACATCCCAAAATCAAACGAACACCCTATCAACTGAAGAGACCCACAAAGGAAAATTATTAATTTAAGTCCAAAGAACCACCTTGGTTATTTTTTAGTGGAAATAACAAAGATGATATTTTGAACTTTGTCCTTTCTAGATTTCAACTGTTGATAGATAAAACGATTGACCCTGCAACTGTAGGTATTCCACACAAGGACCGAGCATAACTCACAACACACCTTTTCAAATATTAATCTTGAACATTTTATAAAAGCACAACAAAACATATATAAACATTGAAAATGGTTCATAAATAAAGGCTGCCGTAGAAAATATCACTCACTCAAAATGACGTAGCTTTTTGTAAAATCGATTATTTCAACAAAGAAACAACGAACAGTTGGGTAAGAGAGCAGTCCTATCTTCGGCGAACATTCTAAAGGTGAGACCGACCTGCGAACTGCATACTAATTTACGCGAATTTCCCATAATTAGTACGACTTCATCCGTATTGAATTGGATTCAATACGGACGAAGTTAATATTGTAATCAACCGGTAACACCTTAAAAATAACAACAAACCCAAGTTTTTTTTTTGTGTTTTTCCAAAACAATGCATCGATTTTACATAAAATTCAACTATATATGCCAGATTTTCTATGGAAACTGAACCAAACGCTATCTTTTTGATGAATATCTGGGTTTGTTGATAAACTTGAACAACCAAGATTAAACCTATAACAAAATGAGTCCAGGCAATGAAGACATCAAAAAGGTCTTTCCGCTAATTACTAAAAGTCAAGGAGCGTTTTTTTTGGTAGAATTGTAAAGTATGGTAGGTAGGTATCACCAAAAATCCGCCTTACCATTTTTGAAAGTGTTTTGCTTGCATGCGCATTGACGCAAGCAAGGCAAGATGTAGCAACAGATCACTTCACGCAATATACACCCTTAGGGTGGTATAGCGTTACTTTTGGTGATAGTACCACACTTTAAAATCTACCAAAACGTTTTTTTCGCATATATTAAGAGGACACCAAACTGTACAAATCTACCAAAAAAAAACTTTAACCTTTTGCAAGTCAGAACCTACCCATTGTCTGGCCTGAATGTTCTAAGAGCTACATGAAGTTATGTAGATTGATGATGCGATGCGATGTAGCGTGCTGTGGCTCGGCTGGTGGCGTTACTTACAGTTTAGAACGCAGGTCGGACGGCCCAGCGGCTAATTGTCAAGATGGATCATCGAATCTGAAACAATGCGCAAACAACTAAGAACTAGCTAAGATTTTTTTTTAATATAACGTGGCAAACAAGCATACCACCTGCTGGTAAATTGTTACCGTAGCCTATGAACGCTTGCAATACCAGAGGCATCACTCACGCGGTGCCGACCCCGAATGGGTTAGTGAAAAGAAATCTAAGGGTGTTAACACACCAATCGATCGACGTTGACTGTTCCATTCTACCCGATCGATCGACGATCGATTGGTGTGGTATCTGTCGATCGACGCGACTGTTCCATTCTACGATTGATCGATTGGTGTGGTAATACCTTCAGCAACGGATGTGGCCTCACCAGAAAGCTATAGGTCGCTCAGTGAGCTATGGAAAGGGCTATGCTTAGTGTACCAGTACCTAAAGCCCATTTATACGAATGGAAAATCCATTGGTGCACCAATGAGATTCGAACCCACGACCTGTGGATGGCGGGGTCACTACCACCACTCCACTAGTGCTCTCTCAGTGTGACTGCCGTTAGGGCAGATAGGTTCTAGGACGGCCCCCCAGCGAAAAAACCAACTAATAAAGGTAGCTGGGAGCCGTTGGATACAGGACAAGATCCGGAGATAAGATCAGGAAATCTATGGGGGAGGCCTATGTTCAGCTGTAGTAGCGAAATGATGATGATTACGGATGAAAAGGTATACAAACCTCATGTTCATAGCATTCGAGTTTCCGGGCTCCATCTTGTAGCCAAGAGTTTCATAGAACTTGATCAGCTTATCTTTGCAGTCCAATGACATTTTGTAGCAGCCAACTTCTTGGGCTAGCAGAGAGACCGTCACCACTATTCTGTAAAACAAACATCAGCTACAGCTGTGCACGAAAGGAGCCTCTAAGAGGCGCACTTTAATCCTTTCACTACACTGATTCTTTCATCGACGGTCATAGGCTCTTTTCAGGGCCACCATACCTCAACCTGGTCACTGACCTAATACAGGTGACCAAGAAAGAATCAGTGACACGACAAGAAGAAGAAGCTACAGGGAACATCGAGCCTTATTGTGATGAGGATAGAGTAGGTATTCGCAAAGAAAGTATAGTTGTTTATTTGTTTAGAACTTACAGTTTGCCCAGCTGCTTGCCTCTGTAAGTGTCGTTCACTACGACATCTTCTAAGCGGCCCCGCTGAAACAATAATGTATGTTTTAAGCCGCCGTGTCGCCGTTGGCTTAGTGGACGGTGTCCCGACTTTTGATCCGAAGGTCGCATGTAGCCTACCCATTTGGTGACTGCGATGATGTTGGTAAATAAGCGTGATAAATCAGCTAACTTAAGCAAGTTAGCTAATGTATCACGAACGACTGGGCAAGGTAGCTGCTAAATCATCATCTAGACTAACTTCATCTAGAAGTGCTGTCTGCCATTTTATCAGTTCTGGGTCCTTTTCACGAAAGAACGCGGGCGCTGTATTCTAACTAAAGTTTAACCGGTTTGTAAAACTTATTTTTATAATCGGCGATGGGCTTGCAACCTGTCACGTAACACTCGCCTCTGACTACCTCCCTTAGACATCTGATGGCTTGGATATCTGAGATCTTGTTTTTTTTTTAGTTCCGCCAATTTCTTTCGTGAAAATGACTATAGGCGCGTTTTACCCGCTCCGCTCAGTTTATGTGGATACTGGTTCTTTTATGTCAGTAGGTAGGTATACTGGAGAATGTGAAATGCTTACCAAAGAGCAGTTGTGAATGAACTTCTGCTCAACGGTGAGAGTGGCGGCACCAATTAGCTTCGAAATGCGCGTGTCTTCGATAACTGTTACGTAGTACCCGCCGGATTGCTTCATCTTTGTAAACCTGTCTGAAATCGTAATTTTATCGTATGCATTTATACATTTATTTTTTTTATTTTTTTTTACGAGAGGTAGGGCACAGCGAGGTTTTCTCGCTCTAAATTGGAGCAGCCCGCCGAGGTACCTCCACCTTACAGAAGATCGCAGCCAAATAACATTATTTGTTTCAAATAGTGTTGTGTTCCTGCGGTGAGTAAGGTTGCCAGAGCTCTTTAGGGGGGGAGGGGTTCGGCAGGCAACGCATTAGCAATGCTCCAGGTGTTGCTGATGTCAAAAGGCGACGGTAACCACTTACCATCAGGTGGGCCGTAAGCCTGTATGCCTCCGTATAACATAAAAAAAAAGGCAAATCTTAGGCCAATGTTCTTAAACTATGGTTGCTTTTGGTTCTGTGTACCGGCAAAGCAGCGGTCGGAAGCTAGTGCTAATATACCTTATGCACTAGCTTCCCACCCCTGCTTCGCCGGTACACAGAAAATATATATAGCCTATGTATTCCTCTGCAAAAAGTCAGGTCAATCCGTTGCTCCGTAAAAGAAGTGAACCAATAAACAAAAACGTTCACGTTTATAGTTACGGATTACGATTATTTAGGATGTTGGTGTAGAATTATGAACAAACTATAATAATAATAATAAATAAATATTCCGGACATATCACACATTGTCAACTGATCCCAATCTAGGCATAGCCTGTACTATGGGTACCAGAGACTGATATACATACATAATAGATATATATTTAACACTCAGACACAGAACAAACATCTGTGTTAGTCACAAATGTTTGTCCAGTGCGGGAATCGAACCCGCGACCTCTAGCGCAGAAGGCAGAGTTACTACCAACTGAGCTATGAGGCCAGTCGAACTATGGTACCACAAAACCTAACCCGGTACAAAGTCAAAGGTTTTTATTTCAATAAAATCACTAGGATCACTTTGAAACGTCTTAGAAACTTGGTGAAGGTACAAATATTTGAAGATCATGCAAACATTTGTCACGGGAATCGAACCCGCGCACCTCTTGAGTTTCAGTCGCCCGTCACCCGCCGCGTTACAGAGGTTGTCATAAAAAATACAATCGAGTTTAATAATCTATCAGTTGGAACGAGAAAATCTATTACGGAAAGGTCATTATCACACTACGCCGGTTTGGCGAAGGTCGTCCGCCTATCGAATACGCAAATACTTAGCATTCCTCAATTAGTACCTAACCAGCTTTTTATTACCCAGCAGGTTTTACAGGTCAGTCCGGGTAATGTTTTATTCTTTAAGTTGTGTCACTGATAATTTCTTGGTCACCTATATGTACCACAACACCCAGACCCAGAAAAATATATTTGTAGATCATGCAAATATTTTTCCCGCAGCGGGAATCAAACCCGCCCCCTTGTGTCTCAGACGGGCATTCGCCTGCTAAGATACTGAGGTCGGCATTCAATGAATAAATAAAACTTTGACTCATTTAAGTTAGTAACTCACCATCAAACTGCTTCTTAGACACATTGCCAACAGAGGTCAGCTGCCCGAGGAGTTTCAAGAAGCCCTTCTCATAGTCCGATCTCTGCAGAGGCCGTACCACCATCCAAACCTCGCCTGGTTCAGCTGCACTGATTTTGGGTTTGAACGTAGCCGGGCTCTTGTTGAAGTTCAGACGTTTCAGTAACTCTGGCGGGTATAGATACTCCGATGGCTTCCCATCCTATAATTTGTGAAATGAGAGATAAGAGTTACATTTATGAGATGCATGCGGGCTGAATACATTGACTAAGCATAGCTTTAAGACCATAAATTATGTAAATTTTATATAAGTATTCTGGCAAATAAATGATTGTATTTGTATTTAAGTCATCATCAGCCTGAAGAAGTTCATGGCAGAACATAAACATCCTCCAAAAAGTGCTACATTGAACAGTCTTGAACATTCTCCATCCACTGACTTCCCATAACCTTTAAAATGTTACTTAGGACATAGGATGTTATTGGTACATAGGAGGCCCTTATCTCATAGGATCCGGTTCATGGTCAAATTATCTGCCTAGCCGTTCTTCTAGGACCTAGAAGAATGGCTAGGCAGATAATTTTACCACTTGAGTAAGTTTAATGTTTTATGTCCTAGAATCTAGGACAAAACATTATACTTACTCAAGTTCTAATGGGATAATTGTGTTGAAGCCTATCACAGATGCTATCAAAGATAAGATAGATAACAAAATGATAAATCACTGAAAATGTGTAATAAGTTTAAAATGTAGAATGAACAATGATTTACTTATTACTTTATTGCAGAAAATGTTACATTTTAAACAAAAGGAGAGCTTAATGCTCATTTTCTACCAGCCAACCTATGAGGTATAGAGATGGCAGTAAACGTGCAACATAATTTTATCAAAACAAAAAGGACTATAAACTATACTAGGTGGGTAGATACTTATAAATAAATATTCTGGTAGGTAATCAATCACTGTAATAACTTTTGAAATTAACGTAGAAAACATGACAAAAACCTGATGCTCAAAGCATCAAATGAACAAGGTTCTCAGTAACTTCTGGGCTGAGTAGGTAAGTATTTTTATAGGTACCTACCTTTGTCAGTATAATTTTATGAAGAGAAGTAAAACTTACCGCACTCACGATATGTTTTTCCATGCCCATTTTCGTCTTCAGTATAAACAAGGAATTATTTCATAATACTCTTATTCACAACATTACAGCACACCACAGCAGACAGCTAGACTTGTCTAGCACACACAGTAGCCACGACCTGACACTATGAAATTACGTGGCGAACTGGCGATGTGGACATTTGGATTTTAATTCTTCCTTGAGTTTATTGTAGTTTGTTGAGCAAACTTTCAAGCAAAAGCTATAAAGTGAAAGTATGTATGTTATTCAAACAAAAAACCGAACAAGAGCGTGTCGCTCCACGCTTGTAAGGTTCCGTCTGGTTCCGTCTCAGACTATTATTATTATTATTTTTTTCCTTCTATTTAGTGACTATCCATTGCTGGATAAAGGCCTCCTCCATCTCGTGCCATCCTCCCCTGTCTCTTGCCCTTTGTGTCCATATTTTTCCAGCCACTGATTCAATGTCGTCTCTCAAGCGACGGATTGGCCAACCGCGAATTCCTTCTGTCACGGGGCTACCAGTGTAGTATTATCTCGCTCCATCTATTGTCCGTTTGTCTCGCCGTATGGCCTGCCCATAGTGCCCATTTCTATTTCAATCTTGATGCCATGGTTCCTGCGTCTGTGATCTTTATCTTTTTTCTTATCTTTGAGCTTCTTATACGGTCTCTGAGTTTTAGCCCTAGCATGCGTCTTTCTATGGCTCTTTGAAAGGATCGAGTTTAATTTTATTTTCCGCTGCTAAGGCCCATGTTTGGCATCCGTAAATAAGTGTTAGTAAAATAGTATTGTCCGCGATTTTCTTCTTGATACTTTTTGGAAAACTCCCTTTGATTTCTTTGAGCGACCAATATTTTTTCCACGCAAAGGATATTCTTCTATCTATTTCCTAGACTATAGGTACATAAAAAGATTGACAGTTGATTGACATCGTCGTCGTCATCTAAACAAACGCCCTTCCCTCCATTCCACTGTGTTTACGCTTGTGTAATCCGCCGCAACGCTACCTCCAATGAAATGTATGGGCCTTACATTTTAGATTAGATTAGATTATGACGACGTGTATGGTATGACTAGCAAGCAAGATTTTAATTATATCTCTTAATAAAAAAACATCAATTAGGTACAGTATCGAAGATAAGATTACCTACAAAATAATAAATATGATTTAAGAATGAGAAGTGTATTTCAACGTATGCTTTCGAGATAATGACCTGCTATGGATCGATTGACGCTATATTTTGATTTTAGATTGGGATTACTAGAAACAACGTTTAAAAAGCTACATAGATAATGTATCTGCTGAATTCTTCAGCAGAATTATTAATTTACTGCAATAAAAACATTCGGTTCAACAAATACAACTGGGGAACTCTAAAAATAAAAAGGGCTGTCAATGATCTGTCATGTCATATCACAATGACACTTGACGGACCGAATCTTATTCTCTATGGTGCTGTGTTTCCACTTTTAGGGATTTCGCGCTTTTTTAGGCGAAACTAGTTATTTCATGTACTACTTAGGGCTTTTCTTATTGCAATAGGGATTTAGGGAATTTTAGGGCAAAAATAACTTGATATGGTAATGCTGTTTATTCTATGCTCTATAGAATAAACGCTATATGCACTACCTATTATGGGATTCCACAAATTAGTTACGTATCCCGACCAAAAGTTGTTTTACCTTTGTATAGTGTTTTAAAGGACATCAGAAATTAGTAAAACGACAAAAGGATTATTTTCTTTTGTGATTTTTTTACTTGAGTAAGGTACTAAGTTGAAATACCATTTTAGCATTTTTTTTCCAGAGAAAACCTTGAAGTTGAAAAAGGTTGATTAAATTTAGGGTTCCATCTTCAAACACTGAAGTAAAGAAAGATTTCACAGCGTCCTAAAAATATTGACAAAAGAAACAGGCTGACTAATGAAACCCTCAACGGAGTAGGTACTCCACAATAAGTTAGGAATGCTAGCGAACAACTACTCAATTTTGGAACCTATTACATAGTTCCATGATCAATGCCACGAAAACCTGCAAAAACAATAATTCGGCGTCTGACTCTTTCAATTAATGATATATTATGTTAAAGGAGCCATTTCATTCTGGGCCTGGTCCATGTACACTACATAGAAAAATTAGGAAAAAATAGTAGATTACAAGAAAAATATAATTTCATTAGTTTGAAGACAAATGCGATGGTACAAGAATAGTTCTTCTGGTAAGTTTTTTACTATGTGAACACTATTTGAAGGCCGCCATGTTGGTTTATAATTGGCGTTTGACATGACATTGACATATTTTTCATGTCATGTTGTTTGATTTGATGTTTTTGTTTTGTCAGTTAAATGTAGGTTGTTAAAATGACATTTCACGCACATCCATCCGCCATATTTTTGTAGCGCTGTGTGTTGCTCTCTTTGTCGAAGAAAATCTTAATGTACCTTAGAACGAAGTCAATTTAAATAAAATAACCAATTAAATACGTTTACTTTATTGCTTAGCCATATTTTAGAGTAGTGTACACAGTGCAGGCCCAGGCTCCATATATTGATGAAACGTCTCTTTTTCGCAAAATAATATTTGCTCTTTTTATTCTTTATGCGCCCTAAATTAGGGAATTTCAAAAAATAAATAGGGATTTTTAGGGCTATTTTCCAAAGAATTTAGGGAATAACCAAAATCTTAAGTGGAAACACTGCTATGGTGTCAAACAGCTGACAAGAAATCGATTGAAAAATCGAGTACTTTCTAGGTAGGTATTTCTAGTTTTGACAACCAATCATACAACGATCACTCACTAGACACAGTAAACAATCGCATCGCACAATTCGCACATCACTAATCTTATTTTGGTTCGTGTTTGAGGTTATGTTGATATATTGAAAAATAAAAATTATCTTCCTTCTACTTTAAAATGAATTGAATTCGCATCAGATCGTTGCACATTATATAATGGCGCTATTCAGATCGTGCTCGTTTTTCAATTTCATTAAAAACCAAGGTCAATCTATGGTTCTTAGTAAAGCAGTGAACAAAAATGTTAGTATTGTGAATATAACTCCTGTTCTCATTCATTCTCGCCGCAATTTATTTTGGGAAAAAGATAGGAAGGGTGGTTATGATACGGCAGAAAATGTATCAAACTTTGAACACGTGAAAAAGGGTTTTAGAGAACTCAAACATGAAGTGAAGTTATTCTCCAAAGAAGTCAAGGAACTATGGGAATCAGATCCGATCCTCATAGCTAGACCAGGTAATAACCTCCCCATTCCTTAACTGCTTGCTGCTGCCTAATCAACTATGGTAACATACTCTCATTGTACCATCTCGGCACCGGTTGCCACTATTCAAGGAAAGTGGCCGCTCTTGCGGAGAGGATTAATAAGAGAGGAATAATCCTACCACCAAGTAATACCTAATCAAATGAGTAGTAAGTACTCAATTCATTATTCAATACTAATTTGTACTGCAAGGCGGTCTTGTGGTTCAGAAAGATTTAATTCTAATCACATTTGATGCAAAACTTAGTTTTTGCTACTTCTCATAATTTGGTAGGTAGCTAGGTACCCTATATTTAATTAATTAATTTATTTAGTATTTAGTCTGCCGGCTATTGTTACATATTCTTATATAATATTCTTTTTATTTGACTTTTATTTGCATGATCTGAATATTCATGAATAGGTGAACTAAAGCTTGCTGAATTATGGAATTCAGATTTTTTCAAGTAGACTAATAACATGTCATATCGTAGGTAGGTAATTCAATGCATTGCATACAATGTTGGCCTAGGTGGGCCTAGTGGGAGGTACTTTCCTCGACTTTCAACCCGTAGGTCGTGGGTTCGAATGCCGGTCGTGCCAATAACACATGTCGCACATGGCGCGCACTAACGTTTCCTCAAAAAATTGAAGGAAAACATCGTGCGTGCGTGAGGTGAGGCGGTCGAGTCAGCCCCATATAAAAATAAATTTCATGCATTCGATTTTGGTATCGAAAATTAGTCGATTACTGGTCGATTTTTAATCTATTGTCTATGGTCGTTTTTGAAGTTTGTTATTGTTCAAAAATAAAATGTCCGTTGAAATCGTTGGCTGCGAACTAGAAATGTTTTTTTTGCTTTCTTTTCAAGTTTTATTTACGTGTGCTTCAAAAATAGCCTAACCTACTAGTTTTGTGATTTCTGAGTGATTATTTTGGTTTTTAGATAATAACTCTCACTACACAGGAAAGACAATATAAAGTTCGGATGTTCTCTAATTTACTGAATAATTACTCGCCGGGATTCCACGAGAACAAGAAAAGCAGCATTTATAATAGATTTCAAAATCTATTGGGACGCGCTTCCCCGGGCTGCAGTGATAAAGAGGAGAATAACATGTTGTCGGCTCGTGCTAGCACAGCGGCCACGGATGAAAGTTTTGTAACACCGGTATCATCAGTCGGCGACCTCATGGCACTTTCTCCGAAGCAATCGAACGATACAACGGAACAGCCAGACATTACTAGTGACCTTCTGACTGGGGCTGAGTTCGACAGCATTTGTGATGTGACCATGCAGGAAGTTCCACACTATGATGACATGTTCATAGACGCTACAAGTTTAGATTACCTCGTCAAATGTACGGAATCAAATCGCAACCACAACCTCATAGACAGGGGCAAAGAAAGCCTATTTGTAAAGTTTGATCCCCTGTTTGCCAGGAAATTTGGAAATACACCATCTCATTCAGAATCTGTAGCAGACTCTACTGAGGCCGATGGTGGCTATGAAACTGGCAGTGCTATTTCAGTATCCACTGATGTTGCGACCCCCAAGCACTCTATGTCTACTGGATCATTGCATTCCATTGGTATTAAGGACAAACCTATGCAAGTTGTCCCTCCTGTTGTCAATTCTGAAACTGCAAAGACAAATACAAACCCAGCTCGTGCGACTCCAGCCCTCATACGGAGTGTATCTGCCATCCTCACTCCCACGCAGGTGACAACAGATAAACTTATCAACTTTGCAGGCAACACACCACCAACAGCAGCTCCTAGAAGTCCCCGGTACCACAATTACTCCTCTCAGGAAGGTGATAGACTACAGACCCTGAGGCACATACTTCAGAAGCAAGACCATGAGGTATTTCAGCTGAGACAAGAAAATAGAGAGCTGAAGTCATTGTTACATGATGGAGAACACAACCGTCATAGAACAATTGAAAATTTAGAAGCCAGGGTGAAGAAATTAAGTGAAGAAAAGGAAAACTTGCTAGAGAGAGAGAACAAACTTCTTCAGCAGATCAATGACAAAATTATCAGCAACAAACAAATGAGTATTGTGATGGAAGAATATGAGAAAACAATATCGTCACTGATCGGAGAACAACAAAAGGAAAAGGTTGGTTCATTGGAAATGGTTGAAAGACTAACTATAGAGAGGGACCAGGCATTGAATCATCTGACAAGTATGGAGGGATCATTCAATGATCTGCTATCTAAGTATGAGAGGGCCAAGAGTGTGTTACTAGAAACTAAGGAAAGGGAGAAGATCTTTGAGCAAAAAATAGCTGAAGATGAAGCAGGAATGAAGAAATACGAGTCGCTATACAACAACCTGAAGCAAGTCACTGCTGATAAACTGGCCAATGCCAACGAAACACTGGACAGCATGAAGAAAAATCACAATGTAGAAATAACAAAACTAAATGCTATTATAAAGAAGCATGAGATTACTATTGCATCACTGCATGAATCTGTGGTTCAGAAGACTAGGGATAATGAGGAACTGACGCGAATATGTGATCAATTGATCAATGAAGTGCGCTGATTACACACTACAATCATTTCAGTTTAGATAGAACTTTGCATATTGGGTGCTTTTTTGTAGTATGTTTTATGATTGTGTTAGTATTTAGACATTATACTCTTATCTTGTTTTAGAATTTCTGTGATGAATCTCAAATCTTGTTTTTTTTTACAGCTTGTGACTGATTTTAACTTGAATAACTAATGTTGACATTTAGAATTATGGTTGGGTCTAGAATTTTATAACTATATCATAACTACTTTTAAAACAACATATTCTTTTCTTCTTTTGTCATTCAAATTTTTGTGTTGTATTTTAATGTAGGGTTTTACAAATACATTACAACTCAAATGTTAAGGTGTAGTGGAAAATAATATTATGTCAATTACATAAGGCTTCCTAGTAAATGCTGAAAGTATTAAGATGGCATATATTTGAAATATTCACAGGGTACACATGCCTGAATAAATGCCTTTTAAATTAGAACTTTTATATGCCATCTAAAATAATGATACATTATTATGGTGACATTGTAGCTACTATTTTGATAATAATAAATTCAAGTTGTACTTAGTTTTTGTTTGTTACTTCATTTACCTTCACATATTCTGATATTCCTGTAAACTGCGAAGATTATGGCCTCAAGAAGCAAATGTAAGTTTCTTGTTTTGTGTGTCCAGCATATTGCTTTGTCTCTGTCTACCCCCTAATGGTTACTATTCTATTTTCAGGGGAAACTGACGTCCTATGGTGCTTCGATAGACCGGAAGTCCTAGATAATTTCGTGACGACTAGCGACAGCGACCACAATGAAGGCTACAGCCATTGTAAACTGGATATGAGCAACGCCGGGCGCGCGCATTTCCATGGCTACCTTGACACAAGAGTACCTAAAGATGGACGGATCAAGAAAGCTGGATACTGTGGGCTGAGATCAAAAAGACTGAGAGTAAGTTGAGTCCTTTAAAGAGTAAATTGTTTTCTTGTCGTGTTGCTGATTCTTTCTTGGCCATCCTGTTTTAGGTCAAAGATCAGGTTAAGGTATGCTATTCTAGGTAAAGAACTATCAATGTTACGGCGTGATTGAACAACAAACATCCTCACAAACTTTCGCATTTATAACATTAGTCGGATGATCTAGTTGTCAAATCCGGTGAAGGAGTTTTGAGGCCGCCTTCGTCGGGGCATTAAAACTTGTTTAACCAGACTTGTCTGAAGCACGGGAGCTAAATATTACTCATGTTTTTTTCATTTCAGAAATCGTTTAAACGCCCCACTACCTACGACTGGCATATTTACAACACGCTCGTGATCAAAGTGAGAGGCGACGGTAGATCCTACCTTCTCAATATATCGTGTGAAGGGTTCTACGATATCACCTGGAACGATATCTATCATTATGTTCTGTATACTCGAGGTGGACCTTATTGGCAAATAGCGAAGGTAGGGTTTGTATAGGTGTTTATATATTTTGATCACCAACACGGAACAGTCTAGTTCTCAGTAACAGGTGACCACATCATGCAAATAAAGCGGTAGTGACGACCATATACATAGTAGATAGGTATAGGTAGGACGACCTCGATAGCGTAGCGGGCGACTGCCTGGCTGAGACGCAAGGGGTGCGGGTTCGATTCCCGCTGCGGGACAAATGTTTGCATTATCTGCAAATATTAGACTAAGAGTTTATACAATTTACGAGAGGTGCTATTATTGAAATTGTGAATTTCTCTTATAATGGAATACTACCAAGATTCCCAAAATATTACGATTCATGCGAGAATCAAACTCGCGACCTTCCCCTAGCTAGTTCTGATATTGACTGAGCCACTGCTCGTCCTGACCGTAAAGGCTCTCTCAGACTGGGCTCTTTTAACGCGGTTTAAATCGCAATGTGTTTTAGTACATTTTGTAGGACGCATGTGATCTTTCTTACACACTGCTGCCATAATAAACGCGCGAGAAATGGAAGAAAAATATAGACAGAGCCTTTATTATTTGTTTTTTTAAAGAATAAAAATACATATACAATTTTATTAGATTTTTTTTCAGATTCAATACCGACCGCTATGCACTTTTTGTAAATAAGACGCTGTTATGAGCTACTCCTTGAACTGGAACCTATCTTTCGAGCTACTGCTATCTGCTAGCTTGTCCATCCAGCTTGCACATAAAAATTCTCAAAATAGATAATACTGTTTCAGATTCCATTTTCAAAATTCGTACTCGGATCAAAAGGCCGTATTCAAGATAAACAGAACAGAATGAGGTTCGACAAAGTGACGCACTTCGGAATATCCTGCGGAGACAAGATCAGCGGCAGATTCGACCTTGAAATGGAATATATTGGTAAGGAGTATTAAAATCTACCTACACTAATATTATAAAGATCTAGCTTTTGGAGTTAAATGTTTAGGGGTAATACCTAAAACTACTGAAACGATTTTAAAAATTCTTATATAAAACACAAATAGAAAGCTAGTGCCCGAATACAAACAGATAGACAAAGTGTACAAAAAATTGAGTTTTATTAACTCATAATAATTAGGTATGTATAGATAATAGCCCTCATAAGCATGACAGGTGGAGTGCGACCCAATTTTAAAATACAGAGCGCAGGCGGAGGTTTTAATTTCTAAGGACGAAATTATAATATTAAATCCCTATTCCCTTTGTTTCAGGTTTGGAGTTCGATCCCACACATGAAGAAGAGTTTGCCTATGAAATGTACAAAACTGATAAATTCATAGTGGGTGTTTAGTTTTAAGTAGGTACCTATGTAGTGAATTATTTTTGTTGTAGATTTTAAAAACACAGCTATTAAATTACTTTTAGTACATATTTGCTGATTTTGTTTGAATTCAAAGTATGTTAGTATTTATTTTTTAATGATTTAACTATAGTGGGGCCACGCTTAGAAGCCACTTTTGACGTGCATTTGACACTTCATCAAAATAAACTTGTAACGGCGTCCACACATTATTTATTTTCTCAATAATATAACGGCACAATTGGATGAATTTTCTCAGATATGAAATACTGGTGAGTTTTTTTTTTCAGGGCCACTTAGGCGAAATCGGAAACCGTGAGAGTAATCGAAAAGTGATGTTAGGAGTTACGGGCTCGATTTCGAAAAAAATAAGATCTGCATTACAAAAAGTTGAAATTTATTTTTAGTTCACTTTTTTTTTTATTTATTTTTTGTATTCTATGTGTAGTGAAACACAGCTTGCTGATTGAACACTGATTTATTAACAAAAGTTACACAACTACCCACATCTAGATATACTAAATACTACATCTTTCCCCTTATAAAATAAAGCCTTAGAATAAAGAAAGTACTTAAATCAATAAACATGTTCTTAATAAACTTAAGATATCCTACCTCCACCTAAATTAGGTACATAAATTCCTAAGTAGTAACCTATTTATTATGAAAACTATATATCTACATATAAAGCACTTACCTAACCTTATACCCTCTCCTTTTTCCTCATTACTAAAATGATTTGAATCTAAATTAATTCTAAGTAGGTTGGTAAGTACAAAATTTATACAATAGAAATTTTTCAATCAATATTCAATTTCCAAGAACCATCCTTTTGTATATCAACGCGCGGTAAACCCGCCAACTTAGCCTTGCTTCTAGTTATAGGACCCCCGTTTGTAATTTTTAACCATTCCGTAGTATGTTTAGATTGCTCAGTATCCCGCTCCCCCAAACATTTCTCCTTTAATATTTCCGACGGCTGTCCGTCAGAGACAAAAGGAGCTAGGCCGCTCGCGCTAGATGACCCCGGAGTACCTACCGCCATAGCTATAGGTAGGTTGTTGCTACTGGCGCCGGCGCCGCCGGCCGCGTTCTCGTCAGCTGTGCCGTCACAACCTAATCTACGAACAATATGCCTACGATTGCGGCGGTACACGCGACCTGCATCATCTTGCAGTATGTATGACCTAGGTTCTGGAGCTTTTTGAATTACTTTCATAAGCTTTCGCTGGCTACCATCCGCTACTACTACCTTTTCATCGTTAGGTAATATAGGGAGGTATCTAGACGACCTATCATACGTCAGCTTTTGTTTATTTTGTTGCACTAAAATAGCTTCATAATTCTTTTGTCTATCCACTTTTTCTACTAATAATCGCTTATGAATAGGTAAACGAGTATTTAGCCTTCTCCCCATTAAAATCTCCGCTGGCGAAGCTACATGATCCCTAGGCGTAGAACGGAAGTTTAATAAACTCACATAGTAGTCATGTCCGGAATCCACACATTTTTTTAACAGCGTTTTAACCGTTCTAACTGCTCGTTCGCTCTTTCCGTTGGACTGAGCGTGCAACGGTGATGACGTAATTTGTCTTATCTCCCAGTTTTTTAGAAACTGTTTAAACTCTTTTGAAATATAGGCCGGCCCATTATCAGTAATCAATTCGCTAGGTATCCCGTATCTGGCAAACTGTTCTTTCATAGCTTTTATAACCGATTTGCTAGTAATAGAATTCAACTCATTTACTTCAACGAAATTTGATAAATAGTCAACTAATATCAAATAGTACTTTTTCCTATACTCAAAAATGTCCGATCCAACCTTGGCCCACGGAATGTCTGGAATATGATGCGGCAGCATGGGCTCCCTGGGCGGCGCGGTTGCATGCAGCGCACAGGTACGGCAGCTCTGCACCACACGCTCGACGTCACGTGACATGCCCGGCCAGAACACTACCCCGCGCGCGCGCCGCTTACACTTATCTATTCCCAAGTGCCCCTCATGAATACGAATTAATATTTCATTTCTTAACGAATGCGGTATAAAAACGGAATATTCTTTAAATATAACCCCTTCCACATAATGCAAGCATTCGCGATATGACCAATAGGCACGAATGTTTTCTTCTACCGCGTATTTGCACCTGGGCCAACCATTCATAATCAACTTAACTAATGATTGCGCTTCCTTATCTTTAGCCGTATGCTCTCTAACTAGAACTAGCTTTTCATCGCTGAACGGAACCTGCTTTATCATAAAACACACCTGAGCTTCTACCTCCGCGTTTAATCGCTCGTGCATCAAATCTGGTAGTGCGGCACGCGATAATGTATCTGCAATATACATGTATTTACCCGGCGTATAAATAACCTTTATATCATAACTTTGAATTCGCATCATCATCCTTTGCAGGCGGGCTGGCACAGACGCCAGAGGTTTTTTAAAAATTGATTCTAATGGCTTATGGTCCGACTGCACCGTGACATCTGTCCTCCCAAATATATACTGGTGAAACCGTTCGCATGAAAATACAATGGCTAATAATTCTTTTTCTATTTGCGCATATCGACACTGTGTGTCTGTCAGAGTTAATGAAGCGAATTCGACCGGTTTCCCTTCCTGCAACAAAACCGCCCCCAGTGCACCTGCACTCGCGTCAACGGAGAGTGTTATAGGGAGACTATGCGAATACAATGCTAGAACTGGCGCGGTGGAAAGTTTATTTTTAAGTAACCTAACTGCATCCCCATGTTCTCTATCCCAAACCCATTCCGAGCTTTTCTTTAACAGTCCCCTCAAAACTGCCACTGACTCTGAATAATTTGGTATAAATTTTGACAGGTAATTGACCATGCCTAAAAATCTCTCCAGTGATTTTTTATCTTCTGGATCCGGCATGTCGACTATAGCTTTCACCTTCTTATCGTCCGGTCTCATTCCCGTTTCGTCAAAAACGTGCCCCAAGTATGTGATCTCACTGACGCCAAACTTACATTTCTCCCTATTGAACCTAATACCTACTTCTTTAGCTCGCATTAAAAGTAAACGTAGACGCATATCATGCTCTTCTTTCGAGGAGCCCCAGCAGACAATATCGTCGATAAACGAATCAGTACCCTCCAAATCCTCAAGAAGCTGTCTAATTTTCGCATGAAAAATCTCCGGAGCGCAGTTAACTCCGTAAGGCAAACGCAAAAATTGATACCTCGAGAAAGGCGTGCTAAAGGTACAGAGGTCAGCGCTGGCGTCGTCCAACTTCATCATCCAGAAACCGCAACGCGCGTCCAGCACGCTGAAGAACCGCGCCCCCCGCAGCTTAGCCGCTATCTCGCTCACTGTAGGCAATGAGAAATGCGCTCGCTTCACGGCCTGATTTAATACTCTCGCATCTAAACATACACGGATGTCCCCATTTTTTTTAGCAGCTATTACTATCGGATTGACCCATTCAGTTGGGTGGTTCACCTTGCGCACGATTCCCAAATCTTCCATTCTGGTTAGCTCTACGCGTAACTTATCTCTCAAACCTAACGGTACCTTTCGCGCGGGACAGATAACGGGCTGTACTGACTTATCGATAACAATTCTATGCACTCCCGGTAACTCTCCAACACCCTTGAACAACTCTGAAAATTCCTGTAACCCGTAAGATAATGCTTCCACTCGCTTAATAAATCCTAATTTAACACAATCTTCTCTGCCTAATATATTTATTCGATTTAATCGAAACCACCGCTGTCACCATGTAGTGAAACACAGCTTGCTGATTGAACACTGATTTATTAACAAAAGTTACACAACTACCCACATCTAGATATACTAAATACTACACTATGTTTGATAATAAATAAATAAATGTATGATAACAATGTGTATGAAGTCGTTGGAACACCTTCAAAACTGCAAATTTATAAATAAAACAATATTTATTTATCGAAGGTTTATTATTTCGGTCGGACTATGTGCAAGTAAAGCAATTAATTAGTAAAAAATAACCTTCGGTAAATAAATATTATTGAATTCAAAAAAATTAATTTAGAAGGTGTTCCAACAACTTTAGACACAGTTATCATACATTTATTTATTTATTATCAAAGAACCCAAAAATGCAAAAAAATAAATTTTAGAATACACAGAATATAAAATTTTCTGAAAAACTAAATAAAAGAGACGTTTCATCAATATATGGAGCCTGGGCCTGCACTGTGTACACTACGCTAAAATATGGCTAAGCAATAAAGTAAACGTATTTAATTGGTTATTTTATTTATATTGACTTCGTTCTAAAGTACATTAAGATTTTCTTCGACAAAGAGAGCAACACACAGCGCTACAAAAATATGGCGGATGGACGTGCGTGAAATGTCATTTTGACAACCTACATTTATCTGACAAAACAAAAACATCAAATCAAACAACATGACATGAAAAATATGTCAATGTCATGTCAAACGCCAATTATAAACCAACATGGCGGCCTTCAAATAGTGTTCACATAGTAAAAAACTTACCAGAAGAACTATTCTTGTACCATCGCATTTGTCTTCAAATTAATGAAATTGTATTTTTCTTGTAGTCTCCTATTTTTTCCAAAATTTTCCATGTAGTGTACATAGACCAGGCCCAGAATGAAATGGCTCCTTTCAAATTTTTTTAACGCTGATCTTTTTTGTTTTTAAATCGAGCCCGTAACTCCTAACACCACTTTTTGATTACTCTTAGTTTCCGATTTCACCAAAGTGGCCCTGAAACAAACTCACCTGTATATATTTATTAGAATATTAAGAAGGAATATCTAAATCCATTAAACTCGCGATTTTTTTAACTACTTCTTTTATAATTTTAAAAAGGTTTATCCTTTTTAAAATTATAAAAAGAAAAATTCTAAATAAACCGAACCGAAATTTAAAAGTCGTCCGTGGCTGAAAAGGTGAGAAACGTTGCGCTACTATGGAAGTGAGTAAGTAACCTATACTACGGAAAATAGTAGTTCCATCATTTTAATGCGGACAATTTAAGAAGGTCGCCATCATGTACTGTAGCTCCGTTTTTTAACTGTTTTTCGATGCCGGTCAGATTATACTTGTTTCGATTTTTTTTCATGATATTTCCAAAACTACTGATTATTTTTCGTTGAAAGTTTCAAAATTATTAAATAGCACGACGCTCTAATTTTTGCTCTAATTCCTAGTACTGACAATTGTCTAGAACGCGCGTAAAATGACCTTGGAGTTTTCTCCATAGTCAGCAAAACCTTGAATATCTCCGAAGTTCTTAGACGCACAAACTTGGTTTTTAGCGCACAAATTCAAGCTATCCGACCATCTAGTTTGTTTTTCGCTAAGTCCATTATTTCGATGACATTATGCTGGGGTAACGTTTTAAAACATTACCGCAGCAGAATGTGTTTTTCGTTAATAACTTTTTTTCCTATGGACGCACAAATTTGAAATTTCATGCACAATTACACGAAAGCATGCTCTAATTCCCTGCATACTTCAAATCCCGAAATTCGACAACATTCTGCTGCGGTAACAAAAGAAAACAAAGAAAATAATCTTACATGACTTTGAACAAGATGTGAATTGACAATATTGTGGAAAATTAATTCATAAATCTCTGAGTACCTACAGAGTGATGACAATGACAAAACGATTATTTTAACTGGATAAATGCAACTTATTTTGTTCAACTATGTACCTACCTACTTGATTTGTTTCTTAAAATGACGATATAATTTAATAATGGGACAGGGATTGTAATGGGATTCAATCAAATAAAGTTACTCTACATAAGCAATAAGTGATTTTTAAAGAATTGATGTTATTTTATTTTTTCACAATAACTGCACTCGATTCACTGATGTTTGAAAACCATATCGATTCATTCAGTTTATCGATAATTTTAAGCACTATGAAGCTAAGACTGACATCAAAAGTGGCTTTTTAATGTGCCTTACTTTAGGTCCTTTTTTACATAATTTTGCGTAGGGTACAGCGTTGCCAGAAGGTTACTTTTGTAACCTTTTAGGTGATTTTTAACTCCTTCAGGTTACTGCTATGACTCAAAAGGTTACTTATATATATTTCAGCTGTTTAAAATAAGTAGCTCGCAATTGCAACTTAACATTGAAAAAATTACATCAAAACATGGAAATCATCCATATTTCTGTAAGCTAATACAACCAACATATTTTGTCTGACAATTTTAAATCCTACTACTGGAAAAAATATGAAAGGTTACTTTTCACACTAAAAGGTTACTTTTCTTATGCATTTCAGGTAACTTTTGACAAGCCTGACTGGCAGCACTGGTAGGGTAGTATACGCAGGTTTTGGCCCATGACTCCCCTTAGAACAGGCACAATAATCACATAAAGTTACAAAAGACAAAGAGGAAATGCCATGAAATACCTACTTCTCAAAGGCAAGTAGGTACCAAAGGATTCGTCGACTTCAACTCCCAGTGTAACGTAGAGTATGAACTTCGCTCTAGTCGACCTGCCGCGCCGGCCGCCATCCTGCAGCCAATCTACCGGTCGGTCATATCCGTCCGCTTATTCTAAGCCATCCGGCCACCGAACGACTTTTCATTCGATGAGAGTGCTCAACTCCGGTCGTGCATTTAGCCCCTTCGTCCACGGCGCGACTCAAAAGGAACGCGACTGAAACTGTAGTCACTTATGAGTAGCCTGACTGCGATAGCACTAGTATTTCAATGCGCGTCCGTCCACGACGCTACTCAAAAGGAACGCGTTTGTAACTAGTCTCCTGGCGACTCGACATGCTGGTCGCCAGGCGACTGGTTTCGAGAAACTGTTGATAAATAAACGAATAAAAAGTAATTATATGTGATTCTGAACGTCTATGTTATTTTCGTTTTCAAAACTTTGTTTACATAAAATCGTGTACTGAGTGGCTGAGTTTCAGGAAATTCCAGTAGCGTCGTGGACGAGTCAGAGTTTCCAATCAGTCCGCAACTCTAGTTTCTAATGAGTTCCGTCACTTTTGCGTAGCGTCATGGACGAAGGGGCTTAGTCTGGGATTTCTTTCCACCTACCTACACACGATTGTTTGGCCGGACGGATGTAACCGGATCCACACGGTTGGGGCGCGCGCCGCCCCAACCGTGTGAAGCCGGCCGGCATTACCTATATACGTACAGTTCGGACCTCCAAAATCTTAGGGTGTGTGTGGGTATGTTGTGTGCCTAGTAGTAACCTGTGGTGCCTTACGTTAGTATGGGTAATTAATTTAACTACCCTCTATGGTACCTACTGTCATGTTGTCAGTATTTTATTAAACACTTCGCGTAGGTAGGTACACACGTACCTACGGTACGGTAGTGAACCTCAACGCTTTGCGAGCTGAGCAATGTATTTTAGGTTGTAGGCTTAGATAAATTATCAAAGGTTGTGTGCACGCACAGTGCGGGTGAACGGGACAAGTCCTGGTCATGAGCACATCTCGAGTTCTTAGAAATGCTAAAAGACAGCAATAAAGTGCAGTTTGTGATCCTTCGAGTCGAGTTCATCCTCTTTTATTTACTTCCGTTTGATGACCAAAACGAATAAAAGTTTGTTTTGTTTCAAAGGTCGAAGCCGTCGAAGCACTAATCTGTGGGTTGAAGATGCCGAATGACCGAAGTCCGTAGACCGATACTCTGTTTACGCCGAAGTCCGAACCGCGGTCTACGGAACGGAATCAGCGTAAACAGAGTATAATATAGACCGGGCTAGCGCGTATACCCATACTATAGGTGTTGTGCACCATAATATAGGTGCACAACAAACCAAAGTGCATACGCAGACAGCGATGGAAGATAAAGTTCTTTCTGCTTTACTCATACGTCGTTTCATATATTTCTATCTTTTTCTTTCTTGGTATTATTATTTAACGTGACGTCTATGTTATTCTCGGTCTACGGGAATCAGTTAGTATATTCTGTTTACGGAATCAGTAGACAGTTGTGCATTTATCAGCTGTCTCTCTTCCTTAAAAACTTCCTATAAATCCTGCTGTCAAAAATGATCTCGTTTCGTTCAAAAAAGTTCATTCGTTTCTTTCATTGTCTTCATGACTTGACTGCACCTTGACTGACTGATGTCATCATCGCTCGCTTGCTGTAGGTAGTGATTTATTCGTTGTCCTTCCTAATCACAATTCAATTTATAAAGTTACCGAGTAAATGTTCTGCTAAGAAACTCTAATCTTACAAATTATTGAAAAGGCTTGCGAAATTCTTGTGAGTGCCTATGTTCACTGATCTTAGTGCTAGTGTTTCGAGTACATCGAGGTAAGATACAACTTGACCAACGCAATGTACTTCATATTTGATCATAACATTCTTTTCGTTGCGTGGGAGGCTCATCGTTTACTTAATTATAATTCCTCAAAGCAGGAATGTACTTTGTATCCATATGAAAGGAACGACATTGCATTGCTGCACTTTCAGCAATGTCAAGGAATGTTGACCTTTATTTACTTCCATTTTATTTCCATAACCTTCTCAGTTCTACTGCAGTATGTTTATGTATCGACCGACACGCATAAAATTATTCACCATTAGTCATTGGCACTTTTCCATTTCAGGTGAGACCATGTCATCATTATTTATCACAGAACTGTGAATTTGAATCAGTGAAACTAGCGTGCAGTACCATGTCAGGTACAGAGCAGAACATATTGAACTCAATGCAGCAACTATCTGTGCAACCAGGAAACAGTGCTCCTACCGAGAAGCCCACTCAAGTGGTCACTCCTGCTGTCAACAGGACCCAACCTTCAACTGCAAAAGTTACTCCAGTGAAACAGACAGTCTCTCCTGCTATAGCAACTATTGACAGACTGCTAAGTCTCGGGGCCAACATCCCCCCACCTCCACCTGTCATCACAAGAGCTTCAGACATGGATCCCCACACGGTGGAACAGCTAAGAGCCGTCAAAGAACTCCTGACAGCACAGGAGGAGGAAGCACAGAACCTCAGAGACCTCAATCATGATTTAAGAGAGAGGTTGGAAGAATGCGAGACAAAAATAAAAAAACTGACTGAACAAAACGAAGAATATGGAGAAAAAGAAAAAACTCTCTCACAAAGGGTTGCAGAAAAGGTGAAAAATAACAAACAAATGAGTGTTGTTATGGAGGAGTATGAGCGCACTATCTCATCCCTCATTGGAGAGCGGGAAACTGAAGCCAAGCGATGGACTGAAGAGAGAGGTACTATTGTGAGAGAAAGAGATGAGGCAGCAGCTCACCTTGCATCCATGGAGCATGCTTTTAATGATGTGCACACAAAATATGAGAGGTGTAAAGTCATCATCCAGGGCTACAAATGCAATGAGGAGACTCTGAAGAAAACTGTGGAAGAGAACACAGATGCTATCCAGAAGTTAGAAGCCAGATACGAGACCCTGAGGCAACATGCCATGCAGCAACTCAACAAGGCTAACACAGAGCTTGATTCTGTAAAGAAAGCCCATCAGTCTGAAATGCTGAAGTTGAATGCCATGCTGAAGAAAAGTGAAGTACATTCTTCCTCTCTGCAAGAATCTCTTGCGCAGAAAATTAAGGACAACGAGGAACTCACAGCTATCTGTGATGAGTTGATTAACAAAGTTGGATAATAACAGCTGTAGTATCTAATATACTCAACTAACTATGTTTACTAACATGCATTTTATATTTGTATGGCATTAAAACTAAATGTTAACACTATTGGAATACCATGAGCATGGTGATCTTGCTGTAACACTCCAATGAGAGGTGTTACTGTTACCTTGTGAATCAACTTCTCATGAAATATATAAATATTTATTTATTTTTTTAGTGCAATCATCTCATGTCAATTTTTACTTTTGTACAATTTTATAATTTTAAGACTTAAGTATTTTTTTGTCTTGTGAAGTTTTGACGTGTTGTTTGTTTAAAGAATTTTGTATGATTCTGTATTATTTGATGTAATTTGGTGCCTATCCATAATTTATAAAATTATGTATGTAAATATTTATTATGAATGCTTACAATATTCCTCATTTTTTGTGGTCCCAATTATTGAACAATGATAGTCTGTCACTGCTAAGACTTATATTAAACTATAAATAAATCCAAAGATTTGTGATCTGTTGAGATCCTACTATGTTTGAGATTTAGATCTATTATAAAGAATATTCATAACTTGCTTCTTTGTAATTATTTTCTAGATCCTAGCTGCCATATATGTAATTAATTTGATAATTACTTAGTGTTTGTAATAAAAAATAAGTTTTACAGCAATTATGAAGTAAAAGTATTTAATTATGCACTTAGTTACAGAGGTACCATACTTTTGTGTTACCCACTCATTTTGCTAATATAAAGGCTATAAAAGTCTAGTCTTTTTGTTGATACCTAATTGTTAAATCACTGTCCAATTTCCATTAGTTTTTCATCTTAGATGTAAGATGATGTTAAGATAAACCTAACAAGTAGTTATTATCTTAACTTAAAAACCGTATTATGTGGAGGGAACTACAGAAGAAGCTGTTTATGTAAATGGTCCAGTCTGTATTACATGCATACTTTTTGTACAGACTGTGTATGTAAAATTAAACTAAACAGTCAATCTTTCAATAACTTTGGAAAGGAGGCCTACAAATTCAAGTGTACTTCACACATTTCTACACTAGTGTACGTATCCTGGTGTGGATAGTTGGGATAAAAAAATAGAGATGTGCCTTCGAAAATCTTCACCATCCGGTAACAACGGTCCTTTAGTGTATTATTGTGAGAACTAATGCATTTTAAATACAAAAAATCTTGATTCTCGATAGTCAATTTAATTTTTCAGGATTGGGATAAAACCATTAATATTACTGATGAAATTAACATAATAAGCTGGAACAATTCAGTATTAGATTGTAATTAACACGAAGATATTCAACATTCCACAACATTTTCATTAGTTTATCTATATCTATAGTAATGCCTTACAATCATACATTGAATAAAATAAACTGAATTAACCTGCAACAGCTTGGAAATATTTCCTTAAATTAATTTTGTTGTTTAATTGAGACCTGGCCTGCATATTATATATTTTAGCTAGTTTTAAGTGTAATTTTAGTGATATTACAACATATTTTTATATCTTTCTTTGAAATTACCTGCAATTTATTAATATGCGAATAGAGTATAAAAATAAACTGTTTCAATTTGTACTGGATGGCATTATTTATTTTGCATGTACGAAAATATGCACAAAAGTATTAAAAAAAAAGTTTGCAATAAATTCCAACACTGGGTATGAACAACATATTACTTCATCACTTGAAGACATTCATTCAAATAGTGAATTAATGTTTCAATAATTTAATTTTATTTACAGAGTACATATTTAGATAATTGTTTGATCTAGCTATCAAAAACAAACGTGGAAGACTATATCCATACCAATTAAAAATAAATACTTATTATAATTTTACTCATGACTTCTTTTTCAAAAACTTGTATGTGTCCTTACTAACTAAATAACTTAGTGCTGATACTACTGTTGAGACAGTGGTTACTCCAAAAAGGACTTGCAGTGCGGGATGGTCCACATAACCAAAGACTGGTGATGCCAGTGTAGTACCAACCTGAAAGTATAATAGAAAAATCAATAAAAAAAAGCAAAACAAACACCCAAGACTACTACAGCTGGCAGACAGACTTAGATACAAGGATCACCCAGGTGGACGGTGAACCATTGTAAAAAAAACTTTCAACAGTACACCCAGGTGGACTGTGGGTAAGAACTGGATACTTCGAACTGCGAAATAGATTTTTCAGAACTAAAATTGCTTACACAGGTTGATTCATAATATTTATTTAAAACAAAAACGAAAGACTATTAGTAAGAAAAATATACATATCAATATTCTCAATATGAACTTATATTTAAGGTTTATAATAATTAAAGTTTATCATCAATATTGCTACCTAAAACAGCTAGAGTTGAACTGATTTGAACCCAAAACAGCTTCTTCTTCTTGTCGTGTCACTGATTCTTTCATGGTCATCCTGTATTATGTTAGTGACCATGTTGAGGTATGGTCGCCTAAACCTAAGCTGACTTGTGCATAGTGTTTTTTCAATGAAAAATGTCGAATTTCCATAAGTAGTAGAAATTAACTTTATTCCCTATTGGGTGTAGGGTAAGCTCCTTTTAGGATAGTATACATATTCCGTTTGTATTTAGCTAACTTTATATTCACATCTGTGAATATGAAACTTTGCTTGGCACCGCTATTGCTATACAGACAGATAGCAATGTTTACGAAGTTTTTTTTTATTAGGAATTAGATTATTAATGATGAATTTGTGAAGAATGTAGGTATGTTTAAAAACTTACAAGAACAAGTTGTACAGCAGTGTTTACTTTACTAATGAATGTTGGTGCCAGTTGTGCTGTTGCATGTGTGACATCAAAGTATCTGCTCATTGTCCTCTGAAAAAGCCAATTTTACATTTGTAAACATTTAATCATTTAGTAATTTATTTATTTTAATCAATCAAAAGAATAGGTTGTCATAACTTTTCTTTACAAGAAAGCTTAATTTTTGTCATGTTTGTTTATTTCATACTAGCTGTAGTTGTTACTGAGTAGCCTATGTCCCTTCAAGCTATCTCAATACAAAATTTCATGAAGATCAGTTCAGCCTGTATGGAACCAAGTTATAACAAACATACACACACAAAACTTGTGCATTTTTAAATAAAGTCGGACATAGGATTATTCCAGTACTTACAGGAGGTGGTAAGCTCATGTATCTGATCACAAATCCAGCAATGACCAATGCAGCATCTCGCCCTACAATGAGCAATGTCAGCGGGAGAGGTATCAAGTTCTGCCAGGTCAGAGAAACAAAGAGTGTTGCTATGAGCACTTTGTCTGCTAATGGGTCCAGGAAAGAACCCATAGTGGTTGATTGCCCCTCCCAGTTTCTTGCAATCCAGCCATCTAGCTGTCAAAAAATGATTATAAATAATATAAATAAATAATAAATATTCCAGACGTATCACTATAATCGACGATAATCAATGGTCAGCTGATCCCAAACTAGGCGTAGCCTGTACTATGGGTACCAAAGACTGATATACATAATAGATAACTATGTATCACCCAGACACAGAACAATCATCCATGTTAATCACACAAATGTTTGTCCAGTGCGGGAATCGAACCCGCGGCCTCCTAGAGCAGAAGGCAGAGTTACTACCAACTGATCTATGAGGCCAGTCAAAAGAGAAGAGAAAGATTCCTCATGATACTGCACTATTCTTAAACTGAGAATGATAATTTAATTTATTTCCATACCAAATCAGTTACACCAGCAAATACTAATAAGCCCAGGGCTAGATTGTAATCACTTTGCATTATGACATAGCCCATATATGGTGACATCACTATTCTTGCCATGCACAGTACGTTCGGAACCGTGTAGACATTTTCCTTCTGTAATCAAACATATTTATGAATGGACAATGTTATGCAACTTGTTAGCAATAAAAATAGAAGTAAAGCTGTGTTCAAACAGCATGCGATATTGTTCAATGATATCCAAGCTCCTAACAGTCAAACTCAAATTTAAGTTTATTCACAAGTTTTATCATATTATTTAAGTTTTAGATGACATATCGCACGTCGTTTGAACTCGGCTTCATGTTACTACCTCTACTACATCTTCTAGTCTCTCTTTGACCTTAGCCTTAGTTTCACGAATATCTTTTAGGATATGTTGTTTTTTCATGCGCAGTTTATCACCGGTCACTTCTTTTTGGTATTTAATATCTCTGACTATTTCTTCACCTTTTAACCGGATCCTCTGTTCGGTTTCTTTCAGCTGCTCCCTCTTGTGCTCAAAGGCATCTTTGATCGCCTCTGCTTTCTTCTCTAAGGTTATAAAATGCTTCTTGTTTTTAGATGAATAAAAGCAACACAAAGAAATTTCAGGAGGATACCGTATCGCCTGTCGTTTATTTGTAGGGTTAAGCACGAAGTGCCTATGTGTAAAGTTGGTAGATTGTGTTGTATTCAGTCGGCATAAGTTTGCGACCTGTTTTATAAAACAGGATCTTGCAAATGTCCTCATGGTTACAGCATTTGGCGGAGTTTTCTTACTAAACAAAATTTCTTCGTAGATTTTACACAGGTTTGTGGAAAAAAGAAAAGGTTCCCATCACTTTACTTTGATAAACTTACATTACAGAAAACATTTTTTAATTCAAATCGGGTAAAAAAAGTCATCTGTGGAGTTGTGTCGTAGCGTAGACTGTGGTCACAGACTACCTGTGGCACAGACTAGGAAGATATGATGGACTGTCGCTGTGGGCCACTGCCACAGACTAGAGAGATACTAACTCTAGAGAGTAATATAGTGTTCTGTGGATACTAGCCAAAAAGCCATGGCCAATCAGGTGCCTAACAAACTAAAACGCTTTACTTGAGTAGGATCACATGATTTAATAACGAATTGACTGGCCTCATAGCTCAGTTGGTAGTAACTCTGCCTTCTGCGCTAGAGGTCGCGGGTTCAATTCCCGTACTGGACAAACATTTGTGACTAACACAGATGTTTGTTCTGTGTCTGGGTGTTAAATATATATCTATTATGTATATCAGTCTCTGGTACCCATAGTACAGGCTATGCCTAGTTTGGGATCAGTTGACCGTGTGAATATGTCCGGAATATTTATTATTTAATACGTAGTGTGCACAGACCAATAGATGCTAGTAGTTTAGTAGTGTGGAGCCACACTGAGTGACGAAGGAATCTTCACAAACCTTCATAATCTATGTACATACTTGTGATTATAACGTCAAAAACTGGATACATTCTATCATGTCAGTGTCAGACTGTCAGTCAGTCAAATTTAGTTGGGGTCAATGTCTCTAAAAGTGAAACAACAAAACTCAAAATATTTGTTTTTGTTTCGTTTAGTTAGACCCAAAGTTTATAAGTGAGTGGTAAATAAGTATATTTGTCTCCTGAAGAACGTAGAGAATCACCCAGCGTCGTGTCTGTTCAATTTACATAACTGAGGGTAAATATTCGCTTCTCTTCAAAATCCATTCATTAGTAATGCACAATAGACACATACATATCTTATTTCATATCCCTGCTGTCTCTACCTACTATCAATCGTTAGCTGTTAAAATCACAGCTATTATATATTCACCAGCATTATTTTGTGTAACACCCCTTTTTAATGTTTTCATTTCAACTCTAAGCCACCTAAATTACCTGGCATGTTATTGGTATTGCATCAAAGAACGAAAACACTATAAATTATATACATTACTACCAAATAAAAACATGTTATGGTATGTGTATGATATCTTTATTGGCTAACTAGCTGACCTGTCCGCAATTTCTTCTGCATGTTCAAGTATGTTGCTACCTTGACCCTTAACAATAGGGAATGAAAAGTTATTTTATCAAAATAAAATATACCTTATATTACACAGAGATAGTGTAGCTTTCTACTGAGGAAGTCCACTGCTGGACCTAGGAACCAGAGTGCCTCAACTAACAGTCTTGAGCCTTCTCCATCCATAATTCCTCCAACCGACTTTCTGCTTTTTGTTCATGCAGTAGATACTAAACCAAGGATTTGAGCATTGGCTTAGTTAGTTGTGTAGTGCATGCTGAACAATAGCGGTCTTTTTGGAAATCTATGGGGGAGGCCTGCCTTCAGTAGTGGGTGTCTTACAGCTGAAATAATGATGATGATGACTAGTCAATTCAATACTGTTGTCCATAAGATCCTACTAATATTATAAATGTGAAAGTATGTGAGGATGTTTGGATGTTTGTTATTAAATCACACTGTAGCGGCTCAACCGATTTCGTTGAAACTTGGAATATAAAGAGTTATTTGGCTAGAATAGCATACAGGCTACTTTTTTAAGTAGGTACAACGCGAGCGATGCCGCGGGTGGAAGCTAGTATTCTATAATATTAAGTAAGTTGACTTCTGACCCAGAAGAGGCTATGATAATGTGACACAATTAGTTATCTATTTACCTACTATAGAAGGTAATTATGTAGATGTTATGTATTGACTGCATAAACAAACAAATAGATAACCTAACTTGTTGAGACTGTGATGATATCATTATGTTTAGATTAATAATGGAAAGAAATATTACTGGGGAAAGACTAGAATTACCAAGTAAAGTAATACAGAGTTGTAAAAATTTATTATTTATTTTAGAGCAAACATGAAGGAAGAAGAACTAAAATATGTCCTTTGTCTAATGGATAGTCTAACTGAAGAAATATTTGAGGTAAGTTTTAATATTATTTCTACATAGCCTTAAATATTCCTACTGGAATAAGTGCTATTGCAATCTGCACATGTTGAGTTGCGACCTTTTTGCAACCTATAATTTGATGCTATATGTTTAAATAAGTTATAATCCTGTTTTGTTGCATCTAAGTAGATACATATGTTGTAATTTCTCCTTGCAGTCGCAAATAAACAAATTGAATTGAATCAGAACAAATTTATCAGACTTTTTAAATATTTTCAGGAACTGTTGCAATTTCATTCTGACGTAGAAGACTCCAAAACAGTCAAAGATTTCAGCAATGAGACCATTATATTCTTCAGAGCCAACTTAAAAAACAATCCAGTGACAACTGCATACATTCTCAATTATATCCAGGAGCATACTCATGACCTACCTAGTATAAACCAAATACAGTCAATCTATCAAGAAGTCCTGAAGAATGAACTTACTGAATACAGCTGTACTGATAGGCTGATAACTTTCATGTCCTTGATGAAATGCAAAGATCATTTTGTATCTCATTTTGTCCAAAACATATTGAAGCCCATTTCTGAAGACATTCACAGGCAGTACAGAAAGCAAATCCTTTTAAGTCTCGTGCCTCATGGCAGACCAGAACTGTTACAAGTGGCTTCGGAAACCATGCACAACAATGAGCCTCAGAAAGAATTTAAACTTACACCAGAAAACATGCTTGAGCTCTGTTACCAAGAGAAAAGTCACTGGCTACTCAAAGCAGCTCAAGTTTACAAAAACCAGCTTCATGATATTAAAAACATAACATTCAAAATAAATAACTTCACCAAACAAATCCTCATCATGGTGCTCATCGATCTAACCAACAGTCCTGAAACTTATGACCTGCCTTCTCTAGTTCATCAGCTCACCAACATATTCTCTATCCTGGATACATACACAACATCAGATGATCAGCTGCAATTCTACCTAACAGAAGTGAAAAGAGAATTGACGATAATAAAGTTCTGCCTGGAAAGCAACTGTAAGATCATGACAACCTCTGTATTCAGTCAAGTGTTGACTCAGAGTGCACTGGCTGTGATATCCCAGGTGTGTCGCCTTTCGAAAGTCGACCGGTATAAAGTTTCGAGGCTATTGAACACCAACAACGAATTTCTAAGTGAACTGATGTCTCTGAGCAGTAAAGTTGATCTGAGAAAGAAAGGTGGAAGTAGCCAAAATTGGGATATACTGACCTATAACAGTTACTGTGCAATAACTAAAGTTATTGACACCATATTGAATTCAGCTGATGGTTTCGAAAACGCGAATGAGACCTCATCCTTGGATGAAATCAAACGCCTTCTTCTGTCCATCCAACCACTGCAATGTTGCCTTGAAGTGATTGAGAATATATTCTCGTGCCTGTTCCTGAGGTATGAATACCTGTCGTGCCAGGAGCACAGCCAGGATTTCCAGCAGTGTGGGGCCCATTCGGAATGCTCATATTTCTATTCTAAGAAACAGACCAAAAGTTCGAAGAATGCGATCAGTAATAACTCAGGGTTCATGTGCAATTCGTTCACGACGCAGCACATCCTGAACACCCTAAAACTCTGCCTAGAAAAGCTAGAAGAGAAGGTGGACATTGAAGAGTTGGAGTCGAATATGAGGGATAGATTCAAACACCTGCTGAAAGTGGTCAACCACTCTATTTGGAAACTGCAACTGGTTTCAAACCTCTCTCCTGACACAAGCCCACTTCTGTTAAAGCTGTGTCTAGACTACGTTGAAGTAGACAACAGCAGCGACGATGAATCTCGAGAACAGGACACAAAACCTATGAGAAAGAAGCCTAAAACGAGAAGACGACACACCAATAATAAGTATGAACTCGATCACGCTATGCTTGCATCTACAATTTCAGCTACAGATGATAGTGAGTACTGAGATAACACTGTTGCTATTTTTCTTACGATAAAATTCCGAAATTATATCCTTTTTTACTCTTTCCAGTGTGTGTATCTTCTCCAGGCAGTACCATCGATTTCATATCGATAATGCTCGCAAAGCCGACATGTCTAGTCGCATTGGCGTTGTATCACAATGACTTTCCAAAGGCCAACCAGATTTTAGAGGTAAGCAGAAATTCACATCTTTCTTGTCCTATTAGGTGTTAGAGTGTAGTTGATGCTTCATGAATCATTTAGTTAGGTGTAACATATGCTTAAAGAGGCCTACAGCCACAGAACATGCATTAATGTATTGGAACGACATTCACGTAAACTAAGGTATGCATGCATCCTATACATTCACTAATGTATAGGATGCATGCATACTTTATACTATGTACATTTTTTATCGCATAAAGAAGCTTACGTTCACTAACAAAGACATTAATCAACATTTTAAAACATCGGAAAGATTTCCAAACTAATTCGGAATTAAAATCACCGATGCTTTGATCTCTTGTTTTAGAGCTGGCTTGAGAATAACTGACGTTTCCGATCGGATTTTTTTCCGATGTTTTAAAATAGCCCTGCTAATATGAAGGAGGTACACTGAGAACCTCTAGTCCAAGCCTACAGAGTCCTCAAGAAATGTCCAAACTCCTCGTAGCAGTCCTTCTCGCGCTCAGTCGGTTCGTAATGAATAATGTCGCCTGTTTTCGTCACTAGTATCCCTGGTGGATTCAAAAGAAGATAGTTCTTCGCCTCTAGTATTGTTTGTTGTGGTTTGAAAAACTTGCACCATAAGCAGCAAGAACACCGACCTAGAAAAGTGAGTTTATCTCAAGATCGCACAGAAACTGTCTAAAACTTTTTCTCTGTGATTCAACGCCTATAGCTGCCTTTAAGCGTACGCGCTTTACCGCGCGGTTGATTGCGCACGCCATCTCATAGGAAAGACCGCGTGAAAGCTGCACGATCGGAGCGTGCAACATATATAAGAAAGTACCACGCGTTACCGTGTTTGAAGCGTGCAGGATAGCGCAGAAGAATAAACGCGCAAAAAATTAACTTTTGATACACCCTCTTTCCCCATGGTCTACTCACGCCATCAGACGTTGGTTCTTTGGCGCGCGCGAAGCTCGCACGCACAGTGTCCATATCGCAGTAAAGCGCGTACGTGTGAAGGCGGCTAATTATGCCTTCACTCATTTTAAGGCAGATCAATGGAGTAAATTATAAGCATCGTTCCGCACGGTCAACATTTGGTTACTGAGCTCGGTCGGTCCCATAACATCTATGATTAAGGCCTTCAAGCCGCCTTTGTACCCATAAATGCAACATATTTGACCATTTTCAGATATATAAAATGAATATTTTCGATAGTGCTATCTCACCTCTAGTAAACCACAATGGCAGAGCGATCACAAGATACACGGCGATCCATATTGCTGCAATTTTCCAAAGATGTTTCTTTAAACTCTTATAATGTTGCCTGGTATAAAACTCCTTCACGAAACATTTGATGGCGTTTATGGCGTTACCCTTTAATTTCTGTTCTGTGCAGTTGTAAGAGGTAGTGTATGAAATTACTTTCTCCAGAAACTCAGAGTCTGAGTGTTCTGAAAATTTTAAAAATGATGTGAACCTGATTAAATTTCGTGACTCTCATCGTGGAATTTGGTGGGATTCAACATTATATTTAATTCCCAACCCAATTTCTGTTTTTTATCCACGTTCTAGAAGATATTTTAGTTATAATCTAACCGAGTAGGTAGGTACTTGTGGGCCTTACCTACTCCCATAAAAATATCTAGCTTGTAACCAGTAATAGAGCTAGTACTAGTGGTAGTGACCTCCGGCTTCCGATTCAAAGGTCGCGGGTTTGAACTCCGATTGCGCATCGATGTATTTAACATTTGGTAAAATTAAGTTTTTACTGCTTTCAAACGGTGAAGGAAAACATCGTGAGGTAACCGGCATGTCATAGATAGAACCTACAAATCCAAAAGGCATGTGACATGTGCAGAAGCCTTTCAGTAGGTACCTATTCGGGTGTCTACAAGCCTCCTTTCGTTTCCTTTCACCAACGATCATTGGCCGTTGGTTACTGAGTAGGTAGGTGAGTTATAATGCAGAGCAAGAAAGTATCAGTGACACTACAAGCAATCTTGTACTTACCGATTTCAACTGAACTATTAGTAGCTGTAGCAATATTTATCGCGACAGCATAGTTTTCGCTTGTCAAATAATACTCTATTTTCGCATTGGTAGAATTAAAGTATTCATGTGTTTGACTCAGGCGAACATTCTAAAAGAATAAACAGGAACACTTTTATTTGCATAGCAACAGCTGTGTTTAACGAAGCTGACTATTTATACTAGGCGGTCAATAACTTCCAATTCTGCTGATAAGAATGAGGATGCTGATAATATTGTAAATATTCATATTGTTGTTGTTGGTTGAAATATCTTAAATGAAGTAGGTATTCGATAGTTATCGGAATCGGACATGCAAATATGATTCAAGCTGTGTTCAAACGGCGTGCGATAGTGTGTATGTCTACAGCTTACACATAACGAATTTCTGAATTCTGAGTATGCAAATATTTAGTGCATAATTGGTGCAATCTGAAAATCCAATTCAAAATTTAGGTGCCAAAGAGGTTTCTGAGATATGAGCCAAAAACTATGTGTCAGCTGGAGACCCGGGTCTACAGCTTGCACATCCAGTACTGCCAAACGGCTGACGCGAGAGCTTTGAAAACTAGCCAGATATTTAGTGCCAAATTAGTGCCAAAGGTACTAAAAATTTCAGGCCTGTAGCTTAAAAGGTTTCAGAGATATGAGCCAAAAACTATGTGTCAGCTGGAGACCCGGGTCTACAGCTTGCACATCCAGTACTGCCAAACGGCTGACGCGAGAGCTATGAAAACTAGCCAGATATTTAGTGCCAAATTAGTGACTAAGGTACCAAAATTTTCAGGCCTGTAGCTAAAAAGGTTTCAGAGATATAAGCAAAAAACTATGTGTAAGCTGTAGACCCGGGTCCCCAGCTTTCACATTTCGTTACGCCAAACCGCTGATCAGAGGGCAATAAACTTTAGGCAGGATTTTAGCTCATAATTAGTGCCTAAGGTACCAAAAATTTCAGGCCTGTAGCTGAAAAGGTTTCAGAGATATAAGCAAAAACAGTTTTCCCGCCAAAAAATTCAAATAAAGTTATTGAAAATCGGCTCATTGCGGCGTTGCCACTTCGCTTCAAACGACTTTAAACTTTATTTACATGTCACGAAGATTGATTTTGGTATTTGATCATTAAAAAAGTTAATTTGGTTTGTTGAGTTTAGTCTAGGAGCTCGGAGGATAAAATAGTTTTCAGCCAAAACATACCGTGTTGCCATCGATGTAATCGTATCTCGTAGACTTACGTCTTGATTGATGATGGAAGTCAGAGGCAATCACGACGACATCATCGCCCTGAGTCAAATTCTTTGTCAGTGTCGGCAAGTTATTTATAATCTCTCTGATAGGAGCACCTGGCTTACAAATGGATAGAACATATTCGTAGTCATTATTATGTAAGTGTATAAATTCTCCAAGAGATTTTCCGTATGTATCGCACAATATTAGCATTTTCTTAGGTCTATTTTGTGAAATTACGGCGGTATCCTCAGCTTTATAGCTTTACAGCTTTATAGCTTTATAGCCCAGACTTATGTCTGGGTTCATGGTTTTGGGTACTGTTATTCGTTTGGTTTCCAGTGTTCTCCTCTGTCGTTAGCTTCTCTACGGATCGAAGTCCTATTCTCGTAGTAATCCCGTTGTCTTCTTTATTCTTTATTGTCACGACCTGTTTTGTTGCTATTGATTCACTCGTTTTAGTCCGTCTTGTTTTTGTCTTCCCTTTTTTCGCTACTAATTTTTTTTGTATTTTTCTTTCTATTCTGTGAGTCTTTATCATGTTTCACTTGTTTATTCAATGTTATTCTATTTTTACTTAAGTTCTTGGTCTTTGCTGCAGTTTTAATATCTACGGTGTGTCTAGAACTTTTTAATTTTATGTTTACTTTGGAGCTCAATTATTTGGCTTATTAAATTGTCCAATACTTCATTAAGTATTTGGGTGTTCTCATTGGTTTCCAACAGGAGCGTTTTTTGTAGTTGTTCGAACAGCGCTGCATTATTTTCGTGCAAACGTATTACGTTTAATGCTTCTTCATATTCATTTAGATCTGCAGTTCGTCGCTCAATCATCTCTTTTAGCTTATTTCTTTCCGTTTCAGTCTCTTGTAATTTTATTACTTGTTCTGCAAATGCTACTTTGAGTGACCCATTTTGCGCCAAGAGATTTTTATAATCCTTCGCGCAGTCGTCTTGTTCCTTTAGAAGCTTCAAATTAAAGTTTTGTGCTTTTTGTATTTCAGCGGTCAATTTTCTAATTCTACGGCAACCTGGTTTCTTGTTTGGGGCATTCTGGTACAGTCACTGGAACGATCAGAAAACGCAAAAAGTCGATTCGGATGAAGAGATTCGATCCAGGGCACGTCGTTACTGACGATTATTGAGTCCACCGCCTCAACCGCTACGCCAGCGGTACTTTACTTACAGCGACGAAATAAGTGTAGAGGTTGAAAGAACTATTTCTTAGAGTCGCAGATCGTTGTAATAAAAAAATCGACCGTCATTACACTTTTTTGCACACCCTCATTAGCTTTTTAGTTCAATATGACTCTATTGATAAAAAACTTTTATTTAGTCATTATAACGAGGCACTTACGTATAATATTGTGACGCGTTCGTTATTTTGGTTGTTATAATTTTTGAGAGTAGATCGCCAAAATGGTTTAAGGTAAACATCATGAAGAAACCAGAGGTTTAGTCAGCTCGCACACTACGAGTACTTACGTGTTAATAGGAAACAATACAATGCCACAAATCTAGGCCCCGATCGCGCTAAATTTTTGCTTGTGGCGCTCTGCGGTATATTTTAAGGGATGAAGATGAAGTTTTCCAAACGCTGGCCATTAGATAAAACAGAATCGAAACCATTGTGTAAGTATCATCATCATCACCTATTTGAGTCCACTGCTGTACATAGTGTACCTACCACTAATTAGAGGAGGATAACTCGAGTCAGTGACCGTGGCGGCCCCGGCTGAAGAATAGGCCCCTCCTAACCTCCTACCCGTGGATGTCGTACTAGGCAGGCGAGTAAGGGATGGGCAGCAGCTTCTCCTATTTTCACAAAGATTTTCAAATTCCCCCCACCCCCATCACAGGAAGTCACTCCGGAAATCTGTGGGGGAGGCCGCTGTTCAGCAGTGGACTTCAAACGGCTGGAATGATGATGATGAACTCGAGTCAGAACACGCATCCAGATCGAATCACAGGGTACTGAGCCGCAGGTAAATGGATCACGCCGCTCCCAAGCAGCTGAAGCAGCTCAACGGCTCAAAGTAGTTCTACTTCATCTGCGATTCATGCGACCCTGACCCTGATTAGAAACGATTTCATACGACAACAATTTGTATTATTTTCAACACTATTAAGCCCATATTAGAAAAGCTGACCCGTTTGATGAACTGATTGCTAGTACCTTATTGCATTGTTTGCTTCACTTTACCTGATTCATTTGAAATCATTCATAGATCTACTTGCGCGGTTCAAGAGCGCGAGCTGCGAGCTGATTTGCAGCTCAGGTATTTTGAGTGAGTTACCCACCGCTACCACTTAGAAACTTTGATGTACCAAATAAAAACTATAGTAGGTATTATTATAATATTATAACTACAAAATGTTTGTTTATTTTTAGATTTTGACGCCTTTTCTTTTTTAGTTACCAGCATAATTTTAGTGATACTTCATCATTTTATCCTATCTAAGCTTCTGAATTCTTTAACCTACATGATATATACTTTAAACATACATAAGCCTCTCGATTTGAGAGCAAAAGACTTGGCGGCAGGAATAAGATGCCACAGCCAGCCCGAAAGGGAAAAGCATAAAAAAATGCAAACTTCAAGAAGGAAAGAATGACACGATAATGTTACGCGCCTGTACAATATCGGGCCTGTAAGGACGTGGACACTCTGATAATGTACAGCCAGCCATATTCACAGCATCTAATTCTAAATGGGGGAATAAGATCTGCACTGACGTCCCGCGTTGGGGTTATATTCACAGCATTTTATTGCAATAATTTTTCCAATAATACGAAGCCACCTAGCTTTAGACGGCGGAGTCACATATCTCATCATGTCACATAGGAACCTACTCATCATGTCACATAGGAACCTACTCATCTATTACTTTCGTGACGTGGTTTATAAATGGTTCATATCTACCTACCTTATGTGAGGTACCTACCTACTTCCCTATGTTTGGTAGGTCTAGGTACAAAGTGTAGGTACGTAGTACCTAGGTATAATAAATACTTGGTACCTATACCTAGCTAGACCTACATAAGTAAGTACCTTACATAAAGTACGTAGGATTGTATAATATTATGCAAACACGTCACGAAAGTAATAGATGGCTTCCTAGTACCTAGAGCTAACCAAACTTAGGTAGAACTAAATAGCCTAAATGCGTAATAAAACACGTCAAAAAACTATAGATAGGTAAATAACTAGTACCTAGGTACTACGTAACTACCATCTATAATTTACTAGCCAACTTAGATATGAACAAAATGAGCAAATACGTCACGGTAGTACCTAATAGATACCTGCATATCCAACTTTCATATGTGCTACCTACCTACCTACCAAGGTATCTTGATTAACCTAAATACCTTACCTGACTTCTTCTGACAGACTTTTATTTCTGTTTTAGTGTGTGGCTAGGCGGAGCAATGATCTATGAAATGCGGGGCGGTGGCGCGGGCAGAAAGTGTATGAGAATGGCCGGACATAGGGCTTAGTGGCGCGTATTAGGGTCGACCTATGTCCAGCAGTGGACTAGTGTGGGCTGATGATGATGATGGCTACAATGGAGGCCAATTTCATACGTCAGTTTCGAAATTGAAAATCTATGGAACTTCAATCGAAGTAACAAATTATGTAGGTAGGTACTAACCAATTACTTACAATATATTTTTATTTTATCTAGATCGATCGACACCTATCTTACATATGAAATAACGGCTAGGTTAGAAGTACAACAAATTCAGAAGATGAAGATACTACCTAATAAGAAGATGTGTAGGTATCACAAAAATTATGCTAGTAACTAACAAATGTTAGTAACTTACCTACATTAGAGGTAGGTACAGTATGTCCAGTGGACTTCAATAGGTAAAAGATACCTCCTACATAATAGTTTCGATTCTGTTTTATCTATATCCAGCCAATTCTATCCATAGCCAGCGTTTGGAAAACTTCATCTTCGTCGCATATAATATACCTACCACAGAGAGCCTCAAGACGAAAGCCTACAGTCAGTGCGCGTTGCCAGCACCAAAAAGTTACGAACGCCGACCACACACCGAATGACGCAGTGTTGAAAGGCCCCGCACCCTATGGACCGACGACATTGCGAAGGTTACTGTAATTCACTGAATGGAAATGGCTCAAGACCGTTCGTCGTGGCACTCTTTATGGGAGGCCTATGTTCAGCAGTGGACTTCTGCAAAATGATAAAATATTTTTGTGATACATGTCCTCTAATAGGTAAGTATCCAAAAGGGAGGTCATTCAACTTATCGTTGATGTGTATATACTAATTCCGGAACATTTTGTATACATACACTAGTTCACTGAAGTAAAAGATAAATCTCTCTTTTTCGAGGTACGACACGCAAGGTACATCGATGGCAGCACTGGGTATGTTTTGGCTGAAAACTATTTTATCCTCCGAGCTCCTAGACTAAACTCAACAAACCAAATTAACTTTTTTAATGATCAAATACCAAAATCAATCTTCGTGACATGTAAATAAAGTTTAAAGTCGTTTGAAGCGAAGTGGCAACGCCGCAATGAGCCGATTTTCAATAACTTTATTTGAATTTTTTGGCGGGAAAACTGTTTTTGCTTATATCTCTGAAACCTTTTCAGCTACAGGCCTGAAATTTTTGGTACCTTAGGCACTAATTATGAGCTAAAATCCTGCCTAAAGTTTATTGCCCTCTGATCAGCGGTTTGGCGTAACGAAATGTGTAAGCTGGGGACCCGGGTCTACAGCTTACACATAGTTTTTTGCTTATATCTCTGAAACCTTTTTAGCTACAGGCCTGAAAATTTTGGTACCTTAGTCACTAATTTGGCACTAAATATCTGGCTAGTTTTCATAGCTCTCGCGTCAGCCGTTTGGCAGTACTGGATGTGCAAGCTGTAGACCCGGGTCTCCAGCTGACACATAGTTTTTGGCTCATATCTCTGAAACCTTTTAAGCTACAGGCCTGAAATTTTTAGTACCTTTGGCACTAATTTGGCACTAAATATCTGGCTAGTTTTCAAAGCTCTCGCGTCAGCCGTTTGGCAGTACTGGATGTGCAAGCTGTAGACCCGGGTCTCCAGCTGACACATAGTTTTTGGCTCATATCTCAGAAACCTCTTTGGCACCTAAATTTTGAATTGGATTTTCAGATTGCACCAATTATGCACTAAATATTTGCATACTCAGAATTCAGAAATTCGTTATGTGTAAGCTGTAGACATACACACGTGCGATATGTCAATTAAAAAATAGACAAATTCATGTCGAAAATATCTACATCCTACTTCCTACTAATATTATAAATGCGAAACTTTGTGAGGATGTTTGGATGTTTGTTGTTCAATCACGCCCAAACAGCCGAACTAATTTGGATGAAATTTGGTACAGAGATTGATTATAGTCTGGAATAGCATATAGGCTACATTTTATGAAGGTACCACGCGAGCGAAGCCGCGCGGGGAAGCTAGTACTAAATAGAGTCAATTTGAGTTTGACTTTTAGGGGCTTGCGATATCTTTTAGCTATATTATATCGCACGCCATCAAACTTCAGAGTAACTTTTGAAACGAATACATATCGATGACATACGGCTTTATTCAGATTCAACTTACTGAAATGCCCATTCCCAATAATTTTGATTTTGTGCCGTTGCCTCTTATTCTTGCTTCAGCACGGTTCCTTTTCATTTCTCTTTCGTATTCCCTACCAGCAATTCTGGACAATATAAAAAAAACTTGCACTACAAACTGGAAATAAAAAACACTTACCTAACAGCACTAATAATCATTTTGGGGGGATTTGCCCATACTCGCTAAGTATAGCTAACCCACAACCCGCATGCCCAGTAGGGCATGCGAGTTGTGGCGGGTTGTGGCGAGAGCACATAAAGTTATTGTTGTTGATAAGCAACGCTGCTGCCTATCCCCAAGCTTTTCCCATAATCGCTTCTTAGACAGCTGACATCCTAGGTCAGCAATGGAGAGCCTTTTTTTTTTTTTTTTTTTAACGTGGGGAAATCCTCATGGATCCCTCCTTTTGCGGGGGCAAAAGAAAGGGTATGTCGGACTCTTACCGACTAAAACCACCACGTTGGCCAGCGTCCATGCATGTCAAGGGGCTCCGGGATCTCCAATGGAACGCACCGGTGCCCCTCTCGCATTTTGCCTTTTGTGTGGAGCACAATCCCGGGAATGGCACCCATAGCCACGACCAGAACCCGCGCACAAAGTGCGCGGAGCTCACGGCGGCACTTGCCTGGAGTGCCGCCGCCATCCCGAATCCGCTAACGAGCAGCCGGAACCCCGCTCCGACCACCCACGGACCCGAAAAGTCCCCTGTCACTCGGCAGGGGCTACCGCTCGCCCCCCTCACGGGGCAGGCGGTGCGCAGCTGTCGATACCAACAACCCGCAGCACCGCCACCTTCCCAGAGCGGGATCGGCCTCGCTCCGATCCCACTCAGCAGCCTCCGGATCATACACAAGGTAGCTAGGCGAGTCAATCATGCGGCTACACGATCGAGTCTCTGTTGCCACCTAAATGTTGTCGGGATAGAGAGTTGCGGAGGCGGTGGTCCCACCACCACCCCATCACTCTCGGTGTTACGCCGCATTATTTTTTACAGAGGTTTTCTTCCTCTCCTCCTTCCCAGAGTGGGATCGGCCTCACACCGATCCCACTGAACGGCCTCCGGACCATACACAAGGTAGCTAGGCGAGTCAATCATGCTTATTCACGATCGAGTCGCTTTTGCCACCTAAATGTTGTTGGGATAGAGAGTTGCGGAGGCGGTGGTCCCACCACCACCCCATCACTCTCGGTGTTACGCCGTTGTTATTTTTTACAGAGGTTTTCTTCCTCTCCTCCTTCCCTGAGCGGCCTCAGTCCTGACCATACATGCCGAACGGTAGTGAGGTGAGTCGACCATGTCGCGTGTAGCCATGATAATGGCACATGGTCGAATCCCCCTCGCCACCAACATGTTGCCGGGATTGAGAGTTGCGGGGGAAATGGTACAAAGTAAACTACATAACCACAACCCCATCACTCTCGGTGGTACGCCGCGGGTAATTTTTTAGAGAGGTTTTCTTCCTCGCGGCCCGGGCGGCTAAGCCAAGACCCTCAGTCCACGAGTCACGAGTGACCACGTGGGTTCCGAGCTCCCATCCCTGCTCCATCCACTGCGCCCTTTGCTCAGTCAAAGGGACGCGCGGAGAAGCTAACCTCCCCTAAACCCCCCCAGTGTTTGGTCCGCGCCAGTGTGCCGACAACCCCCGCTTGGAGGCTGTCGGCACACCGGAACCCCCTATCCGCCACCCGGGGACGCGCCACGTCGGAGTTCACCTCTCCGCCCACTGGGACACCCCAGCAGGTCCGTGGAGCAATGGAGAGCCTAGCCTAGCCTAGCCTATTCTTCGGCCAGGGCCACCAAGGCACTTACATATTAAATTCTTCAAATATTTTATCTTCATTTATTCCTAGACTTTTTCTTGTCGGATGTGTGCTAATAATCTCGTAATTATCTTCACTGATATCCAAATCTACTTTGAGGTCGTCGTTATCTTTAAAGAAAATGTATTGGTTCTGTACCACTCCATCTTTAGCACATTGGATCGTTTTTGCTTGAATGCTAAAGATAGTAAATAAAAATAATATGTCGCCCGCATTCATCTTTGCCATTTTTGTCAACCTTCTATTGACAGTTCTCAAAATCCATAGACTCAGAATACATATTCTGAGTCCATAGGTATGGTCAGAAGTTTTTATTCAACCAATCCATAAATTAATAGAGGTATTATCTTGGTATCTAAATACCAACCTTCCTGCATCTTGATGATTTTCCATATTTTCCAGATGTTCGATTTGGCGGACTCAGAGATCGCAACCGAAGTAACGTTCACGGAACAATTTCGTAACTTGGTTGCGAAGATCAAAAACATAATCTACTACAAAGATGACACTCGCTACCCCACCAAAGAACTCTCAGCATTATCCGTCGTATCGACTGAAGTTATGGGTCTTGTGGAAGGATTTCTAGCATCAAATAGGGCGCCGAATTCTTTTGATATAATGGAGTTGGGTGCTCGGCACCCTCATTTGCAACTGTATAACCATCAGAACTCACCTTTTATAAACGCTGTCGATATATTGCTAAGCAGTGGACTCAACAGAGAAATCACGTACGGGCTTATAAACGTGGTAGAGCGAAAACTTGCTGAAGTAAGGGGGTCTACAGACATTGCGGCCGTCAAGAAGACGAATTACATACGCTTTGTAGAAGACATCGCCAGCGTTACATTTGAAATATTCGGGGACACAGAAAAGTCATTCAACTTTGTGGATAACATTTGCGGCCTTATCACAGATTGTAGAGTACCGATCAAGCATAAAGATTTCTGTAAGTTGAATCAACTATCCAAAGAACTCAGACAGTCCTGTGAAGACCTTGTAGACATTGTTTGTCCAAGTGAAGGCAAGGTTTTGGATCAAAACTTGCTACAGAAATATCACCAAATCTACATGAACGTAGTCGCTGCATCCGACAAAGATCTGTGCAATGTTGGTGAAGTATCTCGTCAGGGAACGAAAAAGGCCAGAACGCCATACCTAAGGATGTGTTACATGTATTGCAAGACAGTGTCACAGTTGGAACAGGATGAGAATCGGACTGAAACCACAACCGACTCGCCATACTTTGCCGTGTTAGAAAAGCCATTGCATGATATATTTGGGAATATGATCAACAACAAGGAAATCCCCGTCACAAATCTGGAGCCGATATGCAAGAAGTTGAACGTGAATCTCATACCAAAGTTGATACTGAACTTTTGTCCGTCTATCGCTCTGACCGGCCCTCATAAAGAAGCGTCTGAATACAATTTCAACAACTTGCTTCATGTCGTTTACGATTTCAAGAATCCTGAGGAGAATTTGTTCGTGGATCCTGTTACAAACTTCGCTCCGTTGCCGAGATCGCCCGATCCTCAATGCTTGACATACGTTGTTCTTCACAACTGGGTGCTGGCGCATATAATCAAGAAAATCCACACTTCGCCTGATGAGAACAGCTTGCAGCAGAGCATGGACGCGCGCACTAGGTTCCTCAACAATTACATGGAACTGGAAAGGTTCAATATCACCAAGGACTTGTTTGGTAACAACAAATACCTGGCATCGCTTCACACGACTATTGATCTGGATAAACTGTTTGTGTTCATGCCGCAGCTGATCGAAGTGGGAAAGATATTGAAATGTTTGAAAATCATAGATTCACTGACGGAGCGCCAGTTGATGTGTAGCGCGAACCTGAGCAATCTAAGAGATTTGATACTTTTTAAATTGGCGACGAATCCAAAAGTACAAAGTAACTGGAGGTATTGTCAGTACCTCAGATGCTCGGAGTTGAAAGTGGATTTGATCCTGAACAATTTGAGCAGCTGGTCGGCAGAAGGCGCTTTGGAAGTGTTGGACTACTTGCGGTTTCTGGTGAACCACGAGTCTCTGGAGGAAGGCTTGTATGAGAAGTGTAGTGACTGGATGGTCAAGATTCCCCTCTACGATCAGGTAACCACATTGATATAAGAATAACTTTGTCTGCAACATGCTATAAATTCTTTCTATGTTCTTAATTTTTTTTAGATATCTCCAATAATGGGTACAAACCACTGGTACTCCATTTACGAAAAATCACTTGAAAACCCAGAGATCATCATAAATACTCTGATGGACAGTCAGCAGGTAATACATTTAGTTCTAACTCTTTATATTCTTGAAATACCAAATATACAATAACTATGCCTTATTACATTTATATATCCTCTCTGCCTATAGTTTTATTTTTAGTTATAGTTATATTTTTTTCCGTAACTTAAATTAATCAATTTATTTTTCTATTCTTATATTATTATTATTTTTACTGTCTGACATTATTATTAATAATTCAATTTTATCAAGATGTTTCGAATTGTTGTCTTTTTTATTTTTTGCATGTTTAGTTTATATTATCTAATTTTGATTTAATTTATATTGTTATTACAAAATTGCAGGCAGAATACATTGCTACTTTTATAAAATGTATAACATCTATAACACATGTATTGCAGGCAATAAAAAGTATGATTTATGATGATAGTCGGCCTTATCCACAGGAAAAACATCTCACTAATATTTTGCATGTACGAATTTTATAGATATAAAATAGTCTGGAATTACATATAGGCTTCTGCTTATACGGACCAAGGCGCGGGTTTTCTCACAATTCCCTTCACCGTTATGAGCACATATATTTATTTATTATATATATTTTTGGAATAAAAAAATCGATTGGTGTTCGACAGAGATTCGAACCACGACCTTCAGATCGAAAGTCGTGGTACCTACCTCCCAGTATAGCTAATAAGCTAATTGTTTCAGTTTAAGCTGTGCTTGGAGTGGGCAGATGTGCATGTGGTGTCGGAAAACATGAAGAATCTGATCGTCACAAACCTTTTGAGGCAACTATTCGAATACACCAACCAAGCCACTCCCGCCCTCGTCAAAGAATTACTCTTGAGACTTCCATCGACAGACGCCCTAGATTTGATCCAAGACGAAATGTCCAAAGTCAGAAACGTAGAAATCCTACAAGTCTGCATCGACTTTATATCAGAAAACTTCTTCGATTGGAAGTGTTTCGAAAACATAAAGATTGGTCTTCAAATTATGCTTGAAATCGACGCTAACATGAGGTTTATGTTCTGGGAACTCATCGAAAACCCTCTATTAATGATCGAACAGTTCCTAATGAACTCCAAACTGGATGTACTGGCCAGTATTTTGAACAAAATATCGCCGAATCTGAAGAAGGATCCGAGTGGCGACAAGCTGTACTACAACATCAAATCTATAGAGAGTTTAGTGATCTCTCGGAACGCAGTGGACGCTCTTCTAAGATTCTATGCGGAGAAAGCTTTGGACATGAAGAATCCTAGAAACATTTGTCCCGTTGCGCCGAAACCAACTGACGAGTCGCTGCTTCAGTCTATAGATTCGATAAACATAGAAGCGGCGACGAGGCCCTTTGTGATGCCCGATCAGATACCCACGAAGGAGCAGTGGGTCGAAGACTATTCTGTGGATAGATGTATGATGTGTCACACGTCGATATTCTCAATGATAATCAGACGCCATCACTGTAGGCGGTGCGGCAGACTTGTTTGCCATGCTTGCTCCAGGCATAGAATGCAGGTAAATCATCATGTATAATGACTTAGTCTGATAATCAGACTAAGTCATTATAATTATGTCGCATGCCAACTACCATCTCTATACCTCATCTGTTGGCTGGTACAAAATTAACTGGCAATAAGTCTTCTTTTTGTATAAAATGTTATAATATATTTTGTGTCATCATCATCAGTCTGACTGAAGAAACCGGCTAGACAAACCTCCCCCAAAGAGTGACCAACGGTCTTGAGCCTTCTCCATCCACCGACTTCCCGCCGCGACTTCCATCGGATGGGAGGCGTTCCTACACTGCGTCATCCGGTTTGTGGTCACCATTCGAGAACTATTATCCCCCGGTCGGTTCTACGAGCTACATGCCTTGTCCATTGCCACTTAAAATTTTCTAATCTACCGGTTTCCTCGTTCCGTATTTTAACTAGGGCTTGCTTATTGTGACGCTGTTTAGTTATTATTAGTTCAGTGTCCAGGTTGAGGTATGGTGGCCCTAAAAAGGGCCTATGACCGTCGGTGAAAGAATCAGGGTGTTGAAAGGATTAAAGTGTTTTAGCCTCTTTTTAACTAATGAAACTCCGCCATCTCTCTTTCCATAGCCCGATAAATTTGATAAACGGATTTTTTGCAGATACCGACATACCCTAGCGGCGTAAAATTCCGCGTTTGCGAAGACTGTTTCACGCAAACGATGAACCGCCAGTCCAAATCCTACCAGGACCCTATGATGCTAAGCAGTAACTCTGACTCTGCGAACAGCGGGGTGACTTGCCTCGATTGGTGCCTTACTGCTAGTGCCCCAAAGAATGATGCCGTGAGAGTTGAGTTTAGTTTTGAGTTCACGCCGAATGTGACGCTCTGTTTGTCGATTATGAAGATGCATTCGATCAATTTGGATTATCCAAGGTGTGTACTTGCCCAACTTCATTCTCTTAGCCTATTTTAACTGCCTTATCCACAGAAATCACTGCTGGTCTTATTTAACTTATTCTATAGTCCATATCAAAATATACCTTATAACGAACATACATAAAATATTAAAAATTCCTGGCCTGAGGCCAGGAATTTTTAGTAGCCTCTCCATGTTTTCATGTAGGTATTGTTATCCGATTGTTGGTATTTGTAGTATCTACCACCCGTGGATGTCGTAAAAGCCGATTAAGAAAACAATCTAGGGGATGGGCTTAAGCGTCCCCTATTTTAACCACTCAGCAACCCGCGTGCCCAGCATGGTGAATATAGTCTAATTAATAGTCCCCCTGATAGGAAGTCGTTCTAGAAATCTGTGGGGGCGGCCTTAGTTCGGCAGGGGACATCCTACGGCTGTAATATTGATGATGATGTTTGTATTCCAGGTTCCTGCTAGACCGAAGTGACGAAGTAGCACGTGAGTTGTCAAGTGGAGGAGACGCGAGGCTGCTGGTGCGAGCGCGGAGGTCGCTTCTACTGGCCGCCGCTGAACTCTACTCCAGAACGCACCATGAAAGCACGTAAGAGTTTAACTATCATGAACACTGTCACTCCAAACCACATGTACATGCACACACACCAACACACACACTCACTTTATACACACACACCCTTAACCATACACACTCATACACACACACACACACACACACACACACACACACACACACACCAACACTCACACTCTCTTCATACACACACCTTTACCCATTTACACTCACACTCATTCAAGCACGTACCTAAACATAAACACCCCCATACACACAAACGCATAAAAACAACACCAACACTCTTTATTACTCGTATACCTCACACTCCATTACAATAAAATCATTTACAATCACACTTACTACTCATTACTACTTAGATTTATTTTTATATTAAACTTTTTTTTACCTGTAGACGTACACATAATCAATTTCTATTTAGCTTTACTGTCAAACCGGTTCCGGCGGGGGCATAGGTACGCCATCTTACAGGATCTCCTAGTTTGGGTACCTATAAAATATGTTTTCCAATCAGGTCCAACGATCACATTTTATACAAAACCTGATGTACATTAGCATAAGTGAAGTTTGTTACCGAAATAAATTTATCTTTATCTTTATCTTTCCTACCATTATTTATGACTAGCTGACTAGCCCGCAACTTCGTCCGCGTGTTCAAGTATGTTCCTACCTTGACTATTATCACTTCGTAGTTCGTACACTTCACGATCTCGATTTTGCCATCCCGTGCTATGTGTGTATGGAAGCCTCAGTCCGTGAGGCCTATTCGCACTCGACCGTCATTATTTCAAAATGATTTCCTCCTAATATTCGGTTTGAAGAATATTTATTTTCTCTTTAGAAATAACAGGAATTTCGCTTATAAGAGAAACTTAATCTAAGATAATCTAAGTTTTCATTTTTATGAAGTAGGGGCAGCGAGCGTACATGTCTTACTTAAAATTTCTTATTGAAAAAAATTTTAATATAGATGACGGTTGCTCGAAAAAATATTTAATCTGAAACCCCGGTAATTGTGGTAAAGCCGCACGGACAATAGCGGGCAGTTGTCACTGATTAGAAAATAATTACTTAGGACCTAAGCCAAGCGGCGATTTTTCATCCGACTTGATTTACAAATATTGGGTTTTCGGAATAAAAAGATTTTTTAGTAAATTAATCTTTTGATAAAGAAACACCCTTTTGCTGTTATCCTATCCTAACGAATGCTTATAAATGTGAAAAAACGACCGGCTCTGGCAACCTTACTCACCGCAGGAACGCAACACAATATTTGGTAAGGATCTTCTGTAAGGCGGAGGTACCTCCCCAGGGGGGCTGCTCCAATTTAGAACGAGAAAATCTCGATGTTGTGGTTCTTTCAATAAATTTAGTCTATAACATCTTTCTTGTCTATGCCTTGCAAGTAACAACCTCCATAAAAGTATATATGTATTCTGTGTTTTAATTTTGTTTGCTTGGTGCCCACCCACGTATTTATTTATTTATATTTCATTGCTCATATTTTTTTATGCACATCGTTGTTTTGCCCGCGTGATGTCACCCTGTTAGGTCCAGTCTGAAAACCAGCGCTGCTTCCCTACTATGTTCGGGAGTGGCAGAAGCTGAGACTTGGACCTGGTTTGGCCGCACGCGCACACTTGCACTATAAAAGATGTTTGTACCTACCTTCTTACTCCATGTCTTATGTACCTACTATCCTTATGTCTTTATGTTAAGTTTCTTTGTCTGTTATCTTTTTTTTACCGTGTGTGTGTGTTGTCAAATAAATAAATTCTATTATATTCTATTCTGTGCCCTACCTCCTCCCCGACTTTACGGCTGTGTGTTTCAGCGAGTGGTCGGCGCGCGTGGGCGTGAGCGGCGACGCGCGCGTGGCGGAGACGGGCGCGGCGCACGCGGCGCGCTGCCTGGCGCACGCGGACGCCATGGCCACCCTCGTGCGCCACCAGCTGCACCACCTCGTGCCGCACCACAACGCGCACCCCAGTACGTATCCTCCTATCCTACACATGTTATAAATGCGAAAGTGTGGATGGATGGATGTTTGTTACTCAATCACGCCCAAACGGCGGAACAGATTTGGATGAAATTTGGCACAGAGATACATTATAGTCTATGGATCTGAGTGTTGGGCTACCAAAGGGACGGATGAAAGAAGAGTGCATGCGGCAGAGATGCGAATGTTGAGATGGATGTGCGGAGTGACAATAATGGACAAAATAAGAAATGAGTACATCAGAGGAAGTTTGAAAGTAGCGCCAGTGACGGAAAAGTTGAGAAGTAATAGGTTAGCATGGTATGGGCATGTCATGAGGAGGGATGACAGTCATGTAACGAGAAGAGCGTTAGGTATGAATGTGGATGGATATAAGACTAGAGGAAGGCCGAAGAAAAGATGGATGGATTGTATTAAAGATGACATGAGTAAGAAAGATGTGAGTGCGGAGATGACGGCTAACAGAAGAGAGTGGAAGAAGAAAACATGTTGTGCCGACCCCACATAATGTGGGACAAGGGCAGGAAGAAGAAGAAGAAGATACATTATAGTCTATAGAATAGCACATAGGCTACTTTTTATCTGCCAATGGGTTGCCAAGGGGCCAAGGGTTTTTTAAAGTAATACAAGATACTAATTTCTATGTCCCTTCTTCAATTCTATGTCTTTTCTATACCTAAAAGATATAACCCCATTATCCATACTCCCGTGGTTGGCACTAATTACAGACAAAATACGTTTATGTGGCGAGCAGGCGACAACTTTAATAAGCGGTTAGACTTAGACCTATTCTGCACGAGTGTTGGTTCGGCTAGACAGCGGCTGATCAGTGAATTCTTTGGTGATAAGGTCAATTTACAATAAAGTTAAAACCAATTAGATTATATTCCTACTGGTTTGTCTTTAGTGAGTTGTTCTAAGTTGTTATTGTTTCTACCATGTTTTTAAACGTGAAACCTGTTATTGGCTATCTTTTATGTACTTTAATGCTTACTTAGATTATTAAGCTGTTGGTTTTCCAATAAATAAATTTTAATAATAATATTTTTTAAAGTAATAAGTATAATGGCAATAAGACGGGCCTAGGACGAGAATAAATAATAGCCTTGCGCTATTTGCACTGACTTTTACTCTGAAAGAAAACACATCTGGTACTAACGTATTACGGCTTCCAGTAGTCAATTGTGGCTTGACCTCCTTATTATCCTCCTACAGGTCAAATCGTCCGCTCGCTGCTCGAGGCTGAGAAATGGGAGCTAGCACTGGAGATAGCCACTAAGTCCGGACTCCCGCGGAACAGCGTGTTGGCCGCGTGGGGGAAAGCCTGCCTGAAGGCCGGCTGCTTCAGGCAAGCGCGGGACAAGTTCGCGCATTGCTTCAAGAGTGCACTGAATGTGTGCGCTGAGGTCACTGAGGACTGCGACTTGAAGGAGGCTTCCGATAGCCCGTTTGTCAATCGAAGGTAAGTCGACTCCCGCGTAACAGCGTGTTCGCCGCGTGGGGAAAGGCCGGCTGCTTCAGGCAAGCGCGGGACAAATTCGCGCATTGCTTCAAGAGTGCGCTGAGGTCACTGAGGACTGCGACTTGAAGGAGGCTTCCGATGGCCCGTTTGTCAATGGAAGGTAACAAAATTAAAATTCAATGGAAGGTAACAAAATTACAATAAATAAAATAAATACAAATGAATGTTAGTAAATGTCATAAAACCTATGTTAAGTTTCTAGACATTAGGTTCTCGATGTTAAATGGTATCTTAGAAAATTTCGGATGTTTGTTGTACAATCACGCCCTAACGGCTCAACCTATTTCGTTGAAACATGGAATAGCTAAAGTTCTTTACCTGGAATAACAAATAGGCTACTTTTTATGTAGGTACCACGTGAGCGAAGCCGCAGGCGTAAGCTAGTTATATATGAATCTTGTACTAACTTTGTATTTCAGGTTGCGCAGTATAAGATACTCGGAGAGAACTAGTTCAGTATCAAGCGTCCAGTCTGACGGGCGACCGCGAGCCAACCCGCCGCTGCTGAACGAAGTCATCGGCATGCTCGAGGACATGAACTACCCGGTCAATCACGTGCTCCTGCATAAAGCAGAGTCTATCAAGGTTTGTTTTTCTTTATACAACTTTATGTCGGCAAACTAGCCCACTGCCCACCCGATGGATAGCGATTACGCACGGATTGTAGACCCGTGAGACACTTCACGTATTATAAAAAGTGTTCCGTAACCAGTATACTACCCCGAACGGGGCTTATTCTATTAACATTTTAAAAAACTTAATTTTTGAAATCAGCTGTTTTCTGTCTTTTTTCCATATTTTGTTTGACTAGATAAATTAATAAATACTATTGTTATTTGCACGCCGTATTAACGGTGAAGTATGTGAAACAGCTTATTGTTAAGATCTATGTACAACCATGCTTCTAGCAAAATAAATCATTTCATTTCATCTTCATAACTTTATAATTAAAAGTACGGGAAGTTCGGCATCAAATTGCTACCTAAAACAGCTGAATAATTGAGTATGACCTGATTTAACCCCAAAAAACAGTTTTTTTTTCATAGTGTTTTTCAATGAAAAATTTTGAATCTTCAAAACTCAGCAAACGTTATTGCCAGTTGGATATAGAATGAGCCCCTTTCGGTATACATAATTCAGACACATGGGCCTGTAATTTCACCGTGTACCGGTGTTCAATAGAAATACGGTAACCGGACTTCATAATCCACTCAAAAGAGTGGATTATAAAGTCATTGATTTCTTCGAAATACGTGTCGCATGCTGTTTTACCACAAGGGTCAATGCTATCGCTCACTCTTTTTACCAATGCATATAAAACTATATTTATCTTTGGCCTATTTTTGTAATAAGAACTGAAAATTCTGTCTACATGACGCGATTTATATATTCTTGTTTCAGAACACAAACGAAAAACTGACATCAATGAACACAAGCAAGAAGAAGATCCAACTAACAGAGCCAGCTCTCAACATTATGCACATTTTGGCTAGCGTCAAGAAAATAAAGCAAGGAGACTATAGCGACTTCCAAACAGCTACACTACCGCCTAAGAAAAGCTTGGCACAAGGTAAGAAGTTACATATTAAATTTTAACACTATATACATGTCATTAACAGTGATTATTAAATAACTTATTTTCTAAAACAATCATAGTTTGTTCAATGTTTGAATGCATCAAATTAAAAAACAAAAACTTTTTTTGGTTTTGAAATTATTAAATATCTGAATGATTGTTCCTTTGAGTCTGAATCACGATGTGTATACAATATATCTGGGGTTTTTAGTTAGAATTTACAAAAAACATGACTTTTATTTACACAAAGAAACTTAAAACTAATACAAGTTAATATTTACAAAATACACAAGAAACAGTTGAGCCATCTAAAGACCGTTACAAACGATCTATAGATAGCTCAACTGATCCAGTTCACTACCAGTCGGAAGCGTCCCCAAGACGCTGGCGGAATTGCCACGCTGGATGGCAATGCTAATGCGCTGGGCCAAATAAGAGAAAATTTTTAAAATTTTTTTCTTTATTTTCTTTAGTTAGATGACAAAAAATATAGCCAAGGTTTCGGAGAGTCAAGTGTAAATATTCTGAGTGTCAATTCAGTTGTTGCAATTTCTCAAAATATCTTCATTTGAAAGCGCTTTTATAATAGCCGTCTTTGTCGTTTTGATCTTTATGAAAGGGATGGCAGCTTTTAGAGCTATCAAAGTTAGTCTAGCTAGGATTAATGCAATAAAAAGACACCTTAAACATTATTATAAATGCGAAAGTTGGTGTATGCATGCATGTGTGTATGTATGTACGTGTGTTAGTGTATTTTTGTTACCACTCAGCTCCGTAACAGCTGGACGAATTTTTATGAAATTCCGTATGGAGATAGCTTGAACCTTGGGAACGGACATAGGCTAATTTTTACCACCGTACCACGCGATCGCAGCCGCGGTTGGATGCTAGTTTATTAATAATAATAATGTATTTATTTCATTTCAAGCACACACATAAAGTATACAGTAGGTAAAATACTAGAGGTGACTTATAAAATAAACTAAGCACAAAACTTTGTTAACAGAAAAATAATAATAATAACAGTTGAAAATTAAGCTAAAATAATATTATACTAGGAATGAACTCTGTTTTCTACGACTAAGACTACAAGTAGAAAACAGAGTTCAGATCACCAACCACAGGCAGCGTGCCCAAAAGGCTGGCGACGCTACCTCGTTGGATCGCTATACTGATCCTTTGTCCAAAGTAAGCACCAGTCCTTCGGTCATTGGTCTCATCCACCAGCCTCCTAGATAAAGCATATCTTATAAAATAATATCTTGTTTACAATTCAAATTCATTTAAACATAACCTACACTAAGACATAGACTTGTGTTATAGGTCCTGCTATCCTTCCAATGGTCTCTAATGTCGTAGCCATATAATAAACTTTTTTTTATTTTTCAAGGCCTTCTAAGAAGGAACAACAACCACGCCGAGCCTAAAGTGGACATCAGCAAAAAGCTAGACCCGTTCTTCTACACTAAGACATAGACTTGTGTTCTAGGTCCTGCTATCCTTCCAATGATCTCTAATGTCGTAGCCATATAATACACTTTTTTTTATTTTTCAAGGCCTTCTAAGAAGGAACAACAACCACGCCGAGCCTAAAGTGGACATCAGCAAAAAGCTAGACCCGTTCTTCTTCCAAGAATGTGTGTACTACCTCAGCAACTACGGATCTCACACGGCCAACATAGCGTTTTACATGAAACACAGCAACATGACCGAAGTGATCAGATACTGTTACGACAACCTGGTTGATAAGGAGACGTTCACTGAGTCGGTGTATATGGAGTGCTTGAAGAAGGACAAAGTGAATGAGCTTTTCAATGCTATGAGCGAGATGGATAGCACGCTGGATATGTTCGCTGTAAGTTTTATATTGAACTAGCTGTTACCCGCGACTTTGTCCGCATCAATAAAAGCTAGTATTTAACCTCATAATTTTAACCCCCTAATTTGCCCCCTTTATGAATGACTAGCTTCCGCCCGCGGCTTCGCTCGTGTGGGATCATTTTAAAATACTTAAAGTTTAGACCATTTTTTTTAAAAAAATCTTTTAAATGTCAACCCATAACACTTGGAAAATATTTTTTTTTGTATAATATCAAAAAAAAAATGCATTGTTTTGCATTTAATACAATGTCGCTCTATCAGCGCCAAAAGCCCAGAAACATCCCGAATATTTACGTCGGGAGCGGTGTGGACTAGGTCAGTTGGTTCGAGAACAACGACCCTCCCTAGATACGGAGATCTAGGATGGGTCGTGATTCGAATACCGCCTGAAGCCGTGTTCAAACGGCGTCCGATATGTCACCTAAAATACCTTAAAAATTTATTTCAAAATATCTATAACTTTTTTACTATTTTATCTTTGCATATAGATAGATAAATTGTTTATTTGACACACACACAAATACAGCACAGAGATAAAAGCAAACAGAAGAAACAACAGTAGGTAACAATCACACAAAATAAAATAAAGCGTAGGTACTTAATAGGTAGGCAGGTGAACATTAAAAAAAAATATATATATATATATATATATATAGGTACTAATTACAGTCAATTCTCAAAGACATCGCAAGTCCATGAAAGTAAAAGTTAAAATTTACTTTACTCAATAGACGTAAGGATTTTGAATGACATATTTGAAATTTTACATAAAAATAATGTTATACTTTCTCAGGAGTACATAATGCACATATGCCGGACGCTGGAGATGTCGAAACGGCTAGAGGCGCTGTACAATGTGCAGTGCGGCAGCGGTCAGAACGCTCGCGCCGCCGCGACCTGCGCCCTGCTGTACTCGCGGCCGCTCAAGGCCGGCATGTTCGCGGCCGCGCTACACGCGAGACAGCACCATCTAGCGGCGGCGATGCAGCATCTCTACCGGTGTGCGCCCGTTGCCTCTACCAACAGTAAGTAAAGGGTCATTCCATGTAACATGTGTTACATGTCGTACACATTTACGTTGCTTTTGAACAATGTTTTTAAAAGAAACCATATTTTATGGTTTCCCAACCACTCCTTACTCCACAGTTCTTTAAAAATAGATCTTAATTTCAAATATTCTTCACCGGATTTCCTAAATTCTACCCTAAGTGTGTGTAACAAGTGTTACGTTTGACATGGAATGACCCTAAAGCCGTGTTCATACATCTAATACTATCTCATAATATTAATTCTGTCTTCGCGCGTATGAGTGCAAACCCTGTTTATTTTTAATCATATATTTTTTTTGCTGTGTTTGTATACTATTGCTTACTACCTACCTAATACTTACCCTGTTAGAGTGCTCGTGAAATTTGTAATTCATTCAGACGAGTGTGAGTGCCCACACAAACCCTACGTGGTTTTTAGGGCACGAAATTAAAATCGTAACCGTGTTGAATCAAGTGTAGAATGCATAAATAAAAAATAAAACTAAAATGTATTTTAAAATGCGCACGATATCGCAAGCCCCTTATAAGTCAAACTCAAAATAGACTTTATCCAGTAGAGATGAGGATCTTTAAAATACATTTTAGATGACATATCGCACGTCATATGAACACAGCTACAGTCCCACGGACGATAGAAAAAGAGTGCTTGCTTGCTAGACGTGTCACTGATTGTATCAGGTCAGTGACCAGGTTGAGGTATGGTGGCCCTGAAAAGGGCCTATGACCGTAAGCACCTAGACCGAAGGAGTCAGTGTAGTGAAAGGATTAAAATGCTCACATCTCACTTGCAAAAGTGAGATGTGAGATGTGTGAGATGTGAGATGTGTGAGATGATGGTCAAACGCCTAACCATCATCAAAAAAAATACATGTCACATGTTTGAAAAATGAATATTGTTTCCAACACATGTCTAATTCGTTAATCAATTGGAAATTAACCTTATTTACATTTAAATACGGGCTGATTAAAAATCTGAATGTTCCAAATAAAAATATTTTTTTTATAATTCTCTATTTCAGAAACAACCGACACAAAAACATTCCACTTCAACCTCGACAAAGTGACTATAGACAACCTGATGACGACTATAACACGGCAAATCGAAGTTGCCAAGTACTTAGCAACGTGCGAGGCGAACGGACGACTCAACGAAAAGGTCCTAGACGAAGTAATACCGCTACAGACTAGAAAAGATTCGGAGAGCAGCGATATAAGGCCGTTGACCCTATTTGGGTCGAATACTGATAAAATTAGACTGGTGGCGATTATATTGGCTACTGGACCTACGATTGAAGGTGGATTTGAGCTGGCTTTCAAGTAAGTAATTCATTCACAATAGTCTTGACGCCATTCTGACTCACCCCCCGTTACCCGACAATTTTATACGTAGTTGTAACCTCGAACTGACTTCCTACCTGACCCCAACAGTGATATATCTAGTCTAAATCCCAAATTGACTTTCCCCCTTGTCCCCAACAGTCACATACGAATAGTCTTGAACCCAAACTGACGGGTCAAATAGGAGCCTGCTCTCGGGTCACGCGTAGCTTCCATCGCTTTCATAAATTAATCTAAAATCTTGATTTCAGGGTGATAAAAGAACACAAATTGGACTCGATGCACATTTACACGCACGTCGCTCGATATCTGGTGAACGCTGACAGATTCATGGAAGTCAAGACATTGGCCAAATGTATTAGAGTTTCAAAGGAAACTGCCGCAAGGTAAGTCATAATAATATTTGTAGTTAACTCTAAGTTCAAACTTCCCTACTCAGTTTTAAGAACTGCGAAGGGATTGTAACGCGAAAAGCGTATCGTCAAAAGCAGCATTTATGCTTCATGCAGAACTTGGTAAACCTAAATTACCGCGTCGGGATCACCAGTGTTCGCAATATTGGTGACCCGCGCGATAATTTAGGCAGGCTGTAATATGTCCGTAAGTAGATCTTGAAACTAATTGATTACTTACGAAGGCGTCGTGGTAAGATTCGGGGGGGGAGGTACGTGGACGTACGTTGAGGCCGAAAAAACCCTGTGCGACCCCACATGCATCATGTGGGATATGGGCAGGAGGATGATATTGATGATGACGTGTGCATTTCAACAAATTGCAATGTGTTTGCCCCGCCGTGGTGGCCCCGGCTGAAGAATTGGCCCCTCCATATCTACCTATCCGCGGATGCCGTAAGAGGCGACTAAGGGAAACAGCTAGGGGATGGGCAGCAGCTTCCCTCATTTTAACAACGATAGCTCTTAACTGCGCTCGCAGACTCGTATTTCCAGTGTGGTGAGTCCACACTCACCATGATAAGGAATTTGCTCTGTCTGTGGGGGAGGCCATCTATTTCTAATTCTAAATGGGGGAATAAGATCTGCACTGACGTCCCGCGTTGGGGTGTATTGTGCATTGTCCCCCTGCTGACCTCACCCCAGGCAGCCCAACTCCTTAAAGTAACGGAGAAGGACCCTGGGTTGGTGGCAACATTGTCCGAGAATCCCCGTTGATGCTGTGCATGAAGAGGAGCAGGATTCGATCACCTGCATTCCTGTTTTGTGGGGGAGGCCATGTTCGGCAGTGGACGTCGAACGGCTGAAATGATGATGAATGTGTTTTGTTGCAGTCTGATGAGCGACCAAGTGCTGGAGTCGGGCGTGGGCGGCGTGGTGTCGCGCTGCGAGGCGCGCGGCCAGCTGCACGACGAGCAGGCCGAGATGCTCATAGTGGACGTGCACAGCGTCACTGTCAAGGTGACCACTCCGCTTCTTTATCTTCTTCTACACTGCTTATCGTGGCACTGGTTTTTTCTTGGTCATTATGTATCAGGTGAGGTGAGGTGACATGGTTGAGATAAGGTAACCCTGAAAAGGGCCTATATAGCCCATATAAAAAAAGGAGCCTCTAAGAGGCGCACTTTAATCCTTTCACTACACTGATTCTTTCACCGACGATCATAGGCCCTTTTCAGGGCCACCATACCTCAACCTGGTCACCGACCTAATACGGGATGACCAAGAAAGAATCAGTGACACGACAAGAAGAAGAAGCCCATATAGCTCGCAGAACCGATAACCGTTGGGGAGTAAAGGTTCTCGAATGGCGACCACGAACCGGGCGACGCAGTGTTGGCAGGCCCCCCACCCGATGGACCGACGACATTGTGAAGGTTGCGGGAAGTCGGTGGATGGAGAAGGCTCAAGACCGTTCGTCGTGGAACTCTTTAGGGGAGGCCTATGTCCAGCAGTGGACTTCTACAGGCTGATGATGATGATGAAAAGGGCATATGACCGTCGGTGAAAGAATCAGCAGAGTAGTGAAAGGATTAAAGAAAAACTTGTTTGTTTTTTTTATATGTAATTTTTTTTTGTCCTTATAAGTTTTGTAGATATGATGGACCGACGACATTGGGAAGGTTGCGTGAAGTCGGCGGATGGAAAAGGCTCAAGACCGTTCGTCGTGGAACTCTTTGGGGGAGGTCTATGTCCAGCAGTGGACTTTAACAGGCTGATGATGATGATGATGAAGATTTTTAGTTCTAAAAATATTGCCAGTGATGACATTGGCACTGAGACTTGGTCGCTATTGACCTCACACAAAGATCAAGGTTTAGTTGTAATAATTTATCATACATTTTTGTTTTAGATATCGTGCTACCTAGTGTGTCGGAATGTAAGCAGTGCGTACATTTTAGCGGCTCGAAACGACCGCACCAACGACCTGCGAAGAATATTACACGAGGCTGAGCGCCTCGGAAATGATCAAGTTAGGAATGCTTGCGTCAAGAGACTCACATCTAAAAATGTCATGTAGGGGATTTTTGGAAGAGAAACTATAGGGCCTTATTTTTACTTACTTTTTTACAAAGCTAGTAGGAACATAAATTATTATTGAAAATTATGAAGATAACCTACATAATTTTCTATTCTACTCCCATTCTATCCTACTAATATTATAAATACGAAAGTTTGTGAGGATGTTGGGATGTTTGTGGTTCAATCACTGCTAAACGGCCAAACGGATTTGGATGAAATTTGGTACAGACATAGATTATAGTCTGGGATAGCATATAGGCTACAGGTGTATAAGGCGAGTGTGAATAGGACCGTTGGAAGGGGAAGACCTAGGCGTACGTTTAGTGACCAAATCGGTGACGTTTTGGAAAAAGGCCAGGTCATGAGTACCCTAAACCGATGAGCATGTATGAGGAATGTGATGAGAGTGAATGAAGCAAAAGAGGTATGTCAGGATCGTAGCAAGTGGAAAACCGTGGTCTCAGCCTACCCCTCTGGGAAACAGGCGTGATTTTATGTATGTATGTAAACTTTAGGGCAGTTCTAAAGCTTGTGATAAATAGATACTCCCTTTTCTGACAGAACGACAATGTAAAACGTTCTATATTTTATGATTTAATGTTCGACGACCTCGGTGGCGGTGGGCTCAATGCTGCGGGATAAATGTTCGCATGATCTGCAAATATTTGTCGGGTCTGGGTGTTGTGGTACCATGGTACTCGTAGTTTCTGGCACCCACGACACAGGGAATCCTAGTGTGGGGTCAGGACTAAGTATGCGACTGTCGGGTGTTACAATTAACTCAGACACAGTTAAGTACTGATTTTAGTACTCAAATAATATGTAGTATCAAACTGGGATGAGTAACATAAGGCTTTGATATCTTTCTAAATTATTTATACTCTCATAAATACTCAATCTTATTGTCACCATATATCTCTTTAAGAGTAAAATTTAATATTATAAAAAACATTTTATCTAATGTTTACATAATTCATAAGGGCTTCCAATCTGCAATGTCTTAATTATTGATTCTATTTTTTTTATGTTCTCAAAGAATCTGGTTCATCTGATAACTATGAGTGCTATTGCGTAAGCGAAATGGTATTGAAGTTCGCAATTATTAGAATAATTTAATCAATTCTTACAATCCGTTTTCTTTGTTTTCTTTGCCATAGTAGTAATAGCGCATGATATCCAGTTGGTTCCATATTCATATCAAATTCTTTTTAGCTGTCATAGTACTTTAATTAAACGGGAAAAGTTTGGTATTTAGTCAAAAAGGTACACAATCCGTTTTCTTTGTGGTACTATAAATGAAATAAAAAGAGGTGAAATAAAATGTGAAACACCAGTATTAAACTATGTTTTGTTATAAAAACAAAGGCATGTTATTGTAATTAAGATAAAGGCAGACTAGGATCCAAACTTTTTGGCGGCTGTGAAGGGTGAATCGAGAGAACTTTACATACGGCGCACTGCACAGCCGCCATCTTTAAATGGAATATTAAGTATTTGTTGCTAATGTACTAATTAAGATTTATATATTGGTCTCATATTGTGATAATCATGTTATTAAAACTGTAATTACTATATTTTACGAAATGATTTATAAATAACTGTTGCTATAATATAAACTTAACATTTTATTTCTTCTAATTCTATCCTACTAATTTTATATGTGAAAGTTTGCGACGATGTTTGCGGTTCAATCGCTCAGCCGGTTTTGATGAAACTTGGAATAGATAGAATAGCATATAGGCTAACTTTTTATATGGATAGGTACCACACGAGCGAATTCACGGGTGCAAGCTAGTCCTGAATATTATTAGTTAGCGATATATTTATTAATCAGGGATCGCAAAACTCATTCGACGTAACCATAACTGATTGTACGAAAAATCTTTTTGGAAATGAAAATGAAACTGAAATGACAAAATCAAGAATAACAATATTTTTTTTTGTACAGACTGACCAGCTACTTTTATTTATTTTCTTCCGGTCACATTTTTAGTAGATCCAAAAGAGGATATAAGTCACTTTGATTAGTACCTACGTCAGCGATCAACCACACTTGCTGAATCGTGTTTGTGTCACAAAGCCCCCATACCATCATACTGCGATCTTAAGGCGATGACGCAAGTTGGCAGTCAAAAACTTGTGGTTCAAAATCATGGTACCTCACGGTAGGGCCCAAGGGGTATTATTATAGGTGATTAACAGTTACTCAAATTCATGATTATTTTAATAACAGGTATATGGTCTATCCACACTTATTCAATTCTGTTTCATGCAGTCAGTGAATATTGTTTAATGCATGACACTGGAGGGTATTGTAATAACTGAGGTTCGGGGTCGGCAACATGAGTGTGAACTACTAACCGACCGGAGGCAGCATGCTTGTTTGTATAAAAAAAATACACCAATAACCGGTTGCCAGCATCTTCTTTATATTGAAAAGAAAGTATATAATGTAAAAATGCAGGAGAATTGGACAGATGGTCAATGACTGCAGCGCCTGCATCACTAGCACAGGCTGGACTCCAACTCTTCAATCTCACTCGTAAGAGAAGAGCACAGTTCAATGGACCACATCCTACCAGCTAGGACATCACGGAAGCGTGCCTCACGTACACTCACATAGTTTTAAACATCTCACATATATTGCGCACATTATAAATCAGTCTTGACACATTGCCACAACTACATAATCTTATTATTGAGTTGCCATTGCTTTCTTCTTGGGTTTTTTAAGACGCTTCAGCCCATTCACACTTGTCTTTAGTAAATTGGAGTATGCAGTTGTAAACTTCTCAACATCTCGTTGCTCAACAACTGTTGATAGTTTTTTGCTCTTAGATTGTGCTCTAATTAAACATTTATAATCAGGATTTTTCACCGCTGGAGTACCATCTCTGGGATGTGGTTTTGTGCGACCATCATCTGAAAGCAAAATTTTATCAAATAAATTGAAACTGGTTTCCAGTATGCCACCAAGATATACTTTCAAAATACGCATAGACTTACATCGTTTCATGGTCATGGTTATCGAACCATCAACACGAGCTTTTTGAAACAGTTTAGTAAGCTCTGCTAGAAACTGAAATCAGAAATTATTCATTTTACACAAGAGGTTTAGAAATAAATTCACATGGGCAATGTTCCTTTCGTACCTCATCATTTTTCAATAAAACCATTGTTGTAGCTAGTCTATTGAACTATATGAAGTATTCATACGGGTGGGATTGTACTTAGACCAACTTAATTTTAAGTAAATCTGCACTTTTTTCTATCCTAAATGGAATTTGTCCAGGATTTTCATACAATGATACACAGCTGACTGAGGCGAGGCGAGTTGTCGGGCGGAACACGACAGACAGAGCAGACAGACGACACGACACGTTGACTATTTTGACAATGACAGCTGACACTGACGTCAATTAAATTTCAAAGAAAATCATTGGTCTTCAAAAAGAATTTAATCTCTATGGGTAGAATGTTACGGAACTTTGTTTTTTTTTTTTTGTTTTCCAAATAATCAAAAAAAGATTCACTTACCCACCTATCTATCAATAACAATAATACGTTCTTTCTAAAGTTTAAAGTATAGAGAAGGTATAAATAAAACAAAACAAAAACTTTGATCCTTACGGTCGATCCACAGACTACTAAGGAATACTACGTATGGTCGATCGGTACTGTAGGTTTACCATCAGGCAGGCAAGCGAATGTTTAAAAATCATTCGGGTCATCATCATCAGGTTTAGTTAGCTTACTTTAGTTAACAGCTATAGTTTGGTCCAATGAGGATATAAAGTCACTTCACTTGGCCAAATGGTCCATCAACGCCCGCGCCCCGCGCCCGCTCCGCCTCGCATGCCCAAGCCGTTGAAGTACCTAGGCAGGCCAGGCACCTACCTAATAACTGTATTATTATTTACTAGCGAATCCGGATCGAGCAAAGCAACACAACGACACGGCTGGCAGGCAATAAGAAGATTGTATATTAATTTTATTGATTTTAATTTTAAGCGCTAACGTTGTTGCCACTTTTTGCAAGTAGATAAGTTTTTTACACAAGGACGACGAAGATATGAAACTATGTGGTAAGTGAGGATTTCCATTGAAAATATATTTTTTCAGGGTGTTTGTTAGTAGGTTTTACCTAGTTTTATACTATTCGACAGTGTCTCTCATCGTGTGTGTACCTACGTACACACACAATACCAATAGTAGTAAGTACTTTAGAGTTCGCTTGCACAACGCAATCAAGCAGTGAGCCGTGTTCGCCTAGTGGGAGGAGCATCGACTTTCAATCTGAAGTTCGTGGGTTCGAATATTCTTAAACCCAATGGATTTTTATATTCGGATAATAATATATACCTACACATGCTCAAAACGATGAAAAACAAAGTGAGAAAACCTACGGCTGTCAGCTCTGACCGGATTGCCCATGTCTTTCTGGGCCGACTAAGCTGAACAAGAACTACAACGTTAACTCACTTTCAGGAGCACTCGAGGAAACATGTGGGTTAAAAAGTTCTACCTAACGTTGTAGGTATTAAATCATCTAAAATAGTAGTAACATAGGAACTTTTATATATTTCATTAATTTTCAGTCCATGCATACGTAGCGGCCGCGGTTGCCACAGCGGGGGTGGTCGGTGGAGCGTATGCCGCTTACCGCGTCTACAAGAGATTCCAAATGACGAAGATCCCACAAAAATGGAAGCAAGTAGGCACATTGAGAGATATCTACGTCTATCCAATCAAATCTTGCGGCGGTATAACGCTGGACAGAGCTGAATGCACTATTCTTGGCTTGAGAGATGGCTGGCTGAGAGACAGGTGAGATTCTACCATACCTCTTCCCTTTAAATGTAACAGGATGTATACCTAACTACCTGTTTCCTTTTTCTAGGGTCTTGATGGTAACTGATGAAAAGAACAACTTCATTACTGCTAGAGCGTACCCTGAGCTTCTAACGATTGCCACCTCCGTGAAGAATTCCATTCTTACTCTGAGCCATGGCGAGATGGAACCTCTGCGTGTCAATTTGGCAGAGGTATTATTTTAATGTCGCCATCAAGTCTAAAAACTAGTCTAGATGTTTGTTGTGTGTAATAAGTTTTGTTGATTTAGGTAATTGAGCAGGGAATGGGACCCAAAACGGCTCAAGTGTGGAGCGTACCCGTGCCGGTATACGACTGTGGATGGGAGGCCAGCGAATGGCTTTCGAGGTAAGTTCCACAACTGGACTTGGACTTATATCAAAGTACGTAGGTACTCTAGGTACCTAGGTGAAAAACAAATGAAATAGGTTGCACAGACTACTGAGTAGATAAAGTTAGGGTGCTATTTGTTTCTGTACCATATCGTCTTAAGATTATTTAAGTATAGGTAGACCATACTTCAATCCAGTGGCGGATCCAAGATTTTGGTTGATATTAAGGTAAAAACCTATTAGGCCGTGGTGGCCCCGGCTAAAGAATAGGCCCCTCCATATCAACCTATCCGCGGATGTCGTAAGAGGCGACTAAGGGAACAAAGCTAGGGGATGGGCAGCAGCGTCCCTCATTTTAACAACTATAGCTCTAACTGCGCTCGCCAACCCGCATGCCCAGCGTGGTGAGTATGGGCAAATCCCCCCACATGATAGGAATTTACCCTGTCTGTAGGGGAGGCCATGTTCAGCAGTGGACGTCGTACGGCTGAAATGATGATGATGATGATGATGAAGGTAAAAACTAAAACATTATAAAATTTTAATGTAGCGAGTCTCTTTGGATTATTTTGGACTAGTGATGAAAATTGTACTGTAGGTAAGTAGTAGGTGCTAAGAAATTATGACAATAATATAAGATTAATTTGAGATTTGTAAGAGGTGGACTCAGCCGATTTTACACTGTTGCATTAGGTGCCCCTGTAAAAATAGTGTACTCTTTATGAAATAAATGAAATGAAATTTTGGGGGGGCTTGACCCCCTTAGCCCACCCCCTAGATCCGCTACTGCCTCAACCTGGTCTTTGACCTAATGCGAGATAGGTCACCAAGGAAGAACCAATGACATGACAAGCAGGTAGACCAAATTGGCCAGACAACTAAGGCGCTTTCCTTCAGCTTAGAACTTGACCTCGAAGACCTGACTTCTGGAAGACTGTCGTCGAATGATATCTACCTAACTCTTATCATGGTAAGTATGTAAACATTCAAAACTCATCCAGTGACCTACGTTATCAATGCGAGATAAAAGTGTGATGTTACTCATTGAGAAATGTTTAAATTGCTGTATTATTTATACAACGCTTTTATTTCAGATGTTTAGACAAATCAGCTGGAAACTTCCGCCTGGCGTATTATGCATCTCACAAAAGTCGTGAACTGAGAGGCTCGACGAACAAATTCTACAAATTCACAAAAAATGATACGGTAAAAAACTTCTAAATAAGAGATACGCTCTTTTCAGCCTTAGGTCCCTACTAACATCACTCTCCTTTGTCCCCTTTAAAACGACGCGACATGACAAAGCCCCGTACGATCAACTTTGCGCTTTTGTGTTGTGTGTCTAAGTTGGTAGTGACGTCAATTTATAGACGTACTTATATGTAATTCTCAAAGATTTACCCCTACAGAAGATTTCATATATGGCTCATGTAGTTTATCTGTGGTCCTCGTCTACCTATCTTTCCTTTTAGTTCTTCTATACGTATTGCAAGAAATCCCTTATGGGGGGCAGGCGCTGCTGTCTTCGTGTAACGGAATTTTATCATAGTGTCTTTATATGCCTCCCATAAACATGCATTTTAGTTGCGGGACGTCTTTCGTGAAAGGGACTTTTTACGTTCACTTCTACTTATGAAACTGTCATGTCGTAAGATGGATCATCTTTCCCCTTTACTTCCTTTAACATAGATAAATTCTTTGTACGGGAATCGAGCCACCTTAGAGGGAGGACCAACTAGCGGCTATTTAATTTTATTGAAATGACGAGCCTTTTATTTTTACAGGGAGCTTTTCCCGACGAAGTCTCATTCAACCTGATAAACGAGGCTTCAGTGGAGGACTTGAACCAGAAGTTGAAGGATACGAAGGTCTCAGTCCGCAATTTCAGACCTAACTTTGTACTGAAAGGAGCTCAAGCGTATGACGAAGATAACTACAAGTTCGTGAAAATCGGCGAAAACATATTCGAGATCATCAAGCCATGCACGAGGTAGGTATATACTAAGTGTATAAAGCATCCCATTATCAAATTAGAAAAACATCACAGTATAAATAGAAGCTTATAGCATGGGTTCTAAAATTGTCACTTGGTCAAAATATAAATTGCTGCGTCAACTAATAAAACGGGTGAATTGCATAACCTCTCAAGTGCCAAACGCGAATCATTCGCAAATCATATTCCAAATTCTCAAAAGTAACCAATTTAGACACATAGAAATGAATCTTGGAAAACGTGAAGCGTGCTAATTTTCAAATTAGCTAAAAAGATGTTACAAATTACAATTTAATATAGATTGACAGATGTTGCCAAGGTTTTTCTTCTCTTTCTAAACTTTGATTTAAAAAAAGAAGATAAAAACGTTTTAGTGGGCTCGGCAACACAGGCCAATAACCTGAGGTTAGAAGGAGTGAAGGAGGTTTAGAAACGAAATTGTCCTTAGCATCATACATTTTTCACAGATGCATTATGACTACGATCGACCCAGAAACCGGTGTGCGTGATGGAAAAACCGAACCGCTGACGACGTTGAAAAGGTTTACTTTGACTACATTTGTTTCGATGCGACCGTTCGTAACCGTTTAAAAAAAATCTGTTCTTATTTCAAATTCTCCATTTTCAGTTACCGCCAAATCGAGAACCCGGAAGAACGCCGCTCGGCAGGTAATTCCCCGCGCATGGGACTGCAGATGGCGCTGCGAAGCGGGCCAGGAGGCTTTGTGTCTCTCCTCGATCCTATTTATTTTGCATAATGACATAAAAAATATATTTTTTTAACATTTAGGCACGTAAGGATAAATATCAGTAGGTTTAGTCTAACTAAATCTTCTGTGCTTTGGTAACAAAATGTTACAACTAGTTCTGCTCCGTATTACATTGGATTGGAACAAATTTTATAATGGCTACCCACTTAGTTCTACGCTACGATAGTACAATAATGTGGACAAATAACAGACAGTTCTACTGTGCGTATTGGATTCGAATTTAGTTTTAAGTAGCCTAGTAGGTATCTATTTTATAGTAATCACTAAATAATAATTCCTTTAAATTTAACTTATCTACAAGATGGTATTTATTTCTTTATAAATCCAATGAAATAAAAGTGACAGGCTTGGTCAACGAACAATAGGTAAGCGTCTATTCAACTAGACGTTCCGAGTTCCAACACGATCCTTATAATTTCAATGAAAATGTAATTTGTGTGCAATGAGAATATCCCTCTGTTAGCTAGATAGAAGGCCGTTAAGCACCGAGTTGTTGTTAAAAAAAACGCTATTCGTTAACTGTAAAAAACTATGACAACACCTTAGATAATATACTACCCCTAACCCTAGGGAACTCAAGAGATACAAATGAAAATGAGATTTTTTACGAATAGTTTTATGCATTAAAAAACGAATCAATAGCAAAATCAAACTCGTACGATTTGCACAGCTGTCTTCAAACGCTCGTTGTCAGTGGATATGAAGGCGCGAGCGAAGGTGCCGCCGCCTGTGCCTTTGGTCAGGTGCTCTGGATTTACTACCACACACCCATTCACTTCCTGAAACAAACATAACATTATGTGACTACGACTTACCAACAGGCCGCAAGCTTGTTTGCCACTAGTTGTATAAAAAAAAGTGACGAAAGCCTCAATCAGTGAAGACTCGGTGGACAGAGGCTGCGACTGTGGCAGAAAGCGGTATCCCATCAAAAACATAAATGTTAAAATGGGAGCCAAGTTCAATATTAAGAATAAGCGCGGTTGTCGATTTCACCTACAAAAGAAAATAATTTATATCCAAATGAGATCCGCCCGAGGCTTAACTCGCGTTGTACCTACGAGGATAAAAAATTGCCTACGTGCTATTCCAGACTATAATTCATCTCTGTGTCAAATTTAATCCAGATCCGTTCAGCCGTTCTGGCGTGATTGGGTTACAAACATCCATCCATCCAAACTTTTGCATCTAAAATAGCAGTAGGATAAGTATAAATAAATAACACCGAACAGTCACCTTCATAGTTCTGACCCCACACTAGGATTGCCTGTGTCGTGGGTATCAGAAACTACTAGTACCATGGTACCACAACACCCAGACCCGGAATAAATATTTGCAGATCATGCAAACATTTGTCCCGCAGCGGGAATCGAACACGCACCCCTTGCGCTCAGCCGGTCACTCGCCCACTGCGGCACCGAGGTCGTCAAATATGATATGATGATAATGATTTGGTGAATAGCTCACCTTGATTTTTATAATATCCCAAAAATTTGGACTCCAATGGGATTTGAACCCGCAACCTGATGCTCTAACCATCTAAGCTACGGAGACACTTCCCGTGGGAGCGAAAATAGCTCACCTTGACAAAGTATCTGAAGTTGGAGGGTGCGACGAGTAGATGCGGGGTGCACGAGAGTTGCGCGTGCGCCGCCCACAGCGCCGCGTCCGCCGCGTGCGGCGCGGGCGCCGGCCACAGCGGGTAGTACGTCTGCTGCGTCAGCACGTGGCTGCACAGCCGGGACAGCTTGTCGCTGCCTACCCCTCTGCAATTTGCGATAGGGAATTGTGAAGACCAACAAAAAAATTATGCCAAGCTCTTTTACCGCTCAAGTTCCAAGATCTCATGTACCAAGTCTCAAAGAACCTTCCTTTTCTAATAATCGTGAAACAAACAATTATGAACTTTATTAAAAAATCAAAAACAATCCAGATAATTTTAGATTAACAGGTTGTTTAGAAATATTTCACATGGAATTAGGTTAAAGTCTCGTCGCAGATACAGCAGAACCTCAAGACGAAAGTCTACAATCAGTGCGTGTTGCCAGTGATGACTTATGGCACTGAGACTTGGTCGTTATAGGCCTCATACACAAGCTCAAAGTCGCGCAACGGGCTATGGAGAGAGCTATGCTCGGGTTTCACTACGTGTTAAGATCCGAAATGAGGAAATCCGTAGAAGAACCAAGGTCACCGACATAGCTCTCAGAATTAGCAAGTTGAAGTGGCAGTGGGCAGGCCATATAGCGCGCAGAACCGATAACCGTTGGGGAGTAAAGGTTATCGAATGGCGACCACGAACCGGGCGACGGAGTGTTGGAAGGCCCCCCACCCGATGGACCGATGACATTGTAAAGGTTGCGGGAAGTCGGTGGATGGAAAGGGCTCAAGACCGTTCAACGTGGAACTCTTTGGGGGAGGCCTATGTTCAGCAGTGGACTTCTATTGGTTGTTGATGATGATAGGTTGAAGTATAGAGAGTATTATGAGTTACTAGCTTCCGCCGGCGGCTTCGCTCGCGTGGTACCTTCATAAAAAGCCTAGCCTATATGCTATTCTAGGTATAGAACTTTATCTATTCCAAATGTCAACGAAATCTGTTGAGCCGTCACTGCGTAATTGAACAATAAACATCCAAACATCCTTACAAACTTTCGCATTTATACTATCACACAGGTTATTAGTGAGTAGTATGAGGTGTGGTGGCCCCGGGCCAAAGAATAGGTCCCTCCATATCTAACTACCCTTGGATGTCGTAAAAGGTCACTAAGGGAAAAAAGCCAGGGGAGCATCGTCCTCTATTTTCACAAAGATAGCTCTAACTGCGCTGCTCGCTTGTTCAACATGATAGGAAACCGCTCTGGAAATCTGTGGGGGAGGCCTATTCTACAGCCGGGGCCGCCAAGTATCATATTGAGTAATTAAAAGCGAATTACAGTGATATCTCCTCCTGGCTGATGTGCATTAGAACATCGGTACTGGTGAGCCCGACGACGACGCCGTTGATGTTAAGTGTGCAAGGATCCGGCAGGAAGTGTAAGCTGGGGTGTTTCCGCCGGCTGGAGTACGGCGGCGTCGGGTAAATGTTCACGTGGAATGCGTCCTTCATGTTTGATACTATGTATATTTTTGTGTACGGGCTGAAAAAAATATGAAATTATTTAAAAACAGTAGTTTTTTTTTTCAAAAATCAGTTTTAATTAAATAAATAAATAAATATTCCAGACTTATCACTCACTGTCAGCTGATCCCAAAGTAGGCATAGCCTGTACTATGGGTACCAGAGTCTGATATACATAATAGATAAATATTTAACACCCAGAGACAGAACAAACATCTGTGTTAATCACACAAATGTTTGTCCAGTGCGGGAATCGAACCCGCGACCTCTAGCGCAGAAGGCAGAGCTACTACCAACTGAGCTATGAGGCCTGTCAAATTAAATGGCGCATGAGCACTGGCCTGATCACGAATAATGCACGATAGCGTTACGCTTACGATACGTGGCAAATGTCAAATCATTAGCTAATGACATCGGCGATGCTTGAAATCTTTTAATTTTGATTTCATTGTCACTCGCTGGATTTTAATAAATCAAAAATCCATGATGGGAAACCGAATATTCATCCGGGCCGCCATATTGGATCTATGACACTTGCAGGATTGATGAATCCAATAGCACCGTCGACGTTTACCAAAAACTCATCAAGCTTAGGCTGCTGTGTTGACGCACAAAGGAATATTCATTTACGTACATACAATCAAATTACATTACCCTCTTTTTCGACAGTCGTGTAAAATAGGGAAAACAGTTTGCGACAATTGGCAGCACTGTTTATGCCTTTGACTGCAAAGAGGTGCGTGGAGGCTTAGCATAGCTTTCGAGAAGAACTTACCATGTTGCACTTAGTTCACCTAAACTATCTATCAGTTTGTCAAAGAATGATCTAAAAGTCTCAGCCATGGTGTTGTCTTTTATCTTGGTATGTTCACTGTCCATGAATGGCCCAGTCATTATGACTATGTGAGGTTTGTGTGTGCTGATGTAGTTTGCGAAATCCTTCAGTGCCTCGTATGAGATGTTGTCAGATGTTGTGTAAGGGCCCGCAGCTATCACCATTGATATTGTACCTATAAAATAAATAAAATACTTTTACATTATCACAATTAAAATAAAATAAATAAATATTCTGGACACACTGTCAACTGATCCTAAACTAGGCATAGCCTGTACTATGGGTACCAGAGACTAATATACATAATAGATAAATATTTAACACCTAGACACAGAACAAACATCTGTTTTCATCACACAAATGTTTTTCCTGTGCGGGAATCGAACCCGCAACCTCTAGCGCAGAAGGCAGAGTTACTACCAACTGAGCTATGAGGCCCCTAAAATACACCCTAATAATATAATACCCCGTGATTATAGTTTGAAACGTGTTCCTTTTGAGTAGCTCCGTGGCCGAACGGGCTTAGGGTGGTAAGGCGTAAGTTTTGGTGAAAGTATGTACCTGTGAGTGTGTTCATCAAGTCAGCTCTGTGGTCGGGCAGCGGTTGTGAAGCGTCGCAGAATACTTGGTGCGCTATGAACCTGTCTCCCCGCGGGTTCATGCCTCTCATCACCACCACTTGTCCCGGGAACAGGGAGTATTGCTGCAAGCTGTTGAAAACACAATATTTTTTTTCTTTGGGATTGCGTGTGGTGATTCATAATATGTCACGAAACGGGCTCATTCAACAAAATGAAAGAATATTAGCTGAAACAGTCAATAAATTGACTGGCCTCATAGCTCAGTTGGTAGTAACTCTGCCTTCTGCGCTAGAGGTCGCGGGTTCGATTCCCGCACTGGACAAACATTTGTGACTAACACAGATGTTTGTTCTGTGTCTGGGTGTTAAATATATATCTATTATGTATATCAGTCTCTGGTACCCATAGTACAGGTTATGCCTAGTTTGGGATCAGTTGACAGTGTGTGAGAATGTCCGGAATAAAAAAATAAAAAAAATTCAATAAATATAATGAATATTTTTTCCGCCAACTTTTTCAAATCATTTTATTTTGGTATTTTTTGTATCTTTTATAACTAATTTAACATAGTATACATATTATGAATCATCTTGTAGACTAGCCTATAGGGTGGGATGATAGTGGCTAGAGGTGGTTCGTATTTACGCAAAGAGGTTTTTAAACCTGGTTCTCGCATCAAACTATACGTACCTAGTACGACTTCACGATATTTAGACGTATTAAAAATATTCGGGTGCGGCGCGCAAGTCCACCGCGCACCCTAGGATGCGACGCGCCCGCGCGGTCGCAACCCGACGACCGTCCGTCTCGCGGCTCGGCGCGGCGCATCCTTGAGTACGCGGCAGACTTGCGCAGTGGACTTGCGCAGCGGACTTGCGCAGTGGACTCGCGCGGTCTAAGTAATACTTTCAAGTATTTAGTACCTGGTTCTTGCAAGATGCGGTACGTTATGGATCTGGTACGCGAAATAGCAAGTACGACCCATCTCTAATAGTGGCATCGCCTACCGATCCAAAGGTCGTGGGTTCCAATCTTGGTCGTGTACCAAAAGATTTACCCTTTGGCTTTATAGTACACTAGTCAAACGGAAATCATCGTAAGGATACCAGCTACACTTTGAAGAATTGTGATATCTAAAGGAGCACCCTAATCCTTTCACCGCACTGGTCCTCTTATTAATCGTCAATGACCTTTTTCAGGCCACCATTCTTCGACCCGGTCATTGACCCCAGGTCAGCATGATCAAGTGAGAATCAGTGACACTACAAAAAATATTATTTACTACTAGGTATAAAGTCATTGAACTAGGTCAAGCCTACTAAGCAAAAATACCACACATGATAGGTTTACATTTTTGCTTACGTATTTATTTCAATTTCATCGGAATTAAATCAATGTAAGACTAGCACTCGTGGGTTTGTTTCGTACTTCTCTTTGCTAATCCTCTTTAACTGTAAACACAACCTTTCGTTTTCAATATCTCCAGGAATATGGTTACTTACTTGTCAGTATCAACAGGTACAGATTGGCTGAGGGACTGCTCCCATGTGCCTTGGAGCACTACGCATTTAGGATTCAGCCTGGCGTCTGCATCACACTCTATTCGACCAGCTACATACACTTCTGTCTGAAAAGAAACAGGTTTTATACCCTACCTTCAATTTAAGCCTAAGGGGAACAGCAACAAGCAACACCAAACAGACATGCGATTATACTATTCTGTTAAATGATCGAGTGAGCGCAGGCGATACCTCCAACTTAAGTCGGATAAATCTAGTTGGCATTGTATGTATGTCGGATGATATTTGTTGTTTCTGCTGCTCCATAGTGCTTTGTGTAGGTGATTCTTAATATGACACTATACCGAAATGGGCTTATTCTATCATTAGCAAAAAAAAAAGTTATTTTTCCAGAACTTTTTCAAATAAAATAGTTTATTTTTGGTCTTTTTGTCGTCTTCATAACGTACGAGAAGTTTGACATCATGATTGTTACCTAAAACAGGTGATAATGAGTTCCCAAAGCAGTTGAGTGTTTTTTCAATGAAGAATTTCCAAACGTCGTAGAACAAACTTTATTGCCAATTAGGTGTAGAATAAGCCCCTTTCGGGATATCATACATAAATTATGAATAAACTTGTATAGGTACTTTGGGACATAATTATGTAGACAAACCTGTGATTTGTGCCTCACTGAAGTAGTTTCTGTGATGCCTGCTTTTTTCATGATACATTGAGACACGTAGCGAATGTGATTGTCGAAAATACCAGCCTTTTCATGAAGTAATTCGAAACCAAACCTAAAAAATCATACACATCACTATTAATCAAGCCGTTATAGCATAAGGTTGAAAAATCTTGAATTCCGTTGAAAAATCTCGAATTTCCAAAAGTCGTAGAACAAACATATATACATATAGCATATACATTGCCAATTGTAAGTAGAATAAGGCCCTTTAGGTATAGCGATAGAGTTATTTTAACGAAAAATGACTGATTTCCAAGACTCTTAGAACATTTTTTTTTTAGAATAGGCCCCTTTCGGTAAAGCTACTTAATACGAATCACCTTAAAATGATGAGGTCCATACTGTTTTTGTCTAACAAAACAATAGTATTTGAGTAGGTATAAACTCACATAGCTTTAGTATACGTGTCGCCGTCGTCGTTTGGTATTTGCGCTATTCTAATATTCAATACATGGTTGACGGCATTGGGCTCAGATATATTTTTTAACAATTCCTCATCACCATATGAATGTACAACGGTACCAGCGTTGTTTCTTGAAGCATACTTAGCTGAAGCACTGAAAATATGAACAGAATATGTAAAAAAAAGCATTTTATTAGTTACTAGCTTCCGCCCGTGGCTAAGCTCGCGTGGTCCCTACATAAAAAGTAGCCTATATCTAGGTCAAGAACTTTATATATTCCAAGTTTCAACGAAAACGGTTGAACCGTTATGGCGTGATTGAACAACAAACATCCAGACATCCTCACAAACTTTCGCATTTATAATATTAGTAGAAGTAGATAGTAGATGATGCTCTTGAGAAAAAAGTTGAGGGCGCGGGCGTGAGAAAGTGAGAAAAAATAAGTAGTTATGATTCGATTCAAACTTAACGCGGCAGTGGAGTTAGGCGAAGAGGAGCTGCAAAAGTTTGTATCCTAAAACCTGTAAAAAAACACTTAACAACCGTCTTTTTATTCGGCGGTTAATGAACCCATGAATCGTCAGTTACTTGTCACCAATTGCATCGACGCGCGGTTCAATTGGTTGATAATTTAACCGCTCATAGGGCTATAGCCATAATTGTAAGTTATCAATAATTTTTATAAATGCGTGCGTTTCAATCACGCAGTAACGGCTCAACCGATTTTGATGAGCTTGGAATAGATAGAGTTCTTTACTTAGAATAGCATATAGGCTACTTTTTATCTAGGTACCACGCGAGCGAAGCCGCGGGCGTAAGCTAGTCAATAATAACTTTTATGTATGAACTAAAGCTAAACAAATGTTCAATCAAATGTAACAAAGCTGTTGGTTCTCCAAAAAATAAATAAATAAACTCACATGGTTGGAGAGTATGTAGCTGGACATAATTCATTTTGGTTACTTGATTCAGCTTCAATTTTCACCCTCTGAAATTCACAATATTTGTAGTAATTCCCTAACAGATAACATAAATAAAAAATTTGTACTTTAAAATTAACTGACAACCATTATTAATTCTGTAGATGTCTAAGGGGGTTAGTCAGAGGCACGCCCAAACATTACATTTGGGCACATGCCCACATTTTTAAGTAGCTAAAATTCCTTATGTGACAGGTTGAAACCATCGCCACTTAAAAGAACACTAGCTGGTTTTCTCGCGATGTTTTCCTTCACCATTTTTAACAATATAAATAAGAACACTGGCGGATCACTGTTGTAGCATGGTAGTGACCCGTCCTTCAGATCTAAAGGTTGTGGGTTAGAATGTCATGCACCAATGATTTTTCATTTGGCGAATTCATGTGCACAATACTAGAGCTCTCAAAAAGTGAAGGAAAAAAATAATGAGGAAATCGACATGTCCTAGAACCTTATAGTTTGAATGACCTGTGCACGAAAGGAGCCTTTCACCATTACTTCTTTCAATCATGGTTTTCCGCCGTTTTCAGGGCCACCATAACCTAGTCACTGACCTAATGGAGGATTACTAAGAAAAACCAGTGGCATGACAAGCAAGCTATGTCAAATAATTGATGATGAGGATGTCCTCTGCGATGTCGCGTCCGATGATGACGACCCTTTGCAAGTTATATTTTTTGATACAGGCCAACTAATTGACTTTATGGACCCTTTCTAACTCATCTCACATAGATGATATTTTTTTATATAATCATGTAGACGATGACTGACTTTGTAGGTTTCATTGATGGCTGCAGACGAGTATGGATCTAGTCATGAATGTAACTAACATGCACCAGAAGCATACTCGCCCACAAATATCATCAAGCAATGTTCACCACTATCAACAACAGCTCAGTTCACTTCACTTCACTCGTGTTCTTCACAGCCTGGTGTTTCAACTACAAGCAATCAATGAGTGTAGATCTAGTCACAGGAATTAACTGTGTACTTGAACTACACTCATCAAATACAAGTAGTATTTAGTTCATGATGCTTTGTAGCTATGGAATCTTCTTTTCCCTTGTACAGATTACCAAATGAGTATTAATTAGGTGAGCTGAAATTAAACAATTAAAAACCTACCTACATAAAATATAAAACAATTGTGAAAAATGGTGGTTATCTAGTTACACATTGTAAATACATTACCTTTGGAGTAGCAGCCATATAATTGGAGAAGACTTCATTATCAGATCTGGATAAATTAAGATAAAGACAATCATCTCAAACTTGTATGCTTGTTTATGTGAAGTGACACGATTGATGACGAAAAAGTTAAGTCTCGTAAAAAATGCAAGCACGTGGGATTTGTGTAGAAAAGGATACTTTGCTGAAGCGGTTGCTCCGTAAACCGTCAAACATGCGCCGGCGACGGTGCGCTGTGTATCCCTGTCGAGTGCGCTGTGCCGATTCGCCGTGCGATTGGAAAATTCCTTCCTGGCAAATACATCCAAGTTCTCCACATTCGGTGAAGCGCCGTTCAAATGATTCAAACTGAATGCCATCCATTGCTCAGTGAAAGACTCCGCGTCGACCTGATATTCCTCGCACAAACTTATGCCTGATGAAAAAGTTAGAACAACCTTGAACATTCGTTTTCTCCGGTTACTCGTGAAACAAGCACTTTAAGTAGACAAAGTTTTGATCATAGCAGGAAGACATCGGACTTCTGTTGATTATTCGAAATGGTACTTACATTTGGATAGAACTTCTCTACTTATTTCAATACCTAAAAATTGAAATTGCTCTGTCACCAAGTCTTCGGAAGCCATTTTCTGTAAATTGAAAATTAAATGAATGAAAGTAAGAGCGAGCGATTACCGGGCAAAAGAGCGCGAACGCTATCCTTCCTAGACTGAATGAATGAGAAAAAAAACATAGAAAAAGAATAGATGCGAATATCTACTTGTCACAACAGCATACTGAATACAATATAGTACGACTGTCCCATACTTCACCACTGGGTAAAGACTGTTATAATGTAATTGCTCATTAATCATCTTTATTATTGTGTTATGTACCTACCTATTTTGTGATACGCTATGGACTAAGTTGTCTGCAATAAAGATTTAATATTAATAAAATGCTATTTCCATCGTAGACAGAGTATAACATGTCTACGTCGTAGACAGAGTATAACACTCTGTTAGCGGTCACCGGTCTACGTTTTTCCATATTTAACTAGTCTTGAGTCAGACAAACAGACTTTATAATAATAGTCGTACACAGAGTATCAGTATCTGTCGTAGACCAAGAATAATAAAGACCTCGCTAGCGCGTATACCCGAGCAAGACGGCGATAAAGTACATGCAATTTCGAGGGCTGCCACATCTTACAAAACCGTGTTTTCTTATGGGCATTAACTTCGACCCGCAGCTGGGCCCACAAATCCATGAATGAACAAAACAAATTGGGATTCCATACCGGGCTTTGGTAAAATTTTAATAAACTATTATTTATTTATTTTCTTTTAAATTGTTGTACACGTTGCATCTCCCTATATTATCAAATCTCTCTAGCCCCAAAGTTTTGCTGGAAGAAAACTCTTGTTAGGGTTAAGCTCGCCTATGTACATGACTTTTGAAATAACCATTTATGTATCATGTTTCTGTGTGCAATAAAGAATTACAGAATTACAGAACTATGAACCTACCTTATACGAGCTGGTTTTTATTTGATAACAGCAAATATAATGATGGTTTCTTGCTTGTCGTCTCACTGATTCTTTCTTGGTCACTGACTTAATACAGGATTAAGTCAGTGACCAGTGGTTGAGGTGTGGTGGCCCTGAAAAGGTTGTGGGAATTCCGTGGATGGAAAAGGCTAAAGACCGTTCGTCGTGACACTTTGGGGAGGCCTTAGTCCAGCAGTGGATTTTTGTAGGTTGATGATGATGATGATTTGGGATGATGAAGTAGTTATCTTAATGATGAATTTTAGGTAACCGACCAGTGGCTTTAACCCAGCAATTCAATAATGGGGTATATTTGGAGAATCTGTAAAAAAAACAAAAACAACTCGCTTCTATTTACGCGCTTATATCACATTTAACTATCAACTCTATAGTTAGAAGGTTTTATGGACTACGGATAAGTTTTACAAAGAGCAATAAAAAAAATATTTCATAAAAATGCGATAGATGGCGTTGACGAGACCATGTTTAAGAAGATATTGCAAAACATCACGAAGCAAGGTCAATGATTCAAAAAATCTTGAAGTACTTTAAAAATAAGTAAATTTAAAGAAAATAAACAATTAATAACCTATTCTTTATTGCTTGGCTTAGTGTGTACACAGTGCAGTACCAAGCTCTATACATTTATGAAACTTCTCTTTTCATTTACTTAACATTATTTCAGCCTTTACAACACGCAGAAATCAACTTGGCACAGTGCGTGGCGTGGAATGTGCTTCCCCCTCCCACCACACCCCTCCGCCAGCCTACCGCTCTCGCCCTCGCTCGACCGACCGACGCGTCTGTACGTACGGTCAGTAAATTAAATACTACTGCTACGTGCGCGCCTCCTTTGTGTTTTTTTCGTTGTTATTATTGTTGGCTAGATTTTTTAGTGATTATGGGGAAAACTATTCACAGTAGGGAAAGAAATATTATCTTGAAAGTGATGCAGTTTTTTGAAAATGAAAAAAAGAATAAACGTTTCGTCATTCCTGTCGATCAAGCTGTCAAACGAACTTGTTTGGCTACTGGTTGTTCAAAAAGAACTTTGATGCGAATAAAAAGCGAGGCTGCTACAGAAATTGCCAGGCAAGATGCATCTTTTGAAAAAGCGAGCACTTCTTCGGATAACATCATCGTTATGCAACAATTGTTTTCGCCAGGCCCTTCGTCGCGTGAGGTTAAATTATCTACACCGGGTAAAAAGAGGCAATCGAGTGCCAAAAAAATTAATTTGGATAACTTTGACCTCTGTGCTATTAGAAATATTATAAACAGCTTTTACACAGTAAAAAAGGAAATTCCAACAATGAGAAAAATTCTGGCTGCTGCTAAAGCCGATTTGAATTTTCCTGGAGGCATAGACACCTTGAGAAAAATCATGAAGGATCAACTTGGCTACGTATTTAAAAAATGTAAAAATGCACGTGTATTTCTAACACAAAAACCTGACATTGTGGCTTGGAGAGATCGTTACCTGCGTCGTCTCAAAAAAAATGATGACTTGGGTGCCGATAAAAAACCAGTAATATATTTAGACGAGACGTGGATCCATTCGCACTATACCGTAAGTAAATGCTGGGAAAATAGTACGGATCAGAGTGCAAAAAAAATGTTTACTAGTGGACAGCGGTGGATTATAGTTCATGCAGGTGGAGAACGTGGTTTTGTCCCGGGAGCTGATTTGTTATATAAATGCAAAAATAAGTTTGGGGATTACCATGGCGGAATGGACACTGAAAATTTCATAAAATGGCTTAATGAAAAGCTCATCCCGAACCTAGAAGAAAATTCAATTGTCGTCATTGATAATGCTCCTTATCACTCGAAACAAAGTGAAAGGCCACCTACAAGTGCCAATAATAAGGCAGATATAAAAGCATGGTTACAGATGAACAACATCTCATTTGATGAGGGTATGACCAAAAGAGAGCTGTACAACCTTGTAGTAAGAAATAAACCAGAAAAAAAGTATATAGTGGATGATTTATTAAAAAGTCACGGACACGAAGTCCTTCATCTACCACCCTACCACTGTGACTTAAACCCCATTGAGTACATTTGGAAATTGTTAAAACAAAGGGTGGTAGACAAAAATGTCAGTCAATCGGAGCGCGAAATAGAAACATTGACAAGAGAAGCGATTGCATCAATTACGGTGGATGATTGGAGAAGAGAAGTCAATCATGTAGATAGACTAAGAAATGAATATTGGCAGAAAGATCGTATTCAAGAAAGAAATGAACAAGAAATAATAATACGATTAGGTTTAGAAAGTGACAGTGATAGTGACAGCTACTCAGAAAACACGGACAGTGAATCTGAAATGTCAGGAGTTGAACCTGGACCTGTAATGAGTGATGATGATTGATAGATTTGGTACCTACTATTATAACAGGTGATCGATGTCAACGATGTCTGTACTTTTTTTATTTTGTCATTTTATAAACTAAAAATTATATTTGTTTTATTAACCAGTGGATATAGAACAGTTACCAAAAAATATACCTATATTTAATATTTACCCCCCTAATGATAAACTGTGAATAGGTATTTGGCGCTGATTAATTTTATTATGTTTAGCGTCATAGTCATCATCCACACATTTGTCATCTGTCAAAGTAAGAATGAGATAAAGGTAACATATTTTTAACCAACTAAAAAAAGGAGGAGGTTCCCAAGTCGCCTGAATTTTTTTATATGCAATCAATATAGTAGGTTTGCGCGCACGCGTCTCGCCCGTGAACTTCGCTTGAAAACTTGCCCATCCACATTCGCAAACTCCCAATCACTAGTGTCGAGGGGCTTAATAAGGGTACTTGAATTTTTTATGCAGTTAGTACATCACTATGACGAATATGACGTCATTCATTAAAGCGAGGTGCCTATTTAACTCCTGCGTGTTTTAATACAATACAGATATCCATACATACAATTTATAATAACAGTAGGATGGCATAAAAACTTCAGGTTGAACAAGATAATGGTTTTTATTTACTTACATTTAAATAATTTATGATCTTTGGACCTGAATATGGAATTTACATGAAGGCATTGATTGTACTTCAGCTGTTACAACACTGTTTATGCATAGATTTGCCAGACCTCCCCTTAAAAGGCCACAAGTGTATGCCACATACTGAAAAAAAACAACAATAGATTAAAACAAATTGATTACAAGAATCTGAATTTGCAAATTGATTTATCAATCAATTTTATAAAAGCAGGTCTTGCAGCTGGTATGTAAAATAAAAAATATAAGACCCCTTGCTTGCTTGCCACAGATTAATTCTTGGTCAACCTGTATGATTTGGTCAGTGACCAGATTGAGGTGTAGTGGCCCTGAAAAGGGCCTATGACCATCAGAAAAAGTATCAGTATAGTGAAATGATCAAAGTGCACCACACATGCCATGTGTGGTGCACTTTGATCATTTCACACACGTGACATGCCGGTTTATTCCTGTGAATCGAGAGGCCTGCTACTACCAATCCACTAGTGATCTTTAGGACCCCTTGATTGAACCCAAATAAATACAAGCAGAGGCCCCCCTTGCTTCTAAGTATGTATAAAAACTAAATAAAACTTACCCGGGGAGCATATTCCAAATATTGGAGACCATTGGAGAATGTTGTTAGAAAGCGAAATGCATTGTCTTGTAACACATAAACACCTTGATGGTTGGTCCGTAGATTGTCTATTTGCTTTTTGTAAATACATGTCCAGAAATCTGTGCATATGAATTTCATTGTATCCAATTCATCTTTAAATCTGGGCCATTCCCTAGTCAGCCTCTCCATAATTTTGTAGCCAGCTGCGAATCCAATATACTCAACAGCTGAAAGGTCAACCTCCTTTGGACAAAAAATAAAAATTCAGTAGATATACATAAGAGAAGAATTAGAATTAGATACCTATTAGAAGTATTCAGCTAAGAGTATACTTTTTTTTACCTTTTTATCCATGACATCTTTTGACTGTTCTAGGGCATAATTAATGATTTCTGAATGCAGCAATTCAAAAACAATATCATCAGCCATAATTAAATATTGCTTAAGAACAAGGATCAAGAACACTGATTTCTGTACTATGTTCTTGTTTCATTCAGATTTTTATGAACCAGGAATTCTGAACCTTATGGCCTTAGGATCTGTGATTTGATCTGTGGTGGGGGTGACCATAAAAAACTTTGGTCTAATAATTGGGCTAGAGTTCCTGTACTGTGGCCTACCAAACAAGACACTAGCTAGACAGCCTAGCCTAGCATGCACAAACAAGCAGACAGAGATATGTAGGCACTTTATAGGAAGGAGGTATGGAATATGGAATGCAATCCTTAGCGCAGCAGACTAGACACTCACTAAGCAACTACAGAGTACAAGCAAATAATCACATGGCCATCTTTAGAATCAAATATCATTATGTTTCTTCTGTTTGCAAAGAGTTGCAAAAAAAAGAAACTTACGAAAACTAATTATTATTAATTTAATACTGATTAGAATAAAAATTGATAGGGGAATGCAGTGGTGTTGCCAACCCTGAAATATGATTTTGCCCCAGACTTAGTGGAAAATACCCTAAATTCAACAATATTTGCACAGTTTGCCCATAAAAAGAGTAAGCCCCTTCGTCCATGACGCTACGCAAAAGTGACGGAACTCATTAGAAACTAGAGTTGCGGACTGATTGGAAACTCTTGACTCGCCCACGATGCTACTGGAATTTCCTGAAACTCAGTCACTCAGTACACGATTTTATGTAAACAAAGTTTTGAAAACGAAAATAATTAACATGACTAGTGATAATACGAGCTATTACATGGAATTATTACTTCTCCAGTCACATAGACGTCAGAATCACATATCATTACTTTTTATTCGTTCATTTTTCAACAGTTTCTCGAAACCAGTCGCCTGGCGACCAGCATGTCGAGTCGCCAGGAGACTAGTTACAAACGCGTTCCTTTTGAGTAGCGTCGTGGATGAAGGGGCTAACTTATTAAATCCGAAGCAACTTGAAGTAACGATGTCACTGACGTCGGTCGGTCCAAGTTTATAAGACTTGTAGGAAAGACAGAATAGTCGGATAGTCGGTCCTTTTTCTTTGGCATATATTAAGTATGGAGTTTGAAAGGGTTTCCTTATAACTTATTACTTTCATTGTTTTCCCCTTTGGGGCTGGCTATGACATCTTAGGCATGATACACGCAATCATTTTTTTCCCCTTCGCTTTATTTATTTACTATACGCGGGTTACGGTGAAATTTAAGTCTAGTGTAAAATTGATAGATGACTAACACTAGCTAGTGTTAGTGTTGGCCATACACCGATAACGATAAATTACGATTTTAGTCTGTCAATTTTACGCTATAATTTTCCCTGGGATGGGATGAGTGAGTTTGTTCTATTATCGATAGCATCCTTACATAAACAAAAAGTTTGGCTGTTTTGTTTGTTCTTTTCACTTAATAGGGAAGACTGTGTGAATATGATTTTTAATTATATTTTTCACTGATACTGGGGGAAAATTAAATTTCAGAGCTGGCAGCACTGGTTGTTGCTAGTGATTTTGAGCAGCAGGGTCGGCCGTGTATTGTGCTAAGATATTTTGTTGAACGATCAATCTGAACTCACAGAACGCTAACATTCATACTACATGTAAGTTTATTCAAATATTTTTATAATCTTGAGACAAAGAGACAATATTTACTGTGCAATGGATGAAAATAATGTAATCACAATAAAAGATGGCGACTTGACGCGCTTGCAAGGGTTGGAAGCGCCATCTAAAGCCGAACTAACCAAACCGAAGTTTGATGGAATCAATAGGAAAAAAAGAAGGCGCGGTAAATTCAAACGGAAACTTGTTAAACCATTCGTCAAGGTGCCATGGCAAGATAAAAGGAAAAATGACAAAACCAAGAGGAACAACCGCTTCCGCAAGATCGTTCTAGCCAAAACCCAGGCGCCCTTTAATAACAATCAATTTTTAATGGAAATTCATAAACCTGAACCAGAAAACTCATTTGATATTCTACGGACTCCATCTGCTCGTACTCGTGATTCTAGTTTCAGCATTGACTCCGAGGACAATTACTTCTATTCGTTGCCAGAAGATGAAGAGGAATATCTGACCAAAGAATTTTCTAGCGTTTATGAAGATGCCCAATGTGAACGCTTGTCTGCTATGTCCAAAAATGAACTTATTCAAGAGTATCTTCTTCTTGAGGCAAAGTACGACAATCTCGTAAAACGCACCGAGCGTTCCAAGCAGAAGCCTATCGATGAAGATTTGACCCCTGAAAGAGACACTTCAGCTACAGATAAAGATAGTATGCTGACTGATAGAGATGTGTCAGGAACTTCTAATGAATCTAGTGTTGTAGATGAGCCTTCCTACAGTGATTTATTAAAACGATTGAAGGAGCAAGAAGAACAGTTAAATGAACTGCAGCTAAGTAATGAAAAACTGAGGCTTGAGAATGAGCAACAGATACCTCGGGGATCGTCCAGTGAGGATTCTGAAAGCGACAGCTCTTCAAGCTCCGATAGCGACAGCAGTTCCGGTGCAAGTGTAGTGGACCCTCACACAATAGAAGTGTGCGAGGATGTCATTGTAAACGAGGTTCATTTAAATGGCCAAAATGATGAGAACACAACAAATACAGAACCCTTGGTCAATGGTTTTCATAGTCCAAGTGAGGAAACTTAACAATCTGTAAAATACTACCTATGCAGAAATCTCATCTCTATCCAATCACAGTTCCTTAGTGGAATCATCCATATACTTAAGTAAAAGTGTATATATTTTTAATATGGAACAGTTTCATGCTCCCCCTATTCCTATCTATGTATTTCAATAATTGTTTAGGTGCCACCCTACTTACATAAATAATAGTTTAGTCTTCAGGTCTTCTAGCTATCTATCATATCAGCAAATGACACCCACTGCTGAATAAGCCTTTTCTATCAGTCAGTCAGTCTTGATTTTAAATACCAACTTGCCTATTGGTCATGGGTCGACGCTTCGGTATTAAAAGTGTAAAAAATATTGATGCATTTATTTTGATTTACTTTAATTTATTCATATTTTTTGCTATTAAATACATACCACTATATAAATGTACAAATTCTAAACAAAGGTGTTGATTCTGTAGTTGCAATTTTCTAACTTAATTTGACAGTGCTAAAATTATAGCCATCCTTGTTGTTTTGATCTTTAAGAAGGAGACAACATAATTTTTAGAGCTGTCTGTCAAATTAGGTTTATTCAGTATAATGCAACAGAATCAACACCAGTCTCAAAAACTGCAACTTCCTTTAAAAGTTGTTAAAAAAAGCATTAATTACTAATAAAAATAGTATATAAAACTATACTTCAAATAAGTCATTTATGCAATAGCTAAACTTAATCTATCATTTCCTAAATCTGACTTACCTGTCTGCTCCCATTAATGGGCAAAAGACTGGAGTTATCTGGCTTTGTTTTAGTTTATGACAGACTTAAATTAAGATTAAGAATAGTTTTAATAATGTAATTATCTAAGAAAAATGTGTTATTATTATTACATTTTAACAAAGTACCTAAGACAATATGTTATTATGCTTATTGTCACCCTTGTTATATACTTTGTAGATTTGCTGACTCTATAACAAAAGATGTGTGAACTTTTTATGACTTATATTTGTGATTAATTTTATATATTTATTATTTAAGAGATATTGTAACCAAAAGCTGTAGGTAGCTTAGTCCTTATTAAAAATTGTTAAACTCAAGATAGTTTTTTTGATCGAGCTTGCCTATAAAAAGCTGTAGTTTTTTAAGGCAAATAATATGAAAAATCCATAAATTAAAGTATACTTAATAATGAAGAATCAGTAATGAAAATAATAATAACAGAATGTTTGTTACCTACACTACTTATTATTTAGATTATTAAATACTATGTCCACTTAACTACTTTCTCTTTTCACTTTAGGATCTGGGGCATTAGGATTATTGCCTTTATAAAATTGTTTTAGTAATGACATTGCTTCATCAGCCAAAATATTTCCAGTCAATGTATAAGTTTGTCTATAGAATGTGCTGACATCTAACACTGTCTTTCCTCCAAACCGATCATTTGCAGCGCCATAAACAACTTCCCTTACATTTAAATTGTTTAATGCAGCAGCACACATAATACAAGGCTCCACAGTCACATACACTACAATATTCTGAAAGTAAGTTCTGTAATCAACATTATTCATATTGCAGTACTCATAAACAGTATCAATGCAGTTAATTTCTGCATGTCTTGTAGGATTCTTAGTTGCATTAACACAATTTCTTGACTCTGCAATAGTTTGTCCATTGATAGTAAAAACACACCCCACAGGCACTTCTTGTGCAATCAATGCTTCTGACGCTAATTCAAGAGCTCTTTTCATGAATTCAACCATTTTTTTATCTATTTATAGTATTGCAATAGACTATGTGTTTCCAAAAAATTCAAAGCTTTCTTATCCCAGTCATTATTATTTACTGTTCTTGGGCTCGGGTGTGGCATATAAAGTACCTGTAAAGAATTAATGATGAATCAAAAAATAGGTCCACTAATTTGATTCCCAAGCATGGTAGGCAGGCACCCTCCTAGATCCTAGACCAGGTGCTCAAATTGTTGCAGATGTCTAAAGGGGTAGCCAGCAACATGTTAAAACTCTAATTTGGCACATTTAATGAGTAACTTTGAAAATATATTTAACATGGTTTAACATTTTTTGTATATAGTACCTGAATAGTACTTGAATCAAAGTATTTCTTAAGCACTTTATGTGCTCGGGCTTCACAAAACTTTCCAATGGCTATTATTGTCTTAACTTCATACAGTTCAATCAGTTTCTTGAAAATGGGGTCACATATGCTGTACAGATGTTTCATCTCACTGATCTGAAAAACATAAATATTACGATTTAATTTTCCTAATGTGACTGAGATGAGAAATGGTCAGAAATTCATGGCAAAATAAATAGGTACCTTGAAGTCTTGTGGAGTGATATTGCACCCATTCTCCTTAAGCCATTGTTGTGGTAAATAATTATAAACAAAGCTTGATTCGAAAAACTTATCAGGAGTGCCACACAACTCTTTGAATAGTCCCCAAAACCTCTTTCCACTTATCTGAAATTAAGCATATAGGTAGGTAGGTAGGTATGTACCTTATGTAGACAATATTATACAGGGTGAATTTTTGAGACGGGACAGTAAGGGCAGGTACCTTATTCATTATTAAAAATACATATTAAAATGATTTATTTTATTATTATTTGTTTTAGTTCCAATGGTGTAGAAGATTATCGATGCAACTATGATGATTTTCTACTTAGGTAGGCGCTTTTGCTTCTAGGTACAGTAAGCCACGAGGCCAGCTTGCCAAAAACTGTATGGGAAAAGTTGTGTGGCGGAGCGCCATCTTGCTGAAAATAAACTTTTCGCAATTCTGACAGGAGCCATTCATCCAACTGTTTTTGGATATTCTCTAAAATGACCGAAATGTACGTAACATGACCATTTTCTTGATGACTGTACATTTTTTCCAAGATCTGTAAATGTCTCCTAAAAGCGTTTTCCTGTAACTATAACGAATAAGGTTCCTGCCCTTACTGTCCCGTCTCAAAAAATCACTCTGTATACAGGAAATATAATTTAATTATGTAAACCTATAGATAAATCATTGCATTAGCAAATATCGTAGTGCCCCAGCGGGGTTCACGTTGAGGAAAATATATTTGAAACACCATTTTTATTACCAACGTGAAACGATAAAGAATATGAATATTATAATGTAAAAATTGGCAGTACTGATGACATGTTTCTGCCTGGTTTTGCAATTAGCAAAACCTACTATCCTTTTTTGGAATCCTACTACATAATTATGATATTTCAAAATATAGGTACAACCTATTATTATACATGCATATCATAAAGTTTGATCTACGGTTTTACAGGAGAGCCAAAACAATAATAAATAAATAATTTTTAGAAACAACTCTAACATGAACTTAAAAAATATAAACTGATAATTTCTATGAAATGCAGCATACATAATTATGTATGCTACACTCCATAATTGCTGAATGTATTTTCATAAAATTTGGTATATGGAAGGACTTATTAGTGAAGCTGCGGGTGGTTGATAATATTGATATTTTTTTTTATTTACTGAACATTTAATTATACAATAATATGTTCAGAAAATATTTTTTTTTTTGCAGTGTAATCAATTTTGATGATATTGGTAGATCAAAGTATAAAAAAGTTAGATACACAGACTTAATGGCAAACATTGGATTAGGTAGGTACCTACCTCAGATCTTGAACATGCAAAACCCTTCACTGGTCGGGAAGCTATTTCTTGAGGTGGTTTATTCACTGGTCCTTCTATTTGTAACCAATTTTTAACAGACTCTATTTCTCCAAACGGCACCTGAAAACATATACTGTAATTTTATTTTAGGTATTTATTTATTTGCACCAACAAAGTGTAGGCATGTAAGGCATGCATTAAATTATGTAGGGGAGAAGGAGGCAGCTTTGATCAGGGCCACATTTAAATAATTTTATTTATTTATTGAGGAAAACCAACAGCTAAAGTTAATATACATAAATACTACAATAGCATCACAAAGCCAATAACAGGTTTTCGCTAATAGATATATTATAGCAATATAAATGTGAATGCTTGCTGTGATGAACACAGATGTTTTGTTCTGTGTCTGGGTGTTAAATATTTATCTATTATATATATCAGTCTCTGGTACCCATGGTACCAGAGACTGATATATATAACCTGGTACCCAGCACAGATAACATAATACTATACCCATAGTAAAGGCTAAGCCTAGTTTGGGATCAGTTGACCATGTGAATAGGTATGTCCGGAATATTTATTTATTTATTTAAATTACAACAAAATGATAAATGCTTATAAAAAAAATTTACATGTTTAAATAGATGAATAATAAAATTGTGCAGTGCCCTAATTATATATTCTTAAAAATGCATTAAATGACTTCTGAGGAATACCTAATGTTGGTACTTTAGAAATATAACAAAAAATTAATAAGACATAGTAAAGGTCTTACTCCTGTCTGAGACATTCCCCAGGGTCCAGGATTCATGCCGAAATACATGATAGGTTTTTTTGAGTTGCAATATTTTTTTATATACATTTCAAAGGGAGCCCGTGCATACACCGTTGGATTGTACACGCAATGGACAGTAGCAGGAAGTTGAAATGATTCTAGAGAATCATTTAATTCATCAACTAGAACAAGAAAATCCTCGCACAGATTTTTACTTGCTATTTGTGTAGATGGTTGTGAAAAAAATGAGGAAAACACTTCAGTTTCCATTGTGTAGACGCGGAATCGCCTCCCTCACCTCGTAATCCTCGTATTAACAAACAAAACACTGGGCAGGACACTGGCGTTTTATTTATATCGCGGGGTTTTTTAATTTTTTTATAAAATCAATCCAAAATTACTCTATGAATCAATCTCAGCCAACAAAATCAGGGAACTACCCACAGACAAAAGTTACTCTATGCCACACAGACTAATAGGCTACGCCAGACTAGGCGGTATGGTCTCGGACTTTAGCCTGCCCGTTAGGGCGAAAAAAAAAAACAGACTAATAGGCAGTGCTGCCAACCCTGACACTTGGTTTTACCCCAGACTCAGTCGAAAATGCCCTAAATTCAACAATATTTGCAGTTTTCCCCGTAAGTGTAAAGCACAAAATATTCAAACTTTTTGCAAAATCATACTTTTTCAGACATAATTCTATAATTAATTGCATAATTCTAGTGGAATTTTATCCTCGCACTCCCCATTTTTCCCCCCCAAAAAATACCCTAAATTTAGGGGAAAATACCCTAAGTTGTGAACACTGCTAATAGGGAATCCAGAGCACAGAACACTATTACTCCCGAGACTAGGAAGATGCTAATCTACAGCTAGGTCAACTAGTTACAAGCATTCCCTATAGTCTGTGCCGTGGCTAGTCATAGTCTGTCGGGAGCGTAAACAGTTCTCTGTTTACGGAGTAATAGTGTTCTGTGGTGAGCGCGTTGTATTCATTGTATTGTATGGTATTGCTCTAAAAGCAATTCAAAATTCAAATGTCTGCCCTTACCGAAGAAGTAGTTAGAAATTTAGTAGCCAAATCTGGTGTACCATTGGTTTTTAGAGCTTTTGTTAACACTTGGCCGATAGGAGGATGGACGATGGAGAAATGGTGCTCTTCATTTGGAGACAGAGAAATTCCATTTCGCTGTATGAAAAAGGACTTTTTATCTGATGAACCTTGCTGGGAAAGGAGGTGCAAAGTCACAAAAATGACTTTCAAGGATTTTGTGGCTACGGCTCCATCAAATGAAGAATGGATGTATTTTGACTATAAATATCTCCACCAGTGGTTCAGTGTTGATGATGAGCTATTCAAGGTATATTGGTAAAAATATAAAATAGTCAGGGAATCCTACTGTGGTCAGGATCTAGGGTTCTACCTACTGTAGAATGTCGGGACTATTGGGTATTTTTTTTAGTACCTAGTTATTGTTTATAATAATATTATTAAAACTAACTTTTCCTCAGTTCTTTAAATAAATTATTAAATTTCATTTCATTTATTATATTTTTCATGTTGTATATATATTTAATGTTGTTTGAGTGAGTGGAGTGAATACTGATTTGATGGCTGATAGAGGGGAGTGGAAGAGAAAAACATGTTGTGCCAACCCCACATGAAGTGGGATAAGGGCAGGGAGATGATGATGATGTTGTTTCTTTAATTGTAGATGCTTAGTTATTTAAGCTTATGGAATTGATCCTTTTAATTTATCATCTTGATTGGTAACATAAATATACAGGTGTCTATTTTTGTCATTTTGCCTGTTGGAATCCGAATGAACACAGACAAAAAAAATTTGACAGCAGTATACAATAAATTTTAAAAATAAATGAAAGGTTTCTCTAAATAATACTTGCTGTCTTTAATATCTATGGTACCCAGGGGACATTTGTTTGGTCCACTGTGTATAGAATTAGCATACACATACTTTTAGGAATAGTATGTGCTGCACCAGTTGTTTAATCTATGTAATTTCAGGGCGTGTGTTGGGACCAGTTTGGATTCCCAGGCAAGGGGCCAGCAGACTCGACTTTGTGGGTCGGCAGCAGTGGAGCACACACACCAGCCCATCAGGACACTTACGGAGTAAATATTGTTGCACAGTTACATGGAAAGTGAGTGATTATGTTAGATTTTATTTATCTTTTCTCATCTAATAAGCTTCATTTGCATGATGTTCTTTTCATTCTAATTTCAATTTGCAGTCTCATTGTTCAATCTGTAACCTGTTTCCCTGTGTACTTTGTTCTGAATAAATGAATTTTGAATTTAGAACCTTATTGCCCTCCTACAATACAACAAGAAGCTTCCCTTTAATGTTTTTACTTCTAGGACTTCTGGCTTCGAGGCCCTCGGTGGTGTAGCAGGCGAGTGCTCCAAGTGAGACTTTCATTTAATTCCGTTGCAGTATCTGCAAATATTTGTACCGGGTCTGGGTGTTGTAGTACCATGGTACTTGTAGTTTCTGATACCTACGACATAGGGAATCCTATTTTGGAGTCAGGACTATGTATGGTGACTGTTGGGTGGTATTTATTATTTTCAATTTATTGATGTAGGTACTTTTTATTTTTAGGAAGCGATGGATACTGTTTCCTCCTGATACAGAAGGGTTGCGGCCAACCAGAGTGCCTTATGAAGAGTCAAGTGTTTACAGTGAATTGAACTTTTATTGTCCTCTAAATACAGATGATTTTGCTGGTAAGTAATGTGTAAATGTTGGATGCAATGAAACCTATCATTGCATCCAACATTTACACATACACAACAGTTAGTTTGTAGCCAGATCCTACATACCGTTGTGCAAGTGTCAGGGGCCTTAGGCTGCCTTTGCATGAAGGAGTGTAAGGTAATTAAGAGGTGAGCAAGGAAAAATCGACCATTTAGAATTGCTTCATTGTGCAGGCCTAGGAAAACAACAACCCTATTGATGAATTTGTTCCTCCCACCGCTTAGCTACCACCCTTGCATATCTTTGGTGGAAATACAGCCGTATGTTTTTTGGAGGAGGTAGGGCACAGCGAGATTATCTCGTTCTAAATTGGAGCAGCCCGCCTGGGGAGGTACCTGCACCTTACAGAAGATCACAGCCAGTGCTGTGTTCCTGCAGTGAGTAAGGTTGCCAGAGCTGTTTAGGGGGAGGGGGTTTGGGATCTATAAGGGGTAGGTAAGAAACCAGTAAGTATTCCAAAGCGGCGATGGGCTTGCAACCTCTTATGTATGGAATACTTACTACTGCAGAATGTGTAGAACAAACTATTTTGCCAATTGGTTGTAGATTAAGCCCCATTCAGGATGGCATACATATTATGAATCACCTTGTATAGGTTTTGTTTTTTGCAGGTTTATCTGGAGCAAGAATGGTGGAGCTTTCTGCTGGTGATGCCTTACTAGTTCCAAGAGGCTGGTGGCATTATGTGCAAAACTTGGACCCCATCAACATATCCCTCAACATATGGCTACCTCATGTGAGTAAAATATGTGCTAACACCATTGTGGTTATGAGTACTCTAGCTTCCGCCTTTGGCTTCGCTCGAGTTGTACCGGGATAAAAACCCCAGGGTTCAAGCTATCTCCATGTCAAATTTTATGAAAATCTGTTCAGTGGTTACACCTTGATTTAGTAAAAAACATCTTGACACGTTTACAAACTTTCGCATTTATTATATACCTATTTCAAAAGTTGCCTATATGCTATTCTGGGTAAAGGACGCTATCTATACCAAGTTTCATCGAAGTTGGTTGAGCTGTTACAGCATGATTAAACCACAAACATCCAAACATGCTCACGAACGTTTGCATTTATATAATATTAGTAGGATAGTAGGAGGACTAATTAACCGAAAACCTTGTATTACAGGACAAAGACAAGACTACTCAAGTATCAGAAGCCCTTATTAAAATATTGGTTGCTCAGATATGCAAGGATCTGCCACAGGAAACAGCGAAACTGGTTGTGAATCCAAATGAGGTAAAATCATGCAAGCAAATAAATAATCGTAAAACTTACCTTACTGAGACTGACATGACACCCAATGCACAGCCTAAACTAGAAATCACTGAAGTATTAAATTTGTAGGATAGCTTCCTACAAATTTAAGCCTAGCTAGTTGTAGATTAAGGGTGCTCAGAAAGGGATATCCGAAACCCAACCCCTAAGGGGGTGCAGTCGGAGTTGAAGTTTGTACTAGAAGAACATTGCGCGAACGAAATCGCGAGTTTTTCCACTAGTTGTTGTAATTCAAAATAGGCTGATGACTGGTTATCCCCAAACATGGTAGACTAGACATCCTCTCAGGGGCCCGATTCTACTATTTCAATGACTTCAAAATTATAATCGCATAATAATGATCACCACCATTATCATTCAGTCACCATTGCCGCCACTTTCGTTTCGTTGACCTCATTGGTTTCATAATGACTACCATTGTCATAAGAAAGGCTGCCATTGATAAACGACTGTGATAGCAGAATACCAAGTGTCAAAAGTGGCCATTTTGCCATTTATTTTAAAGCTAATTTAATTAGTAGAATTGGGCCCCTGATCTCTAGACGAGCCAATCATTAGAGATGGCTAAGGAGGCTAGTCATAGGCAAGTCCAAACATTGTTGTAATTAGTACTGGCTGAAAACATTTTTTTTAAAACAGTCTCTTTACATTCACTGGTTTAAAAATAAAATAGTATAGGGAGAATTCGCTATTTAGCAATTTTTTTTAATAAAACATGAAGGATATTTTATAGCTGCGGCATATGTTGATTTTCGGCGGTCCATACCTTATAAAAATAAAATATTAAATACTTTTGCTTGATATTATATACACTGAGGTCATTCATAAGATCATAACGCTCACCTTAGTCATGTCTTCACCTGGGCCCATAAAACTTAGTCAGAGTTTATTATCATTGATTCATTTCTGAGTCATCAGACATTCTAATGGGTTATGCTCATATGTCTGGTTATATTAAAACAACAATGCAGATTACTAGTCTAGTCAAACATTCTTGTAAATGCTACAAGTAAATTTGACAAAAAAATTGTGAATTCTTTGGTAACATTATGAAAGCATAAAGTAGGGTTTATTACATCTATGTCAGATGATATAAACAAGGTGATTTATAACATGTATGAATGCCATGCCATCCCGAAAGGTGGTTAAACTATCAGCTAAAAGAAAGAATATCAGCGAAAACTATCAATATTTTTTTTTTAGTCCCCTTGATCTCATCTGGACATCCATCCATGTTTGGGGATATAAGTTGTGAGCCTTACTATTACTGGATGGGTATTATAACAGATAAAAAAAAGGGCTCCCAACTTTTAGCCCCGCTCTCAGATCCTTGTAGTCAGAGGCACGTCCAACATTTATTGCAGGACGATATATCGGACACACCGCTGACAGTGCTCTTCTTGCAACTGGACACGGTCGCTAAGGCATACCTAGACAAGCGGCGCAAGCTGCGGCGCGCGAAACGACAGAAAACCTGCGAAGAGGACCCCGTCGCAATCACTGGCGGTGAAGATTTCGACTTCAAAACCGTGTTAGACAATAAGGCAAATAATCTAGAACCAGTACCGACTATAACAAGCGAAGAATTGGTAAGTTTAATAAAGCAGAATATAAAGGATTGTTGCGGTGTGGACAGGCCTTTGCGAGACGATGAGGTGGATGGCACAACTAACACTCTTTGTTTGACGAAGGCTGTGATAGATGCGTTTAGTCAAAGCAATGTTATAGATCTCGTTAAACAGAATTTATTCGCGCGCCTGAGCTAGTTATTATTATAGTGTGAAAAGGATTCAACTCATACTCATATTTTATATTGCTTTACTTATAAATCTGTCAAAAGATAAACAATACTTAAAGTATTGCCAACTCTTACTTATTACATGATGAGAAATAGTGACTGGGATAATTTTAAACATTTTAACTAGAGTACCTATATAAGTAAGGGGCAAAATAATTGTTCAAGATCTATGGTACTAGTTAATTACAAATAATAACCTCTGGAGTTTGGACCTGCCTCTGACTACCCTCTTCGACACCTCCAAGGATCTGATCGCCTGAAGATTTGAGAGGTAGTCTACCATGCTTGATAATTTGTATAATAAAAAAACTATTCAGTATTTCTATGATTCAAAGCGTACGATTTTTAAAGGTAATTATTATTTTATTAATGTTGAACAAAATATAATTAATCTAAGGTGATAGTGCAATTGTCTGTGATGTGATAGATGAGGTACCTTAACTAAAAGTCAACTACAGTTCGGCCGATAGATCTAGGCAATATTAGCCGTTTGGATGCGAAAACCAGTTTTTAGGCACTTACATCGCTTCTGCTCTTTCAAACGGCTAACTTCACCTTTGCCTAGAAACTCCAGCCGATCAGGGGGCATACTTACCCTTGAAAGCAGTTCCAATCTCAATCCCAATGGTAATGGATTTTCCTCGAATTGCTGCAGCTATTCGAGCGACATAGTGAGCGATGTAAATAAACCGTATTATTTAAGGTTAAATAAATAAATGTAGCGTTCAAGCGTGTCAGCGCGCTGGTACGCTTAAACGCTATACTAGCGCACCATTGGGTAGCGGTGAAATTTTATGGAACTAAATAAAATCGACTTCTTCAAAAATTTGCATCGAGGAGCTCGAGACAGAATTTTAAGTTGCAGAAAAGATTTTCTTCGAAAATTTATGCAAAATATCGCCTGCAGTATTATAGAACGCAGTCGATTGCGTCCTCGATTTCTGTCGAGCTTGCTCGATCTCGATTGCGATTTTGTTCAAGAGTAAGTACCAAATAAGCATTTGGTGAGATTGAAATTAGATTTAGATTAGGATTGGAACTGTTTTCAAGGTTAACCTTGGTAACTTGATGAAAAATAATGAAGACTAAAATTATTAGGACTGAATTAATAAGTGAATATTATTCTTATGCTGAGTCCTCAAAGATGGCATCAGATTTTTTAATAGTTTTTTAACTTTGTTTAAATGAGTGTGTCTGAACTTGACATATTCCTTATTTAGCCAATTCTCGACTAGACTGATTCCGCTTAGAACAAGTGAGTGTGCGGTGACACATCACGTTTGACTAATAATTAATTAACATTCTAGCATAGTAGTAGTACCTAAGTATAGTGTGCTCGTAGATCATTTTGCTAAGCAATATATTGTATTTTCAAACTAAAAGCTTGAATATAATAAAAAAAATAATAATAAAAATACTCATATTAATATCGAGTTTTATTGTCTATTAGCTATTTCTAAGACCCTAGGATTTTTTTGGTTTTTTTACATAAGAACGGTAGTAGAAATCTCCGAATAGGATGACCATGAACAGGTTCTGAGGAATGAGGATGTATGCCGGCTCCCGAGGGAACCCACAGTCTGGAGTCACGGCCAGCAGTATGAAATGCAGAAGCAGAACCGAGAATTGAACCTGGAAACAAAAACAATGATTTACGTTTTATTACGGTTGCTTTTTAGGAGAACAACGAGTGCAACGTGCATCCTCCAATGGAAAGGGAAGATCTTCCAACTTTGGCTCGGTACTTTTACCTTTTTTTTTTCATTTTAGGCTGGATATGGCATAATAAGGGCTTACTGCTAAAGTAGTCTAAAAAAGAAAAAAAAAAGAAGATAAAGATAAAGATCTTTTTAGATCTTTACGTCATGTTCAAGTATAATTCATTTTTAGTAAGATAAGATTTCTGCTATTACATTAAAACTTCGAGGGACCTTTTGGCGTCCACCCGAAAATTCCCGCAATCATTTTATGTCTCTGGACCCGCGGTCTAACACTTTTTTTTTACGGATTCTTAAGAAGGATTCTGTTGTTCTCTTACGACTTTACGACCTATGCCGTACTATAACGGCCCAATAGACGTCTCCCGAGATAATTTATTTAATTATTAAAATTTAAATTAATAAAATTTAAGCGATTAAATATTTTCACTAATTTGTTCGCTATCAGTTTGCTAGAGTTCTCTATCAATGGTGTTTTTTATACAACTTTTGTGGCAAACAAGCATACTACCCACCTGTTAGTAAGCGGTTACCGTCGCCTATGAGCGCTTGCAATGCCAGAGGCATCACGCACGCGTTGCGGACTCCGAACCCCCACTCTCTAAAGAGATATGAGCAATGTGGCGCCAAGTAGGTGCTAATGTAGTATAGATGGCGATACAGCATTTTATAAAACAAAATAATGTTATTCAATGTCAACTAACTGTAGGTAACCTACCTAAGTAAATAAAATTACCGGCATAAGTAGGTATTGTATTTTTCAATATACTTAGTTAATTGGTTTGCGTAATACCATATCACAGTAGTAATACGGTGTATAACACTACTAAATGATGAATACTTCGAGTTTTTGATAATGAGTATGTAGTTCTTCGACTTCCCAATTGGCCAAGGTGTGCAATTACCATATACAGTCAGACCGTACTGTCATAAGAAAACCGGCTAGGCCATCTACGCTACAAAATACCTATCTATACGAAGTGTGGTTCTGTTGATTGACATAACGATTTTGGTCCTAATATCACAAGCTAGTCCTAAAATACTGTAGCCATATAATGTTAAATTCCCATATTCTTAAACTGATATACATATTTGTTGTATTAACATATTAGGAGAATTGAAAGGTGTATTGGTGTTATGTCGACCTATCATTAGGACAATTAATAAATAAATATTCCGGACATATAACACACGGTCAACTGATCCCAAACTAGGCATAGCCTGTACTATGGGTACCAGAGACTGATATAAATAATAGATATATATTTAACACCCAGACACAGAACAAACATCTGTGTTAGTCACAAATGATTGTCCAGTGCGGGAATCGAACCCGCGCCCTCTAGCGCAGAAGGCAGAGTTACTACCAACTGAGCTATGAGTAATTTAATATTATTACCAGAAACAGTACCTATGGGAATCAAAATGAGTACTACAGATGTTATGTTAATCATTAGGGAGCCGTACGAAGTACCTCTAGGGATTAATTTAATGATACTTACAATTTGTACTTGGGTGACGTATTTCTTCCACCAAATCGATTTCTTGAAGCTTTCGTCCCAAACAGTCAACAGGTAATACATGTACATAATAATGTGCACGAAAGAATTCAATGTAACAAGGAAAGTGCAGTGACCACCTGAGGAAACAAAGTTCAATGTTATTGTCAGTGTTTTGCGTTTTTTAAATCGATACATACAACGGGCTATATACACTCACCGGCAGAAAATGTGGCCCAAAACTAAGTTGTTAATTAAAAAAAAATGAAATACCTGCCTACTCTGAATTTCCTTCTTCACTGGTGACAGCTAATAAACTCATTTAAACGTCGTTAAACGAGTTATTGACAAATTAGACTGAAACCTTTATATTATACCCTGCACTATTTATTTTTCGAATTCGCGATAAGCGTTTCACATTTTCTGCCGGTGAGTCTATCTGACTAGCTTTCTGACCGCCCACAACTTCGTCTGCGTGTTCAAGTAGGTATGATCCCTACCTTGACTATTGTCACTTCGTACACTTGTTGTTGAGATCTCGATTTTCCGACCCAGTGTTACGTGTGTACGGAAGCCTCAGGCCGCGAACCCTACTCGCGACCGTCCTTATTTCAAAATGGATTTTCGCCTTATTTTGTGGTAAAGCCACGGACTAAATTAGTCCGCAGTTGTAAGAAAATAGTTGATTAGGACCTTTTCCAAGCGGCGGTCATCAGGTCATCGCGCGGCTGCCAGCCATGTACCCATCCACCGCGCGACAGAGTTCTTATTTTATTTTTTATTTTATTTTATTTATTAGGTTAGTTACTACCAACAGTTTACACATGAGTACATAGTTATGATTGGAAACAAAATGTCTTAAGCTACATGAGAAACCAATAACAGGCAAACACATGCAATATAAGGAAATTCTTCAATATAAGGAAGGTGGGTTAACATGTACACCTTATTTATTAAACAAAAGGCATCAAGTCTTGCGTAAGTGTACGGGAATTAGCAAGTCATGAAGTCGTAGCAAATGCTATGCTCAAGTTATTCGTATTTTCAAATCATTGTTTGGTTTGCTGAACAGTTGATCATTTCCTCGTACGAGTAACATGACAGGCAGATTAACATAAAGCCGTGTTCAAACGGCGTGCGATATTTAATCTACAATTCGTATCAAAAATATCCTTACGTCTAGCCTACCTACTGAATAAATTCTTCAATTTCGATTTTGACATTTGAGGCCGTGCTAAAGCTCAACGATATCGCAAGCTCCTAAAAGTCAAACTCAACGTTCGAGTAACGTAACGTAAGAGTAGTCGAGTACCTAGGTACACTGTAGGTACTCGAATACTCTTACAATCATCATCATTATCAGCCTGTAGAAGTCCACTGCTGGACATAGGCCGGGAGGCCTATGTCTTCGTTCGTCATGGAACTCTTTGGGGGACCAAAGAGTTCCATGACGAACGGTATTATGTCCTATCATAAGGGGGGGATTGGACCATAACCCACCACGCTGGTCCAGTGCGGATTGGTGGGTGGAGCGCCAGAGACTCGTCAGCTTATCGGCAGGGTGTACCACGTGCCGGTGAGGTTGGCTTGGGTTCCGAGGGTTGTCATTTGGAACCCCTTACACAGGTTGGCTTGGGTTCCGAGGGTTGTCATTTGGAACCCCTTACACCCCTCTTACAATAGGTGCGTTTATTTATTTACCTGGAACCCATTTCACCATGCCCCAGGATACAGCAACCATTCCGAAGTGATGGTACACGTGCAAGAACGTCACTTGATTTTGCTTCTTTCTCAGAGTGAAGAATATCTGAAATAATACTTTTTTATAAATAAATAAAATAATGCTACTACCATTATGCTAGAGGTCGCGGGTTCGATCCCCGCATTGGATAAACATTTGTGTGTTGAACACATATGTTCGTTCTGTGTCTGGGTGTTAAATATATATCTATTATGTTTATCAGTCTCTGGTACTCATAGTACAGGCTATGCCTAGTTTGGGATCAGTTGACCGTGTGAATATGTCCGGAATATTTATTTTTTATTTTTATTTTTATTATAAATGCGAAAGTTCGGATGGATGGACTGTATTAGGTCAGTGACCAGGTTGAGGTATGGTGGCCCTGAAAAGGGCCTATGCTCGTCGATGAAAGAATCAGTGTAGTGAAAGGAGTAAATGAAATCAGTTTATTTGCTAAAACATGGTAGTCGAATATAATGCTGTTCTTATGCAGTAAGCGGGCGCACATGTTTTTGCTACACAAGCATGCAAATGTTTTATTTAGTATAGTAAAGGACTCCTATCATGCACATGTCTTCGAATTTGAAGGTTCTAGGACATGCCTGTTTCCTCACGATGTTTTCCTTCACCGTTTGGGGTAGGTGGGTACTTGTATAGCGCACATCAATTATCCGCATGGTAAATCCACGACCGCGATTCGAACCCACGACCTGTGAATCGGATGGTAGGTACTAACACCCCTCTAGCAGCAAGGGCGGATCCAGCCGTCTAGTCAGGGGGGGGGGGGGTCACATAGTCAGTGCCCGTGCGGCCGCCTGCCGATCATTAAACGAGACTGGCGTTCTACTGACCAACCAACCGACCAGCCCAGGGGGTGGTCATGACCTCCATGACCCCTCCGCCTGGATCCGCCCTTGTCCAGCAGTGCTGCAATTCTCTACTTTATTGAACTAAAACGTAACACGGATAATCTTACCGTATCCAGAAGGTCTATGACCTTCAATGCGAAGTATCCATAGCAGACCCGCCACGCGTATTCCACGCCGTTCGGCCCCTCGTCCACCGGTTGGCACACCAACTTGTAGTGGCTCAGCCATCCTAGTACGAAGCTCTGTAATCAAACAAACACTGTCAATCAAAGATTCTAAATACTACTTAACTGTGCTCGAAGAGTGTCTCGACGCGGTTCCCTGCGTGGGTACGTATCAGAAACTACGAGTACCATGGTACCACAAAACCCAGATCAGGAACAAATATTTGCAGATCATGCAAACATTTGTCCCGCAGCGGTAATCGAACCCGCACCATAAGCTCACAGACCTTCAAGTTGATACCTTTAGCCGTTTCTGAGAAAAAGGTTCTTGACAGACGGACAGACAGACAGGCAGACGGACAACAAAGTGATCATATAAGGGTTCCAAATAAGGTACGGAACCCTAAAAATCTTATTACAAAATACCTACAAAAAAACTTGTGACGGAATATGCTCCAAGTAGGATAATACCAATAAATACAATGTAAAAGGAAACTGTGTTTTCTTGCCTGTATCTTCTAGGCTTTGTCGCGTGGAGTAGGTTAGCAAGATTAAAAAGGATCGTTGTGATATCAATGAATAAATAAATTATAAGAACTTACTTGGTAGACGACATAAGCGCATCCGATTATCTGAAAGATATTGTAAGCTGCTATCAGACCGCGTAGGTCATACGCCGGCCTCTTGCTCATGAAAGCGGGCAGCCATTTGAACACCGCCATCAGGTACAGCCCTATGACAGTCAAGCCAAGCCACGGCGTCCTTATCATGAACCATTCTTGTGTTCTGGGATCTGAAGGGGAAGTAAGCATGTTTCGTAAGTTTAGAATAATAATTCCGACAACCGTTGGTTAGTAAAGGTTCTCGAATGGCGACCACGAACCGGGCGACTCAGCGTTGGAAGGCCCCGCGATGGACTGACGACACTGTGAAGGTTGCGGGAAGTCGGTGGATGGAAAAGGTTCAAGATAGTTCGTCGTGGAAGGCTTTGGAGGCTTTTGTGGACTTCTGCAGGTGGATGATGATAATAATACCCAACAGTCACATACATAGTTCTGACTCCACACTAGGATTACTTGTGTTGTGGGTATCAGAAACTACGAGTAACATGGCACCACAACACCCAGACCCGGGACAAATATTGTCCCGCAGAGGGAATCAGATGGGTAGCTACCGTGCCCAATATATTAGTATGTGTAATCAAACATGATATAGGTTTTTAGTAGAAATTGTTAGAGATAAACACAATGGTAATGTCTCTAGTATCAATCTCTTTAGTGAAACGGTCGTCTGTGACGTAATAGGTAAACTCTCAGCTGCTACCGTGCTGCGACCCATTTTGCTGTCAAATCGTTAGCGCGATACGAAACTGTCAAAAAGTCGTGAAATACGATGTTTCTCTGCTGAAATCCTTCAGAAATTTTAGAAAGAATAATAGTTTTAGGCCAAATGCCAGTTTTAGGTCTCCGCGCTTAGTTTTAGAGCTTTGAGCTGAGCTTAGTGAAATTTGTACCTACGTAATCGAGATAAAGTTTTTATTTACTATAAAACGAATGAAGACAACTAAATTGGCCCATCTACCTCAACCACCTTCTTATTTTTATATTAACGACCCTTAGAATATTAATATCACTCACCCGCTATATCTTCGTTGAGGTAATAATATAATTTCACAGCTCCTTTTATAATTACAGACATTATTAAAGGATTAACTTCAAACCCATTTGCTAGAGGCACTTTATTCGAATAGCGGAGTGAATTGAATGTGAAAATGAATCGGTTTCCATTGAACGGCGGCGTACGAGTACGTTTCGCACGTCATCCACGCGGAATATATTGACCCGGGCGGCGATACTTGATATGACCCGTGACTATGTCTAATGCTCAGGTGATTTGGAAGCATGATGTCTACCGCACTTTTCATTTTCATAAAATCAGAAGCACAATGCCTACATTATAAACCTTCCTATGTGAGATAGCACTATGCTTTAAAATCTGTTCTGGCGCAGAATGTAACGCCTTATTCGGTATATCTATTCTAGATGATTTAAACCGCGTCTGGTGTAACTTTTATTCACTTAAAAGACGCTCCATATTAACATGTCCTCCGACGTATTCTTTTCTGAGGATGACCTGCTAATTTATAAACAAAATTAATTAGGATTTTGACTACACAAACAGGCTTTAATTCACGTTAATTTATAATACTAGCCTTGTTAGTTTTAACGAACAAAACGACATAGTTTTTAATAGTATAAGTAGGTATCGTATAAAAATATTGTTTTGTCTTTTTGCTTATAAATTAATATTAAGCTAAGATAAATAATCGTAAAAACAGTTAAAAATAATAAATAAAGTTAAAATTATACATTTATTGAAAGCACTAAAACACACTTTTCACTACCATTAGGTACACAAATTCTTCACTCTTAGAAGGCTCTTGATTTTGTCGCATACTCTAATTTTCACTATTCACTCTTGAATGCACTTAATTTGTTTTCATTTAAAGTAGATCAAAACTAGACTCTGCCGCCGCTTAACAAAACAGGTGGGAATAGTAGAGATAAAAGTCAGGTGTAAAGCATAGTCTTTTAAGTCACAGAACTAATGGGGGAAAAAATCCCAGTAGTTTTGTCAACAGAACTACTCAACAGAACAGGTGGGAGTAAACGCGCTTGTCGGCGTTGCGTTGGGTGCTTTTTATATCCGGTGTAAATTTATCCCGATAGTTTTGGAACGTTATAAATCTATGTCTCTGTCTCTGTATAAAGCGCTTCACACACGGCAGCTATAATTTAGCTTAATGTAAATTACGTCCCGAGTTGCGTCTCCACCGGGCGAATGGGTTCGCGAGCCAGCCTCGGCCGGAAACCTTGAGGCGGGGCTCGCGAGGCAAGCCGAGTCATCCCGAGCCATCAGTCTACCGTCACGCATTATCGTCCCCACCGAACGCACACTGAGGCGCTTTTGAGCACGCGCGCTTTACCGACGCCGCATGGCTCGGCTCCGAGGCATGCTCGGCCGAGGCACCGTGCGCCCGCACAACCCCCAGGCACGTCCACACCGACCGAGCATTTCGCTCGCGAGGCTGCCTAGCCCGAGCATGCGTCCGGTGGAGACGCGGCTATTGACGCACCGACACCAACTGGTCGGAAAAATATGGAGATAAAATTATAGTATTATGTTATCTGTGATAAAATTCAACCGGAAGAGATCACTTACTTCCGGTCCACAATGCCAAAACTAATTATCGCGATATCTTCGCTTCTACTGAACCAAAATTGATGACAACAATATGATGAATTATCTGACGGAAAATTTTGTGAGTCAAGATCAACGTTTTCCAAACTTCATGATCTAATTATAGAAGAATCCTTTATTACTTCTCGCCACGCAGCTTCTTTTAACTCATTGTCTTTGTAATCACATGAATCCACTTTCCATAAGCATGGATGCCTACTTACGCACGCTTTCTATTAAATGTTCCATGTTTTTACGACACGTCCGCTCTTCGAAGGCTCTGGATGGGAACAGTCAGTCAACAGACTGAAGTGAAGCGCGTCACACACGGCAGATATAATGTAAAAATGTATATTATAGCATGATACATCTCATTACATCTTTCCATAGAAACCGTCAGGAGACCACACACGGCAGCTGACATTTTTACATTATAGCTGCCGTGGAGCAAAATAGTACAACTGCACTACTATGACTGGCCTCATAGCTCAGTTGGTAGTAACTCTGCCTTCTGCGCTCGAGGTCGCGGTTTCGATTCCCGCACTGGACAAACATTTGTGACTAACACAGATGTTTGTTCTGTGTCTGGGTGTTAAATATATATCTATTATGTATATCAGTCTCTGGTACCCATAGTACAGGCTATGCCTAGTTTGGGATCAGTTGACCGTGTGTGATATGTCCGGAATATTTATCTATTTATGACTCACGGAAAGCACCTACAGTCCATTAGGTACCTACAATAGTAACTTTGCATACGCCTAGGCTAAAAAACACAACATTTCAGTCGAATATTGTTTATTATACAAAATTTCCTCGCCACTTTACATTTTACACATCCTGCCTTTACTGTTTCTAATATCCAATTACGAAAAACAATAATCAAAATACTGAATGTTACACCATTTAGGCAGAAAATTTGTTGTCAATACTCCAGTGGGACATGAATATAACTTAGCTAAGTTTCATGGATAGTCTATTTCTTGAAGGGAAATTCGGGATGTGTCTCTATTCCGAGGAAGAATGAGAAGTCACAGATCCTCCCGTTTTCGCCGCGGTCCAACGCAGCTAGGTCACCCATCTCTTGCGGGCTCAGCTCGAAGTCCCATACTGAGATGTTCTGAAAAACATAAAAAGTCTGACTTGAGTTTTTGCAAGACAGGCAACCAGGTTTACGCTCTTTTAGGGCGATTTATCACGTGATCAAACAGAAAAAAGACGTAAAGGAAAAAAAAACATCGTGAGAAAAGCAGTCAGTATTCTCCGAAGCGGCGATGGGCTTGCAACCTAACATGTATGAAATGGAATGTTAACTATGTATGAAATGGAATGCAATCTACTGCAAAATGTGGGAATTCCTCCGTAGGCCAAGACATGTTCTTGAAGATCCAGATGACGGAATCACCTCCGCTAACGCGGAGGCGATCCCCTCATCGAACTCCGACACATAAAAACACTCAATACATCACACCGACCCCGCCGGCGGGGTCGACGACGACGTCCCGTCCCTGCGTTTCCACCCCGTCAGGGTGATGGCCTCCTCAAAAAACCTCTCTCTGGCAACAGCCCAAGCCGAGGTCCGTACCTAAGTGGTGCCCTTGCGCTCGTTGCCAAAACCTAACCTTTTTTCGGCAGTAGCGCCCTCTGCGCTCGCCTAGCCCGGTGTAGCTGGCAGTGGTCGTAAGAGACCCACAGCATATAAATCCGTTCGAAAAAAAAAAAAAAAAAAAAATGTGGGCATTTGCCAGTGTAATGTTTGGACGTGCCCCTCCTGAAGAGAAATAACACCAACCCGAGCATTGTAAAGCAAGTTGAAGTAGCAGCCCCGGCTGAAGTAGAATAGGCCCTTACATTTCTAACCGAGTCTGTAATAAGAGGAGGGAAATATAGCAAGGGGATGGGCAGCAGCGTCCGTTATTATTATTAACAACAATAGTTTTATCTGCACTCGCCAACCCGCATGCCCAGCGTGGCGAGTATGGGCAAATCCCACCAAATGATTGTTATTGTAAATCTATGGGGGAGGCCTGTTTTCACCAGTAGACGTCCTACGGCTGAAACGATGAGAGCCATAGGGTGTAGGTCGCACAAGATAAAGACGACCTCAGTGGCGCAGCGGGCGAGTGCCCGACAGAGACGCAAGGGTTCGATTCCCGCTGCGGGACAAATGTTTGCATGAACTGCAAATATTTGTTCCGGGTGTTGTGGTACCACGGTACTCGCAGTTTCTGATACCACGATACAGATAATCCTAGTGTGGGGTAAGAACGAATGTGGGTGTTATTTATTTATTTAAGATCGGTCGCTCTGGAAATCTGGGGAGGTATATGTTCAGCAGTATTTATTATTATTTATTTATTTAACCTTAAATAATACGGTTTATTTCCCAATTACATTACTTAAGGATAGAATTAGATTACAATTTTTACAATAAATGTCAATCAGATTAATTAAAAAAATATATAAAAATAAATTAGAGATACATATTCACAGAATGTCAAAATAAATAAAATAATCAAAAAACAAAAAGAAGCAGTGGATGTCCTACGGCTGAAATGATGATGATGGGTAGATTTGGAGAAAATGCTTAGTAGGTACCTGTTTGATCCGATCCGGGTTGGTGCTTTTGGGAATAGCGGCAACGCCACGCTGCAGTGTGTATCTCAGAAGGATTTGCGCGGTGGATCGCGAGTGGCGCGCCGCTAGCTCCTTCACTATCGGCAGCTGGAGCAGGTCGGGGTATTCGCGACTGGAAATTACAAATGATGAGTAAATTAAAACGTAACTACAGTAGTTAGGATTTAACTAATCGGGGATGACACAGGCAATTTGCATTAGTGCAATCATCATTAGTGATGATGATGAATATCTTGATATATAATGTCACGTTACCTTCTAAGTACTGCATCATCTATTTGATATGTCAAGTTCCGTCTCTATACAAGGTGAATTGTATAGAGACGGACCATCATACCATCCCCAAATTTAACAGGCCTCAGGGCTCAGTTGGTATTAACTCTGTCTTCTACGCTAGAAGTCGCGGGTTCGGTTCCCGCACTGGACAAACATTTGTGAGATTATCACAGATGTTTGTTCTGTGACTGGTAAATATTTATCTATTATATATATCTCTCTGGTACCCATAGCACAGGCTATGCCTAGTTTGGGATCAGTTGAACGTGTGTGATATGTCCGAGAAAAAAAATCGTCATGTTGGGAGTATGGGTGTTTATCCCCTGTTCGTTTCCTCGGTTCAAGACCGAGATCCAATCGGCATTCTACGTCGTATTTTATTGTAGGTATTTTTTAATAATTACTTGTATTGTGTAATTAATTGACATATTTTGGCATCTAATTCATAAAATTAATTAGTAATTATTTTCTATTGCACTTAAACAATGTATATTCTTTATTTAATGTATATGTACAATTTGTATGAAATAAATGAATCTATGAATCTACTAGGAATGAGCATTTATTCCTTACCCAGTCTTCTCAGCCAGCATGTCGGCGAGAGCTTTAGACCCGAGCGGCGAGTAAGCCACCACTGGGACGCCCAGCCTCCCCGCAGCCGCGATTAGCTCCGGTTGCTGGCAAAGCAGGTGGTTCTCCACCTGAAGGCACGCAGGCTTCGAAACTTGCGCCACTCGGGTCAGCTGTTCGATATTTAGGTTGGATACGCCCACGTGACGGACGCGACCCGACTCCTTGAGTTTCAGTATGCTCTGGAAAATAAAGGGCTTTCGTTTAGTTTTAAGCGAGGTAGGGAACAGCGAGATTTTCTCGCTCTAAATTGGAGCCAAAGATTTGTTCCGGGTCTGGGTGTTGTGGTACAATGGTACTCGTAGTTTCTGATACCCACGACTCAGGGAATCCTAGTGTCAGGACTATGTATGTGACTGTTGGGTGTTATTTATTTATTGATATATATATCTTTGAGATAACGTACTATCAAATTATATTTTTGATAAAAATTTCTCCAGGGCCGCATATTTTGTCGTGCTCTCTAGTTGCACTGTCTACTGAATTGTGCGAAGATTCGTCTTTTATAATCAAAGGTTTTTCAACTCTCTCCGATTTGATCCGAGCAGGTGACGCCGTGCCCAAGGTGGAGGTGTTACTGAACTTTTTGGGCACGTGAAGGACAACCACGTTATTTCTTTTGTTTCTTGCGTGATGAAATTTGGGATTATTTGATTTGATTTTTTTCGCCAATGACATCATCATGACCTGAAGGGCGCTGGGGCGTTTATTGAATCGCCGAAACCGGCGCCGCCACTTCAAGCTTATAATGCTCTCGATGGACGAGAGCTGAGAGACAGAACGGTTCAGCACATGCGAAATTATTTCGAGGCTATGGTTGGAGTTTAGGCTGTACTGGCAACCGAAGTCATAGGTATTCCCAGTGACTGGATTCGTCTCGTGCGTCTCTATCTTGTCATTCAGATGATTCCTTTGAACAGTGTCTTTCATATTCGTCACATTCTTTGGATCTTTGACTCCTCTTGTTCGTTTACTCCTCAAACAACAGAATATATTTGAAAAGAAGTTACTCTTTCTGCTTTCTGCTACATTCGAAGGAACTTTTTGTTTCAAAGGAGCCACGTAAGATTGGCCAAAGGTTTTAGTAGGAGAGTTGGCATTAAGGATATATATTTTTTTCAAATCATTGCCCATGTTTTTGTGGTCTTTGACAAACTGGGGATACTCCATTGACTTGTTTTCTGCTTGGATTATATCATGAAATGTTTTATATTTATTTTTGTTAGAGTCTTTCGGATCGATCGTTAATGTATCCATTAGGTGGGCTAGCTGGAGGTCTGACCATTTTCTTTCGAAGTTTGTCGAGATGGTGCAGAAGTAAGCTTCAGTTTTGTTTTCTTTTGAAGGTCCTGAAGTGTCCTCTTTAGGTTTAGATTCTTTTGAGGTTTCCTTGACGTACTCAATATGTTCAACCCTGCGTGTTATCTTGGCTGGGCGTCCTCGTCGTTTGTTTGATTTGCAGCATTTGTCGAAGCACCACCCAAAACAGAAGATGTATTTGCAGAGGTACTCGCACATGCTCATCCTACGAGCGCCTTTAGGAGTGCCTTTCGGACACGTAGAATAGCTGCAACCGGCGCATCGGTTGGTACACGATGTAACTCTCATTACTATCGACATGATTGTATAGATACATTATCATTTTTATATTATTACGTCCTCCATTATTATAACAAACGGGAAGGGATTTCGATCATAGTAACACAAAAAACATCCTGAAATAGTGACACGATAATTTATATTGGTTTCGAAAATGCCATTGATTGACAGCTTCTGTCATAAATACGCTTTATTTGATCTTCGTGGAGATTATTTGTTGTCTTTGTTGTTGAAATGGCAAAATGTTTTCCGACTCTATATCCCCTTGAGAGACTCTATTAGTCCGATAGCGTTTTTGTACGTATTATGGAGCAATACTTTTACTACGTTTGCGTAAAATTTGGGAGTCTTCCTAGCCTTCAAATGACTGTGTATTTGTATTATACTCATCAGCGAAGGATCTAAACCAATTGTTGGTAAATAGATATTGGAAGCACTCTTTAGATCTACGGTTTCATAAAACTCTGCAGCACATTGATTCGTTTCAACGTTGTCTTCTCCTCCGCAACAGCAGGGGCAAAGGAATTTTGGTAGGGAATTATATTTCAACCAAGTCAGTTTTCTGAACACAGGCTTTGGAATTGATGTCAGAGATGTACCCACTGCTTGTGTTATGACTTCGACTAGATCACGTTCATCCATTTTACACACTTCTTTATTCGGAAATTGTTCATTTTGGCTATTGGTGATATTGTACTCTATCACAATATTTTTGTGCTTCTCGTCGATATGTCTTCTAGTTGTAGGAGATTTGTAGACTTTCGTCCAAGAGAACTTGTTATCGATATACTTCTTTGATGTTGATTTAAATGAGGGTTTCACAACTTCAGATAGATTTATTTTCTTCTTCGAATCACAAGTATTAGAAAGGCGATAGCTGCATTCCTTGTATACCATATCATTGCGATAAACAGAGTTCTTGCAGATTTCGTTCAGATCATCGCTGTTTTCCTTGACGTAGTCGGCTTTCAACCCCGATGTAACCATTTTATTTTTCGCTGTCTAGTATATCTGGGTACATGAAGTGTGCGATATGTAACTTTCTATTAGGTAAAAGTATCACTGCTTTAGAATTTTAACGGAAAAATTCATTGTAAATATTCGCCTTCCCAGAAATTGTGCAAAATCTGAAGGATTTCTGACATGTTATGAAGTAGCGTCAAGACCAGACCATAGATATAATTTCAAACTCTCTTTACCTTCCAAACAGCAATCAGGTCCGTAGAATGGTCCACCTTCATGGTTCCATCAGGGTTCTTCGGGTGAAGATCATTAGGCACGTGCTCGAAGGCGAACGGAGTGTGCATGAGATAGAGATCTATGTAGTCCAAGCCGATGTCTTTGAATGAAGCACTGAAGTACTCTTCAACTAAGTCGGGGCGGTTTCCTGGTAGAGCAAGTATGTTATCAAAATAAAATAGGATTCGCAAAGATTAGTTCATTAGATTTAGATTTATTCATCTCTAAGTTTGTGAAAGAGTTATTGACTGAGTGAGTATTAAAAATGACTCTAGATATAAATTTATTTGGGTAAAGAGACATAGGTAGGTGCCTGCACTACTAACTTTCAAGTATTTATTGTTAAACACGATTTACCTCCTGGGGGCAGTTTAGTGACAACAAAAAGCTCCTTCCTCTTCGCAGGGTCGTCCCCGATCCATTTCCTTAGAGCCCTTCCTAAAGCTGCTTCGTTCTCGTAAGCCCGAGCTGTGTCGAAGTGCCGGTAGCCAGCTGCGAGCGCGTCGGCCACTGCCTTCTCTAGAACCTCGTCTGACGACTGAAACATAAAGTTTATGGAAATTAAACCGTAATTAACTGGTCGTGAGGCCTATTCGTCGCGTCCAATTGTCTCAGTGCCTCAAGACGAAAGTATTCGACTAATAGATAGATAGAAAATTATTTATTGCACAGGACAAAGACAAGTACATAGGTAGACGAACTTAATGCTAGATAGCATTTTTTTCTAACCTTTGAGTGGTGAGGAAAAAATGAAGACTTGAATGAAAGAATGAAGAAGTGTCTTACCTGTGATGAAATACGGCCTTATAAAAAAGTTGAAGATCACTCAGCGAGCTATGGAGAGGACTGAGCTTGGTGTTCCTCTACGAGATCGAATTAGAAATGAGGACATCCGTAGACAAATTGAAGGCACCAACATAGCCCGAGGATTAGCAAGTGGCAGCGAGCGATGGCGAACATAACTCTGAGAACCGACGACCGTTGGGGCAGAAGGGTTCTAAAGTGGAGGCCACGCACTGGAAAGCGCGGCATGGGACGGCGCCAATATACATGGATAGTCGACCTAATGACGGTTGCTGAGAGCCGTTTGGTGCAGGCCGCACGATATCGGTCGTTCTAGAAATCTATGGGGGAGGTCGGACGTCTTAAGGCTGGTGATGACCATGATGAGAGATATAGGTCAGTCTTCCTATTTGTCGATATTCTCAAGAAAGAAGTCCTTCAGCGGGGGCGTGTAACGCAAGGTGTAACGGAATTTTGCCATTATATCTTTTTAAAATTGCTCCGAGTTTTAATTCGTGAATATAAAAAAATAAAAATTCCATCTACCTAATTCCAGTTATAACTTGAATCGTTCAACGTGTTATGCGAACTTTTTGCTGATTTGCTAAAAATCGGTCTACGCTAAAAATGTATAAACCACAGAGGACACACTTGGATTTGGACACTTGACAGAATGTTTTTGACAAGGAAGCACGTGTTCTTTAGCTAGTATTCCCTATTTTTAGTCTGTGTTCTTTGGCACAGTTGTAGGAGGTTCAAGTTTTGTTTTTAAATTATTATGCTAAGATCGTTTTATTATGGGCGAAGAGCAAGTGATCGCGAAAACATCAGTGCAGTCCTATGTGAGCGATCATAAGACTAAGTCATCATTCGATTCGGCGTGCCCTGCATCGACTTCCCGAGGGCTATCTCGCTCCAGTGGAGACTCAAAAAAAGACTTCGATGCAAGTGATACCATATCCTTCTGCAGTGATAAATGTTCCTGTGACTCTTCGACCCTACACTCTGTTACCGAGAGGCCCTGCTCAATAGCAGACTCATCGATGCTCCTCCACAAATCCAAGTGGAAGTCATTCATGAATTATATCTCGTGTCGAATCAAAGGCAAGAGAAAGCAATTTAAGAAGAACAATGAAGATGAACCTAAACCGAGCACGCAAAAGAGTTCCGTGGTCACAATAGTAAAAGACACAAATGGTTCTTAATTTAACAATGCTAATGAGTTCTCACGAGTTTATTAACCTAGATTTGGTACCTACATAATGCGAGTTGGAAATAGTTAAAACTCTTACCTGCCATGTTCCAAATCCGATGCGCGGCATGCGGTCACCTCCATCGAGTACAAAATATTCCGGAATAGACATTTTCCTCACGAATAAACGTTTTATTTTTATATTTTCTGTTTTCTTTTTTATGTTGTGTTTACTAAAGCACAATCGGAATCACAATGCCGGTAAGAGGCGCGAGCGCATAGGTAAGGTACTGGCAGCAGCCTTGAATGTAATGATACTCTTAGCTATGGATAGGTAGATAGGCAGTAGGTACCGGTTGGCCGGAATAACTGCATTGATTTTTTTGTTAGAAACTTTGATAGCTTCATCGTTGTGCGATTCATCACTAGGTAACACTGATAACGTCTAGACTCTAAATGTAAACTTTACACCCTCCCCAGCAAATCGGAGACCATCTAGCTGCAATTACCAAAGACCAGTTTGCAATTTTAACGGAATCTCACATGGCTCTACCAAGCACTGCATAGCGGTATTTTATCAACGTGAATTTTAAAGAGAAGATAAAATCTGCTCGTCTGATCTAATGATAGCCGCATTTTGTTCTACAAGTGGCCACATAACCACATGCCCTTTGTCCCCAACAATTGTGTCGTTGGCAACAATTAAATGATGTGGTCCTTCAGTCGGCCCTGTATTGTTAAATAAATGTTATTATCTCGTTTATCTGTCCACGACTGGCAGAAACGAATTATGTTCATGCTTGAGTAGCTGCATCTTCACAGCCCGATAGATATAGAGGTAACATTAGTGGTACAAGTATTATGCAATTGTCGCTTTTGTAAATCAGCATAACGGTAATGCAAAAAACGAGTTCATTCGCATAGTTTTGATACCATCATCTGGGGTACATGTCTCGTGCGTGAGTTAGTAAAATGTACAGGCCAAGAGGAAGCAATACACGTTATAATGTCTATGCGTTAGCCTATACGATCATAGATCGTTGACCGCACGCATTTGTTGATCACTATTTTCTTGCTCTAAACAGGTTGTTGTTTTATTGTTTCTTTCTATTAAAAAGCAGAGAGCCGTGTTTACCTAAGCTAGTAGTTGGGAGGTAAGTACCTCGACATTCAATCCGTAGGTCGTAGGTTCATATGGATTTTGCTATTCGAAAAAAGTACGTGATCAGAACGGTGAAAACATCGTGAAAACATGAAAACATCATGAAAACATGAAAACATCGTGAGTAATCCCGCGGCTAAGTCAGCTCCACACGTATTGACCATGTTTTTCCTGTGGATAAGGTTGACTAGGCTGGGAGAATAGTAAAGGTTCTGGTTTCGTACTCCATCTAAATAATGTCCCACAGCGTCCTGTGTAAGTGAGTAAAAAAGTTCCACCTGACGCTGCAATAATCATCTAGAACAGATGTATTAAGGCTTTAGTTATAAAGCATGTAATGAACAAGGCAATTATTGGAAGCAATCCTCGAACCCTGCAAAAAATCTAATATCCCAACACATGTCCGTTAGTATAATGAAATTATAATTGATTCTTCCAAAGTTATATCGTATTACATAGCCATTAATCCCAAATAGAATACAATATAACTTACAATTTAATTTTCCCACATACCCTTAAAGTAATAACATCCTTTTGTGTGCAAACTGTATCCATTTACAAATCTGTTTGGGCGATCGTATGAATGAATCCACGTCACAACACTCGTGGGTTCACCGGAGCGTGCCCCCATAGATTGGGGTTACTGATAACATCTTGAGGGATGTATGCATCCCCTGTACACAAGGCGGAGCTTATTTTCGCTCCTCCTATGGCATTATCAGAGGGTATGCATTATAATGGCGAAAAATTTGACCAGTGTAAACATGGACGCCTCTCCGGTACAATCTAGTTCAAAGTGCGCTTCTTCAGATTTTAGCATAGAACGGCTGCTGAGTGATGATAAGAAGAGTCAAGACGAAAGTGTTGAAGTTCCGGATTGGCTTTGCTGCACGCGGTATCGCCCGCCTCGATTACCACGTTAGCATTTTTTCTACTTTTACTACAGTTTGCTCTTAGCCGAGCACATGAATATCTACTGATATACGGAATTAGAGTTATTGAGCAACCCAATATTTCAATAGTAAAAATTTACGAATAAGTTTGGCAAAGATCACGTCTTTGCCAATCTCTACGGGAAACAGGCGTAGTGTGTTTCGTAGGCTCTATTCGTAAATATGGCTGTTATTTCGGCCTTCACAATCGATTGTTTCATTGGCTCTAGGTGCCGCTGCAGTTTGCCGAGGCCGTCGAGCCGGAAGACATGCGCGGGTGCCCTTCACGGCAGCTCAGGCGAGCGCGTTGGAGGCCGCGTATGCACGCGCACCGTACCTGGCCCCGCCAGCACTGCGGGCCCTGGCTGCCGCCTTGCAGCTCAGAGACGATAGGGTATGCTATTGTGGTAATAACGAGGTCGAAGGAAGCAAAGACCATATAAGCAGTTCCTAAAAATTCGATTTGTTTGATTGCCTCTTCTTATTACATAGTTAATTGGACCGTGTACGTCTTTCCTTTATCAATCATTGTTTCAAAGTTTTCCTGAAGTAATTATTCACACTAAATGAGCCTCTTTTAAAATATTATCTGGACTTTTCTCTCCTTCACAACATAAATGTTAATAAATACTATTCATTTCAGATCAAAATTTGGTTCCAAAACCGTCGTGCCCGGGAGAGACGAGAAAAGAGCGTGAACATAGCTCCACCTAATGCCATCACACTACCACCTACAACTTTTATCCCCTTTTCTTCAAACTCTTGGATACCTCACACTAGACTTGCCAGAAGCAATGAAACCCATATACCCCATCATACAAGACTAAACAATGGAACCAATATCTTTGCAAATATGCAAAGGCTTGGAGAAGGCAATGCTGAGAGATTTCTAAATCAAGATTCAAGCCATAGTTATCCCCATTCTACGTTCAAAGAAGAATCGAACGAGGAAAGATGTGATGGTATGCCTTTAGATATAGAGACTGTAGAGGACTAAAGTGTTTGTGTGAGTCAATATTTGTAACTGTGATACAATAATACATAAATATATTTTTTTAAACAATTTGTAAATAAACACATTTTTAAAGGAATATTTCGTTTTATTTCAGAGTTTCCATCAAAAACAAATTTAGACGTTGAACTTAACATTCTATTGTCCAAGTTAGGCATGTTCAATGGCGTAAGGTAAGTTTCAAAATTATCCTTAAGTCTAATTATAAAGTTATTTTTTAGTTTGACATTTGAGTGCGTGCGATACAGCTTAAAGATATCGCAAGCCCATAAAAGTCGAACTCAAATATACTTTATTCAATTGATATAGTAACCACTAGCGTTCAGCAATATTGTACGTATAAGAACTGATAATAATCAATTAGTATCAGTAGTATAATCAGTAGGTAATTATCTATGCTAACTGTGCTATGGCGCCGAGTTCCGTATCTAAGTGTAGTCAGCCGTAATTATCTTCATTCCATCACTTTTTGTCAAGCGAAGTTAAACAGCGGTTAATTTCGGACGTACGGTTGAGTGCATCCATAGGCTACGGTAACCATTTACCAGCACCTGCTGGTAGTGGGCCGTATGCTTGTTTGTCACCTTAATTGTATGGAAAATAAACAAGTCGTAGTTTACTGTGAGATACCTGTAGTTTGTATTTTTCTTTTTTGATAACCAGTTTCCAGCAAGGAAAGGCAAATCCTTATAATCTGGTTTACAGTATTTTTTTTCATTTTTTTTTATAAGATAATATTTTCTTTCACCAACGGTCATAGGCCCTTCTCAGGGCCACCATACCGCAACCTGGTCACTGAACTAATACAGGATGACCAAGAAAGAATCAGTCACACGACAATCAAGCACTGCGTTCATCAATGACGGGTGAAAAACAGCGCCTTCCACCAACATCAGCTCATCAGCGAAAGGATCGTAGAAAATTGAAGCTTCCAACCTCCGTGGATTACCACCCAGCACGAGGTAATCCCTTCACTTCTTTTATCTCTTTCCATTCCATTATTTGGTCTATTTCATGGGTTCTAAAACTATGTGCAGCCACGGACCACTTTCAGAATTTTTAAAACTACGGACCCCTCTGGAAAATAACCTTGTGGAAAAAAAACTAATTAAAAAATCACTTTTATTATTTTTTTAGTTTTTTTCGACACTAGAGCTGAAAGCCCTTTATCTTAAGAATTAATTTGAGCTACTGCGGACCCCTGTCACACTTAAAACGGACCCCTTGGGGGTCCGTGGACCCCACTTTAAGAAACCCTGGTCTATTTGGTTTAATCTTTCAATGAAATTTCTAAACCCAGCCTTGGAAATAAATCAAAAATAATAAATTCTTGCGACATTTTTTTAATAAAGTATTTTGCGCCGTGATTCATACGAATTTAAAAAAAAATACACAGGTAGATTTACCTCGGTAAAAAATATATACGTAAGTAGTAAGTACATAGTTTGCCACAGAATAATTAATACAAAAACAAACACTTGTACATAAATAATTATATAATAAAACGTGTACTTAATTCACTAATAATTTTTAACAAAAATGCGCAAGATATTAGAAATTACATAGCACTACATACATAGTTAATTACATTACTTCGACATTTGGAAATCCGATATTTTTCATTGAAAAAACACAGCTGTTTTGGGGTCAAATCAGTTAAAACTCAACTATTTAGCTGTTTTAGTTAGCAATCTTGGTGTAGAACTTCTCGTACGTTTAATAGGGTCATAGAAATGATAAAACAACCTAAAAAAGCATATTTGAAAAAGTTCGGTTAAAAAAACTGTAAAATAAATATTGTCCATTTTGATATATATAATTTCACTAAAGTTTTTCCTTACTTAGTATACTAGTTACAGAACTCGTTGTAGTGCTTTTCACAAAAGAAGGCCCGCGACAAAAAACGGAACTAGAAAAAGAGTATGGCAAAATTCTATTACATTATGATTTACTATTGGGTGGCCCCAGCTAAAGAATAGGCCCCTCCATATCTATACCCGTGGCTGTCGCAAGAGGCGACTAAGGGAAAGAAGCTAGATGATGGGCAGCAGCGTCGCCTATTTTCACAAAGGTCGCTAACCCGCGTGCCCATCGTGGTGAGTATGGACAAATCCCCTCACAAGATAGGAATTCGCTCTGGAAACTGTGGGGGCGGCCATGTTCAGCAGTGGTAGTCCATGGCTGAAAATATGATGATTGTTTCTCGTAGAGCACACACAGAGCGCTGTGGGACTTCTTTCGTAAACAGAACTACATATACATGTAATGTTCAGCGTCACTGATACTACTTTTGGTATTGAGTATACATACTTCCAAAAAAGTTGTAGTAGTAATTTGATAGTATTCATACATAATTATTTTTAGAATTATGCTTATCATTTACTTTTGATGACTGTATTAAAAGTAAAATATTTTCAGTACCTACTCACAAACTAAATTCCAGAGATGCATTTGTTATCTTCTTTCGACTTTTATCTAGAGTATTTATTTTAACCTTAGCTTTTACCCAACGCATTTATGTAATTGACGTTGGCTACCGATTATTCCCAAAAACTCATTAAAAGAAAATCAAGATAAAATGCACATGAGTTATCTGACAGGTAATTAGGTAAGTTCTTACCTAAAATTGCACAAGACCTACCATTACCCTAAATTCATACATCACATTTAGATAATAATTAATGTTAGTGAAATGAGCTACCAGATGAGAGATTAGGCCTAGTGCGAGTTCAGTAAAAGCAGTATCGTCCACAATGCCTTTTTTCGATTTGCATGTGTCAAACACGTGCCACACAAGTAGAGCTGTACATGAAGCAGCCCCGAAATACTCACACTAGACCTGACTTCAATATGCCGAAATCTTCCTCTCAACTTCAAGTCACTCGCTAATGAACGAATTTAAACGATTACTATTCAGTCACTACATACGTTAAGAAATACAAAAATACATGTTGACTGTGTACGACTGTCAGGAAAGCGATTCGATCAGGCCAGTTTGTCACCTGGGCTGGTTACCCACTCAGTTATAAAACCACTTTACAATGTCTATAAAAACACGTTATAAATAACATCAAATTCACTTACACAATGACTTTTCTAGGATGGTATACCATCATGCTTACGACGCCTCTGAATCTTCCTCTGTCATTAGCTTGCTGAGAATCTCGTAGTGTGCCGCGTCCTCTTTAGCTGGACTAGTCTCGTCTATGCTGTACCTATAGGTAAGAAAAAAAAGGCTCACGACTTTTATCCCCAAGAATGGTATACAATATATGTCTACTAGACAATAGACATCCTCTAAGATCTCCAGGCGATTAGATTTTGAAGATGTCTTAGGAGGGTAGTCAGAGGCATGTCTGTCCATTTGGCACATGTCCACATTTTGAAGTAGTGATTATTCCATGCGTGACAGGTTGTACGCCCATCGTTTCCTCACAACGTTTTCCTTCACTGTTTTAAGCATGTGTACATTGGTCATTAAATGCAGACTGGGTTAGAACCCACGACCTTCGGATCTGATTTGAGGCTTCCACTAGTCCAAGACGGCTTAAGAACCACGTTATTTATCTGCCTAATGAAGCAAATATTCTTGATTACAAAGAAAAGCAAAGTCCTAAAGATAACTGGTAGGTAATGTCCGATTCGACCAACTACTTTAGACTAGAGTTATTTATCTTGTTATTCACGTTAACACACAGAAAGTAAAAATCATAATTTTAGTGAGGAGGTTACCGTCATGTTATTCTATGTCGTCTATAGCAGTTAATCTATAGTCTATGATGTAAAAGAACCAAGGCAACCGACATAGCTCTAAGAGTTAGCAAGTAGATGTGGCACCGGGCAGGCCAGATACCCGAGGAATTGACGACATTGTGAAGGTTGTGGGAAAAGATTTATCCATCAACCATCTGCGTCGTCCGGTTCGTGGCCGCCAATCGAGAACCTGAATTCCGCAACGGTTGCCGGTTCTGCGAGCTATATCACCAACTGCTACTTCAAAATGCTAATTCTGAGAGCTATGCTGTATGAAGAAACTGATGAGGACCTACCCGCACGCTCTAAAGAACGCCTGCGCGGAAGGATTGTGCGTCAGAGCTGTGAGTCTGACGCAGCGCATCTTCGTCGCGTGCGCAAGTTTCTCCAACACGCCCATTATGTGCTGGCCGAGTCCTCTGCGACGCCCGCCCGCCTCTACTTGTACTTCGTAGCTGTTGACAATTAATAAAGCAAGTCCATTACTATCCATCCTATGGATGCCTGGAAAAATCTCTGTTAGGGATAAGGCCGCATGTTGTTATACATTAAGCTTGTTATAAATTGATTATGTAATCCTCGTGTATAATAAATTGTTAATCAATCTATTTATCCATAAGTTTGTTGTTAGTACACATCCAAGCTATAAACTAACAATGCGTCATTTTGATCACTGCATTGTAGAATGTTCAACTTTTAATTGGAATTGGGTGCGTTAGCAGTTGGACGAGGGAATTCTGTTTCCCGGCTCCTAGCGCCCTCCCACAGACCAATAGGTGTTAACGCACCTCCGGACTGTAGGACAGTAAACAAAATATAAAATGATATCGAATAGAGTCACAAATGAACCGACCAAGTCAAGTAGAATAAAAAAAAATGAAAATATATATCATGATTACGACAGAGATTTGTTTGTAAAACAATACACAACTCGCCTTGCAGGCAGATTTTTGCCGTATATAGAATAGAAATAGAATAGCATATAACTTTATTGTACCTACACCAAAAGAAAAATACACAATCCATGAAAAAAATGAACACAGAATGAAATCATATCTGTGCAAAAGTGTTGCCTCAAATAGGTCAGCATGATCAACCGCAGACAACATTATTTTAATTTACAGTATTAAAATCACACTAATTAATACTTATCTGATATTATTGTGCAACAGCATAAAAGTTAATTGGAGAACGCTTCTTTGCAGTCAATAAATGAGCAATATATCATTTTTACGGTAAGTAGTTCATAAAAATTAAATGTGCGGAGTACAAAAACAATAACAGAGGGAAGTGTAAAGGGCGAGTGTCGGGACAGCAATATCCTCGACGATACAACAGAACTAGACGATAAAGAATGTTTGACGATTGTATCGTATGACTTTGCTCGTGCAATGCTGTCTATAAGGTCACGAATAACATTATTACAATTTAAATTAAGGGATAACATCCGCCAGAACGATGATCGTTGAGACACAAATAAGATAAAATTAAAAATCCCTTCTTTAGCATGATTTAACTAATTTCCAACTACGAAGTCATTGAAACTGTACCAAATGGGAGCTAACGCTATATTGGTTTTTGAATATTACTATTTTCGTTGTATCCCAAAAACCATATGGCCTAGAATAAAAATAAAAACCGTTTAGGAATGTATAAGCAAAGCTCTTTCATATGATACCTCACTTCATATAGGTATTGGTGTAATTGTTTTAAAAATCATTTTGGTCCGTTTTATGATAGCAACCCTTTGGCCGATTTAACCAGATTTCACAAAAAAATTGCCAGCAAATATTGATAGTCCAAATTGTTGTCCTATTCAATTCTATGTAGATCGGATTTAGGTTCGAAAGTTAAGCTCTACCAACTAAACATACAACGCCGATTCGCCCAAGTTGTTTGAGAGATCTTCGCTCGCTCGATCAATGAATGGACATAATGTTGGTAGAGTCCAAGACACACGGTTTGAGTTAAGATAATTCACTTCATTTCAGTACATAGGGTACTCACAAAAGCAATGGTTTACACAGAATTTAAAAGCTCTACGAAAAAGCTATAAATCATCAAATTCTTTAATAGACTATTTGATAACCGGCTGGCTATCTTTGTACTCTGTACCAACCAGTTCACTTTAAATGTCGGCAACGACTAACAAATCTATCACTGACTTGTTTGAAACAATACGATAGGGTGCAGAGAACGTTCACCGTGGGCGAGCGTGAGGGCTAGTCTATTATCGGCGGTTACTGGAGCCGCAGGTGACGTCACCTTCACCCCTTATCGGGGGATAGACTACAGCCGCGCTGGAGTGTCGGGCCGGGTGTCAAACCGTTTCGGGCAGCAGAGAGATGCAGGCGCGGGTTGTGTGGCTAGTGTGCTTACTCGCGGCGGCGGATGCGGCCCGCCTGCTGGCCGTTTTGCCCACAAACACCAAGAGTCACTACGCGATGTATGGCAAGCTGTTGGAAGCTCTCGCAAGGAAGCAGCACCACCTGACTGTTATCTCGCATTTTCCTATGGTACGTTTTAATTGTAACTAATAATAGGAGCATCATCATTTCATTTGATTGAAATAAAGAGTCGCGATGATGACACCGACATATAGAAGTTATGGTATTCGGTGAGTGCTAAGTAGTTAGATAAGTGTTTTGTTGAAAATGGCTTTAGCTCTTTAACTTTTTCATGCAAGCCATTACTTAATTACCAATAGGAACATCACGCTGATTAAAATGTGCCCAAACACGGATTATTGACTGTCGCGCTGAGGAGGAGCTCCAGATTAGGTGCATCGTCGTATTATCGGAACTTGATAGGTACCAATTAAAACTCAATCGGACAACGGAAATAATGACAAAATACACATTGAAGTTTACCCGATCGTACAAATAAATAAACTTTGCCGATTTAACTCCTTCCATCCCTATTTTTCAAATCCTGATATTACAACATATCGACCTTCCAAAATTTATGCAGATCGGATCAACACGGTTCAAAAGTTATGCTCGAACAAACATACATAAATACAAACTTACATACATACATACAACACAAAACGTTTAAGAGATAATCAATCTCAACAAAATGCAGAAGCGTGATCCTCCCACACCGCCTACAATTAAAAGCCATGTAAAGCGTAATTACATATTTGTTACATACCTATCTATTTAATATCTTAGAATGGTCTTCCGCAAAGACACGCATGAATTAGTAGGTTCTTTTAGATTTTCGCTCTTTCGATAAATAAGGAACTTTGTGCCATTCTTGAATTGCAGTGTCCTACACCGCTATTAATGTTTCAGACGATTACTGGCCAATTAGCGGACCTTGCATATCTGTCTCTGTGGGCTATATTGTAGGTGAATCGGAGGAGACAGATAATTCGGTATAGGTAAATACTCAGGTACTCCTAGCGGTCAATACTATGTTTGATATTGATAAAGAAACATGCAAAGGAATGTCATGGCCTTTAGAATTTAGAAGACATAGTAGCGATTAGGGTAATAAATGGATACCTTATTAGGGCACGCTTATTAGTGTTAGATTAATAATTATTACTTGATCTCTTGATTGGCCGTGGTGGCCCCGGCTGAAGAATAGGCCCCTTTATATCTATCCGCGGACGTCGTAAGAGGCGACTAAGGGAAAAAGCTAGGGGATGGGCAGCAGCGTCCTCATTACAATAGCTCAACAATGGCTCTAACTGCGCTCGCCAACCCTCATGCCCAGCATGGTGAGTATGGGCAAATCCCCCCACATGATAATGAATCTGTCTGTGGGGGAGGCCATGTTCAGCAGTGGACGTCGTACGGCTGAAATCATGATGATGACTTGATTTCTACAGTCGCAAACATTGTAACTTGACTTATTTGTTACGAACTTGACTTGTTGCAGTAATATCATACTAGTGGTTCACCCGAACTGAGATCTGGCGATGTCTGGTAAAAGTTAGTGCTTCGATGATCGTATAGGCACAAATAGGATCAACTTTGAAAATCGCTCTAGTAAAGAATAAAGATTACTACTATATTGTCAAAATATACAATCTTTACCTGAACTATGAAGTAAATTAAACTTTACCAACGTGTCTCCACGTTATATTGTAAAGTTTAGTTAGTTTTCGTTGTATCTCAAAAACTTAATAATTATAAATATATGGCCTAAAATAAATATCGTTTTGGAATGTTTAAACAAAACTCTTTCAAATCCTGACCCAAAAAAACCCCATTTCATGTTTGTCAATAACTTATTTTCCTAAAACATTTTGGATCCCTATATCTAGTAAAGTAAAGTAAATGTTTATTTCAAATAAACATACAAACATATAAATATACAAACATAATAACGCCAATTCGCCCAAGTTGATTGAGAGGTCTTCGCTCGCTTGATCACTGAACACATACAAAATTAATGGATGATGGATAGAAAAGGCTCAAGACCGTTCGTCGTGGAACTCTTTGGGGGAGGCCTATGTCTAGCAGTGGACTTCTGATAAGAAGATGATGGTTAAAGATTGGCCTACAAACACATCCACGGCAAAGTGGGATTATTATTTTTCTCTACTTTTTCGACCGACATACATTTTTAAAGACAACTGAACCTTCGATGAACATGTAATAATACTTTCGACAGTTAATGATACTTTTGGTAGCGCATTTGTTAGCAATATCCCGGGGTGGCTAAATTCAATACGTCATGATGAGTCATCATCGTGTGCATGATGATTTTCCTTGGATAGAGCAAAACAATATTTATCTATTTGATGGGTACCTACCTAAACACAATGCACTTGTTATATTAATTGGTCTATCTTTGTTGAACTTTCACACTACAGTCATGCATCATAGTGGTGTTGATGGACTTCTTGGACAAAATAAAATCATTTTTATTCCACGTGATAAAGGCAATGCTCCATCGACGCAAAACGCATTGAAGGACGGATAGATAGACGAAAGTCAGTTCTACCTAGAGCTTATCTACACGCGTTCTACGACACACGAAAAGTTAAGAAGTTCTGAACCGAATTTGGGAATGAAAGGAGAACATGTCAAAAAAAAATGTCCCTAGAGAGCTAGGTGGTTTACCTACAGTGGCTAACTCTGGTGAGTTCTTTGTTCGCCAAAAAGCCTTCGTTATAACACTTAGTTACAACGACAACGTACGGTGCCCTTGAAGGCAGGAGAATTGCAAATGTACTAGGGAGTTATAATCGATATGGGGTAGGGACCTTATCCACTAAATATGTATAAGAACAGCCAGGCTATCTTAGGTTAATGATATAACACGTCATAATCCTCATTTTTTACATTCAACCGGGGACTGAATGACCGGAAAATTAAGATACTTTTATACAACGGTGTGACGTCATACCGTTAAATCCAGGTTATTCAAATATTTCGATACATAAAAAAATGCGGTTAAACTAAGCTGAGTTTCGAAATGCGAAACCTAAATGAAAAAGGTTTTATTTGATGATCCGCCGTGCTCGCTACACATCCCTTAATGGGATAGCGGTTCACTTGCGTTTTTACTGTACTGGCACTTTATACCCTAACCGCTTTCAGTCCCTTGATTTTACGTCATTTTGTCAGTCAAACGCACGTGTAGCCCCACGCGGCGCCAAACAAGTTTAACATCGGCTCCATATCGTCTTCAAACTCGTAATTACCAAACACAACAGATAAATCGCTGTATCTAATCTTATGCGGCCAATATATAACCCTCTGCTATTGAACATTGATCTGTAACTTCTAGTACAAATCAATTGTTTTGTACTTACAGAAGAACCCACCGCCGAACATAGAAGAAATAAGTTTAGCTGGAATAATTCCAGAAATAAAGAACAACCTTACGAGAGAGCATCAGTCGCTGAAACCAGAATTCGTACGCAACTTGGAGCAGATATTGAAAGAATGTGTCCACGCCTGTGACATTGTCTCCCGAATGCCAGCTGTGAAAGCTCTCATAAATTCAACGGCTACCTTTGACATGGTCATAGTAGAAGTATTTGGGAGCGAATGCTTCCTACCACTCGGAAAAAGGTTCGATGCTCCAGTCGTTGGTTTTCTATCCAGTGTGCCATTACCCTGGGTCAACGAACAGTTAGGTAACCCTGAAAGGACGTCCTACATCCCGTCCTACATGATGGGCTTCGGTCAACACATGACTCTTTGGGAGAGGTTCGCTAATACAATGTCAGTTATTGTGGCAAAGCTGTTACACAGATACAAGTCTCAGATCCCGTCTCAGGTTAGTAGGTACATTACATTGGTTGCGTTTCTGCAAGGTGATTCATAATATTATGTATACCATTCTGAAAGAGGCATAAGCTATCAACAAAAAGAAAGAATACTATTAAGAAAAAAAACAAAATATTAAAATATTTTCTGATTTTTTCTAGGACGTATTTTAATAAGCTGTTCTTTTTATCATCTATAAGAACTTTATAGTTTCACGTAAGAGAAGTACATCAAGATTACTGCCTAAAATAATTGACCCCAAAACAGCTGTTTTTGCATAAATATTTATCAGTGAAAAAAATTGATTTTCTGAAATTTTACGCAGTTGTTTCACAACTTTCGGAAATTCAACATTTTACACTTAATTGCCAGTAGGGTGTAGAATAAGCCCCTTTTGGGGTAGCATACATATGAATCACATAATATAGGTAATAAAATTATTTACTGACCTAAAGTTATTCTTTCAGATAATAGCCGACCGTCTCTTTGGGCCTGGGCTGAAGTTAGAATCATTAGCGAAGAACTATAGTCTCGTGCTGTCAAATAGCCATTTCAGTATCAACGAAGTGCGGCCATTGGTGCCTACTATGATAGAAGTCGGTGGACTGCATTTAGATGATACTCAAACCTTGTCTCAGGTAACATACTTAGCTAAATTTACGACCTCAGTGGCGTAGTGGGCGAGTGCGCGTCTGAGATTCCCGCTGCGGGACAAATGTTAGCATGATTTCATTCGTTCGAGTTCGAGACATTCCTGGTCTGGGTGTTCTACTACCATGGTACTCGTAGTTGATACCCACGACAGGGAATCCTAGTGTAGGGTTAGGACTATGTATGTAACTGTTGTTTATTTATTTTAATGATTGGATTAATATTTTCATTCCCCCCTCCACCCTATTTACAGGGAAAAATAAACCGAAATTTTCTAGCTACTTGGGTTCTTGAAAAAAATGGGCTATTAAACTTTCCGGCTGCTTAGGAACACTTACGACCAAATGAAAAAAAAAACGTAGAATGTTGATTTGTTATATGGAGCCCTATAGTGACGTGTTATTGCCGTTCAAATGCAAGCGTTCCAGTACTATTTTACACGAATTTGAACCCTAAATCTTTGAGACTGTCAATTAAGGTCACACAGCCTAAACAAAATCGCAAAGCAATAAGACGTCATGGTATGGCCATGGCCAATAGTCCAAGATTCAAAATTTTAGATTCATAAATTGCCTTTGTGCTTACATTTGGTAATGATTGATGTAATAACCAACTTTAATTTCCATTTTTTTCAACCTTTCCCACTAGTAGTCCCATTTTCGGACTATATTATAGTATTTTTAAGTTCAAACAAACTTAAAAATTCTAATAAGTAATGAAGGCTGGTCGAAAAATATAAAAAAAAATCAATGAACTAAAATCAAGAGGGAAATGGATAGTAGTTCTTTTTCCACAATTTAAGGATTGAGCATAGTAGGTAACCTTATAGAAGCAGTGTACAGAACGGGTATGAATGTACCTATGGCATTTCAAATTTATTTTGTATGTAGCTTTAATTAGCTCAGTGTACCGAACGGGTATAACCCATAATGGTACCATTAATGACAAAAGGTCATTTTAACCGTAAGACATTATATTGGACATCGGTTTCTTGACATTTTGTCATTTGGAGGTAGGTGAACTTTCCGATAGGTTTATTAGTTGGCGATAAACACAGTAATATAGGTGTGAAGATGCAGTACCTACTCAAGTTTATCGTAATATCGCCCTGGCGGCATGCGCTACACTATCGCGAGTCACTGGGTCGCGCTGCTTGTTTTTCTCAGTAACTCTAAATCTATGTACTTTATCATTTCAAGTTATCAGATTTATTGTTCGATTCATCGAAAAATTACAACCCGAGTGGAATTTCCCATAAGGTTGAACTTACGTCGGTTTTAATGCACATTTTTACATTGAACAGTCACATACATAGTCCTGCCTCACTTATTTTTGCATTTAAATCAGAGTCTATGTAGAGTATCAGAATCAACGACGACCATGGTATAACATCACCCAGACAGGGAACAATAATTTGTTCATGCAAACATTTGCCACGCTACCGGTATCAAACCTGCATCTCTTGCGTCACTCGCCCGCCACATCACCGAGTAGATTCCGGTCTGAATGTAACCTATATTCACGCTGCACAATAGAAAAGCCGCCTATCGCTCGACCCGGACCCCAGACACCCCAGATAATGTCATGTCATTATGAATCAATTCGCTAAATTACCAATACGGTCTGTGTTTGTTCTCTCTAACGTTCTACGACGTAAACAAAAGGCCTATCTAACACGCGACTTATGAAACTTTACAATAACTTATACACGGTGATTCATAAATGTATAATATCCCGAAACGGGCTTCTTCTACACACAATTTGCAATAAAGTTTGTTCTACGTTTATTGAAAAACCTCTATGCAAAAATGGCAGATTTTTGCATAGAGGTTTTTGGGGTCAAATCAGTTCAAATTCAATGAATCAGCTGTGTACGTCTCGTGTACGTTTAGTAATTACCTAGTTATAAAGATAATAAAAATATCAAAATAAGCTAGTTTCAGAAAATTTGGGGTAAAAAAACAAAAATTGATGATTTTGTTGCGATGATATTCTTTATTTTTGTTGACAGAATAACCCCCTTTCGGGATAGTATAGATGCTATGAATCACCTTGTATGTTTTTGTTGTAGGAAATGAAAGAGAATTTGGACGCGTCAAGCGAAGGCGTTATCTACTGGAGTTTTGGTTCAATGTCACGGATCGAGACGATACCTAGCAACACGCTGTCTCAGATATTCGAGGTGATATCAGAGTTGCCGCAGACAGTTTTAGTTAAAATGGACAGACGACTGCTGCCGAGAAATCTGACTGTTCCCGATAATATTTATACAATGGACTGGATACCGCAGTACGCCACATTGTGTAAGTTACGCAAGTAGATAAAGTAACATTCAAGTGAAACGACTAAAAATGATTTGGGAAGGACTCGGAGACCCTAGTCTGCAGGGCAGTCAAAAGTGAATAATAGCTTACCGTTTTTGTATAGTTTCACGAAAAGGGCTCCAACAAAAACCAGTAATCTATTCACATGTCACGTTCGAAATGTGAGAAGTACGAACTCACTGAATTTGTAGACTAGGGGTTCAGGGCGTGCTTATATAAAGCTCCTTTCGGGCGAAAATATTCCACTGCTACGAGTTACAAGAACTGCTACGAGCCGTATGTGCAGCCGTAACGTATATGAAGATGTTTTTGTTTTTTCAGGCCATCCGAACGTGAAACTATTCATATCCCACGGGGGCCTGCTCGGCACTCAAGAGGCAGTGGCTTGTGGCGTGCCCATGCTGATGGTGCCACTGTACGCGGACCAAGCGCTGAATGCGCGCGCCATGGCCGACCGAGGTGTGGCGCGGATAGTCAAATTGAAGGAGGCAGATAAATACCACTGGCGAGACGCGCTCCACGATTTATTACGGAATCCTATGTAAGTGTTGTTTTATCAAACTACCTACCGGCTATTACCTCGGACTTTGTCCGCATTTATTATAATTTTCACCTCCTACTTGCCCATACAAACTTTCAACCCCTTCAAGATTTTTTTGAGACATAGGAGCCTACTATGTCCTTCCCCAGGATATAATTATTTATATAATTTCATTCTAATCCATTCAGTGGTTACGCTTCATTGAGTTACAAACATCTTCATATCTTTACAAACTTAACGCATTTTTATAAGTAGTAGGAGCCATGTTGGCCTAGTGGAAGTTTCCCCGACTTTCGATTCGAAGGTCGTATGTTCGAACACGGTAGTTCAAAATGAGTATTTATATATGTACTAGCTTCCGCCCGAGGCTTCCCTCGCGTGGTCCCTACATAAAAGTAGCCTTTATGCTATTCTAGGTAAAGAACTTTATCTATAATTTCAACGAAATCGGTTGAGCCATTACGGCGTGATTGAATAACAAACATCCACGTAAACATCTACATAAACTGTCGCATTTATAATATTAGTAGGATATAATTATTTTTATTTAATTTATAACTTTAAAGTCTATTTCCAGATATAAAGAAAAAGCGCACAGATTGAGAGATATATTCCTAGACCGGCCGATGCGACCCATTGATCTGGGAGTTTATTGGATCGAGTACGTGTTACGCCACAAGGGTGCGTCACACTTGCGCTCACCCGCCCTCGACCTATCCCTACCACAGTACCTATTACTAGATGTTATAGCACTCAGCATAGCTGCCGTTGCCATGACATACTTCATCCTTTACATACTATTTAGATATCTTTGTACAAGATGCATCAGATGGTGGCCGAGAGAGAAACTAATATTCGAAAGGAGACTGTTTAGAAAGAATATAAGTTTCATCTTGTGCCTCTTGTGGAGGTATAAGATAAAGGCTAACTGACCAGTGCTGTAGTTAAAAGATTCTTGTTTTGACCAACAACTATTTATTACCAATCAAAAACTGTCTAGTACATGTGTAGTAGAAACTTGAGGATTAAAGTTGATAGTCTATTTCTTATCTCATGATAAACATCCTCATAGGCCTTGTCCAGGGTGAGGGGCTATAGCAGCGACCGTCAAAATGTATCAATACGCGCTACAGAATAACTACTAGTTATTCTACTAACTACTAATTACTAGTTGGAGCACACTTATCGCCACGGCACCGTGTTGATCAAGCGTTTCAGAATGATTTATATGAAATTCCATACTGCAACGCACACTAATCAGAATCGTAACGGCATCGTGTCGCCTCGTGAAATGTTAGTCGCGATAGGTTTGCTTAACCATTGGGCCACTGCGCGTTCACCCCGATTGAGGCCTTAGATCTCCAGGCACCCAAGATCATTGAATATGTCTGAAGCGAAAGTCCCCCATTGGCCATCTTCAAGTTTATATTAGTTGTTGGTAAGAACCAGGAAAAAATCTGTTGTATTATTGATAGGTGTAAATATTATTGTAAGAAACTGTTATTTATGAAAAAATATAAATTCTCATTTGTTTTGTTTTCTTTGATATCAATTCCGTGAATGAGTGATGCAGTTTTGCATTGTTGGAGGAAAAAATGCAATTTATTAAATAGAAGTGTGATAAATCGTCAACTTACGTCACCACCTAAACAAAATCGTAAAGTAGATGGTACAGGGCATGGTCATCAATAATGGCACCCAGTAGGTCACTTCTTATCATACTTTGAATTGCAGGACCCAGTTCTTACTATCTAGCTACTAGTAAAACTGAGTTCAATACTAAGTGATTCATATGTATGCTATCCCGAAAGGGGCTTAATCTACAACCAATTGGCAATAAAGTTTGTTCTACGCCAACCTAAATACCAACTTTCGCCCACGGGTTTGTTTGGGTACCATGGGTTTGCTACCCAAACAAAAATGTTTTTTATTACTCAGGGGTAGTGTGGCTTCCTATTAGTGTAATATACCTAATCATTTTTATAATAGGTTCAGTAGTTCCAGACATTTCCCCTACATACAAACAAGCTTTACCACTTTGTAATATTAATGAAGATATTATAAATAATTTACCAGTATAAAACAGGTTCTCCAAAGTCCATGTCAAATCTGAAGTGGGCAAACCCAAGAAGCTTCCCACTGGTTTCCTTGGCAATCAGGTACCAGGCATCTGGGTCTGTCATCTCCTCCACTTTGCGTTCTTTGTTCCATCCCCAAGCACATGTCTCATATCTGAAGTTAAGAATTTTTTTTGCTCAACATGTATTTATTTATAATCAATCAAGCAACTTATTTTATAAAAAAATTGGTACATCCCTCAAGCATCTAACTTGTACACAGGTTGACATAGCTTGAAAGCTAAAATGCACTGTAGTCTGTAGAAATAAAGGTTAAAGTGGCTTGTGTTGCGTGGTCCCTGGGAAAACACTGTCCTATGGTTTATTAACTGGTTTATTAATAGCCAGCCAAATTCTGCTTTTTAAGTGTTGCAATTTAACTGTTAACATGATCATTTTAGTAGGTAGTAGGGAGTTCACTGCTGAACCTGAGGCCTAAGTACATGGTCGCAGAAGATCGTAGCCCCAACAGCCAATATCATTATTAGTATTCTGATATTGTGCTCAAGGTGAATTGTAATGCCAATATAGATTTATAGACTGCTTATGAATGAATAATGACATAAAATCTATACTTATACTACTATTCAAGCTTAATTGTGACTCAAATATAGATTTTGTGTCAATTTTCAGTGAAAAACAACCAAAAAAATTTTGCTAGAATCTCGATTCAGTTATAGTGGTTTTAGAAAAGGGCCTTAAATTAATGCCACTCTTTCATATAGCTATGCCTATCATAGCCAAGTAAGAAGAGCTTGCTTGCTGTAATACTCACAATGGTTTCATATTCTTCTCAACAAGCTCTATCGTCCACTTCTGAACATCACCATCCAACTCAGTAACTTTCTGGATGTACATATCCACTTCCAAGTCTAGGTTTCGAAATATCAGGAGTTCTTTGCAAAGTGCTGTTATGTCAGAGAGCTTATTGGCGGATCTTACATAGGCCATTCCATCAGCTATACGACGTTGCTCCACCTTTCTGGCTTGACGCTTTTCCTTGTTTTTGTTAACATTTGTGACTGTTTTCTTCTGTAAAGGAAAATGTGATGTTTATGCTTTCCTAGTAGATTTTAGAATTGTGCTAAGAAACTTATCACAGTAAGTAATTATTTTTATGGAACACAAAACGCAGAATGCTTACGCCCATGGTTTTGATTGGTTACTTGTTGAATTAACAATAATAATTAACCACAATTAGAAGATTGTTCACATAGAAAAATCTGGATTTTATTAGAAAGCAAAACCGCGCGGGAATCTGAAAATAAACAATTCTAAGATTTCTTAGTTCCTTCCAACCAAAATTTCCAAAAAAAACATTGTCACTAAGTTGACATTGAATTAACAGTCTTGTTGAAAGCTGACAGTAAAACAAAAATTAATCACTAGCGTATGGCTCCTAAATCTATGGTGAGGAGCTTGTAGAGCGCATAAAGAGCGGATTGTTAGGCTTGGCTCGAGATCGGAAAGGCTCACAATTAATTAATATTTAATCTAAAACCAAATTTCTTCACTTGCAGCAATAAATAAATTCGTTTTTTTCTTTACACTTGAGCATCTAAAAGAGATACTTGATTTGATGGAAACAACTTCATTCTTTCCTAATGACACTCTCGGTAATATTGCTAATAAAGAAATGTTTTTTTCTTACTCTGTAGTTTACAGAAAAGGTGATGCAAACCCGCGAAATTTGAAATAATTCTCTTTACGTCACAAAAAAATCAATAATGAATTCGCTGAAAAAGTAAATATCATAGTACATATCAAGAGGATTTTGAACTGAATTTAAGTATTTTTTTGTAAGTTCCGACATAATTATGAATTGTTCGATGTTAATTCATGCACATGATAACTGAAGCAGTTCTTGTTTCAGATTTGGCTCATTGCCAAGAAATATTGTCTGTCTAGAAAAACATAAAGCTGATGTTCTGTGGCACAGGAGTTCGTCTCATTTTCAGGTCTTCGCTACGCTTATATCACAACAATATTAGAAATATGAAAGTCATAAAACTCTCACAAACCGAAGATTATATGCCTACGCTAGGCTTAGGAACATGGCAGGTAAAAATAATGTTGTTTGCTTTTATTTGTTTCGTTCGACATCATTTTCCAATGTTACCGAATTTGCAGGCTCCTTCAGATGTGATCGAATGCACTGTTTATAAAGCATTGGATTTAGGATATAGACACATCGATACTGCTTTTAACTACAACAATGAAGAAGCTATCGGCAAAGCTATAAAAAAATGGGTAGGAGATGGCAAAGGCACCAGACAGGATTTATTTATTACCACCAAGGTGAGTGCTTGACTGGTAGGTTACCTTTAAGCTTGAAGCTAATTTGATTATTTCTATATAATGAAGTTTGAATATAAGGGTGGGCAAAGACGAAACGTCCCACAGTTCAAATAGAATTACCACTTATTGAAATCAAACGGGTGTTTATCGCGTACCTGTTTTTGAGTCAGTCGAAACGTCGGGAAATAAAATAAAAAAGATACCTACGCGATAAATAGCGTTTGATTTCAATATTTAAAATGACCACCTTTCTAAATCTACCCGTGAACTTCGAAGACGTCATCATCATCATCATCAGCCTGTAGAAGTCCACTGCTGGACATAGGCCTCCCCTAAAGAGTTCCACGACGAACGGTCTTGAGCCTTCTCCATCCACCGACTTCCCGCAACCTTCACAATGTCGTCGGTCCATCGGGTGGGGGGCCTTCCAACACTGCGTCGCCCGGCTCGTGGTCGCCATTCGAGAACCTTTACTCCCCAACGGTTATCGGTTCTGCGAGCTATATGGCCTGCCCACTGCCACTTCAACTTGCTAATTCTGAGAGCTATGTCGGTAACCTTGGTTCTTCTACGAATTTCCTCATTTCGGATCTTATCACGTAGTGAAACTCCTAGCATAGCTCTCTCCATAGCCCGTTGTGCAACTTTGAGCTTGTGTATGAGGCCAATAGTTAACGACCAAGTCTCAGTGCCATATGTCATCACTGGCAACACGCACTGGTTGTAAAAATTAACTGATTGTTTGATTGTAATTGTTCGAAGACGTACCTACTCTGTTTTTAAAAAGGGGCGTCCAGCCATGGATTTCCGCGGAAACAGACTAGGTAGGTACCTACCTACGTTTTTGAAATTCAAGAGTAGATTTAGATAGGTGGTAATTATATTTGAACTGTTGGACGGTTCGTGCATTAGGCGTGGTGGGCGTGTTGGATATTCATCCGTTCGTTGTTTCGTCAGTGACCTGCCTAAGTACCTACGTTATCTCATCATCATCATCAACAACCTGTAGAAGTCCACTGCTGGACATAGGCCTCCCCCAAAGAGTTCCACGACAAACGGTCTTAGCCCTTTCCATCCACCGACTTCCCGCAACCTTTACAATGTCATAGGTCCATCGGGTGGGGGGCCTTCCAACACTGCGTCGCCCGGTTGTTGGTCTACGTTATCTATGCTTTTTGTAATTTCAGCTTCCTCACATCGGTAATCGGGCGTCAGACGTAAAAAAGTTCGTGGACCTGCAGCTCCACCGTTTGCAGTTAAGCTATATCGATCTCTACCTCATTCACGTTCCGTTTGGGTTCATATCCGATCCTCAGAAGCTGACTCCGTGCGTCAGGCCGAACGGGGAGTATGAACTGGATATGAACACTGACCACATACAAACTTGGAAGGTAAGACACATAGAACTATTTTACTATCTCAGTTTCATCATAAACTACCACTTATTGTGAATTTATATTCTGTGAAGCAGGCCTGGGTCCCAGCAGTGCGCATATAACTCGCTGATGCTTGCTTGCTTGTCGTGTCACTAGTTCTGTCTTCGTCATGCATGGTGGCCCTGAAAAGAGCCTTTGACGATGGGCTCCGGGAGAGGTTGTGTGTTGTCTGCCAGGGAGGGCACTTGCAACACCCTGGCTTTAAAAAAATTCAAATAATATTTACTGAATTAAATTTTTTAATCATAGTCACAGAATAAAACTAGATGAATTTATGCAATTCCCTAAAAATAATCCTGCAGGCGTTCATGCCTATGACCGTTGATAAATGGATTAAAGTGCGTTTTCTTAGTGCACAATATCGTCACATGACATTGAATTTATAGGTAGGTCAGGCCTATTTCCTCACAATATTTTCCTTCACCGTTTGAGACCACTACTTAGACGCACATAACTTTCTTTTGGAACTTTGGATGGATTTCGGACCATCATATTGGAAAGCCATTGGTCCACGATCGGGATTCGAACGACCTTTTGGATCGGAGAGCGTGGTCTCACCATCACACTAGTAATAACACGCTGGATAAGATTCAGGACATGATGAGATTTCTCGTAAGAGTTTTACATACATTGATGATTCTTTCAGACCATGGAAGAATGCCATAAGGAAGGTCTTCTCCGCAACCTCGGCTTATCCAACTTCAACGAAAAGCAAATAAAGAAGATAATAGAACACGCTACATTAAAGCCGCAAGTGCTTCAAGTAGAGTTGCACGCTTACTTCCAACAGGCGCCGCTGCGCAAGTTCTGTGAAGAGCATAACATTGTCGTGACGGCGTATGCCCCATTGGGAAGTCCAGGAGCGAAGAATCATTTTGATTATAAATACAATTACAGGTAGAGATCGTCTCATCTAAAACGAAAAGTCAACGCGTCCAATGTTTAGTGGAGGGATGTTCAGATTTAGACTAGGAGAAATAACCGATGTACCGGCATTGTGATACTTGTGGGAAGTCGATGGAGAAGGCTCAAGACCGTTCTTCGTGGCACTCTGGAGTCCTATGTCCAGCAGTAGACTTCCTCAGGCTGATGATGATGAAGAGAAATCGCTTTACGAGATCCTTTCTTCCCCCATACGTGCAAGTTGTGGAATGAGTTTCCTTCCGAGGTTTTTGACATGAAAGGCTTACCTATAGAAAAAATACATACATTTATCCAGGGCAGGCAACGCATTAGTAACTAATGTTCCAGGTGTCGCAGATGTCAATAAGCGACTGTAACGCTTACCTGGTGGGCCTGTTTGCCTTCGTATACCATAAAAAAACATTCATTAATTTAGTAATAACGGTATTTATCAAATTTTCAGTCCTGACGCGTTCCCTGATCTATTAGGACACCCGGTTGTTAAAGAGATAGCTGAGCAGGCCGGGAAAACACCAGCTCAAATATTGCTGCACTTCTTAGTGCAAGACAAGATTGTAGTCATCCCGAAAAGTACCAGCGAAAGTAGACTGAAGGTACTTTGGATACTCTATTCTTTCGTCGTGTGAAATAACTTGCCTATATCACTTCGTTCACTGGTTGTTATTTCATCATCATCATTTCAGCCGTACGACGTCCACTGCTGGCCTCCCCCACTGACAGAGCAAATTCCTTATCATGTGGGGGGATTTGCCCATACTCACCACGCTGGGCATGCGGGTTGGTGAGCGCAGTTAGAGCTATCGTTGTTAAAATGAGGGACGCTGCTGCCCATCCCCTAGCTTTTTTCCCTTATTATTTATTGGTTGTTATTTATTTTAGGAAAACATGGATATTTACGACTTCGAACTATCGGAGCCGGATAGAAGTCACTTGAAGAAGTTGGATAAAGGCGAGAACGGTCGTATATTCAACTTTTTGTTTTGGAAGGGAGTAGAAAGACATCCCGAATATCCTTTCGAACTACCCATTGAAGATACGGCAAAAGAATAAAATTATTTATTTCTTTATAACTCAAACATTCTAGTCCACACTACCTCTGTACTGTTGCTTGAATTTACAGAATAGAAAAGACTTGAAACTCGTTTAGCATTCTAGATAGTATGGTCAGTGAAACTGATTGAACTATGATTTCTTGTGCTTTGAGCCACATGTGATATTTGGATTTCGATTTAGTAAATTAAATAAAAGAACAATAATTCAAATTTTTTTTTATTCAAACATAATCAGGCAATAAAACTAGAACATGGGGGGCCTTATCATGACGTGTCAGCACTATTTTCGAATTTGAAACTTACGTCACGGCTAAACAAAATCTCAAAGTTGATGGTTAGGGGCTAGGTCTTACAAAAATACTTAATAATATATACCTACGCTATTAGGTGGGTTATGAAGATTCAAGACAGCCTATACAACATTTTTCTTTGCAATCTGTGCTGCAATTCACCGCGTCTTATCATAGTGTGAATTACTTTTTGTATGGCCCTTTCTGGGTACTTCTGGCGAAGGAAATCGTTTATGATGGTCTGCTCAGAGACCTGCGAGCCGACAGCGAACCGGCGCTTCAGCTGTTTCTCTATGCGAGTCAGCATCTCCTGATCAGCCTCACTTGTAAACCCTTCCGCACCTGATAATGATCCAATTAGATAAGATTCGTCTTATTTGTAGCGTGGACAAGATTGAAAATCTGGACTCTCGTAAAATTATTGTCTCAAGTATGGATCATTCCTACTAGAACAAGGAAATCAGTTTTTTTTTTGTTGTATGAAATGGTAGGTATTCCAATAGACGTCAGGTCCAACACCCATGTCTTTTGAACTTTAGGCTATGTGCCTATTTCACCATCTCATGTTATAAAATTTATGCGTTTCTTTCTTTGACACATAAACAGAAAGAGAACTATTTTTATCCATCAAGTAAACTAAATAAGGACTGTAAAAGTGGATATGTGTATGAAAGGAGTGCTGAGATGACGACTGATAGAGGGAAATGGAAGAAAAATGCATGTGATATGATGAAGTAGCGATAATCAGATATGGTGAAATAGGCACTAAGTTGTAGAAATGGGCAAAAGTGTATGAAATTGAATTGTGTAAGCTTTCTTACCAGAAAGACTGCCCGTCATAGCGGCGTCTAGCGTCGACACTTGGAACAAACGGAGAGCCTCGGTCACGTGCGTCTCCGTCGCAAACGGCTGCAGTTGCATTTTCGCCAGCGATTCCGATATTCGAACCACGGCTTCCAATTGTCTAGAAAATAAATGTTATGTTTCAATTTATATAAATAAACCCTACAGTCGCTTACATAGTCCTCACCCCACACTAGGATTTTTTCCGTAGTCCGGTTGACCGGACAACTGAACCGGACCACGGGCAATGAGTCGGATTTCTTGTGTTTTCGGTATCAGAAACTAAGAGTACCAATGGTACTACAACATCCAGACCAGAACAAATATTTGCAGATCATGCAAACATACATAACTCGCTCTAGATTGAGGGTGCATAATGTAAGAATATATGTCTGTGTTCAGAAGCACAAGCTCAAATAATACAAGGTAGCATAACGCTCACGATACTATAGCAATAATAAAATATAAGTCAATACGCCACTGCCTGAACAAAATAGCAATATTGACTGTTTGGGAGTGTCCGTAATCTACCCAAAGCCTACATCATCATTTCAGCCGTGCGACGTTTACTGCTGAACATGGCCTCCCCCACAGACAGAGCAAATTCCTTATCATGTGGGGGGGTTTTGCCCATACTCACCACGCTGGGCATGCGGGTTGGCGAGCGCAGTTAGAGCTATCGTTTTTAAAATGAGGGACGAGGCTGCCCTTCCCCTAGCTTTTTTCCATTAGTCGCCTCTTACGACATCCGCGGAGAGAGATATGGAGGGGCCTATTCTTTAGCCGGGGCACCACGGCCTAGCCGAGCCTACATACCTGACAGTAATAGGAATAGACAGGCGTTTATCGGCCTGCCTCTCGTGTTGCGACGCGCCGGTTCTCATCAGCACGTATCTAGCTCGCAGCCGCTCAGCCGCCGCGGCCGACAGCCGGGGCCCGCACCTCGCGCGGCAGTACGCGGCGTAGCGTCGCAGCATCGCGAGCGGCAACTCGCCGGCCGCCGTCTCACGCTCCACGCTATCGCCTCCCATATGTACGGATATAATATGCTTGGCGAGTGTCTGGAAAGCAATTGTTGATTATTGAAACGTTTGTCAAGTCGAGTCACACTTATAAAACTAGAGACATTTGTTATCTCTCTGGAACGAGAGTCACTTTTTCCACTTGTACAACAAAAAAAGGTATTTGTTCCATCAACTACTCGGAAAAACTTTAAAAAATCAGCAAAATAGCATATATCCTACCTATTGTGACATCTCGGACGGAGTGGTGGCGAAGCGATAGATTCAGTAACCAATTGAGACTCGATCAGGGAATTAATCTCTTCGCCGTCACTCCAATCCTCGTCGGCGCCGGCCTTTATAGAGCAAGTGTCACTTGAACAAAACTCAAATGGACAAAGTTATCAGAATGTTTCAATAGAAAATTAAACTTACAATATCCCTGGCCTGATCATGTTCATCTTTCACGATGAATATCATGTCGAATCTTGACAGGATAGTGGGCATGAAGTCGATGTTGTCGTCCGCTTTGGTGTCGTCCCACCGGCCGAATACGGAGTTAGCGGCCGCTAGGACGGAACAGCGGGAGTTCAAAGTTGTTGTGATGCCAGCCTGTAATAAAGAGCAGCTTTAAATGATTGTGATTCGGCTAACTTTTTTAAAGGAACCAGGGGAAAGAAGGATTGGCAGGCTTACTTTAGCAATGGAGATAGTTTGCTGCTCCATGGCCTCGTGTATGGCGACTCTGTCATCTTCCCGCATCTTGTCGAACTCGTCGATGCAGACCACGCCGCCGTCAGCCAGGACCATCGCACCACCTTCCATCACGAAGTTTCGCTATTGGAGATATGAAGCATAACAGTTGAATAGTTAGGTTAAACTGGGTTCCCTTAATGGCTATATTACCAGAGTGTTAGAAAAAAAAAACTGATGACGGAGAATTAAAAAAAATATATATATATATATAATCTTGCATAAAACCTCATTCTTGATAGTCTTCTCGTCTCGATTTTGTTTTATATGTCCAAAGACCTTAAGCAGATCTTCAACAAAATTCATCGGTGAAGACACCTTCACCGATGAATTTGATGGATGATTTTTCACAGTAATTTAAATTACTGTGAAAAATCATCCAAAAAATCAAGGATACTTACACTAGCTGGATCCCTAATAACGGAGGCAGTGAGGCCGGCCGCACTGGAACCCTTGCCCGAAGTGTAGACTCCGATGGGCGCGACCTTCTCCACAAACTTTAGCAGCTGCGACTTCGCCGTGCCCGGGTCTCCGAGCAGAAGGATGTTGATGTCGCCGCGGCGCGTCAGGCCGTCGGGCAGCCTTTTGCGCGCACCTGTATATATTTCAAGTTATGCTTAAGAAAACATTGTAACATTTTAATATTCGGCTTGCGTGCGCGTCACTGGTTCTTTCTTGGTCATCCTGCATTAAGTTAAGTGATCAGATGAGGTGTATTGGCCCAGAAAAGGGCCTTATACAAACATAAACAAAAAATTCGCTAGTGAAGTTTAGTTAAAAATGGGTGATTGTGCTATAGCCATGCGACATGCGAGTTTGCGGGGTGTGGGGAACTGTAGGCCCTTCCACACGCATCACGCCTCGCGTGTGTGTATGTTGATGTCTTAAAAGTTGCAGGAATGGTCTGACATAAATGATTCACCCATAGAAATTATCATGCATGTAAAGATAGAGTGGGCGTGGAGATCATCTTAAGAGTTGAAACTGAGGATGCGCATGACATGCTCTAATTGAAGCAATTAATAGACTTAAGTTAACCTCCAAATAAAAGTGCAGCAATAGCCTTCTTCATATCCACAGCTCCGAAGACGCTAGGCGCGATAGACTTCGCGATCCTCTCGTATATGTCCGGCGAGGCCGCTAGCCTTCTGAACTGCTCCTCTTCATCTGCAGTGAAGGGACGCAGGCCGCCAGTCACGCCTTCCTCGGCTGTGAGCCCGACGGCGCGAAGGTACGAGGAACGGACACCGACAGAGCCTTTCTCGCGACCTTCTCTCTGTCAAAGTGAAAATGCGTTTATTTCAATAAAATCACTAGGATCACTTTGGAACGTTTTAGAAAGTAGGTGTAGCTACGCCTGTTCCTCGCGACCAAGCCTAGAAGAATCAGGCAAAAAACACGGCTTGGTGCCTATCTTTTTTTCAGATCCTTTTTCACAAAATGGAATGTTAGAGTTTCAGTGTGAATGGAAGAGCAATTTTACAAAGTCAAGTTCATTTAGCAATTTGTTTTTATTTAGCTTGTTCCCCACAAATAAAGAGTGTAAATTCTATTGAAGAAATCGTACTAATATTATAAATGCGAAAGATTGTGAGGATTTTTGGATGTTTATTGCTCATCATCATCATCATCATCAGCCTGATGAAGTCCACTGCTGAACATAGGCCTCCCCCAAAGAGTTCCATGACGAACGGTCTTGAGCCTTTTCCATCCACCGACTTCCCGCAACCTTAACAATGTCGTCGGTCCATCGGGTGGGGGGCCTTCCAACACTGCGTCGTCCGGTTCGTGGTCGCCACTCGTTTGTTGCTCAATCACGCCAAAACGATTAACGATTTGGATGAAATTTGGTACATATATAGAATATAGTCTGGAATACCATATAGGCTACTTTTATGCAGGTACTTACCACGCGAGCGATGCCGCGGGCGGAAGCTAGTAATTTATATTTGTTATCACTTTAAAATTATGTAGTCATCTGTTCCAATAACCAGTTTTAAAATGTTTCACTGCAGGACTAGTGAGAACTTACTCCAATTTTGGATATTTTTTTGATCGAGTAGATGCCGAGCACAGTAACTCTGGCACCCGGCGCCACTCGCTCGCACAGCACGCGTTCGCAGTACACAGTCAGATGCCGCGGCATTTCTCCTTGAGGGATGCTTTCTGGAGCTTCTTGCAGTTTCAATACCTGGCAAACAACATTAAAATCAGCAATACTATTTGACATCAAAGGTGGATATTTCAGCCACATCAGTATTGATATAGTAAAGTAAAACATACCTGATAGTCAATGCACTTGCATTTGTCTGGAATGATGAAGTAAGGATCCAGAGGGCATTTTGGACGACCAGCTTGTTCTCTGAAAAAAACACAAGCCTTTAATATAATTTCTAAGAGGTTAAACTCCTATATTAACATTAAAAAACAATCATGGATCATTCTTTTACAATCTGTGTCATGTACAAATGACACAATAAAGCAGGAGATGGCATGATTTGGTCATTTGCTTTCAAAGTGTTAACCCACACATATGGAAATACTTGGAGCTGAGGAACATTCTGAAGATTTTCATCAGATGAGGTTTTATGTTGGTGGATTTGTTTGTTAGAGCATTCCTATATCTAGGTGAGGGTTGGAGGTTTTAATCCCACCTATGTAGGAGGATTTTTGCGATATCACGAATTAAATTGAATCTTATGGCATGAGTAGATAGGAGTGACAAGCATTAATATAACTTACGTGTTGCATTTCCTGGGCATCACATAGCCCTCTAATCCAGGCTTGACAGGTAAGTTTGGGATGATATTGCGACAGGACCGACATTGGATTGATATTTTAGTGGCCTTTGCTTTTATGCCCGATGCTGATATCACTATGCCAGGTATTTTCACAAGTCGGGATACTGTTTCAGACTAGAAATAGGACAGAAAATTTATATGTATGTGTGTATGTCATATACACAAAAACACAGAACATATATAGGAATATACAAAGAGTAAGAACACATATACCATAGGTAAGAAAAACCTAATAGAACCTACCCACATAACCAGCAGGCACGTATCCACCTTCCCAGCAAGAGATAACCTTGCTCTGTGTTGGTGCAGTCAAACAGGCCCTGACTCAGCTGATTGCTGCTTTACATGTCAAGGTCCATGCAAAGCAGGAATACCAACATATGTATTTAATCTTTATTGCAAATAAAAACCAGATTGTAACACATAAGGTGGGCTTAATGCCAAGGCATTATCTACCAGCCAGCATGATTGGGTACAAACAGGAGGTTGGATATTTAGTAACAAGGGTTAGGTCTGAGTACCACGCGAGTAAAGCAGAGGCAGATGCTAGTACCTATAGTAATCAGATAAATTTAATTATAAGGGTATTTTTACCTTGAGCTCCCTGAGGTTAGCTGCATGTGCATCTGATGTCAACAGCACTTGTATGTCTTCTACTTTTTCCTCCCCCTCTGGCCTGGGTGCTGTCAGTTCATCAGCTAACTGAAAACATTTGAAAATAAACTGATTTACCAGAGTCAGGTTTCATTATATTTTAACTTAACAAGGAGTAACTTCAGAAATAAATGGGTTTCAGTACTTCAATATATTAATTGAAATTGCATGGTTTATTTCGAAATGTCTTAACTCTCGTTGAATTTACGTGACCAAACTAATTAGATATGTAAGCCACCACAGCTTGGTTACTTTTTTGAACTATCCTTTTACCACTTAATTAATATTTGAGTTGGAGCATATTCAGTCCCAAATTTAACTACTAGAAACAAAGATAAACTCTAATAGTGGGAACAGTGAGTTTATCTTTGTTTCTAGTATTTTCACCACAATTGTCACTATTTAAAAAAAAGAATTGGCTATCATACATCTCACCTATGTACTAGTCTTTATAATTATTCATATAAACCTATTATGAAGTAATTCTCTGGTGCCCATGTTATAAATTTAATATGTATGGTAAATATGTACTTACTTCCTTTGCAGCCTCTTCTAAAATGGGTAAATGTTCTGTTGGCTTTTTATACAGCTTCTCAGCCAGCACCTCATCAAAACTGGATAGGTCTTCTATGTTTATTTCTACCCAATAATTGGTCAAGTTGTAGTTTCGCTTTAGGGCATCTCTGAAAATATTTACGAGATATAAAAATTTACGCTCGCTAGCGAAGCAAAGTACCATAGCCTAGAATATGACACAGTTAAGTAGTTATTTAGATTAATATTCTTTGTTTAAGGTTTCTTGTACCTTACCTGTATTTGTAATCGAAATTGCCTGTATGGAATTGTCTGATAAATTCTTTGAACTTCTTCTTCACCGCTTGTAGGTTAAGTTGATCTTGGGATTCATTTTCTTCTACACCGAAGTTGTCTGAGAAGAAAACTCCAGGATCATCAAAGCCTTCCATAGTTAGTGATTGATACTGATAATTTGTACAAAGTTATCTATTCGCAGAGTATTTTAAATTATTGCAACAGAAATAACAAAAACAACCACCGGTCTCGCCGAACCATTTAATAAACCCGCGAAATCACCGCGAAGCGAAATATTTTCGATGACAGCTTTGACTTTGACAGTTTGTCTATTGGAGATGTTTGGAGAGTGCGTTCAATGTCTAGAGCCCGCTGTCCAGTGCTCACACCAAAGTAGATTAGTAAAGTTTTTTGTACATAAAACATTGTGTACAAAGCGGTACAAACAAAATAGCACTCGTAAAAGGAACAATGAAGGAATTTTTATCATCCTCAAAATGTTGCCCGGTTGCAAACTATACGAGCTTAGGTACAACGCATACCTAACTTTGTTAATTATAGTGTCATTCTCGTAAAGCTTACAAAAATTTGTGAATCCGAACGAGTGATGTCAAAAACTTTTTGGCTCCAAATTCAAAATGAAATAAATACTGACCAACTTTTTCCGTTGCCATGGCAACGCTGATTTGTTTTGTTTGTCGTCCGCGTCCGTCATTCATCAAACAATTTTGTTGTTTTTGAATTGAAAGCAAACGATAAATCTTGATTTGTAGAGAAAACTGCCTGTAATTACGTTAATAATACAAAACGATGTTTAGATAGTAATTATAAGATAGTTTATGCGTAATTGAGGAGAAATGGGTGATGTAAGTACACACCTTTTTATTACGATTTCAAATTTATAAAATAGATAGGCCAGAGCAAATCTTATGTTATGCGTGCGCTTGAACTGAGCTTGCACCCAGTGGATGGAAAGCATGAAATTCTGAGGAAGATGTCAGACCGCCTGAGTGGCGTGTAAAACGGGAAATTTCATTTAATACAGCCTCTACGTGCACTCATCCGGTTTGCTCCGTCATAATAGTGAACTCGGCTTGCCAAAAAGCTGCAATTACAACGGCCTACAACAGCCAGCTGGATAACCAGCTGTGTGTGTTACCATATCACACATGGGGAAGGTTGAAGTAGGTAGTTGTCACCTATGCTGCTGCTGTGGGTGCTGTGGGTCTATCATCATCATCAACATTATCAGCATATAGAGTGCCACGACGCATGATCTTAAGCCTTTCCCCACCTTTCACAATAACATTGGTCCATAGGAGGGGTGCTTTTCAACAATGAGTCACAGCATTCGGTTTGTGGTCAGATAGCTATTCAAGAATCTATCACAAAGCTCTTATTTTCAACTAAGTGCAAATCAACTACCTACCTAATAGTGAGAACAATTATGTGTAGTTATTATTTTGTTTCCTCCATTGTGGAATAGAGGAAATTGCATAATTACACCAACAAATGCTAAGCTCTTAAATTTAATAATAATAATTTTATTATAATGCATTTTGTAGGTATATGATTATTATTTGAATGCATTTCACTCATACCATACCAGCTACTTATAAGTACCATACCAGATACTTTAAAAATAAAACTTTGTTTCGCCTCTTTCAGAAAGATGATGTTGATACTCGCTTAGAGTTTATGTGCGAATATTTACTTAAATCACTTAAGCAGAAAATTGATAAATGGGCGAAATTCATCACAGGAGATGAGCGAGTAAGCTTCCATATTCTCATATAAATGGACAATAGAAATCACATTATACTACTTAGTACTTACCAATTTTTTTCACTTTCAGCATGTACTGTACAGATTTTTTGACATGCCCAAATATGACATATTGGTGTTTCGTATGAACACTGCAGGTCTGCTTACCTGTGCCACTGCATTTCCACCAATAAGCAGAGGCAAAATGGTGTATTTCCTCAGAAACCTAGATGATAAAATTACACCAGCTAATTTCCGCAAGGTATGCATTTTCCAGGTGTGCGTGTTGCCAGTGATGACTTATGGCACTGAGACTTGGCCGTTAACTATAGGCCTCATATACAAGCTCAAAGTCGCGCAACGGGCTATGGAGAGAGCTATGCTTGGAGTTTCACTACGTGATAAGATCCGAAATGAGGAAATCCGTAGAAGAACTAAGGCCACCAACATAGCTCTCAAAATTAGCAAGTTGAAGTGGCAAGGGCGGGCCATATAGCTCGCAGAACCGACAACTGTTGGGGAGTAAAGGTTCTCGAATGGCGACCACGAACCGGGCGACGCAGTGTTGGAAGGTCCCCCACCCGATGGACCGACGACATTGTGAAAGTTGCGGGAAGTCGGTGGATAGAGAAGGCTCAAGACCGTCATGGAACTCATTGGGGGAGGCCTATGTCCAGCAGTGGACTTCTACAGGCTGATGATGATGATGCATTTTCCAAATAACACCGGTCTTAATCCAAGCCAACCTCACCCACCGATAATAAACATGTGAAATACATTTTTTTTTACTTTTCAGGCACTTACATTAGGTGAGATCTCTGGTAATGTTCTGATGGACCTCAGTGTGATGGCTGATGAGGTCATTGGCCCTCTGCTTTGCAACCCTGAGAATCAGAAGGGATGGCCCAAGATTGTCGCTAGTGATATGAAAAGGCATGTTAATGAGTTGAGGAATTTGATGCATCAGGTGAACATTCTACAAAATTATGCCTTAGAATTCTTTTAAATAGAACTGTTCTACAAAAAACATTTGTTTTTCAGCTGAAAGGAGAAATGTCTAGTCAAGTTATGCTTCCAATGCCCGCTGGTGTTGAGACCATATACCACGCAGAGTCTAGATTGAAAGAAAGGTAAGAAAATTATTTTTTTATCTTTTTTTTAACCCAAACAAAAAACTACAAGGATATCGAAATTAATTGGTCAAGCGCGTGTCGGACGACGATGAGTGAAGGCTTTCGAAGTGAGTTCTTAGGTATCATATCTTCTATAGCAACATGTCAAATGATGTATTTGACATTGCTTAAAAAACATTTTTGGTTATATGGGGCTTTTTTACCGACTACTACTCGTAAACTGGTAAAGCCTACTTAGCTGTGATATATTTCTTGTATTTTGATCACCTTTTTGGTAGGTACCTATACCTAAATACAGATAGGATTTTAGTGTTCTGTGATACAGATTATCGAAAGTGTTTATGAAACCTCCTAATATATTTATAAGACCTGTCCCATCTAAGACAAACCACACAATGGGGTATACAATCAAAAAAACTCACTTCACATCTACAGGAGGTACCCCATAAAACCTTTTTCCCAAAATAGATGGACGTACCTACGACGCACTGACGGATAGACGGACATGGCGAAACTATGAGGGTTCTTAGTTAGACTTCTTAAAAAGTGTTTTCTCAGGTAGGTACTAGATAGTTTCTGTAATTTGAAAATAGCATTAGATTAGGCTAAATCTTTGTTTTCAGTGATGGAGAGGATGTGGATTTATATCTAAAAACAAACATAGAAGGTGCCATTATAAAGTGGGCGCAGCAGGTTCATGATCTGCTGAAAGAAGATTCTTATATTGGTATGGAAATTCATTGTTTATAAATTACCTCTCGGTCTAGACCTGGTCATTGTTATGGTCATTACAGCGGTGCTAGAGCGACTACCGGTACACCGAAGTATTGAAGTGTTTTTACAGTAACGCCACATGTCTATCCATCGTCAGGGGGTGAGTGGGAGTTGGCACAATAGTATTCACTTACACTCGTGGGTGGAAACAAGCACGTTACACGTGTTCCAAACATAAACACGTGGATCACGTTCACCAGTGAGTGTAAAAAACATGGTGCCAACTCCCACTCACCCCTAAGGACCAGAGCACGAATCCTATCCAATTGCAAAAAGGGGCTAAACAGGGAGACGTTATTTCTCCGAAACTTTCATTGGAGGATGCTTTTAAGCTTATGTACCTACTGTGAAGTACATGGATAGGGCTCAAGACCCTTCATGGTGGCCCTCTTTGGGGGATGCCTTTGTTTCCCTCAGGCTGATGATGATGACCTTAAGGTATGTATCTAGCCAATTTATGGAAAATTCACCATTTAAATATATTTTTTTAAATTTTCAGCATTTAAAAGAACAAAGTTTCCTCTACCGAGCGCTGACATAGATTTCTACGCTCATCGCCTGCGCAATCTTGAGGGAATTTATTCACAACTCAGGGACCCCCGCGTCAAGCGAATGGCGCACTACATGGAGGACACGCGCAGCGTCTATCTGAGCTGTTTCAAGTCTATGCTTACTAATGTCGTCGCTGGTAAGTCACTACATTTACCACAGCCACCGCAAATTATGACAACCTATTGTCACATCTTGGCCCTCTACAAATTACCCGTTCTTTAGAAAGTAGCTGGTGCCTCAACAATCATATATTTGCAGACCACGCAAACGTTGGTCCTGCCAGCTGCCCGGATCGCTCCCGATCCTCTCAATCAAATAGTCGCTGTGAATCTATATAAATTGTGTGTTTGGCTTTTTTTTTAATATAAATAATTTATTCATAAGTTTGACAAGGTACACAAAAATTTACAGGTTAATGGTCATTTTTACTTATAGGTAGGTATTACATAGGAGCCTGAACTAGGTAATCCTGTGTCTCAGGCGAGAAGAACACATTTAATTATAAAATTATCAAAAAATCACTAATTGAACAGCTTTTAGTTACTAGGTAGGTATAAAAACATTTATAATTAGAGTAATATTAGGTGATACCAACTCATATCACCTACTAAACTTACTTATTAAACTATATTTTAAACTAATCCTAAAATTGAAACGAAGCTTATAAGATAAATAAATCTGAAATATCTACAGAGGTACTAGCATAAGTTATTTTATTACAACTAACAAATTCTCTGTATCATCGTAGGACATACTTAGTAAGGCATCCTTAATGGTTGTCTTACACTTATTGTAATTTAAGGGATAAATATTGACTAATGCATTTAATCTATTGTAGAGTAGAGGACCATTTAAAGTGAAAAACCTAGTCGCAAAAGTATGTTTTGTGCCTCCGGGTTGTTGAGGCTTTGTTAGAGACTTCGCAAATTGTAACATCAGCTCCAATCAATTTGCCACATCAAATCGTCAATCCAATACATTTTTCACAAACAAGTTGTCACAAATGGCTACAATAATATATTTTTCTTCCAGCAATCGTAGAGTGTCGCGACATTTACGTCTACCAGAAGCCGTTGATGTACCACTTCGAAACATTCGAGGGAACTGACTTTGCTGATGCGAAATTTCTTATCAGGCCCATGTTTCACTGCATAGGGCTGCTGTGGGGCAACTCGAGATATTACTGCAATGTCGAGAAATTGATCCGTGAGTTGTTTTATTACCTATCACAAAGAATATCAAATAGAAATAGCCTCACAATTTTTATACCAAAGAATGGAAGAGCAATCTTCTGAGATCTCCAGGCGATCAGATCCTTGGAGATAACTCAACATTTTTTTGGATTTAAACCTAATTGGTTCATTCACTACCGTTGTTCCACAGCTCTTCTTCGGGAAGTATGCAATCTTGTGATACAGCAGTGCACTAACTCTTCAGACCCTGCTTCTATATTCCAAGGAGATCCTGATGAACAGCTGTTAAAGATAAAAAAAGCCATCAACAACCTAAACCATTTCATGTAAGTTTTTATTGTCTACTGCTTACGGGGAGGTACTAAGAAAAAGCGGAACCCCTTCAGCTGTGGCTAGTATAGTATTATGTTATCTGTGGCTGTGGTAACTTCGAAGCCTGGAAATAATTATCCCACTAATATTATAAACTAGCATCCGCCCGCGGCTTCGCTCGCGTGGTACCTACATAAAAAGTGGCCTATATGCTATTCTAGACTAAATCTCTGTACCGCACAAACTTTCGCATTTATAATATTAGTAGGATGCGAAAGTTTGTGAGGATGTTTGTTGTTCAATTGATTTCGTTGAAACTTGGAATAGATAAAGTTCTTTACCTAGAATAGCATATAGGCTACTTTTTGTGTATGTACCATACGAGCGAAGCCGCGGGCGGAAGTCGGCTAGTAAGTCATATATTTCTTGTGGTATGAGTTAAATCCTCTTTCAAAAATAAAATTCAAAAGTATTTATTTGGAACAATAAAACACAGGAATACCTATATTCTACTAATATTATAAACGCGAAAGTTTGTAAGTATGGATGGATGGATGTTTGTTACTCTTTCACGTAAAAACTACTGAATGGATTTTAATGAAACTTCACAATAATATAGCTTATACATCAGAATAACACATAGGTTACAATTTATAAAGACATTATAACTAATCCGTATATATTATATAAGTATATATTATAACTAATCCGGCACCAGCTAGTATGCAAATGAAAACATTAACAACTGCAAAAGTGAAAACTGCGAAACTTTCAGAGAAACCTACGCAATGAACCGCGACAAAGTACACACTTTCTTCCCCGCCGGTGTGATGCCTGTGCGTTGGTCCTTCGATTTCGATCGTGTGTTCATGCGATTCAACATCTACATGAAACGGCTGAAGATGATTGAGGGTATCCTAGAAGCAACTGTGGAAATACTTAAGCTGGAAAAGGTTGAATTTTGCGGACTGAGGGGAAAGATTCTGAGCACTGAATGTATGAAGGTAAAACCATCCCGAAAGTGGCTTATGCTACACCCACTTACACAATACAGTTTGTTCTATTCGACATTTTTAATTGAAAAAACTCATGCGAAAATCAGCTGTTCTGGCGTACAGTGTACAACATTATCCTCTATTTATAATCGTGAGTTTACGTACAATTGCGCGTTGATATGGTCCTGTGTTAATTATCTTCCTTATTTCAAAAGAGTTATTTAATGATTGAAAAATAATATATTCCTTCGAGTCGGATTACTATAAACACTCGGGAAAATCATTAGCTCTAATTTCAAAGGAGCTTTATTTCTTACTTCATAGGTGCTTGAAGAATACACAGTCATATACCAAAACCTGGGCAATATAACGTACGACCCGGCTGATCCAGAAGACAACTCGTTCCTTCCTGACTACGCGAAGCATATGGGCGTTTTGGAAGACGTGGACCGGCGGCTTGCGTCCCTCTTCTCTCAGGGTCTCGATGAGTGTCATAATTTGGAGCATTTCTTCAAGGTACCTTAAAAGTTGTATTGGCCTCCACCTGCGGCTGCGCTTGCGTGCTACCGGGATTAAATGTAGCCTGTCTCCTTCCCCAGGGTCATGACCCTGTTACATGTACCATGTTTCGTGAAAATCGTTTCAGACGTTGGTTGTGTAACTGAGTGGTAATTTACATACACACGCAATTAATAATTATTAGTAGCACAGAAATGAGCGCAAGTCATTTCTATGCTACTGATAGGGTCAAGATATGCTACTAATAGAGTCAAATAAAGTAATAAGAATGAAAATTGAATGTCTGCTCTTGAAAGTTTTGAAAACCTTATGCAAATCTGTGTGTTAAGTATTTCAATGAATTGCTAGGATAATACTCCGTGTTATAAAATATATATTTTATTTCCAGTTTTTCCAAATAATCGGTGACTTATTCCACCGTCCCATCATAAAGGAAGAGTTGAAGCCCAAATTAACTCGCTTACTTGACTTCATGCACAGCAACTTGGATGCTGTCAAAGAGATATTTGATGAAGAGATGGCTGTAAGTGATAGTCAACCTTATTTTCATTCTATTATCGCTCATTATTATTACGTTGTTGAAATATAATTTTCAGGTACTCGGGCAATTTCTAACTGTATGCCCAAGTGGTAAAATCTAAAATAATTTTGCAGAAATTAACAAAAGGGCCAGAAAGGCCGATGGTGGATTCTTATCTGCCTCCTGTTGCCGGTATGCTCTGGTGGATTTACAAATTGAGGAGAAGAATCCAAGCGCCTATGGAGGACTTCATCATGTTTGAGGATCCGTAAGTAATAATACCCATCTCATTAAACCTGATGGAGTATGAATATTCATCATCATCTTCCTGACCTTGTCCCATGTTATGTTAGGTGGGCACAACATTTTTTATTTTTCTACTCTCTTCTCAAAAGGAGCCTCTAATAGACGCACTTTAATTCTTTCAATACACTGATTCTATCAGCGACTGTCATAGGTCCTTTTCAGGGCCACCATACCTCAACCTGGTCACTGACCTAATACAGGTGACCAAGAAAGAATCAGTGACACGACAAACATCAATCAACTCTCGTTTGTCAGTTTCTATATTGCAATACATTTGCATACATTACAAAATATTGTTACAGTACTACGATGAAAGTTATGCGCCTTGGAACTCTCGTCTTTCATACCGACCGGCATCTCGTTCTTGCAAGCGCATAAAGGCTTTCTATTTCTATTTCTAAAACGAAGATTGCCGAGGTGCATTACTTTAGTCGTAGCACTGTACTTCCGATGTCTTAGCTCATACTTTCGTACACAGTTCTAAGCTTTAATTTGATGTTTGAAATAGTTGGTCTTATAATGCTTACAGTGTAATAGAAACAGAATACGCCCTTTACATGAAGCAAAAACACAACGAAATGCTGGGCTACTTGAACGTACTAGAAGACCGACAGTTCAAGCAATGGTGCACAACCGTACCACCTACCTGCAAAGTGCATCTTGCCAAGAACCTTATTTATAGAGACCCGCCGTTTGTGAGGAACAATTTCAGTCCTGAGGTAGTTTGCCACTTTTTAGTAGTCTATACTTCAATCAAAATCGATGTCAAATGCTTGTAAACAAACCAATTTCTCAAGCTAGGCGTTGTTTTTTTTACAGTTAACATTACATTTACATTTAATTAGTGGTTACTCTTCCTCTGGTGTCAGTGGTTCAGGGGGACTAAATCTTTTGATCTCTAGTGATATCTAATCGACAACGAATTCTCATTCGGTCTAAAAATTGACACCAAGCAAGATAATTTTTTTGTTAGGTATAGGCGGTTTATTTATACATACATCGAATTTCGTTGAACAATATTTCGATGGACGAAAATATTTTTAACCACTTTGAATGGATTTGTGTTACAAATATTGTAGACAATGGTCGTCTGCAAGGCCCAAAGTGCCCCAGACGTTTGTTTAAGTGACTTGCTTGGTTACACCATCCTGACGGTTCTGGGCCGTAGTCTGGGAATAGGTAACTCTCATCTGACATTTCAAATCATAATATGTTTGTTGCAGCTTGTGATGTTGTTACGTGAAATACGTTACATGAAATATTTGGATAAGCAGGGAATACCCCCAGATGGACTGGAACTATACGCTCGAAATGAAAAATTACAGGTACCAATCAGTATAATATTATTGATCACTAACGAATTTAAAACAGTGTGATCCTTTTGATAATATTGGTACAATTATACTCTGGTTACATTACTCATTCCTTTTTAAAACTCATTGAAGGAAGCTTGGAATTGATCCTGTTGGTTCTTGGCTGTATTGACTAATTATATTGAATTAAAATAAGAAAGCGAGATGTGCACCGTAATCGACATTTATTGAAAGAGAATGAGAGATTGACAGAACGAATGAACTTAATGTTTCTAACACTCATTAACATCTACCATCAACTTTTTGATTTTGTTTAGGCGATGACGTAAGTTGCAGTCACAAAGATAAATCACAATGGTTCAAAATCGCGTGAATCAAATTGTCCGCTTTTTATAGCTTTGAAAAACTTTCATGATAGGCGATTGTCGATGAATTCATAGAGATTGTTACTCGTAATCATTAGGTGTTATTGGTTACTAGCTTTCGCCCGCGGCTTTGCTCGTGTGATATCCGGATAAAAAGCCTGTCACACTCCGGTCCATGGTTCTTTATGCAAATGTCACGTCGTCATTCGATCCGTTGCTATGTGATAGGACAAACCAGCCAACCAACAAACAAACACACTTTCGCATATATATTATGAAGTTAGGATAGGTAGGGAGGATAATAGATCCAATTACTTTTTTTTGTTTTCAGTACGACATGAATCGCCTGAATCGAGCCATCTCATGGTACAACGCGATCCGAGAAGGCAGCCACGAGACAGAGGTAGCTCTCATCGAGAAAGAAATTTCGGCTATTGACCAGCTTTTAGGCCGCGGCGTCGAAGAACTTACTTGGAATGATGACTGTAAGTAACTTATAGGTCTCCTCTGGGCAATCTATTTGTCGGCTTGTATAGTCAGCTTCTGTTAAGTTATCTTAGGAAATAATAAATTATTGATTGCAGGAGCTGAAAATAGTTTTGAATTAGTGTTTATCTTTCAGATATTCACTACTCTACATATTAAAAACTAATAGCAAAAATAATGCTTAGCTAGTTTTCATTCATAAAACAGGGAACTTTCATCATCATTAACTTTTGATGTTGGGCTCATAAAACACCAAAAGCTGGTACTAGCATTGAAGCCGCGGCGGGTCGATAAAAAATAAAATTAGCCGCGGTGCACTGCCCGAGGCGTATGTGCGTGGTATATGCAACTCCTCAAAACTCAAGATTTTTTCTCGATATTTTTATTTACATTTGTTTGCCATTGCCCACTAAATAATAATGATTTTGTTCGAAAATGTAATCAACAGTCACAGAATGGATGGCGGAAGTATACGCAGCTATCAACACGCTCCAAGAGCGAGTCCTCACAGCTCAAAACAACGTGAAGCGCGGTTTGGCCAACATCGGCAAGTGGGGAGATATACCCTTGCACAATCGCAAGGAAAATCCCGATAAGATGGAATTGCTGGCGGTTGTAGAACGGCATCCGAGATTTGTTAAAAGGTAAATTACTATTATATAGAATAGAATTTGTTTATTTGACCACACACACACAGAAAAATATAAAATTACAAACAAAATTAACATAAAGACAAGCATTGTACATAAGTCATGGAGTAAGAAGATACCTATCATTTTTGTTAGTATACATTATACCATTTTTTATATTGGTATATTCTCTATCTAGACCGGCTTTGCTTTACTTTATGTAAAGTTAAGTAACTTTTGTGTTTCATATCGATTCTGTGGGCCGATCCCGGCGGCACTGCAATGCCGGGCCGACCCGTGACGGGAGTGGAGCGAGCTCCGAACATCCCGTCGCTTTACAAAAATCAGTTTAATATACTGGTCCCTCAGTGAGGGAACTTTCAGATATTAAGCTGAAAAGAACAGATACTACACTTTGATCTTAGCCAAAAGGCCGAGAAGCGATACCGTGTTCCAATATGCGGAGCCAGGTCATTCGGAGCCGTGTGTTTTCGTCAGCGCGATTCAGTGGCGGGTTGAATTTAGCAGCGCCCCCTAGTTGTGAAATTGGAATTAATCGTACGCGTACGTTCTGTACGGTACACAAACACATTGTGTAACCAATTATTGTTTAGTAATTAATACATTACGTAGAAAAGTAGATTAGCTAAGTAACTAGTAAATCAACGGTTAACATAAGTGGTGATACGGTAATACGGTAATCATAAGTTTATTATTTTATCAGGTTCATATAATTTACAATCACAGCTACAGAGTGTATTGCTATTGTTTTGTTACAGGCGCGACAAGATTCTTGAGAGCCACTCAGAATTCTTGGACATTTTACAAGAAAATTACAGACTTTTTTTCAATATTCAGGAAGAAACAGAGGTAATTGCGTTTTTATTTTTTATTTTTACAAAAAAGTAGGTATGTCTAGTTATCATATTTTTGATTACAGTTATGTCGGAAGAGGTATTTTTACAATAAGGAGATAAGAGGGCAAAGATGAACAAGTTGGCATAACCGAGAGGAACCGATGGGCGGTTGAAGGAGAAATGTTCTAGAGTGACCACGCACCGGAAAGGGTAGCGTAGGACAGCCCCCCACCTGATGGATAGACAACCTAATAAAGGTTTCTGGGAGCTGTTGGGTGCAGAACGCACAAGGTCGCTCTGGAAATCAATGATGCTGGGAGGCTTATGTTTAGCAGTGGATGTTTTTTGTGTGAACTGGGGATGATGATGACCTACAATCATACTAATCTTTATATTTCACTTCATAGTCAGACGACGAAGTAGAGGACTTGGAGGAAGTAGACGAAGCGACATTAGACGACGACGAAAAAGCTGCCCGGGCGGCCAAACTAAAACAAATTCTGGAGCTTAGAGAGGAGAAACGAGTGATTAAAGAAGAAAGAGCCAAGGAGAAGGCTGAAGCTGCTCAGATCAAGTTCGAGAGGAGAGAGGCTAGAAGGTTGAAGCGAGAAGCTAAGTTAGCTGAGAGGGCGGAACGCCAGACGAGAAGAGATGCTGGTAGGTTTTGGTGCATTTATTTACTTGCGAAGTTGCGACAAATAATTTCTAACGATCTGATAAAAACCAGGGACTGAATAACCGGAATATAAAGGTACCTTAAAATAACGATATGACGTCATACCGATAAATTCCGGTTACCCGCATATTTCTCTACCGATAAATATAACGGTACCGGAAAATCTGGCTTCGCAGTTCATTTCGGTTTATTTCGCTACCGGTAGGTACCTATAACCGAAATAAATAAAGGTTTATTAAGGTTTTATTTGATGAAACGCCTGAAAATAAAATAAATAATTAAAATAAACCTCTACCGCTTTCAGTCCCTGATAAAAACTTTAGATCCGGTCGCCAAGCAAATTTTTAATTCTGGTTATTATGACTACCTGAATTGACTTGTGTACGACCACAGTTATATTAACGAACCTAGTTTCAACCATACCTCACCCTGACCATTGACTTCTGCAGGTGACTAAGAAAAAACCAGGACACGATAAGCAACGAGCAAGAATGAGTTGTTGATATAGAGATTGGTTCCAAAAAAAGCTGCCACGAATAGACAGTGTTTTAGTCCCTCTGGCCCATTTTCCGGGTAAAATACTCACATGTTCATATAATTGTGGCTTTTAGGTGAAGAAGTTGATTCGCCAGCTGAAGAGGAAGAAGTAGTAGAAGACCCTGAAGAACTGGCAGACATAGAAGCGGAGCGTATCGAGATGGAAGAGGAATCTTTCAGGGCAGCCCGTTGGCCTGCTTACGTCAGATACGTGGACTCACTTGTAAGTACTCTATGTTATTTCAATCCCTTCCGCGCCCTGTTGTATGGGTTCATGTAACCAGCCTGACTATTGCGTTAGCGAAATGGTAATGAAGATCGCAATTATAAGGATGATTTTATCAATTTTAGCAACATCTGAAGTTTTTTAAACATGAAAAGGAAGAAGCTAAGGTCTTGAAGTATTCCCATAACAAGTTTGGAACGTTTTGAATGTGGCTAAGATTGTTAAAATTACCCTCAAAGTTACGAACTTCATTGCCATTACGCTTACGCAATTGCACCACTGGTCACTGACCTAATGAAGGACGACGAAGAAGTAACACGACAAGTAAGAACGCGCACTTTGTGGTCGTAAATGGCAAAAAAAACAATTTGGAGGATAATTTTTGAAGTTCGAGAGATCTCCAAAACTTTTAAATCATAGTTTTTTCGAAGCTTTAGGGCCAGCGCAGATGGGCGGAGTGGTGGAGAAGTGACTGATTTGGTAAACAATTGGAGTTAGTCCGACGCGCACGTGCCGAGGCGTTTCGAGCCTCAGCGTGATTTTGTAATTTCAGCCGTATCCGTCGTAAATAATGTTCATTTTTAATTGATAAACGAAGCAGCCATTCTATCCTTCGCCGCTGAACCTCAACCAAAACGATATTATAAATAAGGGTGTTCAAGAATTTCCATACCAGGCCGGTTTCTTTGTTAAAGGTTTCACGTCAAATAATGAAAGCTGTACAATCGAGTTTGAACCTATTCGAGAAACAGACTGACTTGGAGAAAGGTCCACGGGTCGCTTTCATCGAAATCATAGCAGAGTTGCGTGATCCAGGTAAAGTTAAAATCTACCTAGTCCTTATTTCAACAGATCATGTTATTGTTCAGTTTGTAATATTAAGGTTGAACATGGCGGTCACTGCACCATAGAGACATCGAAGGGTAATCACTGCCCTATTTGATGTTCTAGGTCAAGAATTAAGCATGATATTTAGATAAGATAGATAATTAAGTCTGTGTTTTTTTTTATTTTGTATTTATTATTTTAGTGTGTTTCTTGTTTTTTTATCGTGTCGTCGTTGTGAGTAGTTGGTTCGTAGCGACAACCAAGGCTCTGACGGAAGACCAGCGTTGGTTGCCAGCGTGCTAGCCAACCAACTCATACTGAGGCAGAGCCAATTTTGTTGCTCGACCTACACCTATTTTTATTTATTTATTTTTGTTTGTTTATTCTTAATTAGGTGTAGGTTTTGTAAGAAAATAAATATATTCTATTCTATATCGATTTTTCTCTTCATTATCTAGGAATGTATGACAGCAGACCAGTAACTATTGACTTACATCTGAATACTAATTTAAGCACAACAAATAATTCACATAAGCGTCCATCGTCAAAACTCCAAAATATTGTATGTGTAGTATATCAAGATTTCAAATAACTTTAGTTTGAATAAATGGATTTAGGAATTTATCATAAAGGCTTGTTATCGAAACAAATAATTGTGCGCTTTATTCTTGTTCCCTCGCCAACACAATTTTTGGTTCAGTAGCATGCTTTTGAGTCCCGCCCACTGATGAGATCGAGCCGTCCGGTCCGTCCGTCGGCGTCGGCTGGTTGATCACATAGTCGATTGGTTTCAGATATATTTTTCTCACCATCACTGGATGTTGATGACGATGGTGGACTGTACGATACTCTTCGTGAGATGATGAAAGATATGTTCCTTCAAGCAACGCTGTTTCCAAGAATCGATCCTGTCAATGTTCCCATCCCATCCTACGAAGGTAATATTCGTTGCCTGAAAACACATTTAATTTTACACTTCTACAGTTTTTTTGCAATTGCATGAATATGTGTCGTAATTTTTTACAGATGACTTGGAGCACGAAGAGGCAATGATTGATTTGTACCATGATGTACTAAATAGAGTTGAAAACAGTATAAATGACGTTGTCCAATATGCTTCGGTAAAGTTTTGAACACTGCCAATACTTTAACTAGATCTACATATTTAATGACACAAAATTTTTTGAGGAGGAGGTAGGGCACAGCGAGATTTTCTCGTTCTGAATTGGAGCAGCCCGCCTGGGGAGGTACCTCCGCCTTACAGAAGATCGCAGCCAAATAACAATATTTGTTTCAAATAGTGTTGTGTTCCTGCGATGAGTAAGGTTGCCAGAGCTCTTTAGGGGTGGAGGGGGTTCGGGGTCGGCAACGCGTGCGTGATGCCTCTGGTATTGCAAGCGCTCATAGGCTACAGTAACCGCTTACCAACAGGTGGGCTGTAAGCTTGTTTGCCACCTCAGTGGTATAAAAAAATAAAAAATAAATAAAAAAAAAAAAAAAAAATTGTAAAGTGATTTGTAAAGACTGATTCCACACTTTGTTTGTAGAAATACGAGAAATACACGCCATTATGGATGGAAGACAGACAGGAGGTTCTAGCTGGTTTTATGAAGTACGGCCGAGTGATTCCGCCTGAAGAGTTTGACAAGTACAAATATGAAAATGGTACCGATCCACCAGAGATCAAGCCAAAGCTTGAGCAGTATCAACGAGAGGTGAGATCAGAAGATATCTTTGAAATATTTGATATTTGTCAAGCCTTTTACGCTCTTGTTGTATATGGCAGAGAATTGACTATCCGCAGGAGTAAACCGTTTCCAATCCTTTGTAGGTACTGCAGAGATAAAATCGGCCATTTTATGCCAGTAATGCATACCTCTCTGATGCTCTCACAACTCAAATTCTGTTCGGGGAATTACATCGCATTTTGTCGGATTTGACCATTTCCGGGTTCATCTGTAAGATCTAAAAATCTTTTTCCACAGATAGATAAATACAACACAATGTATGACGAAGTAGCCGCATTGCCGGGTGGTTATTTGTGCAACGGCTGGCTGAAGCTCGACCTGAAAAGACTCAACCAAGCCATCATGAACATAATCTGCAAGTGGAGCAACCTGTATAAACAGAACTTGAAAGATCACGTGCAGACAAGGTATCGTTATGTTCAATTTCCGATGGATGCTCGATAGCGTCCTATATCTGTAAGGCGTAAGCCACGCCGAAAGGACGTCGGGCGCTGGCGCCTAACCAATTTCATATTTAATTACATGGAAATAAGGTGCAATTTAAAACCGAATCACACCGAATGCACCAAACCAAGGCGGCAATCATCATCAACAACCTATAGAAGTCCACTGCTGGACATAGGCCTCCCCCAGAGTTCCACGACGAACGGTCTTGAGCCCTTTCCATCCACCGACTTCCCGCAACCTTTACAATGTCATCGGTCCATCGATAGGGGGGCCTTCCAACACTGCGTCGCCCAGTTCGTGGTCGCCATTCGAGAACCTTTACTCCCCTACGGTTATCGGTTCTACGAGCTATATGGCCTGCCCACTGCCACTTCAACTTGTTAATTCTGAGAGCTATGTCGGTGACCTTGGTTCTACGGATTTCCTCATTTCGGATCTTATCACGTAGTGAAACTCCAAGCATAGCTCTCTCCATAGCCCGTTGCGCGACTTTGAGCTTGTAAGGCGGCAATAGCATAGCTTAATTTTCTCAAGAGTTTCAGCGTATTTTCGAACCCTCAAATCTGCGGTCTGGATAAAGGCCTTTGTCCACTACGTGTCATACCATGACCGTGCTATGAACGTAACAGATAGGTAGTGGACTCGGCCAGACACTACTGTGCACACTAGAACGTATCATTATATTCTCGTCGTGAATTCGCTGTCGGTCCGGTCATGGCGTATATACGGTTACGCTCTGATCCGTGGTAATAGGCAAAATCCTTCATACCGAAGAATTGAAATTTTCATATGTTTCATCTGCAGTCTCGACGAACTTGAAAAGTTCATCGCATACGGTACCAAAGAGCTATCAGTGGAGCTGACCGAGGAGGACTACGAGGGGCTGCTCCAGGTGATGCGAGTGCTGAACGAGGTGCGCGCCAAGCAAGATGCTGGCACGGACCAGATGTTCGAACCGCTCAGAGATATTATCGACGTGCTGAAGGAATATGGTGTTGACTTCCCTGAAGAGACTTATGAACAGGTATTGAATTTAAATGATCAGCATGCTAAGACTGAAGAATGACGAATTCGATATGGGAGTCGTTTTCGAGTTTTTTTCCAGGGCCACCGTACATCAACCTGGTTTCTGACCTAATACAGTGACCTAGAAAGAATCAGTGGGACGACAAGCAAGCATACATAAAGGCTTTGTCGCTGAGCGACCACACCGCCCAGAAAATGGGAGTGCTGATAACGAAACTGACATCAATTTTGGAATCAAAGGTGGTGGATGCATAAACTCACTAGTACCTAAACAACAGTAATAAAAAGAACACTCTTCGAATTAGTCATTTTGTGTCTTCTGTTTGCCTGTCTGTCTGTCAAAATAAACTTATTTCATTTCAAGACACATTCGGCCTTATTACGAAACCAGGTTTGGTCCCAGACTTTCGATAAGCTCGGGATTATACCAAGACTTAGCTTTTTCTTATTATGAAACGGGGTTTAGCAAATCCGAGTCTATATCTAGAAGTAGAAGAGGCCCAGATAAGAAAGACCCAGGTTTAGACTGAGCTTAAATCTCGTTTCATAGTAATACTATTAATGTTTTATAATGACTGGAGTATGTTTATGGCCTCATTTGGAAATAGCCATCAAGGGATCCACATCAATACTCGGTTCATACTTTGGTAAGTAAGTTATACCACATACTAATTGAAAATGTCGAATGACGTCATCGTCTTTCTTGGGCGCTACACTGTTTGGTCGACATTCGAGAGCCTTTATTCTCCAACGGTTGTCGGTTCTGCGAGCTATATGGCCTGCCCACTGCCACTTCAACATGCTTATTCTCAGAGCTATATCGCTAAAAAGAAATAAATAGCCGAAAATAATCGTGAAAGTCGTGCAACTAAAGAATTCTAACATTAATACATTAACATTAATGAATACTATTTTATCTCAGCTGGAAGTGCTGCCAGAGAAGTGGAGAAACCTGGTGAAACTAGCCACAGTGATGAAAAACACCGTAGCGCCGCTGCAGGCCGCCCAGGCCGCGCTCATCGCCAAGCGAGTGGCGCTCATTAATCTGCGGCTTACTATGTACCGCGAGCAGTTCAAACTGAAGGACGTAAGGAATTTTATGTATCACTAGCTTCGGCCCGCAGTTTCGCTACCCGGATTCTAAACCCGGTTCCGGATAAAAAGTAGCATTTGTCACTCACCGGCTCTAACTAACTATCCATGTAAAAAATAACGTCGATTCGTAGCTCCGCTGCTTCATGAATGAAGGAAAAACCAACAAACAAACACACTTTCGTATTCATAATTTAACAGTATACAGGCCTCCGTCGTTGATGACTAGCCGCTCACCCATCCGTTTTGAGAGCTCGCTGAGGGTGCTTAACTTAACCGATCTATATCTATTCTATAACAACCATATGAAGGAAAAACCAACAAACAAACACACTTTCGTATTCATAATTTTACAGTATACAGGCCTCCGTCGTTGATGACTAGCCGCTCACCCATCCGTTTTGAGAGCTCGCTGAGGGATGCTTAACTTAACCGATCTATATCTAATCTATATCAATCATTGCTTTATTATTACATAGGTTACCTTGATTATCTTTTTTCATCCATTACAGATTTAACCAGATCACAAGCGATATAGATACCTTGATATTTTGATTAAATGATTTTTAAATATATTTTTTCAGATGTTCTTAGTAGCTTGCAAAGAACCATACAGACAAATAGATAAAGTCAATTTGGAGCTCCTAGGCTTTGAAGAGATCGTTGATGGTTTAAAGAAATCCTGTAGTTTGTTCGACATACAACCGCCCGATGAAAAGAATCTTAAGCAGTGCCGGCGTGAACTGAAACTTGTCAAGGTGAGAATAAGGCTTAAATACGTTGTACCTACAATTTTGTACCTTTTTACTACTTTGAATTTGATTGGGGTATGTACAGTCACTTCTAATAAAATGTATACCTTTCAAAATTATGCCAAGTAGGTACTTTACAAAGATGTACACAGTAAAATCTAAAAAAAACCGTATGCCATTTTAAACTTACTGTGCACCTATCATCTTTAAGAGTATTGTAGATTTTTTTTTATTACCAATATCTTATTATCTATAATATATCTTACTAGAGATGACTGTACGAGCGAACACGTGTACGAATTTTATCTTGATTCTATCTGAATATATCTAACGTGTTTATTACAGACAAATCTATTATTTTGATCGTATTGATATTTTATAGCAACTTTGGGATTACTACTACCTCGTGATGGGAACGATCGAATCCTGGAAGAAGTCGCCTTGGAAGAAGATCGACGCTGATGGTATGGACCAAGAGTGCAAGCGATTCACAAAAGACCTCCGACAATTGGATAAGGATATGAGAGTATGGTAAGCCATGCAAATTCCAACTCGATCCCCGCTCTGGACAAACATTTGTGTGATTAACACAGATGTTTGTTCTGTGTCTGGGTGTTAAATATTAATCTATTATGTATATCAGTCTCTGGTACCCATAGTACAGGCTATGCCTAGTTTGGGATCAGTTGACCGTGTGTGATATGTCCGGAATATTTATATTTATTTATATTTATTTATATTTATATTTATAACTTTAATTACTTTGCAATACGATCAAAATGATTTTATAATTTTACAATGTTTTCAGGGAACCATACTTGGCTATCGAAGCAACTATAAAGAACTTGATGACATCATTGCGCGCTGTAACTGATTTGCAGAATCCAGCTATCAAGGATAGGCACTGGATTGAGTTGATGATGGCCACTAAGGTAGAACAGAATATAATTCGCGTGATTATCAAAATATATAGAACTCTTACATTACTGATTGACTGACTGACAGTCAACGCACAGCCTTACTAAACAATTAGTCCTAAAAACCAGAAATTTGGAGGGTGAAATACTTTTGAAATGGAAATTTATTTTCATGAATTTCAACCCCGAACGGTTGGCGTCGTGCGTTGAACTTTTATGAAAATAGCTTCACGCGAACGATGTCGCGGGTGTTTTCACTAGTGCTATATTCATATTTACTTTCATTTCTGTACATAATCAAACCCTTATTCATGAAGTTTATTGCTTTTGTAAGTATTGCCGTCGAGTCTCTTATGACATTTTGAATAAACAAGGCAAGTAAGCAAGTAAGCTTTTGGAATACGGCCGTACCTTAGTGTTGTGTTGTATAAATGTCAGTGTCTACTTTATACAAAGTATGTACAAGTAATTTTAATATGTTATTTATTTTCATTTAGAAATCACTACATACTCATCTCACATCCATCGAATCAAAACGCTGCCGAACATCGCCGATAACAATAAAAACGAGTCGAGTTTCCTTAGAAGAAATATTAGAGGATTTCAGATCACTGGAAAACTTAGCTATGAATATACAATTATGTCCAACGACCAGTGAAGAGCCACAGTATAAAGATTACCTACAGTTGCAAGACTACAGACGACCGAAGTATCAAGAGTGCCACAGTGGAAGCAAGTTCAGGAAGCTAAACAGATCGTATTCCATGAATGAGATGAAACGAAACGGCTTGGATCTGAAACCGATACAGCGATCGACGCAGCAGAAATTTCCCGATCATGCATTGTTGTTGTCAGAGTTCATACTTTAGATTAGTACTATCTGTTTTGTAAATAATTGTAAATAGTAACAGTTATTATTTTCATTAGGGTGAGTAAAGTATCTAAATCATTACAAAATCTGTCTGAGAATTGAATTTCTTGCCAGTTGATTGTTATATCATCGATCGGGTAAACTGATATTCCGAAAACCAAGATAAAATTTTAAATTAAAAGGCCCGCTTTGTTAAGTAATGAGATAAAGAGGTCCAAAATGATCAAAATTCGGAAATTATTTGGCAGGTGTTCTAAATTAAGTTTTTTTTTTACAGGTCAAGTTTAATATCACTGACGATACAACTCTAGCCGATCTATTGGCTCTCAGTCTTCACAAATATGAAGAGGAGGTCAAAACGATCGTGGACAAATCTGTCAAAGAAGCCGCTATGGAGAAAACCCTCAAGTAATCTATCATTCAATTGTAAACCATATTCTCAATGTACTAAGATTGGTTTTTGAAAGTGTGTTCTGTTCAGGGAATTGGAGGCTACCTGGGCTATTATGGAGTTCGACTACAGTCCACACGATAGGACTGGCATCAAACTGCCGAAAGCTAGCGAGGAGCTTGTTGAAACTTTGGAAGACAACCAGGTTTGGTTACCTACTAAACCTTTTTTCTTGTCTACTGTCACATTCTGTTGCGTTTTAGCATATGCATGTGACGACGACCTCGGTGGTGTAGCGGGTGAGTGCCAGTCTGAGATGCAAAGGGGTCGGTTCGAGTCCCGCTGCGGGTAAAATTTTTGCATGACCTGCAAATATTTGTTTCGGGTCTGGGTGTTGTGGTACCATGTCACTAGTAGTCATTGCTCGTAGTTTCTTATACCGACGACACTGGGAATTCTAGTATGGGGTCAGAACTATTTGTGTAATTATGGGTGTTATTTATTTAAAAAAAATGTCATAATTCTAAAGTATCTTGTCTCTTAATCATTTGAACCGAACTACATAGATTCAACAAGCATAATATGCCTCCTTCTTCCAGAACCAAGTACAAAACATGATGTCATCCAAGTTTATTGGCTTCTACGAGACGGAAGTGACCGCTTGGCAGAAAAAACTCGGCACTGCAGACGCGGTGATAGCGATTTGGTTCGAGGTGCAGCGCAAATGGCAGTACTTGGAGAGCATTTTCGTGGGCTCTGACGATATCCGGTCCCAGCTGCCTGAGGATTCCAAGAGATTCGACAATATTGATAAGACTTTCAAGGTGGGATTTGGCTCGATGGTTCGACCACATAAATATTGCTAATTGAGCTGTGTGGCGTAGCTATCTTCTGATGAAAGTAGTTAGTTCAGCCCATAGTGTCTCACAATTTTTTTGTCTGAATTGACTGAGCAACAAAGGTTATTCCTACAGGAATTACTCAGAGACATAGCGGCTGTCCCTAACGTAGTCGCATCAACAAACAAGCCTGGCCTGTTGGACAAACTGGAGGAGCTGATGAGGTCTCTCAATCTCTGCGAGAAGGCGCTCAACGATTACCTGGAGACGAAGCGGCTCGCCTACCCTCGGTTCTACTTCGTGTCTTCGGCTGATTTGCTGGGTAACTTCCCTAACCTTTGGTTTCTTATACAGGCTGAGTTTTTTTCAGGGCCACTTAGGCGAAATCGGAAACCGTGAGAGTAATCGAAAAGTGATGTTAGGAGTTACGGTGGAATTGTAGTGTAGTCCACCTGGAGGGAAAGTACTCATAGATTAATACTGTAGATAGAACATTTTACTCAAAGAAAATATTTCTTTATTTTTGAAAAGAAAGCAACTGCAACAAACTGCATTCAAAGATTTTCGAAAATTCGCTTGTCAAACCCGGGAATCGAACCGACTAAAATCTGTAAAATTACACCCATCATCATCAGCATCAATCGTTAGGGTCAATTATAAGGAATGATGAAATCTCTCTAACAAACTTGATAAATTAAATGATTAATACCTGCAAAATGATTCATCATCAGCCTGTAGACGTCCACTGCTGGACATAGGCCTCCCCTAAAGAGTTCCACGACGAACGGTCTTGAGCCTTCTCCATCCACTGACTTCCCGCAACCTTCACAATGTCGTCGGTCCATCGGGTGGAGGGCCTGCCAACACTGCGTCGCCCGGTTCGTGGTCGCCATTCGAGAACCTTTACTCCCCAACGGTTATCGGCAAAATGATTACCCATTATATATTTACAGATATCCTATCCAACGGCAACAACCCACCAGCCGTGTGCCGCCATCTTACCAAACTGTACGACAACCTCGCCAAGCTGGTGTTCCCGAAGGCTGGCAGCAAGCACGCGTTCGAGATGATATCCAAGGAGAACGAGGAGCATGTGCCCTTCAAAGCGCCCTGCTGCGATTGCTCTGGAAAGGTACCCATTTTCTGTACAACACTATTGGCATCTTCCAAACTTTCACTCAGTATACATAGCATATTGAAATCAAATGTTGTGTTCCTGCGGTGAGTAAGGTTACTCAGGGTCGGCAACGTGTGCGTCATGCCTCTGATATTGCAAGCGCTCATAAGCTACGGTAACCGCTTACCAACAGGTGGGCCGTATGCTTGTTTGCCACCTCAGTTGTATAAAAAAACGGGTATTTATCGCTTACCTTTTTTTACGCTTAGGTAAGGCACTCGATAAACACCCGTTTGATTTCAATATGCTAAACAGTAGTGGCTGCCTGCGGCTTCGCTTGCGCGGTACGCAGATAAAAACAGCCTATGGCCTTTCCGAGGGCTTAGGCTGAATTATTTACTAGGTAAACTTTATTTGTTACGAAACACACTACCTCGTCACTTACCCAACGCAGGATGACCGAGATATACTGGAGAATTAGGCGCCAACTACTAAAAGAAATAGGTATGTAGGTAAGCGTAAGTTTTTTTTATACCATGCGCTCAGTATTTTTAAAGGCACAGTAAAAAAGGTAATTACGCTGACTACTAAAGTAAAATAATAAAAACTTACAGGTAGAGTTATGGCTGAACCGTGTGACGGACTGCATGCGTTACACCCTACGCGATATTTTCGAGCACAGCGTCAAATCCTACGAAGAAAAGGCTCGAGAGGAATGGGTGTTCGACTGGCCAGCGCAGCCGGCGCTCGTCGGCACTCAGATCTGGTGGACCAGTGAGACTAACCAGGCGTTTGAGAAGCTAGAGGAAGGTGAGTTACAATAAATTAGCCAATGGTATGTTGTACCAATCACAGTAAAGGCTTCATTTCTCATTTATATGACACGAAATCTAGTAATCAATGCAAACAATGTACCTAACTAATCAATTTAGTATGGAGCTTTTTTGAACCGATTTTTGAACCAACTAGTGAAACCCACTTGCTTGTAATCATTTTCCTTGTAATATCATTATTTATACTACTATTTTGAACACTTTCCCCAAATACTTAGCGGTTAAACTGGTAGGGGGTTTTTGCCCCGTACTTGCATAAATTTTGCTATATTGTTTAGGCGGTGACGTAAGTTGACAGTCTCAAGTTGCTCACCCATTGCTGGGTATAAGCCTCTGTTTATCTGTGCAATTCTCAATCCCGTGCAATCCTTATCAGAAAAAGCTATTGTTGACAGAGAACGCTGCTTACTATCAGACGGGGAAAACATGGTTTGTTTTTTCAATTTTTAACGAATTTTCCTTGTATGATAGGTTATGAAAACGCCCTGAAAGACTATCAAAAGAAACAAATCGCTCAGCTGAACTCTCTGATCGTGCTGCTACTGGGCGACTTGACGGTCGGCGACCGACAGAAGATCATGACCATCTGTACCATTGATGTGCACTCGAGAGACGTCGTCGCTAAGCTCATTGTGGCCAAGGTGGAGACTTCGAATGCTTTTCAGTGGCAGAGTCAGTTGAGGTAAGTAAACTATACTGTGGCGCGACGTGCGATTGGTTAGCTGGGGTGAAGGTGCGGATTTGATTTATTCGACGCGGGACAGATGTTTGTAGAGTCAGGACTCAGCTATAGAACGTGTTCCGTAACTGGTGTACTATCCGAGCTTATTTATATACAAAAAAAAAAATTACGAATTTCCAAAAGTAGTTTCTCAAGAGCTTTTATTGTATTGCAAGGAATCATGCTTGTCATGCTAATCATAAGCTTAACTGATATATTTGTCAGTGTTTCAAAGTTTTTGTGCAACAATCATTTGTTTCAACTGATTATTCGACGTCAACATTTTAGATATACATAAATAATTTCAGGCACCGATGGGATATGAACCTTAACAACTGTTACGCCAATATCTGCGACGCTCAATTCCTGTACGATTACGAATATCTTGGCAACACACCGCGTCTTGTCATCACGCCACTCACCGATCGCTGTTACATCACATTGACGCAGGTAAGTCCTGGTAACCCTAGATACTATACCATATAGCCACTATATCAAATGAAGCAAAATAACATGCAGAATTGCTGAGAGATAAATATATCCGTCTGCATGATTCCATATGCTAATCTTCATCTTCTATCAGTACCTCCACCGAAGTGAGTAAAAATCTTTCGCAAATACCAAAGCTAGCTTTCGACCATGGCCTAATCGAAGAATTTATAGAATCGGTTCAGTAGTTCCAGAGATTACCCCTAGACACAACAAAAAAAATACCCACAAAATTTGTTGTAGATGAAGTGTTATTTATTGTAAAGGAGTTCGTACTATTTTTGAACATATATGGAAAGAGTTTTCTTTTTGTCTAATGGAGTATGTATGTACGTTCGACATGGATAATCGTGTTATTTGTTTCGTAGAGTCTCCACTTGTAAATGGCCGGCCGGACCTACATGCAAACATATTTTACCTCTCATACATTTTAGCGCAGCAGTAGTGTAGACGAGATCCTTTCTCCTGGAATGAGCTTCCTTCCGAGGTTTTCCCGCTAAACTACAACATGAAGAGCTTTAAGAAAAATACAAAAAGATTTCTCCAGGGCAGGCAACGCATTAGCAATGCTCCAGGGGTTGCAGATGTCAATAGGCGACGGTAACCGCTTACCATCAGGTGGGCCGTAAGCCTGTTTACCTCCGTATAAAAAAAAACGTATTTAGATATAGATTAAAGAAATATACATGGAAAGACAGAATTACGGAGTATGTACTTGATTACAGTACGTTCCATTTGGGAAATCGTGGTATTTGTTTTTAGAGTCTCCACTTGGTAATGGGCGGGGCACCGGCCGGACCAGCCGGTACGGGAAAAACGGAAACTACTAAGGACTTGGGGCGAGCTCTCGGTATCATGGTCTACGTGTTCAACTGCTCAGAACAGATGGACTACAAGTCTTGCGGCAATATTTACAAAGGTATAATGTCCTATATCGTAAAGTAGGCTTGCTATCCTCAGATGCAGTGCAAGCATGTGCTTAGATATTCTAAGTATACTATTATCTATATATTTGCTCGGTCTGTGGGGGAGGCCATGTTCAGCAGTGGACGTCGAACGGCTGAAATGATGATGATGCCAAATCTAGAAAAATCAAACACAGCTGCAGGGCTTTTGGTTTCACAGGACTTTAAAAAAAGTCGAGTTTATCTCGCCAGTGCTGTATACTGAGAACTGGCGAGTTAATTTCGAGTCTTCTCAGCGTGGTTTTTTTTAGTAAGTAACTTCAGACATACCATGGTAGCACCGGCTGAGGAATATGCCCCTCCATATCTACCTACCCGTGAATCTCGTAAGAAACCACTAAGGGAAAAAGCTAGGGGATGGGCAGCAGTGGACGTCCTTCGGCTGAAATGTTGATGAACTTTGACTATTTACCATTTCTCAGAAATAAGAGCTATGAATCACTAGCTTTATTATATTAGGCTTTTTTATGTAGGTACCCCGCGGCTTCGCTCGCGTGGTACCTACATAAAAAAGCCTATATGCTATTCCAGACTATAATCTATCTCTGTACCAAATTTCATCCAAATCGGTTCATCCGTTTGTGCGTGATTATAATAAAAATAATAATAAATAAATACTCCGAACATATTCACACGGTCAACTGATCCCAAACTAGGCATAGCCTGTACTATGGGTACCAGAGACTCATATACATAATAAAAAAAAAAAAAAAAAAAAAAAAATATTCCGGACATATTCACACGGTCAACTGATCCCAAACTAGGCATAGCCTGTACTATGGGTACCAGAGACTGATATACGTAATAGATACATATTTTATATAATAGATATACATTTAACACCCAGACACAGAACAAACATCTGTGTTAGTCACAAATGTTTGTCCAGTGCGGGAATCGAACCCGCGACCTCTAGCGCAGAAGGCAGAGTTACTACCAACTGAGCTATGAGGCCAGTCCAGATTGAACAACAAACATCCAAACATCCTCACAAACTTTCGCATTTTAAATATTAGTAGGATAGATAACGCAAAATTTTCTCTTCGTAAAATAAAGAAATATATGCGTTTCAACATTTTTACCAAATCATCCCTACAGGGCGCATAGTAGGGGTCAAAATTATTAGACTAGCTAGTTAAAAATAAACCTTTCTCTTTCAAGGTTTGGCGCAAACCGGCGCATGGGGTTGCTTCGACGAGTTCAACCGCATCTCAGTGGAAGTGCTCTCCGTAGTGTCGGTGCAAGTGAAGAGCGTGCTCGACGCCATCAAAGCCAAGAAGAAGAAGTTCGACTTCATGGGAGAGTTCATCACTATCATATCTACAGTCGGCATGTTCATTACCATGAACCCCGGTTACGCGGGGAGGACTGAGCTGCCTGAGAACTTGAAGGCTTTGTTCAGGTGAAAACTAGATGCTATTGAAAAAAATATGTTTACGACTGGTTTCATGATATCTCGACGTCTCTGATACCCACGACACAGGGAATCCTAGTGTGGGGTCGGGACTAAACGCACGAGAAGTTCGGTATCAAGATTGCTACCAAAACAGCTGATTCATTGAACTGATTTGACGCCAAAACTAACATGAAAAATGACGAATTTACTAATACCCAATACAGTGGGTGTAGAATAAGCCCCTTCGGTATAGCATACATAATATGAATCAACTTGTATATACAGATGCACTGAAACGTCAAAAATGTCTAACTCAAATATGCTTCTTGTATTTCAGGCCATGTGCCATGGTGGTCCCTGACTTTGAGCTGATTTGCGAGATCATGTTGGTGGCGGAAGGTTTCCAAGAAGCCCGTCTGCTGGCTCGCAAGTTCATCACCCTGTACATGCTGTGCCGGGAGCTGCTATCTAAGCAGGACCACTACGATTGGGGGCTTCGAGCCATCAAGTCCGTGTTGGTCGTCGCTGGCTCTTTGAAGGTAACGAGCACACATGCAGTTGAACAATGGCCATTGTTCACTCACATAAAACGAAGGTTCAGTAGCTTTTGAATAATGAACTGTACATTATATATGCCTAAGATTTTTGCATAAAATATTCGACGATCTCGGTGGCGTAGCCCGTGCCCGTCTGAGGCGCAAGGGATGATGTTTGTATGATCTGCAAATATTCTTGGTCTGGGTGTTGTGGTACCATGGTACGCGTAGTTTCTGATACTCGCCACACAGGTAATTTAAGTAAGGGGTCAGGATTAGTTTTTGTGACTGTTGGGTGCTATTTATACTTTTATTTCTCGGTTATGACATACATGGCAAGATGTGCGGGTTCGATCCCCGCAGCGGGACAAATATTTTCATGATCTGGAAATATTTGTTTAGGGTATTGTGGTACCCTACTAGTAATACCCATGTCACAGGGAACCCTAGTGTGGGATCAGACTATGTATGTGCCTGTTGGGTTTTTAAATTTTTTTTAGCTCGTAAATATTGGGCTACGTTTTCAGTGCTTGTGTTAGTGAACATTGGCCTGGTTAAATGTATAGTTGTTATATTGATTACGTTGGTGTATAGAGCATGTGGTTAACATAGATTTTATTGTTATGGGCAGGCTAGCATGAGGGACGTAAGTGGTACACAGTAGTAATATCGTTCAAATGCATTATATTTTGGGCGCTCTTGCTTAGCATTACATATGTATATAATTTTTTACTTTATTTGACTTCGTTCGTTTTAATTATTTTTGACCACATTATTTGATAAATTAAATTTTATTGTATTTGACATCTGACTTCATTGTAATTATTATTGACCGTGTTATTCAATTATTTATCGTATTATTTGCTGATTAACTATAATTTCTTATTTTTTTTAAATGTAATAAAAATAAATAAAAATAAATTAATGTAAATGGTTAGTGTTAATTAAGTAAAAATAAATAAATAGAAGAAAAAAACTTATTTGAACTTATTTGAACGGCCGTTTCAAATATTTGGTTCATCTATGATTCAAGATAAATTAGCAACATTGTCATTTCATATGGAAAAAAGCTATCTTGGATCATATAACCTAAAATAATTGCAGTATGGATAATACAATTGGATGATATCTTCGCTGCATATTTTGTAAGCTTTACACGCCGCCAAACATACAAAACTGCACCCATACCAGAGAACGGTTCCAAACAACAACAAGGTAAACATTTAGAAATTTACAGAGAGGTGATCGTCTAAGACCAGAAGACCAAGTGTTAATGCGAGCGTTGCGAGATTTCAACATTCCCAAGATCGTGACAGACGACACACCGGTGTTCATGGGGCTCATCGGAGACTTGTTCCCGGCACTCGACGTGCCGAGGAAACGGGACTTCGACTTTGAAAAGAATCTGGTTGATGGAGCTATTTCGTTGAAGCTACAACCGGAGCCTGGGTTCATTTTGAAGGTAAGGGACTCATGATAGGAACGTTCTACAAAATGTAATCATAGAGATGACGTAACAGCTAGGAACGTTCTACAAAATGGATTCTTAAAGATTACGTAACATCTCGGACGAAACCCCGTGACAGCAATACAGGGCCCGAGATGTGAATGAATTCACTATACAATGAGATTTGGTAGGATGTTTCCGAGCATAAGGCTCTCTTCTGTTGCTTGTCGGTTTCGCACAGATTGTTGTTTTTTTATGTTATACGGAGGCAAACAGGCTTACGGCCCTCCTGATGGTAAGTGATCTTAAAGTTTAATGGATTTGGACAATCACTGTTACAGTCCGGTTACACCGTCACGTATTACAGTACGGTTACGCCATATCGGCTGCATCCGGTTACGCTGCTGTATCGGTCCACAGTTCGGTAACGCTACATCGCCACAGTCCGGTTACGATGCATCAGCACAGTCCGGTTCAGCAGCACACTGAAACTCTACATCCCACTTGTGAAAAGGATCATCGAACAAAATTTTAGGCACCAAGCCGTGTTTGTTGCCTAGGATTCTTCTAGGCTTGGTCGCGAGTTTCAGGCGTAGCTTCACTTAGTTTCTAAAAATGCACACTGAACTTACTCTGCTACGACTGCTCAGTGCATTTTTATTCAGATGGTCCAACTAGTGGAGCTGTTTGCTGTGCGCCATTCCGTCTTCATCATCGGCTTCGCGGGCACTGGCAAGTCCATGGTGTGGCAATGCCTCAACAGAACCTACGCTATGCTCAAACTGAAACCATTCTATAACGACTTGGATCCCAAAGCCGTGACCAACGACGAGTTATTCGGGATTATAAACCCTGCGACTCGAGAGTGGAAGGACGGCTTGTTTTCGACTATCATGCGAGATATGGCGAATATGCCAGGAGACGGACCGAAATGGATCGTGCTAGACGGTGATATCGATCCCATGTGGATTGAGAGCTTGAATACATTGATGGATGACAATAAGGTTGGTGTGATTCATGTGGCAGAGTCTTATTCAGCTTTTAAGTAGCAAAACTAAGAATTATGGCTTACAGTCCAGCATTCATGCAGACGTTGTTCATAACTTCATTGTTGTGGTATTAGAACCCTGTACCATGAACTTAGCTATTTTGTTTAGGCGGTGACATAAGTTGATATTAACAAAAATGTATGGTTCAAAACAAGCTCGCATTTGAACGGCAATAAGGCGTCATGTAGGCCCCTAAATGTTTAAAGAAAGTAAAAGTAAGTGTGCTAGAAACTTCAGTACAGGGAAATTTGTGCGATGAAGGGATCGCAAGGAACAGACGCAGCTTCGCATATTGATTTATTGAAATAATCATCTTTTGACTTTTATTTTCATTAGCATACGATTGCATAAAAAATATACAAAATAAATATTATTGCATTGTTATGTTGCAGGTGTTGACGTTAGCCAGTAACGAACGTATCGCTCTAACCAAGCCGATGAGGCTCCTGTTTGAGATCTCTAACTTGCGTACTGCGACGCCCGCCACAGTGTCGCGCGCCGGCATTCTCTACATTAATCCTCAAGATTTGGGATGGAATCCGTGAGTATTATCAACTTCTTTCTATCTCTCTTACTCAAGAGTTACTACGAGCTTTTCTAAACATTCTCATTCGATCGACTCAGTTAAACTGGCACCAAATGGATTGATGAAGTAGTGGCATCAATAGTCTATCCCGCCCATTTATCCTTTCTAACTAGAACATACTTCTGTGCTCTCAAGCGATAAAGAAAAAATCATGCCCTAAAAATCAAAAGTCATCTTCATGTGCACGAAAGGAGCCTCCACGAGGCGCATCGTAATCTTCACAACACTCGTTCTTTCACCAATGGTCATTGATCCTTTTCAGGACCACCATAACTCTACCTCGTCACTGATCTAATATAGGATGACCAAGAAGAACAATTGACACGATCATGACACTACTCCATCTTCAATTTTCTGATGTTCATATAACAGGTTCGTCGCATCATGGATAGACACAACGCGCGACGACGAATCAGAGAAGGCGATGCTCACGGTTATGTTCGACAAGTACATTCCATCCCTATTGGAGTCCTGCAAGAAGTACAAGCGGATCACGCCGCTGACTGAGCTGCAGCAGATACAGCTCACTTGCTACCTGCTCGAGTGCTTCATGAACAAGTCGCTGCTACCTACCGACTGTCCTAAGGAATGGTAACTATACAGATTCAATCAATTACTATCCATTGATTTAAAAATATATCATTACTAGCTTCCGCCCGCGGCTTCGCTCGCGTCGTACCTAGATAAAAAGCCTATATGCTATTCTAGGTAAAGAACTCTATATATTCCATGTTTCATCGAAATCGGTTGAGCCGTTACGGCGTGATTGAACAACAAACATCCCAACATCCAAACATCTAGGCATCCTCACAAACTTTCGCATTTATAATATTAGTAGGAAGGCGGATTAATAGGATAGTAGGATTGAGTACAGCAAAGTTCATCCTAAGCAGAGCCTGTATATAGTTCAGCCATGTTTCATTGTGGTCGACTCTTCCTTACTTGCTTACTGACCAGAGAGCGTCCTTTTCCAACTAGACTACCTGACATTGGAGCCTTGAGCAAACGTAACTAACCTCTTCCAGGTATGAAACGTATTTCGTGTTCGCCATCGTCTGGGGCTTCGGATCAGGCCTCTTCCAAGATCAGCTGGTCGATTGGCGAAATGAGTTCAGCAAGTGGTTCTCCAATGAGTTCAAACAGATTAAGTTCCCGGCCACTGGGAACGTGTTCAGTTTCTTTATCGATCCGGAGACGAAGAAAATGTTACCCTGGTCAGAGAAGGTGGAAACCTTCGAGTTGGATCCCGATTTACCATTACAGGTGAGTTTGAACTCACACATTCAAATGGCACACATACTCATTGACTACATTTATTTTGTATATACCCTGCTTCACACATCATCATTGTCATCATCTTAAGCCTGCATTTGTCAATTTTAGGAGGTAGGTCCTAGCTTTTTCCATGCTTGGCGGTTGGCTGCCCTCATCATCCAGCGACGGTCCCCATGCGACTTTATATTTATTTATTTTCTTTGTTATAAAGTTTTGGCGGCCACCCCGTGGTCTGGTGTTTGCATTTCATTTCAAATTCTTTAACTTTGATTGTAAGATTGAATAACCTTGATTTCTTTTTAGTCATGTCTAGTATCAACTTCGGAAACGACTCGTATCAGATTCTTCATGGATCTGCTGATCGCCAAGCAGAAGCCAGTGATGTTGGTTGGCAGCGCTGGCAGTGGCAAAACTGTCAGTGTGGCTGCTAAACTGAACTCTCTGCCTGACTCGTATGCGATCACCAATGTGCCATTCAACTTTTATACTACATCCGGTGGGTTTCAGGACTATTTTCCTATGCTAACTGTATGATTATTATTCAATTGGCCTGAGGCAGATGTCAAGGGACTTAGAAAATAATTTCAATTGAGGAATAAGCTGCATGTAGAAATATTTTTGTATCATTGTATTTTATAAGTTGTTTCTGTATTTGAATAAGAAAGGCAAAATAATTCTAAATAATTGCCTACTTAATGCTAATCAGATTGTTTTATCACCCAGAAATGATGCAGAAAGTCCTAGAAAAGCCTCTGGAGAAGAAATCGGGACGCAACTTTGGCCCGCCTGGTAGCAAGTTTATGATCTACTTCGTGGACGATCTAAATATGCCTGAAGTGGACACCTACGGCACTGTGCAACCACATACGCTGATCCGACAGTTCATGGATTATAAACATTGGTATGTAGCCTAATTCCTTGCGTTTTTGTATAAATTTGAAGTTCGCGCTCCGGCGCTGAAGGGCGTGGCCTGCGTATAAACGGACCAATGGCTGCGCGTATCCCATTTGTGTGGCCTAAACAGAACTAGATGTCGCGGCTAAAAAGTGCCCGTTCCTACAACGCGCTGACGTAAACGCACGGCTCTGAATCACTAACCCACGATGAAATAGTGAAATCATACTTACCTGGCACAGGGGACACCGTGATCAAAAAGGCGGTTCCCCCAGAGCGAGACCTACTCATTGCACTGCGAATGGGTTGACCTCTGCGATTATCCCTAATGTGGATAACTCGGGTGCGTTATTTTTGGTAGTGGGGACTGCGTTCGCGCCGTCCCCCTCTTAATTATAATTATGTAAAGTCCTTTCAACCTGAATAACAAATATTTAAACTTTCATTTTTACAAAATTAAACATAACATAAATTAGAAAATTAATTTTACGTCTTGCTTGCTTGCTTGTTTATCATGTCACTGATTCTTTCTTGGTCATCCTGTATAAGGTCAGTGACCCGGTTGAGATATGGTGGTAATTTTACCTTTTTATAGTATTAGTGAAGATCTAACGTAGTTTTCAAATTGACTAATTTGCTTTTTTTATCTCCTTATTGGCATTAACTGATAATCTTCTAAAGAAATGATCTAGCTTGCGTCTTCGTTTGCGCGGTAGGTACCTGGCAAAGTACTATATCTCAATTATGCGTGTTGTTTAAGTTGTAATTAGGTGAAGTCCGCATGTCGTCCGTCACTCATCGAATGTCGTCGTGACGTCACCATAATCGGTATTCAACTCACTAAATCAGAACTAGAGGGCGCTGCTAAAAAGTAACCGTTTCTGAATCGCGCTGACGAAAACGCACGGCGCGGAATCACCTCACTCGGCTGTTATTACTTCGGCAAGACCTTACTTCATAGGATCATTTCTATAGTAAGCTCTTCCCAAGTCATCCACAATATGTGAGACTCACTCAAACCACGATGAGGAGACGTGGCGCGGCACCCTGAGCGTGAGAATGGCGGAGACAGTTTGTCTTTAGCTCTCGATGATCGTTCGCTCCCCTTCCTGGGGGAGAGTGGGGTGCCGTCGCTGTCTGAGTGGTTTTTTTAACACTTTAAAATTTTTCAATCACTTAATAATTAAGAAAGAAAGTACATAATTTGAAATGGAATATAATATACCACACCACATGACTACCTGAATTACACAAATATTGTCATATCGCATTTTATATTTGAAGAAGAGTATCAAAAAATTATTAGGCCATTAGTACAGAATTTGAAATGGAAATAACAAATATTGTCATGTTGACATATCGCATGAATAACAAACAATTATTTAGCCTGCACGCCGATGATCATGATAGTTTACATAGAACAGCCGACCCTATTATGTTTCAGGTACGACAGACAGAAATTATCGCTGAAAGACATATCCAACTGCATGTTTGTAGCGTGCATGAACCCAACGGCTGGTTCGTTCACTATAGATCCGCGACTTCAAAGGCATTTCTGCACCTTTGCTGTCAGGTAAATCTTTTTTAAATACAACCTCAGAAGAATAAATGTTAATTTTGGGTAAAACTATCTCCTTAGAACGACTGATTAAATGTAACGACCAACGTACACACGCTAATATCTCCTTTTATTGATTTTAAGGCATTGAACTTGCTGACCAAAAATAATGTGTCGTGGGGACGAACGTTATCTTACAGAAGTCTAAGTACTTAAAATCTGTTGATTTTTTTTCAGTTTTCCGGCTCTAGACGCGTGTATTCAGATCTACAAGCAAATTCTCTCCCAACACATGAACAACCCTCTCAACAAATTCAATTTGATGGTGCAACGTTACGCGGAACCGCTAGTGAACGCTGCTCTGGCGCTTCACAACAAACTGTCCACTTCGTTCCTGCCGACAGCTATCAAGTTCCACTACGTTTTCAACCTGCGAGATTTGTCCAATATCTTTCAAGTAAGTAAACTGACCACCATGACTTATGATGAACGCTTGATGTAACTCAAGTGGAGTTGGGAGGGGCACCTGGCGAGACGTGGTTACGACAGGTGGCCAAGGACTAGCAAGAAAAAAGAAGATGTTGCGGATGCTAGGAGCAAAGAAAGTTCTTTCCCGCAGTGGGTGAAAACGGGCTGCGGATGATGTATAGATGTAACTATTGCCATTCGATGTATAGATGACATTGCGGAAGTCACAGTATGGAAGGGCTCAAGACCGTTGATCGTACAAAATTATATATGGTTTGACCAAGATGTTGTTTTAACCACTTCAGTCTTGAAATACCGGTATTCTCGAATCTAATAATACGCTGGGATAATTTAAACATTTGTGTTATTTCAGGGAATTCTATTCACAACTGGCGACGCAATCAAACTTCAATCTGAGCTGATAAGGCTGTGGATGCACGAAGCGACGCGCGTGTATTCCGACAAGATGGTTGATTCCGCCGATAACGAGGCCTTCCAGAAACTTATTATGGAAGTTATCAAGAAGAATTGCGAGGTTGGTCACATCAAAGCAGCCGGTGAAAATTTAAGAGTAAAAAATCTGGCCCTGTGGCATGCTTGCCTTGTACAAAACCGCTCACATCAAATAGATCTATTGTTTCACCTTATAATTCATAATAACACGCCAATCTCAAGTGGTAGCTTTTCCATCTTGGTTAATTTATTTCTATTGGATTTAATCTTTAAGCCATGCTCAAATGGCATGCGATATTGTCATCAAGTTTAAGTTTATAATTTATTTCAAAATGATCCTTGCGTCTACCGATGTAAGTCAATTATGACATCTGAGGGCGTACGATATAGCGCAACAATATCGCATGACCCTAAAAGTAAAACTTAGTGATAAGAATCATTTTGAAATATTGACATATCGCACGTCGTTTGGACACGGCTTTAGGCTACTTGGTAATATGTTATTCAAACATCAAATCTCTCATTTTCTCCATCCAGGATTACGACGAAAACATAGTATTCGAAAAACCACTCATCTACTGCCACTTTGCGGAAGGCATCGGTGACCCCAAGTATTTCCCGATCCGAGACTGGCCACAAATAAAGAAACTTCTGGACGAATCGCTCTCAGGATACAACGATCTCGTTGCCACTATGAACCTTGTCCTTTTCGAAGATGCTATGTTCCATATTTGCAGGTGCGTGTATTCAGAAATTGTTTCTGATCTTCATTGAAGTTGCTGAAAACTTTTGAGTAGGTATGTTGAGGATGCGAGCACAATATTTTGCTGTAAAATCTTTCTTTACTTCAGTGTTTGAAGATGGATCCCCTGGTTATAACAAACTTTTTCAACTTCAAGGTTAATTTCAACAAAGGCCTTATTCCAGTAAAAAAAAAAAACGAAAATAATCCTTTTGTCGTGTTACTAATTTCTAATGTAATTCGGAACAAAGGTACTATTTCTGGAATCCCATAATAGGTAGTGCTTTATAGCATAGAATAAACAGCCAAGTCAAAGTCAAAGGGCATTTATTTCAATAAAATCACTAGGATCACTTTGAAACGTCTTAGAAACTAGGTGAAGCTATGCCTGTTCCTCGCGGGGCGAAACTAGTTATTTAAACTGGAAACACTGCTTTGTTACGTCCGTAGCAACGTAGCAACTCCGAGCGATGTATTATTTTCTAGAATAAACCGCATCTTAGAAGCGCCAAGAGGCAATGCACTCCTGGTAGGAGTGGGCGGTTCCGGAAAACAGTCGTTGTCGAGACTCAGCGCTTTCATATCCTCACTCGAAGTGTTCCAGATACAACTGAGAAAAGGATACAGTATCAACGATTTGAAGGTTGATCTTGGTAAGTGGTTATGGTGAAAATTGATAAGAAGTTGATTTCCTTTTGAACATATTTACTTTGTAATATGAGATTTTAAATAGGTAGTTGCTAAGATGGTGACGATAATGCAAACACGAATGCAATAAACATGGTGTGTGGGTTTTTAAATAAAAGAATAATATCCTGGAACGAAAGTTTTTTTTTTAATTTTTGTTCTTTAACTCTTTTTATTTGAGCTTTTTGATTTTCCAGCTGGCCTTTACATAAAAGCAGGTCTGAAAAACATTGGCAATATATTCCTGATGACGGACGCTCAAGTCGCGGAGGAGCGCTTTCTGGTGCTGATCAACGATCTGCTGGCTTCCGGAGAAATACCGGAGCTTCTGGCCGACGACGAGATTGAGAACATCATCAATGGAGTGCGGGGAGAAGTAAGTTTTTATATTTTTTTAAACGACTTAGTTCGCAATCAAGCATACGGTCCACCTGGTAAGTGATAACCACAGGCTATAGATGCTTGCAATACGAGAAGCATCACGCACGCGTCGCCGATTACTCCGATTATATTGACCGACTTCATTGTTAAAGTTACTGGAATTCGATGGAGAAGGCTCAAGACCGTTGGTCGTGATTCTTTGGAAGAGATCAATGTTCAGCAGTCGACTTTTTCAGGATGATGATGGATTTATGTTAAATGTTCTTCTCGACATTTGATGAGCGCTGTGAGAATTGGTTTTGTTGTTGCATCTTTATTTAGTTTGTATAAAAAAGTATGTTATGCCTCATCCCTTACCTTTAGATTTACATTACTTATATTTTTATTTCCTTTTCCAGACAAAAGCTTCAGGTGTTCCGGATACTCGTGAAAACTGCTGGAGATTTTTCATCAACCGCGTGAGAACGATGCTGAAGGTAAGCTCTAAGATCTACCAAAATTATAAGTGCTTTATTCCATTTAGTATAGAGTCATGAGCATTTTGTTTTGCAACTCTCGGTTGATATACGAGTACCTTTAACATGAAGATTTTGAAACTCACTTTAGAACTTTTCTTAGAAACTAGCAAACCGATTTAATGTATGTAGCACACAAACTCATTGAACGTCGTGCTGCTATTAATCGACCCACATTTATACCTATAATTTGGGTGTCTTCAAGAACAGAGTGAGTAGGTTTCTTCTAGGCAAACGTGCTAGATTGTAGACCACATCGTCACTTAAAATCAGGTGAGATTGTGGTCAAATGTTAGCCTATTTTGTATTTAGAAAGAAAAACAGGCTAACACAACCTTTTCATATTCTTAAATTTTAGGTTGCTCTTGAGACACTGATAGCCATTACGCACTGTCGACTGGTCGACCGAGTCGCCAGCGACTCGGCGTCTATTTGCCTATGTTTTGGTCACCGAGAGACTGAGTCGCTGGCGACCATGCGTAATGGCCTGAAGGTAGGTACTATTACATATCTCAGGTGTGAGAGCCTAGAAAGATAAAGATGATTTGCAGGTGGTGCTATGCTTCTCCCCCGTGGGCGCCACTCTGCGCGTGCGAGCGCGTAAGTTCCCCTCGCTCGTGAACTGCACCGCTATCAACTGGTTCCACGAGTGGCCGCGAGAGGCGCTGCGATCTGTATCCAAGCGATTCATTTCCGAAGTGGAATCTCTACCGGTAAGTCACTTTTACCTGTACAAATTGTTTTTTTTGCATATCATGCAAATGAATAAGCTAATTTTGCTAAGATGTAAGAACTGTTCGAAATATTAGGTATCTAAAGATAGGAAAAGAAGAGGAGCGCTAGTTTAGCTGTGCTACTAAAATCACTAAAATACTAACTTTATCTGGTAGGTACCCACAATTATTAATCTGTGGTATAGTTTTCTTTCATGATGAGGACATCGGAAGATGTCGGTTGGGGCCGAACCGCTAGTAAAGGGACCGGGCATATGCTAATAAGAATCTGTGTGTCAAGGCACGCTGCAGGAAACTGTTCATCACGTTCCAGGCCGACCTCGTAGAACCAGTGTCCAACTTCATGTCGCACGTTCACCAAAGCGTGAACCAGATGTCCGCCATATACTTCCAAAACGAGAAACGCTACAACTACACCACTCCCAAGACTTTCCTGGAGCAGATCGCTCTGTATAGCAAACTGCTCAACGATAAGACTAAGAACTTAAAGATGATGATTCTGAGACTCGAGAATGGATTGGAGAAACTTGCATCCTGTGCGGGCGATGTCGCTGTGTTGAAGGTAAACTGTACTACGATTAAAGCTATGCGCCTCGGCAATCGTCTTTATGCACTTGCGAGAACGAGGCGATACGAAAAACGATAATTTCCGAGGCGGAGCAGCTTTCATTATTACTTTACTGTTTACTTCCGCTGGTGTCTATGCCTTAGTTTATATGTTAACCCACTTATATCTCTTTTTAGGTGACTCTAGCCGAACAAGAAATTATACTGAAAGAGAAAAATAAGAACGCAGAAGCGCTCATTGAAGTGGTCGGTGCCGAGAGTGATAAAGTGTCCAAAGAAAAAGCATTCGGTAAGTCTTTGGACCAAGGATAGAGATATTTCTGCATTGATTCTTATCTTCTTGCATATACCATATAACCAGAGGCCATAAAACTTGAATTCCGAGATTAATTCCTAATTCCGTTTGATCCTTTCAGCTGCGGAGGAGGAGAAGAAAGTCAAGGTCATTGAAGAAGACGTCACGATAAAGGCCAAGATTTGCGCGGACGACCTCGCCAAAGCCGAGCCCGCTCTGATGGCCGCTCAAGAGGCGCTCAACACTCTCAACAAGAACAACTTGACTGAGCTGAAGTCTTTCGGCTCGCCGCCCGACGCTGTGGTCAACGTCACGGCGGCTGTGCTCGTGTTGTTTGCTAAGAAGGGCAAGGTACCAAAGGATAGGTCCTGGAAATCGTGCAAAGTACGTATTTGAATTATTCATTATAAAAGTCATTCATACTATTTATACTATCCTGAATGGGGCTTATTTAGCCCGTATTTATTAATTGCATAGCACAGAGTTTTTTAGAGCTATTATGAGAGCACCAATTTTAAATTTCTCATTGGAAAATGACATGTATGAATTTTTTATTAGAATTTTTATTTAGATATATCGGACACATTCGGTTTTTGTCACCCAAACTAAAATAATATTTTGCCTTGACAGTTGATGATGGCGAAAGTTGACCAGTTTCTGAATGATTTGATTTACTACGACAAAGAAAACATTCATCCTGATGTCATCAAGGTAACATCAAGCTTACTTGGTTCTGGTCGACACTGTACTCGACCTGGGTGTGTTCCAAATGTTTGACGATGCTCTTATGTTGTATTTCAGGCTGTGCTACCATACACAAAAGACCCAGAGTTTACCATGGAGTTTATCATGGCCAAATCGGCGGCCGCTGCGGGTCTTTGCTCGTGGGTCGTCAACATAGTCAAGTTCTACGACGTTTACGTGGTGGTCGAGCCGAAGCGACGCGCCCTTAACGCGGCGAATGCTGAGCTGCAAGCTGCTAGGGATAAGCTGGACTTTCTCACCAGTCAGATCAAGGTGAAAGCCGCTTTATGGCTGGTTTGTTTCGAGAGCAGGACGCCTCTTTGTCCAGAGTCCGTCCGAGAAGGTACTGTTTACATGGCACATGATACTTACCAATCTATGTCTCAGAGTGGTTGCGTAGGTGGTATTACAGCTGTATTGGGTAGTGGTTACCGCTAATCGTCAGGTGTGCCATGTGCCAAGCCGTTGTAATATAAAAGTTTCCTAGAGTTAATTATTACAGCTGTATTGGGTAGTGGTTACCGCTAATCGTCAGGTGTGCCATCTGCCAAGCCGTTGTAATATAAAAGTTTCCTAGAGTTAATTATTACAGCTGTATTGGGTAGTGGTTACCGCTAATCGTCAGGTGTGCCATGTGCCAAGCCGTTGTAATATAAAAGTTTCCTAGAGTTAATTATTACAGCTGTATTGGGTAGTGGTTACCGCTAATCGTCAGGTGTGCCATCTGCCAAGCCGTTGTAATATAAAAGTTTCCTAGAGTTAATTATTACAGCTGTATTGGGTAGTGGTTACCGCTAATCGTCAGGTGTGCCATCTGCCAAGCCGTTGTAATATAAAAGTTTCCTAGAGTTAATTATTACAGCTGTATTGGGTAGTGGTTACCGCTAATCGTCAGGTGTGCCATCTGCCAAGCCGTTGTAATATAAAAGTTTCCTAGAGTTAATTATTACAGCTGTATTGGGTAGTGGTTACCGCTAATCGTCAGGTGTGCCATCTGCCAAGCCGTTGTAATATAAAAGTTTCCTAGAGTTAATTATTACAGCTGTATTGGGTAGTGGTTACCGCTAATCGTCAGGTGTGCCATGTGCCAAGCCGTTGTAATATAAAAGTTTCCTAGAGTTAATTATTACAGCTGTATTGGGTAGTGGTTACCGCTAATCGTCAGGTGTGCCATCTGCCAAGCCGTTGTAATATAAAAGTTTCCTAGAGTTAATTATTACAGCTGTATTGGGTAGTGGTTACCGCTAATCGTCAGGTGTGCCATCTGCCAAGCCGTTGTAATATAAAAGTTTCCTAGAGTTAATTATTACAGCTGTATTGGGTAGTGGTTACCGCTAATCGTCAGGTGTGCCATGTGCCAAGCCGTTGTAATATAAAAGTTTCCTAGAGTTAATTATTACAGCTGTATTGGGTAGTGGTTACCGCTAATCGTCAGGTGTGCCATCTGCCAAGCCGTTGTAATATAAAAGTTTCCTAGAGTTAATTATTACAGCTGTATTGGGTAGTGGTTACCGCTAATCGTCAGGTGTGCCATGTGCCAAGCCGTTGTAATATAAAAGTTTCCTAGATTGAATAACGGATACATCGATCTGAGCAAATAAAAAAGTTACAATCCACCACATAAGTTCTTTAGGGTCTACGTATGCTTGCTTACTCTTCGCACAAGTAAATAAGGCATATTGTACTATGCATCTAATGAAGAGAGACCTATTCCTATCTGTATGAAGTTCAGTCTACTCATATTTATGTAATTCATAGGAATTGGAAGATAAATTGGAAGTGTTGATGAAAGCCTTCCAAGAAGCCGTGAACGAGAAGATGAAATGTCAAGCGGAAGCCGACGCTACCAACGCGACCATCGACTTGGCTAATAGATTAGTCAACGGATTGGCTTCTGAGAAAATCAGGTATCGCACACACAAAGTAGCTGTCAAAAGAGGCTTTGCTTCTTGCTGTCTAAGGCCTTTTCAGAAGAACACTCTGAAGCGAACTGTATGTCAACACATAAGGTTGTTAGTTGTCCTCCGCGCTGTCAAAAGTCAACTTCAAACTTCAGAATTCTTCCGAAAATGGCTCAAATTTCATTGCATACTATGCCAACGTGCGTACAACGTCATTCGAACTCGTTTTACACAGTACCATCTATTATAATGGTGTAATGGCTCTACCATGACAACTTATTACCATTAAAATGCAAGGATGTCAGAACTATTTTACGAATTTGAATCTTATTCATTTCAGACTGTCGACATACGTCACCGCCTAAACAAAATAGTTGATGGCACTGGGCATGGTCGGCCACGCTAGTTATCACTAAGCTAATGATTTGTTTACTTTCAGATGGTCATCAACGGTAGTGAATCTCAAAGAGTCCGGTGTAATGCTACCGGGTGACGTACTACTAGTGACGGCGTTCATATCTTATGTCGGGTGCTTCACGCGCCGTTACCGACAGCAGCTGATGGATGACGACTGGGTGCCCACGCTTGCCAAAACTAATGTGAGATATTCCTGATTTTGTCACAGTAAAAATATACCTCATGAACAGACTTACTAAGTTATGCATTAAAATGACACTGTATATTTTTTATTTTTATTATCTACATTATCTGTAAAATTTACATTCTGAATTGACATATGACATAATGTGCTTTTTGAAAAATAAATTGATCTGACGGAAAAAAAAAAAAAAAAAAAAACAAAGCTGAGATGAGCCTCCGAACATGGAAGAGACATCTCAACGAAGCCACGCGACCTAGAAGTAGTTGCTTCTAGAGTTGAAGCTAGGGCAAATAGCGCAAGCCAGAGGCTCTTACCCGCAGCTCTGGATCGAGCTTGCAGATGACCCGATTGATTGATCTGACGGAATCTAAAACTCATCGTTACCGACTGACATATGCTCGATTCCTATAATAAAGTAACTGATGTCCATAGGTAGATTACCATAGCTACATTGTTTATGTGTCTAAAAATGTATCGCTTTTTTAGACAAATAACCACGTTGCTATGATAATCTACTTACTAGAGATTAATCTAAAACTTGGCACAAATACTCATGAAATTAAATTAATGAAACACGGATGTTAGGGTTTTTCTGAACAACACCTGAAAAGGGGTTATATAGTTTTGACATTTGCGTTAGTTAGGTCATGTTTAGATATAACACTCATGCTAGGTACATATTTGGCTAAAACCTCCCTTCAAGTTAGGTGTTTTACTAACTTGACAAATCTTTGTTTTTTAGCCGAAAATTGACACAACGGAGGGTCTGAACCCACTATCAATGCTGACTGACGACGCCCAAATAGCTTGTTGGAACAACGAGGGCTTACCCGCAGACACCATGAGTACCGAGAACGCAACTATTCTTACCAGTTCCGCAAGATGGCCGCTCATGATCGACCCGCAACTGTGAGTTCCAGATTTTCAATAAGACCATTTTGAAAAATGGTTTTACTCACGTCCAAATAAAATGCGCTTGAAGTTGTATGGGGAAATGATTCTCAAAGATGCATCAACTTACTTCAGAACGGTCCCATGTATCACCTATAATTAATTAGACAAGAAAGTTGTTGGTAATGTATAAGGTGTTGTTCACAGGCAAGGAATAAAATGGATAAAGTCGCGATACGGCGATGCCCTGGTTACGATCCGTCTTACCCAGCGCAACTACCTCGATAGGATCGAGCGCGCCGTCAGCAACGGGAACGTAGTGCTGCTGGAGAATATAGGTGAAAATGTGGATGCTGTGCTCGAACCACTGCTGGGTCGCGTGCTCATCCGCAAGGGGAAGGTGCTCAAGGTAAGTAAAGATTTATGAGAAAACTATGCGTCCGCCCGCGGCTTCGCTCGCGTAGTACCGGGAGAAAAGTACCCCATGTACCACCGTATTCGTTACTAGTACCTATAGTATTATGTTATCTGTGACCCAGATAAGTTTAGTGTTTTTTTGCGTTTCTTGCATATTTCGAGCGGCGCAGTTGCCCAAAGCGCATCGAAGAGCGCTCCAATTCTAGTTTTAATCCAACGTCTCTATTACGCCTCATTTCTCGTCAGTCAGCCTCCATCCCCGCTCTCACTTCTTTCTAACTCATGTCATATTTTAAACAATCTACCCACCTCTTCTTTTATGTATCAGAAAGATGCGAAAGGAGCAACCACAGCTCTATTTGCTAACGTTTCCAGATCGGTGACAGAGAAATAGACTACCATCCAAACTTCCGTCTAGTGATCCAGACCAAACTGGCCAATCCCCACTACCAGCCTGAGATGCAAGCGCAGTGCACGCTTATTAACTTCACTGTTACCAAAGATGGGTAAGTGTGCAAAACTAAGAAGGGCTAAGGAGATAGTTTGGAATATTTGACTTATTGGGGGTTGCTGGGCAATTTTAGTGGGTTTTTACGAGTTAATGATTATTAATGATGACGATGACTGTCGGTCCATACATTTTTATACTTATTTTCCTATAACTCTGCCTTCTGCGCTAGAGGTTGCGGGTTCGATTCCCGCACAGGACAAACATTTGGATGATGAATACAGATGTTTGTTCTGTGTCTGGGTGTTAAATATTTATCTATTAAGTATATCAGTCTCTGGTACCCATAGTACAGGCTATGCTTAGTTTGGGATCAGTTGACCGTGTGTTATATGTCCGGAATATTTAAAATTTATTTTTTTAAATTAAAATTGTTTTTTTTTGATGTCATTATACCATCGTAGGCCAGATCTGAACAACGTTAGATCTGATAAAAATCACCATGTGTGTAACAAATTCGATACCTATCTAATTAAATCAATTTCAGTCTTGAAGAACAGTTGCTAGGCGAAGTCGTGAAAGCGGAAAGACCGGACTTGGAGAGCTTGCGAGCCGGCCTCACGAAACAACAGAACGACTTCAAAATCACTTTGAAAACTCTAGAAGACGATTTGCTGAAACGATTGTCTTCAGCCGGGCCTGATATCTTGAGCGACTCGGCCCTCGTCATCAACTTGGAGACTACGAAGAAAACCGCAGCCGACATCGAAGTGAAAGTCGAGGAGGGTAAAGTGACATCTGTCAAGATTGATGAGGCGAGAGAAAGATACAGGTAAGGTGTATTCCCTTTATCCTTTTGTCCGTGTACCCACGGATAGGGACAACGAACGGGGACTGAATAAAATAATTTAAAACACGTCAAACCTACGGCATGCATACTACATTTATAAAGTGATTAAAAACATGTATACCATCCCGAAAAGGGGTTATTCTATCAACAAAAAGAAAGAACTTTAGCAAAAAAAAACATCAGTTTTTTTCTATGGAAAATGTCGAATTTCTAAGTCGTAGAACAAACTTGATGGCCAATTGGAGGTAGAATAAGCCCCTTTCGGGATAGCATACACATTATGAATCACCTTATAGATGCAGGCAAATACGCTATGTGCTAAAGTTACTATGTTTGCTGGCTAGAGTTTCTGATACCCACAGGGAATCCTTGTGGGCTTTGGAATATGTAGTGACTGTTGATTGGGTGTTATTTATTAATTTAATAATTTTAGACGGGCAGCTGCCAGAGCATCCCTCCTATACTTCATTCTCAACGACATCTACAAGATCAACCCGATGTACCAGTTCTCGCTGAAGGCGTACAGCGTCGTGTTTAAGGACGCGCTCTTGCGCGCGGAGCCGGCGGACGACCTGGAGGGCCGAGTTAGGAACCTGCTGGATAATATCACCTTCTCCGTCTTCGTGTACACGAGCCGAGGGCTGTTTGAGAGGGATAAGCTTGTGTTCTTGTTCCTTATTACGTTACAGGTAAGCTGCATTTTTTGTTATCATCATCATTAGTCGACATAGGCGTCCCCCAAAGAGTTCCGTGACGAAAGTTCTTGAGTCTTTTCCATCCACCGTCTTCCTGCAATATTTACCGGACTGACTCACTCCGCAGCACAAAAGAAAACAACTGTGATGAAAATACTACTTTCGAAAACTCTCTACTTCCTGATAACTTCCTTGTTTTAGGTGTTACAATCTGAAGGCAAAGTGGATCCACGTGAGCTAGATTTCCTTCTGAAATTCGCCGTAGCGCCCGAAGTTTCCCCGTACAGCTGGCTATCGAACAACTCTTGGGGCGGTATCATTGTGCTGTCGAAGATGGACGCTTTCGAAAACCTGGATAAGGATATTGAGGGAGCCGCTAAAAGGTATATAATTGTTTCCTGTTTCCCGTAGGAGTAGACAGAGACCACCACTTTCTACTTCATAAGATCCTTATTAATCTCTTTTGCTTCATTCACTCTCATCTCGTTCCCCGTGCATGCTCGTCGGTTACATACATACCTGGTATTTAATTACAGATGGCAAAAGTACACAGATGGCGAAGCACCAGAAAGGGACAAGCTCCCCGGCGAATGGAAAAACAAGACTTCACTGCAGCGTCTGTGCATCATGCGCGCGCTGAGGGCTGACCGGATGTCCTATGCGTCTGGGTACGTATATTGTGACAGGTTACTCAGTTCGTAAATGAAAGGAGCTTCTACGAGGCGCACCTTAATTATTTCACCATACTGATTCCCCATACCTTGCACGGCATTGCAAGCATTGCTGCTTGGCGGCAGAAGTTTTAGGCAAGATCCTGTACCATTAACTCTTAGGTTATGTTGGCGTACTTACTTATTGTGACGTACGATTGACAGTCACAAAGATTTATTGCCCGAAATTGCGTAATTTTTTTTTGTAAATACAGTTTAGATCTGCATTTGAAATTGAATAGCAATATGACGACATGATAGGCCTCAAGGTAACAGGATTTCCGACGGACTGCATTATTATTCACACTCAACAATATTCTAATAAAACCATACTTTTCATAGTGCGTTTTGCGAGGAAAATCTCGGCACAAAGTACGTCGAAGCACGAACCCCGCCCCTTGAGAAATCCTATCAGGAGAGTAACTCTACGACGGCGATGTTCTTTATTCTCTCCGCGGGTGTCGACCCCCTTAAGGTATCGCAGGCAGACAACACTACGCACAGTAATATTCTAGATTGTAAAAACCTTATTTTGCCAACTTGGCGTTACAACGTACAACCTTATTACCTATATTAGTTGTACTTTTAGTACTAGCAGGCATAACACTATGCTTTGACATTTCACCCCGTACCATCAACTTTGCGATTTTGTTGAGCTGTTGAGTAAGTTGAGTCGACAGTCTCAAAAGATTGAAATTTCAATAAGACGTCATTTACACGAATTTGAACCATACATCTTTGAGACTGTCGACTTACGTAATCACCTAAACATAATCGCAAAGTTGATGGTGCGGGGGTAGGTCAAGTAAGAAGCTCGATTATTCGCTTATTCATAAAAAAACGACTGTAAAACTATTTATACACAATAGTAGCAGGCATCACCATAATGTATATACTAGAGTCTGGCCAGCGGTTTTTGTCACAGCAAGAGGCTGTAAAAGAAAAATCTTTAGCTGACAACACCCAGTTGTAGTAGCAAACGCTCATTTGACACTTATTTATTTACAGAGTATTCATTTTTGTTTTATTTAGTCTTATAGAAAACTATAAATGAAAGTAATATCCGGTAACCATCTGGCCTAGTTCTACTATGCGGCTGGATACTGGATAGTAGCTCATTATCCGATGGATACCGGATCTTTAATCGAATGCAAAAATTTCATGATATTAACGCCAGTATGTAACTTGATTTATTGATAATGGAAGATAATTGTCAACCAACAAAAATAACTTTATTTCATCGAAATTGTTGAACTGTAATTGTATCAAATCACTTCTATACGTTACACGATGCAATCCCATCACCGCTAATATCATTACTAAGGCTTACGAGTCTGTTTCCGCTCCGATGTTTTCCTTCACTATTTTTAGCACGGTTCCGAACCTCAACAAAAAAAAATATGCTGACTTGAGAACCTCCTCTTTTTTGATGTCGGTTAAAAAACGGAACTCATTATTTAGGATCACTTTGTTCTCCGTCTGTCTGACTGCTCGGCTATCAGTACCCCTCTTCTCAGGAACGACTACAGGTACCTATCAACTAAAAATGTATACCAAATATAAAGGTCTGTGAGCTTATAGTGCCCCAAACTTACTTAATGCGTTACTAAGATATGGCAATCAATGCCTAATTTTTCGCTATAAAATTTAGTGAAGTTTGTAGGAAAAAGTGGCGGAAACTCGAAAAGGGCTTTCGAATACGAATACTGTTTTTGCGTTCAACAAGAATATCTCTTTATAATCCGAGATAAATTTCAAGTACTCTGCGAGATAAACTTCTATTAGCGGTTCATATCACACAGTGAACTACATAATATGTGACCGTAAAGTACCTTTAAGTTTTTTACTACGGATACTTGGGGTTGATCGATTTGACAGTCCTTCTCGCACTTGACAGACTTTATTTCAAGCATAAACATCCTACAGGATTTGGAAAAGCTGGGTCGCAAGCTTGGTTTCTCGACCGACAAGAAGAACTTCCACATCGTCTCCCTAGGCCAGGGTCAGGAGGTGGTGGCCGAGGAGGCTATGGGAGTTGCCTCTGTGAACGGACACTGGGTCATATTGCAGAACATTCACTTGGTGGCCAAGTGGCTGGCCACCTTGGAGAAGAAAATGGAGGAAACATTCGATAATCCTTTGCCAGAATATAGGTAAGAACACGCCCTCACAGGGCACTGCAGAGATGACACTGATTTTAAAGGAGCCTGTAAGAGGCGCACTTTAACTCTTTTCTCAACACTGATTCTTTCATCGACGGTCATAGGCCCTTTTCAGGGCCGCCATACCTCATTAATAAATAATCAATCAACCTGGTCACGAATGACCAAGAAAGAATCATTGACACGACAAGAAGAAGAATTGAAGTATAGAAGTTGCCAGGGCTCTTTAAGGGGAGGGTGTTTCGGGGTCGAGTTTCAAGGACTTGAGTCGAGCTTTATACGTATTGATTGATTGCTGATGATGACTGGTTGGCAGGTTATATCTGAGCGCAGAACCGGCTGGAGACCCGGCGTATCACATTATTCCACAAGGCATCCTGGAGTCTGCCATCAAGATTACCAACGAGCCGCCCATTGGTATGTGGGCGAACTTACACAAGGTACTGCTAACTACTTACTTACTCGTAATAAAATGTTATTTCATTACACATCATTTCATAGGCCCTTTTCATTGCCAACATACCTCAATCTGGTCACTGACCTAATTACAGGATGACCAAGAATCAGTCACGACGATCAATTTCCTTACCTTTAAAAATCCTTTTTCAGTCATTGGACAATTTCAGTCAAGAAACATTGGAAATGTGCAGCAAGGAAGCCGAATTCAAGTCTGTACTATTCGCACTATGCTACTTCCACGCCGTGGTGGCTGAGAGACGTAAATTCGGCCCCCAAGGGTGGAACAGGTAAAACTATCTTGACGAATAAGGCCGTTTATCCGAAGCCACCGATGCGACTACTTAGGTACGAGTATATGAGTGAATGGCTTTGTGACCAAAAGCAAAGACAATATTTAAAAAATCTACTATATTATCTAACTACTACCAAAAGATAGTAGTCGTGTTGTGTACCAAATGGTAACGCCATTTGGTACACATTTTCAAGAATAGCTGGGTAAATACATATTATTCGATTTCTTTGCAGAGTTTATCCGTTCAATTTCGGGGACTTGACCATTTGTGTGTACGTACTGTTCAACTATTTGGAGGCCAATCCTCGTGTACCGTGGGAGGATCTGAGGTACCTCTTCGGCGAAATCATGTACGGAGGGCACATCACAGACGATTGGGATAGAAGGTTGTGTAGGACTTTCTTGCTGGAGTATATGCAGCCGGAACTAGTGAGTACCCTCAAAGCTAGATGGCTTTGTCACAAAATATAAATAAGTAATTGCAATGACTTATTGTGTTCGTTCGTTTCAAAACGAATGTTAAAAAAGTAACATTTACTTTTTAAATTATAGTTAATAGCTTACACAATTAGACCATAATACAAGGTGATTGTAATAATTATGTATGCTATCCAAAAAAGGGCTTAATCTACACCCAATTGGCAATAATATTTGTTCTACGACTTCTGGAAACTCGTAATTTTTCACTGATTTCATTCCCTTGTTTTGTACTATAAAGGTCTATAAACTTCCAGGTGGACGGCGAGTGTGTTCTCGCACAAGGGTTCATATCGCCTCCGAATTCTGACTATGTTGGCTACCACGCGTACATTGACGATTGCTTGCCAGACGAAACGCCGTATCTGTACGGCCTGCACCCCAACGCTGAAATCGGCTACTTGACCACAGTTTCAGAAAGACTGTTCAAGGTAAATCGCGAAAGCTTCTTGAATGGACTGGAAAACATTTGAGTGTGATACCAAGATCAGCTCACTTGGTCTGTACGTCAAATCTTGAGCTTGGCATGTGCCACTCATTTGGATCTCAATTATTTTTTTGGCGAAGTACCACGCATATTCTTAATATTGAATTTTCACATTTATGTGTTTGATGGGATACTGCTATTTTAATTTTATAAATGCAATATATTTTTAGAGATATCAAGATATTGGTCACTGAACGGATTAGAATGAAATTTGGCGTGTATAGTAAATAGCCGGGAATAACATATGGGCTACTTTTTATCCGGGATACACGTGAGCGCGGACGGAAGCTAGTGGGAATTTGAGCTGTCAATTATGTTTAAATCGTTAATTTCGTAAGAGTTGGCTTTCTATTTCCGCGTATTTATTGATAATATTATTAATTTCAGGTGGTATTCGAAATGCAACCTCGAGATACAGGGGCTCAAGCTGGTGGTGGAGCGACCAAAGAAGAAACGGTAACTTTATTTGAACCTATAACACATTTCTATACTCACAAGAGTGAAAATTTTCATTGTCAACTAAGGTTATTTCTTATGTTGTTTGTCTAGTGAGAGGATCGTCGGCCGAAATCCATGAGGCTTGCTGTATGTACTAATGGTATCAAATTTCTGCTACCAGGCCAATATAGATCATCTTTACCAAAAATTATATAACTCTTACTTTACTGATTGACTGACAATCAACGCACAGCTAGGTAAACCATAAATCTTCATCATCATCATCATCAGCCTGTAGAAGTCCACTGCTGGACATAGGCCTCCCCCAAAGAGTTCCCTTCCATAAATCTTATAAACCTGAAATTTGAAATTCATGTAGGTTGGGGGTGGCACCCCAAAAAGTTCCATGACGAACGGTCTTGATTGGCTTATCCATCCACCGATTTCCCGCGACTTTAACAATGTCGTCGGTGCACCGGTTGGGGCCTTCCTACACTGCGTCGCCCGGGTCGTGGTCGCCATTCGCGACAAGATGAGTTCAAACTCAGTAGCCTATTGGACTGAATTTTGATCAACAGGTGCGATACATATTGGACGACATCTTGGACCGAGTACCGGAACCTTTCAACCTGCAAGAGCTGATGGGGAAAGTGGAGGAGTTGACGCCGTTCATAATCGTCGCCTTCCAAGAAGCCGAGCGCATGAACAAACTCATGGGAGAGATCCGGCGCTCCTTGAAAGAAACTGAGCTAGGTCTCAAGGTAACCTTTAGGTTATTTATTAATTTATTATCATTATGTAGCGTCCCACTGATGCGCAAGCCTAGGTTATTCATAATATGTATACTATCTCGACAGGGGCTTATTTTACGCCCAATTGGCCTCCTACGCCTAAGACGGATGAAAATTTTCATTGAAAAATCTATGCAAAAATCTGCTGTTTTAGGGTCAAATCAGTTCAAACTCAGTTATTCAGCTGTTTAGGTAGCAAGCAGACTTATCGTACGTATAAGTAGTTATAAACTTGGTAACAAGAACTCAAAAATCACTTTGATCAGTTTCAAAATTGCTGCTAAACCAACTAAAAAAACATTTTCACATGCCAACTAATATTATGAATACGAAAGTGTGTTTATTTGTTTGTTGGTTGGTTGTTTATCCTTGCATTTTCTTCACGGATATAGTTGAAGATCCGGAGACTGACGTAGGCTTCTTTTTATTCGGATACGATGCGAGTGAAACCGCGGGCGGATGCTAGCCTATAAATAGTAAGGGTTATAATGTTTTAGGGTGAGCTGACTATCAGCAGTGACATGGAGAAGCTGATGGAGTCCCTGTTCATGGACAAGGTGCCGGACTCGTGGTCTAAGCTCGCGTACCCGAGTCTGCTCGGGATGGCGGCTTGGTTCTCCGACCTCTGCCTCAGGCTGACTGAGCTTGAGAACTGGACTGGAGACTTCAACGTAAGCACCTATAAACAGTTGCCATGGTGACCTCGGCTGAAAAATACGCCCCTCCATATCTACCTACCCGTTGATGTCGTAAGAGGCGACAAAAAGGAATACCCCACATGATAGGAATTCGCTCTGAAAATCTGTGGGGGAGGCATGTTCAGCAGTGGACATCCTACAGCTGAAATGATGACCCATAAACAATAGTACACTCTAACTCCGGCTTGTATCATGTAAGTTGATGGCCTCCGTCATGGCTTAACGACTGTCATAGCCGGGACCAACATCTTAACACGCCCTCCGAAATACGGAAGCGCTCATTGTTAATGCCACCAGCGGTCAGCCATCAATTTTGTGACCGAGTTCTCTCGTGATCTATTACCAACGATCGAGCGCTTAGAATAACAGGGCTAGAGAGAGAAGACAGTTGCTTGCTTTCTTGTCGTGTCACTTGTTCCTACTGGGTCATCCTACATTAGGTCAGTGACCAGGTTTAGGTGTGGTGGCAATGGGAAGGAGCAATGGCGGTTGGTGAAAAAACCGGTGTGGTGAAATAGAGGCTCCTTCCGTGCCACATGTGTACAAAAACTGTGTTACTGTAAAATATAGTTATTACAAGCAAAGTCATTTATGTTCCAGTTGCCTCCAGCAGTGTGGCTGGCTGGCTTCTTCAACCCGCAATCGTTCCTCACTGCCATCATGCAGCAGACTGCGCGCAAGAACGAGTGGCCTCTGGACAAGATGTGCCTCAACTGTGACGTCACCAAGAGGAGTAGACAGGATTTCAAGTAACTATTCTCTATACTTTCACTGCGCTTTTCAAATAAACCGGGAATAACGTTTTCTTCAGTCTCTTTTGTTCGAAATTGCGACCAATAAAAAAACTCCATTTTTGAAGGGGGTTAAAATAGGGTTTATTTGCAATGCTGTCATTGTTTTGTTTAGAAGTATAGTACATAATAGCTCTATGACTAGGGCACACCGTAGACAAAATGGGATTATTGGAAATCTAACTTTATTTCTGTCATGTTTGGTTCTGTACGCAATGTTCCAAAATTACTTATTCCATAGAATGTATATCATCTTCGAAATCATAATTAGTGACTGACACATAATATACTTATTGGTATCGTGACTGTGAGTGACCCATACGTTATTAATTATTTACATAATCTAGTGGAGGCCTTTCAATGGCATCAAGCTAGACATTTAAGATGTTCTCAAAATAAGTAAACTATACAAAAATAAATATATATTTATGTGTTCAATTCGAGGCTGAAGTTGAGTCTATGATTTCTTAACTCTATTTGGAGTATCCCTTATTTATACAAACAGTCATAAAGCTGTAGTATGATGCAATAGAACGGTAATTAAATGGGAAAACCAGTTATCGATATGTTGCCTACATTAGATTGTTTACATTTATGATCCCTCATAAACGAAGAGGGATTCCCAGTAAGGTCACGATAAACTTCGAGAACTCTTGACCTTTACTTAACGGTGACATAGAACGATCTAACCGCCTTTACAAACAGGGTTTAGGCCTTAAACCGTCATAGTAATGTCATCATGTAATCTTTCACGGCCTTAACACCCTAAGCTTTAGAGTTTTAAGACCGTGATAGATATAAATGCCAGCAGGTGACAACCATTTTCTGTGTCAAAATAATAGCATGCCTGTAGTCAAGTCACTTAGGTCTGACAAGTCCCTGTATTCACCAAAGAACAGCGGAGAGACGTTTCAAATCCGATAATAGATACCTCGTGCAGTCCTGAGGACATCTTGGCGCGATTGCAAAATTTTACACATTTTCCTCATTTTGAGTGGATACCAGATCTTAGGCCTGTATTCTAAAACTTTACCTACTCAAACTGAATCGATTCATGTATAGTAGGGATTGCAGAATCGGGTAGTTTTTAAGGAACCGGGAATACCGGGAAGCTTCACATAGGGAACCGGGAATTCCCGGGTATTTCGGGAAATTTCGGGAAAAATATTTTACGTCTAGGCGAAAGGTTTAAAGTTAAACTGTCATAGCTTAATATTAACCAACCGCACATACTTTTGCATGTCGCAGGTTCTGATCAAAAGGATAGAATAAAGCTATATCACTGTTGATCTGTTTAATAATTTAAGCATGTAACGTAAGGATGTTGTTGATTTTTATGCAAGAAAAACAATGTAAAATTTCATAAAAAAAACTGCATTTATGTCCTTACATGCTTAAATTATTAAACAGATCAACAGTGATATAGCTTTATTCTATCCTTTTGATCAGAACCAGCGACATGCAAAAGTATGTGCGGTTGGTTAATATTAAGCTATGACAGTTTAAACCTTTCGCCTAGACGTAAAATATTTTTCCCGAAATTTCCCGAAAGAACCGAGAAACGATTTATGATTTCCCGGTTCCTAAATTGGCAAAAAAAACGGGAATTCCCGGGTATTTTGGGACCGGGAATTCCCGGGACCAAACCCTAATGTATAGATATTTGATGAGCTGGACGTACTACGCGTACGTTAATATCAGCTTGTGCAAACGCACTTGATTTAATGGAGAATGATGTCAACAGCGCCCCGCCTCGCGAAGGCGCGAACATCCACGGGCTGTACATGGAGGGCGCGCGCTGGGACACCGCGAGCGGCGGCATCGTGGAGTCACGCATGATGGAGCTCTTCCCCATGATGCCCGTTATATTCATCAAGGCCGTCACCCAGGACAAGCAGGACACGCGCAATGTCTACGAATGCCCCGTTTATAAGATTCGGTAAGTGTTATATTAAACAACTAGCTTGCGCCCGTGGCTTCGCTCGCGTGGTACCTAGACAAAAAGTCATCATCATCATCATCAGCCTGATGAAGTCCACTGCTGAACATAGGCCTCCCCCAAAGAGTTCCATGACGAACGGTCTTGAGCCTTTTCCATCCACCGACTTCCCGCAACCTTAACAATGTCGTCGGTCCATCGGGTAGGGGGCCTTCCAACACTGCTTCGTCCGGTTCGTGGTCGCCACTCGAGAACCTTTGTTCCCCAACGGTTGTCGGTTCTGCGAGCTATATGGCCGGCCCACTGCCACTTCAACCTGCTAATTCTGAAAGCTATGTCGGTAACCTTGGTTCTTCTACGGATTTCCAAATTTCGGATTTTATCACGCAGTGAAACTCCGAGCATAGCTCTCTCCATAGCCCGTTGGGCGACTTTGAGCTTGTGTATAAGTTAGCGACCAAGTCTCAGTGTCATAAGTCATCACTGGCAACACGCACTGATTGTAGACTTTCGTCTTGAGGCTCTGCGGTATCTGCGACGAGAAGATATGACGAAGTTTCCCAAACGCTGCCCATCCGAGTTGGATTCGTCGGTTGACCTCTTTGTCGAAGTTGGTAAAAGACAAAAAGTACCTAGCCTATATGCTATTCTAGGCAAAGAACTCTATTTATTCCAAGTTTCATCGAAATCGGTTGACGGTGTGATTGATTGTACCACAAACATCCAAACATCCTCACAAACTTTCGCATTTATAATATTAGTATGATAGGATTTTCTGTTTCTCGTATGCATATTGAGACGAAGAAGAACGAACCTAGGCAAAAAATACTTGACCTCCTGGAAGCCCACTCGACTAATTACAAGTCCCTCTTTTTTTTTTTTTAATACTTAATAGGCTAACGTTTGACCACAATCTCACCTGATGTTAAGTAGTGATGTGGTCTACGGTGTAGCACGTTTGCCTAGAAGAAACCTATTCACTCTGGTCTTGAAGACACCCAAATTATAGGTATTCGGAAACACAGACGCCGGCAACTAGTTCCACTCTTTGGCTGTCCGCATTATAAAGGTATACGAAAAGCCCTTTGTGCGGCAAGGTGGTATATCAACCATGAACGGATGTCGCGTGTCCGTGCGTCTGGTTGTCCGATGATGGAATGGGGATGGGGGGACTTAATCAAAGAGTTCAATTGCACACTCTCCGAAATGTATCCTATAAAAGACCGATAGGCTGGCTACTCGGCGACGATGATCGAGGCTCAGAAGCTTAGACTCAACTAAGTCATCATCACCTATGAGCATCATCACCTATCACCTATCATCTCACTTACACAAAAGTCTCAAACTGAACTGGTAGATAGTTTCAAGGGGTATATGATATCTAATGGAAACCCCGTGACTTGGTTCGCGTGGTGGTATTTTCAGACAAAATTCCACCCTCGCTTCACCCTTTTAGGGGTTGAGTATCGTGAATTCCTTTCTTAGAGCCTCTCTACACTACAACAGGAAGCTACCCTCCAAATTTCATACTCTTATAGATTTCTGGATTAGGCGTGCGTTGATTATAAATCAGTCAGTCGAGTTTTATTTATATTGATGATTAATTTTAAAGTTCTCGCATGTCTTTTGCCACGAAGAACGAACAAACTGAGGTAGGGAACAGAGGTTGTGCCCACTTGTGGTCATTCAAACTTTTGGTCAAAACGGAAATCTCGGACTGAACTTTAAGGAAGACTATTTGTACAGAGTCCATCCAAGGAAGTTTGCCACCAAGCTTGTAATGCTGCATGTTGTGTTTAGGGTCGAAGGTTGAGGTAGCCGGTAACCGGCCAACACATGTATTAGGTGTCGGCAACGCGTGCGTGATGCCTCTGGTATCGCAAGCGCCCATAGGCTACGATTACCACTTAACAACAGGTGGGCCAGTATATTTGTTTGCCACATAAGTTTTATAAACAAACAGGACTGTTACATGATACTTGTCATTGTTTTCAGCATGCGCGGTCCTACATTCGTGTGGACGTTCAACCTGAAGACCAAGGACAAACCGACCCGCTGGACACTCGCTGGCGTAGCACTCCTGCTAGGTGTCTGAAGAATTCACTCTTTTCTTGTATGTATTGCTTTATTTAGTACCTGAATATTTGTTGTTTTATTTACATTTTAGGTTAATAAACTTACATAGTACTTTTATAAAAGCTTTTTTATTTCAAAGGCTATCTTATGGATATTTTTGAAAGTGTTAACCCACACTTGCAGGCAGCGTTAATTTTTTTTAAATTATGAATTTCATAGGATATTTTGGTCAGCAGGATCGAGTGGATAAGAACATTGAAACACTTGGAATAATTACATTTATAATAATATATTACTACACTTTTGAGAAATTCGATAATATGTTTAGTGCAGACAACAACGGTTGGATTAGCTTCATATCTCTGTGCATCAATTTCGTAACACTTGGGAAGACTACACAACAATACGATACATAATTCCAGGTCATTTCTTTGCATAAACCTCATAAGGTACATTTACAAAAATATCCTTTTCCGGATCTCGAATGGACGGCCTCGCTCAGTCTAATTATAATTTAATCTCTGTTTCTACAATCATTAGATGATTCCCTACAGTATAAGTATTTCATTTAAGGCTGGCAGTAATTATTATTTAACCTAAGAACTAGCCACTTTTAGTTTTCAATGTTGTATTGGATGAGGTATTATCGTTGTCAGAAGTCGGCTCAGATCCTTTCACAGAAAACGTAACGTAGTATCTCTTATTCTTGTCTAATTTCTCCGCTGGTAAAGCTATCAGCTGTTTTTCTGTACCATGAGATACTTCTAATGTCACATGCGCTTTCCCAGAGCTTGAAGGTGGTTTTGAGTTTATCTTGGGTAAGAAGCCCCGCGATTTGGCGCTGGGTCCCGCTGTAGTTGGCTTGGGCATCGTGTGGTGATCCCATTTGAAGGGTACTGAAATAAAACCATTAAAAGCACATGTAACTCAAAGTAAGTGCTCAAAGTAAGTAGTGTGCGAATACTCTACTAAAAACTGCTAAATGTGAGCATTTGCCAAACGTAGTTTTATGACGTGCCTCTCTGATCGCCTGGAGATGAAAGGATGTCTACCATGCTTGGGGGTAAAAGTCGTGAGCTGAAGAGAAAAGTTTTTTTGCTATCCGAAAAGAAAATTATACTCAATGACTTACTATATGCAGCACATGGAACTCCAGTGTACGCGTGGATAGCATGAAAACATCTATGGGTTTTGCTTGTACATAAACAAGGGTTGTCAGGAATGGCGCTCATTTTGTAGAGCTCGCTCTCCCCGTAATCAAATTCTATAGGTTTCTCTGGCAGCTTATCCAAATGCCTCTTCTCGCTTTTCTGCAACTTTCTCAAGCTGTCGTAAAGAAACTTCTCAAAACTGCTGAAGGAAAAATCCGGATTGTTGTAAGGACCTAAACCAACGCCTGATAAACTAGACTTGTTGTATTCGTCAATGGCACGTTTCACGAGAACCGCTTCGTTGGCTTTGCTTGTTCTAATCTGTAGCCGTTTTAGTTCCAATAGATGCTGGAATATCTTTCGTTCGCAGTAATATCTGAAACAATAATATTAATTGATGGACCTCTATTCATTTTCAAACAACCCAGTTTCATGCAGCTGTGTATGGTTAATATCACTGACCTTCTCATATTGGTCTGGATCCGCTGTGTAACCGACTTCATGTCCACAGCATACTTATCACCCGGTTTCCGCACGGGAATTCTGCTGTCAGATTTCCCAGAATATCTTCCGCTCGCGTTTCTCTGCTTATAGTACGCGGATAATCGAGGGCTAGTTATTCGACGTTGTATTGCTCTAGGACTAGGCTCAAATCCAGAGTCCATCATACCGCTGGACTCGTATCCCCTTTCAGAGTTCTCACTCTTTGACCTTATAGTGGTTCGACTTTTCGTCCTGCCTTTTTTACGAAAACGTTTTCTACGGCCGTCGACTTCAGTGTGACTGTATATTTCATTATCACTAACACTCGGAACTCGACCATAAGTGCTACCATCTCTTCCCAACTTACTTCCTACAGATATTTCTTTGTCATCTTCAAACGAACCATCTTCAGCTTTGCTAGGCTTTTTCAATATTCCAGTGGTAGTTTCGCCACTAGCTATATCTGAGAGCACTTTGTAACTCTCTGTTTCATAGATGCTGTTTTTACGACTACTTCCTTGACTATCTCTAGTAGATATCTTTCGAGTCCGCTTCGGTGTAAGTGATAAATCAACATCAAATTCTCCGCTAACATTTTCCATTATAACTTGTTGGACTGCTCGATCTTCGGAAGAAACACTTTCGCCAATAACTGGTGCATCACCTTTTTCATTGCTTTGAGTATTTTCAGTGCTGCTGCCAGTTGTAGAGGCTGCATATTCTTTTCTCTTTTCTTCTGAGCTATGATGACTTTCACTACTGTCTTTTACCAAATTGACTCCGGTTTGTACCTCTGATTCAGATCCTTCGCCGTGTGTTACTTTTTCACCCATCAAATGGTCAGACATCTTATCGGAATCTTTACTCTCAAAAACTTCATCTTTAGCAGCAAAAGATACTACCGGAGAACTTATCTTTTCCTGAGATTCAGACTTTTCTAAACTGGTTACATCCAAGCTGGTTTTATTATCACCAGACACGTGACTTAGTGCCTCATCCGGCCCAGATAAAACTTGAAACGATCTTTTTCGTGCCAACTCCAATGTAGGGCTAGGAGATTTAGACATATTATCCGGTGTCTTTGCCGGTGATGGGCTGAGTTCCTTTTCTGTACCCTTGCTAGATTCAGTTGGCTCTTTGGTTTCATCTGGTTTCTCTGTACTAACTAGTTTCGATGAAGGTTCTTCTTTTCCTTCTCCTTCCTGTGATTGCGACTTAATGTTATCTGCATTAGAACCCAGATTGTCTTCTTGAGCAGAATTATTTGTAGAAGCCAAGTTACTATCTGGCTTTGTTGCACCTAATGTGCTCGCAGAAAAATCACTCGGTTGTTCTTTTTCAGGAACAACTTCTTTCGCTTTCGCCTTTACTTCTATATTTGCTGCAGTTGCTTGTGCAATTGATTTTTCGGAGTCTGATTTGATACCTTCACTTATATCTTTTTGAGTAACTGACATGTTCGCTGCTTCAATTGATACATTATTGGATGAATCAAGCGTAACAGTTATTTCTGAATTACCTTGCTGACTAGACTGACGCTCCATATGAATCTGTGCTTCTGTAACGACCATATTTGTTTTTACCGATAGCGTATCCGTTTCTGTTTCACTGTGGGCTCTACTTTTCTCCGTTTGATTGTCTTCTTTATCGTCTATTTGTAAACTAGGGGCTTGTGCTTGTTCAGCATTTGCCAATAAACTAACTCGCCTTTCAATACTTTCCGCGTCATCAGGCCTATCAACACTTTTATATTTTACAATATTGACGCTTTGTTTTTCTTCGTCGTTTTCTATATGGATGGACGTTTTCTTTCCCTTGCGTTTAGTACTCCTTCGCTCAGTTGATTCAGAGCTGCTACTTTCCGTTACGGAACTATTTTTTCGTTTACTACGTTTGCGATGTCTCTTACTCTTCTTCTTCTCTGAATAACTATCAGAATCCGACGAACTTTCTGAATCAGACCTGTAACGCCGTCGTCTTTGTTTAGTGTTAGCTTTGTGTCGCTTTGAAGGTTCACTTCTAGATCTATTTTTCTTTGAACTATTATATTTTTTATCGTGCGAACTATCTTTGCTCCGTCCATCAACTTCGCTATCATAACCATCACTAAAACTTTTTTGTGTCTGTACAAGTTTTTTTCTTCTTTCACGATGTCTATCTGAGTATTTGTTTTCTGATCTTCGCCTCGTTGCCTTTCTAGAATCAGAGGAGGACTCGTTAGTTGACTCACTATAGTTTTTTAAACGTCTCCTTTCATGTACTGGACTAGAAATTTCTACTACCTCTCGTTTTTCTATTCTTATTTTGTCACGTACATCTATTTTTGTACTTGTAACTTTACGTGACGGAAGTGATGTGATATGAGCTCCATCGATCACGATTTGAGTATTTGAAAGCTTCGAGGCAGGTAATCCTCCGTGCATCTGAATATACTTCGCTGTTGATCTATGGCCACGGGTGGTTGCACAATCTAGTGGCGTTAATGGTTCATTCTTCGAAGACCTCGCTATTGGGTTCACATCTGCGCCGCGGTCGAGCAATAAGCGACAAAGGTCTGCATTATCAGTAGCCGCTGCAATGTGTAAAGGCGTCCGGCCTTCGTGATTGGTAGCGTTAACTTGTGAGGGTCTTCCGTCCAACAGCCACTTTACTAATTCTCTTCTTCCTGATGCTACTGCTTCGTGTAAAGGAAGGTCACCTTTAGAGTTTCTTAGCCAAAGATTAGCTCCCCTTGCCCCTGAAACAAAACTATAATCACAATCTTGGCCTTTCAATTATTTGCTATTTATTAAATAAATGCCCACCGAGTATCCGAACAGTTTCAATTTGCCCCTTAGCAGCTGCTGTGTGCGCCGGACTACGTCCTCTTCTATCTTGTCGATGGGAATCAGCTCCGTGGTCCAACAACGCCGCGGTTGCATCTGCATGTCCTAACGCGGCTGCGTAGTGTAGTGGCGTGCATCCGTGCGAGTCTGCCGCGTCTACCTTAGCTCCGCACAGACCGACTAAGGTTTCTAGAGCTTCCGTGTGGCCCCGAGCTGCAGCGCAGTGTAACGCAGTTAGGCCATCCCTGTAAACATAATTAGTTGAATCATTTGAACTTCAAAAAGTTTTCATAAACGTTCTAACTTAGTCTTCTGTTTAATTAGCTGTGAGCTACATATAAGATAGGCACTTCCGCTGAGTTACTTACCTGTCATCATCATCAACCTTGGCTCCTGCCTGGTGCAGCGCAAGCACGGCAGCAGCGGAGCCAGCTGAAGCTGCCCAAAGCAACGGAGTCCGCCCATCAGCGTCCCTCACGTCCACACTTGCACCGCCTTCTCTAACCAACGCACGTAGAACTTCCAATGCCGTTCCTCTACTCTGTAAATTAAAAACAGTATTAATTGATTGCTACCAGCAGGCTCATTTTGAAATCTGATAAAAAACTGATAATCATTAATAGTTTTGTAGTTGACTATAATATATATGACTGATAATCGACTGGCCGCATAGCTCAGTTGGTAGTAACTCTGCCTTCTGCGCTAGAGGTCGCGGGTTCGATTCCCGCACTGGACAAACATTTGTGACTAACACAGATGTTTGTTCTGTGTCTGGGTGTTAAATATATATCTATTATGTATATCAGTCTCTGGTACCCATAGTACAGGCTATGCCTAGTTTGGGATCAGTTGACAATGTGTGATATGTCCGGATTTTTTTATTTTTTTTGAACACAAACAAGCCTAAATCTTGAGTGGGCTATTAATCAACGCCATTCTCTTGTTAGCACGCCATCACTGGCTAGGTAAGTATATACCTATATCATGTAGCAATTTGAAATGATCTGACGATTGTTTCAAGGTAGTTTCTCAGGTTTAGTTCCATTGTTTTCTAGGAGTCCCCTTATGAAATGGTAAAATCACACTGGTTTGTTTGAATTTATCTATTTCTCTTCTGCACGTTTAAACTCATGCGTAAATAGAACGTATCTGTTCAGCGTAAATCTCGTCACTTACGGCCTTACCTGATGGTCGGTTGCAGCGGGCGCTCCGCACATCTGAGCGGCGTAGTGCAGCGGGTACCCGCCGTGCTGATCCGGTGTAGCGGCATCTGCTCCTGAGGCGAGCACTGCTCTGAGGGAGCCGACTTCACCACACACTACAAACATGAATTCAATAAAGTAGAAGCTTTCATCACCATCATAATTTCGGCCGTAGTCCACTGCTGAACATACTCTCCACATAGATATGCAAAATTCCAGAGCGACATCTTGTGCGGCCCGCAACCAACGGCTCCCAACAACCTTTATTAGGTATATTTCCCTATTATTGGGGGTTCGTCATACGGCTACGCTTTCCGTTGCGTTTTTTTCCACCCTGAACCTTATGCGTAGTGTGTTTTTGGTATAAGCTTTAGTGTAGTTCAAATACGCGAAGAGATTTTGGTTTCATCTACGGCAAGGCAATTTAAAATCTATCTTGTAAGGTTTCAAACGCAATGTCTGTTTCAGTTTTAACAATAGACCCTTGGTCGAATTAGATGTAAGTACCTATTTATTAGCAGATAGTAGATAGTGGCCATGGTGGCCCGGCTGAAGAATAGGCCCCTCCGTATCTATCTATCCGCGGATGTCGTAAGAGTGACTAAGGGAAAAAAGCTAGGAGATGCAGCATAGCTCTAACTGCGCTCGCCAACCCGCATGCCAAACGTGGTGAGTACGGGAATAAGGAATTTGCTCTGTCTGTGGGGGAGGCCATGTTCAGCAGTGGACGTCGAACGGCTGAAATGATGATTAGCAGATAGCAGCCTGAGGGTCAGCGCAATTAACCTGCTCAAATCATTAACTCGTCAATCCGATATAACCTTTCATTTAGCCTGTGAAGTCCTAGAGACATGCTGGTCGGTTCAAGGGCGTGACCTTGCCGGCCGCTCAATACCCCTGGACGGTCGTGCGGCATGCCGGACACCCCGTAACCCCCCAAATTTGTAGCTACAGTCTTGGCCGTAACCACAACAGAATTCTTGATGACTTATATTGCGGTATTTGTGGTTTACCGCATTTCTTGTTGTAGGTAAATAATCCTAATGGTTAGGGAGAAGGTTATTACCATATTAATTTTCGGTGTTATTTTCCTCAACTAATAACAGGAATAAAACAACTTGACTTTCCTGTTCAATGCTAGGAACTATCAAACGGCAACACGATAAACTATGAAATAAACATTTATAAATAATGTTTTTCCAAAGTCAGCTCTCACAAAACTCTCTAAAAAACCACTCCCTGTACTCGCACCTGAACGTATTTATATTATTCTTCCATATTTACGAACCGGCCCTGGTGGCCCGGCCTGAAAAAATAGCCCCCCCCGTAAGAGGCGACTAAGGGAAAAAAGCTAGGGGATGGGTGGGCATCAGAGTCCCCTATTTTCACAAAGATAGACCTAACTGCGCTCGCGAACCCGCGTGCCCAGCGTGGTGACTATGGGCAAATTCCCCCCACGTGACAGGAAGTCACTCCGGAGACATCAATCTATGGGGAGGCCGATGTTCAGCAGTGGACTTCAAATGGCTGGATCGATGATGATGATGATGATTAGAAACCTCCTTTTTAGAAAAAAAACAGAGGAACCTACAAAAATGACATTATTTATTTGTGTCGTTAGGTTAGTTCGTATGGGCTAGTGACTTACAAACCAAACCACATAAGGACTCAGCTGTTAATGTCCATCCATTTAGTGACCGCGCTGAAGGTTGCTGAACGACTAGGCAAGCCTAACGAGCGCTTCGCTCTCAAATTTTTGTTTGGTATTCATTTAAGTTTCAAACAAGCTGATAGCGCCCTTATTTCCCTGTAAATATGTAGGTAGGTAGGTACATCGTCGGATGTAAGAAGGTCAAGGCACCTCATACCCATGGGGTCGGAAGTTAGATCACAAAACAACGGAAGTTCGAACGGAAGTTGAAATGACCTCGAATGGCTGCGCTATATGTCGCTATTCTTCGCGGTTATGCAACGTCGAACGCTCGTTTGTTTTGTTTTGTTGTGATAAAATGCAACTGTGTTTTTGGGGTTCCCTATCTCGTTCCATAAAAATTGAACCCTTATTGGATCTAGGTATGTCCTGTCAGTCTGGCCAGACCCTTTTTCTCAGGTACGGCTCAAGCTAGGGTACTTTATTAGCTTTTTTACTTTTTATTTTTGTGCGCTAGAATTCGACTGACACAATTAAAGGAAAGGAAAGGAGAAACAGGGAGAACAAAGGAGTTCTCACTTGACCGTCATTTTTAACGATGCAGATAAGTAGACAAAATATAGCAAAGGTAAGACAATATGAATAGAATCGACGATATCTTCATAGAGTTTGACGCGAAGTTGTGGGGGCATCAACTAATTGATAGCGTGAGCGCTCGTAGTCAACCGCAGCCGATACGAACGATAACCGCGAAGGCAACACAGCAGTGACACCCCTTAAATAACTCACTATCCAGCTAGACAAGCAAGCTTGGTTAGTGGTATACAAGGTGATTCATAACATGTACACCATCCCGAAAGGGGGTTATTCTATCAACAAAAAGAAATAAAATTAGCAAAAAAAAACATAAATATTTTTTTATTTTATTATTCACAAAATTTCTCAAATTAGTTGTTTTTGGTTGTTTTATCACCTTTAGAACTAAGAACTAAACATATAAGAAGTTCGGAATCAAGATTGCTACCTAAAACAGCTGATTCATAGAGTTTGACCTGATTTGACCCCAAAACAGCTGATTTTCGCATAGAGTTTTTTCAATGAAACATCTCTAATTTCCAAAAGTCGTAGAACAAACTTTATTGCCAATTGGTTGTAGAATAAGCCCCTTTCGGGATGGAATACATATTATGAATCCTTGTATATGCCAGATGCAGTTGGAAAGGTACTAGTACCGTACCATTTTTGTAACCAATGTTTTCAGCATTCATTATAGGGGCCTCTATTATTGAGTAGGTAACAACGGGCTGCGTTAAATGAAGTTATAAGGGCTGATAGAGAAAAACATGTGGGCAAACCCCACGTGAAGTGGTGATGAGATAAATGACTGACCATTGAACTCTGACACACTTGGTACATACTAAGAATATGTTGCAATAAATTTCCATAGCCCGACCTAAATTGGCCATGGCCCAACGCAACAATAATACCTACAAACAAGTGTCTGCTGAGTAGGTACCGTAAAGGATTTTACTACAACGGATCTGTGAACGTAACCGTATCGGCACATACAAAAAATATTCTTTGCACTAGAATAGTCCGTCACCGAACAACACCGTTGCGTGACATGTTGACCGGACCGACAAAGAATTCACGACGCGACGAGAATACCTAAGTTTATTGATAAGTTCTAGTGGGCACAGTAGTGTCTTCTGATAAGGTGTTCGCATTCTTAAAACCTACGAATTATTATTTTCTACATTATTACTTAGATAGACCTAAGTATTTGCCATTTTACCTCATACATAAGTGTATGTAAGCAACAAGGTAATGGCTATAATAGCATGGTAGGCGCCAGTAGCTACAAAATTGCTTCAAGGCTTGTTACATGAAACATTCTTTGTTTACAATGTCTACTATTGTTTTATTCTTACTTTTGAAATGTCTACAAGGTAGCTATAGCCTCACTGACGAATATTTCGCGAACTTTTATAATTCAAACACGACATTCCCCCCGTAGTTCGATGTTATTAAAATCTGTGATAACGCCAAATAAGTTGTTCTTCCAACTGGCACACCTGTCTGACTTGAAAAAGTTTTATCATAAAATCATCAGTCAAAACCCGTCTGATATCCCAATAATAATACTTTATTACCAACCATCAGGTTTTTAATCACATCTAATATTTCGCCTGTGCTTATATCAAACTAACGACTCACCAGTGGCCCAGTGTACTACTGTGTGGTGCTCGTCATCCCTCGCATTAACATCCGCGCCGGCCGCGAGTAGAGTCTGCACTAATGGCACGTTCCCATGTACCACGGCAAGGTGCAGTGGTGTAAGACCGTCAGCGTCCCTGGCATCAGCCAACACTGGAGCGGCCATCAGCACCCGGTCAGCGCAGTTGGCCCGAGCAGCTTGACTTGCACCAGCACCGCTAGACGCGCAGTAGTGGAGAGCACAGCGGAGACCTCTGTCCCGGACGCGAACTGTTGATGGCTAAAACAAAACATTTCACTAATATTTGTATGCATGCCTGTTCTTAATCTTGACGAAGTCCAATAAAAGCCAATTCCATTCCATTCCATTCCAACATTCAGAGGAGTAAATATAAGATCGAATCAGAAATAAGGCAACCTAAGGTTATAAATATAGGCACATATAGCCCATAGGATTAGCAAAACCAAGTTGAACGATTGCGACCTCCCACTAGATTGAAAGGCTAGGTCATCTCCACTTATGGGTTAATTGGAGCCTTTGTGTGCAGGCCGCACAAGAGCGGTCGCTCTGGAAATCCATAGACGATGCGTTTGTTCAGTGGACGTCCTACGGCTGAAATTATGATGAAGGTAAAATATGTAAAAACAACTTGAAACATTAAATTTACCTGAAGTGAATTATTGATGGATGCCAGTTAATAGAATATTGAATACGGTGAATAATGATCCTTCGGGCTTTCGAGGGTCTCGGAACCACCCTCTTAAATTTAGGTTGATGCGCTAAACACGATAGGTACGTGCTACGATAACCAACACGGACGGTGGATAGCCGCGTTCGTTACATTACATTATCTACCTAGCTGGGTAGGTAATGTGGAAATGTTCCCCTATTGTGCGCCAGTCGAATCACCTATTGATTGACTTTCACCCCTCGCTACCCGCGAGCTTGCTGCATTTCCTCCAAGACAAACATTACATTCGAATAGTGCGTCTCACTGAATGTATCACTGTAATGTTTATAAATATCAAGAAGAGCAAATCTGAACTGATCTGTAATTTTATGTACGGGCTACCTACTGCTCGATCATAGTTCTAGCAGTACTAATAGGTCAGAGGATTCAAATGGTTTGGAATGGCCCTTACTAAGTTGGTAAAGCGAGTGAATTATTGCGTTAACATTGACGGAAGCATTTGAGTGCAGTTCACCGGGGCGGTGGCGTCGAGCGTTGTTTACAAGGGAGGGAAGCCTCCAACCATCGACTGGTAACATCGCGTGCTCGCACCAGGCCATTCAAACTACGCTTTTCTTATTTTTATAATCGCTCACCTCGTGGAAATACCTCTGTCGTCAGCGATATGCTGTAATGCTGAATAGATTGCTTTGATGTTTCAATCAATGAACGTGACGTCTTTGATAAGATGTGATAGAGGTTTAGCTATTTTTGGAGTGATATCAGCTGAAGGATGATGAGAAACTCACATCCTTATTGAGAATTTCGACGACCCCCTTGTAGTCGGCCTGCTGGCAGGCGTACATGAGCGGCGTGCAGCCCTGGGGTAGCGGAGCGCTCACATCGCCCTTAGAACCTTCCACCTTTTCGCGCTTGATCTTAGACTTCTTGTCGAGGAGGTCCCCCTTGTGCCGGTTCTTCGGCTTCTTCAAGATGCTCGGGATGGGCTCCCCTTTGCCGCTGGTGGCGCGCTTGTCCATAACAAAGAGCGTTAATGTCGAGTGGCATGTAGAGGCGCGGAGTCGCGAAGGGCGGGCGAGCGCGGAGGGCGCGAGCCTCCGACTGGCCGCAAGCCGCGCTGCCCGCTGACCGCTGCTGCTGGGCGGCGCGGCACGCAACGCCCGGCGCCCGCCCAACACCTAATCTATTAACTTGCGCAAAGCAGGTCACCGTCGGCGTCGCCTTTACCCACATTTTACAAAATACGAGCCGTGGAACAGAAATATACATTTTTAGGGTGCTATTGACACATTGACATAGTTTTGGAATGTTGAATTAATTCAGCTGAGCTGGCAAGTTAATAGTAATGGTAATTTTTTTATTTAAGTAGGTACTTAACCTATTTCGTACCACTACTGGACAAGTCTCCATGGATTTCCAGCTCCAGCCTCTGTATTGATTTGCCACCTTTCAAAGGTTGGTCGGCCCTGACCACATCAAATCTTTATCGTATTTGGTAGGTAGGCTTTACCTTAGCTATACTTCGAATCAAGATAAGACTACTAGCATTGTTTGACCTTAAATTAGTGGATTCCTGTAATTCCAGTGACCTTGAACTTTGAATTACTGCCCATAGCCATCACCAATGTTTGACTGGATGGGCTACTATATGTATGGTAAGTTGGTAACATATAATTTAGAGACCATTATTGAGTCTAACACTTTCTAACATAGGTTTTATTTCGTGATAGACAAACGAACATTGTGATTTGAAATCCGAAACGCTGTTCAGTTTTTCAGAAAAAAAAAAAACATTTCTCAAAGAGTCATCGAAAAGCCATTTCAACGTGATTTATAGGTGTAAATCTCAGAAATAATACTTAAACCTCAGACACCTGCGGTATCGCCAACAAACTTGGTATCGCCAGCAAACTTATACAGGGTGAGTTTTTTTTTCAGGGCCACTTAGGCGAAATCGGAATCTGTGAGAGTAATCGAAATGTGATGTTAGGTGTTACGGGCTCGATTTTGAAAAAAATAAATTATGCATAAAAAACATTTTGTTTATTATTTATTTTTTTGCATTTCTGTGTTCTATGTTTGATAATAAATAAATAAATGTATGATAACAATGTGTATAAAGTTGTTGGAACACCTTCAAAACTGCAAATGTATAAATAAGACAATATTTATTTATAGAAGGTTTATTATTTCGGTCAGAGTATGTGCAAGCAAAGCAATTAATTATTAAATAATAACCTCGGGTAAATAAATATTGTTGAATTAAAATTTATAATTTTTAAGGGGTTCCAACAACTTTAGACACATAGTTATCATACATTTATTTATTTACTAACAAACAAAGAAACCAAAAATGCAAAAAAAAAAACCCAAAACCTTAATTTTCTGAAAAACTGTCACTAAATTTCAACTTTTTTTAATGCTCATCTTATTTTTTTCAAAATCGAGCCCGTAACTCCTAACTTTTCGATTACTCTCACGGTTTCCGATTTCGCCTAAGTGGCCCTGAAAAAAAACTCACCCTGTATATTACTACGCTAGGTATCGCCGTAAATAGTGTGCTAAAATTTACCCTTCTATTTATCCTTGTCCATGTCCTTGTCTCTATGATAAGGATTAGTCAAGTGTGGGAGAGGCGTTATGTTACAGTTAAAAGTACTATCTCCCGCTTCTACAATTACAATCATAATGTAATGCACCCTTCATCATCTGATGTAGAGTCGACCCTCAAAATATTAAATCGAGCAACATTTTATTTCGTCAGGTTTAGTTCGGAGGGGAGAGTGACGTCAGTCAGGCACGCCACCACCCACCTTCAGCCACCGATTGTAATCATCTATAACTTACCTGGTAGCTAATCGACGCAAATCATCTGTAGCGTGATTTTTACTTCGATAGTCCCCAAGGACTCCTAAATGTGAGTCATAAAAAAATTATCTACATCAAAGAACGAACGCCATTTGCAGTAGGCATTTACTAATTATTTCTTCTTGTGAGGCTTTCTAGACTTGTAAAGTCAGATAGCACTGTTGGATAGAAAGATATAGATACCTAAACTTTATTGTCGTCATCATCAGCCTGTAGAAGTTCATATTTCCTGGACTGGCTGACGGACACATATGCTGGACATATCCTCCCCCTATGATGGCTTCCCCGCCTCAAATAGTTCCGTGACGAACGGTCCATCCATGGTCCATCGGTCCATCCACCGACTTCCGGCAACTTTAACAATGTCGTTGGTCCATTTGGCTGGGGGGCTTCCAGTATTGCGTCTCGCCCGGTTTGTGGTCGCCATTCGAGCACCTTTATTTCCCAACGGTTGTCGGTTCTTCGAGCTACATGACCTGGCTACTGGGTGGTATATCGAAGTATATCAGTCTCTGGTACCCATAGTACAGGCTATGCCTAGTTTGGGATCAGTTGACCGTGTGTAATATTATTATTATTTATTTATTTATTTATTGAAATGTCTATACAGTAAGGCCACCATGTCTGTCCGTCTGAGCACGAATTATATCCATTTCCGAAAAAGGATGAGACAGGGAGATGACATCAATTGTCCTTCAACGATCGAAGCATTAACTTTTAGCCGACATCGCGAAATCTCAGTTCGGGGCGAACCACTAAGTAGTTTAATTGTGCTACCATTATGTCGATATTCGGACATGCATGTTTGTCATGCCAACGAAGGAAATGCCAGATAAATTACTTGCACACAGTTAAAGCCTAGAAAAGTTTTAAGTGTATAGTTTCCTGCTAGCGCATGGCGTGACAAGAGATCTACAGTTACTGTCGGCTTCTTATCTGGGTACCTTTTGCAAGGTAATAATAAAAAAATAACAATCAGTTTTTGACGCAAATGACTTAGTAGTTATTATGTACCTACTTAACTGGGATAGATTGTTTTATCAGTATCAATATGGTACGGTGGCCACTGGTTTCCTCACGATCTTTTCCTTCACCAATTCAAGTGCGTGTTAATCCGCACAAATTTTTTGCACACAGAGAAACCCAATTGTTCACCAAAAAGACCCAAGTTCGGAACCTAGACCTTCGGATAGAAAGTCGAGGTACGTCCCACTAGGTTAACACCGCTCTTATACCTAATAAAAAATATAGGCTCGCTACTTATAACACCAAGCATGGTACACAACCTCTTAGATGCCCAGGCGATCAGCTCGTTGAATATGGCTCAAAAAAGTGAACCAGACATGACAATAGACTTTCAATTTCGACTCTGTGAGATGTAGACACATCAGCGGAAGCTGCTCGTCTATAATCAAATAAATAAAAAAAAAATGCCCACATTTTGTAGTATTCCATTTGTGACAGGTTGCAAGCCCATCGCCACTGCTGCTCTACTATAGGATTTTAATAATATGTCTTCCTTCAGAATACGTGTTCGAATCGATAAGCTCAAGTTTCTTCCATGTTTCTTGGTTGGTTGGAGCTGACCAACAGCATTAAATGCTGTTTTATTATTGCCTCTACAATTCTGAGCCTTGTTTCCTCACGCAAGCGCTGCGTGGCCTAATTCAAAAGTAAACTCTCGTGCTTTCCTCAGATCTGGAAAGTGACCCACTGCCCTCGATGCGAAGTTAAATGTTTAGCAAAATGTACCTACGGGGTACATATACCTACCTACAGATTGTAGTACATAAGTACATAAACGGACTGTAGGCTGTTTATGACCGACCGTTAAGTTAACTGTTTTGTTTTAATTTTTAAAGCACAATATTAGAACTTTTTTTTATTCTTTATTGTACACAGAAAACAAATACAAAAAACAAACTAAATGAAAGGATATGTACAAAAAAGAGTTAACTTTTTATTAGTTTTCTTTCACTAGGTAGGTAATCTTTATTATCCTACTAGCGGCTGACCGCGGTTTCGGGCGCAAGGTACCCGGATAAAGTAGCCAATGCTTAACTAGGGTTTTAGCTTATACAAGTTGGTTAAAAATAGGTACCATTCAATAGTAGATTATGCAACAAGGGCTTAAAGTAGTGTATTATGTCAAGGGCGCTATATTGAACCCCGAGAACGAGGGATTCTATGGTTAACTCCTGAGCGGAGCGAGGGAGTTAAGGCAAGAATCCAGAGTACAAGGGGTTCAAGATCGCCCTAGACAAATACACATTTAAGCCCGCTATGCATACTCTACTTTTTATACTTTCTGCGAGGCAATTGAAAACAATGACTGTTAAGTAGAAAGAAATGATTTTTCTGGAAGTAAGTTTCCAACTATACCAGAGGCTTCAGATTGTATGCATTCTGGAGTCGAATCAAAATCACTGTCGTCGTCACTTGACAAGTTTATTTGAATCGAAACTGAATTTCGGTGTAGATAACAGCACAGCAGTTTGAGCGCTTGGAGCCTTATTTTCTTTTTTTGTAGTCTATTCTGTAGTGGTCAGTTCGACATTCGAATAAATCCTTCTTCGTGCGCGGGTGAAAATGAATTTCGTAAAAAGTTTTCATGTTTTTCTTTTCTTTAATTTGTAGGCAGTGTAAAGAAAATGTTAACATACAGCCTAATTAGAATAAAATCTCATTGCACCCAAACATTTTTGAAACCAACCTCGATCAAGCACAACTACATGGGTTGCATTCCAAATTCAAATCACATTATGTCCCATGGGAAATAATGAAATTCAGTACAACATTATGACCCGGCTAGACAGTAGGGCTGTAATGACTTACTTTAGGAAAGGTTTGCATGACACATAATATGGCATTGACGAGCAGCTAGTATAAAAAAATCTTTTTTTCCCGTGTCTTTTTCATTCATGTAAACCTTGTCTTGACAATTACGAACTCAACGGAAAATAAATTAGCCACATCGGTCGAGCCATTGTTCTCAAGCGATGCTCCCGTCATACTATGGCAATTGATTTTTATCTAGAATACTCGTAGTATGATGATCTAAGTCTAAATTAATGAGAATGTTTCACTTTTGAAAAAAAATTAACAGAACAGAGCTTAGAAATAACATAGAAATAACAGACTTATAAATAACATGTTGCAAATGCATTTCAAGTAGACTTAGAGATCGTCGCCGCTCCTCCAATGTTGCGGTCAGTTTTAGATTAGACTATCTCTAGGTACTTTAAACCCACCTAGGTCCCTAACTGCCTAAGGTTACACAAATATGCAACACCTATGCATAATTATTATCTCAAAAGGCGCAAATATGTAAGTCTTGATAGGGCTTACATATTTGAGCCTTTTGGGGTTGAGACCCTGGGTCCGTGGGGAAACGGGGCCCTCCGGGTTTTCAAAAAGATATCAGGACGTCTGATCGAAGCGACGCGTGACCCGAGAGCTGGCTCTTATTTGGCCCAGCGCATTAGCATTGCCATCCAGCGTGGCAATTCCGCCAGCGTCTTGGGGACGCTTCCGACTGGTAGTGATCTGGATCAGTTGAGCTATCTATAGATCGTTTGTAACGGTCTTTAGATGGCTCAACTGTTTCTTGTGTATTTTGTAAATATTAACATGTATTAGTTTTAAGTTTCTTTGTGTAAATAAAATTTAATTATGTATTAATAATATTGTGTCAGCAAAGATTAATCATAATCACGGCGAAAGATTGCAAGGAAAATAAAGTGCAATATAATGTAGGGCACGAGTCGACCTGGTTTTATCCTCACGATATTTGCTTTATGTGCATGCCTAGTAGAGCCTACCTTTGTGCGCATTGCATACCTTCTGTCAACGTTAGACGTGAGTTGCAACTCGTGCACGTAGTTGTAAAGCAAGTAGGCTAACAACACATCAAGGTAAACATTAATTACCTTGTCCAATCTTTGTGTTAACCGAAGATTGTTACTATCAGCCGCATGTCCTATAACCCTAAAAATTCGAAGACATGAGCAGGAAACGCACTTTCATCCTTTCACTAAGAAAGAAAAGAAAGAAAGAAAGATTTTTATTTTCCTTAAGAACTACTACACATAAAATAAAATAAAAGAAATTAAATGCTAAATGATAGAAGATATTGTGCGCAGCAGAGCTCTTGGAAAACATGGCCTCCGCTCAGCATTGTGCTGGATACACACTGATGTGTGCACCCAGCGCTGGTTTTCAGCGGAGACCATAGTAGTAACAACACTACACTGATGCGTTCACTGGCGGGCATAGGCTCTTTTTAGGGCCATCATACATCAACCTGGTCACTGACCTAATAGGATTACCAAGAAAGAATCAGTGACACAACAAAGAAAGAAGCTGTAGGTCATCAAAGCTGGGTCACTTGCCCGATTCCATACAAATGCTCGTGACTTACTTGTCACCGTGAGAAGTGAAAAGTGAATAGCTTGACCGTTTTTTAAGGACGTTTTTCGTGACACTTTTATGTATACAAAAACGGTAAGCTAATCACTTTCACACCTCACGGTGATAAGTGAGTAAATCACGAACAGTTTGGACTCGAGCCTCAGGTAGGTACCAGGTAGGTTAGGGTGGTCAAGTAGTCTAATGTAGGTCAGTGATCAATTCCGATAAGGAAAGCTTACCCACCTGATCGCGATTATATGGAAATTAAACGATAATTCACCGCTACCCACCGTGCAGCGAACATTTAACAACCAGATTATGGTCAACTGGTACCAATAAAGTGGCACATGGCTTTTAGAAAGGATCCTAATTTTGAAAAACGGGTTTCATTCAGACGCGTGACCCGAGTGCTGGCTCCTTTGGCCCAACGGATTAGCATTGCCATCCAGCGTGGCAATTCCGCCAGCAGCGCCAGCGTCTTGGGGACGCTTCCGACTGGTAGTGAACTAGATCAATTTTATTGATTTATCTATAGATCGTTTGTAATGGTCTTTAGATAACTCAACTGTTCCTAGAGTAGTTTGTAAAAGGTAACTACTTGTATTAGTTTGAACTTTCTTTCTGAAAATTTTATTTTATTAGAATATACACTTATACATACTATAAAATATAAAATTAAATAATTACAAAATAAAATAGAAACTAAATAAACATATAATTTTGGTCATGCGGCAAGGTGCCAAGAGCACTGGCTGCATTCCCGCGTTGAATTGCCAAAGAAATTCTTTGTGCAAGGAATGAGCTCTCTTATCACCGGCGGCGTCGACCAAAATTGGTGTAATTTTTTTGAAGAGCTTTTTTGTATTTGGGCCCCATGGTCCAAAGGTTTTTTCTGAAAATAAATCTACGTAACTGAATATATTTTATTCAAGTCTAAATAATGTCGATGAGAGAACCGAAAACGTTGTGATTCGTCTAGAGAATCTTCATCAGGGCAATTCTGATCGAACGCGCGCCGTCATCTAATATGGTGTAAACTCGCCCTGTTGAAGATTATCTTGCTAGACGAATCGAAACATTGTCGGTGCTCTCATAAAACCCGTTTTTCAAAATGTGTAACTTACGATAGTTTTGTAGTACCTAACTTTAGGTACCGACAAGTTTGTATTTTTTATAAGAAAGTTTTTATTTTATATTGTGTTAATATTCCTATGAACTAGTATAAAATATATCTCATGTTTGTGTATCAGCGATTAATTTACATACCTCATACGAACTTTTGTTCCATTTAGGTACTCGAAACATACACGAACACTTGTTATTATAACTTCGCACTTATCTTCAAAGTTTACCACTGCGCTGTCAATCAACCTTAACCTTCTACAGGTGCCAGATGACTAAAACTACACCACCTGAACAGGGCTTTTGTAATATTGAACAATAGCTTTAGGATATTCTTTATCAAAGCGACTGTCGCTAGAAGCGCGTGGACGACCACCTCGATGTCCATTGCGGTAATTGGTAAATAAACGCTGTTGACAGGGCTTGATGTGGCGTAGCACCGAGTTGTCATGGCTACCAACGCCGATGGAGCGTCGGCGTCGCCACAGCTGGGGGCAGCCTCGCGCCGTGCCACACTGTACAAGGTTATCCTATGAACAAGTTTTCGAGGGTGCAGATCAATTTACGAAATAGGTGTTGATTTGTTTCAAACTTGTCCCATTTAGCTACCTTGGAGATAGTTTTACTAATTTTATAAGCTTTCAATGGCTCTTACACACATCTTAAATATTGCTGTGACATCATTTTCTATAGAAAAAATAAACGAATATGTCATTGTGTTATGTATTTATTATCTACAATGGAGAACATTTTCCATTATAACTACGTTTACATCCAGGTAGGCACACAGCAGTTGGTACTCTAAGTGGTTCGCTAATTCTACTGGGTACAGTAATCTTTACACAGCTAACCACTAAAGTTGTCGCATTCACCCCCAGTACCGCTGCGGTGGGGTAGGTGAAGTTGCACGGGCCTACTGTACCCAGCTGTTCGCAGCGGCCGTTCCATTGTACGAAGCCGCTGGAAACGCATGGATTTTTCTCGCACACGGGGATGTCGGATTTTTGTTTCAATACGAGATATTCGCTGTCTGCGCAGGGACCCTTTTGGTAAGCGGGCCAACACGCGTCCGAGGTCGGGTGATAAATGTAGGCTGAAAATAAAGATAAAGATAAAATATTTATTTGCTGTGAACATGGTATGTAGTGTACAGGTGTTTATATTTATATCGTTCATCATATTCAGCCATTTGTCATGCATGACGTACAAATATTCAATAGTAAATACATTTCAATTAAAAAAATATCAAAAATACAGATTATTATAATAAAATTAAAGCATGTCAAAAAATTCATTAATGGAATAAAAACTATGAACTATAAGCTAACTACTATAACTATATACTAAATATAAAATACGTCCAAGATCAAGTTCTCGGGAACAATTCCAGCGTCCAAGTTTTATTCAGTCAGCCAGCTCCAACAATGGTTCAGTTCCGATCGCCGCAAATAGAATAGAATATTTAAAATTCAAAAAGCTAATCATAAAAAAAAATACTAAGCCGTGGCTTCTTGCCTGTATCTTCCAGGCTTGGTCGCTAAGGACAGGCCCAGGCGTAGGTAAATTTAACTCTATTTCAGTCGTTTCAAAATGATACATGCGATTTCAATGAACAAATAAATATTGAAGTTGAATCAAGATGATACTAATAGATAGATTAACACTTTATTGTACACAAAGGATTACATAGCAAATCTATTACAAACTTAATGTAGTACAATGGGCGGCCTTATGTCTGAAAGCGATGATGATGTGGGGTAGGTCGATAGGTATGTCTAAAATAGTCTTTGTTAAAAATAATAAATGTATTTCTTTAAAATTATGCAGTTTTCTATTCATTTTATAGCCAAATAATACTGACCGAACATTGTCAGGTCCGACTGTACTAGCTCCTACTATGTAGTAGAATCATAAAATAATGCCAACCTATCCTAGTAGATAAGTACATGGAGTAGGTTTATGGAAAGTTACAAGGAGATTCATAATATGTATCCCTAAAGGCGCTTATTATTATGTATTACCTACATAATAAATAAAATGAAAGATGATAAGTGAAAAAAAAGCCTATCGTTTTTTTCCAGATTTTTTTTCATCGAATATCATCAGCTTTTGGACTTTATTATCTTCATAACTAATTGAATAAACGTACGAAAAGTTAAACAAGAAGTTTGCTACCTAAAGCTACAGCTGAATAATTGGGTTTGAACTGATTTGATCCCAAAACAGCAGATTTTCGTATAGTGTTTTATCAATGAAAAATGTTGGATTCCCAAAAGTTGTAGAACAAACTTTATTGCCAATTACTTGTAGAATAAGCCTCTTTCGGGATGGCATATATATTATGAATCACCTTGTATAGGTAGGTTGTTTTCCTATTGTTTTTCCTTGAACCGCAGTTCAAGATACACTGCGATTACACAAAAAGTAGGCAAAGGATTCTTGGTAAACTTACATGGTCTGCAATCGCAAATCCAATCGTCTTTTTGGTCTCCTGGGTAGTACAGCTCATTGACAGGGCACATAGATGGTATGAACACTGGTTTTCGATCCTGAAAAAGGAGAGAAACCCATTCACAAAAGGAGCCTCTAAGAGGAGCACTTTAATCCTTTCACCACACTGGTTCTATCACTGAATGTCATTGAGCCTATTCAGGGCCACCATAGCTGAACCTACTCACTGACCCAAAAGCAGATGATCAAGAATGAACCAGTGTATAAATTAATAATACCTAAGTAGGTAAACATAGTCACTAGGAATTCCCTATGTCGCGGGTATCAGATAAGTACTACGAGTACCCAACACCCAGATCCCAGAAAAAATATTTGCAACTCATGCAATCATTGGTCGCGCAGCGGGAATCGAACACGCTTCGCCAAAAAATCGTCAGTCGTGAAAAATTGGTCATGCTAAGAAGTTTTTTCGAGTTTTTTAAAACCTTTTTGTTACGTCGATAGTGGAACATCACATACTTATTATTATTAATAAAATCGTAACGATAACCTGTTCGTGAGGCAATGACCCATTGGGCGGCCGAGGTGGATCAGCCGCAATGTTCGACGTACATTGCTGATTGACTAAATAGGTCAAAAAACTAAATACTTTTTTTCTCGGGCTTAAATAAGTCCAAACACCGACTTCAAAAAGTATGTACTGTGTGTATGTACTTCAAGTATGTTACTCGATATCTCCGCCAAATACTTAACCAATTTTGATAATTCTTTCGCTGATGTATATAGAGTATGATCCCGGGGTGGTTCCATATTAAATTAATTCCTGAGGGATTGACATTGAGGATCGATTGATTGAGGTGGCAGCTGTAGGATTATGGAATTCGCTCCCTATTAATATAAAAAGGCGCCCAGTAATCGACGTAAGCGAAATATAAGAAAATATCGATTATCTCAAAAACTATCTATTTTTTTAATGTCTTGGATTTAGGTATCCAATGCTATTGTCTAACAAAATTTTAAAAAAAAAGTTATTTTTGTTAGATAGTCTCAGAGTATTTTCGAAAAAACTGTTGCAGAGGACCCAACATTAAAAAATAAATTTATCGAGAAAAGTTTTACCAATCGAGTTTCTGTCTTGGATTTACGTAAATAAAATGCTCAAGTTATCTTTGTCATAAAAATCAAAACTGTGCGTTTTACGGTTATTGAGAAAAAACAATTCAAAAATCATAAAATAATTAAACCCTCACCTTAACAATATAATTATTTTCGTGTGATAAACTCGTCAATTGTGTAAAAACACCCCTTCAGCAAAAGTTTTCATAAGTTATTCTTGAAAATATTTGGATTCTCAATTGCTTTCATTTGAGTAGGAAGAACATTAAACAATTTTACTGCCCGATACCTACTGCCATGCTTTGCTACATTAAGCCTCGGGCATGCCTCGAGCTCTAGGTCTTTTCTTCGTGTCATGAGTCTTTTTGTTCTCTTCTCTGCTGTTTCGTATTTAAGTGGGTTTCGTACAATGTCCATCAGGACAACTAATATATATAAGCTGGGCAGGGTGAGAATTTCTAGCTTTCTAAAAAATTATTTACATGATTCCCACGGAGGGATGCGCACAATAGTGCGAATGGCTCGTTTTTGTATAACGAAAGCCCTATTTAGGTATGTTATACAAGTAGCTATTACCCCAAAAACGTATACTGTATCTCAGTTTGGACACCACTAAAGCATAGTAAACCGTTTTCAATTGATCTATTATTTATTTATTATTTTATTTCATCCCTCAGACTTCGCAGCGCATAAAACGCAGAGCTAATTGTGCTTTCGATGGCTCCCAGTTCGGTTTTCCAATTTAGGAAGAGGTCAACGTGGACTCCGAGGAATTTGACATAACTCACAAAGTTAATCTTATCTCCGTAGTTCGTCAAGGTCATGTCAATAGCTTCGTTCTTATTTGCAGTTGTTCTAAATAAAATACCATTAGTTTTAGTCATATTAAGTTGTAAATTGTTAACAAACCATTTATTAAAAGCATCCAGAGCAATATTATGTCAATTCTACTAAATTTTTCGCTGAGATTATAGCATTTATGTCATCTGCGTCAACTACTACACTTATATCAGGAACTGTTTTATTCATAAAGTTAATAAGGTCATTAAGAAAGATAATAAAGAATATTGGACCTAGAATAGATCCCTGTGGAACTCCTCGTTTTACGTCTTGCCGGAATTTTTTTTTTGTCGACGTTGGTATGGTATGGTTATCCCCGCGACTTCATTCGGTTGCTGCTATTTTTACATAAACTTTAACCTTAGGGGTTGTGTGTCGGGAATTCCTTTCTGTGCACCCATATGTTACAACAGGAAGCTACCCTGCAAATTTCTTACTCTTAGGATTTGGGTTAGGCTCTGCGTTGATTTCCAAAGAGAATAAAACCACTACGTTTGATTGTCAGTCAGTCAGTCAGTACCGTTTTAGTTAGAGTTAAGAGTTATTATTGATGATGAATGGATGTCATACTTACCTACTTTGTTTTTTATTCGAAAGTGTAGGTGGCCAGTGTCATCCTCAATAGTAAGTAAGCAAAACGCAAAGAGGTTGATATTATTAATCTTGGAAATATTCAGGAATTTGAAGTCGGTATTTAGTTTTTGTAAAAAATATCTTATTATTTATTATAAGTGCTCATGAGTTTTGGTAGTGCAACTGTACCTTGCGTATACGAGAGCTGTCTTATTACTCCCCGTAGGTTATGGGGGTTCTATACTAGGTACACCATCCGTCAGTAAGTTTGATCTTACCATGAATGATTGATGATACAAAAGTACAGTCCTGTACAGTCAGCAAAAAACTTGAGAGCGAGAGAGAGAATCAAATTTTATTTGATGTAATTTGTTTATATATAGGTATAGCTAATTAAATTACGACTACGAAGATGAAGAAGAGAACAAAAGAAAACATAATTATTATTAGGTAGATACTCACATCTTTGTTTTTTAAATCTGGATTTTCCTCTGACTCAGGGAAACCAATTACATCTTTTGTGCTATTAAAATTTTGTGCTAAAGCACAGAGCAAAAAACTCACAAAAACAACACTTCTTAGCAGGATCATCTTTGTAAAATAAACGCAGAACTAGATAATAGGTACCTATGTTATAAAAAAAGTTAACTAGTCTAAATTATTTTATATTATTTGACTAGAAATACATAATTATCTTTCTACGTATCCGTTGCGGATGCGGGCACTTTTATAACAGACTTGAGAGCACTGTTGAGTGTTCGAGACGTAGAACGTAGGTAGGTACGTCATCGCGGAGGTACAATCAAAACAAGTTTTCGATAAGCACGAGAGGTCATTATTGCATAAATTAGGTAGGTATTTTGTGTTCTATCGTAAATAAGCGCCATTAGAATTAGGTGTTAGTATGGAATCACCATTTACGAAAACCATTAGAAATAAAATAAGTACCTGCCAACGAAATATAGAAATAAGCATATTAAATATTAGAAGAAGTGACAAAATTAGGAATGAAACCATACGAAACAAAACAAAAATAACAGACGCACTAACATTTGCACTTAAATGAAAGTGGAATTGGGCAGGAAATGTAGCTCGTATGGAAGATAACAGGTAGACTATTAAAAGCACGGAATGCCCAGGTCCAAACGCAAGCAAAAGAAAAAGAGGCAGACCGGAAACGAGATGGGAAGACGAGATAAAAAAGCTAGCAGGCCATAATTGGAGAAATGAAGCTCAGGATAGAGATAAATGGAAAGGACTAGGGGAGGCCTTTACCCAATGAGGGGTCTTTACCAAACTTAAGATTAAATTACCCTAGTTATAAAATTAAAATCAAGAAAAGTTATAATATTTGTAAAAGACTATTAAATGGCTTAATAATAATAATGGAATCACCACTTTCTGGAGTAGGTACTCAGGTTTTTCCAAGTCGTTACTTATTCAACTACCTACCCGCGCTGTTTCACTTGCGTGCAGACACAGTAGGAAAGGAGAATATAAATTCTATCATTTTTCACATCTTTAAACGTGGATATTTATAAATCACTGACAGCCGTATTTTGTTATTAAACATTTTTTTCTAAAGTTCCAATCAACATTTGCATTAGAAATATTTATTCATACAGACTATGAACCCCTCGGGGGGGATACCCCCTCAAGAGGGGGTAGCGACAAATAGGGTCAATTTCCGTGCTTACTACGCCATCTAGTAGCAAAAGTGGAACTTTATAAACGTACCACATAATGAATGAAGCTTGCTCCGAGAATGAAATGCTAGAGAGAGAATGCTAATGAAATGAACAGAGCTACGTTCGTTCTGTTTACGTACGTAGTTTAACGTACGTAGTCTGTGTGTTTACGTCAACTGAGATTTTAGTGCAGTGAAGTGTCAAAATGGGAGTGAAGTGAAGCTGAAAACTTGAAGAAACAATGTGAAATTACTTCGATTTTCATGAGAAGAATCTAAAGATTCTGCGTTATGACTATATAAAACCGTTTGCGAAATGTTTACTAAAAAATCACATCAAGATGTCAAGAAATCATCGGTTAAAATACAGGATTCCAAGAAGGACTCTTCAACCCGACTAAAACATCTCAAAATCGTTTTAGGTGAGAAATATCTTTGTATTTACATTGAAATCAAAGAAATCACTGCATTACAGTACACAAATAACGTAGCTTTGATCCTAGATGAAGCGTTTCTGTGGTACATTCCATACATGCTAATTAGCTCAGAATAACTGTATTTGATGTACTTACATTGCAACTGTTTACTGTGGGAATCGAAAAAGTCCGCTATCTAATGAATTAGTGTTTTTATTTAGATGCTAATGTTTTTTTGGACTCCCAAAAACCTTACATTTGTTATCTATAAAGTGTGGGGTAACTTGACACTGGTGTCAATTCTGTTGTTGTATATCCTGAACGAAAGTAACGAAGTTAAAGTTGTGCGTTTCGGATATCTCGTTTCTTATATTAGTTAACATTTTAAGTGCCTAAAAGAGAGCATGTAGATACAGGATAAAACAGAGATTGCCGAGTTGCATTATTGTCATAGTACAGTAACAGGTTGAAAGCACTAAAAATATTGTTTTCCGTTGCCTAAGGATTAAATAATACGGATGGTAATAATTTTATTGTGTTAAATTAATTTGGATACATATTGAAACAAGAGAATAGACACATAGGTGTTGATTCTGTTGTTAATTATCTTAAACTAACTTTGTTTTAAAGCTTTAAAAATGTTGCCACCTCATACTTTAAAGTCAAAGTCAAAAGGCATTTATTTCAATAAAATCACTAGGATCACTTTGAAACGTCTTAGAAACTAGGTGAAGCTATGCCTGTTCATTAATACCATAACATTACTAAACATACTATTAAACATTAATACCATAACAAGGGCGGCAAAATTTAGTTAGTTAAGGAGATTGAAACAACACAGTTAGTTTTCTGAGTCTACTACAGCTAATCTACAATCTGTCGATAGTTTGTAAAACTAACATATTCATATGTCTTACCACTTCCAAAATCAATTTATTTATTTGAGCAGCTTTCACTGATTCACAATGTACATAATAATCATTGTTTATTATACAGAATAATTGCATTTAACTATAATAGTTCTTTGCAACTCTTGATGCTGCAAAGTATTAATATAAAATTAATTTATTAATTGTATGTTTTTCAGAGCACTTTGACTCCGACGAAGCCAAAACATACTTTGAGTCCAACTTCAGTCATGTTTACTTTATACTGTATGACAATTTTATTCAAGCAGAAAATAACCTGCGGCAAAGAGGTAAGTTTAATTTAATTAAGAAAGAAAACCATAACATTGAGATAACTTTTAATAAATAGTACTAGCAGTTTTATTTGTAAATGTTTGTATAGACAATTAACATAACCCATTCAAACAATTTGTAAATGAAGTAGTGAAAAGTAATATAGTACATAGATATTTATCATTCTTTTTCTCTTTTTGCGGTACAGAACTTCCGTTTCATCTCGGTGAGTTTTGGGTATTTAGATATCACCATGCACTGATTTAATTCCTTCAGAACCACTGTTTAACCAACAATGTTGATTAATTAGTGATTGGTACTTAAGCTTTTTTGCTTACAATATTTGTTTACTTAATTTAGCACACTACTGCATATTCTACAAGATATTTTACCATTCATAATCTAATTTCTATGCTTTGTACACTCACTAATGATTCAACATTGGCTCATGTCATGACTCATCTTGGTAGATAAAGGTTAGTTTCTATCTTATACACATCTGCTTATCTCATTGATTGAGTTAGATTTATCTTACTACATACTAGCATGTGCCCTTGGTTGGGCCCGGCGAGGAACAGAAGGCAAATAAATTTCCTGTAAAAAACAATTGATGAAAAAACATTGTACACACAACAGTACAATTCTATATAATCTGATAAAGGCTCCTGGATTCAGGATGATCTTTTACATTTGAATAAATATGTATGAAGCAATTGGTAATCACATTATAAGTGTGCTAATGCTAAGCAACATAATGTTTACCTTAGGGATAAATAGCTTTTTTTTAATTCATGAATTTATACACTAACTATAGTAATGAATCCTGTTATATTCTAAGAAGTATTACTATTATTTCACAAGATATACCATTTAATAGGTTTATGTATGTCATTAAAAGTAATACATGGCTACTTTTAAATAAATACCTTCTAGCCTTTACATATTACCATTATTTATTTATCGGCAGAAAATATTTTTACTCATTGTTATCACTTATCAGTTATCACATGGTTAATTATTGAACTAATAAATAATATACTGAACATCTTCTGAATGACAATGCATGAGCAATAAAATGGGTAAAAAAAATACCTAAATTAAAAAGTACTAAAGTACAGTACGGCCGGCGGATCTAGACCGGTCAGAAGTTGCGCTTTCGGAAATTGTGCGCAGGTACAGGCGAGATAAAAATAGTCTTACCACCTATTCGACCCTAAAAGTGACTACTACTGCGCAGCGTTGCGAACGAACTTAACGCCGGTCTAGATCCGCCGGCCGTACTGTAACTGAAGTATATTTCTCTCGAAACTTAACTATACTATTGTATAGATACCTAACCACCTTTATTAAAAAGCTACCGACTAAACTAATTTATAATTCATGTAATAATGCTTTTGGGAATATCCTAAGCTCCATTTAAAATGGTACAAAAGAATAACATCGAAAAGGGCAAAGGTTTACTGTAATGCCTATAATATAATTCATTGATCATTATACAAATTAATGGTTTCGGAGCATTTTTAATGACTCATCTGACTTGTTTCATTATTAAAATTAACTTGAAACTTTACGTCTTCTTGAAACTTATCAACTTTTTTGCCTTTTTAGTTCACAAAGCCGGCAAAGAAGAATTAGAAGGGGCTCTGTCCCTACTCGAGAAAGTATTATGTCTTCTGCCAGAGTTGATTGGCAAGAGATGGCAATTGCACTCCTTGACGCGCATATTTTCAAAACTCCTCCATAGGGGTAATTCACATAAGCTCAGAGCTGAGGCTATAAGGTAAAAGAATAGAACGTTATCAGAATTGATATCACTAAAGTTTAGTCTCTTTAATATCTGATCTGTGTGTGTTTTAGGTACTTCTTACTATGGTATCAAGCGCTTGGCGACAACGCTCCGATGGAAGTAAACTTCCTGTTCGCCACTCTCGTCCCAGGGATGCCGGATCCCAGCGCTACTTTAAAGGGATCCCCGCTCAATCCCAAGTCCATCATTATAACAGCCGCGCCGAACGAGTCCGGTGAATTCAGCATGGAGGATATAATGCAGCACCCGAATTTCACCGCGACAACGGAAAACCCTAACGCAAAGAAAATAATTGTAGAACAGACGCCGGCGGGGATCATAGGCAAGCTGGCGAATGTCTCGGCGTCCATATTCCATGACACGAATGCCTTGAATCCGGTCCAGAGCATCGATATACAACCGCTTTTACCACCCAGTGCTAGCGAGAAACCCGTTGACAATGAGACGAAGTATTTCTTCGAAATACTGCTCGATGGAATGGCCACATCCGTGACAAAGATACAGTGGCGGGATCGATCCCACGCAAAAGCTATGAGGTGCTTTGCTTTTCTCCTGGAAAAGTTCCGGATTTATTACTTGCCTGTAATATGTCCACAATACAACGCTAAAAACTCGCTGTACAAGCCCAACCTTGGTAAGTGATTCATATGCAAGGGGTAACACTTGTCTATTCTACCTAACATTTTATTTTATTGCTTGAATGCTAATTGTGTTACGTTGATATTGTGCTATAGGTACTATTTGCGACATTTATTGACATACGATGTAGCGTCTCTACATCATATCTATTGTGTCACATGTGTCAAAGATTAGGATAAAAACTAGCATGAGATTTTAAAACCTGCCCTGACCCAGGCCACTTGAACGGAAGTCTAGCGTCAGTCGTCATTTATGGATCCATTTTATCCTTACAATTTTTCGTTATACATGGGTTCGTAGTATGTATGCTATCCCGAATATTCGTAATATATTCTTTTTTTTTTATAGAATAAGCCCCTTTCGGGATCGTACATGTTATGAATCACCTTGTATTAGGTATGACCAACCTTAGCAAAATAATCTGAAATTCATCATCATCATTTCAGCCGTTCGACGACCACTGCTGAACATGGCCTCCGCCACAGACAGAGCAAATTCCTTGTCATGTGGGGGGATTGGCGTGCGCAGTTTGAGCTATCGTTGTTAAAATGAGGGACGCTGCTGCCCATCCCCTAGCTTTATTCCCTTAGTCGCCTCTTACGATATCCGCGGATAGGTAGATATGGAGGGGCCTATCCTTCAGCCGGGGCCACCATGGCCACATTAACATTCATATATTTTACAGAACTCCCAGTTCACCACAACATACTAGAAGACGACTACGTCATCTGCAGGGTTACTCTCATCAAATGGGTGGCGAGTTACGCGCACTTTATGAAGAAGGCGGGGAGCGACGGAGGCCCTTCGTCTATGACAAGCACCGGCTCGCACTTGCCACATTCGAACACACCTACTCCGGCCGCGTCCTTGCATCACGAGGAGGAGACCTCTTTCACTGTGGGGCACCCCTCGGACTCCAGTCGAGCGTCGTCGCATGATTCCGCGTCCAATACGCCGCATCCTAGCTTGGAATCAGGTGTGTTTTTTTTTAATTTCTTAGACAGTTTTTACTTTAGTACCATCATCCACCATAGTCTTCTCAGAAATTAAAGGTCATGCACCAGGTTTTCTACAGTAGGCAAGTATCCATCGTTTTTTTCATTCTGCGTTTTTGACCTATATGGGTTTTTGTCATTTGATGAAGCGTTTCTGCGTTTTTGTAACGTTTCACAACATCATCTACGTACACACTCACTTTCACTGACACACAAGTGCAACCACACCATACACACACACACACACACACACACAAACGAACAACCACACTAACACACACCGTACTTATTTTTTAGATTTTAGCCCGTAAATGTTTGTAACTTAACTTTCCATCCCAGGTTCGGGCATGTTCGAGGAGTTGAGTTCAGAGCAAGTGGTCCGCGACGTGCTGTGTTGCTCGTCGCGCGAACACGTCGACTTCACTATCGAGGTGCTGCGGCAGGCGTTCCTGTTGCCCTTCTCTCACGCGGCGGCTGGACGCCGTGTCATCGCCTTGTATAAGGATTGGATACAGATGAACGTAAGTCATCATCTTTTACAGTAGTCATCAATTGGTTATGGGAGATACATCATTATTTCAGCGGTAGCATGTCCACTGCTGAACGTAGGTCTCCTCCGCAGACTTCAAGAGCAACTTGTTATCGTGTTGGGGGGGATTTGCCCATACCAAACACGCGTGGGTAAGCGAGCTATCGTTGGAGAAATTGGGGATGCTGCTGCCCATTCTCTAGCTTTATTACTAAGGAAAGAAAGAAAGAAAATTTATTTATTTATTTGACCCACAACGCAGTAAGTAGGTAGGTACAAAGAAAAATACTTATACCTAAGTAATCCAAAAACACACATGAAAAGGTGAGGTGGTAGGTAGGCTGAGCAGGTATGCGTTGTGGGGGGCAAATGGGTCCCGTCTCAGCATAAAGCTGCACCGAACATAATATGTACGGTGCGGCGCTGGTTTCCAGACGGGGCCTAGGCGACGTGACGTGACAAACATCAATAAACATAATATTTATAGAAGGTACATAAATAAAAAAAATAAAATAAAAAAGAGTAAGTACATAGTAGTTAGATTATATAAAATAATAAGTGAGGTATATTATTAAATAAAGAAATTTTATTGTAATGCGGGCTATATTGTTAGTTAGTAGTTGCATAGTGAAAGTCCTACCGGGTTTATCATCTAGGCTAGGACTTTACCGTATATTTATTAATATATCTGCTTTATTGCATATGTCATTGGCGTTTTTATGCCATTGGATGCTTTTTATGCTATACTTTTTGCGTAGTGTTTTTTAATGAAAAAACTTTATTGCAAATTAGGTGTAGAATAAGCCCCTTTCGGGATAGTATAAATATTATGATTCACGTTGTAGATAGAGTATACAGTTCTTGACTGGCCTCATAGCTCAGTTGTTAGTAACTCTGCCTTCTGCGCTAGAGGTCGCGGGGTTCGATCCCCGCACTGGACAAACATTTGTGATTAACACAGATGTAGGTTCTGTGTCTGGGTGTTAAATATTTATCTATTATGTATATCAGTCTCTGGTACCCATAGTACAGGCTATGCCTAGTTTGGGATCAGATGACCGTGTGTGATATGTCCGGAATATTTATTTATTTATTTATTAGTTCTCATTACCTTATACTTTTGTCAGGTGGCAGAAATCCCTCCGTTCCTGGTAGAGAACACGTACGAGCAGCAAGTGGCGGCGGGCGGCGGAGAGCCGGCTGCGCCGCCGCGCCGCCTGCGCAACGACTCCTACCTCGGCGCCGTCAGCCGGGACAACGTGATGGTGCGCGCTGGGATGCAGGTATCCTAAAAGACTTTTGCTTTTCATCTCATAAATGCCAACATGAAAGACGCTATGCTCTAACAAATTTGACTGGCCTCATAGCTCAGTTGGTAGTAACTCTGCCTTCTGCGCTATAGGTCGCGGGTTCGATTCCCGCACTGGACAAACATTTGTGACTAACACAGATGTTTGTTCTGTATCTGGGTGTTAAATATGTATCTATTATGTATATCAGTCTCTGATACCCATAGTACAGGCTATGCCTAGTTTGGGATCAGTTGACCGTGTGTGATATGTCCGGAATATTTATTATTATTACTATTAAAAATAATTAGATAATCGATTCGATAGTTATAATGCGTAATAATGTTGCCACATTCAGTCCGTTGGTGCTTTAACAGATCAAATCAATAAATGAAGAGCAAACTGTTCAGCTCATTAAAGCATCATTAGGGCTTCATGTGTAATTAAAACAAAGCAATGGCTTTCACGAAATAACGAATTATATTAGCCAATTTAATTTTTCACTAGAAAGATCATAGGAATGTACGTAACTAAGCGTATCAACAAAACTCACGTGACGACGACGTGTCAAACAAATAAGAAGAAGGCGCGCATTGGTTTAATTAAAGAAGGTTAATTCAGGATCAAATAAAGATTGATTTTTGCAAACCAATATGTAAAGCAAATTATAAAATAAAAGCAACACAGATTGCGACGCCAGCTAACCGCAGTCTTCTGAAAATAACGTGACAAACGTAGCGCGATCGCGTATACCGTAGACAGACTGCGCCCTCTTAACTCGCTTTTGATTGATCAGATCTGCTGTTCATTTTATTACTTTACTTATTTTAGCACTGCAGTGCGTCATGCAACTTCTTTGATTACGAACGACTAAACAAGCTACGTCACGAGCGCTTCCGGTCTTTTATATACATTGATTCTTTTTTTTTACATGTTGTGGCTTCTGCTGTATCAGTCAATGTTGCCAGTGTCAATTATATTCATTGTCATTCACCACGTATAATGGTTTCCAGAACGTACTACAAATATTCATGACGCAAGCGGCGACGGTGTTCCTCGCTTCTCCGTCGCCGGTGGCGCCGCCCGGCGCGCTCAGCCAGCAACAACTGTTGGAGGAACAGACGGACACCTGCAAACGAGTTCTCAATATATACAGATACATGGTTATGCATGTAGCTATGGACGCCAACTCTTGGTACGTTAGTATGGTTGTTGGTTTTAGGAGGGATTCGTCAATCACAAGTGAAATAGAATATTGTAACAGAAATCTAATATTGTTGTATTTTTTGGCGAATATTGACCTAAATGTGGTGGATTTTGATAAATGAGATGTGATCGAGATTTGATCCCGGAGCAACCAATGTGCTCCGGGATTGACCTAAGATGCAATAATAATAAGGGTAAATTCATATTAGTTTATTTAGTTTTTTTAAATAAAATTATTTTCAGCCTTTTCTTAGGTCTTAGGCCACCATACCTCAACATGGTCACTAACATAATACAGGATGACCATGAAAGAATCAGTGACACGACAAGAAGAAGAAGAAGCCTTTTCTTTCGTCTGAATATTCTTTTCTATTCACAGGGAACAACTGTTGTTAGTATTACTACAAATTACATCACTGGTACTGACTAAAGTACCTCCAAAACGGAAACAAGACACTTTAGGTGAGCGGGTGACATCAGTACCAATTTTTTTTATATCGATATACCCTTTTTATCAATTTTCATTTTCTTAATATTTTCAGGTGGATTTTTAGCGCCGGCGCTATTCCAAACCTTAATAGTGACGTGGATCAAAGCGAATCTGAACGTAGCTGTAAAGCCAGAACTGTGGCAAAGCTTTATGGAACTACTCACTAGGCTTACCCATTGGGAAGACCTTATCAAAGAATGGGCGGTAAGATTTTTAATCAGTCAATATACAGTGGTGGTCATCTAATTAGAAACACCTAGTCACCTGACATTTTTATAAAGTAACTAACATTATTATAGCATTTAATAGGAGGTAATTTTTTTTTCACTACTTTACAATGTACTTTAATATCTCTAGTTTAATTACAAGCAATAATATTTGACAACCAAGACGACAATAAAAATAAATATCAGTGAAACAAAAAGTATCAATATCGTTAGGACTGGCAGAATGGACAACTAATTAGAAACATTGTATGACTTGGTTCAAAATTTGATTTTTTAAACTGAAATACAGTTCTTACAATTGTCAATCACATTGTAAATATTGCCGCCATTTCTAACTCATTACGAAAAGTTACTATTTATTGTTGTTTTATTAAAAATGGGTAAAAATAAGAGCTGTGATGCAGCAACGAGAAAAATGATAGTGAATTTTTATTTAAAACAAAAATGGAGTTACAGAAAGATCGCCGATTATTTGGAATGTTCCGTAAAGATGATATTTAACGCCCTCGCACATTTCAAACTACACGGAACATCAGATAACGTGCCAAGAAAACTTCGGCCCAGGAAGACTACAGTTCAAGAAGACAGGCTTATGCTTCGATTAGCTAAGGCGGAGCCCTTTAAAGGATCCAATGTTATAAGAAAAGAGGTATTTTCAGAAGACGATCCTCGACACGTGTCCACTAAACTAGTTCGTAGACGGTTGGTTGAAGGAAAATTGTTAGGAAGGATCGCTAGAAAAGTACCACTACTAACCAGGCAACATAGAGAAAATCGTCTAGCATTCGCTCGCAAATATGGCAGTTGGACTATTCATCAATGGAAAAAAGTTTTGTTTTCAGATGAAACTAAAATTAATTTGATTAATTCCGATGGAAAACGATATGTACGACGACCAATAAACGAGGCTTTGAATAACAAGTACACTAAAAAGACAGTTAAGCACGGTGGTGGAAATGTAATGGTGTGGGGATGTTTCTCAGGGTACGAGATTGGTCCCGTGAGAAAGATTGAAGGGCAAATGGATCAATATCAATACAAAAAGATCTTGGAAGAGACAATGATTCCATATTCCGAGGAAAATTTGCCAGTTACTTGGATATTTCAGCATGACAACGACCCAAAGCACACAGCACGCAGCGTTAAAGTGTTTCTTACAGAACAATCCGTGACAGTATTAGAGTGGCCTGCCAATAGTCCGGATTTAAATCCCATAGAAAATTTGTGGCACACTATAAAGACCAACCTGTCGCAGATACACGTTACTAATATTCATGGACTTAACAGTGCATTTGAAGACGCTTGGAGAAGTATTCCTGTAGAAACTTGTTATAAATTGATTGAATCAATGCCGCGTCGCTGCAAAGCTGTTGTTGATAATAAAGGCTACCCTACCAAATACTAATTGTCTAAGGATGTAGTATTTTTAGTATTTTTCAAAACTATTGGGGTTTTGTTCAAATTAAAAATGATTTAAGTAATGATTTTTTTGGTGTTTCTAATTAGTTGTCCGGTTTGTATCTCGTTTTTTATTTTGTTATTAATATAACTTTCAGTTTTAGAAAAACAACCGTTGTTTTCTGTTATTAAAATGGTATAACAATGCAATATAATATCCGATACATCGATTTTAATACGTAGGAACACTCAATGATACGTTAAAAATTAGTTCGAAAGGGAATTTGCAATAAAAATATAAACCCAGGTAGGTGTTTCTAATTAGATGACCACCACTGTATATAGAACAATATATATATATGTTGCTGGCTGACTGACTGACTGACAATCAAAGCACAACATAAACCAGAATACTTAGTAGTATGAAATTTGGATTGAACTTCCTGTTGTAGTGTTCCTGGGTGCATTAAGAACGGAAATCCCGAAACTCGACCCCAAAATGGGTGCAGTGGGGTTGAAGTTCTTATAGAAATAAAATCACTCTTTCAAAAATAGCATCAAATTTTTTTGTATAAATTTTAATATCTATATCCATACGCTATCCATTACCAGAAAACAATGGAAACTCTGACCCGCGTGCTGGCCCGGCACGTATACTCACTGGACCTATCCGAGGCGGCGCCGGGGGTCGGAGGGGGGCGGGGCGGAAGGCGGGTTAACCCCGCCTCCGCGCCGCTGCCCCGCCCCGTGCCCCTGCATAATTCCATCGCAGCCGTGAGCGCGGTGGACGCACGGACCCCAGGTGAGGGCCTCAGGCTCATGTTCTCTACCTTTACTTCTACGCGCAAAATGATGGCTAATCCGAAACCTAGACCCGAGATACTAATTAGCTTCTTCCAAACTATACGATGTTAGATTTAATGGAATCACACCCTATACACATCATCCAAGACAACATCTGATTATTACTACAGAGCCTATTACAGATAATAATATTTAAAAAAAAACCCTATCGCGAATTATTCTTGCTTCACTGAACAAACAAGTGAAGTTACATAATCGTATTTGCTCCTAACTAATGTTTGACAAGCTATATTTAGCTATAATGCTAGCTCGATGTTATCCAATACTTACCTACCTACTTAGATAGGTTATAATAATGATCTGTGCCCTTCTCTTCATCGCCTGATAGCGGCTGATGGCTTCCGAGGATCAAACCTGCTGTAACGACAGCAGACATTTTATGGCGAGGCTGAAAAGCAGCGTAGCTGAGCCCTCGACCATTTCACCTGTCTACCTACATACATACCAAAAGTTGTAAATTACCAATTGTATCTTTATAACTGTGTGTAGGATTCTTGGTGAATAAATGCCCTTTTATTTATTTTATTTATAAGTATTTGTTTTTCAGGGAAATCTCCAAAGTCGGGTAATGAGGCTCATCCGCGTAAGGAGCCGGGCACGCGCCGGCAGCTGGCGCGGTGCCGCAGCGACCCCCACCTCAACAAACACACGCAAGCGCACAAATTAGACGGTCAGTTTTATTTACAACTTTATCATAACAAACACACAAACTAAGCGTGATTTTATGTATGTAAAAATACATAACACGCCTGTTTCCCAGAGGGGTAGGCAGAGATCACGGCTTTCCACTTGCCACGGTCCTGACATACATCTTTTGCTTCATTCACTCTCTCTCAACATTTATTACATTTCTTAACAAAATATTGTATAGCTAACCCTTAGCAAGCAAGTAAGTATAAGCAATAGCTTAGTAGCCAACCTGATGGCTAGCCAAACCCCTCAATACGTTTTAAGCCAGGTTTAATTCGCAGTTTTTGGTCTTTTTATCATCCTTATAAAGTCATAAAATTCTCATAATATTAGTCGTTTTGATTTTACTCTCACAGTCCCTCGAAAAACTCTCACTGTATTGTATTTAACTGTATTCTGTACACTATTAATTTTGTTTACAGAAGAAACCAAAGAACAGATCAGTATCAAGCCAAGGAGATGGTATTCTTTAGACTCATTGCGAACTTCATCGAATCACGATGAAAGGGATTCCGCCAGCGGTACGTAAACATATCAGTTTTATATATGTTTAATTGACATTCGATTGGATTCAGAAATAAAAGAGCACAATACAGAAAATGTATGGAAAACGTTTATTTGAGTTTGTGCTAAATCATACTGGGAAGTTTTCCCGGTTAGAGGATAGGATAATGGGAGCATCCGGAATAGATATATATAACTTTGTTGTACACAAGGATTACATCATAAATCTATACCTGTTTAGTATAGTACAATGGGTGGTCTTATCGCTGATAGCAATTTCTTCAGAATACATAAGAAACAGCCGGGGCCGCGGCGGCCCCGGCTTAAGACTAGGCCCCTCCATATCTACCTATCCGCGGATGTCGTAAGAGGCGACTAAGGGAAAAAAGCTAGGGGATGGGCAGCAGCGTCCCTCATTTTAACAACGATAGCTCTAACTGCGTTCGCCAACCCGCATGCCCAGCGTGGTGAGTATGGGCAAATCCCCCCACATGATAAGGAATTGGCTATGTCTGTGGGGGAGGCCATGTTCAGCAGTGGACGTCGTACGGCTGAAATGATGATGATAATGACATAAGAAACAGAGTCTATTCAGACTAAGTGTTTTTTGTAACAAATTTATCTTTTAAGGCTGACTGCTCTTATTTAAAAAATAAAGAAAGGCTTATTTATCAAAATTTTAAATTGTTTCCTATGAACAAAACATTCTTACTACAAAAGCAAATGTGCCTACCACTATTACTTGATGCCCCACTATTTTGCCTCACCCTGTATGAAACTGATGACAATGTAATGTAATGGTACCATTGCGATGGTCTGATGGAGACGGCAAGCTCCGGGTTGGGGCTCGTTTGACGTATATGTAGAGTAATTTATAATATTTATTTCTTTTTTAACGTTCAAATAGCTCTAATATATTATTGTGATATTTTAGGATCCCGATCGCCATCCCCCGCGCCATCCAGCGGCGTCGAGAGTAGTTCGATCAAGGACTCCCCGCTACAGATCGACCTCGCGTCGGACGGCGGCAACGTAGGTGAGTGGTTTCACAGTAAGTTTCAATTCATTTCATTCATTGGCCGCCTTTATACGTACGCGCTTTACCGCGCGATTGATTGCGCACGCCACGTATGAAAGAACGTGTGAAAAACTGCGCGCTTTGCGTGAGTAGTGACATAAAACGGTTTTTACCCACCGCCCACCTCCCTGTGACCACCTGGGTGTACCGTAGGAAGTTTTTTTTACAACGGCTCACCTTTGTTCACCTGGGTGATCCTTGGGAAATATTCAGTTTCCACCGTCCACCTTGTTATCAAAACTCTTCAGATTTTAAGTGCATAGAGGTTATGATTATTAATGATAATATGATTATTAATTATTAATTTATCAATAAAACATTTAAACTAGGCCTTTAATAATCATAACCTCTATGCACTTAAAATCTGAAGAGTTTTGATAACAAGGTGGACGGTGGAAACTAAATATTTCCCAAGGATCACCCAGGTGAACAAAGGTGAGCCGTTGTAAAAAAAACTTCCTACGGTACACCCAGGCGGTCACAGGGGGGTGGATGGTGGGAAAGAACCGACATAAAAAGTGCAGCGTGACTGAAGCGTGCATGATAAGCGCGGAGGATAAAATGCGACCGCGAGCAATCCGTTGTCGAAATCGTAACTTTAGATACACACTCTCGTGCGCAATCACGTGCCACGGAGACCGCGCAATCACGTGTCCTACTCGCGCCTTCAGACGCTGGTCCTTACGCGCGCGTAACCTTCATACTAAGTCAATCACGTCATAAAGCGCGTTGGTGTAAAGGCGGCTATTTACCGCTTTGTAAAGATATCAATTTAGTCATTTACAGAAGTTCAGTCGACCTGGAATAGAGGACAGGATTATAAGAATCTTTATCAAAAGTTAGATTTATGGGTATGGTGCATAGAAACGAAAATCTGTACAAATTCGTTTATTAATTGACATAGATAGAGCATTTAACATTCTTCATGTATATTCCTTTTGATGGCACAATTGGAAAGTTCCTTTGCGAACTTAATTTGTCTCAACTCAAATCTCAACTTCGGAACTGTATTAGCAAGGCTGTTCAAGTTTTCTTGTAAGACTCTGATAAGTTAAAATATCTTTGCTTTTTAAGTGGCAAAACTTAATTCACCGTTCCTTTGATAACAAAGTCATTTTGTAGAATGGACGGAAAGTGAAGGCGACTCGGACGGCTGGCGTGGCGGCGGCGCCGGCATCGGCGTCGTGATGGGGGGCCGTGCGAGAGGCTGGCTGCCTGATGTTGCCGCGGCCTTATGGAGACGAATGTTGGCCGCTCTCGGCGACCCTAACCACCTGAAGGACCCGCATTCCCACGCGCATCTCTACAATTACCTCATACATCTGAACTCTACCCTGCTCAAGGTAAGAACAAAAATGTCAGTGTGGTTGACAATTTCAGGGTTATTGCTGTGGTTCATTTGATGTAGCAAGGTAACTGTCTCGATTACTACCTATACCTAGAAATGGGCACTGACCTAAGCCTCAAGATGACCAAAAAAACCAGTGCCAAGCCGAACAATCAGATCAAGCCCTAGTAAAGACGATTTGTACGAAGCCCCTTTCGGGATAGCACCTATGCATACACTTTGTATTTTTTTTTTTAATTTTACCAGCTCCTACACTATGGTTAAATAAATAATAACACCCAACAGTCACATACATAGTCCTTAGTACCTATGCATGCATACACTTTGTACACATATGTATTAAATTACTTACCATGTTTTTTTTTTTAATTTTACCAGCTTCTTTTACACTATGGTTAAATAAATAAATACATAAATAATAACACCCAACAGTCACATACATAGTCCTTACCCCACACTAGGGTTCCCAGGTTCCCGGAACAAATAATTGCAGATCATGCAAACATTTGTCCCGCAACGGGACTCGAAACCGCACCCCTTGCATTTCAGACTCTCGCCTGCTACGCCACCGAGGTAGTCGTTGACTAACTAGATTAGTTTTCCCACTGAAATGAATGTGAAAGTTATAATATATCTTCTTAGCCCTACCATTTCTGAGGCCATATTCAGCTGTGTCATCATCTGTTTCAATTAGTAGCCTTTCAGAATTGCGTCACGCTCATCCATTCAATCGAACTCAAGTTCATTTACCCACCTACGACAAAGCCAATATTGACATGGAGTCGCACGAATTTAGTATGTTCAAATTGAACCGGTACCTTAAATAAACACTTACGCAATACAAGGTGATTCATAACGTGTATATCTTCCCGAAAAGAGATTATTCTATTAAGAAAAAGAAAACATATTAGCGAAAAAAACATAATGAACTTTTTTCCCTAATGAACAGCTTTGACTAGACTATAACTAGACTAGAGTTAGACTAAAGCTGTTTATGTTATTTTTATCATCTTTTTAACTTATTACTAAACTTACGAAAAGTTCGGCATCAACATTGCTACCTAAAACAGACGATCCATCGAATTTGAACTGATTTGACATTGATTGATTGATCGACTACCTTCGTGGCGTAGCGGGCGAGTGCCCGTCTGAGATGCAGGAGTTGCAGGTTCGATTCCCGCTGCGCGACAAATGTTTGCATGATCTGCAAATATTTGTTATGGGTCTTTGTGGGCATGTAGGAAAAAATTAAAAACAAATTTGCGTGGTTTTTGCAATGAAAAATGACTAATTTACTAGTCGTAAAATAAATTTTATTGCCAATTGGGTGTAGAATATGCCCCTTTCGGCGTAGCGTACATTATGGATCACCTTGTATAATCACGTTATATTGTGTAGCTCGCGGGCCATCTGTAAATGTTTATCACACTATTCAATACACACTTATCAGTCGATATCATTGTGTTTGACAGATGGCCGGCCCGGAAAAAGAATGGGATTTCTGATTAATCTCATTGAGTCATTTGTTTTTGTTTTACAAAGGGATTTCTCTATTGACAATAGAACTGTGATCTGCGCGTGCGGTGGTCCTATGAATGGTTTTGTTGAAATTGTGCGCGCTGTTTTCCAACTCGAAAGTATTTAAAGAATGCCAGTGCGAAAGAAGAGCAGGAAAAAGAAGGCTTTTGAGGCGACGCAAAAAGAAAGAGGTTGTTTGTTTACAAATTACAATTTACATTTTCATAATAGCTAATGAGGGTAGTTTTGAAAATAATTTGTCGGATCTAATTGCAAGTGGCAGGTTCGTGTAATGTTGTCATTTGTAAAGCTTGAGTTAAATTTTTCATGGATTTTGAATTGTTCAAACGTTTCTGTGAATACAAACAAAGGTTGCTGGAAGACGACGATTGCAACAATATTGAGGCAAGGGAAAACGCGCTACAATACAAATAATACTTTCGTAAATGAATTGATACATTGCGGCTTGCAGTATCTTTGTCCTGTGCGAACTTTTAACCATCGCATCGGTATGCAGAAAAGTGGTGTGGTAATAAAAGTGATGTTATGGTGTTTTTGCAGATAAGTGCTAACCAAACTCTGAATGGGAACACGGAGATCCACGTGCCTTTCAACCTGGTCGCGGGATGGTGCCTCGAAGCCGAGGCGTTGCCACCCTCCCACAGGTACCTACGTTATATTCATAACTTGTAGAAACCCCCGCAGCTTTGTTCGTTATTTTCATACAAACTTCAATCTCCGCTGCACCCACTTAGGGGTTTAATTTCGGGAATTTGTGACTTAGTTTTTTTTTTTATACAACAGAGGTGGCAAACAAGCTTACGGCCCACCTGATGCGGATGTAAGCGGTTACCGTAGCCTATGAGCGCTTGCAATACCAGAGGCATCACGCACGCGTTGCCGACCCCGAACCCCCTTCCCCCCTAAAGAGCTCTGGCAACCTTACTCACTGCAGGAACACAACACTATTTGAAACAAATAATGTTATTTGGCTGCGATCTTCTGTAAGGCGGAGGCTTAGTGCACCCCCAAATATAACAATTTGTTTTCAAGTCTGTAGATTCTTCGTTTTGTTGGTTCGATGGAACTGGATTTTTGTAACCGGTGCCGCCGTGCCTATGGATTGTAATCAAATCAAAATATGTATATTTGTGGAACAATAAACAGTAGCATAATAACAAAAATGTAAACGATGGTATCTGCGGAAGTATAGAAACTGTAAATCATGTGCTTATTTATAAAATTGTGTACAAACCTAGCATATCTTTAGAAAAGTACGCTATATTTGTATATTAATAGTAATTTGAATGGCAATGTTTTAGGGCCGGGAAACTCCTCGCGCTACGGTTGCTGTGCGAATCAACGCAGGCGCAAGGGCCCGGCGCACCTTCCTCCTGCAACAACCGGCTGCATCTGGCGCATTTGCATCTCTATCAACGCGCGTTGCATCATGGTAAGATTTTGACTGACTTATGCCCTGTTCCTTGCTTGCTTGTCAAAAAGTCAAAAGGCGTTTATTTCAATAAATCACTAGGGTCACTTTGCATGTTCCTCACGGCCAATACTGGAAGAATCAGGCTGTCGTTTCACTGTTACTTTTGTGGTCATCCTACATGAAGGTCAGTGACCAGGTGCAAGTGTGGTTGTCTGTTGGTGAAAGAACCAATGTGGCGAAGAGATTGAAGTGCGCCTTTTAGTGGTTCCTTTCGTGCACTATCCTATTCTACAACGTCCTATGTTTGAGTAAAATATATTCGTAGGTAGGATTTTGAAAGATAAAAACAACGAGTTGTTATTACCAAAGAATTAGGACATGGGTGACTTGACGGGTGTCAACCCCCAAAGCTAAAGTTTTTTTGTTAAATTTTACAGCTAAACCTCGGAATTTTTTGGACTACAAACAAAAGACTCAGCTTTACTCTTTGTTCACAGGCCTGACCGGCGAGGATCGTTCAGTAGTAGACGTGTTGGTAGAATACGCAGCGCCGCGGTACCTCTCTCTCGCCCTCGACGGCTACTCCCTTCTATTGCTGGACTTCGTTCACGCCTCCACTGTGGTGCTCAACTCATCTGATATGGGGACCTCGGTCAGTACCCACGATTAATTTTGACGGCCGTTAATTTTGCGTTGAAATCTGAGTAGGTTCATACTTGATGATTACGCTTGTTCAAGATCAGAGCTGGCGGACGGAGTGACGACGAAGAGACTGATTCGTTAAACGATTGAAACTTCTAAATTATTTTTGATAGTTTCGCTTTTTCGTTTATTTCAAGTCAATACTGATTGTCGGAGTCTGCGGTTTGTGCGACGATCATTAAATACAATAAACTTAATTTCAGGTAAAACCAATAATATAGTAAAACCATTTTACGTAATCAATGCCCCATAAAAATAATGTTTACCTACCTTATCACTTGCGCTGCTACAGCGCGGCATAATAAGTCGCAGACTGCACTTATCAGCAAATAGTTTTAAATATTTGTTGTATTTTTATGGGGAATTGTTTAAGTAAAATTATGTTGTTTATGTTGCCTGATTTAAAGTTTATTGTATTGCATTATCGTCGCAGATACCGCAAAAACGACGACACACACTTTATTTACTGGCCTCATAACTCAGTTGGTAGTAACTCTGCCTGCTGCGCTAGAGGTCGCGGGTTCGATTCCCGCACTGGACAAACATTTGTGACTAACACAGATGTTTGTTCTGTGTCTGGGTGTTAAATATATATGTATTATGTATATCAGACTCTGGTACCCATAGTACAGGCTATGCCTAGTTTGGGATCAGTTGACCGTGTTGTGTTTATTTATTTTATTCAGTCAAAATTCTTATTCGACTGGTGATATGCTGTGATAATGTTTGATTCGTGTTAATTACCAATTTTTATATGTTTACACCTTTTAGTTTGTTCTACATAAATGAAATGTTTCTATTCGTGAGGACCTGTGTTTAGCTGTTTAGCTAAACGAATGCATAATCGACTGTGTCACTGCTGTTGGTTCTCCAAGAAATAAATTATATGGTTGTTTTGTTGTAGTGTCCACGCACAGCGGCAGTGACATTCCTCGGTTCACTGCTGTCGCTCCCTGATGGTTTGATGAACGCTCCCATGCTCCAACCGTATCCCCACCAGTACAATACGGTGTCCTGTCCAGACCTCAAGGTAACTATAACGCATATTAAAAGTTAAAAAAAAAAAGTTTATTTCTACGCTACCTATCCTTTACCATTTAATTCTTTGTCAATCACATAATGGCTGATGGATCACCCATGAACTATAAGATGATTACTAATATGTATACTATCGATATCGATAGTATACACATGTAATGAATTACATTTATTCTATCTCACGATGGTATTTTTTTTTTTTTATACAACAGCGGTGGCAAACAAGCTTACGGCCCACCTGATGGTAAGCGGTTACCGTAGCCTATGAGCGCTTGCAATACCAGAGGCATCACGCACGCGTTGCCGACCCCGAACCCCCTTCCCCCCTAATGAGCTCTGGCAACCTTACTCACCACAGGAACACAACACAATTTGAAACAAATAATGTTATTTGGCTGCGATCTTCTGTAAGGCGGAGGTACCTCCCCAGGCGGGCTGCTCCAATTCAGAACGAGAAAATCTCGCTGTGCCCTACCTCCTCCTATAAGTCACTGATATAAAGTTCAAATTGCAATGATTTACTAGACTTCGTGAAATGAAATAACTATACCTTGTATAATTAGTAAGACAGTGTCTCTATCATGGTGTTGTGACCGTCTGAATGTTGTTCGCAGGAGCACGTGCTGAACATAGTGGTGCGCGTGTGCCGGCGCGAGGGCGCGGCCGCGGCGCGCTGCGCGGGCGCGTGCGCGCTCGTGGCGCACGTCTGCCACCTGCTCGCCACCGCCACCGTCTGCCACCGCCTGCCCGCATACGTCACTTGCCTGCTGCAGATGCTTATGGTGAGACCATACTTTAATAACTAGTTTGGGGGCTGGAATAAATACATCCAACCCGCACATCTCTGTTGTCGACGAATTTAGGTTTAAGTTATTTAAACGGTTGTCTGGTAGAAATCGCAAACCGCGATAAGACCGCCGATTGTAGGACCTTATCTTAGACTTATAAGCCATTTTGTATACACTGTGTTTTGTTTTTTAAAGGTCCTCAATAAAGTTTTTTTTATTTTATTTATTTCATATTTCACTAATAGTATTATTAAAGAGGTAAACTTTGATTGAATGAATGAATGAATGAAGTTTTTTTATTTTCCTTAAGAACTACACTACACAACCTCAGAATACAGAAAAAAAGACAGAAATGACGTACGATGAAATTTATACGAGCTAATGTGTCGCTAAAAAGCATTGCGCATCCTCCGTGCGCAGCTTTTTAATGTTGCAAGTTGGGAAACGGTGTACCAATTTTAGGGTAATTTTTGTATGTTGGGTACCCAATTACTTAAACGGATTTCTACACTTTAGGCCACCAAACAATTGTTGTGCATAGCAAACGTGTGGTACATGCAGCGCAATTAGTTTCAACCGCAGTGCAATCCGTCCCATATTATATCTCCAATAATTCTAATCAGATTATTCTAGACTTCGTCGTAAAAAACAGGCGTAGCTTCACCTAGATTATCAAACCTTACAAAGTAATTCTTGTAATAAAAAACCTTTGCTAGACAATTATAAGTTGGTATTGCCTACTTGCCCATTTATAGTATAAATTATTAAAAAAGAGAGACGGCTTGAAATAGAAATAAATAATACAAGGTATAAGTACAGTATATGTAATTACATATATTATTATTATGTAAAGACAGTTGCAAACACAAACAAAATGATGGTTTCCAAATCTCTGGTCGCGTCGTTTGTATGATTTTAGTCCAATGCGCTCTTCTTATTTCATCAGTGGGAACCTAAAATTTCATACTACAATTTTACCCTCAAATATAACAAAAAAAATTGGGTGAAAATTTTGGTTATGTTTGCAACACCTTTTTTCAATGTATGAATTTTAGCAATTATTTAGTGATTACAAACTCTAAATGTGCTGCTTACATGTGAAATGTGATCCCATCTTTTTTTTAACATGCCCAGCTGAATTTTTGCAGGTAGGAACAGCACACGATGGCATATTTCAATTTTTTTTGTGACTCCGTACGATTCGACGTCCACAGACCAACTGACATAAACTACTCTTCATGGGATTAGTTTTAGTGGTGACGTTTCACGTTTCGTGAAGTTTCACGCGTGCTTTGATTTCTGTCTTTTTTCTGTATTCTGAGTACACAACTACAATAACACATGGTTAAAATTTTTTGCGCAGCAGAGCTCAAGGAAAACATGGCCTGTTTGTATGTGGAACTACTGAACCGATTCAAAAAATATATATTACTAATAGAAAGCTACATTATCCCTGTGTTACATAGGATATGTTTTATTTTAATAAAAATAACTACTCATTCCGAAGACTCAATATTTGTAAATGAAGTCTTATGAATAATCGCCACTTGGCTTAGGTCCTAAGGAACTATTTTCTAATCTGAGTTAACAGTGCGCTAAGTTAGTCCGCGGCTTTACCGGCTTTTTACTACAAGCCCCTTTCGGATAATATACATAATATGCATCACCTTGTATACTGGGCGTATTGGCATAATATGTCAGACAGAATCGAAGTGAAAGGATAGTTTCTCTCGAAAAGTGAAACTCATTCTGAGAAATAGCGTCTTGACTCTATGACCTACTATCTCTATTGATACGTATTTTTTTATCAACATTTCCTTATAATGTTCCTTTTTTAAAAATTAAGTTTATATTCACCTGCTTATTTTCAGATGAAAAATAAGACAATTGCCAAGGTGGTGAGCGATGGGATATTAGTATTGGCTGACTATACGGATCGGATAGTTGAACTCTATCCTGGTTTAGCTGGTGAGTCCTTTTTTTTTACTCCCAGCAGTCACGTTCTTAGTTCTGACCCCACACTAGGATTCCCTGTGTCGTGGGAATCAGAAACTACGAGTACTATGGTACCATAACGCCCATACGCTAAACATATATTTCAATCATCTTTATAACTAATCACTAAACGTATGTACGAGAAGTTCGGCATCAAGATTGCTAGCTAAAACAACTGATTGGTTGAATTTGAACTGTTTGACCTCAAAATAGTCGATTTTTGCATAACGTTTTTTAAATGAAAAATTACTAATCGTACAACAAACTCTATTGTAAATGCCAATTAGGCGTAGATAAAGCCCCTTTAAGGATAACATACTCATTATGAAGAACTATGCTATTCTAGGTAAAGGACTTTTTATATTCCAAGTTTCAACGAAATCAGTTGTAACGAAACCGAACTAACGAAATCAAACAACAAACATCCACTCACCTAACGTCCAAAAATGAGGATGTAAAACTTTCGCATTTATAATATTAGTGGGATATTGTTTGCACTTTGTACAATAAATAAATATTCCGGACATATTTACACGGTCATCTGATCCCAAACTAGGCATAGCCTGTACTATGGGTACCAGAGACTGATATATATATATATATATATAATAGATAAATATTTAACACCCAGACACAGAACAAACATCTGTGTTCATCACACAAATGTTTGTCCAGCGCGGGAATCGAACCCGCGACCTCTAGCGCAGAAGGCAGAGTTACTACCAACTGAGCTATGAGGACCGTCAAGACAAAGAGCTCAAGTCAAAGTCAAAAGGCTTCATCAAAAGCTCATATGATCGTCTTGTTCCCAGGTAAAATAATAAAGTGGATATGCGCGTGCCTAGCTCAGATATCGACGAGCAGTGCCCGCGACTCGGTGAAGCCGCTGGCTGGCTCGCTGCTGTTGTGTCTCGCCGAGTTCGCAGTGCGATGCGGCCCCACTTACTTATTGCACGAGAAAGATGGCGAGCAGACACTACTGCTTATTATATTCAAGGTTAGTCAACAAATATTGGATTCATCTCTTTAAATTTAAAAACATTTATTTCTAGGTTGTCGCCACTATATTTTCCTGTATAGATATAGTATGAAATGTGTTGCATAGGGATAAAAACTAGAGGACGATAGCTAGATAAGAGGGTTAAGGTTTGTAATAGACATGATGACTTGAAAATGTTTAGAGATTTCCCCTATTATGCATAATAAGTCACTAACTTTATCGGCTCTATAACTCTCGCCCCGTCCTTTTCTAACAGTAAACAAACGAAAGAGGCAGATCTGCTTTTATCTTATCGAGTGATTATGAATAAGAGGGTTAGAAATTAAAGAGGTTGGTAAGATTGATACGACAATATTTAATATTTAAAAAATAACATACAAAATAATGAAAAAATTAGAAACACTTTTTATAAAAATTAACAGTGTAGTAAAACCTACACAATTTTCTCAAAAAGCATAAATCGTGTCAACGACGTATCCGCAATACGAATTATCGTCGTTTCCCATTGAGTAATATTAGCACACGCCGAACCAGTTTACATTGCATTTCTAAGAAAAATCAGGCTGAAAAATCCATTGAGCAGTAGTTTGTTTATCAAAAGCGGACTGCCACTTCTAAAGAAGACGTAACGCTTTACTGGTACTATGCTGGCTGTATGCTCTGCAGCAGTGCGGTGAATGAGGCTATCGCTACCGGTTTCAATGCATTTTGATGTTTTTTCTATCTTCGCTGACGATGACGGGTCAGCATAATCAATATGTTAATCGAGCTAGAAATCGTTTATCCGTGGTTTCCATGACAGTGTAAACGCGGCCGTCGGTAACTATTCTGGAACCGCAATGGCTTTGTTAGTCTTCACTGATGGACGCGAGACGGTTGAATCGTTATAATTTTCTGGTTTTATTGGCTAGCCGGAGCGATGTGTTCTTGAGGCTGGAAGCCGTGCTCGTCAGCGGTGTATGTGACGGTGTAAACGAGTCCGTCGGGCCCGGTATATTTGTACTGGCCTTGTACCTCGATGGCCTGGTGGTCCTCGCTGATCTGCTTTAGGGTTCCGGATTCCTGGCGGGCCGTGCCGTCACTGGTTTCGAACCTGGGGTAGAAAGAGTCTTGTTTGTTTCGTACTTTTGAATTTAAGTAGAAACCGAAGTAGAGAAAAAGAATGGGACTTTTCAAATGTTTCTGTCAGTTTAAAATTGGTTCTTTCAAAAATTCATACTTTCAAAGACAATGTTCAAAGATGTTTGTTTTTCGTTAAAGGAAGAACAAATTCTTGAAAAAATGCTTTAATCTCGATTAAGTTTGAGTTAAGATTCAGAATACGGGCCAAAGTCGACTATTTAATCATTAAATCAGAAGCGTAATATTAAATACCTACGTGCAAAAAAGTCTCACTTAAAAGTAACTGCCGAGCTAAAACAAGCACTTAAGTTCACAAGAATATCCGCTGACTTTATTTGGTGGAATAGCCAAAAAGGACGTTTTTAAGAAATACTCACGCGAAGTTGTATCCGGTTGGGTTGACGTCAGCATCCTGCTTCAGGATGTAGACTGGGTGCTCCGGCTGCTGAGGGGCCGCCAGCGCAACGGCGAACAGTGCAAGGGAAACCAACACCTGAGGAGACAATACATTTTCAAACTTTTCTAAACAGTAATAAGGTTCATATTTAGTTGCGAGAATACAAGGTTTCACGAAGCTAATTAGTCGGAGGGATCGAGGTTTTCCTTGAAAGGATTTACCACATAATAGAAAGAAGATATTAGAATGGCCTTCTAAGTTTGTTTGGTACAAAACCATGACATTGCATATTTGCACTGCCAGCGTTTACAGGGTTAGCTTACATGTCCGTAATGTTAATTTATGTGTTATCCGGGAGTTGGGCTCACAATAATTGGTGGCGCGTCTATCCCGGCCCTTAGCCTTTCTAACGACATTCGGCTGTTCTGTGGAAATTTTGATCACGGATTCGGTAGAAAAATTTAAACTTACGATTTTATGCATTTTGAAAGTGCGTGGGATGTGTGAGCAGGTTACTACTAGGCTGGGATCAGCTGTTGACTGTGCATCTCTCAGCCACCACAGCTCTTTTTAAACCAAACACTAATTGATGACAACACTATATTTTACACACGCGTAATATAGTGCTAATGCAGTGAGGCGGGTGTCCTACTAAAATTATATTTGGTGCTATATTGTTACGTACATTTCTATTTGTTTTATTGCGAAGACTTGTTAACAATTTGACCTCTATTGTCTTGTGTCAATAGTGACCTGGACAACGGCAGTTGGAAGAAAAATGGAATGTTTAACTTTTAATTGGCTATTTCAAACTTTTGATGAAATTTTTATTTCATTTCATTTATTCTATTTTTTTTTATTTTTTTTTGTTTTGTTTGTTTTATTTTTTCCTCTCTGTATATCTATATATCCTTTAATTTCCATAGTTAGGTACCTAGTTTATTTATTTTTGAATGTATAAATCTCTTTTAGTCCCTAGGTCGGGCACTGGAAATTGCGACACAGTCTATACTTCTGCAATTTCCAGTATTCTAAATTGTATCCCGTATCCATGCATTTACGTTCAAATAAATAAATAATAATAATAAAATAATAATTCATGCTCCATATACATTTATTTTTAAGTAAGCTTAATTTAAAAACTTGATCATAATCTGATAAAAAGTAATTAGTAAAAGTAAGTAATTAGTTGGTTGCGCAGAGCGCGAGACTCCATACCACCATACTGAATTATCCGGAATATTGCGGGCGCATTTTTTTTTTTCAGATAACATAATTTGAATTTAATTTTGTGAATATGTGCAAATTTCATTCATGTAATGTTTTCAGGTATTATACGCTGTGATGAAAGGAACAAATGGATCTGATATCGAAGGCCTAACGCTTCCCGTGGACGAAGACTTTGACCCCAACATTCAGCTGGACAATTTATCGCCAAAGACATCACCGGCGTCGACCATAGACGTGAAACTATGGGCACAAACGGTAATTTCATCCTACATGATTTTGCACAGTAATTTCTTGAGGTCATGAAACTAGAGATGTAACTATTAGCTCATTAACATACAAAGGGTATTTAAATATTTTGGGAAACAACAAAATAGTATAAAAGCATAATTGACTAACGTTTTAAATTTTCACAGCAAATAAATTACTACTATTTTGACCTAAATCATATTCTTCATAATCTTATTCGAGGATGTCTCATTGAATAAAGTCAAGTTAGTCCTATCTAATCTGGACTCCGTGACTTTGCCAAGTGCTGATGCATTCTCGAGCCAGCCGTCGATTGATGGGTGGTTCGATGATGCATTAGCACTAAGGTAAGCGAAGGAACATCGATGGGTTTTTAGTCGGTATGCCGTTGGTTACCCGACATACCCCTCCAGATCCCCCGGCATGCGTAACGCATATTCAAAAAAAAAAAAATCTTAAAATAGAAGTGTTTGTTCGTAGGAAAGATTACTAGGAACTCCATATGAACAAGGATACAAAACGCCCGTATAAAACGCAATATGTTTGCCATAACAGATATGCACACAACTGGTACTATTCCTTGGGCACTGGCCTCTCTGGTCCGGCTGTCAGCTGTCATCCAGCGTGTGCGAACAGCACGACAGTCCGTCGCTAGGCCAGGAGCTGGGCCCCGCGGTGCTGACGGCGCCGCATATTCAGCTGATGCGCTTCAGCGACTCTACCCTCGCGTCACTTATAGAACTACCTGCGCTGGATATGCCACCTGCGGCTGGGGGGACTACTCCTGGTAAGAAATGCTTCAAATTTTGCCATAGCCCGCTGAAAGCAGAGGTTGTTTTTTTTTTTTGGGAGAGTGTGATAATGTTCTCCCTGATATTGGACAGCTTGATTTAGCACAGACCGATAATACGAAGTACCTGTATGGAGCAAAGTCACTGAACTGCTCAAATCGAAATCAGTTGGATTAGAGATCAGTAACGTTTTGATCAATGAGTAAGGTTAGAGTAGTGATTGAAAACCGCGTGGCTACAGTAAACATAAAAAGTGGTCGCGTAATATCAAGCGGCGCATTGTCGGGTCGTACAACATAGGGGCATACCTTGGTTTTATACAGACTATTTCGCGCATTAAACGTATAACTTGATGTTGTTATATCATCAGAATTGTGTATCTCAATGTGTCTTTCCCCTCAGGTCTAGCCACATCGGACCGGCAAGTCCGCGTGTTGCTACGAGACATCGCAGGCAAGGCTTGCTGGGACGCATCTGCGCTATACTACGATCCCTCCGTCGCAGCCGACGAGCCGCCCGCCGCACTGCCTTTACCAGACAGGTGTGTGCTACCATACTCCCGTACAATTCACCCTTGTTACACTGTCTACACTTGTTCTTGCTATGGGGATTTACTGTGATTCTTATTGCCATTCAAAAGTAGATCGAAACAAAATTGACAGCACTGTTTTGACACGATTTTGACCCATAAATCTTTGTGACTTTGAAGTTAGTCACCGCATAAAATAAAGCTTATGCTTGGAGTTTCACTTTGTGATCAATCCAAGACGAGGGAATCCATAGAAGAGCCAAGGTCACCGATAGACCTCTCATAATTAGCATGTTGATGCACGCACGGCCTTATAGCTCGTAGAACCGACGGCCGTTGGGGAATAAAGGTTCTCGAATAGCGACCACGAACCGGGTCCCGTCCCTGCGTTTCCACCCCGTCAGGGTAATGGCTTCCTCAAAAAACCTCCCTCTGGCAACAGCCCAAGCCGAGGTCCGTACCTAAGTGGTGCCCTTGCGCTCGTTGCCAAACCCTAACCTTTTTTCGGCAGTAGCGCCCTCTGCGCTCGCCTAGCCCGGTGTAGCTGGCAGTGGTTGTAAGATACCCACAGCATAAAAATCCGTTCGAAAAAAGAAAAAAAAACCACGAACCGGACGACGCAGTGTAGGAATAACCCCCGATGGACGATGCCATTTCAAAGGCCGCGGGAAGTCGTTTCACGACATTTCAAAATGATCCTTAATCCTTAAAGCCTATGTCCAGCAGTGGAGTACTTCAGGCTGCTAAAGTAAACAGTGTCTGCAATGTCCCACAGCACGGAGAGTCCGCGAGACAATACGCTGTCGTCGTTGCCTCCGCCGCTGCCGCCCGACCTGCTGCCCGATTACAAGAACTCGCCGCCCGACAAACATCAACTGGATCATGTAAATTAAATAAATAAATAACACCCAACAGTCACATCTGATACCACAACAGGAACCCCTGTGTCGTGGGTATCTGAAACTACGAGTACGAGTACCAGTATCACTACACTCAAATCCGGAATAAATATTTGCAGGTAGTGCAAACATTGTCCCGCAGCGGGAATCGAACCCGCATCCTTTGCGTCTCAGACGGGCATTCGCTCGCTGCGCCGCTAAGAAAGTTTAAAATTTGATTTATTTGGTTCCTAACGTGTGCGTTTATGTACCATTGAAAATAGTTCTGGTTCTCCTCAAACAAGTTATGTTGAAAACAAAGTACAACGCAAGTGTATCAAGAACCAAGGGCATCAATAATTGCTTCCTTTTTTTTAATAATAATAATAAATATTCCTGACATATCACACACGGTCAACTGATCCCAAACTAGGCATAGCCTGTACTATGGGTACCAGAGACTGATATACATATACATAATAGTTAAATATTTAACATCTATGCATTATGTTGCCTATGTTACCCATGCGTGTCTATGCATTTTTATATATATAATTGATTTTTATCTACAGGAACATTTATTTATTTATTTATTTATTTATTAAGATAACAACATCATAACAGGTTTTTTTATTAAGCCCTAAGGCGATGTTATATCTAGGTACCTACTTAACTTAATTTATTAACAATACTAATTAATATATTTTGTCTCAATGACAAGCTGTGCCATTTCCATATATATTTCCATATGATATGACAAAATGTTACATAAATGTACTATTATACGTTTGCATCCGCATACCATGCGATTCGCTAGCATTTGCACAAAGTAATAAACCCATAGTGGTAACACCTCCCAGCAAATCCTGACAAAAAACATTAGAGCCTCTCGCATGAAATAAAGATGTTTTTATTTAAAAGTATCGGCCTTCCTATATAATCATTCGATTATTTGATTGCTTATTTTAACGATAATGGTAAAACTATTGGTTGAATGAACCTGTTATTTCAGGTACTGGCATACATAGGTCACACATCACCTGAAGTGGTATGCGGCCACCGATTGGACGAGGCCGGTCCATCGCCACTCCCCGCGGGGGCCGAAGACGAGTTGGTAGCTGCTTTAGTTGCGCATAGGAACAGTGAGCGGCAGTACTTGACACAGATAGACAGGTATATCTTCAATATCACGACTTTTATCTCCAAGCATGGTAGACAAACTTTCAGATCTCCAGGCAGATCAGATGCTTGAAGATGTCTAAGGAAGTCAGAGTCAGAGACCATTTTGGCACATGCCCACATTTTGTAGTAGTATGTATTCCATACGTGATAAGTTGCAAGCCATCGCCGCTTATAAGTATACTTACTGGTTTTCTCTTGATGTTTTATGCACGTATTGAAGACCATTTAAAAAAATTTGATCAGAAAAACTCGTTTGTTCTCGAATGATATACCTATGAATGATATTTTGTATTTCCAGTTTTGAGGACGAAGAACCAGTGACATGGTGTGGCGAGGAAAGCAAAAGCGAGTTCGCTCAGTGCCGACAGCTAGCGGCCCAGCTCGGAGTGCTAGCGCCGGCGAGGCGGAACCAAGCGCATCTGCTACGGAGGACCGACAGACTGCTAAGGGAACTGAGGAACTTGGATGCACACAGGTAACATAAGGAATGGACATACTTGGGTAACATAGGTAACATAAGGCATAGACATGCATGGGTAACATAGGCAACATAATGCATAGAAATGTATGGGTAACATAGGCAACATAAGGCATAGACAGACATGCATCGGTAACATAGGCAACATAAGGCGTAGACATGCATGATTAACAAGGCATGGACGAACATAGGTAACATAAGGCATAAGGTATTGACATACACAAGTAGCATAAGTCATGGACATACACAAGTAGCGTAAGGCATTGAAATGCATGGGTAAAATAAAGCTGGTTCACACATAGATAATATAAGGCATGTAAAACATAGATAGCATAAAGCATGAACAAACATAGAAACAGCTTGGACATGCATAAGTAATATAAGCAATGGATAGATAACATTGAGATAAAGCTCCCACAATGCCACCCTTTAAGCCTGTACTATGGGTACCAGAGACTGAGAACAAACATCTGTGTTAGTCACAAATGTTTGATGTCATAAATTGCAGCAAGATCAAAAATAACTTAATATCTTGATTAGATAAAATGCTTAACACCGTTTTTATTGATTTCAGGTGTCGTGAAACACACAAAATAGCGGTTATATACGTGGGAAAAGGACAGGAAACGAGGAACGAGATTCTTTCTAACCGCTGCGGCAGCCCGGCTTATGAAGCTTTTCTCGCCGCGTTGGCTTGGGAGGTAACATGTTTAGAGTCTGAAAGAAAAGCGACCAATATGTGAAACGGTTTAAATAAACGGTCTAAATATCGGTTAAAATTATTTCCACTTCTTTTTTCGCGAGTATAATGTATATGTTATGTCTACCGATTGTTTTGTTTCACTGTATTTCAACTATACCAACGCGATATTCATATTTACGGACCGCCCTATGCATCGTAAAACGCGTAAGATTTTCGATCACGTCTTATAAGATTCAGCCCCGACGGACGGAGTAGCGGCGAAGCGACTGAATCGATGAAAAAATGAAACTTAACCTTATTTTATTTTATATACGGCTACAATCACAAAATCGTACAGCGCCTCTTGCATAGGGTAGGAGGCACATGATTGTTTAGAATAGCCGCCTTTAAACGTACGCGCTTTACACGTTGTGCAAGACTCCGCATCTGAAGGCGTTGGATATGTGATTGCGCGTGGTATCCGTCTCACATAAAGCCTTTCACACACGGCAGCTATAATGTAAAAATGTATATTATAGCACGATACATCTCAATAGCACGATATTTCTCATTGCATCTTTTCATAGAAACTGACAGAAGATACAAAGATGTAAAAAGATACATTATAGCTGCCGTGTGTGGTCTCCTGACGGTTTCTATGGAAAGATATAATGAGATGTATCGTGCTATAATATACATTTTTACATTATAGCTGTGTGACGCGCTTAATGCGCGGGAAAAAGTGTGTGTCTAAAGGTAGGATTTTAACAATGGATTGCTCATGACCGCTTTATTTTCCTCTACACGATATCCTGCACGCTGCATTCACGCGGTAAAGCGCTTCCTTTTTATGTAGCACGCTCCAAGCAGTCTTCCGCACGTTCTTTCCTACGCGATGGCGTGCGCAATCAATGGCGCTAAAAGCGCGTACATGTAAAGGCGGCTAATTAGGATTAACGGTCCATTGGCGCTGTACCTTATACTTAAAACCGTGAATGTTTGAAGGTGGAGTTGGAGAGCCACGTGGGCTTCACGGGCGGGTTGCGAGGCGGCGGCGGCGGCGGCGTCAGCGCGCCCTACATCGCCACACTGACGCTGGAGGCGCTGTTCCACGTCGCCACTAGGATGCCGGCCGACACGCCTGATGCTATTCTCAATAAGGTATGTTGTATGTCTTCATCCTACATCCCGTCGGATTCGGCTGAACTGATTCGGATATTTTGTATGAAGGTAGCTTAAAGTTTTTTTTTTATATTATCTGCAATCGGGTCTGCAGCCATAATCACATGTTGTCTTGGATGATGTGTATAGGGTGTGGTTCCATTAAATCTAACACCGTATAGTTTGGAAGAAGCTAATCAGTTTCTCTGGTCTAGGTTTAGGATTTGCCATTTTGCCATCTTGATGATCCATGTGAGAACAGAGTAGTTATATTTTAGTAACTTCCGTCCGCAGTTTTGGTCACGTACCGGTTAAAAAGTGGCCTATGCCACTCTCCAGCTTTTACCACGCAAAAAACACGATATCCGCATGTTATTCGGTTTTTCTTGTGTCTAAATTAATTGTTTGCTATTTTCCTACTGACTATGTCGATTAAAAAAAATGTATTTATATTTGCCCTCAGACCCGGCACCTGGGTAACGACGAGGTGCATGTAGTGTGGAGCGAGCACTGGCGCCCTTACAAGCGCGATACGTTGCCGACTCAGTTCTGCGACGTGCTCATTGTACTGTATCCGTTGCCAGGAGGCTTGCTGCGCTGCACTGTGTCTAGGAAACCTGATGTAAGTATCATCATCATCAGCCTGTAGAAGCCCACTGTTCGACATAGCCCTCCCCCAAAGAGTGCCACGACGAACTTTAGTATTTTTACCCATGGCCCGTTGTCGACGATTACTCATTGGTATACAAGTTTTTACTTAGTTCGGTAATAAGGGCTACTTTGCAAGTGTAATACTTAAGAAAAATAAGTAATTATCCTTTTTATACAAAAAAGGCCAAAGTTTGACCACAATCCCACCTGATGTTAAGTGACGATGTGGTCTACGGTGTAGCACGATTGCCAAGAACAGCGTTTCCCATTTGCCGGGTCGCGACCCGGTACCGGACCATCAACGACTTGTAGTGGAACCAAACCCTTAGGATAAAACTTTCGTAATATTCCGTGAACTTGGATTCTTTAGTAAAAAATAAGGAGCATCTCCATACTTCGCACTAAAATTTAGTGACTAAATAGGCGATACCAAAATATGGCTATAATACCAGCTTGGGTTTAAAAGTATTAAGTGGGTCACATAGGGGCAGTGTGAAAATTATCGGACCATGGCAGATGGCACTGTTTGGGAAACACTGGCCTAGAAGAAATCTATTCACTCCGGTCTTGAAGACACCCAAATTATAGGTATTCGGAAACACATATATTATGTTAATGCAGGTGTGCGTGTTCGGTCCGCTGTGGGAGGAGAGTATAATCGGCGTGGCGTGCGCGGGCGCGCTGGTGCGCGGCGCGGGGAGCGCGGGCGGGCGCAGCGTGCGCGCCACCATGCCGCTGTACCAGCACGCGTACAGCGAGCGCGCGCGCGCCCTCGCCGCGCTCGTGCACCACCACACGCTGCCCACCACCTTCGAGCGCTTCGTGGAGCGCGTGCGCGAGCCGCTGCCCAGCTACAGCGACCAGCCGGCGGGTGAGATATTACACAGCATTACAGGTTATGGGTCCAGAAATTGGAGGTCACCTATAAGAACACTTATCACCATAATGACCTCTGATGCATACGTAAGATATAAAATCACGCCAGCTTAATATGGATATTATAATAATTACGATTCAGAAAACAAGTTTATTTGCAATTTCTTGTAAGTGAAGAGAGCAAACAACGAACTTCCCTATTTATAAACTCTACCTCTCACTACTCATACATATTGAAAATTGATAATAGTTGTAATGTATATTTCAGCTTATGGAACTTGGCTAACTTGAAGTTCGATAAACCGATGTGATTTAGTTACTCAAAAATAAAAACATATTGCGCATCCAAATGGCTAACTTCACGTTGCGATAGTGCGATTTCTTTTAGTAACCCTTAACTAACTTCGGCTCGATAACTCTCGCCCTGTCCTTTTCTAACAGTAAACAAAAGAAAGAGACTAACATAATTTTAAGAACCGATTATGAATATGAGATTAAGAATGTAGCCATTAGAATTCAATAGATTTTTACTAGGCCCGTAACCTGTTATAGACAACATTTAGAATCGAAAATAAAAATTATAATTCATCATTCTAGTATAGTCCAATAAGCCTACATTACTACATTGTTATGAGATGCCTCCACTCAAAATTGCAATAGAAAACTAACATAAGACTCTACTAGCAACTAAACGTAACTAATAATTCCAGATCAAGGCACAGGCCGGCTAGCTGCCGCATTGCTCGACCACGCGTGGACCAGCACCACTGAATCGCATAGCGTATCACCGCGCCCGTCCAAGCGTCTCGGTCCGTTCAAACGGCCACTCCCCTCTCAAGTACCGGCCGCCCCTCACACGGCACCCATCACTTCCACGCCGATGTCGATACAACCTGCCCCTCCGGTTAGGAAGAACCGGTGAGCATCACCGGTTCATGCAAAAACGTACTTATACCTGATTTCACCTGCAATCTCCTGATTTTGGCCTATTCTATGGCATTCTGATGAAATGAGTGTGAAATGTACCTTTTTGATTTACTTGCTTAGATTTAAGGTACCTTTTCATTAGACTGACTCGGACGCAACGGATTTTGGTTTATTTGTATGAATTCTCATAACAATACTGCGTTCACTATCGGTACCGCCGTCGGTGGTGACCTGTGTATGCATTGCGGCCGCTGCGGGCCAGTCGACACTGACCATTAGGCATTAGGAGTAAATGGTAGTTATTTTCTTAAAATTCGGTCTCACCCGATAAAGACTGAAAAGACTTACCTCGAGTAGTTATAATTGAATTATAATATTTTTGTTCAGTTTATTGGTTCCGTCAGTCTTTTTCAGTCTGCTTCGGACCTTAATTATTTTATTTCGATGTGATACGTATTCAGGAAGTAAAATCATGCACGTATTAATGGAGTTGCATGTGTTCTGTGAAATGTTCAACATAGCTTGTCCAAATATTTATTTCATGTCTAGAGTTTGAACCATAGAGAACCCTCTATCAAATCTTAGCTTTTAACCTGATATTTAGGCAAGTTCCATACAGAATACTGGATCTGGAATTGACATTATTGTTATTTTTTTAATTTATTAATATTATGTTATACAATTTTAATTTACTAATGATTTGTAAGAAAAAGTTGTGCAGATCGAAATGTAGTTGATTTTTAGTAGCAACCATAATAATAACTATAATTTAAAAAATACATATAAAAAGTATGTCTACGTTATTTATCTTTAATAGAAATTACATTCAAATAATATTCATAAAATTATTTGTTGAGCATTATATTTTCCTACTTGGCTACTTAATTCGTCCATTATGAGATTATAGCACTATGGACTCAATCATTTGAAGTACTTAATATTTTGTAAGCTTTCCAACGTCAGTAGTATTTTACAAGTAGGTGATCTGTAGTTTTTATATGCTTTCTATAAGTTGATCATTTTCATATTCCTTTGCGTAAACATTTTAGCTATTAATAGGAGTTTTATTGAGATGCCCAACTTTGCATTGGTTTTTTGTATATATGTAAACTAGCTAAAGCTTTAACTGTTGTAGTTTTGTTATGCATTTTATTTATTTTTTGCCTATTGATAAAGATTCAAGTATTTTTCATTATGTAGTTTTCAATATCTTGATGTTTGCTCGTGAAATAGAAACGCTTTGTGATTTTCTTATTAAAAAAATACAATTTTTATCAATGTGGGGTATTTTTTTCAAACGCACCTTGCTGGGGTACTTAAATCAAGTCTCGTCATCTCATTGTTAAAAACTCTGTAACGTATGCATTAAGAAAAAATAGATTAACAAGTATTTTTATAATTTTAGCGTTATTCAATGGAAAACCCCCTTCTCTTGGCATACATATTCTTGCGTAACCTATATTCTAGTAGTGCCTGACGACATTCGTTTTGTACCTACAGTAAAATTATACATTCCATTATTTTAAAATTCTTTGTCTTTAGAAAGCTCTTGAATACATATTTATAACCTGTTTTTTTCTGAGATTAAACATAATTATGTTATAATTTAATATTTATTATAATTTATGCATTTATCGTTTACCTTTTGAACAGTAAATTCTTGTGCATTCCATTAGAAATTCCCATGAATCTGTATTGTTTCTCAGTATCTCCTAGTTTATATATTTTATTTTCAATTTAACTGCTTTTTTCCACTTAATAGAATCAGTATTTGATAGATGCTAAGACTGACACACTAAATATGTATTGTAATAAGCACGTGTTATTATTAAATTTTAATTCATATTTTATTAAACAATGTGGTGGTATTATTTATAACTTATATTGTTCTAATTTATTAATGTTGAAAACAGTAATGTAATAAAGCTTTGAAAATTGTCACATCAATACAAATTGTAACCAGTAATCAGACAATGTAACCAATTTTTATATTTAAAACCATTCAAAAATAAATAAAGTTTTGCTAAACTTTCTTAAGTTTTTTATTAAAAGTACCATATAAAGTTACATTATATTTTAGGAAGCAAATATTTACACTACTTCTGTATACATACAAGTACCTACCTTGTTTTACTAGTTTTTAGGTAGCTTATACATTCCTCCCTGCAAGATAAGCTGATGAGTCCTAACTTTAGTGTCCAAGAACTGTCTCAGCTCCTGAAGGCTGCATTCAGTGCCTGGAGCTTGTGATGCAAACATCTTTAACATCTGATGAATGCGGTCCAGAGGCAAGGAGTCTAGATTTGTCAACATTCCTACTATATAAGACCAAAACACCTGCAGTTCACCTTCTCTCTGATCATGAGCTGAAGCCATCGCACTCTCTGCCTCGTCATCTTCACAGATCATTTCCTGGACCTGGTTTGAAGAAGCAGAACCCTTGTTAGGATCAGAACCATCTACTAAAACAAAATGATCAGGGCTCTTCTCCGAAATCAGCCCCATTGACTGCCAGTATGTGATTTTTCTCCTCAAAACAGTCACAGGCACTTTCATAACCTGATGAAGTTCATCGATTGACCAATCAGGCTTATTTTGAAAATGCATTATCAAAGTTGCATTGAATGGTGAGACAGTTAAGTCTAATTTTTTCTCTCCAATTTCTATTTCAATATTTACATTACCAAGATGAGGCTTCCAGCTCAATGTTCTGTTGCCTTTTAAAGCTTCAAATGATTTGGTATAGGCTTCTAGATGTTGCTTTATTTCCTCTGGAAGTTCCAAGCTTTCATCCTTGAATGGAGGCCAAAACTGAGCTGATAGTATCATAGCACTTGATGTGAACTTCTTATTCAGTTCCTCAATACTCTTCTCTTGTTGTATCAGAGCATTAATTCGTTTTGAATCTGAAATATCTTTCAGCATCACTTCACAGAAATGAAGTTGTGATTCTCCAAATCTCAGTTTTAGAAGCTCTAAATATCTTATTTCCCTCTCTGTGTTTATGGCACTTTGAGCCAACAATCTGTCTGCTAAGAGGGTCCTGTACTCATTTACAAACAGTTCTTTGCTACCATATACATTGACAAGCATGGAAATGATGTCATTTGCTCTTCTATCACTGGAATTTACTTTAGGATCTGCATCAACTGGATCAGGAACCCACTCATCCCAAATCTCATCTTTATCCTCATCACCATCAGGTTCAGCAGCAAACTTGGCCAGCTCTTCAGCCAACTCACAGCCAGCACCTTCCTCTGTGAGACTACTTACTACACTCCTGACGGTATCTTCTCGGTTTCTCAGGTAGTTTTTGACAGGCTTAGTGACAGTCTCTAAAATTACTCCTGAGGGGTCAATGTATCTCAAAGCTTTGATTGTTGAAATATATGCAGTAAGTATATCAGGGGTATTCACTCCGGGATGCAGCAGTCTCGTTTCTAGAGCACTTTGCAACTTTTGACATAAAGTTGGTCGCAGATCAGTCATTTGCAAACCTATTCTAATGTCCTCAACTGCGGGTAGGGAATCTGGATATTCAATAATGATATTGAAAAGCTGGTCTATTCTCAACATTGTGTAACTGTGATGCATAAAGTAGCTCAATTTCTGTCTGAACTTTGATATAGCATTTTGTACGTATGTGTCATCAGCGGGTGGTTTGGAGGAGCCTGCACAGTATATTCTCGTTAACCATGATACAACTGTAGTTTCAAGCCAGTCGTCTAAAAACCCCATGTGAGAAACATCAAATGAGCCAGAACATAGTTTTTGCATATGAGATTCTATTCTCACTTGACTGAAGCTTGTTAGCACTTGACCAGCAAGTCTTTCGAGTAACTGCAACTCCATCAGTTTCCTGTTAGTGTCATGGAACACTTTGACAATATATGCACAATTGCACTCGGAAAAATCATTCCAACAGCCAGAGCACATAACATCATCTCCCATATCTGGATTTTCATACTCATTATCAAAAACATTGAATGAGACTTTGTAAAAATGGTTTATAATCACATGAAAATCTAGTGGCAATTGAGAAAGCAGGGTGGCTCTTACTAGTTGGTTGAAACCTAAAGTCAAATCTCTTTCTCCATAAATGAGTTTGTTTTCATTACAAGTATTGTTTAAAATCGTAAGTCGTGTAAGAATAGCAGCAAAGCTTGATACAGATTCATACAGATCGGTCACAGCAGACTTGAAAAGTTGAAATCCCTTTATTTCTTCTTCCACTTTAGTAAACTTTGACCAAAACAAAGGCGCCACATGTTGACGTAAATATTTCTCGATGTGAATAAGCACCAGATCCCGTATTTTCACCTGAATTCCCAAGCCGAAGATAATTTCGTGTATCTCTTCATACTCTGCAGTAGAGCAATCTGATATTAATGAATCATTGAGAATTGGAAAAGCATAGTTTATCTTGTTCCAGTATACCTTCAGATCCTCTTGGTTGTGAGACATTTTTGTGGATTCCCCACAAACCCACAAACCTAATTACAATAAAATCCACTCTCCCACCCAAACAAAACAAACAACTCCCACTGTTTTGTTTACGGCAATTTCCAAAACTATTGTTTGATTGAAGACTTTGTCTGTTTTTTTTTTTTTTTCGCCCTAACGGGCAGGCTAAAGTCCGAGTCCACACCACCTAGTCTGGCGTAGGGTAATTTGACTTTGTCTGTTATATACAAAATTACTCTATGGACTCTGGTGAAGCTTTATTCACGAGTTGCCTAAGTAACTAAATGTGACTTCGCCAGCATTATTGTTTCGGATAGTGGCGAAGCCAAGAAGACAGTCATATTGTTTAGTGGCCTTACGGGAGTGACATGTCACTATGTGACAAAACCCGCAAATTAAGAAAATAAAGCTTAAAAAAAAAACTCTATGGACTTTATCATTTTTTTTTTCAAGTTTTTCCCCTTTCGGGATGGCAATGGCATCTAGGCCTTACCGCCAAGTCTTACGTGTATATTTCTTCGTGGTTCTTTATATCTTTCATCTTCATTGTAACTTGACCATGACTAAGAAGTCTATGGACTGTGTTGAACGTAAACGGTGAATCTGTTTACGACTTTGAAGCAAAGACCAAAGACTTTAGATCACAGAACACTATTACTACTATTACACTATCACTATTACTGCTTGCTTTAGATCACAGAACACCTAATAAATACACTCAGACAGACTCTCTCTCTCTCTATTGATGCTTTTTTTTAGTTTTATGGCTTCTGCTGTTTTTACAGTCAATATTGCCATTCTCAAGTATATATGAATGTCAAGTTTGTTCCGAAGAAAGTGGTGGCGGTATTATTCAAAACTTCAAATCTATTTGCTAAAAACAGTCCCGTTCTATTTGCCTAAACTCGTGTTATGGTCCTAGCACTCCTAGCTTTAATGTTTAAAATTATAATACCACTATGTTAAAATTATAATTATACAAAATTAAAATAAAACAGCAAAGTTAAACAACTTTCAAAAATGGCTGAACATGAAGTTCTTGACTTCTTACATTAGATGGATACAGTCAATATTGCCAATGTCATGCAACCCAGTCATGAATCTCAAATGCACAGAGTACTTTTGTTTAAATACCCTCAAATGCTTGCATCTCACACAGAGTACTTTTGTTCAGATTTAACCATAATATGTAAAAAAAATGCATGTCTCGCAACGCAGTCCAAGTAGATACCGCCAATGTTGTGAGATCTAATGTAAAACCAAGTCCATTTATTTATTCAGTAACTTTGTCATAAAATATTGTTCCCTCCCTAGTTATTTTTTGTTTTATTTGAGCGCTAATAATAGTTAGATTTTGTTGTATGTAGATTCAACTGCTGTATGCGTAAGCCAACTTCTAGCTGTTGTCACACAGAGTCATTGATATTCAGCTCTGAATTGAAAACTACTGAACACAGGAGTTTCAGTGAAATAAAAACACCAAAGATCCTTACATGGCAAATATTTATTATATGTTTTCAGTGTATGGGCTCTGGTTGCTGGGTTATGAGTAATCCAAATCTCTTCTTTATTGTAATTCTTTGTCTTGAGTATTTGTCTTCAGGTGAAAAGCGAGCTGTAAATTAAAACAAAGATTAAAAATCTTGTTCAGACATTGATACTCACCATATTTTGTTGAAGTTGAATGACTCTTACCTGGATGTGCAGAAAGTGTAGGCTTTCCAGATGGATCAATAGTCTGAAATAAAATAAATAGTAATGATAAATTCATTTGACAAAGGTCTGTAAAACATTATGTAGGAAAATTATAATGATCATTAATATTTCTGTGCGTGAACTTAAAGTAAAAGTTACATAGTAGAGATTTTTAAACTTAGAACTGAACGCGCTACCACTGTGTCTACACTTGCTTAACGTCAGCGCTCGTTCCAATGTTTGAGGGGCATCAGATTTCGAATAAACCTTACCTAGGTCTAATTAATCGAAAAGCAAAAGGAATCTGTCAACCTGCCAACATTCACTAGTTTTCTATCAACAATAGGTACTTAAATAAATAAATATTCCGGACATATCACACAAGGTCAACTGATCCCAAACAAATAATTAGCACCCAGACACAGAACAAACATCTGTGCTAATCACACAAATGTTTGTTCAGTGTGGGAATCGAACCTGTGACCTCTAGCGCAGAAGGCAAAGTTACTTACTACCAACTGAGCTATGAGTCATACATAGGTAATTAGTTTATCATTTTACACGTGTTTGGAGGTTAGCATGTTATCATCATAAAAATAACAAACAACTTACGGCCAGTGTGTACTGCCTATCGCCATTTTCGTTCAAGAAGTATCTGAGATACATAATTGATTGTTTTGTAACAAATAGGCTAAGCACGAGAGTCGAAAAGGATGTTATTTTCGTTCGTTCTCTTCCTGTAGTCAAGAGTTCATCACAAATTCACAATCACATGAATCATAAACAAAGCAGTGCTGCCAGCCCTGAAATTCGATTTTCCCCCAGACCACCCCATAGAGTAACTTTTTATATACGGGACCACCCCCAGACTCAGTGTAAAATACCATAGATTCAAAAATATTTTCCCTAAAAAGTTTAAGTAGCAAAGTAGGTATTCAAACTTATATTGCAAAATCATACTTTTTACTGTAAACTTAAATTCCTAAATTCTAGTGGAAGTTCTTCCTCAGAATTGACCTGCAACACACGCTCAATATTTTTCCCTAAAAAATATACCCCGTGCACCAAGAAATACCCTAAATTTAGGGGAGAATACAGAATACCCTAAGTTGTTCACCTCAACACGAAGGCGCACATTTGTTTGGCCACAGATAACATAGTACTATACTTAAACTTTATTTACAGAAAGAAAATTTAAACTAATACAAGTAAATATTTACAAATTACACAAGAAACAGTTGAGCCATCTAAAGACCTTTACAAACGATCTATAGATAGCTCAACTGATCCAGATCACTACCAGTCGGAAGCGTATACTAGGTTTGGCAGCTTGACAATTGACAGTGACAACAATACTCTGGTATCGTACATGGTAGAGCCATAGAATAAGGAGCCTCTTCACTCACGCAGTAGTAGGTAGGGCCCAGGGCCCACCCACCACTCATATCCATCCAGTACAGTATCTACACATTTGACAAATATGACGCTTGTCACTTTCGTCTTTCATTCATTCATGACATGACAGAAAGAAGTGACATGACAGACAGAACTCAGAGTCAGAGAGAAGAGAACTTTTAGGTCGGCTTTGGGATTTGTTGATGTTTTTTGCGTGTGACAAAGAAATGGATTACTAGATAATTTATGCGGCGAATCCTTAGTAATTTGTATCCAATTAGCCCTTACCGCAATATGGCAAATTTACCCCCTCGAAAAATATCCGCCTCGAGCAAAACCAAACAAGATGCAACGCCTCTTCAAATTCTTTTACAAATGGGATTTCCAAGACATCGAGCGTAAGTTTCGATCTTGAATTCTGTTCCTACTCAAAGAAAATCTTTGGGTAAATTTATATGTATCTATCGAAATACGATACCGATATCGAAATGTTTTCACACATGATATTCGGCTTGAAATACATTTCAACCTCGCTGCACATACTCGTTTCAAAAGTTTCAAGTCATAAGTTTTTATTCAGGTTGAAAGCTCTAGCTGCTACTGGTAACCGCAGCGTCCAGCTGGCTTCCGACTGGTTACTGACTCACGTAAACGATGCGTTCATCGACTCTGATGAGCCTCGGGAGTACATCTTCTATGCCAGCCCCACTGGGCCCTTGTTGGCGCAACTTCTGGAGTTCTGGCATAAATCAAGAGCTGTTGCTGGATGGAACGGGGCCCATAACTTCCCGCCGCATATCACTTTGGTGTCATTTTTCAAGGTGATTATTTTAATGCCTCCTATGCGTGACAAAGCTTTGCTATTATTTGTTTGCGAATATTAAAGTTTGAAGTTATCAGGCGCAGTTTGTCCCTTCCCATTACTGCATCTATATATTTTTTAATTATTAATGATTGGTGTAACTGGCGAAAACCGTACTAATTAATGAATTGTAAATTGAATAAATAAATGTAGGAGGAAAAGCGAAATAAATGTCTCATAAAATCTTTTGATGCGAGTAAAAGTCCAGCTATTTCACTACACATGATGATAATGCCATTCACCACACCAGAGTTTTTTTTTTATCATAGATGAAGCTTTGTTATTGTACCTAGGTACTTGAAACAAATCTCACATACTAAATTGCTCATCATTTAATTTCAGGCACAGGATGATACATCATTACAGCTAGCCAAAGCAGTAAAGCATGTTGTGGAAAATGTAGGAGAACCACCTTTAAGCCCCCTGAAGCTAGAGCCCTACATCTCCCACAATTTTATGGGGTTATTTGTGTCCGAGGAGCATGCTGAGTACTTGAGGAAGATTGCTATTCAGTATGTCAAACAGGTTTCATCAGCATGTAAGTACTCATACCTGCTGATACTGAGTAGGCGAGGCGATACATCATTAGACTAGGAAACTTGCATACAAGCCTCTTGCAACAGCCACGCTACAAGCTGATGCGGCAAGTCATTGCAAATTAAATTTAAAGTTTAGTACTTTAAATTCATTTTGCAAGGACTCCCCGCTCACCTATACCTAGTCCACTGGCCACTTGTGTCTGTGCCTGGCTCATTTGCACTGAGCCTTATATGTATGTATTATAAATGTAAAAGTGACACTAAATCTCTCTGTTTGTCTGTTTGTAATGTGTTCAATAACTGACCCAATCTTGGTGAAATTGGGTATGCAGATAGTCTAAGCTCTGAGGAAGGACATAATATTTATCTTGGTACTGCTTGAGTGAAGCAGCGGCCAGTTACTAAAGTATTATGAGAATGTGTATATAGATAAGTTTACTTATACATAAAATACCTAGTACTGATATATGTATACATCTGGTGCTCTTAAACTAAGGAAACTTATGCATATCTTTCATCTTCTAAAAATGCTTTATTCTCACAGTGGGGGTTACGGTGGATACATATGAGCATTTGGATGCACTGGGGGCATGCTTTCCTTGGTGCACCATGCAGCAAGAAAAACCTATCAAATGTAAGGATATACCTGTAGTTTCTATCTGTGTATTTTTTATCTTTATTGATTGCGCCAACCTTTATGCTGACATTGGCACCATATTGGGGGATGCGGCCTATTAATGAAAAATTGCCTAATAAATCTATGAAGTTATTTAAATTCCATCTTTGGTTTTTGAGAGTAAGTACCTACATAAGTATTTTTATATGGTTATTCTATTGAATGAAACAATATTTTTCCTTTATTTATACATATATTATTGTACATATGAATTTATTTCATTTTATTTTGCTTGTAGGCTAGCTAGACAGATGCAAGTAGAGGTTGAACCCTTGAGCATGCGCAACAAGCTTTTTGAGGTAATTATTATTTTTATAAATACTACTCAATATAGTGGGCTCGACACGATTAATCGTGGCGAACCCTTGTTCTTTTCTTTATAATTTTTCCTTAGAACAAACCTTCTAGCTATAAAAGGATAGGTACCTTCATATCACATTATTTTCCCCACCCCGTATTGGTACTATGTATGTATTTGCTAACTCATGCATGACAGAGTGATGTATCTCACGTCCGCGCTGCGTGATAGGGTGTGGCCATGTTCACTCAGAAATTAGTAGCTTCAGCATGACTTGGTTCCTTAGGCTTTATCAGACAGGCTCGTTTTATCGCAAGCTAAATTGCAATGCAATTTTTCTATAATTAAATTATTTCTATGTATGTATTACATTTGGAGGTACTAAGACGCATCTAATCTTTCACATTGCTGCGATAATAAACGCCCATGAATGTAAAACGCATCTGTCCGCTGAGCCTTCATTCTGTCAGATTTTTTTATTTTTTATTTTATACAACAGAGTTGGCAAACAAGCTTACGGCCCACCTGATGGTAAGCGGTTACCGTAGCCTATGAGCGCTTACAATACCAGAGGCATCACGCACGCGTTGCCGACCCCGAACCCCCTTCCCCCCTAAAGAGCTCTGGCAACCTTACTCACCGCAGGAACACAACACTATTTGAAACAAATAATGTTATTTGGCTGCGATCTTCTGTAAGGCGGAGGTATCCCCCCAGGCGGGCTGCTCCAATTCAGAACGAGAAAATCTCGCTGTGCCCTACCTCCTCCTAACAAATCCTAATATTAGCAGCTACTTTGTACCTTGTGCCCGCCCCAACACTGCAAAGGGGATTTGCCATCTCAGTTGTATAAAAAAAAAAAAAAAAAAAACATCCCGTTTGCAGTGTTGGGGCCGCGCCTTAGCTAAAATTAGGTGCCCATTAGAGCTATAAAGATATATTTTTCTATCTTAAGTCTCATTCACGGTTTCGGCAGAATACCAGCGCCTAACTACTCAGTGTAAAGGCATTAATGCTGAGTCGAGACCTTTTTGCTGCTGTGGCGCACAATAACATTTCTCGTGTTTTTGTGTGTTACCTATCTGTCTTTGTTTCATATTTTTCTTCATATTTATAATTATTTCTTGCCTCTATTGTGATGTGTATTATGTGTCAAATTAGTAAATCAATGTCTGTCGTAAGTCTTTTCAAATCTGACCTGAAAAAAAGCTCGTCCAATGTGACTTAGATACCGAATGTACCGATCGTTAGGAATCTTAAAGGTTCCGAACTTGCCACAACCAAGGCCTCCCTACTATTAAAACGTACCTATATGCGTATAAACGTAACTGCTTACCAACAGGTGAGCCGTATGCTAGTTTGCCACCGTAGTATATCAAAAAAATGCTAACAAATGTATATGAAAAAAACAGCAATAAGCCTGGAACCGCACGTGAAGTCTCTCCACATAACTCTGGCGTACCACTTCGATGTTTCGGCGTACGACACGCTGAAGGCCTTGGTGGACGAGCTACAGCCCGCCGAGCCTTTGAGCTGGGAGCTGCGTTTGTATTCCAGAGACCCGAGATTCGCTAATCATCAGGTATGTCGAAGACTTTTTCGTGAGAAGAGGATGTTTTGTTAGGCGGTCATACTTCTGCTTTGCATCACACCATGTTATGTACAGCAGCACATAAGCTGAGTCGGGACCTGTTCGCCTGCACCCGACACAAAGCAACACTGGTTTGCTTATGGTTTATTATCTGACATATTATTGATTTTAATAATGATTTTGGGTATGCATTTTAAATTACCTTTAGAAATGCTCTTTGTTCTCATTATGAATTGTCTAAGACTTAGATAATTCTTAGACTCTTAGTACATGTAAATTTGCTTATCACTACGTATAATAAGACAAGTCTCTCCGCCGCTCCACCGCTGTATCTGTCTGTCGGTCTGAAAGCGATAAACTCAAAAACTACTGAACGGATTTTCATACGGTTTTCAACAATGAACGGAGTGATTCACGAGGAATGTTTAATATCATCAAAGTTCATTAAAGTTTTCGGTAAATTGGCCGAAATATGACGATGATTATTGAAGATGTCGGAAACAAAATCATGCCTACTTGGGATGGGAGCTCTACTGGCGTAGGTATATACTGTCCTAGCCCTTCGAAGCCGGGGCTGGTCGCTAGTGGATGCATAAATTGATACAATACTCTGCGACAGACCAAGAAAATTTTCGATATCAGCATATAACTAGACAAGGCACAAATTATTTTGCTATGCTTTTGAAAATCTTGTAACTCTCCAATGTTACAGAGAACAAAATGCTAGGTGATGTTCAGTATGAATAAATTGAATAAAGTATCTCCGGTGATTCAAATATTAAATTATTGTCGTCAGGTGCACAAAGTGACACAAAGCTACGTGCCAAAAGCAAGCGATGAATTGGAGCTCGTTCTCGGTGATTATATCTACATTGAGGAGAAGGAATTGGAGAACTCCCCTGATGGGTGGGTGCCGGGAACTTCGTGGCTGACAGGTAAGCCCACATCATACACTGCAAGTAAAAAATATAAAATAAACTAAGGCCGATAGTAGGCAACTCGCTACTAAATCCTTCATACTGTAATGAAACGAAGATAACACTTGACAACACCACTTTATTTATTCCGAACTTGTGGAATATTCTAGATTCGATTACAACTTTTAGTTCTATACTAGATCACTGGTTACACGACAATGCTCACTGCTCGGCTTCCAGAAAAAGAATGCCAGTCCATTCCAACTTTTGCTTAAAGGTTACCTCCGGTCGGTTATAAAAAACGAACCAAATGCCGTGGTTTGACCGTTCGTGATTGGCTACCCACAACTTCCACATCACGCACAGAACAGAATTGCCAGCTAACAAATATTTTAAATTCCAAATGCTATGTTACCATTATAAGAAATAAATATTTTACTATTACTTTTTAATTATGAATATCAAATCACGACATTCGGCCGTCCGACATCGTATAACCTCCCGGTATACGAAAATACCTACTTAAGACAGACATTTTTTTTTGTGCTTAGTTAAACATCTTACAGTTAAATTATTGCTACAATCAAACTTAAATGAATTATTTGGTTATAAGCCGCAAAATGAAAGCTCAACTATTTCAATCGTTTCAATCTTTGAAATTACACTTACAATATTTCCAATGGATTTGTCTTAATATACCTACTGTTAATTTGACTATGTTTTACATACTATTGTCTATGAGTAATATCTACCATAATTCACGACATTCTGGTTTATTATTTAGATCATCATGTATAAACTAGTCCGATAACTTATTTTGTTTTTCGTTTTTGTAGCATAAATAAAAGAAACCTCACCGTCATCATTACTGCTTGAACCGAGAAGATTATCATCTGAATTATTATGCATTATAGAATTAATATTTATTCAAGGCCTTATTCTATATGCTGCAACAACGGTTTCAATTCAAACACTCGCTTCATAATCTATCTTCTGCTCCTACAAACTCAAATAATATACCTTTTCCACATATCCCATTATTTTTAAGAATTTATCTACTCTTGTGTGTCTACCCATAAATCCCAATATCCCAACATCTCCGTACATATTGACTGCTATTGTTTTTTAGACCTAAGTAACTCTTCTTTAGTGCCTAACATAATTATACTCAGAAGTACTAAGTACCTAACCAACCTCTTAAAAAATCCAAAAATAAGCCTAAACATAAACTCTTCCAAATATTGTGGTTACAATAATAGTCATCTATTTCCTAGTACTAGTCACACTTGCTATCATAATCTTTAGAATTTTGTAAAAAACAAATTATTTTAAAATTTGTCACTTGCTATCATAATCAATTATCTATCATAATCTTTAGAATTTTGTAAAAAACCAATTATTTTAAAATTTTGTTTCATGTTTTATGCTAATATAGTAATTGTAAAAGTTTATTCCGGTAATCTTAACTTCCTTCCTCAAAAACTGGAGCAGAAATTATATTGGCATCATGCGTTGTTTTCAGTGTTTCTTGGCTTTTTAAATATTAGCAGGTAATTCGGCTCGTACCTCTTGTAGAGTCACAAGAGTAGCATTTGTAGTAATATCTAGGTTATTGGTTAAACTATCGCGCAATCAGATGCCAAAGACTTCTGCTTCGGACGGTATATCAAATTATTTTTCTGTCCTTTAAAGAAATTAATAAGTCATTAATACTATTATTATCCCCATTGTACTAGCCACGTGACCTTGTTACATGATCGGTCTTACATATCTGCAATCTCGCACTACGAGGAACTAAAAAGCATAGCCTATCTTCAACCTTAAAAACTTTAGGCTTCTGATAACATAGTAACCTGCTTGTCTGTACCGGGGTTTATTTAGAATTTTAACAATAATTTCGGGGTCTGTCATTTGTAGAGTCAAGTCATTATACAAAAACTACATTCGAATCTTCAGTCTTATCAATCCTAAAATTTGTATTCAGAATTAGAGTCTATTATGTCTATTATGAGCGATGCGAGAGCCATGGCGACAGTCAATGTTAAACGTAAATGAACTTCTGTAATCTTATGAGATCCACAAGCTAATTCTTAAGGCAGCCATTTTGCAGAAACCTTTGATAAATTAAGTTGAAATACTAGTTATAATTTTCGAACCAACGGGAGTCCTAACCCGCATCTTCGCCCTGAATCGGCATTGCGATACTAAATTTTCTAAAGAATCTACCTAATCTGCTCTGTTGGTCGTTGTAGAAGAACAACCCATTGCTACCTTTGAGAACAGTAACGCATGACAACTCTAAAATCTTGCCCTATTAGTAAAGGGGTTTGAAAAAAGTCTTTGCTGACAAAAAGTAATTCAGTTTGAGTCTTGTCCACCATTGTCTTGCAGATTGGAATCATTGGAATAACTGTCGAGTTTCCAAAACCCTTTATTGACGTTCTAAACTTCGAGCATTTGTTTTAAGTATTGTGACTACTGTCACTTCCAAAATCAATATATTCAATAAAACTTTGACAATCGACAACAGCAATATATATATTTAATTGTAATTTTTATTGTTTTAGCAGAGATTACAAAAGTCTTGAGTTTTATCTATCCTACAGTCAACACATGAACTTAATGATTCCAATTTACAAATTTCAGACGAGTCATACCTAACCGTGTAACGTTCCGGCTTAGCTGGTACTTTAACCTTTTCCCCACCTAGACTACAATATACTATTATCATTTATTACTTTATGCTAAATAACTATTCTCATGTAAGTGATCGTATGTCTTTTTGAGAATACCTAAATTTCTTAAAATTATGACTTTTTCATGACTGTTAAAGCAAACGACACAGCTATCATTGTTAGTAGACACTGGGCTAGTATCGGGGCGTTTTGTTAAACTGTCGAAACGTCTTTTATCTAGTGGCAAACTATTGCCCGTAACCACTGGCACGTAATGTTTATTTGTATATATTTTATTTATTGGTTGGTTCGTGAGGTCACCCATAAGCTTTGGTCTGAAAACCAGCGCTGCTGCATATTATCAAAATGCGTAGCAGCAATAAGCTGAGACTATGCCTGTTTTGGCTTACACTCGGCACGCACGAGAGACTAATAAGTACATAAATATATTATGAAATAGGTACATACATTTCTGTTTTTTTTTTTTGTAGGTACCTACTTATTTTTAAAAATTTGTTTTTAGGTAGGTGTACCCTACTCGAGTTATTATTCATACCTAGGTATATACTATTAGGTTGCTGTCCTGTCTTTTGTTTCCCTATCTCTAATCTATTGTTTGTGTTGTTACTTCTTGATTCTTCTGTGTGTCTGTGTGTTCGTCAAAATAAACTTATTTCATTTAATATCATTTATAGGGAATCCTAGTGTGGAGATCAAAGTTATCGCATACCTACCTACCATGCTTATAAATTAATTTAAATTCTATTTTGTTTAACTAACTACTTTGCCTAATCAAGGCTAATTTAATTAATTTGCTTTAGGATTAGAACCTACCTACTACACCTACTAACAAATTAGTTAATAAATAAGGAGTACCTTCCTATTATGTATCAAGTAACTGTCTTTGTATTTTAGTTTTTTTTTTACTATAAATAAACTTATTATTATTTATTATATATATTATTATTATATGTTATTATTATTATAATTCAGAAAGTTTAGTAAGTCTTCTGGTTCTTTACTATTGAAGGCTTGTTGCCCCATTTCTAATAGATTTGTCAACAATCCTGTGTATAATGCAGTCTACGTCATATTTGCTACTGATTTGAAAACTATTTACAAGGGTTAACTTTTAATAAAAATACTGTCTAATTATAACTTTTTCGAGAAGCTGACCATAGTTCTGCTCATTCTGAACGTTTTCCGTAATTTTACCTAATTGCCATTCAGACCAACCAAACACCACTGAAGGTAGTGGTTCGAGCCATTTATTTGAAGCCCAGTTAGCTTCTGCAAAATAAAATGTATGGTCTGCTTCTCGTTTCATTCGTAAAGTTAGCACACTCTTTTTGACTTTCCTGATCCAACTTTCCACACAGACTTTTACACACTGGATCAAATTCAGGAATAACATCGTTTATGTGATTGCTACTTAACCGATAAGAAAATGGATCGTTCGGATTACGCAAAAAAAATTATGATCTTCAGTACCTCGTCAGCAGCGTGATGGAGAAATCGACTTATCGGCCTCCAGTGCATGTCCTATTTCTTTTACGCCTTCACGATCCACTCGTGTCAAATTTTCCTTACGAGCGCGTAGTCGTCCTGGCCTCAGAATGACACGTCTTTAGATCTCAGACTCATCACAGCTCATAACCTCATGGAAAAATAAAAACAGTGTGAGAAAATTATAATTATATCAAACCTCTTAAACTTAGATGGGAATCAAACCCAAAAACAAATCCTCCAATAAAAATCTAGTATGGTAATACTAGATACTCAGTGGCATTCTTTTCTTTCATTATTTTAGCTCAACTGATTCTTGTGTATTTTGTAAATATTAACTCGTATTAGTTTTAATTTTCTTTCTGTAAATTGAGATTTAGCAGAATTCATTATTATTTATTATTATATACTTCGTATTAAGTTACAAGTCATCATTTTAAATTATCATTATTTATTCTATTTTTTTTTTCTCTCATGGCTAGTCTTTTTCTTGGAATACCATTATATTTAGCCTAAAATTTCATAATATTATTTGAATGGCTACTTAGCATATCACAATTAACACATGGTTCATAATTTTGTCTTATATTTATTTAGCTTTATGGCTCACTTGGCCTAGCACTACCACGCAGTCCATGTAATTTTGCGACTTACTTTGTCACGAACAGGTCCTGCGCGTCATACGCGTAGTGCTAATCACTCTCAGGTCATAGCACACATGGCTTAACTGAGGCATACATAGCCTATATTCATTAAAATTAGCACACATGGCTTAACTGAGGCATACATAGCCTATTTTCACTACAATTAGCACACATGGCTTAACTGAGGCATACATAGCCTATATTCACTAAAATTTGCACACATGGCTTAACTTGTTTAATTTTTAATTTCAATGTTTATTATGATTTTGACATTTTTTATTTTTAATTTTTAGTTTTATAAATTTTTTTGACATTCTTTTATTTGAAATTTTGCATGCCGGCTGTGGCAGAACATAATTGAAACGAATTTATTTTATTTTATGACCATGACCATTGTTAACCTATATTATGTTCAAGCAAATAAATTTATCTTTATCTCTATCTGAAGCTTACTAAGCCTAGGATTTATATATATATATTTTCAACACAATTGCACATAATTTGGCTCTAATTTCACCGCAATTAGGCACAAGTTTCTATACAAATAGATCGTGCTCAATAGTACAAATAAATTAATGTACTTATTGCTTGCTCATTTCATGCAACTTCGTATTTAAATAAATAATTTCAACTTGTATCTACGTGTTTAATAAATAAAAATTTCAGTCTGATTTATCTTGGTTTTCTATCTTGAATTTACAGGTATTTTTAGTATTATTTTCTTCACAAGTGTGTTGAAAAACGCACAATAACTAATGTACAATATTGTAAATAAGGCAGGTAGTAGTACCCAATGAACTCTGATATTTTCGTGCTGATCAAGCGATATTCAATTCTAACACTGCATTAGCAGCAAAACTAGCGTGTACTGGTCCGTAACAGCCGATCCGTACTGGCATTAGTTGAATTTGTTTTCTATCTACTTAACGTTTCATAAACTAAATAGTTTGCCGACATTACAGGTACTCACAAATACACAACCACTACTAATAGAAAGGTGCTAGCACTACCGGATAGTCTCGGTGTAATACCGACCGGTTCGTGAGCAACGAATCCAATATAGCATAATTGATAAAATGTGTAGGTACCTAAACTGATAATCTAGTTATTTTATTTTTAAAAGGCACCTACCTACAAATATTATCACTCTATAAATAGAAAGGTGCTAGCACTACCGGATAGTCTCGGTGTAATACCGACCGGTTCGTGAGCAACGATTCTAAATATAGCATATGACAAAATGTGCAGGTACCTTAAATAATTCTTACTAAACTGAAAATAGAGTTAATTTAGGCACCCATACCTACAAATATTGCCATTCTACTAATTTGGAAGGTGCTAGCACTACCGGATAGTCTCGGTGTAATACCGACCGGTTTGTGAACAACGATCCAAACAGCAGATGACAAAATAGCATAGGTGTGCCCTATACCTCAAATTAATTGATGCCAGCACGACCGGATTGTTAGTCCCACGAATATCTTGTTCAGTACAATTCAACAGATAAGTTCTTAGAAAAATTAAATTCATTAGGGCGCTAGGCATATAATCGTTAAAAAAAATACAATTTACATACCGCTGGTTGATCCCGCTTCTGAAATGTAATGAAACGAAGATAACACTTGACAACACCACTTTATTTATTCCGAACTTGTGGAATATTCTAGATTCGATTACAACTTTTAGTTCTATACTAGATCACTGGTTACACGACAATGCTCACTGCTCGGCTTCCAGAAAAAGAATGCCAGTCCATTCCAACTTTTGCTTAAAGGTTACCTCCGGTCGGTTATAAAAAACGAACCAAATGCCGTGGTTTGACCGTTCGTGATTGGCTACCCACAACTTCCACATCACGCACAGAACAGAATTGCCAGCTAACAAATATTTTAAATTCCAAATGCTATGTTACCATTATAAGAAATAAATATTTTACTATTACTTTTTAATTATGAATATCAAATCACGACAATACCTATTACCGATGACAGATTACATTACCTGGCCGTGGTGGCCCCGGCTTGGCCGTGGCTGAAGAACAGGCCCCTCCATATCTACCTATCCGCAGATGTCGTAATAGGCGACTAAGGGAAAAAGCTAGGGGATAGGCAGTAGCGTCCCTTATTTTAACAACGATAGCTCTTACTGCGCTCGCCAACCCGCATGCCCAGCGTGGTGAGTATGGGCAAATCCCTCCACATGGGAGAGATCAGGAATTTGCTCTATCTGTGGGGGAGGCCATGTTCAGTTCAATGATGATGATGATGATTTACCGTTGTCAATAATGTATCTGTAATCGCTAAGTTGACGGTACGGGGCAAAGTTTGGAATTAATTATTCCTAATTGAATGTCAATAAAACGTCATGGGAGGGCGCCATGTTGGACAGGGAAGGGATTACTTATCCCACATATTTATAAGAATCAGGCAGTAAACATTTGGTCAGTCGTATCCTGTGCGCGCTCTCAGCCTGATTGTAAAGCTGTAATTAAAAGAGTCTTCCCCTTTGTCGGTGAACCCCTTGGGTCCACAAATATTTTAAAGCTAAACTCAACAGAGCAGAACTGCAAAAAATTTAAGAAGACACTGTAAGTTGCCGAACTGCTAGGAGATACTGTAAAATGTGTTTATTTCTTGAGATTTTCGTAAAATTAAATAAGGTAAGTGTTTATACGGGTATTTGAAGCTTACGGGAAGTCGGTGAATGGTAAACGCTCAAGACCGTTCATGTCAAAGTCAAAGGGCTTTTATTTCAATAAAATCACTAGGATCACTTTGAAACACATGGAACTAGGAACATGGAAGGAGGAGGTAGGGCACAGCGAGATTTTTTCGTTCTGAATTGGAGCAGCCCTGGGAGGTACCTCCGCCTTACAGAAGATTGCAGCCAAATAACATTATTTGTTTCCAATAGTGTTGTGTTCCTGCGATGAGTAAGTTTGCCTGTGCTCTTTACGGGGGGGGGGAGGGGGGTTCGGGGTCGGCAACGCGTGCGTGATGCCTCTGGTATTGCAAGCGCTCATAGGCTACCGTAACCGCTTACCAACAGGTGGGCCGTATGCTTGTTTGCCAGCTCAGTTGTATAAAAAAAGACTCTTTGGGGAAGGCCTATGTCTAGCTGAGGACTTCTACAGGTTGATGATGTTGATGAATGGGGACGTTATAATAATGAGCGGCAGATGGATGCTGAGGGTTTTTTTGCCTACACCCTTACTTATAAACGCTAGTTTTTAAGCAACAGATGGCAAATGATTGAGAGCGTCCCTGTTTTAAATTTCCCATAAAAAATTTAATGTTTCCTGATCTCAAGATCGCTTTTTTTTATCTTTTTCCCTTTCGGGCTGGCTATGGCATCTAGGCCTTACCGCCAAGTCTTACGTTTATTTTTCCTTGTTATTTTTATTCTTTCGTCTTTATTTTTCATCTTATTCATGGTCAAGTCATCGTCTAGTCAAGTCAAGTTCAGTTTTAGTAAGATATGATGGTGGCTATTTTTACTAAAACCTCGAGGGACCTCTTGGCGCCAACTCGAAAAATGACGATACACGCAATCATTCTATTTCACTTCACTTGTGCGGTTTACTCAAACAATATTACGCATAACACCACCATAATTACACAATATTATTCAATTATCACTAGTTTTGTAAATTAAATTGAGAGCACAACATCACTTCGCAAGTCCCCAAAAAGTCCTCAAGATCGCGATCAGTTTTTTTTTTTTTTTTTTCGAACGGATTTTTATGCTGTGGGTCTCTTACGACCACTGCCGCTACACCGCGATCAGATTTGAGAGCGATCTATATATACGGGCCATGTTTCTTTGTATCATTTTTAGTTATTTTATGTAGATAGGTACCTTTTGTATGTAATGAATGACTAATGATATTCGTTGTAGTATAATATATATAAAAATCGATTGCCGTGCGTAACTCTCGCTATAAATCGAAAATTGCTCGACGGTGTTGTTATTTTTTGTTTTGTTCATCTCAATACTGAGGTGGTTGTGGCCACCACCCGAGCTAGTACCACGCGAGCGAAGCCGTAGGTGCAAGCTAGTTCGTTATAAATGGCAATATTAGGTTATTATTCGGCTTTTATAAAGAAAACAACTATTTTTCTGAAATGAATTCACGTTGAAAGTGCTCATTGAAGTAATAAACCTATTAATTATCTCTACTTGTTTTTTTATCACTTATAAGGCCATTACCTACATACATAACTTATTAAGTTTACTTAATATTGAATCACAATTTATACTTGATCGTGTTAAGTTTACAAACACAATAGCCAAACAATTGCCATTGTTATCTTAAAGGGTCTAACGCGTACAGCACGACTTAATTACATACTAGCTGAAGCACGCGGCTTGCGACGTGATCGGATAAAAATTAAGGCCCTTCCCACAATACCAAATTTCATCAAAATTGGGTAAGTCGTTAAGGTGACATTGCGCATTTATAGTATTAGTGTGATGACACCACACAGGGTCACATACTTCACATAGATGCAAAATCGGACTTCGTACTACCTAATATTTCTACCCCACCAAAATAGCTGTTCGTCGACGAACTGGCTACTAGCTACTACTTATTCTTTGGCATCGATATCTTCTATTGAGCACAACATTACATTGATAACACGTGATTGTTTTTCACGTCGATAGCGCAGTCTTGTTTGATACCGGTGATTTCATTGTTTATTGAACTGCCTTATCGCAGTTGTGAGTTCCGAGTGGAATGGAAATGTCTCCGGTTTCAGTGTTTCTGTATCCGTAAAATGTAACTTGGTTGTTTTCTAAGTTACTTGTGCTTTGGATTGTTTGTTATCAGTGTATACATAAACCGTCCGCCGTCGATGTGCATCTATTTATATTTATCTAATCGTAACGCGTTATTCGCTGACGTCACGATGACTGTGTTGTTATCTTTGCGAAGATTACTGAACTTGAAATCGGCAGGTTAGTGTTGGCTTGGATTAGTTCTAGTCAGTTAGTATTTTCGTGTCCAATTTTATTTCCTCTGTCTAATTTATAAAAGCGTGTTATTATTTATTGAATTTCTGCTAAGTATAAGTTTGTTTGTAAGAATTATCGCGTGGTTAGTTTCACAGGTTATAGGTATGTGTAGTGTTAGCCCTGGCTGAATAATAGGCTCCTCCTTTACGACCCGGGATCTCGTAAGAGGTGACTAAGGAAAAAAAAGCTGGGGGATGGACAGTAGCGTTCCCTATCAACAATAGTTTTATCTGCGCTCGCCAACCCGCATGCCCAGCGCGGTGAGTATGGGCAAATCCCCCCAAATGATAGTTTGGTTGGGTGCAGGCCGTACAAGGTCGGTCGCGCTGGAAATCTACGGAAGAGGCCTATGTTCATCAGTGGACGTCCTACGGCTGAAATGATGCAGTGTAGTGTAGTTTTGTGTTAGGTAAAAATGGTTTCATTTATGAAACCTGTTCGTGACTTTGGATAAAATAAATCAACTCAAGCTGCCAAAGTTATACTAACGTCTTCTGTCGTTTGTCTTAACTCTGATCAATGCACTGCTTAGATGTTGTCGAAAATACCACGCGTTCGTGATCCCCCGGCATACCACAGTTTAATAGTACCTACGTATAACAACGAGCCTGCATGAAGCTGCGTTCAAACGGCGTGCTATATGTCAACTGAAATTTATTTGAAAATTATCCTAACGTTTACTGAATAAGGTCAATTTTAGTTTGACTTTTAGAGGCTTGCGATATCTTTGACCTAGATCGTACACAAACTTTAAACTCAAAATGGACTTTAACACGTAGGTGTAAGGAACATTTTGAAACGAATTTGAGATATCGCGTGCTACCTGGAAACCTTTTTTTTTATAACATTCTATGGAAAGAAACAGGGTAATAAACTTTTTGGGTTATGAAAAAATAAACAAAGGAAACACAGTCTAGTAGGCAGGTACCTCCCGGTTTACACCCAAAACGCGGAATCTTTCTCGCTCAGTCTTTATTGTGACAACGGCTGATCGAAACGCTTTAAAATAAAATTGTGGCATTTTTAATTCTGAAGCAAGTTACTTTTCACTGGTGAAGGCAGTGGCGGATTTACAAGCAGGTTGAGTAGGCTTGAGCCTAGGGCTAATTTAGGGACCGTTTTTTATTTCTGTACTGTTTTCTGATGCCCTGTAGAAAATAACACTATTTTAGACATGTTTCCGATTAATTTTCCCTCATTCCTTCCCTATTATTGTACATTTAACGGTACCGCAAACTACTATACTAGAAATAATAACAGACTATGTACCAAACAGCCTGTATAAGTTTAAATAAACATTTTTTTTATCATACTTATTCTATGTCTATCTAAAATTTAACAGCCTATACTTGGGAGATGTGTAAATCCGCCACTGGGTGAAGGCGGTAGAAATTATGATAAGAATACTCATTTATAAATAAGTGTGTTTATATTGATAATATATAATCTTTATTTCAGACAACTTAAAGTACATAATTTAATAGAAATGATGAGTGGCCCATATTTATAAATACCATAAAACTAATATTATAAATACGAAAGTTTGTGAGGATGTTTGGATGTTTGTTATTCAATCACGCGCCGTAACGGCTCAACCGATTTCGTAGAAACTTGGAATATACATTTTTAAGTAGGTGCCACGCAAGCGAAGCCGCGTGCGGAAGCTAGTATTATATAACTTTAGGATTCTAAGGTACACGTCGACGTGTAACGCAACGTAGACGGCGACGTGTAACGCAATCGCGGCGCGTCGAGCTGACGATGCATTGAGTCACGTTGCAGACGACCCGTGAACCTTCGAAACTTGACACGCTTCGGCCAAAACTCTACATTCATGTAGGCCAAAACTTTAACCAGTCGTTTTCTTTACAGGCGTGAGTGGTTTCCTACCGGCCGTTTGTACACAACGCACTGCGGAGTCAGACGCTTGGACGCTACATCGGGCAATATCGCTCGGCAATAATAACAGTGAGTTTATCTTATCATAAGCTAGCTTCGGGCGCCTCGCAACTGGATTGTAGGCGAAGGGTTGGTGGTGTTGGTGGAAGTATGAATAAGTAGTCCAGAAAGTGTTAACTGTATATTGTTTCAATTCCAACACATTCACGAGCACTACATTTAATTGTTCAGAAGGAGAGAGGCACCGAGTAGATAGCAAGCGTAGAATAGAAGGAATAACAAGAAAGTTCACAAGCAAACACGTAATTCACAAAAGCCGGAGGCCTCGAGCCGTACAATTAAGGTGACAGCTCCACTCGCGATTCCATCCGACTGACGTGTGCGTGAGTGTCGCGGTGCCAGTATTCAATGTAGTATGTAGGTTTTATATAAATAATTAAAACTATTTTTAGGTAGGTAAAATACCTAATAGTAATGTGGAGAGGATCCCCACATGGATAAAAAGCAGCCCATAAGTATGCTATCCCGAAAGAGGCCATTTACCCAATTGGCAATAATGTTTTCTACTACAATCATAGGAAAAATACATAAAAACATAAAATCACGCCCTTTTTCCCAGAGGGGTAGGCAGAGATCACGGCTTTCCACTTGCTACGATCCTGACATACCTCTTTTGATTCATTCACTCTCATAAATTGTAAAAATAAACAAAACTAGGTAAGCTGTTTTGGGATCAAATCAGTTCAAAATCAATTATAAAGCTGTTTTAGGTGGTAATCATGATGTCGAACTTCTTGTACGTCTTATAATTACGTGTAAAGTTGACGACCTCGGCGGCACAATTTTTTGCATGATCTGCAAATATTTGTTTCGGTTCTGGGTGTTGTAGTACCATGGTACTCGTAGTTTCTGATACCCACGACACAGGGCATCCTAGAGTGGGGACAGGACTATGTATGTGACTGTTGCGTTATTTATTTATTTAGGAATTGATTATTATAGTTCCTGTGTTGTGTATTTTTTGATAGCAGTCCGGTCTCAACCACTACAGCTAAATACGACAGTTCAGTACGGCGACCTCTCATCGCCGCATGTCTCATAATATTTACGCAAAACCGTTCTCTTTTACAATCATTGTCGTCCCAAGTCGTTGACCGCGGCAATGATTTTATTCATGGTAATGTTACTAATGGCAGGTGGTGATTGTAAGTCGGAGTCGGATTCTAATACGGACGGTGAAATGGCGAGCTACCCTCACGAGGACGCTTCCGATCTTGGAAGGGAGAAGTCTGAGGAGACTTGGAAGGAATGGCATAAGTACTGGACCGCTGTGGAAACTGACAAAACTGAGGGCATCCTTAGTGTTACTCAAGGTTAGTAATGTTAGTACAGGGCTTCTATGTATAGGTAGTCTAAGAAATAATCAGTAACTTAATCGACAGGATAAAAGTATGTCCGTCTCTATCTTTTATTTACTGTTTGCAACTGTTTGAACAGAGAGCGGGTAAGAATATAAAATCCCTTGTTAAAATAAATGTATTAATGACTAGCTTCCGCCCGAGTCTTCGCTCGCGTGGTACCTTCATAAAAAAATTGCCTATATGCTATTATAATCTAACTCTGTACCAAATTGCATCTAAATCCGTTCGGCCGTTTGGGCGTGATTGAACAACAAACATCCAAACATCCTCACAAACCTTCGCATTTATAATATTAGTATGATGGTAGGATGATGAGCAGAGGCGCACTTTAGGCCTTTCATGCAAATGTCACATGACTTAGAACTTTTAGGTTATTATTATATTAAAGCACACCTTAATTACTGGCCTGATAGCTTAGTTGGTAGTAACTCTGCCTTCTGCGCTAGAGGTCGCGGGTTCGATTCCCGCACTGGACAAACATTTGTGACTAACACAGATGTTTGTTCTGTGTCTGGGTGTTAAATATATATCTATTATGTATATCAGTCTCTGGTACCCATAGTACAGGTTATGCCTAGTTTGGGATCAGTTGACCGTGTGTGATATGTCCGGAATATTTAATAATTATTTATTTATTATTCCATGCTACATAGAAGATTTTGAAGTTATTATTTTTTTAAAACAAGCATACGGCCCACCTGTTGACAAGCGGTTACCGTAGCCTATGAGCGCTTGCAATACCAGAGGTATCACGCACGCGTTGCCGACCCCTCCCCCCTAAAGAGTTCTGGCAACCTTACTCACCGCAGGAACACAACACTATTTGAAACAAATAATGTTGTTTGGCTGCGATCTTCTGTAAGGCAGAGGTACCTCCAAATTAGAACGAGAAAATCTCGCTGTGCCCTACCTCCTGTTAAACATACATGTACATGTTTTAGTAATGGACTACTCTGTTGCTAAAGAAGTGGTACGCAATAAGTAAGTTAGCAGGAGCACGAGCTAGCTTAAGTTGATGGCCACGAGAAGGTCTTTGATCATCTTCTTTTGTGAAGATATCTTTAATTACCTTATCAATGTTTATTTTACAGCTCGATTAAACTGTTATTTATTTGACTTAGAATTGTGATAGGACATTTCGTCTGCTTGTTTATTTTGTTATCGTAGGTCACTTATTGTACATATTTGTTTTAGGACAATCTATCAATTGGGATTCTCAACAAAGGAACAGTACGGCTGTCAACAGTGAAAACAAAGTAAGTACATAATAGGTAATTTATAAATGAACCCTATTTGATGAGAAACTCTACAAAGTGGCTCAACAAAGTCCAGAATGGTAGCCAACTCAGATTTTCCGTTTTATAATTTAGACGATTACTACCTTATACAACGTGTTCCGTAACTAGTAAACTATCCTGAATGGGTATATTTATATAAAGAAGAAAAACCGTTGCGGAAAAAAAAAAATTCAATAAAACAGTTTAACCCCGAACTTTTTCAAATCAGCTGTTTTTCCCCTATATATAAGTTCTCTAAAGATGTGGGTACGTGTGTGTGCTCAAACGTAGGAACGAGAAGTTCAAAATCAAGATTGCTACCTAAAAAAGCTGAAAAAAATAGTTTTAATTGATTTGACCCCGAAACACATTATTTTCGGTCTTAGAACAGTTGTTCAATGAATCAATTGTCTAGAACAAACTTTAAAACCAATGTAGAATAAGGTCTCTTTCCGGATATCATACATATTATGAATTACCTTCTATTACCGTACTTCACCGACGCAAACGTATCTTCTTCCTAAGACCCCTAAAATATAGGCACTCTCGAATCGCAAAAGTCGAGATTTCTGCAACCGTCCTTAGTAAATACGCATCGTATTTTTGATATAGGAAGCGGGCATTGCTTCTGCGATGAGCGGTAAAAAGAAATAAAGATACACGTGATCGGAGTCAGGCGACCGAAACGAGCGGATAAGATAGTACCAGCGTCTTCATACCCGTCCGCGCTGTCGCCGTGCACTCGCACCAGCGAGCGTTAGCACTAAGTTGATAAATTGTAATTTTCTATTGCACACAGAAACATTTTACATTATACATAATAGTTATTTCAAAAGTCATGTACTACATAGGCGAGCAGACTTTTCTTCAAGCAAACCTTTGGAGCTAGAGAGATTTGATAATATAGGGAGATGCATCGTGTACAACAATATTCGATGTATTGTTTGTTTGCTTTCAGGAGAAATCTCTAGCTAAGAAATCTGACCGAAGGTGGTTGTTCGCGCTGCGACACGGCGAGCGGGTGGACCTTACCTTCGGACACTGGGTCAACCACTGCTTTGACGACAATGGCACTTATATTAGGAAGGACCTTAACCTACCTTTGAAACTGGCAGAAAGGTATCAGCAGCGGCTCGGAGTTCTATATCACAAACCTACACAATTTTTTTTATTTACTTTTTGTGGCTATGGTGTCACTGCGGCCACAACTGGCCTATTGTGATCAACCTACACACCTACACCTAACCTACACAATAGGTATAGGCAAAGGTTAGTAAGCTTAGCGTAGATAAGCTTTGTTCGTATGGAAACAAATTACATACCTTACGAGTGTTGGTGCATGCATGGTAGATATCCTCTTAGTTCTCTAGGCAGCAGTATCCTTGAAGACGTCTAAATGGGGTAGTCAGGGGCCCGTCCAAATATTACATATGCCACATGCCAACATTTTGCATTAGAGAGTATGGCGATTGCAAAAACATTGCCGTTTACAAGAATATTCCGGACATATCACACACGGTCAACTGATCCCAAACTAGGCATAGCCTGTACTATGGGTACCAGAGACTGATACAGAACAGAAACACAGAACAAACATAGACATAGACAAACATTTATTCACAAACTTGGCACACAATAAACGTCACAATAAAAGCAAGACACAGAGAGCGAAAATATGAAACAAAGACAGAGAGGTAACACACAAAAACTTATTAAAAAGAACACGTGAAATGTTATTGTGCGCCACAGCAGCAAAAAGTTCTCGGCTCAGCATAAATGCCTTACCACTGAGGAGTAGTTAGGCGCTGGTATTCTGCCGAACCTAACATCTGTGTTCAGTGTTTCCAGTGCGGGGATCGAACCCGCGACCTCTAGCGCAGAAGGCAGAGTTACTACCAACTGAGGTATGAGGCCAGTCTAAAAGTCTCCAAAATACAAATGAATATAATTATTTTCAGGGTGGGCGGTGCGGATTCGTACTACAAAGACACGCCCCTAACTCGAGTGGGGCGCTTCCAGGCGCAGCTGGTGGGCGAAGGCCTGCGGCTGGCGGGCGTCACCGTCAAACACGTGTATGCCTCCGCGGCGCTGCGGTGCATCGAAACTGCCAATTCCTTCCTTGAAGGTATGATAAATAATAAAATAAAAATTCCGGACATATTCACTCGGTCAACTGATCCCAAACTAGGCATAGCCTGTACTATGGGTACCAGAGACTGATATATATAATAGATAAATATTTAACACCCAGACACAGAACAAACAAAGTCAAAGTCAAAAGGCTTTTATTTCAATAAAATCACTAGGATCACTTTGAAACGTCTTAGAAACTAGGTGAAGCTATGCCTGTTCACATCTGTAAACATCTGTGTTTATCACACAAATGTTTGTCCAGTGCGGGGATCGAACCTGCGACCTCTAGCGCAGAAGGCAGAGATACTACTAACTGAGCTATGAGGCCAGTCAGGTATGATCAAGAATATCAGAAAGTTATGAATTTGGTGGCCGTGGTGGCCCCGCCAAGAATTGGCCCCTCCATATGTACCTGTCCGCGGATGTCGTAAGAGGCGACTAAGGGAAAAAAGCTAGGGGATGGGCAGCAGCGTCCCTCATTTTAACAACGATAGCTCTAACTGCGCTCGCTAACCCTCATGCCCAGCGTGGTGAGTATGAGCAAATCCCCCCACATGATAAGGAATTTGCTGTCTGTGGGGGAGGCCATGTTCAGCAGTGGACGTCGTACGGCTGAAATGATGATGATGAATTTGGTAAATAATCAGTTTTTCGTTCTGTGATGAAAGCCGGGAAAATGTAAAGATGAAAAGCCAAAAGCCTATGAGCATTGGGCTAAACTTGCTTCTGGACTAAATTATCGGTCTGCCGCTAAGTCACACCTGAATCAATGACAACATATTGTGTGCGATTTGCCTTCAGTTGATCTAGTAGCCGTAGCACATCTTCGTCACTATTGTCATCATCCGATATGGTCTAGTGGCTAGGATACCTGGCTCTCACCCAGGAGGCTCGGGTTCGATTCCCGGTATCGGAATATCTTTTTGTAATTTAACAAAATTTGTTTTAGGTCTTCAGCCTGATTCATCAGTGAAGATCAGGGTGGAGCCTGGTCTTTTCGAGTTCAAAGTGTGGCACATGGCCAAAGGCATGGCGCCGTTCATGACGCCTCTTGAGCTACACAAAGCAGGATACAATGTTGATCTCAGGTAAAAACAACTTTGTCTACTAGCTTATTTTGCCTGCATCTCCTGCGTTGCATCGGCACCGCCTCGCTTCGTAACCAATTCCGTCTAGTGACATGTCCCGAGGCGATGCAGATACGATACATTATGGCGTTTCATACAAAGAACGCTAATCCGCTCGAGATGAGGCGATGTCGATCTGGTGCCGGGGACCATATAATGTGTACATCATCCAGCGCCGACGTACGTAAGAAATCGCCCGCGCCTTTACACCTAGCGCGCGAGGCGCTTCGAGCCTCAAAAGTATATAGGGATAAGTTTCAATTGTCGGCGCTGTCACTAAAACCTATTCCAATTAAAACATACACTAAAAATGCATTCATATCCGGCCATAGAAATGAATAAGTACATTTCCATAGAAATAAATAAGTACCACTTATTGGTACGGTTACACTTATGTTATCTTATTTAATTATTTTACGCATTTCAGCTACAAACCCTATTTTGAAGTTGATATTAATTCGACGGAAACCATGGATGAGTTCTACAATAGAAACGAAGTTGTTATGCAGACTGCTGCCAAAGACACCGAAGCAGAAGGTAACCGCAAGAAAATTACCTTAAATCCTATTCCTTTCACCGCGATAGTTATTCCTATCAAGGACAACTAATTGATCACTTTTACAAAAAATAAAAATACACCCGCTTCAATAATTTTGTTATACCTACAAATGTTTAATATTTACAGGTGGAAACATAATCTTCGTCGGGCACGCGGCCACCTTAGAGCTAATGACGATAGCTTTCCAGAGGGTCAAAGACCAAATCGAAGAGCCACATTCTTACCAAATAAGCAAGAACCTCCTAAAAGTGCCATATTGCGCTCTCGGAGCTATGAAAGACAAGCCGTTCGAGCTAACGGCCCCCCCGTGCCCCCCCTCTATTAATTCAAGCTCGGGGAGATTCGACTGGAGAATCTTACAAAACCAAACTAGTATAGATTAAATAAAATTATATTCTTAAAACCGAAGTAGAGTTGTGATCTAGCAATGAAATGAATACAGAGCATTTATATTATTTTTTATGTAGCTGAATCTGTGCGTAGCAAGAATGCAATCGTATTTTTTTTATCTATGAGTATAGATGGGCATCTAGATCCTCGCGCACAATCAGTTCTAAAAGGCGTTTACGTAAAAAACCAACATAAATATATGAGAACAAAGGAGAATTTAAATATTGTAAACATTGTTACAGTATGGCAGCTATTTTGCTACAGTATTTTGTTCTAGTCACAAAATCATGACTCGGCTATGAAAATAATTTTGTATGAAAACCTTAGACATTATGGGATAATCAACTATAAAGTGGCTTTTATCACACGCAATCCTAAAATAAGAAATTCGAATATTTTTCTATACTGCTATTACTGTTTTGTTGTATTACTCTAATATAGATAATTACTCGTACCTAACACGTTTTGATGTATTACCTACTCTACATATTTACCTTAAACTGAATTAACTATATAAGTATTTTATTGTTTATTTACTTAATAAGTTTGTATTCTAACTATATTCCTATTACTTTCTGTAAGCTTTGAGTTGAGCAAGTAAATAAATGTATCTGTGATTTTATCTACAATGCTGAACCACCAAGCTATAGTTTTATTATTTGACCAATTATAAAACTATGAAATATAGGTGAAAATAAAAATATACGTAAAATCAACATTTTATTTCATTTTATACCTAAAACTATAGTGTTAATATAGTATTCTAGTTAGAAATTTCCTGATATGCTGACTAGGTAATATAATTACTTAACAAATGAAAAATGCTTATATTCATCACATAAATGTTCCACGTATTTTAACAGAACGGTATAGGCATGTAGGTAGGTACTTTAAATCAAAATCTAGGTACTTGAAGCGTCAAGCTTGCGCGTAGGCAAGTTTGTAGGAAGTTATTTTTAATAAGAAGAACAGTAAGAGACAATCAACAAACATCGAGATCAAAATATTAACAAACAACTTGGCAACAATAACAAAATCGGCCCATTCAGACAGAAGTTCAGTAGCGCGCGCACGAAAGCGTATTTCGAGCGATTTCCTCATTGACCAACCAGTATGCACAACTAGTTTTCTATTAAGCACAACTAATTATTAATAATCTGCTCAGATCGAAATCAATTGTTAGGTTGATAAACTAGCGATTAAACAATACGCGAGGCAAGCGTGTAGAGCAAGCGTTCAGGGCAGCACGACGTTCCTTTTTTAAAACTCGAGTGCAGTTGTTGTGTCATAATTAACGAATATTTAGGATGGCACAACTAGTTGTTAATACCAGTTGGTCCATGAGGAAATCGTTTATTTGTATTCGTATTACGTAGTGGAGCTTTTTTATTTCGTTTAGACCAGCCGTATTCGACCTTTCTATTACCTTTGGCCACATACAATTGAAAGCCCTAATTTCACTAGGGCCCTCATATTTTATGAACTAGTTAGGTAGTTCGTTTACATTGAGAACCTAGCTTATGTACCTATTCACTGGTTTTATTATATCATGAATTAATAAAACAAATTTCTACCGCTTTTCTGTCCGAATCAGCCTTACTTTACTTAAGTCCTGTATTAGTAAAATTCATTCTTTCAGATAGCACCTCCTCTACAATTTTTTGTATCATTTGTCTGTCTTCTGTTCTTATATCTTCTGGTTTTGTTTTGTCATCATACATTTTCCTATCTATTAGTCTTACAATAACCTCTTCTACTATCGAGTCTATATTTTCGTTGGTGCGGCTTGTTGATTCGTCTATTTGTATTATATTTTCTAAAGTGTCTGTTTCGTTTGGTTCCGTCTTTATTTCTTCTTCTACTTTCACTATTTGAGCTATAGTTTCAGATTCAGGGATGTCCCCTCTCCCATCAACTTCTTTTTCTCCTTCTACTTTTTCTACTTCTGATATGATATTTTCTGCCAGTTCTTCGGCGATATGCTTATGTCGTTTCATAATATCTCTCAATTTCTCTTTCGCTGATGCCACAACTTCCTTGCGAGTTTCTGTTTTTATTTTTTCAATTGCTTTCTTTTTTCTCTCCTGTCTCAGAGATTTTAGCTCGTCTAGAGCCTTTTTTGCCTTTACCTTTGGTGATAATTCTACTTTGTCTTCGACTTCTTGCTTTATATCTTGCTCTTCAATGTTCAATTGCTCTTCGATTTTCGGCTCTTCTGTCATCACAGTATCTTCGATTAAGGGAGCTTCATTTTCAATAGTTTCCTCAATTATTTGTGTATTTGCTTCAACTTTCTCCTCACTCTCTTCTATTATATCATCCGATTCTACTCGTTCGTTGTCGTCATAGTTGACTATATCTATTACAGTATCTTCAACTGGATCAATATTTAGCTCTTGGGATTCATTTGACTCTTCTTCATCGTCAATTAAAGAATATGTGTCTGTCTCATCAGCATCACTAATTTTTTCAATCACAGGTATATTTCTACCATAAGGATACTCACGGAAGTCTTTCCTTTCCAGAATGAAGATGGCTGGTCTTGTCTTAATTTTTATAGGTGGGATCATTTTGTAAGTTAGGGATATGTGAGAAAATGATTCAATACTGTCTAGAACGTGATGTGTATCGGCAAACGCTTTGACGCTCAGTGAGTACTTGCTCTTAGCTTCGACTAGAAGATGCGTGTATTCTTGTAACTGTTCTTGGTTCAGAGATTCGTTTTTGCTGTACCTCCAATTATTGTTTATTTGTGAGAATCTTGTAACCCCTGTTTGAGCTGCGAGGTTGCTGACGTGAACATGGACGTAAGGTTCATTCTTCAAGAGTTTGTGAAACCTGTAATAGAAATATGATATATATAATAAGGAAATATTGTAAAGAATGTTCTCAATCATTTTAGACTAATTCATCCGGGATGGCTGGAGAAAGAGTAAAGTATATGACATGTATACATGATTCTTACCTTGACATCGCTAAGCCTCCCGGATAGTTAGTCATGGCTACAGACACGAATGCTAGCGTCATTATAATATTACCAATGATTATGAATATTTGGCCCCAGAACAGAAGTTCGTAAATTGGTGCTTTCGTTCTTCTTATGTACCTGAATAAAACAAAAAATATAATCAGCAATGATTCGTTCCGGATATGGAGAGTACAAACTACACTAGATAGAACGCACCGCCTATCTACTTCAGCTTTGTTTATTTTAGAGTAAAGCAGGTTCCACATTAGGACAGATATTGTTTACGACTTTCCGGTTTCTTGGGTGATTTTTTGTCTGCAGATTTTTTATTCTATTCTTTATGATGGTGCAAAGTGTGATTTATTTTTGACAACGTTTTTATGGTACCTATAAGTACTTACATGTACGAGCAGCAAGCAGCAGACGCCATATTCAGCAACGGGAACACGTAAATAATGAACCTCAGCTCCTTATGCGGCAGTATTGAATACAGCAGTATGAAGACAAGCGCAGGCGCCGCGACCTGGAGCATGCGCCTGTCCAAGTACAGCCCCAAGGGAATGAGGACCAGACTTGGGCCAAGACCTCGCGGTAACGCTGAGTAGAAGTACCAGAGAAATGGTGATGTCTGTGAGGGTATTAAGGAATTGTATGTAATTATCTGCGACCTCGGTGGCGTGGTTGGAAATTGCTCAGACGCGAGGAGCAGGTTCGATCCCCGTGGCGGGACAAATGTATCAGATCTGCAAATATTTGTGCCGTAGTTTCTGATTAAATACTCAAAATATTTTGATGCAGATCTATCATTGATTTATAGCTTTCTTGTTAGTGGGTGTAAGCGTAGGTCGGCTTGTTTATGGCAAACTAATAATCGATCTAGGAACTATAAATAGAGACAGCAAAGTGGGTCAGTGTCTTACTCATATCGCCGTAGGACCTCATTTTCACACGGAGATATAGTGCGATAAGATAAAAGTAGCTGCATTTTCTGGATTATCTACCCATTCTTTATGATTCAGATAATAAGCTCTCAAAGGGGATACACCTTAAGAAAACAGACGCTTGATCCTGGCAAACATTATTAAGAGTTCTTCGGTTATCAATTCCTTTCCAAAAAAGGCCATCTCTAGTCAAGAAATAACGCGCAGCATTTTTGAAAAAGGATACACCCCAATCGGAGCTCTTGTTCATAATAGTGTTGTACCACAACACCTCTGCTTCAGGCCACAGCAACCTGCCCCAGAATATGGAGTCCACAACCACTGTCAAAGCTATCAGCCCTATGCCGGCTGGAACAACTATTTTCAGTAATCTGCAAAGATTTATTTATTTAGAAGACCCTTTAACATCATAACAGTATAAATATCGAATATGTTCCTAATTATGGACAGAGCAACATTTTAAACATTCACATAACTTTAAGAGCTAGCTGATAAACATTACAACATATGTACTTATTTTTTTTTAAAACATGTTAACAACAACAACAACTTCAAAAACAACAGTTTGTGTTATGTTTTTCAGAATTATTTATGGGAACTTATTTTACAAATGTACAATGTCTGTTTCCCATGGGGGTAGACAGGGAATACTGATTTCCACTTTCTACATACCTATTATCATGTCTTTTTCCTTTTAATGCAAAAATATTAAATGAAGTATGTTAATTTCTAAATCTACATTAATATTATAAAGTTATTAAGTATTAGTTTAGCTGTTTGTCATTATGTATTAGAGTGCTGTTTGCAAGTGAAATAAGTTACTTTATATCTAGGTACCAGGCAAGGAAGCTAGAGTCTGTACCATTAGCAACTGTAAAATGTAACCCCTTATTCATAATCACTCACTTTATTGTTTTGATAAAAGTATGTCCGCCTCTTAATGTTTTTATAACTGAAATACAGTACAGTACAGTTGTCTACACTACTTAATAGTAAATTACATACCTGGTAACTTCAATCTTTTTGAAATACAGGTCTATAATTAGGAACAGTCCAAACAGCATGGCAAGTTCTGATCTGAATATAATTATAGCAGCACCAGCTGATATCAGGAACTGTTTATGCTTTCCAGAGAGCCATCCTTCATAAGCTATCAGAACTGGAATTAAAAGAATAAAATAAGAGCTCCCTGGTTGAAAAATGGTTGGGTTTTGATTTGCCTCACTATTTTACATATCCAATTGCAATATTGGTAAGTGTAGTAATTAAAGGAGCTAAGATTTTATGTGGCCAACTCCGCATAAATTATGGTACTACAACCACCATTTAGTAGAGGGTTGTTTGAGCTTTCAAATGACAGTCCAAATATAACAAATATAAATTTGAATTCTTTTCACTTGAAGGAGAATTGCATGTCAGCTCATTTTTTTTTATGTTAAGTGTATTTTACTCAAGTATAAGGATTTATTACTAACTTACCCAGAGGCATTGCCATCATATTGGGCAGTGGTCGACTCATATAAAACATGAAGTGGTACTGTGTGACTGTAATCAAAGTGAACCACCAAGAGAAGGTGTTCCCGTACAGTCTCTGAAGGGTGTTTTTCAGACGGCTCCATGCTCCTATCACTGACAACGCTAGGGCTAAGCGAACTGAAACATTTGAAGATGAAAAATATCAGGTTTTAACACAGCAAGGTTAGGGTTTTGATATCTCCAAAAAATCTGCTCAGCTCAAGTGGTATTGGATTGGCTATATCTGTCATATGTCTGATGTTTTTGACCCAATACTGCATGGATGCCTAATGCAAGACGGTTGCTCGGCAGACCATCACAGTCATGGCTTGCATCTACCAGACTGGCCTATTGCAGCACTTAGTACTTGGTGGTAGACTGGTTACTGGAACCAGGCCACACCTACTGCAGCAAGTGACATAGAGAACTAGAAAAAAAGAAGGGATGTTTTTGCCCTGCAATGGGATATCTTGATTGAGTTTAAATACATAGCTACAGAAAAATAATTTTGCTGCTATGTAATTTTATTAACTTCTGTATGTACCAGGCGATGCAGTGTTGATGTTGGAATGCCCCCAGCCAATGGACCGACGAAATTGTTGCGGGAAGTCAGTGGATGGAAAAGGCTCAAGACGGTTCATCATGGTACTCTTTGGAGGAGGTCCAGCATTGGACTTCTACAGGCTGATGATGATGATGAGGACATAGCACAATCAAACAATTTGGGATAAGTGCTTTTTACTACTAAAAGGGCTCCTTTCACACTTACCTACATATTGTGTCCAAAACTTGTTGAGACCGGCGACATTGAAAAACAGAGCTGTTGGCGCCGACAGCGCAGAAACTACTAAAGGTCCAATAAAAGTACGAGGCACAACTCCCGGGAACTCATTATGATCGTACTGGAATAGAAACAGTTATTATTATGCGATAATATGGCATCCAATTCAATCCAAAATTAGAATCTTGTAGGCACCTGAGATAGGTTATGTCTATGATACAATATATCGTGAGTAGCTTGTATATTGAAGCTCTCCTCCACTTTGGTGAAAGGACATAGTAAGGCGTGTATGCTAGCTATAACATAAAGTAGCTGGACCATTTTATTTAGAAATAAAATAAGCCAAAATTAGAAAATCACCCCATCGTCGCACAAAAATTTAATTGAAAACAGCTGTCAAGAAAATAAAAACACTGACAGAGCAGCTGCTCTGTCCGGAGCTGACTCTATATGACATTGACAATGACAGTAGACTTGACTGATTATTAACTTCTGTGTGGAAGAGCGGGTAAGAATTGACTTCAGCTTTGGGACTACATACTGTTTCCCTGGGCTGGGTAGCCCTCTAGCCCTGTGAGTGACTGCCAACCCCTTGCTGTACGTTTGCCGATTACTCGGCTACGGTGCCGACCGGCGCCGGCGCCGCGCGGGTGGTTGCGCTACGCCAATAACGCCATCCAAGCCATGGCCTATACGTAGTATCCCTATTCTACTAATCATACAAGGTGATTCATAATATGTATTCCATCCCGAAAGGGGCTTATTCTACAACCAATTGGCAATAAAGTTTGTTCTACGACTTTTGGAAATTCGTCATTTTTCATTGAAAAAACTGTAAGCGAAAATCTGCTGTTTTGGGGTCAAATCAGGTCAAATTCAATAAATGGGCTGTTTTAGGTAGCAATCTTGATTCCGAACTTCTTGTTCGTGTAGTTATAAGATTTAAAGATGATAAACATACCAAAAACAGCTAATTTAAGAAAGTATGTGAAAAAAAAAACTAAAAAAGAATATGAAAATATTGATGTTTTTTTTCGCTAATATTATTTCTTTCTGTTGTTAGAATAACCCCCTTTCAGGATGGTATACATGTTATGAATCACCTTGTATAGATGCGAAAGTTTGTGAGGATGTTTGTTGTTCAATCGAGCCGTAACGACTCAACCGATTTCGTTCAAAATTGGAATAGATAAAGTTCTATACCTAGAATAGCATATAGTCTACTTATTATGTAGGTACCACGTAAGCAAAGCCGCGGGCGGAAGCTAGTAAGGTATACGTAGTGTTTGTTTAAAATAATATTTAGATTTCTGAACGAAAACGTTTATGAAAATAAATCAGAACTTTCTCGCCTATATCCCGAACGAAAAATAGCATTTACGTTTCGTTATTTTCTTTACTAATATAAAATATATTTAAAAAATTCTTTATGTAATGTAATAAATAAAATATGTATTAAGCATAGTAAGTATGCATAGCTGCGACGCTAAGACAGAATGCATTGCATTAGCATTTTCTCGGATGTAAAGGAAAGGACAAAAAAATTACTTCTTCTTTTCTTTATGACCTCTGTAGGACTTGTTACCATTGTTGAAGAACAAAACGCATTTTTGACAACCTCGTCAACAATGGTGGAACGGACGGACGGATTCTGTGTTCTGTCTGTGAATCTGTGACATTAGTGGACATAGATGCAGTGTTCGTTTTCTGATACGAAAAATATCAATAATGATCATTATTTCACAAAATACAAATGTTGCGATAATATTACATTATTAGTTCGCTTTGTCTTGACCATAAACCATAAGAATGTGTGATGTTTGTTCAGAGTTTTCACAGCTTTTACTGAATTGTAAGTTCATTGTTTCGAAATTTCAGAGTCCCACTTGCTTGTGCCTGAGCTTTTCCACATAAAACGTAGTAAATACGACTTGCAGTGTTGTTGCAATTAATTTTTATAAATTTCTTATTGAATTTATTTCATTTATTGTTAAATTTTAGGTGAAACAAGATTGACTGAAGATGTTTCCCAATATCCAACACTAAATCAGTCTGATCTAGATACGATCCTAAACTTTATTCTTCAATGGCCACAAAGGTAAGAAGCAGAATACTTTCTACAACTTATTTAGATGATACAATTTCAGCCTAACACATGTGCTGCTTTTAGTAAAACTGTTCAAATCAATGGTCTAGATACTTCTTATTTTATAGTTCCCAACAAGTTCATACCATACAGACATTAATAACAAGTGAGAGGGCAAAAGACTTAATTGCTGTTTACTTATTGGATGCAATCTCTGTTGCAGTTACATTATGGCAATTAGGCCATAATGTAACTGCAACTACATAGGAAGGACTTTGATTGCTATATCACAGAAGATACTCCCGTAACTATTTTATTTCATTTAACTAAATTGTATATGTTATCTTTTCATAGGCAGTGCATGTGCTGCTATCGAGATGTGAAGAACTTTGAAAGGTTCTACTTAGTAGTGCAGAGCATACTTTGCCTATCTGTAAGTCAACTTAAGCAGCTAAAAGATGAACTTATTGAGGCAGCTAACAGGCCAGCTACTCCCTCTGACACACCATCACAAGACAAGCCTCATGATGAACCGAGCTCACCGAAAATTGATGAGGACAATGAAAGTTCCAAGGAGAACTGTACTCCGGAAACAAATAAAAAAGCCCCAGACAATCCATCCACTGAATTGATTCAGAAAAATGAAATGCCAATTGACTTGGACAAATCTAAAGATGATGAAGAAGAACCCGAATATACCCTCTGGTCAATAACACAAAGGGAAAAACTCATGCATATTTTGTCCAAAATATTCCTCCTTAACTTTCCCCTGTATTTAGCATGTAAACATTCGGCCTTGAGCAGGTTAGATGACCTTTCAGCGCAGGAGATCACAAACTTGAACTCATTCTGTGATCTTCATGATACTGAGATTCCTGCTTACCTGCTGAGGAATGTAAGCTTTTTTTGCAAATTGGGAGGGGTGGGTGCAATGATAAATGTGTTTGAGAATGCTTCACCAGCCATCCTACCACTGTCCATGGCACATGCAATAGTGGCTGCTGTTGGTAATCTCAAGTTGTGGCTAAACTTCAGAGCAGTGGCACAACTCTTTATGCCCCTGAGAAGCAGAATCTTGAAGTACATGTGTTTGTTGGAGGACAAAGATCTAAGGATGCCAGCTGTTAAATCGATGGCAGGTAAGAATATCCATTTTCAAATTTAATACCAATACACCTTTGGTATCATAATTAATGTTAGAAATTTAATTGTTACCAAAAACTTATTGGTATAATCAAATGCAGGTAATCAGCAGGTAATTATGGAATCTCCCATATCATAGTTATCACAATATACAATACTAGCATACACCCACAGTTTTTCTCGTGTGGTACCTTGATAAAAAGTAGCCTATATGGTATTCTAAGTAAAGAACTCTTATCTATTTCAAGTTTCATCGAAATCAGTTGAGCCGTTACTGTGTGATTGAACAACAAACTTTCGCTTTTATAATATTAGTAGGATAAGAGGGTAGGATTAGGATAGGATTAGGGTTTTTTAAGGAGCTGGGCTGGCTGGGGTTGGGGCCTTAGCATAGGGGGACAATGCACAAAACACCCCACAGCGGGAAGTCAGTTCAGGTCTAACCACCCCCAATTAGAATTAGAATTAGAATTATAAACACAAAAGTGACTCTGTCTCTCTGTCTGTATGTTACCTTTGCATTTTGTTTTTTTTTTTGCTAAACCTATGAAGGCCAGACAAAGCCTTTTTTTATCTGTGTACCATGCATTTGAAGCCACAAGCAGTCACTAGTTCAGCTAATAATCTTTTGATCATTGCCTTATATTTGTTCGTTGTCCTTTCCAATAAGCTAAATAAAAATTTTTTTTAGATTTCATGTGGGGTGCAGCGAAGGAGCCTCTCGACGCTCCTTTAGCTTTTGACGGCGATGGCCTAGCCCTGGCCTTTAAATACTTCAACAGCAGCACACTGACCATGCGATTGGCTGGAGTGGCTCAGATCAACTCACATATAGCTGCACACAATGAGCTCTGTGCGGGAGAACCAGCCTCCGATGCAGAGATGGCTGGCCAACAGCTGGCATCTTGGCTGATGGGCAACAGTATAATTGAACACCTGTTTGGACCAAATTTGCATGTTGAGGTAGGTTGTTCCTTATATTGGCTACTAGTTTGATTTGTAAGATGATTTTCTCCTTTTGTCCCAGTGGAAATGTATTGAGCAGGAATGTTTCTGATTGAAACTTCTGTAGGTGGAGCTAGCGGTGTTTGAGCGATGAAAATATTTCATCTGCCCAAGTTTTTCGGCGCCAGCGTCATGGCAATGCGATACCAACTACGCCATGGAACGCCATGGCGTAGTTGGTATCGCATTGCCGATTCCAAGTGAAGATGCGGGTTCGAATCCCGCTGATTCGAACCGAAATAAAAAATTTAAGACTCTGAAAATCTGCCTCAGGATTCTCTCCATATCGCTCGTAGCACTTTTTTCGAATTAGATTTTTATTTCACAGGTGATCAAGCAATCCCACCTAATTCTGAAGTTCCTGGCAGTGGAAGGCCGCGTGACCAATGACCATGTGGACCTAGTGTGGGCGGCAGCACAGCTGAAACACTGCGGGCGGCAGGTTCACGATCTACTGCCCGGATTCATCAGAGCTCTAGCGCCTAAGCCGTGCGCGCACTTGTATAGTCTCCTGTGCTCTTTGCCGCCTAAGGATCATACTGAACAAGTGGGTAACCTTTTGCATATTTTTTTATGACACTGGTTCATAAAAATTGGCAGTTAATAGGACAGGCGCAAGACACACAGAAAAGACGTTTGCATTCAAATTTCATACTAAATGTATAGAAATAAGGTGCAATTTAAAACACACCGAATTGCTTGCCTAGGCCCGAGCCACGGTGTATTGCTATTACAGTTGCTAAACCAACATCTTCACACAGAGATCTTCCGGTTTTTAGATTCCTCATTAGAGCTAGCCACTTGCTTCCATGTCTTGTCACTGGTATTTTTTTGGTCATCCTGCATTAGGTCAGTGACCAAGTTCAGGAAAGAACGAGTGTGAGGATAAAAGTGCCTTCTTCAATCCTCCTTTCTGCACAAGCCTTTCTATTTTTATATTCTTGGTCATGCAAAGTTTGAGAGCACTTTTATCATCAGCATCACTTGTAAATAGTTTTTGAAATCCATGGCTGAAAGACCGGGATTCAAGCTCAAGACCTTTGGATTGAAAGGCGGTGTCACTTCCTCTAAACCACCAGCTAGCCACAAATTGCTTATCATTCCAGACTCTCTACCTTGCGTCAGCGCTGATGCGCGCGATGTGGTCGCGCGGCGCGGGGCTAACGGGCGCAGGGACGCCGCCCCCTCTGGCGGAGGACCCGGCGCTGCGCCCCCCGCAGCCGGCCTGCAAGCCGCACCACAACTCCTCCTCCGAAGCCAGCGTTAGCATGGACCAGACCAACTCTGACGATGACCCTGTGAGTGTCCCTCTTGTACTAAGCTCAAAAGTAGCATCCGGAGAATCGAGTTATGGAAGCGGTATCTTGTAGAGCTACACATTCTATGACAAGATTGAAATAAAAGAAACGAATGGAACATTCGTTTCGAAAATTATAAAGATCACAAAAAAAGAATGAATAAAAATAATTTATATCTCGCCACAAAATGTAAAAAAAAATATTACAATCTAACATTATTTTGAAAGTGATAAGGTCACCACTCAGTATATGCTGCATCAGCCCAGTGGCGCTGGTTTTTCATTTGCACCCCAATGAGTAGCGCAGAGGCTACTGTGACACGCATCTACATATTAATTTACAAAATAATGCTAACACTGTGTTCATTCTGCAAATCTGAAGATTGAGTATAGTTTTGTGCAATATGCGACCTTAATTCTTAGTAGGGAAGGCCTCAATCTGTTTGCCATTAAAACGGACTAGAGCCTTTGTTGTATATGTTTGTGTCACTGGCGTACATAAAATGAGTTCTAAAACCTGACTGAGTGAATTTATTGATATAATTTGTAGCCTATAGTACTGTACGAGTCAAGACGATTCCAATGTTATCATAAAAATATTTTTTTGCTTCTAACATACTTACTTCTTACATGCGATAAACATAACCCGGTCAGCCGGGTAAAAACAAGCCTTATTGAAATGAAACTTATATTTTGTCCACAGTGCGAAGAGCTAAGCACATCGGGCGAGGAGGCGGGCCCCACGCCCCGCAAACAAAGTAAACATCAACGTGAACTTACTGGTAATCTAAATTCGATAGTAGTACTATATTTATGTTCCTTTATAGCACTTCTTGCATGGTAATAGAGTCTAAATTTGAGTAATTAAACTTTATTTTTTTCAGATTACTATGACCATTCTATATTTACTATTCTTGTTATTTTTCAGCAGAGCAAGAGTGGTTACGTGAAGGTGCGGAATTGACCAAGAAAGAGTGTCCACCTCTGAAGCCATGTCAAAAGTAAGTTGATCAAAATGCGAATATAAAAATAGCACCCAACAATCACTAATTCGCCAAATCCGAAGTTCCGTGCCATAGAGGACCTTATTTTTAGTTGATAAGGCCGTATTTCGAATGTTAGGCTTGCCTATATGAACTTATTAACTTAATATTTTTTTCTTATCCTGTTTCGTCCCACATCTGGGCAAAGGCTTTCCCCAAATCCTTCTACTTATGCCTGTCTCAGGCGGTTTCCCACCATTCCCTTTTCAAATACGTCAAGGGGGGGGACCGACATACTCGGCCGACCCCGATGCCGCTGTTCCACAAGTATCCAGGGTGTGATCGCGATTACCTTTAGAGGGCAACCTGCTGAGTGCCCAGTCCACTCCCACTTAAGCCTGGCAGTTTTGGCTACCACATCAGCAATACCAGTCTTGGAGCGCAACGTCTTCGTAGCGCGTGTCTTCTGCTTATACATTTTCTTATAAGATCTCGTTCTGACAGACGTAGCAAGCGCGCCGGCAGCAGCGGCAGCGCCAGCAGCGGCGCCGAAGAGCTATTGAGACCGCGCAAGAAGAAACTCTACAAGAAACGACACAAACCTGGCAAGACGCGCCATTTCCGTGAGTGCATCCTCCCTTGATAGCCCATGTGCACGAAAGGAGCCTCTAAGAGGCGCAGACAAAAGTATTTCACAGATAAAATTTACTGTTTTAATTATATTTTCTCAACAGCAGCAGCTCAATTGAAGACGGCTGATCTAGCGGAGTCTGTCTCAGAAGTGGAAGAGGAGTCTTCGGGGAGTGATACGGGTCATTGTCAGCTGCTCTGTGATAATGTAGACGCTCGGTAAGTTGAATGAAATCACACTTCACACTAGTATTATAAATGCCAAGTAACTCTGCCTATATCTCCTTGTTACCTTTTCATGACTAAACGGCGGAACCGTTTTTGATGAAATTTGGTATGGAGTTATTTTAAACCCTGAGGAAGGACAGAGGTGACTTTATATCCGGGTACCGTGCGAGCAAACCCGCGGGCAGCCACCAATAATTTATATTTTTTACGAGAAGGAGACTGATGGAGCTCCGCCTAATGGAGACGTACAAGCGACGCGGAGAGGAGGAAGAGGGCAGTGCCTCTTCTGCCATCTCCCCACACTCCCACCCCCACCTCGCTGACCTGGATGAAGATGATTCTGCTTGCGAAGAGGAATTAGCTCGACTGGCTGCGCAGGTTAGTCTCCGCGTTTGCTCAAGGGATCAAGTAGAGGTATGATGCCTCTGAAAAGGGCCACTGGTGAAAGAACCAGTGTATTGAAAAGTCGAGCGATTTTTTGGTGTTGTCAAAATACAATAGACTCGACACCATTACCTTTGTAGTGCTATACATTTTGCAGAGCTTTTTATTTTAGTTTACGTTTGTTTTTGATAGGGCGATAATATGCGACCTCTTACGCGACACTGTCGAGCATGTTATCGTTCTATCCCACTCGCGCAGAGCTCTTTCTCTATCTCTCTTTATGTAGGCGCGTATATTTCAGGCGCAGCTGACGGAATACCAGGCGAATGCCCTGGTGGCGCTAGAGAAACGCGCCCGGCCTCCGTCGCCGGCCGCAGTCACCGTGGGGGTGCCACCGGTCTGCAATGTTGATGACGTATGCAGGCCCGGGAACACACTGCTGTGGGATCTGTTGCAGGACGGCGCTATTGTGAGTTGTATGGATAACGTGTCGATGATTTTCTTATTATATGAACTTTGCAGTCTCATGTACCTGCCGCTATCCCAGTCCGATGTTCAGCGGTGCTGTTATGTAAGCGAAATGGCACTTTAGTGCGACCACACTTTAGTATATGCATCATAGCGCAGCTTGAGAAATCACACCTATTTATAAACTCATCATATGTTACACCATCTGATATTTGTTGTATCAATATCTGTAATTTTCATTTGACAGGAACAACTCGGCGAGGGGCTAGGCATGGAAGCCGAGAAAGCGCTCTGCGCTCTACTTTGCTTCAGTACTGATAAGTTTATTCGCATCAAGTTCATTGAAGGATGCCTTGACAATCTCGCCAATCACAGGTCAGTGTGAATATAATCGAACAGGCTATAGGTAGAATTTAAAAAATTGGCTGAGTTCAATGGTTCACATATGGACATCTCCAAGTGTGTAAGAACCTTAAAGATGTCCAAGGGGCTATTCAGAGTCCGAATATATAAGAACATAATTTATGTAGGAATAGAAGTGAAAATAAATAAGATCAAAACAATTGTTATACTTGATGATGTATTATTTTTTATTCCAGATCTGTACCTGTATCAATTCGCCTATTGCCGAAGTTATTTTCGTCATTTCAGCAGCTACGGGGTATGGATATGCATCAGGTAAAACCTTACACACCTATATCTTTCTAGGCATCCAAATTTAGATGATTAACTGTGACAAATTCAAGTTTATTCCAACACATATAAAGCTCATTTTCTCTCATCAGGTGGTAATGTGGGCGGAACGAGAGAGAGGCATGATGCGTCTACTCCTAGAAGACCTTCGTCACTACATGCAAACGCCCCGCACTATAACAACGGACGCGGCCCAGTACATGCATATATCCGAAGTCACTGTGCGTCTGCATTTTCTCACTGCGATATTTTCGCCCGTTGGATCGCCGCAACATTTTAGGTAACCCCGCCATTTTTAATTAGAAATCCTCATGCAAGGTGTTCATAGTAATATGTATACTATTCCGAAAGGGGCTTAACCTATCAACAAAAAGAAATAATTTTTAGCGAAAATAATGTTAAAGAATTTCAAAAACTAGATACATCTCGACCTTTTTCTATTTTAATTTTTGAATCACCTTGTGTTGACCAGAGGTCTATTTCATATAAAATAATAACATACCATTGGTCGCGGGTTCGAATCCCGGTCGTGTACCAGTGGTCATGATCAGAAAATAAAAATTCTAAGTGTAGGAATTGACAAACTTATATTTGCGGTCGCTCACGTAGTCATTGTATGACATTGACCGCAAATATAACTTTGTTTCCTAAGATACTTCGAAATTCCTCAATTTTAGACTTTTCCCTTTAATTGTGTTACAAGCTCAGAATTGTGAGGTAACTGGAAGTACCCTAGAGGTTGTTCATTTTAGCCATTTCCATACAAAAATTATACATTAATTGCCATATCTTTTTAATGCATTAAGCTAGAGCTTTTTTATACGGCACCATAAGCCCGCAGACCTTAATAGGTGGTATAAATTTCAAGTTGATACCTTTAGCCGTTTCTGAGAAAAAGGGTCTTGACAGACGGACAGACAGACAGACGGACAACAAAGTGATCCTATAATAGTTCCGTTTTTCCAAATGAGGTACGGAACCCTAAAAAGACAGGACCACACTAAAAAAGAGATTTTCGGATCGAATTTGCTCATATTGCAATACATGCTAAAAAATAAAAAGTGTGTGTCAAAAATAAAAATTATTGGAAAATATCCTTACATCTATTGAATAAAGTCTATTTTGAGTTAGACTTAGAGGCTTGCGATATCGTCGAGTTACATCGCACGCGCTTCAAATGTCAAACTCAATTTTATCTCTAATTTGTACAAATAAGGATCATTTTGGAATAGATTTAATGTGACATCGCACGCCGTTTGAACACCTATTATTTCAGACTCACAGTGGAGCAAGTAGAAGAGCTATGGCAGTGCTTGGTGGTGAAGGGCGACAGTGCAGTAGCAGACTGCTTGTATTCATGGCTGCTATCGCACACCAAATCGCCTGAGCAGCATGCGTTGGGCTTAGACGCGCTGAGATTTCTCTATATCGAGAAGATGCCTACTCTGGACCCTGAGGTACTATTATTTATCTATTACAATCAACATCTAAATATATAAATCTATTACGTTACTTACTGACTGACTGACTGAGAATCAACGCATCGCCTAAACCAGAAGTACTAGGAGTGTGAAAGGGGTGTATCATCATGTCGTAGTGTAGAGATTAGGTAAGAATACTTTACACTTACTTACTTGCTTTACAAATACAACCCGCCAGGCTATTGCGTAAGCGAAATGGTAATGAAGATCGCAATTTTAAGGATGATTTTATCAATTATAGCGACATCTGAAGTTATTCAAACATAAAAAGGAAGAAGCTAAGGTCTTGAAGTTTTCCCTTGTCAAGTTTGGAACGTTTTAAATGTGGCTAAGATTGTTAAAATTACCCTCAAAGTTACGAACTTTATTGCCATTACGCTTTGGCAATTGCACCACCGATACGCGCCCGTGATGCCTCTGGTTATTGAAGCTTCCATTGGCTATAGTATCCACTTACCAACAGGTGGGCAGTATGCTTGCTTGTCAAGATGTATAAAAATATGAAGTCTAAAATTATTATTTTTCAGACGATTAGCATAATGGGCCTGAGCCTATACCAGCAGCTATGCAACTTGGCCCGAATGGCGCTGGGCGATTCGAGAGATTACCATCATCCGCATTTACGGGCCATGGACCACTTGTGGAAGATCGCTCTGCGAGCTAATAGCACTGGTAAGTTTGAGGCTGATTGCAGTAAACGACTTTTGACGATGTTCTGCACTTATCGTTAATATAGATATGGAAGAGCGGGGCCTTCTAACACAAGTATGAATATATTTACTTAAAAGAAGGTCTCAACCTAGATTTAAATATTTGTAAAATTTGGTTACAGCAATAAAAACTTTTTATCTTTTTTACTTTACTTATCGTTCGTCAGTTTGTAAAGGACTAGCGGCTGCCCGTGGCTACGCTCTCGCGGTGCAGTTAGCCTGTACAATTGTACATGTATAAAAAGTCGCCGTGTCCTCAGTGCTTAAGATGTCTTCATACTGAACTTCATCGAAATCGGTTAGTTATGTCCGGAATATGTGAAATATATATATGTTTTCTCTATTTTATGGTTTTTTGTGTGCGCCTATATTGTCTTTGTTACTACTCAGTTCTGTAACGGTTGGACGGATTTTCATGAAATTTGGTAGGGACATTTCTAGAATTCTGTGGAAGGCCTTTTTCGGGAACCGTGCGAGCGAACCTGCGGGCGGAAGCTAGTTTTATATTTTCTTTTCTTAATCCAGACGTATCAATGGGCGCGATCCAGTACCTAAACAGCTACTACATGGGCCAACAACTGCAACAAGAGGACGACTTCGTAGCCAAATGCATGTTCCACCTCTCGTCCGCCGCCGAACGTCTTATATCCAAGAACGATGCCGATAGCTTAGCGAGCACTTCGGAGGAGAAGGAAGATAAAGCGGATAAGTTGACGTTCTATGAGCATATGACTGAGGAGGCGGCGCTGCAGTGTATACAGAGGGCGCTGTTGTTGCTGAAGACGCACTTGGATACTTTCAAGAGAAGGTATGTAAATTAAATGGAACATTCGACTTTTGTTGTCTCTATCGTAGAATTAGTTTGAATTGTGTCCATTCTGTGGTATTTGACAGCGCTAAAAGTATTTCCTTCCTTGTTGTTTCGATGTATAAGTAAGTAACGGCAGCATATTGAGTGCTTTCAAATTAAATTATTTTAGATTAGATAATGCAACAACCGAATCGTTGTTGTCAGGCCAATGCGGGTTGGTGAATATGGCGTCATTTTATCTTTAACAAGTCGAAACTCTTTCGAAAGCTAAAGTTTGTTTTGAATTCGTCGTGGCACTCTTTAGCAGGCAACGCATGCGTGATGCCTCTGGTATTGCGAGCGTTCATAGGCTACGGTAACCACTTACCAACAGGCGGGTCGTACGCTTGCTTGCCACCATAGTGGTATAAATAAAAACCAACTTTCAGCCAGCTGATTTGTCTCTTGTATTGCAGATACGCGTACCACCTCCGTCGCTGGGCGCTAGCCGAGGCCGGTTCCTGGGAGATGACAGTAGGCCCCCCGAATGCGGGTTCGGTGCGGCTAACTCTACAGCCAGCCGGCGCGGGGCCAAGGGCCTCCATCGTCATGCACCAGTCCGACCTTGTGGCGCATTTGCGGGCTCACGTACATGTTTGGTGGGAGAAACAGGTGATTTGTAGTTCTTTGAAGAGTTAGTAAAGAACTAGCTTGTTTGCTACCTTTAATACCTTTTTTCTTTTTTAGTAGTATACTACGTCTAAAAAACATACTTCCCTATGAGCCCAGCTAATAAGTAACCTATTTCTTCATCCTCCTAGGATTAGGTATTGGCCTGTAAAGGGCCTGTGACCGTAGGTGAAAGAATCAGTGCGCTGAAAGAATTAAAGTGCACCTTTTCTTTCATGCACTACCTAACTTATTTATTATTCCAGGATATTAACTTCATACATGCCAAATTTTATTCCAATCTATTCAGTGGTTACGGTATGATTGAGTAACAAACATACATCTTGACGACCTTGCTGTGCCTGGTACCAATTACTAAAATATCATCTTTACTGGTACCCAGATAAAAAGTACCCTATATGATATTCCAGATCACGATCGTCTATTTTAAGTTTTATTCCAATCCCGTAATTGGTAATGGCGTGATGCACTAACAAACATACATAAATTTTGTTTTTATTGTGCTCAAAAATTGGAGCATTTGCTAACGAGTGTATTTTTCTTTACCACAGATACAAGGTGAAGAAGGCGTGACATCACTAGCGACAGATGGTCCGCTGCGTATGATAACGCAAGGCCAAGAACTCACTATCGACTATGACGAGCGGACGCTATACGACATGGGGTTTAAAGATAACCAGGTAAGGCTCTTACTGATATAATGTTACTTTCATCGGTTTGGTACTTGAGGCTATTAAAGACCACTGTTGAAGTTTTTTTTTAAATGAAGCTTAACTGATCGGTATCTCCTTTCAATCTAGGGCACTTTAGAGCCTTTAAAGGCCACATAACAGGGCTCGCGGTCGCCATAGTGACCCCGGCTGAAGAATAAGCCACTATTACAATCCCTGGATGTCGTAATAGGCGACTAAGACAAAAAAAAAAAGCTATATTAATCGCTGGCTCAACGATTTTTGGTGAAATAAAAAATATTATCTAATTTTTGATTGATTTCGAAGCCTTTCGATTATCTAACACATGTTTATTTCACAGCTGGTGTTTGTATCAGTGGGCGTGGGTGGACGAGGCGCCTGGGCGGAATGGCCGTCCGCCCAACCCGCGCCCGCGCGTGCCCGTCTCCCCACCATGTTACTACTGGACCCCACCTACTTCCACCATCTCTTCACGCTAATGCAAGCTCTGGGGCAGATGAGGGAACCCGGCGGTAATGGGGTAAGCTTTCATCATTTGATGACCTGGTTGTTACGGTGGCCTGCTGTAATGTAGCCGGTGCAGGTGCGATCCCAGCATCGCGACAAATGTTAGTATCATCTGCGAACATTTTCTCTAGATCAGAGTGTTGTGGTACCATCTTTACATACCGCATGTAATATCTTGATAACCTAACTAATACTATGAATGCAAAAGTGTGTGTGCGATTGATTTGTCCGTGGTTTAGTTGATTTTTTTCTGACCGCTACAATGTCTTACGTGATAATTTCTTTGCAGGAACCAGTTGCGCACACAAAGGCACAACTCCTCTCCCGTCGGGTATGGGACATACTCCAGGCTGTGCCGCTCAACCCTACTTTACTCGAAGCCTTCCAAAACCCCATCGAAAGCAAGCTACCAGAGCTACTAGACCCCACCAGCCCTCAGAAACTCATGTATTCCCTCCACATAATCGACAAACTGAGCTCAAGTAATGGTGGTCTTCTCCCACTGTCTAGTCCAAGCCTTAAAGAAAATTCAGGAACAATGGAGAAGAGTGAGGAAGAAAAAGTCAATGTGGAGAATTGGGCTGATTTGTTTGTGAAGAAAGGTGGATTGCGGATACTTTATGATATTATGATGTCTGGTAAGTGATTACGTACCTCGAGCAGTATAGAATCTTCATTATTTTCTGTTCAGAGCTGTTGTGGAGAGTAGTGTAAAGAAATCAAACAATTTTGAACCGTATGTGGATCTAATTTCTGGGTTCTTTTTTCTTTTCAGGTATATTACAAAGAAGTGATGACAACGAATGGCGGCAAGATTGCCTCGCGTTGCTACTTCAGTTGTTATGTCGACTCGGCACGCTTCCATCTTCAGATCCTTCACATACACCCAAACTGCATCCGGTATGAATTTATTGCTGTTATTTTTTGCTCTATAGAGCTTATGTGGTCCGACTGGGATCTATTTACTTTATACAAAAACAGACTAAGTTGCGGCAACACGACTGTTTCGCTAAACGATTGAAACTCAACTTTATTTACGGTGATTTAATGGTTTTCTATTTTTCAGTCATTACTATCTCTAATGAACGTGGAAGACACGACAGAACGTATGATCTCAATTCTCTGCGAAGCCGCCTCCGTCAAAGAGCCGACTGTATACAAGACTGGATTCTGGGGCCGAGCGCAGGTAAATCACTGTGGAAAATGAGCTTTATACCAGTTAGTTTTTTTTTTTTAATGTTATACGCAGGCAAACAGGCTTACGGCCCACCTGATGGTAAGCGATTACCGTCGCCTTGACATCTGCAACACCTGGAGCATTGCTAATGCGTTGCCTGCCCTGGAGAAATGTTTTTGTATTTTTCTTAAAGCTCTTCGTGTAGGTTAGGTTAGTAGTTTATTTTAGTAATAAACCTACCATTATCCCATGCTTTGTGGGGTTGTCCTGTATTTGGTTGCCCAACACAATACATAGCTAAATAAACACGAGTCGCTCAGGAGATTTTAAACCATAAGATTGATGTATAAAGTTGAAATTTGTTTACAGGTGGTACAGCACGCATTTAGGATGTGCGTTTGGTGGGCGCGCGGTGGAGGCGACGCAGTTGCATTGGCGTGGTCGCTGCGGAGAGCCGCGCCTAGATTACTATTGGATGATGCCGACCCAGCTGTAAGTATATCCCTACTTTTATAAATGCGAAAGATTGGATGGATGGACGTTTGTTTATCAATCACGCCAGAACGACTGAACAGATCTGGATTAAATTTGGCACAGAGATAGATTATAGTCTGGAATAGCACATAGGCTACTTTTTATCCTCGTACATACCACGCGATCAAAGCGAACTAGCGAACCTAGTAAATTATAAATGCGATATTTTCAAAGTATATTGTGAAGATGTTTATTACTCAATCACGCCGTAACTATTAAACGGGTTTGAATGAGGCTTAGCATTTTTGTAGGAAAGAGCCTGGAATTTGCTCTGTATGTAGGGTAGGCCGTGTTCAGCAGTGGACGTCGTACGGCTGAAATGATGATGATGATGATGAGCCTGTAATAACAAATAGACTTGTTTTTATCAGGCTACCACACGAGCGAAGCTGCGGGTGTAAGCTAGTTTATAATAATTACTATGCAAAAGCGATGATCTAGTTTTTTAAATACAAACTAGGATCACTAGAAAGCCCATGTGAAAGTATATGATGTATATGAAAGTATATGACACTATCTCCATAAATTTAAAAGACCATGTACCTATATGTACTATACTTATTGCAAATAAAAGCCATTCATTCATTCATTCATTCATTCATTCATTCATTCATTCATTCATTCATTCATTCATTCATGGACAAATGCTTATTCTGTTCTCAGGTGAGACGCGAAGCCGGTGGCGCCCTCTACCGTCTTTGCTCAGGCGGAGAAGTTGCAGTATTAGCGCCCTTATTGCAGCTGCTACTCGAGCACTTACCGCGCGCGGCCGATATGAGGCCACACCCGCCCACACATTTACATCATCATCATCATGAAGTAAGTGAAATGAACTGTATAATTTGCGTAGTAGAGTTTAATGTTGATCGAATAGAGTAGCACTAACTGCCATATATACAAAACGCGATTTTAGTTTTTATTTTATTTTATTTTATTCGGAAAACAAACAGTGTTAAATACTATTTAAACAACTTATAAAAGAAACTTAAAACCAATTATATGTTTTCGCATATAGAAACTATAAGTACATGTTTGCCAGATATAAGAACAAAAAAGAAAAGTTACATTGTAAAATAGAAATAAATAATTAATACAATACATATAGGTACATCAGTTATTGAACCAAATTAAACCAATGGTTGGAGAGAGCATGTTTGAAAGTAGATGGCTTAGAAGTTTGACCCTTTATATCACATAGACATTGTTTGGGCTTGTTGTACCAATTCGAAGTAAGATTATTATTTTGAAATTATAAATGTCGATTCTGTTGTTGCACTATCCATCTTACCAATTATAATTGCAATAAGATGCTGATAATTAAAATGCGGTCCTTTTCTAATAGATCAATCAACACACCAACGGCAGCTATAATTTTAGACGCACCAGCAGAATCAACACCTTTGATAGCTTAAAAAAAAGTAATTCTGTGGTACTGTAGTCAGTCACTTAAAATGTTGCTATACTAGAGTAAACACTGTACTTTTTATCGTTATCTTTGACACCTAAAACTCTGTTACCGAGCAGAAGTTTCATAAAAAACAGTACGCTTTCTTCCAGATCGTTCATCACCACTCGGAGGAAGGAAAGGAGCCGTACGGTCCCGCGTGTCGCGACTACTTCTGGCTCGTTTGTAGGCTGATTGACGGACTGCCTGAAGACTTCTTCAAAGGTATTTTACACCATCAATGTTATCCTATTAGATACTAAAGGTTATATAAAATAAGTTTTGGAGGAGGTAGGGCATAGCGAGACTTTCTCGTTCTAAATTGGAGCAGCCCGCCTGGGGAGGTACCTCCGCCTTACAGAATATCGCAGCCAAATAACATTATTTGTTTCAAATAGTGTTGTGTTCCTGCGGTGAGTAAGGTTGCCAGAGCTCTTTAGGGGGAAGGGGGTTCGGGGTCGGCAACGCGTGTGTGATGCCTCTGGTATTGCAAGCGCTCATAGGCTACGGTAACCGCTTACCAACAGGTGGGCCGTATGTTTGTTTGAGCCGCCTACATCCACTGTCTTTCTACGTCAGTTAATCGGGTGAGGGATTGTGGTCGACATTTCTACAGGTTTTCCTAGTTCAAGCATAGTGTAATTTTTTTACCTTTAATTAGATAATAATCCGCAATGTAAATCCTAGCACTAAGGTGATGAATAAATATTTATTATTATTATTATTTAAGTTTTAAGATTGACGCAGACATATCATCCCGTCACCAAATCGGCATCGCCGCGCCCCAATCAATCTACACAGGTCTACACTAATCTACACTAACTTCCGACACAGGTGGGATTCGAACGTTCGACCCTCCCCTAGATACAGGGATGCTCTTACCAACTGAGCTACGGAGTCGACTCATCGCCTGACGAAATTCTTCGGAAAGTTCTTCAGTTGGAAGTGCCGTCAGATTTTATTCGATATTAATACATTTAAGTATTTCCCTAAGTGTGGCTTTAAAAACAAATAAAAGGCATTTTGTTCTATACAGAGGGTGCTACATCTGAAGATAGTGGAGCGCCCGACCTGAACGAGCTATGCGAACAAATTCGTATATCACTAGACAAACGGGAGATTATTGAGAAGCGAACCGAACCTTGCACCCCTGACGACGGCCTTTACGGACAACTCAGCTTGTTGCAACACTTGATGAAACACCCGCTCAGGTTCAAGACATCCGAGCAAGGCACGATGACTTTAGAAATGGTAAGATTTGTTTATCTACCCTGTCAAAAAAAAACCAGTTGTCATACGTGAACTTATCCTGAAGTGCACTTCCGTACACTTATATGGACAAATCACAGTATTTGCTTACGCATTATCTATGAAAAATATTCTTGAAATTATATGAAAATACTATCAGTTTGAAAGTCAATTTAATTATTAAGTTACGGTCGACTGATCAGTTTGTCATGTTAAGCGTTAAATATGAATGTGGAAGGATACAAGGGAAGAGGTAGACCAAATAAAAGATGGATAGACTGTGTGAAAGATGACATGAGCAAGAAAGGAGTGAATATTGATATGACGGCTGATAGAGGGGAGTGGAAGAGAAAAACACGTTGTGCCGACCCCACATGAAGTGGGATAAGGGTAGGGAGATGATGATGACTATCAGTTTGAAAGTCGATTTAATTATTAAGTTTCCGTCGATTCGGTCGAAGAATCGGATAAGAATAGTTGACATTTATAGTAGAGGATTTCTTCAGGCTGATGATGACGATGTTCTCCTCTCAAAGGTCTAGTAAATCTACTCATTACTCACTATTAATTATTGACTAGAATCCAATATGATTTGCAAAGAATAAATCAAGATTTAAGAGCTACAAGAACTTTAATATGACTAAAACCCTCAGGTATTCGGATTTCTCTTCGACGTGCCCACACCTGACCGACGCAATCTGCCGAAGTGCAAATCGCAAAAGTCCCGTTCAGCCGCTTACGACTTACTCGTGGAGCTCGTAAAGGGGGCCCCTGATAACTACATGGTTCTGCATAATAAACTAATGGAGCATCATAAGCCCGGTAAGTATTCAAATTGCCACTAGGCAGTTGAAGTTTACTTTTTGGTTGATATAATCGGTTTCGCGGGTTCAGTGAATATTTATTTCTGAAATTTTGACTAGGGAACATTATTTTCACTCACCATATTGTCCAGTGTGTATATTTTATGGGGAGGGTTTACGATTTAGGTCTGTTTCACTTCTACTTGCTTTAAACTCCTACGCTAACGTAGGCCCAATACCAACATACATGTTGTCTATGCAACTTTCAGTGCGACGCAATATAAGCACGAACAGTAAAGGACTATTGCTGAAAGTCGAATGCGGAGCGTGGCGATGAGTAGCGCAAGTAGAGCAGTGTATGGCTAGCTAGGGCAACAGCACCATGAGCTGAGAGAAGAGCATAGTATGGCTGAGGAGTCAATAATGTTATGGTTGCAGGTCCGCAGTCGACGTACCCGTGGGACTACTGGCCGGCGGAGGAGTCGCGGTCCGAGTGCGGGTACGTGGGCCTCACCAACCTCGGCGCCACCTGCTACATGGCGTCCTGCATGCAGCACTTGTACATGATGCCGCAGGCGCGCGCCGCCGTGCTGCGCGCCGAGCCGTCGCGCTCGCGCCACGCGCCCACCATCGCCGAGATGCAGCGCATGTTCGCATACCTGATGGTGAGAGATACAACCTCGCCGCCAGCCGCTATGTGCTCTCCTGCATGCGACGATATTAACAACCTGATAATGCACGACCCGACATGCCAGCCCTATAAAACGAGACCAGTGGCCAGGGGCAAGGATTTTTGGGCTGAAGCTTATCAACTTGTAATGATAATGTACAGTCTTATATTGCACAGCCCAACAAAACCAAACATTTGGGAAGCGAGAACAAACTCGATCAGGTAGGTTAGGTTAGGTTAGAGTAGAAATCAAACAACGGGCGAGGCGAGCGACCAAAGCGCCTGAAACGAATGAAAAGTTGCGAAATATGAGGCTGAGCATAATCTGGCTGTACAGTTCGAATAATGCACAACCAAATATTAGGTCGTCAGGCTGTACAATATCGGGTCGAACGATTTAGGGACCTCAGCATGTTTTCCATCAGCCATCTGAAAGGCGCAAATATCATTGGATTCACCCCAAAGGATTTCCATCAGCCTTCTGAAAGGCACGAATCTAGCATTGGATTCACCCCAAAGGGTTGTTTCGGAAATGCCCTCCGTTAGCCCTCTCCCACATTGATTTCAAGCTTTTATTTATATGCTCTCAGGAAAGTGAACGCAAAGCGTACAACCCTCGCAGTTTCTGCAAGGTCTACCAGATGGACCACCAGCCGCTGAACACGGGCGAACAGAAGGATATGGCTGAGTTCTTCATCGACCTCGTCTCCAAGCTCGAGGAAATGACACCCGAGCTCAAAAAGCTAGTCAAGACGCTGTTTTGTGGGGTGCTTAGTAATAACGTCGTTTCACTGGTGAGTATTCTAAAATATATGTGTTGTTATGAAAAAGTACCTATTTCTTGTATTATGAATGCCAAATTACATGACTGAGAGAAAAGAAGTAGAAAAGTACCTACCTACTGACAATACTACGATGAAAGTAATGCGCTTCGCAAACCTCGTCTTTCATATCGGCATCTACGATTGAAAGACATAAAAAAGACGTATTTATAGACGAAGATAAAGGATAACTGGCGCATAACTTAAATCGTAGTACGTTGTCAACGTTTGGTTATAGTATTGAAACCCATTTGTATCAACCTACTATATGTAAACCACAGAACGGGAACGCTCACGGAACGGACGGCAGGCGCGTCATATATCAACTGCAGGAGTAGTCTGAGTTAAATGGCACCTTTAAGTACACATGGTGAGAGTCGAGATTCGTACGGGAAACTTGCGCCGAGCCGTGCGAGTGGTCAAGCGTGTGGCCATATTGTGTAATCAGTTGTCCAACCGATTGCAGGCCTCAGTTCGTCGACGCCTTGCTATCATCCTAATCAATAACGTGTTTCAGGATTGTTCGCACGTGTCACGAACCCTGGAAGAGTTCTACACGGTCCGCTGCCAGGTGGCGGACATGCGGAATCTGCACCAGAGCCTCGATGAGGTCACCGTCAAAGACACACTAGAGGGAGACAACTGCTATACCTGCTCGCAATGTTCCGCTAAAGTTCGCGCTGAGAAACGGTAAGGCTTATTGGCTTATAAATACTAGATTGCGTGTAAAAATATATCAAGATTGGTTTGGCGATATCAAAGTCATAGTAATTTCGAATGGTATAAAATAAAGGTGATTTCTATCACCATTTCCATCAGACCACTCCGTAGGAATTCGATGGGGAGGGGTGGAGGTGGGTGGGCGTTAACGGCTTCGTAATCCATTCCACACTCCGCGCCCCTATATAACATTGCAGGAGCCGTCTGATATACATCTGTGCTGTAAATAGAGCAAACATTTTCTTCTCTTTTCAGGGCCTGTTTCAAGAAACTCCCGCGAATTCTATGCTTCAACACAATGCGGTATACATTCAACATGCTCACTATGCTCAAAGAGAAAGTGAACACGCACTTTTCCTTCCCAATGCGGTTAGACATGTCTGGGTACGTGGAGAAGCATCTGATGCCGGCTCAATACCAAGGTAATTTGATCTTTAATTTAATAATGCTAGAGTCTTTTTTAGAGCATCGTGATTAATTACCAAAGAACTATGGACTATAAACTCACGACGATAAAGTGTATTTTAAAAGGAGCCATTTCATTCTGGGCCTGGTCCATGTACACTACATAGAAAAATTAGGAAAAAATAGGAGATTACAAGAAAAATACAATTTCATTAATTTGAAGACTAATGCGATGGTACAAGAATAGTTCTTCTGGTAAGTTTTTTACTATGTGAACACTATTTCAAGGCCGCCATGTTGGTTTATAATTGGCGTTTGACATAACATTGACATATTTTTCATGTCATGTTGTTTGATTTGATGTTTTTGTTTTGTCAGATAAATGTAGGTTGTCAAAATGACATTTCACGCACGTCCATCCGCCATATTTTTGTAGCGCTGTGTGTTGCTCTCTTTGTCGAAGCAAAATCTTGTATGTACCTAAGAACGAAGTCAATTTAAATAAAATAACCAATTAAATACGTTTACTTTATTGCTTATCCATATTTTAGAGTAGTGTACACAGTGCAGGCCCAGGCTCCATATATTGATGAAACGTCTCTTTTAATAAGAACTTTTAATTTAGTGTCATAAGGTCTGTTTTTGATTGTAACGTGACTATTTTGTTGTAGAAGAGAAAAGAAAATCAGCTGAAAAGAAAGATGGCGATAGCAGTCCAACTGCAGAGGTTGAAGAAGTGTCGGAATTCGAAGAGCATTATGAGTAAGTCATGTTCTTATACTAATTATTATAAAAGTGAATATTTGTAAAGATAGTTGGATGGATTAGAATTAGTTTGGCATGTGTATTATAGTAATAGCCTGGAATAAAATGTATATTTTTATCCCGGTACCCGGTGTGAAGCGAAACCGCGAGCGGAAGCTACAAAGTCATAAGTTATCAATATTTGCCAGTTCACAACATTCATACTACTTTTTTCAGGTATGAACTAATAGGTGTGACGGTTCATACTGGTACAGCGGACGGTGGTCACTACTACTCCTTCATCAGGGATCGAGAACATGAGCACCATGACCGGTGGCTTTTGTTCAACGATGCGGAAGTCAAGCCATTTGACCCGGCGCACTTAGCCGCCGAGTGCTTCGGTGGGGAGATGACGGTTAGTGGAGTTTAAGTCTTATTTCCTTAATATATATAACTGTTGCATAATTATTCGGTGTGAATACGGGAGATTCGGTAAGAGTATTTTGAGTCTTATTTTAATAGCGTATGGTATGATTTAGAATGCTGATAGCCTCCGTGACTCGGTGGGCGACTAGCCTGAAACGAGAGGTACGCTCGGTGTTTATAAAAACCAAAACGGCTTACAAAACGGTCTCTTACTCAACATAAATAAATCATGTCAACTTGTCTATTAGCTATAATGGCAGTGTTTTTGCTATAGTTTATTTTATATACAATTAACGTAATTACTTTTGTTTTCTGTTTCACAGAGTAAAACCTATGATTCGGTGACGGACAAATTCATGGACTTCTCGTTTGAGAAGACGAATAGTGCGTACATGCTGTTCTACGAGTTGAGTCCTCCGCGGCCGCAGCGGGGCTCCGATAACGGACAGCAGGAGGAGCCACAGGTATAGATCTGAGGAACATTAAAAAAAACTGATTCTGTGCTGTAGGGAGTAACGTTATTTCATACTTTTTATGTTTTACAAATACCAAAAACGTATTCTGTATATTTTCTAATTTGATGCTAGGAAACGTTAGTATACCACAGTCGGACCAACAGTTGTTCTAGATAAATTTTATATACTCAGTGATTTAAAAATCACGGTGTTTAAAATAAAAACAAATATGTAAATCGTTTCAAAACCACGGCAACACATATTTCTTGCACTTAAAATATCTCTTTTCCTCCAGGCTTATTTAAGAAATACTTATTATCCTCTGTCATCCACTAGACTCAGCTTATACAAACTTCACTTTCAGTCGTCAACAGCGATGGAAGAGTCGAGTCCGAGCGCGACAGTGGAGCGACGGACGGATACAAACACGACTCCTGCCATAGAGTTGCCGGACGACTTGCTCAAGTGGATATGGGATGACAATATGCAGTTCTTGCACGATAAGAACATATTCCAGCACGCGTATTTCACGTAAGAATTTATTTGTAAACAGGTTTGATGTTAAAACTGTTGATACAATTTGTTCGAGTTAGATTTGGTATCATTCTCGAAGGCCGAATCATAATAAATTCTAACCGAATGAAAACTTACGTCTTAAGGCGATACAAAAATCAAATTAAAATGTCGAGTGGGCGGAGTGAAGAAAGTGACAGCGCTATATTTTTTTTTCTTTTTTTTTTTATAAGACAGAGGTGGCAAACAAGCTTACGGCCCACCTGATGGTAAGCGGTTACCGTAGCCTATGAGCGCTTGCAATACCAGAGGCATCACGCACGCGTTGCCGACCCCGAACCCCCTTCCCCCCTAAAGAGCTCTGGCAACCTTACTCACCGCAGGAACACAACACTATTTGAAACAAATAATGTTAATAATGTTATATACATTAGAAGGCGCTGGAAAGTAATCGACGTAAGCGACATATAAGAAAATATCGGTTATCTTAAAAACTATGTATTTAAAAAAAAACGTGTCTTTGACTTAGGTACCCAATGCTATTGTCTAACACAATATTTTAAAAAAAGTTATTTTTGTTAGATTGTCTCAGATTATTTTCGAAAAAACTGATGCAGAGGACCCAACTTTAAAAAATAAATCTATCGAGAAAAGTTTTACCAATCGCGTTTCTGTCTTGGATTTAGGTTAATAAAATGCTCAAGTTATCTTTGTCATAAAAATCAAAACTGTGCGTTTTGCGTTATTGAGAAAAAACAATTCTAAAATCATAAAAAAATTATTCTCACCTTAAAAAAAGAAATCAGGCTCTCCTACGTCTAAAATCCTCAAGCATTGTAGATAACCTAGATCTCAAAGTCCAAATCCTTGAAAATGTCTAAGAAGAAGAGTCCATACATTACATATGCCTACATTTTGTTCATTGTTAACTAGTAACTATAGGCGTCCTTCGATGCAATAATTACAAACCACTGTATAACCTAGTTGCTAAAGCTTAGTTTTCCTTGCAGATTCATGGGACAAATGTGCAGTTCAGTACCCCAGTCGCTAATGACTCTAAAGCCAGAAGTCACAGAAATTGCCGCCCGTCTCTCAACGTCATTCTTCATTGAAACGTTTATACATGCTAAAGAGAAGGTAAGACTTCTGTTTTCAAACAACACTATCTATTTACCCCTGACAATAGAGATCATTATTACTAAAACAATATATTTCATGTATGTTTCTTACTATAGATTAAGTTTTAGGTAGCAATCTTGATTCCAAACTTCGTTTAGTTATTAGTTCTAAAGATGATAAAAATACAAAAAACAGCTAATTTGAGATCGACTTAGTGAAGAATGTAACATTCATCATCATCATCAGCCTGATGAAGTCCACTGCTGAACATAGGCCTCCCCCAAAGAGTGCCACGACGAACGGTCTTGAGCCTTCTCCATCCACCGACTTCCCGCAACCCTCACAATGTCGTCGGTCCATCGGGTGGGGGGCCTTCCAACACTGCGTCGTCCGGTTCGTGGTCGCCACTCGAGAACCTTTGTTCCCCAACGGTTATCGGTTCTGCGAGCTATATGGCCAGCCCACTGCCACTTCAACCTGCTAATTCTGAAAGCTATATCGGTGACCTTGGTTCTTCTACGGATTTCCTCATTTCGGATTCTATCACGCAGCGAAACTCCGAGCATAGCTCTCTCCATAGCCCGTTGAGCGACTTTGAGCTTGTGTATGAGGCCAATAGTTAGCGACCAAGTCTCAGTGCCATATGTCATCACTGGCAACACGCACTGATTGTAGACTTTCGTCTTGAGGCTCTGCGGTATCTGTGACGAGAAGATATGACGAAGTTTCCCAAACGCTGCCCATCCGAGTTGGATTCGTCGGTTGACCTCTTTGTCAAAGTTGGACCTACCTAGTTGAATCGTCTGACCCAAATAGACATAGTGATCTACAACTTGAATGGTATCGTTCCCAACATTTACCGGTATCGGTGCGACATGAGCATTGGACATGATATTTGTCTTGCCCATGTTCATTTTAAGACCCACCTGTTGGGAGACGGTACTGAGGTCTCTGAGCATTGCGCCAAGGTCCTCTAGCGATTCTGCCATTATGACTATATCATCGGCGAATCGAAGGTGAGTGATGTATTCGCCATTGATGTTGATGCTGATGAATGTAACATTTTAGTTATATTTTTCTGCCATTTGAAAGACTTTGCTAAGGTAGTCGAAAGTCGGAATTTTGACCTTTAGGGCGTATTCTCTGTAACTACTGAACCGATTCTTTAAATTATTTAACCAATACAAAACTACATTTTTATTTTTTGCTGTGCCTATGCACTAGGTACAGCACTGTTAGCTGTTCTGTGACGGTGTTTTCTTTACATGCGCTCGCTCTTCATAGAAAATAAGTAAAGATTGTTTACAATTTTTCTTACATTTAATATCGAGAACCTAATGTCTAGACAAACCTAACATAGGTTTAAGACATTTACTACCATTCATTTGTATTCCTTTTGTGTTATAAATAAATATAAATATATACACTATTCCTGAGTAATATAGGCTACAGTTACCACCCACGCACGCCTGAAAATATTTTTTATATATTTTTATTTGCTAATTATGCAGTGCGTTCGATTTCTAGTTTATACAATGAAAACAACCTTCTGATTGTGGCTTTTTCTTTGTAGCCAACAATGGTTTCCTGGGTGGAGTTAGTGACAAAGCAATTCAATGCATCAGCGGCCGCGTCAGAGTGGTTTTTGGGTCACATGGCGGATGATACGTGGTGGCCCATGCAAGTAAGTTATGGTTGAGCCACACTTATCGCCCCCACACTGGATCGACATCGCTTCATCTCCATACATGACCATACTGCAACCGACACTTATCAGCGACTTAACGGCATCGTCTCGCTTTGGGATATGTTAGTAGACGGCATGTGTTTATGGGGCGAGGCGATCCCTATACGGCGCCGGAGCGATAAGTGTGCGGCAACGGTTAGTCTAAATACCCCAACTATAAAACGAAATACCGAGTCAAATTATAGTGCCAAGTCTAGTTGATTTGACAGTGGTGTCGATTCTGATGTTACTTTTTCCTAGAGTATCTAAATTGGACGGAAGCTGAAATGGCCATCCTTGTCGTGTCGATGTAATAAGAAACAGACGGCAACATCTTTAGGTCAGTTAGTTTGGGATAATGCAACAACAGAATCGACAGGAGTATGTCCAATTTTAAGACAAAACAATTTTACGTTTGTTATACTTCGTACATACCACAATAATATTGTACAATAAATATGTTGATTGTTGAACTTTCTTTTCCAGGTATTAATAAAATGTCCGAATCAAATGGTCCGGCAAATGTTTCAAAGGCTTTGTATGCACGTTATACAGAGGCTCAGGTAATTTGGTAATTCAATCGGTAATTATCTGTTGTGAGTCATAAGTTCATAGCAATAAGGTGGATATTTGTTGCAGATCTAGTCATTGTGCCTTATACCTACAGGGTATGGAAGAAGGCGAGGATAATAGCAAGTTGGGCGAAGCGAGTTGTGTTACTAGGTTTATAAGAATGTTGTTATCATTAGTAAGTACCATTCATTTTATTCTTAAGTTTTCACAAATGTCTGTTTGGTTGTGTATAACTCGACTACGGAGAGTTATGTGTTTTACAGTCTATGTATGTGCGTATGTATCATAATCTGTGCCCTCGTAGATCCTAAATACTACGGTGATACTTTGATGAATTAGGTGTCAAATGAGGCGTCTTCATAGTCCTGGTGTCACAGGCTATATGACACTACACTCTTAATTAACTATGACAGAAAAGAGGCGAATTTCTGATCCCAAGAATTTTTGTTATAATTATTATTGTCTTTGGTATCAAATGCAAGGGCTTAACAATTACATTATAAAAATATAAAAGATGCTTTAACTTTCTTCATGACTAACCTTTTATCTCTAGCTAGGTAGTCGGGTTTTAGTTCTTTTACTAATTATCTTGCTTAAAACTTTTAATCAGTTATTTTGTTTAAAACTTCTTGTTTTATCAAGTGGGTTGAGGTAAAACGCGAGTTTATCTGCTGTCAGTGTATTCAATAATTTGAACCAAGACATCTTTTGACCATTTACAGATGGAAAACGGGGCGAGGTCCCATTTAAGGCACCTAACGGAGTACTTCTGTCTACTGTACGAGTTCAGTAAGATGGGCGAGGAGGAAGGCAAGTTCATGCTGCGAATCAACGCAATCAGCAGCATGGTCAACTTCTATCTCGGACAAAACAACACGGTGGTATGGCAATTTTTAGTTTTAAAATATCTTATTTTAGTCAGACTTCACCCATTGCTTTGTGTGGACTTCTTGTTGTACCTTCTACCAAGGTTTACGGCGCACGACGCTTACTATGTCAAAGATCCATATATTTTTTTATTACAGTTTATCATGCGACTTCAACAAGCCTTGTTGGCGTAGTGGGAGGTTTCCTGAATTCGATCACCTGGTCGTGCACCTATGAGTTGTTATAGTGGAATGAATGTAATTCGAAAAAATGGAATCTCCATTCTCAGGCGGAGTCACCGACGGAAGAAGCCGGCGGAAGCGGAAGTGGCAGTGGCAGCGGAAACGCCGAATCAGCCGGCGACAAGCTACGGCCCGGAGCTTTAGACAAGATGGTGGCACTCGTGGCGGGTCTCGTGGAGCGGTCACGTGACCCGGCCGGCCTCCTCGCGTTGCACGAGCCTGACGCCAAGGCATTGTTACACACCAAGGTACAAGGCGTTGTTACACCCGAAGATACACAAAGCGTTACATCTTATAGATTTATTCGCTCGCTGAGGCATGTCGCTGTCTGGTGTTGGGAGAGTTGCCCTACTCTACCGAATAACTCTCTTTACTCAACACTTAAATTGATGCATAGAGAGAAGAGAGCTCGCTTCACAGGGCATACGCCTCGCGTTGGCAGGACGTGTAACAAAATCGGCTCGCTTCGCTCGTTTGCCGAAGTTCGCAATGTCATAATCGTACGACGTATACTCATCTAAAACATTCTTACTCAGCATACTCTATACCTATACTATACCTTGTGCATTTTATCTTGACGTATGACAAATATCCCTTCAGTTTTACACTTACGCTTTCTTACAGGGCTTCCCATTCATCTACCAGCAAACGCGCGACAGCCTCAATCTGCAACAGACACGCTCGTTGATATTCGCGCTATGTCGGTGGAACGAGCCGCTGGCGGAGAAAATCGTCAGCATGATCTTCCAAGGCATCGCCAAGCACACGGACGTGAGTTCATGAAAAAGAATGTTCTATCTATTTTTGTTCGTAACTAACCGTCCCTCACTCAATAAAATCACGATGACGAGAGTTTTTGTCTCTTGTTTTAATATATCTTTCTTTGTTTGACAAGTCTGTATCAAGACTATCTAGCCTAAAGTCTGTTCGGACTCATTTCAATATACAACGCACATAAGTATGGTCTACCCTTTGACTTACGAAAAGACTACTACGCGTCGAGCGTGGGGCGAACGGGGTAATAGTTGTAAGATCGGAGGGGAGGCTATTTGTATATCCAATTTAGTATTTTTATAATCTGTTGTGAAACTGAAATAATAGCAATAAAGTAACGGACAGAATGGCGACGTAGCAGGGATTCTCTAAACAATTGATACTCAACTTAAATTAACTCCACTCTGTCCCTCGGTGCTGACGCAATAAGACTATATTTTTCGAATACGGCACTGTTCTTTAAAACACACAATTTGAGGAATCTTCAGCTTGATTTCATAACAATTTTTGTCTACAGAGCTGCGGGTCTTTCTTCAAGCTTTTGACATTACTGGTTGAGGGCAGCGGCGCCGGCGCAGGCTCTACGGGAGGCTTGCCTTGCTTCACGCAACTCGTGATTGCACATCTGTGGGATGTCGCAGACGTGTGCCCTCACGCGGCATTAGAATGGCTCGCATTACAGGTAATATTTTGTGCACTAAAAAAAGTTAGAGCAACGGGGCCGCCCAAAAGCTTTTTAATGTAGGTAAGTCTGGGCTGCTTTTTTCTTAGTAAGGGTGTCAGTTTTAGGCTCTTTTATTAGAAGAACAAAGTGACAAGATGAACTTACGGGTGGTGTGGGAGGTGCATGCGTTTGTATTTTGTTGGGCTTATGGGAATAGATAGCGGAACAGTAGTTGACATTTGTTTGTCTATTTATTAGTAGGATCTTCGCAGGGTGGGAAGGCCCGCCACTAGCAGTGCATGGAGAAGGCTTAAGACCGTTCGTCGTGGCACTCCTTGTGGGGAGGCCTATGTCCAGCAGGAGATTTGCTCTGGCTGATGATGATTTATTATTGTACTACAATAAGTTTGTTGTAGATTTAATATGTAATCATTGTGTACAATAAAGTGTTAATCTATCTATCTATCCATTATCTTCAAAAAGAAAGTTTGAAATGTGTTTGACTGGCCTCATAGCCCAGTTGGTAGTAACTCTGCCTTCTGCGCTAGAGGTTGCGGGTTCGATTCCCGCACTGGACAAACATTTGTGACTAACACAAATGTTTGTTCTGTGTCTGGGTGTTAAATATATATTTATTATGTATATCAGTCTCTGGTACCCATAGTACAGGCTATGCCTAGTTTGGGATCAGTTGACCGTGTGTAATATGTCAGGTATATTTATTTTATTTTATTTTTATGTTAAAAGTCACTGTTTTTGCTTCTAAGGTACCTCGGAATAAAGCAGCGCACGCATGGGCGCTGCGAACGGCGGAACTATGGGTTGAAATCCAACTGCTAGCCGCCAACGCGGCTAGGGTCCGCGCGGCGGCCGCCTTACTGCTGGTGGCCTTAGTGCCCTCACAACACTTCCGAGCGGGGTACTCGCGGTCACGGCCCCACCATCCCGCCAAACTGCCTGATACTGCGCATCACACGCTACATCAGGTAAGGCGGCATAGCTTCACCTAGTTTCTAAGACATTTCAAAGTGAACCTAGTGATTTTATAGAAAAAAAACACCTACCTATACAGGGTGAATTTTTGAGACGGGACAGTAAGGGCAGGTACGTTATAGTTACAGGAAAACGCTTTTAGGAGACTATCCATAAATTTTAAGATATTCTGAACTGCATTTACAGATTTTGGAAAAAATGTACAGTCAGCAAGACAGTGGTCATTTTACACAAAAACTGTTTTGATGCTAATCGCTCCTGTTTCTTAAAAGGATCAAAAGTCTCTACCGGACCGACTAAGTTTTGAGTACTAGAAATATCAGAAATCGCGAAAAACTTTTGTGTCCTCTCAGGGCCAGCATACCTCAACCTGGTCACTGACCTGATACAGGTGACCAAGAAATAATCATCATGACTTCTGGCTTTGAATTAAAATTGTTCGTTTTCTCTACCTTGGCTATATCTGTAGCAATAACTGTGTTTATTTTTCAGGTATACACAATGCTGCTTGGAAAACTGAAAGCGGCGCGCAAATACACTGATATAGCGGTGCACGGAACTATGAAGCTGACCGCATATTTCGGCGTCATGACCTATTGTGTCGTCAGTAGGGTCGAGAAACTAATGGTAATTAGTACTTTTTTGCAGTGCTGTACAGAAATGTATGTACTTTTTGTGTTTTGTTCAGAATATCAAAAACGCATCTCTCTTATTTATTGACCGTTACTGCATAATCATTTTATCTTCTAGGTCAGTCAATTAGAAAGAGATTGAATTCAAATATACCCAAAATTGTTTTAGTTCGGGCAATACTTCAACGATCTCTGGGAGCTGTACCACCCTGCCCTCTCCGAACCATCCGTGGCGGTGCATCCGAACAAACAGGCGCTACTCACATTCTGGCATGCGGTCACTGTCGACTGTCCGGAGAACGTCCAGTTAGCTGTATCTCACTCACGGTTGACGAAACATATCGCCTATAATTATATTCTGTGAGTATTTTCAAGAATCGAGCATTTTTCTTATTGATTAGTATGATAATAGAGTAGACTAGCTGACTTTAAGAGCAGGAGGGCTCTATGTGTCTCTATGTAGAGAGCACTGGTGGAGTGGTGGTAGTGGCCCCGCCTTCCGATTCCGACCTGTGGACCGGATTCATCGTGCATGAATAGATTTTTCATTCGGAAAATTTATGTGCTCTATACTAGTGCTCTAAAGCTGCGAAGGAAAACATCGTGATGCCGTTTCCATGTCCATCTAATTTATTTGAAAATGGTCCTTACGTCTTTAGAATAAAGTTAATTTTTAGTTCAACCTTTAGGAGCTTGCAATATTGATGAGCTATGTCGCACACCCTCAAATATCAAAGTCAAAACTGACTTTATTCAGAATAGGTTGTTTCAAATGTATTTTATATGACACTAGCTTCCGCCCGCGGCTTCGCTCCCGTGGTACCTATGAATATAAAATGTAGCCTATATGCTGACTATAATCTTTCTCTGTGACAAAGTTCATCCAAATTCGTTCGGCCGTTTGGGCGTGATTGAACCACAAACAACCAAACATCCTCACAAACTTTCGCATTTATAATACTAGTAGGATAGGATGAACGACATATCGCATGCCGTTTGATACTGATTGACCATATGCTACGTCAGATTGTGCTCTAAAAGTTAATAATCTTCCAGTGCCGACCACGAGGACGGCGAGGTGGTAGCTTACAACCGCGCGATGCTGCCTCCCTACTACGGCATCCTGCGGCTGTGCTGCCGGCGCTCGGGCGCCTTCGCGAAGACGCTCGCGCAGCACCAGAACATTCACTGGGCGTTCCGGAACATAGCGCCGCACGCGCACCTCTACCCCGCCGCAGCGGATGAACTACTCAGGTACTTACCACCCCGCACACTCTTAGACAAAATTTATGAAGTGAACGTAAGCTACTTACCTACTACTCTACATCAGCTGAACGTAAAAAAAGTAATGAAGCTGGAATTCACAGCCAAATAACATTACTTGTTTCAAATAGTGTTGTGTTCCTGCGATGAGTAGGGTTGCCTGAGCTCTTTAGGGGGGGAGGGGTTCGGCAGGCAACGTATTAGCAATGCTCCAGGTGTTGCTGATGTCAATAGGCGACGGTAACCACTTACCATCGGGAGGGCTCTAAGCCAGTTTTTTCAATCCTCTTTTCCCTCTATATCTCAAAATCCTCCGCGACAATCGAATTTTATTTGTGTTACATAACTAATCATTCGGAAATTAACGTCGAACATACAAACATACTTACATCATACAATGCCGATCCATCCAACTTGACTCGACTGGAAACCTCGTTCGCTTCGCTCACGCTTCGATTGTTACAGATTGGCTCGCATTCTCGCCGCTCGCGGAGCAAGTCACAACAACAACACGAACAACAGTCCAGCGACGATCACCACCGCCACAGCGACGGTCAGCTTTTGCAATATCAACAGCAATAGTACTGAAACTTCTGAAACGCGAGAGGCGGCTGCCTTTAGGCGGAGCACACTTTCCGCGTACCTACAAGGTAAGTGAAGGAAGTAAGATATAGTGGAACGCACTCTGGACTCTAGTTAAAATAGCCGAACCATAGATTACTACAAAGTTCTTACGGGTGAACTGCATTTGTACACGTATTTACGCACACAACCGTGGGCTCACCTTGTGAAAGCTTCGAGCAGGGCTAGAGGTAGAGGCCAGCGGTGTAAGGTATTAAATAAACAAATATCTAGTACTTTTCCGCTACACGGCACACCGCCCGCAATAAGAGCCATACAAAGCGTACTTACCGTAAGTTAGAATCCGTTAGAATAGAAAAGAAATAGAATAGAATATGTATTTATTTCTCTCAACAAAGGTTAAGAGTAATGGATGGGATACAGCAGAATATAAGTATTGTAGGTAGTTAAGTTAATGAAGTAAGAGGTGTAAGATCAGAGAGGGCGTGGGCGGAATGCGTACGTGGCACGTGTGAGCAGTATAGCCCCAGCTTAAACAGTATAACGTCTTTTTGTGGTAGTTAATAAAGGTATTTCTACACACGCATCCCTCCAGGGAGCGACCTGAACATCCCGCGCACGTCTAGTATGGAAATCGTCGAGGGAAGGGAGGCGGCCATGTTTAGACGGAGTATGCTCTCCGCATATTTACAGGGTATGTTTGTTGTATGTCAGCACCGCAGTGAAGTTTATTGTCTCTGTTTTATATTACGAGAATGACCATGTCCGTCGTTATATTGATATTTTTTGTTGGTAAATTATCGTCATTTTTAAACGACTTCAAAAAAGTAGGAGGTTCTCAAGTTTATTTTTAAATTATGAGAATTATCGATTGGTGCGCGTGGTCATTTGTATTTCCTACTTCGTAGGATAACGGAGACTATCTGTAATTATTTTAATGGCATATTTTTCCAAAAGTATGAACATAGTGTGCCCGCAGAAACCGCTTCCCGCCTGCGCCCATCCGGGTTTACCCTATTCTGAACACCGTGGCTTTCCTAGTACATGTGTGGTATTGATGATAGGAACTATTTTGTATATTTTTTGGCCGATCCCAAAATACATCGCTTGCGCTATTTCTGTTTCATTTGCTGAATATGTTTTGTATGTCTTATTGTCTTGGCTGAAACCTATAACTAAGTATTAGTCATCAAAATTTTACCTAGGAGACTTCAATCAGTTCAGTAGTTCAGTTTGACTTCGAGAGGTGTGCGAATTGTGCATAATTGACTTTATTCACTGGACATAAGGATCATTTTAAAATATTAGATGAAATAACGCTTAGTTAGAACGTGTCTAACGTGCACAAATGTTGCAGGTCTAAACGGCAGGACGTGTTGGACGACATTAATATCCGCGTTCTGCACGCTCGTCGAGAACGAAGACGACCGATTATTCGTCGTTTACAACGGCGGACTGCAGATGACGTTTGAGGTGAGTACAATTCAATAGACTTCTTCTAAACTTCGATGAAAGTCAACAAATAATACAATGATAGCATTTGTAAAATATTTAATTCGCTAAGAGTATATTTAAGTTTTAATTTTAGACAGTTAGCACTTTGGTATATACTGTAAGCTTACTGTTTTAACTGAAATAAATAATTCTAATTCTAACAAAAAACGCGCACTTTGTAATACTTGCGTGATTTCGATGTGATAACTTTTTACCTTAAGCCACTGAATTTACAAAAACTTTGTCCTATCAACTACAGTGTGTTTCACAAGAACATAACTAGGATATTTTTTCTGCCTTTTTGTAAAACTAAGCCAGTTTTTTTGGAAAAACGCTCGATCAGGAGTACCAACGAGCAAACATTTGGAATGTGTGCGTGATGAGCGTGAAGCAAAAGTGTTCTGGTATGTCAGGAGATGCAGAAACGAATTAAGTTACTAAAAATCATTTCATATTTATTTATTTATTTATTTATTTTATATTACAGGTTCTCACGAATAGAAATATATTAATTAAGTATTACAAACAGTGGGGTAAACAACTAAATTAGCGGTATACAAAATAACGGTGGAACAAACAAATAACTAATTAAGGTTACATTTACGGTTGCTAATCATCTGCAATAAAGAATTCTCTGCTTTGTCGCGATCTCGCTGAGGAGACACTGGTGCAGAAAAGGTCAAGTCACTAATCTTACCCAGCTTGTTAAAGTTGTCGCTTGCGCGCCATAAGAATGAATTCTGCTTATAATTAGTTGACACTATATATTTCGGTAACAAACTTCACTTAGCATAAGTGAAGTTTGTTACCGAAATAAATTTATCTTTATCTTTATCTTTATCTTTACTATGGGAACATGTAGCGGGGTATTGAACCTGGTTAGTTTAAATGGAACTTTTAATTTAACTTTTATCTAAACGGCTACCTTCCAATTTGCCTAGATCCATCGTCAAAACTGTGCTCTTATGTCCAATCTATCTATTTGTTCCTAGGCGCTACACAGTCTCCACGCAGTATACGTAGAAGGTGGCGGTGCGAGTGGCAGCGGCGGCGGCGGCGGCGGCAGCGCAGTCGCCGCCGTCCGCTCGGAACTGACGGCCGCATTGCGCTGGGCCAGAGCGCTCTGTCGGACGTTACGCACGAGACGGGATAGCAAGGAAGCACGCGCGTTATTACTAGCGTGTAAAGACTGGCCTGAGTGTGCGCGGCGGTTGCTGACTATGCTACATCTGCATCATCGGTTGGACCGCTTGAGGAACGCTGCGCTCGGTAAGTTTTCTAATACTAAAGCTGCGCTAGACTAGAGTTCGGTCTGTTGGATATTACGAACGACGCATAGTCAGCAATTCAATTAGGTTTCCTTTGACCAATCGTAATATTTTCGTAACTTTTAACCGCGTTTTCGGCCACCTGAAATGGTTCATGCTATCCCACAGGAAAAATAATTGTTTCCAGAAAAAAATGCCCCTTTCAGGCTATTGAACTGTATCAGTGCAAAAAATCACGTCGATTCATTGCTCGTTCTTCCGTCCGATTTCGTTATTTTGGTGAACACGGTAGTGTGTTTAAATTCATTTGTCATGCATGTACATCGACGACTTTGTTGATATTCTTAATTAATTATCTGGAACATGAATGATTGAGTGATGTAATACCTGCAGGTGTGCTCCAAGAGCTGGTGATGATCGGCGGCGCGGCGGCGCTGGGCGCGCTGGTGCCGCTGGCCGGGGGCGCGGCGGGCGCGGCGCGGGGCGGCGGCGGCGCGGGCGCGGGGCGCGCGCGGGCGCTGCACCGCCTGCAGCGACACGCGCACCACCAGCCGCTCGCGCAGATATACCGCCCCTACCACAAGTTCATCGGTACTAATAGCTTCATCAGCGTTCAAACGTCAGCAATTACTGACCTTAATGCGATCCTGCAAGGCTAAGAAGGAACAAGGGACCCGAAAAGCAAGCAAGCAACGTTCCACTGAATCGTCATCATCAGCCTGAATTAATCTACAGGATGTAGGCCTCCCCCAAAGAGACTCACGAGGAACGGTCGTGAACTTTCTCCATCCACCGACTATCCCGTGAAAAAATAATCGATTCATCACCAGGTTTTTGTATTAGTGATTTTTGAGACAATATGAGGGCATTTTTTTTACCTGTTTTTGTGGGATGACTTATGAAAGAACGTTGATTGCACATTTCAAAGACTGTTTCTCAAAAGATAAGAGCCATAGTGAAGAAAAAACATAAAATTTTCACGTTTTCGTTTTATGATGTTGGTTGATCCTGTTTTCCATGGGAAGGACCGATTGATGTTTGATTACTCCAAATGTCAAATCATCGTGAGATGTCAGTTCAGGGTGACCTACCAGTAATATTGTTTTCAGAAACGTGTTGCCGGGTAGCGCGGCAGCAGCGCTGCATGTCGGAGCAGCTGGTGGCGGTGTCGGCGTTGTGCGCGCTCGACGCGGTGCCGCTGCGGTTCAACTACTTCGCGGCCTTCTGGCGGGACGTTGCTCATACGCCGGTAAGTCAACCCCAAATCCTGACAATGACTTCACGACCTGGGGTGCAATTGCCTAAGCGTAATGGCAATGAAGATCGTAACTTTGAGGATAATTTTAACAATCTTAGCGACATTCAAAACATTCCAAACTTGACAAGGGGAAACTTCAAGACCTTAGCTTCTTCGTTTTCATGTTTGAAAAACTTCAGATGTAGCTAAAATGGATAAAATCATCCCTAAAATTGCGATCTTCATTACCATTTTGCTTACGCAATAGCCTGGCTGATCCTATCACTGTAGTTCAGGTAGTTAACTTTTCGTAAATAGTGTAACTTTTCGTAAATAAATAAATAAATAAATAAAAAAAAGTTTAGAAAGTGACAGTATAGCGCTCGTGCAATTAAAAGTGAGCGAAAATAACGTAAAAACGTAAAAATTAAATGCTTTGTTTGTTTAACTTTGTTACTTTATTAGTAACTAGCTTCCGCCCACGGCTTCGCTGGTGTGGTACCTATGAAGATGAAAAGTAGCCTATATGCTAATCCAGACTTTAATCTATCACTGTACCAAGTTTCATCCGAATCCATTCGGCCGTTTGGGCGTGATTGAACCACAAACATCTAAACATTCTCACAAACTTTCGCATTTGTAATATTAGTAGGATATTTTTATGTATTGATAAATAACATAGATTATTTTCGCAAGCGTAGTTTCAGAGGTTGCTTTGCCTTTTTTTTCAATCCAGTAAAACATGTAAAACTTGTAAAATCGTCTTTTGGATTCAACAATATTTTCGATGATAATTCGCAACACATTTTTACTATATCGCAAACGAAACAACAATGATCTATTAAAAAAACTAGTGCACCGCGAGCTCTGATTTATAACTTGAAATCACAAAAATATTTTTTTAAATGTTCCTGAAAAAGTAATTTTAGTGTTAAACCGAGTCGACATTACTTTCAGGCGGACGCGAAACTAGAAGAGATGCTTTTGGAATGCAGCGTGTTATCAGAGTACATCGACGCCATACTGCTGGACGAGCGTGAGTCTTTAGAAGATAACGCTATCTACGAGTTCATGCAACATTATTATCCGAAGGTATGTAAATTAAAACTCTTTTATATCTGCATCCAAAATGACTATCATAGAAGACATTTGACCCATAGGTGAAACTCAAATCAAATCATCTAGGTGTTTATTTCAATAAAAACACTAGGATCACTTTGAAACGTCTTAGAAACTAGGTTTTGAGAGGAGGAAGGGCACAGCGAGATTTTCTCGTTCGAGGTACCTCCGCCTTACAGAAGATCGCAGCCAAATAACATTATTTGTTTTCAAATAGTGTTGTGTTCCTGCGATGAGTAAGGTTGCCAGAGCTCTTTAGGGGGAGGGGGGTTCGGGGTCGGCAACGCGTGCGTGATGCCTCTGGTATTGCAAGCGCTCATAGGCTACGGTAACCGCTTACCAACAGGTGGGCCGTATGTCTGTTTGCCACCTAAGTAGTATATAAAAAAAAAAAAAAATTGGTGAAGCTATGCGACCAAGCCTAGAAGAACAAACTGAATCGAGATTAAAACATATATTTTTGCATGTCAAAATACGAACCTAGATAAAAATATTGATCTAGAAAGAGACATCCCTCAAGGTGCGAACGAAAGGTACAATAGGATAACTTCGGAGCGTAGCGGCTCATTACTCTATGGCGAATGCTACACGCTAAATATGTATCGCGATATTTGGATCGTAATCCAGGATCACGGATCCGTATCACGGATCGTGATACGGATCGCTGGATTTCTAGGAATCCACAAATCCATGATCTGTATCTAGTATCGTCAATAAGTATCAAGCGTCTAGTCTATAATCGATATTTATCGCGTCAGTATTCATTCCGTCAGCGATGGAAGAGGAATCAAGTATGGTGTAATTAACTCCAGCAGATGTTGAAAGTGAGCATCGGACATATGAAAATAATTTTCATAGTCATCCATTGCTTGGTATTTCCGAATCTGATTTAATAAATTCAGATGTTTATATTTTTTTCTATCTTGAAACCAATATTTCGCTTTAATACGTCTTTATTTATTGTAATACGAAACGCACGAGTGTACTCAATGAAATTTACCGTCGTACTGACGTGATTCGTATCGTATGTGTAGTATACCAACATATTACTAATTAAATATCACGATAAATATAGTGATACATATCGAGCGTGTAGCATTCGCCTGTAAGGATAACCGCACGTACGACTTGTAACTATGGAGTTATTAATAAAATATTTGTATTTGTACATTGTTGAAGTCTCATTGCAAAATAATAAATAAATAAATATTCCGGACATATCACACACGGTCAACTGATCCCAAACAAGGCATAGCCTGTACTATGGGTACCAGAGACTGATATACATAATAGATATATATTTAACACCCAGACACAGAACAAACATCTGTGTTAGTCACAAATGTTTGTCCAGTGCGGGAATCGAACCCGCGACCGCAGAAGGCAGAGTTACTACCGACTGAGCTATGAGGCTAGTCAAATAAATAGCAATACCGTTATGAAAATTCCTCGAGCTTCCCTGACAGTTGACTTTGTTCCAGATCGGAAGCTCAAGCACGAACACGGTAGTGGAAGCGCTCACGGAGGAGATATCCAGTTCGGGCACGCTCCGGCGGCTGTCGACGCTGCTGGGCCCGCTGCGCGCGCTGGCGCTGGCGGCGCGGCGCGCGCGCCTGGCGCCCTCCGCCGCGCGCGACCTGCTGCGCGCCGCGCACGCCATGCAGCAACGTCTCATGCACGCCACGGGTATGACCACTTTATCATTTCTAATTATTAACAATAAGATCGATCGATTATCGATGTCGATCAACGAACGAGGCTCTGGCGCTCCACCCACCCACCAACCCGCACTGGACCAGCGTGGTGGGTCTATGGTCCAACCCCCCAAATATGATAGGTACTATAACCGTTGGGGAACAAAGGTTCTCGAGTGGCGACCACGAACCGGACGACGCAGTGTTGGAAGGCCCCCCACCCGATGGACCGACGACATTGTGAAGGTTGCGGGAAGTCGGTGGATGGAAAAGGCTCAAGACCGTTCGTCATGGAACTCTTTGGGGGAGGCCTATGTTCAGCAGTGGACTTCATCAGGCTGATGATGACTCTCATCACATTCCTCATACATGCTCGTCGGTTTAGGGTACTCTTGACCTGGCCTTTGTCCAAAACGTCACCGATTTGGTCGCTAAACGTACGCCTAGGTCTTCCTCTTCCAACGGTTTCATTCACACTCGCCTTATACACCTGTTTCGTCAATCTTCTTTCGTTCATCCTCTCTACATGACCAAACCATCTCAGCATACCTTTCTCAATCCTCAATCAAGAATAATTTTTATTTACCAAAAAAGAGTTTTATCAAGGCTTAATATAAATACGACTATACTAGAAGGTACTACATAAATACATTTTAGCATATACATATACCGGCGAAGACCAAACTATGCGCGAGGCTTGTATCTTGGGCTTCTAGAGTGCAGTTACCAGGAGGAGAGTAGGTACTTATGTCTGACGAAAGAAAAACGTATGGCTTACTATGTAATATAAAAACAAAAGTAAATAAAAAGAAATGGAAAGTTAAACAGTTAGTAAATAGGCTGACTACAGAAGGAAATCAAACAGTGAATAATAGTAGTCAGCCTGCATAAGAGACCAGAAGTTTAAAGAAGATTGAATTGAGTGTCTTTTCAATGAAAAATGATTGCCAATTGTTTATATATATAGGCCCTTTCAGGATATAGTATTATTTTTACGGAATCATAATTAAAACGATAAAACGGAAATTGCCGAGGCGCATAAATTTAATCATACATAGATAGATTAACATTTTTGTACACAAAGATTACATGTTCAATCTACATCAAACTTAATGTAGTACAATAGGCGGCATTATCGTTGAAAGCGATTTCTTCCAGGCAATCTTAGGATAATTATGAGCAAGCAGTAATCGACGGTGTAGGCATTATGAACATGATACATATAGTACCTATAAAATAACTAAGCAAAAAAATTCTACTTTTTAAAAAATATCCTAATACATAGAATAATCATTATATTTATTTATGGACTTCCAGACGAGGAAACCTCCGAGCCGGAGACTCCAAAGGAGCCGCTCCCGGAAACGTCCCGCTGCCAGTCCCCCGAGGGCAGCTCGGGCGACGAGCCCAGCGACGACGTGCTCGAGGAGGAGGAGTCGTCCGACGAGGCGGCCGGGCCCGCGCGCGGCGCCGCCTGCCGCGCGCACCTGCTCGCCGCGGTCAACGACCTCGCGGACATCGCCCAGCAGGCCCTGCTCGACGCGTAAGTCCCGCTCTCCCTCTCCGCCGCGCTCGCCCGGCACCTCTCTTACGTCACGCTCATGTAGACCTACTAACTACTTGAACTACCAAGGATATTAATAGTAGAAATACTAAATTGTCTTTGGAACTACTAAGGTGATTCTTATTAAACGAGGTGATTCATAATAACTATGCTATCCCAAAAGGGGCTTATCCTACAATCAATTGGCAATAAAGTTTGTTGTAAGACTTTTGGAATTTCGACATTTTTTATTGAAAAAACTCTGCAAAAATCAACAGTTTTGGGTCAAATGAAGTGTCGGATTTCCAAAAGTTGTAGACAAAGTTTTTTGGCAATTGGTTGTTGAAAGCCCCTATCGGAATAGCATACATATTAGTTATCACCTTTTGTTCGCCACACTAGTCCTTTCGAAATCATGCAACCTACATTGCCGTAACCTGCTTGGGGACTATGTTAAGAACTACCGCGGTCGGCGGATCTTTGCAAACGTGAAGTTAGCTGGGCAATAGGTTTTTATAGGAACTAAAATCGCATCAGCACAGCCTAACAGCTAACTTCACGCCTTGATCCACAGACCGTGGGTGGGCACGTTTACGATACGTTTCACTATATGGAGGTGTCGCAGTCATATGGGGAATATGACGTAGACATGTGTTAATTGATTGCGGTGGAGAGTGGATAGGGGACTTTTTAGATTTAGTACTGTGTGGATGTGAGTGATGACATCAATGAAATGCTCAAAGACCTTGCAGACGATCTACGGTCTCAGTGTTTATTGTAAAATAATTTGCCGTGTTTATTCGCGTGACCACACTTGTCAGCGCATAGATTTTAGTATGGACCGCTGCTCTGTGCTGACAAGTGGGATCCAACCCTTATTGTTGTATTTCGATTTCTACGTACGGAATGCTGTTTTTCGCTTGGTAGTGTTGTGACCCTTTATCATGGTCAAAAGAAAGAGAAAGAAGTATATCTAGGGACATATTCAGCCGGGCGCGCACTTAGTTTATGTTTGTGTATAGTTTGTAAACTTGATTTGCTATTTGAAAGAGCAGATCTTATAATGTAAATTTTATTTATTCAAAAGTTATAATGATTAAATTTTATCAATTACAAAATAAACGACACAATGTACAAACCAAGGTAATATAGATCTTTGTAGAAACATTCCAAGACACAAGACACAGACATAAGTATGCCAAAAAATCGTTTAAAATGCAGTGTGTATAGCTTTGCAATAGCTGGAATTACTAATATACAAAGGTACGCCCATGCATATTGAGATGTACACCAAAAAATGATGTTCTAGCTCCATCATGAAATACTAATCCAGTATCTAGAAAATAACTTGATACATATACTTAGATGTGAAAAGAAAAACTAACTATTTTCAATACAATATGCGGCGACATGACTTCTCATCTCAGTATTACGATGCTCAGGCCTATTTCAGAACGACCGCAGGAATGTTGTGTGAAATGCTTTCGAGGAAGACTGCTAAAAAGTCAGATACAGTTTAGAATTTTGCGCCTCGGCAATCTTCGTTTCAACCTTAATCTCCGTCTTTGTGCACTAGCGAACGAGATGCCGATATGCAAGATAAGATTTCCGAGACGCATAAAGTTGCTCCCTCACCGAGAGTATTCGCCTGTAATGTAACGTTACATTACATCAGTGAGGAAGGAGAGCCGAGCATTACAGTGCGCAACGTATAATGATACAATCTGTAACTACCATGTCGCGGAAGCCCCGCTCAAAATCGAATCTAAATGTTACATTACAGGCGAATGCTCGTCAGTCAGTATTGCAAAGTAATGCTCAAAATTGAATCTAAAATGTTACATTACAGGCAAAAGCTCCCGGTGAGGGAGCACCTTGACTGTAATAGTTTATAGTGTCCGGTTGCGCAAGCTGTTTTGGTACAGAGCACAGACGGCTACTATGAGCGTTAGATAGGATTCTCGTCCGCTCTGTCTGAAATAGGCCTATAAAATCGGCACTGGCTTTGTAATGCTTGGGCATTTCAAAGAACTGCTGATTATGAATTTAGTTTTATTGGTGGCTACTTATTTTTAAGAAGACTGTAGATTTTAAACGACTGATAGGATGACACGCGCACACCAATCAAAACTTCTTTTAATTTCTTACTTGAATTCATAGAAAATGAGTGAGACAAAAGACAACATTAGATTGATGTGTGCGTGTATGGACTGAGTTAAAATGGTTCGTGCGTGTTTTTTGTGTGTTGCGATCATTGGTACAGTACACATAAAGTTTTTCACTAAAACCTTAGGGCCTATGCCATTTTTCATCAACAACTCAATGATTTGGTCGAATAACCATGTTTTTTTTTCAATAATTCAATGGTCAACTGCTGCAAAGAAGTTGTTTGTGAAAAAAGGCATTAGCATTTACTCGTATTTTTATGTGTAATAGTTTCCCAGCTTCTGTAGTTTTATGAAACAATATTATTGTGTAATGTAGTGGCAACTTTTCTAGATTCTTAGTCTAGCCTCTAAGGCTTCGCTCTGCATTCGGTTTCATATCGAGTAACAAAATATTTCGTAATAATTAAAGTGTGTTTTTTAAGTAGTTTCGTGCGTTTGTCACGTGTATCGTTTTGGCAGTCGTGCTATCAAAATTATTATTTAATTTTAGGCTGTGAGAGTTGTTATTCTTTATAATCTAATAATCCATTGTAAGTTTGGTGTTCAATTTGCTTTTGTGTCGCCTGAAATGTTTTTTAAACTAGCTTAATTTAAACACCCGTCCTTGATGCGTGTGTGGGTTCTTAGGAACATCTCCAACACATTATATTTTAAATGTAAATGCAATCTTTGTGAAGGTGATCTTAAGGCACTTTATTATAAGCGGTATCAGCCTAACAATAACTATAATACTGAATGTTAATAGTAGTTATATGTCACGTAATTTTTTTCGTTTTTTTCATGACTGCGATCACTCTATCACCATATACTTTTAAAATAATGAATCTTTTGTGGCTTCAGGAATCAATTTATAAGTTGGGCAAATAATATGTATTGAATAATATGTATTGAATCTTTAATTCGCTTTGTATTGTGGTCAGTCAGAATAAATTCACTGCCCAAATCAATGTAACATTTAAACATAAAAATACATAATCTCATAGTAATATTGGTTTGAATATTACTGCTATATGTTTGGAATATCTCGTTTTACTGACATAATTTTTAATAAATAAAACCTGTCCATTTTATATCTTTAACTAGTAACGTCGATACACTTTTGCTATTATTTATATAATCCATCACAATTATTATAATTAGAATGTACTGTTATCTGGATGTCGTGCGTAATTAGAATAATATTTAAAGAATTGTAATATTTCTCGAATATGCATCAATGTTTTTGTACACACTTTTCACTTGAGCATCCATAGCTGCATTGCTGGTGTGAATTAAAAACAGTTATTATCAGGCAATAATAATTAACTAAATTCAGAATCAATGTACACACCTATAAGAGTTGTATTGTTTAATTGTAAATGGGTATTATTTTTTTACAGGTTGTGTTATGATTTTGGTACTTATTGGTAAAATTTGGTATGAGTGGGCACTGGGCAGTCACTGGAAAGTAAGTAGTGGGCGGGATTATGAAGGAATGTGGTGCTATCATGCTGATGGCAGTGACTGGAAGGTTAGACAAAATGTGTATTTATTTTGTCCTGGTTTTAGAGCTTATTAATATATACATCTTAATATAAATATGCTGTAATTATCTTTTTATTAATTTTAAGATTATATTCTATGTTTCATTGAAGTGTGAGGTGACTTCAAGCTTGACATGTCTCAGTCACATTGTCTCTTCTTCAGCTTGTAATTAGAAATGTTTTTTGGACTTTATACATTTATGTTACTGGAACTAGAGTTTCAGTTGAATACAATGTTATTGATTTATAATTTGTGAAAATTGAAAAAGAAAATACTGTAAATCGGACTGGAAAGCCAAAGTAAACAGTATTTTATAAAAAAGCTTTTCATTTTATTTGAAACCCTCATGGAGACACTACTTAAAAGGCAGAAAAACATACTAATCAAAATAATCACTTTTTTATTTGAGTAAGTTTACATTTTATTTCCACAGGAAATGATTCAATAGTTTTGTTTGCACAATCTAAACAATATATTTTAATGTAGAACAAGCTGCATTCCTTGCTGATACAAACTGGTTTATCACAAACAGCACAGTCTGAGCCGAGCACTAATATTTCTCCTTTCCCCGGCAGGCTGAAAGGGTCTTTCATAACATAGCTTGGATGCCTAAGTACAATATTGCGGGAAAACGGTGGCCTTGTACCTTTGTAGTGAGCCTTTTCATTCAAACTGCAATTCGAACATTTAAAATCATATACTATTTGGACCGGTTCCTCCTTTGTTTTTATATCCTTTGAATCCCCCATATTTCACTGAAACAATAATTTGTAAAGTAAATATTTTTTTATGACTTACATAGCTATTATTCTATTTTCAGATAATTAATACATACATCAATTAAAACATTTTAGGTAAGCTCCATCTAAAAACATTAGATCCTGTGAAATTATTCTAGTTTGTTCAAAGTATGTTTTTCTTTTGGTGCTTCAATAGGCCACCATGCTGGCTTTTCTACTCCAACAGTATATTTTCCGATGGTCAGTCCTTTAGCCTCCAATGCTTCTTTGATTCTAACCAAGCCTAAGCCAAAACTACCCACAAACCCTTTCAATTTTCCTAAGTTGGATTTTGGGTTATTACTAGCTGAGATTACTGAGTCCACTTCCAAATTAGACACTTCTTCACTAAACTTCAGAGGCATTATTCTCTTCCGCACAACACCTGTGTGATGAACCCTAGCTGTCACCTCCTGACCGATGTAACAGCCTTTGTGGAAACTCACTCCATGGAGGTAATCACAGTTTGCTTCTAGAGGAAAACTAGATCCTGGGAGTAAATCACAAGCTCCTTCACTGACTCCCAGCTTGTACCTCAACTGCTTGTATCCCTTCTCACTTTTTTCAATAGTGACATCTTTACCTACAACATTTGAAATAGTATCCTCCTTGACTGATGCATGGGACATTATTCTAAAACCAAGCTCTTCAAGACGAGGATCTTTGTAAATATTAATGTTATATCCAACATCTACAAGGCAAGGGTCTTTGTAAATATGGAGGATGCTATTAGGATCACTGGAGTCAGCCAGTGTGCCACTGGGTGCAAGAAATGCCCACAGCTTGAAATTGTTACTGACATCTCCGATTTCAACCTTCCTTTTCAGTTTATACAGTTTGAGGTGTCTGTGCAACAAGCTCAATACATTTTTATCGCACTCTATCATGAATGTGTCATCGAATTTGTGGATCAAAGTATCGTAGAGCACCCTACCCTTGTTGTTGAGGAACATCGCGTATATCGACTTTGCGCCGTCTTCAAAATGTCGCATATCGTTCGTGATGAGTCCCTGCAGAAACAAAGCTGCATCGGAGCCACCTACCTTCAGTAATTTTCTGCTTTCTAATGGGTACAAAATCTTCTGCGGCGGCTCACTATGTATTTGTCGAAGGAATTGATGCAACAAATTACGCTTGAGCATAACTCTGTTTACCTGATTTATCATTGCAGCCGTTTTAATCATGTTAATTTATAAGTGCTATTTATTGCACTGAGGAGTGATGAAGATGCTGATAACTTTATTTTTCTACTAGGTATAAAATAAATTATGGCGAGTCCCAACTTTTTTGACAATCTGCTTCACTGACAGAATCATATGGGTTTGACATATGAAATTACTTACTGACATTTACTTGACACATATTTTTTTTTTAATGTTTATCTCTTTTCGGGCTGACTATGGCATCTTAGGCCTGGCCACCAAGTCTTAAGTGTAAGTTATTCTTGTTATTAACTTTCTTCATTTTCTTTCGTCAGTCATAGTCAAGTCACGATTCGTTCTAGCAAAGACTATTCTATTAACCTTGCTAGCTCGCGCCCGTAATGCAACATTGCGCGCGCGGTATATTTGCCAATATGGGTACATAATATGGGTGGACACACAATAGGACCTCTATGATTATTTAATTAAAACAAATTACAAATTTTAAGCATATTTTTTATTTGACTTTTAAGTAGGTACTGTTCAATAAAATAAGGTAGGCATGTATCGTAAGTACGAATAAGTATGTAAAAAAAGAAACATTAGAATACGTTATTAAAATAAACTGGTAGGTACATACATATAACATAGCTTACTCTCTATTTTATAATAATTTATAATTAGTTTGGCAAATATATTAAGTTGCGTTCTCGTCAAGCAAGCAATAAACAATATCCAAGCAGAATACCCTAGTTATATGGACAGCATTCCACATGAAGCTCGTCATTTGAGCGCACGTTAATTTTGTAACACTGGGCACTTTAGTCTTCTTGAAAAGAGCCCAAACTTCATCCAATGGGCTGTTTCGCTCAGTTTGGCCTAATACGACACTGCTTCACAAAACTCCGTTAGGCCCGTCCAATAAACTTTGCGATTTCGTTTAGGCGGTGACGTATGTTGACAATCTCAAAGATTAAACCGAGTGGGGCCTCTAGTGCTTGGTTTGTACAACATTAAATCTGGCTTAAAAGTTAGTAGGTTCTGGATGTCTTTCGTGTTCGGAGTAAGCCATCTCAACGATTTCAGAGTTCCGCTTCACCGGTGTAGCCATCAGGGAAGAGGGCGCAGAGTCATGTCCCGGTTCCACTGAGGCGGAGACCAGCTCCGTGGTTACTGTGGGCTCGGATCGCATTGAGACGGTGTCTCGCTTGGTTGGCGAGCTGTTTGCTGAGCGGGAGTGCTTGGACTGAGACTTCTTGATGTGTGGCAAGATTTTCTGGAAATAAATAAATATTCCGGACATCACACACGGTCAACTGATCCCTAACTAGGCATAGCCTGTACTACTGTTACTACCAACTGAGCTATGAGTCAGTCAATATTTGGATGGTACAAAATATTTGGTTCCTATTAGGTAGTAGATTTCTATGAAATGATCCGTATTAAGTCCTTGAACCTCGCTGTGGTGGCCCTGGCTGAAGAAAGGCCCCTCCATTACTACCCGTGGATGTCGTAAGAGGCGACTAAGGGATGGCAGCAGCGTTCCCTACCAACAAGAGCTCTACGATTGGCAACCCAGCGTGGCGAGAATATGGCCAAAAATATGAAAAGCGCACAAAAATATGGCCCTGGAAAAAAACTGGCAGTTATTTAGTTACCAGCTGTGGGTCTTTAGTGATGTACACTCCAGTGCGTTTGACCACAAAGTCGGGTGCAGCCAGACATCTCGTGAACAGCAAGGTAGCGGCTACGGCCCAAACGGCCAGCACGGCCGCGCTGGCCGCCTTAGTGCTGGCTGCGCGCTGGCCTATACCCCATGTGGAATTCCACCCAAGTTCCAGAAATTGGTTCACTGATGAGCAGCTGGCAAAGAAAATACATTTTATATGTTGCGTTCTGGATCAAACTTTTTGAGCTCTTCAGCCCTTAAAGCCCTGTAAAAACCCATTACAAGGAAAAAAAATGTTATGCCCAATCGAGAGTTCCTAAAGGTCCAGTCAGAGGCATAGGTAACCTAACTTATGTAGGTACCATGTTCCGTAAATTCCAGAAAGAGTAGGTAAGCGTAAGATCAAAACAAATCTATATGGTCTTTCGGAGTATTCAGACTCGCCTCTCCCCATAATGGTAAATTCCCATGAGGAACATAGTGAAGACAGTGCAGTTATTAATAGGCACGCCACCTAAGTACTTTAGAAGTACATATTAGTTACTTTTTAAGTAGAAACTCACGTGGTAGAGTTGGTGACTTCGCTGAACGCCGCACAGAAGGCGTTAAGTCCTTTGTTTGTGATCGTAAAACTGTGTCCAGTCAGACCGACCATCACGATTGCGAACAGCAGGGCTGGCATCAGGATTCGCCATGGTTGCTGCAGTCTAAAAATCGAAGAATAGTACAAATACAGAACATTCTATGAAGAAGATCCAAGGATACTAATGGACTTTACCATCCCAAAGATACTCCTGTGATCAAAAGTGAGAATAGCTGCTGTAGGTTTATTGAATATATTGTCTTTGTCTGTGTCTTGCCTTATTATCTGTCAACTACGTACGGTTCCTAGTTTATATGTTTCGTACGACTAAACATTATTGGTAGGTCCTACCTACTCACTCACCCTGTTCTAGAATGACCGCCACCCGGGCACATGGTGAAGAACGTGATCCACACACAAGCGAAGATGGTCGATAGGATCGGCATGAACTCTGCGAACTGACAGTCGCTGTCGGTCTCAAATAATGTCCTTGACGTATCCAGCATGAGGCGGTGGGTGGTGTTTCCTGAAAGATATCGATTTCTCCTTAGTTATAAGATTGTTTCTATGACAATGAAAGCACACACAAGTCCACACAAATCAACCTTGGCTGCCTTGGCTGGTCCTATAGATTTGGGGGTCAAGGGCTTTTGAAATATACAGGTATAAATCGTTAGTGAAGTCTTAAGCTGTAACGGCAGAGTTGAAGTGTTGTTGAGACTGAGGCTTGACGATTTATTCAAAACGCACACATTTAACGCACCGTTATTCAATCATTCTATGGAATCACGAAATCACACAGTCAAAACCAAAAGAAAGTTACTTAGGTGTTAGACTTGGATAGGGTTAGAAGACAATAATAGCTTACAGAAAAAAAGTAATTTGAATAAAACATAAATAAAGCGAAAAGTTAAAAGCCGAGGCGCTGAAAACGGACAAACTTTTTGAAGGCTTGTTTTTCAGAGCGACTGTGAAATAAATGTAGGTGATAGTAGGGTTGTCTGGAGATTGGAACACGCTCACTAGAAAAAGAAGACAAGTAAATAAAGAAGAATAAAGTCGTAGATACTATAACATAAAAGGTGCCCTTGAAAAAGATCTAACGCAAGCAGGGACAGGAGGATTTATAGCCTATTAGAACCACACCATGCTCTAAGTTGATCATTTTTCTTAATTGAGAAATAGTCGTTTGACGCTATTTTCTGAATAAATAATATAATGGATAAAGCACCTACATATATTCATTTCATTTTTAGCAAAACCAAGTGTTTCCAATGTTCCGAAGGCGAATAAATTATATGATTGACTATTCAGGAATAAAGAAACTCACCAGTTATAGCAGTTCCATTTTCGTCATGCTGAATTTTCGGTCCATTTTCATCATCATCACTGGTCTCTCGTTTAACTTTTTTGGCAGTTTCATTTGTAGCAATAATTTCATTTGTAGCATTCGTTACATTTGCAACGTTTTTGTCTTGAGCAGGATTAGAATCAGTCATATTCTTAACTCTATCATGGGTATTGTCAATCTGATGGTTATCCTCCGGTGTGGGCGGAAGGTCGACATAGTGGAACTCCAGCTTTCGTGGAAATAGCACGCAGTTGTCGTTCACTAACTGCTTCGTGTTTTGAAGGAATACAAAGTTGACGATGCCAAATATCGCCGCGGAGGCGTACAGAACTAAATGCCATACTGAAATAAACCATGAAGATGTTAGAAATGCTTGGGAAATACATATTGGTAAGGCAGGTGCACACCAAAATATCCAAATTTCGTAATCGTCCATGTCCTACTAAGAACTGCACATTTTATTAGTAGGTACGTACTTATTTTAAGTTATTAGGTAGGTGAGCTACGAGTATGTCAAGTATGTGAGTCATTGAACGATCGTTATCTTCAAGTACCTACGCATTATGTATCCAAGCCACTTTGTCCGGTAAGTATAGGTACCTAACTGTGTTTCAAAGTGTTGTGTTTAAAATTCAAACAGCAACAAGGAGTGGCCTTTTGGAAGGTGTGAAATGTGATGTCACACAATATGTTATTTAACTTTGATTCCCCAGTGAATTTGGTTAGGTACTGGGCGTAATCGGTAACGCCCGTTACCGTAGAAGCTAGGTGAAGAAGGGAACCCAGGTTTCCAGACTTTCCACTTGTCAAAAACTTTTAACTAACTTACTGGACGCTGTAGTGCATGGGTGGGACATGTTTTGATGGAGTACTTAGGCTCGCCCAGCACCTATAGGTACCATTGTCTCATTCTAATCGGCCTTATCCACAGGAAAGGCATGGTCAATACGTGTGGAGCTGGCTAAGCCGCGTGTTACCTCACGATGTTTTCCTTCACCGTTTTGTGCTCGTCATGATCATCATCATCAGCCTGTAGAAGTCCACTGCTGGACAAGGGCCTCCCGCAAAGAGTTCTACGACGAACGGTTTTGAGCCGTTGAACCTTTTCCATCCACCGACTTCCCGCAACCTTCACAATTTTTGAGCTCGAATAAAATTTTCTAAAAGAGAAATCAATTGCGATTCGAACTCACGACCTTCGGATCGAAAGTCGAGGGACCTTCCACTAGGCCAAAACGGCTCAACTAGGTAAGTAGGTATAGTATAAAAGTGGAGTAACAGTGTTTATTACCTTTCCATACATAGAGGTGTTTGGCCGCCCTGTCCTCCAGCTCAATATGGTCGTACAGGAGGATAGTCATGGTGCTTCGTGAGTCAATTTACATTTTCAACCTGTAAATAACAAAAAGTTCAGTAAGGCAAATAAAAGAACTGGAGAAGAACTATAAAATCTGGAGAAGAACCTCAACCTACAGGTCGCAGACTTGATATTTTCTATTTGCCAGCTAGATTTGTCGTCAGAGTCGTAATATTTTTGAATGATTAAATAATTGGGTTATAGACGTTTTACGAGAATATAAATGATAATTGTTTAACAAGCTGATGTTTGTTCATTTTCCTGTTATGGATACGTCTACAAGGTGATTCATTATTTGTATGCTATCCCGAAAAGGGCTCATTCTACACCCCACTGGCAATAAATTTTATTCTGCTACTTTTGGAAATTCAACATTTTTCATTTCGAAAAAACAGCTTTTTGGGGTCTAGACAGTTAAAACTCAGTTAATTAGCTGTTTTAGGTACCTAGCTAACTTGTTGAACTGATACGTTAAATAATTACTGGTAAAGATTATAAAAAGAACAAAAAACACAGCTAATTTGAAAAAAATCCCGAGGAAATACAAAGCCCTTTTCGGGATGGTATACTTACATATTATGAATCACCTTGTATGTTGTTTCCCCCAATTTACCTACGCTGCTGCTAACGAAAATCTTTAGGGCCGCTGTGAAATGCAATGCGAGCGTTTCTCTGCAACGCCTCACGGGCACTAACTTGCACCAAGGCTAAAGAAGGGTTTTAGACCACCATAATTTTATTTATTTGGTTTCCGTGATAAATATCCATTATATAAAATTTTTGGATAGGTATTGTTCCAATTTCCACACCCATTAATTAGCTCAAAGCATTCGATAGCTCATTTATAGTCATATCGGCTTGAGGCGTCGCCGATCCCCGGAGACGATAATTTACGAGCTGAATTTATGTTCTGCGTGTATTTGTGTGAACGTTTCTCATAAATAACGAAACTGGAACAGTGCTGTGGTAAATTGGGCTCTGGGTTATTCCCGATCCGTACACTCTATTGTTATTCAATTTTTATTTTTATACCCGATCCGTAGACGGACTTAATATTTTCTATGACTCATGACCTTGACAGGTTTTAGTCTAGCAGATACTTTTATATAATAATAATATAGGTACTTTTATATACTAAGTGGGATAATATAAAATTATAAAGATTAATTTGAGATTTGTCAGAGGTGAACATAGATGCTTTGGGGGGTATGCTTGAACCTCTTTGCCCACCTCCTGGAACCGCTACTGGTAGGTACATAGTTAGTTCTTTATCGCTGTCAATAGGGCATTTTATTTAGTACCAATAGGAAAACAGTACGCTACCGGCCTCGGGTTGTTCATTTGTGAGTCAATATGCGGGACGCCTCAAAATAACTGCAAACAGAAGGTGCCTGGTGTAGGTATATGTGCAATGCGGGCGGTATTGCTTTTAGCAATAAAATTCCTTGTGTGGACCTTATTGTGGAAGTGTGAATACTACATAATTACATGCAGATCGGACTGACGGTTCGAAAGTTATGCTATAACAAATAAACAAACGACGATTCGGCCTAGTTTTCGTCATTGTTTTTATATTAATAAAAAATAGTCCATGGTATAAAGCCATAACAGTGAATAATAACAAATTGTAGACTGTTGTAGACACAATGACAAGGCTCTCGCTTCGCTTCAGTAGTTAGGAGTCGTGCGATCGAGGACAGCGTGTTCTTGGGGTCGCGTTTGTTGTGTATGCATGCTCTCAAATTATTTGCATATTCGTTGGAATTTCGCCAGTAGGTACTAAATACTTAGAGTATATTATTATCTAAGCCTAAATACAGCAGCCACCAAAGCACATAGTGTATTGTAATCAAAACTGAATATCTACGGAAATCTATACCTAATGTAAGGATGTCTCAGGATTTACCTGCTGTTTAGTCAACTCTTTTTTTTCCCTTCATTATGAGATCTATATTTTTTTGATTGTTTTTTATACTCACAATAAGTCATGGCCTTATTAGTTGTAGCCAGAAGACGATAAATATTTGCGATGATGACACTACGATAATTCGCTACGCTGACCGCTGGAAGCTGTATGAATATTTATGAGATTATTTAATACTAGCTGCTTACTACATGTACCCGCGACGTTGCTGCGTGAATCACGAAATGAGAAGATTACAGGCGAGCGAAGCGAGCCTCAATTATTTTGTAGCGAAGAACGTCAGTTCACCAAAACGTCAGTTCTCTGGTAAAGTTAGATAAGGCAAGAGCTGCCAAAAATAGTAGTATTTCTACCAACAAACAACAGTAAATACCAATAAACAAGTTTTGCTTTGCAATTACCTACATACTTAGAAGTATAAAACGAAGGTAGCCGCTATAATTCACGAATAAACAAATCAGATTCTTAATTCTAAAGCAATTATTAACGATGCTAATACTTTGAGTACTGGCGAGCGAAGTGAGCCACAGAAATAAAATCGAATGAAGCGGGCTCTTTTATTCGACTGATTGCCGTAGATAAAAACCATATGGCCTGAAACAACAATATTTTTGTTATGTATGAACAAAGCTCTTTCATATGACACCCCACGTCATGTATTTATATTATTTTTTTACTCCTATATCTAGCAACCAATATCTACCAGCAAATCTTGGTTACTACCTAGGTTGTACTCAACTTGGAAGAATAGGCATTGTATTTTTTATTGAAAGAATTTTCCAAGTTGTTTTGAGATATCTTCGCTCGCTCGATCAACAGGCGTAATTGTTGAATGTTGAATTGTTTTTATTTTCTCAGCGTGAGATCAAATCTATTAAAGCTAGGTCAACTGCACCACAACAAGTCTCATAATCTTGTTAGCGGGGTGACGTAACGCGTTTAAATTCGGTTTTTTAAAGTATAGGTAGATAATTCGGTTAGCCAAATGCCGGTCGGGCGCCGATGGATGTATGAAATGAGTTAAGCATTAGCAGCTATGTTTATGTGGAAATGTTTGTTTTTTATTGTCGTAATAGCTCGGCAATTAATGCGTGGGAAGATGAGGCACCTACCTAGTTAAAAGAGCTGCTTACCTTCTTGCAATCATTCTAATCAGAAAATACTTCATTTTAATCATTTTCGTTAAAGTACCTTGCATCAATAGATCGTTTGCAACGGTCTTTAGATAGCTCAACTGTTTCTAGTTTATTTTGTAAAATAGTTGTAAATATTTTATAATTAGTAGGTACTTATTCGTTTTAATTTCCTTTTTATTAATAAAGTAGCATCTACAGCATTAATATTTTAACACATATTTATACCTATATAAAACTAGCTTCCGCCTGCGGCTTCTAGGTAAAGAACTATGCCTATAATGCTATAGCATATATATTATGTTATTCTAGGTAAAGAACTCTATTTATTCCAAGTTTCAACGAAATCGGTTGAGCCGTAACGGCGTGATTGAATAACAAACATCCAAACATCCTCACAAACTTTCGCATTATAATATCAGTAGGACAGGATGATAGTAGGATAGTCAAGTCAATTCCTATGTTTTATTATGTAATTCTGCCGTGGTGGCCCCGTCTAAAGAATAGGCCCCTCCATATCTACCTATCCGCGGATGTCGTAAGAGGCGACTAAGGGAAAAAAAGCTAGGGGATGGGCAGCAGCGTCCCTCATTTTAACAACGATAGCTCTAACTGCGCTCGCCAAACCGCATGCCCAGCGTGGTGAGTATAGGCAAATCCCCCCACATGATAGGAATTCGCTCTATCTGTGGGGGAGGCCATGTTCAGCAGTGGACGTCGTACGGCTGAAATGATGATGATGATTATGTAGATAAGCAAGTATTCGAAATCCTTGATTTACAAAGTTAGTATCATCACGAGAAGTCTGGGATCTAATTAGATCTTTTGGTTAGACTGTACTGCGATGTCTTGCATTGTTGTGACAGCGAGTTGGGATGGAAATAATGTCAGTGTAAGTGGAGTGAAAAAAAAAGTTACTATAGAACCTACACTCCTCTAGAATACCAGGGTTAGACACCGTGTATAACCATAGAGGTATGCAACCTCATCTTAATCATCATCAGCCTGTAGCCTGTCCACTGCTGGGCCTCCCAACACTGCGTCGCGTCGCCCGTTTCGTGGTTGTATTCGAGAACCTTTAGGTACTCCTCAACGGTTGTCGGTTCTGCGAGCTATATGGCCTGCCCCCTGCCAGTTCAACTTGCTAATTCTGAGAGCTATGTCGGTGACCTTGGGTCTTCTACGGTTTTCCTCAATTTGGATTTTATTACGCAGTGGATAAAATCCTGTCTCTGCCCATAGGCCCGTTGTTTGCCCGACTTTGAGCTTGTGTATAGTGCTTTCATATGTAGATAAGCATAGGTAGGTAGGTACGTCTTTCGGTATCAGTCTGTACGAAGAGGCCAAGGATTTCTTACAAGGACAACATCAAAAGCATGTTTATTTAAGGAACCGTCTAAATATTGAACGCGACTATATTGTTTTGAAAACACTCTTGTGTAGTGACAAACGTCATTTGTCTATTTTGAGTACGAATTGAATACAGGGTGTACCAAAAAATAAATGTTAAAATGTTTTTTATTAGTTTGTTTTGGTTAGGTACCTATGCTGAAGTCATTCTATTGACTTTCATTATTTTAAGACTTGCTACCCAATATACGTAGTTACCTATAACATTACAATAACATGTAGGGTAGAGGTACTTAGGCAATGAATAGGAACTTAATTTAAACAATGTTTAAAACTAAATAACAACAAGAATGCGCTTACCTTATCAATACATCCGAGTGTTGTAGCAATAAATCACCGATAACAAAACTATAACACACTAATTCACATTTTCAAACAACTAAATACCTTTTCATTGATAAAGTACGGTTTCAAAACAACTATTCAATAAATAAACAAAATTATCGAATGTACCACGTAAGACGAAACGCGCATGCTGCCGCGTTGACTGACTCGCTCGACTCCTCGAAATCTAATATTCGCGATAAGCCACTTTGGAACTGTAGCGCATAAGGAAAATGCACGAGAGCGAGCGAGAACGAAAATAAGCTTAGCATTAAAAGGAGAGGGACAGCTACAGTTTGAAAAGCTACTTTATGAAAAACAGAGCTTCGGGAAGTTGACGCCGGAAGTTACTGCTATCTAATCTATGTCCCAGTTTGTGACGTAACCACATGATATCATGGCAAGCCGGCATTGTTATTTTTAAACAGTATTAGCGGGCTTTTTGTTTTCGTAAGGCGGTAAATATTAGTTTTAACTTCTGAGCGGTAACGTCCCTACCTACGTAGTGAATAACTGTCCCCTTACTGCCCAAGTCCACGCTGAGGTGCCTGGGAAATGTTTTAGATGGCACTTAGATCATCTTCTCAGCCTAGTCGGCCTTATCCACATTCTTACCATTTGCCACATTCTAACCATTTTAATACTGCGAAATCCGAGAACTTTATTGCCAATTGGCTGTAGAATGAGCCCCTTTCGGGATGGTATACCTACATCATATGAATTAACGTGAAAAGTGTCGCCTACAAAAACCAGCAAGCTATACACTTTTCACCACTCATTAGTGAGTGACAAAGCGTCCTGGCTACTCTGATCACAACAATTAGGGAAAATAACAGGAAAAGGTTTAATGGGACTATACGGGCATGCATATAAATAATAAAAAAACCGAAACGTACATAAAATTGATCGATTTATTTTATAGCCTAAGACACCAAACATTGGCCCGAAACATGAGTCAACTTGACCAACAACTTGAGGGGAAAAAGAACATTTTTACTAACATAATATTATACAAGGCCCTTTGTGAAATAAAGCAATACCCATACACCTGATTTATATTGTAATCTTATTTACCAACAACTTAGAACAGGAAGTCCAAATTTCTATTTAACGTAAATGATGTTTTTACATGATTATTTTTAGCGAAAAGAAATTAAAATTTGGTAATATAGGTAACTGAAAGTAGCTTTACTTTATATTCTTAACATCATTTGGGGTTTTGCGTTATTTTATTAGGGCGTTTTTTAAGCATTTGAAAATACATGAATTTGTCTGTAACCTACAATTAAATAATGAAAAAGATAGGGCAAGTGTAAAAAAATATACTAAAGGAGCCGTTTCATCAGTCTATGGAGCCTGGGCCTGCACTGTGTACACTACTCTAAAATATTGCTAAGCAATAAAGTAAACGTATTTAATTGGCTATTTTATTTAAATTGACTTCGTTCTAATGTACATTATGATTTTCTTCGACAAAGAGAGCAACACACAGCGCTACAAAAATATGGCGGATGGACGTGCGTGAAATGTCATTTTGACAACTTACATTTATCTATGTCATTTTGACAACCTACATTTATCTGTTGACATGTTTTTGTTTAGCTTCGTTGTTTTGTCTAAATACTGTGTTGTTTAACATCCATTCATCTAACGCGACCTTACACTCCACAAAGCGAAGTGTAATGTAAAATACTTAGTTGCGTAAGTTTAAGTTATTTTCTGAAATATCTACGTCTGATCGTACGTCATATAAGAACTACAGAAGATTTAGCTTGATCGTGACGGCGCCGCGCAGGCGCCAGCGGCGTCATCACATCTATCATCACTGAAGGAAGATACTCGATGCCCTGACGTATACACAAAAACATCAAATCAAACAACATGACGTGAAAAATATGCCAATGTCATGTCAAACGTCAATTATAAACCAACATGGCGGCCTTCAAATAGTGTTCACATAGTCAAAAACTTACCAGAAGAACTTGTCTTGTGCCATCGCATTTGTCTTCAAATTAATGAAACTGTATTTTTCTTGTAATCTCCTATTTTTTCCTAATTTTCCTATGTAGTGTACATGGACCAGGCCCAGAATGAAACGACTCCTTTACATAATATAATTTGAAGTAACAGAACCACTCCGGATTTGATCCAATTATGTTTTTTAAAACCTTAAGGTTTTTAAAAACCAAACCTACAGTTGTTAATATATTATTATAATAAACATACCAACGGTACCTACTGATATAATTTATACGGTAGGTATCTAATTTTACTACGGCAATACCTATCGATAATTTTAGTTGTCACTTTTATTTTACATCGTTTTCTTATTAGAACGTCTGAAATTTATCGAACACTAGCTGACACGACAGACCTGTCTAAATAAGTAGATACAATAAAGCACTTTCAGTCCCGAATTTGCCAACTTTCCTAGCAACTTTTAAAATTTTTAATTCCCTTAATACGTTATTTGGACAATAAATAACATTCAAAAATATAGCCAAATCGGTCCAGCCTTTCTCAAGTGATGCGCTCAGATGCGCTTACAAAGGAACAGCATACCCAATTGTTACCCTAGGATAACGAATAAAAAATTGAAAAAATCGATGTATCTCACCTACATTCGTAATCACAATAAATTCGAAACCATTCAATTCCGTGAATTGAAAGCAAAGCAAGCAGTCTTATCCAAAAAAATAACAGCCTTTGATCAGTAAAAGACATACGGCCTAACACATATCGGGCACCGATCTGTCGTGGCGAGGCACTTCCGAAGGCAGTCTGCGTGGAAGAAATGCGCGCACGGTGTGACTCGGGCCGACTTCATCGTGCCCAAGCAGACTGCACACACATCTTCTAAAGTAGCCAGCTCCTCTGCCGTCGCGCGTCTGAACCGAGCGACGGAGCCGCGCGCCTCCGTCAGCTTCACCAGCGCCTCGCCCAGACGATGCCTTCCGTGTACGAACACGCACAGATACATGACCAAAACCGCCAGTCTCCAACGTTCGAACCACGCCAGCGCTGGCACTAAAGGCACAACCAACAGCGTAGTCACGCCTCGCGCCCACGCGTTGCAGTACAAAGCTTCCATACCCTCTAATCTTTCCAGCTTCAGCGCTGTCAGCGCTATTGGCCAGATCTCTAAGAACGTTCTCTCCGATAGGAGGTAATACGTCCCCGTCAGGGTTATATACATCGCTGTGGGCCGAAAGTGCTCCAAGCCTTGCTCTAAGCCGAGTGTCAGCAGCATGAACGTGATAGTAACAATGAAGGTTACCGCCTTCGTCCATTCGAGGACTATTTTCGTCGCCGACATAGCGAGATGCTTGACTCGGGAGTTGCGAGTGAGGTTCACGTATGGAGACCAGTCCTCCTTAGTGCACAGATCACGGACGTAGCTCACGGAGTAGGTGATCACGTTGTAGAACATCAGGGAGTAAAGGCTTGTCAGTTTCCCTTGTGCTACGAGCAGTCGGTCGCATGCAGTGAATACCAGCAACTGCAAATAATTAAAAATAAATGACACCCAGTCAGATACTAGTCCCGACCCTACACTACCCCTGTGTATGCTTCTGTAGCAAGTTCCCAATTGATGAGCTAGCTATAAATTTGAAAATTTTGAAAATTTTATTATACGTAAATTAATTACATATACTAGTCCTGACCCTACACTACTTCTGTGTATGCTTCTATAGCAAGTTCCCAATTGATGTGCTAGCTATATATTTGAAAATTTAATTAAACGTGAATTCATTAAAAAACCTATTACAAAATTTGAGGCTATTTCGATGACTAGAAGCTTGGGAATAAATATCTTGGGCTCCAATTCGATTGTTATAAAGTTTTAAAAGGATAATTTCAACGTTTCATATTGATCCTTGAATGTGTATTGAAAAAAAATTAATATTGAAGTTTGACACTACGAGAACTGGGAGAATTGGGTGTACAATAAGCCCGTTTCGAGTTAGCATACACATAATGAATCACTTTGTAGAACCCTTCTACCCCAAAGACTGTCAGTTCTCCAATATGAGTTACCATACCTATAAGGTATTTTTGTTAGTAGGTATAATTTTTTGAAGACTCACTTGACATAGCATGGTGGAGAGATTGTTCATTTGTAGAAATAGGCGTTCGGCGCGGTCGAGCGGGGCATAGGCTGTCTTAACGACTCCCATCACGCAGTTGAAAGGCACTTGGAGCTTTCTTGCTGTATCTGTAACAAAATATACATTTTAGAGTATTATGTCAAACTAGCTGTTCCCCGCGGCTTCGCACGCGTGATATTTCATATTAACGTTATAGCCCCTTTTCATCCTCTTAGGGAAATTTGCAATTGGAAGTCGATTTGAGGGCAGATTAGGCATTGTACCTAGCAGAACAAAGCTGCTACATACAAGTGTATTTTGTATGGCACCGAAACTCTACAACAAAATTCCAAAATCGATTCGTGAATTGTTCAGTAACCATTTTAGTGACAGACTTAATGATTCTTTTATTGCCATGGCATATTATACTATAAATGATTTTCTAAATGACCGTACTATTGTTTAGCATAGCTTTTTTTATTAATTCGACACTCAAAAATATTTTCTTAACATTTACCAACATTTAGTTTACCTATTTTCTTTTTTTATCACCTTGGTAAATTCTATACCTATATGTATGATGTTAATATTTGTCAATGTATACAGATAACTTGATTAATGCATGCTTTAATTGAATGTGTTATATATAATTAAAATGTTGTTATTTGAAATGTTTGTACGCCAAGTGGCTGAATCTAGCGATCTAGACTTGTCCTGTGAACTGACTGTTAATGTACCTGATTCACAAACAATAAATGAATTATTGAAATTACTGAATTACTGAAGGGGTTGATATTTTAGAAATCCCTTTTTAGTGGATGTGATTGTCATATAGGGCAGCTACTGTCCAAATTTTAGCTATATAGCTTCATTGGTTTGGGCTGTGGGTTGATTCCACGTTGAGGCCTTGTTCTTTTATATATACAGAAGATTGGTGGAGCCGTGTTGGCCTAGTGGGTACCTCGACTCGCGATACGTTGGGGTTACAGCGGGCCTTGAAATTATAAGAAGATAACTTCAGTCGAACGAAGTTGCTGGGTTTCCACTAATCGTAATAATATATTGTTTATTTTCTTTTATTATCAAACTTCCATCTAAGGTTCTTATTCGGTCGGTGGATGTAAAAGGCTCAAGACCGTTCGTCGTGGAACTTTTGGGGGGAGGCCCATGTCCAGTAGTGGACTTCCACAGGCTGATTATGATGATCATCTTTACTCTTTATTACTCATAAAAAACAGAAATGTACAAACATTATATAGGTACTTCTTCTTTCTTGGTATTTCCCTGCACTTCTAGGTACATACTATGTTGTATCATATCATACGTATTGTACCATCAACAACCTACCTACGTTCAATGGTATTAATACCCGCAATCATCATCAGAATAGCTCGCATTGCTTTGTTTAAAAACATTAGTATATTCCGGTGGAGTACCTAAGCCATGCTTACAGCTGACGCAAGTCCCCTGGCCACCAGCCAGCTTCCGCCGCACCATTCAGCTTCTCGGCAATGACCTGACTTTTCAACATAAATATGTTTATTCTTATGTACCTAAGACCGGTATTTATATTTTCAAAACGTTATTAGTTTAGCGGCGGAAACTATAACTTACTATCAGCTACGTATTCGTTCTTCCTTAGTGATGGATTTAGTGAGAAGGAAGAAGCATGATCTTACATGATTTTGTATTAACTTTCGCGACTTCTCGCGCGTGGTATCTGTTTATGAGTAAGTATTCTACAGCTGCTGGGCTTTGCGGTGAACTTTAAAGGCCCTGTAAAGGGGCTCCACAAATAAAGTGGCGATCACAATAGGCCAGTTGTGGCCGCAGTGACACCATAGCCACAAAAAGTAAATAAAAAATAAAAAGTATTCTATAAGGCGATTCATAATATGTATACCTACCATCTCGAAAGGGGGTTAATCGATCAACAAAAAAAAAATATTCCGGACATATTCACACGGTCAACTGATCCCAAACTAGGCATAGTTGGTAGTAACTCTGCCTTCTGCGCTAGAGGTCGCGGGTTCGATCCCCGCACTGGACAAACATTTGTGACTAACACAGATGATTGTTCTGTGGCTGGGTGTTAAATATATATCTATTATGTATATCAGTCTCTGGTACCCATACGACAGGCTATGCCTAGTTTGGGATCAGTTGACCGCGTGAATATGTCCGGAATATTTATTTATTATTATTATTTATTATAATTGGGTGTGGAATAAGCCCCTTTCGGGATAGCATACATATGATGAATCACCTTGTATACTATTCAAAAAGTGTTTATTTGAATACAATCTCAAGGATCACATCACTTTGTAACGACTTTGTTCAAACTAGTTGAAGCTACGCCTATTCCTCTTGATCAAGCCTGAAAAAATCAGGCAACAAACTGCATGGTAGGTATGTACTTATAGTTTATTAGAGCTTCAGTGTGTTGCCGATATAAACCTGGCGTACCATTAATTTTACGATTTTGTTTAAGCGATAACGTATGATGACAGTCTCAAAGATTCGTGTAAAATCGGCTGATACGCTCGCCGTCATGGGTCCCTGGTCCCTGAACTAGGTGACCAAAAAAGAATCAGTGCACGAGTGTAAGCGTCGATCCACAACGCAGTAGCAATTTGGTCTACCTACAAAGATCGCCATGAGAAAAAATACAAGCGTGGCGTGGGCGAGACATAGGTCAGGAGATTGGCACACCCCAATGTTTTTGCCAAACTATTTTGTGTTGTGATTACTGCGCTTTAGAAAGTCTTGTCAATACAGACTTCAGTCTAGGCCTACTAAGACGGAAAGCCATCTGCGCAGTTCCTTACCCCGTGTTTGTGTCAGTTTTATTACATTGGCTGGGCGTTATGAGTACTTAATTTATTTTTAAACGATTCAACATCTGCTAACATTTTAGTTCAGTAAAAGTTATGATTTGTTGATTCTTTGTTTTCATTGAGGGATAAAAATAACCGGCGAAATTTCGGGACCAAAAGCCACGTTTGAACACATGTGTGAAAACCTCCGCTCTGAATGCAGAAAAACAGGAAATCAGGCGCATCTGAGGGCTACAAATAGCTGCAAAATAAACATACCTTGGGCTAATTTAGCCACGGTCGGGTACCATCTCGCAGGGTATTTGTAGTTCGCTGATATAAGCACAGGCACCACCAAGCAGGTGTAAGCGGCCATCAACCACGCGCCTCCCAGGGCAACGAACAGTCCTCGAGGCGCCCAATATGGTAGCAGAAGCACCAGTGAAAGAAGCCACACTGAAATTTAAAAACGCTTATTAAAAATGGATCCTGCAATATGAGAACAAGTCTCTTATTAGAGCCGGCATACCTCAACCGTATATGGGTTGGTGTATATATTGTGTATAATAAAATAACGAACGCTGAAAACACTAATATGACGCGACGAACAAACGACGGACGTAGGGAAATTGGGAGTGACAATAAATTGGAAGAAACTGGTGCAAAAAAACTATTGCAATTTAAAGAAATTGTAAATGAAAGATTAGAATATTTTTTTATTTATAGGATTCTCGTATATTCTGCGTTAGCTTTAATTAGTTTCTTCCGATAGACTTGAACGAATTTCCTTATACAAGGTTATAATATCCTTATTCACATTATGTATGCTATCCCGAAAGCTCATAGCTCATTCTACACCTAACTGGCACTAAAGTTTGTACTACGACTTTTGGAAATTCAGCATATTTAATTGAAAAAACTGTTTTGGGGTCACGCAAAAAGCATCTGTTTTGGGGTCAAATCAGTTTAAACTCAATTATTCAGATCGAAGATTCTTAATAACAAGCCCATTACTGTCTCAGCCAAGGAAATAATCCCTCAAAAGGCTACATACCCAGACTTTTAATAAGCTATTTCCGGAGAAACGCATCGCAATGACGTGGGCATTAAAGTGCAACGCCTCACGGGTATTGCTCGAACCATCAATTAGGCTCAGTTCCAACTGATCGTCAGACTTTTATCATTAAATCTGGTTTGAATTATAAGAAAAAAATAGGCCAATATACAAATATCGTTTGGCACAGTTTACTTTCCAAGAACATCGATAATGAATTTCAATTTCAAAATTCTGCGAGTCAATGCACTAAAAGGTCAAGGTTCTTAGCCTAACTCACGTGACCACTTTTCCTGCAACAACTGAGGCCTGTTCGTGAGTTATTCATTAGTCACTGGCGAGTGGTGAAAAGTGAATAGCTTGCCGGTTTTTTTAGGGTCGCTTTACGTGACACTATACAAAAACGGTAACCTATTAAATTTTTACCACTAACCGGTGACAAGTAACTCGCAAACATTATGGACACGGGCCTCTGGAGAGCATTATAACCAAAACCACAAAACTAACAGCTTCCAAAGCCATTAAAATGGACCTGATGGTACCTTGACGCATTTTCTGTTGTCACCTTGACCCAACTATCACACACCCGACCCAAATGCTACAACGTTCAAAAGAAAAGTTCTTCCACTGCTTTTGAATCATAAAACCGAAATAACACATGTTTTATTTTATTTACTTCATTTCTTCTTCTTCTTGTCGTGTCACTGGTTTTTTCTTGGTCATCCTGTCTTTGATCAGTGACCAGGTTGAGGTATGGTGGCCCTGAAAAGGGCCTATGACCGTCGATGAAAGAATCAGTGTAGTGAAATGATTAAAGTGCGCCTCTTAGAGGCTCCTTTCGTGCACATGTCACATGTCTTCGAATTTTTAGGTTCTAGGACATGCCGGTTTATTAAGATCCTAAAATATATTTTGAGTTATGTTGCTTTCTTTCTTTCGCGTTTGAACTCGTAAAGATTTAGATGCATAGTGCGAAATCATCTACAGTATAAGTATACATCTATAATCAAGATTCATAATATGTATCTATGTATACTATGTCTCAAGAAGCTTTTTCTATCAACAACGACGTACGACGTCCACTGGCCACATGGCACCCCCACAGACAGAGCAAATTCCATAACATGTGGGGGGATTTACCCAAACCACGCTGCTAGGCATGCGGGTTGGCGAGCGCAGTTAGAGCTATCGTTGTTATAATGAGGGACGCTGCTGCCCATCACCTAGAAAGAAAATTAGTCGAGAAAAAAAATAAAATAATAAAAAAATTTTGTTTTTCTGAACTTATTCTAATTACTTGATTTTGGTCTTTTTATACCTAAAACAACTGAACAGCTGATCTTGAACTGACTTGACCCCAAAACAATAGATTTTTACAGAGGTTTAAAAAATGACAAATTTCTAAATGTCGTCGAAAAAACTTCATTTCCGATTGAATGTAGAATAAGCCCCTTTAGTGATAGGCATACCTACATATTATGAATCACTCACTTGAAAATGAACACACACTTGAACCAACCTAGGTATATTCAGATTTTTATTGCAAAATCAATACTAGTACTACTAATACCTAGTATTGTATTATGTTATCTGTGCCTATACATAGTTTTATTTTAGCTTAGAGAATTTCGAAAAATTTAGCGTCCCTTATGAATATCGTATAAAAGATAAAGGTAGGTATTCGGGGTGTGAAAAGTGCATTAGCATTGGATATCGTTTAATATAACCGTAATCTTCAAAAGGTTCATGTAACTTAGAGAATCATTATGAAATGAAGCTATAATAGGTCCTTTTGAGCAAATACTTTCCTCAAAAAAACTAAGACAATGGTGGTCCGTGATGAAATTCTTCTCGTCTGATAATAGATTATATAAACGCATCACACGCTCTTTCTACCATCGGATAGGTATAGTGTAGTATGTTCAGAACACGTGTTTTCACTACGTATTGTAAACAAATGAGTCACCGTTTTTAAGAAAAATAAACATGTTTAAATAATATATCAATTCAAATCTGTTCATTACACAAAAAGACAATTATGGCGTCAATATCTTTCTACAACGCTGTAAACAACAATCATGCACGGTTTATGCCCAAGGTATCTACAGTGGCCGTGGTGGCCCCGGCTAAAGAATAGGCCCCTCCATATCTCTATCCGCGGATGTCGTGAGAGGCGACTAAGGGAAAAAAGCTAGGGGATGGGCAGCAGCGTCCCTCATTTTAACAACGATAGCTCTAACTGCGCTCGCCAACCCGCATGTCCAGCGTGGTGAGTATGGGCAAACCCCCCCACATGATAAGGAATTTGCTCTGTCTGTGGGAGAGGCCATGTTCAGCAGCGGACGTCTTACGGCTGAAATGATGATGATGATGATGATCTACAGTAATTAAAAGAAAAAAGAAATGGAAATAGGCTCACGAATGTTATCCCATGGTAGGCAACCTCTCAGATCTCCAGGCAATCAGATCCTTGAAGATGTCAAGGGAGGTAGTTAGAGGTACGTCCTAACATATACCAATATTTTACAAGTATTCCATACGTGACAGTTTGTAGCATCGTCGCCTATAAGAATACTGGTTTCCTCACAATGTTTTCCTTCACCGTTTAAAGTACGTGTTAATGCGCACTTCAATTTTTCGAACAGTAACGCATTGGTCTGCTACCGGGTTCAAACTTACGACCTACGGATCAAAAGTCGGGGAACCTTCCACTAGGCAAACACGGCGTACGACTACAGTAAATGATTGAGAAAAAATTGATAAATTGGTGTGTTGTTCTCTTGTTTTCGACCAAGTATGTACTGTACGAACCGTTCAATAGTGTGTTGTATGTTTCTTGTTTTCAACCAAGTATGTACTGTACGAACCGTTCAATAGTGTGTTTTATGTTTCTTGTTTTCGACCAAGGTTTTATTGTACGAACCGTTTGATAATGTGATGAGTGAGACTACATCTATCGTTTTCTAGTTCTAGACAGCTTGAATGGCCCTGATTGCCGACTGGGCTTTTTAGCATTTAAGACAGGCTTCTTAGCTCAGTTGGTAGTAAGTCTGCCTTCTACGCTAGAGGTCGTGGGTTCGATTCCCGCACTGGACAAACATTTGTGTGATTAACAGATGTTTGTTCTGTTATTATCTAGATATATCAGTCTCTGGTACATAGTACAGGCTATGCCTAGTTTGGGATCAGTTGACCGTGTGTGATATGTCCAGAATATTTATTTATTTAAATTTAAAGGGAGTAAAAAGACCAGTCACTTACCAATATTAGCGATTTTGTCCTCCGACTTCATCGTCTGAATCTTCGAGAACGAATCACTGCGTATACGACCGCGCACTCTCGAAATCATGCCCATATTGATAGTCCTTTTCAATAAAACTGAACACAAACTAATCACAAGCAAAATGATGGATAATTGTATCAAAAGAATAAAATGTGGAGTGATAAACAATTTGCAATGGTCCGTTTTGCAAGAAGTGTGTCACATGAATGTGTATTTCGCGGCCAAATGCTTGGGCGGGCGGCGCTCGCGCCTCTCACGTCATTTGCGTACTCATATCCAAAACAACTCTTACATCGAATATTTACCACCGTCTCCTTTCCATTGCTGTATTTGAACATAATGCGGAAAAAGCCGAGCTGTCAAACCAGCAATGGTGAACATATAGGTGGTAACAACGTCTGCTGAAATCAGTAAGTTCGATTCTTATCGGAATCCAATGACGACTTGTTTTCAATTTTAATATCCAAGTCAGTGACTTTCAGACGGAAATATCAATGCCTACGTTCATCTATAAACGGAGTAATAACTTCTTATCCAGAAATAAAAACATATGGTACCGGTTCATGGTTCTTGGGCCGGCCCTAAATACTTACTGCACAAAAGAACACAATAGAATATTTTTTTTTATCTTTAAAATGTACTAGCATCGACCTTCGCAGCTCGTGTTGATTACGAAAGTCTATCTCGTGATACCACAAACCTATTTATGAAAATAGAATCGCTACGTGCCATGCCATGGCGGCTTTCTAAATATTACCAACTAACGGACAGACAGCTGCTGGTTGTACCCATGGATATGGGTGACCAGCTTACGCGTTGGACCTACTACTTCTGTCTTTCCGAGAATTTATTCATGATATGTCAAAGAGACAAATTGAGGCATTGCGAGACTATCCTACAAGTTAATTCATATTAAGTATAATTTATCGAAAGGGCTTATTATTATAAACCAAATTGGAAATGACTTGGAAATTTGACATTATAAATTGAAAACCAGTTTTGGGGTCAATCAGTTCAAAGTTTCAAACTCAATTATTCTCTTGTTTATGTAGCAATCTGGATCAGATTTTATCACGTAGTGAAACTTTGGGCTCTCTCCATAGCCCGTTGTATGTATGTATAATCATTTTTAGTATGTATGTATGTATAAGCACTTGATAGTATTTAGTTCTCTTCACGCAGCGGGCATCTTTGAAAATTATCTAAAGGGTGGACTTTGCTATCGTAGACTAATTCAAACATCGCGTAGGTAAACAAAAACACACAAGTCCCACGTCTCGCCTACTACATACTTGATGACGATATGCGATAGTTAGATTAGTAGGTACGAGGCGATTCATTCATAACAACGCACCAATAATAACCAAGAGGTAAATAAAAACCGTGATCAACAGAAGGTAAACAACATGGATCAGCAACGACGGTGACACATTCTTATTAATAAAATTCCTTGTGTTCCATAATAAGTATCTCTACAATCTCGAGAGGGGCTTATTCTTTAAACGTGCGTGAAGTTCAACAAAAAAATTGAAGAAAAAAATGTAAATTGTGTTTTTCAATGTAAAATTACGAATTTTCAAAAGTCGTAAATAAACCTTTTTTGTCAATTGGGTTTAGAATAAGCCCCTTTCGGGATAGTATACACATTATGAATCACCTTGGATATACTGATTTACTGATACACAACTGAAAGAGTTCCAGAGGAGCAAAAATATAGATTTTGAGGCCACAACGAGTGAAAGTCGAAAGTTCAATAACTCATCTTGCACAGCACACATATGGAAAAAGCCTGCGTGATATTTGAAGATGTAGATCGGACAACACTCGTGGCAAAAACCATTCAAATAAAATCAACGTTTGCAAATTTTGTAATTTACAACCTTTACAACGTTATATTTGAAAAAGTCTTCTCAACGAGCAAATTCAAACGTAAATGTATTTCGCCGTGATACAGCGACAGCGATATGGGAGACCCTAAAGCATTTTTGAATATGTTTCTGGTATTAAATAGAATAAATATCCAATTTAACATGCGTTTATTTTTCCATAGAACACCTGTAAATTCACAATGATATATGTTTTCTTGTACCCGGGTAGAATGAGAGAGATTATACTTACCTACTAGAAATTGTGTACCCATCGAAAAATTTGATTACAATTCGATTACAATAACATGGTATTGCCACAAGATAAATAAACGTACCAGATAAATATACCAGCAAAGATGCGTGCAACGATGTGTTACCTTACGTTTTTTTTTTAATGATCCTTGTGTCTTCGTAGTAAAGTCAAAATTAACTTTACTACGAAGACAAGTTGACAAGAAGAGTTTGACTTTTAGGAGCTTGCGATATCGTTGAGCACACAAATAAACTCAAAATTTACTTAATTCAGTAGATGTAAGGATCATTTTGAAACGAAAATGTGACATATCAAGGACCTATCGCATGTTTGGACAAGGCTTAAATATCCAAATTTTTTTTTGAAATATTTTTATAACTAGTTAATGTAATCAGATTGTAATCAATGATACAGCTGTTTTATACCATTTACGTATACAAAAATCTATAATACTTTGGTTTCGTAAAAAGTAGGGATCCTCATGGTGACTTTGAAAAACATTAATCGACGGGCTGTAATTACGGACGGTAATGTAATGATTTCAGGAATCAATAGCTTAAACTTATGAGGGTTCATCGATTTTTCACAGTTAATTAGGCAAAATTACATAATAATCAAAAATATCATATCAAAAATAGCACCTTTTCTGAAACAGTACTCGAACTTTTGTGACGCCAAATAAACTGAAATGCACCATTTGAGTAAATGGTTTCAAAAACTTAAAAATGTTATAACACCTTTTAACCGCATAAGAAAAGGTCCCATGAACATGCCACCCCCCAGTATACGTATTCAGATCCAACACACAATTATAACTAAGACTACAAAACATTTTTAAAAAATTTGGTATAATAAAGGAAATATTTTGGTAGTTGATTTTTATAAGTGATAAATCTTTGCTTGCTTGTACTGTTCTGCCATTCAGATATTCTTTACAATCATAAAAAAAACTGAAGTCTTGTACAAAATCGGCGATCCGAAAACTGGAAAGCTTGGAGTTATTTTAAGAAAATACAATAACAGTTATTAGACCTTTGAAAAATGGTACAATTTGTGTTTTGATTGTAATTTATAGTCAATAAAAACGAATGGAATGTAATTTATAGTTAATAAGTAAATCACAATATCTAGCAATTATAAATGCAAAAGTCTGTCAGCAGGAGTAGTCTTTTTCACGACTAAACGGCTTAACTGAGCTTGATAAATCTTGGTACGGAGATTGCCTACGCTCTGGAGAAGGGCTTAGTCTGCTTGTTAATAAATGCGATTTAAAAACATATGCGTCAGTCTTTTCCAAGAAAAATTGCACCGAAAGAGTTATACTTCAAAAACCTCACATAATTATCCAAACATACGTCCACCATTGCTGGGACTAAGTACTTTTATCAATAAGCGACCAAAACAATCACAGATATCCTTATAATATGGCAACACTGTACGGGTTATCCATCAAGATGGGGAACTCTGAAAAAGAGATACAGAAATTTGTTCAAATTAACACGTCGATTTTAGAATTAAGCAAAAAAGGCACTCATTGATTTCCTTTACGCGATCCGGCAAAGGATGGCAGCTAAAGGCCCGGTAATAAAAAAAACTTAAGTTATTTTTTCATAAAAATTGATAGTGTGGGTTGTAGGTGAAACTTTGTCTTTAACTAATCGAAAACGCTGAAATTAATTAATTGAGGCTACTGCTGTAGTTCAATATTTATAGGCTATTATTGTGGGGTAACGCTAGATATAAACTTAATAAAATCTGGTAAAACACCATTGAGGATCTACCATAGAGAACATTTTAACACAAATACACCACATCAAGTGTGTTATTATATTAAATTATAACATTTATAAGTTACAAACTACATAATAATATAATCGATTTTAATAATAAAATGACAACTTTTTCCTAGTTGCGTAGACTTTTTCTGATTGACCGCGGTTCCCTGGAACCAATTTCTCTATCTTCTATACCCTTCTTGATGGATCAACCTGTATAACAAATTAAAAAAAACTTACGTACTATTGTTTCCTTACGCTAATCAGCTTTAAAGCCTTGAAAATCACTTATATCATAAAAATAGGTATAATAATCTGTATAGTTTACTCGCGACCCTATGACCCATCAGTTGCCCACTACCAAAGACAATATCTACTATAATGTCTTTGCTTCTACTCAAATCCATCTTCATTTCCGCAACGCAAAAAATGTTATACCTATGAAAAAGAAAAACCGTAGGAAGGTATCAAAACCCACAACACAGGTTTTTAACCTAGCTTGGTTTTTGATGCAACCCCAACTACAAAAGTTTTTATATGTTTTAGAGTACCTATAACAGCGTAAAATGTAAAAGTGTAAAATGTAACACGTTTGGCATGAATAAATTCTATTCTATTCTATCTTCCTGCCCTTATCCCACTTCATGTGGGGTCAGCACATGTTTTTTTTTATACAACTGAGGTGGCAATCAAGCATACGGCCCACCTGTTGGTAAGCGGTTACCGTAGCCTATGAGCGCCTGCAATACCGGAGGCATCACGCACGCGTTGCCGACCCCGAACTCCCTCCCCCCTAAAGTGCTCTGGCAACCCTACTCACCGCAGGAACACAACACTATTTGAAACAAATAATGTTATTTGGCTGCGATCTTCTGTAAGGCGGAGGTACCTCCCCAAAAGGCTGCTCCGATTTAGAACGAGAAAATCTTCCACTCCCGTCTATCAGTCGTCATATCAGTATTCACTCCTTTTTTACTCATGTCGTCTTTAACACAATCTACTCAAATCCAATGTCTGAATTTTAGTCAACCACAGGGACGGATGAAAGAAAGTGCATGCCGCAGAAATAAGATATTTGAAGGTTCTGACCCCTTATAACCGCTAATTACATTTCTTTTCGAGCAATCACGCATATTGATGTATCAATATTTGGACCAAAACGCACAACGACGCATACCTACGTGAAATGTCAAACCAATGCATGGTCAATGTAAATTGACCAATTCGCACAATGACGCATTCAAGAAACCACCTGTAGATTAAGGAACTAAGCTCAAACTAATAAACGATTTAGATTTAGCCTAAGTATCCTTTTAATTTTATAATTTAGGGGATAAATTGTTAAGGCACCTACTAATATATTATAGGCTGTTTTGATATTGGTCATTATTCAACGTATCGAGTAAGTAATTTGTCAATTAGATAATTGCTCATTACGCATCAGAACCAGATTGTTTATTGATTGATTGGTCGTAAAGCGTATAATTCATTTTGCGTATTGGTTAACATACGAATTGGTCGTTTCGCTAATACGTGCATCAATGAGAAAAATGATAATTTTGCGTCAGAACCATTTTGAAATGACGTATTTTGAATTTTGACTGGCCTCATAGCTCAGTTGGTAGTAACTCTGCCTTCTGCGCTAGAGGTCGCGGGTTCGATTCTCGCGCTGGACAAACATTTGTATGATGAACACAGATGTTAGTTCTGTGTCTGGGTGTTAAATATGTATCTATATTATTATGTATATCAGTCTCTGGTACCCATAGTACAGGCTATTCTTAGTTTGGGATCAGTTGACCGTGTGTGATAAGTCCGGAATATTTATTGATTTATTATTTATTGAAAAAAATGTGTTTTTTTAATCACTAATAGGCATGTAATGGCAAGAGCGTCAAGTGAAAAGAAGAAATATGAATATGGATGTAGGGAAGAGGTAGACAAAAGAAATGATGGATTCCCTGAATTTATTAAAGGAGTGAATACCTAATGAGATGACGGCTGATAGAGGTGAGTAGAAGAACATTTGCCGACCCAACTAAAGATTAGATAAGGACAGAGAGATCGTGAGTAAACTTCTGTTTTTTAATATAAATTTTCCATATTCTCTTTGTCTTTATTTGTTTTCTTTTCTTTCAAGGCATTGGTGAGTCCACATTTATCGAAGCGGGTTCTAGCGATCTCTGTGAGTAAGGCGGTGGTTCGGTCTAGCTGCTGGTTTTCGTGCCCGTAATAGCAGTTGTATTCTTTGCAGAATTCCATGTACAGGCGCCATTTGATGTCACGAGTTAGGCAAGCCGGGTTACCGATTATAACCACCTTGGCTTTCGCTCTGGTTATTGTTACGTTGAATCTCTGAAAAAGATAATGATTTTTTGCTAGAAGTATGGTATGTATAAAGGTCTTACGATCGAAATAAGTGGCACAAACTGCAACGTATAATTTGTTATGCAAAAAAACCCATGACGAGAACATACAATTTTCGAGCGTGCATTAAAACACAAATCTCAAAAATAATCACAGATGGCACAAGTTAAGAATCACAATATTCCATTTCATTCAAAACGTCTGAAATTCCTAATTTACAAAAAGATGCCACAATACAGAAAATTATGGTAGGTACATAGTTAAAATAAAAATGGCACAATTTGATGGTTAGTTACTTATTTTCTATTTTTTGCTGTGTACATATTTATAATTAGTAAGCACTGTGGCATCATTTTGAAAATTATGAAATGTATAAATCTTAGATTCAAGATTCAAGATTCAAGATTCAAGATGTTTATTTGCAGAAATAAGTGTTACAGAGAGGTCTTAAAGCTATCAGGCTATGCACTTACTTTGTCGTCGACCAAAAAGCCGAGCGCATACTTGGCATCGTATTCTAGCAAGCGGCAGTTCGCTCTGACCGTAGACACGAGGATAACTCGCTTCTCTTTCCCTTGGAATGCTTCTACCGTCCCCACTTCTATCTTTTCATAGTTTTGTGCAACGAGCCACGCTTTCATTTTGTACACCTGGGAAACAAGCAAGGTTACTGTAGACAAGAAATACCTTCACACTAGCATAAGACCTTTTAGTTACAGACCTCTAACACGAACTAATTACGATGCACCGAGATTGTCCACTTGACTAAAACGAAGAAGAGTCTTTAATTTCGGGCTCATTATATTTTAGAATCACGAAAATTAAAAATAAGTATTATAATTTTTTTTTACAGCATTTGCGATGAAAATATGAGGGCAACAGGCCGAGCCGAATGAAAAATCCACTCAACGATATGGGATATGGGGATAGGTTGTGCAAAATACTCCATTAAAAATAGAGGGGTAAGTGACTTTATCAAGAAAGTACTTACTTGTCTTATGTATGGTGCAATAATACCGATATCCTCGGGCTGGACTTTGTGGTTCGCAGTCAAAGTTATCACGTAGCGCTTCAGCATATCAAGTTCCTTTTCGTTGAAGTAACTGAAAAAACACATTTTCAATGAAAATTCGAAAACATGTGACATGTGCACGAAAGTAGCCTCTAAAAGGCGCACTTTAATCCTTTCACTACACTGATTCTTTCACCGACGGTCATACGCCCATATCTGGGCCATGAAGTGTGTAGTATATGCAGTGTGAATGCACCTTTTATAATAGATATGCTGACGGAGCCACCTTGCATCGGTGGCCATATTATGTCTCATACAATATACGAAGGTGACTAAAATCGGTTGTGTTCATTACATCAAAAACCCCACATTTCAGCCACCATACCTCAACCTGGTCACTGACCTAATACAGGATGACCAAGAAAAAATCATTGAAACGACAAGAAGAAGAAGAATGACACTTCCACAATCACACAATCTAAATAGGTACATCAAAAAAATATTTTGTTTCAGAAAAACACTTTGAAATCTCTCATCTCCATTCGAAAACGACCCAGGAACCAAGGGGAAATACTATGATTTTTTAAACTCGACTCAGGCGGGAATCGAACTCACAATCCTCCCACCGAGCGATGACACAATTCCTCAGCTCGAAAATAAATTATATGCTTTTGTTGATGTCAATGTTTGAATGGGGCCAGGAACCGGAAAACACAGTATTGGAAGGCCCTCTCACTCGATGAACGGAAGACATTGTGAAGGCGGTTGCGGAAAGTCGGTGGATGGAAAAGGCTCAAGACCGTTGGTTGTGGCATTTTTTGGGGAAGGCCGATGTCCAGCAGTGGACTTTTCAGGCTGGTGATTATTGTTGTCGTTTTCTTTAATAATGTTTTTTTTTACCTTATTAATATTTCTTATTTTAATTTTGTTCAATTTAATTTATGTACTGTAATGATTTTTCTGACATTCCTTCTTGCGTTACAGTCTTGAAATCTGATTAATAATTTTCTATTATGTAAAACAAATAATATTCCGGACATCACACCCGATTAACTGATCCCAAACTAGGCATATCCTGTACTATGGGTACCAGAGACTGATATACATAATAGATAGATATTTAACACCCCGACGCAGAACAAATATCTGTGTTAGTCACAAATGTTTGTCCAGTGCGTGAATCGAGCCCGCTATCTCTAGCGCAGAAGGCAGATTTACTACAAACTGAGCTATGAGGCCAGTCAATGTATTTTATTAATTGTTTTATTTTTGATGTTTGTTCTTTTATGGTGAGCAATAAAGCATTTTCTATCTTAATTAATAATTTCCAAATTGTATGATTTTTAATAATATCCCAAAAATTCGACTCCGACGGGATTTGAACCCACAACCTTGAGCCGTTTTTTTTATTTATTTTTTTGCTTTGAGCCGTTGGACGTCCTAAAGAAATTCGCGTCCGTCTGGAAGTGTCTCCGTAGCTTAGTTGGTTAGAGCATCTCCGTATCTAGGAGAAGGTTTCGGGTTCAAATCCCGTCGGAGTCAAATTTTTGGGATATTATTAAAAATCATTGTATCCTTTAGTGTGGGTTAACACTTTAAAATAAAATAGAAATTACAAATTGTATCTGTAATAATTAGTGTAATTGGTTCTAGCCGTGCTTATTATGTCAAAATAAATATAATAAATAAAAGTCATGATTATGTAGTTGTACATGTTATGTAGGGGCATGTTATGTAGGCCCCGGCTGAAGAATAGGCCCCTCCATATTTACCGATCCGTGGATGTCGTAAGAGAAAAAAGCTAGGGGATGGGCAGCAGCGTCCCTTATTCTAACAACGATAGCTCTAACTGCGCTCGCCAACCCGCATGCCCAGCGTGGTGAGTATGGGAAAATCCATCCACATTATAAGGAATTTGCTCTGTCTGTGGGGGAGGCCATGTTCCGCAGTGAAAGAAAGAAAGAAAGATTTTTATTTCCGTTAAGAACTACTACACATAAAATAAAATAAAATAAATGCTAAATGTAAAAAATATTGTGCGCAGCAGAGCTCTTGGAAAACATGGTCTTCGCTCAGCATTGTGCTGGATACACACTGATGTGTGCACCCAGCGCTGGTTATCAGCGGAGACCATAGTAGTCACGTCACGACCTTCTAGAGGTGACTAAAAATAACAGTTAAGACATACAATAATTCTCAAAAGATAGGTACTGTTTATAATTTTAAACAGTTACTAATAATTTAATACAATAAATTACGTCGTGGTGGACGTCGTACGGCTGAAATGATGATGATGATGATGATGATGATGATGATGTAGTGAAGTCTCACCTGGGCGCATTCCCCATGCGCTGCTCGCGTGAGTGCACGGCGTGGAAGACGACGGCGCGCGCGCCGCCCGCCTCGCCCAGGATGCTGGTTTGGCTGATGGGGTCCGGTGGTGCCAACGCCTGACAATTCAATTAATAACTTCAAAATCTGTTGCTCCTTATAGTTCATAGCTATTGATTGGTAAAAACAGATTACAAGTCAAATTAACACAGTATACATAGTCAGTAGATAGGTAAGTGCTACCTTCGTCAAAGCGTACTTACATAATACGTAATACAATTTGAGTCATACAATTTGAATGTGTGGAGTAGCTTTGAAAGATAGAGTGAGTAGATCAGTGTGATAAGAGAACGTTGTGGAGTGAAAGAAGATGTAGTGATGAGGATTGAGAAAGGTATGCTGAGATGGTTTGGTCATGTAGAGAGGAAGAACGATAGAAGATTGACGAAACAGGTGTATAAGGCGAGCGTGAATGGAACCGTTGGAAGGGGAAGACCTAGGCGTACGTTTAGAGACCAAATCGGTGACGTTTTGGACTAAGGACAGGTCAAGAGTACCCTAAACCGACGAGCATGTATGAGGAATGTGATGAGAGTGAATGAAGCGAAAGAGGTATGTCAGGATCGTAGCAAGTGGAAGACCGTGGTCTCTGCCTACCCCTCTGGGAAATAGGCGTAAGTAGAAGTAGAAGTAGAAATCATTTATTCACACAAACTGTACACAACAACAAGAACAAAAGTATGACACACACAAATACAAAAACCATAGAGGTGGACAGAAAGAGAGAAACAAGTGTAGGTATGTGCGTGGAAAGCGCTGCCAAGTACAGTAAGTATGAAAAGCCCTGAGCTCAGCATGTGCTGCTAACGAGTTAACAGCGCTGATTTTCAGCTCAGGGCTATTGTAAATAAATTTAGTCAGTAAAATGTCAGGTTGAAATAAATATTTACAGGCCTTATTACATTTCCGGCGAGATTTTCTTGCTCTAGACGGCCGGAATGCTACATACAGTATCTAATAATAATAATTCATTAATTATTATTTTTTTTAGGAGGAGGTAGGCCACATCGAGATTTTCTCGTTCTGAATTGGAGCAGCCTGCCTGGAGAGGTACCTCCGCCTTAATAACATAACATTATTTGTTTCAAATAGTGTTGTGTTCCTGCGGTAAGGTTGCCAGAGCTCTTTAGGGGGGAAGGGGGTTCGGGTTCGGCAACGCGTGCGTGATGCCTCTGGTATTGCAAGCGCTCATAGGCTACGGTAACCGCTTACCATCAGGTGGGCCGTAAGCTTGCTTGCCACCTCGGTTGAATAAAAAAAAAAAATTCAGACAAAAGTTACTGATCTTATTTAACTTATTCTTCGGTCCATAGCAATTTAAACTAACAATATACAATATAAAAACTTTTAAAAACAAATTGTACAAATATAAGAGGCTAGTGTGCGCTGGCCGGTGGCAAATTCCTCTGCCATTCCGACCGGGTGCGTAGGCCTTTAGTGTGACTGGGACGAATTTAAAAAAGGTCCTACTTACCACCAACTCGTTTTTATAAAACAGCTCGTTCGGCAGCTTCAGTATGTCTGGGTCCGAGCGGAAGTTCTGCACTAGCATCGTGATGTAGTCGGGATCGTTCTCGTACAGGTTGTCGTACGTCAGCCGCAGTCGCTCCAGGAGAGACGTGCCTGCAAAAGTTAGTTTGTTTGTTGGTTTGTCCTTCTTTCATGATTTTTTTTCGGATATATATTATTTTTAGAGCAGTTGGTTCGTCCTTCTTTCGCGCAGCAACGGGGCTGCAGAACGATGTAATTTTTTTGCACTGTTAGCGCTCGAAAGAGGAAGCTTGAAACACCTCGTGGCTTTATAAAATTAGAAGGATGAAAGAACTAGCAATCATTCATCAATCATCAAAAAAAATGATAAGCCCCAAGCCGTGTTTGTTGCCTGATTCTTCTAGGCTTGGTCGCGAGGAACAGGCATAGCTTCACCTAGTTTCTAAGACGTTTCAAAGTGATCCTAGTGATATTATTGAAATAAAAACCTTTTGAGTTTGAAAAAAAAATGGCCAAGAAAAAACCAGTAACACTGCAAGCAAGCATTAGTAGGATATTTACCCAGTCCCTTGCTACAGGCTTCCTTAGAGATACAGACGGGCCCCAGCTGTTGCGGGTCCCCGGCGAGCACCAGCTGGCCCGTGGGCGACAGCAGCCCGGTGAGCGGCACCAACGTTGATGGCTCCGAGGCCTGAGCTGCCTCGTCGATGAAGAGGTGGCTCATTTGCAGCTTATGCTTCGATTGGCTGCGGGCACTGGAATAATAATAATCATAAGCACTTTCTTCACATAATACTGGTACTCTAATGGATTCACTTTCCATCTTCGGTTGGGTGCGCGTTGTTGTACACCTCATCAGTGCCAGTGCGGTACGGCGGTGGTCGATCAACTCAAAAGGCGCAAATATGTTAGTCTCGATAGGGCTTAGGGGTTGAGACCCTGGGTCCGTGGGGAAACGGGGCCCTCCGGGTTTTCAAAACGTACAAAAACCGTCTTCGAATATTATGTATTAATGTATGTATTAACGTCTTAAAAACATGTTATGATGGGTTAACTAGTAATTTCTACTTACGAAGAGTATTTGGCTGCGTGCAACAGGGTAGTGACTACGATTCTGTAGGACGATACGTATGCGTTGTCCACAGATATGAAGTTTTCATAGCTGGTCCCGTTTGACACGTGTGCAAGGGCTTTTGGCAGGACGGTCCTGGAAATAGGGTTTAATTTTGACTAAACTGCTAAATTTGAACACATAAGATTCATACACGTACTGTTAGATGTGTTGCAAACATGATAGCGACAAGCATCCTTGATATAACCAAAATGACTGTGCTTGTTGGTTCTTCAAGTAGTTTACTTTGACCTCTCATCCCACACACACACACACACACACCTACACATGCGCACGCACACGCAACAACTACTTGACCAGTTGAAGTAGCTTTGAAAATAAAAAGGTGGCTTTGTAATAGTATGAACATACTAGAAATAAAAAAAAAGACAAAGCTTAAAGCTTACCACTCTCTGGCCCTTGAGTTGGCGCGTATAATGAAATTGTTGATGTTCAACATTTTGTTGTACTTTAGAAGCATCACAGCTATGTGATCGGCGGCCATGTTTGAGTCGGTACACACCAACACACGGTTTCTTGGGTTACGGACTACAAGCTGTGAACATAAATTATAATGCTAAAATGCTAGGAAAAAATCAGACACAACAAAATGTGCTGAACAGCCATGCAATAAGTATGAATAACGAGCGTGCTAGTATAATTTATGATTTAATTTTATCAAACACTAGCTAATGCCCGCGGGTTTGATCGCGGATAATAAGTAGCGTATATGCTATAACTCTATCTATTCGAAGTTTCATCGAAATCGGTTGATTACGGCGTGATTGAACCACAAATATCCGCACAAACTTTCGCATTTATAATATTAGTAGAGGCACAGTACAACGGCAGCACACTACGTTCACATATGGATCACCACCGACGTTGGACGGAGTGGCGCCGGAGCGATCCATTCGACAAACAACTGAAACTCAACCTAGGTATTTACTTTTAAAAACGACTCACAAAATCACACTGTGAGGCTCAAAGCGCCTCGCGCTTCGTGCTATATAAATCTATCTTAAAGTATTTAAAGTTGAGATTCTATTGCTTATCGAATGAGTCACTTTGCCGCCACTCTGCCCACCAGCGCAGTATGAATAACGGGAATTTTACTTCCCATTATTCTTACTGCAAATAATATTTGGTATGAATACTGGGTTTAGCCGATTTGCCTAAATTTTTGCTTCTTTAGGTTTGTACCTGTATTATAGCTTCAACGATGGTCATGGTTTTGCCGGTGCCGGGCGGGCCGAACACAATGTACGGCGCCTTTCCTGATGTTCCTGCTACTATGTGCTGCACAGCCGACCTTTGTTCGTGGTTGTCTTTTATTAGGGGGTTGTAGAATCTGTTAGAAAAAAATAACATATTATAATGGTAAATCCTACTAATTTTATAAATGCGAAAGTTTGTGAGGATGTTTGTGGTTCAATAACGCCGTAACGGCTCAACCGATTTTGATGAAACAGAGTTCTTTACCAGAATAGCATTTCGGGTATTAATATAATAATATAAAAATATTATTATATTAATATATAATATAATAATACTTTTATATTATTATATTAGTTTATTAATTATATATAATAATATATAATTAATAAATTATAATTATATATAATAATATAGTATATAATATATATAATTAATAAATTATAATTATATATAATAATATATAATATAATAATTATATTATTATATTTCGGGTATTATGGTTTTTATATCTAGGTACCACGCGAGTGAAGCTGCGGGCAGAACTCCCAGTTAACTCGCTCCTTTAGGATGTTCCTCTCGATGTAAGTCATCCAGTATTTCATTTGTCTATGCTATGGTGGCTTGTAGTAGTAGCTAGTACTAGTAGCTATATGGTAAAAATGATTGGACATATTATACGACATGACAGCTTCTTAAAGAACATCATTGAAGGAAAGGTAGAAGGAGAACAAGGAAAAGGAAGATCAAGAATTAGTTACATGAGCCAGATAAAAGAGAAGACTGCAGTCAGTCTTCTCTTTTTTTTCTCTTCTCTTTTTTGATTATAAGCAAGTAAAGGTGCTCGCATTAGATCAGAATGGAAGAAATTGCATCATTACACCGATAAGAGCTCTTAAATTTAATAAGAATGCTATGGTGATAGGTACTCACTTAGTAATAGTTCTAACTTGCACAGTGCCTCGCCTCGGCTCAGGGAAAAGGCGGCAAATCTGCTTCGAAGAGAACACCCAAGAGATTGCCTCGTGACAACGCTCCATAGGGACGCGCGACATTATGAAACGAACGTCGAACAGAGCCTCCGGACTGTAGTGAACGTTGAAACTGAAAAAATAATTGAACTTTGTAATTGGTTCAAAGCTAGAGAAAAAAAAAATTGCAATTTATCGATTGGTTCCAAAGTTAATTCTACTAGAGAAAAAATAATTGCCCTTTTATAATAAAAATTGCACTTTATCGATTGGTTCAAAAGTTTTATGTTCTAGCACAGATAACATAATACTATGTTCTAGCGAAAAAATAAATGCACTTTATCAATTGGTTCAACGGCTATAATTATCAGCTAACGAAATATATCATAATAACGAAAGTTGCATATATAAAGCTTTATCTGCTAGCTAAAAAATAATTGCAATTTATCGACTGGTACAAGAGATTGGTTCAAAGGCTATAATTGCTAGCGAAACAATAATTGCAGTTTATAGATTGGTTCAAATGTTTTGTCTCGAGCAAGAAATACCATTGTTTACAGTTGTCGTTAACCTGTTATTCAAATGTGTGGTTTAGTCAAACTTTATTCTTTATTCATTATTGTACACAAGAAAAATACAGATACGTAAATTAGAAAGAAAGTTATGTACAAAGGCGAGCTTAATATGTTCGGTGCAGCTTTATGCAGAGACGGGACCCATTTGCTTCACACAACGCATACTACTTAGCCTACCACTTAGCCACCTACTTACCTACTTTGTTATGTTTTCCTACTGCGTTGTGTATTACCTACCTAAAAAGTAGATATTTTCTATGTACCCACCTACCTACTGTACTTACATACTGTTTGTGGGTCAAATAAACAAATTTTCTTTCTTTCTTCTTTCTTTCTTTCTTAACCCTAAAAAGAGTTTTCTTCCAGCAAACCTTATTTTGCAATCATTATCACAATAATTTAGAATATTTTTATATCTAGTGTCGGCAAAAGATGAGCCTCGGTTTGGCGTTCGTCTTCTGTTTCTAATACTTACATGTCATATTTCTGCGTAAGATGGTATTTTTAATTTCAACATCGACTCACCTCTGGTCTAGATCAGATAGATGAACGTAACTGTCGTCTATGTTCTTCACTACGCACTCAAAGATGAATTTTGGGTTGTTTTTGGGCTGCAAGAAAACCCTGTCACCTAAAAAAAATTATCAATAATTACCTTTCTGCTAAAACAATAGTTCTAGGTTTATTGACTTACTAATAGTTTATTAATTACTAGCTTCCGCCCGTAGCTTCGCTCGCGTGGAACCTACTTATAAAGTAGTCCATATATGCTATTCTAGGTAGAGAACTCTTTTAATTTCAAGTTTCATTGCAACCGGTTGAGCCATTACGGCGTGATTGAATAACAAACATCCAAACATCTAAACATCTTCACAAACTTTTTCATTTATAATATAAGTAGGATTGTTGATTTGATAAACTATACATGTTTTAAGCATAACACGTGCTTAAAATGGTGAAGGAAAACATCGGGAGTAAACCAGTACGTATTCTAAAAGTGGCGATAGGCTTGCAACCTGTCACGAATGGTAAACTACTGGTAATGTGGGCATTTGCCAAATGTTTGGATGTGCCACTGACTAACCCTCAGACTCGTGAATCTGATCACCAGGAGATATGAGAGGGGGTCTACCATTCTTGGGGATAAAAGTTGTTGGTATTTCTTTTTGTTTTTCTTTATTTTTGTTATACATACCACGCATCAAAGATGGTCGCTTTTCAGCTAAGCCGGGTACTTCCAACACAAAAAGTCTATCCCTGCATTCCAAATTAACAGCTGTCATGTTATATTTCTGAAATAAATTAATGTAAATAAGAAGGGATTTATTATGTTTATTACTAAAAAATCTATGTTATTAATATGAAATTACCCTCAAATTGATTTTAGTTATGATCTCTTCCCACCAAAGCAAATGGTGAAAGTATTGCATGTAGTTGTCTTTCGTAATTCCTTCGTCGAAAATCGCCCTGAAAACAAAATTATAAAAAAAATGTGTAAGTCAATAAAAAAAAATGGTCTAAATTCTATCACCCTCTCAGATCTGATCAATGAACAAGGATCTCCTTGAAGATGACTAAGGCTCAGCGCAAACGAGCCACCGGCCACAGCCACAAGTGCCAATGTACTTACTATACTTTTCATACGAAGCATGTGACCGGTGGCGACCACTCGTGTGCGGCAAGTCCTTACAAAATGTACCAACTTTGTCGTGTGCGAGAGTAGGAGGTGAGGAGGGGTCGGCAACGCGCGCGTGTTGCCGCTGGCATTACAAGCGTTCATAGGCTACGGTAACTATCTATCAACAGTTGGGCCATAGGCTTTTGTACCACCTTAGTAGTATTAAAAAAACTTTGAACTTAGGTTACATCCTATGAGCATTGTCTTATTATACAAATGGGGTCAGAGTCCATATAACCAGGTAGATTATTGCTATTTATTTTTTATTATTTTATATTATGAATGTTAATTTTAATTATTTATATTTCATTATTTAGATTTTATTGTGACATTTTATATTTAATTATGGATGTATTATCTGAAATAAATGAGTTAATAATAATTAAACTAATGTTTAAATTCTCACCGGACTCCTATCAAAATTGTTCTCAGCTGATTTATAACTTCAATTGGTTTATTTATTCCCTCCAGAGCTTTTTCCTCGATACCTCGGGGCAGGAGAATTTTCAGGAGAGCTGGCACTCGGAATTTTTGTGGATATCTGAAAATTTATAAATATTTAATACTCAATAGTCATATACAGATTCCTGACTAGGATTCCCTGTGAGTATCAGAAACTAGGAGTACCACAACTTTAGAACCTGTTTTCTGAATGAATGAAAAGTCTTAGAACAAACTTTATTGCCAATCGGGTGTAGAATAAGCCCCTTTCAGGAAGCATACATATTATGAAACACGTTGTAGGAAGATACATACGCCTCATTTGTTGAAGGAACTCGATGCATCGCGTGGAGCAAATCTTCCTTTGAGTACGGATTCTTGGGGAATGTATGATCCCCTGGATTTTCTTCTACCATCACAACCTAGAATCGAAATAATAGATACTCACTGAACTTATTATGAGTAGATTTTTGTATGACACAACGCCGACGCACCTCTCAGATGCCTAAAACAGTCCCCAGTCACCAATCATATACGCGTCTCTCTCTATCCCTGCCTCCAACGTCCAAAGTAAGACCGAACCAGCGTGTTCGACGTTGCGACCGCAACAGCTCTTAGCAATTCGTAGCAGTCGCCATACAAAATGGGATTTGACGTGCCTGTGGAACGCGTTCGTTAGGGCTACATTGTTCACACGTAGGCCGTGAACAATGTAGCCCTTGGTGCGGTCACATGGACGCTCATACAGGTGGCTGTGTACATGATGCGAGTTACACAGAGCAATGGAGCGTGCAATGCTCGGTATCAAATAGAGCGTGTACATAAAGTTCGGAACAAGAATAATTAGAAGAATCATAGAACTTGGAGTTGGGCAGGTAATTTCGAAAGACGAGATGATGACAGGTGGAGCAAGGCAACGACTGAATGGTGGCCGAGAGTTGGTAGCAAAAGCATCGTAAATCGAGATAGGTCGACGACATAAGCCAAGTCGAGGGCTGCTCCTGGATTACATGGCTCAGGATCGTGGTGGCTCAAATTGAGGGAAGCCTATACCCAGCAGTGGGTGATGACAGCGGATGATGATGATGAGAACGGAAATTTTGTCTACTTTATAGGAGAGTAAGGAATCATAAAAGATGAATCGTGATGAGGATGGCTGATGATGATATAAAAATGATAGGTAATTAATAATAGATAATGACTACAGCTAATGCAGCAGTGGGCCGGCCATATAGCTCGCAGAACCGACAACCGTTGGGGAACAAAGGTTCTCGAGTGGCGACCACGAACCGGACGACGCAGTGTTGGAAGACCCCGCCCGATGGACCGACGACATTGTTAAGGTTGCAGGAAGTCGGTGGATGGAAAAGGCTCAAGACCGTTCGTCATGGAACTCTTTGGGGGAGGCCTTTGTTCAGCAGAGGACTTCATCAGGCTGATGATGACAGCTAATGATTGGTGAGTATGGCAGCTGATTGACAGTAATTTAATAAAATTGTTAATGATTACCTAAAAACAAAGACAATAAAAATAATAATGGTTGATGATGTCACTGAAGCCAGGGGCCAGAGGTGAATAATTCACGATACCGTTACGTTTACAATACTAAAGCGTAAATATGGTTCAAAATCGTGCAAAATTCTGTTTAGGTCTGCATTTGAATAAGACGTCCTGATTAGCCCCAAAACCAGAATTAATAATGTCATGCCTACTTACAAAAATATTCTTACCATTTCTCTGATAAAAATGAGAGTTTTCTTGCTGGTTGCCTTACGAAAAGTGAACATGATGGGCATTTCATACTGCCCTATGTCAGCAGGATTGAACTTCACAAAAATATCGTGTGGGATAGCTGATTCTGAAAGATGATTGTCATATTAAATAATAGCTTCTACCCGCGGCTTCGCTCGCGTTGTACCTTGTTTAAAAGAAGCCTTTATGTTAATCCAGGCTATTTACTACTTAAAATATTTAGCCCATTAGTCTTTTTATCATGTATACACATTATGAATCATCTTGTACATCCATGCAAGATATCAATTACGTCTGCCTTGCTCCGTTGCTGCGTGAAGGAAGGACAAACCAACCAAAAAACACACTTTCGCATTTAATGAAATGTAATGCTATAAAAACTTTTCTTACTCTTTTCCCAAATATGAGGTTGTTCTCCAAAGACAAACGGATGTTCGTTCATAACAAACTGCGGCTGAGGGTGGGCCAGCTGAATCCCCACAATCAAAATTTCCTCTTTACTTGACTCATTGCGTATGTCAAATACAAATTTTACCTCCTGCTTTGGTTTTATCTGAAATGTATATTTTAATTATCAATTCTAGTTAAAAATAAAAAATTGCCTCAAAGCTTTAATTTCCATTCTCGTGGTTCTATAGCACTCAGATTCAGGAAGATGTCTAATGAGGACAGTCAGAGGCACGTCCAAACATTACATTTCGCGCATAATTAGATTTCATAGTTAACATTCTACATTTGATAAGTTGCAAGCTCAATGTGGCTCATAAAAAAAATCTCTGAAAGTTATGGCAGATATCCTGAGATACCAAACAAATACGGAGCCTACAAAAGGGCACAACAGAATATTTTTAAAATGGACCCATTCCCAGATCATTCACATTTCTTCAGCCTTATCCAGCAGAAGTATCAAATAGATTACATACTTACATAAATACGAATCTTCTGGTGATCTACCATAGGAGTTTCACCAAGACTGCTACCACTGTCATCAAAGATTTCAACACCACCCATTATAAAGATACTCTCGCGATTCTTTGAAAATGACCTCCTGAAACACAATTATATTACCAATTCATATAATCAATTTCAATTTTTCTCAGGTTTGCTCAATTTGCTCAAAATAAGTTACACCAACCGTGTTTCTGTCTTTAATTTGTATAGATATAAAATTGGCCTAGTAATTAACTTGAAATTAAAGATAGATAGATAGAAAATTCTTTACTGCACAGGACAAAAACAAGTACATAGGCGAACATAAAGCTAGTTAGCATTTAAAATTGAAATTTAAATAAAGCTGTATGGTTTGCCATTAATTAAACACCCGGCTTAAATACATATATATGAGCCTTATGGCTGTTCTTCGTTCTATGTACCAACAAAAAGTTACTTTGTAATATTTTGATACTGTATCTTGTGTGGACCAAACACAACATGACCTTAATTCTAAATCAAAGTGGTGGGATAACTTATGAACTTAAGTCTCGGGTTGGGGTGTTGTGCATTGTCCCCTTCCTGATCTCACCCCGACCAGCCCAACTCCTTAATGTAATGAAGAAGGACTAATAATACTTACTTTTCTTTCTTATATTCTGCCAGAATGGTGTTACATATGTGTTTTGTTGTCCCCAAATGGATAATGTGTTCATTTTCATCATATTCCTCATCAACTATACCACACACTTGGCAAAACATTATGTCTGAAAACAAAAGTATTATGAAGTTATGGCCACTTTTGTAATTAATCATGCAATAAGTTTGGGGCTGGACTATAAGGCTCCGACCATCGGAAATATGTGTGAGAAAAACCAAATCAACCAATGAGTGGTAGATGTACAGTACCGCGACCTTCTTAATCACCAATCAGTAAGGACTGTACGTACATCCTCTGATTGGTTATTTATTTTTCTAACAGACATTTCTATGGTATGCAAATAGCCTTATGGGATATCTAATCTATTGACAACTTCAAGTATCCTATTACATCCTGTTGAGTTGATGCCTCCCAATAAAATAGAACATATCATAATCAATGGTGACTAAGCAAAGGTAGTCCTTGCTAGCATGGCTAAGCAGAAGTATAGATTTACCTTAGTACAAATTCCTCTAGTGCTTAGCATATACTTATTACCATGAGCTAAAAATAAAGTGATACAAATCATAAAAAATATATGACCAGCAGTAACAAAGCATATCTTTAAAAGACACTATCTGCGCCCGCGAGCAGAGTAGTAGGTTTACATAAGACACCGGTACAAAAGGCAAGATAATTCATTTTCAAAAACATTTTTTGTTGATTACCTACCGGCAAATCGAAACGGAAAAGATGGAAGTCAATACATGCTCACCTTAGCTACTTTAGCAGTATTTCGGAAACTGATCGGCACGGCGGCATGGGCAGGTAGCACAATTAAAGAAATATTTTCGATACGATCTTCTCACAAGTACTCAACTATTTCATTCGACAGTTACGAGAGAAGATTCGAATGTGAGACAAACGTGAAACCAAAAGTACTCTGTGCGTGAAACAAACAAGTTTATTTGCTGTTCGGTTTTCGTTTAACTTTGATCACAGAATTCACAGATGACAAATCACATAATATATATAGATGCGTAGGTAGATAGATAGATCTAGATTTTAGATATTAAAACGGAAATCCCCCACTATTGTTTTAAAAATATTTTTAGTCTTTTGAATCGGTCCACAAAGAAGAGTTCTCTATGTCTATGGAGTAAGGGGTCTATGGAGTAAGGTTGTCTACGGCGGGCGCCGCGCCGGGGGGCGGCGCGTAGACATGCGTTTAACATACCTAACATCCTATTGGTCTGCGGCGTAAACTGAGTTTATTACTTATAATACTCTGTCTGTTATCTATATAGTCTGTCTGCCTGTCTGTGGTGTAGGTGGTATGGTCTCGGACTTTAGCCTGCCCGTAAGGGCCAAAAAAAAAATGTCTGTGGTGTTGTCATTTTAATTTTATACTTTTTTAGTCAGTCAGTCAGTCAATTACGTATACACGGTCAATTAAAACATACGTCATAATGATGCGCGTTAGCATCCTATTGGTCTGTGTCACTGTGGACGTGTGTTGGACGAAAGTTATCAGGTCAGTCACATTTTAACTTTCGTCCACAGAGTACTTTTGTATATATACCTTTCGTCCGTCAGTCACTTAGTAGTCTGTGGTCAGTCATATAGAGTAATGTAATGTCAGCATTGAGTAATAGTGTTCTGTGAATGTCAGTCAGTAATTTTTTGATCTTGGGGAGGGATGTGCGCTGCTTTTCGAGGGAAATGAATAAATAAAATTTATTTGAAAAAGCGTGGTCGATATTTACGCAATAAGCTTTTGTAGCAATCTTTATAAAAAAATCCGAAGATTAAAATAATTGAGAGTGATAAATTTAGTTCCTTACATGCCTAACCTCAATAAGCATAGGTAGTTATAACTTAGTTTTCCTAAATTGTAATAAACATGAGTAAAAATGTGGGTTTTGTTGAAATCTTGGAGCCGCGGAGGATGGAGTCTGGAATTTTATCATTTATGACTAGAAGCTGGACTCCCCAGACTACGTTGGTGCTGGATAAGTACCATTCTCCACAGGAACTGAAAGATATCGTCGCTAATTCAGTTTACTTAGATGCGGTCATAGAAGCGGTGAGTATCATTCCCCAATAAATTGACAGTTATTCAGTGTATAAATCTTTAGATCAATGGCTTTAGAATAGAATAGAAAAACGATTATTTTGTTACTTATACAATCAGACTTAACATAACACAATACAAACAAAACGCATTTCAACATCATATAGCTAAGAATAGACAAAAATAGATTTAAAATCAAATAGCTTTAGGTAGGTACCTAATTGTAACTCAGCTGTAGAATAAATTATAAATTACTGCTGCAGTTCCTTTAATAATAACCATTTGAGTAACAAAATATTACAAACTTCAATATTCATTTATTCATTGAAATTGTATGGATCATTTTGATAATTTTACAAACTTATTAAATAAATAATCAAGTTGGAGCATATTTAATCCAAAGTTATCTAAATAGTTTGATATGTAATAAGATTTTTTACAAAGTTTTTGCTTATTAAATTTGCTATCTGATAATTGCTTACTTATTAATATTACTACTATTAAATTTGCATATCGCTTGGGACCTTGTTAATAGAAGTGTTCACATTGCCCTTTAAGAGATTTACGTACCCTAGTGAGCCTAATAATAGGAACAGCGAGTTTAATACACATACTAAGCTTTACACTACTAGCTTCCGTCGCGGCTTCACTCATGTGGTACTTATGAAGATAAAAAGTAACCTTTATGCTATTCCAGACTATAATCTATCTCTATGCCAAATTTCATCCAAATCCGTTTGGCTGTTTGGGTGTGATTGAACCACAAACATCCCCACAAACTTTCCCATTTATAATATAAGGATTTTCTCTTAATATGGTGTACTAAAATTATTTTACTTTACAAAAATATCAGGAAAGTGCTAAGCGAGTCCTAAGTAAGGACAAATTACGTAAAGAAGTGAAGATATACCTTGAGGAAATGGGATTTGAGAAGAAGATGTATGTCATCAGATGGATGGGGATAATTTTCCTGAAGATTTGCTTTATGATGAAGATTAAACTATTTGTCAATGAAGCTGCTATCCTGAAGGTAATCACCCAGAGTTCCCATAAAATGACAACCTTAGAAGAATATTCCAGCCATTCCAATTACTTAAATAATAGGTACTTGATATTCAATGGAACGATTTCTAATGATCTATTCTATGTATAGTGAGTACATAATATTTTTTATAATTTCGTACTAGCTGCCTGCGGCCTCTCGCACAATGTCCATTTATAAAGTAGTTATGTTAGGCTATCTTCATACCAAATTTCATCAATTTTGGTTCAGCTGGTTTGTTGTGAAAATGTTACAAACAGATATTACGGACATAACGGAGTTACTATCGCATTTATTATATTAATGTGCTATTTTTTGTGTTCTGTACCTCAACAGGAAAAAAACAGTCCTTATAAGATCTCTTTGATGTCAGTCTTTCGAGACCCTACTTGGGGATCTAGATTTTCTGACCTGTGTCATGGTACAGAAACCTCAGGGAGCAATGTCTCTACCTGACTGTCTTTATTTAAATTTCTAAACCTTTTTCAGCTCAAATTGACTTTGGGAAAGAATCCCGTGCTATTCCTGCCCACACACAGGAGCTATGCAGATTTTTGTGTGATGACCTATTTGTGTTACCATTACAATATAGACTTACCCACTGTTGCTGCGGGGATGGGTATGTGAGACCACATTTTTTTATTGCTTATACTTTTACTAGATGTTGCATAATAGGTATAATATCATAAGAGGCTTATTCTACACCCAATTGGCAATAATGTTTGTTCTATGGCTTTTGTATATATTATGATTAACTAATAATTATGTACTTAGTTATGAAGATGCTCAAAAGACCAAAAACGGCTAATTTAAAAAGTAAAAGGTATGCGATAAAAACGCGTTTGATTTCAATAAGCTAATTTAAAAAGTTTGGGAAATAAACTCTAAAGGACCCCACTTTTGGGATGGTATATATTTATGGATCACCTTGTACATATTACTAAATACAGGACAACCTAATAAACAAATATCAAGTTAATGTATTCGAATGTTAGCAAGTATTCTAACATTGTTTAGATAAGCACTTGTGTGTGGACATAACATTGACGTCTCTTATTATAAGGTAAATAAAATAGGTACCTACACATCCCTTAAATACATGACGCGGTTCCTGAAATAGTTAATTGTATCTTATGTGGCGTAATTAGAATTTTGAAATTGAGGAGTTTCTATTTATATTAACCCATCATCATCATTTCAGCCGTAGGACTTCCACATATGAATTAGGGAAAAGGCTGGAAATCTATGCGGTAGGCACCCCATAGATTTCCAGTGCGACCCACCTTGTACGGCATGCCCAAACAATCATTTGGGGTGATTTACCCATACTCTCCAAGTTGGGAATGCGGGTTGGCAAGCGCAGATGAAGCTATTGTTGATAGGGAACGCTGCCCACCCCCTAGCTTTTTCTAGTGTGGGGTTAGGACTATATGGTGACTGTTGGGTGTTATTTGTTTATTTTAATTTTATTAATTAGTAGATCATTGCAGATTTCTACTCTATGGCCGTGATAGGCCGTCGAATGCGAGAGACCTGTGCGTTCTACATTCGAAGGACTCTTGTTGGCGCGCCTTTGTATGCGGCGACGCTGAACCAGTATGTTAGGACTGTGGTGGCACGGCATTGCGCACCGATCGAGTTCTTCCTTGAAGGCACTAGGAGCAGGAGCAATAAGAGTCTACCACCAAAATATGGTACGTATCTAAGGTGCAATTGTTTACATGTTTCTTTGAAAGGGACTTTATTAAGATGTACGAAAAGAGCCAGAAATAGGACCAGAAATAGGTTTTTTCAGGGATCTTTTTTGAGTAAACCACTTATATACAGCTTAATGTAATGGTATGGGCGCTCTACACTCGCGCCGCGAAGGCCGCGAACCGCGAGTGTGGATGGTCGCGCTTCGCGGCGTTCCCCGTCCGGTGGCGATCCGAGCGTGAACAAAGCGCGAACGCGAACGCAACCACACTCGCGCTGTTTTCGCAGTTGTGAATGAGCACCCAGTGGAGCAACGATCGCGAACTAGTGTTCCTGGATTGATATCAAGCTTCTTGTTTTTTGGATTTTATAAATGCATAACTGTAACACGCCAAAGCGCACAATGTCAGAGCAGCAGAAACTTCCACGTCCATTTTAGTCGAATGCGCGAACGTAAATGCGAAAAGTTGCGAGTGTAGAGGGCTATATTTTTCGCGGCGTGTTAATGCGCGAACTGCGGCCGAGTGTAGAGCCGGCCGTACTTACCAACTTGGTATTCATTGGTTATCTTGGTTGCAGATTCGCCTTCCAGTTTATTAATCTCGTATTTATCTGTCATCGATAGGACAACACGTTTACGTTTTGGCATTTTAAATCGAGATTATACTTTCACGCGGCAAAATTTAGTATGCGCGTAGTAACGCGAATACTACTGTTTGGATAAGCGGTCGTTCAGTTGAGCGTCGTTCGGATGATCGACGTTCTACTGTAGTTGCACAATAAAGTTGAAAATGGCACAGGTTGATGGTACCTATATAATTTTTATTATCGATGGCGCGTCAACCCCGCCCACTTAGCCTTTAACTACTATGTATTAGTAAATTCTAGGTTTGACTGTTTTGATAAATACCTTCGGAATAACAAGGTCATGACTTTTGGATTCGATAACTTGAAACGTAGACAGAAGACGCCATAAAGGTATGTGCTAATGTGCCCCGCCTATTAAACAAAACTCAGGTCTGATCTAACAGTGGCGTCATAATTTATCGTACGATCTACGATTAGTATTTAAAATACTAGTGTAAACAAGCATGACTGTGACGGATGACTTATCTATCACACCAAATTATTAAAACTAAGTTTTTATTATAACTACTAATCTCTACTAGTATATAAATGCGAATTTTTTAAGGATGTTTGGATATTTGGTGTAATCAAGCCGTAACGGCTTAACCAATTTCGGTGAAACTTGGAATAGATAAAGTTCTTTACCTAGAATAGCACATAGGCTTTTTATGTAGGTACCACGTGAGCGAAGCCGCGGGCGGAAGCTAGTAAAGAATATGAATGAATGATCCTCTTTTACATGTAAGTTTTTATAAATCTTGTCCTCAGGTATGCTGTCTATGACAATGATGCCGTTCTTCTCGCACGAAGTATCGGACATCACCATCGTCCCCATCAACGTGAGCTACGACCGGCTGATGGAGCACGGCTTGTTCGCGTACGAGCACCTCGGCGTGCCTAAGCCTAAGGAGTCTACTGGGGTAAGACCTTGGTTCCTCCTAACTTCTATCTTTTAGGTAACAGCAGGTAACAACAGGAGGAGGTAGGGCACAGCGATATTTTCTCGCTCTAAATTGGAGCAGCCAGCCTGGGGAGGTACCTCCACCTTACAGAAGATCGCAGCCAAATAATATTATTTGTTTCAAATAGTGTTGTGTTCCTACGGTGAGTAAGGTTGCCAGAGCTCTTTAGGGGGGAGGCGCTCGGCTGGCAACGCATTAGCAATGCTCCGGGTGTTGCTGATGTCAATAGGCGACGGTAACCACATACCATCAGGAGGACCGTAAGCCTGTTTGCCTCCGTATAACATAAAAAACAGCGTATTCCTTGGTCCAAAGTGCCGAATGCTGCGACCGGCTGAAGCACGGACTCTTCGCGTTTCTCTGTTCAAAGAGGTAGAATGCAAAATAAATACTATTTTTTAAGGTTTGTTAGTTTCAATTTTTTTTTCATGACGATCCCTTGCTCTGTTAAAAATAAAAACAAATGTATCCCACGGGAACCGTTAAATTTTCCGGGATAAAAAGTAGTGCTATTCCAGACTATAACTTCGTTCGCATTTTTACGAAAGCTCATAAATGTCAAATAAATAATAAACAGAGTTACTTTCGCATTTATAATATTAGCTATTACTAGGATTCATCTAGGTAGGTAATAAACGTTGAAATCCTTGAGTAGTTATGTGTTTAGACATGTACATAAACGCGACGAACGGAATGCAAACATTACGTTCACGTGGATTCCAGTCTCGGTTATTGGTATTGTTAACACTTTCAAACGAGGATGCAGTAAGCAAACTTTGAATTTAAAGTGTTTACCTCAGTTTGAATTAAAAACGTATGGGCAAATCCCCCCACATGGTAAGGAATTCGCTCTGTCTGTGGGGGAGGCTATGTTCAGCAGTGGACGTCGTACGGCTGAAATGATGTTGATGACCTCAGTTTACCAGTGGGTACCGCAGTCTATTCAATTCAGTTTTTTAATTTATCTCTATAAACACTAATGTTCTTAGAAATGTCGTAAAAATAAGTAGGTAGGTAGGTACCTAAATTTAGTCGTTGATAAACGCGTGAATTAAAAGAAGGTCATGATGATCGCGAGGGCCGCGCCTGCATTGACTGCAATGTTTGACGTTCATTACAAATAATACTTGTGAATCAAGTCAAGACTTGAGTACTATTTGCCAGCCTAAAGATATTTTATTAAGCTAATGTTCGAGACAGCTTAAATATTCGGGAGCCGTCTTGTAATTACCCTGTTTAGACATTTTTTTATCAAAACTGCTAATATTGCGCAGTCTTAAGCCTAAAGATATTTTTTATACTACCTGCTCGTCAATGGCGTATTATCTGTCATGCAAACCTTTCCTAAAGTATGTCATTACAGCCCTACGGTCTAGCCGGGTCATAATGTTGTACTGAATTTCATTATTTCCCATGGGACATAATGTGATTTGAATTTGGAATGCAACCCATGTAGTCGTGCTTGATCGAGGTTGGTTTCAAAAATGTTTGGGTGCAATGAGATTTTATTCTAACTAGGCTGTATGTTAACATTTTCTTTGCACTGCCTACAAATTAAAAAAAAAAGAAAAACATGAAAACTTTTTACGAAATTCATTTTCCCCGCGCACTAAGAAGGATTTATTCGAATGTCGAACTGACCACTACAGAATAGACTACAAAAAAAGAAAAAAAGGCGACAAGCGCTCAAACTGCTGTGCTGTTATCTACACCGAAATTCAGTTTCGATTCAAATAAACTTCTAAAAAATGTCAAGTGACGACGACAGTGATTTTGATTCGACTCCAGAATGCTTACAATCTGAAGCCTCTGGTATAGTTGGAAACTTACTTCCAGAAAAATCATTTCTGTCTACTTAACAGTCATTGTTTTCAATTGCCTCGCAGAAAGTATAAAAAGTAGAGTATGCATCGCGGGCTTAAATGTGTATTTGTCTCGGGCGATCTTGAACCCCTCGTACTCAGGATTCTTGCCTTAACTCCCTCGCTCCGCTCGGGAGTTAACCATAGAATCCCTCGTTCTCGGGGTTCAATATAGCGCCTTTGACATAATACACTACTTTAAGCCCTTGTTGCATAATCTACTATTATCAAGCTAATGTTCGAGACAGCTTAAATATTCGGGAGCCGTCTTCTAATTACCCTGTATAAACTTTTTTTTATCAAAACTGCTAATATTGCGCCCAGAAAACCGCTTTAACCTTGTATCTCAAAACTTGGGACTATTTATTGGGACATACTGTATTTATCTTACCTACTTTTGAAGAAATTGCTAGTACCTAAATTGTCCATGCTAAACATATTTAATTACAGTGATAATTTATTGTGATATGAAGAAGCGTGGGCTGAGAAACTATTAAAAATTATAGACTATTGTTTAGTTAGGCTCTGATAAAGTTATTCAATTTTACGATAGCTTGTTTGGTGACCTTTAAGTCATTGGTATAAGATTCAAATTGTAATGATTCACGAGATCTCGTGAAATGGAATAACTAAAGTTAGGTACAGTTACAGTAATTAATAAATAACCTACCGAAACAAATAATTATTTGATTTTCATACAATACAATACAATACAATACAATAACTTTATTTCAGGCAACAATAGAATAAAAAACAGATGAAATTTTTCTTACACTACGGCCCATATAGATATACAGGGCGTCCCAAACTTATGGGACATGAAGGGGAAGTACCTTAAATATCGTAGATAGGGTATTTTGCTGAAAGAAGACTTTATGTTACTTTTAAAAGTTAGTAATTCTGCATTCATAGATTTTCTAAAAAATACTTGCTTCGTCTGGGAATCGAACCGACTTAAATGTCAAAAAAAAATCATCCTACTTCTATGATGCCAATCGAAAGAATAGCTAAAAAATAATAACTTTGCTTAAGTAACATAGTATTTTAAAAGAAAGGAACAACGTAAAATGATTGAGTCAAATTTTTCAAACACGTTTTATTTAGGATTTATTAGGATATGTAAAGAGAATACCATAATGTTTAGGTCCACTTAACTTATAAAATTAAGAAATCTTAAAATTTATGTTAGGAATCCTAAAACAACATAATCGACACCATTGTTGTTGTTAAATTTGAAAATGGAACAGTTTATGAGAGCGTTTGTTTGAATACATACTTTAATATTTTTAAAAAGAACTAATATTTTTAAATGTTGTTCTTAAATTTGAAAATGGAACAGTGTGTGCGAGCGTTTGTTTTTGGATTGATCTGTTTAGTCTTAATAATTCACATACACAAGTTTTGTGTTAATCTATTACGAACATGGCATATCAAGTAAGTTTTGATCTAATGGAAGTTCTTCTTGAATCTTTCATGTTGTTCCTTTTTTTAAAAATACTATGTTACTTAAGCAAAGTTATTATTTTTTAGCTATTCTTTCGATTGGCATCATAGAAGTAGGATGATTTTTTTTTGACATTTAAGTCGGTTCGATTCCCAGACGAAGCAAATATTTTTTAGAAAATCTATGAATGCAGAATTACTAACTTTTAAAAGTAACATAAAGTCTTCTTTCAGCAAAATACCCTATCTACGATATTTAAGGTACTTCCCCTTCATGTCCCATAAGTTTGGGACGCCCTGTATACCTTAAAGACTAACATACATATTAATATAAAAACACAATTAATTGCCACGTAGAAACTGCATTATAATTATTATATAACCGGTACTACATAGTATAGAACAAAGTCTCTCTGCGTGTCTGTCTGTCTGTATTTGTGACAAAACACCTGATTTTTGTCCTGTTTCCTGTCTGACTGTTTCCAAAAGTCGTAGAATAAACTTTATTGCCAAATGGGGTGTAGAATTAGCCCCTTTCGGGATGGCATACATATTATGCATCACCTTGCTGGAAAGATACCGTGATTATATTTATTTCTCTAAACTTATTACAATGCGCATAACCGATAACCGCAGAACCGATAACCGTTGGGGAGTAAAGGTTCTCGAATGGCGACCACGAACCGGGCGACGCAGTGTTGGAAGGCCCCCCACCCGATGGACCGACGACATTGTGAAGGTTGCGGGAAGTCGGTGGATGGAGAAGGCTCAAGACCGTTCGTCGTGGAACTCTTTAGGGGAGGCCTATGTCCAGCAATGGACTTCTACAGGCTGATGATGATGATGATTACAATGCGATTGTCTGGGTCTCTTGTTGTAAATTGCTACAACAGCCCCCTTCTGCAACACAAATACGGTGTTTATGCCTGCAGCACAAATTTCATAAGAAATAACGCTATGAACGAGATAGTACAATTATCGGCCGCTTTGTTTTGAACAGTTTTCAACAAAGACACTTAATTCTAAAACTCTATTTTCAGGGTTTCCTAAAAGCTCTATCCAGTCTCAACGACCATTTCGGCAACATTTACATTAACGTCGGCGACCCCCTCTCCGTCCGCGACTACCTCCAGAAAGAGACCTCCCACCCCCACGAGGTCCTCAAACCCACAGACCTCCAGCAAATCACCCCGGACCAGTTCAAATCCGTTCAGAACGTTGCTGACCACGTCATCACCAAACAGCAGGATTGTACCGTCGCGACAATATCCAATCTAATGGCGTTGGTGCTCATGCAATGTTTGATGAACAACGAGCCGTTGGAGTTCGCAGAAGTTCTGAAAGAAGTCGAGTGGACGATGGAGGTTTTAAATAATCTGGGTGCGAAGGTCTTTGAGAACGATATAAAAAGCAGTGTGGACAGAATCCTGGTGGTGCACAGGAAGATGATGAGGCTGGATCGTGAGAGGAGATTGAGACTGGTGGCTGAAGGTGCGATGAATGTCTCTACTGAAATGAAGAAGAAAATGAAAGGTATGTACTATTAGCGATCTTAGACGAACTGCAGCGCGAAGGAAGGCGCTGTGTAGGAAAGCCCACCCAAGGACCGATGACATTTTGAAGGTTGCGGGAAGTCTGGGGATGGAGAAGGCACAAGACCGTTCGTCATAGCGTTTCTAAGACGTTTCAAAGTGATCCTAATGATTTTATTTGACTCTTTGACTTTGAAAGAAAGAAAATACTTTTTTTCGTAGCATTAAAAGGCACCTTAAAATTACCTTTTAACACCTTATGGACTAAACTATACAAACTAAGACTAAGAAAAAGAAAACTTAGATGCTACGAAAAGGCGTCCGACTCAGCATTATGTTGTGATAGCCATTGAACATGGCCATCACAACGCTGATCTTCCGTCGGAACCAGAATCAAACACGTCACGCACACTAACACGATACATACATAAAGAAAACACGAAGCACGTAAAGGTAACTAACATTTACAATACAAAATATACAACGACATTTGGAACACAAAACTAAAACAAACAATTAAAAAATTATAATAAAGAATAACAACAGAAAAAGAAAACACTTGAACTTGGAACTTTGACTCTTTCATGGGCCTATGTCCACAGAGGATGATGATGATGATGATGACATTAGAGTACAAACTCTACTTCGAATTACTAAATTTATGATTAGCTAAGTAAGATTATTAGAATTGCATTAGGTATTTATATATAGCCTTATCGTGAAGAGATTATTTTGATCCGATAGGTAGTTACTAACAGCAGACAATAAATGCTGGTCTGGAATTTCGTATTTCAAATCGCACTACCTAATATTATACGTTTAAATGCGAAAAAATCGGACACTCTTGTCTGTTTTTATCCTGCCGTGGCTGAACCGATTCTGTGGTCCTTCGAGAAGCTTTATTCCCCAGAGGTTATGTAGGTAAATAGGGAAGAGTCACTTTTTAATTGGTTTGTCACGTTTTAATTGGCTTATTGAGTTGATAGATAGATAGATTAATACTTTATTGTACACAAAGGATTACATAATAAATCTATTACATACTTAATGTAGTACAATGGGCGGCCTTATCGCTGAAAGCGATTGCTTCCAGGCAACCTTAGGATGGAAAGTAATGGAAAAAACAGTAATGGATGGCGGTGCACGAAGTATGACGATATATATAAATATTATAAAACAAAAAGAAGAACCCTACATTTTTAAATTGTCCTAATACATAGATTACAATCATAAAATATACTAATACATACAATGATGTAACCTAACTAATGATGTAAAAATTTGATTAGGTACGCGAGAAAATCCGAAGGCGGATGTTAGGTCTTTGGATAATGGATTTAAATGATTTATTTTTTATAAAAACTACTACATACCTACCTATTGTATTGTATTGTTGCATGTTAAATTAAAGTTAACATGCTACAATGCAATAACAATCAAGGTCAAGAATTTTCTTTGCCATAATATAATTATTATTTTATAAATAAATTATTTTATATTAAACACTAGCTTGTATCCGTGGAATCGCTCGCGTGGTACCTAGATAAAAAGTAGCCTAGATGCTAGGTACTTTATGTAAAGAACTCTATCTATTCCAAGTTTCATCGAAATCGGGAAAGCAGCCGGTGTGATTGAACCACAAACATGCAAACATCCTTATAAACTTTCTTAAAATCAATAAATTTTATTTATTTTTATTTTTATTTATTTATTTAGGAACAACAGACAACTACATTATATATGTAAGATACAGTGAGTAGTAGGTACATAATTTCATATGCAACAAATTATTAATAATGTAGTCCACAACGTTATCCACAACTTAGTATATAAGAGTAACAAAAAAGTCCAGCTAGAGGGCCCGTCATAAGAAAAAACATTTTTATTAACTGCTGTGACAAAAGAAATAGATGACGGGAATCCTATGCTGAGAAAGCTTATAATGATAAAAGAAAAAGAAGTTATCAGGATTACTTATGAAGTACATACAGAATTATTAGTATTTACAGAAAGAAACTTAAAACTAATACAAGTTAATATTTACAAAATACACAAGAAACAGTTGAGTCATCTAAAGACCGTTACAAACGATCTATAGATAGCTCAACTGATCCAGATCACTACCAGTCGGACGCGTCCCCAAGACGCTGGCGGAATTGCCACGCTGGATGGCAATGCTAATTCGCTGGGCCAAATAAGAGCCAGCTCTCGGGTCACGCGTCGCTTCGATCAGACGTCCTGATATAAACTTTCTTTATAATATGTAATATCTAATCTATTCTATATTATTTATGCAGCGTCAGGTGGAACTTTTTAGTAAAAAGTTTTAACTGTCTTACCGGACGCTGTAATGCCTGGGACCTATACCATCCTCTCAGCCTAGTCTATGGCCAATAAGTGCGGAGCTGACTGAGCCGCGGCTTTCCTCACGATGTTTTCCTTCCCGTTTTGGGCACGGCTAATACCTAAGGCTACCGTGATTGAGTGACAAAAATATTCCTTCTAATATTAGGAGGAAGTCCTTAATTAAAAATAATCACATCAGGAGTTTATTGTCTAACTGAAATGATAATCGTAACCAATTCACATTGTTTCTCTGTCAAAACACAATAGGAATGACAGATGAAGCCGAAAAACTGTTTTTTTTTTATTATTTATCTTCCAAAAATTGATTACAGTCATTTATAGAAATAGCACTAAAAAAACACTAAGGTTTGTTATCAGGCTACATAATAAGGCCGCTAGTTATAGAAACTAATTTCATATGCGCAATGCTTTTGACACCTATAGTATAGGTATACCTATAGTATAGTATAGGTATTCACAAACAATAAGGAAGAATCAATTTCAGGAAGTTTCGACCTTGAACTAAAACAATCAAAGCCACGGCCCTAAGTTTAAGGATACATATTATTTAAGTTGAGAATAAATATTTTAAATTACTGTGCACCTACTGTATATTATTATTTTAATATTATTCTAGGTAGATATTATTATATGTATATATATAAATATTAATGTCCAGATCCCTTACTTGAGGTATTATGGATTGCCCATACAAACTTTCAACCCCTATTTCTTATTATGATCCCCCTCTTCATGATTATTTTTAGACAAAAAATAATCCATATTTCATCCAAATCTGTTCAGCCGTTCTGGCGTGATTGAGTAACAAACATTCATCCATACATCGATCTATCCAAACTATCGCATTTTATAATATTACTTGGATATTTATCTAAAAACAACTAGCTAAAAATATTTTATTTCGTATACTACATAAACATTTTGCGTAGCTATTTTAGGTGGTGGAAGGAAAATGGAATAGAGATCAAACTCAAATTCAAAAGGTTTTTATTTCAATAAAATCACTAGGATCACTTTGAAACGTCTTAGAAACTAGGTGAAGCTATGCCTGTTCCTCGCGACCAAGCCTAGAAGAATCAGGCAACAAACACGGCTTGGGGCCTATCATTTGATTCGAAGATCCTATTTTTTAATTGTTTTTTTTCACGAAATAGAATAGTTAAGAGTACTTCTCTTGCCTAGTATAAACCGACCACAAAGCAATGCTCATCTATTTGGGTGTGTGAATCGAACTCGCGCACTCGTTCGCATAATAATATAGAGGTGTGACGCACACTATAGATATATTTTGTGGGCGCAATTTTAATTAAATTGAAATTACAGGTCACATTTTGAACGCGGAAACGATGGCAGTGGCGATTCCGATAATACAGCTACAGTTGTATGTAAACCCTATTCTACACTACATTGTACCGCCGGCGGTTATCTGCGTGGTGGTACAGAGGGGACACGTTACTAGAGGTAAAACTCTGGCCTCATAGCTCAGTTGGTAGGGACACGTTACTAGAGGTAAAACTCTGGCCTCATAGCTCAGTAGTGGTAACTCAGGTAGTAACTCTGCCTTCTGCGCTAGAGGTTTCGGGTTCGATTCCCGCACAGGACAAACATTTGTGTGATACGAGTAAATACAGATGTTTGTTATGTGTCTGGGTGTTAAATATATATCTATTATGTATATCAGTCTCTGGTACCCTTAGTACAGTCTAGAAGAAGTCCACTGTTGGACCGTGAACCCTAGTCTACACTACATTGTACCGCCCGGCGGTTATCTGCGTAACAATATTATAGTTAAGTCATCATCATCATCAGTCTAGAAGAAGTCCACTGTTGGACCGTGAACCCTAGACTTCACTACATTGTGGTACAGAGGGGACACGTTACTAGTGGTAATAAGAGTAGTTAATTCATCATCATCATCGGTCTGAAGTATTGTTGGCCTCTTAGAAAAGAGTTTATAATTTGTTTTAAATTTTCAGAGCGACTAACGAATGACTATCATCAGATAAGGAAACTGCTGAGTCACGAATTCTTCCATTTAGAAAAGACTGAACAAAATGTGAGTTATTATCAAAATCTGTATTTAGTTTAGCTGCTGTTGGCTGCTGTATTATACAAAAATAACTGTTAAACATTTTTGTATTCTGAACAAAATCTAAGAGGTTTGGAATTTGAATACTAGATAAATAGAATTCATTTATTTAAAACTAGCTTTCGCCCGCAGCTTCGCTTGCATGGTACCTACATAAAAAGTAGCCTATAAGCTATTCTAGGTAAATAACTATTAATAGTCCAAGTTTCAACGAAATCGGTTGAGCTGTTACGGCGTGATTGAGCAACAAACATCCTCACAAACTTTCGCATTTATGTGGGATGCGAAAGCAAAATAAATACTTTTTCTTGAACTTTTCACTTTTATTTCTTTAAACAAAACCTCTACAGCGTAGCGTCTTCGTCGTGTCTCTCCACCATCTTATATTCTATCTCCCTCTCTCCGTTCATCCATCTCACTCATTCCTTCCTTTCCTTTCCATTCGTCCTTGCACCTTCGGATACTATCATTCAATAATCTGTCAAACATCTCGCTGTCACAATAATTCGGATACACACCTGCATTCATATCCTACATTTATAATATTAGTAGGATAAACACAGAACAGACATAATATTATACAAATCTCGAAAGTAAATGAAACAAACAACTAATCCTATAGTAGTTAGTACCTGCGTGACTAGTATGAGCTAACAATCTCGCTTTGTTTTGAGTGAAGCCAAATAGGGGCTGACTCAGCTAATTGCTGCATCACATGTCATGGTGCCATGGAAAGCAGCGCTGAAATGTTTCACCAATCGTGTTTAAGTATTTTTTATTTGGTGAAACCAATGGCTTTGAATCTACGAATAAGAACTAAAATCTACAAAAAAGGCTAATTAGGAAACTAAATTAGGAACAAACACTAGCTTTTTAAGATGAACATTAGTTGCTCATAATGTCTCACTAACTATATCAGCTGGATAACTCTCGCCCTGTCCTTCTCTAACACAAAGCAAACGAAAGATGCGGCCATACTTTTATCGAGCGGATAAAGTTTGTGATTTATATAGCTCGCAGAACCGTTGGGGAGTAAAGTTTCTCGAATGGCGACCACGAACCGTGCGACGCAGTGTTGGAAGGCCCCCCACCCGATGGACCGATGACATTGTAAGGTTGCGGGAAGTCGGTGGATGGAAAAGGCTCAAGACCGTTCGTCGTGGAACTCTTTAGGGAAGGCCTATGTCCAGCAGTGGACTTCTACAGGTTGTTGATTATGAAAGCTTATGAGTGGTTGATTATGATTAAGAGGGTAGTTTATTTTTCAGACATTCAATGCTGCCTTAGAATACTGCCTACAGAACAGAGTGATAGCTTGCCACGGCGAACACTACACAATGGGGGAGGATACGAGGCTACAGCATTTGCTGAAGTGGTCCGTTTGGCCCGCGCTCACTACGCTTTCCAAATGTATCGATGTTATGACTCAGGTATGACTTTGATGAGAGACGTTAGGTTAGGTCCGTACGAGGTCCGTACGTCATTTATTTTATTTGGAAAACAAACAGTTTTAAACTCTTGTAAAAACAACTTATAACAGAAACTTTTTATCCAATATGTTTTCGTAAATAGAAACAAAAGGTTTGACAGATTCAAGGACGAAAAAAATGGAAAAAAACTGAACCCTTATTTTTTGTCCGTCTGTCCGTCAATACCAGAAATGACTTGAGTTATCAAGTTAAAATTAATATCGAACACTAAAGGTCTATCTTATACCCTCTTACTACTTTAAAAAAACTCAAGACGTATATAACTCAACAACTATAAAAAACGCAATAAAAAGATACGGGCCGCTAAATAGTTTTTTACTATATCATAATAAAAGTCCTCTAATTGAACCTACACACATATAGGGTATTTGAAGGACCTACACTTTTTAAATTTGGCATAAAGGATGTCTTTAAACACGAATGAAACAAAAACCGAAAGTCATTAACCAAGTCCCGTGAGTTATTACGAGAAAAACTTATATTTATGGTTAACTAGCTTCCGCCCGTGGCGGAAGGTAGTTAACCAAGGTTAGTTAGTACCTACATAAAAAGTAGGTAAAGAACTTTATCTTTTCCAAGTTTCAATATTATAAATGCGAAAGTGTGTGAGGATGTTTGGATCAATCACGCCGTAACGGGTCAACCGATTTAGTTGAAACTTGGAATATAAAGAGTTCTTTACCTAGAATATAGCCGAAGCGGCTACTTTTTATATAGGTACCACGTGAGCGAAACCGCGGGCGGATTATCCCTGTGATTTCAATGAATAAAGACGATTACTTTGAAATAGAACTCACGTTACTTGCAAACTGGTATATAATTTTGTTTTACAGAGAGTAAACTGCGAATACAAGGAAGCCCTGAAGTTGATTCAGCAAAGCGTGGAATCCAGTCAGTGCCACCCGTACTGCTTGAGTCTGGACGCAATCGGTAACTGCTTGCAGGGACTTTCCGCTGTGGGGGCTCTAGTGAAGGACAAAACGTAAGTTCACATACAAACCTTCAAATCTTATTCTTCTAAGCTTGGTCGTGAGAAACAGGCGCAGCTTTAACTAGTTTCTACCATAGGGATACATATATTTTTTTGAAGTTGAATGCAAAAAACTCTGTTCAAAGTGATGCCTGTAATTTGATTGAAATTAATACCTATTAAATATTTGTTTATATAATAAAATCATAGAATTAAAAGGGATCAATATCATTTTATAATATCCTAAAAATACCGGCGCAGACGGGACTCGAACCCGCGAGCACTTAGATACTAGGATGCGCAAACCGCTTTGGGAAGCGCCGCTTACACGACTCGGTGGCGTAGCGGTGGGCGCATCCCCGTACATGTCGCGGGTTCGAGTCTATTTTTTTTTAGAAATATTATTACCTTCTTATTTCAACTTTAGAATTATCCCGAGGCTTAGACAGAGTCCACAGATTTCCACTAGCTGCAATTCAATCCTGGTACTCATTAACACTCGTTTCAGGAAAGAAGAGCAAATATATCAAATCGTGCCAGGAACCATGGAGGGCTGCCAACGTCTAGTCGCTTCAGTGTTGCCAGCTTTCAATGTGGACTTTTGCAGGAAGAACTCTGTGGTCCTCGATGAGAGGATCATAGCTAAGTTGTAGAGGTACTTCGGTATTAAGTACCTACATATATACCAAACTGCAAGTGATAAAACAGTTTAGGACATTTTAGTTGAAGCTGTAGTATATAAAATAGAACCTACTTCATATACGATCACGGTTAAGGGTGGGCCCTGACTAGCGCCGCGTCGCACCACATCTTATCTATACATAAATCTTTTGTATCGAGAGTAGAGGGTGCGATAGTCATGAAAATCGCACTGCAGTGTGCGATGGACAGATTGTTGGGGTCCACAGGTTTTGGTTCCCGTTCCTTCCCATTATTCCGCATTGAAAGTAATTTAATTTTGCTAATCTACTATAGCAATGATCTAGTTAATCAAAATAAAAAGGCCATATAAAGTATAAAATGAAAATGCAAGCGTATAGCTTCATTTAGGTGGAGAGTTTCTCGCCTCGAAGATGCGATTCTCGAAAGGAGATAAAGAAGTGGAATCGCTTAACTGCGGCGATTCCAGACCAATATTAAATCTAGTGTCTCGTCCAAATCCGTGTTTAAGCAGACAATAAACGTAAACTACGCTTACGATTATCGCGTATTTATCGAAGAGAAAGAATCATCTCGCCTTTTATATTTCTTTCTTTCAGTATTTATTTGGTGATAGCGATACTCAACCGTAGTTAAAGTTTATAAGGTGCATTATAAGTCCCTATATATTTTAAGGTGTTATTGTTCATAAGCTATTTATTTATTTCCAAACATTCTTCCAATTCTTATTTATTCGATGACTCTATTGTTTGTGTGAAAATTTCCTATGCATCACGCTTGGTATTCCGGTTTCAGTATTATTTATTAACTCAAGTACATTATGTTTGTAGTATTGTTTAGGGTGAAAATGTGAAATGGCGACCTCGCAAGGGATATTATTGTAGTGAAATGCAAGTTACCAACATTATATTCAGTATTTTAGCTAATATTTTTGTATTAAGTTTGATATGTACAAAGTTTTTGTGGAAAATGTTCTCACATAAGATCAAAGAAGTATTTAATACAAAAGCAGTCGTAAGTGTTTTATATAAGATAACGGTTCATACATTTTTGTATTTCAATTATGCATTTTAAGTAAATAATTATGTTTAATTTTGTTTGTTTGTTGGGACGTTACCTTTAAATTATGTGTTTGTTTGTTAAATCCGTATGTTTTCTACGTTCTATTGTTTTGTTGTTCAAATTGAATAAAGTTGTTTGAATTATAACTTTCTTGTTATCTTCTCAAAAGACTCTTATGTTGAATACGCAGCTAGTAAGTAGGTGACCAGTCAGTATTCTTGAAGCGGCGATGGGCTTGCGCCCTGTCACGTATGGTATACGCACTACTGCAAAATGTGGGCATTTACCAAATGTTTGGACACGCCTCTGACTACTACTCTTAAAGGATCTGATCGCCTGAAGATCCGAGAGGATGTCTACCATTCTTGGGGATAAAAGTCGTTTTTTTTTTTTGTAAACTTGTTTAAAAAATAAACAAATTAATAATAACTTCACTTTTAATGAGATCAAACTCAAAACATTTACTTACAAACGTAAAAGTAAACATGAAATAATTACCTAAAAAGTATTGTGATCTGATGTAGAAATTATAAAATCTGCACGCAAAATTATCAATTAAATATTATACAAGACATCATTTTAGGACAATTATTACTCATTAATTTTAATTGGAGACAATGCGTACTTATTACAGCTATTTATTTGGATTTACATGCAACGTGTTCCGTTACTAGTATACTGTCCCGAAAGAGGCTATTATTCTATCAACCAAAAGAAAAAACATCTGCGAAAAAATTATAACTTTATCAGGGAAAATTTCAAAGTTTTCCCCAAAAAGTCAATCATCTTTATAACTAATTGTTAAACAAACTCATCTAATTATTATACGCACGCCGCACGAGAAGATTTCTACATAAGCTGAATTATGCAGTTTTATTCAATTTTATAGGTTGAATTTCCATAAGTCGTAGAATAAACTTCATTGCCAATTGTAAGATAAGCTTATTTCGGGATAGTATACACATTATGAAACACTTTGTATTTCGAATAATAAATTAGATAACACCGATTATTAGAAAACATGCACACCCAATAAACAAAAATGTGATATGACAACTTATATTGTGCTTATACAAATGTGCGATGTACAATGGCTACTGGCATACATTAGAATTAGAGCTATTGATTTCATTACATAATATATTTACAAAGATACGACATATTGGCATCATTAAACACAAATTGCTTTGCGACGTAAAATTATACGACCGAGAGAACGATAGCTTATATCATACTAGCTTCCGTTCGCGGCTAGGCTCGCGTGGTAGGTACACATAAAAAGTATATGCTAGGTAAAGAACTTTATCTATTCCAAGCTTCATCAAAATCGGTTAGCCGTTACGGCGTGATTGAACCACAAACATCCTCACAAAGGCGTTGTCCACCTTTTATATGGAGCCTGGTTTTTTATTCATCAATAAATCGAATTAACCCAAATTGAATATATTCGGGTAGAGAACTCCAAATATTTATTTTCTTCACAAAAAATACATTTTTAGAAACCCCCATTTTTGCGAAATCATTTTTTCTAATTTCGCAGAAATTCGTACTTATGGTAGATTTTTTGTTGACACTGATCGACAACCAATCTACTTATGGCCACAAAACCCCAAACATTCTACCATAAGTACGAATTTCTGCGAAATTAGAAAAATTGTTTTCGCAAAAATGGGGGTTTCTAAAAATTTATTTTTTGTGTAGGAAATAAATATTTGGAGTTCTCTGTTCTCTTCTACCCGAATTTATTCAATTTGGGTTGATTAGATTTATTGATGAATAAAAAATCATTAATGGAAATGGTCTTTCGCATTTATAATATTAGTAGGATGGAATCTGAAAAACTCAACGGAAGTAACGCAACCTTATTATTTTTTTGGGCCGGCCGGCCCCGATCGCGCTAAATTATTTGAGCAAGAACGCAATTGAACCTTGCACATTTCACGACTTTTTGACAGTTTCGTATCGCGCTAACGATTTGACAGCAAAATGGATTGCAGCTGGGACGTACCGCAGACAGAATGAACGAATTTTGCAACAAATGAACCGATGCTACTTTTTTACGATTGGAGTTGATACGTTTCATGTGTTTATAATTTTGTGAGTGAAATGAAAAGTGTAAAACTTGCAATAAAATGATGTACATGGATTTATTGGAGAGGGCCAATGAGTTGGACGTAGCGGTGGCTCGGTCCCAAGCAAAGAGGAATAACATAAGTGCCAGACTTCAATGTGGAAGTGGAGCTTTTCATCTTAGTGATCAGCATTTTGTAAAACGATACAGATTGAATAAAGAGATAACTCGTCAACTAATTACAGAGCAGGGTCGACAGCCAATCAACTTATGGTCACAAAACCCCAAACATTCTACCATAAGTCAGTCAGAGCAGGGTCTACTTTACCTACGAAAGCGTACGTACCTCGCGCATATCAATATACACTCACCGGCAGAAAATGTGGTCCAAAACTAAAAGTTGTTAATTTTATTATATTTCAATAAAGTAAAAAAGAAAATTCGGTATTATTTTTTTAAAATGAACAATTTTTCGTTTTGGTCCACATTTTATGCCGGTGAGTGTAGATGGACTAACCAATTTAAGTTGTCTTAAAATTAGAAAAAAAAAGTCCTTTAAAATAAATATAGTTTACACTTGCGTCCGCGCGCGGCTTTCTTAACCAAATAAAAGGTAGATACAGGTCACGAATATATCTATTCCAAGTTTCATCCATATCGGTTCAGCCGCTGCGTGACTGAACCGCAAACATACAAACTTTCGCATTAATAATATTAGTAGCGTACTACGTTGGTTTGTAAGAGGATTTAATTTCAGTCCACTTTCTCTTATAAATTAAAGTTATCCGCTCAACCATGTTTTAATGTTTGGTTTATGAATACTGATCGTACTTCCATGGGGCAAAGCGTGAGCACGCCTTCAGGTAACGGGTTCTGTATGTTGACAAATGTTAGCGAGCTCTCGTATATCCGGTGTGGGGGGGCGTCTATGAAGTCTGATAGTTGTACCTAGAAAAATAATTTGATTAAAATACTATATAGCGTTCTCTTTCATTAATTTTACAAATGGTAGAGAAATAATGCCAAATCGATACATGCTTGTCATGTCACTAGTCTGTTCTTGGTCATTCTGCATTAAGTCAATGACCAAGGGGCTGTTGCATAACAAAGTACAATTTAATTTAATAGTTTCAACAATCCTTGTGAGTGAGTGAATAATTAAATATTGAAGTTTGAAATGAATTAAAACTCTTTTATTTATAATCAGTCACTAACTTTATCGGCTCGATAACTCTCGCTCTGTCCTTTTCTAACAGTTAACAAAAGAAAGAGGCGGACATACTTTTATCGAAACGATAAAGTTAGTGACCTATTATAAATAAAGAGGTAATAATTTTACTTAATTATACAGGTTGATGTCTGGTAGCCCTGAAAGGGGCCAATGACCCTTGGTGATTAACCAGTGCGCTAAAGGATTAAAGTACCTATGCTTTGTATAGGCGACTAGTGGAAACCCCCGCGACTTCGTTCCCGTATGTTATTTTCGCACAAATTTCTACTTCTGCTGTACCCCCTTAGGGGTTTAGTTTAGAGAATTCTTTTCACAGTGAACCCATCACTGCCATAGGAAGGTACCATCCAATTCTCACGCTCTGGCTTAAACTATGCGTTGTGATTGTGAGAGAGTCAGACATTCAGAAACGTTTTGTATATATTTATGAATAGAACGATGCAAAATTATGCGTTCAATCGAAAATTATAAAGGTCAAATTATGAATAATTAATTATTTAAATGCTCAAATAATGCAGTGCGTAGTTCATAGTGCTCGTCATTATGGTACAGACTACAGAATGACGTGACGGTTGTATATTTTATAAATACGTAGTAGGTATGTAGCCGTAGGTACACATTCAATCCGAAGGTCGTGGGTTCGAATCCAACACTGCACCAATGAGTTTAATATTCGAAAAAAATCCTGATACCTTCCCTGACTACCCCTTTAAACATATTTAAGGATCTGATCGCCTAGAGATCTAAGCGATGTCTATCATTCATGCGGTAGCAAGTCGTGAGCCTTTTCCTTTTTTCGAATACTTGAAAATGTTGCGAGGAAAGTAACATAAATAATGCAGAAATGAACAAGAAACACAAGATTTATACCTGTCCGTCACCAAGGGGATACCATTTGACGGTTTCTTTGCTGCCGAAGCAAGGGTCCAAGTATACTCTTTGGAATGTCATTCCCATACCGTGCATGGAGCCGCCATCTTTACCCTGAGGACCACGCAAAACGTAGGTTAGTAAGCTTGTATGAGCTTGAGGTTGATAGCTTGTTCATAGAAAATAAGTAAAGATTGTTTACAATTTTTTCTTACATTCAATATCGAGAACCTAATGTCTAGACAAACCTAACATAGGTTTTAAGACATTTACTACCATTCATTTGTATTCCTTTTGTGTAATAAATAAGTATAAAATATAAATAAAAGCTTAGCTATATCGCATTTTTACAAATTCATCAATTTCTTTTTTTTTCTGACAGACTTCTAACTCTGTTTAGGCACAGATAACATAATACTATACTGTTTAGGTATTATTATAAATCCACTATCGTGGATCTCCTTGCGTCTAGTAGGCCCCCATTTGTATCTCATAGACACCCCATATTTTTTTTCGCCCCCTTTAGTCCCCTTGGATGTCGCCGTCGACCCCTGGGGGTCGATACAGACCACTTTGGGGATCTAAACATATTTTTATTTCTTGTAATATAAAATGTTGTACTTGAAATCTATAAAAGGTTGGTACTCCTACGCGTGCCTTACAATGTACGGTAGCGCTCAGCTGTTAATGTCACTAGCGGTACCCCATCCATTTGGTGACTACGCTGAAAAAACCAAGCACCGTGTTTTGCCGATAGTAAACCGGGCTTTGAACAAGACGGTATGAGGTTGGTTTGCTGGGTCGCTGTAGCAGACCCTAAATTCACACAACCCTAAATTCTCTATCGCACATAAAATGTACTGTTTTGGGCCTTACCTTAGCGTGCACATGTGCGCGGAACGAGGCGAGCACTACATCGGCCGCGGGGGCGACGGACCGCGTGTACTGAGGGCGCGTGGTGTCTTCGCGCGTACTGTAGTGCATCGTTATAATCGGCTGCAGCAACATTTGTTGCGATACGTGGGCGCCCAGTGATAGTTGCCCGCTTGGGTGGTCCGCTGGTGGTTTTAGCTGGAATAAGATTTTTGTTGTTAAATAATGCGGCCGTGTTTTTTTTTTTTTTAAAGATAAAAAATGTTTATTTGAGCTAGTCAAGCTAGTCAGCTAAGTACAATTGAGAAAAAATAATATTAACAATATTATGGACTACGGACCTCCAAACTTAGTTAAAAACTTGTCTTTTTATTAAAATAATAGATAATTGTAAAAGGTTATTGATTATGGTTCTTTGACACCTAAACTAAGTGAAACACTTGTGATTTAGGTGTCAAGCTCTTTAATGTGTTGGCCTAGTGGGCGGTAACTCGACTATCACATAACATAATATGGACCAATATTGATTTGCTGTCTGAAATAAATGAATTTTATTTATTTATTAATTGATCTGTAGATTCAAATCCCGACCGTGCATCAATTAATTTTTCTATTCGAAAAAAGGGCGCACAGCGATAGTTGGGCTGGTGGTTTTAGCTGGAATAGGACTCTTGTATATTGTTATTATTATCTTGTATACTGCAGCCGTGTTGGCCTAGTGGGAGGTACCTCGACTCCGTCCGTGGTTCGTAGGTTCAAATCCCGATTGTGCACCAAATAATTATTGTGCGCCACAGCAGCAAAAAGGTCTCGGCTCAGCATAAATGCCTTACCACTGAGGAGTAGTTAGGCGCTGGTATTCTGCCGAAACCGTTATTTATAGTCACTTGACCTTGCGAGACTACTTCAAAATTGTGGAGTGTTATAAATAAATAGTTAATATATATTGTTATTATAAAAACATAATAAATGCTTTCTATGTTGTACAGTGTAGACTGTTCATAAGGTAAAGGCGAGGCGTGGTTTCTTTATTTACACAACTAACGTGGCAAACAAGCTTAAGGTCCACCTGTTGGTTGGGTGGTAAGTGGTCACCGTAGCCTATGAACGCTTGTAATACCAGAGGCATCACGCACGCCTTACTCACCGCAGGAACATAACAGTATTTGAAACAAATATTGTTTTTTGGCTGCGATCTTCTGTAAGGCGGATGTACCTCCCCAGGCCGGCTGCTCCGATTTAGAGAGAAAATCTCGCTGTGCCCTACCTCACGTGGTGACGACAGGTGGAGTAAGGCCGCTAACTGAATGGCGTTCAAGAACTGGATGTTGTCCGTACTAAGCACGCGATAATGCGTACATATTTTTTTCAAATAGAATAACATTTCACGTGTTCTTTTTAATAAGTTTTTGTGTGTTACCTCTCTGTCTTTGTTTCATATTTTCGCTCTCTGTGTCTTGCTTTTATTGTGATGTGTATTGTGTGCCAAGTTTGTGAATAAATGTTTGTCTATGTCTCAAGCAACTTACTTTGCAAGGCCCGTTAGCGGCCTCATGGATGATTTTGAAGGCGTGCCGCGTCCTCACGTTGTCCAACACTCCTTGGTTCAGACCTCGGTTGTCATCTCTGCTCAGTCTACGGTCTTGCATCACCTGCACGAGAGTTTATCTAACATTATATAAAAATGCGAAAGTTTGTTAGGATGTTTGGTTGTTCAATCCCGCCGTAACGGCTCAACCGATTTCTTTGAAACTTGGAATAGATAAAGTTCTTTACCTAGAATAGCATGCTTTTTATGTAGGTACCACGCGATTATAGCTCCCAGTTGTTTTTTTTTTTTCGTCCTATTATCAATAAACATCGGCATAGTCTTCGTTCTACCTTACCAAAAACCGTAATGTATTATACACCAAAACCTTCCTCATGAATCACTCTGTCCATTGGTGAGAACCTTATAAAAATCGGTTCCGTTGTTTTTGAGTTTATCAGACTGACAGACAGACATGGCGAAGAGCTATTTATATTCAAAGTTTCAACGAAATCGGTTGAACTGTTACGGCGTGATTGAATAACAAACATCTAAACATCCTCCAAACTTTCGCATTTATAATATTAGTAAGATTCACATTGACATTGGCCTCACGCAAGAGGAGCAATCTGAAGTGATACTTGGTTGGTTGAATCGGAGCATTTTTCTTACCTATTTTTTTCGTTCGGAGACCATGTTTTAACATTAAGGTGAGGGTTTAATTATTTTATGATTTTTGAATTGTTTTTTTCTGATCCAATGACCGCAAACAGTTTTGATTTTTATGACAAAGATAACTTGAGCATTTTATTTACGTAAATCCAAGACAGAAACGCGATTGGTAAAACTTTTCTCGATAGATTTATTTTTTAAAGTTGGGTCCTCTGCAACAGTTTTTTCGAAAATACTCTGAGACTATCTAACAAAAATAATTGTTTTTTTAAATATTTTGTTAGACAATAGCATTGGGTACCTAAATCCAATACACTTTAAAAAAAAATAGATAGTTTTTGAGATAATCGATAATTTCTTATATTTCGCTTACGTCGATTACTTTCGAGCGCCTTCCAACGCTTGCTATCTCTTTCCGCATTCAATTACAGTACATAGCGCTGTCACTTTCTTCACTCCGCCCACTCGGCAATTTATTATGATTTTTATACTTAATGTTAGAACATGATCTCCGAAAAGCAATACGAACGAATCTTTAGATAAAATTATGTTAATACCTCGATCTGTCCGGGCTGCAGAGCGGCCATGCCCAATGGCGTGGAGGTTAATAACGTGAACCTCGAGGACTCTCCTTGGATGTAGGCGGCGGCAGGCAGTGGGTAGAAGTTGGCCTGCAGAGGAATCTTCTCGAAATATCGCCGTTTTATCATCTGAAACAAATTGAAACAGATAGGCCTGAAATCCTGTAATACGGGCACCAGTGGTGAAATTATGTAAGCGTAATGGCAACGAAGATCGTAACTTTGAGGGTAATTTGAACAATCTTAGCAATATTCAAAACTTTCCAAACTTGACAAGGGAAAACTTCAAGACCATCTGACCGATCGACCGACCGAGACCGGGAAAACTTCCTTTGAATGTTTGAAAAACTTCAGATGTAGCTAAAATGGACAAAGTTATCCTCATAATTGCGATCTTCATTACCATTTTGCTTACACAATAGCCTGGCAGGCCCATACTTCACGGAAGCACAAATATTACCAATGGCGAAGGCTTATGATCACGCGGTTGCTTGCTTGCTGTTTCACTGATTCTTTCTTGGTGATCCTATGTTAGGCCAGTGATGAGGTTGAGGTATGGTGGCCCTGAAAAGGGCCTATGAACGTCTGTGAAAGAATCAGTGTAGTGAAAGGATTAAACTGCTTTCGTGCATATGTCACATGTCTTCAAATTTTTAGGTTCTAGGACATGCCAGTTTCCTCACGATGTTTTCCTTCACCGTTTGAGAGCACTAGTATAGCGCACATAAATATTCCGAATGGAAAATCCATTGGTGCACGACCGGGATTCGAACCCACGAGCTGTGGATTGGAAGTAAAGCGTAATGGCGTATTAAGTATGAACCTGCATGCCATTCAAGTCGGTATAGAAAACGTCTCCGTTCTTGATGCCCGTAGAGAACCGCATCGCCAACTCCAAATCGTCCACTTGCGGGTCTATCATGAAAATGTTGCTGATCTCCACTTCAGTCTGCGTGAGCGATGGATTGTTGTGTACTGTTAGCTGTAATAAAGAGGAAATATCGGGTTTAATTCGGGATTTGAAATACCAGAGGTTCCGAGGTTTTCCCGCTAACCTACAACATGAAGAGCTTTAAGAAAAATACAAAAAGATTTCTCCAGGGCAGGCAACGCATTAGCAATGCTCCAGGTGTTGCAGATGTCAATAGGCGACGGTAACCGCTTACCATCAGGTGGGCCGTAAGCCTGTTTGCCTCCGTATAACATAAAAAAAAAACTTTTAAAAATTACCTTCTTCCTGCCCTTGTCTCACATTATGTGGGGTCGGCACAACATGTTTTCTTCTTCCACTCTCTTCTGTTAGCCGTCATCTCCGCACTCACATCTTTCTTACTCATGTCATCTTTGATACAATCCATCCATCTTTTCTTCGGCCTTCCTCTAGTCTTATATCCATGCACATTCATACCTAACGCTCTTCTCGTTACATGACTTTCATCCCTCCTCATGACATGCCCATACCATGCTAACCTATTACTTCTCAACTTTTCCGTCACTTTCAAAAATACTTTTTAAAATTACCTACTTTACTATATTTTTAAAACTTTATTATATTTTTAAGCCTGGCCGCAAACTAGCGTAAAAAATCTGTCAACAAAATTCAATCAACCAATCAGTAACGACGACCGGTTCGGCGACATTCTTTATCACCAATCAGTAAGGACCGGACTTCCTCTAATTGGTTGATAAAAAAATCTGACAGACATTTTCTGATAGTGTGCGGCGAGGCTAACGCCCGTATACTGAAACGTCACTTAACTATTTGAGATGGCCTTAATTATTTGAGACGCCGTTATCGTTCAGAATCTTATACACAAACATCAATTAGATCACCACTTATATTTAAGTCACGTTTCAGTATTCGGGCGTAAATGTATACTACTATTATTAAGTTTCATCTAAGTGAGATGAAAAATATAAAATAAATATGCTCAAGACTTTTATCCCCAAGCTTGGTAGGTAGGTAAGCTTTCTCCTAGCACTGAAGCCCTACGACCTTGAGAATTTTTTTTCCTTCTTTTTTTTATACAACTTGCCGGTCCCGAACCCCCCCCGCCCCTAAAAAGCGCTGGCAACCTTACTCACCGCAGGAACACAACACTATTTGAAACAAATAATGTTATTTGGGTGCGATCTTTTGTAAGGCGGAGGTACCTCCCAGGCGGGCTGCTCTAATTCAGAACGAGAAAATCTCAAGAATCAAGACTAAATACATCTACAATTTCACTCACAGCTAGAACGATTTCTGCAGCCTTAGGACCATTGAGCGCTGTATAAAGAACTGCTTTGAAAATTCCCTCGATGACGACTATTTCTGGGAAGGCGTCGGGTTTGAACACCTGCGCTTGACCCCTCGGCATGAAGAGGTAGGCACCACTGTTGCTGTCCTTGCCTTTTTGGGTGTCGTATCTGTACGTAAAACATATAAATGAATTGAAATAAATTTATTTTGACAAACACAGACAGAGGACACAAATAAACACTACAATAAAGATAAAGTAAGGGATACAACATTTACTATTAACAACAACACAGTTTTGTTCTCAGGAAACATTTGATCAATTTAAAGCAGAAAATAACTGAATTTTAGGTATCTTTAAATAATTTCAAATAGGTACATACTAATTTAAATCAAAGGGTCTCAGAAACAACGAGTACCATAGTCACACAACACAAATTAAAAAAAACCAGGAACAAATATTTAACATCATGTGAGATTGCGGTCAAATTTATAAGGTACTAGCTTGTGCCCGCGGCTTCGTTAGCGTGGTACTTACATAAATAGCTTAAAATATGCTGTTCTAGGTAAATAACTTTATCTATTCCGAGTTTCAACGAAATCGGTTGAGCCGTTACGGCGTGATTGAACTACAAACATCCTCGCAAAATTTTACATTTATAATATTAGTAGCTGGTGCCCGCGACTTCGTCTGCGCAGGATTAGTATATCAAGTAGCTAGTAGTCATATTTTGGACATTGTAGCCTTTGTATTATTCTGATGTATAAGCTATATTATTGTGAAGTTTCATTAAAATCCATTCAGTCGTTTTTACGTGAAAGAGTAACAAACATCCATCCATCCATCCATACTACAAACTTTCGCGTTTATTATATTAGTAGGAACTTACTGAACAAAGTCCATGTGAACGGGACTAGTGACGCCATCTGTCGACACCAGCGCTTTGATGAGCCCGTTCATATTGGTGACCACTCGGGTGCTGTTCCCCGCCTGGAAGGTGACGTCCTCCATGAGCCTCGCCGACGGCTGCTCCACTTGGAACATCTTCGGAAGCTCCACAGTCCAGTAGTCGGCGTTGTAGATGCGTACTTTGGAGTATGATGTGTATCTGGAGGAAAAAGATACGCGCCCTGAAGGTTCCAATACCATGAACAATTCTTGCGATTATTTATGCGATTATCAATGACTATTGAAGTTTGAAGTGGACGTTCTATGATTTTTATAATATCCCAATAATATTCGACTCAAAACGTGATTTGAACTTGCTACCTTCTCCTACACTCACCGACGGAAAATGTGGCCCAAACACTTATCGCGAATTCGAAAATGAAATACTTTAGGTAAAATAGATAGGTTTTAGTCTAAATTGTCAACAATATTACAAAATGAGTTTATTAACATAACCAGTAAAAAGGAACTTCGCAATTTTAATTAAAACAACATTACCAACTCTTAGTTTTGGGCCACATTTTCTGCTGGTGAGTTTAGATGCTCTAAGCAACTAAGCTACCAAGCCACTTCCTATCTGTGTGAAAATATTTGGGACTTCCAATTGGCTTAAAGCACCGTAAGCGCCACCTACAGAAGAAACAATTGGATTCCACCTGCTCAATGACTAAAGTTTCTCCTAGCTGATGCTCTAATCAACTAAGCTACCGAGCCACTTCCTAACTGCGTGAACATTTTAAGGACTTCTAATCCTCTTACACACTGCACTCACATCCGCACCGTAGCGCTACAGAAGAAACAAATGGATTCCACTTGCTCAATGACTAATGCTAGACTTCTTCTTCCTGCCCTTGTCCCACATTATGTGGGGTCGGCACAACATGTTTTCTTCTTCCACTCTCTTCTGTTAGCCGTCATCTCCGCACACATCTTTCTTACTCATGTCATCTTTAATACAATCCATCCATCTTTTCTTCGGCCTTCCTCTAGTCTTATATCCATGCACATTCATACCTAACGCTCTTCTCGTTACATGACTTTCATCCCTCCTCATGACATGCCCATACCATGCTAACCTATTACTTCTCAACTTCTCCGTCACTGGCGCTACTTTCAAACTTCCTCTGATCTTTATTAACATAACCAGTAAAAAGGAAATTAGCTATTTTTATTTTTAAAAAAATTTACCAACTCTTAGTTTTGGGCCACATTTTCTGCTGGTGAGTTTAGATGCTCTAAGCAACTAAGCTACCAAGCCACTTCCTATCTGTGTGAAAATATTTGGGACTTCCAATTGGCTTAAAGCACCGTAAGCGCCACCTACAGAAGAAACAATTGGATTCCACCTGCTCAATGACTAAAGTTTCTCCTAGCTGATGCTCTAATCAACTAAGCTACCGAGCCACTTCCTAACTGCGTGAACATTTTAAGGACTTCTAATCCTCTTACACACTGCACTCACATCCGCACCGTAGCGCTACAGAAGAAACAAATGGATTCCACTTGCTCAATGACTAATGCTAGACTTCTTCTTCCTGCCCTTGTCCCACATTATGTGGGGTCGGCACAACATGTTTTCTTCTTCCACTCTCTTCTGTTAGCCGTCATCTCCGCACACATCTTTCTTACTCATGTCATCTTTAATACAATCCATCCATCTTTTCTTCGGCCTTCCTCTAGTCTTATATCCATGCACATTCATACCTAACGCTCTTCTCGTTACATGACTTTCATCCCTCCTCATGACATGCCCATACCATGCTAACCTATTACTTCTCAACTTCTCCGTCACTGGCGCTACTTTCAAACTTCCTCTGATCTTTATTAACATAACCAGTAAAAAGGAAATTAGCTATTTTTATTTTTAAAAAAATTTACCAACTCTTAGTTTTGGGCCACATTTTCTGCCGGTGAGTGTAGATGCTCTAAGCAACTAAGCTACCAAGCCACTTCCTATCTGTGTGAAAATTTTTGGGACTTCCAATTGGCTTAAAGCACCGTAAGCGCCACCTACAGAAGAAACAATTGGATTCCACCTGCTCAATGACTAAAGTTTCTCCTAGCTGATGCTCTAATCAACTAAGCTACCGAGCCACTCCTTTTCTTCGGCCTTCCTCTAGTCTTATATCCATGCACATTCATACCTAACGCTCTTCTCGTTACATGACTTTCATCCCTCCTCATGACATGCCCATAACATGCTAACCTATTACTTCTCAACTTTTCCGTCACTGGCGCTACTTTCAAATGACTAATGCTAGACGTTCTACGGCTGAAATGATGATTACTTACTAGCTTGGAGGAAAAACTTACTTGTTAAGACTCATATTATCCCTCAGAGAGATAGTGTATATTGTCAAAGCTAAAGGTTCCACAGTGACGGGGAATGAGAGCTGGAATTTATTTGCCGCGAAGCCGAGTCGCTTCTCGCCGGACACTACTGGCGAGATTTGGGCCATCATTGGGTTGCCTTCCGGGTCGAACACCTGAAAAAGAGACGTTTCATCAATATATGGAGCCTGGGCCTGCACTGTGTACACTACTCTAAAATATGGCTAAGCAATAAAGTAAACGTATTTAATAGGTTATTTTGTTTAAATTTACTTCGTTCTAAGGTACATTAAGATTTTCTTCGAGAAAGAGAGCAACACACAGCGCTACAAAAATATGGCGGATGGACGTGCGTGAAATGTCATTTTGACAACCTACATTTATCTGACAAAACAAAAACATCAAATCAAACAACATGACATGAAAAATATGTCAATGTCATGTCAAACATCAATTATAAACCAACATGGCGGCCTTCAAATAGTGGTCACATAGTAAAAAACTTACCAGAAGAACTATTCTTGTACCATCGCATCTGTCTTCAAATTAATGAAATTGTATTTTTCTTGTAATCTCCTATTTTTTCCTAATTTTTCTATGTAGTGTACATGGACCAGGCCCAGAATGAAATGGCTCCTTTGTAACTACTTAGAAAGAATAAAAAAAAATGCTCTGTAATCCCTCACCATGGTAAAAATCATCTAAAGTCTCCAGGCAATGAGACCTTTATGTTCATACCTTTACCCACTACTTCGCAAAATGTGGGTATTTATCAAGTGTAATGTTTCTGGACTGGACTGGACTGACTTCAGCAGTGACTTGATGAATGTTGAATTGAACGGAGTTTACCATGCTTAGGAGCCTTTTTTTTATTCCATGCTAGCTTGCGCCCGAGGCTTCGGTCGTGTGGTACTCCCAATATTGAAGCGAACAAAACAAAAATAAGTATTTAAAACGGTCGAGCAATTTTCGAGTTTTCATCTTAGCCGTGATTGAACCATAAACATCCAAACATCTAAACATCCTCACAAACTTTCGCATTTTTTATATTAGTAGGATAGACTAAAAACAAAAACGCATCTGTGTACAAAACATCTACAAAAGTCGAAAGTTTTCTGTAGCAGGAAGGAACTCTTACCTCAACGTGCGGCGAAGAAACCAACACAGTCAGTATCTCATGCCTTTTAAACGCCAGAGCATTATAAAGCACAATTTTCCTAGAAGGCGACACCACATCCAAAGCGACTGTGATCCTTGCGGGTATCTCATCGTGCCTCCGCCAGATGTCGTCCACGTCGAAGTAGATGTCGTCTTGCGCTTGATCCTGGATCGGCGGCTCCTTGAGCAGGTAGTATGCCGCTTGCTGGATGGCAGATTGACTGTATTTGATCGCTAATAGCATTCTGAAATAAGGTTTTATATTGAATAATGTAGGTATAGAAGATTATGTGTCAGTCAATGGGTCATAGTTACATTGGTTCACAGAAAAAAAACTAAAACGAAAACAAGTAAATATTTACAAAATACACAAGAACCAGTTGAGCTATCTAAAGATCAATACAAACGACTTATAGATAGCCCAATTGATCCAGATTTGCCACGCTGGATGGCAATGCTAATCCGTTGGGCCAAATAGGAGCCATCTCTCGGGACACGCGTCGCTTCGATCAGACGCCCTGATATCGTTGGTTCTATACCAAATGAACGCAGAAAGTCAATTTATTTCCTATTCTGTAGACTTATCTGATGTCATCACTAGACGTGCCAGTGACACCAACTTGATTTTGGATAAATAAAATAAAAAATACCCTACAATCACATACATAGGGTTCACCCTACACCACATTAGGGTTCCCTGTGTCGTGGGTATCAGAAACTACGGTACAACAACACCAAGACCCGTAACAAATATTTGCAGATCATGCAAACATTTGTCCCGCAGCGGGGATCGAACCCGCACCCTTTGCGTCTCAGACACCCACCCACTACGCCACCGAAGTCAAGAGATAGAGAAGACTCTTCGAGTCTTTAGTCTCGAAGCTGTAGCGGCATTATGATCTTTACTGTCCTAACAATGTTCTGAAGGGAATAATGCTAACTACTGATAATACTTATAATGCAAACTCACTTCTTGGCATAGTCTTCTCTGACGTCATCCCTAGAGGTTCCAGTGACTCCGTCGTGATGCTGGAACAGTGAGAGGGCTCTTCGAGCCTGTTCCACTCTGTCGCGCAGCTGAAGCGACATTATGTTGGAGACTGACCGCGAGGCAGTCGCTTGAGCTATTATAATCTCCGCTGCCCTGGAAGAGAAACTCTGTTCATACATGAATAACGGATGGATAGAATACAACTTGTTCCAATACTAATATGGTATCAAGATTTTTTTAATCTTGTATTATTTCTGTGTGGTGATCAATTAAGTGTTATCTTTTCATCAAGAAAGGGGCTTATACTGTACTAGCTTTTTTATAATACAATTAACTAGGCAAAAAAGCTTACAGGTAGGCCGTAAGCTTGAAGAATGGCTAATTAAGAATATCAGAGGCACCACGCACCTTACTTACCGCAGGAAAACAATTTTTTTTTTTTTTTATACTGCAGAGGTGGCAAACAAGCTTACGGCCCACCTGATGGTAAGCGGTTACCGTAGCCTATGAGCGCTTGCAATATCAGATGCATCACGCACGCGTTGCCGACCCCGAACCACTTTCCCCCCTAAAGATCTCTGGCAACCTTACTCACCGCAGGAACAACACTATTTGAAACAAATAATGTTATTTGGCTGCGATCAGGCAGGCTGCTCCAATTCAGAACGAGAAAATCTCGCTAAATAATAATAATATTTGAAACAAAATTTGGGTGCGATCTTAATCTTCTGTAAGGCGGAGGTATCTGCCAAGCGGGCTGCTCCAATTTAGAGTGAGAAAATTTCAGTGCCCTCCTCCGAGCTAAGGGCTTATACTGTGTGTAATCGTACTCGAAGGCGTGTGTTTGTTATCTTACCTCACATAAGCCAGAAGTACTCTGTCCATATTCTTATAGAAAGGCCTAGAAGTGTAGTATCCACTCCAGTAGTGCTGGTTCCTATCCGCGTACGTGAAGAAATCTCCTGATAGCACGGGGAAGTCGGACATTTTGATCTCGTTGTGGACAGCTTTGAAGTAATCCTGAAGAGTGCCGAATGCAACCTGGAAGAGAAATTAATGATGAAGAAAACAAGATAATAACGTTTAAAATCAAAACTAAAACAGACTTCAGATACGAGACATTTTGTTCTACTACTACCCCCAAAAGGGGCTTGGAAGGCAATTTTCGAAGGGTGCAATTTATATTGAGAAAAAAAAGATTGAACCGATTTTGATGAAACTTGCACTGCTACTTTAGTGAAAGTAAATGAAAACTATTAAAAAAAAATGGTCACAATCTGATAAGTAGTTTCGGAGAACAATCATACATACATACACCTATGCAAATTTGTGTATTTGTCTGGAATCCCTAATAGATTAACATATTCATATTTTTTATTGTTTCACGATGGTAATAAAAATGGTGTTACAAATAAATTTTCCTCAACATGAACCCCGCTGGGCGGAGAAATCTGTGAACAATCATACATACATACACCTATACAAATTTGTGTATTTGTCTGGAATCCCTAATAGATTAACATATTCATATTTTTTATTGTTTCACGATGGTAATAAAAATGGTGTTACAAATAAATTTTCCTCAACATGAACCCCGCTGGGCGGAGAAATCTGTGAACAATCATACATACATACACCTATACAAATTTGTGTATTTGTCTGGAATCCCTAATAGATTAACATATTCATATTCTTTATTGTTCTCACCATGAACCCCGCTGGCGCACTCCAATATATGCTAATGCAATGATTAATCTATATATATCTATCATATTTGAATATATTGCTTTTCGTGAATATATCGACGTCGATGATGTTATCGATCGATTGGTGTAGCACCCTTACGCCCGAATACTGAAACGTCACTTAAGTATAAGTGATGATCTAATTGATGTTTGAGTATAAAATTCTGAACGATAACGGCGTCTCAAACAATTGAGACCATCTCAAATAGTTAAGTGGCGTTTCAGTATTCCGGCGTTACTCTGATAATATTGTGGCTTCTAAAACTAGTAACATTACCTCAGCATTCCAAGCATCGTTCCCATTGATATAATCTATGAGCGTCTCATAGTTAGAGTACTGGTTGTCCCACTCGTTAGATCTGTCGTATCTGAAGTCATCCCCGAGCGGGAACAGGACGACATTACTCCTGTATAGCTGCGCCTTTTTACGCCACTGATCCAATATCATGAATGCTCTGGAAAATAGCATATCTTTGAAATGAATATCTACAAGCTAAGTGGTCGTGAACGCTTCATTTGATACCTAATTAGTCAAAGTATAATCACTAGTTAAAATAATACATCTTTTGAATAAATGTTTTGGAAAGAGGCCAGGTCAAGAGTTCCCTAAACCGACAAGCCAGTATGAGGAATGCGGTGAGATTGAATGAAGCAAATGAGGTATGTCAGGATCGTAGCAAGTGGAAAGCCGTGGTCTCTGCCTAGCCCTCTGGGACATAGGCGTGATTTTATGTATGTTAAACAAATGCGTACGAGCAACGTGGTAAACCCTAACTATAATAATATTGAATAATTATGACCTCGGAGGCGCAACGGACGAGTTTCCGTCTAAGACGTTAGGAGTGCGGGTTCTATTCCCGCTGCGGGCTGCAAATATTTGTTCCGGGTCTGTGTGTTGTGGTAGCATGGTACTCGTAGTTTTTGATACCCACGACACAGAGAATCTTAGTGTGGGGTCAGGACTATGTATGTGACTGTTGGGTGTTATTTATTTAATTACAGAGATTTGATTTTTTAGGCAATGAAGTCTTTGTCATGACTTGATGTCGATTATAGCTGTGACTGATTGCATAAACATGTGACAGGCCTCATAGCTCAGTTGGTAGTAACTCTGCCTTCTGCGCTAGAGGTCGCGGGTTCGATTCCCGCGCTGGACAAACATTTGTGATTAACACAGATGTTTGTTCTGTGTCTGGGTGTTAAATATCTATCTATTATGAATATCAGTCTCTGGTACCCATAATACAGGCTATGCCTAGTTTGGGATCAGTTGTCCTTGTGTCAGTGATATGTTCGGAATATTTATTATTATTAATCAAGTTTACTCCGAAGTGCGAAATTTTAATTATTTTTTTTGAAAATAAACCAAACAAACCTTTCTTCAACATTTTTCTCAGTAATTTTTCTCGGCGCAATACCCCATGGACAAGTTACTCCATTGCCTGGCAGCCTCTTGAAGTCGAACTGGCAGCAAACCTTCGGATCCGGCCCGCACGAGTGCGGAACGTCGTACGAATAGAACGGCATCATGTGCGTGAACATATCGGTCTTGCCAGCGCCATCTGAAACACAATAATTGACTGGCCTCATAGCTCAGTTGGTAGTAACTCTGCCTTCTGCGCTAGAGGTCGCGGGTTCGATTCCCGCACTGGACAAACATTTGTGACTAACACAGATGTTTGTTCTGTGTCTGGTTGTTAAATATATATCTGTTATGTATATCAGTCTCTGGTACCCATAGTACAGGCTATGCCTAGTTTGCGATCAGTTGATCGTGTGTGATATGTCCGGAATATTTATTTATTTATTTTATTAATACCTAAAGACGGTCAAGTGCGAGTACTCGCACCCTGAGGACTCCGTACCATTACAAGGAGCCGAAAATTTTAAGATCCCTGAGTGTACAAAGCGACAAACTTATATTTTGCGGTTTCTCGCGTGGTTCACTGTTTTTTTTTATTTGTTTCACAAAGGTATTGCAAGCGCTCATAGGCTACGGTAACCGCTTACCAACAGGTGGGCCGTATACTTGTTTGCCACCTCAGTTGTATAAAATAAATAAAAAAACAAAGGCTCCTTACATTCCAAATCTCAAGAGTTGTGAGGTTACTGGACCCTAGAGGTTTGCCACATGTTTTTATTGACCTGAGTTAGAAGCCGTATTATATAGTCTTTGGTTAGAAGATAGATTTTGAGGGTATTATAAGCTAACAGCTACGTTTGTTTTTTTCCTATTCAGGTATGGAACGCTAGTAAAAATCCCTTAAATTTTGTACTTGTGATTTTTCGTAATGTGTCTGTGTTATATCAAATGATAACTTACCCCAAAGCTGTCTCCACTTGAACTCCAACTGTCTATTCGAGGCCAACTCTTTTTTCACCCTGTAATGTATTCTCTGTATCAAGGAATTCTCGAACCCGGCTAATTTGAGTAGGTAGGGCTGAGTGCTGGAATGTCCAAAGGGGTCTATCGCCCAGGAGTTTTTAGGGATGTATCCTAAATTGTCGAGCAGCCATTGATGGCCCGTCGTCAGCTGCTGCATTACAGAGAGCCAGTGGGAATTAGCTTCGTCGTTCATCACCCATCCGCCAGTCACTATTTCTATTTTGCCGGATTTTAGTAAGCTGGAATAAAATAGTATCTTCTTAGAGCGTTTTCACACCTGGGCGTTATTGTCTATCGATATCGTGCAGGATAGTCAAAGTCAAAAGGTGTTTATTTATCACTATAAAATCACTAGGATCACTTTGAAACGTCATAGAAACTAGATAAAGGTACGCCTGTGTCTCGCAACCAAGCCTAGAAGAATCAGGCAACAAACACGGCTTGGTTTCCTATCAGTTTTTCCTATGGTTATTAATATTGGTTAGGTGAAAATAGACAAAAATTATGTAAGGACAGAAATAATAGGAAAACGGACAGTAATAACTAGATAAATCGTATCAGCAAAGATAATAGCTTTAGCTTACTTCTTGAAAGCAGTCTTCTCTTTATCAGAAGCATCAGAGTTCCACCACAGAGACAGGAAGCTGATCTCTGCCCATATGAACTTCCTGCCCACCCCTTCTGAGAGTTTCTCTACCATATTCGTAAATATGGCGCGTGTTTGCGACTTGTAGTAATTTTCAAATGTTTTAATCCAACCTGGGAATCAGAACAAGCCAAAACAGTTGAATTATATTTTAAAAAAATGCTGTAATTTTTGTCAAAATAACATTTCATAACTAACTTAACAACCTCATAAAAAAAACAATTCCTTGTTGTTCATTTATTGTGATCATGTGATGTGCAAATTTCTTCTGAATTCCAACAATGTGTTTTGTTTTCATGATCAATCTCATTGTTCTCATTACTGAGTACTTATTTTCTTGTTTTTATTCAGAACAATAATAAAACTGCAATTTACAGAAACTATGAAACATCATCATCATCATCATCAGGCTGATGATGATGATGATGATGAAACTGTGAAGTTGTGAAATGAGTAGCAGTTTCAATGCCAACTCCTTAACCTATGAGTGGAATTGTTATTTTTACTACAAACATCTTACTTTACTACTATTATAAATAAGAGTTTGGATGGATGGATGTTTGTCACTAGTTGATAGCTAAACCGATTTCGATGAAACTTGGAATAGATATAGTTCCTTACCTAGAATAGCCTTACCTTGACTGGCCTCACAGCTCAGTTGGTAGTAACTCTGCCTTCTGCGCTAGAGGTCGCGGGTTCGATTCCCGCACTGGACAAACATTTGTGACTAACACAGATGTTTGTTCTGTGTCTGGGTGTTAATATATATCTATTATGTATATCAGTCTCTGGTACCCATAGTACAGGCTATGCCTAGTTTGGGATCAGTTGACCGTGTGAATATGTCCGGAATATTTATTTTATTTATTTATTTTATTCATAGCATATTGGCTACTTTTTATCTAGGTACCACGTGAGCGAAGTCGCGGCCGCAAGCTAGTGTAAATTGGAAAAATATATGAAACACTGTGTAGTTTGATCTTACCTGGATCATTATGAGAGTGAGGCACTATAAAAACCTTGAGTTTATTCTTCTGACTCCACTGATTCTCTTTGTATTCTATGTTCCAACCTTGTTTCCACACACCACCATCTTTGTCATCAAACAATATTCTTTCATACATAGAGAGCATCTGGAATTTCACAAAACAATCAATTATTAAAAGAGACACTGAAACATTTATTTCACATAGATCATTAAAGTAATATCTCAAGTCAAAATCAAAGTCAAAAGGCATTTATTTTAATAAAATCACTAGGAACACTTTGAATCGTCTTAGAAACTAGGTGAAGCTATGCCTGTTCCTCGCGACCAAGCCTGTCTATAATAGTAGCCTGTCTATAATAGTATCTGTTAAAACATGTAATGATTTACTGTTTTTTTTCTTGTATAAGGTATAAAAAATTTAAATAAATAAGTATTAAACTAAAAATAAGGGTAACTTTGCACCATCAAAATGGGCAGATGGCATAGTAAAAACTAGTTGCTGCATGTGGCTTTGCTAATGAGGTATCCGAAAAAAATGTAGCCTAATGTCTTATGTACGTTCATGTCAATTTTCATGAAAATCAATTAAGCAAGTTATAAGAAAGACAGAGTAACTTTATAATATTAGTGTGATTAGTAGTGTAGTGTGTGTTCGAATGGCGACCACGAACTGGGCGACGACTCAGTGTTGGAAGGCCCCTCACCCGATGGACCGATGACATTGTAAAGGTTGCGGGAAGTCAATGGATAGAAAGGGCTCAAGACAGTTTGTTGTGGAACTCTTTGGGGGGAGGCCTATGTCCAGCAGTGGACTTCTACAGGTTGTTGATGAATAGTATATTGCGGTACTTTTTACCTGAACATCAGTCTTAGGAACACTCGACTTCTGTATCGGACAGGCAGTCTCATTAAATTTCACCCTCATTCTTGGAGGTTCATCACCAACCACTCTGTACTCTTTCAACTTTGGATCCAGGTCCTTTGGTCTCTTCTGAGGTGGGCGGAACTCTTGTGATTGTTCCACCATTTCATCAACTGCTGACTTAATTTCACCGACCATGGCATTGTGTTGGCTCAGCTCCTTCTCTATTCGACGGAGCTTCGATTCAAACACTGACCATTTGCTCTGAAATCAAAAACAGGTGCTACATAATAGTAACATGAATTTCATGCCATAAATCAATTATTTTACAATAGGTTTGCAATTGTGTAACAGCTATCAGCTTCAGCAGTTCTATCTTGATTGAAAACAATGTTTTATTACTACTTAGATATAAATTGTATAGGCATATTAGACTGGCATTTTCCTTAACTAAATAAATACCCATTTCATTATTTGTTTTGTTTTGTTTTCATTTAAACATGTTTTCTTGTGAGATCTAGGATGTCTTATCCATTCTTGGCGATAAAAGTCATGAGGCATTTTTTTTTTAATTACCTGATTGGTACTTACTGTTTTTATTAACTAGTTAGAGGGAACTTACATTATCAAGGTCCTGCACTTCAGGCTTGATACTGGGCAATTTAAAGCTGAGGTCAGTGACCACATACAGGATAAAGATAAATGCAATGATACACGTGGACCAAAACACCGCTGATAGTCTTCTGATCCGCATTTTGATATGTCGACACTGAAAAGATTCGACTATATATAGTGATACTTCTATTCTTCATATAGATTTAGTTGTCAGAAACTGAATTATTATATGGGTAACTTTTGAGGAGTTGGATATGCTAAAGCTAGCCAAGTCATTGCTTTAGTAAGTAGGTATAGATATTTTCTGGTGCCAAGAGAATAATTAAAACATGAGTTCTTTGATTTGATAGCAGCCAGAGATTTGTCAGTGAAGTCGGTATTTTGCAATGCAAAAATTCTCATGATTTTACCGGATTTTACTTGCCTTTTTTTAGTTAAGAAAACACGGAACACACACAGTTCACTTTACAGTCTCAAAGAAATAATAGGAATTAATTTTATCGCGTAATCAACGCTTTGTTATCAATTTTTATTTGTCGGCTCCACATCACTCTGCCCCATACAAATTCACAATTTCACACAAGAAAATCAACAACAACAAATGTCAATTACCCAAAATGTCAACGCCAAAGTAACGTCAAAAATTAAGGTAAGAAAACATACTTTTGCGTTCGGATATTTTACCACATATGTACCAATATTATATTAATTCTCTTAGCAAAGTGTACATAGTTATTTTTTGTTTTGAATACAAAAAAAATGAGTTTTTTATTAAATGAGCCGATAAGCTCCGTTTAACTGGAATACTTCGGTAGAATCTGATAATCTGTGACGTTATCAAGGCAGTGCTGTTTAAAATTAAAAAATCTTTAAACGCTTATTTCTAAAACACAGCATACACACAGTAACGTTTTCGCAAAAATCCACAATGACTACGCCTTATTTCAAAAAACCTTATTTTACAGCGGGGCGGGTGCGTCTTTGATCACAACTAGACGTATCTAATGTAGTATCCGAACGGAAAATCTCACAAATTATCGATTTTTTGAGAAACGTCAAATTTGTTGTGTGCGAAAGATGGCGTCAAAGGAATCTCTGGATGTGAGTACTATTTTTAATTAATTTTCTATGTAATTTACGACTTTTTGTATGAAATTATTATCCATAACTATTCATTGATTATTCTCCTATGAAATTATAGCCGAGCAGTATTGCGATATAAGGCTAAGATAAAGCCGGAGAAGACCACGCCCCTTCAGTCGGTTACAATTTTATGAATATTTCGACGATATAATAAGATTTTCTGGAGTATACGGTCGTGTATGATTTAGAACTAATAGTTAAATAGACGCATAATAATAAATAGGTTACATCAAGTTTATTATGTACAATTTTTATTCATGAAATCCAGTAAGCGTCAAAGATGGACCTACTTAGGTCTCAGAAAAATATGTTTTGGCTTACCTACCTACCAATAAGGGTTCATAATAAGTAACGCTTTAGCATATAAGTATATTACTCAAATCTAGTTTCACTAAAGTACCTTACCTAGCTAATATATTACACAAAAAAGGCTGCATCTATGGGTGCATCATATTTTTTGACATCAGAAATTGTTAATTAGTATAATAGGTTTGTACGTACTTACCCATAATCTGTGAACATACCATACTGACTAAATATTTTATCTTCCCAACACTGGAAAGGGTCAATCAAAAAGTATATACAGAATGCTATTATGTTCCTACTTAGCATATTTTAACAACATCTAAATGTTATGATTTGTAATTTAATAATTACTTTTATTTATTATTAGGCTGTTGCTGAATGATTTATAATTTAAAAGTTATATTTGACTACAAATCATAACATTAATCATAACAGCAAAGAAGTCAAATAATAACTTTTAAATTATAAATCATTCAGCAACAGCCTAATAATAAATAAAAGTAATTATTAAATTATAAATCATAACATTAGTGACCAAAAATGCAAATTTTTCCCGCCTAAACTGAATAATCCTCCTATCCAGGATGGATTTACATGAGTGACCCTACTAAGGCCTACCTAACGATGTTTCTTTTAAAACATACTAAAAATTAAAAATTATTTTTCTTTATTTATTAATTAATCTATAGAAAAATAACAATTATAATTGTGAAAATTGAACTTATTATCAAGATATAAGAGTTTTTAAAAAACCTTCTTGGCCTTATTGTGACCATACAGTCTCAATTAAGTCCATGCATGCCATTCCTTCCTCTGCCAATCGAATGGTTTTGAGGCAAGTCATTCTGGATAGTGCATGGCTAAGGAGTTTTTTAATGAACCCTGGCCTAGGATTTCCAACTACCAAACATTTTTAAATTGGTCCACACCATCATCAACATCACAGGTTTTTCTGAATGAGGACAGAACTGACAAAGCCGTTGGTTTGTTCAGTACTTTGCTATGATTAGTCGAGCACACGTTGAAATTTTAAAATGTTGGCCTTACTAAGGGCAGTGCCTTACATGGGTCAAGTACCTGATTTGGTTCAAAGGATAACAAATTTTAATTATAGTAACCACAATTAATATAAGTTTAACAAATGACCAACAAGTATTCTTATAAGTGGCAATGGGCTTGCAACCTGTCACTTATTGAATACCTATACTGCAAAATGTGGGCTTGTGCTAAATGTTTGGATGTGCCCCTTAGACATCTTTAAGGATCTGATTGCCATGCTATCTTTTTCTTTATACATCACTTTATGAAAATAAAATAAAAGTTCTGTTCTACTGAAAATCATCTAAAAGTAAGTATCAGCACAGCACAGCTCCATAGACTTTAGTTTTAATACTATATGGCAAGGAGTATCCTCTTAATTTAAATCATTTCAGATCTCTAGCAGGCATCATACATTTTAGAATATTTATTTCATTGGTTCTCCCTCTTCCTCATAAAATCAGGCTGATTTTGACGTCTAGACAGTAGGCTCAACACTTTTCGTACGAAACACGACCGAACCTCGCGCTCTCATCGTTTTCCACACGAGATAAAACATTTAAAAAAAAAAGGTACCTATGCATACAATTTTTATCATTTCATTCTAGAACATGGACATCCAGCATTCAGTGCGAACAGTACAGGCACATTTACCTTGCGTGGTGTTTAGCGCGGTTCGATAACGGCCACTGCCTCAATTGGGCGCATCCGCATTTGTGTCAAAGGACATAGCACGCGCTCTAAGACGCGCTCATCTCCGTCCAAGGTTACCTACACATCCGTAGGCAAAATTGCCTCTGATCCACGCACGTAGGTTGAACAGGATCTTTGTCTCTATGCTGCTGCCAGTGGGGGGACATTGTTACTCTGAGCATTGAGCAGTTATACTTTTCTGCTACCTTTCAAGAACTTACATAAAGTAGTACGTAATCATAGTTTTAACGAAAAAAGAGTCTCGTCACTCAGACTTCAGAGAGACTTAGGGCCTCTGCATCAGCTCGGAAGCTGCTTGCCAATTTAGCTATCGATCTTTTATTTCAAGCACTCGAGCTGCTAGTTTTAGATGACCGGCAATGTAAAATGAAGTCGAGGCTACATGTTAAATACAAGCTATTGAAGGTACCTATTAGCTAGGGTATCAGGAAACGCTTATGTGATCAGTCCTACGATCAATGTGCAATATACACATGATTTGATGTTACCGTAATGTGAGTGCAATCAGTTGGTATTGGCAATATGTGAATAGTACGACCTTCGCAGCCCATCCCATCATTGTGCCGCTCGCATACGAGATGAATGAATACGTCTGAATAGCTCCAGTGCGTATCATTTTTCATCGTCATTCGCAGAGCCCGAGAGATTTCTGCTTGGAAAACATTTGTAAGTAAATAAAATGTTTAAATCCGTGCTCGGGTAGACTAATACCTACCAGCAGGGACCGATACCGTTTTGGCTACTGGCCATTATCGATTTAAACCTTTATGGCTCCTAAGTCCTTTTAGCGTTGACATAATATCGTAAAATCCGTTCTCTTATTGCCCCTAATAGGCAGCGGGGTGTGAAATTAGGAAACAGCTTTGCAAATAATATTGACGGGACACAGTATCTGAACATTTTCAGAGATGAAACATGGCTGCAATAACACGGTTATGAGGTATATCCATGTGCGGTGTAGCCTTTCTTGCCCAATATTAAGATAATGGGCAGAAAGGGAAAGGCTTTTCTTAGAATTCCTAGTATGTACCTACAATACTCTGATTGTTGCTACCGACTATTGGGAACATCTGTGTTCGGCTAGGGCTTAAGAATTTCTGCCAGCAAGTGTATTGGCCGTGAGCACTAGTTTGGCTGTGCCATTATGTAACATACCTGTGACAATTTTGGATACAATGACATCTCTCCTCCCGTTTCTTATACCAGGTATTGATAAATCTCGCATTCAATCGTCCTAGACCACTGGTGCTGCACCAATGTCTTAGGACGATGCGCCAGTAGTGCCTATTCGTTTTGGCAGGTAAAGGACAGGGCAGGGCGGGGTCGGTTGGCCCTCGGCTTCCATTGACCTACCACTGATTACTTGATTTTCTGCAAATTGCTTAATGAATAGCAGCAGTGCTTCGCTATAAATCTCAGTTGATTCGTCTGAGACATCGTCTACAAGTGACTAAGTACGCTAGCCTAAGGTCCTGCTGACTGACGCAAGTGGACGCGCTTCCCGCAGGATGTCGCGAATGAGACCGTGTCCTCATATTTCTTGCGCTGTCGTGGGTGGCTGGAGCCGTTGTGTAACTCCTCGGGGCTCGGTCTAATGAGGATATTATTCAGGAGCGTCTATACGCCAGCGCCGTGGCCTGTTTGCTATTTAATTACACTGTTACAGGCCACCTCGTTAGCGCTTCGTGAAACAGTAGACAGATTGTGCTGCTAATGTAACTAAATCATACTCTATAATTGGATTCCTCTTATCATATGTGATATCGTATTCACGATGACAGCTTTGAATTCATCTCCTTAAAATTATATTAAGAGGAGAATTTATTGGCTTGTCAGCTGTGACGAATTGAGCTCTTTATGAAAGGAGTCGAGTCTTACCGTTCTCGGTCAAAAGTTAGTTTGAAGATTATTATTTCGAAGTCTGTCTTTGTCACGTTGCATTAACTCTCTAATTTACTCGTCGGAAAGTTCTGATAGGTATTATTAGGTAATTTGGGGCAGGAATAGGAAAGTTGATCATTTCATCGCAGCTTTCGGTGAAATTAAGTGTGATAGCCTCTTGTAGTATTTCCAGCTTATTATTTTTCATTGGCGTTGTATCCAAGGACGATCTCTGCTCTAACGATGTCTCTTGGAGAGTATCTCCGGCGGAGCATGAATATTTGCCTCGGCTTCAGACCGTCGAACATTGTTACTGGAATAATGACCGGCACTTTATAACAAGATCCCTTAGACCGAATATTTTACACGAAGGGCGTCTTAGAAATCTTTTTCGCCGAAGTTAGCCTTCGCAAGTTTGAAAAGCTCTTGAGTGTCCGCTATTTCTATAATTTAAACGTAAGCTCTAATGAACTCGGTCCGAGAGCTATGTTATGTTATGTTGTAGTTACATTGTGAGCTATTATTTTACCTAAATTACATACAGAATGTCGAAAAAAAGGTCGAGGCATGTTCAGGGCACCAGCCTGCCGGTGTTACGTAACCGACCCGTAGAATGTATGCTGTACGTAACCTGAAATTCGCTACTGTGGAATTTGTTAGGCACCAAATACTTTGCGTGTGCTAGTCTTGAAGATAAGCTGTTACGGCAATATTTCGTGAAAGCCGCCCGAAGGAAATAGGCTTGTGCTAGGGTGATACAGGGCGCCTTATTTAGAACACATCGATTTAGAAAATCGATTTTAGCCGTCGTCGCGTAGACTGAAGCTTCTGGGGTTATATAACGATCTAAGTTGCCGAGGGCTTCGGATAGTAATTCATTGTACCTACTAATTACTTTCAGACTGTATAATTCGAATATAAATGACCAGCAAAATGTACGTACGCAATTTTCCTCCACACCTGTCCATTTTCATTAAATAAGCGCGATTGATTTTCGATTACGGGCGGTGATGGGCAACGTGCTCGAATTCGATGTGCATGAATTAAACTCTGCCTCGGGATTATTGCCACTGTTCGATATTACTTTGTGAGAAATTAATTAACCTTCCTTAAAGCGAATGACAGTGTTTTGTACCAGTTGTATCTCATCAGATCCACGCCAAGTATGTTATTAGCGAAGCGGACATTTTATGGCACCTTCAAGGTTTACGTCGGTAATAGGTTGTAGGAGTTTATTACTGTATTAGTATATATAAGTATATTTATGGAAGAAACACAATGAAAAGAACATGAGCTGAAACTTTTAACTATACGATGATGTAGTAAAAAAATTGGCGCGGGGTCTCGCTCCGCCTTTCGTTGCTTTTTATTTTTTTCGTAAAAGAGATATGAGCTACAACAGCAGCACATTTATAACCGTTATGACTACTTTGCTTGAAAAAGCCTCTTTTGGGAAAAATATTACGTAACTTTACATCCGGCGCTGAGTTTTAGCATTGCAAATGCTATCTTCGCGAATAGGATGATAATTCATATTTCGGTTCTCAGTTATCTAAGATTGGTTTATGATATTTTATATTTATTTTAATATACTCACTTATAATATATAACTCTGAAACTGACGTTTGTTCTCGGCTAGCGAGGTGCTGACACGGCCACCATGAATAGAGAATATAGATCTCTGCGAAAAATAGATTTCCCTTGCGGATCTTTTTATACACCACACAGCACCTAAGTACATATTGATCTTTTAGCTGAACTTGTTCCATAAATGTATTATCTCTCCCTTATTAAAGTGACGTCTTCATCTTAGCCTGAGAAGCATCTTGGAAAGTTTTCCGCCAGTTTGCCTCTCGACGCAATTCTCGAGTTGCTGCTTAAAATGCTTCAATTTATTTAAAAGCATCTGGTTGAAGGTAGACTTTCTTATGGCTTCAGACGGAAGTCTTTTAGAAGAAATTATACAAAGATTCGTAGGTACCTACGCAATAAAAAATATATTGTGTCCGTACAATTATTTGTCACACCCTGCGGTACGGTCTGCCTTAAATTGCTTTAGGGCCATTTTTATTATCACCGACATAGAAGTACGCTCATGTTCCAGCCTTGCGTCACATAAATGGGCGCCGTGCCACTAAGTGCTATTACATATTGAGCGTTTTTCGGCGCGTATAAGCTCGTTTTTGGAGCACTTCTACGGGCGCCATTGCAGTATATATCAATAAAGTCAAATAATCAAAAAGCGGCTTTCAAATTTTTTTATAGCAGTCGAGAGCTAGAGTCAAAATAATATATAGTAACTTTTGTATCTACAGAGATGTCAAATTCAAAAAATTCCAATTTAATTTCAATAAAATCACAAGGATCACTCGTCAGTCGCCTAAAATACGCTGAATCTGTAACTGCGCTCACATACCGTTTTTATTTTAATCACTCTTGACTTGTTAATGCGTGTGATGGTCAAACCCTTGCGCGTAATAACGATGTGTTTTGCATAAAATTAATAACTACGCATTGTTGTAATGTTAGGCTTGAAAGGACCTTTAGTGAAAACATGTTTTTTTAAAAGACGATAGCATAGTAGACAATGTATAAAAAGCTTATAAAGGTTCATAATGTATTTGAAGAGCCGCGCCCACTCAGTCGCTTAAACATTCCGAAAATCGAGTCATCCCTCCACCCTCTCGTCTAATTTCGTCAGCGATAAGAAATTGCTACTATTATACGAACTATGTATAAATGTGAAGTGAAAAAGATAGAAAACCTTCATGCATGATCATCATCATTGGCAGCTGGTATTTATTGACCGAGTGAAGCGAGGTATCAGAGTCGGGTGGCTCAACTTCAGATGGGCTATGATTATCGTGTTACTTGTCCATTTTGGCCCCAGAGCGGTATCGTAAACCTATTCTGTAGAAAACGAAATGAATCGAGCCCTATAGGTCCTCCTTTCGACCCTAGTGTCAGTCTATTTTGGTACTCTTAAAAGAAATAACCCCCGACACAAATAGCCATGTGGAAACCAACCAACATGAACCAACCAACAACCAGAACCTCGTCAGAACCAACTAGGTTCTGAAGAGTGTGAGTGTCCACACAAACCCTACGTGGTTTTTAGGGCACAAAAACAATTTTAACCGGTTTTAATAAAGTGTAGAATAAATTTAAAAAAAAAACTTCGACTAGCAGCGAATAAAGAACATAATGATTCCACCAAAATATTGCAAAAGTCCCTTCTGTGAGAACTTTTTTAAACAAAATCGTTCCATTATTTCGTCCACTTTGAGGCAACACACAGTCTATTTCCGTCCCTTATAAAAAATTACCCCCTTTTAACGTGGAAACAAAGTAGTTTATAAAGTGACTAAGACCACGCCACGGTTTTCCCGGGCTTGGTGCATTGCACGGTAAAGGGGTCGCCATCGATCGGCGCAGGTCGCCGCGCTAGCTTCATAAGTTAGGTGCACTGGCGCCAAATTGGTACTAGCTAACAATTTCTGTCTACGCGGTTTACCGATTTACGGTAGATTGTATCAACTTTAAATCCTATTGGCTCCCGAAGTTGTCATGTCGAACTTTTTGAAATGCTATTTGGTTGAGCCATAACGTTATGTACTTATATGTATATAATAATAATAATGCAATTCTGCAAATTGCTGACACTATCATGGTCCAAGGGCGTAGACCTAAATGGTATGGCAATGGTAATGGTGAGGCTTTAAACGAGTGGCGTTTTAGAAAGGAGACATATCCCCGTATCATCAACTAAGCGGTTTTGTTTAGGCTGTGATGTAAGTTGACAATCTCGACGTTTATGGTTCAAATAGTACTGATACGCTTTTTGAATAGCAATAAGCCGTCATGGTAGAGCCCTTATTTCCTTCAGAATATGAGTTTGTATTGGAGTTGACAAATTATGATGATGCAGCAAACCTTTTGAACAGCTTCCAAAATTTGTAAAGCATTATTATAAAACCGCTTTGGAGCCGCCTAAAGAGTTACACCAGCTGACCTCATTTGGAATAAGGTTATCTCTAGTGTAATTTTTAACTTAGTTTTCCAACGGTATCTGTGCTTCAGTTTCGTGGATTTAACAAAGGGAATTATCATTCAAGTTGTAGACCACTACCTATATCTATTTGGGTCAGACGATTCAACTGGGTAGGTAACTTCGACAAAAAGGTCAACCGACGAATCCAACTCGGATGGCGTTTAGGCAACTTCGTCATACCTTCTCGTTGCAGATTCCGCAGAGCATGCATCAAGCAGATTTCAATTGGTCAAATTATTATTTTTTACAAATGTAATTTATTTTTTATCTATAATGCGTTATAAAATCATTTAGTAAATCGTATATTTATGAGTTCATATTTACTATGTTAAACAAAACAGTAAATTTTACCGTCAGTTGTAGGTACTATTAATGGCTCTACGGACAAAGACAAAGCATTGCAAAGTGCAATCGAATCGATGCCCTATTTCTACGAAGCAGTAGATTAATGATACCGTACTGTCTCGACGCCATTTTATTTATGAGTGCGAGGCGGGTCTTTAAAAATTTGCTCTACATTTTTCTCGTAATAGTATAACGGGAAAAGATTTTCCTTTATAAGCATAGTGTTTGTGCTGTTGCGTAACGTATAATCAATCAAAATATATAAGAATCTAATCCTGACTGATTGTTTGACTGACTGAAGAAAGGAATTTTGAAAATTCAGATCCTTGGTCTAACATGGAGTTAGTGAAAAACCAAAAATACCTACCTACTCTTTAATTTGATAGCCTTGGGACCCTTGAAATTTTACATATTGACTACACAGTTAAAATGGATTTTTAAATTACTGAAAAAAAGGCACAGGATCACTTTTATTGCCAAAAATATTGCGTTTTAGGTTTTATGTTTTGTTTTAATAAGGGTGTATTTCGACACAGAAAAAGTTAGTGACACACTTATGTTCTCGATTGTCAAACATTTTATGGACCTTTATGTCAAATGAGACCCCCTTAATTGAAAAACTTGAGTGTGGTGTCGTTTTAATGGTCGTAGAAAATTATATTTTTTGTGATGTTTAACAATTTATGAGTACTATCGGTTTCTATGATGGATTTCGAAAACGACTCGCTTGATGAGGTGTTAAACGGGAGGGTTTTGGAATCGTTTTTTTTTTCAAGTTTTTGCGATCTGTGATCTTTGACCTGGAATAGCATAATTAGGGCTAAAAACTATTTATTTTCATCCGTGGACCACGCGTGCGAAGCCCCGGTCGGAAGCTATTTTAGTACCTATACAAACTAAGGCTTGTGTGTAGTTCTGCAGTATGTGCCATGCACGAAGCGGTTCACGTCACTCCTCGCCCCGTACTCCGGACTCCTCACTTGATTTACTGCAAATTGGCCATACTGGTGTCACGTGATATTTTACATTCAGCAACTTGCTTTAAAATTCTCGGTTTTTTAATAGCAGCTATTTCTGGCAAGCCTACCTACTGTACGAGATCAACATACGTTACAGCGAAAGGAAACACTCAAAAATAATAAAATTTCGTCATCGAACTTGAGTGTCCGCTGCAGGACATCCTTACGAGCTTCCGCGTTCCTAAATAATACTAAATGATAAGGCATCGCTAAAATTAGGCCTAGTGTAGTTCGCTCCGATTAATTTAGTTTATTTCATCGACTAGGAAACGTAGCTATCAAGTTCGAGAAAATAAAACTGTAGATAAAATTTGATATTTCTTCGATAAAATTCTACTCCTCAATCCGCAAAAGGATTGAATAAGCCCCTTTCGGGATAGCATACATATAATGAATCATCTTGTATATAACAACAAAAAAATATTCAGTATATCCACACGTAGCAACGTTAGACATGAATCTACGATATCTTAATGGAAGCATAAACCGCCTTAAAGATATAAAACGTAAAGGAAATGTAGTTCGGCAATATACAGACCGTTTTATGACCTACTGATATTTTATTGATCGCTATAGTACCTCCACGCGGCGAACAGAGGTCGTAGTTATCCTAAAACCTATTTTTTCACAAGCTTTTAGGTCGGATGAAATAGAGATGGGTCGTACTTGCGTAATCGAATAACAGGTCTAAGAAAGCACCACCTCTTACAAGTACCAGGTAAGTCAGTACCAGGTCATAAAACCCGGTATTGATTACTCTTGAGTACTTAGGAAGTAGAAGAGATTCGCTTTTTTTTCGCACGATTTCGCACGATTCGCTTAACAAGTGTGCCCGGCCCCGATACCTAAAGGGCCCGCTGGGTGGTACCAAGTCTTGTGAAGTATTCGAGGCCCTTCAAGTATTGCGGGGCCGTACCTGGTCCCCGTACGGATACCATTAAAACCTAGTCGCGTGAGTAAGACACCTTTGGATGAAATACAAAAATACAGAGAGCAGATAACCGCGCTCAACGGACGTACCGTACCCACGAGAGTTGTTTTCTCATTTGGGCTCCGCATTCCGAAAAGGTCAAAGGTGAGCTGGGCGTGGCATTTAACTGAAATAGAATTTTCCTGAATGCAATTGAAGGTTATGAGATATTTCGTTGTAACTATTACTGCCTTACATAAAGACGCGCTCCAATTAGTGTTTGCAACTGGAAGTACTTATTGTGAAGAAACAGAGCCAATTAAGGCTCCAAGGCCAGTTTACCTTCCTGATTAATTTACCCTGGGAGTGGCACTATCACAACAGGGTGGATGTAGCTTACATAACACCAAGCAATCTTCATAACAAGCTAGTAATTTGTCAAGGAACTAAAAATAGGCTCTGTTTTGGCGAAAACTTTGTTTCTGGCTACGCAACATTTAAACAAAGTTAAAATTTTACGCTGTAAATTGTTGTTTATGGAGCGTTTATTTAACTTGATTGCTATAAATTATTGTTTATGGTTTTATTACGAAGATTTTTTTGAACCGTATTTCCTACGAATCATTTATACAAATCCATACAGGTAGTGTGACTGTACAATTTGACAAAATCTTTTTTCAATCACTGTTCGCCTGACCTTTAAGTAAAAATATCTACGCTTTACCTTGGATGGGAAAATGAAAAGCGGGTTTCCGAACTTCTTTAAGGCACTACTTTCAGCAAAATGCTGTTAGTAACTTCTTTTGTTCGTAGGAATTGCCTTCACTTTATCGTGTCATATTCTGCCCCATTTATCCCCTTCAGCTGAGTTTCCTGAAGAGTTACGGTATCGATTGCAATTAGCTAAGTGTTAGTTCTATGAGAAGAGTATGTAGCGCCTCGCCACTGTTTCATTTTACAAATGCAGTTCTGTTATCTAATACAGTCCTTTTCGCTAGTTTATCTCGAATAAGGAAAATGTTGAAAATAACATGATCCATCACGAAGGGTCAGTTTAGGAAAGTCTGAAACTATACGAGATAGTGTCATTTTTTCGAAGGGTTTCAAAAGCAACATTTATTCCCTACGACTTGCACTATTAATTTAAAAAAAAACATTCAAAAATTACCGGGTTCGATTCTTGAGTCTGAAAATCTATATATCTATCTCACACAGTATAATAATTCTAAAAACCCGACTGTTACATACATAGTCCTGATCCCACACGAGGATTCCCTGTGTCATGGGTATCAGAAACTATGAGCACCATAGTACGAAAACACCCAGTCCCTGAACAAATATTTACGGATATACCACTCCGAAGATATCGAACCCGTTCCACTTGAGTCGCAGTAGGGCACTCGTGCAACACGCTACCAAGGTCGTAGGGAAATGAAATATGCTAGTGGAATTTTCCAGTTTTCCCACATAAATTTCCTTTCGGGTTTAGGCATCAAAGCGAACACGTCCCGTATTCCGTTGTACGAAACGAGTATCTATTCCATACCCTCATCGCATCATGTTTTTGTTGACATCCTACTTCCTACTATCATACGTACTTCCTACTAATATTATAAATGCGAAAGTTTGTGAGGCTGTTTGGTTGTTTGTTGTTCAATCACGCCGTAACGGCTCAATCGATTTCTATGAAACTTGGAATACATAGAGTTCTTGACCTAAAATAGCTACTTTTTATCAAGGTACCACGCGAGCGAAAGCTAGTATTACATTAACATATTTTTAGGGTTCCGTACCTCATTTGGAAAATGAGGTACGGAACCCTTATAGGATCACTTTGTTGTCCGTCTGTCTGTCTGTCTGTCCGTCCGTCCGTCTGTCTGTCAAGAGCCTTTTTCCCAGAAACGGCTAAAGGTATCAACTTGAAATTTATACCACCTATTAAGGTCTGTGGGCTTATGATGCCGTATAAAGCTCTAGCCTAATGCATTAAAAAGATATGGCAATGAATGTATAATTTTTGTATGGAAATGGGAAAAATGAAAAACCTCTAGGGTACCAGTTACCTCACAACTTTGAAATTTGGAATGCTAGGAGCTTTTGTAACACAATTAATGGGAAAAGTCTTGAAATTGAGGAATTTCGAAGTTTTTTAGGAAACTAAGTTATAATTGCAGTCAATGTCATACAATGACTACGTGAGCGACCGCAAATATAAGTTTGTCAATTCCTACACTTGTGGGTAAGTACACTACACTGGTGCACGACCGGGATTCGAACCCACGACCAATGTTACGGAAGCCTCAGGGCGCGAGTACTCGCACTTGAACCTCTTTATTTATTTTCATATAGGTAAGAACAAAGTACGCAGGGCAAAAGCTCGGAGGTACCTATGCCTAAATTTGAATGCTGAACCAGCGGGATTCCGCATCTTAACCTCGAATCGGCTACAGCTACACTAGCGCTACTACTACTAGCTACTAGCTACACTAGCGCCGAAAACTGAATTATTTTTCGCGGTTCAGCACTGCTACCTAACCACTCTGAAGATTTAACATGCTAAAGTTTTGTAGCTATCTACCTAATGGTTATTTACACGTTTTATTAACTAGATTAACGTTCTCATACCAATTGCACGTACAAATGTACATTCTAATCAGCACACGTAGAGGTTTGTTATTTGAGTAAATAATCATTATTCTTTCATCATTTGCAATATAGATCATACGAAACTAGACCCTTTCAAGATTGAAGTATCTGTGAAATGGGGTATTTCACATAATATGTTCGAACCATAACTATCGATCATACATAACAGATTGACACGTGAGTATAGGCAAACACGCTATAGACACCCTAAACAAAAAACTTGATAAACAGTTTTTGTGTAAATAGAACCTCTATTTTGTCAAGGAAACCAAATTGAGAATCGATTGGGAGAGATGTTTTCTCCGTCGCCGAATGTCCATTATGGTGTAAATGACGATGCATATTTTGTTCTGGAATGGCTGATTTCCATCGTACTGGTTCGTAGTATTTATTTATTTAAGTATAATTCAGTTCCCTTTACTGTGTATGTGATCGCCGAATATTATGTTTGTTATATTCGTAGATAAATAAAAATTAAATATAGGTATATAAAAAATAATAATTGAGAAGGGCTGGAACAACTTGGCAATTTTATTTGAAATTTTCAATCGATACAATCGGTTTTTGATAAATTGGAAAAGTAACGTTTCATAAATTCACAAAACTATCATAAACACGTATATTGAGGTACATTTTTTTATCTTACGTACTATATGGTTCATCTATTGACCTAACAATGAACACCTATTATGATGGTTTCCGTGCCAGGACTTATGACACGCGTAGGCATTCCATTGTCTCAATACTATGCCTCCGGGGAGCGCTTTTGTGGGAAAAGGATCCTTGAACCGAATTTGTGGATCCCTTTGGCGTTACTGGGCACGCGTGTGATCCTCATTGACACAATTATCTTTTGACTTTATTCCGTATTTGTTAACTCCTTTGTTGATTCTTTTGAAATGTTTTTGCTTTTGATTCGCTGTATCGCAGTTCTGCGTGGAATAGACCTGCGTTAGACCACACCTGATCGGAAGTGAAGATGGAGCACGAAGGTCTAGAAGACACCTATTCACTCTTGCCTTGAACAGAGCTAGATTGTAGTTTTTATAGGTTTCGGGAAAGACAGACGACGGTAGAGTATTCCACACCTTTAAGCTGTACCTACGCATTATAAATGTGGATCCGAAGCGTTTAGTGCGTATGAGTGCTACCGAGGGATGGATGGTACTGACTGAACCGTGCGTCTGCTTGTCCTTTGGTGAAAAGGATTGTAGGAAATTCAATCTATGTATGAAAAATCTAAAGGCATGCAACTTTTGAGACTCTGGAACTTACTTAGTTTGAAACTCTTGTGACTTGATGAATATCCCACTGAATAATGAAAACCTTACTCGAATTCATATAAAATGAATAAAAGTTCTTGTAATATCCACCTTTTTGCTATCCTACAACATATTCCTGAATATATTTCACAGCGTTGTTACATAATTCAAAAGCTCTGCTCTCGTATGTTTCGCTACAATGCTATTATCCCTCTTTTATAAAGCTGTACTATCCCTCTTTAAGTACAAGTATTAAGTATTTGAAAAATAAATACAGAAAAATACCGTTTAGGGTATGTAGTTACATTCATATTTAATGAATTCCGAATGTCAGAACAGTCTGTGTTTAACGTTTACTCCTAAATTGAATTTTAGTTCAAGAGTTATTGACTACATTGCCTAAAATAAGTAGGTACTTAAAGTAAGTCTAAAACATTTCTAAATAAGGACTTTGCAATTTACATCCAATGTTGCGCTTTGGCATAGAGAGTTATTGTTACTCTCGTTTTCGTATTTCCATTCAAATTGGCTAAAAACGAGAACTACGCTCAAAAATAAAACCCAAATAGCCCAATTTAATGATAACCTCTGAACCTATCGGAATTCTTAGTTACTTGCAGTTTTGTGCCAGGTCGTATTGCCAACACTTGTAATAAAGTGAACAATGTCAATTGTTATCCGTTCATTGGCCTGTTATTACGTATCCATAAATATTTTTATTTGATTTATATAGTAGTAGTTTTTATTGACTTTGCTTTCCATTTGATTAAACGCAATGTATCTTACTGCTTACTTACTTACAGTGGATAAAACATCTCAAGAAATAATCTGTACATTATGTATTAGTTAATAACTAAACGTGTAGAAAATATACCTAATTCAAAGTTAAATACACGTTGAAAATGTCCTCCTTATCTTCTATGCGAATATGCGGTTCAAACTCTATCGGATGAAGTTAAAATGTGGACTCAAATTACGCTAACGTCAGCCAGGACTCTTGCCAAGATGGGCGCCAAGACTTCTGGAGTGGAGCGCGCCGGCTTTTGCCCGTACATTGGCCTGTATAACGCGAAGTGCCCGCCGCGTCGTATTGATCAGGACTGCTAAATGTTACATAACCGAGCCCGCTCACACTAAGGCCCCTCTCCACCAACATAACGGTTACGGACCAATGGTTAAGGTAACATATGGTTACCTTAACCATTGGTCATCTTGACATAGCTGTCAATGGCGCGTTTCAAAGTGATCCTTGTGATTTTATTGAAATAAACGCCTTTTGACTTTGACTTTGTGTATGATAACATTGTCAAAGTTCGCTGAGACACGAGAGTTTGATTCCCGCGGCTGGATTTTAAGGAATAAATGAAAATAATTGTTCCGGGTCTAGTAGGTGTTGTGGTAATATAGTAGGTACTTTGAGTTTCTGATACCCACGATACAGGGAAACCTAATGTGGGTCAGGACTATGAAGTTTGCGATTCTTGTCACTTTGTACACTTGAGATTTTGATTTTCCGACTCCGTGTTACGTGTGTAAGGAAGCCTCAGGGCGCGAGCCCTATTTGCACTTGACCATCTTTATTTCAAAATAGATTTTCACCTAAAAATGAACTCTAAAACCTCGGTAAATACTATTAATTATTCTGTGGTATAGCCCCGAAATAGATTACCGCGCAGTTGTCACAGATTAGAAAAAAGTTACTAGGATCTAAGCCAAGCGGAGATTTTTCATCCGCCTTGATTTACAAATATTGAGTTTTCAGAATGAAAAATTATTTTTATCAAAATAAAATAAAGCATTTGTTACGTACATAGTATAGCTTTCTATTTTTTAGAATCGGTTCAGTAGTATCAGAGATTACCCCTACACAAACAAGCAAACAAATTTTATCTCTTTATAATATTAGTGTAGATTAAGCTTAGCTAAGCATCCTTTGAACAGTTTAAATGGTGAATTCCAGCCTTAGTAGGTAGTAGGGACTGCAAGATTACATTGACTATACTTTCCCGTTGTTGCTTTCCGTAACTTTCCACACACAGATAACAGTTTGCTGTTTCGCTGAAAGAGTTACGTAATTTGCTGACTGAAGAGCTGACGGAGGTTTGCCTTCTTATCTTTTTATTTTCCCAAACGGATTTTTTTTACCGTAAGCCTCTACTATAGTTTTTTATTTCTGTCCGTGGTTAGGCGTATCTTTCTACTTTAATAGTGTCTTGTTGGAATAAAACATTTGGAGCAACAGGGAATTATTAATAGGTAAATACTTTATAGTCTTTTTTTGGGAAAACCTTCCGAACTTCCTTTTTCCTTTATACAACGAAGGTGGATAAAAAGCTTACAGCCCACATGTTGGTAAGTGGTTACCCCGTAGCCTATGAACGCAAATAAATACCGCACGCGTTGCCGACCCCAACCCCCCTCCCTTAAAGAGCTCTGGCAACCTTACCACAGGAACACAATACAACAAATAATGTTATTTAGCTATTTTATCTTTTGTAAGACGGAGGTACCTCGTCAGCCAGGCTGCTCCAATTTAAAGCGAGAAAATCTCGCTGTGCTCTACCTCGCGGTCCTAACTAGCTTTAATTACTAACATATCTTATACGTGTGATGTGTAAGCAAGTAGCGCGTTCCATTGTGATCTCCCTTCATTACCGAATCGGGTGTCAAGATACGGCATGTGACGTCATGCCCCTTCATATTTTACACAATTGCTATAACAAGAAACACAGACATTTGCAGATGGAAATTCAAATTGATTTTATTCAAGAAAAGTTTAAATGGGGCTCGAGTGAATTGATTTCTCGTTTAGAACGAGCGCTGAATCCCGTGGTGCGGTAGTTTAAAAGTGCTACGCCCATTTGTTTTTTTAAGAAGCGGTATAAACCATGCTATATAAGCCATGACATCTTAAACTATTCATAATATACCCTGACTCCATATTTAGTTGAAAACCTTGAACATGTGTAAAAGGCGATGAAACGTGCATTTTTATTCAAATCCATGCCTCGATACCGCACTTGAGTGTCTACGGCGTAGCTCGTAGCCGTAGCTACGTTCAGGCTACGCTGCCATAGCAGATTTTTTTTTCCCTCTACCTATTATAAAGCCTTTTACTTCGGTTGCTTAACCTAACATTTTATGTGAGCTTCAAAGCGTGCTTTATATGAATGACATGCTTTGTTATCCCATACAATACACACTTTTAACGTATCGGATGACAGCTGCAAAGTGCTGAAACTAACTAAACTATTATTTAGTTTTGAGTCGGATTAGCAGATAGTGCCTCGTTCTGCTTTTGCAAATACACGTTGTGTTGCTTGTGTTCGTGTTCAAACAGACATCGGTTTAATCCTGATCCTTGTTTAACTCAAACCCTGAGCTCTAATAAACGTGCTTCAGCTTATTCCTCTATTTACACTCCGTCACGGTCTAAGTAATTTCGCATCTAAACGCTGAAAAGTCAACACCGCGCACGTAATTATGTTTGCCTCTGGTCGTGTTAGAGACAGCCTCGTAAAGCCTCGCTCACATTGCGGCTTGTACCGCACCACATTGGATTGCAAAAGCCATGGAAACTTCCACGAGTAGATATATGTTACCTAGTACGGATCGTTGCTTACTTAGTAGACCGCAGCGCAGCGATGTGCACTAGTTTTTCTGTGATGAATGTTTTTAAAAACGGCACTTGAATTTTACTTATTTCAGAACTCATTAAACTTGTAGGATTGTACGGTATCGTGTATGGTTGAAATATGGGACTATTTTGAATCAGTTCGCATTATCCGATAGAGCTTAATTAACAGGAGTCTGTAGGTAGGTATAACGGAAGTCTTTTATTTTTTGATACAAATAAACGTCATCTCACGATTGCCATGATGCAAATTTTACAAAAGCTTTGAACAAGGTATTATTCGTTTTAACCGATTTCCAAAAGGAGGAGGTTCTCAAGTCGGATGTTTTTTTTTTGTGTATGTTACTCGATATCTCCGCCAATAGTAACCCGATTTTGATGATTCTTTCGCTGGTGTATAGAGTATGATCCCGGGGTGGTCCCATTTTAATTTAATTCCTTAGAGGGATTGCAACTTGTCTGGTAAAACTTAAAAAAACGTCATCTTCTCTTGAAATACCACTTGCCGAATTTTTTTTTTGTCTACTGTTGTATAGTATGGTTATCCCCGTGACTTCGTTCGGTTGCTGCTATTTTTACATAAACTTTAAACTAAGGGGTGGTGTGTCGGGAATTTTTTATTTTTCTGTGCACCCATACGTTACAACAGGAAGCTACCCTGCAAATTAGTAGGCTCTGCGTTGATTTTCAAAGAGAATAAAACCACTACGCTAAAAAAGCCAATAGGGCCATGGGTTCCATTAAAAGATCCTGCTCTCAATTCACAAATGTAAAAGTTGTTAAAATACTTTATTGTTCGTATGTACGCAGCATCCTAGAATATTGCTCGCCAATTTGGAATCCTCAGTATGGTGTTTACAGCAACGTTAGAAACCATTCAACGCAAGTTTATGAGATTCCTTCAGTACAAGTGCAAAACCTACGATCATAATTATGACGCAAGATGTAGAAGGCACCATATGTTACCACTTGAAAAGAGAAGAGAAATATCTGACATCTCTGTTATAGTAAAGATCGCGCAGTCTCTTATTGATTCTCCACGTCTTCTTTCCTCAATACGGTTACGTGTCCAAACAAGAAGCGTTAGAATTCCCTCTCTCTCTCTCTATACGTTCCTCATTGTGCAACTAATTATAGACAAAATTCGTTCTTTATTAGATCAGCAAATTGTTATAACGAACTGGTTGGCTTCCCCGAGTTAGATCTTTTCATTTCAAAACCTTCTACTTTCAAGCATGCTCTCTCCAACCATTGGTTTAATTTGGTTCAATAACTGTTGTACCTATATGTATTGTATTATCTATTTATTTTTATTTTTACAATGTAACTTTTCTTTTTTGTTCTAATATCTGGCAAACGTGTAATTTTAGTTTCTATATGCAAAACATATAATTGGTTTTAAGCTTCTTTTATAAGTTGTATGTAAATTGTATTTAACACTGTTTGTTTTCCGAATAAAATAAAATAAAATAAAATAAAAATAAAATGAATGGATGTCATAGTTAATTTTGTTTTTTATTCGAAAGTGTAGGTGGCCAGTGTCATCCTCAGTAGGTAAGCAAAACGCAAAGAGGTTGATAACAAAAAAAGAGGTTGATATTAATCTTGTAAATATTCAGGAATTTGAAGTCGGTTTTTAGTTTTTGTAAAAAATATCTTATATTATCAACAAAATAAATTATCGTGCTTCACTGATCGAAAAATGACTGTACTATGAATTTACCACTAATTTCACATCAATTATTAATCTCCATGAATGCTAGCTCAGCAAGTCATAAGCTTGCTTCGTCACATACAAAGACTCATGCAGAGTCTGATGCATAGCCTGCATACCACGTGCAGAATAATTAAATTTATCTTCTGGCTTTATACCTCGTTTGACGCTGCAGCATTCTCAACAGAGGACTTAAAACTGTAAATTATTTAGTTTGTCATAGTTACTACAAAAAAAAATCATAGAGTATTCAATTCTTGCGGACGTTTTCCGCCGATTTCATAAAATTGTTTAATCTAAAGTAACACCTTCTAGATTACATCATTTCCCCCTTGATTTCTAATAAAGAAAACTGAGGTGAGACAGATTGACGGCAATTCAAGCGCTGTTACGTTTCCCTAATCATCTCAACAAAGCGTTTTCCAGAACTAATTATTAATTCAGCAGGCATCTACAAAGTGGAGCTTTAACGCGCGAGGTGAAGGGATTAATTCGGTCTAGATTCGTATGCATTGCGCAAGAATTCTACGGAATTCAATCACCATCAGCAGAGTGACGTAAGCTTTTGGTCCAAGGAAGTATAGAAAGTGCTCTTTTCATTATTTCTTTTGGTAGCCATGCATATTAAACTGGTGTAATTTTGCAGTTTTTCATCATCGTTTCACGTGTAGGATGTTCACTGCTGAACATAGCCTCCCGCACAGATTTCCAGAGCGCCTTCCTATCATGTGGGGGGAACTTGCCCATACTCATCACGCCAGGCACGCGGGTTGGCGAGCGCACTTAGAGCCATCGTTAAAGTAGGGGACGCTGCTGCCCATCCACTAGCTGTTTTTTCCCTTAGTAATAGTATAACGATATGCACGTATAGGTAGATATGGAGGGGCCTATTCGTCAGCCGGGGCCACCTGGCCCATACAATAATATAATTATTGTTTTCTATTCTGTAGACAAAACGTTGTCTAGGGTGCTCATACTGCTCGAATTTGGACTGCTGTAAATTTACAACTCGAATAACTTTAGAACATTTACCAGTAAGTCCTAAAATGTCCTGATACTCTTGTTATGAAGTTTAAAGAAGCAGAAGTTCATTATGTTAAAGTACTTTCTTTAACTTATAACTTAATTTTCGTTTTTTTTTAGCTTAAAACATTGATGATATTTCCAAGAACCAATACTTCGAATACGGCTGACATCCGCTATCTATTATTGGTTAAATTACCACAGACCGTTTAATCTCGTTGAGCTTCAGTCTTAGCACAAACTGATGATTATCTGATACTTAACATACTGATATTTAAAACTATAATATAACTGATATTATAGTTCTAAATGGTAAATTTGAGTTGTAAAGCTACTTTGCCGTCTTCACATTGCATTAATGACGAGTCTTTGTCACTGCTTCAGACGTTTATTTAGTCAGCCTCGCCATTATAATGCCTTTTATTGCTTTGTGAATGAAAGAACACTGCTTCTTTCAAAGTAATGTTGGCATTCATGGGGCGTTGAAGGACTCTTTAAGTCTGTCTTTGAATCTTGTTAAAACACACTATAGCAATTTAGTTTTTTTCAGAAATAAAACAGTATAGTAGTAGTCAGTAGGTACTACTGACTGACCCACTTATTGTGTCAGTTGGCCTTTTCCCTGGTTTCTCAATGTTTGTCAAAATAACAAACAAGAGACGTTCTCATAATACAAAGAGCTTAACGGTTTCTATATCTATGGCTCAAAATTTCTTATGTATGTGTATATGCAATATTTGTACTCATACAAGTGATTCATAATATGTATACTATCCCGAAAGAGGTTTATTTTACACTAAATTGACAAAAAAGTTTGTTCTACGGCTTTGGGAAATTCAACATTTTTCAATGAATAAACTCATCAATCAAGAAACTATTTTATATTTTAGTTTAATCATTGTTTCTGTTATATCAGAATTACCAAATTTACCAAAGTGGAATCTAACAAAGTTGTCAAAAACAGCTGATTATTGATGAGTTTTTTCATTGAAAAATGATGAACTTCCCAAAGCCGTAGAACAAATTAAGTGTAAAAAAAATTTAGTGTAAAATAAACCTCTTTCGGGATAGTATTCATATTATGAATCACTTGTATGAGTACAAATATTGCAAAATACATAAGAAATTTTGAGCCATAGATATAGAAACCATTTAGCTCTTTGTATTATGAGAACGTCTCTTTTATCCAACTATACCGCCGGTGTTCTATTGCACAGTCTACTAGATAATTCGGCCAATTCGAATTAACAAACCTAAACAGTCCTTTTCCTCTGAGTCACTTGAAGCACGCTTGCGCTTCATCCTGATGGATGGGGTTCAAAGACCAAAATTAAATCCAGCTACAACTGCAACCCGCTAACCGGTATTGTGACTAATGCATTGTCTCGTAATGTATGTGTAGTATGGGCTTTGTTATGTAACATATTGCATCGCTTTATTAGATCGTAATCTGCAGTTAATATATTGTAGCACGAACGTAAGCAGAACGCAGTATTTAATCGGTTCTGCCTAGAATTTCATGGTGTGTTATCCCTGTAGTTAAAATGAAAAACAAACCGTCATTATCGTTGAATTTATCCTTGTCATGAAAACTTACATACAACATGAAGGGCTTTAAGTTAAGGTAAATACAAGGCAGGTTACGCATAACGTAATGCTCCAGGATTTGCAGAGGTCAATAGGCGACGATAACCGCTTACCATCAGGTGGGCCGTAAGACAGTTTGCCTCCGTCATCATCTTCCTGCCCTTATCATCAATGACACGACAAGCGAGCAACCAACTGATGTTCGATATTGATTTGAATATGAAAAACAAACTGTCATTAGCGTTAAATTCAACGGCCTCGTATGATCATGCAAATAGACGCGTATTTGCAAGCAAAACGAAGCCTTTACCCATGCTAAGGGCTCTTGTGAGAGCAATCATTGATGGGGTGGCTCAAACTTACCGGAACCCATTTCCAACTAAAGTTTGACTCGTTTGTGTCATAACGCGGTTGTCATGTCTAAAATGATATCACTGAACAATTTGATATTAGTCCACTAAAGAATACTGTTGTATTTTTTTTATTTGCTTTTTTAAGCTGGGACTCATTTTATCAAAGAGTTTACATACAAATAAAACTGCTCAGGTCGTTTAAAGCTGTTGCAAAGCCTCGTTTTGCCGAGGAAATATTAATTTGTCCAGGCATGCGCAAGGAATTATTTTTAGATCTCTTATTGCATTATATTTTTTCTATCGCGTTACATAATTGAATCGCTCAACTCAAGTTACACTCTTTATCATAGTCAAGTCTTATTGAATAAAATTGCAAGAAAATTACATAGTTTCTTGTTAATTCTTCACACCTCGAATGCCCAAAAAGATGAAGCATTTTATAGAAAATTTAAGAAATATGCTCACGTCTTTTATCCCCAAGCATGGTAGAAATCCTCTCAGATATCCAGACAATTAGATCCTTTAAGTTGTGTAAGGGGGGTAGTCAGAGACACGTCCATTTTGGCACATGCCCACATTTTACATAGTGAGTATTCCATACGTGATAGGTTGCAAGCCCATCACCGCTTATAAGAATAATTACAGGTTTCCGCACGATGTTTTCCTTCACCGTTTACACACGTGTTAATGCGCACTTATCCGAATAGAAAAACTCATTGAAAACATCATACTCTGTTTTTTTTGTATAATATCCCAAAAATTTTAAAAAAATTGCGCCGTTTGGATGTCCTAAAGATTTTCGCTCCCACGAGAAGTGTCTCCGTAGCTTAGTTGGTTTAAGCATCCCTGTATGTAGGGGAAGGTTGCGGGTTCAAATCCCGTCGGAGTCGAAATTTTTGGGATATTATAAATCATAGTATTCCCTTAGTGGGGTTATCACTATAAAATTAAAATATAAACACCACACTCATCAAACCAACACGGCTTTTCTTAATAGAAGCATTTTTCTGGTCTCTTAATGTACGCTTCCGTCTTTCTAGCTCCACTAATCTGTCCAAATTGCGACATTAACATAAACCGGTGTGCACAGGCACCGATGGCCATTTTGATGTCTGGCTGTGCGAAATTCATTCATACGACACACCCACGTCCAATTTGTCTACCGGCCTCGGATTACAATATAATGAGGGAAGAACGCTGAAACTTTTCCACCGTCATTTCTACAAATTGCCTGCGCGTCGCACGGGCATAGGCCGTATGAACCTTCATTCTAAATACATGGGTCACCTTTCACGTAAAACTCTCTGATTACTTAAGGTGCGTCCACATGTGTGTCATTACAACGCGCCGTGGCTCCGTGACCGTAACAGTTAGGCCTGACGAAAACATAGTGTGGACGGATTTTGACACGCGGACATGTCACACGAGCTAATGCCACGCAGCGATCCACTCAGAGGCCCACCAACGAAAGCAAGAACATTTCGCCGTGACTGGTCCACACTTAGCGTAGCAGGTACCGTAACATGTTACGGAGCTACGGCGGCGCGGTGAAATGTCACAAATGTGGACCCACCTTTACGTGTCGCGTCGCGTTGCGTTAACACGGCTCATCTGATTATGCTTGTTTCATAAAAGGTACGTCTTTGATAATCTGGGTTGTTTAGGATAAGGATGTTTTTGTTATAATCATTCATAACCTACAAAGGGAAAAAGGGCCTATTCTACATCCAATTGGCAATAAAGCTTGTTCTACGACTTTCTTTTTCATTGGCGAAAATCAGCTGTTTTGGGGTCTAATCAGTTCAAATTCAGCTGTTTTAAGTAGTAATCTTGATGTCGAACTTCTCATACGTTTACTATAATTACTTCTTATGATAGATTGACTTACTAAAAACTAGATAGGGTAAAAATCTGAAAAATATATTTAGTTTTTTTTTTTCGCTAATAATTATTCTATATCTTTTTATTGTCTCCTTTTGGGATGGAATACATAAATAAAGATTCACTATTATAAGTAACAACAACTTTACAAAATACACTAGAAACAGTTGAGCTAATTAAAGACCGTTGCCAACGATCTATAGGTATATCAAATTGATCCAGATGTGCACATCTGGATTAAAGTGCGCCTTTTAGGCTCCTTTCGTGCACGAAAGGAGCCTAAAAGGCGCACTTTAATCCTTTCACTACACTGATTCTTTCACCGACGGTCATAGGCTCTTTTCAGGGCCATACCTCAACCAACTTCAATACCATTACGCTTACACAATTGCACCACTGGTCACTGACCTAATACAGGATGACTAAGAAAGAATCAGTGACACGACAAGCAAGCAAGCATCCAGATACCAGTCGGATGCGTCCCCAAGACGCTGGTGAATCTGTCACGCTGGATGGCAATACGTTGGGCCAAACAGCTCTCGGGTCACGCGACCAGACGGCATGAAATGGTTTTGAAAACCCTAAAAATAAAATATTAAAATAAGTTTAAATTTTCTCTCTAAATAAAATGTTAGTACATACAGCAAACGTAATGAAATGTCGTCGTGCCGAACATACTTAACTTGTAAGATGTACGTATTCATCTTCACATAAAATACAAGTGCCTGGTGCATTGAACTAACGTTTCTGGGTGGTGGAATGGTGACGCGAACGGAAATCGTTCGGGACCGCCCAACTAGACTGGCGCGCACCGCCCCGACTGGCTCGCACCGGCGCAGAGCAGAACCGGATGGAGCGCTCTGGCCGAATATCGAATTGAGATTTCGTATCAGCCGCTTGACAAGCAAAAATTCAATTTTGCTTCCGATTTGATTATTATGAAACTCAGTATGAATCAATTCATCTGACTTTTATCTGATCATTAGGAACCGTTTCATTATCACTCATTGCCTTTATAATCGGAAAGGCATTGAAGTTAGGATGAGATTGTATCGTGAGTCGTGCTGGCTGACACCTTACATGCCCCAGCTCTAAGTATGTGTTTTTTTTAAGACTAATGAACAGTTTCAGATACGAGAACATTTACGTGAGAATATGAGAATTTTGATTAATTAAGATAATTAACTTTATTAAAAGTAATATGCGTACCCGTGTCGGGCCGACATGTCATGCTCATAATCGAGTTACATAGAGCACGGCAATTTTAGCATGCACTTAACGGTTCATTTACTAGATAAAATATGTAAGTTATAATGGCCTGGAGTCTGTTTAGCACGATACATGACCTCGATGTATTATCGTTGCAGTAAGCAGTGACATCATTTAGAACTAATTGCAGTGTAACTAGTTTCATTTTTGCTGATATTGCAAAATGAAACCTCGTACTATATTATCTTTGCTATTTTATTAAGGCGTTGACGTATTGACAGTCTTAAAGATTTATGGTTCAGATTCGTGTTAATAAACGCTGACGCGCTCGCATTTTGAATGGCAAAAACGCTAGTGACAAACTGATCTCACGTACGCAACGCTTTATGACGTCTGGTCCCTTGATTTGTACGACCACTGACCATTAAGCAACGTTACATACGATAAGAATGTGTATACACATACATATATGTATAGTCGTACAAATTCAAGGATCCAGATGTCATAATACGTTATATACGTTGCGTACTTGGGATCAGTTTGTCTCTAGCGTAAGACGTTGGTGGGCCCATCGTCAGCCGATCGGCCGTAGGGAGTCGATGGGGACGGGTTGACGAGGAGTTAAACTTTTTACTTTTGGGCAGTAATTGAGGCTCCACTCAGTATTTGGCTTTGGTCCCGTTATCTCTTGTTTTCCTTAATACTTCCGTTAGGTATCTTATTACGTAAAGGTTTATTCTTTTGTTACGTTTGTTGACCCATACTCTACTAATTCCCCCAACTTATTGCAACCTAGTCTGCTCAAATGTCAACCAACATCCAATATCATATGAAATGCTTGTTGTTTGCATTTCTCAGGCTTCGGGTGCTTACTGTAGTTAATTTTGTAAGTCAAACAACATCACACCATGACTGCTACCGGTTCTGAATCTGTGATTTAATTTATGATAGCAATAAATCTTCGAACCGGACAAATATTGTGGTTGAGAATGCCGTGGGATATATCGAAGATTGCACGGATTTCAATGCTGAATCATTTTATCTTTTGAAAGCATCCGAGGCAGTAAAGCTGAAAGCCGTGCGATTTTTAGACTAGTTCTAAGAACTATAAATATTATCTAGTTCATATTCCAATAAATTTCCCTAGTCTTCACCTTCGGTTTACATGCGAGAAGTGAGTGAATCAACAAAGCCGGCCGTAGCAACGGCCGTGACGTCCAATGTTTATAGTTGCTCATATTCTGTTTACTCTAAAATAATTTCATTGACTGAAATGTTTCATGGATACAACTAAGCTAACTTAAAAAAATATTCGACGATGCTAAAAGAAAAAAAAAAGAAAGAAAGAAAGATTTTTATTTTCCTTAAGAACTACTACACATAAAATAAAATAAAATAAAAGAAATTGCTAAATGATAGAAGATATTGTGCGCAGCAGAGCTCTTGGAAAACATGGCCTCCGCTCAGCATTGTACTGGATACACACTGATGTGTGCACCCAGCGCTGGTTTTAAGCGGAGACCATGCTACTAGCTCTCGTTCGTATATCACGTCAAAAATGGAATTTACGAAAATGAATTTATTTTATTTATCTTACCTGATGCAGCGACTTCGCATTATCGATCTTTTATATTACCTGTAATCCTAATAGGTATATTACCTGATTTATTCTTCTATTTTCATCCGTATAGTCCATTTCATCAATATGTATGAGGGCATTTCCCACAAAATTTACTGACACCATAATATCATTTTTTTCTATTCAGAACGTACATAGATAAAATGGACTTTCGATTGAAATACCTCGGCTGCCTAGTGCCTACTGCCTGTAGGCAAATCTAATATCGGAAATTGAGTCGACGGTTTATTCACTTTGGCCTCGTCTCCGCTCCTCCCGAGGTGAAGTAAAATTATTATCCCCCACTTCATTGCGTTATCAAATCACGGAACTCTGTGTTTATTTCCTATTTAAAGAACATGAAATGAAATATCTCGGGTTCGTTACTTATAAGATTCTTATAGATTTCCTTCTCATGGAAGAAATACTTATTCTTGTTTGGAAAAGCTATTCATCATCATCACTTCGCCTAGAAGCTATTGCAAGCTATAAAACCAACATTAACAATTCTATTCGTGGCTAGGCTTAAAATCAGTAACCATTGTCAACACTTAGTGCACTCGTACTGCTATGGCATTGTATGGAAACCTAGTGAACATTATATTGACGTTTACTATTGTCGCTATCGATTTGCTAGGAGATTTATCTTCTTTGATGCGGTTCAAAGCGGCTCCAAGCCAGAACCGACTAATGCACCGAAGGCAAATCTCTATTGATAAGAAACTTAACAATGCTTCAATTACTTCTCTTCTTCTTCTTCCTGCCCTTGTCCCACATTATGTGGGGTCGGCACAACATGTTTTCTTCTTCCACTCTCTTCTGTTAGCCGTCATCTCCGCACTCACATCTTTCTTACTCATGTCATCTTTAATACAATCCATCCATCTTTTCTTCGGCCTTCCTCTAGTCTTATATCCATCCACATTCATACCTAACGCTCTTCTCGTTACATGACTTTCATCCCTCCTCATGACATGCCCATACCATGCTAACCTATTACTTCTCAACTTTTCCGTCACTGGCGCTACTTTCAAACTTCCTCTGATGTACTCATTTCTTATTTTGTCCATTCTTGTCACTCCACACATCCATCTCAACATTCGCATCTCTGCCGCATGCACTCTTCTTTCATCCGTCCCTTTGGTAGCCCAACACTCAGATCCATACATTACGACAGGCCTTATGATCGTCTTGTAAACTTTCCCCTTAAGTTTAAGGGGCATTTTTGGATCACACGTAGTTCCTGTGACCTGTCGCCATTTCATCCATCCCACATTTATTCTATTTTTCACGTCTCGGTCAATATCGCCATCGTTCTGTATGAGTGAACCGAGGTACCGAAAATCGGAGCAGACTGGAAGGGATACACCATCTAAGGCAATAGGGGTAAAACTAGATGGACCACCGAAGTCGCAGAACAGGTGCTCAGTTTTTGTTCTGCTAATCTTCAATCCGACACTCTCCAGTTTACCCCGCCATTTTTCCAACCTGCTCTGGACCTCAAGTGCATCTTCTCCGACAAGCACAATGTCATCGGCGAACAGCATACACCAGGGTGCCTCCTCCTGTATGTCCGATGTCAGAGCATCCATAATCAGGAGGAACAAATAAGGGCTTAAAGCCGACCCCTGGTGCAAGCCTACAGCCACACTGAACTCGTCGGTAACGCCAGCTTCGGACCGGACATGCGTGCAGGCTCGAGCGTACATGGCACGTACAAGCCGCACATATTTCCCAGGCACTCTTTTCTCTTTCAAAGCCCACCACAGAACCTTTCGGGGTACTCTATCGTACGCCTTTTCTAGGTCAATGAACACCATGTGCAAGTTTTTGTGCGCATGTTTGTATTTTTCGCACAGTTGGCGAAGCGAAAATATGGCGTCCATTGTCCCACGACCAGGCATAAACCCAAATTGGTTCTGTGATATCTCACTCTCCTCTCTCATTCTTCTTGCTATCACTCTCTCCCAAACCTTCATACTATGCGACATGAGCTTTATTCCTCGGTAGTTGTTGCAGTCCTGTACGTCACCCTTGTTTTTGAAAATGGGCACCAGTGAACTATTGCACCATTCATCTGGGATCGCCTCATCATGCAACAACTTATTGAAGAATAAAGTCAGCCACTTCCATCCATCTGCCTTTAAAAACTTCCATACTTCCACTGGTATACCATCTGGTCCCACAGCTTTTCCATTCTTCATACCTTGTACAGCTTTTCTAACTTCATCCATACTCACCTCGTTGACCACACTCATGCTTAGTGGAACTTTCTCTAGCAAACCACTCCAATCATTCTCCTCATTCATCAGTTTTTGAAAATAACTCTTCCAGCGCACTTTTATCTCTTCATCTTTCGTCAAAACCTTCCCTTCGCCATCTTTTATACATTTGATGTGAATTATATCCCTTGCATTCTTTTCTCTTTCTTTCGTTATACGATATAGATCCTTCTGTCCGTGGGGGCTATCTAAAGACTCGTACAGTTTGTTCTGTACCTTAGCCCGTGCCACAGCAACAGCTCTCTTCGCATTCCTCTTACACTCCATATATACCAGCCTTTTACTTTCTTTCATAACGACATCCTCGCCTTCCACTCTTTTCCATTCCTTAAAAGCATCCTTCTTCTCTTTCAAAATCCTTTGTACCTCGTCATTCCACCACCAAGTATCCTTATCTATTTTTCCTTTTCCTTTCGTTTCGCCAAAAACATCCTTCGCCACACTTCTCATACAGATCGCCATTTCATTCCAGCATTCATTTACAGATTTTTCTGCCATATCCTTCATTTCAATCATCTTATCTACCACTCTCTTCTGAAATTCCTTTGCATACTCATTCTTCCCTATCAAATGCCATTTGATTCTAGGGGGGGGCTTTGGCTTGCCCTGGGCCGGCTGTATTCTGAGTTTCATTTCCAAAATGAGCAATCGATGTTGGGGGATTAAAGCTTCTCCTGGTACTACTTTACAATCTTTGGCTGATCTAAAATTATTTCGTCTAAAAAGAATGTAATCGATCTGTGTGGTGTGATTTCCGCTTTTGTAAGTTATAAGGTGTTCGTCACGCTTTTTGAAAAATGTGTTTGCTATAGCCAGGTCAAAAGCAGCCGCCGCTTGAAGCAGGGTTTCTCCCTCCCGGTTTTTATATCCAAAGCCCCATCCCCCATGCACTCTTTCATAACCACCACTCATTCTTCCCACATGTCCATTAAAGTCCCCACCAATATAGATATCCTCATTCTGTGGAATATCCATCATCACCGCATCAAAATCCTCCCAGAATTTATCTTTCACTACATCATCACATCCAGTCTGCGGTGCATACACACTCACAATATTTACAACAGAATCTCCTAACAATATCTTCACTACTATTAATCTATCATTCATTCTCTTAACATCCGTCACACACTCTTTTAGCTCACTATCTAACACAACTCCCACACCATTTCTCTTGCCATCACTTCCACAATAGAAGAATTTATAACCCACTCCAATCTCTCTAGCTTTCGTACCCTTCCACTTCGTTTCTTGCAAACATGCCACATTTATTCGTCTCCGTTCTAAAACGTCCGCTAGCTCTCTTCCTCTTCCAGTCATCGTTCCAACATTCCAACTTGCAATCCTCAGTCTTACTTCACGGACTCGCTTCTTACGTTGCACCCGTCCCTGATGCAACAACCCTAGTCCATTTCCCACAGACGCCGGGTGCTGCGTCTGCGCGTCGCCTGGGGGGTACGCCCTAGCATTGTCGCCATACTTATTCATACTTAAAACCATGTTGTAGAGGATTTGGCTGTGGTATTTTACAACCGGCCGCCTGCCTGACGTTAACCCTCCTTGGGAATACTTGCTAAGTTCGCAGTTAAAGCTATTGTTGTTAAATTGGGGACGCTGCTGCCCATCCCCTAGCGTTTTTCCCTTAGTCGCCTCTTACGACATCCACGGGTAGTCATGGAGGGGCCTATTCTTGAACCGGGGCCACCACGGCCTCAATTACTTCAATTACTTCTATCCAACCACAATGTTATTTGAAGGACCTGCCTGTAGCGCTGCGAACTTTTGTTGCTGAAAAACAAGCTGGTGAAGATTAGATTGAGATAACAATAACCTCAACTAAGCAGTGGCCGGCATAATCTCCTTTATATGTATGGTTGTTGTTGGCTAAGTTTAAGTTGTTTCTGTATAGTGCAAAACGTATTTCTAGCGACCGTAAGGGCTAGAACTTATCGTTTTACGCTTCAGGAGCTATTAAAGCAGCTTTATCTTCGGGTGTTACGCTCACGGCACACTGCTTTATGGCGAACATAACCATAAAAAATATAATTAAACTAAATTACTAAATGACATCGGAGTAACGATTAAGATTTACACTATGATATGATTTATTATTATTACTCACATTCCGAGTATATTATTCCGAGAGCTTATAATACAGGAAGCTCGGTGAATTATTCACACGTAGATAATTCGTTTCTAATGTCTGCAAATAACCATTTGTTCGTTTGTTCAAACAAACGAACTGTGAAATACATGGAGCTAGCAATAGATTTTCTGTAAACGATCGAAGTGTTTATTATTACTTCTGTCTGCAAGGAGTACTTAATCTATAGCGATTTTTTAGTAACTCTGCTGTTTCATTTTGTACGTGATAAATTGTGATTGTACCAAGACTACCCAAGGTCTCGTAAGATCCGCTACTAAGTCGCCTCTTATACAAATAAACGAACGAAACTCGTAGTATATCTCATTTACGTATTTTGCTGAAAACCGTCTCCCGAAACCCGTAACAATGCCGTGGGAACAACGCATTTCCAATAAATTCGTTTGCCTATGTAGAGGTTTATAATAAGTTCAGAAGGTTTACGAGCACACGTTGGCAACGATACTGTTGATCACGTCACTGGGTTGCCAACGAGTATTTTGAACGTTTCCCCTATTAGGTTTCTAGTACCTACGAAATGTATGAGATAGATAGAGATTCGTTAGATAAATAGAGAAGATAGATAATACTTATTGCACACCATTAAACCATATATTAAACATTGACTGGCCTCATAGCTCAGTTGGTAGTAACTCTGCCTTCTGCGCTAGAGGTTGCGGGTTCAATTCCCGCACTGGACAAACATTTGTGACTAACACAGATGTTTGTTCTGTGTCTGAGTGTTAAATATTATCTATTATCTATATCAGTCTCTGGTACCCATAGTACAGGCTATGCCTAGTTTGGGATCAGTTGACCGTGTGTGATATATCCGGAATATTTATTTATTTATTATTTTATTATGTTATACAATGGGCGAACTTATCGCTGATTAGGAGAGTAACAGGCGACCTTTGGATGGAATGGACTGGACTCTAGGTACATGATTAACGTCCCTTAACAATTATTCTTTCTTTGTCTATCATTTGTGGAAAAACCATTCAATAACTTATTCAGTATTAAGAAAATGTTAATTATCTTCTTTATTGCTTATTCACCGTCTCTTTCTCTCTCTCTCTGACATGTAAACAGAAAGGAAGTGAACTATTTTTATTCGTTAAGGAGCCATAATCAGTCATGGTGAAATAGGCACTTTTAATTTTTGAGATAAACAATTAATTCAGTTTTTATTGTACCATGCCTGTAATGTAGTACACAACTACAAGTGGCACCAGGAAAAACAAGATTGATTTTCGTAACTAATTGGTATGGAACCATCGGTGCGTGGGATTAACTAAGACATGGCGAATTAATATTTTATCAAACTAACGCTATTTCTAAAACTGTGGCGATTTAACTAACAATACCTCGATTTTGTATTACCTCACGTGATTGTCTCCGTCTGATTATCATAATCCTATTTGATTGAAGGACGTAATTCCAAAGGCTCTGACCAAAGGATGAAATATTCAATCGACAAAAGTTTTCCATTTTATGTAGCCTAATGTAAAAAGTTTATGGAATGTTATCGTCAAATTGCAAATAACATTGTGAACTCTAGTCCTTGTTTTTCTATTTTTCTGTTATCATGTTCGTACAAAAACGTGATGAAGAGCGGATAAGCTTTGAGGCTTTTCGGTATAGTTGATGGGATAAGTAAAGTAGTCCAATGAATTTTCCCGCAAACAACGGGTTTATTTTTTTCCCTGCAGCCTAGTTAACATTCGTGGCCTCATCGAGTCGACTCGTCAGCAATATTTATGCGGCCACTTCGGCTCGCTCCCGCCTCGGCAAGCCTCATTATAAGCTTTCAACGTAGTTTTAAAATTATGACTCGCTTGAGATAGAGTTCGCAGAAAATTTATTGCATCATCTATTCAACGGTGAAGCTGCCAGCTGAATAACCACAAGCCGCATCAGAAAAACTCAATCTGATAAAGCCGCTTTACAACAGTCTTCTGTGGATTACTTTTATATCTTTTGTTCTCTGTTACGTAACCGCTAAAATATAGACTAGGAAACTGAAAAAAAGCTAGAGAGGACGTTGTTCCTACACAAGGACGAAAAGTGGGCGTTTTCTCTTCAAGGGTTTCTCTCGGGGATTCTGACATATCTTTGTTATGATGATGAAATAGAACGAGTAATTCCAAGTTTTGTCTAAACAGCACATATGCGGGGTGATTTTGAAAATAATTAATTTCGGTGGGCCAGAATGCGAGACACGTTAGATAACCGACTGGGAGCGAGCGAGACAGTGGGTCGGCGCGCGCCGGCTCCGCTATTGATCGTGGGGAATGACGCCCGGGGTGACCCAAATAGAGCCTTCGTGTACCCCCTCCCTCCAACCAAGCATGCCCCCTCGCTGACACCCTTCACCCGCCCGCGCCGGCCGCTCGACGACGAATTTTCATATCAGCCGGTCCTTCACGGCGAAGGAATGGCCCGCCATGCCCGACTAAAATACTAATGCCTTTACATAATACATCATGAGTACCCCTGATAAATTATCATCGTTTAGAATCTTTCTAACCTGCCATTTACTTATTTATCATGATGTTCTTTCACCTTTTTTTCTGAATATTTTGTAAAGCTTAGATTTATCTGTTCTGGGAAAGAACAAAAGGTTTTCGCACGACGTAGACTGATAGTCTTACTTTTCAACTGTGATCAAACTACGTGCTTTCAGTTCCGCTATTAATTTATTAAATACTAGCTTCCACCCGCGGCGTGGCGTGGCTTCGCTCGCGTGGTACTTACCTAAAAAGTAGCCTTTATGCTATTCCAAGTAAAGAACTTTATCTATTCCAAGTTTCAACGGAATCGTTTGAGCCGTTACAACGTGATTGAATAACAAACATCTAAACATCCAAAACTCCTCGCAAACTTTCGCATTTATAATATTAGTAGGATTTCAAATGGAGCATAATAATTAACAACAATGTCTACGTTTCACCCAGATGTCCCTAAAATTATTACTCAAACATCTGTTATTTTAATAGCTCCAGTTTTCATCTTTCTATACATATAATAAAACAGTAAATACCAAAATTCTGTACATAAGTTTTTTCATCAAAAACTTGTTTAGGAGATCATAAATAAAATGTCGCAAAAAATGTTTCTGTCTGTTTATTTTTCAAAATATTCACATTTAAATATGTAAAAAAAAAGATATTTGAATTAGAAGAAAGCCTGATTTTCACATAGTTACGAAGCCTGGTAACGAACGTACAGTATAACTCCACGCGAGTGAAACCACGCAGGTACAGCTAGTCTTTCATAAATCTTTATAGTCACTCAGCTACCCAATGCTAGCCCTCAGGGGAATTATATTGCATACTTACTTCACTACTAGTGAAAAACGGATTTTCGTAATGAGTTCAATGCAGTGAGTGCGCACACAGACACTGACCTACGCCCGGGAATCGCCGGGTCGCTGCGCCGCGGTGCATGCGTACTATTACTTTGCCATTGTAATCGCTGACATATTGCAATGTATTGATCGCTATTTACGATACCTGGAACACTTCGAGCCACCCTACGATGTATAATAAATGGCTCCCCCACCGCTTTAGACTAATTAAACAAAGATAAATGAATCCAATAGCACTTTCAAAATGTATATGAAACACAATTGGATCAGCAATAAAGCCACGAATACTAGATGTATATCGCGCAGAAATGAGTACAATCTCAACTGAAACAATGAGGAGAAAAATCCTTTTGTTTCGTCGACGTCCCCGTCCAGGCTGGTAAAATGAAAAATAAGCGCACAGGCGGGGCACGACGGACGCTGAAATTGAAAAGTGTGCAATTTTGCGTTTTATTCTGCCTAGAGGCATAGAATGCAGGAGATTGCAAATAAAATGTAGCCACTGCTATTGCTTTTACAACACTGTTGACTTAAATGTGTTGACTGTGCTGCAACATTGAAGTAACCCTAAAGTAAAGTTAACGTAACCAAGATTATCTATCAATCTAGATGAGCTTAAGATAGGCCACATACATATTCCTGGCCCCAAACTAGGTCTCCCTGTATCGTGATTAGAAACTACGTGTACACTGATCATGCGAACATTTTTTCCGGCATCTTAGTCGCGCGCTTACCCAGCATGCCACCGAGTTCATCAAAAATCATCACGTGCACAAGCACCGTGGTGGGGTAGCGATACGTCTATGTTTGCTGACGTGTCATTACTGAGTGGGTGGCTTCAAGAGCCGGAAATTAGTATCTGACAGGTGCGGTTGCTGACTCTCCCCGGAAATCTGTTATCGCTGCCCACTTGACTAACCAAGAATTAAAAATATTTAGTAATGATCATATCAGCCATTATCCTGTTTTAAGGAAATTTAACAGCAAGTTTAGTTTTTATTTCATTAATCAGGTATTTATTTCAATATAATCACTAGGATCACTTTCACCACCAACTCAACTTTTCGGACTCTATTGCATTGCATAAGTAAGATTGTACAACAAAAGCTGTAACTGCACTCTCCAACCCTCGTACCCAGCTTAGTGAGTATGGGCAGATCCCCCCATATGATAGGAATTCGCTCTGGAAATCTGTGTTGCCATGTTCAGCAGAGTACCTACGTCCTACGGCTGAAATGATGATGATACAAAATTTATTGAAATCAAACGGGTGTTTATCTCGTATTGCCTGCACGCGATTGTTGTATTTACCTCTCTGGTACTGGATGTAAAGCTTGAAGGCTTACTTCGACTCTTGCTGAATATTTATAGTGCATTAATAGCTATGGTTATAATCTAAAATACGGACCATTAAAGGTGCTACTGGTTGTTGAATATTACATCGGGAGTAAGACGAATTACCTCAGCACAACTATTTATCGAAAGGACTATGCATCTTTTCTCGTTCACCTAATTCAACGACCAGCTGCCGTCTCCCAAGAGTAAAGACACGTTCCAAGCTTTTTGAGTCGGCAAAACTTAGCAAATCCTCGAAAGCCGTTAAGTCCACACTACCACAATTTCAAAGTCTCAAGGACGTGTCACGCAATTTACTGCTTATATTCAGACAAAGGCTTAAATGAACCCGAATAATACGTCTGAAAGCCCTTTTCAGTTGTAGTATAACTCGACCAGAGGTAATAAATTATGCGTGTACCAGAAACCAAGACTTGCGGATTTGGGCGGTGCGGCGGTGTTGAGCTTTCATGAGCCCTCATCTCGAAGTATAAAATATATAATACTGATACAAATTAGTTATGTACGAAGGTTAGTCATAATCGAAATATTCGTACTATGAAACCGGCGTAAATCATAGAAGAATATAAAATTTGCGAACTATAAAATTGCCATACTCATCTCTGAAAATAGTCCTGTGATTTTAAGATTTAGTTACATAACGAAATGATCTAAATTCGGCGCAAATGTGAGACTACATTAATGATCGTGAGTCTCGCTTTTTAGTGAAATATTCTTCCTGCTGATAAAACCTTTTCTACATTCGATAAGGCAGGGCGCGCCGAGCGAGGCATCCTTCCGTCCGCTTTCCTCGCCGCATCGCCGCCTAACCAGTAAAGTGCCTAATAAAAATTTACAAACGCCATCGGAGTCACAGCTTTAATGTTCTAGGTATTCAATAATACCTTCAAATCTGGGTAAATTGAGTGTAAATTTAAAAGTAACTTATCGGATATATTCGTGGTAGATCCTGGGTAAAATATTCTTTTGGGTTTTGACAATGTGCATTAATGTGGGTAAATTGAGTATAAATTACAAAGTAACTGATCGGATATATTCGTGGTAGATCCGGGATAAGATATTCTTTTGGATTTTGATAAGGTGCATAATCGGGAAAGGAAGGAAGGCTGTCGATCAGCAGGGCTGTCATCGTACCGGTTGTGGAAGGTTACGAGCGTTGATGGGCGGGCGGGCGCGGCGCAGCGATGGCGCGGCGGCGGCGACAGAGGGCGCCGTGCGCAGCGGGCTGCGCGCGGCGGTGGCAGCCGCGGCGCTGGCGTCGTGACGCAGTGTGACGTCAGTGCGCCGTCGGTTCGATACGCGCCGGCCCCATCGTCAGTCGCCGCCCGAACCAGGCCGCCGAACGACGCGCCCTACGCGCCTCCGCCCCGCGCACTCTCTCATACCGGGTTTTAGTTTCATACCACGATGACATAGCCCCAGTGCCGCTCGAAGAGGCTACGTGAAAGCGCACACGTTTTTAAGTTTTTTCGTTGGAACGCGGATACCGTAAAGGTCCCCCATTGTTGCAGAACTAGCGACAACCCACCCCACACAGTAGAGGGAAAGAGGCGAGACCGAGAGGCGGTTTGCTCCTTTTTATCCGCCTTTACATAAAGACTAAAGAAAATGGGCGAGGTGAGTTCGGTGCTTGCTGTAGTGCTTGCCTTAGCCTTTACAGTAGCCCGACGACGACGTCGTGATGAAGTGCATTCGTGAAGGTGCAAGTGCATGTCGCTATCAGTGAGTGCAGCAAGGTATCGCCGAAGGAGCTCGCCCGTCCGATAGCATTGCTCGACAGCTTCTGGTAGTGCTTGAGACCCCAGAATCCTTCTCCATGTCAATTTATACTCATAACCCCATTATTGCATTCCCGCAACCTTTATTTCGCTATCAATGTCCAAACTCATTCCGTGCACGAAATTCGTTCAAAGTTATAATTTCATGCTTGAATTTCGTTTTTTTTTATTACAGCAAAGCTAGTTCATTTTGTATCGCATTGTTCTCCATCATCCATTTCCGCATCCTGAATATTTATTGTTTAAATTAGAATGACAAGAAAATGTTCTATAATTTTATAGAAGACAGCGCCGCCGGTCGCGTTGCGTAACTTGGCGTATCGATCTTTGCGGCGGAGAGCGAGACCGCTCTGGTCTCTCATATGCCATCGTTCAATCACTTCCTTGTTACATCCATACACCTACAAAACTATTCCAGAAAATGGCCTAGCTATGATTATTTTGTGAAAGTACTTTCCTGGATTAAAATTTCTAAGAATCATGATTTCAACATGAAAAATCTTAAATAGAATTGACAGATTCGGGGATTTCTTTAATTATATTTACGTTTCAAGAAATTCCATAATTCCATCGGCTCTTTGTTATTATTACCCTGTTACTGAATTAACTAGAATAAACATGAATCAGATATAATAACATAAATCCTTCGTGGAATCTATCTCGTACAAATCCGTCTTGAAGTCTCAATCTACTTTAAAGAAATAGTGAAAATTTGAACTTAAAGAATTGGTCTGAAAAAAATGAGTAAAAAAATTTCGGATATTTTAAGCCCATTACAAATCTTCTTTTTCAAATTGATAACACATAAAAAATACCTGAATAACTAAATGAGGATCAAAATCGAAATTCATTGGTATTGAAGTTGCCATAAGTCTGTTAGATTCCCGATTCCCACAGTCCACATGAGGCCGTACAACACATTTGCCGGGAAAAGATTCCATTCCTCTCTAGGTGTTCTGAAGGAAGTGGAGCCAGCCGTGCTTCGGGCACTACAACTGCAAGAGCTCCGAAGGTTTATTAGAAAATTGCCTTGTCATTATGTCATTTAAATCGCATAGAGTACCGTCGCTCCATTGGAGTATTTCCTTCATCCTTTATGACGACAGCACGCATCAATTAGGTTGGCAGACGTGATCCTTGGCTGTTTCCTAAGTAACAGATGATCATATGACTTAGTTATGAGATTTTTTTTCTGATCTCCAATCTCTGCGAACTGATTTAAGAAAAAGTACGTATGGTGAGGATGTATGTGACAGTTATGTGACTTCCACCCAATCTGCCGAACCCATTCAATATCATATGATAAACCATTGAAGCATAGTTTTCATGCTTTAACTAAATCTTACTAGATTATAGACTTGGATGGATAGATGAATGAATGGATGGATGTATGGATGGATGGATGGATGGATGTATGTTTGTTACTTAGTCACGCGAGACCGGCTGAAAACGGTAATTGGTCTCAACTAAAATTGCATATTTTCGTTCCATAAAATGAGTTCCAGTGATCCGTAACCTCATAAGATGAAACGTTGCCGATGTTTCAAAAATCCCACTCCTATTTTAACCAGGATATTCAAAATAAAATAATCTATCCTTTCTAAAAGTATGCATGTCTGATTTATGGGTCTATTTTGCTTGTGAGAGAAATATTTTTTTGGATTTCAATTATAGTGTTCAATTTAGCGACCCTGACGACTGTTCCTTCCTGGGTTAACACTATAATCACTTTTTCCAATGATGAAACCGCATTAAAATCCATTTAAAAGTTTTAAGCGAATACGGGATTTTGACTATGTTTTGTACTATTTTAGAGATTAGAGATGTATCCTGTTAAATATTCAAAACTAGTTGTGCTGTCCTTAACGATGTTAACTTTCGTAAACTCTTCCTTGTTTTTATGAAACTGGGTTAAGACTAGGACTAACTAAACCCTGGTTTTGTGACGTGTTCTTTCATACAGTTGCTTTATGCTAAATGTATGAAATGATAGAATAGCTCAAAAAAATTACTGTCAAAATAGATGATGTAACGGATATCTACCATCTCCCATCTCAAAAAGTTTATTTGCCTGCAAGGCCAGGTATCATTTGGTTCAATCCCTACCCACATGCTGATGTCATTGGCGACCTTTGCCTTGAGTTTAAACTGACTCTCAACTACATTGTACTACTACAACTGTATTCAGTTATTTACAACTATGGGCCAGTGGTATTATTGTCAGTCAATGTTCATGTAAAAAACGTACAAGTACTGATGGATATCGTAGTACTTATTGCTGTTTAAACATATTACAAAGGAACGGTCATAAAAATGTTTTCTTTTTAGGTAACCGTCAATACTTAACAACTTTGAAATAAAACGACACCTACCTACAGTTTTTACAATACAATAGTTATGACCATATACATCCTAAATTACGAGAAAGCAACAAGTTAAGGTATAATTCCTTTTTAATAATAATGTATTTCGTAAAGTAGCTTTGAGCCTCAAAGCTGTAATTTGGCTGGAAATTGCGATAGCCTTCATGATAAAGCTATCTCAATTTCCGATCGGCCACTATTCAGAAACCTGACTCAGGTTCGATCTAGGTCATCATCGATTTAGAGATAGGCGTTCTAGATTCCAGGGATCATAGTTACATAACAAAACCATTTACATGGTAGCCCAGATTATTCATCTTTAAATGGTAGTTTTGTAATGTAAAGCCATGCATTTGTTTAGGTCAATTATTTTTCATTCTGTTAGCTAAAGTTTTAGACATAACATGTCATAAGATACCTCGTTATGCTTAATCAATCAAGAACCTTCAGAAGTTCGTCCTTTGTTATTTCACCTAGGGTTCAGCTATCAGTTTTAATTGACCAATTATGTAGTTATTGCACTAATTATATTTTAAAACACTATTCTCAAAACATTTACATTCTTATTGTCGTTACCTTACTTTTATTGTTTTATTTGTTTTAATGAATCTTGAACCTTGACCTTGTCTACTTTTAGCAATCAGCAATCATATTTATTTATTGGATTATCACAAACAGACATTTGCAAACGTACAACTGACATAAATCTAGTAATCCTTAAATTAAAGGTAATCCCAGCATGCATATTATCATATAAATAAACTTTTTCGATACACAATAATGAATTATCTTGAAAGTTCTTAGACGATAAATATCGTCTATTTCGAACTCCTAAAACAACTCTCTCAAACACTTTAAACAAAGTATCGGAAAATAATCGCGTGTAGCATTGAAGTACTCGGCTTGATTTAGTGAAGTGCCGATAATTTTCGCTTGTCAAAATAAGTCGACGTCGAGAGCGTTTTGTAAATCTTCTTAACTGTATTCGAAACCATTCTAAACAGGAACACAATCTTTCAATAGTCTGAGCTGTAGCTTTCGCTTAGGTTTGAAATATTTGTATATTTGAGAACAGAAATGGCGCATTGGTAGCAAGTGCATCTTGTTGTCATGGCTGCAAGTCTGTTCAGGAAAGTAGGATTCTTTCGGTTAATAATAGTGTGTTGGCAGCGCACGCGGCGCATGGGCCGCCGTCAACCGCGGTCCCGAGCCTCCGATCGACGTCACGCTAGTCTCGCCTCATTACTGTTAAAAATAATTGTCTCATTCACGCACACGTCACGCATCTACTACGATAGTAACCACAAATTTTCGGTATAAAGCAGTTTTGTGACCGTGGCAATGAATATGCGGTCGCTGGCTTTTTGACATTTGTTTAGCATTGATTCATAAGTCACTGTATCACATTCGCGCTATCTGTGTGTTGTTTCGTCATTATTTTTTGTTTGCGAATGTGTACAATAAATTTCCATGCAGTGCAGTTTCGAGATAAGTTCTCGAATATTTATTTTCTTCAACAGTTATTGAACTTTAGTTCAGAAGCTCAAACTTTTTAAATGCTTTTCGTGTGTATTGGTTACGTTGTATTTATGGAGCTGTCCTTTATCATTTCTTTCGGTCCTACTCTACTTCAAAAATCATTTTACCAAACGATCCAATATTCAAAATGTTCCACCGACATTTAACTCGAGACATCTTGTCTTCCAGGTTCGAAGTGTTGTGAGAACGACTTTTTTATCATCCCCTCTGAGATGTGACCATTTTATGTCAGTCAGAACCGGTTCGATTTTCTATCGGATATTCCGGTTTAACCTTTATAGAGATTATAAATGCGGTCGCTGGGGCTCGGGGGTGGCAACCTTGTCTTTTAGCTATTTATGTCGAGGGTAGCGAGTGGGGGTTGGTCCGCACTGCGCATGTCCGTTGTGCGCGCCGCTTATGTAACCCGGCCCGTCCTCCGCTGCCACAAGCTATTTCGATATGTCCTCATGTTCCATCTTTACTTCCACCCTATGAATATTTCATCAGGCCGGTAGAGCCCGCCTCTTTGATGCTAATGAATCTCTGATTCAAAAACAAATCGCCGACCCACTGCCCATTAAACGATTCCCAACACAACACAAAGCAGATTAACTTTGGCGTGATTAAAACATCCATCACGCTTCGAATCTCTTCATTCGCCCTAGCGCTCTTCGCAGCTTGTTACAGAGAATTTTCTCGATAACCTTCGCCTGTATCCAGGGCGCGGTTTAATGAGGCCTGGTATGAAAACGTTCATCAATTATCGACGGCGACGGCTGACTTGTTTACGGCAGCGCGGACGCATTTAGATTCTGTGACATTACTCCCCAACTGCACACAATGCGAACTAGGTATATTACCTACGTAAGAGAGCGTTTCCGCCTAGTACCTACTATACGTCCACTTCTGGATCGTTTATTGCTTGGCCCTCGTCGTACGGTCGAACGATCAAATGCCGCAACCACGTCATCGCTTCCATTCGTAATACCCACGAAGATTGATAATGTTTCGACCTTAATCCTCGTCGACACTGCAGAATGGTAAAGCGCTCCCGTATGTATAGTATGGAGCCGTTGATGAATAGGTGTGCGGTGTCCTTCCATTTGCGCTCAGTTTCGCACGCGCAACTAGTTCAGATCAATTGAGCGCCATTGAGCTGGTCGGTCCCTCGTTCTATAGAAATACGCTTGACAAGGTTATGCTGCGTACTCCGTGTCACTGTGTGCCGATTCCGTATGCTTTGCAATTGAATGCTTCTAAATGTGTTGCATTACTACCTTTTCATTGTAATTTTTACTTTAGAATACCTACCGATTTGGTTCATTAAGCTAGCCACACATGTTTTAGATCATAGTTGTTATACCTAGCAATTTAGTCTTAGACAGATATCCGCATTCCGCATGTGTTAAGCCCCTATTTTATTTTACTAAATTGTTCTCATTACTTGTTTTACATGCGAGCATCGATATTGCATGTCATTATGAATCTGTTTTTCCCATTTCAAAAGATTTTTCATGCAAAATTGTTGCTCATTACCACCCATTTAATTCATGTTTGCATGGCCCTTAGGGCCGGCTAGTAGAATGTGTCTAGCCCCTAGTTGTGTTTGCAGCATGGCCGCACCGATTCCTACCGCGTCGCCACCATCGGAACCATTAAGGACGATAATAGAACAGCTGACGGACAGTACAAGGTTTTTATTTATATTATCATCTTTCATTTTACCTAAAGCTACTTTGGTGGCAACCGCCACGCAAGGGTTGCTCTAGTTTTATGCATGCTTTGGAATCCATTCATCATTTCACCAAGCTCTACCTTGAATTCATGATAAAATGTTTACCTTTTTCCCGTGTTGAGGTGAGTAAAAGCTTAGATGTATTTGATAAAATGATAAGAGCAATTTAAACGAAAGAATTTGGAAGTTCTGGGCTCGATTCCCTGCAAATTCCCGGATATTTGGATTCTTGCTATTTGGAAAAGGCGAAAGAAGTGTTGAAGCTATGTTATTTGGTGTTGGGAAAATAGAACACAACCAAATAAAATGAACATAATGATATGTAGCTAGATGTTAATATACTTCAATCTGCAATTTCACAGACACGCCGGAAACCTCCTGCGAAGAAGCGGAAAGCGGGAGACTTAGATGACCTCAAACAAGAGTTGGATATCGATTTCCACAAAGTAACACCCGAAGAGCTCTACCAAAGATTTCAAACACACCCGGAAAATGTATGGATATCGGTTATAGCAATTTATATTTGCATAAGGATGAAAGCTGGCGGTTTTTAAACCCACCATTAAATTTCAGGGCCTTAGTCACGCAAAAGCAAAAGAGAACCTGGAACGAGATGGACCCAATGCACTCACACCACCAAAACAAACGCCAGAATGGGTGAAGTTTTGTAAAAATCTGTTCGGCGGCTTCGCGTTACTACTGTGGATTGGTGCTATCCTTTGCTTTATTGCCTATGGAATTCAGGTCAGTTGACAGTCAACAAATGAGCACGACAATTTCACAACGATACACAATTTTAGAATGACATTGACTGTTTATGAGAAAAATTATAACTGTTGTCATTCAATTAATTCGTGCAATGCATAACTCTTGTGTGTTTCCAGGCAAGTACCGTTGAAGAACCCGCTGACGACAACTTGTACCTTGGAATCGTATTGGCCGCTGTGGTTATCGTGACTGGCATCTTCTCGTACTACCAGGAAAGCAAGTCGTCCAAGATCATGGAATCCTTCAAGAACATGGTGCCTCAATTCGCTACCGTTATCCGTGAGGGCGAGAAACTGACGCTCCGGGCAGAGGACTTGGTGCTTGGTGACATTGTTGAGGTGAGGTCATCCCCATTATCTTCCTCTCTCTCCGTATGTTCCAGGTCGTACAACATTTGCTTTTCATTAATTGCGACATATCTCTTAACTAACTTCATAAATTAATGTCAAGGGCTCTTGCCAGATTCTTATGATGGATAGGAAAGGTGTTTGAATACCAGCCAAAAAACTTAATTCAAAACAATACGTCATACCAGCATACCCTAACTGTAGCTATGAATGGTTTAACACGTGCTAAGTTTTTGCAGTTTTTTTAAAGAGACTGCCTTTCCTCGTTTACGATAAACATTTTCCAAAAGATATTTTGTTCCCTAGGTGAAATTCGGTGACAGGATCCCAGCTGATATCCGTATAATTGAGGCGCGGGGCTTCAAAGTAGACAACTCCAGTTTGACCGGCGAATCCGAACCCCAGTCCCGTGGAGCAGACTTCACCAACGAGAACCCATTGGAAACCAAGAACTTGGGATTCTTCTCTACTAACGCCGTTGAGGGTACCGCTAAGGGAATTGTGATCTGCTGTGGTGACAACACTGTAAGTGGCTTACAGGATTTGATGGAATGTGTTTGTCTCAAGAAACTATAAGAATAAAAATTTTGGTTCTTTGTTTAGGTAATGGGACGTATTGCTGGCTTGGCTTCTGGACTGGACACTGGAGAGACGCCCATCGCTAAGGAAATCCATCATTTCATCCACTTGATCACTGGCGTGGCTGTGTTCCTCGGCGTTACCTTCTTCGTGATTGCCTTCATTCTCGGATACCATTGGCTCGACGCTGTCATTTTCTTGATTGGTAAGTATTCTGCATTTTCAGATTATTTTATAGTGAAAAAATATATGCTACAACCAAATGTGGTCGTGCGTGTTTCGTGTTTCACGCTTTTACTCTGCGTAGCTAAGCGGTTCTTACTACAATACTTACGCTGATAAGATTTTGTATTACATTGAGACTTCATTAGTAATACTTAAATGTTAACCTTGAAATGTCTTCTCAAAGGTATCATCGTAGCCAACGTACCCGAAGGCCTACTCGCCACTGTAACAGTATGCCTGACCCTCACCGCCAAGCGAATGGCCTCCAAGAACTGCCTGGTGAAGAACTTGGAAGCCGTAGAGACCCTCGGATCCACGTCGACCATCTGCTCTGATAAGACCGGAACGCTCACACAGAACAGGATGACTGTCGCTCACATGTGGTTCGATAACCAGATTATTGAGGCTGATACTACTGAGGACCAGTCTGGAGTACAATATGGTACGTAGCCTTATCTAAATTGATCCTTAAAATTATTAAAATAGAGAACAACTTTGATTACCACTTTGTTTTTCCTAGACCGCACCAGCCCCGGTTTCAAGGCTCTCGCTAAGATCGCTACTCTCTGCAACCGCGCTGAGTTCAAGGGAGGCCAAGATGGTGTTCCGATCTTGAAGAAGGAAGTCGCCGGAGACGCTTCAGAAGCTGCTCTACTTAAGTGCATGGAACTTGCCTTAGGAGATGTATTGTCGATCCGTAAACGCAACAAGAAGGTCTGCGAAATCCCCTTCAACTCGACTAACAAGTACCAGGTTTCGATTCACGAGAGCGATGACCCCAGCGACCCTCGCCACCTGCTTGTCATGAAGGGAGCCCCTGAGAGGATCTTGGAACGTTGCAGCACTATCTTCATCGGTGGAAAGGAGAAGGTTCGTATCGCATCCAACATACATCACAGCCCCATTGTACTTTTTTCCTTGCTTACCTTACTTATGGTACTGAACCCTGGTGATTTCTCTCAGGTTCTCGACGAGGAAATGAAGGAAGCTTTCAACAACGCGTACCTCGAGCTCGGTGGACTGGGAGAGCGTGTGCTCGGATTCTGCGACCTCCAACTGCCCTCAGACAAGTACCCTATCGGTTACAAGTTCGACACTGACGACCCCAACTTCCCGTTGGACAACCTCCGCTTCGTTGGACTGATGAGCATGATTGACCCTCCCAGAGCCGCCGTGCCCGATGCCGTCGCTAAGTGCCGATCTGCTGGTATCAAGGTCAGCGTCATAAACTATTCAGCGCTGTGTGCTTAATTCATGCCATTTGTAGGTCTAATCTGAAATCGATTGTCAGTTGATTGCCATGCTTTGTACTGGTTATCGTTGCTAGGTGCTTCATTATCCTGTACTATCAAATTCAAAATGTATTTATTTCAATAAAATCACTACGATCACTTTGAAAAGTCTTAGAAACTAGGTGAAGCTACGCCTGTTCCTCGCGACCAAGCCTAGAAGAATCAAATCAGATCGTGTACATAGGAGAATTAAAATTCAGGAGTAGTTTATCAGCCTTCACAGCGGTCTAAAGATTATTGTCTAACCATAAATCCACCTCATCCAGGTTATCATGGTAACCGGCGACCACCCCATCACTGCCAAGGCCATCGCTAAGTCCGTAGGCATCATCTCCGAAGGTAACGAGACGGTTGAAGACATCGCCGCTCGTCTCAACATCCCCGTATCCGAAGTGAACCCTCGCGAAGCTAAGGCCGCCGTCGTCCATGGAACCGAACTGAGGGATATCGGCTCTGATCATCTTGACGAGATTCTCAAGTAAGTTGTACAAATCACAAAGCCGTGGTCAAACGGCATGCGATATGTCCTTGATATCCTTTCCTCTAATATTATAAATTAGCAAGTTTGTGGGGGCGTTTGGATATTTGTTTCAGTAACGCCGTAACGGCTCAACAAATTTAGATGAAAATTGGATGAAAAAAAAAAAATGATGGCATTACGCACGCCGGCGCCGTTTGAATATGGCTTTACACGATTAGGTTGAGAGTATCAAATCTTCTGTAGATAGTGTTCGAGGTTATAGAATAAACATCCCCGTATCCGAAATGAAGATGCTGAAGGAATTAATCCGATCAGCTTTATTGAATGCGAAAAGTTCTTGGTATTGATTTAGAAAATAGCTTTGGGAGTTAGTGCAATTAGCAACGAGGAAAAACTACGAGCTTTATGCCACGATCGATCATTTCCAAAGTTAGAAGAAATTACAACTTTGGAGTTACTTCGGCTAACTTTTCCCATTCATCATGACCCGTAGTTTGAGAACTCACTACTTTCCGACATCTGCATATTTTTTAGCCGTTTCCAACTAGGAAACCTAAAGACTCGTTTGCCAGAGTTGGTCACCAGCTCATACAAGGTGATTCATAGTATGTATACTATCTCGAAAAGAGTTATTCTATTATTCACCCCATAGACAATAATTCATCTACGACATAGAAAATCAAAATATTGCATTGAAATAACACAAAAAATCTGTTGTTTTGAGGTAGGTAATCTTGATGACGAACTTCTCTTACGTTTAATAATTACGTATAAAGACTTCGCGACCACGAACCGGACGACGCAGTGTTGGAAGGCCCCCCACCCGATGGACCGACGACATTGCTAAGGTTGCGGGAAGTCGGTGGATGGAAAAGGCTCAAGACCGTTCGTCATGGAACTCTTTGGGGGAGGCCTATGTTCAGCAGTGGATTTCATCAGGCTGATGATGATGATGATAAAGACTATAAAAGGATCAGAAACAACTAATTTGACATACTTCGCAAAAAAAAAACAGTTCTATTTTTTGAACTTATTCTACCCAGGTCGTCTTGTTTTTAAGTATTATAGATAGATAGATAGATAAATTGTTTATTTGACACACACACAAATACAGCACAGACAGAGATAAAAGCAAACAGAAGAAACAACAGCAGGTAACAATCACACAAAAGAAAATAAAGCTTAGTAGGTAGGTAGGTTAACAGTAAAAAAAGACTAATACAAGTAGCAATACAACATACACAAGAGAGACAGCTGAGCCATCTAAATACCGTTACAAGCGATCTATAGATAGCTCAACTGGTCCAGATCACTAACAGTAGACACATTTACGAGAGAGAAGCAGGCGCCTACCTCGCCCATCAAATGGGTGCCAACTGGTGGTTGATACCTACATTTCATGTGGTATCGTCTACGCTGCAGTGGGTCAAAAAGGTCCGTATGTGAGAGTAAATTTATAATATATTTCAGATTCCACACTGAAATCGTGTTCGCCCGTACATCCCCGCAACAGAAGCTCATCATCGTCGAAGGTTGTCAGCGGCTAGGCGCCATTGTAGCTGTGACCGGTGATGGTGTGAACGACTCCCCCGCTCTGAAGAAGGCTGATATCGGTGTCGCCATGGGTATCGCTGGCTCCGACGTCTCTAAGCAGGTAAGGGTCGAAGACATGTGACATGTGCAAGAAAGGAGCACTTAAAACCCTTTTCCTTTTGTACAGCACTGGTGGGGTGATGATAGCGGCCTTCCGATCCGTATGTTCGAATCCCGGCCGTGCACCGATAGATTTTCTATTCAGAAAATGTATGTGCGCTATACTAGCGCTCTCATACGGTGTAGGTAAACATCGTGAGGAAACCGCCATGTCCTAGAAACTAAAAATTGGAAGATACGTGACGTGTGCACGAAACGAGCGTCTAGGAGGCGCACTTTAATCAGTTTTGAAAGCTCAAGGCCGTTCGTCATGGCACTCTTTGCGGGAGGTCTATGTCCAGCAGTGGACTGCCACAGGCTGATGATGATGATAATGAGACGATTTTTAATTGGTTCGGTGTAATACTTTAGGCGCCTAATCTTAATTAAAAGTCCATCGCTCTTATTAATCGTCTGCTATTATAATTTTTTTAAAATCAATTGCGTTATAAATAATATCAGTCTGATGGATGTCAGAAACAAAATATTATCGTTTTAGTTTCCTGAGTAAACCTATTCTAGTGCTTATCATCATTTGACTGTGCCAAGTTTCTAATGATATATCGAGAAAACTAGAAATGTGTGCTTAAATTCTCCTGTTGACAAAGATAACAAAATCCCAAACGAGAGCGGATACTAACGTCACATCAATCATATAATCAAATTTAATTCGTATCTGAGCCAGGGATATTCCGGCTAAGGTTAATAACTGTAATGAATCGGTTGTTTTACCCTATGAATAACGTTTAACTGAAACTGAAATGACGTGAACTGTTAACGAAATATTAATTTTTACAGAACCGAAATAATAACGGGGTAACAGTTATATCCATTAAATCCCAAATGAAAAGGGTTATCGTTTATATCGGTTACAGTTACTATCGGTAACCGTTTTAAACGGCTATTTTTGAATAGGTTTTCCGATCCGGATTAAATCTGTACTGATCTGAGCAGAACAGATTTAACGAGACTAGCATGATTTGCGGTAGTGGGATAATTGTTTATATCAACCGCATCACGGTTTAAATAAACTGAATAGGTAGGGTGTGGCCTTGCACGGACGCCATTTTGTTTTACTTAAAGGACAATAAGGATACTTGCAGGTTATATATAATAAACTAGTTATAATAGATTATAATAGGTAGGTACCACTAGGTATATCTCAACCTGGTCACTGACCTAATACAGGATGACCAAGAAAGAATCAGTGACACGACAAGAAGAATAAATAAACTAGCTTTTGTACGCGGTTTTTCCGCCATATTCCCTACACGTCAGAACATCTGCATTAAAAGCTTTAGTGGAAACCCCGCGATTTCGTTCGCGTGATGGTATTTTCATACAAACTTCAACCTATGAACCCGCTTAGGGGTTGAATTTCGGAAATTCGTTTCTTAGTGCACCCCTACATTACAAAAAAAGCTACTTCCAACGTAACAGTTTGAATATTAGTGACTATTATTATTAAATTTAGGAGGCTCATGTAATTTATTCTTGGTCATCCTCTTCCTCGTTTTCCTTCTAACACTCCTTCAATTATGTTTTTTTAAGAAGCTGTCATGTCTTATAAGATTTCAAATAATTTTTCCACTTCTGTATTTGTATGGTCTTAATGTATGTATCTCATTATTGACTACCATGCTATAGTACTGAAACTCTTTTAGGCCGCCGACATGATTCTGCTCGACGACAACTTCGCCTCAATCGTCACCGGTGTCGAAGAGGGCCGTCTGATCTTCGACAACTTGAAGAAATCCATCGCCTACACCCTGACTTCCAACATTCCCGAAATCTCTCCTTTCCTGGCCTTTATCCTTTGCGATATCCCGCTGCCCCTCGGCACTGTTACCATCCTTTGCATCGATCTTGGAACTGACATGGTAAGTTCGACTTTCTGTTATACTGATTATGGTTGATTATTGAATGCTATGTTGAAAGAGAGGTTTCGTAGGCGATCAAAGTTCAGGGGTATAGTAAAATTCAAGAAAATATGACCTACTGATGAAACTAAGACATTTAACTGGTAATAGTTTAACAAGTTTTGGAGATTTGAAAGATATTCAACTTTTAAAGGAAATACATATTGATCCTTCCAAATAAATAAACGTCTAATTAAATATTTTGGTCAAGAAGCAGCACAAAATCGCAAGTCACAACACAATGCTTCCTTTTGTAATCGTTTTTACAGATAACAGTAAAAACAAACGCTCTCTTACAACATTATCTTTGACTTCAAAGTCATTAAAAGGATCTAACGTTACAAAATGATTTTGCAACACCTGTTCTTTCTTGCACTTGTAGTTTGTGTGAAGCTTTTTACAGAAGTTTAAAGCTCTAACCGTAATAAGGAAAAGCAGGTGGTGATTGAAGTAATTTTCTATCTTTCTTAACCTTTCAGCATAATTTGTGAAAATTGGCAATTTTATGAATGTAAAATTAATGTTAGGTACCAGCCATCGCACTCGCGTACGAGTCCGCAGAGGCAGACATTATGAAACGCCCTCCTAGGAATCCGTTTTGCGACAAACTAGTCAACGAGAGGTCTTTATACCGCATACGCATTCGTGTGTTGCCAATAACTGATACCGCCCATAACCTCGATGTTGTAAAATATACCCTGTTTCATTTGTCGTATTGTTCTATATGGATTGGTTTTATAGTAAAATTAACTACAAGATTCGGCCCTGTAAATAAATTCGGCGTGGATTTGAGCATGATTACACTAAAATGAGTTGTAGCTAAACTAATGTTGTTCCCAACGGTACATAATCAATGTTCATGGTTTGTTTGTTTAACTAATCCTTCCAAATTACAATGTGACTAGTCACCGTGAGGACAAAGTAAGATGGACGTGTTTGATGTCTATAACAATAGAATTTTCAAATAGTTGTCCCATAACCAAACCAGACACAACACACTGATGTCACCGTCATCTCATTCCATCACCATATTCAACTCGAGAACGATCATCAACTTCACAAATTCGGAGAATCAACATCATACCAACATTCGATCAAATTTTTAATTTTTAATATTCAACATCCCAATGAAAATCCAGTTGGACGACAGAAGTCATCTCACGATCAATATAATTTAATATGTTTTTGTTATTATATTTGTTTTTATAGTTATAAGTGTCAAGTTTTTGCAAGCATACGCTCCTGTGCCGTTCTGAGTCGTGTCTATCGTTGTTGCTTTTGTTGCAATGACGACTTCGGTGGCTTAGCGGGTGCCCGTCTGAGACGCAAGGGTTCGATTCCCGCTGCGGGACTAATGTTTTAATGACCTGCAAATATTAGTTCTGTGTGTTGTGGTACTCGTTTCTGATACCCACGACACAGGGAATCATAGTGTGGGGTCAGGACTATGTATGTGACTTTTGGGTGCTATTATTATAATTAATGTTTGGCGTGAGCGTCTGGTTGTAAGGCTTGCTGTGTGTTCGATGTTGTACACATGTGACGATGGTGCACCGCTTGTGTGCGAGTCGGTGGGCGCGAAGGCGCGCGTCGCCCTCCGCTCACATCGCTAGTGTTTGTGTAGGTGCCCGCCATTTCCCTGGCTTACGAGGAAGCAGAGTCTGACATTATGAAGCGACAGCCGCGTAATCCTTTCACAGATAAACTCGTTAACGAGAGGTAAAATACCCACGAGCGACATCCATTCGTTCGATGATATTATTCTATCTGCTAATTTGCTTGCTACCGTCTAGTCTTCAATTTTGAGGTTTGGTTGTTGCCTGCAGTGTGGACGGTGTCCTGTCACGACTCTAGCGCTCTCTTTAATGGATATTAAAGGCGACGAAAGCACCGCTCCTTAATTTTCTGCCTTGCGTGTCTTTTCTCTTTTTCTTGTACTAACGTCTTTCGTTCTTTCGTAAGTGTAGCTTGAAGTCGCAATGGAAGGACACGTTTCGTACATCTGAGCGCCCACTCTGAGACCAAACGCGTCGTTTCATTTATATGTGGTTTTTAATACTTTTTAATGTAATCTTATTGGTGTGATCGTGCTTGAAGGTAAGTTCGTTGTCTCCCTGTCTCAGTCATGCATGAACGAGCACATCTTCTAAATGTTTTTTTATATTAATAATTTATTTTTATATTGTATTTTTTGAATTAATTATTTCTTGTATCATATTATCTCCATGCACAACATGATACACTATTTGTTTCTCAGAGAACATCTTTATCATTCGTACTCTACTCATGCGCCGCTACAGGCTTCATCACACCACATATCTCATATTGTGTCACACTCAGCCACTCAGCTCAGCTCAGGGCTACTGTCACATCTACTTCTGTTCAGGGACAGCTACACTCGATGTATATTGTATTTACATATTATTATCAGATACGCTGCTAGGGCTTGTTTTGTAACTTCTTTCACCATAGATTAGTATTTCAGATAATATTTCGTACTATCTCTTTGAAGGGAAAGTAACAGCTATTTTACATTTTGATCACGCCAATTTTCCACTTTTATGTATTTACTAGCCAACTTTGCGTTATATTTTAAGTATATCTTAGTACTACTTGATATCTACTATACGTCTTCGCTAGAGGTAGTGTTTAGGTGTCGGAGAGGCGTAGACGAGGTGTGTGTACGTATATTTATTATGTATATGTATATAAGTGTCGCGCAGTCGGCGCCGCCGCCGGTCCGTCTCGTGTGTCTTGGTTGTTTGTTGATTGCTTGGTGTTACCGAAGGTGCCTGCTATATCATTGGCGTACGAGGCGCCCGAGTCCGATATCATGAAGCGGCAGCCTCGGGACCCTTACCGCGACAACCTCGTCAACAGAAGGTTGGCCCCGCACCGTGCCCCGCGCACCGTGCGGCATAGCTTACTAGTTCTCATTTGGGTTTAACACAATGCCTAGCCCACTGACGTCATATTGCATTCTATTATTCCAATGGTGACATTAAAGGAAATCATTTGATCGGTGCGGCTACTTGTGGTTGAACAGTACCATTGATACTGGAAGTGGAAGAGTGATTACCGTCCGTACCCCCCTTGCCCCGCCCGCAGCCTAGTTACTGGCATTCGACCAAATAATGTAGTATCGATCCCGGCCCCGTATGCGATTCGTACCTGAACTACGCAGATACACAATAAATATACAATGTCTTCTTAGTGTTTCTTCCTATAATCTTGAAAGCTTTTTTCATAAACATTTTATAGATTTCTACTGAAGTCTTAGAAGTCTATTTATAAATAGTTCTAGAGAAGCTAGTCCTTTATTTCTATTTCTCTCCGATCTTCACTCTTCCATATTTCAAAATTAGAAATTGTATAAAATTCAGCAATGCAATGGAAATGCACGTTTAGCGAACCAATTAGAGAAATGTTTAGAGATTTCCATAGAAAAGCACTAGTGGTTATTAATGTGTGAGTTCGTGTTAGATCCGTAGTGATTAGAGTTTATACGAATGATTCATTGTCATTTAAAACAAATATTTTGTAAAGGAATGTTTTAGGCAACATGGAGTGTTCGTAATATTTTTTTATTATGTTTAATAGAATATGTATTTTATAGATATCATCTAGAAAATTATATATTTATATATCAAAAGCACTATGCTAAAATCAAAAGCCACTACGCTGAAGCTTACAAGCTCCACTGACACACAACATTAGGCCTTCGTGAGCTTTCTTTTATATTATGTTCTTTTTATTTTCTGCTCTTAGATCTACTATCTCTTTCTCATACATAACACCAAAAAATACGCTTCTGCCTACTTCGCCGTATTTCTAACTTTGCATGATTTCTGTAGTAAGTCCATACAGGCGAATTGATCTTAATACCCTTTAGTCTTTGCATTATTTAACTTAGATTGTTCCGTATGGGTGATGAAATCGTCTGTGGGACACACAAACCTGTAAGCTTTTACCTAACTACCTGTATACTTAGGATCCAATCTAACTCGTCGATGGATAAACATTTTCGAATCAACGAAGCTGGTTTTCCAAACGGCGATAGATTCTTCCGCTTGAAAGTCGGTTGATATGATGCAACTTTTGGTATGATTGCGAATATTTCCATTGAAGGAAAAGTTTTAAAGATTTTTTTTGAAACAATTTCATTTCTCTTTCGATGTTGAAATCATATCAGCCATTAGTTATACTGATAGATTACTAACAATAATCGTATAATGCTTCACATTCCCTACTCTTGAATATTTAACTGAATTATCACATAAATATAATCAAAAAATAAAGAAAATCTGTCGTAATATACAACGTGATTCATAATATGCATGCTATCCCGAAAGGGGCTTATTCTATACCCAATTGGTAATAAAGTTTGATCTACCACTTTTGAAAATTCGTAATTTTTCTTTGAAAATACTCTATGCAAAAATTTGCTGTTTTTGTCAGATCAGAAAATCAGCAGTCTGGATGCTGAACTTCTCGTACGTTTAATAAACATGACAAAGAGAACAAAACCAGGATTTTGAAAATTTTCAGGAATAAAAATAATAATAATTGAAAATGTTGATATAGTTTTTCGCAAATATTCTTTCGTTTTGTTGACTGAATAAGAAAGAAAGTATACATATTATGAACCCCTTTGTATAAATTATCGCAGTAAATTCTATCCTGCACGTCACAAATTGCTTTATCGCTAAAGTTTACAAGTTCTGCGCTGACTAGCAACGTGTGCGCAGGTTGATTTCAATGGCGTACGGCCAGATCGGTATGATCCAAGCCGCGGCTGGCTTCTTCGTGTACTTCGTGATCATGGCTGAGAACGGATTCCTGCCACTGACACTCTTCGGTATAAGGAAGTATTGGGACTCCAAGGCCATCAACGATTTGACCGACTCCTACGGACAGGAATGGGTATGTATTTTTCTGTTTGTTGGTGTTACCACACCAATCGATCGTCGATTGATCGATGGTAGGATGGAACAGGCCGTATGTCGAGTGGGCAAGTGGTCGAGGTTTTGGGGGATGCCTAGTCAAAGAATACCTACTAACTATTATAACGTAGTATAATAGTTAGTATAAAGATGCAATTTTATTTATTTCCGGGCGGTCACCGCTCCTTACGTTGTCCCTCTCGCTTTTTTGGCTGTGTTCGCAAACTCTGCCGAGGGCAGGCATCCCTGCGATAATTAAGGGCACTTCTATTAAAAAGAACTATTCGTTAGTGCTTTAATACCGATCAACTTTATTTCGGTCAGTATCCGTCGACCCACACAAATCGATCGACGCCGACCGATGCTATCTACAGTCGATCGATTGGTGTGGTAACACTAGTCGACCAGTACCCGTTGATTGGCCAAATCGATTACACAAATCGATCGAATCTATCTATAGTCGGTCGATCGACTGGTGTGTTAACACCCTATCAAAGCATTTTTTATTTTCCGGAGAGAAGGTAAACATGAAACAGAATGTGTAGTGGCGATTTTGTTTGGCTTGAGGATATCGACGACGAATCTTAAAAAAGAATGTTCGTATAAGTTTAGTTTGATCTCAGCTGCTACCAAAATACAATCAACGACAAAGCTAAGATAGAAAAACTTGTTAATTGAAAAGAAAGTCCGATAACAACAGGAAAAATTTCATAATTAGAAAAGTTTGTCCGTTATCATTAAAATTGTTTTGACTTTTACACAATAGGTTTACGTAATTAGTGAAGATGAAGACGGAGAAAGCTTTGAGATTGTATTACGTATTCAATCTGTTCATTGTAACAAGATCTCACTGAAGCACCATAATTTGTGATTTCAAAACGGACCTCTACTTGAAAATTTTTTCAAGAGCTTCCTCAAAATAAGTTATTATTTTTCATTTATGCTTTGTTCTATTGATTGAATTTGTTTATTGTAGATCGTCCTTAAAATGAACTTACTCTATAAATCACAAAAAAAAAAAAATGTATTTAGTACGTTTATATTTATATAGCCGTGTTGGCCTAGTGGATGATTCCCTGACTTTCAATACGAAGGTTTCTATTCGAAAAATTCAAGTGCGCTTTGAAACGTGTTTAAAGGAAGGAAAAAATCGTGAGGAGATCCATTCGTCTATGCGTCTATTTTTTTTTGTCGACCCGGATTAAATATTTGCAGATCATGCAAACATTTCTCCCGCAGCGGGAATCGAACCCGCTCCCCTTGCGTCTCAGCCGGGCACTCGCCCGCTGCGCCACAGAGGTCAAGTGATGATGATGAACGTTCCACTTCTTATGGACCTCTTCGCTTTTCCAGACCTACCGCGACCGCAAAGCTCTCGAGTTCACGTGCCACACCGCTTTCTTCGTCTCGATCGTGGTGGTCCAGTGGGCCGATCTGATCATCTGCAAGACCCGTCGTAACTCGATCGTGCACCAGGGCATGCGTAACTGGGCCCTCAACTTTGGTATCATCTTCGAGACCGCCCTGGCTGCGTTCCTGTCTTACACTCCTGGTATGGACAAGGGTCTCAGGATGTACCCTCTCAAGTGAGTACCTAATTACTTCCTACTATTGTACTATACTACTTCCTACTATCCTACTCTCTACTTCCTTCTAGCCTACTCCCTACTTTCGAACTTCCTACTTTCCTACTCCCTACTTCCTACTATCCTACTCCCGCCCAATTTTAAATGTAATCAAGCCGTAACCAATGAACGGATTGAAATGTTTAGCATGTTTGTGGTAAATAGCCTGGAATAACAAAGATGTTATATTTTTGAGAACTTCGTCAATTTGGGGAAAAATTGCATAGACTGCCATTGTAGGTAATACCAGGATGTTTCCTGAGACGCTGCAATGTGGAGGATTTGTTACAGAACTGGAAACCTCGATTATGATTGATTTTGATGATTCTTTCTGTAATTCTGTAATTCTTTATTGCACACAGAAACATGATACATAAATGGTTATTTCAAAAGTCATGTACATAGGCGAGCTTAACCCTAACAAGAGTTTTCTTTAGTGATCTTTCGGCAAACTAGTAGGTAGAATGACAATAAAAATTGTGGGCAAGGACTTAATGTTGGTTCTGTTTGTTCGTAGGTTCGTGTGGTGGCTGCCTGCCATTCCGTTCATGCTGTCGATCTTCATCTACGATGAGATCCGGCGCTTCTACCTGCGCCGCAACCCCGGCGGCTGGCTCGAACAAGAGACTTACTACTAAACACCACCGACCACTGTCCGCATCACTCGCTGCGTACATTACCTTCGTTTGTGTTCTATACAGACTGACAGAGGTTGCGGTGCCGTGCCGATGTCGTGTAAGCTTCTCACCGCTTGTTAACGCAGTCCGCAGTCCACATCGCTCGGTACCACACTACTGTAGTACTGTCGACTGTCGACTATCTAAATGTTTCATTGCGTAACGTGACCGAGGGCACGCGGCTGCGCCCGCCGCCGCACAACCCAACATTATTATGATTGTTTTACATGAACTTTGTATGTATATATGCACAGTGGAGTATGAGTGATGTTAAAAAAAATGTTATACACAATTGATTATAATTTTGAAATCGTAAAACATGTTATTTTTGTATTTGGATCGTTACAATTGGAGTGATTAGTTCGTCTCGTGTTGGTGTATGAGTGTTTCGTTGAGTCTCCATCGATGGACGGTGTCTCGGCTGAGCTCGCGGTCGCGCCCGCCGACTCGGAACTTCATGTTACAGTAGATCGCCCTTCAACACTATAATGCATCTAAGTTAGAGAGTAATTAATGTAATACAGATAAATTGTTTTTCACATACTTATATAATAAGTAATAAAAAATGATCGTTTAGCGGTAGTTGATCGTTCGTGGATCGAGTGGGCGAAGGTAAGACGCCCGCCGCGCTCCTTGCTCGGCGGCCAACGAAAAGCATTTGTTGTAAAATTACCGGTTAAGAGCCATTATTATTATTATAATTTAAGTGAATTAGATTTAAGTTGAATTTTTCGAGTGAATAAAGTTTAGTTGACGATTCGATCGGGTGAGTGGCGTATGAGAGGTCGATGTGGAGTGCCTGAGTTTTAGTGTACTACTGCTTACTGTTAGGTAGGTAGTTGAAATTTTGATGCCGTATTTTCAATCGTAAACGTAGATAAATAAAGCATAACACAGACGCTCGGCTTAGAGAGCGAGCGCGGGCGAGGCGCGAGGCGCGCGGGCGCGGCCGGTGCAGCGGCTCGGCGCCGGCGCCCCGCCGCCCCTCCGCGACACACGACGCTTTTCTTTTATCAAATAATCTGATTATTAGCGATTTTTGTCAAATTTAATTAAAATAGTCTGCTCATGGTAATTACGTAAGATTTTATTTCTTAATTAAAGGATAATAACAAACGTAGGGATGCGTAATTAGAGATTTTTAAAATTATACAGTTATGATAGAGTCTGGTTGTTCTGGTCGCCGGTCGGTTCTTCTAGGAGCGCGGAGGGCGCCTCCAGTACATAGAAGGACCGAACGGAGCGATCTATTACAATTTTTCGTAACGAATACATATAACATTATAATAATGGTTACAAAAGTAAAATATAACATTATAGCGTCTAATAAAATCTAAATTATATGAAATGTTTATAGATTTAATGATCGTTTCTTTAGGGTGTCCTTCTGTGCTTGTTTGATGAGAACGATGTACATCTCACTGACAATAGTTGTCGCCAAGTCGTTGATGATATTATTAATGATCTGATCTATGTAAGCGGTTTGTTTTAACGTACACTGTAGAACTAACCTTGTTTTGCGTTCGACAGTTCTATACACAGATTCATTTTTTATAGTATTACTCTGTTGGCTAGGAGCGCTGTAAAGATGTAAGTGTTAATAAAAAAAACATTTTCAAAATACATATTATCATGGCGTTTCATTGTAACCGGTAATATTTTATTTAATACCCATTTATTTGTTATGTTTGTGTCCAATAGAAGTATAATTGATATTAGATTGTAATAATAAAGCCTTTGGTAAAACACCAATCTCTTATTGATACCATGCCTGTCAAGTTTCCTGCCAGATAAGAACAGAGTTAGGCTTTATAGCATCTATTCTAGATGATTTATATAGCGTCAAGTGGAACTTATTACTCACGGGACGCTGGGGTGCCTGGGACATGTTTGGATGGAGTAGGCTTGTCCAGCACCTATAGGTACCATCATCTCGACTAAGTCGGACTTAAACACAGGAAAGATTAGTGCTGTGACTAAACCGCAGTTTTCCTGACGATATTTTCCTTCACCGTTTGAGCGCGTGTTAATGCGCATATCAACATTTCGAAGAGAATAAGCCATTTGTGCACGACGGCCTTGGGATCGAAAGTCGAGGTACCTCCCACTAGGCCAATACGGCTCAGCTACGAACGAAGTAGGTAGGATAATTAACTGAGAAGCAATAGTAGCGAGACACAAATTTACATTTAAAAGCCTAAAGCTACACATAAGATATATTGAAACGAACAGACTCTAGCTAGGCAAAGTAGCAAGCTATTTTATTACAAAAATACAATACACTAATAATACAAAAAAAAAATTCTATATCTTCTGGTAGGTTTGGCACGGCAATACAACTTTGCCCTGCAGTGGGAAACATCGGGGTTCTAAATCAATCTATACTTTAATAATCAAAGTCCTGACTGACTGACTACGTACAGCCTAAACCTCTGGTCCTAGAGACTTGTGGAGGGTGTTTGTCTGCAGCTCTGAGTGCATAGGGTCCATACTGGAGGTTTTGTAAAAAACAAATACCTATGTCGTAAACGGCTATTAGTAGACCTTTGAAATTTTACAAGTAGGTACCTAGGTAAATAAAGTTATCCGGACTTATAAACCGTTTAAAAAAAATACTGAACAAGACAGGGTTTATTTGATAAAATATAAAGAAATAAAAACCTTATTTACAGAAAGAAACTTAAAACTAATACAAGTTAATATTTACAAAATACACAAGAAACAGTTGAGCCATCTAAAGACCGTTACAAACGATCTATAGATAGCTCAACTGATCCAGATCACTACCAGTCGGAAGCGTCCCCAAGACGCTGGCGGAATTGCCACGCTGGATGGCAATGCTAATTCGCTGGGCCAAATAAGAGCCAGCTCTCGGGTCACGCGTCGCTTCGATCAGACGTCCTGATATCTTTTTGAAAACCCGGAGGGCCCCGTTTCCCCACGGACCCAGGGTCTCAACCCCAAAAGGCTCAAATATGTAAGCCCTATCAAGACTAACATATTTGCGCCTTTTGAGATCCTCGGCCGCATCTGCCGCCGCACCCGCCCTAACTGATGTCCCCGGAAGATGTGTGCGCGCTAGTGTTTTTTTTTTTTTTTTTTTTTATTGGAGATGGTTAGACCTTTGACCACCAGCTCACTTTTGCAAGTGAGATGTGGCCTAAGATGGAGCACGCTTTACCAGAAGGAACTTATTCACTCTAGATTTGAAGACTCCTAGATTGTACTCGTCCGGGAAAACAGACGCTGGCAGATCGTTCCACTCTTTGCCAGTGCTTATAATAAAGGTGGAGCAGAAACGTTTGGTTCGACACTGTGGTATGTCGACCAGGTAAGGGTGGTAATTACCTGTGCGTCTGCTTGTCCGGTAGTAGAAGGGGGAAGGAGGGATGAGGTCATGCAAATCCTGCGCACAGTCACCAAAGTGGTACTTGTAGAACACTGACAGTCTGGCCACACGCCGTCTGTGTTCAAGGCTTTGTAGATTGGACAGGACTTTGAAGCTAAGGTAGTGTATCAACACAAGTAGCGTCCCACACCATAGGCCTATCCTTCTCCCAAGGGACCAAAGTCATACCGTCAGGCCGCTTACCATCATCACGTAGCAGACCATTCGTACCTATGTTTATTTGATTGCCAAAAAATTGAATGATTTTAATACCGCTTTCATTCTAACGCAGTAAAAGTTAGGAACCTTGTGCCTGAGGTCAGGTTCTGTCACGATTTTCCATTGCTCTAGATCCAGATTCGGAAGGCGGCAGCGGATGGGAGAGAGATCGTCTTCATCTAAAACTTCGTCTCCACTATGTTTACGTTTGTGTAACGTCAACGCTTCCTCCAATTTTTTGTGGCGTGGCTATTTTAAAACATCGGAAATATAAACAGTTTAAGATTAAACAAACTCACAGAGGTGCCTTTCTTTCTTCCTACCTTTATGTTTCTTTAGTTACCTATATCTGAAGGTGATGAAAATATTGAATTTCAATTTTTTGCAATTTTTCGTAAAGGCAGGTTGAGGCTTGTGTCGTTGAATTCGACACATACCTACTATTAAAAGATAGGTGTATTTAGGTTATGAGAAAATATGTGGATAACCACACATGTAACGGTTTATTTGTATGCAACGTATTTTCAGTGTAGAGTAGGTACCAACCGAACTTGGCGCCACTCCAGTGTCCTAATTGGAACGGTAGCTTAATCTGGCTGCATAATTTCGTAATGCGCTTTGCTTTTTCACATAAGCTAAGATAGTGCCGAGAAAATTAATATGCAGTGTGTCCCACGACCCTGCTACATGGAGGGGAAAAGTACTTTCGTTAGTGAAGTACATAAGGAAGTATTATCGTATCGATCCTATCGATAAAGTAATATCGAGACTTTATTGTTAAAAGTCAGTATACTGTATTCAAAGATTGCCGGGACTTGGACTGGTGCAAATAAATGGTTTTGTCAAAGACTCTTAATTTGAATTTTATACAAGTAAAATTTCGTACTTGGTAGGTACCTACTCGTAATATTTTAAGATTCCGTACCTCAAGAGGGGAAGACGCAACAGAACGGGACCCCCTAAAGGATAAATTTGTTTGAACGGCTGAAGGTATCAACTAGAAATTTATACGAAAAGTAAAGGTCTTTGAGCAAAAAAATACTTACCTAGGTATATGGCAATGAGTGTCTAATTATTGTGTGGAAAAGGTAAAAATAAATTGGAATGGAAGCTTTTGTGAAATACAATTAAAGGAAAACGACAAATTGAGAAACTTAGATGAAGTTTGAGAATAGGGTTCAGACGTTTTTGAAATACCTAAATTACGGGGGTTTTTGCGGTTCAGAAAATATGCTGAGCCGAGATTACTAGTTATAAATCACGTGTTATTATGAGACAAACTTGCCTGCGCGGCACTGCTCGCGTGAACCTAGATAAAAAGTTGCCTTTATGCTATACTACGTAAATAACTCTATCTATTCAAAGTTCAATCGAAATCGGTTTTGCCGTTACGGCGTGATTGAACCACAAACATCCCAACATCGTCACAAACTTTTGCATTTAGTAGTATTAGAATTTACGGTTGCCGCTCGATTGGGTTGATTAACAAGATGAATTTCAGACTTGCCGTAGATTGACTTTAAAAATAATGAACCTTCGATCATCATCGCTCCAACGAATCGAATTACAGCTCACTTGTAAAACCACCGAAGGCCGTGCCGTTCAGAGACGCCCTCGGCCTTGACGACAGGGTCCTTTTACATATAGATACTTCTGTATTGCTACACCTGTAAGCGAGGCTCGTCCTATAGCCTTGCCGAACGCCCCACACACCCCTTCGTGCCTCCCGCCTTCTGCGCATGCCCCGAGTCGTTCTTTGACAGTCCTACCGTGCCAACACGTTCCAAATGCCTTGCATTGTTTAACAAAATGACAAAATCCGCGAACGTTTGTACGAGGTAAAAAAGCGATGCGCATCGATGGTGTCCAGTGAGGCAGAATGGTGGCCAACATCGGCTTCATCAACTCGAATGGTAATAATAAAAATGTCCGCAACAATTTGCTCCAATTAGCAGGTTCTATACGATAAATAATGTTTTAGTGGAGGCGACAGCGTACATAAGTGCTGTAGCTGCTTTTGCGGCCGTGGTGCTGGTGGTTCTACTCTTCCTCGGGAGGAGGTGGTGTCACACCACCGCTTTCAGCCGAAAGTGCCGTGAAGACATCCTCCCTGTGAACCCTCGCGTCGCTGTCGAGCCCTGCTCTCCTCTCGACAATGTTCAGTTTGGTAAGTCCTTAGCTCTTAGCAAAGACTTTCCTTTGTCTACTTGAACCAATTTTTAATTTTAGCATTCACACTTTTTTTGACCTCGACCAAACCTAGGAGTTTGGTGTTGATTTGTATGTAGCAGTATTCGTTATGAAAAATTTATAAACCTAAGCTAGTCTACCTAAGCGGGACCACAAATCGAGTTGTCCTTAGGCAATAGTCATGGTATCGATTCGGTGATCAATTATTAAATCGTTTGCCGAGCCATGAAAGCGCTAGCGTGTAGAATAGATAAACTCATTAATATTTTCGTAGTAATGTAGTTCCAAGGACGACTAGTGCGTCATCGGGGTCCCTCGAGATTTACATGCCTATGGGTAAAAATTCTTTGTTGTTTAAGCTAACACCTTTAGGTGCTAGATTAGAAATGTACTATGCACAATGAACCTTGGTTGTTGCTGTGACCTGAGGTGCCTAAGTAATGGCATCATCGCATCATATCTTGCCCATACAAAATGCTGATTTAGTTTGGGGACCAAGCCGGACGCTGCAGCGTGGTTGTTATGACGACCGCATCCTCAGGGTGTTGTCACACGATCGATCGACTCCGATCGATTTGTGTGGTAGCTTTGACTGATCGACGGGTATTGTTCGATGAGTGCTACCACACCAATCGATCGACGATTGATCGATTGGTGTGGGACAGTCGACGTTGCCTGCTCCATTGTACCATAGATCGATTGACAATCGATTGGTGTGTAGCACCTGTCGATCGACGTCGACTTCCATTCTATCATCGATCGATGCTATCGATCGATTTGTGGGGTAACACCTTTAAGCTATTCCACACGCGGCTGACTGACTCTCAAAATCAGCTTTTTGTATGGGCAGTGGGCACGATGCTAGTTAGACTCTACCTTAACGCCGAACCTCTTATTTCAAAGCTGGTCCAAGGTCCATGGTGCGTGCTATTAGACATTCTGTAGACTGTCTAGGCTAGGTTACGTATGTTTTATTGACGTTGTCCGTAAATCTGTGTTGTTATAGATGCTTTGTCGAAACCGAACCATTATCCCGATCGAATATACACGTATGAGGCCTCCGATTCGGACGACGAGCTGCGCTTGCGCATACAGGTAATAATAGATGGACTGTGATGGAACGTAACAACTGAATGTATTTTGTGCCACTTGGAATATTTGTAATGTTTTTACACTGGGAATAACCAAGCCAGAATAATGATTGGTCGTGGGAGAACCCTTAGTTGTTTCTTAAACTGTAAAACATACAATAAAACTTTGACGCTAAACGAAACTATCGCGGCTCGGCTACTCGTACTGGTGAATGGAGCGCTTAATATAAATCATCATTTTTACAATGAAAATGTTATTCAACGTACAAGAAGTTCCAGATTGCTACCAAAAACAGCTGAATAATTAATTGAGTTTGAATTGATTTGATCCCCAGCAGATTTTTGCATAATGTTTACTGTAAAAAAATGACCAATTTTCAAAACTTGTAGAACAGACTTTATTTCCGATCGAGTAGAATAAGCCCTTTTCGGGGGATAAATATTATGAATCACCTTGTATACTTTGTTTTTTGTTTGTTTTTTTAATGTTGTTTAGCGTTTATTTATCGTAGACTGTAGACATAAATAAAATTAGTGAATATTATGCATGATCTCTCTTTGTGTAGCTTTATTAGACATCTTTCTCCACAATTTTGTCTATGTTACTTACCCAAGTAATTCATATTACGATAATAGGACAAAGAAGAGGTCGAATGCCATTACGAAGAGAAGAATGAGAACGTATGCCCAACAACGAAGCTCGACGTTGAACTGGTCGAAACCGCTCTACGTGAAACCAGCCTCCGAGATCCTAACCTCCGTGAGACTAACCTTCGTGAGACCAGCCTGAGGGAGACGACCATTAGAGAGACCAGGATAGACCAGTTTTCTCAGCGTGCAGAGTATATTCATACATTGGAGGCGCAGAGCAGTGTGGATAGCGATGTCATTGCCCATAACGTAAGGATTTAGTCATCGTTTAGAAATAATCTTTGTTATCTTCAGGCAGTTTGATCACCAGGCAGTTTGATCATCTGGCGCTTGTTTTTGCCCATTGCAGGATAACCCTGAGAGTCCGATCTTACTCGTAATCAGTTTTTTTTTTTTATGTTATACGGAGGCAAACAGGCTTACGGCCCTCCTGATGGTAAGTGGTTACCATCGCCTATTAACATTAGCAATACCTGGAGCATTGCTAATGCGTTGCCTGCCGAACTCCTCCCCCCCTTAAAGAGCTCTGGCAACCTTACTCACCGCAGGAACACAACACTATTTGAAACAAATAATGTTATTTGGCTGCGATCTTCTGTAAGGCGGAGGTACCTCCCAAGGCGGGCTACTCCAATTTAGAGCGAGAAAATCTCGCTGTGCCCTACCTCCTCCAAAAAAAAGTTTTTAGTCAAACTAGTGTCAGCTAGCGTCGTGGTACCCGGATAAAAAGAAGCCTATGTCCTTCTTCCGGATTTAGCTATCTCCATACCAAACTTAATCAATATCAGTTCAGCCGTTTAATCGTGAAGACATTAAAAACAGACCGACAGGGAGATAAAGTTACTTTCGCATTAATTATTATAACAGCTTCCGCACGTGGCTTCGCTCGCGTGGTACATACATAGAAAGTAGCTTATATACTATTCTAGGTAAAGAACTATCCAGAAGAATCTATTCCAAGTTTCAGTGAATTCAGTTGAGCCGTTACGGCATGATTGAACAACAAACTCTGACTGGCCTCATAGCTCAGTTGGTAGTAACTCTGCTTTCTGCGCTATAGGTTGCGGGTTCGATTCCCGCACTGGACAAACATTTGTGACTAACACAGATGTTTGTTCTGTGTCTGGGTGTTAAATATATATCTATTATGTATATCAGTCTCTGGTACCCATAGTACAGGCTATGCCTAGTTTGGGATCAGTTGACCGTATGAATATGTCCGGAATATTTATAAAAAAAAAAAAAAAAAAAAAAAAACATCCAAACATCCTCACAAACTTTCGCATTTATTTATTTATTTACGAAAAGTTACACCATTTTTACAGGAGCACCTAATGCAATAGTGTACTAATCCTTTAAAATTCCTACACCTAATCCTTTAAATTATTATTATTATACATATCAAACATTTTATAAGATTAATTTTAATTCATTTTTATAATATTAGTAGGATAGTAACTTTTTTTTATTAGGATATATCGTGCATTGTTTGGAAAAAATCAGCGTTTTAAAGTTTCTTCATGTCTTATCTTACCTTGATGTGATATTTCACCAGGACACGTCTCTGCTCTGCGCTGACGGCGGCAGCAGTCAAGAGCGAGGCGCAGTGGAGCTCACCTTGCTGTACGACGCGCCCGTCAGGAGCATGACGGTGCACGTGCTGCAAGCCAGAGGACTGCACCAGAAGAATCCTCCGCAGATACTGCAAAGCCAGGTCTGTGCCAGGTCATCATCATCATCATTTCACTGCTGAACATGGCCTCCCCCACAGACAGAGCAAATTCCTTATCATGTGGGGGGATTTGCCCATACTCACCACGCTGGGCATGCGGGTTGGCGAGCGCAGCTAGAGCTATCGTTGTTAAAATGAGGGACGCTGCTGCCCATCCCCTAGCTTTTTCCCTTAGTCGCCTCTTACGACATCCGCGGATAGAAATATGGAGGGGCCTATTCTTTAGCCGGGGCCACCACGGCTGTGCCAGGTGTTGCTTATAAATAAACTAGCTTCCGCCCGCGGCATCGCTTAAAAATTACAAATACAAATACACTTAAAAGCTACATAACAAATATTATATGATAGGTGGTTCTTAAAGTATAATCAGCCCGTTGTTCACAAATTAGGGTATACTTAAAAAGGGCGTTGTGTAAGAGTGTGACACATTAGTTGGTAGATAATAGATATAAGACTACAATGTTTGACGATAGGCTAACAAAAAGTGAGTGATGTGAACACATCATTCACATTATTTTAAGTTTAGTTACTTTTTATCTAGGTACCATGAAGAATCTGTGTAGTAAAAGGATTAAAGTGCGCCTCTTTGAGGCTCCTTTCGTGCTCATGTCACATCTTTTATATTCGAATGTTTGATTCTAGGACATTTTTTTTTTTTTTTATACAACAGAGTTGGCATCAAGCTTACGGCCCAACTGATGGTAAGCGGTTACCGTAGCCTATGAGCGCTTGCAATACCAGAGGCATCACGCACGCGTTGCCGACCCCGAACCCCCTTCCCCCCTATAGAGCTCTGGCAACCTTACTCACCGCAGGAACACAACACTATTTGAAACAAATAATGTTATTTGGCTGCGATCTTCTGTAAGGCGGAGGTACCTCCCCAGGCGGGCTGCTCCAATTCAGAACGAAAAAATCTCGCTGTGCCCTACCTCCTCTTACCGGCACGCATAGCGCACATAAATTCGAAGTAATGTCAGTAAGCTCGAAAGACAGGTAAAAACTCGTATGACTGTCAATGCTGTAGTGTGACCTTATTAATTTGTTCCAGGTCCGTGTGGTGTTGCTTCCCCTGAAAAAGCAGAAGTTCAAATCAAAGATTCGTAATGGTGAAAACCCGCAGTACATGGAGAGTTTTGTACTTCACAAAATCAATCCAGGTTATTTATCTATAGACATTCCGACTTATTCTGTAAACGAAAAGAACAAATACTATCGAAAATAAATTTCATTATTTTTTCTGATTTTTGTCCCTATATTTTTAAATCACCTGTTTTTGGTATTTAAATCATCTCTATGTCTAATTATTTAACTTACATAGGTACATCAATATTGCTTTATAAAACGTCTGAATAATTGAGTTTTAAATGACTTGACCCCAAACAGCAGATTTTTTGCATTGTGTTTATTTAATGAATTTTGAATTTCCAAAAGTCGTAGAACAAACTTTATTGCCCTTGTGCCTTGTAGAATAAGCCCCTTTCAAGATAGTATAGGTACTTAATACTTATTATACCTTGTATACCTAGCTTAAATACTTTATTTGAATATTGTCAGTGTTTGCCAGTGGTCGCTTGCGTAATAACTCAGGTAGAAAGTAAACTTTACCTATCCTCCTCCTCCTTTCAGCCGTACGACGTCCACTGCTGAACATGACCTCCCCCACAGACAGAGCGAATTCCTTAACCTATAGGATTAACAAACTAAAATCCGGCTCAATTTTGTACAGAGGATGTCCACGGCCTTGGTCTCCGTATCCGCATCTACGGATGCGAACGCATGCGTCGGCAACGGTTGCTCGGAGAGGCAGCCGTGAGCTTCGCGACCCTCAATTTCGAACTAGAGAACAGTCTTTGGCTCCAACTGGCTCCGAGGCAACATCATCAGCCTGGTTTACAGGTAAGAATTTTTATTAACGCTGTTTTATTTCGTTGCTACATCAAAATAACCGCCATTTTGATTTTTTCACTGGTGAATTTGATGTTATTTGTTCTTTCGTGGGTTCGAATTCCGCTGGTTAGATTCATCAGTAACATTCATAATACAGTCACGACATTTATAGCTGGGACAGACTAATCTTATTTTGTTTTAAAACACAATAATGATTGTTTTATGCATATTCTAGCGTGAAAGTGGATAATAAACCATATTTTGGTTATCGGTTTCAATGAAAAATTTCAAGAAAACTCAAAAAAAGAATGTATTTTTAAAAAAAACGACCCTGTATTAAAACTGTCTTGATAATGGATATACAAAAGTCTTAAAAATCTACAATTATCATTAGGAGATAAAGTTGAATTTGCCAATCATCATTAAAATGACCTTAAAGATCAAGGCTCGACCTAAGCACTACTAAGCAAACTACGCCACGAGGTCTTCGATAAATTGGTCCGTGCTATTCCAGCTACCGAAACTGGAGCTGGCGAGCCCGATGTCGGGCATCCTGGCGAGTCCGTCCATATCGACGGCGGTGGGCGCCCTCGGCGGCGGGGAGGCCTGCAGCCTCGCGCGCTCCGACTCTGCGTCCTCCTGCTGCAGCACGCGCTCGGCTCCCGAACTCCTACTAGGCCTGCAGTACAACGCCACTACGGGCCATCTCTCTGTCGAGGTAAGAACCGATGCCAGGGGCTATATTTTTTTTTTATGTTATACGGAGGCAAACAGGCTTACGGCCCACCTGATGGTAAGTGGTTACCGTCGCCTATTGACATCAGCAACACCTGGAGTATTGCTAATGCGTTGCCTGCCGAACCCCTCCCCCCCTAAAGAGCACTGGCAACCTTACTCACCGCAGGAACACAACTCTATTTGAAACAAATAATGTTATTTGGCTGCGATCTTCTGTAAGGCGGAGGTATCTCCAATTTAGAGCGAGAAAATCTCGCTGTGCCCTACCTCTCTAAAAGGTTAGTAGGGTTACTCAGGATTGCTACCTAAAACTGAACTTATAGAACTTTTCAGTAATTTTTCATTAAAAAACACTAGATGAATCAGCTGTTTTGAGGTCAAATCAGTTCTAACGCAATTATTCATCGAACTTCTCGTACATTACATAATTCGTTTAAAAAATGATAATAAGATCAAAAACAGCTAATTTAACGAAAGTTACTTAAAAAAATCTGTAAAGTTTATCTTATTGTGAATAGAACCCCTTTCGGGTTAGGCTATATTTTATTCTAGATAAAGAACTCTAGGTACTTATTCCAAGTTTAATGGAAATCGGTTGATTCGTTACGGCGTGATCGGACCACAAATTTTCGCATTGATTACCTAATAGTAAGTAAGATGTAAATAGGTATGTAAGAGTGATTTTATGTTTTTTTTTTCCTTTTGCAGGTGATAAAAGGCACTCACTTCCGCAAACTGTCACCTAACAAGGCGCCCGACACATACGTGAAGCTATGCCTCATCAGCTCGCTGGGCATGGAGATGGGACGCTGTAAATCTACCACCCGTCGAGCTCAGTCCAACCCGCTCTACAAAGAGCTATTTATATTCCAGGTATAATGTTTAGTCGATGTCTCTCCAATAATATTTCTTTAATATGTAAAATTACTTTATTTACAGAAAGAAACTTAAAACGAATACAAGTTAATATTTACAAAATACACAAGAAACAGTTGAGCCATCTAAAGACCGTTACAAACGATCTATAGATAGCTCAACTGATCCAGATCACTACCAGTCGGAAGCGTCCCCAAGACGGTGGGGACGCTTACGCTTTTCTTTAATTTAAATAATAATATTACTGTATATTATCCACTATAGATGCCAATTGGTCATTACTGCGACATAAACACGAGCGGTTTCGATGAAAAACCATAGAAATATTTAGAGTTAAACCTTTAAAAAAGTTTCTTGATGACAGATAGACAAAGTTCTGAAAAATCGCTTTTAATGTTTCATTTATGATAAAATGTGTCTAAGGTTGACTCGGCAAAGGCGTTATAGATTCTAGATCAGCGTCAAGCTGAACTTTTTACTCACTTACAGGACGTTGTAACGCCTGGGACCGTTCGCGACCCACCTTCACACTGAGCCTTCACACCAGTGTTAAGGTAGGGAAATTAAATGCCCCGCCTTAACACCAGTGTGAAATAAATCCCGGCCTTCATACTAGTGTTAAGGAACTCAGTGTGAATGACGGGAAAATGCTAAGTGTGAAGGTGGGTCGCGAACGGATTAAAGGATAAAAGGATTAAAGCGCACCTCTTTGAGGCTCCTTTCGTGCTCATGTCACGTCTTTTATCTTCGAATGTTTGATTCTAGGACATGCCAAATGTGAAGGTGGGTCGCGAACGCCTGGGGCATAGGTATTTAGATGGAGTAGGCTTGCCCAGCATCTATACCATTACCATACTCTCAGCCTAGTCAACTTTATCCACAGGAAAGACATGGTCAATACGTGTAGAGCTGACTAAGCTACGGGTTTCCTTAGAATGTTTTCTTTCATCGTTCTGAGCAAGCGCTTTAACATACGTTTTTCGAATGGAAAAATCTAGGTGCTCGACCGGGATTTGGACATAAAATTTCATAAAATTGGCCCCGAAAATCATGACAGGCAAGTTACTCTACCAGTATATTGGCCAATATGTTAAAACAACAAATTAAATTAAATATGTTTATTTTTGTTTTCATTCATTATGTTTGTATGCTGCAGGTGGCTCTTTTCCAACTAACCGAAGTGACCCTGATGGTGTCGGTGTGGTGGCGCCGCAGCGTGAAACGTAACGAAATGGTGGGCTGGTTCTCTTTGGGGCACAGCTCGTCCGGCCGCGACGAGCAGCGCCACTGGACCGACCTGTGCGAGCGACACGACCAGGTAACTCAATAACAACGTTTTTTTTTCGACCTTACGGGCAGTCTAAAGTCCGAGCCCATACCGCCTAGTCTGGCGAAGGATAATTTCTTACGTTTTGTCAATAACAACGACCTACTAACAACCTTTTTTAATGGCATGCACAAGTCGTGCGAGGCACAAAAAAAAGCTTTTTAATCAAAGCAAAGATACATCAGGACCTTGCCTATAAAATCCCGTGTGCAAGCAGCAATGCTTGCAATGCTGTATTTCAGTTTGAAGGGTAGAGAGCCGGTGAAATTACAGGCTTATGGGACTTACCAACGCATGTCTCAGGGGTCGGCAACGTGCGCGCGATGCCTCTTTCCATCAGGTGGGCAGTGGGTCATTCATAATATGTTTACCAACCCGAAAATGCCAAAAAGGAAGAACATTAATGGGAAAAAAAATCTAAACATTCAAAAAAGATCCAGATTGTTACACAAACTTTTTCAGATTTGTTATTTTTGGCCTTTTTATTATTAAATGATTTCGACATAATTGAGCTGAATAATTGAGTTTGATCTACTTTGTATAGCAGATTTTTGCATAGAGATTTTTCAATAAAAAATGTTTAATAAACAGAAGTCGTAGAACAAATTTTATTGCCAATTGGGTAAAGACTAGGCCCCTTTAGGGATAGAATACATTTATGAATGACCTTGTATATAATATAATGTGCAGGTCCAGCGCTGGCACGTGTTGCTTGACTCCTGACGGTCTGGCAATCAGCGCGACGAGAACGCGCCGTGAATCCGCCAGCTGGGGAGCCCCCGCAGCGAACCGCGCGAACCACGCGAACCACGTGAACCACTCGAACCGCGCGATCCACGCGAACCTACGTCTGTCCCTCTCGCACCGCCCTAAGCACGGCCGCGTCGGACGCGTGCGCACGGTTCGCACCCCGTACCGCCCGGTACTTTTTAAGGTCCACGGATCTTTTTGGTGTTCCAAACACTTGGTGATTGCTTTTGTTGTCATAGCACTAGTTTTCGATTGAAATGGCACGGATAAAGCACTTTGACTGATCGAGATGAATGTACGGAGGTTACTGAGAATTGAATTTATACTGAAACTATTGCCATGTCGAGTGCGCAGGAATTGTATGTTGAAAATTGTAATTTTATATGGAGGTTCTTCTTGTTGAGGCTTTTAAGGAAGAAAACTATAACAGATATGTAGCTATAATGATGAAGACTTGGAGCGCACAATGCATGTGAGATAGAATAGTATACTAGAAGGATATTTATTATAATAATATACTTATTGTCTACACATCCCAGAGTTGAATTTAGTCCCTATTATATTCATATTTTATAATTCAAGTTCTAAAATTGAACGCACGTACTACAAATGAGTTTAGAAAACGATATTCTTGTTCGATATAGGCATTTTATTTTGAAATTGCGTTTAAAAATTTAATATCCACAGTTTTATGTGTATTAGTCGTGATCGTTATAAATTTATAAAGACGTTTTATTCATTAAAATTGTAATAATGTTTTATATTTATCTTTATATATCGTTGTGTGATTAAAAGCTAAGTCCATTAAAAAATCATTAGAATATTAATAAACTTATATTATGCTCATATACTGATGAACTGTGGGATTACTTAAATATTTTTCAAAATTATTAAAAAAACAACATTATTTTTGTTCATATTTTTTGTTGCATGAAACATAACAAATTATATATTGAAGTTATATTTAACAGAACGTTAAGTAAAGGTAGGTGCTTAGTTATAGACAAATAGGTGAGTACGAAATAGATTTCAATAAATTCGTAGTCATTACGAGGTTTAGCTAACGAGGAGTTGTAGATTTTTTATACTTATACGCATTTCTACATAAGAATTAAGAACATAATTAATAGTACTTATGTATTTTTATTAGTTTGTGCATAAAGAAGTATATTTAAATAAAAAGTAGTATTAACTATGCTAGTATCGATTGTAATTGTCTATTCAGACCACTCTCCTATTTGCCTAGGACTTTGGCATAGAAGCTTTAGTTTCGTAGCTTCATTTTTATATGTATTACATTCAGTTTTTTTCTCTTGTAATTCAAAGCTCTTACTGTAATTTCTTCTCTGGTTTCTCATAGCTAATAGACTCAACTAACTCTAACTCTATCTAAATAATTATAGGCAAACTGAATGCGCCATAGCAGAAATACTATATCAGGTTGAATTTATTCAATATAATTATTATGAGATACATAACTATAGCTTTCTTATCTCTTTGTATTGCAGAAATGACCAATTTATAACGTGTAAAATTGCCTACTCGATTTGCTATATAGAGTATTAATTTATCCTTATATAGCGTAAGCATTATTTATCAGAAAGTATTATTACATGGAAATCCATAATATGTATTGTAGATATACCAATATTCATAGGAAGCTTAATTATTAAACGTTTTATTATTCAATTATAATTACTTAACTAAGATATTTTCTCAATTCCTTTAGTATAGGAACCTTTTTAAGTACCTACATAGTATTAAATTTGTAACAGAAGTTCGAATGATAGCCAAATTAGTACCTGCAAAATAAATGTTTATTTACTAAATGTTTAAAACGATATGCAAATTTTAAGTACCTATGTGATACATTATTTATTATATTATATAATGATATTAGAAAAATACTTCAGTAAAATTTTACCCTCACAGGGTTTAGGACAAAAATTGATTTATTACAGTTATTAAAAATTTACTCAGATTTTTGCAATAGATATATTTAATCGTTCGAATGTCTCGTTATTGTGGGCATTTTATTCAATCCATGTAAAATATTTGTCTTTAAACAGATCTGTCTGTAATGTTGTAGTGCAGTCACCTCTAATACCTTTCATAATTTTAAAATGTTGCCACAGTACTGGTCCCCAATTCTACTAATTCAATAGCTTCAAAATGGCAATGGTTCAATGGCAAAATGACCACTTTTGACACTTTTCGTATTCTGCTATCACAGACGTATTTCAATGGCAGTCATTGTGGAAACAATGGACCTTTGAAATCCAAGAAACGAAGGTCGCGACAATCGTAGCTGAATGATAATGGTGCGATCATTATCATTTGCAAGTCATTGAACGTAAAGATTTACACAACAAAATCAAAAATTATGCACCTAACCATCTACTTGTGCAAGAGTATCGTGGCATAATTTCGAAATTTATGAAAGGTATTAGTCGTGGAGCTTATTGGGGGGGAGCCTATGTCCAGCAGTGGACTTCTACAGGCCGAAGATGATGATGATGATTTATATGAGAGGTGAATGTACCATGGTTCTCGCAGTGTCCAATACCCATGACCCAGGGAATCCTAGTGTGGATAACTTTGTATGTGAGTGGGTTTTTAATGTATTTATGTAGTAGGTGGTAGGGCTCTTAGTTTAGGGCCCGCCTGGGGCGGTACCACCGTCCTGTCTATTTCAACCATAATTTGGACTTAAAGGCAGGATTGCCAGTGAAGTTACTGGAACATGAGATAAAATAACTCTGTCTCGTTTACTGCAAGTTTAAAGCATTTCCTACACCAAACCAACAAAAATACGATTCGTTCCGATGTACAACAAACATCTTTTTTGTTTGCTCGAAGTTCATGATATAGAAAATAAATAGGATACAACGGGATAGTCCAAATGGTTCTACTATTTGTTCTACGGTAGAACAAAATGGTAATTAAATCCAATTAGTCCACTGCCCAGTATTTGATGCCGTATGCAGTACATGGAAACAGTTTCTAACACAAGTTGCGACGAGAATCGCCTCGAGATTCTCGCAACCGAGAATCTTCAAGCAATACTCGTTCCTTAAGCGATTTGTGATAATCGTACCTACGTGCTATACAATTCAACATTTTTAACATCTGTCGACAAACTCTCGACAACTAAACGAGGCTTAATTTCATCGTTTAAAATATTCAATCATCAGAATTCATGTTTAATAGTTTTTCTTATAGTAAGAAGCCTTCTTTATCCAATAGAACAAAATTGTTACCAACCTACACATTAGTCGTGAGAATTTCTCAATAAACTTTATACATTTTCCTAAATATTGTTTTATTTCGAAATGCACATACTCATAAAATTGTAGGTACAGTTGCTTGTAATAAAATGTTTACACAAATCAAAATGATCACAGTACACTGTAACTTTCATCATCATCATTTTAGAAATAATGAGATTTATACATCTGATAAGAGGCGACTGTACCACGCGAACACTTTGATTCAAGACGTTTATATGCAGAAATAAGTGTTCATAGTTCTTCTTTATTAATAACTTAAACTAACTAAAATTATCAGTTTGCAATGAATTTAATCTTACTAATCCTACTTCCTACTAATATGATAAATGCGAAAGTTTGTGAGGATGTTTGGATGTTTGTGGTTCAATCACGGCTAAACGGACGAACGGATTTGGGTGGCATTTGGTACAGAGATAGATTATAGTCTGGCATATAGGCTAGTTTTTATGGAGGTACCACGCAAGCGAAGCCGCGGGCGGAAGCTAGTATATACAATACAATACAATAACTTTATTTCAGGCAACAATAGAATAAAAAACAGATGGAATTTTTCTTATCCTACGGCCCATATACATATATATAAACATAATAATACAAATAGCACCACGTAGAAACTGGGATGTGGGACGCAAATTGTCCGTGGCAGTAGGTATCCGCCCGCGGAAACGACGGAACGCAACACCCTTCGTTAAATGCGAAAGTTTATGAGGATGTTTGTGGTTCAATCACACCATAACTGCTGAAACTTGGAATAGATAAGAGTTGACTAGCATATAGGCTACTATTTATCTAGTAAGGTATTATGTGAGCGAAGCCACCGCAAGATAGTGGCAAATACCCTTATAACTACATAAATTACAGGTACATACTTGAGTAATATGTGAGAGAAATAATTGTTTGATGTCCTTAAAAATAAAAAAAATATTTATATATAGGTAATTACTTACACCTTTGTAAATCAACCGTTAATTATACCGCGACCATAATTAGGTATCGTGACAGATGCATGTTAAATTAACTAAACTTCATTATTTTTCAAGGTTAATAGGTACTTGTGATTAGACAAGGTGATTCATAATATGCATACTATCTCGAAAAAGGCTTATTCTACAACCAATATATTTATTTATTTTTTCATATTTATTATTAAGTTTTCACTGAAAAACACTATGCAAATACAAATTGTTTTTGTATCAAACTAGTTCAAACTCTATTATTAAGCTTTTTTAAGTAAAATTAATTATATATACAATATATATTATATATACTATATAGTACTATATATAATTTATTTAGATGGTGAAAACACTAAAAATATTGATTAAAAAAAAAAAGATAAACATATATTTTTTTAATTATATCCATATTGTTTGTTTTTTTTTGGTGAAAAATTATTTTATTGTTGATATAATAAGGCTCTTTTCGGGATAGTATACCTACCTACTTTTTACGGAACATATTGTGTGAAAATATACATACGGACTGTATTTAATTTTGTACTCAACTATTGAAAAGTTGCTCTTGTTGGGTAAGTACGTATATTTTGTTTATTATTTATTTGTATGTCATTTTTTTACAGGCACTGCCTGAACCTTCCTCTATAATCTAGGAAGCAAAATTCACGTAAAAGTATTACACTCTCACAGTATATAATATGTACTAACAATAAATTAACAAGTGTACCTTAACAATTTTTAGTATATTTCTAGAAACAAAATTAAACGTGGATCGACGATGAAGGGAAATTTTCGAGTATTGCTACGAAAATTCTGTTTGGAAAGCACAATACTGGGACTCAAATACTTTTATTTGTATCCGGATCGCTTGTCACGGTATGTTTTCATTATTTTTATTTATTTATTTAATTTAGACTAGATGTGTCATACTCAAAAAATGAATGACCGTATCTGTGAATTTTGTTATTGTTTTATCAATTTTGTGCAGCCATACAAACTACTAAAATACTTATAAAAGCTAATAGGATAGTTAATTAAAAAAAAATACGTTACACCTACGCCTATGCGGCCTATGTGTGCGGACGGCTACGCTGTTGCTACCTTAAGTCTATGCTGTTGCTACGCTACATCTACGCCGATCTAAGCTGCGTCTACGCTGTTGCTACGCTACATCTACGCTATGGCTAAGCTATGTCAAAGATGTCCTACGGTATTGCTACGCTGTGGCTACGGTACTTCTACGCTGATGCCACGGTATTATTACGTTATTGCTACGGTAAGTCTACGCTGTTGCTACGGTATGGCCACGCTGATACTACGTTAAGGCTACGCCAACGCTACGCAACGTCTTCGCTATTGCTACGCTGAGTATACGATAGTTCTACGGTTTTACCGTGTGGAGATGCTGCTATGACTGTGTCGCGTGTTTATCTGTTTTGTATGAAAAATCGAACAAAATTAAGAACAAGTGAACTACAACCTTATTCAAAAGGTATAGAACATAGGCCATGGACGAAGGTGACGAACCACGTTAACTAACAAGGGAAATACTAATTTAGTTAAATATTTAAATAAAATGATTTAACTCTGTGTTTCGACTTTTGTGAACTATTAAGCCTTTCACACACGGCAGCTATAATGTAAAAATGTATATTATAGCACGATACATCTCATTACATCTTTCCATAGAAACTGACACAAGATACAAAGATGTAAAAAGATACATTATCACTATCTCATTATCTGTCGCGGCTGTCTTAAGCACGAAGAAACAGTGGAGCACGTTGTACTACATTGCACTGCCACAAATGAAGCTAGGCTCAAAACAGGAATGCAGGAGGTGATCGGATCCTGCTCCTCTTCATCCACAACATTAACGGGGATTCTCGAACAATGTTGCCACCAACCCAGGGTCCTTCTCCGTTACTTTAAGGAATTGGGCTGGCTGGGGTGAGGTCAGCAGGGGGACAATGCACAATACACCCCAACGCGGGACGTCAGTGCAGATCTTATTCCCCCATTTAGAATTAGAATTAGAAGATACATTATAGCTGCTGTGTGGTCTCCTGACGGTTTCTATGGAAAGATGTAATGAGATGTATCGTGCTATATATAATGTATGTGTATATATATAATATACATTTTTACATTATAGCTGCCGTGTGTGACGCGCTTTAGTGAACATGTTTGTCCTTCTCCAGATGCTTTTGGAGCGCCAACATGGCGGCGGTCCTGTACCTGGCGTGCGTGCTGACACAGCGCCTGTACAGCCGGTTCACGGAGATGCCCACTCTGGTGATAATATATAGATATTACTTAGAAGTAGCAAGGCCTTATATATATATTATTATTTATTCATACAATACATCTATCATTACAGGATAAACCTAATACAATAGAGTAGTCAAAATTAAATAAAAAATCTACATAATCAAATCACAATTATTTACGCTAACATAAAATATATAGTGTAGCCCTCACGAACTCGCTCTGTGAACAGTGGAAAATGTCGATGCTCTCCGCCAGAATGATGGAATCGATGGCGCCAGAATTATAATCTGGAAACGACTATTAGTTGTACCTAGGCGTTAGCATTACAGTGTATTTTGGCCCGTGGGGCCAAGGCTCGTCCCCATAAAAAATCGCCTGATGGGAAGCCTTAATATCTTCCTGACTGAAAGAATAATCTTATTAAGAAAGCGTATCTACTATAAACTAAATGATTATATAAATGATAAAACCCCATGGCCTGAAGTCGCTCTGCCCCTCGACAGATAAAATACCATTTTGCAGTGTCTTTACAGTTTTTGCTTGCATCATATTTTAAGTATTATTTAATTTTTATATAAGCATTAGGTACATATTTCATCAAGTGTAGTGTGTGCTGCCCTTAGATCATTTGTTGAAGCTCACATTTGTCTTTTTTTCACATTTTTACAAGCTCTTATTATTTTTTTTCTTTTGAGCCTCACCTAGTTCGATCGGCACCACACTGAAGCTATAAATTCCATTTTGTGAAAAGGGATCAGCGAAAAAAATGATAGGCACCAAGCCGTGTTTGTTGCTGATTCTTCTAGGCTTGGTCGCGAGGACCTAGTTCACCTAGTATCTAAGACGTTTCAAAGTGATCCTAGTGATATTATTGAAATAAAAGCCTTTTGACTTTTACTTTGACTCTACTACTAACAGTCAAAAAAGAAGAATTATTCAAATGCAATGCTTCACCTCAGATAACCATCGAGAACCAATACGAGCCCGTGGGAAACCTGCCATACCCCGCCATCACTCTATGCTCCCCCGTTCAGATCACGAACAGCTTCATGAAGAAGCTCAATCAGAGCTTTATGTAAGTTCAATAGTAGTCAAAATTTTAATATTAATTTACCAAACTATTGTGTCTGTACATCTGTCTCTCCCTTAGGGTTCCGATGTCCGATTAGGAACCTCTTATAGTTTCGCCATGTCCGTCTGTCCGTCATAAAAGTATCTTACATAGTATATTACAAGGAAAGTTATCGCAGCTAAGTAGGCTTTAGTTTACGAGTAGTAATCGATTTTGTAATCGTTTCATAAAAGCTCCATACTACTCGTAAATTCATTCGTTCTTGTAATCATAACTAGATATTTTATTCTTAACTAACCTAGATATCTTCGGAAACCATTGAAACATACGCTTTTATTCCACGTCTTGCGTCCAGCTAGGGTTCATAATTTCATAATTTATTCTTAAGATTGATTAGTACACAAAAATTTACAAGTTTATGGTCATTTTTATATAGTTATAGGTAGGTGTTACATAGGAGCCTGAACTTGGTGATCCTGTGTTTCAGACGTGTCAGCACACATTTAGGCTCGTATTCAGAGACAAGACTCAAGCGTTGATCTGTACCTAAATCTCGATTTGAGTCGAGATTCTAATTCTTGAACAGTACTTATGTATAGATTCAATGATCACAGTTCAGCTGAGTAAATGCTTATTCTGAAACGTCAATCAGACGAAATCGTTACTTAAATCTAGATTTGATTTGACATTAATCAAATGACATTTTCGTTCCGTTACACGTACTTTGATGCATATTTATACTTCACTTTATAGTTCTGTTCTATTTCCACCCTGGCTGTTTGAATTTCTGCGTAAAACGGATCGAAAATTATAAATAAATCAAAATGTAAACGAGAACATTTGAGTACAGATTTGAGACTCGATTCAGCTGAGAGTAGTTTAAGTACCGTTCTTGAATAAAAGCTATGATTGAGAAGAGATTCAATACTTAAGTAGAGTTCAGCTGATCTGTGATTAAATCCAAGTTTGAGTCGTGTCTCTGAATACGAGCCTTAGTTATACAATTATCAAAAAATCACTTACTGAATAGCTTAAGGTTAATAGGTAGGTAGGTATAAAACATTTAAAAACATTATAAAACATTTAGGTATAAAAACGATACTAATTCATATTACCTACTAAACTTACATATTAAACTATGTTTTAAACTAATCCCAAATTGACTAGCCTCATAGCTTAGTGGTAGTAACTCTGCCTTCTGCGCTAGAAGGTCGCGGGTTCGATTCCCGCACTGGACAAACATTTGTGACTAACACAGATGTTTGTTCTGTATCTGGGTGTTAAATATATATCTATTATGTATATAAGTCTCTGGTACCCATAGTACAGGCTATGCCTAGTTTGGGATCAGTTGACCGTGTGAATATGTCCGGAATATTTATATATATATAAATATATATACTGAAATTACAAGGAAAGTTATCGCAGCTAAGTAGGCTTTAGTTTACGAGTAGTAATCGATTTTGTAATCGTTTCATAAAAGCTCCATACTACTCGTAAATTCATTCGTTCTTGAAATCTTAACTAGATAGTTTATACCTAACTAACCTAGGTATCTTCGGAAACCATTGAACGCTTGTCCAATTTATTCCACGTCTTGCATCCAGCTAGGGTTGGTTGCTACTGTGATTAGAATGCTTATCCATGTCATGTTATCCTTATCATATGCCATCTTCTCTTAGGCCTACCGAATCGTCTGCGACTGTCCTCGGGTATCAAGTGTAGCGTGTGCTGCCCTTAGATCATTTGTTGAAGCTCAAATTACTTTTTTTTGTTCATATTTTTATAAGCTCTTATTTATTAGAGATTATAACTAGATTACTTTTCTTTTGAGCCTCACCTAGTTCGATCGGCACCACACTGAAGCTTTAAATTCCATTTTGTGAAAAGGATGATCGAAAAATATGATAGGCACCAAACCGTGTTTGTTGCCTGATTCTTCTAGGCTTGGTTGCGAGGAACAGGCATAGCTTCACCTAGTTTCTAAGACGTTTCAAAGTGATCCTAGTGATTTTATTGAAATAAACGCCATTTGACTTTGACTTTGACTTTATCCACTATGTGACTACTTTTGTTGAATATTCTGGGATCATTCGAGATACATGACACAGATGGGTCATGTATCTGCTGATGCTGTACCCGTGGACAGCAGATGCTTTGAGCGAAGCGGTATCTTGATCACAGAACACTATGATCTTGATAAAGGCAGGATGGATAAGGCTTAGGCGATCTTTTGAGAAAACCTCTTGTCTGAGTTATCATTGTGTTTTAACTGTGCCTGTCGTAAGGGTAATTAATTTGTATTTTTTAGCAAAATAGCTCCTGACATCGACCTGGAAGAAGCACTCCCTGATATTTTGGGTCTTTATGAAGTACTGCCCAGCGTGAATGAAAGTACTTTAGTCAGTCTGCAAACATTATTGGACCACGAAAACATAACGGTAAGTGCCGTTAGCCTGACCACCATTTTCACCCTAACATGTTTCCGCGCATGATCTGTGGGTTTCAGAGCAATTTCTTAATAAATAAATAACACCCAATAGTCATATACAGTCTTTTTGGAGGAGGTAGGGCACTGCAAGATTTCCTCGTTCTAAATTGGAGCAGCCCGCCTGTTACCTCCGCCTTACAGAAGATCGCAGCCAAATAACATTATTAGTTTCAAATAGTGTTGTGTTCCTGCGGTGCGTAAGGTTGCCAGAGCTCCTTAAGGGGAGATGTTCGGGGTCGGCAACGCGTGCGTGATGCCTCTGGTATTGCAAGCGCTCATAGGCTACGGTAACCACTTACCATTAGGTGGGCCGTATGCTTGATTGCCTTAGTTGTATAAAAAAAACAGTCCTGACCGCACACTAGGATTCCCTGTGTCGTGGGTATCAGAAACTACGAGTACCTACTATGGTACTTCACTATTCAGCTACTCACTTTTCACCACTCAGTGACAAGTGACTCACGAACATTACTGACTAGGACCGCTTGAGTGACTTGTTCGAAATACTTTGCTTTCTAACCTAATCATTAGATCATAATGTGATCATTGATTTTAGTGTAGGTTTGACCTTAGATTGCAGAACTAATGGGCGGCGTTGCGCAGAGCTGCAGCAGCTTCCTGAAATTATGTATCTTTGAAACGAAACGCTATGAAAACTGCGATACCTTGTTCGTGCCAGTTCTGACCGCTCACGGGCTATGCTGCTCTTTCAATAACAAATACTATTTTAATGGGAAAATGTAAGTTAACTTTGAATTACAAAATACTACAGTTTTCTACGTATATATAGGCCAAAGAGCTCCATGACGAACGGTCTTGAGCCTTTTCCATCCACTGACTTTTCACAACTTTAATTATGTCGGGTGATCATCCTTCCAACACAGCGTAATCCAACACCTAATAATTATTATGATGTTAAAATGATCTTCAAAATTACAAACTTTATTACTAGTTTTTCCATCAAATCTGAGTCACGTCTTTATTTTCAAGGAACGAGCACGCTCCCAATGCTGTTATAAGAACTGTCAGGACCCCTGGGGAGGGCCGGGGACTGATCGTTGTAGCGGACTACGATCCTAAGGATGCTGTCGAGGGGACTATTCTAAGTGGAGGTGCTGTTACGGTAAGTTTAAACCATAAAGAGCCTTTAAACCTTAATCACCTTATATAACCCAGTTATAAGGATACGTTGTTGCAGGTGATGTACTCAGACTCAATAGAGTTCCCCACGAACCGCGAATCAACTCTCTTAGAAACCAACACAGAGTCATTCCACGTCATCAGCGCCGAGTATACTACATGCTCTGAAGATGTGAGGACTCTTTCCCCAGCGGAGTAAGTCAATCTCTTCCATATAACTGGCTGAAGAATAGGCTCCTCCATATCCTTCACGTGGGTGTCGTAAGAGGCTACTAAGGGAAAAAAAGCTAGGGGATTTACAGCAACGTCCCCTATCTTAAAAACGATAGCTTAAGAGCTATCATTCGGGTTTGTGAGCGCAGCTAACTGCGCGTGACTAGCGTGGTGATTATGGTCAAGTTCCCACATGATAGAAAGTCTGCTCTGGAAATCTGTGGAGAAGGGCTGTGTTCAGTAGTGGACGTAGTTCGCCCCGAAATGAGACTAAATGCATAGTTCATAGTTCATTCATTCGTAACAAAGGTCACATCATTAACAGTAGGTAATAAACCTAGATGGGTCCATACTTTAAAAGTAGGCACACAATTATCAACATAAAAAATTAAATAATTTTAAATAAACATAATAACAATCATAGTGAAAACTACAAAAAAATAGTCAATCGTAAATACAAAATTAACAACAATAAAGATCTTCGTATTCAAAAATTAAATTCAAACAATAATTAAACACATTTTATATCAATAAATTCATCATAATTATAAATTGATTGAGAAAACAACCATTCTCGGAGTTTGTACTTAAAAAAATTGCATCGATGGTGTCATACTTGTCTCATACTTGTGACCGTCACCATACCTCGCATATTCATTCAGGTTATTCTTTACATAAACTAATATAGATAGATAGAAAATACTTTATTGCACACCATACAGAACAAACAGTAAAAAATAAAACATAAAAACTAAACTATGTCATACAATGGGCGAAAAATAGTATATACGTATACTATTTTCTATATAAATGTTAAAAGACACGTTGCATCAATATATGGAGCCTGGGCCTGCACTGTGTACACTACTCTAAAATATGGCTAAGCAATAAAGTAAACGTATTTAATTGGTTATTTTATATAAATTGACTTCGTTCTAAGGTAGGTACATTAAGATTTTCTTCGACAAAGAGAGCAACACACAGCGCTATAAAAATATGGCGGATGGACGTGCGTGAAATGTCATTTTGACAACCTACATTTATCTGACAAAACAAAAACATCAAATCAAACAACATTACATGAAAAATATGTCAATGTCATGTCAAACGCCCATTATAAACTAACATGGCGGCCTTCAAATAGTGTTCACATAGTAAAAAACTTACCAGAAGAACTATTCTTGTACCATCGCATTTGTCTTCAAATTAATGAAATTGTATTTTTCTTGTAATCTCCTAGTTTTTCCTAATATTTCTATGTAGTGTACATGGACCAGGCCCAGAATGAAATGGCTCCTTTATCCCAAGAACCATATGGCAGAGGATAAAAATAACAATCATTTTGAAATAGCTTTACAAAGCTCCTTCATGTAGGTAGTTGTATAACTTTTATTTAAAAGCTCCTTTTGGACCCCTATAACTTACCTAACACTAGTTATTCATTAACAAAACTATTTCTTCTAGCCGTAAATGCTACTTAGACCACGAATCCAGCCTCCCATACTTCGACAAATACAGCAAGTCTGACTGTGACCTCATATGTATAGTGCAAGCAGTGCAGGACCAGTGCGACTGTCTTCTGTTCTACATACCGCATGTGACATCACATTCGCGGCACACCTGCAACATTACAAACATACCTTGTATTATAAAGGTCAAATGTAAGTTGAGCTTTTATACCTTTAGCTTCTATACCTACCGGTAGGAATATCAAGTCAAAGTCGAAAGGTGTTTATTTTCAATAAAATCTTTAGGATCTCTACTTGAAACTTCTTAAACTGAACTAAAAAACTGAATTTAATTTTTCATTGAGTTTTTTCAATGAAAAATGTCGAATTTACTAAAGTCATAGAACATACTTTATTGCCAATGGGGTGTAGAATAAGCACCTTTTGGGATAGCATACATATTATGTACTTAACTACCTTCCTTGTAGTAGGTACTTACTTTTTTTTTTCTAGTAAAAAATAATTTTATTTACAGAAAGAAACTTAAAACTAATATAAGTTAATATTTACAAAATACACAAGAAACAGTTGAGCCATCGAAAGACCGGTACAAACGATCTATAGATAGCTCAACTGATCCAGATCAGTACATACTTAAATAAATTCCAGTATCTGTAAGCATATTTTAGAATCTTTAACTTGGAAGCGCAATAAGTTTTATAATCCTCCGTTGTCCAGGGCCTGGAAAATGAACTTTGATTTGTTATCAGATTCCAGCAAATCTATGTACTCGTGTGACTGCTTGGCTGATTGTGAACCACGCAAGTATGCGGCGGAAATTAGCCTGGGAAACTTGAACGCTATGCCGTACATGCTGAATCAACCTTAGTAAGTGCCCATACTACTTCCTACAAATATTATAAATGCGAAGGTTTGTCAAATCACGCCGTAACAGCTAAACCGCTTTCGATGAAACTTGGAATAGATAGAGTTCTATACCTAGAATAGCATACAGGCTTTTTTTATGTAGGTACCACACGAGCGAAGCCGCGAGCGCGAGGTATTTTGTACTACATTTTAGATTAGTATGTAATTTGTATTAGTTTTTTTACTTACCTACTTATAAGTTACCTTCTTTAATATTTTGTATTGGATGTCTTACACGTTCTAATTTCTTGTTTCAGCGCTCATTTAAAGTTTAACCAGAGCACATTAATCATGGACTTTTTCTTGGTTAACTCTGTGTATGTGAAGAAGAAACAGGAGACTGTGATGTCTCTAACTATACTAATTTGTAAGTTTAATTCTATGAAGTCAAACACTTTTGGGGTCTCTCGATCTCAACCCAGGGTCCGTCGGAAAGCAGGGCCCTCCGGGTTTTCAAAACAATATCAGAGTCCCAGAAGCTTACCGGTTTTTGTAGAGGCGCGGTTAGCTATTCTCACGTCTCACGGTGAGAAGTGAGCAACTCACGAAGTGACACGAACATTTCGGAATCGGGCCTCAGGGCGTCTGGTCCATGCGACGCGGGTCCCGAGAGATGGCGCCTATTTGACCCAAGCCACAGATAACATAATACTCCCAAGCCAAAGAATCAGCATTGCCATCCAGCGTGGAATACCGCCAGCGTCTTGGAGGCGCTTCCGACTGGACTGAATCAATTGAGCTATCTAAATATGCAATCAGGGGCAATTGGGACCAGTGCTGCCACTCGACTAAAACAATGATTTTTGATATAACTTTCCTAACGTTTAGATCTAAATGAAAAACCGTGTTGGCAACACTGGCCCGATCTCTGATGGCAGCATAGAATAAGGAGCCGCTACGCTGATAGCAGTAGGTAGAGCTCTGCTCACAGAGTACTTTTTATATACTGGCTCTGCTCTATCAGGGAGACATGTAGAGACTTTCACGAAATACTAAGGCGGCATCAGGGGGACTTTTTCGTGATGCAGACTAACATTAAACCGATTTTTTATCGTTTCAGCAAACCTCGGCGGCATATTCGGGCTGTGCCTGGGCTGTAGCTTCTTCAGTCTGCTGGAAATAGTGTTCTACTTGTACCTGTTCATTAGGAACTACTTCCGACGCCGATGGCAGCGAACCTTTGTCCGCTTTATTGAATACAAAAACTGAGCACAATGTTGTACTTTTAGGTAGAAACCTACTTGGAAATACGATTTGTTTGAACTTTTAAGTGTGTATTTGTGGTTTCAGGGTAGTTACCTACCTACAGCACCATTTATTTAACACGGTGATATAGGGAGTACCCACTTCATCATCATCATTTCAGCCGTACGACGTCCACTGCTGAACATGGCCTCCCCTCACAGACAGAGCAAATTCCCTATCATGGGGGGATTTGCCCATACTCACCACGCTGGGCATGCGGGTTGGTGAGCGCAGTTAGAGCTATCGTTGTTAAAATGAGGGACGCTGCTGCCCATCCCCTAGCTTTTTTCCCTTAGTCGCCTCTTACGACATCCTCGGATAGGTAGATATGGAGGGGCCTATTATTTAGCCGGGGCCACTACGGCTTAGGTATAGGGAGTACCCACTTATTAAAGGAATATTTCAATAATGATGTTTGCATCACTGTGGCAAGGAATAAAACAAGGAAATTCTAAAAATAAAAAGCACGAATCAGGTGTATGTAAACAAATTTCTATTTTCCGTTAATTTATATTTACAGTTAATCGCTAAACTCGCTTACAATTTCAAATAGTATCAAATATATTGCTTTGCTATTACTTTCATGAAAAAATACAAAATGTACACTACGATGCGTTACAAAATGTTATAGAAAAGTCACATTTCATAATCTAGATATTTATATTATGCGAACCTACGTTATTTATAAAACTTGGTGTATATAAAACGGCGCTATTGCACATAATTTAGTGATGATTTGAAACATACATTACTAAATTTAATAGTATCCGCTCACTCGGCGCGTTTCTATAATACTTGAAGGGAATCGCTAGAACTAAAACCTAACATAAAATCAATATTTGGCTTAGATTTTACATTACATCTACGATAAAGCATATAAAATAATATTTTGGTCTAAGTTATGCGTTATCATTATTTTTAGTGCCCTTACTAATTATTGCCTTAATCTAAAATATTTTATTCCAGTGGTCTTTACCAATATAGCCAACTCACGCCATCCTAACATATATTTTATAAAATGTTAATACAATCGTACAAAGAGTATTTGAGATTAAACTAGGCCTTCATTCGCCTTGATTTATTTTGTTGTAAAATACATAAATTGCCTAATATAAAATCCACAATGGCATGAGTTGAATATGGACAACACAAGCGGCCCGCTCGGGAGCGCAATACTAAATCACTGGACATATCACAAAAGGCTTATAATAATTTCCAAACTACCAATACCTAATCCAATGGAACGGTATAACGTTACATCAACATTGAGCTATCTTACATCAATATATTAATTATTCATGTATGTAATACATATTGCTGTTAATTTATGGTTAACTATAATTATTGTATCCCTGAGAGTAGACGTAGTTAATGGCACTAGGTTTATTATGACAAGATACTTAGAGAATCGCGTGATCAATATTTTGTGCCGAAGAAGTTGAAAGTCGAATCATTAGTGTTATTCTACACAACTACACTTACATTATAAACGCACCTATCGCTCTAGCCTCGCTAGAATCAAGCACAACACGAAAATAAATCCCTGAAATGCTTCAAATAAAACTCTGTTTTATTTTAGATCACAAATTTTATAAAAAATATTCTCAATAGAACCGTATAAAAACTCTTTAAATTGACTTCCGTAGGCTGGCAACGCTAGGCCATACTTAAAGACTACGTTATAAATACAAAGCACAAGTGAGCAATAGTTTCTATGGAGCTCAATAAATAGGGGTCGTAGACCGAAGAGAGAAGATTCCAAGACAGAAAGATCGAATACAGAAAAACAAGGAAACAGAATAAATAAATCGTAGTCTCTGAAACTCGAACGAGGTTCGGTCGCCACTGCACACTCAGATACCTTGCAGCTGTTCGAAGAGCGTGTATGTGGCGTCTGGTCTACGTTCGGACGCCACTGCACACTCATCTACCTTGCAGTTGTTCAAACAGCGTGTAGGTGGCGTCGAACTGGTCTACGTTCGGACGCCACTGCACACTCAGATACCTTGCAGCTGTTCGAAGAGCGTGTATGTGGCGTCTGGTCTACGTTCGGACGCCACTGCACACTCATCTACCTTGCAGTTGTTCGAAGAGCGTGTATGTGGCGTCTGGTCTACGTTCGGACGCCACTGCACACTCATCTACCTTGCAGTTGTTCAAACAGCGTGTAGGTGGCGTCGAACTGGTCTACGTTCGGACGCCACTGCACACTCAGATACCTTGCAGCTGTTCGAAGAGCGTGTATGTGGCGTCTGGTCTACGTTCGGACGCCACTGCACACTCAGATACCTTGCAGTTGTTCGAAGAGCGTGTATGTGGCGTCTGGTCTACGTTCGGACGCCACTGCACACTCAGATACCTTGCAGCTGTTCGAAGAGCGTGTATGTGGCGTCTGGTCTACGTTCGGACGCCACTGCACACTCAGATACCTTGCAGTTGTTCGAAGAGCGTGCTTGTGGCGTCTGGTCTACGTTCGGACGCCACTGCACACTCAGATACCTTGCAGTTGTTCAAAGAGCGTGTAGGTGGCGTCGAGCTGGTCTCAGAGGGAGACGAGACTGTTGTGCGAGTCGGGGGAGGCAGCCTCGGGCGCGGCGCGCTGCTGGTGCGCGCAGGGGTGCGGGTGCGGGTGCGGGTGCACCGGCGTGAGGCCCGTGCCGCCCTCCATGAGGCTCTCGAAGTTGAACGGGATCCCGTTAGAGGGCGTACTGATCTCGACGCCGGCGATCTTGTTGTTGCCGAGAGCCTTGTTGTTGTGAAGCTGTAACAATACATAAATATCGTCAGTTTTTTCTTTTTCACACCATTGGGGTCCACACCACCTATGCTGAGATGGGACCTATTTGGCGCACAACCACGCAGAGGGGACTACATCTTGGGACAATGGTACCTACCTATCTGTGCGTACCTACTTTGTTGCTTATGTCCCACTTCACAACTGTATAAACTGTAATAATTTGTATAATTAAACAACTGTATAATTTTCTTGTTTTATTGTTATTTTCTGTGTTTAATGTGTCAAATAAATAATCATTATATGCTATGCTATTTTTTTTTTATAAAATGGTCCCGAAAAATTACATAGTCATAAGGTGTATATTTATTCAAAAAAAAACACTAGGATCACTTTGAAACATCTAAGAAACTATCGCCCGAATACTGAAACGTCACTTAACTATTTGAGATGGTCTCAATTATTTGAGAGCGATACAGGATATGTATAACCTGTACGGTCAGCAAAAACAGATTTTATCATGACGTATTGATTTTATTATGGATGCAATTGACTATGCAACATGTCGCTGGGTGTAGTGTAGGTAAGGTTCCTATTTACGTTTAAAACAAATTTAATTATTATAGGAAATTGGTTCTCCTGTCTACTGATACTTTGCCTCGTCGCAACAGACTAGGTACTTACTATTTATAGCTGGAGAGGTAAATATCCTACTATCCTACTAATATTATAAATGCGAAAGTTTGTGAGGATGTTTAAATAAATAAATATTCCGGACATATTACACACGGTCAACTGATCCCAAACTAGGCATAGCCTGTACGATGGGTACCAGAGACTGATATAAATAATAGATATATATTTAACACCCAGACACAGAACAAACATCTGTGTTAGTCACAAATGTTTGTCCAGTGCGGGAATCGAACCCGCGCCCTCTAGCGCAGAAGGCAGAGTTACTACTAACTGAGCTATGAGGCCAGTTACTATGAGTTATGTTTGGACGTTTGGATATTTCAATCAAGCCGTAACGGCTCCACCGATTTCGTTGAAACTAGTAATATATAGAGTTCTTTACATAGAATAACATATGCTACTTTTTATGCAGGTACCACGCGAGCGAAGCCGCGGGCGGAAGCTAGTTCCAAATAAACCGAACCGGTAGAATGGGCAATGGGGTCATATATTTCCACAAGCGCTCTAATTAGCGAAAATGATAGTAATCGAATATGGCTAATTAGTAAATGCGTGCTCTAAGTAAATAAACTAAGTGAGAGTGCTGAATAGCGTATGAAGAGAATTCTTTGCTAATGGTGGTATTTTGACGACTTCAGTGGCGTTCGATTCCCGCTGCGGGACAAATGTTTGCATGATCTGCAAATATTAGTTTCGCTGATGTTTGCATAGTATTTTTTCAAAGGAAAATGTCGAATTTTCAAGAGTCGTAAAACAAACTTTTTTGCTCATTGTTTTTCATCTCATTTTTGCTTTGTTGTTGAATAAGCCACCTTCAGGATAATTAATATAATATTATGAATTAACAGTCCTTTTTCCTTAGGGTTAGCGCTGTAGTCATCGCTGTTAGCAGAATTTTGCCATATTACTTTTTAGTTCCTGTAAGACTTCTTTCGTGAAAAGTACTGTTTTTTTTACTTGTTTTTTTTAAAGTTTTTTTTTAACTTTACATACCTGTGCCGGGTTGAGTGTTAGCGGCACTTGCAGAGAGTTGGGCCGGTTCGGCCGCGAGATTGAGGGCGACATGGCGGGCGGGGTGTCGAGTGTTATGTGCGATGTGCTGGTGACCACGGCTGGGTTAGCCGCCGACAACATTATTCTGGAAACAAAGAAGTTTTTTATTAGTCTTCGAAAGGCAATTATATTCTCATTGAACACTTCTAGGATGCCTGTGACTTGTACTAATGACTTGACTTGTGATAATGGCCTTCTCATTTATTATGATTATCATTAGTACCAATTTAGTGTGGATATGATTTTGAAGAATATGCCCGACTCCAACTAGTTTTATGACATTTCAAAATGATCCGTATTATTTATATGAATAAAGACAGATTTTCTTTGATTTTTATATGAAGTAAGAACGAAAAAATAACTATCATTACTTTTTGTCTCATGGATCTAAACTCAAGATCGAGACTCAAGAACAGATAGAAAAATTTACTAACAACGCTTTAAATCACAAAAAAAAACAAAAAATGTGCTACAGAGAAATAAGTAGGTACATTAATTCTCACCTTTTATTGTTAGCCGGAGATGTGAACATATTATCCATGTGGCCCATGACCGGGTCGGCCGTAGGGTCGACGTGCTCCACTTTAACCCTGACCCCGTCGTCAGGCATCGGGTACGGGTAAGGCACCGGCTCTTGGAAGGGCTTAACGTCAGGTGGACTCATCGACCGCTTGCTCAGATGGCACGACAACTTATGCGCTTCTAAAACAGCGTGCAGTTTTTCCCGCTCGGAATTCAGCTTGCGGATTTCGTCTTGCAGCGATTGCTTCTTTTCCTCCAGCTTGTCGGTCTCGTCTTGCAGCTCGTTGGTGTGATCGAGCCTGCGCTTGCGGCATCTCGCGGCAGCCATCTTGTTTCGTTCGCGCCGAACGTTGCGACGCTCCTCTTCCTCGGGTGAGATGTCTTGGGGCGCTTTAGCGGGTCGTCGGCCCCCCATGTTGCGGCGTTTGGGCATGGGGAGGCCGGGACTGCTGCTCATGCTGTCGCCGCTAGCGGAGAGTGGGCCCGGCGACACGTGCAGCGCCGTCGTCGGGCCCGACTCACAGTACCCCGAGGAGTTCAGCATGCCTGTAATATTTAAGAAGTTATTGAGTAAAATTAGGAAGCGTGCCGTGCGGATTGAGGCTCTTCCCACCAAATAAATCTTGCACTAATTAGTGTCATTATTTTTCGCAGAGAGTATTTATTATATTCCGCATTAATAACATACTTATATCAAGAATGTTGGATGTTTGTTTGTTACATCACGAGAGATGATTAATTGGGTTGAAAGGACTTTGTCCAAACTTTGCAGTTATGGCTCGGAAGGAGTAGTAAGAGTCTAAATATTGCAATTCAATATCAAATGTAATTTTGCTTTTTCTCGGGACCACGCACACGTAGCTCCTGGCAAAAGTTAAAGAAGAAAAGGTACCTACTTGATACTAAATAGGAGAGAAGTAAGAATAGGTTACGACTATTCATCGTGGATTAGGGATTTTTATTGACGTTACTGCAGAACAATGTGGCTAATACTTCGGTTTGGTGACTAACGCGGGCATTAAGGTTCAATTGATGAGTAATGGTACAGGTAGTTTATTTACTGACAGGTTAAAAGGGGATCTTACCGTAGTTATTGGCGTGCGTGACGGAGGGCGGCACGAAGCCCGCGTGCGTGGCCTGCTCAGAGCGGCAGTTCGTCAGCTCTATGTATGTCTGCTCGAAGTTCCGCAGCTGGGTGGGGGTTATGGTGGCCGTGGTGCGGGTGGGGACCCCCGACTGGAGGCCCTCGAGGTTTGCCAACTGGAAAGAAAATAAACTATATGTTAGACTTTGAACTTCAGAACATGCAGTGAATTAAAAGCGAAAGGAACCATACTTTAAGTCAGAAACTGAACTAGGAAAGCTTGTATAAAACTATTGATTTAAGTTATAACAGTTTCTGACTTAAATAGATGGCCAGCTGAAACCTACAAAGAAAGACATGTTGGTAATGATCAGAAAGAGTTGTCAAGACCCAATAAAAAACAGTGATAAAAGTAGGCATGCTGATCTAAAGCTTAGTAAGTCGAGAGCCCTGACTCAGGACATAAGACACTACAACAGAGACACCAAAATGTCACAGGTTACTGAATAAAACCTCTACCCAGAAATTGCGGAGTTTCTCACAATGGAGCAAAATAGTAAAGGGTGTGAAGATGATACAGGACAATGTCCTTAAGCAATCGCATCTGTTCTCGCTGATGAAACATATATACAATATTTATTGTTTTCTTGCAAACATTGCTTCCACATTCCGCTACAGTTTTATCAATAAAATATTTGCATAACATAATATCACAACAATAGTATTTATAACAAAATAAAACTGACACGTTAGATAATTATTATAGGAATATTGCTTGTAAGGTAAATGCAATGACCCTATTTTACGATCAGTAGGTATTCAATAAAAAAACAAAAGCGTAAATCGTGTTTTTATGGAAAACTGACAGATTCATGCTCTCGATTTCGATTGAGATTCATTCCTGAATGAGGAATTAAGAATTTATTCATCATTTACACAAACAGAAGAAACGCAATTTACGCAAATAACTAAGAAGGCGTGGGAATTGCACTAGGCACTTCTAAATGCTTCATTTCTATATGGGTCAAGTCAAGATTGATAAACGTTTCAACTACTTTGTAGAAGAAACCGGCAGGTAATCTCCTCTAGAGTATTTCTTTACATTAGTTTGGTAGTTTGTAAGGCAGAAATTTAAAGTTCCTAAAATGTGGGTTCGTAAGGTTTTGAGTGGGAAGTATACCTGGTGGCACCATAGCTCTGTGGCGAGGATGTTGGCGATCTCCATAGGATCTATGTTCTGCATGTCTGCGTCGCTCACTCAACCACGTTTATAATTAGACGCTTACTCTATTGTGTTGCGCTTTTTGCGACGCGACACCTTCGTACGGTTCGAGTTTGTTAGTCGATTTGTTCGTTATAATCCGCCCTCGCAAAAGTGCAGTAGTTATCGACTACAATGAGGTCGATCCGGCTGCAGCTACTATCGGTTTATGGAGTTTTTTCGGAATATATAGAAGAGATTGCGTATTCGCGGGTTCTGGGGCGGATCGTGGGGTCGTATATCGCGAAGTATCGCGGGGGTATCGAGTGCGCGGGAGTGCGGGTCGTTCGTTCGTTGCGCGCGCGGACGGCGGCGGCCGCGGCTGATCGCGCGCTACTGCCGCGCCCGCGCCTTCTCGCCCGAAATCTTCGCCCACGAGCGACGTCGAATCATTTATTAATAGAATACTCCTCTAACTCCGGAAATATTTCGCATCATTTCGCATCACACGCTGTGGCGGTTTGTTATCTGAGGTAAGTAACCCAAGTTTGCCCGTAAACAACGAAGGTATATAATGTTAAGTCTTAGCTACGGGCTTTCAAGCTTGATATCAAAAATACATCCATAAAGTTTAAAGTTCGTTGACTTCTGTTGTCAACCTACAGCAATCAAACTTACACATTGCTTCTTTTTTGAGATTGTATCACCACTTTCATAGCCAAGGTTTACAACTATCTCAGTTAGGATTATGGATCCGAAATCTCGAAATGATGATGTTCGCCAAACTATCAGATGACGGCAGCAGGTGGGTGGTAGGCTGGACCTTGCGGCAAGGACGCCGCAGGCCCGTGGGCGCAGACACTCTATACAGCCTTATTCGGCAATCCAACTATGACATGTTATCATATGCAGGAAGCCGATAAGTGGCCATAAATAATAACCCCTGAATTTCGCGTTTAACTTCATTAGGGATAACTCGATTTTGGCAGAGGTATGAAAACCTTGAAAGAGAGAAGTCTTCTATTTACCTATGACAAAAACAGAAAAACTTAATAAAGTTAGTAATGAAAGCAATGATACATATGTATTTAAAATAATGATAAATAGATGGAGACTAAAGTAAGTCATAAGAAGAAGATTGAAGATAAAAGGGGATATGATCCGAACAAACAGACGAGACACGCGTTAAACACTAGCCAGTCAACTAATTTTAATTTTTAAATCATGTAAGTGTGTAAACACGATTTGGCACAAAGATCCATCAAATGTAAAGAAAGTTATATATAAAAACGATTGAAGATAATATCTAAAAGATAAGGAGTCAGACAAAGCAGGCATGCCATTAGTGATTGCATCAAGTATGAAATCATGTTAGTGCATTGCTGCAGACACAAAGGGGACGGCAGGCTCCGGAAGGTGCTTGGCTCCGTCAATTACTACAATTGCTTAAATGAATTTCGTCTCAAATACGAGCAACATACTGCTTCTGTGCGTTAATTGGTCACGGTACTTTACCTAACAATTAACCGGCGGCGGATTATGAATTATCTCGCATTCTTGCTTGTTACTGTTAATTTATTGTGATCCGCATTCGTTGCCTTACAGTGTTTCAGTGAAAGCGACTAACTGGATTAATACATTGATTCATAATATATACGAGTATACTACCCCGAACAGGCCGTTATCTACACCCGATGGGGAATAAAGTTTGTTCTACGACTTCGGGAAATTCGTAATTGGAAATCACTATACGAAAATCAGCTATTTTAGGGACAAATCAATTCAAACTCAATTATACAGCTTTTGTAGCAATCTCGTTATTTTTATAAATAGTTATATGTAGAGATGACGAAAAGCCCAAAAATTGCTAATAAGAAAAAGTTCCAGAAAATAATTGTTTTTTAATCTAATTCTCTCTTTTTTGTTGATAGAATGTCCTTTTCGGGATAATATAGGTTCATATTATAAATCGCCTTGTACATTTACACCGATATCACAACGATTAAGATATATCATATTTTCGCACCATCTTCTGTTCTCGAGACAAAAACGCTGAAAAGATGCTAGAGGTGTATTAGCAATGGGAATTATTAATGAGACCCTAGGAACACTAACAAGGCTTTCCAAAATACTCAGGTGATAAACCTGACTAATATAGATCTTCGCGTAACCCTTACCAGGAATGTTCCAAGTATTCTGAGAAACTCGTACGCAACGCGGTTAGCCCGAAGCCCTTGATGCGGTACTCGCAGCGTACGTTATCGGACCGCGTGCTATGAGATCATCACTATATCTAGTTGTGACGTAGCCGTGCGATCACTCCGACTCTAGGTTTACTTATTCGGAGTTGTTCAATCCTACTTAACTTTCTCGCGATGTCTGGTAAAAGTTGGTGCTTCGATGATCGTTGAGGTAAAAATAAGATAAATCTTGAAATTCGCAGTTTTAGCATGTTCTAACTAATACCCATTTTACCTGAACTACGAAGTCATTAAAGCTTTACCAAAAGGAGGTTCATGTTATATTGGTTTTGAAATATTACTATTTTCGTTGTATATAAAACCATAATAAAACAAAAGTAATGCTCTAAAAAATAAACATGAAAACATTCAACGCTGATTCGTCCGAAGAGATCTTCGCTCGCTCGATCAAATATGAAAAGCAGGCTTGCATGCCAATTTGTTTACGAGACGCTGTCCTTGGTTTATTTTACTTTCTCCGAATTTAAGTAGCTTGTTCCTTTGTACGTTCAACTCGCGTGAAGTGCAATTTGATTTCCAGATGTAGTCGATAGGACAGAGCAAAACATCGACAGGCGATAAGCCGACCGTTATCCGCACGTGTGCTCGCCTACACATTTTAATCTAACCACGAGAGCCAATGCCTAGTTACAAAAGTATTTATCCATAGCGCTTAAAGCAATACTCAGCAATACATAGCGAAAAATGAAAGGTTTAAAACCTTTCATTTTTCGCTATACTTTTTCGCTATACTATACAGGGTAGCAACTTTAGAGGTAAGTGTTTCTTAGTAATAAGAAGTTCCCAAATTGTGAATATCAATATTGGGTCGTTTTCCGATTAGGTCGCATACGAGGAACTAAAACAGTTTGTTTTCCTCAATTTTGTGTATTGAACAGGTACCGAATTCAATTTAAATAAGTTTCGTTAACATTTTACGTAAACGAAAATAAACGCGAAATATCTAGTGGCGTGGCACACGTTTTTCCCCGACTATCGGTTGTCATGGTTTTATTTAGCTCGGTATCAAAATCGCTTTCAGGAAACGATAGCCGTGGCGCATCTGCAAACTGTTTTGCAACTCCACATTACACAAAACCATCTCGGTTGTAAAATCGAAAATTGGAAGAGAAATAGCTTCGACGATTGATTGAAAACAATTTACTTCTCAAGGTAAATGTAATGTTACTAATGGGAAAGTTACAAAAACCTTGAGATTTCCAGAGACTTTTGTCTGCGTGTAGAGAAAATTGGTCTAAGATAACCACCAAGTGCGGTCGGTGCGCGTGCGACGCACGTGGCGACCGCGTGATACTGCGACAGGTGAACGCCCACTGCCCTACGAAATACAAATTTCGGACATCAGCATCGCTCTATTTATCTTAGTCCGATTACTCTGTAGGACAAGTCAATAAACCGTATTTTCTGGAACTATTACGCTTTAAGAGATTTGGCCTTGGACTTTTAAACGGTGGGATACAAGCGGTTGAGATTGGACTTTGACCGGACCGTTCGCACAGAGGAAAACAAAGAACTTTTAGTTGCATTTTATACAGCGAATGCAATTTCTGGTGTTGACTTTGTGTTTGTATAATCGTTTTTATAAAATGAATAATGTAATATTGTATTCAAAAGCCAGAAGAAGGTCATAGAACAATAAACCAGAGAAATATAAACAAAACGGATGAAGCAAGCTATTAGAAGCGTAAATTCCTTCGGCGTCGTAAAGTAAGCCTTGGACATACGGGTCTCTTCGAAAACTGACCTCAATTCTATGGAAATACGGAACTTATTCTCGCCGCGTGCAACCGACGCAATAAAGCACTCCCAGACTATTACGCTATCAAGTTGGAGTGGTCATCTCGAGGCTGGGTGATAGTCGGCCGGCAGTCATTTCGTAACTGGAAGTGTGTCTGGGAGCTCATTAACACAGCGCTAATTGCTCGCACTAATAGCGATGCTCGGTTCGTCGAGTTCAAAAATTCCTTGAACTAATTCAAAATAATATAAAGATCTGTTTGTTACAGTGCATGCTGTGCTACGGATAGTTACAATTGGATGCTACAGTTAAATAGCTAACGAGGTTAATATGAGAATTTGTCTAAGCGAGATACTGATAGGTAATCGTTGGACTGATTGCCAATTGCAGAACTGTGTCAATTTAAATTAATCAACAGGATTATAACCAACCAACCAAAGTCCTTTTACCTCGTAGAAGAATCAATCAAGAGAAATGAATACGTAAAACATTATAGACAAAAGAACGTAATCAAACTTAAAAGTGAATTAACGCGAGCAACACATGCAAGCAAATGTACGGCGCCGTCAACTGTCGCGACATTGACCGCCACTGCGCGAATAATAAAATAAATCGACGACGCCATGGCACCGCGCCAACCAACATGTCCCTTCACCTTTATTGAGCGGAGCTAAAGCGCTAGCTAGAACCATTGCTGCCTGCAGCCAGACTGGGGGAAAGTGAATCTGCGGCTAGCTAGCAATGCGCGACGACCTTTTAGTACAGACAGGACCCAACTTTGTACGATCGATTCAGTATCGCTCTCCATAATGCACCCCAGTTTAACCACGCAAATTAAAATACAAGGGTAAAACTAAATGAAAGGCAGGGCCTTATCGATGGACTTTTCCAGGAATTTGTTTTGGGTTTACTGTTGAGTATTAAGGTAAATTTATGTTGTCAGCGCCTTAAAAAGGGTGTCATTAAGTCGACAACTGGATCGTAGCCGACCTTCGTTTTCACGAAAATTACTCCATTCTGTATTTCTCGGAAAATCCCGCGTGAGTCACCGCACCACTCGCTCTCTATCGCAGTCCGCAGGTCACTACGATCGCGTATTTACATTCGTCGTAGGCACAATTCAAAAACTCGATTACGTTGAATGATTCATTCGCTATGAATCAGCCCGTGACATTGGACGAAATTTCGCTTCTGAATATTTTATGAAGTTCCGATACCGCCAAAACAAGCATTTAAAGAGATACGGTTAACTACTCCAGCCTCAAGTAAACATACTTGAACAAAGTCCTTAAAGAAAACTGCCTGAAGGTTATGAACAAGGAAATGCTAAGTGGGTAAACGAGAAAAACTTGTAAATAGCGGAAATCTCTGAGCCTATCGTATCATTATCTATTCATGTGCTTCTGATTGAAGTGTATAAGTGCAATTTGACAAAAATTTGTAACGAAGGCACGTTATCTAGAAGCTGAGCAAATGGCGCCTGAGCGAAGAAACGGAAATCGTCCGGAAATGGCGAGCATTCCGCGCGGCGCCGCCGCTGCCAACCGCAGAGTTCGCCGAAAAAAAACCACAAAAAGATTCGTGTTTTGTAATTTGACATCGCAACACTTGCAACAATCCTTTAAGTATTTAATCAAATAAGTGAAACAGTACACTTTTAATTACTACACATTTCCATTCCGGGAATTGTAATCTAAATTAACTTTGTAATTTTCGTTGATTGCTCAACCATTGAAAAACTTTTTCTAGATCATACAAGACAAACATAATAATAGTGAAACCAATTAAGATTTAATGCGGTTCGAGGGTAAAGCGGGTTATCTATACCGAGAAATGTTTTAAATCGGTATTTATTGTTCGGTTACGATAACAACGGCAGCTGCGAGCGCGGTTGAAACAAAGAGGTATAACCCTAACGCGATAAATGGCAACGCGAATCGCCCTATACAAAAACATTTATTGTTATTCTTCAAATGGTCAGATTACGTCCACTTATGTGCATTATCTTGAATTAATTAGAAGTGGTGTCGCAATTGTTAAATCAGTGCGATAAACCAAGTAGGTGCGTAGTCAACGGACATGTTCATTGTGTGAAATGTGTTTATTAAAATTGATTGGTGTAATGTAATCAATGTTTCGCTTATGCATGTGTGCATTGTTACTATTAGACTGCGGTCCTTACATTTGCAGAGTAGCAATTCTTCGAAAGGTATCGGCTTGAGGGCGACACCTACGCAAACGTATTGTCTTATGTTTTTTAATTTTGAATTGCATCGCCCACATTGTCAATTTACCATACCAAGGCAACTAATTCGACGCTACTTCGGCAACTTACGGGGGCCATCGGCCCAATCCCTAACGTTCAATAAATTGAAAAAACTTCATTATAAAGATATCCAATTAACAACATCTGCGTACCAGAGGACCAGTCAATGTCCGTGTAAGGGCAATGTTACAAAAGGGTGTTGGAGATTTGGAACGCGATAATAATGCAACATGCAGTAAAAATATTTGTATATCTATACATATAAATTCCAAATGTTTTAACTTAAAAAAGGAATTTGGCAATTACATCGCAAGACTTTGTCTGTATATTTAATCAAAACGGATATTTTTATAAATCTAAAAATAAAGGAGGCCAGGGGCGTTCGTGTTTGTATGAAACTATATTTTTAATTATACATTTGAAAACTAAAACTACTACTTAAAATTAACGAAATGAATTAGTTAACTCATCAAATAACTGCAGGTTGGGGCCCACGATTTCCGTGTCCTTTGGCAGAAATATTTTTAATAACAATTAATGAGTAACAGATGTCAGCGATTTATAATTATCCAGATCAAGGATGTAAAAAAAATGTTTGATGTTTGAATTGGCACAAAAGTGTATCTCCTCTCACCTATACAATATTGCTTTAAATAGTTCTTTATTAGAAATCCATTTCAGTGATTTCTTACATTCAGTGTACAAAATGGCAAGGGCGGTCAAATTTCGTAGCGGAAAATTATAGGAAATGCCAGTATTGTAAATATAAGGGACCTAGGATCAATAGTTTCAAAAACAGCTATAATAACTAATATCTATACTACCTACTAGGTACTGCAGATAAAATGGATCAACCTTAATGTGGGTTAGAAGGGCCTCTGAGATAATGAGCTTTATCTTGACATCGAACCAAACCAGGTCTAAGTGTTCTTATATTGTTCAAATTGTCTTTCATTTTCATACATAGGCTATCTGACTTAAAAGCTAAATAGGTTACTTCGAGTCCTTAACATTGATGAATTCAGATTCTACTACAGCGACTGACCGTAGGCATTAATAAATGACCTGAGGACAGTTTGGGGTATACACTACTCCACTCGTAACGACATAGCGCTCATTCGCAGAATCGTAACGCGATTATTATCCAGCTAATGCTCTTTGTCGGTGCCGTCAAAATTACTCGGTAGAATTAAATTAAAACGGTTATAACAAGCGACCTGCAGACGGATAGACAGACAAAGCCATTGTCTCGACGCCAGCTCACTGTATTTGGCGGTACTTATGCTAATTTCTTTTGAGGTCCTACAGCCTTCCTTCTTGCCAAGCTAACAAATACTTTATTACCATCAATATTTTAACAAAAGATAGTTGCGGCCGCAATGCTTTACCGATAACAATAACGTGCCTATGTAAGTCTTGGAAACTCTGCTACTGATAGCTTCCTCGTAGCAGCAAACGACCTAATTGGGTAACTCGTTTAGGACATATGTTAGGAAGTCGATATTTTGTCCATTTTCGCATTTACTTTGTTTGCGCTGCTTTTCATTAACAGTATATTTCAATTCACATGAGATATTTAGAAAAAAAAGACATTTAAAAAAAAAGACAATATTTAGACACATAGACACAATTGGAATACGTCGAAAACTGCATTGGATAAATTAAATCTGACCGTAATATTATAAGACAATAAGCAGTAGATATACGAATCTTTTTAAGTTTCCCGTTATAATAAAACAATAATGGCCTAAGTGCGCACGTGCTCTGTAGAAAGCGCTTTGTTTATCAGCTGGGCGCGGAGAGGCCTGCTGCAGCCCCGGTACCGCCTAGCACCACAGATAATTCAACGCCCATTAACATACTTACATTACAGAAGTCATAAGCTAATACCTTCTGAAAATATGTGTCTCTACTAATACTATATCTCTCTCTCTCTGTCTTTAAAAGTCAATTTTTTTTTACATTTGGTGCTCTTGTAACTTCAAACATAAATTGTCTTTTTGGGTTTGCACAGGTTTAAGAAGCTATAAGATTAAGATATATTTAGTCTTATTCAATTGTTGGATCTCGTCCAAATGGGGTTTTCACAGAAAATACTGACAATGAGCCAAATTTGAGTATTGAAGTTTCCTATACCAATTTCAGATAAGATTTTCGCGAGGATGGCTGAAAGTGATTTTGAACTCTTGTGATTTTGTCAGACCTACAAATAATTCGGTACCTATCCAAGTTTAGTGGGGAAGGTTATTAATATTTAGGCGGCTTCAAAAATGCAAATATGACAACGAGTTCTTATCGCTGGCAGATAGTGGCATCCGAATAGTCTGTCCGTTCGGTTTAGCCATGTGGCTTATCACCTTTCCACGAATACGTGTACAAACACTTGTGGTTATCGCAAATATTTCACAATCGCTTGAAAATTCCCGTTTGAAATCATCAGCTAAAAGGAGAACTATCGTAGTCTATTCTCTTGACTTTTGTTGATATCAAGAGATTTCATTCAAGATGAAATTCGTTAGTCCATTTTAATGTGAAGTTACTTGAAAAGTATTTAATTACAATAATATGCATCAACGTAAGTTTAAAGTCTTGATACTGATTGGCATCAGTCCAAGGTTTCTCCAGTTGAGACTTTGCTGTACTCAATTCTGTAGGTCATCAAGAAGATAAAGTGATTCTTCACACTATTTTCTTGAATGACTGCCCACTTCCATAAATGTTGAAATATGTTATTGAACATATCTGGCATGTTTGACTGCTTGTGCCGTAAAATGAACTGACTAGGGAGGGTGATGTGTCAATCTACGTAATGTATGTATATATCATCATCTGTGCCCTCATAGCTCCTAACTTATCATAATATTATGAGTGAGGAGTCAAATAAAAGATTTTCATGGTTCGGGTGTCAAAGGCTATATGCCGTGTCTCATAAATAAATTTATAAATATTCCGGACATACATACATATCACACACGGTCAACTGATCCCAAACTAGGCATAGCCTGTACTATGGGTACCAGAGACTGATATACATAAATAGAACATAAATAGATATATATTTAACACCCAGACACAGAACAAACATCTGTTAATCACACAAATGTTTGTTCATAATTCAATGTGCCGAAATATAGACGTGAATTTTTGACCTCAATAATAAATATTTTGCTGTAAAATATCTTGTTTGGCATCAAATAAAAGGGCCTTATTTAAGTCTTAAAAATCAAGTGGTAGTTGGGTTAGTTTTTAAACCTATTATCTTGTTATTCTTATGCTTATCAGTTTAGACGATAGATAATGTGTCTTCAATATTTTTTACAAAAGCATCAGTACGATCATATTCTTAATGATTCAGGACTGAGTATTGAATTAGATCTGAGAAGAGAGAGTCAAGAGAAGTTGATTGCATTCCATGTCTAGGATTCGTTAGTGTTAAATAGTGTTAATATATACGTCGATTATAAAAAAAATGATGTGTAAGCAAGCCGAGACAATGCACATTTAAGGACACAAAAGGAATAATAAGCCCGTATAGGACTGATTTATACATTTTTATGTGAGTGGATAAAGGCTCCTGCAAGCGAGCAATTTGAATTGGATGCAGGATGTATGTATACGTTGTATACAGAATATGATGAGTTTATTGTTGTCTAGTTGTACAAAATATACATGCCTACTTGAAATATTGCTTGGATTGCTGTACAATTTGATAAATGCCAGTGCCAGTAGTGTTTTGGGAGCAAAGAGGAATAGTAAACATTGTCAAAATGTATACAGGATTCTAGTGTCTGTGTGCTATAAGTGCGACAATCAATAGATTGAACCTATACTAGATAATCTAATCTCTGACAATATCGTTGATAACTGAATAACAAAATTTTGGTCAATATTTACGTTGCTTTGTTATTTTTCGTTGAAGATAAATTGGCAACGCGTTTAATTTGATTTCATGTTCCACGATATAGGATTACTTAAAGGATGAGTAGATAATTAGAGACGCGAGTCGGTACAATGGTGATGCAAATAATCGCGATTATGGCAAGGTTGACGTCGGTCGCCGGAGGGTTCGTTCAACTGACCGCGAACGATGACACGGCGCGCGCGCAGAGCGTCGCGACGTCACGCGACCACCCGCCACCACCAGGCACCACCACCCGAGGACATTATAATCATAACAACACAAAGGTCATCGCATAGAACCATTCGAAGATTTGTATGCAACACGTTGTTGCTTTGCACGTCAGTCGACCTATAATTTCACATCTGATGCAACGAGGGTGTAATAAAAATTGTTTAGACCTCGAGAGAAAGAGACAGAGAGAGAGCTCGAAAAGATAACGCCTGAAGCAAAAACAACTTTTCTCTGTCTTCCCCTTCCTGAATGACTTTAGGTGAAAACCGCAAAAAAAGTGAGTTTCATTTCTGAGTAGGTAATAAAGTGGAAACTTACCGAACTTCCTCAAACTGCAATCCAAAAACAGAATCACAATGAACAATCCAGCAAAGTATGATAACTTAAACAATAAAAATTTCCTAAACTTGTCAGAACTTGATTATACGCGCGCTAACGCATGTGCGCTATCAAAACAATCGCCTGACAGATGCCGTTCGGGCGTCGGAAAACCCCTCAGAAATTACGCGGCGGCGCGGTGCACAATTTGTAAATATTATTGCTCCGGCTGGACAAAGGTTTTTGTTATCTAAACCGGTGTCAGCGAGCGTCCACGACACGAGCGCGCGGTCAGCGGCAGAACGAGGAGTGAGGCTCGCGCGCCGGCCCCGCCACCGTCTGATAAGCCTGGCGCGACGCCCCCCGGCGACGCCTACGCCCCACTCGGCGCCGGCACACCGGTGCAACGCATACACCACCCCTTGGCTCCTGACACCTTTGCCGCCGCCGCCACCGCCGTCGTCGACCCCGCCAGACAGGCCCCCGCGTGTTATGCACCGCAGGCTCCTCAGTCCTACGCAAATTGCACAACCTCAACGAGCCTCAATGCAGAAAATCAAGAACTTTCGACTCCATAAAAAGATGAGGAAACAGAACTCGCAATTGCAAAACTATGGCGGCAGCCCAGATACCGAGAACAATGAGGCGTAAACGAACACAGAACCTTTTTAGTATCTTCCTAATTGGGCTAGAGGGCAGTAGAAACTAAATATGTATGCAACTCGATCGGCTCGCAACATACCTAAACGGACTTATTGAATTAGTGCAGCCGTTTCAAGCACAAGCTGCTCAGAATGGACCACCTCTATATGAAGTATACCTCCTTATAATACCTCATAATATGAAGTGTCGAATATACTAGCATGATTTAATTTCCACCAGAATCCAATAAAATCCCGAAAGGAACATTGAAGTTTCAAATTCAAGCGAAGGAAAACCATCCTAAGACATAATTTTCAAAAAAGCACTAGGATCACTTCGAAAGGTCTTAGAAACTAGGCGAAGCCTAGATCAGATTAGATGGAGACAATAACCTTTATAATTCCAACATTACATTGAAGAGAGTCACAAGCCACAAAAATATAACGTTTTTATGTAGGCACAATAAAAGTAAACACATTTAATGTGTCCAAATATGATCTTAAGTGACCGACATTTACGAGGGCCCGCATTTTTAATATCTACCTCTATTAAACACTGGCTAGTATTAAAACTAATAAAATAAACATTTTCTCATACAAGTAGGGGTTACCCATGTATCGGATGGATTAAAGACGAGATAACATAGTTGATCATAGTGATTGACAGGCAAAGGTTAAAAATATAAGATGTTATAATTTACCATCAAACGTGTGAATAGTGCGTCCATACCGATCAATCACGACGAAGGATGCATACCGTCCCAAAGTTTGATCACCCGACGCAAGGGGTTCAACGTTCGACTAATAAGCATCATAATGTCAGTAGGTGTTTATGTCTGTAACTGCGTACATAGTTTTGCAAGGAGGAAAGTTCTTGAATATCAACTAAGGAATCTCAATGGGGTGAAAACTAAGCAATAAACAATCCAGACATTTATGAGGGAAAAAAACGTGACCTTCTGCTGTTACGATCCCGAATGGCGTAGGAGTTGCTAAATACGAAATTGGTTTCGTTGAATTGCGGCAAGAAAAGTACTCATTCCAAGTCCATTAATTCAGTTTGTTTACTGACTGGTATTGAAGCTTCCATGTAAAAGATATAGATAGCGAGTAAAAGGAGTTTTCATTCGCATTTTTTTTTAATACACAACATATAAAAACTGTTCTGCGCAATTTAACCAAACGAACACTTTATGGAGTATTTACGTGAGTTCGCGAGGATGTCATAAAGCTGAGATATTGGACAGCATCGGACATCAATAAAAAGTATTATGCTTAAAAACCCGCATGGCCGTGCTGGAAGAATCTTAAAAAATAATTTAAAATAGCATTGAAGTTGAAAACGAAGCAGTCATAAACATTTACGAGTACATTACTCTCGGTAACTGGCCGTGCAAATTATCCTCCCAATAAGTTTACGATCATCACAGAATTGGGTTCCATACTTAACTAAGTTAGTTGATATCCGAAATAAGATGAACAGCCATCAAAATATTTGAGCGAGCGAGCGAATATCTCTCAAACAACTTGGACTAATCGGAGATGTATGTTTGTATGCATATTTGTTAGAGCATAACTTTTAAACGGTCAATCTGATCTGCATGGAATTTAGTAGGCCAAAAGGTTGTGCATCAAGATTTATGAGTCAAATCGTCTAAAGAACTGTTAAGATGTAGGGGTCCAATAAGGGGGTATTATAAAATTTGTTATACAAATACATGAAGGAGTTAAGAAGGTAGTTCAGGTAATATTGAAGTTAAAACATACTTAAGATGCTATTTTCAAAGTTTACCAACGATCATCGAAACACGAACTCTTACTAAGTAGCGACATCTCAGTTCGGGGCGAACCACTAGTTAAGATAGAAGCATAAAAACCTCATCCAATTCAAGAACCAACGAGGCCTTTCATTGTTGGTTGACATGAAATCAATTTTACAACGCAGGCCGTCAAGCGAGGAATCTGGTGGGGCGCGTAAGGCCCACATAAATTATGAGATTAATCTTTTCAAATAATTTGACCTTTCCATCTGACGAGGGTTCATTAAATAATGACGTCGGTATTGGTAGTGCGTGCGGTTATTGTGCCGTCTATCACAAATTCTGTTGTGGGTGGGATGGGGCTTCATTTACATTCCTTTTATACTATAAATCTTAGAGTTATTTAAGAGAGTAATGCTTTACTGGCGGTATTAAAAGATATCTGCAATAGTGTATCACATACGGCGTTCGTATTTATTTACCAAGTGTAACAAATTAATCCTTTGTGTAGCTATCCTTGTAAATGTAACAAATAATATCAACGCACGTGCAGCGCGACCTAATGCATGACATCTTTTAATAAGGCAATCTAGGCGGAAACGTGGAAAATGTCAGTAATCTACAGAGCAGCAAGCACGATTCTTGCCCATAACCAGAACAAGGACTTCGCAGCTGTTGTAAATATCAGCTCCATGATTATTATTGTGACGTAATTATTAATCGCGAGCCGCGAAACAAAGAAGACTAAAGCTCGCGGATTCACGGAGGATCCTTTGTATAGATTTTATGAAGTTATACAAAATTTGTATTGTAGTTATATTAAATAAAATAAAATATTATTATTTGATGTGATGACCTGACCAAAAAACGGTCAAGATAATAATATTTGGAATGATGAGAATGTCCGGTGGAATGCAGAGCGGTCCGGCTCGTGACTCATTCAACACCCGAGGTCTGAACAGCGGCAGTGCTATTGCGCAAGTGAAATGGGTATGAAGATCGCAACTTTCGGGACTTCTGATTTTATCAATCTTAGACATCGGAAGGTTTCAAACATGAAAAAAAAATAAGCTGGAGTTGTCCTTTGTCAAGATTCAAACGTTTTAGATATTTGCTAAGACTGTTAAAATGATCCCCAAACACGAACTTCACTTTCGCTTACACAATAGCACCGCTGGATCTACAAGGCGAAATGCCAGAACTTGAAAAAGCAATTATTGTTCAAGTAACATGTTCAAAACTGATACCTTTGAGGCACACTCGAGTAAACAGTTAGTTTTTTATGACTTTATTTATTGTCTCGGTTTTGTGTCATTGTAGAAAAAAAAGATCGCTTTTTTTGTATTAAAGTCGACAGCTAACCTACACAATAGGTTGTAAAAAGAAATTTTGCGGTACTTAGGTCGGAGAATACAGAGATTTTATTTCGTAAATATTAGATGTCTTGCCTCCACAAAAGTAGGCTGTGCGCAATAGGCAATACCGTGGAAAATCAATAAATTACAAGTGGGTATGATTGTCGTTTAAAAATCAGTGTAATACACGTTGGTGTTATAAACTTATAAATTTATATAGGTAATACTTATTTAAATTTATAAAGCTACATAATAAAATATTATGTAGCTAAATAAACAGGAAACCATAATCATTGAAGGATACGAATATAAAATTATGCAAGTAGGTGTTATTAGTTTGTCACACAGGAATATAAATTATTTAGAAATAATTATTATGTCATAACAACGATGGTAGAACACTTATTCCTAACATTATAAACGAAACACATTTTTATTAAACAATAACGAAGTAAACAACTTAAACAGATCTCAAAAGCTCCCTTATAAATCATGTCACTGATTATATTATATTCAATTTAGATTTCATTAGATAAGTGATTTTATTAAATCATTAGAAACCTCGCGCTAGTTTATATGTCAAGATAAACTTTTGTAATATTAGGTACTTATACGACAGTTTTGACGACTATGACATCGTGGGTGGTAAGTTGCGGCATGACAAGGTGCGCGAGCGCAGCGATATACCCCGTTGACAGCTAACAAAGCTTGACAAAGTAATGGCTCATAGAGGCAAAATGACAGACGAGTACCTGTCTGCATACGAAATCATAAATTGGACTGAAGACAGAAAAGGGCATAAGGAAAACAAAAGAAGGGATTATTTAAATACCTGTGTTGCATTTTGATCACAAAAAGCTTTTTATATTTTACCTACTCATATTTAAGTTCATGAAAATATAGGTAAATTAAACATAAGTGTTTTTTATAAGTAGGCAATGGTAACTCATAAAATTAATCAAGATAAAATCTACGTTCGATTTACAGTCACCTTGACTTCAAATTTCATGGATATAAATTACAATTCACTGCTACACGCTCTGATGTAAATTGTAAAACATGCTTCTATATTACGAGTATGTCTCACTTTATTTTTCAATTGCCGTTTGTAAGTAACAGAACCTCTTATCATCACTCCACTTTTATCATTTCCCGATTCAAAAGGTAATATAAACGTTACTCAAAAAACAAAGGGTAACACTGGTAATGGACATTTGGAAACGGACCACTCTGCTTTATCTTTGAAAGACCATAAAGAAGTCACCTTTGTTGTTGCTACTTGTGCAAGGCATAGATTGTTTTGTTTTATGGTGCCAGACAGCACTAAAGTTAAGATGGTTCTAGAAATGTAATCGAAAGTAATTTGTAACGATAGACGATGAAAAGCTTGCGGATCGGTTTTAAATCGCAACTTCGTCCGATAACTATGAAATACTTATACATGTATTTGTTTTTTATTGGAATAAGTTGTTAATAGCTCGAGTTCCACATCGCGTTCTTTACTGATGCGATGGCGTCAGCCTTACCGCAGGTGTGTGCAAGACGTGATTTTTTTACCTATACTGGAGAATTGCATCAGTTGTAATCTTAACACTGAAACTCCGGCTTCGCGGGAGTTCAACTTTTAAAGATTTTTCATACAAAATTACTGATCCTCTTTAGCATGCGAATTTTCAATCAAATTCTTTCCTGGTGAGCAGTTACATATAAATGCCTGTGCCAAATTTCAAAGTTCTAGAAAACTTGGTTCCGGAGATTTCGTGACGAGTGAAAAAATTGATAATAAAAAATCTTAAATACTAAAACCTACCTACTAGGTCCTTGATATATCAGAATATATTATTATATACATCCTCATTCATAGTGTTAAGTGTGCATACAATAATGGTTAAAACAATAATTTGGCTAATCTAAAGAAACGTCACAGTCATGTTCGCAAAGTATTGCTTCCGATATAATCAACGAGTGAGTCACGGTTTCTCGGAACCACGCGTGTGAACTGAGGATTACCTAACTAATCCGTAGTTAAATATTGTGACCTGAAGATAGATTATAGATATTGTTACTGCTGTACATAAATATTATATCGTAGTAATTAGCTAATGTCTGCCTGTCGATTTCTTCGAAGGATCATATTGGTAGCTGGCCTTTAATAGAACGATAGTTCTCGTTTTCCTTATGGACGCATCATGTAGGTAGAGTAGACAAGACGGCTCTGAGTTTATTACAATTAAAGCAAATTGTCCACATCCGGCCCGTATTGACGGCAACCGTTTAATAGGTGTCGGTCAATAAGAGCCATCTGCACGAGTTAACAAGGTTAATAAATAGTTAAATTCAGACGTTTTAATAAACAAGCCAAGGGTGACGTATCATTGGTTTGTGATATAGACACTTAAAACTAGTTTGGCAATTTCCTTGCAAAAAACAAACCATTTATAAATTGCTGCGCGGGATTCCCCACGCCGTGGACGGACGTGTGTTCTTGGAAGTAGTCAGGCGCAGGAGAAATTTCACAAGCGCCCAAAGTGGGTCAAGTCAGCCGGACTTGACGTTTTCGCCTCGCAAAGGTTACATTACCCTCCCCGCTACAAGCCACGCAAATCCGGTTATTGTTATGCAATCGATAGGTCTTGTTTATCAGATCCTAAATGATCCGTGTTTCTAGAACGAGCATTTCAGCAGATTTGAAAGCGAGCCATATAGTTTAATGATTCAATAGCCGCTTTAGGTATTAGAGTACCGACGACGCAGACGTGACTTAGTGTCATCAGCATCAAAACACAACGTACTAATAGTGCAGAATTGGGAAACCCAAGGATTTCATTCATAAAATCAGTTTGTAGGTATTTGTTAGTTTGGAAATCTACAATGACAAATATCAGGTAAAATATAGGCTGGTAGTGTTAGAGTAGGTATGTGTGTAGGTGTGTGTGTGAGTTTGTCATCGTCTACTTTACACATCTGCTTTCCTACTTCATACTACTGCAGCAAATTGGAAAACCCAAGGATTTTCATTCATAAAATAGGTTTGTAAAATCTTTGAAAGTAAACAAGTCTGCGGTGAGGTGACGCCTGAGCTTTGCTCGGTTTATCAACTTTGTGGGTAAGTATATTAAATTAATTATAAATAGTGATGGAAAACATTACAATCGCGGTTTATGCTGTATATATGTTCTATATTATATCTCTATATTATATTAGTCAGTGATTAAGAAGAACTGACAAATAGGTACATACTTAAAGGTCCTAGATATTAAACATTACATTTATATTTACTTAAAAATATATTTAACAAAAAATATTGAACATATTATTAGTAAAAGAGAGTCTTACCAATGATAAAATTATTTATTTTCAGCCTATACTTCTATATGTATAGGGTTACTTTGTATTTATAGGGGTTGTCCCTCGTTTTAGTTGACAGTGTTTTTGGACAGTTTTTGTTAATGTTGAATAAGATAATCGTATAGTTTTAAAAATTGAAGGAAATAAATAATGGCTTACAAAAAGTGTTGTTGATTTAGCAAGAATTCATAAATAGCATCTATAGGTAGATAGTTGGGCAAGAGTCTAGCAAACTGACCTATGTTGGGCAATATCGTACGATGATGATGAAATAATTGTTTGTTTTTTACCTGTTCTTGCAAGCATACGTGAATGAGGTCTCATCTCATGCCATATTTTGATTAAAATGATTTTTGTAGGTTTACATAGATAATGGGATGACCTAATTTGAAATGCATTAAAGCAAATTCCCAAAATCAGGTGTTTATAGGTTTCATTGTTTTGGATATTGACATGTCATTTAACGAATGTGAATGGATGGCTATAAGAGTAGAGGAAGGCCAAATAAAAGTGAATGGATTCTATAAAACATGACATGAGTAAGAAAGAAGTGAGTGCGGAGGTGACGGCTAACAGAAGAGAGACCCCATATATTGGGGACAGGGGCAGGAATATGTCTGATGACATTTCCCCCTAGTAACTATTATTCAAACAAATTATTTAATAAAACTATTTATACAACTGTTTATTTGCGAGTTCTTGAAGATTTCTTAGAACAGACGCAATGACGTCATCGCTGTCGCGCCACGTGTGACGTCAGTTGCCCCTCAAAAACTAGGCAGCGCCGAAAACTAGTACACAAACAGGTACAGCCATATTTATGACATTAAGTACCTACCTATCTACAGCGTCTTATCGATGTTATTATTAGCTATGTAAGCCGCAGTGATCTTAAAAATCTGTTTATTTGAGGGGCGTCTGGAGGAGAGTCCGGGGAAGGGAACTAGTCGTACTCAGTCTTGGGTTCATACTCCTAAAGGAGTGCAACGGGTAGTTGAAGTTTGTAAGGAAATAAACAAAGAAATATCGAACAAAGTGGCGTTCTAGTTACAAACATAGCTCTTGTTACTAATAATAAATAGTTTCAAACCAGTACCGCCATCTATTGTTAACATAAAGGAACTTCATGGACTTGATACGAAAAGTGGAGTGTTTTTGCGAAGTTCAAGACTACCAATATGATAATGTAGCGCTACTAAAATCGTGATGAGTGCTATACATAGTATACATAAATATCTATGTTGAGTACATTGTTTTATTAGTAGCAGACCACACACGTGAGGCATTGAAATTAGTAAGACCTAATTATTACATCTAATCTTGATGATTTATACAGCGTCAAGTGGAACTTTCTTACTAACATAGGATACTGTAGTGCCTGGCACATGTTTAGGTGGCTTGGCCAGCACCCATACCATCCTCTCAGGCTAGTCAACCTTATCCACAGGAAAGACATGGTCAATACGTGTTGAACCTGTGCCGCCGGTTTCCTCACGATGTTTTCCTTCACCATTCGGGATTAGACCCTGCGAACTACGGATCGAAAGTCGGATGTCTTGCTTTATTGTATACATACTCTATCGATACAGGTACTGTTATTTAAATAAATGTATACGTAATTCATTTTAGTTTTAATTGATGCTTAATTTGCGTCAACCAGTTTTCTAGAACAATCTAAACCTCATAATGAAACGGTGTTTCACTGGAGGTAGACAAACGAAGTCCAGTTGGAAAACATTGTCATAAATTCACACAAAGGTTCTGAATGTTTTGTTTAACTATTAATTTATAGATTACATAACTACCTACCAACAAACAGTGGGTCTAGTAGCCTCCAATAAGTAAAATGATAGTACAAAGGACGCGTAAATACATGCTATTATATAAGATTAAAATAATGATAATCGTAAAAAATACTGACGATGACGTGTAAAAACATAACAGCAATCGCAAAACTATGATGAGTCATTCTTTATGAAATAGAGATTTCTTAAAAGGTTAGGTACTAACTACTCACAACAAAATATATCACGTTTTTAGACATAAATGAGCAATGAAGCATAATAAATGCGTAATGTTGAACGTTTTTACGAAATCACCTCAAGGACTCTACAATAGATAATTCCCGAAATTGTGTGCAAAATATCTTAGAACTACTGAAAACTTACCGCTGATTTAGAGTATTCATCTGCCTGGTATTCGAACATAGTAGCGAACATAAGACTGTCGTCTTGCTCGCCGCTATAGATGTGGTAGGGCACCAGCTGAGACATGAAGACGGGTTTTCACAAAATTGGACCACGAGAACAGTGCACGAAGGGCCCAAAATCAAAAGTTCACTGTGCAAAAGTTCGCAAAATTCAATGAGAGCGTAATCAGTTCACCGTGATAAGAGTATGAGTCATACGGTCACTTGTGTAGACGTACGCGTAGCTAGAATGTTTTATAACAGACTGAGTCAGTTCGCGGTTCGTAGCCGGTTTTGTATGATGGTAGGCGATCGCACCGCGCACGCGCAAACATCGCCTCACTTCCGAAACGCCTTAAATCCAACCAAGTATTCCAACAATTCTTCAACACGCGCCAAGATTTTTTTGAGATCCTTCAGAGAAGTTTTCTTTCATGATTCAAGGAATAGTTTTCCCATGTGCAATTACGCGAACTGTATCATTTGGCAAAGAAGATTGAAAACATTGGAGGAAGATATGACAAAGAAATCGGAGTATTTCGAAATTTATTTTTATAAAGCTTTCATCATAATAATACTGAGAGGCCTAAACCCGTGTTCGATTACTCGGCTTAGCTTGGTAAATGTTAAAACAAGTACCTAATGGATCAAATTTTAAAGTAGGTCATTTGACTCTGTCAAACACACACAAACAATGCGATGCGAGGAAAAACAAGGCTAATAATAAGCAAAACAAATCATTGGAAATGATATTTTTTTAAGTACACTAACTAATACGTCAACAAATGGATAGGGATACATAGCAAAGCCTGAGAAACAACCCGAAGATAATCGTAGAGGCCAATTTCATTATAATGTAATCCGGTCTAAAACTGGTCCTAAAAGGCTTAGACCGATAATAGAAAACGTGAACCTTACTTATCCCAGTATATCAGTTTTATTCGAGAACAACACTCAACAATCGACCATAATATATAGAATACCCAATATAATCGATTTAACTCTTGAAGATAAAAAGTCTGCTCTACTGTTTTTCTAGATGTAGCCAGGCACTCGATAAAGTTGATGTGTTGTGTGATGACATATGGCACTGAGACTTGGTCGTTAACTATTGGCCTCATACACAAGCTCAAAGTTGCACAACGGGCTATGGAGAGAGCTATGCTAGGAGTTTCACTACGTGATAAGATCCGAAATGAGGAAAGTTGTAGAAGAACCAAGGTCACCGACATAGCTCTCAGAATTAGCAAGTTGAAGTGTCAGTGGGCAGGCCATATAGCTCGCAGAACCGATAACCGTTGGGGAGTAAAGGTTCTCGAATGGCGACCACGAACCGGGTGACGCAGTGTTGGAAGGCCCCCCACCCGATGGACAGACGACATTGTGAAGGTTGCGGGAAGTCGGTGGATGGAGAAGGCTCAAGACCGTTCGTCGTGGAACTCTTTAGGGGAGGCCTATGTCCAGCAGTGGACTTCTACAGGCTGATGATGATGATGACTCGATAAAGTTTGGTTTGAGTCCTTGGATATGCTAACGAAAAAACCATTTTGTAATCACAGTAATTCTGATCTCTATTCTGCTTTTCTGCTTCTGTAATTAGTTGTTGGGTGCTTATATGTTTACCTCTTTTGTTTTTATTAAAGCCGTGTTCAGAACCAAAATTCGTTTTAAAATGCTCTTTACATCGAATTAAAGTCACTTTTGAGTTTCGACTTTTAGGAGCTTGCGTCGTTTTGTTATATCGCAAGCTCTCAAATATCAATATCAAAACTACCTAAATAAAATAAAAAAATAGATTTGCATGCGTTCGCGGGCAAAGCCTCGTGGTAACAAGATAGAAAGTGTCCTATATGCAATTCTAGTTAAAGAACTTTTAAGTATATATGCAAAGTTTCGTCGAAATCGGTTGAGCCGGCGTGATTGAACCACAAACAAACATCCGAACGAGGAACAGGCATAGCTTCAGCTAATTTCTAAGACGTTTCAAAGTGATCCTAGTGATTTTATTGAAATAAAAACCTTTGACTTTGAACATCTCTCAAACTTTCGCACTTTTAATACTAGCTTCCACTCTAGCTAGTTAGTATTAAAAGTGCGGGCGTTTCGTGGTACCTACGAAAGTAGCCTATGTGCTATTCCAGACTATAATCTATCTCTGTGCCATTTGCAGCTGCTGACTGCAATAAATTACTTATCCAGTGTTCTAATCGATGAACCAGTTCTCGATACTGACTTGATATTTAGGGCTATATTTCACAAGAGACATTACGTATTTGATACAATATTGCTTTAAATATCACTAAGAGATATGGAGTTTGAAACTCAGAAGATCAACGCATCGCCAACACTGTTTGCGTTCAGCAATCCCAAACTAAGGATAAGCCCTTGGAATTTTAAATTTGGACCGCAATCGGAACCCGAAGGTAGATATAGTACAAAACCGTATAATATGAAGTCACTCACGCCCAAACGTCTGCCTTACATAATGAGTTCAAGCCTCGTACTACATCGATACTAGAAAATGACGTCATGTTTGCAGCAAAACACTTATCAGTTTATCAAATAATTTCAATCGAAGTGCTTATAAATCCAGTCCGATAACATTTTGATTCGTTTTCCTCAAACACTTCATTTTCTTTAATTCTCAAAACCAGTTCGGGCCTTTCCTCGAATCGTATTTTATTACAACTGGTAGGTAATGTTGTTACGGAAATTTAATATCATGTCACGTGTTTGGGAAGTTGCTGATAAGAATACTACAGGAGACTACTACACTGAGGCTGACTGACAATCAACGCACAGCCTAAACCAAAAGTCCTATGAGTATGAAATTCGGGGGCTACCCTATGCACTAGGAATGGAATTTCCGAAACTGACCCCTAACGGGGTGCAGCGGGAAGTAAAGTTTGGATGAATGAATATAAAATTACGCGAACGAAGTTGCGGAGGTTCCCACTAGTAGTTATATTATTTAGTTTTTAGAGACAGCAGTCATTCTTTGCTGCGACCTGACCACTATAATCAATTTTAAACATTATTGATCAGACCGAATATTGTGGTTTTGAATTCTTTAGATACAAATCTGATGTGTATTCGTCCATTCAGGAGGAGGTAGGGCACAGCGAGATTTTCTCGCTCTAAATTGGAACAGCCCGCCTGGGAGGTACCTCCGCCTTACAGAAGAAAGTTCCTGCGGTGAGTAAGGTTGCCAGAGCTCTTTAGGGGGGAGGGGTTCGGCAGGCAACGCATTAGCAATGCTCCAGGTGTTGTTGATGTCAATAGGCGACGGTAACCACTTACCATCAGGAGGGCCGTAAGCCTGTTTGTCTCCGTATAACATATTTAAAAAAAAAACTAATCGGTTGGTATTCTGTTTTTCTGATTCACGGGTTTTTGTATTCTGAAGAATAACTTTCACTTCACAAGGCTACCTAGATGTAAATAATCTTTCGAACCACATAATCCATTCAGTAGTAGGTAGTGTGGAAATATTTACGAGAACAATAAATCGTAGGCGTCTGTCTGTGTTGGGGGTTCTTGCCCAACCTGAACCCTTGTTAATTGACTTGCTAATTAATGTTTGCGCATGCGCACCGGCGGCGGCGGCGGACGGCTAGTGCGCACTATCCGATTCTTGATGGAAATAGACCACAATGTTCTTGTCAAAGGAGACGACATAGAGATCAATTCAGAGATCTAGGTTCAGAGATTCAACACAAAGGAGACGAGGGTAAAAAAAAACAGAGCTGCACTTTCTTAGACACTTTTTCGAATATTATGATTAATCGCGTTTTGCCTCTTTAGTATCGAATCTTGTGTTGCGTTGCGTCTCTTCAGCTCTTAGGTATTAACATTGCTATTACATAAGGTATGTAATAGGTCTGTTTTGTTAATGTTCAGTGGACTTTGTTTGACCGCATAGCGCAGAATGTCTCGCACCGCAATCCTGAGTATTAATAAAGCCAGTCTGGCCATTGTGTGGAAGATACTGCTATTCACTGTAGGACTATTATTTCAAGGAGCTAACATAAGAACTAACTGAGTTACAGGGACAATGCGCAATACACCAGTGTGCGGGAAGTCTAAGGATCTTGCCCGCTAACTTTCTTTAAGAATCACAGTCCTTATTTTGATGTTGTGTGTACATGTATTTATGCTATTTGGTTTTAGTATTTACGTTTTGTTAACACAGTTGTTTTATTCATTGTGTCTATTATTATTTGTTTTTAAGTTCACCTCGACAAATCCTCCTTTAATGTTACTTTTACTCCATACTAAGGCTGATGTCTGGAATAGATTGCTTTTTAGCGATAAGACCGCCCATTGTACATTTTTGGTTAACATTCTTTTTATATATCAGTATTTTTTTTATTTGGTGTACAAAAAAGCATTTTCTTACATTCATTTGATGGTAAGTAAAGTTCGGCTAAAAGGGTTATGTTAGGAACTGTCAGTTTGGTATTCGGTGCATAAAAGTCCGCTGCCTTGAAGTTAGACGACAGAACCTACTCGTACCTACCTTCAAGGTCCTCGTGCAATGTCACGTCAATGAACACTTCTGCGAATAAGTTCTATAGCTAACAAGCATGTGCAGAGGGGGACAAGTGAATTACAGACTCGTCAAATGGATGCGTGTCTCGTTAACAGTACTTTGCGGCTGTGAAAACCGACACCTACCGCGTGCTTTATAAAATAAAATAAGCATGTTTTTTTATAAAATGGTAAGTCACAACCTGATTAAAATATACGGCCAGTCTAGTTAGTCAAGAGGTACCGTTGTCCACCTTCCATCTAATATAGCTGTCACCCTAAACTGTCACCATAATATTGTATTGTCAGATATCTATGCAAAGTTTTAACTCAATGGTTAGTTAGTGGATGGATAATATCAGCGCAATGATCAGCGCTATCAGCTACCTATCTACGAGTACATATTTGACTATTTATAACCAAAATTTGAAATTTTGCGCAATACATATAATTTGCGCACTTAGTGTCTTATATCCTCATTGGGTAGAGGCAATAATAAAAACTGCATTGGATAAATTAGCTATATTTGTATGCCAACCACCCACAGTAACAACTATAGATTATAAATAAATAAATAAATATTCCGGACATATTCACACGATCAACTGATCCCAAACTAGGCATAACCTGTACTATGGGTACCAGAGACTGATATACATAATAGATATATATTTAACACCCAGACACAGAACAAACATCTGTGTTAGTCACAAATGTTTGTCCAGTGCGGGAATCGAACCCGCGACCTCTAGCGCAGAAGGCAGAGTTACTACCAACTGAGCTATGAGGCCAGTCAATTAAGAAGATTACCTAAATTACTTACCTGAGGGTAGCCGTTTAATTTATTTGCCCTTGTATTAATAAAGCTCGAAATTCTTTGGCAGATCTCGCACAGGAATAGCTCTGGTTGCTAGAATCTAGTCAAAACAAAATATTCTCGGGACTTATGCGCGAGTTTGCCTCGAGTGACGCTATATCTTTAGTAGCAAGTATCAAACAATGTGATTCGTTATATGTATGCTATCCCGAAAGGGACATAATCTACACCCAATTGGAAAAATAATACCCAAATTTTTGGAAATACGTCATTTTTCATTCAAGAAAAACAATGCAAAAATCAGCTGTTTTGGGGTTAAATCAGTTCAAGCCCAATGAATATTCCGAACTTCTTCTAGTACGTTTAGGTAGGTAGTACCTAATTAGTTAAAGATGATAAAAATACCATGATAACATCTTACTTGAGAAAGTTAAATTGAAATAATTGATGTTTATTTTCGCTATTATTCTTTCTTTTTGTTGATAGAGTAACCACCTTTCGGGATGGTATACACAGTTTTTTTTTTCACATTTTTATAAGCTCTTATTTATTAGCCTCACCTAGTTCGATCGGCACCACACTGAAGCTATAAATTCCATTTTGTGAAAAAGGTCCATCGAAAAAAACGATAGGCACCAAGCCGTGTTTGTTGCCTGATTCTTCTAGGCTTGGTTTAAGACGTTTCAAAGTGATCCTAGTGATTTTATTGAAATAAATGCCTTTTGACTTTGATACATGTTATGAATTAACTTGTCTAGTGATACTAGTTAGTCTAGGGTTCGATTAGCCAGCTCTTTTATCTATAAAAAGTGTAAAATTACATATTTTCAGTGTCATAGTAAGCTTATCTTCGTAATTTCTCGTATGTTTTTCCATAGCCATGTACAAAGTTAGCGTTTGGCCGCCGCGTGGGCCTCATGCCGCACAGAATAAACTCCAGTTAGTACCGGCCGAGAATTTTCCTCGAATCATGACGTCACCCCTCGGTCAACGCCTCGAACGATGTTTTCCTGCTGAACTAACCTTGTTTTCGAATATTATTGTGGGTAATGCGCCATTTAAAATTGTTTTAAATTTTAATATCTGGTATAATAAATTTTTGAAAGATACCTGATAGACTACTCATGAAAACTGACATTAAAGTACCTAACAGGTAGCCATAATTGCAGACTTTATGAAGTCAGCTTTTTGAATAAAGATACCTACGCAATTTTTGTTTTATAGGGTTCTGTAGCCAAATGGTTAGTAAAAACCACAAGTGGGTATACAAGGTGATTCATAATATGTATGCCGAAAAGGGCTTTTTCTATCAATAAAAAGGAAGAAGAGGTAAAAAAACAAAATATTCATACCTACACTTTTTTTCTTTAAATTTCAATTCAATTCATGTTTTTTCAGTTAAAAATGTTGCAGATGAAGCCCCTTTCGGAATCGCATACATGTTATGAATTACCTTTTAATGAAAGAAAGAAACAAAAATTATTTCACGCCACATAATGTAAAGAACCCCAACCTACCCGATGGACCGACGACATTGTGAAGGTTGCGGTAAGTCGGTGGATGGAGAAGACTCAAGACCGTTCGTCATGGAACTCTTTGGCCTATGTCCAGCAGTGGACTTCTACAGGCTGATGATGATGATGAATGTAAAAAAAACTGTATCTCGGTCGGTACATAATGGGTAGGTTAGGAAAGGTATGATACTAACTTACCTACCTACTGAGCATCAAAAATGTAACAGTAAAATTATTTTGCTGTTCTTTTTAGAACTTAGTAGAATCGTGTGGATATGGTTTTAGTCCAATTCGCTTACGTCACCTTTTCAGAGTTCCGTTAGTACGTATCTATTTCCGTTAACAGGTAATAGTGTCTCTTCTGAAAATTATTTTAAACATTGCCTGTTTGATTGAAGTACTGTTTGTTTCTCATATCGCCTAATTGAAGCGGTGCTTGCTCGTCGTGTAACTGGTTCTTTTTTGATCATCCCGCCAATGACCAAGGTGAAGGTACGTCCAGGCGTACTGGTCAAATTTAGAGCGAGAAGATATCGCTGTGTCTACCTGCTCCATGAATTGCCCCAGGTCACTGACCTTATAGTACCTCCACCTTATTAGCGATTTTATATTATACCTATTACTAGCTTACATAAAAAGTTCAAATAGCCTATATGCAATTCCAGACTATAATCTATCACTACTACCAAATTTCATCTAAATCCGTTCGGCCGTTTGGGCGTGATTGAACAACAAACATTCAAACATCTAAACATTGTATCACAAACACAAACTTACTGCATTTAATCATCATCATTTCAGCCGTGCAACGTCCACTGCTGAACATGGCCTCATATGGGAGCCTGAATTCCTATCATATAGGCAAATGGTTGGGAGTTGAGTATGGGCAAGTGGTTGGCAAATGGAGTATGGGCAAATGGTTGGCGAGCGCAGTTAGAGCTATCGTTGTTAAAATTAGGGATGCTGCTGTAGGATTAGTAGGATGCGTTAAGTCATCGCTAAGCATCGCATCATTAAAGGTTTAAAGAATTGATGCCTATTTATCGGGAGCCTATTTTGCAGAATTCTGCTTACATCATACCTACATTGAGATAGCTAGTTCAAAAATGGTGACTAATGTTGATGAGCTTTATTTGTTTATCAGCAGATAATATACATTTCTATCATTGTTGTTTTACAAGAATCTTATCAATCTGTGACGGAAACTGATAAGATGGTTCGCAGTACTTGTTGGTGCAGGGTTAAAACTATTTGTATTGTTTTCATGATATCATCATCAGCCTGAAGAAGTCCACTGCTGGACGTAGACCACCCCTTAAATTTTTCTAGGGTTGGTTGCGAGGAACATACTACCTTCCTCTTGTTTCTAAGGCGTTTCAAAGTGATCCTAGTGATTTTACTGAAATAAATACCTTTTGAATTTGACCCCAATTAGGGTCACGACGAACGGTCTTGAGCCTTTCCATCCACCGAATTCACGCAATATTTACGTATCGTCGGTCCAACAGGTGGGGGCCTTATCATCATGACGTGATATTGCATAATACAAGTGTGTCAGCATTATTTGTGACTGTGAACTAGGCTAGGTGGAGCGATGACCTACGAAAGGCGGCGGGCAGTAAATGGATGACAAGGGCCGAACACTGGGCTCAGTGGCGTGTATTGGGGGAGGCCTATGTCCAGCAGTGGACTAATGTGGGCTGATGATGATGATGATGACTGTGAACTTACATCACTGCCTAAACAAAATCGCTAAGTTGATGGTACAGGGCATAATACAATAACATAAGCAATATTATCCTCAAACGAATTGCCATGTCTTACTCATGTGGGAGCCGTGTTGGCCTAGTGGCCTTGCTTGTCATGTCACTGATTCTTTCTTGGTCAACCTGTATAAGATCAGGTCGAGGTATGGTGGCCCTAAAAAGGGCCTATGACCATCTGTGAAAGAATAAGTGCAGTGAAAGGATTAAAGTGCGCCTCTCAGAGACGCCTTTCGTGCACATGTTACATGTCTTCGAATTTCTAGGTTCTAGGACATGCAGGTTTCCCCATGATGCCTTACCTTCCTAACTACCTCTTCATGTCCAACCCAAAGTATAAAATAATAAACCTTATTTATTCATATGGATATCAGGATCTTATTCTAATCTTCTTACTTCAGGATCAGGATATCATTTTAATTTTCATTTAAATTTAAATTTTAAATTCCTTCTGTTTGCTGCTAGCACCTCTAGTCTCTGGTTTAGCCATCTGCTCATATTAGCCGTTTTTGGTACCTAGCTGGGTTAAACACTCTTTGGATTTCGCAGAACTTATCACTTTTCCTCTTTAACTGTGTTATATTAAATAAGGACAATTTCATTGTTTAAGGCACCTTCAACTTATTATGTTTTTCCATTTACGACTCATTCTATTGATTTCATGTACTTTAAGGAGAAACTTTTAAAATAAATTTTAACCGCAGAAAAATATAAAAGCTAGTTTATTACAAGGTACATTCTATTCATTTACCTAGATTCTGGTGTGATACGCATGACAAACCTCTTAGATCGTCTGACAACCTCCTCCTTGATACCCCTGAGCATAGCACTTGTTTTCGTGGCAACTCCTTCTCCGTTGTAGCAGTAAGACTTTGGAATAAACTTCCGTATAATATCAAAAAAGTTGACTCCAAAGATTCATTTAAACGATTAACTCGTGAACATTTCCTTAAGAACATCTAGCATCTACACTACATGTTAATAAAACACTGTTTTGTACTATCTGTTAATCTATTGCAGTGTATTATATATATATATATATATACATATATACATATTTAAATATAGTGTATGGTTATGTATAGTATAGTTTTTAGTTAAGTTAAACAATCTGTCGCACGCCAACGTCCTGTCTCTACCCAATCAGGCTGGCTGGTAGATAATGCCTTGGCATTAAGCCCACCTTTTGTACATTGTCTTTTGTGTGCATTAAAGATTAAATAAATAAATAAATAAATTCATTATGTATTCCTTCCCTCTGATTTAATACATTACTAAAAGCTCACATAAGAGCAGGTAGAGCTAGTTCAATGAGGTAAAGTAAGAAGAGGTAAGAAAAGGCTTGGTCGCGAGGAACAGGCATAGCTTCACCTAGTTTCTAAGATGTTTCAAAGTGATCCTAGTGATTTTATTGAAATAAAAACCTTTTCAGTTTGAGTTTGACTATAAGGTCACCTTTTGTATAATAATAAAATTGTATTTATATTGTGTGCAATAAAGTAAATTATGCAGCAAAAATTAGTTTTACTTAAAAGGTATTTGTGAGAGGCTAAATAATAATATGAAGAAAATCACTGTCTTCACAAGCTCTGTTCAGCAGAGGTAGTTATTTGGGTTGTACAAAACGCAGAAATCAACTTGGCACCTGCGTGGAATGTGCTTCCCCCTCCCAACACACCCCACCGCCTAACGCTCTGGCGAGTGAGGATGAGACAAAACTTTACAAATTATTATTTTCTACACAAACAGTTTATTTTTTGGTGTAATTATTTTCTGATCTGCTATTGGCTCTTTAGCTATAATCAGATGTTGTCTTGGATGATATTGTGTGTTATTCCATAAAATCTTACATCGCACAGTTTGGAAGAAGCTAATATGATTCTCTGATCTAGGTTTTGCCATCTATTTAGTCTTTTGACAATATTCTGTGTTTAATAGTGATATATTCTGAGTAATATACCTCTTCTGTAAAGCAATTTTGAGCTAGGTAGTAATAAATAGTTGAATACAGTAATAAATAGTTGGAGAAGGATTATAGATTAATTTCCTGTACAGTTTATTTGCATGTTCCTGTTATGTTTATACATGGTCATTGACTACACAGGATGTCCTAAAAAGAACCAGTGCCTCACCAAGTATTACCTACCGAGCTTAACTACTGTGTAGTTCATTAGACTTCAGTACCAGGTTAGAATGCACTATGAAGTTTGATACCTACCAAAGTTTAACAAGTTTGTATAAAGTTTTTGTATTGTGTATGTGTGTCAGTGATGAAGTACTTACTGTGAGGAGGGATCTTGAGGTTGGCACGGTAGAAACGAAGTCATTTGTGGAGGATCCTTGCGAAGATTGACTGTCACAAGAGAAGTCCGACTGGTTCGATTGACTATCACTAATTTCCAGCTTCATCGTCATCAGTCAATAAAACAACAAGCCCTAAACACTTAAGAGATTTACGTAATTGATCAATTCAATACGCAGTTCGCAGTAAAAACAAAACTTTAAACTATTCACGATTCAATTCCGCGTAGGTATTTTTATCTCGCAATCAAAGTCATCAAACTTTTGCCGTTTGCGCGAATCTACTTGACAGTTCATTAATTGAATTGACAGGACACAGTGCTAAATCAAAACAAAACGCCTTTCCAAAGATTATCCACGAAAGTTAGCACAACAATGGTGACTCATCATTGCAGCTTGCACTAAACGAAACGAATTCAATGGTCGCCGATGGGTGACGTAGTCATCGCTTCGGGGATGCCCTTTACTAAGAATTTCTTGTAGATTGCTGCTTCAAAAGGTCCTAACAGACAGCAGTCATCATACAAATCAGTACTTTTCGGTTGTGTTCTAACAACTTTAGCACATAAAATCGTAGGGTGATCTCATCGTGTATTTATAGATATCGCGTGATATTCAGCCAATGAGAATGTCTACTTTCCGTGACGTCATCTGATTTCAAGAACCGTTCTGCTACAGGCTGTTCAAGATTTGATTGTGTTTATCATTATTTTTTAGATACATAGGTAATCAAGATACGAATGATCTATCTAATGTCGTAGTCGGTGGTATCAATGGTAGATATTCAAATACAAATCTATACAGTCAGTTTCAGCCCAGAATACAAAAAATGATGATGATGATGATAATCTGTTAGCACTCAAATTACGCAAACTTGTATTCGCCAAAGAAGTGGTTAGAACATATTGTTTATCTTCATTTTATTCAATTTTTAGGTAGCTGCCATGATCAATCATCACCAATATCCATAGGCCATGTTCATACGGCGTGCGATATGTCATCTAAATCGTTATCTCTACCTGGGTAAAGTCAATTTTGAATTTGACATTTGAGAGCTTACGATATCGCAAGCCCCCTAAAAGTCAAACTCGAAATTGACTTTATCCAGTACAGCTAAGGATCATTTTGAAATAAATTTTTGATGACGTACCTAAGAACACGGTTTTATTTTTACCAATGACTATTGCTAATTGCAGATGGAGCACTGTGGAAACTATAATGTCATTGTCAAATTTTATGAAGTTTACATTTGACTTAACAAAACGAACGATCAATCAAAACAAAAAGTTCTGCCAGCTGTTCGCAATGAGGAATTGAGTGAGGGACGAGCGAGGGTATTATTTCTTTCTGCCGAAGAAGCTGTTATTTTCTATTAAACACTGGTCTCCAATTCTCTCGGGCCAAATCCATCGAAGTTTCGAGTTTCTCGTGTATTTTTCTCTTAGGCGCATGCATTTTGCACAAGAATCTTTATTTTATTCTTCTTAGTACACCGACTGTAGGAAGACAGAGCTGTCTACGATTTACACTAATTTGCTATTGATAATGCCAATAGTTATAATATTAGAACACTAAATTGAAAAGGGCATCCGATTGTTCCTACAATTATCTTGAAATACCAACTTACCACTTTATAAACACTGTTTACCACCATAGCAACATGTCTGGGAAGAAATGCAAGCATTGTGGATCCTCTGACATCGAAGTAGACCCAGCTCGTGGAGATGCTGTGTGTACCAATTGTGGTTCCGTTTTGGAAGACAATATTATTGTAGCTGAAGTAGAGTTTCAAGAGAATGCACATGGAGGAGCATCAGCTATTGGGCAGTTTGTGTCTGCAGATTCCAAAGGAGGTGCCACTGGATTCGGAAGAGGTATGACATTTTCTACATGCTTCTCCAATAATTTAGTGTAAGAAATATTTACTAAAACAAATATTATTTTAGCTTTCAATGTTGGCATTGGCCAAGAATCAAGAGAAGTCACATTGAGGAAGGCCCGGGAAGGAATCACCAGTCTCTGCCAGCAGTTGCGACTCAACCAGCAATGCATAGATATCGCCTGTAATTTCTACAAGATGGCTCTTTCCCTACACCTGACTATTGGGCGGCCAGCGAATCACACACAGGCTGCCTGTGTCTACATGACCTGCAGAACCGAGGGCACACCCCGTATCCTTTAAAAATACTTGTAGAGAATAACAAAAAATCCTATGATCTGCATTGGATGTTAGAGTCAGCACAGAGTGGCAGCAAAGCAACTGATTCTTGAAACAATTGGAACTCAACTTTCTTTGCTCTTAGATAATTACTAAAATCACTAATCAATCTTTGACTGGCCTCATAGCTCAGTTAGTAGTAACTCTGCCTTCTGCGCTAGAGGTCGCGGGTTCAATCCCCGCACTGGACAAACATTTGTGTGATAAACAAAGATGTTTGTTCTGTGTCTGGGTGTTAAATATGTATATCTATTATGTATATCAGTCTCTGGTACCCATAGTACAGGCTATGCCTAGTTTGGGATCAGTTGACCGTGTGAATATGTCCGGAATATTATTTATTTATCTGAACCTCGAAGAGTCATAAATGGTGGAGAGGTGTATTTTTGTGTTTTCAACTGATGCTTGGAAGCCTTTCTACATTTTTCAACATAATAAGCATTTTTTTTGTAATACTACTGATACTGCAAGTTCAAAGTACAACATATTTTGTTAGTTTTCTCTTGCTGATCAGCAAGAGAACAGCAATTTTCACTTGATTGCAGCGAGTGGAAATTTTTGATTTCTGCCTACCTTATAAGAAACATGGCATGATTTATGTATGTGTTCTTGGTCACCTGCACTATTTTCTTAGCAAAATTGACCAGATTTGTTGATTGATGTCAGTGATGCAGTCCCTATTTGCTGTTATCAACTCGGACGCACCTACTTCAAATTAGCAAGAGCTCTTTGCATCAATGTACCACCAAATGGTAAGTGCCTTATCTAAACATTATTTAGGTTTCTGTATTCATTTTTGTCTACCTGCCCTCTGTGCCCAAGGGATCACCACATCCAAAGGGGATCTTATAAAGATCTGGGTATGTTTTTCTTCCTATTGGATTTGATGTGAGAAAAAATTAACTAATGTATTCATTTTATAGGTTTTATTCTTCTCTAGACTGCCAAAGATAAGTTGATAATTTATATTCTCTACAGAGCCCTAGTATAACTAGGAATATGACTCAATTTACTTTCCAACTAACTTGATAGTAAGAATATCAAAATATCTTGGCTCTCCTGAAGGCTATAATTTAGACTATTTAGTTCCTTTCAGTTATCTAGGTACTAAAACTAGGTTGAAATAAAAATACAAAATAGGCATACCTAAATAATATAATAGTACATTTAAATCGCGATTGCAAGGAAAAAGGGATAGATCTAATATCTATGAATAGAGAGCTCTATACAACACCCATATCACATTCTCAAGGTTCATTCTTATTGACTACAACTATAACAATATACACAATTCTAAACTTTTTAACAAAACAATTTTCAACACTCAGGGAATGATTAGGTATCATAATTTTGGGCTCAAATACGTCATGAGATTTCAAGAAAAGCAAATAATGCTGCTATACTGAATATTAATTAGGAGAATGAGATCTGATTGTTTGTCAGTCCTCATTAGTGTTTGTGTTGGCCAGTGCAGTGTTCACTGTAGGCCCGTAGTAGATGAGCTCGGGGATTTGCCCTCCCTGCACTCCAGTTCCGTTTGTACTCTCAGATGAACAATGGAATTGAAATGTTACCGTGCCCATGTAGACTTCACTCAACCCTTCCTGGCCAAAGTAGCTCAGCTCACTACCATCCAGAATTGCTGATGCAGTGTAGGAACATTCTGGTTCAATCTGAATAGGGTTCTCGAAGTATACATGGAATGTGTTGCTTGAGCCATCAGAGAAAAACTTTGTGTTGTTCTCTGCGAGTACTCTCCCCAAACGCTTCAGTTCAATCTTGACATTATAGTCAGCTGCTCCATTTGATGATCCATACAATCCGAATCCAACCACAAAAATCCTTTTGTCCACACAAAACTGGATGGAGTCACATCTGCCTCTGTACCTCCACTGGTTGCTTCTGTAAGCACATGACTGAAATCTATGGCATATCTGGAAAATAGAAATAATACTAATTATTACCAAATTTTCACTGAAAATCAAATTCAACATTTTGTCAGTGTAGTTGGTTTTGTACCTGAGCTTTAAGGCCAGTCCTCTGCTTGATTGGGTAAGCCAAAAGTGGTTTAGTAGCAGCAGTAAAATGCAAAAATATATCAATAGTTTCTTGAGGAGTCAGTATTCCAAGCTGTGCTGCACTGTTTGCAAACTCTTCTAGAGACATAGTGGGGAATCTTATGAGATATATGGCATTTCCGAGCATGGCTCTTTTGTTATTTGGTGTGGGGTCCATCTCTCTTCTCACACATTCAGCATGAGCCCAAGTCAAGGCAGCTTCAAATAAATTGATCTCTTTGCAATTCAGAGTTTCTCTTGCTAATACTGATTCCAGTGTAGACACATCAATGTCCACAAAACCTTCTGATGTTAGCGACATCTCAGCCTAGAAATAACAAAGGTTAAATAAAAAAAGGAGATCAATGAAAACTGCAATACAATTTGTAAGATTCTTTATTCATATAATTTTACACATGGAATGATTTTACAAAATTACATGTTGACAAACAGTAAGTTAAAATGCTTGACACATCTATGTACATACTTTATGGAATCTAAGCAAACTGTATTGCAGGTATGTTAAGTTTAGCCTAGACTCTGACTAGAAACACACTAAGGGTATCAGTGCACACTCAAACACACAAACTTGATTATTTCACAACCAAATATTGAGTAAACAAATATTTTAATGGCACATTTTAAAGTTAACTTTACGCAGAAGGGCAGATCAAATTTCCAAGAACACAGGCAGTGTAAAATTGTGCAAATTAGATTTCAACATTGAGCATTATCAATACTTCATCTTATGTGTAAATATTTGAGTTTTAGTTGCAAATGTTAAAGTTTTCTAAACTTTCTTTACTCCCTGGGCTGGATAAGTTCCGACTGGAAGTTTCTGAGAGTTCCATGAGCAGACTACTGTAGGACGATGATTGCTCTAGATGGATGGCAGCTAGGTTCTCAGTTGATTCACATACCTGTGCATCAATCACTTCCCAGCATCTCTGCATGAGTTCAGGCTCCTCAAATAGTCTGGATTGGCTCAGTAGAAGGCAAGCATTCTTGGCTGTGAGGCTTGTTTCCAAATAATTGACACAGGCCTTGGCCAGGTGGGGCACAATATATTTCTTTGCAACATAGAGAGTTGACAATACTGTGTCTGCTTCTAACTGGATCTCATCACAGTAGATGTATCTGGAAACAAGAAATATAATTGTTTAGACAGTTTTAGTGACAATAGCTATAAATGTGTAGTAATCTTGGAAAAAAGTTAAATGGACTTGCCTCAATAATGTGAGAAATGCAGAAGGTTCAACATCTGGCACTTCTATCTCATTCTTGCATTCAGCTAATCCTCCATAGAACATTGCATAGAACACAGAGCTGGCAGTGGCTAAGACATATTTGTGTGCGGGTATTATTTGTGTGTGACCTGCAAAAATATTTTTCTGGTTAAACACAAACCAACACAAGTGATATGAGTATAGTTGCACCTAACATTTAGATTACATTAAAAATGTTCATAAATTTTTATTTACTTAAAATAAAACTTACATGGGCTTCCGACTATAAATGTGATGTCAGACATGAGTTGGTTGTTGAACATGGCAGCATTTCTTTCTCGTATTGTGGGCTTTGTTGCTTGCCAGTTGGGATCAATAGTAGCTGCACCAGGGGGCGACACAGGCGATGTCGTGGAAGAGGGCGGGAGGCTTGTAGATCCGCAAGGGGATGGAGGCCCGCTGTAGCACTGCGACACTTGTGTACCTGTCTCGCGTTGCGATATCGTATGCGGAGGCGACAGCGATAGCCCCCCACCATTGTTGATGTTTTCGGCTGCAAACAATAACATTATTTTGATCAAGATTAATAGGAGTGGAAGATTACGTTATGCATCGCGTATTAGTGTACCTAAATAGAACTGGCATGGCAGTGCGACCATTTCATTAGAGGACGTAGAGACAGCCTATCTTATACCTAAATAACCTGTTTAGTGACCTTTAGAAACTAGGTGGTATTATAATTTATACGCATGCTAACATTATTAGACATTTCTATTCTATTGATGAGTAAGTAACATTGATAAATCAATAAGCCCAAAATTCTAATCTCACCATTCATCCATGTATTGGTTTGTGCGACAGACATGCTATCTCTACTTTCTTGTAACCTTTTCTGGGGTTTTGAAACTTTTCTAGAACACAAATTCGACATTATGAATAAATACGTGACCTCACACCGTTTTACAATTCTAATCCAAACATCACGAATCACGAACGAATGCAAAATCAATAGTAGTTCAAACTTCAAACAAGCCTTTGGTTCAAGCATGAATTGTCTGTGTTGCTGTCAGTTCCACCCATAGACGTTACTTTAGTCAGCCATTTTGTTTGTTGTAAATTTAGGGATGCCAGGTGCTTCCGAAAAATTCACCTACAAAGTTGACTTTTTGGCGGGAACTTGAGAAAGTGATGTTGTGCTCTCAATTTATTTTACAAAACTAGTGTTAAATTGAATAATAATATGTGATTATGGTGGTGTTTTGCGTAATATTGTTTGAGTAAACCGCACAAGTGAAGTGAAATGAAATGATTGCGTGTATCGTCATTTTTCGAGTTGGCGCCAAGAGGTCCCTTGAGGTTTTAGTAAAATAGCCACCATCATATCTTACTAAAACTGAATTTGACTTGACTTGACCATGAATAAGATGAAAAATAAAGACGAAAGAATAAAAATAACAAGGAAAAATAAACGTAAGACTTGGCGGTAAGGCCTAGATGCCAAAGTCATCCCGAAAGGGGAAAACCACAAAAAAAAACACCTACAAAGAATGTATATTATAGAGAGGGAGCGTTGACGTGGCACAAGCGTAAACAGCAGAGGGGCATTCAGTTTTAGATTAAACAAACTCTACCTATGTAGAAAATGACGCGCGAGGACGACATAGGCTATCCTGGATATAATATGTGGATACCTGCGCGTGCGTTTGCCTCGAGGTAGGCGCGTACTGATTGACCGAGCCATTGGTTCACTGTCATAATCCCCACTAAGCTTGCTAATTAAATGGTTTTTTTAACTAAGCCATTGGCTTACTGTAATTAACTACAAATGTTGTAAATACCTACCTAATATTACTAGTTGTGTTTACCAATTTTAAACCTCCTTAGAAATACTTTAACCTAATTAAAATTTGATTTAATTAGATCAAAGTGAAACAAGATTAGAATAATTAGAGAAAAACAAGCTTGGTGGGGGATTATGAAAATTAACCATATAAAATAAACCTAATTCTTTTATTTTCATAATCCCCACCAACCAGAATTAAAAACGATAGAGGGGAAAACGCCAATTATTTTTTTGAAAATTGTCATAATCCCCACTGGTTGGGCAAGCTTAGTGGGGATTATGACAATAAACCGAGCCATTGGTCGCGATCCAGCCTCGCGAGTCTGCTCAGTCAGTAACCACCTTGTGAATTTAGGCCAGTACACAGCCTTTTAACAGACCGGTAATAAGTATATGAACTTTGGGCTTATTGTTCTTAGATAATTACAAATATATTATTATAATAAATCATTATTATAATTAATAGATTTTACAAACAAGCGTTTCAAAAATTTTACCACCCTAAAATCTGATTTCTGATGATGCTCACTTTATTTATGTTTTCTTATTTCTTATTTTCATATGTGTTCATAAAAACAAAGATATAAACTTGGAAATAAATTAGATTTCTATCTTCTCGCTGATCAAATACCCTAATTTCGGCAACACGACCTATAAAACGGCAACACAAAACATACTATTACTGCGCATGTGCAAAACTGCCTGACTGACTGACAAAAGACAAAACTCAAAACCAGTTTCGTTCGGAAACAAAATAAAAAAAGAATCTCACCTAAAAATAGCTTGAAAATAAAACGCTTTGTAGGCAAGCAAGTTACAAACTTGGGTCGGACCTCTGGGATGAGCTGTAGTAGCACTGCCCCGAGACGTCAGGCTTCGAGTTTCGATAAACAAATAATCAGTAATCTTCTAGTCTAGATCTATCTACTTTATTATTCCGCTCACTGACTGACTGACTGAATTAACTACTCATCACGAAATCTCAGAAACTACAAGGCCGGCCTATAAACTTGAAATTAGGCATATACCTAGAGGTTCCGTACGGATTTTGCAAAATTAAACCCCTAAAGAGAAAGTCCTATGTTTAAGAAGTTAGAGACATGAAAATTAGGATTCTTAAAATATAATAAATATACCTAGTATCTACGTATACCAATGAATTTTTTGAAAATCATCCCATAAGGTTGATACCTATTAAGGGATGGAAGTTTGTATGGGAGTATAGACTTATCTTTTTAGTTGAGCCGTTTTCGGAAGAAAACTTGAATATGTAGCTCTGCACCAAAATCTTTGTTCTGACAGCACGGTGGACAATTATACCTAAAACCTTAGATAGTTCACTGTTCTTCCGTAAACGGCTCTACTGTAGGTACGATATTGTGTTGTGGTAGGTTATATTCCTACTTAGGTAACTACAGTGCTACCTTCACCTATTGCTTCTTAGGTTCTCAAGATTGTACCTATAAGAGCGAATTAGGTAGGTACATACTACGTACGGTATATCTATTCATTGATGTGGGAAATAAACTAAACAAATTCAAACCTTGATTAATATTTTGTCGCGGACGTGGCCTATGCCCTCGAGGTGCAGAGGGTTCTTGACAGTTATTTAACTCGGCAAATCGGCCATCCTCGTCGATAAGGCTCTCGAAGAAATCCACGCTGCTATTCATTGAGGACCGCACTTGTAAATGACAGGCATACCAAACGAAACTGAAATGATAGAAATAAAACTTTGCAATCTCGCTGGTCGTGCAAACCAACACCGGCTACACCAGAGGCTTATTTCTGAAATATCAGTGAACAGATTACGATTTTTGTAGGCGCCCTTTTCGTGACACCATACAAAACCGGAAGTTATTCACTTAACACGGTCGAAAAGTGTTTCAGAATCGGGTCTCAGAGTCTGCGATTGTTATAAAAGCGTACCGTATGAGGTGATGAATGAGATGCTACCATAGTTACGCTGCGTGTTTTTGTGGTTAACGATCTTTATTATATATTTAATAAATTTTAATGACATGAGAAATTACTAACTTTAGATTAGTTATTATATGAACAGTGATAAATAATGCAGTAATAACTATTGTTTGTGTTCTTACATCGTGTAACTACGATAACATCACATCATCCTGCCATGTACAACTACAATGCATTTGACACTACGCTTTTAGCGTAACAATCCCACTCGCTACTCCTCTCAAGGTTCCCGGCCATTATATTTTAATAAAAGCTGGTTTTACGATCAATTTTGTAAATAATTCTGAGGCATTGAACGAACCGGCCCAGTTCTTGGTGTTATTGGCTGGCATTTTAACTGCCCTGCCCAAGGCAGAACGACGATTGCCGTCTTTCTCACAGTACCTGCCTGTTTGAAATACCTAGTTACAGAGCACCTTTTTTGGAAGAACACTATGAACTTAGCCGCGTGACCGCAAAATTGACTTTATATCACCACACAAAGGTATCAAAAGGGTATCTTCAGGGTATTTCCAAAAACTGCTCAACTGTACCTAATATAAGTTAACTAGTTTGTCACTTCCTACACTAGGATTTTTTTTCTGATCCCGTGTAATGGTACGGAAGTGTCAGAGCACGAGTTCTCGCACTTGACCGTAATTGTTTATCTTTAGTAATAGTAATATTCCGGACATAGTACACACACATAGTCAACTGATCCCAAACTAGGCCTACCCTGTACTATGGGTACCAGAGACGGATATACATAATAGATAAATATTTAACACCCAGACACAGAACAAACATCTGTGTTCATCACACAAATGTTTGTCCAGTGCGGGAATCGAACCCGCGACCTCTAGCGCAGAAGGCAGCTTTACTACCAACTGAGCTATGGGGCTAGTCAAAGCACTGTGTTTAGCATTGTGTTGTGTGTGCATTCTACTAGTATTATAAATGCGTAAGTTTTTGAGGATATTTTTTTTATGTTTGTGGTCAGTCAGTCACACCGTAACGATTCAAGCGATTTTGATGAAACTTGGAATTGATACAGTTCTTTACCTAGAAAAGCTTAAAGGCTACTTTTTATCTAGTAAGCCGCATGCACAAGCTAGTATGATAATAAAGTAAATTCTTGTTGCTAACAAATTTACTGCTTAGAAAATAGCGAAAGTTTTGAATATTACGTAATACCTACACACCTACTATTGATATTTTATTATTGCTTTCTATTTCGCTATCATTTAATTACCCAAATGTCTTGTTGAAAATCTGAGTCATAAATGATAAGCAGATATTAATACAAGTTTGTGCCAGCAGCTTCGCTTGCGTGGTACGATGTATCAAAAGTAGCCTATATGCCATTCTAGGAAAATAATCTATTCCAAAATTCATTGAAATCGTTTGAGCCGTTACGGCGTGATTGAACAACAAACATCTAAACATCCTCAAACTCAAACTTTCGCATTTATATTAGTAGGATTTCGTTGTATTGTTTGTAGTATCCCATTAGTAGTTTGTGAGGCTGTTGATACCTAATTATCTATCTTTAGTTGGTAAGTTACTATCTATCTCTTTAGTTTCCCAATATAGCTGGAACTATATACTGATACTGTTGAATTCTAGGTCCTATATGTACCTAGAATTCTCATTTTCATATAAATATTTATCTCTAGTATATAAACTATCCATCCTCCGTCGATAGATAGCAAACATGGATAGGATTGCCTATCGTTTGTTGGGACTGTAAATTGAAAGATAGATTATTCTGTTCCTTCTCTCGGGCAAAACCAGGGATAGATCTAATATCGGCCGTAAGGGTTGTAGTATTATTTTTGAATAAGCCACAGATCTCTGTAAGAGCTGAAAATTTAAACCGGTATGTGGGACGAGCTCTATAATTTAGGCTAAGGTTTCCTCATTACCTTTTATATTGTATTTTAATAGTTTCCACTAATTAATCATCGTTACTTTAATATTTCCTCGTGATACCAAAGAAATAAACAAGCCACGAAGCTATTATTAGCGGAATGTTGGTAACATTCCGCTAAGAATAGCTTCGATACCTCACCGATAAGAAACTAAACAAACCGGTAAACGAACAGCACTAAATCTGCTTTTGTGAAGATCCACCGCAGCAACACTTTTCCCAAAAGCACTGGCAACTTTTTTGGTAGTTTTGAGGACCGCCCCTTCATTTCACACCTTCGGGACACCTGTTATTCCCGACATGTCCACTATAATTCAGTTCAGTTGTATAAAAATCCTGGCACTAAACCTTTGCACAACACTGATGTTTTGATATTCACACAATTTTTTTTAAATTAAACACTATTGGTTTTTAAAATGCGGTCGCGTCAATGCGCTCGACTGACTGTCTGATGTCGTTCTGTCTGCCCGCAGCGCGAATGCCGAGTGAATCTTGCGCAAGGCCACAGGGACACCTCTATCGAACCTATGCACAATATCGATGAAAGTGGTTGTTGTCATAGAGTTTATCAATACAGAGCATAATGCAAGTTGGTAAGCTTTTTATGAACACATATGCACGATCTTGCAATGATAATATAATGATGACACAATGTTAAATATTTATCAAGTTTTATCTAATCAATATTTTGTATAGATTTATAGGAAAAAGAAGGTTTGCTTTGACTGATGATGATGATATTCGCAGATTTTTAATCGTAATAAATACCTTGTGGAAAACCTGTGATAGTTAGCGTTTTTTATCCAACACAGCCACATGCATAGGGGTTATACACGTTCGGTACACTGAGCTCATTAAAGAATCATAAAAAATATTTTTGAAATGCCATACATTCATACCCGTTCTGTACACTACGTCTATAAGGTTGAAATTTGTATTGAAAAACTTAAAGCGAAGTACAGTCAATGTTAAAAGTGTTATGTGAACAGCTATTTCCATCATTACGCTATGTACCATATTGCAGGCAATAGGTAACCACAGATGGTAAGAATTTCAATTCTCGCAAGGACAGAATAATAAGAAGTATCGACCTACTAAAGTGAGTGATTCAGAAAAAAAGCGCAAAGAAAGCTTTACGACAATTATGGGTGTCTGTTAACAAAAAATCTAAATCCAATTTGGCTAGGGCTAGTTGTACCTAATACTTTTAACACTGTTTGAATAAAAATTATAAAATTTGTGCTAATATTTTTTTCTATGACTGTCCGGATGCAGTGTACGGAGATTAAATATTTGCATAACAATAGAGTGTACCCAGCGGGTATAACCCTGCATAGACCCCCCCTAGCAACCCTATAGGTGAATTTCAAGGATTCCTGAATTGCTGATAATAGGAAGGTTTCTGCAAAATTCACCTCTAAAACTAGCGCTTTATCCTGTGCGATGACGTTTTGATGGTGTCTTGTCCTCCAAACCAAATCATTCTCAGGGGTATTTGAGTAAAAAATAAGCACATTGCAAAGTGATCGTCCAATCTAAAATAGAACGCTGTTCAGTTTTTCTTTAGAAGAACTCTATTATTATTGATTCAGAGTCATTGCCTAGGTTTCAGCAACAGTGGTCATTTTGGCAAGCGGCTGTCGAACAATATCAATACATTGTTATGAAACCACCGCAGCATTTCCGATTTCCGATATCTGCAACCTTAGCACACAGCTGGCAACCGAGAAGGTCACTGGCAAAGCGATTCAACGACAATTTGATTGCGTGAGGGCTCACCTATGAGGAGAGAAGGTCGAATACATAACCAGCAACTTGGGACAAGCCACCAGCCAGACATAAAGTTTTATTCTAGCCATACCTGCTGAATGAATGTGAAAACAAACCTCTTTATATGACACCCCACTTTATGTGTTTGTACTTATTTTTATACCCCCTATTCGACCTCCTTGGCCGATTCTTACCAGTAAATCTTGATAGCACAATCTGTTGATCTACTAAATTCCATGCAGATCGGATTGAAGGCTCGTAATTTATGCTCTAACAGTTATTTCCTCCAAAACAGTCGATTAGCGGACTTTGATGCAGCTACAGGTAAAAATAATAAAAGCTTGTAGGTACACGCTTATAACTAATTAACTATATTTGTGTTGAATGCACAAACGAGTACCAAAAGCAGACGTGTGCCCGAGGTCATCTTGCCTAGCGACCGATACTGTAGATGTAGGTATCAGTTTAATTCGCCCCTTATATTCTCCAAACAATAGATTTCGAAACCACGGCCCAAGATGAAACAATAGTAATAATAACGTCCAGAAGTTTCACTCTGACGACAGCTCTGACATCAGTCAACCACTTGCATCGGTTGAGTTGGGTGAGCCATGTAGACAAATGTCAATTTACCTGCTAAAACCTACTCGGCTCGGACTCAGGCTGTGATATTTATATGTAGGCCGGAGCTTGGCTCATACGATGAAACTGAGGCAGAACCTCACGCTCGCGTTCACACCTTTCGCGAAATTAAATGGCTACAGGCAGGGTCAGATCACCCAAAGTTTTTGGGATTCTAAATGGATCTTGCTTCCTATCGGTCTATATTGAATCGTAAAGTTAGCGCGATAAAGCTTATTTTACTTTAAGAGTGACACAGTGCTCGTACAGAAGATATAACAGTTAACGTATAGGATCACGGACATGAGGTATCTGTATGCGGACAGTGCCCAACTCAGCCTATAAGTAGACCATATACATGCTATTGTAATACACTTTTGTTCCATCTGGATATGGGCGCGTCGTTACGTTTTCCTCAAGAGTACTCAATCTGAACTCCTGAAGTAACCTTTATATAAGATGACCCTTTTAAATCCTACTAATATTATAAATGCGAAAGTTTGTGAGGATGTTTGTTGTTCAATCACGCCGTAAGGGCTCAACCGATTTCGTTGAAACTTGGAATAGATAAATTTCTTTACCTAGAATAGCATATAAGCAACTTTTTATGTAGGTACCACGTCAGCGAAGCCGCGGTCGGAAGCTAGTATTTTATAACTCTGAGGCGTGATTTTATTTATGTATGTATGTCTACCTAATCTAGTATTATCCTACAATAACTGTTTTATGTTCTTACTAGGACGACTCGACTCACGAGGAATACGAATTTTATCTTTAGTCGTGTTAGACTCCAGTTCGGTGTTCTTATTGTAGAGTTTATTTATTTATTTTATTTATTTTGTTGTATTCGGAGAACAAACAGTTTTATAAACCTTATAAATAAACTTAAATAATAACACGTAACCATTGATATGTCCTCGCATGTAGAAGCTAAGAGACTGCTTGCTTGCGGAGAAGGAATAAAAAGAACAAAAATAAAACAGTTCTGTCCTGTTAACAAGCTAGATAGAACGTAGTAGGGTTAGAGAAACTTACAAGTAACAAAAGTATTACTACGATTAACAAGAAATTATATACCTACACAAGACAGGGACTGATAGTTAAGGAACAAAATAAACTTTGTATACAAAATAAAAGAGATACAGAAATATCCACTAATAAGATAACAATAGAATTGCGTTAATTGAGATACTACCGCATCAAACCAGCGCTTTGTCAGGAGATTGTTAACACTTCGTGATTTTGAGTCGAATAAATCGAGGTCGGTCGAGGTCGAGGAGAGTTGTTTACTAATGCCCTTACCTTCTTGATACGTGGTCAAGTAGTTAAGGGTCACCTCATCTCCGGTTAAGATGATTTTCCTCAAGGCATTAACCGAAAAGAATTACGAGGAATCCATTGAAAATTGTTAAATTGCTGAGTAACAAATAATTGCTTTGTTTTCGATGTTTGGAAGGTAGGAGGTACCGCATGCTATCATTGCGACACGAGGTGCGGAAAAAACAAAGTTTTTTTATAAATAGTTACTTATTAGATTTGTCACAATAATGTATACAAGTATAATGTGTATTGTTCGAATAATAATTTTAATCTACTTATTTTACTTGGTGGTGGTGGTGGTTGGAAAAAAGAAAAATATCCACTAAATATATATTTTATTTAAATTCTTTATAATTTATTTTACTCTTTGACTTTCACACAAACTCTACTAATATTATAAATGCGAAAGTTTGTGAGGATGTTTGTTATACAATCACGCCGTAACGGTTCATCCGATTTCTTTGAACAGAACTTGGAATATATAAAGTTCTTTACCTAGAATAGCATATAGGCTACTTTTTATGTAGGTACCACGTGAGCGAAGCCACGGGCGGAAGCCAGTTATGAATAATACCGAGATCACGTTAGAATGGCCAGAGTTATGGCTAGGGTCTGCTAGAATGGCGACATCGATTTATTTGATAATATAAATCGTTTTAATCATGGTTAGTAAAGTATCACCGATTTATCGAGTTGGATTACTCTCCCAAACAACACTTAAAAATATATCCATGATTTTGACGTTTCGACTTTTTGTGTCTTCGCACGTTGCTTGACACGCATATCGAAAAGACATTGTATATTCCAATTTTAGATTCGAATATTCATGACAAAAATTGTGTCATGTGTCAGGTCATGAGCCCGCCATCCTTTATCGATCGATAAAGGATGGCGGGCTCAATTTAATTAAAGAGTTTAACAAAAAAAAGTTTGATTATGGCTGGTTTTAACTAACAAATAATATTACGGCGTTGAAAATTAAGCCTCGTTTAGGTGGAGTGTTCTCACCTCGGAGGTACGATTGAAAGGAGATATAAGATATTTTTACAAAAACTAAAAACCGACTTCAAATTCCTGAATATTAACAAGATCAATAACAACCTCTTTTTTTTTGTTATCAACCTCTTTGCGTTTTGCTTACCTACTAAGGATGACACTGGCCACCTAAACTTTCGAATAAAAAACAAAAGTAAGTATGACATCCATTCATCATCATAAGTAATAACTCTTACGGTACTGACTGACTGACTGTCAATCAAACGTAGTGGTTTTATTCTCTTTGAAAATCAACGCAGAGCCTAACCAAAATCCTAAGAGTATGAAATTTGCAGGGTAGCGTAACGTATGGGTGCACAAAAAGGAATTCTGACACACAACCCCTAAGTTTAAAGTTTATGTAAAAATAGCAGCAACCGAACGAAGTCGCGGGAATTACCATAACATACCACAGTCGACAAAAAAAAAATTTGGCTAGTCTTGATTTCAAGAGGTGATGACGTTTTTTTAAGTTTTACGGGACAAGTTGCAATCCCTCAGGAATTAAATTAAAATGGGCCCACCCCGGGATCATACTCTATACACCAGCGAAAGAATCATCAAAATCGGGTTACTATTTGCGGAGATATCGAGTAACATACACACAAATATGTATACAGCCGACTAGGGAACCTCCTCCTTTTGGAAGTCGGTTAAAAAAGTACAAATCGTGTAAACCTACATGCGTACAACCTAAAAGCGAGGCGATCCCTGCTCTGCGATCATCGCAGAGCAGGGATCGCCTCGCTTTTGGTTATTCGAAGTCTTGTACTGTATGATTGTGTGACATGATTAATGGTAAACGAGTGTAATAAACATTATATTTTTATTATTTATTATTATTTTTGGAGGAGGTGGGGCACAGCGAGATTTTCTCGTTCTGTATTGGAGCAGCCCGCCTGGGGAGGTACCTCCGCCTTACAGAAGATCGCAGCCAAATAACATTATTTGTTTCAAATAGTGTTGTGTTCCTGCGATGAGTAAGGTTGCCAGAGCTCTTGAGGGGGGAGGGGGTTCGGGGTCGGCAACGCGTGCGTGATGCCTCTGGTATTGCAAGCGCTCATAGGCTACGGTAACCGCTTACCAACAGGTGGGCCGTATGCCTGTTTGCCACCTCAGAAGTATAAAAAAAAAAAAATTATAAATGCATAATCTCAAGGCAATTCTCGCCAAAAAGCGTTAGAGAAACTCTTCAGTAAATTAATGATGATAAGATATCATTTGCCAAATATAATTGGTTACCTGTGTTGGTTTGCGTTTGTAAACTCACTCGACACAGCCGTTGCCAGCACGTTGGTTGGTGTGAACATAACAGCCCTGTTAGTAACTGCACAGAAACCATAATACTATTCGGTAACTGTTAGTGAATTAAAGCATACTACTACATACTAGGCTCTAAAAACTCATTTGCGGAAAGTAACCGCAGTAAGTTCGGGAAGCTTAGTATCTTGTGAAAGGCTGAGCCTGTATGAAGCAAGCAGCATAAAGCATTAATTGCGCAAATCTTTTGATTTCGACTGAGAACCGGTGGAAATATATATACAGAAAGTTACCCCATTTGGATCAGCTCGTTTTAATTTATTAGGTACACATAATGTTGGCATTTTTCATGCGAATTTACTAAAAATAGTGGTAATCTTTACAGGGCTATGTTTAAGCCATTGTTTTGTGATAAAAACTGCTTTTAAAAACACTTTTCTAAGAACTAAGTCCAATAACAATGTGATTTAAATGATTGCATCATAATTTTCATTTCATCTCATTTGCGTCTGAAATCGGCACTACTTCCTAATGTTTCTTAATATTAACTGACGGATTTTTTGCCTAAAATCAATTAATTGTGTTGGCTGCTATATTACGGTCATCATTTTAGCGGAAGCTTCTAAGAACCGGATAAGATGTTAAAATAATGCGCCCAAGGAAATTTTAGAGTCACGACGAGAAATAAAATTTAATTTTAAACAATCTCTATTCAAAATAACGTATCCTATTAGCTCTAGGAGTTTAAAGAATATTTTATTAATTTATGCAATATTTTAAATTAGTCTGTATAAAACTAAATGAAATTGTGTGTTTTTCGGTTTCTGTCCGACCTCGCTTTAACTCAAAATGTGGGAGTTTGCAAAAATTTTGTATGAATTTACACTACATCTAGGTTTGAACTTTGAATGAAAGTACTAAAACGAATTAGTATCTACAATAAACTCGTTTCTAACAGTTTGAATAACATAGGGTCCTCCCCTGGGTTTGTCGTGGGTTTTTTTATTGCCAATTCTATGTATAAACGTATCTATGGAATGTAAGTAAACGATACGATATTGCCAATCAGAAAAAAATATTAGTGTGGTAGGTACTATTCTATTTGACGTGAACTTAATATTGTATAACTATATGAGATTATGAGTTTATTCTAACACTGACTGAAATGAACTGAAGCAGGTAGTACCTACCTAGTCCGTATGGTCTGACCGCATCATCATTTCGCAATCAGAAGGTATGGAAAACCGGAAGTACCTACCTAATTGTCTTATGCAGAAACCTTTTTCCTGATGAGTATGATGGACAATTACACTGAAGTATATTTCTGAGTATTTCGATATGCATAAGAAATGCTTTACGAAGCAAAGAAAGAAAGTGAGTTCAACGTAAATCACTTTCATAATAGTTTCGTTTCGTGAACAATCATAAATCACTTATGAGCAAATTATTCATTGTTCTTGGAATTGTAAGTTTACGTTATTATCTATCTTAACGGGGCTTTACCGCTACTCTTCTAAATTAAAAAGTAAACAGCGATAAATGCCTGTTAAAATCGACAGTAAAGTTCTTTAGAATGCTCTAGGAAAGTTTTGTTCATAAAATTTTCGTACTTTTCAATGGCTTATATCTATCTATCAGCCTCACATGATACGATGATAGATAGATATATAGAAAACACTTTATTGTACACGACATAGTAAACAAAGCAAAATTTAATATTATATAGACTTAACACAACACTATTTGAAACAAGTTATGTTATTAAGTGCGATCTTCTGTAAGGCGGAGATACCTCGCCAGGCAGGCTGCCCCAAATTTTACCAAGAAAATCTCGCTGTGCCCTACCTCCTCCAAAATCAGTTAAGGTGTATTTTAAAAATAATCATGTGTAATTAAACTAAAAATAATTGCGGAGGTGTGGAAGGGACTGATCTTCATTTTGGACAAAAGTTATTTCATTAGCATCGTCAGTACTATTATGCATTCTGTGGTGGCAGTTTGGGTAATGCGCATTTTTGTTATTTTTAACCGACTTCCAAAAGGAGGAGTTTCTCAATTCGGCTGTTTTTTTTTGTGTTTATGTTACTCGATATCTCGGCCAATAGTAACCCGATTTTGATGATTCTTTCGCTGGTGTATAGAGTATGATCCCGGGGTGGTCCCATTTTAATTTAATTCCTCAGGGATTGCAACTTGTCCCGTAAAACTTAAAAAAACGTCATCTTCTCTTGAAATCACCACATGCCACAATTTTTTTTTGTCTACTGTTGTATAGTATGTTTATCCCCGCGACTTCGTTCGGTTGCTGCTATTTTTACATAAACTTTAAACTTAGGGTTGTGTGTCGGGAATTTCTTTCTGTGCACCCATACGCTACAACAGGAAGCTACTCTGCAAATTTCATACTCTTAGTAGGCTCTGCGTTGATTTTCAAAGAGAATAAAACCACTACGTTTGATTGTCAGTCAGTACCATAAGAGTTATTATAGATGATGAATGGATGTTATAGTTACTTTTGTTTTTTATTCGAAAGTGTAGGTGGCCAATGTCATCCTCAGTAGGTAAGCAAAACGCAAAGAGGTCGATAACAAAAAAAGAAGTTGATATTCATCTTGTGAATATTCAGGAATTTGAAGTCGGTTTTTAGTTTTTGTTAAAAATATCTTATCAATTCTGTCATCTGCTTGTATTCTAAACCGGTTGGTGTCACATTGTAATTCAGAAATTGCATACATCACACAGACGCAACTTTTTACATTACTTACACACAATACACTTACGAAAATGAACCAGTTTTACACGTATTTATAGTTTAATTGAAGTCAACCTCCTGGGAGTATCAGTAGGCCACTATGTGAAATCGGTAGAGTAGGTAAAAGGTAACTCACCATCATCAGCCTGAGGAATTCCAATGCTGGACATATATACATATCCTTCCCATTCACCGACTTCCCGCCACCTTCACAATGTCGTCGGTCCATCGGGTCGCCTTCGAACGCTGCGTGCGTCGTTCGGTTCGTGGTCGCCATTCGAGAACCTTTATTCCCCAACGGTTGTCGGTTCTGCGGGCTATTCGTATATGACCTGCCTATAATAAGGTAGTTATTAAATTTGCAGGTGAATTTATGACTCTAAACATAAATCCATGCCTATCTAGCCATGTAAGGCATGGCTTCTATAATAACTTCAGTGAGAAGCTTCGAGATTTCTCGAATATAATCTGGGGGAACGTCTGACATGCTGAACAAGCCGCTGTCCAAGAATCGAATGTACAAGGTGATATATATAATGTATGATGTAAAAGACCAGAAAAAACCGACTAACAAACAAGCCGATTTGAAAAAGTTCGAAAGAAATGTCTTTTTTAATGAAAATAGAGTTATTTTTTCTCATATTTTATTTCGTTTTGTTTATAATATAACCAAACCAATAAGCCCTTTTTGGGATAGTATCATAGTATACATGAATCACATATAATGCCGTAATAACTTCATATAGGTAGTCAACTTGTTTATTATGACTTATGAGTCCAGCCAGCCTGAGATGTCGTATCTACCGTACATCAAGCTATGTAACTTAATGTAGGTATGATAAAAAAAATTGAAAATCAAGTATTTTGTTTGCCAGCTAATGCTTTTATTGCAAAATTATCATGACAAGTTGTATAGCTTGTCGCACGTCGTCGTTGTGAGCTTTCCTTATCATAAGATAAGGAGGCTCAAGAAAAAACTATAATAGATATGGCGAAATATGTACTTACTTATTTTCGTTGTTCGTTTTGATCCGCATAATGTTTAAATGTCAATTGCTGGAAATTCCATTCATGACCAGCAAAATGTCAAAACGAACCATAAGACATGAGAGTAAGATGAAGTGGCTAAATTTTGATATCTGTCTCGCTCTAGTTTTGTGCATTGTTTCAGTTCTAAAATAAACTTGGTTTTTAATTAGCCATTGTTATAACGTAACATTGACTCAATTTCATCATTGGATTGAGGGCCAAGAATAATCACATTATCATTCCTACTTAACACTATTTCCTCGCTATCGTAAGTTTCCTAACTTCTAATCAGAATAACACTATCCTATTTTAATACCTAGGTAGGTACTCTTATTTATTTAAATAAGATATGTTTAATTCTCGATGAAGATGGATGTCATCCATCATGTTTTTTATCATTAAGTGCACTTTTTACATTCACTACTTAGATTTACCAAACTCTGAATCTACTTATTTTCAAGCCTTTATTGTAGGTAACTTAGATAGAAGAAAATATGACCTAAATTTTTGGGGATGAAACTTCCTCGAAAGACCAATATAATCGGCTCTAAACTGCGAACTGGGTACCACTGAGCAGCTGAGTTTCCTCGTTCATAAATAGTGGTTTCCTTATGACATGTCTTGAGTAATAAACTTTAAGGCATATCTGTTCTGGAATACAAATGGTCTAATTAAATCCGTCTCTTACATTATCCAGTATCCTCCGTGGTCGTGCTGGGTAGCATCACACTCATCAATGAAGTTTTAGAACTCTTCTTATTGCTTTCTCTTGATCCCAATTAAAGGCTCTTTTGGTGGACATATTTTCTCAAAGGAGATAATAAAGTTGTCGTGCGATCATCGCATCGCCGCCGTCGAATTTTTATTTATTGACCTTAGAACACGCACTAATATCGCTTGAAAATTCTCGTTTCCTATGATCCCCAGCCGATTCTTGCCACCAAGCGTGCATCTGCAACTTCAACCTCACAAAAAAGTTTAATGGATACGAGTGTCGTATCCTTTAAACTTCAATCTTCAATCCGTCATTTGTTTATTGAAATCACAAATATCATGAATCTTCTTAAATCTAGATGAATCTAGATGTCTATCTGATGATAATCTAGGGGTTAATTACCCCTGTGCTTCCTAAAAACCGGAAAACAGCGATGCTGATCAGCGATTTGTTTTTCAGACCCATGCCTGTATATACTGCGGTTCGCGTCACAGCTCCAATTCGAAGAGAAGCAGCATGAGGTCAGCATGACAGCGCTGCGGCTGGTGCAAAGAATGAAGAGAGATTCCATACATTCCGGGCGACGGCCATCTGGGATTTGTGGGGCTGGTGAGTCTATCAAGATATAAATAGACAGACTGTATGTATGCAATGATACGATAGACATCGTCTGATCAGGTTACATAGGTTCTCAAGATCTTTGACAATGTTCTCATTTGCTTCGTGCTTGACGTTTGCTAGTCTGAAAGATAGTTATCTATTTCTATAGAGGAGTATTCCACTGACTGACTGTCTGATTCACTCGCCTCGTCATGAAATCTCCGACACTACAAGGCCAAGAAATTTTAAAGTTGGCGTTGGCAGTTCCTTATGAGACGTAGGCATTCGCTAAGAACGGATTTTGCAAATTTTGACTAATTTAAACCCCTAAAGGGGTGAAACCGGGGAAGAAAGCCCTTAGGCATATAGAATTGGTACAAAAGTTTGTACGGCATTATAATCAACCCTAATTTTATGAATGCAAAATAAACCTTGCCTCTCTGACTCTGCCTGTCTGTCTGTTTTTAACGTTTTCACGATGAAACGGTCGAACCGTTACTGCAACCGGTATTGATATAGTGTGCAACATTAGGAAAGATGATTGATGTTTTGCGTGCACTGATGACTGAATGCACGTCTATAAAGTCACGGGGCGCGCGCGGCTACGGAGGTAACCGGTAGATAGGTAGACTAAGTACTTACCTACCACTCCTACCAGTACTTAGGTACATATACCTACCTATAGATAGATAGGTATGTACTGGTAGGCAGGTAGTCATGGATTTTACATATCTAGACATGTTTTATATCCTCTGGACACATACTTCAATGTTATTTTAAATAAGTTGGACCAGTAGGTATGTTAGACGTTTAACGTTTCAAAGTGATCCTAGTGATTTTATTGAAATAAAAACCTTTGACATTGTGGAAGTCTAAAAAAATTGAATAATGATCACGATAATTAAATATTTTTCCTTATCGGTGACCTTAAAAAGATCATTGCCCTATAAATAGTAACATAGTTTATTCAGTCGAGACCGTGTAGGTACCTATAGAAAAATATTTGTTTTTACCTTCGTCATAATGATCTTCCTGCCCTTATCCCACATCATGTGGAGTCGGCACAACATATTATATTCTTCAACATGCAACTTGTGCCATTTTCAACCTTACTGCGTAACCATATAGGTACGGTACATGTGTATTGTGGCGTCGTTTCCAAAATTACGAACATCTAAATGCAGATAACTGTACGTCCTCTCTTAATTGCAAATCTTTGTTTACGAAGAAATTTCTTTGAATGGTTTATTTTGTGTTGGGTTCACTTGAATTTTCATTTAACCACAGTGTCGAACCAAACGTTTCTGCTCCACTTTTATTATAACCTTCTGGCAAAGAGTGGAATGATCTGCCTGCGTATGTTTTCACGAAAGAGTACAATCTAGGAGTTTTCAAATATAGAGTCAATAAGTTCTTTCTGGGAAAGCGAGCTCCATCTTAGGCCAAACGGTGGTCAAACGCTTAACCATAACCAATAAAAAAAATAAAAAACCCAAAATCTCGGCACGTAAATCACGGCATAGCTGCAAATAAAATTTATATATACGGTTTTGTATTAGACACTAAAATAAGTTTGAAATTACATGGAGAATTTATTTCGTTAACAATGGGGAGTATGCGATAGTGCGTAGTAAGTAAATTAAAATTCCGTTTTAAACTTTAATTTATACGGCCTAATGGACTCCGATTTGGAACACGCAGGCCCACAAAAATGGGGTTGTGTAAATATCATGTAGGCGAACCTACTGATATCACATCATCACCATCATTACCACATCGTGAGGAAACCGACATATCTACTAGAACCTACAAATTCGAAGACATATAGAATAGAATAGACGTTTATTTTACATAAACACTTCTTCTTCTTCTTGTCGTGTCACTGATTCTTTCATGGTCATTCTGTATTATGTTAGTGACCATGTTGAGGTATGGTGGCCTAAGACCGTAACCGACATACACACAAAAACACAGAATAATGCACTAAAGGAGCCTATGAGATGCGCACTTAATCCTATCCCCACACTGGTTCTTTCAGCATAAGTCAACCTGCTAACCCTAGTGCAGGATGACCTAGAATAAACCAGTGACACGACAAGCAAGCAAGCAATGACTGTTGACCTTTGTCTAGGCTTATTCTATTGGCCTTTGCTAGATTTACATCCGAGACAAAGGAAGCGCCCTGTTGTAAATGTCACTGGTCGTCAACCATACAAAAGTCGACCGTACCGAACGTTGCATAACCTGCTGATCTTTTGAGAACGAAGAGGCCAGCTACACCACAAGTTATTCGCATTAAAGGTGTGTCACACGAAGTCAATGTCACAAAATTGCCCCCGCACTGTCAACTTTGCGATTATGCTTAGGCGGTGACGTAGGCTAGCCAGTCTCAAGGATTTATGGTTTAAATTTGTGTAAAATAGCGTCGACACGCTCGCATTTGAATGGCAGTAAGACGTCATGGTAAGGCCCGGTTCTAGGACACACCGTTTCCTCACATTGTTTGCTCTTACAGTTAGAGCTAGTGCAATTTTTTGCGCAAGTCATCCTCGCGTTGACACACCTTACTATTGAGAGCAAAATTTAACCTTGGATCTTATTAATACATACCTGCTATAAATATTATGTTTATTGATGTTCGTCACGTCACGTCGCCTAGGCCCCGTCTGAAAACCAGCGCCGCACCTTACATATTATGTTTGGTGCAGCTTTATGCTGAGACGGGACCCATTTGCCCCACACAACGCATACCTACTCAGCCTACCTACCGCCTCACCTACCTACATGTTTTTGTTTTCTTATTGTGTTTTTGTATTACTAGGTTAAAGTATTTTTTTTCTCTTTGTATCTACCTACCTACTTACTGCGTTGTGGGTCAAATAAATAAATTTTCTTTCTTTCTTATTCAGATGTTCAAATCTTACGGCGCAAATGATCTTTGATATAATGAACAACTTTTCAACTAATTACTAAATGTACGAAGTTCGACAGTTTACCTACCGCCCGTCATGGACACCGTCATTTCTTTTTGTTATGAAAACGTGACAGGCGACCTCTCAAACTGTGCCTCGTTTACGTTTCATATACAAATACCATCGAAATTTCTGTCGTTTCCCGTGGATTTCTAAAAATATTTCGTACAATCCTTGTCGTGACAATTGCGCACAAATCGGTCCAGCCGTGCTCAAGTGATGCTCCGTCATACATTTTGCAATTGATTTTTATTTCATCATCATCATTTCAGCCGTACGACGTCCACTGCTGAATATGGCCTCCCCCACAGACAGAGCAAATTCCTTATCATGTGGAGGGATTAGCCCATACTCGTCACGCTGGGCATGCGGGTTGGCGAGCGCAGTTAGAGCTATCGTTGTTAAAATGAGGGACGCTGCTGCCCATCCCCTAGCTTTTTTCCCTTAGTCGCCTCTTACGACATACGCGGTTAGGTATATATGGAGGGGCCTATTCTTTTCAGCCGGGGCCACCACGGCCAAAGATTTTTATTTAATTTTATAAAATTATAAATAGCTAAGCTAGAAAGATATTTGGGTTGCCATCGCACCTGATGGGAAGTGAAGGTGCAGCTTAGGGTGGAGAACGCTTGGTTTCCCTGTAATTCATAGCACACACTTACTGTTCCAGCTCTCCTAATAGCTGGACGCCTTCACGACTTCAACCGAACACCTACCGACGTCGTCCGAATAGTGAAAGTCCACGAGTCGACCCTTCGGAAGCGATTGCTCGAGTTCGGGGACACTCCATCCAGCGCGCTGACCCTGGATGAGTTCATGAACGTAGATTTGGAGAAGGAGGAGGATCCGCCAGCATTCAGAGCCGCTAGGAAGAGGGATAAGGATCGCTTGCAAAAAGTAAGTACCTTACAAGAACGAGAACGATATGACGGCGCCGAAGTAGCGATACCGCCGTCGCTGCCGTCACCGAGAACGTGATTATTTCGGGCGGAGTTCGGCGTGACGGCAATTGTGTCGTTGAGTTTCTGGCACATCGGCCCGTCAGTCTTCGGCGGCTAGAGTTCTAGCAGGCGCACCTAACTACCGGTCGCTTTGGCGACGTCTCGGTGACGGTCTTCTCGTCTTCTTGTCGTGTCACTGGTTTTTTCTTGGTCATCCTGTCTTTGATCAGTGACCAGGTTGAGGTATGGTGGCCCTGAAAAGGGCCTATGACCGTCGATGAAAGAATCAGTGTAGTGAAATGATTAAAGTGCGCCTCTTAGAGGCTCCTTTCGTGCACATGTCACATGTCTTCGAATTTTTTAGGTTCTAGGACATGCCGGTTTCCTCACGATGTTTTCCTTCACCGTTTGAGAGCACTAGCATAGCGCACATAAATTTTCCGAATGGAAAATCCATTGGTGCACGACAGGACGACACGACGATCGGTGACGGTGGCGGCGGTGGATATATATCTATAGTACATTAAGTATCACTACTTTAGCGCCGTCATCCCGTTCTCGGTGATGGCCGGTGACGGCGGCGGCGGAAAAACGGCCTTCGGCTCGGAAACATTTGGCAAAATTTCATGGTAGAGATGTCACATCTCGGGCGAAATCCCGCGACAGCTATACACGATCATGAGTTTTCACGCGATGTGACCTCATCCCTTAACAAATGGTAGTAGAGATTTGCAATTTGAAGGGTGTGTTTGTTTTAATATTTAATTATGTATGGGAGTACTAAGAAAATCATTTTGAAAGTTCTTAGTTAAGTCATGCAAAATGAAGGTTAATCATTGTGTAGTAGCACTGCGGAAGTCTACAAATGTACCCTGCTAAATACGGTTTTAGTGTAGGAAGTGAGCGCTCGCCGCCCACGTTCCTCGAAATCATTCGGAAGAGGAAGTGCAGGATCGATCGACAACACTGCGACTTCTAAAATTTACGTACTTTCAAGATCAACTGGTTGCATTTTAAAGTGATACAGTGGTCACGTTTATTTTGGTCAATACAATTGCATAATAAAGGCTATAATCATTGATTCTTTATAATATACCTACTGCCAATGACAATTCGCGTCCCACGTCGCAGTTTCTACGTGGCAATTAATTGTGTTTATTATTATGTATGTTAGTCTTTAAGGTATATATCTATATGGGCCGTAGGATAAGAAAAATTCCATCTGTTTTTTATTCTATTGTTCCCTGAAATAAAGTTATTGTATTGTATTGTATTGTATAAAGGTTGATATTGTTTTATATAATTTGTTCTTTTTAAAAGGTTTTGCCCATGCCTAGTCTAGTACAATGAAGTCCCGCACATCAAAACTTAAAAGAATCTAAATATGGAATAGGGAATATAAAACGAAAATAACAAATATCATATAAGTAGGTACCTATAAATATATAAATTGCAACCAAAGACCGGAAATGTATTACCCTTTTATTATTTCTTTTTGTTGATAGAATAACCCCCTTTTGGGATGGTACACATGTTATGAATCACCTTGTATATTTGCTCGGTATTGCTGTGGAGATGAATGATGTTAGAATATTCCTCCTTTAATGCTCATGTCACATGTCATCGAGCCTTCGAACCCACGACCATTGAATTGGAAGGTGGGGTCACTTCCACCACTCCAACAGTACTCATTTTAACAGTATTGATTGGCCTCATAGCTCAATTGGTAGTAACTCTGCCTTCTGCGCTAGAGGTCGCGGGTTCGATTCCGCACAGGACGAACATTTGTGTGAAGAACACAGATGTTTGTTCTTTGTCTGGGTGTTAAATATATATCTATTATGTATATCAGTCTCTGGCACCCATAGTACAGGCTATGCCTAGTTTGGGATCAGTTGACCGTGTGTGATATGTCCAGAATATTTATTATTTATTACTCTCTTTTACAGCTAATGGATGAAGAAGATGGCGAGAAAGAACTCACAGAGCTGCAGAGGGAGATAGAGATGCAGATAGAAAAGGACTGCAAAGTATTTAAGAAAAGACATGGAGCTAGGTCCGCTCTTACATCGATTACATCAGGTATTCTTCTTCTTTGCCAGTCAAAACTCATTCGAACTCTCCACGCACAATATGTAGCATCCTCGGTGGCCCTATCTGAAGCCTCATTGCTCTTAAACAACTTCGCCGATCAGCGTTGTATGTTTATTTGTTAGCATAACTTTCATCTGGTTGTATCGCCAACAATCGCCTATTGTACCGCCAAGGGGTTGCTAAGATACATGCGTCCAAAAGGGTTTTTTTTTTAAGTTATTCAAATAGATGAAGTGGGGTGTCATAATGAAAGAGCTTTGTTCGTACATTCCAAAACAATTTGTATTTTTATTTTAAGCGATATTGTTTTTGGTATACAACGAATTTGTAAATACATTTGACAACCAATATAACGTTTGACATTCTTATTTAGATATCCCTTACGATTGGTATATTATAAAAACTCGGAGATTATATATTATACTACTATTTTATAACTCGGTATCATACAGGGTGAGTTTTTTTCAGGGCCACTTAGGCGAAATCGGAAACCGTGAGAGTAATCAAAAAGTGACGTTAGGAGTTACGGGCTCGAGTTTGAAAAAAATAAGATCAGCTTTAAAAAAAAATGAAATTTATTTACAGTTTTTCAGAAAATGTAGTTTTTAGGAATACATTTTTTTTTTGCTTTTTTGGTTTCTTTGTTTGATAATAAATCAATAAATGTATGATAACTATGTGTCTAAAGTTGTTGGAACACCTACAAAATTAATTAATTAGTAAAAAATAACCTTCGGTAAATAAATATTTTTTAATTTATAAATTTGCAGTTTTGAAGGTGTTCCAACAACTTTATACACATTGTTATCATACATTTATTTATTTATTATCAAACAGAACACACAAATGCAAAACAATTTTTTTTTTTAAAGCTGATCTTATTTTTTTCAAAATCGAGCCCGTAACTCCTAACATCACTTTTCGATTTCTCTCACGGTTTCCGATTTCGCCTAAGTGGCCTGTAAAAAACTCACCCTGTATAGTCTTTGGTAGAAGTAAGGGTTAAGGTACCAGAAACAAAACCGAACATACACCTTAAAAAACCTTTTGGCTAAAGACGACCTAAGTGGCCTATTTTCTTAACTGGCCTAAGAAATCCTAATAGCATTTCCTCTTGGTTCCACAGAAGACGCGGACGACCCAGACTCAGAAGAGGCCCAAGCCACGATATTCGTTGAGGAAAACACGCTTAAAATCATCGGCCAGTTGGAGGAATGCGAGGGCATGAAGAAGGACAATCTGAAACTAGAACGGGGATTACGTAAGTTCATCATCATCATCATTTCAGCCGAAGGACGTCCACTACTGAACATGGCTCACAGATTTCCATAGATAATTCTTATTATTTGGGGGGATTTGCCCGTACTCACCACGCTGGGCACGCGGGTTGGCGAGCGCAGTTAGAGCTATCTTTGTGAAAATAGGACCTAGATAGCCTATATGCAATTCTAGGTAAAGAACTCTATCTATTCCAAGTTTCATAGAAATCGGTTGAGCCGTTCCGGCGTGGTTGGACCAGAGACATCCAAACATCCTCGCAAACTTTCGCATTTATGAAGAACTAGCGGCTGCCCGCGGCTTCGCTCGCAAAGTACTCAAATAAAGTAGCACAGGCTTAGGCTTCTTAATCCTAACTACGTAAGGGCTTTAGCTTAAAGATTTTTTTACCTAAAAATACCATCCAACCAAATATTATCCAGTAAATAAAAAAAAATCTTCCAGTTCAATCTTGTCCAGACTATAACGAACACAACGATCCAAATCGGTTGAGCCTTTCTCAAATGATGCTACTTCATACATTTGACAATTGATTTGTATATTATTTCTTTGATGTTTCTAGGTCCTGACTTAGCAGTAATAGGCCTAGGACAAGCGCGGCCAGCTGTCGACGAAAAAGTCGACAAGTTCATCAAACCCGAAGCGAAGCCTTCCTTCGCCAAAGACCTGGTCAACTCGGAGGAGTTGGTACTGTGCGAGAGAGACGAAGAATACGTCAGCACCTTCATAATGAGCGAGGAGGAAACGAGACAGAAGACTTTGCTGTGGAATAGAATCAATGCGGGCTATTTGAAGCAGCAGAAAAGTATGTATACATGCTTGAAGATATTTACTTCCAAGATCACTAAACCATGATTCAATTCGCTTCATAGAAGCCTATGTCCTTCCTCATGGTTTACGCTATCACCATACAAAATTTCATCGAAATCGGTTAAACCGTTTAGTCGTGAAAAGCTAGCAAACAGAGAGACTGGAAAGCGCAGCGAGCATGGCCCGCCATTAGATGGTGCTGATTGGTGCTACGACCTAATAAAATTATCCCAGATAATTTTATTAGGTCGTAGCTATTGGGTGCAGGCTGTGAAGGTCGGTCGTTTTCGAAATTGATGGTTAAGTTGGGCCTATCTATGTTCATACAGTAGTGGTCCCACGGCTGAAATGATCACTAGACAGATACAGAGCTACTTAAAAATTTATAATATCTAGTAGTAGTTCGCCCTGAACTGAGATCTCCTTGAAAATCGCAACTTTAGCATATTCTTACTAATATCCAATCTTATCTGAACTACGAATTCATTGAAACTTTATCAAATGGGAGTTCACGTTATATTAGTTACTTTTAATATTATTATTTTTGCCATTTTATGCCAAAAATTGTATGGCCAAGAGTAAAAATAACAATCGTTTTGGAATGTATGCACAAAGTCTTTCATAATGCTGATCTTTTATTGACATTGAATATTGCCACCTCCAAGCGCGGTCAGCGTAATCCTCGTCTGTTTGTTATTCCTCTCTCCAATAATAATGTCTCGCAAAATAACCCAATTTATCGTATGCGTCAACTGTATAACAAATCTTCCAATGAGCTTGACATTTTTCATCAAAATATTAGGAGTTTCAAAGCAAGTTTGTTAAAACCTAAATTAGAATTAGATTAAACCTTTTGTTTATACTTTAAAAAATTTGATCATGTGTATTTTTGATGTTATTTGCAACAAACGTTGTTTCGAATGTCGTGTACAATTTTAGGGTTAATAGATTTAATTTAACTTTTACTCATTACTTTGTTTTTGGCCATGTATTAGTTTATAAACTGTTTTTGTACCTTAAATAAATAAATAAATAAGATTTATTACCGTCTGCCCCCACAAACGAGCCCCACGCAGTGGCAGACGGCAACACTTATGGTTATCGGTCCCCACGTAGGAAAAAATGGGGCCACACAGTAATAAACAACCGTCTGCCACTGCGTCTTGTGCCACGGTGGCAGATTAAATACTCCTTCCACCATGTAATTGTTTTTTTTTTCATTTTCAATCCCGCTTCTTGGCAGTTTATTATTGTTTTTAAAACAATAATCCATTCTGCATGTAATTGTATAATAAATTATTTGATAAATTATTTGAATTTTCAGTAAAAGAAGAGATCCGCGCGAAAGAAAAGGAAGAAAACAAAACCAAAAAGAAAACCAGGGGTTCCTACAGGAAAAAAGTCGCCCTGAACGCGGCCACAGCGAGCGAAGCCGTCGGCAAGATGATAGCGGAGCGCAAGATCAGTGCTAAGATCAACTACGACATACTGAAGAGCTTGGACCAGCCAGGAGTAGCTGTGCCAACTACCCCGAAACTTAGGGAGCCTGTGTCTGAACCGGCTGTCGAGTAAGTTTGACTTAGGCAGTGTTTTTGCTCGTTCGTTCGTGTTGTGGAGGTGTTGTGTTGTGTGTGTGTAGCGAGATTTTCTCGTTCTGAATTGGAGCAGCCCGCCTGGGGAGGTACCTCCGCCTTACAGAAGATCGCAGCCAAATAACATTATTTGTTTCAAATAGTCTTGTGTTCCTGCGGTGAGTAAGTGGAGGTGTTGTGTTGTGTGTGTGTGTGTAGCGAGATTTTCTCGTTCTGAATTGGAGCAGCCCGCCTGGAGAGGTACCTCCGCCTTACAGAAGATCGCAGCCAAATAACATTATTTGTTTCAAATAGTGTTGTGTTCCTGCGGTGAGTAAGGTTGCCAGAGCTCTTTAGGGGGGAGGGGGTTCGGGGTCAGCAACGCGTGCGTGATGCCTCTGGTATTGCAAGCGGTCATAGGCTAAGGTAATCGCTTACCATCTGGTGGGCCGTATGCTGCTTGCCACTTCAGTTGTATAAAAAACTTTTAATTCCGTAAAATCGACGGATGAAAAATGCCGCATGGCTTAGGTCCTAAGTTACTATTTTCTAATCTGTGACAACTGCTGATTTTGTCCGTGGTTTTACCACCAATTAATAGTATTTTTAGAGTAAATTTTTAGGAGAAAATCCATTTTTAAATAATGTGTATCCCCTTAAGTAAGTAAAAGAGAGGAAAACTTGTTTTGTTGAATATATTATAACAAATGCTTATTTTTGCTATTTTTCATGAAAATTATACTAAACTTTAATTTTCAGAACGAAGACCCCAGTAATAGCCGTCCCCGAATCCCCAGTTGGGAAGAAAAAGCCCGCGCCTACGATACCAGAGTCTCCGGCAAGGAAACGGAAGAAGGCAGCTCCAGTGATACCGACCAAGAAAGTCCCAGAAAGTCCCGTCCCACCGCCCACGCCATCTGTGCCGGGTATGTGAACTAACGTTGTATACTTTACATGGTTGAGTTGAGAGCACTGGTGGAGTGGTGGTAGTGGCTCCGCTTTCCGATCCCCAGGTCGTGGGTTCAAATCCCGGTCGTGCAGCAATGTAAATGAATTTTATGTTTTTTTTTCTGACATATCACACACGTTCAACTGATCCCAAACTAGGCATAGCCTGTACTATGGGTACCAGAGACTGATATACATAATAGATAAATATTTAACACCAAGACACAGAACAAACATCTGAATTCATCACACAAATGTTTGTCCTGTGCGGGAATCGAACCCGCAACCTCTAGCGCAGAAGGCAGAGTTACTACCTACTGAGCTATGAGGCCTTCAAAATAGGAATGGATGGAATGAATGGAACTAAATGGAACTAATGGAACGGAATGGATTTTACATTCGGAAAATGTATGAGCGCTATAGCTCTCGAACGGTGGAGGAAAACATGGTGAGGTTATCGGCATGCCCTACCTAAAAATTCAAAGACGTGTGACATGTGGACGAGAAAAGCCTCTTCCCTACACAGATTTTTTAATCGAAGGTCATAGGCTCTTTTCAGGGCCACCATACCTCAACCTGGTCACTGACCTAATACAGGATGGTGAAGAAAGAATCAGTGACACGACAAGATGATAGAACTTTCGCATTTATAATATTAGTAGCCTAATATTAGTAACCTTATAGCCTATTTGTTGTGCTGCAGCACACACAAACTTACCTTATTTTTATTTAATTTCTTTTTGTTTATTTACTTTTGAATTTTGTTTGAAATTGTATATCTATGTTAATTGTGTGTGTCAGTGCCAAATATTTTTTTATCTGGCCTCATAGCTCAGTTGGTAGTAACTCTGCCTTCTGCGCTAGAGGTCGCGGGTTCGATTCCCGCACTGGACAAACATTTGTGACTAACACAGATGTTTGTTCTGTGTCTGGGTGTTAAATATATATCTATTATGTATATCAGTCTCTGGTACCCATAGTACAGGCTATGCCTAGTTTGGGATCAGTTGACCGTGTGAACATGTCCGGAATATTTATTATTATTATTATTATTATCTATCTAGTAGTAGGATAACAAAAAAATTCTTGCATATTAAATTCTGTGCTTATCCTCAGATACCGCAGACCAAGAAGCAGAAGACTTCGAAGACGATATAGAAGACGCAGCAGAGGTCACAGCTAACGAGGAGTTTTCACTCTCAGCGATGCTGCAAAATGGACCCGAGGATGACTACTACGATTATGACGAGTATTGATGGAACGTTGACTGATGTTGGTGTTTACTTCTGACTCAGAAGTTCTGAGCGGCATTAAATATGTAATCGTACCAAGTTCGATAGATGCGCTCTATATAAATGTAAATAAGGTTGAGAATCCGTTGACCGATTGACGCTAATGACAAAACGAGAGATTTTCAAGGGTGGAAATAGAACAGACCTATAAAGTGAAGTATAAATATGCATCAAAGTACGTGTAACGGAACGAAAATGTAATTTGATTAATGACTAATCAAATCTAAACTCAAGCACCGATTTCGTCTGATTGACGTTTCAGAATAAGCATTTACTCAGGTGAACTGTGATCATTGAATCTATACTTAAATACTGTTCAAGAATTATAATCTCGCCTCAAATCGAGATTTAAGTACAGATTAATGCTCAAGTCTTGTCTCTGAATACGAGCCTAAATATAATTTCTACCAAGTTGAAATCATACGTACTTTTGTAGAATTTAAACTAAGGCTCGTATTCAGAGACAAGACTCAAGCGTTGATCTGTACTTAAATCTCGATTTGAGTCGAGATTCTAATTCTTGAACAGTATTTATGTATAGATTCAATGATCACAGTTCACCTGAGTAAATGCTTATTCTGAAACGTCAATCAGACGAAATCGGTGCTTGAGTTTAGATTTGATTTGACATTAATCAAATGACATTATCGTTCCGTTACACGTACTTTGATGCATATTTATACTTCACTTTATTGTTCTATTCTATTTCCACCCTGGCTGTTTGAATTTCTGCGTAAAACGGATCGAAAATTATAAATAAATCAAAATGTAAACGAGAACATTTGAGTACAGATTTGAGACTCGATTCAGCTGAGAATAGTTTAAGTACCGTTCTTGAATAAAAGCTATGTTTGAGAAGAGATTCAATACTTAAATAGAGTTCAGCTGATCTGTGATTAAATCTATGCTTGAGTCGTGTCTCTGAATACGAGCCTAAGTATCTACATACTTTATTTTTTATTTTTCAAAGCTAATGCGCGTGTCGTAATTTTAGCTGCTACATATTGTAGAGAAAAATAGTCCATCGAATAGAATTTACATACTCATTAGAGTAATTACTTAAAAGTACAAAAAAACAATAGCTATTGTATTTAAAATTGGTAAGTGATACAGAATAAATATGCAGCAAGCAAAGCAGTTGCGAACTTATAAAGCGTGCTTTTATTTTTGGCCGATGCTATTTTCAAGAATAAAATGGCGGACAGCAAAAGTAAGTTAGTATTACAAATAATTCAACTCTGATTTACACAAAGAAACTTAAAACTAATACAAGTTAATATTTACAAAATACACAAGGAACAGTTGAGCCATCTAAAGACCGTTACAAACGATCTATAGATAGCTCAACTGATCCAGACCACTACCAGTCGGAAGCGTCCCCAAGACACTGGCGGAATTGCCACGCTGGATGGCAATGCTAATGCGCTGGGCCAAATAAGAGCCAGCTCTCGGGTCATGCGTCGCTTCGATCAGATTTGAGAAATATTCTATTTTAGCACATGGTTATCAGTATCACTGCTTAAAATAAGATAGGTACCTTACCTACATCAATTGTGTTTTTTTTGCACCTATACATACAACACACAGAAGTTGTTTTAGGCACCTCGCTGTAATGTTATGTCTCATTCTCACTCGCGAGAGCGGTAGCCGGTGGGGTGTGGTGGGAGGGAGAAGCACATTCCACGCAGGTGCCATGTTGATTTCTGCGTGTTGTACAATAGAAAAATCTGCGCATGCGTATCATACAGCATATTTAGCGGAAGAATACAATGTAAGCCCGACCATTTGAAATTAAAACCACCAATTGAGAACCTCATCTAGACTATGTAAATATATTTATAATTCGTTGTTATCCAAGCTTTACCGCCTCATAGAAAATAAGTCGTTTATTTTTTAGGCCTTCTTTAAATAAGGTGATTTATAACATGTATACCATCCCGAAAGGGGGTTATCATAAATCAAAAGAAAAAATATTATAGAAAAAAAACAGCTATTTTTCCAAACTTTCTCAATTTAGTCGTTTTTGGTATTTTTGTCTTCTTCCTAACTAATTACTAAACGTAACAAAAGTTCGGCATCAATATTGCTAAAACGGCTGATCCATTGATTTTGAACCAAAGATAATATAGTAAAAAATTCTACTATGGTCTTTGGTTTGAACTGATTTGATCCGTTTTGACAGACAATTCTTGCATAGAAATTATGTAAATAAGTGTGTGAAGTGTGATTGTCTATAGTGGTATGTGACAATTTTACTTTAAACTTATGTGTATTTCGAGATTTATGGTACCTACATTTTACTGTAAAATGTACCATAAACTGCAGCAATGTCAAACTTATTACCCGACTGCCGAGAATGAAGGAGGTAATGTTTTTTTATCTGTATTAATACTGTATAGAACCGAAACCGCTACCATACCGCTACAGTATAGTATTATGTTATCTGTGCCGCTACCGTATATGTATAATTTAAAACTGTTGTTATAATAATAAGAAAAGAGCAATAAACGAATGTTTATTTCTAAAAAGTTTTTTGTTATACCAAAATGTAATGGAGCACTTAAGGAGGCAGATAGGAAGATAATTAACATGGTGGAAATAGGAGAAAAAAGTTTTCTTTAGTCGAGTTGGAAACACTGGTTTTTTTTATAGTGTTATTCGGATGCAAAAGGCTTACGGCCCACCTGATGGGTAAGCGGTTACCGTCGCTTATTGACGTTTGCAACACCTGGAGCATCCGATAGGTTACGGTACGTATCCTTACAGGAATCCCAATATTTTTGTTACCATTAGGTTGAATTACATTTTTGTATTGTGTTATGTTAAGTCTGTGTTGGTAACAAAATAAACGTATTTCTATTCTATTCTATTATTCGAAAACCCAATATGCGGGTGTTTTCTTCTATCTATCTTTTGAGGAAAAAAGAATGTACCCATATCTAAGATCCATATGATCTTAGATAATATCTAAGATTGAACTATACTAGATAATTCTCCTTTCCTCACCTAACTTCATTGAACAACATTCAAGATAGGTAGATAGTATCAAAAATCAAAATAAAATCAAAATATGTATATTTGTGGAACAATAAACAGTAGCATAATAACAAATGTAAAGGATGGTATCTGCGGAAGTATAAAAACTGTGTCGCAGACACCAACCGTCCGCCTCCGATACAGAGATTTGGAGTTCCAGCAACAATGGAGGTAAAGTACGTTCTTATTACTAGGTATACTATGCTAAGAAATGTAATGTAAGGAATATAGAGAGGGTATGCATGTGTGTATGTGTGTGTGAGTGTGTGTTTGCGTGTGGGTATGTGAGTGTGTTTGAGTGTGTGTTGGTGTGTGCGAGTGTTTGAGTGCGTGTGTGTGTAAAGTTGACGGGTGGGATTATTTCGCAACCTTAAGGAGATCCTCAGTTTCTTCATAAGATAAGGATTTAAGCCATTCAAGGCATTTCAATTTGCATTTATAGTAATTTAAGGGTTAAATGTTGATTTGCTTGTTGACTTTGTTGTACAAGGTAGAGCTAATAAGAAAGTAATGGCGACTCGCAGTATATTATCTATCTGAGTTCAATGAAGTTAGGTAAACCGGTGATCTACTTAGGTACTACTCTAGCCGAAGGTAAACAAGGCTTCTGAATAACATAGATTATGTAGGTAGATACGTATTTATTAATACAAAATCAGTTGATTCTGTACAACACCGTTATTCATGTAACTTTATTGGAATCGCACTTACGTCACGATTACCATAATCACAGAACATAAACTTTTCTGTGACCGTAATGGTGATAGCAATGACACAGACCGCAGACAAGTCGAAACTTGCTAAGAATGTCGCATACTTGCACGAGCGAGCAAGCAAACACTAGGTTTGTGTGGACTCGGTTGGTGTAGGTACAGTTCCCGACACTTGTCGTTTCGCTAGTCTGGTATTGATTGTTAAATGCAGTTTAGTTACTATGGCTACGTAACTTAAAATGGTAAATTGCAATCCTTCTAATTTAAAAATGTGAATGTTTAGATGTTTATTGTTAAACACGACTTGACCGATTTCGATAAACTTGAAATATATATAACTAGTTCTTTACATAGAATAGCATAAAGGCTACTTTTTATTAAGGTACGGTAAATTATGGGCGATGGTACGACCTCGGTGGCGTAGCGGGCGAGTGCCCGTCTGAGACACAATGAGTGCGGGTTCGATTCCCGCTGCGAGACAAATGTTTGCATAATTTGCAAATATATTTGTTTGAGTTAGTAATGGGTACCACGAGTAGGTGGTGTGGTGTATGCCTTTCATCTCACTGGTTCCTAGCAGGACAATCCCTGTTGTTATCTTAGCACATTTAATATCTCACAGTGATTCCCGCGCGCCTGCTCGTGCCGGCTAGACCACAGACTGACTGACTCCCAGAGAGTATGTATCCATTTCTCCATCTCAGGTGTCATCTGTTATCTGTCACTGTCAGTTGTCCCCCGGAAACAGCATAACAGGAAATCAAAAGTGCCTACCTATAGTTTAAAGTTTAGAGTTAACCGCAACCGTTAGGATGTCCGGATGCCAAGGCGCATCAGGCATGACTAATAGTACCTAGTAGGAGGTACTTGTTACTAATTTTTACCGACCAAGGCGATCAACAGTCACTAAAGAGCGCATTCTACTACCAAAGCATTGGTGTTCGAGACTGTACCTACTGCACTAAACAACCAGCATAATAATTGGTAGTAGTATCTACCTAACTACTGTTACGTATTCTGTGCAAGCTACGAAGAACACAAGCAGAACACGTTGGTACAGGAAATGATGAACCATATACCTATTAGCATTGAAAATATCAAATAAAATTTAAAATGTTTTTAGACAAAATTCAGACAAATCATTCGACGGTGGTTTTTCTAGTCATATTTATTAAAGTAATTAAAAGAAAACAATTCAGAGTAGTAGGTACCGTGATGTGATAAATTGTATTAAAAAAGAAAACAATTCTGACTAGTTCTGTGATAAAAATGGGATACAGTTGTAAAATTCAGGAATTAAAACTGCAGAAGACGGCTAGGAAAAAAAACTTTTCTACATTGTTGAACGAAAAAAGGAATATTTCGATCAAGACTAAAAATGGATTCGTACAATTAACACTAAATTCAGTGAATATTGGTGTGTTGATGGATAAGGCCAGAGAAGTCATCTCAACGGGGTAAGTGCAGTTTTTTTAGTAGAAGTACATTTTGTAAACATAAATATATATTAGTATACACTTTATAAGTTCGTCGTTTCGATTAGAGTCGGTAGGTGCAATTTTTTGTATTTAATTTAGACTAAAATAGGGGTAGTTTATAGTAGTGCTCCGGGTGCTCCGTGACTGAAAAAAATATGATGTTTGAAAAATAATTGAAATTGAAAAGTTGAAAAGATAATCCATGTTATATTGATACCAGATTCTGGTTAAATTCAAAGTTCCCACACTGCGACATTAAACTCTGCTGCTATGTCTGCTGCACAGACCAACCAATAGGATGTGTCTGCTGCCATCTTTGTAGACCAATGATTTCAGGTATACAATAGTAGTCTTTGAATTTCAGGTTGGGTACACTAGGTACACCACTCACTGTAGCTATTTGAAATTCGCGGGTATCTATCTGACTTAAATAAGTTTTTTTTTCGTAATTTTATGAAGACGCGAGACTTTTTGGCGGGAACTTGCGAAGTGATGTTGTGCTCTCAATTTGTTTTACAAAACTAGTGTCAAATTGAATAATATTGTGTAATTATGGTGGTATTTTGCGAAATATTGTTTGAGTAAACCGCACAAGTGAAGTGAAATGAAATGATTGCGTGTATCGTCATTTTTCGAGTTGGCGCCAAGAGGTCCCTCGAGGTTTTAGTAAAATAGCCACCATCATATCTTACTAAAACTGAACTTGACTTGACTTGACGGTGACTCGACGATCATAAACGAAAGAAAATGAAGAAAGATAAACAAATTAACACGAAAAAATACACGTAAGACTTGGCAGTAAGGCCTAGATGCCATAGCCAGCCCGAAAGGGAAGAACATTAAAAAAAAAAAAAATTATGATGACGCACTGCGTGTTCATAATATGACCGTTAGCGGTTCTCATTCTCGTTTCATCTATGGCTTAGCCATACAGTTTCTCATCCTCGGCTACTGCAGTCAAGTAAGTATCATAGATCTAGGATGAAGGGCCACACGAGCCCGAGGCCTTTACCTGCAGCTCCCAAGAGAGCTTGTGGACGACCCGGATTGATTGAGATAATAAGAGCCGAGCTACGTGGCCGCGCTCCTCTGATGTATGATTTATTTTTGCATTCGACCTATTAGTTAGCCATAGATAAGAGAGCCACAGTGCTGTTATTTTGTATGCAACCTCTTTGGGATAAGCGTCTAGAACAGCAGTGCGTTAGATTGTTTTTTTTTATATTCAGTGTGCACTCATTGTTCACGATCTTAAATATCATGACAGTAGTTTAGACTTAGCGCTCGTAGCCGCATTTTGTTATGTTGGTGGTGGCCGGTGGGTGATGATAGTGAAGTCGACGCTCGATTTTAAATCTTTCTCTAAGTAAATGCTGTGTGGGATGTGTGTTCCCTGTTATTAATGAAATACCAAAAAAGCACTTCTATTAAAATCAGGTAGTCATTCTGCCCGATTTTATTAGAAGTGCCATGTTACTTTCGACACATCAGTTCGTAACCAGCCAAAATGTTTAGTTGATTGAACGAGCGAAGCGACCTCTCAAACAACTTGAGTGAACTTGGCGACGATGTATGCTTGTATGTTTTTATGTATACATTTTGTTAGAGCATAACTTTCGAACCGTCAATCCCATCTGCAGGAAATTCATAAGGTCAACAGGTTTTAATATCCAGGTTTTACTAGTAATTATAAATATAAGTAAATCGGCCAATATGGGTTAGAAAAAGTAATAAAAATACATGAAGTGAGATGTCATAGGAAAGAGATTTTTTTATATATTACAAACTGATTTTACCGAAGTAATTTACACAATTTATATGTTTTAAATAGATGTTCGTTTAACCATTATAGCGGTTTTTTTAAACTCGCAACCTAAGTAAATACATACAGTATTATGAATTTATGACTTAAGTTATGTGCCTAGGCAATCTTAATTTTAACCTATGTATTATTATTTTTTTTCCCCCTTTAGGAATGGCTATGGCATCTAGGCCTTACCGCCAAGTCTTACGTTTATTTTTCCTTGTTATTTTTATTCTTTCGTCTTTATTTTTCATCTTATTCATGGTCAAGTCATCGTCAAGTCAAGTCAAGTTCAGTTTTAGTAAGATATGATGGTGGCTATTTTACTAAAACCTCGAGGGACCTCTTGGCGCCGCGCCAACTCGAAAAATGACGATACTCGCAATCATTCTATTTCACTTCACTTGTGCGGTTTACTCAAACAATATTACGCAAAACACCACCATAATTACAGAATATTATTCAATTTAACACTAGTTTTGTAAAATAAATTGAGAGCACAACATCACTTCGCCAGTTCCCGCCAAAAAGTCCCCTTTATCTTTGTCTTATATGCACTTGTAAGAGCATGATGCCGATTATATCGATAATAATATAAAGGACAGATTTCCGAAGCGATATAACTTTCATCGTACCAAGTACTGCAAACACTATACACACGGCGATGTATTCTCAACTTTATTTCATTTTCTAATGCTGGTATTCTTGTTAACCGACGCTCAGCTAGCTTCAGTCAGTTTATTTTCTTCTGCAGCTTTGTTGCTCGGTTTGAATGAAGTGAAGATAGGTACAATAGAAACAGAAAGATACACGGAGTCCGAGTATTGTGTTTACGAGTTATTTGCGGAATTGTATTCTTTCTTTCTGCGTTTAGTCGCGTTTCGAGTTATAAAACGTAACCGGTGGTGTTAAACATTATTGTTTTAATGTTTAGGATTGCGAAGTGTATCTACATTGGTGGATTAACAAGCAGTGTGTTTACGCGATGTGTGAATTTTTAAAATTAATTTGATGGTGTTTGAATGTAATTCATGGTGTTTTGGTGTATTTTAGTGCAGTTTTTAGAACACAGTTCGAATCATAGGGTCCACAACCGAGCACACGGAGTCTATCATGGTTGTAAAACGGTATGTTTTTTGTTCGACCACCGTCGTGGTTATCCCTTTTTCCAAGACTGCATTTATGTATTGTTTATGAAACCATGCTAGCCTAGTGGGAGGTGTCCCAACTTTTTATCCAAATATCGTGGGTTCGTACCCGGTCGTGCATCAATGAGTTTTTCTATTCGAAAATTTAAGTGCGGATTATCACGTCCTGACACGGTGAAGGAAAACAATGTGAGGAAACCAGAACGTATTCTTATAGCGGCGATGGGCAGGTACTACAATCATAATTATTTTTTGTGGATTTGGTTGTGCCTTGGACACGGAACAGAGCCAGCTACAAGGAACACCATAATCTCCACACTGGTTCTTTCACTAACTTGGCCCTGTTCAGGGCCACTTTAACTCAACTTGGACACTGACTTAATGCAAGATGACCAAGAAAAAACCAGCAATACGATGAGGAAGCATCAAAAGCATCATTGTTCTCGAACTAGTTGAGCATACTAATGAATAACTGTACTTTATACAACTCTGTCAGTGCCTTGTTAGATGTATTCAGGTTTGTATGTCATGTCAACTATGAGGTAGGTAGGTATCACATACAAGATGCACTGACAAAAAAAGTAAGGTATTAGTATTATTATTAGTATTCTTTGCTGTATGTGTTGTGTATGTGTTGATGGGGATAAGTAGGTTGTATAATCTATTGGTTCACCCCAAACTGAGATTACATTTAATAGAATCAAACCCAATACACATCATCCAAAACAACATCTGATTAGGGCTACAGAGCTGATTGCAGATAATTAAAAAAAACCTACACTGTGGTCTTACAATGCCTGCCAAGTTAGTGCTTCAATGATGTTTGTTTTGTGTCTGGGTTTTAAATATATATCTATTATGTATATCAGTCTCTGGTACCCATAGTACAGGCTATGCCTAGTTTGGGATCAGTTGACCATGTGTGATATGTCCGGAATATTTATTTATTTATTTATTTAATGATCGCTTAGGCACAACTAAGACTATAAAACTTTAAAATGGCATCTATAGCATGTTCTAACTAATATCCAATGAAACCTGAACTACAAAGTCATTGAAAATTTACCAGCTTCGAAAAAGCATGCAATGCAGATTTGTTTATTTGAGAAATCTCTGCTTGCTTAATATTAAAAGACATTTGTTCTTATACGTCACTTGATTAGTCTGTAATAGGGTCGGAAATAATTTTGTATGCAGTATCAATGTTGGTGTCCAACACTAATGCTACCATTAGTTATCAGTAGTCCAAGGCAGTTCAAATTATTATCATTAACCAGGAAAACTATGTCCATTTTGTTGTTAATGGACAATCCACTTAGTATATAATTATACTTATACTTCTTATTCAGTCACTAAATATATTGACTCGATAAAGTTAGTGACTGTGTACTCCCCCTGTCCATTTCTAACAGTAAACAATTAGTGAGTAAAGGGGTAAATCATTAGTACTCCTCTGCGAGTCATAACTCATATTAATCCTCATATTACTAATACCCAACTAGGTAAATATACACACTAGCCTTAGCTAGTTTGCATATTTAGTTAGGCTTTAGTTACTAATAATAATAATATGAGGATCCAGCTAGATTCTAGATCCTTTTATTAAAACCTGCCTGCCTACATTCTAAACCCAAATTTCATTTTGTCTTCTACTCCATCAACAAACCATAATAAACTAAAGTTCAAGATTCAAGATGTTTATTTGCAGAAATAAGTGTTACAGAGAGGTCTTAAAGCTAAGTTATCATCAGGTATGATTTAATAACATCACAAAGATCCCTTTAGAAATAGATAAAGCTACGCCTGTTCCTCACGATAAGCCTAGAAGAAGCAAGCAACACTGATAATATTTAACAAGACTCTTTAAAAAAATATATTTAGTTCTCAAGTGGTGTGACAAAAAATAATGTTGTTGCTAGGACTTATGGTAGATACAGAACAATAGTATACCTATGCATCATCTTGAAATCCATGCTCACAGTTCATCAAATCTATCTACGCATATGCTTACTGGCTTGTTAGAAATCTATAGTTCAAGATTTGAATACATTTTGGCATGTTTGGTGTATGTTTTTTCAGCCATAATGTAGTTTTCATCACAAGTTATTTTCACCAGATTTTTCACCGTTCATTGTCTTTATTTTCGTGGCTTCTTTCCAAGATTATAAGCGGATCTCAACTATTAATAGTGTGGCATTTTCTCCAAGCCATTATTGGTGTCGATTCTGTTGTTGCATTTTAATAAACTAAACTAATTTGACAGCTCCAAAAATGTTGCTGTCCCTTTATTATACATAGAAATAACAAGGATGGCGATAACTTTTGTTGACAAATTAGGAGTTAGTTTAAGAGAAAGCAAAAACAAAATTGAAACCATTACCAATAGTGTCTGACATATCTAATTATTAACTTGTCTACCCGCACTTGTGGTTTGTAAGCAACTACCATGTTAACATAGATGGCACAAATTAAGAACAAGTTAAAAATAAATAATAACCTAAGGTTGCTGGTAGTTGTAGCCATTGGGTGAGTTTATTTTAATAAAATCACTAGGATCACTTTGAAACGTCTTAGAAACTATGTAAAGCTATGCCTTTTCCTCGCGACCAAGCCTAGAAGAATCAGGCTTGGTCAAACACAGCTTGGTGCATATAATTTTTTTCGATGATCCTTTTTCACAAGATAGAATATAGAGCTTCAGTGTGGTGCCGATCAAACTAGGTGAGGCTCAAAAGCGCTCGCTATGGAAATATATGGGGGAGGCCTATGTTCAGCAGTGGACGCCCTATGGATGAAATGATGATGATGACGCCAATAAAATATTCATCAAAAATACGGTGCGAATAGGGTCAGGAATTCAAAATATCGAAGTGATTTTGATAGATGTTGTATCTTGTCCTTTAATAGTGAAAGTTATTGGCATTTTAAGTTCTAGTTTCTGCGTTGCGGCTAATGTACTGTACTAATCTGTTAGGTACAATACGTACCTACCGTGTGTGTTACTAGTACCTTACTACAGTATCTGCCTACATGCACGTTGGCGTTGAATACGTGTACCGAAGGTACCTACATCCATGTTGTATAATACGACCTTGCATTGCGTCGATAGCGTTGAAACGCAGTAAAATGAGTACCTACAGACCTACCCAGAGCTTGTTAAAATAAGATTAAGCATACTGTACTGTGTACATTTGGTATACGTACCGACCTACCTACCCATGTCTCACTATGTGCAGCCACTCTGAAAACTTGAAGACAAAAGAATATGCTTACAATTCTTCGTACAATTGTTAGAAATAATATAATATCGATAATTTACCTTATCAATCGCAAATCCTATCCTCTTAAAAAATAATATCACCCAATACCTATATAATCCTGACCCCTACACTAGGATTCCCTGTGCCGTGGGTATCAGAAGCTACGAGTACCATGGTACCACAACACCCAGACCCGTAACAAATAACTGCAGACTTGCAAACATTTGTCCCGCGGAGGGAATCGAACCCGCATCCCTTGCGTCTCGGACGGGAACGCCCCAGAACGCCAGCGATGTCGCCAAAAATGTATATCTTATTTGTGCCTCAACCATCATCGAATAACCAACTCTTATCGCATATTGCGAGATCTCCGTTCAGGGCGAACCACTAGCAAATATACAGGCCCCCAACTCTACTAAATCAATGGCTTCAAAATGACAATGATTCAATGGCAAAATGACCACTTTTGACACTTTTGGTATTCTGCTATCACAGTCGTATTTCAATGGCAGTCATTGTGGAACCAATAGACCAATGAAATCAAAGAAACGAAAGTGGCGATAGTCGTAGCTGAATGATAATGGTCATGCGATTATCATTTTCAAGTCATTGAATTATTAGAATTGGGGTCCTGGTGTATTTTTTGATGATTAGCACCGCACATTTTTAGAGCACTTCACGTCCATTTTTAAAGCAACATTTTAGTACCTACCAAAGTACTGTGACGATTCCGGAAAGGTCTCTCTCAAGCCACGCTCATTAAAGTTTCATCTCGGGAGGGCGGGCGGTGCCTCTGCTACACTTACCTGATTGTGTGAATTGTGTCGTGCGTGGGTCGAGCTTTAGCTTTCATTTATTATGCCGCTAATGTACCCTGTGATTTATTGCGGCCCTGCGATGTAACTACTGGGCTGCCGATGACCAGTTTTATTCAGACTTCATTTGTCCGCCAAAGGCGATAGAGACATGAATGTAGTCTCACATGATTGTCCGTGACATTTTAAAGTAGGCAGTTGTCCTGCATAGCAAAGTTTATGCCTAGCAATGCTTAAATACATGTCTCTTCAGCATTATGGAACCAATACATTCAATATGGAAATGCTTTAATCGCGTGGTGTTGACAAAAGTCCGTACAAAAACAGGCTTTGGTTGATCGATGCAGAAGACGATAATGTATTTAGCTAAGGCCACTGTTCACCAACACATTACCCGACCGTTCAACGACTTTGTAACTTAACCGGTTGTTTATATTTGACACATATTTTCATACATTATTTTTAATCATAACCGACTTGTGTTGGTGAACAGTGGCAAGTGCAGGTAGCTAGTGACAAGAACAGACTCGTTCAAATGACTTCCCTTCCGCTTAATCTCCAGTTACTTAGCGATCAAGAAATTATGCTAAGCTATTTGCAAACTTGGACATGAATTGATTGCTCAATAAATCTCTCGGTTTTCTGCTCAGCAAAATTTTGATCTTATTCATCGTTATTCTGAGAAGGCTGACTCGCATTTTACCTGGTGTCTGGACCGCACAGATTTAAGGCTACCGTTTATTCTTCTATCCCCAGTAGAACTTCACATCCCTTCTTGGTAGGCCTATTGGTTGGCAAAAAATGCGTTTGAAGGCACTCTTAGCACACTCACTTTCTGTCTTCTACCAAGGATAATATTACTACATAGTCTTTGCTTCTACTTAGATACGATTTTTTTTTCAACTGGTTATCTTATAAAGTCATAAGTTCAAAGCCACAGGTGAGTGAGCGTTTTAGATACAGACGGTTAACACAGTGGAGGGGCGTTTTAGATTAGACGATCTTGTAACATGTACTTTGTCTGACATGGCTGTCTGGCAGTACTAATTTGTAGAGATAATGTGCTTAGTTTTCAGTAAAACCATGTCATTGACTCGTTATCAGAATGTTCAGAGAGGTTGTGTGTTTCGTTGAATTGAACTAAGCAAATAAAGAAATTAGCTTGTCGCTCCTTGCTTATCTAAATCACAATTGATAGCTTATATTGGTACGATCGGCAGACGACAAAAGCCCTCCTAATGCGGGCTAGTCAGTCACCTGCTTACCCATATTCCTTCCACACCTGCGTGACAGATGTTTCGCCCCATCGACTATTAGAAAGATTCCAATGCAAAAAAAAGTCTAGGTCGCCTTCCTAAAAAATAAATAATATATGTAGGTAGGTAGATGCTTAAAGAAATGTCCCTTCTCAAAAGGCACGTGCCAACCCTCACCCAACTGGGAAGGGTTGTAACGACTAGTCGCGACGACCGTCGGTCGTCTGTCGCGCCGGCGCGTTTTGTAATTGAATAAGGAAGATGCACGTTCATCCCTTCCGGAATCCGAGGACGAACAACCGCTTACGAACTGTTTCGCAAAAGTTAGATTGGTTGACAATGAACCTCATTTGTAACCTTCGATTTATCAACTACCTTAGGTACTTATTTTAATTGCTATTGCTCGTGCTTTCTTTTATTTCTTTGTTTGTTGTAAAATGTGTTGTGTGTGTTTTAGTTGCAAATAAATGAATGTTTATGTGTACTTTTAAGTAGGTAGTTATTTTTACTTGGTAAATCTTACGGAACACTTCCTTTAATGGACGTGGTCTTCAGTGGAAGCGGAGAAATCTCTCAGAAAATCGCAAATTAAGATCACTCAGTCATTCATGGGTTGGTTGTTCGTGCCTTGGTCCTAAGTGAATCAGCCTTTATAATGTGCATGCGGCCTCCATGCTGGATTACCGGCGGCGTGTGCGCATACGAGTGCCGACATGTTGGCTGCGGTTCGCTGACCGCACGTCATCGGATAGCCTCGATTGATGCAGAACGTGATTGCCAAAAAATATGCCATTACAATCAACGATCAATAAGTGAGTTTCTTGGATCGTAAGAGCCCGTTTTCCCCCATTTGCTCTTGAGTGAGATAACTATTGGAATACACCGCAAATGACACAGAATTGACGAAAAAAATGTCGTTAGGAAACGTCACTGTTGGTCACGCTTGGATTCGTTTTTGGAGGTTTTTGTAACTTAGCAACAAATCAGTACCTAGCTCTCATTGACTGAACAATCGTTGAATTTAATTTGAAACACAGCAGGCAGTGCCAGAGTTTTAAAGACTTGAAGCATCGTAATCAGAATAGACAGACGTTATGTGAGCAGCATCCGGATCCACGTCGATTCAGTGTAATTTCCGTCTCTGTAGAAAAAAAAACGACCGTTGGACCATCAACCGTTGCTCATCAGGTTGATTACGAACTGGTAAGAACGCGGTCTTGCCATTTGCGCGTCATTGAAGGAAATAATGGAAATCATTTATATCCATTGAATTATCATTTAGTCAACTTTCATAGCCTACATATTTTCGTCACAGGGACTAGGCACATATTCACCGCGTCTTCACAAAAAGTTGTAAATAATAATTTGCTGGCCACTTCAATGGATTGTCTTTCATTATCAAGTGGCCGACGCCCACAAATAGATGGCCTACAATATTTACATAACATCAAGAAATTCCGTTGAATGAATCAACTGTTATAATGGCGCCAGATCTTGATTTGGTTTAATTATTTTGTTTGAACTTGATCTTACCAGTTTGGTTAATTCCTATTGAAGAGTATACATTTAAATAATCCTACTTACTGCTAATATTATTAATGCGATAGATTAGATGTATGGGTGTTTGTTGTTCAATCAACCGATTTAGATGAAACTTGAAATAGAGATTTCTTTAGGTCGTCAAGATATAAACCAACCAATTCCTTCCTTGACTTGAATAGGTTAGTATAGCACCCCAAATTTATGAGCTTACAGAAATGGGTCTGAAAGACTGGCGGGAGATCGAGGTAGAAAGCGTCAGTGCAGTCCACCCAGTCTCGACATCGGACCGTGCGAACTACGAATAGTGAAAGTATAGAACAAGAGATTGAAACTTATAACAAGTAACGTTATGCAATGCCTCATTTGGATATTCCAAAAGGCATATGAACTGTTCGATGAAACTCGATAGACAAAAGAATGAAGGAGTATGCAATCAGGGCAATATATCTAGGCAAAACAATTGCATGTTGGCGTCTTCCGCTCTACAATTCATCAGGTAGACAGTTAAAGGAAATTGCCTTTGCTTACCGCGTAATTTTGCCAGCCTATCGAGAAATGAGCTGAGGCATTCTCGTCGTGTAGGAGTGATTCTTCGTAAACTTCCGCTAGCGTTCCCACTTCCCACATTCGGCGCATTTGGTGTTGCGTGGCGGCCGGATGCTACGCAGCCTTTTATCGACACGTGCTTATTTTGTCGAACAGTCACCATGTCAGCGTCATAGGTTCACCTTATGACGTTCTGAGTCACCTCCGTAGTAATTCATAGCCCACTATCATAGTGAGCTGGTCTTCGGGGAATTTGAACTGGTGTAGCTTATTAGTTTCTCTTATTTGCGTAATCTGCCTTTTAGCAAAATCACAATGCTATAATTTATCAACTAAAATACGTGTCAAATAAATAAAAATCATCCAGCCAGACATAGCTGAGACAGACGGAAGAAACATGCGGAAAAATTACACCCAGACATGCAAATGAACTTGATTGTTTCTGTCACGGAATTACTACGCCAGATTTACGTAATAGGCGCATGAGCAATAACGGCTTTATCTGATGATGTAAAATAGTTCTGGATCTGATTGGAGCAGGAAAAAAGCCGGGCTCTTTCTGATTGGAGTAATTTTATATCTGTAGTTCAATGGCTGGCGACTGGCGTGCGCTATTATTCAAATGTAAGCTTCGGTAATTGTGGTCCATCGTCTTGTCCTCAGGCGGGGATGGAGGCGCGGGGCTTTGACCCCGTGCCCGTAATCATGGCCACTCGAAGCGGCCCTTGTTCCAAAAATCACCTAATTTAACGGAGCTCACTTCCTACGCTGAATTAAGAATTTACTTTGAAGCTTTCTCCAGGGAATGTTTGCCCAAACTAGGTAGGTACCTACCTATATCATTAGAATTTTTTCAATCAACCTTTTGGTACACTGACTTTTTGTACAATAAGTAGGTACAACTGCTTTGGATATAATATTAAAATTCTGCAACATACCGCCGTTAAAGATTATGCAAAATAGGAAATTCTACACACCCAAGCACAATTTTGAACACGCAACTTGTTAAATGGTTAAGCTGATTAAAGCCGGGCCATAACAAAAGCGAGGGTCAACTATGTCAGTCAGTGCTCAAACATCAAGTACGTGCATTTAGAGATAGAGTGGCCTAGTTCGCAGGGCTTACATCCGATACCTTATCGTATCTGCACGATCGATAAAGCACTCAAAGCGATGAAAGGTAGGATATGTCAAGGAGTCAAGTACCACACCATGGGAATTGGTGTCATTCCTATTGAACTGACTCATACACGCATATTTTAGGGGTCTAACTAGCTCCATGCAATATTACATTGTCGGTTTAACTAGTGGACTTAATAACTATAAGTTTTATGACGCTTGCGTAAGTGTCAGTGCATCGGCCGAGACCGGTTTCCGGCGCGGTCATAATTTACCACTAATCTTGACCCACAGCTGTCTCGACTCGACCAGTTCTCGGCGAGATGCAAAGACTGCCCCGGCGAGAACTTCAATAAACTTGAAGCCGGGAGAATAGATGTAGGTGGATGTGGTGACCATGCTCATGAGTAGCTGTTCTCTGAAATTTACTTTCGTGGAATTGTGAATCATATTCCGTGATTAGAATATGGGTTAGGGTATGTCATAACCTGCTTCTATACTCGTAAAGCGAGCTTCACTGATATTATACTTAAGCTACATCAAAACTAGTAAGAAATATGTAGCTAGGTATTCTGTAAATATTCGAGCAAACTATCATACTGCGTACGGGACAATATATTTATCGACTTAGATTCTCGGGTTTCGTCTACCTAGAATTCAAATGATTAGAATTCTTACTAATTTTCTTATACATTTGTTTCAGTGCTGCGGACAGTACTGCAGAATCACCAATATTGGAAGAAGCCGGTGAGAGCGGTTCAGAACAGAAGCCTAAACCCCTGGTCAAATATGGCGAACTTGTTATCCTTGGGTAAGTCTCTAATATGCTAATTGCTATCAGCCTAGCTATTATCAACGTTTTTGTTAACGAAACCTGACTGTCAAATATCTTAAATGGCTATAATTTCCAAAACAATTCCAAACATCCAGAATCGCCGCCATCCAGGCAATGTCAGGATCTTACTGTCTTATCTCTTCACACCGCGTTTATTCACTTACGCTAATTTGTTAGTATGCAACATTGTCTTAGTAATCTGGGCTCAAAATGTCAGTGGTCGAGTACAAGGTCATTTAAACAGTCTTAACTTGGAACTGCGTAGTCCTCTGTCCCTACTTTGTATGATTTATTGCAATCACTCGCTCGCGCTTACGCAGAAACAGATCTATCCCTGTCGATATGCGAATTCAACGTATAAATCAACCGTGATTAGTTTCGTCAGTGTTTGGTTCTTCCTCTTAATTATATTTTGAAAAAAATCTCATCTTTTTGAAAATAAGTTAAGATGCCTAACTAAATTACCTACTCAAACATCCGAGCATACAAACATTCTTATAATACTAAGCTAATATAAATGCGAAAGTTTGGATGGATTGATGTTTATTACCCAATCATGCCAGAACGGCTGAACGGATCTGGATGAAATTAAGCACTGAGATAGATTATAGTCGGGAATAGTATATTGGTAAGTTTTTATTCTCGTAGGTACCACGCGACCTATGCCAGAAGCTTGTTTACAATAAAAGTAGGATTAAGGTTTTATCCTAAATATATTCCCATTCCAAAAAAATAACAATTTTCATGGCGTACCCAACGACACTTAAATTAATGTAGATTCAGTCAGAGTTAAACAAAATTTTTGTATATTTTAACGAATATTTTTTTTCGTGTTCTTGAGATTCGTAGCTAAAGATTTAATCTATTTCAATGCCACGTTGGCCCAATGCCACACAAAAATTTACCAAAGAACTCAAATCGTAGCGACCCCGAGAATCCAGTGTTTTATGGAAATCGGAACAACTACGCCATTCCACTTTGTTACATTGCGTTATACAGCCACGAATTACCATATTATTTAGCGTATGGCATCTTCTGTGCTCGAATTATTCATGAAAATCGGTTTAACCCCCCAGACTTTGTTATGTAGGTATATTTTATAACAATTGTCACGTAGGGAAAAAAGCTAGGGGATGGGCAGCAGCGACCCTCATTTTAACAACGATAGCTCTAACTGCGCTCGCCAACCCGCATGCCCAGCGTGGTGAGTATGGGCAAAACCCCCCCCCACATGATAAGGAATTTGCGCTGTCTGTGGGGGAGGCTATGTTCAGCAGTGAACGTCGTCCGGCTGAAATTATGATGATGATGATCACGTATGGAATACTCACTACTGCAAAATGTGGGCATGTGCCGAAATGTTTGGACGTCTCTGAATACCCCCCGAAATTTTCAAGGGTCTGGTCGCCTGGAGATATGAGAGGTTGTCTACCATACTTGGGGATAAAAGTCGTCATTACTAGATTTCACAATACCTAGGCCGCGGCTTTTACATCAGATGGAATGTGTGATAGTCATTTGTGTGCCTTAGGCTGTAGTCTATTGGATATCATTGTGCAGCTAATGTTTGCTGCCATCTGGCGTGAGGACGCCAGACGGAAACGGAGGCGTTTTGCACATTTTATTAAAATTTTAACGTATATTTTGCGCCTTTGGATTCAGCTAGCACCTGCCCTTAAATGTAATTTTAATGCCACTTGCTGACAATAAAAGCTTCTGCTCAAAAAACAAATAAATCAGATAACAAATAAATACCTAGGCAGTATATACACCTTTACACTATATATTTTTCGCTATAGACTTTGTCGCATTCTTCTTGAACTCAGCTTATCATATACTTGCCAATTCTGGAATGTTTATTTTGATGGAATAACCCCCTTAAGGGATGGTATACATGTCTATACATCACCTTGTTGCATAGACTGCGGCTGAATCAGGTTTAGTGGGACACGAATGAATTAAGCGAACTGCGCAGTTTTGGCGGCTATTCTGTGACTGGGTTTTTTTAGCACGTGCGTCCTGTAATGGCGTCTCAAGTGCGGCATTATGTTTACACAGAGGAGGCGTGCAAACGATGTGAAGGGTACTAGGTACGTCTCAAACTCTCGTTCATTGTTCAGTAAATGTACCACTGGTTCCGGAGTATCTTTGTTCAACCTTTAAGGACTGATCTGAAATGTTATATTCTGTAACAAGATCTGCGGATTGTGGTGGTTATCATCAGCCTGTAGCAGTCTACCGCTGGACGACGAACGGTTTTGAGCCTTATCCATTCACTGAGACGCCTTCCAACTTAGCGACGGCGACGTCCGGTTTGTGGTCGCCTAGTTCTAGAACCTTTATTTCCCAGCGGTTGTCGGTTCTGCGGCTATATGGCCTGCCCCATTTCAGCTTGCTAATTCTGAGAGCAATGTCGGTGACCTTGGTTCTTCTACGGATATCCTCGTTTAGTTGATTTATCACTAGTGTATCAAGTTGTGAAACTCCGAGCACTCCATAGTCCGTTGCGCGACTTTGAGCTCGTTTATGAGGCCAATAGTAGGTAATTGTGGTGGTAGGTATTACAAATTTACGATGTTAATTAAATCCAATCTCAGTACAAATATCTAAACAATTTGAACATGTACAGATCCATCGCGGTCATGACACAAATTCATATTTTATTGTTGTTCATTGAGTGAGCAGCTGACCGCAAAACTTTGTTTCTTGCGTATTTCACTTGGAGGTCATGAGCACGGCTTCATCGTTTCCATGCATTGCAGTCACGATTCGATGATCTGCCACCCGTTTTATGTCACGCGTTAAGGTTCTTCTGCTTTTTTTTGACTTCTCATGAATATAACCATAAACAGTATCAAATCTGTGTTCTAAATGGCATGTTACATTAAGTACGTTGACATAAGGTTGGGGTACCACAGACGAGGAGCACTGTCTGGAACGACTCAGAGACTGCTTTGCAACGAACCAGAATGGTAAAGTTGGTGCTTCGATAATGGTTGAGACACAATTAAGATAAACTAAAAATCGTACATTTAGTGTGTTTTAACTAATTACCAATCTTACCTGAATTACGAAGTCATTGAAACTTGAGCAAATGGGAGCTCGCGTTTTTTTAAATAGGTATTCGTTGTATCCCAAAAACTATAAAATTCAAAATAGTTTGAATGAACCTCTTTCATATGCCACCCCACTTCATGTGAATCACCCTTTTGGCCCCCTATATTTTAGCAACCCTTTGGACGATTTAACTCGTATTCTTACCAGCAAATCTTGATAGTACAACCTGTTGACCTACTAAATTCCATGCAGATCAGATAGACGGTTCGAAAGCTATGCTCTAACAAATAAACATCCAACGCCGATTCGTCCAATTTGTTTGAGATATCTTCGCTCGCTTGATCAATTACGTGCGCGTGTTCTCAGATGGCGAAAGCATATTTGTTGTTCTAAAAGGCACGTCCTAGAGCCAAAAATATAAAAAATTTCGTCAGCATGTAAAGACTATGAGGCACATTTATACATCTGAGTTAGGTAGGTTCACTCCAATAGTATCCTACTAATTTTATAAATGCGAAAGTTTGTGAGGATGTTTGTTGTTCAATCACGCCGTAACGGCTAATCCGATTTCGTTGAAACTTGAAATAGATAAAGTTATTTACCTAGAATTGCATAATAGGCTTTTTATGTAGGTACCACGCGAGCGAAGCCGCGGGTTGAAGCTAGTAGAAAATATCCCATAGTATGCTTTAGAACAAGAGAAAAACAAAGCGATTTAAATAATGTACGCTCCATTTCAGCTCCAGTTTTATTCTGTCTGAATATGAAACAAAGGGAATTTAGAGTAGCATTCCTGCAGCGGCACACGCGCCGCTGCTGATATACGGGGAACAAGTTAATTAGGCTACTAGCGTCCTAGTTTTAACCTTTTCTACTCCCATGTATTTTGAACTAGCTCCCGCCCGTGGCTTCGCTCGCGTTGTACGCTAAAAAAAAGTAGCCATTATGTTATTCCAGGCCGTTTACTTACTAATGGCAAGTTTCATTCCGATTCATTCATGGTTGTGACGTGATTGAGTGATATGTTCACATCCTCACATCTATACAAACTTTCGCATTTATAATATTAGTGGAATTACTCGGATAGGAAGTAGGAATATAGGATGTTTAGTGAGCAATCGAAAAATAACCCAATACGCGTCGCAAGTTAGAAGTGTTTCCAAAAATGACTATTAAACGTCTAATTTATACAACGTGCCATTACAACAACAAAGAACTGTAACATTACACTATTATTTTAACAAACCGTTTATAGTTTTATAACGGTTACGAAAGTAGGTGCATAATTTGGTCCGGATCGCATGCTGTCGGCGCGGAAGCGTGTGCGGCACCGAAATAGATTTGTTGCACTGAATGCCTTCGTCCGTGCTGTAACGATAATAGCGTGCAAGAACGTCTGGCTGAAGCTTTCGGTCTGATATAGAAAATCATTTGGTGACGATATCAAATGACCGTAAAAATTTCAACATAACTATCACACAAACTAACAAACTGGTCTCTATCTGCTACAAGTCAGACACACCCCTTGTTGCTTCAGTAACTCTCATCAATTGTTTCAATCATACTCGCGCGTTTCCCTAAACAGAACTGGAGCGCAGCATGAACATATACATAGTCCTGCCCCCTCACTGGGTATCAGATACTACGAGTACGATGGTACCATGACACCCAGACCCGGAACAAATAATGCATGATCTGTAAATATGGGGCAGCGGGAATCGAACCCGCACCCCTTGTGTCTCTAACAGGCACTCGCCCGCTACACCACCGAGGTCGTAATTTTTCTTAAAGCTCCGATTTGGTCGGAGTAAGGTCGCCGAAGCTGGGCACCTTTTATTTCCCAGATTTGTTGAGTATATATTGATTTAGAAAGCGTATAATACTATTAGATCAGTACTCAATTTGTGTAAAATTACGAAAATAGAGAGATAATGTAATGATAATGAACCGTGAAATTACATTTCCGCGACAAAATTGTTTGTATTATAATCTGTCACTTTCCCCGTAACTGCACGATGAATGGCTCGGAGAGGAAATTTTAGCAAATTGGTAGCAAGCACCTAGAGTAATATTATAATTAGATAGAATGTTGGTTACTCATGTTTGTACGATAGTAGAGCATACTTGGGTTTTCCAGTTTCGCATCAATAAAATTCAGCACGACCGAGAAACGTTTTAATCCGTCAATTTCTCCTTAGCTGCCTAGGGAAGCCCAAGAATGAGTGAACTGCTGGCCTTCTAAGAGGACATCGGATGGCTGGTTGAGTACACAAATGGTGGGATTATGAGGAACATCAAACAAGATTTGATATAAATGACATGCCATGTGATTTGAATATCTTGTATTGTAGCTAGTCCTGTATAAAGAACATGGTAAAGGGAAATAAAGCTCGAGCATGTCCACTGCAATATCAGTTAGATCTTCATCAAATAAGAATTGCTAAAACATTACCCAAGTACTAACGCACCTATACAAGGGGATTCCTAATTTGTATACTATCCCGAAAACTTACTTAAAAATACTTACTCGATCAAAATATCAAAATGATTTTTATTTTTTCTTAGGTATATATTCACTACTTCATTACAATAGCAGAGTTGACCGAAAAACCGTGCTAGTTTTATCGTCAGCAATAAAGTTTTGTAACATTTGCTACTATAATTCGGTGTTTTTTCTGTATTTTATTACAATAATATTGCTTGCTTAGACCTTTTTTAGGGATCTGTATGAAAAATGACCTTCCCCAATATTTGTCAAAATTCTATTATCTTGATAAATTACCTCCGATTGACGTGGAAGAAAAACGACACTTTTATGGCATAAAAAGGATCTAAATCGGCTCGGTTTATAGGGTGCCCGGCCGTTTTGCCGGAATGATTCACGAGGGATGAGCCCCTGTGAAATGTCCACCGTTACAATTGATTTGGCGCCCGGCGATGATGAATCTGAAACTAGGCCAGAAAGAAAGGAATGACTTAGAATTTTATTGATGGCGCCTTCTGTGGTGTTGTCAACGGATGCATGACACAATTTGTTCTTCTCTGAGTGCTAACTTCTCTAATAAGATTGGTGGTTATCCAGTCATAGCTTATCAACACTATTGTATAAAAACTCACCAGTTTTATCAAATCTTTGTAATCATCATTATCATTTCAGCCGTACGGCATCCACTGCTGGACATGGCCTCTCCACAGACAGAGCAATCATGTGGGGGGATTTGCTCACACTCACCACGCTGGGCATGCGGGTTGGTGAGCGCAGTTAGAGCTATCGTTGTTAAAATGAGGGACGCTGCTGCCCATCCCCTAGCTTTTTTCCCTTAGTCGCATCTTACGACTTCCGCGGATAGGTAGATATGAAGCGGCCTATTGTTCAGCCGGGGCCACCACGGCTTTGTAATCACATTACAATTAAATATTGTAAGAATTAACACCATACAATTGATAGTACATAGGTACTTACAGTACGTATTAGTAAGCACAAAATAGTATGTTTATCACAGAGGGCTTATTATGGTTACACGACTAACGCGACATGAGGTCGTTATGATTCAATTTAACGAATTAAGCCGTGTTCAAACAGCGTACGATATGTCTTTTTAAATTATTTTTTCTAATGATCCTCACGTCTGCTGAATAAAGTCAATTTTGAGTTTTACATTATTGATTTGGCTATCGATATCGTTGAGCTATATCGTACGCCCTAAGATGTGTAACTCAAAACTGGCTTTAGTTAGTGGACGTAAGGATCATTTAAAAATAAATTATAGACATTTTTAGATGTAATATGGGACACCGTTTCTTCTATTTTGCTTACATTGACCGCACAGTCCATACAAATACCAAAGAACCCTTTCGAGTTTCCAACTCCTATACAAGTCTTTGACTTGCCGCTGTGAGCGAAGTGTAGTCACAAAAGAATTCTAAAACTGCATTGGGTCGTGTCGTGTAATAATTGGGAGCGAAGACTTATGGGGGAGCGATTATCGATTTAGGAGTCATATTTTATTCATCCTATTTCTCTCGAATCGGATGCATAGATGGCCAACGTTGACTACGTATCCAGTGCAATGTGTCTTCTAAGACAATGGAGCATATTTTGATGAAGTACTTATGCCGTCATCAATAGATATTGTTTGAACAATAAACAAACACACATGTCTGCACTGCACAAGCATTTCTTTCGGGATTTTCCCCTCATTTCCCCTGATTTAACCCATAAGTTCGAATTCCAGAATACTTTTTACCATATCGGGGTTTATAGAGTTCCGTACCTCATTTGGAAAAACGGAACCCTTATAGGATCACTTTGTTGTCCGTCTGTCTGTCTGTCCGTATGTCAAGACCCTTTTTCTCAGAAACGGCTAAAGGTATCAACTTGAAATTTATTATGGTGCCGTATAAAAATCAAAGCTCTAAATTAATGCATAAAAAAATGGCAATGAATGTACACTCGAGAGCATAGAAATCGCACATAGGGGAATTTTCAAACATTTTAATTTCGACGCTTATTTTTTTTTAAATTAATGTGATGTTGCAAATATAACTTAAATTAAATTGAAGTACACACTGTTAGCTTCCTAAAAACACAAAATGTTTAGCCTTGACCTTCGAAATCATAACAGTGGCAACTAAACAATAGAATGGCCTAAATTAGCTCGTTTCAAGTAGCGCTGTTTGTGGGACTTTGAGCAGGTATAAAAGGTTAAAAAAACAATAAATTTGTGAATGTATCGATTTATTAATACGAGGTATTGCCTCCCCTAGCCTGAATAACAGCTTCCATTCGCTGTTTCATTGAAGAAATCATTTTTTTTACGAAATCCTGCGGTATGCTGTCCCATTCTTCCTTGATCGCGGTTTGGAGCTCTCTGAGACTCGTAGGCGCTGCGTTTCTGGCTCTTACTCGTTTCTTTAGTTCGTCCCATAAGTGCTCAATGGGATTGAGATCTGGGCTTCGAGCAGGCCACGCCATAACGAGTACTTCAACCTCCTCCAAGTACTGGCGTACTATAGCAGCGGTGTGTGGTCTAGCGTTATCCTGCATAGAAACGAAGTTTTCGCCGATAAATCCAGAAAAGGGCACAACATGTTCTTCCAGGATCTCCTCAACGTAACGTTGGGAAGTCAATCCACCCGATCGACGGTCGGTATCGGGCCCTGTGATGAAGACAAGTTCGGTTTTCTTTTCCAGAGAAATGCCTCCCCAGAACATACACGAACCACCGCCGTATGCGATCCGTTCGGAGATGCAACATTGAGCAAAACGCTCACCGGATCTTCGGTAGACTCTACCTCGTCCGTCGTAACCATGAAGGCACATCCTGCACTCGTCGGAGAAGAGGACTGCCTGCCATTGATCCATAGTCCAATTAACGTGATTTCGAGCAAACTGAAGGCGTGCTTGTCTGTGCGCTGGGGTCAATTTTGGGCCAGTTGCTGGTCTGTGCGCTGTCAGACCTCCTTCGGCTAGTCTTCTTCTAACGGTCCACCGACTGACTTCCACTTCTCTAACTTCCTGGAGCTGCTGTCCGAGTGGAACTGCATTCAACCGGCGATTTCGTAGTGATGTATTCACAAGGAAACGGTCATCGCGCTGTGTTGTCGCACGTTTTCGGCCTGTTCCTGGTCGCCTGGTATAGCCACCAGTTTGCTGATATCGCTGGTATACACGTCGAACAGCATATCTGCTCAAATTTAATTGACGAGCCACTTGACTTTGGGTCTGTCCAGCTTCGATAAGTGCAACCACTTGAGACGCTGCTTCTGGTGTGGTATCCATTTTCTTGTTTAGAGAGATGACGTATTCGTTAAAGGACCTTTCTGACTGGGAGTTGGTATGCAAATGATGTAATTTCAATCATCCCTTATCGTTTTATACCTGCTCAAAGTCCCACAAACCGAGCTACCTGAAACGAGCTAATTTAGGCCATTCTATTGTTTAGTTGCCACTGTTATGATTTCGAAGGTCAAGGCTAGACATTTTGTGTTTTTAGGAAGCTAACAGTGTGTACTTCAATTTAATTTAAGTTATATTTGCAACATCACATTAATTAAAAAAAAAATAAGGGTCGAAATTAAAATGTAGGAAAATTTCACTATGTGCGATTTCTATGCTCTCGAGTGTATAATTTTTGTATGGAAATGGCAAAAATCTATATCTCTAGGGTACTTCCAGTTACCTCACAATTCAGAAATTTGGAATGCTAGGTGCTTTTGTGACACAGTTAAAGGGAAAAGTCTGAAATTGAGGAATTTCGAAGTTTTTTAGGAAACAAAGTTATATTTGCGGTCAATATCATACAATGACTACGTGAGCAACCGCTATTATATATTATTATAATATAACCGAATTTGGTTTTTCTGACCACGTGTGCGGATTTTCCGACTGGTAAATCCATTGATGCGTGACGGGATTTGAACCTGCGACCAATGGTACGGAAGCCTCAGGGCGTGAGTTCTAGCACTTGACCGTCTTTATATTTGCTCAATTCATTTCGCTATTGCCAATTACAGAGCAATAGACACGCTGATTTGATTTGGATCAATTACTCTGTTACGTAGTTTGATTATGGTTTGCGTGCTGCAAAGATTGGGTTTTCCGGTGACAAAGGCTGTGACTCTGACTTGCGTGTACCGTTGTTAGCAGAAAGCTTTGTTACTCAATGTAAAAGTCATGAATGTTTGAGTACAAAAGTGATTTATATACACATAAATACGTAAAACCACGGCTGCCTATACAGAGGTAGGCAGAGACCGCCACGATCCTGGTACTCTTTCGCTGGTTGCATGCAGGGATGAAAGTTAATTTGGATGAAATTGCAATTGAACGATTCAAAATGTTCTTTGTAATTTTAATGAATAAAGACATTGAGGATTGTTTGAGTGTAAAGCTAAACATGGCCACTTGTGGTATGGTGTGTTACTTGTACTAGTGTTATTTGATGTGTGTGCCCGCGACAAATACATTGTTAGTCTGCCTCGTTGAGTATATCTATCCGCCCCTAGTTATAATTTATTTTCATGCGCTAGTTCGTAGAAGGCAATGACTTTATGTGTTATCAAGAATTTATCTCCATTCGGGCGCCATTTGAAATTTCTAAATAGGCTATAGTCTAGCTAAATCGGTGGTATTTTTTGGAGTATTTCGTTTATAGGCTTTTTTTAGGCCGCAAGCGAGCGGAGCTTCTGCGCAAGCTAGTATAGCAATAAATCGTCGCAGTTCGCTCTCCATAATGCCCTAGCTAGGCTTTATGCATTCACACTGAGCCATGTAACTTATTGCTCAATTAGGTATACATCTGAGTGCAGAGGAAGAGTAGTAAAAAAAACCTTTCATAGTCTCATGCATACGCATAGTTACATCAGTCCCGCCTCAATTAGAACAGGTTCAGTACCCGACAGGTGCTTTAAAAACACCAGATGTTTTCGGCTTATCAGAGGTTTGGCCCTGTTAGTTATGCTTATAAATGCTATAATTTGGAACCCTAACGAAGCTAAGGACAAACTTTTGGTTGAAAAAATACAAAATAAATCCACTCGCTTTTTGTACTTAAAAGAATACGGATTCTATCCATATTACCCGTTGATGTACCCGAGTCTGTTCGTGTTAGGCATGGTAGGGTATTGCAGGCTGTCGGTGCGGAGAGATGTGGCTCTAGTGAAGTACATGGTGCGCGTGTTGCGCGGGGAGCTGCACCACCCGACGGTACTGGCGGCGCTGCGGCTGCGCACGCCCAACGACTACTTGGGCCTCCGCCGCCGCCCCGCCATGCTGGAGGTACCCAGCTGTAGGACCAACCTACTCAAGTTTTCTCCCGTGTCACTCGCTATCTATTTACTCAATATTCTGTCCCAAAACAGTGTAGATGTGTTTTACCAAAACCTGCCGAAAGCCATGGAAATGGCACAGCTTGTCATTGAGACAAAATATATTAATTAGTATTGTTAATAAATTAAGTTAAGTAGGTACCTAGATATAACGTCGCCTTAGGGCTTAATAAAAAAACCTGTTATGATGTTGTTATCTCAATAAATAAATAAATAAATAAATTATTCGCTTTGTCATTTACAAAATAAAGGTATTTTACTACAAAAAGCGTATTATGTCAATCGTGAGACACCAGTACTGCGGTAACTGTAACTTACATAACAAATACAAAGGTGTGCACTTGCTCAGCTTCCCAAGCGTTTAACATTGTTTCATTTCTTGCTTTGAAATAATGCAAATCGCCAAGTGAACTGTGAAATACTTAAACTGCAGTTATTGTGATGTGCAGACGCGACGACGGCGACGTGCTGACATCATATCTAGACTAGACAAGATGGCAGATGGCATCGAATTAAATGGTTACGTCATGTAACTTAGGAGTACCACTTCAACGAGGGTTATTGAGTTTACTAAGGTTAGCACACTTACCACATGTCATGACTCTAGGGACGTATGGTTTGTGCCAGTCAACCATCTATCAACTGTTGCACCAATCTCGGTGTACATTTAAGGACCAAATCGGTCACGAAAAGGCCCGAGTCAAGAGTACCGTAAACCCGAGAACCAGAGTTATATTTGCATTTATAATATTCACCATCATCAGCTATCCACTATAGGACGTCCACTGCTGAACATAGGCCTCCCCCACAGATTTCCAGATCGGCTTTCTATTATGTGGGTGGAATTAGTCCATACTCATCACGCTGGGACGCGGGTTGGTGAATCGCAGTTAGAGCTATGTATCTATAGGGATCGCTGCTGCCTATCCCCTAGCTTTTTTTTCCTTAGTCGCCTCTTACGACATCCATGGATAGGTAGATACGGAGGGGCCTATTCTTCAGCCGGGGCCAACAATTTATAATATTAGTGAGGATGTATGCACCTACTGCTTTTGCAGACTTTTATCAATGGCACAATTCGCCACCCACATTTTATGGATCTGCTCACTTTTATCAATTTAATGAGCCGGTAGAACCCACAGAGAAGGCTTTTTTCTCGATTACATTGTTGGTTCTTTCTGTGATATCATTGTAGGAAGTTACAATGCTCAAATAATAGTTAAAACGCCAGTCAAAAATTTTCACCCAACAGTCAGATACATAGTTCTGACCCCATCCATACTAGGATTTCCTGTGTCGTGGGTCATCAGAAACAACGTGTACCATGGTACCATAATACCCACACCCGGAATAAATATTTGCAGATCATGCAAACATATGTCCCGCAGCGGTCATCGAACCCGCTCTCCTTGCGTTGCGCCACCGCACTTTGCGCCACCAACGTCGTCAAATTTACTAATTTTACTAATTAATATTTTTACTCAAAGCAATAGATGTAGAGATCTTTAAAATTTTCATTAAATCCAAAGCAATTAAAAATATCGGAGCAATAAAAGCGTACACCGAGAAATAATTAGTTTCCTTTCCCGCTTCTCTTAGTTACCATTATTTTACTGCAGTTCGATATAATTACAAACCACGATAGGCTTTATTACTACTGAATAAAGATTTCGCGTGTGATAACTTGAACTTTCCTTATAGAAATTGAAGAAACAAGCGAATAATTACAAAATGCGGATATGCATAAAGAAAAACTGCCAATCAAAATATAGAAATGTTTTAACAGATATCGATCAGAATGAACATTAAAATTCCAAGTAAATAAGTGATCATTTAAGGAACTGTGAAACTGTGGACGATAGGACTCTATAAGGGGCGCACTTTAATCCTTTCACTACACTGATTATTTCACCGACCTTCAGTGGCCCTTTTCAAGGCCACCATACCTCAACCTGCTTACTGACGTAATAAAGGATGACCAAGAGAAAGAATCAGTGACACGACAAACAAGCAAGCAAGCAAGTGATAATAAAGAATTTTAATTATTCATTAATGTACAATCGCGAAAAAGAGGCTCTGCCTACTAATGTTTGTGTTCTGAAAAAAAAACCAAAAGCTAGACTTTTACGACGAGACTTTCCAGGAATACTAGGCGTCGACGTCGCCCGCAGTACTGCCTCGAAAACGTCCCCTAGTAAATACGAGGCTTTGTGTTGACGTACCATGTGAATGTGCCTGTGAATAGAACATAGAGATATACACCTGCCTGATTGTTTGTTTGATTCACACGGAAGTTTAACCTTTCCCATTGACGATTGGATAATATAATGGAACCTTTTAATAACAACTATTGTTTCTTTACGACAAACAGACCGACCTCGCCTGACGGGCAGTCAGGCTTCAATATTCTTTTAATCAAGTAAAATGATTGAAACTTCAATATTCATTTATTCATTGAAATCGTATGGATAATTTTGAAAAGTCTTAAATAGTAGAACTAGCTTACGCCTACGGCTATGCTGGGTATAAAACTCTATCTATTCCAAGTTTCATAAAAAAATTGGTTTAGCCGTTACGGCGTGATTGAACTACGAACATCCTCACAACTTTCGCATTTACAATATAAGTAGGATTTACACCTTTTCTTCGATAAGGTGTAAATCCTACCAAGCCAAGAAGTTTCAGGCAAGAAACCACTTGGTTATTTTTTTAACGATCCTTTTACAACTTTATTTATATATAATAATCTACACTCGAGAGCATAGAAATCGCACATAGCGGAATTTTCCAACATTTTAATTTCGACGCTTATTTTTTTTTAAATTAATGTGATGTTGCAAAAATAACTTAAATTAAATTGAAGTACACACTGTTAGCTTCCTAAAAACACAAAATGTCTAGCCTTGACCTTCGAAATCATAACAGTGGCAACTAAACAATAGAATGGCCTAAATTAGCTCGTTTCAAGTAGCGCTGTTTGTGGGACTTTGAGCAGGTATAAAAGGTTAAAAAAACAATAAATTTGTGAATGTATCGATTTATTAATACGAGGTATTGCCTCCCCTAGCCTGAATAACAGCTTCCATTCGCTGTTTCATTGAAGAAATCAATTTTTTTACGAAATCCTGCGGTATGCTGTCCCATTCTTCCTTGATCGCGGTTTGGAGCTCTCTGAGACTCGTAGGCGCTGCGTTTCTAGCTCTTACTCGTTTCTTTAGTTCGTCCCATAAGTGCTCAATGGGATTGAGATCTGGGCTTCGAGCAGGCCACGCCATAACGAGTAGTTCAACCTCCTCCAAGTACTGGCGTACTATAGCAGCGGTGTGTGGTCTAGCGTTATCCTGCATAAAAACGAAGTTTTCGCCGATAAATCCAGAAAAGGGCACAACATGTTCTTCCAGGATCTCCTCAACGTAACGTTGGGAAGTCAATCCACCCGATCGACGGTCGGTATCGGGCCCTGTGATGAAGACAAGTTCGGTTTTCGCTTCCAGAGAAATGCCTCCCCAGAACATACACGAACCACCGCCGTATGCGACCCGTTCGGAGATGCAACATTGAGCAAAACGCTCACCAGATCTTCGGTAGACTCTACCTCGTCCGTCGTTACCATGAAGGCACATCCTGCACTCGTCGGAGAAGAGGACTGCCTGCCATTGATCCATAGTCCAATTAACGTGATTTCGAGCAAACTGAAGGCGTGCTTGTCTGTGCGCTGGGGTCAATTTTGGGCCAGTTGCTGGTCTGTGCGCTGTCAGACCTCCTTCGGCTAGTCTTCTTCTAACGGTCCACCGACTGACTTCCACTTCTCTAACTTCCTGGAGCTGCTGTCCGAGTTGAACTGCATTCAACCGGCGATTTCGTAGTGATGTATTCACAAGGAAACGGTCATCGCGCTGTGTTGTCGCACGTTTTCGGCCTGTTCCTGGTCGCCTGGTATAGCCACCAGTTTGCTGATATCGCTGGTATACACGTCGAACAGCATATCTGCTCAAATTTAATTGACGAGCCACTTGACTTTGGTTCTGTCCAGCTTCGATAAGTGCAACCACTTGAGACGCTGCTTCTGGTGTGGTATCCATTTTCTTGTTTAGAGAGATGACGTATTCGTTAAAAGACCTTTCTGCCTGGGAGTTGGTATGCAAATGATGTAATTTCAATCATCCCTTATCGTTTTATACCTGCTTAAAGTCCCACAAACCGAGCTACCTGAAACGAGCTAATTTAGGCCATTCTATTGTTTAGTTGCCACTGTTATGATTTCGAAGGTCAAGGCTAGACATTTTGTGTTTTTAGGAAGCTAACAGTGTGTACTTCAATTTAATTTAAGTTATATTTGCAACATCACATTAATTTAAAAAAAAATAAGGGTCGAAATTAAAATGTAGGAAAATTCCGCTATGTGCGATTTCTATGCTCTCGAGTGTAGTTGGAGCATATTCAGTCCTATGTTTTTTCGTCTTATAAATAGTCAGATATTTTGTAGTAAGATTTTTTACTGAGTTTTCGTTTACTTAAGTTTCTAAATTTGCTAATGGATAACTTTAGCACATCGCTTGGGGCCTTGTTACAGAAGCGTAGGCGATTGCTTGCTTAGGGTTGAAAGAAAACCAACATTTATATTCCGATTTCTTCTTACCTTCTAAGACCTTCTTGCCTTGTTAACTAAATACCACCCACCTAGACCAAACAGAACCCGAGATAAACGATCTATCTGCGCATTTCTTGATTAAATAAGTTGAATATGCTTCATTACAATGCTACTGCTAAGTTCTAAATCAGCATTCCTATTGCAGTTACAACGGCTACCTGCCAACGGGTGAAAGAGGTCGGAGGCGCAGTAAATTCGTGCTGTACCGACGACCAGCAGCGAACGGCGTGCGGCGCTCCAAGCACTACGTGGTGAAAACTCCTCACAGCAGCAAGGCTATCCTAGATGCCAGCCAGCACTCCATATCGTACACACTCAGCCGCAGTCAGGCGGTCATTGTGGAATACACGGAGGATCAGGACACCGACATGTTTCAGGTGAGATTTGAAGTACTTTACACGACATAACAGCAAAGGTATTCATAAAACGTGCATATAACGATTTAAAAAAAAACAGGTGGTGAATGCAAACAGTGACAATAGACTGATATCTTCGAGGCCTTGATGGTAATTGGCAGATAACAGGCAGCGCAGATTTTCCACTTGAATCTTCATTCACTTTTTTAGCGATGCATTCAGGAATTAGTTTACAGCTAACAAAGACCACGCACGAATCTGAAATTATGAATCTGTTCAGTTGTTTAAGAAAGTATGCATGTTCATATCCAATCTTATAAAATATAATCATTAGCTTTGTTTATGTTAAGGATTTTCGGAAACTCCATACGCTTACGTGACCTTCACCTGATGCCTACAAGGCCTATGTAGTTATTCAGAGTTGCAAACATTTGATCACACGGATTTTACAAGTCAGAAAACTATTCATTTCATCAAATGTACCCATTCATATGTCAGAGAAACGAGGAAAACTTCTCCCTGTTTACATTGAAGCGCGTGGAAATGTTTATTCAAGTTGCCACACAATGTGATATAGAACTATCCCTTGGTGTACATTGTAATGTTCCCCTCGGGACCGCTTATCAAACAGTAGACCCTGTCTGTTTGAACTACGAGGTGTCTAAACAACGTGCCAACAAGCACAAACAATACATGTATGCGATTGCTAAATCGAGATGCGTATTACATCTGCCAGCAACATTTAAATTGATTCTTTCAACGTATTTGACTGGCCTCATAGCTCAGTTGGTAGTAACTCTGCCTTCTGCGCTAGATGTCGCGGGTTCGATCCCCGCACTGGACAAACATTTGTGTGATGAACACAGATGTTTGTTCTGTGTCTGGGTGTTAAATATATATCTATTATGTATATCAGTCTCTGGTACTCATAGTACAGGCTATGCCTAGTTTGGGATCAGTTGACCGTGTGAATATGTCCGGAATATTTATTTATTTATTTATTTATTTATTTATTTGAAAAATAAAAACATTATTAATGTAATCGTTGGTTTTGTGCCAGGAGCTCTAGAGTTTCATCTGTCGCCTAATGGAAACGTCTTAGCATAAAAAAGCTTTGCGGGATGAAACTGGGACGTAAGACTTTGAGGTGCGTCATTTCAAGGGTTCTCGAACGTAAAATGTGTGTAACAGAATAAAGCAAAGCTTAGGTTTTTTGCTCAGGCAGCGAGGGGAGATCATGGAGCGTCCTATAAAAAGACACTAAACAGGAAGACTTCTTGTAATCTAAAACCCAGGAGCATACATATTTATACAAAAGATAACAATGTAATGTTTTGCAAGATGCGACGTGTTTACATAGTTGCTCCGGCGCGTCGCATCGCTCGTATCTAATCGGCGCATATGGGTTAGTGCCCCCCGGGAGAACAATGCGTTGGTCCCTACTTCGTCATCGACTCATTGACCGCACGCAGAGGCTGACGCTGTTTATCTTTACATCTACATCCAACAAATAGGCGTCTGTCTCTGATAACGAACTTTCACCAAAGAATAACAGCGCGGTAAAGCACGCTACGTTTTATGATGTTTTGGTGCTACGTAGGATAGGATGCGTTGCGGCGACATAGAAGATAACGAATAAAGATACACGTTTTCATTTGCTTGTTTATAATCACCAATTACACGGTTCTCTAATGGGATATGCTTGCCCTGCCCCAACTCTCATTGAGATTCCATCTCATTAGCATTTCTTTATAGTTAATAACGTCCTTCGATTCTTTAGTTTCGGTTTCTTGATCTCTAAATTAAAAACAACGCTCTAAATTGGATTTGTCCGTTTTAAAGTTGTACGTTAATTGGATTTTCGTATTATATTTCAGTTTTTTGTTTTCCTAGCCGGTGTATAAGCTTACACACTACACAGTGGTTTCGTATGTCGACATGCTCACTTGCTAGCATCCCTATGGGGCTGCTAAGTTCGTTGCCGCTGCGGTCGTCGCACCGCTCGCTCCACATCCTGTTCATATGATCAGACGATTCAGACGCCACTTCATTGTTACAGACGACGATACAAGGGCACCGCAAACCCTCTTATATACACACTTCAATGAATATATATTTATTTACTCATATAACCAACAACGGTACCAACGACCCGACAATTAGCATTCGCCGTGTCATTGTTTATCTCTAAAATTGTAATGAGAAAGACCCGAGAATTGCTTTGAATATAAAATTTTCAGGAGGAAATTGTTGACGTGCAGCCTAGCAATTTCGTCAAACAAACAAGGCTTGTTATATTTTTTGTCGTTATAAATTGTTCGCAATATTGCTTGCCCTGTTTTTCGCAGACTACTATCGAGTATTTGTTTATGTCTCTAGATTTGTTATCGTACATTTGAGATAGCAGTTGACCGATATGCCAAGGTTTGTAGGTCTGTACTAGTAGGTATGTACGTTTGTTTACGATCAATCAAAATTAGGATAATGAAAGTGTGTGAGGAGATGAATTAATGACCAATGATTTAGGCTAGTGCTCAATAAATATGCTTAATTTACATTTATATGGTCTTGAGGTGAATAGTGCACGCTGGAATCTCATTCTCCGGTGAAAAGTGAACCCACTATCTATTTAATTTACAGTTTAATTGATATGATATTTTCCTATATATACGTTCGTTATGATTTCTACGAAATTATTTAGGTACTCAAAAGGGAATTAATTTGATATCAATCGAAATAAACTGTATGGCCTCGAATGCCTTAAAGAAACAAGGCAAAGCATACAATTTAGCACCTTTACGAAAAGTCAGCTCAGAACTGTTATGGTTTATGACTAAGCCCCAATTCAATTAAACGAAATCCGCGATTCCGCTCTTAGCGTCTGTTAGCGTCAATGTAAATTGATAGGTTCTTTGTGTCCGTTGTATGCATCGCATGAATGCACTCTGCATCGGTGTAGCACTAACTACTTACTAATCTACGGACGGTGTAGCAGTAACTGTTGGGTCAGCTGTGTCTATGTGGGCTTTGTTCGTTCATGTGGTGTGTATGGTCGCCGCTTCCGTAATCCGATTGCTAGAGTAACGATTTAATAGACGATTCAGTTGCTACGATCGGTTTCAATATGGTTAAGAGCACTGGTGGAGTGGTGAAAGTTGCCTTCCGAACCAGAGGACATGGGTTCGAATCCGGTCATGCTCCAATGGATTTTCCATTCGGAAAATTTATGTGCGCTATACATGTGCTATCAAACGGTGAAGGAAAGCATCGCGAGGAAACCGGCATGTCCTAGAACCTAAAAAAATCAAAGACATGACGCACGAAAGGAGCCTGAGGAGCATTTTAATTTTTTAACTACTCTAATTCTTTCACCAGCGGTCATAGGCCCTTTCATTTCAGAAGAAACCTGATGCGTTCCCAATTAAGAAATGTTTCTGACCGAAAAATTGTTCAGCACTCAGCACTCACGTTATTCCAATTTTATTTTGATAAAATCTAGCGAGACTAAAATGTAAGATTTCTTTAAATTATGCTGAACTTTTCCATGTGGCTCCGTAAATCCAATACGACCTTACCTTTCAAAGGTATTTTCATCTCACGAAGGTCAAAGTTCATCAGAACAAGTTACGTTCAACTCGCGCACAAATGGTCGATATGAAAATTCTTAATTATAAAAACATACACCAACTTTACCTGTACCTGGTGGTGTGGTAGCGACCCTACCTTAAGATCAAAAGGTCGAGAGTTTGAATCCCAGTCGTGCTCCAACAGATTTTCCTTTACCACTTTCCTTGCGAGTAGGTAGTACTCTTTAATGGCAAAGAGAAACATCGCAGAAAAATCTGTATGTCGTAGAATAGAACCTAAAAGTTCGGAGACTTTTAACATGTGCACAAAAGGAACCTACTTTAATCCTTTCGCCACACTGGTCATTTCATCGTTGTAAGACCTTGCTCAGATCTACCATGCCTTCTCCCGGACATCGACCTAACGCAGGGTCACAAAGAAATAACTAGTTTCACGACAAGAGACCAAAAATTTATAGCTCATAACATTCATGATGCATCTTCAGCAGTCTGCTATTCGATGACGTCACAGATGACCCGCTCCGCATGTCAGCGAGGGTGGTGCGTGACGTCAGTGGGGGGCGACGGGCCAAGGACGTCGCCAGGCCGACCGGCGCGCAACACCCCCAAAGGAATCGATACCGCCTTGACGACACCGATGACATCTGCAGTGGACTGTCTAATGACTTACAAACTCAATTGCAAACAGCTGTGTCCTTGTAAGGAATTATCCACAATTACAAATTTTAATCCGTGTTGGGAATGATACAATCGCAGAGCACAATGAATTTGGGCGTTCTTTAATTTCCACCACAATCATAAACTAAGTTCACAACGCTGGCTGGTCAGCATATTGTCATTGGTCAAGAAGGCCTTGATTTATTCCTTTGGTTGGATTCGTACACTTATGTAATGACCGCTATCCGATTGCAATGCCCTTGTGTGAACTCAACTGTTACCAGTTACCACTCTCCTATAAAGGTGAAGCTGATAGAGGTCTTGTAGCCTTGCCAAAATGATTGCCCGATAAACTTAGCCGTAAAGTGACAATTGGGGACAGTCTTATCTTAAATCCTATGTAAAGTAGCTCAACATGTTGCCTGAAACTATTACATTAAATTCTAAAATCTATGTAAACTAAGCACCTAACTATTATTAGCTATACCATTGTACAGTTATTTAAGTAATGCGTGGTAGACGGTGTTGGTGTCACAATTATCTGTTTATTTACCTATAAGTCATAGTTTGTACATTATAGCGAAACAGTTTATTTACCCAAAAAAAAAACATTATTTGAGTGTGAGCGAATCGATCTTAAAAAGGACTATTTATTTTGATTGATGGTAACAGCCCTAGACGTTGTAAAGAGCGTCTGCAGAACCCATTTATCCATTCCATTCCATGTCTACACGCGAGATTTTTCTGATCTATTTGTGGCCTACCAATTTATGTTCATATGGCAGTCATTCGTTTTCGTGCTAAGAGTTCCCTTCGGTACAATTATGTTAAGTGTAGTGTAGGATGGTAGGTTCATTCGTCTAGCTTGCCTCGATAAGTTTTATATCGCCACAAGCAGTCGCCCTGTACTTTCACTCGTATATCTCCCAACCTTCATCACGAGTAGTAAAACTGGTTTCTCCTCTATCATTGTTATGACCTACGTCGTATTGCAAGAATAGTATAGCATAGATCATAATAAAGACTGACGTATGATGAGATGGCTTTATGGCTGGGCTATTTCAAGTCTCTTAATGATAGTGACATAAATGATTCTTGTAAGGTTAATTAAACTAGATCTCTGAACTTGTTTCGTATTGTTTCAGTTCACTTTTAAGCATTTTTAAGGCTGGGAGTGAAATAGTAATTTGCATGAAGCTGATGGTCCGCTAACGTTACTAGTCCTTACCATAGTCTTAGCTAAAGCAACATTGTACTAATATTCGTTTGTTGTGTGTTTATTAGAAACAACTAAATTGGGGTATTTAGTCCAGCAACCCTGCGGGATCGTGATCGTGGCGAAACTTTCTCTATTCATTTTCATCCCTAACATTGGTGTAGTAAAGCCAAAACCTGGATAAAATTTGCCAACAAAATTTTGCAGTAATAAAATAACCCCCTAGTCTAAAATTTCAGTTAGTTCTCACTTTTAGAACGTGACTAGATTACTATCTTTTGTAGGCGCTCTTTTCATGACACCATAAAAAACTGTACAATTCACTTTGCACGATCGAAAAGTGAAAAGGAAGAACTCACTGACTTTGCAGACTAGACAGCCTCTGGTTATTTCAGAGTTATTTTCGACCATAACCTTATTGAGCAAAACATTATGCTTTTGATGTTCTATAACAACATGTACGTCGTACATTATGTCACGATTTGTGTGGGCAAAATTATTGATTCTAGACAGGTTTGATTCGGTGATGATTGTGATATTAGTATAAAATTACTTTTTCGGTAGTTACTGAAGTCTGTGAGTACTTTAGTTTCTGCGTTATCTTTAATGAGGTGTTCAGTTGCAAACGCCTGGTTGTTAGCGAAGTTTTCATGACTTAGGGAAGGCTTTCACCCTTCTAATGTTGTTTTTTCAAAGGTTGCACGTGTTTAATCAGACTCCTAGATGCTTGAGATTGTATTCGTTTAATCAGTTTAATCTTAGCTTGGTTTTGATCAAATATTATAATAATGGTTTTACTATTGTCCTCTGAAATAAAAACATCTGTCTCATATCTCCGATTTTCTTTAACTATAAACTGTCTCCAAAAACTCGAATGGTTTTTAAAGATCTCTTCAAAAACCAATCCTTAGGGACTATTTTTGTGTCTACTTGGACAAGTGTCCTCTGCGAATAGTGGGGTGGATGGAGCGTGGGGCTGTCGAGACGGTTCATCGGACCCTGTCCACAGAATAACTCACAGCTAGTAAGGCCTTGAAGCTGGGAGGAGCAGGGAGACATTTTGTTCATTTAGGTATGTGTTTTACTTACGTCTAGACGGAACACCACTACCACTCATCTCGTGATTTATATTATTTGGGTATCTTATTGAAGAGAAACTTGAATCTTTAATTTGGTAAATTGGATGTTGTAGTAGAATATGTTTGTGCGATCTTTTCCTTTTCACTTCTGGGAAGATATTATTTAAGGATTTCTTTCTTACGGTTAATGCCCGGGGCATGTTCCGAACAAACTAATAACATTAGCGATTTTTTATGAAGAAACAATGTAATGAGCTCGTATTAGCTATACATATTATTGTCCTGCATTATATAGTAAATATTTTGAATAGCCATAATATCAGATGACATTATGTAAATAGAGCGGTGTAATATAACTCCCGTGAGCTCGGCTATTTGAACGGATACCTAAAAACCAAGGTCGGTAGTTATTGCTGACTTCATGTCAACGATGTTTTTGTTTTGACACAGTGTTTGGAGTGTTACGACGTGTCTATGTATAAAATATTGCTGGCTGAGTAGAAATAAGCACGCAAGGTTGCCAGATTGAAGGTGATTCATACTAACATGTATGCTATCCCGAAAGGGACTTATCCTGAGGCAGTAAAGTTGGTTCTACGACTTTTGAAAATCTAACATTTTTCTTTTGAAAATCTCTATGCAAAAATCAGATGTTTTGGGGTCAAATCAGTTGAAACTCAATTATTCAGCTGTTTTAGGTATTAATTTTGTTGTAAAACTTCTTGTACGTTCAATAATTACTTAATAAACATGACAAAAAGAACAAAATCAGCTAAATTGAAAAATATCGAAAAAAAAACTGTTTTTTTACGCTAATACCTACCTACTTTCTTTCTTTTTATTATTGATAAAATTAGCATTTTTCGGGATGGTATACATATTATAATTCACTTTTTATAATACGTAGACAATGGTTGTATGTTGTGCTTCGAAGCCTATAGTACAATTAAACAGGTTTAGACTTTTCTACCATACAATCCCTAGCCTGTACAAACTGCTAAAGTCAGTTCACTGATCAATATTTGTCTATATTGAACAGTGAACTGACTGAACTGACTACATGCAATGCAATTGAAAAGTGTGAACTGTTCAAACTAAGATGTGATTCCATTGCCTCTACAATTTAAACTTTTAAATTAGTAACAGCTCAACGGGGCTACAATAAAAATATGATTTAAGAGCACATAAAAGAAAACAATTATTCCCAGAAGTGAGTCTTAGCGTACTGAGTTTGTAATGTTTTTCTAATAACAATAAATTTTGATTACTTGTGCCTGCCGGAGAAATTGTGTTCCATTGCCAATAAAGCTGATACTTCCGGCTGTGTGTAATTTTATGGGCTAATTTAATTTTCAATAAGTAAGGCCTTATTACATCTATTATAGATGATTTATACAGCATGAGGTGGCATTTTTTTTACTAACGGGACGGTGCTGGTGTAGTGCCTGGGACATGTTTCCATCTATATCCATCCTCTCAGCTTAGTTAGCCTAATCTACAGGCAATATACTTTTATACTTTTTATTATTATAGTTGAGTAGGCACATCATTGTTTTTACTGCTTAATGTAAGGAAAACAGTTGAATGGTGCAGATTTCTTTAGGTCAAAGGTAGTGGCCAGTGGCTCTATCCTGTATTGTGTAGACATCTTCACAGCTATTTAAACTTTCGCTTTTATAATATTTATGGGATGTATTGCGCGTGAAATAAAGATAGAGATCAGGCATCAGTCTAGGTCCTAGACTCTAGGAAATACACAAACAAAAGTCATAATTGACGCATATGATGAGAGCCGCGTTGGAGGAACGAAACGTGTCATCATAATCATATTCACGGCACGAAGCCTATTATAGCAGAACCGTTATGGTAACTCATTTGACCTCCCCGTGGCTCCATTGCGGCTTTGATGATGGTTGACAGACAAGAAAAGCTTATTAGTAGTACCTAGTAGAGGCTTTTTTAAACATATTACAAACCCGAGTACTTAGTAAAGCCAACTACTGGTCTACAGTACACTAAGAGTAGACTAGTAAAGCAAACTTAGCATGATAATTTTCACTATAATTTCTATTTGCTATTATTTTAAAAACTTTTCGGGTTTAAAAAAACGTTTAAAACCCGGTCGGGGATGGGAACATTTGACTCTAACAAAAATTACCACTTCAATGCTTTTTATTTATTAAACAGATCTCTGTAGCGAAAAAGTTCCTATCCAATGATATCCCACACGATTGAGTATGCAAATAAATAAAAAATCAACCCCACTTTTCGTGTAGGGGATGGGGTACAAAGAAAAACTTCGTTCTCGGTTAAAATAAGCATGATAGCACTAATAGTCCGCAAGTGGATTAACTAGAAAAATCGAACAGACGGAAGGACTGACGGTCATGGCAAAACTATAAGGGTTCCTAGTCGGACTTCGGGACCCTGAAAAGAAACGAAAGTGCGTAAGGTAAGTAAATTACAAAACTAGGACAGGTACTCAATAGTAAGGACTGAGGGACGTGCGTGAGCCAAAAATGGTCCAATCTCACATTTATTGCCGCATCACAAATTGTAGCGGCGCTGGTTTTCAAATGAAACCATTTGTGCTATACGGGAATTAGGGTATAATGTCGGATGTTTTAGTGTGCAAGCTGCAGACCTTACGAGGAAGCAGGTGGCCGGGCTTAGTTGGCTTGCATGAGCAGGCTTTATTGGCCTTCGTGTAATACTACCTATAGCTACCTAGAATGAGCTATTTTGTGCCATGTACAACATTGTTTGTTGTAAGGAGTCTCCTCGCAAGTCTCGCCAAGTCATTCTACCAAAAACGGAATCGAGATCTCCTAAAACATAAAACCTCTCCCTAAAGATACATATCTCACGCCGTGTCACCAAGTTAAAGTAGAAGACGAGAAAAGCCCAGGAGGAATAGAAGTACTTCAGACTACACTTCTAACTTTTCGCCTCGTCTTGTAAATTTTCCAATTAACTTCATAATGGTGAAGTACTTAAAAGTAATCCCGGCACTTTCACGGCTGGATACGGGCCATTGGATACGTAACAGACTCAATTTAGCGCTTGGGGACTCTCCAAATTGGGTCAGCTCCTGAGCAGTGATAGCTTTCTTCCGTCATACTTATGCGCTGACGATTTTATTCATGGTCAGTTGGCTTCAAGTTGTCGAAGATTGATATAATTATCACCTGAGGCGCATCGAACATCATCATCATCACCATCAACTAGACAAACAAAAAACATTGCAACGCGAACGTACTAAGGCTTCGTGCTTGCTTTACATAAACCTGCTTAAGCAAGTTATTGACGTTAGAAATAAAGACGGTCAAGTGCGAGAACACGCGCCCTGAGGCTTCCGTACCATTGGTCGTGGGTTCGAATCCCGGTCGTGCACCAATGGATTTATAAAAAATAATTCTAAGTGTAGGAATTGACAAACTTATATTTGCGGTTGCTCACGCAGTAATTGTATGACTACGTGATCTTGACGACTTGTCTCAATTTCAGACTTTTCCCTTTCCTTGTGTTACAAAAGCTCCTAGCATTCCAAATTTCAAAATTGTGAGGTAACTGCAAGTACCCTAGAGGTTTTTGATTTTTGCCATTTCCATACAAAAATTTTACATTCATTGCCATATCTTTTTAATGCATTAAGCTAGAGCTTTGATTTTTATACGGCACCATAAGCCCACAGACCTTAATAGGTGGTATAAATTTCAAGTTGATACCTTTAGCCGTTTTTGAGAAAAAGGGTCTTGACAGACGGACAGACAGGCACACAGACGGACAACAAAGTGATCCTATAAGGGTTCCGTTTTTCCAAATGAGTTGCGGAACCCTAAAAACACAACTGTCTTCGAGTCCTCCAGATTAGTGCCGATGCTTTCAGGCCCAGCGAAGGATGGCGAAAAATCGTCAGCCATTTTAGAATATTGCCTTTTGTTGGACGGACAATGGCCACGGGAATTGGGATATGAAGACTATGCGAAACTTACAATGGAAGACAATCGTCCATAATGCTGTTGTAGTGATTTGGAAGCTATTGTTGGTTAGGTCACTAGTACCTCACATAGGTACAGATAAGAAAAACAATCAGCCATCGATTACATCAATAACAATTCATTAGTTTACTAACCATACAACTCTCCGCAAACCCATGATACAAAAATTACACACACAGGAATTCTTGAGCATTTTTGGTATCATTTTCTTTACATACACAAATTCTATCTACGAAATTCACACCCATATAAATTCAAGATGTACAAAGATACACATGCTTTTTAGAACTGATATTTTATAGCTAATATTTTTCTGTAAATAGGTAACTGAGTTCTTACATTAAAATAAAAAATGAAACATACAGGAAAGAGGGTTACCTATCCCCATTTAAAAATATTATTACATTGTTTTTGTTTTTTGTTGCTTTGGGAAATCTAATGCTGTTAAATATTTTCTTTTCCTACTTAATCATTAAATTGGGTATTTTTATGAGTAACTAGCTAGCGGGGCATCGCTCGCATAGTACTTAGATAAATAGCCTATATGCTATTCTAGGTAAATAACTCTATCTATTCTAAGTTTCATCGAAATCGGTTGAATCGTTACGGCGTGATTGAACCACAAACATCCAACTTTCCTCACAAACTTTCGCATTCATATAAGATTTTAGTAACCTCTAACCTAATACTTCTGCGCAAATTCTAAACTATTAGAATATAATCATCGTTATCTTTTTGCGAGGTGCGAAACAACAGAATTACACGTTACTACGAGAAAACGAAGCTACCGACCGTTAAAATTTGCGTTATTTAGCCGTGACAATCAAAATTACAGTTTTCAGGTCAACTTTCCAAGAAATCTGACATGAATTACCAGAAACTCCGTCATTATATTAGGATTATAGCAGAACCGTTTTTCATCACATCGTATTGAGAACGGTAGGTATTTATGGATTTTCGAAAAACTATTAATCATTTCTTAAATAAATAACTTTGTCTTATGAAACAATGTTTACCTCGGTCACTCGTGCGCAGTGACCGTCTGCGACGCAAGCGGTGCTTGTTTGATTCCCGCTACGGCACAATGTTTGTTATGATCTGTAAATATTTTTTCCTATCCATCCAAACTTTCGCATTTTTTTTTTTTTTCCTAGTTTACAAAATATTGTACTCTAAGTTGTATTGCAATTTAGCCAAGTAGGCCAATGAGCAATTTTAGTTTAACATAGTTTTATAAGGTAAATTATAATCTAAGAATGTGTCCAATAGCACTTTTCTTACAGTTTCTAGTTAAGGGGAAGACACTTTGTTCTTGTGTTCTTTATAGGTAGGCACTATCACTTTCACTACATTTCACTATTATTTTACATCATACTAACTCAAAAGGCTTAGTTCTTTTGAGCCGTCTCACTATGTCTGTGTTGTCGAGGAGCTGGATTGCCTCGACGTTCACATGATGATGAAGTCTATGCTCGTGAGCTTCTGCGTATTTTTTAATAACTACACTCGAGAGCATAGAAATCGCACATAGCGGAATTTTCCTACATTTTAATTTCGACCCTTATTTTTTTTTAAATTAATGTGATGTTGCAAATATAACTTAAATTAAATTGAAGTACACACTGTTAGCTTCCTAAAAACACAAAATGTCTAGCCTTGACCTTCGAAATCATAACAGTGGCAACTAAACAATAGAATGGCCTAAATTAGCTCGTTTCAGGTAGCTCGGTTTGTGGGACTTTAAGCAGGTATAAAACGATAAGGGATGATTGAAATTACATCATTTGCATACCAACTCCCAGGCAGAAAGGTCCTTTAACGAATACGTCATCTCTCTAAACAAGAAAATGGATACCACACCAGAAGCAGCGTCTCAAGTGGTTGCACTTATCGAAGCTGGACAGAACCAAAGTCAAGTGGCTCGTCAATTAAATTTGAGCAGATATGCTGTTCGACGTGTATACCAGCGATATCAGCAAACTGGTGGCTATACCAGGCGACCAGGAACAGGCCGAAAACGTGCGACAACACAGCGCGATGACCGTTTCCTTGTGAATACTTCACTACGAAATCGCCGGTTGAATGCAGTTCAACTCGGACAGCAGCTCCAGGAAGTTAGAGAAGTGGAAGTCAGTCGGTGGACCGTTAGAAGAAGACTAGCCGAAGGAGGTCTGACAGCGCAAAGACCAGCAACTGGCCCAAAATTGACCCCAGCGCACAGACAAGCACGCCTTCAGTTTGCTCGAAATCACGTTAATTGGACTATGGATCAATGGCAGGCAGTCCTCTTCTCCGACGAGTGCAGGATGTGCCTTCATGGTAACGACGGACGAGGTAGAGTCTACCGAAGATCTGGTGAGCGTTTTGCTCAATGTTGCATCTCCGAACGGGTCGCATACGGCGGTGGTTCGTGTATGTTCTGGGGAGGCATTTCTCTGGAAGCGAAAACCGAACTTGTCTTCATCACAGGGCCCGATACCGACCGTCGATCGGGTGGATTGACTTCCCAACGTTACGTTGAGGAGATCCTGGAAGAACATGTTGTGCCCTTTTCTGGATTTATCGGCGAAAACTTCGTTTTTATGCAGGATAACGCTAGACCACACACCGCTGCTATAGTACGCCAGTACTTGGAGGAGGTTGAACTACTCGTTATGGCGTGGCCTGCTCGAAGCCCAGATCTCAATCCCATTGAGCACTTATGGGACGAACTAAAGAAACGAGTAAGAGCTAGAAACGCAGCGCCTACGAGTCTCAGAGAGCTCCAAACCGCGATCAAGGAAGAATGGGACAGCATACCGCAGGATTTCGTAAAAAAATTGATTTCTTCAATGAAACAGCGAATGGAAGCTGTTATTCAGGCTAGGGGAGGCAATACCTCGTATTAATAAATCGATACATTCACAAATTTATTGTTTTTTTAACCTTTTATACCTGCTCAAAGTCCCACAAACAGCGCTACTTGAAACGAGCTAATTTAGGCCATTCTATTGTTTAGTTGCCACTGTTATGATTTCGAAGGTCAAGGCTAGACATTTTGTGTTTTTAGGAAGCTAACAGTGTGTAATTCAATTTTATTTAAGTTAGTTTTGCAACATCACATTAATTTTTAAAAAAATAAGCGTCGAAATTAAAATGTTGGAAAATTCCGCTATGTGCGATTTCTATGCTCTCGAGTGTATATCGACGAAGTCTATGTTAAGGTCCCGGTGGAGATCTTCGTTTCTTATGTACCAAGGCGCGTTCACAATGTTCCTCAGCACTTTGTTTTGAAATCTTTGTATAATTGAGATGTTACTTTTTTTGGTACAGCCCCACAGCTGAATACCATAGGTCCATAGCTACATACCATACTTTCGCATTTATAATAATATAATAATAATGTTGTGGGATTCATGTACCACTTAAGAGTTTGAGGTTTTGGCGGAATCCCTCCTAAAACGGATATTAAATTCAACGTAATAGCTGCGACTGTGCCATCCTACTCTACTATAAACCAATGCTTTAGAATCTATTGTTTACTGGATTAAAGTGCTCCATAAATCGTAACCAATAATCCCTCGTGCGTGGTAATTATTAGGAAAACTAATCCAAACCTGTCTTATATATTCTACTATATCTTTGAGACTTTACCCTCTTAAGACCAAACTACGGGAACATTTGACACGTTGAGCGAATAAGTAACTTTCGATATTCCTATCGATAGGATAAGGAGCCTATATTCCTAGATTATGCAGTCGAGGATTCCCCGAATTTCGGGCGATTCAAACCCGGTAGTGTACCAAAGAATTCTTTTAATCGAAAATTAAAAGTGCGCATAAATGCTTAGAACGGTGATAGAAACATCCTGAGGTAAACAGTCAGTAAGTATTATTAAAAGCAGCGATGGGCTTCAAACCTGCCATGTGGGCGTTTGCCAATGTTCGGACATGCCTCTGTCTAACCCCCTTAGACATCTTCAAGTATCTGGTCGCATGGAGATTTCAGGAATGTCTAGATAAATATTAATTTTAGCCTATTTATTGCATACTTAAGACGGCCAAGTGCAAGTAGGATTCGCGCCCTGAGGCTTCTGTACCATTACACAGGGTTGGAAAATCGAGATCCCATGTGTACGAAGTGACAAAGTTACACTTTGAGGTCACTCGGTTGCTTTGGAAGTCTATGGGGTGGAGACCTATGCTCAGCAGTGGACGTCCTACGGCTGAAATGAAGATTAGGGAGGAGGGCACACTTGGAGGTGTGAGATGACGAAATCGCTGTCCATTTCCTTACTTTGTATCTTAAGCTAGTGTTCAAACTACTATTGGACGGCTGATCAAAAATGCACAAAATAAGACCAGTTAACTCTCGATAATCTTTAGCTACACTCGTTAATAACCAACATTGTGCAAGCTGTTAATTAAATAATGTATTTATTGCATTCATTTTGCGTAAGAACAATGCAATGCAACGCGCATGCAACTAGAACGACGGATGTCCAATTTCTAGGCGTTGCGTGGGTTGCCCAACGCTTGACGTATTCTGTCCAACCGATTACCTACTTCTTGTACTATCTACTTCTGCCTTTGTTTGTAGTTACTCAAGTCTAAAGCCGTGTTAAAATATAATGCGATACGTTCTTAATATCTATATCATATTATTTTTTTCAAAATTATCCTTACCTCTACTGAACATTTTGAGTTTGACATAGAAGGTTGTGCGATATAGACTCAAACTCAAAAGGTGTTTATTTCTATAAAATCACTAGGATCACTTTGAAACGTCTTAGAAACTAGGTGAAGCTATGCCTGTTCCTTGCGACCAAGCCTAGAAGAATCAGGCAACAAACACGGCTTGGGGCCTATAGTTCAACGATATCGCAAGCCCCTAAAAGTCAAATATGGACTTTAAGAAAAGGATAATTTTGAAACTAATTTTAGGTGTAATTTCAGGTTAACACGCCGTTTGAACACTGCTTGACAGGGACGATAACTGCGCAGTCTATAAAATCAATTACCTATATTATCGTCTCTAGCGCTTATCCTAGTGTTCTACGCATTATGTCGTCTGCCTCACGTAGGCGATGTACGAAGGCCTCACTAAGTCACTACGCTCACAAAACTTTGTAAGCTACTAGCTACCGGCCGTGACACCGCCCGCATTGTAATTAGATAAATGACAAGCCTTATTATCACTCTCCAGCTATATCCATGCACAAATAACGTAAATCCGTTGCTGCGTGAAAAAGGGACATACAAACAAACTCTGTCGCAAATGTAATATTACTTAGTATAGTCGTACTGTTAAATACAAAATAGAGATCTTCGCTCGCTCGATTAATAAAACATAAAATAAAACGTAAATAACAATATAGCTCCTTCCAACAAGGCTATCTACATCAGAAAACGTTTCATGTCCATCAAGCAAACCTCGTTGTTACGGCATCCGACATGGGTTCATATGCTCCCGCGCCGCGGGGAAGTCTATTGACAGTTGACAACCCGCTGTGGACCGGCAAGACAGCCCCGACAGCCACCGGATCATTTTCCTACACAATAATAAATTCTATTCATTCACAGACCTTCAACCTTAACGACTAGAATCTAAAGAACAGAGTTGCGGGATTTGTAGGTTTACCCGAATAAAGTTATGTCCAGAGAGGACACATTAGCTCGGGCGTATCGAAACATATGTCAACTGCGAATGACACGGAATATTTAGATCCTGAATACCTTGAAAGTAAATGATATTGTAAAATGCAGATATAATAAAATGCAAGGTAAAAATGGAGACGGTATTTAAAATGAAGCAAAGAGAGATTTATTGAAGGGCAAAAGGTGTTCCACTTCTATAAAGTGGAATTCAATATTACATTCTTCGGATCTTGTTCTTGTCCCAATTTTTCGAAGTTCAATGTTCATTTAATGAGTCCACATTATTCATAATTGAGTACAATTTGTATATTCTTATGTCCGCCTCGCCTACATCCCGCCTACAAGTCCCCAAAATATATCCGACGAAATCTAATTCTATTAGGTAGTGGAAAAACGTTTGCTTTTGATAAACAGTTTGTTCATCTCCTAACACTTTGTTCTTTCAAATGATCTCTTTCCATGTAAGGTGTAATTTCAAAATTTTCGCTTTCTTTTATTTTGTTAGTTTACTCGTGAACTGAAAAACTGTCTACTAAGTAATTAGTTGCATAATACGTGTACCTGGTTGTTTTAACAGGTGTGGTTAACTGTTAAACTTGAATGTGTAATGTAAAATTGGTCCTTGTCTGAACATATTAAGTTTTATTTTTATTAAACCTTTCCCATTGTTTCGTGTTCTTTTTTGCACTGAAAGAATACAATTTTTTCAAAGGAACAAAAGCTTAAATGGAGTTCCACTTACACTGGACGCTTCATTCGGCATGTGCATGAACCGTTATGAACCAGACAAATTCGGTCCTTTGTGTAAAGAACTTAAAATTAAAAGGTACCTGAGGTTTTTGTCACCCAAAATAACAGGAAGCAGATGAATGGTCTGTGCGGAGCTGAGTGGATGCTGAATGGCGCCAGACAGACGGTGCAGAGTAAAGCATCGGTTATTTGTAACAAATACAGTTGTTAAAGGTATAGTTTCGGCACGGCATTTGGCACAATACCTTTTTGTCTCTTTTCATGCTGCTTTTCGTTTTTACTCAGTTTCTTTTTAACAGTTTCACCTTTAAATAGGTTAAACGGCAATGCCTTCTGAATATTCATAAACCCTACTAATATCATAAATGCGACGGTAACTCTGTTCGGTTGTTTATTTTTTGTTACCAATTCAAGACTAAACGGCTGAACTTAATAAAATTTGACAAGGAGATAGATTATATCCTGGGGAAGATAAAAGGGAAGATGGAGTAAAATAGGGGTTGAAAGTTTGTATGGGCAATCCATAATACCTCAAGTTAGAGATCTGAAAATTCATGTTTAGGGATTTGTTTAGGAAAAAGAATTAGTGTTGTCAAAAATTTTGCCAAATTATCCCTAAAAGGGGCAAAGTAGGGGGTTAAATATGAGGTAGGTAATAGCTTTCATATAAATGCGGATGATGTCGCGGGTAACAGATAGTATTCTTATATGAATGTGAACTTAAGGTCTTCCGTTCTTGGCGACAACTAATTCGCAGTAGCCGAAGGTTTACACCCAGAATACAAGTTCATTACGTGTTAAGTATCGAAAGGGCATTTCTAATGAAAAACGTGCAGTGCCTTTAGTCAGGATGACTAATTTCAAGATACCGATAAAATAACCATAACATTTTAATCTTTACGACTTTTCTTTTTCAAGACCGTTCAGTTCTTTGTTTCACAGCGACGTCGATGTAACGATAAGGTAATGTCTGCTGTTGCTTCCTCTTCCCATGTCCTAAATTAGATTTTAAGGCGAGCGTGGCACTGTGATAGCGCCAGCATTGGCACAGGGGATAGTGGAAAGTAGTTTTACTCTGAACATACTACCATCAGAAAAAAAAAGTGTATGGATTTGTAGAACGAAAGAGCGAATGCATGGAAGTCATTGAAACTTTACCAAATGGGAATTCACGTTATTATATTGGTTTTGAAATTTTGCTATTTTCGTTGCAGCTGTATGATAGCAGCAGTAACAGGTCTAGAATGAAAAAAAAACCTTTCTGGAATGTATAAAAATATATTTAGCAACCCCTTGGTCGATGTCACTCATATTCTTACCAGTAACTCTTGATGTATTATCAAATAACATGCAGATTGGTGCGAAGATACGAAAGTTATGCTCTGAAAAATAAATATACAACGCCGAAACGCCCAAGTTGTTTGAGAGAATTCATTCTCACGCTTCGCTCACTCGATCGATAACAAAACCCAATTCCAATTGAAACTTCTTCAGTGCATACCAGATTGCTAATCTGCATCAAGCTCCATTGAACCTAAAGCCAGCGCTACAAAACAAATCCAATTCGCAGTGACACTGGCCTAGTATTGAGTACATCGCAAGGAAATTGCCTTCGAGTGTAGACTGTCGTGCAACCAGCCCCCTGCCCTATTAACTCGCACCTGCCTGTGGTCTCCACGAATAAAGCATATTGTGCAAAGTAGAACACGGTTGAATGGTGAATACCCCGACTTTACCATCGAACTATACTGTGCGGAGGTTCTCTTATTACTTATCATCATCATTTCAGCCATAGGACGTTCACTGCTGATCATAGGCCTCCCATAGATTTCGAAATCGAACTTTATTGCCAATTCGGTCTAGAATAAGCCCCTTTCGGGATAGCGCACATATTATGCATCACCTTGTATATAACATTTACTACAATAGAGTTATCTTGTACTAAAGGGCATTTTACGACTTTGTGATTACCCATATTGTCTTGTTCACATGTGCGCAGTTTTGATAGCCAGTGATTTGCTATGCCAAACCGGAATAAGAATTTCTGTGGGAATAGTGGCACAACCTTCCGTTTTGTATAATATAATCTGTCTTCTAAGGTCAGTGTTCATCAAAACGTTATCCGAAGGTTATCAGAACCAGCGGCTAAGATTACAGCTACTGTATCAACACAACATCACTTACAACCTCCTACCTCCTACTTACAATTTAAAATGTCAAATTGATATCAAACGGGTGTTTATGGCGTTACTTTTTTATATTTTATTCCCGACGCTCACTTACACCGGCTCAAAAGAGCGCTAAAAGGCTCCCTGGAAATCAGAGGCAATATCGGGGCCAGTGTTGCCATCTTGACTAAAGCACACGTTTTGATATGATGCGAGTGAATGCAGCGAAAGAAGTATATCAGGATCGTAGCAAGTGTTAATGCGCGGTCTCTGCCTTACGTGAACGGCTGGTTGTTGTGCTGGTGAATACTAGCCGTATTTGTACAACTCAAGCAGGGCTACCTACATAAAAAGTAGCCTACATGCTATTCCAGGTTAAGAACGTTTCAACGAATCGAAAAAAAAAATTGAGCCGTTACGGTGTGATTGAACAACAAACGTCCAAACATTCTCACAAACATTCGCTTTTATAATATTAGTAGGATAGGATTTCGAAATAATCGTTACTAGATCCTCCTTGACCAATTCGGATGAAACTATCAGAGCAATCCTTTATTTAACGGCCCCGCATTATCCGGCATCCAAATAGCGTGTAATCTCGTAACATCTTCATTCTCTCGTCACGCCTGATGGTCCAATTTTATTGTTTTGTCCTAAGAAATAAGTACTTCAGTTTCAAAAGCAGCTGCCGTTTCGTAATACCTTTTTGTGGTTTCAATACAACTGCGATTGAATTTGGCAGCTGGCATGGCACTCACAGAAGGCATTACGACGCGACGTTTGAGTGATTTGTAACCAGCTGACCTGTTGGGCAATTAGGAATCGATTATGACCAGGCATTTATCTTTTTATGCTTTTAATCATGCGAGGTCTCCAAGGCTTCTTAAGTGTCGCAAGATGTCGCATTTCCCACAATGCGGATGTGAAGTAAAACCATAGAAGTTGCATGTGTCGGAACCAACCTTGACTTGGCCATAGGTCATGCAATCGATTGTTTCACTAGTGCACAATGCACGTGCACGTGTTACAGTTCAAATTGGATAACAAGCTTTGTCACTGCAGACAAAGCCACGTAACTTTTTACCCTGAGTATTACTAGCAACGGGGAATCCAGTTTTCGCTCTTTTGGCCTATTATCGTCCGATTGGCCGGAGACGAAAACGGAGGGCTTGGAATAGGATTGGACTGGCTAGTTCTAACTCTCTCTCACGAGGGCTGGTTTGGCATCGTGGCGTGACGCATGTGCCCGCGTCAGCCCTCCGCGCTCCCAAAACATTGGCAATACGGCGCTGATAACGCTAATCTGCTTTATTTCTCTAGAAAACGCCTTCCCTGTATGAACATCTCTAAATCCTTACCTTGAACTGTCAAGTGTTACCGGAATGTCCTAGTAACATTCAGAACTTCAAAGCCTCTTGATTGCTCCTACGCAATCAAAATAGTTACAATAACCAGCTCTCGGCAGTCGGGCGGTACGCCATCACCAATCTTGATTTATTAATGGTTAATTGGACTCGGTCGACCTCCACCGAATATTGGGACAAAATTGGATTTGTAGTTTCACGAAATTGGAAATTTCACTCTTAAGATTTCTCTCCAGTGCACTTAAATTAATCACGGCGCTCTTCGGTAATTTCAAAGTTGGCTACGTATAGCTTTCACTGAAAATACAAATATTTTAAGGGAAACTGAACATTTTGTTCAGTTTCTAATTAATGGTATATTTTGCGCAGTGGAAGTAGAGACTGCCAAGCGGCTTTGTTTCATGTGAACTTGTAAAGAATGTTTTAAATCGTGCATATTATTTTACTGCATGCCTGAAATTCTCTGAGCAGTTCGAGTTTTAAAGTGGCGTTCGTGACTGAATTTATGTAAATAATTCATTTTCATGATTGAGCGCTTCAGCCATTATATGAATTTTACCTGGTTAAAGGCTGTCGTGTCGAAGCTGTCGCTAAAGCCGTAAAATGTCTATTTAAATTAGAAGCTTGAATAATGCACAGAAACTGGCTTTAATAATATTTACATAAATCGCAGGAAGTAAGTTCTTATCTAAAGGCTGCAAATGCTCCTCGCCATTGACAAGTAGAGCGATGCACGCGCAGCCCGGAACGGTTGACGTAATGCAGCCTTCACACTCGCCGCGCCGACCACCTAGCGTTTGGGGCAAGCCAACCCTGCCCTGGGTATGGATTAAACTGAGGTTTATAACTAGTGATTACTACCTATAATTTCCCCATGCGTTAAGGTTGAGGCGATGCCGATCCAGTGCCGAGACGATAAGTGTGCCCCAGCCATTAATTTTGTATGATATGGGAGTCCTTTCACGAGCTAACTCAGACTTGCTTGCTTGTCGTGACAATTAATCGTTTTTGGTCATCCTGCATTAGGTCAGGTTGAGGTATGGTTGCCCTGAAAAAGGTCAGTGGCCGTCTGTGAAAGAATCAGTAGGTATTTGACTTTATTAAAGGCTTATACGTTACGCTCACTGGTAATTGAAGGCAGAACTTTGTTTCATAAATGTTGTTCAGGGCTAAGGAAGTAAGAGGATCCGTTCTACACGATCCATCCGGTCCAACATTCCGTAAGTCCGCAATCTGTTAAACGAGAAGTAATTACAATTTGATCTTATCCGGCGAATCCATCTGTGATCCACCCTCATCGTGATGTGCTTTAATTTAATTATACGGTTCAGTAAAATTTAATTAATAAAAATAGCTCCGAGGTGTGTAGTGGAAAATTTAATGTTATCAGAAGCCGTTATGATTATGGGGGAATAGATTATTATTGAGTCTGTTTATCACAATATGTATGATGTGTGTTGCAATCGTGTTGAACCCATATTCAATCGATCGAAAAGAGTTTTCTTCTTGTTCACAGATTGGAAGGTCATCAGAATCGCCCATAGACTTCGTGGTAATGGACACAGTGGCAGGCGACAAGACTGGTGACACCAAGGTCCTGCAGAGCACAATATCGCGGTTCGCATGCCGCATCATATCCGATAGAAACGACGTCAATAACTGTCGCATATACGCCGCCGGGTTCGACTCTTCCAGGAATATATTTCTTGGCGTAAGTTTGACTCATGTTGTGTTTTACTGTTCTTCTATTCTAGCATTGTATAGTAACATACAATACCTACTATAGTTCACTATGATTCCTGTTTGAAACCATGAACAAGAAACTAGCCCACTAGTACAAAGTGAAAGGGTTCCTTTGTGGATGAAACAATAGCACTGTAACTGAACGCAAACTAGATAACCTACATTACTCATCGAACATTATCCAAGGACACGCGAAACCTATTTTAATCAGTTTATTTTAAGCTATACTGGTCTTTGATCTTAAGAGTCGCTACTCGAGATTGATCGATCTTGATCTACCGATCCCTCCGAAGAGCAATATGACCTTTGACAAACACTTCAAGCATGATTGAACGTCCTTATTTTAATTGACCCTGTCTAGACGATGTCAAGCTAATCTTCTCCGATTTCAAAACCAAATCCAATCGATACCCCTCCGATGCAGAAGCCATATTTTTTGGAAAAACCTTCATTGATAAAATCAAAACATTATGTGTGACTACATTGCTCGTTCATCGTGTCCTTGGTGACCTGATCGTGAGCGTTCAATCAGCGGTTGAGGGTTAGTGACCTGCAGTCCTGAAAAGCACCACGAATATACAATTTGAACGGCGCACAGCAAATAAGATTGATTTGGCTAGTTAGCACATCTAGAAGCTCTAGGTTCGTACGTACGGTGCTGGTTGTAGGCGTAGTGACGCGAGAGACGTGTGTGGGCGTTACACGTATAATCTAGACGCTGAAAATTCTCTTTGATAGCTAATTCATATTTTCGATCTTGTATACTTTTACGTTAAATATTTCGAAATTTATGAGAGCAGATATTAGTTTTTGTAATGCTAATCTCTGCTTATTTGTGTAGCTTATCTGGCAGATTGGTTTCAAGAGATCTTGTTATTAAAATGATGTATGGAGATAAAAATAGTAAGAATTATTTGATACTTACTGCTAGCGGGCTGTAGAGAGAGCTATGCTCGTAGTTTCACTGCGTGATAAAATCGGAAATGAGGCATCGGTAGAAGAACAAAGGTCACCGACATAGCTCTCAAAATTAGCAAGTAGAAGTGGCAGTGGGCAGGCCATATAGCTCGCAAAACCGACAACCGTTGGGAAATAAAGGTTCTCGAATGGCGACCACAAACCGGGCGGCGTAGTGTTAGAAGGCCCCCACCCAATAGACCGTCGACATTTGGAACAGGCTCAAGACGTTAGTAGTGGCTGGCAGGGTTAAAGCTAATACCAAATTTCATCAAAATTGTTTCTGCGGTTTAGGCGTTTAAACGTAGCAGTCTGTCTGTTACGATTAAACGCCTACTTGCGTAGGCTTCCGTTCCTCGTACTTTGATTTCAGACGTCCGAGAGGTTCGACTTCAAAATAACACAGCTGAATAATTGAGTTTGCCCTGAGTTGATTTCGGAATAACTTTTTTTTAATGAAAAACTAATTTCCAAAAGTCGTTGAACAAACTTTATTGCGACTTAATTGGGTGTAGAATGCCTTTCGGGTTAGCGTACATATTATCAATTACCGTGTATATTTTCATTTTTGCAGGAAAAAGCGACCAAATGGACGGAGAATCACGAAATAGACGGACTGACGACAAACGGCGTACTCATAATGCACCCTCGCGGTGACTTTTGCGGCGGCAGCGCCACCTGTGGCCCGTGGCGTGAAACTTCCGTTGGGGGCGCGGTCTTCTCGCTACGGGAGAGCCGCTCTGCACAACAGAAGGTAAGAACCTTACTTCAATTAGTGAAGTTGCTTGCTTATGTACTTAGTATATGCTATTCTAGGTGAAGAAATCTATTTATCGAAATTGGCTGAGCCGTTACGGCGTGATTGAACCACAAACATCCAAACATCCTCACAAACTTTCGCATTTATAGTATTAAGGATATCGCATGCCGTTTGAACACGGCTTAAATCATTCACTATGTTCCAAGTTTCATCGAATTTGGCTGAGCCGTTACGGCGTGATTGAACCACAAACATCCAAACATCCTCACAAACTTTCGCATTTATAGAATTAAGGATATCGCATGCCGTTTGAACACGGCTTAAATCATTCACTGTGTTCCATGTTTTATCGAAATTGGCTGAGCCGTTACGGCGTGATTGAACCACAAACATCCAAACATCCTCACAAACTTTCGCATTTATAGTATTAAGGATATCGCATGCCGTTTGAACACACGGCTTAAATCATTCACTGTGAGCTATAAAAGTGAAAATAAACTTCTTATCGCAAACCTCAACTTCAATCTAGAATTTTATTGTTCGTTATAAAATTTATAGCATTGAAGATATACTTCAAACAATGCAACGTTGTCTGACTAGTAAAATTTTGATTACAATAGAAAATATCGAAATTTTACTTACAAATTGTATTGCAAAACTCATGTATGTATGTTCGATGACCATTCGTTTAATCTCATTACTGGCTTTATTTATGACGTGGTACCATCATCAATTATCGATCTTCTGATGCTCTTTTAACATTGTAAAATTTGTCAGACAGTTTTCTTAACGCTAGGAAGAAAATACCTGTTACTTTTCAAGTCTTTTCACAGTAACATAATTACATTCAAAGCTTTAATTCTTTATTCAAAAACGTTTGACACGTATTTTAAGATCCCTTAGAGCGCGTACAGAACCAAGTTTCCCAACCGGTGACATATAGGAGGCTTTTTCCTGTTTTTCAACCGGATTGCAAAAATAATTTGTGCTTTATAATAGTGCCCGGGTAAAAAGTGGCCTATTTCACTCTCCGACTCATTAACGATATCCATGCAAAAAATATCGTCTACCCGTTGCTACGTCGAAGTAGGACAAAGGAACCCACAAACAAACACACTTTCGTTTTATATTTTGGAATTTTATTAAAAATCTACTTAGTACCATGATGGGCATTTAGGTGTATGTCGTGTTTTGTACTGCTTTTAATATTTTTCTGTTCTGATTCCAGGGCCTACCCTGCCAAGCAGAGACAAACATACTGAGAGACGGAACAATGATAGATTTATGTGGAGCCACCCTGCTTTGGAGAAGTGCTGAAGGGCTTAAAAATTCACCGGTAAGTTGACATTTTTACTAAAACTTCGGTCTGGTTTCCAGCGGGAAATTTTCAAGTTCAACATTAAATAAAAATTAAATGTACAAATCACTACTACTTTTTAAAATATTTAGTTCAATTATGTGAATTTCATGAACTTCTCCGCACTAGGTACATCTATAGGTATGGATACCGTGAACGTACGGTGCGCTCCCGACCAGGAGTGCTATTGCATAAGCCAAATGGCAATGAAAACTGGCCTCATGGATCGGTTAGTAGTAACTCTGCCTTCTGCGCTAGAGGTCGCGGGTTCGATCCCCGCACTGGACCAACATTTGTGTGATTAACACAGTTGTTTGTTCTGTGTCTGGGTGTTAAATATTGATCTATTATGTACATCAGTCTCTGGTACCCATAGTACAGGCTTTGCCTAGTTTGAAGTTAAAAAAAATGAAGTTCGCAATTATGAGGACGATTTTATAAATTATTGCGTCATATGAAGTTTTTCAAACATGAAAAGGAATAAGCTAAGATCTTGAAGTCTTCCCTTGTCAAGTTTGGAACGTTTTAAATGTTGCTAAGATTGTTAAAATTACCCTCAAAGTTACGAACTTCATTGCCATTACGCTTACACAATTGCACTACAGTTCTCAGCTCATGGTGAATGACAAATCCGCAAATCATGTGCATCGAACGTAACCTAGCTTAGTTTTTGAGCAATTTCAATTTAAACTTTCGAAATTTTCCCGCTGGACATATTTCGTTTATATTATTTATTTTCCTTTATAATATTCATATTCTTTATTGTTTCCCGTTGTTAATACAAATGGTCTTACAAATAAATTTTCCTCAACATATTGAGGCGCTACAATATTTACGAATCCAATTATTAATTTATAGGTATTATTATTATACTAGCTTCCGCCCGCGGCTTCGCTCGCGTGTAAGTTAAGTAGCCTATATGCTATTCCAGACTATAATCTATCTCTGTACCAAATTTCATCCAAATCCGTTGGGCCGTTTAGCCGCGATTGAACCACAAACATCCTCACAAACTTTCGCTTTTATAATATAAGTAGGATCGTAGGATTATAGAAAGTAGTGACGGAAAAGTTGAGAAGTAATAGCATGGTATGGGCATGTCATGAGGAGGGATGAAAGTCATGTAACGAGAAGAGCGTTAGGTATGAATGTGCATGGATATAAGACTAGAGGAAGGCCGAAGAAAAGATGGATGGATGGTATTAAAGATGACATGAGTAAGAAAGATGTGAGTGCGGAGATGACGGCTAACAGAAGAGAGTGGAAGAGGAAAACATGTTGTGCCGACCCCACATTATGTGGGACAAGGGCAGGAAGAAGAAGAAGTAGGATTATAGAACAATTAGACATGGTCATAATTAGAATAAATTTCCTGTATTCCTCTACCTATTTAATTATTTTCCTAACGAATTAATTTTTTTCAGACGAAACGTGATCTAGAAGCGCTCGTGGACGAGCTGAACGCGGGGCGGCCGCAGTGCCCGGTCGGCCTGAACACGCTGGTCATCCCGCGCAAGTTGTCCGCCGCGCAGCAGGACCTCAACCAGCCCTACGTCTATCTCAACTGCGGACATGTGCAAGGTAATGCTGCGCTCAAACGGCGTGTGACGGCGTGCGACGGCGTGCGGCGTGCTTTAAGGCAGCTCTTGGTGTGGAGTTTTTTTTTTATACTACTTAGGTGGCAAACAGGCATACGGCCCACCTGTTGGTAAGCGGTTACCGTAGCCTATGAGCGCTTGCAATACCAGAGGCATCACGCACGCGTTGCCGACCCTGAACCCCCCTCCCCCTAAAGAGCTCTGAGAGTTTTGGGGCTTGCGATATCGTTGAGCTATATCGCACGCCCTCAAATGTCAAACTCAATCAAAATGTCAAACACATCATACTGAAGTACACAGTAGTCACACATCAGTATGATGACCAAGGTGACACGACAAGCAAGGATTCAGTAGACTAGACGTAAGGATATATCGCGAGCTGTTTGAACACAGCTTGATACATTTTCTTTATATTTTTCACAAAGGAAAACTTTATGAAGAAACTGCCATGACTTAGAACCTAAAAGTTCGAAGACATGTGTCTCTAAGAGCACTGATTATTTCACCGACGGACGGTAATTTTTTTTTTTTTTTTTATGTTATACGTAGGCAAACAGTCTTACGGCCCACCTGATGGTAAGCGGTTACCGTCGCCTATTGACATCTGCAACACCTGGAGCATTGCTAATGCGTTGCCTGCCCTGGAGAAATCTTTTTGTATTTTTCTTAAAGCTCTTCATGTTGTAGGTTAGCGGGAAAACCTCGGAAGGAAGCTCATTCCACAATTTGCACGTATGGGGTCATAGGAACTTTTCAGTCACTGACCTAATACAGGATGAACAAGAAAGAATCAGTGACACGACAAGCAAGCCAGCAATTATAGCTATATTGATTTGCACAAATCGTGTGAAAAACTCCATTTAAATCGGTGTTAAAAACAATGTAACTTTTCAGGCGAGCACTCATGGGGCGCTGACTCGAGCGAGGAAGGCATGCGTCGGTGCCCGATGTGTATGACGGCCGGCACTGTGGTACGGGTCTGTATGGGCATCGAACCCGCGTTCTACGTCGACGCGGCGCCGCCTACTTACGCGTTCAACCCTTGCGGACATATGGCGTCGGAGAGGACTGTCAAGTGAGTACAATTTAGAACTTTCTTTTTGCATTGCTTGCCTCATAGCTCAGTTGGTAGTAACTCTGCCTTCTGCGCTAGAGGTCGCGGGTTCGATTCCCGCACTGGACAAACATTTGTGACTAACACAGATGTTTGTTCTGTGTCTGGGTGTTAAATATATATCTATTATATTATATCAGTCTCTGGTACCCATAGTACAGGCTATGCCTAGTTTGGGATCCGTTGACCGTGTGAATATGTCCGGAATATTTGAATTGCTTGGCGTGTAGAGGATCAGCGCGATGGGCGAAGTGGCAGCAAAGCAACTTATTAATTGAAACTAAACCTTATTTTCCTGTGGATACGGTCGAAATCACAAAACTCCGCACCACCATCGCGGCGCTTTGAGCTCAGTGTGAATTCAGTCGTATTTAAAGTGAATAAGGTTGTGTTTCAATTGCTTGGCGAATTAATCGTTCGCCGCCTTTCCGTCCGCCAGCGCTGACCCTTATTTTACTAATGTATTGTACTCGCACTTGAAAGAAAAGCAAAGTTAAAACTCAATCGAACAACGGTAACTGTGTCTTTTACATAAAAGATAATGATAATGGATAATGCAAAATCACAATAGACATCAGATATGTGTTCAGTACAACACATGTCATGAAGTGGGGTGTCATATCAAAGAGCTTTGTGCTGACTTGGAACTTATGAATATATAAAGTTCTTTACCTAAAATAGCATAAAGCTAGGCTACTTTTTATGTAGGTACAACGCGAGCGAAGCCGCGGGCGGAAGCTAGTAAATTGTAAATGCGAAAGTTTGTGAGGATGTTTGTATGATTGCGGAACGGCTCAACATTTCGATGAAACTTGGAATACCTATAGTTCTTTACCTAGAATATAATATAAGCGTAAACTAGTGTTATAATCCTACAAATATTATAAACGCGAAAGTTTGTAAGTATGGATGGATGGATGGATGTTTGTTACTCTTTCACGTAAAATCTACTGAATGGATTTTAATGAAACTTCACAATACAATGTTTTTTTATTACAATACAATTTATAAAGATATTGTGTGAATTGTCCAAAATATTACTACTAGCTACTCAAAATACTACTCTGATTCTTTCATCGTCGGTCATAGGCCCTTTTCAGAGGTACCATACCTCAACTTAGTCACTGATCAAAGACAATGATGACAAGAGAGAATCAGTGACACGACAAGAAGAAGAAGAACTCAAAATACTAATCCTGCGCAGACGAAGTCGCGGGCACCAGCTAGTATAATAATAACAAGTACTTGTTACAGATACTGGGCCAGTGTGGACATCCCGCACGGCACGAACGGCTTCCACGCGATATGTCCGTTCTGCGCGGCGCCGCTGCAGGGCACGCCCGGCTACGTGCGGCTCATCTTCCAGGACAACCTCGACTGAATCGCTCTCTCCAGGTAAATACATTTTAACTTTCTTCATCAGTACACTAATACTGTTATTACTTCTTCGCTAGAGGTCGCGGGTTCGATGCCCGCACTGGACAAACAGTTGTGTGATAAACACAGATGTTTATTCTGGGTCTGGGTGTTAAATATTTATCTATTATAATATATATTAGTCACCTCTGGTCACCATAGTACAGGCTATGCCTAGTTTGGGATCAGTTGACCGTGCGAATATGTCCGGAATATTTATTTATTTATTTATATCTCCTACCTGTGGATGTCGTAAGAGATAGATAGCTCTAGCTGCGCTCGCCAACTCGCGTGCCCAGCGTGGTGAGTATGGTGAGTGGTCTCACAGGTCCACTATCTTTGATCTCATAGTACCCATTTCAATCTCATAGACCCCCAACATTTCGCTCACGTAGACCCCTTGAACGTCGCCGTCGACCCCTGGGGGGTCGATATAACTAGCACTATGCTACACACTAACACACGCATACACACTAACACACACACACTCAAACACAACGCATTCATACGCACACTCTTTGATACATTCACACCTGAAAAAACAAAAATTCTTAAAGTGCATTTAAATTTAATTAGATTTTTAACATAAATACTTTTTCTTTAACATAAATATTCACTATAAGTTCTACTTATAAATTGTACAATGGCTATAGAAGAGCGGTTTCTCCTAACACAAGCAAACATTTTCTTAAAAGGAGACTCCAAACCCTGAATGTTTAATTGATAAGTTACATAAATATATATATATTTAATTATTAAGTTCGCGATTATGCTAATCGTTAGTCGGAATATGCTCGACTTTTATAATCCTGTAATCATAACAAAACGACCAAAGCAAAACAAAGATATTAAGATAATCAGCGTATCTGGGTTATCCAAACGCCATATCTTGCCACTCAAAGGTCAATGCACTTACAATGCACATGCATGGCGCATACTAACAATCGCTGTATTATCAAATAATTATCCTTTGTTTAGACTTTATTGTTTACCTTGAGATTCAATTTTTTTTTTTTCTTTCACTGATAAGTTTACAACTAATAACAGCCTCACTTGTATGTTTATTTGAGTGAATGAAAATGTGGCTATCTCAGTAGTTTGGTGGGTGTCATATACTGCCTGTGTTAAGACTGATAACGATTAGAGCTGTATTCAAACTGTGATAATAGAGTTTATTTAGTGTCGCTGGTTAATTTTTGGTGATCCTGCGTTAGGTCAATGATCGAGTTGAGATATGGTAGCCTTATATGGCAGGTGGCAGTCTCTGAAAAACTCTGTTCACGCTGATGATGAGTTGAATTAGGTATTTCAACAAAGTTTCGTTACGATAATATTCTTTATAGTTTAGTTAAGTAAACGGTTGTCTGGAATAAATCGCGATCCGCGATAAGACCGCCGATTGTAGGACCTTATTTAGACTCTAAGCTATTTATATCTATATAATGAGTGTTATCTTAAAATGGTCCTCAAAAAAGTTTATTTTTAATTTCAATTTTTTTGTTTGCAGGTTCATTGGCGTACCTGACGCGTGTTCAAGCATCAAGTATGAACAGCAGAAGCCGTGTATGGACTTAGCATACGCTATATAACAGCCCTCACCGTACGAGGGCTTCTGACTATACCGCACCGACACAGTATACAAGAATCTCAGTACTGTGGCGTATGCATCATGTAAATGATACATTATGTGTAACGTTTCAAATGCTAAAGAGTGGGAAATAGGGAGATATATATTTCTTTGTAATTTATACTATGTTCACACCCAGATAATTGCTGGCTAACATAATTCGATTGTTTTCCCCCCATCTGTTGTTGAGTGGCTACCGTAGCCTATGAACGCTTGCAATACCAGAGGCAACACGCACGCTTTGACGACCAATTGTTACAAGCAATTTCAAAAGTTCCCTAGGGAAAACTTCAGTGGTCAGTGAATGGTTCATTCTAGGTTTCTGGAGGAATTAAATGCCAGCTAAAGTTTAAAACGATTACAAATTTTAATGATCCTTGCTAAGTGTGAATGTAGTACCTATAAATTATAAGGTGAGAGAAATATTGAAGCCGTGTTCATACGATGTGCTATAATGTCATCTAAAATGTATTTTAAAATGATCTTTATCTCTACTGGATAGTCAGTTTTGAATTTGACATTTGAAGGCATACGTTATCGCAAGCCCCATAGTAGTCAAACTCAAAACTGACTTTATTCAGTTCATATAAGGATCATTTTGAAATACATTTTAGATGACATATGCACGCCGTATGAACAAGGCTTAAAAATTGCGTCTCTTCCCATTCTAGGCCATCATCTACCAAAGAGGAGGTGTGTAAAATTAACCAATCGAACCGCGACACGATTCTATTAGATAATTTTATAAATCTCTCCGTTCCGCTTTGATGGTAGATAGCCCTAATCATTTGAACCGATTAATATAATTTCCTTGCGTTTATCACGTTCAATGAATTATAATAGTTATGAGATGCAAATATTTATTAATAAATGTGTGTTTACTTTCAATGTGTATATTAATAAGATATGTTTGTTTTAAAAATATTTATTTGTTTGAATAAACATGAGGCGCAGTAATCGACGCTTTGTAAATAGCTGTGTTATATCGAATTGTGATTATTGAATGAACTGAATTGTTTAGAATATGATTTGCCTCGAACTTGTAATAGGTTACTTTTAGTTTAAAAACATCTAAGCTACCTTATTCTATGCAGATAAGTGCGGGAACTACACAACTACGTCATTTACAGTGAGGGTTAGCATATAAGTAGCGTTTTTATAAACGTTTTCATACATTGGTGTCGATTCTGTAGTTGCGTTTTCCTAAACTTACTCATAGTCTAACAAATAATCATATTCTCGTTTTGACAGTTAGGGTGATGCCACTTTTTGACGAAAGTTTAATATCTGATCTGATGAATCAAAATCATTGAGTCTAACAAATAATCATATTCTCGTTTTGACAGTTAGGGTGATGCCACTTTTTGATGAAAGTTTAATATCTGATCTGATGAATATAAATCATTGAGTCAGTTCATTGGTTCACTAATCGTGGCGAGCCACGAGTGTGGAGTCCATCTACGGTATACCGCGCTACGTTCATCGCATGATTTTCAGAAAGCTGCGGTGAGTGGGCATCACAATTTGAGCTTATGCACTTAATTTTAAGGCTATAATGAGCTGATTAGTTTGCAGATAATTTGATGATCTGATCTGTTACAGCACTGACGGACTGACTGTGGCAACATTATTACGCGTTTTGACATTAAAGAACTGTCAAATCGTGAATCTACTTAAGTGTTGGACTATAATTTGACAGCACCGAAAATGTTGCCGTCTCCTTTATATTTCATCGAAACGACAAGGATGGTTATAATTTTTGCGGTGTGAAATTTATTTTAGGAAAATGCAACAATTGTATCAACATCATTACCTATTATCGTAAAATACGTCCATAATCACTGACTCTGTCATAATCATTCAATGTACAAGCTAAATTCTAGTGACGTCATAGTTTCAGATAATGTAGGCTTTACCAATGCATTCCCGAATTTCAACCCCTGAGGGGGTGTCAGGGAGAGTAAGAAAATAACTCGTGAATGAAGTCACAAGCTTGAATATTCTAGCAGACACTTATCTGCAGAATTTGTAAGGCATAAAAAATTCAAGTCGAATAGAATACGGTAATGTTTTAACAGATACATTAGAATCTTGTGATTTCGTTAATTTATTAGCCTAGTTATAGTGTAGTATGCTAAGTTAAAATGAAATGTAAATATTCGATTTTAGTTTGACAAAGTAATCTAAGTTGTTTTTGTGAGTGTGCTTGGTGAAGCATCTAGGTGTGCAATAGGCAGACATAGCTAGCGATTTGGCTTATTACTAAGCCTTTATGGTGTACAAATTAAAATGATTTGAACGAAAAACGCAGCACACAACAACTTTCAGAATGTGGTCAGCGCAGGCGGACGGAGTGGCGGCGAACTGATTCCAGTCGTATCAAAAAATAACATAAGATTGCCGCCGATCCGTACGTATGCGCTGACCCTTAGAGCGCCAATTCCTTGAAAACTTGGTTTACGGGTTGATTGAAAGACACCATACAGTCATGTAATTCCTTCTCTTTTCTAGTTTGTTATTTCTCGACTACAACTCAAAAGTACATAATAGCCTTGGCTATAAGTATCGAGCACCTTAAATTTTTGTGTTCTCAACACTTTTTTTTTACCTTTTTTACATAAGGCACATTTAAATAATGTTCTTTGTTATCACAGCAAATTCTGCAACTTTTGGGGTGCTCAATCCTTTTGGTCAAGGCGCAGAGGCCCGAATCAGAACTGTGCGTGAGTTACTCATCACCACTCAACGTGAAACATCAACTTACTGATTTTGTATGGTATCACGAAAAGTGCCCCTACAAAAACCGGTAAGCTATTAAATTTTCACGTCTCATGTTGACAAGTGCTGAGAAGTTTGACGAATATTACGCACTAGGCTCTCTGGCGCAGTTGTTTTGGTCAAAATAACTGACGAACAGACACATTTTGTGTTAGTATTTGTATTTAATTCAAACTCAGGAATAGCTTGTAAATGAGCTCTGCAATTCACTAGCAAACCATGCTAGATCTATCTATACCAGCTACAATCATCATCTACTTGAAATATATGTGAAACGAATAGAATTTTAACTATTTTGATTCAACACTGGACTTTTTCTTAAAAAAAAGTGCACTTTGATTGAATCTACCTACTAGAACGGAGTGTGCTTGGAGTGTATATTTTTGTAAAATTAACAGGCGCGACTTCACTAGAAAATAAGTTCTCTGAAAATAGCCTATTTAGATTAGGCACTAGTAGTAGCCTTTTGATGTTGTTGATTTGGAACACAATTATTATGGATATTTATCACATCACTATCAATTGCAGGCAGGTCATATACAAGGTGATTCTTAACATGTATACTATCCCGCAAAAGACTTAATTCTATCTAAAATGAGTAATAAGTTAATAACAAAATTACAAAATTTTAAATGAGATTTAGTCCCAAACTTTTTCAAATTAGCTGTTTTTTATTATCATGTTTGTAAGTAATTATTAAATGTCCGAGAAGTTCGATATCAAGATTACAACTTAAAACAGCTCAATAATTCAGTTTGAACTCATTTCTCCCCAAAACAGCTGCAATTGTTAAATTTACAAAATTCGTAGAACATACAAATGTATTATATATTTATATTATATTGGGCTTAGAATAAGCTTATTTCGGGATAGCATACATATTATGAATCTCGTATAAGCGATATTGGAGTAAATTTAAGTAAGATGTTTTGGAGAATAGTAATGTTACGCTAGATCTCATAATGATTTAGCCTCCTGGGAGAATGTTGTGTATCTCTGTAATACATTTTCGTGTAAAATATTGTAAGGTAGACTTTGTGTTTCCGTGACTTGCAAATACAGCTTGATAACCAACTATAGTGCCCGCGTTATGACCTGAGTCGTCGGGCCATAAATCATTGTAATCAGTCTATCTCGCTCGCACTCATTGGGCTTATAGAGCGTCATAATGATGTCTATCTCATTTGCCATCAGACCTATAAAATAAATTTATCGATAAGATGCAAAGTGTTGCACATCCCTAATGTTATTAACATTATGGCCCGACGACTCAGTTTATGACGCGGGCACTTTAAGAACACGCCAATTTGACGACAATCCTTTTATTCTAAAGTCGATAATAATTTGTAAAAACAGTGTAAAATTGGCCTAGTATCGAAATCAAGCTCAATTTGCAGTTACCGAGCTCGAAAGTACGGTTATAATAGCGTGAACTAGACATTAGCTTACGAAGTATGAAAAAATAGTTTTTGTACAATTGGATTCACTAGTTAGCGGTTACACGTTGAAACAAATATGACTTTATTACTAAATTACGACGAGTGCGGAACACCAGGGCAAATTGATTGCAAGTACAGTGCCACACACAAATAAACATCTTAAATCTTGCCCCAGTTGGCTAAAAACGAGGGCTAGAGAATGGTGTGGCACTGTACACAAAGATGCACATTGTTTTAGAATTGCTAAGATTTTGGCGTAAGCTTACTAAAAAGCGATGTAGTCAGTTACAATAGTAGAATGTTAGCCCTGTTATGTTTATTTTCAAACCCTTTAGGCACTATAAGCGGCAAGATTGGACCATTAGCTTTCTATTTATTTACATTTACACAATTTTATAGCGTCTCGGCAATAATGTGTTATTTGCATCTCATTTGAATTAAAATAAGTGTTCTATAAACTGTGAGCATTAATTGATCAGCAGCGCATGCATCGTTTCTAACGAATTTTTGATATCGATGCATTGTATTTTCTGATCTTCTTCACGTGTCACTGATTCTTTCTTGGTCATGCTGTTCGGTCAGTGACCAGGTTGAGGTATGGTGGCCCTGAAAAAGGCCTATAACCGTCGATGAAAGAATCACGCCCGAATAAAACGTCACTTAACTATTTGAGATGGTCTCAATAATTTGAGACGCCGTTATCGTTCAGAATCGTATACTCAAAAATCAATTAGATCACCACTTACATTTAAGTGACGTTTCAGTGTAGTGAAAGGATTAAATGCGCCTTTTAGAGGCTCGTTTCGTGCACGTTTCCTTATTTTCTGATAGCTATGCATTATGGATGCGCGGTCTTGTGTGCGAGGTCAGATGGTATACTTACAAACAATATTATGTATTCAATGCGTGTGCTGTTGTTTAATGGACGTGCGTCGTTTTCATTATAAGTATTCAGGATGTAGTGACGCTTTACGCCTAATATGTACGTCATTATCCGATTCTGCTGTTGCATTATACTAAACTTACTTGCCAGCTGTAAAAATGTTTCGTCTCTCATATAACGGAACAATAAGGACGGCTATAACTTCGCGCTGTCAAATTAAGTTAGGATTATGCAACAACAAAATGGACACTACTATAAAGTTACACTAAATAGAGGCAATGTTATTTTTTTCAAAGTCAGTATATTTCGGCCGTATTCTCAAATAACGCAGTGCAAAGTTCATAGTGCAAAGAATACTCAGAACAGTGAATCTGCCTATGCGCTCCTAATTTGTATAGCATTATTTGACAATAAAGACCTTGTTTACAAACCCCGTAACACAACAGTAGTGTGAAGTGCAGAATTTCGTTCTAACATTCATTGGTATAATAAGAACTGAACGCTAGCCTTAATTTTATTTATAATTCCTAAGTGCTAGGTTATTAATAAATCGCTCTTTTGAGTTAGAAAATTGACTTGTTGTTTTATTCTGACAAATTAAACAAATATATAGTAGGTACTTCTTACTTTATTGGACAGAGTAATCATACAGTCTACTAGGCACTTTGAAACACTGCAACCAACTTATCTATGAACTGAGTGAGGGAGCCATTGTCTTAATTTTCTACGCAAAACTGCAACAAAACTAGCAGGCACTCATATATTTTTTTTAGTTCTGTCATTTGGCAACTTTACTATTAAGTTGGCCGCACTCATTCTCAATAAAAAATACTTATTATATTGAAACCTATAATAAGTATTATATCAACTCGCTCTACATTAATATTTGTGAAAAGGCGTTGAAATTATTTGAACACAATTATTAAAAACAAAAAAATATGCAGCAAGCCGTATTCGTTGCCTGATGCTGATAAGCTTGGTCGAGAGAAACAGACGAAGACGTTTCTATGTAGGCGGGTCGCAGACTAGACTGCTTGTAAATATCAACCTTATCTAAATGATGCTTATCACAAAGTACCTATCTCATTGCAAGTTGAGCTTCGTAGTGATGATAATTCTGATGCACTGGTCGTAAGCGGTCGCGACAGCTAATCCGAGGTGGTCGCGGTTCCAGTCGAGAGCGTTGATTGGCTGCGAGCTGATGACCATGCGCTGGAGACGGTTCAGCTTCCCTGGCACGCCACAGGCTACGCCTTGTGCGTCTACGCGGTAACGCTGCTCTGGGTATTCACTGGAATTTTAAAAATGCCAATGTAAGTCTGTCTGCTTGTTAACTTTTCACGACTAAACGGCTGAACCAATTTCGATAAATCATCATTTCAGCCGTAGAACGTCCACTGCTGAACATAGACCTCGCCCATAGATTTCTAGAGCTACCGATATTGTGTGACCTGCATCAAACGGTTCCCAGCAACTTTTATTAGTTCATCTTTCAGGGAGGCCGTCCTGCGCAGCGCTTTCCGGAGCGATGTCTCCATTCTAGAACCTTCTCCAAAGGCCGTCGCTTCTCCGAGCTATGTACCTACCCCGCCCACCAAGTACCTACCACTTCAAATTGCAAATCCTCTCGGGTACCTATGTCCCACCCACCTAAAAGTCACATTACAAATCCTTGAACCCACAATAGGATTTCCTGTCGACCATATCATAACTCTACAGCAGTCAGACTGGGAACAAATAGTTCATCGACCACGAACCACGCAGTGTTGGAAGGCGGAACGACCACATTGTGAAGGTTGCGGGAAGTTGTGTCTTTGGGGAAGGTCTATGTCCAGCAGTGGACTTCCTCATGCTGATAGTGATGATTATACTAGTTAGATTAGGAACTCGTGTTTGGCTAAGAATTTTGGGAACTGTATAACACTAATGAGAAAGTAGCACTGCCTGTTTTTTTATTGTGTACCTATGTATGTATAGGTAACTTTCTTTGGAGGCCCCCCAAATGTCCAACAGTGGACTTCTATAGGCTGATTATGATGATGATGATGTTAAACCTAAGGATGACTGAAAGGATCGTAGGTATAAAGGTGCTAGACAGTGTTTTTTTTATGTTATACGAGGGCAAACAGGCTTACCTGATGGTAAGCGGCTACCGTCGCCTATTTACATCTGCAACACCTAGAGCATTGCTATGCGTTGCCTGCCCTGGAGAAATCTTACTAGTCTATAAAATACAGGCACGTAGGTACTTACTATTTCCAAAGCGAAACTTGTCCATTGCCAGAGCAAGTTACAAATAAATCTCTATTTTGAGGCAAATGTCGCGATACCCAGATCGTACCACTTTTTGTACTGTTATCTAAAACCTGAAATAATAAATTCATTACCTACTAAAATTATAAATGCGAATGTTTGTGAGGACATTTGGATGTTAAGATGTTTGTTGTTCAATCACGACGCAACGGCTCAACCGATTTCGTTTAAACTTGAAATATTCCGGACATTCCGGACATATCACACACGGTCAACTGATCCCAAACTAGGCATAGCCTGTATTATGGGTACCAGAGACTGTATAGGTACATAATAGATATATATTTAACACCCAGACACAGAACAAACAACTGTTAGTTCCCAGCAAAAATAGATAAAGTTCTTTGCTTAGAATAGCATATAGGCTTTTCATATAGGTACTACGCGAGCAAAGCCGCGTGCGGAAGCTAGTTATGAAGTTAGGTTAGTTACCTGTGCAAATCCTTTGCTAGCATTCTGTGTTCTCACATCAAACACGTGAAACTTTCCCTCTAGCGTTGTTGCGACTAGTTTATTCATTGGAATGTCTTTACGGTCAAACTCTATAGAACATACCTGTGAAATATGATACAAGTATAAAAGGTAATTCATAATATCGCATAATATTTAGGTTTCTACTATCCCGAAATGGGCTTATTCTACAGTCTACAACCAATAAAGTGGCAACATTTTTCCAACATTTTAATTAAAAAAACCAAAATTAGCAGTTTTGGGATCAAAGCAGTTCAAACTCAATTACCCAGCAATTTTAGGTTTTTAAAGCTGTCCGACATTAAAGCGTTTTGGTTATAAGCTTACGAAAAGGGTTTATGTCTGTAATAAATAAACCCATTTTGTAACACCAAACATACATAGTCCTGACCCCACACTAGGATTCCCTGAGTCGTACGTAACTACGAGTACCACTGTACCACATCACCCAGACCCGGAACAAATATTTGCAGATCATGCAAATATTTGCCCCACAGCGGGAATCGAACCCCTTGCGTCTCAGACAGGCACTCGCCCGTTACGCCACCGAGGTCGTCAATATTTATTTATAGAGTAGAAACAGATACATTTTTACCCCATTTTTAAGATTACATTCCCATCTCAAGGACATAGTGCGCAGATCAAACATCTTTAGATCGCCATTATCATAGCCGGCTGCAACAATCCTCTCAGAGTCATTGAAGGAGTTCCCAAACGCGACCGCCCAGCAGTCCCGTTTGGTTTCACCTTTCACCGGCTGCATGTTTGCTACTGGTTTGCCTCTTTGACGCGGATCCCAAACTTTTACTGTACCTATGATAGAAAAAAATATGTATTAAACATTCGAGAAAGAGTTCCTCATCATTATAATATTTGCTGTAGGACGTCCACCACTGAACCTAGGCCTCCCCAATAGTTATCCAAAGCAGCAGTGCAGCCTGCACCCAACAGATCCTTTACTAGGACATCTTTCCTTCTAGTGGGGTGCTATTCTACATTCCGCTTTCCGGTGCCATCACTGGGCCACCACAGCTCAACTTGGCTATTAGTACAATGCAGGCTGACCAAGAAGGCACCAGTGCAGTAAACAAACTATTGCTTCTAAGATGTGGCAGCATAATTTTGTGGTAGATTTATAGTAGTTAACTAAAATAGTACTCACCATCACGACTACCAGTAACAATTTCAGGTGCTCCACAGCTAGTGGTGCCTCCACCCATGGCATCGATAGAGTTTATGATATCCTTATGCTCTTTGGTAATGTATACTTGACTACTTTTTTCCAAATCCCTTTCATAGAAAGACATATTATGTGAGATTATTGAGGTAGGTACATACAAAAAGCAATATGTATGTTATAGTCCTGATGCCGCACTACAGAATAAATCACTGTTTTTCTTGAGAGTTCTAATTTCAAACCTTGATCTTGAGATCTCGAGAGTTATATTTTCAAACCCATACAAAATTGGTTGAATGTGGGATGTGGGCCTGTTTCAGGGTATGTTAGCGGCACCAACCTTTGTCGCGGCTAGCATGCAGGTTAAGCAGGCTGTCGAAAAAATTCCTTATCTTATTAATATATCGATCTACTCACCAGATTTCTAAGGTCCCTTTGAAGTCGCCGGTAGCCAACCTCCTTTCCACATCATTGCTGGCACCAAACGTACCACACTTGAACGAATTGGGCCTTTCAATTTCCTTCACTTGCTTAGCTTCACCAGCAGTTATCTCGAAGATCTCGATTGTTCCTGTTCCTCTTGGCATTGAGCCGATAACAACAAACTTTGCAGAACATGGTATCCATTTAACGTCGAACAGCGAGTGATTGAGATTATTCTCGATATGCGTTATAATTTGAGGAGTATCTAGATCTTCCATTGCTTGTAAACTATTCGATGTAATGAAACGCTCTGAGCCTATAATCACAACGAATGATGATTACTTCCCAAACCCCTTTTTCTAACCTCAAAGATAAACAATAAATAAACACTTTTGGTTGCCATAACAACCGACTTTTTTTTGGGCCTACGGTAGGTATCGGTCCGGTTTAAATACAAAAGTACTCTGTGGTATCGGTCTACGGCTCACACGCACGCACGACCAAAAGGGGCGAGGCCCTTGACGTGACTTAACGGTGACTTGACTATGACTGCCGAAAGAAAATGAAGAAAGATCGATAAAGTTCTCTGTTACGAGAAAGTTAAACACAAGAAAAAATACACGGAAGACTTGGCGCTCAGGCCTGAGATGCCATAGCCAGCCCGAAAGGGAATACCTTAGAAAAAACACAAAAATAAAAACACAGTCAAGAATGGACTATTGAAAATGTTTTTTAGAGAAATAAAAACTAAACTCACTTGAATTCAATACCAATAACATAGATAAAGTTAAATATCATCATGAGTGAGAGAAAGCACAAGCGAAGTGTAAGTATTCCACATTGCATCACTACAGAACTATTTTCTCAAAGTATAATCTTGGTAATTCGTTTGTCGATTTCAGAAAGCTGACATAGCGAAGCAGTTTGACCTGCCTGAGCGACAGTCGAAGATCACCACGCTGCTGAATCAGGCTGGACAGGCGTATTGCATCTGCCGGTCGTCTGACAGTTCTCGGTTTATGATGTGAGGATCAAAACAACGTAGCTGCAAAAGCGACGCGTCGTAGCAACTAGGCGTGTTGAAACGTATACTCGTCATCATACCCACTACACTGATTCTTTCACCGACGGTCATAGTCATAAATACCTTATCCTGGTCACTGACCTAATACAGGATGAATGACCAAGAAAGAATCAGTGACACGAAAAGAAGTAGAAGAATCACACTCATCATTTCAGCCTACCACTCCAGAACCCCCCATACGTTTCCAGCGCGACTTTGTACGTCCTGCACCCAAACAATAATTTGGGGAGATTTGCCCATACTTGCCACGCTGGGCATGCGGGTAGGCGAGTGCTGCCCATTTCTAGCCTTTTTTTCCTGAGTCAAAGATAAAGCAAGCCAGGGGGCTTCATTAAATTTTGAGTTTGACTTTTAGGGGGATGTTGTTCATTAGATGTAAGGATAAAACAAGATAATTCAATTTCAGAGCGTGTGATTCCTGTGAAGAATGGTACCACGGTGACTGCATCAATATATCTGAGCGAGAGGCCAAATACATCAAGAATTACTTCTGTGAACGCTGCCGGGAGGAGGATCCCACTTTAAAAACCAGATTCAGACCGCAGAAGAGGGAGAATGAAGGGGATGCTGAAGGTAAGTTGATTTGAAATGCAAGTTAGGGTAGCCCATGGAACATGTTATTTGATACATCAGCGGAAGCTGCTCGACTACAAATAAATACATTTCTGCTGGAAGTTAGACATGGGGCCCAATTCTACTAATTCAATGACTTCAAATGACAATGGGCAATGTCAAAATGGCTACTTTTGACATGTTGAGCGCCTTCAGCAACCTTCAGTATGGTCATTTCATGGATGGGTGACCACTAGTGGCATTATCAGCTAGTGTTTCAGTACTTGGAGGCACATTAAAGTGTCAGTCCCTCAACCCTTCAGGCAGCCTAAAAACTCAATTACCAGGGTTGGTTCCACCGCACTAGTTCTTTGTTTGCCACTTTCTCATTCATACATACTATCTAGCACACTAAAAGGATTAAGTGGTTCCAGAGGGCCAACATACCTACTTCAGCCTGGATACTGACCTGCAGGATGACCAAGAAAGGACAAAGACAAGTAAAACAAGCTTGGTTAGCCTCTGACTGACAAAATAAATTGCAACATTTGTTTCAGGCCGAGATGACAATAAAAAGAAGCGTAAAGAGAAGGACCATTCTGAGAACAAGTCATTTAAAAGGCCGAGCAACCGAGATGGGTGTGGTGACTGCCCAGGATGTCTTCAAACACATGACTGTGGACAGTAAGCAGGATATCACATTGCAAATGCATTATGAAGGGACTTTCTATCTCTCTCAAACAATAAATTGATTTTGCAGTTGCGAAGCTTGTGAAGACTCGTTCAAGTACGGAGGCAGCAATAGATCCAGTCCCAAATGCAAAGTCAGGATATGTGTGAAGCATCGTATGAAACCTATCAAACAATCCAGGTACCTAAAACCCTTTGAAACTATGGTAGATACTGATCTACATACAGACAGGCTGGTCAAACATAATACATATTACTATTACCTATATTATATAAATAAAAAAAAAATAAAAAAAAATTGCCTTTATTTCCCTCTAGTTACATAGAATACAAAGATATATATATATTCTGATATAAGTATTAGATCATTCATTAATCACAAAATATTAATCAACTTAAATGTACGTAATAATTAACGTGCATTTCTTATTATAATAATTATTATTTTTCATTCAATTTGGTTTCATTTTTATTCATTATTTTTATTCATTAATTTGCAATTCATTCATATTATCTATGTAGGTATTTACATTTTATAATCTTCATTGTTTATTCAAGGGCTATCCATTGCCTATATTATTTAGAGATCCATAATAAACAGGATGATTACATAATATGTATGCTATCCCAAAAGGGGCTTATTCTATACCCAGTTGGCAATAAAGTGTGTTCTACAACTTAGTAAATTCGTAATTTTTCATTGAAAAAACTGCAAAAATCTGCTATTTTGGGGTCAGACCAGTTTAAACTCTGAATCTGCTGTTTTAGGTAGTAATCATGATGCCGAACTAACTACTCGTACGTTTAGTAATTAGTTATAACAATTATAAAAATTCCAAATCCAGCTAATTTGAGAAAGATAAAGAAAAAATAAGAAAAGAATTATGGGTTTCTTGTCAATGTAATTTCTTTTTAATAACCTTTTCAATAACTCCCTTCAGGATGGTTTACATGTAATTAATAATATTGTATCTTTCTAAAGAAATTGTTCTATAAACACATTATCCTGATACTAACCAGTTGTTGTTAATTTTTAAAACTTAATTCTATACTAACTGAATATTTACAACAGCAACAGAAAGAAGAAGCGCGACCATCATGAGCGCGAGACGTACGAGCCGGAAGAGAGCATCTCTCACCTGCAGACGGCGGCGCCGCGCCAGTGCTACGGGCCGGCGTGCGCGCGCGCAGCCTCCTACGCCAGCAAGTACTGCAGCGCGCAGTGCGGCCTCAGCCGAGCCACCACTAGGATATACCAGGTAAACACTACGATATACCAGGTACCTAATCACTAGGATATACCAGGTAAAAGCTAGGATATACCAGGTAAACACTACGATATACCAGGTAAACACTACGATATACCAGGTACCTAATCACTAGGATATACCATACCAGGTAAACGCTAGGATATATCAGATTCATCATCATCATCATCATCAGCCTGTATTCATATATCAGGTTAAACACTAGGATATATCAGGGAAACATCATAGCGAAAGTAACGACGTCATCTGACGTCATCGTTTCACGTCTCGTTTGCACAATGTGATTTTGATTTTATAATATTCCTGAAATTGACGTTCCGCTCTCGTTTACCCCTTTGTGGTCTCTGTCGACCCCTGGGGGTTGATATAGACCACTTTGGGAATCACTGCTTAAGGTACATGGATGATCAAATAAGACAACGAGTCGTCACTACGTATTTTTATAAAAGAGACGTTTCATCAATATATGGAGCCTGGGCCTGCACTGTGTACACTACTCTAAAATATGGCTAAGCAATAAAGTAAACGTATTTAATTGGTTATTTTATTTAAATTGACTTCGTTCTAAGGTACATTAAGATTTTCTTCGACAAAGAGAGCAACACACAGTGCTAAAAAAATATAGCGGATGGACGTGCGTGAAATGTCATTTTGACAACCTACATTTAACTGACAAAACAAAAACATCAAATCAAACAACATGACATGAAAAATATGTCAATTTCATGTCAAACGCCAATTATAAACCAACATGGCGGCCTTCAAATAGTGTTCACATAGTAAAATACTTACCAAAAGAACTATGCTTGTACCGTCGCATTTGTCTTCAAATTAATGAAATTGTATTTTTCTTGTAATCTCCTATTTTTTCCTAATTTTTCTATGTAGTGTAAATGGAACAGGCCCAGAATGAAATGGCTCCTTTAGTGACTTAGTGATATTACACAGATGTTTGTTCTGTGTCTGGGTGTTAAATATATATCTATTATGTATATCAGTCTCTGGTACCCATAGTACAGGCTATGCCTAGTTTGGGATCAGTTGACCGTGTGTGATATGTCCGGAATATTTATTTATTTATTTATTTATTTATTTTATTACCCAGGTACTGCCGCAACGGATCCAGGAGTGGTCGCTTTGCTCCTGCGTAGCTGAACAGAAGAACCGCAAGGCACTACGTATTTTTATAGATTTAGTGACTTAGTGATATTACCCAGGTACTGCCGCAACGGATCCAGGAGTGGTCGCTTTCCTCCTGCGTAGCTGAACAGAAGAACCGCAAGGCACTACGTATTTTTATAGATTTTGTGACTTAGTGATATTACCCAGGTACTGCCGCAACAGATCCAGGAGTGGTCGCTTTGCTCCTGCGTAGCTGAACAGAAGAACCGCGAGGCACTACGTATTTTTATAGATTTAGTGACTTAGTGATATTACCCAGGTACTGCCGCAACGGATCCAAGAGTGGTCGCTTTCCTCCTGCGTAGCTGAACAGAAGAACCGCAAGGCTTTGGAAGTGGTCCGCAGCGGCATAGCGAAGGCGCAGTCGCAGCTAAAGGCACTCGACAGGCAACATACCGACCTGGACGCTATAGTCGCGAGAGCTAATAACGCCACTATTGTGCATACGGATGATAAGGTTCGTTATTAGTTAGGGCCGAGACGGACGGAGTGGCGGCGAAGCGATTGATTCGCTAAACGATTGAAGCTCAACCTTATTGCTCAACCTTACTCTTTACTGAACAGAAAATCACACTGTATAGCTGTGTTCAGACGGCGTGCGATGTCACCCAAAATATGTATAGAATTTATTTTAAAATGATCCTTACATCTAATGATTAAAGTCAATTTTGGGTTTGACATTTGAGGGCGTGAAAGGAAAAGCCAAACTCGGCTTGGCTTTTCAGTTTTGCTTGACAGTTGATGTAAGGTTCATTCTGAAAGGAATTTCAGGCGTAACACGGCTCGAAGCGGTCCGACGCGCCGTTTTGCAATTTCACCCGTATCTAAAAGTAAATAAGTTGAGTTTCAATTGTTTAGCGAATCAGTCGCTTAGCCGGAACTTTGGCCGCTTTGTGTGTTTGCTTTAGTTGATCGACGGATTATGGTCGATGAGTGCTACCCCCGATCGTCGATCGATCGATGGTTCGACTGTTCCTTTCCACCATCGATTTATTGTATCGATCGACTGTCGATCGATTGCTGTGGTAACACGTCTGTGACCGACGCCTTGCATTCAAGACAAAGCTGAAAAAATGGCTAATTGACAAATCCCTTTAAAGGGTAGATGAACTATTTTTTTGATGGATGTACCTAAATACATACTCTAATGCAATGTTAATTAATGAATTGAATTGAATTTATGACTTATGAATGATTATTATGTGTTAACTTTGTTATGGTGTGTGTTATTATTATCGTATTATTATTAATATTATGAAATAAGTATGCAAAGAGACCTGTAACTCCCGAGTTATCAATAAAATACTATGACACCATTACATTCACAGGAAGCGGACGACGAAACATCAATGTACTGCATCACCTGCGGGCACGAGATCCACTCGCGCACAGCCGTCAAGCACATGGAGAAGTGCTTCGTGAAGTACGAAGCGCAGGCGTCCTTCGGCAGCCGGCATCGCACCAGAATAGACGGGCAAAGCATGTTCTGTGACTATTACAATCCGGTCAACGGCACCTACTGTAAACGATTAAGGGTAAGTTATTTTACTAACAACTATATTATATACGAGTATGTAAGGTATAGTGAGTAGTAGGTACATAATTTCATATGTAATACATTTTTAATAATGTAGTCCACAACGTTATCCACAACTTATGTATATGTATCATCATCATCATCATTTCAGCCGTACAACGTCCACTGCTGAACATGGCCTCCCCCACAGACAGAGCGAATTCCTATCATGTGGGAGGATTTGCCCATACTCACCACGCTGGGCATACGGGTTGGCGAGCGCAGTTAGAGCTATCGTTGTTAAAATGAGGGACGCTGCTGCCCATCCCCTAGCTTTTTTCCCTTAGTCGCCTCTTACGACATCCGTGGATAGGTAGATATGGAGGGGCCTATTCTTTAGCCGAGGCCACCACGGCCACGGTATATGTATAGCAGTAACAAAAAGGCCAACTAGAGGGCCCGTCATATAAGACATTTTTATTATTATTAAGTTCCGTTCTTCTGGCGATCACAATAGGACACCATAGCCACATAAATAAAAAAAAAGTTCCAATATCATCATCAGCCTGTAGAAGTTTATTTTTTTACTTATTAGCAAGTGGAAATCCATAGTCTCTGCCTACCCCTCTGGGAAATAGGCGTGATTTGATTAATTTATTTAGAAAACAGTATAACATCTTAACAGGTATCCCTAATAGTAGGTATTGATGTATGTTTAAATTCATTTTCTCAAAAGGTTATGTGCCCGGAGCACTTCAAAGATGCAAAAGTATCTGACACTGACGTCTGCGGCTGTCCCCTCGTCCGCCGCGTGTTCGAGCCGACCGGCGAGTTCTGCAGGGCTCCCAAGAAGTCCTGCCTCAGGCATTACCAGTGGGAGAAGCTGCGGCGAGCTGAGATAGATATGGAGAGGGTCAGGCAGTGGTTGAGGCTCGATGAGCTATTGGAGCAAGAGAGGAGTATTCGACTTGCGATGGCTTCTAGGTGAGTGGCATATTTTTTTGATTAAAGGTTGTATGATGCCCAACTTGGGATGCGGGTTCGATTCCCGCTGTGGGACAAATGTTTGCAAATATTTGTTCCGGGTCTAGGTGTTGTGGTAATGGTTGGTAGTAGTCGTTTCCGATAACCACGACACAGGGAACCCTAGTGTGGGGTCAGGACTATGTATGTTATTTATTTATGGTAGTGTCTGACAGTCTCAAGAGTTTTTACAATATCCCAAAAATGTTCGACTTGGGCAGAAATGGAACAATCTAATATTTTATAATATCCCGAATCGATTCGGATCGTAATTGATACGGTACATACAGGCACATGAGACTTAACAACGCGTTTCTGAGGGTGATGGACGCAATGCAATACCACATGGGCTGCATCCTAGGTTGTAGCTGTATTTAATAAAATATTATACAGCCAGTCTGTTAAATTATAAATAAAAAAAAACTAATTATAAAAGCTTCATGTAATTTATTTTCACTATTATCCTTTCATTGTCCACAGAGCGGGCGTTCTCGGTCTAATGCTACACTCTACCTACAACCACGAAGTAATGGAACGCATCGCCAAGGCCAATGAGAACGGGAAGCTCAAGGATCCCTCCTGACAGCGCGCCAAAAGAGACGCAAACGTCTCACAGACTCTGCGCGTCTCTCAGATTCCGCACATCTCTCAGACTCCGCACGTCTCTCAGACACCGCACGCCTCTTTGTCTCAGGTCGTCTCGCACACGTCGCAGGAAGATACGTCTAACACGCAAACTTCTAACTCTAACTAGAGTCCACGAAGGTAGTCTACCAGACGCAGCGGTTTAGTCTTTGTGGCCCTTGCTTTTAAATTAATAGTATTTAGTTCAAGAAAATGCCCTGAGTGTTTTGTGGCGTATACTCTAGTGCATAGGTAAGTGTAATTTTGTCTCATAGACCCCTTAGGAAGATACGTTAAACACGCGACTTCTAACTCGTGATTAGGTAAGATAGTAAGGTGTATTTTTATAAGGGATGTAAATAGAATGTAAGAGTACCATTATTAGTAAGAAAATAAAATCTGAGTTGATACATTGGCTTTTTCCTTACTGATAAGACCACGGGCACACGTAGCTTTTATTGCAGCACAGGGAACTAGCGACAGGAAAATTCGCCGCTTCTATTCGCCTGCTTTGTTACGCGCTTATGTGCGGCCCCGAAGCTATCTTTAAAAAGCTTCGTCTGACCGACGCTAACTGTAGTACCTATTAGCAAAGACAACATAGTAGAAAAATTCTACTATTAGGTAGTAAGTGGTTTATTCTGCGTTGGTTCGGTAGATTAGTTTTAACTTGGGTATTTAAGTTAACCTGTAGTAGGTAAAGATATTTTGAAGTCTTATTAATGTAATAGAAATTATCTCAGAAAAATATTTTTAAATAGCTACTAAAATATCATTAATCTCACCTTCACCTCTCGGATGTCGGTCAGACGATTCAACTAGGTAGGTCCAACTTCGACAAAGAGGTCAACCGACGAATCCAAATCGGATGGGCAGCTTTTGGGAAACTTCGTCATATCTTCTCGTCGCAGATACCGCAGAGCCTCAAGACGAAAGTCTACAATCAGTGCGTGTTGCCAGTGATGACTTATGGCACTGAGACTTGGTCGTTAACTATAGGCCTCATATACAAGCTCAAAGTCGCGCAACGGGCTATGGAGAGAGCTATGCTTGGAGTTTCACTACGTGATAAGATCCGAAATGAGTAAATCCGTAGAAGAACCAAGGTCACCGACATAGCTCTCAGAATTAGCAAGTTGAAGTGGCAGTGGGCAAACCATATAGCTCGCAGAACCGATAACCGTTGGGGAGTAAAGATTCTCGAATAGCGACCACGAACCGGGCGACGCAGTGTTGGAAGGCCCCCCACCCGATGGACCGATGACATTGTAAAGGTTGCGGGAAGTCGGTGGATGGAAAGGGCTCAAGACCGTTCGTCGTGGAACTCTTTGGGGGAGGCCTATGTCCAGCAGTGGACTTCTACAGGTTGTTGATGATGAAAATATAATTTCTTTATTCCAAATCAAACCCCAACCATCCCCCGTCAGTAAGTTGCTAAACACCCCTATCTGTAACAAGAGGGTGTCACGACATCCGTCACGGTTCCGTATATTAAAATCATATTAGCGTGTTTGAGCCGATTTTTCGCGTGTGTGCTCTGATGACAAAGGTTTTTATAATAACTTGGAATTGGATCACAAAGGTTTTTATAGTAGGTAAAGGAACTTTATTAATTTAATTTAGCTTACGAATCGGCTGTGAAACTTTCTTACCCGCTGACAAGCGCGCGCAATTGTTCCTAATTATATTCCACATAATACTTAAATGATTTATTGTTTAAGTTGGGAAATTATAATAAATATAAATATTCCGGACATATTCACACGGTCAACTGATCCCAAACTAGGCATAGCCTGTACTATGGGTACCAGAGACTGATATACATAATAGATATATATTTAACACCCAGACACAGAACAAACATCTGTGTTAGTCACAAATGTTTGTCCAGTGCGGGATCGAACCCGCGACCTCTAGCGCAGAAGGCAGAGTTACTACCAACTGAGCTATGAGGCCAGTCAGTAATTATCATCATCATAAACCCCACTGGGTGTTTATACAGTGTTTCTTCAATGTGTTGACAATACATTTTCAATTTTAAATAGGGAGCCTACTATTTTTGTAAAAATTTTTTGGGCTCTTGATGACAACACAAACTGGCTTACGGCTCACCTGATGGTAGTGTTCACGGTTGCCAATATACAAGATGATTCATATTATGTACCTACACCATCCCGTAGGTAAGGGGCATATTCTATTACTTAACAAAAATCAAATTATTATTTTTTTTCCCAGATTTTTCCCGATCTTTTTCAAATTAGCTCTTTTTGGCTTATCTAATTATTAAGCGTACGAGAAGTTTGACATCAAGATTACGAGAACATCTGAAAAATTTAGTTTGAACTGATTTGATCCGAACACAGCCGATTTTTTCATAGATATTCATTCTCAATGAAAAATAGCTTTTCTTTTTAAGTTTTGGATAGGTTCCCTCACAATTGCAACAATTAATTTAATTCTTTTTTAACTCCACAAATTAGTTAACATATCAAAACATATTTTACGCCACCCCCTTATAAGTGACACGTGCATCCAACCCCCGGCAGTTTCTACAACCCTACTACCCCCGTTTTAATATCCGCCCTCAGTAAGTAATTGAAGCGTGTAATCTATTCGATATGTTTTGCAAATCTCAATAATTAGACACAGCTAAACACCCCTCGTTATTTTGACTTTTTAAATTGTATAGACTTTTGTGGTAGGAACATCCTACCACATAAGTTCCTACTAGGAAGGCTGCCAAAGAGTGACTATAGTTAGAAGGAAGGTGGACAAACTACTATAGCCAAACGTTAGGCCCATTTCAGCTGGACTGTCCACTGCTGAACATTGCCACCCTCACAGATTTCCAGAGCGAATTCCTATCATGTGTACTTACCTAGGGAATTTACCCATACTTATTCACGCACGCAGGTTGGCGAACGCAGTTAGAGCTATCTTAGTGAAAAAGGGGATGCTGCTGTCCATCTCCTAGCTTTTTCCTTGTGGCCTCATAAGGCATCCACGGGTAGGTACCTACCTACATATGGATGGGCCTATTCTTCAGCCTATACCACCACGGCACGTTAGGCCTTACCTACCATTTTAAAATGTTTCGCTAGGTATAAGATATACCGGTCGATTTCTTTATTCATAGTGATCTTTTTTCAGTGAGGAGTTTTTTTTATGAATTTGATTGGACAAGAATAATAACCTGTGTAGATATATATATATAACTATTTATTTATTACACAAAAGGAATACAAATGAATGGTAGTAAATGTCTTAAAACCTATGTTAGGTTTGTCTAGACATTAGGTTCTCTTATTATATTGAATGTAAGAAAAATTATAAACAATCTTTACTTATTTTCTATGAAGAGCGAGCGCATGTAAAGATAACACCGTCACAGAACAGCTAACAGTATGTACCTAGTGCATAGGCACAGCAGGTAGGTACTATGAAAAAGAAAACTCAATAGTTTCACCAGATAATTACCTATAGGTAATATTAGGTACCTAGGTAAAGTATGCGAAATTTTCAAATCGAGACTTTAATAAAGCTGATGAACACCCCAAATAGAATCAGCAAATTAAAACTATACGTAACCCTCTGCGGATTTACCCTATCCGCACCAATTTCGCGTCAGATTTGACGAATCTCCCCAAATTGCCCAAATCAGACAAATTCTGCCTTTGTCCGGCGCAGTACAATGCGTGAAGTGAGACAAATCAACCATCTGCCCGTCTGTAATTGCATCGGGGTCACGCCTTATCGAAATCAGATTAGCAAATGCGTTTAGAATTGTCTGAATTCTCGGCTGTCACTGCAGGTGCATATTTGACTGGCCTCATAGCTCAGTTAGTAGTAACCCTGCCTTCTGCGCTAGAGGTCGCGGGTTCGATACTCTACCCGCACTAGAAAAACATTTGTGTGATAAACACAGATGTTTGTTCTGTGTATCTGTAATACTCGCCAACAAGACTACATATACAGGATGATTCACGTTTCATGCATTCTCTCCCAAAAGGGGTTTATTATATCAAAATAAATCATAAGTAGGTATCTAATTAATTTTATGCGAATTTTGTCTAATGTGCTGTTTTTGGCCTTTTTGACACCATTTGTCTATTGACTAATATTCAAACGTTAGACTTTCGAAGATTTCGACACCAAGATTGCTACCTAAAACAGCTGATTATTTGAGTTAGATAGAACTTATTTGACTCCAAACGAAACATCTGATTCTGATTGCAAAGTGGGTCCTTTACAACAATGCGTCGTCGCCCGGTTCGTGGTCACCATTCGAGACCTTTATTCCTCAACGGTTTTCAGTTCTGCGAGCTATAATGACCACTGCCACTTCAACTTGCTAAATCTGAGAGCTATGCCGGTGATCTTGGTTCTTCATCTTTCTAAACACTGCAATCCTTTTGTAATGACTGTCTCTGTTATAAAATGAACACGATCAACGGTAGCTTCTGAAATTCTGAAAACGGGAGTCGATACTGCAGATCCCGCCTTTTACGCCGGCTGCAGCCAATCAGCGTCCACCACCCTAATCTCCCCTTTTATCCGCCATTCACATCCAAGAAACCTGACGGTACTATGCTAGGGCTGCCACGCACGCACAGAATCCACATTTTGAACTTTTTGCTATCGTATTTGAGTCGAGAGTTCTGCAGCACGCAAATTTAATAAATTTCTCCCCATATTTTGGTGTAGCGCGTAGTTATAATATTTTGGTTCAGTACAAAATCGCATCCCGTTGTCCTCGTTCGCTCCGTTACAGTCAGAGAAGTTTCTTGGGGCTGGTGTTGTAGTTTTCTCTGGTGGTGTCGAAACGGATTCAAGATTCATTTCCCGCTGATGTCATACGGCAGCGAGACGCCGCACGTCTGGTCCAGCTCTGCGGTAAGTTGACCACACCCATCGCGGGAATCCAGACACTTTTTTTAATAAATATCTATATGAATATTCCGGACATATCACACGCGGTCAACTGATCCCAAACTAGGCATAGCCTGTACTATGGGTACCAGAGACTGATATACATAATAGATATATATTTAACACCCAGACACAGAACAAACATCTGTGAATCACACAAATGTTTGTCCAGTGCGGGAATCGAACCCGCGACCTCTAGCGCAGAAGGCAGAGTTGCTACCAACTGAGCTATGAGGCCAGTCAAACCTATTGAACACCCAGACACAGAACAAACATTTGTGTTAATCACACAAATGTTTGCCCAGTGCGGGGATCGAACCCGCGGCCTCTAGCGCAGAAGGCAGAGTTACTACCAACCAACTGAGCTATAAGGCCAGTCAAACAAGTCACTTGATTCCCCTTTATGCATTTCTCAAGCTTTAGATGTAGCTTTCTAGGTAAATTCGAAGGCAAGTGACATGTGTACGAAAGGAGCCTCTAAGAGGCGCACTTTATTCCTTTCACTACACTGATTCTTTTACCGACGGTCATAGGCCCTTTTCAATCTATAAGACAAAGAACTAAAGTCAAGGAGGTCTCAGTATACATAAAAAGGTTAAAATGGCGCTGGACGGGACACATACTAAGAGATAAAAGAGACAAATGGGCAAAAGATGTTACAGAATGGTACCCGCGAGATGGAAAGCGAAGGAGAGGCAGGCAAAGGAAGAGATGGGAAGATGACATAAAAGAGGTAGCAGGACCAGTCTGGAGGAGAATAACACAAGACATAACGGAGTGGAAGTCTTTGGAGGAGGCCTATGTCGTAAGGCAAGCTGATGAATAGGAATTAATTTAGGTACAATAAAATAAACAATCGCAATGTGGAAGATTTAATTAAGAAAAAAACATGAAAACAGTTATCAGCAATAAAGGCTTTTATTATTATTCACGTATATTTAATTAAAATCTCATTTATAAAATACATTTTTTACTACAAAAGTACATCTTAATATCAAAAAAGAATATCAAAACAACTATTATAGTAAAAAATATATATAAAAATGGAGAACCACGGACCGCGAAGCTCGGCTCAAGCGGTCGGTGGCTAGGGCTACAGAGAGAGGAACCTCCTGACTATGCGTGCCGAGTCCAGGATAACCGCCCTCTGTATCTGGCCCTTCACCCAGCTGTCTAGCGAGAGCCTCTTTTATTATTATTATTATTTTTTATAGGCCCTTTTCATGGCCACCATACTTTAAGCTGGTCACAGTATAACCAAAAAAGAATCAGTGACAAGCAAGCAGGTTCTAGGCGAAAGTGGGTGAACCAGTGCGGTTGGGGAAACCTCGTTGGTTCTAGTTAATTTCGTACGCATTTTTTTTCCTAAATTGTTTTAGAACTAGCTTCCACCCACTTCGCGTGGTACCTACGAAGATAAAAGGCCATATGCTATTCCAGACAATGATCTATCTGTGTGCCAAATTTCATTCAAATCCGTTCCGCCGTTTGGGCGTTATGGAACCACAAACATCTAAACATCCAAACATCCTCACAAACTTTCGCAGTATAATATTAGTAGGAAGTAGGATGTATGGATGGTAGGAAGGTAGGTAACCTTTGCACAATATTCTTAGCGTGTCAAGTAGACGGATCGTTGTCACGCAGGTATGGAGAGGCTTTAGATTTCTTGAGAGTCATCCATTTTACCATATTACCGAATATATGAATTGTTCATTCTCTGATATGCATACGAGTAATATGTAGGACACTATCTATTAATCCATTAATAATCTGTAATAATAATAATAATACTTAATATCTAAGAATGTTCTTTATTTACAGAAAGAAACTTAAAACTAATACAAGTTAATATTTACAAAATACACAAGAAACAGTTCCATAACGCCCAAACGGCGGAACGGATTTGGATGAAATTTGGCACAGAGATAGACTATTGTCTGGAATAGAGTATGGGCTACCTTTTATCTTCGTAGGTACCACGCGAGCGTAGCCGCGGGCGGAAGCTAGTATAATACTTAATTAATAATCTGCATGATTATTTATGAAAATAACTGTAATTGGACATACCTATGTTATGCAATGTAACGCTAAGGGTGAAATAAATGAATATGAATATGAATATTTACAAGATGAGTGGTTTCAGGGCAGCGAAGTGTCTCCATACGGGCCGCTGTGGGACGCGCCGCCCGCTCCGGTGCCTTACCCAGACATCTTGGCCTTCCCGCCCTCAGACTTGGGTAAGTGGATCTACTTCTTATTACTCAAACTCTTCATATTTTATAACATCCCCAAAAATTTCGACTACGACGGAATTGCTACGAGAGGTAGGGCACAGCGAGATTTTCTCGCTCTAAATTGGAGCAGCCCGCCTGGGGAGGTACCTCCGCCTTACAGAAGATCTCAGCCAAATAACATTATTTGTTTCAAATAGTGTTGTGTTCCTGCGGTGAGTAAGGTTGCCAGAGCTCTTTAGGGGGGGAGGGGTTCGGCAGGCAACGCATTAGCAATGCTCCAGGTGTTGCTGATGTCAATAGGCGACGGTAACCACTTACCATCAGGTGGGCCGTAAGCCTGTTTGCCTCCGTATAACATAAAAAAAAAAAAAACAAAAAAAAAAAAAAAATGAATTTGTAACTTTTTGGGATATTATACAATATCATAGTATTTTCCCTTAGTGGGGGTTTTCACTCGTCATCATCATCAACAACCTGTAGAAGTCCACTGCTGGACATAGGCCTCCCCCAAAGAGTTCCACGACGAACGGTCTTGAGCCCTTTCCATCCACCGACTTCCCGCAACCTTTACAATGTCATCGGTCCAACGGGTGGGGGGCCTTCCAACACTGCGTCGCCCGGTTCGTGGTCGCCATTAGAGAACCTTTGCTCCCCAACGATTATCGGTTCTGCGAGCTATATGGCCTGCCCACTGCCACTTCAACTTGCTTATTCTGAGAGCTATGTCGGTGACCTTGGTTCTTCTACGGATTTCCTCATTTCGGATCTTATCACGTAGGGTTTTCACTAATAAAATATAAAACCAAACTCTTGTTTTGTATTACTTACTGTAATCCGAAATGAGGAAATCCGTAGAAGAACCAAGGTCAGCGCCATAGCTCTCAGAATAAGCAAGTTGAACTAGCAGTGGGTTGGTTTATCTATACATATAAAAATTAAATTATTCTTTATTCTTTATTGTACACAGAAAACACATCCAGCGTGGCAATTCCGCCAGCGTCTGGGGACGCTTCCGACTGGTAGTGATCTGGATCAGTTGAGCTATCTATAGATCGTTTGTAACGGTCTTTAGATGGCTCAACTGTTTCTTGTGTATTTTGTAAATAATAACTTGTATTAGTTTTAAGATTCTATCTGTAAATAAAGTTTGTATTAGGTTAAAAACAAACTAAACGAAAGGACACATTTGTACATGACAAAGGCGAGCTTAACCCTAAAAAGAGTTTTCTTCCAGCAAACCTTTGAGGCTAGAGATAGGTGGTTATATATATATAAATTATCATTATGATTTTGGTTTAATTTGAGAGTAAGTATTTTCAGCTTAGGAAGTGTGCGCTACTGTGCTCAACGGCAACAAACGGTGAAGGAAAACATGAGAAAACCGACATATCCTAGAAACTGAAAATTCTAAGGCATCAACGAGCCTTTGCGAGGCGCCGTTTGAATCCTTCAATTTTCCTACTCCCCTCACGACGAATTAAGATACACAGGTACACAACTTACCCTTAACTTCAAACCCAAAACGAGGCTCACGCCACACTTCTTGACAACAGTTTGGTCGGCAGCGGGATGCGGTCGCAGCAGCCATCGGTCCACTCCGAACGGCAAGAAGGCTCGCCGTCGCGTCGCATCTGTCGCGCAACGTCGCGCCGCTAACATTCGGGAGAGAAGACGGATGTTCAACTTGAATGAGGCTTTCGATAAGCTGAGGAGGAAGGTAAGAACCAACTGCCCCACTATTAAGAGGATACAAAAATCAAAATAAATTGTCAAGTGGGCGGAGTGAAGAAAGTGACAGCGCTATGTACTATAATTGAATGCGGAAAGAGAGCAAGCGTTAGAAGGCGCTCGAAAGTAATCGACGTAAGCGAAATATAAGAAAATATCGATTATCTTAAAAACTATCAATTTTTTAAAAAAAGTGTCTTAGATTTAGGTACCTATTGCTATTGTCTAACACAATATTTAAAAAAAAGTTATTTTTGTTAGATAGTCTCAGAGTATTTTCGAAAAAATTGTGGCAAGGACCCAACTTTAAAAAATAAATCTATCGAGAAAAGTTTTATCAATCGCGTTTCTGTCTTGGATTTACGTAAATAAAATGCTCAAGTTATCTTTGTCATAAAAATCAAAACTGTGCGCTTTGCGATTATTGAGAAAAAACAATTCAAAAATCATATAGTAGATTATGCAACATGGGCTTAAAGTAGTGTATTATGTCAAGGGCGCTATATTGAACCCCGAGAACGAAGGATTCTATGGTTAACTCCTGAGCGGAGCGAGGGAGTTAAGGCAAGAATCCTGAGTACGAGGGGTTCAAGATCGCCCAAGACAAATACACATTTAAGCCCGCGATGCATACTCTACTTTTTATACTTTCTGCGAGGCAATTGAAAACAATGACTGTTAAGTAGACAGAAATGATTTTCCTGGAAGTAAGTTTCCAACTATACCAGAGGCTTCAGATTGTACGCATTCTGGAGTCGAATCAAAATCACTGTCGTCGTCACTTGACATTTTTTAGAAGTTTATTTGAATCGAAACTGAATTTCGGTGTAGATAACAGCACAGCAGTTTGAGCGCTTGGCGCCTTTTTTTCTTTTTTGTAGTCTATTCTGTAGTAGTCAGTTCGACATTCGAATACATCCTTCTTCGTGCGCGGGTGAAAATGAATTTCGTGAAAAGATTTCATGTTTTTCTTATTTTTAATTTGTAGGCAGTGCAAAGAAAATGTTAACATACAGCCTAATTAGAATACAATCTCATTGCACCCAAACATTTTTGAAACCAACCTCGATCAAGCACGACTACATGGGTTGCATTCCAAATTCAAATCACATTATGTCCCATGGGAAATAATGAAATTCAGTACAACATTATGACCCGGCTAGACCGTAGGGCTGTAATGACTTACTTTAGAAAAGGTTTGCATGACACATAATATGCCATTGACGAGCAGGTAGTATAAAAAAATAATTAAACCCTAACCTTAAGGCAAAAGATGCGCCTGTGTGTTGCTTTTGAAGATTTTTCTTTGACTTGAAAACCTCGTTCTTTTTGAAATCGGTTGTAAAGTCTGTGTGCGAAGACGACGCATTAAATCCTTTTATCACAATATTCACTGGCTTTCATGGCCATCATGCCGGTGTATGACGGTTACCACGTTAGTTTAGACTCTAAACTAACGTGGTAACCGTCATACACCGGCACGTGAGAGGTCAACTTGACTGTCTAAACTTTAGACAGTCAAGTTGACCTCTCAATAGTTTTCTGGTTACATAAGAGTTGAAACAAAGTGTTGGTTGGATACAAATGATACAATACATAATGGGTAGGTAAACATTTGTACTGTTTTATTAAGTCGCTAGCTTCCAAAATAAAAGGTAGTAAGCCTATGTGCTATTCCAGACTATAATCTAAACCTGTGCCAAAGGAGCCATTTCATTCTGGGCCTGGTCCATGTACACTACATAGAAAAATTTGGAAAAAATAGGAGATTACAAGAAAAATACAATTTCATTAATTTGAAGACAAATGCGATGGTACAAGAATAGTTCTTCTGGTAAGTTTTTTACTATGTGAAAACTATTTGAAGGCCGCCATGTTGGTTTATAATTGGCGTTTGACATGATATTGACATATTTTTCATGTCATGTTGTTTGATTTGATGTTTTTGTTTTGTCAGATAAATGTAGGTTGTCATAATGACATTTCACGCACATCCAACCGCCATATTTTTGTAGCGCTGTGTGTTGCTCTCTTTGTCGAAGAAAATCATAATGTACCTTAGAACGAAGTCAATTTAAATAAAATAACCAATTAAATACGTTTACTTTATTGCTTAGCCACATTTTAGAGTAGTGTACACAGTGCAGGCCCAGGCTCCATATATTGATGAAACGCCTCTTTTCATCCAGATCCGTTCAGCCGTTCTGGCGTGATTGAGTAACAAACAGCCATCCATCCGCACATTTGCATTTTATAAAACGAGTAGCATAGTCAAAATATGTTTATTTCAATAAAATCACAACCTCATCACTTTGAAGTGAGAATCTGTTGATTATCTTGATTTATCTATTTAATATACCTACTTTATTCTGTTTATAGTTAATAATTTTCTTCATAATTTAAGATACACCATCTTGCCCTTCTCTAATCTTTTCAGTCCAGTCCATCCTAAGGTTGCCTGGCAGAGATCGCTCTTAGCGATAAGGCCGCCCATTGTATTGCCGTGTAAATTTGTAATTGTGATCTTATGTATTATTTCCGTGTGGTGATCAATAAAGTGTTATCTATCTATATCTGTTTTACAGTTCTAAGATACCTACTACAGGATAGGTACTAAGGTTAATGCATGCCCGTGGTTCAAACCTAGATGTTTTAGGTCGGAAGGCAAAGGGCGGATCCACCCTTGTCGGATGGCGAAGTCTCTGCCACCAGGATGACCAAGAAGAACTAGTAGTAAGACCAACTTTTTTCCGTCACCCCAGGTGCCAACGTTTGCGTACGAGAAGCGTCTCTCTCGCATCGAGACGCTGCGGCTCGCCATCACCTACATCAGCTTCATGTGTGAGCTCCTGCACGGCTCCCCGCCGCATCACGCGCACCCGCCCATCGCCTCGCGCCATGTCTATGATGGAGAGGTTCCCTGGTGCGCTTAGGCATATTATGAAACGAGGTTTAAACATAGTCTTTTAGACTTTATAGCCTGGCTTTTATAACATTCCCTTAAACCTTGCGTAAGGTTAAGTCAGCATAGGTTCCACAGAACCGAACCTAGTACTCAGTGGCGGATTTGCAGTCTTGGCCGCTCTAGGCCTCAGGCCATTAGCCGCACCTATCTCAGCACCCATCATATAGACTAGGTACATAATGAATTTACTTTATTGGAAACTTTATCTAAATCGAAATCAGAAAAAGTAACTAGCATGATCTAAATCTGTTCGAAGCTGCATGTCTACTGTAGCTAGTAGTAAAAGTCTATGGCGCAGCCTTATATTTAGGTACTACTTTGCAATTTATTTATTTCTTGCTATCATCAGTGATTATTTTGGTCACGATTTGCCCCCTAATATCTGGCCGCCCTAGGCCCGGGCCTACTGGGCCTTAGGGCAAATCCGCCACTGCTAGTACTAGTCGTAGGTACTTACTGAACATTATTCTGTGGTAATGGCTAGAAAGGCTAAGTGGGCGGCGGCGTGGCGGAGTACACGCGCCTCAGGTAATATGAGCAAATGCCTGCACATAGATACCTATACCTACATATCGGATATATAAGCTTACATTGTTTCATATAGGTATATTTTTGATTAAATTTCTATCATCCCTCCCTCCCCCTTCCACCACCGGACAAGCAGACGCACAGTTAAATACCACCCTTACCTGTTCGACATACCACAGTGTCGAACGAAACGTTTCTGCTCCACATTTATTATAAGTACTGCCAAAGAGTGGAATGATCTGCCTGCGTCTGTTTTCCCGAAAGAGTACAATCTAGGAGTCTTCAAATCTAGGGTCAATAAGTTCGCTCTGGGAAAGCGTGCTCCATCTTAGGCCACATCTCACATGCAAAAGTGAGTTGGTGGCCAAACGCCTTACCATTATCAAAAATAAAAAAAAAATTGTTTCAAAATTAATAATAAGTAATAAAAACGTTTGTATCAATGCTCACGTGAAGACATAATATCTATTGTAAAATCGATATCATGGAGAAGCCACCGGCTCCTGAAACACAGTTTTTACTAGTTCGGGAGCCTATGGATTCATTTACTTGTCCAATATTTTATGTCAATAAATAGCTTTTTGTTTGTTGTTTAAAAAATTGTCGTACTTACGATTTTTTGTACCGTATTTCAATGAAAAATGGCATAAAATCTACTTGAGCTATAATTTATGCTCAACTCTAAGTCAACTAGGTATTGGTTTTACCTATGTTATTTTTGTATTTAAACATCTTTATAACATTATGCTTCATTCTCGATTCAGTTTGAGTACCTAAAGGTTCGGAATACAAGCAAAAAGCAAGTCTGTATTTTGCAACAGTTTTCAATCTCACAGCTTTTGAAGTGATAACCCACACTTATGTAAGATTATTATGACATCCCAGGCTGGAATCAAACGCGCGACCCTTCTCTAGATGCGCTGACCATTGCGCCATCGAGCGAGTCAAATCCTCGTCCGGTCGAAATTCTTGGCCCAGACGACTGGACGAAGAATTGAATCGGTTGAGAGGTTTGATTTCAATTGTTTATTGAATGAGTCGCTTCGCCGCCACTCCGTCCGCCTTGCCGCACGTCATAGCTTTATCGTGTATCGTAAACAAAACATTATTTATCATTTGTCGACATGTAGGTAAGGACTCATAGTTATTTTAGTAAATAGGTAATTTACACCTACGATTGTCTTCCATTAGTCATGTTAACTTATGTAATTAATTAAATAATTATTGTACAAGGTGATTCACAGTATGTATATTAACCCGAAATGGGCTTACTCTATCAACAAAATGAAAAGAATTTAAGCGAAAAAAAGTGCAAAAAATTCAAAGTTTTTTAAAGATCTTTCCCCAAACTTTTTAAAATCAGATGTTTGATTAAATAACGATTTTCCAAAAGTCGTTGAACAAACTTTCCCGCCAATTTGTTATAGAATAAGCCCTTTTAGGGCCACTTTTATGAACCACTTTGTGTAAAGATAGTGTAAACCTAATGCTATCCTCTAACATATGTATGTATGTTTATTTAAGTTAGTAACTTTGACTTCTGCGCTAGAGGTCGCGGGTTCGATTCCCGCACTGGACAAACATTTGTGTGATGAACACAGATGTTTGTTCTGTGTCTGGGTGTTAAATATATATCTATTATGTATATCAGTCTCTGGTACCCATAGTACAGGCTATGCCTAGTTTGGGATCAGTTGACCGTGTGTGCTATGTCCGGAATATTTATTATTTATAACTATTATTATTATATAAGTTATAATTTTATCTTAAAACGAATTTGTCTTTTACTTTATCCCTAACTCCCTAAGATCAGATCCTATTTTTAACCGATCCTATTTATATATATATATATTTTTTAATATTTTATTTTTCACTAATGGCAAACACAAGTCCAAGTTAAAGAAACTGCTGTTCAAAATCCAAATCATCTGGCCGGCGCTTCAAAAACAGAGTTACCTGCTGGTAAATAAAGAAATTAGTAGGTACCTATACCTACTAAAGTACTCTTTTACCAGATGTATCTACAGATCATCATCATCATCATCAGCCTGATGAAGTCCACTGCTGAACATAGGCCTCCCCCAAAGAGTGCCACGACGAACGGTCTTGAGCCTTCTCCATCCACTGACTTCCCACAACCCTCACAATGTCGTCGGTCCATCGGGTGGGGGGCCTTCCAACACTGCGTCGTCCGGTTCGTAGTCGCCACTCGAGAACCTTTGTTCCCCAACGGTTATCGGTTCTGCGAGCTATATGGCCGGCCCACTGCCACTTCAACCTGCTAATTCTGAAAGCTATATCGGTGACCTTGGTTCTTCTACGGATTTCCTCATTTCGGATTCTATCACGCAGCGAAACTCCGAGCATAGCTCTCTCCATAGCCCGTTGGGTGACTTTGAGCTTGTGTATGAGGCCAATAGTTAGCGACCAAGTCTCAGTGCCATATGTCATCACTGGCAACACGCACTGATTGTAGACTTTCGTCTTGAGGCTCTGCGGTATCTGTGACGAGAAGATATGACGAAGTTTCTAAAGTATCTACTGATAGTTCATCATTATCGACATCAGCCAGAGGTACTGCTGGACATTGGTCTGGACAAAGAGTACCATGACTCGCCTTAAGTTAAATAAATAAATGACGAACGGTCTTGATCCTTCTCCATCCAACTACTAACCGCAACCTTTATGTCGTCGGTCTATTGGGTTAATCAATTACAAATAGGTTCTAATCAATTACGTAAGTACCTACATAGTTTATGCGTAATATTTGAGTCATATCCCTAAGTAGAGCTTTCTCCTCAAATGACACCATTATAAAAGTAGGTATTGCAAGTCTGGTTTACTTTGTCAGTCGCTATGCTTCTAGTAGATCACAAGTAGTGTGTGATTTTGTGAATTGGGAATAGTTTTTAATAGTGGTCAAATATGCGGTGGAGTTTCATAATTGTGAGTATCTTCGTGTTTGTACCTAAACCTATAGTATAAGTTCTATTATAAATAGTAAAAGTATTTTTTATACGTCTTACACAAAAAAACCTACAGACGAATTGAGAACTTTCTTTTTTGAAGTTGGTTAAACATGTGCCCTGAGTATAATATGTATACTTACGAGCAGGGACTGAATTACCGCAAAACTGGGATACCCTTATTTTCAGATATGACGTCATATCAATAATATATCGGTATCCAAAAAATATCGGTAGACAGAATTATGGTATCACTATTTTATGGTATTGAAATATAAGGGTACCAAAAATAGAGGTAAACCGAAAAATATTGATATAATAACGGTACCGTTATTTAACCCAAATATTCCTGCATCCCCCACGGCAGCGGCGCACACCCGCCGGTGCGTATTAAGTGAACTTGGCTTTGGAAAAAGATTATTTTTTACTCCCGACGACAAAATTTTACAATTCGAACGACGACACCCCCCAAGCGGGGCCTGTCGCCTGCTTTCGTCTCGTGATTTCGGTACCGAAATAAGATATGGGTTAAATAACGATACCCAATGAAAAGGTTGAGAATATGATATCGCTAATTGAGGCTGGTTAAATACCGAAATTTAACAACCGTTTCAAGTCTCTGCTTACAAGTGCCTTATATACTTATTATTCTTTCAGTGTCTTCTCCTAGTAAATGCAGTGCTTGCAAAACCTCGGCCCCGCCCCAAAAGATATCTGGGTCACATCAAAAGTCTTTTCTTGAATAAATTATTTGGCTCCAATAAAGTCGTCATCGCTCAGCCAATCCTCCCAAATAATGAGACATATCAACTGTTCAAGATTCCTGGGTATAATGATATTGTTATCAAAGTCAGCAGAAAAGACAAAACAGAAGATACATCGAAACCGGACAAAGAAGTAGATGCTGTAATAGTGAAGCCAGAAATTGCTATCATTGGGTCATATTTGGGAACAACAACGCAAAAAGAGACCCTGCTTGCGATAGAAATGGTGAAACGCTTGCTGGAATCAGGCATACTGAGTGCAGGACGAGATATAAAGGAGCTAGTGGTTCCTATGATCTCACAGCCTCCACATCTGGAGTATTACGAAGATCAAAATGTCCAACCTTTAAAGGTATTGACCCAAGAACAAGGCCGTGTGTTTGTGCCAATGGGTGTACAGCAAGTCGATAATCGCAACGCATTCCCCCTGTACCCAGTTGAATATCCACCTCTTATAGTTTCTCCTGCAGTAAAACTCACGCCCGTTCAATCTAAATATTCTTACAAACAGAAGGGTCCGGATGCTGATATGACGTACGAATCTTATAACAATGAAGATGTGATAGTGACGAGGACTGAGAAGGAGCCGCCTTTGCCTCAGTTTATCAAATTGAGGATCGCGGATGCGGCAACGATTGGTGCTAATCCATATGCAATCAGACAGCATCTGGGGATAAATGGTGCTCCGGTTCCTATTCCATACTATGTTCACCCAGATATGATGATGCAAGGAAATGTACAAGGACCATACTTATCAAATAACCTACCTAAACCAATCAGAAACGAAGTAGCTCAACCTGAATTCATGCGAAATAATATTTACGGAGGTCCATTAGTGGTTGATAAGATCCCCATCTCGCTTTCTGAACCATTGCCCGTTGGCGCTGTTAATAGCCCTTATCAATTTGTGAATACACATCAAATTGTTCGTTGTAAGGAAAAGATTGTTGGTAAAATGTGTCCTCGTGAAAATGTACAAGTGAAGTTCAATGATCAAAACGTTGCATCCAAATCTGATAAACCAAAACAATCAGAAGAAACTGTTAGTAAGAATGAAGCTAATAAAGAAAAAAGCAACGCTAATTCTTATAGTATCGCAGTAAATGATTTTCTTAAAAATCATTTGGTTAATGGGCAGCTTATGTCTCAATACGCTTACAAGCAAATCAATCATCATAGTCATGACAATTACACAGAAGTGAGAGTTGGTGAAGCTCCACAATTAAAAGACATCACAGCAACACGAAATAACAATTTACATTCAGATTATGTTTTTATACCGCCTAAAGACGTAGACTCATCAATGCTGAATGCATTGAGTCTTAATAATGACAATGATATTGGCACAGCCAGAAGACAAGGCGATGAAAATGCATTTATTTCAAAAATCAAAACAAATCAAGGCATGCATGTACCGTCCCTAAAAAGTAATGGAAGGTTGCAAGAAGATAATTTGAGACAAAATCCTATTGTAGTCTCCGAGCAGATTTATACTGAGCACGAAGATAAGAAATCAATCACAGAAAGGCCTAAAACAGATGGAGCTTTTGAAACTAACAAAGGCAACTTTGATGAAAATAGGGGAAGAGGAGATATTCCTACAGGCGCTACATATTAGTAGATATACTTTTAGTTTTAAATCAACGAAAAATTTGTATTTTAGATAAACATTATTTATAATATTATAAAAATATTGAATTAAAATTAAAATTTTGAATAAAATATTTAACAATTTGGTAAGCAAGCCTTTATTAATTCTATGGCGTCTTCGTCAGCGCGATTCGGGACTTGCTAGTTCTCTATTGCAAAACGGTGTGAAAAAAACTATCAATTTGCAGAAAGATAGTATTTTGACAGCTTTTCTATTGAGAACTAATATTTTACACAAAAATACCTACAACGTGACGCGAGTTAGGTAGTTACGCATTAATAAGCTCTTGTAATTCATAAGTATTTATTTTTATATTAACTTTTTTTAACATTAAATTAATGCTTATTTTTAATACACTCAATTAAATAGCACATTTTTTGATAGCACTTGGTACAACAGAATAGCTTTAAAGAATTTCTTGTAAACACCGAATTTCCTGTAAATATTTTAGTAAATGCTGGTTTTTCCAAGGGTCCATATAACTCATCGTTCCATTACTCTTATCTATTTTAGTGTCCACTGTGCGAAGCGTTTCAACAATTTGGCCTTTCAGAATAGGTAGATTTATTTACAACTATCTAAACAGTGTAATTAAGATATCTAAGTAAGTACCTACTTAGTATGTAGAATTAACAGCCTCGAATTCTTGTGAGGCGTTTTGAGACCATAAAAAGTATGTTTGTTTATTCGGACATAACCAAAAATAATAACCAAAAATACATACATTTTCGTTGTTATTGTAGATACAGAAGCAATAAATGAAAAATTTTGATAACATCATTGAACGAGGCTCGTAATTTCATTTTATTTTCTAGCCTACAAAAATTGATTTTAAAATCACAATCAGTAAAATTCAATAATAATAATTATTTTATCTCTCAGTCAAACTGTCTCTCTATTACCTACTCCACTTTTCTTCATTCACTCACACAGTAGGTAGGTACATTTTTAGGTCCAATCAGACGGTACTTTCTATGAAAACTTTGCGCGACATCTAGCGGGTATTAATTAAATTTATTGAACACTGTAAAAACCAACTATAAAATTGGTTTCCGTTGTATTTGAACAGATGGCACTGATTTAAATTATTTTAGGTTATTGTGGTTCCTGGACTGTTTCATTACACCGCGCTTTCCCTATGCAACGTGAGTGTGACATCAGGGGGAGGTTGCTCCCACCGGTCCCAGATGTTAGGCTTCCGTCTTCTGTCGATAGTTGGCGCTGTTTCGTTGGAAGCTTCGGAGTAGCCGCTACTGTACGATCGGAGGCTGCAAGATGCGTGGATCTTGTGTTCTGGAAAGATACATAATTGTGTTTAAAGAGCAGGATGGTTCTTTGTGAAGGGTCCGTCCGGGGAGCCTAGCCGGGAACGAATACCTAGTGACTTCATGATAAAAAATAGGCTCACGACTTTTATCCCCAAGTATAGGCAACCTCTCAGACAGATATCCAGGCGATCTGCAGAGCTATTTTAAAACATGAAAGATTAATTCCAAGACGGAAAATAGGCCCATTCAAATGGGCATGCCGGCTGCTGGCTGGCATAATGTGTAGAGTTCGCGCCACGAGTAAAGTCCTCCAGAATACGTCGCTCATATCTCGCATCTTCGCTGTCAAAATATCTAAACGCCATCAGGAAAATGACATTTTTGTATGGGAAAGAAATAAGAACGCTGTTAAAAATAAGATGCTAACATTTTTGTGAGCGATTTACGAGCGTTCGACCCTGATTATTTGTGGATTATTTAGATCCTATTTAGGTAAGCCTTTTGTCGAACTAGCCACTTTGATCTTGTTTTGTCGAACCGGCTACTTTGAACTTGTTTAATCTGTGGTTTGTCTTGGAGCTCTCATCTCAAATTAATTTTATTTTAGGCATGTTTGGGCTCGGACCTCCAATACATTTAGGCTTGTTATTCAATTTAAAAAAAAAAAAAAACATTCATTTGTTATGTTTTTGGTTTGGTTTACCTCCTCCTAAAATATCATGTAACAACCGAAAACTTGCGCTTCGGTGCTACAAACCGACGAATATCTTAAAGAATTTCGGTCCGGCAAGGGGTGGCTCGGTAGCGTAGTGGTCAACGCATCCCCGTATTTGTTTTTCGAGTCGATTTTGGGCGTATGTTGTGATGTCTTTCTAATATTAGGTATAAATGTTATAATCAATTGCGAAAGTGTGTGAGGATGTTTCTGATTCAATCACGCCGTAACAGCTCAACCGATTTGGATGAAACTCGGAACAGCTATGAGTTATAATTACCTAAAATAGCATATAGGTTGTACTTTTTATCATAATTCCACACGAGCGAAGCCGAAGGCGCAAGCTAGTTATCCTATAAAAATCTTAATTCGTCACGTGGACTCTAAATCAAACGAATGAATGAATGAATGATGAACGAATGACGTACCAACCTCCAACGTTATCCAGATAGTTCCTGGCAACGTCGTCTAACTGTAGCACCTGTATGACAGGCTGGCTTGTCTTGGAGCGTGGCCGTCTTGCGAGCCGCACCAGCAGGTACGTCGATATCGCGAACACGGCTACCAGGATAAGAGCTCCTAGGGAGATGCCCACGTCTTTTTCTAGGAAAACTGTCGAAAGAAAATACTTTTAAAGGCGGTATCAGAAAATGGGAAAAAAATATGACGGGGATGTATGATTTAGCTCTGGACTTAGTCTTTTCAGACTTTTTGACCTTAGTCAGTTGTGCAGGTAGTGACCATGTGTTTCCTGTGGCCGAGTTAGAGATGGGCATGGTGCTGGGCATGCCTACTCCATCTTAACAAGTCCCAGGCACTACAGCGTGAAAACAGGGGAGCGGAGCGAGCTTCAAAATTTTCTACTTTGGACGTGAAAGTGATGATGAGTTACGTCACGTGCGCTTAAAAGCAAGGCCGCCCTCCAAAATACACCACAATTATGTGATACCCTGACGTGCGCTACCTGACCGTTCACGGCAAAAATTGGGTACGCCAGTCACTTAAGGGCTAAACATCAAAGCCCCTAAACTTGATATTCATAGATTCCAAAGTCCAAGTCACTGTAGCCGACAATGGCTAGGTGGATATAATAACTTACTATGATACCACGGAGGAGCAGCAGCTTGGAGCAGCGTCTCCGTGGGCCTCAGTAAAAGCGCCCTCGAGCACCCGTATCTGTTGCACGCCATGGCGCCTGCCTCGTCCCCCTCCCGCATGCGGCCCACGCCCGCGCGGACCAGCCACGCGCCCTGCGCCATTGCGTGCCCGCTGCCGAAGCCCATGGAGGCTCGCCGGTCGAGGACCAGCGATGTGTTGGTCGTGGACATCTTCCATACGGAGACTTCATAGTAGGTTGCGTTTTCCACTGGAAAAGTCGGCATATTTTTAGGGCCGTACCTTAAAATGGACGGGACGAACCTTTATAGGTTGTTGTCTGCTGTCTATCTGTCCGTATGTCCAGACATTTTTTTTATCAGAAACGACTTGAGGTTTTTAGGTAATTAGGTAATTGCTGGAAAAAAATAACGTAATAAAACGATTCAACACTTTTAAACGTAATTCTAATATTAAAATTTCCCCCACTGACTGATCATTGTTATTTTATTACTGTCCAAGCCCATGTAATGGTACGGAAGCCTCAGGCTGCGAGTCCAACTCGCACTTGACCGTTTTTATCCGAATACCGCGCGTGAAAAGCCGCGAGTAGCCATTAGTGTCATATAATGATTAGGTACCTGGTATACATCTAATCTGGAACTCCCCAAACTCAAACGCGAGATCACACTGCTGCGGCTGCTGTGGCCTCAGGTTCTCAAAGCTAAAGATCTTTTCACACTGCTCTTCCTGACTTGCTATCCCGTTACTAGCTTCACAGCTCGCTTTTAGCGTCTCAGCTAGAGGGCCTGTGATCTGGCTTAGGGGCAGAATGGGGGAGCCGGTGGTGAGGTGTTGGACCTCGAAGCCTTGGGGCTGGACGTGCCAGAAGTAGGTGTCGGGGACCGGAAGGGCTTTAACGTTGCAGTTGATGGTTTCTTTGTGGAGGGTTATGCCTCGCTCGGCGCACTCGGGAGGATCTGGAATATGGTCTAGTTTTAAAATAGTAAAACATTTAATCAAAACTGCATCTCAATATTTTCTCACTCATAAGTGATATAAGTGACTGGGCCGTGGTGGGCCCAGCTGAAGAATAGGCCCTTCCATAGCTACATACCTACCCTTGGATGTCGTAAGAGGCGACAGGGATGGGCAGCAGCGTTCCTTATCACCAATAGCTTTATTCGCCGACCCGCATGCCCAGCGTGTAAGGTATGGGCAAATCCCCCCCAAATGATTGTTTGAGTGCAGGCCATTTCAAGCCGTACAAGGTCAGGTAAGTCGCGCTGAAAATCTATGGGGAACATTATATACATAAGTATAATAGCGTCCACTGATGAACATAGGCCATGTTCAGCAGTGGGCCCCCTCGGCTGAAATGATGATGATGTCATAGAGATTGGCCTGAATCTAGCAACTTCAATTATTTAACCTAGGAAGGGTCTATTCCGATCGGATCCTGCTCCTCTTCATCCACAGCATCAACGGGGATTCTCGAACAATGTTGCCACCAACCCAGGGTCCTTCTCCGTTACTTTAAGGAGTTGGGCTGGCTGGGGTGAGGTCAGCAGGGGGACAATGCACAATACACCCCAACGCGGGACGTCAGTGCAGATCTTATTCCCCCATTTAGAATTAGAATTAGAATTAGAAGGGTCTATTCTGCAGCCGGGACCACCACGTCGCATCTCTATGACAATTAGACGTGAAGACAGCACTTCAAATACTCACAATAAACAGTTATACTGATATGGTCCGCTCTTGTCTCGCCGATGGTGTTTCCAGCTGCGCAGGCGTACCGCCCCGCGTGCAACCTGTTAGCTTCCTCCACGTACAGCCGCTGGGAGACGATATCCTCGCCCCATATGCCACCTCTCTTTATTTCTGTATCCTGGAAAAGAAGAGAACTTTTGATTCGGAAAAACTACCGACAACCGTTGGGGAATAAAGTTTCTTGAATGGCGAACATGAACCGGACGACGCAGTGTTGGATTGAAAGGCCCGATGGACCGACGATATTGACCGATTGACCGAAGGTTGAGGGAAGTTTATGGAGAAGGCTTAAGACCGTTCGTCGTAGTACTGGTCAACTGACTAGACACAACAAGCGATGTCTGGTAAAAGTTGGTGCTTCGATGATCAATGAGGCAATTAGGTTCGTTTTGAAATTTATAAACAAAGCTCTTTCATATTATGACACCCTACTTCATATATTTGTATAAGTTCTTTTTTGAAAAACCCCCTTCTGGCCCCCTATATCTTAGCGACCGCATGGCCGATTTAACTCACATTCTTACCAGTGAATTTTTTGTCACCTGTTGTCCTACTAAAATCCATGGAACTCAGATTGACGGTTCGAAAGTTATGTTCTAACAAATAAATTTATGTAAGTACATACAACGCCAATTCGCCCAAAATTGTTTGAGAGATCTTCTCTTGTTTCTCTAGCTCGATCAACAACAGTTTTCCGAAAATTAAGAGTCGTAAGCCCGCAGTCCTGGTTTCCGCAATTCAATCAGCCAAGTTTGCAAACTAGTTGTCGGCATGGATACTTTGCAAGCAAACCAAACCGTCCGTTCGCAGAAGTTTTAACAAGACTTGGTTATCCTTAGACTAAAAACTATTCAGCAACTTCCCAATCGATACATGGTGCGGTAATAAACGAGCTTACTCACTTTGCTGTTACTTAGCTCTCAGCAAAGTTGACTTGTTGAAATACCACAAGTTTTCCGTGCGGCCGTTCCTATGCAAATACATATAGACATTTGCAAATGATTAAAGTTTCTGAATAGTTCCTAATGGAAAACTTAGATGTTTTTATGTAATAATAAATAAATAAATAAATAATATTCCGGACATATCACACACGGTCAACTGATCCCAAACTAGGCATAGCCTGTACTATGGGTACCAGAGACTGATATACATAATAGATATATATTTAACACCAAGACACAGAACAAACATCTGTGTTCATCACACAAATGTTTGTCCAGTGCGGGAATCGAACCCGCGACCTCTAGCGCAGAAGGCAGAGTTACTACTAACTGAGCTATGAGGCCGTTGTAGTACCTATTTAAAAAACAATTATGGCATGGAATAACAATAAAAATAATTTTGGAATGTATAAACAACAGTATAGCTCGCAGAACCGACAACCGTTGGGGAACAAAGGTTCTCGAGTGGCGACCACGAACCGGACGACGCAGTGTTGGAAGGCCCGCCACCCGATGGACCGAAGACATTGTGAAGGTTGCGGGAAGTCGGTGGATGGAGAAGGCTCAAGACCGTTCGTCGTGGCACTCTTTCGGGGGGGGGCTATGTTCAGCAGTGGTCTTCATCAGGCTGATGATGATGATGATGATGATGAAACAACAGTTTGGATTTTCTCCTAAAAATGATTTAATTTTTAGAGTTCTAAAATCTCGATAAATACTATTAATTTTCTGTAGCCACTTCTAGCCACGGGCGGAATTAGCTCGCAGCGCAGTTGTCACAGATGAATAAATAGTAACTTAGGACTTATGTCAAGTGGCGATTTTTAATAAAGGTAGATTTACAAATATTGTGTGTTCGGAATGAAAAGACATTTTTATCAAAATAAAATACTTATAGCCTATGTTACACAGGGATAATGTAGCTTTCTATAAATGAAATAATTTTTAGAATCGGTTCAGTAGTTCCAGAGATCAAATCCAAAAGAGATCCCTACTTACAAACAAACCTATTAATAATATTAGTTTAGATAAGCAGATCAGCGCCATAGTTATCTACAAGACATCCACGATAGATGCGATCTTCATCACTTCTTAAATGCTTGTCAAAGGTAAGGTAAGGTACCTACTCACATTGAAAAACCACATGAACTTCTCAACAGGCGGATTGGCTCGGCCGTCGCATTCCAGATGCAGGGGGTCCAGCTCCACCACCTCGTTCATGCTGCCGTCTCCAAGCTTTATCACTTCTAGGATCGGGCTGTCTGAAAGCCAAATAGGTCGATATCTTTTTTTTCCGGACATATCACACACGGTCAACTGATCCCAAACTAGGCATAGCCTGTACTATGGGTACCAGAGACTGATATACATAATAGATATATATTTAACACCCAGACACAGAACAAACATCTGTGATAGTCACAAATGTTTGTCCAGTGCGGGAACCGAACCCGCGACCTCTAGCGCAGAAGGCAGAATTACTACCAACTGAGCTATGAGACCAGTCAGTCTTTAGTAGGTACTTATAGCGTCAAGTGTACCCGCCCCCCAGGTGACAATGATTTTAATAGCATTGGTACGCTTGACTGATTTTCATTACATTCTTCAATCAGGCTAAAACTGCTTGATTTGTTTGACTTGCAGTATGAATCATTTTTTGCCACTAAGCCTAGAAGTATCAGGCAACAAACTTTGCTTATTTTATTGAATTGCAATGTGAATTCTCACAGGCAACATTGAGTTTGATAGCATAAGCCTTAGTGGCTGTTTTTCGCGTCTAAGCCTTGAAGAATCCGGCAACACATTTTGTTTCTTTCATTGACTTGAAATTTAAATACTCACAGGTAACATTTAGTTTGATAACATCCGCCTTAGTGCCGGTACTGGGCGCCATGGCCGGGTTGGTGGCGAGGCACGCCAGGGTACCTCCATTGTCGACCACTGCTGCTGTTAATTCCAGGAACGATACTGCGGTTTGCGTGCCTTCATCCCAGCTCTAGAAAATATACAAGAAATATTTTCATATTTGCCATTGAGAAATAATCAACGCTTAATGTATTGCCTAAAAAAATAAAGTCCCTTTTAAATTGCAATTAAAGAGGCGCCAGTGTTGACTGTTGTGCAAATTATAAATGCGATAGAATTTGTTGGGATTTCAGATTTTTCTCCGAGATCTACTTTCAATCATGTGTGGGGAATTTGCGACACGGGTTGGCGCAGTTAGAGCTCTCGTTCTTGAAATAGGGGACACTGCTGCCTATAATTTTTCCCTTAGGGGTCTATTCTTCAGCCAGGGCCACCACGTCCAGCAATTAAACTACAGTACAATTGACCATTGTGCACTCTGCAATACACTCGGCAAGCAACTGATGTCTCTACCTACTCTACTGTCAAATACCTGATTGCTATGATGCGTCAGATGCCGATGGTCCAGCATCCAGCTAATGTCTGGTTGCGGGTTTGACCCCCGCGCTGTGCACTTCACCATCGCCGTTACACCAACTTGTATGGAGTCACCTTCCGTGCCGGATATCCAGTGGATGGAGACGTTGTATGCTGGCACTAATTTTGTGAGAAAAAAATGATTTAATCATCATGGAAGAATTTGTGGCGTAGCTGGTCTAAAAAGTGCTTCATTTACGGTGGGTAATTAATTTTTTTTAACTATGGGTAGGTACTTACTTTCTTAATATGTCTTGACATCAAATGATCATTGATTTGTGGGTATTCGGAAATACACGTAACTTGGTATTTAAGCCTTGTTGGCCTAGTGGGAGGTAACTCGACTTTCGATCCGAAGGTCGTGGGTTCGACCTCGACCTCTGTTTTTATGACTTTTGTAGTCTCATCGTTCAATCTGTAACCTGTTTCCCCTGTGTACTTTGTTCTGAATAAATGAATAAATAAAAAAAAAACAAAAAAAAAGGACACCAATGAATTTTTCTGTTCGAAAAATGTTATGTGACTTAAACGGTGAAAGAAAACCAGTAAGTAATTCTTATAAGCGGCGGTGTACTTCACGTATGGAATACTCACTAATACTGCAAAAAAAATGTTTGGACGTGCCGCTGACTACCCCATTAGACATAGAATTAGATCATTTAAACTGTTAATGTTATCAGAAAAGCATATTTTTTATAAACGCACTCACAGTAAAGTTCAACCTCCAACGTAGCCACCACAGGTGGAGCTAGTAGCGTGTTCGAAGCTTGACACGAGAGGTCCGCCGCGTTGTTCCGTGTTAGAGGGAGATAGAGCTCGTTCTCCCTCACCTTCGGGATGTCGCTGTCTTCGTCTGACGCGTCCACTAGCGTATCTCCGGAGAACCAGCTTATGCGGGGAGGTGGGCGACCTAGAGCAAAACAAAAACTAAAGGCGGGCACACATTATTACCTAACACGTGACGCGACACAATGTGTCGACACCCAACATGCACCGTGCGCATAACCAACACCCATGACATGACACGCCAGCCATTTCTGAACAGTTAGCATACAGCAGCGGAAGTGTATGGCTGAGTCACTGACGCATCGCGTCGGGTGTTGTCTACAAGCACATTGCGTGCGCCGCGTCGGGTGGCGTGTTTCCCCCACCATCGACAACACATCGATCTGGCAGGTCTGGATCGGGAATCGGGTAGCGTGCGCATGGCGTCGCGTCATGTTCATAGTGTGATTCTGGCCATAGAAAATAACACAATTGGATTCGACTGAACGCGCGTCGCGTGTTAATAATGCCTTTAGTTAGACTCGTATCTATAATCGTTGTGAATGGAATTTTGAGGACCACATTGTTAAAGTTGCGGGAAATCGGTGGATAAAAAGGCTCAAGACCGTTCGTCATTGAACTGTTTGGGGGAGGCCTATGTCCAGCATTCGACTTCTACAGGCTGATTATGATGATACCAGGTGAAGTATGGCAATTTCACAGTGCGGTTTGGTTTTGTTGAAAGTCATATTATTTTTTTATTGACCTCGATGGTATACCTTTCTTTCTAATTTTTGTATCTGTATTTTTCTTGTGTACAATAAAGAATAAGGAATGGCATAGCGGGCGATTGTCCTTTTGGTGCGGGTTCGATTCCCGCTGCGGGACAAATGTTTGAATGATCTGCAAATATTTGTTCCGGGTCTGGGTATTGGTACCATGGTACTCGTAGTTTCTAATACCCTTGACTCAGGGAATCCTTGTGTGTGGTCAGGAATAGGTATGTAGTGACTGTTGGCTGCCAAATTCTCAGGGGGGTATTCTTGTGTGAGTTGTGTGATGAGCACAGTATCTCATTTAGAATTCCGTACCTATTCCATAAAACCATAAAGGTGACCCCTCTTTATCAAAATAACAGATGGCTGGAGTGAGGGTCATCTAAAATTCATACGAGGATAGTTTCGGTTCGCCTATTATTATTTCCGTACCTTATTATAACTTAACTTTAAAATCACTATGATTACATAATTAGGTTAGTCAAATCATAAATTTATATTTAACAAGCATGCGACCGCGGCTTTGCTCGCGTTGTACCTTGATAAAAAGTAGTTTACATGCTATTCTGGGTAAAGAACTCTATCTATTTCAAGTTTCATCGAAGTCGGTAGAGCCGTTACGGCGTTATTTAACAACAAACATCCAAACATTCTCACAAACTTTCGCATTTATATCAACTGGCCTCATAGCTCAGTTGGTAGTAACTCTGCTTTCTGCGCTAGAGTTCGCGCGTTCGATTCCCGCACTGGACAAACATTTGTGACTAACACAGATGTTTGTTCTGTGTCTGGGTGTTAAATATATGTATATCAGTCACTGGTACCCATAGTACAGGCTATGCCTAGTTTGGGATCAGTTGACCGTGTGTGATATGTCCGGAATATTTATTTATTTTTATTTGTTGTTCAATAACGCCGTAACAGCTCAACCGATTTCGTTGAAACTTGGGATAGATAAAGTTCTTTACCTAGAATAGCATATAGGCTACTTTTAATGTAGGTACCACTCGAGCAAAGCCGCGGGTGGAAGCTAGTAAATTTATATTTAATTTGGCTACCTTCAAACTGTGTTTTCGGTTCCGCACCTCATTATGGAGAAACGGAAACCCTGGGATCTCTTTGTTGTCCGTCTGTCTGTCTTTCTGACCGAGTGTCAAAGCCGAAGTTATAGCTTGAGGTATAAAGTTGAAATTAATATTAAATACTCCATAGCCTCAAGCCTACTTGATATCTCATATAAGATTCATTGCAAAATTATCCGTACCTCTACTAAGACAAAGACAGTTTTCAGTTTGAAATCCACAGGCCGTGGGTTCGAATCCCGGTCGAGCAACCAATGGATTTTGCATTCAGTAAAGTTATATTTATATATCAAAAATTATGTTTGTTTAGAAGACGAGCAAATCATTTTAAAATTAAGTTAACATGACATATCGCGCGGCTACAAACTCTGTAAAAAAAAATTATGGCATCCAAGAGGCGGCCCTTCAAAGCCTATTCTCATCCTAAAATACCTCGCCGACCGATCATATTATAAAACTTTAGGGTACCTACTTGCTGGTGACCTAAAATCTTTGGCATGAATTTACGGAGCAACGAACCGACGTGATTTTTTGCATGGATATAGTTAACGAGCCGGACTGATTATAGGGTACTTTTTATAGTAACTAGTTTGATTGCGACTGATGATGGTGATAATTTATTTATAAGAGTAGCCTTGACGGCTTTATGAGCTACTGCAATTTTAACATATGGCCAATACCTACAGTTCAAACCGATTCAGGAAATGGCAGTAATCAAAGTCATTATCGTAATGAACGAATACTTGTCTTGATCTAGTTCTGAGGTATTCAGAACTACATCAAGTACTCATATTGAATCGCAATTTGAATTATTACACAGATTCGGCGCGTAGACGGGACGTAAAACTTTTCTACGCCCCGTCTACATCACGTCTACACACCCTCTACACACCCTCTACGTACCATCTACGCAACCTCTACGTAACTTCTGCGCCTATGTGCGACTCGTCTACTCCCACGCTATGTCACGCTTACGCCACCTTTGCGCATCTTCTACGTATTGCCTGCATTGCCCTGTAACTACGCTTCTATTATAAAATTAACGAAGACGCTGCGTAGATGGTAAGTCTGTAGAGGGCGCGCAAAGGTAGCATAAATGTGACATAGACGGGGAGTAAACGATTCGCACACGGCGCAGAAGTCACGTAGAGGTTGCGTAGATGGTACGTTGAGTGTGCGTAGACGTGACGTAGACGGGGCGTAGATTAATAGTTCACACCGTGAAGGGCGTAGAGGAGACTTAGACGATGCATAGACTTTACGCAGGGGTTACGTAGACGGTACATAGAAGCGTCGACTCGATTTAGATGGGGCGTAGACGAGACATAGAGAGCACGTAGAAGTTACGTAGAGGTAAGAAAACGATACAGGCGACGTAAACGAGACGTGTATGGGCAGCTTTGTGTTTTCAATGTTTACTTATGCATGCAATGCTCATTTTACTAACGAACAGAATACAGAGATCTTAATAATCTTGAATCATCTCTAGCAGATGTAAACAAACCTCAAAGGGCAATTCGAACTATTTACTATTTAAATTACATTTCGTGACATGTCGTTTTTAATTGAAACCAACATTGCTATGTGTTCAATTAACTCCCAAGAAACTATGTGCTAAGGGTCCCATTTGTGAGGAAGATGAAATTACACAAACTCAGAAACATTATTGGAATTCTGGAGTTTAATTTATTACTACCAGGGGCTTTTGAAAAAGCGGTACCCCCTTACTACGAACGTAAATGAGTAGTCCCGACATTTGGTGATTTTTTTTTGACATCTCTGACGTCAGTTGGTTTCCTAGCCATGTGCTGCTCTGTGGAGGCTGTGTGAAGTCAACTGAAGGCAGTCTATCACAAGCTTTTCGACTATTTTTTTTTTTAATTTTATGACTACTGCATCGCAGTCATTATTGCCAATGTAAAATCACTATATAAGTCAAGTTGGTACATTAGTTTCTATTTAATTTTTTTAATTATTTGATTTTATAGTTTAATGTATATAATATGTATAAGTATATATATTAGCCTTTAAAATGAAGATAAAGTTGATTCATATATTGAAAGTTGGTACATATAATAATTCTGTTGTTTAGGATCTAGAAGCGGTGGCGACGTGTACATTACAGATTGTTGAGAAGAAAATGGTTGCGGTTTTCTTCACAACTTCGAACCGCAATTTTTGACAAGTAAGAAAATAACAATAAGCCTCCTCATTATGCCTTATTAGCTTTAAATAGTAGTTATTAATAGTATCTAGTCCACTAAAACTCAGCACAACACTAGAAAAAACGGTTGAGGGAAACATAAGTTATGCGGTCTGCGAGTTCAAAGTTAAAATCTTGCAAGTCAATTTTGACACAGTTTCCGTTGTCCGGTTGAGTTCAAACTTTGCAGTTTTGCACACTTGCTTCGCACACTTCCAAACTCACGGCATTTAAAGCATCTTCGTCATCATCAGCCTGTCGAAGTCCTTGGCTAGACATAGGCCTCCCGCAAAGATTGCCACGATGAACATTCTTGTGCCTTTTCCATCTACCGACTTCCCGCAACCTCCACAATGTCGTCGGTCCATTGGGTGCACTGCGTCGCCCGGCTTTAAGCCCTATAGGTTGTAGTTAGTTCGGCGAGCTATATGGCCTGCCCAATGTCACTTTAATTTGCTAATTTTGAGCTAAAATATTGGTGACAAAAATATTAGAACATTCAAAATAACCCCGCCAATGTTATTCTAGTCTAGACCAAATATTATAAAGGTCCCAAATGACTAACAAAATACGTACACGTGTAAACTGGAAGAGTACCCTAGCGGAGGGAAACCGCATCTACCTGTGCTTGACCGGCATCAAAAAGGAATATGGAATGCGTGAGGTAGACCGTGAATAATTTATACTTATAAGAACCCATTTGTGACAATAAATATGCTTCAAATTCCTAGCAAAACGCAATAATATGTTGCGTACATATTGCTTTTTGCTACAAATTTAGAAGTTTAGTTTAAAACTTTAGCGTGTGTTTAATAATCATCTGTTTGAGTACTTTTTGGCGGGATTGTGCTCTCAGTTTATTTTACAAAACTAGTGTTCAATTGAATAATATAATGTATTTATGGTGGTGTTTTACGTAATAGTTACCTACATTTGTTTGAGAAAGCGTACAAACTTTCGCATTTATCGTATTAGTTACATTTATTCACAGAAAGAAAATTAAAACGAATACCTGCAAGTTACAAAATATACAAGAAACAGTTGAGCTCTAAAAACCGTAACAAACGATCTATAGATAGCTCGATTGATCCAGATCACTACCAGTCGGAAGCGTCCCCAATTTGTATATTAGTAGGAAAATACTCGTTTAACTATGTTTAAAAGTAGCTTTACCTGTACCTTCAGTAAACGGGTTCTATGACATCCTGTATATAAGTAAATTATAACAATGTAGAGTGCGTACGCGAAAAACCCCACAAGGTTAGGTACTCATCTTACAACTTACACACGTTCCAAAAGAATGGATTTGGTTAAGAGAGTCGTTCAAGAATCATGTGGAACTGACGTGTGAGCTTATAAGGGCCTCTTGCACCAAAGGGTAAGTGGCTGGCTGATTCGGATAATTTACTCATAAAACCGTATTTGAGGGTTAGATAATGTTTTAGTTTTCTGTGAACTCAGTTTACTTAGTGGGAAAAAACTTGTAATTGATATAATTAATAAAACTTGCATTGTATCTTTGGTTCTATTTTGAAATTTTAAATCAATAGATATTTTTTTATATATATTTATTCGATTCCTGCTGCAGGACAATTTTTTTGTTACTCAAAACTGACTGACTGATAAATTCGATCGACATACACGCCGTTTGGACGCGACTTTACTTGTCATAGTTTGTTCATGGTAGAACCAAAGATACAATGCAACGACCTAAGTGGGCTCCTGATTCAAAGCTCATTGGGTACCTACCTATGAGTACACAGGTACACTTAGTTAACATCCTGTGATGTCCTCATTAACGGGGGTAGATGCTCCCCAATTCTGATGCTCACAGAGACATCACAGGCATTCCGGGAACTCTCTGAACATTCAGATTATTTGAATTCATTATGCGAGTGTGCGCTTCCTTTGAGCGACACACCGAGTCCCACCATGACATCTTATTGCCATTCAAATTATTATTATTATTCATTTATTCAAGACAATAGGGTCCATAATGTTACTTAAAAAATCAAAATAAAGTTAGTATCTTATAACTAAAAGTGATTTAGTCCTCTGTATGAGTTTCCCCACTAGAGGACAATCAAATTTTTCAATGCAAGCGTGCATGCAAACAAATGCAAGCGTATCAGCATTTAAATATTCCGGACATTATCACACACGGTCAACTGATCCCAAACTAGGCATAGCCTGTACTATGGGTACCAGAGACTGATATACATAATAGATAAATATTTAATAAACACAGAAAAAACATCTGTGTTAGTCACACAAATGTTTGTCCAGTGCGGGAATCAAACCCGCGACCTCTAGCACAGAAGGCAAAGTTACTACCAACTAAGTTGTGAGACCAGTCGATTATACAGGCCGCATTAGTTCACTTTAACGGTCATAGTGGCCGTGGTGGCCCCGGCTGAAGAATAGGCCACTCCATATCTACCTATCCGCGGATATGGTAAGAGGCGACTAAGGGAAGAAAGCTAGGGGATGGGCAGCAGCGCCACTCATTTTAACAACGATAACTCTAACTGCGCTCGCCAACCCGCATGCCCAGCGTGGTGAGTATGGGTAAATCCTACCACATGATAAGGAATTTGCTCTGTCTGTGGGGGAGGCCATGTTCAGCAGTGGACGTCGCACGGCTGAATTGATGATATTGATACGGTCATTGGCCCTTTTTAAGAGCCACCATACCTCCACCTGGTCACTGATCTAATACAGGGCGACCAAGTAAGAATCAGTGACATGACTAGTAGGTAAGCAACAAATCAATCACAAAGTTGATGGTATGGGGGGTAGTTTTTGTAAATAACACATACCCAACAGTCACATCGGCCTATACAAACTAGGCATATAACTACTTTATGTTGTTTTGTTTTAAAGATATTATTGTTTATACATAGGTAGGTAGGTTGGGTACCCACTTAATTCTAAGGTTGTTTCTTGTGACATTTGTCTTTTCTGCGTATAAGCTCTTATTAATTATAGATTATAATTAGATTACTTTTCTTTTGAGCCTTACCTAGTTTGATCGGCACCACACTGAAGCATTAAATGAAAATCATCGAAAAAAATGATAGGCACCAAGCCGTGTTTGTTGCCTGATTCTTCTAGGCTTGGTCGCGAGGAACAGGCATAGCTTCACTTAGTTTCTAAGACGTTTCAAAGTAATCCTAGTGATTTTATTGAAATAAACGCCTTTTGACTTTGACTTTGATTCTATTCTATACATATATACATACATAGTCCTGACCCCACACTAAGATTCAAATGTTGAATTATGATGAAGCTTTTGGTGCTCATCGGCGCTCCATTAGTTAGAGCGTGTGATAGTAGAGCAAAGCGGGAGTGTAGATAAAGTAGAGCAAAGCTGCTCAGCACTACAGTGTCGTAGCGATACTGATGCGGTGATAGAGCGATGTTATCACTTTGGGAAATTAATGAGGGACCTTTCTAGCGCAGGGACACTGATACGCCGCGACTGATCGTTATACTTTCGCCACAATTTTATGTTTGTTACCTCAGAACTCCGTCATTTGTAAGCCAATATAGAATTTTTTTTTTTTTAATATTTTACTTTCAGATTGGTCTTGTAGAAATTTCATCAAAATCGGCTCAGTACCTAGTTTTATTTATTTATTTTATTTTATTTCCATTTTATATTATCAAATCTAGGATTCACATTTTACTTATCGTTTAATATAGGCTAGATGTATAAACATATGTCGTACTTGAACCAATTTGAATCCACATTTTGTAATCCACTCGCTTAAAACTAACATTGTGCAAGTATGCTACGTACCTAGGTTAACTATAGTGTAAGAAAATATATATAAAAATACAGTATGAAAAAAAATAACTTATTATAACTACTACCTATACTATTATACTAATTACTATTATTTATTATTTAATTAGTTTGGTTTTATATTAAATATCTGGATTAAATGTGTCATACAAGTTAACGAAATTGCGTTATTTGTTTTCTGTAAGTACTAAAATAAATATATTCGACCATGTATCTACTAGAGAGTAAGAAGCACCTAAATCCCTAATTGATAGGGCTTTCACAAACAACATATGTTTTTTCCTTTCGCAAAGCGGAAGACGGTTTTTTATTGTTTTTAAAAAGTTATAAATTAAGAGATAATACAAACTGAGTTTTTATCGTATTTGGGATCGTTCAGCCGTCGCGCGCCGTGGCGGAGCGCGAGATTTCAACTTTAATCCAACGATACTAAGGCAGAAATTTTATATTAAAGGACTTCCCGCTGATAAGTTGATAACAAGGTAAGACTTACCTCCTATAACTAAGCACCTTAGTAGGAGTGTGTGCCCGTCGTGGTAAGGGCCAATCTTGTTCTCGACCTTATTGTTCAGCTCGTCCATGAAAAACGGCGGGCTGGGGAGCACTGAAATAAAACATTATATATTATTTTGAGGGATTTGTACTACCTACCTATCTACTTACCTGACTTTGGGTTACAACGTAAGGTAAATGAGAACTAAGAATTTGTAATCCTGAAGGGAATTTCGATGGGAGATATAAAAAAAAATTAAAACTTCATTTTTAGTTTAAAAATCCAATCAATCCATCCAAGGTATTGAAAGTGTTCATAGGCTACGGTAACCGCTTACCAACGTGGTTCGTTAGCTTGTTTGCTACGTCAGTTGCCACCTTAGTTGCATAAAAAACACAAAAGAGTGTAAAAAATCTCCTAAATCTCCATGTACATATCTATTTTTCCATTGCTCAGAGTCAGAACAAACATTATCAAAAACAATACAAAAAAAAACAGTCTTAAATAATGATTTCACGAAACTTCACAACACCGCCGCTACTAAGATGGATACAGTTCCCCACTTTTGCGTATCTGGCTACTTACTTGGAACTTCAAAACAAATAAATTAAAAACAATTCGGCCAAAGTTTTAATGTCTTCTTTTATCCTCAAAGAACTTTTATCTCGCATTATCAAGGGAATACAAAAATATCCAGATACGAGAACGTAGGCGCTACATTCCTATAATAGGGCTGAGCTTGGCCGGACAACGTTCGTTCATAAAAGTTACCTATTCAAAAGCCGTAAGAACCAATTTAAAATATATTTAAGACGATATGCGTTTCGGAATGCTAGGGATGGCCTTTATAAGTCCTATTCCTCACACACACACACACACATACACAGAGCACGTAGTTATACATCAGGCATGGATAATATTTGTATATGGTTAATACTTGTTTGGAGCTTTTAGAGTTTTTATTGTTTTAAAGTTGCTATTATTATTTTATGATAAATACATACTTGGTGACTGTTTTTAGGTATAAGATATAAAATGTAAATCCGTTATTGGCTGTCAGTTTAGTTATAAGTTTACATGTTTTCTTTTTAAGAGCTGTGGATTTTGTTAATAAATAAAATAAAATAAAATTCCTTTCCGTGAAGTAGATTTTAATGACTAGTTCCTTTCCTTTGTCTTGGTAATAATGCTGTTATAGACATTAAAGATTGTATTTAAAAAAATAAAAATAAATAAAATAAAATAAGTATTTATTTGCAAAGGAAAGGTTTAACAAGTTCGTGACCTAGAAAAACTTATAAAATAAGCTTATATAGAGACAAAACAAAATACGTGCATGAGAGTCTAACAAAAACCTTGTGTTAAGTCGATACATGACTACTCGCTCTAACTAAGCATTATGCTTGTATTTAGACGCGAGTGATTCGTTCTTCGGCTAGGACAACAAGAGATAGTGCTAAGATTTACTAAGTACATGCTTTACATATATGGTTTCTTAACTATTTCGCTGTAAAATTTTCTAAAGTTTGTTTTAGTAGGTAGTCCGAAATTATCTTCATGTTATTTTATGTTACTAGTCCCCACGATACAGGCTTTGCCTAGTGTGGAGGCCGCAGTTATATTGTACCTGATTGTTTTTTTTTTGGCAAATACATATTTTTTCATTAGGTTTCCTGATTTTTTGAACATTTAGTTCCGTCTTTTGGATTCCTCAGTGGTTTGGGACATCTCTAGAATCCGACACATTTTTACTAATGTTCCATGCTGATACGTCCATTCATCATCGCGGTAGGTGTTAATGTTCCGTGTGGTAAACATCTATCGCGTTGATATATCCAAAACTCGCATGTTTATAGTGCGAGAGCTAGCGGTCATTTGGGTGTACTGTGCCTCGTAACGGTGAATCAGGAGGAAACCAGCGTTTTCTGAATTATATATTATATAGTGAATTATAATAGTATGCTATCCCGAAAGGGGATTATTCTACACTCAATTGGCAATAAACTTTGTTTTACGACTTTTGGAAATTCAACAATGAGAAAACTCTATGCAAAAATCACAAACATCTGATTTTGGGGATTTTGGGATCAAATAAGTTCAAATTAAATTATAGGGTAGTAAGTAATCTTTATGTTGAACTTCTCGTACGTTAACCAACTACTTGCAAAGATGATAAAAATACCAAAAACGGGTAATTTGAAAATAATCGGTTTATCTCTCTCGGTAATTTTAAGTTATTATTGAAAATTTTTATTTTTGATATTTGACTTTGTATAATATTATATGGATGGACGAATTTTCTATTTTAGGTTTGACATTATGTAATTACAATTTATTAATTGAAGTTTTTTTTTGTTGTTTCTTATCTAGTATATTCTTTGAATTTAAATTAATCTTTTAAAATGTTTGATAACATTTTACACTTATTTACCGCCTTACAGAAGATCGCAGCCAAATAACATTATTTGTTTCAAATAGTGTTGTGTTCCTGCGGTGAGTAAGGTTGCCAGAGCTCTTTAGGGGGGAAGGGGGTTCGGGGTCGGCAACGCGTGCGTGATGCCTCTGGTATCGCAAGCGCTCATAGGCTACGGTAACCGCTTACCATCGGGTGGGCCGAAAGCTTGTTTGCAACCTCTGTTGTATAAAAAAATAAAAAAATAAACTGGCTTTTTTTTTCAGGGCCACTTAGGCGAAATCGGAAACTGTGAGAGTAATCGAAAAGTGATGTTAGGTGTTACGGGCTCAATGTGGAAAGAAATAAGAACTGCATAAAAAAAAAATCATTTTCCACCAAAAAAAATGTTTTTGATTTTTTTTTTACATTTCTGTTTTCTATGTTTGATAATAAATAAATAAATGTATGATAACACTGTGTATAAAGTTGTTGGAACACCTTCAAAACTGCAAATTTATAAATAACACAATATTTATTTATAGGGTTATTATTTCGGTCAGACTATGTGCAAGCAAAGCAATTAATTATTAAATAATAACCTTCGGTAAGTAAATATTGTTAAATTTATAATTTTTAAGGTGTTCCAACAACTTTAGACACATAGTTATAATACATTTATTTATTTATTAACAAACAAAGAACCCAAAAATGCAAAAAAAAAAATTTCAAAAACCTAAATATTCTGAAAAACTAATAAATTTCGCTTATTTTAACACCCGCTAATATTCTTCCTATTTCTTGATAGAATAAGACCCTTTCGTTATGGTATTTATACTATGAATCACATTGTATTTATATTTCGAAGATATAATATGTAAAATGTGCAAGGAACAAGCCTTTATAGGAATTTTAGGGAAACGAAGAACCAGTGAGACATCAAGAAAGCAAGCATTTTCAGTTTTGTTTGTCGTCTTGGTACGAACTTCCCGATACTTCAAAGATTTCTCGTAAATATTGTGATATGCATATAGGAGTCAAAAGAAGCTGTAAAATCTTTTATGAATCTACTTTCATTTTCATGTGAATAATTTAAGTTGCTTTATGAAAACCATCGCGATCCTTCTAAAACACAGCACGGTTTTGGATCTCAAGAGTTATTCCAAATCGGTTTCTTGGAGGTCGTTATGCAAATACCAGTTCGCATTCGTCTCGGTTTCCATTATTCAAATTTGTTGAAGTTGTCTTTGAAATCCTCTTACACTATTGACCGCGAGCTCCAGAGCTATGCGAGTTCCGGTTACCAGGTGTAATTGTGTTAGTAACACATTAAACTATGGAATTACAGGAATAGTTTGAGTGTGGTCCGGAGTTTGAGCAGTTTTACTCGATGACCCAACCTGTGCACGCTTTAGAGAGGCAGGTATGCATACAATACTAGCATTTAGAAATGAAACTCCGTTGTTCATTGCGTATTTGTAAAAATAAACGCTTAAAATTCATCTATTAAATTCACATGTCCAATTCCAAGGGTAGCCGTTCTGGGTCGAACTCGATAGTTTATTAGATTTAGAATAGTAAAATCGATTGTATAACGAACGTACAAGCAAACTATGCGATTTCTGAAGGTATGCGCACAGCCTAAACATACAAATCTCTTGTCTTTCTTCAAATTCGCAAGTCATGAGCGAGCACAGAAAATGCTTAATTAGTATTTTCATCGCGCGACGAAATCGCTTCGTTTGCTTGTACGATCGTTAGCCAATTAGGAAGACGCCATAGATTCAGGCAAGTGATCCTCAAAATTGCTTGTAGACTACTAAGAGTACCAGGGTAATTTACGAGAGGCGCGGTGTTGAATTCCGCACCACTTACTAATTTCGGTACGAAAATAAATTTGACCTTTGTTGTTACTTTGTACGCGCGCAAAATAGTAGTCAATATTTTTGTTAATCTGGTTTGTGGTTAATCTAACGGAATTTAGACCCGTACCTACGTAGCCAATGTTTTGACATTAAAGGTGTAATTTCGTTCTAGAGTATGGACCTTAATATTCCATTTAACTCACCACTAGGTTTAATTGTATCGTCATACAAGTAGGTACCTCTACCTAACAATAAAATTAAATAAATAAATAAATTAAAACAAACAATTGGATCCATAGTTTGTTAGTAAAATACACGAAAAAAACACTTTAAATTAGGGTTAGTAAGACTTAAAATTAAAGCCTCTACCTCCCTCTTCAGGGGCAATAGCGGAGCCAAAATAGGTACGTTTTTATCTAATTTTTCCTTCAAGTCACAGAAGTTCCTTCAAGTTCAGGCCGTATTAGGTTGGTCGCGCCGGAAACTTATGCCGGAGGCCAGTGGACGTCCTACGGCTGAAATGATGTTAATGATAGTAGAAGTTTCACTTCTATGTTTCTAGTAATCTACTATGGCAGGCCACGTAGATTATTTAAGCCACCACGTAGCCACGATCGCGTTAGTGGAATAGTTGTGTAAAGTTACAGAATCGTTGTTTTAATGATCATGGTTTTTCATGCTTCCTGGGTTCACTGAAAAGTTTAAGTCTGCTTTTACTTTACACATTGAGCGTAGCACAGCGGCCTAGGTAAAATATTGTTATGGCGATAACTTTGTCACTATCACTAACATCACTTCATACTCGTATTATCAAAGTCCCCCCATCGCGTCTGTCTGTCTGTCTGAACCCGATAAACTCAAAAACTACTGAACGAATTTTCATACTGTTTTCACCAATGTGTTATTCATTCATGAGTTATTCATGAGGAAGGTTTTGGTGTACCTATAATTCATTAAGGTTTTGTGTAAATTGGCTGAAATATACGATGATTGTTGAACATATCGGAAAAAAAAATGCCGACTGGGAGCTTTACTGGCGTATATCTATATGCTCTGCTATCCGTGCATAGCCGGGACTGGTCGTTAGTTGCGTTATAAAAATAACGGTCTGGCAAATAGCCCACATGAGAGTAAGCGGTAACCACTGCCCATCGTGCCCAGTGCAGCTGTAATACCACGAACGCTACAGCCTACACTGCATTCATCACCATGAGATATACGTCGGTAAGTCTGATGTGCCTGTGATTTCACCAGCTACCACACCCTTCAAATAGTATACGGCATTGTAAGCATTGCTGGTTGGCGGCAGAAAGTTTTTTTATACAACAGAGGTGGCAAACAAGCTTACGGCCCACCTGATGGTAAGCGGTTACCGTAGGCTATGAGCGCTTGCAATACCAGAGGCATCACGCACGCGTTGCCGACCCCGAACCCCCTTCCCCCCTAAAGAGCTCTGGCAACCTTACTCACCACAGGAACACAACACTATTTGAAACAAATAATGTTATTTGGCTGCGATCTTCTGTAAGGCGTATGTACCTCACCAGGCGGGCTGCTCCAATTCAGAACGAGAAAATCTCGCTGTGCCCTACCTCCTCCTAATAAAAAGGTAATAATATGATAAAGGTGATAATATAGTGAAGGTAGCAGTGCTTCACGACGCGACCGACGGTGTATAAATATAATAGCAAAAACGAACCAGCTATGGTGCGTATTTTCAGTGCATTACACTGAAATTACGCACCGTAGCTGGTTCATACTTTGTCTCCTTTCAATTGATTGAAGGAAAAAGTCACATCACTTGAGAGAGGCTTGATCGATTCGTCAAATTTTTCTCTTTAAATTTTCGTAACAGTCCGAATAAGGTTTTAACGGAATTTATTCTATGGGATTTTTGTATGAACTCAGTACCACAACTCACAATCCGATTGATGGTATTGGATATTGACTGAAGAAACATTACCTACCTTTGACTCCACGCGAGTGAAACCGTGCGGGTAAAGCTACTGGAACGAACAGAGTTTTTTACACGTTGTATATGAAGGCCCCGAGGCTTGACTACACGGCTATATGATATAAAGATACCTATCGCTTGTGGAAAACAAAAATGGGGTTCCCATCCATTAATTATCTTGGTAGAATGGATTTTACGTTTTTTATCTCAACTGAAGTATGATATAAATTAAAAAGAATATCTTCAGGTGCTATCGATCGACAGATCCCTGGGCCGTCGGCGTTCCGCATGCGGTAGAATAAGTACTATACTCCATGTATACTTATATACACTCTACTGTCTATATGGGTACCTACTGAAATAAATAAATAAAAGGGCATATATTGACTCAGAATTCCTACACACTACACGATACGGTTACAGAAAACCAAGTTATTGGTATGTAGGTAGACAAGTGACTTTGTCGAGGGCTCAGCTACGCTGCTTTTCAGCCTCGCCACAAAATGTCTGCTGTCGTCACAGCAGGTTTGATACTGCACCAAAGGCCGCTCGGAGGCGACCACCAAAGTAGGTATGCCTTTCAAAATTTCGCTTCAATTATTTTAACTATTTAAACCCCCTTTTATGTGCTTCAATTCAATCCGGTTTCCGAACTTCCAGCTCCTTTGCAACATAATAGACCTCTGCCAGAGGCCAGGCGGTCTGTAAACGGTTAAATATTCCGAGTAAAATGTCTGGGGACCCTGCCTCGACAGTCTTCCTGAATACTATGAGCAGAAGCGTTGGAAGATTCTGCCCCAGGGGGCATGCCATAGTTATAAAGGAACAGCTCTTTCGACAAACTCATACAATATCGGTTATTAGTAGGGCTACTTCATTGCAGCTATTTTAAAGCCAATATCAATATATTGAATACTAGCTTACACCTACAACTTCGCTCGAGTGGTACCTAGATAAAGAACTCTATTTATTCCAAGTTTCATCAAAATCGGTTGAGCCGTTGTGGCGTGATTGAACCACAAATATTGAAACAGAATAAACATATTTATTGGTACTTTTAAAATACACGTCACTAAAATACATTGTCTTTTAAAAACATTGAGTAGGTACCTACTTAGGACATTTATATTCATTGAGGAAATCCTCTATTTTATAGAAGGCTTTCACCACGAGCCAGTGTTTCGGTAGTGTTTTAAATGAATGTGGACTATCTACAGAGGTAATGGAATCGGGCAGGCGATTATACACTGCTGGGCCCAAGATGTGCGTGAGCCTGTCAAATTTGACTAGTCTACGGGAAATAACAGTCCCGGGAAACATCCTCACAAACACGCATTTAAAAACCTTGAGCATGCGGCTTTGCTCGCGTGGTATCTAGATAAAAAGTAGCCTGATATCTTATCCTGGTATTGTATCTTTAGTCGAGTATTTATTCTCACTACCACCATACAGACTTCAGACCATACAGTTTTCTTCTTCCACTCTCTTCTGTTAGCTGTCCAGCGCTTCATTCTTACTCATGGCATCTTTATACAGTCCATCCATATTTTCTTTGGCCTTCCCCAACATGATAGAAAAGGGCAAATTCCCCCACATTATAGAAATTCGCTCTGGAAATCAGTGGCAGAGACCATGTCCAGCAGCGGACGTCAGCTGAAATTATGATGGTGGTGATGAGTTGTAGCTATTTACTACGCTACGCTACGTGGACAGATTTTTTTTTTCAGACTCGCTTATCAGAATACGCACCAACCGAAGATACCTTGCTTGCAAAGATAAAATCTATGAATCTCCTCTCCTCTCCCTCATTTCGACTTAAGAATACGAGCCAATTATAGATGAGTCTCTCATCAACATTTCTCATGACTAGCCTCATAGCTCAGTTGGTAGTAACTCTGCCTTCTGCGCTAGAGGTAGCGGGTTCGATTCCCGCACTGGACAAACATTTGTGACTAAGACAGATGTTTGTTCTGTGTCTGGGTGTTAAATATATATCTATTAAGTATATCAGTCTCTGGTACCCATAGTACAGGCTATGCCTAGTTTGGGATCAGTTGACCGTGTGTGATATGTCCGAAATATTTATGTATTTCATACCCATGCTGTTTTTCACACAAGCATTTTATCTTGTCCTTGGTCTACCTGTAACATTTACCTTTATCCACCCACACCCTTCTCTGCAAATGTTTCCTTAGAAACCGTAGAATGCCGCCCCCGCCAGCCTAAGTATCCTTATTACAGCCATGGCTACGAGGAATAAGTTTTCATTCGAGCTTCACATTTGCATAGTGTAATCTACTCCTATCTCATTCCAGATTCACAGTTGACTATTTCAGTTTGTGTGCCTGTTCTAGACAAGGTAGGTACTTTGAGCGAGTGGTTTGTCACACCTTTGGGACAAGAGGGACGTTGCCATCACATAAGTAATGTAATTGCGGGGTTGAATTAACTGGACTTTGCACCAGGGGTTGGCTGGTTGGCCAATAGTTGCCTTTATGTATTTTGTAAGTACGTATGAGCTAAGCGGTCAACTTTAGTGTAGCAGTTTTAAGGCCAACGGAAAGCCTCCGTCTTGGCTGAACGGCTTTTATAGCTAGAACCGACTTTGTGTGTGTGTTCTCCCAAAGAACGGAAGTTCCCAAAAGATAATAGCCCAAAGAGCGTTCCCAAAAGATAATAGCCAGCTCTGTTCGACAAAATATGCCCGCGTAAGTAAGAGATTAATTCCATAGTCCACTTATGAATATTTTCTTTTAAGGGGATTTTGAAACTTTTAAAGTCATTTTCCCCTTGAATCCGTAAAATTAGGTGACAATCCCATCATCCCCTTTGAAGAGGAGATCATTTTGATGACGTGGGCAATCGACTTAATATTCCTATATTACACCTACCTACTTTGGAGCTTTTTGCGAACGCTTACCTTTCACATGGTTAAATATATACGTGTGTGATAAGCGCGGCGCAAAGAAGTGCCGAGTATCTAAAGTGCACTGTTCTTCGTACGACTAACTTTGCTTGCTGTAACTTTACTAATGGTATACTTCTTACCAACAACAGTGAGGTTGATGCCTAGGTTCCTAGTGGGAGAAAGGCGGAAGTCCACGCGGCAGTGGTACAGCGCCTGGTCCTCCTCGGACAACGCCGAGATAGTGAGCGAACTCGGCTGGCTGCGGAGATCAGCTTGCAGTCTTGAAGAGGTGTTGAAGAATGGCTCCGACCATCCTCTGTTGGGGACTTCGTAGCTGCAATGTGGAAGAAGGAAAATTATGACACCGATAATTATACAGGTGAATTTTTTTTCAGGGCCACTTAGGCGAAATCGGAAACTGTGAGAGTAATCGAAAAGTGATTTTAGTTGTTACGGGCTCGATTTTGAAAAAAATTAGTTCTGCATAAAAATAGTATTTTTTTTTGAAATTTTTCACATAAAACAATTTTTTTTATTATTTTTTTTTGCATTTCTATATCTCTTCTACATCTATCATAAATCTTCTTTGAATAAATTATGTCTAATTTATAAATTTGCCGTTTTGAAGGTATTCCAACAACTTTATACATATTGTTATCATACATTTATTTATTTATTAACAAAAAAAGAACACAAAAATGCAAAAAAAAAAAAAAACAAAAACCTAAATTTTCTGAAAAACTGTCAATAAATTTCAACTTTTTTTCATGCCGATCTTACTTTATTCAAAATCGAGCTTCTCCTTACATCACTTTTCGATTACTCCCACGGTTTCCGATTTCGCCTAAGTGGCCCTGAAAAAAAAACTCACCTGTATACAGCGTGTGTGAAAAAACTTGTCTGATCGAAAGTGTCCGATACGAAACCGCGAGCAGCCGTAAGCAGTAGTAGAACAATGTACAACAGGTGAAACTACCTTCAATCGGTAATTATGATGGGTGTGACTTGATAAGGATCTCTGACCAAACTTCGCAGTCGCATTATTATTATTTGGGTCTACAAGAGCCTGAGTAGATTAGATTGCGTAAGTTTCGTAAGTTTCGACAGCAAACTTCGCTGGCCTGTGGTTAGGTTTTCGGAGTGTGTTACCTAGTTCAAGTTCCAAACTTCTACGCAATGCTCAAGTTCTCCCTGGGACCCAATTCAACTAATTCAATGGCTTCAATATGACAATGGTTCCATGGCAATATGGCCACTTATGACATATTTGGTATTCTGCTATCACAGTCGTATATCAATGGCAGTCATTGTGAAACAAGTGAACCAATGAAATCAAAGAAACGAAGGTGGCGACAATCGTAACTGAATGATAATGGTGCGATCATTATCATGTGATTATCATTTTTAAGTCATTGAATTAGTAGAATTGTGGGCCTGGTTGCACATAGCATAAGTGCCTTTATGTAGCTACATATAAGGGGTTGCATACAAAAGTATAAGTTCAATGACTTCGTAGTTCAAGTATGATTGGCATAGGCCTATATGGCTTACTTGTTAGCGACACGCCCATTTGCGACAGTTTACCATAAAACCCCGTCACCCACCATTACATGAATAGTACCTATTATTTAGTGCAAATGGTCGCTAGCCAACTGTCACTAAGTCCAGGTAAGAGCCAGTCAAGCAAGTGTGATTTATGAATAGATAATGAGCGCTCGTGTTTGCATACTTGAGGCGATTGACAAGACAAGTGGAAAATTACTCAAGCGAAGCTGTATTCATCAATAGTCCAAAAAAGGCTTGCTTGTCGTTACACTGATTCTTGGTCATCCTGTATTATGTTAGTGACCGGTTGTGTGGAATAAAAAAAGTATATGTCGGCACATGAAATAACTTTGTTCATACATGTAGTGTATGCCTTACGCCACACTGGCTGGTTCCTCAGCAGGACAACACACTTATAATTCTCTCACAGTAACTTCCCGCGCGCCTGCTCGTGCCGGCTTGACCACAGACTGACTGACTCCCAGAGAGTCTCTCCATCTCAGGTGTCATCTGTTATCTGTCACTGTCAGTTGTCCCCCGGAGACAGCATAAGTTAAGGAATGCAGGTATCCTTAAATACTAGTCACTACAATACATAAACGATTTTCATTTGTTTTTGGTTTTTGAGATACAACGACAATAGTGTAACTTTGAATACACGTGAATCCTATTTGGTAAAGTTTCAAGTTCAAGTAGTTCAGGTAAGATTAGATATTATTTAGAACATGCAAAAGATGCAATTTCCGAAGTTTATCTTGATTGTGCATCAACGATCATCGAAACCCCAACTCATTTGGGACGAACCACTACTTTAATAAATAATTGGCCGTGGTGGCCCCGGCTGAAGAATAGGCCCCTCCATATCTACCTATCCGCGGAGGTCGTAAGAGGCGACTCAGGGAAAAAAGCTAGGGGATGGGCAGCAGCGTCCCTCATTATAACAACGATAGCTCTAACTGCGCACCTAACCTGCATGCCTAGCGTGGTGAGTATGGGCAATTCCCCCCACATGATAAGGAATTCGGTCTGTCTGTGGGGGAGGCCATGTTCAGCAGTGGACGTATATACGGCTGCAATGATGAATGATGATGATGACTACTTTAAATTAATTCAGTCCCTAAAAGCTTTACCTAGTGTTTATTTTTTCCTATACGTTCGAGAGAGTCTGCAGTATAATATTATTGCAAAACCATTTAAAGCAACCGCCATTCATTTAATAATTTTATACCTAGTTTATGGTATAATCTAGCTGGTTCTAAACAACTCGCATGCATAATTAGTGATATTGGACTTACCGCAATAAAAAAAGAGGTTTATGATAAAGCTGCAACCGTTTTTATTACGACCGTAATATACAGGGTGTAATAAGACAGCTCCCGAATACTGAAGGTACTGGTAAAGCTGCTATAGCTATTAGGTGACTATACCTTTTTTGTGACTTAGTTAGACTAGTTGAGCGTTTTTGTCAGCCAGCAATGTACGGCGAATATTGCTGCAGTCCAAAATGGGCGCAGGTCATTGTCCTCGCGATCAAATGATCGTTATGCTTCATATTGCATTTTCAAGACACCATAGAGGCAGTTACCGACTCAAAAAATTGTTTACCTAATTCATCTGCGTTTATCGTGATTCATATGCGTGGCATCTTATGACCACTGCTGCTTTAGGAAATCAGTCCTCACCTGTAGATCGGAAGGCTGTTCTTGTACCAGACGAGGATCATGAACTCGTCGTCTGAGGAGTCGGGCGTGGTGTCGCAGTATAGGGTCGCGCTGCCGCCCTCTAAAGCCTCCTTGTGGGATATAGGACCTGGGAAAAATAGTTAAGGCGATACAGAAATCAAAATAAACTGTCGAGTGGGCGGAGTGAAGAAAGTGACAGCGCTATTTAATATAATTGAATGCGGAAAGAGATAGCAAGCGTTAGAAGGCGCTCAAAAGTAATCGACGTAAGAGACATATAAGAAAATATCGATTATCTTAAAAACAATGTATTTTTTTAAAAAAGTGTCTTGGATTTAGGTACCCAATGATATTGTCTAACACAATATTTAAAAAAAGTTATTTTTGTTAGATAGTCTCAGAGTATTTTCGAAAAAACTGCTGCAGAGGACCCAACTTTAAAAAATAAATCTATAGAGAAAAGTTTTACTAATCGCGTTTCTGTCTTGGATTTAGGTAAATAAAATGCTCAAGTTATCTTTGTCATAAAAATGAAAACAGTGCGTTTTGCGGTTATTGAGAAAAAACTATTCAAAAATCATGAAACAATTTAACCCTCACCTTAAAATAAATCCGCGACTACCGATACCTACCGTTTTACTTCATAAAGCTATGGGTTTCGTGAATAGGTAAGGCGGCTATTTATGCAATCGCATGGAGTCTATATATCCCAATCAATGGATTTTTCCGTTCGAAAAATATATTTGCATGCATTTACTCATGCTGATAACGGCGAAGGAAAACATGGTGAGGAAACCCGCGGCTTAGCTCGTATTGCCTTGCCCTTGGATAAGGCAGACTAGACTGAGAGGATATTATAGCTGGGCGAGCCTACTATAAAAATATACCAGGCACTGCAGCGTCTAGTACTATAGGGGGAATTATAGTACTAAACGCTGCAGTGCCTGGGATATTTCCAAGTTCAAGAAACGAAACAATGAAATATACAGCGCGCGCCACGCTTTTCACCTTTGTTTCGATACCAAGGAGAATATTAACTTATTAGGTACTTATATTCAGTATCAGTAGCAGTGTTGGAAGGCCCCCCACCCGATGGACCGACGACATTGTTAAGGTTGCGGGAAGTCGGTGGATGGAGAGGGCTAGAGACCGTTCGTCGTGGAACTATTTGGGGGAGGCCTATGTTCAGCAGTGGACTTCATCAGGCTGATGATGATGATGATGATATTCAGTATCAGGGTGGCGGTGATGCCAATCATGGCTACGGTTATGTGGGGTCTCACCGTCAGCTCCAGGTATGAAGGCGGAAGCGCAAGCGGAGATCAGCAAGAATACGTAAATCTGTGCGGGAGAGCAACGCATTCTACGGCCCATCCATGCTCCCGCGATGCGCTCCCATTGGTCGAGGAGCTCGGGCGCTCTGCTATGATTGGAGGATTGAGGCTTGCTCCAGGGGGTTCATGGCTTTATCTGCTCGTGGTTGGTTGAAACAGCCTGCAAACAAGAAAACTCAATTAAAATAAACCTTTCTAGCTTGCGACATTTAAACAGAATTACGAAGTCATCGTCAAAATTGTTTGAGAGACCTTCGCTCGCTTCGCTCCCTTGATCAAATATTGCTTAAGGTGACGCTAAAATGTGATGAAGATAGCCATGAAATCGCTCGTGTAAGAGCACTTTAGCCCCTGTTTCCACAGAAAAACACAAAATGTATAATAACATGAATTGAGGATATGTCTCTACAGGGCGCTTATTGCCTAACTGAACTGATAATCTTTATCGGCTTCATCTGTCTTATTCCTACTGCGTTACTGTCGAAACAAAATGGGAATTTGACAGTTGAAGCTTATCAGAATAATAAAAGATAATAAACGTAAACCGGTCTCACGTTAGAAATTAAATAAGTTGAATAATTCAAAGGAAGATTCAATTTCATAAAGCATCAAAATTCCTATAAAGGTTTCCAAGCAAACGACACCGTCCACCGTCATCTCCTACAACACATTTATGACGGCGGCCGCCGCGATAGAATCGCAAAGCGTATCAAGGTGGGCGTTTAGACTTCGTTATATTAATATAATAAAAATAAAAGCGATTATTTTGCGTAACAAACAGTCAACATGAAATACACGAACATTAAAATTCGATCATCACTCATCATCACACTCAGCATTATAGTAAGGTGAAGGAACGCTACTATAACGCAGGTCTTCCGTGACGCTATGGAGCGTAGCTACTGCGACGCTATCGCAAATTATAATATATATATATATATATATATAATATGTTATACGGAGGCTAACAGGCTTACGGCCCACCTGATGGTAAGCGGTTACCGTCGCCTATTGACATCTGCAACACCTGGAGCATTGCTAATGCATTGCCTGCCCTAGATATTTTTTTTTTGTATTTTTCTTAAAGCTCTTCATGTTGTAGGTTAGCGGGAAAACCTCGGAAGGAAGCTCATTCCACAATTTGCATGTATGGGGGAGAAAGGATCTCGTAAAGCGAGTGGTTTGAGATACCCACGTGTCGATGAGATGTGGATGAGCCTATTATAAATAGTTTTATTGCAAAATAAAATAGGTACCTACTAAATCCATTGTTATTGAAATCAAACAGGTGTTTATCGCGTACCCTTTTTTATTTTAGACCAATCAACTATTCTACAATCGCTGACGGCCGTCAACGGGCGGCACGTGTTCTCTTAGAAACAATACTGAAACAGGTTTGCATATTGCCATTGTTTGCAAAGCTATGAATTTATTTAGCCTGATGGCCAAGATAATTCATTTCATTTCGAATTACCTGATATTATACTTGTTTTATTGTATTTTCACAAAGGATGTTGAAACGTGGAAGTAAAAAAAAATATTAAAAAAAAATTACTCCACCCACTTTTATCCCTAAGCATGGGGAAGGCTCAAGACCGTTCGTCATGGCACTTTTTGCGGGAGGCCTATGATCAGCAGTGGACTTCATCAGATGATGATGGTAGAAAACCTCTCAGATCTCCAGGCAATCAGATCTTTAAAGGTGTCTCAGGGGGGTAGTCAGAGGCACGTTCCCACATTTTGCAGTCGGAGTATTCCATACGTGATAGATTGCAAGCCCATCGCCGCTTATAAGAATACCTACTGGTTTCCTCAAGATGTTTTCCATCACCGTTTTAAGCACATGTTACTGTTACGCTGGGTTCAAACCCACGGCTTTCAGATCGAAAGTCAGGGTACCTCCCACAAGGCTATAAAAGATTTAAAAACTGAAGGAACCTAACCAACCCAACTCAGACCACTCCCTGTTACTTCTGTGCCTTTATTAAACAAGACAAATCGCCAAACTAAGTTTTCAGATTTATCACGGATCAAACTCTATTATGTATATCAGTCTCTGGTACCCATAGTACAGGCTATGCCTAGTTTGGGATCAATTGACCGTGTGTGATAATGTCCGGAATATTTATTTATTTCAAATTTCATCGAAATCGGTTGAGCCGTTACGGCGTGATTGAACCATACAAATATCCAAACATCCTCACAAACTTTCGCATTTATAGGTAATATTAGGATACAACTATCCAATAAGGTCTTAGTCTACACCTAACAGGCAATTACTTTTGTAGGTACGAATTTTATAAATTCTTAATGTTTTTCATTGAAATAACCTAGGTATGGAAAAATCTGCTGATTAGGTCGCAATTTTGATGCCAAACTTCTCGTACTACGTTTAATAATTTGTTATAAAGATGATAAAGATACCAAAAATAGATGATTTGTTTATATGTTCTGGGAAAAAATATGTTTTTGCCGCTAATATTCTTTTTATTGATGGAATAAGCCCCTTTTAGGATAGTACCTACTGTATACGTAATAAGAATCAACTTTTATATTTTATTAGCTTACGCCCGCGGCTTCGCTCGCGTGGTAAATTGATAAAAATTAGCCATTAAGCTATTCTAGGTTATGAACTCCCATCTATTTCAAGTTTAATCGAAATCGGTTGAGCCGTTACGACGTGATAAACAACAAACATCCAAACATCCTCACAAACTTTCGCATTTATAATAATTATAGTAGGATAGTGGCCTCATAGCTCAGTTGGTAGTAACTCTGCCTTCTGCGCTAGAGGTCGCGGGTTCGATTCCCGCACTGGACAAACATTTGTGACTAACACAGATGTTTGTTCTGTGTCTGGGTGTTAAATATATATCTATTATGTATATCAGTCTCTGGTACCCATAGTACAGGCTATGCCTAGTTTGGGATCAGTTGACCGTGTGTGATATGTCCGGAATATTTATTTATTTATTTATAGGAAGGATATCAACAACGTAAGGATCATTTTGATATAAAAATGCTTATTTTAGATTATGTATCACTTAGTTTGTTGACATGAAAGCAAAATCACTACAAATCTAACTATCTATGTATTTGCGAGCTGAAAAGCAAAATGTATTAAAGCAGTAAAGGCCTATCGCACGCCATCAGTCCTTTTCACGTTGGCAACACTGATAACGATAACCATTTTATCGGATGTCCTTTATCCGCCAATCGTCCTATATTCCCGAACATAATGACGAATAAAAACTAAAAAATTCCAACTTCAAATTTTAAAAAAGGAAAACATTTGTTGTTTGTCAAAGCTCTGTCAATTAGTGATTTAGGCGATACTTGAAAATTCCTATCTCTAGAAATGACTCAAAGTTGGATATACTTACAGAGATCTAAAAAATACGCAATTTTGTTCACACGGATGACATATTTTTGCAGTTTTTTAAAAAAAACCTAAATACTGAAACGATTTTGGCGAACTTTCTAATTGATTAATCTGAAAGCACCTATACCCATTCAAATAATTAATAAAATTTTTTTTGAAGAAAGATGTTTTTTTCAGTTAGCAAAGTTAAGAAAATGAATTGAAAACCTCCTCCACCTTTGAAGTTGGTTAAAAATAAGGCTTTATAGAACTTAATATAATAAGCCTCCAATGGAGTTCGGCCTTATTTATGGTTTTGCAAAATACGTAAGAAAATTATAGCACTTTGAAGTATTTACGACCGTAAGAAGCTAAGCTAATAAATCAGTATGAACTTTGCGGTTGGGGAGACAAATGTGAGATATTTTGAATTGTGAGGCATTAATCTAAGGGGAAACTGCCAACGGGAAATGACAATAACACAAGCTTCCACGCGCGGCTTCGCTCGCGGGGTACCCACATAAAAAGTAGCCTCTATGCATCATCATCATCATCATCATCAGCCTGTAGAAGTCCACTGCTGGACATAGGCCTCCCCTAAAGAGTTCCACGACGAACGGTCTTGAGCCTTCTCCATCCACCGACTTCCCGCAACCTTCACAATGTCGTCTGTCCATCGGGTGGGGGGCCTTCCAACACTGCGTCGCCCGGTTCTAGCCTCTATGCAAATCAAGGTAAATAACTCTTCGTATTCCAAGTTTCAACGAAATCGGTTGAGCGGTTACGGCGTGATTGAAAAACAAACATCCAAACATCTTTCAACTTTCGCATTTATAATAATTAGTAGGATGCTATTGTAGACAAGTCCAGTAAAGTGGCGCGGGGCTGTGTCAATTTTTCTGAACAAACGGATCCGGATCAGGATCATCATGGCGGATGTACAACTTACAGTTCCGATCTTCCCCGGCCAATTCTTAAGACCCTGGTATTTTTGTCGAAAACATGTTTTCACTCAACTCTCACTAAACAGCACTCTCATCAACTACTAACGATGTGATGCGCCCTCATTTTTGTCTGAATTCATGTTAATACTGCAGAGCCCAGAATTAAAAAAAAAAATGGGTTTTTGGTTGTGAGTAATTTCTCAGAATACTTCCAATCCTACAAAGCCAGCCTTATTGTGTAACTAAACTGATGTTGATGATGATGTTGTCGATGCGAAATGAAAATTAATTAAGGAAAATATACTTTATAGAGCGACTTAAAAGATAGACATCGCATTCCAACTTACAGTGAGTAACTCAGCTTAACGTCCTGTTTCTTGCTTACTAACTTTGGGGGTTGCTCGCTGTTATCATCTTAAAACAAAGTGAGGATCTAAATAATCTCCCAACTGCCAAAACGATGAAAAACAGCGTGGTAACAACAGTCAGTGCTATACTACGTTTATTTTTATGGCCTCTGTAGCTTTATGCTAAATACGGCATTTATTCTTTCATCACAGTTTTGCATAACACGCGTCCGTCTGACCCAACACATTAGTATACACTATTATTTATTCTGTGGTTAAGGCTGTTCTGATTATTTGCATAGATTTTATGACACTTGTCTACAAAAAGCGGTCGTAAAATCTATGCAAAATATCTATTCACGCTCAAGCCGTGATCAAACGGCGTATCGCACGCCGTTTGATCACGGCTGTGTCATCTAAAAAAATCTAAATAAAGTTAATTTTGTGTTTGACTTTTGGGGGCTTGCTCGTTGAGCTATGCGAGTATAAAGCACTCATATGTCAAGTTTAAAATTGACTCTATTGACAGTAGAGGTATTCTATCATTGCGAAACGAAATATCGAGGACATAATAGCGTGCTGTTTGAACATGGCTTCCATCGTGGCTCACTCAAGTATATGATGACATATGATATTTCTACGAAAAACCGACAAACAATCTAATGCTGAATCTCTATTCAGTTTGAGTAAGCAGGTAGGCAGAAGTACCAACAGTTTGAACCTTCGCATTTTAGCCATTTTTTTTACTCCATTCACACTGTCAACATTTGTTTTTTTTTTAATAGAAATTGTTGTCAATCATTTCATTCACTCTCAATGACGGTTTATGATAATAAACCATCCTAAGAATACGGTCCATAAAGGTCAAACAAAAGATGTGTTAAGGTGGCCACAAGCGATGTATCAATCAAAACATTTTTAATACCTCCTACACCTACGCTAATCGATAACGATTTTGTTACGGAAACTTGAACCTACAGACAACGGCGTTAGGTACAAGTGTTGGCAAGAGATTTAGGCAATTTCGCTAAACATAGTTTTAATGATTCACAGTACGAAACTATGAAGTCACCGTCCATTTATCAAATCATTTTGAAGACCTACTACAGAACGAAAACAAGGCTCTTTTGACGTTTACTTTTCTCCAAAGTAAGGTACCTACCTAAATGTTGAATATGTCACAATGCAAATCTTGATTGATCCCCTTCAAACTGAAGTTTATCTTAGTTGACAGGTACAGTCAACAAGTTTGATTTGTAGGCCACTATAGAACCTTTTCAAACTAAATCTATTATTGACGTCACGTTTGTTCAGACATCGTTTACTTGACGATCAATCTTTAAACTGTATCGATTTTTATTTTAATATAATATAAATTTTAAATTTAAACAATCATTAATTTTTAATTTTGCACCAGCTGTAACCCGCGGCTTCGCTCACGTGGTACCCGGATAAAAAGTTGCCTACTATCACTTTTCGGCACTTAATTATACCTATCCATTCTAAAAATGACGTCGGCGAAACCAACAAACAAACACACATTCGGAACTTTATTTATTTCGTAAAACTTTTTAACTTAAAATGTTTAAAAAGTTGACAGTCTGACAATTATTATTTTATTACGGAATTTAATGTACCCACACAAACTAAGGTTAGCTATTTCAAATGATACTTCTTAAAAGCCGGTACTGTAATAAATATTGTGACTTGATGAAGCAGAACAAGGGCTAATCAAGAAACGACCTCAACGCGTCAACTCAGTTCAATTAACCGAGTTACATCTCCTTGATAATGCAATGACAGGATGCGTACAAAAATAGTTTAGTTACCATATAGTTGGCTCCCCGCGAGCCCTTAGGCTGAATTTCCACTAAAGCGAGAAGGGTTTTCGAAACTAGGGATATTTAGGTACCTATTTATTGCATTTCCCTATTAGATCGCTCACGCCGATTGTCTTCCTGCGACCACCATTATTGTCGTGGTCGTTGCTGCTTGCTTGTCGTGTCGTGTCTATTCGGAAAATGTATGTGCACTCTACTAGCGCTCGTCTACGGTGAATGAAAACATCGCAGCATATCCTAAAACCTGAAAATTCGAAGACATGTGCAACTTTTATCCTTTCACTACCTTAACTGATTCTTTCACCGACGATCATATGCCTTTTTCAGAAGATGACCAAGAAAGAATAAGTGACACGTCAAGAAAGCAAGCAATAGCCCAAGTCTGTTCTGTCTATAACTACGTAAATGCAATCGGTTATTTAAAAAAAGCCCTTCGACCTTAAACTTAAAAAAAAAAAAAAAAACAGGCGTTACAAAAGACACCGAAGCAAACAATCTAATGCCAATGATGATGAGATAACGATCGGACAGGTTACTGTAATTGCGTGGAAATGCCAAGGCGAAGGGGCCATGGGTCACCAAAGCTATGACTTCCAAGTAGGGATGTACACTGTCTAAAATCCGACTTTTTGGTTTTTGGCCGGCTATCCGACTAACCCCAGTCGTATCGTAGGTCTTAGGGAAGTTCTACAAAAAGCACAAAATAAGGGAAGAAAACAAGTTCTTGAGAAGGTGGTTGATGGTACCATAGAACAGCCAAAACCTACTTAGTAGGTAGGTACTGTGAATTTTATTGTATTTTAATTCTGCTGTGGATAGTACAGTACTCTGAAAGCCTCAGCACGCACCCAGTAATCAGAGGCAATATCGGAACCAGTGTTGCACTTGCCCTGGGATAATGTGGGGGCGTGTGTTCAGCAGTGGACGTTACGGCTGAAAATATGATGAATGATGCTGCTTTAGATCCATCATCGTCAGCCTGATGAATTCCACTGCTCAACATAGACATCCACCAAAATTGCTTGTCTGTTGCTTTATGCACCATTTAAAAATTCAATAAAAAGGCCGGATTTTTTTGACAGCCGGCGCCGGCCGATCGATTTTTTTTAAGATCTGTAGATCCAATATTACTTTGTGGTTTCAAAATTCCTTTGTACTTACTTGCACGTAGTCAGCGATTATGATTATTTTTGATTACAATCGGACGTGCTCTGCGAAAATGGAAAAATAAATTGTATAAAAATCGGTTCTAGGGAAATGAATTTATGTTCCAAAGGAAATTCATTGCGAACCCTATATTCTGCCAATGGTCATTTGAATTTTTTTGTTATCTGTGGCTGGGTGGAGCTCGTGGAACTGATCGCTTATCTGTGGCTTCAGGAAACGATTGGAAGTAAACACGTCCTCGCGTAAATGGATGCAATTTATCTAAGTTGGGTGTAACGAATGCTGATCGGAACATTAGGTTTAATTTTGTACTTAGGTAGGTAGTGTTTACTTGAATAAGTCGCAAAATAATTACTTCAAATCTAATAAGATAAAGCTGTTTTCAAACGGCGTGCAATATGTCATCTTTATAGTTCATAGTTTTTCATTAATAACATATACGAGTTACAGGTCAATAGGTAGCATGAGTTATGTAATTAATACATACATAATTAAAACTATGATAAAACAATAAATTCAAAATTAAATAAAAAAAAGAAACAAATTATAAAATTAAAATCAATGTCAAGTCAAAACTAAAATTAAATAACATTATAAATTCATAATCACACACATTTTAAGGTCATATAAATGCGAAAGTTTGGATGGATGGATGTTTGTTACTCAATCACGCCAGAACGGCGTTCCTGTGGATAAGGCCGACTAGGCTGATTGGATGGTATAGGTTAAACATGTACCAGGCACTATAGCGTCTTTTATGTGAGTAAAAGTTCCACCTGAAGCTGTATAAATCATCTAGAATAGATGAAATAATACCTTGCTTTTTTTACTTTTTAAATACATAACATAGTTATAATAAGTATTAACTTCTTGTTGTCGTGTCACTGATTCTTCCTTTGTCATCTTGTATGATGTCCATGACCAGGTAGAGGTATGGTGGCTCTGAAAAGGGCCTATGACCGTCGATGAAAGAATCAGTGTAGTGAAAGGATTAAAGTGCGCCTCTTAGAGGCTCATTTCGTGTATTAACTACAACTAATTCCAGGTAGTTTCATGTATTTTCATGAAACAACCTATTCGTTGAGTAAATTTGGAATTAGCGGATGGGGTTTTAAGTCTGTAGAGTCTACGATTTAACAGCGACTCATAACTCAGGGGAAAAGATTACAGATTTATGTATAAATACAGATTAACTGTAGAGAACACGCTCACGTTGGTGAAGCCAATTATATTTTGCTTGCTCTGGAAAAGTCTGCTTTTAGCAATAGGTAAGGTCGTTCATCATTTCAGCCATAGGACGTCCACTGTTGAACATTGACTCCCCCACAGATTTCCAGAGCGAATTCTGTGGTGGCAATTTACCCATACTCACCACACTGGGCATGCGGGTTGGTAGCTCGGTAGCGCTATCAGAGCACAGTTAGTAGAGCTATCTTTGTGCAATTAGAGGGCGCTGCTGCCCATCCCCTAGCTTTTACCCATTAGTCGCCTCTTACGACATCGGGTTATTAAATATGGAGGGGCCTATTCTTCAACCGGGGCCACGTAGGACGCCGATAAGGTCGTTCAGTGTACTCAATATTTGTGGTATGTCCCTATGTATTTTTCTTTGTGCACAATAAAGAGTTTATATAACTATCTGTCGTGCGTGGCCCCATCGAAGAAGTGAGACATGGACGATCACACAGTGGGATAAAGAGTTGCTGGAAGCGTTTGAAATTTGGTGCTGAAGGAGGATGGAGAGGACCAGCTGGACGGAGAAAGTTACGAATGAGGAAGTTCTAAAACGAGTAGAGGAGATTCAGACCATACAAAACAGGAGAGTGTTTGGAAATCTTATAAGACATGACAGCTTCTTAAAGAACACCATTAATCGCATACATCCTCATAATCTTGTTTAATCTAAACTTAATTACGTGCATATTTTTTTGCCCAGTTTTGTTTTGATCACCCCCCCTACCCCTTAATTACGTGCATATTTTTTACCCAGTTTTGTTTTAATCCCCCCTCCCCTGACCCCTCCCTTAGGCAACACTGAAAAACAGCGTCTGGTTTTCGGACCAGGCATAAAGCTGAGTTATTGCCTTTTCAACAAGCAGACAAATAAAATCTTTGTTTGGCCCTTTTTACATTGTTGGAAGGTAGGTAGGTACCTATTTGTAATTCTCTATTTTTTATAAGGACTTTTTTATTATTCTTTATTAACTATTATGTAGGTGTCTATTTATATTAAAATATAATTTTTTGTCTTTTTATTTGTTGAATAAACTTATTTTCTTTCTTTCTTTCTTTCATTAAAGGAAAGGTAGAAAGATAACGAGAAAAAGGATGACCAAGAAAAAGTAACTTGACCCAGATAAAAGAGAAGATTGCCGTCATATCGTATAATGAGGTAAAGGAAATGCATCAGTTCACTGACAATGGCTATGCTCTTAAATTTCATTTAAAAAATCTAAGGTTGATCCTGCCTGTAGTGACTAGTATTTAAGGATACCTGCCTTCCTTAACTTATGCTGTCTCCGGGGGACAACTGACAGTGACAGATAACAGATGACACCTGAGATAGAGAGATGGATGCATACTCTCTGGGAGTGAGTCAGTCTGTGGTCAAGCCGGCACGAGCAGGCGCGCGGGAAGTTACTGTGAGATATTATTGTGATATAATAATAACGAGGGAGTTGTCCTGCTAGGAACCAGCGTGGTGTAAGGCATACACTACAAATGGCGATGAGGATAACGAGGTATTTATGTATAATCTAGAGAACATAAGTACGAATCGGTCAAACAAACAATTTCACAAAAAGTTGTCCACCATCCTGTGTAGGCTAACTTATTGCAAATTATACCTACTGTGATATCCTTTGTTGGTTATCTAGGTCATTTTTATGCTACAAGGATTCAAGAATCAATATTTAGTGTTTTTCCGATAGAAAAGGCAAAAATAAAGCATAGTTTTTTTATCTTTTCTTTGCCAAACATTTTGGCACGAGACGGTTGGTGTATTCTACCAAAGATCCTTGTAAAAATGAAAAATATTTTTTTTCTTCAAAAAAATTATAAAAAGGTATGGGAATTAAGGTTAATGTAGAACCTTTATTGAAAGTAATATCATGCGGGGTTAAACAAACTTTGGAGCATAAAATCTGAAGCCTTAATTATAAATATCTGATAAGGGATGGACAATGCTTGGGGTCATAGATATGGGAGCTGAGCTAAGGTATTGCCATCTCTTGTCAAAGTCAAAGTCAAAGTCAAAAGGCATTTATTTCAATAAAATCACTAGGATCACTTAGAAACGTCTTAGAAACTAGGTGAAGCTATGCCTGTTCCTCGCGACCAAGCCTAGAAGAATCAGGCAACAAACACGGCTTGGTGCCTATCATTTTTTTCGATGATCCTTTTTCACAAAATGGAATTTAAAGCTTCAGTGTGGTGCCGATCGAACTAGGTGAGGCTCAAGAGAAAAGTAATCTAATTATAATCCTTAATAAATAAGAGCTTATAAAAATGTGAAAAAAAATGAAGACAAATGTGAGCTTCAACAAATGATCTAAGGGCAGCACACGCTACACTTGATGAAATATGTACCTAATGCTTATATAATTAAATAATACTTAAAATATGATGCAAGCAAAAACTGTAAAGACACTGCAAAATGGCATTTTAGCTGTCGAGGGGCAGAGCGACTTCAGGCCATGCGGTTTTATCATTTAAATAATCATTTAGTTTATAGTACGCTTTCTTTATAAGATTATTCTTTATGTACACTTTAAATCTTCTAATAGGAAGTTGCGTCGCGTTTACCGGAAGTTTATTATAAAATCTTACCATATTCCCCATAAAAGACCCATTTACTTTTTGTAATCTAAATTTTGGAATGCACAATTTATTTTTGTTTCTTGTGTTAATACTATGCACATCACTTTTTTTCTTAAAGCTAGCCATGTGCTTATGTGTGTACAATAAGTTTTCGTAAATATATTGTGAAGTTACAGTTAAAATGTTAATTTCTTTAAAAAGTTCCCTCAAGGAGTCCCTTGACTTCATTTTATAAATGGCACGTATTGCTCGTTTTTGTAAAACAAATATGACTTGGATATCTGCTGCATTCCCCCAGAGAAAGATACCATAGGACATTACACTATGGAAGTAGCTAAAATAAACTAACCTAGCTGTGGCTTCATCTGTGAGCCACCTTATCGTACGAACGGCATATGCCGCGGAACTAAGTCTACCGGCAAGAGTTTCAATGTGGGGTCCCCACTGCAATTTTGAATCAATATTGAGTCCTAGGAAATTTGTAGAATCAACAAGGGTTAGTGACTCTCCATTTAATACAATGTTAGTGGGGCTATTGTGTACTACATTAGGCAAAGAGAATTTGATACATTTCGTTTTCTTTGAATTTAGCAAGAGATTGTTTACAGAAAACCAATTAAGGACTAGCGACAAGGATGCGTTTACGTCATCGTAATTTGTTTTGGATCTGTCGACTTTGAACACTAGCGAGGTGTCGTCAGCAAATAGAACTATGTCACACATTTCTTTAACATAAGAAGGGAGGTCATTAACGTAAACTAGGAACAAGAAAGGGCCTAGAATCGAACCCTGTGGCACACCCATGACAATAGTTGATCCAGAAGACCTTTCACCACCCACGTCAACTTTTTGGACTCTATTGGATAAGTAAGATTGTAAAAGGTCAATTGCACGGTTTTGGATGCCGTAATGTTTTAGCTTTGAGATTAATGTTGCATGACTCACGCAGTCAAACGCTTTTGACAAATCACAGAATACACCGATTGCGTCTTGTGAGTTCTCAAAGGCATCGTATATGTGCTTTAAGAGCAAAGTCCCGGCATCGGCTGTTGATCGACCTTTGGTAAATCCAAATTGATTACAATGAAGAAGCCCGTTAAGATTGAAGTGAGATAATAACTGAGTAAGAATAACTTTTTCAAAGATTTTACTTAGAGTAGGCAATATCGAGATAGGTCTATAATTAGCGGGATCTTTTTCGTTTCCGGACTTGAACAAAGGAATGATTTTGCTATGCTTCATAAGGTCAGGAAAAACTCCATCGTCAACACAACTATTAAAGATGTGGGCTAAGCATGGAGCAATATCGTTAATAATAGCACCTACTACCTTTGTAGATATACCCCATAGGTCTTCTGTGTTTTTTATATTGAGGGATTTAAAGGTTTTCACAATATTACCCGCATTAATGTAACTAAAACTAAACTCAGTCTCACATTTAGCAACACTAGCTTCTAGAAGAAGGGACGCTCCAGAAGCTGAAGATTTTAACGACTGGGTTACAATATTAGGTATACTAGAGAAAAAACTGTCAAAGGCATTCGCCACTTCAATTTTCTTAGTTAAAACACTATCATTATTAATTAAATTGATTTGTTTATTGAGGGCTTTTGATTTGCCTGTTTCATTATTTATTAGTTTCCAAGTAGCTTTAATTTTATTAGAAGATTTTTCAATTTTGTTTCTTAAGTACAATGATTTGGCTGCATGACAAGCTTTTTTAAAAGTTTTAGAATAATTCTTAACATGTAGTATAAAAGTAATGTCGTGCAGCTTTGACTCCCTATCAGCATATAGTTCGTACAATTTATTCCTGCTTTTATAAATGCCAGGTGTAGCCCAGTCAGCAAACCCGACGCTAACCTTAACTGTGCTTGTTTTTAATTTAAAAATTTGTTCGTGTTCTTTATTTATTAAATTCGATAAAATGGTAAAAAGGTCGTTTGGATCATCCATGCATGGTACAAGGGACATTTTGAGTTCAATACAAGCCTGAAACTTCTTAATATTACTTTCTGTGATGGGTCGGTACGTGAATTCCTCAGGTTTGTTTCTTAAATTACATGTAAATATGACACTATGGCCGTAATGATCTGAGCTGAAATGTTTAATTACTGATTTAGCGATTGGTACACAACTGCAATAAACATTGTCTAAACAAGTGGAAGTGGTTAGTGTCACCCTTGTTGGTTCCACAAAGAGATGATTTAAATTAAAACATTTAAATAAATTAAGCAGTCGTTCAGATAACGGATGGATCGGAATATCTATATTAAAATCTCCGCAGACTATTAAAATTTTATTACATGCAAAAATTTTGAGCAATACATCTTCCATAATGGATTCAAATAACGCGAAGTCTGCGTCGGGAGGACGGTAAACGCTCACAACGATATGCCGCTCTAGCTCAACACACGACAGCTCAATGCTCCTCTCAATAGTGAGATTTACAATATCTTTACGTTCCTTGCACTTTATGTCATTTCTAACAATAATTAAAGATCCGCCCCTAATGGCGTTCTTACGTTTATATGAGCTAACAATATTAAAATTCTTATAATAAGGGAGCAACTCAAATTCTAATATCCAGTGTTCAGTAACACACATAATATCTACATTAAACTGATTTAAAAATAATTCTGATTCTAATACTTTGCTGGGAAGGCCTTGCATATTTTGGTGTACTACATGTAAAGTGCCTTGCTTACCCATTGTCGACGTGGTCAGTTTAAATGCTGGTCAGCTGGCCCTACTAATTTTGTGCCCTCATTAGTACTACTACTAACTACGGACTCGTCTGTAAACTGTGTTATATTATTTATAACAGGATCAAAAATATTATATGCTAACAATTTAGCAATCATCGCCTTATTACTCCTACTCAAGTACAATGTACTTCCTGTCAAAATAAAATTACTAATAAAATTATTAGTATCAAAAAACAAAACGTCACTATGACGACATGTCAAGTTATATAATATTAGGTTCAGGTTGAAAATATTCTGCTTCTCTTTGGCACTCAACGAATCAGAATATGGGAATGCACATAGAATTAGTTTTCCTAATCCTAGATCTAACTTTTCTAACAAATTTTCTACTAGGTTAATTAAGTCTAACCGCTTGACACCACTGCTCTCACCTAATTGCACTATCAAAGTGGTGTCCTTGTCAAAACAATCGTCACTTCTTATACAGTTTGTTAAGAAGTTTATGGGGGCATTCGGAAAACAGTTATTCATGACGGTCTGCCCTAGTTGATCGCAAAGCAACAATCCCATCCCTGTGCCTATCTTGTCTGAATACAGCACAGTCTTCCGGGTCTGCCGACAGGCTTTTGGCTGTCTAACCGGTGGCTGAGTGGCATGCACAGGCACTTCAATCAGTACAGGGAGTGTAGGCTGTAAGTGCACCTGTGAGACATCTGGTGCCACCTGTACTGATGTAGTTGGTGATGTGCCAGAGGGGAACAAATCACACATGGAGGGGTCTGTCTGCGAGCTACTGTTGCATACTTGAACATATATGCTATCATTATTGACTATTTCTACGATATTGTGCATTTTTTTGCTTGCTATTGACAAGCAGTGATAATACAGACGGGGATATTTTTAAGCATTGCTTGCGTTTCGTTTATAAGTATGGGGGTTAGTTGTTATCATGGGTGCGACTTGAAAGTGATGCGTGTAAAACCAACTGCAGAAACAATCATGGAACTAATTTACCATTTCAAAATAAGAATGAAGGCCTTAAATGAAGAGATCGGTAGGTAATGTAAGATTACTGGTAATATACCTGGATGATGATTGGAACTTACTTACCTACAAGATAATACCTACTCTCAAAGTATTTTTACCTAGTATATGTGTACAAATTATTTGAGTAGGTAAAAACTAAGGAATTGGTTCCTTTCCACCATACGTTTGAAAATAAAAAGAAAATTATACCCAAATTTTCCTGAGTTGAGAATGGATTATTTGAAAGAAAAAACATGTTAACATTTAGTTACTTGCTTATTCAAACAACTGTTGGCAGAGTTCAGTGATAGTGGAAATACTCTTGTTCAAAAAAGACTCAAGGTAAGTATTTTAAAGAACTTACTTCTTTGAAATATCCCGGTTAATTATAAGTCAGTAGGTACCTAAAGAAGCTACCTACCTACTAATAATATAAGTACCAAATAACTAGGTAAGTTAACATACCTACCTGAGGCACATTAGGAGATCCTCTTGGTAGCTAGAGTAATCCTAGTAAATTAGTAGGTATATTGACCAGGTATGGACAGCTAACATAGGTAACAGTTTAGTTGCCTTGAATCATGGGTTCTCAATAGCTCTCTGTCTATGCAAATTGTACTGTTTGTGGTCGATTCAGCTATCTATACTGGTGCATCTTGGCAGATGTAGGTACAGTTGTCAATAAACAGAATTTCAAACATGCTAGAATTCAATTACCTAGCGACAGTTAGTGATTAAGAGTGCAAATAGAATGTAGAAATAAAAAAGCACAAACTTCCTCTCATATTGTTATCCTGGCTTCTTAATATCATTATCAAAGCAAAACATTCTAATTGAAAGATAATATACCCAACACATGACAAATGGTAAATGACTTTCCACCATTATAAGAGCTCATTCTTTGTATACAATGTATTATATGTGCTTCACCTGTAATTTACATGATAGGTATAAGTTTATGTACTTTGTAATTAACACCTTATCTGCATAAACACAGATTTACACGAGACAATAGATTTTCTATTGTGTCCGAGATGGTTGCGGTCTAGAGGTCAATGGCGATATATAAACTGTCGCCAGGTTCACAATAAAGGAGAGGAAGATAAGTGCCTAATTATAATTGCATGGTTGAGGAATCATTTTGTTAGTACTATTAGGTATTAGCAAAACCAAAATAAAACCATAAACCTTGCGTAAAGTTTTGAAAATGGAAGAAAACTTAAACTCAAATTTTCGTGTTTTAAATTAAGAATGGAAATGTTTAGAGATTTTATACATGAGTATACAACTTATTAAACTACTAGATCTGGTGACGCGACGAGGCAGTACTAGGGTAGTCCGCACATACATAAGTAGCGGCACCAAGAGGCCATAGATAGATACTATAAGTAGGTACGATGGCAGTTATCTACGTACTTATTTGACGAAGAGGTAGTGGATGGTCAAATAGCATAAACAGAAGTAAGGACTCCCGGAAAAATAAAGCGGTGAAATTTTATCTGGACATCAACATGGATAATGTGTGAAGAACGATAATAGGTGGAAGTAACTTCAGAAAACATTATGGTTTAGTAACAGTGGATATTCTTTAGTATAAGGTACATCAACGGAGGAACGTGTTAAGTTGAGATAAGATCACAAAGAAGTACCTATGAACCATAAACTCATACTTTGGATGAAGGAAGACAAAATATACGACGACGAGACGGCGGCGGCGCTGTCGTGTCATCGGCGTGTTGGCAGCGCGGCGCAGAGTGGCGGCGACGCAGCAGCGTCGTAATATCTAGGTGATTGGTACAAGAAATCAATCTTAGAGATAAATCTTCAGAATCAGCGGCAAAACAAAAGTACTGCCCGACCACACTTGTGTTTCACAAAACCTGTAACGTGTATAGTGCGCGGTTCTAATCAGTCTACTTATTTGAATTCAAATGCAACATGCCGCGCCGAGGGCGACGACGACACTTCTGTCTCTCCTACGCGCCACGGTTCCTACACGACTAGCACCATTGCGCGGCGAGTGAGGAAGAATAAGGCGGCCCGCGCGATTCCGCGATTGAAGATTCGGCTCGAGAACTTTCCTTGGTTTTACGTGTTTAATTGCTTTCCGTTAGTTTGCGCTAGAGGTCGCGGGTTCGATTCCCGCACTGGACGGACATTTGTGACTAACACAGATACAGTAACCCATAGTACAGGCTGTGCCTGGTTTGGGATCGGTTGACCGTGTGTGGTATGTCCGGAATATTTATTTATATTATATTTAGTTATTTTGTGTTAAAAGTGTATTTGTATGTCCAATTAAAAGTCTAGTGTTTGTGGTCGTTTAACTAACAATTCCGAACTCCTGAGAAGACAGCCAGCCGGGCAAACGCTAAACGTGGTTTCATGAAAAGTGTTTCGGGATTGTTGTTGTTAGGGTGTGTTCATACTCGACCGACACTAGTGCGAGTTTTAGTGAACATTGGGGCTTGCAATCGAATATTCGAATACCACCAAAAAATGGTTGAATACTACAGTTTCGAATAGTTGCAAGCCCTAGTGAACATTCGTCAAATCGAATGCCTACTGTCATGCATGAGAATTGGAAATTCGATATGCCTAAATTTTGGTTTGAAAGATAATTCGTTAAAGCATCTTTCCACGACTCGATAATAGTAACAAATATCGAAATACGTACATAACGAGACCATAGATGTATGAACGCTTAATACCATGTTAGAATCATGTGGGCCTCATTATGAACCCTGTTTAAATAAAGGGTAATAAACTACTACTCATTATATTCAAGAGCACAATAAATAGTCAGCATTTCTCAAATAAACCGCAACTTTTGGAAGAAAAGGTAGCTTAACGTTCAAGATAATCGATTTAGTCACTCAGGTTTGCTATTTAATTGGTTGCAAACGTTTTGGTCACACAGGCTTGCCATTTTGTTGGTTGCATTGCAAGTATTGGTCACACAGGCTTGCCATTTAATTGGTTGCAAGTATTGGTCACACAGGCTTACCATTAAATTGGTTGAACGCTGTCGAGCGCAGGCTTACCGTTAAATTGGTTGCACATGTGCTGATGGGAAGGCGTACCATTAAATTGGTGGCACGGCGTGTCATTGGATTGGCGGCAGTCTGACTAAGCCGTACTATTAAATTGGTTGCAAGGTTGCTGGTCAGACGTCCAGCATTAAATTGCTGGGGAAGGTGTTCTATTAAATTGAATGCAAAGTGTGAACCAAAGGGCTTGCCATTCAATTGGTTGTGGGAGGTATTCCACTAAATTGGATGCAAAGTGTGGACCAAAGGGGTTAAATAGCCCTTGCTTAAAGGCACACCAACAAATTGATTAGCGGTGGACCAAGGAGTTAACCATGTTTGAGTAGTAAATTTAGTGACCAATTATGTTTAGTTTTAAATGGTTTACGAGATTTTAGTATATTATAACGAACTGATATCCGATTCTTAATACCTGACGGCACAGGAGATACTGGCGTTAGGTCAAGACTGCTGTGACTTTGATGTTCTGTAAGTGGTTGTTCCTATTAGACTACCAGAATGCGGTGGGCCAATTAGTATATCCGTCAATTCATTAAAAAAAAAGTAGAAAAAAAAAATAAGAAAAAGGAGGGAAAGAGGTAGAGGCATAGTAGGTTCTAAGTTATGATCAGGGTATGGATGTCCAATTGTACCTACTAGTGATTAAAATGATCTGGCTATCGGGTATACATCTGGTAACCGGGCTTTCATTACAGGCTTCTTCTCGAAAGGGATAATGCGCTAGATTATTATTATTATTTCCCTTGCTTTCAGCATTGTAGTGATACGATAGCTCAGTCATATTGACCTGCTACCGGCATCTGAAGTAAACGAACTAACGAACGGGTTGCGTTCAGTTACCAACTCGTGTGTCATCGAATTATCAAGCAATACCCCCACTGTGGGGTTGGTATCACGCGGCTGAGTTACTTGAAATAACACGCCTTATTTCAGTGGTAGTTGAATTGTCTTATAGAAGCTAAGAACGGTAGTGAGGGTCGGTAGAATCTGTCTACTCGCCAAAGCATTACTTCTAGCGAAAGTGATGGTGATCAAAAATAGATTCAATAAAATTATTTTAACAAGGAAGGGATGTAGTGACTAGTATTTAAGGATACCTGCATTCCTTAACTTATGCTGTCTCCGGGGGACAACTGACAGTGACAGATAACAGATGACACCTGAGATAGAGAGATGGATGCATACTCTCTGGGAGTGAGTCAGTCTGTGGTCAAGCCGGCACGAGCAGGCGCGCGGGAAGTTACTGTGAGATATTATTGTGATATAATAATAACGAGGGAGTTGTCCTGCTAGGAACCAGCGTGGTGTAAGGCATACACTACACTGCCATCATAATTTGATTGATTATCTACAAAAAACCTATTAGACGCTAAACCGTTAAGATATTTAGATGGTCAAGCAAGGCTATCAATATATTTGAAAGATGTATGGTTACTGACCTCTATGCTTAATTTGTAATCGGTTTATTTAATTTAATTTTATACAGCCTTGCTCTTCGACTCAACACAAGCTCTACAACACAATACAAAGTGATTAGTAGCATGTATACCATCCCGAAAATGGGGCTATTCTATCAATAAAAAGAAAGAATAGTAGCAAAAAATAACAGATAGATAAAATATATCGAAACTTTAATTTTTTTCCCAAACTTCTCAAATAAGCAGTTTTTGATATTTTTATAATTAATTACTAAAAGTAGGAGAAGTTCGGAATCAAGATTGCTACCTAAAACAGGTGATTCATTGAGTTACAACAGATTTGACCATAGAGTTTGAGCATAGAGTTTGAATTTCGTCGTAGAACAAACTTTTTCATACTCTTAGGATTTTGGTTAGGCTCTGCGTTGATTTTCAAAGAGAATTAAACCACTACGTTTGATTGTCAGTCAGTCAGTCAGTACCGTAAGAGTTATTATTGATGATGAATGGATGTCATACTTAGGTACTTTTGTTTTTTATTCGAAAGTTTAGACGGCCAGTGTCATCCTCAGTAGGTAAGCAAAACGCAAAGAGGCTGATAACAAAAAAAAGAGGTTGATACTAATCTTGTAATTGTTCAGGATTTTGAAGTCAGTTTTTAGTTTTTGAAAAAAATATGTTATGTAAAATAGTTGTAAATACTTGTGTTAGTTTTAAGTTATATAAAAAACTCAATAATGTGTTTACAAATCTCATAATTCAATCGTATCGTATCTACGTGACCGAGCCGAGCCGTCGAAAGGGAAGTGTATTTATCTGAGGCCATGATTTATCAGCTCTATATATCTACCAGATACTGGGGGAATTCGGGCCGTGAATTACAAAGAAAATTTAACTTGGCTATTGCCAGATGTGCAGTAAAGACTAAAAAAACAAGTTAAAATTAAAAATCCATACTAAATACTAATACTATAATTGCGAAAGTAACTCTGTTTTTTTGTTACCTTTTTTACGACTGAACGGTGTAATGAAATTTGACAAGGAGATAGATTATATCCTAGGGATGAACATAGACATAATTTTTATCTTTTGTCTTAAAAAATAATCTTGAAACGGGTGAAATAGTTTTTTTTTTTTTTTATCAATCAATCAAAGTAATTTATTGCGTAATATAGGTTAGGTACAGTTGTTACATAATACTATACAAATTAGGAGCAGCCATATTCAGCGTTGTACGCATGCAATATACATATTTTCAAAATTAAGTAGGTATGTCAGAGCTTTAAATTACAATAAAATAGTGCTATTACAAAAAATGTCACTAAAATAGTTAAGGTTTGGTTGAATGTTTCCTCAAGTTAGGGATCTGAAAATGGTAATAAAGAAAAGAAAAAAATAAAGAAATACGAGTTTCAACATTTTAGCAAAATCATCCCTAAAAGGGGCAAAGCAGGGGGTTTACAATTTTAGGAACCTACAGCTTTCATATAAATGCAGACGAAGTCGCGGGTAACTGCTAGAATTACTTATATAAAAATGTTAGATGCTCATCAAATGCTGGTAAAAACAGATTTTATGATTGTAAGCTTATTATTTTATTTTGATATCTTTAAAAATGTGTTATTGCTGTGATATTTTTCAAGCGTGCTTGATACAAACTTATAAACTTTTTGCGAAGAACTTGCCCTGTAGAGTCGCCTACTGAGTACGTATATACAAATACATTTCATAATACTTATACAGAATGATGCCACAATACATATGGAGATAGTAGGTAGGTACACAGTAAATGTCAAAAGGGCACAAGTGGATGGCTGAGTACATTTTTGAGTGTTTGCTTAGTAAATCTTTGTTTTGTGGTCTCATTTTGAAGGTTATGAAATACATCTGACTGTACCATCAACTTTGCGATTTCGTTTAGGCCGTGACGTATGTGACAGTCGCATCTGAACAAGATAGTAAAGTTGATGGGTACCTACGGGGTTGATTGCTTGTCTAAAAACTAGACGTCGATTGTGGAGTTTAGGTACTTAAATTTTTCACTCAACTCACTCTTACTTAAACTGTAATTTGTGTTTTTAATGAATTACATGATACAAGCAGATACTGTCTATAAAAAAGAATAAATCATATATATTTTCAAATTTTTGCTTTTTAACCATTCGTAATCTTGATTGCTCAAAAGACGACTAACATCAAAAGAAAATAATTTTGTTTTTTATGTTCATTCATCGAATAAATAAGGAATTCCGTGGGAGAACCAAGGTCACCGACATAGCTATCAGAATTAACAAGTTGAAGTGGCAGCGGGCAGGCCATATAGCTCGCAGAACCGACAACCGTTGGGGAATAAAGGTTCTCGAATGGCGACCAGGAACCGGACGACGCAGTGTTGGAAGGTCCCACCCGATGGACCGACGATATTGCTAAAGCTGCGGGAAGTCGGTGGATAGAAAAGGCCCAAGACCGTTCGAACTCTTTGGGGAAGGCTTTCTATATCCAGCAGTCTACATGGACTGCATAGTTTACTGTTGATGATAAAGAAATAAAATATAGGGCAAACCACCAAGCTTGCGCATTTGGGTCTGTTAGGCAAAAACAAGAGTTAGTACGCCCGAATGTAGTTGATGATTCACTGCGTCGGCCTCTCCATAAATATCCTGGTACAGTTCCCCAGAAATAGCCTTAACAACTCGTTGTAAACAACGAGTTCCGTAACTTGTATACTATCCCGGAAGGGACTTATTCTATAACAAAAAAGAATATTAGTGAAAATAAGTCAAAATTAACAAAAAACAACGATATTTTCCAGAACGTTTCCAGCTGCTTTTAGTCATTTTATCATCTTTATAACTATTAAACGCATACCTATACCAACGAGGAGTTCGATCAACATTGCTACCTTAAAACTGAATAATTTAGTTTGACCTGCTTTGACCGCAAAACAGCAGTTTTATGAATAAGTAGGTAGTGTTTTTTTCAATGAAAATTGAAATCAATGAAAACTCTATCTCGTAACAAAAGTGTCAGTTTTTTAGCAATAAAGTTACAATACCTAATTGAAAATACGCCTAGATGACCTTAGTTATTTCCATGTTACAGTCATAGACCCTTTTCAGGGCCACCATACCTCAACCTGGTCCCTGTCCCAATACAGGATGACCAAGAAAGAATCAGTGACACGACAAACAAGTAAGCAACGTCATTTTGCGTGTAGGTATAGGTTTTTTCAAGGCAAGGTGTAAAGTGATTGCCCTTTGGGCGTTTAGGGAATAGTTGAGTGCGAAGCAATTTTTGGGTTGTAATAGCGATCGTTCCATAAATATATGGTAAAATATAGCAGCTATATATGGCCTCGGACACGAACACGTGAGTGACCAAATTTTAGTTGAAAGTTATGCATCGGATAGGTTGTAAACTATTTGGTGAACCAGGTCATTGACTTTTCAGCAGTTTTTAGCTTAGGTAGATAGAATAACATAGCATCACATCTACATTTTTAAGGTTCCGTACCTCATCATTGGCCGTGGTGGCCCCTGCTTAAGAAAACGCCCCTCCATATATACCCGTGGATGTCGTAAGAGGCGACTAAGGGAAAAAACTAGGGGATAGGCAGCAGCGGAAATCTGTTGGCAGGCCTGTGTTCAGCAGTGGACATCCTGCGGCTGAAATGATGACCTCAGCATTCAAATATCCTACTAATATTATAAATGCGAAAGTTTGTGAGGATGTTTGGATGTTTTTGTTCATTCACGCCGTAACGGCTCAACCGATATCGTTGAAACTTGGAATAGATAAAGTTCTTTACCTAGAATATCATATAGGCTACTTTCTATGTAGGTACCACGCGAGAAAAGCCGCGGGCAGAAGCTAGTCTTCAGAAGCTAGTCTACAATAAATAGTAAAACAATACAACGAATCCGTTTAATGCGTAGGTTCCAACGCTCCGATGCCGATCGGCGCGATCCAATGAACGCTCACCTTTATGTAGCAGAAATTCAATTTTAAACATCGCAGTAGGTCGACATTTTAGGTCACCTGCCAAATTTAATAACGTCGACCTATTTATTTAATAATAATTATTCACGATAGATTTCTGACAGTCAGCTTAATAGTAGTCTACCAGAGAGTCTACATCATTATTTTAATTTCACTTTGATTTGATCATAAGTCACACGTACTTATTGTTTTTGTTTAAATTCTAATCTTTATAAAAAAGTTATTGAGTAAAAACCAAAAGTTAATAACCACATTTTTATGTCGACAGAATTACACTATCAGTTCTCTTAGAGTAGAAAAAAACTAAATTAAATTAATATTCACTGAACAAATTGCTTTCCATTAACCTCCGACCTTTAACCACGAACGCATGTTATACAAACTTAAATACCAAGTAGGTGCCTACTCGTACATGCTCAGCAATTTTATTCAAGGAATAACAGCCAATCGCTTAGGTTTGAAGTAAGCAGCGTCTCATCGACAAAGCTATGTACATTTTAGAAAATAATATAGATATAAGTACCTATATACCTACTTATGTGGTAATTAATTGACGACAATACACCGAAGTAAGTTATAAAAACACATGTACTTTCCATTTAAAAAAAATATATAGCTGTTTTTGACTGAAAATGTGTATACCTAAACATCCGTTGTCAATGTTTCTTTATAATTTTTTCGTACCAAGTAAAAAGACAAGACTTTATTAACAGAAAAATAATAATAACAGTTGAAAATTAAGCTAAAATAATATTATACTAGGAATGAACTCTGTTTTCTACGACTACGACTACAAGCAGAAAACAGAGTTCAGATCACCAACCACAGGCAGCGTGCCCAAAAGGCTGGCGACGTTACCTCGTTGGATCGCTATACTGATCCTTTGTCCGAGGTAAGCACCAGCCCTTCGGTCATTGGTTATAAATTGAAAGTTCAGATTTTAAACAATAGGTAGCTAGCACAAAAAAAACGGAGTTATCCCATATTTGTGGCCGCGCAGCCGTGCGTCGTAAAGTGACACGATGAAGTATTTTTTTTTCCAATATCAGCTTTATTTCAATCATCAAATATATCAATGTTTTAAAAATGGCGACCTACATTTTTAGGAGGAGGTAGGGCACTGCGAGATTTTCTCGTTCTGAATTGGAGCAGCCCGCCTGGGGAGGTACCTCCACCTTACAAAAGATCGCAGCCAAATAACATTATTTGTTTCAAATAGTGTTGTGTTCCTGCGATGAGTAAGGTTACCAGAGCTCTTTAGGGGGGGAGGGGGTTCGGGGTCGGCAACGCGTGCGTGATGCCTCTGGTATTGCAAGCGCTCATAGGCTACGGTAACCGCTTACTAACAGGGGGTCGTATGCTTGTTTGCCACTTCAGTAGTATAAAAAAAAAAACATTGGAATTGGCACTGGCCAACTGTTTTATATTTTATAAAACTACGCTTGTGCCCGCGGCTACGCTTCCCTTCAGTGAATTTTTTTTTTTAATATTTCATACAAACTGATAGACTTAGGCAGGTATTTTATAAAAATATTAGATCGTTATTTCTCAGTTTTGCTTGACAATGCAAGTATAAAGCACCCAAACCTTGCTCATAGCAAATACTATCTACAGAACTTATGTTTTTGTAAGCCTTGAGGCTGACTTTGAAGCGTGTGTAGCCTTGGTATAACTAATTTTACTTGTTAACTACCTACTAGTTTCCATGTTATTTTATACCCAAGTAAACAATAATTAACTGTAGATATCTGGTTAGTAATTTAGTGAAAAGTTGCGAGTTGTTTATCTATTTACGTGGCAATTATTTCTGTGCCTGATTCGTCGAGTTCATTGAAAAGTTTGTGTGACAATGAAAAGTTTTGACGTCAATTACATAGTAAATGCCCTCAATGATAACACAGGGTGATTTATAATATAATAATAAATATTTCGGACATATCACACACGGTCAACTGATCCCAAACTAGGCATAGCCTGTACTATGGGTACCACAGACTGATATACTTAATAGATATATATTTAACACCCAGACACAGAACAAACATCTGTTTTAATCACAAATGTTTGTCCAGTGCGGGAATCGAACGCGCTACCTCTAGCACAGAAGGCAGAGTTACTACCAACTGAGCTATGAGGCTAGGCTAATATTATGTGCCTATAGGTACTATCCTGAAAGCAGCATAATCTACACCCAATAGGCAGTAACGTTTGTTCTACGACTTTTGGAAATTCGTAATTTTTCAATGAAAAAACACTATGTATGCAAAAATATGCTGTTTTGGTGTCAAATTAGTTCAAATTCAATTATTCTGCTGTTTAGGTAACATTCTGGGTGTTAAACTTCTCGTACGTTTAATATATACCAAAAACAGCTCATTTTATAAAGTTCTGAAAGACCTGAATAAAATAATGGAATTTTCATTTTATTTTATTGAGCCGTTGTAAAAAAAACTTTCCACGATACACCCAGGTGGTCTCAGGGAGGTGGACGGTGGGTAATAACCGAGAATAAGCCCCTTTTGGGATAGTATACATATAATGAATCACCTTGTATTGGCTCGTATTATCAAGGTGAATACTGACAACATTACGGTGTTTTTTTTTTATTTTTTTTTTATTTTAAATCCTATTTTGCAAAATATTGTACCTTAATTAGTATTGCAATCTAGCCAAGTAGGCCAATGAGCAATTTTACTTTAACATAGTTTTATAAGGTAAATTATATCTAAGAATGTGTCCAATAGCACTTTTCTTACAGTTTCTACTTAAGGGGAAGTCACTTTGTTCTTGTGTTCTTTATCTGAATCATTCACGTGATGATAACAGTCCATACTTTTTAGAACCTATCTAAACCATCTCGAATTATCTTAGCTATGGCCAGAGTTAAGCCTTTCCTTTCATCGTAATTCAGGGGCGTCTTTTACATCTGCGTGCAAACAAAACAAACAAAAGAAGCAACTAAATCACAGATAGCAATCCTGATTGCTTTCCATATTTTCCTTCGATACCATTACGGTTGTTCATAAGCACATAAATCAACATAAACACGCGGTCAATAAGGCCACACATAGTGGGAGGCCACACGAGGGAGTTCAAATCGAGCGAACTGTCAGTGTATGGTACGGATGGTTCCCGGGATACCGTCACCGAGACGTGTTGACGTGTGTGACGGTTGAAGTAGCGTTCGATCATTTATTACGTATGCGATAGCGTGTTGCTAGAGATGTACCTTCCTGAATACGCCATACAAATTCTACGTTTTTTCAATCCTTAATAAGCTCATCAGCGCGTGTCATAGTGATATTGTTACAATCGCTGTTACTTCTGCCTTTGCTCGCTTTAGGACCGGGATAAAAAGCTGCTTAAATGCGTTTCATTTATAAGCATGCTAAATATCATTTAAATCCATTCAGTAGAAATAGTAAGTACCAAACATCTTCAACTGCCCTATTTTCTTTACACATTTTCGCATTTTTAATATTATTTATTTATTTATTTGATTATAGACGAGCAGCTTCCGCTGATGTGTCTACATCTCACAGTGTCGAAATTGAAAGTGTATTGTCATGTCTGGTTCACTTTTTTGAGCACTGATTTATTGATTCGTAGCCAGTTGTCGAGCTTGTTTTTGAATGCATTGACAGAAGTAGCAGAAACAACATCTTCCGGTAACATGTTCCAGTTGTGGACTACTCTGTTGCTAAAGAAGTGGTACGCAGCAAGTAGGATTACAAGCGGGATACGCGACTGATCCTCCATTTAAATTGCTACTGACTGACTTAAATATGCTACTAAAACGCTTTTGGTTGGTGTGCTGAAAGGCAAATGTACGCACGCACGCACTATACGTAAGCGTATACGTATAACTAATGCAAGCACGTATTAAAATCTAGATTTTTCAATACGAATACGCATAATCTGTAACGGTCCGCGAGGTCAATAAGCGACTTGTTTATTGATTTGAGTTATTTTCCCTTCAACAAACTTCAGCTGTTTAATCGTTAGTCTGTCTCAAGATATAATGTTTGTGGCCACAGATGGTGCCGATATGGTAAAACAAATACGATGTCCGTCCGTAAATATTCCTCAACAATGGAGATGGTTCATACCCATGCCAGGATATCAACTGGTAGAATGTTTGACGTTCTTAGCCGTTGGTAAACTCTATTGTTGGAGTTTTTAGGACACCCAAATGCCTCAGCTGTTAATGCCAATAGTGGTCATCCATCCATTTAGTGACCATGCTGCAGGTTGCACAACTTAGCCTAAGCGTCCATGCAAATAATTTACTGTAGAGAAATAGTAAAACTTTCTAAAGGAATAATTTGTAACCAGATTTTACTCAAACCCAGGCAAAAGAATAGAGTTGTAATTCCAAACTAAATGCAGCTTTACTTTAATTTCCAACATAGGTATTAATAAATTAGGGCGCATTCACATAATACTGTAAGCCGCGCACGGATTTCGTGCACCGCCGCTGCTATACTCGTGCAATTATTACCGCAACATTGCAGAAATTACAGCAACATTGCAGGAATTAATGCGCGCTGAGCCGCATTCGCAGAGCCTGGGCGTCTCTGCTGAGGGGAAAGCACCTTTACAATTTTCATATTTCCTTCATACCATTCTAGATTTTTGATTACAAATTGAAATCTTAAGCTCGTATTCAGAGACACGACTCAAGGATAGATTTAATCGCAGATCAGCTGAACTCTATTTAAGTATTGAATCTCTTCTCAAACATAGCTTTTATTCAAGAACGGTACTTAAACTACTCTCAGCTGAATCGAGTTTCAAATCTGTACTCATGTGATTCAGCCTGTTCTCGTTTACATTTTGATTTATTTATAATTTTCGATCCGTTTTACGCAGAAATTCCAACAGCCAGGGTGGAAATATAATAGAACAATAAAGTGAAGTATAAATATGCATCAAAGTATGTGTAACGGAACGTAAATGCCATTTGATTAATGTCAAATCAAATCTAAACTCAAGCACTGATTTCGTCTGATTGACGTTTCAGAATAAGCATTTACTCAGGTGAACTGTGATCATTGAATCTATACTTAAATACTGTTCACGAATAAGAATCTCGCCTCAAATCGAGATTTAAGTACAGATCAATGCTTGAGTCTTGTCTCTGAATACGAGCCTTCGGGTCCCGATCCCGAAGCCTTGGTTTCATAACAAACCGTGGCTGTTATACAAGTTGTTTTTTTTTACTGGGACAGGATTGGGAAATCTGAATCTATGGCAGATACAAAAGATTTATAAAAATCCACTCGCGAAACCAGTATATGTTAACTTGTGTCAATCCAGTTATGACAAAACTTAACAATAATTTAACGTGTGGTACCTTAAATGTAGCCTATGCTATTCTCGGTATAGAACTCTACCTATTTCAAGTTTCTTCGAAATAAGTTGAGCCGTTACGTCGTGATTGAAATGAAATGAAATGAAATTTATTTGATATACAACAGACTTAACAGTAACATGCAATATTAAGTTTTATGTAATTAGTAACATAATGAACTATAATATTCCTGGTTGGACAACATTGGTACCCAAACTAGGATTGCCTGTGTTATGGCATACCAATGCCCTCCGCCAAGCCATTTGTGAAAAGAAGTGAATACGCAGTACAGTATCTAATATACTGTACCGTTATAATATTGTTATTATGTGTTGTTTTTATTATTATTACTTTTTAATTCAATTATTAGATATTTTAAATTACAAATCAATTATTATTACAATTAATTGTACCTATATACATATTATTCACTAATAGGTAAAGGATATAAGATTTTTTAAATTGAACAACGTGATTGAACAACAAACATCTCAACATCCAAACATCCCCACAAACTTTCTTATTAGAATATTAATTGGTTATTAGGTTTCGATAGTATTATAGAAAGGATAGCAATTACCTAGGATGAGAATAAAGTAACACTGATAGCAGCGTGAGGGAACTAAAAAATAACTTGGCTCAAATCAACTCAAAATACGGTAGTAAGTAGTAGGTATGTATGTAGTATGTAGTATGTAGTATGTAGTAGTAGTAGGTATGGAAGTCCAGAGTAAATAAGTTTGTGTGCAATTGAGGCATGATACATGTCATACATACGAGGATGAGATATCACGCCATATTACCCAATGTTATGCAAAACTTTAACAGATATCAAAGTTGATCTCAAGAGTGATGCCTCTCTCAAAACTTGAGGATCCCGAGGCCACTTTCGAAACAAGTTAATCGTAAGACAAAGAGCTCCTCCACACGGGCAATTGAAATTTCTTTATTCAGGGGGTGTAAGATGGATCATATTCGTTTTTTTTTTTTTTATACTACTTAGGTGGCAAACATGCATACGGCCCACCTGTTGGTAAGCGGTTACCGTAGCCTATGAGCGCTTGCAATACCAGAGGCATCACGCACGCGTTGCCGACCCCGAACCCCCCTCCCCCTAAAGAGCTCTGGCAATCTTACTCATCGCAGGAACACAACACTATTTGAAAACAAATAATGTTATTTGGCTGCGATCTTCTGTAAGGCGGAGGTACCTCCCCAGGCGGGCTGCTCCAATTCAGAACGAGAAAATCTCGCTGTGCCCTCCCTCCTCTCGAAATTGATTCTCGAATCGATTCTCATGTGACACTGCATTTATTCATACAGTTTTCTATGGATATTCGCTATGGCTGACAAAAACCGGAATTGACTTTGCGTGAAATAGCAAAACAAAACTGTGAGACAGATACGCGAATCATAATTTAGGAATCCTCAATGTGACCATTTTAGACTCCTAGAGCAATCTCTATTATGACATTTTGACGCCACGACAACACCAGTAGTTGTCGCAAGTCGCCAGCACCAAATTAAATAAATAAATATTCCGGATATATCACACACGGTCAACTGATCCCAAACTAGGCATAGCCTGTACTATGGGTCTCAGAGACTGATATACATAATAGATACATATTTAACACCCAGACACAGAACAAACATCTGTGTTAGTCACAAATGTTTGTCCAGTGCAATTGCAATGCTTCCACGCATTTTCATTCTTTGTAATATTTTATCTAATTCATTGAATGAAGATTTGAAAGTCGTAATTTACTGGATTACCCTCACCACCTTCCTTCGTTTTATTATTTCAGAAAGTGAATGCGCAGGTGGAACCTTGCCGCACCAATGGATACCAGCAAATATCCCAACGAGGAGTTTAACATAAATTCCAGCAGGTAAATCCGGCCGTAAAGCTTAGTTTTATAAAAAACGGTGAACGTCATTGCGACGGTATATGACGGTCAAACAAGTCAATGCCTCAGTAGCTTTTGCTCTCACTAACACGTAAAGTCCTTTTAAATACTTGTCCAAAACCGATTCTTTCGGAAAGCTACTGGTCCACATTGATCACAATGGTATGTTTGCAAGGTCTACCTCCATCGAAATCTCAACTTCTAAACATTGCTCAGTTCATGAAGAGCGCCTCCAGGCGGTTATAAGACCATATGAACCCTCGTCAGGCGATCCCTTCATTAAACCCCGACACATAAAAACACTCCGCAAATCACATCGACCCCGCCGGCGGGGTGTACGACGGCCCGTTGCTGCGTTTCTGCCCCTTCAGATTTACCTTAATTTTCTCGCCATAGTCCGGTTTCGCTGCATAGGTTTTATGAGACCGGCAGGGGAGACACACAGGAGCACAAAATATGCGTGTGGCTTGTTTTTGTTGGCTATCGCAAACCTCTCTTTCTGGACAAGTAGACAATAATAGAGCAGATCTACCACCAGATATTTTATGGTAGCAATCTGGATGTTGAACTTCCCTCAAAAGACATTGGTAGATTTGAAATAAAATCGTTTATCTTTTATCTTCGCTAATAATCTTTCTTTCATTGCTAGAGACTACGGAGCCTTAGTGCCACCGATATATCCATCGTTACATCACATCTGCCGTATTTTGAGGAACGAAAGCCATGAATCCGGAAGCGGATTTCAGGATTTGTAAGACCATAACCGTAACGCTGTCGCAAACTTTAAGTCGCAACAAGACGAGCCGACATCCGCCTGAGAAAATGGAAAATTTTCGAGAATCTTTTACTGTGTTTCTGTGATGTAGGGTTTATGTGTGACTCGGCGTGAGCGTAATCCTGGTATTAGCCGGTTTACCGCTAAGTTAAAATATTTCTTCTCTACACTTCTATATTATAGAAGTGTAGAGAAGAAATATTCTAACAGACAGAAAGAATGACAGTCGCCTGCTTTGCGTGCTACTTGCTTCCTTGTCGTGTCATTGTCACTGATTGCTTCTTGGTCATTCCGTATTAGGTCAGTGATCAGGTTGAGGTATGGTTGGCACTGAAAAGAGCCAGTTCAGTGTTAGGATTAAAGTGCCCCTCCTAGACGCTCCTATCATGCACATGTCACATGCCTTCGAATATTTTGGTTCTAGGACATGCCGGTTTCCTCACGAAGTTTTCCTTGAAAGCGTATAGTGCACATCAATTTTCTAAATGGAAAATCTATTGGTGCACGACCGGGATTCGAACCCACGACCTGTGAATCGGAAGGCGGGGCCACAATGGAGATATCAGTTCGGGGTGAAACTCTATTTTATATAATTTTTGAAACTATCATGGTTATGAACATAATTTTCACTAAAAACAGTAAAAAAAATGTGGTAAATGTCCCATTATTAGTGAAAATTTAATTCTAATTTATTTCTAGGGGACCGAGAATTTTCAATACCAATTAGATATTTTGTTAGGTATTATTTTCCAGTGCCAATAAAATTGCTTATCCATAACAGTTATCCGATGCTGACTCATATAAAAATGAAATAATATTGACATTTGAACATTTTTGGAGTCAGGGATTGTTAGTCGCTGATTGCGATCAAATATGTCAGCAATTGCGATGAAAATTATGTTAGGCTGACGGCAGTGTAAATGGTGTGAAAAAAACAAATGCGCGTAAATAACTTCGAAGACAAGACACGTCCTTGGTGATCCTGGTGGCGTGATGAGGCAATCCCCGTATTACGCTGTTATAATATGACAATTCACAAACGTCACTCCTGAAAAATCTTCCCTTTGGTAACGAGAAGGTACTAGGTACCTTAAAGCTTGTTATAAGCACCATAGTATCATCTTACTAAGTCTGGCAATCTATTTTATTTCACTTATATTTATTCCACTAAAACTGACATCAAACTGATATTATTTGCTCAGAAAAACTTAGCCGTCAAATAACATTATTTTTTTAAATTTTCCCTCAAAATTCTACTCACGATGATTGAATACAAGAATAGGTCTCAGCTGGGAACAGAAGACGAAAACAGCAAATTTAGAGGCTGGAACAGATTAGTACAATGGATATTAAATTTGCTTGCAGCGTGGATCGGGGAATTAACGGAACTATAAATTCCGAGGCAGGGATCATCATCATTCCAGCTGTAGGACGACCACTGCTGAACCTAGGCCTCCCCATAGATTTCCAGAGCTAGCGCCGTAGCGTAGGGTCGGACGGCTATAATTTTAAAGCTGTTAAATTAAGCAGGTAAGTTTGATAATGAAAAAACAGAATCGACACCAATATTTGTAATTTATTCGTGTGACTATAATTTTTCTTATCCCGAATTGTAAAACCTGCGTAACGGAAAATCGTTAGGTGGGTAGTAATAAAGCTCCCAGATTTGAGGTCACCTGCCGCGGTCTCAACAATAACCGCAAACTTTTAGTAGATTTGTTCTATGCCTACGTAATCTAAACTAAATCTATTAGTTTCTGAAGTTTGAGCAAACTCGCGAAGCCTGGCCGGGGTAAATACGGGCAAGTGAATGTTAGTATTGCTATATGTCTATTTGGAGTTGGATTATTAGCTGTCTAAGACAAACTAATAATCATACAAAAGCATACTCATCCACAAGCTGACTCGCAGCGATCTATGGAGAGAGCTATATTATGCTTGGAGTTACACTACGAGGAAATCCGTAGAAGAAGCACGGACCCTGACATACGTCTCAGAATAGGCATGTTAAAGTGGCAGAACCGAAAACCCTTGGGAATAAAGATTCTCAATTGGCGACCATCTTTGGACGTCTTTTAGCAAGACGCGTTTTCCAACCCATAGTCCGAGGACATTGTGAAAGTTGCGGGAAGTCGGTGGATGGAGAAGACCGAAGTTCGGCTCAAGACCGTTCGTCGCGGCACTCTTCGGGGGCGCCTATGCCCAGCAGTGGAATATCCAGCACAGTCTCTTCAGGCTGATGACAAAATGTGGAAAAATAAACAGGCGCATTTTTCGCTCACTTAATCTGCGGACGGCGGCGTTTTATCCACCCAGATAAATTGCGCACGTTTTCTGAAATTCCGCTTTTTGGGAAAGATTTGTCTAAATCTCAACCCCAGTCGATACGTAAGTTACTTTCATAGAAATTGCTGTCGATTCCCCTCGCGATGCGATGTCGTCCTGATTTTCGAATATAGGATTAAAATAATGGGGGGAATTAAAAAAACGAACGAATCATTACCAACAATTCCAATTAAAATAATGATAGACCGATATCAGTGTGATTTGAGAGAAGTGAAAAAAATACAAAATTCCCTATTTTAAGTGGTGATTATTTGCGGCCGCGCCCAGCGACCCTAACTACTTAACAATCAAAATACTTATTTAAAATTATATTCTACAACGAAATAATATACGTAAATATTTTGTGCCCCTATTCATAAACCTGTATGAAATTCATATTTGCACACTCGTAAAGGACGCGTCATCGACAGGGCGACAGTCTGATTTTTTGTCCCATCAATTTTGCGGTTTTGTTTAGGCGATGACGTAAGTTGACAGTCTCAAAGATTTAAGGTTTGCATTAGGCACTAGCGCAGAAGGCAGAGTTACTACCAACTGAGCTATGAGGCCAATCAAATTTTACACAATATTTAGTGCTATGTCTGAGTACCTACTTATTAAACGTACTTCGGAAGCTAAAATCAAATGTTTCTTTCTCAGAGGTAATTTCTGGGAACTTAGGATAATTTTATAAGCTTCGTTAAATATGATAAGGAAACATCTCGTTATTCTTTCCCCGATCAATAAAACACTGTAAACTTTGTAGCTTATTAAGGAAACATTGTTTGTTATTACGAAGTAATTATGTTAAAAGTTGGAATAAACAAACCTGTTTCTTGCATGTTGGAGAAGAATAGGTAGAGAACGTTTAATCTAAAATTGAACACCCCTGTATACAAGGTAAATTTCTCTAATTACCTATTTTGGTATTTTTATCAACTTTATAACTTATTACCAAACGTACAAGAAGATCAGCACCAAGATTGCTACCTAAAACAGCTGATTCACTGAATTTGAACTGATTTGACCCCAAAACATCTGATTTTTGCAGAGGTAGTGCTTAGAGTTTTTCAATGAAAAACTCCGTGAACAAATAAAAGTTTGACACCAGTTTAGCAATTTTACTCGGCAACATAATGAATACTAGTTAATTAGAAAAGTAATTTCTGTTTTTTCGACCCTTCAAACAGCTGTTGCTAACGTCTGCAACCCCTAATTGTGCTACCCTCTGGGAAGAATATTAAGAAAATCCCTAGTCTAGTCACAGGAGGTACAAAAAGGCTCACGGTAGGTACCTTTTAAGAGTATCTGAAGTTGGTAGTAAAAGTTAGTTAGAACTTTCTGATCTTGAGTGTGATTATACTGATTATGCAACCTTTTTTGATTAAAACCGCAAATGAGTACCTAAGGAGAACCTTTAACCTATTAGGTAGTATATACATACCTACTTCCACGGTCACTGACCTTATGCAGGATGACCAAGAAATAGCAATTCCGATATTGTGATCCCTGTATTCATGAAATGGCATTCATCGTCACATCAGCCGTAGGATGTCCACTACTGAACATGCGCCTCCACAGATTTTCAGAGCGAATACCTATGATGTTTTTTTTTTTTTTTTTTTTATGTTATACGGAGGCAAACAGGCTTACGGCCCTCCTGATGGTGTTATGTGGGGGGAATTTGCCCATACTCACCATACTGGGCACGCGGGTTGGGGAGTGCAATTAGAGTTGTTGTCAAAATGGGGGACGCTACTGCCCATCCCCTAGCTTTTTTCCTTAGTCGTCTCTTACGTCATCCACGGGTAGGTAGGTATGGAGAGGCCTATTCTTTAGCCCGGACCACCACGGAATGACATTGGTGCTACTCCCATAGATGATTTTCAGTTAGGTATATTTTAACATAATTTTACCTTTGCTCATCCGCAAATACACGGCCCTATTCCATATTCTTACGAACTTCGCAGTTTTATTTATAATTGATCGAGCGTGCGAAGCGAGCAGTGATCTCTCTAACCACTTGGACGAATCGGTGTTGTATGTTTCGCATGTAATTGACCTACTAAATTCCATGCAGATCGGATTGACAATTGATTTATTAGAGCAGTGAGTTCCCCTTTGGTAAGTTTTTTTTCGGGTTTTCAAAAAGATATCAGGACGTCTGATCGAAGCGACGCGTGACCCGAGAGCTGGCTCTTATTTGGCCCAGCGAATTAGCATTGCCATCCAGCGTGGCAATTCCGCCAGCGTGGCAATTCCGCCAGCGTCTTGGGGACGCTTCCGACTGGTAGTGATCTGGATCAGTTGAGCTATCTATAGATCGTTTGTAACGGTCTTTAGATGGCTCAACTGTTTCTTGTGTATTTTGTTAATATTAACTTGTATTAGTTTTAAGTTTATTTCTGTAAATAAAATGTATTCTTTGGTAAGTTTCAATGACTTTGTAGTTCAGGTAAGATTAGATATTAGTTAGAACATACTAAATTGCGATTATCATAGTTTATCACGATCATCGTAGCACGAACTTTTACCAAACATCGCGAAGTTTCAGTTCGGGGCAAACCAGTAGTATTATTTCCATTCACGAAAATTATGTAACAAAATCTTTATTGTGGCACTTAAACAAAGATGAAACACGATAAATAAAGGGTGGTCATCAACTATCCACAAAATAAAGGAAAATTAATTGTTCAAGTTAATGCTCGGCCGAGAGCTCGTAAAATATTTTGGCTTTAGTGCACCGTCACAGCTGGAGTTCAAAAGCTGTTGATGATAATCTTACGTCATGCAGCTATTTGACTAACCCGGGTATCCTGCATGCCATCTAGCGTGGCAGTTCCGCCAGCGTCTGGGGACGCTTCCAACTGGTAGTAATCTCAATTGAGATACCTATCTATAGGTCGTTTGCAACGGTCTTTAGATAGCTCAACTGTTTCTTGTGTACTTCGTAAAATAGTTGTAAATAAAAGTCTAATGTCACCGTATTATACAATACTGAAAATTATCTCCTAAAAGGGCGATTAAAATTTTTACATATCTACTTTAATAGAGTCAGGGTAATTTCCAAGAGTGTTGTACTACCTTAAAATATTTTGAGTATTGTGCTCAGACTAGACTTGTAGGTATACAGAGTTCAATATTTTGAATAGAATGGTGTAGAATAGAAATTCTATACTATTATTTTCTATTCTATATTATTCTACAAACGTTTATTTTGCTATTTATTTCGCTTCGTTTAATCTATCGATTTGACGAAAAAAAACAGCCACTGGCTCCTGCCCTACAACCGACTACTATTAAATTACTGCTATGGTATTCTGGAGTAACAAATGGTTGGACGGTCGGTGTGGAATTAAATTATAGAAATCTAGTGTTGTTGCAGGTGGGAGCCCGTATGATTTACCGCTATTCATATCACTGGTTCTTTCTTTGTTAGCTAAAGTTAATGAGGGTGGAAAAGGAGTTGCTGAAAACATATTTTTTAAGAAAATACGTGTTATTTTACTACTATTTTCTTATAAGCTTGGTAACTATTATCTAAGATACTTAGGATACGTGTACGGACGAAGTTCACCCGCGTAGAAAGTACACGTCTAGAACTGAAACTCCGACAAGTTGAAACTTTTTTTTTTTTTTTTTTTTATCGTGGGGAAATCCTCATGGATCCCTCCCTTTGCGGGGGCAAAAGAAGGGTATGTCGGACTCTTACCGACTAAAACCACCACGTTGGCCAGCCTCCATGCATGTCAAGGGGCTCCGGGATCTCCAATGGAACGCACCGGTGCCCCTCTCGCATTTTGCCTGTTGTGTGGAGCACAATCCCGGGAATGGCACCCATAGCCACGCTCAGAACCCGCGCACGATGTGCGCGGAGCTCACGGCGGCACTTGCCTGGAGTGCCGCCGCCATCCCGAATCCGCTAACGAGCAGCCGGAACCCCGCTCCGACCACCCACGGACCCGAAAAGTCCCCTGTCACTCGGCAGGGGCTACCGCTCGCCCCCCTCACGGGGCAGGCGGTGCGCAGCTGTCGATACCAACAACCCGCAGCACCGCCACCTTCCCAGAGCGGGATCGGCCTCGCTCCGATCCCACTCAGCAGCCTCCGGACCATACACAAGGTAGCTAGGCGAGTCAATCATGCGGCTACACGATCGAGTCGCTGTTGCCACCTAAATGTTGTCGGGATAGAGAGTTGCGGAGGCGGTGGTCCCACCACTACCCCATCACTCTCGGTGTTACGCCGCATTATTTTTTACAGAGGTTTTCTTCCTCTCCTCCTTCCCAGAGTGGGATCGGCCTCACACCGATCCCACTGAACGGCCTCCGGACCATACACAAGGTAGCTAGGCGAGTCAATCATGCTTATTCACGATCGAGTCGCTTTTGCCACCTAAATGTTGTGATAGAGAGTTACGGAGGCGGTGGTCCCACCACCACCCCATCACTCTCGGTGTTACGCCGTTGTTATTTTTTACAGAGGTTTTCTTCCTCTCCTCCTTCCCTGAGCGGCCTCAGTCCTGACCATACATGCCGAACGGTAGCGAGGTGAGTCGACCATGTCGTGAGTAGCCATGATAATGGCACATGGTCGAGTCCCCCTCGCCACCAACATGTTGCCGGGATTGAGAGTTGCGGGGGAAATGGTACATAGTAAACTACATAACCACAACCCCATCACTCTCGGTGGTACGCCGCGGGTAATTTTTTAGAGAGGTTTTCTTCCTCGCGGCCCGGGCGGCTAAGCCAAGACCCTCAGTCCACGAGTCACGAGTGACCACGTGGGTTCCGAGCTCCCATCCCTGCTCCATCCACTGCGCCCTTTGCTCAGTCAAAGGGACGCGCGGAGAAGCTAACCCCCCCCTAAACCCCCCCAGTGTTTGGTCCGCGCCAGTGTGCCGACAACCCCCGCTTGGAGGCTGTCGGCACACCGGAACCCCCTATCCGCCACCCGGGGACGCGCCACGTCGGAGTTCACCTCTCCGCCCACTGGGACACCCCAGCAGGTCCGTGGCGACAAGTTGAAACTAACCTAACCTGACATATCCGTCACTATACATTACTGAGCCACCACTGAACTGAAACTCTGAGAAGTTGACACTAACAACTTGTCACATGTCATTAATTCCTGTAGTAACCAAATAATGAACGTGTAAATCTTGGCCGTGGTGGCCCCGGCTAAAGAATAGGCCTCTCCATTTCTACCTATCCGCGGATGTCGTAAGAGGCGACTAAGGGAAAAAAGCTAGGGGATGGGCAGCAGCGTCCCTCATTTTAACAACGATAGCTCTAACTGCGCTCGCCAACCCGCATGCCCAGCGTGGTGAGTATAGGCAATCCCCCCATATGATAGGAATTCGCTCTGTCTGTGGGGGAGGCCATGTTCAGCAGTGGACGTCGTACGGCTGAAATGATGATGATGATGATATCTTGCGATATCTGGTAAAAGTTGGTGCTTCAATGATCGTTGAGGCATAGTAACGGTCGGTGATACTAGACTTTAGTGAGCAGTCTCGTGTCACCCACGCAATACTGTGACAATTGAATTTGACACGAGGCAGTAATACGATTCGATTGAAATTATACTGTCGTATTATTATTGAACCACAGCCGATGTTCGAAGCGGGTGATTTTCTAGTCCGGTAACGGCAAGGGAGGGGACTAGTTCGTTAGGTATGAATGTCGATGATAGACTAGTTCGTTAGGTATGAATGTCGATGGATATAAGACTAGAGGAAGGCCGAAGAAAAGATGGATGGATTGTATTAAAGATGACATGAGTAAGAAAGGTGTGAGTGCGGAGATGACGGCTAACAGAAGAGAGTGGAAGAAGAAAACATGTTGTGCCGACCCCACATAATGTGGGACAAGGGCAGGAAGAAGAAGAAGAACGGCAAGGGAGGGGACATTTTTGGAGTTACGAATCTATACGATAGTTTATTTCGTCTTTGCCTTCAGTTCAACTTCGCAAAACTGCTGCTTTACTGAATTTTATAATGAACTCTATGTAACAGGATCCAGTCATTTGCCATTCTAATGGCTGCGCGAATACACAATGCACAGGTATTCAGTGTTCCAACTTGAATACGTAATACTGTATACACACTGTATACGTGTGGATACAAGTTTACTGAGCTAGGTAACTTGTTCCTTGTTGCGAATCCGATACGAAATGGGATTTATTTGTAGCCTAAGCTGTTTTTATTATTATTATTAATAATTATTAATTATTAATATCTTTATTTCAAGCTACTTGACATATTACACTAACATGTGTAATATGCCATGGCCCATATTAATAAATACCTTACAGACTAACATACATATAATATTAAACTTAAATAACTACACCACATCTAGGGTCAGGGACTTTCTTGATCGTGAGCGCCTCCCTGTAGCTACGGTATACAACTCAAGCTGACCAAAATTTTTGCTTGTTTAAGACTCGAGGTTATACCTACTTACCCTGGCATTCTTAGTCTTTAGCATTTTTTTCACTCCACTCACAATAACATCAGATTGACGTTATTTACATAGGAATTGCTGTCAAATTTGGTTTTTTGATCGTAATATAGGGGACATTATATTTCAATCATACGAGCCTAACCCTGTTTGTGGTGAGTGCTGAGATGACGACTGAAGAAGAATACATGTTGTGCCGACCCCACATGATGTGGGATATGGGCAGGAAGATGATGATGACGAGCCTAACCCTGTTATTCTTATTAATATATTTTCATTCCACTCACACTAATAGCATTCTTATTTTGTCATTTTCCTCAAAATTCTACTCACGACGTGTAAGGAGCAGCGGCAGACGGTGTTAGATGAACTGTGTATTTTCTTTAAACTATTCATCATTCTGTAGAAGTCCATTGCTGGATACCCTAAGAGTGGTATGACGAACGGTCTTGAGCCTTTTCCATCCACTGATTTCCCACAACCTTCACGATGTCGTCGGTCCATCAGTTGAAGGGCCTTCCATCCAACACACCTTTATTCCCCAACGGGTTTCGGTTCTGGAAGCTATGCAGCCTTCCCACTGCCTACTTGCTAATTCTGAATGGTATATAGGTGAAAACTTTGCTCCTATATGGAATACCTCTTTTCAGATTTTATTACGTAGTGAAACTTCGAGCATAGCTCTACTTAAACTAGTAACTTTTATAAATTTGATAGAGCAAGATTTACTAAACTAACATAATGTAGGTACCAAGTTGTGGGTATAAGTGTTTTTTTTTAAAGGTTGTCACTTTTGTAGGTATTATTGTTTTCTTTTTTTTTTCTCTCACTTTAGATACCTACGTGGGTACTTGTGCGTACGTAGGTATATATATCACTATAACTATGTAAACTATTTAAGTAGGTAAGTTATTTCTATGTTTAGTTTAATTGTCACGCCTCACCATCTTTTTTGCACGCCCAGGATGACTGGTAGAAAATGCTTTAGCATTAAGTCCTCCTTACACTAAGTTTAAGTGTCAAAGTATATATAAATAAATAAATTTACTAAAGAAACTTCCCAAAGCAACAGTTTCAGAGTAGGTACGACTTTAAAAGAAGAAAAAGTTGAATAGATAGAAAATACAAAGTCTTCAAATTAATCCTTGTTTCTGAATTAAAACTTGTGTGAGTTTTAAAAGTTTTTCCTCTGGCTGTGTTTTAATTTGAAGTTTTTGAGTAAATTTTTCCTTTCAGTCAGTCTCTACAAAAAAAGATTTATGCAAGAAAAGGAGTTATAAAAACGGATTCTTTACGACGTAATAAAGGTGTTATTGGTTTTCCTGAATCTGTAATAATTCAGAAAATCGTTTAGTTTTTTGGGCTCTACCTACACCAATGTAGCTACTGAAACGAGAATATGCATAGGTAGTCAAAAAGTCATCATCATTTAGTCTCTGGAAGTCCACTGTTGGCCATAGGCCTCCCCCAAAGAGTTCCATGACGACCGGTCTTGAACTTGTTCGCTTGGCGAATAAAGGTCTTGAGCAAAAAAGCAAAAAAAAAATTATATACATTTTTAATAAAAATTGTCTTGAGCCTTTTCCATCCACAGACTTCCCGCAACTTTGACTTTGTCGTCGGTCCATCAGATTTCAAACACTACGTCTTCGCCCGGGTCGTGGTACTATTTACCTACCCAAAAAGTATTCAGCAAGATTAGGTACCTACCACCTGTGAAAATTCAATGTTCAAACTTCAAAACGCGTTTGTAAAATTATTTTATTACCTACCTACTCATTATGTAATCGTCACGGAATGCTTCCAAAACCTATAATTTACTAACGAATATTTTGAGATACATTTTCATTGAAATATGTTCAAAAGGTCATGACGAAGCCTCTATTAATTTGATTGAAATAATTTCAACGATATTTTGATCCAGATAAAATACAAAATCGAGTGATTCAAAGATGTATAATTTCAATATAATATTTACAGTTTAATTGGACCATAGAAGTCCAATTAAACTATAGATATTTGAATTACTTGAGAAGTATAATCATTGAAAATTCTGTTTATTTTATTGATATGCCTTTAACGATTCCTTTTGTTGGTTCAACAATACCTAGGCGCAAACAGAATATCCTATTTTTGTTGTTGACCACTGATTTGGCAGCATTTACGTAGAAAGCCAGTATTGGCATTCGGTCAGTCCGTGTCGGTTTCATCAAATATGCGCCATCGTTCGCATTTCGATTTATCTACACGTTAGCGGTTTGCTCATAGGCCCGAATAGCGTTACACTTACGATACGATAGCAAATGTCAAATATAAGCCAAAATTATAAGATTGCATTGGCTAATTAGTCGGTGGATGGAGAAGGCTCAAGACCGTGCTTCGTGGTTTTTTTTTTATACAACTGAGGTGGCAAACAAGCATACGGCCCACCTTTTGGTAAGTGGTTACCGTAGCCTATGAGCGCCTGCAATACCGGAGGCATCACGCACGCGTTGCCGACCCCGAACCCCCTTCCCATCTAAAGAGCTCTGGCAACCTCTCACTCACCGCAGGAACACAACACTATTTGAAACAAATAATGTTATTTGGCTGCGATCTTCTGTAAAATTCTACAGGCTGATGATGATAAGGATGAAATGATTGGCTAATTAGACTTTTACTGTTTTTTTTATACAACTTTGGTGGCAAACAATCATACGGCCCACCTTCTGGTAAGCGGTTACCGTAGCCTGCAATACCGAAGGCATCACGCACGCGTTGCCGACCCCGAACCCCCTTCCCATCTAAAGAGCTCTGGCAACCTCTCACTCACCGCAGGAACACAACACTATTTGAAACAAATAATGTTATTTGGCTGCGATCTTCTGTAAAATTCTACAGGCTGATGATGATAAGGATGAAATGATTGGCTAATTAGACTTTTACTGTTTTTTTTATACAACTTTGGTGGCAAACAATCATACGGCCCACCTTCTGGTAAGCGGTTACCGTAGCCTGCAATACCGAAGGCATCACGCACGCGTTGCCGACCCCGAACCCCCTTCCCATCTAAAGAGCTCTGGCAACCTCTCACTCACCGCAGGAACACACTATTTGAAACAAATAATGTTATTTGGCTGCGATCTTCTGTAAGGCAGAGGTACCTCCCCAAACGGGCTGCTCCAATTTAGAACGAGAAAATCTCGCTGTGCCGTACCTCCTGGAGGCTAGAGGACTAACTGGATTAAGCTTACATGATTTACAACGTGTGGATGCCAAGCATGATTTACAAGTCAACGTTCGTTGGTTACGAGCTGGGGTTACGAGCTTGTGAAAGTACGCGCCGGAAAAACAACCATAGGTGTGTGACGAGTAGTCACATAAAATAAAGCTGCAAAATTGGGACGTTTGTTTTATTTTATTCATTGTACACACAAGCCTTGTGGAGGCCTATGGGGAGGTCCCCAACTTTCAATCCAGTTGTGGTTTCGAACCCGGTCGAGCACTAAAAGTTTTTCTATTTGAAAAATGTACCTAACCTGTCTTGTAGTCAATACTCATTTCTGCAAATATAGGCATGTGTCAAATGACTAACCTCCTTAGGCATCTACAAAGATCTCCAGGCGTGATCGTGTGTTACTACTCGCTTGTCGTATAGCCTACCGTTTTTGTTAGGTGTCACGTAAAGCGTCCTTACAAAAACCAGCAAGCTATTCTTCACTACTTACCGGTGACTAGTGAGTAACTCACGAACATTACGGACTTGGCCCTTTTCAGAGGCCCAAGTCCGTATGTCTACCATTATTGGGGAACAGTAGTGAGCATGTTTATTTTTTTTTGTTTAACGTCACAATCGTGTACAGTACGCAAAAACCGCAGTATTTTGTTTCCTGAAATAAAGATAATTATAACTATTATTAAAAACAAAAAGGTGTACCTATGTACCTAGTAACCTTTTCTGGTAGATAGGTGTTGAGAGAGACAAAGGAGCCGACTTTGTTCTCCCACGTACAGGATAAGATCAATCTACAAAGACATATCGACGCGAGATTCCCCAATAAAGTCAACCCCTAAGATTGATTCGACCCTCGCTCTGAATTATCAACGGGTTCTACGAATTCGAGACAGAATAAAATGAATTCAGTTGAAATATCTCCTGTAAACAAATGTTCAGGATTTTGCTCACTACAGGATACAGCTATGAGGTGGAGTATGTTATAAAGCTGGTGACGCAGGACTGGCAGATTTTCCACCTGGGTGGTTTAAATGGTCATGTGACTGAGCATAATCTGTGATTAATCTGTAATATTTTTTTTTTTTGTATTCCGGACATATCACACACGGTCAACTGATCCCAAACTAGGCATAGCCTGTACTATGGGTATCAGAGACTGATATACATAATAGATAAATATTTAACACCCAGACACAGAATAAACATCCGTATTCATCACACAAATGTTTATCCTGTGCGGGAATCGAACCCGCAACCTCTAGCGCAGAAGGCAGAGTTACTACCAACTGAGCTATGAGGTCTTCTTTTGTAAACAAACACAGATGTTTTTAATTGGTGGCAATTTTATGAAATAAACTTCAAATCCCTGTTTGGTCCTGACCAAACAGGGAAGATCCTAGAGAAGGTATGTGGCAGTAAAGTAGGTAGGTAGGTAGTTTTTTTAAAATTTTATGAAAAAACTATCTACTAATAAGATATCAATACAATTTATAGGGGGACAATGCTCTATATTATAATGGTGAGCAATGGTAAACACATTGAAATCATTTAATTCTTTACGGATTAATGGTAAACATAGGTAAAACAAACATACATAGTCATAAAATACATACATAGTGAGGTGAGTGTAAAAATGCCCTGGACGAAAATATGGGGTTAATCTTTTTTGAATCGTTGGTTTAGTGACGTCATTGATCAAGTCAGGCTTGGTTCCCATTTAAAACCAAGGCCTTGGGTTCGGAAACGTCAACTAAGTCACGTCTAAAGTTTGCGAGAAAAACATTGAAAAATGGATGGAATAAAAGCTTTCTTCGGTGAAGAGATGAGTAATGAACGAAATTGAATATTGAGATCCTTTGTGAATATGGTGATTGTATGGAAGAGAAACTCGTTTCCAGATTCGGTTTGTTCGCTGTTAGTAGCTAGTATAGCATTTTCATTCATTATTTGGTTGGGCACTGGTTGTGGTGCTAGATTTAATACTCGTATTACCCGCGTACTTTTAGCCAAATTTATTTTTTCACTTACAACCTATTTAGGTGTTTTCATCGCAAGCCATTTTTGATCTTTTTTGAAACTTCCCCTTATAATTCCACTCAATTAATACGAACCTCACTCGTGGAACCATTTTATTTTGAAACTTGAGTAAATTCGACAGCACCTGCCATGATAACAAATAGGTACCTAATTAAATTCGACAGACAGTGGTCAAAATACGTAAATACTGTATAATGTCGGTCAGGAAAGTTAAACTAGGTTTTAAGAATACGAGAGGGAGTTTCACTTCTTTCCTCTGGTAGATTCATTTACCTTTTTACGGAAATACCTTTTACGACAGTAGGTACTTTTTCGGGACGATCTCTCGAGTTAGAAACATTAAGTAGATTACGTTACTTAGTTTTAATCCGGATTAGGTGCCAGCGTTCTAATAGACTATTATTTTGTTTGCGTCAGAGGGTCACAAGTAGGTAGGTACTTAGTTATTTAAAGCTCTTTTGATTGTTGGATAATTGGCCTTTTTACATATTTTGATTTCGGTGGCGCATCGGTGGCCCGCTTGAGTCGCAAGGGGTTCGATTCCCGTCGCGGGACAAATGTTTGCATGTCGTCGGTCCATGATGGGGGGGGGGGGGGTCTTCCAATACTGCGTCGTCCAGTTTGTGGCTGTTCGGTGTTTATTCACCAATGGTTGTCGGTTCTGCGAGCTATATGACCTGCCCATTGCCACTTCATCTTGCTATTTCTGAGAGCTATGTCGGTGACCTTGTTTCTTCATAGCCCGTTGCGCAACTTTGAGCTTTTGTATGAGGCCAATACATAGCGACCAAGTCTCAGTGCCATAATTATGTCAATACTGGTAACACACACTGATTGTAAACATTCGTCTTGACGTGCGCCTTGTCATCTCAAATATTATTTCATTTTTTAAATATTTCATTGGCTTACTCTTATGGAAGCATACAAGGCGAAACGCCCCCGCCCAGTGAGCTTAACAAGAATAAAAAAAAAAAAAAAACTTGGTAATTACCTAACCTATTCACTTAGTGTGGGCTACTTCATGGTGTTTTATCGTCAGTAAAAAGCCTGCCGTGCGCGGTGCTGCGGCGGCGCCCCATGGTGTACAAGCGTAAAAATTGTGCCGATGAGAAACAGCGAAGGAAAAAATCATGGGAAATTACCTACTGTCGCGCTTCTAGGAACGCAACCGCTTTGTCCTTCCAACTTTATATGTTGGTACAAATTGGAGTTATTAAGTTAATTAAGTTGAAAGCATCGTATGTTGTAGATAAGTGTACCTATATTTTTCTAAAAGCAATTTGGATAATTTTGTGTAACCTAATTACTTTAAAAAGTTGTCTACTATGTGCTTGTACTTAAACGTATGTGACTATTAAGGTCGACCTTCAATCGACAAATGTCAAGAGCCCTGTTTCCGTGGTATACCTAGATTTATTATGAGTAGGTACCTAAAGATATCACCATCATCATTTCTGCCGTACGACGTCCACTGCTGAACATGGCCTCCCCCACAGACAGAGCAAATTCCTTATCATGTGGGGGGATTTGCTCATACTCACCACGCTGGGCATGCGGGTTGGCAAGCTGTAACGGTCCACCTTCGTGTCTCCTTACATTCACAAATAAAGATTACTAATAATCGATTTTACTAATAAGATTCGTATTAGAAACTAATAATTAATCGAGAAGCATCGCATTTTGAATTTAGCACAATTATTGATTGAACATCTAGATCCGTTCAAGACATTGACTAAATTAGTCAACACAATAGAAATATATCGATTAAACTTTAAAACAAGTAATATGAAACCTCAATTAAAAATATGTCTTGTAATATCAAATCATAATACTATTTCAATAAACTCCATTAATAAGAACAGTAAAATTCAGTATATTTATTGAACATCGATGTTGATTCATTCAATCAAATAATTGCTGGAAATAATAAAACTTAAATGTTTTATCAAAATGAACCTTAACATTGTAGTATTAGGAGCCACATATTTGCGTGGGAAGGTAGATGGCGCTGCTAGTAGAACGCTAGCAGGTTGGCGGCAAAAACTAAGGTGAATTAAGAAAATATTTATGATCTGTGCTAAAATGTTCAAACCCTCCGCGCATGCGCAGTGGGAAAATAAATTACGTCATAGGAATAAGGTTTGAATTCGAGCAAATATTTCAAATTCATCAAGATCTCGTCAAATTTCAATCAAATTCGCGTTTTCTCACACTGTACTTGTGATAAAGGGAAAAACACATTATGTCAATGGAATAAGGTTGTAAACTGAGCAAATATTTTATTCCTCAAAATTCCTTCAGTCTTCCAAGTAGGATCTTTTGAATCCAGAATTTGAATTTGGAATGAGTCAAGAATGCCAAAGGAGAAGAAGATTTACATCATAGAAAATAGGAAAGGATTTTGAACTAGCCTGAATTCGTAGAAATTTCTAGAACAATCAGGCTATATAAGCCTCGTCAGGATTAAGATCATGGTCATTCGATTTCGAGATTTCCTTTCAGAGGGCGAAGCTCTGCCGGTTTGATTTCAGAACGTAACTTTGGGGTTGGAATTTTCTAAGTTCTTATTAGTACTTTTGGATGGGATTGGATTGTGTGTAGTATTGTTTGAGTGTTCGCCGTCTGAAGGAAATTATTAGGAGCTAGGGCATTCCCGTAACTAAACCCAGTCCGGACACTGGTCGCAAGCGGAGTTGCTACCTTGCGGTGTTATACCCAGCTTGTGTCCTCATATTAGCTAGGAAGGTGATAATCTTTGTAGCGGACCACCAATCGATTTTGGCCATTAACTTGGCGTCGATATGCTACCTGGAAAGTGCGTCCTTTGAACTCTAAACAGGAGGGCACCGTCGAAGTGGAGCCCGCGCCTGTATGGGCACCTGAGCTTAGGATTCTTAGTCCGCTTGTCCAGTCTTATTTATATATTTATTTGTACACAAGTTTATCCCCTGTTAGGCTGAGATCTGCCCCCCAGTCCAATAGCAGATCTTGGCAAGCACACGGTTATAGGGTAGGACAAAGTCGGGATTTACCACCCGCACTCATTCAATTAGCTAGTTAGGTGACTGACATGGCACTCCGTCAGTCTACTCACACAATTACAAGTAAATGTGGAGTCTGTCTCCTAGTTTGGATGGTAGAATCTAGCTAGAATAGGGCCTCTTAGGTACTCATACATTCAATTAGTTTCAAATAGGATGCTGGGTTCTAAAGGCTGATGAAGGAAAGGATACTAAGCGAGCATTTTAAATTTGAACTTTCGAATAGTTTCGAATCGGTAAGTACAAAAGCGACGCCTTAATTAACACACACACTCAACAGAACAACACAGTGAACACAGTCAACACGTATATACAAAATTACTCTATGGTCAACACACTCGTCCGTCACTCACAATCACCAATCACAAGACACCAGTGAAAACATAATCTGTCATGGCGATATCTGTATTGACCAATAGGAGGTGCATTCTGTAGTCTATGGTGGGATAAAGCACGGTCCGACAAATAAATAATACCTTCTACCTGATATTGCTATATTTACATATATATGTACGTTTATTGGTGTTCGTTTCGTCATGTCATTAGGTCTAGTCTGAAAACCAGCGCTGCACCGTACTTCCAAGTTTGGTGTAGCTTATGCTGAGACTAGAGCCTATTTGTCCCATATAACGCACAGGTACATGCACCCACCTACTATAATTTTCATTCCTTTCTATAAAATATCAACCTATCCCTGCCAACTACTTATTTTTATTTTATTTTTTTTATTTATATTTTGTCTGTATGTTGCCTGGGTAGGTGTGTATTATAAATATTATATTATTTTCTTCAATTGTCTATGCCTGTAAAGACCTGAAATTGTATATATGGGACGAATAAATCGTTTTTCTTTCTTTCTTCTTTCTTTTCTATACTAAACTACTATAATTAAAACTCAAAAACTAAATAAACAAGAAACTTAGTTTAATCTAAATCAATTCATCGTAGGAGTGGCTTTGTAATTGAGGAATAACATTAATTTCATTAATATCTGGTTGGAAGGTTGGGGTATTATCATCAGTTATTCCTAACCTAACCAAATATATTACAAAATAGACAAAACTATAAAATAGCAATTTATAATACAGTAAAGTACGCAATTGGGTTATAAACTCTGCTGGCATTCATACAACATTGAATATTTACTAGAATAAATTAAAAGTTTTATTTATGGCTTTATTGAGACTAAACTTTAATTGAACAAAGGTCTATACTGATTTACTTAGTCTGATTCAGGACCGGTAGGGTCCTTAGCTACCTCTGTAACGGAAATCACAGAGAGGACTATAAGGGTCCTAAGCTTTCCCCTGAACTGTAAAAGAAAAGTCAGAGTGGGCCGAAAGTGCCCTAAGCTTCATCCTCTGTAAATAACTGTGAACAGAGAGGCTATCTACAGAATTAAGACTATGCAAATCATGTTTGTTACCTAAGTCATTTCTACTTGAAAGATTGAAATCTTTAATCACAACCTTTGGCCGGATGTGCCTATAACAGTTGTTTCATGCAAAATAAATGCAGGTGGAATAACTTCTTCACTAATTGGTTGGAGATATCAATTTACTTGGCAGTAGTCCATGTAGCTTGGAAATAAAGCTTTAAATAGAATTCCAAAGAAATTGCACTAAATTGTACCTTTAGCTATGATGCTAGCAGAGTTAATATACTCTTCAGAATACTGATCAAAATAGACTGACCTATGGCTAAGAGAGCTATGTAAAGTATTCATTCACGCAAAACCAGGTGAATAAGCTAATTGCTTAATATATAGTAAATATACTCTTTAGAATACTGATCAAAATAGACTGATCTATGGCTATGAGAGCTATGTTAAGTATTCATTCACGCGAAATCAGGTGAATATGCTAATTGCATAATATAGAGTTAATATACTCTTCATAATACTGATTATAATAGTCAGATTGATGGCCATATGAGCTATGTTTTCCTTCACGCAAATCCAGGGGAAGAGGAAGTTCACAGAATTAAAATAAATTAAACTACTAATAATGACAATAGCTAATTTAGGAACTATTAGGATTTCTTAGGTAGCGGCCCGCAGCGGAAGTTAGGGATTCTTGGGTACCGAAGTATTCGGTAGCTTGGAGTTCCGCATGATAACTAGATATGATGGATGAGTATGAAAGTTTTGCTTTGAAAAGAAAAGTAAAGTAGAGATTCCTTGAATGGTTTGACAATGGACGAACATACAAATACTAACTACTTAGCTTTCCTCATAATCTTTTGATGAACAAGGACTGACAAACATACAGATATAAAATCTAGTAAATGTAAAGAACAGCATTCCCTATAAGTGAATTAAATAATCACTTATTACAACGCTGGAAAGAAGTCCAAGTATTGTGATGTTTCTTACAGTCCGCGTGCGGAGGAGGGGCCCGGACCTTTGGCGTTATAATCTCTTTGCTACTTAAATTCAGTATAACCTTTAGTTGAAGTATTTCTTAATATGAAATAATTATATTGATTCCCAATCATTTGTCCTCTCATGCTATTCTACAGTTCCAGCTTAGAATTAGAGTTTAGAATTATACATCTCATATATTAAATTTAGAGTCAGAATGAATCAATGTTAAATATAAGTTCGGAAAGGGTTAAGAATTTAGATGTAGGTTAGTTAGATAAGTTGAATTGTCTATAAAGTCTTTAAAGGATTTGAGTTACTACATTAGTTCACATCTTAGGATCCTACCACTACAATTAGACGATCACTTGGCCATACTCCTATCATGACAATTCTATACTTCATACGATGACGAGCTAGGTTAGGCAATATATAGTATCTTTAGGGGGGGTCGTTACAAAGCGCAGTTAGAGTTATCGTTGTTTAAATGAGGGACGCTGCTGCCCATCTCCTAGCTTTTTTCCCTTAGTCGCCCCTTACGACATCCGCGGATAGGTAGATATGGAGGGGCATATTCATCAGCTGGGGCCACCACGGCCAAGAGATATAATATCCTATGTTAAGTTAGCAGTCTACAATAATAGTTTGTGATACTCGAAAAGAGTGAATAAGTGCCATTTTATAGTTTTGAAGACCTCTCTGTTCCACTAATTTTTGCAAATAAACTACTTGAATCTTGAACATGAGGAGTACCAAAGAAGATGTTTCACCTTAGGTCAGGTTTAGGTACGCTACAATAGCAAAATCGGAAGAAATGTTGAATACCGGAAATATGCTATTTCATGAATTTGTATGCAAATACAATCTCGAACTCCGGTGACACACATAATACTTGCATGCATGAAAACAATACGCCGGCATTGAGCGTGAGACAAAATCCGGCTCTTGGGCCCGACACAGTGTAAAATATCACTTTGAAACATATTGGAAAATAGGTGAAGTGCCATGCCTGTTATATAATTTATCCGAAGCGAACAACGGTATCGTCCACCATCTGTCGTCTGCGATTGATAGTTACTGATTACGATAATCATTCGACGCAGCAGTGTCTTCGTATGTTTATGAAACTAAAGCAATGCAATAATACCTACTATGCCTTGTAGTTACTTTTTATTTTTTACACCACTCACACTGGCAATTTTTTTTTCTAGAGGTTTATGTCAAATTTGATTCTTTTTTTGAAATTACCTCTCAAACTTCCAATCTCGACCATTGAACTTGTGTTTGCCAAAACAAGAGGCTAAAGCCTTTTTTCCTTTTGACGTTGATACCTTGCGGCTAATCATGAATTTCAGATTTTCCTGCAAAAATATAGCCTCTATAAATAATCTCTCACAATTTCCAATTCTTATAAAAGAACAAAGAGGGCATTATGAGGTCAAACTTACCCTGGAGGTATCCCTCTGGGATGCAGCAAAGTACAGTACCCTATTACTAGTGATCTCTAGAGGGGATGAAATAACAGCTTTATTATGCAGAAACATCAGAGATCATTATTTTGACAATGGAATAAGCCCATTCCGTTTAAGATGAGCGACAAAGATGTATTGCTGGGGCCACATTATCTCGGAATGTTTGCGTTGTGCACCACTGTCTATGTGACGAATCATATGGCTACATTTGTGCATGCATACATACAAATACATACATTTATATTATTATGTATGTTAGTCTTTAAGGTAGGTATATATGTATATGGGTCATAGGATAAGAAAAATACAATCTGATTTTTTATTTTAATGTTGCCTGAAATAAAGTTATTGTATTGTAAAAGTTCGCATAAGCCCAATAATCTGGCCCCCGTTTTCGAATTAAAACCAAACTAACAAATTGATCTAGTGAGCGATTATCTCTCAAACAACTTGCAAGAATCGGCGTATAATTACCTATATTTATTTAACTTTCGAACTATCGCGTCGCGTCGCGTCGTCAATCCGAGCTGCATTTTACATTTTGATTTTTTTAACCCCTTCCCCCACCCATTAAAGAGCTCTGGCAACCTTACTCACCGCAGGAACACAACACTATTTGAAACAAATAATGTTATTTAGCTGCGATCTTCCGTAGTTTTCTTTTTTATTTATTTTGTAGAAATGAAGATTTAACTCCCATAGTTTCTTATTTGCTGCCCGTACAGTGATCAAACAAGGTTGTCTCCTCAAACAAAATTTGATCCTAGCCCTACTGTCTACATTTTTCTGTGGAGTGCTTGAATGCTATTGTGCGTGTCTCATTTACTCTGTTTGTCTCTGACCGTTGATTTGCTTGCACACTTTTTACAAGCAGCAATCTTTTCTACTGCAATTTATCATTAGTATTTATAATTTGGAGCTATTGTTGTTTGTTCAAGCTTAATTCTCGTTGGAGTTGTATTAGCTAGGTTAGGTAATGTTCAGCACAGTCATTTAAGACATTAATGAAAATGTAAGTTTATTCTCAAGATAAAAGTCTACAATCAGTGAGTGTTGCCAGTGAATATGGCACTGAGACTTGATCGTTAATTATTGGCCTCATACACAAGATCAAAGTTGCGCAACGGGCTATGGAGAGAGTTGATTGGAGTCTCATTGCGTGATAAAATCCGAAATGAGGAAATCCATAGAAGAACCAAGGTCACCACATAGCTCTCAGAATTAGCAAATCGCGATCTTTTATGTACTTACCTACTAAAAATCAAAAGTAAAACGGTGTTTATTTTAATATAATCACTAGGATCACTTTGAAACGTCTTACAGTCAACTAATTTGATTTGTATCGTGCTCTAGAACCTTTTCAAACTATCTAAAGCGCAACGCGTCATCGCTGGATCTGCCAGATAAATTTTAATACGAGTCGCAGGATTATCAGCTTTCCGATCAGATCAATAGGTTAATCTCTACGTTGAAGCGATAATAACGAAATAAAAACTCTACCAAATTCTATTCCGAAAATTCTATCAAATAAAAGAAAGAATGTAGGTAAGCGGAAAAAATATCATAGTCATCATTTTTTTACCACAAATAAAACTTAATTGTCTATACGCGACGAAAAGAACGCTCAGAATGGCCAATACACAATTATTTTGTATAAATAAACTTGTACCCAAACCAATTAGAGATCGAACATTTCGCTATGATTTGCGTTGGAGGTACCTAATTTAGGTGAACCGCGAATTAATCGATTCCAGTTATATCTAAACGTGACCTAGTTAGATATAAGACAGACAGACTGAGGCCGGCTTCAGTCCGTCTTAATCCCGGCATTACGGTGATTTGGGTGTCTGCTGCAGATCCGATCTTGATAGTTTCCAGCGGTCACCGTTAGACAGCGTTAAAAAACAACAAAAAACAAGTTTTTTCAATGAAAATGAATTTCCAGTAGTCGTAGAACAACTATAAGTATTGCCAATTGGGTTAAAAAATCGACAAGAAACAAGAGGTTTTTCGATAAAAAAGAATTGTCACAAGTCGTAGAACCGACTTTATTGCCAATTGGTTGTTTAATAAGCCCCTTTTGGGATAGCACACTTAATACGAATCACCTTGTATACTCACAAAAACTTCCCATCCACATTGGGTCATTGGCACCTATTCTTAATCGAAATAAAGAAAATTTTGAGGGGATATTACAAAAAGACAAACAATAGAGTTTGACAGATATTGCGATTAACGTTCCTTTTCCGAATGATGTACCGAATCCTAAAACACTTTTTGAATATACTAAACCAACTATATTGTGGGAAAATCCGGATAGAGAAGTCCGAAATCTAAAAGCAGCCTGAGCTGCTCTACTGGACCTAGCAATGAATAATCATAGACTTAACTGAGTAAGTCTATGATTATTAATTGGTAGGTCCGAGGGCGCAATGCATAAATAGTACCTTTGTCTAGCGATTGTTTTTATTGGATAAATAAATAAATAAATATTCCGGACATATCACACATGGTCAACTGATCCCAAACTAGGCATAGCCTGTAATATGGGTACCAGAGACTGATATATAAAATAGATAAATATAAATATTTAACAACCAGATACAGAACAAACATCTGTGTTTATCACAAATGTTTGTCCAGTGCGGGGATCGAACCCGCGACCTCTAGCGCAGAAGGCAGAGCTACTACCAACTGAGCTATGAGGCCAGTCATGGATGACCCAATAATATCGCCCAAGTCAAGCAGATGACTTTATCGGAAAACTCAAGTGCTTTGATTCGATAGCATAATCAGTTTGACCGTTGTTTATAAAAACGAAGCATAAAACATCTATGAATAATAGCATGTTACAAGATCCGTGATGTCTTCCAAAAACTCGTGGCACTTTTTTGCAGTTGACTGCAAAAAACCTTAGATCTGCCTTAGATTCCTAGGCGGACGTTGCCGTCGACCGTCGGCGATTCATCATCATCCTATACGTCATAATAACTAGTGGTTATCCCCGAATTGAGGATCTCGCGATGTTTGATAAAAGTTGGTGCGTTGATAATCGTTGAAGCCCAAATAATATAAACTTCTAAAATAGCATTTTTAGTATGTTCTTACTAGTAAATCAAATGCCGTATCATTTGATCTCTGCGGATCGGCGATTGATTTAAGAATAGAATAGAATAGAATATAACTTTATTGTACACCAAAAGAAAAAACACAATCAAGGAAAAAAATAATAATAATAATAATAGTGTGACAATGGGCGGCCTTATCGCTAAAAGCGATCTCTACCAGGCAACTTTTGGATGGACAGGATATATAAAGTAGAAGAGGACGGTGGCGCACATAATAATAATAAGTGAAATAAAACTTATAATTTAAAACTACAAACCCTACATACTAATATCATAAATGTATAGATAAGATATATAAAATATACATAATAAATATATAAATAAATAAATTTAGATAGGTATATAGATAGAGACATACAAACCAAAGAATATCAAGGAATACATACAAATTACAAACATTATTTATTTATTTATTATTATTTAAATACATATATTTAAATTCTAATTAAGATTCTCAAATAATAATTAAAATGAATAATATCCAATCTTAACTGAACTACGAAGTCATTAAAACTTTACTAAAATGGTAGTTTACGTTATAGTAGTTTCCTAAGTTACTATTTTCGTTCTATCTCAAAAACCATGGCCTAGAATGAAAATCGTTCTAAGAATGTATAAACAAAGTTCTTAGGTACATTATGACACCCCACTTCATATATTTGTATACCTACCTAACTGTTTTTTTTAAACCCCCTTTTAGACCCCTATATATTCCATGCAGATTGGATTGAGGGTTCGAAAGTTATGCGCTTACAAATAAACATACAAACATTCCCTGATTCTCTCGAGTTGTTTTAGAGATCTTATTATATTCTATGTTATATTAATCAATCAGTAATGTGTGACAGTAGTTTCATGTACCTAGATGAACCGGCGCGGATAGGCATCGCAATCAGTGATTTGACGCCCTGAGGCCTTGCTGCGTGGTGTGTGGGTGAGCGCAAGAGGTGTGTATTCGATCCCCGCGGGGCAGGCCAAATGTTTGCATGATTTGAAAAATTCGGGTCTACGGTCTACGTGTATGGTACCTCCTACCTATACTATACTAGGTGATTCATAATATGTATTCCATCCCGAAAGGGGCTTATTCTACAACCAATTGGCAATAAAGTTTATTCTACGACTTTTGGAAATTCGACATTTTTCATTTAAAAAACTCTATGCGAAAATCAGCTGTTTTGGGGTCAAATCAAGTCAAACTCAATGAATCAGCTGTTTTAGGTAGCAATCTCGATTCCAAACTTCTTGTACGTTTAGTTATTAGTTCTAAAGATGATAAAAATAATTATTTATTGAAAAATTTTTTGTTTTTTTTCGAATAGCCCCCTTTCGGGATGGTATACATGGTATGAATCACCTTGTAGAGATCTAGTGGGGTTCTACATTGTAACTGTTGGGTGATATAATAAAAAAATAGTGCCATTGCCGACGCTCGACGGCTGACGGCACTGTCCACTAAGAAATCAAGGCTTAAGAGGTAGGTAGGTAGGTATGAGTCACACACAACCATGTCAAAGTTAAATACCTGTGTAGTGCTTATTCATCTAGGTGTGTATAATGAAGGTGATTTGCAAGAAAAAACCTACACCTAATACCAGCGCTCGCTTATGTTTTCTACCTGAATGGGTTTTGACTGTTTCGTGATCATTGATGATCGTAATGGTTGCGGTAAGACGGTGGATGAAAAGGCTTAACTTCTGTCCTGGCATTCTATTCTGGGGGAGGCTTATGTCCAGCAGCGGTCCTACATGCTGATGATGATAATAAGGTATTTACAGTTAAATGCTGAAGATAATTATTATAACGAAGCTTTTCAAGTCTTACAAAATACTTAAAAATATTTTTAATGTCATACATAGATATGTATTCGTAAATTATGTAATTAAATATAATTTGTCAAGGAAAATATCCTTAGATACCTTGTATCATCAACTTTGCGATTTTGTTTAGGCGGTGACGTAAGCCGACAATTGAAAGACTATGGTTCAGATTCGTTTAAAATAATGATGACACGCATTTGAATGCCAATAAGACATCATGTTAGAGACCTAGAGCTTATACTTTAGATTTATTTTTAATGAGTTCCGGTTTGTAGGACATGACAGAATGACGGACAAAAACATTGGGTTCGTATCGAAGGTTTGCAGAGTAATAACTTCGGACAATGATCGGGATGAATTGAATATTAATAATAATAATCGTTTATTTCAGACCATCAGATCTATACAAGATTGAATTATTAAATTGAATACATTGTTGACTGCGAACAATACTTAGAACTTAAAAATTTAAGTTTTCAATTTATGTCTTTCACCAACCGTCATTACATGACTGTGTTATTCATTATTAGGTAATTGTATTCGACCATTTGGTACCTAAACTGTGAAAACTTAGTTACGTCAACATTATCCCTATAGGTACCTACTTATTTAATAGACATTAATGCTAGAAACAGACAGGTATCAGGGTTTTAAAACAAATTAGCTTAAATATTTATCTATTAAGTATATCAGTCTCTGGTACCCATAGTGCAGGCTATGCCTTGTTTGAGATCAGTTGCACATAGTGTGCAATTTTTGCAACAACGAAAGCTGTCTACTTTTATTTATTCTGTGGCATAGCATAGGTAGTGCCAGAAATACCTACACTGTTTTTCTTGGAGATTGTTTCAAACTTAGCACCTAGCGTCGGCGTCGGTGGATTATGTTAGGTTGAAAACATTTTCATAACATAAGCCTTCGCTTTTAGGATTAGTCGGGGACGAACCTTGAAAATATATAAACGTATATACGGGGGAGTTTTTGTCAGGGCCACTTAGGCGAAGTCTGAAACCGTGTGAGTAATCGAAAAATTACGTTAGGAGTTACGGGCCCGATTTTGAAAAAAAATAAAATTTGTATAAAATACAATAAGTAAGTATTTATAGTTTTTCAGAATAAGTAAGTTAATTTTTTTTGGCATTTATAGGTTCTTTGTTTATTAATAAAAAAATAAATGTATGATAACTATGTTAAAAGTGTCTGAAGCATTAACCTGTATACACTCTTATTTATAAAATGTTCTGCAGTTTCCAAATTGACCGCTCTTTAGATCAAGAATAAAACTTGTCAATCTGACATTTGAGGCAGGAAACACTCTGAACGTTTGTGGGAAAATAAATTGCAAACCTGAAAAATTACATTACAAGTTGATACAGTTACTTAGGTACTTTTGCGACTGACATTAGGTACCTACCCTAATTAATTGTTCTGCAGATTATTTGGATGAGAAAGAAACTTTGACTTGATAGACAGGATCATTAATTTTCTTCTCAACTGTCCAGTCTTTTAAGTAAGTAATTACTAAGTATGTTTGTACTTTTCTACTGCTTTCAACATTTTTCAAGGGTAGATATCAAATAAGCGGCCGTCAGAGAACAGCCGTCAGTTTGCTCTTTGGCTGGCTGGCCGTAAACGCCGTTAAATTTCTAATTCAAAATTGACTTTATACAGTACAGGTTAGCCTCTACTGTATAAAGTCAATTTTGAATTTGATGCCCCTTTTAAACTCAAACTCAAAATTTACTTTATCCAGTAGAGTTAGGGATCATTTTGAAATAGATGACAATAGCGCAAGTCGTATGAACACGGCGCCATGGTGACACTCACTCTGATGACGTTTCTCTACACGAATAGAAACATTGTCGATGTTTTCATCGACATACAACGTTAGTCAAACCAGTTTTTCAAAATGTATATTAGTACAACTCACGATAGTTTTGAAAGTGAAGCAACACAGATTCTAAAAGGTGTCTGTGATCATATAACACAGACACTTTACGTTGTCTGCGTTCATACAACATATACTTAAATGATTCTGTTTCGATAAAAAAACACAATTAGGTAGGTACCAACTTTAGATTTATCTACATCTCCAATTCATAATGATTTATGAGCATTGTCAATACCGATTTGAAAGTCGGCCATTTTTACTGAATGATTGAAAGGTGCTAATGAGCGCTTTAAATGGAACCCAAAATGGGGTTTTTCTTTGTTGAGACGGAAATAGATTAAATACCCTGTATTCTTCAATTTCCGGTAGTCTAAACAAGCAATATCTGCTCAGAAGAAAGATCAAAAACAAAGATCACATTAATAGTCCCCGACCCTAGGTACTCTAGGATTCCTTCTGTCGTGGGTATCAGAAACTACGAGTAACATTGTAACAAAACACTCAGACCACAAATATTTGCAGATCATACAAGCATTTGTCCCGCAGTGGGAATCGAACCCGCATCCCTTGCGTCTCACGCGGGCATTCCGTTACGCCATGCGCCACCGGGGTCCTCAAGTTCTAAGGTGAGAAAAACAATAATACAACAAGGGTAAGAAGTTTGTGGCTCGCTTTTTTACTGTCACTCATACAAGGAATCGTGGTCGCGGGCAGACGAATACCACAAACCGAAAATAAATAAGGCCTCCTTATTCACAAAGAAGTCGTCACAAAGAAGTCGTTCCAGTAACGAGATTACAATATCGGGCCACGATCTCGCGAGCGTAAACTCAGGTGTGTTTGAATTTGAGCCGTAGGACAAGCACTCTTGAACACCAAATCATTCAGAGCGACCGATCTTGTGTGGCCTGCACCCACAACGGCTAGTTTTATAAGGCGTCCTAGGCTTACTACTACAAAATGTAGGCACGCGGCAAATGTAATGTTTGGAAACGTCCAAGGATCTAAGGACCTAGAGATCTGAGAGCATGTTTATAATGCTGGGAATGCAGTCGCGAACCTATTTATTATTAAATTTTTGTTTATGCTGTACTAAATTTTTTACTATAAGTACCTAAAACTTAAATACACAGGTTCGAAAATACGATTTAGTAACGTTAGTGTTTAAAACGTCTTAGTGAATACGGGGACGGGTTGTATCCCTATAGAAACGTAAAATTATTTCCAAAACATTACATAAAGTGGGGCCTAACCCACATTTGGTATAAAAAGAAATCCTAACAATTTAGGATTACCTCTGTCCATGACACGTCCCATATCACAGTGATTACGACAACCCATTGAATGGATGTGTCAACCTTATTACGGGGAGTGATAAAGGTCAAATTGGCCTATTCCGTTTGGTCAATGTAACGGAGTTGCTTTCACATGGAGAGCACATAGAGTGCAAATTGAGATTTATCGCACAGTGAGTTAATGGTTTTAATAATAACCTCCTCATTGACCTTTTAGATCAAAATCCTTGAAGCACTCTAAAAATAAAAGGTGCGTTTTCATTGAAAACCAGCTGACCCGACACATGTTGTCCGGTCATTTTTTAATGAGTTTGTGACTATTGGAAATGTTTAAAAATTAGGAAAAAAGGATTTACCAGTACTTACTCGTCAGTTATGCTTATGATCAAGAGTACCTACATACATACAAAGATATGCTCTTTGAAGTTTTTTTTAACAAGCTTTATACCCATTTGGATGTTGAATAAGTCCCTTTCAGGATACATATTTGTAAATCACCTTGTTTTGATATTTCAAAGCAGCATAGGATCATATACTCACATAGACTGGCCTTATAGCTCAGTTAGTAGTAACTCTGCCTTCTGCGCTAGAGTTTGCGGGTTCGATCCCCGCATTGGACAAACATTTGTGTGATAAACACATATATTTGTTCTGTGTCGGGGTGTTAAATATTGAAATAAATTTATTTATTCAGAATATTAGGGGGGAAGGGGGTTCGGGGTCGACAACGCGTGCGTGATGCCTCTGGTATTGCAAGCCCTCATAGGCTACGGTAACCGCTTACCATCAGGTGGGCCGTAAGCTTGTTTGCCACCTCTGTTGTATAAAAAAAAATATATTAAGTATAACAAATTAAGAAATAATCCTAAATATACTAAACTTATCTAATATTAAAATAAATATATATCTATTATGAATATCAATCTCTGGTACCCATAGTACAGGCTATGCCTAGTTTGGGATCAGTTGACGTTGTGAATATTTGCGGAATATTATTATTATTATACTCTTGTTTCTTTTTCTTATAAAAAAAGTCACGTCAGAATGCAAATGTAGGTAAATTAAAGTAAAACAATTTTTTTTCACGACAGATTGGTAACCATAATTACCACTATATTACAGCCTAAAGGGTCACCGTGAACCCCGTCATTCCATAGAAACCCAGATGGTTTAACTATTGTGGTTTTCCGATGTCACACGATTATCGTGTGCTACTAAAGAATTATGGGAACGAACTTGAATACCGTGTAATTTCCTTTCAGCATGTAAATGTGCGTGTGTTTGTACATTTAATTATTATAAATTGTAAACCTTCAGTACCATTGTATTCCCTTTGCATTTTGCAATTACAGACAACCTTCCATTTTGAATGCCATCCATCCATGTCCATACTTAATAATAAAATAAAAAAAATAAAAAAAAATCAAAGGGCATTTATTCACTCAGAACTCCTACACACAGTTAAAAAGATACACGATACAGTTACAGAAAACCAAGTTATTGGTATGTAGGTAGACAAGTGAAATGGTCGAAGGCTTAGCTACGCTGCTTTTCAGCCTCGCCATAAAATGTCTGCTGTCGTCACAGCAGGTTTGATCCTCGGAAGCCATCAGCTGCTCTCAGGCGATGAAGAGAAGGGCAAAGATCAAAGTAAATAAATGCGAAAGTAACTCTGTCTGTTGTAACGGCTGAACTGATCGTAATGAAATTTGGTAAGGATAAATAAATAATGATAAATATTCCGGATATATTCACACGGTCAACTGATCCTAAACTAGGCATAGCCTGTACTATGGGTACTAGAGACTGATATACATAATAGATATATATTTAACACCCAGACACAGAACAAACATCTGTGTTAGTCACAAATGTTTGTCCAGTGCGGGAATCGAACCCGCGACCTCTAGCGCAGAAGGCAGAGTTACTACCAACTGAGCTATGAGGCCAGTCTGAGAGGAGATAGAGTACATGCTGGGGAAGGACATAGGGTTCTCTCCTCTCTCCTCAAGTAACGGGATCTGAAAATTCATATTGAGGCTATCGGTAAGAAATATGTGTTTCAGCATTTTCGCAAAATCACCCCTAGGCAAAGTAGGGGGTTAAAATACCTATGCATTTGAGTGGCTCGAACAATTTTTGTTTTACGAAAAAAAAACACTATTGAACCTGCACCTGCGTCTCAGTTGGACACGTACCCGCCGCCACGCCACTGAGTTCTTCAAATAGTGAGTTCAAATCGCGAAAGTTAAAAATAACTACCCGCTGGAGGCAACTGGAAGGAAATTGGCTGAGGAACTTTTAAGTCGATAGTGTAGTCCTGGTTTCTCCCGCCGCCGTCATTTGACCACCGTAATCAGTGGTCTTCAGTGGTGATTCAAAATTATCTAACGAATAAAGGCAATTTTGACTTTAGGAGCTTGCGATAATGTTGAGCTATATCGCACACCCCCAAATGTCAAACACAAAATTGACTTGTAAGAGGTAAGGATCATTTTGAATAAAATTTTAAACATCGTTAATTCATCGCCATCTAAACACATGTCAAAAAATTCAAAATCCCCTTTGAAGGGGATTATGGAACTATCTCTACTGCTCGCGCTTTTAACTTGCTTCTTTCTTGTTCATTGTGTCGTCACTAAGAGGGTTGAGGTATGAGGAGGCGCTGAAAAGCCAATGAACGTTGTTGAAAGAACCAGTGTGGTGCGCCTCTTATATCTTATCTTGCCTTTCGAGCACAACGTGCGTTTTCACTCAAACAATATTAAAGGTTTCAGTATAACCACCCACTATATTACGAACAACATTTAACGGTAGTCGCTTTTTATTAGATGGTGTGAGTGTAAGTTACTCTACAACTTGTACATTCCATTATAACTATGTATTTGCTGCTCCACTTTAGACCTCGTTCACACCTAACTTTTTTGAATCAGCAAGAATTCGGACTTTTTGGCGGGAACTTGAGCAAATGATTTTGTGCTCTCAATTTATTTTACAAAACTAGTGTTAAATTGAATAATATTATGTGATTATGGTGGTGTTTTGCGTAATATCGTTTGAGTAAACCGCACAAGTGAAGTCAAATGAAATGATTGCGTCTATTTTTCGTATCGTCATTTTTCGAGTTGGCGCCAAGAGGTCCCTTGAGGTTTTAGTAAAATAGCCATCATCTTAACTTACTAAAACTGAATTAGACTTAACTTGACCATGACTTGACCATGACTATGAAGTAAAATGAAGAAGAAAGATAAAAATAACTACGAAGAAATATAAACGTAAGACTTGGCGGTAAGGCCTAGATGCCAGCCAGCCCGAAAGGGAAAAAACTTCAAAAAAAAAAAACAGCAGGAATTCTGCGAGATATTACTTATATAAAAAATGATTCGAAACTGTTTGTTCTAACCGTTGACTTCACTTTTTACACTCAAAATTCAACTCACGTCGATTAAAGATACAAGCCTTAGTTTACGTAAACAACGAAAAACTATATTACAGAGTAGGCGTTATTTCCGTGCGAGCGCGAAAAACGATCTTGCACGCGGAAAATAAGTACAATCTGAAACAGCGCTGATACCTGCCAACCATCATCACAACATTCATAGCACAATATTGCGTACAGTCGTACATTATTCTCCCAGACGTTTTATTTAAGTTAAAAATGTGTAAAGAGATTTACAACAGAGCATAGCCATTAATCTCACTATTCAGACGCAGGCGGCAAGATCAAAAGGGCCAGAGGGCCGAGTAAAACTTACAGCCTACGGAACATAGAGGGATAACACCTAGATGGGTAATTCTCAGAGGGCTCAAAAATACGTGTCCGACTCGAAAAAACACATAAAAAGTATCCGTAGCCCTATGATTCTTTTTCAGATAGTAAGATTAGCCAAAAGTAATAGGGGGGGCCTATTTTAGTTTTTTAATTTTCCTGTTCTAAATAAGTAAAAATAAATAAAAACCTTGGAAATACTGATTTTTGTGGTGCGTCCGGACCTCATGTTCTAGTGTTAATAATTTTTTATCTCATTTCCTATAAATAATAGCACTATTTCACATAGGTTCACAATAAACCAGATAGTTACTGGCTTAACAGACACTATTACAACGCAAAAATTAGCTTTAGTTAATAAGATACAACTAGATAATTTCGCGTCCGACGTTTAGCTCTGATAGCCATGGCGCGCACTAATTCATTCATAAAAACTGTACTTTAGTAACTACGTGAATAGTTGTTAGACAGAGACAAACTGTCAGTCGCGATCCATCAGTGGTGAGAACAGCACGTGTCCATGTCTCCGCGTCGCTTCGAAATTACGGTAAGTAATCACTTTCCGTGGCTTGGTATACCGCAAGTTCTGATTACCATGTAGACTATAAATTCGTTCATACTAATCCTATTGTTTTAATTGTTTTAATAATATATGCTTTTTGTGTTCCTAATTTCTACTGCAGACATCAATGTAACATAAACCAGCAAATTAAGAAATTATTTAGGATTTTCAACTTTTTTCTGATTTTCGTGGTTTTGATTTCCATGTTTTTCGTGGACAAAAAGTACACGAAAGGTCAGTGAAACCCACGAAAATCAAATTTGCGGGCTTATTAACATACATAGATAATATTGTTATTGTGATTTTTGTTAATTATTTGTTTTATCTCAATCAAAATAACTTCAGCCAGGTTTGCTCAAATTGCAATGCTCGAAGTAAATACATATAGCTTATAACCAATGAATATGGGAGGGATTTGATAAGCCTATTTTACTATTAATTTAGGTATAACTTCACTGTTAGTATCTAGAAACGTGACTGATTATTTATAAGATTGTTTGATCTCATGTGATCATGTGATTGAAAAAACGTGATAATTTATGTTAGATTTTTTGTAATACTCTCTTAGTTTATATATTTAATAATAATATTTAATTTTGTTCCTTAGTTTTAAGAAAAATAATATATTTTTGTCTGCTTACTGCCTTTTTTATTATAAACCTACCCGAAATTCCTTCTTAGAATGATTGTAATAGGCTAGTTCAAACAAAACGTACATTTCAACACATTAAAGTTCAATAATTTTGTATATTTGATTTCGGTGGTATGAATGTTGATCTCCATGGACACCATAATTTTAAAATTGAATAACTTCGTAACCGTTAGGCCAATAAAGTTCCCTCCACTACCAATAAATTAGTAATCAAATCAACATATAGAATATTTCGTCATTATGTGTAATTTCAACAAAAAAAAATGTGCCACGAAAGTCAGACAAAAACTGAGTTTCCGAAGAATCACCCAGATAGACGTAGAGATCGCAGAACTAGCTTTTTATTAAACATAGGCATTTCCTATTCTGTCCACGTCGCGCAAATGTCAATCAGATATTAGTATGAGAGAATAGTGACATCACGGTTTTCATTTTTCTTTCATTGAAACCGCTGCTAATTTTTTTTTGTTTTTCTGATATTTCCCTTCAAATTTCCACTCATGTAGATTATATTCAATGTAAAAAGAAAATAATGTAGTTTGTTGATGGATTTGAGTTCTAAAATATTTTCCGTTAATGTAAACTTGTTGGTATAAAGTAAATATTTCTATTCCTCAGAAGTCGATCATCACTTTTTCAGAATTTAGAAATTTGGTACCTACTAATGCAATTCAAGAGCCAAATATTTAAGATTTTCATTCAAAAAGATAATACTTTCCTTTCATAAAATATATTTGGAACGTTGTTGGATCATTAATTACTTCTGATACGTTCATGCTTTAATAGTAGAGACGGATAGTAGAGTTCATACCTGCCCCCTGTATAGAATTTTACCTTTAATATACAGTGCTACGAGCTGTTTTTTATGATGCGCAATCACACACAAAATTTCTAATTAATTCATCAAGGTGTTGGAATCAAATAAACATTATGTTATGTTACTGTTGCTGTCTGAAACAGGTGGGTGTTGACATACACCGGTATGTTGACGTGAAGCAGTGTTTATTGAATGATGCAAGATTCTTTGATGATTATTGATAGCTTTTAGAACACATTAACACATGCTTATAACGGTGAAGGAACACATCGTGAGGAAACCATTTGGTAATCTTGTAAGCGGGAATAGAAGCTACTGCAAAATGTAGGTGTTAGAAAAGTGTAATTTTAGGAAGTGCCTCTGATAATTCCCATTAGAAATCTTCAAGGATCTAAGCGCCTGATGAACTGAGGAAATAGCCATGCAATATACTTGGGGCTTACAGTCATGATCCTATTTCTTTTTTTAAACACACAGGCTTTAATTGGTGCAGGGTGTGTAGACAATCGTTTATGCAACTAGTGGGCGCATTCGTAAAACGCTATCAAAAGCATGAGGATGATAATAGACCCCGCGCCCAGATAATGGTTATGTATCTTATGGTTATGCAACACCATGTTATATTGGTCTATACCGAAACATAGCAGCAATAGAAAATAACTTGTGTATAGGTATTATCAAACAGATCTTGATGCTATGTCACGGTGCATGTTATACAATAGTCCCAGATTCGGACATTATCGGTAACATAGATTTATTGATTCATTTCTATAGATACTTTATGTAACTATTAAGGTGCGAGATGTCTGACTTTAGAGACCATAGTGCCGAATCTTGAATTGTAACCTTCAAGCCCGTATCAAGAGGTGGTACGTAATGGTGGCAGTTTTTTTTATACCTACAGCTAATGTGGCTAGTAAGAATACGGCCCGCCTATTAGTTATTAGGCCAACCAACTCATGCTGAGGCCGAGCCAATTTTGTTGCTCGACCTACACCTATTTTCATTTATTTGTTTATTCTGAATTAGGTGTAGGTTTTGTAAGAAAATAAATATATATATTCTATTCTATTAATAAGTAGTTACCGTAGCTTATTAACGCTTGCAATACCAGAGGCATCACGCACGCGTTGCCAACCCAGACATCCCCCCCCCCCCCTTAAAGAGCTCTGGCAACCTTGCCCACCCAGTGTGTTATTAAATTAGTATAGGATTTTAATGAATCAACAGCATTGTCGTGAGTTACCCAGACAACAAGTTAACGATTAAGGTGAACTAAAGGTTGTCGTCTGGTAACTTTGGTAAGTTTATAGTCCCGATTGATTGGCTCGATTAGGTAATTAGATTTGTTTTTATAATAGTGAGTAATTCGGCGCGTTAAGCTTGTTGGGAACAACGGACAACCAGTTGGTTAAAGGCTTTCAAGCTGAACGACGCAGGACGTTGTAGGAAGTGTGACATTTTGAAATTAAGCCGGTGAATAGGGAAGACTCAAGACTGATCGTCATGACACTCATCAAGCCGTGTTCAAACAGCATGCGACATTAACTTGATAAGGAAATATCGCATTCAACTTTGAAACTCAAAATTTACTTTATACAGCAGAGATTGTGTGATTACAATAACAAGAGATAAGCTCTAGACAGTAGGGATAAGGATAAATACATTTAGGCTCGTATTCAGATACAAGACTCGAGCATTGATCTGTACTTAAATCTCGATTTGAGGCGAGAATCTAATTCTTGAACAGTATTTAAGTATAGATTCAATGATCACAGTTCACCTGAGTAAATGCTTATTCTGAAACGTCAATCAGACGAAATCGGTGCTTGAGTTTAGATTTGATTTGACATTAATCAAATTACATTTACGTTCTGTTACACGTACTTTGATGCATATTTATACTTCACTTTATTGTTCTATTCTATTTCCACCCTGGCTGTAAGAATTTCTGCGTAAAACGGATCAAAAATTATAAACAAATCAAAATGTAAACGAGAAAATTTGAGACTCGATTCAGCTGAGAGTAGTTTAAGTACCGTTCTTGAATAAAAGCTATGTTTGAGCAGAGATTCAATACTAAAGTAGAGTTCAGCTGATCTATGATTAAATCTATGCTTGAGTCGTGTCTCTGAATACGAACCTTAGATGACATATCGCACGTCCAATGAACCCGGTTTTAGGTAAAACATAAAATATCATTATAAACCGGCATTTCCTAAATCAAAATTCACAGACATTAGCTTCAAGAGCCTGTCTAATAAGGACACTGAACCCTTTCCTACACTGCTACCTCATATTAAATTCAATCTCATCCGTAGCTTGGAACTATTAACTTCATAACATAGAGTTAAACTTCTAGAATTTACTCCACAGCCTAGGGGTTGAGCTATTGAAACTCATAACTCGATTTGTGTTTCCTCGCATGTACCTACTTTTACCCTGTTGAAGAATCCCGTTATTATTGCGTTTAGGGAAACAAGTACTGTTTAATAAAAGAAAAAATTGTCCGCGAGTTTCGGTTGTATTACCGACATTACGAGAGAATAATATTATGTTCGCAAGTTTATCTTGAAACTGGTTCCTTATGAAGTTTATGCCTACCATGCAGTAAGGCCGTGGTGGCCCTGGCTGAAAAATAGGCCCCTCCATATCTTACTGTGGAGATCGTAAGAGGCAACTAAGGGAAAAAAGCAAGGGGATGGGCAGCAGCGTCCGCTATTTTCACAAAGATAGCTCTAACTGCGCTCGCCAACCGGTTACCCAGCGTGGTGAGCATGGGAAAATCCCCCCACGTGATAGGAATTATCTCTGGAAATCTGTGGGGGACGCCATGTTCAGCAGTGGATGTCCTACGGCTGAAATGATGATGTAGCATTAACAGTGGGCTTCGGGAACCAGTATCGTGTAGATAGATAGAAGGAAGAAACAAAAAATATTACGTACAATGGGCGGCCTTATCGCTCAAAGCGTTCTCTTCCAGACAACCTTAGGATGGACAGACCATAAACAAATCAAATAAGACGGAGGTGTACAAAAAGTTTAACACTACAATACGTACTATAAAAAAAAAACTTACTAATACATAAAACCTAAATATTACCTAACTATATGTAAACATACCTAGAGAGAGATAAGATTATACCTGTACGTGTACACCAAGGTCCACCTAAGCTTCTTTCAGACATTTAATAGACCAACTTAGGTGTTTTTCACTCCCTTCAGACTGACATATATTTTCATTGCTATAATTAGTAAGTAGTCAAGTTATTCTTTTTTTTAAGCTCCTCAAATTATGTAGAAGGGAGAAAACTTATTACCTACGAGTGTGACCCATTTATAGCATAATATGGAGTTATTATTCTGCGGCATACCCGTATACCTACCGCTGTGATTCTGAGCATGGCGGGTAGACGGTAATTTTCATATTTCTTTGAAGTTAGTTTGTGAATGTGGTCACTTCCTATTTTACATCAGCCTTCATGTAAACCAGGGGCTGAAAGCGGTTAATACATGAATAATAATAGAAGTTAGTACAGAAAAAATGTAGATGAACAGATACACCTATCCCGTAAAGGTAGCGTTACCTTACCACTATACGACGGTAACCTCGGTGGCGTAACGGGTGCTCGTCTGAGACGCAAGGGGTTCGATACCCGCTGCGGGACAAGTGTTTGCATGATCTTCGAAATTTAATCAAATATTTTTTCCGGGTCTGGGTGTTGTGGTACCATGGTACTCGTAGTTTCTGATCGCCACGACACAGGGAATCCTAGTCAAACCCAACAGTCAAAAACGTAGTCCAGACGCGTAGTCCTGACGTAGTCAGGACTACGTTTTTGACTGTTGGGTGTTATTTATTTTAAACCTTTATAAATAACGGTACCGATCGGGACGGGACCATGGATTTAATAATATTCACTATGCCAGGGCCGGCGAGGTGGCAGACTGGCAGCAAAATGGAAGTGGGTTTGCACAGTGTAACGAACGCGGTGGATCATCTAAGAAATCCTTTTACATTTAAGTGAAGGCACCGAAATATACCGTTTTGCCTTTCAAACCCAGCTTAGCGCTACCGCAATTTTTCAGTCCCTGATGTAAACAGAAGCCGCGCGCTGGTACTTTAGGTTTCGATCGGCATCACATGCACGATGCATGTTTTGCCTTTTGTGGTTGTCAGCCCATAATTCTAAGGGTTTTAGTAGCATGACAATCGCACGCGATCTCATTTAGATCCGACCCATAACGTCCTTATTTAATAGCTAAAATTGCTAAAGCTGCAATTTTGTCAAAAACAATCCAGAACTGTTCAATAATAAACAGACTCATTGTAACTTTAACACAAGATTTCCCAAAAAACTGCTTATGCCCAAAATATAAACTGAAATATGTAATAAAAATTGCTATGCAATGTTTGTTAGAGTTTATAATAAAATCCCAGAGCCAATGAAAACTTTACCGCATAGACAATTTAAAAATAAGCTATTTAAATGGCTGGTTGACCAGAGTCTTTACTCCATCAAAGAGTTTCTAGACAAGAAATTTTTATAATTATATTGAAGCAAAAATGTAATATGTCGTTTGATAATAACTCAGTCTATTTAAGTAGGTACCGTATCGTGTTTTTTTTTTTTCATATCAATGTGAAATTCATAATCTTGACTTTTTTAATAACATAATATGTATGACATGATAATAAATTGCTATGTTTACTATATTTTAAAGGTGTAAAATTCAAATTGTTATAGACATGTATTATTCTAATTTTGTAAAACAACTTTTGCATGCTAGTTCATAGTAAAATGTGTTCATATTATAATGTAAAAGAGCTACTGTAACCAAATTTTCGCAAATAAACAAATACAAATACAAATACAAATACAAAATAAATAAATAATAACAGGTACAGTCAACTGCACTAAGATCTGCGGTATTGGAAATTGCTACAAATAAGGGTACACAGCAAGAACTCAAAAATGATGTAGGCAGTTTACATCAAACTCTCCATTTTCAATTTTACTATGCAACTAAAATCTCATCTGTATTGATTGTGGCGTTTCTTTTCGAAGATTATGAAATGTGGGGGACCAAAGGTCCGAATGGCGACCATGAACCGAGCGACGCTGTTTTGGTAGGCCCCCGATGGACCGACGTCATTATGAAAGTTGCTGGAAGTCGGTGGAAAAGGCTCAAGACGTTCGTCATGGAACTCTATGGGGAAAGCATATATATTTCCAGCTGAAGACATATACAGACTGATGGTGATGTTGAAGTAGAAACTGATCGAAACTGATTACAAATAAGTTACTTAATTTCCCCGCTGATGTCAGCGTGAGAGAAGTGAAAGAATATTAACGCTACTCTGGCAGCCTTCTTTCCCTTTATATCAAGCTGTCCTTATTTTCATCGAAATTGCTGTCAAATTATATTCAATCTTGAAAATTTCCCATCATAATATTGCCCCACCAACTAAAAATACCAGCTTAATAATACCAGGGTTACACACGAAAATGCTGGCTTTCTCTTGATGTTGTAGGGAACAAACGATAAACGAACTATACTAGTTTCCACCTGCGGCTTCGCTCGCGTGGTAGCTTATATGCTATTCTAAAAGTAGCCTATATGCTATTCTAGATGAAGAACTCTTATTATTCCAAATTCGGTTGAGCCGTAACGGCGTGATTGAATAACCAACATCCGAACATCCTCACAAATTTTGGCAATTATAATAATAGTAGGATAGGATAGGATTAACAACAAATAAATGAAAAAAAGAAACCTTATGTAATGTACCTACTTACTTAAACAAATCATTTTGGGGTCAGGTTTCATAAATGTTGACCTACTTTTTTTAAGCATGATATTTATACCCACGCTAAAAGGAAATTAGTAATTTTTCATTGAAAAAACATTATTTGACTGACCTCATAGCTCAGTTGGTAGTAACTCTGCCTTCTGCGCTAGAGGTCGCGGGTTCGATTCCCGCACTGGACAAACATTTGTGACTAACACAGATATTTGTTCTGTGTCTGGGTGTTAAATATATATCTATTATGTATATCAGTCTCTGGTACCCATAGTACAGGCTATGCCTAGTTTGGGATCAGTTGACCGTGTGAATATGTCCGGAATATGAAAAAAAAAAAAATACTATGCAAAAATCTACTGTTTTGAGGTCGAACCAGTTCAAACTAATTATTCAGTTGTTTTAGGTAGCAATCTTTATGTCTCACAAATAATTACATAGATGATAAACTCTTTTTTTTCGCTAATATGCTTTATGTTTGTTAATGGAATGAGCACCTTATGGGATAGTATACTTATTATGAATCACTTTGTATAATCAATAAATTTCAATAAACGTTATCTTATCTTATCTTATCTTATGTTGACAATTTCTCTAAGCACCTGTTTATGGTCTTACTTCGTGCCTATGACTAATAATTTTATAAGCACTAATTAACCTTCCTTTTTTTTTACTTTAGGACCCGGCAAGATCCTATTGGATTTGGGTACCTACCACATGTTTAATTATGTACCTAATTTAGGAAGTACACAGAGCGAATACTTAAGCACCTACCTAACTTCCATCGCGCGTCCCATTTGATTAGCGTCGAACTCGCATCGTTATATATGCAATAGGTACGGTGTGTTCCCGCCCTAATTTAATAAGAAGGTTCTTTCAGAAAAGCTACAAACTAGGTTTTAACCTAAGATAACATTATTTAGAGACATAGCCATCATGACCTTGGCAACATGAAGTTCCTTACTGGGTGGTTTACCCATAATATCAGCCTGTAGAAGTCCACAGCTGGACATAAGTTACATAACGATCGGTCTTGAGCTTTTTCCATCCCCTGACTTCCCCACAACCATCATTTGTCGTCGGTACATCGGGTGGGGGGCCGTCCAATACTGCGTCATTAGTGGTCGCCATTTGAGATGCTTTATATATATCAGGGTGTAAGGGGTTCCAAATAACACCTTTTGGAACCCAAGCCAACCTAAGCGGTCCGTGGTAAACCCTGCCGATCAACAAAAGAGGCTTTGGCGCCTATGTCTAGCAGTGGACTTTTTTAGGTTGATGATGATGACAAGGGTTCCATGACGAACGATCTTAAGCTATTTCCATCCACAGACTTCCCGCAACTTTCAAAGTGTCGCAAGTCCATCGCTTTCTGCGTCGCCCGGTTCGTGGTCGCCATTCGAGCCGCCATTTAAGCCTTAAAGTTTAAGGTAAGGTGTTTGAAATAACACTTTTCGGAACCTAACCTATTGAGGTTAGGTTCCGAGTATTTAATATTATTAAATATTATTATTAATATTTTTAATTAAATTTTATATTATTTATTGAATATTTCAATACTATAATATTTATTCATAATCAAGTAATGATAAAAACATGTGCTGACCCCACATGAAGTGGGATAAGGGCAGGGAGATGATGATGAATCATAATATACCTATCAATATAGAATCAAATATATAATTTGCAAACAGCTTTACACTATTTACTTCACCCATGTCAACCACTTACACACTTCATAACCTCTAGTTTTGTACTAGATAAGTTGATTGGCATATTAATTATGCAATACATGTGCCTGCCCGCATTTGCTAATTAGTGGACAAAGCCTTCAGTTCAATTAGCTTACAAGAGTAGGTTTCATTTGAGCACATAAAAGGGTTGTTACTTTTGAATGAAATATGAGGGTTGGGTATGTCACAGTCGATGCCAGTAATCTGTCATCCTACCGTACTTACAATAATGGGAGAGCTTTCTCTCAGCAGTGTTCGAACGGAGTGCAATTTGTCATCTAAGTAAAATATGTTTAAATTAATTTCAAAATGATCCTGAGCTTCTGAGCCTTGGTCATCCTCGCCGAGTAGCCAGCCTATCGGTCTTTTATAGGATACATTTCGGAGAGTGTGCGATTGAACTCTTTGATTCAGTCCCCCCATCCCCACTCCACCATCGGACAACCAGACGTACGGAGACGCGACATCCGTTCATGGTTGATGTACCACCTTGCCGCACCAAGCGCTTTGCGTCTACCTTTATAATGCGGACAGCCGAAGAGTGGAACTCGTTGCCGGCGTCTGAGTTTCCAAATACCTATAATTTGGGTGTCTTCAAGACCAGAGTGAATAGGTTTCTTCTAGGCAAACGTGCTACACCGTAGACCACATCATTACTTAACATAAGGTGAGATTGTGGTCAAACGTTAGCCTATTTTGTATTTAAAAAAAACTATTTTGCGTTTGAGGGCGTGCGGTACCTTTTGTTAAATTCTATATGAAACTGTATTTTTCTTCTAATAATAATGTAATGTAGTGAAAGTGCAAACGAGTGCTACCTATCAAGAACACAAGAACAAAGTGTCTTCCCCTTAAATAGAGACAGTAAGAAAAGTGATAATGGGCACGTTCTTAGTTGTAGTTATTTTTAAAAATTATGTCAATGTTAAATTACTTATTAGCCTACAGCATGGCTAGATTGTAATATTATTAGAGACCATTTATAAAAAAAGAAACTTTATTTACAGAAAGAAACTTAAAACTAATACAAGTTAATATTTACAAAATACACAAGAAACAGTTGAGCCATCTAAAGACCGTTATTATGTGTAAACTAAATATAAAAAAAAAATCGTCTGTATCAATCAGACCTCCTAATTATGTACCGATATTGATAGGTCGTGGTCGTGGTCGTTCAACGACATCGCAAGCTCCTAAAAATCAATTCCAAAATTAGCTTTATTCAAAAGACGTAAGGATCATAGACGTAAATTTTAGATGACATATCTCACGCCGTTTGAACACAGCTTCACACGGATATTTCTAAACAATGCTTTAATTTATTAAGTGCTGCGTTTATAAGTAACGGGATTACTTTTAACGATAAAAGTCAAAGTAAACATCGCAAGGAGGTCCTATATTCCGAGCAGGATCTTCCCGAGCGAGGTTACTACCTAATTAGTAAAAGAGAAAAGGCCGAACAATTAGCTGTGGAAAAATAGGTCTCATTACTGAAGCACTTAAAGGGTCTTAAAGGTTGGACAGCTGACAAGGACAAGAATTTATCTTAATATTATGGAATAGATAAATGGATAATGGCCCTTTGTATCACAGATTAATTAATACTGCGCCAGAGATAGGAATTCCGAACGAAGCATTCGAGACACATGAATAAGGACAGTCACCTCTAAAAAGATGTATCATCATCACCATTATCATCATCATCATCAGTCTGTAGAAGTCCACTGCTATATATAGGCCAAAGAGTTCCATGACGAACGGTCTTGAGCCTTTTCCATCCATAAGATGTACCTTTAGTAATTGATGTATATAATGCTACAATACTCTTAAAGATGATATGTACTCATTATCATCATCTTCCTGCCCTTGTCCCATTATGTGGGGTCGGCACAAAATGTTTTCTCTTCCACTCTCTCTCGACGTAATCTCCGCACTCACTTCTTTGTTACTCATGTCATCTTTAATACAGTCCAATCATCTTTTCTTTGGCCTTCCTCTACTCTTGTATCCATCCACATTCATACCTAACGCTCTTCTCTTCTCTTCCTCTACTCTTGTATCCATCCACATTCATACGTTCATATTCTAACGCTCTTCTCGTTACAAGACTTTCATCCCTCTTCATGACATGTCCATAAGTACACAGTATAGTTGAAAATTCCAAAAGCAAAAATTTATTTATTTATATAAAAATATCTATTATGTCATACAAGTATGTTTAGTACTGTTGCATCATTTTGAAAATTATAAATGGTACCTATGCATCTTAATACAGGTGACTGTACCTACCTACCTTTTTACTACGCTTCTGAGTACCCTACAGAAATCTTCAAGGCTCTGATCGCCTGAAGATCTGCGACGATGTCTAACATGATTGAGGATAAAAGCCATGACACTTAATTTTTCTTCCTTAATAAGGTTTTCTTTTTAATTTAAAGTAATCTTCATCATCAGGGATATTGGTCTTGTAACTTCAATTATCGTCGTGAGGGAATTAAGGTAGAGGTAATTTCAAAAGATAATTTCAGACTTTAATTTCACAGCAATTTGGATAAAAATAATGTCAGTCTGTTGTAAGTAAAAAAACATTGAATTTTTCGCTAATAAAATACCAAGCTTATAATTGCGTTAAAATTGCTCAAAAATACTTTAATCACGTAGGATTCAAACAAAACGTTGGTATTTATAGAAAACCGGGTTTTAAATGCGAATTCAACGACCTTACGACATGTTTAAGTAAATCATTGAACATAATGAAATAGAATGTGGTATGGTATCTCAATATTATGTAGGCTAAAAGCACCTTGGTCCAATTATTATAATCGATTTTATCTTAGAAACGCACCTGAAAGTTTAAGAAAATCCTCGGAAAATGATGTTCCTCTGGTTACAATATCACTGCCAAAAGGTTCCAAACTTTTAAACAAAACAATAAAATCACAAACATCCATCAAAATTAAAACAACACAAAACTGGCTGGAAACAATTAAAAACAAAACAAAGTTCAAATTTCGAAGCTCCGCGTTTGAATTTCGTAAAGCGCTCACTCGGAAACGCTGGCGGCAAAGCGTGCGTCTCTCGCGGCTACGAATTTGGACTGGTTAGAATATCCGGACTTTTTCTGACCGCTTGTGCACCGAGCAAGGATGAACCAAAAGTTGCAACCGGTAGAGTTCATGGTAATACCTACAATACAAACTGTGAAGTAGGTACCTAGTAGTGGGCGACACCTGTGGCTATTCTGTAACGAAAATAAAAAATACGTAAGGTTTCTAAGTAAAATAAGCGTGCGCCGTGTTGACCCGGCTGACGATAAGGCCCCTCCATATCTACCTACCCGTGGATGTCGTACGAGGCGACTAAGGGAAAAAGGCTAGGGGATGGGCGGAAGCGTCTCCTGTTTTCACAAAGATAGCTCCAATAGCGCTCGCATGCCCAGCGTGGTGAGTATGAGCAAATCCCTCCATATGATAGGAATTAGCTCTTGAAATCTGTGGGGGAGGCCAGTGGACGTCCTACTGCTGAAATGATGATGATAGTATGAAATCATACAAGGAGGGCCAATCTGTAAAGCACTCCAAGTTTAGTAGTAACTCCAAGGTTATTTATCACACAGAGTAGGTACAGAGCCTTTACAAATTATCTAAAAGCTCTCTCAATTTCTGTTTTGATGAGCCCGCGCTGCGCTGATTTCATTATTACAATGTTAGTAGACATAATAGGCTTTCCAGAACAGACATTACACAGATAGAGTGTAGACTCTATCTGTATAATGACAGATAAAATTATACAATACCTACGTCATTGCCTCTCCTGCCAGCCCCAAAACGATAGCAGTTTCACGAAATAACAAATACAAAGTGAGTATGTACTTAACCATTAGATACATTTAACTTTACTTATTGAAGGTAGAGCTATACAAGGTGATTCATAATATGTACTTATACCATCCCGAAAGGGGCTTGTTCTATTAACAAAATGTAAGAATATTAGAGGGAAAAGAATACTTTAAATTTTAAAATTTCTGTTTTAGGTATTTTAATCATCTTTACTACTAATGTTACCCCAAAACAGCGGAGTTTTTTCAATGAAAAAAAGAAGAATAATTAATTGTGCACGAAAAGAGCCTCTAAGAGGCGCACTACACTAATTCTTTTATCGACGATCAAAGAACCTTTTCAGGGTCGCCATACCTCAACCTGGTCACTGACCTAATGCAGGATGACTTAGACAGAATCAGTGACACAACAAGAAGAAGAATGAAAAATATTGAGTTTACAACAGTTCCTTGCACAAACTTTTTTCCAATGTGTGTGCTACCCCTTTTGGGATAGTATACATTATGAATCACCTTGTAGAATATAGTAAAAGGAACGCCATTGACGCTGACTCACCGGCCGGCTGTTTGCACAAAGAATAAAAGCCAGCATTTTCCAAAAGAAAAGTCATGCGAAAACCGGATTTTTCTCCTCAAACAGAAAACAATCGCGCTCATCTATTTACTTAGGAAAAGCTGATTCAACCAACTGACAATAAATGAATTGTACCTACAAACCATGTGAGTGGGTATAATTTATTTTGACAGATTGACAAAGCAATAAAATAATCGGATGGCGATATTTCAGAGACGACATTTACATCTAATGGCTTTTTAAATAGTTCCTCAAGAAACTTTGGAAAATCAAACAATTACGAATTTTATTACTAATATGTTATTTGGAGGCTATAAATTAAGGTGCAGCTGAATGAATAAAATTTAACCAATAGTAGCTAATATATCTCCGTTATAGATAGGGCGTACTTTCTGGCCGATCTCATGTACGACAAAATCGCAGTTTCAAATTATTTCTGCTAAAACTAGTTAACCGTAAAACGAACAAGACTGTACGTGTGCGATTATCAAAAAAAAAATAACTTGTTGTTGGAGTCATAAATGTAAATATTATTGTCTATCGATATATTCTGTATTATAGATAAGAATTAATAAATATTATTTCAAAGTTTTCAGTGTTAATTCAAGAATTTGAAATCGGTTTTTAGTTTTTGAAAAAAATATTTTATTGTTGATACAATAAGCTTCTTTCGGGATGGTATACCAACATATTATGAATCACATTGTAGGTAAAGGCTAAAGTATTTTATCCCCAAGAATTATAGACATACATATATTCTCATAGATCTCCTAGACTTATTTGACTTTGACATATAATTTATCTGCATGAAGAGATGCTCTTATCGCCCTTAACTGAGGTGTCAGTTCCACTCGTGAGTTCGTTCCGCTGCTGGGCCTCCTCACAAAGGCTCCTCTTCGCGATCACTCCAGGAGTGATACTGAGTTTGTTTGAACACGTGAAATTGTGCTCCGATTCGTCACCTTACATGTTCCTAGTCGGCTTAACCTATTCAGTAAACTATGGATATTTCTGGTCACTTAGCACTGGTATTCTAAGTTATCACTCAACAGTCAACACTCAAACTGTTTTTATTTTCACTCAATCTAATATTATGTACCTATATAAAAAAGGTTTACGACATAGAATACCAGAGATGAGGAACTGATCTTGAGAACTTTGACAGTAGTTAGGGATAGGGATAGTACATATACTTACTAGTTACGGGACACGTATAAATTATTTTGTAAGAAAAACATCTTAACCCTACAGCTCATAAAATAGTAAACAAAACATCACGACTCACACTAAACTAATCAACTATGTCGGTCAACACAGTCAATCAATCTAACATAAAATTTATTGGATGTTGAACAAATAAACTATCTGCTGGATGAAGCCCTGGTTTCTTAAGAAGCGCACGCCGCTATGCACTATGCCTATCTCAGAAACTTCTTTTACATGTAGTTATTAGTTCTAAACATGATAAAAATACGAAAAGCAGCTAATTTGAGAAAGTTTGTGAAATAAAGTTCAAAAAAATAAAATCGAAATGTTTTTTGTACTAATATTATTTATTTTTGTTGATAGAATAACCCCCTTTCCGGATGGTATACCTACATGTTATGAATCAACTTGTCAAGGGTTTCCTCACTATTGGGCACATTTTACAAATATCTTCAATTCGAAACGAAGCTCTGCTTATAATGACGGGCGTGATAATTAGTTATAGCAAACTTGCGAAATTCACCAACCCTGAAGTAAAGGGGTAAAATTGAATGAAAGTCAGTCAGTCACCGCTACTTTATGGTGCGATCATTGTTTTTATGAAAACTACAGGCTTTCTATGTCGAGACTATTCAAGACACGATATCCCGCTGTTTCAATATTTTCGTCAAACGACATGGCGGGAGGGCATGATATTTGATCTGATAAAACAGGGCTACAACTTACAAGGCGTCCGATATCCTTGCGGATACAGAAAACTCGAGTAAATCAGTAAAAATGGTTATTTTTATCTGCACTGATCGTGATATGGGTTACAATATTACTTTGTTCAATTTGTTTTTGGTCAACCCTAATTATTGGCTTCTCGTCGCAGATACCGCAGAGCCTCAAAACGACAATTAGTGGTCGCTTATTATCGGCCTTATATCGATAATAAGCGAACATGCTAAAGTAACTATTTTCAAAGTTTTTCAAGTGTTATTATGCCTCAACGATCGAAGTACCAACTTTTACCGAACATCGTGACATTTAAGTAGATATGGTGTGAACCACTTGTTTTTAAGAAAGATTTTAATGAGAAAAATCTGTCCAAACCAGCAAGCTCGTTTTTACACTGAAAAAGGAATGTCGGTGGCAGCATTAGCGTCCCTATTATCGTTTCGTTCGGAAACAGGATTAACCCTTAGTTGACGTTATGTCATTGTCACCCTACTTGCAGCTGGAACCTTTAGCCAACTGGAATCGTCACTTTTGTTAGATATAAGGGGTCTCTCTACATACCAAGTGACCATCTAATTTTCTGTCAAACTGAGAAATGGTGTTGGGCGCAAGAGAGCTTTAATTTACCTAAACTAAACCAGCTAAATAAACCTAAAAAAAATCGTAGCTATTACTTATAAAAATAAAAAAGTAAAATTTCATTTGTTCATTTCATTCATCCTCTTTTCATCAAAAATTTTCGATTTTGCCACATAGCAGCCTTAAAGATTTTTCTGTTTAATTTCATAAATACAATTATGGAATATGCAAATTCATACTATACGAAAACAATAAATTTCCATAATATAACTGATTTGGCCTTCCAATATACAGGGTCTTTTGTAGACAGTGTCCTTTATGCAATGGTCGACAACAGCAAGGAAGATATAGTTATATCTATATCTACCTGTTAGGTATGACAACGCGTTGGTGTGCCAGCCAACTGGATTTAGAATCAGCAAAATTGCGGAGGATTATAAAATTTTATGGCCACGCTGAGAGCGTCATTAAGATAAGAAAAAAAAAGTTTTATGGAGGTTGTGTTATAAATTATAGGCTCACGTACCGTTTAAATAATTAATTTCAAGGTCCAGGTTCACGGGGAAAGCAAATATCGCGTTTTGACGGAAATCCTTGGAGTAAAGTTTCAACCTTGGTTCTCGACCAAAATCTATGAGTAGAAAAGGCTTGTTACTATTCTTACCGCTGTTTATTCAAAAGTAATTGTCACACCCACATCGGAGTAACATCTGAAATCTGTTTTCTACTAATTGTAGTCATAAAAAGGTTAATTTGGCATTTTTTTTTCTAATAAATATTGTGTTTGATCATGTCCTTTTATGTGACCAAATAAATTCTCACTGACATTATTCAATTATTCAGCTGTTTTCAGTAGCAATCTTGAAGTCGATCTTCTCGTACATTTACTAATTAGTTTTAATTAGTTACAGCTAATTTGAAAAATTTCGGGAACACAATTTGTTATTTTTAAAATACTTACTTAATATTTTTCTATCATGAATCACCTTGTATTTCTTCACCAAATCTATTGATGACCTCTGTGGCGTAGCGGGCGATTACCTGTCTGAGACGCAAGGGGTGCGGTTTCGATTTTCGCTGCGGGACTAATCTTTGTAGCGATTTTCTGTGCATTGATGCTTGTTCATACTACGTTCAAAGGCTCTGTAGCCTTCTCATTATTATGCTGAACTTAGACCCCTAATGTACCTAAGTAATTTATTCAAACTCGTAAAAATGTTATGAACTTTATGGAACATGCTGGATTGGTTTATATTAGGTGCGATTTGTCGCTGCATAATTATTGCAGAACTTCTGAGGTGAAGTCACTTCGTCCACGGCGCTACTCAAATAATTACAAACTTTAGTAACTTATGAGTAGCTGGACAGTCGTAGCACTAATATTTCAATGGCGGTCCGTCTACGGTGCTACTAGCCATAAACGCGTTCTAGTCACCTTGCGACCTGACACGCTAGCCACGACGCTACTAGTTTCGAGAAACTGTTGAAAGTGAACAAAGAAAAAGTAACTAATGATAAGTGACTCTATTGTCTATTTATATATTTATTTAATCTTTATTGCACACAAAAAACAATGTACAAAAGGTGGGCTTAATGCCAAGGCATTATCTACCAGCCAGCCTGATTGGGTAGAAACAGGAGGTTGACGTGCGACAGATTGTTTAACTTAACTAAAAACTATACTATATATAACCATACACTATATTTAAATATGTATATATAATACACTGCAATAGATTAACAGATAGTACAAAACAGTGTTTTATTAACATGTAGTGTATGGCAGTGGAGAAGGAATCATTCCTTGTCATCGCTTGAATTATTACTAATTAATGTTGATTATTTTCGTTTTCAAAACTTTGTTTACATAAAACCGTGTCTGAGTTTCAAGAAGTTCAAGTACTATAGCCGTGTACGACTCAGCAGCGTTTCCAATCAGTCCGTAACTCTAGTATCTAACCAGTTTCCTCACTTTTGAGTAGCGCCGTGGACGAACGGCCTAAGCGTTTTAAGTTCTTCTAAAAAAGCCGGTTTTCTGTGGGGGTCATGATTTTTTTAACTCCAAAAATTTATTTGAGCATAAACTGTAACGCGTCGAAGAGACCCGTGACCGGCTCAACAAACTTCAAACTTCAGTATTCATTTATTCATTGAAGTCGCATGGATTATTTTGACCGCACCGTAGCTTAGTAAAGCCACTTCCAGTATTTTACTAAACCCATCGAATCAACAAAGAAGGAGTGGTTCTAGTTGGTAATGAATGAAGTGCTACGGAATGTTCGTTTTGGGAATTCGCATCGGCTGTAGGGTGGGGGATGAGGATGGCCGGGTAAGGGCTGAACTGCATATCAGTGCAACCTTTTAGTGCGCTCTTCCGAGTCTCTTATTTTTTTTTTTTGTCTTTGACTGTACTAAAACATCCAACTATGTATAGAACGTGGCATAATATTATTGTTGCGTTTTTTCAACTCACACCATTCGGTGCACTTTTGGTGTGAATTGACAAACGTCTCGCTCTTCCATTTATCTGTTAGCTAGAGCTACAATTTGTAGGCGTTAAAATAAGTCATAGGTAGGGTAGGTAATGCACCGACATCGCCCCTGGTGTTTTCATTTTCAATTTCTTTATCCGACGGTGACCAATTCAGTGGCACGAGCCTGAATTGTTTACGACAGCGTTACGTTTACAATACGATAGCAAATGTCAAATGCCAATCAAAATTAAAAGATTTTAGCATCGCCGATGTCATTGGCTGATGTTTGACTTACTATCCTATCGTAAGCGTAACGCTCTTGTGAGTTATTCGTGCTTGCGCACAGGCGGGTCGTCATAGCGTAAGCCAGTTTGTCTTAGGCTAAGGACTCACGAAGCGGTTTTCACCCGCGCCCGCCGTGGTTGCGGGCCCGCAGCCTTTGTAGAATACAGATATTAATGTAAAAAATTAAAGAACATTTCACGACGCGTTTTACGCCCGCGGCGTGTGCGATTGTTTGCGGGCCCCCCTGCACCGGCGGTCATCTTGTACCGGCGGGCGCGGGTCGCGGTCCCGCAGCCGCGGCGGGTTGCATCCGCGCGCTCTGCAATCGGTTGGCGGGTGACCGCAGTGGGCAGCGGAGGGCGCCCGTCTTGCAACCGTCTTGCGATAATCAACCGCCAAGTTTGCGAGCGATAATCGCAACCGCGACGGCTGCGTAACCGCACAAAACTCCGGTCTCGTGAGTTTTGAAAATAAAACTCCATTCCGCCACCGCGGCGGGCGCGGGTGAAAACCGCTTCGTGAGTCCTTAGCCTTAGCCGAAAAATTGGACAGTTTTTCCGGACACAGGCCAAAGAGGCCGTTCGGCTACAACCCTCACCGTATCAGGAGTCACAATTGGGGAAGATAAACTGACGAAATGAGGATGAGACTGTTTTACGACGCAGTTATAACAATTTATACTTATGTGGGAAGTTTTTTGCTATTCGCTCTCTGCTTATACCTAGGTCCATAATTTGTCATCTGTCACACAAGTACAAGTCAACTTTTTGTTACATATTTTGGTAGGTAGGTACATATTCACAAAATGGACCCTGTTATTCAAAGAGTAATTCTACTAACAAAAGGGAGTGAGTGATGACCTTAAAAGGTGATTCATAATAATGTATGCTATCCCGAAATGGGCTTATTCTACAACCAATTGGCAAAAAAGTTTAAAAATGTTGAAAAAAATGTTGTAATTGGGTAGGTATATATTTTCCTCTCACTTCTTTCAAAGTGATCCTAAACACTAATAAAAACTTTTTGAGTTTCTAGTATTTTTTTCGTTGTCAGAATAAGCCCTTTTCGGGATATTTGATATACTTACATACTTAATTATGAATCACCTTATAGTTATGTTTTGGCCGTCCACCGCTGCCCATTACGGTGTGTGGTCTTCACTCTTGAACATTTCTGCCCCAACGGCCGTCAGTTTTACGAGCTACGTTCCCCGCTCACTGCCCTTCAACTTGCTAATCATCCGACTTTAGTTTGTATACGGATCTCCTTCTGCATTCGATTCAGCCTGATAGCGATATGAAAAAAAAGCGGAAAAGGGACTAAACATGAATGAAAATTGTCAGATGATAAGGGAATAATTCGACAAGTAGGTACCTAAACGTTTTCTTTTTCAAGACATTGGAACCATCCCCGTATTCACTAAAGAGCTGCGCAATAAATTTATTTATAATGGTATATAAATAAATTCTGTAATTCATCTTCATCGAGAATCCTCGCATCGCCATTCGAGAACCTTCATTCCCCAACAGCTGTCGGTTCTGCGAGCTATATGGCCTGCCCCATACCACTTCAACTTGCTAAATCTGAGAGCTATTTAAGTGAACTTCGTTCTTCTACGGATATCTTTATTTCGGAATTTATCACGCAGGTGCAGTCAGTGGCGGATTTACTCATTTCCCAAGTAAAGGCTGTTAAATTTTTGTCGTCCATATTTTTGTTCGGTTGGTTGGCCAAATGTTCGGGTATGCCTCTTACACCCTAGACATCTTAAAGGATCTGATCGCCTGGAGATCTGAGAGGATGTCTACATTGTTGGGGATTAAAGTAGTGAGCCTATTTCTATTTTCCTAATTTTTTATCTCAACTCATACTCAAACTGCTGTTTGATTCATCGCAACTTCTGGTAAATTTTATTGAGGTAGCTTATTTTCTTGAGCAGCTTAAGATACGAGTGTTAGTGAATAAGAGGAACGGAAACATAAAAGTAAGTAGATACCTACATAGAGCTGCAGGTACTCTATTATATTCTGAAGAGGTCGTATCATTATCGTTACGTTGTAGGATAAAATTTCAGTATTGTCCCTTCTGCGTCGTTTTCCTTCTACTGTGAGACGTACCAGCTGGCGTCAAGGGCGTGTCGAACAATACATGCCACAGATGCCTATTGAATAGGGAAATATTTTAAAATCTTTTGAAACGCTCGTTAACCGCTGAGGCGAATTTCGAGGGGAAGTTAAAAATCAAACTGACAGGAATTACGATGAAAAGTTTCATCGTGATGACAGTGTTTCAACTTTTGTTGCTGTACCTGTGTATTTACCTACGTAGGTTATACACGGTCATTATGTTTTTTGAATGGATAATGTCGAATTTTCAAAAGTCGTAGAACAATTTTACTGTCTGGTCTAGAATTACCCCTTTTGGGATAGTAGATATACTACTATGAATCACCTTGTTAACATAAAATCTTCTCCACGTCCTATCTAGTAAGCACTCCCCTGGTGGGCCGAATGATGATGGTCCCAACGGGAACGGGTGGTACGTAGGTGGCTTCCAGGACTTCCTTCTCGAGAAACAGGAACTGATCTCCGACTAGGAACGTCGTAGCCCTTGTAGTAAACGGGAGACTTCAATCCGTGAAATTGTTGATCCGTGGAGTTGATGATCCCTGAAGTTGATGATCCTTGAAGTTGTTCCTGGAAGCGATAACACCAAATTTTTATCATTTGGTCTACCTAACTTCCGTTCTGGGGTCCCACCAACGGCATAATGAAGAAAGCAAGTAAGTACTTACTTACCGGTAGTATAGTTTGCCGTGGTGGTAGGTACTACAGAACGGAGTTTACAAAATTATATTTATTTAAAACAGAAGGCTAAGGAAGAAGGAAAGGCTCACTAAAAGACGTTAAAACGAAATTCAAAATTCATATAAAATATTTTATAAGTGGATAGGTAACGTTATAGGCAGCGACTGGTTTTAGCCTTTGGCCCTGGTGTCCACCTTCAAGTAATAAAATGCGCCATCCCAGCCATAAAATAATGTCGGTACTACCTACTCGTATATTTACTTGTGCGTATTGCATTTACAAAGTAAAGATTGAAATCCTTAGGTGAATTTCTGTGGGACTGGAGTAAAAGTCTGTGTAAACCTTTGACCTTAATTTTTTTCAATTATTACGGCTGTAATATATCTGTGATGTGAAAGTAGTTTTCAGCAGGCCCAATGTCAGTGTGTCTCTGCCTTACCTGTGTCAGTCACGTAAATGAAGAGTGCGCGAGTTGCGCACTAGCATAAAGTTCCGAGCGAAAATGACTAGAAATAAATGGCAAAAGCATTTACCTCGTTCTGGGCAGTTGGGTAATTTTATGCACAACACAACCGTTATTGTACTGGTGCCGTTTGTTTGAAAACCGAAGCTAAAAACGACCTCAACAAAGGTTTTAGTGGTTTTATTGTTCGCTCCCACTATTGTTGATATATTGGGCTTGAAAAGTTTGAATTGCAATTAATTATAAAATGAGATTCCCGAATTCCTTATGAAGCGTGGAAGTAGGAACAGGATATCATAAAAAAAATCATTTAGCTAAGTATCTCTGAGTATAGTTCAAGGATCTAAGTGGCCTTAGGAATGCAGCCTAGGGAGCCTATTCTAAATAAAGTAGTCATCGACCGACGGTCATAGGCCCTTTTCAGGGTCACTATGCCTCATCCTGGTAACTGGACCTAATTACAGGATGACCAAGAAAGAATCAGTGACAGGACAAGAAGAAGAAGAAAGAAAGTAGTGATTTTGCAGACTTGAATACAAACTAAAGCTAATTATTTTCTTCGAACCAAGCCAGGCTCCCAATTCTACTAATTCAATGACTTGAAAATGATAATGATCGCACCATTATCATTCAGTTTCGATTGTAGCCACCTTCGTTTCTTTGATTTCATTGGTCAATTGGTGTCACAGTGACTGCCATTGATAAACGACTGTGATATCAGAATACCAAGTGTCAAAAGTGGCCATTTTGCCATTGAACCATTGCCATTGAATTAGTAGCATTGGGCCCCAGCTTAGCTCATCCAGAGGCAACTCTCAGTTAAAGAGATTTATTACAGCATCGTTTTTTTGGAAACGAAAGTGTAACGGCTCTGGCAAATAAAATGCTGTACATTTTCCAAAAAATAGAAGCGGAATATCGCTGAAACAATATCAAGAGACGGCGCTTATTAAATATCTACAAGGTGATTCATAATATGTTACCTATTACGAAAGGGGTTTATTCTATCAACAAAAAGAAAGGTTATTAGCGATTTTCATTAATTAGTACCTACCTTTAAAACTTACGAGAAGTAAAACATCAATATTGCTACATAAAACAGCTTAATAATTGAGACTGAACTGACTTGACCCCAAAACAGCAGATTTTTGCTAAGTGTTTTTTTTAAAAGGAATGTGAATTTTAAAAGTCTTAGGGAAAACTTTATTACTAATTGGGTGTAAAATAAGCCCCTATATTGTATGTACAATTAATATTGTGGAACACCTTGTAGAATAAATAAAATTACGCCTCCAAAGTCACCTGGTGCTGGGGGAACATTTTTATAAGAAGACTACGTACTATTTGACGTGACTGGAATGTGGAGAATGTTAATAAAGCGTTGACCGTGTAATTACGGCCGTAAATGAGGCCTGGCATCGTGTATCATGTGACTAATGCACGTGAGTTTACTTGCTTGAATACCACTCCTGAAACATGCAATTGAGAGCACTGGCGGAGCAGTGAGTGGCCACGGCTTCTGATCAACAGGTGTAAGTTCGAATCCGGTCGTGCACCTTAAGGAAAATATCGTGAGGAAACCGGCATGTTCTAGAATCTAAAAATTCGAAGACAGTGACATGTGCCGAAAGGAGCCTCTCCAATCTGTGGATGATGTTGTGGGTCATACATTTACTCATTCCTTATGCCTCTTACTGTTTACCTATAGTGTAATGTATGACTGTTTATCTTTCCAAATAAATAAAATAAAATAATAGGCGAACTTTAATCCTTTCACTACACTGATTCTTTCACCGACGGTTATAGGCGCTTTTCAGGGCCACCATACCTCAACCTGATCACTGACCAGGTGTAGGTTCGAATCCGGTCGTGCAAGACCAAGAAAGAATCAGTGACACGACAAGCAAGCAACCACTCCTGAAACATGCAATGATACGTAGCTTGACCCAAAACACTACCGATTAGTAGGTATAGACGTCACACATGAACCACAAATTGCTCCTCACTGATAGTCATCAAAGTCACTTGTGTCACAGTTACGAAACGATCGACGCTTCCGCCTTAGTTATGTTTTCCGAAATCGACGTGACACGACGGCAATAATAGCGAAGGGTGGCATCTCAAATTTCGGCCATCACGGTATTAAAAAATAATATGCCGTTTTCGGGATAACATACATAATAAGAATCATCTTGTATAATTTTATTATAAAAAAGGCAACCGGACTGTTAAAAATATTTATTTTTCAAACAGCACTGTCCTTTAATATTTTTGGTTGTCTAACCATGGAAAATATATTTTTTCCGTGGTCCGGTTGACCGGACAACTGAACCGGACCACGGGCAAAGAGTCGGCATTATAGCGTAGAAATGTACCTTTCTGAAATAATTTCATAACGGAAACGAATTTTGACTTCTAAATATAACTCTTAGTACTTCACTGACTGACTAACATCCTAAAGAATGCGCAACCTAAAGAAGCATGAAACTTGGAAAGTATGGTGCACTAAGAATGAAATTTGGGAAATCTACCCCTAAGGCTCGTATTCAGAGACAAGACTCGAGCATTGATCTGTACTTAAATCTCGATTTGAGTCGAGATTCTAATTCTTGAACAGTATTTATGTATAGATTCAATGATCACAGTTCACCTGAGTAAATGCTTATTCTGAAACGTCAATCAGACGAAATAGGTGCTTGAGTTTAGATTTGATTAGACATTAATCTAATGACATTTTCGATCCGTTACACGTACTTTGATGCATATTTATACTTCACTTTATAGTTCTGTTCTATTTCCATCCTGGCTGTTTTAATTTCTGCGTAAAACGGATCGAAAATTATAAATAAATCAAAATGTAAACGAGAACATTTGAGTACAGATTTGAGACTCGATTCAGCTGAGAGTAGTTTAAGTACCGTTCTTGAATAAAAGCTATGTTTGAGAAGAGATTCAATACTTAAATAGAGTTCAGCTGATCTGTGATTAAATGTATGCTTGAGTCGTGTCTCTGAATACGAGCCTAAGGGTAGGAAAGGGCTTAAAACTTTCGACGTGGTGGCTGCGGCTGAAGAATAGGCTCCTCCATATCGATCTGCCCGTGCACGTCGTTTTTACCAGACGTCGTGAGGTGTCAGTTCGGGGTGACTACTAGTATCTATCCGGGCTGAAGAATAGGTAGGCCCCTCCGTTACTACCCGTGGATGACGTAAGAGGCGATTAAGGGAAAAATCTAGGAGATGGGAAACAGCGTCTTCTAACTGCGGTCGCCAACCCGCGAGCCCAGTGTGGTGAGTATGGGCAAGTTCTACCCACATGATAGGAAAGATTTTGACTGGCCTCATAGCTCAGTTGGTCTGGTCTTCTAGGCTTGGTTGCCTGATTCTTCTAGGCTTGGTCGCGAGGAACAGGCATAGCTTCACCTAGTTTCTAAGACGTTTCAAAGTGATCCTAGTGATTTTATTGAAATAAATGCCTTTTGACTTTGGTCAGTTGGTCAACTCTGCCTTCTGCGCTAGAGTTCGCGGGTTCGATTCCCGCACTGGACAAACATTTGTGACTAACATAGATGTTTGTTCTGTGTCTGGATGTTAAATATATATATATTATGTATATCAGCCTCTGGTACCCATAGTACAGGCTATGCCTAGTTTGGGATCAGTTGACCGTGTGTGATATGTCCGGAATATTTATTTATATTTATATTTTATTTACTCTGGAAATCTGTGGGGGACGTCTACCTATATTCAGTAGTGGACATCCTACGGCTGAATTGACTACGCGAGTCACCGTAGGTGCCGACTAGTTCAGTAATTTATAGTATTAGGAGGACACATAATACGTAGTAGATACGAGTATATTATAGTTTATTTTAGAATTATTGAAATTTGAATATTATATGAGTGATTTAAAGGTTACATGACTAGTCATCGTGAGATGGAATAATCCTATTATATACCTCATCATCTTCCTGCCCTTATCCCACATCATGTGGGGTCGGCACAACATGTATTCTTCTTCCATTTCCCTCTATCAGTCGTCATCTCAACACTCACTCCTTTCTTCACCATATCCACTTTCACACAGTCCATCCATCTTTTCTTTGGTCTACCTCTACTCCTACATCCATCCACATTCATATCTAACACTCTTCTTGTCACATGACATTCTTCCCTCCTCATGACATCCAATCAATCCTATTATATACCTAAGCAACCAAAACAAGGTGACACGTTAGAGTACCCTGTACACAATCCAATTCCTTGAGTGTACCTACCTCTGGAAAAAAACTCTGATCTGACTGTCCCATAATTTGATGGAGATACGTTAAATTGTAGCGGACGGTTCCATTTGTCCAATTTGTTGAAAACTATTGGGAAAATTCATAACACATAGGTTTTGGGCACCTTCCTAAATTCAATACACGTTCACCCCCACATCCGAAGACATTTCCTATGCTAATTAGGCTCTAAGGGATTGTTCTGGTATCCAAATTCATAACAAGTCCATTAAGTAATATTACTTGTAACCTTACCCTCGTATTCCTAATCAGCCACTTACTTTATCAGGTAGATAACTCTCGCCCTGTTCTTTTATTAACAGTTAACAAAAGAAATGTGAATATTCCTGGACATACTTTTATCGAGCCGATAAAGTAAGGGTTATAATAGGGTTTATAATATTGATTATAATAGGGTTAGTGTTTAATCTTTACCTTCTTGGTTTTTTTTCTCTTGCGTCTATGATAAACAGAACTTAATTATCATTCTGTCAAACATGTGCTCGCATAATATAAGCCTCATTGTCATCATTTCAGCCGTAGGACCTCAACTGCTGAACACTGCCTCCCCCATAGATTTCCAGAAACAATCATTCGGGGGGATTCGCCCATACTCGCTACGCCTTATCAAGTAATTTGCAAACGCCTAGCAAAAGCAAATATCGCGCGATTTTTGCTAAATAATTGCTAATTCGTACCATGTAGTCATATCAATTCTTAAAGAGCAGATTTAGCTATTGTTGTTATTATGGAACGCTGATACCCTAGCTATTTTTCGTAAGTCGCCTCCTACAACATCCAGGTGGAAATGGAGGGGCCCATTTAATTATAAACAAGGTGGTTCATAATATAGCAATGTTTGTCTAAAAGCAAAGAAATCTTCAACAAACAGATCAACAAAACAACTCTACGATCCGAAATAACGCAATTGAGGTCGACGCGCGTTTGGAAAAGCGTTAAAAATTAGCATTCACGCTCGACCAGTTTCTAACTATTGCTAAATGCGATAAGGTTATAAAGTTGACACACTTATTTTAACTTATAACATTATAATAAAAATAAAAACTAAGTAGGAAGGTACTTGAAGTATTACGAACATTGCCATCTGTTCTAGGTATCTACGGAGCTAGACGCTCACTTTTGGAGATTATTGTCCCAAAAGTGTATTTGTAGGTAAATAATCAAGATATCGAAGAATACTTAAGTACATACAATAGTACCTACGAGTATTCTATCCCGAAAGGTGTAGATTCATTGGCAGATTTTCAGTTTTTGTCGCGTTACGCCGTAAGTAGTTTTAGCGTGGAAAGGTTCTACAGTGGCCTACACATCAAACTGGTTAACTGTACCTATGTTATCTAAAAGATTTTTTTTATACACATAAAGTGGCAAATAACTTTAGAATTTCGTACTTAGCAGCCGTGCTAGGTCGTACCTAGCACGGCTGCTAAGTACGAAATTTTAAATATAAATATTGTAAATTGTGATTAAGTTTCAAAATTTTGTATATGTGTGTTTTATTTTTGGTATTAATAAATAATAAATAATAATATATATATATATATATATATAAGCATACGGCCCACCTATTGGTAGGCGGTTACCTTAGTGTATGAACGCTTGCAATACCAGAGACATCACGTACGTTCGCGTTGCCGACCCCGAACCCTTAAAGACCTTACTCACCGCAGGAACACAACACTATTTCAAACAAGTAATGTTGTTTATTTATTGTTTGCAAATAACATCTCACGTACCCAGTAGGGCTACTCCAATTTAGAGCGACAAAAATCTAACTGTGCCCTACCTCCCCCTAAAAGTTAATCCTTATTTATCCCCCCACTTACGTTAAGAGTTAGCTTAATTAACGATCTTTTAATTTTGTGTAGGCACGTTAACTTAATCCAGAGATAAATTTAATCTACCTGTTGCAAGATAATTAACTAAATGTTCCTAACATATTTCACACGAAATTAAAATTTTAATATGGTAGACTCGGCTCACATGGCAATAAAGCTCATACAATTTATATAAAGAACCACGGCTCTACTCAGTTGTGGTTCTCTTTTTTTAACTTTTCAAAAAATGCAGGATATATATCTCTTCATTTCAGCAGTGGAACTCCTACGGTAGAAATGATGATGATGATGATAGTTCCACTTATTGCCGCGGAACTTCATTCGTGCAAAGGACTCTATCGTAGTACTGTAGATTTGAGGTAAAGAGTTCACACGACAATTATTATTATTAACTCATTTATTTCAGATAATACATCCATAATTAAATATAAAATGTCACAATAAAATCTAAATAATTAAAATTAACATTCATAATATAAAATAATAAAAAATAATTAGCAATAATCTACCTGGTTATATGGAGTCTGACCCCATTAGTATTTTCATCCATTTGTTTTGGATGGGACAGTCCAGATGTGAAATAATCATCTGCAGGATGCCATTGCCACTACCCCGCGTACGCTGGAAGAGGGAGGCCACTTTTTTACGAATGATCGCGTGAAAACCATCCGTGCGCGCCTCCACAAACATACCAGATGCGCTACAAAAGCGAGGCAGTCGCATCAGCATCCTAAAGATGTTATTATACTGAATGCGTAGAGCGCTGGCTGCCCGACGGGTGCAGTTAAGCCAGAGGCTACTCGAGTAGAAGGACTGGCAGTAAGCCTTAAATAGAGTGGAGCCTTAAATAGTTGGAGGAGGTAGGGCATAGCGAGATTTTCTCGTTCTAAATTGGAGCAGCCCGCCTGGGGAGGTACCTCCGCCTTACAGAAGATCGCAGCCAAATAACATTATTTGTTTCAAATAGTGTTGTGTTGCTGCGGTGAGTAAGGTTGCCAGAGCTCTTTAGGGGGAAGGGGGTTCGGGGTCGGCAACGCGTGCGTGATGCCTCTGGTATTGCAAGCGCTCATAGGCTACGGTAACCGCTTACCAACAGGTGGGCCGTATGCTTGTTTGCCAGCTCAGTTGTATAAAAAAAAAAAAAAAAAAGAGTGATTTTCACTTCTCTCGAGCAGCGAGGTACAATGAGGTAGTCTCTACCTCATTGTCGTGTGAACTCTCCCTCGGAGATAATTTGAAAGCTCACAAAGAAAATGCGAAATATTAACAGGAATCCGAAAACGCGTAAATATTCTTAAAAAGTCTCATAAAAACTATTAAAAAGCGTAAGTTCGTATTCAAATACTTATAACCAGAATAAACAAATTTCGAACAAAATGGCCCTCAGTATTTATTTGCTGGAGAAAATATGGAATTTGGAAACGACAGAGTTAATGAATTAATGAAATGTAAATAACGAGATGGGTTCAAAGAAACCCGAAGTGCACGTCACAGAATTAACAATAGTTGGTAAAAAGGTATATGTTTCACTCCAGTATGTTTAGAGAGGAGGTAGGGCACAGCGAGATTTTCTCGTTCTGAATTGGAGCAGCCCGCCTGGGAGGTACCTCCGCCTTACAGAAGATCGCAGCCAAATAACATTATTTGTTTCAAATAGTGTTGTGTGTACAAGCTTACCGCTTACCATCAGGTGAGCCGTAAGCTTGTTTGCCACCTCTGTTGTATAAAAAAAAAAAAAAAAAGTAGCCCAAGCACGAATAATTCAACATAGCGTTACGCTTACGATGCGATATTAAAAGTCAAATATCGCAACCCGTTGTGTAAGAGGAAAAAAAAATTACTAGGTAGTACTTGTGAAGCTTGGTTGTGTACGGGCACCAAAGAAATATTAGCCAATGACATTAGCGCAGCTTGAAATCTTTTGATTTCGACTTGTCAATTTTTGACTTTTGTTGTCGTATCGTAAGCGTACCTAAGGTTATCGCGAATTATTGTGTAGTGCTTGGGCCACTGATATTGCTCAGTAGGTATAGGCAAAGACAATATAGTAGTAGTTATTTTCTTTCGTAGCTAATGAACTAAATACATTATTTTTACAGACAGGATTTTTTTAATTGCTTCTACCATTTTGCCTGTTACCATGCTTATGATGTTACATCTTTATGATGGACTGACGAAATTGTTCGTCTTAGCATACCGGTGTCCAGGATATCGAACGGTTTAAGATCAGTGTTGCCAGTCGGGCTTGTCAAAAGTTACCTGAAATGCATAAGAAAAGTAACCTTTTAGTGTGAAAAGTAACCTTTCCATTAGTAGGATTTAAAATTGTCAGACAAAATATGTTGGTTGTATTAGCTTACAGAAATATGGATGATTTCCATGTTTTAATGTAATGTTTTCCAAGTTAAGTTGCAATTGCGAGCTACTTATTTTAAACAGCTGAAATAAAAATAAGTAACCTTTTGAGTCATAGCAGTAACCTGAAGGAGTTAAAAATCACCTAAAAGGTTACAAAAGTAACCTTCTGGCAACGCTGTTTAAGATGATAAACTTGAAAGCTCTTCTGGAGTGACAAAGGCCTATCGATGAATCTCTTATGAGGTCCTAAAATGAAGGGGGGGTATGTCTGATGTGGGTAAACATTATAACGAAGAAATTACAATGTAATTTGTTGAGCGAAAATAATTGGGTGCGCGGTAGAGCGTCGGCGTCGTGGTGGAGCACCTTTTCATTAGACTTATCCTGATGAAATGGGACATATTGTCCCTTTTTGTTCCAGGTTGGCTTCATTCTGATTTCACAAAAAGAATTATAAACAACGTGGATCCCATTCAAAGATGAATTTTAAATAAACAGAAATTGTGGAAATGGCTGTCTGAATTCGAGTACCTACTCGATGTACTCTCTAATTTTAAGATTACCTACAGGTTATCTTAAAATTTAGTTCAAAATGATCCTCATATCTTTTTTTTTTATACAACAGAAATGGCAAACAAGCTTACGGCCCACCTGATGGTAAGCGGTTACCGTAGCCTATGAGCGCTTCTTCTTCTTCTTGTCGTGTCACTGATTCTTTCATGGTCATCCTGTATTATGTTAGTGACCATGTTGAGGTATGGTGGCCTAAGACCGTCGATGAAAGAATCAGTGTTGTGAAAGGATTAAAGTGCGCCTCTTAAGGGGCGCTTGCAATACCAGAGGCATCACGCACGCGTTGCCGACCCCGAACCCCCTTCCCCCCTAAAGAGCTCTGGCAACCTTACTCACCACAGGAACACAACACTATTTGAAACAAATAATGTTATTTAGCTGCGATCTTCTGTAAGGCGGAGGTACCTCCCCAGGCAGGCTGCTCCAATTCAAGCTCCTACTAGTACTCTACTGAAAAATGAAAAATTCGAGTTTGAGTGTGAAAATTAAGGGATTGCATTAGGTTGTGATTTATCGCTTACCTAATCAAAATTTACTTTATTCAAATAGATAACAAAATATGAATGACCTGACATACCGGTCACCCTTTGGAAGCAGATTGAAGTCAGGGTGAGGGGAGTAAAAAATACAAACGACTAAAATAACGAACATACAAAGGTTCGAAAAAAAAATGAAATTCAGTTGTTGAAATACAGTTTCAAGAAAAAAGAGTCTTATTGGGTAGGAGATTTATCTGTAAGCTGTAATTGTAACTATAATTACTTAGGTGGTGTAAATGACAAGTATATGTCCAGCAGTGGACTTCTACAGGCTTATGATGATGATGTCCATTATTTCTAATAGGTAAAGCATTTTTCTTAGTAGTAGAGCTACTATTTTTACTTGGGTGGGATTACAAAAACAAAATAAAGGTTGGTATAGGTTCGTCTACTACATGGGTTATGAGTACGTAGGTAGGTACTTCTTCCAATAAGCTTATTACTAATTAGGATACATTCTTTTGCTTTTTGATATTGATAATTTTATCTTATTTTTCGTGTACTCTAGTCGGAGGTAGTTCATCATACCGGGCCAAGCTTTCCTAAAACTGCGGTCTCCTACATATTGCGGACGTAATATTGCTAAACCTATGTCAAATAAATAACTTTCCACGGTGCGTGTCGTCAGCGGATAGAGTGGCGGGCGCCAAAGCGACTAATTTGTTTAACTAGGTTGACAAACCATTGAAAATAATCATAGATTTATTTTACAAGAATTTTTTTTTTTGTTAATTGTTTTCTTGTATTTATAATATAGGTAATTCAGTGGGCTACAATGTTATCATCATTCAGTAGCTACCAGTACATTTTATTTACCACTACCTAAATCTAAGATCATATACCTATTGCAGCTGTGTATTGTACCTGAATAAATAAAAACCTATTTGTTTTTCCAAATTACACTTACTACCTACCATCCGATGGTAGAGGGACCATCACGGCCATTATGTGACGGACGCAGTAGTTTCAGAAAACGCTTTAGATTTGGGAACCAGTTGGCTGGCGGAAGCCGGCCCTACGGTAAAGACTACATTTCATTAACTTTTTTTGATGACCACCTTCGATGATCACAAAGAATTTTGTCTGTTGTTTTTTGATAATTAATACAGACGGTTCACATTTATATTAGTAGGTAGGTGCTTACCTATGTAGGCACTTACGTATCAGTAAGGTACCATAATTTAAGGATAAATAATTATAACCCTAATGTCACCGACATAGCTCTCAGAATTAGCAAATGGCAGTGGGCAGGCCATATAGCTCATGGAACCGACAACCTTCGGGGAATAAAGGTTCTCAAATGGTGTCCACGAACCCACCCACGCAGTGTTGGAAGGTCTGTTGGGCGTGGTTTAAAAGCCTCTTTTGGCTTACTACTTAAATGAAACACCATGTATAAACAACTTTTCCGGGCCTGAAAAGCTGATTTAAGGTTCATTGTTTGCTGTGTATTTCAAGCTTCATTTAAAGTTGCGCAATATCACCCAACTTCGGCTCGCTCAGTGAATTTGTTAATGAAACAGTAAAACTTCCGGATCGATCACGGATGGATGTTAAATGTGTACGTATGCGGTGGTACCAGAACACCTAAATCCATAATTCGAAAAAATAGAAATAGCCTCACGATTTTTATTCCCAAGCATGGCAGAGACAACCTCTTAGATCTCCAGGTGATCAGATCCATGAAGATGAATAAGGGGGTAAGTCGGAGGCACGTCCAAACATTTTGGCACATGCCCACATTTTTTTAATTTAATTTATTGAAGACACAAATTAGTTTACAACCGATAAAGCATAATCTAAGTAGAACAAATATTGCTTAATTCTGATCCAGATTCGTAACCAATAATGCGAACGTGACGCGATTTACTGGGTTGCAAGATTAATAACTAAATTACCCTCAATACTAAAAAACTGAAGAAATTAACCATAGTTATAGTTGAGTATAAATTTAAATAACATGATTTTGAAGGTAGGTCGTTTGCAATGATCTTTTTTTCACGATGCTTGCTCAGTTATGGGTCATTATATCTATATAAGAATCTATGATTTTCAGTGGCGGATTTGCAGTCTTGGCCGCTCTAGGCCCCAGGCCATGTGCCACCCCTTTCTCAGTCAGCACCCATCACAAATATTTGGTCTCGTTTTGCCGCCCCTAATATCTGGCCACCCTAGGCCCGGGCCTACTGGGCCTTAAGGCAAATCCGCCACTGATGATTTTAGTGATCCTGATCAGTGTAAGATTGCGAATAGGTGCTAAATATTCAAACTTAGGGTTAACTTAACGGACTGCCACCCACTGCCGCTTTTGATTTACCTTTCAATTCTCGCTTTGTGTGGGCAGGTGATGTCAGTGGGTTTATTTACATTGTATAGTCATATAGCTCTAATGTTAGCTAAGCTCCATTTATAAGAGCAATAGTGTATTACGAAATCAATGCGAAAGTGAAATTGGTTGAATGAAAATTATATTTTAGTAGAATAGAATGAATATGTATATGATTTTGGTAGAATACATGATTGAAAAGATGTGGTTCTCGATCACAATTTTTAAGAGTGTATAAATAACGAAATATTTCAGTGTTTACCTAATTAATCCGTAAAAAAATCAAGGCAGTGGGCAAGCTATATAGCTCGCAGAACCGACAACCGTTGGGGAATAAAGGATCTCAAATGGCGACTACGAACCGGACGCAGTGTTGGAAGGCTCCACTCGATGGACGACATTGTGAAGGTCGGTGGTTCAAGAAGGCTCAAGATCATTCGTCACGGCGTCTCTTTGGGGGAGATTTATGACTATCCATGGACTTCCAAACGCTGATGATGATCATGAGATAATGAAAACATGGCTAGAGTAAGTTATGTAAAGCAGGTATTCAAATGTTACCTTCCTGACCTTCGATCATCTATTACAGAGATACAACGTAACCGATACGATCGAAAACAGCCAAGAGGCGTGCCAACAAGAAATAAAGTAATTTTAAAAAAGAAAATAATGTCATAATACATAGCATTATCCGGCAGCAGAGTAGATGTCACTTGAAATAATTGATTGTATTGTCGGAGAAGGAATTTTAATTTGGGCCTGCCGTGAGAATTGTATATTATTTTAATTTATTACGCTGAGGCGTTGTCATATAATACCTAAAAATTTTCCAATCCATATAACTTCTTAATACCTAATATTTTTGATTGAAGCACTCTTTTATGGATCTCAATATCAGCGTACTTCAAATCGTTTGTACAAAACAAATGCAAAATAAAACTATGGACTATGGGAACCTGACCCACATGGGTCGACTTAAGGCAGTTCATAATTAAAATTATTTTCGCAAAATGTATTTCAAAATGATCCTTATCTCTACCTGATAGTCATAGGTACCTAACCATCAACTTGTATCATTTTCACTTTATTGTGCACTTACCATCTTTTTGAAAATTATGAAATGTACATGACATTAGTCTATTTTTCAAGGGGCTTTAAAAATATCCTAGTTACTGACTATATAATACCCTGTGGTGAGGGCTATTATAATTAATTTCACGTCGAGATGCGGCGATGGCGTTCGCCCACTAATTTGTTGACAGACTTCAAGTGGCTATTTTTACGTAGTCTCTTATAATGTAAACATCTAGCTAGGTACCTTCGAGTAGGTATGCACTTAAGGTGCCTCTTCTTATCTACCTACCGTAAAACAAACAAGCGTGATGGGAGGATTTGAACGATGTTGGTGAAACTAAAAGTACTTTTCTACCTTCCTACTACTGCTGGCACCAGCACCTACTGTATCACGGCCACAGAAGGTCTTTAACCTATATAAAACTTGACTGACTTCAAACTTGACTGGCCTCATAGCTCAGTTGGTAGTAACTCTGCCTTCTGTGCTAGAGGTTGTGGGTTCAATTCCCGCACAGGACAAAAAATTGTGTGATGAATACAGATGTTTGTTCTGTATCTGGGTGACAATATTTATCTATTATGTATATCAGTCTCTGGTACGCATAGTACAGGCTATGCCTAGTTTGAGATCAGTTGACCGTGTGTGATATGTCTGGAATATTTATTTATTTAAAACTCTCAAGAGGTCACTTACAAAAGAGAATATTTTAAAAAATACGACAAAATTCACAAGAGATCTCGAATTGATGTGAAACTTAACTTTTTTTATTTTGTTTAATAATATTTACAGGTCTCTGAAAAAAACCAGTGGTTTCGCATTGTCGAAATCGCTCTAAACTATTTCGCCATTGCGCCAAAAAATATGGTAAGCCTTATTTTTTTTGGCGCATTACCTTTTACCTAAACGTGTGCGAACATTGTGTTTCGGTCGGATTATACTCAACTCTCGTACATAATAAAAAAGTAATTAAAGTTATTGTAAGTAAAAATAGAAGGAAGAACGGTAGGCCAGGCACGCATTATGTTAGAGATGTAGTTAGAAATGTAGAATCTCCTATTACATAATACAATCGGTACCTCTACCTACCAACCATTTATAAAGTAGAAAAATATTTATTTTCTAAGCTGAGCTAGGTAGCTGATAGTAATTGAAGTACCTACCTACCTAGTACCTAAGGATAGTAGTAGTAGAAGCTCTAAGTAGGTTAATAATTTCGTGAATCGATAATTAAAACTGAGCACACGATATATCAAACCGTCCATTAATCTTACTCTACAGACAATTAACTGGTATTTAATTTAATAACACAAATGAGTCATTATGTAACGTTGGATTAAGGCACCGTTAGGTTATCATGATTATTTATGATTGCGACCAGAAACAAAATGACAGTCTTAATGGCAATCTAAATGTACAGTCATCCAGTTTGATTTGTTGGCCAAAGTAGAACCTTGGCCAACTTTTCAAACTAAATCAACGGCGCAACATGTTATCGTTGGATCTCTCACCAGATCTGCTGAGATAAAATATGACCTTTTATATAAACTAGAGGGTTATTAGCTTTCCGATCACAACAATAATATCTAAAGGTACCTTAATCTAAATAATTTTGACAAAACATTCAAATACTTTCTTTATGTAGCGATAATAAAATAAAAATTGCCAGACTATTGAAAATCCTTGCTTTTATAAAAGTATTAATACGTACCTAATAATAGTATATCTAATTGCGAGTGTGTTTGTTTGTTTGTCCTTATTTCACGCAGCAACAGAGCAACGAATCGGTTTTATATTAGTTATTTAAGTGCTCCAACCACTAGGACATTTTGACATCATGAATTATTTCCTGAAATTAATAATGTATGACTTCAAAATGTCACAGAATTTCAAATTTCAATGTATGGGAGCACTTGATGCTTGAGTAGCCGTGTTCATATGGTGTGGGATAAGCCATTGAAATATAATTTGTGGGCGATACTGCAAGCCCCTAAAAGTCAAACTAAAAATTGACTTTATTCACTAGACGTAAGGATCATTTTGAGATTTTTTTTTAATGACTTATCGCATGCCGTTTGAACACGGCTTTACTCTTATGATGCGACACGGCTTGGTGCCTATCATTTTTTCGATGATCTTTTTTCACAAAGTGGAATGTAGAACTTCAGCTAGGACTGCTCAAAAGAAAAATAATCAGATATAAAAATGTGAATAAAATGACAAATTGTGAGCATGGTTGGTTTGTACAAACCCATTGCTGGATTTAGGCTTGCTCTTTTTTAGGTACACCATCCTCTTCGGTCCCTCGAGGTCTCATCTATATTATAATCTACATTTACAACGCCGTGGTGTTTGTTGATTTCTGATTCATCATGGCTAGGTCGCGAAGAACAGGCGTAGCTTCACCTATGTAGTTTTAGGTTTCGAAATAATCCTAGTGATTTTTTTTATTGAAACAAACAGGCTCACGACTTTTATGATAAACTTTTTATCCCAAGAATGGTAGATCAGATCTCTATGCGATCAGATACTTGAAGATGTCTAAGGGGGTAGTCAGAGGCATGTCCGAACATTTGGCACACGCCCTCTTTTTTCAAGTGAGTATTCCGTACGTGACAGGTTTAAAGCACACCATCGATTAAAGAATGTTTACTGGTTTCTTTACGATCTTTTCTTTCGCCATTTTTTGGGCCACCATAAGGACCAAATGTATCAGGTCACTTCTACCTTCTAGGCTTCTACAACCACAGATCAGTAGGGTTAGCACGAATTGTAAGCGTAGCGCTATCGTGAATAATTATTCGTGCTTGCCACAGATGATGTTTCCTCACGATGTTTTCCTTCATTATTGGGGCCGCCATCATCATTCCAGCCGTTGGAAGTCCACTGCTGAACATCGGCCCCACAGATTTCCAGAGCGACTTCCTATCATGTCGGAGGAAATTGCGGAAATTTAATTGAAGAAAGAAAAGAAAGAAAGAGCATTTATTTGTCCCCAAAAACAACAGATAAAAAGACAAAAGTATAAATAAAAAGACAGCAAATATACAAAATAAGTAAAAATAAAAACATGATAACAGATAAAATTAAATTATAGTAATTATCTAAATTATAGTAAGATCCGAAATGAGGAAATTCGTAGAAGAACCATGATCACCGACATAGCTCTCAGAATTAGCAAGTTGAAGTGGCAGTGGGCAGGCCATATAGCTCGCAGAACCGATAACCGTTGGGGAGTAAAGGTTCTCGAATGGCGACCACGAACCAGGCGACGCAGTGTTGGAAGGCCCCTCACCCGATGGACTGACGACATTGTGAAGGTTGCGGGAAGTCGGTGAATGGAGATGGCTCAAGACCGTTCGTCGTGGAACTCTTTAGGGGAGGCCTATGTCCAGCAGTGGAGTTCTACAGTCTGATGATGATGATGAATAATATAAGAGGTGGCTGTTGCATGGGGCCAAAAAGGTCCATATCTCAGCATAAGCTGCACCAAACCAGTGAATGGTACGGTGCAGCGCTGGTTTTCAGACGGGACCTTTTATCACGCAGCGAAACTCCGAGCATAGCTCTCTCCATAGCCCGTTGAGCGACTTTGAGCTTGTGTATAAGGCCAATAGTTAGCGACCAAGTCTCAGTGCCATGCATGCCAGGTAGGTACATATTACGTAGATATTATAAGGATTTGACTGTGCCATGTCGTGTAGTAGTGCATAAATCCAACTTCTGTCATCTGTGCGTTTACTGGTTTCTTTACGATAATTGAAGAGGAAATTGGAATTGTTAGATCTATAAGAAGTTGTTATAATTGGGAATTCTGCTGCGCGTCCCCTAGATTTTGTTCCTTAGTCGCCTCTTACGACATCCACGGGTAGGAGATATGAATGGGCCTATTTTCTATGGGCCATACGAGAAAAAAATAACAGCAAATCGAAAAGGAAGGCTACTCGAAACTATTAAAATATTTATTCAATTCAACCTACCTATTTATTCCCCCAAAATAAAAGACACCCGACAATTTCCCCACCACGCCCCCGTTCCAGAGGTTCTCAATTATTTTTTAATTACAATAAGCGATGACAAGTGTCGATTATTCTCGATTTAATTATAAAGGGCCTGCAACATTATAATTACGGAGGCATTAAAGGGAGACTGTAGTACAGGGATGTAGCCAGGAATGGATTTTCTTGGAACATCAGAAAACCCCTTTCTGATGTTGCAAGAAAATCCCTCCTTGGGCACTCGTTTTTGTCTGAGTTGGAGGCTGCGTGGTAAACTAAAGTCTTTCTTCGCATTGGTTCTTTGACCACTTAAGGCTTCTAAATCGACCACTGTGCAGAGTAGCCAAGGAAAAAACATGGCGGTAAACGAAGTATGTAAGTATGGCCGTGGTGGCCCCGGCTAAAGAATAGGCCCCTCCATATCTCTATCCGCGGATGTCGTAAGAGGCGACTAAGGGAAAAAAGCTAGGGGATGGGCAGCAGCGTCCCTCATTTTAATAACGATAGCTCTAACTGCGCTCGCCAACCCGCATGCCCAGCGTGGTGAGTATGGGCAAATCCCCCCACATGGTAAGAAATTTGCTCTGTCTGTGGGGGAGGCCATGTTCAGCAGTGGACGTCTTACGGCTGAAATGATGATGATGATGAAACGAAGTAACTACAACTTCGTTTACCGCCTTGTTTTTTTCTTGGCTACTGTTACCTACCGCGATTTTAAAAAAATCTGTATAGGTACTACTGATACTAGGTACGTGATTAATCTATAAATTGGTTGCGGCCGCGCCCAAAGTTTGACAAATACTATCTACTTAATAATTCAAAACAAAATAAAATTAATAAGACTTTATTTACAGAAAGAAACTTAAAACGAATACAAGTTAATATTTACAAAATACACAAGAAACAGTTGAGCCATCTAAAGACCGTTACAAACGATCTATAGATAGCCCAACTCAACAAATAAAATTGTATAACGGTTATTTTTAGATATTTTTCCTCACTTTTTAAATAAAACTACAAATACCGATGGGACAGAGATTTTTTCATTTTTAGTTAACCGTTTCCAAAATATTATCGCCTCGGTATCAAAAATAATATTATATACCATTATTGCATAATGCATATTATAAGTATTGCAAATTAGCAACCGAAGAAATACGTTTTTGTTATTTATAAAACTTTAAAACTGTTTCTTTCTTTATACTAAGCACGTTCTTGCTACACGATGGAAATAGGTAAGAAAGAGTCAGTAAGTCAGTAAAAAATGTACTTATCCAGTACACTTAACATTGTGAAAGATTCATCATCGTTTAGATTTGGTTGGGGACTCTTGAATGAAGATTTTTAATTCGCTAGAACACAAGATTTTGGAAACTCCGGTATTCAGCCGCAACGGTCGTTCGTTAACGCAGATTTATGAAACGGAGAAGTATCGTTTTACGGAATGGAGCCCCCTAGAATCCTCCCTGACTACAGCCTCACTTGAAAGCACCGAGTCATCGCAGAACCTTTTGAGATTTTATTTTTAATTCTGAAGGATCTTTTCATTTAGATATAGTTATTTCATGTTTAATTTGATATTTATTTTCGAATTAATTAAAAACAACAATAATTATAATAATAAAAAATGTATTCTCTCTCACAAAAGGTTATAAATGAATACATTTGGTTTACAAAAGTCAAAATATCTACTTTGAATCAACAATTATTGATTCAAAGTAGTTATTGGTTCTACGAACTACGAAGTCATTGAAAATTTACCAAATGGCAGTTCACGTTATGACCTACCTATTGGTTTACAAATGTTACTATTTTTGTTGTATCTGAAAAACCATTTAAGTATAAATGAAATGACTAAAATGTGTGAACAAAGCTGTTTAATATGACACCCCATTTTATCATGTAGGTATTTGTGTTTTTTTTTACTCCCTTTTCGACCTCTTTATCTAAGCAATCCCTTGGCTTATTTATCTTATATTCATATGATCAAATTTTGATAGTACAACCCATTGACCTGCTAAATTCCATGCAGATTGGATTGACTACTACTACTAATATTATAAACGCGAAAGTTTGTAAGTATGGATGGATGGATGTTTGTTACTCTTTCACTTAAAAACTACACAATGGATTTTAATGAAACTTTACAATAATATAGCATATACATCCGAATAACACATAGGCTACAATTTATAAAGATATTGTGTGAATTGTAACGCCACGCTATAAGCTACTCGAAAAACTAATCCTGCGCAGACGAAGTCGCGGGCACCAGCTAGTAACAAACAACACACAAAAATACAACGTTGATTCATCCAAGTTGTTACTTAAGTTACGGTATTGAAATAATAATAGCGATGGATAATAACACAGGAAACATAACATTTCTACCACATAATTGGTCTTATTACGGCAAACCATTGAAATAGACTACAATTTTTGGAAAACAACGCTACTGTGTATCTTCTACCGTAAACCGTAAACCGTAACCGTGTTCCGTAACTAGTAGGCATACTCTCCTTAAAAGGGCTTATTATACAAGCCCATCAACAAAGCGAAAGGGAGGTACCTCCGCCTCACAGAAGATCGCAGCCAAATAACATTAATTGTTTCAAATAGTGTTGTGTTCCTGTGGTGATTAAGGTTGCCAGAGCTCTTTATGGGGTCTGAAACGCGTGCGTGATGCCCCTGGTATTGTAAGCGTTCATAGGCTACGGTAACATGCATGTGGAGTAGAAACTATAAATTACCTATTAAAATCTAAAATCTTTGTAAAATTATATGAACGTCACTTGTAAAGAACTGTAATTACTGTAAACCTGACATACCTATGTTATATGCTATAACGAAATGGTTAATAAATGAAAATTCAAAATTGAAATTAACCTCTTACGAACTGGTAGGCCGTAAGCTTGATTGGCACAATAAAAGAGATATTCGCCTTCTCGACCAAAATACGATCATTTACCTACCTTTAGTTGAGGAAACGTAGTATCGTTGCGAGTATCCTGAATAGCAAATGAAAAATAGCCTAGGTACGTGTAAAATCAAGCAAATAAAATACGAGAAAACCCGGGCAAAGCAAGTTAGTTTGCTATGTAGGTATTTGGTTTAACAAAGCTTTCGTCCGAAAACTTTCGAGCAGGCTTGCGGTGACAATATTGTTTATCAAAGCTAGAACAATATAAAGTGAAATGAAACACGAGAATTTACAAGAAACGTTAATTTTGATACTGAGTTTAAATAAGACAAAAATTTTAATTTTCCCGAAAGTTTGACAAAGTTTTATCTTAGGACTAAAGTTTAGGAGTTCGCTGTTCTCTTAAAGTCTTAACAAGGCTTTTCACAGAGAAATCACGTTTGTCTTATAAGAACGATCTCATCCGCCCACGCCACCGCCGCCATCTTCATAATCATTCGTTGGCTGATTGTCTATTTTTTCTTCTTCTCTTTATTACTCTGTGACTGTAGTTGGGACCCATTTGCCCCACACAACGCATACCTACTCAGCCTACCTACCACCTCACCTACCTACATGTTTTTGTTTTCTTATTGTGTTTTTGTATTACTAGGTTTAAGTATTTTTTTCTTTGTATCTACCTACCTACTTACTGCGTTGTGGGTCAAATAAATACATTTTCTTTCTTTTCTTTCTTTCTGACTGTCATCGGCTCCCATCCTACTAATATTATAAATGCGAAAGTTTGTGAGGATATTTAGATGTTTGGATGTTTCTTGTTCAATCACGCCGCAACGGCTCAACCGATTTCGTTAAAACTAGGAATAGATAAAGTTCTTTACCTAGAATAGCATATAGGCAATTTTTAAGGTTCCGTACCTCATTTGGAAAAACGGAACCCTTATAGGATCACTTTGTTGTCCCTCTGTCTGTCTGTCTGTCCGTCTGTCAAGACCCTTTTTCTCAGAAACGGCTATAGGTATCAACTTGAAATTTATACCACCTAATAAGGTCTGTGGGCTCTTATGGTGCCGTATAAAAATCAAAGCTCTAGCATAATGCATTAAAAAGATATGGCAATGAATGTATAATTTTTGTATGGAAATGGCTAAAATGAAAAACCTCTAGGGTACTTCCAGTAACCTCACAATTCTGAAATTTGGAATGCTGGGAGCTTTTGTAACACAATTTAAGGGAAAAGTCTGAAATTGAGGAATTGCGAAGTTTTTTAGGAAACAAAGTTATATTTGCGGTCAATGTCATACAATGACTACTATGAGCGACCGCAAATATAAGTTTGTCAATTCCTACACTTAGAATTTTTATTTTCTGACCACGACCGGGATTCGAACCCACGACCAATGGAACGGAACCCTGACCCGACTTGACCGTCTTTATTTATGTATGTACCTACCACGCGAGCAATGCCGCGGGCGGAAGCTAGTTATCATAGTGCTGCCTAGTAATCTGACGCGTGACGGCCGGGGGCGCGGTCAAAGTCGCTTCCCACTTCGGAGCGTAGCAGCTCCATTATCTGTGCTTCCCACCACTCCATCTGTCAGCGATGTCCTGTGACGTGAAAGACGACTGTCGACTGTACCTTCCGCCTAGAAAACCAAGGCGGCTATGATTAGGTGGATACTCGTTATCGATTCATCATTCTTCTACAGTATTTTTTTTTTCTTCATTTCAGTTTTTTTTTTTCCTCTAGACTAGAGTCACACACAGCACACTCTAGAGTCTAGAGCAAGCAAGTAGAGGTTCATACATGCAAATGATTGTTTCGTGTGGTTGGAAAACGAAGTTGAATCTATTTATATCTTTGTATGATATGTCCGTGACCAAGGTAGGACCTAGGTATATTCCGAGACGTGAATGTGAGCCAGACGTCAGTCATTCGCGTTACACACTAACATTTTTTGAGTGATTTGTCAAGTGGTTTTTTAAGGACGGTTTTTTACAAAACCTTAACATATTTTCCCAAATGTCTTAGATTTTATAAGATTCACCGAAAACTACAGATTCGCGTGAATGAACAGCATTTTATTTTGGAAATAGCTGGAATATAATCTACGCTACTTTTCTCCCGAGAAGCAAGCGAGTAAAACCGCGTGTAGTACCTAGTTATTGATTGCCAAAACTGAATCAGCAAAGTTGAGCAGATATTACAAGCTAATGTATTTATTTAGCCTGCGACCGACGGGTTTAAGGCGAAATAATTAGATTACCTACAGGGGGGATCCTGCTTAGTATTTTGGTCACAACTTTTCCTGGTTTTTTGTATTAGGCCGCACTGCGAAAGAGAATATTACTACCCCTACCCACCTGGTAAACCAAGAGATTTTTCTTCTTTTTCTAAACTAGAAGTAAAATGAGAGAAAAACTACAGCTTCATTCGAGATGGTAACACTGGGATATTGCCTTTGATTGCAGGGAAGTGGGTGGAGGTTATTTATTTTTACAGCACTTTCTATTTGAAACTTTAACTTACCTACATATACCTCCTGTTAGGTATTCCATTGCAGGATATCTACCTGGTGATCAATTCCTTATGATTCAAAACGATAATTAATAGATTTTTTTGGAAATGGGAAAGAATTGCATAGGTAAGTAATTTCAAAGTACGGTGGCAGCGGTGGCAGTGAACATAGTAAGTGACGCTCGGCGCAAACGAGCCACCCGCACAGAGACAAGGACTATACTTTTCATACGAAGCCGCTTGAAACGTGGCTGTCGCGAGTGTCTCATGTGCGAATAGCCATAGGGTAAAAAATTGCCAATAGCGTGTTGGTATGCAACCAAAACCCCTAAATTGGCTGACAAAATTGATGGAACTATATTAGTTTCTGGTACCTAGTTACTTCAGAACCCTAAAAAGTACGTGTTTCATTTTCGCAATGCAGACTCAGGCCCGTCTAAAGGCAAAGATAACCTCTGTATCTACCGTGAAAGTTTGTTAGTTTGTGCGTAATTATTAGGGTTCCCTAGTTAGTTGTTAGTTTAGTTTTGATGTGGTTCTATCTAGCAAACGTTCCATGAAACGGACCTTGAATATGAATTCCTGTAGGTATATGTATGGATAAGTAGCATAGGATAGTATAAGTAGCATAGGATAAGTATGTAGGTATATGTAGGTATAAGTATGTTGTACAAAACCCGTATGAGGTAGCTACATAGGTCTCTACCATCGACAAGGTGATTCATAACATGTATGCTATCCCGAAAGATGCTTATTCTACACCCAACTGGCAATAAAGTATGTTTTACGACTTTAGTAAATTCATTTTTTTTATCCTGGTCAATTTTATTAGTCTTGATAGCGAACTTCTCGTAGAATAGAATAGAAAAACGTTTATTTTGTTACCAATACAATCAGACTTTACATAACACAATACAAAAAATGCAATTCAACATCATTGTAACAAAAATGGCCACCACTCAGCATGTGCTAGGGCCTCAGAATACAGAAAAAAGACAGAAATGACGTACGATGAAAAGAGACGTTTCATCGATATATGGAGCCTGGGCCTGCACTGTGTACACTAGTCTAAAATATGGCTAAGCAATAAAGTAAACGTATTTAATTGGTTATTTTATTTAAATTGACTTCGTTCTATATGGCGGATGGTGCGTGAAATGTCATTTTGACAACCTACATATATCTGACAAAACAAAAACATAAAATCAAACAACATGTCATGAAGAATATGTCAAAGTCATGTCAAACGCCAATTATAAACCAACATGGCGGCCTTAAAATAGTGTTCACATAGTAAAAAACTTACCAGAAGAACCATTCTTGTACCATCGCATTTGTCTTCAAATTAATGATATTATATTTTTATTGTAATCTCCTTTTTTTCCTATTTTTTTCTATCTAGAGTACATGGACCAGGCCCAGAATGAAATGGCTCCTTTGTACGAGCTAATGTGTCGCTAAAAAGCATTGCGCATCCCCCGTGCGCAGCTTTTTAATGTTGAAAGTTGGGAGTGTACCAATTTTAGGGTAATTTTTGTGTTTTTTTTGTTTCCCAATTACTTAAACGAATTTCTACACTTTAGGTCGCCAAACAATTGTTGTGCATAGCAAACGTGTGGTACATGCAGGGCAGAGCAGTTCATACCAAAGCGCTAGTCTTCCGTGGTCGCACTTGGAAATAGAAAGACCAAAAACAGCTAAGTTTAAATAGTGTTTTTTTCGCTTATATTCTTTCTTTTTGTTGATAGAATAAACCCTTCCTACGTAGGTATACATAATTATAATGAATCACCTTGTATTAATTAATTTAAATTCCACATCAGATAATTTTAAATAAATTCAATTTTCCACACAATTAATTAAGTTAATTATGTAGGTAATGTTATGTAATGTTGATTAAGCTGCTACGAGTAGCTCCTGTGAAATAGAACCATTATCGACTTAGAAGATTGATAACAAAACTATAAAATAGGTAATAATATGAGCTCGCTTTACCGATGGGAGGCGATTAGAAAAATATGTGGGTCACGTTTTCAAAAGATACACTATTATTAAGCCTCGGTTTCGTAATATCAGTCGCCGGCGGATAACGATATTTCCTGCCTTTATATAATACTAGCTTCCGCACGCGGCTTCGCTTGCGTGGTACCTATAAAGTAGCCTATATGCTTTTCTAGGTAAAGAACTCTATGTATTCCAAGTTTCAACGAAATCGGTTGAGCCATTACGCCGTGATTGAACTAATAATAAATAATATAATAATATAAGCTTTTATTCTCTTACACATTCACAAAGTACAAAACAAAAAAATCTTAAATCTATAATAAGTACATTCAATATTTATAATCTTTATTTAATGTTCCTGTGTGTAAGGACCGCTTGCAGCGGCAAAAGCCTCCTCCAGCTCTCTCCATCTCGCTCTATCTCTAGCGGCTGTGCTCCACGCTTTTCCGGCTATTTTAACAATGTCGTCGTCCCATCTTTTATATGGTCTTCCCTTTTTTCGTTTTTCTGGATTGGGTTCCAATTAGTTATTGTCTTGGACCATCTCTCGTCTTGCAATCTTTGTATGTGGCCAGCCCATTTCCATTTATGGGATAAAACTTTATGAGTAACGTCTTTTGCTTTAGTCTTTTTGCGAATTTCAGCGTTGCTTATTTTATGATGATTGATGATTGAACTACAAACATCCAAACATCTAAACATCCTCACAAACATTATAACATTATAGTAGGATAGGGTATTTGATAGTCGCGTCGTCGGGAAGTCGCTAAAGCGCGACTGATGCGACAATACTAAGCTCTGACATACATGCGCGTCTGACCATCGAACTCCCTGGCGACCCCGAAGTCCCTCCAATCCTAGAGACACCACTTCGCGTCGAAGACTGTGAGACATAAATGTCGAAGACTGCGTAGCAACCACCGTAGCCGAGCAATAGGCCAACGTTACTCTGCCTAGTGACTTTGAAACAGCAGTACCTGTGTTGAAGATAGATAGATAGATAGATAAAAAATTTATTTGGCACTACAGACACACACAATTAACAATTAACAATAAACAATTTTAAACTAAAGTACATACATTAGGTAGGTATACATAATCAATAGAGCATTTTTTTTAAAAAAGTAGGTATCTTAGAGTAGGCTAGTTTGCGTGTGCTGCAGTACGACAAATAGGCTATGGCTCAGTGAAATATTTTGCTTAAAAGCAAAAACACTGATTTGCTTTTAAGCCAGAATTTAGAACGTGATGCTCAATTCTTGCCCGCATTTCCTAAACCAAGATGTTACATTCTGGTGTATACGACTCCAACTGACTAAACACTATGAAAGTGCATGGCGCCGGCGCCGCCGTTCCGAACAGTGACGTCTCAGCTTCTGGGCCATACCATTCATCTTACTTAGATACTATACTATATTATCTAAGGCATCTTGTTGCAATTAAAATGTGAGCGTGTCAGCACGATTTTACACGAATTTGTACCTTAAATCTTAGACTGTCAACTTACGTCACCGCCTAACATAATCGCAAAGCACGGGGCTCCGTCACAGAACTCAAATGTGTTAATCCGAGGGCACCGAACACGACATCTGTCTTGTCTTCTGTACCTACTCATGTCATACATGATCAAAGAAATTTCATGACGCATTGCCGTATAGGTCCGAGCTTCGTTTGTCGTACCAGCATCGTGTGCAACCCGTCACTTTCGCTATTTAAGACCGAAACACACCGGATCCGTACACGTGCGTGACGTAATACGTGCATGCACGTAAGCCGCAAGCGGTGTGCCATGTCTGGTAAAGTTCCAGACATTACAACGTAACGGTACGTCCACGGTACGTATCGTGTTAGTGTACGTGACGTGTTTGGTTCTGGTTCCGACGGAAGATCAGCGTTGTGATGGCCATGTTCAATGGCTATCACAACATAATGCTGAGTCGGACGCCTTTTCGTAGCATTTAAGTTTTCTTTTTTTCTTTTTCTTAGTCTTAGTTTGTATAGTTTAGTCCATAAGGTGTTGGGTAATTTTAAGGTGCCTTTTAATGCTACGAATAAAAGTTTTTTCTTTCTTTCTGTCTTTCTTTCCAAGTACACGTGCACGCCTACGTGTACGGATCCGGTGTGTTTCGGCCTTTAGTCTCTTTACTTGACAGGTAACTTTACTAATACGTCACTTACCCAAACTAGTCATCCTCTCGTCTCGTCTGGGCATCCCAAAGACGCAGACGGTTTGACGGCACCGTCCGTCTCCAAACCAAGGTTTAACAAACCGTTATTGAGGTATAACTGTTTTGATATGAAAATTTTAGATCCAATATTCGAAATCCATTGAATTAATACAAAAGTAAAATAGCTCTCATTTTATGGGCAATACGTAGATAACAACTTTTTTCTGATACTCATATTAAATTTTTTATTCCTTGAAGTTCGGAAAAAAAAAGATATATTTATCGTTTTAAAAGCTAGAAAACGTCTTCAAGTTTGAGGAAGGAGCTTTGCTTTTTAGCACCCTATTATTAATTACCTACTAACTTTCGTATAGATAATAAATACTAAAGTTACTAAGATATCTAAAAATCTAGCTTCTTAGAGATATTGTGCGTATAATTATTTAATTTTAACATTTGATTTCATTTCAATTATTACCAACCAGATTTCTAAGCAGTAGGAAATATTTTGGTTCTGATTTGCACGGAGGATATAGAATCGGCATTCAGGAATCACTGATTTACCTGCGTTTTTCTGCTAAATTACTTTCTTTTTTATCCTAAAATCTAAATGTCTATCCTAAATGTATTAAAACTGTGCTATGTTACAACAAAGGAGCTGGTAGGTAAGTCACGTAACTCTGACCACACAGACACCCAAAACACTTTCAGCGGAAGCGACGTCATAGGAAAAAACGCCATATTGTTTTGGACACTCTCTACCGGTAATTCTTGCTCTCTTGTGCTTGGGAAAAACTTTAATTTTCGGCTCGGACATCTGATATACACAAGTGAGTAAATTTTTATAAAAAAGACCTACTTTGATACAAACATTCTTTACGCCAATTTAAATGACCTCAACAAGAATCCTTACAAAACCTAGGTGGTTTTATCTAGGTCGTCAACTAGACTTCTGAGCCCTGTCTGGCGCCGCCCCGGCGCGGTGCTTGTTTTCCATTGAAACGGACCTTTAAATGCTCCTGAATAAGGTTTGAAATCGATTGAAGGTGTATCAATTAACTTGTCTGCCCATCATACGGGACTCATAACTATTTTGATGGTCATTGGATAGCAGTAAACCGAGCACTTATTTTAAAACTCAGTTTATCTGCTGGGACAAATAAGAAGAGACATTTTGTAATCCGGTTTGCAAACGCTTTGCTCTCCTAATAATCGGCGTTGGTAAAATAAAAGGTGATCCTACTTAATATTCGTATTAATGCGAAAGTTTGTGAGGATGTTTGGATGTTTGTGGTTCAAACACAACCAAACGGCCGAACGGATTTGAATGAAATTTGGCACAGAGATAGATTATTATTAGTCTAGAATACCATATAGGCTACTTTTTATCTTCATAGGTACCACGCGAGCGAAGCCGCGAGCGGAAGCTAGCAGGACTGTTAGGGTATTTATTATTTATCAACGGGAGACGCGCAAAAACAATTTATTTTATGACCTAACAATAACATAAATATCCGTGAACGACCCAAGTAAAGTTATGTCTGTATTTGGAGCGTGAGGCACTGAGTAGTGGAGTGCAACGACTAAGAATATCAGGATTAGATTGTTACTTTTTAATCACGAATTTGAGAGTACATTTCAAAAATAACTAATTTTGACTTCAATTTCCATGAAAATAATGTCTGTTGTCAGTGTAGTATCTGTCTGAAACGACGACCGTTGGGGTAACAGTTAAAGACCGTTCGTCAACTCTTAGGGAGAGGCCTATGTCTAGCAGTGGACTTCTACAGGCCGATGATGATGATGGTGTCCGTGTGAGTGGAGTGAAAGAATATAATGCCAGGGCTTTAGGTCGGAGCCGCAGGCTAATGCTAGTTAGTTATGATGATGATAGTGCGTAGCTCATAGCCTGTAATTCTCAACTAGACAAGTCAGTCTAATAACCGGAGGCGCATATAACCACAGCCGATCATTATAGCCTATAAACAGGCACATCTCACTCTTGTAGCCAATTATGGTCTAATAAAATGTTATCGGAAATAAACAGGGTCAAATTGATATTAATAGCTATGATTGGATATTGCCAAAAAACTCATTGGTTATGTCGTATTGGGCTCGTGGGAGGGCCCCGACTTTCAATCCAAAGGTCTCGGGTTCGAATCTAGTCGTGCACCAATGTGTTTTTTATTCGAATAATTGGAAAACATCTTGAGGAAACCAGCAGCTTGTCACGTATGGAATAATCGCTAATGCAAAATGTGGGAATGTGCCAAATGTCAGACGTGCCTCTTACTACCTACTCACAGACACATCTTCAAGGATCTGGTCGCTTGGAGATCAGAGAGGATTTCTACCACTTCTTGGGGATAAAAGTCGAGAGTCTTTTGGAAATATCCCCGCGATTCCGGTCAAAAACCACTTCACTTTGGATATAGCTTTCATAATTATGGTGAATAAACAACTTGTTTTTTTTTAAATTTACATTTTATTCAGGTATAAAATTATTTCGATGCATTCCTTCGTTTATGAGGCCTTCAAACCTAAGCAGTTAGTTCTTACTTAATCTAAAAATACCTCTACTAAAGGAAATGTTCAATTGAATTCTTCAACAAAAGCGCATCATCAAATGAATACTGGAAAGAGGTGAGTTCAAAGAAAACCTTAAAATGTTCGTACGTTTAAAGCATCTATGGATAAAGTACAGTCAGCATCAGAAGTTGATGATCAAATTTAGATTGTCAAAACTAGTGATTGAAGTTTGTGTCAAAAAGTGATAGCATAACAAAGTGACATTTAATAGGTGACTGTAAAATGTACCACAATTGAGATGATGACACTAACCCCATAAGTTCATGATAATTTCTTAGTTCAAAAAAACATGACTATTTCAGACATTCATGAACTCAGAAAAGATGTTTTATCATTTACTTCTGGAAATAGTTGGATCAGAGACTTTGTGACACTTTTAAGTCATCATGTACTTTTGGAATATTGGGAAGAAACTCCTAAAGTAAAATATTTTCAATCAGGAGTTTTGAGACATGTCTGATCATCAGTTACTTTTGATGCTGACTGTACTACCTACAGACAGTCGTGGACAGTCAAGGTTCAAAAGCAATTTACGGAGAACGCAATAAACTACAGACAACTGCATACCTACTTACAAGGTAGAGCAATTATCTACTTCTTATGTACTTACCTAATAGAAGGTGACTTATACATTTTATAATAAAACAGTAAATCCAAAAATTCTGTACATATAGGTACATACTTTATATACAACGTGTTTAGAAGATCATAAATAACAGTAAAAATATATAAAGGTATTTGTCTTTGTCTGTCCAGCCGCCTCTCTGTTTATTTGTCCGGGAATCTTTATGAAACTTTTCAAATTTATTGATTATGGTAATAATTGATCGAGCGAGCGAAGATATCTCAATCAACTTTGACGATGGCGATGTATGTTTGATGTTTATTTACAGAAAGAAACTTAAAACTAATACAAGTTAATATTTACAAAATACATAAGAAACAGTTGAGCCATCTAAAGACCGTTACAAACGATCTATAGATAGCTCAACTGATCCAGATCACTACCAGTTGGAAGCGTCCCCAAGACGCTGGCGGAATTGCCACGCTGGATGGCAATGCTAATGCGCTGGGCCAAATAAGAGCCAGCTCTCGGGTCACGCGTCGCTTCGATCAGACGTCCTGATATCTTTTTGAAAACCCGGAGGGCCCCGTTTCCCCACGGACCCAGGGTCTCAACCCCAAAAGGCTCAAATATGTAAGCCCTATCAAGACTAACTAACTGTATGTTTGTACCTATGTTTTGAACATTACTTATGAACCGTTGGTTGATCTGATATGCATAAAATTGGTAGGTCGACACTCGACAAGTCATACTATCGCTGGTAATAATACTTAAGAGTCAAATTGGCCAAGGGGTTGTTCATACGTTCGTGGACAGTCACGTCAGTCACCCATGTTAAAAATTTTAAGTGCTTTCACTTCTCTGTCATTTATGTAGGTAGTATTTGCGCACGTGTTAAGGGTACTCGACTGTCAAGTGACCATCCTCTCAACTATTGAATTCCAATCGATTGATCACACACTGAGCTGGCATTATACCTGTATAATGCCAGTGTGATTCATAACATTTTCATATCATTTCTGACTGGCCTCATAGCTCAGTTGGTAGTAACTCTGCCTTCTGCGCTAGAGGTCGCGGGTTCGATCTCCGCACTGGACAAACATTTGTGTGATGAACACAGGTGTTCTGTGTATGGGTGTTAAATATATATATATTATGTATATCAGTCTCTGGTACTCAAAGTACAGGCTATGCCTAGTTTGGGATCAGTTGACCGTGTGAATATGTCCGGAATATTTATTTATACCATCCGAAAAGGGAGTTATTCGATCAGCAAAAAGAAAGAATATTAGCAAAAAAAAAACAAATATTTTTCTCAAATTAGCTGTTTGCCTTTTTTATCCATCTTCTTAACTAAACGTACGAGAATATCGGCATCAATATTGCTACCTAAACCAGCTGATTTTTGCATACCATCAAAGTGTACAAAGATCAAAAATACCTTCGTAATACGTTTAATAACTAATAATAACTTACTACTATAATACCTAAGCGCGTAAAATTAGTCCTGAAACAGTGGTTATACCAAAACAACTAGCAGCCTCGATGATGAAATTTTCCATTCTTTGAAAGAATGATATAAATTCTTCTACAGTGTTAAATAAAAGATGAAATGAAAGACAAAAGAAAGGAGTTTCACAAAGCGCTGAATAAGGCCTTGTAAAACCCGCGGGATCCATATTTTTTGTCTCAACGCCTTTGTTCCCTTAATTAGCCTGGTTACTGGTTAAATTACAGGGCTTGCTAAATTGCCTTGTGTGAAAGCTCTTAAATTAAGTGTAAGCTACTTTAAAGAAAATAAGCAGGTAGGAAACTAAGTAATTTAACAAAGCGTTATTTTAAGGCACTTCTTTTAGGTCCAGATATATTGATTAAGAGAGGATGTTAAGGTGAGGGTTATTTTTTTATGATGTTTGAATGGTTTTTCCTCAATAACCGCAAAACAAACAGTTTTGATTTTTATGAAAAAGATAACTTGAGCATTTTATTTACCTAAATCTAAGACAGAAACGCGATTGGTAAAACTTTTCTCAATAGATTTATTTTGTAAAGTCTGGTCCTCTGCAACAGTTTTTTTCGAAAATACTCTGAGACTATCTAACAAAAATAACTTTTTTTTAAATATGGTGTTAGACAATAGCATTAGGAACGAAATACAAGACACTTTTAAAAAAAAATACATAGTTTTTAAGATAATCGATATTTTCTTATATGTCGCTTTCGTCGATTACTTTCGAGCTCCTTCTAACGCTTGCTATCTCTTTCCGCATTCAATTATAGTACATAGCGCTGTCACTTTCTTCACTCCGCCCACTCGACATTTTGATTTCTGTATCACCTTAAGTTAAGTTTATTATGAATCGAATATTTTTATCTCGCTGGCGTACGAACCGAACGCAGTGAAAACACGCAACGTAAAGTCGCCTGCACTTAGACTTATCTACTTCCTACTATCCTATCCTGCTAATATTATACCTAAATGCAAAAGTTTTGTGAGGATGTTTGGACGTTTGTGATACAACCACGCCGTAAAGGCTCAACCGATTTCGATGATAAAAGATAGGGTTCTTTACTTAGAACAGCATTCTAGGCTATTTTTTTGCAGGCTCGTTTTGTAAAATTATATTACGTATACTTTTTAGTAGAATATAAGTATAGTAGGTATTTAAGTCAAGTTTGAAAAAAAATCGAGTACCTATATTATCTTTGGTATTGCCGATTGCCCTAGACTGGTCCTTTAGCCAATTGACATAATGCGATGGCTCACATATAATAGCGCATAAACTCGTGAATAAGTAAGTAATATTTGGGAGAGCGATCAAAGCTTCGTCTGAAAGCCATTAGCTGATCTAAAGTTACTCCTACACGGGAAATAAATTATTGCCCAGTGACACTGTAAAAAAAGTTGTATGTTTTTGTATGTTTTTATAAAACAAGCTTTTTGATTTTGTTTGGTCATCATCATCATCCTGTAGAAATCCACTGAAATAGTTCTGCTCTAAAGAGTTCAATGAGCCTATTCCATCCTTTTTTTCCGCAACTTTAATAATGTCGTCGGTCTATACTATTTATTCTTTTAAAAAATCACTTAAAATTCATCTATTAAATTCACAAGTCCAACTCCAAAGGTCGTTCTGGGTCGACTTTGATAGTTAAGCTGTTTAGAATAATTAAATTATAAGCCTGCATATTATATTGTTTAAGTGCTGTGTTACATGTCTTGTAAAATTCTGTTTTGTGTGTTAGTAGTTTAAGTAAGTTAGCTCATTTGTATTAGTAGTTTAAGAAATAAATACATTATGTGCGAGTGTATCGCAGTTGCCGCGTCATTGCTCTGTGGCACAACAGAAAACCGCAGCAGCTCCACTGTGCTATGCGGCACCAGCTGAGTGGAGACCCTTTTTGTGTCTAGGTTTTAAGCTTATATTTTATATGTTCCATTTGTTTAATTTGTGACGCAAAATGAATATTTTTCTATTTCTATTTTTATCGGTTCTTCCAACACTGCGTCGTCCGGTTCGTAGTCGCCATTCGAGAACCTATATGTCAATTATTAGTCAGTCAAAATTAAAAGATTTCAAGCATCGCTGATGGATGACACAGGCTTCTAGTATCGTATTGTAAGCGTAACGCTATCGTGAATTATTCGTGATTGGGCCACTGGGCCGCCTTTCCGATAACTGCTTGACGTGGCGTCATGACGTCAAAGCAAGCCAACGGCCACAGCCACAAGTAGGCAATGGACTATAGGTAAGTACTTTTCTTACAAAGCATGTGTCCGGTGGCGACCACACGCGTGCGGCGATTTCTTACAAATGTAGTAGATAGATAAGATAGATAGATAAATAGATAAATAATTTATTCGACACACACAAATACAGCACAGACAGAGATAAAAACAATCGGAAGAAACAACAGTAGGTTACAATCACTATAGACAAACAGCTTAGGCACTTAGTAGGTAGGAAGGCTAACAGTGAACTTAAAAAAGAAAACATTAATAAACTACACATTAATAGAAAAGCAGGCGCCTAACCCACCTATAAAGTGGGTGCCAACTGGTCATACCTACTTATGGCGAGAAATGTCTACGCTGCAGTGGCATGGGTCAAAAAAGAGTGTAGTAAGAGTGTAGTCTGCAGCTGGGAGCGTGGCTGTCACGAGAGGCTCATGTGCGAGTGGGCAAAACTGAAGCCAAAATGCCACGGTGTTTCAGTGAGTAGGTATTGCAATATAATCGCCCGTGTAGCTATGTGTGCCTGTGTAGCAATTAGCACATCTAAAGCATTAGGATGCAATGTAAAACAAGTGAAATAAATTGAAGCAGATTACTAACTGCGCAGTAATTGTTCTTTAATCTGCGTCCGTCCCTAATCACCAAATTCCAGGACTCATCCCATTATTCACTAAGGCCTGTTTCACTCTACCCTTTGTCATTCACGAGTTATTATGGTCAGTCAGAGAAAATGAAAAACTCCGCCCCCCCGCCATGTACTATCACCGAAAGGTCCGCCTTACCACCTTAGGGTGTATTTTGCGTGAATGATCTGTTCCTACATCTTGCCTCGCTGGCGTAAATGCAAAATATAATACTGTAAAGAAGTAACTTTTTGTCCATCATCATCATCATCTTCCTGCCCTTACCTATACCACATCATATGGGTTCGGTATTCTTCTTCCATTTCCTTGTATCAGTCGTCATCTCAGCACTCCTTTCTTCAGCTCAGCACTCACCATATCCACTTTCACACAGTCCATCCATCTTTTCGTTGGCCTACCTCTACTCCTACATTCCATCTCATCTCCATCCACATTCATATCTAACACTCTTCTTGTCACATGACATTATTCTATTATTGTTTTGGTTGCAACTAAACCAGATATCTAATCAAAGTTATAAAATTAATGGCTCACCCTCAAAGGACCAGCACAGCGAATAAATAAATTGGCCGGACAGGCATACAAAGGGTTTTTTTTTACGATAGTATATCATCATCGCACTGAAGCACTGTAGTACCTAAAGCCTACCATATTAACTACACTGGTATGCGTGACCGACAATACAATTCCAGCCTTGATTCAGGCGCCTCGATTCTTGCAAGGCTTCTTTGAATAAGGGGTCGGTATAATCTGTACAAACATCATCGCTGCTGATTGAAAGGATCACTTTGTTAGAAATTGTTCCGCGAATCAAGTGACTAGATAAATGCTGTGCATGTTGATTATGATGATGTTATTGATGAAATGAAGATTTATTTGCAGTTTCCTCAAAAGCGGCAACCGTGATATAGCGTTGAACGTTGTCGTCGACCTAGCGTCAAAACAATTTTATTCCACAGGGTCACGACTCTATTCAAATTACCTACTTTATATGATACCGTTCATAGTCTCTAAAAACCCTTATTTCAATTGATACTCCAGATCGCCACAGAACTCTACTTTTAAATTCTCACTTACCTTACCTATCCGCTATAAGCTATTACAGATTGGGCGTTTTTTTAACGCATATAATCTATATTTTTTACGTTATTCGAGTACGCGCCTACAAGCTCGCATATTAGGCGCATGGCGCACCATGAACATCGAAATAAATTCGCACGGAAATACGCCCGATCTGTTACAAAACTAAAAGGCATTTTCAGAACTAACTGTGTGTGTTATAATTGGCGGGTAGCTCATATTCGAATGTTATCTTTTATTAGTTTTTGCTATGTCTGAAAACAAAAATGAATTGGAATATTGAAATGGTTGAATTTATACTTAGTCAATGGCATAACTTGGTTAACAATTTTATTATCAAACTCCAATTATTACAGCTTTTAATTTTACACATTTTGGGATGGGAATTATTGGGAATCTGAATATTGATAATAAATAGTACTTTAGTATTTAACTAAAATCTAGGTTAGGTAAATTATAAATAGTTGCTCAACTTTTTTGGCAGGTTACCTAAACGAATCAGTTAAAGGTTGGAACTTTTTAAATAATAATTCAGTTCATTTTGCACCGCCCCGCGGTGCGGTGCTGCAACACTAAAAAGAGGCATTCAAAAAACTCAGGTTGTTAAGCTACTTACGACGCGGCTGTAGGTACTTCGTGGAATAGCGGCACTTATAAAAATAAGGAAAATCACTGCGAGGAACGTTTAATTCAAAACTTTGTTACTGAAAACAGAAAGTTTCCCTACTGATATTTTTAGCTCTCTTACAATCTTTTTTCTTTGTAAATAGGGTTCAAATTTATCTGGCAGATATTTTTCATCAGAGGAATTTTGGACATCTTGAACCAGTGTGATTGACGATTGTATTCAAATGACCCCTCAGATCTTTAATGGAACCATGATGCAACCAGTTCCACATTGATTAATTTGTTCAAATTGGATTCGTGATGGGTGTCATACTGTCAGAGCGCCTGATATGATAATATGACATTTAATAGCTGTTTTATGTTCAAAATAATGTGTAGATTAATAACTGTTATTGGGAAGAGTGGGACGATAAATCAATGAAATTAAAGAACCGCTTGTAGAAAAATCTTAACATTTCTTAAACCACAAAGGTCATAAATGAATTTTCTCATCGGAGCTGCAGTGCGTAAGTGTAATGAAGTTCACAACATTGAAGATACTTTTATCAATCTAAGTAACATCCGAAATGATTAAAACATGAATAGGAAGAAGCTGAGGTCGTGAAGTTTTCCCTTGGAAGTTAATAAAGTTTTGGTTGTTGCTAAGATTGTTAAAGTCATCCACAAAATGGCGAATGTCATTCCTATTTTGCTAACACAATAGCTTCATACGAACCATTTTTTCAAGCACTTGCCAAGCATGCAAAGTCGCGAGCTGAGCGGATGCTACTGATACTATACTGATCGGAGGAACTTATGCTCAAACGTAGCATCCATTTGGGAAAGCACATCCTCAGCCCAATGGAGCTAAAGCAACTCACCCCAAAGAAAATCCTTCAGTTTTTAACAGCTGCTGGGCTTTGCGGTGAACTTTAAAGGCCCTGTAAAGGGGCTCCACAAATAAAGTGGCGATCACATTAGGCCAGTTGTGGCCGCAGTGACACCATAGCCACAAAAAGTAAATAATAATAATACTACTGATTCTTTCATAGACGGTCATAGGCCTTTTTCAGGGCCACCTTAACTCAACCTGGTCATTGACCTAATACAAGTGACGAAGAAAGAATCAGTGACACGACAAGCAAGCAAGCGGATGCTATTGATGTATAAATTACAAAGACCCATTTTTTGTAATTGGTAAATTATTCAAATAACAAGAGGCACATTAGAAAACCGAAAGCTAAAAATTACGATCCAATAGTGTCCCTTGTTAATTACAAAAGTGATATTTTAAGCATCCCGGTATTATTTTAATTAATAGATGTTTAACTAGCTATCCAACTGCGATTGCATCACGTTATTACGTCTTGTCCAATTTTGAACAAACATTTTGTTTGGAATGTTTGTCAGTGGAATTGTAATCATCTTTGAAACCATGTTTTTCTAAAAAGCAGCAAGCGTAATACAACATGTGCTGAAATCATGTATTATAATCCGAATGTGGATTATTTTACAAGGTGATTCTTAAAGTGGGATCTATCCCGAAAGGATCACGCTACACCCGATAGGCAATAAAAAATCTACGACTCCTGGAAATTCAACATTTTTTTTGATAAATCTCTGTTAAAATCTGTTGTTTTGGGGTCAAATCAGTATCAACTGAATTTTTAAGCTTAAAACAGCTGTAATCTTGATCTCGTACATTTAGTAGTTAGTCATAAAACGGCTGATTCGTTTGGTTTGAACAGCTTTGACCCCAAAACAGCAGATTTTTGCATAGAGTTATTTCAATGAAGAATTGTGAATTGAACAACTTTATTGCCAATTAATTAGCTTTAGAATAAGCCCCTTTCCGGATACTAAACATACTATATATCACATTGTTTAGGACATCAAATAACGGCTTCCGCTTTTTAGAAACGCGTGGCTTTGCAAGTTATCGTTTAATTAAGCTCTCGTTACTGGGATTCGTATAACAACATCATTAATTGAGCATAACCTTTGTACTTTAATACATTTTTTGAGCATTACCTGCAAGCTTTCTACAAAAGTATTTTTATTAGACTGACTCTCTAGGCTTTGTATAAACCCGGTAGATAAGGCCGTGGTGGCCCCGGCTAAAGAATAGGATCCTCCGTATCTACCTGGGAAGTCGGTGGATGGAGAAGGCTCAAGACCGTTCGTCATGGAACTCTTTGGGGGAGGCCTATGTCCAGCAGTGGACTTCTACAGGCTGATGATGATGATGATGTATCTACCTGCCTGTGGATGTCGTAGGAGGCGACTAAAGGAAAATAGCTAGTGGATCGGCAGCAGCGTTCCCTATTTTAACAACGATATCTCGATTCTAACAGCACTTTCCAACCCGCGTGCCCAGCGTGGCGAGTATTGGCAAGTTCCTCCCCCATGCATAATAGGAACTTTTTCTAGTAGATAATATGTGGGAGGCCTATGATTAGTTCAGCAGTGGACATCTTACTGTTGCCATGATGAGGTAGATAAGGTTGAATTGGCTACTCAGCTATATTTCGTCACTTCAAGGATACATTTGTCAAGCTGTTTCTGCTTTACCTTATTTCTAACACTTTGTAAACATTATTTTTATGTGCAAAATCAAGCACTGTTCTACACGAATTTGAACCATGAATCTTTGAAACTGTCAACTTAGGTCACCGCCTAAACAAAATCACAAAGGTGATAGCACAGACCCAGATGATTAAGTTAACCACAGGAAATCGTTAGTTACCTCCCGTCCCAAGGTAAATAAACGCATATAATGAAAATAGATAATAACTTCAAATTCCAAGTCAGTTGCAACAGTATCCTGTTATTTATGAGCAAATAAAGTTCGACAGCCAGATACATCATAACATCATACAAAGATATAAATAAGACTAGGTATAGCCCAGCAATCTGCGGGTGCTGGCAATTGTATTGCTTAGGGATGCGAGTGATGTGAATAAAAAATATTTTTATGCAAAAATATTTAGGCTGGCTGGGGTGTGAACCAGCGACGCTAGAACTAACTAAAACTGTTGTTGATGTTTCAAGATTGTCTGGGCTTCGTAGGCGGCCTTAAAACGTAACTTTAAATTAAATTACTTAGCTAAAAAGGGACCGTGTACAAACATACATAATAGGTACAGAGGATCATAGCGAGACCTCAGTTCGAGCGGATCATTATTGTCATAAATATTAGTAAGTTAATAAAAAAACTAAGTTTACAGAAAGAAACTTAAAAGTAATACAAGTTAATATTTACAAAATACACAAGAAACAGTTGAGCCATCTAAAGACCGTTACAAACGATCTATAGATAGCTCATAGATAAAAACTAAGTACATAAAAGAGATCCTGTTATAAATAATTTCGAAATTCAGAAAGAGTGGGTAAATCATTTCATGATGGTGACACTGCTGTACGAAAAAAAATGGCAAAAATTAGGTACCATCAAGGAGTTAAGCAAGCAAATAATTTTTTACTTATTTATATAAGAAAGGAAATTAATGTTAAATATTATTAAAATAAAAACTGCGTATGGTAAAATAAAATACTCTCTCGTCAGTTGATGATTGAAACAGAACAACATTGCAATTTTAATATTTCGAATCCACAACCCATTCAGTAGATTGATTGAATATGTACACGAACGTGATACCTACAACACTTTAAATAAGTAATCATTTCCGAAAGCGTGGCCCGAGCACGAATTATTCACGAAGCTTACGGTACGATATTATGTGTGATATGGACTATGTTAATTGTCTGAAATAAATGATTTATATATTATATTATATGACAAATATGTATTAACACATCAATATTAAATTAGAATTCAAATTATTTATTTCAGTTAAAACCGCTAACAGTATACAAAAGTGCCTACTGTCTAAAATAAAAAAAAAAAATATTCTCTTAGCGAATTTATTTATTTATTTACGAAAAGTTACACTATTTTTACAGGAGCACCTAAGCAATAGTGTACCATTATCCTTTACATTATTATTTTTATACATATCAAACATTTTATACGATTAATTTTAATTCATAGCATAATACTTACTAGTTAAGAAACAACAAACATAAATCTTCAATTAATAAATTCAAATTAGATAATGTCAAGCCTAATAAAAAGTAAATAGAAAAATTCGTCAATCCATATATGTCAAATAACATAAATAAAAATTTGCCACAATAAATACAAATTACATAATGTCCTACCTAATCAAAATTTAAAAAGAATTCGTCAATCAATAATAATGTCAAATAATACAAAATGTCAAATCGAATTAGAATAGCATAGAATATATAACAACGTCCTGCGACATTCGCTCATGGGGCAGTAAAAAAGATCGACTCTCTCCGCTACCGAATTATAGTAGATTATGCAACAAGGGCTTAAAGTAGTTTATTATGTCGCGGGCGCTATATTGAACCCCGAGAACGAGGGATTCTATGGTTAAGTCCCGAGCGGAGCGAGGCAGTTAAGGCAAGAATCCTGAGTACGAGGGGTTCAAGATTGCCCAAGACAAATACACATTTAAGCCCGCGTGCATACTCTACTTTTTATACTTTCTGCGAGGCAATTGAAAACAATGACTGTTAAGTAGAAAGAAATTATTTTTCTGGAAGTAAGTTTCCAACTATACCAGAGGCTTCAGATTGTATGCATTCTGGAGTCGAATCAAAATCACTGTCGTCGTCACTTGACATTTTTTAGAAGTTTATTCGAATCGAAACTGAATTTTGGTGTAGATAACAGCACAGCAGGTTGAGCGCTTGGCGCCTTTTTTTCTTTTTTTGTAGTCTATTCTGTAGTGGTCAGTTCGACATTCGAATAAATCCTTCTTCGAGCGCGGGTGAAAATGAATTTCGTAAAAAGTTTTAATGTTTTTCTTTTTTTTTTAATTTATAGGCAGTGCGAAGAAAATTATAACATACACCCTAATTAGAATAAAATCTCATTGCACCCAAAAATTTTTGAAACCAACCTCGATCAAGCACATGGGTTGCATTCCAAATTCAAATCACATTATGTCCCATGGGAAAGGTTTGCATGACACATAATATGCCATTGACGAGCATGTAGTATAAAAAATATTTTACAGATGATATCATTAAAGATGTCGACATGTTGGACCTCGTGTACATAGGCATTTAAGAGTGAGAGCTCTTAGCGTTGGCGCATTATGAGCGTGACAAGTTCGCGGTGTGTGGCAGGCGAACAGTTGATGTCGACGGCGGCCACAGCGCACGAAATTGTCAGGCACACATAGTGGCATCATGCTCAAAGCGGTCGAATTATTCACTTTGTTTCGCAGAATAAGACAATAGTGTATAGCTAGCTGTAATTTTTTCCTTAGTTCCAGCGTATCCAGGCCGATCATACCCGTTACAAATAGAGAATGGAAAGGTACGTAAAAATATGTAAAAATATACTTGGGGCACTTTAATTCTTTTAAAATTGCCAAAGTTATTATTATTTTTTTGCAACACCTGGAGCATTGCTAATGCGTTGCCTGACCTGGAGAAATCTTCTTGAAAAAAATAATTAAATTGTAGAAAACTATAGTTTTTATTGTATCTACATAAAATATAATAAAACTATACATCCTCGCTCAGAATACATACACAAAGAGACAGATTTATAAAACAACAGGTACCTACTACCCTAATTCCTAAAAAAAACTTCTTGCTGCCCTTGTCGCACATTATGTTGGGTCGCCAGTAGGATATATCATATATCGTGTGGGTTATCATTGGATAGGTCTTTAGAAAAATATTAGGAGGTACAGCCGACGTGTGAAGCTGACTTAGCCGGCGGCGGCGTTCACATTGTTTTCAACGTTTCTAGCACGTGCGTATATTGATTTTTGGTATAGTGAAATGTAATTTATAATGTAGGTAATGTTATCCTTTTACATTAAGGTGCGGGTTAAATTGTTTTATGATTTTTGAACTGTTTTTTCTCAACAACCGCAAAACGCACAGTTATGATTTTTATGACAAAGATAACTTGAGCATTTTATTTACCTAAATCCAAGACAGAAACGCGATTGGTAAAACTTTTCTAGATAGATTTACTTTTTAAAGTTCGGTCCTCTGCAACAGTTTTTTCGAAAATACTCAGAAACTATCAATCATAAATAACTTTTTTTTAAATATTGTGTCAGACAATAGCATTGGGTACATAAATCCAAGACACTTTTTAAAAAAAATACTTAGTTTTTAAGATAATCGATATTTTCTTATATGTCGCTTACGTCCAATTGTCAAAATAGTATCAATTAGCTTCCGCCCGCGGTTTCGCTCGCGTGGTACCTACATAAAAAGTAACCTATATGCTATTCCAGACTATAATCAATCTCTGTACCGCAATCGCTGTGTTCTGTGTGTCTGTCTGTGTGTAGGAAGTAGGATTACGGGACGCGCAACCCTACAGTCAGTGTCTCAGTATGCGCACAGCTGTAGTTGAGTAGTTTATCGCGTGTATTCTAGATTGTTGGCTTCGTAATTACGGACATTGGTCAGCATTGCACTTAATCGGAGGATACACTCGTTTTTGCCAGTAAATAAGTGTTTGCTATAATCTTCATACGTAATTATATCATACGTATAGCATATATAAGCAATAATTTTTGCAAGTTCCTGGGTGCCCGTGTGAATTGAAGTTACTAGAAATAATTGATAAAGCGAGTGAAGCGTGAGAGATTTGACTGGCCTCATAGCTCAGTTAGTAGTAACTCTGCCTTCTGCGCTAGAGGTCGTGGGTTCGATCCCCGCACCGGACAAACATTTGTGTTATAAACACAGATGTTTGTTCTGTGTCTGGGTGTTAAATAGTTATCTATTATGTATATCAGTCTCTGGTATAGTCATAGTACAGCCTAAAGGCTATTGTTTTTTTTTTTTTACTACTGAAGTGGCAAACAAGCATACGGCCCCCCTGTTGGTAAGCGGTTACCGTAGCCTATGAGCGCTTGCAATACCAGAGGCATCACGCACGCGTTGCCGACCCCGCACCCCCTCCCCTCCTAAAGAGCTCTGGAAACCTTACTCATCGCAGGAACACAACACTATTTGGAACAAATAATGTTATTTGGCTGCGATCTTTTGTAAGGCGGAGGCATCTTCCCAGACGGGCTGCTCCAATTCAGAACGAGAAAATCTCGCTGTGCCCTCCTCCTCTAACCAGATGTTTGTTTTGTGTCTGGGTGTTAAATATTTATCTATTATGTATCTATATCAGTCTCTGGCATAGTCATAGCACAGCCTACAGGCTATGCCTAGTTTGGGATCAGTTGACCGTGTTTCAAACAATTTGGGCGAATCGGCGTTGTTTATTTGTTAGAGCATAACTTTCGAAGCATCAATTCGATCTGTATTGAATTTAATAGTTCAATAGGTTGTACTATCAAAATTTACGGGGTATCAAATGAAAGAACTTTGGCAATATATTCCCAACGATTTTTATTTTAATACTAGGCCATATGGTATTAAAAATACCTACTAACAACAAAATGGTAACTTTAAAAATCTAATATACCGTATGCCTTCATTTGGTAAAGTTTTAATACAAAAGATGCGATTTTTAAAGTTTATCTAATCAACTTTTACAAAATATCGCGAGGCGAACCACTAGTTTAATTCATAAATTCACCTCATTTGTACAGAGCAATAGTAAAATAGATAATAATGCTAGAACGGCAGCTACAAGTTTCTTAGTGTAGTGGGTCCTTAAAAACCAAAAATAAATGAAATTAAGAACTTGCTTTCAAAGGAAAAACTACTCAAAAATATCGAATTAATCAAGGTTTACAGGTACGATTTATTGAAATTTTATCCCGTTCGTAGACAAGTAGGTACCTACTCCAAATCCCAAAGTACCTAAAGCGTTTCAAGTATTTAAATCGGATCAAGATCCAGATAGAAGTGAAGCCGTATCTTCTTCATTCTTATTAAAATAGCTGGAGAAAAACGACCTTAATTGAATGCGATCTCATAAATTTTAAGTTTATCTAGATTGGAAAGACGGCGGCGGCTGACGGGTGCATAGCAAGCTATTAGTCTATTTTGAACACAGTTTATTTTGAAACCCGTCTCATTACAAACAACCTAGGTATCTAAGAAATTTGTTTAAAAAAATGCATTTCATAATGTTAATATGTAATAATAAGTAAAGGGTATTAATAAGGTAATACGTAATTACCGTGGCCGTGGTGGCTCCGGCTGAAGAATAGGCCCCTCCATATCTACCTATCCGCGGATGTCGTAAGAGGCGACTAAGGGGAAAAAGCTAGGGGATGGGCAGCAGCGTCCCTCATTTTAACAACGATAGCTCTATCTGCGCTCGCCAACCCGGATGCCCAGCGTGGTGAGTATGGGCAAATCCCCCCACATGATAAGCAGTTTGCTCTGTCTGTGGGGGAGGCCATGTTCAGCAGTGGACGTCGAACAGCTGAAATGATGATGATGATGATGATGACGTAATTACAGTTCGTAAATTATATTATTACCAGAAGACCTAGAAAAAAATATGATTTACTCAACAGATTTCAATTTTAGATCATAGACTACTTAAGATCTAAGATTTCGATGAAACTTGGAATAGATTAGAGTTCTTTACCTAGAATACATACAGGCTACTTTCTTATCTAGGTACCACGCGAGCGAATCCTAGGGCGCAAGCTAGTTTATAATTGTTGTAAAAATTTACTTGTATTCGTTTTAAGAAAATTAAAAAAATTCTGTAAATAAATGAGTTCCTACTAAATTTCACATACCAATAGGTAATGACCCCACGATGCGCTGAGAAATGGTCTCAGATATCTCACTGATACTCATATCTATCTAATTTCCATGTGTGTGATAAATTGATAAATTGAGGGCTCGTTTCAAATTAAATGCTCGTTAGATTTTATGTCTATAAGTGCGTAGCAGGTTTACGAACAAGTCTTGTTAAGAGTGTGTTAAAAATGCCGCTTTTCTATCTGTCCGTCCATAAATCAAGTTCGGCGTTTACAGGAAATTGTAAATTTTGTAATAGTTTTAATTCTTGAGCTTTTGAAACCTACCTCGAAGTAGGAAGAACAACAAAATAAATTAATAGTCAAACATTTTTATGAACAAACTTTTTTTATTTTTAGGAAATATTTTTCTCAGTAAGTAAAACCTTTCATTTGATATCCATATCATGGCAGTGTACAAAAAATAACTAGTCCGCCATCTTGGGCCGTCCGCCATATTGGATTTAGAATGACAGCACTTAGCTTAGCCATGCATTGTCATCTAAACAAAACGTGTATGCAAAATTGTATTTCAATCGATTGAGGATATTATAAGATTTGACCCGAGGGTAATACATACCTACTTACAAACATTGCAACATTTGCAAGTTAATATGAAGCTTGTAAAACTAGTGGAAACCGATCATCTTATTTCCATATTTCCCACGGTGCAATATTATTCAGCACAGCCTTCATTAGTAACGCTGGCGTTCTGAGACATTATTGAGTTTACATTTTGACAAATTTCCTTCCAATTTCACGTTTTCGTTCCGGTTTATACTTCAAATTTATCTATTTCTTTTTCATTCAAATTGAAACACACTTAGTTTCTGCTCATTTTAAGGTGCTAATTGGACACTCTGGTTGGTAAACCGTTTCAAACGGCAATACTGTGAAACGAGATGACTTGGCAACGTGGATTTATGCTGTTTTAACAATTCAGAGCTTTATTAGCTCCTGTATGAACGGTGAATTTAATGTAAAAAAATATTTGCGCTCTATTGAAGAACTCGGTGGCGCAGACAGGCGTCTGAGCTGAGACGCAAGGGGTACGATTCCGGCTGCGAGACAAATGTTGATCTGCCTGCATATTGGTTCTGGGTCTGGGTGTTGTGGTACGTAGTTTCTGATAACCACGAAACAGGGAATCCTAGCGCGGGGTCAGCCAGGACCAAAGAGGTTGAATGCAAATAAATGTATCTGACTGTAATGCTATTATTTTAATTATTATTATTATGAATTGAGGTAAGCACTTTGTATTAATACCTACCTACATTATATTGATATACTTTACCCTTAGATAAATTATGTAAGACTTTACAACCGGCACATACTTAATACTTTTCGATTGACACGGATAAAAAAATACTGTTTTTTTAATAAGATTTTTGTTGAACTTCGAACATAAGCGGTTCAAAATTATCTTTTGTATTGTAGGCATCATTTTTCTAAGCACTCAGGTACCTACTTTACTATAACGATCCATAAACACAAGGATATAGTAGAAAGCTGTCATCGCTGAATTGCTCAACTTTATTGTAATTGACATTTCGTCGAAGAACATACAAAACGGACCCCCCGCTGTAGTCCTGCGGCGACTACGACTGTCAAGCTGTGTTCAAACGGCGCTATATTGCATCGAAAATGTGTTTAAAGTATAAGATTTTTATTCATAGTATGGAATGGCCGTGGTGGGCTCGGCTGAAGAATAGGCCCCTCTATATTCCTAACTTTTGACGCCTACCAAGAGAGGTTACAATTAAATTTTAAAATTAACCCTAAGTCTTTTTGGAGTTTTATCAGGCAAAAACAATCGAGGCGAAATAAAAATCGGATCACTAGAGATGGGAGGGAATTGAGTGATGAAGAATGTGCCGAATGTTTTGCTTCATACTTCCACTCTGTCTATAGTCCGGTACGGCCGAACCTGGACCCGAGGGCGGCGGAGCGCGGCTCGCCCGCGGGGGCGGACGCCGCCCGGGTGCACGTCGCCCAGCTGACTGCCCGTGACGTGCGCACTGCGCTTCGTGCCTTGAAACCTAAGCACTCTTTAGGGCCCGATAACATTCCTCCTTATATTATAAAAGACTGTCGATTGGTTTTCGAGAAACCTCTTTTATATATTTTTAATTTATGTTTAGACGAGTGCCATTATCCTGACCGTTGGAAAACGACGCGTGTTATTCCGGTGCCGAAGGCGGGAGGTGGGTCCGATGTGAGCAAGTACCGTCCGATTGCCGTGCTGTCGGCCTTCGCTAAGGTATTTGAGTCAATTTTACATACGTGTATTTATACGCAAGTTAGCGCGCGCCTGAGTGACGCCCAGCACGGCTTTCGGCCGGGGCGCAGCACGGCCAGCAACTTGTTGTCGTTCGTATCGCACCTGGCCCCAGCTGTGGACGCAGGTGGGCAGGTAGACTGTGCGTACTTCGATGAGCTATAGCCGGGCGCGCGCCCCTATGCACTACCAGTACGAGGTGGAGGGGGTAGGGATGCCGCGAACGACGTCGGTCCGAGACCTAGGCCTCGAAATGGTCCCCGACTTAAGGTTCCGGCGCCATATTGTAAATGTTTGCAACAAATCTTTTAGAAACCTAGGTTTTATTTTAAGACAGTGTGTGAATTTCAAAAACAAAAGTGTTATCAAAGTTTTATATAACGCACTTGTGAGAAGTCATTTAGAAACAAATGCTATAATTTGGAACCCTAACGAAGCTAAGTACAAACTATTGGTTGAAAAAATACAAAATAAATTCACTCGCTTTTTGTACTTAAAAGAATACGGAGTCTATCCATATTACCCGTTGATGTACCCGAGTCTGTTCGTGTTAGGCATGGTAGGGTATTGCAGGCTGTCGGTGCGGAGGGATGTGGCTCTGGTGAAGTACATGGTGCGCGTATTGCGCGGGGAGCTGCACCACCCGACGGTACTGGCGGCGCTGCGGCTGCGCGCGCCCAACGACTACTTGGGCCTCCGCCGCCGCCCCGCCATGCTGGAGGTACCCAGCTGTAGGACCAACCTACTTAAGTTTTCTCCCGTGTCACTCGCTATCTATTTACTAAATATTCTGTCCCAAAACAGTGTAGACGTGTTTTACCAAAACCTGCCGAAAGCCATGGAAATGGCACAGCTTGTCATTGAGACAAAATATATTAATTAGTATTGTTAATAAATTAAGTTAAGTAGGTACCTAGATATAACATCGCCTTAGGGCTTAATAAAAAAACCTGTTATGATGTTGTTATCTTAATAAATAAATAAATAAATAAATATCTGCCTATACGCGGATGTCGTAAGAGGCGACTAAGGGAAAAAAGCTAGGGGATGCATTTTAACAACTATAGCTCTAACTGCGCTCGCCAACCCGCATGCCCAGTGTGGTGAGTATGGACAAATCCGTCCACATGGTAAGGAATTCGCTCTGTCTGTGGGGAAGGCCATGTTCAGCAGTGGACGTCGTACGGCTGAAATGATGATGATTGAATGGTCTTCACGTCTAGGATTCAATTTTGAGTAGGACATTTGAGGGCATGCAATACAGCTCAACGATATCGCAGGCCACTAGTAGTCAAATCAAAATTGACTTTATTTAGTTGAAGTAAGGATTATTTTGAAATATATTTAGAATGACATATCGCAAGCCGTTTGAAGTTTGAACACGGTTTTTAGTTGTTTCATCAAATTTTCTTATTTTATGGTCACAATTATTTCGATCCCTCTATAAATTACTGCTAAATTCTTTTGCGTTTTATGGTGTCACTAACTTACTTTAGTGCAATCCTATTATTTCCACACTTTGAAGAACCCGCCGCTACACGAACAAAGTCAAGAGCAGTGGAAGTATTTATTGAAAATACGACTTAATAGTTTGAGAATAAGGTCGTTTGATTGTTAACAAGTTTAATCGTTTGAAAGTCATCGATTAAGAAAGTTAACAAGGTAGTTAAGGCACTTTTGTATCACTCGACAAGTTTGGACCTTTATGTTATCCGATGCTACTACGATACGAGAACGGTGACCTTAGATAGAGTTGTAATATTTTCAGAAAGGTACCTTTACTACTATTCAAGGTGATTCGTAACATGTAGGTACCTACACCAACCTGAAAGAGGATTATTCGATCAACAAAAAGATGTAGGTATAATAAAATTGATTTCTTGCCGAACTATTACAACCTTTTGGATTTTGCGGATTCTGTTATTTTTACTTATGACGCGAAGTTTGACATCATCATCTACTTAAAACAGCTGAATAATAGTTTGTTAAAATATAAACTGTTTTGACCCCCAAAACAGTAGATTGTTGCATAGTGTTTTTCAATTAAAATTGATTCAACAAAAAAGTCGTAGGAACTTTATTGCCAATTGGGTGAAGGTGGAATAAGCCCGTTCGGGATAGTATTTATTCATATTATGTATGAATAAACCGTTTATTCTACGACTTTTGGAAATTCGACATATTTAATTGAAAATAAACTATGTAAAAATCAGCTATTTTGTTGTCAAATCAGTTCAAACGTAATTATTCAGCTGTGTTAGGTGTAAAGATCTTAAAAAGACCAAAGACAGCTGATTTGTGAAAGTTCGTGAAAAAACTTCATAGTCTTCTTAAATTCAATTTTATTGTCTGATTAATTAGATACCTACTTAAATACCTTATCAAACAAAGTAACTTTGAGAATATTTTTCTTTACGGAATTGAAAGTTATATACGTTTATTAAGTGTAGTGTCTGGGTGTTAAATATATATCTATTATGTATATCAGTCTCTGGTACCCATAGTACAGGCTATGCCTAGTTTGGGATCAGTTGACCGTGTGTAATATGTCCGGAATATTTATTATTATTATTATTAAGCCAAACTCGTCAGTATCGTAAAGTTCGAAAGAGCCCTTCAGATGTGTTCCATGCGTAACTAATGTGGGTAATGGGCAGTGCGTGCGTTTTTGTTTATTTTGTGACTACGCTATCTTCATACATAAAACATAATAAACTCCCTTCCGCTTTAACGACGATTTTATGTTATAATATAAGTTTATAGTTAGTGAGCGGTCATAATCCGCGGTAAAGTTTTGTTTCTAAAGAGTACCGACCGTCATGTAGGGAAATTTTGCGAATAAACACCATTGGCTTTTGTGGCGTCTATTAAATTACTGCCGTTATATGACGGTCAACGCTTCTTTACAGCATATAGGACTTAACTAGGCTTTACCGTTTTATAAATAGAAAACATTCCTTGCTTTTCACCCACTCTACTCTCTGTACCTGGTGGTAGGAACTTAAGAGTTTTATCGTCTATATAATTTTGCATGATAGCGGACGTGGCATTTAGTTATACGCTTATTTAAATGCGCTATTTTAATGCCTTTTCTGCCCTCAACTATGTGGCAAAGTAATGTAGGTATTAGGTGTCTATCTTATAAGAAAAATATCGAGAAAAGTTATTTCCCCTAACTTTTTAATACTTTAGTTTAACTACTGAAGTTCAACATCAATAATTGAGTTTTAAATAACAGATGATTATTGCATTGCGTTTTTTCAATGAAAAATTACGAGTTTCTAAAAGTCGTAGAACAAACTTTAGTCTAATGAGACTCTTTTGGGATAGAATATTATTTAACCACCTTGAATATGTGTATAAAACTTTTATTTGAGATCCCCATTAGCCTCGTACAACATTGTGGTTACTTTGTATTTGTCCATTAACAGATTGTTTGCATTCTATTATGTTTTGTAACTTAAAAATAACCCTTTTGTTTGGTGCAGCTTTAAACAAAACGACAGTTTCCTGCATACCTTCAGCTTCTTAAATTCAGCCACGTTGTTTTAAAGTTACTCCTGACAGTAGGAGCCAGGAGGCAGGTAGCAGAGACCGAATAACCGAAAAAAATATGACGTCATACCGATAAATTCCGGCTACCCAAATATTTCTCTACCCAAAAATATAACGGTAGGAAAACCGAGCTTCGAAGTTCATTTCGGTACCGAAATATACCGGTATGGCATAAATGTACCGTTATGCTATACCGGTATAGCCTAATGGTACCGAAATGTTTTACCGGTACCAGTAGGTACACATAATAACCTCTACCGCTTTCAGTCCCCGCGGTAGGTAATACGGTCAGCTCATTTAAAGTTTTATAAAACATTGTCTCGATATAGGTATAAAGCTTTACAGAAATTTAGAACCCAATTAAAAAGATTTAATAATCAAAGTTTTTTAATTCATTATTTAAAAATATTTTTATAAAATTGAAGAAATATTTTAGAATATACCTAAGTACCTACCATCTTTTTAATCATAAATAAATGTCCTCAATTTCACTTTTAATTTCTAAGAAGTATTGTGTAAGGCCTTGTTGTCATCAAATTGATTATATTCAGGTGGAACTAACTGGCATAAGACATGTTTACCATCATCCCAGCCTCGGTTGCATGGATAAGATCGTATTTCGGGAAATAATAATAATACCTTGGTATGTGCAATTGTGCAGGAAGGTAAGTTGTTTTGATTCTTGTAAAGGATGAATTTCGCCGCGGTATCTCGAACTATTCCCCTTCAATACGCGTAGATATTCTATAAATATTAGTTGAGAGGAATTCAGTACAACTCAGTCTGGCTTACATTGTATTTTGTTAGCACTTATCGGCGATGGGCTTGCAACCTGTCACGTATGGAATACTCACTGCACAATTTGGGCAAATGCCAAATATTCGGACTATCGACCTCTTCAAGGATTTGATCACTTGGAGTTCTGAGATGGTGTCTAACATTCTAGAGCCTTTTTTATACATAGTAAGGAGGTAGATACCGGTAGGTACCTGTGTGTTAAAAGGCGAAACTTGCGCCTTTTTATTTATGTGATTCATGATAGCTGGGTTAATCGATGAATAAATAATAAAAATATTGCGTTATGAATAATTTTTTAAAATGTTATATTGGTCTGCGAACAAAATTTAAAATGATAATCATGTTATCCAATTAAATAATCTATAAATAACGCAATGAAATAGGGACGCATTAATTTCGAATTAGACTAACCTAATGATGCTCTAACGTAAATAAATATCTGTTAAATAACGGTCTAATTAACAAGAGGAATAGTAGGCAAAGGTAAAGTAGGTAAGTATTTCAAAGTGGAGTGAGTGGAGTGTTGATAGGAAAGGAGCCATTTCATTCTGGGCCTGGTCCATGTACACTACAAAGAAAAATCAGGAAAAAATAGGAGATTACAAGAAAATACAATTTCATTAATTTGAAGACAAATGCGATGGTACAAGAATAGTTCTTCTGGTAAGTTTTTTACTATGTGAACACCATTTGAAGGCCGCCATGTTGGTTTATAGTTGGCGTTTGACACGACATTGACATATTTTTCATGACATGTTGTTTGATTTGATGTTTTTGTTTTGTCAGATAAATGTAGGTTGTCAAAATGACATTTCACGCACGTCCTTCTGCCATATTTTTGTAGCGCTGTGTGTTGCTCTCTTTGTCGAAGAAAACCTTAATGTACCTTAGAACGAAGTCAATTTAAATAAAATAACCAATAAAATACGTTTACTTTATTGCTTAGCCATATTTTAGAGTAGTGTACACAGTGCAGGCCCAGGCTCCATATATTGATGCAACGTCTCTTTTCAAAAAAAGAATCAGTTTTGACACCAAATTCTATGAAAATAATGACAATGTGAATGGAGTGATAAATAATTAGGCAACAAATTGCTTTCTTCTGCAGTCTCTATCTTTATCGGCCTAAAAAGAGGCGAAGATACTTTCATCTAGATGATAAAGCTACTTAGTAGTAATTATGCAGCGTTAGAGGCTCAAGACCGTTTATGGTGGCTTTCTTTGGGGGAGGTCTAAGTCCAGCAGTTTCTTAAGGCTAGAAATGATGATGATAACTAACAACATGGTTAAAGAATTGCAATGTAGGTAGGTACTATAAATACGGGGTTATTTATGAAGTGCGAGAGGGTGTTCCTTGTAAATCACTCAGTTATTTGTCCGTTCGTATAATGCTGTATTACTTATGTTAAAAAATCTCAGAGGAGTAAATTGCAAACTGCAGGTTGGGATCCCTATCCAAGTTCATCATCATCATCATTTCAGCCGTACGACGTCCACTGCTGAACACGGCCTCCGGCACAGACAGAGCAAATTCCTTATCATGTGGGGGGATTTGCCCATACTAACCACGCTGGGTATGCGGGTTGGCGAGCGCAGTTTGAGCTATCGTTGTTCGGACGCTGCTGACCATCCCCTAGCTTTTTTCCCTTAGTCGCCTCTTACGACATCCGCGGATAGGTAGATATGGAGGGGCCTATTCTTTAGCCGGGGCCACCACGGCCTACTATCCAAGTTGGTAAAAGTAAAAGGTATATAATATAGGTTATAATATCCCTCAGACGTTATATAACCTTCCCCTAGATAGCCACTTCCCGTCCGTACGAAAATATTTGGGACTTCCAAGAAACAATGGTTTCCATCGGCTCATTGCTTTTTAGGAATCATACTTAGTTATTCCATAAGGACCCACCCAACCACCCAACAAAAAATAACGCAAACATCATATTTTCAGCGATTTACTACTCCAAGTTGCGGCATATAACATGCTTCGAAAATCGCAGGTTCAAGCCACACGGGCGTTTCTCCGAAGACGATGATAAAACATGCCTCAGGATTGTTCCCAAGTAAAGTACCTGTACCCGTACTGTATTCTCTGGTAGCTACTTCCCATCGCTTTCGGTAAGTAAGGGCGTTTTTATGGGACAACAAATCATAACTCTCCGTTGTTGGATAACGCTAAAGGCGACTCATGCATATGAAATTTACTTCGAATTCCTTTACTGAGTTAGTAATAATACAAGGTGATTCATAAATACCATCCCGAAAGGGGCTTATTCCATCAACAAACAGGAAGATAATAAACGAAAAAATATCAATATATTAAAAAAAAAAAAACCCGAGCTTTTTAAAATTATTTCCTGCTTTTTGTGTCTTTATAAATAATTATCAAACGTACGAGAAGTTCGAAATCAAGATCACCTATTACCTAAAATATCTGAATAATTGTGTTTAAACTGATTAATCCCAAAACAGCTGATATTTGATAAAGATTTTTCTATAAGAAAATGAATACCTAGAACAAACTTTATTGCCAATTGGCTGTAGAATAAGGTCCTACCGGGATAGCATACATTATTGTAAATCACCTTGTATTTTGAGGTACCTATGTCCGAGTTTGCCCGGTGTTTATCGCCTTTTCATGGAGTTTGTACGATTTGTCTTGGGAATGTTAAATAAGGCTGGTAATATAGTCACTTAGAGCAAAATATTACGATACCCTGGTACAGGTGCTACCCACGTACCACAATGTACACATAGCTTTCTTGAGATTATTTTCATTTTCATTATAAATGAAAATGCAAATATGCGTAAATAAAAATAATATAATAAAATAAAATCATAATATAATAAAATAACGGTCTTTAGATGGCTCAACTGTTTCTTGTGTATTTTGTAAATAATATTTAGTTATTAGTTTTAAGTTTCTTTCTGTAAATAAAGTTTCTCATATCTAATTAAAAAAAAAACTTTTATTACAAATACCTATACAAACAACGCATACCTACATTTTATAAAACCATCAAGTGCGCGTACGAATAATCCGCTTCTTCTTCTTCTTCTTCAATTTACCATTGTTTGTTTGTCTATATAATATCGATGACATACCTAGGTATAAGGCAATGACTAGAAAGTCATAGGTAAAGGCCCTATACCAATGACTTTCTAGTCATTCATCATCATCATCATCATCATTTCAACCGTACGACGTCCACTGCTGAACATGGCCTCCCCCACAGACTGAGCGAATTCCTTATCATCTGGGGGGATTCGCCCATACTCACCACGCTGGGCATGCGGGTTGGCGAGCGCAGTTAGAGCTATCGTAAAATGAGGGACGCTGCTGCCCTAGCTTTTTTCCCCTAGCTTTTTTCCCCCAGCTTTTTTCTAGTTATTGCATTGCCGAAAATATGCCCTATACTATAGGGCATATTTTCGGCGCAAGAAGGCTCGTTTTTGCAGTCCTATCACATACACACAAGACGAGCACAACTGTGCGATAACGAACTTCCAAAAGCGAGCTTCGCAAACAAACGCAAATACCTACCTATCTTACCTACTTAACTAACCGAAGTCACATTGCTACCTACCGACCTTCTAGCTTCTTATAAAGAAAAGCCAGTGAGAAAATAGTCTAACCCTGACATACTCTGTTGTTAGTTTTATTCACTTCCCTCACATTGACATCAGACTAAGGAATTGCAGAATAAAATATGATCCTGTCTTCTATCCCCAGTGGCGGATTTGCCCTAAGACTCAGTAGGCCCGGGCCTAGGGCGGCCAGATATTAGGGGCGGCAAATCGTGACCAAAAATTTGTAGAAATTGTCGTAGAAAAGCTCATCATCTCGGAATATATTTACAAATTAGTAGCTATTAAAATTTCTGATTTCTATTTAGATTAAGTTGAAAATAAAGTAAATTCATTATGTACCTACCTACCTAGTCTAATGCTGGGTGCTGAGAAAAGGGCGGCACATAGCCTGGGGCCTAGAGCGGCCAGGACTGCAAATCCGCCACTGTCTATCTCCAAAGATGGTAGACATCCTCTCAGATCTCCAGATCTCAGATCTCCCTCATCCGATCAGATCCTTGAATATTTCTAAGGGTGGAATCAGAAGCATGTCCGAAAATTATGATCCTAGTGAATTTATTGAAATTAACGCCTCATTCTTTTACCTTTTGGGCCACCATATCTCAACCTGGTCAGTGACCTAATACAGATGACCAAGAAAGAATAAGTGGCACGATATGCAAGTAACGTCTTTTGACTTATGTGACCTCTGGGATGGGTCCATATAATCAATATGTTCAGCTTGTAGGAGTCCAGGACATAGGCGTCGTCGTTGCTTGCACTTTGGCCTTTTCCATTGACATACTTCCAGCAACCGGTCCTATGGGTGTGGGGCCTTACTAGTACGGTTCCTGGTCAACTTTCGAGAACCTTTATTCCCAAACGATTGCCGGTTCTGCGAGGTAGATGGCCTGCCTACTGCCACTTCAACTTGCTAATTCTGAGAGCTATGTCTGTGACCTAAGTTCTTCGACTGATTTTCTCATCACGGATTTTATCACGTCATGAAACCCCGAGCATAGCGCGTTGCGCGACTAGCTATAGCTAGTATATTAGAGGATTACCTACTATAGTAATCCCCTTAAATTAGTCTGCAGCAGAAAAGACACCTGCTCTTTTAAGCTTTGTTAGAACTGAAGAAAGTACTATGAAAATTACTCCATCGAGTGTAATTTTACGACATTCGATACTCCAAGCATCATAGACAGATCTGACACCTTAAATACTTGAAAATGTTTTAATAGAGGGGACCTAGTCAGAGGCACGTGTTTTTTTTTATACAAGTTATGTGGCAGACAGTCATACGGCCCACCGCCCCACATGTTGGTAAGCGGTTACCGTAACCTATGAACGCTAGCAATTCCAGAGGCATTACGCACACGTTGCCGACCCTGGAAACCTTTATTCGAACTTCTATTGGAATATTTGAAACAAATAATGTTATTTGGGCGGGCTGCTCCAATTTAGAGCGAGAAAATCTCGCTGTGCCTTACACAAAAATGTAAATATTACTACATTAAGTAGTAAGTAAGTATACTTGTTTATAAAAGAGGATAAAGTGAAACATTATCTACTGCCACTTATCTGCAATAAACCATCAACTTGAAATATTATAGGCACCTACCTAAAAATTAAAATAAGTAAAGCACCAGCAGTAGATCCTCTAGACATTTTCATAGTAGTTACTGAATTAATAGTCCCTGCTCTGTGCAATTTCATAGAATAAAACAAACAATAGACGCTCTCTTCAAACTTATTGCTCACTAAAGATAAAATAGAGCAATATTCAGCGATGTTCAGGGTCGTAGCAAGGGGGGCAACCAGCGGATCACCTCGGAATACAGAAAATAAAGGATGATTATAGGTACTTGGTTATTTGAAAATGTTAAACATTTTCATAAGAAAAGAAAGAACCACGGGAAAAAAAAACGTTTTTTTTTTCGTTCTGTTGGCAACACTAGCCCTGATATTGCTTTAAATTTGAAGGTAAGTGACTTTACACTGGCATTAGTAGAGTCAGGAGAGTAGTTTTTCGCTGACATCAGACAAACGACATTATTTACAACGCAATCTGTGTTGGATTCTTTTCTTCAAATATCTTCTCGAAATTCCCATAACTATACTTAATTATTCCCGTATCTTTAGTGGAACGAAAAGCCATAGGGCTCGTCACCGTCAGTGTCTGGTCATTGTTAGTAACTTATGAAGAAATTTCAGTCTGCTATCTGAAAGCTGCCCAGTGGAATTCTAACGATGACAGTCCAGCTGGCTAGAGCCTATGCTGATAACAGAAAAAATATTTAGGTAGGCCCCAAAGTGAAGCCCTGAGTAAGACCCTGCCGATCGTCTGATACAATTCAAAGTGCACTCCCCGCTTGCAAGCAATTTATTTTTACATTCAGGGAATAACGAGGTTATTGAGAGCTCGTTAAACAATCAGCTTCATGCGATTGCAACAATAAAAGTTTTCTCTTGTATTTATAACGGCGGCGTCCAATTTTTTTTTTTTTATTCATTTATTTAGAGGGACTTTTAAACAACATGTTCATGACAGCCCTATAAGGTAACAAAAGATAACATTATACTTTTAAATTTTACACAAACACAACAAAAAATACAATTATTATTATCTAGGTAGGAAATTAAATTGTGTGTGTGTGTGGAGTGACTAGAATGGACAAGATACGGAATGAGTACATCAGAGGAAGTTTGAAAGTAGCGCCAGTGACTGAGAAGTTGAAGAGCAAAAGGAGAGCGTGGTATGGGCATGTCATGCGGAGGGAAGAATGTCATGTGGCTAGAAGAGCGTTAAATATGAATGTGGAAGGATATAAGGGAAGAGGTAGACCAAAGAAAAGATGGATAGACTGTGTGAAAGATGACATGAGTAAGAAAGGAGTGAATACTGATATGACGGCTGATAGAGGGGAGTGGAAGAGGAAAACATGTTGTGCCGACCCCACATGAAGTGGGATAAGGGCAGGGAGATGATGTAGGAAATTAAATTGCAGTGAATGCAATTGCGCATCCGAAAAATTGCGCACCACTATGACTTTATGAAGATACCTACTAGGTACATAACTGTAAGTTAATTATCTTCAACGCGCAATTGCATTCCCACATATATGTATTTAAATGACATAATCAACTGTATGAACCAATTCATGCAGCATTTTGGCGTTCAATTGCTTGCAATACTTCCGAAGCAGTATTAGGTACAGTCACTGTCATTCAGTTGAAGTTCAAAGCTCAAGTTTACTGCTTCCATTAATAATTAATTACTAAGTCTAATGTGATTAAAGTACCGATAAGTAAGTACCTATCGATTGGTTTGATGGAACGATGAACTTTGAACAATATGTTCCATACAACCATACCACGTCCTTTCGATGATTATGTCAATTCCATACATTTTTGGACTTTTCAAAAGCGTTATCGCTATAGAATCGATAGAAAGTTATTTCTCTAGCATCGCAATTTTTCGCTTAGGTGACACATGCACCGGTCAACCAATTTGATTCAGGTCAGTATAAATTTAATAAAACCTTTTCAAGAGAGAGGGGATATGAACTCTTATTGAGAGGCTACTATTAATTATTAGCGTGCTAAATATTATAGTGCCAAACCGGGTTTATGTTGAGGATTTATTTGTAAGACCATTGACGACCTCGGGCGGAGTGCCCGTCTGCGATGCAAAGGGTGCGAGCTCGATTCCCGCTGCGGGACAAATGTTTGCATGATCTGCAAATATTTGTTCAATGTAAAAAAGCAAAGCAATGAATGACACGGGTTTATGGCTATAGGTACACGCGGTGAACACACACCATAAGAATTCGCGAGTCGCGACCCAACATTTGGATGTCATTTAGCACCAAACGTTTGGTTCGTGCATAGCATTATCGGTTCGTACAGTACATTATAGGGACTTACACATGCTAGTAGGTAACTTTGTAATTTTCTGGCATTTTTGTGCGAGTTACAAGGCTTGTGTATCGCGCTTGGTAGTACGAGTACCTTACGACTACCTTAAACATAGTACCTAAGTAGATTCTTTACCTACTGTAATAATCGTGTACCAAAGTAATATTTTGTAACACAGTCACGTAGTCGCCCGTAACACGTATATCTCCGATGTGACATGGTAAGCACAAGGCTCCCAGAACGAGCATAAACCAATAAAAGAAGGTTCGGCTCCGGAGATCATTTTTTAAGGTTCCGTACCTCATTTGGAAAAAAATGGAACCCTTATAGGCATGGCTGGCTATGCCAGACAGGGTAGGTAGGTACTTTCAGTTACATATCACAATTCTGAATTGTGGGATCACCTTTGTTTTATAAACTGCTGCACTCTGGTTAAGTAAAACGTGAGGTCCTCATTAAATAAATGAACGCCAACATCTGCTTCTCAGTAAGTATCTGTAAACACGTCATCACGAGGCGATCATAGTCGCCTGTCAGTTTAATTAAAAAGAAGTTACATGGCCGATACAGGATGAAAGGGCTTGTTAACCTGTTGTGGACCGCATCGAGGCACAGGCTTAAGAGGTACGGCTAGGTAACTTCGTGATATTAAGTACTACCTACCTACCTACTTACCAATGAGAGAGGGGAAATGAAACTGGTACCTAGCTGTTTATATATGGTGAAGATTTTATTAAAAATGCAATTTTTTTGTCATTTTTGTTTTCAGTAGTCGAATGAGTAATGCACGGAGTAAAACATAGGTAATGGAAAGCAACATCCAATATTATACATATTTTTTTAATTTCTCTGTAGGACACTGTATATTCATAAAGAAGCTTTCTTATAGAATGCGAATTGCGATTATTGAAATCTATTCACATCTCTAGCAAGTACCTATAGATGTTAAACATAGTACCTACTTGCTAAAGATTTGAATGAAACATAGATGTTTGATTTGGCCTTTACTAGTATAGTATTATGTTATCTGTGATTTGGCTTAGCAGTGGATTATCGACCATAATATTTTCTTACTGTGACATTTTATTTCGACTATTAAATTGAAAAACTAAAGAGTTTTAGAAAGCATACTGTTTAAAAAAAATGTCGAGTGAAAATCTAAGTAGGTAATACCTAAGTCTTATGTTATCTGTGCCTAAGTATTTAAAGTCTGTTGTAAGATCACCAGCCGCTCGCTCTCTTAGCTGTGTCTGTCTGTGCTCATTATCGTGATATTTCATTGTAACGAGCAAGCGAGTACAAAGTGTTGGCTGTAGGTAGGTACTTACCTACCTTCTGTAATCCCCCGGATGAAAGTGTGGGATAAAATTGTCGTTTCTTAATTTTTCCTGACTTTGGTATGTTTTTTATCTATTTCTATCCCGCATGATCGATTTAAAATGAGATTTTATAAAAATCTTAGTAGGTAAACCTTAGGTTTGGTAAGGAGGTAGGTAAGTAGGTACTTAGAACTACATACTATTATTCTTCAAAGTCCATAATTTAATTTAATAATTATTCTTTTCCAATAACATCACAGCTTCCCAGCCCTTTGTTGAACGATCTTATGGTTTTTGAGTGGATTGGGATTTGGGAGTAATAATGGATTATTTTAGCCTACCTACCGGCATCTAGCTTATGTTGAAATCACTAAATATAACGGCCTAGCGACATCTATTGATGTGCTTTCGTAACCTAGGTAACGTACGCCCTCTTCATGATTTTAGATGAAGTAATACAGTGTAATACAGTGGCTCAGAAGAAAAATACATCTGGTTGAGGTTGACAGTTGACACTGACTTACAGTTGCGAGCGCATTTAGTTCTCTGTTTACGAAACGTAAATGTTTGGTTTGTCAAATTAATGAAATGTCCATATAAATTAGCCAATCACGTTGGGTGCTTGCATAATAAGACACACTACGTCATACATAATATTAATGACTAAAGTATGAGAACTCACTCGTTTGACTTCGTTTCGTCCGCTCGTTTTCGTACATCTCGTGTTTCTTTCAAGTTTCTGTGCAAGTTCGCGATAACAAAGTGTATTTTTAGGCGTCAGTGCAGTAAAATGACCTATACTATAATTAGTGAGACTTAATCGTTGTGAATACATAAACAAATCAACAGGCTACAGTGAGAAGCGATGTGATACTCTCCTTAGCAGTGTTCTAAGATTGTGTTCATATCGTCAAATTTCATTTAATCTATCGAGATGTCATCAAAACCAGCAAACCAGAAGAGAAGGTAAGTGTCTCTATTTACTTCATTATTTTTGGGGTCCTTGCATCCTAACCTCGACTTTTGTTACAGTCAATGAACGCTTTATGTGCATTCTGTATGATTTTTGTGTTTTCCTGCTACATCCACTGCAAAGTGTCACATCGAAGTGATAACTTTCTCTTTAGGCTTCGCTGATAAATTGACAAATAAACGAATAACTTAAACTGAGAAGCACTCTAGATACCTACAAGGCATTTATACTAAAACAAAGTTTGTTAAATTGTCAAAAACCTATCGTTGTGTATGTTTATTCCATTGAAATTGATAATATGAAATTACAAAATATTTCACATTACTGTTGGTAATTTACAGTCTAAGTGACGTCTTATATAAAGGCGACTGATTCATCATGTTCATGGTATTTTCTTAACATGGCCAGTATTTTATTCTCGCTAGTACTGCTCGAAGAAGTGGTTGTAAAAAAAAAATATATCCTAGAACATAGGTTAGTGTAAAAAAAATACTTGTAGGTAGTAATTTCTATTGGTAACCACTTGGTACCCATGAGCAGGAAAGTGAAAATATCCTTGTTCTCTCTTTCCCAATAGGCCATTTCTAAGATGGGATGATGAGGTAGTGCAAACAGCATAGAGAATGTGGATAAATCAAGCCAAAATAGAGAAAAATGGAAAAACCTTTCCAAAAAGTACACAGATTCAGACTATTATTATAAGACGAAACACATACAAAACTAGAGTAATCTCAAAAGGACTCAAAAATAATAATAATTAGTACTTGTTTTCTAATACGCAATCACTTTCCCTAAAACATATGCAGCATAGCTTTTCTCACCATACTTAAAAAAAGGTCATGTGAGTCGGACTTGCACGCTGAAGCTTCCGTACCATTACATAGGTTCAGAAAATTTTCAACCCTTAGTGTGTACCAACTAAAATAGGTACCTATTTCACAATGGCTCGCTTAGTTTACTGTATGATATTAACCATAAATATGAGTTTGCCTCATGATAACTGCACATGGTATTAGAAAATAACAATTTATGGATTATTTGCCTTTGTTAGTGTCAAAAGACCTCCATGCCTATGAATATTGTTGGTAACCCAGCAGGTTTAAAATGAACATTCAGTGGGGACTTCAGAGAAAAAGGGTTTTGACATATAAGACAGAATATAAATTTTAAATTTTATATTCTGTCTTATATGTAATCTTATATAAAACTAGGTATTTTTCACCATGCATAATGCCCATGATCATGTTGACCCATGACCCAGTGGAGACTTATAGTGATTTTTCTTTTAGAATAGGTACCTATATAGGTAACTGTCCTGAAAAGATTTTACTTGACAGGTATAGTATATTTCGCAGACGTTTCATGGTCGTAAAATATTCGTGTTTTGTTTTATCTTAACTAGGATATTATGTGATTTTTAGTTGTAGGTACCTATGTAAGTTGTTGACAGCAAATTGATTATTAAAAGATCTCAAATGACGTCAATACCTGCCACCATTATAATTGCATTGTTCCTGATGTAGTGTAAAGCCTAGAACACACTAGTACACATTTATTTCTGACACTGTATCGAGACACGGTGAATATGTTTAATTATTATTCTCTTGATTCCGATTGATACAAATATTGGGTCTCGAATCAAATCTCTCGTATCCATCGCCTTGTCGGCTTTTGCCGAGACTTCAAAGGCTTTTAAGTGGGTAGGTAAGTAACTAACCTACTAAGTATACCTTCATACAAATACCGGGATAACAAAAAAGTCAATAACAATGTTTCTTAAGAAAACAGTAGATCTAATCCATGCTTCTACATACATACCGATACATACTAATATTTTAATTGCGAAAGTAACTCTGTTTATTTATTGTTTGGCAAGGAGATAGATTATATCCTGGAGAAGAACATATTTTGTGTCAAAAAATAATCTTGATGGGGGTGAATGAGGGGCTGAAAAACCTTTTTTTAAGCAATAAAGAAATACGTGTTTCAGCATTTTTGCTAAATCATCCCTAAAAGGGGTGCAAATTATTATGAATGTAGACGAAGTAGCGGGTAATAGCTAGTGAGTACTACATAATGCAATGTCTCATAGTAGGTAATAGGTAATTAAATTTCATATGATCTGATTAGGCTAGTGGTTATTGCAATAAACTGAGACAGTTTTTAACAAATCTGTTTGTCATGAGAAAACTATTTCAGTTTTTTTTTAAATTCACTTCTGAGACTGTCACCAACTAGGTAAAATATCTAAGTAAAAGTAAGTGCACTTGTTATCGATGTCAGTGAATTCATTATCTATGCACTCACTATACCTTCAGTTCAGTATTGATAGTCTTTTAATTCCAACTCCTGAAACGACTAAACACTTAATTCTATTCCAATTTGACACTCTAAAGTCGTTGCTGCACCTTTAAAATGATTTCATAAATTTGGCTAAAAATAAATATGAACACGCTTGCAACAATATTAAAGGCGTGTTTATCTCTTGTCGAAAATGCTTAGATTACAGCGTAATGTGGAATGTAATGTTTTTCACGTAGTTTTGTCTCTGTTTCTGAAATCAACTCGAATAGCACTGATCCAGAGACTCCGTATCTGAACTTCCTCGAATAGCAATGGTCCAAAAGCCAGAAGTGTTCTGTGGTCTTTTATGGCGAGGAGTATAATGTGTGACACCTGTTACTAAAATGAACTCTTATACCATGCGGTCTGGCTAAGATTTGATCTTGGACAGTCAGTTGGAGGATCAGCTGAAGTAGAGGTATTCATCGTAGGCTTACCAGAGCAATGCACTTTCTACAGATTATGTAGTAGACATCACAACGCCTGGTAATACAATTGACGTAAAATTGATTATAAGCCCTTAAGATCACTGATTTAATAAATTTTAAAATAGGTAATTAAGTCAAGATGATTTACCAACTTTATTATTGTCTTAATTACCATCGCTATCTGTCCTACAATATTATTAATAATGGACTTCGGACCTATCTAAATAGGTAGGTACAATCAATCTGACCAGCTCGCATTAATTCTATTTCAGCTGTTACGCAAATGTATGGCAATGTATGGCATTTTATAAAGCGTATAAACAACATGTACTACACATAAAACCAGTATTATAACTGGTAAATTCATCTTAATTTGACTGGTATTGACACTGTTGACAGTGTAAACTGACCATTATCATTGGAAGCCAAGTTAAATAGGCACAGAGACAACACAGATAGGTAATACAATCCTATAAATATTAAAAATGCGAAAGTTCGTGAGGATGTTTGGATGTGTGTGGTTTAATGATGTAACGGCTCAACCAATTTCGATTAAACATAGAATACCTATACATTATACAACTTTTTATTTACGAACCACGCGAGTAAATCTGCGGGCTCAGGTTAGTTGTAAACCTTGTTCTTTTAATGTAACGTAATGCAGACTAGCGGACGAGCTTATAATTATTGTAACGGCTATCTGTTGCCATACGCGTACGTAAAAACGAATATTAAAGCTACGTGGGAATGCTCACGTTTTTTCAGGTAGGTATTGCTTAGTTCTTGAAAGAAATATCAACACATCTAACTCATTTTAATTGATCGTGGATGTTCTTTGATTTTAATTTGCTTACGTCTGGATTCTCCCACACGCAGGGGTTAAAACAACTTGGATTAGTTGAGTGAGATGCTTGAATTTTTCTTGTATTTATCGCTAGTTCTTATAAATTCATTTAGCGTTCCCTTGCTTTTGCAATCGAGCGTATCACCAACAAACATGTTTCTAAATGGTGTTTCGCCTGAGGCTATCAAGCTTGGAACTCTGATGTTTTTGTTGTCTCCTAAAGGTCGGTTCAATGTCCCCCTTTGGACCCCTATATCTTAGACATGGCATGTGCGAAGATGCTATTTTCAAAGTTGTACCTCAACGATCATCGAAGCACCAACTTTTAACAGATATCGCGAGACCTCAGTTCGGTTTGAATCGATTGCGTGAAAGGATTTGAGTAATGAGGATACTATTTTACTACCTACCTATGTACCTACTCGGATATGGAAGTAAAAATACCTAGTACATTCAAAACCCCACGTAACGGCATGATTATGATAGGTAATCGTTTTGTAACTTCAATATTTTTAGTTTGCCCCGTTAAAGGTTAAATAAAACATCGGGTTAAAATTAAACGCCGGCTGCATTCGCTACAAATAACCGCGAGGGACTAATTACGCTTCTCCAATAAACAAGAATAAACTTGAAAATAATTGAGCATTCATTCGATTTCTGGCGAGCAGATGAAACATGTACGATATCGGACATCGATAGTTACATCGATCGATAGTCCGATCATTATGCACATGCCCACATTTAGCAACTGAGTATTCCATACGTCACACACAGGTAACAAGTCCATCGCCGTTTTACGAATACTAATTACTGGTTTGTCACGATATTTTCCTTAACCGTATTAAGCACGTGTACACTGATATTTTTCGAATTGAATAACTCAACTCAACTGCACTTCGCACTGCCGGGTTTGAACCCACGACCTTCGCATCGAAAGTCAGGGCACCTCCCACTAGGCCAACACAGCTTGTAGAATTTTGTAATTTCCGGTCACACATATCATTAGTCTCGAATACTCTCGAATTTTCTACTGTATTACGTCTTTGTCTAGAAATTTCTTGAATTCCGTAATTGCCAGATGCCAGCCGCTTTTTATTTCTTTTTTTGTACTTACCTACCACCAACTAATTTGTAAACGTCAAAGACCTTCGTTCTTTTTGACTGGTCCAGATTAATATTGGATTTCAGAAGTGGTAGGTATTTTCCCAAATTGGTGTTTCTTATTCTGAAATTCAGGTTAGCTGTACATAGTCACGAACTGTAAAATAATTATCTACTATACTTTGAGTTACAACTCAAAGGTCATTAGTTGTATATGCATACTGTAGTGTTATCATTGTTGATAAGTCATTCCTAAGGGACAATTTCGATAATTAAATAGTTTTATTTTCCTGAACCTCTTTACTTTTTAAAGCTTAAAAAGTGAAATGCGAACTTTTTAGCGAGGGCACAGCGAGAAAATGTCCCTGTGGAGGTCCTCCGCCTTACAGAAGATCGCAGCCAAATAACATTATTTGTTTCAAATAGTGTTGTGTTCAAATAGGGTCGGCAACGCGTGCGTGATGCCTCTGGTATTGCAAGCGTTCATAGGCTACGGTAACTACTTACTTATCAACGGGTTTTCAATGAAACACGTTGAATTTACTGATGTCGTAGAATGTACTTTATTACCGTTATGGTGTGGATTAGGTGATTGATTACCTACATGTCCCTTTTGGGATAGCAACATTCTTTTCACAAGCAAATTTATGCAAGTAGGAGTTTCTTTCATCTACTTACCTAAGTAGGTAGAAACCTACTTGAATGGCCCTTTCTCTACTAACGGGAAAATCATTGTCCCAAGCACATTTTACTTATTTAACGATATTATCACTAAGTTTTAAAAATCAATACTGATGATATACTACTTGTTCTTAGTGGGGCCAAGCTCATTTAATTAAAAAAACCATTGTATTATGCTAAAACCATCTTTCTAAATAGGTCAAAAAACAGTCCTCTGACATGTCCCATTTCCCGAATGACTAGTATTAAGATCAATATTTTCTTCAAATAGGCTAATTTAAACAAATAATAGCAATAATATATAATACCGATAGCAAGATAACAAAATAAAACAATCATCCAAAATATATTTTTAATACTAAAAACAGGCACTCGAATGTTGTCCTCACAATTTTTAAACAGTCCTCTGGATACAAATTAAACATCTCGCCAAAAGCATACTACGCGCTACTAAATTTATTTATGTCGTGAATTGGGATGCAAACAGTGTGAAGTTCGTTTGGTAGCAAACTCAAACTAGTGGCGACCATTTTCTTTAATGTCAACTCTGCGTGTGAAGGAGGGTCACGTGTCTGGGCTGCTTGTTTGAACATTCCTCTGGTGAGTTGAACTTTAAGTGTTTTAAGTGATTATTTTATACAACAATTAGTCAGTGCTGACATAATCACTCTCTTACATTTAACAAAAATTTATTCATTTTAAGCTAAGACTATTTTATGTAAAAATAACAGTCCTCTGGCATTTTATGGCACATCTTTTGGGGTTAATAATTAGGATTTCTTTCTTATCATCATCATTATCATCCGCAGCTCGATTCGGTATATGCCCCCCTAATGTTATGTTTTTTTGACCCCCGACGCACTACACACTACTACTATATTTCTATAGCTTCTGAGATTCAAATTAAGGTTTTCTTATTTTTAGATATTGATTCGGTGATGCCACCTAAAAAACCTAAAACAAAAGAAGAAATAACGGAACAAAAACGAGTTGCGGAACGATTGAGATAACAACGGCTTAAAAATGACCCTGTAAAAAGAGAGGAGTTGAAGGAAAAAAACGTCGAGCCTACCAGAGAAAAGAAGTTAGGAATGCTTTTGTTTTGGGAAAATAGCCTGATTCAGTGTCCTCCTACTTTTCCCAGATCAGGGCCCTCTGCGAGAAGGCAACGTTTATTCCTATTGTGTATTCAAAATTGATACTTTAACAGTTTGCGATACACTATGTTTAAGTAATGGTAAATAAAACAAATACTTTATTTGATTACATTTGACAAAAATGTGTTTTTCATTTCATATAAACAGTCCTCTGTGTGGTAAAACAGTCCTCTGTCGCAAATTTTCACAAAATCGCTTATAACTCGCAAAATAAGAGAAATTTACAATTGCTTTTTGTAGATAAGTATTTCATTACTTACTACCTTTCGATAAACATACATTATTTCTTAATTTTCAAGAAATATAGGGTAGGGACAGCATTGTATGGACTAGTTTCCAGTTAGTAGAGAATGGCCCGAATACTTTTGTTAAAATATATAGGTAGATATAGATAACTCTTTATTGTAAACCACATAAAAACTTAACACATCACAATTGAATCAATAAGATATAGATATCTAACAGTGGAATACAATGGGCGGTCTTATCACTGAGAGTGATCTCTTCCAGACAAACTTACTATCTCATCACATGATGAATCCATGATGACCCTTCTTGCAAGTTTTACTCCTTTTCGCACGATCTTTGAATCTATCGTTTATATCGTCATGCCACCTGATTAGAAAACACGTTTTTACAAAATAAAGATCAAACTAGACCTTTAATAAACCACGAGTTAGTCTTTAGGATCGTTATCTACAAACAATGTATTTATCAAGTTTTTGCTACCTACTATGGATTTTATAAGCAGTTGAGATAAGAACATCTTTGTGTTATCAGTCAGTCGTTGATTTCGGTCCTCGATGGACTGTTCAGTTGTTACGTCCCCGGATTCGAGGAACCGATCGCAAAAATGCTCTTGAGTTACCCAGAAGGAATACCGCAACAGTGTCCCGTGGTGGGCGCTTTTGAGGAGACAGAATGGAATACACAGTGCCCAATGTCGAACCAGTGGTCCAAGCAGTTGGACAATGTGTGCAGTGCCAGTGTTTACAATGGAAGTTTGGTCAATAGTCCCGTGCAGTGCTATAGGAACCGACTTTACGGTGGTTCTGAGCCGAAAAACGTGATGCCTCAATATCATCCCCAAAACGTGTACCATCCTCCTCGGTATATTCAACCGCCGTTGATTCCGAACCTGCCCTGCCACCAGAATCAAGAATGGGACTACAGAAGCATGTGCTATAATGTTGATGGGCAACCCTGTCAGTATACGAATGTCGTTGATTTGGAAGACTTCATGTGAGTTCTTGGATGGTTATGTTATCATTTTAGGTCTGTGAGTACACGTTCATCTAGAGCAGATGTTCTTAAACTATGTGCAGCCACGGACCACTTCAAGAATTTTTAAAATGCCACGGACCCCCGATGAAAGTAATATTGAGGGAAAAAACTAATTTAAAAAAATCACTTTTATTGGTAATTTACTCACACTAATGCTTAATTCGCCAATATCTTTTACAAGAAATTCAGCTCTGAACACTTCCTTAGATCTCATGTCAATTAAGAATTAATTTGAGCTACTGCGGACCCCTGTCGCACTTACCCCAGTTTAAGAAACCCTGATCTAGAGTGCGTCTATATCGTTGATGATTATTTTATAACTAAATGTTCAATAGATTATTGTGTTGTACACAAACATGAAAGTTTGTTCGGTAGGCACACAGTAAAAGTTACTGCTGCAGGCATTAACTGAAGGTTATTAGTATAATCTTCATCTCTTTGCCCAAAACCTATTAAAAATTATCGTCTATCGTCTCCAAATCTTTGCCCTCTAGCTATTTTTAAACAGGCAGTAAAATTTTCCATCTCTGATTTACTACTCAGTGTTGTAGGTATATATGAATGAACACGCTATCAAACTACTTAGTATTTCAATGTGATTATGTTATGTGTTCAAAACACCACGTGTATGTTTTAACGGGTTTAAACAATGTCATCACTTTGCTGTGATATCTATCAAATTATGCTCAAAAGTCATTACCAAAATCATTGTCCTACATTTGCGCTTGGCGTTATCTAATCGGATGTTTGTCAATGTAATACGTATCTTATGCTAATTAATGTAAATTCTTAAATCGATGGCAGCAGGTTTATTTTTACCTACTTTTGTCTTATAATAAAAGGCACGTGGAGTCCTTGCCGGCCTGAATCATCGAAAGTAGGTTTATGTTTGGGAATATGCCAAAAAATCTCATACGATTATCAGCTGATCAAAGCCACGTGAATATTTTGGTGAAAACACTCTTCAGGGACTCGTGACTTTTATATAAACTTTCTTAGAAAAGAATTAGCATTAAGCTTCTATCCTGTAGAATAATAATCTAGTGTATCATTATAATAAAACAGTATGTTCACCAATATTCGATACCATAGAGTTATTTCTTAAAAACATATTTAATAGTAGATCGTAAATAACATGTCGCAACAATTTTTTAATGATAATTAGATTTAGTATGTCTGTTAATTTGTTTGTGCTAATCCCAGAAAATGATTATATGACAATTTACAAAGTATATGTTTATAGTTACCATGGTGGCAGTTTGTAAGGTGGGGTGTAAGTTTTAGGTAGGTATATTTCCATCAGATCTTCACGAAAATTAAATAAAATCACTAGCTATAAACACATGGGGTTTAAATCGATAGGTATTGAGGTCCCCCTATCCCTCTGCCAAACGATGATCACGCCCCCTCTTGATGCAACCTGTCTAGAGATTTCTAAGTCTAGCGCGTGTCGCTCAAAACACTAGCCGGTAGGTACCTACTTCGGGTTAACGATAACCTGGCCTTCCTTAAATGACCCGCTGATTATCGGGATATTTATGTTCTAACACGATAAACTCAACATACACATTTAGGTACCTATATTAGTTCCTATATAGGTTTTTTCATCCAAAAATATATTTAATAAATTACTTAATTAAAGAATTTTCCTTATTTTTTCATAATTACCAGTGAAGGAAAAGTGTAGAAGTTAAGCGCGGTATGGGCATCCCATGAGAAGGGTATGAATGTGTATGAATATGGGAAAGGAAAGGCCAATGAAAAGATGGATGGATTGTATAAAAGATGACATGAGTAAGAAAGAAGTCAGTGCGGGGATGGTGGCTCACAGAAGAAGTTGGGACAAGATACAATATGTAATGGCGACTCCACATATTGCGAAACAAGGGCAGGAATTTAATGAGTCACAGACTGGATTCTTGTCATTACTTATCCTAGTTTTCAAGTTGCAAGAAATGACTTCGATTATTTTCTACGCAGTTGTAATTTATTGCAGTAACCTGTCTGTAAGTAAACTAGCTGACCCGCCCGCGACTTCCTTCGCCGTATTCTACCTTGACTCTTGTAAATACCTAATAGTCTATCAGAATATCACGTCGGCATTGGGATCAATTGTTTATTAATCGCATTATAATTGTCTTCATAACACTAAAATAATTATAAACTACGAGGAAATATTGGTCTATTTTTGGTGTCTTTTGTTTACACTACCAAAAATATTCTTACGTGACAAATACTTTTATAACAGTTAGGGCAAAAAGCGCTGATACCATTGCATTTGAATGACAAAAGAACTACTCGTGGATATCATAAGAGGTGATTATGGGAAAAAGCGAGGGGATGGGCAGCTGCACCTCTTCTGCGCTCGCCAACCAGCGTGCCCAGCTAGGTGAGTATGGGAAATTTCCTCGCACGTGATAGGAAGTCGTGTAAATCTGCGGAGGGGGTCGATGTTCAGCAGTCGACTTCCAACGGCTGGAATGATGATTCTTCAGCTAAGCCATCACGACCACCAAATCTTAGTTAGACTCAAAAAATATCATTGTCTTTGTGCGACCAGAATATAACATGTTTGAACTCACTATTATTTCATAAGCATTCAAATCGGAGAAAAGTTTGCTTATTAAATAATAGTGAGTTATTAGTTAGATACCTAATAGTGATGGAGTTCATGAAGAAAATTCTCATCCTTACCTGGAAATTTAAGATTTGCGTTCTTTTAAATCGATAATCGATAATTTTTCTTCGAACAAAAAAATTGATCGGTGTTGTTGTTTCTAAGAACAATTTGTCTTTATTATTGAGAAGCTGACAATTGACCAGTAATATCTTTCTATAATCTGTCTTTAAAATGTACGTGATGTGATAACAAACCAACAAAGTTTTTTTCGACACGTGAACAAAAATAATCCTTACACCTACTGAATAAAGTCACTTTGTCATTTGAGTTTCACTTTTAGGGGCTTGCGATATCTTTGAGCTATATACAGGGTGAGTTTTTTTTCAGGGCCACTTAGGCGAAATCGGAAACCGTGAGAGTAATCGAAAAGTGATGTTAGGAGTTACGGGCTCGATTTTGAAAAAAATAAGATCAGCATTATAAAAAGTTGAAATTTTTTTACGGCCTAAGTGGCCCTGAAAAAAAACTCGTCGCACGCCCTCAAATGTCAAACTAAACATTGTAAGGATCGTTTTGAAATGAATTCTAATTGACATATTTTGCCGTTTGAAGCCGTTTGAACACGGCTTAATATTGGGTAAAATTTGTTTGTTTGTAGGTATATGTAGTGGATAAACTCTGGAACTAGAACCGATTCTGAAAATTCTTTCACTGATAGAAAGCGCATTTCTATTGACATATCGCACGCCGTTTGAACGCGGCTTTAGTGTAAATGACACGTCCAGTGAGGAGAGTGAACTCAAGGGGGCTACATCGTCCGTCACGTATTGCAGAACTTACACAATTGGTAGACGGGAACGCGATTATTTTTGCAATCAGAACCAATTGCCGGTCATTCTTGGATCTATAAAATGAACTACTCATTCGTCTAGCATTGGCCTCAAAACTTGTTCTCTCTAGAAGTGTTTGTTACTTAACCTTTGTTAATTCCGATAAAGTTATCTCTGTCAGACAGTATCTCAGCCTTTCAGTTGTTTCTTTACTTACTTACCTTATACATAGCAATATAATCGCAAGTTTACAATAAAGTTTCTTTGTCTCAGCGTACTCCTGTCAGCCACCACTAGTCTAGAGTGCTGTATTTCTACTAGGAAACAATAGTGGGCAACTTTATATGGGAGCTGGCCCAAGAGCGGCCACGATTGACACATATGTCAAATGAAAGGGTAAATGTAGTCTTTAGGTATGCTGAAGGGCATCCATCTGTCCCAGTGATTTCGAGTTATAGTCGAATGATTGTATTTTTTTTTGCTTCTTTTTCATAGTGTATGACCATAGTATGGCCTTCCCGAGGGGCTTTGTAAATGGGTTGCTTTTTATCTGGGCGAAGAATCAAGGCAATGAGCAGTGCTTAGATTCGAAGCCAATTAACGCTGGTGTTGAAAATATACCCCGAACATGATCCTCTCAAAAACCTTTCCATAACAACAGTTTTCAAACGTTTATCAATTGTAGATTACATGAACGTTTTATTTCAATTTATTTTCATTTCAATGTCATGAGATAAGTATTCTGATTTCCTTAAAAATATAGTTATCATCATGAGTTTCACTCATGCAATCATATGAATATGGGTATGGCTTACATGGCTGTTTACAAAACATTTTCCAACCACCATTTTCAAAAGACCTGTTGTGTTCTTGATAACAAATAATAATGCATAGTCAATAGGTCAACACTCAACGTCAATAAAGACGGTCAATTGCTAGTAGAACTAGTGCCCTGAAGCTTTCGTACCATTACACTGAGTCGAGAAATCGTGATCCCATGCGTATAAAGAGACAAACTTATATATGCATAAATTACGGTAAGATTATTAACAGCAAATTTAAGTTTAGAAATAAATCTCAGCTCGATACACTTGTTGACCGCAAAAACGTCCAAGCTGTAAATTATTTTTGTATCGTCCTTTTCGAGTTTCTGTCTTTCAGTTTTACTACAAACTTCGACATATTTACATAGATACATAAAGTCACGCCTATTTCCCAGAGGGGTAGGCAGAGACCACGGCTTTCCACTTGCTACGATCCCGACATACCTCTTTTGCTTCATTCACTCTCATCAAATTCCTCATTCACGCTCGTCGGTTTAGGTTACTCTTGACCTGGCCTTTTTCCAAAACATCACCGATTTGGTCACTAAACGTACGCCTAGGTCTTCCCCTTCCAACGGTCCTATGGTTGGTGGAGATCCTACAGGACGTGTAGAGAGAGAGTGCAGAGTTGTTATTTACAGGTGTATAATATTTACAATAGGTACATGGTATTTACAGAGAATAATAGAAGATTTAGGAAACACGATAGCACAAGACCAGAGTAAAAGTAAAAGGTAGTCTGACAGACCGTCGTCCGTCCGAATCAACAACTCGTTCTATTCTTCGTCGCTATGCCAACTGAGAGGTATTTGAATTTGGCGGCGACGGAGTGATAGTGGTGGCGTAGCTCGCCACATATTCCCCCTGGCCAGACCGTGACTACGGTCGATAGAAGTCGGGAAAGTGAACTCTCCTGCCGCTCCGAGTTCTCTTCTCTTCAGAGGCTGTAGTAGTAGGAGGAGCTGCAGGCTTCGGTGTCGGTGGACTTAGTGAGGTAGGATCTGTGGTCGTCTGTGATTTCAGTAGATGTGCTTCTTTCGACATGTATGCTGGTTTCAACCTGTCGACACTGACGTTGACTATCTTGCCATTGACGTCAAGGGTGAAGAACTTAGGTTGCCTTTCAATAACCTTGTAAGGTCCAGCGTAAGGTGGTTCGAGTGAGCGACGCACGTGATCTCGACGTAGGAATACATGAGATGAGTTGTTCAGATCACGCGGGTAGTAGAAGGGTGACGTAGAGTGCCACGAAGTAGGTCTTGGTGTAAGTTTCTGAATATGCGAACGAAGACGGGCTGCATATTGAGTGACGTCCGCTGTGGTGCAGTCTTCGGATGGAGAAAGAAACTGACCAGGTAAGCGCAAGGGTTCGCCGTACACCAGCTCGGCTGCCGACGTCTTAAGATCGTCCTTCCATGCACTGCGGATGCCAAGCAAGACGAGTGGAAGGGCTTCAGTCCATGTTGATGAAGTGTGACACATGATTGCTGCCTTCAGCTGTCGGTGGAGACGCTCGACGATGCCGTTCGCAGCAGGATGGTAAGCAGTGGTGCGGAAGTGGCGCGCACCGATGAGAGCAGTGAGAGACTTGAAAAGGTGGCTCTCAAACTGGCGTCCTTGATCGGTAGTCACACGATCTGGGCATCCGAATCGTGCTATCCAACCGGATACAAGGGCAGCAGCGCATGTTTCGGCTGTTATATCTTTCAGTGGAATAGCCTCAGGCCATCGCGTAAATCTATCGATGACGGTGAGACAATACCTGTAATCAGAAGATAAGGGTAACGGACCGATGAGGTCGAGGTGTATGTGAGAAAACCTCGATGAAGGGGTGAGAAATGATGATAATGGTGATTTGGTGTGTCGAGTGACTTTGCTTGACTGGCATTGTAAGCATTGTCTAGACCACTCTCTACAATCTTTGCGGATCCCTGGCCATACAAATCTTTGTGTAACCAGTCGCACTGTAGCTGAACATCCAGGGTGATGAAGTCCATGAAGCATCTGGAAAACTTGTTTTCGGAGTTCAGGTGAGATGTAAGGTCGAGGTGGTTTAACAGAAGTATCGCAATAGATTTTTATGTCGCTATCCATAGCTTTAATCTTTCTGAGTTTAAGGGCGGAGCCGTGGAGTATCAGATCTTGCAGTTCTGAGTCTGAATTCTGAAATCGTGCAAGAGCTGTGTAGTCGATTGTAGAAATCTCCTCCACTCGAGAAAAGGCGTCAGCGACCACGTTGTCCTTCCCAGGTATGTAGCGTATATCGGTTGTAAATTGAGCAATGAAGTCTAAGTGTCGATATTGCCTTGGGGAACATTTCTCTTTATTCGTAGAGAACGCGTAAGTAAGCGGCTTGTGGTCGGTAAATATTGTGAAGTTACGGGCTTCCACCATGTGTCTGAAGTATTTGATAGCTTCATAGATTGCTAAGAGTTCTCTATCATAGGGGCTATATTTCTTCTGAGCGCTGTTTAATTTGTGAGAGAAGAAAGCAAGGGGTTGCCAGTCTGCATCTTTGCGTTGCTGGAGAACAGCACCGAGTGCTATATCAGAAGCGTCTGTAACTATGGATAGTTCTGCTTCCACGTCTGGGTGAACGAGTAGGGTAGCTTCAGAGAGGGATGTTTTGCAGTCTTCAAATGCTCTCATTAGATCTGCCGTCATCTCTATTGGATGAGAACCTTTGACTTTTGGGCCAGATAGTAAGGAGTTCAATGGCGCTTGAAGGTGAGCTGCGTTTGGTATGAATCTACGGTAGAAGTTCAATACTCCAAGGAAACGTCTCAGCTCTTTCACCGTCTTGGGAGTGGTATATTCTTTGACAGCTTGAACTTTGGCATCGAGCGGGCGGGTTCCCTTAGCAGAAACTTGATAACCTAAGAAGGTAACCTGAGATTGTCCAAGCACGCACTTCGAGGTATTCACTAGTATTCCGTACTGTTTTAAACGCTCGAATAATAGACGCAGATGTTTCTTGTGCTCTTCCAGTGATGATGAAAATACCAAAATGTCGTCAATATATCCGTAACAAAAATCCAAGCCAAAGAGTACCTCATCGATGAACCTCTGGAAGGTCTGGGCAGCATTGCGAAGCCCGAAGCTCATGAAAGGAAAGTCAAAAAGCCCGAAAGGTGTAGTAATTGCACTTTTGGGTATGTCGTCGGGATTCATGCTGATCTGGTTGTAGGCTTTCACGAGGTCTATTGTCGAAAATACGCAACATCCGGACAGTTGGTAAGCAAAATCTTGTATGTGACGGATGGGATACCTGTCGGGAATAGTCCTGGCGTTGAGAGCGCGATAATCACCGCAGGGTCTCCAGCTGTCGTCCTTCTTTTTCACCATATGAAGTGCAGACGACCAAGGACTTTCCGATCGTTTGGCTGTGCCGTTTGCTTGCATTTCGTCGAACACTTTTTTTGCAGCGTTGAAACGAGCTAGGTCGAGACGTCTTGGCTTACAAGAAACTGGAGGGCCTGGTGTGGTTCTGATGAAATGAAGAGTGTTATGTTTAGGAGTGGATCTCACACCAGCCGGTCGCGTGATTTCAGGATATTCGGATACAATTTTGTGATATTCAGACTCGCCTGTTATTGTTTTTACGGATAAACAATCGATATATGAATTGCAGTGAATGGCTTTTACAGAGAGTGAAGTGACGTTGTCAATCAAGCGTTGATGTTTACAGTCGACGAGCAAACCATAAAAACTCAAAAAGTCTACGCCGATTATAGGTTTACTAACGTCAGCGATTGTAAAACTCCATCGAAAATCTCGTCGGAGGCCTAGGTTGAGCTGTAGGTTGATAGGTCCGTAAGTATGAATCACTGTGTTGTTTGCAGCTAGTAGGTCAAACTTCGATTTAGGGCAGGACGTCTTGATAACTGATCGCGGGAAAACACACAAGTCAGAACCAGTGTCCACTAGGAACTGCATTTTCGACGCGTAGTCGGTTACAAATAGACGGCCTGATGATGAAGAAGGGCAGTCGTTGGCCGCTACATGCGACCGCCCTGAGAGTTTTCCGCCTTGAAAGTACAGGGCTGCTTGCACTTTATCGCCTCTGATCCGTAGGTGAAGTGGTAGAAACAGTGTGGATGGTCCGGAGGTGGTTGTTTCGGTCGTGAGCGTGAGCGAGAGCGAAATCGGTTGTTTCCTCTTCTTGGTGTTCTTGAGCGTGACCGTGACCGTGCTCCTTTAGCTACCTGTTCCGTGAGCATAGCTACCTGCTTCGTTAGTTCTCGGACTTGAGTTAGCAAACCATCTTCTTCTTCTTGCAAAAAAAATGGTACCTTGACCGCATCTCGCAGTTCTTCCGACCCGCCGAACTCGGAGCTCCAGAACTCGGCGTCCTGAAAATCTTCACCAGCCTTCGACATGATCACGTCGGTGGTCACCAGTTATGGTTGGTGGAGATCCTACAGGACGTGTAGAGAGAGAGTGCAGAGTTGTTATTTACAGGTGTATAATATTTACAATAGGTACATGGTATTTACAGAGAATAATAGAAGATTTAGGAAACACGATACAGCACAAGACCAGAGTAAAAGTAAAAGGTAGTCTGACAGACCGTCGTCCGTCCGAATCAACAACTCGTTCTATTCTTCGTCGCTATGCCAACTGAGAGGTATTTGAATTTGGCGGCGACGGAGTGATAGTGGTGGCGTAGCTCGCCACAGTCCCATTCACACTCTCCCTAAACACCTGTTTCGTCAATCTTCTTTCGTTCATCCTCTCTACATGATCAAACCATCTCAGCATACCTTTCTCAATCCTCATCACTACGTCTTCTTTCACTCCACAACGATCTCTTATCACACTGTTCCTCACTCTATCTTTCAAAGTTACACCACACATACTTCGCAAAGCTCTCATTTCCAATGCATTTATCCTACTTTGATTCTTTTTCTGCCATACCCAACATTCACTTCCAAACATTATTCGGCATATTTCATATTCATATTCTAGAATTAGGGGTTTTACATAACGCGCGTCGATCGTTTAACGCGAATTGTTTTTAAGGCTGGCTGGCTCCTATTCCACATTAAATTGTTCCTCAATACGTTGCAAACAATGTAGTGTGTTCTTATCAGTGGCATGGCGGCATCGGCAGTATTGGTTACACCGAAACTTATCGTCGCTTGTTTGTTTGTTTAATATTGGGGTTTATAATAATTTGGTTGAATTTTTGGACCTAGACCTTAGATTTTTTAGACCTTTTGGACCTTTGGCTACGTTAAGTGTTAAGAACAGGAGGGCGCTTTGTGCAGAGTCCGTCTGGTGAACCTCGCCACCTTGCCTATAATTCTGCTGCCAAGATGCTTGCAATGATGTGTTCTGCTTGGAAGGGTGTGGTAGTCGGTGAAATTACAAGCACATGAGACTTACCAATCATCGTCTTCCGGCCGAAATCACTAGCGCTCCATCGACACAATCCTTTAAAAATAAGCTTAAGAAATGGCTTTTAGAGCAGTCCTTTTACGACTGTGATGAGCTTACCTCTGTAAATCCTACCTAATTTTGGTATGTATAGATAGTTGGTAGGTAATTCCCAAATTCAATGTATAAATTTAATCTAATTATAATTAATTCATAATTGATTTTTATTTTTATTTCTTTAATATGAGTGTGAATCTTACTTTATTTATTTCTTGTCTTAATTATGATTGTGTTCATTTTGACATCAATATTATATTATTATATTTAATCGATTATTGATAATTATTATGCTATGTAAGGATTACAGTATATAAATCTGTGTTTGACATGTAACTATTATCCGTTATTAATAAATGAACTATGAACTATAATCCATGTCGCAGGGGTCAGCAACGCGTGTGATGCTTCTGGTATTGCAAGCGTTCATACTAACAGGTGAGCAGTATGCTTATTTGCCACCTTTTTAAAAGAAACAGCATTATATATTACAGAAAATAACAGCGTTATGGTTCTTCAATTATCTGTCTAAAAGCTATACACTAATTTGCAATAACTACAAAGCATCGGCAGTCGCTACTTTTCCTGATGATGTTTTTATTTAACATAGCAGTATGAAGTCATTTTTGCATTTATACTTGTTCTAAGAATAAGTCTTCATTGTTATTTTTGCAATTACTCTTAGAAATAATTTATTAGTAGCCTTCTAGGCTACTAATAATCTTGGAATACTTACCTGGAATCAAATGTTATTAAAACATTTATTAACATTTTTCGTATTTTTACCTCGCTTCAATCTTACACTTGAGTCTTGTCTCGTCGAACGAGCATCAAATGCCTCTAATCGATTGATGTTTTTTGTTTAAACGACCCATGGTTTTACAATGTCATCGAACCCGTCCCATTCTTGTTCTCAGGTTTTATTTAGGTAACTAATTAATCGTTTACTTTAGCTGCTATCACTTCCTCTGGCTTATGCTACGTGCCAAACTTATTATCATGTAATTGATTGATTTCCAAAATTCGCTTAAGTACAAATTTTTATTTTCTACCTATATGTAAATAAGCGTTTTGTTCTAAATTGCTTGCCCATTTTTTAAGACCAGCCAAAAGCCCTGTGTGTTAACTCACACGGATGTTTTGTATTTTTGATAGCTAGGTACTGTCCTAATTAGAATTAAAATATAATTTCACACGCACACATCATTAAATTTTCTATAGCTCTTCCTACTCTGCCTGGCCTGTATCACTCCAAATCGGCTTATGGAACAATGAGCTCTACTGAGAGGCCATAATATTCATATTCTAAATGACGATGGATGCAGGCAATGGAACTTGAATTCCTGTTCTGTTCAAGAGCATTGCTTTGTCACAATTTTGAACTCTATTGTTTCGGTATATCTACTCAATAATGTCTAGTAGATATGTAATCTTACTTATCCTACTATCGTGAGAATGTTTGTATGTTTATGGTTCAATCCGCTGTAACGTCTCAACAGATTTCGATTAAACATGGAATATGTAGAGTTCTTTACCTAGAATAGCATTAAGGCTACTTTTTATCTAAGTACCACGCCGAAGCCGCGGGCTCAAGCTAGTATTCATACTAATATGTACATATGTACAGGCTGGAGTGAAACGCTGTGCGTCTTTACTTTTATTTCTTCTGTTGCTCTAACTCTAACGTGGCTAGTTGGCTACCTTTAATAATGCTGCGCACGTACTATCTAAGCCCGACTTGCGTCAATTGTGTAGTCAATTCAATGCATGTTCGTTCGACATTCTCACCGATCCATTGTAGCATCTATCATTATGAAACATAGTCGGTGAAGTTTAATGAAATTTATATACAGTATATGTAGAGCCGGCCGGCATACAGCGATTTATGCTAAAGCTGTACAAAAGCTCCATAACTAATCCCCTTATTTATAATCAGCAACTTTATCGGCTCGATAACTAAAGAAAGAGGAGGACATACTTTTATCAAGTCGGTAAAGTTAGTGATTATGAATAGAGGGAAAGAAAGGCGGGTTTTTGAAAGAGAGACATCAACTCACTAGTTCACTTATTCGTAAGAAGTTGCAAAGTGATGCTTGTGATTTTATTGAATCAACGCACAGCCTTATCTGAGCGTGCTTGAAACCCGAGGCGGGCATATTTCTCCGTTTGAATTGATTCAACTCGGTTGCAGTTGTAAGAAAATAAAATATAGTAGCATATTTTTTACCCAAAATGTATAAAGATGGCAAACTGGCGCCGATAACGAGCTAGGCAATTTCTCTAGCCCCAAATTTTCCTTGCGTAATAAACGATAATGGCAACATTTTTGTTAAGAACAGCTACCTCTCGACTAGTACCTAATCTTTGTTTGGAACCAAGAGCTTCGTCCCAGAACTAGTCAAACAACTCTACAAACTACTTAAGGTTGGACAATGCATTTGTGACGCATTTCTAAAATACTCAATTTAGAACAAGCGATAAAATGGTCACTAATGACAAATTAATGGACTAAATATTTTGTTATTACCTCCACATCATCGCTTCGTCGAGCAGCGTTGCCTTGTGACGTGTGTGTATATTTGTGTGGAGTATTTATATTTTTATGCAGCGTCCCGATTTTGTGTGATCGTAAAAATGTGCCTCCCGGGTGTTCCAGATTTGATCGAGCACAATCTTTGTTCGGTTAAGAAAAGGTATTATGGACAGTGGTCTATTATTATATTCGCGACCGCGGTGGCGTACGGGCCCGTCTGAGACGCAATGGGTGCGGGTTCGATTCCCGCTACGGTCTAATGTTTGCAAGATCTGGTTATATTTGTTCCGGGTCTGGGTGTTGTGGTACAATGGTACTCGTAGTTTCTGATACCCACAAGTCGCAAGTTATCGAGTCGGTAAAGTCAGTAAGTAATGATGAAAAAGGGGATTAATATATAAGTAAACTAGCTTACGTCCGCAGCTTCGTGCTGGCAACTTGGATAAAAAGTAGCCATGCTATTCTAGGTAAAGATCTGTCTGTTCAAGTTTCATAGAAATCGGGTGAGCCGTTACGGCGTTATTGAACAATAAAAATTCGCATTTCTAACATTAGTAGGGTAATGCCACCATAACGGTATTTACTTACATCGGCAATTTCTTCGTTATCTTAAACATAATTATATTTGAATTAAATGATCGCAAAACAAATATCTCTCTTAACTAAAGCCACATTAAACCTACAGAAGCTAGTAGACCTACAATTATTTAGCTATTAATATGGGGCTAACAACATTCTACTCTGTAATTAACTGCAACGTACATTAGGTACAAGAAGAACAATTAGGACTTACTACGTATTACGAATGTCTAGAATCGAATAGCAAAACTAAGCCCTTTTAAAAAAACGTGGAATAGAAATAAAAGTATGTATGTATAAGTATACCGATTGGTGATCTGTCCCAGAGAAACGTGACAAAAGGGGGATGGCTAAAGCAGCTTGATTTATAAGTTTCTGGTGAGCTGGGGTGTGATTCGGTGCATGCTCGACGATTCGGCCATTCATTGTCGCACAGGACTGCGCAACTCGTGCCTAGTTGGATGGCTAAAGCATAGGATCGTGTAATCTGCAGGATGGGGGAGGCTTAATCCTTGCAGTAGGATAATAATGGCTTGAATCAGAAAATAATACCTAGTTATGGTTCTTTGTAAATTGACTTGAAGTTTCAAATTCGATCAATGACAAAAATAATCTACCTCTTTATTATTCAGATAAGACTAAACAGGCAGGAAGTAGGTATGAAATGAACTGGTCGCGATTTGAATTTCTACTATAAAAGATAGTATTTTGAATGTGTCCCATCTCTTCCAGGAATAATGAGAAACGCAAGGAGAAATCGCGCGTCGCAGCTAGGTGCCGTCGCACCAAGGAGATGCAGATCTTCTCTGAGCTGACTGCCGCGCTGCCAGCGAAGAAGGAGGATGTAGAACAGTTGGACAAGGCTTCAGTGATGCGCCTGGCTATTTCATATCTGCGCGTCAGGGATGTCGTTTCTATGCGTGAGTATTTTTAACAAACTTTTAAGCACCTTCCATTTTTGGTGACTACTACATCATTTGAAAGTAGCGCCAGTGACGGAAAAGTTGAGAAGTAATAGGTTAGCATGGTATGGGCATGTCATGAGGAGGGATGAAAGTCATGTAACGAGAAGAGCGTTAGGTATGAATGTGGATGGATATAAGACTAGAGGAAGGCCGAAGAAAAGATGAATGGATTGTATTAAAGATGACATGAGTAAGAAAGATGTGAGTGCGGAGATGACGGCTAACAGAAGAGAGTGGAAGAAGAAAACATGTTGTGCAGACCCCACATAATGTGGGACAAGGGCAGGAAGAAGAAGAAGAAGACATCATTTGGTGACTATAAATAGGCACCTTTTATAATACAAAATATGGATTTTATTAAGTTTAAGAAAATATGGGCTATAATTGCTCTCAAACGGTGACTGAAAACATTGTAAGAAAACCGGCATGTCCTGAATCCTCAAATTTCAAAGACATGTGACTTTGCACGAAAAAATGCTCCACCTTTATTCTTTGACCACGATTGTAGTTTTCCAATTAACCAACGCTCATTGGCCCTTTTCAGGACCACCTTGCCCTTAACCTGTCACTGACCTAATCCAAGATTATAGGGAAAGAACCAGTGGTACGAGAACAAGGAAAGAAAATTGAGCCTTATCTATAGAGCCAAAGAATAATAACTAAAATAAAGTGATAATCTCCAAGTCAGACTTAATAACGTTTTGATAAGTGCTCCAATATGTAATTAATTACTGGAAAATATTGACTTTATTATAAGATAAAGCAATTTAATGTAGGTATTGTTAAGGATTGTGACAATTCATTGTTTTAAGGTTAAGTTGAAATTTTGTATAGGACTGTCTTTACTGGGATTTTATCTTTGAAAAGTAATGTTCATAACTTTTAGTCGATAGCATTGGCCATCATCACTTTTCATCTATGATGTCCGTATAGGCCCTCAGATTTCCAGAGCGACTGCCTATCATGTAATGGGGATAATTTGCCCATACTCACCCAAGCTGGGTACGCGAGTTCGCGAGACATCGTTGTTAAAATAGGGGACGCTGCTGACCATCCCGTAGCTTTTTTCCCTTAGGCGCCTGCTACGACATCCACATGTAGACATGGCGAGACCACATGTGGACCTATTCTTCAGTTGGGAATACTACGGCCAGCAGTGGTAGTGGCAATAAATCAGTTTTGTCTATACAAAACACTATTCCTAGAAACCTCTACCTAAAAAAGGAAATTGGCAAACGCGTGTTTTATGAAGACGCTTAGAAAATTGTGTGTAGGCGCCACCTAACCGCAAGTTTTCGATATTATTTTGGAAATGAGACTGGTGCATCAGGAAATCTCCTACGCACTAACTCCTCACACACATGCATACAGACACACACACACATTTATATATTCACCAGTTTATGTAAGTAAAGCACGTACCGTAAGCTCACGTTAAAACCGAAAGACGTCACTGATGCTAAATCTTTATCAGTGACTATTTTTGCATTGAATTGTCCATAATTTTTTTTTAAACGGACGTCTTGACTGCATTTTTTCGGACTTAGAATAAATATATCCATTTTAATTGCATTGCAACTTTAAATTGTATTTCTGTATGGATCTGTCTGAAATAAATGAACTTATTATTATTATATTATTAATGCGTCTGCGAACCTATAACTACCACCTATACTAACTAAAACTTCCTCATGAATCACTCCGTCCATTGCTGAAAACCGCATCGAATTCCGTTCTTTTTATAATATGGTTGTGATGATTTCGTTATTTGCAGTGCCCGAACCGGAGACGGATCAGCCGAAGATAAAAGATCCAAAGGGCATGGAAGAGATATCGTCAGAGCTGTCCTATATGCAAGCTTTGGATGGCTTCGTGCTGGTGATCTCCCAGCAAGGAGACATCGTGTACTGCAGTGAAAACATCGCCGACCATCTTGGTGTTTCCCAGGTAAGAAATCAATTTTTATGATGGTCGTACATCATGAGTGAGGTGATGGTTATATTTTGAGTGAAGGTATATTTTTGGACTGATTATAAAAAAAGAGGTTCTCAATTCGGACGCATAGAAAACCAGATGCGAACGGCAAGTGTACCTTTAACACACATTCATAATATTATTTATTTATTTATTAAGCCTCGCGTATACATACGCGAGACTGCGCTACAAACGCGCAGGGTCGTAGGTACGGATACCTTTGTCCACCCCTTTCCCGATAATACGACGTGATGCTCTCACGCGTCTGACGGTAGTATCGACGCATGATATCATATCGCACTGTAAAAATCGCACTGCTTAAACGCCTGTATCGCGTTTCATCTGGGTTGGTATCGATCTGCAAACAATCTGCTACTCACGCGCTGTAAACGCGCAAAACGTCGTGTGCATAGTCCATGCAACCTCATCATCAAAACAATCCATTAACAGAGCATCAACACCCTACAACTATCAATAACAATTTCGATTCAAAGACTTTGTTCCTCATCTACTGTTACTTGCTGAAATAGTTTGATCAAATTTTTTTATTGTATCAACTACGAATACCTATTTAAGTTGACGATATTAAAATAAACGAAATCGGAGAAGCACTCAGAACATTTCCTTAACTTTCATTTATCTTTATTTATCTTATTTATCTAACTTAGGTTATGTACATTGTTAAAATATATAGATACTAGCTTCCGCCCGCGGCTTCGCTCGCGTGGTACCTACGAGGATAAAAAGTAGCCTATGTACTATTCCAGACTGTAATCTATCTCTGTGTCTTTAATTTCATCCAATTCCAATGCGTTCTAGCGCGATTGAGTCAGAAACTTCCATCCATCCAATCTTTCGCGTTTATAATAGTACTATCTTTCGTCAGCGGCTTCGCTCGTATGGTACCTACATAAAAAGTAGCCTCAATGCTATGCAATGTATAGAACTCTTATCTATTCCAAGTTTCATCGAAATCGGTTGAGCTGTTCCGGCGTGATTGAACCACAAACATCCAAACATCCTCACAAACTTTTTCATTTTTAATATTAGTAGGATTAGTATGATAGAAGTACCTACTCACAATACAAGTAGCAATCTCCTCCGAGAAGATTTGTCATAATAATGACTTGGCAAAAAATGAGTAGGACAAAGCCTAAGTCATACTATGTAAAAGTCCTAATATGAATAACTGTGCAAATTGTTGAACAAACCACTTAGCTATGTCCTAATAAGAGAAGCTTGAATTAGCTATTTGCACAAATCGAAGACCATTTCACTTTGTTTGCTCAAATTTTGCATGACAAGGCATCGTACGACTATTTCGTAATATCATAAGTCATAGAAAAAACTATCTACTGAATCGTTTACCCAATAAAAATTAGAATTATGGAATCTGGGCACGTGTTACAATTTTGCTTTTATGTCTGGATGGTTCTTGTGATGTGAGCTATAAGGACTAAATTTGTTTAAGTCCCAACACCTAAGTTAAATAAAACGTAAATAAAAAATATAATAAAAACTAAAACGAGTTGAGGAGAAAATGAGTTTTTGAGACCATACAAAACAGAAGATGAAAAATGATTGGACATTTATTATAAAAGAACATTAAAGAACTTCTTAAAGAACATTAATGAAGCAAAGGTAGAAGGAAAACGGGGAAGAGGAAGACCAAGAAGCTACATTCTGAGCAAGATAAAAGAGAAGATTGCCGTCATGTCGTATAAAGGGGTGAAGGAGCATTGGAAAGATCAGAATGAAGGAATTGCATCATTAAACCGACCAGAGTTAAGCTCTTAAATTTCATAAAATAATATAATTATTATTGAATAAGTAGTTGATTTAATTAAGTTAAGTTTTTTATTTAGTTGAATAAATAAATGATCCATTATTGAGTCTAGTGTATGACGTAGTCGTAAAGTCTTCATGGAGTTATCCCATGAAGAGTTGAGGATAATGGACACGTAGTGCATTGCAACATATTTTGCAACATCTTTTTGACTGTAAACTTATAGAATTATAATTGTTTATTATCCTCGTATGATGTAAAGATGTGTGTCATAAATAAGTGAATGTGCTCTTAATTAATTATCGTGGTAATGGTGCAATTTCCCTGATAGTACAGTCGCTTGCACTAAAAATGTTTAATCAGGACCATAGCAAGTGGATAGCCATGGTCTCTGCTTACCCCTCCGGGAAGCAGGTTTGATTTTATGTATGCTAACTAACTTTTTTATTTTTTTTACAGACGAAGATAGTTAGTACACAGTAAAGTTGAAATGCGCACATGTTGATGCTTTTTTCAGCTATATTTTTGGCAATAAAATCATTCAGTAAATTATGAAATGTAGAGGTAGGTACATCTATGTGCAGGCGACTGTATTTACTCGTAACCTTATATGGGATGTTAGCAAAGGCTTGGACTTGGGATTTCTAGTAAGTCAAATGTTAGCTACTGCAAAATGTTGGGACGTGCCTCTGTCTACCATATATATCTTCATTCTTCATCGCCAGGAGAACTGACGAGGATGTCTACCATGTTTGGGGATTGTAGTCTTTTGTCCATCACCAAAATAGACTAAAATATTTTTTTTTATCTTACCGATGTTCACTTTTCCTTCTTTTTGAACTCTAGCTAAAGTTACCCTCTTTAAAAGTTAAAAGTGGAATAAATTCCTTCCGGTGACCGCAAGCGGCATGGCGTAATCTACAAAAATAATAAACACCCAACAGGCATTATACCTACATAATCTGTTTCCCCCACACTAATACATGCATTTGCAGTATAATTTTAGGAACAGTCAGTATGCGCTACTTACATAAATTTCCAAGAACAGGAAAAACTACTTTAATTATATAGCGATTTACTTTGCCGTTCTGATAGTTGGCTTGAAGCTAGCAAAAAAGGTGTTTACAAATCGCACGATGGTCAAAATGCTATTCGTATTTATCCATTATTAGAATCCTTCTACAAGGTGATTTATAACATGTATACCATCCCGAAAGGGGGTTATTCTATAAACGAAAATAAATAATATTAGCGAAAAAAAACATCAATATTTTCCCTTTGTTTTATTTTATTTTTTTGCACAAACTTTCTAAAATTAAATGAGTTTGGTATTTTTATCGTCTTTAGAACTAATATCTAAACGTACAAGAAGTTCGGAATCAAGATTGCTATCTAAAACAGCTGATTCATTGAGTTTGACCTGATTTGACCCCAAAACAGCAGATTTTTGCATAGAGTTTTTTCAATGAAAAATGTCGAATTTCTAAAAGTCGTAGAACAAACTTTATTGCCAATTGGGTGTAGAATAAGCCCCTTTCGGGATGTAATACATATTATCAATCACCTAGTATAGAAGATTCGTAGTCTTAAGTTGTAGTAAATATAATAACCTAATACTTATCAACTTCATCAACCATTTTGGAAATCTGAAATTATTTTGCCCACTGCCAGTTCAACTTGCTAATTCTGAGAGCTATGTCGGTGATCTGATTCTAATTCTCTTATTCCAGATGGAAATTATGGGACAGAGCGTGTTCGAATTCAGCCATCCGTGCGACCACGAAGAGATTCGCGAAGCACTGCGCAACGGCAAAAGTGGTCGCCGGGACTTGTTGCTGCGCTTGAAATGCACCCTCACCAGCAAGGGCAGGAACGTGCATTTGAAATCTGCATCTTACAAGGTGAGAATAAGGCTTAAAATAATACAGCCGAATTACGAACGGTGGTTGTCGAGACTTGAAGCTGCAACGAGATCAATGTTGGGAAGGAAGATGCAATTCAAATCAGCTTGTTAGGCGGTTACAATAAGGTTCAAATTATTATTTTCCAATACGAACCAATGGGTTAAATTGACGTGTATGAGGATGGATTTGTGTATATAAACCGCAACCGCGTGTTTCCCACTATATGAAATTGCGTACCGCCTTGCGTTAATCAATGATTCTGGGTACATAACGTAAACTGGAATTTGTTGTTATTTTTTTTATGTATCTAATCTAGTAAACCTCTAAACATTTTTTATACCTCGTCCCGTGCAACGGCATATACAAACGCTTTTCTTTTCAATTATTTTCCTATTGTCCGCCATTATCACAATAAGCTGGCAGCTTTATTATGTTGTCTATAATTTAGTAATTCCCTATTATTATATTGAGTTATTTATGTATTATGATGATCAAATGCATGGAATTTTATTACCAACGGATAACGACCGACGGTGGTTTGCTTGCTCTAGAAGCAAATGAAATAAAAATAGATGAAAAACATGCCTTAGAAAACATGGAAGTATTTTGTGTTAGAAAGGAGTAAGGAGTGCTATTGATGACGGATTCTAGGGTATATGATCCTGGACCCCATTTAAGTCACTCCACTTGTTTTTCTGTGAAATATAATTTTTACACAACTCTAGTATGCTTCGCTTTGGTGGTTACCGGCCCTTAAAGCAGGCTGATGAGATACGTCTTTGATTGACAAATGGTATTGGTCTAGGACCTGGGCTCCATACATTTTTCACCAACATCAAAAAAGTAGTTCCATAAAACCGGAACGGAACGGAACGATTTTCCTGTATCTCAGGTTTCTACGTATAGTTCTGAGAATAAGAACGACCGATCGTTTCATAACTGTTAGACATTGACGTCACTAGAAGAAATCGGTGCTAAACAAACCATTTGCTTTTATTTTAGTAAAGTACCTATAATCTGGACTCAACCTTGTATTCTCCTTTTAGAATTAGAATTAGAATTATTTATTTCAGTTAAAACAGCAAGCTTACAGTATATACCAAAGTGCCTACTGTCTAAAATTAAAACTAAAGTATACTCTTAGCGAATTAAATATTTTACAAATGCTATCATTAAAGATGCCTTAGCCTTCTTCACCTGAAATCTGATTGTAGACTGATCTACAAGGTGATTTCCCGAAAGATACTTTTTCCTCACCATAAATAATAAAATTTGTTTTACGACTTTATTAAATTCGATATTGTTCATTGAAAAAACTGATATGACGGCTGATAGAGGGGAGTGGAAGAGAAAAACATGTTGTGCCGACCCCACATGAAGTGGGATAAAGGCAGGGAGATGATGATGATTGTTCATTGAAAAAACTCTATGCAATCTGCTGTTTTGGAGTCAAATCAGTTCAAACTCAATGAATCCGTTGTTTGAGGTAGCAATCTTGTTGCTGAACTCCTGGTACGTTTAGTAATTAGTTATTAAAAACAGTTAACTTCAGTAGGAATGGGAAAAAACTGTTTTTTTTATCATTGATGTTTATTTTCGCTAATCTTCTTTCTTTTTGTTGATAGAATAACCCTCTTTCGCGATGGAATACATGTTATGAATCACCTTGTATTTGACTGAGTATTATAATGGCAATTGTTCGGATTGAGTAAACCTTGATTTTGAGGACCTTAGAACTTGAAGACATAGAATATCACATAGGCAATACTAGAATATGATGTAAAAAGAGGTATTCCTGCAATCTCTTACATATTGTAAATGTGTGAGTGAAGTAATGCGAATTCACACATTTCTGAGAGTTCACTGTCTCACGCACTCGCAACCTAATATACATTTTCAAAAATCTACGCAAGTGGACCTCAAATGTCTCAAAATGGCCTATTTTACATTTGCTCAATCTGTCTTAACATATTGTATCACAGCATGGGGTGGTACATTAAAATCTGAAACGATAAATGTTGAAAGAGCCCAGAGATTTATTCTAAAAGTCCTGTCCAATAAACCACGTCGTTTTCCTACATCAGAACTATTTTATCTATGCAAAGTTCCCACGTTTCGGCAGCTTTTCATTTTACAAACCATTCTACGCAAACATACCCAGCTACCTTATGACCCCTTCCTAGCACAAACCAAGCGGAGGTCCGACTTGGTCTGTAAAATTGAATCACAGAGAACAGCAGTTGCTGGTCGCCATTACCATTTCATTCGTTCGATGCTCTATAACACTATAAACAAAGAGCTAAATATATATCCTCTAACAATTTATAAATGTAAAACTAAAACCTTAGAATACCTTCAAACACTCTCTTACGAGGAGACCGAAAATCTGCTAACAAGTTACCAATGAAGAGTAAACTGTTGTATCTTGTCAAGACCACGCAACGCACACACACAAACACATTCACACATCTAAACTCACTTTATCTTTTGTCTTATTAATAATATTGTACTTTTTTTTTTATGTACTTTATTAGCCCAGTCTATTGTATATTAAGATCAATTACTGTAAACGGGAGGTGGGCGCTGGAAACTGCTATACAGTTTTTAAGTTAACTAATGCAGTTTTTCAATGTGTTCCTATTGTTTCCAAATTGTAAAATTTGTTTTTCGTCCCAAATAAAATTATTTTGATTTTTTTTGATTCATTTGGTCAAGTCTAATGAACTCTGTTTTGTTTAAATGACTCACATATTCGTGCAAATAGTATATTCAATAATGAAGAGTTGATGTAATATTCATGCTTAGTTCCATCATATACTCGAGAGGCGTGGAACAAGAGCGTAGTGGCACTATGGGGAGGCCTATGTCTAACAGTGGACTTATACGGGTTGATGATGATAAATAAGTAACACCCAACAGTAAAATCCATATTCCTGACCCCACACTAAGATTCCCTGTGGGTATCAGAAACTATGAGTACCATGGTGCCACAACACCCAGACCCGGAACAAACATTTGCAGATCATGCATACATTTGTCAATGATTTTTTTTATCTATTAGTACATTAACTTATTCTACTTTCAGGTGATCCACATCACCGGCCACATGCTGACCTCGGAAGACAACAACAACGATGACAAAAAGGAGACGGGGTCGATGGTGGCGGTCGGCCGGCCGATACCGCACCCGTCCAATATCGAGATACCGCTCGATTGTAAAACTTTCCTGTCGAAGCACAGCCTTGATATGAAGTTCACTTATGTTGATGAAGCGTAAGTAATTTACATCTGTAATTTTATATTAGTACAACACTCAGAAATCAACTTGGCACCTGTGTGGAATGTGTTTCCTCCTCCCACCACACCCCATCGCTTACCACTTTCGCGAGTGAGAACGAGACAAAACATTGCAGAGAGGTGCCTAGTTAACTTCTGCGTGTTGTATCATCTTTTTTGATGCTATATAGCTTGCAGAACCGACAACCGTTGGGGAGTAAAGGTTCTCGAATGGCGGCCACGAACCGGGCGACGCAGACTTGGAAGGCCCCCCCACCCGATGGACCGATGATATTGTAAAGGTTGCGGGAAATAGGCGGATGGAAAAGGCTCAAGACCGTTCGTCGTGGAACTCTTTGGGTGAGGCCTATGTCCAGCAGTAGACTTCTACAGGTTGTTGATGATGATCATCATCTTCTTTAGTTTCTTCGGTCGCTGCTGAACATAGTCCCCCATAGATTTCTAGAGCGACCCATCTTGTGCTCCCAGTTACCTTTATTAGGTCGTCCTTTCACCTAGTGGGGGGGCTGTCCTACACTGCGCTTTTAATAGCGTGGTCTTTTATATCAACTCCGTCTTCTTCCTGCCCTTGTCCCACATTATGTGGGGTCGGCACAACATGTTTTCTTCTTCCACTCTTCTGTTAGCCGTTATCTCCCCACTCACTTCTTTCTTACTCATGTCATCTTCAATACATCATAATAATCTTTAAACTAATTTGCTCCGTGAAAGAGTATCAATAATACAATAAGGTACCTACATCTTTTATATCAACTCTTTGATGTTGTGATATCGTCGTGGTGGCCCCGGCTGAACAATAGGTCCATCCATTACTAACCGTGGATGTAGTAAGAGGCGACTAAGGGAAAAAACTAGGGGATGGGCAGCAGTGTTCCCTAACTAAAATAGCTTTACCTGCGCTCGCCAACCCGTATGCCCAGCGCCAGCATGGAGAATATTGGCAAATCCTGGTTTTAGGATTTTTCTTATCTTATTCCTCAAAACTATACAAATAAACGAGAAAACCTTTTGCGTAGGATCAACATATTAAATATTTTTTTCCTTTCTGTATAAACATTATAACGGGTTAGTTCGTACTAACGATAAAGGCTGCCCGCGCGTTCGCCTCATCCAAATAAAAAGTAGCCTTTTTCCCTAATTAAGATTTTAGCTATCTCAATACTGGATTTCATTAAAGCTCAGTCGCTTTGTCGTAAAAAGGTAACAAACAGACAGAGAGACAGAGCTTTGCATTTTTAATATAAATGTGATCACTATGTCTGTCCTTCTGTACCAAGACTAGAAGACATCATTACAAAGGGCGTCAAAGTTTACTGGAGATAAAAGCATAATATACCGTCATTCACTGAACACCAGAAACAGTCAAGTTTACATCAAACACTTACTCATTTGGGTTTGAATATCGCTCGAACCTTTGAACCTTTTGTATGTTGCTCGAATTTTTCAAAAGATGGCGTTGTGCCGAAACTTGGCAAGTATTACCAGACCGAAATTGAGTAGCGCTCCAGCCGTTTAACTGTAGCTTTCGCGACGTACCATCGAAACCGTCCGAGTTATATCAACAAAAATATCACCTTCAAACCTATTTTGTAGGTTAAACATGATTTCGCGGCTTTGTACACAGTACTCGGTATCCTGTCGGTGAAACTGCTTGTTATCTAGAATTCCAGTGTCCCTTGTTATTTTTAAGGCCAGTGTTTTGGAAGCTGTGTTCTGTGTGTGTTGTGTTGTTGTTTAGTGGTGTTTTGGTTCCTGTTTTGGACGGATATGGCGGGAGGTTCAAATTACTACCCTGTAAGTTTCAATAACTTTAAACGCCCCTATAAAAACCTGTTGTATGGCCTGAGGGATGTTTATTGATGTTTATAATGCAAAAGTAATGTTGTGTGATGTTTGGATGAGCGGTGTAGCGGTAGGTCATTCAAGGTTATCTATAGGCACCGGTCAACATAACCTACTCATGGTTTGTGTCACATTGGGTGACCTTTAAGCTGTGCTATGGGCTTTTCATTGAAACAACCCTATGAATGACTTAAATTGTACAACTTATTTAGTTATTTATTGTGCTATGCTGAAAAGGAACGTTTTTCGATTTGGTAATCTTAAAACTAACTGTTTATGTCAAATAAATACTGATTATGCATACATTAGCTGGACAAGTTTGAGACTATTTTGATAAAGTTGGTACTGTAGATGGTGAAATAATTCCATAATACGTTATGACAGAGACTAATGGTTATTTATTGTCAAGGTCATTTTGAACGTCCTCTATTTAGTACCGGTCAGCTGAACTAAAAAGGATACCATCATAATAGTGACAATTTTAACCCAAATAAATACCGAAATTACCTACCTTTTAATTGCCATAAACTAAACGGTGCAGTGTTGGAAGGCTCATCAGCCGACGGACCTACGACATTGTAAAGGTTGCGGGAAGTCTGTGGAAGGAGAAGGATAAAGACCGTTCGTCGTGGCACTCTTTGCCGAAGGCCTATCCAGCAGTGGACATCCGGCTGATAATGACGATGAAGTCTTAGGCTTTTATCGGTCTTTTACTGATGGTTCGTTGACCTGTTTCTATTGAACTAGGTAATTCTGTCTTCTATAGTTGGTTCCTTGTTCCAGCCTAAACAACACCCTGGGATTCGTATCAGACGAGCTCGTCGGGCAATCGCTCTACGATTACCATCATGCGGCAGACAGCGCTGCAATGGCTCATCAGTTCAAATCATGTAAGTCCTGTTCCTTTGTTAAAAAAAAACCCAAATCTCTAGAGCAGCAAGGTTCTTTTTGTCATAGGGCATAATAGCCTTATGAACCTTCCTAGAGGATAGTGTTGTTGACCTTTAAAAATCTAAAGGTCAACCTATATGACCAAATATATTTACTTGCCCTAATATAAATGCAGGATTTTTAAAGTTACGTACAACGCCATCTGTTGTTGTTAGAGGAAAAGTTAGTTCGGAACTAAAATAGTAGGTGGCTCTAGTGGCAGCCGGCCGGTGTTAAGGCTGCCTTTCCACCAGAGATTGTGCGATGATGCTAAGCGAGGAAAAAATCTAAGTACCAATAGGATAGATTGCTTTCTTTCCTAGCTAAGCTTAGCTGTAGTGGAAAAGGAAAGAAACTAATTTTACATAGTCTTGAAGCGCGTTGATGCGAGCTAAGCTTGTGTGGTGTAGGTATGAGAACTAGTTCGCTTGCATCGCCCATCTTTCTCCCAAAGCTAACTCGCAATGCGCATCTTCATGCACCTTACTCGCTCCGCGACACCGCTTATCTTTGGTTGAAATGGACACATAGTTTTGAAGTCACTCACCGCTTATTACCTCCCACATCCTTGCTGGCAAGGCAGATTTAATGGTGGCAGTGTGGGTTTCTAAAATGTTGCTCTCAAATAATTACTCCGAAACAATACATAAGTAGGTACCTACTTAATTTATATCTGTCTGTTGTACACTGAAAAATTATATTTTAACCCGAAATTTGAATTACCCAAGTTACTACTTATGTACCTATAGCGGTTTCTTTTAGCGCATGTGATTTATTTTTATTTTCCAAAATTTTGGGCGTTATTTTGGTGTGAATAGTAATTTTAGCATTGTTGGCTGACTGCCATACATAACTTACTGCCGACGAGAATATAGTTAGAGTCAGCTGATTCGCACTATTTGAAAACAATATCTACTATCAAGCAAAACCCAACCCTATTTAAAACACACCAAGATGGGCGTTCTCGCGAGCTTCGCGCACGAACAAATAATAGGCTTTATCTGCCATTATGTAAAAAGTCCCTTCAAATGAACGCCTACTTTATGGCTCCAAAAATATTTAATGAACTCCCGGAAGGACTTAAAGAATTATCTGGCACCCTACTAAAAATAAAACTACTTATATGGCTAGCAGATAAATGTTTTTATTCTATTGCTGAATTTTTAGACTGTAAATTTTACTAATGATTACTCGATGCTCAAATCTAATTTAATTGATGTAGAATGTGCAACTAATATAAATATAACTCATAATCTTGACTGTTTTTAACTATGACTCTAATCTTATATCTAGGTATCTTAATTTGTAATAATAATTACATTGTTATTTAATTTTAAAATTTTGATATTTTTTTAATTATTGTAATCCTACTATACTAAATAAAACATTTGCATGCTTGTGTATCAAACACATATGCGCCCGCTTACTGCATAAGAACAGCGATTATATTCAACTACCATGTTTAAGCAAATAAACTGATTTCATTTCATTTCACTAGGAACATCTACATCCACAGCCTGACTGTCTACTGCTAGGCATAGGCCTCTCTTTTGCCACCACTAGGTATGAATTGTGAACGAATTTATTACCTTCTACATACGATCTAGGTGATATTCTAGTTATATTACTATGATAACAAATATAATATCAAATGGCGGTATTTTCATCACTAGAAAGGTATCCAACAAATCCACCACTAGGTACATATTCATAAATTTAATCGCAGTATAATTATCGCATATAGATTTTAAAACGGCTGATAATGAAAATATTTGTAAATCAGTGAGCCCAGTAAATCGCGAGCTATAACCGGATAGCGCCGGTTGTAAGTGGCTTGTCGTGCGTATAATGGGTAGCGTAGCGCGTTCGCGGTCCGAATATTGAAACAAATAGGACGGATATTGTTAAGGGTGTTCAATATCCGAAAATTTACAGACGATACCAGGGACTGAATTACCGGAATATAAAGTTCAAATAACGATAACTTTAAATAACGATATGACGTCATACGATAAATATAACGGTACCGGAAAATCTGGGTTCGCAGTTCATTTCGGTTTTTTTCGCTACCGGTACCTATAACCGAAATAAATAAAGGTTTAGAAAGGTTTTTTTACCGAAATCTACCGATATGAAATAACGGTACCGTAATGCCCTACCGGTATAGCATAATGGTACCGAAATGTTTTAACGGTACCAGTACCTATAACCTATATCTATGGGCCCTGTATTTGTACATGTACTTTGCTGTGTTGCCTGAAATAAATGACTTATTATTATATTATATTGTTATTATAACCTCTACCGCTTTCAGTCCCTGGACGGTACAACTATTTAAGTGTGTTTTATCCCTTAAATAGTTGTACCGTCCTTAGATAATATACTACAGGTAGTATATTATCTAAGATCCTGACTTTGCTGAAGCGTTTGATGCGGTTCCTATCGCGTCCTATCCTATTCTATTCAAGGCACCTAGGTACACAATCGCTTTCGACGTCTCTTTTGACTTAAAATTTGTGAAACCAATGACCATAGCTAAACCAGGTCTAGACCCGGTTGTGCGGTAATCCAATATTCGTAATAAGAAATAGCTAAGTCTAAGTCAGAGTGAATCTAAAGTCTGGGATTAAACCTGGTTTCATAATAAGGCTGTTCACTGACATTACCCTCAAACCACATCTTCCTTACTAATGGTTGTAAGTACATGGGTTACGCAACATTAAGAGCCGAGGTAACGAGCCCTAAATAATTTACGTAGGTCGATTGTATATAAGGGAAAATGTCGACGTTGAAAGCTCTTACGAAACGTTGAAGGATAATAACTTTGAAGTGGTTGCTGGTTCTCTGGTAATTTCATTTCATACAATTAATCTCTTTTTAAAAATTAAGAACCAACCGTGTGGAATTTCGTTCTCTTTCCGAAATCTTTCTTTCTCTTTCTTTATATGAAGGCGAGCAACACGTAATACTTTTGCTATCATCCGGACACACCTCTTTTGCTTCATCATCTCTATTGTACCTCTTTTAGGATTGGTTTTTATATTGTTCAGTTGGTTGCACATGACCTTTGCCGATTTATTTACCCACATTTAAAAAACAGTTAGTCGGGCTTTTGTTTTAAACTTATTATTGTATTGGTTTATCCAATTTTAAGTTGTATAATAAGTCATTGTTGTCTTTGTCTAACAAACAAGTTACGATACAATTGTTTTTAATATGACTGTCTCAGTATGTATCTTTATTGTTACACAGCTGAAAACATCATAATAAACTGTTTCGAAATCATCAAAGATCAATTTGAGGTTAATAGCACGTGATATTCTCGCTTGATTAAGACTGGCGACAGCGAATTTATTGTTTACTGCTTCTATAAAATGAAATTGAGATGGGGTCTTGTTATAATAATACTAACTTCCTCTTGCGGCTTCGTTGCTGTGATACCGGGATAAACGGTAACCTCTATGTTATTCCACGCTATTTACTTTATGCAGGCCAAATTTTGACGACCTCAGTGGCGCAGCAGGCGAGTGCCCGTCTGAGACTCAAGGGGTGCGGGTTCGATTCAAGCTGTGGGACAAAAGTTTGCATGGTCTGCAAATTTTGTTCCGGGTCTGGGTGTTGTGGTACCATGGTACTCGTAATCTGATACTCACGATACAGGGAACTCTAGTATGGGGTCAGGACTAGTATGGTGTCAGGGATTCTAGTATGGGTCTGTTTGTTGGGTGTTATAAATTATACCTAGTTCTGGTGATGATGTCATACCTTTTTCCCTAAAAAAAGTTTATGAAATTCGGCCGCCAAGCTGCATGCTTGTAATGCTGTGTTTCTGTTTAAAGCCGGTGGAATGACAGGCAGATGAGACTCAAAAATGCATGTCTCAGGCGTCCATAGGCTACCGTAACCACTTACCAGGAAGTTGGCTTGTTTGCCAACTATGTTGTTTTAAGGAAATAATCCATTCGAAGTTCTCGTACTTTAACGGTTCAACATTAAATTCAGTGCCGGTTGTAATGTCTGTTTTAATGATCTGCCTTTCCTTTGGCTGGATAAAGTTATTTCTTCTCTGTAATCGTTGGCCATCAAAATCGTTGTAAACTTCCGCTTTTAAATTAAAGTAAAATACCTTTTAGGTAGGTATTTTTATGGCTTTTTGCGCACGTAAGGAGACTCCAAGAGGCGCACTTTAATCCTTTCACTACATTGAATCTTTCACCGATGGTCATAGGCCATTTTCAGGGCCACGAATCCACATACCTTCTAGAGTAAATAAGTTCCTTCTGGTAAAGCGTGCTTCATCTTAGGCCACATCTCACTTGCAAAAGTGAGATGCCGGTCAAACGCCTAACAATCACCAATAAAAAAAATATCTCTATCTATTCCTTGACCCAGTACAGGATGACCAAGAAAGAATCAGTTATACGACAAGCAAGCAAGCATGGCTAAGTTAGGCTGTCAACTGAAGCGTTTCGCTGCGTAGCGTTACCACTGACTAGTCATGGATCAGTGATTTTGAAGGCCCTTTGTAGGCCCACCATACCTCAACCCGGTCACTGACCTAATACAGGATGACCAAGAAAGAATCAGTGACACGACAGGAAGCAAGTGAATCTCCAAATTTAAACAATAATGGCACGACTCTCGTAACTGTTCAGTGAAAAAGCGAGCGGCAAAAGCTTTTAAGCTACACCATGATATTTAACATATATAATATTTATAATATTAGTAGGATTATAACTGAAGTAGTTATTGTAGTTTTTTACGCATATTTGCATCGTGTCGTCGCGCCATTGAATTTGCATTGGACGCGCATAGATTGGATTTAATGAAATTGTTTGAGGACGTAACTGAACTCTGTAAACATTTCACATTGAAATAAATTAAACGTTAGTATAGTTCTATTTGCTTTGCTATTAAAAACTTCTGGAGGAAACATTATATATTCGTCGGCCCACTGAGCCTTCGGGAAACCCTGATACGTTTTTGTTCCAAGAATAAAAATAACCATTAATTTACCCGCTCATTCGCAATCATTGGAAATTTTCAAGGTTAACTTATAAATTCGACAAAAATATACTCGTATCTTATTTAATTTTAGAATGTAGGTAAATAGTGTGAACATCACATGAAATTTTTTCTAGGTACTTAAATCTTTATCTTGTTTAGTACCTACCTACTAGTGGTTTGCCCCGAACTGAGATCTCTTAATGTCTGGTAAAAGTCGGTGCTTTGATGATCGTTGAGGCACACATTTTTTTTTTTAAACTTATTGGGAGGTTTTTTGCTAGGAAATAGTTGTGTTACTTCCCCTACCGATATGATTTGGGTAACAATTCCGGCAAGATCCTTTAACCCTTCCGTAGGTAAGAACCTGCACATAGCACTGGTCTACATCTCACCTGACAACAGTAGCTTGCCGCATTATGTCGATAATGTGGTCAAAAGCGTCTCGCATGTATATAACTTATATAACAATGATAACTTCCTTATAGTTGGCGATTTCAACATGCCAAATATTCAATGGATCCCTCATCTGGGGCCGATTCAAATGCGCCGGGGTGCTATAGAAACGCAGATTGCGAGTCAGCTGTTATTAGATGAATTTAATATATTGGGACTTGAACAAAGTAATTATAGCAGAAATACGTTTGGAAACACTTTAGATTTGGTATTTAGTAATTTTTCCGCCTCGACCGACATAACACAAATCTCACTAGTTGAAAAAGATACTGCTCACCCTACGTTACTAATAGATTCAACTAATATTATCCTTATTCCATTTGAAGAACGCTTTTCAACAAAATATAATTTTAAAAATGGTAAATACGATAAAATCGTAGATTATTTAATTAAAATTAATTGGGGAGTTACCTTTGAATCATGTGCCACTGTTGACTGTGCAGTTGACTGTTTTTATAAGGAACTAAATAAATGCATTGATTTATTTGTACATAAACACACCGTTAAAAAAGGTAACTCCTTTCCATTATGGTACAATAAAGCACTAAATAATATAATTCGAGACAAACTAAAAGCTCATGCTAAATGGAAAATATTTAAAAATGATTTAGACTACAAAGAATTCTCATTATTACGTGCAAGGGCAAAAAAACTTGAAGGTGAGCTGTATAACAACTTTATTACGCACATACAGGAAGACATCAAAGTCTGTCCGAAAAAAATGTGGTCATACGTGAAGAAAATGAGAGGCAATTCTAACTACCCCGAATCCTTATCACTGGGACCTAATACTTACAATAATGGTCCGGACATTTGTAACGGCTTTAATTCATTTTTTGAAAGCGTTTTTGTTAAGCCGTCCAATTATTATAACCTTTCTGAATTAGACTTACCTACTTGTAGTAATACTAATGTTATCAGTAAAGTGGATATTTGCGAGACGCAATTACTGAAGTTACTAAAACATACAGACATTAATAAATCAGCAGGTACTGATAACATACCCCCCATCTTCATACACAACTGTGCCGAGTCTCTGGTGGAACCGCTAAAAATTATATTTAATAGATCCTTGTCTGAGGGAATATTCCCTATAAAGTGGAAAGAGGCTAATGTAATACCAATTCATAAAAAATCGTCAAAATCAAAAATCGAAAACTATAGACCTATCTCGATTCTAAACACGTTTAGTAAAATATTTGAAAAAATGGTCTACGATCAAATCTACGACACAGTTGTGAATGAAGTTAGCCAAACTCAGCATGGATTCCTTAGGCGTAGATCAACTATCAGTAACCTCGCTGAGTTCACGCAGTTCGTCCTGGAAAGTATGGAAGGTGGTGGGCAGGTTGATGTGGTCTACACAGACTTCGAAAAAGCATTTGATCGTGTAGATCACATCATTCTGCTCGCAAAATTAGACCAATTAGGCATCCACGGAGACCTCTTGCGTTGGGTAAAATCCTATCTATCAAATCGCGCTCAAGCGGTAGTTGTTGGTGGATTTAGATCAGACCTAGTGGACATTCCTTCAGGCATCCCGCAAGGTTCCCATCTGGGACCACTATTATATAACGCCTACATATTTGATATCTTTAAATGTTTTACATCTAGCAAACATCTTTTATACGCAGACGATAAAAAGATTTTCTGTAAAATTCAAAACGTTCAAGACTCTTCCAATCTTCAAGACACTCTTGATGCACTTTCAGATTACTATTCCCGCAATAAAATAACCGTTAATGTGCATAAATGCCAGCAAATATCGTTTACCCGTAAACGAAATCCTTTCAATTTTACGTACACACTGAATAACATTCCCATTGAAAAAGTTCATGTTATAAAAGATCTCGGAGTCATTCTAGATAGCAAGCTCACTATGTCGGAACACATAGATTATATTTCAGATAAGGCCTATAGAAACCTTGGCTTCGTAATTCGTACCTGCAAACCTTTCTCTGATCTTACTTGCATTAAAACAGTTTACTATGCCTATGTTCGTAGTGTACTCGAGTATGCTAGCAGCATCTGGTCTCCCAATTATTTAATACACAACCATAAAATAGAAAGAATTCAAAAGAAATTTATTAAACACCTAAACTATCGTAAACGAATATATAACAATTACAAAGATGGTTGTACTTGTCATAACATAATGTGTCTAGAAGACAGACGTACTCTGATTGATATCATGCTTCTATACAATATACTAAATCATAATCTAGACTCACCATCCCTACTCGCCTCGATCAAGTTCAATGTGCCTACTAGGCGAACACGTCATACACCGCTTTTCTCTCTACCTCTTCTCAGCACTAATTATGCCATGAATGCACCTGTCAATCGAATGTGTTCTGTATTCAATAAGCGCTTCGCGAGCGTCGATATCTTCAACAATACGAAAATAGGTTTCAAAAAAGCCATAATACAAACTTTGTTAGCATTTCAAACTCCCCCCCCCCCCTCTAAACCCTTCACCATCCTTTCTTAATCCTTAAACGCAACAATGCACACTCAACACTAACACACACACGCACACAAAAACACTACACATGCACACCACTTCCTTACTGTATCCTCTCAACCACTGACTGTACTAGCTTTCATATTGTTTTTTAAGTATTTACTTTATACTTTTCATTGTTTTTTATTTTTGTAGGAACTATCAATGTTAAATTATACTAAGAGAGACCTGTAATTGGCTGGTTAACACAATTAGTTATGTAACATTGTTTTTATCATAAGTGCTGTTGGTCTTTTCAATAAATAAAAATAAAATAAATAAATAAAATAAATAAAATTTGTGCCTCGTACTTTTGAACACTATGGCTCGTATTCAGAGACAAGACTCGAGCATTGATCTGTACTTAAATCTCGATTTGAGGCGCGATTCTAATTCTTGAACAGTATTTATGTATAGCTTCAATGATTACAGTTCACCTGAGTAAATGCTTATTCTGAAACGTCAATCAGACGAAATCGGTGCTTGAGTTTAGATTTGATTAGACATTAATCAAATGACATTTTCGTTCCGTTACACGTACTTTGATGCATATTTTATACTTCACTTTATAGTTCTGTTCTATTTCCACCCTGTCTGGCTGTTTTAATTTCTGCGTAAAACGGATCGAAAATTATAAATAAATTAAAAAGTATACGAGAACATTTGAGTACAGATTTGAGACTCGATTCAGCTGAGAGTAGTTTAAGTACCGTTATTGAATAAAAGCTATGTTTGAAAAGAGATTCATTACTTAAATAGAGTTCAGCTGATCTGTGATTAAATCTATGCTTGAGTCGTGTCTCTGAATACGAGCCTATATCTTTAAATCCCTTTCTTACCTAGCAAATCTTGATAGTACAACCTGTTGACTTCACTAACCTGTTGACTAAATTCCATGCAGATTGGATTCGCATAGTATCACGCACGTGTATAGTGAAATTATTTTTAATTCGGTACGCGGTAACACGCGGTGACACTACCGAAGGTCGCGTGACCTACGCAGCTATTATGACATTATCGTTACGAATTTGAACGAATTTCGAATGAAAAATATGAAGTGTTTGATAACAGTTTCTAGCCTAGGGTGCCACTTAAGACGGGAAAATAGTATATGGTTGGTGGAGATTCTACAGGACGGGTAGAGAGAGAGTGCAGAGTTGTTATTTACAGCAGTATAATATTTACAATAGGTACATGAGTAATTACAGAAAATAGAAGATTTTAGGAAACACGATAAAGCACACGACCAGAGTAAAAGTAAAAGTAGTCTGACAGACCGTCGTCCGTCCGAATCAACAATTCATTCGCTTGTTCGTCGCCGTGCCAACTCAGATGTATTTGAATTTGGCGGCGACGGAGTGATAGTGGCGGCGTAGCTCGCCACAAGTACATTGTGGTACAAGTGTGTAAGTTTGGTGATTACCGCTGAGGCGTCATTGAGACCCGTGGCGTTAGGCGAGGGTCTTAAGAGAGCCGAGGACGGTAATCATCAATACACACGTGTATCATAAGAAGTTTTTCAACACACTTGAGAATAAAATAATACTAAAAATAACTGTAAAAACCAGTTGGCAATTTTTTTTCGCAATGGCGGGAAACATTTGTCAGTTTTCCTATGCGCGTGCATCGTACAATGGCGATCGGCCATAGACTAAAAAAACTAGTTTTTTTTTTACTTTTGCGCACGATCTTTTTTGTATCGAAACTTTTTAAGAACAAAACAACTCGACCAATATAATATAAGATATTTTTTACAAAAACTCACTAGACAAGTAGCAATCCCTCAGGAATTAAATTAATATGGGACCACCCCGGGATCATACTCTATCTATACACGAGCGAAATAATTATCAAAATTGGTTTAGTATTGGCGGAGATATCGAGTAACATACACAAAAAAAATACAGCCGACTTGAGAACCTCCTCCTTTTTGCAGTCGGTTAAAAATAACAGCAATGAAAAAGTCACAGTTTGATTACAGGTATCATTATGTGCCTAATTGCGGTGAAATTAGAGCCACTTTATGAGCAAGTGTGTTGAAAAATAAGTTAATTTATAACTTCAGTTCACAATCATAATAGGTAATTTTAACAGCGGGCACTCTTAAATACCTACTTAGTTTGTGACTACAATAAAATGAAATAGGTACTTTATTGCACAAATAAATGCATAGGTATATCTGCATAATGCAAATAGGAAGTCAACGTTATCATCCATAATATTATGCGCCAGTATAGATTATATTTTATTGCGCCTGCGCACAGCTTATAAAGAAAAGCTGGGTTCATCCACACATTGTTAAATTCTAGCGGTAAATTCAATATTCAATATACCACCTCTTTAAGACAAGAAGTTTTATACCTTTCCAAAAGGGGTTTATTGTATCAACAGAAAGAAAAATATAAGCGAAAGAAGTCACATAAATTCAAAAAAGAGCGTTGTTTTAGGGGTGATTTCCGTCTTAAAACTAATTATTAAACGTACGAGGATGTCCTTTTCGTTATAGCAAACTTATGGGAAATGAATCACCTTGTTATACCTAGGTACATACTTAAAACTGTTTTGATTCGCATTGAACGCCATATGATATAAGTTTACAAGCCATGTTTGTTGACTGATTCTTCAAGGCTTGGTCGCGAGGAACAGGCATAGCTTCACCTAGTTTCTAAGACGTTTCAAAGTGATCCTAGTGATTTTATTGAAATAAAAACCTTTGACTTGACTTTGACTTTGTTGAGGATTGCAGTCGTAAGAACCAGCTATAGTTTTAAATATTCTACAATATTTACAGCCCTACGGCAGTGCTAACTAAACCAGCTGCATTTTTTCAGCTATATCTTCAGCTAACATGGCAACTAAATAAATGGAAGAATTATATCACGTTTTCACCACGGACTCGCCGTGTGATAATAATCCACCAACCCTCATCGTGATCGCCTCATGATTGTTCATTACGGGAGATCATTATTAATGACCTTTGTAAACCAATAGCTGTTTTTCATATAGTCCTTGAAACATCAGTGACGTAGGTTAACCCCTAGGCAAATCACATTCATTACGAATCACTTGTACCTAAATGAATAGTTGAATATCTAACCAATACTATGTAAGAGCTTGAAGGAATAACAATCAAGTGTTGTTAATTAATGTTTTTAAAACCACAAAGACGACTGAGGAATTAAACAACCAATATAATCTGATAAACTAAAATCAAATAATGTATAGATATTAATGCCAAATAAAACAAGCTACTATTTAGTATTCGAGATTCAATGAGAGTATTCCAAAGTTTCTGTCGTCAAAATGTGACACGGCATGATGTCCCAAATAATCAATATCCATTCCATATCATTCAGCACCTAGCATTGCAAAATGATACCTATAAAATAATAATGCTTAAGGGCTCAAGCATAGGAACCATTTTTCTGAGGCAAACAATGAGGAAATGTAGATTAGAACCGTACGCTATGCTCAATGAAGTCAGAGTCACATGATCAGCCATCTCTGGCCGAGACGATTTGACGGGTGGTATGCGATCCTCCGTCTATATTGAGTAACAAACAAACAAACCAACATCCGCACCGAAATACTCACGTCATGTCGTAACGGTTGAACAAGCTATCTGTTTGTTTGTTGCTAAATCTGGAACGGATTTCATAGAGATAAGGAACAAAAAACATGCTTTGCATGCAAACTCTTTGATTGCCAATGCTCTCGATATAGTAACAGGAGGGATGCACTGTATTGCCCGAAGAATGAACTTTCTGTTAAGATATAATGATCATCACTTTCATTACAACTCCACAAACTTGTTTTATTTTTACTAACTGAGAGAGGAATACTTTCTACCAGCATTCCCAAAGACTACAAACATATTGCAAACCAACATTTACTTGGGTTCACTTGTGGTCCCTCGAGAATCGAAATAACTTCCTCCCGGCCGACAGCAACTCAATGGGCTTGGCTCTTCACATGTGCCAAACATGAGGAATTTCAACTCGTCATCTCATGCTAAACTTAGATTTTTATGCGTACTTCAATATAAGTAGATAACCTGAGAAAAAAAAATATCCAGCTATCTAAAGAGCCTATTTACTATATCTAGTAGTAAGTGTACTACAAGTAGACAAAACAAATAAACAATTGAAGTGACCCATATCAAATGGTAAAGTTAGTGTAAATAACGGCTCAATCCTACCTTCTGTATAAATTCACCTCAATCTCGAATCAACCATGAACTTGAACAGGTCTGATTGATTTATGTGGATCACAGTCAGGTAGATTTTCCCCGAAGTGTATTAATAAGATAAGAACTTGTCTATTGTTAACTAAGTGTTGGGATATAAACACTAATATTTGTGGTAATACAAACTCTTAGAGTTTATTTTATTTGAATTGAATAGTAATGTAATGCATTCATTGTAAAATCCAAAGAATATATAAGATCACGTTTCCAATTTATCATTACGTTGTGTTCTGTAATTTTCTGCATAGGAGTGATAGTAATCAAGTCAAGAGTAGTAAGTCAAGAACTAAGTTACGCAATGAAAATAAATATAGTTTTCTGTGTTCAATTACTAAGGTTCAACAGCCAGCATATGTCGGAATGTCGATAACATGTCTGCAGAATCCAATAAACGCGTGTCCAGCGTGTCTAACGGAAGGACAATAAAATGTAGGTAGGTAATGTAATCGAGTGTCTTTAACCCAATTTGTGAGGATCGAGTGAAATTACGAGAAATAGAAGACGTCTAATCCAAAGTTTCAAATACCTATAGCACTGAAGTAGATATGAACTTGGCAAGAGAGTCAAGCATCTTTAGTATTAGAACGCTAGACCTTCGGGCAGAGAGAGAGGTCGCATTGTCGACTAAAATATCTTTAGACGTGACATGTGCGCACACAAACTTGATAAGGTAGATAGATACCAAAAAGAATTATCCATGGAAATTAGGCAACATTTGCGGAGTAAGCCGGTTTCGGCTTTCTGCTACTAACTCGTGCGCAAAACACTACTAGTAAGATTTATTTGAGTCATTCTGGGGAGTGATTTGTCAGCCTAGACCTTACGTTGCAGGTCTAGTTGCTACATAAGTTGCGCCACGTGGAAGATGTGTTCAATATCCCACGAACGCTATCAGGCAGCAGCAGTCTGAAGCATTTTGTAGTTTACTTTGTGGATATTGCTCGTCAGGTATTTTGATACTTTAGGGAGCTACGTAAATACGAAGGATTTGCTGCTATCATTTTCAAATTATTGCCATTTTAACCGCTTTTTGCCTCCAAACGCTTTATTGGTTAATGCAAAATACTTCAGCAGTTTTCAGTTCACCATTAAATTAATTTTGTGTTCGTCGAGCAATGAAAATTGATTCTCCCGGGAGACCTATCATGTATGCAAATTTTGATATTCATGTTATAGGTAACCTGTAACATGAATATCAAAATTTGCATAACTTGGCTTTAACTGGTTATAATTCATAGCGTAATTATTCAAACACATTAGAAACTTAATGCGATTCCCCAAAGAGTTTAACCATCATTTTAAGACAATAGTTACAGATTATTATATGGTTTTGGCACCTCCCTAATGTTAATTGAAACCGAAACTATTAATACCTTTCTAAAATCCTTCGTGCCCTGTCGTATGTGCGCGGCATCACATATATTTCCTACGTAAGGATAATTATAATAAGCTGATGCTACGGAGTCTGGGCGGCATTTACTAGGTAAAATACATGCATGTATATATTTGTTTGTTTATTAACCAGCCATCTAGTTTCAAGTTAATACAATATTAGCCTTTATTACTAGAAACCTATGTATAGGTCGCGTCATGTAAAAAGAACGCTGGCGGTCAAGCTGTGCAATGGCGATTTAACCGTGAGAGTAATCGAAAAGTGAAGTTAGGAGTTACGGGCTCGATTTTGGAAAAATAAGATCTGCATTAAATAAAGTTGAAATTTATTTACAGTATTTCAGAAAATGTAGGTATTTGGAAAACATTTTTTTTTGCATATTTGTGTTCTTTGTTTGATAATAAATAAATAAATGTTCGATAACTATGCGTTCACGGTTTCCGATTTCGCCTTAGTGGCCCTGAAAAAAAAACTCACCCTGTATACCTTCTAGATTTTTAAGTCTTGTCATTGTTATTATGCTCTATTGACTAGTTTCACTATGTAAATTCGACGTCTTCAGCGTTCGTATATGAAATGAACCATTCAGCTGTGAAATTGTAATTTCGTTTCGTCTGCTGGTTGAAAGTAAAACTTCAACTTACATACACGTCCATATTAAGTTTATTTTATTACAAAAAAATTGCTGTTTTTTTAATTACAGAAAATTGATCTTATGGTAGTCCTAGAATTTGCTTATTCGTCTCGATAGGGCTCGCCTCATTTTTCAATTTTATATTTGGCCCAACAGTTTCTATTTGGTTTGGGCATCTCGTTTCAATTCCACTAGATAACAAGCATAGGGTTTTACGAGCGCCTAGGATCGTAGTGTTGGCGTGGCTCTTTTATGACGACCGTAGTTTCTAGATTCTTCTGAAACTCTCTACTTTACGACTATGGTATGTCGTCCATTTCATTTTAAGTCATTGCGAATTTGCGATCTAAAAATATGCTGCGACCTCGACTTGTCATCATAGGGTGTTGACCTTATTGATTTGCATGAGAATGCATGGCAACGTGCTCTACTGTTTTAATCAAATATGTCATTACATAAAAAAATATTTTCCGTTTCTGATCATTTTTGACGAGCTTCAGCTCGCGAGTTTGTTCGCATAGTACCTGGCTAAAAAGTAGCATACAACCCATATTAGGCTCTTAAACCAATCAAATAATATGCATGCAATCACGCCGATCCGTTAAGGACAATCAACCAACTAATAAACAAACTTTTCAATATCAAAAACCCTCATATTTTATTTGAGGAAGGTACTTGTAAAATTTAATTACCAACGGTTCCCTAAATTAATATTTTTTTTTATTTTTTCATTAAACCTCTATTTTAAACCCTTAGGATGCGAATTTGCAAAATTATTTTCATAGAAATTACGTATCGAGTCAAAACTCATAAAAACAAAATTTGCTTAAGATAGGATTTGCGTGTGAGCCTGACAGGACTTTGCTTCTTATATACATATACATATTTTGATTGATCTAGTTAGGATTAGGAAGTAAGGATTTGTGTTTTATATGGCATGTCTTTATATTTGAGAGCGCCAACCATACTTTCTTGTCCTCATTTGCTGTCAAGTTACGCGACATGTTTATTAAAGAAAATAATTTTGCATGTTCCGTATGTCTGGAGCAATGTTGTTTCTCAAAATGTTTGCTCTTCATCTCTCGTTTCATTTCAGCCAAACAGTGAATGAGCATTGCTTTCGTTCGGAGAATTCGTATTATTTTTCAATCAACTTTTAATTTCATTTGTGGTTTGGATACCAAATTTGTATCTTACTTTGAAAGTGATATGTGTTGAGTACCTACTCGGTTTACTCTATTTTAATTTATATAAGTCATTTAGCTCAGATTCATGCGATGATGTGATAATTGTTTTTTGAGTCAAAAAAAAACATTTGTCCATCATCAGCCTATTAACATCTTTCTATTCCATCTCCCCCCTATTTATTCTTCTCTTCGCACAGTTTAAGTGTCGATTGTGGAATCATATTTTTATACTCTGAAAATCTGGATTTCACTATACCTATACTTGAAAATTGCGTAAGTTACTGCTGACACAATCCTGTCAATTTTACATTATTATGTTGACTTAGCTCAAAGGGAAATATGTTTGTGCAATGAAAATAATTTCCACAGTTTATTTCAAAATTTTCGGCTTTGTAATTTCAAGAATCCTTTGCGGAGTCCTGTTTTTCGCGGCATGAAATTAAAAGCATTTTATGGGTTACTAAACCTCATTGCGTTATAATATTTCAAAGATTTAACGAGAGTACTAATTTCGTCAAGTGCTTCTTTAGGTGTTGGTACGCGACACTTCCATTAGGTAGGTACTTCTTTAATGTTTCATTTCTCAACGTTTCTTGGTACCATTTCTGTATTATTATTCTGGTCTTGTATATTTGTAATGTCATCGACCGAACACCTGGCCTCCTTCTTCCTGTAGATATTAGTTATCAATTTGACAAAGGAAATCTTTGTAATGAAATCATTTTTCTAATGACTCTTTTTTTTGTAGACCTTCGCAAAAGTTGTAGACGCCTTACAAAATAAGGTCTCTAAACAACGTCTTGAAGATTCTGCAACTAACGCTGAAAACTACAAGATTTATTGCTAAGATAAATATTCTTCATCATAACATTCAATAATGAATGCGTATTTACTGGCATTACTGAAGGAACACAGCTGACATGCAGCGATCACGCTAAGATAATTTTCATACACTTCATAGGCCGACCATAAATCATTTTATTTTGTTGCCGAGGCCTTCAGATAATTAGATCACGTTATCGACTGTCTGTCGGGACCTGTTGCATAATCAATTGAAGTAGCTCATAATACTATTTCCATACAAAGCATCAGAATTTACCAACCTCTCTCGAATAACCAATATCCATTGTCATCCATGCGTATTTCGACAAAAACAGTCGATTATTTGATCAGGGTCGTAAAGTGTCATCTAATTCACCTCGGATTATCAGAAGGTGTACCTTGGTTGTTTGTTATATTAGGGCCACCATTTTGTAGATCTGAAATTATGTAAGCAAGAATTGTTTACATAAGATTTCACTGATACATTGCTTTCTTCGTTACCTATACATTGTGTTGTGTAACCTACTAATGTTGTTACTAATCTAACCTATACTTAGTAGTTTAGGCATTAGCCTTTGCTTATTGTTGTTTTCAATTAAAATTTTCGTTTCAAAAGTCGTAGAACAGAGTTTATTTGCCAATTGGGTGTAGGATAAGCCCCTTTAGGGATAGTATATATATATTATGAATTACCTTGTATATGTAGGTAGGATTTATGTTTGCTTATTTTATCTACGTGTTAACCATAATTTTCCATAGAAATACGTACAAAATTGACTGATGTCAACCGGTTTATGGTTTTAATCCGATATCAAATTTCCGACATAAACTTAACAATTACACACACTTGTTTATTGCCGGTATATCAAAGCAGCCAGCCTATATTCTAATCTTGGATTAAACTGGCTCCTTACATACAACTTCGACTATTATAGCACTTGTATTATCACTTGTATGATCTTGTAGTTCGATGACACCGGCCTGAAATGGATAGCAATCTATTCCTTGCGAATCTAAACGGTCCTGTTTTTGTCTGAAGGATACCAATAGAAGTGAAAAAACATATAAAGATAAAAAGCTTCAAGCACAGTTGCCTTTCAATTACATTTCATTTGTACTTTTTGCACCAATGACAGTGTTTTAGGAGAATTTTGTTTTTTATTCACTTTGATAGCCCATTTAAAGTCGCGAGGCGAGCCACGAGACAGGAGTGTGAACAGATGCTCGCGGCTCGTCTCGCGCCTCGTCTCGTCACTCGCAACGCTCGCGTCCGAAGCAGTTTTTTGGTCACGAATCAAAGGACCTCGCGACAAACGCAACAAGACAACTGTACTCACCACGAGAGTGTTAACAGGAAGCTCTTTTACCATCGATCACGCGAGGTGCGGAGCGAGGCACGAGGCGCGAGTGTAAATGTACTATGAAAGTATTGTTTGTTATTTTTGGGCCATATGAAGTTCTTTTATATGAGCAACTAGCCGAGAGCTTTAGTAGCCGTTAAACAATAACACGCTATACGCTTTCTCGCACTTAGTGACTGGCGCGAAACTTAGTTTTCTTTAGATATTGGATTTACCGAATCAGGTTAAGTGATACTGATTCGATTTCCATTCTCAGTGCAATGTGGTAGAAAACATTTGTATCCCAAGTCCCAATTATATCGAGAATACCCGTTTGAATTGTAAGTAGTGTATCGTTAAACCGTGTTGGTACGTTCGGTACGATGACGCTAGCCCGAACAAAAAATAGATCAAGGTGCAACAAATTATGCAATTGTGTACTGAAAAACGAAGTACTTACCTACATTATTTCATTCGGATTTATTTGTTTTTCTGAGTTACTAAGCGCATGGTTGGCGGTCCTCCAAGTTTTTTTTTTAATTTGGCTGTACTCTCGAAAATCGGCGCAATAGCCAAGTTGCTTGCTTCTCTTCTTCCTTGTTGAGAGATCTGAGTGTTATTGGAGATTTTTTAGGGTTCCGTCATTTGGAAAAACGGAACCCTTATAGGATCACTTTGTTGTACGTCTATCAAGACCATTTTTCTCAGTAAAGGTATCAACTTGAAATTTATACCAAGTATTAGAGTCCATTTTAACAACGATAGCTCTAACTGCGCTCGCCAACCCGCATGCCCAGCGTGGTGAGTATGGGAAAATCCCCCCACATGATAGGTATTTGCTCTGTCTGTGGGGGAGGCCATGTTCAGCAGTGGACGTCGAACGGCTGAAATGATGATGATGATGATTAGGGTCCATAAGCCTTTCGTGCCGTATAAAAATCAAGTACCCAATGAATTAAAAAGTCATGGCACTAAATGCCTTATTTTTACGAGTAGGTAATGGCAAAAAGTCATATGGAAATGGCAAAAATGAAAAACCTCTAGGGTACTTCCAATTACCTCACAATTCTGAAAATTGGAATGCTGTGCTTAAACAGCATATTTTTGCACAGTGTATTTTCAATGTAAAACGAAGAATTTCTAAACGTCATGTCAATTGGCTTATTCTGAGCCCCTTTCGGGATATCATCATCTCCCTGCCCTTATCCCACTTCATGTGGGGTCGGCACAACATGTTTTTCTCTTCCACTCCCCTCTATCAGCCGTCATATCAGTATTCACTCCTTTCTTACTCATGTCATCTTTCACACAGTCTATCCATCTTTTCTTTGGTCTACCTCTTCCCTTATATCCTTCCACATTCATATTTAACACTCTTCTAGTCACATGGCATTCTTCCCTCCGCATGACATGCCCATACCACGCTAAACTTTTGCTCTTCAACTTCTCAGTCACTGGCGCTACTTTCAAACTTCCTCTGATGTACTCATTCCGTATCTTGTCCATTCTAGTCACTCCACACATCCATCTCAACATTCTCATTTCAAGCCCCTTTCGGGATAGAATACGTGTAATGAATCATCTTCTAAAGCGATAAAACAATCGAATCAGTTATTGTCCCCATTACACCTATATACCTATCCAGTTAGTACAAGTATTGATTTTGGCGTGAGTTGTTCACATTGACCTTTATTCATTTACTCCAAAAACACGACACAAACAAATCGTGTAATATGCCTCGTGTATTTACATGTCGGGCTCTGTAATACATGTATTATATGATTAGTTGTTCTTCTGGATCTATAATATTTATCACAAGCTAGCGCCCGCGGCTTCGCTTTCACTTTACCTAGATAAAGTAAGTAGCGTATATGCTATTCCAGGTAACCATGTATTCCAATAACCAGGTATTCCAGGTAAGGTTCCATAACTCTTAACTTTTCCAACATTCATCTATATTGGTTTAGCCGTTACGGCGTTATTGAACCACAAACATCCAAAAATCCTCATAAACTTTCGCATTATAATGGTTAGATTATCATATCCCCCGTAGGATGTCTACTGCTGACCACAAGCCTGCGCCTGAGGCCTGCGCTATATAGGTACTCCTATTTCCAGAGCGACCGATATTATGTCATTATGTGCCATGCAGCCAAGGGCTCTCAGAAGCATCCAGGAAAGTTAGTATTATCTACGTGGCAACTATTGTTAAATGCTCCAACAGAAAGTCTGCGCTACGAGTCCCAATATGCTTGCCTGCATACAGTAAATTCCTTACAAATAGGTATCCATAATATTTCAATAAGAAAGAGTGACAGTTATTAATCGACACCGTCCCTTTATCCTGCCCTCTAGATAAGCGGTCTTTAACCTATCAACGAAAATAAGCTTTTGTTTGATTTTTGTATGTTTATTTGTTAGAGCATAACTTTAGAACCGTCAATCCGATCTGCATGGAATTTAGTACGTCTACAGATAGTACTATCAAAATTTTCTGGTAAAAAAGAGTTAAATCGGCCAAGGGGTTTGCTAGATATAGGGGTCCAAAAGGGAATAAAAATGGTTTACAAATACATGAAGTGGGGTGTTATGAAAGAGCAATAAGCATTTATTTTTTACATAGGTACAATGATAATAGTAACATTTGAATGTGACAACAAATATGACGTGACCTCCCATTTGTTTAGTTTAAATGACTTCGTAGTTCAGTTAAGATTGAATATTAGTGCTAAAGAACATGCTAAAGATGCTATTATCAATGTTTATATTGTGCCTCACCGATCACCGAAGCCGCAATATTTAGCATATGTCGCGAGATCTCCATTTGGGGCGAGCCACTACTTATTTTCAAAGCGACTTGTTTGTTTCACGTTGTCACTTGTCTAGACTGGTCAGCTCTACAAAAAATATTATCACAGAGTATTAACTGATCCCAAAGTCTGATCCCGAGGGTTCAGTTCTTATTACTGCTCCTTGTTGCTATTAATCTTTATTAGTTTCCTCTCTGCTCTCGGATTTGATATCAGACATATTTCTACGGATATTTCTGTGAATTATTGTATATTATTGCCATGATATTTCGGTAATCCTACTTGACTCAGGTGGCTTGCTGAGTATTATTGTGAGTGGAGGAACAAAACTGTACAAAATGCGAAAAAAAAAGAAATAGGCTCACGACTTTTATTCATAAGAATGGTAGACATCCTCACAAATCTCCAGGCGATCAGATCCCTAGAGGGGTTGTCAGAGGCACGTCCAAAATAAAAGAGCCTCTATGAGGCGTACTTCAATCCTTTCACTACACTGATTCTTTCACTGACGGTCATAGACCCTTTTCAGGGAACCATAACCTGGTCACTGACCTAATAGAGGATGATCAAGAAAGAATCAGTGACACGACAAGGCACTTCATATTATTTTATTTTGCTAAACTAACTTAAATTTTTCATATTCAACGAATAACACATACCTATGTTGATGCTGAAAATAAACCCGTTGATCAAAATAAACGCTGCCATACCTAATGAACGATATGCGGTCTGCGAATTCTTAACTATTCAACTCGTAAATAATTCAAAATCTAAATCTGTCCAATCCAGAATCGGTCCAACATCGAACAAAGGTAATACCTACATCCCTAGGTTCTCTAGAATAGAAATGATACTTGCAGAAGTACCACAGAAGATTTACCAATAAGCTTTCTTACCAATAAATATAGCTCTGCATTACTGAAGAAAATCCGTAGAATGTAATCGGCGTACCAGACGTCCGGTGCTCCTCTGATCCCAACTCAAGAACCGGGTGCTCTACGATAAGGAAAGCGCCCTTTCATTGAATTATTGGTTCTTTGACCTTGTACACCGTAGTTGAACACTCCTCGTTAAGACAAGTTGCGTTTGAGACACCAACGGGCTGGTAGTTTAGTATCCACTTTTACAGGGAATCACTAAAAATTCGTATGAATCATTCGAAGAAAGTAAAGTTTATCTACGTAATGTAATGAATCATCTAAAGAGTAAACTGGGTATTTCAGCTTGGTCGTTAATCCAAACATTACTCCAATCCTGACTGACATTAATCAAGCTCGCGAATTTATCTCAGTTTCCACAAACGGAGCCTCTAAAACGAATTCACGCATATTACCTAGTATAGCTATAAAAATGATTTCTCATTCAAGTCTGAAAATTCATGCATAGCTTGTTTTGTCGATAGGTACTTATATGCCATCATCCACTATGTGTATTACATAGTGGATTCAGATGGATATTGTTTGTGTCGTACGAGTATATCCAATTCTGAGCATAAAATGACACCTGATGATGAATCGGAATACGGAATGGAATTTCTTGGTCTGTATTTTTCTATATACAAGGTATCTCATCTTCATAATATGTACATACTCGTATAGGTACATCCCAAAACGGGAATCATTCTACACCCAATTGGCAATAAAGTTTGTTCTACGACTTTTGAGAATTAAACATTTAATATTTAAAAAAAACACTACAAAATATCAGCTATTTTGGGGTCAAATACATATCAGTAGGTTTGTATAAATATTATGAATCATATTGTTCTGTTAGAAAAGTTAGAAAGGATCCCATGTTTTGACTTTTCTTTGTTTAAATTATAAAAGCCCGACTTTGCTGTTATCATCAGTCCATTATCATTATAAACGTAATTCAGTTATGGAAATGCCCATTACAGATTTATCGGCCTGTTACTACCTGTCTGCTAATTCATTATCGGCATTACAATTTTTTTTAATAGTTTCGCTGAATCTACGGAGACTAGCGATAAACAACTGACGCAACATGATTATCGTCTAATTATGATAACGCCTTTGATTAAATGTGACGAAGAAGAAAGCTAATCTCAAAAGCAATCAGATTTAGCTTATTACACATTCCGTTCTGCGTTCGTCACTAGTAAGTCACAAGACGCAGAAACTTCATCTGATTTTTAATACGGAATAAACCTTACATATCTGCATATTGATGATTCTGGACTTCGGTATCATCTTCGCTATCCAGTGTCCGACTTCACCCGCCCACTGTTGGGTTATTACAGTCGATGGTCATAATATGTCTTTCTTTAATAATAATTATATAAATTTTATTTCAGGTAACATAAGAATAGTACAGATGGTATTAACAAAATTCTAGGACCCATAGAAAAAATCTTTTTTCGTGCTACTGATAATTGCAGACTGTTGGCTTCACATTCATAAATATTGTCCTCCTTGTTGCAGTGTTCTCCAAAGGACAATGCGAGACTGGCCAGTACCGATTCCTCGCCAAGACCGGGGGCTATGCCTGGGTTCAGACCCAGGCCACGGTCATCACCGACAAGCAACAGAAGCCTATAAGCGTCGTCTGCGTTAACTACGTTATAAGGTAGGATTAGAATTAGTAAATTTTCAGGTGGCATAACATTGTTTTCTTTTACAGCAGATTTTACAGTGGTATTATTTTGTTATAATAACAAGCAGTATGTTGAACTACGTAAGTATACATTTCCATATTTCCCATGTAACTTTATGATGTTTTTGTAAGTTGTTTATTTGGTCTGCCGCCACAACCTAGTTTTACGATAGACAATAGTGCCCCGTTAGTAATTCCAAGTAGATTATATACCTTTCGGCGTGTCTTATCTTGATGAACCATGGCACTCCCCGCGACAGCACTTTCATTAATTTTGTTGTGTAACATTTGCGTCCTTGAATGGTCGTTTATTTACTTCAGAATCAGTGTCACACTGGCTGCTAGTATACTACACTATATTGTGTGGAAAGTTCATTTCTCTCGTGTTATTGTTTATTTCTTAAGTACTGCCAGAGATCCTTAGATATAGTTATGGTAACTCTGTCAACGTCTTATTGTATGGTAGCCTTATTATTTATGTCAAGATTTATATCTGCACATATAACGGCTTAAAACAAGGTCCAGCATTAATGGCAACTTGTTTCTTCGTTGATTGGCATCTTTTACGTATAAGGAATTCCGTGTCTACTTCGAAAAGCCAAGAAAGCTTATCGCAAGATTTACAAGTCTGAGTCACAAGATATGCTACGCAAGCAGAGAATAATACCAAGAGCGGGTATTTTTTATTAAGATAATGAAGCAGGGCAAATATAGGTGTAATATAATATCAAGTAAGTGTCTTATTAAAGTCGAAGAAACCTGAGATAGAGATGATGAAAAAACCTCGTCTAACAATGAAAACCTATACCTATAGTTGCACAGATACGAGTTGAAAGTGTTGGCATAAATTTTTATTTACATCTAGTTTCTATACATAGGTATAGACACTATTACAGGGGCATCAGTTACTGCCTCGTAACTCTGCCATGTATATTCTCATAATTACTTAACTTTGAAAACCTTACCTGGTTTATGCATCAGGAGGATTTAAACAGGATCCGTTTGAAATTTTCACTTCCTTATAATAAATACATAGTGATAACTAATGATATCTTTAATATCGGTTAGTTGCAATTATAATTTTAAACGATGAAACTTACTTAGGGAGTAATTCTTTACCTAGAATAACATATAGACTACTTTTTATCTAGGTACTGCGCGAACAAAGCCGCGGGCACAAGCTAGTTTAAAACAATTATCTGGGATGGAAAACTTTAAAACAATTAACACTATGGAGTAAATTCCATAGTGTTAATTAGTTTCAAAGTTTGGTTGATTACAAAACAAAATAATTGTGGCCTTTGACCCTCAGCTTGATTCAAGGCTGATGTGATTTCCACAAGTTTTGAACTTTGGAAGGTTCCTTTTGGTGTAATCAAAGAACAGCTCTTGCGCCGACACTTTTAATGATGATGGTCGTGTTTGTTTTTTTTTTAACAACTAAGGTAGCAAACAAGCATACGGCCCACCTGTTGGTAAGTGGTTACCGTAGCCTATGACCGTTTTTTATCCAGGGACTATAAAAAATACCTAGTAAGTTAGTAGCGGTTCGAGAGTTCGATATTATTCTATTGTTTCCAATAGTAGACAAACTTCTAGACATATCAATGTCATTCTGTTGTTATTATTATTACATATCATTCTTTATTTTCATCTGTGTCTGGTTGTTAAATATATATATATTATGTATATCAGTCTCTGGTACCCATAGTACAGGCTATGCCTAGTTTGGGATCAGTTGACCGTGTGTGATATGTCCGGAATATTTATTTATTTATTCTAATATTTTATCCTAAAACTCGTATTGTGGTTTAGTTAAAACTCTCGAATGATAATAATAACGACGACACTGGTCTTTTAAGTTTAGTATAATAATCCTTGAAATTTACTTCGAGAATTGACATTTTACACGACTTCAAACGCAAAATAAAAATTAAAATGATATCGCGCAGAACTTTCTTATTTATATGTTATTTATTTTCAAATTTGATTTTTTTTCCAATCCATAAAATAAAAGGTGTTTCGTTGTTCAACGTTTCGTCTCAGACAAGACCCATTTTTAGGCTTAACTTCGGCTATAAGTAGATACCTACTTCTGTTGTTTAACAAGTTTGGATAAAAATGACGCTGACACTTTCATTGTAGGTACTTTTTATGACTACATTTCAGTCCGCAATCACTTCAACACCCATCCATAACAAGAATTTTATTTTCGCCAAGTGGATATTTCGTTTAATGGAGTTTCCTTGTTGCTACTCTAATTTAAAAGCTGCTGTGAATATTTTACGTTGTCACGTTCAATCATCTCGTTTGGACATTTAGAATTTCTTAGGGTATTTTTTGGAGGAAAAGTGTTTGACAGTGTCAGGACAAAAATCCACTAGAATTAAGCAATTTATTGCTGTAGGTCTTGTCTTAAAACTTTTGTTAAATTGCCCATGATGGTACTCCTCAAACAATAAATCCTAAATTAATAGATCCTAAATTATTGTCACTAGTACCATTAATGGTACTAAGGATACAAAGTTGTGTCACTTGTACCATCAAAGGTACAAATCAATGGTACTACTGACACAAAGGCAAATATTTTATCGAGCGAGCGAAGATCACTCAAACAACTTGGGCGAATCAGCGTTATACATTTGTTTATTTGTCATAGCTTTCGAACCGTCATTCCGATCTGCATGGAATTTAGTAGATCGATATGTTGTACTGTTTTAGGAGCAGGTAGGGCACAGCGAGATTTTCTCGTTCTGAATTGGAGCAGCCGCCCGCCTGGTACCTCCGCCTTACAGAAGATCGCAGCCAAATAACATTATTTGTTTCAAATAGTGTTGTGTTCCTGCGATGAGTAAGGTTGCCAGCGCTCTTTAGGGGGGGAGGGGGTGCGGGGTCGGCGACGCGTGTGTGATGCATCTGGTATTGCAAGCGCTCATAGGCTACGGTAACCGCTTACCAACAGGTGGGCCGTATGCATGTTTGCCACCTCAGTAGTATAAAAAAAAAAACTATCAAGATTTACTGGTAACAATATGATTTAAATCGGCCTAGGGGTTGCAAAGATATAGGGGTCCAAAAGGGAGGCTTTGTAAAAAAAATATACTTAAATACATACTTACCTATTTCAGTATACCTACTATTTCAGCGACCAGCGACATGGTGTGTGACCTGTGTTTATATCTTACTAAAATATACTTGACTAAGCGCCTTCGTCCTTCGTGCGGTAAGTAAGGTTGCCAGAGCTTTTGAAGGGGGTCCGGGGTCGGCAACGCGTGCGTGATGCCTTCGGTACTGCAGGTGTCCATAGACTACGGTACCACTTACCAACAGGTGGTATGCCTGTTTGCCAGCTTAGTTGTATAATAAGATTTTTTTTACAAAAACTGAAAACCGACTTCAAATTCCTGAATATTAACAAGATTAATACCAACCTCTTTTTTTTGTTATCAACCTCTTTGCGTTTTGCTCACCTACTGAGGATGACACTGGCCACCAACACTTTCGAACAAAAAACCAAAGTACCTAAGTATGACATTCATTCATCATAAATAATAACTCCTAGGGTACTGACTGACTGACAGACAATAAAACGTGGTGGTTTTATTCTCCTTGACAACCAAAAGTCTAACCAAAAGTCCTAAGAGTAGGTATGAAATTTGCAGGGTAGCTTCCTGTTATAACGTATGGGTGCACAGAGAGGAATTCCCAACACACAACCCCTTGCTTGCTTGCTTGTCGTGTCACTGATTCTTTCATAGTCATCCTGCATTAGGTGAGTGAGCAGGTTGAGGTATGGTCGCCCTGAAAAGGGCCTATGACCGTCGGTGAAAGAAAGGTTAAAGTTAATGTAAAAATAACATCAACCGAACGAAGTTGCGGGGATAACTATACCATACCACAGTCGACAACAATTTTTTTCGGCAAGTCGTGATGTCAAGAGATGATGACGTTTTTTTACGTTTTACGGGACAAGTAGCAATCCCTTAGGAATTAAATTAATAAGGGACCACCCCGGGATCATACGCTATACACCAGCGAAAGAATTATCAAAATCGGTTTAGTATTGGCGGAGATATCGAGTAACATACACACAAAAAAAAATACAGCCGACTTGAGAACCTCCTCCTTTTTGAAGTCGGTTAAAAAAAAGATAGTCAAGCATTTGCCTCTCAGCTTACCTTGAGTTAAAATAAAGCCCCTTGATTATTTAATACCTAAAAATTGTGGACATTTGTTAGACCTTCATTTAAAATGTTTATTTTCATCTCCAAGACATTTTTCTTTTCATATATAAGGCGATAAAATCATATTTTATCGCCTCTTTACCACGAAATTCAGCTTTCTGTTCTATATCGAACGATTGGTACAGCTTTATGGGTACTACGCCCTGAGAACAGTGTGGGGTCACGCCAAGCGTTAAAATCCTTATCGACTGTTATAGCGCTATATAGGCGACCCTCTTAGCATGTCGTGATTTGCGCTGATTATAATTAAATTAATTATTAGAAGAGAATTAAATGATTTGAGTTTTCGAAGGTTAGATTAAAATTAAAGATGTCTGGAGAATATAATTTGATTTATTTTTTTAAAACTTGAGATATTTAAACTTATATTTTATAATGAAGGTCAAGCTGCAAGCGAATTATATATACGAATAAGTTACTTTCTAATTAAGTTTTATAGGCTTTTTATAGTTTGCGCATGCGTCTTTGCTCGTGGTACCTGCATAAAAAATAGCCTGTGTGCTATTCTAGGTAGATAACTCTATTTAATCCAAGTTTCATCGGATTCGATTGAGCCGTTACGGCTTGATTGACTACAAACATCCTCACAAATTTTCCTATTTATAATATTAGTAGGATGGGCCCTACGATGTCTTATTGCCATTCACATGCGAGCGTTTCAACGCTACTTAACACGAATTACGTCGCCGCCTAAACAAAATCACAAAGTTGATGTACTACGGGACTTTGCCAAGTTCCAGGGCTTTCTCTTTTTCGAAACTTATTTGAGGCCCTCGAAATTACTTGTTACCATAACTGCCATCGTAAACCTGATTTACCAGTATTATTATGATTTACTTTCTCCAAATTAGACTTTTACAATTATAAAGTACTAATATATTAACTGGCCGAGGTGGCCCCGGCTGAAGAATAGGCCCTTCCATATCTACCCATCCGCGGATGTCGTAAGATGCGACTAAGGGAAAAAAGCTAGGGGATGGGCAGCAGCGTCTTCTATTTTAACAACGAAAGCTCTAACTGCGCTCACCAACCCGCATGCCCAGCGTGGTGAGTATGGGCAAATCCCCCCACATGATAAGGAATTCGTTCTGTCTGTGGGGGAGGCCATGTTCAGCAGTGGACGTCGTACGGCTGAAATGATGATGATGATGAATATATTAACAGAAAGAAAATTAAAACTAATGTGCATGTCAATATTTAAAACTATTCGACAAAATACACAAGAAGCAGTTGAGCTATCTAAAGACCTTTGCAAACGATCTATAGATAGATCATACGGGAATTCAATAAAAAGGTACGCGATAAAAACGCGTTTGATTTCAATAGGCTTTGTATACTGTTAAAGTTTGAAAAATACTGGATCATTACCAGTCTACTGAGTGAGTCCCAATTGAGCATGGTCATTCTGGACTTACCCATCGACAAACAAACTTTATTCATAATTTAGGAACCTATTAGTCTCTCTTCCCAAAGTTGACTTCTTCAGTTGAAACGTAACCTTTTACGAGGCCTTTGATTGAAGTCGAGCAAAAAGCATATAAATGAAATAAAAACGAAAGTATCAAGGAAAATCTCTTATTGTCCCATCTGACGCTTTCGTCTGTTAATTCGTTTTATTTTTATTTCGTATAAATCTATATTGGTTTTATGAAATAGATAGTCTAGGTCTAACATGAAATCAGCAAGTTGAACTGGCAGTTGGAGACTAAAATGTCTGCCATCCTTGCGCATAAAAGTAGTTTATTTTAATTTAACGTTTCATTGACGTCTGTACACAAACAGCTTATCTCATAGATTGGTTGACAACATACGCATCGGTGCATATCATGCTAGGTTATCATAGCTGACCGTTGCCATGTAATGCATTCTAGCTCGGCGTTTATCGTACTAATCTTAGTTGAACTTTTTCGAGATAATATAGGTCAGGCAATCATCTCAATATCTTCCTCCTCGTCGCCACTTATTCTACAGATCACACTTCAGATAAGGGTTTACAAGTATTACTAAACCGAATTCCCTTATAACTTTCACCTTATTTATCGTAACCAAAGAAATCACAAGTCTAAACAAAAAAAAATAAGTGATTCAAAATATGTATGCTATCCCAAAAAGGGCTTTTTCTACACACAATTGGCAATACAGTTGTTCTACGACTTTTGGAAATTCTACATTTTACATTGAAAATACTCTATGCTAAAATCAGCTGTTTGTGAGTCAAATCATTTCAAACTCAATGAATCAACTGTGTTAGGTAGAAACCTGGATGATAAAAATATCAAAAACAACTAATTTGAGAAATTTTGGCGGAAAAAATGTATGTTTCTTTTGCTAATATACTTTCTTTTTGTTGATCGAATAACCCACTTTTGGGATGGTATATACACATTATTAATCCCCTTGAATACGATTCGTCATACATAGTCAATTGCAGCATAAATTTCAACTAATAAAAAAAACATAATACATAATATCAATTTTTATTTCCTCATTAAAATATATTTATATTGGAATTATTCGAAATAAACAAGTATTGTTGCCCTACAGTTATGGATTTAGCTGTAACAATACTGTGCAGCTAACATTATCAGACCATCGTCCACAAAAGGATGCGTTTCAATATTTGTAATTCAATGGTTTCTATTGAATTGTAAAGTACTGAATGCACCAGTTACCGGAATTATTTTTGGATTTTATTGTACTTATCCAAGTAATGTGACGCTTGTTTTACTATTATAGGTACACAGGGTAGTTTCTTGCTCTTCTGAGATGCCTAGTTTTTAGTTGGTCTTAGTTTCCGATTAGAATCATGGTTTTGGTATTTTTTTTACCCGACTGACGGGTCCGCGTATCTTTGCGTATAATCATCATAATTTCAGCCGTAGGGCATCCACTGCTAAACATGGCCTCCCCCACAGATTTTCAGAGCGAATTTCTATCATATGGAAGGGATTTGCCCATACTCACCACGCGGGGCACGCGGGTTAGTGAGCGCAATAAGAGCTATCTTTGTAAAAAGAGACGCTGCTCCCCATCCCCATTTTTTCCCTTATCGCCTCTTACGCCAGCTCCTCCGGAGCTATTCTTAAGGGCCTATTCTTCAGCCACCACGGCAATCTTTGCGTATTATCTATGTTATTAAGTCGTGTTGGCCTATTGGGAGGTACCTCGACTTTCTATCCCGGTGATGCATCAATGGATTTTTCTTTTAGAAGAAATTATGTGCACGTTGTCATATTCTCAAAATAGTGAAGGAAAACTCCATGAGGAAACCCGCGGCTTGGTCAGTTCCACATGTATTGACCATGTTTATCCTGTGGATAAGGCTAATTAGGCTTAGAGGATGGTATAGGAGCTGGGAAATGTGTACCTACACCATTTGAACTGGACCTAGGCATCAAAAATTGCTCATTTATTTATTTAATCCACATGTAAATTGAATTATATATCGCTGTAAATTAATTTGCCTTACAAAATTGTTGCAGTGCCTACCACTGCGATGAAAGTTTTGTTTATGTTTCAACCGATTTATCAGTAAATTATCATTAACTTGGTACAAATGCTCATGAAATTAAATAATGAAAAAAGGACATTATGGTTTTTAAAACCTCCTTAAAAAAGGTTTAAAAAATAGAGTGTGTGAGAGTTTTCGAATGATGTAAGTAGGAGATATTTTTGCGTCGCGTGCGATCAACTTAATATAAAATCTGCCTTAACCAGTTCCAAAAGAATTACTACCTTGCGCAGGCAGCTTCGCTCGCGTGGTGCCTTGATAAAAAGTAGCCTTGGTATACCTATGATAGTAGGATGGATGCTTCAATTGCCCCGTGAAAGGAGTCAACGGGGACTGTTAAAGTGTGTATCCGATAAAATTTACGCGTATTGCGAAACTTTTAGCGGACGAAGACGCGGGCGTCTGCTTTTATCCTAACGATACGAACTGAGTAATCGTATCTTTGATATTATTCGAAGCCAATAAAACCGTGAATCGCGTTCCGTTGCAATACATTTTTGCACTACATGTAGGTCAGTGTAAGAGCACGTTCTGTATCTATTACACACGAACGGACACGCCTCGCTTTTTCTATAATTAGCCTTAATCGTGTCTTGGTCACGAGTGCACCTGAGATATTATACTGCTCTTACAAAACAATAGTAATCAAGCAAAGGACCATGTGAAGTTCAAACACGGACACCCTGCTAAAGAAGCTGAAAGGAGCCATTTCATTCTGGGCCTGGTCCATGTACACTACATAGAAAATTAAGAAAAAATAGGAGATTACAAGAAAAATACAATTTCAGTAATTTGAAGACAAATGCGATGGTACAAGAATAGTTCTTCTGGTAAGTTTTTTACTATGTGAACACTATTTCAAGGCCGCCATGTTAGTTTATAATTAACGTTTGACATGACATTGACATATATTTCATGTCATGTTGTTTGATTTGATGTTTTTGTTTCGTCAGATAAATGTAGGTTGTCAAAATGACATTTCACGCACGTTCTTCCGCCATATTTTTGTAGCGCTGTGTGTTGCTCTCTTTGTCGAAGGAAATCTTAATGTACCTTAGAAGGAAGTCAATTTAAATAAAATAACCTATTAAATAAGTTTACTTTATTGCTTAGCCATATTTTAGAGTAGTGTACACAGTGCAGGCCCAGGCTCCATATATTGATGAAACGTCTCTTTTAATAAAGAGGGTCCAGTGCAGTAGGTCTCGCGTCCCGAGGCTTCCGCTATATCCATTCATTAGACGAGGTTGGCAAATCTAGATCCCAGTGTACGAAGTGACAACTGGAATACATATTATGAATCACCTTGTATAAGACAAGGTGATTCATAATATGTATTCCATCCCGAAAGGGGGTTATTCTATCAACAAAACGAAATAGCATTAGCGAAAAAAAACATCAAAATATCCATACAAAATTAGACATTAATTTCCATATCTTTGTAATGTAATGTGTTGAGTTAGAAGCTATATTTTTTACGGCATTATAAGCTCACAGACCTTTATTTTTGGTTTTTAAGCACACAGACAGACGGATAACAAAGTGTTATAGGTTCAGTTTTTCCAAATAAGGTTCAGAACCCTATAAAAAGAAAATTGTAGTGAGTTCAAATCTATCAATGCCAAGGCGTTTTGGTGAAGACTTTTTGACAAGTAATTACCAATAATAATACCCATTATATTCACTCAGTAAAAAATACAATAAACCAATGCCTCGCGAATTGTTTCAAGACATAAAGCTGGACCATTACGAGGTACCGCAAGGAACGAATTCAAATTTATTCATTACACCAATGAATACTGATTGTTCCAACGTACGCTGACCTGTATTGCGAACTAGTCTGGAAATATTTTTCTGTATCTATTCTCTAGCACGTCATTCTGCTGTTCAGTGGTTGTATCTTGGTCTATCACTATACGGGCTTTCCGATAACACCCCTACTCAGTTCTGTGCAAATCGGTTCTTGTAGTGAATCTGTCTGGCAACATATCATCTCAGTAAGTCTTCGTCCATAAACAAACACCTCTAGAGTAATCTCACAAGAACGATAAATAAGAAAAAAATTATTCGTCCGGGGAATTGCGTCCTTTTTTTTTTTATACCACTGAGTTGGCAAACAAGCATACAGCCCACCTGTTTGTAAGCGGATACCGTAGCCTATGAGCGCTTGCAATACCAGAGGCATCACGCACGCGTTGCCGACCCCGAACCCCCTCCCCCCTAAACAGCTCTGGCAACCTTACTCATCGCAGGAACACAACACTATTTGAAACAAATAATGTTATTTGGCTGCGATCTTCTGTAAGGCGGAGGTACCACCCCAGGCGGGCTGCTCCAATTCAGAACGAGAAAATCTCGCTGTGCCCTACCTCCTCCTTATGCTTTCCATCACAGTAATCTATACCATCGAAACAATTCGCCACCTAATTTTCTTTACGACACCATTCCTCGGCATTTACCTACCCCTTTTTATATTGCCCTAAAGCTTTCCTATAAATTGCTTGACAGCAAATTCCAGATGGCTACTAGCTAGATGGAAGCTAGCGTAAAAACATGTTGGGAATGCGAACTGAGAATTTCGTATTCGAGGATTTCCTTTTACCATTCCCTGTTGTACTCTGGGAGTTCTGCGGTCGTCGGTCGGTTTATGCAACTGTGGGCGAATGCACCCCGGTCGTTGACCTCACCTTCCTAGTGCAAGCTGGTACTACAGCAGTTTTCGTTTTAGCTTGAATGGGACGTGGGTGTTGCCCCGTTTGTTGAACCTAGCTCGTGACATAAGTTAGATCTTAACTTGAATACCTGACGCATTGATGTAACTGTCTAGCGCTCAGGAGAGCTTCGTAACGAATGTATGCGAGTGTCGATTGCAGGAATAAGTAGGTATACATACTATTTCAATTCATCTTTATTGAAAATAGTCGTCAAGATTTTTCCTTCTCTAGACTCAAAGCATTGACAATGTTAAATCGCAACTTTTCGTCACGTGCAACCGCAAACTTATTTGTCGACTTTAGACTTTAGTTCACCGTTGTAATGGTCGTATGATCATTGATGAGAAAATTGCAAGCAGTGGGCCGCTAGATCAATGCCCGTGACGTCAACATGGTCATTGTGGCTTGCATGTGAATCGAGACCTTGAATCGGAATCGTTTGTTATTCGAATCTTTATTGCTGTTATGTCGATTTACATTGGCTATCGTGACGGCTTGGGATTTTAATATTAATTTTATCTCAGTATTTGTACCCCGCTTTGTCAATAAACTCAAGCCTTCTCTCCGCTTGTGAGAAGTAAACGGACTTTGATTTACTACACTGCAATTTGCCAAGACTTATCAGTACCCACTACCGATCAAGCAGTTCAAAGAAATGTTCGCACAATATACGATTTTGGTCTCATCAACCTTCACGCGATTTCAGGCTAGTTCATGTTTTACTCCAAACCGGTTCGCGTTTGCGACCGATTGTTGACAAGGTCTATTTGTATTTCTATTAGTACATACATTTATACATAGATGTGTCTGCCTCACAAAACGAGTTTAAGCTATCATGTGTATTATCTATCACTGATTTTGTACCTGAGTTTTCGAGAAGATATTACACAATGAACGTTTATCGACAGTTTACGTTATCGTCTTCATTATATGATATTGGCAGAGACTCCTTATACCTGTGGTTGTGTTAACGAGAAGTAAACCTCGCCGTTGCGGCTTTACACATATAAACTATTCCGAAACTCTACTGTAACCAATCCTAACTATTCCTAAAAGTTCACTTCTTTACCTACTATACTTTGATAAAATAAGGTCAGCAACATTTTTATTGGCTCTCGATTTGATTGCACAATTTATTATGATTCAGTGAATTAAAGAGAGCAGTTCATTTGATCGTCAGGTCGCAAGGCAGCTGATGCTATCTCAGCGATCGCATTTTGAGCCATTCATTTTTCATGTCCCCACAAATGTTCTTTATCAGCAATCTATGAAACTCGTTTTCTTTTATGCTTTAGGCGCTCTGGGGCTTCATTTCACTTTGTCATAAAAGCTTGTAGAACTCATCAATCTCATTTGATGAGCTCTGCCCAGTTTGAAAATTGAAATATTGACTTTGTTCACTTTGTATGATATTCATTCATATTAAGGTCATAGTCGGCCTCTTCTTCTATATAATTTGCCGGAAGTATGAAACCTTGCCGGAAGGAAATGAACTTGAATTCTTCCTTACGATTGCTTATTCCTTACTTTTATTTTTTGTTTAATTCCTTTCAATTCCCTTCCGTTTACGGTCTGACTGGTGGAGTGTTGGTGGTAGCCCCGCCTTCCGATCCTCAGGTCGCGGGTTGGAACCCGTTCGTGCACCAATGGATTTTCCATTGGGAAAATGTATGTGCTCTATACTAGTGGTAGCTCTCAAACAGTGAAGGAAAACATTGTAAGGAAACCGGCATGTCCTATAAACTAAAAATTTGAAGACATGTGCACGAAAGGAACCTCTAAGAGGCGCACTTTCATCCTTTCACTACACTGATTATTTCACCGATCGTCATAGGCCCTTTTCAAGGCCACCATACCTCAACTTCACAGACATTATACAGAATGACCAAGAAAGAATCAGTGACACGACAAGCAAACAAGCACAGTCTCATGCACTTACCATTTTTAATACCGCCACGGCTGGCGTCATGTTTACGTCAGTCGAAATCTCCATTTAATTTAAAAATATAATCTCTGCTTCTGCGTATTGCAGAGCCCCATTCAGATAAAATAGCTTGGAACTTTATATATAAAACGTAATACTGACTAATATAGCTACTGTTCAACATTTTTGGTGTAGCTATGCTGACTACGTGACACGAAGCACAAAAGTTGGAAGTTGGAGTTCATAGATTAAGTTTTCCCGAGTTTATCAACTCATTTGGTGTATAGAAAGTCTTATTACTATGTATGTATTTTTTTGCCAGTACCTGCCAGTGCCTTTTTGTCAGTACTTCAGTAGTCCCATTGACTAGTACCACCAACGGTACCAGTTACACTAATTTAGGATCTGTAGTACCATAATAAATTTTGTTGTATCGCTATGCTAGTACCATCAATGGAACTAGTGAACTAGGATTCCATGATGGATTGAATAACTTTTTCGTCAGAGAGTTGTCAAACCATATTAAAACAGGATAATTAGCGAATTCACTTGAATCCATGACGTACCTTATAACGGTGATGATGTAAGGTGTATGCAACTGGAGTCACGTAGCCTGCCAGAAAGCGCTGGGGGTGGGGCAGGTCAATGAACGCGACCCTAATTGCACAATAGCTTGCAGACTTCATTCTGGCATACACATGGCCAATGTTTCTGGTGCTGACCGACCAATTAGCACCCTGGACACAAGACATTATCGTGCACTGAATGTACTAAATGTTATAATTGAAGTAATAATCGAGTTGCGCTGGCACAAGCTGTTTTGGCCTTGCAGGAGGTTCACCGACTTTCGATCCAAAGGTCGTGGGTTCGAACCCGATCGTGAACCAGTGAGTTTTTCTATTCTATTATTTCAAAACCATCTCTCCTTTATTATAAAGTGTAAGCAACACGGATAAAATTAAATTTAAATGATTTGTCCGAATATTTCAGCTCCAGCGTAATTCGTTGTGGGCATATGCCAAATAATCGGATATGCCTCTGACTACCACCCTTAGATATCTTCAAAGATCTGATCGGACGGAGAACTGAGAGGATGTTTACCATTCTTGGGGATTAAAGTCTTTTTAATCGAGGTGTTTGTTGGACCAGTTTTAGTTTTAGCGCAGTGCAACCATTAAATATGGCCGGCAAAAATCTGCCAATCCTAACGAAATTGTTCAGAAATTCGTATTTAGTACACAGAATCATTAATTACTACCGTGACAATTCCGAACATAAATTATCTAGACTTAAAATAAGTGTGACTAGGACAAACACTTATCTTGTTTTCAAACCAAACACTAAACTATTAGGTGACCATAACTTCGACACCAATGAATACATAGAGAGGTTCGACAACGTTCCAATCGTCACGTAGTACCCGGACTTACTAGCTGTTATAAAATTATCTATAAAAACTTTGCCAGATATGACGAATCTGATTATGTGTTCCGTGCTTGGTCTACCATCACAAAATAATGTAAACAAAACGTAACCATTGGGAAATACCTGGAACTTAACTCATCGTCACGCGCCGGTAGTAAAGTGTTGCTTTTAGGGAAACATCGTGAAGAAACTGTCAAGTCCTAGAACCTAAAAATTCGAAGACATGTTACATGTGCACGAAAAGAGCCTTTCAGAGGCGCACTTTAATCCTTTCACTACGCTGATTCTTCACCGACAGACATGGGCAGTTTTCAGGTCCACATACCTCAACCTGGTCACTGACCTAATACAGGATGAATCAATGACACAACAAGCAAGCCAGTTTCATCATTCAAAGAAAACTTGAAAAATTTCAAAACCTTATTTACACTCGAATTCTAAATTTGATGGCTGTAAACTACAATTCTTATAAACAATATTTTGTTTATTACTGAATTAAGTCGGAATTTGAGGTATTTGATAATAACTGGGAAATAAATACCTGAGACTAAACTCATCATCACTCACCGGTAATAAAGTGCTTGCTTAGGTACAAATTTTCAATCAATTACATCATCAAAAAAAATATTCAAAAACTTCAAAACTATATAAAACTATCTCCAGGCGAATTCTAAATTTGATGACTAATAATATACAATTATTATAAAAAATATTTTATTGAATTACGTCAGAATTTGAGCAATCCTTTTCATAACTGTGCAATCATTCTGAGCCATGCGCTCAGAATGATTGCACAGTTATCCTCCGCAGTTCATTCATATCCTGGTTCCGCGCGCTGAGATCTCCAGAAACTCAGCAGATTTCCACAAAACACATCAAACTCTACCAAAGTTAATATTTATACAACGAATAAATAGTGATCTCGCATTCGTGTCCAATATTATATGCAACGCATTCTTGTCAACTGGCATTAATGTGTCTACGGCTATTTTCTCTCGAATTATACCGAGGTGATGTAAATCGACGTGACATAGGAGATAGTGAACAGATATAGTGCAACTGTGTGCTGGATCCATTAGTGTTGGCTTACTCAGTAAACTGTGGACACAGCTGTATAAGATGTCCGAGAGGTGCAGGTATAGGCGGAAAAAAAGAATTCATAGCTGCCCTTGAAATTTGAGTAAAATTTCAATAGATCAAAATCTACTTGTTATCCTATAAAATTTTTGCTATTCTAAATTATTAAAATAGGCCATTTTGAATATACAAATTTGAATAATACAAAGCAGTTTTAATTTAAATCCATCAACTTTACTAGTAATTGCATAAGCCGTAGAACAACGAATTTTGGACGTAGGACATCAGGTAGGTATACAAATTCTAAGGCATGATAGGCAGGCAGGCATATTTTAGCTCTTGAACTGGCAAATAATTGTTTCACACCTAGATTTAAAATAATATTGATAGTGACCAGATCATCCTTGTAACCCAATGGATCACCCATTGGGTTGTGCGGGTCAATATAAAAATTCAGCTTGACGATTGACTTTTACTCGGCAAATTGTCACGCAATTTATTTATTGGAAAATTTCTAATACTAATTGTTCAAAAAAATGTTTTTGGAAGATTTTAGTGACTGAGGAGCATGCAACTAAGGATACGTCTTTTTGAAAACAGTGTTTTGGTACTGTACTAGTGAGTGAGGAGTGAGGAGCCACAACAGAGGCCATTAGTGAGCGGTGTTCAGTTTCGCGGGTAAATTGCGGATCAACGCTAGGGTATCGTGTGTCTTACTGTAGGTTCTAATATGACATAGTGATTAATTGTTAATACTGCGGTGTTGTTCTCGAGTACGCTCCTATCCTAACTAGTAGTTCGCCCGAACTGAGATCTCGCGATGTCTGGTTGATGATTCGATGATCGTTGAGGCGCGATTAAAATAAAGTTTGAAAATAGCATCTTTAGCATGTTCAACTAATATCCAATCGTACCTGAACTAAACAACATTGAAACATTACCAAGTGGAAGCTCACGTAAATGTTACTATTGTAGTTTTATCCCAAAAACCATGTGGCCTAGAATACAACCCCCTTGGTTTATTTAACTCATATTTACTTACCAGTAAATCTTGATTATACAACTGTTTGTCCTACTAAATTCCATGCAGATCGGATAGACGGTTCGAAAGTTATGCTCTAACAAATAAACATGCAACGCATATTTGTTTAACTTGTTTTTGAAATATTCGCTCGCTTCGCACGCTCGATCAATTATGATTATGAACTTTAGAATCTGTTTCAATTTTCTCAATCTCAATTTATATGATATATCAATTTTGAACTCGCATCTGTTCGTACCTTCTTCGTCTCAATTTTTGCGCGCCTAAGTTAATGAATGATCGTTTGAAATTTTTGTAATAACTTTTGTTTCATCGTTATTACATTATTTCTATAGCGCCCTATTTATTTCTTAGCATACTATACATGTGGTACCTATGGCCGAATCTAGGCCATACAAACAATAAAGATTAATGATTATTATTATCTGTCGTTAACCCACTCCCTTTACGAATTAGCATAGCAAGTAGGTTTGGGATTGTTATAAGTGATGCTGTTGAAATAAGAGCATGGCATGAGTTTTTCATCACTTCTACACTGGTTTTACTATTCTGACAAATTCTTTTCCCCAGTCATGCATGGTAAGTTTAGCTATTGTTGTTTATCATCAATTCCGCTATTTAGGTTAAGAGGTTCCTTGCAGATACTTGAATTAAGTAGTTTCTTTTCAAGATATACCCTTGTTTAAACTTTCAGTTCAGCATTACGCAATCTCATAAGTTTATATTGCGTACGCGTAATTTGATCTACATTATATACAGCCATCACATAAATCATCGAGAGAGTATATTATCTAAGAAATCATCAACCTTTTTACAATGTGCTTCAAAATAGCTATTTTAGATTAACCCTTGTCACCTGTTTTATAACGTCCAGATCCGAAAAGGTTGTAGGTACTTTCAAAATCTGCCCTGAAGTTATCAGCGTTTGTGAATGAGTTGTAAAACGGCGTACATGCGGGTATCACTCGATCTACTGATAATATCTGAATAGCCCGTGATCGGCAACGCGATAAACCACCGGTGGATCGTGACAATTGTAAGCTCAGTTATCTTTTCGCGTGGCTTGCGAATGGACAATCTCAAAAAATTCTACCTATTTTATCGGCGGGTTATGTAGCGCGATGTGTGTTTAGTTAGGCAGCGGCGTCAAAACCACGAGTGCGCCGCCGCGCTCGGCTCGCATCATTCGCGCTACAGACGTCATCGCAAGCACTCCCTGGCGGCCACCCACCTCCCCAAACTCGGCAACTCGTGCTTTTACTCAGCTGTTCGAAGTTTCGAACTAACCGGCGTTTCAACAAACGCCAGAACTTTGTTTGACAACAATAAGGAAAATTCGCGCATAATGGTAAGGAACGGTGCAGTGACGGTGTTGTGCATATTATAGTGAACGTGTGACTACTAGTGCCCTTATCTTGTGTTTATTTAACAACGCTCATAGTAAAAAATAACGTCAGTTGAGTGATATAACCGATACCTAATTAATTACGTTTCAAAGTGGATCTCGCTTGTTGCTATGCCATCGTATTTTGCGTAATGCGAAAATAGATACTTCCATAATGTTTCCTCAAAAAATTTCACAACCCTTTTTGTTTCGGTCACGTGACTTGTTGACAAATTCAAATTGTTACGCACGTTCCTCTTTATTTATAGATACGTTACTCGGAGAAGATGCCAAATGAATTTTTACTTCAAGTCTTTTAAGTGTTCGCCGGCTTGTTGGATTTTCGCATAATAGTTGTTTCATATATGTGCAATGGATAGTGCGTTCGCGATTCATCTGTCGTCTGTTGTGTGCGACTAAAATAGCGGTCCTCGCCCCCCACTGGCCAGCTAACCAGCTATTGGTTACATAACCGCGCCACCGGCGCGGCCTTGACTCCCGCGCCGCACGCTACTTGCCAGACATTATTGATCTTACAATCGATCCTCGTCCATTATTATATTCTTTATGCATTTAGTTCTACTTCTGAAGTAGGTATCCATTGAGCGCATCTTATCATTCATGCTGGGTTATATTATATTTTTTATATTTACCTACTTGTGTTCATGCCAGTGCATTTCACTCAATGAATTTGGGTTCCTTCAAAGTTTTCCTTATTTATCATATCAGTCTAGTAAATAGACTACAAATACTATTCTGGAAATAAATTTTGTTTACTTTTGCTGATCTTTTTGTTATTCATTCATGAAGTTTACCTAGTTGAAATGTTATTTTCTTTGAATTGATCGTAGTCAAATAAACCATTGTATTACAGTGAGTTGCGTTTTCGTTTGACGCTCTTGTAGTCACGTTCGGTATGTTGAATAAACATCATGTGATAATTTCGGATCCCTTCCTGCGTCAGGAATACTTTAAATGTTTATAAATGCTCGTTGCATCAAGTCTCTTCAGACTCGCTATATTATAACAGTTCCCTTAAGAATTTTCCTTGATGCTAATTTGAGCTTGCTTCGCTACGTTAATTGCCTTATCTTGCCATATCAACATCGGCCTCCAAACATTTATCTACTGATATCATTACGGCGATCGCCGGTCTAGACATTTTGTCTGTAACCAAAATTTCGTTTCTTTTATAATTATTCCTTTTTAATCTCTGACAGTAAGTATTTAACTTTTATATTTTTTAGTGTTTTGAGCTACACGCGACTTGTTGGCCTAATAATGTGAGAAAACAGGTGTTTTATTTGCAAACATACCATCTTATCTTACAAAACGTGATTATTATCAGTGCTTTTACACCAAACGATGAGTACAAATTAATGCATAAAAAAAAAGATTTGTTCGTTAATTCGATTTTTTGTTGATGGCATTTTATGTATCGTTTTAGTTCGGGCCAACTTAAAACTACCTATTGGATCTTATTTATTTGTTGGTTGATTGACGCCACGATCCGACCTCGACCGTGAAAAAGAAGTAATTGTTGAATTACGCCGGCAAAGGTATCACGGTCAAGGTTGAAGCCGGCAGTCGGCACTAAACAGCTGTTCCATCCAGATCTTTCACGTTACGCAATGCCTCTTACGCTATGCCTTCTCGTACTCAAAATCTTCTCGATCTCATTCTCATAAAAAGTAGTAAAATGATAAAATTTGACATCGTTGGTCACGGCACTCGGAAAACCCTTGCGTCATTCCGACTAAAAACTTATTATAATGCAATCTCCCTAAAATTTGTAGTATATCGGGGTTCCTCTACATTCTTCCCCGTGGAATCGATACGGAACCCACTGCGTGTCTGCGATGCGCGCGCATACCTGCTCCTAGTGAATGGCCCGTCTAGAGACAACATGGGGAGGCATCAGAGGGGGTGAATTCGACAAGGTCGACTGCAAGGCCGTCCTTACTATCTTGTGCACATCCCTCTCCCCCGAGCCTAGGTCACGTAATTTCGTCCTGCTCCAACGGATTCACTTTCGAAACGGGTAAATGCACCTACCAAAACACTCCCTTTACGAGATTTATGTTTTGTGTACTGCTCTTCGTAATTTTTCAGGCAGTGACTCTGGTACCTACTGCTACGCAAAAGTTGCTCGTAGTAAAAATAATCAAAATCAGTTTGCCTTTGATAAAGGATAGATAAAGTGATTTGCGTTATTTGGTAGGTAAATATGTAATTTGTTTGATGCTGATATCAGATTACTAAGTGTAGCTTTCCGTTGATTAGACGATAAACAGTGGGATTGGCACCAAGTCTAATCTTGAGGTCAATGAAAACATGAACTTCGTGGTCAACAATAACATTTACTCTGAGAAATAGAAACATAGTGAGTTGAGATATCGATTGATTGACGCAAATGCCCTTACAAGGGCCAATCCTTAGGTTATCTGTGAATGAGATGATAATTACTTAATCCTTAATTTGTATAGCGTCGCGTTATATGTAGTTCATTATTTGGTATCTTCCCAGCGTCTTAGTATGGTCAGATAAACTTCAACTTTGAAACTAGGCGGTCGTGTATGTTACCAAACGTCTCCGCCACTTTTCCATTGTTAGGTTTTAGTTACCTATTCGATTCTATTAATATTTTTTATTTTCTTGTTTCAACTCTAAATGAGTAAGTCTCCGTGTTATTAAATTTCTATTGTCTAGAGTCTTACAATCGCCTACAGTCTTCATCACCTATAGTCATCGTGTACTGCATACTACGTATAATTTACGATACCTATCGCGTTTTTTTTTGTCGTGGAATCTTATCGTCAGCTGATATGTGTTATTGTTCTTCTCTTCAAGTGAGTCTTTAGACGATTGCACTACTCACCTTAACATTTCCTGATTGATTCGACATTTGCTTAAAGTATCTTAACATGGTTACGTCCCACAGTCTAGACTTGGTATTAGCTCTGCTCTACATGCGCGTCATCAGTTCATCACAGTGGCCTTGAATTTTGTTGAATGACAAATCTCCATTGTGTTTCTTCATCGGTGTACTCTGACACTAAGCTACCGTATTCAGATATAATGTTAAAATGCAGCATATCGCAGGTTTACAGTAGAAAATTTCACCTGTATTGACCATGATCGGGGCACTAAGATATAGGATGTGTTTATATTTATTCGGCAGACCGGCAATTGTAGCATCGGCCTCCCCATAAGGCCTTAACATTACCAAGTTATTTTGTTCACAGCGGTATCGAGTGCAAAGATGAGGTGTTTGCAGCACACCAAGTGCAGCATGCGGATCTGAAACCAATAGCTCCGATCGTACCAGCTTCTGTTCTCCGTGCACCAGCTGAACTTCCCGGCAACGGTGCCATAGTCGCCATTATACCTCCCGAAGAGGAGCGACCAATACCTGTCACTGAGCTCATATTCGCACCGCTCAATCAAAATATGAATAAAGGCTTTTTCATGCCCTTGCAAGACGAGGGTCATACAAGTAAGTTTCATCTGAGCTATAGAGGCTTCGCTGTCAGATATTGTACTTTCGTGCCACAACATAGATATAGACAACCATATTTATTTTTCAGTGCTTAAAGATGAGCCGGAAATCCTGGACCATTTGGCACCCTCGGCCGGTGACGCTTGTATCCCTCTGGAGAACAGTCCTTTCGATGAAATGTTTAATGATTTTTTGAGCGACAACTACTGCAGCCTTCCTTCCTTCTTAGGCGATGATTTGGCCAATGGATCACCCGTGGACTCTATGACTCCTGATTCATTATTGCTATCATCGCCAGAATCTCGGGTAAAGATAAATCTACTGGTAATTTGAACTTTCTTAAAGACCTCTTTAAAAATTTAAACTCATTAATCATTTGTATTTCAGGAAAATGATTCATCTTGCGAACAGTCGTCACTGTTAACAGAATTATCGTTGGATGCCTTCGACAATACCAGGTCTGACAATGACATTGATGATGGAAACTCACCATTCATACCGACAAGCGACGAGCTCCCGGTTCTGGAGCCGGCTGTCATGTGGGGGGCTCTGCCGGACAGCGTCAGTATGGCCCGTCCTCAGCCCCCGGAACCGGTGACGGTAACTTCCTCGCCGGCACCTGCCTTGCAGCGTCTGCTCACAGCTACCACCACTGGCTCACCTCCACAGGATCTCATATCTAACTTATACTCAGACCAAGGTATACTCCTACACATTTGTAAAAGTGGAATGTTTAATTCCGAGTGACTTTATTTATACTTATTTGTCATTTTTTAGGTCTGATACCGAGCAGAAACCTCTCTTCGTGGGACACAGGTTGCAAACGAGTTCTAAAACAGGAACAGGAGCCGTGCGCGAAACGCATAAAACGCAGCCCATCTTCCGCGCAACAGAAGCCTACCAGCACACAATCCTCGAGCGTCCTTATGAACCTTCTGGTGAGCGGATGCGATGTCGATGCTGGTTACATCTGCATGGTGCAGTGTCGGCCGAGAAAAGCCAAGGCATGAGGCCCGAGCCCACGCCTATAAACTGTGATAAAGCGCGTCCAGTGGTCAACCTCATGCCTCGTGCGAAATCTTACAGTGCCGTCGATACTAGTGATAGATACCGGTATCAGACTGAAAGTCAAAACTAGGACAATGAGTGCCGGATTAATGTAGGGTAATTCAAACCATCGAGGGTGTATATTATAATCTCTCCAGACTGCAATCTCTCTCGTTCGAGGGCGTTTACCACATTAGGCGTAACTCGAAGACATAAGGTCTTTTCATGTCAGTGTCATAATTTCGAATCAATCGATCGATTATTAGTGCTTAAGTTAAACGTGCGCATATCGTTGTGGTTATGTGATGAATCGTTCCTAGGTTTTAATGTAGTTACCGTTCGTTCCACGAGGGGCGCGTCGCAATCATTCATATGTTCATTGTTTTAACTTTAACCGAGTCACATAGATTTATTGTGCCCTATTCTAGGACAGTCGTTATTTATTCGGTAGTTGTTTTAATGTACTTTAGTTACATCGAATTATATTATAGCGCTCCGTACGGTAGTCGTTCGACAAAAAGATGTACCGGTTATGGATGTTGAAATGATAACGTTTGGCCCACGGTCAACCAAGCTTATCGTATCTAGGGACAGTGGGCCTTAGTTTGTGGCAGTTGTAGTGTTTATGTTTAATTTATCACTGCCAAAAATAATATAGAACAAAATCTAACAATGCAATGCGTCTCATTCAGTTTTGACGCCTTTATAATAAGTATAATATATATTTACTAATTTTATTTATTTATTATCTATAGAATATTCGGAATATTAAAATATGATACTCGAAATTTAGGCACTAAGTGCTAATCACAGGCACTTATCTATACATAACTTAAATTTTTAAAAGACGTATAGTGTAGTTTTATAACCGTTATCTGTTATTTTTAATATATTTATAGAGTATGGACGATTGTATACTAGAGAAGTGTTATATGGATAATTTATTTTTTCTGGAAAGAAATAAATATTTGACAGAGATATGAAATAAAAGAGAACTAGTACTGTCAAAAGGTGCACTCTAGTTTTTATTCCCTTTTCCTGTCCTACAACCATCCTTGGTAATAGCTTTGACATAATTATTTCAATGACTATAACAATAAATATTAATTAAATGTGAATAGATTAATGAATCTAAATCTAAAAGGCTAATAATAGATTTTTTCTAATTTGGCTTATTTTATCAGCGCAAAGCAATATTTCTCAAATACTAGTAAACAGAGTTAGGTAATGAAACACACAACGAAATAGCATAGCATGAGGTTAGTATAAAAATAGATTTCTTATTGACAGAATCGTTCAGACTATAAACAAACCGTGTTTATAATTTGTGTTTTATACCTAAACAACTACAGATGCAGAACATCTTCGTTTATAATATACAGTCTACCAATAATCTCTAAAACATAAGCCACTCAAGACTTTACCCATAGCTATGAAACATGTGTTGACTTGTGAAATGTACGTCGCTGATCGATCCTACCTCAGGAAACTTGCAGTACCTATAATCAATTATATATTTTTAATACTTGATTTGATTGAAATTCCACAAGTTTATTATTTTAATCCATAAAGACGAGTATGTCAAACTTTCTTATTCTAACTTTCGTAATAAATGATTTCTTATGACAATAACGTGAATGTTGACACTTCAGGTTGTTGAGCCCTTTAAAAAGTCATCAATGTAGATATATTTTATGCCTTCTTATGTTGTATTGGACCGAGACCTTGCGCTTACTCTTGAAATCGATCTTAACCAGAGCGGAGGTTAGTCTCAACATCCATCAAGAACTAAGGCTGTTTTGAGGTACATAGGTACTTCTGACATAGAGGTTTATAGTCCAAGCAAAAAATAAGAATCAACTGATCGAAAACCGTTCATTAGTGTATTCTTAGTTCGTTCATTCAAGTTTAATTTTTACTATTTAATTTCATTTTATAAACTTAATAGTATAATAAAGGAAGTAAACAGAAAAAATGTATAAAATAAAGACGGTCAAGTGCGAGAACTCGTGCCCTGAGGCTTCCGTACCATTGGTCGTGGGTTCGAATCCCGGTCGTGCACCAATGGATTTACCAGTCAAAAAATCCAAGCACAGGGTCAGAAAATAAAAATTGACAAACTTATATTTGCGGTCGCTCACGTTGTAGTTGTATGACATTGACCGCAAATATAAATTTGTTTCGTAAAATACTTTGAAATTCCTCAATTCCAGACTTTTCCCTTAATTGTGTTACAAAAGCTCCTAGCATTCCAAATTTCAGAATTGTGTGGTAACTGGAAGTACCCTAGAGGGTTTTCATTTTTGCCATTTCCATACAAAAATTATACATTCATTGCCATATCTTTTCATTAGGCTAGAGCTTCGATTTTTATACGGCACCATAAGCCCACAGACCTTAATAGGTGGTATATTGGTATATAATTTCAAGTTGATACCTTTAGCCGTTTCTGAGAAAAAGGGTCTTGACAGACGGACAAACAGACAGACAGACGGACAACAAAGTGATCCTATAAGGGTTCCGTTTTTCCAAATGAGGAACGGAACCCTAAAAAGGAGAAGAAGAAAGTATTAACATACTTTCTATTCAATTCATCATCATTATCAGCCTGATGAAGTCCACTGCCTCCCCCAAAGAGTACCATGACGAACGGTCTTGAGCCTTCTCCATCCACCGACTTCCCGCAACCTTCACAATGTCGTCGGTCCATCGGGTGAGGGGGCCTTCCAACACTGCGTCGTCCGGTTAGTGGTCGCTATTCGAAACCATTATTCCCCAACGGTTGTTGGTCTATTCAATTAATTGTAGGTATTCAGAATTTCAGAGACACGAATACCACGGTTGACTTATTTGCGTGTCTAGACTTTGAACTTATCATTGTACCTACCAACCCAAATTACGTCCCTAGTATTCTTTAGTGAAGTGCTAGCAGATTTATTTCAAATCGGAAATGTCGCGAAATCACAAAAAAAAATTACGAGTAAATACATCTCAAAGTGAACTTGGCGAATGGCTCGGCTAAACAAAGAAAACATTGGAATGCCGACGTCAGTACTTCAGTTGCCAGCGGCATCCCAAGTCTTTGGAAGTCCTTATCTCAAAGGAGGGCTTACAAGAGAATCTCATTTTACTTATTGCAGAGCTCCGGGCTTAAAATATATTGAGGTTGGAGCCCTAGCTAGACTATTGGTCGTAACAAGGCTGCCTTATGGCTGATGAAGATCCGGACCAAGAGAGATTGTTGTGAATTTAAATGCCTTTCGAAAAGGAAATGAGGGTATATTCCTAATAGTTAACCAACTGCAGCTTGTTATTTGAAGTCTTATTAGGAAAATGAAAGTGCATAAAATAAACCAAATGGCGTATTAGCGAATTCATAATTCCCCAGCAGTATAAACCAACTAGTCACAATTTCTTAATTTTCTTCGGTTTCCTGATACTAATAAAATTACTTTGTGAAAAACCTTTCACATTATTATAATTCCTCAGAAGAAATATGAAAAGTTTGTGTCATATTTAGATGAAAAAACTTTCCGATGCGGTTCCGATGGGACTGACTTGCTTCTAGACTCAGTCAGTTCATAAATATTATGTATCCATTAATATCTTGTATCTATAGAGACAAAGTTCAGAAGAGTAGGCATTTGCTTAACGCTGACTGAAGCGTATTCGGATGTTTTTCCGCGTGATTCGTCACGCTCTTGGAGTAGTAAGATAAGTACTTGCACGAATACAACCTGCCGTTGTGATTTTCTCACCATTTTTTTAAAATGTTACATTCTTGTGTTTAGTCTGAAGAGGGCCCACTCTAAGCTGAAATGAAATCTTTTTCTAATAACATAAAACTTCAGATTAGATAATTTTAGATATTCTTATCAGCCGATCGGATTACAATAAAATTTGGTGTACAGGTTGGTTATAACCTGAAATGTGACCACAGCTTCTTTTTAAACGGATAGGAGTTAGCGCGGGTAAATTAGTGGGCAGTCTAATTGCTTGAGCAAATTTGACGACAAAGTTGGTCCCCCATAAAAAATCTTAGCACGCCCAGTGTCAGAACTTTACCAGAGACCATTACTACAAAGTCTGATTAGGGCATTATCGGAAACCCCTGAACTCCAACTAAACGCTTCCCGGGGGAGTGATAATGTCCCCATCGTTAGCCGTTACACAGGATATGTCAATTACCAGGAATGGATGTGGAGATATTGATTGGGTGATATTTATCAACCCCCGCTAGAGAATATAGCATATAGCATTTTTCATCCTCAAGTACAGACGTTCATGAGGTTAGCTGTTTTGCGTCACAACTAACAACAAATATCGGTTTTGTTAAATCGCTATCTGCGTATCTACATAGTGACTTCAAACAAACGTCTGGATGTACTAAACAAAACTAGTCAAGTCATTAGCGATACCAAATCAATATCAAAGTGACGAAAATATATGTTTAGTTAGTTCTGCGTGTAGTTTAACCGTCAAAAAAGTATATAAGCTTTAACTAAAACCATGTTGATTAAATTCCCAAGCTCAAATTTATTTTACTGTTCATTTCTTCCCAACAGAACTGAAATAGTTCTTTTATGAATTAAATAGATATGATGAAGAGTAGATGTTTTATCCCACTAATATTATAAATGTGAAAAGTTTGTGAGGATGTTTTTGGATGTTTAGATGTTTGTTGTTCAATCACGCCGTAACGGCTCAACCGATTTCGTTGAAACTTGGAAAAGATAAAGCTATTTACCTAGAATAGCATAAAGGCTACTTTTTAAGTAGGTACCACGCGAGCGAAGCCGCGTCCGGAAGCTAGTTACAAATATTTTATTTATTTTGTTTTTATTTCTTAGGAAAACAAACAGTCATAAAAAAACTATGCTTAATAATCCTAAACTATAACTAAAGACCATTTAAAAGTTAAAATATAATATAAATATAAATAAATATAAATATTCCGGACATATTCACACGGTCAACTGATCCCAAACTAGGCATAGCCTGTACTATGGGTACCAGAGACTGATATACATAATAGATATATATTTAACACCCAGACACAGAACAAACATCTGTGTTGGTCACAAATGTTTGTCCAGTGCGGGAATCGAACCTGCGACCTCTAGCGCAGAAGGCAGAGTTACTACCAACTGAGCTATGAGGCCAGTCAAATTTTCCATTTAAAAAAGTTTCCATTTAAAAGTTTATATTGGAGATACTTATTCTTAATATCAACTTAATATGAGTTTTAACTTCTACAATGTAGCATCTTCAGCAGCACAGATCCATGTTGGCTGATCAATGCCCAATGATTGCTTTGATGCAAAAAATATATATATTTGTTAGCAGTACGTACCTACCTAGTTACCTTAGGTAATAAATCTTCCATTAACGTGTAAACCTTTTATGTGCGTCTTTTGGCTCCATTCTGGGTTCATAAAAACATGAAAATGATCATGGATTTTTAACAGTCCGTTTTATGAAACGTCGCTCGTAGAAAAGATTCATCACGAAAATTATGACAAAAGAAGCTAGCGCAGCGGTGCTAAAAAATTCAACTGCCTATGTACATGATTATACCTTCCGAAAGCAGGTAAAATCAATAAAGTAGGTGCCTTCGAACCTCTCTGCCCCAACCCTCAAAAATGTACCTAATCATGTTTACACTTAGGTACCTGTAATACAACGGGTGTTGATTTTTGTGAGACTTGATTCACATCAGTGGCCCGAGCACGAATAATTCAAGATAGCGTTACGCTTACGATTCGAGAGCAAATGTAAAATACTATCAATTTAAATTTCAAAATATCAAGCATCGCCGTCGTTGGCTATTTTTTGACTTTAACTTTAGTCTCGTAACCGTAACTATAGTCTCGTAATCGTTTGGAAAGCCTATAGGAAGTTATTCGTGCTAGGGATACAAAGAAACTCACTGCCCTCGCGAACAGAAATTACGCCTAGTATTGCGTTTTGCACAAATTTAAGAAATTACGTTTTTTTCAAATTTTAAAGACCATTTCGTAATTTATGTTCATAATATTAAAAACCCTTTATAGAAGTTAATAAAACTTGATAAAGGGGGTAAAATATGACAAATCATTTTTCATGTTTTTTCAGCCTCAATCTTTTCTGAATCTTTGTCTGAATGCACTGTTTCAGTTTTCGGGATTAGTCTTACTACACCCTGTAAAATGCTAGGTATGTATTATAAAGATCGTTCCTGACATGCGAGTAGGTATACCTCACTAGTAATTTAGTTGTTTTATCGATCAAAGTCGGCGCCTGTTAAACCGCAATGCACCACCTAGGTCTGATGTCCTAAATTCTTTAAATTGCACAAAAGTAAATTTAGCGTCAAAGAAAAATAAGAAAATGAAATCCATTGAAAGATGAATAAGTAACAAAGATAGTTTAGGGTTATAACTGAAATAAACATGGAAACGGAAATTGTGTACTTATGTATGTACCATACCTACATTTGGTACTTATTAAAGAAGATGGGCTTTTCCACAGCAAAATCAACCATAAAGTAGTTATGTTAAGATTGTTGTTAGCTCAATGAAAATAGAATGTTACGTTTATGTCTTAATCGATAGCATAAAATATTGCCACTAGTTCATTTGTCAATGTGCACAGAACTCATTACTGTGCATAAGTCAATATGAATGTATCTTCCAACAGCATGTTTAGTATTACAGTAAAAACAAATTGTTCAACTGAAATCATTGTTGTGTGTTCTGATTCAAGGTCAAAGCTAATACCTCGTCTATTTATCTCCTTCCTACAACGTGCACCTATAGTAATAACGACTATATTTACCTGTAGCTAAGAATATTTATAATGTAACACTTCTCTAGTACTGGCTTAATGTGTTCATTTTCAGTGTTCAATAAATAAAAGTTCTTTTCTAATATGTGTATTTGTTGTGTTTTCAGGATCAGCAGCAGAATCAAGTATGCCCCAACTACAAAATGACTCCGCAGCTCCAGCAGGCCCTCAGCAAGAATGCAGTACCGATGATAAATATCATGCAAGCGTTACCAAACAATCAGATCAAACGCACAAACTCCCCTGTCAACCAGGTGATCCGCACAAGCATAGCCAACCTAGGCAGCGCTATGTCTCCTCTCAGCCTGAACATAGGGAGCCCGAACATTTACTCACTGCCTCCAAGCCCCGCGATGAGTCCAGCTCAAAGAGACCGGGTGATGAGCCCGTACAGCCCTAAATACTCGCTTCCGTCTAGCCCGATCAGCTACTCCCCGGCAATGAGTCCCGCTACACGCGAGCGCGTGATGAGCCCCTACACTCCACAGTCCATGTCCCCAGTAGGAAAGTACCAGGTTTACAGTCCAAACAGGCTGCTGTCCCCCGCTGGTGTCATCCACGGGAACGATCCGTATCTTACCACGAGAATGCAAGCGAGCCCTCTGGCACTACAACACAGCGAGCTACTCCTGGATTCTAACGTCCATTTGACTTCTTCCGACTTCTGGCCGGATCCAGAGATGATGCAGGGGACGTCCGATTTACTGACAGCCTTCGATGATGTCAAGCTGGGCTAATCCGGCTCGAAATTGTGTAACTGAAGGGTGATTTCCGCGCAGTTGTGGATGAATACTGCCAAAAAGCATCTTGATCTGCTGTTGTAAGACACTGAGAAAAAAGTACTACGTACCTACTTTTCAGTTTGACGTAACTTGTCTTCGAATTTCTGTAGAAATTAGAAATCACTCGAATGAATGGAGGGTCGGTAGTGGTAGCCAAGAGGTTTTCAAGGGAATTTCCGTAAACTTGTTGTTTTGCTACAACAATTAGCTGTTTAGTTCTATTGCTGTCAGTGTAAATGTTTTAAGTAAGTAGATTCAACGGAGTTATTGAGTGTCTGAAATTGCAAACGTTACCTATGCGCATTTAATTAAAGTTAATTATGACACTAATATTCGAACTCAACATTTTTACTTTTGGCAAAGAACTGAGAATAATAAGCTTTATTACAAAAAAACTGCATTGAAATCGCAGCATTTTTTATGGAGTTACGAGTAGAAAGACATACACACTCACTAAGGCTCGTATTTATATTATACCGTCGTGAGTGGAGTTTTGAGAGGAAAACATACATTTATAAAACACATATTTGACGACAATTTCTATGACAATAATGACAGTATGAGCAGAGTAAAAAATTTAAACGCTAGGTCTCTTTATAAGAGTTTTTAGGCGGGGGTTTTCGAGTTTTTAAAACTATTTCTAGAAAGGGGTTCAACGGGTTTCTAAAGTATGGTACTGTATTCAAAGTTATACATTCACCCTGAGCGAGGCAAGTTGGCGTGGGATCCGAGATAATTATTCTAATGCTTGGATTTTGTTCTAAGTGTAAATGCAACCATGTGACTTAGAACAACTGTGGGCATTATTGTGGTATGATTGCAGGTATAATAAATACATTTAATACGATGTGTGGTTGTGGAGTTTAAAATTAAATTGGTAATAAGTATTGAATTTTTGAGGCAGATGTACGAATTGCCCAATGATCGAAATGTAAACACCAATAATTTGGAAAACAAAGTCTATATTTTTACATCTGTCTGCTAGATTAAGTTTGTTAATGTATTTGACTATCTTAAAAAGAAAATTGGCATATGCATTAAAATTTAATTAAATATTTTTTTTAGAATTGTATTAATGGCATGGTAAGTATTCATTATTTTCATAACTCTCAGAACGATGAATAATTTATAATAAGTATACGAAAAATTAGTTATAAATTATATTTTAAATGATCAAAATTATATACTCAGTAATAGGTTATGGAAACGTAAATCTTTTGTAATTTACTGTTAAGTATACCTAACTGTTTCCCGATTTAATGTCTTAAATATACATAGACATATCAGAATAATTACTAAATTGATTTGCAGTTTTTATGATTGCAAAACATTGTCATTTATCAATATTGTAAAACTTTCCCGTGGTAATTTTGAAATGTGAAATAAGCAACAAATAAAGGTCTAAATCTTGGCCCAAAGCACCTTTATCTGAAACTTGTATGAACTGTGGTGTTGAAATATTCCTCGTCTCTGGTTCTGGTCCTTTAGATCTCCGCGTTTCTGCGGCAATTTTTGGAACTCAATACTCTAAATTGGGTCACGCACGAGGACTTACGAAGACCACAGATTATATATAATACGCGCTGCGCTGTGAGGCTGTGTGACAGTGACCAGAATGCGTCAAAGTGGCAAGTGTCACTGTCGCGATCCTGTTCAATTTTTGCGAGTAATCTTTTTGTATGGTGAATAATTTTGGGTGCATATTATTCCTGAATCACTCGAATAATCCTAACTTATTGACAGGTGGATGTAATACACCTATGTATAGCAATTTATAACACCGTACATACATTTTAAGTACAATCTTTTAAAACACATAATTCATTTATTGTTGATTAATGCAATTTTTTTGTTAAATTTAATCTCGTAGAATTACCATGTAATCTATAAGTTATGTTGTTTTAGAATAAGTAAATTAATAAAAATATACCTACATAGTAAAGAATTAGGTACCTATATTATATGTTTTTTACAACAAAACCTACAGCTATTGAAAGAAACATTATTATAGCTGTTTGCTTTTTGACCGTTTTCTATATAATATAACTTTATTAATCAACAAATTCAGTGTCAGAGACATTTTTGGCTAGAAAGATAATGAAAAATTTCATTTTTATTGTAAGTATTTAACAAAAAAATTCTCAAACATTTTTGGACTTTTATGTAATATTCTAAAACCTGCGGGTTAGCAAGATAACTGTAAGTACCTACAGAAAAATTTAATGATAAATTAACCAATATTTGAATTGAAAAATGTATTTTATTATGTAATTCTAGATTATAGTGTTATTTTAGTTGACATACTGCCAATTTTCATTAATTTATAAGAAGCACGCAATTTTTTCTAGTATATTCTTGATTTAATTACAGTCAGGTAAATCATTGTTTAAAATTGAATAAAGTCCGCACTGTGCCATAGACTATAAAAGGTGTTTAGCGTCCACTAAATCTTTGTTTTTTTTTTCATTCATTTGAAAGTAATAAAGCTTAAGGATGAAAACTGATAAAATTTGTAAATGTAAATAGGTAAATCAATTTTATATATATTTAGCGAATAAACTACTGGTCATAAAAACTGGTTTTATTTTGAATATCCACGATACGAATCCGCTTCATGGTTCTTTTTCCAATCAAAGCTGACTCGTCAGATTTCTAAATCGCCGTACATATCAACTGCCGGGTGAATTTAGGCATTCTCAGATTTTCAGACTTGTCCGGCTAGCGGCGCGTAGCGTCGTAGTGACATAAGAAAATTAAAATATAATTAGGTCAGTAGGTAGGTATCTTGTCAGAAAATATATCTTTTTTTGTACCCATACGATCGTGCAGGCTCTCCAAATCTTTTTCTCATGCCAATTAATTATAGTAGAGAATAGAGTACCTACAGATGGCACCATCTTTCAAAAAAACTCTTATCCTCTCATAACCTCCTATCTCGCCAAATAAATGATATTCTATTCTATTCTTATCCATATTCATGATGTGTGACAGCGCCATCTTGTTCATAAGTCCAAAGAGTTCAATTTGATTTTTCTACTTTTTTTTTACAAAAATGGTAAATTCTGAACATAACAGCGTTGCCAGAAGGTTACTTTTGTAACCTTTTAGGTGATTTTTAACTCCTTCAGGTTACCTCTAGGTTACCATATACTCGAAAGGTAACTTTTGTGTGATTTTATTTTTAATGAAATTAACATGAAACGGAACGCAATGTTGGCTAACGCAAAACTTCGTTCGTAAGGCAGTGAATGCATCTCAAAAAACAAGTACAACAACAAAAACAATTAAAATAGGTTATTTTTAAAATAGGTTATTTCCGGTAACTTTGGACAAGACCCGGCTGGCAACACTGGAACATAGGTACTTTCTGCGCGAACCGTAGACCAAGAATATTTATTCTCTGTTTACGGCGCGAACCGTATTGTTATCTTTTTTTTTTCTTTAATTTTTTGGTGTCTGCTGTTTTTATAGGCAATATTGCCAGTCTCAAGTAATTAAGGATGTCAATAGCGATAATCAGACTTTCAAGAACGTCAAGTCAGTCATGTGTCAACGTCAGTTTTTATAGTTATGTCTGGTCAATCAATCAATTTGTCAGCAGTCAAGTCAGTCAAGTGACTCAAGTGTCTGTCGCCTGTCTGTTTCTGTTTGTCGTTGACGATTCTTCTCGTAAAAATGAAATGATTTATTTACGAGATCCAAAGCGCTCATGTAATAAAGTTAATTGACTTATTATTTTGCTGCGTCTCATTATATATAGTATCGAAGTGCATAATCCAATAAATTTGTGCATGCGAGTAGTCACTTACATAAATGGCATCAACACCAAAACAAGTGAACGGCAATGGTTCGAGCTGCCTGGGAAAGCGAAAAAAATCTCGTGGGAGCAGGTCTACATATCTCTCTAAATGGCTAGACAAGACAATGCATCACATCCAGGAAGCGAAACCGAGTGTGGAAACCTACGATTTCGTGAACCCGACGATGAACTGGCCTGTCGGTGGGTCTCAGTTCGCACCGGGCTACGATCCGTACAGACATATGTATGGAGCTCCTGAGCCGATGTCGCTGCCGACTCTGCCCAGCTACTACAGCCCTATGGTCCCGCAAGGCTTACCCATCTACCCCCCTGACCACCGCTACGTTCAGAACGTTAAAAACCCTCAACAGAGGCATCGGATGCGCCGCCGACACGATCAGAGGCCTGAAGAAATTCCTAGCACTCAAAACTGTCTGGATGACTCCAGCTTGCAGCCAAAGAATTTGTCAGACCAAGACTACGCGAGTCTGCCGCCTATTATCACCTCTGTAGGTGACACCAACTCCAATAGTGATATGAATGACAGAGATAAAGATGATGGGAGCAATGCTAGGCGGTACAGTGATCCTTGTGTGAGAGGTTTGCCGGATGTAGCGAGACCTGCCAATGGAGAGATCGACTCTGAATCGGATGAAGAATCAAGCACATCCGGAAGCCAAGTCGGCAGCAGATTGCTATCGTGCCTTCTCGACCAAATAGCTTCCCTGAAAATAGCCAATGATAGACTGAACCATGACTTATCGGCCATGAGAGGTGAGTAAAACTTGCTTTTGCTTTCAAACCGTTTCCAATAAGCATAGATAATTTGACTCCATTTCTTAATTTTCTATACTTAGATCTCAATCAAGATTCAACCTTATTATAATCACACATAGGCCTAGTTTTCTTATTTTGGAATATATGCTTGTTATTATTATTGATTTTTCATCATCTTGTGTCCCACATTCTTTAAAGCTGTCCTTTCTAAGTTACACCCACTGATGGCTCCCACACGGTTGTCAAGTGTGACTGAGTCAAGGTCTTAAGCCTAAAACTGCAATACAATAATATCAATAATTATTCTGTGTGATCAATTGATCTACTTGTGTGGCTTCTCATAGTTTATTCAATTAGATATCTAGCAAATGGGTTTAGCAACTGGAAGGCCTAGTCTATAGCTATCCAGTTTTTGCTCTGAACAACTAGGTAATTTGCTATTGACATACATAATTACATAGTACTGACCCCACTTTAGAATTCCTTGTGTAGTAGGTATCAAAAACTATGAGTACCATGGTACCTCAACACCCAGACCCAGAACAAATATTTGCAAATCATGCAAACATTTGTCCGGCAGCAGGAATCGAACGAACACCCCTTGCATCTCAGGCGGCATCTCGCCAGTGGCAGTGGGTAGGCTGTTGCTTACAAAACTGACAACTAGTAGGAACTTACTTACTTGGTACTTGGTGTGTGGACTTGTTTCCGCAATAAGGCCGCAGGTGGGCCCTTTTAAAGGTTTCAAATGGTGACCAAAAACTCGAAAATGCAGTGTAAGAATGTCTTCCTACTGATGGACCAACATTGGGAAGGTGGCGGGAAGTCAGTGCATGCAGAAGGCTCAAAACCTATGACCAAGTAAAAGTATAAGCCTATGACCAATAGTGGACTTCTTCAGGCTTATTTTGATTATAGTGATAATTATGAGTACCTTTGGATTTTTGCAGCGGAGCTAGAAAGCACAAGACAGCACAATGCCATACTGCACAAGGGATACGGATCCAGTATTGGAGCTACGCCCAACCACTCACTGGATAATGGTAAATAATTATGAGCAGCGTGGAGCGCATCATGGAACTTTGTGTCCAGGATTGAACGGATTCGCCCAGACCATCTGAGTGGAATGCGCCCTCTTGGTCGTTTGCCATCTACTTTCCCGGTAGCCATCAGCCATTATGACACCATATCAAATGAATGGTTAGTTCTACCAACAAACCTAATAACGGTCCCCTAACTTCAATGTCGGCGACAACCTTTCAATTTCAATTGAATTTCCGGTAGCCTCGACTGTTTCGATTATAACTTATATACATATACCTACGATGGTATTCTCTGAGGCTGAGTTACCTATGAATGACAAAATATTTTCTGCCCATACAGGCCTATTTGAGTAGATACGATGAAAATTTTCAACTACCTATTTAACTAAACTTAAGCCGTTATTGAATAAACTTTCTCACTGCATCGCACCCAGCCTGTAAAGTATCTGCCTGTGATAGACGTACTTTGGCATTTCTAGTTTATTGTGCCACTTAGCGCTAGCTTTTTGCTGTATCGATGGAGGGGAAATTGGTACTAGAGCGCTCACGTCATTACTTGGCTAACCAGTCACGTAAGTCACAGTTACAAGAAGGTTGATAACCGACGATCAAACTTCCTAACCCATAAACATGCAATTTGAAGACATAATATTCATGTTTTGGTTCATAGGCAAATTCATACAGAAAGTATTTGAGTATGAACATTCAAATGACTGTCATTATAATTGCCAGGTGAAAAGTTATTGTCCTACGGTTCGTATGCACATTGCATTGTACAGTATTTTCCCTCTGTCGTAGCGACTTTATGCTTAGCTGGTCGATACTGTAGGAATTAATAATGAGCGTGCTCACATTACGTAGAGCATAAATAGACTTTTTATAGACATCGCGAATCAATTATTTGCGTACAGAGCTTCGTGCAAGTAGGGAAATAATATTTCTTGCTCTGGCAGCACGGTCTATGTAACGGAACTTAATAATAAAAAATATTTATTTTGCGTCAAAATTAAACAAATAGTGGAACATACAACAAAAGCAGAAGTTCTTTAGAAATTCAGCCACATTTATGACGAAGTGATGCAGCATTGCAAAATGAAATTATACAAAATTATCGCATGATACCTACCTAAACGATGGTATTTAAACTTCCGAAGCATTTTAACTGCCAAAGTTTCCCCGTCTCATTTCACAGAAATAGCAGCGAAATGAGTCGTCCTATCTATACCTATCCTTATTTTAAGGGGAAAGGGTTCAAAATTGAACTATTTAGGAAAGTTTTTGATGTGACGTAGAAAGAAACCACACCGGCCATAGTGCCATGTGCTTCGAAATCCCTTTTTGTAATGAAAATAAAGTTCAAAATGGAATGGATTGGACAGAGATTATAAAATTGCGAGAAACAATTTTATTGATTGAAATGAATAGGATAGCGTGTCGCTGTAGTATTGGGTTGACCTAAGATAGCCTAGTACATAAATAACGCATTGCGAGTGGGAATACGGCAAATGATAGAAGATAATTGAGCAAAATTACTCATTACAAATAACTTAGCATAATTCAATTTAAAGGCCTCATTACATCTATTCTAGGTGCGTCAGAAACTTTACTGGACGCCTTATACCTGGGACATGTTTAGATGGAGTAGCTTGCCCAGCACCTATACCATCCTCTTTGCCTATTCGGCCTTATCCACAGGAAAGACATGTACGGAACGTGCAGTTTCCTCACTGTGTGTTTCCAACTCATGTTCTTCATGTTTTCAGCACGCACAGAAGAACCCATTGGTGCGCGACGGGAATTCGAACCCACGACCTTCGTATCGAAAGTCAAGGTACATCCCACTAGGCCAATGCTCGGAAATGAATAATGTGATCTGAATCCGTATCGAGATTGAACAGATTTTATAATGCAGACGGCCTCATTGAATTTGAACGGAATTTGAATTCTATTTATATGTAAACAATACGGCTATTATCATAATGTAGGCAGGTAGGTACCTACCTAGTTACTTTGTATACCAAGTACTTAGGTACTAAATTAATCGTCTGACTGACTTTGAAAGAAACGTATGAAACGTCTGAAATAGATTTTTGTTCCCAAGGGTCAAGCGATTTTATTTAAAGCAGACCAAATAAAGGTTACCTACTTATAAAGATGACGTACTTACCTACAATTTGCTACCATGCAGTAAACTAGTACACGTATGTACGCTGGCATTTTGTTTATTCATCATCATCATCACCCTGTTGAAGTCCACTGCCGAACATAGGCCTCGCCCAAAGAGTGTAATGACGAACGGTCTTGAGCCTTTGCCATTCCGCACTCTTCACAATATCGCCAGTTCATCGGATGGATGGCCTTCTAACACTGCGTCGCCCGATTGTGCGATTGATCCTATGGACCCTATGACATTGGTAAAGTTGCGCGAAGTCGGTGGCTGGAAAAAGCTCAAGTCCATTCGTCGTGGAACTCTTTAGAGTTTCCTTCCAGGTGTGAACTTCTACAGACATGGGACGAATATGATTTTTTAAAATTTTATTTGTTTAATATACTTCATCTTACTACTATTATAAATGCGATAGTTTGGTTGGATGGATGTTTGTTACTCAATCACTTTAGAACGGCTTAACGGATCTGGGTGAAAGGAGCCATTTCATTCTGGGCCTGATCCATGTACACTACATAGAAAAATAGGAGATTACAAGAAAAATACAATTTAATTAATTTGAAGACAAATGCGATGGTACAACAATAGTTCTTCTGGTAAGTTTTTTACTATGTGAACACTATTTGAAGGCCGCCATGTTGGTTTATAATTGGCGTTTGACATGACATTGACATGTTTTTCATGTCATGTTGTTTGATTTGATGTTTTTCTGTTGTCAGATAAATGTAGGTTGTCAAAATGACATTTCACGCACCGCACCCGATGAAACTTGGAAAGTCATTTTCTTCGTGTCACACTAATATTACAAAATAGGTTCCGCCCGAGGCTTATCTTGCGTGGATAAAAAGTTGCACGTATGTTATTTCAGGCTATTTACTACATTCATGCCAAAAGATGCGTTTCATCAATATATGGAGCCTGAGCCTGCACTGTGTACACTACTCTAAAATATGGCTAAGCAATAAAGTAAACGTATTTAATTGGTTATTTTATTTATATTGACTTCGTTCTAAAGTACATTAAGATTTTCTTCGACAAAGAGAGCAACACACAGCGCTACAAATATATGGATACACGATGGACGTGCGTGAAATGCCTTTTTGACAACCTACATTTATCTGACAACACAAAAACATCAAATCAAACAACATGACATGAAAAATATGTCAATGTCATGTTAAACGCCAATTATAAACCAACATGGTGGCCTTCAAATAGTGTTCACATAGTAAAAAACTTACCAGAAGAACTATTCTTGTACCATCGCATTTGTCTTCAAATTAATGAAATTGTATTTTGCTTGTAATCTCCTATTTTTCCTAATTTTTCTATGAAGTGTACATGGACCAGACCCAGAATGAAATGGCTCCTTTAGATTTAAAGTTGTAATGGAGATAGCTTGAACCCTTAGGAAAGACGGAATTCTTTTTATCTGCGTATAGAGTAAACGAAGCCGCGGGCAGCCGCTGGCTATCTTATAAATGATCATGAGAAACTCCAAGGTTCCTTATTATGAGGTTTTGTGGGTGCTTTGTTGGAGGAGGAAATAAACTTATTCTCGGAGATTACTGAAATGATGCTGAGAGAAGGCGATCAAATGTAGCAATTGATTCTTGAGGCGACATCGACATCGACAGAGTAATCATCACGCAGTTCTTTGTTTAGAATGAAAACGTGTGAAAGCATAGGTCACACGCTCGCTCATCATTGAAACCGAGATCTTCTTAGTTATGGTACTGATTTGATACTTAAAACACGTATAACTTGCCCATTGCTATGAGATCTTTCCTGCCATTTTGTAAGATCGTGTCATCAAACCATCTTTGAATTTACGCCTGATCCTTACGAAAAGAATTAAGCCAAAACCAAGGCTTGGTGTCATTTTCTTGAACTGCATTGTTCTGCTAGGGGTTCAGTATAGATTGCGTACAAGAATGTGTGAAATATTTCTACTATTATAAATGCATGTATGGATCACGCCAGAACGGCTGAACCGATTTCTATGAAACTTGGAATGGATATAGTTCGCTACCTAGAATAGCAATAGGCTAATTATTATTTAGGTACCACGCGAGCGAAACCGCAAGCGTGAGCCAGTAAATAATAAATATAAGAAATGAATGTCCCATTATTTCGGTCATTCATATATGTTATATATTTCGTTACAGGGTTGCTTGGCGGGCAGTACAGTCCAGGGTTCCTCACAGACCTGGTGCGGGAGATCAGAGACGCGGCGCGGATCCGTGAGGAGGCCATGTATACGAGAGTCAAGGCAATGCTATTGGAGAGGACGGATGTAAGTTATCTATATTAACTGCGCATTGTGGGTACTTCCTATAAACGGTAGGTATGCTATTGCGCGATTTTTAGTGCATGAGGCTGCAACATCATTCACCATCAATGGTAGTCCTAAAAGGGCCAGTTATATCTCTAGACTAAGAACACCTAGCTTGCAATAAATGACTGGACAAAACTAGACATGACATTTAGAAGAACTGGCGCTTCTCCAAATTATTACTACTTTGGATCATATTGCAGTTCAATGAACCCATCAAGTTCAGTGGGAGTGTACTACGACGTTTCGCGTTTTTAAATAATCCAAATAATTTCACTAGTCAGTTTTTATAGACAGACAGAGGATCAGGCAATCTTCAAAACAATCTCTTACCAAAAATATACAATAATATATTTTCTATTTGCAGAATTTGGCATCAACAGAAGCTAAATTGAATGAGAGGACTCATGAGGAGATCAAGGTGCGTACGAAAATAAATACTTTAATAGCGCCATCTGTGTGGTTTACATTGTAGTAAATAGGGAAGTGTGCGGGGTTCTCAGTGCTACATTCGGCAGTTTGGCTTACAATGTAGTTGCAACATGTGCTGATAGATGGCGCTAAAGCTAAAATGCTGTTCTGTTTTCAAAAGAAGGTAAAGGTTTTTTGATTTTTTTTTTAACTATTTTGGTTATGAACATTATTTTTGGAACGGAGTGATCATGGCGCATGAAACTGTGCCGAAATATCGGGGAACAAATAAACTCGCAAATCATGGTAAATAGTATTCCGTTTTAGTGAAAATTTGGATTTTTCATGTTATGGTTATATTTCACAGTAAGTAAGTCAAAAACTTACATGAGCTACTATCATTTAAGATTTTGTAGCAATTGGCAAATGCCGCTTTTGCAATATTGCTTACCATTACGCACGTAATCGTGAATAGCCGTAATGTTTGGAGCATAGATAAAGGTATAGACAAAGACAATTTAGTACCTAGTATAGATTGTGGCTACTACCTTCCGATCCACAGGTCGTGGATGCGATGGAAGGAAAGCTATACTCATGTAGTCATGAGTCATGAATGAATTTCATTTTGTTTTTTTTTCACCTAATCGGAACTTGTCTTAGAAAATTAAGTTTCTATATAAAATCAAAATATCCAAAAATGTTTTTGGCGCACTAAGTGTTTACCAACGACCCATTTATTCGCCTACAAAAACTCAAAACCCCACTCGGGCGATAAACCAACAACTTTTTTTTCATATTCACGTCATATTTTGAGTTTTTCGAGTAAATTCGGCGGTATTAAGATTTATTTGCTTGCGACATGGGTGGTCCGTGGAGAGCACTTATCACCTCGCCTCCCGTCAGGTGAGGGCACAGGAAAAGGTAGGCAGCTGGGTTACAACAGTTCTTTAGTCCGTCCTGCGTGACGTTGGTTCATTCGTGGTGGCGTTAGGAGGGTTAGGGGGATATCTAATATATACTAAGCGTACTGCCAATTACAGATTCTTACTTTGTAACATTAGTATAGTCGTAAAAACAACAGAAGCGACCAGAGTAAGTATATATAAAAAATTAAAGAAACAAAAAAGGATACTGTTGAGATATAGTACGAATTTGGTGATCTGTTTGTGTATGTTTGTGTGTGTATATTTGTGTGTGTGTTTATATATATGTATCAAACTTAAGATGATTTGTTTTTTGAAAGATGCTTTACTAAGGTGAAAGATGTCAATTGGTGAGAATTGCTTGAATTTAATATCTTTACAGATATTAAATTTCATGAAGATCCGATTGTCCAACTTGATTCAAAGATGTCGTTCGCGCGCTCGTTCTATTATCAAGATTCCAAAGATTATGTTGTCAGACCTAAACATGTAGAATGAGCTAGCCGTCCCTTCATTAGGCTGTGAGAACCCATCAGCTCGTCACACCTTTGCATCGCATTTGTTGGTGCAAAACGCCTACGAGTGTGACTGTGCAGTCTTGTCAATGTTGCATGCGTTTTGCCCGACTACTACAAAGGAAGGGTGTGGGTTTAAGCCTTGTTTTTCTAGTGAAGGGGTCAGGATAATGACTGACTAATGTGAGGATAACCAGAGATGCAATGAGCAGGTTCTGTTTAGGTACCTATCCTTCACTATAATAGGAAGTACCGACGTATACCTGAGGCTAGTATAGTATTATGTTATCTGTGCCTGAGGTTTTATGAGAAGATTATCTTTGTCTAGGTGTGGGCTGTTATGAGATGTTTAGAGTTAGTTTATACAGGTTGTCGCAAGTCCGGCCCCACATGGAGTACTGCTGTCACCTCTGGGCAGGAGCACCTGGGTACCAGCTTGGACCCTTTGACTCGGTTCAAAGACGCGCTATGAGAATTGTCGATGATCCCAAGCTAACAGGCAGTATTGAGCCCTTAACCCTAAGGAGGGACTTTGCCTCCTTATGTGTGTTGTACCGCCTGTATAACGGGTTGTGTTCTGAAGAATTGTTTGATATGATGCCTTCAGCTTCCTTTTATCATCGCACCTCTCGCCATAGGCAGGGGATCCATCCTCACACCCTGGAGACAGGTTGGGCGCGCACCGTGCGGTTTCAGAGGAACTTCCTCCCGCGAACACTCAGGTTGTGGAATGATCTCCCTGCTGAGGTTTTCCCAAAAGACTACAGTATGGGGTTCTTCAAAAAGGGCGTTTTGAACTTTGTAAGGGGTCAGCAACGCGTGCGTGATGCCTCTGGTATTGCAAGAGTACATATGCTACGGTAACCACTTACCAACAGGTGGGCCGTATGCTTGTTTGCTACCTTAGTTGTATAAAAAAAAATGGTTGTTGGATTTTAAAACTGAACTGCGACTTGAATGTACTTTCAACGTTTTCCATATTTAGTACTAGTACTAGTAGTGCGCCCCGAACTGGGATCTCGCGATTTCTGGTAAAAGTTAGTACTTCGATGATCGTTAAAGCACAAATAAACTTGAAAAAACGAATACTTGAAGTGAGGGTCATTCTTCTTCTTCTTGTCGTGTCACTGATTCTTTCTTGGTCATGCTGTATTAGGTCAGTGACCTGGATGAGGTATGGTGGCCTTGAAAAGGGCCTATGACCGTCGATGAAAGAATCAGTGTAGCGAAAGGATTAAAGTGCGCCTCTAAGAGGCTCCTTTCGTGCACAAAAGTGGGGGTCATATGGAAGAGCTTTGTTTGTACATCCGATTTATTTTTATTCTAGCCGTATCGTTTTTGATATTCAACGAAAATAGTAACATGTAAACCACTATAACTTGAACTCCCTTTTGCGAAAGTTTCAATGACTTCGTTCAGGTAAGATTGGATATTAGTAAAAATATGCTAAAGATGCGATTTCGAAGAACTATCATCGAAGCACCAACTTCTGCCAGACATCGCGAGATCTCGGTTCGGGGCGAACCACTGGTCTTAAAACTATAACTTGATGCCTGTTGAAGGTACCTACACCAATTCTCACCTGGGTTTATTATTTTTCAAAATCCTAAGCAAAACAAATACAAAACAAAATAGCATACAGTACTACAGTCGCAAATCCAGGGGATTATAAAATCGCCGGTGCCTGAATAACGGCACGCATCGATTTAACTAAACGCGAGGGCATTCTACATCCGATGTTTGATGCGACAGCATTTGCACCGTGCAGTAACAATTAACAAGCAATTAAATAAAAACTACCTCGGTGGCGCAGCAGGCTACCGCTGCGGGACAAATGTGCATGATATGCATATATTTGTTCCGGGTCATGGTACCATGGTACTCGTAGTTTCTGATAACCACGACGCAGGGATTCCTAGTGTGGGGTCAGGACTATGTGATTGTGCTACTTATTTATATTTTTAAAGGAAAAAATTTTGATCCGCTCTGTTTATCTTTTAATAACGCGTACTTTGAAGAGCTAAGTAAAATAATAAACAAGTTAAATATATGATTCCTAATTAAGCTCTTACAAAAGATTTCAACGCGTGATTTTCTGTAGTTGTTCAATCAAACTAAGCTCCTAACTCACAACTCGTATCCCACACTATTCTACGGTTTGTATTGTGCGTTAGTAGTAAGTAACAACCTTGTTTTGATCTTTATCAATTAGCAATTAATTTATGTAATTTATTTAGGTAATTTATGAATTAGCAATCTAGATTATGAATGTTCTGAGCTTGGCTTCCGTAGCTGGCAAACGGAGCCTACGATTGGTACGAAGCTTGCTATCCATCCAAGGATCAGCGCGACGGACAGAATGGTGGCATATTCGATTAAAAATTGAAACTCAACCTTATTTACCTACTTTTAAACGACTGAAATCACATTGTGAGGCTCGAAGCGGAAGGCACGCGCGGTGCGGGAGGCGATTTTGTGTTTCCAGCCATATCTAAAAGTATGTAAATAAGGTTGAGTTTCAATTGTTTATCGAACGGGCTGCTCCGCGATCACTCCGTCCGTGCATAACTTACGTTGCATTATCGGACTACGCTGAACTTACTATTTACTTCATCTAAAAAATAAAGGGTCTGTATTGTTCATCCAAAGACAATGCGAATATTGATTACACTTAGGTCTGAATTCATCCATTACTGGTATTTTGTAGTCTTGTACACTCCCCACATCATAGCATTGAAATATGAACGGGTGCGTGCGGGGTGCGGGGTGCGCAGGGGTGGTTCTAGGTAAATATTGGCAGATGTGAGTGGATGGCTGCAGTCGTGGCGCCACCCTTGTCGTGACGTCACGGCATCGAGGGTACTATCCGTGTTGCGTCAGTACAAATCGCCTTGCAATCTAAATTGAGCTGTATAGCTTTCATTTTAGATTCAGTATAACTCGAGTCCAAGGCTGTTCTAACAGAATTGTTAGCGTATAAAGGCTAATGTAAAATGAAGACTATTTCTTTTGCTTTAGGATCTAAATCGCTCGTGTGCCTGCTACGTCATTATTTCGAGTGAAACTTTTGCGCTTCTGAATTATAGTTTGATCTGTGGTATCTCATAGAGGGAGGGTACTACCCCGTGGAACGAGTATTGTTGCAATTGTCGGGTCCTTTTGAATTTAATTATTTTAAACCCCGTGTCGCGGGTATTTTGTTATTGTGTGATGTTATTTTGCTTTTGATAATTTTGTTAGTTGATTTGAATGGGAGGCGCAAACTTCAGTTAAATATTTTATTTAGATAACACATTAAAATGTTGAGTTGGCAATTCTTCCATAGTTCTTATAAATAGGGTTCTAAGGTAGAGTTACAATGTTCTCAAAACACATTGAGCTATCGGCGATTTACGAGCGGCCTAAAGACTCTATTGCCTTTGGTGGCCACTAACACTTAGGTTTGTCTTGGGTAAAGAAAATCATGTTTAGTCCTCATCATCATCAGCCTGTAAAAGTCCACAGCTGCACAGAAGCTAAAGAGTGCGACGACGCTCTTGAGCCTTCTCTATCCACCGATTTCCTCTAACCTTTATAATGACGTCTTGTCACCTTCAGAAATCCATCATCTTGCACTTAGGTTCTCTCAAAACTACTCATGTGGTAATATTTTCAAAATACCTTGTTTTTCTTGTCTTAGCTCACTTTTTTCACTCACTGGTCTCTTGTGCCAACCATATCTCGTACTTAGTTAGAGTTATTACCCGTAACCCGTTTAGCGCGGATGGTAAGGCATTACGGCTGATGTGTGAATAGATGCATCCAATGTTTTTGCACTTCAATCAACGCATTAGGAGCCGGGCGCGGCGCTGGGGTGTTAATTGTATACGTAAACTTGCACTTTACTGTCCGTAGAGTACGGAAAACCCAGCTCTTAAGGAGATAAAAGTGTGTTGAAAATGTCTGCGTCTGTACTCTGAAAAATTTAGTTGAAAATACCTACGTCAAGTGGCTACTCTGAAATATAGAATTGAAAATACCTGCGCCAAGAGGCTACTCTGAAAATTTGATTGAAAATACCTGCGTCAAAAGGCTAATCTGCAATGTAGAGTTGAAAAATCCTGAGTCAAAAGGTTACTCTGAAATATAGAGTTGAAAATAGCTGCGTCAAGAGGCTACTCTGAAATATAGAGCAAATTTAATAAATGATACGTGCGAGTATGGAAAGCTCTACTTTACTCAACAAGCAACCTACACAACCAACACACTTTCGCATTTATAATATTAATAGAATATTGTCTCTGTTGTAAGCTGTGTTTATGTTTTGTTGCTCTGCGGGTAAAAGTTGTAAATGTGTTCATTTTATTATCAAAACAAATACCAAAGTGCTTGCTACTTTTTTAGGGTTTCGTACCGCAACAGGCAAAAACGTACCTATCACTTTGTTGTCCATCCGTCTGTTAAGACCCTTTTTCTTGGGAACGGCTTCGGATCAAAAAATGTCTAATTTATGTGGAAATGACAAATATTAAAAACTTCCAGTAACTCATAATTCTGAAATTTGTAATGCTAGGAGCCTTTATGAAAAAGTTTGCTGAAAACGGTGAAGCTTTTGGAAAAAGTGGCTGAAACTAGAAAAGGGCTTTAAGGATTTCACAATAATTTACCAATAGTAGTTTTAGCTGCGAAAATAGCTAAGATAAAGTGTCTAGGATTAATTTTAAATCCAGAGTTATTATTTTGCGAGTAATATCATATACCTACCTATGGCGCCTCTCGGCTATCTTAGACAGAGCTATGGTACGGGGTATCTACTTTGCCAACGTCCATTCGCTCCTGTATGGTGTGGAGTTTTGGGGCTGTGCATCCGATTGGGAGCGCGCCTTCAAACTCCAAAAGAATACCACAGATGAGTCTGCGCGGCCATATTTTGAGTCCTTAGGGATCTTGACCGTGCCCGCCCTTGTCATATATCAATCAGCGCGGTATGTGCGTAACAACCTGGACAAATATGCAAGGTGCGGGGACGGTCATAGATACAACACGAGGCACGCGCACCGGCTGTAAGCTCTTCCACGACGACTAGCGAAGACGTCCAAGTTGCAACACGTAATGGGGACGGCTGTTTACAACCGCATTCCAACTTCCATCACCAGCGCACAATCCGATCAGTCTTTCAAAGTTAAGTTGAGATCGTGGCTGATATCCTTATCTATTTATCATGTTAATGTTTTTATGAACTTAAAATGTGTGTGATTATGAATTTATGATGTTATTTAATTTTAGTTTTGACTTGACATTGATTTTAAATTAATAATTTTTTTTTTTTAATTTAATTTTGAATTTATTGTTTTGTCATAGTTTTAATTATGTATGTATTAATTACATAACTCATGCTACCTATTGACCTGTAACTCATATATGTTATTAATAAAAAACTATGAACTACCTAGTGAACTACGCAAGTAACCGCAAAATATTATGTTTGTCACTTCGTACTCTTGGGGTTTTCCGACCCCGCGTCATGGTACGGAAGCCTCAGCGTGCTACTACTCGCACTTGACCGTCTTTATATATCAACAAACAACTAGAAACGCCAAACATCTTTATTAAGCATCAAGTAAACAGCCATCATGATTTCTTGTCAATTCATCGCTTTGTCCATCATGTCACACGATGGCCAATATACCAACAGTAACGAAAAGAACGGAACAAATAAAATTAGGAGGCGAGCGGGGCTGTCTGTCTGTTTGTCCGCGCATATAGACTTAGCCGTGTAATCTTACTTAACGCGAGCCGAATGGGATCCTAGTTAGAGGCTGATGCGGGAGCGGAAAACCATCGTACTATCATTCAAAATACGCATAAAGTAAAACTAAGCCTCCCCATATAAAATCCACCGAACAGATGCATTGTATACCTACTACAAAATCATCATTTGAAACTATAATTTCGCCGTCTTGCAATTTGAACGACTTTCGACCGTGGTCGTGGTTTCGAAACCCAGTCGTGCACAAATTATTTTGTACTAGCTTCCACCTTCCGCTTTATGGGATTATTACCCGGGATAAAAAGTAGCCTATTTCCTTACTCTAATCCGTTCTGTGGTTATGGCAATTGTTTATAAACTATGTTCTTCAAATAAATCTTTGTCAGAGCTGTTTATATCGCCAGAACCGTTGTATCACGAATTTTCGCTTATTTACACCACTATCGAACAGCTTAATCGCTAGCTACAACCACCATAAAATAATCTCTCGTCCTCCCTCATCTCATACAAGAACGGTTCGTAATAGGATCGTCCTCAACTTTCCAGGGGTCTTGATAACTGGTACTCTCGTGATGAATTTGCAAGGTAAATGTTGCCAATGGCGCATGGCGGTAAAAGGTTGTAAGGTAAGAATTGTTGCGTTTTTGGCTGGATAAACTGTAGATATGGTTTATGGTAAAGTCCAATATCTTGAGCTTATGGCGTTTGTTGGTAAGTATTGGTGGCGTTTATCTTGGTTGTAATACGATTGTTTCACGAAATACTCATGATTTATGATAACTGGACGCTTGGGCCTCGTACTAGGATTCCGGTGAACTAAAAGTCTTAGCTTTCAGCGAAGAACTTAGGGTAAATAGCGTCAGCTAGAGGCCATTACCGCAGTAACCCCCAACACACGAATAGTTGTAATGACCCCAAAACAGCTGATTTTCGCATAGAGTTTATTCAATGAAAAATTTCGAATTTCCAAAAGTCGTAGAACAAACTTTATTGCCAATAAGGTTGTAGAATAAGCCCCTTTCGGGGTGGCGTAGATATTATGAATCACCTTGTATATACATTGTAGGTATCCTACAAACGAAACGGCGAAAGTTTCAAGTCTCATGTTTCTCAAAGCCTTTAACTATTTTTTGCTGCTTCGTACAATTTTCTAAAAAATGCATAAACCATCGGATACGGCGCTTCCTAAGTCACTCCCCGTCCAGTCTGTTTGTTAGAGATACGGACAAACGAGTGTGGGGATCATTGAAGAAAATGGAGCCCTAAAATGCTGCTTAAATTGCAAAGATCTTGGGTGCAATTTTACTTCTTCTAGGCTCGTATTCTAAAATTCTAACAAATATGTTACCTATATTAATAGAATATTTCATTTGACATTTGCTATCGTATCGTAAGAGTGACGCTATCATATCTAGCAATATTAATTACTAGCTTCCGCCCGCGGCTACGCCCTCGTGGTACCTACATAAAAAGCTATATGCTATTTTAGGTAAAAAAACTTTATCTATTCCAAGTTTCAACGAAATCGGTTGAGTCGTTACGGCGTGATTGAACAACAAACTTTCGCAATAATAATATTAGTAAGAATTAGTATGATTCGTGCTAGGGTCAGAACGAATCTACTTGTCATGTGCTTTATTTTTCCAGTTATTCATATATAAGCGCACACTTAGCTACCCTGGCGTCTCGAGTTGCGCGGTCAGCACGCCGTGTCCGCGAATACATTAGCCGTCAGCGTAATGGCCCTCGGGTGCATTACGTGACCGGGACATGCGACCCGGATGGAACACTCCTCCAGCTACCGTGAAACAATAATACATGATGCGATTGGTTTTCCTACGCACCGCTAGCTTAACTGTACTTACATATCCATAATAATAATTATAAATTCGAGAGTAACTCTGTTTGTTTGTTTGTTACGTCATCACGACTAAACGGATCGTAATGAAATGTAGCAAGGAGATAGATTATTACCTGGGGAAGGACATGGGACCTGGGGAAGCCGTTACAGCGTAAACAACAAACATCCAAACATCCTCACTAACTTTCGCATTTATAATATTAGAAGGATAAAGAAGTTTCACAGTAGAGCTCCCATAGGGGCGCCCATATCTCACATTGCTTGGCGCTTATGTTATTCTACACCATACTAAATGACGCCGAACAAGTGAAGATGAAGTTGCTAATTAAATCCTATAGCACAGTGCCCACTTTGGTTTGTTCACCAAGACTGGGTCATGCTAATAAATGTAAAAGTTTGTCTTTTCTAAGTTCGTTTGTTAATCAATAACGCCGTTACGCCTAACCGGTCTGAACAATTGAAATATAACTAGTGGTTCTGGAATAAATAGCATATGGATTATTTATCCAGGTTTTACCTATAGCTGAAGCGCTGAAGCTAGTAAATCATGGGAGCTGCTATTATCCGAACGTTAAGCTCGCTATGATTTGGCTTGACCTGTTCCGCCTCGTTTGTTATGCAACATTATATAATTAATTAATTTAATTATTCCGGACATATTCACACGGTCAACTGATCCCAAACTAGGCATAGCCTGTGCTATGGGTACCAGAGACTGATATATATAATAGATAAATATTTAACACCCAGACACAGAACAAACATCTGTGTTTATCACACAAATGTTTGTCCAGTGCGGGGATCGAACCCGCGACCTCTAGCGCAGAAGGCAGAGTTACTACTAACTGAGCTATGAGGCCAGTCTATCGTGATTATATCGTGGTTGTCCCAGAAACATTTGTTACAAATGAAAGAGTGCCCGTTCCAACGTACCATAACTTGACCAAGACTATTCTGTACCAGCATATTCAAAAAGTCTTATCCAACTTCCTACTATAAAGTAATCTATGCTTATACAAGATTATTCATAATATTTATGCTATCCTCAAAGGGCATAGACCGTCGGGATAGCACTAAATCCTAAAGCTAAGCTAACTTTATTATTGTTGCAGAGTTCTCTTCGTGCTTCGGAAGCTGACAAGCGGCGGATGATGGATCGGATCAGTAAGCTGGAGGATGAAATGCACGCGCTCAGACTGAACAACGGGTAATTGTAATTGTATTAATACCACTCTTGCCAAATACAGTGACATTCTAAAGATTAGATTTAGAATGTCGTTGACTTGAATCTCTAGAAAAACATCTCTGCCTTTCACACGTCATGTAGGGTCAGCACAAGTTTTCCTCTTCTACTAGACATAGACAAACATTTATTCACAAACTTGGCACACAATACACGTCACAATAAAAGCAAGACACAGAGAGCGAAAATATGAAACAAAGACAGAGAGGTAACACACAAAAACTTATTAAAAAGAGTGAAATGTTATTGTGCGCCACAGCAGCAAAAAGGTCTCGGCTCAGCATAAATGCCTTACCACTGGGGACTACTAACCTTTATCAGCCGTCATCCCAGTACCATCTGTTTTCTTACTCATATCGACAACCTCGGTGGCGTTGCGAGCGAGCTCCCGTCTGAGACGCAAGGGATGCGGGTTCGATTCTCACTGCGGGACAAACGTTTGCATGATCTGCAAATATTTGTTCCGTGTTGTGGTACCATGGTAGTTGTTTCTGATACAGGGAATCCTATTGTGGGTCAGGACTATGTATGTAACTCTTGGGTATTTTGAAAAGGAACTTGGGGTATTACAGTTTTGACAATTTGACTTGAGGTGCCCTCTGAGCGGATTTTAGTCGTTACTCAGGGCTTAGGCCTAGTCCTTACCATATTTCATCAAGATCGTTCAGATGTTTAATCTGTAAGTCGATATAAGCAGGCAGACAGACAGATTTTTTATCACGTCCTACTTAATGCGAAAGTTTGTTGTAAAGAATGTTTGTTTGTTAATCAATCACCCCGCCACTGAACGGATTGGAATAAAATTTGCCATGTATCCTATATAGTGAATAGCCGGGAATAACGTATAGGCTTCGGGTACCACGCAAGCGAAGCCGCGGGCGTAGTTTATAATATTAGTGTGATTGTATAGACTGGAAACGAACGACAACAAGCTAACGAACGGAATGATCGAAGACTCGGATGCGGAACGGCTGCGCTTGCGCAATGATCTCGCAGACGCGCGCAGAGCCAAACAGAGTGCTGAAGAAAATGTACACAAGTGAGTTATTACTATTTTTACATGAAAAATAATGGTAGAGGCACACTTATCGGCTCGGCACCGGATCGGCATCGCCACACACAACCCAAGCGGTTCATTCTTTGTTCATATGGCAGTGGTTATCGGGGGGAAGCGATGCCGATACGGTGTCGGGGCGATAAGTGTGTAAAGATAATACGGTGATGGCACTTTATTAGCAAAAATAATTAACGTTACATTTCGGCCTGATCTTGACAATCGTGAAGTTAGCTGCATGGCTTCACCATAGATACCGTGTGTAATATGTCCGGAATATATATTTATTTATTTATCGATTTTTAAGAAACTAAAATCGCCTCTACACCTCCACACGGCTACCTTCACGTTTTTCAAGATCCATGGAACGGAAAAAAACACTAAGCGTCATTAAAGATTGAGCGTATATTCGGTGTGTACAGTACAACCCCGTTTTTGACAGGGACAGCTTAGCCTAATAACTATTATATATTAGTCTATTGCCTACAATTGATGATATTGCAAAAACGAGCAACATGCCGAAAAGCGCTCGATCTGTAAAGGCGTTAATGGATTTTTCGGGTATGGTGTATGGAAGCAGCTATCGTTCTTGGACTTTATATTTCACTTTCTACCTTTTGCCAATCTATAGCACTGTAGCTTTATGCACATGTTAAATAGAAGTTACATCGTAAACTAAAGTTCGTATTCTAGAATAAAACTCAAACGTGAATCGAGACTCGACTAGGTGGAAAATTGAGTTACGGCAAGTAATAGAGATTAGAGATGCACCATTTTTAAATTGCCGAAACAATGACGCGAAAAATGTTTGATAAAGAAATTCCCTACTACTAAATGTAGGTACATAGTTTATTTTTGGGTTTTTTTGTATCCTGACCTCGGTTTGATCCCTATCTATAAGAGAATCAATAGGCGTGAAATAAAACATTTTGAAAATAGCTACCAAAGTTAAAAGGTGGTTTATTTCAAAAAAATCACTAGGATTACTTTAAAACGTCTTAGAAACTAGGTGAAGCTAAGCCTGTTCCTCGCGACAAAGCCTACAAGAATCAGGTAAAAAACATGGCTTGGTGCCTATAATTTTCACAAAATGGAATATCGAGCTTCTGTGTGTAAAAAAAATATATAAATGCAGAATTGAATTAGCTCCATAGTTAGGGTTAGGGCGGAAGTCTGAAAGTTATTAAGCTTTAGTTTCCAATTGCTAAGCGAATCGGTACCTTCCGTCTGCTCTTTCCTGTCCCTCCTGCCCAATAGCAGCTTTCCATCGTGTCATTTTGACACTTTATTTTGAAGAACATGCTTGAGTTTAATTCTAGAATACAGATAAATGAATGGAAACGTGGGTTATTTAGGAAAAGATTCCATTCTAAACATTAAAAGAGTTCTAAACTGAAAACGATTGCTTGCAGCCAATATTTCAGTTCAATCCAAAGCAATTCTGACGATTCCCAGGAGGAATATTGGTAGTCGTGATGATGAAGAGATCAAAGTTACAGATAATTTCACTTTATTATAGTTGGACCACTTTAGCAAATTATTGCACAAACGCGTTTATAGTGCACCGCAATTCATAATGCACTCAGTTTAAACATTTGGGTACAGAGGGTACGCATAGTGCTGCATCATTATGTAGATAGATGCGTGAGCCATAATTAAACACATTTACAGTACATCACAACTCATATTGCACTCAGTTCAATAATTTGTAACTAAAAAAGTGGGTTAGAATAACGCATAAAAATTTCGTAATAGTAGATTAGTGGCTTGCAGTGTTGTTAGATTTAACACGTCATCTGCAAGGCGACTCCTGTTGATCAACAATTCGATAATAAATTCTTTATAGGTGAACCATTTATGTCAGACAAATCTTGCGATGTTTACAGGGGCGCGGGGCTTAAACTCGCTGTTAGTGTTGCCATCGATGAATAACGCATATTTGACACAATATGTAAAAATCCTCACGTATTTTGATTAACTGTAGATAATCGATTGGTACCCCTTCCGTATTGGTAACAGTCTAGCCGCTGACAAACTATTTTTAAAGGGGATTTCTACAGTTAAATCCCATTTTTACCCGGCTGACCTGTCATTTATGTTTTTCAGTTATGTCAGGGGGAATAAGTAAGTCTGTATTACCTTGCACCTAAATGGCTGGGTGGATTTTGATTATCATGAAAATCGTCTTGACCCGATCAGTGCTATAGGCTACAAATGATGCCAATAAATTCACTCAGTCGGGTTATTAAATTGATTTTACTTGTTTAAAAATCATTTGTACAGCAAAATCCCACTTTTCTAAAAATCTGTATGACCTTTTTCAATTGTATCTACCTGACCTAGAAAATCTGTACCAAAGCTAAATAAATGGCAACAATGCTCTCAATATTTAGTCAGTCGTCATAAGTGGTTTACCTTTAATTTTTATCAATTTCTCGGTAACTTTCAGGGACGTAGAGAAACAGGTTGATGAGAATAGCGAATAATTTTGTAAGTACCGGCCTTCAGATTTTGAAAGGGCATTTTGCTTGAATCCCTTCACCACGCTGGTTCTTTCATCATTAATCAAAAGGCCCCAATCCCTTGACTTGGCAATACACACGGGGAGCCCTAGAATGAACCAGTAGTACGACAAACGAAGCGCTTGTATTAATTGTCATCTTATTTTTCATAACTATCTTATCATTTCTAATGGCCTTTGAGAAAATCTAGCTTGTGAAGTACATTATTAAACTGTTGAATCCATTTACACTAACTGACTAGCTAGAACCATTGTAAAAGTATAGCCGACATATCGTTGATCAACAAAAGTCGATCAGTCAGAAAGCTTGGCCCGAATCGAACCTCGTGTTCCAGACTCGAACGTCTAGTGACGCAGCTGCGTTCGAAGTTCAACGGTCTCAACACGAGCGGGCCCGATTCGCTGCCGAGCGAGCCCGAACACGAGCCGAGCGCTCGCATTCGCCGCGCGAGCCTCAACTCTTCAAACAATTCGACGGTAGTGTTCGGTCCTGTAACGGACTTGTAGCGAACAATTTACAGGCATCTCGTCTGGCCTCTTGCCACAGATTTATTCTGGTCTGGTCTCTTTAAGGTTTTCAAAAAGTGACTTTGTTCTTTGGGACCATTAACACTAGTGAAACGTAGACTGTAGACTAAAAGCGGAAACTAAGTATTATTCTGGTTGTTATATCATTATATTACAATGTACAAGAATCGTCTTAATATGACACGCCTAGAGAAATAAGATCGATCTCATCCCATCACTAAATCTCATTCATTCCTAACGTGACCCTTGTTTTCATGTCGGCGTGCCATATTAAACGCTGGGTACTGTATACTTAGCTTTTGTGATTGTTGTGACTAATCGGTTGAAAACTAATTTAAAATTGTTTATTGAAGGAAATGTTTCGCGAATATGGGCCTGCACTATGCACGTTGTAATATAGCTAAACAATATATCCGTTTCAAAATTTTATTTTTAATGCATTAGTACCACTTTAATATATGGTGGACCGACATGCGTGGAATGTCACAGAGAACATAAACTAAAAATAAATTATATAAATAAACAGGTAAGTTGTTGGTTTTCTACGTTTTTTTTATTATCTATCTATTTTTCTATATTGCGTACAAAGTGGTGGCCCAGGATGAAACATCTCCTCTGTTTTTATGCTGAAAATGTTCCTGAAATTTGTTTTAGGGGATGGTACTCGTACTATTCGGTGTAAGCTATGTCTACGTACACTACTACTTTCTTCAACACTTTTTGTGCCGTCGAATCTCAACGAAATATTGGAATTGATTTAAAGAATGATTGTGAAACTATAATATTAATATATAACTTTGTAAAGTATATACTTACTAATTTTCTCTGACAATACAATATAATTGTTTATCGTTATTAAAGTAGACACTGGTGTCGATTCTGTTGTTGCGTTATCCTAAACTAACTTAATTTACATCACTAAAAAAGTTGCCGGCTCTTTCTTATAACATCGAAACGTTAAGGTCGGCTATTATTTTATTGCTGTAAACTTTATTAAGTTTAGGAAAATTCAACAACAATTAGAGCGCATTGAACATTATTTTTATTATTGACTGTTTCGTAAAACTAAGTCTAGATTTCTAGCCTAGAAACTAGAATGTGCTTAGCCTAGAACTCTATCCCTTAAAAAAAAACACAAATTACGCCAGGTAAATAACAAAAATTATAAAGATATTCATGATGATTCTATGATAGTTTTGGGCTATTTTTAGGACCTTTACGTTGGTTTTTCTAAAATTTGTGATTTCTGTGTTTGCTCATTTAAATGTAACATTTGTGATTGTTTTTGTCTCAAAATCCTATATACACGGTGTTCCATAAATATATAGTAAGCCGAAAGGGGCGTGTCCTTCAACCAAAAAGCAAAACTTTTGATTCTATGACTTTGCAAATTCATCATTTTTCATTGAAAATACGTTATGCAAACATCAGCAGTTCTGAGGTCAAAAAAGTTAAAACCTTCAGCTGCAATCCTGATGTCAACATTCTCTTTCTCTCATCTCATTCAACATTTCTTGTAATTGATAGTCAATCCCTTTTCTGGATGTTATGATGTTATGATTCACCTTGTGTTGTAGACGCCAAGATAAAAACTGAAAAAAATGGTTATATTGTATTTGTGTGTAGAAGATGCCTTTTTCGGGATGCGTTAGTAGTTACGGAACACGTTGCATTGTATTTATGTCGGTGCTAGGATCGTATTGCTCACATCGCTTGTAAGAAAAATACATTATGTATAATTCAGTAAATAACCTATGTTATGTATGTATGTGCCCATTAATGTTATATCATCCGCAATTTTTTAACTGACAAGGCAAGTGTTGCGTGAATAATTATGACTAGTGATTTGATTTTAGTTAAACAAACACAATTGTTGAGTTATTCATTGACTCTTTCAATTTTAACCTAATCGGATTTTGACACGTTTAAGTAGCTTTTTGGTGTTTGTAAACATTATGTTTATTCGCCAAATTATGTTTGTTAAGACGCTATAACCACAGACTGCACTGTAAGCTTGTTCCCACTGTGTCGTGACTTTTTTATCGATAGACGATTATCGTCCTTGAGACATCCGACAGGCGAGGTGTCCACACGGTGCCTTAGTTGGTTACAATAACCCCGTGTCTAGGGGAGGTACGCGGGTTCGATTCCTGCCTGATTCGGATATATTTGGAATAAGTATCAAAAAATCTCGTTTGTAATTGTTCCTACGTATTTTAATCTGTTTTAATTCATTGTAATCGCAAGTATAATTTGTAATCGTCTAAAATCTGGATTTATGCATGATCTACGCTACCAATCTAGTAGTATAACGTTACGGGGACGATATTTTATCGAAACGTCATTTAAATAGACAAGCGACGACACTTTAACTAAGACTTCTATCTGTGGTCCGTCACGACAGTGGGAACCCGCTCTTACGCACGATGTGCCCTACCTTCTATTCAATTATGACAATATTTATTTTACGCAAATATTTAAAGTTTTAATATTTTCTTATGATTATTTGATAATAAATGTTATTTTATTATGATTATTGTTGTATTCGCCGCAGGTGGATGTAGTATCAGCTATCATCACAGTTATAAAACATTATATTTTATGGATATTTGCTACCATACATACTTTTTTAGGATGCTAGGAAAAATGCTGCTTAGAATGCTACGATTTTTATGGTGTGCTAACATCAATTGCATTCTGAAATTTTTATACTAATATTATTTTAAAGCAAATTCAGTGTTCATTTTGATTTAATACTGTATTTTCGCGTGTGTGTGTGTGTGTTTCTGCATGAGTATAATTTTGTGAATTTATAATCTGTAGTGTTCCGTATTGTTAATAGTTCTCATACATAGATTGTTCATAAATACGGGTTAGTCGAACTAGTTGTACTTACTATTTGTTCTACGGTAGAACAAATTGTACAACAAAAAAAACTAGTTATACTGCCCAGTTTGACATATTGGATAGACGGTTTATAAATAGGCTTGGTAAGCAATGACATGCTGTAATTTATACGAATGTAGAACTAAATATGTATAGTGTTTACTTAAGTCTTCTTTCAAAACGAACAGCGCAAATTTTTACGGGAGCATTAAAAAGATGCCCGTTATTATTGTGTGACTTAACTCTTTCTAAAATAAATATGTTCAATCACATCAACTAACCACCGACATCTATAAGCGTAGACTGAACTTACTAATTTATTACTAACATATAAGTAACCATACCAAATTGAATTTATTACTAATTTTTAGTAACTTAGCTATAACCATCGAGTAGTTAGTATGAAACATTAGGTATGTTATTTCGAATTTGATCAATATTGTACCAGTAAGTACTAGCCTAGCCCAGCCTAGGATTTATATATTAGAAAAGTAATTGCATTGTTGGAGTGAAGTGTGTTTATACTAAACTTATTCATTTTTGTGTATTGATATTTAATGATAAGCATTATAATATTGTACTGTTCATAGAAATTGTCTGTTGGTTGATGAAACTACTTTTTTAATTTCAATAAACTGGCTTAAGTGTTTTTTTATCATATTTTTTTAATAATACTTGGTAATGTAAATAATTCAACATCTGACAATTTCTAGACATACATATAATGAAAAAACATGGTGCCTTAAATAATTGTAACTTGTCCGCCCATAATAATAGGTCGATTGCTGTAAAAACGTGCTATAAAAGTACATTACACTATCCTTTAACTCGTTGACTCTTTAAAGTAAGCTAAAGATAAGCAGTTCTATGTAGCTACACAATAGCAGAATCTAGTAATGAATAGTCATGTTTACGGGTGTTTAAAAGTGCCATAATAATCGAGGAACAATACAAATATTGTGATCCTAACGGCTGCGCCAAAATCCGTAAACTTGACTAGGGCATTAGGTATTCTAAAATATTGTACTAGCTGTAGTAAATGTAGGTACTTAAATATTTATATGTTGTTATTTTCCTGTCAGTTTAAAGCCGGCGCCCACGCAATGAAATAATGTCCTACAGACTTAAAAAAATTACATAAACGACTTACGAGAGAAAACATTTATTAGAAAAAACTGTTTTTTTTTCTAGTTAGTAATTAAATGGTTTTTGTACCTTGTATGTTGTATGGAGAACCATAAGATCATTTTCTATTAAATATTTTTTTTTTGGTTTTATATTAAACCTAATTAAATAATAATATTTTTTTTATTATAACTCAAAAACTTCGATCCATGGCGATATCCCCAATTGAGGTCCCAATTTCTACGTATGTAGACCATTGTTTCATCACTTGGGCGCTGGCTTAAAAATGAAACAAAAAATTACCTTAGTCCATCGCAAACTATTGAAGTGGGGTGTACTGTGCACTGTATTTTTTTTTAGCTTACTTTACTAACACTGCACCGGTGAAACACACCTTCCGGTATTGTCAGAATTCGTAAAATTAATAGTATCTACCTTACTGAAATAGTTTTTGACTTTATATATAATTAATTTAATTCTCGGCATATTGATAAGACCTACTTTATTCGAAATAACTAAGTAGATATATAAAATTCACTGAACGAACAAACAATACTGCCTAATCTGCCTAATTTCAGTAATACTCATTTTGTTGCGATTTAAATTCATATTGGGTGTTAAATATTTATCTATTATATATATCAGTCTCTGGTCACCATAGTACAGGCTATGCCTAGTTTGGGATCAGTTGGCCGTGTGAATATGTCCGGAATATTTATTTATTTATTTTATTTTTATATTTATAATGTTATAAAATATTTTAATTGTACAATTCATTGAACCTAATTAAGAATATTATGACGCAATAAATAAATGTATAATCAATCATTAACATGTTTTTTGTTTCAATATAAAGATGCTAAGTTTCTTGTAGATTTGTTTAATAATTATAGTAGGAAGGTTTTGTGACACATTGTTTCGTTCACAATCGCTGGCCACGATTCGCCACGGGCCAATATTGTCCCGTTATGCGTTAATAATGAGTTCAATTACATTTAACCCCCGCCCGGAACCAATTTATTCAAGAGTAAAACAACATTGAATGTTTTCATATCTATTCAATGTTTTTATTCGTTTTATTGTAATGAGAACGGCGTGTGGCGGCCGCGTGGCGTCGCGTGGCGAGAAGTGTGGTGTGGTAGGTGGTAGGACGGGTGGGAACATCCTGGACACGTCATGTGGGAACGTGTGGTGATGCTCATTTGATGGTAGTTAGAATGGGTTAGTTTCATAATGACCCCAGCTTTGAGAATAATCGTAATTTGGAAGGAAATGTAGGCAACTTTTTAAAATGCATATATATTTAATTTAAACTAACCTACTGTAGTACTTACATAACTATCGCAATATTGTTTTTTATTTATAAATTCTTAAAAAAATATTTGAATGCAAACTTTTTTCGTACTTACATTAATTGGAAAAATATACAGGTGGTGCTAAAAAATGGGGCATGAAGGGCAAACATTTTAATTTTTGTAAAACCTGTCGATTTTGTTTCGTAATTTACTTTCTGAAAGTTTTCATGGGATTATGTTTTTTTTGGATAAATGTATTTTTTAAGAAATACTTTTTTTTCTCAATTTTAACTAATGCATTAACCCAGAGGTCTCTCTTCATGTCCCAGGTATAATATACTTAGACATAATCATCATCAGCCTATAGAAGTCCACTGCTGGACATAGGCCTCCCCCAAAGAGTGCCATAACGAACGGTCTTGAGCCTTTTCTATCCGCCAACTTCCCGCAACTTTCACAATGTCGTCGTCACATCGTCCTTCTAACACTTGTGATTCATGATCGCGATTCGAAAAACTTTATTTCCCAACAATATACTATAAGTAATGATGAAGATTTTCTAGTAGGTACACAAAGAAATCCTTTCACGAATACGGTAAGTTTTTCCAACGTTTTTTCTCTGATCGCGTAGCAACAACTAGGTATCTAATTAAAAATTGTATGTTCGCAGAAACTCCAGTCTGTCAGCGTACGGTAATTTGTATAATTTTTAAACATCCGTAATATCTACTATTACCAACTGAATATTTAATGGTGGTTTCAAAGACCTGCTAATAAAATATGCATTCGACCGCAGAGCGACAAATTGGGCACGAATCAATCGCGGCTATAGGCCCTCTTTATATTGACACGACACGACAAACACTGGTATCTGAACGTACTGTGCCAACCTAAGAACTTGAGATCGCGCTATGCCCTACAATCTCATGAAGCCTTTAATTAATTGAACCAGACACGATTTGATAATTAGGTGGACACTTAGGTTGGTACCCTAATTACATTTTCTGTTTCAGACATGTCAACAATCATAACAGAGTCTCATAAAAGGCAGTAAAAAAATCGCGACAGAAAATACTTCAACTAAGAGGAAAAATAAGTAAGCTATCATAAAAGCTGATAAAGGTGTGACAGAATAAGACCAAGATTAATTGCTCATGCAGAAATGGAGGGGTTAGTCCACCTAGTTATACTATTAGTTATAGAGATTTCATAATGACAGTTTGATATCAGAAGAGGGACGGTATCGTGTCGGTAAGTATAAAAAGATGTCGCTATACCTACCGGACACCGCTAAAAAGCACGACCTCATTACTGTGTATAAATTAATCACACTTGTCGACTGTGTAGTGATGGGCATGTCGGTAGGTCGATAGATGCGTTATCAAGTTTCACATGGCGATTAGACGCAAGAGAAAGAAATATTTTTTCATTATTAAGAGGGTTCTAAATTGAGCATGAATTGCAAATATTTGAAAGAAAGAAAGAAAAATCATTTATTTTGGACACACAAGCACAGCACAAACTAATAAAATAAAATAAAAAAAGACACAAGTTACAGGTTACAATACAAAAGGTAGGGAGGAAACAAAAGTAGGTAGGAAGTAACAAAACTAGGGTATTCATTAGTCCGTGCCAATGCATGCGTGAGCCAAAAAAGGTTCCATCTCAGCATTGATGCCGCACACGAAGTGTAGCGGCGCTGGTTTTCAGATGGAACCCTTTAAGGCGACCTCACGATCGCAGTGTGCTTCATTGCTCGCGTTCTTCAGTCGATGTCGGTAGGTAGGTAGGAATGGTAGATCAAAAATAAATAAAATAAAATAAGAATAAGTGGGTATACAAATATAATTACTAAGTAGTACATAGGTAGGCAGGTTTAATTTACGAAAAACAGGTAAGCAAGTAAGATGAAGTAGGTAGGTAGCTAGGTAAATAGGTACATAAATAGGTTCAGTCAGCCCAAGCGAGAGCATAGACAAAGTAGCTAAGAAGGAATGATTTTTATTTAAATCCCTTTCTTTTCTTAGGCACTACCGCTTGGCACTACTAGTAGAGTGAATGGAAATTTTACTTTCCCGTACTACCTGCTATTCTTATTGGCTGATTAAACACATAATATAAAATCTCCCTACTAAGTTTATCAAAGCAAGATAATCAAAATATTTATTTGTTCCAAAAACTTATTAAAAACACAAAGTTATCCCTTCCGGGTCCGGGAGTTGTAGAACTATGGTATCATCGTAACTCGTAGGTCGTTTCTGATACGACACAGGGCATCCTAGTAGGGTCAGGACTAAAGTGACTAGTACTGCACTTTATTCTAAGTATTAAGTATTCCGTTTTCAAGTTGTGTCATCTTGTCGATGAAACTGTTGTAGCAGCTCCAAGACCTCCGGATCAGAGTGCATAGAATGGTCATGATTTGAGGATTCGTACCTACTAAGATTCGCGTACAGTTTTATCTAGCAATTCATCTTTTGTCAGTTTTGTTTGCTATTTGCGTTTCTATTCTATGAGCCATTTTAAAAAGATCTCAAGACAACTGTAGTAATAAATAAAATGCTGCTAATAGCTTAAGAAACGTACGATAATTTAATGAATCCTCAAACACAATTAGGTAGGTCAGCCCTGAGATCAAAGTAGGTGGTACTCTATCTTAGATCATGCTAAAAGGGTTTTGCGACAACTTTCACGAATTGGCGAGTTAGTTTAACGGTAACGTAAACTACAGAGGCGTCCCCTGTCATTTACATAAGCACTTACCTACTTATGAATATTTTATGTTGCAATTTGTATAATTTGATTATGGCCCCACCTGTGTCGCACGGGTTCAGACCGCCACGGTTATGCTTTATGGAAATGCGCATTACTTATCTGCCTTTAAAAAGTTACAGTCTACGATAGTTTCTACCAACCTACTCTGAGTAAATGTGGTAGGTACGTCGCAGAACGTAATACACAAAAACCAGAGCTGGGAAGTATTTATCATCAATATGACTGACTGACTTATTGATAATAACGCACATCCTGAACTAGAAAGGTAAACCTGCATAATAGGTAGCTATGACCTCCACGCGAGTGAAACCGCGTGGTTACAGCTGGAGGAGGTAGGTCACAGCGAGATTTTCTCGTTCTAAATAGGAGCAACCTGCCCGGGGTACCTCCGCCTTACAGAAGATCGCACCAAAATAACATTATTTGTTTTAAATAGTGTTGTGTTCCTGCGATAAGTAAGGTTGCCAGAGCTCTTAAGGGGTCGGCAAAGCATGCGTGATGCCTCTGGTATTGCAAGTGCTCATAGGCTACAGTAACCGCTTACCAACAGGTGGGCCGTATGCTTGTTTGCCACCTTAGTTGTATTAAAAAAGAATAGTAGGAGGTATCTAAATAAAATAAACATCATAGTGTTAATTTTATTTCGGCAAATATAAATTCTTGTTAGCAAATGTCCTTCTATTGTAATAAGATAATTAGCATATTACGAGTAACAATAGCCAAATTCTTCTTCTTGTCGTGTCACTGGTCTTTCTTGGTCATCCTGTATTAGGTCAGTGACCAGGTTGAGGTATGATGATTATAAAGTACATAGGTGCCTACAACATTTCTTCATCACAATGATAATAATTATTTTCTAATAATAAAATGATTGTTATTACAGAAGAACTCAAGTAATTATATCCAACGGAAGTGAGTTGCGTTTTGTGCAATATGGCACGCGGCGTCAGTCCCCCTCACCTGGCGGTCAAAAATGTAACGATTCAATATCAAAAGTAACAATGTAGATTAAAATAAAAATATAATATATTATAGCCCAAATTTCATCAGAAGTAGTCTTGCCTCTCATGAACGATGAATATTTCCCACGACTGAACGGTTCCTAGAATGCGTTCCATTCTAGTAGTACCTTATTACATACTGTGGTACATTTTATCGTTCAGATTCAGAAAGAAAAATTGGGGCACAGCAGGAAATAAATGAACTAACTTAACTTATTATACTTACATGGGTGTCTTCTAGACCTTTGTGCTTCATCGTCGGCCACATTATCATGTCCCATCAGGTGTGATTGTGGTCAAACATAGGTCTATTTATGATAACAAAAAGGAGGTAGCGATCTGGCGCAACATGCGAACAATACAAACATACAACGCCTAATTCTCAAGAGATTTTTTGTTTTGTTTTTTTTTAATTGAGCACTATTGAAGTTTATGTTTATGTTTTTTTTTTTTTAGAATGCTATAGTGCAATTTTATTTTTATGTATATCAGACCCTGTTTTTATGAAGATATTTTATTTAATTGGTAATATACATAATGTTTGTGCACTTTCAACAAATAAATAAATAAATAAATTCTCCGAAGTTTGACACATTTGATTTGACTGGCCTCATAGCTCAGTTGGTAGTAACTCTGCCTTCTGCGCTAGAGGTCGCAGGTTCGATTCCCGCACTGGACAAACATTTGTGTGATTCACAGATGTTTGTTCTGTGTCTGGGTGTTAAATATATATCTATTATGAATATCAGTCTCTGGCACCCATAGTACAGGCTATGCCTAGTTTGGGATCAGTTGACCGTGTGTAATATGTCCGGAATATTATTTATTTATTTAAGTACCTAGAGAACTTGGCTTGCTCGGCTCGCTCGATAATTACCTACATTAAAATTAAACTTAAGACTTCTTTGAAAAGCTTATCCACCATTGAAACTTTTTAGAGTGGGTTCATATTGAGGTAGGCTACATGGTCATAAACCACGTCACAAGCAACCCCTAAACGTGTTTTATCAGCGCGTGTCCGTCTCACTTTTTTATCAACAGTTCACAACGCAACCCTTATCATTACACACGTTTAACCACCACCTATCTTCATTGTGCACACTTATTTAATCAATCAAACACCCTCCGCGATACCCATCCCGACAAATTACATATTATGCGCTGGCAACACTAAAAATGCGCTGTCAAACTGACAGTTATCGGTCTACCCTCAATGAGATCGGCGGAAGCTCGGACGCGCGCATATGATAATTTTGTTATTACAAGTATTTTTTAATGTGCTGAGGGTTGCGTGGGAAGAGGGTGGCAGGTAGGGTAGAGGGATGATCGTAATGTGCTTAATGAGAGTGATTTAAGTCGCCAGGTGGTATGACTTTGGGTGATTCGTGTGGGAGGATTGCCGAGGGTTGCATAGGTATCTGTTTAGCAATAAGCACTAACTTAATTAATTGGATGATCACGACAAAACCCGACTAGAAGAGATAAAATTGACTCAACTAGGTATTTGGTATCAATCCATAACTAGTTTTTATGATCATTTTCAGCATCATCAGCCTGAGGAAGTTCACTGCTTATAGGCTCATAGGCTGGGCATAGGCCTCCTTAGCGACCTCCAACTACCTTTTTTCTAGAAAAGATTAATATATAATCAAATCAATACTTATAAGTCAGGTCCCAAAACTACCGACAAGTTATTGAAAATAGAATACGATGAAAAAATTGCGCGAAACGTATGAACTAATTAAAAAAAAGAATGTGTACAAAAATAGCTCGGGAAATAACCAAGGAGGTTTTCATACTTTCATAAAGCGTGCGACTTTCGTTCGGGAAATCGGTCATCCGTGTCACGTGAAGTGGGCGCGGCTGTCGGACACGCTTTGCTATTTGGATTTAATTAAATTAAGTTGTGACGAATCTGTGTGTGGGGTATTAATTATTATCTCTCAATTGTGTTTATTTATCTAAATTGGAGATTATGATTGATTTCGCTACCGATTTATACTGATTGTATCCAATATAGGTTGATATTACATGTAGGTAATTTTATTGGTGTTCTTTAAGTACCACTTTGGTGATTGTGCGCAGGATCTGCATGACCTCATCCCTCCCTCCCCCTTCCACCACCGGACAAGCAGACGCACAGGTAAATACCACCCTTACCTGGTCGACATACCACAATGTCGAACGAAACGTTTCTGCTCCACTTTTATTATGAGTACTGCCAAAGAGTGGAATGATCTGCCTGCGTCTGTTTTCCCGAAAGAGTACAATCTAGGAGTCTTCAAATCTAGGGTCAATAAGTTCATTCTGGGAAAGCGTGCTTCATCTTAGGCCACATCTCACTTGCAAAAGTTAGTTGGTGGCCAAACGCCTTAACATTATCAATAAAAAAAAAAAAAAAAATTGCTGATTTTCTACGGATTTATATAGATGTAATATTTTTAAATCTCAAGAGTCTTATCTACCTCTAACTACCTTTACGTGACAACACAAACCTGGCTCACAAAAAACATCCACTGTTTCGTCCAAAAACGCGCAGTCATGTGATTTTCGTCGAGTTCATGGAGTGGTCAAGAGACCACCCACATCTGTTTACTCTATGCCCCCGTTTAATTGTCTATGCAAACATTGATTAAGAGGCTTTTTCTCAGTACGCGGATAGTTGTTGGGGCAGGTCGTTATCGTGCTTATTATAGGGATTTCGATCCTGTTTCTTGTGCTTTAATTTAGGATGTAGTTTTTTGTTCTTATTTGTCTGAATAATTAGTAGTTTTACATAATATTTCTTGAGGACACCTTTATCCCACTCACATTTTCCTTTTCTCGAAAGAAGTTATTCATAGCAGGCGCTGTACTCTTCGTGTAACCACGGAATAAATAATAGTACATCTACTATATAATTCGCCATATATTTTAAGTTGTGCTTAGAGCACACGACGGCTATGATAGTTGGTTACGATAATTTTCATCGCAAATACTGGCAAAATCCATTAGATTATGCGAGGTAGAGCACACTGATCTTTTCTCGCTCTAAATTGGAGCAGCCCGCCTGGGCTACCTCCGCCTTACAGAAGATCGCAGCCAAATAACATTATTTCTTTCAAATAGTGTTGTGTGCTCACCGCAGTAAGTTTGCCAGCCAGAGCTCTTGAGTTCATAGGCTACGGAATCCACTTACCTACCTACTAGGTGGTCCCTAAGCTTGTTTTCCAAATTAGTTGTATAAAAAAACTCTTACAACAATTACGAATATACCTACGTTTTTATACTCATAGATCCTGCATAATGAACTAGAGCAATATTTATATAGATTGCCGGTACATTTTCTCACCGTTCTTCCCACACAGTTCTCCAAACACCTTGTTAGAACTACTGGAATAAAAACACGCCGTTGCGGGGGTGGTATCTAATTAAAGGGCTACGGTAGCCGTTAAGTGGCACTTGCCGTGAAACCATCATAAACTTGTCTATAACGCGTGTGGTCGCATGACGTATTGGATGCTTGCTCGTGTCACTGATTCTTTCTAGGTCACCCTTTATTCGGCCAGTGACCAGGTTGAGGTATGGTGGCCCTGAGAAGGGCTTCTAACCGTCGTGAAAGAATCATTGTACTGAAAGGATTAAAAAGTGCGCCTCTTAGAATTATCTCATTCTCTTAATCTTTAATTCTTTATTGTACACAGAAAACATACAGAAAAAAAACATAAAAATACAGGCATGTACAAAGGCGAGCTTAACCCTACAAAGAGTTTTCTTCCAGCAAACCTTTGAGGCTAGAGAGAGCTGATAAAAGTAGTGGGTACATGTGCACAACAATGAAATGGGAAATATACAAATACCTACTACTGTTTACAAAATAAATAAATAAATAAAAGAAACCAAAAATGCAATACTATAAAATACATATAATATTTAAAATATTTATTTTATAATATTTCAAATATTATTCTCCCTCTCCTTTCGTGCACAATGTCTTCCATATTTTAGGTTCTAGGACAGGGGTCTCCAAAAGTCCAAACTTTGAAGCCTTAGGGCCATGTAAATTGTCAATTTAGCGTTATTGTAAATTCAATAACGCGCAATTTACAACGTAATTCAATAGGAGGAACCATTGACACTAAGAAAAAGAACGGAAGATTCTTGCGTTAGCACCGCTTGCGGCCGCACCCGACCACCCGTATCCGTTAGTACACTTGAATATAGATACTAGCCTTGCCTCCTGGAATCTCCTATAGATGTATCTACAGTCACCTACATAAAAAAGAAAGTCATTATCATAATCAGTCTGAAGCCCACTGCTGAACAAGGTATCCCCTGAAGTATGTCACGGCGAAAGTATTGAGCCTTCTACATCCACCGACTTCCCGCAACCTTCAATACTGCGTTGTCCGGTTCGTGGTCGCCTTTCGAGAACCTTTATTCCCCAACGGTTCTCGGTTCTGCGAGCTGTATGACCTGCCCACTGCCTTCAACTTGCTAATTCTGAGTGCTATGTCGATGGCCGTGGTGGCCCCGGCTGAAGAATAGGCCCCTCCATATCTACCTATCCGCGGATGTCGTAAGAGGCGACTAAGGGAAAAAAGCTAGGGGATGGGCAGCAGCGTCCCTCATTTTAACAACGATAGCTCTAACTGCGCTCGCCAATCCGCATGCCCAGCGTGGTGAGTATGGGCAAATCTCCCCACATGATAAGGAATTTGTTCTGTCTGCGGGGGAGGCCATGTTCAGCAGTGTACGTCGAACGGCTGAAATTATGAATGATGATGATGTCGATGACCTTGGTTTTCTACGGATTTCCTCATTTTGGATTTTATCACGTAGCCGAATATCACTAGGCCAGGATACTAAACGAACAAAGATTTTAATTTCACAGACAGACTTCATCAATTCTCAGTAATTAGAATCAAATGCCAGCCTCCCATTCTTTATCAACCCTTAAACAATAGGGTATTAAACTGGTCCCAAATAATAAAGGGTAACCACTACTTTTAATATACAGCAGATTATCTACGCTCGGGGGCGACCGCAAATTAATTCCTTATTACGAATGTTAAATATTCCAATCTGTGCGTACAGCCCTTGGCTTTATCGGTAGAGCGAGAGATAGAGGTCATTTGTTTTTTTCTTAAATAAAAATATTCAAATAGGTATGTATTGAAACTTTTATTAGATTTTTTTTTTTTTATTTATATGACTGGCCTCATAGCTCAGTTGGTAGTAACTCTGCCTTCTGCGCTAGAGGTTGCGGGTTCGATTCCCGCACTGGACAAACATTTGTGACTAACACATGTTTGTTCTGTGTCTGGGTGTTAAATAAATATCTATTATGTATATCAGTCTCTGGTACCCATAGTCTATGCCTAGTTTGGGATCAGTTGACCGTGTGTGATATGTCCGGAATATTTATTATTATTTTTATTATTATTACATTATCATTGATAGCTTTTGGGGAAAATATTGTGTTATCACAACTGTTGCTCCCAATTATATATGATTCTCAAGTAATAGATACTCACAATACAATTCTTTATTTACCTTCAGGCTAATGAAATGAAATGAAATAATTTATTTGCGTGAAGCGTGGTACACAATTTCGACATAAATAGCACAGCGAATTGAAAAAAAAATCACCTCACAGATTATGTTTCTAGATGTGACTTCACGTAATAAAATGTCAGCTCGCTCCCAAACTTTAGCCCTCGGCCGTACCTATAGGACAGATTATAGCTAGTAGCACAAGTACGTGTATATCACGGTACAGCAATAAAGTTCCCATGCGTCCCCCGGGGCGGTACTTGTCGAGGATTACCGCCGGGATTCTGCCCGCGGCCCGTTCCCGGGACTCGTGAATTGTAATTAATTAAATAAGTTACTGTATTGAAGACAATTATGGCCGTGGTGGCCCCGGCTGAAGAAGAGGCCCCTCCATATCTACCTATCCGCGGATGTCGTAAGAGGCGACTAAGGGAAAAAAGATAGGGGATGGGCAGCAGCGTCCCTCATTTTAACAACGATAGCTATAACTGCGCTCGCCAACCCGCATGCCCAGCGTGGTGAGTATGGGCAAATCCCCCCATATGATAGGAATTCGCTCTGTCTGTGGGGGAGGCCATGTTCAGCAGTGAACGTCGTACGGCTGAAATGATGATGATGATTGAAGACAATTATAGCTTGATGTAGGTAGTAGGTACCTACCTACCTTTCATGCTTTTTGCTTAATCATCATCTTCAGCCTATAGAAGTCCACCGATGGGCGTAGGCCTCTCTCAAAGAGTGCCGATCCGTCTTCACCCGTCTGTCCACCGACTTCCCGCAACCTTGAAGATGTCATCGGTCCATCGGGTGGGGGGCCTTCCAACAATGTATCGCCCGGTTTGTGGTCGGTATTCGAGAACCTTTACATTGATGACTCCTGGGCCTACATTAATATGGTACCTAGTCTTTTAAGGGATGTATTTTGGGCAATTATTATATAATGCCTGAAATGAAAATAAATGATTTATTTTATAAATTATTGGAGAAATCTTTTCCAGAAAGTAGTTTTTACCTATCCCCCTTGGATATTTTTTGCTAATTGGAAAAATACAGTTATAACATCAGACAATTTTTGTCCTTAAAAAGCTTTGAAACCGTTTTCCTCTTCTAAGCCCCTCACTATTTTGCGGCATAACTTTAATTGTTTTTTAAGTGCGCACGCGGCCGATCCATTGAACCGCGGGCCTGAGAACTGAGGCTATGCCATAGTCACTATGGGAACAATGGTGTATGGCCCTTAACTGAGCGCTCGCCTTAAATGGAGAGTGCTTCACGAATAGCGATAGTGAATTTTGAATGATTGATAAATCGGTATTTTGGTGTTTGCATACAAGTAATTTATAATATGTATATAAGGTGATTCATAATATGTATTCCATCCCGAAAGCTTATTCTACAAGCAATTATAGCAATAAAGTTTGTTCTACGACTTTTGGAAATTTGACATTTTTCATTGAAAAAACTCTATGCGAAAATCAGCTGTTTTGGGGTAGCAATCTTGATTCCAAACTTTCTGTACGCTTAGGTATTAGTTTTAAAGATGATAAAAATACCAAAAACAGCTAATTTGAGAAAGTTTGTGAAAAAAAATATATGTTTTTTTTCGCTAATATTATTTCTTTTTGTTGATAGAATAACCCCCTATCGGAATGGTATACATGTTATGAATCATCTTGTACTGTCCCGAAACTATCATCAAACAGAAAATAATCTTTTAGAAAAAAAATGTATTTTTCAAATCAGCTGTTTGTGGTCTTTTTATCATCTTCATAACTAACTAGCTGGTGCCCGCGACTTCGCCTGCGCAGGATTAGTATTAGGATAGTCGAGTAGCTAGTAGTCATATTTTGGACGATTCACACAATATCTTTATAAATTGTAGCCTTTGTGTTATTCTGATAGCTCCATCCATCCATACTTAAAAACTTTCGCGTTTATAATATTAGTAGAGAAGGATAGGATAGGATTATTAAATGTAAGAGAAGTTGGACATCTAAAAATAGCTGAATGATTTAAAACGGATTTGAACCCGCAGTCGAATTTCCAAAGTCGTAGAGCGTGAGCTTACCTACTACTACACTTTGAGGTGTCCAAGCAAGTTAGACTAAATACACCTCCATATAGATTTCAAGACATTTTAACTTTAAAGACTTTAAAAAAATACATGCTGGAGTCTACATGCGCCGTTGCGTCATACTTTCATTCTTATTGAAGTACCTATATTATTTTCACTCCCCTAAAGCTGGCGTCAGACTGGCAGAACTATCATAGCAACAATAAGCCTCAGTTTCAGATAGTCTTGGGGCGCAAACTTCCTACATTTCCTTATATGACTACGCCGATTCTTGTTCCTGGTCCACGATAGTAATCCTGGTCGCTGACCAAGAAGGAACAAGTGGCGAGAAAAAACAAACATGAATGTGCTACTATGTGCCTACTTATGTGTTATTGTTTGTACTGTGTGTTATCTGTGTTACGTCTAGCTTTGTGTCTGTCTGTGTTTGTCAAAATAATTTTTTTTATTTTCATTTTCTATGTTCCTGCGCTAAACTTTAATGTTTTTTATCCAACGTGTGTTTCTGAAAAGGAACTCACGGCCACGTCTGTTTCATTATCGTGTGGAGGAAACAAGTCCTTAAGCCGAGGGGTTGAGACGTACCTGCGCAGACGCAGCGTACCTGACCTAGGAAAACAAACATGGCGCTGTGATGCTGTTAGTGTGGATATGACGAGGACCAGTGAGGGGCTACCTAACAGATTGTTTCGTATATTTCCATGCAAGTCCTCATGATAATTTCTTCTAATTAATAATATAGAACATTCTAAGTGGAGCGTATTTTTTCACTCCATTTAGGTGCACTTTTGGCCAACCGCCTTAACTTTTGTATAAAGTATTCCTAGACAGGCGATGGCTCTATCCTCGGAAATATTAATGATATTTATTTGGAAAATTATTTGGTTTTGTCCAATTCTTATAATAATATATCCCTAAATGGAGGTAGTGCAAATGTTCGGACATGCCTCTGACTACCCGCCCCCCTTAGACATGTTCTGATCACCTGGAGATCTAAGAGGATTGACCATTCTTGGTAATAAAAGTCGTGCGCAGTTTTTTGAGGAAGTTCTATTTTGTCCCTTTCTCTTGGCATGTCCACCCTACCTCTACCTGTTACTCGTAGTGCGTTTGATATTTTCATATTTTTGGTTGTTTTTGTGTGACACGCTAAGTGCCGTGATAGACCACCCACCGTGGGCCCTCAACACCTATAATAAAATCATCAGCTTTGAACAAACACTGGGTTTCGTCATCTAGTCGTGATAAATTGTTCTGTGGTGTTTATATGGAATAGATTGCTAAAATGCTAATCAGTAGTTAAATTCGTAAAAAAAATTCTGCGGGCCTAGTGGATAAAATGAGAGTAGTCAGGCTTCGTGAGGGGTAATTATGAAGGGTAATTTAATAGAAATATATTACACTACCTAGTAGGTCGCCCCGAACTGCAATCTCTTGGTGGCCCGTAGAAGTTGGTGCTTGGATCATTGTTGAAAGACAATTATTATTGAGATAAATATTAAAAACGTATCTTTACAACTGCACTATAAAACTAAGATTATATCCAATCTTACCTGAACGTCGAAGTCACTGAAACTCAAACAAATGGAAGCTTACGTTACATTGGTTTCTAAATCAATATTTTCGTCCAATCTCAAAAACTATAATTCCTAAAGGTTCCCGAGAGGTGACGTACTGTCGGAAGGCCCTCCGATACTGCGTCCTGTCGTCGGTTCATTGTGAATGTCTGTTGCGGAAAGTCACTGGATGGAGAAGGCTCAAGACCGTTCGTCGTGGCTTTCTCTGGGAGAGGCCTATGTTTAGCAATGGATTTCATCATGATGATGATAAAGGCCTGGAATAAAAATAAAAATTGTTATAGAATTCATAAACAACCTTTCATCTTATGACAACCCATAAGATTTTTTTTTTAACTTTTAGTAGGTAGTTACTTACTCCCTTTCGGAACCCAATGTCTTAATAACCCCTCCACAGACACAGCCATCTCTTACCAGCAAATTTTACAACACAACCTATCGACCTACCTCATGTAGATCTAATCAACACTTCGACAGTTATGCTCGAACGAACATACATACCTATAATATATAATTATATATAAACTGGCCCCATAGCTCAGTTGGTAGTAACTCTGCTTTCTGCGGTAGAGGTCGCGGATTCGAATCACGCACTGGACAAACATTTGTGTGATTGGCACAGATGTTTGTTCTGTGTCTGGGTGTTAATTATATATCTATTATGTATATCAGCCTCTGGTACCCATAGTACAGGCTATGCCTAGTTTGGGATCAGTTGACCGTGTGTGTTATTGTCCGGAATATTTATTATTATTATTATAAACATACAACACCAAATCGTTCATGTTGTTTGAGACATCTTCGCTTGCTTCCCTTGCCCATATCAAATATGAAAAATAATTAGCTACATTAAAAACTTAATTTTCTGCTAGAAACGTTGTTTTTTCTTCTCACCTTCTTCAATGAAACCATAGAATACAGAAACACTGTTCTTGACGCACACGCATGGTGGTAGAGACAGACTGTCACACAATTCTCACGTCACTTTCAACTCGATCTTTATAACAAAAGCTAATCTTCAATACCTGACAACAAATGACAGAATACTAACCATCGTGCTTGTCTTTACGTGATATCGCCTCTATAACCGGGATTACCTGACAATGATTTGAAAAAAATTCTTCCGTCCGTCTGTTTTGACTTTTGGCGCTTGCTTATCTTTGGTCATTATTTTCTTTGTGAGAAATTTAAAATTGTTAGATAATGTGTTGCTTGCTTGCTTGTCGTGTCACTGATTCTTTCTTGGTCATCCTGTATTAGGTCAGTGACCAGGTTGAGGTAGGTATTTCCTATGACCGTCTGTCAAATAATTTGGGGGTCAAACAGGTGGGCTGTATGCTTGTTTGCCACCTCAGTGGTATAAAAAAAAAAGGGATGATTGATGATTATTCATTTCATGTTATTCTTCAAATTTTCATTAAAAACATGTTCAAAACCATGATAGTTTCAAAAATTAGGTATATTTATTCATTAATTTTGTTCCTAAACAAACTACGTACCTATTATTAGACGAGATTTACCAATCTCATCATCATCATCATCATTTCAGCCGTTCGACGTCCACTGCAGAACATGGCCTCCCCCACAGACAGAGCAAATTCCTTATCATGTGGATTTGCCTATACTCACCACGATGGGCATGCGGGTTGGCGAGCGCAGTTAGAGCTATCGTTGTTAAAATGAGGGACGCTGCTGCCCATCCCCTAGCTTTTTTACCTTAGTCGCCTCTAACGACATCCGCGGATAGGTAGATATGGAGGGGCCTATTCTTCAGCCGGGGCCACCACGGCCAATCTCAGTTATAGTTAAAGTGACCTAATTGCTTACCTACATGAATACCTAAGCAGCGATGGGCTTGCCAACTGTCTAATGCCAACTACCTCTGTTTCGAATCTTCAAATCTTCCTTATATGGGGATTACAGCCGTCAGCTAATTTGACTGGCCTCATAGCTCTGTTGGTAGTGACTCTGCCTTCTGCGCTAGAGGTTGCGGGTTCGATTGCCGCACAGGACAAACATTTGTTTGATGAATACAGATGTTTGTTCTGTGTCTGGGTGTTAAATATTTATCTATTATGTATATCGGTCTCTGGTACCCATAGTACAGGCTATGCCTAGTTTGGGATCAGTTGACCGTTTGTGATATGTCCGGAATATAAAATATATATACATATATATACATTTTATTTCTGTTTGATATAAACAGAGTAATAACGTATAATTTGTGAACTTTACTCCCGATTTATGTTTGTTTACGATAAGGGAAGCTAATTAATGTCTTCGTCGCCAGGGGCTGAGACGTGGCACCACAGAGAACTTAAAAATGTATTTATACCTACTAGAGACGAAACACGCCGTGTCAAAGTCAATTCGTGTACAAGTTCGACGGTCGTATGCACTTCTTGTCTGCACTAAGATGACATAATTTTCAAAATGATGCCAATACACATGAAAAGATGGTAGGTAAGTACACCGTTAATTTATAAATGGCAAAAGTTGATGGTTAGGTAGGTACACAAATTTTTATTTTTTGCTTTTTATTAAGTACTAGGAACGACATAGTTTTTAAAATTGTGAAATATATAATATACACTTTAACGCAAGCGACTATACTAAAGGATAATGTGCGAGAAGGGCAACATACATTTCACAAAAAATCGGTGGATAGAGTCGTCTCTATCTGAGATCCCCAAGAAGATTTAGTTGCTCTGTGATGGGCTAATTAAATGTTAATGTTCGTTATTGATAACGCTGAAGCTATTAGTACCTAATTAGTATATAATTTAAGGAATTATTTCTTTTGGGATGAATTCGTTATAGCAGCTTCTGTCATTTGTGTGACAACGTGATGAAATATAATAATTACTAATAGCTTACACCCGCGGCTTGGCTCGCATGGTACTGCGATAAAAAGTAGCTTAAGCCTCTATTTTGTCTATATCAATGCAAAAAAGTTGTTTATATTCGATATGTTGTTCCGTTGCTGCGTGAAAGGAAAAACCAACCAACCAACAAACAAACAGGCTTTAGCATTAATAATATCTCGTAATGACGTAGAAGAATTAATCTAAGCTTTTATAATTATTATGCGCATATAAATATAAAATTAAATAAATTAGTTAAAAACCACACATACCCCACACACATACATACACACACACACACACACACACACACACACACATACCCTCACACACTACCACTCTCACAACCAAACTTGTACACACAAAGAACCGTTCTAATAATAATGGTAGTTCTGCCACTGTCCAATTTTTCTTTTCTTTTCATTGTTTTTTCTTTTTGATCAATAAGTTCATTTGTATAAATTAGCCAAACAGACGTTCGCTGATACTCACGGTTACGTACCTGTTATGTACAACTCATACGGTAACTCGTACTCCTGTGACCCAAAATACAGGCTTACACGCATAGTTTGGGCCTCGACGACAACTCAAAACTTGGTCTATGAAAACACGGTCTTGTAAAACCTACCAATAATCATGTGTATCATTTTGGCAATAAATTATCTTTTATCTTTATCTTATCTTTAATATGAATTGAGAAGGAATAGAAAGACCCGATGAACTGATGACATGTTATAGGTTGTGGAAAGACGGTAGATGGGAAAAGCTATTTGGTTGAAACGACTTACTTCTGAAAAGCTCTTAAAAAAATATATAAATCAACATACACAACGCCACACCTCTTATTTATTACATAGATAGTATATAAATAGCCCCAGTGTTGAGTTTAAAAGTAACGGCACATGGATCAAGTTTCGGGTACACGCATCCACCATTAACGAGGATCCGGTGTCGGGTTGCGTGTGGGTCTACTCCTCTTGGCACCGAGAATAGGATCTGAAGCTGAAGTAGTAATAGGTCTTGTTGTAAATCAGACGATATATCTTATAGAGAAGAAAAAATTGAAATGTCAATCTTATTCTCTTTATTCATTTACCTAAGTAAAAATCACAGGATTATTTTGGAATTTTAAATTCTATTAAGTTTGAAAGAAATCTAACTGAATGACGCCTATTCATCAGGACCCTATCAGGATACCCTATCTTCAGGATCAAACCCACACCCCAGGCGTCGCTCGCCCGCTACACCAGCAAAGTTGTCAAAACGAGGGGAGGAATGCCTAATTCAAAATTGTATTTAACTAAGTAACCTATAAATAAATAAGTAAATATTCCGGACATATCACACACGGTCAACTGATCCCAAACTAGGCATAGCCTGTACTATGGGTACCAGAGACTTATATATATAATAGATAAATATTTAACAGTTATTTAGATTCCATGTTTACATTGGCAAAAGGGAAAGATTTTATGGGAAAATAAATACCAGGTAAAGACAGGCAGGGTTAAGTGGAATGCACCTATTTATTACCCTCATCCTCATCGGCTGCCGTATCCACAGTTATGTATATAACTTTATCTTATTCTATATATTTTTATATTATGTACACCCGGCCATGTAAACGGCGTTAAGTGTAACGCCAGATTTCCAAGTTCACGATGATAATAACTACACAATATTCCATGAAACCATGATCACACCGCCTACTAATATTATAAACTAGCTTCCGCCCACGGCTTCGCTCGCGTGGTACCTACGAGGATGAAAAGTCTATGTGCTATTCCAGAGTCTCATCTATCTCTGTGTCAAATTTCATTCAGATCCGTTCAGCCATTCTGCCGTGATTGAGTAACCAACATCTATCCATCCATACATCCAAACATCCGCATTTATAATATTAGTACGAAGTAGGATGCGCAAGTAACTCTATCTCTCGGTTTGTTTGTTAACTTTTCGCACATACATTTTCTGGATGGAAAATCTATTTATGCACAACAAAGATTCGAACACACGACTTGTGGATCGGAAGGCGGGAACACTACCACCACTCCACCAGTGCTCCTAAGAAAAGAGGAAGGATACAGACTACTTTTCCCGTACGAGAGAAGCCACGGGCAGCCGCTAGCATACCATATACCATCACATAATTAGCACCGTAAATTAAAGACAGGTTATAATGAGTGTCCCGGCTATTCCGAGCAGTTTACGGCTTGCAAACACAGCCGTAAAGCTGGCAAACACATTAGATACAGCTAGGAAACGATCCGTAGGCTAACATAGGCACCTAGGCTTACCGGGTCATAACAATTACAATATTACTTGCTAGCTTTCGTCTGCAGCTTCGTTCGAGTGGTAAACGTATAATTAATAACTTTTACCAATATTCGCATCTTTAAAAAAAAAAAAAAAGGATTCGTTGCTCCGTTCCTGCGAAAAAAAATAAAGACGGTCGAGGCGAGAAGTCGTGCCCTAAGGCTTCCGTACCATTGGTCGTGGGTTTGAATCCCGGTCGTGCACCAGTGGTCGTGGTCAGAAAATAAAAATTCTATGTGTAGGAATTGACAAACTTAAGTCATTGTATGACATTGACCGCAAATATAACTTTATTTCCTAACAAACTTTGAAATTCCTCAATTTCAGACTTTTCCCTTTAATTATGTTACAAAAGCTCCTAGCATTCCAAATTTCAGAATTGTGAGATAACTGGAAGTAGGTACCCTAGTTTTTCATTTTAGCCATTTCCATATCTTTTTAATGCATTAAGCTTGATTTTTATACGGCACCATAAGCCCACAAACCTTAATAGGTGGTATAAATTTCAAGTTGATACCTTTAGCCGTTTCTGAGTAAAAGGGTCTTGACAGACGGACAGACAGACGGACAACAAAGTGATCCTATAAGGGTTCCGTTTTTCCAAATGAGGTACGGAACCCTAAAAATGAACTAACAAACCAACTTAAATGTTGCCGTGTGCATGACAGCGCTCTCTACGCACATACCTACACTTGTCTTCTCTCCTTCTATCTTCTTCTATGTTTTTTTGTTAGTGTCTTACTTTTGTTGTTGTATAATATCTAATTATCTATCTGTTGTTGTATACAGTTTGTATAAATAAATGTCTTCTATCTTTAATTTATAAAAATAGGTAGAACGAAAGGAGCCTCTAAGGCGCATTTAATCCTTTCACTATACTGATTCTTTCACATCATAGATATTTTCAGGTCATAGGCCCTTTTCAGGGCATTATCGGGGCATCACTCCACTTTTACTGACCTATCGCAAGATGACCAATAAAGAATCAGTGAACAACAGTGAACTCAAAACAAAGCGTCTTAACATTCATACTTATAAAATGTCAAACGATAAATAAATTAGGTATTGCCATCTCTTACATAAAAATAATGAAAAACAGCGATAGGGATAATAATAATGCTTAAATTTAAGTAGAGTTTATAAGCAAGGAGTCATTGTTTTAAAACTATAAACATCATTTAACACAATGCTAATGGATACAACTCATTATCTAATAACTTTGCCTCTGCTAATTTGTTTACTGTTTAAATTCTGTCTTCTGTCTTTTATCAAAAACAAATAAGAACTTACGGAATCAAATGAAGTTCCATGTCTATGTCTATAAGTTTTACTCTATTTTTACTCTATTGCGCATTGAATTAATTCAGACCCGATTAGGTATACGTGATGCCTGTGGATCCAAACATTCTTAGCTCTTTAAAAACCTCTTGAGTATTATTATTTGTTTAAACATATTTTGTGCAGTTTGTATATGAAGAGTACGAGAAGGGACTTATAACAATTATTAATTTCACGTGAGACACGCACGCCGGCTAAGAATAGGACCTAATATTTTTAAAAAAACCTCTCTCATAAAACCCCATTTATTTATTCACCATCAGAGTATCTTGCTTTAAAATACCTTATACCAATAAAGAGTTTTGTAAAAATAAACTTGTAACTTGTGGAAAAGTATGAGTAGGTATGATCTACTTGAATTTTAATTCAACCGATGATGGTGAGAATTAAAGAGTTAGCAATACCTATTTGTCCTGATAAGACTGACCTTGAAATAATCTCATGCTGAATTGCTGATGCTTCAAATAAAAGCTGTCTTGTCTAACAGATACAGGCCGAATCTAACCGATAGCACAACCGTGAATCGAGCACGTATTTCGAGTACCGATCGATACAACGACCTATCAGCGACAACAAATTCGAATGAGATTACAGCGACAATCAATACAATAACTGAAATCGAATACTATCAAAGTTCACATTCCTTCCAAAGCACTTATGATAATTCCATGTTTTTATCGTTAGAGCTGCGGTATTATTAGCGGCGGAAAGTCGCGCGCGTCGCCGAGGCTGTGGCGGCGAGGGGCCGGGGGCCAGAGGGAGGGTGGGAGGGGGGGGGGGGGGGGGGTGATGCGCGCGCCAGGGCGGGTCCCCGGGCGCCCCGCCCCGCCGCGCGCCAATCGCCGCCGCGGTGGAGGGGAGCGTGGGCCCCCGGCCTCTATTTACTCTTTCAATCAGTGCGAGTGTTTGCCCCTGGCCGGCGTGCACGCGCGGGTGATGCGCTAGCCATGATCTCGCAGAAGCTGTCGTACGGCGACGTGCCGACGTCCGCGTCGCTGTCCTCGCTGTCGCCGGGCCTCGCGCCGCCCTACGTTAACGGTATGGGCTGCATGCCGGCGCAGCCCTACCCGAACCTCTACTCCAACAACATGGTGGCGGGCGGCTCTTGCATGGGCTCGCCGGGCGTCGGCTACTCGCCGCCCAGCACCATGGCTTCGTGCATGGGCGGCGGCGGCGCCGTCTACGGCTCCCTGCCGCGCGATCAGGAGCCCGCTTCGCCAACCTCGGCCCTGCAACGCGCGCGCAACGACAAGACCTACCGCCGCTCTTACACCCACGCCAAGCCACCCTACTCCTACATCTCCCTCATCACGATGGCTATCCAGAACAACCCGTCGCGGATGCTAACGCTCTCCGAGATCTACCAGTTCATCATGGACCTGTTCCCGTTCTACAGGCAGAACCAGCAGCGGTGGCAGAACTCGATCCGGCATTCGTTATCCTTCAACGATTGCTTCGTCAAAGTGCCGCGGACTCCGGACAAGCCTGGCAAAGGGTCTTTTTGGACGCTGCACCCTGACAGCGGGAACATGTTTGAAAACGGCTGCTTCCTGCGACGGCAGAAACGATTCAAGGATGAGAAGAAGGAGACGATACGACAAGCGCAGAAGACGACGGGGCACGGACACGGGCACCACGGCGGCGGACACGACAAACGAGACCACGGGCATGATAAAACACCCGGAGGGCCGGAAGAAAAGGAGATGCGCGATGAGTTACTAGCTCAGTTGCACGCAGCACCCGAACTCTGCCTTCCTGAACACACTCCACTAGCGTTGGAGCACTACGCACAGCTGAAACAGGAGCCTCCAGGGTACGCGCCAGCTCAGCACCCGTTCAGCATCACGCGCTTACTCCCCGGTGCTGACACAAAAGCGGATCTGAAAATGTATGACGTGAACTATGGATACGGGCACTCTCCAGCGGATAACTACTATCAGTCTCCGCTGTACCATCACCACCACGCGCACGCGCACGCGCAGCCGCCCTTGTGACAGTATCCACTGGCGTAGGTGCCGCGGCGCGCACCCGCCTGGTGCCTGCCGATGGAGGACGCCGCTGTGCTGTAGCTAGTAGCCAGCAGCCAGCGGACCGCCAGCCGGCGGCTAGCCAGCTAGCCGGCCCGCGGTGATGCCTCCAGCCTACGTCTGATAACTGAACAATCTTATTTGATATTGGACTCGTTCGTGAGCGTTGTGTTCTGGTGATATTAAAGCGATGCCCCGAGGACGCTTGTGTACATATTTCCGTTTTGTGTGTTAGTCTAGCTGTCACGGAGCCGCGGTGGGGCCGGCGGCGCGAGCACGGTAGGCCTAAATTTTTATTGGAACTTCTGAGAAAGTGTCCTTTTTGTAGTCATTATTCGGGCTCTTGATTGTATACCAAATCTATTTTGAAGCTTTTGATCGAATTTAACCGTTAATTAACCAATATTTTCCAATTACTACTATTTAACAACTAAACTACTAATGCAGGAAAACTTTGCCCGCCTAAAATAACAAAAGTGACATAATAATGGGTATTGCGATCAATAATGATACGTTATCGTCTCGTACTTATGTAGGTTGAGATAAACAAAACACAAGCATTTGTTTGCTTGGCGAACGCGTTGATGTCTTTTGTTCGACAACGTGTAAACAAATATTAGTACCTATATTTGTTTTGATTGTCCGGTTTCGTTTTAGACACTTTAATTAAAAATAATTGATTTGATGGAAAGTTTTTACTAAGTTGTAACAGTAGGTACTTATTCAAATAATAAATCTAAATCATTTTATAAAATCATTAAGAGAGTCAAGAGGATACAGATAAATTCATCAAATTATTTGAAAATTAGTAAATTTTAACTTTTGAAGTATTTTTTTTTTTATTTTCTTGCATTATGGTTTTATTCTACTAAACGAAATATTAAATACTATTGTCTTTATCAAAAAGGTAGGTACTCATTATCAATGTTTCTTTAAATAATTAACAAAAGAATTCATTACAAAAAAGTTCAAAAACATTTGGTGTACAAACAAAGAGTCGTGACGTCATATCGAACGATGAACAGTGCAATGTGTAATAAATGTGTAAAATAAAATTAATATTAAATAGATAGGTGAAATGGAATTTAAGTTCGTCATCGACCATCGCATTTAGGATTGTAGATAAGCATCTGTATATATAGTTTGTAAGTTATACTAAAGTGTGCACTAAGAGCGTTAGTGTAATGTATCATAGAACAAGAGTATTTACAACAAAGCGAATATTACTTTAAAACAATTCAATTCAACTTTCAACATTGTAAAAAAAAACTTTGTTTATGGATGGATACATTTTTGCTTGTATACGAATTATGAAATAGTACCGTGAATATCTTGAGTTCGGGCCTAGCTCAACCTGATTGTATTTATTGAACAAAATTGGCGTGATCGATTCTCAGTTGATTTGAAGTAAATTTAAAGGTTTTACTAAGAATGTGTTCAATAGAATGATACATTACATCAATATATCTCGTCGGTGCACACATAAAGACTATGATTATGGTGTTTGGTGTAAGATAGGTTCCTATCAGCTTCAGCACATTCCATTCGAATTATATTTATAGGCAAGCGTCAATTTAGTAATGGCAAATATGTAAAGTACAATTTTATTTTATTCTATGGATTCAAAAACGTGAATAAACCTTATATTTTTATTTTCAAACATTATTTTATTCAACGTCCTAACTAAGGGATTCTATTTTTTATTTTTAAGCTTATTCATACAAAAGAAAGAGGCGGGTAAACTTGCATACATTTTCATAGACAAACTCTAAAAATACTCCTAAAAAAGCGAAATAGTGTTTGCTCCATGGTATAATAAGTAGTTAAACCATTGACAAAGGTTAACCAAAACTGGAATCTTCTTGTAATGACGTTTACCTTGGAGTCTTGGAAGCCTTGAGTGCGAGGTAAAGTAGGTACTTAATATAACTTGGAACTTAGGTATTTAACATTTTATACGTACCTACTTTAAAGTTTATAGTACCTCTATCAAGCAAACTCAATATTATGAATAGATAAAATTCTAACTGCATTGCTTTGTAACTTTTTAAGTTGTTTCTTAATTTTGGTAGGGGCACAGGGATTCAAGTTCGTATTTTTAGGAGAGATAAATTTCAATGAATACTCAAAGTTGATAGCAATTGCGACGAAAATGGTATCAGTTTATTGTCAGTGTTGGGGGGACTTTATAAATCCAATCCACTAAACGGGGATCAGGTTAAGGTAAGAATTTGTTTATCAACATAATATATATTTTTGAAGTATGTAATTCTTTTTTTAGTACTTTACACATCTGCCTAAATTATTGTCGCTTGTAGTAACTGGATCATCATCTCCCTGAACTTATCCCGTGCAGTGTACACAACATGTTTTTCTCTCCCACTCACCTCTATCAGCCGTCATCTCAGTATTCACTCCTTTAGTAGTAACTGAATGTTTTAAATTTATTTATGCTAAATTTATTCTTGTTGTTATAAATATTATTTCAAGCATACTCGAATCTAGATAGGATACTATATCATCTGTTAGTTTCCGAGTTAAATAAAATTAAGTATTTACAAAAAAGTTCAATTGTTTACTTTTACTGCAACGTAACATAACTTTTACTAAAGAACGGAAGTTCAAACGGTTGCAATATAAAATCTAAAATTTATAACAGAATGATTCTTACCGGTAACCGAAATTCAATTTGAGTGCGTGCGGTATAGCTAAATGATATCGCAAGCCAAACTCAAATCGACTTTAGTCAGTAGACGTAAGGATCATTTTGAAATAAATTTTAATTCATTTATCGCACGCCTATAAACTCTTATTTAATCTATGTGACTATCGAATAAGCTTTTGCCTTTGTTGATAATTATTATGAACCTGCGAAAGTTTATGAGGATGGTTGGATGTTTGTGGTCCAATCACGCCGTAACGGCTCAACCGATTTCGATGAAACTTGGTATAGATAGAGTATTATACCTAATTTAGGTACCAAACGAGGAAAACCGCGGGCACAAGCTAGTCAACTTGTGCCTGTGCTAAGCTAGCTTCTTATAAAGAATAGGTTTATCCACCCAAACTTTTGAGTTGAAGCCCATTTCACACTTATGAGAAGAAACTAAGAATATAATTTTTTGTGCAACTTCCTGCCCATTGCCTAAACAAAATTATCTATGATTACCTATTCACCATTCATTTTTAACCCTTTAACTAAACAATAGTGGCGCTTGTAAAGTTGTAAAAGCATAACAAAACTTATCAGTATTGCAACTTTTACTGTCGGTTTTCACTTTTGTCGGCTTGCGCAAGCTTATTTCGGACAGACAGGTTATCTCGCCACAGAATAATACTAAGGCTTCGACAAAAGCCTCAATAAAACTATAAAAACGCACAAAAGATTTAACACGTGGATGTCGTGTCAATTTCTTTGGGGAATGTAGGATGGCCCATTGACTTACAATGTTACGTTTGTTATTGTTTTTTATGGTTTTGGTGAAATTTTAGTATTAATTGATGGAGCACCGATTTTATCAGTCTTTTTGATATTTGGTTATGTACGAGCTATGACACTATCGTGCTGTACCCTACCGTTGTAGAGCCGCGTTGGCCTAAAGAGTTGGACATTCCCCGAATTTCGATCCGAAGGTTTATTAATAATATATTAAGGTTCAAAACCTGCACCAAAGAGTTTTTCTAATATGTCAGTGCGCATAAACGGTGAAGGACTATATTTTCAGGAAAACAGTACCTAAGTATTCTGAAAGCGGTGATAGGCTTGCAACCTGTCACGTATGGAATACTTATTACTGCAAAATATGGGCATGTGCCCAATGTTCGGACATGCCTCTGACTACACCCTTTAGACATCTTGAAAGATCTGATCGCTTGGAGATCTGAGTGGATGTCTACCATTCTGGGGATAAAAGTCGTGAGCCTATTTATTTATATATAACTACACTGTCTGTGAAATTCATTTTTAAATTATAATAAGTCTCTGTATATTCTTTGTCTCCCTTTTGAACAGATTTGATTCAAAGTTTGATTCCTTCAAAAACGTCTTCTTTATAAAATTCCTTATTCCATAGCATCATCTCATTCAAAACAACACGTATAATCATATTTAGACATATAATTAGTGAATCCATTCATATTTTCCACACTTAGCGTCGACCTCACCGCGGGTGGTATATTGTGGTCATAAAGCCACCACTAGGAAGAGCCGGCCATTGTTGCTCGACACGTCCGAGAAAGGGGTTTCTGTTCAAGGTGTATTATTCTCTTAACACTGATGATTAATATTTCTGTGTAATATAATTATGGTAATATTTATCAACAAATACATGCAAATAAAATAAAATATTTTTTTATGGTAATTTTAAATTGATTGGTAGGTAAAATCACAAAAAATTCCACTTGGCCGTTCACCGCTGCCGTCACCGAGCCGTCACCGAGAATGAGATGACGGCGCCGAAGTAGCGATACATTATTTACTATAGCCGTTTGTCCACCGCCCCCGTCGTCATCGAGCCGTCGGCGTCGCCGAAAACGACCGGTAGTTCGGTGCGACGACGGCTAGAACTCAGCCCGAGAATGTGATAAGCCAATGTGCCATGGCCGTCACGGCATCTTGAACTCCAACATAATCTCAATCTTGCTTTCGCAATCGGTGATTATGTATCGCTACTTTGGCACAGTCATCTCGTTCTCGGTGACGGCTTGGTGACGGCGACGGAGGAACATAAAAGATGATTCACGCTACATCGTGCCCGGGCCGGAGCATATTTAAAAGGAGAAACCTCGGTTGGGGTAGCTTAAACCTAGAGAACCACGCGAATAAAAGAGCTTAATAAACAAGAATAGGTAATGTGCAACAATCCTGTGTGCATTATAATTGTAAATGGCGCGACGGTGGCGCTTCGAACCATAGAACATCCCGAAATCTTCTCCAGGTGAGATGTATATACTCTTGAACTCAGTTGGTTAAAGCAGTTGGGTCACAGGTTCAAAACCCACCTGTGTAATTTTTTTGGGATACTATAAAATCTTATCAAATTTTAGTTAAGTATATCATTTAATTCCTAGAAACCGTATGGAAACGTTTCCCTCACGTCCCTGTTACTTGTGTGGGCGATATTTAAATATTCGTTTATTTATTTATTTCGTTTGTCATTCCATTCATCTTGTTATACGCTGAGCTACTGGGCTTCGAACCTCTTCAAGGTACTCACAGCTCTATAAAATCCTCTCAAACCTCCAATCAAAAATAGCCTGTATTAATATTTAGTTAAAGTTTAATTTTAGTAGTCATCGAAGGTTTATAGTGAATCACTTAATGTCTTAGTGAACTTTTTATTTCGGTTTTTGTTACGACATTTTTATTTGAATACGATATTATGTCAGCGGGATCTCGATATATTTGTGTGTTTTGTGTGGTGATAATGAAAATAAAATGTCTTCTTTTGTTGGGTGTACCTAACGGTTCGACAGTTGAACCATGAGTGGATTCGGGTCAGTATTTCACGGAAGCAATATAAGTACAATGCAATGCGGTGCATTTTTTTCCTTTTTCTTTCTTCTCGTTTTTACAGATCCATGAATGATCCATGAATCCATGAATGACAGAATAAAGATAAAAACGCTACCAAGTTCATCCTAACCCCTAATATTATAAATGCGAAAGTTTGTGAGGATTGTTTGAGGATAAATCGCGCCATAACGGCTAAACCGATTTCGATGAACCTTGAAATACACAGTTATAGTTATTTACCTAGAATAGTATATGCTTTTGCTGTGGTCTCAACCAGCTTAAGGTACAGAGCTAAACCAGGTTTAAATATCTTTAATCTTTGGAGGAGGTAGGGCATAGTGAGATTTTCTCGTTCTAAATTGGACCAGCCCGCCTGGGAGGTACCTCCGCCTTACAGAAGATCGCAGCCAAATAACATTATTTGTTTCAAATAGTGTTGTGTTCCTGCGGTGAGTAAAGTTGCCAGAGCTCTTTAGGGGGAAGGGGGTTCGGGGTTGGCAACGCGTGCGTAATGCCTCTGGTATTGCAAGCGCTCATAGGCTACGGTAACCGCTTACCAACAGGTGGGCCGTTTGCTTGTTTGCCACCTCAGTCGTATAAAAAAAAAAGCAAACGGTAAAGTCTTGGTTTAAACCTGAGTTTATTGAATGTTTGGGACTTAACATGGTTTCTTAATAAGGCTAGAGATATTCATTTAGCAGCCGCAATACTAAGAACCACATTACTTATCGTAAAAGTTATTTTGGTCAATATAAAGTAGAATTATTCGATTAGAACAATATATAATTGTGGATATAGCTCGTAGAACCGACAACCGTTGGGGAACATAGGTTCTCGAGTGGCCACCACGAACCGGACGATGCAGTGTTGGAAAGCCCCCCACCCGACGGACTGACGACATTTTTAAGTCGGTGGATGGAGAAGGCTCAAGACCGTTCGTCATGGCACTCTTTGGGGAGGACTATGTTCAGCAGTGGACTTCATCAGGCTGATGATAATGATGATGATGATAATTACGGATAATTTATTTCCAGAATAATAATTCTTCCGACATTTTTGGAATAGCATCTATCTGGTGGCAAATGAATGACGTGATAATTCCGTTGCGTTATCACAGCCTCGATTACTCATGTGCTATTTTAGACGAACAGTCACCTGCGATGGTAGCGATGTGCCAGGTGTCGCCAACATTAGCGCATATTTAATAATTAATGTGTGACCATCTACTGAATGCATATTTGGAATTATTGAAGGTATAGACTGGCCTCATAGCTCAGTTGGTAGTAACTCTGCCTTCTGCGCTAGAGGTCGCGGGTTCGATTCCCGCACTGGACAAACATTTGTGACTAACACAGATGTTTGTTCTGTGTCTGGGTGTTAAATATATATCTATTATGTATATCAGTCTCTGGTACCCATAGTACAGGCTATTCCTAGTTTGGGATTAGTTGACCGTGTGTGATATGTCCGGAATATTTATATATAGAAAAAATTACACCACATTATCATGAAACTGGGTTCAGACGAAGACTAACTAAACATACAGTTACAGTTTTGACGTTTTATTTCATACAGTTGCTTTATGTCATAATGTCAAATATATGAAATGGCACGTCACAAAACCAGGGTTTAGTTAGTCCTCGTCTATACCCAGTATCATAATAAAAGGGACATTGATTAGACCATAGGCTTCGTCGCGAGGAACAGGCAGAAGGTTAGTCTCATCCATCAAAACTAAAATGGGATTATAACAGTTAAGTATTTTTAAACGAAAAAAATAAGGGAAATTAATAAAAATATAATCATCATCATCATCATCAGCCTGTAGAAGTCCACTGCTGGACATAGGCCTCCCCTAAAGAGTTCCATGACGAACGGTCTTGAGCCTTCTCCATCCACCGACTTCCCGCAACCTTCACAATGTTGTCGGTCCATCGGGTGGGGGGCCTTCCAACACTGCGTCACCCGGTTCGTGGTCGCCATTCGAGAACCTTTACTCCCCAACGGTTATCGGTTCTGCGAGCTATATGGCCTGCCCTCTGCCACTTCAACTTGCTAATTCTGAGAGCTATGTGGGTGACCTTGGTTCTTCTACGAATTTCCTCATTTCGGATCTTATCACGTAGTGAAACTCCTAGCATAGCTCTCTCCATAGCCCGTTGTGCAACTTTGAGCTTGTGTATGAGGCCAATAGTTAACGACCAAGTCTCAGTGCCATATGTCATCACTGGCAACACGCACTGATTGTAGACTTTCGTCTTGAGGCTCTGCGGTATCTCCGACGAGAAGATATGACGAACCCATAGTACAGGCTATGCCTAGTTTGGGATCAGTTGACCGTGTGTAATATGTCCGGAATATTTATATATAGAAAAAAATTACACCAGATTATCATGAAACTGGGTTCAGATGAAGACTAACTAAACACTGGTTTTGACGTGTTATTTCATACAGTTGCTTTATGTCATAATGTCAAATATATGAAATGGCACGTCACAAAACCAGGGTTTAATTAGTCCTCGTCTATACCCAGTATCATAATAAAAGGGACATTGATTAGACCATAGGCTTGGTCGCGAGGAACAGGCAGAAGGTTAGTCTCATCCATCAAAACTAATATGGGATTATAACAGGTAAGTATTTTTAAACGAAAAAAAAAAGGGAAATTAATAAAAATATAATCATCATCATCATCATCAGCCTGTAGAAGTCCACTGCTGGACATAAGCCTCCCCTAAAGAGTTCCATGACGAACGGTCTTGAGCCTTCTCCATCCACCGACTTCCCGCAACCTTCACAATGTCGTCGGTCTATCGGGCGGGGGGCCTTCCAACACTGCGTCGCACGGTTCGTGGTCGCCATTCGAGAACCTTTACTCCCCAACGGTTATCGGTTCTGCGAGCTATATGGCCTGCCCACTGCCACTTCAACTTGCTAATTCTGAGAGCTATGTCGGTGACCTTGGTTCTTCTACGAATTTCCTTATTTCGGATCTTTTCACGTAGTGAAACTCCTAGCATAGCTCTTTCCATAGCTCGTTGTGCAATAATAGAAAAATATAATATACCTACTTAAATAATCATCGCAAAGTTACTAAGAGGTACCTAACTCTTTTAAAATCACTTCAGTATAAGTTTTTCTCCATAGGTGGAGTTGGTGAAAATGAAGAAGTTTTCCGACGGTGAAGTGATCAATCTTACAGTTTGGATTATCTGATATCGTAATAAATCATGGCTGGACATGTCACTAGCTAGAAGATTTTCATGAAATATTTTTATTACAAAAGCTTATTCCCAATGTATTTTCTTAAGGTTTTTAGACATAGATTTTCAGGTTAATAAAATCAAAAAAGGGCCACTATAGAATTTAATAAAAGAAAAGGTTCAAACAGAATCTAGTTTTAGCGAAAGTCGTTTGCCTTAGCAGCCTAAACACGGTGATGCATAATATGTAATATGCTGTCCCGAGAGGGGCTTATTCTAACACTCAATCGGCAATAAAGTTTGTTCTACGACTTTTGGAAATCCGAAATTTTTCATTAGTGCAAAAATCGTATGTTTTGTTCTAAAGCTTTTAAGTTCTAAATAATTAATTGTATGGTTGGGACAAGACGTGAAAATGAAAAACAGCTGATTCAAAAAGGTTAACAAATCTTCCTCATTGTGAATAGAACATACCTTTTTCGGATACTAGTTACAGATCGTTGTATTTGCCAATAATATTCGCAAGCAAATTTAATTTCCTGCCTTCGAACCCCCGATCGATTTAAAGCTTCTACTCCAATACGGCTAAGTGCGTCCCTTGATGGATGGTGTTTGTTCAGCAAATAGTTTTCAATTTTATGCCCTTCGTTGCAAGATCTTAGGAAATTGTTGTAAGTTAGTAAAGCTGGTGCCTTGACCGGCTTTTGGGTAATCTTCAAGTCTTGTGCTAAATATCTTTAATGGTCACTTGCTGAACATACTTCGTCCGCGTGTTCAAGTATGTTCCTATTTTGACTCCTGTTACTTCAGTTCGTACACTTGGGATCTTTATTTTCGGACCCCGTGTTACGTGTGTACAGATGGCTCAGGGTGCGAGCCCTACTCGCACTTGATCGTCTTTATTACAAAATTGATTTTCTCCTAAAAATGTACTCTAAACATTGGGAAACACTATTTTTATTCTGTGGTAAAGCTAAGTACTAAAGTAGCGTGCTAAGTACCTAACTACAATAGTTGTCACAGATTTTCGCAATGAAAATTTATTTGTATCAAAATAAAATATAGATAAAATATAGGTATAAATTATTTCTATTGTATGAAAGCCTCCACAGATCATAATAAGAAACATAGGTTCAACTGGTTTGTAATAATTTGAGTAATTTTATTGAAATAATAATAAATGAAATATCTATCAAGATTCTCAACTACTACAACTTAATTTGAAAGCGTTAAGATGTATACAAATGCAATATAAATGTCAAATTATTTCTTGATCTTATTCAAATCAGCTGTTTTTCGGCTTTATACGTACCATATCTTAAGTACTTAATCAGAAAAGATTTTTACCTAAAATAGCTGACCTGATTTTCCCCAAAACAGAAATTTGCGGAGTTAAATTTTTCTGAGAAAAATGTCGAGTTTAAAAATGTTGTAAGAATAAACCCCTTTTCGACTTACCAGACATATTGTGAAACACCGTGTATAGTACATACATACCTACCTTTGGTATGGAAAGTGTGAACAGTCAACAGCTCAACCTAAATTGGCATAGAAAAGGGGATGTGGGACATTTTTCGAAGCTTTTGTCAGCGCCATCGAATGTTTGCAGACTCCAAGCGGAATTCGCGCGCGCATAATGTCTTCCATCTCCTTACCCATTTATGAACCTAAACTTTAGTACCTATAGTCGAGCAATCATGAGCGTAGTCACTATGGGTCAGGTACTTCTACCTCCTGGCTCAAGACACAAGATAAAATTACCAAAAATATCAATAATTTTAGTGTGATTGTATGTACATCTCACTTCACCAAAATGCTATTCTCGAAATGAGATAAGAACGTTGAATTATCAGCTACACGTACGATAATCGTATGTCGAAGAACGAGAATCGCCCCGGCAACGAATTTTGCAGGGATTGTAAGTATTTTACGATTGAAAACTTTGGATTTCTCTCAAATCTAAACGCGGTCTTTAGAAATTTTTGTACCTATGGAAAGTTTCAAACGCCATCAAGATCGCTCTCGTATTTGAGTGCGATTTATATACCTTATTTTATATGTACCTTATTAAATATTCGACTGAAACTTACGAACGCGAAAATCGCTTCGGGACTCTTGATTGCGATAATCGTTAGGTACTGTAATATGTTGTAGGTATAATATACCCACTTATATTGTATTGCATGTTTCTGAAGTCTAATAATAATTGTCTTCACAATCACGCAATAGTGATGTGTCGTGCCGACGCAAGACTGAGACTGAGTAAACTAAAGATACTATTAGCGATATATATGAATGTCTCTTTTGATCACCATCATCATCAACCACCGCTGAATATAGGCTTAATCGTCGTGAGTGGAATTTTGAGGGGTTTCAAAAAAGAATGTTGCAAACTTAAATGCTGTGTATCATCATCAACAGCCTGAGAAAGTCTACAGGAGACAGACCTTTCTAAAGAGTTCCACGACGAACGGTCTTGAGCCTCCTCCATTCAGAATGTATTCTGTCGATCGGACCTTTCACGTCGTCTGGTTTGAGGTTGACATTTGAGAAACTTTATTATAACGGTTGTCAGTTCTGCAAGATATATGGCCTGCCTGCTGCCAGTTCTAACATACCACCCTCAGAGCCATATCGGTGACCATGAATTGCCCCTTTACGGGCAATCTCCGTGATATTTTGACACACTAAGCGATTTATGACGTCATGAGCATTTTTAGAAAAGTTGATTCTTTCTACAATTTGTTTGCGTCAATTTAAGTATCTTTTACTCCTATCAATCTTGATAAAAGAATAGAACGGATCAAGACTAAACAGACATCACTAGCGGCACTTGAAGCTCCGTCCAGCAATATGGCGATCAAGCGCGTTGACCCCGCGGCCATTTTGTTCCATCTTCTAATTATTGCATCACGGCTGTTAATCGAAACGAGCTCTAATGGACGCTAACGAATATCTCGAATAACATTGTACTGTCAAAAGGACGAATGAGACGACGCAAGGACATTTAAAACTTAACCTGTTATGTATGAAAATCTACTATATATCTAAGGATATCAACCTACTATGTATAATATCCACTATTTGTATATGTACCTATTTTTATGTGTGTGGAGTGGTCACAAAGAGATAAAATCCGAAATGAGGAAATCCGTAGAACCAAGGACACATACTTAGCTCTCAGAATAAGCAATTTGTTGTGGCAGTGGCAGGGCATACCTATAGCTCGCAGAACCGACAGCTTGTAGAAAATAACGGTTCTAGAAAAGCGACCATGAACCGGGCGACGCAGTGTTGGAAGGCCCCGACAATATTGTGAAGGTTGCGGGAGAGTCGCTATGAAATAAAAATACCTAAAACTAGTTAGGTATAGGATATCTCTATAGCAAATCAACGTGTTAATCGTTTTCTTATCATTCATGTTTCCTTTCGGAACTTCCACGATTCAATATTGAATGAATGCCAATATTTGTGCATTTGATTAGGCACAACTGAATAGCGTTTTATCAAAACAATCGAATGAGGGTGTCTAGTCTAATTTGAATCGATAAAACATGACTGGCAGGCGTGATAAAAAAAATGAGTAAGATAAAGAACGCATTGTTAATGGTACCTATTTGAATTTCGAATGTCATGGAGTGGAGAGTTGGCACTACTGATATCCCAATTTTGGTACAAATGGAGCAAACTTTTTGATGAAGGTGAGGTATAAAATGATAAATTACCATAAGTAAGTATCTAATTGAAATAATTCGGGAAAAACTGTAAACAATTATTAATATTTTCCCTTTATAATGATAGAATAAGCCCCTTTCAGGATAGTATACTAGCTGCGGAACAAGTTGTCGAAAAAATAAGAATACAAACCATACACTTTTTGATTCTAGAGCTCGCTTCCTGTGTCCGGTGGGGTCATAAACCAGCGCTGAATGAAACATTTTATCTCGCAATATTTGCCAGCTTGTATCAGTGTAGGTCAACTATCGATTCGCTTATCGAGTAGTCGATAGTAGATAGAGGTATTTGTTTGCCCAGCCCCATCAATGCCTCGAGTGTATCTTGCGTATTTGAGTCATAATTTGTTTGTTAATGATTAACTGAGCCCGCGATTATTTTGTTACAGATTTCGCTCAGGATTTATATACACCGATTATTAAATCATTATCTTCAGCCTGTAGAAATCAATTTCTGGGCATATGCCTAGCCCAAAAAAAGCCATGACGAACAGTCTTAGCCTTTTCCATCCAGCATTCCGGTTCGTAATCGCCATTCGAGAACCTTTATTCCCCAACGGTTGTCGGTTCTGTGAGCTATAATTATGACCTGCCCACTGTACTGTCTATAGAGTAGTATCTCATATCTACTTAATTTTCCAAAAGACAGGGTTATATTAAGATGTGCAAACCTAGAAAATCGTTTATTCAGAATCTAAAGTAGAATCGACTAAGACATGTTTTTTATTTTGCAAAACTGAAAAAAACAGACTGTTAATTACATAATACTTAAGGCTTTGCTTATACAAATCTGTCAAAAGATAAACAATGCATAAAGTATTGCCATCTCTTACTAATCCTACTTCCTACTTATATTATAAATGCGAAAGTTTGTGAGGCTTTGGATTGTTGGCAACCTCTTTGCTTTTGTACAGAAACGAGCAGCGGACCTCATCTGTTGAAGAAGGCTGGTACGATGGAAAAGAAAAAGACGGTTGCGGCTTGACGTTCGAGAAGTCAGATGAGAAGTTGAATGAGACTTTTTGGCGGGAACTTGCGAAGTGATGTTGTGGTATTTTGCGTAATATTGTTTGAGTAAACCGCACAAGTGAAGTGAAATGAAATGATTGCGTGTATCGTCATTTTTCAAGTTGGCGCCAAGAGGTCCCTCGAGGTTTTAGTAAAATAGCCACCATCATATCTTACTAAAACTGAACTTGACTTGACTTGACGATGACTTGACCATGAATAAGATGAAAAATAAAGACGAAAGAATAAAAATAACAAGGAAAAATAAACGTAAGACTTGGCGGTAAGGCCTAGATGCCATAGCCATCCCGAAAGGGGAAAAACATCAACAAAAAAAAAGAAGTTGAATCAAAAAGGGATGAGATATCTATTCTTGGTGTAGACTGATTATATTCTTATTCTAACTTGAGTTCATGAGTTCTTATTATTACGCCAACAGGATGTTTGTTTTTCAATCACGCCGTAACGGCTTTACCGATTTCGTTGAAACTTGGAATATGTAGAGATCTTTAGCTATAATAACATATAGCTTTATTTTTATATATAGGGACCACGCGAGAGAAGCCACAGGCGGAAGTTAGTAAGTACATAATGATCTCTTACTATTAACATACAGTTACAGGGATTATTTTAAACAATGCAAAAACTAGCGTTATGGTAAAAAGAGTTAGTTTATTGCCATAATACATCTCCATGATCAAATTTTGTCACGTCGGTAGCCCAGAAAAATGCGATTGAAGCATTTGCATTATAATTTTGGCTAAGAAATAAGGCTTAGCATTTTTACCTCATGTGCGGCTGAAATCGATACATTATTTTCTTAATATCTCGTAAATTCATCAACGAAAACAATTTTTGTTGTATGAAATCAGTTTATTTCTATTTTACTCTCGCATTTTACAAATAACCAGTTATAAATTGATAGTTGTTTTATAAAACAGCAACGTGGTTTATCAATTCTACAAAGCAATAAAACACACCGCAAGTCTCCCTCAGCTTATCCAATCCTAATCTTAGAGCAATAGAGAAATCCGAAACATCGTCCCCTACGCGGTTGGGGCACTTAAGACCGCATTGTGGGCTCCTATGTAATAAAATACTTCTTAACCTACGGCGATGTAATATAAAAGCCGATCGCATTAACTAAGTGTGTTACACGGGCAATTGTGAAATTGTCTACAAATCGCCCGGTGACTTTTTGGAGCAATGAAATCAAATCTGATTTGACCAATTGTAATAATAATTAATAACAGAGATTTATTTATTTAGATATAAGTGATATTTACAATAAATATATGTGTATAATAGCAACCAACAGTGACATAGGTACGTAGTCCTGACCCCTCATAGGATTCTTTCATCGACGGTTGTAGGCCCTTTTCAGGGCCACCATACCTCAACCTGGTCACTGACCAAAGACAGGATGACCAAGAAAGAATCAGTGACACGACAAGAAGAAGAATAGGATTACCAGTGTCATGGGTATCAGAAACTACGATTTCATTGTACCTCGACACCCAAACCAGGAACAAATATTATGCAGATCATGCAAACAATTTTCCCGCAGCGGGAATCGAACCCACACCCCTTGCGTCTCTGCGGGCACTCGCCCGCTACGCCACCGAGGTCTAATGGTTAATGGTTGTAATTTATGTTTTTTTTTTAAATATAAATTGTCAGCAGTCTTGTGTAATGGTAGCAGAAGGGCTCTATCATGACGTCTTATTGCTATTGAAATGCAAGTGTGTCAGCAGCACTATTGAACCATATAGGTATCTTTTCAACTGTCAACCTACGACACCGTCTAATCTCATTGTCTTTTTGTAAATTGGAGTTGTTAAATTCCATATAATGTTTTGACAAAGCCAAGAACATCTTTATGAACTGATTTAGTTGTAACGTCAATAGTGTTGCTCTGTATAGAGCAATTCAATCGCCCGTGTAAGGGCAACGGTACCTAAAGGAGCCATTATTAAAAAGTATCGAGTTTCAGATGTATCGCGCGTGCGCGCCCAATCGCGTTCCCGCCAACGCTGGGCCAATCAGCAGCGTCGTTTTATTTTTTATTGTCGAGGTAATGGATTGTTCTTCATTCTGATTTATGTGTTTGTTTCTTTTTAAACAGCCAGCATCGACATGGGTAGCTGGTTCGGTAAATAATGACAGGCAATATTTTGTTTCAACTCTTGATTATAAAACAAAGAAGACGTAACATACGTACTATGTATGTAAGTACCTACCTACAATGTTGTCAGTTAGTTTAACAATCTCAACGATATTAGGTTACTAATACTTAAGCTTTCCCCGGTATTTTTGTCGAGTGCATTTTTTCACTTCCCTCACAATAACACAATGTCAAATCTATTTATTTGTTAATAAAATTAGTTAATTATCCTCTCAGAACTACGATGAATCGTCGCCTATTTGTGCATTAAATGATTTTAGTTTTGTAAAAATTGTAGACGTACCTATATTTTAGTAAGGTATTCATTTACCCCTCACATTAAATCGGTATTTCGTAAGCATTGTTTTAAATTATAGCTGCCACTGTTTCTCAGTTTGTAATAAGAGTAAGAGTTATAATAGCAATAATTTATATTGTTTATCTTTTGACTGATTTTTATAAGTCTTTATTCGGTTGCTTTAAGACCCCTCTGTTTCGTTGTACTGTATCAACTCCCAAACTAACCTGCTATAGAAAACAAGCCAGCAAGTAAATGTTTTCAGCGTGTTTATGATCCCGTGAACCAATTCCGGCGTCTCACCAGACATGCGCAGTAGGCTCAGTCAATACTACGGACGGAGGGGCATGGGCAGACCCTGGCCTGGGGAAATGATTGTTGTATATGATTTTATGTTAAGGAATTTAAGAATTTGTTAACGTAACATAAGCGTCCCTGCTTTTTTTTATTTTTTATACTTCTTAGGTGGCAAACAGGCATACGGCCCATCTGTTGGTAAGCGGTTACCGTAGCCTATGAGCGCTTGCAATACCAGAGGCATCACGCACGCGTTGCCGACCCCGAACCCTCCTCCCCCTAAAGAGCTCTGGCAACCTTACTCATCGCAGGAACACAACACTATTTGAAAACAAATAATGTTATTTGGCTGCGATCTTCTGTAAGGCGGAGGTACCTCCCCAGGCGGGCTGCTCCAATTCAGAACGAGAAAATCTCGCTGTGCCCAATCTTCCTTGTCGTGTTCTGTTTGTGATTCTTTCTTGGTCATTCTGTATTAGGTCAGTGATTAGGTGGAGGTATGGAGCTATGAAAAGGGCCTATGAACGTCATTGAAAGAATCAGTGAGTTGAAAGGATTAAAGTACGCCCCTTAGAGGCTTCTTTCGAACTAGAATTTCGTATCTAGGTAATCACGAGAAACAGGCGTTCAACTAGTTTCTAGGCTTTTCAAAGTAAATCTAGATATTTTATTGAAATAAACACTTTTTGACTTTGAATTATTCTCGAAATGTTGTCAGATTCGCTTAGAGTCCTTTTACGAATGCAATTCAGGGGTAGTTAGTCACTGTAATCAGAAGTAGGTACTGAAACTGCGATTGTATATGACAAATAAACGCTCTTCTAGGAAAACGTGCTACACCGTAGACCACATCATTACTTAACATCAGGTGAGATTGTGGCCAAACGTTAGCCTATTTTGTATAAAAAAAACGGACCTACTGACCAAAATTTCACCGTTTTCGGAACGAGTTAATGTCTGGGATGGGATCTAAAATTGTGACATCTCCCAATCGCCCAAAATTCCCATAACTGAACACTCTAGGTACGTCACTTCAGTAGGAATGGCACTGAAATTATATGCAAATCTAGTCACTGGACCGGAACTTTCAATAAAATTAAGAATATTACTGGCGCCGTGTAAACTTGCTTTAAGGAGGATGTAGCGTCGCTAAGCCAGCACGGCTTGTTGGCTCATTATTGTTTAAGACGTCCGCGCTTGAAGTTCTTACTGGCTTTTCGCATAAAACTCTCCATCGAAATAACGGAAAATGTTCGTTTAAAGACATAAATTTAAAAAATTTAAAAAAAAACATTATTGTGTGAAAGAACTACTTATTAAATACTTATTATACTTACTTATTTGGATCCGTATCTTCAAATCCAGGTCGTAGACTAAGGGATCTTTCTATTCCAAAAATGTATGTGCGCATTAACACGTGCTCAGAACGGTGAAGGAAAACATCGTGAGGAAACCCGCGGCTTAGTCAGCACACGTATTGAACATGTCTTTTCTGTAGATAAGGTTCACTAGGCTTGGGGATGGTATAGGTGCTGGGCAAGCCTACGGTACTACAGCGTCCTGTAAAAAAAGACCAAAAAGAGACTAACATGTTTGAGCTGTATATAATCTCGAATAGATTTAATAAACCTTTACTTACTTATCTTATACTAATCAGGTCCAGATCTTTGCCTAGGAATCGAGCATGTCATAACTGCTTTCAATTAAAAGTAGTAAGTTAAGCAGTAAAAATTGTAAGATTTGATTACTTCCTAAATAAAAAAAAAAACGCTTTCGTAGCCATTCAAAAACCTTAAGGATAATGGAATTAAGATGCAAAGTATTAGCTGTAATTAGATCAAACAATCGTTAACGTGACGGCGCGACGGGACGGGACGGGACTTTTATAAGTTCAATTGAGCGGAAAAAATCGGGCCGACTAATCACGGCACGGTGCGATTTGGACTGTACTATGTGATAAAGAACAATCCAATTATTATTTTATAAAAATAATCTCCAATATTATTTTTTAAGCGCTTGCATCTTTCTTTTACTTCATTATCAGTTTCTTTCGTATACTAATTAATGGCCCATTTTTTGACGAGTTTTATTCATTCACACTATTTAGGTAAACCTATTTTATTTTACTTAGCTTTATATATCAAATATGGTAGAAGTGTCACTATAATTAACCCGACAATGATATGATTTTTTTGTAAACAATCCGCTAATAAGCGGGATTTTTTGATTGGCCTAATTTTTCTTATTACATAATTAATAACGTAAAAAATTAACGTAATAATTATCAATTTGTTGAAGTTAACACCTTAAAGACTTATAAAGTCATGTATTTTATTGTGTTTCCTAAAAATATATACATATATTCCTTTTTTTGTTCAGTTTCAGGAAAAAATGTAAGAGTAAGTAATAAGAAAATGTAAAAACCTACAATGAATAAGTAACTAAAGAAAATACATACTGAATAAAATCCCTGATAAACGAACATCTTTCAGTCATTCACAAGAAATTGAAATGTCAAACAAACATTTTCCGACTTATTTATGTATCATTATATTGGTGCATTTCTCAAAATGAGTAAATTAACTGATTCTTGGAGGTTATATTGTTATTATCTGTAGAAAAAAATAACGAGACACTATTTTATATATTCTAATCTTATTAAAAAATATTGACTAAAGAATATTTTTCTTGACTCCATCTTGGATACCACCCATCAGCTATCAATTAAGGTTGAGTTTAAAAAATCTTTGTTGCGAGTTCCGGTAATTCTTTAAAATCTTTTAGAAATTCTTTTCGATGTCCGTTTATTGAAGTCCTCTTATACCTATTTGTTCTGATTCGATTGAACTGTTAAAATTACAAATTGGATTATGGACTTAAAATTTGTTATCATAATTTTCCTTAAACCTCACTTGACTTGCTTTTTGAATTGTTAGGTATTCCTTTGTTAGTTTATCTATTAGGAAGTACCTAAAAGAGTTCAGTTATCATCAGTTAGGAGGTGGTAGGGCACAGCGAGATTTTCTCGTTCTGAATTGGAGCAGCCCGCCTGGGGAGGTACAGAAGATCGCAGCCAAATAACATTATTTGTTTCAAATAGTGTTGTGTTCCTGCGATGAGTAAGGTTGCCAGAGCTCTTTAGGGGGGGAGAGGGTTCGGGGTCGGCAACGCGTGCGTGATGCCTCTTGAATTGCAAGCGCTCATAGGCTACGGTAACCGCTTACCAACAGGTGGGCCGTATGCTTGTTTGCCATCTCAGTTGTATAAAAAAATAAAAAAACATTTTAAATAACGTTTGGTTTTGTCAAATAGGAACCTACTTATGATAAAAAAAACCGGGTTCGGGTTCGAACCCAGGTTGTATTTTCATGGACCAATGGATTTTTTGGTTCGTAAAAGTTGTATGAGGATTGAACACGTGCTCATAACGGTGAAGGAAAACATCGTGAGAAAACATGCGGCTTAGTCAGCTCCGCACGTATTGACCATATCTATCATATTTTTTATTTTTATTTTTTTATTTTATTTATTATGTTTGCCAACAGTTTACACATGAGTACATAGTTATGATTGGAAACAGAATGTCTTAAGCTACATGAGAAACCAATAACAGGCAAACACAGCATGCACTGTAAACAAGGCTAAGAATATAATATGTAGGTACTTATAATATCTAATAGTAGGTAAATACGACAAAGCGTTATAGATAACTGTATAGTAGGTAAGTATGTAAGGTACCCCTTACAATTATAAATAGGTAACAAGTTAAATGAGAGCGGAACAATCGCAAACAAGAGTCTTACTCTGATATTCTAGTTAATAATAGTAGGTACATAATTATAGTTGTTTTATACTACCTGCTCGTCAATGGCATATTATGTGTCATGCAAACCTTTCCTAAAGTAAGTCATTACAGCCCTACGGTCTAGCCGGGTCATAATGTTGTACTGAATTTCATTATTTCCCATGGGACATAATGTGATTTGAATTTGGAATGCAACTCATGTAGTCGTGCTTGATCGAGGTTGGTTTCAAAAATGTTTGGGTATAATGAGATTTTATTCTAATTGGGCTGTATGTTAACATTTTCTTTGCACTGCCTACAAATTAATAAAAAGAACGACGAAATTCATTTTCACCCGCGCACGAAGAAGGATTTATTCGAATGTCGAACTGACCACTACAGACGACTACTGTACACAAGACTACAAAAAAAGAAAAAAGGGTGCCAAGCGCTCAAACTGCTGTGCTGTTATCTACACCTAAATTCAGTTTCGATTCGAATAATCTTCTAAAAAATGTCAAGTGACGACGACAGTGATTTTGATTCCAGAATGCATACAATCTGAAGCCTCTGGTATAGTTGGAAACTTACTTCCAGAAAAATCATTTCTGTCTACTTAACAGTCATTGTTTTCAATTGCCTCGCATAAAGTATAAAAAGTAGAGTATGCATCGCGGGCTTAAATGTGTATTTGTCTTGGACGATCTTGAACCTCTCGTACTCAGGATTATTGCCTTAATTCCCTCGCTCCGCTCAGGAGTTAACCATAGAATCCCTAGTTCTCGGGGTTAAATATAGCGCCCTTGACATAATACACTACTTTAAGCCCTTGTTGCATAATCTACTATTTCTTACTAGCATAAAATGAAACAAAAAGGGTCGCCTAAGATAAAATTAGGTTAACACCCAGCAGTCACATACATAGTCCCCATACTAGGATTCCCTGTGTCGTGGGTATATATTCCTGTGGATAAGGCAGACTAGGCTGAGAGATAGTTGCTGGGCAAGCCTATTGCATCTTAATAATGTCCTTCCTAGACACTACAGCGTCCTGTATGTGAGTTAAAAGTCTACCTGACGCTGTATAAATCATCCTACTAATAGGTACTTAATATAAAATGCTAAAGTTTAGATGGATGAATGTTTGTTACTCAATAAGGCCAGAACGCCAGAACGGATCTGGATGAAATTTGGCACAAAGTTAGAATATAGTCTGGAATAGCACATAGGCTCGTAGGTACCACGCGAGCGAAGACACGTGTGGAAGCTAGTCTAAAATAAATCTAATATGGCCTTACGTTTGATGAGAAAGTAAATAAATATTCCGGACATATCACACACGGTCAACTGATCCCATACTAGGCATAGCCTGTACTATGGGTACCAGAGACTGATATACATAATAGATAAATATTTAACACCTAGACACAGAACAAACATCTGTGTTAATCACACAAATGTTTGTCTAGTGCGGCGATCGAACCCGCGATCTCCAGCGCAGAAGGCAGAGTTACTACCAACCAACTGAGCTATGAGGCAGAAAGATTAAACTATTGTATCTCGTCCAGACGGAACAGGGACTTAAACCTGGGTTCTAACTAAACTTATAAGAGGGAAAATGATACTCCCTAATAACATTACCCGACGGCTCAAGATAAGAGTGTTTGCTCTTTGGTTCCGGGATGTCGGCGCGTTATCTAACGAGCTGATAGCGATGCACCAGACGACGCTCCTCCACACCCTGAGCTCGTGATGACCCTGTTAGGGCATCAACTACAAAGGAAGTTCTTTCAGGGTGCAATAAGGCAACTCCCGAAAACTGAAGGTACATGCACAGAAGGTACATAGGCCCTCTATTAGGACAAATTGATTATATTCCGAAGGATTCGTGGTATAGGCAACGCAAAGACGTACGAAAAATCTAATTTACAGCAGCGGATCAATATCGCTGCTGTAAATTAAACTAACTAAATGGACCATTAGTTACTTAGATATATTTATTTATTGATTTAGTTCAAGTTACTCACTATACCCACTGCTATTTTTTTTCTGAGTAATACTATTTTTTTTAAATTTAAAAAGTTATTTCACGATTATTCGTAGATATGTCCTAAGCTGAGATTCGAACACACAACCTTCGGATCTAAAGTTAAAGCGCACAGGATATATTGAGCTCTGTGTCAAAGCAGCACAAATTCGCTACAATTTTTTTTATTGGCAACCATACTTTTGTTTACCAACTTTGTTTTCATGCTCTGAAACTGTTAATTTATTGGAATAACCTGAAACTTTTTATTATGCTAGTGAGATATAGGAAATACTTAAGTAACGTAGCCGGTGGACGGGAACGGTTCCGCGCCATTGCACCTCCCGCGCCGCCATCTTGCCGTGTATGTGATACCGACAGAAGAAAAACGCAACCACAAATAGGTAAATACTTACTTATTGTATTTACCTATTTGTGTACCTTGATGTGAATTTAATCGGGTAGCCAAAAGCTACTGAGAAACCACACTGAAGAGATAGAAAGAGAGTCAGTTTTAAAACACAAGTTGCCATAATATACCTACGCATTTCATATGTTTTGACATAAAAGCCGAGTTGTCTTTGAGAAATATTAACGTCAAAGAAAGCCAGGGCACTAACTTATTTTCAACTTTAGTAAGTGCTTATGCTCCCAAAGTTAATAATGCTCGTCTTCTTTCACTTACTCTCATTATAATTGTCACCCTAAGACCTTCGCACACCATACCGATTCAACACCAAGTCAACTCGTAATAAAGCAATTTCTAATTCCCAAGCGTTAAGAAAATTTTAGAAAAATGACCTAGCCTGACAATATAAAGATGGCATTTCGTTACTTTCCTTTGAGCTGAGCTGAGTTACTGATGTGCAAAGGCTGTTGGAGAGCAATTAAAAAACAAAAACCAGTTGAAAATATTTAAAATCATTCTGCAATCGGTACCCGCGTATCAGACTAAATATTTTCGAAATCGTCCGCGAAGCAGGTTTGGGCGTTTTTTCCAAGACTCAACTGTTCAAACACGCTTCAAGGAAAACACGAAACAGAAATGGCCTTTCTGGTGCAACAAGCAACTTATAAATGCTGTTTAAACAACTTTAAAATCATTATTCCGAAACATTATCGCTGGGTACCTACTCGTTGAGGCGCTGCTTTGCATACTAGGTATTTCTTGTACTTCAAGGATATTAAGTGCTCTTAGAGGTCTACAGGGCGTAGAGGTGGTCGTAGGGGTCTAGAAGGCCGTGGTGGCCCCGGCTGAAGATAAGGCCGCTCCATCTAACCTACCCCTGGATGTTCTAAGAGGCGACAATGGGAAAAAAGGCATAGGGGATAGGCAGCAGCATTCCCTATTTTCACAAAGATCACTAACTCGCCAACCAACGTGCTCAGCGTGGTGAGTATGGTCAAATAATACCCTCAACGAAATAATAATTCGCTCTGGAAATCTATGGGGAGACAATGTTCAGCAGTGGACGATCCTACGGCTGAAATGATGATGACGATGAGGTTAAAAGCAGTCGCTTTCGTTGGAAACATGAACCATAACAATTAACATTAACAGGCAATATTCGATGTACAGACAGAAGCACAAACTGCAAAATTTCCACTGAGCTATCTTAAAGAGGAACAAATAAAATGAAAAACACTTTAGATCACACAGAAACTTTATATCACTTGGCTGATGTCTCAACATTAGCGCTGTCCCGTAATACTTAGAGTAAAACTGAATCGATAATGAATGACATACCTTCTCTCGAACGGCGCAGGCTTCTTTTAGTTAGGTGGTGTCAAAAGTTAACAGTCTTAATAATAATAATAATAACTCTTCAGAATTACTAGAAATATGTAAACTCTACACGTACAAGGTGATTCGTGATATGTGTACTATCCCGAAATTTACATCCAATTTGGCAGTTAAGTTCGTTCTATAACTTTTGTTAAGGCGCTACACAAATCATAATAAAATGTCGAGTGGGCGGAGTCAAGAAAGTGACAGCGCTATGTACTATAATTGAATGCGGAAAGAGATAGCAAGCGTTAGAAGGCGCTCGAAAGTAATCGACGTAAGCGAAATATAAGAAAATATCGATTATCTTAAAAATTATATATATTTTTTTTAAAGTGTCTTGGATTTAGGTACCCAATGCTATTGTCTAACACAATATTTTAAAAAAAGTTATTTTTGTTAGAAAGTCTCAGAATATTTTTGAAAAACCCGTTTCAGAGGACCCAACTTTAAAAAATAAATCTATCGAGAAAAGTTTTACCAATCGCGTTTCTGTCTTGGATTTACGTAAATAAAATGCTCAAGTTATCTTTGTCATAAAAATCAAAACTGTGCGTTTTGCGGTCATTGAGAAAAAACAATTCAAAAATCATAAAATAATTAAACCCTCACCTTAATTAGACTTTATCTAGTTTCGTTTATCGTATCGGTAGCAATCTTGAAGTCGATCTTCTCGTTCGTTTGACAATTACTTAATAAGATGACAAAAAGCCCAGACAGCTGATTCGGTTTTGTTCTATTAATTTTTCGTTTTGTTGATAGAATAATCCCTTTTCGGGATAGTATACAAATTATGAATCAGCTTATATAATGAGACAGTAAATATTACCCAAGCGTCGATAGAAGCTCTGATAAGAGTCAAGTAGTGATATCGAGCACCTTGATACTAAACTTGTCCAGGGTTCGATGCCCGATACATATGATACGAGTGACAATGAAAGCAGGAGTACCTAGTGGTAACGGATTTTCAGATTAGAAATCTTAGAAATCGGCATTTTATACAACGTGTTCCTTATCTAGCATACTATCCCGAAATATTATCGTAACAAAATGTATTATTTTTTAAATAAAGTTTTTTGTCTTTTATCACTAATCATTAAATTTACAAGAAGTTCCACAGCAAGATAGCTAATTAAACAGCTGAATAAATTAATTTAAGCTTATTTGACCCCAGAACAGCAGATTTTTGCATGGGGTTTTTTAAAGAAAAATGACAAACTTATAAACTATGTATCCCGGATCTGCAAAAAGAGCTATAAAATTTAAGACTATGATAAATTTTTGATACTGAAAACGATTTATTGTGTCTTTGCTCTAGTCACTAGAACAAAGACACTGAGTCTTTTGATACCTAGTATACATGATATCACGACGTTTTGAACCGATTTTATGAAAAAGCGAATATATTGCTTTAAGTTTAAAACCATCAAACTGGTGCTATTTTCATGGTCATTGTTATAAAAATTTTCATTTGCTATCGTAATGATAGCGTCAAGCAATCTTCAAATAATCTTGCTTGGGCCACAGGGTAACGAATATGACTAACTAACTAAATCGAAACATAATTTTTCTAACGAGTTTGAAGCAAAAAATATTTTTCGTTACAGTATTTAGCTTCAACTTTGTCATTTGCACTGCAGAAGTACTGAATACTGTAACCACGAACTACCTTTGTGGCTGAGCTCATGTTATTTTAATTTCCGTTAAGTGGGAGCGGCTCTGTCGTACCGCGGGAGGCGGATCAAAGGCACCGCTATTACCAAAGCGTGCGAGAATTTATGTTTGTTTTACTTAGTACGGCCCGTTTTTGGTGAAGTGAGATGTTTTCGGAGTTATATAGTTGATTGGTGGGATCTAAAATGTGATGATTGGGTAAACAATATTTTTTATGGCAAAAACGTTTTAGCTTGAACCAAAGAAAAGTGTCAAAGGCCCTGCGTGATGAATTTCTAGGTTCATCGTCACTTATTAGCAAGCTTATCCCCTACGCGTTTGGAATAGCCCCCAAGACGGCAACGCTTGTCACAGGGAATATTAGATGATGGCTCAATGCTCTATAATCTGCAGCTCTGTGGCGACTGACGAAGAATTAGCAGCCAAGGTAGGGCTGCCATTATGCCTTGTAAGCTTTATGTAACTGAAACTAAGTTATAGTTAGAAAAGTCCTAAGTTATAGCCTGTATAAATCTTAATACAAAATATCTGACTGTTTACATGGTTTTGAACTGAAATGCTCCAATTTGATTATTTAAGACGTAAATGGATCATACAAAAATATAACTAAGCCTTGCCTTTATCTTCTAGGCTTGGTCGCGAAGAACAGGCGTAAATTCAACTAGATATAAGACGTTTCAAAATGATCTAGCTATGCAATTTCATTGAATATTAAAGTTTGAAATCCTAAACAATATCTAAACCTTTTGAACTTGACAAGAATATTTTTCATTATTCCTTTTCATTTCTGAAACTTTTCTGATATCGCTAAGATTGTAAAATCATAAACAAATTGCAAACCATGGGGATGGCCCCATATCGTAGAAGTAGCGCATTTGCAGACAGCCCTAGGTCTAGCTGGCCACTAGCCACTCCGAAGCCAAATAGGTACCAAGATTAGATCCCTTGTTTGTGCGGACCTTTGATGGAGCCTGCATTATCTACAGCAGCGGCCCAAAGAAAATGTGCCATTAAAGTGTGTATGTGCAGAAATATTTATCAGCGTGTGTGGGTTTCGGAGGATTTAGGACGTAAAATGTTTGGACAGTGAATTTATGAAATTGTTTATGGTTAAGTCAATTTTGGATGAGTTAGAAGGCCGCCCGATGGACTGATGATATTGTAAAAGCCCAGCAAAGCCAGCAAAAAAGGCTTAACAAATGTTTTAAAAAGATATACGTGGTAGACAATTTTTCATAGGAATTCTCGTTGATGTAGAGGTCATGAATTTTCTTAGAACTCTGCTGAATCTTGTTCTCACGTACCTCCGTAGTTGGTTTATCTATCACAGAGCCATGAAAATGAAATTTAAACTCTATTACCCGAAGTTTAAAGTTCTAGTAGTTGTGTTAGTTGTTTATCTAGTGTTGCTAGATGTGGCTTACGAACAACGTTATTATATCCTATTTCTTTTGAGTGACATTAGGCTGTATTTTTTTTTTTTATAAAATTCTTCTGGATCATTCACAGATACTGTCTCTTGTGGTACAAAAAGACCCCGTTATACTTCAGACACATATAGCTTTTTTATCGATCTAGCGAGCGAAGCGAGATCTTTTGAGCAACTTGGATGAATCGGCGTTTTATGTTTATTTGTTAGAATTTATCTGTCAAACCGTCGGGAATTTATTCTAGTAAGTCAATAGGTTGTTATTAGAACATGCTAAAGTTGCGGATTTTCCAATTTATCTTAATTCTGCCTCAGCATCAACATACCGGACATTGAGAGATCTCAGTTCGGGGCGAGCCACTAGTTTTAATTAGTACATTACACTTCATCATTTCAGCCGTACGACGTCCACTGCTGAACATGGCCTCCCCCACAGACAGAGCGAATTCCTTATCATGTGGGGGGATTTGCCCACGCTGGGCATGCGGGTTGGCGAGCGCAGTTAGAGCTATCGTTGTTAAAATAGGAGACGCTGCTGCCCATCCCCTAGCTTTTTTCCCTTAGTCGCCTCTTACGACATCCGCGGATAGGTAGATATGGAGGGGCCTATTCTTCAGCCGGGGCCACCACGGCCACATTACACTTACACAAGTACATTACAGATTTGGCGTATTTTCGGAACAAACTAGCTCACCAACTATATATCGTCGTTAAATTCAATTCAATTCAAACGGTGTTTATTTTTGATTTATAAGTACGGTTCGAACAAACGTTTAAACAAATCGTCTAGGTTGTTTGTCAAAATTTTCAAAGAAAATTACAAAACAGTAATTAAGTTATCATCTTTTTAACTAATTATAAAAAAAAACCTACCTATCCGCGGATGTCGTAAGAGGCGACTAAGGGAAAAAAAGCTAGGGGATGGGCAGCAGCGTCCCTCATTTTAACAACGATAGCTCTAACTGCGCTCGCCAACCCGCATGCCCAGCGTGGTGAGTATGGGCAAATCCCCCCACATGATAGGAATTCGCTCTGTCTGTGGGGGAGGCCATGTTCAGCAGTGGACGTCGTACGGCTGAAATGATGATGAGGTTGTTTGAGAGATCATAGCGCGCTTCGCTCGCTTGACCAACAATAACAAATATCTCTTCCACGTATCTTACCTCCGTATAGCATAGTTGTATAATTTTTTGAGAAAGTTCCCGCACAAGGAGTCCGCTCGCGCATACACGCTAACACACTTCGTGGAAGGATACGTGTCATCACGTCCATGTAACATATATCAAGTACATAAGTCTATATGCTTACCCTATACAAGGTGATACATAACATGTATACCATCCCGAAAGGTCGATCTTTTCGTTAGAAAGTTAAAAGAAATACTATTAGTGAAAAAAAATATCAATATTTTCATTTTTTTTTCACAAACTTTCTCAATTTAGCTGTTTTTGGTATTTTTATCATCTTTAGAACTAATAACTTAACGTAGGTACAAGAAGTTCGGAATCAAGATTGCTACCTAAAACAGCTGAGTCATTGAGTTTGACCAGATTTGACCCCAAAACAGCTGATTTTCGCATAGAGTTTTTTCAATGAAAAATGTTGAATTTTCAAAAGTCGTAGAACAAACTTTATTGCCAATTGGGTGTAGAATAAGCATCTTCCGGGATGGCATACATATTATGAATCACCTTATATACGAGCTTGCACCGGCGAGCAGCTCAAATCTGTCGAGACAGACGGTTGTGGATGGATATCTCAATTTATTTTATTCTTCAGTCTGAACGGTTGAAAACTTACATGAGTGTACAGATACACACAAAAGCTCGTTTCCTGAATATTGTAACTCAACTCAAGGGACTTCATTTTTAGCCATTTTGGAAAGGACTCTAGCTCTGGTGTATTATTTTCTTGTATTTTGTTAAGTTTTGGTGTGAAATCTCGGTTGTATTTTATCAATAGTGTTTAGGATCTTAGTACTAGTGTAGACAGATTGGGCCATAGTGTATTATGTGACTTTCTTATTCATTCTAAAATATGCTTTGAAATTTTGAAGAAAACTGCTATCATTTTCTTTTACTTTACATTTAGAATTAATTGACACGATTTACTGAGATGCAGCAATAACCACAGAGAAACGTGCCGCTACGCTACGCAGTAACCATAAAATGAAGAAAAAACTCAACTCATTGTAATGTTCCGTCACTTATCCCAATTATTGACTTGACTTGAATGATTAAGAATACCAGGGTAAGGTATTCAATCTTCTGAAACAAATACTTATTAACAGAAATTGTACAAATATCAAGTAATGAAGGATATAGATGTAACTCGGCAAAAATCTATTACCTCTGCTATTGAGAATCTTCGTACGAAACGCTTTCTTGCACGTCTGCCCCGCCAATAAACTGGACAATGTCAATATTGGTGCGAGTGTGACAGCGGTTTTTGAGAAACTCGAATGAAGGTCCGTTTGTTTGTCTGTATGTAATCTCCCTGTTTGTCTCTGGCCACATATTGGTAGAAAAGTACCTGATTTTATTGCATGTTTGGTGACCTCACAACCACTGAGGCGTGGCGGGCGGCTGGCCAGCTGAGACGCCAGAGATCAATAAATAAATAAATAAATTACATTAGTACATTTTCCTGGCCCTGCGTTAGAATTCCCAGTATTATTGTCCGGAATATTTATTTATTATTTATTATGAGTATCAGTATTGTGAGTAACTACGAGTACCATGGTACTATAAAGTCAAAGCCAAAATGTGTTTGTTTCAATAAAATCACTAGGATCACTCTGAAATGATTTAAAAACTAAGTAAAGATGAAGTGAAGCTACTACGCCTCTTCCTTGCACCCAAGCCTCCAAGAACCAGGGAACAAATACGGCTTGGTGCCTATCATTTTTTTCGATGATCTTTTTTCACAAAATGTAATGTTGAGTATTCAAACGACACGCATGTCGGTACATATGTAGGTACTTGATATGTCATACCAATAGAATTTGTTTCAAAATGATACCTCTTCTTTTACCTTACGACATTTTAGGACTTGCGATATACTCGTAGCTCTACGATATCGCAAGCTCCAAGCAAAAGTCAAACTCAAAATTAACTTTAATCTTTTGATTAAAGTTAATTTTGACGTCTTTTGACGTTAATATAATTTTAACATTGTAGATCGCATGCCGTTTAAACACGGTTTAAGGTAGGTGCAGCTTTAAAAGCTCTAACGAGTATGATTAACCCTTGCGAATTCTTTGAAGACTCGAGCCTCGTGATTAGCGTCACCTCGTTACCGAGTTCTTAGCACCTCATCGAGGAACGATGTCATGCATAATTCTTGCGCTTCTTTACTTAAAACAGTGGAAAACGAATACTAGTATTATTCAACGCAGTTATGGTTTTGTGGTGCAATTGGTGTATTGTTCATGTCACAAAGGATTCCGTTACCTACTGTATTTCAAAGTAAGTTTCTGACTTCTGTTATGGAAAAATCTGTCTTTCCTTTAAAATCGCAAGTATCATTTTAAATTGTTTATAATTCATCATCATCATCATCATTTCAGCTGTACGACGTCCACTGCTGAACATGGCCTCCCCCACAGACAGAGCGAATTCCCTATCATGTCCCCCCAGGATCCCCCCAGGATTTAACCATACTCACCACGCTGGGCATGCGTTGTTTATAATTATAAATAAATAAATATATAAATAAATATTCCGGACATATTTACACGGTCAACTGATCCCAAACTAGGCATAGCCTGTACTATGGGTACCAGAGACTGATATACATAATAGATATATATTTAACACCCAGACACAGAACAAACATCTGTGTTAGTCACAAATGTTTGTCCAGTGCGGGAATCGAACCCGCTACCTCTAGAGCAGAAGGCAGAGTTACTACCAACTGAGCCATGAGGCCAGTCGAATTAATTATATTAATTATAATAGTTGAATTTACGCCTGCCGTTTGCGACCAAGCCAAGCTAAGTTTCTTTTCAATGTTACAATTTTACTAGTGGATGGCTCGTATAACCTTATCGTCGTCTACTGTATCGTATCAAGGGGCCAAGCTCAGATCTCCAAAATCTTCGGTGGATTAAAAATATATTAAAGACTTAAGAATGTCAGGGACTGTGTCTGTTGTCACAAACGCTCGTGAGGACGTTTGTGACAGCAGACAAAATCTACAGAAAACGCGCTCTCTAGAGTCAACAATCAAGCTCCATATGAAGATTCATGGACACATTTGAACCTTAAGTAGGTCTATTTTTTCTATAGAACTACGAGCTGTTAAAGGCTCAAAGTGCAGGTTCAATATCATCATCAGCCTGTAGAAGTCCACTGCTGTATAACTAAATGGGCTGCCTTCTGCCAGTTCAATTTACTAATTCTGAGAGCTGTATCGGTGACCTAGGTTCTTCTACGGATTTCCACAAAGTCCCGGTTAGTGTTAGTCAAACTTAAGGAGCAGTCTTTGGATTCTGCAAGGGTCTCATCTTTGTGGAATCCAAAGACTCAACACAAACCCTTGTTGATTAGCATCTCGATTACCTGAGAGCTTAGCGCCTGCCGGCGTGACCTGGTCATCAGCACTTGTTGCGCAAATACTTGCTGGTAATCTGTTTAGTGCGATTATCGACGACATGGTTTTACGATTTGATTGGTATTGCATGACTGTATAGTTTGCTTTCTGTTAGCACGAACTGTGAGTGGCTACCGTAAAAAAGCGGCCATGGTATAGAAGAGAACACATTTTTGAATAAATAAACTAGTGCTTCAAGGGAAACACTAGATTGGAGGACCTATCCGGATCATCATTCATCATTTCTGCCGCTGAAGTCCACTGCTGAACATGGCCTCCCCCACAGACAGAGCGAATTCCTTATCATGTGGGGGGATTTGCCCATACTCACCACGCTGGGCATGCGGGTTGGCAAGCGCAGTTAAAGCTATCGTTGATAAATGAGGGACGCTGCTGCCCATCCCCTAGCTTTTTTCCCTTAGTCGCCTCTTACGACATCCGCGGATAGGTAGATATGGAGGGGCCTATTCTTCAGCCGGGGCCACCACGGCCCTATCCAGATACTGGTTGACAAAATCTTATTACGTTAATTTCAAGAATGATAAAGTAGATTGATGTTAAATATATAAAACTCCAGCGGATTCATAGTTAATTTATAAGTTTCAAAAAGTTTAGGTAATTAAAAAAAAACTAAAGATTTTATTATTTTCTAAAACTTACAGTAGGTATATGACAGGATATGGGCTTGAATTATGAATTATGCAATTATCATAAATTGACCTCAAAAAATGTTTTAATTCAATATCACATCTATCTTTATGTAACTACGACTCAATGTTACTATTTCTAGCTAAACATTTATTTTCTCTTTCTACTCTACTCACACTCCCCGAAATGTATTCCCTTATAAAATATGTAAATTCCATCTACTCTTCACCATCAAAGAACATGCACGGACAGAGGCCTCAAAGCGCTACATCAAAGGTGTTTGTGTCGCCACTCGAGCGCCCTCTAGTGTGTCGTGTATGTACCATGGAATATTGATTAATACTCCTTGATGGAAGGTAATTTGACTGATGTCTGGGCACGGTAAATAAAAGAGCTTTGTTGCTAATTTACAGTCATAAATTTTATATATATATGAATAATCCTGACTACAATTTTTCCTTATAAATGATGAAAATCCATTTAAGGATAATCCTGACTGAAGAGTTTCACTCTGCACCAATTTATTTTAGATATATGAGATCATTCGCTTAGTAAGTCTCAAAAAAGGCAAAGGAAAGATTGTAGTTTAAAATTAGTTACGCGGTTTCCGAAGCTATATTTCCGAATTGCAGATCTGCTGTCTGAGAGTGCAGTTTTTACGGACTCTATCCATCAAGTGGACCGAAGAAAGATTTTTGTTCATTTTCAAATTAGCGGCGATGGGCTTGCAACCAGTCACATATGGAATTCTAAGCCCCTTCGTCCATGACGCTACGCAAAAGTGACGGAACTCATTAGAAACTAGAGTTGCGGACTGATTGGAAACTCTTGACTCGTCCACGGCGCTACTGGAATTTCCTGAAACTCAGTCACTCAGTACACGATTTTATGTAAACAAAGTTTTGAAAACGAAAATAATTAACATGACTAATGATAATTCGAGCGATGACACGGAATTATTACTTCTCCAGTCACATAGACGTCAGAATCACTTGTAATTACTGTTTATTCGTTCATTTTTCACACAGTTTCTCGAAACCAGTCGCCTGGCGACCAGCATGTCGAGTCGCCAGGTAACTAGTTACAAACGCGTTCCTTTTGAGTAGCGTCGTGGACGGACGCGCATTCAAATACTAGTGCTATCGCAGTCAGGCTACTCATAAGTGACTACAATTTCAGTCGCGTTCCTTTTGAGTCCCTCCGTGGACGAAGGCGCTAAGCCTATGCAAAATGTGGGCATGTGCCTTACTTATAAACGCTACGTTTTTTTTTTTTTTATACGAAATAGGCTAACGTTTGACCATCACCACCACACCACTACGTTTTAAATTATCCCTGTCCCTGTTTCTCATTATGTAATAGTAAGAAATGGCAATACAAGCATTGTTTATCTTTTGACAGTTTTTTTTAAGTAAGTCATTAATGTTGTAACGTGCCCCTGACTACCCCTCTTAGTACAACCACCCCCTGAGATTTTCAAGGAACTGAGTGCTGAAGATCTGAGAGAATGTCTACAACGGGCTTGGAGATTGCAGTCTTAATGCTGTTACTTTTTTTCAAATTAAACTATGGCTGTAGAAATCTCAACCTTGTCTATTTAATCTGTGCGTAACATTATATTATTATCGAGTCTGTGTTTTTTTTTATGATAGTCTGTGGACTCGTTCCAAAAACTACTTCTGAAAAAATTCAATGAAAAAAGATGTCCGCGTTGGTGTAATTATAAAATGTAGTTTCCTTTGCAAAGATCCCGACACCTGAAACGAACCGAAAACGAAGGAGGCAGAGCCCCACAATGGCATTTATTAATACTCTGTCAACCCGTACTCAATATCAAGGATGATGCCCATTTTCCTAGCTTATAAAATAATTAATCCTCCGTCCGCAATCTCCTACAGTACTGCCAGAATGCGGTTGCAATATCAGCGAATACCCACTTGTGGTGATTTGGGCGTTTTATTAAAAAGCACACAATACGCTCCCGTGCTGCGCCGAGATCGCTCTACTATTTTATTTTTAATATTATATCCCCAGGCAGTCGGACATAGAGCAGTACAGAGACAGAGAGTTATTTGTAAAAATAATAAAATAAATATTCCGGACATATTCACACGGTCAACTGATCCCAATCTAGGCATAGCCTGTACTATGAGTACCAGAGACTGATAAACATAATAGATATATATTTAACACCCAGACACAGAACAAACATATGTGTTCATCACACAAATGTTTGTCCAGTGCGTGGATCGAACCCGCGACCTCTAGCGCAGAAGGCAGAGTTACTACCAACTGAGCTATGAGGCCAGTCAAACTGTGACTTTATTTGAACTTGTACACAAAGGAAATTTAGAAATTTCAATTGTTTAGGTGTGCGTTGTCAATGTGTTTAGGTGTACGTATTGATCTGGATCAATTAAGCTATCGTCAGATTATTTGTATTACTTAAGATCAACTGTTTCTTGTGTATTTTTTAAAATATTAACTTGTATTTGTTGTAATTTTCTTTCGGTAAATAAAGAATCACAGGCTTTAAAAGAAAATTTAACGGGTGTTCGTGTCATTTGTCATCCTAAAATTCTTCTCCTTAATTATCTCCAGTTAAATCAATAAAATTTCGTATTGTTACAAAAAACTTTAGTTAGGTACTTTATGATCCAATAAATAAAATCATTAAAAAAATTATGAATACCATCGTAGAGAGTCTACAGTTTTGCTACGGCGTAGCACTTTAGAATTGTTATTGGAAGAAACTATACAAAACTGAAAAAATACTCGGGCACTTTATCAGGTATAAAATGTGTAAATTCGTATTCGATACCTATATTTTTTGGTCGTTATTTTCAGAAAATATTTAAATCATTTTGCAATATTCTCTCTGGCATTGTGGTTGGTCTATGGTTAACATTTTCCAAGCCAGCTGGAGGGCACTCCACAGCCATTATTGAGATTCATAAAGCGAATGCTCTTCATCATTTCTTCAGTCACTACTCCTGAAATTCTCGTTAGATACATTATTGAAAAAGAAAATGTGGTATCTGTGTTATTTTCCGATTTATTCAACCTCATGCCAAATAAATAATTGAATGCACTGGCATTTTTTTTTTAATTTATTGAATATTTACAAAAAGGCTTTGTCGCTGAGCGACCACACCGCCCAATCGAAACTTAAAACTAAAATTCCACAAACAAAACGAAAAAACTTAAAACCAAAGAAAAGTGGAAAATGAAACAATTAAAAAAAAGAAATGGCAACAATAAGACGGTATGCGCTTTTGATGAAACCAAGCTTTAAATAATCTACGTAACATTGGTATATAACATGATTTATATGCAATATATACACCCAATTGACAATTAAGTTTACTACGACGCGACTTTTAGAAATTCAACATTTTTCATTGAATATAACTACCCGAAAATCAGCTGTTTTGGGGTCAAATCACTTCAAACTCTATAATTCAGCTGTTTTAGGTAGCAATCTTTATGTAGAATTTTTCGTACGTCCAGTAATTAGTTATAAACAGGACAAAAACAGCAAAAACAGCTCATTAAAAAAAAACAGGATGGAAATCTGAAAACTAATAGGTATGTAAATGATTTGATATTTTTTCTTAATCTTTAATTTTGTTAATAGAATAAGCATCTTTCGAGATACTATTCATATTATGAATCACACTGTATAGTGTCTTCGTCTAAAAGTTAGGCAGTTTTACACAGGTTGATTATAATGAAGACAGCACAGCACACACTGGCCAGTACAATTACTTTGGAACATGCCTTCCATGTGTCCCGATCCTTATCTGCCGGCAATATTGTAGTTTGTGTGCCTTGTTGTGACGGGGTTAAGTTAAAAGAAAGGAGAGATTATTGAATATTGTTGGACCCCCCAGCCGATGGACCGACGACATTGTGAAGGTTGCGGGAAATCGGTGGATGGAGAAGGCTTAAGAGGTAGCATTTAAATTTATGTCATCTAGTATGGTACTGTTGCTTTCTCTCTAAAGTAAAGAAAATGAAAATTAATAAAATACCTAGTCTATCTTTATTTATTTTCAGGTTAATGAGTTAGAAGCCCAATTTTGGCATGCCCATTGCGCCATAAACAATGCACATTACAACATTGACAATTGTCGAAATTGTTGGTTTCACATGCAGATAAGGAAAGACTGTGGGTCCATAGACTAGAAAGATGGGTAGGTACTTGGATGATATCGGTTTTGTTTTCTTCTACGGCCTTTGGCCAACAAGCCTCATTATTCAAATGTATATTTTCTATTCTATCAACCGATTCAATAATAAGTTTTTTTTTAAATCAGTTGGAATTCCAACCGCTTGTAGCTTTGGCAGTGTAAGTGGTCTAGTAGGCAGGTAGATAGCTAGGGCAGGCAATTATGGAGGTTGTGTAAAGTTTAATATAGGCTAATGCTATGCAACTCACCCTCAGTACATGGTAGCCTGTTTTGATCAGTATTTTTTTATCAGCCCTGTCAAAAGGAGCTGCCTGAAAATATGAAAAAGTACAGTTATCTAAAAATTGCAAAATACTATAAATTGAAACAATCAAGATTAAAAGTACAGGAAAAAAATTAGAAAAGAAAAGATGGATGGACTCAAAGGTTTGCTGAAAGAAAACTTTCTTCAGAGTTAAGCTCGCATTTGTACATTTCATTTCATATAGTGTGTTTTCGGTGTACCTACAGCAAAGAATAAAGGACGAAATGTTTTAAGTGAATAAAATTTGTATTTATTTTTTCATGTGTTTGTAAATTCTACAAATAAGTAAAAATCTGGTGTAAAAATTACGTTAAATACCTACTTAGATAAGTACAAATAGGTTTGTAACTAACAACATCAAAATATCCGAAACTATTGAATGAGGTTTAAACTTACAAGCCCAATTTAAAAGCAAATAAACAAACCGATAACAGACTAACTTTGCCCCATAAGCCTCTTAAACTTCGCATGTGAGCCAAAGTTATTCGCAATAGTTCTGCTGGTAAACATAGACAGGTGCCGAATAGGGACATTGCTAATAGTTCAAAATTCAAAGTTCCACTCAAACAGGTCGAGTAAACACTACGCCATCTGGCAAGGTTTGCGAGCACTAGCAGGCTTACCCTTTATAAATTGACGGGTAGAATGAGATCGCGCGCTGGGGCTCAAATCTCTTGACATTTTATTAGAAAAGTTGTATGAACGAGTAGTACAACATGGATGATTCTTAATTTGATATCAGTGGAATATCCACAATAAAAAAAAAGCCCGGATAAAAATTAGCCTTTATGTAATTCCAGGCTATTAACTACAAACATGTGAAATTTAATACTAATCCGTTCAGTGGTTGTTGCGCGACAGAGTAACAAACCTCTTTACATCCTCTCGGAACTGGTATTCTAAGCCGTTGATATTTTTTCACTCAATTCGTACTGACATTAATTTCATAGAAAATTGTGCCATTGTTAAATTTATCTTCAAATTTCACTCAGGATGTTTAAAACTACCTGCGTTACAGTCACATACAGACTGTGTGTGACTGTAACGCAGTCAATTGTAAATCATATTTTTTATTGAAAGTAGTTTTAGTACCTACCCAAAACATTATTTTTAGGCAAACGTTACATGCCATACACACCATACACTTTCATAAAGAATCAAAATGTGGAGCTTATCAGAACAGTGTAGCGCCGTATGTCGAGTAGTCACGTAACATGCGAATGCGTGCAGAGCTTGTCTTGGGGCCGTAATTGACAGCTCAGAGGAGCGACTGCTGCGAAAACATGGCGAATTTTTATTGCTGTCAAACCACTTGTGCTTGTACTTGTACGGAATATAGCGTGCGTTACGGTTCAGTAGGCTAGGTTCTTAGCACAAGTTTGAAAGTTGTTGAATTGCTAGCGAGTCTGTTTTTGTCCGAGGTGTGGTTCGACATCTTTTTTTGACTGGTTTTATTTTATAAAATTTAAAAATATTCATTTTGCGTCACAAAAAACTAAATATATAACATAAGCTTTAAAACTAGACCTACAATTTTAATGATAAAAAACTAACGCTACTCAGCTGGTGCCGCAGAGTACCTACAATGGAGCTGCTACGCGCCGCCGGCTCTGGTTTTTTATGGTGCCATACCACTTTTACTAGTATAATGTCTGACACATTGGTTAACTTCGACTGTGCTGAGTGAATTTCAACTACTTTATTGGATAGATCACACGGTACGACAAATCGCTACCATCAAACGTTACAGTTCCAACGGGAATGATTAATCGTGAATCATACACACTCGAAAATCGTCATCTATTTATACTATTTTCGGCACACTCGTTTCGACTAATCGTAAGTATCGTATTATTTTGTCCCGGTACTACCCGAGCGAAGCCGCGCCGCGGGAGGATGCTAGTATAAACAGACATACAACGTCAATTCAGAGGTATATAGATACTACACTATTGCATGACATACGGTTTTACACAAAATAAAAATTAATTAACCCTAATAAAAATATCGAAATTGAAACATTTTATCAGCAAGTGCAGGTTAACCCTCAAGTGGTCCCAGCGGGGTCGCGTGTACCCCAATACCCAACCTGGTATACAAAGTACCCCATATCTTACACCCTGGGGTATTCCATGTTTATTGCAACGCTCAGCCTCGGGCTTGCTTTGTCTTCCCCTAAATTGAATATTTTATCAATTTGGACGTCACCAAAAATGGTTTGATAATATTTGATGTTCTGTTTTATTGGGGCGGAAGTTATTTTGTTTTATACAACTAAGGTGGCAAACAAGCGTACGGCCCATCTGTTGGTAAGTGGTTACCGTAGCCTACGAACGCTTGCAATACCAGAGTTATCACGCACGCGTTGCCGACTCCGATCCCCTCCCCCCTTAAAGAGCTATGGCAACCTTACTCAGCGCAGGAACACAACACTATTTGAAACAAATAATGTTAATTGGCTGCAATCTTCTGTAAGAACCGAGCAACCCAATGTTGGGAGCAGGGACTGAAAGTGTAGAGGCTACTGGTACCGTTAAAACATTTCGGTACCATTATGCTATACTGGTAGGGCATTACGGTACCGTTATTTCATACGTGTAGATTTCGGTACCGAAATCTACACGTATGAAATAACGGTACTCTTTGGAGGAGGCCTATGTCCAGCAGTGGACTTCTACAGACTCATGATGATAATGATAGTCTTAAATGAACGTTTTTCTTCTACCCTTTCACCTTTATTTACCTATACTACAATCAAACACAAATGATTGCCCTTCAATAGCTAACTCATATTTCATTACATTTATAACCATAGCTCTATTCGAGAATTTCACGCGCAACTAAATCAATTATATTTGTTCCACAACATACCACGGGTCGCGGATTCGACTCCCGCGCACGGCTTGGCGCGGATAATGCTAAACGTAGGGGTGGGACAATAGCTGTCAGCGGCTAAACGCCTGCGGTGTTCTGGCTTATTGAGGGATGCTTAGAGGATGTTTTATTTTAACGGGACTTAATGATCCTGCGATTTTAGTAAATCAAGCTACATAGAATAGAATAGAATAGAATATGTATTTATTTCTCTCAACAAAGGTTAACAGTAATGGATGGGATACAGCAGAATATAAGTATTGTAGGTAGTTAAGTTAACCTGTTTTGTGAGAGACCGATGCCTGAAATAGGTTTAGAAAACCTGTGCTACAGGACACCGGATACGATCCTTCCTACTTATATTATAAATGTGAAAGTTTCTGAGGATGTTTAAATGTTTGTGGTTTAATCACGCTGTTACGACTCAAACGTATTAGGCCAAACTTGGAATAGAGCGAAGCCGCGTGCGCAAGCTTGTATATAATTTTTTTCAAAAATTGGTAAAAAAACACCAACAATCGCATGTATGTATGGTATTCAAAGTTGTCACTCAACTAATTTTTAGTTTACACAATCACATACCTACAGCAATTGCGATTAAAATAATGTACGTTTGATAGACAAACAACACTACGTCTTTATCGACGATTATTACAATTGCCGTATAACTAAAACTAGGTTGAGTGCCGACTTAGAATACCAGGATGAGTCTGAGTTCTAACCCCGAACTAAGATTCCTGTATCGTGGGTATTACAAACAACGAGTACCAATTTAACCACAACGACGCGGAACAAATATTTGTAGTTATTAACATTACTGCAAATGTTTGTCTAGCTTCTACCACGACACTGAAGTTTAGTATTAATTATGTTTCATTTGTGCTTGTATGAGAATATTTTACAACACCCTGTAGCATATAAAGCTAGGCGCAGACTGCTAATACTCCAAATTGAGTGACAGACAGAGTTAATAAAATCGGGCGGTAATATCGGCCATATGTCCACACCCTTTACTGCCAGCACTGTTCGCTGGCATTATGCCTAATAATGTTTTGTGTTCATTACATATTTTGATTTCAGTTCCTGCGTTATTTGGGAAATAATTTGCCATAATTTAGGCACTTTTGTGTTCGCCTAGTGGAAGATTTCAGATTCCCCGACTTTCGTTCCGAATGTCGTGGGTTCGAACTCGGTCACACGAATGAGGCATTAACACGTTCTCGCACACGTTCTTTATTTTATTGCTAGTTACTTAAAGGAAGTCCTTGAAACCCAAAATCATTGGACTGGCCTCATAGCTCATCATCATCATTTCAGCCGTTCGACGTCCACTGCTGAACATGGCCTCCCACAGACAGAGCAAATTCCTTATCATGTTGGGGGATTTGCTCATACTCACCACGCTGGGCATGCGGGTTGGCAAGCGCAGTTTGAGCTATCGTTGTTAAAATGAGGGACGCTGCTGCCCATCCCCTAGCTTTCTTCCCTTAGTCGCCTCTTACGACATCCGCGGATAGGTAGATATGAAGGGGCCTATTCTTCAGCCGGGGCCACCACGGCCTCATAGCTCAGTTGGTAGTAACTCTGCCTTCTGCGCTAGAGGTAGCGGGTTCGATTCCCGCACTGGACAAACATTTGTGACTAACACAGGTGTTTGTTCTGTGTCTGGGTGTTAAATATATATTATATCTATTATGTATATCAGTCTCTGGTACCCATAGTACAGGCTATGCCTAATTTTGGATCAGTTGACTGTGTTTGATATGTCCGAAATATTTAATATTTATTAAAAAAAAAAATTGGCTTCATAATTCGTGTAAGACTCGTAGCGAACGTTTATTCAATATCGATCATACGACGCTATATCGACGCTACTAGCTTTTTTTCTACAACGTTAAATGTAAACGAATTATACCTAAACAACTGCTACGTTTTATTGAGTTAATTAAATCAAAATAGACTGCAAGATAGGTTTACAATGCCCGTAGCTATGGCCAAATGAAACAACGATAATTTATTCAGAGGGTAATCCTCTACGATCCGCTTGCGATCAAAAGCGAACAATAAAAATCTCGGCACTCCGATCGCTTGGGGTTGGGAACTGCACATTTGTTCTGGTGTTTGTATGGGTAAATTTTGCATTGTTTTTTTATGCAAGGTGGCAATAAATCCTACGGCCCACCTTTTGGTAAGTGGTTAGCAATACTAGAAGCATCACGCGTTGCCGGCCCCGGCGCCGGCGCTCTAGTAACCTTACTCTTCTTGTAACCTAACTTACTATGATTATTATAAAAAATATGTATTGTACCTACTTAACTAGGGACTAGACTCTTATTATTAATTTATTATTATTATTTTTGATTTTTGTTAAGACTACTAGTATCGAGTGACCTGTAAACAATTTTTACCAATAAATTACTATTGACTCACCGCTGGAACACAACACTATTTGAAACAAATAATGTTATTTGGCTGTGATCTTCTGAAAGGCGGAGGTACCTCTCATGCAAGCTGCTCCAATATAGAGCTAGAAAATCTCGCTGTGCCCTACCTCCTCCCTGAAATGACTTTGTTGTGTCGAAAAGGTACAGAGATATTTATAAAATACATAAACCCTGAAAACAGTTTGTTCAGAACCAAACTGAAAAAGTTGTAAAATTAATGTAGGTAAATTACTTACTACTAACTCATATTTACTTCATTTTATCGATGAATTTATGCAAAAACATGTCTTCATCTGTAAATATTTTAGTCGTAAAATAAAGTGCAAGTCGCTTAATGTTTGGTTGATAAAATAGGTATTTTTTGAAATTTATGTTGTCCGGTAATTATTTTTAACAATATATTATATATAATATACAATATATTATAGCATAAATTATTTAAATAGAAAATGGTTTTTTTATTTTCCTGCATATTCCCTGGCCGCAACCGAATCGGAAATGAACCCACACTGCAAATCGCAATCGGGCAAAACTAAGCTATAACAATGACCCGGGCAATAACTCCAAAGGGCTAAGGAAATCGCTTACGCAAGCCCCCTCCGTGAGCCCAGCGGGGTGCCAACCGAAAACAACACGATCTGTATTTATATCTAAACCGTGCTTTTGTGTAGCGATTAGCGCATTGTGAGGGGTAGGTAGGGCACAAGTGCAAGACTTAGCGGGATATGGAGATGTGACGATGTTTTGCGGGAAAAGTTCGGGGTATTGTTGGCGATTTCTCAGCGTATGTAATAAATTAAAGATTTTTTAAGAACTCAGTATTTATTGGTCTGATTATAGTTTTGAAATTATTTCAATGCATATCTTTAGACTTTATACAGTAGGCGTATGGACCATAAAACAAATTGACGTCATATATCATACGCTTTGTAAAAAAAATCACCTGCTTGAAAATTCTGAGTCTGCATCGAGTATGAACATGAGTTCATACTCGATGATGCAATACCTGTAACATTATTGCTCTTTTTCTTTCCTAGGACGCGGTTAGAAGTACGCGCCAGATTCATGATCGTCTTAACTCTGATCATGATTTCATGAACTTTAGCAGCTAAGCAATAATATTCATACGTTCAGACTCTTTATTCCTATCATGGGAGTGCACTCTTGAGCGAACCTACGTCTAACCGCTGCATTACTCTATACCTACTGTACATACTAAAAAGTATAAGTAGGTACCGACTTTCCTAAGATTGTAAGGTAAGTAAAAAGGAACTTTATATTGCCGAGACTCCGGCGTAAGAAGCGACTCATCTCCTGAAATTAACTTTCAAATATTAAATTTCCCTCATGAAAAAGACACACCCCACGCTCTGGAGCGTATTTTTAGATTTCAGGAAGGACTTTGTGAAGTAATTTCGTATTTTGACGATGAAATTCATGCAGGTACACCTACACAGGTATATGATAAGATTGAAGTTATGAATTTTGTAAAAATATGGGGATGGAATGTGTTCGCCTGCCACACGCCGCGAACTTGTCACGCTCATAATGCGCCAACGCTAAGAGCTCTCACTCTTTTAAATGCCTATGTACACGAGGTCCAACATGTCGACATCTTTAATGATAACATTTGTAAAATATATAATTCGCTAAGAGTATATTTAAGTTTTAATTTTAGACAGTAGGCACTTTGGTATATACTGTAAGCTTGCTGTTTTAACTGTTATAAACTTAAAACTAATACAAGTTAATATTTACAAAATACACAAGAAACAGTTGAGCCATCTAAAGACCGTTAAAAACGAAAACTAAAGATAGCTCAACTGATCCAGATAAATAAAGAAATAACTGTTATAAATAATTCTAATCACACGCTAGAATGCAATTTTTTTGCAGAACCAGAATATTATAAAATTCTGTTGTTTAGATCCAGGAATAGAAAACATGAAACAATGTGATGGATGTCACGCGCCGTACCATGAAGAGCCATGAAGCGTCATCTTGAAATGTCTCGAGGTGCAAAAGATCAGCAAAATCTTCTTCGAACTGTTAGCAACAAACATCGAAATTCAGAACCCCACAGGGACGCACGAGCGGGCTCGTTCCTCTACTAATGAGAGATAATCCTCGCAGTTGTGATTCAACCTCACCCTCGGGTGAGGCGTGTTATTGTTTATTTATTGGACAATTAAATTATGTTGCATTTTCGTATGGAACTTTTTGTGTAGGCCCACGGAACAGTCGAATCAATCTGTGGGCCCATAGAGGATATTGACACATTTTTAGACGCATAGAGGAGATTGGACCAAACTCGGCGTTTCTAGAAAGTTTCTAGTTCTACTTTGTCTTTGGAAAAAGTTAGCACAGTGGAGAGTTGCATATAAGAGAAAGGCCTAAAGAGCCCTAATAGTAGGCGTTAATGAGCTAGATAGCGGATGAGCGGATGTCGTAAGAGGCGACTAAGGGAAAAAAGCTAGGGGATGGGCAGCAGCGTCTCCTATTTTAACAACGATAGCTCTAACTGCGCTCACCCACCCGCATGCCCAGCGTGGTGAGTATGGGCAAATCCCCCCACATGATAAGGATTTCGCTCTGTCTGTGGGGGAGGCCATGTTCAGCAGTGGACGTCGTGTGGCTGAAATGATGATGATGAATGAGCTAGATATAGGATGAATAGAACAATTTCAAGATAAGATGAGATAGGTAAAATATAATAACACTTGTCCATATAAAATCAATCGCTTCAGGAGTCTAAATAAGTACCTTAAGCCTCTAGCCATGTAGTACCGGGATAAAGTAGCCTATGTCCTTCTCTGCGGGCTTAAGCTATAGGTAGGTACCACATTTCATCAAAATCAGGTCAGTTCAATGTTTACTCATGGGTACCTTACCTACTGCTATCCTAAAAGTTTACCTAAGTTCAATATAAATACTATGCAAGTCTATCTACCTATTCTCGATTGCTAACTGTGAATTAAACAAAATATGTGCTGCAAAAGCAAACATCGAAACTGCATTATTGAATGCCAACCGAGCAAACACGATTTGAATAGAAACTGGACTAGAAATGATTGAAGAACCGGGGCCATGTTTGTTTACCGATAACGAATGCACGTGAGGCGGGCAAACACGGGCGCGCGTCATTAGCTAGTCGAGATCGCATATGCCACACATTTTTTTTTAAATCAAAGAAATCGAAATACAAGAGGTGGTCCCGCTTGATGTGCTTATAATATACCAGCTTCCGCCCGTGGCTTCGCTTCGCGTGGTACGTACATAAAAATAGCATATATGCTATTCTAGGTAAAGAACTCTGTATATTCCAAGTTTCATCGAAATCGGTTGAGCCGTTACGGCGTGATTGAATAACAAACATCTAAACATTCTCACAAACTTTCGCATTTATAATATTAGTAGGATAGGATAGGAAGTAGGATTAGTGTAGAAATGACAGTACATCATCAACGCGCGCGCGAATCAACTGGCTGTGAGTGGGTTCATACACAGCCGTGCAGGTTATGCTTATATACCCGTACAAATTAAGTACCTACATTCGTCCAAGTTGTTCGAGTAAACAATAAGCTGAATCGGGATCTGTCTGGCTGCACCCGATACTGAACAAGACATATGTTCCTATGCCCATTCTGTATTTTTTATGAATGGCAAATAAATGTTTTCTATTCTATTCCCAAGGTATATAAGGTTGCGGGAAGTCGGTGGATGGAGAAGGCTCAAGACCGTTCTTCATGGAACTCTTTGGGGGAGGCTTATGTCCAGCAGTGGACTTCTACAGGCTGATGATGATGATGATTCTATTCTCTTCTATTCCATGGCTCAACTCTGCGGCCACACCCGTGGCGTCAACTAACTGCAACATCGCGAATAAACTACAAAGTATCCTATGTTAATGAGTATTGTTTTAATGGGTGTCAGATCTTAACGGGTATGGCTGAGCAAACTAATTGTTGATAGAGACGATTTCTCTAAATACCGATTAGTTATGAAGGTAAGAAGAAATGTCAGTTAACAAAGCAGAAAGTCGGGTTTTTTCTCATAAGCATCCGCTATAGTCGGAGGTAGAGTCATCATCATTTCAGCCGTACGACGTCCACTGCTGAACATGGCCTCCCCCACAGACAGACCAAATTCTTTATCATGTGGGGGGATTTGCCCATACTCACCACGCTGGGCATGCGGGTTGGCGAGCGCAGTTAGAGCTATCGTTGTTAAAATGAGGGACGCTGCTGCTTTTTTCCCTTAGTCGCCTCTTACGACATCCGCGGATAGGTAGATATGGAGGGGCCTATTCTTAAGCCGGGGCCACCACGGCCAGTACACAGTGGTACTCTCTGGTCTAATCTGACAATCATCTGACTTTATAAGAAAAAAAAATTGCTTCGTTTCTCGTCGGACGTCGAGCGACGCTCCCTTTTCACTAGACTCGCGTCGTTTTAGCCGTATGCGTATGAGTACTACATACATGAGTATAAGTATGGACTCGTATATTATTATTTTCTGTTTCCTTTTGTTGTTGTTGTTATGGTATCTACATTAAAGTGGGCTCTTACCATATCTACCTATCCGCGGATGTCGTAAGACGCGACTAAGGAAAACAAGCTACAGCGTATTTCTTGATACCTAGAGATAAACACTTTAATTATAATCTTGGAAGAGTGGATTCAATAATTTTGGCGCGTACCCAATACGAAAAGTACCTAATAATCGAATAGTTACTAATTTTAAATGTAATTCTTTTTGTTGAAAATCGTGAATGTAGTAGGTAAGACACGAAAGTGGACCGTTTTTTTTTTTTTTTATAATACTGAGGTGGCAAACAAGCATACGGCCCACCAATGGGTAAGCGGTTACCGCAGCCTATGAGCGCTTGCAATACCAGAGGTATCACGCACGCGTTGCCGACCCCTCCCCCCTCCCCCCTAAAGAGCTCAGGCAACCTTACTCACCGCAGGAACACAAAACAATTTGAAACAAATAATGTTGTTTGGCTGCGATCTTCTGTAAGGTGGAGGTACCTCCCCAGGCGGGCTGCTCCAAATTAGAACGAGAAAATCTCGCTGTGCCCTACCTCCTGTAAAAAACCGTACCGTTACAAGATTACCTTCAAACCTAAGCGGGTGGCTCATATTCTCGCCTTAATAATAATTATTAATGCGAGAATATGAGCCACCCGTTGTTGTTTTAACGTTGTAGGTATCATGCATCTCTTGTATGCTTATAAAAAAAAATCCAGCAATTAAAGCCAAGACGCACGTATTGTACACGAGCCGGTATTTAGGCCGGCGACACACCTGCCCAAACAAGTTCACGATGAATAATTAAAAACTTCACCTTAGTGATATATCTGGCTTGCACACGCAGGCTCGCGTGGCCGCCATGACATTATGGCATATGGCTCATGCAGATTAGAATAATAAAAAAATAATACCCAACATTCACATACATAGTCCTGACCCCACACTAGGATTCCCTGAATCATGGGTTATGTACTCGTAGTACGTGGTACGAGTACCATGGTACGACGACATCCAGACGCGGAACAAATATTTGCAGATCATGAAAATATCTGTCCCGCAGCGGGAATCGAACCCGCAACCCTTGGGTCTCCGACGGGCACACGCCCGCTGTGCCACCGAGGTCGTCTAGCATGAGATCCGTATATTTATTATATTATCTAGGGGTTCGCCCAGAGCTGAGATCTCGCAATGTTCAATACACTTGGTGCTTCGATGACAGAGGCACGACTGCGATAAACTTTGAAAATCGCATCTTTATCATGTTCTAACTATACCTAATCATACCTGAACTACGAATTCATTAAAACTTTAGTAAATGTAAAGTGAACAGTGGTTTTATCTTATTATTTGAATTGTAAGTATAGTACAAAAACCAACATGGCCAAAATAAAAACGGATGTGAGACTTATTCAAGGATCTGAACGCCTGGAGACACGAGAGGATGTCTACCATTCTGGAGGATAATTTTTATTCATTTTTTTTAGTCTAACAACTACACTGAGTTTTAGTTGAAAAAAGCCAAAAATATTTTATCAACAGTGCACAATAGCGAAGCAATTACACACAGCAAACAACAATTATCGGTAGTCCAAATAGATAAAAGAGTAAGATTTAAGGGGAGGTCCCTCCAAGGAATAGTGCAATGTTTGCGCCGCATCTCATTAAGGCGATCACCCGTCGGACCGTGAGGATAAATCGCACCCTTGTGTTACGGCTTTTTCTGTGATACGTGATTTGATATAGAAGAGGGTTTTAGTTATAACTAAGACTCGTATCTTCACTCCACTGAGAATGCTAGGGTGACCTTAATGTCTAAGTAATAAGAAAAATTACTTATAATAGTATCTTTCAAACACAAAGTTTACAAATTACGTAATTTAATTAAACATTTCACACTTTTTGGGTCATTACAAAATTATATAAAGCCATCTGGTGTACTATTTTATAGACGGAGGTATCTTACCTCAGCACATTTGCCTCCCTAAGCCAATACCTTTATCACTAGAACCCAACATAACCATTACAAACTCGATAATAACCGTACAAATTGTCGATAAACTATCACAATACCTAAGCATAAATCTGCTTTAAATCCCGCGCGACGAATCTGTCAGCATCACCGAATTCACACAGCCCCTTAATAAAGATTAACTGCATCGGGGTGCGTTTCTCCTTAACTGTCAACTACAAAACGTCGTATGTGAAGTCATTTCGCAAGAAATGTTGACATTTTGGAGTTTAAATGTAACGTTGGAAATTTTACAGTGCTAATTTTAGTATTGTATTAATTTGTAGGTGGACAAATGTCAAAATGTCAGTTTAGGGGTCGGACAGGATTATTTAAAGCTTGCACTAAATGTTAACAGCAATAAATGTTTAACGTAGGGTGTTAATGAACGATCGTGATGAGGTAACTGATCACGTTTTTGGGTTATTTATTGATGTTCTAATTGTGACGTCATGATCAGAAAGTACGGAATTAGGGGTAGATAAACTATCAAATAACTTATGTGTCTAAATATAGAAAAGAAAGATTAAACTTACGTTAGTTCAAAAAGATATAGCTATAAAAATAATATGTAAAAGTTCGACTGGTTGAAATTGTTCCACTCAAAGTTATGGCGTCAAAATGTCTCGTAATAAGTTTTAAAAACGAATAAGAACCGCATTTAGAGGTCCAAAGATATATCCAAAATACGTGAAATTTTAAAACTTCAGAAAAATTCCAATCGGATACGTCAGCTTTAATCAACCCAGCTCTAAAACAAGAGATTAAAACATCATCATCATCATCACCAACATCATCAGCCTGTAGAAGTCCACTGATAGGCCTCCCAAAAGAGTTCCACGACGAACGGTCTTGAGCTTTTCCATCCAACAACCTTTACAATGTCGTCGGTCCATCGGGTGTTAAAACATCGGTGATGTTCATTCCAAATAGTTTTCACGCTGGTGTGAGAAACGTTGACTTTTCCGTGAAAATATCGGAAATATTTCCGATGTTTTAGAACAGCCCTGCCCTATCTTCACCAAAACTATTAGGAACTACCCTGTACACCTTCGACTAAGTAATTTTTTTTTAATAAAATAAGCTCCTGAACGATGTTTGGTTTACACACACACTAAATAATAAATAAAAACAGTAAATAGGTACAGCCGAAAAAGGAAACCGCTCTCCTCCTTCTTTGAAGTCGGTTAAAAATTGTTATTTAACAACACGAGAAGAGAAGGCGTTGCGTGGTGCGTGCTGATAGCAGCGCCTCGTCGTGACGGCCCGCTCCGCTGCAGGATTAGCAGATAGCGGCCCTCAGGAGTTTATAAGAGGTCCCCTAAACTCCAAGTTAAAGAGGTTGGCTTCTACATCAGTTTTAAGTTTAGATTTTCAGAGGTTTTGATGTATATTATACAGTAGGTTGGGTAGCAACGTATACTGAAAGATTTTCGTACCTCATTTGGAAAAAACGGAACCCTTATAGGATCAGTTTTTCATGTCCGTCTGTCTGTCCGTTTGTCTGTCTATTTATAATAATAATAATAATATCTTTATTTCAGGCTACTTGACATATAACACAAAACATGTGTAATATGCCATGGCCCATATTAATAAATACCTTACAGACTAACATACATATAATATTAAACTTAAATAACTACACCACATCTAGATTCAGGGACTTTCTTGATCGTAAGCGCCTCCCTGTAGTAACGGTAGACAACTCCAGCTGACCAAAAGTCGCAAAAGTATTTGTCCGCCTGTCTGTGAAGACCCTTTTTCTCAGAAACGGCTAAGGGTATTAACTTGAAATGTATATCAACTATTAGGGTCTATGAGCTGTATAAGTTGGTACTTATCAGTGACACGACAACCTCACAATGAATGAAAGTAATTTCTTTTTTTTTGGCAAATTGTGCTTTCATTTAATTAGCATCAAATAATTGCCCTATTTTTTTCAAATTTATTTGTCCCGAACTCGCACAAAAGCAATAAAAAAATTAATTAGCTCTCGACTATTTGCCCAGAACGTTTGCAATTATGAAATTGGTAATTTGCGCTATGGGGAGTCAGAAGGAACAGGGTCATGACAACATAAGAGCAGACTATAGACAAGATTTTGAAATAGATTTGACTTATCTATTATATACATTATACATTATAGTACCTACATTTTATAATCTGCTCACAACTGCAAGCATGGCAGACATCCTGTCAGATCTCAAGGTGCTCAGATCCTTGTAATACACGTAGATACAATAGATTTCATTTACTATGATGTTTAATACCTACAACCATTATAATTCAACATCTAGACATATCATTTCAAATAATTCATTTATTTATGATAGGAAAGAAAGAATATTAGTGGATAGGTTTATTTACAATTATTATGAAATTGAATAAATGAATAAAATGCCTATTGCAAGCCTTCATAGGTTACGGTAACTACTAAGGCTGCCGTAAGCGTGTTTGCCTTAGTTGTAAAAATATACTTACTAGATTTCGCACGCGGCTTACCTACATCAAAAGTAACCTATATGCTATTCTAGGTAAAGCACTTTACCTATCTATTCCAAGTTTCAACGAAATCGGTTGAGCCGTTACGGCGTGATAGAACAAACATCCTCACAAACTTCCGCAATTATAATATTAGTAGGATATAACACAAATATTAAGTATATTCTAGTGTAGTCTGATAATATTATAATACCGACTGGCCCCGGGTCAATTTCCCAAGAGAGGCGTCGTGGACGTGATTCGCGAGAACAGACTGTCAGGGGCCAACCGGTGTAGTGTGATCATACTGACAGTCTGACTTGAGACCATCCTGAAAGAAAAAAAAAAAGTATTGACTAATCTGCATCCACCCCAGACGGTAATTATGTAAATTATTACTCTGACACAAGGTTGTAAATTAAATTCTAATTACGATTGATTTTAGTTTCCGCTTTTTAAGAAACCTAAATAGTGTTTTAAGTATTTTAGGCCAATAAAATAAATATTTTTAATTAAATATATATTTTTGAACAGGTCGGTATTTATTGTATAGTAATATTAATAGGTATATGTATGTTTATAAATATAATATTATATCAAACATTGTAGGTACACGAGCCTCCCTCTATAATCACGTCTCTCTAGCCTCAAAGGTTTGCTGGAAGAAAACTCTTTTTAGGGTTAAGCTCGCCTTTGTACATTTTTCTTGTGTACAAAGGCATGTAAAGAATAAAGAAAAACCCGACAAACCCCTGAGAAGATTCCTGAAAAAAAAAACAACGAATACTGACTACGGCCCTGATTCTACGTCCATGGTTAGATGGCATTTAATTTCGCCAGGGTTGTTTTATTATAGAAATTAACCCGTTTTTAGTAAGCTGGGGGCTATACATAAGTAATTAGGCGGGCGGGGTTGGAGCCGCCCGCCCTAAGTTCGCCCTTCTGTCGAGATGAAGTCAATGTACTAGTAAATAAGAGAAAATTTTGATGTAAATACATAACTTGCAAGATGATAATTTCACTTTTGCTTTGGTTTCGTAATGCGACCGTCGTCGTAATGGCGGAGTGAGACATTTTTTCCTAGGTTTTTTATGATGATGATCTACATCATTATCATCATCAGCCTGATGAAGTCCACTGCTGAACATAGGCCTCCCCCAAAGAGTTCCATGGCGAACGGTCTTGAGCCTTTTCCATCCACCGACTTCCCGCAACCTTAACAATGTCGTCGGTCCATCGGGTGGGGGGCCTTCCAACACTGCGTCGTCCGGTTCGTGGTCGCCACTCGAGAACCTTTGTTCCCCAACGGTTGTCGGTTCTGCGAGCTATATGGCCGGCCCACTGCCACTTCAACCTGCTTATTCTGAAAGCTATGTCGGTAACCTTGGTTCTTCTACGGATTTCCTCATTTCGGATTTTATCACGCAGCGAAACTCCGAGCATAGCTCTCTCCATAGCCCGTTGGGCGACTTTGAGCTTGTGTATAAGGCCAATAGTTAGCGACCAAGTCTCAGTGCCATATGTCATCACTGGCAACACGCACTGATTGTAGACTTTCGTCTTGAGGCTCTGCGGTATCTCCGACGAGAAGATATGACGAAGTTTCCCAAACGCTGCCCATCCGAGTTGGATTCGTCGGTTGACCTCTTTGACGAAGTTGGACCTGCCTAGTTGAATCGTCTGACCCAAATAGACATAGTGGTCTACAACTTGAATGGTATCGTTCCCAACATTTACCGGCATAGGTGCGACATGAGCATTGGACATGATATTTGTCTTGCTCATGTTCAGGTAGGTAGATAAATAATAGTAATTTATCTTATTTTTGCAACATACCGACTGTCATAATTATGCGTTAGTAAAATACGCTTCTAAGAAAATAATATTAATAGAAAATTAATAATTCTGAATACTTCTTTAAGGAGAAAAAAAAAAGTGAGTTGATGGGATTCAATTCGTAATGCAAGGTTTCTTTTCCAAAATTTTGGAAAATAAATTTTGGAAAATAAATTTTGCATTACGAATTGAATCCTATCAACTCACTTTTTTTTTTTTTTCTTTATACAACTGAGGTGGCAAACAAGCATACGGCCCACCTGTTGGTAAGCGGTTACCGTAGCCTATGAGCGCTTTCAATACCAGAGGCATCACGCACGCGGTGCCAGCCCCGAACCCCCTTCCCCCTAAAGAGCTCTGGCAACCTTACTATGCAGCCATTTACACAAAATAGTGTAAATGGCTGCGGTGTAAAAAATACCAGTGTTACTGTAGGTGACGTTAAGAGCTTCAATCTGACACTAGCAACAATGGTGCGTACGCGACCCAAGGACAAACGTGTGCACTGCACGATCAAATTGTAACACCCTCTATCAAAAGGGTGCTAGAAATTTGATTGTTACAATAAAATGAATTGGCACCAATTTTCTGTCTTAAAACTACTGTAATTCAGTTTTACCCACATATTACAGCCGAAAAATATGCTCAAAACCAAGCATGGTAGACTTTTCTCAGATCTTCAGACGCCAGGTGATTGTAGGAAGAGTCTTAGGGAGTAGTCAGATAGTCACAGACTTTGGCATCTACATAGATACCTAAATAAAAATGTGTTGCTAAGCTCAAAACTCGAGTATGACTTAACTTTTACCAAATTAACTTTTTTTTTAGTTTTCCTCGAATTACGAGGAAGAAAAAATTTAAAGAAAGCCCGGAAAAATTTAAAAACCCACTTTCGTTTTTTCCTAGTTGTCAATTTATCGAAAATTCTCGAAGACGTACTGTGAATTTGTTTTAATTTTGAAATAAAGACGGTCAAGTGCAAGTAGGGCTCGGCTAACTTTATCGGCTCGATAAAATTATATCCGTCTCTATATTTTGTTTACAGTTAGAACAGGACAGGGCGAGAGTTATAGAGTCGTTAAAGTTAGTGACTGATTATGAATAAGAACAGCAACTATAACCATTTCTAGCAAACTTTCTTGGCACATCTACGAAAGTTCAAATCTCTTCATCCCATCCATCATGATTTGCTAATAATTCATAATCTCTCATGCCCAAATAAAAATTTGCATCAGATCCCAAAGACTAAACCAAAGCAATATAACATATTTCTTTTAATGTACGTGCGCCTTGCGCGCGCACGCGGCTTTGTTTGCGCGCGTGGCTGCCGCGTGGCGCTCAAGTGCCCACACCTACCATGGCTACCATCACTAATGTATTTCTGCCTACCCTCAAACGTCCGCGGTATAATGAGGACGTCGATCGTATGTGGAAATGAGCAATGGTTTTATTAATTTGGGGTTTCATGCGTTGCGAGTTCATTAATAACGTGTATTTTTTATGAATTGAGATAAATAAAAAATAATACGGGGTAATTTGTACCTAGAGAATTGAGTAACTTAAAAGCAGTACCTACCATCTAATTCTAATTTTAATTCTAAATGGGGGAATAAGATCTGCACTGACGTCCCGCGTTGGGGTGTATTGTGCATTGTCCCCCTGCTGACCGCACCCCAGCCAGCCCAACTCCTTAAAGTAACGGAGAAGGACCCTGGGTTGGTGGCAACATTGTTCGAGAATCCCCGTTGATGCTGTGGATGAAGAGGAGCAGGATCCGATCACCTCCTGCATTCCTACCATACCAATTGTTGCCTCTTTTTATCCTCTCCCACACATAGATACTTGGAAAAATACATAAACTTAATGGGATGAAAATATTGGTAGAAAGAATGAAATATTTTCTCCCAGCATACGTTTGAGGCAAGAGAGATGATTATAAAGTTTCTATTAGATATAATTCTTCACCATTTTCCGCCATTAAACCTCTCGTCCTTCCAAATCAGTATGTCGGGGTGAGTGCGGCGCGGCGCGGTGTAATTGAAAACAAACATGCATTGTTGCGGCCCGTATCAATCAGCGATGACGCAGCAAACGGGGTCCCTCAGGACTGGTCTGGAGGAAGCTTGTAGATGCGCTATGAAATAAAAATAAGAAATAGGCGCATGACCCCTAGCGTGGAAGACGTTTTCTTAGGTCTCCAGACTCTCATTATCATCATTAATTTCAGCCGTAGGATGCCCACCGCTGAACATAAACCCTCCCCCACTGATATGAAAAATTAGTTTAGTATTTTTGTTTTCTAGGTTGAATTCCAAAAGAAAATGGAAGACAAAAACCTCCTCACTTTTAATTTTCCCAGAAAATGAGCAAAATATTTTAACTAACTGAAGGTATTTACCCGAACAGGATGTTATACAGCAGACGGCTATAACCCCAGCAGTGCCACAGAATAAAATAATAGTAGTTAAGTACTGAAGTGTCACTTTTAAGATAATTTTGTAAAAATCTTGGACTTAGTTTTGATAAGGACCAGCCGACTTTCATTAAAAACATTTTTATTTTTTATTAGAAAATAAAAACGTCAAGTTGTAGATATATATCAATCTGTGACAAAAACATCAAATTATGGTTCATTTTTTTTTTATTATTTTCATTTTTAAGCTATGAACATAGTCCTATGAATCTTTTGCACGCACCATACGAGTAGATAGCTACAATTCTATATTTCTGATAAATTCAGATAGACAGGCGGAATTAAAATCACTCGTATCAAACCATATTCAATACTAGACCAGCGCGTTAAAGTTTATTTTACAATAAATTCCGATTTGAAGTTACAAAGGCCGGGCAGTATCGCAGCGCTTTATTTGAAACACAAATATTTGGGCGATGAAACTTTTCCATCGTTTTCCACCGTCTACGGAGCCTTTATTAATATTTTATTATTTTGTCTTGTACGTTTCGGAAATTTCAACTTCCCTTGTTACAAACTCGGGGCTCTAAAGCGATTATATTTAAAATTATTTTAATTAAAAGGCTGTGTAAACGTATAACTCGCATTCAATGAGTTGTTTTGTTTTGAGCGCTATGGTAGGATATATCTACTACAGAATATTTAGGTAACCCTTTTATTCTTCATTTATTTTTATGTTGAGTAACTGACGACATTCTAGTACCAGGATGGAAACTCTTTCTTACTCTCCTGACAGTTATTTTTTAAGTTTTTTTTAACTTATTTTTATTTAAACTATTTTGGGATTTTCCCAGAAGGACTAATCAGTACCTATGCAGGGTTAAGATAGATAGACAAATAACTCTTTATTGCCTTTTATTATAATACACCACACAGTAAACAAAAGTATCTTAAAAAAATATTTAAAACTAGAAATAATAATTGTGATGGTACAATGGGCGGTCTTATCACTTTAAGCGATTTCTTCCAGACAACCTTTGTTAAGGTGTTTCGGCAGCTGACTTTAATAAACTCTTTTTAATAAGTGGCGCCAAAATAAAGTTGTTATAGTAACAACATACTAACTTAGTATCTATACATATTGTTATCGCAGAAGTAATACAAAATGCTCAACAGTTATTGTCTGTAGATAAACTTACTTATAGTACCTAAATACCTATGTGAAAAGTGGCAACATCGATCGATGATATCTTTAAATATTTTCACGGAAAATATTGACTCATTCAGTCGATGTTGTCATAACAAACTTGAGGCCTGTTTTTCCCGCTCAAAGTTTCGCTAAGTGTAACCCACACCGTTTGTGAAGTCGATTAAAAATTTTGTTTAAGACTAGGCCTGTCCATCGAATCTGGAAAGACGGATAAATATTACAAAACCTAGGAAACGGAATGTTGCTGGATGGAGCTCTAGGTTACACAACTTTAGGCTCTAGGACTTCTAAGACACCGGCCTATTTGGGCAATCGTACGGCCAACGATGGGACTTCGTCGCGCCACGCACACTCACGATCAAGCATACAAATATCTTAAGAGAGTCTATGTCGTACGAGCAAATTAGTTCTTCAATTCAATTGAATTGATGACCTATTAGTACGACGCCTTATACTTATCATGATAAGGATAGGTATAGGTAGGTACACATTTCAACTTACCTACCTACTGAAACATTGAATTTGCCTATGTCGCAGTGATTCTGTTGTTTTCGTCCGATTACGGAGTTTGTGTTATTATTTATTGTTTATCTACTTCCCGTAAAGGCATCACTATTTTAGTCGGATAGGGTCTAAAAAGCCGGGCTAGGTTGTATGAGGGCGTCCACAAAACAAGCCTGGTGTTGCCAGATGGAAAATATCGCAAATGTTTAACCCTCTGCTTTCTTTAACAATTCCTTCGCTGAAAAACCTTGAAAATTGGAATTTATTAGAGTTATCGAGCCGATAAAGTTAGCGACTGATTATGAATGAGTTTTTCTACTGTATTGTCTTTGTTATGATTATGAGGGTATATAAATAGGTAAGGTTAGGTTTATAAAGAACAAGAAGTTTTGTAAATAAGTTAATGAATCACAATCTCGATAATAACAAGGTCCTCCAGTTCCGATCATCATAATTTCAACCGTAGGTCTTCCACTTTTTTTTTGGTCCACCTGTTGGTAGTCTGTTACCGTAGCCTATGAGCGCAATACCAAGGGCATGACGCACGCGTTGCCGACCCCAAACCCCCCTAAAGAGCTCTGGTAACCTTACTCACCGCAGGAACACAACACTATTCCACTGCTGAACATAGGCCTTTATCTCCTATAGATTTCCAGAGCAACCGATCTTGTGCGGCCTGCATCCAACGGAAAGACGACCTAAAAGGTTGCTGGGAGCATGCCTGTAATAACTACTACCCTGCGCTACCCTGGGGCCGTACTACCCTGCACTTTCTGATGCGTGACTCTAGAACATTTCTGCCCCAACGACCTTCGGTTCTCTGAGCTATGTGCCCCGCCCAGTCCCACTTCAACTTGCTCTCTTAAAATCATCTGAGCTGTGTCGGTGAGTTAAGTCAGTGGTGGATTTACGAGCAGGCTGAGTAGGCGGCTAATATGGCAAATATACATTTTATTTAGGAGTCTTTATAGAAATCAAATTTTCTGTAAGTCGGTTTTCTGATGTCTTGTAGAAAGAAGTCTACAAGACATCTTCCCGATGATTTTTCCCTCATTCCTTTCATTGCAAGTGCATTGAATGGTACCGCAAATTTCTATATCTATTCTATGGTAAAACAAAAATAACTAAGTGCGGCAAAAATTGAATAGCCTATGCCTACATGGGAAATGTGTTAATCCGCCACTGAGCTTAGTTTATCTTCAGATCTCATTTCTCATTCGATCTCTTACTTCTCTTCGAATTATAATTCCCCAGATTCCTGTTACAACTGAAATATTCAGAGATTAAACCTATTACAAGTTCGCTACTCAAACTACTGAGCTTAAAGTTTTTGTGAATTTTACAAGCAAGATTAACGGAACTCCGAAGAAAGTTTCTTGTTAGTTAATTAATTAAATTGCCTGACGAACAGGAATTTTCAAAGATGTTTTCGCTGCTATGATTTCATGTACCTACCATAATACCTACTAGGTGATGAAATACCTATTTGGCGGGTGTTGTGCCTATCTTCTTATAAATAAATAGTTCTAATACTTTATTTACAGAAAGAAACTTAAAACTAATACTAGTTAATATTTAAAAAAAAACAAAAAACAGTTGAGCCATCTAAAGACCGTTACAAACGATCTATAGCTCAACTGATCCAGATCACTACCAGTCGGAAGCGTCCCCAAGACGCTGGCGGAATTGCCACGCTGGATGGCAATGCTAATTCGCTCGGCCAAATAAGAGCCAGCTCTCGGGTCACGCGTCGCTTATAAATTATATATTATATTATCTTATAAATTACTTTGTTTTACATACTGATTTTAACAATCCGACATCTGTAAGATTTCAAACATGAAAAAAAGTTTAGGATAGGTATTGCTAAAACTGTTAAAATTACATATTTATTTGAAGAACGAAAACTGAAGCTAACACAAGTATTATGAGGCCGTTGCAAATATTCTATCGATAGCTCAAATGATCCAGATCACTATCTGTCGGAAGCGGCCCCAAGACGCTGGTGGGAATTGCCACCCTGGATGGGAATGCTGATCCGTTGCTCCAAATAGGATCCAGCTCTCGGTTCACGCGTCTGATATTGATATTGTTTTGAAAACCCGGAGGGCTCAGCTTTCCAACGGACCCAGTGTCTCACGCTCTAAAGGGCTAAAATTATGTAAGTCCTATCGATATTTGCTCCTTTCGAGATCCTCTGCCGAACCTGCTGACGCACCTGCCTTAATTGATGTGAGCGCGCTAGTGCACCATAGGCTTTACCCTTCTTTTAAGGGACCAAAGTCATACCGTCAGGCCGCTTACCAACATCACGTAGCAGAACATTCGGTTCAAGAATGGCTGGGACGTTGATGCTAGAAAGACTACGCAGATTTTCACGTATAATATTACACTTTAGCAATACCAAAGCTTTGTTTTCGTATTCTGCATCGAAAACTCAACAAAATAAGGTTCTATTTACATTGGAAGTGGAAGTTGTTAGTTTAGCGTCAAGGGCCCTCGATGTTGCCAACAACAAATGACATGGAGTGATTCAGCCACAGAATTCCTCACTTCAACTCTATTGTAACGATCTATTTTTATAGGATTTTGTTTTCGACGTGCATTATAACCGTTCATTTTCACGTGCAAATAATTTTGTGTGATATAAACAAAATTCTAAAGCTGTTGGGATGACAAGGAGTGACATGTTTGGTTATGACAACGTTTGTCAGCTCAGTTTATCAGTAATTCATGCTATAATAATTTTATTATATGGTAGTTTTTTATGAGTACACTTTTTCCGGTAGTTAGTTACTGCCAACTGGCAGTAACTAACTACCGGAAAAAGTGTACTTTTATGGAAGCGTATCAAGAATCTCGATATCGAAAATCCGGGAGTTTCTGTTTTTGAAAAAAAACTGAGTCTCAGTTTTTTTTTTTATTCATCCAAAATAGGATGAACGATATATTGCGAAACTATCTACATAATATAACCTCCCTTACTTTATGTAAAAACATAGAGCAAAATAATAAATAACTAAGTATACAAGTTGATTCATAACATGTCGCCATGTTCATGTTCACCATCCCGAAAGGGGGTTATTCTATCCACGAAAAGAAATAATATTAGCGAAAAAAAACATCAATATTTTAATTTTTTTTTTTTTTTTCACAAACTTTCTCAAATTAGTTGTTTTTGGTATTTTTATCATCTTTAAAATTAATAACTAAACGTACAAGAAGTTCGGAATCAAGATTGCTTCCTAAAACAGCTGATTTATTGAGTTTGACCAGATTTGACCCCAAAACAGCTGATTTTCGCATAGAGTTTTTACAATGAAAAGTGTCGAATTTCCAAAAGTCTTAGAACAAACTTTATTGCCAATTGGTTGTAGAATAAGCCCCTTTCGTGGTGGAATACATATTATGAATCACCTTGTAGAGCAAAAATAAAGATGTTGTATGTACCTAAATACGATTTCTCCAAAAAAATTCAAATCAGCTGTACGAGAAGTTCGACATCAAGATTGCTACCTGAAACATCACCAACAATTGAGTTTGAACTGATTTGATCTCATAACTGTTTTTTTGCAAAGTGTTTTTCCAGTGAAATATGTTGAATTTCCAAAAAGTCTTACAGCAAACGTAATTACCATTCATGTACCTATAGAATAAGCCCTTTTAGGGATAGTATATTTAATATGAATCACCTTGTACCTCTCTTCAGCCTCTATGTAACAAATACCTAATACATATAAACGCTAGATACTCGCTGATAACACGCTAATCCTCACATAAATCACGGGCTTGTAAATTTACGAGCCCACTGAGCACATACGTACATAAATACGTAAATTATCACGACATGCGCTTAAAAACCAAGCACGTACTCCCCTTAAATCTTGTAGGTGTGATAACGCGCGAATTTTTGTAGCTGTTATTGTGAGAATGTGTTTTAGATTAAAGCTGTCGTGCTGGGGCGCAAGCCTGCTCCGGTCGAGAGGGAATGACCCTTTATGCCATGGTTATTTTGATTGTAATTTAGGCCACAAAATAATCGTAACGCTTTACGCAGAAAACTATTTTCTCCCTAAAAGTTACACCTTTATTGTTTCAAGTAGACACTACAATTTTAAGGTACCTACTTCTTTAAACGTGAATCCTAGCGTCAAATTAAAAATAATGCAGGTTCCTTTTTCGAATTCATATTTTGTTACTGATGATTTTTTTTTTCTTTTAAATATCACCGGCCAGACATGAGTTATTATTATTCAACTCCTCATTCACCTTTCTTCGGCACACAAAGGCCCACGGAACTATGGACGCTATGGATCTAGTATAATGCGTGACATTATGTCCAAAGTATAAAAGACGCCAGAATGTTGGAAATGCTACGCTCATTCAACGTATTTCGGATGTAAAACAAACTGACACCGAATGTAAATACTATTGTTGAGTGTTGTCATCCAAAATGTGGCATAATGGATATCTAATGGGCATTTTGATGAATAGTCGTTTCCGTGACTTCGATCGCTAGGTTTTCGGCATCTTGTTAAGCCTGCTTACGTAGGTATTAAGCTAGAGGGCGGAAAAGCTATCGTATCTTCTATCGTAAATCTATACCTACCTAAGCCACAGAAAATAAAACCCTAGCATACTTTATCAGGTTCTTTAGCGTTCGGTTCTGAAAAAAAACTAATATTTTCTTTTTATTCCGCTAATATTCTCTCTTTTTTTAAAAAAAAAGCCCCTTTCGGAGTATCTGATATGCAATTTTAAATCATATTGAATTAAACTAAATTAGCATTTGGTTATTTCATTTTTACAGTGATACTGATATGATAAGTGATAATAAACACTAAGGGAATACTATAATTTTATAAAAGGCATCATTGCGGCGCTGGAAGTCACAAAGATTTTACACAGACCGGAAATGGCTCGGTAGCTTAGTCGGTTAGAGCATCCCCGTATCTAGAATATTGCGGGTTCAAATCCCGTCTGAGACGAACATTTTTGGGATAATAAATAAATCATGAATCAGCACTATTTCATATTGTTTTTCCTTAGTTTTAGAGAACGTCGTCTTTATCACCAAAATAAATCATATAGCAATTTACGTAGACCTGCGCTTATAAAAGGGTCTATAGTTGTACCTACTAGTACTGACAGATACTGAAGAGCAGCAGGCATTGACCCTTTATGTAGGCGAGTGTACGTCAATATAGATTTTTCGCCGTTTGTGTATTTTATAGGTGTGCATATGCAACATACTGTGTCTGTCCGTTTATTCACGGTGCCACAACACGACACGGTCCTTCGGCCAGCTATGACACATTTGCACCCATAGATAATACATTCGTACCATTTTAAAACGTATACAGTTGGCTTAAGAGCTGTGTAATATTCAGTAAACGCATGAGATTTTGGTATGCACTCGAATACGGATCTCCAGTTTTCGTTACCTAATAGGAAGCCTCCGCGTGAGTTGAAAACGTGGCTATTGTTTTGTGCCTCTTTATGCTAACACTATTGTCATTCCTAAATAATATAAAACACACATTTTTGATGGAAAAACCACACTGAGTCAAGTGACGATTCAGAACAAGGTGAGTTTCAAGGTGCAACCGAATCCGGGATAGACAATATTTGCAGAAGCACCAAGGCATCGCAGATACAATAGAGCACTTATTCTATTCCAACGGAAATACCCAACTTAATTTAGAACGTACACAATTATTTCAACAAGTATTTGAAAATAAACAATTTTCAGTATGTAGCGCACAAAACCCGCCTCTTTGCTCTGTAGAAACTTTAACATCCGTAACGCAAACAAGTGCAACAAACTCGAATTTATTGTCGGCAAAACAAGTAAATTGTACCTGTTGTCGGATGCGATTTCCTCAAACTTCCTGTACCGACAAAGGTAAATTCACATTCGACACGCCCAAATCAAAATATATTATCGATATCGAGTTATCAATACAGACAAAACTGTTGCCAGTGGAGAAAAAAAGTTGCAACGTTCGCACAATCAATCAAGCGATAAGCCAATAAACCTCAACGATGCGCTTTTGAATTTGGAATTCGATTTTTGAATTGACGCATTGTTGTCTATGGCCGGCGGCGCGCGAATCTGCCCTGTCGAATTGCACAATGAGAGGCCAACCGGAAGCTAACAGTGTCTTGTTGAATGGGTCGCAGGAACTATTGAGGTCGGTGGATGTGGAGGCATTGATGTACGGTCAGCAAAAGCTTGGTGACGTGATTGTATTGCGTCAATCGCCGGAGCCTTTGTCGATGCTACGGGCTGTCTTAGTGAGTTTTTGGATATTCTGTGCGTCTACGCCTCCGAGTCTCAGCAAACATTTTTTTGTTAAATTATGCATATTTTTGTAGGTACTAGGTAAAATCACATTAACCAAGGATGATTCTCCTGACTTTTAATTTTCATGCCAACCCTACACATCTGACATCAATAGAAGATCCGATACAAAAAAAATATTGTCTAACAATACAACGCCCCCCATTCACTCTGAATCGACATTGTGTTCGAAGTTTAAAAAAATCTGGGGTCGCCTATGTAAAAAAAACTCGGGGCTGCCATAAAATTAAACTTAATAAAAGGTGAAAATAAAATATGTATTACACGGGTATCATGTTGTTAGCCCCCGTTTAGTCCTGAATGGCCTTTTTGATGGTCCGTTTGACTTGCGCTTTGTATGAAATTGAGCGTGAAATATAAAGAGATTTATTGATAGGAATGACGCTGATGGTTTTACTAATTGCAAAGGCTTGGCTTGTTTAATAGTTTGATAGTATAATTATTAATAATCACTTTTAGCAAAACGTATTCAACGGACGTATTCAAACAAAAGTTTGTAGAATTTCAATTTGTAAACTCTACATAATTTGGTATGCCTAGGTGATTTAGAGTATGATATTATTCCGAATAGGTTTTATTGTACACCTACACCTAAAAGGCAATAAAGTTTGATAATAAAAACTATGTTATTACATAGATTTTACTATCAATTATATAATAGGTATCAATCTTGATTATTCGTAGATATGTTTATTATTTAGATGATACAACGACCAAAATTAGATGGCATGAAATAAAATACTTAGTTTTTATTTCGCATTTTTTTTCTTTGTTTATATAGCTATTTGTGGTAGTAGATATATTAGTTATGGAACACGATGTATAAGCAAATTAAAATAAGAGTTTTGCTTATTGTTTTTTAAATGTTTAATGACCTTTATAGTACCTTTGCCTTTAAAACTGCACCCAAATTACGACCTACCTAACTTAGAAAGTTCACTTTCACAAAATTGGGATTAAACCGAGTCACCAATTTTCGATCGATTCATAAAGAAAATTCGCTGTCATTTTGAACTTTATTGCTCAGAAAATATGGGTTACTGGCTGCGTTTTTGGGTGTAAAAAGTTCTTGGACATTACTTTCTTTGCATCGTCGGGTGAAGCAAAGCCGGTTGGTACTAATTAGTGTTAATCAAATAACGTCTTCGGCTTTAAAACTAGCTGTTTTGTACTAATGAGATTCTTGAGTTAGCTCATCAGAAGTTTTTAAGTTTATTTAAGATTTTTTCTTAAGGAAATGTGATTTTTCACTTAAGTAAGAAAGACCACCGGTTGTCCCGGCTGAAGAATAGACCCATCCATTTCTACCCGTTGATACCCGTTACCTATAGCTTTATCAGCGCTCGCCAACCTGCGTGCCCAGCGTGGCGACTATGGGCAGAACTTCCCAAATTATTGCCAAGCAGGGCGCACAAGAGCGGTAGCTTTGGAGGGCTATTGGGGAGGTCGTCTTTGGAAAGCCGTGTTTAAACGGAATGCGATATTTAAAATTTATTTGAAAACGATCCTTACGTCTTTTGAATAAAGTTATTTTTTTTTACTTTTAGGAGCTTGCAATATATCGCACACCCTCAAATGTCAAACTCAAAATTGATTTTAAGGCTCTTTTTGAAACTAGTTTTTATGACATATCGGGGACATATTGCATATCATAAGAATAGGCTTAACGCAGATTTCAACATGAATTCCTGAAAACTGAAGCTTATCTGCAACCATCGAACTAAACCAAAGGGTCTTGTTACATAGTATTTGCCGTTACATTTAACCGCAGCAGGCATTAATTTATTTACGGCTTTACAAGTTCGACCAAGGTTCGGACTGTTAGTTTAGGGTATCTTAAACAAACCAGCACATTCTGATAAGACGGTATCAGACGGCAGAAGATGCCAGAAAGCATTGAGAAGGCGTCAACAAAAGACGACCTCAGGTGCGGGTTCGATCCGGCGGTTCAAATATTTGCATCTGCGATCTGCAATGTTCTGGGTACCTAGTTTCTGATACTCACGAAATAGATCGTAACACCATCATACCATCAGGTATGGTGATTGCCTAAGGAAATAAGCTGTCTTATATCCAGGTTCCTTGCTAGTGAAGCTCTGGGTAGCCACTACTTTATTCTGTTGGCCTTGTTACAGATGAGTAGCATAAACCTACGAAAAAAATGATCAGCGTGTGTCGACGCATATAATTCTGAAACAGAGAACAGGAAATCACGTAACCTTATCAAACACTGGTGCAAATGCCGTCAAAAGCGAATTAAAGAATTACAGTACAATGCGTCGAGATAGCTGACAGATGTTATACATACACATTCCTACATACACATTACAGATTGGGCGTATTTACAGCTTGTAATATAGAAGGCATTTTGTTCACGGCGCCGCGGGTGATGGGCTTGCAAAAGCTAGCCGTGTTGGTTGCCAGGTTCTTCTAGGCTTGGTCGCGAGGAACAGGCGTATCTTCACCTAGTTTCTAAGTAGTTTTAAATGATCCTAGTGATTTTATTGAAATTAACTCATTTTGATTTCATTTGATTTGACTTGTCCGCGTCCTAAAAACTCCTACTACGTAATAGCATTTATGGAAATATGACGCAATCGGTAGGAATTGCCTAAGCACAATTTCAGAAATAGATTTTTTACAGAATCTACGTATTAAGTGTCTGTTAGCGTGGTACATCGTGCTCAACACACTACTCTACCAAGTAGGACTTCTAGAAAAGCTTGCTAAGTCATCATCAGCCTGCAGAAATGTATTGTTGAACATAGGCCTCCCTCAAAGAGTGCCACGAAGAACGGTCTTGAGCCCTCTCCCTTCACCGATTTCCCACGCGCCGTCCATAGTCTTAATCATATCATTTATTCACCTTTGGAACACTGGGAACACTTGGTTTCGTTATTTACATCAAATTTTAGCGGCTGGACATAGGCCTTGTCAATATGTTGTAATCAAGTAATCATAATTGCCAATATAACATGTCATTATACCTACATTTATCCGAATCAAATATTTAATATTTGTCTGTAGTATGTATTTACCTCACAAACGTATATAACAGTCAATGTTTACTAGCAAAATAATTTCTTAGACGCGACTTATTAATGAAGATTTACCGATTCTGATAATATGAACAGTAGCTATAATTGGCCTTACAAATATATAGATACAAGGTGATTCATAATATGTATCTATGCTATTCCGAAAAGGGCTTATTCTAGATAAAGGCAATAAAGTTTGTTCTAAAGCTTTAGGAAATTCAATTTTTTTATTGAAAAATCACTATGTAACAATCAGCTGTTTTAGAGTCAAATCAGTTCAAACTCATGTATACAGCTGGTAACAATCTTCATGTTGAATTATTCGTCCATTTAATTAGCTAAAAAGATGATAAAAACAGTTTGGGAAACACACCGTTAAAAATATAGGTATCGAAAGTATTAGAGGAGGTAAATTAATCATTACAGTAATTGCAAGAAAAATAAGTCAGTTTTAAAAACGTAGTGGTTTTATAAATGAGCCGTCGTGAGGTAAGGTCGCTTTTTGGTCATTATTTGATGTCATAATACAGGCAGAACCGGTCTGCACGACCATACTGATCTTTCACAGCAAGTTCGTCTCTGTTTATTTTCCGTGATTTTCCACAACGCACAGTCCATGGATATTCCAAGATGGCCGACGGCTCTAACGATTTCAGCAAACATAATTATTGAAAGTCGCACGTCTGTTTGTTAGCTCAGCTCATTGGTCAATCGTACTGACAGTATTGTCACTTGTATTTAGTATTGTGGAATGTACATTTTATAAGTATTTCGACATTGTAAACTGACATGATTTTTGTGGGTTTAGAATGAGTAATAGTCAATATTTTTCTTTATATTCTGATAGCAGTGCGTTTATTTGAATAAGCAGCTGGTTGATGATAAAATAGGCAATTGCCTAGTTAAAAGCGACCTGTTGCGAGTAAGAAAAATGCAAATTAAATGGTATTAAATGGTAGCTTTTATCTTCTGCGTACGTGGGTAATTAAATTGCTTATGTTTTTTTTAGGAATCTTTTGTTACGTGTTGTATTACGTGTTCAAACGGCATGCGATATGTCCTTGATATGTCACATAAAATCCGTTTAGAAATGATCCTTACCACTACTGAACAAAGTCAGTTTTGAGTTATTAGGGTATTGCAAAATAGCTTCAGAAGATATTGCTCGCCGTTTGAGTCGGTATCATCATAGGTCCATGAAGATGTCCAATTCAAAGATAGTGTACACAGTGTTTATTAGATTGAAAAAAAAAAGAAACAAAAAATACATAGAAATACCATTCATACGGTTCTTTTCTTTTTTCCATTCTACACTGTATCTTTTTTATTATCTGCTTTCAATAGTGATTTATGCATATTTCCTCCAAAATAAAGCTAAAGTAGGTGCGTCCATTCCGGTTTTTCCATCTCCATTTGACTTTTTTATCGAGAACACGTGTAAATTGATACAAGAGACACTAATGCAAGACATTTGGACGCCGCGATCGTTTACATGTGTATCGCTAAACACACAGGTCTTGTGCCTTACGAATCTGAGGGCACTAATTGGTAATGCAAATACAAGAGTTGCGTTTTTGGATGGTGTGCTTCACGAACATTCCAGTTACTGGCTTAAGCAAGTAGGTAACACGTACAAGATGGTTTATTGGGCTCGGATTGATGAAGATAGTTCATAGTTATTTATTCCATAAAACAAGTCATTGTATGCGGAAATTATAAAATACACAACATATACAAAACAAATCCGTAATAAGTGAAGAAAAAAGGTCGTCTATAAAAGGATCCATACATTTCACAATTTTTAAAATGATGCTCAGCTGTTTTAGGTAGCCATCTTGATCTCGAACTTTAGCTAGTTATTGAAGAGATAAGAAAACAAAAAGCTGATTTAAGAAAGTACGCGAAAACATTTTGAAAATTCAGATTTTTATTCGAATAGTAGGTAGTAGGTCCGTGATAGTATACTAGTTTGTACAGAACACTAGTAAAATATTCTGATGTTACTAAAGATAATATCGCAAATTTACCCTGATAAAACCCTGCTCTACCTACGCTTGTCAAGGGAAGCTCTAATTTTATAGCACAGCCCAAACCCCGACCTAAATGAACTAACTAAAACATCACTATCCTAAACACAACCAGTTACGTGCCATCGTTTATTGGGCAGTAAAACTACCCGCCCTAAGCGTGAACGCGTCTTATCGCTGTAAGCAAACGAGGCACCGAAGGGTAAAATACCTACATACTGTAGGGTCATTCACAGTGGAGTCGATAATTTTGAGACTCCCGATCATCTTATTAACACGATAATATACAAGCGGGTTACATAATAGGTAAAAGCCATGTTGCCCTAGTGAGAGGTACCCCGAGTTGCGATCCGAAGATCGTGGGTTTCGAACCCGGTCGTACACCAATGACTTTTTGTTAATGTCGTACATCAAAAAAATTATATTCGAACTAACACGTGCTCAGAATGGTGAAGGAAAACATCGTGAGGAAACCCGTAACTCAGTCAGCTCAACATGTATTGGCCATGTCTTTCCTGCGGATAAGGTTGACTAGGCTGAGAGTAGGTATGGTGTAGGCGCTGGGCAAGTGACGACCTCATTATTACCAATGAGACCGCGAGAGACTTTAAAACCTTTAAGGACGTAGCGCGCAAGACTTAGAAACCGTCATCATTCCAACCTTAAAAAAGTCCACTGCTAAACATCAGCCTTCTCCACAGATTTGTCCCCAGAGCGACTTCCTATCATGTGGGAGGAAATTGCCCATCCCACGCTGGGCACGCGGGTTGGTGAGTGCAGTTAGAGCTATTGTTGTTAAAATAGAGGACGCTGCTGCCCATCTTTTCTCCCTTAGTCGGCCTATACGACATCCACGGGTAGGAGATATGGAGGGGTCTATTCCTCAGCCGCGGCCACTACAGGCAAACGGAAACATCTTACGTTTAAATAAATTTTAGTTTTAAAACAAGACCTACGCTAAAAGCATTTTTAGAGGTTGTTAATATCTCAGTACATTTTGCGAATTTAAAACAAACACGGGCACGTCATCCACACAGATTATCAGTTTCAGAGACAAATTACACAAGAGAGTGTTACTGATGGCACCTAGGGATGGGCTAGCAGTGCATCGATAAAACTGGCTTGCAACCTGACTTAGGGATGGGCTGACGATGTTTTATATCGATGAAACAAGCCTGAAGAAAAAAATATCAGATATAGGCGATGTGTACTGTACCTTTAGCTTAAATACCTACCTGAATAATAATACCTAATAAATTGAAATTTAGCATAGGTACTGTAGATTCTATACCACTAAGCTCAGGCCGATTTATTTTCCTTATCTGCATTAAGCTTAATATTAATTATTAAGCTTTTAGGACCAAAATCCCTAGACAATGGCGTCGATTCTGATGTTGCATTTTCCTAAAGTAAATTAATTTGACAGCTCTAAAAAAATCTGTTCTTTTGTATGTATGATAGAATGAACAAGGACGGTGATAATTTTTGGAGCTGTCTGAATCGACACCCAATGTTAATCGGACGATTAACATTGGGTGTCGATTCAGACTTATTAGCGTATCTCACAAACAATTATTGGCAAGATAAATTTTATTATCGTTAGGCCTACTCGATTTTCAAGTGCTGTATCGACAAGACCAGCTTTCAGGCGATCATCCCTACCCTCAAATATAAATATTATGTTTATATATTGATAGAGTTGAGCGTATGTCAAACATGGTCGTGTACGGTGCCAATATTAGCTCTAGTTATCGGGCCTGGCAATGTCGTGGTCAAGGTCACAGCTTACTGTCAATATTTTGGGACTAGTTGTACCCGCGCGGTTTCACTCACGAGTAGGTCATACATACTGAATTTATGAATCCCTATATTATCTTTACAACCCCTTAGCCGATTTAACTTATATTCTTACCAATAAATTTTGATAGTACAAACTATTGACCTACTAAATATGCAGTTGGATTGACGACGGTTCGATAGTTATGCTCTAGCAAATATACAAAACATGCAACGCCAATAATTCGTCCAAGTTGTTTATGAGATCTTCGCTCGCTCGATCAAGTAATAGTGCATATTATGTAAAAAATCTATAGTAATATTGTATCATCATCATCATCATTTCAGCCGTCAGACATCCACTGCTGAGCATATGCCTCCCCACAGATTTCCAGAGCTATTATCATGTGAGGGGAATTTGCCCATACTCACTATGGTAGGCATGCCTGTTGGCGAACTGTCGTTGTTAAAATAGGGGACGTTGCTGACCATCCCCTAGCTTTGTCCCTTAGTCGCATCTTACGACATCCACGGGTAGATATGGAGGGGCCTATTCGTCTGTCGGAGACTTTTTGCTTCGACTGTCCAAGTAGGCAGTTCCCAAATGGGAAAGAAATGCAATAATTGCATAAAAATAGTGCATCAAATGGCCATAACCCGTATTGCATGGGACTAATACCTGAAACCAACAGTATTTAGATCAGGTTTTCATTGTACAGTCACGGGGATCGACCCTGGTCCTTTTGAGGTCGTCAATTGACAGGCATATGGTATCTATATATTTACGCACAAGCCACCACTAATTAATATGCAAGGCACCGCCCAATATATTTTCCAATACGCCTCTCAAGCCCCACTGACGATACCTACCAACCTTAACCAATACTAAAATTGCGCAAACATAATCATCATAACGTCCTCATTATTATTCTAAATTTAAAAGAGACCTGTGTAAAACAGGTCTCGGGAAAACAAACTCTTGCGCAGCGCAAAGCAAACATGGCGGGTGATAACAGCCGCCATGTTGGCGGATTGAGGTTACCTACACGCTTCGAAATTCTAATTATATTGTTGTCATTTGAATGTGTTGCTGGGTTTTAATCACGTGGGTGTATACTTTATTACATATGCCAGAATTTTATGAGACATGGTGCTACCATACCTCGTACCATTAACTTAGCTATTTTGTTTAGGCCATGACTTTGACAGTCTCAAAATGGGACCCTACCACGTCGACCTATTGCCATTCACCCGCGTCAGCACTAATTTCCACGAATTTGAACCATAAATCTTTGAGACTGTCAATTTACGTCACCGCCTAAACAAAATCGCAAAGTTTATGTTACAGGGTAAGGATCTATATAGGCACTTTTTATGCTACCACGCCTCAAATTAATCATAAGAAGAAAAAGCATCAGCAGGGGTATTTTACAACATCGGAAAGAATCCGATCTAAAACGTCAGCTTGTTTCAACCTAGCTCTAAACAAGAGGTCAACACATCGGTGATGTTCATTCCGAATTGGTATTAGAGCTTACTTACTAGTAGGCTGGGTTGGTTGGTTGGAGCTGGGTTGAGAAAAGCTGACATATCCTATCTGAATTATTTCCGATGTTTAAAAATGTCCCTGCAGATAGACTCATTTTATCCTACTACCGTAAGAATTAAACTGTTGGTAGAACAAAGATAGGTGCTATGTGGTATATGCAGGTAGGCAAATAATGAGTATGTTTCTCTTAGTAGGTAATCTTTATACGAAAGGAAGACAAGAATAAACGTGTAGGTAAATCTTGCCAAAGCAAGGTTTTCTTTAGCAACAATACTGTCATAAAACAAACATTATCGTCTTGCGAAATCATTTGCAAAGCGTATATGCAAAACAGATACCAGAACGCAATTAAAGCTACAGATAAAAGTGATAAAACAGTTGTTTGGAACAAAAACAGGCTAATCCCACACTACGGAGACAAGACAAATTTGCTATGCCAACAATCAACCGGCACCTAGCGAAGGGGCTGTTTGCACGATGACAGTGCAAGTCGGGACAACTGTGTGATATTACGCACCGATCCTGAATTGCGGAATTCTCTAGAGATCAGAGCTTAGAGCTCTGGTGCTAAGAACAGCTTATTCTGCTTTTTGCACCATAGTTTTTTTTCAACCTCACTCGTAAGCATCATACAAGTATTTTTTATAAAATACGAATCAGTGCCTTTTTCTTTGTTTAATAATTAATTTATCAGTTCAGGGCCTACTAAAATACTGAGCTCTCTAAGCACTATACTCGTGTTAAACAGATTTAAACAGACACACAGTACAAAATCCTTCTGACTTCGTGTGCGCAAGCCTTCGTAGAGTCACCGCCGCTTACACTGCAAATATTTCAACAAAGATATAGGGGGCGCTCAACTCTCCTACTATCCTAGTGTACACAGGGATTTATGCGAAGAAACTAACCCTGGTATTCTAGGCATATTTTTAATCATCGAGAGTGAAATTCCAAAAAAGTATCAATTTTGACAGCCATTTCTATGAAAACAATGCCAGTCTAATGTCAGCGTGAGTGGAGCTGAAACATTTTATCGACTAAGAAAACGTTAAATATTTTTTCACTCAACTCACACTGACATTGTTTTCATAGACATGGCTGTCAAATTTTATTCATTTTTTTTAATTTTACCCTAAAAGTTTAGTTTAGTAATTTTACCCTGCAGAATTACTGATACCTGCCTAGGTTAAAATAAAACAAACCTAAAACAAGTGTTTGTCAATGTTTGCACACATGGTATTGTAGATACGCACGGATGAAATATTGAAATATAATGAAAAAGCAATAAAAACACTGCAATAAAACTTCTTCTTAGCAAACATTGCAAAGAAAATTATTCAAGAGTTCTGTTGGGTGACCTTAGTACCTACCTTAGGTATGTGCGTGGAAGGCCTTTCGAGGATCTATAAAAAGTGATTCATAATCTCTATTATGAATAACTTTTTATACACTTTTTATTTGTTAGTAGAGTCAAAAGCAGGCATCAAAATGAACACCGCTCAACTTAAGATTGTGAAAGTGGGCATTGGCGGGACACATTGCTATAATGAACGCGATCCGCTGCACCAGAGGACCAGAGGAACCCTGGTATGGAGACCTAGAGCGGATATCCGGTGACAAGGCCGACCGCTTAATGAACGGATGAAGCCGTGTTCAAACGATCTGCGATAAGTCAATTCAATTTTATTTCAAAATGATTCTTATATTTACTGAATAAAGTCAATTTGAGTTGGACTTTTAGGCGCTTGCCATATCTTGGAGCTATCAAACAAACTTAAAATTATCTTTATAAAGTAGATGTAAGAACTTTCAGGTGACATATCGCACTCCGTCTGAACACGGCTTGAGATCGCCAGGAATGGATATAGAGATCGTCCCTTCTTTAAAATGTTTATATCCAAGATGAAGAGGTCACCATGACAACGATGATGACCTTCCTAAAATGCTTGCTTGCTTGTCGTGTCACTGATTATTTCTTGGTCATCCTGTATTAGGTCTGAGACCAGGTTTAGGTGTGTAGCCCTGAATAGGGCCTATGACCGTCGGTGAAAGAATGAATGTAAAATAAAATATCCTCAAATAAAATATTGTATATTGTCAATAAAAATTATGTAGTCGCTGTGCAAAAGTCAGGCATGTGTGCAAGAATTATAAGTAGGTACCAAGTAATTGGACGTGCCGCTGACTGCCACATTAAAGACCTTGAGTCACCTAGAGATTTGTGACATCCACTTGGCATAGCGATAGTATTCATAGGTGCATTGTTTAAAAAAAAGTTTGTCCGACGTGCTGAAGAGAGACAAAACAGAGCCATCTACAGCACATGCGCTGTAGATGGCTCTGTAATCGTTTCAACCGAGGTTTTCAAATATTAGTGTTTGGCAAAGAAATGTACCGCGCCGGCTGTCCGTCTGTTTGTCTGACTACCCCAATCAGGTTAGGACAACCGTGTTATGGGATTTTAGGATTTTTCACTATGCAGTTTACTTTTAGGAGGATACCTACGCGGGTGGCGTTTATACCATACAAACCGCACTGTTTCCTCTCTGGATAATGACACTAGAGCAAATATTGTTTTGCCATACAATCTATTATGTACCACTGTAAGCCCCTATGTTGTGTTTTTCACCTTATATTAATTATTATAAGAACTAGTAACCTTCTCAAAAAAATACCAGCTTTACCATCAGACGTCAAGCGAACAAATTCGACAAATATAAAAAAAAAGGAAAACATACAGGCATCATAGCCAAAGCCTTTCTTAGTACTACTCTTGAATCCAGATTTGGAGGAGAACACAGGGGAATATGAAATAGCGATTTCGTTTGTTATAATCAGCCTGTAAAAGTCCACTGTTTGACATAAGCCTCCCGGAAATAGTTCCATGATGAAAGGTTTCTCATGAGGAAAGAGCCTTTTAATTTTTTGCCTTCTTTTTATTACTTTACAAAAACTAAAAACCGACTTCAAATTCCTGAATATTTACAAGATCAATATCAACCTCTTATTTTTGTTATCAACCTCTTTGCGTTTTGCTTACCTACTGAGGATGACACTGTCCACCTAAACTTTCGAATAAAAAACAAAAGTAAGTATGACATCCATTCATCATCAATAATAAGTAATAACTCTTACGGTACTGACTGACTGACTGTCAATCAAACTTAGTGGTTTTATTCTATTTGAAAATCAACGCAGAGCCTAACCAAAATCCTAAGAGTATGAAATTTGTAGGGTAGCGTAACGTATGGGTGCACAGAAAGGAATTCCAGACACACAACCCCTAAGTTTAAAGTTTATGTAAAAATAGCAGCAACCGAACGAAGTCGCGGGAATTATCATACCATACCACAGTCGACAAAAAAAAATCGTTATTTCAAGAGATGATGACGTTTTTTTAAGTTTTACGGGACAAGTTGCAATCCCTCAGGAATTAAATTAAAATGGGACCACCCCGGGATATCTCTATACTCTCTATATATCTATACACCAGCGAAAGGATCATCAAAATCGGGTTACAATTGGCGGAGATATCGAGTAACAAACACACAAAAAAAAAAATTATAATACAGCCGACTTGAGAACCTCCTCCTTTTGGAAGTCGGTTAATAAAATAGGCTCACTTTTAGTGGCCTAGTCAAAGTCAAAGTCAAAAGGCGTTTATTTCAATAAAATCACTAGGATCACTTTAAAAGGTCTTCGAAACAAGGTGAAGCTATGCCTGTTCTTCGCGACCAAGCCTAGGCGAATCAGGCAACAAACACGGCTAGTTCCCGGACTTTCGATTCCGTTCGAACCAGGTAGTGTAACAATTCGAATAATTTAAGTTTGCATTAGATCAGCCCCTAATTGATAACCTCCTCCTTTATGAAGTCCTTTAGGAAAATGCAGGCTGACCTTCTTTTAATGAAATAAAAGATATTTCCGAGAATAATTCTTGGCAAAGTTACAAATCAAATCAATCAGTAATTTAAATATTTCGAAGATGAAAATTCAATGGCCGAATACGTCTAAACGCCATCTTCATTCGCTTTTTGACTACTGGTTAAGAATTTTAATTTGAGATAAAAACTTTTTGCTTGGATACGTAATGGAAACTTACAGTTGGAATCGAAGCTTCGGACGAAAAAGTTTTGAACGAAACCTCTTTGGTAAGATTCGTGAGATTTGGGGAAGAACCTTTACCTTATTACCTACCAACAGTTATCGGATCTCTATGATAAATTTGATACAATAAAGAAATTGCACTTCTGGCTCCGCAACAACCATTGGGTTGGACCATAACCCACCATGCTGGTCAAGTGCGACTTGGTGGGCCAGAGCTACCAGACCCTCCTTTGTTGCTGGGCCGGTCCTGACTGGACCTCGACTATGTAACCCTCCCTGAATCGAAGGCTGGTACTGCCCTGCCCTAGTGAGGGCTTAGCTATTTATAAGCTACAATATTATCACGACGTACATTGATATTTTTATCAACAGCTTGAATCGAAAATGTCCCAGATTTAATCAGTTGGCGTCGAGTTAAAAATCGTTTATACGCTACCTGAGCCCTGAGCGAGCGCCGATTGAATTATTAATGCAGCCTCCACAAACCGAGCGGGTACATATTTACTCGTCGCGTAAATAGATGCGCACACAGCGAACACGCGTTTTATGTGCAGTCTAAGGTGGAATTCCAGAACTAGCAGGTTTAAGGCGTGTTCAAATGGCTCGTACACTAGTGGTTCGCCCCGAACTCGCGAAGTCCGGCAAAATTTGGTGCTTCGATGATGGTTGTGGCACCTAAACTTTGAAAATCGCACGTTTAGCATGTTCTTTATAACCAATCTTACCTGAATAGGCGTACACTAAAGCCATAATAGTAATTTATTGATAACTAACCTGAAATTTCAGCATATTTTCAATTTAACTAGCAAAGTACGCTACTTTTTTTGTTGTGTTCTAAACGTTTTCAAGCTTTTAAATAAATAGGTAAAGCTGGTAATAAAGATAGAAAGAAAGAAAATACATATATTATGGACACACAAGCACAGCACAAATTAATAAAAATAGACACAAGGTACAGGTTACAATACAAAAGGTAGGGAGGAAACAAAACAAAAGTAGGTAGGAAGTAACAAAACTAGGGTATTCATTAGTCCGTGCCGAGGTGCATGCATGAGCCAAAAAAGGTTCCATCTTGTAACGGTCCACCTTCGTGTCTCCTTACATTCACAAATAAAGATTACTAATAATCGATTTTACTAATAAGATTTGCATTAGAAACTAGTAATTAATCGAGAAGCATCGCATTTTGAATTTAGCACAATTATTGATTGAACATCTAGATCCGTTCAAGACATTGACTAAATTAGTCAACACAATAGAAATATATCGATTAAACTTTAGAACAAGTAATATGAAACCTCAATTAAAATATGTCGTGTAATATCAAATCGTATAACTATTAAAATAAACTCCATTAATAAGAATAGTAAAATTAAGTATATTTATTGAACATCAATGTTGATTCATTCAATCAAATAATTGCTGGAAATAATAGTACTTAAATGTTTTATCAAAATGAACTTTAACGTTGTAGTATTAGGAGCCACATATTTGCGTGGGAAGGTAGATGGCGCTGCTAGTAGAACAATAGCAGGTTGGCGGCAAAAACTAAGGTGAATTAAGAAAATATTTATTATCTGTGCTAAAATGCTCAAACACTTCGCGCATGCGCAGTGGGAAAATAAATTACGTCATAGGAATAAGGTTTGAATTCGAGCAAATAATTCAAATTCATCAAGATCTCGTCAAATTTCAATCAAATTCTGCGTTTCTCACACTGTACTTGTGCTAAAGGGAAAAACACATTATGTCAATGGAATAAGGTTGTAAACTGAGCAAATATTTTATTCCTCAACATTCCTTCAGTCTTCCAAGTAGGATCTTTTGAATTGAGAATTTGAATTTGGAGTGAGTCAAGAATGCCAAGGGAGAAGAAGATTTACAACATAGAAAATAGGAAAGGATTTTGAACTAGCCTGAATTCGTAGAAATTTCTAGAACAATCAGGCTATATAAGCCTCGTCAGGATTAAGATCATGATCATTCGATTACGAGATTTCTATCCAGAAGGCGAAGCTCTGCCGGTTTGATTTTTGAACAAAGCTTTGGGGGGTTTGATATTTCGTGTTCATGTTTTTGTTTGGGATTGTGTAAAATATTATGAGCTTTCGTCGTCTGAAGGAAATTATTAGGAGCTAGGGCATTCCCGTAACTAAACCCAGTCCGGTCACTGGTCGCAAGCGGAGTTGCTACCTTGCGGTGTTATACCCAGCTTGTGTCCTCATATTAGCTAGGAAGGTGATAATCTTTGTAGCGGACCACCAATCGATTTTGGCCATTAACTTGGCGTCGATATGCTACCTGGAAAGTGCGTCCTTTGAACTCTAAACAGGAGGGCACCGTCGAAGTGGAGCCCGCGCCTGTATGGGCACCTGAGCTTAGGATTCTTAGTCCGCTTGTCCAGTCTTATTTATATATTTATTTGTACACATGTTTATCCCCTGTTAGGCTGAGATCTGCCCCCCAGTCCAATAGCAGATCTTGGCAAGCACACGGTTATAGGGTAGGACAAAGTCGGGATTTACCACCCGCACTCATTCAATTAGCTAGTTAGGTGACTGACATTGCACTCCGTCAGTCTACTCACACAATTACAAGTAAATGTGGAGTCGGTCTCCTAGTTTGGATGGTAGAATCTAGCTAGAATAGGGCCTCTTAGGTACTCATACATTCAATTAGTTTCAATTAGGATGCTGGGTTCTAAAGGCTGATGAAGGAAAGGATACCAAACTACTATAATTAAAACTCAAAAACTAAATAAACAAGAAACTTAGTTTAATCTAAATCAATTCATCATAGGAGTGGCTAAGTAATTGAGGAATAACATTAATTTCATTAATATCTGGTTGGTAGGTTGAGTTATTATCATCAGTTATTCCTAACCTAACCAAATATATTACAAAAGAGACAAAACTATAAAATAGCAATTTATAATACAGTAAAGTACGCAATTGGGTTGTAAACTCTGCTGGCATTCATACAATATTGAATATTTACTTGAATAAATTAAGAGTTTTATTTATGGCTTTATTGAGACTAAACATTAATTGAGCAAAGGTCTATACTGATTTACTTAGTCTGATTCAGGACCGGTAGGGTCCTTAGCTACCTCTGTAACGGAAATCACAGAGAGGACTATAATGGTCCTAAGCTTTCCCCTGAACTGTAAAAGAAAAGTCAGAGTGGGCCGAAAGTGCCCTAAGCTTCATCCTCTGTAAATAACTGTGAACAGAGAGGCTATCTACAGAATTAAGACTATGCAAATCATGTTTGTTACCTAAGTAATTTCTACTTGAAAGATTGAAATCTTTAATCACAACCTTTGGCCGGATGTGCCTATAACAGTTGTTTCATGCAAAATAAATGCAGGTGGAATAACTTCTTCACTAATTGGTTGGAGATATCAATTTACTTGGGAGTAGTCCATGTAGCTTGGAAATAAAGCTTTAAATAGAATTACAAAGAAATTGTACTAAATTGTACCTTTAGCTATGATGCTAGCAGAGTTAATATACTCTTCAGAATACTAATCAAAATAGACTGATCTATGGCTATGAGAGCTATGTAAAGTATCATCATCATCATCATCATTGCTTAATATAGAGTTAATATACTCTTTAGAATACTGATCAAAATAGACTGATCTATGGCTATGAGAGCTATGTTAAGTATTCATTCACGCGAAATCAGGTGAATATGCTAATTGCATAATATAGAGTTAATATACTCTCCATAATACTGATTATAATAGTCGGATTGATGGCCGTATGAGCTATGTTTTCCTTCACACAAATCCAGGGGAAGAGGATGTTCACAGAATTATAATAAATTAAACTACTAATAATGACAATAGCTACTTTAGGAACTATTAGGTTTTCTAGGTAGCGGTCCGCAGCGGAAGTTAGGGATTCTTGGGTACCGAAGTATTCGGTAGCTTGGAGTTCCGCATGATAACTAGATATGATGGATGAGTATGAAAGTTTTGCTTTGCAAAGAAAAGTAAAGTAGAGATTCCTTGAATGGTTTGACAATGGACGAACATACAAATACTAACTACTTAGCTTTCCTCATAATCTTTTGATGAACAAGGACTGACAAACATACAGATATAAAATCTAGTAAATGTAAAGAACAGCATTCCCTATAAGTGAATAAAATAATCACTTATTACAACGCTGGAAAGAAGTCCAAGTATTGTGATGTTTCTTACAGTCCGCGTGCGGAGGAGGGGCCCGGACCTTTGGCGTTATAATCCCTTTGCTACTTAAATTCAGTATAACCTTTAGTTGAAGTATTTCCAAATATGAAATAATTATATTGATTCCCAACCATATGTACCTCTCATGCCATTCTACAGTTCTAGATTAGAATTAGAGTTTAGAATTATACATCTCATATTAAATTTAGAGTCAGAATGAGTCAAAGTTAAATATAAGTTAGATTCGGAATGGGTTAAGAATATAGATGTAGGTTAGTTAGATAAGTTGAATTGTCTATAAAGTCTTTAAAGGATTTGAGTTACTACATTAGTTCACATCTTAGGATCCTACCACTACAACTAGACGATCACTTGGCCATACTACTATCATGACAAGACTATACTTCATACAATGCTGTTAGAATAGGCGATATCTTTATCTTTAGGGGGGGGTCGTTACAATCTCAGCATTGATGCCGCACACGAAGTGTAGCGGCGCTGGTTTTCAGATGGAACCCTTTACGGCGACCTCACGATCGCAGTGTGCTTTATTGCTCGCGTTCTTCAGTCGAGTCAATAAAGCTTGTTCTGACCACAAACTAGTTAAAAACATGACTGTTGAGTCCTAGCCGATCATTTGCTCTATAAAATATCCTCTACACCGCCTCTACGAAAACGTAGCACTTGTCTATCTACGAAACACATTTTCTCTATAGATTTTTGTGGTTCACAACAGAGTTGCGAAAAAGGAAAAAACCTCGTACTCGACTGGTTGTGAAACTTGGTACGCACACTAAATGGTTATTTTCTTAGTACGAGCAAAGACTGTATACATATATAGTAGATATAAGTAGAAAAATTATATTGTCTTTGGTACGAGTAATGTAGATAGAAATAGATAAAACTTTATTGATCACCACATTGAAATAATACGAGATTAACAAATTACAAGGCAATACAGTGGCCTTATCGCTAAAAGCGATCTCTACCTGGCAACCTTTGGATGGACTAGACTGAAAAGACTAGAGAAAGGTTTCATTTCGGACGGTTTTTTATGCCGTGGGTCTCTTACGACCGCTGTCAGCGAAATCGGGCTAGGTACACTAGGTAGATAGATAGAAAATTCTTTATTGCACAGGACAAAGACAAGTACATTGGCAAACTTAATGCTGTCAGCATTTCTTCCAGCTAACCTTTGGTGAGGAAACAATGAAGGTACTCTAGAGAAGAGGCAAGATGGCGTGGCTATATGTAGCTTCTGCTGATTCTACTTATGCTATACACGCATGCCTATACACAATCGGCACGTAAAGCCCGTAGTTTTCCCGTTTGCGCGCGCCGTTTGTGTGCGTACATGTGATTGTGTGCGAGGGTTGGTCTTTTGCAACGTGGAGACATTAGGGCTGCTACGTTCAATTTACTTGTAAGTGAGATTTCCTGAATGGCGTCCAAGAACTGGTTATCGGAACGTCGGTCGTCCAGCAGCGAGATGGGCAGACGATATCGCAAGCATCGCGGGCCGCAACTGGATGACGCTTGCACAGGATAGAGGAGAATGGCACATACAAGGGGAGGTCGATACCCAGCAGTGGGTGAAGTCAGGCTGTGGATAATGATGATGATGAAGTGAGATTTCCTCGCTCTAAATTGGAACAGCCCGCCTGGACCTCCGCCTTTCAGATGATCGTTATTTGTTTCACGTGGAGACATAAAGGCTGCTACCTAACCTAACCTAAGAGATTTCCTCGCTCTAAATTGGAGCACCCTACCCGATAGACCGATGACATTTTAAAGATTGCGGGAAGTCGGTGGATGGAAAGGGCTCAAGACCGTTCGTCGTGGAACTCTTTGAGGGAGGCCTATGTCCAGCAGTGGACTTCTACAGGTTGTTGATGATGATGATGAAATTGGAGCAGCCCGCCTGGTTCCTCCGCCTTACAGAAGATCGTAGCTAAATAACAATATTTGTTTCAGACAGTTTTGTGTTCCTGCGGCGAGAAAGGCTACCAGAGGGGAGGGGGGTTCGGGTTCATAGAGCTTCGGCTCTATGAATAGAAGAAAGAAAGAAAACATGTTTTGTGAATGATGTTTGGTTTCTTGCATTTGACGACCTCGGTGGCGTAGCGGAAGAGTGCCCGTATGAGTCGCATGGGGTGCAGGATCGATGCAAATATTTGTCCCGGGTCTGGGTGTTGTGGTACCATGGTACTCGTAGTTTCTGATACCCACGAGGGAATCCTAGTGTAGGGGGCAGGACTATGTGTGTATGTGACTGTTGGGTGTTATTTATTTGTTAATTTGATGAAGATGACAGCCCTAAGACGGGGCCTGGGATCCCAGGGGCCCAAGACTCTCCGTATTTGCAGACTTGAGCAATTAACAGCTCTTTATGAATATTCAACGTGAGTTTTTATATTAATTGATGTGACTTACGCGAAAATGGCTTTTTGTGTGCGGTGACTATACTTATGTGCTTTAGAACTTGGAACTGGTTCTATTTTTGACTGGCCTCATAGCTCAGTTGGTAGTAACTCTGCCTTCTGCGATAGAGGACGCGGGTTCGATTCCCGCACTGGACAAACGCTTGTGACTAACACAGATGTTTGTTCTGTGTCTGGGTGTTAAATATATATCTATTATGTATATCAGTCTCTGGTACCCATAGTACAGGTTATGCCTAGTTTGGGATCAGATGATCAGTTGAATATGTCCGGAAAAAAAAACAACTTTGGTCAACTTTATCATCAACTAGCTTGTGACAACTCTATATACCTATTACCAGTTTTCTCGAAATCGGTTGAGCTGTTACTGCCTGATTCAACTCTAGTTTCATCGAAATCGGTTGAGCCGTTACGGCATAATTGAACCGCAAGTAGCCTAGCAATTACCTTGGTTCACCTTGTAGGTACTTATTATATCCTACATCATCTGAATCCCCTGAATTTTATATGTATGAACATTTTTAAATTCTATGTTTAGAAAAAAGTTAATAATAATGTGTAATAATGGTAAATTTTCATGTTTGTTGTTATTTTTTCTCTCATAACTACTCGTGATCTGAGTAAGGAGCTAACTAGGTACCTAGGTAAGTACTAGTTTATGTTTTGAGATAACTTACATAATTTGGGTTGTCTTATAATTTGAGGTTCTACAAAAGAAGCATCAATCTATTATCATCCACGTATATAGTTAAGAATTTACCGGAACAGAATGCCATGTTTGCCAGCATTCATAATCTTATTCCCGAAATATCACGGTGCTCTGGAAAACCTTGCCAGAGCGAGACGACATGGCGCTGGTTGAGACAACTATACAGGGATGAGACTCGCTCTCACATCCCGAAGGTTCTATGATTCTGGGATATTGGGTTCAGAATTTGAGCTTTGGTGGTTAAAAGTTAGGGTTGAAAATGTGATGTGGAGTCAAGTGTGTGAGCATTGTGCGTGTTGTACTGGCAGAAGAGTGCGGACAACAAATATTGATTCGGCGGAGCCTTGGGGGGTGAGTGGGAGGGAGGGGGGTACTAGGCGCACATAATTTGGACTAATTCCTGACGTGTTTGAACAGGCTCGTCTGGTCATTCGACCGCTGCGGTCGATCAACTTGTCTTTTCTAAACTTTTTAAAAATAACTTAGGATGGTATTTGGATAGGAGTTACAAATGCCACACTTTTCGTGCAAACGTGGACTACATTTGACCGTACTTTCACGGGAGTAGATCATTTCAGATTCTGTCATCGTCATCATCATTTCAGCCGTAGGACGTCTACTGCTGAACATAGGCCCCTCCCATAGATTTCTAGAGCTACCGTTCTTGTGCGGCCTGCACCCGACAACCTTTATTAGGTTTTATACATTTATACACACTAAAAAAATTAAAATATACCTGCCTATAACATAAGTGAGATGTAAGTAGGTACCTACCTAATTGAATATTAATTGTAAATAATAATTGGGTCTACTACCAGGGAAGAAATTATGGGGAAGCAACTTCGGCACTCCTCTTTCCTCATAAAGGGCTATGCAGCATTTGTGTTGTTTATGTTTATAAAAGCAAATACTAAAAATACCTACGTCGGCCGAGGCTTAAATAAATAATAGGAAGGTAGGTTACCTCGAGCGGCTTGAGGTGACTTTTACAAGTCATTTTAACCTTTACGTGTATTTAGTATCTATTTTAGGAATTGAAACTAGTATATACGTCAGAATGATAGCCATATTTCGTATGTCGGTAGGTACTAAATTTGGTATATTATATTCAAAGTCAAAAGGCATTTATTTCAATAAAATCACTAGGATCACTTTGAAACGTCTTAGAAACTAGGTGAAGCTATGCCTGTTCCTCGCGACCAAGCCTAGAAGAATCAGACAACAAACACGGCTTGGTGCCTATCATTTTTTTCGATGATCCTTTTTCACAAAATGGAATTTAAAGCTTCAGTGTGGTGCCGATCGAACTAGGTGAGGCTCAAAAGAAAAGTAATCTAATTATAATCCCTAATAAATAAGAGCTTATAAAAATGTGAAAAAAAAGAAGACAAATGTGAGCTTCAACAAATGATCTAAGGGCAGCACACGCTACACTTGATGAAATATGTACCTAATGCTTCTATAAAATTGAATAATACTTAAAATATGATGCAAGCAAAAACTGTAAAGACACTGCAAAATGGCATTTTAGCTGTCGAGGTGCAGAGCGACTTCAGGCCATGCGGTTTTATCATTTATATAATCATTTAGTTTGTAGTATTCACATGCCCATACTTAAAGTATTTTTCGCCGGGCCCGCGTACTTTTCGCGTGAGCGCGTCTTTAATCCCTCAGCCACACTATGCTCACTCACCCTGGTAATCACTTCCTGTCCTCAGTAAGCAAGCCACTCGTCGAGTGTGTGGCTGCATAACAGGGCAAGACCATTTTTTTAAAAGAAAGATATGACTACACCCGTTCTAAAAGAGCTCACGAGTAATATAACTGGCTAATTAGAATTAAGAGCCATTAGCCAATCGGGCCTAACGTTTCGACGTAACTCCGCCACGCCTACAGAATGAAACAAACTAACCTAACTGTATGCACACACACATCTGCACAGCACACTAATACAATATTCAATGTAAAATGAATTAGGATTCGTACAAATTACACAGTGAACAATATTATACTTGAACCAAAAATGTTTAATTGTAACAACTGATCCTCTTAAGTATTCATATTCAGTAAGGTCAGTAAGGTAATATAAAAAAAAAAGATTCAACTTTTGAGAAATTAAAAGAAAACAAGTTTAAGAGCAATTGCGTTAAAAATAATAAGACTGTGAGAATGTGAATAATCAGAGTGTAGTGTGAGAGGAGTGAAATACACTACACCCTGCTAGTATGTACCTACCCATAACCCTGGTATTCTGAGTAAGTAGGTTAAGTCCCTACCTAATAATGATAACTGTAATTTTATCGAGTCTTTATTTAGCATAAATGTCACTGTCAGTTTCAATTCAACAAAAAGCCATCGGGTATTTTAGCTATGGAAGGTTTCTAAGACGATTATGAAATAGGGGCTATAGGGGGTAATACTTTATAATAATTTATCTTCATGGTTATACGTTCTTATGACAGTGGTATTCATAGTAATAAAATGGGCGCTAAAATCGAATTCAACGAACTTTTTTCTTTATTGTGCCGGGAACTGTGTTGTAGGTAGGCACCACATGTCGGCATTAGCTATAGGTAGGTACCTAGGTAGGTCTCTATCTACATAAGTAAACATGTCGGCATCCGCCGCATTGCTTATCTCACTAAGTAAACGTTGCCGTGTATCTTAAAATATTTCCTTCCATACCCAAGGCGAGAAATTCTTAGAAAACGCTAGTAGAAAAACTTATCTTGGTATTTTTACGCTATTTTGAACTTTATGTGTTGTTATGAAACTAAGGTTAAGGGTAGGTACATACCTTAAACCTAAGCCTAAAACCAACGACACAATGATTTTCTCAAGAATAGGTATCTACAGAACAAACTTTCTGTAAGTAAATAATTTGTGACCTCCGCGGTCAAATAACCTAACCTTTTTTCTACTATAATAAAAAATAACTAATTAAAACTGGATGAACAAAAAAAAACTAAAAAAAAATAAGTTGTTTTCTTCTAAAAAATAGTCTTCCGCTAAGTTAGTGGCCAATGATGTCTACGGTAAACAAAGGTCTAGTTAATTTAGCCTCCTTTTGATTCTAAATTAAATTGTAACTGGCTGAACCAAAAAAAACCACCATTGCAAAAAAATAAAAAGTTGTTTTCTTCTAAAATAGTCTTATCTTCTCGTCGCAGATACCGCAGAGCCTCAAGAAAGTCTACAATCAGTGCGTGTTGCCAGTGATGACTTATGGCACTGAGACTTGGTCGTTAACTATAGGCCTCATATACAAGCTCAAAGTCGCGCAACGGGCTATGGAGAGAGCTATGCTCGGAGTTTCACTACGTGATAAGATCCAAAATGAGGAAATCCGTAGAAGAACCAAGGTCACCGACATAGCTCTCAGAATTAGCAAGTTGAAGTGGCAGTGGGCAGGCCATATAGCTCGCAGAACCGATAACCGTTGGGGAGTAAAGGTTATCAAATGGCGACCACGAACCGGGCGACGCAGTGTTGGAAGGTCCCCCACCCGATGGACCGATGACATTCTAAAGGTTGCGGGAAGTCGGTGGATGGAAAGGGCTCAAGACCGTTCGTCGTGGAACTCTTTGGGGGAGGCCTATGTCCAGCAGTGGACTTCTACAGGTTGCTGATGATGATGATGTCTGATAATGGCCAGTGCTGTCAGTTGATCTAAAAAAGGTCAAGGATTTAATAGTAAGTAGATATAACCTTAAGTTATTTCTTATTGCTTTTTTTTAGTCTACTTACCGACTAACAGCTCAAGCGCAAATAATTCAAGATAGTGTTACGCATAAGATACCTACCTACGTTCATCATCATCATTTCACCCGTACGACGTCCACTGCTGAACATGGCCTCCACCACAGACAGAGTGAATTCCTTATCATGCGGGGGGATTTGCCCATACTCACCACGCTGGGCATGCGGGTTGGCGAGCGCAGTTAGAGCTATCGTTGTTTAAATGAGGGACGCTGCTGCCCATCCCCTAGCTTTTTTCCCTTAGTCACCTCTTACGACATCCGCAGATAGGTAGATATGGAGGGGCCTATTCTTCAGCCGGGGCCACCAGGGCCACCTAGTTAATAAAAGTCAATGCTTGAAATCTTATTATACCTAGAATATAATTTTGATTGGTTAAACTTGACATTTATTAAAGTATCGTAAGCGTAACGATATCGTGAATTAGGGATTCGTGCTCGAACCATAGTTCGCAAATCTTCCAAAATCACAACAATAACAATTTGCCAGCAAATAAAGCGGTGTTCAATAAACGTCAAACGAATTCATGGGTTGGTGCATAATCGCACATTTGGCCGGGGGCCCTACATCTTCCGGCCCCTATAGAGGATCATCCCAATCTTACCAGATATTAACGCTGGAGGCTATAGGGGCTTTTATATAAAAAAAATATTTATTACAACGTATGGGGCGGGGCTATTTGCAATAGAGTTTTTTATTTTGACGATTATCATTTTTACCGTTCTATTGTAATGTAAAGTTTAGCGTGCTTGAATTTATTTTTGTTCACAATGCTCATATAACAATAGCATAATAGGTAGTTTATATTTTCTGCAGAAATAAAGTACCTACTCTTGCTGAGCTAAATATTCTGAATCTCGATATCGGCAAGGTCGGTATACGATGCTCTCGATTTTTTATTTATTTAAATCGAATAGGTGCATAGTTGGATAGCAAACAGCTCGATTCGGATATCGCAATATCCCAGTTTTTAGCTGTTTCTATTTTTAGTTTTGTGCTGGTTGGCTTATTTTTAATCGACATAGCCAATCTTACTAATGAATGTTTTTTAATTAAAATGGGATTCTTAATCTTCTTACGGAACCTGAATAAGTAGGTTATAAATTGAGGTAGAGGTATCTACTTAGGCGCCATGGGAACATTATGGCGCAGTTTGAATACAAATTCATCATTATCATCATCCTATCATTACCTAAGTGTTTATTAGTAACGATAACAAGACCTAAATACAGATTGAACCACAAACATCCAATGTCCTCAAAAACTTTCGCATTTATAATATTAGTAGGAAGTAGGTAATAAATGAGATAGCCCTTGTATCATGTTTAAGAAATTCCTGCTATTTCTGACAATTAACAGATATAGAACAATTAAAAGAGTGAAACGATCTGCCTGCGTCTGTTTTCCCGAAAGAGTACAATCTGGAAGTCTTCAAATTTAGGGTCAATAAGTTCTTTCTGGGAAAGCGTGCTCCATCTTAGGCCACATCACACTTGCAAAAGTGAGTTGGTGGCCAAAAGCTCAACCATACTTAATAAAAATAAAAAATAAAAATTCAGAGATTGCTAGACGAAGGCCTCCCCCAAAAAGTGCCACGTTGAACGGTCTTGAGCCTTCCACAGTCACCGACTTCTTCAAACCAATAATTTTAAGTAAGTAGGTATCTACCTACTTATGTCAGTATTGGATTTTACAATATGTTCATTGTGTACAAAGATATCCATCTATAGATAACATAGACCTTCTTACTTACATAAATATTGTATTTAAATCTCATTTTGTACGTTTTCAAATCCATGAATAAAATAACAGCCACAATCAAAGATGGCGGGCGCGCCACGTGACCAATGCGTTTTTAATTGCAATCATTCCGTGTTTTATGTTGTTTGCAGACTTTCCGTGTTTGCTCTGCGAGGCCTTATTTATGGCCGGTGGGAACGTACGTATTCATTCGCTTTTGTTACTGTACTAACCTACTATATAGATGTAGATGATTAGATGAGACAAATAAGGAAAATTACTGAAAAACGCAATGATTTTATAAAGAATGTTTGTTGGTCGACTTAGTTTCTCAGAAAGTAGATATGTTTTATGATTTTATTGCATATCACATGGTTCGCAATACAATATATCAAGAGGGATTGAAATAATAATCGAAAAGTTAGTAACTTTTATTAGTTCCTAATAAAAGTTCTGAATTCTCATAGAATGTTGTGCGTGCGAGCCATGTTATTGTAGATTATGGTACGCCTTAGCGGCGTAGACGGCCAAATAAACGATTGTTAGCTATTATGATAGAACAATAATAATAATGATAACACAAAACAGTCACATATATAGTCCTGACCCGCACTAGGATTCCCTGTGTCCTGGGTATCATAAACTACGAACAGTAAGTGCTGCGGTACTGCGGTGAGTAAGGTTCTCTTTAGGGGAGGAGGGGTTCGGCAGGCAAACCATTAGCAATTGCTCCAGGTGTTGCTGATGTCAATAGGCGGTAACCACTTACCATCAGGAGGGCCGTAAGCTTGTTTGCCTCCGTATAAAATAAAAAAAAAGCCAGGCACTCGCCCACTGAGCCACCGAGGTCTTCACAATACTGGGTGAGTTTGGATCTTTTCCAGGAGATCCTGCAAATTCATGTCTCGCGTCCGGGCCATCATGGCCAGCGAGAAACAGGGAAGCATAGCGGGCATCGTAATTTGAGTGCTATGAGGGCCCAGACTCTAGTCATGACCCTTTAGAGCTAAACTAACTTAAAAATAAATAAAATAAAATAAATAAATATTCCGGACATATCACACACAGTCAGGGTCCCAAACTAGGCATAGCCTGTACTATGGGGACCAAAGACTGATATACATATTAGATATATATTTAACACCCAGACACAGAACAAACATCTGTGTTAATCACACTTTTGGTCCAGTGCGGGGATCGAACCCGCAACCTCTAGCGCAGAAGGCAGAGTTACTACCAACTGAGCTATGTCACAGTCACAGTATCTATCTATACACAGTTTTGTACGATACAGCTTATTTTTATATAAATATATCTCGGCAGGCTAAGGCGCCTTTATGAGCTTTCTGATAAAATAAATAATATTTTGAATATTTAAACTTGGTAGAACATAAATAAATTGATAAAGACTTAGTAATCTCTAGGACTAAGCAGTGAATAAATATGAGTACTTTGTGTAGCGCGCATTTTTTAAGTGATAAAATGCTGATGATGGTATTTTTTTTATACAACTAAGGTAACAAACAAGCATACGGCCCACCTGTTGGTAACAGGTTACCGTAGCCTATGTACGCTTGCAATACTAGAAGTACAGTATTATGTTATCTGTGACTAGAAGCATCACGCACGCGTTGCCGACCCCTTAAAAAGTTCAAAACGACCTTTTTGAAGAACCCCATACTGTAGTCCTTAGGGAAAACCTCAGCAGGAAGATCATTCCACAACCTGAGTGTTCGCGGGAGGAAGTTCCTCTGAAACCGCACGCGACCAACCCGGCTCCAGGGTGTGAGGATGGATCCCCTGCCTATGGCGAGAGGTGCTATGATAAAAAGAAGCTGAAGGCATCATATCAAACAATTCTTCAGAACACAACCGGTATACAGGCGGTAGAACACACATAAGGAGGCAAAGTCCCTCCTTAGGGTTAAGGGCTCAATATCGCCTGTTAGCTTGGGATCATCGACAATTTTCATAGCGCGTCTTTGAACCGAGTCAAAGGGTCCAAGCTGGTACCCAGGAGTACTCCATGTGGGGACTTGCGCCTTGCGACTTGTAAAGAAGCAGTCTTTGCCCTGCACTGAAGTACAGCTTCGCTCTGTTAAGCACGCCAAGCTTTTTGGATGCCAGTTTGACCTTGTCCTCTAAATGACTACGGAACTGAACGTCACTAGAGATGTCAACGCCTAGAATCCCAATGCTCTTGTTGATAGTAAGGGATGTGTGGAATCTGGAATGGTGGAGCTACAGAAAATGGGGTTTTAATGGTAGTTTGGTTGGTAACTATCTATATAGAGTAGAGCACGACTACTAAACGTAACATAGGTGCTTAATCTACTTAGCAAAGTTACAAGTACCTACCTACATACTATATAGCTGTTTGAACACGGGCCGGCTTTTACATAAATTGTAGAATCGGCGAGCTAAAGCCTCGTAACTACACGCTAAGTTCGGTAAATTAGTGTAAAGGCGGTGGTGCTGTCTAAGTATAATTTGTAGATTTGATTCAGGGGGCAGTCATTGATTAAGATTATGGCAAAGGGGACATTCATATGTTCCAAGAACATTTTGTTAACCAGAAAATAGCAGTCTTAAAAGCATTTTGTAAGCAAGCTATTTACAAATAACATCTCTCTAGCCTCAAGGGTTTGCTGGAAGAAAACTCTTTTTAGGGTTAAGCTCGCCTTTGTACCTACATATCTTTCTTTCTAATTTATGGACCTAGGTATATGTTTTTTTTTTCTTTGTGTTCAATAAAGAATAAATAATAAAGAAATACGTATAGTAAGTATTTCTAATTATAAATATATATAAAAATATATACATAGTTCTCCTTATAGCCTGTTGCGCGACTTTGCTTGTGTAAGCGACCAAGTCTTAATGCCATATCATCACTGGCAACACGCACTGATTGTAGACTTTCGTCTTTATTTAGACATAGGTATTAAAAGAATATATCTGAAAGGAAATTCTATGGATTTTAGCTAAACATCAAAAATTACGGATGCGTATTGTTTCATTCCAATCTATGAACAGTTTGTAATAAAATCTAAAGTTTCAATCACCAGACGATCCGTTCTATCAAGCGTGACATGCATTGCCCCGATAAAGCGGGCAGGCCTAAGTAAATACCGACGCATCTGCCTTGTGAGGGGCGATAGCTGGGCCCACCTAATCATAGATTCGGCAAATAATCGCTTTGAACTTTAGCGTTCGTGAGATTGGCGATTTTTGTGGGCCTAGTGCAAATTCCGCTACGTGTACACGCTCGATGGCCTGAGAGAACCCTAAACAGACTAGGACTAAGTTCTGTTAAGCAACTCCAATAAAACTAGCACTGTGCTAGGCCCTTTGTGGTATTGAACACCGCTCCCACTAGAATATTTCTAGATGACTACATTGAATTTGTAGTCATCTAGAAATTTCTATCATTTTTTCTCTCTTTTTCTTTTGTTTTTGTGTTTAAATAGAAATAGGCCTATCCCCAAGAATGGTTAACATCCTCTCAAACCTCCAAGCGATGAGATCCTTAAAATTACTAACATTGCAATATGTATGCGTGTGTCTCAAGTGCCCAAACCGAAGACGGCATGAATCATTTTCCAAAAGCAAAACTACGGGCCCACGAAACGAGATACCCAACCCTCCTAAAGTCTCAGTTCAGCCAATCCAAGGATTATCTTTCTTGGGGCAAACGTGGTTACCCCACTGTAATGGCGGGAAATCCGAGACAAGATGGCCGACGATCTGCTCGTTTAAGTTATTGCTTTCATTAATTATTTGAGATCTCTAATTAAGTAGCTGGTTCAGCTGGTTGCAGTGGGGGACGAAGATGCAGGAAATGTGATATGGTTTTTGGATTTACTTTTATTTTTCTAAGTTTTCTTAAGTAAAGTACTAAGGCAAGCCTTAGCATGTAGAGCTCAGGTACCTAAATAACCCACACTGCAATTTCCAGATTTCTTCATATCCTACCAATATTATAAATGCGAAAGTTTGTGAGGATGTTTGGATGTTTGTGGTTCAATCACGCTGTAACGGCTCAACCGATTTCGAGGAAACTTGTAATACCTACCTAGATAGAGATAATTACCTAGGTATAGATAATAGCATATAGGCTACTTTTAATCGCGAAGCCGTGTGCACAAGTTACCAAGCTTTTTACTCTGCCTAAAGTGCCTAATGTAATGACATTAATCATAGGCATCTTAGGCAGTCAATATTCCGGACATATCACACACACAGTCAACTGATCCCAAACTAGGCATAGCCTGTACTATGGGTACCAGAGACTGATATACATAATGTATATAATATATATTTAACACCCAGACACAGAACAAACACCTGTGTTAGTCACAAATCTTTGTCCAGTGCGGGAATCGAACCCGCTACCTCTAGCGCAGAAGGCAGAGTTACTACCAACTGAGCTATGAGGCCAGTCAATGTTAGAGTACATAGGTAATGAAGAAAATAAAATGCAGCAGAAGTGAATTCGAGACTAGTAACGCCATCTGTTATTCTCGAATGCATTGTTTATGAAAGAGAGTAACAAATATACACATAGAAGACATCAACTCAGGTAGGTAAGGAGTACACAGAAATGGTGGACCGTCTACTTAAGTTTGGAGCTACAGACAGCGGCCTCTGTCGCGGCTTTCTTCAGCACGAGGAAACAGTGGAGCATGTTGTACCAACTAAATTGCACAGCCACATGAAACTAGGTTCAAAACGGGACTGCAGACGGTGATCGGTTCCTGCTCCTTTTCATCTACAACATCAACGGGGATTCTCGATCAATGTTGCCACCAACCCAAGGTCACTGCATAATACACCCCAACGTGGGACGTCAGCGCAGATCTTATTCCCCCACTTCGATATAGAATTAGACCACGGAAGACCAGCGCTTCGGTATGAGCTGCTATGCCCGAGCACACGCTGAGTGGTGGCTGTTATTGTTACAATTACATTGAATATAATTTTATATTGTGTTAAGTATTGATAAGTTTCAGTTGTGTTAGGTTTTGGTAGCAATATAAACGTTTTTATTCTATTTGGTATGTATAAAAACGAAGAAATATTCAAATATGCAAAGCAAACACTATGCTTTTCAACGCGAATTATGGGTGTCAAAGCGAATGTCCAACCGAAAAAAGTTGCGCACACATCGACGGGGCACTCTTGTCCACAATTCTATTTGCGGAAGCAATTTTACGAAATGCCACAATTTATTTAAAAATTACACCCTTGTTTGTGTGCGTAAATAATGTCATGTTTGGTTTATGATAATGGCAACATTGCGCGGCAGGTACCAGCGAACGCTAGCGACAGTACACATATTATTTAATATTTACCATCGCAATGTAAAGTTTACTATATAATATTTGTTAAGTATGCTCTTTTGAAAGTTAGTGTTTACACCTTGTGGTTTTTAATCATAGGTAAATTTGAAGACTAAACAGGAGAGATTGAGCTGTTGATTCGACGATGAACGGTTGTTTGCTTAATTAACAGTCTTGTTTGGCTTTTCCAATCGCAGTTTTGTGAAAACAGCTAACTTGTCAATTATGAATGTTTACCAAATTGATAATAGCATGTTTAGCACCAGTTTGGTTTTTATACCAGTAAATTACGGATGATAAAATACGGGAACATTATACAAATCTGGCCTGGAAAAATGAATAATTATTATAAAAACCTTTGAATACAAAACAACGAAGTCAAATAATCATAATAACAGCCAACAATCACATGTATACATAGTCCTGCCAGACCCCAGAATAGGATTCCCTGTGTCATGAGTATCAGAAGCTACGACCAAAGTAATACAGGATGGCCAAGAAAGAATCAGACACGGAACAAATATTTGCAGATCATGCAAACATTTTCCCCGCAGCGGGAATCGAGCCCGCACCCCTTGAGTCTCGACTTGCGTATATAATTCACCCATGTTTAGTAGCAACGAGAGTATTAAATGAATGCGGCCTTAACACGTTTGGATAGTGCTAGGTCCAAGAAATACACTTATCACCCTATAACTGCAGCCTTACCTTTCAAGCTATTATTAGCAACACTGACAAGATATAGTTTCCAAGAAGCCGCAGTGCTAAATGAAATTACACGGACGGTTAAATAAAGCTTTTTCTTCACAGCAACTATGATTACCTACTGCTTGCTGAATTTATTTGCATCTATACAACGAATCATTGATGTACCCACATATGAACTGGTCATGATAATAAATAACCAGTAGCCGTGATCGTCTTAATCAATTCACAAATGTTGACTTAAAACAGCTCTACTACTGCCAAACAAACTCCTCGATCGGACGTAAAGTCTAACGGCAAACAATATCATCATAGTATTTGTACTGAAACAACAAATTTGTAGCCAGCTTTAAATGCAAGCCCAACACGGCACACACTCACCATGTGTACAGAGACAATATGTAGGAGACTCTACCACGGTCTTAAGCAACGACAAAATGAATCTCCGCTCGCGACTGATACGGCCCAATTCAAACACAGTCAGCGCCATTTTGTTTTCACAAGCGGCTATCTCACCCCTCCTCAAACACGCGAAACTCATCCTTACAACAACAATGTAAGAGCTAAAATACAACAGCCAATAGACCAAGTAGAAACATCGGAAATTAAGGGAGGACCAGACACGATTCTGTTTGCCGTCTAACGTGGTCCCAGGGCAAAGTTACAAATATTTGACGTGTCAATTTTGTGAATGTTGACCGAGAATTGCGGTTAATATTCCCGACCCGAACAACCTGCTGCGTGCGTAGGCACCACCCTTTAATTAAATGAAATAGTCCAACTGTTAATTTATAATGTCGACTCGGGACGACAGGTATTCAATTTATAGCTGACGGTCGAACTGGAGTTCGTGGGACAACTTTGTAAACTAGCTATTTTCAATTAGCAGAGTGCCTAAGCTGTGACTGATTAGGTACCTACTGAAGATGAGATCGATCGAGCAAACAAATTGACGATGACCCAATAAACCATTCGTGTACGTCACGGAAATTTAGTTGTACAACAAAAGCGGATCGATTGTGAAGACAAAACATTGTTGCCGCTTGTTAAGGCATATTGCTCGTTACGCGCGGCTATTTATTTTCGAGTGGCAACAGCGAAGAGCCTATAAACAAAAAAACACTCCGGCGACTGTTTTCATTGACAACAATGGTTGGAGTACGCACAGTGTTAAGAGTGTCGGTTTGAGTAGGCACTTACTTTTCGCGACATAGGTATCTGAGTAGGGGCTCGGCTCTCGGCTCTCGGGCCTCGGTTCAGTATTTTCATTGTGTGCTTTTAATTTTGAGTGCGCGAACTAGCTCTCTCCCGGGACGTATGTTTGCGAGGGTAATATTTGCCAGAGCTGTATAATTCAGCCGGCCGACATATTTGCCAAAGAGCAATCATTTTAATATCGTCAGCCATCACATTAGGGCGAGTGGGATACTTTGTTGGATGGATTAATTTTTCAATTTTAATTATGCTTTTGGAAATTTGGACGGTCTAATGGAATTAGATGAATGAGTTTGTTTAGTTGAGAGATTTGTTTGGAGCAGTTTGGGTTTTACCAATCCATATATTAAGTATAAGTAATCTACTATTACCTATTTATGAGATCCTCTCATAAATAGGTTATTATCCCAAACCATTTCAGCCGTATGACGTCCACTGCTGAACATAAGCCTCCCCGGTGGGATGGGATTTGCCCATACTCGCCACGCTGGGCATGCGGGTTGGGAAGCGAGCGCAGATAAAGCTCTTGTTGTTGATAGCGAACGCTGCTGCCCATCACCTAGCTTTGTTTCCCTTATACGCCTCTTACGACATCATAGCCAGGGTCACCACGGCTACGGCTGCGGCACGACCCCAAAGGGGCCTAGGTTAGGTAAGTATATGAAAAATCTTGAACAATGTTCGCGTTTGGTTGAAGGATGAACCCGTGCGGAGTCGGGTTGGGCTAGCGAGGGATAGTATATTATGTGTACCTATTACAAAACAAATTAATCTTTGTTTTTCGTAATCTGTTAGCAGTCTAGCCAATATGGGACACTACTAAGATTATTTTGGTGTTTATTATGTGCCGTGTTTACTTGAGTCACAATGTTTTTGCTCTTTAATAACAAATTAGAAAGTTGAGTAGGTAATATAATAACCCAGACAAAGTTGTCTTAGATATAAATGATACAAATATAGGCAAAATAAGAATGTACCATCGGGAAAATTTCAGTTCAAATAGTGTGTAAGTATAACAGTTCATTATTAATACCAAACAAAGAACCAACAACTTGAGCAAGTTCAAATTCTGTACTAATAGCGCCATCTATCGTAACTTATCGTAACTACATAAATAGGTATGAACTGGAAGTATGAACCACAAGGCCGGTGCCTACTCAATACCAAGGCATCGGTGGCGCCACTTACCCATGTCTTCACTAAAGTATCGGTGGCGCCATCTAGCAATTACAAGAAACTAAACGTTTGTAGGTATATGAAAAAAATATTTTAAAAAAATGTTGCAGAATACAATAGAATTTTCATACAAAAAAAGTTTTTTTCGCTTGTAGTGAATACGGTACGGTTATAAGATGAAGAAAGTTAAACTTAAGGTACCTTATATTTATTTTTAATAGTTTAGTAAAAAGATCAGTTTGTTTTGTACAATAAAATAATGTGTATTCCCAAAAATATTAAAATTAGATGTAAGATTTAACGGCACATCCAGTGACCATTTAACTTAAATCGAGATTTACTTAAAATCATAATGAAGATTCTTAAAATCATTACTTATTTAACTATTTACAAAATACTCGAGTGGATGAGGCGAGAAGTTTTTAACTTCAATGACATTATTTAAATAAGTTTAAAATGTTATAGATTTATGTCTTGAGACTTTTATTTTAGCTGTTAGGTACTTAAAAATGTATTAAGTTAACATAAATAACAGTCATTTACTGTGCAAGTGCTACGTAAAACTCGCTTATTCCAAAACTTACCAAACACAACACTCACTCATACATAACACACTCTGTTAACATAATGATTGACGAAACTCAACTAAGAATATACAAGGTGATTCATAATAATATTTGTATACTATCCCTAAAGGGACTTATTCTATCATCAAAAAAGAATATTAGCGAAAACAAACGCCATTTCAAGTATTAATATTTTGCAGATTTTTCCTAAACATTATCTGATTATTTTTATCATCTTTATAACTAATTATTTTACGTACGAGAAGTTCTACATCAAGAATACTGCCTAAAACAGCAGAATAATTTAGTTGAAACTGATATGACCCCAAAACAGCAGGCAATGATTTTGCCAATTGGGTGTTGAATAAGCCACTTTCGGGATAGTGTACATGTTATGAATCACCTTGTATTGAAATGAATGCAAAAAAATATAAAATTATTGTCATGATTAATTTGTGACATAGTTTTGTACTGTCAAATGTCAAAATATGGCCACGATTTATGTAAAAAATATTTTTAAAGCTAAGGGCACACTTAAAATATAACTATATGACCTATTTATTAATTGACCTATTAACAAAATACTTATCCCATTATTCATAAACACTCATCTTTATGGTTCAATAAAAGCAAGTTCGCCACTTCCTTTTGTTTACTGTTAAAATAGGAGAGGACGAGTTATCGACCCGATAGTTACTGGTCTGCTTATGAATAATAGGGTTAGTTTTTATTATTCCAATAACATTAACCAAACTTAAAATTATAGAATCCTATGAAAAGGGAAATAAATCTCCATTTTTAATTTAAAAATAATGAGTTGAAAATCTTTACAGTTTCAAAGAAATCGTAAGTTTAATAAACATAATAAATAAATAACTAAAGTACTCTTTATCTCAACGTATTAAAATTGAATTTTTATAGAATATCAACATAATTATTTATAGATTTAAACGACTATATGGTTTTAGTTCATGATGTATATCGGATACAATAAGACAGCTCCTGAATACTGCCAAAGCTATATAAAATAGTTTTGGCTATATTAACAATTTAAGTAGAATGAGTTTGTCAAGATCCGAAGTCCTACGAAGGTCAAAGACGTTGGTATATAGAGGAACTAAAATGGAGTTGGGCAGGACACAGGCCTATACCCATCAGTGGGTGAAGTCGGGCTGTGGATAATGATGATGCGATTGAGATTGCACTGCGAATGTCAGAATTGTGAACTCCTGGTCATGTGAACTAAACAGTCGATCAACAGCCTGTTAATGTGTTGGTGAACACGATCGTTAATCAAATACCAATGGAAATTCTTCCACGTCTTCACACATTGAGTTGAAGCCGGCGGCCCATTCTTCAACCTCTTTCTCCTGAAAACACAACATTATTTGGTTACAAGAAGATTATAAAAAGACTGGAGAGAGTGGAGTGAATTCGAATCCCGGTCGTGCACCAATGCATTTTCCATTCAGAAAATTGATGTGCTCTATACTAGTGCTCTCAAACGGTGAAGGAAAACATCGTGAGGAAACTGGCATGTCCAATGGATTTTTCATGCAGAAAATTGATGTGCGCTATACTAGTGCTCGGTGAACGGTGAAGGAAAACATTGTGAGGAAACCGGCATGTCTTAGAACCTAAAAATTCGAATTCATGTGACATGTGCACGAAAGGAGCCTCAAAGAGGCGCATTTTAATCCTTTCACTACACTGATTCTTTAACCAACCTTCTCACTGACCTAATACAGGATGACCAAGAAAGAATCAGTGACACGACAAGCAAGCAAGCAGCAAGCTATGGGACGTTCACTGCTGAACATAAGCCTCCCCCATTGATATCCAGAAACAATCATTTGGGGGAATTAGCACATACTCGCCACCCTGGGCATGCGGGTTGGCGAGCGCAGATAGAGCTATTATTCTTAATAGGAAACGCTGCTGCCTGTCTCCTGGCTCTTTTCCCCTTAGTCGCCTCTTACATACATAATTACATAGTCCTGACCCCACACAGGGATTCCGTGCCGTGGGTATCAGAAAAGAGTACCACAGTACACAGACAGGACCGACCAGGCCCCCAATTCTACTAATTCAATGACTTAAAAATGACAATGGTTCAATGACAAAATCGCCACTTTTGACACTTTTGGTATTCTGCTATTACAGTCGTATAACACTGGCAGTCATTGTGAAACCAATGAACCAATGAAATCAAAGAAACGAAGGTGGCGACTATCGTAACTGAATGAAAATGGTGCGATCATTATCATGCGATTATCATTTTCAAGTCATTGAATTAGTAGAATAAGGGGCCAGGAACAAATATTTGCATATCATGCAAACATTTGTCCCGCAGCGGGAATAGAGCCAGCACCCTCTCAGATGCACAATCGCCCGCTACGCCAACGTCGTCAAATAATGTTTAAGAATATCTACCTCTTTTTTAGAAAACTAATATCTACCTCTTTTTTAGAAAACTGCTTCTTAGCTTTCTTTTTCTTAGTGACCTTTCTCTCTTTGACATTGGGCATGTGGAAGGTCAGGTCTGCGAGGTCGTCCTCATCACTCGACCTGACGTCTGGGGCTTCCATCTGTGTATCGCTGTCAGAGTTAGATGGCTGCTGGAATGCTACTTTCTTGGCCTTGCCGTAGCTTTTTCTATGTGTCTGCGGAATTGAACAAAATTAAATATTTGTGTCAGATACATGATGACCAAAAAAGAATCGGTGACACGACAAGCAAGCAAGTGCAAAAAAATATACACAGACATACATTACTGAATTTGATCGTAGTCTATAAACTGACCAGAAAATAACAGTGTAATTGACTGTCTATTTTATGTTAAAGCCAAGTTATTGATAAGAGGTCAAGGTTTCTATGATGAATTTAGATAGTTATAGATAAAAAAAGGTTATAGTGGACATACTAACTAAACTTAAAAATTCAAAAGTATGCTGTTTGTTCCTTTGGTTAGATTGTCTTTCTTTCACGCAAAAACAGATAATTTGATGCATTTATAAAGTTAGAGCAGAGTGATAGGCTGGGCAGGAGTGAGACTTGTTAGGCACCCAGGTAAACCGCGAGCGAAACCGTGGGCATAAATTGGTGCAAAATAAAAAAGCACAGGAGTAATTTCAACTAGATTTAAGACGTTTCAAAAGGATCCATGCCATTTGAATGAATACTGAAGTTTGACAATGATTGTGCTTTCGAGATAGTTCCTTTTAAAACTATTTCCCTTATAAAGTTGCTACAGAAATGAAAATTACCTTTAAATGATGAACAACTTCAATATCTTCAAACAGATGTACAGACTGGCTTTCATCGTCTTCAATCAATGAAGGTTCATTAGTTGCTGATTCACCCACTCTCCCCTTATCAAGCAATGTTGGGGCATCTTCTGCTGATTTCAACTGTTCATACAGTTGTTCTACCACGTCTGAGTTAGCTTGTTTAGGCTTAGCTGCGGCAGGCAGTACTGCTCTGGTTGGACCAGTCATAGCATTGATCTCTTGAAGTACTGTCCTATACTTCGACCTAAGGCCTTTGCCTCGAGTGTTATGCTCATTTTTGATAGGAGACACATTCTCTTGGTCATAATTTTCACTTTCGTCAAAGCCGAAGAAAGTGCCATCTTTGTTTTTCTTTGATTTCTTTGTAGGTGACTTCTCTCTTTGATCCGACTTTTCTTCAGGGTTAGAATTCTCGTTTGAGTTTTCATTGTTATTTTCAGAGTTATCATGATTTTTGCTAATATTAGATGCATTAGGAGTAGCCACTACATTCTCTTTCCTAGCTTTTTTAGGAGTTTTGAAACCAAAATTTGAGGTGTTATTCATATCTTCGAATAACGAGTTGGCTTTTTCTTGTGAGATGGACCTGCCTCTTTTTTTCTTCAAGCTTCGTTCAGCGACTTCCCTCATGAATGAAATAATACTAGTCTGCTTTAGATTAGGAGGATCTTCTATTTGAGGCAAGGGTTCTTCTGCCACTATATTGGTGTAAACATGCTTCTTCTTACTGATCTCCTCGGAGTTTATAAAAGAACTCTCAACCGCAGGTGTCATGTTTGGTTTGACATAGGTATCTGCTTGCCATTTGATAGGTAATTCTGTGAAATCGACCCGCCACGGACTGGCTTGAGGATGTCGAACTGATATGTTCATACTACTGCTAGCTACAGGCTGATCATCGAAGAAGCTATCCCCTTTCAAGTTGAGAGGATCCTTATGGTTCACATCATGACTTAAAGTCTTTCCATGTATGTTGAGGGGATCTTTATAATTCACAGGATGTGCAGCATTAGAGTGGCTGTTGTCATGAATCTCAGGGGTTCTAGGCTGACAAGGCGAGTTGACAGGCGAGTAATTTATGTCATCATTATTATCCATTTGAAAATCAGCAGCAATATCTTCTACGTGAATAGATGCATAGTTTGACATGTGTATTGATTTGGCTGACTCATTGGTAGGTACTGTGGAGGTGTGGTTTAGTGATTTGTTTTCTGAAGCAGGTTTTACAATGATTTCTTCAAGAATTTGAATTTTACCAGCGGTGTTTTTATTAGTTTGTTGATTTTGAGGCTGTGTAATTAGAATCTGTGGTTTTGGCCGTGTAATTTGAATGGGTTGCTTCGGTTGTGTTATTTGATTCTGTGGTATCGCCTGCGTAGTCTCAGTTTGTGAAGGGTTCACCTTACTTTTAAGGGACTCAATAGTTTTCTGTAAATTTTGCTCATAGTTATTTTTCATGACAAATGTTTTGGGTTTTGGTGGCCTCTTTTTGACCACTCTTTTACACTTTTTCTTCGGTGGAGGAGGTTCCTCATTAGGGTCAAAGGTGAACTCATAAACATCTTCATCTTTATCCTGTGATTTTCTATCTTCGAACACTCGGAATGATAAGTTCTTTTCAAGTAGCCTTTTCTTGAAATCTGTTTTTATGTTAGCTTTAGGGCTTACTTGCTTTATTGGGGATATATTGACAGCTCTTTTGGTTCGAGTTCTTTTAGCTTTCGGGTTGTTATTTGTATCAGGGCTGGTCTTGTCTTTAGAACTTGATGAGTCTTTTACAGCATTTGTCTTTTTACTTGTTTGAGATTTGGAAAAGTAATGCTCAATGCCCTTAGTGTTTTTGATACTGTTCTTCACATTGTCTTTAACTTTTCTCACTGGTCGCTTTACTTGGACCGGTTCAGCCACATTGTCATTGCTTTTAGCTCTGATTTGGGGTTTAGTATTTTTTTGCACAATTGGAGTGCTGGCATAGCATGGTTGGACTGGAATGAATTTGTTTGGACTAATCGAATGATCTTCAAACTTTGATGGTAACCTGCAGATTCTTTTAGGCCTATTGGCAATCAAGCTACTGTCTATGCTTGTAGGAGTTTTGAAAGGTGAAGAGCTGATGCTCTGTTTCCTTGGTGTTTCTGGCTTATTAGTTGCAGGAGGCTCTTTGACGGATTGTAAACGGCAATTTCTTTTTGAACTAGTTCCTGTAAGCTCTCCTTCTAGATTTTTAGATGGATGCTGTTTCACTTTCTCCACTTTAGATGGAGGCTTGGCGGATGATGGGACCGAAACAAAAATCACAGAGCTCTTGGTTTTGACTGTGGTTTCCCTGTTGTTTGAAAGTTTATTTAGAACTTGATTTTCAACATAACGAGTCGGGAGCCGCCTATCCCGACGCGGTCTTACCCCATCCTTAGAAACACTCTTTGCCGCCTTAAGTTTCGAGGTAGCCTTCGATGTTTTGATAGGGACATCAATTGAAGCATTGTCGTCGGAGAGGGAATTGGTTTTGTCCGCTAAGGCCTTCCTTGGGGGCTTCGTTATTTTGCCATCACTCTTTGCCTTGGTACTTTTCACAACATCAACATTTTCTTTCAAATCTTTTGTAGCTCTTGTTCTTGTTCGAGGTGGCATTATGCTACAAAAAGACGAACATTTGACCGATCATCTGCTTTGGTAGCGGATTATTCAGAAACTCGAAGCATCTGCTAATCTTTCTAACTGGCTAAATCACTCTTTTCATCAGCACAATGCAACTATACTTTCAGATTATTTATTTGTAAAACAAAACAACGGACGGAAACAATTTTCGCTCGCTTTTCTTTCATGACAAAATTGATTGCGTGCTTTAGATTGCTTGACATTGACAACAGAAATTGTCATTTCACTTGAAAGAAATGTCACTCGACTGTTACTACTCGACAATAGATGACGCTGTTCAAGATTCTATGGTTTATACCAGAGAATGAGGAGCCTCTCGAGTTGGTCCTATGGTCCGTCCGACCAAACTATAGATAAAGCCTAGCGGCTAGGCGGCTCCTGAATTCAACAATATTGTCTCTGGTGTGAATGTCAATGCGGTACTGGGTACGAGCAAGCACTACTGAAATCATGTGCAAGTTATTTAGAACATATAGCAACACCAACTACAACTGTCGTGCAATCGTGACATTGATTGATTCAATTCAAATGAAGAAGACAACCAAGCAACCAACCGAATAACGTTAGCGATAGTTTCTTCTGGTGAACCAAACTAACCGTTGAATCTTTGAAATTGTTTGAATTTGAACCTCAGTTGATTGAATTTAAAAGGTGTAAATGAAATGGAATTTTAAATTTTTTATGGCAGTGAGTGGTTCAAGATTGTGTTGTTACTAAAGCAAAGCGAATCCAAGAGTTTTAACCAGCTATCAATTGGTAGTTATCAGACTATCAGACATTCTGAATCAATAACAAAGTGAGTTTGTCGAAATTGATCCTCCAACTTTCTCTGTATTTCGTTACTCTTGAGCTATTTCAAATATGTATTTTACCTCCATTGTTTCAGAACTTTTTTGAAAATTAGCTACACTTTGAGTGTCAGTCATTTCAGAAGAAAAAAATCTTGACAACTGCTCATAACAGCCCATATCCTGATCTTTGGACGGGAAAAAGAGAAAAAGCAAGATGAAATAGACTTTATCTTTTTTAATTTAACGGTTAGAAGTGGTGTATTTTTGTTAGAAACTTAAAAAGCACCAGGATGGTTGAACTAGAAAACAAAGGTACAATAGACACAGTCCAAGTGGCTTTACGGATTCGGCCGTTGATGAAGAATGAGACTGATCGAGGATGTGACGAGTGCATTGATGTGATTCCCGGACAGTCACAAGTGCAAATAAAAGACCTAGCGTTTACGTACAACCATGTATTCGCACAACACATCAATCAGCAAGAGTTCTATGACACAGCTGTGAAAAGTCTTATTGGGCGACTCTTTCAGGGTATGTATCTTAAACTGTACAGTAGACATAAGCATTTAAAGTTTGCTTGGTCATTCTTAAATTATGCAATCTTCAGCATGGTCACCATAGAAGGGTGACTGCTAGTGACATTTTGGCTTTCATGTTATTAAGTTTGCAAGCAAGACTGAGACAGGAGCCAGCAACATGAGTCTCTTGAAATGCCACCTAAGTCTCCGGTTGACAGGGGACGGCCCTTGTCTCTGTTGCTATGGGAACTGCCAACTTAACTGCTCATAGGCTACGCTAACCACTTACGAACAGGTGGGCCGTATGCTTGTTTGCCAACTTAGTAGTATAAAAAAAAAACATTTCAGTGCTTTAGAGGGCACAGTAATAAATCAGACCTGGCTTTCAAAATTCGTCATGCCTTCGGTGCCCTAATAACTCCCATCACATGAGTTGGTCACTACCTCATTGACTTAGTTTAGTGAATAGTATTAAAACAACAATCATGATCAAGTTAGTAGGCCTGATCAAACCTCACTTCTGAGGTACTAGATACCATTTACCTATGTAACTACTAGCTTCCACCTGCAGCTTTGCTCGCATAGGACCCCAGATAAAAATTGCCTTTATGTTATACTTGCTTCTGCCCGCAGCTTCGCTCGTGTGGTACCTACATAAAAAGTAGCCTGTATGCTATTCCAGACTATAAAATCTATCTCTGTACCAAATTTCATCCAAATCCGTTCAGCCATTTAGCCGTGATTGAACCACAAACATCCAAACAAACTTTTGCAAATTTTTTTTCTTTTTTTTTTTTTGGAGCTTTTGTCGGTGAGTCCGACCATGTTAGCTCCATTGTAGCTTCTTTATCAACTCCACCATCACTTTTGAATTTATAACATTAGTAGGATGTACCAGGCTATTTATTACATACATTCCAAATTTCATTACAATTTGCTCAGAGGTACTTCATGATTGAGTAACAAACATCTACATCCTTACATTATTGTTTTGTCTTTAACTTTGGATGGTTAGACCTCCATAACAATCTCAATTCAAGGGTTCTTATTCTTCTCGTTCCAGGTTACAATGTAACAATCCTAGCTTATGGCCAGACTGGCTCCGGGAAGACTTACACCATGGGCACCAATTACTCAGGATCTGATGGAGATTCTACTAAGCTTGGTAAGAGAACATTTTAATTGCAGGTATTCCATAGTCCATAACCAACACTAAGCGCTCATATACACGGCAACGCCGCCGCGCCGCTACCGCGCCTCTGTGCTATGTATACGAGAGCGCGCCGCGACCGCGGCGGCGGTGCCGTGTACTCGAGCGCTAATATACCCCCAAGTGGATTTTCGGAAATTTCTTTCTTTTTTTTTTTTCTTTTTTTATACAACAGAGGTGGCAAACAAGCTTACGGCCCACCTGATGGTAAGCGGTTACCGTAGCCTATGAGCGCTTGCAATACCAGAGGCATCACGCACGCGTTGCCGACCCCGAACCCCCTTCCCCCCTAGAGAGCTCTGGCAACCTTACTCACCGCAGGAACACAACACTATTTGAAACAAATAATGTTATTTGGCTGCGATCTTCTGTAAGGCGGAGGTACCTCCCCAGGCGGGCTGCTCCAATTCAGAACGAGAAAATCTCGCTGTGCCCTACCTCCTCTTAAAACCTCCTCTTTGCTTCTTCTTCTTCTTCTCCTCTTTCTTAGTGCACCCCTATACTTCAATTGTAAGCTACCCTCCAATTTTCTTATTCCTAGGACTTTGCATCTCTATGCTGCATGTGACTCAGTCAGTAACTTAAAATGTATATACAAGGATTATGTATTTACCCTCTATTCATAATCACCACTAACATTATTGGCTCGATAACTTTCACCCTGTTCTCTTGTAACAGTAAACAAAAGAAAGAGTCAGACATACCTACTTTTATCGAGCCAATAATGTGAGTGAATATGGACATGAGTGTTCAATTTAAATCATATAGATTAGCTGATTCTTTCTTTCAGGTGTAATCCCCCAAGCCGTGGCCGACATATTTGACTACATAGAAACACATGAAGACAAGTTCATATTCAAAGTGAATGTTTCTTTTATGGAGCTATATCAAGAGCAATGCTATGACTTACTGTCGGGGAAGGAGAGAGGACACAGTATTATAGAGATAAGGGAGGACATCAATAAGGGTGTGATTTTGCCTGGTAAGAAGTTTTACCCAAATTTTAAACTATACCTGAGTTTAAATTCATAAACACCAACAGTCACATACATAGTCCTGCCATTATCCTGTAATGCACAATACACCCCAACGCGGGACGTCAGTGCAGATCTTATTCCCCCACTTAGAATTAGTATTAGTCCTGCCATAGAAGCATTCTCTTTGTTGTGGGTATCAGAAACTACTACCATGGTATGGTAAGTACCACAACACCCAGACTCGGAACAAATATTTACGGATCATGCAAACATTTTTCCCACCGCGAGGATCGAACCCGATCCATTAATCTCGTCACACACGGCTGCTATAATGTAAAAATGTATTATTATAGCACGATACATCTCATTACATCTTTCCATAGCAACCATCAGGAGACCACACACGGCAGCTATAATGTATCTTTTTACATCTTCGTATCTTCTGACAGTTTCTATGGAAAGATGTAATGAGATGTATCGTGCTATAATATACATGTTTACATAATAGCTGCCGTGTGAAAGGCTTTAGCGTCACAGCTGAGCCTTCCACGCCACCGAAGTCGTCTCCACTGGGAATCTTAGTATTAGGTTAATGCGTATACCAATCGGTATCGGTATACGTTTACTACCTAACATTACGTTACTACTGCCGCAGCGAGTCTGATGTTGCGATTTACAAGCTAATATTGGTAGCGATAGCTGTTTGCTTAATATTTCTTTCCAATTCTAGGTATAACAGAACTGGCAGTGACCTCAACAATGGAAACGATGACGGTATTAGAACAGGGGTCGTCGGGCCGCGTCACCGGCTCCACGGCTATGAACCAGGCGTCCAGTCGCAGTCATGCTGTCTTCACTATTATTATAGCTAAGGAGAGTCGCAGTGATAAGTGAGTCGAGATTATACTGTGATTATACTGCGTAGCGGATTGTAGTGTCAATAGTAGCTTAGCAACTATACTTCAGCAAAATTTGATGTGAAATGTTTGTAAACAAACAAGCTATCGTTAGGCTGCGTTTCCACTAGAGATGTGCGACGAAGCTAAGCTACGAAACTATGTGTATATGTATATCTCCAACGCTAAACGGTGTAGCTGTGGGAGAAAGATGCCCAAAGCGAGCGTACTTCACATAGCTACACCACGCGTTATTCGCTTCCATACGTCGTAAAATACTTTTGCTTCAATAAACCCTTTCCACTAGAGCTTAGCTAAGCTAGGAAAATAAAACAATCCTATTGGTGGATTTTTCCTGGCGGTAAGCTTAGCTACATCGCATATCTCTGGTGGCAGTCTTAATCTAAAATTATCTTGCTTGGCGTTGATTTTTGGACAGCAGCGTATGCATTTTTCATCGATGTGTGGTCAGTCCTTCAATATAAATTTATAACAATTCTGGTTCACTGTCAAGTTTGCGAATTTTAGGATAAGTATGCGGTTTGTTTATGAAAATTTCACATCAGATTGACTGCAGAAGTAAACTTTAATTTAGGCCTGTTTTTCAAGGCAAGGAACCACGGCTTGTTTGTTTTTTAAAGATTTATTTACCAATAAGCTAAGAACCAATTATTCACATGTAAAATCTCTTAAATAATAAATAATTATGTATTACCACAAAGACTATTTCAGAAGTTAATTATGATTTTATAGAAACCTAGCAACAACTTCGAAGTTCCACCTCGTCGACTTGGCCGGATCTGAACGCATCAAGAAGACGAAGGCTAGTGGCGAGCGTCTCAAAGAGGGTGTGAAAATCAACCAGGGTCTATTAGCACTGGGCAATGTCATATCTGCTTTAGGAGATGGAACGAATAGGAGCTTCATCAGCTACAGAGACAGCAAATTGACCAGACTACTTCAGGGTAAGATACAAATATTTTAAATCTTTATGATCAGCCTGAATGGAGATGCAAAAATGTATTGAAAAAAAAAATAAGACGTGACCATGATGGTGACGGTGACGGGATGGTGATGGGACGGTGATGGAGACTACTTCAGGGTAAGTTCAGATAAAAGTATGTTTAATTTTCATCATCAGCCTAAGAGCACTGGTGGAGTGGTGATTGTGGCGCCGCCTTCCGATCCACAGGTTGTGATTGGAATCCCAGTTGTGCACCAATGGATTTTCCATTCGGAAAATTTATTTGCGCTATACTGTTGCTCTCAAACGGAAAAGGAAAACATCGTGAGGAAACCGGCATGTCCTAAAAAATCGAACACATGTATCAGCTGTTTTGAAAAAAATAATAATTTTCTTTTTCTTAATATTAATGGAATAAGCCCCCTTCGGGGTAGTATACGAGTTACGGAACACGACAGTGCACGAAAGGAACCTCTAAGAGGCGCACATTAATCCTTTCACTACACTGAATTTTTCACCGACGGTCATAGGTCCTTTTCAGGGCCGACGTACCTCAACCTGGGTGTTGAACGACTATTCCAAGTATGACCCGTATGACCAAGAAAGAATCAGTGACACGACAAGCAAGCAAGCCTTAAGAAGTCTACTGCTAGACATAGGCAAAGAGTGCCATGATGAATGAACGTAATATTTCTAACATGATTAAATATATCTGATTACAGACAGTCTCGGCGGCAATTCCCTCACACTAATGGTAGCCTGTGTCAGTCCGGCTGACTATAACTTGGATGAGACGGTGTCGACGCTACGGTACGCAGACCGAGCTCGTCGGATACGCAACAAGCCTATCATCAACCAGGACGCTAAGGCTGCTGAGATTGTCAGGTAAAAATCACAATTTTCCGTAGATTTATAATTCTATATAGGTAAACTATCAATGCAAGTCTTATTTTGACTCCAAATCGAAATCTTTCAGGCTAAATAACCTAGTAAACGAGCTCCGCCTCCAGTTGATCGGCAAACTCCCGTCTTTGAGCGAGCAGAACAACGAGGAACTTCAAGAGGCGTTAGAAAGAGAACGCACCAAATATTCGGAACTGCTCAAAAAGCACAAGCAAGTCACCGAACATCTTGGGAACATGCTGATCGAGAACACCAACTTATGCGAAAAAGCACTCTTAGCGGAGGCCGCAAAGGACAAAATCGAACGTAAGCTGAACGAGCTGACCGAACAGTGCAACCAGACGATCGACAATCTCAACATGACGGATAAAACGGATGATGAACACCAAAAGACGAGTGTTGTTGACTATCTGAAAGAAATAAAGAGTAGACTCGAGGATTTGCAGTCGGTTAATCTGAAGACGAACGAGGAGTTGATTGATCATGAGATTAAGTTGTCGTTTGTGAAGGATGACAATGATCCTGATAAGGTGGATGATGATGTGGTTTTGAATGAGGATCAAGCCGTTTTGGAGGAAGAGAAGAGAGCTATGGGACAGGTAAGGTCTTTGCAGTTCACAGTTGTTTTTGTCCCTGTGGTTCGGTGACCAGATTGAGGTAAATATGTTATGATGCTAGCAAAGCTGCAACACAGATAACATAATGCAGCAAGAAGGTTTTATGCGAGCCTACCTCGCATAAAACCTTTCTCGGAGCGCAGCGAGATTTTCTCGCTCTAAATTGGAGCAGCCCGCGTGGAGAGATACCCCCGCCTCAACATTACTTGTTTCAAATAGTGTTGTGTTCCTGCGGTAAGTAAGGTTGCCCAAATTCTTTAAGCGGTTGTGGGGGGCTCGGGGTCGGCTACGCGTGCGTGATATCTGTGGTATTGCAAGCGTTCATAGGTTACAGTTACCGCTTACCAACAGGTGGTTAAGCATGTTTGCCAACGTAGTAGTATAAAAAAATAGAAATAAACAGCTAGGACAGCTGTTTGTCCTTTCGGACGAAGTCGCGAGTTTCGACCGCATTTATCATCATCAGCATCATCATCATCAGCCTGTAGAAGTCCACTGCTGGACATAGGCCTCCCCTAAAGAGTTCCACGACGAACGGTCTTGAGCCTTCTCCATCCACTGACTTCCCGCAACCTTTACAATGTCGTGACAAACCACCGCATTTATATGAAAGCTCAATATAGTACCTCATAACTTGAACCCCCTATTTTGTCTGCTTTTAGGGATGATTTTGCTCAAATGTATTTCATTCTTACCAAAAGTCTAAATATGAACTTGAGGTATAGTAAGTAAACAGTTGTTTCTAACTGGACAAAATAACGAGGAACAGAAATTAATTAAAACGAACAATGGTTTAGTAATTACTTATTGTCTACTGTTACGGCAAACTTAGCTTGCAAGGCTATTTTTCGTTGTCCTTCAATCGTCCCTGTGGCGCAGAGGATAGCGCGTTGGACTTCTAATCCAAAGGTCGTGGGTTCGATCCCCACCAGGGATGCAATCTTTTTGGGCCATGAAAAGCAGTCACCCCTATGTTGCAGAGAGTATTTATTACCATTGGATTAATTTACATCTAACTTGTTAAATATTTTAAAAACCATTTGATTTTCTTAAGCAGGGCTTAAAATTAATGACCATTATCATTATTATTTAGCAGACAAAAAAGATCCAGTGACACAAGAAGCAAGCAAGTTACAATAAGATCTGATTATTTTTTTAGGTGGCACTTAACCAAGAACTTCAAGAACTGAACCGAGCGATGGCGATCAAGGCGTCCGTCGTCCAAGCTATACTCGCAAACAACAAGGAAATGCTGGAAGGGCACAATCTGCGAGAGAATGAGGACAAAATTGCACATTTGGAGAAGGAAAGAGATGAATTACTGCAGCAACTCAAGCAAACTAAGGTTTGTACTGTGTACATCATCATCATCATTTCAGCCGTTCGACGTCCACTGCTGAACATGGCCTCCCCCACAGACAAAGCAATTTCCTTATCATGTGGGGGGATTTGCCCATACTCACCACGCTGGGCATGCGGGTTGGCGAGCGCAGTTAGTGCTATCGTTGTTAAAATGAGGGACGCTGCTGCCTATCCCCTAGCTTTTTTCCCTTAGTCGCCTCTTACAACATCCGCGGATAGGTAGATGTGGACATGGATATGTACATTGTGTGAAAAATAAATATATAAGACCCATCAGTCACATACATAGTCCTGACCCCACACTAAGATTCCTTGTGTCGTGGGTATCAGTAAATAGGAGTACCATGGTATCAAAACACCCAGACCCGGAACAAATATTTGCAGATCATGCAAACATTTTGTTCCGCAGCGGGAATCGAACCCGCACAGTTCGTGTCTCAGATGGACACTCGCCCGCCACGCCACTGTCAATAAAAGTAATAAAATCTAATAATAATCTAATATCTAGTAATAAATCTGAAACAAGGAAATCGGTAGAAGAACCAAGATAACTGACATTGTAAACTCAATTAGAATTAGCAAGTTAACTGGCACTGGGCAGGCCATTAGTAGCTCGCAGAACCGACATCTGTTGAGGTATAATTTGCGCCCTCGGGGTGCGGGTTCGATTCCCGCTTCGGGACAAATGTTTGCTTGATATGCAAAAATTTGTTCCGGGTCTGGGTGTTGGTATGTCCTCTTAGTTTCTGATACTCAGACACAGGGAATCCTAGTGTGGGGTCAGTTAGGACTATGTATGGGACTGTTGGGTGTTATTATTATAGGTTGAATCCCGGTAGGTACCAATGTGTTTTTCTATTCGAAAAATGTATGTGCTCTAAGAGCCCTCCTGCTCCTGACTGTTGGATGATTGTTCATTTATTTTTGTAGACAAAAGACCCGTCTCACGAGGAACGCCGCAACAAAGTCTCCAACTTGGAGTCCCAGATCACGGACCTGAAGAAGCGGTGCCAGCAACAAGCCCACGTCATCAAGATGAAGGAGAAGAATGAAGCCAAGATCGCATCCCTCAATGCCGAGCTACAAGCCATGAAAGTCACTAAGGTAAAAATACAAATACCAAAAAGTTAACAATAAAGCAAAACAAGTTACTCGCGGTCCCCGCACTAGGACTAGCCTGTATCGCGTAGGTAAAAAAGTTCATCAGTTTGCAACCTGCCACGTATGCCGAATGTGAAAAGTGGGATGTGTGCCAAATATGTTTGTACTACTTATGACTGGTTGGGGTGTACATAATGAGACAGTATGGAATGAGGACTTAAAAAATGTGCTGAGTGACCGTTGACCTTGAGTGACCTTTGACCCCGCGTGACAGCTGACCCCGAGCTACCTTCATATAAAGAATCAGTTGAGTATAAATAATAGTTATTATTCCGACTCGGAGCACCCCGAACCCACGTGGTCCGACTCGGTCCTACCCCCGGGTATTATTTTATAAAAGGTGGAGCCGGAAGGTCGCGTATGAGCTCCTGAGAGTAACGAGTAGACGAGTGAAACGAAGGGGCAACGAGCGAGACTTCTGGCAGAACGCACCTACTACCCGTAGGGAGTACGTGTGGGACTTTGGCAATTTTTTCTAAGTCATAATTCCATAGTGTCCCGTTATGTACACACCGACCCGTTCTCCTGCTGAAAGGATGTTGATCAGCATTTATGAATTTGTTCACTTTTCAGGTGAAAATAATAAAACAAATGCGAGAAGAAAGCGAGAAATTCCGCAAATGGAAGGCCGACAATGAACGCGCGATGCTTCGTCTCAAGAACGAAGACCGCAAGCGCGCTACTGCCATGGCTAAGATGGAGTCACTGCACGCAAAACAACAGAACGTGCTCAAACGGAAGATGGAGGAAGCTGTGGCTGTTAATAAGAGACTGAAGGTACATAATTTTCTTTTTAACTGGACTACGGATGGTTATACAATGTGATTCATAATATGTATGCCATCCCGAAAGGGGCTTATTCTACACCCAATTGGCAATAATATTTTTTCTACGACATTTGGAAATTCGTCATTTTTCATTGAAAAAACTCTCAGCTCAACAGCTGTTTTGGAGTCAAATCAGGTCAACTCAATGAATAAGCTGTTTAGGTAGCAATCTTGATTCCGAACTTCTTGTACGTTTAGTTATCAGTTCTAAAGATGACAACAATACCAAAATCTAATTTGAGAAAATTTGGGGGGAAAAAAATACGTTTTTTTTCGCTCATTTTACTTCGCCGTTTCTTGATACACTAACCCCCTTTCGGTATGGTATACATGTAATAAATCACCTTGTATATTTAAATATCTGTGTATGTGCCTATGTACTTTCATATGTGTACACGTAGATGAAAAATGACTTAGAAATAAAGTTTAGAAACTAAAAGATGACTACACAAAAGTTAGTAAGTTTCAAAATGTAGACCAAATCTACGATTCTATTATTAAGGTATTTTACTAAACAGTGTTGTGGGGGCTAAAAAGCACGATTCAAATTCTAAAAGCCGTCGACCAAAACTGTTTTATTAAAAAACCTTTTTAAATAAAGTGACGTGAATTCTTTCTTCATTTTGAAACTTTATTTTGCGTAGTCTAGTTTTATTTTTAAACTTTTATACCTACATCATCTTGACTGAATTTTTATCTTTTTTTGGAACAGGCTGACTAATGACCCAGGTAGCCCCTAAAGTGCATGCTAGTTCTAGAAAACTTTGATTGAAAAAAATGTTCTATTTGTTCGTTCACAGGAGGCACTAGACCGCCAGAAGCAGACGCACATGAAACGGAACGCCAAAGGCAGCGTGAAGACCGGCGCGATCCAGCTGTACATCGAGCAGGAGTTGGAGGTGCACCTCAGTATCGTCGAAGCTGAGAAGTCCCTGGAAGAACTTATGGAGTACAGGTATCATCGCCATAATTGATAGATAGATAGATAGAAAATTCTTTATTGCACATAAAAATAGTACAAAGGCGAACTTAATGCTAAAAAGCATTATCTTCCAGATAACCTTTGTGTTTGTGGACAGTAGATGTGAAGGTAGTGCACAGGAGAGGGAACAATTGAGATCATAAAAACGAAAATAAAAGAAATTATGATGCTAATTACTTACTAATTCAGATAACAGCTGTTATTTGAATAATCAGATGTTCCAAAGTCATCCTTTTAATTTGTACAAGTTCATGATACCTAAGGGTCAGCGCAGACGGGCGGAGTGACGTCGAAGCAAGTGTTTCGCTAGACAAAATTGAAACTCAACCATATTTACTTTTAGATATGGCTGAAACCACAAAATCGCGCTCCTCTTGTGCTTCGCTTTGAGTCTCACAGTGCAATTTTGTGTACATATTTATCGTTCGTTGGCGCTACCCCATACAAACGAAACACCATTGCTCGTAAATATTCTTGCATAACTAACATACGTCAAGCTGCTCAGTGATAATAGTGTAATACTGTTCGCAGAGCCTGGATAACCGAACAAATTGAGAATCTACGCAACAGCACAGACGACCAGACCAACAGGAAGAAAATAGCAGAGTTGGAGGATGATCTCGCGCTTCGCAAGGCACAAATATCCGACCTACAGCAGAAGATATTGACTGCTGATCAAGGTAATAGCCTCAATTGAGGTCCACGAACTTTTCGGTGTCTGTGGAACTTGGCTAGTGTGATGCGGATCGGTGGTGCAATTGTAGAAAAGAGTATGAAGTTCGCAACTTTGAGTAAGATTTTATCAATTTTAAGATCTTGGAAGTTGTCAAGTTTGGAATGGTTTGAATGTTGCTAAGATAAAATCACCCTCAAAGTTAGGAACTTCATTACCATTACGCTTACGCAATTGCACCACTGGTCTGACCTCCGTATCGTTCATCGTGACACGGACCTATAATATATTATTCCCGCAGAGAACAAGTCCCGCACGCAATGGGACAACATCCAATCCATGCTGGAAGCCAAAGTCGCCCTTAAATGCCTGTTCGAGCTCCTAGTAGACTCAAAACGAGAACTTCAGAGCCAGAGCGAAAAGGGCTACCAGGCACGGTATGAGGAAGTGAAAGAAGCTCATGATAGACTGGTCGTGGAGTTTGAGAACTGTAAATCAGAGTTTGAGCGGCAGTTGGCTACTGTCAAAATGCAGAGCGAACAAAAGGTATTTTTTTTATTACTGTACTAGTTAGGGACCACCATGGCGATAATAGTTTGTACTAGTAGTGGTAGTGCTAGACGATACTATAGGGTTTGGGAATATGTATGACTGGTAACACACCGAATGCTCTGAATTGCACCTTATTTCCATATATTTCGTATGAAATTTGAATGGAACGGCGAGACGCCAGCGCCACGTCATTACTGAGTGGCTTGCGCCGCCGTAGGTGCAAGAATCTTATCCTTTTATTACTTTGCAGTTGGCCTCATTGGTAGCTTTACAACGCGGCGTAATGGGCCGTGGCGACAACAACGAAGCTTGCAAACATCTTCAAAACGTGTTGCAAATACAGCAAGAGAAGTTGGACCAAGTTGAGGAAGAAAACGTAAGTGCTTTATTTTATTCTCCGAACACTTTGGTCTTGGTTCCAAACTTGAATGGCGAGGTAGTTTGTTCCTACTGTAAGCATTTTTTACATGCCACGTCATAGCCTCGGTGGCGCAGTAGGCAGCGCGTAAGTCTCATAATCTTAAGGTCGTGAGTTCGATCCTCACCCGGGGCATATCTTTTTGCATTTATTTTCCTATTTTTTCTCACAGAAAAAGCTAGTAGACGAGTTGGAACAACTCCGCGCTGCGGGCAAAAAGGCTAAAAACAAGAAACCCAAGAAAGAAAGCATTGAACCCGTGAAGAAATTAGAGTATGTTGAGCCGACTGATGAGGAAGAAGATGATTTTGAAGACCGGAGTAAAGACCCTGACTGGAGAGCGACTCCACTCTTCAAACGTATCCAGGTGAATAATACATTTTATTTATACACTCACCGGCAGAAAATGTGGCCCAAACGCTTATCCCTAATTTGAAAAGGAAATAGTTTAGGTAGAATAATTTATCAATAATGTTACGTTAAAATGAGTTTATTGATATAAAAACCCATGAAATTTACTATCCTGTAAAATTATCTTATCGTGAAAAATGGTGTATATGGATGTTTTTCTGACCTAAAATATATCTAGATATCACGCCCCTTAAGGTATCCATTTAGATTTTTTTTTGGAAATAGACTAGGGAACCGTTTTCTGGTGTACCTACCATCAAGCGAAGCCACGTGCTTCTTGTCCTTGAATGCGAAAGTTTGCTTATGTGTGTGTTGTGAAGGCTCTGAAAAGGGCCAAAGACACTCTTTTGGTATACTTCCAGGATTCGAACCCACAACCTTTGGATTGGAAGGCGGGGTCCCCACCTACCCCCACTCCACCAGTGCTCTCTAGCTAATAGAAAGCTATTCCTACTATCCTAATATTATTATAAATGAGGATATTTAGATGTCTGTGGTTCAATCACGCCATAACAGCTCAATCGATTTCAATGAAACTTGGTATAGATAGAAATCTTTATCTAGAATAGCATATAGGCTACTTATTAAATATGTCACAAATGTTTGAAAGTGAAAGTTGGGTATGGCAGAAAAAGAATCAAAGTAGGATAAATGCAGTGGAAATGAGAGCTTTGCGAAGTATGTGTGGAGTAACTTTAAAAGATAGAGTGAGGAACAGTGTGATAAGAGAGTGTTGTGGGGTGAAAGAAGACGTAGTGATGAGGATTGAGAAAGGTATGCAGAGATGGTTTGGTCATGTAGAAAGAATGAATGAAAGAAGATTGACGAAACAGGTGTATAAGGCGAGTGTGAATGGGACCGTTGGAAGGGGAAGACCTAGGCGTACGTTTAGTGACCAAATCGGTGACGTTTTGGAAAAAGGCCAGGTCATGAGTACCCTAAACCGACGAGCATGTATGAGGAATGTGATGAGAGTGAATGAAGCAAAAGAGGTATGTCAGGATCGTAGCAAGTGGAAAACCGTGGTCTCTGCCTACCCCTCTGGGAAACAGGCGTGATTTTATGTATGTATGTATGTATGTATTAAATATGTGCCACCCGAGCGAAGCCGCGGCCGCAAGCTAGTAATACATAATCCACAAAGCAATCTTTCCAGGCGCAACGTTCCCGTCTGACAATGAACTTCACGATGGACGACGCGGACACGTCATCGCGCGCCCCGAAGCGTTCCTCCGACGGGTCACCACACTGCTCCTGTCGCGGCTCCTGCTCCACTAAGATCTGTGGCTGTGTGAAAACTGAGAAGGGATGCGGCAGCGCCTGTCGGTGCCAGCGAGAGCTTTGCAAGAACAGACGGGTGTCTTCTGATAGCGAGGATAAGGAGAACAACGTAAGTTTTAGCATCATCAGCCTGAAGAACGCTACTGCATCTCAATCGCCGTTATTCTCTAGAACGCGCTATCGATGTATTTTGAGGCAAGGAGAGCTATCGCTCTGATCGCTAGCCCGGTGTAGCTGGCAGTGGTCGTAAGAGACCCACAGCATATAAATCCTTTCGAAAAAAAAAAAAAATATCGCTCTGTAATTTTCGTCTTAGACTTTCTCTTAGACTTCGTCTAGACTTAGAAGAGCCAATTTATTTATATTTAATTTTGCCAAGCTTTGTCATTTTTATGGTCTAGGGTTGAGTAGTGTTTCCGAAATCCTGCCTGTTCCCGGGGTTGGTTCTCATCAAGCGCCTTGGTCAGTCTCTGCAATATTATTTTTGAAAAGATTTTATATATATTTGAGATAAGACTTATGGGTCTATAATTCCCTAAATCGTTTCTGTCGCCCTTTTTGTGCAGTAATGTGATTGTAGACTTGGACCACTGTTTAGGTGTTTTCCTTGTGCTTAATATATTGTTAAATAATGTTTGTAGTGGTCTTTGTAGGGACTACTCAACCCTAGACCATATTCAAGTAGTCACACAAGTAATACAGAAAGCTAATGAATATGGAATGACTATATACATGTGCTTCATTGATTTTAAGAAGGCCTTCGATAGTTTAGAGTACAATGCAATATGGGAATCGCTACTAGAGCAAAACATTGACATAGAGTACATTGGCTTACTATACAACATTTCGTCAAGAAATGAAGCTAAGATAAGATTGGAATGTGAGGGAGTAGAGTTTCCTATAAAGAAGGGAGTCCGGCAAGGTGACCCTCTGTCACCTAAAGTCTTCTTAGCTGTCCTAGAATCAGTCTTCAGAAATCTAAACTGGCAGGGGAAAGGCATAAAAATAGATGGAGAATATCTGAGTCACCTACGCTTTGCTGATGATATAGTGATATTTGCTGAAAACCCTACACCATTAGAGACTATGTTGAATGACCTTATAAGAGAAAGCAAACGAGTTGGCTTATCAATCAACACATCTAAAACAAAAATATTAAGCAATGGTACAACACAGGAAATAGTAATAGATGGTGGAAAAATCGAATTTGTGAACGAATACATCTATCTAGGCCAGTCGGTCTCTTTTGAAGACTGTACAGGGAGGGAAGTGCAGAGACGGATTGCAATATCATGGAAAAAGTATTGGGGACTCAAGGAGATTATGAAAAACAAACAAATCAATATAAAAACTAAGAAAAAAGTATATGAAATCATGATCCTACCATGCTTAACATATGGCTGCCAAACATGGTCTCTCACTAAGCTAGACGAAAATAAATTAGCAATATGCCAGAGGAAAATGGAAAGAAGTATGCTAGGTATCAAACTATCAGACAGAATTAACAACATTACTATCAGGAAAAAGACAAAGTTGTCTAGCATAATAAGTAGGGTCAGATCATTGAAGTGGAACTGGGCAGGACATATATGTAGGATGGAAAAAGAAAGATGGACAAAAAGAGTAGTGGAATGGATACCACGCAGCAACAAGAGGAACAGAGGACGTCCGAAAAAACGTTGGGAAGACGTATTCCGACTAAGAAGTGGACCAGACTGGATGAGACAAGCCAGAGATCGAAATTTATGGAAAGGTATGGGGGAGGCCTACGCCAGAGAGGCGACTACTATTAGTAACTAATTATAGGTATTTTGCATGCAGAAATATATTTGTAAATGAAAACTAATGTATAAACCTTAAATTGTTTCAAATCTGTAAAACTCATTGTAGGTAGTAGAAATAAAGGCTATTTTATTTTATTTTATTTTTTTATTTTATTTTATTTGTCATTTTTATGCGAAATGGCTTGATCCGTTTTTTGAAGGATTTACTTTGCTCGTAGAGTAAATGTGTGATGCAAGGTGCTGTCTGCGTATTTCACAGCGATCTTTCTTTAATAGGATGACAGATAAATACTGCGCGATAAAAAGTCAACAAAAGAATGGTACAAGTTGGGCGGCTAAACGACCTTTAAATCGTTGGTGAACTTTCTCCTCAAGCCTTGTTCATACGGCGATGTCATACCTATATTTGTTTTTAAATGATCCTTACCTCTAGTGAACAAAGCTAATTTTGAGTTTGACTTTTAGGAGCTTGCGATATCGTTGAACTATCACACCTCCGAATGTCAAAATCCGTAATAAATTTCATCCAAATCAGTTCAGCCGTTTAGTCGTGATAATTTAACAAACAGACGACAGTAAAACGAATACTTTGGCATCTATGATGATAATAGTATGGTTTAATATATTTTACATTATGTATAATTATTTTGTTTATTCACAGCCATCAAGCACAGAGCTATCGATCGAAACCACTCCACCATCGTATTTTGACAAGCGGTAAGTCTCCACCGAAACTATTTACATTCGCAATTCTATACTAATTATATAAGAAGCCCTTGTTTAGATTCGAAACGTCGCACGAACTTTGCGGCACTAAAAGTGAACCAAACACGCCTTCGAAAAATATCTCTACACGTCCAAAAAGACTATTGGGAGATAGAAAGAACCTAAACCAGTCGTGGATGTTTGCGCTACTGCTGTACAATACCTGTGTTGCGCCGATGTCTTCGTATTGTGCAAATAGCATTTTCGAATACGGCATGGACGTGGCTAAATACAACGTGTTCGCGAACGTCGTCAAGTTCATGATGAAGGAGGTTATTTAATGGATTTTCGGATGCTTGCAGACTATGCCCTTACTTCTGTATCTAATCTAGAGTCAGAGAAAATTAAGAAACTGTTTTTTCATCATACAAAAAATAAACTGTTCCTGCCCTTATCACTCTTTAGTGGGGTCGGCCGGCACAACACCATATTCCTCTATCGGCTATCTCAGCACTCACTCATTATGTATTACTTATCCATTTCATAATTTCTTTGGCATGGATTTCTCTAATATTTTTCTCGTCACATTTTTTCCCATTTTATGACATGTATGAGCACGCTAACCTAAAGAGTTATAAGTATAACATAAGGGTTTCTACAAGTCTGTAAAAAAAACTATTGTGTTAATTCAATGTTTTTTCTATGCGTTTGGAGGTAAACTGGCTTACGGAAAATTGACATTGCTGACGCGTTGCCTGAGATGTGACGTTGAAAAACTCAGCTTTTTACAAAATCAGGCAATATGACGTTTTATTAATAAATAGACAAAAAAAAAATATAAGCCGACTTGAGAACCTCCTCCTTTTTAAAGTCGGTTAAAAAAGGGATTCCATTTAATATATTTATTTGTCAGAGAACATCTGTTGTTAGAAAATTGGATTTATTAGAAAAGTTTTCGGCGTATTTCGCTACAATCCTTTGAATTTTTATTCGTTGTTCAAAGATGACTCGAAAAGTACTCGTTCTATAAAAACTTACGGGATTTGGCACATGTTTAACGCCCAAAGTTTTCTTCGATTCGAAAAGGAACCTAGGAAAAGCAACGTTGAGGGAGTAGTATTCCTTGCAATTCTTAGAATTTTTAAAATTAATGTGTTTTTCGTTGTTCAAAGGCAACGCGAAAAGTACTCGTTCTATAAAAACTTATCCGGAATTTGGCACATATTTAAGAGGAAGGAAACGATTACCATTCCACTGATACGATGTAAGTGCATAGTTCTGCAAAGCATTGCTATAATATATTTAGAGTATTGTAGAAGTTTACCTAATATTCGACCTTGATACTAGATTTCATTTCATCATGTTGCTTTCACGGACAAGGCCACCCATTGTACTATAATAACCTTGAAATAGATTTAGTATGTAATCCTTGTGTACTAAAAAAGTTTTGATATAAGTTGTTATGCAGAACTATGTCTTGCATAGAAGTATTTTTGCTTATCAAAACTGTGAATTTTACTACTAGAAATATTATTTATTTTCCCTTATGTACAAGGTGATTCATAATATTATGTATACGATCCCTTACAACCAAATATGTACATCACGTAGATAGTGTCACAGTAGCAATGGTGAATTAATGAGTATTTTTATATTTCAGAGGTCACCTTGACGCGACATACGTTAAAAAGAAGAAAAGCTATTTTTTCCCTAATGATCAGGGCAATGGCGACTCCAAACCTATATAGGTGAGATTTTACTCATATTTTGATCAGTAGTCTTACCCTGTTATTCATAAATCAGTCACTTACTTACACAAATGTGTTACACTAACACTAAACAAAAGATAGAGACGGGCATACTTTTATCGAGCCGATAAAGTCAGTGAGAGATTATGAATAAAGGGGTAATATTATAAATAGCCGTGGTATAAATGGCCGTGGTGGCCCCGGCTGAAGAATAGGCCCCTCCATATCTACCTATCCGCGGATGTCGTAAGAGGCGACTAAGGGAAAAAAGATAGGGGATGGGCAGCAGCGTACGATAGCTCTAACTGCGCTCGCCAACCCGCATGCCCAGCATGGTGAGTATGGGCAAATCCCCCCACATGATAAGGAATTCGCTGTCTGTGGGGGAGGCCATGTTCAGCAGTGGACGTCGTACGGCTGAAATTATAATGATGAAATAAGTTTATACAACAAAACTACAGACAACTTATTTTAACTAAATAGTTTTAAGTAATAAAATAGGTACCTACTTATAATAGGCGATTAGCTAGTAGGCTGCGCATTAGGGAGCGTCCACATTGGCAAATATTCCGCGAATGCGCGTGAGCCTCTTTACGGACAGATTGCATTACAAAATGCGCGTGCAGCTGTTGCAGTATCTGCGCGCGAGCGGGCGCATTTACTAATGTGGACACACCCTTAGATTTCTTCAAGGATCTATATTCTAGAGTCTAGATGTCTCAGGGAAAGTCAAACATGCTTTGAAGTTATAGATGAGCCTTTTTCATTAGCCAAATTGTTGCAAAAAAAAAAAGATTCTATCCAGACAATGTTTATCGTTTTTCTGGTAATTAAATTTTGCCGTGTTTTTTACACGCCTAAATTTTATCTCAATGTAGAAGTATTTTTGACAATAGACTAGATCCTGCTAATATTGTAAATGTGAAAGTTTGTTTATGTTTGTTGGTAGATTATTAATAATAGGCCTCTGAAATGTGTTTTTTTCTTTTCAGATATAATAAATTCCAAGCCTGTGCGCTCGTAAATTACTTTATTTTAACGAATTAAAGTGCCTAATGTATAATTGTTTTCAGGACAATTGTAATTCCTATTTTATAATTATGTTTTAATCTAAATTAGACGTATAATGTATTGGATTTAGACTTGCTATAAAAGACTGGATTTTTCTATGTCGCCATTTTGAAATTGATAAGTGTAAGGCTCGTTACATTTGACTTATTTTTATAATTTAGAAGAGTAGATCTCTGATAAAGTACATAAATATTTATTTTATGAAAACAATTCTTTCATTTCTTTGCGAACCTAGATTGAGTCATACTTAACCCGAATTATAAAAATACAAGTACCTGAGTTTATATGTACGTAGAGGTAGCGCGTGTGTGGGAAAACTTGAATCATCACATTAGCCCGTAGAAGTCGACTGCTGGACATAAGCCTCCGCTACAGAGTGCCACGACGAACGGTCTTGAGCCTGATAAGAACAACCACCGACTTCCTACATTTTTTAAAATGGTTCATCTGGCCAGGATCGTCTTAAAACGCGTTGTACGGTTCGTGGTTGCCAACGGCTGTCGGTTCTGCGAGCTATATGGGCAGCATCGCCACTTTAACTTGCGTATAGAGCTGTCTGTGACGATTATTTTTATAATATCCCAAAAGTTTGACTAAGAGCTACCGAGCCATGTACAGGCTGTTTGAAATTTTTGGGACTACCAATCGGCTTATAGCGCCGCTGTGAGCTCCACGGCAAACAAGCATACGGCCCACCTGATGGTAAGTGGTTACCGTAGCCTATGAGCGCTTGCAATACCAGAGGCATCACGCACGCGTTGCCGACCCCGAACCCCCTTCCCCCCTAAAGAGCTCTGGCAACCTTACTCACCGCAGGAACACAACACTATTTGAAACAAATAATGTTATTTGGCTGCGATCTTCTGTAAGGCGGAGGTACCTCCCCAGGCAGGCTGCTCCAATTCAGAACGAGAAAATCTCGCTCCTAGGTAAATGAGAAACAATCGAAACCAATGTGTCTGACCTTGATTCTATGGATTTCCTTGTTTCGGTTTTCGTCATGTAGGTAGGTAGTGAAAATCTAGATGGCTCTCAATATAATTCAATAATAAATAATTTATGCATATAAATGGACGCGTTACTCCAAAAATACGTTGACTCATCTTAAACATCTCTAAAAAAATCTTTTAAGATTCCGTTAAAAGTTTGTTGTCAGCATTTTGATGTAGCATCCTTTGATTGTCTGCAAGGAATTTCATAGAGTCTCTAAACATTCAAGTAACAAATAACCCACCCATTGTATTCAAATGGGTATGCTGTTTATGAAAGACGCTAAATTCATTTCATACGTGGTATAACATTGCATCCTAAAAAAATGTCGATATTACTTATACCAATTTCCTAGTCAAGTTTTTAAGTTCGAATTTTTTAGTAGGATAGACAAAACTCCTTCTTATAATTATTAAATAAAAAAAGCTGCTATTGAAATAAATATTCCATGCTTCTTATGAAATAATTATGCCCATGCTTACAACAATGCGAAAAATTGCTTTGAAAAATTTGTAACGCATAGGAATTCTTGAGGAATTTTATTATGTAGTAAGTGGTATTTCCGATTTAATATACCTACTAATATGTCATCCTAACTAATATTTAAACACGTCAGTGTGTTTGTTTGTTGGCTTGTTCTTCATTCACACATATTGATGTGATTTTTGAATTGAATAACTTTTCAACCGGGTAACGCCTGGGATTGGAAGCCGGAGGTAAAAGCCAGAACAATTTCATAACTAATCTAACATTTCAAAATACTTGAAATAGCTTTGTATGGAAATTACACTATTATGTGTTTTTAAAGTGCGTCCTAACAGATATTACAGATAGACAAGAGGATCCGATATTGGGCAACAGACACTCCCATATCGATAAGTATGTCAAAGACAATTCTGCGTTTGAGTCATACATAACGCCTTGACCGATTCATTGCATCCTACAACCGCGTCATCGAACGTTTGTAGAATGAAAGCCTCAAAATAACCCCTACTATTGGCTTAGCTGTAATATTTGCCTTCGAGTTCCTTTAGAATAGAATAACAAGGGAGTACAACGTTTTATGTACAGTAAGTAGGTATCACCATAGGTCACTTCCACCAATATCATAAAGAAAATTCCAATGTCAGATATGAGAGTCATTTTCCAGATTTCCTTTAAAACATTTTATTTACAGAGCTACCTAAAGACCTTTTCAAACGATCCAGATCATTACCGGTTTTTTACTACTACTCAATCCAGTAAATTGATGCACAACAAAGAAGAGCTGTGAAAAGTAAATATAACCCAGCTGTGGACGGCATTACGGTTGATGAGGAAAACAATTCTCACAGCAAAAGCAGCTCACAGCTTCTAGAACGCATAGTACCGACCGGTGCGAAGAAAGGTTGAAGGCTCGCTTTCGATGCACGGGGAGAAATCTCAAAACTCGTCTGACCACCAGTACCGCGCTACGCGCCATTGAAGAAGCACGTGTTCACGTCCCCCTTAAAAACTTTTCCGTGTCAGCTTCAAAAAACACAAACAAACCATCAAGCTGTAAATACAGCGAGGATTTTTGCGTTTAACAGTTAAGTTCAGTGCTGTGTGTGATATACCAGTGCATGGTGAACGGTTTCGCTTGTTTTTTTGTTAGAAAGTGCATCTACCTGTCGGGAGTGTTTTTCTACTGTCTACCGGTATGTTTGATGTTAAGGTATCTATTATAGCGGTATTAGGGACGCCGGTATCGCTTGGCTCGTCTTAGAAATGGAGAGTTGTGAATGAGGAAGAGAGAACACAGACATTTCGTATGCACGCGCGAATTTTTGGTGCAACTTTCCAATCTGCACGCATGGATCCAGGTGATAGATTCTGATTATATCTAGGTTCTTCTTGGTATTTAGGTATGTCAGAGAAGAGACTTTTCTAGAAAACATGAATGGAATACTCTAACAAAAGTACCTTAGCTCAATAAGCTTGAAAATATCTCAACAAAAAACAATAATTTCATCCCATTCAAACCATAAATAGACTTCCTATTCAAACCTGGTTCCTGTTAAACCGTTGAAGCCATAACATGTTTGTTTCTAAGCTATTTTGTGGTCTGAAGACGTCCCTTACTCTACAATAGGTTCTCTTCATACAATAGAGTACCTACAAAGAGATCTTGAATGAAGATGGGGATTTCAACATCCCATGAATTGTTTTCTAAAAAAAAATTCAAAGGACAATTGGAAAATAAAACAAGGGATTGAACGCTATGAAGTGGCCAGATTAGACTTTTAGTATCCTCGTATCTTCATAAGTTTGAAGAAATACCTACCTAATAGATACAAGCAGGGTCTGCATGAACATCCTCATCAGGCTGTAGAACTCCACTGCTGGATAAAGGCCTCCCCCAAATGAGTGCCATGACCGGAACCTGCACAAAGATGTCGGTCCATGGGGTGGTGGGCCTTTCAACACTGTGTTGCCCGATTCGTAGTCGTCATTCCCGCATCTTCGCCTAGAATCGGCACTGCAATACGCTATTTAATTTTAAGGCAGGAAGAAATAGTTTTACCCTGGGAAATTATTACACGTATCATCACTAATTCAACACTGCCGTGAAAGTGTGTTCTGCAAAACGAAGTGGCATCGGCTAAACCAAAAATCCATAATTTTTGATCCAAGGTTCATGTTCTAAACAAGTGCTTTTGCAATGGGTCGGCAGAGTAGGCCCCATAGTTTCGTGACTCAAAAAATATGTCAGAGGTCAACTCCAAAGGTCATTTACCAACGCGCGAATGTTTACTAAATCTTCGATCGCGTGCGTAGACCTTTTAGGCCACTCGCACACGAGCCACTCGCAACAGCCAAGCTGCGGACAGCCAAGCTTTTATAGGCTCGATAAAAGTACGTCCGCGTCTTTATTTTTTTCACTATTTGAAAAGGAAAGGGCGAGAAGGTACATCTTTAATACATTTTGTAAGGAAGAGTTTTGGGGTTTTTTTATATGGATTTTGTTGTCGCCACATGCTTTGTAAGAAAAGTATAGTCCATTGGCCACTTGGCTGTGGCCGGGCAGTGGCTCGTTTGCGCCGAGCCTTAAAAAACGGTTAGGTATGAACTTTCTTCTTATTTATAACTCTGTAATAAGACTACCTACTATGACTAGTGATCTTACTTGCTTGTCGGGCTATTGGTACTTTCTTGGTCATCCTGCATTAGGCCAATGAGCTTTGGTGCATTAAGTCAATGAGTGCGCCTTGTGCGCTTCGTGCTTGATATATAATTAGCATAGCATTATCGTATATCGAAATATATGCTAATATTCTTGAAGTATATAACTACCTAGCACATAATGCCCATCTTCACTTCGGATGTTGGCTTAATCCTTTAAAGGGCATTGTGGCTGTACGCTATAAGAAGGTCCCAAGCGCTGTGTTTAAGTTATCAATTAGCAAATTTAAAACTTAACTAAAACTCAGGAAAAATATTAAGAAAATATCCGACTATGCAAGCCGTGGTTCTAGGCTTGGTCACGAAGAACAGTCGTAAGTTTAGCTAGATCAAATTAATCCTTAAGATTGCAAGGAATATTGAAGTTTAGTAAAGTCCTCTTCAACTTGATATAACATATGTTAAAAGCATCACACCCACTTCATATACTATACACTACCTACTCAGAATTCAATCTCCAATGTGTTTGTCGACAATAAACGCAACAGGTTTTCGCATTAACAAAATTAATGTAGAGATACCATCTTATACTTCCAATGTAGTGATGATCGACCTATTTATGCGCGTTTTATGACTTATTTTTATTAAGGCTTTTGACTTTTGTTAATTTGTTTTTCCTGGTGCCAATAAAAACATGTTATTAAAAAGCTGTTTTACCGGACAGTTTTCAACTTCAATATTTGCATCTGTTTATTAACTCTACTCCAACCAATGGTTTAAGCAGGTACAGTCACCTGCACTAAGATGTATAGGTACATTCCATAATTTTTAAAATGTTGAATCTATTTCGAGGTAGCATACATATGATGAATCATCTTATATATCGAACGAAATCTTTACATCCACTCGTATGTTAGCTTTAAAACATCAATACTTATTATACACAAGAGGACATAAGAAAAAAGGAGCCAAAAGGTGCCTTGCTTGAACCATCGCATCGGGCGAAGCGAATTTACATGCAAATGAGAATGTAGGCGCAAAAATTGTCCACAACACAAAATCCGTTAGATTTTAAGCCATGGGTCTTAGTGTTAGAGCAGATTATAGCTTTACGCGAAACAGAAATATGACTACTGTTGCTCTACTAGCGTTTTCAGTCATAAATCCTTGTGATAGAGTATAAAATAGTAAAGCTTTATAAGACCAAACCACTTGTTGACCATATAAGGATTTAAATAATAGCCGGAGGATACTTTATAAAACATTTGGGTACTAAGAAGCGAAACGGATGTATTGTCTACGAATCTGTTAAATGATGTCATATGAATCAGCTTTCCAAAATGTATGGCGATATCGATGTAGCGTGTTGGAAACGGACCTACTTACTTCAAAGCTATGCCTTTGAATATGCACAAATTTTACATTACACTGAATGAAAATATTTAATTTCTATCAATATTTACAGTGGTATTTACCGGCAGCTTTTTCCGTGTGTCCATAGTTGTGATCTAGCTAGATGCACTATCCTTTCACATTGTGGCTTTGTTGACCAACTTATTAATTTATCAAATATTTTGCTTTGAAGAGATTGCAAGACAATTTAAATTGTGCTCAACTCTAGCATTGAAACGCAAAAGGGAGACCCAGCATTGGGACGTGAGCTAGTAAATAAATCTGCATTCCGTTATTATAATGAATCTACTATGCCGACACCTACATTAAGACCTCTTGTGTAGAAACTGGATGAACCAGAATCAATAGTATACGGCCAAGGACGTTAGGGTCATAGCTAGCTATCGGAGCTTAAACATAATAGGTGCCTATCATTCGTCTAAGGTGATTCATAATAATAATATGTACACTAGGTAAAGATTTTTTCTACTATATTATCGTCTTTGATACTACCCTGAAAAGGTCTTATTCACACCTACTTGACAATAACATTTAATTTTGTTCTACAACTTTTGGTAATTCGTAATTTTATTCATTGAACTATGCAAAAATCAGTTGCTTTGGGATCACATCAGTTCAAACTGAATTATTCAGTAGCCTTAGCTGTGAGACTGCCCGTCTGTCGCTACAATAGTTTGTTTGGAATTATATCAGACAATCTTTTTAACCGCCCGTATGTGTGTTGTATGATAGAATTCCATACAATCTATTCTAGCGAACAAAAAGTTCGCAGCGGACTTTCCGTCGTCTGCAAAGGGCCTAACCCGTAAACTTTATGTAATTGAATACCTGGATTGAACCTTGTACTTGCAAGAGGTGGTAATTTATAGCCCATATTTATATTTGAAAATATTCAAAATAGCAACTTATGATGTTAAATTCAACAATCCAAGTTGTAAAGCCATGTTTATTTAGGAACGTAACGGGTTTGAATTTACACCTTTATGTTAATGAAACTGGAAATCCAAAGGTGTCCTGACCCTGACGACTGAGCTTACCTCTAGCTTATTTTTAACAGGCAAGGTCACCACCTTAAGCAAGATGATGAGAACTTTTTACTAGTGGCATAGGTACCTACATAGCCTAACATTTACATTCAAGTAAGATTAGTGGGATCCGTTCACTCTGTTATTGTATTTTGAAGGTTAGACACTATTGAGCAGAATTCTACGTTTTAGATCTTTCATATCTTGGAATGCATTTATTTACAGAAATAAACTTAAAACTAATACAAGTTAATATTTACAAAATACACAAGAAACAGTTGAGCCATCGAAAGACCGTTACAAACGATCTATAGATAGCTCAACTGATCCAGATCACTACCAGTCGGAAGCGTCCCCAAGACGCTGGCGGAATTGCCACGCTGGATGGCAATGCTAATTCGCTGGGCCTAATAAGAGCCAGCTCTCGGGTCACGCGTCGCTTCGATCAGACGTCCTGATATCTTTTTGAAAACCCGGAGGGCCCCGTTTCCCCACGGACCCAGGGTCTCAACCCCAAAAGGCTCAAATATGTAAGCCCTATCAAGACTAACATATTTGCGCCTTTTGAGATCCTCGGCCGAATCTGCCGCCGCACCCGCCCTAACTGATGTCCCCGGAAGATGTGTGCGCGCTAGTGTATCAACACAAGTAGCGTCCCACACCATAGGCCTACCCTTCTCCCAAGGGACCAAAGTCATACCGTCAAGCCGCTTACCATCATCACGTAGACCATTCGGTTCGAGAATGGCTGGGACGTTAATGCTGGTAAGAGCCCGGCGGATGATTTCATTAAGGCTAGCGTGGCGGGATATTCTTCCGGCAGCCCTAGTGCACGATAATCCGTGGTGACCGAGCTGATCAACCGCCGTACCACACTGGCACTGATGAGGTGCACAACAGCGCGCACCCAACCGAAGACAGGTTGCAAGACGGATAATATTTAATATTATTACCTAGTAATTTGAAAGTTTCAACTAGGTAAACTCTTACAAAATATTGTGGCCGGTAAAAGATTATGGCACGATAAAAAACAATATCTGTAGCTGGCACTAATAGTAAAGCCGTGTTCGAACGGAATGCTATATATCAAATGAACTTTATTTCAAAATGATCCATATCTCTACCGAATAAAGTAAATTTTGAGTTTGACTTATAAGGGCTTGCGATATCGTTCGCTCTCAAATGACAAAAACCAAATCACGACGAAGTAAGGATCATTTTGAAACAATTCAAACGTATATTTGATGATATATATACACTGTTTGAACATGGCTTAATAGGTAGGTGGTACTCAACTACCATATTTTCAATGCTTTAACACATTTTACAAACATTCCACAAATGGAAACAATCTCACGAAATCTGCGAATGAGTCGCATCCACTCCCACGCGTGCCAAATTTCATTCAATATTGTTAAATTAACAGAAGTTGCACTAATGATAATGAGTTAACGAATAAATTACTACTTACGAGTAGGTTGTGTTATATCAAAGAGTCATGGTCAAAGCTAGGTAGGTACAGTAGCATGCAATCCTACTAATATTACCTATAAATGCGAAAGTTTGTGAATATGTACCTCGCAGAACCGACAACCGTTGGGGAACAAAGGTTCTCGAGTGGCGACCACGAACCGGGCGACGCAGTGTTGGAAGGCCCCCCACCCGATGGACCGACGACATTGTAAGGTTGCGGGAAGTCGGTGGATGGAAAAGGCTCAAGACCGTTCGTCATGGAACTCTTTGGGGGAGGCCTATGTTCAGCAGTGGACTTCATCAGGCTGATGATGATGATGATGATGAATATGTTTGGATGTTTGTTGTCCAATCACGCCTAGATATATGGCAATAAATTTTAAACAATACCTACTTATTTTCTTGGCGTGTTATTTAGTTAAAAGAGTAGATGAAGTTGTTTGTCGTTATAAAAGCATTTATTTTTAACAGCCTACCAATTATTTAGTGAAAACACTCATAAATCAGTGTTTTGTTCGATATCAAGTTGATTGACTTGATTTTAACATCCATTCGGCTAATTAGGTGGAACTTTCACATAAGTTATTTAAGTACCTACTGCATATCGCAACTTGCAATACATGTTTCAAATTTTTATTCATAAAAGTAAAATACTTAGGTATAACGGTACAAGCATTGTGGTCATTTTCGCAGCATATTTATGGCCTCGTAGATCACAGCAGGTACGACTGGATAGGAACAATATCAAGACTAAACAGTAGCTACTTTTATACAAACTGATTCATATTATGTAGATATATATTCTATCCCGAAAGGGCCTTATTCTATCAACAAAAATAAAGAATATCAGCGAAAAGAAATAAAAAATATAGACTACCTATATTTTTCTGTTTTTTTTCCAAACTCTAATCTAATTCAAAATTCATTTATTCAGAACAAAGTCCACAGGGAAACAGGTTACAGATTTATTTATTTATTTATTTGGTATCAATGATTGTTGTAACAATTCATGCTTAGCCTAAAATTATAGATACTTACTTATTACACAATCAATTATAGATAAACACAGCATGCGATTTAACAAAAAAAATAACTTAATGTAACTAGTTAGACGTTAGGAGAAGTTAATAACAAAAAAAGAGTATAATGTGGAAAAAATACAGGTTAATAATCGAAAATAAAATAAAAGATAAAAAAATATATTAATTTAAAAGAAAAATACTAATTTAACTACAAGGTTTCAGACAAGAACTGACGGAATTTATACATTTTAATACTGAAGATATCTATTGTAGAACAACAATTATTAATTAATTTACTAATCCTAGGGATAGGTGAGTTGCTGCCAAGTACGGTCGTGCGGAGTGGAGGGAAAAGGAGTGGGATTGGCCTACGAGGAATATTACGAGGAACTCTAAAACGAATTTTCTCTAATATCTGGGGGCAATCTACTTTGTTGTTCAAGATTTTGTAAAAAAAGATTAGGTCTAGCTGTGTTCTACGTTTTTCAAGAGATGGAATTTTGAAGTGCACTAGCCGATCTGAATACGAATAAAATTCGTATTCAGATTGAACGATGAGACTGCAAAAGTTATGAAAACTGAGTAGCAGCCCCAACGTCCTCCTCATTGACACAACATAGTTCTGTATGTTTAAAAGATAAAGTAAACTTAAAATGAAAATTAAAAAAATAAACTGTTTATTTTGGAATTAGCTGTTTTTGGACTTTTATCCTCTTATTAACTAATTAGTAAACGTACGAGATGTTTTAATCAAGATTGCTAACTAAAACAGTTCAATAATTGAGTTTGAACTGATTCGACAGCTGGTTTTTGCCTAGTGTTTTTCAATTAATTAATGTCAAATTTGCAAAATTCATAGAATAAACTTTATTGGGGGTAGAATAAGCCCCTTTCGAGGTAGCTACTAAGAGTGGATCAAAACGGTTACCCCACGCTTAAATAGGAGCTTATTTTACCCAGTTTCACTTCTAACAATTCTGCCAACATTTCCCATTAGCAAAATAAAAACCTAGAGTTATTTCCGTAACACAAGAACATGGCAAAATCGTACAACTGCTCAAGATGATTTCGCAACCAGCGGAACGGTTTGCGGTCCGGTTGCGTCTTTCAATGGTGCTATCTTGATCTGACGATTTTGACAGCTCACACGTCACTATCATGCTGATAATCTGTTCATGGCGGTCTTATACTATATTTTTGCCTCTAACTGTACTGAAATACATATTGTACTAAAAAGTGGGCAGGGTCGGGAAAGAAAATAATATGATTTTTGCAATTTCGTCAACCTGGCCCGAATGGGTCGACTTTTTCGGTAGGTACGAATTGACGAACTACCCAGCTGTCCTACAGGGCTATTATAAAATATCGGAAAGATTTCCGACCGGTAACTTCAGCTTTACTCAACACAACTCTAAACCAACTCGGAATGAACATCACCGATGTTTTGATCTCTTGTTTTAGAGGTGGGTTGAGAAAAGCTGACGTATCCAATCGGAATTCATTCCGATGTTTTAAAATAGGCTCTCTGGTGACGTGATTGTGGGCTCCTGGAAACGCCCGAAGGCCTGGATCTTATTGACGATCCTCTAAAACGGAAGCGGTTTTATAAGGCAGCTACATCGAAATACCTACATTTTCTCAGGATTATTGGGACCATTAGTCCGTTGGGACAAAATTTATGTTGGTAAGCAGCCAACCAGCTCATAAAATCGTCCAATGTGTAGGAACTCCCTACACATTGGATGATTTTATAAGGCTTTCTAAGACTACCGTACATCAGTCTAAACTGGTTCTTTCACCAACAGTTGGTTGCTGACCCACAAAACCCCTTTTCATTGATACTATACCTACTTCAATCTGGTCACTGAAAAAACGCAGGGTGACTAGAAGTTTTTTCCTCCAAAATGTTAGTTAATTTGCCGTGTAGGTACCTACTTCCAACAAACCGGTGTAATGCAAACAATACTAACCTTAAGTACCTACCTACTCCTAGCACACAATAAGTTACGAAACGGCGCCCGATTAGGAGTGAAAAACCGCGTAAGACTATACCACCGATTGTTTGTACGTGGGAACCGTGCCGATTCAGGGTTGTCAATTGTTTTATTATGTACTTATACATACCATACTTGAGAATGAGATTCAATTGAACAAATACCCATATTATAACATTCTAGTGGTTCTGATTGAACATTTTTACAACCTAAATTTGCTTTTTTGCTCTTTTTATAATCTTCATTGTTGATATTTTGCTACGCGTTCAATAAAACCATGACTTAGCATTGAATCTTTCTATTTAGCAAAAAAAAACATAATTATACAAAACCGCGTGCAACGCAGACAAGACACAAAGTAAGCTTAGAAAAAATATGTTACCAATATTATAAAATAAAATTATGTGTTCAGAAACCCTTCAATGTTTGAGTACTACACATCCATTCTTCAACATTCATAACTAATTATTAAACGTACGAGAAGTTTGACATCAAGACAGCCGAATAAAAGAGATTGAACTGATATGACCCCAAAACAACAGATTTTAGCATAGCTTTTTTTTTTCAATAAAAGAATTTCAAAATCCCAACAGTAATAGAACCAACTTTATTGCCAATTGGATGATGTTTGTTTGTAAGAAAATCTAAGAATCCACCGACTTCTTGTGCTCATATCGTATCCATTTGAAATTTTGCAAATATTTTTAATTCCGATAACAAATCAGTACCTACCTGTTATGGTGACAGCAAGCTGATGGTAGATTCTATGTGCCACGAACTCCTCAGCGAATTGTGCGATTGAGTTGAAATCCGACTTTGCATACCTACGACATTGCCTAGTTCCAATAAAATATGGTTAAAGATCATGTGTATGAAAACCATTTACTAAAAGTCACTCACTAGCCTAACGTAGTTAGTGTGACCAGTAAAGGGCCAGTGAGATGACTAAGAATCATTAAAATCTAGATCTGCAATGTTCTGGCAGCCCTAATATCATTCAACAATAATTCATCTATGTACAAACGAGCAACTTGAGATAACTTAGTAAGAATTGCAATGTACCTACCTACCTAATAATTATTTCAGAGCCGTGTTCAAACGGCGTGCGTTATGTCATCTAAAATTTATCCTTTCGTCCTTTGAATAAAGTTGATGACAAATCGCAAGCGAGTTTTTTTACGTGTTTAAAACATAAACACGATAATCGCCTGCAGATCCTCGAATGCGATAATCAGTAAAAATGGTATATTGCTTGCTACCGTATCACTATCAATAGCCCGGGTATATGTGAGGTGAATAATGTTTCCACTGTGCGAAAAATTACAACACACTTTTTGTAAAAAATTACCTAATTATCTAGTTATTTTATAAATAAAACGCCTGGTTTTTTTTCTACATGATGTATACTTATCTAGAAACAGCTAATTATTTTGTGGAAGTGATTAGATGGATGATTTGAGCGTTTAACTAAATGCTGGCTAAACGCGTGTTGTGTAACTCGGTCACATACAGCCTGGGTTGTAGCTGTAAGTTAATTGGTCAATAGACTATATATGTTAGAGTGTAAATAAATATAAAGAGCTCTGACGATCTTACTCACCGCAGGAACACAAGACTATTGGAAAAAAAAATGTTATTTATAAATAATTTAATTAGATAAATAATAATAAATTACATTATAGAACAATATTTGTGTGTGTGTTTGGGTACCTCCCAGGCGGGCTGCTGCAATTTAGAGCGAGAAAATGTCGCTGTGCTCTACCTCCTAGAAAGTCTCGCTTAAATACTAATAGTGCTTTACGTTTTTGGCTAACTAAAGCAGGGACTGAAAGCGGTAGAAGTTATAGGTACTGGTACCGTTAAAACATTTTGGTACCATTATGCTATACCAGTAGGGCATTACCGTACCGTTATTTCATACCGGTAGATTTCGGTACCGAAATTTTGAGCCACGGCTAGTTCGCTAGGACAGTCGCGCCGCGGTGGCGGGGTGGCGGCGTTTCATCAAAGAAAACCTTTATAAACCTTTATTTATTTCGGTTATAGGTACAATGTAAATGAACTGCGAAGCCAGATTTTCCGTTACCGTTATATTTATCGGTAGAGAAATATTCGGGTAACCGGAATTTATCGGTATGACGTCATATCGTTATTTAAAGGTACCTTTATATTCCGGTTATTCAGTCCCTGAACTAAAGGTTATGTAAACTAACTAACGGTGAAATAGTAAGCAGTTAGGTATAATGAATGCATAATATTATCATTTATGGAGGTCGCTGCGCCGGCGCCGGTTGCCTTGCAAGGCCGACAACAAATTGACATTTTATTTTAGACACTGTCTCAGGTTATAGATGCTAGAAAATCTAGGACACATACGGGATCCAATCGATATTCTAGTTCTACAAATAAGAGAATGGTAACAAGTTACAAACTAGGCCATTAGACAAATCTGACCACGAAGAGTTACGCCCCCAAGGTCTTTGACAATGCATTTCAACATCAGAGTGGGGTGGGGGGATAAGATTGGCGTGACAACGTTTTTTCCTAATCATCACGAAGGAAGATCCTAAGACCTTCCATTATTTTTAACCGACTTCCAAAAGGAGGAGGTTCTCAAGTCGGGTGTTATTTTTTTTTTTGTATGTATGTTACTCGATATCTCCGCCAACAGTAACCCGATTTTGATGATTCTTTCGCTGGTGTATAGAGTATGATCCCGGGGTGGTCTCATTTTAATTTAATTCCTGAGGGATTGCTACTTGTCCCGTAAAACTTAAAAAAAAGTCATCATCTCTTGAAATCACTACTAGCCGAAATTTATTTTTGTCGACTGTGGTATGGTATGGTAATTCCCGCGACTTCGTTCAGTTGCTGCTATTTTTACATAAACTTTAAACTTAGTGGTTGTGTGTCGGGATTTCCTTTCTGTGCACCCATACGTTACGCTACCCTGCAAATTTCATACTCTTAGGATTTTGGTTAGGCTCTGCGTTGATTTTCAAAGAGAATAAAACCACTACGTTTGTTTGACAGTCACTTAGTCAGTACCGTAAGAGTTATTACATATTGATGATGAATGGATGTCATACATACTTTTGTTTATTATTCGACAGTTTAGGTGGCCAGTGTCATCCTCAGTAGGTAAGCAAAACGCAAAGAGGTTGATAACAAAAAAAAGAGGTTGATATTGATCTTGTAAATATTCAGGAATTTGAAGTCGGTTTTTAGTTTTTGTAAAAAATATCTTATATTAATCAGAATCACAGACATCAGTGAATCTTTGGGGTGTATTTTTATTAGCCGTATTTAATGTTTAATTTTGTTGTATTGTAACTTTGTGGTGTTACTTAGGGAAAAACAGTTGTCACGAGACGGTCAACCCCCACTCTAGTTTACCACTTATACGCAGTGTCAATTCATCTGGTTACTAGTTCTTTCGTGAGCACTTTTTTGATCAGTAAGTGAAATATGGTAGTCAAACCACGGTAATAGGACCACTGTTCACAGAACTCATTGCTCCTCGCCGGCCTTAAATTAACTTTATTCAAAAGATGTAAGGGTCATTTTCAAATGAATTTTCGATGGCATAATATCTCACGCCGTTCCTAACATCACTTTTCAATTACTCTTACGGTTTCCGATTTCGCCTAAGTAGCCCTGAAAAAAAACTCAACCTGTATATTACACATGTTTGTGTATTATGTCAAGTAGCCGGAAATAAAGATATTATTATTATAATTTAGTAGGTAGAGTCTGGCCAGAGCTACAAGAAAGCGGGGTAAAGTTTAAAAATTATTAGCTGACTTTACCCGTTTATAATAGGAAAACCCTCATTTAATTTTGTATACTTAACTAGCTTCCGCTCGCGGCTTCGTTCGCGTGGTACTACATAAAAGCAGCCTATTATGCTAGTCTAGGTTAAGAACTCTTTATATTCCAAGTTACAACGAAATCGGTTGAGCCGTTACGGCGTGATTGAACAACAAACATCCAACCATCGTCACACATTTTCTTATTACTATAGTAGGATTAGTATACATTTTTAGCGATGATAGATAGATAGATCGATAGAAAATGCTTTATTGCGCACCATAAAAGTACAAACATTAACAAACAAACAATAAAAACTAAACTATGTGATGAACAATGGGCGGCCTTATCGCTGAAGTAGCGATCTCTACCAGACAACCTTTGGATGGAGTGGACTGGATATGATTAAATAGGGGTATATCAGATGTACTTATCTATAATAAATTTTGATATAATGTTGTGCACACAACCTAAAAATAAAATTTAACCTACTATTCATTTTAACTACATATAATATATTAAATAATATGCCTACCATAAAAACATATATATATATATATATATATATATATATATATATATATACAATATATATATATATATAGATGACACAAATATCCCGTGACATTTATGATGTGATTATCTATTATGTATACCAGTCTCTGGTACCCATAGTACAGGCTATGCCTAGTTTGGGATCAGTTGACCGTGTGTGATATGTCCGGAATATTTATTTTATTTATTTATTTCATTAGGGGAGGTGGACTTTCGAAGGCTGAACTGATGAATGATAGCTTCAATAACGTATAGAACGTGGAAGTACGTAAAGTACAATGCAGCATTATCGATATAACCCAGTTTACACGATAGAAATCAACGTAAACGCCTGATTTCTTCACAACTTCCCATATTATGGTGCCATGCGACTCTCATTGTATCTTTAGGTATTCTAAGTATGTGAGAGTATAATGTACGCGTTCGTTAGTATGGAAATATCTCTGAATTTACTGCATAGTATCGCTTTTAGCGATAAGGCCGCCCATTGTTTCACCCTTTTGAGTGTCATGTTTCTCAAAATTATTTTTTGTGTGGTAATCAATAAAGATTTATGTATCATCATAGTTAGGTATCAGTTGGTTGGATGAATGCAATCAGCATGGTCTATAGCCGTGTTTAAACTCACCCTGTATAATGGCTGACTCTTCTGAATCTTAACCTTGCTCGTAAGAGGTTTCAAAGTGATCATTATCGTTTTATAAACCGACTTCACAAAGGAGGAGGTTCTCAAGTTGGCTGTATTTTTTTTTTGACATTGGTGTTTGGTTCTAGAGAATAATGCACCGCATCGTCACATCGTCACATTAGATTTGTCTAATGGCATAGTATAGGTAAACAATATGCTACAATTTAAAGTCACGAGAAACGCTCTAGCCATCCGAGAAAACGTTGCATCAGTCTCAAATTGCGTATCCATCCAATTTCAGTGTACGAAACACATCAGCCGTAATCTAGGTCCCAGTACTAGCGCGAAGTACTTAATGCAATGATGTGCACGCAATGGGACGTTACATGTACATTGCGCAATGTTCTATCTCACGGCTGTTCACGGCTGTATAAGAACGGCTAGAGAGGTTAGTCCCCATGGCTATGCAGGATCACGGATAGGCAGATCAAATCGAAACTTCGGAAGACCAGCGCTTTGGTATGAACTGCTCTGCCGTAGCACATGCTGAGTGGTGGCCATTTTTGTCACCATGATTGCATTGAATTGCATTTGCATATTGAATTGCATTTTGTTTGTATTGTGTTATGTTAAGTCTGATTGTATTGGAAACAAAATAAACGTTTTTGTATTCTATTCTAAACTAATTTTGAATTTGTGAAAAGATTTGTGGGGGAACGAGGCCTTGGATCAATTTTTTGTATTACTTGAAATCTGTATATAGGTGTGGGTGTTGTGTACCTACCATGGTACCTATTTGTAGCTACTGATACTTACCACCAATATAGGGGATGTGTTAGGTCAAGACTACAAGGTGGATATATGTAAAATATCCCGCAAGGGGCTTATTCTAAACCCGATTGTTATACAACTTTGGATATTCGATTTTTAAAATTGGAAAACAGTATTCAAACATCAGCTTCTGTTATTTTTCTTTTTTATTTATTTATTTCGACGCACAAATACATTACAACCAAAAGTAAAAATAATAATTATAAAACACAGATTAGAACTAGATAGTAACATAAATATTATGTGCGTACAGCAAAAGTATTAACAGTAAACAACAAACATTTTAGCTTATATGGGAAAAAAAAAACGATAAACAAAATTCCTATAAAGATTGAAGTAAAAAGTGAAGTGAGTGACATGTTTCCTAACGAACATCTAGTGTTTTAGGATACAAGATATCCTTAACATTTTTTTATGTAATGGCTCAATTTAAAACTAAATATATCTAACTGTAAATTATTTTTAGCCATTTCATTGTATTGACGAGCCTTCTTTTGCCGTCTTTCTGTCCAATCCATTGTGTTTTTCAAAACCGGCCCTTTTTCTTACTCATCATCGTCATCATCATCACCATCCTCATCATTTCAGCCTTAGGATGTCAACTGCTGAACATAAGCCTCCCCCATAGTTCTAGAGCGGCCGATCTTATGCGGCCTGCACCCAACGGCACCTTTATAAGGGCGTCTTTCCGTCTAGTGGGGGACCGTTCTACGCTGCGCTTTCCAGTCCATGGTCATGCAATACTACGTCTCTACAAATGTGGGTTGTTCAGCTGCATTAGGTATAGATTACGAATAGCTTACAGAGTCATTAATTACAATGTGTGGGATGAACGTAGGATTGAAAATGCCAAATTGAATGTCTGTGCTTACCATCAACTTTGCGATTTTGTTAAGGCGGTGACGTAAGTTGACAGTCTCATAGATTTATGGTTCAAATTTGTGTAAAATAGTGCTGACTGGCTTGCATTTGAATGGTAATAAAACTTCATGGTAGGGCCTTCTAATTTGAATATAATAAAAAAACGTAATGATGATAAGATTGTACCGTTTGCATTGTACCCATAGATTTTACTATGTTTGGACTGTGATGGATGATTCTTTTTTCTTTTGGTGTACAATAAAGCTGTATTCTATTCTATTCTTTTAATTTATAGCTAATTAGTTAAATTTATTATCTCATACTTTTATCCTCGATAATAACCATTACATTTTATAATATCCCAAAAAACAAAAGTCTTTCTTTACCCTAGATACAGCGAACCAACTGCGGCACCGAGTCGATTCCACGCCCTGTCAAAATTATTTGTTGTTCCTCGTCTCGAAGCGCCGATATTTTTATCTATTATCTAATCTACAACTCGATCGCCTAAACAATACTATCCATTCAATTCTCGCCTTTCATTTGTAATCGTCAGCCGAAAATTGATGCGCAAACAATTCAAAATGGCCATTTGTTATTAGAAAGACCATTTTATTGTTCGGCTGCCATACAAAGTTTGTGTATAGCTGTTCTATGACTTGTGAAGTTGCTTTCTTTCACCTTAATAGCTGATTTATGGTCAATTGTACCCAATTGTGCGCTGGTTTTGTATAAAATGTTAATTTGTAACGGTTCGGAATGTTTTCACTAAACTTGAATCTAGATTTAGGTACCTACGTTGGGTAGAGTCAGATTTGTAGATTTCACTTTCAAGATAATGGGTATAGATAGAAATATCTTTATTCATAGCATCATGAAAATTTTAAATGACCCAACACCATACTACAAACAAAGACTATAAAAAACTTAGACTATAAAAAGAAAACGTAAATGCTATGAAATGGCGTCTGACTCAGCATTATGTTGTGATAGCCATTGAACATGGCCATCACAACGCTGATCTTCCGTCGGAACCAAAACCAAACACGTCACGCACACTAACACCATACATACTTAAAGAAAACACGAAGCTTGAAAAGGTCTACAAAAACTAACATTTACCTACAACACAAAATATACCAACTATTACCAACACACAAAACTAAAACAAACAATAAAAAATTTGAATAAAGAATTACAACAGAAAAGGAAACACTTACTGTTTTTATTATCAGCATTTTTTACTGTTCAGTCCGGTCATTTTACTTGAATCCCACAACGGGACCCAGACCCGGACTTTCCGATTGGGCATGACTCTACTAACCAAAACTTATCTTTCTTATACATATAATATAGTTGCCGAATTGATAATATTCTGCTTTTTTTGGCGTCGGTTAAAAAACAATATCAGGGCGTCTGGTTCGAAGCGACGCGTGTCCTGGTTCCTATATGGCCCAACGGATCAGAATTGTCATCGAGCGTAGTAATTCTGCCACCGTCTTGGGGACGCTTCCGACTAGTAGTGATCTGGATTAGTTGAGCTATCTACAGGTCGTTTCGAACAGTCTTTATCAGTCCAGCCAGCTCTCGGGTCAAGCGTCGCTTGTGTGTTTTCTACTAGTTTAGAATAAAGTTAAGTTTAGAATTTAAATACTTTTTTTTTGCGTTTAAATTTTCTGTCTCATTCAATGTAAAATATCTTCATGGCACCCTTTTTCACCCCAGCGCCACGTCAGCTCCATCCATTAATTAGTTAGATAAAGATTAGATTAGACACGAAATATAAGATAAAGATAAAAAAATGTTTATTTGTGCTATCAGTCTTAGGTGGTAGGTACATTTGAAAGAAATGATGGACCTCCAAACTAAGTTAGAAACTTGTATTTTGGAGGTCAAGAATCCTAACATTACTAAGTAGATATTATAAAAGGTTCTTAATTATGGTTCTTTGACACCTAAACTAAGTGAAACACTTGTGTTTTAGGTGTCAAGCTCTTTACATGGTGTGATGTGGTGGACGTGATAAACTTAACAAACAAATTAAATGATGAAATAACGAGTCACACTGATAGAGTCACACTGGCAATTAAAACACTTAATTATAAGGTTGTACCAAATAATACGTTTATGTTCGCTACCATTTGCCATCAAACTGTTAAAAATACCTTTATAAATAAAGCTCAATTTCCTCGAAAAAAACCAAAGTAGGCACTTTAAATTCCACTCATTGTCATTGCAATGTACCTTATAGTTGTGTGCCGAAATACCGCAAAACCTCATCCTCACATGGACACATCTTTACAGTTATCAGAATCCGGTTAAAGAAAACCGTGTTAACTCGTACACAGATAAGAAATAACCGTTCTTATAATGATAATGATGATGACACTTTATTAGCGATATGATGATAATTAGCATACATTATTTTAGTACTTACATTCTTATGCCTGGATAGCGTTCATTTGCATGATGGCTGTTGAAATCGCAACGCTATGAAAAGTGAGCCAGCCACAATCAACGTTTTTCTCATAGATTTGCGTTTGCCACTTGTCTAACATACTTCTGTTTGCTTGATAAAGATACTTGGAGTTTATTCGGAGTAAGTATTTATAGTTGAGTGTGTTTTCCACTCTTGCTTGTCGTGTCACTTATTCTTTCTTGGTCCTCCTGTATTAGGTCAGTTAGCAGGTTATGGTATGGTGGCCCTGTTAAGGGCCTATGACCGTCTCGGTGAAAGAATCAGAATAGTGAAAGGATTAAAGTGCGCCTTAGGGAGGCTCCTTTCGTGCACTCACTGACTCTCAGACATAGATTAGGAGTTATATTTATGTTTGTGGTAATGCCAAATCAAGAATGTATTATTCATAGGCCAAACTAAAAGACAGAAAGTAAATTCATTTTTTTTTATGTTATACGGAGGCAACCAGGCTTACGGCCCACCTGATGATAAGTGGTTACCGTCACCTATTGACATCAGCAACACCTGGAGCGTTGCTAATGCGTTGCCTGCCGAACCCCTCCCCCCTAAAGAGCTCTGGCAACCTTACTCACCGCAGGAACACAACACTATTTGAAACAAATAATGTTATTTGGCTGCGATCTTCTGTAAGGCGGAGGTACCTCCCCAGGCGGGCTACTCCAATTTAGAGCGAGAAAATCTCGCTGTGCCCTCCAGAAAACATAAACATACATAATGTAGACTGGCAATACAAGTGCAACAACCAAACCGACCCTCAAAGTGGTTTACAATTATGGTATAACTAGCTTCCGCCCGGGCTTCCCTCGCGTGGTACCTACATAAAAAGTAGCCTATTATGCTATTCTAAGTAAAGAACTCTTTATTTTCCAAGTTTCAACGAAATCGGTTGAGCCGTTACGGCGTGATTGCATAACAAACATCCTCACAAACTTTCGCATTTATAATATTAGTAGGATACCACCCCGGATGTCTCTGCCCCACCCACATTCTTGTCGGCTTTCCACTTGACGAGCACCACCTGCTGCTTTATATTGTGTTTAATATGCGGTCTGACCTCGAACGAAAGTAAATTTTATGTAAACGTTGATGCCCACAGATGCTCTGCGTATAACGTCTTAATTGCGATATACTGACTATTGTAGTGGGGTGGTTGGGACAAACCACACCACTGACTTTTATTAAATCTCACCATTCATAATCTTCACAATTCACATAATTGAGTTAGTAGGAACAGTCTGACATAAAACGTCAACTTAGCTGAGCAAATCAAGTTCTGGTTTATTGTCAATAAATAACACTTTCGTAAAATAATCACTGCGAAAATATGTCACGGCACCTTACGCAATTATTTTTCTAACAAATAAAACATCTAAACTACAACATTTAAAGGATTTATTCTCACAATAATCATCACATTTTTACAATAATTTATCTTTATAAAAACAGTCGGTGACTACTTTAAGTCGATCGTTTCATTTTGTGAATACTCTGTACAAGTTATAAAGTCAGGGCGCCGAAGATTCGAAAATCATATTTCAACCAAATTCAAACGACATGCATATTCCCGCTAATCCGTAAATCTGCCATGTTACGTCTCACTAGCTAAAATATGGTGTCAGTAATCGCACCATATTTTACAAAGATTTTAATAAAGTTATTTTATACATAATATTTTTTTTATAAAATATTTTTTAATTGTTTTATTTCAAAAATGATTGTGAAATATATTAATGAGATGGATATTTTATGTTTACTTTTTTGTAAGGCTCTCTTACCTTACGAATCTTCGTCGCCCTGACTTGATAATATTTTGCACAGAGTATTCACAAAAAGAAACGAACGACTTAGAGTATTGACCGACTGTTTTTATAAAGAGAATTATTGTAAAAAAGTGATGATTATTGTGAGAATAAATCCTTTAATGTTGTACTTTAGATGTTTTATTTGTTAGTAAAATAATTGCGTAAGATGCTGTGACACATTGCGCAGTGATTATTTTACGAAAGTGTTATTGACGATAAACCAGAACTTGATTTGCTTAGCTAAGTTGACTTTTTATGTCAGACTGTTCCTACTAACTCAATTATGTGAATAGTGAAGATTATGAATAGTGAGATTTAATATTTATATTATTTAAAAGTCAGTGGGGTGGTTTGTCCCAACCACCCCACTGGTGGGGTAGTTAGTGGGGTGGTTATATCTTAATTTCGTCCATACACTTCCTGTGTATAAACGAAATTGTATATGTTGCAAACGTGTATGTATTCAAATGGCGTGCGATATGTCATTTGAAATTTATTTCAAAGTTATCCTTATCTCTAATGAAGGTCAATTTTGAGTTTTGACTTTTAGGGACTTGCGATACATTTGAGCTCTTAATTGGATAGGACTTGCGATACATTTTGATTTTCTCCTCTTGTGTTTTGACAAACCCTTTACTGCTCTACTCGTTTTAGTAGGTACTTCCTCATTCGTAACTTTCTCCTTGCAGTTTTCCTCTCCTCTCCATCTCCATCTCTCGTCCATCCTCTCCATCCTCCTCCAATACCACACTTAAAATGATTCCTGTACCTATCTATGATAGTAGCAAAATATCTACTTTATTATATTTGATAGTACCTAGTAAGGTTTAGTAAATAAACATGATGTTTTTCCCCACAGATGGCGCTACGGTGATCGCTATGAGCGCGTGCGCACTAACACTGTGGTGCGCTCTGCTGGCGCTCGGAGCTGCCACCGCATACACCGTTGACTGCAACCATGAATATACCGACTGCGATACTGAACTAAGTGAGTAATTGTTATCCAACATTTTTGGTAGTATAAGCTTTTTCAACCTATTTAATAAAAGATGGTCTACTGATGCCAATTTTGTACACGATTTACAAAACAGTTTTCAGAAAAACGACGACTCCCTGATCACTCTCGACAGTATTCCCCGTTCGAATGGCCGTCCTACCGTCGGAATTGACAAAATGATAAATATTTTACGAATAACAATTACCACCGAAATAATGAGAAAAATCTTCATAAGTTCAATAAGGAATACTCAATTAACCGATTATCTAAATCAAATTGTCTAATTAAAATCGTATAAATACAATAAATCATCAAATAATTACTTCATACAATGTCACTGCTAACAGTAGTCTATTGTTGATAAGAAAGCAGAATTGGAACGTTTGAACGGGTTTATTTTAGTGTTTTATCAGCCTCACTAGTAGGTGAAAGTAGTAAACTACCTAATGTGAACAACTAGATAGTTCATATTCGTAGCTTCATATAAAAGACTTCAACGCGTTTCGTTGGCAACGGAAAAGCTACAAAATTACAAATAAGTAAACTTTATCCATTAAACGCCAATGGGTACCTACTGTTTTTGCCATTAGTTTCGCTTGATGGTTAAGTTTAATCAAGTTATACATAGTTATGACTGGAAGTGTGTTTTTTCATTGAGATTTATGGTTGAATATGGATAAATATTTTACCGAATCTAGTGTTTACCAAAACAATAATCGGCTGTTTTGACGATCGCAATAAAGTAGTTTTCAAACAGCTGTCATCATAACCGATTGATGTAATTGTACCTATTACCTGAAAAATAATGATTTATTTTTCAAATAAAGTTTTAAAGTTAAAACAGCATTAGAATTTAAGTAAATCCTTAAAATTCGTTACGGAGAGCGATTTCAATGGTGGAACGGAGTCGAGTCGTGACTTCATCGTCACCTTTTTCGGAAGTTCTCAAATTCTTGTTGTTCTCGTCTTTTTGACTGGATGCCTACGGTTAGGATAGTGAAATGATGAGTACCTAACGCTGAATCATCCTTGTGTAAATGCGAAAGAATATTAAAAAGTAAAAAAGTTGATATAAAAAAGTTATGACGAAAGTTTGTGCCGGTTTTAGTATTTTTTTTTGGTACCTACATACTCTACTTTTTTGTTTAGTAACTACTTTGCATCTCTAATACATTTATGTAAGTAGGTATAAACCAATTAGAAAAAAAATATAGCCGTGTGAACGAAGTGGCGGCGTGGCGAGTTGCTTGTTTACCATAATCAAAAGTAAGTATGTCGCTCAAGAAAACATTGTGGTGAAGGGATTATCATACCTTGTCGGTACTATTTTTATACACAGATGATAATCAAACTTTTCACTTTTACCAACTTTTCATATTAAAGACTTCAACGCGCTCGTGAACCATATTGTGAAGTTTTTATACAAAATCTCTCATAAACAATCGGTTAATCTACAGCGGTTTTTTGGTGGTGCACATTGGGCTAAAACACAGTCGAATATTTACCTGTTGAGGTGCCAAGATTAAGCGTTTTTTTACAGTTTTTTATCACAACCGTAACATCACATTTTTAGTTTAGCTTTTTTACAAAAAGCAAAGTCGTGTTTTCATGGTCAATGAGTTGTAGGCTTTTAGAACCTGTTTGAATTAAAAAAGGTGTTCAAAATGACATCATCGTATGCTGCATCGTTATTTTTCTGGAACCAGGAGTGAGATATTGTTTTACTTTTGCGAATAGAGTGGAAATACGCTATACCTACGTTTATACTGAAATCTGATTAATATTTTTTTTATCTGATTAACTAATACTATTAACTCTGCCGTCTGCGCTAGTCGCGGGTTCGTCTCTGCACAGGACAAACATTTGTGTGATTAACACAGATGTTTGTTTTGTGTCTGGGTGTTAAATATATATCTATTATGTATATCAGTCTCTGGTACCCATAGTACAGGCTATGCCTAGTTTGGGATCAGTTGACCGTGTGTGATATGTCCGGAATATTTTATTTATATTGTTTCATAGATTTTCTTATTCTATAGTCGGTTAACCGCTGTTGCACAATAAACACACCATATTTACCTCGTATTATGATTGATAATAAAATATCAACTCAAATACTTGAAAGTGCAGATATAAATATAATAAGTATTTATAGTAGAACATCATGGGTTGATAGAATCGTGATTTTCATTGCGATGGTGTCGTCACTTTACAATAACCTCGATCAAATCATCATGATTTATAACGAGACTGTTTCCCATAGGTACATTTTCAATAGCCTTTATAAAGCCTTATGGCATTTATCAAGAGGTCGCTATGATGACGTCATCAGACAAAATCTAGAATAATCTAGTCTTTGTAGAAACACCTCTTGTGCCGAGTTAGCCTTGTCAAAGGTACTCCCACATTGGATCCAAAGGTTGTGGAATCGAATCCCGATCATGCACCAATGGATATTTTAGTCCGATTTATTTTTGTGCGCATTAAAACTTGCTCAAAATGGTTAAAGAAACGCGTGGCTAAGTCAGCTCGACACGTACGCTGAGATGGTGTAGGCTGGATTGGTATACAAATAGGTGGTGTGAATCGAACCCACACACACCCCTTACGTCTCAACCGGGCACTCGCCCGCTGCGTCTAAGCTAATTTTGAGTTTGTCTTTTAGATGCTATATACCGTTGAGCTATATCGAACACCCTCAATGTCATCAAAATTGACTTTATTCAGTGGACGTACGGATCATTTTAAAATAAATTTTGAATGACATATCGTACGCGGTTCGAACCCAGCTTGATTGTTTAATTTTTGTAATACCAGATAATTATGTAGATGTGACCAAGTTATGATGACAATGCACTCTCCTGAACCCTGTTATCTCACTCGAAACGGAGAGTGAAATACCGATAGGTATTGTGTGCTAATTCTATGACGCAATCTGTTTCAAATAAGTTTATGAAGCGTTCAATCTAAACAGTTATTGCCTTGCTAGTAGCTGGCACAGCAAGTATACACCGAGGCTAAAGGTTCACACTGTTACTGTTAACGCTGGACACTCAGGCTCGTACACAAGATTCTGATTTTATTGTATGATTTTGTATTGACTAATTTGAGATTATTTTGATTTTTGTATTGTGACTAATATTTTTGCATGTCGGTCTCCGACGAAGTATATGACACTATCTCCATAAATGTAAAAGACCATGTACCTATATATACTATACTTCATGCAAATAAAAGCCATTCATTCATTCATTCATTCATTCAAGGTGATTCATAATATGAATTCTATCCCGAAAGGGCCTTATTCAGTCAACAAAAAGAAATAATATTAGAGAACAAAAATATCTAAATTCCCTTGTTTTTCCAGATTTTATCCCGGACTTTTTCAAATTAACTGATTTTTTCATCATCTTTTTAACTAATCATTACTTTACGAGATTGTATTATACCGAGATACGAGTACCATCAAGATACCCAGCTGAATAATTTTGAGTTTGAATTGATTTGCAACTAAACAGCTGGTGTTTAAATAGTGTTTTTTTTTCAATGAAAATTATCGTATTCACAAAAGTCAGTAAGTTCTAACTGACGCTGTATAAATCATCTAGAATAGATGTAATAAGGATGTTGTATTAAGAGGATACAAAAATCATAATAAATTGTCGAGTGGGCGGAGTGATGAAAGTGACAGCGCTATGTACCATAATTGAATGCGGAAAGAGATAGCAAGCGTTAGAAGGCTCGAAAGTAATCGACGTAAGCGAAATATAAGAAAATATCGATTATCTCAAAAACTATCTATTATTTTAAAAAGTGTCTTGGATTTAGCTACCCAATGCTATTGTCTAACAAAATATTTTAAAAAAGTTATTTTTGTTAGATAGTCTCAGATTATTTTCGAAAAAACTGTTGCAGAGGACCCAACTTTAAAAAATAAATCTATCGAGAAAAGTTTTACCAATCGCGTTTCTGTCTTGGATTTACGTAAATAAAATGCTCAAGTTATCTTTGTCATAAAAATCAAAACTGTGCGTTTTGCGGTCATTGAAAAAAAAACAATTCAAAAATCATAAAATAATTAAACCAAACCAAACAAAATTAAGGAGTAATAATAAAAACAAATAAAACGAACTACAGGAATGACAATGATGATAGTTATTCGATCCATTGTTGTACATTGCAATACAATTTTATTCACAACTCACAATTCGTCGAGCGTCTCATAATCGCGACTTTCCCAAGGAACAATAAGACACTGAGCCACAGAATACATAATTGGCAGTATAGGCTGCGCAAGCGCACGTTTTCGCGCATGACAGGCCACGGTGCGACGCGCCAGTTATGTCAATGCATTACGTGCTGAGCTTCCGACTGACTCATTAGTGGGTTCTAGGTAATTGTGGTAAAAGTGCATATATAATTTACAATCAAATTATTTAGATACTAAATGAAACTATTACCTACTGTGAAATTTAAAATGAAACAGTTTTTGTTTTTCAGTAGTTTAACACCGCACAACAAGTTCTACTTGTGATCTCCACTAGAATATCTTACTATCCTACTAATATTATAAATGCGAAATTTTGTGAGGATGTTTGGATGTTTGTGGTTCAATGTCAGGACAGGCCTCATAGCTCAGTTGGTAGTAACTCTGCCTTCTGCGCTAGAGGTCGCGGGTTCGATTCCCGCACTAGACAAACGTTTGTGTGATGAACACAGATGTTTGTTCTGTGTCTGGGTGTTAAATATATATCTATTATGTATATCAGTCTCTGGTACCCATAGTACAGGCTATGCCTAGTTTGGGATCAGTTGACCGTGTGTGATATGTCCGGAATATTTATTATTTTTTTAATTTTTTTATCACGCCGTAACGGTCCGATTTTGATGAAACTTGGAATAGATAGAGTTCTTTAACTAGAATAGCATATAGACTACTACTATATTTCCTAGTGACTAGAGAGTTGTCAGTGACAAGGCCACGTTGTGGTACATAGTAGAATTCTTCTGGCAGCCAACTCTTGTGCCGGACTTTTTAGGCCTCTTGAAGCACTCAGCTTATAAATAGGGATCAACATATCAAGCGAAGCGCTCGGTCACCCATCCATTTGGTGACGGCGCTAAGGAGCTGATTATGATCAATAAGGCCAGGTACGTCATTTGCGCTCGGGTGCTATTGTGTAAGCGAAATGTCAATGAAGTTCGTAATTTTATCAATCATTTTAAAACGGTTCAAACACACAAGACAACTTCACAATCTTAACTTCTCTACGGTTGTGCTTGAAACCTTTTAGATGTCGCTAAGACTGTTAATCATCCTCAAAGTTGCAAACTTCATTCCTATTTCACTTACGCAAAAGCACTGCTGACCAGATCACTTGCAATGCAGCAACGAAAATTCATGGTTATCTTGGAACTAAGGCTTTTAACTATAAAAACAGGTTTTATTGCCACAGTAGAAAGTATCCAGTAAAACATATCGATTTACAAACAATTTCTTGGAAACGGTGGCGAAGCGCTCAGATATCTCTCTAGAGTTTTCTCTGCAGTTTGTGCCACTTGTTGTAGCCGGTATAGGCAACATCCGTATGTTTAGTCCTCCTTCAAGAGATCTGTAGGTACATCGGTATTAGGGAATGCAATATAGTGATGCTGGGATCGCGAAATTTCTGAATCCCGCATGATTTTAGCGTGACTAATATAAGCAGGACCCATTTAAGATAACATAAATAATAAATAAATAAATAAATATTCTGGACATATTCACACGGTCAACTGATCCCAAACTAGGCATAGCCTGTACTATGAGTAACAGAGTCTGATATAAATAATAGATATATATTTAACACCCAGACACAGAACAAACATCTGTGTTCATCACACAAATGTTTGTCCAGTGCGGGGATCGAACCCGCGACCTCTAGCGCAGAAGGCAGAGTTACTACCAACTGAGCTACGAGGCCAGTCAAACATATACCTATATAAACAACATATACCTATATAATAAATAGCTTAGAGTTTAAGTATGTTACGTGTGACTTGTGCACGAAAGAAGCCTCTAAGAGGCCCACTTTAATCGTTTCAGTGCAATCATTCTTTCACCGACGGTCATAGGCCCTTTTCAGGACCATATCTCAACATACAATATATGACCAAGAAGTATCAGTAATACAACAAGTAATCAAGCAGTGGTTTGGTTAAACGTCGAATGGCTGATTGATGAGTTGATTGATGAATACTAAAGCCTGTATCTGACTTCTGACTTGCGTTTACCAATGTTTGCGTAATGACTATGAGTATTGTTTTTCGTTTTATATTCACGTTTGGGTTAATTTCACATTTTTCTACACAAAAAGGCAAACTGTATTATTGCATTATTCAATGTTTATCCAACTGAATCGATGTATCTGGGCTGCTACTTTTGGAAACTCCGGCTTTTTTAGGTGAAATCCAGTTCTGAACTGTGCCTAAATTATTCCTTAAAAGCGCATAGCAGTCGTTTCACTCTATAAAGTAAATGTGGATGTATAAATTTAAGGGTAAGGGTTTTTAAACTGTTTCTGGGAATATTGACTTCGACTGCATAAAGTGGGAATGAATGAGACTAGCTACTGAATAGTATGCAACTGAACGCTAAATATTATCACCTCATACAATCTAAGTAACTTTGTGTACTTAACTTTATTTGGGATTTATATACTCGATCTGTAGTTACAGTGAAGAGCGTTGATGCCAAATGGCAGTAAATTGGCATTTTTTTTTATATATTTTTTTATGTTATACGGAGGTAAACAGGCTTACGGCCCACCTGATGGTAAGCGGTTACCGTCGCCTATTGACATCTGCAACACCTGGAGCATTGCTAATGCGTTACCTGCCCTGGAGAAATCTTTTTGTATTTTTCTTAAATCTTCATGTTGTAGGTTAGCGGGAAAACCTCGGAAGGAAGCTCATTTCACAATTTGCACGTATTGGGGAGAAAGGATCTCGTAAAGCGAGTGGTTCGAGATACCCACGTGTCGATGAGATGTGGATGAGCCTTATTCCGGTGACGCGAGGTCCGATGGTAGAACCTCGATGCGGGTATGAGGTAAAATAGTTCCTCAGAACACTCACCATTGTCACAGATAACATAATACTATACAGAGCGAGCCAATATCACGGCGCTGGCTCAAGGGCACTATACAATGTACGAGTGACAAATTTAGGTAGGTAAGTACTTAGATATATCACAGGCTTTTCAATCCTTTCACTACACTGATTCTTTCACCGACGGTCATACGCCCTTTTCAGGGCCACCATACCTCAACCTGGTCACTGACCTAATAAAGGATAACGAAGAAATAATCTGTGACACGATAAGCGAGCAAGCAACAGGCCCTATTGTAATCTTGCTGACCTAAGCGTCCATAACAGTCTTATTGCCATTCAAATGCAAGCGTGTCAGCACTATTTTACACCATCTTTGAGAACGTCAACTTAAGCCACTGCTTAAACACAATCGCCAAGTTGATGGTACGTGGCCTTGTCCTGCTTAGGAGCTGACACTTCAGCTAATCGAGTGAAAGTGGGTGACCGTAGCCAACTAACCAATCGTACATGCTATGTTCAAAGACAAATTCATAATATCTAGATTTTTTATTAATTGGTTTATGTGTGTAAAGCTGATTTCTGATTTTATACCGGGATGGAATAGATAGATAGATAGAAAATTATTTATTGCACAGGACAAAGTCAAGTACATAGGCGAACTTAATGCTAGTTAGCATTTTCTTCCAGCTAACCTTTGATGGTGAGGAAAAAAAATGAAGGTAGTGCTAACTAACAGACAATTGTAAATTCGAATCAAACTTAGGATAAATAGACTTACATATACTACTAAAATATCAAAAAATATACTAAGCATACACATAAACATATGGAATAGATAAATAAATTTATATCTTGCAGATTAATTTCAAATCCTTGTGGAATTATTAGAAAACAAAGTTATATTTGCGGTCAATATCATGCAATGAACTATGTGAGCGACCGCAAAATATATGTTAGTCACTCACTACACTTGGAATTTTGCTTTTCTGATCCCGTGTAAGTACGGAAGACTCAGGGCGCGAGTTCTGGCACATGACTTTTCTTTATCTGCTGCTTTATCTTGTACTCTAAATACGAGCATGCCAATTGATTTTTAATTTTCTCGAAATAAAATGGGTTCCTTATCTCATAGTAACTCGTATTTAAGTACCGTCGTTAATTAATCATCAATCAACGAACAGTTAACCAAATCACATAACCGTTGACGTCTTTCATGAAGTACTTATGTAGGTATGTAGGTACAATCGGCTGCTCTAAGATGTTTAATGTTTCTCATTTCACAATTTTCAAATAATAGATTTGACATGATAAAATGCTGTGTACCTACTACCCATTCTGTTACCTGTAACCAATTTGTTATCAAGAAATACTCTGACTAAATAGTGAAGTTCAAAAAGGCAAGAGTTGATCTTAAGGGTACATTATACATACATTATTTTGGGTTTTTGCTGTGTACATTATAATTATTAATTAATTCGTGATTTTATTTTTATTTATTGGTAATTCGACGTACGAAAATTGCGTAACGCAATTATTTCCCTGCTCAACCATACCCTAATTAAATTCCAATGAGTTAGTAGCCGCGTAAGAAGCGTGTCCTCATAACCTGCGTTGTATCACACCCGGATAGGCCAGCTCATACGTCGCCGCGGATGTGCGTTCATCCGTTAGGGAAGTTCTATTTATCACGGTCACAGATGGTCTACCAGAATCTGGTAGTCCACGTCTGGTTCATATAATCTGGTTACCAGATTGTTCATCCTCAAGCAGCTGAGAGTGTAGACGTTTGCGAAGCGTGATCGTGAAGCGTGATTGCGAAGTGTGATTGCGAAGCGCCTTTATGGAGATGGCAATAGTATCGGTGGATAATATAGATGATGATTGTGCACGAAAGGAGCCTTTATGAGACTTTAATCCTTTCTGTTGAAATGAGATAACCTCAATGTTTTGAATGATTAGAACCTGCATGTTTCTCATAAAAGTAAAAGCAATAGATGTCATGGTTTTGTATTGACAATTAGAGAGACTTCAGAAAAACAGAAAAATGTGAATCTTGTATTTAAACTGGCCTCATAGCTCAGTTGGTAGTAACTCTGCCTTCTGCGCTAGAGGTCGCGGGTTCGATTCCCGCACTGGACAAACATTTGTGACTAACACAGATGTTTGTTCTGTGTCTGGGTGTTAAATATATATCTATTATGTATATCAGTCTCTGGTACCCATAGTACAGGCTATGCCTAGTTTGGGATCAGTTGACCGTGTGTGATATGTCCGGAATATTTATTTATATTTATAAAAGTTAATTTACGTTATCTCAATAAATATAATGAAAGCTTAACAAGAATGTGCTTATAATTCATAATATTATCACTTTCACTACACTGATTCTTTCAACGACGGTCATAGGCCCTTTAAATGGCCACCTTACCTCTACCTGTTCACTGACATAATCCAGGACCAAGAAAGAATCAGTGACACGTCAAGCAAGCAAAGTAATCCTGGATGTTGTTATTGTAGTTTCAATAAATAAGCTCACGACTTCCATGGTAGGCAACCTCTCAGATCTCCAGGCGATAAGGTCCTTGAAGATGTCTTAAGTGGGTAGTCAGAGGCAGGACCAAACATTGCGCACATTTTGTAGTAGTGGGTATTCCATACGTGTCACGTTGCAAGCCCATCGCTGCTTTCAAGAATACTTACTGATTTCCACACGATGTTTTCCATCACCGTTTTCAGCACCACGTGTTTACGCACTTAACTTTTTCGAAAAGAAAAACTCATTGGTGCACGACATTCGGATCGATAGTCGGGGAACCTACCACTAGGCCAACACGGCTTTTTATAGTAGGTACCTAGTAGTTTTTTTGTTTTTCACAAATTTACCACACATAGAAGCATCCAAACTTTAACCCCTAACCCAGGCGAGAACCGGTCCCACCAGTTTGTCCTCTGCTAACCTCATGAAGTCAGAACTAACCTACATTAATACGAAACAACAAACCAGAATGTATAAAGCCCCATACATATATCGAAATTAGTTTAGGTTACCAACAAAGTATACAATAGTTCAAAAGGTGTCTGTGAATCTCCTATATAATACACCATAAGGTAAATAAAAGCCTATTTTAAACAGGTTTTTATAATAATCTGATTAATAAGACAAGTATCTGCAAGAGCATAAAATATATTAATTTTCCTAATATAAAAATACAGAAAAATCATTTTATTAATTGTCTACCTAAGCCTACTCTACCTACCAGATTGAAAATTCATGCTTTTCGTGTAAGTAACTAGTTATTTCTTGGCTAGCTTTCAGGTTTCAGTTTGAGCTAAATGAGAATGCCATAGAAGAAAATGTGAAGTTAAATGTTTTAATTACTATAGGTATATCGGGTTTTTGAAATAATTACTTATTTATCCTACTTACTTCTAAATTTATGGATTTTCGTTTTATGTATTCTGGTTCTACCATAGAAACCATCACTCAGCAATAAGGATTTCCGCACACGTGCTGTTATTGGAAGTTTATTTAAATGGATACGTCTATTGATACACAAATCCGGTAAAACGGTAGGTACTCTACTTACTTCCTATTTGGAGCACTGGAAAGAACCACACTGGGTGTAACTTTTATTAGATTACTTTTTTAGGAAGTAACAAAAAATATCTGTCTCAATTGATTTAAGACAGATATTTATTAGGCCGGACGCCGTAGGGCCGTGTGAACTATACTTTATTATACAGTTAAACCTACCCTATTTTATAATTTTTGATCTTTTACTATGCAAGGACTGAGTACAGACAAAATTTAGTCAAAGTCAAAAGGCTTTTATTTCTATAAAATCACTAGGATCACTTTGAAACGTCTTAGAAACTAGGGAAGCTATGCATAGGTGAAGTCCGAGCAGAGCATGCGCATGTTGCTATGGAGCCATGGAGGTCTCTTTGAACCATACGTTGACTGGCAATAGTTAGATATTAATGATCCCTATAGCTATCAAACGTACCTACGCGAAGTCTCCTTGAGAACAGTTTGCTCTACTTTATAGCACGCGGTATTGAGTAATCATACAACCTCCTTGTTTTCAAAATTATCCAAAGAGTTCGGTGGCACAAATCTATATAGGTAGATTTAAGGATGCTGCTGGCAGGGTATCATTATTTAACAGCACTTAATTGAAAACAAAAACTGAATAAAACATTCCAAATTCAAATGATTATAAAGAAGAAAAAATTGTTTGAGCGTAAACGCGCCCAAAGATTTCGAAGTGTTTGTTTAAATCTGCCTAGCGCCGTGGTACCTATACATAAATTAAAAGTAAAATTAAATATTACGTATTTAAAGTAATACTGTAAGTATATAACAATAATAAAATAGTGTGTGTGCATAATATCCCCAAGCAAACTATTTCTAACACTGCAAAAGGCTAGCTCATTTATTATGCGCTTAGTAAAACGTCTCGCTTGACACATGCAAATGATTGATGTAAGTACTTATTTCATGTGTTTGTGTACGTGTCCTATGCAAATTGTATAATGTGTCCTAGGCTAGGTAACCTGGCTTATGCAAATCTACGTCGATTAGTTACCTATCATTAGAAGCAATAGGTTAGTGCCGTAAGTTCTGACTAATATAAACTTGCTTCGCCTGGGTCAAGGAACTCTGGTGTAGACCGCAAAAGGGCATGTCATATTCTATGAACTGTGCTAAAGTTATCAGTTACCAAATTTAAAAAACTTAATAAAGCGAAAACTCGGTAAAAAATCGTATTACTGAGAAAAAAGTTTGGAACTGAAATACTCTAACTCGATTACTAACGAAGTTTGTAAAAAGACCATAAAAAATTAACAAGCTAGTCCGCAAAGGACAGGCGTAAATACAAAAATGATCTATAATAGCTGACGCGGAGTTTGAACTTATTTGACCTCGAAACAGCAGATTAGTTCATACAGTTTCTTCAATCATAAATGTCGAATTTCCATAAGTCGTACTTAGAACACACTTTACTGCCAATTGGGTTCAGAATAACCCCTTTCGGGATAGGATACGTAGGTTTTATGAATCACCTAGATAACAATTGGTTTATCATTGTTTTCATGAAACCAAACATTATCATAACACCGAAATGCTTTCTCACGTCTCAAATTCGTTACAAGTCACCTGTAGTACGTGATACGCCATCTTATTTTCCACGTACACCAAAAGAGTAAAATAGCTCTTATCATCTGATACTAAGCTCCATATTCATTTGTACTTTTGTATTGAAATGGTAAATCACGAAGAACTTATCGCCAATTCAATCGATGGTCCGTTGACAGTTATATTGATTTCGCTGGTCAAACAATGTCTGCTAATCGACTATGTATCTTAGAGTATTGTGTTAAGGATTTAATGGTATTCAGTGCATTGAGGTAAGTAGATCTCGCCTACTGACCGTGCTCTACTTACTGCTATAACTGATCTTGATCATATCTACTGTATTAAATATTGGTCCAAGTTCAGTTCAGTTACCACATGGTAATAATCCTGATGGTTAAATTGCGTATTACTAATAGACTAAACCGTATTCAGGCTACCTTTCGTAATTCTAACCTTAATGATTATTTAAGAACATATCCTTTCTGATTTCCACTTTCCTGATTCTCCATCATCAACACCATGTAGAAGTCCACTACTGGCCCCAAATAGTGCCATGACGAACGGTCTTGAGCCTTTTCCATTCACCGACTTCCCGCCAACTTAACAATGTCGTCGGGCATCTGATGGGGCCTTCCAACACTGAGTGGTCCGTGGTCGCCATTCCAGAACCTTTATTTCCTAACATTTGTCGGTTCTGCGCGCTATATGGCCTGGTCACTGCCACTTCAACTTGCCACTATCCTCTAAGTTATTTTAAGTTTCCTCTAGTTTATTTTAAGTATGTAGATTTATTCACTTGATCACAGCTCGTCGTGAATTTAATTTAGAATAGTTTTTCTAAATTCGTTGTTCTCGTAATTATATAGTTCTAAAGATGGGCTATGGTCGATGGCCTAGTAGTTGCTAGTAGCAAAGACTATATAATACTACATCTTATATCCTTGCTAGTAGTCACTGTTGAAGGATTCCATGGTAGAACCCATAACCATCCAACTTTATCATAACTGTTTCTTTCACAGGTAAAACAGTCGAAGATGACGAACTACCCACACTCAAACCAGCAATTATCACCTCACCAACAACAACAGTCGAACCGACTCGCTCCACACCAAAAATTCTAGAATTAGTTGAAACCCAAACAGAACACGCTAGAACCGAAACTTCAGAAACTGAACATACTCCTGAACCCACTGAAGCTATTGAAATTAAACCTAGACCAAGACTTCTGAACCTAAACGTTGACGAACTACAGAACTTCGCAAACGCGTTGCACAATCAAAGCCATGCAGATAAGAAGAAAGGAATAACGGACCTCAGTGATGTGAACCTGGATGATGATGATGAAGAACCTCAGAGGGAAGGAAGTAAAATTCCTGATAAGTTCTACTCAAATCTACAAACTCCGTTCCATCCGATGATAGCAGAAGAAATGGAAACTTGTAAGGACAATGGAGTTGATTACAAGGTAAGTGGTTAGTACAGCTTCATTTGAAATGCAGCGCAACTTACAAGCCAGTCAGTGGCACTCATATTTTTGTCCAACTGACAATATTTACTAGATCAGGTCGATATCACGCTGTAGGTATTCCCAATAGATGATGGGGGCAAAATGGTTATAAGCTAAGCTTAGCCTTTGTGTTAAGAAATCAAAGTGTCTAAAATGTGAGTCGTTTGGGATTGCTGCCTGAATTTTGCACATCAACACTCCTTAGTGGATTCTCCTTCCAAATTGTTTTACAATAATCCACAAACTACCATGCCACGTAGGGCTTGCAATCGAATATTCGAATATTCGACACATTTTTTATTTCGAATATTTGTAATAGCGATATTTGAATATTCGAATAATTTCAAGTATGAGAGAAAGCCGTAATCTGAAGCATTTATCCTTCTCTAAACTAGCTAATTTTAGTTTTTTTACAATTTGAGCATTATTACTATAACAACTTTCGTAAATCTGCACTTTCTTAATGTTTAAACGGGAAATGACTTAGTGAACTAAATTTTCGGATTTTATAAGATGCATCATCATCATCATCATCATCATTTCAGCCGTAAGACGTCCACTGCTGAACATGGCCTCCCCCACAGACAGAGCAAATTCCTTATCATGTGGGGGGATTTGCCCATACTCACCACGCTGGGCATGCGGGTTGGCGAGCGATGATAAGATGCATACTTTTTTTTAATATTTGGTGGTTTTGATAACTAAGGTTCACCGTAAGCCCTTTTGGAGCATTCCTACGCTGTTTTGTGATGATTTCCTGCAGTAAAAACTTGTTAAAACTAACATTTAATAGTTTCGAATAATATTCGAATATATTCGAATACCACCCAAAAATGGTCGAATACTATTCGAATACTACAGTTTCGAATATTTGCAAGCCCTAATGCCACGTCCTTGAACTCAAAACAGCATCATGTAGTAACCTCTAGTTCATCACCCCTTCACAACATTTAGTATTCTTTGCCTTCGCTCTCACCGATGATGACCTTATTCATTCCCTTCTCAAAATCTCGCCTTTGTCCAGATTGGTGATAAAATAGACCGAGGCTGCGATGAAACCTGTGAGTGTTCTACTGGAGGTACCTTTGACTGCTCCCCAAGATGCAAGCACCCATACATCCGGCGAGGGAGGAGACTGAGCGATCCACTCTGCTTCGAGTCGCCGGTCGATGAATGCTGCTCTATCATCGCCTGCGCTACTGGTAATGGAGGTGAGATAGGAAGTAATGAGAGAGGAAGGAAGGTGAATGAGTTATTTGCTGTGGTTTGAGCTTGCGATGATGGAGCAGCAGTCCATCATCGCCTGCGCAAAGCTATCGGCATTGCTTAGTTCGTCGAGTGGCTAGTCGATGAAAAATATATGCGGCGAATAAGCTTACGTAGTTTAGTTGCACGTCAATTCGAGAATAGACAAGTTCAGCTAGCTTCTAAGAGTGACCCTAGTGATTTTATTTAAATAAATACTTACCTTTTAATTTTGATTTATACAAAGTATCGTAGCCATCGTAAGCGTAGCGGTTAGCGCATCCCCGTACCTATCTATGAGAAGATTTGATAGCGGGTTTGATTTGTATTTTTTTGGAATATTAAAAACAATCTTATATCCATAATGTTCCATAATTATCTATCTACACAAGGTACAATGTGTTGTAATTTCTTAAGTTTGCAACGGCGCCATAATCATTAAGAGACCCTTTTGTCCTGTAAGGTAAGAAGGCTATTCAAACAATACCTATTCACAAGATTACGCTTATTCACAACTCACGATTCACAACACGAGTGTCTACTTATGGTTTACTTACTGAAATCTCACTAGCAATACAACCGTTGAATTACTGTACTGTATGTACATATATTCCCACTGGACTGACAATCACTGACAATCTCTGAAGCCGTTTCTTCGCGTGAGCCTGTTGGACGGTTTAGGTTAGTGGTAAGGACTTTACGGCATGTGCATAGAAGGAAGTCTGAAATGAATAACCCCAAGCAAACGAAGTCGTACTTGTGGCTGATACAGTCACAACTACAAGTACTTACATAAATGAATAACCTTTACATTACTTCGAGAACCTTCGTCGCATTTTCTGCAAAACTGTACACTGAAGGTTCATAACAATGAACAGAAACGAAAGATAACAATATACGCCTCACAATATTGCGCTTACGAAATGTTGTGAGAATCGCATATTACCTTGTATTGTACAAATATCGGCAAAAATATCTGCTCAATCACATTTAATTGAATGACAGTCATTGAGGTTTCAACACCCATGGGAACATTGGTTGCGCTGAGTATTGCATTGTCGGTTGTTTTACTATGCATAAGCAATGACCAAGGGCCTTTAATTTGAGAACACACTTAACGGGTAGCATGTAAAGGACTCTCTTAGTTATGGGATGGCATAATTCTTAAAGGAATAGGATAACCTAAAAAGAGAACATTAACAGATTGTTACGGAATAACTCAAAGTGAACGAAATCACAGGCAATATTTATTATTTTCAGAAGGAAAACCATCAAAAATCGAAGTGTGTAAATATGGAAATGACACGTATCCAGTCGGTGGTACATGGTATGTCGCCTGCGAACAGAGTTGCACTTGTGAACGAAACTCCGTCGTCACTTGCAAACCGAGGTTCGTATAACAACCCACAGCTTTGATTATCTCAGAATGATACACTCATTCTTACACTATGTAGGTCAGATCAATTTGTAGACTTGTGTACGTTGACCATAAGAAACATATGAATAACAATTCCCCATCATCAACACCAAAAATACGCTGATTGGCCACTCTGACACTAGCTTAATAAATCATCGACATACGAGTAGCTCTCAGAATTAGCTTGTTGAAGTGGTGATGAGCAGGCCATATCATAGAATCGACCGATCATGAAACGGACGATGCAGTGTAGGACCCCTTCCCTCCATGCTTGATGGAACGGCGACATTGCGAAGATTACGATAAGTCGTTGGATAGAGAAGGCTCAATGCCGTTGTACGTGGCTCTCTTTGGGGACTGCCTATCTTCATCAGTTGAATTCTTCAGGCTCATGATAATGATATGTATCAAGCTATAATTAATAAATAATTGGTTACAGATGTAAACCACTAGTGCCTTCAGAGAAGTGTATAAACGTACAAGATCCTAACGACGCATGCTGCGAGGTCCAAGTGTGTGATGTATCTCAAGATGTGCACGAAATTACCGACAATGTCACCACTACCACTGCTGCTACCACTAGTCAGGTAAAATATGATTTCGGAGATATGCGATTAGGGCTACCTGGCCAACTATCAACCTAGTCGCAATCAATATAAATGAAACCTGACGGTTAATAGACGACGACGAACATAAGATGTCAGGATCACCGCCCAACCTAGTCCTTTCCTTCATCGTTATTAACACGTGTTAATGCGCACTCATTGGTGTACAAGCAGGTTCGAGGTACATTATAAAAATATTTATGAAATATTTTTCATAAAATATTTTTTTCATATTTTCTTTTTAGGCGTCCAGGCCTACCAAAGACATAACCGAAAGGAGTTCTCGACCTCTAGTCTTAGCAGAGCCCATTGGCTCCGTTAAGGTTCTCCAAAACAACACAGTCCAAGTCAACCTCATGCATCTTAACATAACGGAGGACCCAATTCACCTTCTCTTGAGCAGTGACGGAGGAAGAACCTTCAAAGATGTTGAACTGAAGTATTCCAATCTAATCCTTAACCTCGAAGGTGGTAAAGACTATATTCTGAAGACGAAAGAGACGGGCACAAAGTTCAATTTCACGATGACTAACTCTAATGATGGAGCCAATGAGGTGCCATATGACGCAGAGAATGGAACGATGGTTGGATGTTGGGAGGATGGGAAGTTTTATGATATTGGTAAGTAAATTAGTATTTGCCTAGGTAGGAGCTCGCGTAACTCTTTTTAATACGAGATAACGAGATGATCCAAAACTTTTTTGCAACATTGTTATTTATATACTCTTACACACAGATTTTTGGGATTTCCTGTTATATTATATGTATAGCAGAAAAGATATGTAGAAGATAGATGGATAAGTCCAAGGTTGATTTAGAACTGGTACTTCAATGTTCCAAAAGCTGTGAATAGGTACCAGCGCTACAATGTAACAGTAGTAAAAATATTAATACCTTTGTTAGGACATTATGTCCGTCAGCGTTTTTTTGTTGCGGTGCTTGTACCTATATCCTATCTACTTGTGAACCCAACTGTAATTGGCATTGATTTCATTTCTAAATCTTTACAGGTGAGGAGTTCCACGTCGGCTGCTCAGAACTGTGCGAATGTACTGGCGCCGACACCAAGGAATGCGCTGCCCTCGTATGCCCTAATCACGTTGGCTTGGAGCTGATGTCTAAGGGTTGTGTCAGATGGGCCCCGAGCCCACCTGCCCAGCCCCCGAACTGCTGCCCAAGGTCCGCGAGGTGTTTGAGCGACGGAACCTGCCATTACAACGGAGTTCCGTATGTATCTGTGATGCTATATTCAAAGCGGTCGTTCATCTAAATCCGGTCGTTTGTGCGTGATTGAACCACAAACATCCAAACATCCTCACAAACTTTTGAATTTCTATATTAGTAGGACGGTATAGTACATTTAACCATGCGTAGGGACACCACAATTATGATTTCTCATGACGCTTGACTATAGTAGATATGCACCTTACTAGACCTTACATTTTCAATTCCAGGGTGCCAAACTGGACAGAAGTCCCAATATCCCTAACAGGCTGCGAGCAGCGTTGTTTCTGCGAGAACGGGGAATTAGACTGTCAAGAAGTGTGCACTCCGCTAGCACCGGTGCCTCCTCAAAGCATGCGGTGTCCGCCCATGCATCGACCCGCTCCCGTCAACATATCTGATGAAGACTGCTGCAAGCAGTGGGGATGTATTCCCAGTGGTAAGAACTTCCGTAGAAAACCTGTTATTTTGTACTGGACACTTGATATAAGGACAGGTGATCGAGTTGTTATAATCTTCAGTTCATTCTAACATTTTAACATTATCAAGATAGAAGAAAGAAAGAAAGATAATACATTTATTTTGGACACAAGATAGCATAAAGCAATATTTACTTTAAGATAACTGGTGGTGGATTCACGCTATTTCATATAGTAATAATATATGTTACATAATTCATTATTCACACTATCAGCATAATTGGAAACTATTTCATTTGGCATGTCATAAAACCTAAACATTTCCGAAGAAGACATTTTTGTTCCTAATTTTTGCATGCAATTCATCCACATTATTGCTTCCAGCAGGAAACCACGGCTCATCATACCAAACATACCGCATGCCAGTTCTGAGTGAATCCATGAACTTCGTCACGCCACTACCACCCATCTCGACCGTCACCACACAAGTGCTACCCACCCCACCACTCGCGACAAACTCTGTAGACTTTTACAAACACCTCAGCCCTGTCAAGTCCTTCCCAAAGATGATGAAAAACTTTACACCAGTACCCGTCAATAGCATCTCCAAACATGACCCTAAATACAACCCTGGAGACAATATCACAGTTTTCACGTTAGAAGATATCGATGCACCTTTCAAAACGATTCATCCAGAACCTCCTTTGATGTCTCATCATGATCAATGGCCACTACAGAATCCGAATCCTAAACCACCAAGTCTGGGCAACTTACCAAAAGCCCATTTGAGTGTTAGCCACGTAGCACATACACACCCGGAAAAGCATATAAACTTTGCATTTGCAGACACTAAAATCCATGACATATTTCATCAACCACGGACCACTCCGAAACCCATCCATAATACCATAGAGCAGCCCCAAATACCGTTCACGTCACCACACGACTCCATGAGAAAAGTCCCAATGTCATCGGTAGATAACTTCAATTTCTTCCTACCTACCCATGAGAAGAAATATCCACCTGTCCACTATAATCACTACTCTGAAACGCAACCCAAACCTGTATCGGAACCGACAAAAATATCCTTCTTTCAACCCTTAGGCAACAACAGAACTGACAACCACTTGAAGACAACTCCAAACTCCTTATTGACCAACAATATTGATGTCCGCTCCGCGTATAACTCCCATGGAAAACATGTTACCGTACTGAAATCCAAAGATCTAAAGGTGACAACACCAATTTATGACGATGCCTCGTGGACTGAAGGCTCAAATACTCACGTTTTATCCAAACAACCGAATCCCTACGAAACTGTCCTACTCAGAGCTATTCCAAGTGCTAAGAATAATGTGCCAACGATTCCCCATCCTAAATATAACCCTCCTCAAGCCCAAAAAACATATTCGACGATAAATCTAGAGCATTTGCTTAGTCAGATGGAAGTGGAGTCAGAAGTAAATAGGAACCTTGGAAGGTCGGCGGACAAGAATCAAGAAACCGGGATAGGTCAGTGACCTAGTGTGACCCCTCTGACTCTACCCTGTCTGTGACTCCAGCTTAACTCTTACTCGTGAATCCTCTGTTACCCACAAAGCTCATGTCTAAATCGTAAACCCCTTATTTAAAAAAAAAACATACAATGACTTGATTTCTCCTAGCTTCTCAAACATTTCTCATTTCTTGATTGGCCACTGTGACTGACCTTCATATTCACCCTGTTGAGTACGCTAACATACATCATCATTCTACTAACAAATCGTAAATCTAGCCGTTTATATTCTTGGACACATGTGTTGATTGAGTTGGTCACTTGAGTTTTCAAGCGAGTTGCCAAGTTAGTTCATTCATGGCATTTAGTATTTCATGGTAGTTGACATAACTATATTTTATTGAAGGTTAACAATTTATTCATTTTTCAGGACATGCTTCACCAGACTTCCCACAGAAACCTCAACAATCATTCCTGCCCACTGTCCCACCAGAGCTAAACTTCCCCGAAGACGAGAACCCGAGCTATGACCAAAATAACATACACCGTCCTAGCGGACCTGATGGAATACCTGGGCTACCTCCGGGTCTGCAAGTGCCGCCGAGCTTTGGAGATATGAATAAGAAGTTATCAGTTATTTCTGTGGAGTCAGACTCGCCAACTAGTGTCACGATGCTGCTGGGCTTGCCATCAGTCTTGGTCGGGCTGAGGGGCAGCGTGGATCTGCGATACACTGATACTGCGTAAGTTTCAAATGTCCCCAGTGTATTTTAGAAACTGGAAATTGTCATTCAAGGAGCACTATCAAATTTTGCCGAATATTTTTTTGAGTCCACGTCAAGGTATCCTAACCTCGCGGTTAGATTATCATCTTCTAGTAGGACTGAATGGTATAAACCGATGCCTTCAGTTTCAACAAAACCCCTGTCCTAAAACGCTAGTATTATTGTTTTTGTTATATGGGAGTTTGTGAATCTTACCACCAGCACTTGTTTCTTTCATATGACCGTTTTTTTTTCATTCACAGTGATGAAGACATCTCCCACTGGTACTCCCAAGTGTTCGCACCCGCGGACGAGATCCTCACGACACCACGACTGGAGTTCCGCCTTTCTGGGCTGAAGCCTTCCACTACGTACAAGATTCGTGGGAAACTCTTCCTCCATAACCTGCCCGTGGCACCTGCTAGTGATGTGTATAGTGTGAGGACCCAGGATGTGCTTGTGGTAAGTTCTACTGTTATTTGAAAGACACTGTTTACGATTTATTGATATCTGCAGTTCGTGTTCATGTATAGGGTAGTTAGGTCTGAGCATTGATCGATCTAGCGATCAGATACAACTATATTCAATATAAGGATTTGTTCGATTCCAGGTGGTCCCGGCAGAAGAGAAGAGAAGGGAGATTGACAGCAGATTGACCGTTGTGGATGTCAACGACACTAGTGCACACGTCAGCTGGAGGCATTTCACTGAAGACGAATTACAGTTCATCGATGGCATACAAGTCAGGTCAGTCCGATATATCATGGTGGCTCGTTCGTGCTTCCCTTCTTTCTCGATGTTATTCATGGTATGGCAAGATTCCGTAATTTCCGGTGTGGTTTGTTTCAATAACGGTCATTGGCTCTGATGCTTAACCTGCTCACTTACTTTAATAAAGATGATCAAGAAAGAATCAGTGACACTGCAAGCAAAAGGTGCTCTGATTCTGATATTCCACGAAAACGACTAAAGGCCTCCCCAAAGAGTGGCAAGACGAACGGTTGAGCTTTCTCGATCAGCTGACTTCCTTCAACCGGACCGGTACCTTCAAATTTTCTAGTTGCAAGAGTATGTACCTAGCCAGTAGATTTTGTTTTCTAAAGTAAACCGTCTGATTACAGATTCCGTCCAGTCGGAACACCAATCTACAGCATGACAGAACTACTTCACCACAGTCGATCGGCTGCAGAGTTACATGACCTTAGACCTGGAAGCAGGTACGAGGCCTCACTAGTGCTGGTGCCGCCTCCGAGGGCCACCACGGAGCTAAACGATCCTAAAGGAGTGGAGTTCAGTACTGCTGCTTATCTTGGTAAGGTTATAAATGGATCTTAAGTTTCACGAGTATATTTATGATAGGTCTCATTAGCTGAGGAAGTCCACAGCTGAACATAGGCCTCCTCCATCGAGTACCATGACGAACAGTCTTGAGCCTTCTCCTTCCACCGACTTCACGCTATCTTTATAGTGCCATCGGGGACCTTCGGGAGGTCTGGTTTGGGGTCACTATTCGAGAACATTTATTCCCTAACAGCAGACTGCCCATTGCCATTTCAACTAAACCTAGCAACTAGCCACTTAACCTATTTTCTTCTACGGATTTCTTCTTTTTGGATCTTATCGCGTATCACTTAGTAAGCTTCTAACTCTCTTATACATAAACCCCTGAAGGTATTTTACCATTTGGAGCACGCTTTTTTGTGAGACTGCTAAAATAAATAAATATTCCGGATCCCAAACTAGGCATATGGGTACCAGAGACTGATATACATAATAGATTAATATTTAACACCCAGATACGGAACAAACATCTGTGTTCATCACACAAATGTTTGTCCAGAGCGGGAATCGAACCCGCGACCTTTAGCGCAGAAGGCAGAGTTACTACCAACTGAGCTATGGGGCCAGTCGTTTTAGCCAGGCTAAAACAAAATTCGTTTTAGCCTGGTTCTAAAATGGAAAGCTAATCAGGATTTTTTAGAGACCAAGGAACATGGAAATTCCCTCTCAAAAGATAGTAGACAGTTTGTATCCAGTTCTCAAGCAAACTTGGCCATGTCAACTCTGATGACGAATTAGGCACTAACTCGGCCCGAGGGCTTCCATCAATGCTAAGCGACTGGTTCAAAGTCTTAGTTATCATCTATTATATCTTACTAAAGCTTACATTTGTCCACAGACCCATACAACTGGACAGCGATAATCGAAGCGCGTACAGTCGGTGCGGAAGCAGCTGAGCTCACCTGGACCGGGGTCCCCTCGCCCGCCGAGCGATGGGTGCGAGTGTACCGCGCCGCACATGCGTGTGGGGACCAACCCGCAGGGAAGGAGCATGACGAGTTCAAACTGGCAGCCAGGGACCAACCTCCGTCTGTCACTCTGAGCGGTCTGGTGCCGAACTCAAGGTAAGAAAAAAATACTTAACCGTGTGGAGCGAACTGGCAGAGAATGAGCATGACTAGTTCTAACTGGCAGCCAGGGACCAACCTCCGTCTGTCACTCTGAGAGGTCTGGCGCCAAACTCAAGGTAAGATAAACTTATTAGGCTGTATAGACTGACGTGTTTTGTGGCGGTGCGAACTGGCAGAGAATACGCACGACGGGTTTTAACTGACAACTATGGACCAACCTTCGTCTGTCACTCTGAGAGGTCTGGCGCCAAACTCAAGGTAAGATAAACTTATTAGGCTGTATAGACTGACGTGTTTTGTGGCGGTGCGAACTGGCAGAGAATACGCACGACGGGTTCTAACTGGCAACTAGGGACCAACCTTCGTCTGTCACTCTGAGCGGTCTGGTGCCGAACTCTAGGTGAGACAAATTTACTAAACTGTGTAGACTGGCGAGCCTTGTGATGGAGTGAACTGGCAGAGAATACGCACGACGGGTTGTAACTGGCAACTAGGGACTAACCGTCGTCTGTCACTCTGAGCGGTCTGGTGCCGAACTCTAGGTGAGACAAATTTACTAAACTGTGTGGACTGGCGAGCCTTGTGGTGGAGTGAACTGGCAGAGAATGAGCACGACGGGTTGTAACTGGCAACTAGGGACCAACCTTCGTCTGTCACTCTGAGCGGTCTGGTGCCGAACTCTAGGTGAGACAAATTTACTAAACTGTGTGGACTGGCGAGCCTTGTGGTGGAGTGAACTGGCAGAGAATGAGCACGACGGGTTCTAACTGGCAGCTAGTGACCAACCTCTGTCTGTCACTCTGAGCAGTCTGGCTAGTTTACTAATTTAGGCTCATTTACTAGACTGTCCAAACTGACCCAAATAATTATGATTAATCAGATCAGCTGTTCATTTTATTACTTCACTATTAAATTTTCCTCAAAAAGTGGCAGCACCCTTGATTATTTATTGGACTATACCTCGACATACAACTGAATCTATAATAACTTTAATTTTGCTTGCAGATGTAGGGTCTGGCTAGAACTGTTCCTGACAAACGGGAAAGTGAAGACCAGCAACGTTTTGGAGATCAACACGAAGTCCTTAGATACGGATAACCCCATTGATAGTAAGAACGGATCTTCGTATTTCTGATTTTTCAAAGCTTAACAAGAATCGCTCTCTCCATAGCTCGCCGAGCGTTCTTGAGCATTTTATGAGGCCCACAGTGAGAGACTATGCAAGATTTTATAATATTAATAATGCATTTATAATCCTATTTTTATTTTTTGTTTCTGCTTTTCCTTTTACATCTTCCCATTTTTATACCTACTTATTATTTTTTTCGATGTATCTAGGGCAAGTAAGTCGGTAAGTCGGGCACTGGAAATTACGACACTGTGTATACTTCTTCATTTTCCAGTATTATGTATGTGTGTTGTACCTATTTACTAGCATTGCCATCCAGCGTGGCAATTCCGCCAGCGTCTTGGGGACGCTTCCGACTGGTAGTGATCTGGATCAGTTGAGCTATCTATAGATCGTTTGTAACGGTCTTTAGATGGCTCAACTGTTTCTTGTGTATTTTGTAAATATTAACTTGTATTAGTTTTAAGTTTCTTTGTGTAAATAAAGTTTACGTTCGAATAAAAAAATATATACACAAATAAAATAATCTTCACCTGTTTTACTCCAGATGAGATATCAGCGTCATCAATATCAAGTGGCAACACGAGCCGGTCCCGCGGCGACTACTACTCAGCGTTAGTGGGCGTCGGTGTCGTAGCGGCGTTGGGGGCATTGACCTCTCTGCTGCTTCTGCTTGTCGTGGTGCGCAGACATCGGCCGCACTCCGCTAACATCACGCGTGAGTGACGTTTCTCTTAAAGTTGACCCTGACCCTGACCTTGACCTTAACCTTGACCTATACGACGTTGACATCAGAGGTGGTCGCAGACTGAATAAATTATCTGGGGTCAACTAGGGGGCTTATATTGTCCATACCAGTCGTAAGGTTATTTATATAGTGATCTACGAAGATTTAGAAAGTGAAATGGTGGTTCAATGGTTTTGTTACAGCTGTGCCATCGGCTCCGCGAGAGTCTTCGCTCCCGCCATACGACAACCCTGCCTACAAGCTTGAACTACAGCAAGAAACTATGGGTGAGTTCAATTCTTTAGGGAATCGCTAGCAATGCTAGCGATAAATAATCAAAATAATCAATCATAAAAGCGATAAATAATCACATTTATAATTAATTAATTATCAATTTGCTGCTGCTTATGACCATAGATTATTTTTATTGTAGGTAGATTTTTTTTTTTTGGCCTTGAGCTACAGCAAGAAACTATGGGTGAGTTCAATTCTTTAGGGAATCGCTAGCAATGCTAGCGATAAATAATCAAAATAATCAATCATAAAAGCGATAAATAATCACATTTATAATTAATTAATTATCAATTTGCTGCTGCTTATGACCATAGATTATTTTTATTGTAGGTAGAATTTTTTTTTTTGGCCTTCGCGAATAAGAACATTCGTTATTTAAATCGAGGGCATTGTTAACACGTGGGCCACGGGTATGTATTATCCCATAGAATACTTTGTATGGCGTCTAAAGGCTTAACTTACAAAAATCTTTCAAAAGATACAATGAAGCTTTAAGTATTGCCATCTCTTACTTATTACATAAGAAACATTGTCTGGGATAAATAAATAAATCTAATTTTTTTTTAACTGCTCTGAGTTATCTTTCAAATTCCAGAAAATGCGCAAATTTGGCAATTTTAGCAATGCGTTTACGTCAGCGCGATTCAGGATGTGGAAAATTTTAGCAACACCATTTAGTTCTGTCTTGCACAACGGTATGAAAAAGTATAATAGCTCTTGTTGCCTACAATAAAAGTGTTTTCTTTCCAGATCTCTGACAGTTAAGCTCCCGTGGGCACACGAATGGCCTCAACGGGATATCGGAACGAGCCGTTGACGTCGGCACTAACGGGACACCATACAACGAGATGGGTGTTTAGAACTGACTTTATCACGACGTGGACATACCTACAAAAACATTTGTATGTACACAGTCGCATCTAAAAAGGGACAGTTTTAGAGCCAGTGTAAATAAAGACAATTTCTAGTTTTAGAAGCGATGCGTGGCCTTAAGTGAAGAAAGGCGAGATAACTCATAATCACAATTTTTTTATCAACTGACTGGCATGAAATTGTATAAAAAATGTTTTCTCGAAATAAAAAGGCGATTCATAATATGTATGTTATCCCGAAAGTGGCATAATCTACACCGAAATGGCAATGAAGTTTGTTCTACTACTTTTGGAAATTCGATTTCATTGAAAAAACACAATGCAAACATCTGCTTTTTCGTCAAATTTGAAGTTCAATATCAATTATTCTGCTGTTTTAGGTAGAAATCTTGATGTCATACTTCTCGTACGATTAATAATAATTAATATTTAAAGATGAGGAAAATATCAAAAGCCGCCTGAGTTTAAAAAGTTCGGGAAAAAATATTGAAAAAATATGTTTTTTTCGCTTTTTTTCTGTTGTTAAATAAGCCCTCTTTCGGGATAGTATACATTTTACGGAACACATTGTATGGGTTCAAATTGAATATTCTGCTACTACCACCAGATGTGTGTGGCCATTATTGACTATATGCGATAACTCATAATACCGATATTTTTTTTATTAACTTGACTTGAATGTTTACAATTTATAGATGTCATAAATTCATAGTTGATTCAAATTAAATATTATGCTACTGCCAGTTTCATTTGTAAATATAGTTACGAAGTATTAATGTTAGAAATGACATAACATCGAAAGTAATCTTGTTTGTAAAATACCTGTAAAGTTAAACTTTCGCATTCTTTGTTGTGTATTATACTATGACTTTGTATTTGAAATTGAAGTTTTATTACTCAGCTAAATTCCTTATAAAGAAAGATGAATGAAAGGGAAAGGAGCAGTAATTACAAAAACGTCATTTAATTCAAATACAACATCAAATCACATTATATTTTCTATTATATTATTAGGTACAATATAATCTTCTTTATATGATTTTTCTTAACGACTATTCTATCCGCTTCGTAGGAAATATATGGTTTTTCAACCATTTCCCTACAGCTTTATGGTAAATATTATAATGGGATTAAAAATACTTGAACTATGTGGGTATGTAGTGTATTATATTTATTATTAAAATAGACAAAGAGCTGGTTAAATTTATATAATATATAATGTCACTGGGCCCCAAACTCCCCAAAGGAAGATTTTTAATTTGATTTAAAATTGATACCTTTATTAAATCTTAACGATATTTTTCTAATATAATATTTGTAAATATCTCTAACATACTGCATCATACTGGCATACATTTGCCCCTTGATAAGTTACACAATAAAAGACATAGGTATCTAAATGAGCTTCACTTAGCTGGGACAAATGAAGACCATTTAGAAATATTAAACACATAACAAAGAAACTTGATTATGAAAACAAAAAAAATACTGCACAATATTTCATTTAACTATTATATTTTTTTCTAATCGAGAATAAATTCCTTTTCTATTATTATGATGAAGCTAATTTTGAGGATTGCGTTTCCTATTAAAGATGATTGTTGTGTTCACTGTAAACTGATATGTCGACTATAATGTTTAGTACCTACAAATTAATATTTTATAGTTAAACTTTGTAAAATTGATTTTACAAAGATAATTTTATAGGATTTATCGCGCGATATTAAATTAGAAGCGAAACGGTTTTTACTTTGAAATCAAAAAAATAATAGCTACTTGCTAAGATTTCAGAAAAATCTTTGCATCTTAGTATTCAAACATAACTTTATAACATTTATTAGATCAGTCAAAGAAAAAAAATGTTAACAATCCCTCTAAAAGAAAAATAGAACTATAAATTACATCGTTATCATTTTGTTTTCTTTGACTGTATGACATTTGGAAAATAGCTAGGAATCAGTCCAACCAATTAATTCCTGCTAAATTTAATATTTCGACAGATAGATGCAGAAATTATCTAAACGTGAGTTACCCGCTTACTCATTAAGGTGTCATGTTTTATTTTTAAGTTTGTTAAAAACCTGACACTGTCAAAGCCTTACAAAGATAAAATAAAGCACCTAAGCTTACAAATACAAAAATAAAATCTTTCAGAGAAATGCATACCTAAATAACAGCGTGATTTATGTACCATCTTAGAAAGGCAGATCAATTTAAAATTGTCTTAAGTTTAACAACACTAAACGGGCAAATACGTTTAGTAACTATCAGTGGTTATTCAGACAGAATGTAATGTTTGTATTCACACGATTTCTCTCTGAGGATAAAATAATAAATTCATCGACCTTCCTAAACTATGAATACCTACTAATTAAAGTTTTCGTTCTCGTAGACAAAGGTTTGGTGAGACATCAATGATGGTAAAAAAAATAAAAAAACTTATTCAAAAAAATTGTGTTCTTAAAAGCTTTATATGAGTTTTTTATTGGGTAAGCTATTAAAAGCAATTTCACTAAAATTCGACCACATGACGCACTCATGATAACGCTTTGATAGCCGCTAAAAATGTTATTGGGTCAGAAAACCAACGCTTCTATGAAATAAATTGTAATCTTTAGAATACTAGGGTTTTTGCTCCGGAAAACAGAACTGTAATACCTTTTTCATAATTACTTAATAACACCTGAAAAAAAATAATCGTGACTTAAACTCCATTTTCAGATATCAAATTTACGGTTTCGAGATATTAGAACTAATTTTTCACGAGACACGACACGATACCATTACTTTACCGTGCTCCATGAACATTCTTTAAACGATACACCACCGCATGCTGTATATGAAATTCACCTGCAGTGTGTTGCTTGTAGCAATTGTAAGCCATAGCTTGAGAAAACATGCAACAAATCACAGCTCCTATAATCAGAAACTAGTTACAGGAGCATTTTAAGCGGATTTATTTTCGGTGGCGGCGTATTATAGAGCATACGGAAAATGGTTGCGCATCATTGATACACGAATTATGGATCCAGTAAAAGAAACAATGCGTCAAAATACTTCCATTCTGAATACTGTTTTGAATACTGCATCCGAAACTAGAAAATAAATGTAAGTACCTACCCGTTTCTGCAGATTAATGAAGAAGTAAGAGTTTCTCACAGCGATCATTGCTCGGTCATGCAGTAAAACTGAATCCGACAGTTTGTACTGTGTGAACACAAAAACCAGAAGCGATGGATCCTTAAAAAAAATCTGCAATATGGACCGCTGTGTAAAAAGGTAAGATTATAAGAAAATACTGATAGAAACACCTCCACGACAACGAAAACTCCAACCATATTCCATCTACTTAGAGATCGCGTTGTCTTCATGTGCTTTCTTCACCACAGCCAGCTTGGAGTGCGGGTCCTGGGGCTGGAGCTGGGCGTAGGGCGGCGCCCGGGTGCCGTGGAGCACCAGCGACCAGCCGCGGAGGAAGCCGGTCCACGGCTCCGGGTCCTGGCCGCCGTTGAAACGAGCCTGAAGGCAAACAATGAAGTGGTTATGGATAGAGACTCTGAGCCCGGTAGGCTCAATAGGGACAATGCAGAGAACACAGCTCTTTTAACTTACAAAATGTACAAACATTACGGACCGCACCGCACCTACATCGGTTTGATGCAGCATATGCTGAGACTGGGACCATTTGCCCCACACAAAATATTATTATACCTTTTAGTTTCTCTAGTTGGGTTTAGTGTACATACATACGTTCTTGTGTGTACAGATTTTGTGTTTTTTTTTTTGGGACAGATCAATGTATTCACAATTAATACAACCTAGTCATTTTTCAGCACGCTAAGTAAGATAAAAGGTTGAAACTACCAGGGGCAGGCTAATAATAATAATCAAAAAATCATTTATTGCCTCATTAAGTACCTACAAAAAAAATACAAATATAAAAGATCCTAAATTCCTTTTTTTATCATCAGTTCAGCACCGCTATTCTACAATTTGTTTTACCTCTAGAGACCAGGTGCCTTGAGGGTACTCGCCCCACGTGTGAGTCGTCATGAAAGGCCACTTGGTGAAACCATCGCGGGAGTCATCGTCGTTTTCGCGCCTGCTTAGAATCATCGATCTGTAAAACAAACTCTTATTAGTAGAGACTCCACAGGTAGGTTTATAATAGAACCAAAACCTCTGAGCGTGCTTACTCTGGTCAATAAAAGACTATCAAGCGAGCTGAACTCGCAAGACTTCCGTACCATTACACGGGATCAGAAAATCGAGATCCCAAGTAGGTATTTTGCGGTCCACATGGGATTTAAAATTAATACATTTTTTTCCCTTTATTAGCGCCAAAAGACCTCTTTTCATGCGAATTTGTAAGATTGTAGGTCACCCGCAAGTACCTACCAGGTTTATTTCACCATACGGTCGATAAAGTGGTTCTATAATAAGGTTTCTATTTTTTCCATTGAGGTACAGGATCCTTAAAGCACGGTGCATACTTAGTTCCCATAGGGCTGGTGAGGAAGAGCTCTAGGTCTCCCCTTCTGGTCGCGTTGGCGCTGACCACCGCCTGAACGTGCTCCAAGTACCGCACCTCGCTGGGCGTGCCGGCGCATGCCGTCGTATCTATCGTCAGCTTGATCGTGCCGTCTGTGGGGACCTCCCTAGAAAAAAAAAAGATGACTAGAGTGCCAAGTGATTAAAAAAAAAACAAATTGGAAAATGCACAAGTCGTGCGAGCAACAAAAAAAAAAAAAAATATTATGCAATAGATGCAATTTGTGACGAAGCGTGGACTGGGTGCTAGGACACACATTCTTACAACCTGTACCTTTTTTCTTATTTTTTTTTTATACAGTAATTTTTTCTTTGCCTGTGTTTTTCTTTATTTGTTTCTTTTTTGTTGTTATTATTATTATTATTATTTTTTCTATGTGTCTCATTGTTGTGTTGTCGTCACAAATAAATGTATTTTCTTTCTTTCTTGATGCAAAAAAAAAACGACTAAAGCCCGTATTCTGATACTCTGACTCGTAACGTGATTCGTCGACTAGAGCAGATTTATATTAAAAATGTTTTTTGCCTATAGAGGATTTACTATTTACAACTTGTTTGTTTACCTTTGTCATGGAAGTTTTTCCAAAAAAAGTTACATCCTAATCATACAACGGTTTCAAAACAAAGTACTCAGGGATATTGTGAATGCACCCTGGTACGTAAGAAACGAAGACCTGCACCGGGACCTCAACATTGACTTCGTCGACACAGTCATTAAAAAATATGCAGAAGCTCACGAACGTAGACTTCATCACCATGTGAACGTCGAGGCAATCCAGCTCCTCGACAACACAGACATAGTGAGAAGACTCAAAAGGACTAAGCCTTTTGAGTTAGTGTAGTGTAAAATAAAAAATAGTGAAATGTAGTGTACGTGATAGTGACAACTTATAAAGAACACAATAACAAAGTGTCTTCCCCTTAAATAGAAACTGTAAGAAAAGTGCTATTGGACACATTCTTAGCTATAATTTACTTTATAAAACTATGTCAAAGTCAAATTACTCATTAGCCTACTTGGCTAGATTGTAATAATATGTGGAGTATAATAAATATTGTACTCTGGGAATAACAAAAAAAAAAAAAAAAAAAATGGAAGTTTTTGGAAGATGCCTTTCTCCAGCAGTGGACTTTTACAGGCTGATGATGATTATGAAAGTTCAGATGATTTATAAAAACGTGAAGTTAGTCGTGTGAAAGTGCAGATGCGATTTTAGTCCTTACAATATCTTTTTTTTTTTGAGTATCAAATGGCTAAGTTTACGTTTACCAAGATCGTCGACTGTAGTTCCGTAGCATAGGTACTTACGTGTGAGTATTGACCGCACCAGCCTCGCAGTGGTACCGTGGCGGCACGGACCTCCAGTTAGCAGCTAAAGCCGTCATGGCGCCGGCATCCAGAACGCCGAAGCCGAAAAGGTGGTTGAACTCCAGACCTACCCCGTTCATTGTCCAGTGGAAACGACCCTGAAACCAGAAAATCGATTATAAAGTAGCGTGTTTTTGTAATCAATGATAGCAGAGAGTAAATGTAAATACCTATAACTAAATCCAAACACAATTATGTACTTAAACTTAGTTACAATTACTACTGTAATCCCCAAGCATGTGAAACATCCTCTCAAATATCCACGCGCTTGATCAATCCTTGCGGTGATATCTAAGGGGATAGTCAGAGGCAGGTCCAAATTTTACATTTGGCACATGCCCTAATTTAGCAATATTTAAAAACACCTTTTAAAAACCGCTTCTATTGATTGATTTCAGCTCCGCTCAGCTTATATACCTAGATAATGGATCTTCGCCAAAGCCAAGAATATTTTGTAAGCCCAAATTGGCGTGTATTACAAAACATCTACCCTAAATATAGGATCGTCTTTGACGGGAGCTACGTAATACCCCCATGAAGTTTCATCGATTACTTGAACGATCGATTTTATGAGCATAAAATGTGTTATTCAATTTTAATTTTAATTTCTCTTAATTTTGAATTGATTGTTTTTTCATAGTAATTAAATAATTATGTCGGTATTTACATAATGCATGTGACCTGTAACTCGATTAAGTTATTAATAAAAAACTATGATCAAACGATTCGAAAAAAAAAGCGATAATTTAATTCGTACCGCACCACATAATACAGTAAACTATTGAAAGCTTTAAATTGAATAAACTAAACTCATTACACAAACACGTAGCTACAGCTTAGAACAATAATATCAAGTAATCAAGTTTACGAAACAGAATAAAACAGTGCTTACGATGGCTTGTTCGAAGTTTGAGACAACTTTGAAGGCTAGGTATACCGCAGGGCTTTGTAGAATTGAACAACCTGAGTTCAGTGTTCGTCTCTAATCAAATAAATGGAGTTTCGATTCTTGAAAAGACACAAGGGGAGTATTTTTGTAGAAAGAAGGTAGAGGACATTGAGTTGAAGATTAAGAGTTAAATTACATTGTGACATAGAAAAGCAGTTAGGAAACTGCAGGCAGTTACTCGGTTGTTGTACAAGTTGTTTCCAGTTATTTGTGATCTTAAGGTCGACTAAAAAAAATCTACCAAGATTTGAGCATCCACAAGCGCCGAAAACCTGTTTTCTTTATAAATGCGACTAATCGCGATAGGATGAGTGCTTTTACTTGAAAAGCCCTCACAGGGAACTTACTTTGGCATCGTACAGTGAGTTTCTCTTTGAAGTCAGTACGGTAAGATGTTGTATGTCTCGCCATGTCAAGCTTGGGCTGAAAAAATACCATATTATTTATTACAGTACTATCAGGTTTGATTTCATGAAGATAAATACTGGCGTCAACCAGCTCTACGTGGTGTTTTCGTGATATACGCGCGTAATGATACCTCTACGCTCGTAGCGGTGCTACGAATATTCTCGTAGCAAAGTCTTGTGTTCGAAAATAGACTTTTCACCCACAATTCAAAGCAATTTTCAAAACCACCATACCTTGAGCTGGTCATTGATCTAGACTGACCAGAAAGAAAAAACAGTCGTCATCTGAACGATTTTCTTAATTTGAAAGAAGGTTCCCCAAAAAGTGCCGTAAAAAGCCGTGTTTGTTGCCCATTTCTTCTACTCAGTATTGCGAGGAACAGGCAAAATTGACCTTATGCGATGTCACAAACGGATCCTTGTGATGATTTAAATAAAGCCCTTGACTTTAACTTTACATAAGCGGTAGCTTGATCTCTTACTTAGCATGCAGAGCCAAAGCGAAAACCCCTGCAGCTTCAGGCGCCGCAGCAGAAGTCCCGGAGTGGGTGGCGGTACACTTCCCGTAAAGATCCGTAGTGGCTACTCCCGTGCTCGGGTCGCGGGCTCCGTTGCTGAATGTAGACGCCAGGGTGGACGAGCAGGACTCATCGTAATGCGCATTCTGGCCGTCGTTGATCGCGCTGAAACAAACACGGGGTTTTTTCGTAACTGCAGATAATACATGTAAAAAACTAACACAAAGAGATTTTCTCGTTCTAAATTGGAGCAGCCCGCCTGGGAGGTACCTCCGCCTTACAGAAGATCGCAGCGAAATAACATTATTTGTTTCAAATAGTATTGTGTTCCTGCGGTGAGTAAGGTTGCCAGAGCTCTTTAGGGGGAGGGGGTTCGGGGTTGGCAACGCGTGCGTGATGCCTCTGGTGTTGCAAGCGCTCATGGGCTGCGGTAACCGCTTACCAACAGGTGGGCCGTAAGCTTGTTTGCCATCTCAGTTGTAGAAAAAAAAAAAAAAAAACAAAGCGCAAAATGTACCTCAGAGAAAGGTATCTTATAGGCTCCGTATTTAGGGTAACAAATGGCGTGCCATCTAAAATTTTACTATAAACAATAAAAATTGTGAGTGAACTGGGTATGCGTATGACATGGGCCATAGCTCAACGATATCACATATCACACAAAATTTACTATATTCAGTAGACGTAACGATCATTTTGAAATAAATTTTAACTAGCGAATAAGTTTGTATGTCTCACTATACCAGTAGACCTAAAATATTGCCTGAGTCCGGATTGTGAGGAGGAACTTGCTATCAGTCAGTGCAAGCCTATAATTGGCTCACGTTTTATAATACCATTTGGAAATGTATTTTTTTCTGTATATGTGTACCATTGGCGTTGCCTTAACAATAAATAAATATCAAAATGTTTGGTTTGCAATAGTATACATTTTGCATTAGATCATGACCATCTCATTATACCGAGACATGTCTCGGTTTACTACTGAGCCACTCTTCGCTTGTGTAAACCAACTAAATAAAAAAATAAATAAATAAAATGTTTTATTTGGAACTTAATCATAGGTACAGTAATGAATTGGGGAAAAACGATGATAACTGCAGTAGTTGTTAAACTGTGTCGCAGCTACCAACGCCCACCTCCTTAGACAAATATCAGTTTGTTCCTAACAGAGATACAAATAATAATAAGGTAAAAATAGAAATCAAAAGAAAGTTAATGTTAAGATTAATAAACAAATAATAAAAAACGTAAGTTATAGGATTTTGCCTCTACAAGATTTAGACATATTTAACAGAGTGTAAGTGTGTGTGTAGTGCGTGTGAGTATATTGGATGTGTGTGTATGTTGTGTGTGCGTGTGTGTATTTGTGTGTGTATATTGAGTGCATGAGTGCGGGCAGGACTCTTGTTAATAGTTAATAGAAAAACTCTTGTTTGTTTAATCCTACCTGTTAATAGATACAGTCCACATAGAAGCAGCATAGCCATCACAATTGCAGTCGTCATCTTCACCGCCGTCGCCGCTCGCCCACACGTAGATGTTTCCCAGGCCATTACGACCCTGGGGTGAAAAAAAAACAACATCATTATGAACCCAAAGAAGTCTACGAATGGACATAGACCTCCACCAAAGAGTACCACATCAAACGGTCTATAGCTTGCGCCATGCACTTTTTCCACACAATGTCATAGGGCGATCGCCATTCAAGAACCTATATTCCTAAATGGTTGTCGGTTCTGTGAGCTACATGGTCTGCCCACTGCCACTTCAGCTAACTAATTCTGAAAGCTATAACGGTAACCTTGATGGTTCTTCTACGGATTTCCTCGTTCCGGATTTTATCACGTACCTAGTGAAACACGGATCATAGCTCTCTCCATACTACAGAACATTTTTGAAATAACTATTCAAGCTATTTATATTATGCTTGTAATTATACATATATTTTTAGGAGGAGGTAGGGCAGAGCGAGATTTTCTCGTTCTGAATTGGAGCAGCCTGCCTGGGAGGTACCTCCGCCTTACAGAAGATCGCAGCCAAATAACATTATTTGTTGCAAATAGTGTTGTGTTCCTGCGGTGAGTAAGGTGGCCAGAGCTCTTTAGGGGGGAAGGGGGTTCGGGGTCGGCAACGCGTGCGTGATGCCTCTGGTATTGCAAGCGCTCATAGGCACCGCTTACCATCAGTGGGCCGTAAGTTTGTTTGCCACCTCTGTTGTATAATATATATATATATATATATATATATATATATATATATATATATATATTCTTTCAATAAGCCATACAAAGGTATTGCTTTAATGGGATACCTATAGGTATTACAGTCAAACCGACAAAAAATTCTAATAAATGAAGAGTTTTGTTTTATTTTGTTTTTTTCATTTATTCATTGAATTAGCATGGATTATTTTGAAATCTGTTAAATTCACGCTAGTTAATTGTCTGTAAGTGTCCTATAAGTAGGTAATGTTCCGTCAATTTTCTTTGGTTTGTTATCTGTTCATGCGAATAATATCACACAGTCGTCGCGTTGTAAACGACAGGAAGTACAACGGTAAGTGTTTAAAAGCTCCTCTCAAGTTTAGTTGGAACGTTTCAGAATATTCAGCTTTGATCTGAACGGAAATGACTAGCGCACTGCGCAAAACGGAGACAAGTTCTGTAGATTAAGATGGTGGGAGAGAGTCTACGACATTTTCATACCACACATAATTTATTATCGATAAAGTTAGACTGTTTATGAATATGTAGCCCGGCTACGCGGCCAGTAAGGACTGGAAATGGTAAAAATTAAAAAATAAATAAAATAAAAACAAAGAAATCCAATGTGAAATATATTATATAGAATTTATACCTGAAAATAGAACACGAAAGATCAGAAACAATAATGATAATATATCCTATATTATAACCATAGCCATAGTGATAACCTTTTTTCTCATGCTATAGCGTCAGAATAATATAAAAATGTAATAGAAGAGGCAAAAAAACATCTCCCTCTGCAGCTCATTGATATTGCTTTGTCTTTCAGAATGAAAAATATTGCTCACTGAACTTCAACCTTTTGCGGTTGCCTTGAGATTTAAAATAGAAACAGTGTATCGCGACACCATAATAAATAGAAGTAGGTATAAGATGTAGGTAGGTACGGCAAGAACCTTTGACTTTCACACCTGAATATACGGTAAACAGTTTCGCGAAGTTGAAATTTCATCTATTTCAATTGAAAGCACCTGTTGCTAGTTCCAAAGGCTTTGAGCCCATATAATTGCCTATACGTAGGTATTTAAGGTGCCTGTCGCTCACTTGAGTTGGGTAAAGCTAGAGTTCACCAATACACACTAGTTAAACGGCGGGATAGACCAATGTCTATTTGACAAAATTTTCTGACATTTTGTCGCAGTATGCAATGATTACAGCAACAGGTAAGGTAAAAATTTCCCATCATCATCGTCATCAGCCTGTAGAAGTCCACTGCTGGACAAAAGCCTCCCCTAAAGAGTTCCATGACGGTATTAAACCTTTTATATTCCCTGAAATACCCCGAAATTTAATTCTGAGAGCTATGGCTCTCAGAATTAGCACGTTGAAGTGGCAGTGGGCAAGCCATATAGCTCGCAGAACCGAGAATCGTTAGTGAATAAAGGTTCTTGAATGGCGACTACGAACTGGGCAACGCAGTGTTGTTTCGGGGCATTTCAGGGAATAGAAAAGGTTTAATACCGTCATGGAACTCTTTAGGGGAGGCCTTTGTCCAGCAGTGGACTTCTACAGGCTGATGACGATGATGATGGGAAATTTTTACCTTACCTGTTGCTGTAATCGTTGTATGGACTGCGACAAAATGTCAGAAAATTTTGTCAAATAGACATTGGTCTATGTCGGTGACCTTAGTTCTTCGACGGCATTCCTCATTTCGGATTTTACCACGCAGTGAAACTATCTCTCTCCATAGCCCGTTACGCGACTAAATTGCCTATGTTGGGGCGTTATTAGGTGTATTCATGAAATCTTTGATCCATGTTATAAGAATTACAAATGGTAATGAGATATATTCGCTGAAGTGTATACTAAAACCTGTTTTGTAAATATAGAAGGAACAGCAAAAGAGTAATTTCACGCCCACATTTCACCTTTCACGTGCCTTAAATCAAAATGAACGAAAGTACCTTTAGTTTTCCCTTTCAGGAATGTCAGGCATCTTGAAATTGTCGGAATTATCTTGAGCAGTGCCAGGCATTCTGGGACAGTGCACAAAGCCAACAGAAGATAAACTTCAAAGGTTCACGTGACTGGAATTAAATTGTCTTCTTGCCTCGCTGGCTGCTTCAGAATAGACTCTTGATTATGTCTCTTTACTGTGTCAGGTATTTGAGATAAGTTCTAGCACAGGTTTTATGTATGTTTTTGCATTAATAGTCTGCTTACAGTCGTGTTAATCAATAACAATTTAAATCGAAAAATAAATATGAACTTGTCTCTGACATCAAATTTTACATTGATATTTTAGGTTGATATTATAACGACCAAATCCCTACAGAAATAACTATAATTTCATATGAAATTTTATCTCCACCATAAAATCTGTCGGCGATAATATATCTACGTTGAAGAGCACATCGCATCGGACGGATATCAAAGCCCCAATCGAACGGTGTCGTTCACCGTCATCTTTACGTCACGTAGATGAACGCGCCGCTGTCAGTGCCCAAGCACGAATGATTCACCCTTTCTTTTCTTAGGCACTACCGCTTGACACTTACTAGTAACGATGTAACACACGGTGTGCAATAAGTCATCTTAATTAGGTTTCAAAATTATCCTTCCGTTTACTGAATCAAGCCAATTTGAGTTTGTCTTTTTGAGACTAGCGATATCTTTGACTTACCTATACCGCACACCATCAAATATCAAACTTAAAATTGACTTTAATAATATTAAAGTCAATTTTGTATTATATATTCGTATTTGGTAAGGATCATTTCTAAACGAATTGTAGTTAACATATTATCTTACGACGTTTGAACGTGGCTTTACGCTTACAATACGATATCAAAATGTAAAAAAATAGTCAATCAGAATTAAAAGATTACAAGCATCGTCAATGTTATTAGCTTATAATTTGACTTTTACTATCGTATCGTAAGCTATCGAGAGCTATTTGTACTTGGGGCATGGTATCGCAATCAATGGATGTCAATCGCTGACGGCCGACGCCGGACGGCACCGTTCGCTTAGAAAACCGAGGCTTATTGAAAGGGTGACAGGGGTGTCGATCGAACCACCCCCCGACATTTCACTTCGATTTACTTCTGACACACCTAATGACTACTTCGAAATCTATATGGGCCTCAGGGACTTAATGGAAGACGGGTTTTCATCCTTATTTTCTTTTTCTTTTTCATACGTTACATGAGGACGTGTTCCATGATTAGTTTCTGAAAGAAGATTGATTACATGTTGCATCACTTCTCAGTTACGATGATTGGAATTCCGAGAGCATATATCCCATAACTCGTAAGCAATTTCTATGATGCCAGTGAGTGGATAGAGAGTTTATAATAAACTTCCGGTAAACGCGACGCAACTTCCTATTAGAAGATTTAAAGTGTACATAAAGAATAATCTTATTAAGAAAGCGTACTATAAACTAGTAAATGATTATATAAATGATAAAACCGCATGGCCTGAAGTCGCTCTGCCCCTCGACAGCTAAAATGCCATTTTGCAGTGTCTTTACAGTTTTTGGTTGCATCATATTTTAAGTATTATTCAATTTTATAGAAGCATTAGGTACATATTTCATCAAGTGTAGCGTGTGCTGCCCTTAGATCATTTGTTGAAGCTCACATTTGTCTTCTTTTTTTCACATTTTTATAAGCTCTTATTTATTAGGGATTATAATTAGATTACTTTTCTTTTGAGCCTCACCTAGTTCGATCGGCACCACACTGAAGCTTTAAATTCCATTTTGTGAAAAAGGATCATCGAAAAAAAATGATAGGCACCAAGCCGTGTTTGTTGCCTGATTCTTCTAGGCTTGGTCGCGAGGAACAGGCATAGCTTCACCTAGTTTCTAAGACGTTTCAAAGTGATCCTAGTGATTTATTGAAATAAATGCCTTTTGACTTTTGGATTGAAAATATTTAATGACTAAGAATACGAGAGTATGCCACCTAAAGCCTTATTTATTCTGTTATATATTAACCGCGCACCGAACTGACGAACTATTGTAGTACCTTTAAGGGTGTGATCATCAAATAACATAGTTATGTACGTAAATATGTTATCAACTTCCAAGTTTCTGAGCACAGACAATTCCAAGTTTCTGAGCACAAACAAACGAACCGGTCTTCAAAAACAAACTTCGCTCTACGTCTTCAGAACTAGATAGAGGGAGTAAACTTCTCAGATTTCCCTCAGAAAATAGCAAGTAAATGTAAATAGTAAAAGAAAAATATAACTTTAATAGAAAATAGTAGAAATATCTACTACTCATGTGTTCCGTAACCAGTATAGTTAGTGACCCAAAAGGAAAATTCTACTAATAATTAAAATTAAAGATCTCAAGCTGCATATCTGCTGTGACGACAGCAGACATTTTATGGTGAGGCTGAAAAGCAGCGTAGCTGAGCCCTAGTCCATTTCACTTAGCTACTGTATCGTGTATCTTCTTAACTGTGTGTAGGAATTCTGAGTGAATAAATGCCCTTTTATTTTATTTTATTGCCTTACATATTTGAGCCTTTTGGAGTTGACCCTGAGTTCGTGGGAAAGGGGGCCCCCCTTTCCCACGAACTCAGTCCGTCCGTTGTTCCGTTACCGAATGATAGAAGGACAAAACGACCAACCAACAAACACACTTTGGCATTTATAATTCTTACCTCATTAACTCCTCGGACTATGGCCCGCATGGTCGCATTCCTCGGTCCGTCGACAGTCCGGCCGTCGTCCGTGGGGCCCCACGAGGCGCTGTAGATGTGAATTTTGTGGGGTTCGTGCCCCATGGAGTTAGCTTCGATGAGATCTGTCATGTATGGCTGATCCAGCATTCTTATACCTGTCGAAAAGATTGAAAGATGAGAGATGCATTTCGTTCAAATGATGGTAATGAACTTCGCTGTGGTGGCCCCGGCTGAAGAATAGGCCCCTCCATTACCTACTACCCGTGGATGTCCTAAGGGAAAAAAGCTAGGGGATGGGCAGCAACCCCTATCAACAATAGCTTTAAGTGTGCCCAGCGTGGAGAATATGGGCAAATGGCGAAAAAACATCATTGACCGTGAAAAGTGAATAGATTACTAGTTTTTGTAGGTGCCCTTTTCGTGATACCGTACAAAAGCGGTAAGCTATTTTCGACCGTGAAAAGTGAGAAGTGAAAACTCACTGACTTTGCAGACTAGGGCCTCAGCTATCAAAAACAATGTGTGCTCAGTGTATTTAAAAAAAGTGCTGACTCTATCGCCCGCCCTTTGGCATTTCCAACAGTTCAACGGACAGAGAATGATTTTTCAATAAAAAGAAATTGGATTCGCTGGCAGTAAATAACACAATAAAATTCTCATTGTTCATTGTAATGGCTAGCAGAGTGTAAACAAGATAAAAGATTTAATTTTTGCGGCCAATATCATCAATTGTTCCCTCTAACAGAAAATTAAGTAGGTACTTTAACTGCTGAGCTGATTCAGACTGCCCCTCGGGATTAATAAAAATAATTTTAAGAAAGAAGTTGTTCAAATAATTTAATCAGCGGTTTTAGCTACAAAACGTTACTGATTTTCAATAATAATAACTTTAGGAACGAAATTGGTCTTATCTCAACAGCAGTTTTAACTAACAGTAAATCAATAACACCCAACAGTCACATACATCCCACACTAAGATTCCCTGTGTCGTGGGTATCAGAAACTATCAGTACCATGGTGCTACAACACCCAGCCTTGGAAAACAATTGTAGATCATGCAAAATTTGTCCAGCAGCGGAAATCGAACCCGAACCCCTTGCGTCTCAAACTAAAAACAACAAAAAAATATTTTATTTCTGTTTATGTGATGATCTCAGCGGAAAATTAGGGAAAAAGGCGCCGTCAAATAGAAGAACACAATATATTCAATTAAATGTTCATCCTCACACCCTGGAGCCGGGTTGGTCGCGCACTTGCGGTTTCAGAGAAACTTTCTACCGCGAACACTCAGTTTGTGGAGTCATCTCCCTGGCTGAGGCTTTCCTTATGGACTACAGTGGGGTTCTACAGAAAGGGCGCTTTGAATTTTTAAGGAGTCGGCAACGCGTGTATGATTCCTCTGCTATTGCAAGCGTTAATAGGCTACGCTAACCAAGTGGTTAGCGTAGCGGTTGGCAAACAACGGACCACCTATTGGTTACCAATAGGTGGGCCGTATGCTTGTTTGCCAACTTAGTTGAATAAAAAAAAGGAGTTACATAGGATCACAGGCAGAGCTTCACCTAGTTTCAAAGACGTTTCATAGTGATCCTAGTGATTTTATTGAAATTTTTGACTTTGACTTGACTTTTTTACTTTGATCTACGAAGTAATCACCGTAGAACATCCTTGTCTTTATTGATAAAACCTAAGCGATTTGTACACTGTAGGTAGATCAACTTCTTTCAAAATGTCTGAAATGTTTGAATAAAATATAAAGGTCCCAGCTATCAAGTCTTTCGCTCAGGCACCCAATAGGTTTTACGATGCTTTAGGTGCCCGTTCATGCGATAAATTAATGATCGTTTTTGTAGAGAAAATAGAAAACCCCACTTTATAGCTAAATGTTATTAAAACAGAATTTAACAGTCTCTTAGAAATGTTATAGGTACCCTGGCGTTCTTAGGTTCGTATCTTTAGTCGACGTGAGAGTAATTTTGAGAGGAAAAAAAGAAAGAATCCAAATGAAAGAAAGAAAGAGCATTTATTTGTCCCCAAAAACAACAGATAAAAAGACAAAAGTATATAAAAAAAAGACAGCAAATATACAAAATAAGTAAAAATAAAAAGAATTAAAAAAATAAAATCAAATTATAGTAACAATATAAGAGGTGGCTGTTGCATGGGGCCAAAAAGGTCCCTGTCTCAGCATAAGCTGCACCAAACCAGTGAATGGTACGGTGCAGCGCTATACAGCGGGTACTGTAGTGATATCACGAGCATCAGCTGACACACAGAATACAGGTAGGTAGGTAAGTAGTAAGTAGTACGAGTAGGTTGGTAGGCATGGTTCCTGGGAAGGTTTTTAAGGTAGGTTTTTTAGGTAGGTACCATGTACTTGTTAAATCTTAACATATATTTATATCAGGTAATAATAAATAAATAGATAAGCAGGTTGTTAAAACCTGTAAAACAAATGCTGTATATTTTCAATGAAAATAATATCAGTCTGACGACTAATAGGACGTGTACAAATTTTACGAGAAAGTACACCTAAGCGCAATTTGCGCGTAGAAGCGCTTCAACACTCGTCATACCGACACCGTCATTGTAAGAATAAATATGCACTATAATCACCGAATATACGCCCAACCTAAGGAAAAATTACGACTCTTTAAGGTGAGGGTTTAATTATTTTATGATTTTTGAACTGTTTTTTCTCAATAACCGCAAAACGCACAGTTTTGATTTTTATGACAAAGATACCTTGAGCATTTTATTTACGTAAATCCAAGACAGAAACGCGATTGGTAAAACTTTTCTCGATAGATTTATTTTTTAAAGTTGGGTCCTCTGCAACAGTTTTTTCGAAAATACTCTGAGACTCTAACAAAAATAACTTTTTTTTAAATATTTTGTTAGACAATAGCATTGGGTACCTAAATCCCAGACACTTTTTTTAAAAAAATAGATCGTTTTTGAGATAATCGATATTTTCTTATATTTCGCTTACGTCGATTACTTTCGAGCGCCTTCTAACGCTTGCTATCTCTTTCCGCATTCAATTACAGTACATAGCGCTGTCACTTTCTTCACTCCGCCCACTCGAAAATTTATTATGATTTTTGTATCCTCTTAACGACGAAATTTATATGGCTACAAATGCATGAATTAACAATTTCATGATTTCATTTATAAACTTTAAATTTGACATTCAACCAGACTACGTGACGTGTTGAGTTGTTGATGCAGGGATCTGGACGAAAATGTGCCAATCACGCAGCTCACTGGAGCAAAAGCAATTAAGCTTCGTCCACACTTGATAATTAAATGTCCGAACTCAAAGCTATTCTTTTATTCGGGACATACCTACGATTATATTCATCATCATCATTTCAGCCATTCGACGTCCACTGCTGAACATGACCTCCCCACAGACAGAGCAAATTCCTTATCATGTGGGGGGATTTGCCCATAGTCACCACGCTGGGCATGCGGGTTGGCGTGCGCAGTTAGAGCTATCGTTGTTAAAATGAGGGACGCTTCTGCCCATCCCCTAGCTTTATGCCCATAGTCGCCTCTTACGTCATCTGCGGATAGGTAGATATGGATATGATATAACTCTAAGAGCTCTTTTAAATGCCTATGTACACGAGGTCCAACATGTCGACATCTTTAATGATAAAATTTGTATAATATTTAATTCGCTAAGAGTATTTTTAAGTTTTAATTTTAGACAGTAGGCACTTTGGTATATACTGTAAGCTTGCTGTTTTAACTGAAATAAATAATTCTAATTCTAATTCTAATGGCTATGGATATGGCCTATTCTTCAGCCGGGGCTACCACGGCCTCGATTATATTACTAATGTTGTATTTTGATTGTAGTCCCGTTGCATTTATGTTGTAGCACTCGCGTAGCTCTCTTGTAGCACATACAGCCAACACAGCAAAATCATAATCATTTGAAATCATCGAAGTAGCTAAAGTGGCTTTCAGTTTTCTTGATTGCGCTACTTTTATTTCAGTTAAACTACGAGCATGTGCAAAATCCTCATCATCATCCTATCCTACTAATATTATAAATGCGAAAATTATAAATCCTCTCAGATCCAAAAACTGAACCTTGTTTCTCGTAAGCTAGAGGTTGGGCAGCAGCATTCCTTGGCAACAATAGCTTTATCTGCGCTCGCCGACCCGCATGCCCAGATTGCCCAGCGGCGCGAGTTTTTTTTTTATTTTTTTTATTGGTGATTGTTAGGCATTTGACCACCATCTCACTTTTGCAAGTTAGATGTGGCCTAAGATGGAGCATGCTTTACCAGAAGGGACTTATTCACTCTAGATTTGAAGACTCCTAGATTATACTCATACTCATACTCGGGAAAACAGACGCTGGCAGGTCGTTCCACGAGTATGGGCAAATCTCCCCGCCAAATGATTGTTTGGGTGCAGGCCGTACAAGGTCGGTCATGCTGGAAATCTATGAGGGGAGGCCTATCTTCAGCAGTGAACGTCCTACGGCTGAAATGATGATAATGATGATGTGTACGAGGATTTTTTTCCCCCTCCGGGTTGCGAAACATGAAAATACCCACCAATTTTTTCACTCGAAATAATAAAATTCCTTAAAAAAATTTGTTATAAAATAACGTTTCTTAAAAAAAATCCTTGAAACAGTAGCCTTGATTCAATTAACGACGATTAATTCCTTCAATTAGCCGAAATCCGTTTTCTCTGACAAATCGACCCTCATTTGAATACCAGATCAACTTAATTGAATTTCAGATTCGGTTTTCGACGATAAATTATTTGGTATTACGTCAATGTTCGATTCGACACAGAGCTCATTATTCCGCAATTTGCGCGTCTGAAAATTGTCTACCTAAAGGTGAACTTTTTTTAACTCGTCTTTTAAGACAGTAGGTGCGTATTTGAGAGAGATAATGGTTGTTTGGCACGTCGTCGCGTTGAGAACAAAAGTTTTAGGACCTTACAATGACATCTCATTAGCGTGTCAGTATATTACACATAAATTTTTGAAACTGTATTAACAGTTTAATTTAGTTTATTTCTAATTTAATTTCTAATTTATTACGTCACCGCCTTAATTAAATTTGACCCGATTGACCTTGGGCACAGAATTGAAATTTATTATGCCATGGGTTTGAAACGTGGGTTATGTATCAAATTTGCTTCGGTGTTTCAAACAGAAGACAATATACTTGTTCCTTTAATACAGTAGCATACTTTATTGCTTTAATATTTAATTATTTATTGTATAAGTACATAGAAAACATACCGATAAATAAGTTTGCTTACAGTCTATGACGGCAAGGCCATGTGCATAGTCAACATCTACTTTTAGGTACATTAACAGTGAAATAGGGTGAGAATCGCGTCTTAAGGTGGGTCCACATTTGTGTCATTTCAACGCGCCGTGGCTCCGTAACAGTTAGGCGTGACAAAAACATAGTGTGGACGGATTTTGACACGCGGACATGTCACCCGAGCTATTGCCACAAGCAAGAACATTTCGCCGTGACTGGTCCACACTTAGCGTAGCAAGTACCGTAACATGTTACGGAGCTACGGCGCGTTGAAATGTCACAAATGTGGACCCACCCTAAGAATGAACATAGGTAATCCTTGCTTCAAAAAATAGTTTTTATCATCATTGTAATTTCAGCTGTAGAACGTACACTGCTAAACATAGGCCTCCTCCATGGATTTCCAAAGCGGCCGATCTGTGTGGTCTGCATACTGGCTATAAATTATATGGCATCATCATTCATCATTTCAGCCGTACCACGTTCACTGAACATGGCCACCCCCACAGACAGAGCAAATTCCTTATCATATGGGGGGTTTTGCCCATACTCACCATGCTGTGCATGCGGGTTGGCGAGCGCAGTTAGAGCTATCGTTGTTAAAATAAGTGACGCTGCTGCCCATCTCCTAGCTTTTTTCCCTTAGTCGCCTCTTACGACATCCGCGGATAGAGATATGGAGGGGACTATTCTTTAGCCGGGGCCACCACGGCCTTAAATGACATTATATGGCATAAAACTATAAAGCTGCGGTGCAAATGGTTCGAAAACAGTCAACACAGTGATTTGGTCTACTTACCGGCTACATTAGAATGGTAGGCCACCCCGACCCCACACACACCGTTGTCGCGAGCCGCGGCCACCTCACCAGCGCATCTCGTGCCGTGGCTGCCAAGACAAAAACCATTATTAAATCTCAATAAAATTAATAAACCTGTAAGTTTGACTAAGAGGGTTTCTGATATCGATGTTATAGTCAAATACTGATGACATTGGCGATGCTTGAAATCTTTAACCTTTATTGGCTTGAGGTGTAGTAGGGAGATCATATAGCTTAGTCTATTATTCTATTCATAAGATCATTAGTAATAAAAGATACTCAATCGCGAGCAGTCGTTTCCATTACAACTTCCCCTCATGGCGACCTTGCCAGGCTAATATATACATTTATTTTTTTATTAAATAAAATAAATAAAAAAGACATTTAGGTTTGACATTTGTCATATCTTAAGCTGTGTTTTAAAATAAATATCATCGAACACTTGGTAACTAACCAAGTTCCTAAGTAAGAATGTTTGTAGTAGGTACATAGCCAGCAGCAAAATTAATTAACTTCAGAATCTTAAATGTTAAATAGACCTTCAAGAAGTTGTCAAGAAGTTTATTCTATAGAAAGTTTATTATCTCTAACAATGAGATTCCCCAAACACTATAACTCTCGTATCTTTAGTTCATATTCAAGAAACAAACCACTCAGCTCAGTTTCATTGTATCTTACACTATTATTCTTATTCACTTAACATTTTTCTCTTCATTCACACTGACTAAACATTTTAATCATAGAAGATTATTTTATTTAAAAATTTCCCAACAATTAACTATAGATTTTATTTTCTATAGCTTCGTAGATAAGAATAAATGAATAGGGTATACGTTGCTCATAAATTAGGTACTTGTCATACTTTGACAAATGAGGTGTCAAATGAAGCGTATTCATATGACATTTAAATACTATTCTTTTCTTAAAGACTTAGCTATTAATAAAATAAAAAAACAATCTTTTGCGTAGTACGCCTTCAATTTTTTAACTTAATATCTTGTACTCAGTTTACCGTAAACGGTAATGTACCGGCACAAAATACAAATCGTATACCTACAGGCCATTATGCCATAAATATTCTTATTAAATTCTTCAAGGCTTAAGTACGCAAGTTGGTACTTGCGTACTTAAAGAATATAATAAGTGTATAATATATATTTTTCTTTCACTTGACAGGTACGTTTTATAAAATAAACTCGAAGACATTAGCTAAGTTTTATAAAAAAATATATAATAAAATATTTTCTTGGAACATAACCTTATAACTTTAAAAGATGACGTACCTACTCTTCATGTCCCATTGTTTGCCCCACCCTGTATAAGTATTTAAAGCTAAGTTATCACCTATTAAACCAATCGTCCGTGTATCTCGGATAGGGGAATGGATCGTTGCTGCTAAAGTCGTAGGAGGCTTCAGCATTCTGAAACAAAAGTATCATGAAAATACTGTAGGGGAAACTCAGGACCAATGGGATTTATGTGAATTTGTATGGTAGTTACCTATGTTTCCTAAAATACATAATAGTAGTTCAGTTTACTCATTCTTATTTTGTACGTGCATTATTTCTTTAGTGATAAAAATAGGACATAATCAAACACAATAATAAAAAAAATGACAAATTTAGTAGTAAGTAATTTAATCCTTTGTCCGAGGTAAGCATCAGCCCTTTGCTCATTGGTCGAATACACCAGTCTCATAATACATCGAATATGAGCCACGCTTCTGGGCCCCACGGTCCTAGAGTTTCGACCCATAAAGGCAGAAATATGTACCCACCACCGAGGGACAAATATTTATTCTTGAGGCTCACCACTGCTGCCGCCGCCAGCCTTCCTTAAGGTGGGCGAAACGTGGGAAAGCCCCACGAAAGTTGCATCTCAAACCAGCGGCCTGCCACGACTCAAGGGATTCAAAGACGTCACGTCACGTGCTGACTGGATAGCCGGCACGTTGGCGAGGGCCAGTGAAATAATTAAAACAAAATTCATAACTTTCTATTCCAAATATCTACAAAATTATTTATTTGTTCAAAAGAATTTGTTTATTTCTTTTTCATTGTATTCGCTTACTAACTGTAAATAACTTCCCCCGAATAAAACGCGTACCTTCAACCTTCAACGCTTCAGCCGTAAAGAATTCTCATTTAAAATTGAAACGAAACAAAATCCCAGTGGTATGAGGCGATAAAACAAACTCTCTGCCAGCGGTCACGGAACCTTTTTAATTTTATACTGAACCCTAATTTTACGCCAGCCTTTTGAAATTACGAGCTGAGTAGGTAGATTAGCGGAGATTATTTCGGGCACTTGCTTTTTTGTTGGATTATAAACATGGCGGAGTGGAGGTTAGCCTTCTGTGTTTGCGATAATAAAAATACCGCAATAGGTATCATTCATTCATGAAGCTTGTTGCTCATTCATTTATACTTAGAAATTTAACTCTGGTAGAATTAAATTCTCGTAAAACAAACTACGTGATATTAATTTCATTTTATTCATATTCTATCTCTCTATTTCTTACTAGTTTCTTATCTCTATTCCTCGCAATAACTATGGTAGGCAAGTTATAGAGAAGCAGCTCCACATTTATTGTAGGTATGAGGTATGTAACAAAAACTGTGAGATCTGAATATATAAACGGCAACACTGGACGGAGTTTAATAAAAATCTGACAAAAAATCGGACGTGTATGGGGTGAACACGATTCGATAGTCTGATCGGACAATCGGAAACGGAAGTGGATGTATATTTTCCGGCCTTTCTGAAAGGCGTTGTGTGTGGTGTGTGAGGTTTCGAAGTCTTAACTTAACTTATAGTAACAGCTCTAATATTTAAATTCACTCACGTAATTGTATTTCAGGTCTGGGTGCATGTAGTCCACTCCTGAAAAAAAAACGAGGGTGTTAAATCAAATATGTCGTGTCATTTTCAGCAGTATTACCGAGGCCTCGCATCATACAAGAGCGAAATACCCACTTATGGTTTCTGAATCGTTACAAATGCCTATACCAGCTTGACACGTTCACAGTCAACTCACGCGTTCGTGTACACATTTTAGAGCTTACGATATAGCTCAAACGATATCGCAAGCCCCTAAAAGTCAAGCAAAAACTCTATTCAATAGACGTAAGGATCAATTTGACATATCGCATGCCGTTTGAACACGGTTTCAGACCTATTCTTTTATCAACGTAGGTGGCACTTTCTTACGGCCTACCTGTTGGTAACAACGCAGAGTTGAAAGATGCGATGGTATAATTCATAAGTTTATATAATTGGTTTTTCTATGGGTCTTAGAATTAGTTTTTACCATCTGTACTATTCTTAAGTTACCTGAAATTAAATTTATACTATATTATATATTATTATAATATAGCTTAAACCAAAGATCGCGTAAAAATCATTAGAACTAAAAGAAATCTCTAGTGGTTTCCGTGGCTGGTCGAACTGACCTTTTCCCAGTAATACCTAACTAACAGGTTGTTATGTTCAATGGGTTGGGTAATACAATTACCAGAACCGGATACTTTTTCTTTGTCTGGAAGCGAATGCAACTCTATACTGCGTAAATTGATCTCATTATTGCCTAGGAAACAAGAAATTGCTTTGGCAAAACCGATCTAATGAGAAATCAGACCTTTTACGCCATCAAAAAGACATATAGTACTATAGTTAGTAGTATAGTAGTACTGTACATAAAGGAATGAATAGAATTTAAAGCTTCAGTGTGGTGCCGATCGAACTAGGTGAGGCTCAAAAGAAAATTAATCTAATTATAATCTAATTATAATCTAAATATAATAAATAAAAATATAAAAATGTGAAAAAAAAGAAGACAAATGTGAGCTTCAACAAATGATCAAAGGGCAGCACACGCTACACTTGATGAAATATGTACCTAATGCTTATATAAAATTACACTTAAAATATAATGCAAGCAAAAACTGTGAAGACACTGCAAAATGCTGTGGAGGGGCAGAGCGACTTCAGGCCATGCGGTTTTATCATTTATATAATCATTTAGTTTATAGTCCGTCCTTAAACGTCAAACTCAAAATTGTCTTTATTCAGTAGGTGTAAAGATCATTTTGAAATAAAAAGTCCGGCATAGGTACCCTGTGCTCATTAGCTGAAGAAAATAAATATTCTAAAATATTCTAGCAAAAGCAACTTATGAAAGGAAACTGTGGGTAGCGCTTTACGGTAAGTCGAGATCTTAACAAATTCAGAACGTTTCTGAAATAATGTTATTACCCAATTGATGAAATTATATTAATTTGTTAAAGTAATATCCAAGTTGAAATTAATTAACCTAAGAGTGAAGAGTCTTGAATAAATGGAATTCGGAAAACAAAGGTCTAATAAAAATACGTAGTCTTCATTTTAAGCTCGTCTTTTTTAATGAGAAATGTATTTATGTACCTACCTATTTTCATTTAAAAATAACTTTCATTACAAGACGACATCTTGAAAATAGCAGTTCTACTAATTCAATGACGTGAAAATGATAATCATCGCACCATTATCATTCAGTTACGATTGTCACCACCTTCGTTTCTTTGATTTCATTAGTCCAATAGTTCTACAATGACTGCCATTGAAATACGACTTTGATAGCAGAATACCAAAAGTGTCAAAAGTGGTAATTTTGCCATTGAACCATTGTCATTTTGAAGCCATTGAATTGGGGGCCTTGTCGTACGAATCTTGAGAAGTTCGTATGTCAAAGATTGGCAGGATAGGGAAGGCTGGCACATATGTACAGAGGCCTATGCCCAGCAGACAGCAGTGGGGTGATACGGGCTGATGATTAATGCTTTTTAAAAATAAATTAAAATCGAATTTTCGGAAATATAGGTAGGTACAATAAAAATAAGGCTGCTTCGAAGAGATTACTTATTCTTGGTTGTGTACAACAAATAGATACATTATAGCCAATCGTATATACCGACTTATAATTTTCACTAAAAACCGAATATTTATCATGATTTGTGAGTTCATTTTTAGGCCTATATTTCGGCACATTTGAAAGTTATGGACTTTCTGATCAGCAGCTTTATCAGGCTCATATTCTTAACCGAATTTCCTTTGAACATTCAGAGGAAATTTCCGTAAAATGTATCAAATTTGATAGTAATTACAACAAAAATAAAGTAATATAAATAAAGTAGTATTTTTTTAAATTTTCACTCTATTTAGAGCGAAAATTTCCATTCCACTAAAAATACGGGGTCTTACCATCATCCATAATAGCAGTGGTAACATTCACACCAGTATACCCTTGAGCCCAAGCAGCTTCCACATTCAGATCCAGCTTCGGCTTCCCCCCATTCTGGCCAGTGTTCTTCAAGTACCATTGCAGAGGAAAGTAGGGGTCTCGCGGTTCCGAGGCTGGTCTGGTCTCCGGTAGGCTGAGGGGTCGGAACCCTCGCTTCACAGCTGATGGTAAGGCGTCTGATAAGCTGAAGGGGCGGTAGCCTCGCTTGACACGCTTAAAACCTGTCTGCTGGACCGCTGTGTGTACCTGGGGGGTAAAATTACTGATCACAAAATATTGTTAATTATTCTTAATGTTGAGAGTTACTAACTCTCAACCCAGAGTAGCCGAAATCTTTCGACTCTTGATCAAAGATTATAGTATTCAGTGATGACGTATGGCACTGAGACTTGGCCTCTAACCATTGGTCTCATACACATGCTTAAAGTCGCGCAATGACCTATGGGATGAAGAGAGATATGTTCGGAGTTCCACAACGTCATAAAATCCGAAATTGCATATTACTAATTTCGGTGTACATCAAAAACAATATAAAAAAAATAATTAAAATTCATTTATTTCAGACAACAAAAAAACACAATTTAGGTCCATAATATGTTAGTAACAAAGTTTTCTTAGTCTATGTTAGTAGTATTCAAGGGACAATATGGTCAAGGTACCCCCTTTTTAAACCCCCTTTTGGACCCCTATATCTTAGGAACCCTTCTTATGTTGATTGCTCAGGAACCAGATGTGGATGTATTCCACATGAAATTACATCCATTTGTTTTATTGTGTATACGTTTCCTTAGTTAGAAAAAATCGTAAAATGTAAAATATGTATGTATGTGATGTGATGTGTTATGTAATTAATTTATGTCTACTAACTCTTAAACGTTTTGGCCTCGGCTGTTAGTTTCTGAGTGGTTTATACAAATAAATAAATAAATAAACCCCAGGCCTAGTTAATTCATATTCTTACTAACAAACCTTGATAGAATAACCTATTGACCTGCTAAATTCAATGCTGATCGAATTACCGATTCGAAACCGTATGCTCAAATAAATATACATACAACCATATAACGCCAATTTGTCCAAGTTGTTTGAGAGGCAATAAACGACTATAAAAACAACACGATCATCTATTTGATAGAAATAACACAAAAGAATAGGTCTGAATCTATTTGTGTAGCATTTAATACAAGTGGTCGCAATCAACATGAACTGTGAAGCCTTAGTAATTGATACCTAGAATCTAGATAGGCGCTGGGAGGGTGGGAAACACTATGCTGACCACACAATCTAATTTGTTTTTCGTAGGCAGTCCTAATTGGCTCTCTAATGTATAACGCAGCGTTTCAACTAATCAATTTGTATGTAATAATATAATTCTTACAAGTTACAATACTTACCTACTATAATATTTAAACATGTTTTTTTTTTGTATATAGCGTTATCTCTGAAACAACTGAACCGTTTCTATAGCTATATTTCATTACGATAAGAATAACTTTTAATTCCGAAAACTAAATATTGGTAAATCGGTTGAAAATGGCCGCTTGGCTTAGATCCTAACTATTTCCTAACTTGTGATAACTGCGCGCTAGTTTAGTCCGTGGCTTTACTACAGAATAACTATTAGTATTTACCTAGGTCTTCAGTTAATTTTTAGGAGAAAATATATTATAAAGTAAAGTGCGAGTAAGGTTCGCGCCCTGAGGCTTCCGCACACACGTAACACGGGGTCGGTTAATCAAGATCTGAAGTGCGGTGTCAAGTCAAGTCTAAGTGACAAGACTCAAGGTTGCGTGCGGGTCAGCTATGTAATAATATTTATTTAGGTCAGGTTCAGATAGAATCCTACTAATGTTATAAATAAATGCGACAGTTTGTGTGTGTATGTGTGTGGGTGTAACGGAATTGATATTCCTCCATTATTCCTAATATTAGTAGGAAGTAGGAAATCCTACTTCCTACTAATATAATAAAAGCAAAAGTTAATAAAGATGGAAGATGAGAGGTTCTTATGATGTGAAGACGTTAGTTAGACGTTGTTACTCAATCAAGCCTTTACTGAACCGATTGAGAAGAGACGTTTCATCAATATATGGAGCCTGGGCCTGCACTAAAAAATATTTTAATGTCATGTCAAACGCCAATTATAAACCAACATGGCGGCCTTCAAATAGTGTTCACATAGTAAAAAACTTACCAGAAGAACTATTCTTGTACCATTGCATTTGTCTTCAAATTAATGAAATTGTATTTCTCTTGTAATCTCCTAGTTTTTCCTAATTTTTCTATGTAGTGTACATGGACCAGGCCCAGAATGAAATGGCTCCTTTGGCATATAAGTAGAAAACAGCCTGTAATAAATTTAATAACACATGGGCTAGTTTTTATCGGGATACTACGCGAAGGAAACCGCGGGTCGAAGCGGTAGTTACTATGAGTCCGGGAGAGGATATAGATTACTTTTAATCCCGGTACGAGAGCAAAGACGCAGGCGGCTGTTACTCTTCCGTGAATTAGTAAGGAGATGAGATTTCTAATTGGATGGCCGTGCAAGCCGGACGGGCGTCAGATCTGGTTATTTATTGCTAATTTCCCTTCGTGAGATTGCTTTCTAGCCAAAAGTTCATCCTATTGCCTAAGAAGCCCGTTGGTGTATCGCAGACGGTTGACAAGGACGGCTTCATTTTGGTGGAGAAGAAGCATCGACCGAATGCATCGCGCAACCAACGTGGGACCGCCCCCCGATCTCCGCTTTCATTGGAGGTCGTAGGACCGACCATCGGGATCTACATCTCCCGATTGGATCCTAGTACTACCGGGGAGAGTGTTCTCCGGTATGTGGAGGAAAGAGGCCGTCTTCGGATCAGTCCCGCTCCGGAAGTCCTTGTACGTGGCCTGAAACGCCTGGAGTCGAGTAGGGCGACTAACTTCAAGTCCTACGTGCTCCAGGTAGCTGCCAAGTACAAAGAGGTGTTCCTCGCGCCCGACTTCTGGTCAGCTGGAGTGGTCTACCGTCGCTACAGGGAGGCGCACACGATCAAGAAAGTCCCTGACTCTAGATGTGGTGTAGTTATTTAAGTTTAATATTATATGTATGTTAGTCTGTAAGGTATTTATTAATATGGGCCATGGCATGTTACACATTTTTGTGTAATGTGTCAAGTAGCCTGAAATAAAGATATATTATTATTATTATTATTATTGCCTCAAGACACACGTCGTTGGACATACGTCGTAGTAACTTGATGGTCAAGCCAAGATAGTATTTGTCTTGTTATGATAACGTTCCCCTATTTTTTAAGACTAACGCTCGAATAACGCTTCTCAACTCTTCCACCTAAGTGAATGCCTAGTAGCCTTTACCTAAGTAAAGGCTACTTATTTCTTATTTATTAGATTTAAGTGGAATACTCAATTGTCTTTATAGAACTGTCACAAGCTAATCAGCATTTCTGTATTCCGTTTTGATGATAAGTGGTCATTTGAGAGGGATTTAAAACAGGCACGCTTAAAATTTAAGTGGTGATCTTATTGATGTTTGAGTATACGATTCTGAACGATAGCGGCGTCTAAAATAATTGAGACCATCCCAAATAGTTAAGTGACGTTTCAGTACCTATTCAGGCGTATGAAAAATAAACACTTTTTCAACGAGTAGATCAACCAATCAACAAGGTTATTTAGAGTACCTACGCATGCTATTCCGAAAGGGGCTTATTCGACACCCAACTATTTTCATTTCATTTCATTTTTCATTTATTCATTCTTCATAACAATTTTTACATCGTGTCTGAAATATAAACTTACTTCTAAAGATATACAAGCATGCACAATACAAAAACACACACACTAATGAAGACGTTCACATTACATTTAATTTTCATTCATTTTCATATTAGCAATAAAGTTTGTGTTACGACTTTTGGAAATTCAAAATTTATCATTGAAAAGACTCTGTGCAAAAATCAGCCGTTTTAGGGTCAAATTATACAGCTGTTATAAGTTGCAATCTAATCTCGTAAGATGATAAAAATATTAAATACAGCGAAAAAGTTCGGGGAAAAAAGTCTTTGAATATTTTGTTCTTTTCCACTAATTTTCTTTCTTTTTGTTGATAGAATAAGCCCCTTTTGGGATGTTTACATATATGAATCACCTCGTAGAACTAAGTTGAAAAGCAATTCAATTCACACAATTGCGAAGCTCTCTTAGGGATAATACGTTTTAAACCGTAAATACATTGTTGGGGGACGCAACGGAATTATCAATGTGGCTCCCTTTTTGGCAACATGGAGGTTGTATGTTACATTTAATTGTATTACTTGGAAGGTCAGATGAAGGGATGAATTATAGATCAATTTAGCGACCGCTCGGCTATTAGGGTATCCTCTATCAGGTCGAGAGAAGATTGGATAGTTTTAAAATTAAATTAAGTAACAAAAAAAAATGATGTGTTGTTCATAACAATTAACTATGACGAACTCGGTGGCGTAGCGGGCGATTGCCGTCTGAGACGCAAGGGGTTTGGCGTCGATTCCCGCTGCGGGATATTGCATGATCTGCAAATATTTGTGGTAATGTTAACGATGAGCCGGGGCCATCACGGCGGAATATTATTATAATCGTCTGCATTTGCTAATTTTAACATAAAATTGAAGTCTGTTGCTTATTAAATAAAATAAATAAAAATTAACTTATTGAAAAAAATAATCTAAAATAAAAACAATTCATTAATTTCAAAAAAAAATAATTTAATTCAAATCAATTAATTTAAATTAAATTAAATTTAATCTATGAAAAACAAGTAATACATTATTAGGTACACTAAGCAATTAATTTAAAACACATAAAAAATAAAAAGGTAGAGCTGTAATCTCACAAAAGATAAATGTACAACAGGACAGCCGCAGAAATTACTCCGAGATCGAGGCCGCAGGCGACCTTGCAAGCCTACCCAGGGATTAGTTTCACCATAATAAGGGTAGCGCGGTCTAATTTGCTTCTAGATCCAAGATTGAATTTGTATTAGGTAGTTATTAGAATAGATGAAACTATGATACGTGTAAATCGATCAGCAAATCTGTCGTACATTTTTATCGAGCCAAAAATGGTGATTATTGAAGTGTTAAGGAAAAACATTAAAATATGAATGTAAATAATTTATTATCTATATAGTTCTGGCCACGGCAACATTGTGCCTCTTGCCCTCTCTCTCTCTCATAACATGTGTAATTAAGTGCATTTGCTCCAATAAATAATAACTCTAATTTAATGTATGTTGTTGGTTTCCTAACAGAAGAGAACACTAAATTAAGAATGAAAGTGGTCAAAGCGTAGTTTTTATGCTGAAAAACCTGATCTTGTATCTTTCACCATCGTAATTGTACCTAATTTTGAGGGGAAAACTCATCCTGGTATTCCAAATCGTCACTCAACAAATTTCTCATATCACTCAATCCAACTTTATAGCAATTGCGATAAAAATAATGTCGATAGACGACAGAAGATAACGTCCATCGGCTACAACTACGAATCCATTAAAACTTTAGCAAATGGGAGCTTTCTATTTTTTGTTGCATATCAAAAACCATATTGCCTAGAATAAAAATAAAAATTGTTTTGAAATCTCTTTCATATGACACTCCATTCAAGGTATTTGTATTATTTATTTATTTACAAGCCCCCTTTGAACCCCCTTCTATATGTTAGCGACCCTTAGCCGATTTAACTCATATTCTTACGAGCAAATCTTGATAGTACAACCTGTTGACCTACTCAATTTTATGCAGATCGCAGTAAACAGACCGGATTGTAACAAATAAACATAAAACGCCGATTCGTCCCAAGTTATTGGAGAGATCAAAACTTGGTTGAGTGATGACTTAGGGATAGCTATATCGCAAACTGTAATCCGGGCAATAATAAATCGCCATCACAACACTGGGCAGGCCGGGCCGAGTAGGCTGGCAACGAGCTGCGGATTACCGCGTGATGGATGCGCTGTCGACCTTCCTCCAAATCTGGTCGGAGATTACTGACGCGATTATTACTTTGGTATTCTGTTTCTGAATTGGTGAAATACATTTTCGTTGTTTTAAAACTCATCACGTACTTACCTACCATTCGATATTATAAGTACCTACATATAATATTCTTAGCCTTGTTTATAGTGCATGCTGTGTTTGCTGGTATTGGTTTCTCATGTAGCATAAGACATTTTGTTCCTAATCTTAACTATGTACTCATGTGTAAACCTAATAAATTAATAAATAAATCACTATTTTATGGCTACTGCTGTCATCTTCATCATTTCAGCCGTACGACGTCCACTGCTGAACATGGCCTCCCCCACAGACAGAGTAAATTCCTTATCATGTGCCCATACTCACCACGCTGGGCATGCGGGTTGGCGAGCGCAGTTAGAGCTATCGTTGTTCAAAAATGAGGGACGCTGCTGCCCATCTACTAGCTTTTTTCCCTTAGTCGCCTCTTACGACATTTGCGGATAGGTAGATATGGAGGGGCCTATTCTTCAGCCGGGGCCACCACGGCTACTGCTGTATCACAGTAAATATTGCCAGTGACAAGTAATTATAATAAAACTAGCTTCCGCCCGCGGCTTCGCTCGTGTGGTACCTACATAAAAAGTAGCCTATATGCTATTCTAGGTAAAGAACTCCATATATTCCAAGTTTCAACGAAATCGGTAGAGCCGTTACGGCGTGATTGAATAACAAACATCCAAACATCCTCACAAACTTTCGCATTTATAATATTAGTAGGAAGGATTTTTACGAAAGCACGAGATCATAAAAAAACATTTAGAACGGTAATGTCTCCTCTCATAGAACCAGGCGTCAAAGGAAAAGTTGTTTTAAATGCAGATCCAAGAACACGGTGAATGCATTAAGTATTCATTTTATTCATAACTTTGAGATGGCGTTTCTTATTTAAGTTATCTCATACATTTTCTCTACGAATCGTTTTAGGCGAGTTTTAAGACAATTTACAATACCATATTGTTTTCAACATGTCTTCAAAAAAAAAGGGCATTTAGTCACTTAGAATTCCTACATACAGTTATGAAGATGGTTCATGATATAGTTACAGAAAACCAAGTTTTGGTGTGTAGGTTTCAACCGTAACTTCGCTCGTTTACTGCACATGCTGTTCCACAAACTTTCTGAACCGATAGGTAGCCGTTACGGTGTGATTGAACCGCTAAAATACAAGATTTTATTACTTTCCAAACCTACCACTGCATCTCCCATTTTAAAGCGAGAAAAGTTTTTTTTGTTGGGAATGTAGTAAAACCATTTTATTTACAGAAAGAAACTTAAAACTAATACAAGTTAATATTTACAAAATACACAAGAAACAGCCATCTAAAGACCGTTACAAACGATCTATAGATAGCTCAACTGATCCAGATCACTACCAGTCGGAAGCGTCCCCAAAACGCTGGCGGAATTGCCACGCTGGATGGCAATGCTAATTCGCTGGGCCAAATAAAAGCCAGCTCTCGGGTCACGCGTCGCTTCGATCAGACGTCCTGATATCTTTTTGAAAACCCGGAGCGCCCCGTTTCCCCACGGACCCAGGGTCTCAACCCCAAAAGGCTCAAAAATGTGAGCCCTATCAAGACTAACATATTTGCGCCTTTTGAGATACTCGGCCGAATCTGCCGCCGCACCCGCCCTAACTGATGTCCCCGGAAGATGTGTGCGCGCTAGTGTATCAAATGGAATGTAGTTATATCTTGATGTCAAGATGTCCGTGAAACCAACGCTGGCCTCAGCTGAAGACCAAGGCTGCTGCATGGCAACGTGTAGGAGTATTATTCTGAGCTATGTCCCTTTTCGCCACCACTCACTATCCATTTTATTTCTTTATAGTTTACGCAAGCGAGCCGTTCCGGCTTCGCACGGGTAGCAGAGCATAAGCGTCCAAGTCGGTGTTTTTTTTTCCAACATCTTCACAATCATCGTCATATTTCAGCCAATTAACACAAAACCTTCATAAATTATACAGTTAAACCTACCTCATGAATCACTGGTGGAAACCGTATGAAAATCCGTTCAGTAGTTTTTAGTTTATCGCGTTCAGACAGACCTGGCGGGACTTTGATTTATAATATGTGGTGACAGTCTTTACATATATGTTTTTCAGTTTGTATGTATTTATGTTTAGTTCTAATTTATTTTATGATTAATTTTTGTTTTAACATAATATATTATACATATATATATATATATATATATATATATAATTGATGTACCTTTAAGTATATGCCTCATGCTATGTGGTGGTCTGAATAAATGTTTTTCTATTCTATTTTATGTTTTCTTTATTTTACCTACTTTATCGGTTTATCTATTCTTTAGACGTCTGAATTGACCTTTCGCTAAATAATTTACAAAGTGACCCTTTTCACTTTGAATAGTAGACTTCTTAGAACGTTTGAAATAAATGTTTTATAATTTCACCCTAAATAAGGTTACTAGATCGGCCCGTTGTACATTATGTAAGAAGGGCATTTATTTAAGTAGCTCCTACATATTTTTAACCGACTTCCAAAAGGAGGAGGTTCTCAAGTCGGCTGTTTTTTTTTTTGTGTGTTAGTTACTCGATATCTCCGCCAATAGTAACCCGGTTTTGATGATTCTTTCGCTGGTGTATAGAGTATGATACCGGGGTGGTCCCATTTTATTTAATTCCTGAGGGATTGCAACTTGTCCCGTAAAACTTAAAAAATATTATCATCTCTTGAAATCACGATTTGCCGAATTTTTTTTTGTCGACTGTGGTACGTTATGGTAATTCCCGCGACTTCGTTCGGTTGCTGCTATTTTTAAATAAACTTTAAACTTAGGGGTTGTGTGTCGGGAATTCCTTTCTGTGCACCCATACGTTACGCTACCCTGCTTTCATACTCTTAGGATTTTGGTTAGGCTCTGCTTTGATTTTCAAAGAGAATAAAACCACTACGTTTGATTGACAGTCAGTTAGTCAGTGCCGTAAGAGTTCGTACTTATTATTGATGATGAATGGATGTCATACTTACTTTTGTTTTTTTATTCGAAAGTTTAGGTGGCCAGTGTCATCCTCAGTAGGTAAGCAAAACGTAAAGAGGTTGATAACAGAAAAAAGAGGTTGATATTGATCTTGTAAATATTCAGGAATTTGAAGTCGGTTCTCAGTTTTTGTAAAAAATATCTTATTACAGATCTACATCAGCCTGATGAAGTCCAGTGCTGAGCATAGGTCTCTCCCAAAGAGTCCCACGATGAACGGTCTTGAGCCTTCGCCATCCACCGCCTTCCCGCAACCTTGACAATGTCGTCGGTCAAAGAGGTGGGGGCCTTCAAACACTGCGTAGTCCGGTCTCGGACGCCATTTCAGAAACTTACTACAATTAGCTGCAGTAGATAAATTTCCCGAATGGCAAATCGAATCTCGAATGGGGTAATCATTTTTCTTATTCACCTTTTCGCAGAAACCACGTAGCAATGTCTATATTTAGACTAATTTTTTCAAGAGGTCAATCGTTCGCAGCACATTTTTTATGTTCCAATGGAATCCATCCAAATACTCATTTTACATACATTTTCGCAAACTCTCATTTTACAAAACGTCTTCGTAAACATTCTTTTTACAATACACCTACCTTCGAGTAATTTACTTACTCCTGAATCTGAAGCTTCTTCGAATGGATACAACCTTCAAGAATTGAAAGGAAAACCTCGTTTACATTCAAGAAGCACCTCTGTAAGGTTTATATTTCAATTGAACGCTTTGTCAGGCATTGTATATCGAGAACTAGGCCCTTGTTAGTACTGCACTCCTTTGAAATCGAAATCTGTTTTAATGCTTTTCCAGAGTAATTGGCGAGGTTATTTATGTGCACAAAGAAACGACGGGCACTGAGAGATATGGGCCACTTTGAATTGTTGTTTCTATTGTTATAGATATAAACTAAACAGGGTTAGGTTGTAAAATGAGCAAACTCTCAAAACGGTTTGTTCAGAATCCAATGAAGGATATTTTATTACATATTAAGAAAGTTAAGTCTTCTTCTAGGAGAAATAGCCAACGCCAAGAGGCCTGTTGGCAGGCCAATGCTGCGGTTCAAGGACAGCGCAAAACGTGACATGATCACATTCGGAATAGACCCGGCCAAGTGGGAGGTAAAGGCGGACAACCGAGACAGTTGGAGGAAAACTCTTCACGATGGCGTTGTTGCTCATGACCAAGCGTGGATTAATTTGCTGTCTCAGAAGCGCACCTTGAGACATCAACGTGCTGCTCTCCCCTTACCATCAACAGGGACACAATTTCACTGTAATAACTGCGGTCGTAGCTGTCGGTCCCGCATAGGCCTTACAAGCCATGAACGTAAGTGCCTATTGACCCCGTAAACGACGCTGTTTGATCATCTTCTATAGATGTACGTGGCCATTGATGATGATCATTAAGAAAGTTGTAAGCCCTATTGGCCTAGTCCCCAACTTTCGATCCGAAGGTCGTGGGTTCGAACCCACGCACTTATGAGGTTTTCTATTTGAATCTATTTGAGCGCTCTTATCTAACACGTGCTTGAGGGAAAATATCTTGAGGAAACCAGTAAGTATCCTTAAATCGGCGATGGGCTTGCAAACTGTCACGTATAGAAATTTCACTACAAAATACAAAATGTGGGCATGTGCCAATTGTTCTGACATGTCTCTGACTTCCCCCTTAAACATCTTCAAGCATCTGACCGCCTGGATATCTGATGTCTACCATTCTTGGAGACAAAAGTCGTGAGCCGTGAGTCGTGATGTTTAAGAAAGTTACCTACTTAATATAATATTCTTTATTTTTGAACCAGCTGAATCAATTAAGATATGGCACATCTTATAGGATGCAAAGAAGAAGGAAGGACAGAGTCTAGGGCCTGCCTTACCAGTGGATTCTGCTTGAGGAGGCGGGTGTGTGCGATGGACCGACGTGGACGCGCGTGCGGCAGCCCGCGGTGCGCAAAGTGCCATTCTGTATCTGACCCCAACACCTGAAAAAAAGACAACACTTTAGACCTCTCCTCTCTTTTTTTTTATGTGACCTTTATCGGCATAAAAAAACACCCGACAGACACATTACGGTTTGTTCCCAACACGTATCGGCAGAGATGCGACATGGGCATTGGACATTATATTTGTCTTGCTTGACCCATCTGTTGGGAAACTATATAGGGGTGCCGTATCATTGTGCCAAGGTCGTCTAGCGATTCTGCCATAATGACTATAACATCGGCAAATCGAAGGAGAGTGATGCTTTCGCCATGGATGTTGATGCCATGACCGTCCCAGGTCAGAAGTTTAAGAACATCCTCCAAGGCAAAGGTGAACAGTTTCGGAGAAATTACGTCTCCCAGTCTCACCCCTTTTTAGAAATAAACATAAAACTTATTAACGAACAAAGGTACTACGCGTTGTTGGTAGGAAACAGGCATAATAGAGTCTGGGGCATATTGCTTTATTGCCGAACAGTTGTTAAAGTTACGGCCCGTCTTACGGCCGGATTACGGACGGATTTAACGGCACGCGATGTGTGTTAGCGTTTAGAGTGATTGTATTGGAAAGGGCTAAATCAAACCAAGATTTGTTTAGTATAATATTGGGTATTCATCTCGCAAGGCAAGACGGGACCAGTAACCTATAAATGGTTATAGGAATCAGTTACAGAAGTGGTTGTATCTCTTCGGAAAGGTCAAGATCGTCAATTGAATCTACAATCAAGTATCTTGAACTGAGTAGAATAATAATTATTCTACTCGGTTCAAGATATAACAGATACCTATATCCACTTACCCGTATTTATTTTTCATTGCGAAGCCATATTTTTCTTCATTCTTGAAATTGAATGTCGAAACGAAATTAAATCTTCTCTAAAAAAAGGCAATTTCCGCGAAACTTCTTATTGCTTTGTTTATTTATGTTTGATTTACTGCTAACAATCCTAGTGATATATATTTTCTCTGGCTTTGGATATTTGAGAATATTTTACTATTGGCGTCAGAAATATGAATGTAGGTCAAATTTCCGTACCCTATGTTACTGTACGACCCAAGTGAATTCTATTAATAGATGTATAATCGCCCCCCATACGGCTTCTTGACGCTTTTCGCCGTAGATTTAATGTAAAAAGGTACAGTTGGTTGCAAATCAAATTGATTGACCGTACATTTGATTGGGGAACTACACCCGCAGTTCTGAGGCCCGAGTTTGAGTTCTCGTGAGTTCTCACTTTTCACTTTTCGACCGTGAAAAGTCCATAGGTTACCGTTTTTGTATGGAGTCACGAAAAGGGAAGCCTACAAAAACCAGTAATCTATACACTTTTCACGGTCGGAAGGTAAAAAGTGTACTCACACTCAAACACACATGCGTAATTATAGGTACATTAACATGACACCTCTAAAACACACTCCCAAGTAAGTAGGTAAGTGTAAGGCAATGTAGTTGTGGCACATCGAGATGTGCCACAACTACATTGCCTTACACTATCTCGATGCATTCTAATATTAGGCGAGCTCGTGCCATTAGGTAATTAACGGGTGACCTGAATGAACTGCCTTTCTTGATTATCCTGGCCAGGTCATGTTGACACGCGCTGCGTTCTTAGATACGGTGACCATTTTCTAGCGGAGGTGCAAGCTGACATACCTTTGATTAAATTGTTTTTTATGGTTGTATTGCCTGGTTATCGCACCGTTGAATATGCAAAAATTAAGGTACAGTAACCTCTAATAAGATGTACCAGAAAAATAATTATAATAACAGTTGTAAATTAAACTAATATAATATTATACTAGAAATGAACTCTGTGTTCTACGACTACGACTACAAGTAGAAAACAGAGTTCAGATCACCAACCACAGGCAGCGTGCCCAAAAGGCTGGCGACGTTACCTCGTTGGATCGCTATACTGATCCTTTGTCCGAGGTAAGCACCAGCCCTTCGGTCATTGGTCTCATCCACCACCAGCCTCCTAGATAAAGCATCGAACAGGAGCCACGCCCCTGGGCCCCAAGGTCCTAGCGTCTCAACCCCAAAAGGCAGAAATATACCTATATCCATCGCCAAGGGACGAATATTTCTGCCTTTTAAGGCTCTCCGCCGCGCCAGCCGTCCTGGAGGTGGACGAAACGTGGGAAGGTACTAGATACTAGATGTACCTACCTTTCACAATTTTCGAAATGATGTCACGATACTCTTACAGAGAAAAGTTGAAATTGGCACAAGTTGATGGCTAGGTGCATACTTTTTGGGATTTTGCTGTGGTATTCTTTACGTTCAGTTCTGTAGCAACATTTTAAAATTATGAAAGGCATACACATAATACAGGTTACTGTACGCATTGATTTGCCCGCACCAGACACACGGCACACGCACGCCACACAACCAATTTTGGTTTGCTTTTTGTGAATTCTTTTTTTAGGAGGAGGTAACACAGCGAGATTTTTTGGCTTTAAATTGGAGCAGCCAACATAACACTACAAAAAAAAATCATAAGTCACTGAATCAACTGGCATTTACGAGCAATAAATGCGTTGCGTGCCAGTCACACAAGGACCAGGATTCGTTCGCCGCGTACATCGCCGCCCCCCGGTCGGATGACAGCAGGAGATAGCGCAAGGTTAGATGACAGCAGAAGGCGTCAACTCACAAAGATATTACGGTAAACGGTATGAATAGCATCGAACAATAGCAGACAGTACCTACCATCAGTATTCACGCTTCTTAAGTACGATAAACTTACTTGAAAGCAGGGAAGGATGGCAAAGAAAACTGAAGAGTTGAGTTGAATTACAACTTTTTTTAACTTTAAAAGTGAATAGTTTTATTAGCACTCTCCCCATTTGCGTCGGGTCTCGAAATTGCGAGGGTCAGCTATTACTAGGTATAAATTGTTCCAGGTAGGATACTTAACCGTTCGGCAGACACTTATTTAATTCAAGAGGCACTTAATACTCAAAAGGTGCCTACAAAACGTTATTTTAATGGGACTTTCCATTTTAAGCTCAAGTATCCGATTTGGTAGTCAAATCGCACAATGGATTTTGTCTCCTGAGCTTTATTTTTTGTCAGAAAAATCCATTTTCAGATGACGTCATTTTCCATCCAAAATCTGTAGTCGAGCAGTATCACTAAAATTCATGTCTTAACATTGTCATATCGTGGCGGGCGATATTCGATCACGCGCGCTGCTATAAAAATAGCGACGTGTGAGCGACGCTTAAGCAGTTTCCTGCTCTTGTTTTATCCATACGTTTTGAGCGGTTTGTGTAAGTGAAAAACGTGGTTCTGTTGGCAAAGAACGGGAAAAAAATAAAGTGCTCGGAGTACTGGGAATTGGGGGTTGTAAATTATGCGGGCCACACAAACAGTAAGCAATTTACGCAATACAAGGTTATTCATAATATGTATACGATCCCGAGAGGTTGATTCTACACCCAAATGGCAGAAATAATTGTACTGCGAATTTTGGAAATACGACATTTTCCATTGAAATACATTTTACAAATTAGATGTTCTCAAATCAGTTCAAACTCAACTATTCAGCTGTTTTAGATAGCAATATTTTTGTCAACCTTCTCGTTAGTTTAATAATTAGTTATAAAAATGATAATAAAACAGCTATATATAAAATGATCAGGAACAAAACTCTCTTTCTTTTTATTTGGATATTTGTGTCGCCAATTTTCTTTCTCTTTATTAAGGTGAGGGTTAAATTATTTAGGATTTTTGAAATTTTTGTTCCCAATAACCGCAAAACGCACAGTTTTGATTTTTATGACAAAGATTACTTGAGCATTTTATTTACCTAAATCCAAGACAGAAACGCGATTAGTAAAACTTTTCTCGATAGGTTTATTTTTTAAAGTTGGGTCCTCTGCAAAAGTTTTTTCGAAAATACTTTGAGACTATCTAACAAAAAAAACTTTTTTTTAATAATGTGTTAGACAATAGCATAGGATACCCAAATCCAAGTCACTTTTTAAAAAAATACAAAGTTTTTAAGATAATCGATATTTTCTTATATGTCACTTACGTCGATTACTTTCGAGCGCCTTCTAACGCTTGCTATCTCTTTCCGCATTCAATTATAGTACATAGCGCTGTCACTTTCTTCACTCCGCCCACTCGACATTTTATTTTGATTTCTGTATCGCCTTAATAGAATAAGCCCCTTTCGCGTGCCCAGCATGGTGAAAATGGGCAAAGCCCCTCCACATAATAGGATCGCTCTGGAAATCTGTGGGGGAGGCAATGTTCAGCAGTGAACGTCCTATGGCTAAAGTTATGATGAAACGAGAAGTTCGACATCAAGATTGCTACCTAAAAAGCCCCTTTTGGGATGGTATTCATATTGTGTGTTTAATGTAATTTAGGTATTTTAGTTTAGCAAGATCCTATGCGAAACCCTAGCAAGTATTATTGTGAAAAGGGTTTACTCGATTTAGAACTAGATGGCGCTGCTAAACTTAACTAGTTTTAATCACCTTGTATACTTCACGTGTAGGTATCATTAAAGTTGGCGCCAACATGTGGCACGTGTGCTTAATAGCTTTTCGAAACCAACTTAAATTAGTTAAAATGTAGTTTGATCTAAGTAAACATATTAAATCAAATTTTCAAAGTCAAAATGGCGTCCAACCAGGGTCGTGGTCGGTTCTACTAGTTTTAATTACTAAAGTTTGAAATAAATTTAATCAAACTGTGTTAGTTAGTAACATGACGAAAAATTTTTGGAGGAGGTAGGGCAGGATTATCTAGTTTTAAATTGGAGCAGCCACCTGGTACCTCCGACTTACAGAAGATCGCAGCAAAATAATGAATAAGGTTATACCAGAGCTCTTTAAGGGGGTACTGCGGGGTCGGCTACGCGTGCGTGATGCCTCTGGTATTGCCAGCGCTCATAGGTTTCGGTAACCACTTACCAACATACATACATAAAATCACGCCTATTTCCCAGGGGGGCAGGCAGAGACCACGGCTTTCCACTTGCTACGATCCTGACATAATTCTTGCTTAATTCACTCTCATCACATTCCTCATACATGCTCGTCGGTTTAGGGTACTGTTGACCTAGCCTTTTTCTAAAACGTCACCGATTTGGTCACTTACCTACCAACAGGGGGGCCATATGCTTGTTTGCCGCCTTAGTTGTATTAAAAAACGCTTAAATAGTGGTTCCATACAAATTCCTAATAATGGAATAATCTATTGCAAGATATCCTATAACATCAACCATTTGCATAACATTATACCTAGTTGCTAACCTACATTGTACCTACCTTTCAGCAAAACATGTCAAAAACTCACGAGTAAGCTATAAAGGTCACGTTCCCATATTTGCGAGCGCCGGGCCGAATTGAAAATATACCTAAAACAAGTATTTACATAATCTGGCGGAGCGAGCCTCGGGCTCGCAAACAAAACTGAACAAAATGGGATCGCTCATAACCCCGTTGTTTGCTGAGAAAATTTTGCCAGGGCTCATTCTCGTAGTCTTTATCCTTTATATTTTTTCCCATAAAAGGAATGCAATGTAGAGTTTAGTCCAACTTTTAGGGTAGGAAAAAACGGAACCCTATAAGATCACTTTGTTGTCCATCTGTCTGTCTGTCAAGATCCTCTTTTTAGAAGCGGCTAAAGGTATCAACTTGAAATTTATACCCCCTATTAGGGTCCGTGAGCAAGTTTCTAGCTCAATGCAATAAAAAGATATGGCAATGAGTGTCAAATTTTTGTATAGAAATGGCAAAAATTTAAAACCTCTAGGGTTTTTCCAGTTATCTCACAATTCTGAAATATGCAATGCTAAGGACTTTTGAGACAACTTTTAGAACATAGGTATTAGATAGATACACAATTATGGAGTACTATTCCGCTAATCTATTCCTCATAAGTTCAACAAACAAACTTAATAAGAATTCGACATGTGTTTCGCGTCTCTACTCTACAAGGCACCATCAGGAAGCCTCGCCGAGTGGTACTGAACAAAAATAACTGACTTTCTATTCAGTGTTCGGCGAGGCAAAACGTCTGAGTTACCAGCGCACAGCAAGTCAATGGACTTCCGTAGAGTCACGCCTGAATCAATTACTTACCTAACTTTTAGACCGCCAAAATGAAGGTGTAGGTATACGAGTTTCCAGTACTCTGTATCTCATTCCGAGACCAAACCCCTTATACTCGTAGGACTGAATTAGTGAACCATTCATGCTCGGGCCACAGAATGTATACCTTATTACTTAGAGGTTGACTGGTGAACTAAAAGATTTTGAAATCTGTGGGACAACGCTTCCCGAATAGCATGACCAACCCAAGATATATATCTTTTCTGAAAGTACCCGTGACAAGGAAATTATTCATCCCTATTTTTCCTCCAAAAGAAAAATCTCTATCCGTCGTCCATTGATGTCAAGTTCAGGGTTGAGTGTCAAAGTAATGTGACAGGGGGAGTCATTGGCCATCATGGCCGCCATTTTTTCTTGGTGGCGGTAAATGAAATTGTGAATGTACCGAAAATTGGGTAGTAGATGTTGTGGTTTTATATGAGATATTACGAACATAATTTTTTTAAATATGTCATCCATCATGATGTAAAACTTTTTTTATACTACCTGCTCGTCAATGGCATATTATGTGTCATGCAAACCTTTCCTAAAGTGTGTCATTACAGCCCTACGGTCTAGCCGCGTCATAATGTTGTACTGAATTTCATTATTTCCCATGGGACATAATGTGATTGGAATTTGGAATGCAACCCATGTAGTCGTGCTTGATCGAGGTTGGTTTCAAAAATGTTTGGGTGCAATGAGATTTTATTCTAATTAGGCTGTATGTAAACATTTTCTTTGCACTGCCTACAAATTAAAAAAAATAAAAACATGAAAACTTTTTACGAAATTCATTTTCACCCGCGCACGAAGAAGGATTTATTCGAATGTCGAACTGACCACTACAGAATAGACTACAAAAAAAGAAAAAAAATCGCCAAGCGCTCAAATTGATGTGCTGTTATCTACACCGAAATTCAGTTTCGATTCGAATAAACTTCTAAAAAATGTCAAGTGACGACGACAGTGATTTTGATTCGACTCCAGAATGCATACAATCTGAAGCCTCTGGTATAGTTGGAGAGTTACTTCCAGAAAAATCATTTCTTTCTACTTAACAGTCATTGTTTTCAATTGCCTCGCAGAAAGTATAAAAAGTAGAGTATGCATCGCGGGCTTAAATGTGTATTTGTCTTGGGCGATCTTGAACCCCTCGTACTCAGGATTCTTGCCTTAACTCCCACGCTCCGCTCGGGAGTTAACCATAGAATCCCTCGTTCTCGGGGTTCAATATAGCGCCCGCGACATAATACACTACTTTAAGCCCTTGTTGCATAATCTACTATTTGTTGCGTGATTGTCAGATATTGTTGGTTTTCATCATATAGTTAAAGCGTTTCATTTCAAAACACACTCGTTTTATTTAGATCGTAAATCGTAGCGATAAAATAAACCTTATTTTATTTACACCCAATAACGTCTTCAGAATGATTTACGGATTTTGTTCACGTCAGTATTTTTCACATAAAATAGACACAGTGGCACACATCCCATTTATCGGCCCATTAATGCACAAGACCCAGCCCGTGAATTATCCATGAATTTATGACTAAACTGCCGTACCTGCGCGGTTTCACTCGGCGTGGTAATCATCTACTGTACCTAACTACCCCATAAATTACCAGAAACAATCATTTGGGATTTGCCCATACTCGCCACGCTGCTATCATGCGGTTGCAGATAATATAATTTTGTTTCCCTCAGTTGCCTCTTACGACATCCACGGTTTAAAATGGAGGGGCCTATTCTTCAGCCGGGGCCACCACGGCTAAGCTACCTACTACTTAGGTTTAACTGCAGTAGTAGGGAAGTAGATAAGTAAGTACATGGATTTGTTACTTATTTAGTACAGTTTTGCTGAAACTTGCAGGTATGTAGGTACCTATCATGGTTGCCGTGGTGGCCCCGGCTGAAGAATAGGCCCCTCCATATCTACCTATCCGCGGATGTCGTAAGAGGCGACTAAGGAAAAAAAGCTAGGGGATGGGCAGCAGCGTCCCTCATTTAAACAACGATAGCTCTAACTGCGCTTGCCAACCCGCATGCCTAGCGTGGTGAGTATGGGCAAATCCCCCCACATGATAAGGAATTTGCTCTGTCTGTGGGGGAGGCCATGTTCAGCAGTGGACGTTGAACGGCTGAAATGATGATGATCATATTAGCTTTTAGTCTATTGTTGCTTTACAATCATAAACTTTTAAACATTGAATGTAAGAAATCATTAAAACAAGTGTCTAACAATTTATATTGCATAAGAAAATTTCCAAAACAATATTGTAAAGGTGAAAGGAGGCCTTATCTAATAAGAAATTCATACTTCTATCAAACAATTTATTTACATATTTAGCTTTGAGAAATCGGATCTCATTATTTAATATTAAAAATATTTTCACAAAGTCCAAAATATTATAATTTAAAATATATTTTAAACGAACTTCGAACCCAGCCCTTCCAGAACTTCCAGCCCTCAGGCGTGAAGCTTAATGCATCAATGAGACTATACAAGGTGATTCATGATATGTCTACTAACCCAAAACGTTTCTAATGTCGTAGAACAAACTTATTGCAAATAGGGTGTAGAATAAGACCTTTTTTTTAAAAAAGTTATTTTTTTATTATTTTTTCTGCTTATACTCTTTCTTTTTTTATTTTTTTTTTATTTATTTGATTATAGACGAGCAGCTTCCGCTGATGTGTCTACATCTCACAGTGTCGAAATTGAAAGTCTATTGTCATGTCTGGTTCACTTTTTTGAGCACTGATTTATTGATTCGTAGCCAGTTGTCGAGCTAATTTTTGAATGCATTGACAGAAGTAGCAGAAACAACTTCTTCCGGTAAGTTTAAATGAATAAACTCATTTTGGGATAGTACCTACCTACCTATACCTATTATGAATTACGATGTACACAAACATCACATTCATCATCATCATTTCAGCCGTACGACGTCCACTGCTGAACATGGCCTCCCCCACAGACAGAGCGAATTCCTTATCATGTGGCGGGATTTGCCCATACTCACCACGCTGGGCATGCGGGTTGGCGAGCGCAGTTAGAGCTATCGTTGTTAAGATGAGGGACTCTGCTGCCCATCCCCTAACTTTTTCCCTTAGTCGCCTCTTACAACATCCGCGGATGGAGAGGCCTATTCTTTAGCCGGGGCCACCACGGCCACAACTCATTTAACATTAAACATCTCATTAAACTTTTGTAAATATCCTTTAAGAAGTTTCTGAGATAAACCGGAACAAATAAACAGGACAATGCTTCATGATATTCCATCATCACACATGGATACCTACTTGGTTGTATCTTGAGACCGGCTAAGCAACATTAATCCTATTTTGGAATAAGGCGCGTTGGGTAAATACTAACAAAGGTTATTTACCAACATATACCTACTGCTACGACGACCAGCCTCGTAAGTTATTTATCTAGCCATGTAAAAGTGTTTAGTAGGTACGTGATATCGAGAACACTCAATTCCCCATGGGGATTCCATTAACTAGAATAACATCATTTTATAATAGAGTTGTAAGGTTTTGAATTTCATTTAGATTTGACATTTATAGAAATAAATAATTTATGTAGAAGCGTTCCTTTTATATTATCTCAGAAGCTTGTCTTGCATTCAACAATTTTTTATAATTTTAAGCAGTGTTAAAACGGTGTGCGATATTTCATAAAACATGTTTAAGTTTTATTTCAAAATAAAGTCAATTTTAAGTTTGAAATTTGGGGTACGATATAGCTATGACAACGATGCCGCAAGCTGCTAAAAATTACACACAAAAAGAGACGTTTCATCAATATATGGAGCCTGGGCCTGCACTGAGTACACTAATCTAAAATATGGCTAAGCAATAAAGTAAACGTATTTAATTGGTTATTTTATTTAAATTGACTACGTTCTAAGGTACATTTAGATTTTCTTCGACAAAGAGAGCAACACACAGCGCTACAAAAATATGGCGGATGGACGTGCGTGAAATGTTATTTTGACAACCTACATTTTCTGGCAAAACAAAAACATCAAATCAAACAACATGACATGAAAAATATGTCAATGTCATGTCAAACGCCAATTATAAACCAACATGGCGGCCTTCAAATAGTGTTCACGTAGTAAAAAACTTACCAGAAGAACTATTCTTGTACCATCGCATTTGTCTTTAAATTAATGAAATTGTATTTTTCTTGTAATCTCCTATTTTTTCCTAATTTTTCTATGTAGTGTACATGGACCAGGCCCAGAATGAAATGGCTCCTTTACTTTATTCAGAAGACGCAAGGATCATTTTAAAATAAATTTTATACGACATATCGCACGCCGTTTGAACACGGCTTTATGCTCGTACTCTAAATCGTAGTGAAGGGAATTTAGTCTGTAACTTCATAAAAAGAATTAAGGATAACAATGACTATGAAAACAATGTCAGTTTGATGTCAGTGTGATGAGGTCATGAAGGTCAAATTCAAGTCAATAGGTCAATAGGTGATTATTTCAATGAAATCACAAGGATCACTCTGAATTGTTATGAATAAGAGAGTAAGAAGTTTCAAAGTTCGACTAGCGTGACCAAGAAAGAGCCAGTGACTAAAAAAAGGGAGGCGCGTTAAAGTCAATAGGGTCCAAAATTATACATCACATAGTTAGTATCATGTACTCAAGAACACTAAAAATAAATGTTTTCACAAAGATCGCAATTTCAATGACTTACTTGAATACTCCGTCGAAAGTACCTACACAACATCTTCATTGAGATAAGCTGTGATCACACAATAGAAGTCGCCGGGACAGAGAACTACTTATCCCTTAGATAACTATAGATAGTGTACAATGGATACCGGTTTACTGAAGGTACCACAACGGAGAATACTTCTTTCATTCCTTTATTCACTGTACGAATGGTATCCCTAACTACTATTATTTATATTTATTAACTAAAAAATAATAACTAAAATACTAAAATATTAACTAAAAATTCAAATTTCATATTATTTTATTTGGTAGAAAGACAATTTTACAAGATAAAAACAACAACGATACTTTGAAAAACTAAATTAGTTCAAATTAAAAACTGTATCGCAGCTGTTGTTATTCTAAGTAACAAAGTTTCCAGCGCCCGCCTCCTGTTTACAGTAGGTAATTGATATCTAATACAATAGATTGGATTAGTGAAGTATAAATGTATGAGTGAGTATGATGAAGTACATTATAGAACATATAAAAGTACAAAGAATATTATAGGTAGGTATTAACAAAATCTACAGAAAGTTATAAAAAAAAATTTGCAGAGAGAGAGAGAGAGAGCACACGACTATGAATAAAAAATTGCACTCAAATTATTTTGTTAACTGACAGGCCTCATAGCTCAGTTGGTAGTAACTCTGCCTTCTGTGCTAGATATCGCGGGTTCGATTCCCGCACTGGACAAACATTTGTGACGAACACAGATGTTTGTTCTGTGTCTCGGTGTTAAAGATATATCTATTATGTATTATGTATAACAGTCACTGGTTCCCATAGTACAGGCAATGCCTAGTTTGGGATCAGTTGACCGTGTGTGATATGTCTGGAAAATTTATTTATCTTATTTAAAAAAAAACTACTTTCTGTAGATTTTCTCATTAGGTACCTATAATATTTACCATTATTACTGTGCGCAATTAAGTGGGCATGTGCCAAAAGTAATGACAGGACATGCTCTGACTTTTTGTTATTAAAAAACTACTGCAAAAGTTATGAATGACAACGTGCCTGATAGAAATCTATTATATGTATAAAATATCAAAGTGAAATATGGAGCCAGAGATATGATATTTACTAATCCCCGACCGCTCCCTAGATACTTGTAAAAGGTATATTCGTTAGCAAAGCCAATATTATTTTTGCGAAGCTATCTAGATTGGAGGACCTATCTCTAAAGTTTTTGTAATGATGTAAACCAAACCCGTTTTACTAACGAAGTACCTACTGTTTCTGTCTCGATGTTCTTCATACATAGTTTTTTTATGTTTTAAAGTAATGGACTGGCGGAGGCCAAATAACATTATGTGTTTCAAATAGTGGAGGGGTGGGGGGGGGCTCGGCAGGCAACGCATTAGCAATGCTCCAGGTGTTGCTAATGTCAATAGGCGACTTACCATCAGGAGGGCCGTAAGCCTATTTGCCTCCGTATAACATAAAAAAGGGTCCACCTGCTTGATGGTAGAGGTAGCCGTAGCTACGAGTAATACAGCTGCAATTCCACTTTGGACGCGTCCCACTGGTGTTTCATCCATCGCATCACCCTGAGGTATGCGCTGGTAAGTCTCATGAGCCTATAATTTCACCGGAATAACCGGTGAAATTATAGGCTCATATCAAATTATAGGCTCCGGCCATATCGGTTATTCACATTTCAAACATGAACACAGAATTTGCTAACATTATGCATGTAAACAAAAATGGGATGGTGAATGACAAATCCTAGGATCAAACAGTCCTAACATGACCTCACACCTCGGCGGCACCATTCAGTGATAGACTTTGGTTTGCATAGGTATTAAAGCTATCCCTACATGAAAGTTTCATACGCTAAGCTCCGATATTAAATTTTCCGAAAGCACATACCTACACCCACATAATATGTAACAAAATGAGAGATTATGTAGGTATAAACTCTTCCTCTGTATCTACTCATAAACTTTTTTATAGCCGCTCTTAGAAAACCTCTATAACTTTTTGTACTTATATCTTTATGTACAGTCGCTATCAGAAACATCTTATTGTTAAAATATACATAAAAAACACATCAACAAATTGAATATACAATTAATCTTTCCATCTAGCGCTCCTAACTTGGACGAATCGGCTTTGTATGTTCGATGTATATTTGTTAGAGGATAACTTTCAAACCGTCAATCCCATGGAATGACATGGAAGTCAATCCAAATTAGTAGGTCAGCAGGTTGCACTATCGAGATTTACTGGTAAGAATATGAGATGATGATGGTATGATTAAATCGGGGTTCAAAATGGCATTTAAATAAAAGTACCTAATACAAAAACGTGAAGTGAGGTGTCATATAAAAACGCTTTGTTCGAAGCCACCATATGGTATTTGGGATACATCGAAAATAGTAGCACTTAAGACGAATATAATGTGAACTCAATTGGTACACTTTCAATGACTTCGTAGTTCGGGTAAGATAAGATATTAGTTATAACTTGCTAAAGATGCGAGTTTCAAAGTTTATCTTATTTGTGCCATAACAACCATCGAAGCACCAACTTTTACCAGACATGACAAGATCTTAGTTCGGGGAAAACACTAGCAAAATTAATATGACGATATGGTTGGTGTAGGTAGTAGTTGAACCATTTGATTTGTATGTATCTCTTGATACTCTCTATAAAAATATCTCCTTAATAAGCTCAAAATTCATGAAATTTATGTACCAGCGCAGAAAGAAATTAGATGTAATTTGGACGTAGAAAATGAAGGCTGTCTTACAAAGTGGGAATAACAAATTGGGTGAAGTTGGGCGTTTAGAAACATAAATTATGCGGCGGACGCTCTCCCGAGCCTCATGGTTATTGCTGTAAGTCAAAATTATTTATTTTTCGGAGCGCTTTGTGTTCTAAAAAAACCTTAAACCGTAATTTTATTGCCATTATAATTGAAAAATAAAAAGATAAATAGGCGACTATTATCCACAAGCATGGTGGACATCTTCCAAGAGATCAGATCCTTGAAGATGTCTAAGGGTGGTAGTCAGAGTCCGAACATTTTGCAGTAGTTATTATTCCGTACGTAACAGGTTGCAAGCCCATCACCGCTTTTAAGAAAACTTACTGGTTTCCTCACGATGTTTTCCTTCACTATTTAAGCACTTATTAAGTGCACTTAAATATTTCAATTAGAAAAAGTCATTGGTATACGAACGGGTTCGAACATTCTCGCATTTTAACATTCCATACATGACAAATTGCAAGCCCATCGCCGCTTACTCTACTAACCGATTCTACGCGTGAATTGCCTATAAACTTTGTGTTTCAAAAAGTAATTTACGTCAGCGTCTTTGCTAAGGTTACGTTCGTTTTATGACGGGCCCCACTTTGTAGGAGTTTTGTTGTCCGATGCTGGCATTAATTTGGTCCCGCCTAACAGAGGCAAACTTTTGTTTAGATTATGAATAATGAGTGGACTAAATGTACCCCAAAATAAGTTATCGTTTGCTCGACATTTAACATTCTAAGCAGGGTTACCCTGGTATTCTTCATCACTCAACTAATTATTGGTTTCACTCAATCAAATTTACGGTGATTGCGTCAACTATCGATCAGTTTGATCTACGTCTGTCATCATTTTTTTTTTATTCCGGACGTATTCACACGTTCAACTGGTCCCAAACTAGGCACAACCTTTACTATGGGTACTAGAGACTGATATTTATAATAGATAAATATTTAACACCCAGACACAGAACAAATGTTTGTCCAGTGCGGGGATCGATCCCGCGACCTTTAGCGCAGAAGGCAGAGTTTCTTCTAACTGAGCTATGAGGCCAGTCGACATCTATAGACATATGAGGATCTATAGACATCAAACTGACATTATTTTTATCACAATTGCTTTTAAATTCGATTAAGTGAAACTAAAAACTCAGATAAGGTTAAGTAATGACTTAATATACCAGGGCCTGACATTTATTTCATAGAGAATGCAGTCGAGTTTTTTTTTTTATTTAATGGCCTCGTAGCTCAGTTGGTAGTAACTCTGCCTTCTGCGCTAGAGGTCGCTGGTTCGATTCCCGCACTGGACAAACATTTGTGACTAACACAGATGTTTGTTCTGTGTCTGGGTGTTAAATATATATCTATTATGTATATCAGTCTCTGGTACCCATAGTACAGGCTATGCCTAGTTTGGGATCAGTTGACCGTGTGAATATGTCCGGAATATATATTTATTTATTTTCCCCAGATGATGTATACCATCCCCAAGAATGGTAGACATCTTCTCAGATCTCAAGGCGTTCTGATTCTTGAAGATATCTAAGGGGGTACTCAGGAGCATGACCAAACATTTGCCACATGCCCACATTTTGCAGTACCTAGTGCAAAATAGACATTCCTGAAACTGAATTCCTGGAGGGATGCAAAGGGGTTTAAGTTTAAGTTTGTATGGGAATAACTTAACACGAGCGAAGTCGGGTTTCCAATAGTTGATCTATAACTACTATTGAATAAAACGAGGCTAGAAAAAAATAAAACGTCTCGAATGTTTATAACAACTTGACATATCAAAGATATCAGTGACCCCGATTTTCACAAAAATCCTATATATTCTGCACATTTACGAAACGAAAACAAAGATGTATCTATTCCCTAGGGCTTACAAAGATGATGTAAGTATTGTGACAAGCCCGAGGCCGCTTTGGCATCACGTTGGGCTGTTGTGCCTTTTCACATGTGTATGGTAGCCATGTGCAGGAATATTTTCAGAGGGGCTGAATTCTGCAAAGTCAATGTCAAAGGTTTTTCAATAAAATCACTAGGATTACTTTGAAACGTCTTAGAAACTAGGTGAAGCTATGCATGTTCCTCGCGACTAGCGTGATCCAGTTTAAATCGAAAAGTGGCTGTAATCTTAAAATTTAATGCCAGGGGATGTAAGTGCACCCCCCTTGCACCCCCTGCTGGCACCCATGATATCGAATGTGACGTTTCCACAGCTATGTCGCAGTAATCCGTCCCTTCGGTTGCCACATTCTCAGATCCATACAGTTCGATAGGTCTTATGATAGTTTTGTAATAACCATTAAGTTTAAGGCCATTCTTGGATCACAATATGTAGTTCCTGTGACCTGTCGCCTGCAACTAACAAAAACATAACGACAGTAACAACATAGTTGAATGCATGATTGTAAAAACCCCCCTCAGACCACTTTTTTCGAATTCCTTTTTATGATGGAAAAATGATCCTTATATCAAAACTAATAGGAATTTATGTTTAAAAAAATGAACATGTGGCCTCTTTTGTTTTACTTCATTTAAATACATACAAAAAAAAATGTATTTAGAACAGTTTTTTTACACCAGATAGTTTTTATTGATTTTCCGAAACTTTTGCATTTGGTCGGAGGGGGGTTTTTACAATCATGCATTCAGTTACTAAACAGTAGAACCACAGAATAGAAAAAAAGGTTCGGCCGTTATGTGAGTAGAACGATAACAACAGTATTTGCAAAGCAGATTATTTTTTACGTCACAACAAGATTAAAATACACGCGTCATATAAACCTATGCGTCATGGGAGGTCTTCCATTAGAGCTTAAGTAGTGTATGGAGCGTCGTTGTGTCGTCGTTGGTCGGCGTTCAATTATTAATTTTTATACCTAGCTACCTTATACCTAGCTAGGAGGAGGTAGGGCACAGTGAGATTTTCTCGTTCTGAATTGGAGCAGCCTGCCTGGGGAGGTACCTCAGCCTTACAGAAGATCGCAGCCAAATAACATTATTTGTTTCAAATAGTGTTGTGTTCCTGCGGTGAGTAAGGTTGCCAGAGCTCTTTAGGGGGGAAGGGGGTTCGGGGTCGGCAACGCGTGCGTGATGCCTCTGGTATTGCAAGCGCTCATAGGCTACGGTAACCGCTTACCATCAGGTGGGCCGTAAGCTTGTTTGCCACCTCAGTTGTATAAAAAAAAAAAACCTTATACATTTTTCTAACTAAGCTACCAATAGATACAAACCCAAATACAAAACAAAAGGTTTTATCAATAGCATCTGCTTAGAGAACCGACGGCCGTTAGGGTAGAATGGTTCTAGAGTGGAGACCACGCACTGGAAAGCACAGCGTAAAGACGTCCCCTAAATAAAGGTGCTAGGTGCCGTTGGGTACTGCATAAGGTCAGTCGCTCTAGAAGTCTATGGGAGAGGCCTATGATCAGCTGTAACCGTTGGGACAACCGTTGGGGAGTTAAGGTTCTCGAATGGCGACCACGAACCGGACGACGCAGTGTTGGAAGGTCCCCCACCCGATGGACCGACGACATTGTGAAGGTTGCGGGAAGTCGGTGGATGGAGAAGGCTCAAGACCGTTCGTCATGGAACTCTTTGATCAGCTGTAAACGTCTTGCGGCTAAAATATTTGGGCTCAGGAAAAGACCTAAAAAGTATTTGTTTGTTGTAAAATAAGAGGCAACATTTACGATAACCTCCAGAGAGTGAAACTAGTGAAACTTGTGTTGAAAACATTTGCTACGCCGTAGAGGTGCCCACCTCTACGGCGCGGCGTAGAGGTTATCTACGACGTAGCAGATGTTTACCCACGTCTGGTATATTTTTACACTTGGTAGTATAAAATAAACAAGAATGAATGAGTGTGTCGTGGTTATATCACCTACCCCTCCAATACCAACCCCGAATGGCGGTAGCGCAAATATCAACCTTACGTTAAAACAATTAGAAGCTTTATGGTAGGTAAAATACTTGTTTTTATACAAAGTATGTCCACCCAGCATGCCATATCTACAAAGTTATAGATTTAATTGAACAACGTACGTGCTTGGCCAGCCGCAACTGAATGCTAACAATACTCAAGTATTATCTCGTTTTTGAAGGTAAAGTTTCGCCATACCATTTCAATGATTATCCATTTTAGTTGGAGCTTCGGCAAACACGGGCATGCGAACTGTTTGTTTTGTATTTTGTGTACTTCCGTACCTACTGTGTATCCTACCGATGGCCAGCGGATCTAGGCCAATACAATGTAGTCTCTTCTCTTCGTCAGTGCAACTTAGAATTTGACTCTGAAAAAAATCTAAAAACTCTGAAGCAGGAATGTGATGAGAGTGAATGAAGCAAAAGGTGAGGTATGCCAGGATCGTGGCAAGTGGTAAGCCGTGGTCTCTGCCTTCCCCTCTGGGCAGGTAACAGGCATTTTTTTTTTTATACAACTAAGGTGGCAAACAAGCATACGGCCCACCAGTTGGTAAGCGGTAACCGTAGCCTATGAGCGATTGCAATACTAGAGGCATCACGCACGCGTTGCCGACCCCGAACCCCCCCACCCCTAAAGAGCCCTGGCAATCTTACTCACCGCAGGAACACAACACTATTTGAAACAAATAATGTTATTTGGCTGCGATCTTCTGTAAGGCGGAGGTACCTCTCAGGCGGGCTGCTCCAATTTAGAACGAGAAAATCTCACTGCGCCCTACCTCCTAATGTATTATTATGTATGTAAAAACAATATTTTCTAATCTATTAACTTGTTACCCTGGTATTCTTAGTCGTTGGTTAACACTCCACTGCTATCAGCAGCCTGACATTCATTTAATAGAAAATATTTTTACTTTTTAAGAATTCCCCTCATTTATGTCCACTGAAAAAGATTGAAAATACGAGCGTATGACTGCAAAGGTTACTCTTTAATAATATTCCGCGTTTATTTGATACGCAGTAAACCGGTCATGAAATTATATCAGCAGTCGGCATACCCGCAAAACCCCTTGGGAACGGGTATTACAATTACCGAAACGCTGACGAATGAATATACCGCAAGAGCTCTAATTTTCTAAGATCCGGTGGTCAAACATGAAGGCCGTAAAAAAGCGGAGACGGTGGATATATGATGTCATCTTCACACTTTCATAAAAACGTATTCGTCAATTCAATCCCTGTTAAATAGCGCTAGACTTTCAGGGATCTGTAGCTCAACAGAAAAAACGCAATCTTTATAGGATCACTTTGTTGTCCGTCTGTCTGTCAGGACCCTTTTTCTCAGGGCCGGCTAAAGGTATCAGGAAGGTTTATGAGCATAGTGCCGTAAAAAATCAAGCTTCTACCTCAATTTGACAGGCCTCATAGCTCAGTTGGTAGTAACTCTGCCTTCTGCGCTAGAGGTCGCGGGTTCGATTCCCGCACTGGACAAACATTTGTGACTAACACAGATGTTTGTTCTGTGTCTGGGTGTTAAATATATATCTATTATGTATATCAGTCTCTGGTACCCATAGTACAGGCTATGCCTAGTTTGGGATCAGTTGACCGTGTCTGATATGTCCGGAATATTTATTTATTTATTAAAAGATACGGCAATTAATGTATATTTTTCCTTAGGTAATTGTGTCGAGTTATGTAGCTTCAGGTAGGTATGAACGTATTGCATAATTGATAATTGATCAAAGGGCCTTGATAGGAAATAGAGTAGAAGTACGTTTGAATGAAAAGTTAATAGAAATCCCGAAAGCGGCTTACTCTACACCCAATACTACTAATATTATAAATGCGAAAGTTTGTTAGGATGTCTGTGGTTCAATGACGCCCAAAAGGACGAACGGATTTTGATGAAATTTGGCACAGTGTTAGATTATAGTCTGGAATAGCATATAGGCTTTTTATTTTCAGAGGTACCACGCGAGCGAAGCCTCGGGCGGAAGCTAGTTGGCAATAAAGCTTGTTCTACGACTATTGGAAATTCGTAATTTTTCATTATAAAAAAACCCTTTGCAAAAATCTGCTATTCTAGAGACATATTCGAGGAAAAAAAGGATTTTCTTTTATATGTTTAATAATTTTTCTACGGTAATATTATTTATTTTTCTTGATATAAGAGAGATATGAGAATAAGTCCCTTGCGATGCTCCCTGTTGTAAATGTGGCTACTTTTTCATTAACTTTAGTTTAAAAAGTGGACACCTCTTTATTACGTATGTCATTATGACGGTAGCCGGCTTTTTTGGAAACCAAAGTATTAGCAAGCTGAACTAACACAACTTCGTGTAGAGGCCGTTTGGGTATCGTTTGTTTTACCCGAAACCGAGAAGGGTTATTGCTCGAATAATTTTATGAGGTCTAATGTATGTTTGTATAATACGTAGATGATCCATCATAGCTCGAAAATTACATAAATAAAATGAATAAAGATTCTGGAAATTTATCACACACGGTGAGCTGATCCCAAACTAGGCATAGCCTGTACTACGGGTACCAGAGACTGATATAAATAATAGATTACTATTTAACACCCAGACACAGAACAAACATCTGTGTTAATCACACCCGCGACCTCTAGCGCAGAAGGCAGAGTTACTACCAACTGAGCTTTGAGGCCAGTCAAAGGAAAGAATTCAAAAATCAAAAAAAAGAAGCAAAAAAAATTATTTTGTACACGCACAAAAAATATGTTACTAACAAAATATGGACCAAGTCTGAAATAAAAATTTTATTATTATTATTCACATATATATATAAAATCTCATTTATAAAATACATTTTTTACTACAAAAGTACATCTTAATATCAAAAAAGAATATCAAAACAACTATTATAGTAAAAAAAATATATAAAAATGGAGAACCACCGACCGCGAAGCTCGGCTCAAGCGGTCGATGGCTAGGGCTGCAGAGATAGGAACCTCCTAACTATTATTATATATTATTATCATTATTATTATTACAACTAATCAGAGTAGACACTACAGGATACAAAGAGGTAGGAGACTAAAGAAAACAAGGGTACTCATTATTCCGTTCCGTGCATGCGTGAGCCAAAAAAGCCCCATCTCAGCTTTAATGCTTAAAGCTTAGCTTAGCATAAGCTTTAAAGCACACTTAATTTTTTTCTAATAATAGTTGCCAAATTGGTAACTTCTACTTTTTTTTCAAATCGGCTAACGAAATAAACTAAACAGACAACCAATCCTACCTCTTTTATGAATGGTCAGTTTTATTCGAATGACACGACCTAAACGTACCTGATGCCCTCATAACCTTGCCGTTTATAGATTCTCATAATACCCCTTACTCTGTTGATTAACACACGTGGGCATATGACGTCACCCATGGGTTCATTCATGGGTTATTCGAGATGACAACTTGTTTGCTATAAGTTAGTTCTACGCGTCAGTTCTACCCACTTCGCACTCCGTCCGCCCACACGGATGAGATAAAGTTATCACAAAAATTAAATTTCAAATATCTAGGGGCATGAAAATAGACCTACAAAATATATCTGTAGTGTCAACGGTAGGTACCTAACTACTTAAGCTAGTAGGTACTCTTTTGAGCCGATGCGATGGGCTTGCTGCAGCCCTGTCGTGTATGGAACGCTACCTGCAAATGTGGGTATCCTATGTGCCAAAACGTAATTTCAGACGTGCCTCTCACTACCTACACAGGTTGAATATGTAATATTCCAATCGCACGTAGCAAGCAGAAAGCCGTGTGTCTCTGCCTACACTCCTGGAAAATAGGCGTCATTTTACGTTAGTAGAATATTTTTATTTTTTTTGACTTTTGCATGTACACATGTACGGCAGTTTGATTGAATGACTAGCCAGCATCTATCAGGCACCCTAGACAATAAAAATAATACTACGGAACATCAAGCAGCCGAGACAATAAAATGAATACTACGGAAATTATAACTACGTAATACAAGATCCTCAAATTATTCTATTCATTTAATTAGAACACTTCCAAAGTAATATAAAACTGAAGCGAAATTACTTAAAAGCCCAGTCGCTTAGGGCAAATAAAATTTTAAGGCATTTAGACCGTTAAAATATTTAGGAAAGTTAAATAAAACGGAACTTGAATCTCTCCAGAGTTGCCAACTGCAAGCAGACCAAAAGCCGAACTACATAATACAAGCTGTTTCATAATATGGTATCCCGAAAAGGGGCTTATATAGAATAAGCCAATAAATAAAATGAAACTAAATTATTGAAAAATAATATCAATATTGTTCAATAATTTTTCCGCTGCTGTTTTTGGATTTTTTATTGTCTTTGTACGTACCTAATAATTAAACGTACGAGAAGTTTAACATCAAGACTGCTACTTAAACAGCTGACTAATTAATTTTGAAATGACTTGACCACAAAACAGCAGATTTTTGCATAGTGTTCTTTGATTAAAAAATGTATTTCCAAAAGGCAACTAACACTGTAGCGTGCCATGACCGGGCCGTCAGCCAATCCACGAGGATAATATAATGATACGTTCTAGCGTCTGGCCGAGGTCGTTACGTGTACCTAGGTAAGTAGTGGGTGACATTTAGGTCCAAATTCGTGTAAAATTGCGCATTTGTATGGCTATAAGACTACATGTTAGTGTTGGGCTAACTAAATTCCAAATCATACCTAGTGCATCCTAGTCGCCTGAAATTCTCAAAAAAGTAATTTTACGCGCCGCCAGTTTTAATAGGTAGGTTTTGATTGAAAAAGAAACCTGAGTGAACGCAAATTCCAACGGCGATGGAAAATAATATTATTTCTGAAAGCAATTTCGTATTCTTTGTGATTTTGTCAAATCTTTAATTTAGTAAAGCCCCTGAAGGCATTTCATAGGAATATTGTATAAAAGTTGTTGATATAAAATACCTAGGTATTATTGTAGGTATTATTAGTACCTATTTTTATTGGCTTTTTCGTTATCTAAACATTTAAATCTATTGTCAACATGACTAACATTTATTTTAAATAAATGTTAGACAAATTATTTTTATATATTTTATCCAAAAACAGTCCAATTTGTCAATGTAAAGGTAAAGTTACAAATGTTAGCTACGAAACCCTACTGTGTACTAGTATCTAGAACGGTAGTATATTATCTAAGCCTAGAACCTACTACTGTACCATAATCGCGGGATAGGTAGGTACCTAATTACTTAATGCCTCTGAAAATAGTACTTAAGTTAGCTACTGATCCATGACAGCAAAAGGTTAACATTGGAAATTTAATTCATTTCTTCGAATAGTCTTTTAAAATTTCGTCCATATTGAATAACTCAGATGATCTTCATAGTATGAAGCCTACGCATGTAATTTGACTTTATAAATTGTGTTATTCTGAAGTTAAAGATAACACAGCCTATTGAGTTCCAGGAATTTAGGAAGCTTCAGGTTATTTTGGTAACTTCATAACATTCCGTATTATTTTGCTCTAAACTCCTAAAGTAGAGGTACGCAACGTGTTATTTTTGTGGTCTCCCTACGCTATCCTACATCACAATCATTTCAGCCGTAGGACGTCCACTGTTGAACTCAGGAATCCCCCATAGATTTCCAGAAACAATCATTTGGGGGAATTTGCCCATAGGTACTCGCCACGCTGGGCATGCGGGTTGGCGAGCGCAGCTAAAGCTATTGTTAGTTACCTATAAGACAGGACAAAATGGAAATCTTTAGAGGAGGCCTTTGTCGAAGGACAAGCTGTTAACAGAAGAAACCCGGTTGTCGATAACTAATTAATAACAACAAAACAAGGAATTTAAAATAAAAATATGTAACTAGATTAGTTATCTGCTACCTACAATAATTTTAGATATATTTAGTGTAAATCAAACAGAAATAAAGGCTTATTTTATAAGTTGCCTAGCTTTTTTCCCTTAGTCGCGTCTTACGCTATCCGGGTAGAAATGGAGGAGCCTATTCTTCAGCCGGGGCCACCGTGGCAACTCCTCTAAATGCCGATTACTTCTTCAGGGTGGTGATAACGATGATATTTTTAGATACTTACCTATATTTTCTGTGATCTCTTATGTTAAAACAGGCCATTTAAAAGATAAGTTTTATAATATATAAGATTCAAAATATGTACCCATACCTACCTACCAATTTAAAGTGGCTTATTCTATCAAAAAACAGAAAAAAATATGTACCTACCTACCTACTTAAAAATGTTTTTACAGATTTTTTCACAAACTTTTTCAAATTATCTGTTATTTAGCTTTTATCATTTTTATATGTAACTATTTAACGCACGAGAAGTTCGACATTATAATCTAGCTACATAAAACAGCTCAAAAACAGCAGAGTTCTTTCAATTATAAATGTTGAAAATCGTATAGCAAACTTTGTTGCAGACTAGCTTCCACCAGCGGCTTCGCTCGCGTGGTACTTACATAAAAAGTAGCCTATATGCTATTCCAGACTATAATCTATCTCTGTACAAAATTTCATCCAAATCCGTTCGGCCGTATAGCCTTGGTTGAACCACAAACATCTAAACATCCAACCATCCTCACAAAGACTTTCGCATTTATAATATTAGTATAGGATAGTATGATTGGGTGTAGAATATACCCCTTTTGGGATAGCATACATAGTGTGAATCACATTGTAGGTCATCATTCATCATCATTTCAGCCGTACGACGTTCACTGCTGAACATGGCCTCCCCCACAGACAGAGCGAATTCCTTATCATGTGGGGGGGTTCTGCCCATACTCACCACGCTGGGCATGCGGGTTGGCGAGCGCAGTTAGAGCTATCGTTGTTAAAATGAGTGACGCTGCTGCCCATCCCCTAGCTTTTTACCCTTAGTCGCCTCTTACGACATCCGCGGATAGAGATATGGAGGGGCCTATTCTTTAGCCGGGGCCACCACGGCCATTGTAGGTATTATATCTATAGCCTTATTTGATGTAATATCACTTGTTGAGCTAGAAAGCGTTCAGGTACACATGAATGAGATTATCCATAGTAAAATATTAATCAAATACAGTTTAAGCTTGTAATTAGTTTTTAGATAAGCGTTATTAAGAGGTTTAATCACCCGTAGGTAACATGGGTAGTGGTAGTTCAAAAGCGGTGTGTTGACAAATGAATGAACTATCAAACTAAACCTACATGTATATTTTTTACCTTATAATTTCATTTACGGCTGTTTTATTCAACTTTTAGTCATTAGTCATTTAAGTCCTGGTTATCTTTAGTTGAGTGTATTTTTCACTTAACTGACAAGCTTCTACTTCTACTACTTCTACTAGGTACTTCAAAAACACTTATTTTATGAATGGTATATTGCATAAATAGGACTAAATAAAAGAAAAAACCTTACCAAAAAATTTAATAGATGCCATTTTTTTAGCCCCAATATTTTCAGAGCCCTGTCCAGGCACTGTTTATATTTTTTGGAGATTTAATGTACTCAGCTACACCCTGTATCTTTCACATTGATAGGATAATTAAGTGTTTGACTTAGCAAATCTAGATGAATCACAAAGTTGACCTAAATTGGACGCTTTCTAGTTATCAAATGCTTGTTTCTCTTTGATATTCAACTCAAGACCCTAAATTAGGATCTATTGTCCATTAACAAAAGCCCCAATTTGTCCTGAAGCGGATTTTATCTCAGACGATGAATGAATGCTATCATTTTCGTTTTGTCTGTTAGTCTAATTTGTAGATAAAATTTGTGTCAAGCTCAGAAAAGAAACAAACAAAAAGCAATTTATTGTTGGACATAACTATTCTTAAGTACTCACTATTCACGTGCCCTAACTCTGTATTTTTTCACTCCACTCACTGACAGTAGGTTGATATTAGTATTACAAAAATACATTTCTTGATTTTTATTTTTAATTTCTCCATAAAATTCCACTCACGAGACTTCTGTGGTCGTCAGCCGAGTGCATTGAACTAACCCGTATGGCTTGTACCTACATTGATAATGTAACTAACTTGTTACCACCAAAATCTACTTTATTACTTACTTCGATCCCGAATGGTAATCTCTCTTGATTTTAGCCCGCTGCATCATAAATATCGGTAACATTATCGGCTCAGATAAAACCTAGGTACAGTCGCGCTTGGATAGATTCATTGGATTTATCTTAGAAATATTTCTTAAGCGAGTGTATAATTAATTAATCATTGAAATCACATGGATAATTTGCATTCATCTGAATCTACTTGTAAGCCGTGTTGGCCTAATGACAGGTCCCTCGACTTTCAATCCGAAAGTCATGAATTCGAATCCCGGTCGTGCAGTTTTTGGATTGGCCAATTGACCAATAGATATTTCTATTCGGAATATTCATGTGCGTATGTATAAACACGTGCTCAAAACCGTGAAGGAAAACGTCGCAAGCCCGCGGCTTAGTCAGCTCCATACGTATTAATAATAATAATAAATCTTTATTGCAGACAACTTAGTCCATAGTATTGACCACGACATTACTGTGAATAGGGCCGACTAGGCTGAGAGGATAGTACAGGCGCTGGGCGAGCCTGTTACAAAGGTGTAACTTTTTACTCACTTACAGGATGCTGGGACATGTTTAGATGGAATAGGCTTGCCCAGCGCCTCCACGGACCTGCTGGGGTGTCCCAGTGGGCGGAGAGGTGAACTCCGACGTGGCGCGTCCCCGGGTGGCGGATAGGGGGTTCCGGTGTGCCGACAGCCTCCAAGCGGGGGTTGTCGGCACACTGGCGCGGACCAAACACTGGGGGGGTTTAGGGGGGGGGTTAGCTTCTCCGCGCGTCCCTTTGACTGAGCAAAGGGCGCAGTGGATGGAGCAGGGATGGGAGCTCGGAACCCACGTGGTCACTCGTGACTCGTGGACTGAGGGTCTTGGCTTAGCCGCCCGGGCCGCGAGGAAGAAAACCTCTCTAAAAAATTACCCGCGGCGTACCACCGAGAGTGATGGGGTTGTGGTTATGTAGTTTACTATGTACCACTTCCCCCGCAACTCTCAATCCCGGCAACATGTTGGTGGCGAGGGGGACTCGACCATGAGCCATTATCATGGCTACACACGACATGGTCGACTCACCTCGCTACCGTGCGCATGTATGGTCAGGACTGAGGCCGCTCAGGGAAGGAGGAGAGGAAGAAAACCTCTGTAAAAAATAACAACGGCGTAACACCGAGAGTGATGGGGTGGTGGTGGGACCACCGCCTCCGCAACTCTCTATCCCGACAACATTTAGGTGGCAAAAGCGACTCGATCGTGAATAAGCATGATTGACTCGCCTAGCTACCTTGTGTATGGTCCGGAGGCCGTTCAGTGGGATCGGTGTGAGGCCGATCCCACTCTGGGAAGGAGGAGAGGAAGAAAACCTCTGTAAAAAATAATGCGGCGTAACACCGAGAGTGATGGGGTAGTGGTGGGACCACCGCCTCCGCAACTCTCTATCCCGACAACATTTAGGTGGCAACAGCGACTCGATCGTGTAGCCGCATGATTGACTCGCCTAGCTACCTTGTGTATGGTCCGGAGGCTGCTGAGTGGGATCGGAGCGAGGCCGATCCCGCTCTGGGAAGGTGGCGGTGCTGCGGGTTGTTGGTATCGACAGCTGCGCACCGCCTGCCCCGTGAGGGGGGCGAGCGGTAGCCCCTGCCGAGTGACAGGGGACATTTCGGGTCCGTGGGTGGTCGGAGCGGGGTTCCGGCTGCTCGTTAGCGGATTCGGGATGGCGGCGGCACTCCAGGCAAGTGCCGCCGTGAGCTCCGCGCACTTTGTGCGCGGGTTCTGGTCGTGGCTATGGGTGCCATTCCCGGGATTGTGCTCCACACAACAGGCAAAATGCGAGAGGGGCACCGGTGCGTTCCATTGGAGATCCCGGAGCCCCTTGACATGCATGGAGGCTGGCCAACGTGGCGGTTTTAGTCGGTAAGAGTCCGACATACCCTTTCTTTTGCCCCCGCAAAAGGAGGGATCCATGAGGATTTCCCCACGTTAAAAAAAAAAAAAAAAAAAAAAAAAGGCTTGCCCAGCGCCTGTACTATCCTCTCAGCCTAGTCGGCCTAAAGTAAGACCTTGTAATATCTATTCTAGATGATGTATACAGCGTCCTTACGCTACTTATATCTAATTGTATTTATAAGGTTCTTAGGTACCTACATACTTCTATTTGACTGCCCGACACGTTAAATCCATAGGTACATACATACTACACAAGCCTATGAGCCTACAGATATATGTGTCAATAACGCCCACCCTACCACCCCTTTTTATCGTCTCCTTGAATCTTAAGTACTCATTCCACATACGGCTTCTAAGCTATGGTGTTGTAAAGTTTATGCCTACCTTCATCCCTCGTTCGGCCTTTCAAGTAATTATTTATTGTAGCTTATCGTAAAAAAAACACATTCATAATAAGTTCACGTAAAAATAATATAAGTTATACTTGGGTCAATAGAAAGCCAGAATACTTAACTCAGAAATGTAGTTCAAATAGTGTTGTGTTCCTGCGGTGAGTAAGGTTGCCAGAGCTCTTTAGGGGGGAACGGGGTTCGGGGTCGGCAACGCGTGCGTGATGCCTCTGGTATTGCAAGCGCTCATAGGCTACGGTAACCGCTTAGCATCAGGTGGGCCGTAAGCTTGTTTGCCACCTCAGTTGTATAAAAAAATAGTACATAAATAAATAAATAACACCCAACAGTCACATATTCCTGACCCCACACTAGGATTCCCTGTTTCGTGGGTATCAGGAACTACGAGTTCCATGGTACCACAACACCCAGGACCCGGAATAAATATTGCAGATTATGCAAACATGTTAAAAAAAATGTTGTTTGCTTTTTAGTCTGTTGAATGCTTGGGAAATGTGTAAATCTGCCACTGGTGGCAAGGCGGAACTTTTGGTGATAGTACCATGTGGAAGCTCTCCCAAAAATTCCAACCGTTAGGTCAGATTCGGTAAGCCGACAGCAAGGGCTTATGTCAGGGTTGGGCATAAGTAGGTAATCGTTGCTGGCGAGAAACATGCTGCATTCCAAAAAGGTTATTCGATAGAAAAATAAAGTCAATCGATTTTTTTTTCTATGGTAGAGTAGGCTTGGCGCGGAAAATAACAAATGCCACGATGTCGCTGTAAACGATGAACATAGGGTATTATATAGTCTTTGACGATGAAGATAAAGCTAGATAATTTATGTTTCAAATACATACATAGGTAGGTACATAACATTACGATGTACACAGGAAAAACCCAGAATTATGAAACTGAGCATCAACTTGTACCATTTTCAACATCAATGTATACCTACCTAATATATGCATGATGAGCATTGTAGCATCAGTTTGAAAATAATTTAATGTACCTAAGTTCTCGTATATTAGTGCAGGTGATTGTACCACACACCAGAATTCACATGTTTTACCTACTATTAGTTTCTATTCTACTCCATATTTACCTACGGATTGGATAAAGGGCAGCTCCAGCTGTAGGATAAATATTAACCGAGCAAAACGCAATCCGCCAAAGTTATGCCGCGGGTCGCGTATGCTGTGTTTACGTAAATCACGTGGCCACTCACCGGTCCCAGGTTGTCGAAGCCGTGGCGCTTTGCCACCTGGTGGGCCTCCGCGTGCGGCACCGCCCGCTTGAACCGCACCAGGAAGGAGTTCGTGAAGACCTCGCTAGACGCGGCTACAGCTACCAGCACCGACACGGCCAAGCATTTTAACCACATGTTCGCACTGTGGCCGCCGGCCGCTGACTGAGGCCTGACTCCCGCTGACGTCACTGATATCGACCCAGGGGACGCGCATGCGCGACTATGCCATTCAACACAGCCTCCTCATGAAATGCTGGATGCACACTCATGCCATGTCGCTTATCGAAATGTTAACGACTGTGAATGAGACCTACAGACGTTTGCCAAGCTGCAACAAGCGCCATGAGATGAGACACGCTTGCTGCGGCAAGAATAGCCAAAACTTGGCAAGCAGTCCATACTCAGCAGGGATGTACCTACCTACTTATCAGATAAAGAAGCATCTTGGTCTCTTTTGTCTGAAAAATTACCCAATATAGGTTATATTTGAGCATCTACGCTCAGCATAAGTTTTTTATAACAGATTTACTTTCCACGGGACTATCTTTGTTGTGGATAAAATTTAGCAAGCAGTCCACACTCAGCAGGGATGTATCAGATAAAGAAACGTCTTGGTCTGTTTTGTCTGAAAAATGACCCAATATAGGTAATAGGTATTTGAGCATCTACGCTCAGCATAAGTTTTTTATAACAAGATAACCTTTTCAAGGACTAGCATTGTTGTGGATACAATTCGATTTCTTCGTCTCATGACCTTCTTTCGATGGACGCCACCGCAGCGCTAAGTGGCTTGGCTAAAAGCTTTGTACAAGCAAACAGCTTATGGAATTGCTACACTAACACGTTACACCATAGACGGGTAGAGCATAAAGTCAATTTAACATGCAAGGTCTGAAACCTCTTGGGAGCAATATCCTCGTTGTCGAAGCTCGTTTTGGCCCACTCAGATGGTTTTATTTTCACCGTGATAAAAGCTAAAATTTATTTTATTCCTTAGATTAGCATACAGGTACAGATTAGCTAAAATTTATATTATAAGCTAAGTAGGTACCTAACCAACACCTTTCTGAAAACGTACAAAAATACTTTTTTTAGGGATCTGAAGGCCGACTGGGAACCCTTATACTCATAGTTTCGCCATGTCCGTCCGTATGTCCAATCTTGTTAGGCGTTCTTTTCACAAACTATTGGCGCGATCATGCTGAAATTGCACGTGATACCTACGTAATGGTAACTAAGAAATAAAAAGATATGAGAAAGGGGTTTTTCGGGTACCCTGCAGGTAATAAGTGGTTATTTTCGTACTCCAAAGTGTGGGTTATCAACGATAAGTCTTTCTTTAAAAAAATGGTTTCATGAACACTTTTGTGATACAGAGACTGGTTACGGTAAGGTTAAGTCAAGTCAAATTATGTTTGCCTAAAAAGATTTAGAAAATGTACCTACCACCTTCTACACCCTTTGAATAAATGTTTTGGCACCACTCGTCAATGACATCATAGGTTACTTGCAATCGTAATCGCTCCAGTTATTACTACAAAGGCGTAAGTAAATACCTACCAGCACCTACCACTACTTGATGCGCCGCCCCTGACATAGAAGGCATAAAATTAGGGGCAAGTCGCGTCACGGCCTACATCTCCTGACCCTGCCCCGTTCCCTTCTCTACTGGCACAGTTATTATCAATGTCTATGTAAATGGGTCATTAAACGGGGTGTGGTAAGGCTGCAAAACAAAGAGGCAATCTGGCTATGGTATTCTAAGTCGTCACTCAATTTTTAGTTTCACATAGAAATTATTTTTTCTGGCTATTGTGTCAGATTGATGTCGATAGACTACGCTTCTGTAGTCAATCGATATCAAACGGACAGTAATTTTATCGCAATTACTGAAATCGCAGTAGAATTTGATTAGGGGAAATTAAAAATGTATTAAAAAAAACTTGAAATTAAAGATTGGTGACCTATAATACCAGCCGGGTGTGATTGTAACGCTAAAAGCGGCGCTAAGATAACAGTCCCGGACTCCCTGTGATAATTTACTAGCTAAAGGTAATCAATCGCAGAGCCGCCATAACCTATCTTCCTTTTATTTTAAATTCTTTTTGAAAAAACGTCCCATTTCAGTTTCCAGGAGTTAAGGCTTTTCAAGCCCTGTGGTACTTATCCTCTACGCTTTATTAATAGGGTATTTATTTATCGAGGCTAAGCTTAGTACCACGCAAGCGGAGCTGCAAGCAATTGCTCTAACTTATTACCTAGCTATAAAAAAAATGATCGCCGTCGAAGTTTATTGCTCAATCACACATCCTTATGTAGCGGTAAGCCCGTAAAGAATATTAATGTCAGTCCTAGAGTAGGTACCTTAGGTAAATTCATGTGGGCGACATGACAAACGCATTCATATGCGTTTTATTTTCCACGTTCCTGTTGCAAAGCACGGAATGTGCCAGAAAGGCCATGGAGGGTTTCGTGGTGGGGGGTAGTCTCACGAATATAGCAGAACACCCCCACTCGGTGTTTCTCCAGGCGTACTGCAATAGTGAATGGATTTGTGGATCCGCCATTTTGAACCAGCGGATGCTCGTCACAGCCGCACACTGCATCTTTGGCTGTGAAGTAAGACACGGCCATCGCATAGAAGTATCCGCAGGAAGCACGAATTTGAAGAAGGTAAGACATTATCCGTATTAACCGTATTAATTAATGTCTCGGCTGAAGAATAGGCCCCTCCATTGCTAACATGGATGTCGTACGTACGTAAAAGCTAGGGGATATAGCTTAATCTGCGCTCGCCAACCCGCATGCCTTGAGGTCTATGGGGAGACCTGTGTTCAGCAGTGGACGTCCTACAGCTGAAATGATGATGATGATGGCATTATGGTGAACCGGTCGCGGTTTACCATCATAATCGTCTTCCAAATTGGCTCTCTAAAGCCAAGCAAATGTCGACTGTGAAAAATCTGTAATTCTACAAAAAAATAAAATTAAAGAAGGCCACCCCAAAGAGTGCCACGAGGAACGGTCCTTAGCCTTCTCCATCCACCGACTTCCCGCAACCTTCACAATGTACTCGGTCGGGTGGAGGCCCTCCTACACTGCTTACCTAGTCCGGTTCGTGGTCGCTATTCGAGAACCTTTATTCCCTTACGGTTGTCGGTTCTACGAGCTGTATGAAAAGTGACCACGGGCTACTTTAACTTCCTAATTCTCAGAGCTGTTTCGGGTGCCCGGTTATGCGAGTCTCATCTTCATATTAATCTATCCAGGTTTACATCAAAAGGTTGGTAAAGAGCTTAGTGGTCCACAAAAATTACGACGAAATAGAGGTGTTAAATGACATCGGCTTAGCATTGCTCGACAAGGACATACCTTTGGGAATTAACACGAAACGAATCATCATTCCAAGAAAATTTCCTTTCGATGCAGTTTATGCCAGAGTGGCAGGTTGGGGGACTGTAAATGTGAGTACATACACCTACCTTTGAATCATTAGGTAGCCGTACATAATCGGAAGGTACCTGCATGAACTCAATCATCATCATGATCTTAAGTGATCGTAACACCAGTTTTCGCTCGAGATGTAATGTCGACTCTACCATAACATTTTGTCGAACGATTTCGATCATAAAATGAATAATGATCGCTCCGCTCGGAACAGTCATCAGGATGTCGATTTCGGCTATGGCGCAAGCCTACGGCATGGGCGGCCTAAAGACGTCACCAGAGTTGGCACTTCATGAAATCATAGGTACATGAAGAGATTGCATGTCTACTAAAGAAGCGACGGTAACAAGATAGAATACGGATTGCGACGGCCGATATAATATTGTATAAGTAAGTAGGAGCTTGTGTTTAGATAGCTAACAAGCAGAAATATTATTTTGCCTTCGATAGGAGCAGACGGGAGCTACATCCTCGATCCTGAAGCACGTGTCTCAGAAGCTGCGGTCTAAGGACACATGCGCCATGGTCGGAGACCTGATACCAGGCATGTTCTGCGCTGGGAGCGAGAACTACAACGAAGATCGCCCGTCAGAGTAAGCTGGCCGACCAAGACAAGCACCTAAGACAACGGTTTTTCAACGGAACTTCCCTCAATTCGACTCTACATTCGACCCAAATATAAGTAATTGTTGTCTGTCCTTCTTCCGTAGACAAACCGTCGTCTAGGGTGTTCAATGTTCATGCTAGGCATGCTAGAGCTGCACAATCATGAGGTTTTTCAACTTGATAACTCAGGATTGGAAACGCTTCAACAATGCCACAGGCTTTACTGGTAGGTATTACCGATAAGCGACGACCGGCGACCTACCGACGCTCACCGGCAAACTTTGTGAGAATGTTGCCTTCTGGCGGAGTCCATTTCATTATAATCGGTGGCAAAAACTACTTGCGAAGCAACGCAGGCGAAGTATTTTTTTAAAATTGGGTTTGAAGTTCTGGTATAGTAAGGAAAAAAAACGATTTTACGTGCGGTGCACGTTCGGTAGTAGGTATATTATGGAATGGCCAGCTTTATTGCCCGACGTACCGTTTGCACCATTGGTTGACGGTAAAATTATCGATTACGGCGCAACGATTTGAAAGAGATTAATATCAGGTTTCTTTTTATACCGGTGCCAAGCGAGCATAGCCGTGGGCTGAAGACAGTATCTACTTCTTAAGTAATAAACAATTTTTTTTCAGGGGTGACTCAGGGAATGCTCTTGTAACCGGAAAATACACTGCAATCGGATTAGTTTCCTTCCGCATTCCGTATTATCCAGCGCTGATGGTCTATACAAACCTAACTTATTACTATGACTGGGTGAGACACCATTCTCGAAGTATGTTCTGCAATGGAGCTTAAGGCCGGTTTTAGTGCTGGACCGACGTCAGTGCGTACGTCACGTCGATCGCGCTTGTCATTTGTACGAAAATTCACTCAATAGTGCACTGTAGCCGTTCATATTATGTTGAATATAGCTACGTTCGACCGATGTCAGCGCTGACCGTCGTTGGTTGAGCACTAAATCCAGCCTAATAGAAGGAATGTATAAAGAAGAACCCAGCAACCTACTTAAGATTTCCTAGGTCACAGCTGGGTATCAAAATTTGTTTTTTTTTATTTTGCTTTATTTTAAGCTTTATACTTGGTCATACATCATTTATTTGTACATTCGGGTGAATTCTTGCAAATGAAACTTTCTATAATATCTGTTATGAAAAACATTATTGTGGTAACAGCAAACTCCTGTTTATGGAATCAGGAGGTGTTTGTTTCTTGGAACTCCGCGATAAAAAACAGTAAATTAATTATCAGTGTTTGAGCTTATTTGAATCAGCTTTGTTAGCAGATGTTGTTTATCTAGTAAAAGTGAGATGATTTTATTAAATGTGTATCATCATCATCATCATCAGCCTGTAGAAGTACGGTCTTGAGCCTTCTCCATCCACCGACTTCCCGCAACCTTCACAATGTCGTCGGTCCATCGGATGTATGTAATGTATGTAATGTGTATTGAAATAATATATTTTATCAAAGATATGTATCTAAAAAACTATTTTTTTTGATTTTATAATTCCTCCTGTATGCTTGGACTAGACCAAAAAGTGTTTTGGTACCTATGTTGTTTATGTGTAATTTTTGTAAATTGAAGAAGGTGCTACAGCCAAGTATATGATTTTATTAAGATACTGTCTGCAAAGATATCTCATGAATTTTATCCCCAAGATAGGTAGACATCCTTACAGAACTCGAAGCGATTAGATCCTTGACGATGTCACAGGCATGTATGAACATTCACTTGTTCACATTTTTCTGTTGTGAGTATGCCATATCTAACAGGTTTCAAGCCTTTTGGCGCAGCAGAAAAAAAAAGAGCCTGATGACCCAGACAGATGGAGGGATGGTCGAGGGGCAGAGGATTGTGACTTTAAAAATAAAATATGGGACACCTTCAATTAGTTAGACAATGAATACATATTTATACTGTAAAAATATAATTTATTGTCTAACAATGAGAACATTTCCACTTTATCACCAAATAAATATTAATTGTTTGAAGTTGGGCTAGAAGTGCTTGCTGCAGCACATTCCTTCTCCATCTCATGTGAGGGTGGATGCTCCAACACATTGTCAATCAGCCCAAAGGCTTTCGCTTCCGTTGGGGACATGAAATAGTCCCGCTCCATTGAACTTTGTACTTTCTCCACCGCTAGCCCTGTATGCTTAACATACAATTTGTTGATCTGAGCCTTAAGTTTGAGTATCTCCTCTGCCTGTATCTGTATATCAGTGGCTTGGCCTCTCACACCACCTGATGGTTGGTGGATCATTATACGAGAGTTTGGGAGCGCGTGCCTCATACCTGGAGCTCCCGCCGCTAGGAGCAATGACCCCATACTGCAGGCCTGGCCAACGCACCACGTAGCGACCGGCGGCGTGATGTATTGCATTGTGTCGTAGATACCTAGCCCTGCTGTCACGTTTCCGCCCGGGGAGTTGATGTATAAGTGTACAGGCTTTTTACTGGACTCCGATTGGAGGAACAACAGTTGAGCGACTACTAACGAACTGATTTCGTCATTGATCGGCCCCATGAGACAGATTATTCGTTCGCGAAGAAGCCTGGAGTAAATGTCGTACGCTCGCTCTCCTCTGCCGGTTTGTTCCACGACGATAGGGATCATACCTAGCCGTAGAGGTTCGCTGGTGCATAGCTGCCTCTGACTTCTCTGGATATTCGAAGCTTTGGGTCCAACCGTGCAGGCTGCCCGTGTGATTTGACGAACGTAACTTAGAGCCATTGCAATAAAACTATGAATTGGAGAAACTCACTGGTTTCCTGCTCCCCTCAATAATTGTTTTGTCTTGAATTTTGACCAAACTATTTATTTTATTTAACTACTTTTTGTTCACTTTCGTTTTTTTGATTTGGTTTGGTTTGTACATTTTATTTTGTACCACTTTGTGTCAATGACAAGTCAAGTCAGTCAGTCAGTTTGACAAATACATTACCTAACAAGCAAGTTCCATTGTCAATGTCAGTCTGCCAAAAATGTGTGTACGTCAACGCAGCAGGAACAGCGACATTAGCCAAGAGCTTCTGGACTCCTGACCATGCCATCATTTAGTGATGAATTTGTCATTTATTTGTACCTATTTGTCAGAATTTGTACCGCTGTAGTTTATGATATTTTGCGAATTAACAGTTTCCTGCTGGCTTGACGTCAACGCAGCAGGAACAATTCTGTCCCGGGTAAACCGCTGCACATTTGATTAAACTAAGTTTGCCATCATTTAGTGCCTAATTTGTCATGTCTACCTACCATTTGTCATCAATTTTGGTTCAGTAGAAGCGAAGATATCGCGACAATTAGTTTTGGCATTGCAGACCGGAAGTAAGTGATCTCTTCCGGTACAAGTATTTTCACTTGATTAATCGTTAGCCGTAGCTTATTTCCAAAACTGTGACAGATCAATGGATTGTGCATACACTATTCTTTCGGGTTGTAATCAAGTCTTATCGATTACAACTGTATTTCTCCCAATATACAGTTTGTTAGCAAAACGGACGCCATTTTGTAGTTCGTATTCAAGAAAACTTCATTTACCTTGACGCTTGACATGGAAGGTTTTCAATCAATTAGCTGGTCAATAAGCATAAGGGTAATAATTTTGATATTAGCTTTTAACCAAAACGATGAAGAAACAATAATAATATTAACTCTTACTTCCTTTCCAAGAAATAATGACATTCTGTTAGATTACTTAGCTAATGCTTTAAACTTCACCTGTCGCACTCAAGACAAAATGTATGTATGTAGTGTAGGTAATTTGTGCATGGTATTACCAACTGGTCGGAAAAATGTGGACATAAAATTCCATTAATATCCGACTATTTTATCGGCTTTTTTACCCCCATTTTGCATGAAAAATTAAACAAGAATGGAAGTTTTGAAGTTTTAAAATGGATTATAAATTGTGGCAATGAATGTATAATATTCGGTGTGGTTTCGTTTGGAGCAGCGCCACCTAGCGCCTGCACTAGCATAAAATGAACTTGTTGATAGTTTTTTGGACATAAAACTCCATTAATATCCTACTATTTTATCGGCTTTTTCACCCCCATGTTGCATGAAAAATTCCTAAATAAACAAGAATGGAAGTTTTGAAGATTTTTGAGCTAATAAGTAGTCGCAGAGTTAACCAGCTCTGTCTACGAGATGGATGGTTGGATGGAGTTGGCGAAATTATAAGGTTAGGTTGCAACTGCAGAGTTAAATTATAAGGTTAATCAGCTGAATAACGTAACCGATTTCGATGAAACTCATATACCTACTTTTTATCACGTGAGTGAAGCCGCGGGCGCAAGCTTTTAAAGTATTTAGGTACCTAACTAAGTATTTTATCAGCCTTGTAATTACCATAGTAAAAACTTCGCTTAGTTTATGGTTAAAAGGTGCTGTGCGAATTGTCCACCAATAATTAAATTAATAACTTCCCTACCTACTACAAATAGAAAGAAATATAAAGAAATATAAGAAATATTTTAACTTTCACTATCATCATCATCATCATCAGCTTGTAGAAGTGCACTGCTGGACATAGGCCTCCCCCAAAGAGTTCCATGACGAACGCCTTGAGCCTTTTCCATCCACCAACTTCCCGCAACCTTCACAATGTCGTCGGTCGTGTCGCCATTCGAGAACCTTTACTCCCTAAAGGTTGTCGGTTCTGCGAGCTATTGGCCTGCCACTGCCACATCAACGCGCTAATTCTGAGAGGTATGTCGGTCACCTTGATTCTTCTTCGGATTTGCTACGGGACTACAGGTTTTAAAACTTTAATTATAACTTTAGTAATAAAATAACATAGATTTTAAAACCATTTATTTACAAAAATATTTATCTCTATAAATAGTATATATCACAGAATATATTATTGAAATAACTTCCAAAATAACTATTATATAGGTACTAAGTATTTATATATATATTTTAAATTATTGTATGTGCAATACTTGGTTATAAATATATATATCACAATCATTATAATTAAAAAATATTTGACTTCGTACGTATCACAACAATCATAGTAAGGCACTTATTTAGTATATTAATTGAGTTCTTAGATTTATTTCAATCGTCTCTTGTTATCTCTTACATCTAAGTACTTATTACTTCTTACAAGCGAATTACTAGCAGTTATCTACGTGATCAAATTAATAGTTGTCAAAAATCGTTCTTCTACGGATTTCCTACGCAACTACAGGTTTTAAAATTTTTATTATAACTTTAGTAATTAAATAACATTTTAAAAACCAATTATTACAAAAATATTTATCTCTTTAGTTAGTATCACAGAATATATTATTGAAATCGACCTCACCGATGAAACTCAATCGAGTTTCTTCCAAAAGAACTCACCCTAAGTATTTATTATTATTTTTAGATTTTTTTTTAATTACCTACTTAAAAGTATAGTATGGCAATACTTGGTTATCAATATATATATTTATATCACAATCATTATAATTAAAAAATATTTGACTTCGTATGTATCACAACAATCATAGTAAGGTACTTATTTATTATATTAATTGAGTTCTCAGATTTATCTCAATCGTCTCTTCACAATAATCACAGTAAGGCACTTATTTATTATATTAATTGAGTTCTTAGATTTATCTCAATACTTGTCATCTCTTATATCTAAGTACTTATTACTTCTTACAAGCGAATTACTAGCAGTGGTCTACGTGATCAAATTATTAGTTGTTAAAAGCTTGCCCAAATATCGGAGAGAACAAGTTGGAAGATTCTCTAACGTTAATCATACGATTTTGTGTAAATAATACAATGTGGCAATACTGTAGCATCCAGGGAATTATGTAGAGTCATATTAGTTTTGAGGTCATCGTAGCATTCCCATGTTTTACTCAGATGTCTAAAGCACATGGCTTTATAGTGTCCAATGGCGTTAGGTCCTCCACCAGTGAAATCAATGAGTGAAAGAATAGTAAATGTTTCACTGCTAATGGTAATTGTTTTTGGAATTTCACACAATTTAACGTTGTTAGTGGAATTTAATTCAAAGAATACGAAGTGCGATAACTGATAAACGTATGTGTTAAAACCGCTGCAAGATGCAGCTTTGCAAGGTCTTCTAGCATCATTTACTAAGACAGCATCTTGTAGCATTTGAATCCCATGGTTGTTTAGTAAAGTAATATTTAGCGGAAGCCAGCTGCATTTTACCACTTTTGATTCTTGGTTTTTTATGCAATTTGTGGTAGTGCACTTTAAAATGCGTTCTGCGCTATAATAAGGTAAGTAATCTATTACTTTCGTAACATTATTCGCACAATCAAGACTATCCTGATGCAGATCGTAAATTTTTAATAAAATTTCTGTCCTTTTTAAATAAATCTCAATCAAAGCAGACCTTCCTTTCATATTCTTTTCGCTTTTTTTTGCGTTAGTAACTTTTGCTTTGAATGTTACTATACTTTTTATGAGGTGAGCTATTTCATGATCAACGCGTGTGATGAATGATCTACTTTCTGGTCTGTCTTTGTATGCAATTGCAAGACTTTGAGCAACCGCATCGAATCCACATGTATTTGTTACCTTCGGAGAGACATTTCGAAGGTGCGTAGTCCCATTACGAAGAATTAATGGTTCTGTATTTTTATTTATGGTTCTTGGTTTGATTTTTTGAGTGAGGCCCCTCCAATTTTCAACTTTAATGGGATTTTCCTGAAATATGGAATTTTCATAGAATGAGGGGTCATTTTCATGATTCGTAATTTGTTCGTTATTTTCTTTTTCTCTTATATCACTATTACATAGTTTAATAGCACCCGAGATAAATGGTTCGTGCATCGCTATAAACTCATCTACTCTATACTTACAATCATTTGTTTTAAAAAACATTTTTTTGATGTTTTTGAAATAACTTTCAACATTTGAACTAGTGGGATGTTCATTTTTGCTTTCAAAAAATGGGTTCATAATGTTTCCCCACAACGGTAATCTTTTATATAATCTGTGCAGTAATTGTACTACTTTAGGGAAATAGTATAGGTTTTCCATATCTGTTCTGTGAATATCTAGGTATTGCTGATTGCGTTTATTAAACGATTCTATTATATCTTCGTCGTTCAGTGATTTGAAAACCTCACATATTTTTGTGGGCTTCTCATTGTTGCTATGGCTAATACACGAAAAATCTTGCAACGCCGAATTTCCTTTACTTATAAGATGTCGTACTCTTTTTAGTGACGTTTCACATTCTGTTTCACTACCATCTGATTCCAAGCATCCGCGGTATTTGCTATTTGCGATAGTATTAACGTCCTTAATTATTTCTAAGACATCCGTATACGAAGTGCATTGTTTAATTACTTGAACGCACTGAATGTAAAAAAGTTTTACCCTATAGTCGATGTTTTCAAATACTTCTTGGTTGTTTAAAGTTTTTATAAAGTGACTTGTGTCAAGCCTTACGTAGCATTTGGGTATTTTACAGCTTGGGTCTTTCAAGAGAGCAAAACATTGACTAATGTATTCACTTGTAGACTCAATTCCATTAAAAACCTTCACAGCTGCTCCTAGTATTGCAGCTGAGTCATCACTTACTACTTCATTCGGGGTTTTGCCATTTACAATCCATGATTTCAACCAATGCTCTATGTTAGCCATTGTGTGGGTTTCTGATATCATTTGGGCTAGTGGAACGCTGCTTTTAATAGTAGTGTCTGTCACGACAACATACAAGAATAGTGGTCCTTGTGATTGATTCGCTAATGCTGTGTATTCGTTAACTACAGGTTTCAAATCTTTTGTAAAAATCGATCCTGTAGCGTCTATAGATACCCTAACATATTTCATTTTCTGCTGGCAAGTTTTATAGTAAGTTTCTTGCTCATCAGTCCAGTAGTGTACGTAGAATGGGTACACCGACACATTTTTTATCAATTTGTCATGAGGTGGCGTAACTGCCATACAAGTCAATGATAGAATTGGGTTTGAATGTAGTCGGCTCGAGATATTGGATTCATGTTTGATTTGTCGTAATGTGCCGAGCTTTGGAAGAACGGATGGTTCTAAATCATTTTCGGTCATGATTTCATTTGCTAATTTGTATCTATAGGCTGATGCATAATCGTTCTTTAATATTCTTTTTAATTTTTCTCTTTTATGAACTCCTAATTTATTTTTTACATGTGTGTAATGTTTAACAGCTTTGTTAAACTGTGTGATTTTACAATTTACACTTATAAAATTTTCAGATTTGTATTCAGTTGTAATATTGATTATGGCTGGACACTGATTGCAATAGCCTTTAGATTTTGTTTCGAATTTATTTATGGCAAAATTATATTTAAAGCACCAAGTGCAACGTGATTTTATATGTTTCCATAAGTGTTCTTGTATTATGTTAGTCCATTTATTTTTTTGTAACCTAAGTCTGCTAGAATACGAACGTTGAGACGAGTTTTTATGGTCACGCTTATAATAATATTTTTTTGGCTGCATGTCTTGCCACTCTACCCTGTCAATTTCAAAAGTAAAATCTAAATCTTTTTGAAAATCCATATCGTCAGAAGCTACATTAACATCGTTTATTGGTAAAGTAGTCTGAAACTCTACAGATAATTGTGAAGTTGCTTCATATTCTGATGTTTGCGAACGATTGTCAATGTGCATTTGTTGTTATCTTGATGAAAAACACTTTCTTTGGAAGTGCGATTGACATCGGATGATGGTAACGAAGTTTGTAACTCTACAGATAAAATCTGTGAAGGTACCTCAGATTCTGATGAAATTTTTGAACGAGCTTCATTGTTGTATTTGTTGATGTCTTCAATTGCCCGTCGAAAAAAGTAACTATAGTGTCTATTTATACTAAATTGTATTGCTCTTATAGTCATTTTATAATCAAGTAAACCTTCAATTTTTTTGTATACTGCGTCGCTGACTGGTGGCACTCCTTTTATAAAAACTTCTTTGAATTTTGAGTACACATTTCTTTGGTCAATCAGTGGTACCGAAGGTTTTCTTCCCTTGATCATCTTTTTCATAGGTATATCTCGGTGTTTGGTACAGCGTTTGCTCTCTGAAAGTAATTTAACGAATTATAAACAAACGTTTAAGTGGTCTAAATATACCCATTATACCATTCCAGTTATTGGGATTAAAAGTTTGGTAAGATATTCTTGTAAAGCTTACCTATTATTCATTAGCCGTGTACTGACTGGGCGAGCAGCCTCGCGAGGCTACCGCGCGAAGCAAATAGCCACTCAGTCAGGATGTGCCCTGCTCGAGGCTAACCTTTGCGACGCCGACGCCTCGCCAGTGCGTGCGGCGGCGCCGGCGGCCCGAAATGAGCGATATCGGTTTTTCTTACTGCTCAATCGCACCTCAGTAGAGCAGGTACCTACCCCTTATTGCTTGCTTGTCGTGTCACTGACTCTTTCTTGGTCATCCTGTATTAGGTCAGTGACCAGGTTGAGGTATAGTGGCCCTGAAAAGACCCCTTATTAACTAACTAATTCGAGAGCTTCAGTACCTATAGTTACGTACCTAATTGTTTTTCATGGTATTAGATCGAAAGGGCTCTTGGTGCCATACCAGGAGACTTCAGAGATTTCTCTTGGGTATGCATGTTAGGTCTGTATGTTGGGTATCCTTATGGACAGCCGTCTTCTGTGAAGGACGTGTATCGGACTGGTAACTGAAAGCTGAAACTGTTAAAGAGAATTATTATTTTTATTTTATAGTGATAACCCACACTAAAGGAATACCTACTCTAAATATTCTAAAGGAATATGACTTTTTATAATTTCCGAAAAATGTTCGAGTCAGACGAGATTTGAACCCGCAACCGGATGCGCAACTAAACTTCCGAGTCACTTCCCGTTTGTGTGAAAATATTTGCTAAAGATTCTTTGTCGAAGAGAAATGTGAAAACAAACAATTTAATTTGGGGCATCGTTATTGTAACCAATAATAAAGATGTTTTTTAGCCTCCACGGACTGCAATAAATGAGTAACCACTTCCTAGCCTTTAATTTTAAGGCAACTAGATCTGTACCTGGGCAGTGATCTTTTTCAAATTAGCCGAAAAGACCAGTAGGTAACTAGCTTTTTTAGCTTAGCTCTTACCTAACTATGTACATCTTGCCGCCAGACTCGGTTCCCAGATCAGAATAGGTAAAGCAAGATCAAGTATGAACTTGCTTTACCTATTCTGAAATCCAACGTAGATTTCATGTGACATTGTTATTAACATCAAATCGCTATTAATAGGTACCTATTAATCAAATATATTCTCTAGGACTCACCTTTCATCTCCTTAGATCGAAAAGTAACGTTTTTTTCACTTTAGAAACTCACTCCTTCACTATGTCACTTCACCCGCAGTCAGTGATGCCAGCACGTGAACCCAAAAAGGCCAAATCCCCATTTTGCAGCGGCCGATTAAGGCTACTTAAAAAAAAATAACTTTGCTAATTTTTACGTTAATCATTTCACGTAATGGCTCAAAATATTGATGCCACCACATTTTTCATACTTTTTCTTAACCCTAGATCACTAACCATTCGTCAAAATGACGACGCGTACCTTGCGCATTTAGTGTTTCGGTAAGATCCAGACCCCCGTCACCCCTCCCATTTCTAATAACTTCCTAAATAGCATAACTAGTGACCCACAATCACTTATTGCGGATGCAGGCTTCTTGGATCGGAAAATATCGAATGACCATCGTAAAATTTACGAATTATTTTGAATTATTACTATGAGAACATATTATTTTTATGTTATTATAAGATGTAATAATATCTGTAATTTTTTATTTTACTGATCGATTTCAATGTTATGGTATTTTTTGGTATTTATTTGAGCCATTAGCAAATTTTTCTGTAAAGGAACTACATAAACCGTACCATGGGTCGAATCGGTATATAATCATGTTTATTTGGTTCACTTCGGTTTCTCTGGCCACTGAACTGTTGGAACCGCCATATAAACTCAAAACCGTTCGACACAATGTGTGTTTGAAAATAAAAGGACCAACTGTAACAAATTTTTAGCAAGTTTTCAAATGCGAACTCCTCCACTCAAACAAAAGTCCCTCCACTTTTGAATCAGGCCACTGGTATTCTCTTATAAAACAGAGAACTTATTATTAGGGGCAAATTATATTTAAAGGCCGGCGGATGTAAATGTCAAAACGGCTGAAAATCAGCCCCCATGGGCCGATCTGGCAACATTGCTAGATCGCAATAAATTCCAGCGGAAAAAAACTATCAACAAGTTCATTTTATGCTAGTGCAGGCGCTAGGTGGCGCTGCTCCAAACGAAACCACACCGAATATTATACATTCATTGCCACAATTTATAATCCATTTTAAAACTTCAAAACTTCCATTCTTGTTTAATTTTTCATGCAAAATGGGGGTAAAAAAGCCGATAAAATAGTCGGATATTAATGGAATTTTATGTCCACATTTTTCCGACCAGTTGGTAATACCATGCACAAATTACCTACACTACATACATACATTTTGTCTTGAGTGCGACAGGTGAAGTTTAAAGCATTAGCTAAGTAATCTAACAGAATGTCATTATTTCTTGGAAAGGAAGTAAGAGTTAATATTATTATTGTTTCTTCATCGTTTTGGTTAAAAGCTAATATCAAAATTATTACCCTTATGCTTATTGACCAGCTAATTGATTGAAAACCTTCCATGTCAAGCGTCAAGGTAAATGAAGTTTTCTTGAATACGAACTACAAAATGGCGTCCGTTTTGCTAACAAACTGTATATTGGGAGAAATACAGTTGTAATCGATAAGACTTGATTACAACCCGAAAGAATAGTGTATGCACAATCCATTGATCTGTCACAGTTTTGGAAATAAGCTACGGCTAACGATTAATCAAGTGAAAATACTTGTACCGGAAGAGATCACTTACTTCCGGTCTGCAATGCCAAAACTAATTGTCGCGATATCTTCGCTTCTACTGAACCAAAATTGATGACAAATGGTAGGTAGACATGACAAATTAGGCACTAAATGATGGCAAACTTAGTTTAATCAAATGTGCAGCGGTTTACCCGGGACAGAATTGTTCCTGCTGCGTTGACGTCAAGCCAGCAGGAAACTGTTAATTCGCAAAATATCATAAACTACAGCGGTACAAATTCTGACAAATAGGTACAAATAAATGACAAATTCATCACTAAATGATGGCATGGTCAGGAGTCCAGAAGCTCTTGGCTAATGTCGCTGTTCCTGCTGCGTTGACGTACACAAAAATGTTGCTGTCCCATAATTGATGAGGCCAATCATACTCTGCCTTCTGCGCTAGAGGTCGCGGGTTCGATCCCCGCACTGATCAAACATTTGTGTGATGAACACAGATGTTTTTTCTGTGTCTGGGTGTTAAATATATATCTAATATGTATATCAGTCTCTGGTACCCATAGTACAGGCTGGCTATGCCTAGTTTGGGATCAGTTGACCGTGTGTGATAGATATGTCCGGAATATTTATTTATTATTATTATTTGTTTTGACGGTGGGTAGACAGAAAGGTGTTTTGGCACACTACGGTTTCTAACATTCTCTCTCGTTTAATCAATAATGACACTGATGCGTTAGCATCCTAGGTTTGCGCGTAGCGGCTCTATAATGTATGGGTCTGTGATCGATCACCCTGATATATTGAACTTATTCCAATGATTGCTTAGAATACCTGATTATCAGATTCAAAGGAGATGCACTTAAAAACACTGATAAAAAGCATAATAAAAATAAATCCAGTGTATCTAAAATATAGTTTTATGTAAATCCACAGATAACATAATACTATACTGTAAATCAAACCAAATATTGGTTATCAATTTACCTTTATTTAAACATCAATTTACAAACATACTAAATTAATATTGTGTACATACAATTTGTACAATATCTAAAGTAAAAATAAGGCAAATTGTTAATACTCATACCTACTAATATACTTAGCTAAATAATGTGATAGCATTTTATGCGATCTCAAATTAGACTAGTAGTCAACAATAAAATACATTTTTTGATTTTAGGTATACAATGATTTACGCCTTGACACTGGTGTTTTTAAATAACTTACAGTTAAATTACATGCTATCAAAATGTTATATACAATGAATAAAAATTAAATATTAATCTCTATGTTAAGGCCACTCTATAAATTATTTACTTATTGTATATCGTTTATTTTAAAGCACCAAATGTGTAATGGCACTCACAGAGGATCTTTCGTTATGTTTATGTAGAAAAAAAATACAATAATATAAAATATTATTAACAATTAAAAGCTCATTATCTTTCGCATTGTATCTTAAAACTACAGCAGGTGATGTAGAAATTGCTGGAAGCATTTTTTGTAACATTTCGAAATCATATCTGTACCAGATCTACGAAGAGCACTATGTAGATTAATTAAAAATACATTGATTTCATACAGCATTTAAAAAAAAAGGTATTAAAAAACGTTCAAAATTTTCGCAAGAAGTTTGTACAAAATTGTGTGTAATTCTATATTCTATTACATTTTCCACTAACTGCCACATGATGCAACTCAGGGCACATTATGTGGAGCATTATTCTTACAAAGAAAATTTGAGGTGGGTGAAGTTTTACTACTTCAAAACTGTACTGTAATTATTTTAAGACTGTACTCTTAAATTACAATAATTAGTCATTGGTGCCATTGACAAAACAGGCTAGAAATATTATAATTACATTATTATTTAGGTATGTCGCAAGCCAAAGTCATAATTAGGCAGTTAATAATAAAAGTCCTGTTCCATATTGGAAAAGGTGTTTTGCAGTTTCGAATGTATTAAGATTTTAGAGATTTTAAGTCTAAAAATTTTCGACTCAGGCGGGTATCGAAAAGATTCGGGGATCGGCGAACCACTACTGCGCCACCGAGTCAATTCCTAGTCCAGTTGAAATACCTACTTTTATTTTTAGAATGTTTTGGCCTCATCTACAAATAAATGTAAGTTGTAAGACTGTGGTGGACTATCAGTTATAGCTTCTTTGAGGTCCTTTTTACCGACGACAGATTTCGGTGACATAGGCCTAGGACAATTTCTAAAATTACAGATCGACCGATTTATCTTGACAAACTTGAAGTTAGTAGGGTATACAGTGGCTATTTTTGTTCCTAAAAGATCTTATTGCGCATCCAGCTAACTTCACTTTAGCCTAGATCCTTCGACCGAACTCTCTCTGTACATAACTGAAGAACTAATTGGTGTCGCGTTGCTTCAGGCATACCATATAAACAAAACATACATTAGATACTCTACGTCCAACCACCAGTGAGTTTATGGAACATCTCCTGGTCCAAGGTTTGGTTGGCGTCTTTGGATCGCATTGAGAGGAAGATGTAGCCGCCGATGAATTCGTGGACCACTTTGCAGTCGGCTGATTGCACGGAGAAGATTATGTTGCCCTCCTCGAATTGGACCATCATGTGTTTGATCTCCCAGTTCACGTTCCAAGCCTGGAATAAAAACAATAACATATTAATGTATCGGGATTCCAGGCGGAATAGGACGAATGCAATCCGTATGCTATAGTAGACCTCGGCGGTGCTATTGTGTAAGCTGAATAGCAATGAAGTTCGTAACTTTAGTCGTAGTAGCAATGTTTTTTTTTATAATATCCCTAAAATTCGGGATTTAAACCCGCAACCTTCCCCTAGATACGGTGATGCTCTAACCAACTGAGCTACGGAGACACTTCCAGTCAGAGAGTTCTGAATCTTTAGGACATTCCAACGGCTCAAAGTGCCACAGAAGAAACAATATTGTTTTCAATTAAAGACTATTGTTTTCAATCTGTTCAAAGTCTAAAAATAAAATAGAAGTCTTAGCAATATCCAAAACGTTTCAAACATGACAAGAGAAAACTTCACGATTATAACTCCTTCCTTTACATGTTTTCATTTGCAAATAAATTATGTAGTCTACAGACCTTCATAGTACTAAACCGCCATGTCTTGATATGATCACCAGTGTTAGGATCGAGCCTCATAATCCTGTTGTTCGCTATGCTGATGATCTCGTCTTTCCTGTGTCCCATAAACCTGACTACGAACAAAGTCTGCCCGTAGTCGGGTAGGTTCTGCCAAGTCTTGATGTACTGGAGTTTCGCTTCTAGGAGCGGCAGGTCTTTCACGTTGGCGTGGCTTTCGAGCACTCGCTGCGTGAACTGTCAAAGAGATTTGGAATAAAAATAAGTAACAGTTTTAGGTCCATTTGCGACTTTTACGAAAGTGACATAGTTCCTCTCATATATTTCTTTTAAATTCAAGAGAAGAGAAACTAGAGCAGTTTCGTAAGAGACTTGAGCAGCTTTTTGAGTTTTTCAACACACCCTTAACTTTATTTTTTTTCACAGTAGTATGTGGCCTTAGTATTCGATATTTCAACTAGCCTATCTATAACTCAAGCAATTTCTGAGAAATAGAGCTTTCAACACGGACAGACAAACGGAAACCAAAGTGATCCTTCAATCCTTTCTAAGGGTGTCGTCTTTTCCAAAGGTATGGGACACTTTAATTCCAGTTTTTATTTATAGGCCTTTTTTTTCTATTTAGGGGCTATCCATTGCTGGATAAAGGCCTCCTCCATCTCGTGCCGTCCTCCTCTGTCTCTTGCCCTTTGTGTCCATATTTTTCCAGCCACTGATTCAATGTCGTCTCTCCAACGACAGCCAGTCCGTCGCAAAAATGGGTAGCCCCATAAAAATGTAACATACAAATGAAATTTGAAAATAAATAATGAAAATGAAATTTTATAATAGGTCTACATACATATTTATGTGATTTTATGCAAAATTTAAAATGAAATTAATGTTGTAATAATGTGTGAGACCACTCTGTTAATTAGTCCCGCGTTAAATTTTAATTTAATTTTATTTGAATTTTATGTTTCGATTTGCCTACTAACCATTTACTGTATTTTATTGTGTTACTAACCCCATATGGATCTATGTTGTCCGAAATAAAAAGATTTTATTTATTTATTTAATAAAATTTAATGACTGGCCTCATAGCTCAGTTGGTAGTAACTCTGCCTTCTGCGCTAGAGGGCGCGGGTTCGATTCCCGCACTGGACAAACATTTGTGACTAACACAGATGTTTGTTCTGTGTCTGGGTGTTAAATATATATGTATTATGTATATCAGTCTCTGGTACCCATAGTACAGACTATGCCTAGTTTGGGATCAGTTGACCGTGTGAATATGTCCGGAATATTTATTTATTTAATTTTATTTGAATTTTATGTTTCGATTTGCCTACTAACCATTTACTGTATTTTATTGTGTTACTAACCCCATATGGATCTATGTTGTCCGAAATAAAAAGATTTTATTTATTTATTTAATAAAATTTAATGACTGGCCTCATAGCTCAGTTGGTAGTAACTCTGCCTTCTGCGCTAGAGGGCGCGGGTTCGATTCCCGCACTGGACAAACATTTGTGACTAACACAGATGTTTGTTCTGTGTCTGGGTGTTAAATATATATGTATTATGTATATCAGTCTCTGGTACCCATAGTACAGACTATGCCTAGTTTGGGATCAGTTGACCGTGTGAATATGTCCGGAATATTTATTTATTTAATTTTATTTGAATTTTATGTTTCGATTTGCCTACTAACCATTTACTGTATTTTATTGTGTTACTAACCCCATATGGATCTATGTTGTCCGAAATAAAAAGATTTTATTTATTTATTTAATAAAATTTAATGACTGGCCTCATAGCTCAGTTGGTAGTAACTCTGCCTTCTGCGCTAGAGGGCGCGGGTTCGATTCCCGCACTGGACAAACATTTGTGACTAACACAGATGTTTGTTCTGTGTCTGGGTGTTAAATATATATGTATTATGTATATCAGTCTCTGCTACCCATAGTACAGGCTATGCCTAGTTTGGGATCAGTTGACCGTGTGAATATGTCCGGAATATTTATTTATTTAATTTTATTTGAATTTTATGTTTCGATTTGCCTACTAACCATTTACTGTATTTTATTGTGTTACTAACCCCATATGGATCTATGTTGTCCGAAATAAAAAGATTTTATTTATTTATTTAATAATATGTAATTAGTATTGTACCCAACTGGGGAATAAATGGCTTTATAATTTATAGATTTATAGGCTCTAGTTACCTTGCTTTTGAGCTTCTTGAGGAACCTCGGCGCGAGGTAATGCTGCGGCGAGAGGTGGTCGAGGTGCGGCACGGTGTGGCCGGACGAGTGCTGCGGCTTCTGCAGCGCGAGCAGCGCCCGCACCGCGCCCGCCTCCGTCTGGAAGGCCGCGTCCGCGAGCGAGCGGCCGCGCGACCCGAGCCGGCACGCGGACACCCAGTCCGCGTACTGGTCCTCCTGCAAAAATTAATTATAATAATAATAATACAAGGTGATTCATAACTACTCCTCAGTTGTTATCGCCATATTCTGCACATAGGTAAGTAGGTAACTCAAACCTTCGCAACTTTGCTAAATTAATCACCGCTCCAGGCTTTTAGAAGCCTGGAAGAGCTGTCTAGACAGTTCTATACCTCCTTGGTAATTCCCCGCATTTATCCCCCACAGTGTTAGCGCTAAAAGTTTCCCCTAAGCTCTTGGCGCTTCCATCAGTGGTAAGGCATTTATGCTGAGCCGAGACCTTTTTGCTGCTGTGGCGCACAATAACATTTCACGTGTTCTTTTTTATAAGTTTTTGTGTGCTACCTCTCTGTCTTTTTTTCATTTTTTCGCTCTCTGTGTCTTGCTTTTATTGTGATGTGTATTGTGTGCCAAGTTTGTGAATAAATGTTTGTCTATGTCTATATGACTATAAATAATACTAGCGAAAAAAAACATATTTTTTTTCCCTTTTTTCTCAAACATTCTCAAACTAGCTGTTTTTGGTATTTTTATCATCTCTTAAACTAATAATTAAACGTACAAGAAGTTCTGAATCGAGATTTCTACCTAAAACAGCTGATTCATTGAGTTTGACCTGATTTGACCCCAAAACAGCATACTGCATTATGTATATCAGTATCAGTCTCTGGTACCCATAGTACAGGCTATGCCTAGTTTGGGATCAGTTGACCGTGTGTAATATGTCCGGAATATTTATTTATTTGTTTATTTAATAAAGGTTGCTGGGAACCATCGGGTTAAGGCCGCACCAGATCGGTCTCTCTTTAAATCTAAAGGGGAGGCCTATGTTCAGCAATGGACGTCCCACAGCTGGATTTATGATGATGAGATATAAATACACGTACGTTCTCGCATTTGAGCCACATCTCGTGCATGGCGTCTTCAGCCGGCACCTCCAGCTTGATGCTGTACCGTCCTGATGCGGGGTGCGCGTCTGGAGTCACCTGGAACACACCCAAAGATAATTAAGCCGTGTTCAAACGGCGTGCTATAACTGTCATTAAAAATGTATTTTAGAATGAGTCCTATGACAACTGAATTAAGTCCATTTTGAGTTTCACTTTTAGGGGCTTGCGATATCGCTGAGCTCTGAGCTTCGTTTATTATACCCAAAACTAACTTGAGTTAGCGCGATAATTTTGAAATTTTAAACGTATTTGAGATGATAGCGATGATAGAACATGGCTTCAGACTTGTGTATTATAATATGAACTAGGTCTAGTACCTAGTTCATATTATATTATAGATCTTCATATTAGAATATTCCTAGAACGCGTACCATTCTAGTAACGTAGTAAATTTTAAATCGTAATGACATTTATTTATTTATTTGTTGAAAGTGCACAAACATTATGTATATTACCAATTACATAAAATATCTTCATAAAAACAGGGTCTGATATACATAAAAATAAAAGTGTACACTATAGCATTCTCAAAAAAAATTCTTAAAATAAACATAAACTTAAATAGTGCTCAATGAAAGAAAAACAAAAAAATAAAACTAAAAGACATCAAAAAATGCTAATTTAACTTTGTTTTTATGTTATACGTAGGCAAACAGTAGCGGTCATAATTTACCTCAGCCCCCCTGAGCTCCACGGAGTAGGAAGGAGCTTCGCCCCTGGAGGCGGCATCTTGTGAGGAATGGATCCGCAGGACTCCATCGCGGCACGAGATCCACGCCTTCTTGTACGACTTTAGCGTTAAACGTTTTGGTCTGCAAAAACATTACAAATTAAAGCATTTCTGCTACTTTTCATCCACTGTACCGCTTTTTTTTTCTGTACGTAGCGAACGTAGCCGCTTGTTTACGCTAGCAATATCAAATGTTACATCAAATAATGTCTCTGTCTGTCTTTTATGTTAGGTATACGGAGGCAATCAGGCTTACGGCCCACCTGATGGTAAGTGGTTACCGTCGCCTATTGACATCAGCAACACCTAGAGCATTGCTAATGCGTTGCCTGCCGAACCCCTCCCCCCCTAAAGAGCTCTGGCAACCTTACTCACCGCAGGAACACAACACTATTTGAAACAAATAATGTTATTTGGCTGCGATCTTCTGTAAGGCGGAGGTACCTCTCCAGGCGGGCTGCTCCAATTTAGAGCGAGAAAATCTCGCTGTGCCCTACCTCTCGTAAAAAAGTCTGTCTGTCTGTCTGCTTGTAACTTAATGCGAAAGTAGCTCGTGTCTTTCCATCAGATGAAATTTAGTATGGAGATAGCCTTAACCCTGAAGAGATAGTAGAGATAGGTAACCTTTAGTTTGGGTACCGCGCGAGCGAAGCCGCGGTCAGTCACTAGTTATCACATAAATATTATAAGAACATAAAATAAATATGTCTAATCCATGACACATAAGTACAATAGGTACTTTTTTATTTATTACTATACATAAATGAATAATACTACATAATGCGAAGTACAATACACCATGGTAGTAAAATACACAAAGGAGTGAGTGGGTGGTGAATTTATTGCTTATATGTACTCATAAATTGATATGAAAATGCTTAACAGTTTGATTTAAAACTTTTAAAGCATAAATTTCCCCCGCACCATGAACTTAGCGATTTTGTTACGGTCTCTAGGTTCAAATTCGAGCAAAATAATTACACAAATTTGAACCTTGAGGCTTAACCTGTTACCTTAAGTCACGGTTTTAACAAAATCATAGGTAGGTAGGTAGAGGGATGTTTTTTATCGCTATACAAGGTGATTTTATAATATATATCCTATCCCGAAAGGGAATTCTTTTTTTCTTTTTCTTTCTATGAACTATTTCTGTGAGCACAAAAACAAAAATTATCAGTAAAAAAGTCTCGTTTTTTCCTGTACTTACCAAATAGTTTTTGGTATTTTTATCAACTTTTTTACTAATTATTGAACTTAGAGAAGTTCAACATCAAAATCGATATCTAAAACATCTGAATAATAGAGTTTGAACTGATTTGACCCTAGAACAGCTGATTTTAGCATTATGTTTTTCAATGAAAAATGTCTTTCCAAAAGTCGTAGAACAAAATTGATTACCAATTGGGTGAATAATAAGCCCCTTTCGGAATAGTAAACATATTATGAATCAACCGGTATATGGTACCAATTTCGACCACAAATAGGAGTTAATTTAGGAGGATACTATTATTAAGTAGGAGTCTAAAAATAAATACTATAGGTAAGTGTTTCTTGCTGTAAAACTACATCTAACATAAATTGCAGGGATCATTTGTAAACTAATTGTTAAATATAAATTTGCAGGGTAAATGAGATGGTCTTACGCAATATAGCAGATTTCGTTGGTACATTTGCTGATCGCCAACCGGATGATAGAAGAAAAATACTGTTAATATATATATCACTAAATATAATTAAAAATGTATATAATATAAAATATATAGCCAATAAAATCGGCCATGCTTGAAAACTTTATACTATTTTGATTGGCAAATATTTGACATTTGGGTCATTCCATGTCAAACGTAGCACTTGTTACACACACTATATTAGAATTTAGGAAATCCGGTGAAGAATATTTGAAATTAAGATCGATTTTAAGGAACTGTGGTGTAAGGGGTGGTTGGGCAACCATAAAATATGCTTTCTTTTAAAAACATTGTTCAAAAACAACGTACGACCTGTAATACTGGTTACATGGAATGACCCATTTGCTATAGTATCGTTAGGTTAACGCTATATTGGATTATTCTTGCTCAGGCCAGTTATTTTCGGAAACGTTTGACAAAATCTCATGGTAGAGATGACGTCATACATCGAATACTCTTCACCGTGCATGGTTATCACAAGTTTTCGCCTGAGCTGTGACGTCATCTCTACCATGAGATTTTGTCAAACGTTTCCGAGCATAAGACTGTAGTATGTTACGTTTCGGAATAATTACCTGAGGTACTTCAAGTATCCGGCCAGTTCGGGCACGTGGGTGATATCGGGCCTGGCCGGCGGTCCCCCCTCCAACTGCACCTGCAGCGCGGACAGTGCCGCGTCGATCTCGTCCTCGGGCGCCATGGCGGAGGTGTTGGCGCCGGAGCCGTCAGCCGCGTCGAGGCTGCCGCCTGCTAGGGTCTGCAGCTCTATTTGCAGCTGAAGAGAAATTTTGAATAAAAAAAAATGCTCAATGCTTTTTCGCCAAGCATGACAGACGACCTCTCAGATCCTTGAAGATGTCTAGAGGGGTTAGTCAGAGGTAGTACGTCGAAATAATTTGGACGATGTTGTTTATAAGAACACTTACTCGTTAAAAACAAAATTACCGTTGGTTTTGTTTTTCTACAAAATGGACCTCATGTCTCCTAAGAAAAAAAACCTTTTAACTATAGCATTTGTACCTTACCTGCTATTGCCCCATTATTTAGCCTGCATGGAACTTGAGTTTTTGTAAAATAATAATTCATGGTCATGTGTATGAATTTGCCGACACCATTGGAGTTATGGTAAGATAATGATCACATCAACGGTAATGGTCCAAAAAAGTCCGGCGAGCTAAGTCTCACCTGTAGTGCAGCAAACAGCAGCATCTCCTCCTCAGTACAATGCACTTCCTGGTTGAGGATCTGCCAGCGAGCCTGCTGGTACAACTGGTTCAGACGTGATGCGTCCTGCGCGCGCGGAGTCAGGTCGAAGAATGAGTAGAACTTGAAGCGGAGCTGGAGCGTGTCCCATTCGCGGACGTACTGCTCCATGATGGAGAGGGAGGAGTCCAGCCAGCTGTGGACCAATCGGATATCAGAGACATGACGTGATATGTAGAGCTATCTCAAAACCATCTGTACTATATTGTAGATAAAAATAAGAAGAACATAAAGATAGGGGAGTAGCTTAACCAGCAGGACTAATGAGAGATCAGACTAATGAGGATAGTTCACCATCATCGGACACAAATTATTTCAGTAACATCATAACCAAAACTTACCCAACATTCATCCGAGCGCGTTCCATCAGCGATTTAGGAGTAAGTAGCGACTCCTTCGATTGGCTGTCCAGCTGTAGTGGAGTTTCAGCCAATGAGAGCTCGGCTAAGGAGTCCAATGCGTCCATGGAGACGGCCCGAGGTGGCGTACCGCAGTATCCACCATCGCTGGAACCGTCGCTCTGTGTGCTGTAGATCTGGTTTCCGTATCGGCGAAGTGTGCCGTTCTAAAAGAGTAAACGCCATTTTTTTTAAACGTTATGGGTATGTCGATAAAGTGCGTGGGTGTCGGAGCGTAATTGTCAATGAAGATCGGCCATTCAAGGTTTCCGTCAGCGTCGTATTCGCGCCACTTTAGACAGGATCTGTCCAGGACAGTTTTAATTCTAGTTTTGCCCGCATTAAGCTGTGTGCAAGCCACACAAGATCAGTCGCTCTGGACACCTATAGGGGAGGCCTAAGTTCCGCATTCCTACGACTGAAATTATGATGATGATGAATATATATATTATACATGATGGAATAGCATAGACTACAATAACAGTTGGTTGGATAAACTGATGCCGATTAACTTTCCGACTCAGTTAATATAAGTAATCCCTACAGAAACATCCATGGCTGCATTTTGGTATTTGTTGCTGAAATCCATCTCTCAATACCTGCACTTGCAAGAACGCATTTCATTTCAAATATTTACACTAGCCTAGCCTAGTAACGGAACACTAAACAGGCGTGATTTCAATCATAATAGCAACTGGAGGCGAACGCTCTTGCTATAAACACAGGATGCAAGCAAACTCTATTTTAGTAAATCTAAGAAGTTTTCGCTGATGCTATTATGTAAACAATTCACTTATTATTGACCTGGGGCATGCACTGAAAACTGCACAGAAAACAAATCTAGGGTGGGTCCCTTCATGTTCTGATTTTGGCAGGCCTTTTTGAAGTGCCTACAGATGCTAAGCAACAAGACAACTGCTTCATTCATCAAGGCTCCAGCCTCACACGAAGTTACTTATGATGTTACCGTTCCATAGAAATTGCCCTGAGTATATGAAAATCTTGCTTGTAAAAAGTCACAGAACATTTAGAGTGAGGCACTTGCCTGTTGTGAAGCCACAGGAGTAGCAGACAGCGACCTGGGTGGTGGTGGGGTAGCCGGACATCCATTCGACCTGTCCAAGCTATTCGACGATCCTCTAGTAGCGCCTATGAACGTGTTCGTATCCGGACCCTGGTTTGACTTAATCCGTTTGGCTTCCTTCAAATTCTGGTAGTTTTGTTTGAGGTGCGACTGCTCCAGTGGGTAGCATAGTGATAGCTCTTCGGGGTGTCTGATACCTGATGAAAAAAATGCAATGGTGACGGGGCAAATAATCTACCGCGTAAGATGAATCTTTATGACATGATGTCAATTTCGTTTGACTATTAGATGATTCATTGAATAAAATGTCGAAGAAGTTCGAAAAGACACTTCATTTTACGAGACATAAAAGTTGGATGAACTGCCAATAAAACTGATATGAGTAGGAGTATTAAGCATTCAGATTCCTTCACAATAATTAAGTCGTAAAGATACCATAAATGATAAGGTATTGGGAATAGTGCCGACTAGATTGATATAGGCCTCAACCACGACTCGCGTCATGAAAGACTACATCATAACGAGTCCAGTAGAATAAAGAGTTAAATTGACCATCAATATAGACATCATTACTTTATTAGTCGGTCCACTGGTCGCACATCATGATGCCCAACTTCTACTTACCAAGGCTTTTGCAAAGCTGAATCACAGCGCCGAATGTGTCAATGGAGAAGTCGATCTTGCAGTCTATGAACCTCAGATCCGGGAGCTGAATCCTCAACGGTTTGTGCATTGGGGTGAAGTGTAGCGCCGCGTCTGCGTGGACACCGTACTGGTCGAGGGTGTGCTTGGGACGGGAGAGCCATTTGTTGCGGGTCGGCCACCAGAGTGCGTGATCTGACCAGTCCTTTTTGAACTCTGGAAGAGAAATAAGTCTAATAAGCTTAATGGTAGCATGTAGTAAACCACCCCAAAGTCCTACTCCGTTTGAAACAGCCGGCTCGGTTGAGCAGGGGTTTGTTTATCAGGGGTATATGCACAAAAACTCTACACAGCGGGAATTCATGCATTTCTAAACAACCCAACTTAGAATTTGAATTGGTATAGTAGGTAAGTTAGTTCATAATAATGGAGGACGGTATTCGAATCATTTTTGTTGGTTATTTGAATAAGTCTTTGAAGAGTTAGTTATTTAAACCATAAACTTTATAGGTAATTGTATGCGCAAGGTGGGCACCCTAAAATTACTTAAAAACAATACCGCTACGGATCAACAAATTCAGCGACATTTACAACAGAACGCCCGTTGATTGAAATAGATACCAACGGATCTTTTGTTGAAAAAAAAAGTAATCCGTGAGTTGTTTAGCATAGACCCACCCTCCACGTCACGCCGTTGTGATCACGTCATGCGCTCGCCATTAGAGGTAGGAAAGTGGAAAAAGTCATCTTTCAACCGGTTGGCGTGACGAGTTGCCGGCGTAAAAAATAAAGCTATCAAAATTGTGATGTTACTGGTAGCACGCGATTACATTGGATGAGCTACTACCGAAAAAGGCTTATTCTATCAAAGGAAAGAAAGAATATTAACGAAAAAAAATTGCAAATATTTTAATTAAAAAAAATCTCTAAATAAGCTTAACTTTTTCAAATTAGCTGTTTTGGTCTTTTACTATCTTACTTAATAAAAATTATTAAAAGTACCTTCGAGAACGTTAACATCAAGAATGCTAACTAAAACCGCTGAATAATTGAGGTTGAACTGATTCGACCAATTAAAAGTTTTTGCAGGGTTTAAAAGTAGTAGAAAAAAATCTTTATGGCCTATTGGTTATTGATTCCCCTTTCGGGATAACATTCATATTATAAATCACCTTGTATTACCAATGTGAAACAATAAAGAATATGATATTCGACCGCGTTTGTGCTCCTCGTGGTTTGAAAAGTCAGTGTGCGAGAAAGGCCGTGTACTAGTGTCTACTGTTGTTATATCAAGTAATTGCTCTAGGGCCTAAATCCTGAAACGAATATGACGCAGATTTTTTATTTGTTATCAGTAAGCTCTACATCCATTATGCTATTTCATGAAATCATCTTTCGTTGCCTTTGGGAACTTGTCTAGTTTGGTTTTGAGGAGTATATAGAACAGATCTATGCAGGGAATCTCCAGAGACCAAGGTACAGTGGCCATCCAAGTCGTGATCATTTGTTTTGCTCCCGTAGCGTGAGTCACGGTGTAGCTAGTTTGAAGTGAGCTACTTGGAAGAAACTGTAACATCTAATTACTATGACTCACTAGTAGGTAGAGGTACCTCATAGAAAAACACGTTTATTGTTAAGCCAGCAAGAGTTCAACGTGATTAAATAGTCGTTGATGATTAATAAGAACGGTCATCAATGAATGAGTATTTTCTGTACGGTTTTCCTGTTTTTTTTTTCAAAGAATTTTGTTGTTCTAGGTAATTGTGGTGGTTGGAGAGGAATTCCTTCAAAAGGCCAATAAATTAACAATACAATACGTAAGTACCTAGGACATTACACTAAAAATCATCTCGTTGTTCATATTTATAGAACGCTCAGCTTCTACTTCTGGTCCTAAACTATCCCTCTTAGTTATAATCAGTTACTAACTTTATCAGCTCGATAACTCACGCCCTCTCCTTTCTAACAGTAACAACAAAAGCAAGAGGCGGACATACTTTTATTAAATATTATAGTCACGTGGATCCAATGCGCCCGGTTCTTGAGTGAGACGCATACAGAAGTACCAACAGTACCTACACAAGATAACGCTGACACGTAGAGCATACGATACACAAAACAAACAAAACGCAACTCAGCAGCTTTCACAATAATAAAAACAGATCCGACCACCAACATTTGGTAGAGACAAAGTAGAGTGTTGAACTTTACACTCATCACGTCACCCACGGATCAGTCACCTAAGTTAGGAGGGCAATAAAATATTCTTAAAAGTGAGCGTGTGGTTGACCTTACGATATTAAGAATAGTAAAACACCCTATGACACAGCCCTAAAAAGAAAATATTACAATCTATATTTTTAATCAACTATTAAATATTCAAGAGGTTTTAAAAACAGCGAACTGGGTCTCAACCCTAGATTACGCTGAAACGGTCGTTTTTAATGCTTTTATCACATACGTATTCAAATCATAAACACCCTAGCACATAGGTCATTCTTACATCACCCAAACTTTCAAGAGACTGGGATTTTCAGGAAATATCCTCTAATTATAAAACCACGAGTAGCTGGACGTCAAGATTGCTACCTACAGCAGAATAATTGAGTTTAAGCCCCTTCGTCCACGGCGCGACTCAAAAGGAACGCGACTGAAACTGTAGTCACTTATGAGTAGCCTGACTGCGATAGCACTAGTATTTCAATGCGCGTCCGTCCACGACGCTACTCAAAAGAAACGCGTTTGTAACTAGTCTCCTGACGACTCGACATGCTCGCCAGGCGACTGGTTTCGAGAAACTGTTGGAAAATGAACGAATAAAAAGTAATTTTATGTGATTCTGACGTCTATGTGACTGGAGAAGTAATTATTCCATGTCATCGGTCGAATTATCACTAGTCATGTTAATTATTTTCGTTTTAAAAACTTTGTTTACATAAAATCGTGTACTGAGTGACTGAGTTTCAGGAAATTCCAGTAGCGTCGTGGACGAGTCAGAGTTTCTAATCAATCCGCAACTCTAGTTTCTAATGAGTTCCGTCACTTTTGCGTAGCGTCATGGACGAAGAAACGCTAACTGATTTGACCCAAAACCACAGATTTTTTTCCATGAAACATGTCGAATTCCCAAAAGTCGTAGAACTAACTGTATTGTATATATATGGGTGTAGAATCAGCCCCTTTCGAGTATTACATTTATATCGCCTTGTGGAATGTATTTCATTTTCAGAAGTGCACGCAAAGTTCCAGAATACTTTTCAATATTTTTGCACATTAGTATTGTGTCGGACTACTTTTGCACCCAGGTAATGATCGGTTCATAATAGTTATATCTAAGTACCTACCAAAGAAGTTGAATGCAAAAGAAAATAATATACGTACGAGTATTATGATTATGTTTTTAAAGTTTTGAATGTGGTACAATTCAATAAACCTTTATGTTAGTCTCTAGGTGCGGCCGTTAGAATGGTCTATTATCTTTTAACGGCATACATTTCATTGTGTCTCGTAAAACATGGCAGTAGGTACCAAAATACAACAAAATCCAAGAATCGAACACCGAATTCACAGACGGATGACACAAAAACAACCAAATTCTTCGTACAATTTATTGTGCACGAGAATGCAGATTAAAAAGATGCTAAATATGAAGGTGATGACGACACCGCATCGATCTTATGAATTCTCTCATGCTTTCGGTGGTGGTGACTCATAAGTTATACATAACACTGAAATAAATGTTTTGCAATGAATCTGAAATATCACGAAGGTAAACACGATTTTTTAGGAGAGCTCTTTCGAACAAAATTGGTTTCAAGGATGCTGCAACATTTCAAAAGCATGTGATACATTGATGTACTGATGTACGTGACTTATTTACCTTCACCTAGGTATTAATTTACCTATATTAATTTGTTTAGAACAAACTACTCTGAAATCCAATATATGATTACAAACATGGAACAATCGACGGAGACGTCGGACTAGGAGCAAAGGAAACAAGGAAATCTCAGCGTAAATCAATCAGACTGCAATTTGTAATTCTAATGAACGCGCCGCGATCATAAATCAAGATTTTAATCATAATCATTATCGCAACATTCGCGACGCCCGATACAATAGACGACAATGCAGAGGCATTATTTAATAGATAAATGAATGTTGTGGACCAAAAGCTTAGCGAAAACACTAACCAAATCTTGTTTTCACTGATTACCAAAAATCACAGGTTTGTGTGATGAAAAGAGGTGAAAATATTAGTGTATTGATTACGGAGACAAATGGAGACACATCGCAAAACTGAACATGATGTAGAACTAGTATAGATAAGATAAGACGATATTCAAACACAGTCTCTGACGATGATGAAACTGGCATTTTAACATGATTAACACAATAAAACACCCGAGCGCCATTAATATGAGATTAGTAACGGAATGTTACTGGTCGCTATAACTGATGCAAGGGTTAACAGCTTTAGAAGATTCATTAGAGCAGGTGCAGGAGTCACTATGGTATGACAATTTAAGGCAATCATCAGCTGACAGTCAATGATTATGAAATACTGGTTACACTTCACATTTAATGGTGCTTTCGATTGTGTCCATTGTGATAAGGTCATTGTATAAAAAGATTATGCACTGTTTTCATATATGTATAATGCTCCTGACTATCAAATGTAACTACGTACTATAATAAAAGTGTGCAACTTGAACTGCATGAATCTTAGATATTTTGATCCAGTTACCGTAAGAGCGAAGTTGCAAAAAGAATCTAGTGTAGATATGTAGGTCGGTACTTGAGACAGACAGCAAAAGATGCTGCTTAGTTGTCAACACATTATATCGCCTCTCGACAAGCGCCGTCTGACGCCAGGGCAGAAATAAACAAAGTTGTCCCATATAACTGTCGATAACGACAGAATATAATTAGCTCTGTCTACATCTAGAAAGAGACACAGTTGTTTTTGATACTAACGGAATAACCCTGTACCGATAAACATGAAACCATTTTAACACTAACATTTCTAAGTGATTTATAATACAGTTATCATAATTAGCTACGTAAAAGTCACTTTTCTGGTACAATAATGGCACCCTCCACAATATCACAGAAACTTCTGGGAAAATGCATTGACTTTGTACTTTTAAAGTGCGATTTATATTTTATATAGCTTATGACTGCGGGTTCGTTCGCGGTATCTAGGTAAAAAGTAGTTTATTTGCTATTCTAGGTAAAAATTTATATCTATTCAAGTTTCATATAAATCGGTTGAGCCGTTGCGGCGTGATTGAACCACAAATATCTTAACATACAAACACCCTTACAAACCCTTGTAAACCAGGAATAGATACGAGTTATTTACCTAGAATAACATATAGGCTACTTTTTATCTAGGCACCACGCGAGCGAAGTCGCTGGCACCTAGTAAATTGAGAAATGAATGATGATGAACTTTTATTGAACTTGATCCAATCTTGACAAAAACGAGCTGCCAGAGCTGCTGTTTATATTTTTCCTCACTTTCAAGGTATGTTTCGTCTTATCGTCTCTATCTCAATTAATTGATTTACAGTCAGTCAGTCGATTGGCCGTGGTGGCCCCGGCTGAAGAATAGGCCCCTCCATATCTACCTATCCGCGGATGTAATAAGAGGCGACTAAGGGAAAAAAGCTAGGGGATGGGCAGCAGCGTCCCTCATTAGCTCATAGCTTTTAACAACGATAACTCTAACTCTGCGCTCGCCAACCCGCATGCCCAGCGTGGTGAGTATGGGCAAATCCCCCCACATGATAAGGAATTTGCTCTGTCTGTGGGGGAGGCCATTTTAAGCAGTGGACGTCGAAAGGCTGAAATGATGATGATGTTGACGATTTACAGTCCTCAATAGTCTTCATACGCGTTAAGATATAAATCAGGTAACGTGCTAACACTATATACGTAGCACTCCGGCGCCCCGATATTGGCCACAATCGACCATATAAGGTGCAGCGTTGGTTCTGCAGGTATAAATATTCTGTAACGACCTCGACAGCTGAATAATTATAAAATGAGGTATCATTAAAATATTTTGTAATAATTACGGGGCAAGATCTCCGCGTACGTTTGTTCTGTTTAACCTTTTTGTCAGTTTATCGTAACCAGCATTATCAGATGGATATGATTATAGTATATACACTCTTATTACAGGGTTCAGCAGGTCGTGGGTTCGAATCCCCGTCGTGCACCAATGTGTTTTTCATTCGTAAAATCGATGTGCGCTATACTTGTGCTCTCAACAGTAAAGAAAACATTGTGAGGAAACCGGCATATGCTAGAATCTAAAAATTCAAAGACATGTGACATGTGCATGAAAGGAGCCTCTAAGAGGCGCACTTTAATCCTTTCACTACACTGATTGTTTCACCGACGAAAACGCCGGCCCTTTTTCAGGGCCACATTACCTCAACCTGGACATTAAACTAATACAGGATGACCAAGAAAGAATCAGTGATACGACAAGCAAGCATTACAGGGGTTTTTAAGGTTAATTTTACATGTTTTTTATTGTTTTTGTTTGTTTAGCTGCATAGCCGTTTAGGCTCTACGACGCGTGACGGCTCTCATACATGTTCCAACAATGGTATTTTAGAACCCGTGGTATTTCTCTTCACTAGAAATCGCGGTACGTGATGTGGCTAGCAAAATCGCGAAAGCAGCGGATGCCAAACACGTCTGTCCAAGTTATTCAACATCGAATATGGCCATAGACGCTGCGGGTACAGCGGCTTGCTATCTGGTAGACAAATGGATATCGATAACGAGAAGCGCGAAGACACGAAGATGAAAACGCACTCAATAATGTATGGAAATGGCGCTGGCGGCAGATTCTCGCGTTGATTTCTCGCGTAGAAAAGCGGCGAAGATTTCGACTCTAGTACGACAACTATCAAAAGGCTAAATTACTTAAAATAGGGTTTAAATCTCGTTCCGAAACTGGAACGGCTGCGCTTAAATTATGAATTATGAATGTAGGGCGTCTCGCCAATTTTATTACTCGCTTGGTCTGCTTTAATGCCTTTCAAAATAACCTCCAGGCGATATTATGTACCCGAGCTGATCAATTTGTATCTGGCGTAAACCATTTATTATTCCTGACCCAGTAATTCGCACAATTATTTTCATAGCAGACAAGTGACTTACTGTCGCCTGCACTAAGCTGTATTATCCTACTTATATTATAAATGCGAAACTTTGTGTGGATGTTTGATATTCAATCACGCCGTAACGGCTCAACCGATTTCGTTGAAACTTGGAATAGATAAGAGTTATTAACCTAGAATATCATAAAGGCTACTTTTTATGTAGGTACCACGCGGGCGAAGCCCGGGGGTACGGGCGGATGCTAGTATTTCATAAATTTCAAAATCATGCCATGTTACTAAAAATTTATGTACATACATGTACATATAGCAAAACCTCAAAAATTATGTACCAAACCATCAACTTGTGCCGCTTTCAACTTTACTGTATCCATAAATAAATATTTTAAGTAACACCCAACAGTCACATACTAGTCCTGACTATATTAGACTGTATTAGAAACTTGAAGTACTATGGTACCACAACACCCAGGCCCGGAAAAATATTTCCAGATCATGCAAACATTTGTCCCGCAGTGTAGGTATTGTGAGATCATTTTGAAAATTATGAAATGTAAGTACATCTTAGTGCAGGCGACTGGACCTTATGTTATTCATTGATAGCTTATCCTTAAGTAGAGCAGTATAATTGCACATCACAAGAAGTTCATTCATTAAATTGTCGGCCAATTAATGTACTTTAGGCCATTGAACAAAGGCAATGGACTAGTGACTAGACTGCGCAAATTCCGTGGCGACATGATGTCAATCGGCAAAATGCATGTGGGCTGCCGGCTGACCTATTTAGAATAGGTTAGTACTTTAGTATAATGTGCATAGCTGGGCTGATCAATATAATGGACTGCACCTCGATTTGCAGGAATGAGCAATGAGCGAGCTATCTGACAAACACATACCTATATCAAAAGCCATTAGAAGGTTATTCAAAGGGTTATAATATTGACAGTTCGAAAGTTATGCTCGAACAACATACAACGCCGATTCACCAAAGTTGTTTGAGAGATCTTCGCTCGCTCGATCAATAACATTTGTTACTGCCTTGAAAATGAATTTAAACTTTACCCACTGGGTTAGTTAGTATTGAGCAAGTTATTGGCCGTGGTGGCCCCGGCTAAAGAATGGGCCCCTCCATATCTACCTATCCGCGGATGTCGTAAGATGCGACTAAGGGAAAAAAGCTAGGGGATGGGCAGCAGTGTCCCTCATTTTAACAACAATAGCTCTAACTGCGCTCGCCAACCCGCATGCCCAGCGTGGTGAGTATGGGCAAATCCCCCCACATGATAGGAATTCGCTCTGTCTGTTGGGGAGGCCATGTTCAGCAGTGGACGTCGTACGGCTGAAATGATGATGATGATGAGCAAGTTAACGCACACATAAAGAACAAACATAAAGCAGGCAAAGCAATTAAAGCCCCCGTTATCCAAGCTAATAATATAAATCTTAAAGAAGAGCCTCGTAAAACAAACAGGGGCAAATACGGTCGCGCAAGCGCATATACTCGTAGTAAACTTTGCTTATATTGAAAGATTTACTTTACCAATAATATCTTAGGCGTAGGAATGTGTGATGTATTCGATAGACAAACATTTGTTTTTTACTTACGATTCTCGTGCATCTTTCCATGACGACTGACGTGCCGCGTGCGACACAAAATAAGCTTTGCAAACAAATTGAGCTATTCGATCGTAGTGAACACGATGTAAGTACTCTATGTGCCGTTACAACAGCCGGGAATTGTAAAACGAAACTTTTGTATCTATTTCTTTTGAATGTTTAATTAACTGTCTTAGGTGTACAGATAAAATCTACTGGTCAAGGTGGTCTGAACAAAATACAGTATTGGAACTAGGTCAGACCCTGCGGTAAACCTTTTGATGTCGGCGTGTACAAGAGATCCGCTTTGAGATTACAGCTGTGACGATCTGTATTCATCTCAGAGCTGGAAATTGTAAATTCAACTATGGAATCTCTATTACGAATGTAAGGTTAGTGTATGCAGTATCATATCAGGAGTTAAATCTAAATCCGAAATAGGTAAGTAAGTATAAACACAAAATTCCTACAAAACTGAATGTACTGAGATACAGCTACTGTTGGATAATTGGAAGAAGCGCACCACACCATTCGGTCACTGCATATAAATAGCACCCGAGCGGTCCCCCATGGAAAACACGTGTCTTCGTGTCAGCAGGTGAGGCAATTCGAGATTCCCTTTGACGATTACTGACTACACTACGCTATAAATCATTGTGACCTGCTGTAAGACTTAATTAGTCATCGTATATTCGAATATTCTCCGACCCGATAAAAATATCTAAAAATAAACACTTTTAAACTTCTATGGTATTTTTTTTTTCAAGAAAAGTTTATAGAATATCTTAGTTAGGTAAATAAATAATAATAATAAATATTCCGGACATATCGCACACGGTCAACTGATCCCAAACTAGGCATAGCCTGTAATATATATATATTTAACACCCAGACACAGAACAAACAACTGTGTTAGTCACAAATGTTTGTCCAGTGCGGGAATCGAACCCGCGACCTCTAGCGCAGAAGGCAGAGTTACTACCAACTGAGCTATGAGGCCAGTCAAAAAAATCAAAAAAAAAATCAAAATATTGTTTATTGTTCCAAACAAGGTGTTGTGTTACATGGTTTGGGACTCTTCTTTTAAGTTGCAATAACCTGTGTTAGAAGAGTCCCCTCTTTTCTGTGGTCCGCATAGGAACACTTAAACAATGCCACTCAGTAGTACTAGAATTAAATATCTGTTGACAATAAAAAAATATAAAAAAATCCAGACAAAAACAGAACAGTTACATTACATTAGTTAGGTACCTAGGTAGTATCTAAGTATAAACAATGTTATGTATAGGTAGGCTTAGATCATTTATCTTAGGGTGTGGGTACTTAGAACTACGTAAACAATTTTATTCTATCCTACCTCCTAACAGTATTATAAAATATTATAATATTATAGTCAGTTAGGTATGAGGAGTATATGAGGAAATACTCGTAGATAGGAATGGTTAAATATAATGAACGGAAGGAATCCGCGCGGCGATCCTTATTTGATGAAGAGGTATAGGTGACATAATAGTAGGTGCGTAGGCGCACGCCCCAGGTCGCCGCCCACCGCTTCCGTCGCGGAGGCGGAATTACAGCACCTGATCATTGTGAAGCAATACTTTTGCTTAAGACCCTATTTAACTCGTACAATAGCATGTTCGCATAGCCTAGTTTTCGCAATGGTGCACACATAAAGTAATGAATGCACCTAAAATACATACGGAACAAAAGTCGACATAAATTACAAAGTTAAATACAAATACTTATCTGCGTTACTACGAATTTAATGCGTTGTAACAATTTAAAGACCTAAGCGCTTTTCTAAATAAGATATGCACCAGACTGAGAAAGTTGCCAAAAGCTAGATACTTAGTAGGGAGGGAGGTAGGTACTACTAAGGATGTATGATGAAGACAATGCAAAAATAAAAATGAACGGCTAAGTTTCATGAACGAACGCAATCGATATGGACGTTGATTGCAATAGCAACTATGTTATTGATTGATGTAACGTGCATGGCTGTGGGTGTTTACAATGAGAGTCAACACTAATGCGTTCTATTTTCATTATTTGTAATTGAATCTATTGCAACACGTAAAGGAACATAGAAAAGACTTGAACACGTTAGTAAAGCAGACGTTGCGAGATTACTTTTCAAAATAGTGTATAACATTTCTCTAACAGGCAACCTATGGATTACAGGATATACTTAGCAAAAGTGGACGACGGTCTAAATATTATGAACTAAGTAAATTAGGTGATCTAATGATTAAAAACCTAGCTTCATACTAGTGAATATATATACAATTAAATATAATTAAATATAATAATTATAACTTATACAAGGTGTTTTATAATATAATAATAAAAATTAAATATCTACAGACAAATTCCTAGTAATAATACAAACAAAAATAACATATACTCGTATCAGGTGGTACAAATTACAACACAAGGTACATAGAATTATTAATATTTCTGATTACTCTTTCCTGGCGTTAGGTTAAAATAGCTTGCAGCAAATAACCTGCATGCAGTCACTAGTTTGCGTCAATCTTGATACCACACACACACTGAGTAATTCTCATTATTAGGTACTCATTGTTGCATTTAGATAAGGCGAACCTTCGTCAGCCAGCTTCATAACATAAACATACCTTTTATGTAGAATTTATTGAACGTAATATTAAATATATCGCAGTCTTGTTTCCTTATAAGACAGGTAGGTACAAACAGTGCCAGGTCTATTTAAATTGATTTTTAATGTAACTGTGTATTTGGTTATGCATTACTATAATAATTATTAAGATGACTTCATTTGCTGTGAAGGTGTACTTGACGAATCTTCAAATAAATTTAAAATAGCTAAGCTGCGCAAATATTTTAAGGAATATGGCAGTTGAAATTCCACAGATAAGTTATTGCTCCAGTCATAAGCAGTTCCACGAACCATTTATGATCAAAGCAAGAGATCTGGGGCGTAACGACACGCTCAAATCTCTCTATTGAAGTCTCCTTCTGGTATTTAAAATAACCAGTTGACATATTGAGTCGTAGATAGAGGATACAAAACTTCCTGTACACTCATAAACATAACACCGATTAACGAACTTAGCATCCATTCTATTAAATACGTACATAAACATATATCTGGAAATACCAAACTTATGAGCAATCCAATAACGATACCGGTTAAAAGTGATAATCCCATAAAAGACTGGCAGAAGGTTAAGTTCGAACGATCCTTTCTTGGAGGTTGTAGCCAAATTGAACTTGAAGGTGATGCAGTCGGTCGGGCAGTCGGTACCTACCTACTTGAAGCAATTGAGTTAATAAACTTCCCATTTTATTACAACGGTAGCGGATCAATGGTACCAGTTAGAAGGTTAAACAAAAAGAAAAACCTTGGAACAGTTTATAAGAAACCAGTCAATTTGCACAATGGTTACAAGTTACAATTGACCTATTTCAATTATGAGTAGGCAGCAACCCACAATAATAATAATATGTGTATAAATATGCATTTACAATACTATTTGCAGCAGATTATTGCATGAATTATACAGAACACCAAGGTGATTAATCATAATACGAGTATTATACTATCCCCATAATAGGGGCTTATTCCCTCAACGAAAAGAAAGAATACTAGCGAAAAAAAGTGTTTTTTTTTTATTTTTTCACTTTCGTTTACAAATGAGCCTGTTTATCATCTGAATAACTTATTATTAAACGCACGAGAAGTTCAACATCTAGCTAAAACCGCTGAATAATTGAGTTTGAAATGTTTTGACCCCGTAACAGCTGGTTTGGCATTATTATTAATGAAAAATTACGATTTTCCAACAGTCTTACAAACAACCTTTATTGCCGATTGGGTGTAGAATAAGCTCCTTTGCGGATAGCATACATGTTATGAATCACCTTGCACAGAATGAAACTAAATAATGTACCTAAACAAAGAAAGCGTGAAAGAAAACATTACAAAACCATGACAAGCTAAAACAATAGAACACGTGGTGTGTGGCGCAATATAATAACAAACAATCACAGTCATTACTATTAGAGATGGCAGGAAAGTCATCTAAAATAACAGAAGCCGTTATTGGAGCTTTGCGTGATCGCGTTACATCTGTCTAGGGAATGCAACATGTCGTGCGATTATAATATAAAGTAGCAACTCCATGACACGACACGCCATGTCATCATCAAAAGATTATTACGTTTAAATATTGTTTATAACGCAGAAACATTTCAAAATAGAGGAAATGGTGCTTATAAAACTATTAAAAATAATAAACGGTATCAGTGTAACAATCTGTGAATTAGAATTGATGGTATCAAGATTGCGTGGTTGGTCTTGATACAACAAAAAAATTAAAGCACCCACGCGATATATCACAGGCAAGGAAAGGAATGCCCATTGATCGTTTTTCATTGACAAACTACAGCTGTTTTTATTTGTAGTGCGTTTCGGACCGCACTTTCCAAGATTAGATAAGTCTTATTGCTTTATTATTCACCTTGAACTCTATGGCTTTCTTTTGTGCTACAAATAGAACGTCCATTCGTAAAGTTTTTGTTACTTTATTGCGCACCTTTAAACCTTCTTATGGTAGAATCTGTGGGCTGCTTCTCATTATGGAAGTACTTCAAAAATTATGGAAATTGAAGACATTGTTAGAAAACGAAATGAAACTTAGATTGTAAATTATGATCGAGTGGGACGAGGAAGTTATTGAGTGAACGCTTTCTTAAAAGCAAAAATGCAATATTGATGCTTTATAAAGATCTCTTCTGAAACACTGGTCCGATACATCGGGTTGATATGAAACGAGATATCGAACTCGACAATCTGGTACCAGTTATCGTATCTTGATACAATATTTCACGCTTGGTCGGATTTTGTTTCATTCCTCGTATGAAGACCACCTCTGTTTTGAATCATCTCTCCCAAGGAGCCTTAAGACAAGTTAACTACAATTTTATCAGCAGCGCACGTATCATATAATTCAATTAAAACAAATTGCTTTATCAATTAATGAAATGAACTTTTGATACCATTAGCTAGCTACTGGCTGCTACTTACCAGTAACCTTACCAGTCAGGTGATAGTCGATGGCGATGTTTAACTCACCTTTACCTGAAAGAAAATAAATATCATAAGAATAGATTTAAGAACAGCAATGACACCGGAAGTTTGAATTTATTAAGTAAATTATCTTCACATTTGCATAAACTTTCCCTATCACCTTTAAAAGAATAAACCGTAGGCGATAGTGAAAGTGCTTAGAGTAATAAAGACATTGCTGACCATTTTGAAGTAATCGATTTATTACAGAGCCGTGGTGGCCCCGGCTGAAGAATAGGCCCCTCCATATCTACCTATCCGCGGATGTCGTAAGAGGCGACTAAGGGAAAAAAGCTAGGGGATGGGCAGCAGCGTCTCTCATATTAACAACGATAGCTCTAACTGCGCTCGCCGACCCGCATGCCCAGCGTGGTGAGTATGGGCAAATCCCCCCACATGATAAGGAATTCGCTCTGTCTGTGGGGGAGGCCATGTTCAGCAGTGGACGTCGTACGGCTGAAATGATGATGATGATGATGATGATTTATTACAACTTTCTTTTAGACGTAATTGGGAGTATTGGGAATTTGGGAGCCATAAACACAAAGGTGAATTATAAAGTAAGTCATAAAGACATTCATTATCTACAACGTGCTCTGTCTCCAAACATATTATCCCGAACAGGGAAAACCTGACAAAATAAGCAGAGTTAGCTTAGCAGACATCTTCACTCTAATAAATATCTACTATAGCAAACGAACACAAATGAGTCGAGCCTGCACGACATCATAACGATACAGCGACCGATAGCAAAACTGAAGAGTAATTGGACCCGCTTCCTGATATTAAGAACAATCTGTCAATACAGATAGCCTATCATTATACGCGCTACATTCTCGGTAGCGGCTACTGACTGGTAACCAACCAGTTGAGTACGCAGAATACGCGCTGTGGTATGGCACAAGTGTTGGTTCAATTCCGATTTCTAGCAACATTTTTTGTGGATTCACAGAACGCTGTACTGGACTTGAAGTTGATAAATTTCGCCATTAACACGTCTGTGCTGGCTGAGCGATTGCACGAATTGAAACCAACAATTAGCGTTTTCGAAAAAATAAACAAACCTGCCTATTATCGAATGATGGCTAAATAATCTACAATGTGGCCGCTTCTAAGAACAAAGCACCGACTCTAAAGACTGTAGGTATTATTACAGATGATGTTTTCACATGAAAAAGTGCAAAGAATTAACTAGATTAAAATACAAAATCGTATGCCCAATGTATTCTTCGCATTGGAAAGATCAGACTGGAGGAAATTGCATCATTACACCGACAAGAGCTAAGCTCTTAAATCATAGTAGTAGTAATGTTATCATGTTTTAACGTTACGGCTCGAAATCATCGGTGGACGAGACTAAAAATGATATTTCATGAAACATTGTGTGGGAAAGGGGGGAGACTAAGTGATGTGTAAAGCTAGTGGACTCGAGCACATAAGATCCGTATTGTATCTATCTATTATATATACGCACGCACTCAAGAGTGATTTCATGTATAATTCGACCTTTAGTATATGGTGTTTATGAGTAAACTACTTACCTACTGAAAGACCGAGTCGACATTTCAAATACTTTTACTTTGAATAAATACATTGAATTAATTCATATGAATGAAATCACGCATGAATTTGCGTATATTGGTGTTTTTAGTTTACCGGCCTTAATAATGAAGAGACGAATCAATACCATTAGCTAGTTCTGGACCTAGAACATCAAATAGTGGAGTGATCACACTTCCCCGTTTGTATAGGTTAGCGAGAGACTGAACAGCTCTAAAGATATTAAATCACGGCTAAGCAAATGTGATGATGAAACGCTTAAACACAGGGCGTGGGTAGAAAGTAGCACAGACTAGTTATAGTTAATGTCGATTACATGTTTCGCCTTATCTCTATCTTCATAACGTCAAAAATTCCCACGGTCTAGGCTCGACACCCTTACAGGATCCTCTGTTGATCCGCTCGTTGCTTTCATCGTGATTGGAGGCAAGGAAACTGGCAAAACCAGGAATTTGACGACATATAACATTTCAACGAAAATAGACTCTTTGAGAGACTTATGAAATCCTTTCTACATCGTTTTCAAAGACTTTTCAAATTAGCTCTGATCAAAAACAAACTAGTGACGACCGACAAGTTTGCTCACAGAGTCACAGGCTCTCAGGACGAAGTTGATGGGTTTCTGTCATCAGATCCATCTCTATAATAAACAGTCATAAATTGTCGGTGAGCTCTTTAAATAGATGTGGATGAGCTGTCATCATCCACTTAGCACGTTCGCGAATCGCCATCTTGGCCAATCAAGTCGTTAACCTCTGGGTTCCTACTTGTACGGCGACTGTCTCGAGATCACGATGATGACTGACAAACTATAGGAGCAAAAAAACAGACGATCGTTGTGCTGAACGCATCCGCCCTGATTCGGCGCATTTTGTCCACCAGTGCGTTGCCTGCATCATCCTACTGTACAACGTGCTACTCTGTAGTAACCATCGGTTAAGACGACAGCTTAATGTATAAAAACATCTGTCAAAACGACTGTAAAGCACCGTTAAACGCCCGCCGGTTAGGGTGGTGTTGAGCACATCACATGTGTCACTGCTCGCTCGGTGTATTATCCAGTGCACTTACTAATAAGTATAACCAAAGCTCTCTGACGCGACGTCACACTTCCACCACAAAATCCAATATGGCCGCCAGCTGTTCGCACATCTGCTATTGTGATTCCCTGCGCTTAAGCAAATTAATTGGTCGATGCAGGCGCCATCCGAATGAAGCAAACGTCGTTTGTATTTTAATGCACCGAGCGTTGCCATTACAGTACAGACTTTCGACATTGATTTACAACGTCCAGGGTCTTTAGATGTAGGTACGCCCAAGTGACATATGAAAACTAGCTTACGCCCGCGGCTTCACTCGCATGGTGCCTGGATAAAAAGTTGCCTATATGCTATTCTAGATGAAGAACTATATCTATTCCAAGTTTCATCGAAATCAGTTCAGCTGTTCTGGCATGATGATCCAAACTTTTGCATTTATAATAGTAGTAAGATTGACCAAAAGAATAACTGCGACGTTTTTACGTATATTGGTTTTTTAATGTGAGTATTTACGTTGTATCTCAAAAACCATATGACCAAGAATAAAAATAAAAATCGTTATGGAATGTACATTAATTATGTTTATTATGTTCGTTCATATGGGTGACACTCATGTATTTGTACAACCTTAAAAAAAGAAAAACCCTTTTGAGACCTATCTATACCCCCTCGGCCGATTTAACTCATATTCTTAATAGTACCTAAATCTTGATAGTAAACTCGATCGGATTGACGACGCGACCGGCGACGCCGAGCGACGTTTCGAAAGGTCATCCGTTCTCTAACATAAAAACGATACAAACATACAATGCCGATTCGCACAAGTTGTTTGAAAGATCTTCGCTCGCTCGATCAAATAGAAAATCTTACAGCTTACTTAAGTGCAAGCAATTAGCAATAGATTTCCGTCAGTATCGGTGTCAGCTTTCTCAGTTTAGCTAAATGGTGAAAAGGCATATGGAATGCCTCCTTCCTTGACACACTGCTATAAGATAATGGAAATATGGAATAGAGAAAATATTAAAGTTAACTCGTTGAAAGACAGAGAAACTTTGCTATGTAGCTAAGACAATGTTGACAGGTTGAGGTTTATGAGAGGACAGTTTTTAGCGCGACATGAACGTTTGACGACCTATCGCCGAGGTCGAACTTTCTACTTCAAGTACTACTTTACGAAATAGCATTTTCATTGCCGTGTCCCTATTTCTTTCATGATCACCCTATGTCTAGCTTAGTAACCAATGAATTAACAGTGTGGTGATTTGTTTCATTTAAATATTTATCTATTATGTATCTATCAATCTCTCTCTGGTACCCATAGTACAGACAGGCTAGATGTCCGGTATATTTATTTATTTATTTAGGCTGGCCTCATAGCTCAGTTAGTAGTAACTCTGCCTTATGCGCTAAAGGTTGCGGGTTCGATTCCCGCTCCGGACAAACATTTGTGTGATGAACACAGATGTTTGTTCTGTGTCTGGGTGTTTAATATTAATCTATTATGTATATCAATCTCTGGTACACATAGTACAGGCTATGCCTAGTTTGGGATCAGTTGACCGAGTGTGATATGTCCGGAATATTTATTTATTTAGGTACGACTATCTACTAATAAAGGGACATTGGAACAGAAAACTGTCGATAGTTAGCTCAAGACTTCCGCAACTTCCGCCAATGTTTAATACAATGTTACTCTTCAATATAAATCAATAACTAACTAGTCATCAAATTTCACTCAATGGAATTGGATTCAAAACAATTCAACAATTAGAGCGTATCGGTCGCATTGTCATTGAGATGATGTCGATTGCACAATGGACGACGTTCATAAATTGATTGATTATACCCGAAAAGGGCCTCTTTATTGTTGAACCAAATGGTCGTAGGTACCTACTTAATAAAGTTTCTTAATTTTAATTCATCAACAGATAAATTTAATGTTACATTCGTTTGTGAATGAATGAATGAATGAATGAATGAAAATTCTTTATTGTACACACACCTTAATAACTAATTACAATTGAATATAGACTAAATAAATTTATATGTACAATGGGCGGTCTTATCGCTAAGTATGTGTTGTATGTTATTTATAATGATCATTTAAAAACTTGGTTAAAAGGTTGCACTCGGACGGGAAAATACTAGAAGAACGTATACGGTAGAAGATAGGTACGCAAAAGAATTATGATGATTATGGCACTAAAACTTGGTCGCTAACTATTGGCCTCATACACAAGCCGCGTAACGGGTTTCGCTACCTGATAAAATTCATAATGATGAAATCTGTAGCAGAACTAAGGTCACCGACATAGCACTAAGAATGCTTGCGGAAGTCGGTGGTTGGAAACGGATCAAGACCGTTCGTCATAGCACTCTTTGGGGGAGGCCTATATCTAGCAGTACACTTCTACAAGCGGATGATGATAGTGATGACGCCAAAGAATAGTTAATTTGTAGCGTTCATCCTGATACCTACCTCTAAACTGGTTTCATTTACGACCATTGTCCCACTTAACTTTATCTTGGCAGAGATATTTACGAGCAAGTTTGCTGTTTGCCGTGCGTTTTAGAAGACTTATCTCCTAAAATAGGTGTCAACGATATTGTACAGTTTACTGGTGGCGGCGCTGATTTTTTTAGTCTCTCGCAGTCACGCACTGCTGCAGATTTGATAATAGCAGACAGACACAAGTCAAATCAAATCTTTAAGTCATGGATAGAAATAGATTAGTACAGCTTAGATAGTTAGAACCATAACTATCTAAGCTGTACTAATCTATTTCCATAACAATATACAGTAAGGCACCATGGACCACTTCCATGTAAGGCTCCTACTTATCAGATTAGATAATATGCAAATAAAATATTTGAAGCTATAGAATACTGAATCAGTGTTGCTGTTATAAGGAAAACAACGAGTTTGAAGGTTATTTCGGGTATTGAGTTGAGGTTTGAAATAACCTTCGTGATGCCGTGACCGATATAACGTTATATTTACGGAGATGATCTAGACGCGTGCTCATCTGAAAGTCACAGGAAAGAAGACATTCGGTTGTTGGTTGTCCTAACTATATTTCTTTGTGTTTTCCGCTGGTAAAATACGTACCCATATACCATTATAGGTACGTTACCTCTAATAACCTACGTATAACGCTGAAAACTTATTAATTTAAAAAATATCCTGATATCATCGCTTTAAAATTTATCTCGCTCTGAATATGAGTCTAATTTTATCTTATGTTTACTCTTTTGCTTGTTCAATCAGTTGCAAGCTAAATAATCTCTTCTCGATAAGCATAATGAGCACAATCAATGACATCAGTTATCATTATGGTTAGCTCGATTTTATAAATAGGTGGGACAGCGTCATTTCGTTACATCATTTTCGTCTGGGCGCGACTTGTTTGTATTTGCTTCGCCATTTGAGTCGGCTACATTTTCAACACGTTCAATAACATTGGTAGGTGTGGGTATTGGTACGACACTGCCAAGGAGATGTCCTTTTTCATTTGTGTTTACACTGACTTAAATATCACATACGGTTCGAACCACAAGCAACCGGAAAACTTGGGCTACCTTTAAATAAATAATAAATAAATATTCCGGACATATCACACGCGGCCAACTGATCCCAAACTAGGCATAGCCTGTAATATGGGTACCAGAGACTGATAAAAATAATAGATCAGATATATATTTAACACCCAGACACAGAACAAACATTCATCACACAAATGTTTGTCCAGTGCGGGAATCGAACCCGCGACCTCTAGCGCAGAAGGCAGAGTTACTACCGACTGAGCTATGAGGCCAGTCAGAATTTTTTGTAATAGAATTTGTAATTTTTTAAATTTGTAACAGAATTACTAAATATAAGAGAGGTGGTACTAATATTTTACTAAAAATGTTAGTATGTGTCAGTGTAGGTGCGATGACAGATTTGTGATTTCGGAAAAAACAAGGGTGCAATTGCCTAAGCGCAATGAAGTTCGTAACTTTGAGGGTAATTTTAACCATCTTAGCCACATTCAAAACGTTCCAAACTAGACAAGGGAAAACTTCAAGACCTTAGCTTCTTCCTTTTCATGTTTGAAAAACCAGATGTCGCTATAATTGATAAAATCATCCTTATAATTGCGATCTTCATTACCATTTCGCTTACGCAATAGCCTAGCAGCTCTGATATTGTAACAACATAGCTTTGCATATCAATAGACCAGAAAAAGATATTAATAAATAAATATTCCGGACATATCACACACGGTCAACTGATCCCAAACTAGGCATAGCCTGTACTATGGGTACCGGAGACTGATATACATAATAGATATATATTTAACACCCAGACACAGAACAAACATCTGTGTTAGTCACAAATGTTTGTGCGGGAATCGAACCCGCGACCTCTAGCGCAGAAGGCAGAGTTACTACCAACTGAGCTATGAGGCCAGTCGAATTATTGCTCAAAGCTATAAAAGAAAATTGCCTTCTAGGCATGCAATTTATGAATTTACCATATCAGGTCGCACCCTTTTACTGCCAGCAGCTTTTAGCTCAATAACGATTGATGAGCAATTACCGGTTCCAATGAACTCCTTTGCATCATTTATTACAGCTTTAAGGGCGTTTGACCTAAAAAAAATGCTTTAGAAATAGAGGCTACATGACAGTGGCTTCGGGACCTATACAGTTGCGACCATTTTACTGAGATTTACTTCGAGGATTAGCTTAGGTGTTTGGTAGAATTCCTACTATGTTTTTTTTATATTGTTTTCCATTAGACTGAGTTTGGACTTCTGCTACTAATCGGAATATAATCTACATAATAATATACATGTAGACTAGTAACTCGGAAAACAGTAGATCCACCCTATATTCATACAATGTGTTCTACTCTTCGATATACAGAGACGGACGGAAGTGCGAAGAAATCATTAATATTAAAGACCTCTCGAAAGCAACTAAAGCTGGCGCCATATTCATAGCGTAGCTTCGACTGCCGGCACTCAGGGCATAGTTTACTTCCATATTATTACTTAATCTGTGGTATGACGCGTGCGCGTGCGCAGAGCGGATACGCGTACAATATAAATAGCCAATAGTCTATTTTCGTCGGGGCAGAGCACCCAGGCACCCGCCATGTGCCCCGGCACCGTAGTCTGGGGCTCTGCTTGTTCAAATTAATTAAATTCCTTACATATAGTCATCGTTATGCACAGGCTTCGAGGGACATGGTGAGTCACAAAAGTGACGGCGAAAGTCCGTCATTGAGTCATCGATGGCTGATGGCGACAACTTTTGACGCAATAAGCTGCGTATAACCCCTTTAGTTTTCGTGTAACGGGATTTTGCCAAAGTTATTAATTAGCCTATAAAAGCCCGGGTCTTTATTCGTGAAAAGAAACTTCTGAACTTATGAAACACACATAAATTAAATTAGATTAGAATTAAATTAGAAGAAGGCAATTCATAAAACTTGCGAACACGTACGACATTCAGGAATATGTTCTAAATTACCACAATACATTATTTATTATTTAAAAAGTAAATACTGTCCGTTCTGTGTATGGCAACTGGCAAGGTCAGGGACTCACGCTCAGAGTTTACAAATATTTATCTCACCACTTGCCACTGAGTACTTACTTTTCGCGTGGGAACCAGACATAAACTCTCAACAGATAGATAGGTATGCCTGATCCACCGCCCTTATTTTCAAGTGGTCAATGTCTAAAATCCAACGGAACATCAATCTCAGATGCATCTTTGAAGAGCGTCAACTACTAGCAAGCATCTTTCCCAGAGACAAATTTTAGCACGTCTGGCCGTCTGTATTATCACCACTGGTCTAACAACTTTCATTTTCGGAGAATATCGTGTTTACTTTCTTGTAGAAATATGAAAAATACATAAATTATTTGACGATTATTAGGTTAGACCATAATTTAATGGCTTAACCTCGCTGGACCACCCAGAGGGAAAATGTAAACAAATTTAGGAAGCTGCATTTGTAGCTTTAACCCTTAGTTCAGTATTTGATTATATGATACTATACGGGTAATTAGCATCTGCATCAGGAATAAAATAAGGTCGAAGAATTTTAAAGTCACGGTCGGTCAAATGATTGTAGCATTTGTAACAATGAGGTCTTGTATGCGGGTGGTCTGTAGTAGGGTTAATCTCGATTCAATTTCAACAATAAGCCTTTTGTCGTCTGATCGTAAAACAGACATGACTAGCGTTTCTGTCTCTTTGGAGTTAAAACGCAATGCTGATAAAGTACCTATTAGAGCTGCTTTAATCCGACTATAAATTCACACAAACGTCTTATATCTATAGATATGAATTCTATATTGTAGATACACGTGAGTCGTGACTACCATTTCAAGACACGATTATGTAGGTAAATAATGTAAATAAGGATTCCATGGGAAAATAGTAATAATATTCAAAACATAGCATCATATCAGTGTAACTAACTACTTACTAGAGCTAGATGCTAATGTATCAGACAGTTATCATTGAATTCAAGAGGTTGTTTAACAAAATATTCGAGTTAGACCAATAACTATGCAATAACTAATAGCGATGCAAAGACAAAAACAATATATATATTTTTTTAGTCTTGACTTTGCATCGCAGGCAATAGAAATAAACGAATCGATGGAATAGAGGAGATACTATATCTGACTTACAAAATTCAATCTTAGAAGTGTAATCATCAAGAGCAAGGAAGCCTATTAAGTTAATTTCCAGTAATTTTATATTTTTTTATGAATTCGTGTCGGTGTTTATATGCATTTGATATTTACTACTCGAGCGGCTGTGTCTCAGCATTGGTTTGGGTTCCCCTGGTCTGGGCAGCCGGCACTTTTGAACTCACCCTTAAGTGGGTCAGTGCCGATGCCCTTTTAAGCTGCACATTATGCATTCTGATTCTTTCACCGCTGCTGATTCTTACACCGACGTCGGTGATAGAGCCCTGTCATAGCCCTTTTCAGGGCCACCATACCTCAACCTGGTCACTGACCTAATGGAGGTTGACCAAGAAAGAATCAGTGACACGACAAGCAAGCAATTATGCATTCAAGGGCCTTTGGCGTAGGGACTTTAAAACCTAGGACCTCGGAGTATGCTTCGAAGCGAACACCGGAGCAAACTTTAAATATAGGTGCTATAAATGTCCCTAGCAGTCTATAACCAAATCTTATGTTACATGTGCTTGCAATAACACTTTGCAAAACATCCCGAATACATTGTTTTCAGATAAACACTCCACCCACAGGAAATAGAACGTAATAAGCCTATATAAATAAATATTTCGTTAGTTATTTAGGTGAAACGGTTTAGGATTTGTTGCGCGCTTTAATCAACAAACTGAGATAACAAAGTAGTTTCAGAATAATCATATTGTATTCCTTGTAAACTATGAATTTACCCTTAAAATTTACCACATGAGGAAAAATTGTGTAAGTAATACGATTGACGTCCCTTCTCGACTGACGCAAGCTCCAACTATATAGCGAGCTACAATTTTGTTTTAACGACTCTATTTTGAATAACCACTTGAGCCTAAAGGAATTTTGATTACAACCAGCTGCTAGTTACTCCGTCATATCATCTTCATGAGTTTCTGGCTACTCAATCCAATTTTACTCCATGTATCACTGATTCTTTCACTGACGGTCATAGGCCCTTTTCAGGGCCACCATACCTCAACCTGTTCACTGACCTAATACAGGATGACCAAGAAAGAATCAGTGACGTGACGACAAGAAGAAACTTTGAATCACCGACACCAACTATTGTGTTATTTATTATAACAACTATCAGTCACACATACACACAAGGATTCCCTGTGTAGTGGGTATCAGAAACTACGAGTACCATTGTACCGCAACACCCAGACCCGGAACAATTATTAGCAGATCTTGCAAACATTTGTCCCGCAGCGGATCGAACCCGCGCCTCTTGCGTCTCAGATGGGCACTCGCCCACTACGCCAAGTAGGTCGTCATTAACTTAAGTGATGACACCAACAATAGTTTCTTAGAATAGACAACAGGTCCACGTAACCTGAGCACAAGGCATTACCACCATTACGTAGTTGGTATGGTGTTTCATTATTAGCCATGTCGTAATCTGTGTCATTACTGGCCACCGTCAATATTTCAGTAACCGAGACGCAATCTAATTTAATCAGCGCAACATCTGGAAACTGGCTTGCGCAACCGTTCCGCTGCCCCTTAATTCGATCAGCCATAGATCCTTTTGAAAACACCTTGCAACCATCGAAATAACTCTGATACTTGCAACTGCAACGGTTTGGTTGGACATTTGTAGCAATGGAATTATAGATTTGTATGAAAACAGCCTGCAACCATCGAACCAACTCTGAAATTAGCAGCACGGTTTATAACGCTCTGATGAGACTTAGGAATAGCTTCTAAATGAATGGTTATGAGTAAGGCGTTATTACATCAATTCTAGTTGATTCAGACAGCGTCAGATGGAACTTTTAACACACAGGATGCTATAGTGCCTGGGAAAGTTAAAATGGAGTATGCTTGCCTAGCACCTTTTAAATTTTCTCAGCCTAGGTTACGTTACATGGCAAATACGTTACGTGCGGTCCTGAGTGAACCGCGGGTTTCCTCACGATGTTTCTTTCACTGTTTTGAGAACGTGTTAATGCGCACATAATCTTTAAGAATCGAAAAATACATTGGTGCATCATCGTAATCACCATTCCAACCGTTGGAAGTCCACTGCTTAACATCGGCCTCCCCCACAGATTTCCAGAACGGCTTCCTATCATATCAGTAAGAGCTAGAGATAGAGCGCAGTAAGAGCTGCGCTATCTTTGTTAAAATAGGGAACGCTGCTGCTCATCCCCAAGTTTTTTTTCTCGTCGCCTCTTACGACATCCACGGGGAGGAGCCTATTCTTCAGCCAGGGCCACCACGGCCAAATATTTTCATTTTCTGTAAATATTGATACTACACGCAGGGAATCCAATTGTGTGATCAGAGGACTATGCAATAAGTATGTATATGATTGTTGGGTATTTATGTTAAATGATATGTACCTACCTATGTACAGTTTATTTCATATAGGCATGCATACCTACTTACCTATTGACGATTAATCACCGCATCAGAATTTAAGTGGTTTGTGAGTTTATTCTGTCTTTTAGCGTAATTCACAACAATATTTTCCCTATACCGCAGAAAAACAATTCATAAATTATTTTGAATCATCAGTTTTTTTTTATATAGCCGCTACTCGGATATGCGAATAACACCCAAGTAGCATTTATATAGGTAGTAACAAACTCAGCGACTATCTTCAAATGTAGTAAATGAATGAAATGAAGTCGATTGGCACCAATGTCTCTCCGTTTTGCCAAGTCGGTTAAAAATTTACTGATCATAACTGTAATACATTTCGCAGAACCACTGCTCGTACCCTTGGCCCAGAACGAACGTACACGACAAATGATGTCACTTATTAAAACTAATACTAATTGTAAAACATAAGGTCATGTGCGTGAATTTACCGCAATGTCGTCAGAGCATGATGCTATTACAAAAACAAGTCATACCTACACATAATATTAGCGGGTCGCCCCGAACTGAGATCTTGCGATGTCCCGTACATAACACAATTGAGATTAACTATGAAATGACACCTTTAGCATGCTCTAAGTAATAACTAATCTTACCTAAACTACCTACGAACTACGAAGTTATTGAAACGTACCAAAAAATTATCAAAGCTCTTTCATAAGACAATCCACTTCATGCATGGGCATAACTTTTTTTTTTTAACCAAACGGAGTTTGGAACCCTACATCTTAGCAACCCCTTGACCAATTTAACTCATATTTTTACCAGAATCTTGATAGTACAACCTGTTGACTTACTAAATTCCATTCAGATCGGATTGATGTTCGAAATTTATGCACAAAAAAATAAACATACGCACATGCAAACATACAAACATAGAAGGCCGATTCGTCCGAGTTGATTGAGAGATTTTCGCTCGCCTAAGTCACCTCTATCAATTAACGTTAACATAAATTGTTATAAAAATGTCTAAACGACAAATAAGGATAAACAAGGTGGGGAATAACAGTTAATTAAACATACACAGTAGATTAATTAAATCGTTAATTTGCAAACGAACCGAATATTTAATAAGAGACGGGAATTTGTAATCCTAATATAATACACAGAAGGTACAAGTCTAGTAGATATAAACTAAAAATTGCTTGTTTCAGAGGACACAAAAATAAATTTAAAAGTAGACGAAATAATAATTAAGATGATTTATTTCCAATGTAATAATCCAAAAGGCAATTGTACATTCGTTGCATTAATGAGGCAGAAATAAACTAAAGGCGAGTCATGATAGATTACAAAAGAACGTGCCGTTAGCCGAAAGTTATTTGAAGATCAAAAAATAGACAACAAATTTAATGAAGCTGTCACCTTTGTTCAAGTTTGCAAACCAAACGTAGCAAAAACATGAGCCTAATGGAACTGTAAATGAAGGAGTGCCGTCACACCCAGCACCAGACCTTCATGATGTTAGAGAACATATTAATGAGCCTGTGTCAATCGAATGACGGCTTAATACCTTACCTTAAAACAAGAATAACTTGGCAAGTTATTTTAACTTATGATTACCTCACTAACCTCATCAAGACACATCGAACCGGTAATCGACTTAAATTGAGATAGAATTTTTTTAGTGACATCTCGTTGAGATATGTCGACATCGACGAGCTTCCTGCTCAGGCTGAGATAAGGCACGATGACCACCAAAGAGGAGAACCTGAGTCACGCATACTAATATTAAGTCTAAATAGATTCCCTTGCTATCCCATACCTTCTAGTTTGCGTGTTAATAAAGTCCTTATCTGTCTGGCACTTTCACTGTAAAGGATACTGACTGAGCTATCTTTAGGTAAGAACGGCACATTGAACTATTCCATACTGCGTGAAGTGTTGGGCAATAACAGAAGGAGAACTGAGGCAGTTAAACGTAATGCCATGAGCTTTGGCAAAATATCAACAGAACCGGCGCATGAAGGCGAATGCGTCGCCGGTTGTATTTCCAACGTTTGTTTGTACTCAAATAAGAAAGTCAGTCATTATAACAATGTGTTTAAGATTTAAGACCTAAATGCGCGCATAAAAAGATAAAGGTAAAGGGCGATTGCGATATGTAGAGAACAATAAAACGAACGGCAAATTATTTCTGGCCGATAAAATGAGTATGACAACAGATTTGTTTCAATATTACTGAAGTACTACTGTACGGCTTAAAGAGTTAGCTTAGTACAGTTTGACCAGAACCAGGTAGACGATCAATTGCGTTAGCTAAGCAAATATTGAGAAAGACGCGAAGTAAGAGTATTCGTCTATTGACCTTGACACAATATGAATTTACAACGTCTGCGTCTGTAAAGTTTAAGCTATGTCTCGAGTAGGTATTAAAGTACATGAAAGTAAAATAGTATATTTTACATTGCGTAGGCTCATTCACGTTCTCGTGTCATTTTGTTCTTCATTTTACTGCATCGGTTAAAGATCCATTATAAACATTGAAAAATTAAACACAACCGACAGATCTTATTGCCTTATAAGTATACGCTCTCTCGATATTCCTTGAGATGACGTCACGCAAGTCCGCAGAAAAACCGGTCCGAATCATGCATGACCGCGCTGTAGTCATACAACCTCTTGAATCACATTGGCAGTGGTATGTCATATTATTTTTGATTCGGACAATGGCTCAATATAACTCGTATTTGCAACTGCTATGAAAGCAAATTTTATTATTGATATATTTAATAAATATTTCATAACCCCAGATGGACACTTGTAAAAAAGAAAATCACACTCTGTGCTGCTTGGCATTCCTAGAGCAACGCAGTAGTTAAATAATGTGTCATATTGGATTGACGAGTAAACTACAGAGCGCGTGTCAGTTTAGCATAACAATGGCAAACAATGAACTCCAAGTTCCGTTTCGCCGATTCGCGCGAAGAAAAGTCGGAAAACATTCATTTTTGATTTGACGTTCATTGCAAATGCTTTAAAAAACTGGAATTAAGAATTCGTGATGGGATTTGTCCTGGCGTCTTGCATTGTAATTATGTACCTACCAATTATTATTATTTGTACTCTGGCTGAAATATTTAATTATTAAGCTGAAATAAACGCATTGAATTGAATTGAATTGAGTAGTTTACTGTGCATTACCTTTCTGCCAAAAGCACACAACTAAAATGTTTGATAGCAGCACTTTTGGATGTTCAAGTGTAGCACTGATGAACGCAGGACTCTAGCTAGTACTTCTGTCCAGCACGTTTTCCAGCAAAAATGTGTTATCCATTTACAAGTATCCATATCGTGTAAGTTGCGTGTCTTGTTTTTGCCTCGGCCATTGCGATCTGTCAGTGCTTACACGGTTCGCGCTTGTCACGCAGTCTTTAGCTATTACACAGCGCACAAATTCACAATCTACGCCTATTCCTGCAGGTAACCGAGAACCGTCTTATTAGAAGTCGTACCCAGTACCCACTGGTGTTTATTATGGACCATTTCGACACACATTACGTGTTCTAAATGGACTTCATTACATCGAATAGAATGACACGGCAAAATAGACTTCATTTGAATACTTGATGGTATGGATAAAGGACCAGTATTAACTGAATTCTTAGCTCATAATGTTGTGCTACTCGTTTTAAATTGCAAATGGCACATGAGTTAGGTGTTGCAAATATTGCAAGTGACTATTATACTATTACTAAGACATAGCTCTAAAATTACCTACTATAAGCATTCAAACTTAAGTTAGAACATGCGTTGACCTATTGCACGAGTTGGTTTAGGATGTGTAGATGTATGGATGAATGAACCGAAGCCTGCTTAAAATAATTCAAACCAATACATTACATTACGAAACTTACACATATTTACTGTTTCATTCTCTCAACCTTACTCTCCTTCGAATCTCGTTTGAGATAGTATGGCCTGGCAAGGCCCTCATCTTCTAATTTTCTCATTTACACGTGCCCAGTGTATTTCCTTCGTCTATCCTTCAAGTCCAGACTATCTAAGCTTATACAACTCAATTCTTACTAGTCTGATAGCGGCATCCATTGCGGCAGGGCAATTATTGAATGCCGACTTCAACGTCTTGGCAATTCTCTCGTATTTACCTATAAATTGAAGATGTACTGTCAATTTGCAATGATGATGCAAGTCCAAGTGTCGCTGCAATACCTCAATTAGCCAATGGGCTGTTGTCGGTGGCGGAATGCGCGCGACCGTTAGCGTCCGGCTGGCGTGGCGTCCATAGTTGGAGGCACTCCTTCGTGTCAACATCTCGATCCTGTGCATTGATGGCATTTAGATCGAGTAATCGAGTATGATTTGTTGAGTTCATTGACGCGGGCAAAAGATGGTTTGCCCAGCATTTTGCTGCTAAAGTTGTCTGAAACTCCTGGACTATCAGGCAGTTTCTATGAAATCCCCTCTTTGGACTGTAATTGGTTTAATTGCGTTCCAAGGTGAATGATACCAGCCAGCTGAATGTAAATTACAGCTGAATGATTCCAAATCAAAAACTATAAAAAACAAACTCTGAACAAAACGCTTTAATAGCGGTGTTTGGAGTACAAAACAGAGTTAATAGCAATAGGTTAGTTGAGACAACAAAAATGTCTACGTTCCTGTATAGTAAGTAATACAGGCAGGAACTTTGTTATGTTACAGTCTTTAAACTCATAGCATATCACTATAAATATGACAATGGCCCTTTTCATAGCGATGCGGGTATTTCAACAGGACTTGGCACAAGAGCGTTATTATGCCAGCAAGGATGTTACACATTATCTACCAGATAGCTGCCCCTCCGGCACTCCTGATAATAATAAAATATTCTCGAATAATAACCTACCTCATGGAATTTAACCAAATACAAATACATAGCCGTTAGAATTTACGTATATTATCCTGGCTCTAATACAATGCAAAGTATTTTCCGTTTTAGATAAACGTGCCTAATTATGGAACACAATTACGACTTGCAAGGCTTAATATGGCAATAGAGTCAAGGAGACAATAAGTATTTAGTTGGTCCAAGTAAGTCAGTTATTTATACTATTATCAAACGTTTATCGGTTTTGAGCAAGGAATTTGATAACATTTTATTAAACTTTATAGTAGAAAATAAAGTATTTGAAACAATTTGTGGTTCGATCATAATTATATATGGGGGTGCATTCCGAAATTTCGAAGTTTCATAGTTTCGAAATTTCGGACCATTTTGCCATGTTCTGCAATTTCGAAATTGACGCTTCCAGTTTCGAAATTTCGAAACTGCTAGGTAAGAGTGATAATGAAGTGAAATCTATTAAATAGTACATTTAAAACAACATTTTGCCTTCATTGTGCGATTTCCGGCGGGTACTAAGAATGTTTTTTGGAAATATGTACCTTTTTTAAACTAAATACACTTCCACATCGAACAAAAATTCTTATTTTTCATAATTTTTCGATCCTACACCCAGTTTAGAAATTCCGAAACTCATGAGGTAAATTTCATACGTCAGTTTCGAAATTGAGAATCTATAAAACTGCAACCCCTAATTATATATAACAATCCTAACAGTCGACATCTAATTATCAAAATCTACTTATTCACCAACTACGGAAAAAGCTATTACTCCTATTATCTGACGCCGCGAAAACAACCTCCTCCCGTAGATAAAAAATCCTGAGTGTTTTATTGTACCTTTCGTAAGCAACTATGTGGATGACATAATGTGCAGTGATCACTTTTACGACCCTGATACGCTAGGTAAAGTTATCAGAAGTCAACGTCCTCAGCTACTGAGTTGGTCAAGCACTGCAGTGCATAGGAACTGTTAGCGGATGATAAGGCGTTATCTATGCCGGCAGCACAGAACACATAGTAGTACTGACGATCACTAGTTTCACTGCAACGACGCTCAAACCGCTCAATTGCCATTCCTGTCATGCTCATGTTTGTATGTATATTTGTTAGAGCATAGCTTTTGAATCGTCATGCGTCAATCCGATCAGCATGGAATTTAGTATGGTCAACAGATTTTACTATAAAAATTTGCTGGTAAGAATATGAATTAAATAGGCCAATGGGGTTGTTATGTAAGATACATATCTTCCAAGGGTTCCAATAGGAGGTATAAAAAGTAATACAAATACATGATGCGTCATATATGAAAGAGCTTTGTTAATACATTCCAAAACGATTATTTTTATTCAACGAAAATAGTAACATAAGTGGTATACTTATGTTACTAATTAATATAATGTGAGCTCCCATTTGGTAAAGTTTCGATGACTTCGTAGATCAGGTAAGATTGGCAATGCGACTAAAAAGTTGAGGTTGAGACAGTGATAATATTTTTATCAACGTTATTAGATGATCAGTTGAAAACTCACCTTTCATACGGTTAGAACATTATTTGGAGTGAAAGAGGTCTGCTGGCGACAGGGAGGGGGGCGCCGGAAGTCGCTCGACCGGCTTCTCGGGACATGCGTGGAGCATCCGTCTCAGAGACTAAGAAAACAAACGAGATCAGCTTTTTGCCAATTGTACTGTTATGAGCTCATATAGTAACTCTTACACCCATGCTTTCACACACACACACTCCCCCACAACCACTGACGCACACACCCGCGCGAACACGCACAAACACAATACACATACCTAGTAATAGTAACATACCAAAACTCACACGCGTAAGATTTCTTCTGGTACTCGACTTTTATTATCCACTACATACACAACCAAAATTCTTCTCTAGTCTTTAGCGTTAATTTAAAACTTTTCATTTTTTATATATTTTGCACTTATGTACCTACGTGTAAATGGAACGTTTTATTATTAAGATTTGTCGGAGGGCTTTGATGATTGCGACATAGATCAATAATTCTTCAGATGTCATCGTTTTTCACACAAAACATGACGTGTCTTGTATTAATTGTATTTGTTACACTTAAAAAGTCCGTTTTGTTCCTACCTTTTAGTCGGCTCAATCTTTTTTTTTTTTCTTATTTATTCAAATCTTTGTTGTGGAAATCTGCATAAGCGGGTTTTTGACTGATTTCCTTTGCTATAATATATATCTCATCACTGTCACTAAATCCTACCTTATCTTAAATCTCTCACGGACGAATTTATAACCTAGTCCAAGATAGCTTATAATCTAGTTAGTCCTTCAAGCTCATTTCACCAGAACTTTAATCAAAACGCGACTAGCATACCTCTCACACATAAAACATAGAATCGTAGCTGTGATCCCGTTGTTTAGGAGTGTCAGCGAATGTAAATGGACCTCGCAACTCAGCCTTGTGATAAGATTCCACAGTTCTCAGAAACGGGCACGCCATGAATGCTGTGAGACTAGTATTCGAGATCGAAGCCTTCTTTTATTGGTTATAGGTATTGCAATCTCGGAGAAAGATCAGCGTAAACATCATCAGTTCGTCAGAAATTCAGACTTAACAACCATGAGTTGTAGTAGGAATAATCGTAACCTGAAAATTTGTAAGTATGTATTGACGTGTAAAACAGCCTGACGGTTTGGCTCGTCCATGGAACACTTGCGGTGTGATGTATGTACAGTTGTTTTCTTCAGAAAATATATTCATACTGTAGACCACAGAAACTAAGTAGATACGTAAGAGGATCGATCAGAAGTGTTTTCAGCTATGTTTAGAAGCACCTATATTACAATATGGGCGGCTTCCCGTCTGATACGCAAATGTTTGCATGGTCTGCAAATATTTGTTCCGGATCTGGGTGTTGAATCCTAGTGTGGGAACAGGATTATAAGCGACTGTTGAAAAAAAAATAGCATGCCAGACAATGGTCCGGTTATCTCAAGTATTCATACAGTTTATGTAATTGCCAACAATCTTATCAGCGAACGCGTAAGGATCTGATTATGCAAACTATCCACAACATACATTATTTACGTAGGTAGTTGATAATAGGACGTTTCAATGTTTAGATATTTCGGCTATCAGTTTCACGTTCCTAACACATTGTAAATTGGGTAACGCATTCACAAGTTGCCAAACATTTCTTATCTTGAGTTATTTCCATGAATAAAGACGTGCTTTCTTTTAAAAATAACTTGGAGCATTGGATGATTTGGATGAGGTAACTTCAGTGACAGGAAGGTATTCTAAATGTAGCAACCATTCGGTTTTAGGAGGATCCACAGAACAAAGATTAACATGATAGTTCTTATGTAGAGACGCCAGTTATCCGCTAGACTAGACTATCTCTCTCATATTGATCTAGGTTTCAGCAGCAACTAGATAGATACTGATAGCAAGGAAAGCTAATGATTTGCGTTCAAAGCTCCAAACGATGATTTCACTCATCCTAAATGAAACAACGGGTTTTTTCAACATGTCTGTGTTTTTGAATGAGTAATGAGTGCGTTGACGTCACACATTTCAAAAGTCGAGTTTCCTTCACATTCATTACTGCTTCCTCGCTATGAGGTTTTTTTTTTTTGTATCTAATTTTAGAACATATTCTTCATTTGTAATGAGACTAAGAACGTTGTAAGCTCTTTGATTATAGGTATCTGTTTCCTGTAGTATTGGGATAGGTACCTATGCTATGCTTTTGCATATCTTCTGATCATAAGAGATGTTTTGTAAACACATCATCTATAAAACATGCGCGTTGTTGTTGTGACATTCTGTGTACATTTGCTAATCAAACCATACAGGAGCGAGATATTTCAATAATGCATAATTTGAGACAAGTTTTGGCTGTAAGTGGGCGAAATATCGTCGGCCATTTTGAAAGTTATCGAACGATTCGCGTAGGTGAGTAGCGAGAACATCAAAAGTGTTTACGTGTCTATGGAGATTGTATTGCGTATCATTACAGGTTTATATCGCAAAGGGAATCGATATCATTTTCAAGTTAAACACCATATTATAGTTGCCAGTAGAGTCCAGTTCCAATAAATTAGTTTCTTAGTACCCAGGTGAAATTAAAGTTGACCACCAAAGACTCCCTCGTCATCTTTTCGGCGGTATCGTCAGAAGGTAAATGACGAGAGAAGCAAGCTGCTGACTTCCTGAGTTGCCCAGCCTTCTGGCTCGTAAAGTACCTACATGCATTTATTACTTTTGGTTTATTACTTGTGGTGACGATACCTCTTTTTGGTTCTAAGGGTCGTGGGTTCGAGTCCCAGCAGTGCACCAATGGATTTTTCTATTCCAAAAATGTATGTGCTCATCATCCTGTGCTCAAAACTGTAAATGAAAACATCATGAGGAAACCCGCAGGTTAGCTCTGCACGTATTAACTCTCTGTCTTTCCTGTGGATAAGGACGGCTAGGCAGAGACGATGGTATAGGTGCTTGGCAAGCCTACTCTAGCTCTACTAGTACCTAGATATAAAAATAATTTACGATAGATGTAAAAAGGCTTTAGGTACTCTAGTCGTATAGTAGCGAATAGCGATTTTAAGTTTATTTGACTTTGACAGTCTAGATCGAGTCGTGATGACCGAATCTAGGTACGCACGAAGATCTCTATTTTAGGTATCCTTAAGGTAATTTATTAAATGACTGTACTATTTAAAACTATTTTCGAAGCCCCTTTTTACAATCGTCAACATTTCTGATCGGTAGTTCACCTGTACATTTGTAGGCAAAAAGCAAGACCCTCTGCGCATAATCGGCCGCGAAGGACGCATGCCTGCGTACGCGCAACCATTCCGTCTCTTTCGCACAAATAGCGTTATTCCTTTCGCTCGCCTCTTTTAATAAATCAGGTATGCTTTTATTCAGAACCAGTTAAAAGCGAAACTGGCTTAAGATGCTTGATTGTGAATATTAATGGATGTAAATTTTGCTATTTCAAACTTAAAATCTGCATATGAAAGCTTAAGATAAAGTGTTTAGTTAGAAGTATTATTAGTAGAAGAAATAGCTAGTCATAACCTAAGGAGCTCAGTACATAAAGATCTGTATCAATCAATGTAAAGTTGTATTGTATAATAGGTACTTAATGATACATGATATTAATAAAAAAATTATACAATTAAAATTCAATTTCATTCAAATTCAATGAATAACATTGTTTATTTCAAAAAAATCACTAGGATCACTTTGAAACGACTTAGAAACTAATGACGTTCCTCGTGAACAATATTTATTCATACAAACTTTGAATTATTCAATACCCCTTCACCTCTATTATTTTGTACAGAAATAAAAAAAATTTAAAAAAAAGGTGTAGACTTGTAGAGTGATATTGCATCGCATATTTCACAATACAGACCATAAACAAACCCTTTGTGAATTTTCTAGAGGATCAGTTTAGTAGTTTCTATGAGTTGCATGAACAAATAAACTGACAGATAGGCAAAGTCTTTGGACCAACAAAATTTTTGCAACATGACATGTCATTTATGATCTCCGGAACTTGTTTATCTTGAAAACCAGCACTGCTTCCCTACTTTGTTCGGGAGTGGCAAATGCTGAGACATGGACCTGGTTTAGCCGCACTCGCACAGTTCCACTGAAAAGGATAGTTACCTACCTACTTTATCTCTTTCTTTTTGCTTGTGTATTTGTTTGTTCTTTATGTAATTTTTGTTTGTTCTTATACTATTTTTCTACTGTGTGTGTGTGTGTCAAATAAATAAACTCTTATTCTTATTCTTTATGAAGAAAAAATGTACAGATTACTAAGATTTAGTGTATTGTTATATTAGATATCCTTTGGACCAACATGCAACATATTCAAAAGTTGACTCAAGATCTCCAAAAAGGTAGGTTAAAATACTTATATTTTCGGCTTTGTTCCACCTGAACCTCTATTGTAATGGTTAATGGTTTGTTCTGTGTTCGATGATGGGAGGGAACCATTATTGAAACAAATTCATTAGAATATTTGATTAGAACAAAATTGATCGAATTTTCCAAACATCACATTTACCAAAAGTCATTACATAGTTTTTTAGAACTATAAAAACACTATCCTTGAATTTACGCTTAGCCATGACTGACAATAGCTTCACTAATAGATCTAAAGGTCAAATTATTTTAACAGGATTCAGACCATTATTGCAGAGTACTATTTAATCAAAACATTGCATGTTTTATTGGCTTAAATTATCAGTCCATGGGACTGGCCAATTTCTAAAGGATCTCTGGAAGTGCATGAGTCATATGATAAATACCTATCACTTTTTCTTTAGGGCTTACTTGGTGGTTGGACTGGTTTCTGCAACTAGGCCCCTGGTGGGACCTCTAAGGGTGCCAAAAATCCATTAATCAAACATAGACATACACTACACTATAGTACTCTCTCTGAAGATTTGTTTACAAATCCAAAATATCTTTACATAGATAAATGGTTACTTTACAACCTGGCTAAAAGGCGATAGCAAACATCATATCAAATTATTGATAAGTAGGTAGGTAGCTCTGATTACAACTTATCAAAATAGGGTGAGTACTCACCGAAGCTCTCAGTCAGCTTGAGCATAACCCCGCCAATGTGCATGTCTCCTTTGACGACCATGGTCCGCTTCTCGTTCAGGTCCGTAACGTAAATGGTGAGGTTCCATGATCCATCGCCGACAAGTTCGCCGTCCGCCAACATTTTGCGAGTTTTTGTTCACTTTACACAATAGTGTCACTTCCGATGGCACATCGCGGTCGGGAGGGCAGGTAAACGTGCGTGCGCCCGTAGCGCTAGACAGCAACTAATAACCGTAGGTAACGTAGTGTTTATCTTGCTTGAGGCAACTGACAAACGAACAGAACTGACTGGCTGGTTGCCTGCCCCGCTGCTGGCTGGATGGACTGACATACAATACAACAAACAAGTTATGTTTCTGTAGTTAGGACAATTAGACTTCTATTGTTTATTTTTGTATACTGGTTGGACAGTGGGACTTGGGTTGCAAAGAATGGATGGCAGTTTTGAAGAGGGCCGCGGCGCGGTATAAACGGTATGCGGGCGCGCGGCGCGTGTCTGTCGGTATCCGGTAGGTAGTAGTAGTAATGTATGTGCTACTTCGGAAATCCCGCGGGAGCAAGAAAATGAAGCGGTTTTCCTCCTACGCTCATCGTAGGAGGAAAACCACTTCATTTTCAAACCACTATTTATTCATTACAAAGCCTGAAAAACGTACACTTTCCGGAGTATGACTCGGACAGATAGGCTCGGGCGGGCGGCTTTTCTGTGAAAGTGGCTACCTGGCTGGATATTTGAAAAAAATGCTACAATCGAAAAACATAGAAAACATGTTTTCTTTTTTTTTTTCATTTTATGGCGTCTGTCTGCTGCCTGCTGTTTTTACAGTCAGTCAATATTGCCAGTGTCATGTAATTAGAATGTCAAGTTTGCTCCGAAGAAAATGGTGGCGGCTTTCTTCAAAACTTCAAACCGCATTTTTAGTCAAATACGAAAATCACCACGCTCGCCCTCCTGAACACGAAGGGTATTGGCGACCACTACCTCGCGAGCTACTGAACATCCAGTTTTCACATACCGGCGAAAGGCCCACGGGGTGTGAAGAATAAAAATTAAAATAAATAAATAAAGCAGGACCTCCAACGTCATGCCGAGAAGTGGCAACCTACACCACTGACTTGGCTTACGAAAAGCCCAAAAGAGAGCCGCCTGCAAGCCAGGAAGGCACTAAGAGGCTAAGCCCAGAGACCAGGGATCGTAGTCCCCGCAAGTAGTTGCCAGGGCGATGGGCCACACGAGCCCGAGGCGACGTATTTCGGACATATCACACACGGTCTACTGATCCCAAACTAGGCATAGCCTGTACTATGGGTACCAGAGACTGATATACCTATTAGATAAATATTTAACACAACCAGACACAGAACAAACATCTGTGTTAGTCACAAATGTTTGTCCAGTGCAGGAATCGAACCCGTGACCTCTAGCGCAGAAGGCAGAGTTACTACCAACTGAGCTATGAGGCCAGTCAAATGCCTACACTCGTGCTACTTGGTTATTGTTAGTTGCCAACTTTATATAGACCACAGACGTTTTCCTTTCGTGCTGGCTATGGCATCTTAGGCCTTACCAGCCACGTCGTCGAGTAGTAGTTCCGCCGCCGGCCGCCATTCAAATTAGTGCCTGTTTGATACAAACAAATGTTTTTTTGGTCGACTTGGTTGCGCCAGGCTACGTAGTGTATTATATAGTCTTTGGCGCCAGGTGACTTTATTTATTCTCTCTTAGAGCAGAGTTTTAATTTATTGTTTGAGCAATTGAGCTTTTGTTTCATGTGTTTTGGTTACCACAGAGTACTTTTATATATAGAATTTGCAGCTAGAATTCGTGTATAGAGTAATTTTGAATATTTTTGAATTAGTGAAAGTGAAGTGAGCAGGAGCTGTGATTCTTTTGTTAGTATTAGCCTCAAAGTGTGGTGGACTGTGGGTGGTTATTTACTGTACTTACGTTCAACATCATAGTATTAGTCTGCGTAGCTCTTAGTAGTCTGTGCTGCGTAGGTACTACTTAGTTTAGGTTTGTGTTTTCCGTGCTATGTATGCATGGGGGATCACCTAACAGATCTTCATCTAATTTGTAAATACATAAACCATTAACAACTCATGTATAAGAAAAATCATTCTAAGGAAATGGTGGCTACGAAAAATAAACATAAAGGTAACATTTCCCTGTATTTGTAAATCTGATTCATCTGCTTAACAAATTTTTAACTATCTGAATGTGGTTTACAGTGGTATCTTGCTCGACACCGGAGCATCAAGCTGACTCTTCATCAAGGGATAGGGATAGCGATTCAGAAGCCGCCAGCCCTGTGCCGTTCCTCTGCACCCAAGATGGGAACGAAGGTGAAACTGATGTCGTTTGGAACTTCTACACACCAAAATCAGAGAACACAGCCACATCACGGGCCAAAAACACTACACCACTAAGCCGTAAAACAAGAAAGTCACTCAGACCAAAAGTTATAGAAAAACAACTGCCCAAGAGGCGAACCTTAAAGATTTCACAGAAAAAGACTGAACTATTTCAAGATTTACTAGAGTTGAATAAAAATTTGCATGAATTGATAGCCAAGAAAGAAACTAGTGCGCATGAGAAGCCACAATCTGGAAGTGAGGATGATATATTCAATGAAACACAGCCGTGCTCACCTAAGTGTGTTCCTAGGAGCAGCTCTAGATGTCTAAGGAAAAATGTATTAAGTTCTAATTTTGGCCGCCCTGATCCCGATGCAGCTTTAGAATCAGACGATTCTATGAATGAATGTTTATTGAAAGCTAGTCAAATCGTAGAAGAGAAAATATTAAACTGTGAACCTCCACCAGCTAAACGAACAAGACAAAGCACAAAGTTGAGTTACAAAACTGATACAAACTTTAAAATGGATCATGATAGTATGGATGCAATATTGAACAGTATAAGATTACAATCACCTGTTGTAAGCAAGGTAAAGAAATGTGATTATTCTTCCTTAAATAATGATTCGTTTGACAATTTAGTTGGAAACTTGAATGATAGTGCCTTGGAGCAGTTGACACAGATGCCGATCAAGTCAGATGTGTCAAAAACACGGAGCAAAAACTGGATGGTGAAAGAATTAGTGGTCCATGATGGGAGTCCATCTTCAACATCAATTTTTGGCCGGCACAGTTCTATGCCTGAATCACCATCCATTCCTGATAATAATAAGCCTTCAACCAGTGGGATGGCTTTTGGAAGATACAATTCTATGCCGTTTGATAACCAAGCCAATAATAATGGTAACCATTAAATATTATTTTTGAAAGAACTACAGTTAAATTTAAATGCTACCCATAATTATCGAACCAGCATGATAAGAATTCCATGTTAGCCTTGAATCAGCTATGCAATACCGACTATGCCCTAGTTTGAATGATGCTTGCTTTGAAAATCTTGGGCAGTTGAAATATTTTTATTATAGAACTATTAGTTCAGCACCTACAGAGTTTCAGTCAGAAAATGTTGCTAAAAGTCTGTGCAGTATGTGGTGGTGCTCCTACTATATAATTTAAGAATTGGTCAAAATGATCTTTACCTGTGTTATTTTGAGTCAGTTTTGAGTTTGACTTTTAGGAGCTTGCAATTTTGTTATTTTTTTTTACCTACTCAGAATACAGAACCTTTTTATTGGGAGGAAATGCCACCCTACTAGAGTAGTACCTAGTAGAGGTACGCAAACCCTTTCTTTTTATAATTTTATTTTTCAGAATGTCAAAACAGACAGTAATGTTGCTTTCCCCCAAGCAACTTTCCTTATAAATGAATTTACCAAGATGCTTATAATGATGATGATTCATTATGACAAATATCTTTCACAGGGACAGTTGATTCACCCATAAGATGCACCCAAGATGAGATAAAGAAGAAACACCAGTTAGCCAGGGAACGACTCCTGGCAAAGCGACTCTTGCCATTCACATCATCACCACACTCTCAGTCATTGTCACAAGCTAACCAACCTGTCTTACCCAAGACCCAGTTTCAGCCAAAAAACCTGGATGATGCCAGTGTTCCTATTGCCAGTACAAACAATCATAATCATGACACAAGGAGTAATAACCATAATAATCAAGTAGATCTCAAGCTATTGATTGAAAAGAAAAGGCAGGAGGCTCTGATGAAATTGAGACGGCGTCAGCCACAAAATAAATAGATTCAATATTCTGAATCAATTCAATATGTTGAGATGTTTGTTACGAGTATATATTTAATTAATTTTTATGGAATTGTGTGCAGTTAAGTTTATTTCATTACTTAATGTGATATCTTATTGAAATAAATGGCAAAAACTAATATGTAAGTACAGTGTTTTCTCACCAAGTTAGCTAAAAGGTATCATCTTAAATACCATAATCTTCCCAATATTAATGATGCAATTGCCAGTTGTGCAATAGTTTAGGAAATTTATTCATATCTCATGACATGGAATACCTAGATAAATACTTCTTATGATACTGAGACACATAGTTATACAGAGGAGGAATATTTATAACTAAAGTGCAGCAACCAGCGACATCATTCACAGTGAATTGAGATTCTGATGTTGTTAGTAGTATTTTTGGTTTCTCATCAGTTTCTCCTTTAAATTCTTCTACTGATATGCATTCTGATTGTCCACATATTGGTCGAGTAAACACTATGAGATGATCATCTGAAAAAAGATAAGAACTGTAAAATAAGATAGACAACGGCTCAAGATTTCTATAAATCAAGGAATAGAGTTCTTTATCTAGAATAGCATATACACAGCTTTTTATCCAGGTACAACGGGAACCAAGCTGCGCGTGGAAGCTAGTTCTACTATTCTATCTATCTGCTATCTACTAATAATAAAAAAGTGAAAGTTAGATGTGTTTATGGTTCAATCACGGCCGAACGGATTTGGAAATTTGCGACAGAGATAGATTATAGTTTGGAATACCATTAGGCTACTTTTATCTTCATAGGTAGGTACTACGCGAGCGAAGCCGCGGGCGGAAGCTAGTATATTCAAAATTTGAAAGTTTTTTGTTTGTTGGTTGGTTTTTCCTTTTTAACATGATGGCAATGAACATTCTTTTTTGCATTGATTTTAATGAGCCAGAGAGGGACATATCATTACTAATTCTTCATGGGTACCATGCGAGCGAAGTCTTTAGCGGCATTTTACGCCAGCTAATGCTTGCTAGATGTGTCATTGATTTTTGAGGCATAACAAGAGTAGGTGAGTGTTAATTAACATAGATTTTGAGCATGCCGACTGGGCATTTGAAACTTACTAAAATTGCATATTGCTGCTGGTGGATTACTAAAATATGTTATAAGCTCTAATTTCTTATTAACTCCTGGTTTGAATCTGTACATCGGGCTAAAATAGTTCTGTGCACAGTAAATGTAATCTTTATATGAAGTCATACGGTTGGTACGCATTTCAGTGGAGATTGCAGTGATCCATTTGTCAACATCAGCCATCTCTTCTACATATTTATATATATTTTTATGCCCTGCAGCGTAAACTTCCCCTTCGTGGGTACAAATAGCTGGGCTCTGTACTGCATCTGGTAGCTTTGCTATTTTTCTAAATGATCTATTCAACATATCATATGTTATTGCTGTATCAAGTGTCACTCTGAAAGAAAGCAGATTTAAGATTAGTAAATATTAACATGATATTTGTAGAAGCAGGTCCAATGTTTTTCAAAAAGAAAGGACAATTAAAAAATCTAATTTTAAAATTAAACTTCTTCGTTTATGAAAGAATCAGAGTAAAATTTAAACTGACCTGAATCCACCTACACCACCAATCAGAAAGAGATTATCACATAGCATGGTGACCCCTCCATGCCTGCGGGGTGGTAGCTGCACGCCATGACATGTCCACTCTTGCCTCAATGCATCATATACTTTCACATCTCTCATGAAAATCCCTGTGCCTCGCCCATGTTCACCACCCGCTATCACAAGTTTATTGGGCCCCCATGATACCACAGTCCATCCCCATAAGCTTTTATCGGCCACTTCCAGCCACTTTTCAAAGCCTTTCTCTTTGGAAAAAGTGTACATAAAATGAGGTGTAAAATCCAATTTTGAATCCTTCAACATCCATACAGGTACCACTGCTGTATAAGCCAGCTTCCTGCCCATACTCTCTCTTACCAAGTTCAGAACTTCATCATACACTCTCTCTGTAAACATTTCGCATAAAACTTTCTTCATGGATATAACAAACGGCTCGGAGATGTCTTTAGCATCTTCATGTACCTTCAGAAGGCATTCCACCACCTTTTCAGCTAAGCTACCAACAAACCCTCTTAATAACAAGTCCTTTTTAATTTCTTCCAAGTCTTTAGCCTTAAGTCTTTTCATATCCAAGCAGCCTAGAATAATGAGCAAAGCATCTGCCCCAATTTCTTTAAAAAGGAGCCATTCCAATCCAAATTTGAATACATCTAGTTCACTGCAGGTATCTAGGTATGGATGGGAAAGATACCAGAAAAGTTTATCAATTGATGGAATGCTTGTAGCCTTCATGGTTTTGAACAAGAGCAGGCCAAATGCAGCTGATGTCTGTTCCAATTTTGTGTATGCCGCGTTTTCTGCTATAGTCATTGTTTCTAACCAGGTAGAGGTAGAAAGCTGGAGATCTAAGCAGTATTCTATCTGCTTTATGAGCTCAGCAATTTGAAGGAAATTGGCTGCCACTGACAGACTGCCCAACTCTTGCAGCTCATATTCAGTAAGGTCTATTAATCCTATTTCCATGTACCGTAAAATGATGTTCATTGAGTTAGCATCTACTGCATCTACCTGAAAAATGAAAAGATTTCATTCGTTGCTTATCTACATTTTGAGTAAAATTTATGTACTATCGGTATGTATCCCGACTCACATCAATGGTAATATCATTTTGTTCTTTTTCTTTGTAATTTCCACTGAACATAGCGCGGAAATAATCACTGTGCTCGCTTAAGAGATCTTTTTTCACAGTAAAAACTTTGCGATCTATGTGCAAACGGATTTCTGGTATTTCCTCCATTTTTCCTGAAGTGGTGAATGGTGGCAGTTATTCTAGCATTTAAGATGATAATATAAACTATACTTTCTACTGAAAACATAAATAAAACTGGGAAAAACATGAAATAGCATTTTCCGGTAAACAGGGCGACTTTTTGATTGTAGTAAGATTTGAATCTTTTTGATAGAGACTGACAGATGACAGTGATATTGACACAATTCTCTATCTTGACAGCAGATCCGGCTCATGTGTGCGGCATGATGAGCGGACTTCCGCTGGCCGCACTCAATCCGAATTAAAGTCACGTCAACTCTCGTCATACCCCACTGTATTTTCACATTCATACACAAAAATTCTATTGTGTGTGTTGGCAACGCGGTCGATAGTCCCTCATTATCCTGCCCACAGAACACTAATATCCATCCTGCCCCTCATGCCCTGCCGCTATCCCACTCTACTCTGAGAAAAAAAAGAGTATTTTGTCTATGATTCAGGATAAACTGTATGCATAGACCGTAAACAGTTTATCTCGGTCTACGGCATAGAATGCTTTTTTTTTTTTTATGTTCTTCCCTTTCGGGCTGGCTATGGCATCTAGGCCTTACTGCCAAGTCTTACGTGTATATTTTCTTGTTAATTTGTTTATCTTTCTTCATTTTCTTTCGTTTATGATCGTCGCCGATCACCGCCGTCACCGCCGTCACCGTCAAGTCAAGTCAAGTTCAGTTTTAGTAAGATATGATGTTGACTATTTTACTAAAACCTCGAGGGACCTCTTGGCGCCAACTCGAAAAATGACGATACACGCAATCATTTCATTTCACTTCACTTGTGCGGTTTACTCAAACAATATTACGCAAAATACCACCATAATTACACAATATTATTCAATTTGACACTAGTTTTGTAAAATAAATTGAGAGCACAACATCACTTTGCAAGTTCCCGCCAAAAAGCATAGAATGCGTTAGTATCCTATTTGGTCTGTGGGCATAGACAGCTGTTAACGACTGTATGGCATTGACATTTTCAAGATATTTTGATTGTTTTGTTTCATTCATTCAACTTTCATTTTGTGTTGATTGATCGCAGCAGCACAAAGTACTTTTGTTTAAATACACGATAAATACCGCGCAGCAGACAGCCAGCCAGCAGCACAGACAGAGCACATGCCAGCAGCGAGCGAGCGATGATGATGTTGTTGACTTTTTTTGTGAGCGAGTAAAATGTTGTTCGTATAAAAAGTGCGAAGAGATCAATTTTCGCCTTCCGCAAAGTAAGGGAAGAACGTTGATACAACATCAGTTGTGTTTTAAGTCCTAGTAAATAGAAAAGAGAAGAAACCAAAAAGACACAAACAAAGCAAGTTCTAACCAAACACAAGGAGGGAAGACAATAGATGTTTCGGTGTATGGGTCGGTGATAATATAAAACCGAAGACCGGACTTTTTAGCGACATGACAGCCACAGCTTCTGCAGTTACAGCATCTGTTGATGAAGACTTGGACGAGTGTGGGCCACAGCTCATTGGCAAGCTAGAGGTATTTCTTCTGCTAATTTTATTGCCGCAAAACAACAGCGGGCGGGAAGGGACTGCGGCGGGGCGTGGACGGGCCTTAGCGGTATTTGGTATCGCATTGTCGATACAATGCGAAGATGCAGGTTCGAATCCCGCTGTTCGGTAATTTTGGGTACCTACCTAGGAGTATAAATAAATAAAAGTGAAAGTATATCTGTCTCATTGGAATGTTGAAATTTTGTATGTAGATAGCCTAGGTAGAGGAATGCTATAATTTTTATTCAGGTACCGCACGACTGAAGCTACGGCCATTAATTTATAGTAAGTTAAAAAGCATATCTTGTACAGGGCAATGGAATCACATCTGGTGACATCAAAAAGCTTGAAGAAGCAGGCTACCACACTGTGGAGTCAGTCGCCTATGCCCCTAAGAAATGGTTGATAACCATCAAGGGCATTTCAGAAGCAAAAGCAGACAAAATATTGGCTGAAGCATCTAAACTAGTACCTATGGGCTTTACTACTGCAACTGAGTTTCATCAAAAAAGGTAATTTGATAAAGATATGTATGTATTCCTATCTACATCTATGTATATAGATCTATGTCTGTTTGTAACGGTCTATACATAGAAAGCTGCACTTACTGTTATGATACTTGTGCATGAAAGGAGCCTCTAAGAGGCGCAATTGAATCCTTTCACTACACTGATTCATTTACTGAGTCATAGGACCTTTTCAGTGCCACCATACCTCAACCTGACTACTGACCTAATACAGGATGATCAAGAAAGAATCAGTTACATACAAGCAAGCAAGGAACTATTAAGATTTTATAATATCTCATTAATACTATTCACATTACTTAACTCATTCATTACTTATTATTTTACTACTCTCATTATTGACTGGCCTCATAGCTCAGTTGGTAGTAACTCTGCCTTCTGTGCTAGAGGTCGCGGGTTCGATTCCCGCACTGGACAAACATTTGTGTGATGAACACAGATGTTTGTTCTGTGTTTGGGTGTTCAATATTTATCTATTATGTATATCAGTCACTGGTACCCATAGTACAGGCTATGCCTAGTTTGGGATCAGTTGACTGTGCGTGCTATGTCTGAAATATTTATTTATTTATTTATTATAATATTCCCACTAGGCAGGATTCGAACCTGTGACCCTCCCCTAGATGCCTAGATATGGGGATGCTTTAACTAACTGAACCACAGGGCCAGTACATGTCCTGATGAAAATCTTTGGAATGTTGTTTGGCTCAAAGCACCAATAGCTACAGGGGAAACATTGCATTTATTTAAGCCTACTCAATGACCGAATCTGCATTGCTTTGTTTGTTTGTTTTAAAGTATTATCCCTCACTTAAGAAAAAGTACAAAAGGAGGCTCCGAGAGGTGCACTTTAATCCTTTTACTACACTGATTCTTTCATCAAAGATCATAGGCCTTTTCAGGGCCACCGTACCTCAACCTGGTCACTGACCAAAGACAAGATGACCAAGAAAGAATCAGTGACACAACAAGAAAAAGACTTAAGAAAATACTAACTTTTCAGTCTTCATTCGGACCCGCAACCCTCGCCTTGACAAAAGCTAGCTCAACTGTTTCTTATTTAGGTGGTAAAATAGTTGTCTAAATAATATTAACAAATTTTAATTTGAACATTTTTGTAATGTTTTAATTGCTTCTTTGCTAAAGTGAATGGAAAGTTAATGGTAAGTTTTTTATTGTAGCTCCACCGCATCTAATAAAAGTAGTCTCTATAAATTGTAGCAGGCTATCCTACTAATATTATAAATGCGAAAGTTTGTTGAATGTTTGTGGTTCAATCACGCCCAAACGGCTGAACGGATTTGTATTAAATTTGGTACACAGATAGATTATAGCCTAGAATAGCATGTAGGTAACACGCGAGCCAAGCCGCGGGCGGAAGCTTGTACTACATGCCAATAATAACATTCCAATCAGTAGTTTAGAAAGTTTATTTTTAAGATTAAAGTTGTACTAATATTTGCCCAAATCCAGAATTATCTTTAACATCATCATCTCCCTGCCCTTATGTGGGGTCGGCAAAACATGTTTTTCTCTTCCACACCCCTTTATCAGCCGTCATATCAGTATTCACTCCTTTCTTACTCATGTCGTCTTTCACACAATCTATCCATCTTTTCTTTGGTCTTAATTATCTTTAACTGTATTCAGAATTATCTATAACAGTAAAAATGATTCCATATAGCTCACCATACTTCCAGACTCCTAATAAATTAAATTAAATAACTTTTCAGAGCAGAGATAATCCAGCTTACCACAGGATCCAAGGAGCTTGACAGACTGCTCGGTGGAGGCATAGAGACAGGCTCCATCACTGAGATATTTGGAGAGTTCCGCACTGGGAAAACTCAACTGTGTCACACTTTGGCTGTCACCTGCCAGGTAGTTAAAATAATTTCCTTGTTAATATATAAATAAATATTCCGGACATATCACACATGGTCAACTGATCCCAAACAAAGCATAGCCTGTACTATAGGTACCAGAGACTGGTATACATAATCGATAAATATTTAACACCCAGACACAGAACAAACATCTGTTAATCACACAAATGTTTGTCCAGTGTGGAATCGAACCCGCGACCTCTAGCGTAGAACGCAGAGTTACTTTCAACCTAGCTGTGAAGTCTGTCTGTATGAAGAATGCTACAAAACTTCATATAATATTTTTTCATTGCCAATTGTAATAAAAAACATGAAACTGCGCTGCGTGCGGCTCCCGCGCGACATGACTGTCTTTTTATACTACCTGCTCGTCAATGGCACATTATGAGTCATGCAAACCTTTCCTAAAGTAAGTCATTACACCCCTACGGTCTAGCCGGGTCATAATGTTGTACTGAATTTCATTATTTCCCATGGGACATAATGTGATTTGAATTTGGAATGCAACCCATGTAGTCGTGCTTGATCGAGGTTGGTTTCAAAAATGTTTGGGTGCAATGAGATTTTATTCTAATTAGGCTGTATGTTATCATTTTCTTTGCACTGCCTACAAATTAAAAAAAAGAAAAACATGAAAACTTTTTACGTAATTCATTTTCACCCGAAGAAGGATTTATTAGAATGTCGAACTGACCACTACAGAATAGACTACAAAAAAAATAAAAAAGGCGCCAAGCGCTCAAACTGCTGTGCTGTTATCTACACCGAAATTCAGTTACGATTCGAATAAACTTCTAAAAAATGTCAAGTGACGACGACATTGATTTTGATTCGACTCCAGAATGCATACAATCTGAAGCCTCTGGTATAGTTGGAAACTTACTTCCAGAAAAATCATTTCTTTCTACTTAACAGTCATTGTTTTCAATTGCCTCGCAGAAAGTATAAAAAGTAGAGTATGCATCGCGGGCTTAAATGTGTATTTGTCTTGGGCGATCTTGAACAATTATTGGGGGCGGTGTGGGAGTTGCGTGCGTCTGCATTTTGTTATGACCAATAGATTACCCTACAGGTCTGCTGAAGCGATGAAATCTCATCTCTTGAAACAATCCTACTAATATTATAAATGCGAAAGTTTGTGAGGATGTTTGGATGTTTGTGGTTCAATCACGGCTAAACGGCCGAACGGATTTGGATGTTTGGTACAGATATAGATTATAGTCTGGAATAGCATATAGGCTTTTTATGTAGGTACCACACGAGCGAAGCCGCGGGCGGAAGCTAGTAAGGAATATGAATAAGAAATTCGGCATGTATCTATCTAAATAGCCTGGAATAACATATCTACGTTTATATTTTGGTACCACGCAAGAAGTCGCGACTGGAAGCTAGTTCTAGGTAAAGTCTAGGTTTTTAGTCTGTGGTATATTTTGACGACCTCGATGGCGCAGCGGGCGATTGCCCGTTTGAGACGCAATGGTTGCGGGTTCGATTCCCGCGCGGGACAAATGTATCATCATCATCAGCCTGTAGAAGTCCACTGCTGGACATAGGCCTCCCCCAAAGAGTTCCATGACGAACGGACTTGAGCCTTCTCCATCCACCGACTTCCCGCAACCTTCACAATGTCGTCGGTCCATCGGGTGGGGGGCCTTCCAACACTGCGTCGCCCGGTTTGTGGTCGCCATTCGAGAACCTTTACTCCCCAACGGTTGTCGGTTCTGCGAGCTATATGGCCTGCCCACTGCCACTTCAACTTGCTAATTCTGAGAGCTATGTCGGTCACCTTAGTTCTACGGATTTCCTCATTTCGGATCTTATCACGTAGTGAAACTCCAAGCATAGCTCTCTCCATAGCCCGTTGCGCGACTTTGAGCTTGTATATGAGGCCTATAGTTAACGACCAAGTCTCAGTGCCATAAGTCATCACTGGCAACACGCACTGATTGTAGACTTTCGTCTTGAGGCTCTGCGGTATCTGCGACGAAAAGATATGACGAAGATTCCCAAACGCTGCCCATCCGAGTTGGATTCGTCGGCTGACCTCTTTGTCGAAGTTGGACCTACCTAGTTGAATCGTCTGACCCAAATAGACATAGTGGTCTACATCTTGAATGGTATCGTTCCCAACTTGTACCGGCATGGGTGCAACATGAGCATTGGACATGATATTAGTCTTCCCCATGTTCATTTTAAGACCCACCTGTTGAGAAACGTTACTGAGGTCTCTGAGCATTGCGCCAAGGTCCTCCAACGATTCTGCCATTATGACTATATCATCGGCGAATCGAAGGTGAGTGATGTATTCGCCATTGATGTTTGCATAATCTGCAAATATTTGTTCCGGGTCTGGGTGTTGTGGTACCATGGTACTCGTAGTTTCTGATACCTACGACACAGGGAATCCTAATAGTGTGGTGGTTCAGGACTATGTTCGTGACTGTTGGGTGTTATTTATTTATATTATTATCATAACTTAATTATCATTCCAGTTACCCATCGAACAGTCAGGCGGTGAAGGCAAATGTATGTACATAGACACGGAAGGTACGTTCCGTCCGGAGCGCCTCCTGGCGGTGGCGCAGCGCTACGGCATGGAGGGCTCGGCCGTGCTGGACAATGTGGCTTACGCGCGCGCTTACAACACCGACCACCAGACGCAGCTGCTGGTGCATGCTTGTGCTATGATGGCGGAGTCTAGGTAACTTCCAGCAAGAAGTAGAAGAAGGCCTCATAGCTCAGTTGGTTGGTAGTAACTCTGCCTTCTGCGCTAGAGGTCGCGGGTTCGATCCCCGCACTGGACAAACATTTGTGTGATAAAAACAGATGCTTGTTCTGTGTCTAGGTGTTAAATATTTATATTTATCTAATAAATATATCAGTCTCTGGTACCCTAATATTGTTGGAAGGCCCGCCACCCGATGGACCGACGACATTGTCATGCGGGAAGTCGGTGGATGGAGAAGGCTCAAGACCGTTCGTCGTGGCACTCTTTGGGGGAGGCCTATGTTCAGCAGTGGACTTCATCAGGCTGATGATGATGATGATGATGATGTGTGCATGTAAGGAGCCTCTAAAAGGCGCACTTTTATCCTTTCACCTCACTGATTCTTTCACCGACTCTCATAGGCTCTGTTCAGGGCCAGCATACGTAACCTGGTCACTGACCTAGTGCATGATGACTAAGATCATCAGTGACACGACTAGAAAAAGTATAGATAAGTAACAACGCGAGTGCACCCGCAGGCGGAAGCTCATAAATTAATTGCAACAAATAGTAATTTTCAATTTTTTTTTTCAAATAACTTTTATTTCGGAACAAAAAACAGAACGAAAAATGTAGAGAAACGATAACAACCGCAGTAGTTATAAAAACTGTGTCGCGAGTGTTAACGCCCTCCTCGGAAATTACAGTTCCTACTTACAAATATAAAAATAAATGTGTGTGACTGTGTGTATGTGTGTGTGTGTGTTTTTGTGTGCAAGCGTGAATGTGGTGTATGAGTGTGGTGATTATTCTGATTGATTGTGTGTGAGTATGTGTGTGACTTGTTACGAGAGTAATATAATTTATTTCTGTTCCAGATATTCACTAATAATAGTGGACAGTGCTACTGCATTATATAGAACTGACTACTCGGGCCGCGGTGAGCTTAACTCCCGACAACTGCATCTGGGGAGGTTTATGAGGATGCTACTCCGATTGGCCGATGAGGTTTGTGCAAAATGCTTCAGTGTAGTTTTTTATTTTTTTATACAACAGATGTGGCAAACAAGCTTACGGCCCACCTGATGGTAAGCGGTAACCGTAGCCTATGAGCGCTTGCAATACCAGAGGCATCACGCACGCGTTGCCGACCCCGAACCCCCTTCCCCCCTAAAGAGCTCTGACAACCTTACTCACCGCAGGAACACAACACTATTTGAAACAAATAATGTTATTTGGCTGCGATCTTCTGTAAGGCGGAGGTACCTCCCCAGGCGGGCTGCTCCAATTCAGAACGAGAAAATCTCGCTGTGCCCTACCTCCTCTTAGAAAATCTTGCTGTGCCCTACCTCCTGTTTTGTTTATTACCTACTAGCTTCCGCCCGCGGCTTCGCTCGTGTGGTACCTACATAAAAAGCCTACATGCTATTCCAGACTATAATCTATGTCTGTACCAAATTTCATCGAATTCCGCTCGGCCGTGATTGAACCACAAACATCCTCACAAACTTTCGCATTTATAATATTAGTGGGATGTAGTTTAGAACGCAGCCAAATAACATTATTTGTTTCAAATAGTGTTGTGTTCCTGCGGTGAGTAAGGTTGCCAGAGCTCTTTAGGGGGGGGGAGGGGTTCGGCAGGCAACGCATTAGCAATGCTCCAGGTGTTGCTAATATCAATAGGCGACGGTAACCACTTACCATCAGAAGGGCCGTAAGCCGGTTTGCCTCCGTATAACATAAAAAAAAGGCTCAAAATAAATTCCAGATTTTTAACACCTCTGCCTAGGTACGTAGGTAGGGTATATTGCAGTGGTTACCGCTTACCATCAGGTGGACCATATATCAGGCCGTTATTTTGTTTAAAACAAACAAATACTTTTAATATATATATTTTTTTCAGTTTGGCGTTGCCGTAGTGATAACAAACCAAGTGGTCGCACAAGTGGATTCCGTGGGAGTGTTCAATGCGGACACCAAAAAGCCTATTGGTGGTCACATCATCGCCCACGCTTCAACGACCAGGCTGTACCTTCGTAAGGGAAGGGGGGATAACAGGTATGCTCCTAGTTAACACCTAATAGTCACATAGTTTTTAGGGAGGTAGGGCACAGTGAGATTTTCTCGCTTTAAATTGGAGCAGCCCGTATGGGGAGGTACCTTTGCCTTACAGAAGATTGCAGCACACTATTTGAAACAAATAACATTATTTGTTTCAAATAGTGTTGTGTTGGAGGGGTTCGGCAGGCAACACTCCAGGTGTTTCTGATGTCAATTGGCGACGGTAACCACTTACCATCAGGAGCGCCGTAAGCCTGTTTGCCTTCGTATAACATTAAAAAAACATACCTAGTCCTGGCACCACATTAGGATTCCATATGTCGTGGGTATCAGAAACTACGAGTACCATGGTAACACAACACCACAAATCAGACAGATCTGAACAAACTTGCAGATCATGCAAACATTTGTCCCGCAGCGGGAATCGAACCCGCACCTCTTGCGTCTCAGACAGGCACTCGCCTGCTGCGCCACCGAGGTCGTCAAGTTGATTGAACATCAATCAACAAAGTTGATTGATTAAGGCGTGACTTTGTCCATTCTTAGATAATAAATAGACAAACAAATATTTGACCGTGGTGGCCCCGGCTGAAGAATAGGCCCCTCCATATCTGCTTATCCGCGGATGTCTTAAGAGGTGACTAAGGGAAAAAAGCTAGGGGATGGGCAGCAGCGTCCCTCATTTTAACAACGATAGCTCTAACTGCGCTCGCCAACCCGCATGCCATGCGTGGTGAGTATGGGCAAATCCCCCCACATGATAAGGAATTCGCTCTGTCTCAGGGGGAGGCCATGTTCAGCAGTGGACGTCGTACGGCTGAAATGATGACAATAATATTTAGTAATATTCCGCTAATCTATCCCTTGAGTCTGGAGGTTGGGTGGTGGATTCAAACTTCCTTTTTACTATATTTCAATTTGTCTCAAGAGTAATAAACGCGTTCGCACAGTGCATACTTGCGTCGAGAGGAAGAGAGGGCAAGCGCCAGTGTTGCCAACCCTGAAATTTGGTTTTCCCCCAGACTCCGTAGAAAATACCCTAAATTCAACAACAATTGCACAGTTTTCCCCCTATAAGTGTAATGAATAAAATATTCAAACTTTTTGGCAAAATCATACTTTTTACTGTAGACTTAAATTTCTTAATTCTAGTGGAATTTTTACCTCGCTCGGTCAAAATTATTTCCCCCAAAAATACCCTTAAAAATTATATACCCCAAAAAATATCCTAGGCACCAAAAGTTACCCTAAATTTAGGGGAAAATACCCTAAGTTGTGGACACTGGGAAGCCATTTCCATAGATAATAATTTAACTAGGTCTGGAACTAAGTCAGTGGACAGTGAACTGATGTACGATTTTTTTTACAGAGTTTGCAAGATCTACGACAGTCCATGTTTGCCGGAGACAGAAGCTATGTTCGCTATAAGCACAGAGGGCATCACCGATGCCAAAGAATAGTGACAGTGTGTGATGTGATAAAAATATGAGTGATGCACAAAATAACAGTTTTTAACTTTACTAACTCAAGCTTGTAATCAATTAATACCATTTCCAACTAGTACCGATTTGTCCCACTAGTACAAATGACTCGAAACATATTTGTATAAGGCGGCCCCTAAACCTACAATAACATTGTACAATAAGATTGAAAGGCTCTCTAAATCCAAACGAGCAATTATATTGCACAATTATACGAACTGCACAATGTTTTCGTGTTCAGCCGGAGAATAGTACTCTGAAGTAGTAGACTGAAAATATTGCGCAATATTGCAAATTATATATATTATGTTATCTGTGGCAATACTGACCCTACACGATGCAATGGAAAAATATGGTGCAATGAAAATTAAACTCGCTCAAACTTTCGGTCAATCATTGCGCAATCTTCAATATTAACCCTAAGCGGTCAATTATATTGCACAATTCGCAATATTGCGCAATATAATTGACCGTTTATAGGCTGCCTTACTCAGATAATTTATACCATCAGCTGATACCATGCATTGATGGTACAACTGTCAATAATTTTTTGACTCAAATAAGAAAAAGTTGATGTCTGAGTCAACTTGAGGTATGTCAAATAAATATAAAAAATGCAAATACCTATCTGTAATCTGAGATACCTATGTATAAAAGTAAAATTATAGTTGGTACTAGTGTGGGACAAATCGGTTCCAGTTGTACCATCAATGTTAATGGCTGAAGGTTGAACTTACCCAGAGGGCTTTAACGATTGGGATGAATTTCAAGACCCTTCAAGGTATATTATTAAAGATGACACGCTCAAATCTGAAAACTATTTTGAGACCGATACCAAAACCAATATTGTTTATGGGAAATTTTAAATGCTCCACATAGCTCAAAGTTTGAGTGTGATTAATTAGTCAGGGCGCGTAAGAGTGGTAATCAAAGGCACATTCGTACATTATATTTGGCATAGCCCATTTTTTGCATTTCAAGGTTCTAGCATTAATTTAGTATTTTTCCTTCTCCCTTGTTAAAAATAGATTAAAATTGTAATCTCTTATTAGCGTAAGTTTGTAAATAATGTATAGATTCCGTGAAATAAAAACACAGAAATATATAATACGCTTTTATTTACTGATAAAATATAGGCATTTATTTGGGTACAATTTTAAACAGTACTTATTATATTTCAACAACAAATCGGTAACGTCAATATGAGATCTATTGTCAATTTAGCTTATGTATTGCTTTTATTAAGGGTCTGTTTAGTCGAAATCCCTCTCACAAGAAATATCATGCAATCTAAGTCGCGAGAAGAATTTTAACTTCACACTCTTTATTTGCTTCTAGCAGGCCTTTCCCACCAAGTCTCTTATTGTATAGCCAACCTTATGCTACTAATTCAATTACTTGAAAATTACAAATTTATTCAAATCTTGACTCGCGCATGACAGTCAGCTTTGTGAAAAAGGCCTTATACGTAACGTTAGTATGCGCTAGCGGCATTGCTCGTAGCACCTAGATACTATTCTGGGTAACGATCTCTATTATTCAAAGTTTCATCGATAGCGGTTGAGCCGTTACATTTGATTGAACCACAAACTTCCTTAAGCATTAATAATATTCATAAGATTTGATAATATACTGAACTGTATTCAAAAAGGCGCACAGCGACCTAGACCTTCGTGCTTCGTCATCGGCCACATACCAATTACCAATATGTTATTGTGGTTAAACGTATTTCCATACAAGTTAAAAAATACCAGCTGCCACGTCATTTGCGGCCTAAAGCTAGAATCTAGAAAGTAGCAACAAAGTTATATTTTCAGTAGGTTTTCAGTAGCGGTTTTTGTGAGTGAGACTGCAAAAAAAAGGTTACACGCTTCACTAAAACACAATATAATGTATGCAATTTCCATCTATAATGTTGTGATGTTTTTAAATTGATTTACTGTGTTTTAATTTTTTATATATATTTTTATCTTTTAGTAAAATTCATTATATGATTTGTAACAAAATTGTGACTGAATAAATGAAATGATCTAATACTATAACAGTGCTTAGGAATATTTTAGTGGATTTCACAACTCTTATTTTTATTTATTTTATGTCATACATTACACTATAGGTAAACAGTAAGAGGCATAAGGAATGAGTAAATGTATGACCCACAACATCATCCACAGATTGGATGATGTTGTGGGTCATACATACTCTCTTACCTCTACTACAAAGCTGAAGCTCTTCATTCAATTTTGTAAAAAGGATTATCGAAATAAAAATGATAGGCACGCGCGCCGTTTTGTTGCCTGATTCTTCTAGGCTTGTTCGCAAGGACCACGCGTAGCTTCACTTAGTTTTTAAGACGATTCAAAGTGACCATAGTGATTTAACTTAGACTCTATAGTGCGTGCTCTTTCTCACACGTGTTTAAGTATTTTTTATCTCACTCTGTGTAAAACATTGAGGTTGTACCATATTATAAGCATGCATCACTTTGTTTTTATGACGTTTAAAAATGAGCCTAATGATTTTGTTGATTTGACTTTGACTCTATAGTGCGTGCTCTTTCTCACACGTGTTTAAGTATTTTTTATCACTCTTGTGTTCATTAAGGTTGGACCACATTATAAGCATGCATCAGCACCACGTGCGTTTACGAAGTTGATGGTGTCGATTTTGTTGTGCATTTTCCTAAACTTAATCTATTTGATAACACTAAAAATGTCGCCCCTTTCATAAAGATCAAAATAACAAGGACGGCGATTTTTAATTTATTTTATTCATTATTTTTATTACCCGCGCTGTCATTTAGGGTCAGCCTTGACGGACGTAGTGGCGGATCACACGGTGGGGCTCGAAGCGCCTTATGTGTAGAGAGGAGCGCAATTTTGTTAGCTCAGCCGTATCTAAATGAGGTTGATTTTCAATTGTTTAAGCGAATCAGTCGCTTCACCCACTCCATCCGTCTGACCCTTAAGTTTAGCTCAGGATAATGCACATCAGAATCGACACTACTACAGCCCAACTGTTATAAAGCGCGTATCATGTCAACTTATATAATCTACGGATCAAATCCTATGTAAGTACCTATTTCCAATAAGGTTTATTATTCATAAGACATGTCATTATTATTCTTAAACCGTAACATTTGTTTGGGATCAGTAGTTGATAAATAATCTCGAGCAAAATGACGTACAAGTTGACTTTTTAATTGTAAACTTATACAAGAAATTTCAACTACAATCAACATTGTACGTATTTAGGTGAGAGTACCTATTATGAAGTTGTGTTTATTGTGAATAATAAAAAATCCATTTCATAAATTATAGAACTAAGTAATAAATATTTTTGACAACAATTTCAAAACGAATTATTATGTCCACACATAACGACAAGCAAATTATTATACACGGTGTTTGATAGACCAGTTTAAAGCCGCGTCCCACGTGATCCTGCCATGGTCTTAACGTAAAAAAACACAATAACTATTTACAAGAATTTTTTTTTTAGGTTTTCCATACAACAACTACAGTAGGTACTAGACGAATGCAACAGCTGGGGAATAAAAAAATATTTATTTTAGCCGTTTGTTTGTGTGTTTTTTACTTTCACCTGGGCGCTGTCTTTAAAATGACCAAAAAAACACGGTGTATTCTAAATAACATTTCAAAGTTCATTAATAAAATTATAATAAGTAGGTAAAACATTACAAAACTCCTAATATAAATATGTATGTGACTACCTAAAATGATAATACAATTTTTAACTAAAAAATTGAGCCACTCCTGTAATTTTTGTATAGATAACTAAAAGCATGTCTTTATTTAGTTTATGCCTAGATTTTTATAATAAACCATGTAAGTATCAAAGCATAACTTTGAGTGGCTCGATTTTTTTGATGAGAAGTGTAAATTTCTAACACCTTATTTTCCAAGAAGTTAACAACCATTTCTAAATATTTTAAGCCCCTTTCAGAACATCGACAGATAATAATAATAACCGATTTACGTGTAGTGATTTTAGGAAGCTTTGGGACGAGACAATTGCAAGCGAGAATTTCAGTGCAATATTCGCGATCATATTTTGTTTACGCTCAAGAAATAAACAATTTTGTTTACACTCAAGAAATAAACAATTTTGGTTACACTCAAGGAATAAACAAAAACTTTACCTGATCATCAGATATGTATAAATCAGCCATTTTATCTGTAGAGATCGAAAAGGTTTTAAGTCTAATTATTGCGAGGCGAGTTCATTTTGAATAACGCTATTAGAAACCTCTAGCAGACTACGAATTAGTTAAATATTACACTCGCGCTAAACGTGAGTAAGCCTGCTTCCGTTCCAGATTTCATCCATAAAACAATATAATTTAAAAATGCATAAATAATTTATTTTATTGCTATACATTACGCACATTATCAAACATAGTAAAAAAATTAGACACATTAACCTAAATGTATTCAAGAAATGAACTCTGTTTTCTAAGATATTTCTATTTAATATTTTCTATAAGACTATTGGTAGAAAACAGAGTTCAAATCACCAACAGGCAGTGTGTGACCCAAAAAGCTGGCGACGTAACTCGTTGGATAGCTATACTGTGGCCCAAGCAAGTATTTAACTGTAGCGTTACGCTTACTATACGACAAAGTCAATAGCCAATGCCAAAACATTGGCGATGCTTTAAATCCTTTAATTTTGATTGGCTCGTCGACTCGTACCGAATGGGACGACTTTTGTGGTACGAGATGACGAACTAATCGGCATTTGTTAACGCGTAACGCTACCGTGAATTTTTCGTGCTCGAGCCACTGATCCTATATTGACATACATAAAACCTGCACAGTATTGCTAGAGAAGCTGTAAGTAAGCTTCGCAGTTCGGTTTAGCCTTAGCTTTACCACATTACGCAATAGAAGCTTACCTTACCAATACTCTTTTATTTATTCGAGATAACTAATAGAAATAAAGCTACTCGTTCCGAATATACACTGGAATATTATCACTGCATTAGTTTTATGTTAAACTGGCTCACCAAGTCCTGTCTAAAATTCAATAAATTTCGAAAAAACGATCACAAGCAATCGTTTTTTTTCCTAAAACTTTTCCAGGAACAAGACGATCAAAAATAGAATTACGCATTCCATCGTTTGATCGCGAGTTATTTTGTGTTCATAGAAAAAAGCAATTTAAATTTTTACCAAATTTCTAAATTTTCCGAAGAACTAAGTCAATTTTTCTTTCAATGATCATTAAAAAAATTTAGCCAAATCGGTTATTTAATTAAACAAAATTCGCTCTATTTCCATTACTTGTCTCAATGTACTGTGTATTCAATTATTACTAGGTACACATACCTTAGGCATCTTGTTTACCCTACGGATGCTACCCCATTTAGGGTCAATAAGCGCGACATACCTCAGGCATCCTTCGAGTTTACCCCAGCTTAATAATTCTGTCTATATCCATTGTTTATCTCAATGTATCTACCGTGTATTCAAGGCATTATATTACACATATCCTAAGCGTCTTGTTTACCTATGTAGCTTACACATGTCACCCCTGTTACGGTCAATATTCCTCTAGGAAGTAAATTAACCCTAACTGGGGTGACATGGCGCCATACCTCAGCCATCCTTCGGGTTAACCCCAGCTTAGAGTCAATAGCGTCAGAGGTGTCTGGCTACGCCCGGGTTTTAATTATTTCACTCTATTTCCATTACTTATCTCAATGTACCGTGTATTCAAGGCGTTTTATACATAACCTTAGGCATCTTGTTTATCCCAGCATACGCATTTTACCCTAGTTTAGGGTCAATAAGCGCGACATACATCAGCCATCCCTTGGGTTTACCCCAATTTGGGGTCAATAGCGTCAGAAGTGACCCCGCTACCCCCTGGTAAGTCGGCCGGGGGTCCGGGAACCCCCTCGCGTTCTAAGCGCTCGTGTTCGCTTGCTACCAGAGCATTGAGTTCATCCTGGAAAGAATATTTAATTTAGTTAAAAAGGAGTCTTACAAATGGAGAACGAAATAAGTTGAGTCTTTGCAGAGGTATTTTGCTAAAGAACTGGGGGTACGGTTCTCCAACTTACAGTACTTGTAGAGTTAGACAAATTCATGGTACAGAAATCAGCCATACTCGCAACGCTTGATACTGCTATTGTTGTAAAAAAATTGGGGCCATTGCAGTCCATCCCCTAGTTTTTTCCCCCCTTAATTGCTTCTTACGTTATCCAATGTTATAAATGAAGGGACCTATTCTTCAGCAGGGACCACCATGGTTGCCTAATGACAATATAACGGGGCTAGAAGTACACTCATTGCGAGGTCGCGGCAGCCGCCCCCTAGTTTTTTTTGCTTAATTTGCCTCTTACGTTGTCCAAGGGTATAAATGAAGCCTATTCTTTAGCAGCCTCCACCATGGCTGCCTAATGACAATATAACAGGGCTAGAAGAACACTCACCGTATCATCAACTTAGCGATTTTGTTTTGACATTGTGCACTAAGAGTGGAGCAGAAGCCAATCAACACTTCAACCCACAACACATTTGCTTATAGTCGAAAGTTTTATAGCAAATCAACAGAGAAATGAAAAAAAAAAAAAAAAAACTGATTTTGTTTAGTTGGTGACGAAAGTTGATAGTCTCAAAGATATTTAAGGTTCAAATTCGTGTAAAATGACATGCTCACTCACCGCCCAGAACAAGCGTCGTGCGAGGTCGCGACAGCCGTCGTCGCAGTCGCCGAGTCGCGCGACGTCGCGCACCGGCTCGTCCAGCTGCAGGCCGCCGCCCATGCCGAGCATGCGCATGATGGGCGAGCGCACGCCCGCCTTCTCGCGGTTTATCAGCAGCCGGGGACACCAGTCTGGGACCCTAAAACAAAGTGAAAGACGGTTTTAGCCGGTTGCTTGCTTGTCGTGTCACTGATTCTTTCTTGGTCATCCTGAAGTCAGTGACCAGGTTGAGGTCCTTAAGGTATGGTGGCCCTGAAACGGGCCCACGACCGTCGGTGAAAGAATCAGTGTAGTGAAAGGATTAAAGTGCGCCTCTTAGAGGCTCCTTTCGTGCGAAATTTTGGCTGGTTGCGAATCCACGATGTAGGGTTGCAGGAAGTTGGTGGATGAACGTGACTTAGATCAATGTGGTACAAAAAAGCATTTTAATTCACTCATTCATTCCATAATTATCAAATAATGTGAACTAAACATAAACAGCAAAATCTCAGAAATAATGTACCATCAACTTGTTCAATTTTCAACTTTACAGAAATTAAAAATTATTAAAAGCATACATATTATTAGAGGTGGCTGTACACTGCTTATAACAACGAAGAAACATGGACTTTTTTTATAGAAACAATTATCACTAGTATTTAAAAAAAATTGTTATTGGCTTAGTAAATTATTGTTATTGACGTGATGGACGATAATTTATTAGAGTCACAGTTTATTTCTTGTATTAAAAAGGATCATTCTACATAAGTAAGGTCTATAATTTTATTTTCAAATTTCTACATAATAAAGCATTTTGAACCACTGTCAAATTGGTATAGAGATTGCCCATAAGGCAATACCAAAAGCCTTTGTCTCTCTCTATAAAATTCTTACATGTCAATCAGCGAAGCAAAAGGCTGAACTTCCAGCGAAGATCCCATGATAATAAGCAGGTCACAATGCTGGAAATCCTCCTGAAGGCACTCCTGGAACCTCTCCGGTAGACTCTCTCCAAAGAACACAATGTCTGGTTTGACTACGCCTGGGCATTCTGTGCAGATTGGTATCTGATCTTCGAATATGCGCTCTGAAACCAGAGTGATACAGATGGGACTATATTGTTGTGTAGACAAGGTAAAGTTGATTTAACACAGTAAGCTTGTGATTATTTTTGTTACATGTTGATGGTAGATGGTAACCCTAACCACCAAGTGTCTGATACCATCTAGGATGCGGCCTATGTGGTACTGGATTGCATTCTTCACCCTGCATTGCAAGCATTGCCGAGTATTGCCTTTTACACACTTTAGTAAATACTGATTAAAAACCGAGAATGACTCAGGGTCGCTCCAGAAACCTACCTTTCCCAGATGCAAAAGCTTTCACATTGAATACCTGTTTCTCATTTGGTTCCGTATCATCAACTTAGCGATTTTGTTTAGGTGGTGACGAAAGTTGATAGGCTCAAAGATTTAAGAGGTTCAAATTCATGTAAAATGACATGCTCACATACAATGACATCATTTTAAAAGTGATAAAAAGTGGCTTTGTTGTAACATAGCCGTACCTTTAACAAATTCAAGATTATACTGCTTGCGGCATTCCAGACAATGGGACGTAAAGAAGGTTCCGTGTGCTTCTACTATTTTCTCCTCGGGAATATTGGCAACTCGCTCTAACGTGTCAATATTCTGAGTGTAGTGACGTAGTAACAATCCTGGAATAAATAAATAAATAACACACAACAGTCAGATACATAATCCTACCTGAACATTATTCCTAATGTGGGGACACTAGGAATAATGAATGTTACTAGCAAGGAAGTTGTAGGAATTCTTAGTGAATAAATGCCTTTTTTTTTATTTTTTTTAGCAGCTGCCTGCGGCTTTACCCGTGTGTTTCGCGTATAAAAGTAGCCTACAACCTAACTTCATCAGCTCACTGGTTACTATAATATATATAATATTGTCATCGGATCCCGATAGTTATGCAAAGTTTCAGCTCAATCAGTTAATTTGCTGAGGAATTCCATGGAACAGCTCCTGACTCCATCATCAGATCACGTCACTGTCACCATAATATTTTATTGTCATCAGATTTCTACATGTATGCAAAGTTTCAGCTCAATCACTATGCACTAAGTTACCTTACAAACTCTCTCATTTATTTCAATAAAATCACTAGGATCACTTTGAAACATCTTAGAAACTAGGTGAAGCTATGCCTGTTCCTTGCGACCAAGCCTAGTAGAATTCTGCTAATCCTGCTATTCTGGGTGGAGACAATTCTAACAAATGAAGGATCATAAAAATCGGTCCAGCTTTTCTTGACTTGTAAATGGTATAACTAAACCAACTTTGTTTTATATAAATATAGATTTTTACCTTTCTCATGTAGTAATCTGATAAAATAATGTGATATTGTAGGCTTGAAACTTCCAGGATACAATTCCTTTGCTAACATGAAGAACGGTTTAGGATTTTGTCTGAAAAAGTTGATTTCAAATATTGCTTGTGGTTCCGGCAGATTGTATTTTTGAAGGTTGTGGTATAATCCTGTTTCTGGGCTTCTGAAATCTGGGATACCGGCCGCTGCAAAACATTGTATTTGTATAAAAACTATAATTTATCAACAATTACCAGCCACTAAGGATGCAGCATTAACTCATTCGCAATTCAAAACAGTGTTATAATTTAAGAGTAAACAATTGCTTTACTATAAAAATATTCCGCAGAACAACACCTTTATGACCTTGGCCTTGTAGTAATCATAACAAATACAAAACTTTCCTATAGATTGGAAATAAATCCATCCTGATTAACATTGTATAAACTTGGTTGGGGTAATTTGATTAGTTTTCAGGCCAATACCATTATAAATGACCATAAAAGCGGATTTATCGACCAGCTAGCAACAAACAATGAATTATGATAACTTTAATATTTTTCTGACAATTTCAATAGTATTACGTGATATCGAATTTCAATATTTTTCATACACTTACATGTAGATATTCCTGCTCCAGACATGGTGATAATATTCTTGCATCTTTCACTTTGAATCCACTTCACAATACCGTCAATGTTTACTTCATCCAAAACTTTTTCGGATGGCGCTGGGGGCTCTGGCGGCTCGTAGAGCCCCAATTTCTGAGCCAAATACCTTCTCACCGAGTCCACATCCCAGTCCCTGATCCTGGAGCTGATGCTTTCAGCCTCGGGTTCGTTTGGCGGGACGATAGGAGACCTATTCACAGGCTCATCACCTACAAAAAAAACTTATGAAATCTTCTCAAAATAACACCAACATCGGCATTGTATAACAAATCTTACCATTACTCTTCCCCGGCGGCGAATTTGCGGACATTTTGCGTAAAATTAATAAATTGCGACTCGGATTATTAGTCCGATTTCGACAGCTTTTTGACAGATTCGGAAAAAAGAGGTGCATTCTCTCTCTCGTGCATTCTTTCAATGAAAGAAGACAATTTGACATTGACATAATAAAATAGTTAAGTACTATGCCTAAGCAGAGTTTATCATAGACCGGGCTAGCGCGTATACCTGAGCAAGACGGCGATAAAGTTCATTCAATTTCGGGGCTGCCACATCTTTCAAATTTTACCCTGTTTTCATATGGGCATTAGCTTACGACAAAACTATAAAAATCAAGAAGCCAAGCCAAGATACCCGATTTCAAAAAGTAAAGAATCTTTTTGAAATCGGTTATCTTGGCTTCTTTATTGTACACAGAACACACATACAAAAAAGATACTAAATGAAAGGACATGTACAAACGTTATTCAGATTTAAAAAAACTTGAAAACTATGCGTTTACGCGCACTCCATTTGGTGTTTAGACTTATAGTAAGTAGACCAAAATTAAAAAAAAAAACAACGGCCCAGCTCATATCAGAGAGAACCAAAGTAAAACTAGCTAAACGGTTACCTACCTTCTGACCTGAGAAATACATACCTTTGATTTTTTTACCAACTGTTTGGGGATTTCCTTGAGATTACTGGCAGCCAGAAAGTTCGTATAATCCAGCCAAATAGAAATGGATATTTTTGTGCGTGGCTCTAGACATGAGAGTGACCATGCAATTTGTTCAGTTTATCATAAGTATCATAAAAAATACCAATGATAAAACTAAATAAATAATAACGTATTCAATTATATAGCCAGATCCATTTCCAGCATAAAGTTTTAATTGCAAATAGAAACAAAAACAGTAGGTACTTACTGAAAGGATTTTTTTTCCACTTTCCTTAAACTATCGCTCGTGGAGCCTATAATACTGCAACTTACCATGTTACCAGTTGAATTCTACACCTGCTACACCAGGCACACAAAAATATTAATTAGTAAATTAGTAATTACTGCACTTTTTCACACTAACCATTGACTTTGTGTGCACCAATGATTGGTGCACAACAAACCCAAAGGTGCATACGTAGACAGTGTTGGAAGATAACAGTTCTTTCTCCTTTACTCATACGTCGTTTCATATATTTCTATCCTTTTCTTTCTTGGTATTTTTATTTAACTTTTGGCTTTTTTGGCGGGAACATGCGAAGTGATGTTGTGCTCTCTATTTATTTTATCTATAAAACAAGTGATAAATTGGTAATTATGGTGGTGTTTCGCGTAATATTGTTTGAAAAAAACGTACAAGTGAAGTGAAATAAAATGATTGCGTGTATCGTGATTTTTTGAATAACCTTTATTTACAGAAAGAAACTTATAACGAATACAAGTTAATATTTACAAAATACACATGAAACAGTTGAGCTATATAAAGACCGTTACAAAAGATCTATAGATAGCTCAATGGATCCAGATCACTACTAGTCGGAAGAGTCCCCAAGACGCTTTTTGAATTGGCACCAAAAGGTCACTCGAATGTTTAGTCAAATAGCATATCATAATTCATCTTATTTACTCTCGTACTAAATCATACACTTGACATTACTTGACTTACATGCCTAAAAGATTCCATAGCCAGCTCATAGGGGAAAAAAATGTTGCTTTTTTTTAATATAAGTATGGCAAATGTTTTCAAAAATCTACTTGTTATCCACTTTTCCAAAAAAGTTTTAGTTTTTTCGCGGATTTAATCTTTATAATTTTTGTACACTTCTTGTGAGTAACGAAATATGAAAAAGTAAACTATTTCCACACAACTAAACACTGAAATGCCGATAAGAACACCACCGAATCCACCGATGTTACCTGTAAAGTACATTTAGTTGTAATAAGTAGGGCTATATTGAAAGAAATACCTTTTTTAGAGGGCGTTGTTAAAAAGTACTTACTGATAATCTGATACCAGTATGATACCACATCCAAACGTTCCAAATCACCACCCGGACTAACATAGTAAATGCTCAGTACGCATTTATTCGTCATGTTGATGCCATTTCTACAAAAACAGAAAATTAATTTTTCATAAAACTTAGTAGGTAGGTAGGCAGGTCCACATGAAGTACTACAAGTAACTTACGCGAAACCATACGCAAAGTATTTGTCGACAGAAAACCTGTTGATGGTCGTCTTGTAGGACTTCGTAATGTGGCGGGTGTACTCGCAGTCTGGTAAGCAGTCGGAACAGTGGAGGGAATCTTCCAGCACCATATCTTCATGGTTTTGTTGCGAGGTAGATGGTTGCAAGTGGGAGAGCTTTTCTGTAAACCAATAAGAACTCGTGTTCCCAAATAAAAAAATAAAATAAAAAAAAAGCTTTGATATAGGTATATAATATCTATATAATAGCTCTATCAGAGAGGCGCTTTATGATTGTTTTAGTTTTTTTTTTTTTTCCGCGATTTCGTCCGCGTCGTCAAGTTCATACCTATGTTCCTACCTTGACTTTCCTTGTTTATAGACAAGTGTAAGTGTAAGTGACACCTACATAAGTACATAATGTAAATTTACACTAAGTACCAAGGTAGGTAGGTATAGGCCGTGGTGGCCCCGGCAGAATATAGGCTGCATTACTACCCGTGGATGTCGTAAGAGGCTACCTACTAAGGATAAAAAGCTAGGGGATGGGCAGCAGCGTTCCCTACCAACAACAGCATTATCTGCGATCGCCAACCACAAACAAATCATTGTTTGGGTGAAGGTTGCACAAGGTCAGTCGCGCTGGAAATCTATGGCGGAGGCCTGTGTTCAGCAGTAGAAGCCCTACGGCTGAAATTATGATGACGTAGGTATTTATTTGGCCCGATAGGTAGGTAAGTACCTAAGATTTAGGTACCTATACTTAATGAAAACCAAGACAAGACTCGTTACGTTACACGGCCCATAGAAACAGCAGCTCTAACGCAGCGGCCTCCATTTTTGGCTAACCTTTATACTTGTTCAAGCATGGCAACTCATTCAACAAGCAGACAGGTCCATCATCCTTCGCTACTGGCAAGAAGTAAGGCGTGCATTGGCACAGTGACATGACCGACTTGACTCTGCATCGGATGATGCATGAACTGTAGGAGTAGAGGTCATGGAAGTCGTCTGGTTTCTCGTCTTCGAAGATGCATTGTCTCTGGTGAATTTCAAATGCATTGAGTAATCTGACACCTTGCTACAGGTCATTGAAAAATATCTAGTATAGGTAGGTACCATACATATAGGTAATTCATTAGTTTCTCGGCTCCTAACTACTAGGCCCCTTTTTAAATCTTTGGTTCAAACACATCAACTTTGTCGGGGGAAACCATAGATTAAGGAGCCGCTAGGGAAACTGATTAATTGAATACCAAAGAAGTTAAATTAACGGTTCCCATATCTATGGTGTTCCATACCTCTACATATTTTTTTAAAGTAAGTATAGTCTAGGGCGATCTGTAGACAAAGTTGATGTGTATCTGCAGTAAAGAGGTAAGGAGGGATAGGTAGTATTACAGTTGATTGTGGGTACTTCCGCACTTCAGGCGATGCAGTCTGCTTGATGGACTTCAGCTCTAGAAACTCCAACCGGTTCGGTTCGGCGAGGCGGTGCACCACCCGGCCCGCGCTCGGGTCTGCGAAGTGGGTTGGTTCGAAGAGCAACACCTGAAAATAACTAGATACGGTCTAGAGTTCTCGTGGGTTTAAACTAAACGAACATAGAGCTAGAGCAGAACAAGAGCATTCTTTGGCCTCATAGCTCAGTTGGTGGTAACTATGCCTCCTTCGCTAGAGGTCGCGGGTTCGATCCCCGCACTGGACAAACATTTGTGTGATTATCACAGATGTTTTTTCTGTGTCTGGGTGTTAAATATTTATTTATTATGTATATCTGTCTCTGGTACCCATAGTACAGGCTATGCCTAGTTTGGGATCAGTTGACCGTGTGTGATATGTCCGGAATATTTATATTTATATTATTTCTAGATCTTTTAGTGGAAACGATAGATCGTTCTTAGCGTTTACACCAAAATATCAACGAGCAAGATTGAGACCAAGAACTAGAATTCGCACGAACACAACAAAGGATGCTCTAGGTCTGTCTGTTCACCACACTAAAAGAATTTGATAGAGAATGAGCTTTCGCTCGTCTGATGTATATTCAAAACACTAGGTACATAATAGAACATATAGAATACACATATGCTTAGAAAAAAACACAACAACTTGGATAACACATCAAAATTATTTATATACCTAACTTAGGAGATCCAGAACAAGAATGACATTCGTTTGGTCTAACTCAATAATTTCGGAGCCAAGCTACGTTCTTTAAGTATAAGTCTAACTTTGAACTGGATACCTATACCTTCATGTTATCTGTCATCCTTCCTATCTGCAAGACTGTCTTAGCACTTTCGCTAAGAACACCCGCATTACAAACTGCGCTTCGTGTAATGTTCCATACGTTTCAGCAAATATATTCCGGGAGAATGTATTTACCAGGGGAATGACGTATGTCAACAAAGCTTTGGTTCCTAATAACCAGCAACCGATATCACGACTCAACCTCGTTCATCATCATCGGCAGCTTGGTGACCCACTAATGGGCATGGGCAATGGGCATACTTCCTTAAACGCCGTTCCCTGTTCCGTTTAGGTACTATCAACTTTGAGGCTTCTCTGCAGAGAGTCGCAAAGGTTTATGGTTCAAAATCGTGTAAAATTTCGCTGACAATTCTGTTTAGGTCCACCTTTGAGTAGCAAGAACACGTTATAGTAGGCCCTGTACGGCAACATGTCATCCTTCACCTTGCTGTTGGTTCTTTTGTAGCCTCTGGGCCATCTCCAAAACTTACCAATCTGGCTTCTAAAAAAAATCTATTGCTTCAACCTCACCATGGTCAAAATAGAAAGGTAAATAATCCCGGCCTCCGCTATACAACGATCGTCATTTCGGCCACACAGTTCTACTAATAGTTTCTGTTAAAAGCTTCACGTGGTAATGAGTTGAAACACGCTAGGACAGCTGTCGTGAATCAAATGTAAATACCTACACCGAGGATTATCTAGTTGTTTCAATGCTTTGTTGAAGTAGTAGGGGCTGTTATTGTTGGAAACCACGAACTGGCGACGCATTGTTGCAAGGCCCGATGGACCGACGACATTGTTAAAGTTTGCGGGAAGTCTGTAGATGGAAAAAGCTCAAGACCGCTCGTCATGGAACTCTTTGGCTCTATGTCCAGACTTCTACAGGCCTTTTGTATTATTATTCAACCTCCGGTGGCTTGGCGGGTGAACCGACCAAGAAGTGTAGGTTCGATCCCCTGGCGGTACAATATGACGTCATATGGGGACCTACTATACTATAACGTCTTAATACAATTCAAATGCGAGCGTATCAGCACAATTTTACATGAATTTCTTTGAGTCAACTTACGTCACCGCATAAGCAAAATCGCAAAGTTGATGGTTTAATTAATCTGCAAATATTTGTCTGAAGTGACATTTTTATGAAATTTTTAAATGAAAATAAAAAAATCTATACGTATGAGACTTGACGATAGTAGATAGACTCTCCTAGACTGCGGCGATACCAGACAATATAAAATATACTTTCTCATCCAGATCTGTGATTAAGCAGCAAAAGGATTGCCTGGAGATCTGAGAGGATAAAAGTCGTGAGCCTATTTTTTTTTTCTCACAATTCTGACTGAATACAATGATCATAACTACAGTAGGTAAGTATAGTCTACAACTTTTTCCTTACTTCAAAACCGTACACGTAGTTGAGAGGATAGGCGTAGTCGTACAGCATGGGGTCCATGATCACATTGAGGCCGTGCATGAAGCCGGGGAGGACCTGTCGCTTTGCCTTCTGTGTTCGGTTTGGACTGAAAATTATAAGCTTATTATGGAAAAATATGTCCTGTTTTCAACCTACAAAGGCAGCTGAATTTAATTTGGAAAAAAAATAAAAGTTTGGAGTAAAAGTCAAATTGCTTAGGTGTCGCGACCTTAAAATACTTAAACCATAAAAATTTGTTGCCTTGAATGAAGCAAGCTGATCAAATGAACCCAAGAAATTAGTCAGTCTACCACTGTCGTCCACCATCCGTCGTCGGCATAGTTTTCTGTACGTAGGTAGCCATTCATTACTCGTCAATATTCGTCAATATAATAATGTGATATAGGTATAACATGTTGCAGCGTAGTAAAATATGAGCTCGATAAGAGAGCCCAGATAAGTGAGAACATTTAGCAACTCACTGTCCATTTTCATCAAAGTCCAGGATATAGTTGAAGGCGCAGCAGTGTCCCCTCGCCGTACGCCTGGTCCTAAATATACTCATGCAATCTACCAGCTGCCCTGCCCAGGAGCACCTCACTAGCATCTCTTTGCAGTCGGGTGCCAGCTGTCATAAACATATACCTATAAACAAAACTGGGATTTTCTTGACCTATAGGTATAAAGGCAGTGACAAATTTTAGTTCTAAACTTTCATTCGTGATATTTTTGGTGGCATTATTTTCTTGTGACAAGAAAATAATAAGCGTAAGCTGACTGATGTCTGATTTCATGACAATATCTACCTAATCATTAAAAAATGCAATGTATTAATATTAAAACATCCACCCAACAATCACATACATAGTTCTGACCCCACATTAGGATTCCCTGTGTCGTGGGTATCAGAAACTACGAGAGCCTCCCATTTTACCACAACACCCAAACCAGGAACAAATATTAGCAGATCATGCAAACATTTGTCGCGCACCGGGATTCGAACCCTTCAAGCCCATCTCAGACAGGCACTCGCCGACAGCGCCACCGAGGTCAAAAAATTGCTGGAATTTTCATCTGACCACGGAATACCAGCGCTTTGGTATGATCTGCTCTGCCCTAGCACATGCTGAGTGGTGGCCATTTTTGTTACCATGATGTTGAATTGCATTTTTTGTATTGTGTTATGTTAAGTCTGATTGTATTGGTAACAAAATAAACGTTTTTCTATTCTATTCTATTCATCTTAAACCCAAGCCACATCTTCAATGCTAAACCTAGTCTATTTGGTTCACTGGGTAGCGTACAAACTTTTCTTACCTGTTTCATAAAATCCACGACCCTGTGTGAATCGAAGTCCTTCCGGTTATGAGAGTAACGCTCCATGTTCGAAAAAGGTGGACCCCAGGTCTCCAAGTAGCTGAAATCCAGCAACCTACCTGAGTTTACCAAGTACTCTTCCACATGCTTCAAAGATACGTTTCCAAAGAGCTTCTGTTTATACCTGATGGAAAACATTACATACTTCTTAACTCTTTACTCAGAGTAGGCAGGTGCCTCACTTTCTAGCTAGAGTAGAACGTAGATGGTGCAATCTTTAGGCCAAAGGGCATTCTGATAATGGCCATTTAAGACCAAAATTGATGTACCTATATGAGACTAGTGAGATCGTATGAGCCTGCGACGCAATTTCTAGGTCACCCGAAGGCCTCTGAAATACTTCAAAACAACGGAAGCACTGAAGCAAATGTCACTAGCATTACCAACCTGTATGGTGAGCGCGCTGAACGTTGCCTAATCTAGTCAGGCAAGCTACGCCACAAGTGATTCAGCGTCGGTACTAATATAACTTATGATGTAAGGATGTATAGGTACTTACATTATTAATGCTTGATTTTTAACAGCCTTTTGGCTGATTCTGTTGACATTACAAAGAGCTACAGCAGGGTAGTCGATGTTTTCAATCGTGAAGGTAGAGTACTGCGGCATGAGGATCATAGGTTTGGCCAGCGTGGTCTGCCAAGTGTAGAACAGGAAGTAGCAGACCAGGCTGATGAGTATGGAGAAGATCACCATCCATGTACACCTGAAATAAAGCAAGGTCGATGTAAGGGCTATTTTTGTTCATGGATATATAATATTCATATTATATGTGCATAATTTTTTTTAAGCTTACTATTTTTTATTTTTAGTTATTTCATCTTTTGTTCTATTTTGTTTGATTCTAAAGTTAAAATGAGCTTAGCCGGGTTTAACTGTTATACGAGTGCTGACGAAACACGTCCACCACATCACACCATGTGAAGAGCTTGACACCTAAAACACAAGTGTTTCACTTAGTTTAGGTGTCAAAGAACCATAATTAAGATCCTTTTACAATTATTTTGTATTTTAATAATGTTGGGATTCTTGGCCTCCAAAATACAAGTTTTTAACTTAGTTTGGAGGTCCGTAGTCCATAATATTATTATTTTCTTCTCAAATGTACCTACCACCTATGACTGATAGCTCAAATAAACATTTTTATCTTTATCTTATATAAGCTAGGGCACTAACTAACATGATAGTAGAGAAGAGAAGAAGAATTACGGTAGTAGTAGTACGTTAGCCGTGGTGGCACCGGCTGAAGAATAGACCGCCTCCATATCTACCTACCCGTGAATGCCGTAAGAGGTGACTAAGGGAAAACAGCTAGCAGTAGCAAGTACTTGCTACCTCGTCGAGTCTCTGGTTCTTTGCCATCATGATCTGGTTGAGGTATGGAAAAGGTCCAATGATCAGTGGTAAAAGAACCCATGTGGTAAAAGGATTATAGTGGCCCCTTATTGTAGTTATACATCAGGCATGGATAATATTTGTATATGGTTAGTACTTGTTTGGAGCTTTTAGAGCTTTTATTGTTGCTATTATTATTTTATGATAAATACATACTTGGTGACTGTTTTTAGGTATAAGATATAAAATGTAAATCTGTTATTGGCTGTCAGTTTAGTTATAAGTTTACATGTTTTCTTTTTAAGAGCTGTGGATTTTGTTAATAAATAACATAAAAAATAAATAAAATAAGCCTTTCTTGTACACATCACAATGTCTTCGAATTTTTAGGTTGTTTCTAGGCTTACCTATATTATCTAAGTTTCTAGGATATGCGCTTTCCTAGCGATGTCTTCCTTCACCGTTTGAGTGCGCACGGTAGCGTTTAGCGCACATAAAGTTTCCGAACACCTTTGGATCGGAAGGCTCATAACTTCCACCACACACCACCACCACTTCACACGGGTTCGCTCGAGAAACTATTTACCTACCTTCTTTTCCATACAGTATTAGGGTCAGTCATCTGTTTGACTCCCGCGACGGAGCAGTTCCGTGCATACTCCTTCAGTACTTGGATAAAACTCTTGCGCATGATCATACCTATGGACATGGCTGGTCTAGGCTTATACAGCTGACGTCTGTAGTCTATCCACCATGGATTGCTCTTCATTGCTTCAAATGTGTTTCTGATTGTAAAAATAAATAGGGTCAGAACTTTTATCCCCAAGCATGTAGCATGCAAGGTAGGCCTCAAGCATGGGCCACATCGGGTCTGCGGGCCATGCTCGGAAGCGGCTCCCAGACACCGCCGCATACAGGGATACTGAGAAAATGTTAGCAACGACCCAAAGTCCTGCTTCGCTATATTAAGGAGCTGGGCTGACTGGGCCCCGAGGCATTAGCATAGGGGGCCAATGCACAAAACACCACACTGCGAGAAGTCAGTGCAGGTCTAACCACCCCCGATTAGAATTAGAATAAGAAGCATGGTAAACATCCTCACATGTCATATCTCCAGGCGATCAGATCCTTGAAAATGTCCACACATATCAACAACTTCAGAGATCTACTCCAGAGGCATGTTCGAGCAATTGGCACATGCCCACATTTTGCACTACCTATCTAGTAAGTGGGTATTTCTTAAACTTAAGGGGAAAATTTACAAAAGGATCATAAGACCTGTCGTACTGTATGGATCTGAGTGTTGGGCAACCCAAGGGACGGATGAAAGAAGAGTGCATGCTGCGGAAATGAGCATTTTGAGATGGATGTGTGGAGTGACTAGAGTGGACAAGATACGGAATGAGTACATCAGAGGAAGTTTGAAAGTAGCGCCAGTGACTGAGAAGTTAAAGAGCAAAAGGTTAGCGTGGTATGGGCATGTCATGCGGAGGGAAGAATGCCATGTGACTAGAAGAATGTTAAATATGAATGTGGAAGGGTATAAGGGGAGAGGTAGACCAAAGAAAAGATGGATAGATTGTGTGAAAGACGACATGAGTAAGAAAGGAGTGAATACTGATTTGACGGCTGATAGAGGGGAGTGGAAGAGAAAAATATGTTGTGCCGACCCCACATGAAGTGGGATAAAGGCAGGGAGTTGATGATCTAGTAAGTGGGTATTCCATACGTGACAGGTTGTAATGTAAGTCCATCACCGCTTTGATTGAGCACCTTTTTTGGTAATCATTTTTTTTCAACCTTACAAGGTATAGGTACTGCCATTGTGAGGCCACCGCTATCATCGGAATACACTTTGTGATGCGGCATAGCTGAGATGGGACCTACTTATTTTAACTCCCGCACACACCTCAGCACGGACTAATGAACACCCTTGTTTGTTGTTAGTACATAAAGTTCCATTTATTTGACCTTGCTATTTTTGTTAGTACTATTTTTTACTTTTGTTTGTACGAGTCCAAAATAAACTTTTTTTTTAAATTGTTAACTCTCCATTTTAATAACCACTTACATGTAAATTTTCTTAATAAACCGGCAGCCTTTGTGGACATCAACTTTGGACGAGCGTTTGCCGTGATTGCTACAATTTGCTGCACTAATTACATTTCAGTAGTTCATGCAAGGTTATCACCAGTAGTTATTGTTGTAGCTCACACGATTTGTAAGCGATTTTTAACCGACTTCAAAAAAAGGAGGAGCGACTATGTATTTTTTTATGTACACTGATTACTCCGTCCTGCAGGGTTTTGATGGTTTTTATACTATTGTGTAGGGAATAAATTCGAGGTGGTCCCATATTAATTTTATTCTCGAGGGGATTGCTGCTTCTCCCGTTAAATTTAAATAAAGTAATCATCTCTTACCCGATGGACCGATGACATAAGTTTGCGGGAAGTCAGTGGATGGAGAAGGCTCAAGACCGTTCGTGATGGAACTTTTTGGGGGAGGCCTATGTCCAGCAGTGGACTTCTACAGGCTGATGATGATGATGATGAATCTTAGAATCACGACTTGCCGAAAAATTTTTTTGTGGATGTTTTTTTGTCAAAAGTGTAGGGATGCCAGTATCATCTTGAGTAAGCAAAATGACGTGAGTTTACGCATGCGCAGAATATCCAATTATCTAATGATTTTTATGAGTCGGTTTTTTTAAGTCTTTAAAATAAACGTATTTTGTTACTATTGTATATAGTTTTAGGCCCTGTGGTGTTGGTGGTAATTAGGGGCTATTCCGGCAAGGAGAGAAACGAGTTGCTTCATTGAAGTCTGGTTTATTTATAACATAAAAGTACTAAATTACAGTAAAGTTACCTTATCACTAACTATTACTTATTCTATGGTGCTGAGTAGGCACAGTATTCGTTTACGTACCGTTGCATATTTTCATGATACTACAGCCCAGTTAAGTTAGTAGGCATTTTAGAGCAAAAGCTTACATCTAAGAAAAAAAATAAGTGTTGACTCTACCTTTCTCGTAATTTCTCTCCAATACAAGCTACCAATACGAATCAGAATAAAAATAACTAACACTTAGAAATAAACGTGAACTCTAAAAAACACGGTCGCGTGTTAAACACCTATCACTATTTATTTTGAACATATCATGTTTTTATAGTACCTACTCTAGTCAGACAGAAATGTGGAATGCACAGTGCACACAACAGGACTACATTTTAACTTAGATAATTAGTATCACAGCAAGTTTTTTTTTTTTTTTTATACTGCTGAGGTGGCAAAGAAGCCCACCTGTTGGTAAGCGGTTACCGCAACCTATGAGCGCTTGCAATACCAGAGGCATCACGCACGCGTTGCCGACCCCGAACCCCCCTCCCCCAAAGAGCTCTGGCAACCTTACTCACCGCAGGAACACAACACTATTTGAAACAACAAATAATGTTATTTGGCTGCGATCTTCTGTAAGGTGGAGGTACCTCCCCAGGCGGGCTGCTCCAATTTAGAACGGGAAAATCTCGCTGTGCCCTACCTCCTCCAAAGGCTAAGTTTCACGGCAGGTCTGCTTATTCTAGGATAGATAATAATACATAAGAATCCTTTTCTTTTTGGCCGTGGTGGACCCGGCTGAAGAATAGGCCCCTCCATAACTACCTATCCGCGGATGTCGTAACAGGCGACTAAGGGAAAAAAGCTAGGGGATGGGCAGCAGCGTCCCTAATTTAACAACGATAGCTCTAACTGCGCTCGCCAACCCGCATGCCCAGCGTGGTGAGTATGGGCAAATCCCCCCACATGATAAGGAAATTGCTCTGTCTGTGGGGAGGCCATATTCAGCAGTGGACGTCGAACGGCTGAAATGATGATGATGATGAAGAATCCTTTAAAGGGTCTACGTATGGTCTAAATGATTGTCTAATTTCGACACAGTAGGTAATTTAAAAACTAACTTGTGACTGATGCTGCAGTGTGTTGCCAGTAACGGACGACATAAGGCACTGAGACTTGGTCGCTTACTATTGTCCTCATACACAAGCGTAAAGCTGCGCAACGGGCTATGCTCGGAATTTCACTGCGTGATAAAATCCGAAGTGAGCAAATTCGTAGGAGAACCAAGGTCACCGAAGCAATCCAGAACTGTTCAATAATAAACAGTCATTGTAACTTTAACACAAGATTTCCCAAAAAACTGCTTATGCCCAAAATAAAAACTGAAATATGTAATAAAAATTGCTATGAAATGTGTGTTAGAGTTTATAATAAAATCCCAGAGCCAATGAAATGTTTACCGCATAGACAATTTAAAAATAAGCTATTTAAATGGCTAGTTGACCAGAGTCTTTACTCCATCAAAGAGTTTCTAGACAAGAAATTTTAATAATTATATTGAAGCAAATATGTTATATGTATTTTGATAATAATTCAGTCTATTTAAGTAGGTACTATCGTGGTTTTTTTTCATACTAATGTGACATTCATAATCTTGACTTTTTTAATAATATAATATGTATGACATGATAATAAATTGCTATGTTTACTATATTTTAAAGGTGTAAAATTCAAATTGTTATAGACATGTATTATTCTTATTTTACGCGACCTCTACCTTCTGCGCTAGAGGTCGCGGGTTCGATTCCCGCACAGGACAAACATTTGTGTGATGAACACACATGTTTGTGGGTGTTAAATATGTATCTATTGTGTATATCAGTCTCTGGTACCCATTGTACAGGCCTAGTTTGGGATCAGTTGACCGTGTGTGATATGTCTGGAATATTTATTTTTTAGTTAAGCAAATACCCATCAACTCTTTTTTGCCTCAAATCCGACTGGTAATGTGCCTCCTGTCACTTATTGGTACAACTTTAAGGGACTTATAATGGAAGACAAAAGAACGTCGGCGCTCTTTGATGCGATCACCGCGGCCGCTGCAAAATTGTGGATGGTTTTTATTGAGACATCGATTGTTTTCTATTTAATCGAGTGACTACGCGATGAAAGATTTGTTATTTTGTCACATCGATCTGCAAAAACAGGTGTTATTGACATCTTAAGTTATTGCTAAAGCTCTGTTGTATTTCCGAAGAAAATGCCGACTCTATGTGGCAATAAATAATGAAAATACGTTTTATTCACACAGTTGATTTCCGTGTGTAATAGCCGTGTTGGCTTAGTAGGATGTAGGTACAGGTAGGCTGATTCTTCTAGGCTTGGTCGCGAGGAACAGGCATAGCTTCACCTAGTTTCTAAGACGTTTCAAAGTGATCCTAGTGATTTTATTGAAATAAATGCCTTTTGACTTTGACTTTGACTTTGACTTTGTACCCTGACTTTCGATCCGAAGTTTGAGGATTCGAAACCAATGAGTTTTTCTGTCTTACTCTAGCTACACCCAATTGGCAATAAAGTTTGTTGTGCGACTAAGACAAGAGAAGACCACGAACCGAATGCGGGCTTTCCCTGCGTTTCCACCCCGTCAGGGTGATGGCCTCCTCAAAAAACCTCTCTCTGGCAACAACCTACAGAGCCTTGAACACAGGCGGCGCGTGGCCAGACTGTCGGTGTTCTATAAGTACCACTTTGGTGATTGTCCGCGGGATCTGCATGACCTCATCCCTCCCTCCCCCTTCCACCACCGGACAAGCAGACGCACAGGTAAATACCACCCTTACCTGGTCGACATACCACAGTGTCGAACGAAACGTTTCTGCTCCACTTTTATTATAAGTACTGCCAAAGAGTGGAATGTTCTGCCTGCGTCTGTTTTCCCGAAAGAGTACAATCTAGGAGTCTTCAAATCTAGGGTCAATAAGTTCACTCTGGGAAAGCGTGCTCCATCTTAGGCCACATCTCACTTGCAAAAGTGAGTTGGTGGCCAAATGCCTTACCATTATCAATAAAAAAAATAAAAAAAAACAGCCCAAGCCGAGGTCCGTACCTAAGTGGTGCCCATGCGCTCGTTGCCAAAACCTAACCCTTTTTCGGCAGTAGCGCCCTCTTCGCTCGCCTAGCCCGGTGTAGCTGGCAGTGGTCGTAGAGACCCACAGCATATGAATCCGTTCGAAAAAAAAAAAAACGAATGCGGGCGAAAGTTTGTGAGGATGGATATTTGTTGTTCAATCACGCAGTATCTAACGGCTCAACCGATTCCGATAAAACTGTAAATAGATAGAGTTCTTTACCTAGATACCTAGAATAGCATAATATACTTAAGCAAATTTTTATCAAGGCACCACGCTAGTGAAGCCGCGGGCGTAAGCTACCAACATATAAAAGGACCAAAATGAGAAAGAAGAATTTAACTATTCTGTATTCTGCACCAATACCACGAAATTCAAAGTGAACGGTGAACTCAAGAGTGGATCACGCTTTCGGTAGTCATTTGTCGTTGATTGCACTTCGTACATTTGCGTGCGAAAATCGCATACGGCTCGCACACAGGCGCAAAGATCACGCACGCACACATAGATGAAGATTAGGTAGGAGAAAAGTATGCACGTGTGCTGTACTGACGCGCTGATGCACGCGATGGAGTGCACCACACGCAGTCGGGGCATTTGTTGCTGTGCAAATCGCGATGCAAATTTTTCGATATGTACCAGTCGTCGCCTGCATTAAGGCGCTATGAGAAACATAATAAACTGTCGAGTGGGGGCGGAGTGAAGAAAGTGACAGCGCTACGTACTATAATTGAATGCGGAAAGAGATAGCAAGCGTTAGAAGGCGCTCGAAAGTAATCAGCGTAAGCGACATATAAGAAAATATCGATTACCTTAAAAACTAAGTATTTTTTAAAAAAAGTGTCTTGGATTTAGGTACCCAATGCTATTGTCTAACACAATATTTTTAAAAAAAGTTATTTATTATTGATAGTTTCTGAGTATTTTCGAAAAACTTGTTGCAGAGGACCGAACTTTAAAAAATAAATCTATTGAGAAAAGTTTTACCAATCGCGTTTCTGCCTTGGATTTAGGTAAATAATGCTCAAGTTATCTTTGTCATAAAATCAAAACTGTGCGTTTTGCGGTTATTGAGAAAAAACAGTTCGGAAATCATAAAACAATCTAACTCTCACCTTAAGTTGTACATAATAGTACATAATAATAACATGTGTACTATATACCAAAAGGGGATATTATATCAACAAAAAGAAATAATATTAGCGAAAAATAAACATACATTTTCATATATTTTTTCTTACTTATAGACATAGACATAGACATAGACATAGACAAACATTTATTCACAAACTTGGCACACAATACACGTCACAATAAAAGCAAGACATAGAGAGCGAAAAAATGAAACAAAGACAGAGAGGTAACACACAAAAACTTATAAAAAAGAACACGTGAAATGTTATTGTGCGCCACAGCAGCAAAAAGGTCTCGGCTCAGCATAAGTGCCTTACCACTGAGGAGTAGTTAGGCGCTGGTATTCTGCCGAAACCGTTATTTATAGTCACTTGACCTTGTGAGACTATTTCTAATTTGTGGAGTGTTATAAATAAATTGTTGTGGGTAATATATATTGTTATGTATTATAAAAACATAATATATGACTTATACATACATTATTATTATTAAATATTTTAAGAAGGATTATTATTATTCAAGATTCAAGATGTTTATTTGCAGAAACAAGTGTACATAAATTGGCAAATATTGAATAAAAACTAAACAAATACACTCGAGAGCATAGAAATCGCACATAGCGGAATTTTCCTACATTTTAATTTCGACCCTTATTTTTTTTAAAATTAATGTGATGTTGCAAATATAACTTAAATTAAATTGAAGTACACACTGTTAGCTTCCTAAAAACACAAAATGTCTAGCCTTGACCTTCGAAATCATAACAGTGGCAACTAAACAATAGAATGGCCTAAATTAGCTCGTTTCAGGTAGCTCGGTTTGTGGGTCTTTAAGCAGGTATAAAACGATAAAGGATGATTGAAATTACATCATTTGCATACCAACTCCCAGGCAGAAAGGTCCTTTAACGAATACGTCATCTCTCTAAACAAGAAAATGGATACCACACCAGAAGCAGCGTCTCAAGTGGTTGCACTTATCGAAGCTGGACAGAACCAAAGTCAAGTGGCTCGTCAATTAAATTTGAGCAGATATGCTGTTCGACGTGTATACCAGCGATATCAGCAAACTGGTGGCTATACCAGGCGACCAGGAACAGGCCGAAAACGTGCGACAACACAGCGCGATGACCGTTTCCTTGTGAATACATCACTACGAAATCGCCGGTTGAATGCAGTTCAACTCGGACAGCAGCTCCAGGAAGTTAGAGAAGTGGAAGTCAGTCGGTGGACCGTTAGAAGAAGACTAGCCGAAGGAGGTCTGACAGCGCACAGACCAGCAACTAGCCCAAAATTGACCCCAGCGCACAGACAAGCACGCCTTCAGTTTGCTCGAAATCACGTTAATTGGACTATGGATCAATGGCAGGCAGTCCTCTTCTCCGACGAGTGCAGGATGTGCCTTCATGGTAACGACGGACGAGGTAGAGTCTACCGAAGATCTGGTGAGCGTTTTGCTCAATGTTGCATCTCCGAACGGGTCGCATACGGCGGTGGTTCGTGTATGTTCTGGGGAGGCATTTCTCTGGAAGCGAAAACCGAACTTGTCTTCATCACAGGGCCCGATACCGACCGTCGATCGGGTGGATTGACTTCCCAACGTTACGTTGAGGAGATCCTGGAAGAACATGTTGTGCCCTTTTCTGGATTTATCGGCGAAAACTTCGTTTTTATGCAGGATAACGCTAGACCACACACCGCTGCTATAGTACGCCAGTACTTGGAGGAGGTTGAACTACTCGTTATGGCGTGGCCTGCTCGAAGCCCAGATCTCAATCCCATTGAGCACTTATGGGACGAACTAAAGAAACGAGTAAGAGCTAGAAACGCAGCGCCTACGAGTCTCAGAGAGCTCCAAACCGCGATCAAGGAAGAATGGGACAGCATACCGCAGGATTTCGTAAAAAAATTGATTTCTTCAATGAAACAGCGAATGGAAGCTGTTATTCAGGCTAGGGGAGGCAATACCTCGTATTAATAAATCGATACATTCACAAATTTATTGTTTTTTTAACCTTTTATACCTGCTCAAAGTCCCACAAACAGCGCTACTTGAAACGAGCTAATTTAGGCCATTCTATTGTTTAGTTGCCACTGTTATGATTTCGAAGGTCAAGGCTAGACATTTTGTGTTTTTAGGAAGCTAACAGTGTGTACTTCAATTTAATTTAAGTTATTTTTGCAACATCACATTAATTTAAAAAAAAATAAGTGTCGAAATTAAAATGTTGGAAAATTCCGCTATGTGCGATTTCTATGCTCTCGAGTGTATAAAAATACAATATTATTATAGGTTACCATACTAACAGGCAAAAGGTGCACTATCGCTGTTTGCTCCAGACAACCCTGTTTTTTGTACTTCCATTATAAATACTCTAAGACGCTTACTAAATGTGTACTTTGATTTTAACAGTCGAAGTGGCGGAGGGATGTTGTTCCAGCATTTGGTTGCCTGGTAGCGAAAACTGCCCCTAAAAGCAACTGTTTTGTGCTTGCTGTAGTGCAAAAGGTTTCGTGTCGGTCGTGAACTATATTTACTCTGGGAGCTATCAAGTTTAGAGAAGAGGTATTCTGGCAACTCTGAGTTTATGACACCATGCACGAGAACTGCCATATGCAAATGTCTCCGCGAAGCCATATTAAGAGTGGATGACTTATTAAGATATGGCGTGATATGAGTTCTTATTAGCGGTTTTTGGAGTTTTTATCATCTATACATAATAAAACTAATTACTAAACGTACGAGATGTTCGGCATCAAGATTGCTAACGTTAATAGCTGATTCATTGAGTGTAACTGACAAAATATACTTACCTACACAGCAAAACCTCAAAAATCATGTACAGTTGCCTGTACAATGATGTATCAAAATCTTCAAATGAATTCCCTTGTACAAAGCATAAAGATTTACAACAAAAAACTCTTAAATGTGCACTTAATAAGCAAAATGATCCATTTTACCTTCACGCTGAAGGTAACGGTAACGCTTAAGCTTACGCTAACGCTAAAATCTTAGTAGTCTTTATGGACATTTTGAGGGGTCAAAAATAGAATCAAATAAGTACCTAAGTAGCCAGTATGAGGAAGGTAAGAAAAAAATGTTAGGTAAGTATGTTATTAGGTAATAATGGATTAAATTACTTACCTACTATTGTAACTCCAATTAATATACCATAGCGTCGATGCCGGAGTAATCGTTGTAGGTATGTATGTTTTTTGCATTGATATCTGCTGTATTACTGCATGCAACATAGTTGCAGAATTGCACGGCAATAAATGCAGTAGTGGCGGGAAGGGCGCGGGGCGGGGCGGCGGCGGCGAGCCGGCCGATCAGTCGCATCGTGACCGCGCGACGCGCCGTGCGTTCCCGACGCGCGAGACAACCGCGACCACGGCCGATCACGACGACATGGTGTCCGTGGGCGCGTGGAGGCGCCGCGTGACCGACGACTGCGACGAGCGCTCCGAGCCCGGCGCCTCCAGCTCAGCCGTGCCGCGCGCGCCGCCCAACTGCGCGCGCTGCAGAAACCACCGGCTCAAAGTCGAGCTGAAGGGCCACAAGCGCTACTGCAAGTACCGGTACTGCACATGCGAGAAGTGCAGGTTGACGGCGGACCGGCAGCGGGTGATGGCGCTGCAGACGGCGCTGAGGCGGGCGCAGGCGCAGGACGAGGCGCGCGCGCGCCACCACGACCTGCCAGCCCCGGGGGTGGAGCTCGAACACCCGGAGCCCCCGGTGGTGAAGGCCCCGCGGAGCCCTTTAGTCCCCCCGCCGCGGAGTCTTCGTTCCCCGAGCCTGGACTCGGTGCCTGAGTCCCCGGGCGTGTCTCCGTACACACCGCTGCCACCCTCCGCGCCCCCGCCGCCGCAAATCCTGCCGCCGTTGCCGCCACAACCTGGTAAGTCTCCACAACTACATCGAAGGCATCTGACCAAAAAGTGGATGTCCAGTGTGAAATAGGAACGCAAGCGCTTCAATCCTGCCGGATAAACCCGACCCGAAGTTCAGTTTAGCCCAGAGTCCCTTAGTGTGGACCCCGTGGTACAGGAAACCCGTTGCTTATAAACTGTTCTTACGAGTAAATTGATGAGTGCGCGCAAACTTCCGAATTTTCGGACCGATCGCCTCCGGCGGATAGTAACATCAAGCTTGATAGTGGGTTCATAATGATGATAAGAGATTTATCAGTGAAATTCTGGTAGTAACTTAACTTACCAACGGTATACGATTTGAATTTCGAAGATTTTTTAGGGTTGTGCCTAGGAAGGACGTAGCATGGCCGTTTTTTAAAAGTTGGTTATCCGGCTATTTTTAGGCAGATGAAATAAAACCGTGCAATTCTTTGCAGAAAAGACTGATTGCATTTTAGTGCAAATTAGTAGCAAATAAACAACATGAAAGAATTAAAATACATTAAAAAAAATATCTCCGTACTTTAATTAAATCGCAATGAAATGTAGCAATATTGTCAGTGACTTTGCAAAGACTAGAGGTGAGCGTTTAATTATAGGCCTAAGCTGTAACGCGCATTATCCATGATTATGTCATGTCCAATTATAATAAGACATTTGCATTTAAAAAAATAACCCACCCTTCCTAGGTATATCTACAATATTATTATTTGCCTATGTTCAAATATGATCTCTACATTATAAATGAATCTTAAATCAACTGAGATTAATTGCAAGTTGTTTTCAATTTTGTATTTTACCTAAAGCACATGATAATGATCACACGCAATTCGATAAAAATGCAAAAAATATGAATACATAGGTATGAGTATATCCCTATGCGAATTATCCAAATAAATATTCATCTAAATTGACGAACACACCAAAGATGTAATAGTGTTATCATGATGTAATTAAAAATGGTGTATAGATCGAAAACAAAGTAAGACATCACAAACACATTATAATAGCTTGATCCAGTCCTCAAATTGAAAGAGTGATTGATTGCTTCACCGTGTCTCTTATGAAGGCGGGCACACGCTTATCATTTATGCAAAATGCAATTTAATTACATGGAGATAAGATACTTTATTCCATCACTGAATAAAGAGACGTATCCTTTTAGAAACTAAACGTTTCAAATCAACGCATCCATCCAGAAAATAAGAATAGATAGCGGTTTATTTTATGTTGCGCTTGCGATCGACAGCGTACTTGAGTATTTTTTAAATTAATACTCCTTGCATTTTAACATGGAAAGTTTTTTTTTTGTAAAAATGAGAGTTTGCTCATGTAGAAACATAATTATATATGTTTCTCCTCACTCTATCATTAACACATGTACCTATGTGATTAGAGTACGTTAATGGTAGATAGAGATTGAGTAGATATTTGATAGAGTAAGGAACAGTGTGATAGGAGAGCATTGTGAAGTGAAATAAGTTGTAGTGATGATGATTTAGAAAAGTATGCTGATGGTCTGGACACGTACATAGAATGAATTAATGATAAATTAACGAAATGGGTGCATAAAGCAGGTGTATATGGGGTAGTACGAAGGGAAAGAGCTCGACGACGTTCTTTAAGACTAAATATAGAGACTATTTCGTTAAAAGTCAGGTCAAGAGTAAATATAAAGAATGTGTTCAGAGTGTTGTAGCAATTGGAGTGCTGTAGCACTTGCTCCGGGAAACAGGCGATATTTTATGGTTTTTTTACCAAAGGTATGATTTTAGTTGATTTTGAAATCCAGTAAAATACATGTAGACAAACAAAGTAAGACCTTACTAATGAAACCTTGTCATTCCCAATTCTTTTATAGCGCTAAACAGGTTGTCCTTTAGATCAAAGATACGTACGGTATGAAAGAACACTTTACTCTACATTGTCTTTGGACGGGGCGTATTCGGCTACCTTTTGTGAACTGCATTGTATACGTAATTCAGGTTTCGTTGCACGTTTGTCTTCATTCCTCGTTTATGCAGGGTTGGGACTTGAGAGGTCAAATTCTTGCCGCATGTGGATTTATGAAGTCCTTAACCTATCGGGTTATTTTTAAACTCAGCTACTCCATTTTTCATACCTAACCATATTCTAATCTACGGATCACGGTTGTGATTAAATACTACGACAGTTGTAGGTAATCTTTATTAACAGAAAATCTTTATTAAAAAAAATGTAACTAACAGGCACAAGCGTTTACAAAAATAGCTGAGCTACCTATCTAATTAAAGAAATGTATGATAAATAACTCAACTGATCGGGATCACTTCCGTCGGAAGCGTCCCCAAGACGCTGCACTGCCTTTGCTACACTGGATGGCAATGCTGATCCGTTGAGCATTGTTATAATATATTTATATTATATTTAATTCTGGGCTGATAGAACTTAAGTAATTTCGTTTGGCTTAAGACTCTAAGGTCTTTTTATACGTGGTAACAATTTTATTTAATTATAATTATTATATTCTGTGATCAGATATTCTGGCACTGAAACAGGTCTGGCTACGCTGATAAAAGAATTGTCATCGTTACTGGTCGGTTACCGGCAGTCGTTTAAACTAACATGACGGGTATCTGATTTGACAGTGGGTTTGCCCGTACAATGGTATCTACTATCATCGACAAAAGTGCTTACTTAAAAGTGGATTTTTTTACGGGTGAACTGTATTGAATAATGAGTTTGCCGCTATAACCGGCAATAATGCTATGTAAAGGGTGGGCTGGGCAATTTACATACAAACGTATTCCCCTATTTCCTACCAGCATATTGGCACTATAACAATTATTTACTTTCTATTATGTCGATTCATGTACTCGTAATTTTGGCAGTGTTTCGTTTTTTTTCTTCATTTATATCGATATTATGATTTTAATATTTTTTAATTTAATATAACATACAGATTATTTTTTCTAGTGCCATTATCCAGGGAGGATTTCAGTTTAAGTTCTAAAATTCCTTTTATTTAAACGTATTCTAAATGTAAAAACTTGTAAAATTTTGAAACTTATGGCGATAGTTGTCTTGAAATATAACTCAAGCCAGGTAACGCCTGGTTGGGCATGTGTGGAACACGTTACTGACAATAAATCAAGAACAGGATTGCTCGATTTATTTACATTATATGTTTTGCTAAAAAGTACTTAAAGACAAGAGTTTAAAACGTCACATGATTAATATTCACCTCGTATTTTTTCAACTTTTTTTTACACTTATCGTGGGCAAGCGAAACGTGGTCCATATAACAATAAAGTTTTTCTGTGCTTACTAGTTAGTTTGTAGATTGACACAAATAACGCTGCACTTGATTGCGTTTCTAAAATTTAAATACTGTTATTTAATTTTAACTTTTAAATCCTAAATAGGCCACACAATAAGCCGGACGCTCTGTATTTTAGCTTGCAAGGCTACAAATGACGGCAGGCCGCTTAGCAATTGAATGATCGCGTTCTGAACCAAAACCGCTTGATGAATACTTTAGGAACTTTTGTGAATAGAATTGAACTGCACATTTTAACCGCAAATGAGTGATCAAGTGGTATTTTACATTTCTAAAGAAATTACCTACATGCCACTTACGATAATCTCTGGAACTCACTTGAAGTCGACAAGTAACATTATGTCATGTTATCCTATCCTACTTATAATTGCGAAAGTTTCTGAGGATGTTTGCGGTTCAATCACGCTGTAACGGCTCAACCGATTTAGATTCGCACCACACAAATTTTGATATTTATGCCTTATTACAAAAATTGGCAAATTTATTGCTTTCTTACCGAATGCATAGGTACTTCCGTAAAAACCTTGAATGCTCAACTCTCTAGCTATAAATATCTAGTGATTTGAATTGTGACTAATAAGAAGAACCCGGAACTGACTAACTAAATAGGTAATAGTAAATTTATACATTTTAATAATAGCATAGACTCGTAGACTATGCACTTATTTAATCTGTAGTACAACATATTTGCTTTGCACAGAAAAACCGTTTGAACCAACAAGGAAATACAAAGATTAGATAACTTATCTTTGCTTAGTTTTACTTCTGTAACTGTATGTAATCCTGTAACGATACTTAAATAAAACATAAATACTTCCATACATATGTATATCTTAGCAGATATGTGTATATCTAGCCAATGATAGCTTGGATATACCCCCGCTTCATTAACTTTGCGATTTTGTTTAGGCAGTGACGTAAATTGACAGTGTCAAAGATTTATGGTTCATTCATATTCATGTAAAATGGTGGTAACACGCTTGCATTTGAGTGGTAATAGGACGTCATGGTAGAGCATCTAGTCGCCATGACTATAGATAGACATGCACTATTGACGTGTTAGGTCAAAAACAATTCAAACCTACTAATATTATAAAAGCGAAAGTTTGTAAGTATGGATGGATGGATGTTTGTTACTCTTTCACGTAAAAACTACTGAATGGATTTTAATGAAACTTTACAATAATATAGCTTATACATCAGAATAACACACAAGCTACAATTTATAAAGATATTGTGTGAATTGTAAAAGCTAATATAAGCTACTTGAAATACGAATCCTGCGCAGACGAAGTCGTGGCACCAGCTAGTTATAAATACAAACTAAAGTAGTTGAACTACTAGTCGAACTTTTACTTAATGTCATCTTTCACTCAATGGAATCTTCACATGATGCCCCCGTTTGTCTGTTCCAGTCAATTAGACTAGCAACGGACATAAATTAGCTCATTATCTAGATACGGTCTGCCTGCTGCATGCAATCAAAGTTTCACTGATAACCGCAGCTATGTCAACAGAGGTGATATGATAACATTTGTTGTGTTTATATTTAATCAAACTGCAATAGTATCGCGCGAAATATAAAGCTTATTTTGTCTGCTTGGCGTTTATTACCCAAATCTATATATAATGCAGCTAAGTTTATTTATTTAGTGCTCGATCTAGTTTAATATTGACCACATGTACTTTATAACAGAAATGGAATGTTACAGTGACACATAGAACCACAGGGTTTTAATTATATCGCAAGAAAAGATTATAAGATTTAAATTTGACAAAAAGTTATCAGCAAGAGTTTTAAATATTATTGCATAAACTGAATCTTTAGCATTTTTTATACCTATTTTATTTGACTCTACAATATACCGAAATTAATTTGAGGGTAAAATTTACAATAAAATATAGGTGGCGTAAAGGTAGTTAAAGGATATCGTATGATAACGAGAATGAAAATTTCGAGACCTCGGTCACGTAGAAACTTACCATCAACCCCACCAATTGAAATTATTAGCCTAACAGAGATTAATGAAAAAACCTATCACCTCTTTTATGACCCAAACACATTTATCAACGCGTTGCATACCTTGTCTTATTCACTAATCTACACTAAGTTCATGCCTAAACTTTTAGCACGCACCTAGCGATGCATTATCATTCTAAATTGGTATCGCTAATACGCGGACAGTTCAGTAAACAAGCGGCTCTTCTTCGCAATACTGTCTTCGAATGTATTCTTACACGAGGCCAGTGGAAGGCTAGTGAGTGACTGGACTGATTCGCAAACTGGCCTAGTGTCTGTCGCGCTTCTTCCTTGACAGTTAAGAAACTTAAGAGTTTTGGAGAGAGTCAAAGTTTAGTGCAAACTTCTCTTGTTTATATTATTCTAATGCCTAAACGAGTGAGATAGAAAAATATATCTTTAGCGTTACACAGTCTTTCTCTTCACTAACAAAAGCAAAGACAAGATACCCGTAAACGATAACTGCTTACACTTATAGCTATCCCGTTCCGTCGGGGTGTAGCTATGCGATAGGCCAGAGGGAGGGTGCAATAAACATTACAAGCCTACGGGGCGGAGCTATGTAAATGTTATGTACACGCAGGGGTGCTTTTGGGACCTCCGGACTCTGCAACTATGTCATAAGCTGTGTAACCTTACCCTAAGTTGTTTGGGGTTGGCTGTAAAAAGTTTTTACCTGCTGTGGCTTCGGTTTTACTCGAAGATGGATTCCGAACGTGGCAACAGGGGGTGAGCAGATTTCTTTAAAATACCTATGTTATTATTCTAAAATCGAATAATGTTATTCTAAAGATAATAAAATACAAATAAAACCAGTTCTAAAATGCTAACATTTATTTCAAAATAGTTACCTACTAAATGTTATAATTTAACAAATTGAACACTAAATTAATATCTTGTGGTAAGAATAAAAATGAGGACTAAAATTGCTAGTAAGTAATTGCAATTAAAATAATGGGCAGCCTTCAAAACACGGACACAGGAAGTTACGAGTACGCGTCAGTGTGTTGTCAGTATAAGAGGAGTGCAAAATTCAAATTCATTAATATAGTCGGACAAATTTAAAAAGTCGGATACTTAGTAACCCTAAGCCGAGTATAAATTTGCAATTAATGCATTAAAAAGATATGGCAATGAATGTATAATTATTGTATGGAAATGGCTAAAATGAAAAACCTCAAGGGTACTTCCAGTTACCTCACAATTCTGAAATTTGGAATGTGGCTAGGAGCTTTTGTAGCACAATTAAAGGGAAAAGTTTGAAATTGAGGAATTTTGAAGTTTCTTAGGAAACAAAGTTATATTTGCGGTCAATGTCATACAATGGCTACGTGAGCGACCGCAAATATTAGTTCATGTCAATTCCTACACTTAGAATTTTTATTTTCTGATCATGACCACTGGTGCACGACCGGGATTCGAACCCACGGCCAATGGTTTGGAACCCTCAGAGCGCGAGTTCTCGCAATTGACCGTCTTTATTTTAAATCACCTGGAGCGCTCTGCCCATTTCATTTTAACAATTTATTTTAAAGTTTAGTATCTACATCGATAACACCAATCGGTACTTTTCTTAACAATCTCAATCTCAATCAAGTCTATTGAAATAATATATTTTTCGTTCCGTCTCCGAAGGATTTCCAAGAAAATCTCGGATGCCAAGCGTTTATTGATCCCCGAACTTAGTCGAATTCCTGATCCATCCATCAAAACTGATCCGAATGGTTTCAGCAGTTCTAGCTTTCTACTTCTAGAATGAGTAAAGTTTGAATTTCAAAGATTTGAAGGCAACCTAGTAGAAAACAAGGTGGCTTCCCGTCGCAACCTCTTTGTGTCGTATGCCGTTATGATAAGGACTATTTTTGTGTGATTGCAGCTACTTAGTGAAGACGGGATGTTTTCAGTAAAGGGTGGTAGGTCATTTAAGGGTTGGCAGTTGAGGTTTTTCTAGAAAAAGTAAGAAATAAAATAATGACAAATGAACTCTTTCAGTGAATATGTACAAACAATTTGCCAGGCCTCATACCTCAGTTGGTAGTAGTCTTCTGCGCTACTGGTCACGGGTTCGATTCCCGCACTGGACAAATATTTGTGTGATTAACACAGATGTTTGTTCTGTGTCTGGGTGTTAAATATTTATCTATTATGTATATCAGTCTCTGGTACCCATAGTACAGGCTATGCCTAGTTTGGGATCAGCTGAACGTGTGTGATATGTTCGGAATATAAAAAAAAAAAAATTGGTAGCATTTGATCGTCTATTTATATCGAATACTAAATAACCAAATACATCGTAGCTTGATTAATCTTTGAGAACCTAGAGAGAAAAGAGGTATATTTTGGAATGATATAAAGGTTTTTTGTGATTCAAATTAATTTGTTGTCACCCAAACTTGGAACATAAAAACCAAAACCGCTTTTGCCGCGAAATAATCATCATAAAAAAAATGTTAAATACGAAGTTGAATGATATATTTAATTTATATAAAGTTGACATCCCTGAAACGTTTGATGTTTTACGAGTTCCCGCTTGTCATTAAACTTCCCTATTTCGGGAGGAAACGCTAGGGTTGGCACACGTCCGACACTTTAATGTCTCTTCTAAAGTAACTTTATACAAGCTGATTCATAATGGTATAGATACTATCCCGGTAGGGGCTGTACACCCGATTGGCAATTCGTATAGTTTGTTGAACGGCTTTTGGAAATTCGTCATCTTTAATTGAAACTTTTTTAGATTTATTAAAAGGAATTAACAAAATCTGATAAATAATTGTCATTAACGCCGAATATTTACTGTAAACGTTTGACAGCCCTACGTAGGGTTAACATTTTACGCCCTGAATTTCGGGCAGTGGATCGCTCGGGCAAGGTCGCGAAACGCAACTTTGCTACGTAAAGATACCTACGTGTTTGCTAAATAAATTCTGTATGCTTGCGTGGTTATATAGTTCCTTACCCAAATGGCGAAAACAGAATCCTTATTTCGCCATGTCCGTTTGTCAGTCCGTTTCTTTGCTAGGAAATAAAGGTATCAATTAACATTGGTATTTTAAGCCGTTGCTGAGCATACTCACTTCAAACTGACGTTGTTTTATCGCAATTTCTTTCGTTGTGTGACACGTCATGTGCATGAGGGCTTATTCTAAGGCGTCGTTCTAATTTACGTAGCTCCTACCTGTAGCCGAAGACTACATTTAGCATTAGTTCTACAAACCTTAGTGTTTTTTTTAGTGCTATTTCTATAAATGACTATGTAATAAATTTTTGGAAGATAAAAAAAAAAAAAAATTGGCCATCGCGCACACGATGATGCGTGCGTCCGATGAAACTGTTCGCGCGATCGAGCGATCTTACATAGTATACTGATTAGTACTTAATGTCCTAATTGACGCTGAAGTGAAGATATTTTTGTATATAATATAAATTATGTCCTATCGTGCACATAAAGTTAGTGAGTGATTAAAAATATGTGGGGGCTAATGGACCTCTAATTAAGTAATTAAAAGTATGATATGTTATTGACCTATAAATGCAATATTCTAATCATGTGTAGTCGTGCATTAAATAAACAATTTAGAGTTTGCGGCAACACGCATGATTTCGCAGTGGGAAAAATAATGTAACTAATTGTATAATTAGTTAATTAATAAATAAATAATTACTAATATTTATACCGTGTTACTGGTTTGGTATCCGTAGTTATTAATTACTAGTTGTTATATTTAATGCGCTAACTATTGAGATTTAAATGTAAGTACAACCCAGTTTTATTTTAAACATCTCCCACCCTAGTTAACACAATTAAGAAAGATAGGCTAGAAGGTAGGTAGAAAGGTCGCTTAGGCGTCTCAACAGTTGGCCTCATAAACTAGCTCAAAGTCGCGCACGGGATGCTCAGAGTTTCACTCAGGGATGGAATAAAATCAAAATTTTTTTAGGGTTCCATACCTAATTTGAGAAAAAACGGAACCCTTATAGGACCACTTTGTTGTCCGTCGGTCTGTCAAGACCCTTTTTCTCAGAACCGGCTAAAGGTAACTTGAAATTTATACCAACTAACAACATTGTGACATAAATTAGCTAAGGGTGGTTTTTAATTTTTTAAATTATTATTTCTTATAAACAAAAACCAAAAGCTCAATATTTAATCCACATGAATTCCATAACCAACTGTCCATGCAAGTTCAAAGTTTACACTCATTGACTCACTCGTGCTGGAATGTTAATGTGATTGAATTTTGCTTGCACTATTTTGCGGAAGTAGCGTTCAGTAAAACAGTATCTTTATATTATGCAAAGTCTGCGGTTTTCCTCAAATTTATCTCGTTTATGCTACCTTATTCACTAAAAAGACTCGACCCAGGAGTTTAGAAAGAGTAGGTACAGTCCCGGTTATCGAGCGAAACTCGGATATAAAAAAAAACTAAACGATACAACGTTTTCCAATCCATCGTTTCATCCATCCATACTATAAATTTGTCAGTTACTCTGTTTGTTTGTTTGTTACCTCATCACGGCTAAACGGATCGTAAAGAAATTTGGCAACGAGATAGATTATATCCTGAGGAAGGACACATTTCACAGGCTGTCATTTCTCTCAAAAAATAATCTTGAACTTTCATACAAACTTTCAACCCCTATTGCAATCAATAGGGGTTGAAAGTTTGTATGAAAGTTTATAGGCTTTTTTTTTTATATTCCGGACATAACACACACAGTCAACTGATCCCAAACTAGGCATAGCCTGTACTATGGGTACCAGAGACTGATACCAGAGAGATTTTGGTATCTTTATTGTCATAAAGGCATCAACACGGTTCATAGTTCATTTATTCGTAACAAAGGTCACAGCATTATTGGTAATAAACCTAAATGGGTACTTATCATACCATACTTTACAAGTAGGCAAACAATTATCAACTGAACTGAAAAAAAAAAAATAGTCAATCGGAAATAAAAAATGAATAATAATAAAAAACTTCGAATTCAATACCTAATTAAATTCTACCTAATTAAACACATTTAATATCGATAAATTCATCATAATTTACATATCGATTTACACACCAAAAACAACACAACCATGAGAGAGAGAGAGAGAGAGAGTTTTAGTTAATTTTTTATATATTTTGTTTTCTGTTAGTTAGTTGCTTGTTTTTTTTTTGTTGTTTAAATTCAAAATTAATCTTACTCACTTTCCTATTTTTGCATTGCTTTAGACATAATAATTTTAACTATACCTTAGCTAGGAGAAGCCACTGGCTCTTGAAATACAGTTTAAAACTAGTTCAGGAGCCTATGAGTACAATTAAGATGGTTATATGTTTATTATGTCAATAAAATAGTTTTAACTTTACTTTAATTATAAATTGAATTACGGTTGTCTCTGAATTTTGAGAAAACAGTTCCCTAAGAAAAGCATATTTGGCTATAAACCGCGGATTCTGGCTCTCCGCCAATCGCCACTTCTGTTCAGCATCACACCAAAATGACAAATGCGAAAACCAAATTAGACTGCACTTTATGCCTAAAGAAATAAATTACAAAATTACTTCAGCACCTTTCTTGTATTCTATTACTATCGAATGAGAAATATTACGGAATTATTCCGAAGCTTCTGGTCACGCGTTATTTATAAATTAATTTGAAATTAAGACGTCTTGACTGACAGGCGGACAACAAAGTTCCTATAAGTGTTTTCCGTTTTTTTTCCAAATGAGTTTCGGATACGTAAAAAGAAAACAAATATACAGGGTCTCTTTTCAGCCGTAGGTCGTCCACTGCGGATTTCTAGAGCGAATTCCTGTCATGGGAGGGGGAAATCCCCCCACAAATGCCCATACTCACCACGCGGGTTGGCGCAGCTAGAGCTATCTTTGTGCCCCAGATTTTTTCTCTCAGCCGCCTCTTACGAGATCCACAGGTAGGTAGATATGGTCTACTCTTCAGTCGGGGCTACCACGGCCTAGGGTACAAGAATTAAAAAAAACAGTTATATGAAATTACGAATAGGACATTCATCATTGGTCATTTTGGTCTGAAAACCAGCGCCGCTGCATATTATCATATTGTGTAGCGGCACTAAGCTGAGACTATGCCTGTTTTGGCTCACACAGCACGCGAGACTAATTACCACCTAAATATTAGAAATGCACATACATTTAGGTGTTGTTGTTTGTATTTTTGTGAAATCTTGTTTTTTGTGTCTTGTGTCTGTGTTTGAGTCGATCCTTAACTGGGACCATGTGAACTTGCCCCACGTGGGGCGACTTGAGGCAGTTCAAAATAAATATTATTTTCGGTCATTAACTGGTCCCACGTCCAAATCGCACTGAAATTTGGTACAATCAACAACAAAAGTGTTAAGTGAGTTTTGAAATAAATAAAGATTTTAAATAGACATTTCAACATTCAGAGTCATTTCTAAAGAGAGCTGTGTTTGAGATTGTCTTTGGCCTAGGTACAGAAATTATAGAGCCTATTTTTAGATAACCGGCACGTGTACTTACGTTCTGAATACTAACAACTACTACAAACTAGTAATTAAAATCCTATTGAGATAATTCTAGAATAAATTTACGTTATAGTAATAAATGTCGACCTTGTCTCCATCTTAATGTTATACCATGTTCATTATAACATTTACTGGGTTATCTTTATGCCGTGTTGGCCTAGTGGTAGGTTCCCAGGCTTTCGATCCGAAGGTCGTGGGTTCAAACCCGGTCGTGCACCAACGAATACCTCATACCGCGTACCTCAGCCTGGTCACTGATAATGGCTGGCAGTACTTATAATGAAAGCGGAGTAGAAACGTAGCCTATATGCTATTCTAGGTAAATAACTTTATCTATTCCAAGTGGGCCGTGTTGGCCCCGGCTGAAGAATAGGCCCCTCCATATCTACCTATCCGCGGATGTCATAAGAGGCGACTAAGGGAAAAAAGCTGGGGATGGGCAGCAGCGTCCCTCATTTTAACAACGATAGCTCTAACTGCGCTCGCCAACCCGCATGCCCAGCGTGGTGAGTATGGGCAAGTCACCCCACATGATAAGGAATTCGCTCTGTCTGAGGCCATGTTCAGCAGTGGACGTCGGACGGCTGAAATGATGATGATTCCAAGTTTCAACGAAATCGGTTACAAACTTATAAACTTTCGCGTTAATATTAGTAGAATTATAATATTAGTAGGATAGTAGGAAGTAGGATAAAGCGCGGGCGTAAGTGTAAGAATGAAGAATGTAAGTATGCCGAAGAACCGACAACCGTTGGGGTAAACGAGTTCTTGAGTGGAGACCACGTCTAGGCAAACGTAGTGTGGGGCGCCCCCCGGCTAGGTGGAGCGATGACCTACGAAAGGCAGCGGGTAGTAAGTGGATGACAAGGGCCGAACACCGGGCTCAGTGGCGTGTATTGGGGGAGGCCTATGTCCAGCAGTGGACTAATGTGGGCTGATGATGATGATGATGATGATGATGTAAGTGTAATTCTATCGTGAATTATTTTTGTTTGGTCCACTGCACTGTAGCCTTCTAACGGGAGTTACATACAAATAACTTGCATAGTGATCTGCAGTGTTGGCAAATTGTTCTCAGCACATAAATATAATTCGACGTCTGTACGAAGCGACGCGTGACCTGAGTGGGCTAAAAAATAGATGTGTTTTTGTAGGAACGCCTCGCCATCTTTTAGTTCTAGAAGAGGAAGGGCACAGCGAGATTTTCTCGTTCTGAATTGGAGCAGCCCGCCTGGGGAGGTACCTCCGCCTTACAGAAGATCGCAGCCAAATAACATTATTTTTTTTCAAATAGTGTTGTGTTCCTGCGATGAGTAAGGTTGCCAGAGCTCTTTAGGGGGAGGGGGGTTCGGGGTCGGCAACGCGTACGTGATGCCTCTGGTATTGCAAGCGCTCATAGGCTACGGTAACCGCTTACCAACAGTTGGGCCGTATGCCTGTTTGCCACCTCAGTAGTATAAAAAAAAAAAAAAAAAGTTCCAGTCAATTTTCCACTGGTTTCTTATTTGAGGTTCATCTTACTTTCGTTTTCAAAAAGTAACAGGCTAAGGCTCTTAAACATGCTGCTTTGTTTTTAAAACAAAATATATTATCGCTGACTGCACCGTTTAACTGAACAATTTGAAAATCGTTCATTCTTTGCGAAGCAAAAAAGTTTCACTGATTAATGGTTTCGTGTTACAACAGAAGCAGTTGCGGCGGATCATCGCTTTAATTAGAAAATCGTCCGATAATTCGCCGTTTCTTTCTTCACAGTTTTGGAAGGATATAAGTGGACTTGTAACTGGCGTTACCTTAATCGTACAAAAAGACGATGTCGATTAAATTAAGAGGTTCATTAGAATAGATGCCGGCGTCAGCCATGATATTATGCTTAAAACAGACTGACAGATGGCACCACTGATGGCCAGCGGCAACCACTGCCACTGCCTGCTACCTGCTCAGTAAATCAATAAAGCTGCAGTACATCTAGGATACAGCTTCTTGAACCTCTTAGTTTCTGGCACACGTAATATCAGGCTGTTGTGTATCTGTCTGTACAATATCAACACGTTGATATTGCACATTGATATTGCACAACATAATACTGGAATGTATTTTATTTCACGGCCTGATACTTAGAACCCAGAGCTTCCGAAAATCAGCAAATCAGGTTGTGCACTTTCGGGTAGTACAACATCGGGACCCTGAAAAACTAATTTTGTTATTTAAGTACAGTGAATTCGCTAACGTTTTGATAACGTTCGCACTAGTGCTAGCCCACAGATTTCGTTTTTGAGTAAAACTTCTGTATGTTATACTATTTATTCTGTGCTTATACGAATTGTTTCCGCTCATAAAGGCCACATCGTCCTTAGGTAATCAAAATAAAAAATTCGTGGTAAATTAAAAAGTCTGTAATGTCAATTTACTGTGTATTTTAAAACTTGGTTTAAAGTATACGTTTTCTTTAACTTGCTTGTGGTAACTTGCCAAATGTAATGCTTGGAATCTTTGACCCTTGGATATTTTCAAGGATATGAGCACCTGGAAATCTTGAAGATTAAATCGTGGCTCGTGAATATATTTTCTATTTTTTCTCTTCATTAAACGACTTCAAAAAAAGAGGAGGTTTCAATGAAAGGCCCTCACACCTATATTTTACAAAATTTACATGGCATACCGTGGTAGCCCCCGGCTGAAGAATAGGCCCCTCAATATCTACCTATCCGCGGATGTCGTAAGAGGCGACTAAGGGAAAAAAGCGGCAGCAGCGTCCCTCATTTTAACATCGATAGCTCTAACTGCGCTCGCCAACCCGCATGCCCAGCTTGGTGAGTATGGGCAAATCCCCCCACATGATAAGGAATTTCCTCTGTCTGTGGGGGAGGCCATGTTCATTAGTGAAGGTCGAACAGCTGAAATGATGATGATGATGACATTGCATACCTTTGGGTTGGTGAACAACCTTATTCCGATAGACACGATTCCTTCAACTGTAATTTTCCTGCAACAATAGGCTCAATTTCCATAATATTCTTAGCACTTAAACTCAAACAAATAGAGTAATAATCGTCTGCCGTCCAGAAGTTGCAAATCAAACCAAAATATATTGGTTATAAAAGTGCAACAAGTAATACGGAACCTCCGAGCACTGTGTGTGTATCTCCACTTGGTTTTATAGGCCATAAACGGGGTTTATGGCCCTGGATAATACCCATCCGGCTAAAAGGGTTCAGTGCAGACCTATAGATACTCCTACCTACCATACTCTGTGGTAATTAAAAATGTCTGCGAATTGTAAATGTATAAATAGATGTGGAAATCATAAAGTTGCGAGGGAGATGTACATTTTGCACTGTTAAACCTGGTATACTTTTGTTACCAGACTGCGATGTGGCTGCAGTCATATTTAGACCGTTAATATGCTTCTTCGCGGTCCCAATGTTCGGATATGCCTCTGACTACCTTCTTTAGACATCTTGAAGGATCTGATTGCCTGGAGATCTGAGATGATGTCTTGGGGATAAAATTCGGGAGCCTATTTCATTCTCTTACAATTCGACGCCATGTTTAACACCAAGCAATTTATAACGTCACAATGTCATATTTATCACCCGAAATAGAGTAATGTCATTTAGTCCGCGTACAGAACCAAGTTTTGTAACCAGTTTAGTACGAAGATTTTTTCTTTTTTTGCAACCTGATTATTACTAATTCAGAAAATAATGTTGAATATATGAAATAACTGAATGGCACATTAATTTTGATTAAAGATCGGATAACCTAGTAGAAATCCTTATATCTCTACGTGGAAACAATTACGTGATTTTTTAGTAGCACACACCATAGTAGGTGTAATAAAAAATATGATCTGTGGCTAGAACCTTATCTAGTTAGTCGTAAAGTAATTCTACACGAGGATTTAAATTGCTTCATTCTAGGCTTCTATTCTAAGCTCGTATCTTTGAACGTCGTGAAAAAAAAAATGAAAGTACCCCTTTTAAAGTTAGTCGTGGTCCCAGTTGCGGAAAGTGGCCCTTACATATCTAAAAACCCGTGGGTGTTGTAAAAATTTAGGGGGAAAAGGCTAGGGGATGGGCAGAAGCGTCCCATATTTTAACGCCAACCATCGTGCCCAGTGTGGTCAGTATGGGCAAATTACCCCCACATGATAGAAAGTCGCTCTGAAAATCAGTGGATGTCCACTGCTGAACATTGGGTATGTTCAGCAGTAGACATCTCATAGGATGCCATAGCTGTAATGATGATGATGAATGATGAGGGGAGTGAAAAAAACACTCCACTATGAATGCCAGGGATGTATTCCTACTAAGTTTGTGAGGATGTTTGGATGTTTAGATGTTTGGATGTTTGTGGTTCAATCACGCCCAAACGGCCGAACGGATTTAGATGAAATTTGGCAGAGACATAGATTATAGTCTGGAATAGCAAATAGGCTACTTTTTATCTTCATAGGTACCTACCACGCGAGTATAGCCGCGGGTGGGAGCTAGTACGTGATAACTCGTGAGGAAGTTTTGTGGAGAAATTGTATATTCACAAAAAGTAACACCAAGATCCATTACATCCGAGCTCTGGCTTCAGGTAACGAAGCCATCTTTGTGGCGTTTAATTTGTTTTCTCAGCCACAACAATGGCCACGGAGTAATTACTTTGCTTTCCACCGTTTATGACTGAACGCTTTTAAATGAGAATCATCTTTAAAGCTTTAGATCGCTAAGAATCGGTGTCTGTTATACAGCGGAGATAATTTTTAACCTCCTTTACAATAACATTAAGCGCATTCAAGTTGATATTTATGACGACTGAACGTTCCACCGTTTATGACTGAAGATTTTTTAATGGGAATCATATTTACAACTTCGGTTAAACGTTAATAGCGAAGAATATTTAAGGCTTGTGCCACAGAAAATTGTAGTTTTCCGCGTTTTCTATTTTCATTATCATTCCAGCCGTTGGAAGTCCACTGCTGAAAATCGGCCTCCCCACAGATATCCAGAGCGACTTTCTATGAAGTGGGGGGAAATTGCCCACCACCACGCTGGGCACGCGGGTTGGCGAACGAAGCTAGAGCTATCGTTGTTTTTTTTAATTTATGGTCGTCAATTTATGACTTTTTGCCGTCTTCAAATTCTTTACCCGTTTTCATCCTTGTGTCAAAGCCTCATCTCCAACTTACGTTCGTAATTTTCCGGTGGCCGAGTCTTTAGCAAACGTAATAAAACTTCTCATTTTAACACTCGCCGTTTCTTGCAGCGTTAAAATTCATTGACGCCACTCGTAGCAGCAGTAACTGTCATTCAGAAAACTCATTGTGAATGTTTTGCTTACTCAGTTTAAAATTTATACTAGCTTCTACCCGCGGCTTAGCTCGCGTGGTACACGAATAAAAAGTAACTTAAATGTTGATTCCAGGCTATTTACTACATACATGCCACATTTTATTCCAATCCGTTTAGGGGTTGCGTCGTGAAAGAGAAACAAACTACTTCGCATCTTTACAAACTTTAGCATGTATAATATTAGTGGGAATTAGAATTACAGTAATCAAAACCCAGCAGCGATGGGCTTGATAAGCATTCATAATATGTAACTGGAGATTTGAGAGGTCGTCTGCCATTCCTGATAATTGCAGCCGTCTATCCATCTTTCAAAATAGGAATTTGATAGTAGGAGCCAGTTTCATGGACCGGAATCGTCGAAGACAGTAGGAGAAAAGGGCACACCACTAAAATAGGTATGAGTACAAAAACTGAGATCCATCATAAATGAAACACCTAAGCAATTCTGATAAAAAAGTCTGACTTATTGAATTACCCAGGCCCTATTGAGAGTGAAAAGAAAAGCGCAAAATCACTCAAGTATTGCGTTCTTGTACGACCTCAAAGCACGATGGATAAATGAACAAGAGATAAAATAAACTTTCCTAAACTGGCCCAGGTTGATGATGATGAGCTTGCTTTTAAGCCTTCCAGCAAAAAGCAAAGCTATGATTCAAAGTTGACACAATGCAGTTGGAGCGCACTAAATTAACTTGAATCAAAAATCAACCAAAACCAACAGGTCATATAATTACACAAATAATAAAACTCGTTTATTGCCCTGGTTTATCCGCTTTATGACCTCCCAGGATTGTAGATAGACGTCACTTGGAAGCCTAGACGTCGTAAATATATATGAAATATGATAATTGCGAAATTCTTCAATATATTACGATTTAAACATTGATGATTCGCCAGACGTTTTGTTGGGCTATAACTCGAAGTTCGCGGAATGGCGTGGCCCTCGACACAAAGCTTGGAGCCAGGGGGGTAGCCAGGAGTCGACAGGGGCAACATTGAGGTGTAAGAGGACTTTGAACCTGTCTGCTGGAAAGAAAATGTATGAGTTTTGACATCGATGCACGCATAACCCCCTTACTTATAAACGCTATTTCATTAAAGAAGTGGTTAAAATTAACTTAGCTAAGGAGCTCTGCCGTTTTATTCTCTTTTTCTTGTGTTTTGTGTAATGTAGGTGGTATTTTAACAACATTAAAGCTTAGGATCTTAGTACGAGAGTAGGAAATTAGAACGGCAGTTACTTACCTAAGTAATTTTCTTAATTGACTAAAAATGCGGTTTGAAGTTCTGAAAAAAACTGCCATCATTTTCTACTTGAACTATATTATTCCCACGTTGTTTCTAGTTGCAAAACAACATAATTTTTATACTTAAAATGTATAGTTACTTGACACTGGCAATATTAATTGAGATACAGCAGTATTCATAAAATAAAGAAAAATTGTAGAGCTTTTTCTATGTTATACGGAAGCAAACAGGATTACAGCCCTCCTGATGGTAAGTGGTTACCGTCACCTATTGACATCAGCAACACCTTTAACACAAGCTTAGATAAAGACTGCTTTATTTTTCTGCTTATATATATTTTTTTCTTATAAATTTTGTACAAATCTTGGCTTCGGTCCTGACTGGGTGAGATGCTTCAGCATGTAGGTAGGTTACCTGTCTAATATTGTGTTTCATGCGCTTCCAAGTTTTGTTTGCACACACTATTGGGTATTGTGTGTCATTAGCTCTCAGGTATAAGTGACAGGTTTTGTGCTAAGATTTAGTAGTAGGCAGGCAGTTAAAAACATTGACACAACCTTGTACCATAAAACTAAAAAGTGACATCTTTACAATTACAATTTGTGATAAAAATATAATCATTTTTAAATCGGCTTTTATGAGCCCAAGGTATTTTGACCTCACAAGCTTAAAAAAATATTTGTAAAAATGCCATGACAATTTGACAGAAGAAGAAGACTATATCATCAACTTCTGATGCTGACTGTACATACATACGTACATAAAGTACGAAAATGGAGAGTTTACACAGGACGAACTCTACCCATATTTTTTTTTAAGGAAGTAAACCGCTGTTGGACGGAATTGACTGCGGTTCTATTAGTAATACATTTTTTTCGGTATAATTGAATATGTAAGGCAGTTGATAAAGTTAATAAACAAAATAAAACGCCGATTCGATGTGTTTACACTACGAGACATTACACGGCGATAGTAGCTTCATGCTTTGATACTTCCAATATTCAAAGGCAAGGTAATTCTTCTTCGACATGCGATGAACGTATGCGATTAAATTTTTTTTCCGTTGAAAAATCGCATTTTGGTGGCCTCTTCATTCGAAAGATTTTTTTATTTTTTTTTATACAACTGAGGTGGAAAACAAGAATACGGCCCACCTGTTGGTAAGCGGTTACCGTAGCCTATGAGCGATTGCAATACCAGAGGCATCACGCACGCGTTGCCGACCCCGAACCTCCCCACCCCTAAAGAGCTCTGGCAACCTTACTCATCGCAGGAACACAACACTATTTGAAACAAATAATGTTATTTGGCTGCGATCTTCTGTAAAGCGGAGGTACCTCCCCAGGCGGGCTGCTCTAATTCAGAACGAGAAAATATCACTGTGCCCTACCTCCTCCTAAAATGTGTTCATCACTTCTTTTCACTTTGGTCGCAATGAAATAAATCATAATTATCTTTGCATCGTTAATCTTGCTTGCAATCATATTGCTCCAATTTAATGAATTTGCATCATTATGTCACATGGCGATAACATTAATTATTCTTTTATAGTAGAGTTCGCAATTAGTCCAGAACACTGATTGTGTTGCAAATTGTGTGTGGCGTGTTTGATTAGCTACGACTTTTTGATTAGTACTTAGTATTAGTACTAGATGATGAAGTTTTTCAATATTTTTAATCAAGGCTTGGTCGCGAAGAATAGGCGTAAATTAACTAGATTTAAGACGTTTCAAAATTATCCATGCGATTTATGAATGAATTTTGATTCATGAAAAAAATAATTTGGATTTTTGTCTTATTTGAATTAGCATTGCCATCCAGCGTGGCAATTCCGCCAGCGTCTTGGGGACGCTTCCGACTGGTAGTGATCTGGATCAGTTGAGCTATGTATAGATCGTTTGTAACGGTCTTTAGATGGCTCAACTGTTTCTTGTGTATTTTGTAAATATTAACTTGTATTAGTTTTAAGTTTGATGAGCTTCCTTCCGAGGTTTTTCCGCTAACCTACAACATGAAGAGCTTTAAGAAAAATACAAAAAGATTTCTCCAGGGCAGGCAACGCTTTAGCAATGCTCCAGGTGTTGCAGATGTCAATAGGCGACGGTAACCGCTTACCATCAGGTGGGCCGTAAGCCTGTTTGCCTCCGTATAACATAAAAAAAAAAAAAAAAGTTTCTTTCTGTAAATAAAGTTTGACATTTAAAAAGAAAATTTGTAATATTGGTGTAAATCGACCTACGAGCATTGTTTCATATTTTATCTTTGAAAGTAAAGTTACGGTTGCAATCATGTTCCTTGACCTACAGATACACAATGTGTGAAAGTAAACTGTGTGTTATCGGTTAATATTACGTCAACGAGATAATGCATAATTTGTACACTTATCTAAATAATTGAACACTAAAGAAATTTGCAAAGAAGTTTGCCGTGCTATCATGCGTGCTATGAAAAGAGACTCTAAGAGGCGCACTTTACCGTCTGTCATTGCCTTTTCAGGGCTACCATACCTCAACCTGGTCACTGACCTTATACAGGATAACCAAGAAAGAATCAGTGATACGATAAGCAAGCAAGGAGCTTATTTATTTTACACCCAGTTGGCAATAAAGTTTGTTTTACGACTAGGTAATAGTAAAATTCGTCATTTTTCATCGAAGATACTCTGCGAAATCAGCTGTTTTGGAGTCAAATCAGTTCAAACTGATGAGACTGAGAGCACTAGTGGACCCGCCTTCCGATCTACAGGTCGTGGGCTCGAATCCTGGTCGTGCACCCAACGATTTTCCGTAAAATTTTCTGCGCTATACCTAATAGTGCTATCAAACGGTGTAGGAAAACATCGTTAGGAAACCGGCATGTCCTAGAACCTAAAAATTTTAAGACGTGGCGTGTCGTGGAACAGAAGTAGCTTCACGTAGTTATTAAGACGTTTCAAAGTGATTTTATTGATAACTAGCTTCCGCCCGCGGCTTTGCCCGCTTGGTACCTAAATAAAAAGTAGCCTATATGCTATTCTAGGTAAAGAACTTTATATATTCCAAGTTTCAACGAAATCGGTTGAGCCGTTACGGCGTGTTTGAACAACAAACATCCAATCATCCTCACACAAACTTTCGCATTTATAATATTAGTAGGATGAACACCTTTTGTAAGTAGGACACCTTTTGACTTCGTCCATTTCAATCACATAGGGCTAGGTTTAGTGAAGAATCATCGTAGGCGAATCATCATCATCATCATCATTTCAGCCGTACGACGTCCACTGTTGAACATGGCCTCCCCCACAGACAGAGCAAATTCCTTATCATGGGGGGATTTGCCCATACTCACCACGCTGGGCATGCGGGTTGGTGAGCGCAGTTAGAGCTATCGTTGTTAGGGACGCTGCTGCCCATCCCCTAGCTTTTTTCCCTTAGTCGCCTCTTACGACATTCGCGGATAGGTAGATATGGAGGGGCCTATTCTTCAGCCGGGGCCACCACGAATTTGTTATTTGTACGAGAGGTAGGGCACAGCGAGATTTCCCTGCTCTAAATTGGAGCAGCCCGCCTGGGGAGGTACCTCCGCCTTACAGAAGATCGCAGCCAAATAACATTATTTGTTTCAAATAGTGTTGTGTTCCTGCGGTGAGTAAGGTTGCCAGAGCTCTTTAGGGGGGGAGGGGTTCGGCAGGCAACGCATTAGCAATGCTCCAGGTGTTGCTGATGTCAATAGGTGACGGTAACCACTTACCATCAGGTGGGCCGTAAGCCTGTATGCCTCCGTATAACATAAAAAAAAAAAAAAAGTAAAACACGGCACGTAGGCGAATATGAAGGAGCATTGTGAAGTATTGCTTTTTTCATAGAATTTTCTACGATATCAAACATTGTTGCACAGTTCATTGGCGCCTGCCTATCTGGAGTCATTAGTACTTATTTATTGTTATATTCAATTAGTGACCTCGGCCTTAGAGATAACCCTACAGATGTGATTTATGTTTTTTTTATACAACTAAGGTGGCAAATAAGCTTACGGCCTTCTTACAGCCCACATGTTGGTAAGTGGTTACCGTAGCCTATGAACGCTTGCAAAACCAGAGGCATCACGCACGCGTTGTCGACCCCTCTTTTCTTTAAAGGGGGGTCAACAATGCTCTGGCAACCTTATTCACCACAGGACCACAGCACTATTTGAAACAAATAATATTATTTGGCTGCGAGGTGGAGGTACCTTTAAGGCGGGCTGCTCCAAATTAGAGCGAGAAAATCACACTGTGGCTCCTAATCCAAACTCACGAACATGCTTGCGCATTTATAATATTAGTAGGATTGAACATATCACACTCAAATAAGTCAAAGCATGTATTAATCAATAATTTTCCAATGATAGGCAGACCAGCAACAAGAAACTATTCTCAATTTAGCTCTTAGATAATCATTCATTAAAATTATATGCAAGGTTGAAATAACGCACCACACATAATCACTGTTCTGAAATTATCTCTATCACTATTGAGATAGAGTTCAAACTCAATCTAAACGGGGTTCCATAATATTGATGTAACTGTTGATACGATAACCTAATTTACATTGTATTTGTAAACAAATAAGATTATGTTCTATAGGAACACGAATAGATACTAAATTCACGCCTTGAAACCCTGCTAAGGTTTGTCAATATTCATTTTCGAAGACATGCTTTCCACTACACCATCACCAGTGCCCCAAGCACGTATAATTCACGATAGCGTTCATCATCAGCCTGTATAAGTCCACTGCTGGACATAGGCCTCCCCCAAAGATTTCCACGACGAACGGTCTTGAGCCATTTCCATCCACCGACTTCCCTCAACCTTTACAATGTTGTCGGTCCATCGAGTTTGTATGGTGTTTGTATGGTGCCATGAAAAGCGCCCCTAAAAAACCCAGTAAGCCTTTCACGCCTCACGGTGACTAGTGAGTAACTGTGACTACGTAACTGGTTACCAAACTCGGTTACGTACGCGCACTAAACGGTGCAAACGCGTAAAGCATGTTATAGCTCAGGGTCAAAAGCTCCATGGAAAATTACTTTTTGTTCGATCGTTTATTATTGTTCTACAATAAAGCCCACATTACCAATTGTAAAACTTTATCTCCCAAGGGCTTTGCTTTTTATGAAACGCGCAGATTAAATAATAATTGCGAAACCCAGAGGTGCCCAAACATTTTCGGATCCTCACCTCTTCCTCACTCATAGCGTCATAGCCGTGTAAAGATCTAAGGAGCTAACGCTATCCACTAAAGGCACACTTCTAACCCCCAAATCCATAACCCAGCCTCATCTTACCCTATCTATATCTAATTGATCTGTCCAAAATTTTCGAAGAATTATTCGGACTATGGTGTACATGGTATCGCATTCTCAATTCTAGGCAAAGATGAGGTTTTGAATCCCGCAGGTTAGACTAGGCTAGCTCATCATCATCTCCCTTTTTTTTTTTAACGTGGGGAAATCCTCATGGATTCCTTCTTTTGCGGGGGCAAAAGAAGGGTATGTCGGACTCTTACCGACTAAAACCACCACGTTGGCCAGCCTCCATGCATGTCAAGGGGCTCCGGGATCTCCAATGGAAAGCACCGGTGCCCCTCTCGCATTTTGCCTGTGTGTGGAGCACAATCCCGGGAATGGCACCCATAGCCACGCCCACGCCACGGACCCGAAAAGTCCCCTCTCACTCGGCAGGGGCTACCGCTCGCCCCCTTCACGGGGCAGACGGCGCAAGGCTGCCGTTACCAACGAGGGTTGCTGGTAACGGTAGTCCTACGCTGTCACCATCCCGGGCGGGATCGGCCTCGCTCCGATCCCCCCTAAAACGGCCAGGAAGCAATGGGGCTTCTTTCATAGGGGGTCAGTAGCCCCCAAGAACTCTCACCCCATCGCTTTCCCGCCTTATAAGTTTTTAAAGAGGTTGTTCTCCTCTGGGCACCCCTTCACTGGGGCAGACCCGGGGCGGCATCGGCGTGGCAATCCGACCCCCCCTGACGTCCAGAGAGCTCCGGGGCTTCGATCGTTGGGGTCGGGGGCCCCCAAAAACGCTTACCCCGTCCATGAATTTTTTACTGAGATTGTTTTCCTCTCACCGCCCCTGAAAAGGGGCAGGCGGTGCGGGTCAACGGAATCCCGACACCCACCTGTCAGAGCAGGACCACGAGGTCGCCTACCCCCACGTCACCCCTGCTTCATCCACTGCGCCCTTTGCTCAGTCAAAGGGACGCGCGGAGAAGCATAACCCCCCTAAAAACCCCTAAAACCCCCCCAGTGTTTGGTCCGCACCAGTGTGCCGACAACCCCCGCTTGGAGGTTGTCGGCACACCGGAACCCCCTATCCGCCACCCGGGGACGCGCCACGTCGGAGTTCACCTCTCCGCCCACTGGGACAACCCAGCGGGTCCGTGGCATCATCATCTCCCTGCCCTTATCCCACTTCATGTGGGGTCGGCACAACATGTTTTTCTCTTCCACTCCCCTCTATCAGCCGCCATGTCAGTATTCACTCCTTTCTTACTCATGTCGTCTTTCACACAATCTATCAATCTTTTCTTTGGTCTACCTCTTCCCCTTATATCCTTCCACATTCATATTTAGGTTAGACTATTTTAGATAACATTAAAAAAAACTTTTGTCCCCTAGAATAGTAGAAATCCTCTCAGTTCACCATGCGATCAGACCCTTGAAGACCATCCTTGTCGTATGGTAGTAGTCAGAGGCATGTCCGATAATTGGCAAATGTCCAATTGAAATTAAAGCAAAAACGAGATAGTATGCGCTGAAAATACGCTCAATAAGAAACGAGGTTACAGCAAGTTTGGGAGCCGATGGCGATCGATATTCGTGGTTAATTTTTGACGGAACTTTAACAATGGCCATTTTAAACTTTGTTCTCATGAACGTGTAAATATAATGCTGAAAATATCAGGCATATGGTAGAAGCTCAGTGGGCAACGCTCAACGCACGATTGGGCAATTATGGGCTGAATTGTGGGGTTTTAAGATAACAATTGAACATTTATGAACATTGACCACATATCGAGGCCTGAGAATACTCGATTGACTTGCTAGTGCGATACGTCATAATCAAATCGTTTAGACTATTCCCTGATATGTACAGTGCAGTAAATTACTGCACCTTTTAGGATGAGGTAGGGCACAGCGAGATTCGACCTCCGCCTTACAGAAGATCGCAGCCAAATTATATTATTGTTTCAAATAGTGTTGTGTTCCTGCGGTGAGTAAGGTTGCCAGAGCTCTGTAGGGGTGGGGGGTTCGGGGTCGGAAACACGTGCGTGATGCCTCTGGTATTACCAGGCTTACCAGCAGGTGGGTCGTATGCTTGTTTGCCACCTTAGGTGTATAAAAAAAAACCTTCTGAAAGTAATATCTCAATTTCTGACCAGTAATATCATCATCATCATCAGCCTGTAGAAGTCCACTGCTGGACATAGGCCTCCCCTAAAGAGTCCCACGACGAACGGTCTTGAGCCTTCTCCATCCATCGACTTCCCGCAACCTTCAGTAATATTTGAGTTACATACTTACAGGAATTGACAGCGGTAAGATTAAACTGTTAACACCTCAGTGTGCCCACCAAAAAACCCCACAAACAAAACTACAAGCAAAAGTCACTTAAGAATGAGATGGGTAGGCAGAAACTACGGCTTTCCACTTCTACGATCTTGACATACCTCTTTTGCTTCATTCACTCTCATCACATTCTTCATACATGCTCGTTTAATATAGCCTCACCTATATGGATTTGAGGCTATTTAGTATAAATGAGCATTTAAAATGTAAGAAGTCTACGTTCAGTCCAGGTGGAACAAACATACATGCCGACTTCTCACCATGGGCAAAAGTGCAGAAAGTCGAATACTTTAAACGTTATTTAATTCATTTCCTTACCGGCAGCTTTTAACTTTGAATCGAACAGTCGATGCCCATTCGTGCCCTAAATTCACCCGCAAAATTATCTGCACGAGTCAAAAATACACAGTCATAATCACAAAAGTGACTGAAGTTGACCTGAAGGCATAATAATGTGGTGCATTATGTCAGGACAATATGGAATTTTAGCACAAGAGCCAAGTGGTCCCCCAGGGTCATATGGGTGCACGCGCTAATTTGCCACTAAAAGGCACTTTTGAATTTACGTCTGGGCGTACTTGGCTGGTGGTCGAAGAATGGACCCAACTGCTACCATTGTCAAAGGTATTTAAATATCTTTGTGCCACAGCCCCAGGGCCACCATGTCTTATTGCCATTCAAATGCGATCGTGTCAGCACTATTTTACACGAATTTGTAGACTGTCTACTTACGTCACTGACCTAATACAGGATGACCAAGAAAGAATCAGTGACACGACAAGCAAGCAAGCAACAGGGTAAAGATACAAGCGCACAGTTGATGGTACAGTCACCTCTTATAAGATGTCCTTGAGTAATTTTCTAAATGATGCCACAATACAGCAATAAAGTCCAAATGGCATGAGTTGATGGTTAATTATATGTGACTTGTGTACGTAGCTTTGAAGATCTGATAGATTTGAAGAGCCCTGATACCCACGAGTCCCACGAATCAGGGAATTCTAGTATGGAGTCGGACTACGTACGTGACTGGTGGGTTGTTTATTTATTTATTATTCCAATCTGTTCAGTGTTCATAGCGTGAATGAGTAACAAACATCGTCATACCATATTTACAAACTTTCCAAACCTTCCAATTTATATATTAGTAGGCTTTGTGATATAGGTACATCCAGGTAGGAAATCGACAGCTAGATTGCAGATGTTCCTATTTTACAATGCAAGAGTGTGCACGAAATTTTGATGGAATTGGACAAACTCAATTTCCTCCGAAATAGGTTAGTGGCGACATTGGGTCAGGTAATAATTGTGTAGGGACTGGCCATGCCCCTTCTCATGACTCTGTATGAGAAAATCTATCTTAAAGTACAGGTAAAAAGACTCATATTGATTTGTAAAATTGACGAAAATATAGCTTTGATTTGATTTGTGATCTGAACTGATAGTAAGAAATTGTTGTCGGCTGGCTGATATTTCAAAGAAAATGAATTATATGTTATGTAGTACGAATTATTCTTAATTTTATTTGGAATATGTCTGCTAAAAATATCTTTAAACATTTATTAAGAGAAAGAAAATTGAAACTGATATAAGTAATGAAATTGTTTTTATCATTCCAATTGGTACCTATTTCCCGGAAAAATTCAGCAGGACGACAGGGCAAAATTTCCACTTTGAAGTTTCATAAATATTTAAGTTTTCTTATTATCACAAAACCTCCTACTCCTACCTTATACTGTATGTATTCTCTAAGAAGCCTCGGTTTTCTTCAAAATGAAGAAATTGGTATAAAAGGCTTTCGCTCGTATCTCTAGTCACTACTCAGGAAAAAATCAAATTCACTCTAATGCGCACTCAAATTTGAACGCGATCTTTAGTGCAGAATAATATGTTATGTGTGAAAGAAATCGGTAAGCATCCATGTGCGTGTTTATCATGTTGCGTGCGGTTTATTAGTTGCCATCAAAGCAATTTTGAAGAGAAATGCCAAAAAAAGTATTACATTTAAAATGTATTTCAAAATGATCAATTATCATAATGATTTTGAGGTTACTGACTTAGACATCTTCAGAACCTTTGATAATATACTACCGTAGTAATATGATCTAAGTTCAGAACTTGGAGATCTGAAAGGTCTACAAAGCTTAGATAACAGTCGCTAGCCTAACCACGTCCCGTAGTTAGTCCTCGTCTAAACCCAGTTTCGTAATAACAGTTACGAAACTGGGTTTAGACGCGGACTAAATAAACCCTGGTTTTGTCACGTGTCGTTTCATACATTTGACATTATGATATGAAGCAGCTGACACGTCACAAAACCAGGGTTTAGTTAGTCCTCGTCTAAATCCAGTTTCGTTATAACAGGGCTTACCGTTAACTTAGCGATTTTGCCTAGGCGGTGTCGTAAGTTGTCAGTTTCAAAGAATTTTGGTTCAAAAGAGACGTTTCATCAATATATGGAGCCTGGGCCTGCACTGTGTACACTACTCTAAAATATGGCTAAGCAATAAAGTAAACGTATTTAATTGGTTATTTTATTTAAATCGACTTCGTTCTAAGGTACATTAAGATTTTCTTCGACAAAGAGAGCAACACACAGCGCTACAAAAACATGGCGGATGGACGTGCGTGAAATGTCATTTTGACAACCTACATATAACTGACAAAAACAAAAACATCAAATCAAACAAGCATGACATGAAAATATATCAATGTCATGTCAAACGCCAATTATAAACCAACATGGCGGCCTTCAAATAGTGTTCACATAGTAAAAAACTTACCAGAAGAACTATTCTTGTACAATCGCATTTGTCTTCAAATTACCTAATGAAATTGTATTTTTCTTGTAATCTCCTATTTTTTCCTAATTTTTCTATGTAGTGTACATGGACCAGGCCCAGAATGAAATGGCTCCTTTGTGTAACATAGCATTATTGCGTTTGAATTGCAATAAGACGTCAATGTTGTGTCCTAATTTTGTTTTTATTATATTTTTATTTATAGTCCCGTTTTGAATATAAAGTCGTTACTCGTTCGGTAGTAGAGTACAATTATTTTATTAATCCGGCACTTACAAGATTCTTAATTTTCAACTTACCTAACTCACTTAATAATATCCCAAAAATGTTGGACTTCGGGATCGAAACCCGCAACCTTCCCCTAGATAGAGTATTCCTACGTAACTGGTTACAAAAAGTTAGATGTGAATAGCTTTTCCGTGTAAATGGAAGTGCGACCTGCGGCACTTGCAACACCATGAGCTTCCATAAGATCTTTCTGCTAAACAGGAAAAAATCTTCCTACGTAACTGCTTAAAAAACTCGGTTACGTACGCGCACTAAAAGCAGCAGATGCATTCCACATAATTATACTGCGAACACATTGTATTTACGGCTGAATCAAATTGCATCAAATCACTAATCTTGTACAGCAGCTAATAAAATGACGCTTTTAAATGTCAGCAGTTGGTCAGTATTATTATTCTGCAAGTATTTGTAATAAAAGTTGTTATCTTTAGAATCGGAAAAGTCATTGTAAGTTTATTGCACAGATAACGTTTAGTGCTTTTTGACACATAAAAAATAGCATACTGCCCGATAAACAGATCATTATCATCATCATCCCCAGCCTGATGACGTCTACAGCTGAACACAGGCCTGCCCCAAAGTATCACCCAGTTCGTGGTCAACCCTTGGGTAGCCAGATCAACTCTTTTGAACCACTACAACGCAATCCCGTGGTCTCTGCCTACCCCTCTGGGAAAAAGGCGTGATTTTGTGTATGTATGTACAACGCAATCTGTAACTAGCATAGCATAATCCTAAAGGGGCAAGGAAAGGCTAGTAGGTATCTTAGAATTCAGAATCAATTCGGAATTTTCATAAAATAACCAGTTCGCGCATAGGTATGCCTGCTAATTATGTACTGACTATAATTTCTGTAAATTATTATAAATAACCCTAAAAGAAAACAGACAGGTTTAAATAAAAGCCACCTTTATAAATTAATTAGTAAATTAATTACTCGGTTCTCAGCTATAGTGTGAAATTAAATTTTTTTTTTTTTTTTTTTTTATTGGTGATGGTTAGGCGTTTGGCCACCATCTCACTTTTGCAAGTGAGATGTGGCCTAAGATGGTGCACGCTTTACCAGAAGGAACTTATTCACTCTGGATTTGAAGACTCCTAGATTGTACTCATCCGGGAAAACAGACGCTGGCAGATCGTTCCACTCTTTGCCAGTGCTTATAATAAAGGTGGAGCAGAAACGTTTGGTTCGACACAGCTAGTAATTATAAATTACTAGCTGTGTTTTGACTGGCCTCATAGCTCAGTTGGTAGTAGGTAACTCTGCCTTCTGCGTTAGATGTCGCGGGTTCGATTCCCGCAAACATTTGTGTGATGAACAGAGGCTCATCACACAAATGTTTGTCCAGTTTTAATACCCAGACACAGAACAAATATCTCTATGTTTGTTCTGTGTCTGGGTGTTCAATATTCATCTATTATGTATATCAGTTTACAGTACCATAGTACAGGCTATGCCTAGTTTAGGATCAGTTGACCGTGTGTGATATGTCCAGAATATTTATTTATTATTTATTTGTTAAAGAGGCCTTTGCTCAGCAGTGGGATAAAAACGGCTGAAAATACATAGAATTTATTTGTTACCCGCGACTTCGCCCGCATTCATAATAATTTTCACCTTCTACTTTGCCCCCTTTAGGGATGATTTTGCAAAAATGCTGTAACACGTATTTCTTTATTTCTTATCAAAAGCCAACACATGAATTTCCATCCTACCTTGTGGACACAAAAGAAGAAGAAGACCTATGTCCTTTCCCAGGATACAAACTATCTACTTGCCAAATTTCATTACGATCCGTTCAGCCGTTAAGTCGTGATGAGGTAACAAACAAATATAGTTACTTTCGCATTTATAATATTAGTATGGAAGTATGGATATAGTTAGTCATGTTGCATTCCATGCGTTCTCATAACGAGCTACAACTTAGAACATTGTCATACAATAATTAATATTTTAAATTAAACAAACATATAAATAGATTTTATGGTAGAATTTAAGTGCCGCTTCGATTTACAAGTTATCTGCGTTGCTTTCGGATTAATGCATTTTATTGTCGCCTCACGAACGACTTTTATACGCCATTTGCATATTTTTATGGTTTTCTGGCGGTGAAATTAAAGTATTATAAAACCGATGCAACTCATAGCGATACAGTCATAAGTCGTAAAATATTGTTGGCGATCGTAAAATTCGCTTGAAATAAAAACTGTTCAAGCAAAAAAGTTGCCGGACCATTTAACTGCCGATAAACTGTAGGGTGGAAATCGTGTATCTATCACGCCGCGCCGTGCCAGACTAATCCACTTTTGCTACATCCAGCCACTTACTAAGAACTGCTTACTGAAAGTTGTATATTTAGCAGGATTAGCCAAATTAATTTTACTAGTAATTCGCTCTGAACTGTGATCGTGTAATTTCCTGTAACAGTTGGTGCTCCGATGGTAATTTTCTAATCTGTGACAACTGCGCCCTAATTTAGCCCGTGGCTTTATCAATGAATAATTAATAATATTTATCCAGGTATTAGAGTTCATTTTTAGGAGAAAATCCATTCTGTAATAAAGACGGTCAAGTGCAAGTAGGGCTCGCGCGCTGAGGGATCCGTACATACATAACTCGGGGTTGGACATTCACAGGCAGGAGTCATGGTAGATACATACTTTAACACGCGGATGAAGTTGCGGGCGTTGTCAGCTAGTATTCTAAATTTTTTTTTACTAAAACTAAAAACCCATTTCACATTCCTGAATATTTACAAGATTATATCAACCTCTTTTTTTGTTATCAACCTCTGCGTTTTACTTACCTACTGAGGATGACACTGGCCACCTACACGTTTAAATAAAAAACTAAAGTAAGTACCTACCTATGACATCCATTCATCATCAATAATAACTCTTACGGTACTGACTGACTGACTGTCGTCAAACGTAGTTGTTTTATTCTCGTTGAAAATCAACGCAGAGCCTAACCAAAATCTTAAGAGTATGAAATTTGCAGGGTAGCTTCCTGTTGTAACACTTGTAACGTATGGGTGCACAGAACGGAATTCCCGACACACAACCCCTAAGATTAAAGTTTATGTAAAAATAGCAGCAACCGAACGAAGTCGCGGGGATAACCAATACCATAACACCGTCGACAAAAAAAATTTTGGCAAGTCGTGATTACAAGAGATGATTACGTTTTTTTTAGTTTTACGGGGCAAGTAGCAATCCCCCAGGAATTAAATTAATATGGGACCACCCCGGGATCATACTCTATACACCAGCGAAAGAAAAAAACTTACATTATACTGACTGACTACTGATTGACAATAAACGCACAATCTAAACCAGAAGTCCCTTGCTGCTTTTGCTTGTTTTTTTTTTTTTTTTTTTTTAATTTTTTTTATACAACTTATGTGGCAAACAAGCATACGGCCCACCTGTTGGTAAGCGGTTACCGTAGCCTATGAGCGCTTGGAATACTAGAGGCATCACGCACGCGTTGCCGACCCCGAACCCCCTTTTCCCTAAAGAGCTCTGGCAACCTTACTCACCGCAGTAACACAACAGTATTTCGAAACAAATAATGTTATTTGTTATTTGTTGTAGTGTAGAGGTACCTACACTAAGAAAGGAATTTAAAAGACTCAGCCCCTAAGAGGGAGTTTAGCAGCAGCGGGGTTTAAAATTATGAAAATAACAACACATGTGGCTGCTACTAGTTGAAGATATTCCCTTAAAAAAATTCTAAACAAAATTTCCTATGCTAAACTAAAATTCCTTACTACATAAACCTCGTTAGCGAGCAGTATAATTTCTACAAATTAAATTACCCGTGTCCCAACAATCCAAGATGGCGTCGCGATAAATATTCAACTCGGTGGTATCACTCACATTGTAGGACATCTGAATGTAGCTCGTAAACTTAGTAATTAGTACGTAATCGGAGCGGACACACGAGCCTCGGGACAGGACGATGTCTTTGTTAAAAGATTCTAAAAGAATTGGATCGGCTGGCCTGACTGACTGACAGAGTTATCAACACAGGTGGTATGTGTAATAAGAAAGGAATTCCCGAAATGCAAGGGATGCAGGAGCTAAGTTAGTTAAGAAATAAACACGCGGACGAAGTCGCGGACGTTTTACTAATTTGATCGTTAAAACTTATATGCTACTGAGAATCTCTACAAATATATATTTTCAGTCAAAGTTAGAATAACCCTGGTATTCTTAATCGAGCGTATGCATTTTTCACTCCACGCACACTGACATTAGTCACTATCCATAAGTCAGCTGCTGTCATTTTTTTTTTTAAATTTCCCCTCTCCAGTTTCGCAACTGGTGTTTGTCTTCACAAGAGACTAAGCAACACGCTGAACATCGCGCAGTTTTTATGTCAAGTATAGGACTATCGTCATCACCATCATCATTATTATAATCGTCATCATAATCAGTCTGAGGAAGCCCACAACTGGACATTGGTCTCGCCCAGAGTGCCACGACGAAAGGTCTTGCCTTCCTCATCAACAGACCTTTACAAAGTCGTCGGTCCATCGGGTGGGAGGAGCCTTCCAACACTGCTTCGTCCGGTTCGTGGTTGCTATTCGAGAACCTATAAAAAAAATATTAAATATTCCGGACATATCACACACGATCAACTGATCCCAAACTAGGCATAGCCTGTACTATGGGTACCAGAGACTGATATACATAAATATAATACAGGGTGAGTTATTTTTCAGGGACACTTAGGCGAGTGCCTTATTATAACATCACAGAAAGAAAGAAATAAATAAAAGACATTTATTTGTGACGACAATACAACAATGAGACACACAGCAAAAAATAATGAAAACATAAATCATGAAAACACAAAAACAACAAAATAAGAAAAAACACAGGCAAAGAAAAAATTTATAGAAAAAATTAAGAAAAAAGGTGCAGGTTGTAAGAATGTGTGTCCTAGCACCCAGTCCACGCATCGTCACAAATTGGAGTCCAACAGACAGCCGATGCCTTTGTATTTGTTGGATAAACATTTTATACTGAGAAGAAATCTCTTATCTTTCTACTCGTAAGTGGTTAGGAGAAAATTACATCTAATACAAGTAGGTAGGTAAGTATGTATTCCAGGTGATTTATAATTGTGCTATCCCGAAAGGGAATTATTTTACACCCAGTCGGCAATAAAGTTTGCGCTACTATCGCCCATAAGCTCATTCATATAACTGTGGTGCCAAAGTCAAGTGGTGTTGACTTTGGCACAACAGTTTCACTTCTTAGAGTAGAATAGTAGTGTGCGTGGTATGTTATTCTTTATTCTTTATTGTACACAAGAAAACACAGATTACAGCAATAAAAAAGAAAGGTATGTACAAAGGCGAGCTTAACCCTAAAAAGAGTTTTCTTCCAGCAAACCTTTGAGGCTAGAGAGAAGTGATTATAGTGTTACCACCCTATTTCTATTTTATTCAGTAATAATGTTACTGAAGCTCAAAGTAAAAATACTTAAAAAGCTTAGGCATATACCTAAAACGCCTTGAAGTTGGCCCTGTCCAGCAGTGGAATTTCTCAGGTTCATGATGATTAATCATTCACCCACCACTTAACATCATTCAACCGAAAGTTTTGATTTGCGTAGTTGCTGAGCTGTTTGTTCATAGCTGCCGAGACGCTGAACTAATGAGCAGTTGTGGATACAATGACTAGATCTAGATCAATCACAGCGTACTGACACAAACGACCGGACACTCGATTGTAAAGGAGTTAAGGCGGTAAATAGAATGCATTTTGAAAAGTCTGTCATAAAATCGTTGAGTTGAAATTGTACGGTCTGAATCTGGTCGCTCCAACGCATGAGGCTCCCACCTTTGCTCGGTACCAGACCTGGAACAAATCATGCAAACATTTGTCCCGCAGCGGGAATTGAATACGCACCTTGCGTCTCAGACGGGACTCCGCTAATATCGTTCGTCAGTTTACTACCGCCGCTTCTAAGAAAACCAAAGTGTTACTCAGAACTAAATAATTTATTAAATAGCTTATTCCTATTCAAACAGTTCAATTTCAACTTAAACACTTGAACGATTCTCAGGAACTATAACGCGAATTTGACACCGGATACAGACATACGGATGGACATACACTACTTTATACTAAATAGGTAGTAGTCGGAGCGTTCAGAGGATTATGATTGTTATAACGCTGGTTTTATGATTTAACATTGCTTGCAGCCAGGTGTCGGGAAATAACTAATCTTGCTTGAGGAAAATGAGTTAGGGTTTCAGTTATAAAATCGTTTTCGCATCTACAGTAGCTATCTAGTATTGAGCTTCTTGGACGAAAGTCATACAATACTATCACGCATGGCTTACTCTACACCCAATGGGAAATAAAGATTTTCTACGAATTTTTATTGAAAAATCTCTGCGCAAAAATCAGCTGTTTTGGAGTCAAATCAGTTCAAAATCAATGAATCAGCTGTTTTAGGTAGCAATATTTATAACTTTTCATACGTTTAGTTACAACATTTGTACGCCTAGAGCAGATCACAGCGCACACAACTAAACTGTAACACTAACAACTTTAATAACTTGTGTTTCACAAATAAAGAATTGAAATTGAAATAAAAAGATGATAAAAATACCAAAAAACAACAAAAATGACAAAGCTTATTTTTAACCGACTTCAAAAAGGAGGAGGTTCTCAGAAGGCTGTTTTTTTTTTAATTTTATTAGTCCTTTTTAGCTGAATTTTTTGAATTGACAGAATAAATTCTTTTCGTGACAGTAGGTATACATGTTATGAATCATCTTGTATATTCCATAGTACAATTAAGACAATGCTCAAATAATAGTCCCAAGTTGGCATGCGAGTAATTTTCATATCCTTTGCATGCGACATGTCTGGCATGCATTCAATTTGTAAAGGATGCACGCCAAATTGTGTTATGAACTGTATATTTATACATGCTTATAAAAATAAAAAATAAAAATACAATCGCATAATCTAAGTTTATGCAATGTTTAACTCAAATAATCTAACTAACATTATAAATGCGAAAGTTTGTGAGATTGTTTGGATGTTTGTTGTCCAATCACGCCGTAACGGCTCAACCGATTTCGTTGAAACTTGCAATAGATAAAGTTCTTTACCTAGAAAAGCAGGAGGTAGGGCACAGCGAGATTTTCTCGTTCTGAATTAGAGCAGCCCGCCGAGGTACCTCCGCCTTACAGAAGATCGCAGCCAAATAACATTATTTGTTTCAAATAGTGTTGTGTTCCTGCGATGAGTAAGGTTGCCAGAGCTCTTTAGGGGGGGAGAGGGTTCGGGGTCGACAACGCGTGCGTGATACCTTTGGTATTGCAAGCGCTCATAGGCTACGGTAACCGCTTACCAACAGGTGGGCTGTACGCTTGTTTGCCACCTCAGTAGTATAAAAAAAAGCATATAGGCTATACAGGTACTACGCGAGCGAAGCCGCGGGCGGAGACTAGTCATAGAATAGTGCTCTATACTGACTGATAATATGTACTGATTCATAATATGGATGCTATGCCGAAAGGGGCTTATTCTACACCCAATTGCTAATAATCTGTTTTACGACTTTCCAAAATTCATCATTTCAGCCGTACGAGGTCCACTGCTGAACATGGCCTCCCCATTAGACAGAGCAAATTCCATATCATGTGGGGGGATTTGCCCATACTCACCACGCTGGGCATGCGGGTTGGCGAGCGCAGTTAGAGCTATCGTTGTTAAAATGAGGGACGCTGCTGCCCATCCCCTAGCCTATTTCCCTTAGTCGCCTCTTACGACTTCCGCGGATAGGTAGATATGGAGGGGCCTATTCTTCAACCGGGGCCACCACGGCCGTTGTTCACGGTTTTTGTGTTAAATCAGTTCAATTTAACTATTCAGCAGTTTTAAGTATCATTCTTGATGTCGAAGTTCTCTTACGTTTTATAATCCTACTAATATTAAAAATGCGAAAGTTTATGAGGATAGTTCAATCACGCCCAAACGGCCGAATGGATTTGGATGAAATTTAGTATAGTGATAGATTATAGTCTGGAATAGCATATAGGCTACTTTTTATCTTCATAGGTACCACGCGAGCCAAGCCGCGGCCGTAAGCTATTTATTTATAAAGATGATAAAAAAAATACCAAAATCAAAATGATTTTGAAAAAGTTCTATGAAAAATCTATTATTTTTACTGTTTTATTTTCGCTTATTTACTTTATTTCTGTTGATTGAACTGTTGATTTTGGTCTTTTTAAAAACAGTTAGGTCTTTCTAATAAACTTTATTTACAGAAATAAATAAAAACGAATACAAGATTATATATAGTAACAGTTGAGCTATCTAAAGAGCGTTACAAAGGATCTATAGATAGCTCAATAGATCCAGAAGCGTCCCCGAAAAAAAAAACAATCTAAAGCGTTTTTAAATGTTTTTTTTATTTTTTGCTAATATTCTTTCTTTTTGTTGATTGAATTTGGATTTGCGTTTTTTGATCACGCGTCCCTCCTCAAAACACCCGCCCGGTATACAGTCGTTGTCGTATGACGGTGACCGCTACTTGGTAAACCAGAGCTTTGGGGAACTATCTGGTTTGGTCTCGCATTGCAAGATTGTTGCAGTCGTTAAATTTTATGGGGCATTGTCATTGATTTCGGATACTATCAGATCCATGAAATTTAGTTTTTCAGTGGCTGATGAAATTGGTAGTTAAGTAGACCGATTTGAACAACTTTTATTTTTATTTAATGTGACACGCAATCTTACGGCCCACATGTTGGTAAGTGGTTGCCGTAGCCTATGGACGCTTACAATACCAGCAGAGGCATCACGCACGCGTTGCTGACCCCGAACCCCCCTCCCCTTAAAGAGGACTCCTTACCTTACTCACCGCAGGAACACAACACTATTTAAAACAAATAATGTTATTTGACTGCGATCTTCACGTAGCACACGTTCTAATCTTACTTTGATGGTAAATAAAAAAACTCTGCGTACCTTCAAAAGACCTCGCAGGCCCACCGTGTCGAAACCCATATAAATTCCGTGCGCAAAATATATTCATAATATTCGTGTCTCGTCCCTTATCAGAGCGTATGTATATGCGCGCAAACGCCTCCATTACCATGCTAAACGATTCATGGAACATTTTCGTACTTGACACCTGTGACACTACGGTGTATTTTTTTTAAAGGTTTTTGCGTCGGAATTCTTATATTTGTCAAAAGGTAGGTAGGGCATATCGAGGTTTTCTCGCTCTAAATTGGAGCAGCCCGTCTGGCCTCCGCCTTACAGAAGATCGCAGCCAAATAACATTATTTGTTTCAAATAGTTTTGTGTACCTGCGGTGAGTAAGGTTATCAGAGTTGTTTAGCGGGGAGGGGGTTCGAGGTCGGCAACGCGTGCGTGATGCCTCTGGTATTGCAAGCGCTCATAGGGTACGGTAACCGCTTACCAACAGGTGGGCCGTATGCTTGTTTGCCAACTTAGTTATATAAAAAAAGGCCAATATGTCCTTTTTTTGAATCGCATATACCTTGTTTGAGTAAAGCAGCGTGTAAAAGTGATGTGTTCCGTAGTAGGATTAGGTAATCGTTTACATCACTAATTGTTAAATTCAAAACATTTGTATTACAATACGCAATGACACACCGTTTCGGTGTTTGTAAACATCGCTAGGATAGTATAGTACGAGTAGGTAATCTTTCAATTTGTATCTGAACAATAGGAAATTGCATTTGATTTAGATCATCAAACAGATTTGTGAATCGAAACTATTTATAACTAGCTGTATTCGCGCGGTTTCATTGGCGTTAGTCATAGCAGGTTTTTTTTTTATGTTATACGGAGGCAAACAGGCTTACGGCCCACCTGATGGTAAGTGGTTACCGTCGCCTATTGACATCAGCAACACCTAAAGCATTGCTAATGCGTTGCCTGCCCTCCCCTAAAGAGCTCTGGCAACCTTGCGCACCGCAGGAACACAACACTATTTGAAACAAATAATGGTTTTTGGCTGCGATCTTCTGTAAGGCGGAGGTACCTCCCCAGGCGGGCTGCTCCAATTTAGAACGAGAAAATCTCGCTGTGCCCTACCTCTCGTAGGTTGGTTACATCGGGTAAATTGCTTACGCATTACGGCATCCTGCAGATGATTATTTCACGTCTGGACTGTCCCATCGGCGCCGTGGGACGCGGCGCCACGGGAACATATCTCCAAAACATGAAAATACTAATGGGGTCTGAGTCCATTTAAACAGGTAGAGTAGGTTTAATGCTATATAATTTTTATTATTTTTTATGGTGGTAATTTATTTAATCATGACATTAATCTAATATGGATTTTTTATCCGAAATAAATGAGTTAATTATAGCATGTCACGTATAGGTTAGATAGCCCGTTAATGAAAGATCATACTAACAACTCAACAGCACTTTGGACATTTTTGTTATTGCTTGCTTATCGTGTCACTGATTCTTTTTGGTCACTGAAAAGAGTCTATGACCGTCGGTGAAAGAATCAGTTTTGAATGGATTAAAGTGCGCCTTTTTGAGGCTCCTTTTTTTAGGTTTAGGACATGCCAGTTTCCTCACGATGATGTTTCCTTCACCGTTTGAGAGCACTAGTATAGCGCTCATAAAAATTGCGGGACCGTTATTCGAACCCACGACCTGTGGATCGAAAGGCTCACTCCTTTCGTTTCACTTCCATCAGTGAAACGAAAGGAGCCTCTAAGAGACGCATTTTAATCCTTTCACTGCACAGATTCTTTCACCGACGGCCACAGGCCCTTTTCAGGGCCACCATTCCTCAACCTGCTCACTGACTTAATACAGGATGACCAAGAAAGAATCAGTGACACGACACCAGTGCTCTCCCAACTGGTCCAAAAGAACCTAAAATAACTCGAGTGCAAATGTAGAATACCACAGATGTTAATAGTAGTTGTATCGCTAGTTGGCACAGTTAATGTTATAGTAACAGCGAGGAACTACACAATCTCCCGACTATGCATACAAAGCGCGACGTATATCGCTTCCGCTTCTGTGTGGCCCTACTAGTGTCCTTGAGAAGAATCTTGCTAGATAAGTTGCTTCTCTACCACAGAATCATCATCATCACCAGCCTGTAGACGTCCACTGCTTACTTGTTTATCGTGTCACTGATTCTCTCTAAGTCATCCTGTATTAGGTCAGTGACCAGGATGAGGTATGGTAGACCTGAAAAGGGCCTATGACCGCCGGTGAAAGAATCAGTGTAGTGAATGGATTAAAGTGCCTCTCATAGACTCCTATAGTGCACATGTCGCATCTTCGAATTTTTCAAGGCTTTCATGCACATGTCATATGTCTTCCAATTGTTTAGGTTCAAGGTTGTGCCGGTTTCCTCACGATGTTTTTCTTCACCGTTTGAGAGTCCACTGCTGAACATAGGCCTCCCCCAAGGAGTTCCATGACGAACGGTCTTGAGCCTTTCCATTTCTTTTCCGCAACCTTCAAAATGTCGTCTGTCTATCGGGTGGGGGTTTCCTACATTTTGTGGCTCTGTTCGTGGTCGCTATTCGAGAACCTTTTGTCCCCAACGATTGTCGGTTCTGCGAGCTATATGGCCTGCGCACTGCCACTTCAACTTGCTAATTCTGAGAACTATGTCGGTATTTTATCGTATATTATCCGTACGGATTTCCTCATTCCGGATTTAATCACGCAGTGAAAATCCGAGCATATCTCTCTCCATAGCTTGTCTCAAATCGCGCGACCTAGAGCTTGTGTATGAGGTCAGTAGTTTGTCAAGTCTCAGTTCCACAGAATAGAAAGAAGTAAATGACTTGTCTTCTGCGTCCACAAGTGATCCTATAAATAAGGGTTCCGTTTTTTCCAAATGAGGTCCCCTAAAAATTAAGAAACCGAGAAGCCTCTCTTTGAAAAAAAGCGTAGTAAGAGTTTTATTTATCATAATTATACACACACACAGTAGGAAAATATCATTTAATCGTTAGATTCGAGTGCAAACTTTATTTCGTAACGTTATTTTCTACTCTAGTTCGAATTTTGCGTTTTAAAGACTTACGCGCAAAAGCGAATTTAAATCACCATAAACTGCATTGTTTTACTAAGAATGATTACAGTTCCGTTCTCGATCGTAAAGCAGACCGTGGTACGGGCCACCGCTCGCCCACTTTCATAGCCTCAATAAAAAGTTTTCATTGGCCCCGTCAACTTTAGCGGGGGTTTAACTTAAAATGGAGTTTATCTCGGTTTTACGGCCGCCAACTCCGAGTGCAGGCAAGGTGGCTTACAGAGAACTTGATCGATTTATCAATAAAACACTGTTTGGGTTTCAGATGAACTAGAACCGAACTCCGTTCTGAAGTGAAGACGTAGTCGCAATTAGTAGTAGGTCACGTAAATTTTCCGAACGGAAAATCCATTTATCTTCTTCTTCTTCTCATGTCACTGATTCTTTCATGGTCATCCTGTATTATTCAGTGACCAGGTTGAGGTACGGCAGCCCTGAAAGGGGCCTATGACATATATGTGAAAGTTTGGATGGATGGATGTTGGTTAATCAATCACACCAGAACGGCCAAACGGATCTGGATTAAATTTGGCACAGTGATAGATTATAGTCTGGAATAGCATAGGCTATTTATTCTCGTAGGTACAACGCGAGCTGAGCCGCAGCCGCAAGCTAGTGTTTAATAAATTTGAACCTTGAAGTCAGTTTCATTCCAATTCTGTATTTACTAAGCTGAAGACAATGTTTTATCATTTATCATTAGTAGTAGGCGTACCGTCACGGACTATACACCGTAACATTTTATTACCGTTTTATACAGCCTTATTTCGAAGGAGCAAGGTTCAAAATATTACAACAAGTGTAGCAGCGTAATGTAACTGCGCAAATGGGAGGGGTCTATCTTGACAAGATTAATGATTCTACGCGTACAGTCGCACACACAAAACCGTTTGTACTTTAATGGAAAGTTTAGCGGTTGCGTGTCTGTATTTGTTAGGAGGTGGGTACTTGTAGTTCATTTGGTTTTTCTTTGAAGTTTTTAATGAGGAGGTACTAATGGTGAGTGAGTTTTATGATGATGGGAAAGGGTTTGTGTTCTCTTTCGTATTGATATGGTAATAAATATAGAAACTTTAAACCTGGAAAAAAACTGAACCTTAAAAATACTGCAAACTTGGTTAAAAATAACTGATCTTACGCATAGTGCGCGTGAATTTTCAGTTATTGCAAAATTCCATAGGCTACGGTAAACCCATATCAACAGGTTGACAGTAATTCCGTATGCGTGTTTGCCACTTTAGATGTAAAAAAAGAAAGAAAAAAAAACACAAGGCCTTTATTGCTAGCGTAAGTTTGATCGGATTTGACCCTGGCTGGTATCATCGATTGCCTGCTTCAGTTCAGCAAATTGTGTCATCTTGAAAAGTTTGAAAACAAAGAAACATAAGAACACAGCCAATCGTTTTCCGTCAATAGAAACAAATTGAATGAGCCATTCATGCATATTTATTGTCAACTATCTAATATTGCCTTCTTATGAATTGAAGGGAGATAACGTATGGAAGGAGCTATGCTCAGATGGTTTGGTCATGAAGAGAGAAATAACGAAGGAAGTTTGTCGAAACAAGTGAGTGTGATTGGAACCGTAGCGTTGTAAATCGGTTCTTCTTCTTCTTCTCATCATTGACGTAATTCAGTCCTGGTTATTTTATACTTGGTTGCGAGGAACAGGCGTTGCTTCACCTAGTTTTTAAGACGTTTTAAAGTGATGTCTGTCCTGTCTTGTCCTCACCTCACACTAGGATTTCTTGTGTCGTGGGTAATTCGATGTCGTGACGATTACAATGATGATAATGAAATTAATTACTCAAATGAAGTTTTATAGAGGCAACAACAAATCTACATAATATTTAACGTGAAGCAGATAAACTTCAAACACAAGTCATGATACCTGACTCATTATGCATTTTATGGCCGTATAAAAGTTCACCGTGACGGAAAATTAACGTTAAATTTATTCTTTTTTTAATTACCACCGACGCCATTTTGAATTCATGCCGGTCACGCCTTCTTTACGGTTTACGACTTGGCAGTACACGTGTCTAGTTTGCGTATTATTGAAACAAATTATGATTTCTTGGTTGTTTCTGTGCTGTAATTTATATTTAAAGTACATAACGCAACAGTGCAGAAGTATATTTCCTATATGACAGTACCTTCTAAGTTCAAAAAAATACATGTACCTATTTTAAAAGTTTGGTACAGTCATGTTAAAAAGTTCGCAGCAATTTTCTCCTTTAGTTTTGCAATACCTATTAGATTGCCGATAACGCCAATAAATAATTGTTATAAATTGTTGTAGCTAATTATATGTGAATGGTACTCAATCGCTCTTTGGTTTTAACTGAATACAAAAAAAGGAGGCTATGTTTTTTTTCACGCCGATTACTGCGTACGGCTTTTCCGATTTCAATGGTTTCGATGTCTTGTAGGGAATGATTTTTAGATAGTCCCGTATAAATATAATCGATGTAAGTGGCAAAAGTAATCATTATTAGACATTATTGCTGAATTTTGTATAGACATGCTAGCTTTGTGTTACATTATCTGTAAATATAAAAGAACAAGGCCTCAACGTGGAATCAACACACAGCCCAAACCGCTGAAGCTATAAAGCTGAAGTTTGGACAGTAGCTGCCTCATATGCCAAACAGATCCAAGAGGGATTTTCAAAATATCAACCCCTAAGAGGGTGAAAAGGGATTAATACGATCACCTTTTTATCAAAATACCATGCGAACAAAGCCGCGGGCGTAAGCTAGTTAAAGATATTTATTTCAGAAACTCACTTTATTTAGTTAGCGCTGGGCTTAGGTTTGTAGTGTTTACGTGACCGGTCCATCATCCACATCCAATCAAGGGCCTCATTAGAAACAATAAAGCTAATGTCCCTGCGTCCGGTCCGATACGACGAACAACGGGCCATTGAGCGAACAATCGTAAACGCATACATTGTGCGCGCGACGTGACTGCGCGCGCAGGAAGCCGATAAGGATATCGGGTAGGTGTAAACAAAGCCTAATAGTGAGGCAGTATCGTCCGATTTTCTAGTTAGGCTGGCGATGCACCGACAGCTTTGAGCAGGCGAACTGGCTTGGATAACTGCATCGTTTACCCTGTAGGTGAAACTATGGTGGCAGCGATTCGAACCTAAGATCATCCCAAAACAGTTTTGCCAACTCTGAAATTTGGTTTTCCCTCAAATTCAACAACATTTGCACAGTTTTCCCCTAAAAAGTGTGAAGAAACTTTTTTGCAAAATCATACTTTTTACCGTAGACTAATTTTAGTGGAATTATATACTCACACTGTCAATTTTGTTCCCCCAAACCATACCCTAAAAATTCTATACCCTAAAAATACCCTAGGTTCCAAAAATAAACCCTAAATTTAGGGGAAAATACCCTAAATTGTGGACACTGTCCCAAAGAATTACGACTCGGCGAGGACTTGACTTGGTGGTACATCCCCGAATGTAATGCAAAACCGCACATTCAGTTCCCGTCTGAGTTTAAATTGGGGTTTCATAAAAATCACAGCTTCGATCAGTCGCGTTTGATGAGTTGAAGCAGCTGTGCTTGATGTAAATTTTTGCATTGAAATCCGCGAATGTATGCACGATGAAAATTTGTATGCTCTCAAATGCTCAGGCGTAGCTACGTTTAGAGCTTAATGAATACCTATATAAAAAAATATATATATTTTCCGGACATATCACACACGGTCAACTGATTTCAAACTAGGCATAGCCTGTACTATGGGTACCAGAGACTGATATATAAATATCTAACACCCAGACACAGAACAAACATCTGTATTCATCACACAAATGTTTGTCCAGTGCGGGAATCGGACCCGCTACCTCTAGCGCAGAAGTCAGACTTACTACCAACTGAGCTAAGAGGCCTGTAATAGGATTTTATAAAATTGCCTGTAATGTTAAATTTTTTGAATGAATGAGGAATGTTGAAACACCACAGCGTAAAAAAAATCGCTTATAAATACAGGAGTGAGAGGTGCACGCGTCTGTATTTTGTTGAGCTTATAAATAAATTAAAATAAAATACTCCAGACATATCACACACGGTCAACTGATCCCAAACCAGGCATAGCCTGTACTATGGGTACCAGAGACTGACATACATAATAGATATATATTTAACACCCAGACACAGAACAAACATCTGTGTTAATCACACAAATGTTTGTCCAGTGCGGGAATCAAACCCGCGACCTCTAGCGCAGAAGGCAGAGCTACTACCAACTGAGCTATGAGGCCAGTCATGAGGAATAGATTAGCGGAAAAGTACCTAGTACATATTTTTTTGTCTATTTAATATCGCCTTTACAGTTCAGATATTCAGGCCTCATAGCTCAGTTGGTAGTAACTCTGCCTTCTGCGCTAGAGGTCGCGGGTTCGATTTCCGCACTGGACAAACATTTGTGACTAACACAGATGTTTGTTCTGTGTCTGGGTGTTAAATATTTATCTATTATGTATATCAGTCTCTGGTACCCATAGTACAGGCTATGCCTAGTTTGGGATCAGTTGACCGTGTGTGATATGTCCGGAATATTTATTTATTTTATTATTATTTATTTCTGCTCCTAAAATCTTCCAGAAAACTTTGCGCCTGAACAATATAACATTGTGCACAATAATTAGCTAAATAATAACCAATAGGTCTTGAAAAAGCCGTAAAAACCAAACACAAATGGACACAAGGACACATAACTAACGACAAGGCAGTTAAAATTAGTTTCACGGCAAATAAATATTTGAACTAAGTTTATTTTACACCTGTCTGACTGTCATGAGTTTCGTGTCTTTTGTTCTGCCACTTAAAATGATGTTTATTTTCACACTTTATCTCGTCATGGACGGTGCTCTATCACCGCATCTAGAGTTATGTCTTGCTATAGAAACTTGAGTTGTATTATTATTATTGTTATTATTATTATTATTTATACAACAGAGGTGGCAAACAAGCATACAGCCCACCTGTTGGTAAGCGGTTACCGTAGCCTATGAGCGCTTGCAATGCCAGAGGCATCACGCACGCGTTGCCGACCCCCTTCCCCCCTAAAGAGCTCTGGTAACCTTACTCACCGCAGGAACACAACCTATTGAAACAAATAATGTTATTTGGCTGCGATCTTCTGTAAGGCGGAGGTACCTCCCCAGGCGGGCTGCTCCAATTCAGAACGAGAAAATCTCGCTGTGCCCTACCTCCTCCTAAAAGCACATCTTACGTTGAATTCCTTACAATTATACGTACAAGCCTTTGCCCTCTACCTCGTATTATACTATGACGGACGGAAAAATACGACGGACGGACGGAAAAATACGAAAGACACTAACTACTACGTCGTGAATTCGCTGTCGTCGGTCCGGTTATGGCATGTTACGATGTTGGTAGGTATATACGGATACAGTCATGGTGTGGTGGAACGTTATTTTGGGAAAAGGTTATTTAATTAAATATTTGAATGAATAACAAATTTTATAAAAAAACTGTCTTCTTAAAGGATGGAAAAAGTTCTGAAAAATCAGAACATTGGTAGGATATGTCTTCATCGTGATCATTTCAGCCGTGGGAGACATAGACATAGACATTTATTTAATTGCCACCAAAACACACACATTTGCGCAACACTTTACAATAAACATTAGGTACTTATAATAAAAGAAACAAGAGAAAAGTAATGAAAGTAAAAATGGTGTGATGTGTGTTGCAGCAGCAAATTGGCTTCGGCTCAGCATTATGCCTACTGTTTTGCAGCAGACGCTGGTATTCTGCCGAAACCATTACCTACACAGTCATTCAACCCTGTGAGAACAGTCTTATTAAGATTATGTTAGAATCGTCAGGGAATAGGTTTATAAATATAAAAATTAATAAAGGTGGAAAATAATAATAATGTCAAACTGCATAGTGTAATAATGGTAAAAATTATATAATAATAATAAAATTAAAATTATATATGTGCATAACAGCCCTAAAAAGTCAGCACGTGAAGGGTGCACTGTAGCTATTGGCACCAGACAACCCAGTTTTTTGCTGCTCTATCAACATAATTTTAAAATGTTTTTTAAAAGTTAATTTTGATTTTATTAGTCGAAATGGTGGTGCTATATTTTTCCAACACTTGGTTGCCTGGTACCTAAAGCTGCCCCTAAACGCTACAGTCTTATGCTTACTATAATGAAGCAAGTCCCTTGTCGGGAGGTCTGCTGTTCCCTTTTCTACCTCCACATTCCCCACAAATTTCAATAGTGACCGAGTTTTTCGGGCACCCTAATGCCCCCAGCTGTCTTTAGTATGTCGTTTTCCCATCTATCATCATCATCATCCACAGCCTGACTTCACCCACTGTAGGGTATAGGCCTCCCCTTGTATGTGTCATTCTCCTCTATCCTGTGCAAGCCTCATCCAGTTGCGGCCCGCGATGATTGCGATATCGTCTGCCCACCTCGCTGCTGGTCGACCATCTATCTATACCATCTATACCTCAGCCAAATTAGATGTGAAATGTTTGTAAACATTAACCGTTAACATCAACCGTCAATAATAAACCCAAAATCCTCTTGTTTCGTGTTGATTTTGGACAGATTTTGCATTTGTTGTCAATATATGATCTTTAAAAAAATCAACTCTATTCAGAAGTATGGGCGGTTCATTTACACGCATTTGACCTCAAATTTTACTGAAGTAAAGTCGGGGTCGTCCTACCCTGCGCTTCCAGTAGTCTCCAGAACTCTAGAACTCTCTAGAACAACATTATTTGTTTCAAATAGTGTTGTGTTCCTGCTGTGAGTAAGGTTGCCAGAGCTCGTTAGGGGGAAGGGGGTTCGGGGTCGGCAACGCGTGCGTGATGCCTCTGGTATTGCAAGCGCTCATAGGCTACGGTAACCGCTTACCAACAGGTGGGCCGTATGATTGTTTGCCAACTCAGTGGTATAAAAAAAAAATAAAGAACCTGCCCTAAAGGCCGTCAGTTCCCCTGCCCCTGCCATGAAACAGGTGCCATCATCATCATCATCCACAACCTGATTTCATCCACTGCAGGGTATAAGCCTCCCTTTGATTATTCCAGGCTTGGTCGGTCGGTATAAATATATAAATCTATAAAATTTTATTGAAATAAACGCCTTTTGACTTTGACTGTGTATGTGCCATTCTCCTCTATCCGCCCGCGATGCGATGCGATATCGTCTTGGCGACCTCGCTGCTGGTCGACCAACGTTCCGATATCCATATTGAAACAGGTGCCAAGGTGTATTTTATTACGGGTTAGGATAGTATATTCAATACGGTTAAAGCAGCCGCAGCTGGGCTGTAAAACTTCAATTGCTTTATGGTTCGTCAGCCGTACGTTCTCTGGTGCACTTAGCGTGAGTTGTATTAGAGGTAATAGGTACCTATGTTCCTTATCAGCTGGGTATATTCCTTCTGCAATGGATAGGTACTTCATATACTACATACCGACTTGTAGTAAAGTGAAGCCCCTAAGAGAAAATTAAATGTTTGGCATCTTATTAATCCTACTAATATTATAAATGCGAAAGTTTGTGAGGATGTTTGGATGTTTGTTGTTCAATTACGGCATAACGGCTCAACCGATTTCCTTGAAACTTGGAATAGGTAAATAAAGTTCTGTAGGTACCTACCTAGAATAGCATATAGGCTATTTATATAGGCTTTTAATGTGGGTACCACGCGAGCGAAGCCGCAAGCGGAAGCTAGGATTATATAAATGCAAAAGTTTTTGAGGAACTTTGGATGTTTGAAAGAAGAAAGAAAGAAAGAAAAGACATTTATTTGTGACGACAATACAACAATGAGACACACAGAAAAAACAATAATAATAATAAACAACAGAAATGTTGACAAAACAAAAACAACAAAAAAGAAACAAAAAAACAAAAAACACAGGCAAATAAAAAACAAGAAAAAAGGTACAAGTTGTTAGAATGTGTGTCCTAGCACCCAGTCCACGCTTCGTCACAAATTGGAGTCCAACTCAGCATTTGTTGTGCCGTGTTAGCAGCACAACGCTGGTCTTACGTTGGAACCATGTAGTGCGTCACGGATGTCAGATTCAGATTTATACATTACCAGCGATAACCTTAAATACAGAATAAAGAAAAAGAATATTTAGTTTATCGATATATACAATATAATATATGTTAAATAATAACTGTGCTTACTTAATTCAATAATAAGATAAAATAAAATAAAAAACTCATCAAGCAGTTGCAAAATTTAGTGTCTGAGGGTAGAGGCGAATTTACATCTCCAAAAGAGTTGAAAGTTAGATAAGCCATCTTAAGAGAGACAGAACAGCCCAAGTGTGATAAAAGCAGGGGGTAGAAAATAGTACTAAGCACGACGGAAAGTGAAACTGAAAGTGAAACAGAGAGAAAGAGTATGCAAGTAAGTATAGTCAGAAAAATGTATACTACAAAAAAGAAACTTCGCTTTTAATGTTTTTTGTGATTTAGTCACGCCGTAACGGCTATTTACCTAGAATAGCATACCAACTAGGGGTGCATTCCGAAATTTCGAAGCTTCATAGTTTCGAAATTTCGGACTTTTTTGCCATGTTCTGCAATTTCGAAATTGACGCTTCCAGTTTCGAAGTTTCGAAACTGCTAGATAAAAGTGAAAATGAAGTGAAATTTTGCCTTCATTGTGCGTTTTCCGGCAGGTACTAAGGATTTTTTTTGGAAATATGTACCTTTATTAATTAAATACACTTCCACATCGAACAAAAAGTCTTCTTTTTCTTAATTTTTAGATTCTACATCCAGTTTCGAAATGTCAAAACTTCGAAACTCATAAGATTAATTTCATACGTCAGTTTCGAAATTGATAATCTATGAAACTGCAACCCCTAATACCAACAGAATACTTTTCATCTTTGTTTCATCATCATCATAATTTCAGCCGTACGACCTCCACTGAACATGGCCTCCCCCACAGACAGAGCGAATTCCTTATCATGTGGGGATTTGCCCATACTTACCACGCTGGGCATGCGGGTTGGCAAGCGCAGTTAGAGCTATCGTTGTTAAAATGAGGGACGCTGCTGCCCATCCCCTAGCTTTCTTCCGTTAGTCCCCTCTTACGACATCGGCGGATAGGTAGATATAGAGGGGCCTATTCTTCAGCCGGGGCCACCACGGCCATCTTTGTTTATTCTATGAAAGTTGTGGAATCTCAAAAGTCGTCGAACAAATTTGATTACCAATTGAGTGAAGAATAAGCCCTTTTCGGGATGGTATACAATGATGATGAGGATTGAGAAAGGTATGCTGAGATGGTTTGGTCATGTTGAGAGAATGAACGAAAGAAGATTGACGAAACAGGTGTTTAGGGAGAGTATGAATGGGACCGTTGGAAGGGGAAGACCTAGGCGTACGTTTAGCGACCAAATCGGTGACTTTTTGGACAAAGGCCAGGTCAAGAGTACCCTAAACTGACGAGCATGTATGAGGAATGTGATGAGAGTGAATGAAGCAAAAGAGGTATGTCAGGATCGTAGCAAGTGGAAAGCCGTGGTCTATGCCTATCCCTCTGGGAAATAGGCGTGATTTTATGTATGTATGTATGTATGTATATATGTACATCTAATTCTAATTCTAATTCTAAATGGGGGAATAAGATCTGCACTGACGTCCCGCGTTGGGTGTATTGTGCATTGTCCCCCTGCTGACCTCACCCCAGCCAGCCCAACTCCTTAAAGTAACGGAGAAGGACCCTGGGTTGGTGGCAACATTGTTCGAGAATCCCCGTTGATGCTGTGGATGAAGAGGAGCAGGATCCGATCACCTCCTGCATTCCTGTTTTGAGCCTAGCTTCATTTGTGGCAGTGCAATGTAGTACAACGTGCTCCACTGTTTCTTGGTGGACTGTATATGTACATAAAAAGAGTTAAAATAATAATTTCTTTCATACAAAATCTCCCCAAAAGCTCCCATATAACAGATATCAAAAAGTGTTCCGAAGTTGTTCCGAAAAAACGATAACAAAGCATTTCCAACACCCACATTAGTTTTTGTAACAAGCCGTCTTCTGTAACGAGCTTGCAAGCTTGCGTAGGCGTTAGAGAAAAAAAGCGTTTCTATATTCAAAGTTGAATCATCGACCAATAGCGTGCGCGGTAGGCGTGGCGGGGCATCGCGATTGGCCGCCAGCGCTGTTCCGCGGCAACTCGTGAATTGACCGATTATAATGCTTATTACATGGAGGTAACGGTTTTATGCTCGAGACGTCACGTAGATAGATATTTGGTAAGCGTTGTGCGCGACTGTACACGTTTACCTGTAAATTATTGACGTCAGTTTAGGAAAAGCTAATTGGTACGCGTTTTGCGCGACTGTACCGGATTACCTGTAAATGATTGACGTCAGTTTAAAATAAAAGTTGATGCGTATTCCTTTTTCAAACTTGACTACCTCTGTGGCGTAGCGGGCGAGGGCCCGTCTGAGACTCAAGGGGTGCGGGCTCGATTCCCGGTGCTGGACAAATGTTTGCATTATCTTCAAATAATGTTGTTTCGGGACTGGGTGTTGTGGTACCATGGTACTCGTAGTTACTGATACCCAAGACACAGGGAATCCTAGTGTGGGGTCAGGACTATGTATATGACCAAGCCGTGTTTGTTGCCTGATTCTTCTAGGCTTGGTCGCGAGGAACAGGCATAGCTTCACTTAGTTTCTAAGACGTTTCAAAGTGATCCTAGTGATTTTATTGAAATAAATGCCTTTTGACTTTGACTTGACTTTGACTGTTATTATTATTATTAATTTAACCGTAAATTGACGCGAAGTAGTTTCTTAATTAAAAATTTACCCTTAATATGATTCCTTTAACAATTTTCTACTAAGTTGATCTATCCTCCAAATTAGGTAGGTACTATAAATGCGAAAGTTTGTGATGATGTTCGGATGTCTGTTATTTATAACTGACTACGCGTCGGTGTGCAAGAGCCTTATCATGACATGTATTCTCACTTTTGTAACAAAGTAAATATCGTATTTTTAATGTTTTCCTGTTGAACGAAAACAATGGAGGAATTTATTGCTAACATTAGCTACGAGTATATAGGTGTTGTCTGTCTGTGAAAACATGCCGCTATCGCAACAATGAGTTGATGGTGTTGATGATGATGATGATCGCAACAAAGAGTTTGCTGTGTTTGCCTTCGGGAAATGTGTGAAGAATATTATTCGTTGTGAAGATGAAGAAAAAATATTTGAAAATATATTTTTGACAGAAAATACGATGAAAATTGATGTCATGGGTGAAACATTATAAACTCTTGAAAAATTTAATTCAATGAGCAACTTTTAACCTGTGTTCGAACGGCGAGCGATATGACATTTAAATCAAGTCAAAGTCAAAGTCAAAAGGCATTTATTTCAATAAAATCACTAGGATCACTTTGAAACGTCTTAGAAACTAGGTGAAGCTACGCCTGTTCCTCGCGACCAAGCCTAGAAGAATCATCATAGACACACAGATCATAATTATTAAATAATTTACAATTATTTAAAAATTATCCATATGTACGAATAATAGTCATTTTGAATTTGACAGCTAAGGGCTTACAATATACACAGCTCAACGATATTGCAAGACCCTGAAAACTGAAAATTAACTTTATTGAATAGACTTAAGGAAGATTTTTAAATAAATTTATATGCCATATCGCTCGCCGTTTTAACACGGCTTTAAAATTGTGTGTTTGTGTGTTTATTATTATGTATGTTTGTCTTTAAGGTACCTATATACAGTGGTGGTCATCTAATTAGAAACACCTAGTCTCCTGACATTTTTATAAAGTAACTAACATTATTATAGCATTTAATAGGAGGTAATTTTTTATTCACTACTTTACAATGTACTTTAATATCTCTAGTTTGATTACAAGCAATAATATTTGACAACCAAGACGACAATAAAAATAAATATCAGTGAAACAAATAGTATCAATATCGTTAAGACTGGCAGAATGGACAACTAATTAGAAACATTGTATGACTTGGTCCGAAATTTGATTTTTTAAACTGAAATACAGTTCTCACAATTGTCAATCACATTGTAAATATTGCCGCCATTTCTAACTCATTACGAAAAGTTACTATTTATTGTTGTTTTATTAAAAATGGGTAAAAATAAGAGCTGTGATGCAGCAACGAGAAAAATTATAGTGAATTTTCATTTAAAACAAAAATGGAGTTACAGAAAGATCGCCGATTATTTGGAATGTTCCGTAAAGATGATATTTAACGCCCTCGCACATTTCAAACTACACGGAACATCAGATAACGTGCCAAGAAAACTTCGGCCCAGGAAGACTACAGTTCAAGAAGACAGGCTTATGCTTCGATTAGCTAAGGCGGACCCCTTTAAAGGATCCAATGTTATAAGAAAAGAGGTATTTTCAGAAGACGATCCTCGACACGTGTCCACTAAACTAGTTCGTAGACGGTTGGTTGAAGGAAAATTGTTAGGAAGGATCGCTAGAAAAGTACCACTACTAACCAGGCAACATAGAAAAAATCGTCTAGCATGCGCTCGCAAATATGGCAGTTGGACTATTCATCAATGGAAAAAAGTTTTGTTTTCAGATGAAACTAAAATTAATTTGATAAATTCCGATGGAAAACGATATGTACGACGACCAATAAACGAGGCTTTGAATAACAAGTACACTAAAAAGACAGTTTAGCACGGTGGTGGAAATGTAATGGTGTGGGGATGTTTCTCAGGGTACGGGATTGGTCCCGTGAGAAAGATTGAAGGGCAAATGGATCAATATCAATACAAAAAGATTTTGGAAGAGACAATGATTCCATATTCCGAGGAAAATTTGCCACTAACTTGGATATTTCAGCATGACAACGACCCAAAGCACACAGCACGCAGCGTTAAAGCGTTTCTTACAGAACAATCCGTGACAGTATTAGAGTCGCCTGCCAATAGTCCGGATTTAAATCCCATAGAAAATTTGTGGCACACTATAAAGACCAACCTGTCGCAGAAACACGTTACTAATATTCATGGACTTAACAGTGCATTTGAAGACGCTTGGAGAAGTATTCCTGTAGAAACTTGTTATAAATTGATTGAATCAATGCCGCGTCGCTGCAAAGCTGTTATTGATAATAAAGGCTACCCTACCAAATACTAATTGTCTAAGGATGTAGTATTTTTAGTATTTTTCAAAACTATTGGGGTTTTGTTCAAATTAAAAATGATTTAAGTAATGATTTTTTTGGTGTTTCTAATTAGTTGTCCGGTTTGTATCTCGTTTTTTATTTTGTTATTAATATAACTTTCAGTTTTAGAAAAACAACCGTTGTTTTCTGTTATTAAAATGGTATAACAATGCAATATAATATCCGATACATCGATTTTAATACGTAGGAACACTCAATGATACGTTAAAAATTAGTTCGAAAGGGAATTTGCAGTAAAAATATAAACCCAGGTAGGTGTTTCTAATTAGATGACCACCACTGTATGTACCTATATGGGCCGTAGGATATGAAAAATTCCATCTGTTTTTTATTCTATTGTTGCCTGAAATAAAGTTATTGTATTGTATTTAAAATGTTCCAGTCCTCAAATGTTACCTAAAACGTTTTAGTTTTTGTTCTCCAAAAATTGCACGATTTCCAAAGGCGGATTTCTTCTAAAAGTCACCAAGGAGCTCAAAATAAATGTGCTCAATTCCTCGAAATGCATTTCTTGGCTTGAATGCTAAATTGCTACCTGTACCACTCCCGTTCGAGACCGCCGATTCGACTCAATTACCGAATACGATAAAAACATAGCCCACGAGGAGGTAGGGCACAGCGAGATTTTCTCGTTCTGAATTGGAGCAGCCCGCCTGGGGAGGTACCTCCGCCTTACAGAAGATCGCAGCCAAATATCATTATTTGTTTCAAATAGTGTTGTGTTCCTGCGATGAGTAAGGTTGCCAGAGCTCTTTAGGGGGGGAGGGGGTTCGGGGTCGGCAACGCGTGCGTGATGCCTCTGGTATTGCAAGCGCTCATAGGCTACAGTAACCGCTTACCAACAGGTGGGCTGTATGCTTGTTTGCCACCTCAGTGGTATAAAAAAAAAAAGATTGTATACGTCACTTAATTGGCCAAAATGTCAGTAAGAACATCTGACGGAATTAACATTTTTTTTTTATACAACAGTTGTAGCAAACAAGCTTACGGCCCACCTGATGGTGAGCGGTTAACGTAGCCTATGAGCGCTTGCAATACCAGAGGCATCACGCACGCGTTGCCGACCCCGAACCCCCTTCCCCCCTAAAGAGCTCTGGCAACCTTACTCACCGCAGGAACACAACACTATTTGAAACAAATTATGTTATTTGGCTGCGATCTTCTGTAAGGCGGAGGTACCTCCCCAGGCAGGCTGCTCTAATTCAGAACGAGAAAATCTCGCTGTGCCCTACCTCCTCCTAACATAATCAACACCCATATTCCCCCACAATTTCCTCCGTCATGGCTTAGCGAGTGTTATGTATAGCCGGATACGAGTAGGCACTATCACCAAAATTTCCGCCTTACCAATTTTGAAACTGTTTCGTACACGGCTAAGTAAGCCTGTCCGGCCCATCTCTTTATTTATTGGGATCCTTTGAGGGTGAACCATTCATTTTATGACATTGATTACCCAGTCTGTTGTTCAGTTGCAACCAAAACAATACGAACATCCTGGCCTCATAGCTCAGTTTGTAGTAACTCTGCCTTCTGCGCTAGAGGTCGCGGGTTCGATCTCCGCGCTGGATAATCATTTGTGTGATGAACACAGATGATTGTTCTGTATCTGGGTGTTAAATATTTATCTATTATGTATATCAGTCTCTGGTACAGGCTATGCCTAGTTTGGGATCAGTTGACCGTGTGAATATGTCCGGAATATTTATTTATTTATATTGTTAGACAAAAACGGTACTTTTTATGATTACGCATTTACGCAAGCAAGGCACAAATCACTTCAAGCAAAATACACCCTTAAGGTAAGGCGGAATTTTTGGTGATAGTACACTCCCAAGCACGAAAGCGCTTAGTTTCCCATAGCACAGCAGTCATCCATCTGATGAACGCGCTGTAAGTAGCTGAGTTGATAAATGCAAAATACGCCGCGTTGGTTATTTTCAAGACTAAAATAATGTCTGTTTGGTAAGTCAGTTGAAGCGAGGTGTCTCGAATCGGTGGACACAGGTTTCTATTCCAAAAAGTCCACGGTATTCAGTATTCTGCTGTCATGTACTTTCTTAAAATGCGTTTCTGAGATTGCATGAAGAACTACAACCGGGCACTAGTTTCTCTCAAACTCGTTACCGTGTTACCCTCTGCAAGTTTTTTTTTTAACAAATATATGTTTTTTTTGTAATCATGCATACGGCCCTCCTGCGTTTATAAAAGAGATCCATTTTCTAGGCGTTAACGCCAGTGGAAAGATTGAGTTGCATGCAAATTGCATTTATCTTGTTTTTATAGGCGCCTTTTTCGTGACACCATACAAATCGATAAGCTTTTAACTTTTCACGGTCGGTCGAAAAGAGAGAAGTGAGAACTCACTGACTTTGCAGTCTAGGGCCTCTGGCCTCATCATCATCATCAGCCTGATGAAGTCCACTGCTGAACATAGGCCTCCCCCAAAGAGTTCCATGACGAACGGTCTTGAGCCTTTTCCGTCCACCGACTTCCCGCAACCTTAACAATGTCGTCGGTCCATCGGGTGGGGGGCCTTCCAACACTGCGTCGTCCGGTTCGTGGTCGCCACTCGAGAACCTTTGTTCCCCAACGGTTGTCGGCTCTGCGAGCTATATGGCCGGCCCACTGCAACTTCAACCTGCTAATTCTGAAAGCTATGTCGGTAACCTTGGTTCTTCTACGGATTTCCTCATTTCGGATTTTATCACGCTGCGAAACTCTGAGCATAGCTCTCTCCATAGCCCGTTGGGCGACTTTGAGCTTGTGTATAAGGCTAATAGTTAGCGACCAAGTCTCAGTGCCATATGTCATCACTGGCAACACGCACTGATTGTAGACTTTCGTCTTGAGGACTTAGCAAATAGGTGATAGATAGATAGATAAAAAAAATATTTGGCACTACAGACACACAATTAACATAGATAAACAATTTTAAACTAAAGTACATACTAAAGGTGGGTATAAATAATCAAAAGCGCATTTTTTTTTTTAAAAGTAGGTATCTTAGATTAGGCAAGTTTACTGAGATGACGTATAAAACAGAAAATTCGAAGAATTTTCTCCTCTGCCTACCCCACTTAGAGATGATGATGGTTGCCAGCAAATGCCATGACCTATTTTCCTTCTGTGACGTCAGAGAGAAATTTCTACTCCTCCTTTTGACGACCTCGGTGGCGTAGCGGGCGAGTGCTCGTCTGAATGGTTCGATTCCCGCTGAGGGCCAATGTTTGCATGATCTGCAAATATTTGTTCCGGGTCTGGGTGTTGTGGTACCACGGTACTGGTAGTTTTTTTTACCCACGGCACAGGGAATCCTAGTGTGGGGTCAGGACTATATATGTGACTGTCGGGTGTTAGTTAGTTCTGCGTTCTACCTGTTCTATGAGTTCGTTTGATTCGTACCTATTCGTCTACTTGGATTGCTGGTTGTCGCAGTGCGCAACTGGAGCGTTTTATAGCCGACTTTACTGCTATAGCTTTCCAATGTGCTTTATTGTGCTGTGACAAAGATGGCGGAATTACTTCATTAACTTTATGCCCAGCGCTACTCCACTGGGAATTCGAGTTAAAGACGGTTCTGCATAAACTTATCCTGGTATTTAAGACTCTATTTTTAAACGTATTGAGTGGATTGTTTGAGGAAAAATTTAAAAAGACAGCTACCTATACCTAATTATAATAACATCCAACAGTCACATACTTAGTCCTGCCATAATTTGTAATACCGAACTTTCTGAGTGGAAATTTGAGCGCTATGTAGGTTTATTGAAATAATATGTGTTGATTGTTAGTCCGTTAGACCGTCCACATGGTACCGACGTTAGTCTGCGAGCGTGCTGTGCAGACTAAAGTTGGTACAAATGAGACGTGTGGACGAGGAGTCTGAAGTTCGCGCAGAAGTCCGTGCGACTTGCTGTACGGTAGGATTTACAACGACAAAACGGATGCGTATATCATCTAAAATTCATAAAGTCTTAAAATGAAAAGGGTCTTAAAATGAACATGGGCAAGACTAATATCATGTCCAATACTCATGTTGCACCCATACCGGTACAAGTTGGGAACGATACCATTCAAGTTGTAGACCACTATGTCTATTTGGGTCAGACGATTCAACTAGGTAGGTCCAACTTCGACAAAGAGGTCGACCGTGGAATCCCACTCGGATGGGCAGCGTTTGGGAAACTTTGGGAACTACGAAAGTCTACAATCAGTGCGTGTTGCCAGTGATGACTTATGGCACTGAGACTTGGTCGTTAACTATAGGCCTCATATACAAGCTCAAAGTCGCGCAACGTGCTATGGAGAGAGCTATGCTCGGAGTTTCACTACGTGATAAGATCCGAAATGAGGAAATACGTAGAAGAACGAAGGTCACCGACATAGCTCTCAGAATAAGCAAGTTGAAGTGGCAGTGGGCAGGCCATATAGCTCGCAGAACCGATAACCGTTGGGGAGTAAAGGTTCTCGAATGGCGACCACGAACCGGGCGACGCAGTGTTGGAAGGCCCCCCACCCGATGGACCGATGACATTGTAAAGGTTGCGGGAAGTCGGTGGATGGAAAGGGCTCAAGACCGTTCGTCGTGGAACTCTTTGGGGGAGGCCTATGTCCAGCAGTGGACTTCTACACGTTGTTGATGATGATGATTCATAAAGTACCTAAAGTTTGACATTTGTAAGCTTGCTATATATTTTGAACACTTTACGCTGTTTCTGCGTGTCTGTCCCTGTCTGTCTTACCCACCGTCCACCTCCCTGAGACCACCTGGTAACGTTATCTAAACCTACATACCTATGTATTTTCGATTTATATCCCAGTTGACACTCGCATTGTTCTGCCACTGCCACCGATCAACACCAACGTTTGTGGCCGTTATGACCCATCCGCCATTTCGCTAGATCGTCACATAAAGGTTACTGTCCACGCACACACAGTTCAAACTGAAATAAACGAAGTGTAAACAGCTAGACTACCTCTCTACGCAATTTCAACACCATTCTATGGCGCACACGGTGAGGGCGTGACGAAGTGCCCAAGATGTCCATGCTAGAGTTGTGGTGGGATCTTCAGGATTAAAAGTCCGAAGTCCGCTTTTATTTAGAAACCATTTCAAAAGAAGTTGTTTTAAAACTGCTTTTTAGTAATTGGCTCGTTTTACACTATTAATTATTTGATACCAAAAGATTTAATATTATAATTACTTAACTTTCGCCCGGTTAGTATTCGAGAAACTTTATTCCCGAACGGTTGTCGGTTCTGCGAGTTATGTCAATAATCTTGGTTCTTCTACGGATTTCATCATTTCGGATCATATCACGTAGTTAAACTCCGAGCATTATCCTCATTTAACATGGCTCACTCCAAAGCCCGTTGCACGACTTTGAGCTTGTGTGAGACGCAATGGGTACAGGTTCGATTCCCGCTGCGTAATGATATCCACGACACAGGGAATGTATGGGGTCAACAAGTTTGTGGTTGTTGGATATACATTTTGTTCTTTCAGCAAACTTTTCAATTAGTTAGTAGTAAATAATTTAGATTCGTTTGTTGTTCATTGATTATAAATTATTATTTCTATTATTAATTGCCTTTCCCTTGTAAAATATTTTTGGTTTCGGGCTGCATACCTACAGTAAATGTCAATTTCTATGGACCTCATTAGATAACTTTTAGGGAATTATGGAATTGCAAGTTATCTTTTGAATGAACTTCGGTTCGAACCTCGAACTGGCGCATGGCGTCAGCTTTGGTGACCTCACTATTCCCTACTTCGTATTCCGTATAGGTATTTTATTGTCCAAGCTCTGCCTCCACAAAGGGACAGCTCTCGTAAAACCTAAGTGTCCGGCACCTCGCTTTATGGCTTGGCCTTTATGCCAGCTAGTGTTGTGCCTTTATCTGCTAGTGTTGTGCGTTTGTGACGCAGTAATCCTTTTTTGTGACGATCGCTTCATTGTCCGTCTTTCACAGACTCCTATAATTTTTATTCTTTATTTATTAAGGCAACGTCAACAGTGACAAAGTTATATTTTTGTACTCTCTAACAACTCGTCGCGATTACTGCCGTAAGCCTATAATTCAATGTGACCTTTGTCTTCTCTAAATTTATTGCATTCCTTGAAAGCAGTCTTCAATCAGCACTTAGTTTTGTTATTGTTACTGAACCTCAGCCCTGTCGTCACACAAACCAAGTGTCACTTGACAGAATTGCCGCGTGTAAATATTTACTATTCGGAAATAAGTGGTGTTTGTTACGTTGTATCCCACAGTCAATTGTGTGAACTTGTAAACAAAGTTGGATTTAGGCATCTTTGGGGCCCTGCATGACGTCATTGCAAATGCAAGCGTATCAAGCCGTGTTCATACGGCGTGCTATGTCATCTCAAATGTATTTCAAAATAATCCTTATCTCGACTGGATAAAGTCAATTTTGAGTCTGACTTTTATGGGGCCTCCGATATCGTACGCCCTCCAATGTCTTCCTCAAATTCAAAATTGACTTTATCCAGTAGAGATATGAACATGGCTTTGTATTTTAGTATGGTGTGAGAGCTATGTGAACTTGGCACCCGACTTTGGAAAAAGTTTTTTATACTTATGCGTAGAAACCAACATAATTATAGAAACCAAAAATTAGGAGATGTAACAGGTGCACGCAGTGGCGGATTTGCCCCAAGGCCCAGTAGGCCCGGGCCTAGGGGCGGCCAGATATAAGGGGCGGCAAATCGTGACCAAAAAAATTAGTAAAAGAGTAGATTTCATCAGACAAGACCTTTACAGCTTAATGGTGATAGGTATTCTATGAGCCTCTAATTCATTATGTACCTAGTATATAAGAAGGGTGCTGAGAAAGGGGCGGCACATGGCCTGGGGCCTAGAGCGGCCAAGACTGCAAATCCGCCACTGGGTGCACGAAAGGAGCCCATAATAAACATACTTTGTAACAACATACACCTAGCACCCTTTTACCAGTCAGATTCTTTCACCAACGGTCATTGACTCTTCAGGGCCACTTTAACTCAACCTGTTGACCTTACACCAAGAAAGAACCAGTCACACGACAAGCACTAAATTTTTATTCAGCACTAAATCCAACCTAAAGCTCCAACCAACCCTAAAAACCTAATACTCCTTTCGCTTGTTTCAGCGGTATCCCTCGAGACGCTGGTCGAGAACTGTCACAAGCTCCTGGAGAAGTTCCACTACTCCTGGGAGATGATGCCCCTCGTGCTGGTGATCCTCAACTACGCGGGGAGCGACCTCGACGAGGCTTCCCGGAAGATTGATGAAGGTACGTTATGCCAATGCGACTTACTAGCCCCAGCAAATCTTACTACTAAACACAAAAGTTTGTCGAAGAGAAGAACAGAGCTCTTTAGGGGGGGAGGGTTTCGGTAGGGCACGCATTAGCAATGCTCCAGGTGTTGCTGATGTCAATAGGCGACGGTAACCACTTAACATCAGGAGGGCCGTAAGCCTGATTGCCTCCGTATAACATAAAAAAATATATATAATTAGAGTAGTTCCTACTCTACTTATATATATTTTTTCTATTTGGGTGTAGAATGTAGCGATGTATAATATAAAAAAACTCTAACCAAGTCATTCTAGGCTCGCTTCTTTGATCGTCGTGAGGGGAAATTTCAAAAAATGAATCAATTTTTTGTATTTTTTTAACCATCCCTTTCTAGGCTCTTTCTTTATTCGACGTGAATGGAGCTTTTAAAGGAAAATTTCAAAAAAGATTCATCCTATCCAATCCTACTAATATTATAAATGCGAAAGTTTGTGAGGATGTTTGGATGTTTGTTATTTAATCACGCCGTAACGGCTCAACGGATTTAGTTTAACATGGAATATAAAGAGTTCATTACCTAGAATAGCATATAGGCTACTTTTTATGTAGGTAGGTACCACACGAGCGAAGCCGCGGGTGGAATCTAGTAATATATAACAGCATTCCGATAATTATGTATAGAAATCAGACACATCCCTAACTTGTACACCCTAAAGTCATATTTGTCTGTGCCCCAAGCACTTATTCGTGCTCACGCTTACGATATTATAGTAAAAGTCAAATATTAGCCAATGACATCGGCGATGCTTCATCATCATCATTTCAGCCGTAAGACGTCCACTGCTGAACATGGCCTGCCCCACAGACAGAGCAAATTCCTTATCATGTGGGGGGATTTGCCCATACTAACCACGCTGGGCATGCGGGTTGGCGAGCGCAGTTAGAGCTATCGTTGTTAAAATGAGGGACGCTGCTGCCCATCCCCCAGCTTTTTTCCCTTAGTCGCCTCTTACGACATCCGCGGATAGAGATATGGAGGGGCCGATGCTTAAAATCTTTAAATTTTCATTGGCTAACATACATTTTCTATCGTATCGTAAGCGAAACGCTGTCGTGAATTATTCGTGCTAGGCCCACTGTTCTTCCATCGACAAACCGTTGTCATAGTTACTAAATGCTGTTTGCAATCTGGGTTTACTGAGCAGCGACCATCAACTACGCCCGTAATATAGCGGTGACAACAATTATCAATCTAACGTGAAGTCAATAATTGATTATTTTCCGCTGTACGGTCTCATATTGTGGCAGCAATGACTTTCAATCTAACGTCAAGTTCTTTGTTAAGCAGCGGTTACGGTCGTAATGTGACGGTTGTCGCTTTAAAGATATCAATATGCGACAGTGTGTTCCGCATTGAGATAAAAAATCTATGGAACGAATTGTATTTTGATTAGATATGTGTAAATAATGAATGTGCGTGTGGATTGAGTGAGCACACCCAGTATTTAGTAATTATTTCTCAAAATCTAGTTTGACAGCTGTTGCCATAATGTCAGTATGATTTCAGCGGAGTGGGAGAGGGGAGAGAAAAATACACTCGACTTTATGAAGTGGAGTATTTTAATAAGCGTTGTGCTGGGACAATATTTTTTCTATCAGTTATAGTGTAGAGTCTGTAGAGTCTTTTCAAAGAAATGCATTTTCAGTAAAAAGCTAAAGGAAGTTACTTAAACAATTTTCATTTGAAATGCCGTTTCAAAATATGCAATTCCTGAATTGAATTGAATTGAAAATGGCTTAACTCAATCCACCAGAGTCCATTATTTCATCGTTCCATTTCTATTTATTATCTCAAATTTACTTGACTGGCCTCATAGCTCAGTTGGTAGTAACTCTGCCTTCTACGCTAGAGGTCGCGGGTTCGATTCCCGCACTGGAGAAACATTTGTGACTAACACAGATGTTTGTTCTGTGTCTGGGTGTTCAATATATATCTATTATGTATATCAGTCTCTGGTACCCATAGTACAGGCTATGCCTAGTTTGGGATCAGTTGACCGTGTGTGATATGTCCGGAATATTTTTTTTTTTTTACCGTACGCAGTTCAAATTCAATATCATAGAGGACCTAAATATTCTAAAAAACGTGCACGTGGCTACCGTCTAAACGACCGGTGTTTTTCTACCTACTGCAAATGCGGCATGATGCCAACGCATTTGAAGTAATGAGACCAGCGCCACCTAACCATTCACTGGTGCAGCGTATGCTGAGATAGAGACCGTTTTGGCCCCATGCAACAGTCACCTCTGTTTATTAATTTTACTAAGTAATCTGTTATCATGTTTTTTTACCTACTTTTGTCTACTTACCTATGTTGTTTTGGGGACAAATAAATGCTTTTTCTTTCTTTATAATGTTTAACAGAACAGTCGCTGGTCATGTGCATGTTGATGAAAAGGTTTGTAGGTGTTTTTTTTCCTCAAAATTTGAACTGTGGCTAATCAAAATATGGTTCGGACAAAATTATACAACATGTTCCGTTACTAGTACCTATACTAACCCAAAAGGGACTATCAACAAAAATATTTTTTTACAATTTTGTTTATATTTTATTTTATTCGGAAAACAACTGTTCTCTGCTCGGTCAAATCAGTTCAAACCCAATTATTCAGCTGTTTTAGGTAGTAATCTTGATGTCGAACTTCTCGAACGTGTAATAATTACTCATATAGATAATAAAAAGCCTAAAATAAGCCCCTTTCAAGTTGGTATTGAATCACCTTGTATTTCGCGACTCGAAAGTGGCACTCCATTGTTATTTGTAAACTTTGGTCTATATCTTGTCAAAACGCTGAGTCCGTAAAATAATGATTAGGTACGTTTTAAACTAAATTAACATGAACTTTACGGAATTATTCAAAATCTGCGTGCCTAAAGGCGTTTGTTACGCTTGAAATACCGATCTACAACATACAAATTACAATACAAAAGAATTAACAAAAAATTGTTATTCCATACTAACTGGCCCGCTCGCAACTTGTGCGTTACAGAACACTGTTACGCACGCATAAAAGGTTTTTTTTTTTATATTTATGGACAAGTTATTATAAAGTGATTGGTCCATCATATTAAATCATAAAGTCATAAGTCGGTAAATATTAAATTTTCGGGGCTAATTAAGTAGGTACCTACTTCAATTGCGTATAAACTTCTTAGTCATGTGTATTTTTTCACTCCCCTGACTCGGACATCAGACTTGATCAGAGTGAAATTATTTTCATAGACATTGATCGGCACGACATGGTCGATTTTTTTTAAATTTCCTCTTAAATTACGCTTAAAACCACTACAGATACCTACTACATGTCAGTGCGAGTAAAGTGGAATGAAAATATATTAATGGCAAATTAAAACGAGCAAAGACGCTAAGTTGATCGCAATCAGCAAAAAAATCTGACATAAATAACAAAATGTATATTTTTTATGTCAGTATTGATTATTTTTATTGACAGAAGAAGCCGTTTTCGGAATAGTACACTAGTATCGGAACACGTTGTATTATGTAAATGTGCCACCGATTTCCCACCCGTATTACTAATGTTATCCATAATACATTTGATTACAGACTCAATGTTTACTAATTGAGTAATCTGCAATGCAAAGTGCGAATCATGGTTGAACATATTTTGCTTGACTTTTATTGGTTTAGTTTCATATTGATGTTAGAAACATTTTAAATTGTTTATTGTAAAAAGGCTTATCTTATCCGTTTTTTGCAACGGCAAAGTAAGATCTTGTTGTTTTCTAAATAGGGACTTACCCAACCCTCATTAGCGATAAGGCCGCCCATTGTATTGCCGTGTAAATTTGTAATTGTGATCTTATGTATTATTTCCGTATGGTGATCAATAAAGTGTTATCTATCTATCTATCTATTCACTTGTTAGTAGTTTCCTAAGTCAGACTGCAGTATTTGAAACGCATTTCTATTTAATTTGACTATGTTTGAAAATGAATGATAAAATTACACCATTCAAGCAAAATATTTTCAGTTTATTTTGTGTTATACTTGTAAGTGTTGAAACAATTTTTTTGTGACATCAACGTAACCTCAGCCAAGAAGGGATTTTAAATGGAATCATTTGGGTCCTTAGTACAACGAGCCCTGAATAAAAATAAATGTAATTTCTACAAGATAATAATCTTCCCAGTGTCACGTTAAAGGTTTTGATTGAATTATAGGCCCATGGAAACTGTTTATAGTTGACAGGCCTAAAGATGTATTCATGCTTCACCGTGCCCGGGCTGGGCCGTGTTGGCACGGGGCACGTTCAAAGTTTGCACACGGCACGGACCCGTGGTGCTATTGTGTATCAAAATGGGAAAGAGCTTAGCAATTTTGTGGATGATTTTAACAATCTTAGCGTTATTTAATGACGCATAATTTATTATCGAATATAAAAGGATAGATGATGGAAGTCGAGGTCAAGAAGTTATCTCTAGTCAAACTTGGATATTCCTCTTCCAAGACTATCGTGAGTTGCATATTAAATGATTATTTTAATTTTTGTAGTGATAGCCCACACCCGTATCTAGCGGAAGTTGCGGGTTCAAATACCGTCTGATTCGAAATTTTTTGGGATATTATAAAAATCATATGTACTTTTAGTCGTCTAATGGTTTGGATATTGTCTTGATTGTAAAACTCAGTTGCTAAAGTCATTCCCATTTTATTTACACAATAGTACCACAGACTCAGTCTAGCGCGAATTAGATACAACAGCTTCACTATAAGTAGGTATTTGAACGTGCCCCATCCGTGACGCGGCCCTGCCCAAGCACGGTTTTGCTGAATCCATCTTTAACCTAACCGTAACCTACAAGGCGTTGCAGCTGTTACTAAGATAACCCTTTTACATAGTCACGAAGTTGTTATTGTTTCTACACTGCCCAGCGAATGTAATATTGCGATTTGTCCACAGGGAAAATGATAATCAACGAGTACGCCAGGAAACACAATTTGAACGTGTTCGACGGCCTCGAGCTCAGGAACTCGACACGCCAGTACGGACTTTAATAGTAATAATAGTTTTTCCAAAAGAAACCAATTTCCGAAGGATACCTTTCGTTCGTGCGGTGCAGTGAACACAACAGATAAAACATTTTGAATGGCAATTTCGGATAATAGTGACGGGCAAGATAGATTTGTTGATATCGATGTCGATGATAAAAATGTGTGACGTTTCGTCATATTTTCATTAATTAAGACTTTTTAGATGCAACTCAAAATTTAGAACAGATTTATTTAAAAACCGGGAAATAATCTGTTTATAGAATTTAATATGTAAAAAAAAATGTTGAACGATATTGTCATTCAAATAATTAACAAGTCACTACCTTTACACTACATGAACAAGTTATTGATATATATATATATATATATATATTGATGACAAAAATATTGAAACTTATTCAAAAGTAAGAAATTAAAAACAACAGGCCAATTTTAAATTTCAAAATAGGTTGATAGTACGAACTCACCAACATATAAATTACAAAGTGACACCTCATTCAATTATGATTTAATCTTTCATAGGTTTTATTTGAATTATCATTGTCATTGTTGTTAATATATTTTGGTTTTAGTTTACTAACATTTCTAACTTGTTTTTTACGGCTAAGTATTGGAAAAAACGGCACCGTTATAGGATGACTTTGTTGTCCGTCTGTCTGTCTATCATTACACTTTATCTCAGAAACGGCTTAAAGCAGTCAATTCCTTATTTTTTTCTATATGGATGGATCTTTCTCGTGGATCTCAATAAGTTAGTTTCATTTAGCATAAGAGTGAGAGAGAATGATAGAGTCTTAAACCGAATAGATAAGTAATTTAAATAGATAGCTTATAGTTATATCTAAAATGATAAATAAGTATTACCTGGTCTACTGTACAAGTTACCAAATAAATTTTAACAATAAATTTCAAATTGCATTTTTAAAGAATTATTTTTAAGAAAAACTTATCCACATCTTTTATGTTGAACGTTCGTTATAATATCATTAAAATCATTCATTTTCTGACTGAAGAATTACAACTAGGCACCTAGTAGTACTAACAATATTATAAGAAACTGAAATTGCAACACAATGTGCAGATGATTTAATCTACCAAAATAATGTAATTAACCGATTTTAAATAAATAACAGCTAAGCACCTAGAACTCCTTTATTTTGTATCTAGAGAACAAGCTTAACTAAAAGCTCTATCTAATATTTTAAAAGTTGAATCATTCCCGAAATGTCCCTCAGGATTTGCTCACTAATGGGGATCGACAAAAAAATTGTGTAGTTTATTGTACGTTCCAGATCCCCATACCAAAGCGTACTTCAGCGCGAGCAACTGAAAATACTCCAATGAAAATAAGGTGTCACTAGCAGCTTAGTATCCAATATATATCGTTTCTCGTTTAAGCTTTTGATAAATTTGTCGCTGATTTTACGCTATATTCTTACTGTTACAATATTACCCGTAGTCGGTGACACTTTATTCAGGATTTTTCATTAGATTCCAGAGTTAAATTTCATCATCATCATCATCAACAACTTATATGTCCACTGCTGGACATAGGCCTTCCTCAAAGACTTCCACGACGAACGGTCTTGACCCCTTTCCATTCACCGACTTCCCGCAACCTTTAGAATGTCATCGGTCCATCGGGGGGCCTTCCAACTCTGCGTCGCCCGGTTCGTGGTCAAATTAAATAGTATTAATAAAGTTAAATTTAAAATAGAATATTATTTTTTTACCTAATCAGAATTGTAGGATGCAATTTTCACATCGATATTTTAAAATCCTATTATTACAGTGTATGTAAAAGCGATCTTACTCGTACAATCAAATTAGTCATAACAAAATAATATGTTGCATATTCGTAATTAATATCCTCACCCCTCTTTTAGAGTGGAACCTTGCCCTAATTGCATATTTATTGCAGTAATTAAACATCTGTTGTATGTATTGCTTTGAGTTCATACTGATTTGTGGACATGAAATCAATTTTGAATATTGGCAATAAAATTTTAATATTCAGATGAATGCTTAACCCCAACGTGTATGGGTCAAATCCAATCTAATTTTGACCTCGGTGGCGTAGTGGGGAGTGCCCTTCTGGGGCGCGAGGGGTACGGGTTCGATTCCCACTGTGGGCCAAATGTTCGCATGATCTGCAAATATTTGTTCCGGGTCTGGGTGTTGTGGTACTCGTAGTTTCTGATAGCAACCGACGGGGTCTGGACTTTTGATTAAACTTGGAATAGCTAGCTAGTTATTTATAAGCTAGTTTATTTATAATTCCATCTTCTTAAAGTTCTCGATCATTTAAAGTACAAATCGCTGCTTCGGTGGCCATACTAGGTCCTAGCCCGACTTCCTCTAGTAACTAACTAGCTATTGACCTGTCAAGTTGAAGCCCAGTCATTGCCATTGGCCGGGTTTGCCCTACGCACAGGAGCTGCGTTTAAGTGGCATAAAACCTTAACGAGTCATTCATTTAAATATAAATAGTCTAGTCCTAAATTGTATTTTACAAAGTATGTACTTAGTTATTGTGAGACAATAGCTGCGACGCTTTAAAACGTTGGCCATTGTAAAATTGTTCAACAAAATAAAGTTATTGTAACGGATTAGAAATCTTTTTGATTATAGTTTGGGGAGTCCATTTTGAACCTAATTTTGTTATTTATACGTGATATTGACCTGTCTCATTACAATGAAGAATTTAATGCAAATCCATGACTAATTGCCTCCTAGTGGTTTTAATGTCACATTGTTGCAAATTCAGCTTCTACAACACTTAACTCACACATACAAAACACAACAAAATTGTGACTTACACGCATTGATAAAAGTGGCCAAGTCAGCGGAATCATTCAGAACAACACTAACCAGTTGTGATTTCCACATTGCAGTGACCGGACGAAGGTGGAGAAATTCGAAATTTAAAATGACATTAAAATTTCTAGTCAATACGGCCCTAATAGTGATGTGCCAGTGTGTGTTATCGATATTTATTTTATTTAGTGTTTTTCTTTTTTGTAGGAAAATGCTGGAAATTAATAACATTAATAATATAAGTGGTGTACTATCGTCGTCGATGAAGCTTTTTTGCGAATGATACTTAGTTTTAAAAGTGCCGTGTTGTATGTGGACGCTTGCTATGCGCTGCTGTGTGTTGCGAACGAACGGACAATACAGTTTCATACATCATCGGATGCACTGGTGAGTCATAGTTTTTAAGTTTTATTACATTAATATTGATTGTAACTCACGAATGTCTGTACAAATAACTACCATGTTCAACAAGCTCCAGGGCTTTTATAACAATTAGCAATTAATAAAGTATAATATAAAATAATAATTGTAAAGCATTCGTGAGTTTCAACAAACATGTTCACCGCACTGTTTACTACTTGCATAAATAGCGTTTTATGTTACCGTCTACTCATAACATAAAATGCTACTTATGAAATAACACAATTTGCTGTGCGATGGTACCACTTTACGACCATCTCTTGGAATGTTCTTCGGATCGACACTGTTATATTTTATAAACGTTGTAACTTGCTAGCTTATATTGTAACTGCGTAATTAGCTAGACTTCCATTAAAAATTATAGAGGTTTTATGATAAGTGGAAATTACTAGGTATGGGATTTCAATTACCAATAAGGGATTAGGATTATATTCAAAGTCCAATTACTTTCAAGTAGCAATAATAACTAAACGTTTTCAGTACTAAAAACAGCTTAGCTTTGTTTTTAATTAAATAATTATCTCTATCCTTTCTTGGGGTATAAATAATAACAGTAAAATAAATTCCTACCCCATCCTTTCTCTTTGTTGTTTTCAGCACCCCTTCAAGACCATTGATTCTCCCGCACTGTATCCTGAAGCTAAGAATTATACCCACAAAAGGAGTTTTTACACAAATAAACCTTTTCCACTTCCATCCTTGCATTTTCCTTTATCCCATTACTATGTCATACACTTCTAAATATTTTTTACTGTAGAAATGTTGTTTTATCGATGAATATGTTGGATGCAATAGCACATCACTATCATCAAGAGAAGACATGAAATGTAGCTAGTATTTACAATGATATTCTTCCTGATAAATTTTGTTCTGTGAAGTCGTGAAGACCTGTTTCAATATTGAGTGAGAGCCAAGCAACCCAATTTCGCGCAACTCAATAAATCAACAAACTCAATATTCGTTTCTGCAACTATAAAAACTACCGTTTTTACTACTTTTCCATTTAAAATATTTCATTGCTGCCCAAGAACCGCCGTAACTGTGAGTCGTTTACACTTTTATAATCCGCAATTAGGGACTGTAAAAATGTTAAATGAAATCCTGTAATGGCGTATGTTGTAAACGGAGTAATGAGCTGCAGCAGGGCCGTTGCTATGGGCTGGACGTAGAGTCGGATGCTCCCTCAAATCTAACTCCCATATTTTTTTATAAAGTAACTAATAGTTTAACCAATTTAATCAAATTCACTATTTGACAGTCCGGGCGAATTTTGAAGAAATTTAATAGTGATAAAATGAACAGCTGGTCTGATGAATCAAAATCATTGAATGAGTTCATTGGTTCACTAATCGTGGCGAGTCACGAGTATGGAGTTTCTCTACGGTATAAACGATCGCGCTACATTGCTCGCGTGATTTTTGAAAATCCGTGGTGGGCGGGCATCAGAATTTATGCTAATCTATTGAGTTTTTTTGGGCTTTAATGAAGTTATAAAGAGCTGATTCGTTCTCAGTTGAAATGTAAATTAATAAAAGTTCCTCATAAAAAAAAAACATTTATTGCCTTTAAATTGGTACAAAAAAAGAGCAGGATACACAAAAAAATAACAATAAAAAGGCAAAGCGAGTAAATTCAGCATTTGCTGCATGCATTGCATGCAGCGCTGGTTTTTAATTTACCCCCCTCGAATAGATGGTCACCGAGGGATTAGGTAAAGCGTATTAGCTCATAAGCTCAACATAATGAAGACGCATGCACCGCCAGCACTAAAAGGCCATGCAATACGTACATACTTACGTGCAGTAGGCGCACGTATGCAAACTTAATAAGTATTCAACACGTGTTTCACCTCTCTGTGAGGCATCATCTGGAGTTTTTACTTGCTGTGCATTGGAAACTGGAGACAAGCACACAGGAGATACCTTCACTCGCCAACTTCGTTACGAGTAATGTAACTCCGAGACGACTTAACAGAAATTCTGTTCACGAATTTGGATAGGTACTTATTTACATTGTCAGAGAATGTTAAAAACATGTTACCTGTATCGTTTTACGTTTGTTGATCAAAGTCCTTTCTCTATATTTCTCTTCAGATTGAAAACTCTCCTGGTTCTTCGAGCCGGACCTGAGCTGCAGGCAAAATTATATGCATTTAATTCCTGGAACTATAAAAATAGCTATTATGCTTCTGACTACACCTGCAGTAAAACCTTTATAAATTCTACTTTCAGGGCTTAAAGTTTAAAATTGCATAGGTAGCCGTACATAAAACTGGCAAATTAGGCGGGCTCATTAAGTTGATTGATAAAAATTTGAAAATTTGAATTTAAAAAAAAGTTTGACTTTGTTCAAACTAGTGTAAAATAGCGCCGACACGCTCGCATTTGAATGGAAATAAGACGTAATGGGCCCAAGAAAGTAATAGAGTCGTGAAAACAGTACTTGTCGCCAAAAATACTAAATAGTTTATTATTTGGCAGCCCTATATACAAAGTATTATTTACAACCAAAGTGACATTTACTCATACGATATTAATAATGCCAAAGTGACGCAAATAGCACATACGAAGCGTACCGCGACGCAATAAAAACAAATGCAATTTAAATTACTTTTCGCTCGTAAAAATCTTCCCTGCTTACATACCAGTTGCTATCAAAAGTAGCTAAACGATTCGAGTGATCGAATTTTGCTTCACATATAAACATAACCTTATAATCACTACATAGAAAAAGCACAAAGCGTCATGTGTTGCGAAAGCGCATTCTTGTGTTGTGTCACTGGTTCTGTTTTAGTCATCCGGCATCACACAGTCTTTAGTTTAGAGACATCCAAGAGGTTAGGCAAGCGTAGGTTTGAAGAGATAGTTCAGATGGTCGAGAATGTTTCCCTAAATGTAGATATTGCTGAAATTAATAAAATAATCCTGAAAATAACGAACTTTAGTTTTTTGTTTTCACGCAGAGAACCTCAGCAAATTGAGGTATTGCTGAGGATTACTAATAATCATATTATGTGTACTTCGACTTACTAAATTGATTTGATTATTCAAAATATTACTTTTTTTGTTAAAAAGACTAGCTGTTGTACTTGGTAGAGTGTTATATGCTTATATCACTGTATTGGCTGAATGTTCTTGACGTCAAAAACTAATCAATTCCATAAAAAAAAAGTCGGCCGTGTCGGGAAGTAAAATAATATGATTTTTGCAATTTCGTCAACTAGTCGGCCGAATATTTTGGTACGAGATGGCGAACTTTTTTTGTTTTTTTTTTAGGAAGAACAATTTCAATAAAATCACTAGGATCACTTTGAAACGTCTTAGAAACTAGGTGAAGCTATGCCTGTTCCTCGCGAACAAGCCTACAAGAATCAGGCAACAAACACGGCTTGGTGCCTATCATTTTTTCGATGATCCCTTTTCATAAAATGGAATTTAAAGCTTCAGTGTGGTGCCGATCGAACTAGGTGAGGCTCAAAAGAAAAGTAATCTAATTATAATGCCTAATAAATAAGAGCTTATAAAAATGTGAAAAAAAAAGAAGACAAATGTGAGCTTCAACAAATGATCTAAGGGCAGCACACGCTACACTTGACGAAATATGTACCTAATGCTTAAATAAAATTAAATAATACTTAAAATATGATGCAAGCAAAAACTGTAAAGACACTGCAAAAAGGCATTTTAGCTGTCGAGAGGCAGAGCGACTTCAGGCCATGCGGGAACTATGCTTAATTATAGTGCTAATTGAACATGAACACAGAAACTTCTAAAAGTAGCTAATTGTACTAATTATGACATATTATTGCAACCTAAAGACCTTAGAATTTTAATGTGCAAGGTATACAGGACACTGCTTGTAAGGTAGCGCATGGTCATTAGAAAATAATGTAGAGCTATTTTATTTACTTGAGTTGTGAAGCTTCTTTTACTGGGAACTGGTAACTGCTTTACAACTATAGTCTTATCTATGTACCTACCTACTTTCATAATGTGTGGAGTAACATAAAAGTAGGTTTCAACCAATACGGACAGTCGTACTAACATTAAAATAGTTTTTACCGCAAATTTTGATTACCCGTATCGCTGGTGTTAGATATTTACTAGAAGTTGACATTTATTATCGTTTTTACTGGTAAGCTGCGGTAGGTCAGTTGTGGGCGGTCTTGCGTGAATGTATACAGTCAGTTCTGTGTTACTGCAAATCGGCTGTCAATATGAATTGAGCTTTATCTCGCTAAATTTAGATTGAGTATAGCTTGGAATGCTAGCATTGCTACCAGACGAAAAACGCGTATATGCTGTGCCGCTCGGCGCTCTCTAAAACTCTCATCCACAAAAAGACATAATTTTTACTGAACAATAACTTGATTTTGCCTTCAATAATATCACCCGTTAATCTCAATTAGAGTTTGCCTTCTACATGTTAGTTGATCAAGCATGCGAAGCGAGCGACGATCTCTCAAACAGCTATGACGAAAATCATCTTAGAAAGTGAAGCTACGCATGTTCCTCGCGACCAAGCCTACAAACATACAACGCCGATTTGACAAAGTTGTTTGAGAGGTCTTCTCTCTCTTCGCTCGCTCGATCAGTAAGATCCAACAGAGTCGTAACCCATACTAACCATAGTATTCTTAGTTGTCACTTCACTCCACTCCACTCCACTCACACTGACATCAGACTGCCATTATTTGAATATAAATCGATGTCAAATTTATTCTTATTCGAAATGGCCACTCACAATTTCACTCGCGACGATAACGACACGAGCCTGGGTGCTCTGTGTTGCGATTATTCGAATTTTGAAAAATTACGACACCCAGACACGGAACAAAAAAAAAATTTTCCCGCCATGCCATCAAACCGGCACCTGTTGCGTCTTAGCCAAACAAGCCACGAGACCATGTTTAACCAATTTCCTGATCAAAGCTTGAGAAAAGTTAGATGGTTATTAAAAAGTAGGTAGATTTCTCTCATGTTTTGATTAACGGCTCTTCGTCTTATACGTATCATTTGACCTCACGTGTACATTTTATTGCATTTTATCAATAATTATGTAGTTAATTTATCTGGTATCAACGGTATTTGACCCGAGATAAATAGCTTACAGAACGGTATCATGCACAGGAATTAATCCGCACGTTTCATTCACACCATCAGCCTGATGAAGTCTACTGCTGAACATAGGCCTCCCCTGAATAGTGCCTTGTGAACAGCTCTCTCCAGCCACCGACTTCCCGCAACCTTCACAATGTCGTGGGTTCATCGAGAGGGGCGATTTCCAACACTGTCTGGTTCGTGGTCGCCATTCTAGAACCTTTATTCCCCAAGGTTGTCGGTTCTGCTAGCTATATGGCCTGCCACTTTAACTTGCTAATTCTGAGAGTTATGTTGGTGACCTTGGTTCTTCTACGGATTTCCGCGCTACGGATTTCATTCGAAGGTTGCTGGTAACCGTAGATCCGCATATAATCGCTCTGGAAATCAAGGGGGAAGTCCTTTGTTTAGCAGTAGACTACGACTGAAATAAAGATCATGATGGACCTTTGAGCGAACCTCGGAAGATTTTTTTTTAAATCCCATGTCGTTTTTATTATAGTGCTAAAGATGTGAAAAATGAAATGTTAACACATGTTCTGTTCACTATACATTAAACGACAAACACTTAATCTATCCGTAAGATCACAAAACAAATTCGGATTGACTGCGGTGCGGGATATAAAAGAAAGAAAAGGAACTACGAGGATCGTCACGGAACAAAAGAGATAGAGTGATAATCATGAATGAATGAATGACGAGATGCATGCAAGCTTAATATTTAACAACTTAGGAATAAGGCGCTATTTTCCTTGTTCCTTCTGTCTGTCTGTAAAGGCGGCAATTAGCACGATTTGAATATTCATGCCAGTTTTCATTTGATTGATTAATTTGATAACTATAAGTATATCTGTGGATAAAATTAGCAACTTTATTTCATTTATACCTGAATCAATTGATGCGATTTCGTTATAGGTATTTTATCGGTTTTACCTGAATATTATTGTACGTTAAATACGTTTTTTTTTAAACAATATCAGTTAAGATATGGTATTCCAAGGATTTTGCAGATTCGATGTAATGTCTAGCATGATAAGGGGTTAGGTCAACTGTCGTGATCTCAAGTATTTTATTCTCAAAACTTACATGAAACTGACTATTCTTATACATGAAACTGACTATAAAATTATCAGTGACGACGTTATCGGCTCGATAACACTCGTCCTGTCTTTTTCTAACAGTAAACAGAGAAAGCGGCGGACGTACTTTTATCGAGCCGATAAAGTTAGTGAGTGATTTTTTTTTTATTTTTTTTTATACAACAGAGGTGGCAAACAAGCTTACGGCCCACCTGATGGTAAGCGGTTACCGTAGCCTATGAGCGCTTGCAATACCAGAGGCAATTGTCATGGGGATAGTGTCTTAATTCCGATCGGAGTTCATTGGTCCTCAGTAGGTATCTCTGTTATCACTGTAATATTACCTCCTTAGCGACGAAATGTACAAGTTTTACTAGCAAACAGGTTAAACCTAATGGATCATCTACATATGAATTGTCAATATTAAACTTCCGCAAGTACGTACAAATAAATCGCAATGTCCTGAGTAGAACCACATTGCAATTCTTATTCCGGTATCGACGTTGCTACAATGTTGCATCGCTTGTCCCTCTTACACGTAGCTTTAACCTACGCGTGTGACAGAGATAGCAACACAGTTTTACGACTAGATCGCGAATAGTTTCAAGGGCCAAGTTTATTGCTTATTTTGCTGTGACTAATTTTATGCCAACAGTATTCAAGTTCTGAGAATTCTATACTGATGCGTGTCATGTTACCTACATTTCACAATAAAATAATCGTGTTACCGGAATTGTATTTCAAAGCCAGCCCATCGACTTGTATACTGCACACAATACTATTAAAAGTAATAAAAGGTACGAAAATAACGTTGTAAGTTTAGACCTCATTTAGCCGAGACTAAAAGACGATAAACGGAGGCTTAACTTACGAGCTTGAACGAACTTTTCAATAACATATATTCAGTCAGTGCATGTTGCCAGTGATGACATATGGAACTGAGACTTGGTCGCTAACTATTGCCCTCATACATAAGCTCAAGGTCGCCCAACGGGTTATGGTGAGAGCTATGCTCGGAGTTTCGCTGCGTGATAAAATCCGAAATGAGGAAGTCCGTAGACGAACCAAGGTCACCGACATAGCTTTCAGAATTACCAGGTTGAAGTGGCAGTGGGCAGGCCATATAGATAAATAAATAAATAATAAATAAATAAAGAAAAGAGCTCTGGCAACCTTACTCATCGCAGGAACACAACACTATTTGAAAACAAATAATGTTATTTGGCTGCGATCTTCTGTAATTCTGTATTTGAACACCATCGTGATAACGTTAGTTCCCATTTGGTAAAGTTTCAATAACTTCGTAGTTCAAGTAAATTGGAATACATACATACATACATACATAAAATCACGCCTGTTTCCCAGAGGGGTAGGCAGAGACCACGGTTTTCCACTTGCTACGATCCTGACATACCTCTTTTGCTTCATTCACTCTCATCACATTCCTCATACATGCTCGTCGGTTTAGGGTACTCATGACCTGGCCTTTTTCCAAAACGTCACCGATTTGGTCACTAAACGTACGCCTAGGTCTTCCCCTTCCAACGGTCCCATTCACACTCGCCTTGTACACCTGTTTCGTCAATCTTCTTTCGTTCATTCTCTCTACATGACCAAACCATCTCAGCATACCTTTCTCAATCCTCATCACTACGTCTTCTTTCACCCCACAACGCTCTCTTATCACACTGTTCCTCACTCTATCTTTCAAAGTTACTCCACACATACTTCGCAAAGCTCTCATTTCCACTGCATTTATCCTACTTTGATTCTTTTTCTGCCATACCCAACTTTCACTTCCAAACATTAGTGTCGGCACTAACACTCCTCCATGCACAGCCAGTCGTGCCTTTTTGGACACTTTCCGAGTGCTCACAAAGGCATGTAATGCCCCATTCACTTGATTTCCAGCATTCACTCTCCTTTCAATATCACTCTCCAATTATCAATATAATCCGTCGATAAGTAAATTGGTTATTAATTAGAACATGCGATTATCAAAGTTTCTCTTACTTGTGTCTCCACGATCATGGAAGCACTAGCCTTTACCGGATATCGCGAGATCTCAGTTCAGGGCGAACCAGTGTGCGAACCTGTAGTGTAGAAGAAAAACAAATTACCGCTTAAAAATCGCCACTTAGTACTCATTAAAAATAAATTGTTTCATCGGAATGGGACAATCATCTCATTAATCACCCCTGTTTGGGGTGTTTCGTTCATGTCAGATACACCGCGGACAACACCGAATTATATGATCTATACTACATTTGACACGGTACTAGATAGGACATGATACTAGATATGACATGCTACTATCCTACTAATATTATAAATGCGAAAGTTTTTGAGGATGTTTGGATGTTTGTATGTTTGTGGTTCAATCACGCCCAAACGGCAGAACGGATTTGGATGAAATTTGGCACAGAGATAGTCTGGAATAGCATATAGGCCACGCGAGCGAAGCATCGGCGGAAACTAGTAATATTAGAAATGCGAATACTTAGGCTCGTATTCAGAGACAAGACTCAAGCATTGATCTGTACTTAAATCTCGATTTGAGGCGAGATTCTAATTCGTGAACAGTATTTAAGTATAGATTCATGATCACAGTTCACCTGAGTAAATGCTTATTCTGAAACGTCAATCAGACGAAATCAGTGCTTGAGTTTAGATTTGATTTGACATTAATCAAATGACATTTACGTTCCGTTACACGTACTTTGATGCATATTTATACTTCACTTTATAGTTATATTCTATTTCCACCCTGGCTGTTTGAATTTCTGCGTAAAACGGATCGAAAATTATAAATAAATCAAAATGTAACGAGAACATTTGAGTACAGATTTGAGACTCGATTCAGCTGAGAGTAGTTTAAGTACCGTTCCTTAATAAAAGCTATGTTTGAGAAGAGATTCAATACTTAAGTAGATTTCAGCTGATCTGTGATTAAATCTATGCTTGAGTCGTGTCTCTGAATACGAGCCTTAAAAACGTGAAAACTTATAACTACTTTCGCATTTATATATAACTACAGTTTTTCACTAGATATTTTCTTTTTATTGTTAAATAAGCCACTTTCGGGATACTATACTGGTTACGGAACACGTTATATATTACCTTCTAAAAAACGACATCATGAACAAAGTCTCGAACACGCTCGAACAGTATTGGTCCAAAAAGTTGTAAAAATCCTGTGATCGTATTCTAAAGCTTCATATAGGTACATCACATCATATTGTTATAGTCTGCACCAGTAGATGAAGGTGAATGAAGAACCACTCGCCTGTTCAGTCTCCTAAACCACCTTTACAACCCAACCAGCCGGAAAATTGCACAATTGACAACTAGATAACAAACTTTTGCATGTTAGCAACAGTTGTTTTGTAAACTTTGCGTTCTGCGGTCATTCGGGAAAGTTCGGGCGTTTTCGACAATCCCGAAGTGATTTCAAACGCAACCGAATTTCATTCTTAACAACTGAATAATAAGGTTTAATTTATAACGGGTAGGGAAAGGATCTGTTCATGAACGTGAAATTGTCCCCAAAACGTCCGGCCGCAGCGACCACATTTCGGAAAACAATCAACGCATTGACCGGCAACTTTCGGACAGTACGAACTGTTTATTCATTGACTGCGGTCAGACTTAATACAAGTTTATTGTCTCGTCTGTGTTGTGATAATTGCATTTGTGCTCCACACAGGTTGTTCATCAACTTTAGCAGGTTCATTATAGGACTTGTTATTCGATGGACCGATAACATTGTAACGGTGCATAAGGTTGCTTAGGACCGTTTCATTATCATCATTTTAGCCGAAGGACGTCAACATAGGCTTTCCACAAAGATTTCCAGCGCTACTTATACCTACTATGCTGCCTGCAACCCAAGTGTTCCTAGCAACCTATATAAGGTCGGTATCCATTCCATTAAGGAGGGCGGAGAGACCTACGCTGCGATTTTCGCATGCATGGAGAAGAATAGGTCTTAGTCATGAGTTAACAAATCTTAAATTCGACTAAAATTTTATAAACGGGCAATTAAAAGATAAAATGTAAAAGATATTTTTTGGATATTCAGTTATTTTCCACGTACAATATTTATCGAGGTTATACATAGATAGGGAATACAGCGAATCGGCTCAGGCCTTAACAAACTTTCGTAAAACATGATTCAGAATTCTATTTCTGCTTAGGTACATCCGGTAGCGATTCCATCCTGACCTTATGCCATAAAAGGGTATGTAATAAAAATCTCAAAATTTTAAAACGTCTCCCATAAAACTGAGACGATACACGGTCCGGATAGTAAAACCGGCCACGTATAGTAAAACCGTCTATGTCCGATACCGTGGATTCCGGCGGATCCTATCAAAACTTTTATTGCCGCGAATCTTTTGTCCTGCTCCCTCTAACTCGGTTATAAAGAGATGACGCTAGCGCAGTATTATCTTTTTCAGGAATTCATTGTCGGAGCTAGTTTTATGTGTCTTGTGGAGCGTCGCATATTTTTATTGCGTCTCCTCCGCTCTCAGGATTGAAAAGATTGTGCCGTTTCTAGATTTCTAGGTCCTCGTCTTTATAGTTTCTATCTTAACTTTTTTTTGCATTCAACCTCTTTTTTGTATTTAGAATATTATACTTTTGCCAATCTGTCCGTGGATTGGGTTCTTAATAAAAATTAAAGCAATGTAAAAGTAAAAAAGTCAACACAGAATTCCGTAGTTGCTTAAGTTTCTGTTCATGTTAAAGCATAATAATTTATTGCGGTGTATTTTATAACAATATTTTTATAAATTCTATATCTAATATTTTTACAATAATATCCAACAAAACCAGTATATATAATCTACAGATTTTTTTCCGAATTGGAAATCCCCGTTATACAAAACTAACTCAAATAAAATACGTCCACAAAACTATTTTAATTTTCAGTTTAAATTCGACCGCACATTAAAACAAAGCGCAAGAGTTAAGTAATGAAAACTGCTCCTTTGGTGCAATCCCTGAAAGCGAACTCTCGTAAATATATTCCGGCGATAAAACTTGAAGTATTCGGTTATACGGTTTTTACACCGACACGCCGACACGTAGCAATACACACCCAGTGCAGTTAATGACAAGTGCTATGGAACAGTTTGTACCTTTCCTTATGCTGCTGACTAACAGCCACCATGATTTTGAATTGTTTATCACATGGAATTTAAAAAATAAAATATAAATAAAATTCATTTATTTCAGACAACAAAAAAAAACAATTTAAGTAGGTCCATAATATGTTAGTCACAAAGTTTTCTTAGTCTATGTTAGTAGTATTCATGAGAGTTATAATTAAAATTTAGGAATAATTTCAAACATTTAGATTTTCTGTCCCCGTTTACGGGAGCCTCAGAGCGCGAGTTGACTTGACCGTCTTTCCGTTAATCTGAACAGATCCTTACTATTCCCGGTAGCTATCTCCTCCGCGTTTATTTGTAATGCCAGTTCTTTATGACGAACACCGACAGTTGCACAGTCCCGACACAATACGTAATGTCTATGCTACCGAAACTTCAGCGCCGTATCAGCGAAATGACGTTCCAGTTTATGTCCTGGAACGAAGTGTTCCTATCCTGCGCTCAGGTAGAGACGACCTTTTGGTTGTTAAAACTTCAGAGATCATTCGGACAAACACTGTAAAGAATGCAGGGGCTCAGAATATAGGTGGTATAGTATTGAATTAGTGTTTTCACAGATAAGTAGGTTTTCATTTAAAAAAAAACTGGTTTTACTCACATCTAATTAATGCCGCTGTCACGCACCGAAAATTTACTGGCCTCATAGCTCAGTTGGTAGTAACTCTGCCTTCTGCGCTAGAGGTCGCGGGTTCGATTCCCGCACTGGACAAACATTTGTGACTAACACAGATGTTTGTTCTGTGTCTGGGTGTTAAATATATGTATATCAGTCTCTGGTACCCATAGTACAGGCTATGCCTAGTTTGGGATCAGTTGACCGTGTGAATATGTCCGGAATAAAAAATAAAAAAAGTTTCGATTCGTATAGGTGAACAATCTTTATCCGGGGGAGTATGATCTACCGCGCGATCACGTCGTTGTCTAATAGTAGATAAAAAGTAGTAAAGAAGCAGGTTTGCATTCAAGAAAACTATAAGTGCGAACATTTACCTCCTTACCCTGAAGGTGGATACGGAGGGACGGGACTTCGTCGTCGACACCGCCCCGGCGGGTTCGATTGTTTATCTCTTCGATTATGATAAACTTTTCATCAGGATCACCAAGGACGTGTCTTGATCCACTCTGTTACTTACACTACTAGCATTACCTACTCTGTTACTCTTTGTTTCTAAAAGTCCACGTCACTGATAACTTGGTCACTTGGTCAAACTGCTTAAGGTCACTTTAACTTCTGCTTGAGTATGATGATGATGATGTCGTCCTTGACGGCGAACCTTTTTGGCTCTGAACAAAACAGAAGTTTGTGTTGAAGGGCTCAGGGCGCACAATTCAACTGACCTGAATAATTAAAAGGTGTACGTGTTGGAAGGCTCAGGCTGGTTATTTTTATGAAGGCGCTTTACATCAAGACTTCATAGAGAGATCAACTTGTATGGTATGAGCATATTTAAGACATCTCTACTACGACCAAGAAAATCTCTTTCCCATCTTTTCGAAACATCTCAAGTTCTGAAGGCTCGCGTTGAGCCACTTTAATTAAACTAAGGTGTACGTCACGAACGTTAAATGTAGGTATACTGAGGCATTGTAAATTCCTCCAGCGTTTGAGTTTCATGGCTTTAGTTAGAAAACGCCGTCGGACTTTTATGGGCAATTTCGGTTCAGACGTTTTGTTATATTACCAATGCTTTTAAGGTACTGCACCCCGCTCCGGTAAACATATGTGCAATTTTACGACTCACTAGTTATAGTAAAGGTAGACAGATGAATGAGTACTAACTACGTGCAAAATCTTACTAATCTACCTTAGCATTTTTTCATTACACTTTCTTAGAATCTTAAAGGAAACATCGTGAGGAATCCCGCGGCTTAGCAGCTCCGCACGAATTGACCGTGTTTATCTTGTGGTGAAGGTCGATTGGTCTGAAAGGATGGTATGGTTAGTGCTGGGCAAGCCCACTCCATTTAAACATGTCTTAGGATGTTCTGTAAATGAGTATAAATTTAGTAAGAGAAAGAATTCCACCCACCCCTTTTTAACCATTCTATTCTGAGAAAGTTTTGACCTCCCATCGTAGTAAAAAACTTTTTGTAAAATTCCGTAGGGAAGTAAAAGTTCAACGATTTTCGACCCCGGTTTTTCTGATGGTGCTTAATGAAAAGAATTTCTTCTAAAATGCGCTTTATGGCTTCAAAGCACATTTTATATAGAAAGTTCACTAACAGTGACACAGGCTTGGTCAGCTTAAGTTATAGTAGTAGTACCAGAAGCGGCTGAAATGGCTTTGTCTTGGGAGTTGGGACGCAGATGCGACGTTCGATGTGTTTGCTTTGAAGTTATGATGGCTTTAAGTGTTGCGTGGATGGTGGAGATGGTAACTTTTATGAGTTGTTTTGAAATTTTGCTATTGAAATGAATTACTAAAGGGAAAAGATGTCCTTCCTTCAAAATGTATCATGGCTCAGTCCCCTTGAAAGAGTTTTGATTCAAAAAATTATTTCACTAATATAAAGCTACACTATTCCTAACTTTTTAATGTTATACGAAGGCAAACAGGCTTACGGCTAGTGGTAAGCTCCTGATGGTAAGTGGTTACCGTCGCCTATTGACATCAGCAATACCTGGAGCATTGCTAATGCGTTGCCTGTCGAACCCCTCCCCCTATAGGGATCTGGCAACCTTACTCACCGCAGGAACACAACACTATTAGAAACAAATAATGTTATTTGGTGATCTTCTGTAAGGCGAAGGTATCTCCCCAGGCGGGCTGCTCCAATTTAGAGAGAGAAAATCTCGCTATGCCCTACCTCCTCCAAGAACTGCTTAATGCTAAAATCAAAGAAACGCAGTCATCAATAGAAGTATTAGTTGCAAATATTAAACCGGAGATAACGTTAACAATTACGCTTGGGCTTTTATCGTCTGGATTGTAGAAAATCTTGGTGGGCAAAAGGTGTTAGTTGTAAAATGTATTTTATGACGATCAAAATATAGCGGTGAATACAACAATACATTTTAACGCTTTACAAGACAAGGTGATTCATAATATATGTGCTATCCCGAAAGGGGCTTATTCTAAACATAATTGTCAATAGAGTTTGTTTGTCTTACGAATTTTGGAAACTCGACATTTTTCATTGAAAAACACGATGCAAAGATCTGCTGTTTTGGGGTCAAATCACTTCAAACATCATTGTCGTAGGTAGCAATCTTGATGTCGAACTTAATAATATGATAAACCGCAAATTTGAAAAAGTTCGGGTAAAAAGTCTGTTTGCGTTTTTTTGCCTAAAATTCCTTTATTTTTATTCGATAACCCTCTTCCAGGGATACATATTTTCGTGTCATCATCTTGCATTCGGCTTTATGATTAACTAACATTTTACAGTCCAGTTCAACATAACTTTTCTGGGGCACACTTAAGTCTAAGCACGGGTTATTGTTAATTCTGTGAATCACGAGCAATTGCTGAGCACCTTTCTCCTAAGCACGGTCTTAGGAAATGAAAGCATGTGGCGCCAGACCAGGCGTCAACAGCAGAAAAACAAACATGTTTTCCATTTCATTATTATATTTAATAGCTGGCCATTCCGCGAGATCTAAAAACGAACGCGTAAATTCTGAAGAAACACAAAAGAAAAGTGTTTGTAGCTGTATGAATGGAGCAGGTATAGCGGCCACAGTAACATAGAGCGAAGGTTTTCGGAAAACTGTCTGTTTTTCGGTTCTTTGGTCTTCTCCTAGATATGTAGTACGAATTAGTTCAACGTATTCAACCAGCTACGGTATTTATCGCCACCTCACTGAAGCTCTACATTCATCATCATCAGCCTGTAGAAGTCAACTAGCCTCCCCCAAAGAGTTCCATGACGAACGGTCTTGAGCCTTTTCCATCCACCGACCTCCCGCAACTTTAACAATGTCGTCGGTCCACTGGCCTTCCAACACTGCGTCGCCCGGTTCGTGGTGGCCATTCGAGAACCTTTACTCCTCTGTACATTACAATTAACATTTGAACAGGATCATCGAATAAAATTATAGGCACCAAGCCGTGTTTGTTACAATTCTTCTAAGCTTGGGTTGGGTTCGAGGAATAGGCGTAGCTTCACCTTTCTAAGACGTTTCAAAATGATCCATGCGATTTCAATGAATATTGAAGTTAATTAATCTCTCGAACGTGTCCTCAGTGGTTCCATAATGCCGGCCTCATGACGGCAAGTGGCGGCGCCGTTCAGCAGTAGATCCACGGCCAGTTTTATACCTAACTTCGTTCTTAGTTTTGACGCCTCTAAATATAGTCATAAACTTTACGAACGCTCAGTCATTTTTGCCATTGTATCGTTACCAATTAGTGCTTTCAAAGTACCTACACATTGAGGAGAACGTCATAAATGCTATTTTACGAGATTCTCGGCTGGTGTCTAATAAAGTGTGGCTTTAGTGCCGACTTTACACGTTCTCGGCTTGGCAGCACAGTGCCAAGTGCCATAATTCGCGACAACCTGCCACTTTTTCATTTAACCTACTGAAGGTCAGTGCCGCAATTAAATGCTAATTAAATATTCGTCTGGAGACAAGTCTCGCTAGCGATCTCGGTCCTTTTCACAGAAGAAGTCCCGCGATAGTTTACGGATAGATTATATACGGAAGTATGGAAAAATTCCGTTTACACTGTTATTTATTCTGTAGTTACATGAAAACGGGGAATTATTTCGTGAAAAGGACTACTATAAGTTTGCACATCACGTGGTGAATTAAATGGGACTAAATAAGTAATGGACTTCGCGGACGATAAAAATGAACACAATCAGTTATCTTATTATGATTACTTAGATCTTGTCATATTATGGTGTTGATATACAAGGTCATTCATAATATGTATTCCATCCTGAAAGGGGCTTATTCTACACCCAATTGGCAATAAAGTTTGTTCTACGACTTTTGGAAACTCGACATTTTTCATAGAAAAAACTCTATGCGAAAATCATTATCAGCTTTTTTGGGGTCAAATTAGGTCAAACTCAATGAATCAGCTGTTTTAGGCAGCAATCTTGATTCCGAACTTCTTGTACGTTTAGTTATTAGTTCTAATTATGATAAAAATACAAAAAACAGAAAAATTGAGAAAAATTTAGAAAAAATAATAATAATGATAATATTGATGTTTTTTTTCGCTAATTATATTTCTTTTCGTTGATAGAATAACCCCCTTTCGGGATGGTATACATGTTATGAATCACCTTGTAGTTAGTTGTGGAATAGACCTCCTTATCCTAGAATAAGAAAGTCACTGAAGAGTGTTTTTTTTAATGTTATACTGAGGCAAACAGGCTTATGGCCCTCATGATGGTAAGTGGTTACCGTCGCCTATTGTCATCAGCATCACCGGGAGCATTGTTGCTGATGTCAGCAGGTAGGTAGGTAGGCAGCAGGTAGGAAGGTAGATCTTAGGGTATTACGTACTTACTTATTTCTCTTTAACATACATTTTGCATTTCATTTCATGCGAACGAAGTCGCGGGTGACAGCGGGTTATTTATAAAAGCAATTTTTTTTTAAACATTTTACATGTTATTTTTTTTTTTGTGAAAATTAAGAAAGAAAATTAAAACTGATACAAGTATTTATTTACAAAATACACAAGAAACAGTTGAGCTTTCTAAAGATCGTTATAAACGATCTATTGATAGCTCAATTGATCCAGATCACTACTAGTCGGAATCGTCCCCACGACGCTGGCGGAATTGTCACGCTGGATGGCAAAGCTTATCCGTTGGGCCAAATAGGAGCCAGCTACACTAACTTGCATAGCTGAATCGGAAATTGGCAGCCCTAAAAGTTCAGGAGCTGTCATAAAATGTCGACGTATTAAGGTAGACAATATTCTAGTGAGTGCGTCTCGCTTTCGGTTACAGCTTGCGAGGGAATTTACTGCCTTTTTATTCGCCACTGCGAGCGTTTTTACGTGGCGTTACTTTAGGGTTGCCCTAAATTATATTTTTAAATTAGTTTCTTGTGCGAGTGGCATTTTTAGCTTAAAAGAGTTTAACTATATGAAAGAATTATGACTTAAATTACCAAACTAACAAATCAAAAGAAAGATGAATATGACCCTGGCATTCTTAGTGAAGTTAATTATTTCACTCCGCTCACAAAACGTTTCAACAAGGTATTCCAAGAGGACCAATCTGTTGAGCACCTATCTGAGAACCAGAACTATGTCACGAAGCATTTTTAATATCTACCATTAATTTGTCTCGTTGCTCGAACAGTAAAAAAAACACATGATCATTAGGAGGGAAGAAATGTCATGTAAAGAGAGGAGCGCTAGGTATGAATGTGGATGGATATAAGACTAGAGGAAGGCCGAAGAAAAGATGGATGGAATGACATGAGTAAGAAAGAAGTGAGTGCGGAGATGACGGCTAACAGAAGAGAGTGGAAGAAGAAAACATGTTGTGCTGACCCGTTATAATCTGGGATAAGGGCAGGAAGAAGAAGAAGAAGAAGAACTCGCCAGTGACTAATTTTACTTCGAAACTAATAGTAGAGTTAGTAAAAAGAAAAGCTCAAACCACAAAATAACTCCCGGAGCCATAGAAAAAACACTAACTGACTAACGAACCAAACACAGTGACGGGATAACCAATTAAAACTTATTAATCGCGCCGACACCCTCGCTCGTAAAACACGCGCATTAACTGCACTATTGCCTAGTAAAAAAGTTTTCTTTTAAAAATGCTTTTTCCGACACGTAAAACGCAGGCTACCGCCGACTTCTTCTACTTCCTCCCTTGTCCCACATTATGTGGGGTCGCTACAACATGTTTTCTTCTTCCACTCTCTTCTGTTAGCCGTCATCTCCGCCCTCACTTCTTTCTTACTCATGTCATTTTAAAACAGTCCATCTATCTTTTCTTTGGCCTTCCTCTAGTCTAATATCCATCCACATTCATACCTAACGCTCTTCTCGTTACATGACTTTCATCCCTCCTCATGACATGCCCATACCATGCTAACCTATTACTTCTCAACTTTTCCGTCACTGGCGCTACTTTCAAACTTCCTCTGATGTACTCATTTCTTATTTTGTCCATTCTCGTCACTCCACACATCCATCTAAACATTCGCATCTCGGCCGCATGCACTCTTCTTTCATCCGTCCCTTTGGTAGCCCAATACTCAGATCCATACATTACGACAGGCCTAATGCTCTGTCTGCCTAAAATCTATCCCCTCGTGGATAATATGGCCTCATAGCTCGGTTGGAAGTAACTCTGCCTTCTGCGCTAGAGTTCGCGGGTTCGATTCCCGCACTGGACAAATATTTGTGTGATGAACACAGATGCTTGTTCTGTGTCTGGGTGTTAAATATTTATCTATTATGTATCTATATCAGTCTCTGGTACCCATAGTACAGGCTATGCCTAGTTTGGGATCAGTTGACCGTGTGTGATATGTCCAGAATATTATTATTATTATATGTTAGGTTGTTGAACAGCCGGTTAGTGTGTTCGTGTATACGCCTAAGAATACGTGGGTGAATGATATTTTCAACTTTGCGGTTTACTCGGAAAAATAGATAATTAAATAGGCTTAAGACTGCAAACCCCAAGCACTATATCCTGAATGTGTGCAAAGATGTAGTCAAATGTGCAAATCGAATTGTTGATTCGTAAGTTAAGCCCTGAAAAATAAACATCTTTATTGGCTTTAAGTAAAGTGAATTAGTTAAGTTGTACCATATTATCTATGAGCTGTGGATTTTGTTTCATTAATAAAATAAAAAATAAAAACAAAAACGTTGCCAAGTCTCGCAAGTTAGGTAACTACCACAAAAAAGTTTTGAGATATCATGTAGAACCAAGTCGGTTATTCAGAAAGAACCTTCCTTATCTAATCGTCTTGAATCAATTATAACCTTTACGATTATTTTTTTGACTTTGCTAATACTAGCTTCCGCCCGCGGCTTCGCTCGCGCGGTACCTGCATAAAAGCCTACATGCTATTCTAGCTAAAGAACTCTTTATGTTACAAGTTTCATCGAAATAGATTGAGCCGTTGCGGCGTTATTGAATAAAAAAACATCCAAACATTTAAACATCCTAACAAACTTTCGCATTTATAATATAAGTAGGATGCAGCAAAAGTTTGCAAAGATGTGAGGATGTGAGTACTTTATACAAATTGTTTGTCAAACTATTACTCGACCATCACGAGCTACCTAGCAACTAGCTAGTTCCACTGCAAACTCGTGATGGTCGATGCTTCGCTAAAATCATAGAGTCAATATTGTATCCACATTGTGGAATTGTTGCCTCTCCTTCTTTACACGCTCCGAACAAACTAAGACAAGGCTTCTGTTTATTTTCTAACTCGAATAACAATTATTTACAGACCATGTTAGTATAAGTTGCAAACTATCTATAGATAGCTTTTTTTTTATATCGCAGGGAAAATGCGTTACGCATGCCCCCCAGCTCGGGGAGAGCTGGAGGGGTATGTCGGGCTCTCCGCCAGCTACTGATGAGATATCAGCGACCAACGGCATACCGACCAAAAACCCATCGATGTTCCTTCACCCACCTTAGTGATGAGGCCAGTAGTATTCCACTAACTCATAGAGAAAAATATTTATTTTGCAATCAACCTCTTTGTATAAACTTACTTACTAATAGGTACTATGAATTAGCAACTGCAACTGACCTATTTAACCTTGACTCTATCCACCCTTTACCTTGAATTGTAACAATAAAATTAATTAATAAGTAGCATTTATATAATGTTTGCAGTGTTCTCAATCCCTCTATGATTATAAAATTTAGATATAACCTAGGCGTACGTTTAGTGACCAAATCGGTGACGTTTTGGAATAAGGCCAGGTTAAGAGTACCCTAAACCGACTAGCATGTATTAGGAATGAGAGTGAATGAAGCAAAAGAGGTATGTCAGGATCGTATCAAGTGGAAAGCCGTGGTACGTGGTGGAAATAGGCGTCATTTTATGTATGTACTTATTGAGATATAACCTACACCCCACTAGGCCAACAGGGCTCGCGTAATAACAGGTCAAAAATAAACTTTGTCCAATTATTACGCGTTATAATCCTTTGTTTTTTAATGTGATTAAATTTGGTGCAAGTCGTCCTAAGGCCGTGATTCAACAACAAATAAACCGGCGTTAAAATGGTGTGTATGTCTACAGCTTACACATAACGAATTTCTGAATTCTGAGTATGCAAATATTTAGTGCATAATTGGTGCAATCTGAAAATCCAATTCAAAATTTAGGTGCCAAAGAGGTTTCTGAGATATGAGCCAAAAACTATGTGTCAGCTGGAGACCCGGGTCTACAGCTTGCACATCCAGTACTGCCAAACGGCTGACGCGAGAGCTATGAAAACTAGCCAGATATTTAGTGCCAAATTAGTGCCAAAGGTACTAAAAATTTCAGGCCTGTAACTTAAAAGGTTTCAGAGATATGAGCCAAAAACTATGTGTCAGCTGGAGACCCGGGTCTACAGCTTGCACATCCAGTACTGCCAAACGGCTGACGCGAGAGCTATGAAAACTAGCCAGATATTTAGTGCCAAATTAGTGACTAAGGTACCAAAATTTTCAGGCATGTAGCTAAAAAGGTTTCAGAGATATAAGCAAAAAACTATGTGTAAGCTGTAGACCCGGGTCCCCAGCTTACACATTTCGTTACGCCAAACCGCTGATCAGAGGGCAATAAACTTTAGGCAGGATTTTAGCTTATAATTAGTGCCTAAGGTACCAAAAATTTCAGGCCTGTAGCTGAAAAGGTTTCAGAGATATAAGCAAAATCAGTTTTCCCGCCAAAAAATTCAAATAAAGTTATTGAAAATCGCCTCATTGCGACGTTGCCACTTCGCTTTAAAAGATTGTCAAACGACTTTAAACTTTATTTACATGTTACGAAGATTGATTTTGGTATTTGATCATTAAAAAAGTTCATTGGTTTTGTTGAGTTTAGTCTAGGAGCTCTGAGGATAAAATAGTTTTCAGCCAAAACATACCGTGTTGCCATCGATGTAATCGTATCTCGTAGACTTACGTCTTGATTGATGATGGAAGTCAGAGGCAATCACGACGACATCATTGCCCTGAGTCAAATTCTTTGTCAGTGTCGGCAAGTTATTTATAATCTCTCTGTTAGGAGCACCTGGCTTACAAATGGATAGAACAGATTGGTAGTCATTATTATGTAAGTGTATAAATTCTCCAAGAGATTTTCCGTATGTATCGCACAATATTAGCATTTTCTTAGGTCTATTTTGTGAAATTACGGCGGTATCCTCAGCTATAAGTCTGGGTTCATGGTTTTGGGTACTGTTATTCGTTTGGTTTCCAGTGTTCTCCTCTGTCGTTAGCTTCTCTACGGATCGAAGTCCTATTCTCGTAGTAATCCCGTTGTCTTCTTTATTCTTTATTGTCACGACCTGTTTTGTTGCTATTGATTCACTCGTTTTAATTGTTTTTGTCTTCCCTTTTTTCGCTACTAATTTTTTTTGTATTTTTCTTTCTATTCTGTGAGTCTTTATCATGTTTCACTTGTTTATTCAATGTTATTCTATTTTTACTTAAGTTCTTGGTCTTTGCTGCAGTTTTAATATCTACGGTGTGTCTAGAATTTTTTAATTTTATGTTTTCACTTTGGAGCTCAATTATTTGGCTTATTAAATTGTCCAATTCTTCATTAAGTATTTGGGTGTTCTCATTGGTTTCCAACTGGAGCGTTTTTTGTAGTTGTTCGAACAGCGCTGCATTATTTTCGTGCATACGTATTACGTTTAATGCTTCTTCATATTCATTGAGATCTGCAGTTCGTCGCTCAATCATCTCTTTTAGCTTATTTCTTTCCGTTTCAGTCTCTTGTAATTTTATTATTGTTCTGCAAATGCTACTTTGAGTGACCCATTTTGCGCCAAGAGATTTTTATAATCCTTCGCGCAGTCGTCTTGTTCCTTTAGAAGCTTCAAATTCAAGTTTTGTGCTTTTTGTATTTCAGCGGTCAATTTTTTAATTCTACGGCAACCTGGTTTCTTGTTTAGGGCATTCTGGAACGATCAGAAAACGCAAAAAGTCGATTCGGATGAAGAGATTCGATCCAGGGCACGTCGTTACTGACGATTATTGAGTCCACCGTCTCAACCGCTACGCCAGCGGTACTTTACTTGCAGCGACGAAATAAGTGTAGAGGTTGAAAGAACTATTTCTTAGAGTCGCAGATCGTTGTAATAAAAAAATCGACCGTCATTACACTTTTTTGCACACCCTCATTAGCTTTTTAGTTCAATATGACTTATTGATAAAAAACTTTTATTTAGTCATTATAACGAGGCACTTACGTATAATATTGTGACGCGTTCGTTATTTTGGTTGTTATAATTTTTGAGAGTAGATCGCCAAAATGGTTTAAGGTAAACATCATGAAGAAACCAGAGGTTTAGTCAGCTCGCACACTACGAGTACTTACGTGTTAATAGGAAACAATACAATGCCACAAATCTGGGCCCTGATCGCGCTAAATTTTTGCTTGTGGCGCTCTGCGGTATATTTTAAGGGATGAAGATGAAGTTTTCCAAACGCTGGCCATTAGATAAAACAGAATCGAAACCATTATGTAAGTATCAACATCATCACCTATTTGAGTCCACTGCTGTACATAGTGTACCTACCACTAATTAGAGGTGGATAACTCGAGTCAGTGACCGTGGCGGCCCCGGCTGAAGAATAGGCCCCTCCTAACCTCCTACCCGCGGATGTCGTACTAGGCAGGCGAGTAAGGGATGGGCAGCAGCTTCTCCTATTTTCACAAATATTTTCAAATTCCCCCCACCCCCATGACAGGAAGTCACTCCGGAAATCTGTGGGGGAGGCCGCTGTTCAGCAGTGGACTTCAAACGGCTGGAATGATGATGATGAACTCGAGTCAGAACACGCATCCAGATCGAATCACAGGGTACTGAGCCGCAGGTAAATGGATCACGCCGCTCCCAAGCAGCTGAAGCAGCTCAACGGCTCAAAGTAGTTCTACTTCATCTGCAATTCATGCGACCCTGACCCTGATTAGAAACGTTTTCATACGATAACAATTTGTATTATTTTCAACACTATTAAGTCCATATTAGAAAAGCTGACCCGTTTGATGAACTGATTGCTAGTACCTTATTGCATTGTTTGCTTCACTTTACCTGATTCATCTGAAATCATTCATAGATCTACTTGCGCGGTTCAAGAGCGCGTGCTGCGAGCTGATTTGCAGCTCAGGTATTTTGAGTGAGTTACCCACCACTACCACTTAGAAACTTTGATGTACCAAATAAAAACTATAGTAGGTATTATTATAATATTATAACTACAAAATTTTTGTTTATTTTTAGATTTTGACGCCTTTTCTTTTTTAGTTACCAGCATAATTTTAGTGATACTTCATCATCTTATCCTATCTAAGCTTCTGAATTCTTTAACCTACATGATATATACTTTAAACATACATAAGCCTCTCGATTTGAGAGCAAAAGACTTGGCGGCAGGAATAAGATGCCACAGCCAGCCCGAAAGGGAAAAGCATAAAAAAATACAAACTTCAAGAACGAAAGAATGACACGATAATGTTACGCGCCTGTACAATATCGGGCAGCCTGTAAGGACGTGGACACTCTGATAATGTACAGCCAGCCATATTCACAGCATCTAATTCTAAATGGGGGAATAAGATCTGCACTGACGTCCCGCGTTGGGGTGCGCATTCACAGCATTTATTGCAATAATTTTTCCAATAATACGAAGCCACCTAGCTTTAGACGGCGGAGTCATATATCTCATCATGTCACATAGGAACCTACTCATCATGTCACATAGGAACCTACTCATCTATTCCTTTCGTGACGTGGTTTATAAATGGTTCATATCTACCTACCTTATGTGAGGTACCTACCTACTTCCCTATGTTTTGTAGGTCTAGGTACAAAGTGTAGGTACGTAGTACCTAGGTATAATAAATACTTGGTACCTATACCTAGCTAGACCTACATAAGTAAGTACCTTACATAAAGTACGTAGGATTGTATAATATTATGCAAACACGTCACGAAAGTAATAGATGGCTTCCTAGTACCTAGAGCTAACCAAACTTAGGTAGAACTAAATTGCCTAAATGCGTAATAAAACACGTCAAAAAACTATAGATAGGTAAATAACTAGTACCTAGGTACTAGGTAACTACCATCTATAATTTACTAGCCAACTTAGATATGAACAAAATGAGCAAATACGTCACGGTAGTACCTAATAGATACCTGCATATCCAACTTTCATATGTGCTACCTACCTACCTACCAAGGTATCTTGATTAACCTAAATACCTTACCTGACTTCTTCTGACAGACTTTTATTTCTGTTTTAGTGTGTGGCTAGGCGGAGCAATGATCTATGAAATGCGGGGCGGTGGCGCGGGCAGAAAGTGTATGAGAATGGCCGGACATAGGGCTCAGTGGCGCGTATTAGGGTTGACCTATGTCCAGCAGTGGACTAGTGTGGGCTGATGATGATGATGGCTACAATGGAGGCCAATTTCATACGTCAGTTTCGAAATTGAAAATCTATGGAACTTCAACCGAAGTAACAAATTATGTAGGTAGGTACTAACCAATTACTTACAATATATTTTTATTTTATCTAGATCGATCGACACCTATCTTACATATGAGATAACGGCTAGGTTAGAAGTACAACAAATTCAGAAGATGAAGATACTACCTAATAAGAAGCTGTGTAGGTATCACAAAAATTATGCTAGTAACTAACAAATGTTAGTAACTTACCTACATTAGAGGTAGGTACAGTATGTCCAGTGGACTTCAATAGGTTAAAGATACCTCCTACATAATAGTTTCGATTCTGTTTTATCTATATCCAGCCAATTCTATCCATAGCCAGCGTTTGGAAAACTTCATCTTCGTCGCATATAATATACCTACCACAGAGACCCTCAAGACGAAAGCCTACAGTCAGTGCGCGTTGCCAGCACCAAAAAGTTACGAACGGCGACCACACACCGAATGACGCAGTGTTGAAAGGCCCCGCACCCTATGGACCGACGACATTGCGAAGGTTACTGTAATTCACTGAATGGAAATGGCTCAAGACCATTCGTCGTGGCACTCTTTATGGGAGGCCTATGTTCAGCAGTGTACTTCTGCAAAATGAAAAAATATTTTTGTGATACATGTCCTCTAATAGGTAAGTATCCAAAAGGGAGGTCATTCAACTTATCGTTGATGTGTATATACTAATTCCGGAACATTTTGTATACATACACTAGTTCACTGAAGTAAAAGATAAATCTCTCTTTTTCGAGGTACGACACACAAGGTACATCGATGGCAGCACTGGGTATGTTTTGGCTGAAAACTATTTTATCCTCCGAGCTCCTAGACTAAACTCAACAAACCAAATTAACTTTTTTAATGATCAAATACCAAAATCAATCTTCGTGACATGTAAATAAAGTTTAAAGTCGTTTGACAATCTTTTAAAGCGAAGTGGCAACGTCGCAATGAGCCGATTTTCAATAACTTTATTTGAATTTTTTGGCGGGAAAACTGTTTTTGCTTATATCTCTGAAACCTTTTCAGCTACAGGCCTGAAATTTTTGGTACCTTAGGCACTAATTATAAGCTAAAATCCTGCCTAAAGTTTATTGCCCTCTGATCAGCGTTTTGGCGTAACGAAATGTGTAAGCTGGGGACCCGGGTCTACAGCTTACACATAGTTTTTTGCTTATATCTCTGAAACCTTTTTAGCTACAGGCCTGAAAATTTTGGTACCTTAGTCACTTATTTGGCACTAAATATCTGGCTAGTTTTCATAGCTCTCGCGTCAGCCGTTTGGCAGTACTGGATGTGCAAGCTGTAGACCCGGGTCTCCAGCTGACACATAGTTTTTGGCTCATATCTCTGAAACCTTTTAAGCTACAGGCCTGAAATTTTTAGTACCTTTGGCACTAATTTGGCACTAAATATCTGGCTAGTTTTCATAGCTCTCGCGTCAGCCGTTTGGCAGTACTGGATGTGCAAGCTGTAGACCCGGGTCTCCAGCTGACACATAGTTTTTGGCTCATATCTCAGAAACCTCTTTGGCACCTAAATTTTGAATTGGATTTTCAGATTGCACCAATTATGCACTAAATATTTGCATACTCAGAATTCAGAAATTCGTTATGTGTAAGCTGTAGACATGCACACGTTAAAATGGCAACTAATTTATGTACACATTTTTTAAAGAAGCGGCTAGTTTGAACGCTCTTTGAACAGTCGGTAATTGAGAATTGTTACCGAAAGGTACAATTTACTCAACACTACAATTTACTCTTAGGCAAAACACAGAAAAGGGGGAGTTTTGCAGCAGCCTCCCGGCCCTTTTTTGTTTATTTTCTTCAGTAACTAAATAGTGATAATTATTACAATCATTTATGTTTCCTGTGGATAAGGCAAATTGTATTTTCTTTCTTTTTTATTTTTATAATAAAATCTTTATTTACAGATTGAAAAATAAAACTAATATGTACAAGTAAATATTTACAAAATACACAAGAAACAGTTTAGCTATCTAAATAGCATTACGGATTTAGATAGCTAAACTGTTTCTTATTACCGGCAACGCGTGCGTGTTGCCTCTGGTATTGCAAGCGTTCGTGGGCTACGGTAACCAATTACCAATAAGTGGGCGATATGCTTGTTTGCCACCTTAGTTGTATAAAAAATAAATACACTTTTCGAATACAAAAAGCTTATGCACAACCTGGATTCAAACCCACGATCCGCGGCTGGTAAGTCGAAGTATGCCTGCCAATATGTCAACATGGCCATGCAAAGAAACCCCTTAACTCCACTATCGTACTTAATAATATAAAGGCAAAAGTTTGTTAGGATATTAAGATGTTTAGATGTTTGTTGTTCAATCACACCGCAACATTCAACCGATTTCGATGAGAATTGGAATAGATTAAGTTGCCTAGAATAGCATAGACTACTTTTTATAGGCTTCTTTTTACAAAGGTACGAAGCGAGCGAAGAGCGAAGCCGTGTGCGAAAGCTAGTTTTAAAAATTACTAAGAATCTTCCATGATCATTAAAATAACGTCAATGATGATCTCAAAAATACTTTTGTTATAGAAAAAGCTAAAACTCGTGGTCTTTGTCGTATCGGCTCCAAGGTGTCCTTACAAAGTAAGAGGGCGTTGACCCCGCTTCGTAGAGTAGAGACCTGGGTTGCTATTGTGTAAGCGAAATGGCAATGAAGTTCGTAACTTTGAGGATCATTTTAACAATCTTAGCAATGTCCAAAACGTTTCAAACTTGACACGGGACAACTTCACGATCTCAACTTCTCGCCGTTCGTGTTTGAAACCATTCTGATGTCGCTAGGACTGATAAAATCATCATCAGAGTCGCTAAATTCATTACCATTTCGCTTACGCAATAGCACCGCCGCCGCTTGCAATTTACATCTCGATTTTGCGGACACTTGAGGTCTACTGGTCGATTCTGAGTGAGAGAGATATTTATTCTCTAATAATCACTCCCTCGAGTCGCATCACAATTCACACTAACATTATAAATACGAAAGTAGCTCTGTCTGTTTGTAGGGACCAAACGGCTGAACCGATCTTGATGGAATTTATAACCTTAACCCTGAAGAAGGACATAGGCTTTTTATCCGGGTGAGCGAAGCCGTAGTAACCACTAGTAATACATAAATATAAAGAATTACCTTTCACATTTATGCATTGTGTTACAATTAAAATTGTCAAACTTCTAAAACTCGTAGAACAAACTTTACTCCGTGTTCATACAACGGCAATATGTCAACTAAAGTCAATTTTGAGTTTGACTTTTAAGGGGCTTGCGATAACGTACGCCCTAAAGTGTCAAATTCAAAATTGACTTTATCCAGTAGAGATAAGGCCCATTTTGAAATACATTTTAGATGACATGATGATATGTCATCCGTTATGTTTATTGGCCATGGTGGACCCGGCTGAAGTATAGGCCCTCCATATTTATCTATCCGCGGATGTCGTAAGAGGCGACTAAGAGAAAAAAGCTAGGGGATGGGCAGCAGTGTCCCTCATTTTAACAACGATAGCTCTAACTGCGCTCGCCAACCCGCATGCCCAGCTTGGTGAGTATGGGCAAATCCCCCCACATGATAAGGAATTCGCTCTGTCTGTGGGGGAGGCTATGTTCAGCAGTGGACGTCCGTCGTACGGCTGAAATGATGATGATGATGAACACGGCTTTAATGCCAATTGGGTATAGAATAGGCCCCTTTCGGCATAGTACCTATACATACATATTATTTGTGTAGTTATTATCGTCACGTGATGTCCTCGCGGGGCGTCAGAGCCCGTCCAACTTGTTTGTTTTGGTGCGACAATGTTTCCTCAAATTAAGTCGCGGCCGCAGTCGCGTGTCTCGATAACTATGTTGCAATACACTGCAACAGATTCAGTGTCAAGGTCGCGCGACATTGTCGCATTGGCCTACTGAATGCTGATGTACCTAATTCATTGAGTAACATCTGATGTACGATGTTGCGTGTTTTTGTTCCTTTCAATGTATACGGTCGATGCCACTGAAGCTGTTTGTGTCAACATTGGCTTCTGTTAGCGGATAACTGTTAAGCCGTGTTCAAACGGCATGCGATATGTCTATAATATGTCGTATAAAATTCGTTCCAAATTTTTTTTTTTTCGTTGAGCTCAATTTAAGTTTATGTTCATTTTAAGAGTTTTTTTGAGAATGCTATAGTGCACTTTTATTGCTATGTATATCAGACCTTGTTTTTATGATGGTATTTTATATAATTCGTTATAATATACATAATTTTTGTGCACTTTTCAACAAATAAATAAATAAAGTCAGTTTTGAGTTTGACTCAAGTTTGTCTCAACGATATCGCAAGCTCCGAAAAGTCAAACTCAAAATAAACTTTATTCAGTAGATTTTGATATACATTTTAATTGACATATCACACGCCGTTGTATCACGGCTTTAAGCGAAACCTAGACTTTTTTAAACATTATTAATTAATTGGATTTAAAAATTGGAGGCGGTTAGACTACTCTCCGTGGCCGTGGTGGCCCGGCTGAAGAATAGGCCCCTCCATATCTACCTATCCGCGGATGTCGTAAGAGGCGACTAAGGGAAAAAAAGCTAGGGGATGGGCAGCAGCGTCCCTCATTTGAACAACGATAGCTCTAACTGCGCTCGCCAACCCGCATGCCCAGCGTGATGAGTATGGGCAAATCCCCCCACATGATAAGTAAGTGCTCTGTCTGTGGGGGAGGCCATGTTCAGCAGTGGACGTCGTACCTACGGCTGAAATGATGATGATGAGACTACTCTCGTACAGGCAACCAGTTTGATTTCTAGGCTGCTGTAGAACCTATACTATATAACTAAATCAATCATTGAAGTGATAGCTTTCTGGCAGATTTTTATGGCTTTGGTGACGACGACAAATCCAACGTAACCGGACGGTACGTACAATGCATAATACAAGGTTATTCATAACATGTATACCATAGCGAAAGAGGGTTATTCTGTCAACAAAAAAAATATATATAACTTAAGCGAAAAATAACATCAAAATTTTGCAAAAAAAAAAACGATGTTATTTTTCGCTAAAATTTGTCTTTCGCAATCTATCTCAAATTACCTTTATTTTGGAATTTTTATAGTCTTTATAAATAATTACTAAACTTACGAGAAGTTCGGCATCAAGATTCATTGGGATTGAACTAATTTGACCCCAAAACAGCTGATTTTTAACCGACTTCCAAAAGGAGGTTCTCAATTTGGCAGTTTTTTTTTGTGTGTATGTTACTCGATATAACCAATAGTAACCCGATGTTGATGATTCTTTCGCTGGTGTATAGAGTATGATCCCGGGGTGGTCCCATTTTAATTTAATTCCTGAGGGATTGCAACTTGTCCAGTAAAGCTTAAAAAACGTCATCATCTCTTGAAATCACGTCTTGCCGAAATTTTTTTTTGTCTACTGTGGTATGTTATGGTAATTCCCGCGACTTCGTTCGGTTGCTGCTATTTTTTCATAAACTTTAAACTTAGGGGTTGTGTGCCAGGAATTCATTTCTGTGCACCCATACGTTACGCTACCCTGCAAATTTCATACTCTTAGGATTTTGGTTAGGCTCTGCGTTGATTTTCAAAGAGAATAAAACCACTACGTTTGATTGACAGTCAGTCAGTCAGTACCAAGTACAGAGTTATTACTTATTATTGATGATGAATGGATGTCATACTTACTTTTGTTTTTTATTCGAAAGTTTAGTCGGCCAGTGTCATCCTCAGTATGTAAGCAAACACAAAGAGGTTGATAACAAAATAACAAAATTGAGGTTTTGGTATTGCAAGCGCTCATAGGCTACGGTAACGGCTTACCATCAGGTGGGCCGTAAGCTGGTTTGCCATCTCTGTTGTATAAAAAAAAAAAAAAAAAGAGGTTGATATTGATCTTGTAAATATTCAGGAATTTGAAGTCGGTGTTTAGTTTTTGTAAAAAATATCTTATTACATAGAGATATTATCAATGAAAAATGTTGAATTTCCAAAAGTCGTAGAACAAACTTTATTGGCAATTGGATGCAGAAACTCCTTAAAATGGTAATTGACCACAAGAATGTTAAATGTAAAATTGCAGCTCTAGACAGCACTTGTCTTTGGCCTCAACGATTTTTTTTTAAGCTCTGATTTCTTTCACTCATTTTATAAAATCGATAGCGTGTGGAGTGAAAGAAGACGTATTGATGAGGATTGCGAAAGGTATGCTGATATGATTTGGTCATGTTGAGAGGATGAACGAAAGAAGCTAAATCAGAGGACTTGCATAGAGCAAGACATTTTAAATCACCAATCAGTAAGGACTAAGGACCGCTCCTTACTGATCGTCGCCGGAACGTACGTCTATTTGAATTTTGACACAAATTTTATGATGGTGTGCGGATAGCATTAGACATAAAAATAGTGTAAGATTAAGGCCAAAAATTGTTAGATATAAGTAAATATTGTGTTTCTTTTGAGAAAATAAAATCTTAAATCTAAAAAAAAAACCAGTCTGTCCAGTTGGTCCCCAAATACTGGCGTGGCGGCATTGCCATAATTAAAATGGCAATGCTTAATCGCTGACCAAGGTTAAAGCCAGCATTCTGGTCACGCGTGGACTCAAATTATTCATAAATTATGTGGTACTTCTACTACTACCTTGCTACCTTCTACCCGCGGTTTCGCTCGCGTGGTACCTACGAGGGTAATAAGTTGCCTATGTGCAATTCCAGAATATAATCGATCTCTAAGCCGAATTTCATCCAGATCCGTTCAGGCGTTCTGGTGTGATTGAGAAACGACCATCCATCCAAATTATCGCATTCATGTACACGAAAGAAGCCTCTAAGAGGCGCACTTTAATCCTTTCACTACACTGATTCTTTCATCGCCGGTCATAGGCCCTTTTCAGGGCCACTGTACCTCAACGTGGTCACTGACCAAAGACAGGACCAAGAAAGAATCAGTGACACGATAAGAAGAAGAAGAATCGCATTTATAATACATATTAGTATACGAACCGGGCGACGCAGTGTTAGAAAGCCTTTGGTGAACCGACGACATTGTGAAGGTTGCTGGAAGTCGGTTGATGGAAAACCCTTTGGCCTATGTCCAGCAGTGGACTTCTACAGGTTGATGATGAATAGTAAGATTAGGTTGGTATTTCACGTTCTAAATCTGGTCACTTCATGCAGGATGACCAAGAAAGAACCAGTGACGAGTTTTACGAGAGGTAGGGCACATCGAGATTTTCTCGCTCTAAATTGGAGCAGCCCGCCTGGAGAGGTACCTCCGCCTTACAGAAGATCGCAGCCAAATAACATTATTTGTTTCAAATAGTGTTGTGTTCCTGCGGTGAGTAAGGTTGCCAGAGCTCTTTAGGGGGGGGGGGGGGGGGTTTGGCAGGCAACGCATTAGCAATGCTCCAGGTGTTGCTGATGTCAATAGGCGACGGTAACCACTTACCATCAGGTGGGCCGTAAGCCTGTTTGCCTCCGTATAACATAAAAAAAAAAAAAAAAAAAAAAAAGTGATACGACAAGTAAGCTTGGTATGTATCGCGTTGACGGTCATGCAAATACAACGATTCTATTTTCGCATGTAATGAACGATGCAACATTGTCTGGGATTCTAAACTAGACATGACCGATGCGATGATCTAATTTAGACGGAGGTATGTGTTAGAAGTACAGTCACCTGCAATAAGATGTGCACCTACAAGGTGATTCATAGCATGTCACCAAATCGGTAACGTTGTGGGAAAAGGCCAGGTCAAAAGTACCCTAAACCGACGAGCATGCATGAGGAATGTGATGAGAGTGAATGAATCAAAAGAGGTATGTCGGGAAAGCCGCAGTCTCTGCCTACCCCTCTGGGAAACCGTTGTGATTTTATGTATGTATCATAAAATGTATACCATAGCTACTCATAGCTCAGTTGGTAGTTACTCTGCCTTCTGCGCTAAAGGTCGCGGATTCCCGCACTGGACAAACATTTGTGACTAACACAGATGTTTGTTCTGTGTCTGGGTGTTAAATATATATCTATTATGTATATCAGTGGCCGTGGTGGCCCCGGCTGAAGAATAGGCCCCTCCATATCTCATATCCGCGGATGTCGTAAGAGGCGACTAAGGGAAAAAAGCTAGGGGATGGGCAGCAGCGTCTCCTATTTTAACAACGATAGCTCTAACTGCGCTCACCAACCCGCATGCCCAGCGTGGTGAGTATGGGCAAATCCCCCCACGTGATAAGGAATTCACTCTGTCTGTGGGGAAGGCCATGTTCAGCAGTGGACGTCGTACGGCTGAAATTATGATGATGATGATGTATATCAGTCTCTGGTGCCCATAGTACAGGCTATGCCTAGTTTGGGATCAGTTGACCGTGAGTGATATGTCCGGAATATAAAAAATAAAAAAAAAAGTATAAAAGGTAAGTATCAATATTGATGTCGATCTTCTCGTACGTTTAAATAAATAAATAACACCCAACAGTTACACCTATGTGAAGTTAGCAAGTAGGTACAAAATTTTTCATTTTTTGTACTTCCATTCGATTGTACCCGGTTTGTACCCGTTTGTACCGTTTTTTATTTTGTTTGTACCCTAAAGGGGTAGGAGATATGGGGGTTCGAAAATTTGGTCAGCCACAACCTTAGATATTAAACTTTTTTAACTATGCCAACTTAAAGAGTATCGTTTGTACCGGTTTGTACCAGTACCCTTTTTTGAATACCGGTTCATGTTTTTTTTTTTCAAAGTCTTGTTTCTGTTCGAGTTATTGATGTACAAACGAAAAACTCAACGGTACAATCACCGTGGTGATGGGTACAAACGATACGAACGTAATCCTGAACGGTACAAACGGGTACAAACGAATTATAACACGCGAAGTGAATTTTTTGAAAAGTCGTTATCCGGTAAAAGTGTTGAGGTACAAACGAAAAACTCAACGGTACAATCACCGTGCTCATGGGTACAAACGATACGAACGATATCCTGAACGGTACAAACGGGTACAAACGAACTATAACACGCGAAGTGAATTTTTTGAAAAGTCGTTTTCTGGTAAAAGTGTTGAGGAACAAACGAAAAACTCAACGGTACAATCACCGCGCTGATGGGTATAAACGATACGAACGTAATCCTGAACGGTACAAACGGGTACAAACGAATTATAACACGCGAAGTGAATTTTTTGAAAAGTCGTTTTCTGGTAAAAGTGTTGAGGTACAAACGAAAAACTCAACGGTACAATCACCATGCTGATGGGTACAAACGATACGAACGAAATCCTGAACGGTACAAACGGGTACAAACGAATTATAACACGCGAAGTTAATTTTTTGAAAATTAGTTTTTTGTTAGATTTATTGAGGTACAAACGAAAAACTCAACGGTACAATCACTGTGCTCATGGGTACAAACGATACGAACGAAATCCTGAACGGTACAAACGGGTACAAACGAATTATAATACGCGAAGTGAATTTTTTGAAAAGTCGTTTTCTGGTAAAAGTGTTGAGGTACAAACGAAAAACTCAACGGTACAATCACCGCGCTGATGGGTACAAACGATACGAACGTAATCCTGAACGGTACAAACGGGTACAAACGAATTATAACACGCGAAGTGATTTTTCTGAAAAGTCATTTTCTGGTAGAAGTGTTGAGGTACAAACGAAAAACTCAACGGTACAATCACCGTGCTCATGGGTACAAACGATACGAACGATATCCTGAACGGTACAAACGGGTACAAACGAATTATAACACGCGAAGTGAATTTTTTGAAAAGTCGTTTTTTGTAGAAAAGTTGAGGTACAAACGAAAAACTCAACGGTACAATCACCGTGCTGATGGGTACAAACGATACGAACGATATCCTGAACGGTACAAACGGGTACAAACGAATTATAACACGCGAAGTGAATTTTTTGAAAAGTCGTTATCCGGTAAAAGTGTTGAGGTACAAACGAAAAACTCAACGGTACAATCACCGCGCTGATGGGTACAAACGATACGAACGAAATCCTGAACGGTACAAACGGGTACAAACGAATTATAACACGCGAAGTTAATTTTTTGAAAATTAGTTTTTTGTTAGATTTATTGAGGTACAAACGAAAAACTCAACGGTACAATCACTGTGCTCATGGGTACAAACGATACGAACGAAATCCTGAACGGTACAAACGGGTACAAACGAATTATAATACGCGAAGTGAATTTTTTGAAAAGTCGTTTTCTGGTAAAAGTGTTGAGGTACAAACGAAAAACTCAACGGTACAATCACCGTGCTCATGGGTACAAACGATACGAACGATATCCTGAACGGTACAAACGGGTACAAACGAACTATAACACGCGAAGTGATTTTTCTGAAAAGTCATTTTCTGGTAGAAGTGTTGAGGTACAAACGAAAAACTCAACGGTACAATCACCGCGCTGATGGGTACAAACGATACGAACGATATCCTGAACGGTACAAACGGGTACAAACGAATTATAACACGCGAAGTGAATTTTTTGAAAAGTCGTTTTTTGTAGAAAAGTTGAGGTACAAACGAATAACTCAACGGTACAATCACCGTGCTGATGGGTACAAACAATACGAACGATATCCTGAACGGTACAAACGGGTACAAACGAATTATAACACGCGAAGTGAATTTTTTGAAAAGTCGTTATCCGGTAAAAGTGTTGAGGTACAAACGAAAAACTCAACGGTACAATCACCGCGCTGATGGGTACAAACGATACGAACGAAATCCTGAACGGTACAAACGGGTACAAACGAATTATAACACGCGAAGTGAATTTTTTGAAAATTAGTTTTTTGTTAGATTTATTGAGGTACAAACGAAAAAATCAACGGTACAATCACTGTGCTGATAGGTACAAACGATACGAACGAAATCCTGAACGGTACAAACGGGTACAAACGAATTATAATACGCGAAGTGAATTTTTTGAAAAGTCGTTTTCTGGTAAAAGTGTTGAGGTACAAACGAAAAACTCAACGGTACAATCACTGTGCTCATGGGTACAAACGATACGAACGATATCCTGAACGGTACAAACGGGTACAAACGAACTATAACACGCGAAGTGAATTTTTTGAAAAGTCGTTTTCTGGTAAAAGTGTTGAGGAACAAACGAAAAACTCAACGGTACAATCACCGCGCTGATGGGTATAAACGATACGAACGTAATCCTGAACGGTACAAACGGGTACAAACGAATTATAACACGCGAAGTGAATTTTTTGAAAAGTCGTTTTCTGGTAAAAGTGTTGAGGTACAAACGAAAAACTCAACGGTACAATCACCATGCTGATGGGTACAAACGATACGAACGAAATCCTGAACGGTACAAACGGGTACAAACGAATTATAACACGCGAAGTTAATTTTTTGAAAATTAGTTTTTTGTTAGATTTATTGAGGTACAAACGAAAAACTCAACGGTACAATCTGGCTCGTATCGTTTGTATCCATGAGCACGGTGATTGTACTGTTGAGTTTTTCGTTTGTACCTCAACACTTCTACCAGAAAACGACTTTTCAAAAAATTCACTTCGCGTGTTATAATTCGTTTGTACCCGTTTGTACCGTTCAGGATTTCGTTCGTATCGTTTGTACCCATAAGCACGGTGATTGTACCGTTGAGTTTTTCGTTTGTACTTCAACACTTCTACCAGAAAATGACTTTTCAAAAAAAACACTTCGCGTGTTATAATTCGTTTGTACCCGTTGTTTGGTTCGTTCAGGATTTCGTTCGTATCGTTTGTACCCATCAGCGCGGTGATAGTACCGTTGAGTTTTTCGTTTGTACCTCAATAAATCTAACAAAAAACTAATTTTCAAAAAATTCACTTCGCGTGTTATAATTCGTTTGTACCTGTTTGTACCGTTCAGGATTTCGTTCGTATCGTTTGTACCCATCAGCACGGTGATTGTACCGTTGAGTTTTTCGTTTGTACCTCAACTTTTCTACCAAAAAAGGACTTTTCAAAAAATTCACTTCGCGTGTTATAATTCGTTTGTACCCGTTTGTACCGTTCAGGATTTCGTTCGTATCGTTTGTACCCATGAGCACGGTGATTGTACCGTTGAGTTTTTCGTTTGTACTTCAACACTTCTACCAGAAAATGACTTTTCAAAAAAATCACTTCGCGTGTTATAATTCGTTTGTACCCGTTTGTACCGTTCAGGATTTCGTTCGTATCGTTTGTACCCATCACCACGGTGATTGTACCGTTGAGGTTTTCGTTTGTACCTCAACTTTTCTACCAAAAAATGACTTTTAAAAAAAATCACTTCGCGTGTTATAATTCGTTTGTACCCGTTTGTACCGTTCAGGATTTCGTTTGTATCGTTTGTACCCATCACCACGGTGATTGTACCGTTGAGTTTTTCGTTTGTACCTCAACACTTCTACCAGAAAACTACTTTTCAAAAAATTCACTTCGCGTGTTATAATTCGTTTGTACCCGTTTGTACCGTTCAGGATTACGTTCGTATCGTTTGTACCCATCAGCGCGGTGATTGTACCGTTGAGTTTTTCGTTTGTACCTCAACACTTTTACCAGAAAACGACTTTTCAAAAAATTCACTTCGCGTGTTATAGTTCGTTTGTACCCGTTTGTACCGTTCAGGATATCGTTCGTATCGTTTGTACCCATGAGCACGGTGATTGTACCGTTGAGTTTTTCGTTTGTACCTCAACACTTCTACCAGAAAACTACTTTTCAAAAAATTCACTTCGCGTGTTATAATTCGTTTGTACCCGTTTGTACCGTTCAGGATTTCGTTTGTATCGTTTGTACCCATCACCACGGTGATTGTACCGTTGAGTTTTTCGTTTGTACCTCAACACTTCTACCAGAAAATGACTTTTCAAAAAAAACACTTCGCGTGTTATAATTCGTTTGTACCCGTTTGTACCGTTCAGGATTTCGTTCGTATCGTTTGTACCCATCACCACGGTGATTGTACCGTTGAGTTTTTCGTTTGTACCTCAACACTTCTACCAGAAAACGACTTTTCAAAAAATTCACTTCGCGTGTTATAATTCGTTTGTACCCGTTTGTACCGTTCAGGATTTCGTTCGTATCGTTTGTACCCATCAGCACAGTGATTGTACTCTTGAGTTTTTCGTTTGTACCTCAATAAATCTAACAAAAAACTAATTTTCAAAAAATTCACTTCGCGTGTTATAATTCGTTTGTACCCGTTTGTACCGTTCAGGATTTCGTTCGTATCGTTTGTACCCATCAGCGCGGTGATTGTACCGTTGAGTTTTTCGTTTGTACCTCAACACTTTTACCAGAAAACGACTTTTCAAAAAATTCACTTCGCGTGTTATAATTCGTTTGTACCCGTTTGTACCGTTCAGGATTTCGTTCGTATCGTTTGTGCCCATCAGCACGGTGATTGTACCGTTGAGTTTTTCGTTTGTACCTCAACACTTTTACCGGATAACGACTTTTCAAAAAATTCACTTCGCGTGTTATAATTCGTTTGTACCCGTTTGTACCGTTCAGGATTACGTTCGTATCGTTTGTACCCATCACCACGGTGATTGTACCGTTGAGTTTTTCGTTTGTACATCAATAACTCGAACAGAAACAAGACTTTGAAAAAAAAAAAAACATGAACCGGTATTCAAAAAAGGGTACTGGTACAAACCGGTACAAACGATACTCTTTAAGTTGGCATAGTTAAAAAAGTTTAATATCTAAGGTTGTGGCTGACCAAATTTTCGAACCCCCATATCTCCTACCCCTTTAGGGTACAAACAAAATAAAAAACGGTACAAACGGGTACAAACCGGGTACAATCGAATGGAAGTACAAAAAATGAAAATTTTTATACCTACTTGCTAACTTCACATAGGTAACAGTTACATACATAATGAAAGAAGTAAGAGTGAGTAAGAAAGAAGTGAGTGTGGAGATGACGGTTAACAGAAGAGAGTGGAAGAAGAAAACATGTGCCGACCCCACATAATGTGGGACAAGGGCAGGAAGAAGAAGAAGAGTTACATCCATAGTCCTGACCCGCACACTAGGATTACCTGTGTCGTGGGTATCAGAAACTACGAGTACCATGGTACCACAACACCCAGACCCGGAACAAATATTTTTAGATCATGCGAACATTTACCGCATCGGGAATCGAACCCGCACCTCTTGCATCTCAGTCAGGCCCTCGCCCACTGCGCCATCGTGGTCGTCGTTAAAATTTGGTGATAAGAAAGAATTCGGGCAAAAATTAAAAAAAAAAATGCATTTTTTTCCTTTTGTGTTTTCTTTGCGCTATTCGTGTCGCGAGGAACAGGCGGAGCTTCACCTAGTTTTTAAGTCGTTTTAAAGTGATCCTAGTGATTTTATTGAAATAAAAACCTTTTGAGTTTGAGTTTCTTCTTGATGATAAAATAAGCTCTTTTCGGGTTAGTTACGGAACACGTTCAACCGAGAAGAAATCATTAATAAGCCCGAAATAAAGGTGACAACAACATCAAGAATGGTCCAATGTATTTTTTTACAAAAAAAATTCGCGGTTTGAATCGAAGTGGATGGATCAATTCAGAAATAATCGATCTAATTTGAATAATCAAATAACAGTTCGTTCTCGCAAATTTGATCTCTGTTTTACTAAACATCTGATTTAATTATAGCAAGGAATACGGAAATGACGTAAATAGGTACCTACATAGTTATGCCTGATGTTAGTATCCAACAACTCCCATTTTATTAGGTTCTCGCGTGATTCGAACAACATTGTAACTAGATTTTGTGATTTCGGAATAAACTCACTTCCGTGGACTTTTTGGCGGGAACTTGCAAAGTTGCAAAGTTCCCGATTCTCTCAATTTTTTTTACAAATCTAGTATACAATTGAATATACTGTGTTATTATGGAGGTGTTTAACGTCATATTGTTTGAGTAAAGGGCACAAGTGAAGTGAAATAAAATGATGGCGGCAACCCGAAAAATCACAATACATTGTGATTTTTCTGGTTCGCGCCAAAAGGTCCCTTAAAGTTTTAGTAAATTAGCCATCATATCTTACTAAAACTGAACTTGACTATGATTTGATCATGACGTAAAAATGAACGTAGAAGAAGAAAGATTTAAGTAAACAGAAAATTAATAAAGGAACACGTAAGACAGAAACTTTGCACTTGGCCAACATGGCGAAGATGCCATAGCCAGCCCGAAGAAAAAAATTAATCAACCAATTGACCAACAAGACAGAAGACGTGTGGCCCTTACTGATTTGTTCGATCGAGCCGATTCAAGCCTAAATTCCCCCTCACGACGATACAAGATGCAAGCCTCAGTTTTTCCTTGAGCTGTACAGTTCAGCCCGGTCTGTTCATTAAAACAAACTTTATTACGATTTCTCAATCTCAATCTGTAACTTTAACTACCATTTTCCGAGACCTATGTCTTTCTCGTCCACAACCGCCAGCTCCATCTCTGTACAAAAAGTGTAATCTCCCCCAGCTGTCCGTAAGAATGCGAGTACAGTTATGCAATTATGCGATGTAGTACAAGTTTACAGTGTCAAGGTGTTGCGTACAATGTTGCAGTTCGTTCCTCCGCGGGTTACAATGATTAACTTAATGCTGTCTGCGGCGATTACCCTTCTAGTAGAGGCAAAATCAACTATAGCACTTACAAAACGGTGATATGCATGCCGACAGTCAACTTGCTTGTTTTGTTGGTGACGTAAATAGGCAGTCACAACGATTCATGGTTCAATTCAAAGTCGTTAAATACTTTCAATATTGGTTTTCATTTTATCGCATAAACTTTGGATCAACAACTTTTACGTTTTGTTTTGGCTGTGATGTAAATTATCAGTCAACGATAAATGCTCAAATTCATCTCATCATCATCGTCGGTCCATCGGGTAGGGGGCCAGAACTGCGTCCAGAACTGCGTCGCCCAGTCCGTGGTCGCCATTTGAGGACCTATATACGGTTGTCGGTTCAGCCAGCTTCATGGCCTGTCCATTATCACTGCAACATGTTAAATCTGAATTTCAAATTCATCATTATCATGTTAGTACTGGTGGAACTGGTTCTGTCTTGGTCATTCTGCATTATGATGGGCAGGTTAAGGCTTTGAAAAGATCCAATGACATGTTGTTGAAAGAACCAGTGTGGTCTAAAGGATTATATTGCACCTCGTAGAGGCTCCTTTCGTGTCCATATCACGTGTCTTCGAATTTGTTGGTTTTAGGACATGACGGCTTTCTCGATTCCCGCTGCTATTACTACCTTCCGCCCGCGGCTTCGTGGGTACCTAAGAAGATAAAAAGTAGCCTATGTGCTATTCCAGTCTATAATCTGTCACTGTGCCAAATATCTTCCAGATCCGTTCAGCCGCTCTGGCGTGATTGAGTAACAAACATCCATCCATCCATCTAGCCAAACTTTCGCATTTATAATATTAGTAGGATAGTAAATAAATAAATAATAATAAATAAATATTCTGGACATATTCACATGGTCAACTGATCCCAAACTAGGCATAGCCTGTGCTATGGGTACCAGAGACTGATATACATAGTAGATAAATATTTAACACCCAGACACAGAACAAACATCTGTGTTTATCACACAAATGTTTGTCCAGTGCGGGGATCGAACCCGCGACCTCTAGCGCAGAAGGCAGAGTTACTACTAACTGAGCTATAAGGCCAGTGGTAAATAAGATGTTTGTAGGTGATGTACTTGACAAGGACAAGTTTATTCTAGTAATCTATAAGGCTAGAAAATGACCTATGACAGTGACCTCTTGCTTCAAGTGTAGCACTATGCGGTGGAATAATAATATCACGTGCCATCTCATTTGAATAATACTGTATTCACTTCCGTAAAACATTCTTATACAAGATGATTGATGGTCGACTAGAGTTTGAAGGAGTCTGACTCGAGAAGAAGAAGAAGATTCATAATATGTATGTTATCCCGAAAGCAACTTTATCTTCACCTTATTGACTAAAAAGTTTGTTCTACGTCTTCTGGTAATTGAACATTTTCCATTTCGTGCACAAAACAGATTTTTTTCACAAGCGTATTTTTAGTACACTGATTCTTTCACCGATGGGCATAGGCCCTTTACAGGGCCACCATACTTCAACTTTTTTACTTGGTCACACACGTCTATTCAGCTTTGCGCCTAATTTTTTTTTACACCCAACAGTCACATAGAATAGAATAGAATCATTTATTAACAAAGATGATACACATTAACACTGGTTAATACTTATAATGTGAACGAACTCTGTTTCGTCATACATAGGTACATTCAATAACAATAGGTACAATTTCAGTTAATATAGTCCTGATCCCACACTAGGATTCCCTGTGTATCAGAAACTACGAGTACCATGGTACCACAACAGTCGGACCCTGAACAAATATTTGCAGATCATGCAAAACATTTATCTCGCAGCGGGAATCGAACCCACCAAGGTCATTACTTCATATAGCTACATCACTCACGCATCCCTAGCTCGCTTGTTTAGCTACATCAGTCGCGCATCCCTAGCTTATTTAGCATCAACATGTATGTAAAAATAATGAAATCTCTCAAGAATATGAAAATCAAACGATCCTATCTATGATAATAATACTTTGTATACAGAAAGATGGTTAAAACATTATATATATACAAGTAAATATTTACAAAATACACAAACAGCTGAGCTATCTAAAGACTGTTGTAAACGTTATAGTCAAGATAGCTCAATTGATCCAGACTATTATCCTATCGATTGGTTGATTGATACTTGATACCATACAACCGTTGGCCGTATTCTTTAGCCGGCCAACGGTCGCCTCTTACGACATCCGCAGATAGGTAAATACCTAAGAGATAGACTAAGGGAAAAAAGCTAGGGGGTGGGCAGCAGCATCCCATTTTAACGATAGTTCTAACTGCGCTCGCCAACCCGCATGCCCAGCGTGGTGAGTATGGGCAAATCCCCCACATGATAAGGAATTTGCTCTGTCTGTGGGGGAGGCCATGTTCAGCAGTGGACGTCGAACGGCTGAAATGATGATGATGATGATGACCATACACATGCTGCTCATGCTGAGGCAGAGTCAATTTTTCTACACTACATACGCTTTTCTTTTTTTTTTTTAATTTTTCTTTATGTCTTGTTTAATGTGTAAGTTTTGTTTGAAAATAAATTTTATTCTATTCTATTCTTCATCCCTCGCTACGCCGACGTCGCTACGCAATCGCTACGCCGGCGCCGTCGCTTTCGTTATTGTCGTGTCCGGCGTCCGTCCACGGTCGTACGCGTCTGTCTCATCTCTACTGACGCAACGTAGGTCAGTAGAGATGACTGACGCGACCGACGGAAGTCCGCCTTTAGACGAGCCTATCGCTTACGTTTCCAATTCAATGAAACGATTTCAATGAAAAGTAACATTGACTGACTAATATTGAACCAAAGATAACCTTCTCCTTTCTCAACAACATTGTATCAATAAACTAACTATATTCTCGGACAACGGTGCATTTGTTTTTATATTATTTTATGTCTTCACAATGTCGTCTTTGCTGATAAGATGCATAAAGAGGTTTTGTACGGTAAGACAAATATTATCAGTGTTAACAGCTAGGTCAGGCAAGACAGACAAATTGATTGTTTATCAAATTATTAGTTTATAATTAAATGATACAAAATAAACAAGACTGGCAATTGCGGACAGAGCTCGAGAATTAAGGATTCCGTACTTCTTCTTGCATTCTCTTTTCTGGGGAAGTTTTTGGATCAGATAAAACTAGCGTTAATTTTAGGTGCTTACCAAATATTGACATAAAATCGTATGAATAAAAAAAATATTAAAATAAAATTTACAATAACATCAATCCTTATGTAGTAGGTAAATGCGAAATTTTGTGAGGATGTTTCGATATTTGTCGTTCAATCACGCCGTAACGGCACAACCGATTTCGATAAAACTTGAAATAGATAGAGTTCTATACATTGAATAGCATATAGGATACTTTTTATCTAGGAACCACGCGAGTGAAGCCGCGGTTGCAAGCTAGTAAATAAATAAAGTTGAGTAGAAATGGACGTTGAAAGAAAACAAACAATGCACGCTAAATATACATATCAATCAATAAAAAGTGGCGTTCCTGTTCACATTTTGTGGTTTGTATTATACTTCATTCACAAACAATACCCGTGTATAAGGATTTCAGACTATAATTTGTTTAACGAACATAAAACTGTTGTAATTATTTGTACCTGATCTTATCTCGAGCAAGGCCCTGTCATTACACCGCCGCCGCTGGTCTTTACAAAATATAACCCGACAATGGAAAAAATAGAATTTACTTTACCCACGATTTTGTTGGTAGCTTCTTATAAACCCTTGAACAAAGTGGGGTGATTTGATATTTTCAGTGCGTACCCTACGCAGAAAAGTACCTAGGTAGAAAACGTTATGTATGTCTTGTATCAAGGGTAATGTTATACGGACGCAAATAGGCTTACGGTCCACCTGATTTTAAGCGATTACCGTCGCCTATTGACATCTGGAGCATTGCTAATGCGTTGCCTGCCCTGGATAAATCTTTTTGTATTGAAGCTCTTCATGTTGTAGGTTAGTGGGAAAACCTCGAAAGGAAGCTCATTCCACAACTTGCACGTATGTTATATATTTACGTATGTAGGGTTCTGTGAAAGGTAAATAAATAATGGATAGCTCTTCACTTGTGCTACCTTTGTAATTTCTAAACTTCACTTACAAAACTCAATATTCAGCGGTGCTATTCCGTGTGCAAAATTTCATCTAGATAGTTAAGCCGTTCTGGCGAGACTGAGTAATAAACATCCATCCCAGGGACTGAATAACCGGTATATAAAGGTACTAATAACGCTATGATGTCATACCGATAAATTCCGGTTACCCGAATATTTCTCTACCGATAAATATAACGGTACCGGAAAATCTGGCTTCGCAGTTCATTTCGGTTTATTTCGCTACCGGTACCTATAACCGAAATAAATAAAGGTTTATAAAGATTTTCTTTGATGAAATGCCGGCACCCCGCCACCGCGGCCTATTGCGCGCGATAGTCCTAGCGAACTAGCCGCGGCTCAAAACTTCGGTACCGAAATCTACCGGTATGAAATAACGGTACCGTAATGCCCTACCGGTATAGCATAATGGTACCGAAATGTTTTAACGGTACCAGTACCTATAACCTCTACCGCTTTCAGTCCCTGTTCCATCCATCCATTCAAACTTTCCAGTAACACCCAATATTCACACATAATATCATAGTCCCGACACTAGGAATCCCTGTGTCGTGGGTATCAGTAACTACGAGTAACATGGTAGATAGAAAGATTATATCTTTATTGTCCACCAAGAAAAGAAAAAAAAAGTTTTAGATCAAATAAGCGTTACAATGGGCGGCCTTATCGCTAAAAGCGATCTCTTCCAGGCAACCTTTGGATGGAAAGGACAGATTAGAAAACCTGACTTGCGCCTGGACGGGCACTCGCCTGCTGCGCCACCGAGGCCGTCGTGTACTTTTATCACTACAATCAGGTTTTATATCAGTAAGTTAATTCTAGTGCTCAATAATCAGTTATTCAAGGTGATTCATAACATGTATACTTTCCCGAAAGGGGGTTATTCTATCAACAAAAATAAATAATATTAACGAAAAAAAACATCACCGTTTTATTTATTTTTACTTTTTTTTCACATACTTTCTCGTTTAGCAGTTTTTAGCATTTTTATCATCTTTATAACTGATTACTAAACGTACAAGAAGTTTGGAATCAAGATTGGTAAGTACCTATAACAGCTGATTCATTGAGTTTGACCTGATTTGACCCCAATACAGCTGATTTTCGCATAAAGTTTTTTCAATGAAAAATGTCGAATTTCCAAAAGTCGTAGAACAAACTTGGTATTTGGTTGTAGAATAAGTCCCTTTCGGGATGGCATAGATATTATGAATCACCTTGTATTGAGCACTATAATGCTCTACTAGATAAAGCATTCTTGCAGCCATGGAGACATCGAGAGCCGTTCAAATGGTGTCGCGTGATCTAGTACTTACAAAATACTTACAATTAGTTAGCGAGGCGATAATAATTATGATATGAATTATTATAAAATGGCATGCACCATCATTGTTGTAGCCAAAGTAGCCATCTTCGATTATTTATACTTAAATTACACGTTTTTATATGAAAAAGCCTCCGTAGTTTAGCGTGAATTCGGATTCTCTTTACTTTTAATTTTGTGTGATGAAAAAAAAAACATGAATCGTACGTTTAAAAGCGTAATGGTAGTTATTTCAAAAAAAATACTGAAATTAGTATATTTATTGGTAATCATCGCAACTACAAGCGAGGCTCGAGGGGGGGGGGGGGAGCACAGGCTTGGGCCCGGTTGGCAAACGTCACCTCGACTAATATGGCCTGTCATACTCTAAGATAGGGCTTTAATGACTCGTGTAGGATCACGCTTACGGCTGTCATGCCGGTATCCGTTTCTCAGGAAATTGTTTAACCAAGGCAGCTGCTTCACCAGCACGGTCAGAGACTAAACCGGTTGTCGTTGAAACATGTTTAGAAAGAAAGAAAGAAAGAAAATAATTTATTTCCCGTCACATAATGAGATAATAATTTTAAAAACTTAAATTACTGACAAAATTAGTATACAAAGTGACGAAAAAAGGTTACCACTCAGCATTTGCTGCATCAGCCCAGTGGCCGTTGCAGCGCTGACTTTTAGTGGCACCCAAATGAGAATCGCGGCAGGTACTGTGACACGTATCTACTAATATATCTATAAAATAAATTTGCAAAATAATTGAACTAAAACAACATTAGCTGTCATAACCGACAGTTACAGTATTTGCCCGTTTATGTCTTGTTGAACAGTGACCTGTCATGACAGTTGACAACCCCCTCCAATTACGTCTAAAAAGAACAATGAAAAGTGTAGGATTACGTCAATGTAGCGTTTCACTCACCCATAAATTGCATCTTAATTACCTACGTTTCTCTCAAACATCCGGATGGTACCACAGAATGCAATAACAGTTTCTATCGGTAAAGCGCAGGTGTCCTAAAAAGCGGTGACGACTTGTTGACGAATATTACAATGAACATTTTTTTCGAATCCTGCAAACTGCGTTTGCCCGAACGTTCCTGTAGTGTGCCTGGACCAGACCCCACTGCGACGAAACGGGTTGCTGCGTGATATGAGTAGTTGGCCGAAGCTGCCAATGATTCTATTTTATTATTCCACAAAATCACGACAGTGACAAAAAATACGAGCCTAAACTGTTATTCTAAAGCCGTGTTCAAACGGCATGCGCTATGTCCTTGATATGTCATATAAATTTCGTTTCAAAATTATCCAAAACTATTACACAAAGTCAATTTTGAGTTTAACATTTGGGGGTGATGATATAGATCGACATTATCGCAAGCTCCTAAACTCAAAATTAACTTTATTCGCAAGGCGTAAGGATCATTTTAGAATACATTTTAGATGACATATCGCACGCCTTTCTACCTACTATATCCGTCATATAACGGTCACTGTTTTAAGGAAACCAAAGCGAAACCAATTAATCTTCTTACAACAAAACTGCATTGGAATTGTAATAAATTCTATTCCATCTCATCTCGTAACAACCAAGTACTTCAATTAATTAATTATAAAATACAACCATTTCAATTTGACCTTCATCCATAAAATTTGCTAGTGTCCGCGTGCAACATTGTTGATAGACTATTATTCTTACAAGCTTCAGAGTAAAGGTAAGCTACAATAAAAAAAATCTTTAATTGGATATGTTTAATTTAGGATACTGAAAAAAAATATGGATCCCTAAAAATGGTACGGTATTGCCGAAAACTTCGTTGGTACTGCGTGTTGAAATTGGGCAGAAGCAATGAGACATATTTTTTTATATTATGTAACATTTTTTTTAACAATGTCTTAGAGTCTACTTAGGATTTTCATTTTTATTGTAGTCAATTCTGTCTGGATTCTGGGACCACATTATCGGAATTCTACAAAAATTCGAGACTAAAGATTATCATAATCATTAGATATTAGTTAAAACATCCTAAAGATGCGATTTTCAAAGATTGTATCGTGCCCCGACGATCATCGACTTTTACCAGACTTACGACTTCGCGAGAACTCAATTCAGGACGAACTACTATTAAAATCTTATTTAACTTAAAACGTCAAATATATATGCCTGATAAAACGATTTAGTAGCGAGTTGCCTACTATCGGCCTTAGTTTATTTTATAATTTTTACTTGCAGTGTATAGCATAATGACAATATCGTTTTATCTTGTTGTACAAATACATCGGCACGTGGTTGGTAGATAGACCACTTATGACTTGGCACTTGTATCATTGACACCGTCACTTTATTAAAGATCGCCGTATCGCCATTTACATTTCAAGGCAAAATACACTCTAAATGTTGCTTTATAAGAGCTTATTTTGAAGGTTGGAGATTTCTGTGTTGCCTTGAGTGTAGTAACGGAAATGGATATAGTTTGATAGTGACATTATTCGATTTAATATGCATCGAATGCGCAACAATGTACTGCACTTGTTGCTATTCAGGGCCTTTAGCATGAGTTTTGACGTTATTGAATCGCTTGCGAAGCCGTCGCTATATCAAATACTAGCAACGTTGTAATTTCGTACCCTTGGGATCTTTATTTTTAACCCAGTGTTACGTGTGTACGGAAGTCTCAGAGCGTTTGCCCCACTCGCACTTGATCGTCTGTATTTAAAAATGAATTTTAAATTAGTGGAATAATTTTTAGAATCGGTTCAGTAGTTAGAAAAAACTTTTTGATAGACAGTAGCTGACCCGCCGTGTTTTGTAAAAAGCTTCATCTACACATGTTTGTTTTGTCTGTTTTTACACTACTTCATGCTTCACATGCAACAGTCTCGCGTGAACCTGTAATTTTGGAAACCGGTGCTATAAACGCTTCCTTATTTTGATAATATTGCGTTATGTTTATTTCGGGGTTTCAATATGGCGCTTGTGGAATGCAATTTCTTGATTTTATATGGACGACTTCGGTGACGACGTGACGGGAGCGTCCGGCTCAGATGAATGAGGTGTGGGTTCGATCCCCGCGGCGGATGGTCTACAAAAAGTACCGGTGTTAAGTGTTATGGTACCATGGTTGTCTTATTTTCTGCACCCAAGGCACAGGGAATCCTAGGGGAAGGACTATATGTATCATGACTTTTATCTCCAAGAATGGTAGACATCTTCTCAGATCTTCAGACGATCAGATCCTTGAAGATACCTAAGGGGGTTGTTAGGCGTGTCCGAATATTTGGCATAGGCCCACATTTTGCAGTAGTTAGTATTCCATACCCTTTGTTCAGTGTTGATTCTGGACTGGACAGATTCGTAATTCGGCAGATTCGCTTCTCGACAGATTCATGTGGCAGGTTGTACGCCCATGGCCGCAGTTTTAGATGAAGGGTAGGTATTAATTATTTAAAAAACAAAAAGCTTTTATATAAGTTTAAGATTGTGTGTGTTGCTGCAAATAAATATAAATATTTTTTTTTAAGTGCTTGATTCCTCCTTGAAAAACCGAGTACCGCTTGGTATTCGTCTGGGTAGGAAATATTCGCTTCTAAATGGACTGGCCTTTTCCTTGACAGTACACATCTTGAGACCTAAATCAGTCGCATTAGGTACCATCAAACTCGTGATGAAGCCGTTTGGCTCCTTCTACTCATAAAGTTATGTATTATATTAGGTCAGTTCTTCCGCAGTCAACAATGTTGCTTTAATTTCAATTCCTATCGATGTTCGAATAAAGATTTGTTTAAGTGTTTTAACTAATTTTAGACTAGGTACTGGTGCGCCGAACTGAGATCTCGCGAGGTCCGTTTGGTGCTTCGATAAAAATAAATTAAATAAAAAAGATTTTTTTAGTTGTTTAGACAGTCAGTTTATTTTATTAGTCCTTAGTTTCGCAAAAAATACAGTTGCGACACATTTTAAAACGATACAAAACAACAAATAGAATTAGGAAAAACAAATAACAGAAAAGTAAAACATAATACAGAACTTTGACTTAAAACCAACTGAGCTGAGGATAATCTGATAGACAGTGAATCAGAGGACATATTATTATTTAAATGTAGTAACTAACGTAGGGTAAGAGGAATAGTAGGTATTAACACAGATGATCCAATTTGTTGATTGAAATAAATGAATATAAATAAAATAATCAATGGAGGAAGTATTTTTCTTCACCGATCACCCTCATCTTATTCGCATCTATTTAGGTTTGGTAAGGATTAGCTTCTACCTGCGACTTCACTCGCGTGGTACCCGGATAGAATACCAATAGATAGATTTTTGGAGGAGGTAGGGCACAGCGAGATTTTCTCGTTCTGAATTGGAGCAGCCCGCCTAGAGAGGTACCTCCGCCTTACAGAAGATCGCAGACAAATAACATTATTTGTTTCAAATAATGTTGCGTTCCTGCGGTGAGTAAGGTTGCCAGAGCTCTTTAGGTTCGGGGTCGGCAACGCGTGCGTTATGCTTCTGGTATTGCAAGCGCTCATAGGCTACGGTAACCGCTTACCATCAGGTGGGCCGTAAGCTTGATTGCCACCACAGTTGTATAAAAGAAAAAAATAGAAGGTAGTCTATGTCACTCTCCGGTTCTTCAAGTACATCCATGCAAATCACGTTGATCCGTTGCGTTGTTCTGTTGCTGCGTGAAAGAAGTACAAACAAAAACATTTTTATTCATCGCATCTTTGATTCCCATTGTGTAACTGTCTAAAGACAATGACTTGACAAGCTGAACGACATGAAGTCTGGAGACGCGATGTGCGGGTTCGATTCTGAAAATATTTGTTGCGGATTTGGTTGAGTAGGTAATTTATAGTGTATTGTGGTACAAAGTGGTTTATAATATGTTGCTATTCCGAAAGAGGATTATTGTACACTTTTTGGCAATAAAGTTTGTTCTATTATTTTGTAAATTCATAATTTTTCAATGAAAAAACTTAATGCAAAAATCTGTTCTTTCGGGGTAAAATCAGTTGAAATTCATCTGTTTTCATATTGATTTCAAACATATCGTACGTTTAATAATTACCTACGATGATAAGAAGACCGAAAACGGCTGTTAAGAAAAAGTTAGTAAAAACTTTTATATTTTCTTTTCTTTTGTTGATAGAATAAGCCCCTTCCGGGATTGTTGGTAGGTATACATTTATGAATCACCTTGCATATCCTAACTTCGAGTGAGAGAGACTTTACCTTCGAGATACATAATGAATTAAAAAAAATGCCATAGCAAGTTACAACGAAATCTTTACGACTATCAGTATACACAGTGTTTTTAGTATGGGACGTTTTTACACCTGCGCTCAATTCGCACTTCGGTCGGGCCCGTATTCTGATATTGTTCTCAGTCAGGCCAGTGACCAGTGACTGAACATCAAGGGAGTTCCGAGTCCGTAATGTTCGTGAGTAAGTCACTTGTCACCGGTGAGTGGTGAATATTGAAGCTTACCGTTTTTGTATGTTGTCACGTCAGGCGCTCCTATATAAACCGGCAAGCTATTCACTTTTCACCATTCAATGGCGATAGTAACTCACGAACCGTATGGACTCGGGCCTCCCTTAATGTTCAGTCACTGGCCTTTCAATAACACCCAACAGGTACATAGGTACGTTCATGGTCCTGACCCCACACTAGGATTCCCTGTGTCGTGGATGGTACCAAAATTGAAGGCAGTTTTTCGTCAGATAACCGCCGACTCACTGAACTGCCACGCGAAGGCCTTGTGTCCTGCGCGCATTAGCAACATTTTCGCCTGGCAGCAAAAGCTTAAACGCCTGTGGTTCTATTGTGTAAGCGAAATGGCAATGACGTTCGTCACTATAAGGACTATTTTCCAATCTTAGCAATAGCCAATCTTGTGCACGAAACTGGCCTCTAAGAGGCGCACTTTATTCCTTTCACTACACTAATTCTTTCATCGACGGTCATAGGCCCTTTTCAGGGCCACCATACCTGATCACTGACCTAATACAGAATGACCAAGAAAGAATCATTGACACGATAAGAAGAACAATAGCCAATCGTTTCAAAATTGGCAAGGCATGACTTCTCGACCTTATGTTCTACCTGTTCATGTTTGAAACTATTCGCACGTCGCTTGCTTGCTTATTGGTCACTGATTCTTTCTGGGTCACAGGTATTAAGGTCATTGACCAGATTGAGGTATGGTGTCCCTGAAACGGGCCTATGACCGTCGGTGAATCGGTGTAATGAAAGGATTAAAGTGCGCCTCTTAGACACTCCTTTCGTATACAAGATTCCAACGTCGGTCGCTACTTAAGGTTGATGAAAGGATCTTTGAAATTGCGAACTTCGTTATCATTCCGCTTACGCAATAGAGCTGGGGTGCAATTGTGTATGCGTAATGGTAATGAAGTTCGTAACTTTGAGCACGATTCTATCAATTTTAGCGACATCTGAAGATTTTCAAACATGAAAAGGAAGAAACTAAGATATTTAAGTTATCCCTTGTCAAGTTTGGAACGTTTAGAATGTTGCTAAGATTGTTAAAATCACCCTCAAATTTACGAACTTCATTGCCATTAAGCATACACAACAGGCATGCTGCTAATAAAGCTTTACCTTTCAGCCCACTGGGTGATCCACCAATGGCGGATCTACGAGCGGTCATTGTGCTCGCTTCTGGAGCTGCAAGCGCGCAAGGGGTCGACGTACTCAATGTGCTGCTCGCCGCGGTTCGTGCTGGCGCCGGAGTACCCGCACCTGCTGCCGTTGCCGCTGACGATGCAGCGCCCGTCACCGCCGCCCGCGCACCTCTAGCGAAGCGACGCGCCGCGACAGGTAAAACCAATTTTTTTTTTTTTTTTTTTTATACAACAGAGGTGGCAAACAAGCTTACGGCCCACCTGATGGTAAGCGGTTACCGTAGCCTATGAGCGCTTGCAATACCAGAGGCATCACGCACGCATTGCCGACCCCGAACCCCCTTCCCCCCTAAAGAGCTCTGGCAACCCTACTCACCACAGGAACACAACACTATTTGAAACAAATAATGTTATTTGGCTGCGATCTTCTGTAAGGCGGAGGTACCTCCCCATGCGGGCTGCTCCAATTCAGAACGAGAAAATCTCGCTGTGCCCTACCTCCTCTCTAAATCTACAATAATCATAAATATTCCGGACATATCACACGCGGTCATCATCATCATCATCATTTCAGCCGTTCGATGTCCACTGCTGAACATGGCCTCCCCCACAGACAGAGCATTTCCTTATCATGTGGGGGGATTCGCCCATACTCACCACGCTGGGCATGCGGGTTGGCGAGCGCAGTTAGAGCTATCGTTGTTAAAATGAGGGACGCTGCTGCCCATCCCCTAGCTTTTTTCCCTTAGTCGCCTCTTACGACATCCGCGGATAGAGATATGGAGGGGCCTATTCTTTAGCCGGGGCCACCACGGCCTACTACGGCGACACACGCGGTCAACTGATCCCAAACTAGGCCTAGCCTGTACTATGGGTACCAGAGACTGATATACATAATAGATTAATATTTAACACCCAGACACAGAACAAACATCTGTGTTCATCACACAAATGTTTGTCCAGAGCGGGAATCGAAAATACAACTCCCCTTTAAAGATTAAGCTACAGTTACACATGCTCATTACTAGGACGAAAGCATGCTCTTATTGAGCAAATGCTCATTTCGAGTTTGCTCAAAAATCGACGGGATGCATGCTACCTGCAGCGCGGGTGGAGGGGGGCGTGCTTTTAGCACGCGAAACTAGCATGTAGCGCGTCATACTTGAAACTAGCATGCCTATTGCTAGCAAATGTAAACTGCTCATAAGCATGCTCATATTGAGCATACCTACTCAATAGCACGCTTTTTAGCATGCTATTTTAGAGCATGTGTAGCATTAGGTTAGCTTTTTACATACCTTTCTTTCTTATTTATGTTATCTGTTTTTTCTTGTGTACGATTAAGAATAAGGAAGGTATATAGGTGAAGGTGCAACACGCAGAAGTTAACTAGGCACCTCGCTGTAATGTTTTGTCTCATTCTCACTCGCGAGAGCGGTAGGCGGTGGGGTATGATGGGAGCGGGAAGCACATTCCACGCAGGTGCCAAGTTGATATCTACGTGTTGTACATAGCGACGTTTTCCTTCAAGTTCCGGATGGAAGGGACAGATACGCCTTGGCAGAACCGCATCATAGCTGAAATCTTTTTTTTGTCTGTAGTTAGCGTATATAATGTATCAGTACCAGGTTTTTATAAGTGGAATGCCCTTATTGTTTGTAATTTTTATTGTTGTGAATAATTAATGTGCTCACTTTTTCAACTCCACCGCATTAGACAACTGGCCATCAACGCGTTATGGATAAACGAAAGCGCTAAGAAGGAATAGCCTAAACAAAAAATAGTCAAAGGGTTCGATATACTTTTAACTCATTTAACTCACCTTTACATGGCACATAAAATCTATATTATTTTGTTAGTTGTTTTATCAATAATGTGTTGTTATGTGTTTATTATGTTTTGGTGTTGTTGAAGTCTCCAAATCCAGAAACACACATGGTAAAATAACTATTAGTCACTTGCAAATAGTTATAAAACCAGTTGTGTATGGTTAAATGACGGTAATGCTTTCGATACTAAAATGTGGTGGGGCCACACCATCCAATCGCGCAACTGTTAATAAAGTAAACTAATAGTGTGGGTGGGGTCAGCTAATATTGATGGCGTAGGTAAGGCCTAATACAAAGTGTTTCGAACCTTGTATTCCATTCTATCCGCAAAATGAAAGAATATTAGAGAAAAATATATATTTTTATGATTATATGAGGTACCGAACTTTTTCTAATCAAACGTTTTTGGTATTTTTACCATAATTAAAAATAATAAATAATTAATCGTACTAGAAGTTCTACGTCAAGATTGCTACATAAAATAGTTGAGTTTGAACTGATTTGACCCCAAAAGACCCCAAACAAATTTTCGCCTGAACGTTCCTACGGTTCCTTCCTATAGACAGTTGTCTACATCATCTTAAAAAAATCTAATTTAATTTGAATTTCGAAAACCTATTTATTTAAATTAAAACCATCAAACGCCTAGCAAAGCTTCCTACCTCATACGCTCGCTTCACTTGCATACCGGGTGATAAAACCACCGGTGCAATATACACCTATCTCGCGTTTTCATGCTCGTAAACTTACGCCAGAAAGGGAGGGAGCGCTTTTATAGCACCCCGCCGCTTTTCGCAACAAAAACTTTTATTACTGGCCACTCGTAAATTATACGAAGTCTTACCCGGCGGCGGGAAATTAAAATAAATTTCCTTATTACGTTCTTTTTTTGAATATCTTTTTCGTGTTGAGGTAGTGCAGGATAGGTCAAGTACAGAGTCCTTTGCGTGATAGAAATCCCGCGGCAATTAGCGGAACTAAAAAGATGGTATGGCAAAATTCAGTTACACGAAGACTACATCGCCTTATTAAAGGACTGCCTTTTACATGAAGGCAGATAATTATTATGTAGGCATTGTAGACAAATTCGCACCTTAATTATAATGTAGGTAGAAGGAAATCTAACTAGGCGAAAGCTATTTAATTATAACACAGGTAATGAATTACACTATGGTTCTTCAGTCCATTAAATATTGATTACCTAACTATGTATTTAAAATTAAATGTATTTAGTATTTAAAAGATAACTACCTATATTGATCACACTAAGTATAATTACATTTTAAAAAGAATAGAAAATGCCATGAATTATTCATCTAACGACCTAGCACAACCAGAAACCCATTTTAAAATGGAACACGGTACGAGACGACGAAACGATCGTTAAACCCTTTAGGGACGTTCTCTCTTCCAAACTTATGTTATCGATAAATCCAATACTACTCGATTAAGTGCGATTAAGTTTCCCGTATATAAACCATTCCCTAATATTATTGTTACCCTATTGTTGACTCATGAATAAATACGCAAAATCAGGTAGCTTGAAATGCGTACAATGTACTAAGATAATTATGTTAGGTACCTATTTGTCCCTGATTTGCATCAGATTTGTAACAATTTGTAAGCACGAATCACACGAAGGAGATATCAAGTGTCGTAGGCATCATTGTTGCACTATTTACGTCGGAAATTCTTGTTTTTACAATATTTAATTAAATGTAAATGTCGCCTGCACTAAGATGTACCATAATCTAATTTTTAAAATGATGCCACAGTTTTAAATATTTACCACAGTATTATATGTAATTGCATAAACTCAAAAATGATGTACCTAGTCGTCAACTTCTGCTATTTTCAACTTAACTGTGTACCTACCATCTTCATGTGTATTGTGGAATTAAAAATTATGAAATGTATACAGCTTAGTGCATGCGACTGTACAAAATAATGCAAGAACTATTTTATTGAACATACCATCTCTACAATTGTGCCATTCATTTCTTTTTGCTCAGGAAAAAATACTAACCTTAATATTATTGATTGCTTGAATTTAATAGTTTGTAAATGCAGCTGTTCGAACAGAGCATTTTATAACTTTCCGCACCTGTGACGCATTACTGAACGAAACATCGATAAAAAAGAAGTGGACAAATTACGTCACTTTTCGTTTGACGCGTCGTCGTCGTCTGCGGATCGTAAAACTTTTCGCGCGTAAACGTCACCGTTGACATTGGCGAGCAGATGCAGCGCTGCAGCGATCCTTTGTGCCTCCACAATCTAGTAACAGTATTGATTAACAGCGCATTTACAGCTTATTGGTACGGTCTGAAAATATTAATGCGCGTTTTGACTGGGGTCGACGAACTATGAATTCCTAAGAATCTGTGGTATGTATACAAGATGATTCATAATAATATATGCTACCTAGAAAAGGGCTTATTCTCACCCAATTGTCACTAAGTTACACGGACTGATTACAATCAGTCTTTCGTCTTGAGGTCTTGATCACTCTGGACAGGCTCTGGGTATCTGCGACGAGAAGATATGATGTTTCTCAAACGCTGCTTACCGCATTGAATTCGTCGACCTCTTTGAAGAAGTAGGACCCACCAAGTTGAATCGTCCGACCCAAATATACATAGTGGTCTTCATCTTGAAGCCCTAAAACTGTTTTCGTTTAAACGTGTCAAATATTATATTCCATACATTATCTGATTTCTCGATGTTCTTGAGTGCCAGCTCTATAAAATCTAGCCAGACATTCATCCGCCGCGCCCGTCTTCGCTCGTAAAACATACCTAAATAAGCTATAAAATATTGTCTGTATTTAAATTTATCTATAGTACGTCCAGGTTAAATAGAAGACTTTGGCATAGGCTTATTCTGTGTGGATATATCTAAGATTGTAGTGTTTTATTCTGTAAAAGTGCGTAGAGTTTACCTACTCCGGCTACTGAAATTGCTCCGTTCAGTGCAGTGATCTTTAGGACATTTTGATTGATCTGTTCACAAGATCTAGGGGAATTAAGTCTGATAGACTGATGTGTTGGTATGTTAGGCCGCCTGAAGGCCACATAGTCGGCTTTGTGGCCTTCAGGCTGGACCGATATTTAACCATTCGCTCCGAAGCACGAAAGCGCTCAACTGCGATCACCCATTTGGTGACTGAAGCACTAAGCTTATCTTTAAATAAGGGTTCCGGTTTTCCAAATGAGGTAAGGAACCCTAAAAACGAATAGGCAAGCTACGATTAATATTTTTCTTTTGACCCTCACCTAGTTCGATCGGCTACACTATAGCTCTACATTCCATTTTGTGAAAATGGCTCATAGAAAATGATAGGCACCAAGCCGTGTTTGTTGCCAGATTCTTGTACGCTTGGTCGCGAAGAACAGGCGTAGCTTCACCTAGTTTCAAGGACGTTTCAAAGTGATCCTAGTGGATTTTATTGAAATAAATTCCTTTTGATTGTAATTTTATTGCCCGCGTAGGAGCATCTTCACTTTGGAACAGATTTTGCGACCCGTTATTAGTTAGTAATGTTTATTTGTAAACTTACTGTAGATCACTTGCTGCAGTATCTCATTACAAACATTTTATTACTTACTTGGACTCATTTTACGACTTTCGGTGCCACTGCCACAGGAAAATTATTAATACTACTACCTATCTACCACTACCACCTCCATGAGTTTTGCAACTTAAGTGATTAAATAAGTTGATAAATTATAGGTATGCTATCCCGAAATGGGCTTATTCTGCACCCAATTGGCAATAAAGTTTGTTCTCATTTTCGAAAATTCGTCAATTTTCATTCTTCATTTTCTTCCTGTCGTGTCACTGATTCTTTCTTGGTCATCCTGAATTAGGTCAATGGCCAGGTTGAGGTATGGTGGCCCGGAAAAGGGCCTAGACCTTAGGTGCAAGCATCAGTGAAGTGAAAGGATTAGAATGCGCCTTTAAGAGGCTCCTTTCATGTACATGTCACATGTCTTCGATTTTTTTAAGGGTCTAGGACATGCCGGTTTCCTCACGATGTTTACATTCACCGTTTGAGAGTCTATTATAGCGCAAAAAAAATCCGAATGGAAAATCCATTGGTGCTACCGGGATTCAAACCCACGACCTGTGGATGAAGGCTCTACCACCACTCCACCAGTGCTCTTGTCTCACGGTGACATGTGAGTATTTCACGAACATGACAGACTCGGGCTTCTGGTAAAGTGCAACACAGATTTGGCGTACCTCATTTAAGTGCCCACTAAAGCTCAGAATTAGCATCGCGACATCCTTTGACACGTCGCCGGTATCTCCCGCTTTGTTCTTAGTAAATGGTCGGACATCAAAATATGCTTTGTCTGTGATCAAGTTTTAGTAATAAATGTGCTTTAGTTTATTGCTGTTTGTGGGTGGTAAATCTTTGCTGCCGTCTTTATGTCACGATGAACGTTACCTCACTAATAATTCTGATGTTCGTAATTTAAATACGTTTTTTCAGCCTCTTAATTTTATAGGCAGAAAAACGTCTACTAACGAAAGCAAATTTTGAATTTGACATTTGAGGGCGTACCTATAATATAGCAAACCCCTAAAAGTCAAACTCAAAATTAACTTTATTCAGTAGAGATTTGATAAGGATCATTTATTTATACATAGGTACACATACATAGCGTCAAAAGTTTTTGTTCTTCGCCCTTTTGGGCAAGCTATAGTAGGTAGGTACCTACCCTAGACAAAGTTTATTTGTAACATCCTCCGTTTAAGAAGCTTAATCTTAAAAGCAGACTTTTAGTGCATTTCGTTTAAACGTTCACTCTAAATTTTTTGCTCAAGTCTGGAAAAACACACTTTACTTTTAAATCCATTTAATTTCGACCAGAAAAAGCGCTAGGTTTTTTTATCTAGGAGGAAGTACTTAATTCAGGTCGTAACAGTTAATTTCCTATACAAGTTTTCAGGAACGGTAAAGTCTAGACGTAAAACCCGCAGGTACTGATCTCTCGATTCTCGAAAATCCTGGCAATAAGCAGTTTATGACCGCTAAACGTGGAAACTACTCCCCTACATAGATAGCTTTTGATTAAACTATTTCAAGGAACTGTTTCTTAGATGACAACAGCTAGGTCACTGCACTGATCCTTTAGACCCACAGAACAAAATCACGAAAACAATTCTGCCAGAGTTGGATTTTGTTTTATGTTTAGTCATAATAACATTATTTGTTTCAAATAGTGTTGTGTTCCTGCGGTGAGTAAGGTTGCCAGAGCTCTTTAGGGGGGAAGGGGGTTCGGGGTCGGCAACGCGTGCGTGATGCCTCTGGTATTGCAAGCGCTCATAGGCTACGGTAACCGCTTACCATCGGGTGGGCCGTAAGCTTGTTTGCCACCTCTGTTGTATAAAAAAAAAAAGTCGGAACTTCTCGTACCTACGTTTAATAATGATGATAAAAGGACCAAAAACAGCTAATTTGAAATAGCTGCGGAAAAAAAACATGAAAAAAATATGAAATTTTTGTTTTTTTTTTACTTATTTGCTTTCATGTTATAAGTAACCTTGTAGATATAATGTGCGCTCCCATTTAGTAAAGTTTCAAATATTTCCAAGTTCAGTTAAGATTCGTTATTTATTGTGACCAAATTAGTTACGCTAATTCACGCGGGCTCTCTTTCATAAGAAATTAAGAAATACTATTTTCATCTTCCTATCTCCAAAGTCAAAAATCTTAAAACAAAACTTGAGCACATTCAAATCCAACTAATAATATAAATGCGAAAGTTTGTGAGGATGTTTGGATGTTCGTTGTTCAACCACGGCGTAACGGCTCAACCGATTTCGTTGAAACTTGGAATATGTTGAGTTTATTTTATTTTATTTTAGACATTTTTGGAAAACTAACAGCTAGGTGGACACATTAGATAATTAATTAAACAAACCATGCATTAGTGATACTACATGTGCACTGATGGCCAATTATAAGTTTCCGCAGATAGCAGGGTATATAAAGTAACGATAGACGACAGAAAGCAATACACACACACACAAAAGTTAATCAGTACCATTAACAAAGAAGTTGTCATTGAGTAAGCGTTTAAGCTTACTCGTTGTAGTTTTGAATAGGTCGACATCAATGTTAGCTTTAGCCAAGGAGTTCTTTACCTAGATAAAATAGCATATGAGAAAAAATAGCATATACGCTATATATGCTATTTTTATGTAATACTACGCGAGTGAAGCCGCGAGCGAGAGCTAGTATAATACTATAAACAGCTTTTTAAGGCGCGAGAATGAGGCCGTACTCCTCTCAAAGATCTTTTAAGTTGTTAGCTCCATACAGTAACTTTATAGCTCTCCCTAAGAATCACAATTCTCACGTACCTTTCCACAATAGTTATGAAACATAAAATCTTGATCCTTTCAGACGCAGCTGTCATGTAACATCCATCACCTTTCAAAGAAACAGTGTTGTTTTATGGTTTCTCGCCTAATTCATTTATACTTAAATCCTGGTTTAATGTTTACATTTTATATATTTTTAACGCGTGTCAAGTGTGAGTTCGGTGCGGCGGTGGCCACTGTCACTCTAATTGGAAGTTAAATGTAAAATCAGCTTTATTACATTCTATTTAGATTCGGTATGCCTTGAATGCGGGTCTACGGGTCTACAAGTTGGTTTAGTAACGTCAGTCTATCGATGTGTGTCCCAAGCACGAATAATGTACGATAGCGTTACGCTTACTATACGATAAAAATCTAAGAATACTTAAAATCTTAGGGAATATAGCTAGGGGATGGGCGTCCCTTATTAACAACAATAGCTTTATCTGCGCTGCCAACCCGCATGCCCAGCGTGGTGAGTATGGGCAAATCCCCAAAAATGATTATTTCTGTAAATCTATGGGGAAGGCCTGTGTTCAGCATTGGACGCCCTACGGCTGAAATGATGATGATAGTGATTCTTGCCCAGCGTGGTGAGGATGGGCAAATCCCCCCAAATGATTGTTTCGGTAAAACTATGGGGAAGGCCTGTGTTCAGCAGTGGATGCCCTACGGCTGAAATGATGATGATAGTGATTCTTGCCCAGCGTGGTGATGATGGGCAAATCCCCCAAATGATTGTTTCGGTAAAACTATGGGGGAGGCCTGTGTTCAGCATTGGACGCCCTACGGCTGACATGATGATGATAGTGATTCTTGCCCAGCGTGGTGATGATGGGCAAATCCCCCCAAATGATTGTTTCGGTAAAACTATGGGGGAGGCCTGTGTTCAGCATTGGACGCCCTACGGCTGAAATGATGATCATAGTGATTCTTGCCCAGCGTGGTGATGATGGGCAAATCCCCCAAATGATTGTTTCGGTAAAACTATGGGGGAGGCCTGTGTTCAGCATTGGACGCCCTACGGCTGAAATGATGATGATAGTGATTCTTGCCCAGCGTGGTGAGGATGGGCAAATCCCCCAAATGATTGTTTCTGTAAAACTATGGGGGAGGCCTGTGTTCAGCATTGGACGCCCTACGGCTGAAATGATGATGATAGTGATTCTTGCCCAGCGTGGTGAGGATGGGCAAATCCCCCAAATGATTGTTTCTGTAAAACTATGGGGGAGGCCTGTGTTTAGCATTGGACGCCCTACGGCTGAAATGATGATGATAGAGATTCTTGCCCAGCGTGGTGAGGATGGGCAAATCCCCCAAATGATTGTTTCTGTAAAACTATGGGGGAGGCCTGTGTTCAGCATTGGACGCCCTACGGCTGAAATGATGATGATAGTGATTCTTGCCCAGCGTGGTGAGGATGGGCAAATCCCCCAAATGATTGTTTCTGTAAAACTATGGGGGAGGCCTGTGTTTAGCATTGGACGCCCTACGGCTGAAATGATGATGATAGTGATTCTTGCCCAGCGTGGTGATGATGGGCAAATCCCCCAAATGATTGTTTCGGTAAAACTATGGGGGAGGCCTGTGTTCAGCATTGGACGCCCTACGGCTGAAATGATGATGATAGTGATTCTTGCCCAGCGTGGTGAGGATGGGCAAATCCCCCAAATGATTGTTTCTGTAAAACTACAGGGGAGGCCTGTGTTCGGCAGTGGACGCCCTACGGCTGAAATGATGATGATAGTGATTCTTGCCCAGCGTGGTGAGGATGGGCAAATCCCCCAAATGATTGTTTCTGTAAAACTATGGGGGAGGCCTGTGTTTAGCATTGGACGCCCTACGGCTTGAATGATGATGATGATGATTCTCATAAGGCCTTCATATGAAATCTACTCCAAGTTATTATTTATACTGTGGCAGCGACTTGAAAAGATACGCTTGTTATATTTTGTATTAAAACGCGATAAAACACTTACAATAGCGTACAATGTGTGTCATTCATAAACGGTAAGATCTAAAGTGGCTTTACGCCCGTTCATAATCTTGAGGACTGAGTGACTTAACTGGTTTTACGATACAATACAAGGTCATGGTTTTATCATCAGGCGGAAGAAGTCAATTGATGGATAGACTATAGAATACCATCATCATAATCAGCCTGTAGAAGTCCACTGCTGGACATAGGCCTCCCTAAAAGAGTTCCACGACGAACGGTCTAGAGCCTTTTTACATCCACCGACTTCCTTCAACCTTCACAATGTCGTCGGTCCATCGAGTGGGCCTTCCAAGGCCACTTCGTCGTCCGGTTTGTGGTCGCCATTCGAGAACTTTTACTCCTCAACGGTTGTTGGTTCTGCGAGCTGAAGTGGCAGTGGGCAAGCCATATAGCTTTCAGAACCGATAACAGTTGGGGAATAAAGGTTCTTGAATGTCGACCACACACCGGACGACGCTGTGTTGGAAGGCCCCCCACTTGATCGACCATCGACATTATTAAAGTTGCTGAAAGTCGGTGCATCAAAGAGGTCCAAAGAGTTCGTTTGGAACTCTTTGAAGGAGGCCTATGTTTAGCAATAGTCTTCTACAGGCTGATGATGATGATGATTATTAGACAAAATGTTGTCTAGGATGCTCATACTAGCCCTGCAGGTTGAGGAATGGGCGTTTTGCGTTTCAGTCATCCAGTTAAGCGAAGATTCTACCTCCAACCAAAATCGTTGGACCAGTCGCCCGCTACCGCGCGACATAGGTCATCAAACATTGAAAACATTAACCTCATTTTGGACAGTCGGTTAAATAGTATCATCAGAACAGTCTATTCTTTGTTAATTTATTCAAAAGTCACAAAACCACTCAATAAAAATCTCAAGCGGCCCTATTCACAAAGCACACGTAATTAAGTCGCTAACTCGTTGTCGTGTTATGATTTACGATTGGGGGACAATCTTGTCGCACCCGAACCGTATTTCACTCTCGTCCGGTCGTAAAAATCCGTCAAAAGCTACAAGATGTTACAAAGATTTTTTATTCTTTAATTTTGCGTTTTGACACGCACTGCGGGTGGGCTGTCAACGCACTGTATTGATAATCGGAGAATCATAAATGACCTTATTAAGTTGAGGCATAGTTAAGATAAACTTTGAAAATCGCATCTTTAGCATGTTCAAATTTATATACAATCTTACCAGAACTACGAAGTCATCGAAACTATACTAAATGAGAGCTCACGTTACATCTAAGTTACTTTTTTCGTTGTATCTCAAAAACCAAAACCATATTGCATGGAGTAAAAATAAAAATGTATGAACAAAGCTCTTTCATACGACATCCCACTTCACGTATTTGTATCACTTTATTTATACCTCCTTTTATTTATTTTTAGAGAGATTTAACTCATATTCTTACCAGCAAATTTTGATAGTTTAAAGTGTTAACCTACTAAATTCCATGCAGATTGGATTTACCAAGATTTGTGAGTTTAGTCCGTGATCTATTGATATGAACTATTGAAATTATGCCAAAATATCAGGAAACAATATTATTCATATTTATAAACATAATTTATTAGTCCTCCATAAATTCGGCAGAAGAACTCATTTAATTTGTAAACTTCAGTTACTGAGCCCGTGATTACGAAAATTACACTTCATTGCTTTAGCTTTGGTTTTCTTAGAAACGGCTACCGTGACATGAGGGCCGTATTATAATGGTATCATCATTCATTCATCATTCCAGCCGTTTAAAGTCCACTGTTGAACATCGACCTCCCCCACAGATTTCCAGAGTGACTTCCTATCATTTGCTCATACTCACCACGCTGGGCACGCGGATTGGCGAGCGCAGTTAGAGCTATCTTTGTGAAAATAGGGCACGCTGCTGCCTATACCTAGCCCCTACCTAAAAAGCTAGTTTTTTCCTTTAGTCGCCTCTTACGACATCCACGGATAGGAGATATGGAGGGGCCTATTCTATAGCCGGGGCCACCACGGCCATAGTGGTATAAAAAAGGTGATTAATAAGATGAAAACAGACTTAGGTATTCAATCTTATTAAAAAGAAAGATTAGCAAAAAAAATCATATGCTATTTCTTTTTTTTTTACTTTATTTACTTACCCATTTCTATCACAAGTTCATAAAACGACTAACTTTAATAAGAGGACAGGACAACGTCTGTTTAGTTTTGAAAAAAAATTAAATTGACATATTATCTTGCACTGCTTACGTCAACAGTGTTTACGTCAAGGAAACAATTGATGTCTGCCGCTTTTGTACTTTAAGTACATAAAAACGTAAAGACGGCACCGCTTTTTATGAAATCAGATTATTTGTTTTATTTTGGAGATAATTTTATGGCTTTATAAAGCACGTCCAAATAAGGGCATTATTTATTTCTCGTGGTTTTAAGTGCGTGATCATTATTACTTTGAGAATATGGGTCAATGTTTTCGCCCATAATTGATTGAAAATTATATGTAATTTGAAAGGGAAGTGTCTCTACCAGGATGTCCTCGTCCTTTTCAATCGTGAAATAAATTGGTCAAGAGCATGTAGGACTACGCACAGTGAGCTGACAAAGTCAGTCATCATTTCAGCCGTTCGACGTCCACTGCTGAACATGGCCTCCCCCACAGACAGAGCAAATTCCTTATCATGTGGGGGGATTTGCCCATACTCACCACGCTGGGCATGCGGGTTGGCGAGCGCAGTTAGAGCTATCGTTGTTAAAATGAGGGACGCTGCTGCCCATCCCCTAGCTTTTTTCCCTTAGTCGCCTCTTACGACATCCGCGGATAGGTAGGTATGGAGGGGTCTATTCTTTAGCCGGGGCCACAACGTAAATACCTTAATTAGAAAAAAAATATAGGCTCACGACTTTTATCCCCTGGCATGGTAGACAACCCAGTAGAACGACTGACAAAATCAGACGGATATAGCGAAACTATAAGGATCTTGAGCATCCTGATCAGGTTGAGGTAGGGTTCGTAAAATAACCAGTGTGTGTAATAGTACGAATGGTCTGGGATCAAAACGGCTCTGACTATGGAAGGACGACGACGCGACGACGACGCCGACTTAGGGAATCTATAAGGGTTCTTTGTAGGACTTCTGAACCCTAAAAATACTAATCTTGAAGCTCCATTGCACTTTATTCGTTTGAGCACAAAGCCCTTCAAACCCTTCAACTGTATGTAAACAAAAATATTCATAACTTAGTATTATTACCTTGATACTTGAAACATGTTGATTTAAAGCCCCGGATACACTAGGGGACATTTCCCGCAATATTTCCCGCAACATTTTACGTTATGACGTGGGGCATTTTGGTCCCTCACTGAGTAGTGTGGCCTGTAAAATGTAAAAAGTTCCGCAACATTGCCCCCGAGACATTTAACGTAGAACTTGAGCGACATGTTGCGCAACATGTCTCAACATGCTCCATTGGGCCCAAGTGTATCGAGGCTTAAAAGAGTGTCGGTCCTTGGTTGTCGTAAATATTTACGAGTTTAAGTTTTATTGCGAGCCACCTTGTAGGCCTTTGTGGACCACGTACACTTGAAGTAATATCAAAGATAATATAGTAGATTTTTTTGTAATATGCACCTATGTTTATAACTGAATGAATTAAGCCACTTTGACATTCTTGCCTCGATGAAAGTGATCCTCATCAGCCTGATGAAGTCTACTGCTGAACATAGTCCCAAAGAGTGCGACGACGAACGGTCTTGAGCCGTCTCCATCCAATGAATTCCAGCAACCTTCACAATGACGTCGGTTCATCTTCCAACACTGCGTCGCCGTCGTCCGGTTAGTGGTCACCTTTCGAGAACTTTGTTCCCATGTCGGTTCTGCGCGCACCGCGTGCGTGATGCCTCTGGTATTGCAAGCGTTCATTGGCTTACGGTAATCGCTTACCAACTGGTGGGCAGCAAGCAAGTTTGCCACCTTAGTAGTATAAAAAAAAGTGCTTAGCCAAAATAAGACGGTCGTGCAACTTATCATTCAAAATGTCAGCAGTGTGCGGAAACAAGATCGTCTTGGGACTCACCTTGTGTGGGAGAGATTTGATCAGGTGGGACATTGTTCCCGGGACATACACTTAGATCTCCCGCATCAAGTTCGATAGATAGATAAATAAAAAATATTTGGCACCACAGGCACACACAATTAACATAGTTAAACAATTTCAAACATAAATAAAGAAAAAGCAATTTAAAAAAGTACTTAAATAACAGTAGAGGTAGGTAAGTTAGTAGGTGGTAAGTATTGGTAAGACAAGTTCCGCGCATGTTGATCCATTTGTCCCCTAGTGAATCCAAGGCGAGCGTATTTAAAGCCGGGACTACATTGAAGGAGTCGTAAATACGCACTGTACGTAGGTACACACACGCACGTTTTATGTACGCCGGATGCTAGCCAAACAACAAAGCTCTAAATCAAATGAAAACGACCAGTATTGTTAAGACGTGCACGCACATGTTTGTCGCTAATTTTATAATTAGGTTAGACGCATTGTTTCTTGTTTTTTGCGTACATTGTTCTTTATTTCAAGGGTGCTTTCCAGACCTAGCAATGTCGTTGTATTTTATAATTTATTTTAAGTGATGCAATAATAACCAATGATAGTGGGTATGTATGTACCTATACTTTTAGTGGAATATAAAGAAAGAGTTTTTAAAAGAAGTAGGTTAGGTACTACTTGGACTGCCCCCGCACCCAACGGGTTTAGATTTAAAGATTTTTCTTACAAACATTGACAGCCCTTTTCAATTTACAAAAACACTTTCTTAATGAAAGACTACGTCCCTGTTTAAATAGATTTAGAGATATTTCTTACAAAATTTCTTACCGCACCTACGTCCTATTAGAATTGGCTTTGCCAAATTTGAAGCTTATGGTTTCGGAAATTTGGTGATAAGTGAAATAATTGCTGCAAGTATTTACATATTTAATTGAATACCTACGAAATATTATAATGGTTTTTTTGTACAAGGAAGGTTGAGTTTAACAAAATATAAAAGTATTGTACACAAATGTCTACCTAAATCTTCTTTAATAAAAATTGATTAAAAATTTAATAGAAGTGTTTCGTATTGAACCTACCGACCAAGTGGTAATTTCAAAGTATTTACAGAAATATTGTTGCACAACTAGCACTTAGAATCTTGAATGAACAATGTGCACAGCGCGCAACACAATATTGTTTTGGGTTGAATCGGCGGGCGGTCACGCGCGCGTGATTATAACGTAAACACGCGCGCCGGGCAGTCTGTGTGCACCGGCCCTTACAGGATTTGTCATGCGTTTAGGATTATTGTAAAATCAATTATTTTAAGTATTGACTTATAATCTTTTATTCATATTAACCTAACAATGTGTATTTAGGTATTCATCATCATCATCAACAACCTGTAGAAGTCCACTGCTGGACATAGGCCTCCCCCAAAGAGTTCCACGACGAACGGTCTTGAGCCCTTTCCATCCACCGACTTCCCGCAACCTTTAGAATGTCATCGGTCCATCGGGTGGGGGGCCTTCCAACACTGCGTCGCCCGGTTCGTGGTCGCCATTCGAGAACCTTTACTCCCCAACGGTTATCGGTTCTGCGAGCTATATGGCCTGCCCACTGCCACTTCAACTTGCTAATTCTGAGAGCTATGTCGGTGACCTTCGTTCTTCTACGGATTTCCTCATTTCGGATCTTATCACGTAGTGAAACTCCGAGCATAGCTCTCTCCATAGCACGCTGCGCGACTTTGAGCTTGTATATGAGGCCTATAGTTAACGAATTTAGGTATTAAGGACATAAAATAAATCTGGATTATCTATGTTAAAGCGCCATTTTTTCATAATTTTTTTTATTAATTTTCAAATAAATAGAATTACGCAAATATAAGGTGCTAATTATTTATTCGTTCACAATTTTATTGGCTTATGTTATAATAAGATACTTATTCTATTCTAAACGATAATAATATACTTATGAATCACTTTGTAAATTGTACAAACTCTGAATTTTCCGAGTAAGTGCAGTTTGACACAAAAACAAATCTTAGTTTCAGAATTGGCGTCACCGTTGCATTACCGAGTCATTCGTCAACTCACACCATGAATCTTGTCCCAACTGGTGTGAGTTGACGAATCGTAAAAAAAATATTATTTTCGTTCTGCAACTCACACCACCCTTTGTTCCCATTGAATTTATGCGACGAGTACAGTCACCGAAAAAAGCGGATTCTAAGATCAAATAATTTTTATTGCTCTGTTACCACCATTGTTTGTAAACTTCTTTATTTCATTTGAGATCCATAAGTTGAAAATAAAAAACAGATTACTACCGCATGTCAGACGCAAGATTTATTTATAACCCTTTAACTTAACTGGTAAGTATAATCTTTGGTTTGGTTTTAATTTTACAATAGATGTGGCGGTAAAAAGGTAGTTAACAACACACTTTAAAACAATGTAAGGTACCTTCAAAGGATTACCCGACGCCTTTTCTTTTGATCTAATCTATTTTGCACATATTTTTACGACCCTTAAAACAATGGAAATGGGTCAGGTAGGTTAAGCAAAGCCAGTAGTCGTTCAACGCCAAACATAAGTTTGTATATTGGGCGTTTTTCGTAGCACACCCTGTACGTATCTAATCAAGAAAAGTTTTTACGGTCAATAAACCACAATATAGAGACGACAACTAAATCGCCGGTCTGCTATGCCTTTATGAAAGAAAATTAGGTTAACTGTATCAGTAGGGTAACAACAAAATCATTAAACTGCTAACACTGATGTCTGAACTGACTCCCTGTATCGTGGTTATCACAAACTACGTACCTACCATGGTATGTATGTAATGTACTGACAACATACCTCAAACTGGTCACTGTCCTAATACTGACAAGAAGAAGACGGTTATCATCATCATCATCAGCCTGTAGAAGTCCACTGCTGGACATAGGCCCCAAAGAGTTCCATGACGAACGGTCTTGAGCCTTCTCCATCCACCGACTTCCTGCAACCTTCACAATGTCGTCGGTCCATCGGGTGGGGGGCCTTCAAACACTGCGTCGCCCGGTTAGTGGTCGCCATTCGAGAACCTTTACTCCCCAAACGGTTATCGGTTCTGCGAGCTATATGGCCTGCCCACTGCCACTTCAACTTGCTAATTCTGAGAGCTATGACGGTGACTTTAGTTCTTCTACGGATTTCCTCATTTCGGATCTTATCACGTAGTGAAACTCCGAGCATAGCTCTCTCCATAGCCCGTTGCGGGACTTTGAGCATGTATATGAGGCCTATAGTTAACGACCAAGTCTCAGTGCCATAAGTCATCCATCACACACTGATTGTAGACTTTCGTCTTGCTTGAGGCTCTGCGGTATCTCCGACGAGAAGATATGACGAAGTTTCCCAAACGCTGCCCATCCGAGTTGGATTCGTCGGTTGACCTCTTTGTCGAAGTTAGACCTATCTAGTTGAATCGTCTGACCCAAATAGACATAGTGGTCTACAACTTGAATGGTATCGTTCCCAACTTGTACCGGCATGGGTGCAAAATAAGCATTGGACATTTTAAGATCCACCTGTTGAGAAACGTTACTGAGGTCTCTGAACATTGCGCCAAGGCCAAAGTCTAAGAAGAAGGTCAAGCAACGGGAAGCGAACCCGCAATCCTTGCTTCTCAGGCAGGCACTTTCTTTGTCACCCTACATTGTGATTATCACAAAGTCCCAGTACAAAATAAAACGGCGACAATTTATGTGCAAGATCGTAAAACCACTGAGATCACTTCCATTTAAATAGGACTGCACCACTAGTCCGCAAAGGTTGAGCGACGCAACATACAGTGATACCGATGCAAGAGATAATTGATCTTGGTCGCGAGGAACAGGCTTAGCTTCACCTAGTTTCTAAGGCGTTTGAAAGTGATCCAAGTGATCTTAAACTGAAATAAACGCCTTCTGACTTTGACTTCGACTTTGACTCTCGCATCATCATTGGACCCAGGATTTTTTGTTTCTTATTCAAAAACAGTAAAATATTTAAAATATTTTAAGTAACTTTCAATTTTGGAAATTCACTACTTATATCCCGAAAGGGGGTTATGCTATCAACAAAAAGAAAGAAAATGAGCCATGCAGATAAAAGAGATGATTGCCGTCAGGTCGTATAAGGAGGTGAATGAAGTAGCTCGCATTGGAAAGATCATAATTCTATCAATACACCTACAAGAGCTAATTAATTTAATAAGAATTGGGCATAAGCCTCCAAAGAGTTCCATGACGAACGTTCCTGTGCCTTCTCCATCCACCGACTTCCCGCAACCTTCACAATGTCGTAAATCAGGCCTACCAACACTTCCATAACGAATCTTTTAAACGCTTAGTGTCAATTTTAATTTGCCCGCAAAAATGAAAAGGTAGGTAATAAATGATTGTCATATTTCCATGTAACCAATACCTAATGTCTTGTTTGCTCATCGGATCCAATCATTTTTTCCTATAGAATCCATATTTTACGAGCGCGGCCGTAAAGTTAACAAACTGACTTTATATAATCTGTAGTAAAGTGCCAATCACGGCGCATGCACTCGTAAAACCGTGAAATAAACCATTTTAAATTAAAGACTGACTTCAAATTGCGAGGCGAGTTTGAGTTACGATTTGCATAAGGAGCGAGCGTCTTCGGGAAATATAATTTGTTTACTGAGACCTTTTCTATGCGAGGTAAGGCATAGCGAGATTTTCTCGCTCTAAATTGGAGCAGCCCGCTGGAACACCCGCCTTACAAAAGATCGCAGCCAAAAAACATTATTTGTTTCAAATAGTGTTGTGTTCCTGCGGTGATTAAGGTTGCCAGAGCTCGTGAAGAGGGGGGTTCGTAACATTATTTGTTTCAAATAGTGTTGTGTTCCTTCGGTAAGTGATGCCAGAGCTCGTGAAGACGGGGTCGGCAAATCGTGCGTGATGCCTCAGGTATTGCAAGTGTCCATAGGGTACGGTAGCCCCTTACCAAAAGGCGGGTCATATGCTTGTTTTTGGGTTACTGTCAACGTGAGTCTTAAAAGGTGAAAATTGAATAGCTTGCTGTATTTGTATGGGGTCACGAAAAGCGCCTCTACAAAAACCGGCAAGCCATTCACTTTTCACAACTACACTGGACGCTTGCAATATCAGAGGCATCACGCACGCGTTGTCGACCCCGAACCCCCCTCTTCACGAGCTCTGGCAAACTTACTCACCGCAGGAAGACAACACTATTTGAAAAAAATAATAATATTTGTAACTAAGCTGTTAGCTAGCAAGCCTTTGTGTTCCGACACGCGTTTGGCCAATTTATTTTCTAACTTAGCTTAGAATGGAACTGTTATTATAAATTCAAAACGGATAATAGTTTAATCGCCTTTAATGATGCAGCCCTGGATGCGAAGTTGCGGGAACCGTAAACTGAGATCATAAAAGGCAAATCCACTTGCCTTTACGATATAATACTCGTATAATGTATTATTATAACTCGCAGTGTTTCGGCGAATATTGCTATTCTCACTATCCTACTTCCCACTTATATATATATATATATATATATATATATTTATTTATTAGAGAAACCAACGGCGTAACAAACGCAAGATTAAACGCTATAGCTAGATAGAAAGGCTAATAAAAGGTTTCTACTTTTGAGTTTATATAAAAGAAAATGTTAGGAACAAACTACATAAAACTTAAACACATGACTACCTACCATGATACTATTAAAGCCTAGTAGGATACATTTTTTCAGAGGAACTGTCTTCTTATTAAATGATACAATACAGCTATTTCAATTAAATTTGGCATCATCAGTGCCAATCGGATGAGCAGTAAAACATATTTTAAGGAACTAGGTAATACCAGGGGTACCATTGAGTGAGCGAGATAGGAACGCAGATCTCAACCCTGACGTCAATTCCATAGCGACATCCAAAACATCTCAAATATGAAAAGGAAGGTTTAGGATCATGAAGTAGTCTATTTATGAATAACTAGTGACCGCGGTTTCGCTCGCAAGTACCTAGATAAAAAGCTTGCATATATGCTATTATAGGAAAGGAACACTATCATAAATCATAAATAGATGCCTAGCTTAACCTGAATCGTTTTTAACCAATGCTATTTATGACTGTTTATAATACACTGTTATTTGTAAAAAAAAAAAAAAAATATATTCCGGACATATTCACACGGTCAACTGATCCCAAACTAGGCATAGCCTGTACTATGGGTACCAGAGACTGATATACTTAATAGATAAATATTTAACACCCAGACACAGAACAAACATCTGTGTTTATCACACAAATGTTTGCCCAGTGCGGGGATCGAACCCGCGACCTCTAGCGCAGAAGGCAGAGCTACTACTAACTGAGCTATGAGGTCAGTAATTTGACATTTAATGAATAAGTTACCAATTATTATTATTATCTAAATATATGTAAAACAAGACATTTGCAGCGCCCTACAGGGTACATGTACTTACTTAAGCTACCCTTACACCTAAGCTGTATCCATGTACATGTTGGCAATAAATGAATATGAATATTTCAAGTTTCATCGAAATTGGTTGAGCCGTTGCGGTGTGATAGTACAATAAACGTCCTCGCAAACTTTCGCATTTTTAATATTAGTTGGAAAGATAGGAAGTAAGATAGCTTCCGCCCGCGGCTTCGCTCGCGTGGTACATACGGTTATAAAAAGCCTTTGTGCTATTCCAGACTATAATCTACCTATCTCTGTGCTAAATTTCATCTGGATCCGTTCAGCCGTTCTGGCGTGATTGAGTAACAAACATAATCCATCTAAACTTGCGCATTTTTAATAGAAGTGGGATTCTACAAGGTGATTCATAATTATGTATTCCATCCCGGAAGGGGCTTATTCTACAACCAATTGGCAATAAAGTTTGTTCTACGACTTTTGGAAATTCGTCATTTTTCATTGAAAAAACTCTATGCGAAAATCAGATGTTTTGGGGTCAAATCAGGTCAAACTCAATGAATCAGCTGTTTTAGGTAGCAATCTCGATTCCGAACTTCTTGTACGTTTAGTAATTAGTTCTAAAGATGATAAAAATACCAAAAAACAGCTAATTTGAGAAATTTGTGAATTTGTGTGTTCAATTTTATTTTTTTTAAATTGATGTCTTTTTTTGCTAGTATTATTTCTTTTTGTTGATAGAATAACCCCCTTTCGGGACGGTATACATGTTATGAATCACCTTGTATATGGTTGTATAATATTAATTCAAACACTTTTCCTGCGGCTGGCTGTTCTCCTAAATATTTCAAAATAAAACTAAAATAAATAAATCCTTTGGCCATACGAGAGGAATTGAATAAGCCGCCTTCAAATAACGTGTTGGTTTTACGTAGGTAGAGCAGAGTACAGGGCTTTCATTTTAACTAAAACAACAAAGGCATTCAAGCACCAACCTATCCCAGTTTCCTAAGAGCTCAAAAAACACAAAACACAATCCAGCCAGTCGTTAAAACGCCATAAAAATTATAATTTAACTCATTTTAACTCGTAAATTTTATGCTCAGTAATGACATTTATTTCGTCTCTACGTTGCGTTTCTCAGAATGTTGCACTTTACACAGAATAAATAATAATTTTACAACGGTTCGGCTTATCTTTGAACCAAATTAGAATTTTTACAACTTTATAATTAGTTAGCGAACCGGTGTTTTGGGACCATCTGAAATCCTAATCTGACTATAAATTATTCAGTGTCAATTGTAATTTGGACGTGAGTTCTGAATAACAACTCGTGTGCGGTCTTCTTTAGTCAGGGTAAGTAGCGCAAGCTAGAGGCCCCACTGATTTTGTCCAAAACAGGTCAACGCATGGATTCCAAAGTAAAGCCTACACCGAGGCCGTAGTCTGCAATGTCAGTGAGTACCTACTCACTTTTCGACCGTGAAAAGTGAACAGCTTACCATGTTTGTATGGTGTCACTCAAAGTGCGCCTTCAAAAACCACTAGTCTAACTAAATCTAATCTTATCTAACTCACTGAAATTGTAGACTACGGCCTCAGGTGTAGGCAAATACTTTGTGGTTTTTTTTTCGGATGTATTTTTAAGCTCTTACGACCATTGAAACTATAGCTTCATTATACAGGTTCTCCTAGGGTGGGAGCTAGGGCACACTCAAATAATTATATTGTAAATACCCTCAACACTATTAACTATCATCATAACAATACACTGTACCGTTCCACAACTTTATTGTTAGTTATTTATATAAATATCTATTAATAAGTGAATAATTCATTTACGTTTGTTACACATAAATAAACTTTTTATACTTTAATACTTTTTATTAGTGTTATGGTCATTTTACTAATGAAGCTGTATCTCACTTTATACTTTGGATTCCATCCGGCGCGATGCAAAATCAGTGGGTGAGGGCCTCAAGCTTCGCTACTTACCCTTATTAACAATGACTTCCAATGATATCGTTCAAGATAAGTTTTATTTTTTGTTTGATTTGCCGTCGGCAGCCGGCAGTGGCCTAAAATAGATACTCCATAATTGAGTATGGTATGAAATGCTACGACCTGTCTCCTGCAATGATGTTAATTTGAAATGGGCCACAGGCTACGTAAATTACGTCATTAACCATGCGTGCGAAACCGCTACCGTAGCCGACGCTACAGTACATTATACACTAACTTACACGCCCGCCTTCGCTAGTTTGGTACCCGTTTAAGAACGTTCTATAAGATGGTTAAAAAAATAAGTGTCAAAACGCAATGGATTTTTATGGACGCATGGCCATGCTCAATTTTAGCCTGGATTGTTTTCCGTTATAGGATACTTGTTGCGAGTGATGACATGGCACTGCGACACGGTCTGAACGGTTATGAACGTCTTCCATTGACTCTCCATCCACCGACTTCCATCCGCTACCTTCAGAATGTCGTCGGAGTATCAGTACAATAAGAGACAATAGTTAAATATAACTATTTAGTACGGTGGCTTCTGCTATTCATGAGAGATTCTCAGCAAGCCCGTTTGTATTCACATGAAAATGTGTCATTTTGCATCAGTAGAGATTCAATGTTACGGTAACATTCTCAAGCATGTTTACAGAATTACTCAAACACTAGCCCGTTTAATGTAAATCGACCTCTCTAATATTATGAAACAAAATGTCTGTTATTTGAAACATACGTCTAATATTAAGAGGGAATTGTGGAAACATAATGACGTGTTTATGACTAGCAGGGAAAAGTTTACAGACACAGCACTTCTGATAAGTTGCACAGTAGCGTCAATCCAGCCAATGTTGCAGTCATGATATTAATTTTTGTAGCAATGGATCATGAAAAAATCTATTAAGAGGATACAAAAATCATAATAAATTGTCGAGTGGGCGGAGTGAAGAAAGTGGCAGCGCTATGTACTGTAATTGAATGCGGAAAGAGATAACAAGCGTTAGAAGGCGCTCGAAAGTAATCGACGTAAGCGAAATATAAGAAAATATCGATTATCTCAAAAACTATCTATTTTTTTTTAAAGTTGTTTGGATTTAGGTACCCAATGCTATTGTCTAACAAAATATTTTTGTTAGATAGTCTCAGAGTATTTTCGAAAAAACTGTTGCAGAAGACCCAATTTAAAAAAATAAATCGATCGAAAAAAGTTTTACCAATCGCGTTTCTGTCTTGGATTTACGTAAATAAAATGCTCAAGTTATCTTTGTCATAAAAATCAAAACTGTGCGTTTTGCGGTTATTGAGAAAAAACAATTCAAAAGTCATAAAATAATTAAACCGGTAAGGGTTAAAGGGCATACTTACAGACATTTGGTAACAACGGAACCCTTTTAGGATCTCTTTGTTTTACATCTCCATCCAATGTCACGAGCCATCCGGTTAGTTAATTATTATTATTATTAAGTCATTTATTTCAGGCAACACAGCAAAGTACATGTACAAATACAGGGCCCATAGATATATATACCTTAATGTTAATGTTCTTCCTGAGAACAATGTTGATGTTTTTTTCCACAACCTGCCGAAACTCATGCAGATAGCACCGGCGGTTTTGGAAAAAATGGAGTAGGTAAAAATAAAATATTTTTTAAATTTATATGTTTAGATTTTAAGTGCATTTATATTCCTTGCTTATAACATGCTGTTATAATTATAAAAAAAAAAATTATATATTATATATACTATTAACTCCTAGTTAATAAGTGTGCCTACTTCTTTGAAGTTCCTACAGCTAGCTGTAAGAAAGTTCATTCAGTGGCTTCAAAGAAAACCAATTTCAAACTGTTAGAATCTCTTTTTAATGGGTCTCATTGAATAACCAATAATCATTCGGTGCTGGCTCGTAAACTTGGCGCTAAAAAGTTTTGCACTCAATGTCGATGCGGGAAAGGAGACTCGTAAATAAATCTAATGCGTTTGTTTTATGAGTTGCCAGTACTTTTTATAGTTTTTGAGTACTCGTAGGTGTTTGTTAAGTTTTTTTATTGATTTTGCATAGGAAAGTGCGTTTCTTTCGTGTTTCTACTTACTGCCGCTATGGTGGCACTCATTTCTTATCATCATCATCATCATCATCAGCCTGTAGAAGTCCACTGCTGGACATAGGCCTCCCCCAAAGAGTTCCATGACGAACGGTCTTGAGCCTTCTCCATCCACCGACTTCCCGCAACCTTCACAATGTCGTCGGTCCATCGGGTGGGGGGCCTTCCAACACTGCGTCGCCCGGTTAGTGGTCGCCATTCGAGAACCTTTACTCCCCAACGGTTGTCGGTTCTGCGAGCTATATGGCCTGCCCACTGCCACTTCAACTTGCTAATTCTGAGAGCGATGTCGGTGACCTTAGTTCTTTTACAATTCATTCATTTCTTATACAATTTTATAATACCTACCTATGTATAGCGTTTCGAAAGGGACTTATTCTACACCCAATTAGCAATGTGAAGTTTGTGCTTACCGTTTTTGTTTGATGTCACGAAAAGGGCGCCTATAAAAACCAATAATCTCTTCAATTTTCACGGTTGAAAAGAGAACCTTCCCAATCCAGTGATGTAACGGGGTCACTGACCTGGCTCAAGACTGCAAGGGCTAACCACTAACCGCAGCCTGGATATTGTTAGGCTAAAGAATCCCACAGGAAGCTTAATGCCTTGTAATCTTTAGTTTTTGTGAAAAAAAAAACATATTTTACTCGTTATACAAACTATTGTATCGTTAACGTACGTAACTATTCTTCGTTTCGATTTAGTAATCGTTTCGATTACTAAATCGGAACGAAGAAGAACCAAAGCCTCTAACCATCAACTTTGCGATTTTGTTTAGGCTTGACAGTCTCAAACATTAACCCTGTCATTATGAACCTGGGCTTAGACCAGGTCTAACTAAACCCTGGTTTTGTGAAGTGTCAATTCATACGTTTGACATTATGACATAAAGCAACTTTAAGAAATAACACGTCACAAAACCAGGGTTTAGTTAGACCTGGTCTTAACTCAGTTTCATAATAAAAGGGTTAGTATGGTTCAAACTCGTGTAAAATTGTGTAATGGTAATAAAACCTCATGGTAGGGCCCTTGCTTGCTTGTCGTGTCACTGATTCTTTCTTGGTCATCCTGTATTAGGTCAGTAATCAGGATGAGGTATGGTGGCCCTGAATAGGATCTATGACCGTCGTTGAAATAATCAGTGTAGTGAAAGGAAAGTGCGCCTCAAAGGTTCCTTTCGTACGACGACCTCGGTGGCGCAGCGGGCGAGTGCCCGTCTGAGACGCAAGGTGCGGGTTCAATTACCGATGCGGGACAAATTTTTACATGTTCTGCAAATATTTGTTCCGGTTCTGGGTGTAGTGGTACCATGGTACTCGTAGTTTCTGATACCCACACAGGGAATCCTAGTGTGGGGTCAGGACTATGTACGTGACTGTTGGGTGTTATTATTATCTTATTCTGCCTCAACAAATAACAGAACAGAACTTTTAACAGAGATCGCAAGATCTCAGTTCAGGCCGAACTACTTGTGTGCGTGTCGCGATATTACTAGTTTGATACATTTGGTCATACTATTTGCTTCACGTTTTAAAAGTAAAAAAACATGACAATTTTCACAGTTATCGCCGCAGGAGTGGATTGAGGCTTGTAGTTAAAAATATTAACCTACCTATTATACCTACTTCTACATACTTACCCTCCGGTCAGACGAGGCCCGCTACAGGGGCGCACGTAACCGTCTGAGCGAAATTCCTAAGCTCTTTAATGGCTTACTTTTTAATCGACTTCAAAAACGGAAGGTTATTCATTTGGTGGCTTTGTATCTTGGTTGATGGTTACCTACCTTAAAAGGCCTCTAGCTACCTTACCTTCTGGTCAGCTGGGGCCAGGATCGTCTATCACCGCTACAGGGGCGCACGCAACCGTCTGAGCGAAATTCCTAAGCTCTTTAATGGCTTACTTTTTAATCAACTTCAAAAACGGGAGGTTGTTCATGTGGGGGCTGTGTATCTTGGTTTATGGTTACCTACCTTAAAAGGCCTCTAGCTACCTTACCTTCTGGTCAGCCGGGGCCAGGGTCGTCTATCACCGCTACAGGGGCGCACGCAACCGTCTGAGCGAAATTCCTAAGCTCTTTAATGGCTTACTTTTTAATTGCCTTCAAAAACGGGAGGTTATTCATTTGGTGGCTTTGTATCTTGGTTTATGGTTACCTACCTTAAAAGGCCTCTAGCTACCTTACCTTCTGGTCAGCCGGGGCCAGGGTCGTCTATCACCGCTACAGGGGCGCACGCAACCGTCTGAGCGAAATTCCTAAGCTCTTTAATGGCTTACTTTTTAATCGACTTCAAAAACGGGGGTTATTCATTTGGTGGCTTTGTATCTTGGTTTATGGTTACCTACCTTAAAAGGCCTCTAGCTACCTTACCTTCTGGTCAGCCGGGGCCAGGGTCGTCTATCACCGCTACAGGGGCGCACGCAACCGTCTGCGCGAAATTACTAAGATCTTTATTTGGCTTAGTTTTTAACCGACTTCAAAAACGGGAGGTTATTCATTAGGTGGCTTTGTATTTTGGTTTACGGTTACCTACTTTAAATGGAATCAATAAACAAACACGTGTTACACGGTTCAGTTTACGATTCCTAGAAATATTTTCTCCTTCCGTTTTATTGTTTAGGTATATACCGGTGTCCGGACGGGGCTTTGCTCGCATTATGCCTGTTTAAAAAAGTATGCTATACACTATCACTTATTATCAGTATCTATTACAAATTTGATTCAAATCGGTTCAGCCCTTACGGCATGATTCAACCGCAAACATCCTCATAAACTTTCGCATTTATAGGATTGGTAAGACTTGTACATAATTATGATTTGTTATTGCAAGATGGAGCATTGAATGATTATGAAAATAAACAATAAAATCTCGCGGAAAATAGACCTAATACTACCAGCACATTAAATAACCAGCCCAAAAGTAGCTTAACACCTCGACTTATCAAAAATAGCTTAACACCACAACTTACCAAAAGTAGCTTAACACATAAAGTATCATAGCTTTTAATCTAATATTATTTGATATGGCGTTTTGATGCCATTACTAAATCAATTTTCTATAAAACCTCAGGCATGGGATACCTACATAGTTTTTATAGTTGCTCTATCTAGATTCTGGTGAAATAGGTCTCGATTTTATTGCTTTGAAGCTCTTACATTGTAAGTAATTTAGTAAGTTAATACTACAACTCCTGTTTCGATTTCATATAAGCCACAATTTAAAAAGTATTAACACTGGAATTTACGCACGAAATCTAATCCTCGGATCGTTTAATGTTTTGAAATGAACTTAACATAATTTGATGTGATTATTCATCACCTAATTGGCATAACATTTTTATACGACATTTTTCACTGAAACAACACTGTGCAAATATCAGCCATTTTCGAGATAGTATACATGGTGATTTATAATAGAAAATTATTCTACAACTACTGACTAGGATTTTTACATTATATTATTATATTTATACTAAACAAAATTAATTCAGCTCTAACCGCGCATTATAAGAGTATTATTTTAATTAGAACAATCGCTTTAATGAACAACATAAAAGATCTTTATCGAGAAGCAATTCATTTTTAATTAACAATAACAATAAATTATCGTTCGACTTTACTTTGACCTACGTGAAAGCTAAATTATACTAAAATGGCGCCATAATTTGAGAGTATAATTTTAATTCCCCTTCCTATTAGTTTATTTTGCAATAAAATCCTTGTCCAGAATGTTTTCACAACATTCTCTACAGCCTCTAAGGCTTTTATTGCACCGGTTTGCAAGTTAATTGTAAATCCTTTGCTGACTAGATAATGTAAATTATATTCTTTATTTATATTAAAAACAAACTTAACCTGTAAGTGCCTTTCATACTTTCTTCGTATTTCAGTAAAAAAGTTCTTAAACCAAATTCTACCTTATTGTAATCAACATTTTATATTTGACACAATTGGAAACCCATCGTCAATAAAAGCAATTCTTACAGAGAATTTCAGCCAGTGTCCTTTCTAATCTAAAAATACAAGAAATATCACAACATGGTCATCAGCGGGCAGCCTGTTCCTCAGCCGGGGCCACCACGGCTATGTAGGACTAGTATCAGATAATATGAAAGTAAATATCGAGCTCTGAGTTCGTCCCCGCATCTCTACCGCGAGACCGGTTTGCAACATTGTTGCAAGTGCACGTAATTGTTTTATTGGTTTTTTATCCGGCCAACTGTAAGCCGGTCTGTAGTGACGCTGCCGAGCGTTGGCCCACTAACCGACACGATTTATTATAATGAAGATGAGGCCAATGTCATGCAAACATTAATAGCATGGAATTTTAGTTCTGGTGCGAATTCAACTGATGCTATTTTTAATCCTACTAATATAAACGCGAAAATTTGAGAGGATTTTTGTATGTTTGTGGTTCAAACACGCCGTTACGGCTGAACCGATTTCGATGAAACTTAGAATAGATAAAATTCTTTACCATAGCATATAGGTGCTTATTATCTAGATAGCACGCGAGCACAATCTAGTGAATGATAAATATGCAAGAAATATAATTTTTACATTATTTTTTAAGACAACATACAACTTATTTGTATACAACAATACAACCAATACCGTTTTGAATAATTTAAATAACATGAATTTAAAAGATGACGCCAAATCTCAAGACACTTATCGACCGCATTAGCCTGATGCGACTGACGTAAAAACTGCACTATTATGTGTAAGCAGTAATGACAAGCAGCTACTGTTCCTGTTAGGCCATTGACAACTACGAGCGGCTTACTTACCTCTAACATCGTACCGTCACAGAATAAAGATTAGTAGTTTAGTTTATTTTTCCGGCTGTAGCTAAAACTACTGGAAGGTAGATATGTATACTATGTATGTCTATGTAAATTTACTATATGTACCATACAAAATATTAAATAGACTTTAACAAATAGTCATAAGGATCATTCGCACGCCTTTTGAACACGGCTTGATTTAAATATTATAGATGAAAAAGGAGGTTATCCCACTGAGAACCAAGGGGGTCGACCTAGCTCAAAGGAATAACAAGCGGCAGAGAGTTGGCCATGTTTGCCTTGCCGTAGAACCGACAGTCGTTGGAGCAAATGACCTCGTTGTGGTAATCATAGTAGGACGCCCTCGGGCAAGGTGAGGAAAATGAAACTGTAAAACACGGGATGAGAAGAATATAAGGCTCAGAGGCTAGGTGCCTTATGCGGAGAGACTTACCTACTTCCAGCAATGGACTGATATGTACGTACAGTAATGGAAAGATGTAAGGTTGATGATGATAATGTAGCAAAAGTGACGATAATCGTTTACCCATTTTTATGAGCTTGGCCAAACTAGGTTATACAAGGTGATTCATAATATTTTTTTATTCATAATATGTATGCAATCCCGAAAGGGCTTATTCTACACCCAAAAGGCAATCAATTTCTACGGCCTTTGGAAATTTAACATATTTTATTGAAACACGGCTAAAATCCGCTGTCTTAGGGCTCATTCGGGATGTTATACATAATATGAATCACCTTGTAAATGATTAAGGGTTTAAAGTGTTAGCCCACACATACGGAAATACTAAGATTTTTTAATAATATAATATCCCAAAAAAAATATTAAAATTTTTATATGTCAGTCGACTCGACCAGTAGCTACCTACCTACCTAGCTATAAGTTACTAGCTAAACTTAATACCCAGAATAGAATACCTATAGAATATAAAATAATAAACGAAAAAGCTCCAATATCCACGTCTACCCTGTTACTCATTCTTTTTTTATCTTATTCCAGCCGGCGCAAGAACCCACCGAGCCTTCGACGGCGGCCACGGGACGAAGTGCTGGCGACCCCAAGGATTCTACAGGACCCTAGGTGTGTGGGACTAGCGTCTGCGTGACTCCTCTGCGCCTGAGGGACTCCTATAGTGAATTCCGAACTACACCGCGTAGTGATTAGATCTGTTTTAAGTGTCAAGACAGCCACGGGATCTTCCGTTGCACGGTTAATTTTGTGTGTTTTCGTGTAATTTTGGTGCACATGTTACGGGCTTACAATAATATCATTTATCTTCTGAGTCGCAGTGCGGACTTAGCGTTTAAACGAGGTAAAATTGCTTTATGTAAGTTTGCCTTCCTTAGGGGGTTACGAAAACATATTCATGATTAATGCGCTAGGTCTGGGCTAGCTCATTAAATTCATCTTAGTTATAAATATAGTGCTTTCCGTATAACGAGATAATTTGCACGATTTTGATATTTATTTTTAGATTACCTACCTACGACATTTTCTTGTCTGACATCTGTCGTCGTCTTTCAAAAGAAGGTTAATCAGTTTAATTGGACACTTCGCAGTAGACAGTTGTATATTATAATTTCGTGTCAAATATCAAATTTCCTTATATTATCATAAAATATCTTATTATGAAAAGACCCAGGTACTTGATTATAAACTTTCTATTATTGAAAATACTTATCATACAAAGATTATTTATGTAACTAGTAACTACACTATTTTTTGATGTTCAACTTACTTTATCTAAATGTCCCATCCATTGGATCCATCCAAACTAACCTACGTAGGTACCTACTTTGTATAAACACTTATGTCCAATATCGTAAAACTACTCGTATAAGCACTGTATGTGAAGATACTTATGACGCGCTGGACGCACAGGATGATTTGAAAACTGTAACTTGTTGGGTGAAACGGTTAAATGTTATTTTAAGTTAAAAGAAGAAAGAATTACCTTCATTTGTAACTCTACTTCTGTAAATTATGTGCCATGCTAAGACATTAATAAAGCTGTACCATCACCATCAGCCTAAGGACGTTCACCGTCATAAATATCTGATAGAAGCTTTAGAATGCTAGTCTTTAGAACGGCCTCAAGTCTTTATACACCACTAAATTAAATATACCAGATAAAAATAAGTTTCAAATTCAGACAATGTTTGTAAAAAAAGTATTGTAAAGTGTTGGCAGAAGTTTTTTATAGCTTTAAATAAGAAAGCTATTGCACGCAAAAGTTGTGAATGTGAACAGATTTTTAACTAGGAAAGCTATAGGAAGTCAAATTAGTGAATTTTATTTGAATACATTATCTCCTCCGCAAGTCCCATTCATCATAAGCATAGTGCATATACATTTTTTTTTGTTTACGTTTGGAATACTCACTACTGCAAAAGTTGGGAACGTGCCGATATATTTGGTCGTGCCTCTGACTACCACCTGTACCATCAATGGCGCAGATGCATCCAATTAGGGGTTTTCTGATAAATTAAATTTAGTAGTGTATTAGCCATCAATATAATTTTGTCCTTCGATCGACGAAGACGAATTCTGTTCATTGTAAAGACTCGACGCTTTACATTGACTCTGTGGACTACAAAAGCGTCCTCTTTATTGGCTAGCTATTCAAGCTCTGCTATCGTTGCCGTTATCATTACCTTCACCACCCTTGTATGAAGGTTGTATAACGCAGGCGTCGTCGTCGGGCGTGGCTTGGTACCGCCCCCGTTCAGGGATATCTTTCCTCATATTTTTACACTTATGCCCATTGCCTTTATCATATACATGTATCGGTTTACTACCTTACAGATTACAACGGATTTCGCGTATGACTAGCTCATTTGTGTTTTCCATCAAAGAGCAACCGTAATACATTGATAAAGGAGACCGTAGCGTAGCCCCGAATCGCTTCGTTTTACGCAAAAGACAAGATTTTTGTAACCGTTTAAACAAGGTGATTCGTAATATGTATTATATATATTATAATATATATTATATTATTGTAATATATATTATATCCCGAAGGGGCTTATTCTACACCCAACTGTGAATAAAATTCTACAAATTTTGGAAATTCGAGACAAGCTTTTCAATAAAGATCAATTCTACTGTTTTGGAGTCAAGTCAGTTCTATCAAACTTAGCTGTTTTAGCATCTACTGTTAAAGTACCTAGCAATCTTTTTGTTGAACTTTTGGTACGATTACTAATTTGTATAATCTATAGGTCTAAAAGACCAAAAATTGCAAATTCCAAAAAGTTCTGGACAAATCTAAAAAAGCAGTTCTTTTCTCCGCTATATTTGATGGAATACCTAAGTCCCTTTACGGATTGTACTTAATATGAATTACTTTGTTTGTAAGTGTGCACGTAATTTTGAGGTCATGTATTAGAGTTTGTAGTCGTGTAGTAGACTTTACAACCAGTGTGTGTTCATAACACTGCATAAATGTTACGAGAAGTGGTTTTTGGGAGCACCTTTGTTGTTCATAAATAGCTTCACGTCTGCGGCAGTGATTCTAATTTAGACGGCATAAAATTCGCAACACTACGAAGTCATTTATATGGTTTGTACTCTTCATATTAACAAGGAATATTGTAGCCAAAGATAAAACAGTCAATTTTTAGATAAATAGTTTCAAATTCGTTAAAATTTTCTTATAATGAGACTTCAAAAATAACAATAATATGTTTGGTGACAAGTATATTTTGACTGTGTAACTCATTCCATCCTTAACCTTATCAATATTAAATTATTAAAAACATAATTTATTGTCAAAATTAAATATTGTGATATTATTTGAATTTCAACGATTGATTTTGATCTCAAGTTGATATTTTGTTTGATTAATTCGGTTAAATTAAAATTTAAGTTTAATTTAGTAATGTTATGCAGTTAAAATTAAAATTTTATGAGTAGGTACATACATAGTTAGTAAGAGTACTTACTCATAGAACTTGTATTGTCTAGTAAATAGACAACATTGTTGTTGGTAGGTTCAGGTACCTAATGTTAAAAAAGTCTTACACATTTTCCCGTTATTTTCTTAGAAATATGTAAAATGTTGTTCATTATGCAAGGTGATTCATAATGTGTATGCTATCCCGAAAGGGGCTTATTACTCATCTAATAGACAATACGACTTTATGAAATACATATTTCATTGAAAAACTCTTTAGTTAAATCATTTCAAACTCAATTATTCAGCAGTTAAGTAGTAATCTTGTGGTACGTCTAATGATTGCATATTTTATACCTAAAGTAGACAAAATATGAAGACCAAGAACAGCTAATTGAAAAAAGTTCGGGAAAAACTTGAATACCTATTTAGTTTTTTTCCCGCTAATATTTTTATTTTAGTTGAAAGAATAAGCCCTTTTCGGAATGGTATAGTATACAAGCAAATTATGAATCATCTTGTCATTAAATCATTGACTCAATAGGAAACCGCTATGATGTATAGTTGTAATGGTTGAACAAATGTCGTCCACTTATGATAGTCGTGCGTTAAACGATTATATATCTTCAAAACAAGTCCATCCAACAAAAAAAATGTTCCAATTTTCAACCATGTAGTTTGGTAAAAAAAGTATCTTAAATTTTAAATTTCAACCGTATTCATTAATCGATAAAGCATCTGTTTGGATTTGGAGTGCAATGAATGTGAGTACTGGCTAGACCATCACCACCACCACCTATCACCAGAGAGCGCAAAAATAGGGATATAAAAATTACAAGTAATTTAATTCATTTTCTGTAGCTTTTTATGGAAAGCAAATTCCAGCAGCCCTAAATTTTAGTTATTTTGTCTTTGGGTATTACTAAAAATAATGCGGTGAGTGTATGAACGTCACTAAAATGTATCCGAACTTAAGTCATTAAAATAAAACAAGTTCCAAATAAACAGCAGCACATTTTAAACATTAAATATACCTAGAGCTTCTGTCCTCTTTATTTAAAATTCCGGTTATGAAATACATTTTTGATTAAAATAATTCATACCTATACTCGTGGATTTTGCATCATTTTAAACTGAATATAATTAAATGTAATTAATTTAGGATAAAGGTTGTGTATGCCTTGAATATTACCTGTCATAAGATTAAAGCGTTATTGAACTTTAAACATTATTATTTTTTTATATGAATTATCACGGCTTAAACCAATTTTTACACTAATAACATTAAATTGTAATAATCTTGCGTCCTCTGGTGACTGGACTGTTCTATTTGGCAGCGTTTGCCCGTGCATTCTACCTATATTAATCCAAGGGGAATTAATCCCTTAAATTATGTAAATATTTTTAAAATTATGTACATAGGATAGATGTAGCCGATCAGTGGATAATGTAGTCAATATTCCTAAATGGTACACAAAGCTTCGAGGATCGAAGTAGTTACCTTAGTTACAAGTCCACGACCCTGCTAGGGAAATGTCTTTGTTAGCCTATAAGAACTGAAGTAATTTTTACTAATCTACTTTTCTTCGATAAGGTATTTATAGTTGTACATTTTGAACGGATCCTAGTAATTCATAAGATCTTTTATCTTACTCGTAAGTTAGAGTTTAACGGTCATTATTTATGTTTATTTTTATAATTAGTTTTAAAATTTAATAATAATTCGTAACCGCCCAACGATTCGAGGCATCACATAAACTTGTGATAATTATATAATAAAATTACTTAAGTACTTACCTACGAGTATGTACGCAGATATTTGTAACTCTTGTCCAATTTGTAAGTCCATTTATGATATTAGTAGGAACAAATTAGATTTTGTAAAGATTAAGCATGAATGTAAAAAGCCAAAGTTTTAAATATCTAGCTGCTTTTCTTTCGTGGAATATTAAAATAACTACTTTAAACTACCTATTTAAAGTAGGTACCTACCTAATAATTATTACTGGCCACTCTGCACCATTTTCTTAAGGATTTTTGTATTTTACCAATCAACAAATGGGGCTAAGGTTGTATACCTAATAATGAAACTTGGGTTTTATTTGGTATTGTAACAAAGCAACAGTTCGAACGGAAGTAGCCAGAGTTTTAAAATTATACTTGGTAGTAAGTACCTGAACATCGATGTAAAGCTATTTTGCATCAAAGTTAAGTTGAGAGTGGCCGTTTTGTGTAAATCCTGTCCATTATTATCGGTACAAGCAAATTTAAAAAAAAAATTAAGCGTTCATAGATCAAATGAGTAAGATGACAGTCCATTGTAGTCCATCACATTAGATGTATTTTTAAATTTTAGGAGCCAGCTAGGTCCATTAAGACGTATTGAAACTACGGGCGATATGTAATTCAAAATTTCTTCCAAAAAGATCCCTAGGTGTACCTACCTACTTGTTGTTGTATAAGTATAGCTCAACGTTATCGCAAGCCCCTAGAAGTCAAACTTAAAATTGACTTTATTCAGTCGACGTAAGGATAATTTTGAAATTTTAAATTTTAAACATTATGTCGCACGCCGTTTGAACACGGCTTTATTCCACAAATTGAGGTTTTCAGTAAGAGGATAGACAAAAATTGGCATTATTCATAAGTTCATAACAGGTTGAGAGATCACAATGAAACATCAGTGTGTTAAACAAAATATACGTATATTTATATTTTAAATTCAAACATCACTTATTAATTAAACGTATTTATCGAATCAACTTTATTGAGAAGAACTTATGTACCATCAATAGAACTAAGTATTAGCCAGTATTACTTAGAAATTATACAGGACATGATGATTAATATATAACACCCAACAGTCACATACATAGTATTGACCCCACACTAGGGTTCCCTGAGTCGTGGGTATCAAAAACTACGAGTAACATGGTACCACAACAACCCAGGACAACAACAGATCATTCAAATTGTCCTGCAGTGGGATCGAACCCGCACCCCTTGCGTCTCAGACGGGCACTCGCTAAGGTGTGCTAAGGCGCTAAGGTGTGCGTTCCCCCAGCAGAATGTGTTTTTCATGAATAACTTTTTTTGCTGTGGACGCACAAATTTGAAATTTCGGGCACAATTACACGAAACCATGCTCTAATTCCCTGCATACAGTGCGTCCACAGGAAAAAAAGTTATTCATGAAAAACAAATTCTGCTGGGGGAACGTTTTAAACGTTCCTCCAGCAGAATGTCATCGAAATAATGGACGTAGCTAAAAACAAACTAGATGGTCGGATAGCTTGAATTTGTGCATAATTTGTGCACTAACAACGAAGTTTGTGCATATAAGGACTACGGAGATATTCAAGGTTTTGCCGATTATGGCGAAACCTTCAAGGTCGTTTTACTCGCGTTCTAGATCAATTGACAGTACTAGGAGTTAGAGCACAAAATTAGAGCGTACGTGCTATCTAATAGTTTTGAAAGTTTCAACGAAATATAATGACTAGTTTTGGAAATATAATGAAAAAACATCGAAAGAAACTCGAAAGAACTCCTAGTACTGTCAATTACAGTACTAGGAGTTAGAGCACAAAATTAGAGCGTCGTGCTATCTAATAGTTTTGAAAGTTTCAACGAAATATAATCACTAGTTTTTAAAATATAATGAAAAAACATCGAAAGAAGTATAATCTGACTGGCATCGAAAGACAGTTAAAAAGCGGCGCTACAGTACATGATAAAGGTCAGATCATACTTGTTTCGCCTTTTTTCATTATATTTCCAAAACTAGTCATTATATTTCGTTGAAACTTTCAAAACTATTAGATAGCACCGACGCTCTAATTTTGTGCTCTAACTCCTAGTACTGTCAATTGTCTAGAACGCGAGTAAAACGATCTTGAAGGTTTCGCCATAGTCGGCAAAACCTTGAATATCTCCGTAGTCCTTAGATGCACAAACTTCGTTGTTAATGCACAAATTATGCACAAATTCAAGCTATTCTACCATCTATTTTGTTTTTAGCTACGTGCATTATTTCAATGACATTCTGCTGGAGGAACGTTTAAAACGTTCCCCCAGCAGAATGTGTTTTTCATGAATAACTATTTTTCCCGTGGACGCACAAATTTGAAATTTCGGGCACAATTACCTACACGAAACCATGCTCTTATTCCCTGTATACTTCAAATCCCGAAATTCGACAACATTCTGCTGGGGGAACGCACACCGCGCTAAGCCTTCGAGGTCTTCAACACAAAAAAGGATTCAGGGCACATTTTTATAATCTGGACTCAAATTGTAGGTTTCAAAATTTTGCAAAAAGTTTTAAATCTTTGTTTTTTAAAAACTGTAGATACGGTCATACATAATTCGGGCATGCTCTACAGTCTACACATTCAACCCGTTAATGTAATTAGATCAAGAAGTACCTCTATTAAGTGGATTTAGGAACTTTGTAACTGGCTCCTTCAATTTCTTTTTTTTATAAATAACTAGGATAAGAACTTTGGTGTAAAGATTGTTGTGACACACAATTTAAAAATAATTTATTATTTTTAAAACTCGTCCATTTATATAACAGACATCATCACAATGTATGAAAATGGCATCCATAGAAAAGTAAGAATCTTTTTTCGGATTTAATTTTACGATAACTTGAACGTTCATGGTATAAAATGCACCAATTATGGTCAAGCTATAATTATGCGTAACAAGTTGGTAAGCATAGGTTTGAAGGTTTTATTCAAAATAAAGTGATATTATAAACTATTTCTTGTCAAATAAACGATTCTCTTTATCGTTTAGAATGTTTTTCTGTGTAGGTACCTACCCCTTTTGCAGGACTATTTTTAAATAATCGTAATGAACAACACCGACGTATTGATCGGATTTTTCTATTATAAAATAGCCCTGCTGACCAATGAAGAGCACAAAATCCTCATCGGCACGTATGCGGTAATAGAAATGAGCTGATCCACGAAACTCCTCAGAAAATAACCTGACCGAGCTAAAACTTTGCATACTGTCGGTGTCCGATGACATTACAATATTATGATGGCAATGACCTGATCTGATGATGGAGTCTGCTTCATAGAACTCCTCAGAAAATTGACTGATTGAGCTTAGCATAGTACATCATTGAAGCACTAACTTATAGCAGACATCAGATCTCAGTTCGAAGCGAACCACTAAGTAGTTGTATCATTGGAATTTGGAACCCGACAGGTAAGTCCTATTATGCAAAGGTTCAGCTCAATCTGACCATTTTCTGAGGAGTCCCGTGAAACAGCCTCAACAGTAAATAATAAATATTCCGGACATATCACACACGGTCAACTGATCCCAAACTAGGCATAGACTGTACTATGGGTACCAGAGACTGATATACATAATAGATATATATTTAACACCCAGACACAGAACAAACATCTGTGTTAGTCACAAATGTTTGTCCAGTGCGGGAATCGAACCCGCGTTCTCCAGCGCAGAAGGCAGAGTTACTACCGACTGAGCTATGAGGCCTCTTAGTCAACTTTACTCTTAGTGACAGCGAACTGATCATAAGATGATCAGTTCGCTGTCACCATTATTGACATCGAAATGATTATCGTCATAAAGGTATTTGCAAAATTTCAGAAAACAAACAGGTACCTATATTAAAAAGTACCTGTATGTATAGGTACATACCTAAGTTATGGATCAACTCAACAAGTGTTTAATAATACGGTAGCGACATCTAGGGAGTTAAGAAAGTACAAAATACAGACATCTTGACGAAAGCAAGAGAACCTGTTGATTAAGTTCTTGATATTTTCAATAGATGGCAGTTGATTCTCAATTTAGTTCCAAAATAGTGTAACAGATGTCTGTAATGGCGAATGAGTTTCAAACAGTTCTAGGGTGATTTGGTGCGAATGCACGGAATGTAATTCCATCATAATTCTTTAGATGGCGCTATGTTCTTATTTTACTGTTCCCTTTCGGGCTGGCTATGATATCTTTTTTTTTTTGTTATACAACAAAGGTGGCAAACAATCTTACGGCCCACCTAATGGAAAGCGGTTACCGTAGCCTATGAGCGCTTGCAATACCAGACGCATCACGCACGCGTTGCCGACCCCGAACCCCCTTCTAAAGAGCTCTGGCAACCTTACTCACCGCAGGAACACAACACTATTTGAAACAATTATTGTTATTTGGCTGCGATCTTCTGTAAGGCGGAGGTACCTCCCCAGGCGGGCTGCTCCAATTCAGAACGAGAAAATCTCGCTGTGCCCTACCTCTTCCTAAAAAGCAAAATCTTAGGCCAAGTCTTCCGTGTATTTTTCTTGTTATATTATGTATAGCTTTCTTTATTTTCTGTCGTCAGTCATGGTCAAGTTCAGTTTTATTATGATAATTAAGGTCGCTATTTTACTAACACCTCGAGGGAGACCTCTTGGCGCCAACTCGAAAAATGACAGTACACGCAATCATTTCTTTTCACTTTACTGTGCGGCACTCAAACAATAAAATATTACGCAAAAAACACCATAATCACAAGTTCCCACCCAAAAAGTCCTGGCGCTATCTAATGATTTCTAGCTAGCAAGATTTTTGGAGCCGATTTACACTGTACGGGATTTTCCAATGAAACGACTTGATTTGTTCGTAGTGGACTGTATTTCCTTTTTCTGTCTCTGTGGTCTCTCTGGTCCGAGTGTCTCAGTGTCCCTGACCACTGACTGTGTGTCTGTCTCACACTATTTTACCTCTCAATCAATCGGGTCATCTGCAAGCTCGATTCAGAGCTGCGGGTAAGGGCCTCTGGCTTGCGCTATTTGCCCTAGCTTCAACTCTAGAAGCAACTACTTCTAGGTCGCGTGGCTTCGTTGAGATGTCTCTTCCGTGTTCGGCGGCTCATCTCAGCGTTGTTTGTTTTTTTTCCTATGTACCTTCCGAGGAGGATTCCTCGGGTGCACTTAGGATCTCTCGGGGCAGGGGCCTCCAGGGTGTTCGGCTGTCGGGTGGTCGCGCGTGTAAAGGCGCTAGGGCATTGAGGTGGATGTGGTAGCTATTGTCGGCGCGGTCGTACATGCGACGCGCCAACCTCACTATGAATTCCCTGATGCTAGGGATCCGCACATCGCGGGCGATGACATTGTCACATATTTTACCTCTGCTCCTCTCTCAGAGTGTCAGTCACCGTCATTCTTTTTATGGATGTCTATGTCACTGTCATGTCAAACAAATATCAAATAACCAAAACAAACTTGTTGATTTTCTAGGTTAATATTTTCTTTCGTTTATTCGAGCATATTTCAATTTCTTGTTCCTTTTCTAAATATTCAGAACTCGTATTTGGACTTTTCAGATTCCTGATGAAAACCTGTCTATGTACGCAAAACCTAGCGCCACTCACTACATCAACATAAAACTTCATAACATTGGACTACCTGTGATTAATGTTATGACTAATGATCGCTACATAGTTTAGCTATAAACGAGTTGTAAACTAGAGATGACGGACGAAAACGTTCAACAAACTATAGCGAAATACGAGCACTTTATCAACGATGTACTCAAAGAAGACTTGCGGGTATTAGAGCAGCGATTGATGCAAATAAACTCTGAAATCTCCGACCTCACCCAACAAAGACATGCATTGAAGGTGATTACCGATAAAAAAACACACCCTGACGGCTTCAAAAGCCAAGTAAACATTGGCTGCAACTTTTTCATGGAAGCTTCATTACCGGACACCTCAAAACTACTCATAAACATAGGACTGAATCATTACCTCGAATTCTCCTCAGAAGAGGCCGGTAAATACCTGGATGTTTTGATAAAAGCGACGGAGAAGAAGGCTGAAGAGTTGCAGAATAAGGCAGCGGAAGCCAAGGCACATATAAAACTGATGTTGTTTAATTTGGGTGAACTTTACGGGGTGATTGGTAGTTAAATTGCTCGGAACTTCTTAAAAGGTGAATATTTTTGGCAACCTATTGTTCATAATCACTAACTGTTTTGGCTTGATTAAAATAAATTCGCCTCTTTTTTTGTTTACTGTTAGAAAATATAGATAAGAGTTATCGAGCCAATAAAGGGACTGATTTTGAATAAGGAGTTAAATAAATAAATAACAGTCACATAAATAGTCCTGAGCTCATACGAGGATTCCCTGTGTAGTGGGTATCAGAAAGTACAAGTACCATGGTACCATAACACAGACCTGCAAGTAATATTTGTGGATCATGCAAACATTGCTTCTCAGGTGGGCACTCGCCCACTGTGGTTGTCAACATTTCTTTGTACCTAAATCCTATTTCATTAACAGATTTTGTAAAAAAATTAGGATATTTATTGATTTCCCATACTCAAAATTTTCGGATTTTTTTTTAAATTTTTATTGATACTTTTATCCTAATAATGTACACAATAGTTTGGGTATAAACCTAAGTAGATAGTCAAGAAAATTATAAATACGAAACTGTGTTTTATTCTTGGTTTGATGGTTGGACCATTTTTCATGCAGCAACAAATCAATGTTATTTTGCATGGATATAGTTAATGAGCCCAATAAGTGATATTGTTTCCTTTTTATAGGGTACAAACAGAGCCATGAGCAGAAGCTAGTGCAGCAAATAATAACAATGAGCACATAAAATTTATAAAAGAAAAAGTTGTGTTCTATGTAATTCATTTATTTTGAATTTATTTCCAAAGAACTATTGAATGATGAAAATAAGCATAATATTCAATATACTGGCACATTTTTACAATTTGTTTTGTATGTTTTTCTTTATTTAATTTTACTTTTCACTCAATTTCAGATTGCTCAAGTCAGGTCTCGGGTCGGGTTTCGGACTGCAAGAAAAAGATAAAAACGACCTTAGTTTAGGATCTTGTAAATATCAGTTTATTCTAAAAAAGTAAGTGTTTTAGGGTTAAAAAATGTGTATACCAAATATCTTTAGAGAACTAAGTTTTATTGATAACTTTATAAAAATATTGTATTGTCCAAACTTTAGGTATATAAATCCTAATATATATTAGTAGCGAAAGTGAATTTATTGCTGCGGAGTGCTGAGGAGTTCCGAGGAACAGCTCCTGACTCCTTCATCAGATCATTTTTTTTTTATACAACTAAGTTGGCAAACAAGCATACGGCCGACCTGTTGGTAAGCGGTTACCGTAGCCTATAAGCGTTTGCAATACCAGAGGTATCACGCACGCGTTGCCGACTCCGAATCCTCTCCACCCCTAAAGAGCTCTGGCAACCTTACTCACCGCAGGAACACAAAATTATTTGAAAGCAAATAATGTTATTTGGCTGCGATCTTCGACAGGTAGGTAGGTAGGTACCGCGCGAGCGAAGCCGCGGGCGGAAACTAGTTTTTTTTTTTTTTTTTTTTTAATGTTATACCGAGGATTGTGTTATGTTATCTGTGACCGAGGCAAACAGGCTTACGAGTTACGGCCCACCTGATGGTAAGCAGTCGTCGTCGCCTATTGACTAGAAAAACCAGCCTGGAAACCAGCCATCTATTTGGTGACCGTGCTGAAGGTTGCTTAACTTATCTGATCATAAGAGGAACTTCAGCCGCAATTTCCGTGATTAGCAGTCAGTTTCCAATTAAGCATTAAGTCTTCGTCGCACTTAATAAGCTATTCACTAGTCAAGTGTTCAATGAAAATTCAATTAGGTACCTATAGGTCTTGAAATAAGCTGAAATCTACCCTTACTCTAGGTGAATTAGGGGTAATTTAAATATTTGGTCTCAAGATGCAGGGGGACTATAACCAGCTTGGTTGGAAAAATCGAATAGATTAGCATTCTAATTACTTTAGGGTGACTAGCTTACGCCCGTGGCCTCACTCGCATAGGTACCTACCTAAATAAAAAGTTGCCTATTTATTCAAGGCGAAGAACTCTATTTACCTACCTATTCCAAGTTTAATTTCAATCGGTTGAGCCGTTACGGCGTGATTGATCCACCAACATACAAACATCCTTCCTTTTCGATTTATAATATTTATAGTAAGGTTAGTAGGCACATTATTATTTTTAATTAGTAGATACCTATAGTTAATATTTTTGGATTGGCAAGGGCTGCAGCGCCGCATAGGTTTGTCTGAGGGTCATGCGGAGATAAAAGCAAAATTGAAGCGATTTGAAAGTTCTCTTTAAATCATGTAATGATTACTAACTTTCTGACTAAGTAATAATTTTCAAACTGAAAACCAGCGCCGCTACACTTCGTGTGCGGCATCAATGCTGAGATGGAACCTTTTTTGGCTCACGCATGCATCGGCACGGACTAATGAATACCCTAGTTTTGTTACTTCCTACCTACTTTTGTTTTGTTTCCTCCCTACCTTTTGTATTGTAACCTGTACCTTGTGTCTTTTTTATTTTTATTTTATTAGTTTGTGCTGTGCTTGTGTGTCCAAAATAAATGTTTTTTTCTTTTCTTTCTTTCAAAAACTAAATAGTTTCAAGGAACCTTTGAACCTTGATGGAGCGTGCCTTATTATTCTGAAGAGTTCTCAACTCAGTCAAAGTTTTGCTATTAAAATTTTGCCAGGCGCTACCTAATAGGAAATGTAGCTTACCTAAATCGGGAGTTTACTTTTCATATAATTAAAACACATTCATTTAATTTTTAATACTAAAAGCAAGCGCATGTCATGAAGTATTTCAAAGTCAGTAGGTTAGGTAGGTACAGCTTTTTTTATGTTATACGGAAGCAAACAGGCTTACGGCCCTCCTGATGGTAAGTCGCCTATTGACATCAGCAACACCTGGAGCATTGCTAATGCGTTGCCTGCCGAACCCCTCCCCCTAAAGAGCTCTGGCAACCTTACTCACCGCAGGTACACAACATTATTTGAAACAAATAATGTTATTTGGCTGCGATCTTCTGTAAGGCGGAGGTACCTTCCCAGGCGGGTTGCTTCAATTTAGAGAGAGAAAATCTCGCTCTGCCCTACCTCCTCCTAGAAGCTTTATTAGGTATTTGGAAAAACTATTGGGATGTGCGTTTCCTCCAATCAGGACACACACATTTCTAGCGCTCGGGCGCAGGTCAATTGTAGATAATTATGTTGATCAGAGGTATTTTGGTATTTATAATTATTTTGAGTCGCCGAGATAACTTCCGAAAAAGTCTGCGCGACTTAGAATTGTCACTATCTTGTTCGCTTGCAGTTCGCTAGATTTCGCTAGCACAGTTCTCTCTATCGATGAGTTAGGTATTTACGGTACCAAAGATTACAGTACTTATGTAGATTTTTTTGTAGTAGGTACCTAGTAGTACCTACCTACCTTATTTGATAATCATTCCACTCGATTAGGTAAGTATCTACTACCCTATTTCATATTCCTTTTGTAGCACTGTAGTTCGAAATCGACTTTTCAGGACATAAGGATTTTGGACAGGTTTAGTAAATAAAATACCACAATCAAATAAAAGCTTAGCTTTATTACTCGTTATATCCACGAAGAAACATCCCTCACCGGTATCAACAAGTCTCTGCAGACAATGCTAGTAGAGATACAAATTTATGTTTCACCGTTTTTCCAATCGGATAATTTTGAATAATTTTCATTAATTTTGATTAACAAATTTTAGAACCGCCAATTTCTTCAATTTTCCAACGCAATTTGCAACAATCCAACGACCGAGGTCGAGAGACTTAATTTAGAGGTACAATTTCTTTGAATTCACAATAATTCCACTTTACATGCCTAATACACCAAACAGTGGTTTAGTTCCTAAACATTCACGGACAAAGACACACGCTCGTAAAATATAAGCATTATGACGATGTGATATTATATTAATGTATAAGTATTGTTGTATTATTAACCGTAATAATTAATGCATAGTTAGGTTAGGTTAGTGTGTAGGGTACGACTTGTCTGAGGCTCACAGATTACAATAGTGACCCGCTTGACGCCATTCTAAGACAAATACCGTGGAAACGCTTACATTTTCACTTTTCACCTTAAATTGTTTTTAAATTTATATTTTTACATCCTGAATCATATAAACATCTTTTGAGTTATTATAATATTTACCTATATAAACGAGAGCCGCCCCGCCGCTCCGGCTGCGCTAGTCAGCTTTTTATTTACAAATGGTTAATGCTCCTAAACGTTTCATATCGAACGCTATTCTTAAAATTAAATACAAAAAACGTATGACATTCTAATTTCACCTAAATCCCATTTTGTCACCGCTATAATTTATGAATTTTGACCATTACATCAACTTTAGAAATATTCAATACAAAAATACTTTTTTGAATAAAATTTTTACACGACTCATTTTATATCGTCGGCGCGGAGTGGGGCGGCGGAGCGGCCACCACAAAAGAAAAGCTTTGAGCCTCGTAACCTTAACATCATGAAATTTGTACTAAATATATCAAAACCAGCGGACGCGGCGCCATTATCACTTAGCCGAAATGCGAGGATACCGAAACGATGCCTAAATACTAGTCAAATTACTGCTCGCGCGACTTTTTTTCTACGCAGCGTTCGCACCGTGACACAGTGGTGCCGGTTCGTCACGGCGTGGACAAAAACTCGCACGCCATTTACTAAAATAATTTCGATTTTTTAATTTTGTTACTAATTTTTATCACCGGCATCCGCGTCCGCTCGCTGTAGTTTACAAATATATCATACCGAAAGTACGCCACACATGGGCTGCGGCTCACTAAAACTTAAATTAAACAATTTTTTTCATACTAACACACAAGAATACAAAAAGAACGTGTATCGCTGTTACGAATGAAGACCACAAGGATATTGAAAATAGAGACTCGCATATTTTTGGAATTTCTATTCCGAATACAAAATTACTTACGAACGCTTCACACAATCCATAGACATCTTTTGTGAAAGTTGTATGAATATAATAACATACGGGGGCGTTTGGGCTCACCTTACTTAATTCTTATCGATAAGCATCGGCAGTATTTTGTTTCAAGACATCCTAATAGTGTTTCCGTGCTCATTTTTGTCCATTTATCAGATATATATTAAGTATAATATAAGAATGACACTTACTTCATAACTACCTAATTTTTCGAATTTCCCTTAACTTGAATTTTCTCATATAGAAAAGTTGATACAGCTATTTGGTACATCTAAATGTCATTTTACTTCCAAAAATGAAATGCTACATACAATAGAGTCTATTACAATTTCGAAAATTTAGGAACCATAATACCCAAACGTTGAACCAAATACATTCTACATACATATTTTTTCTATTTTTATAATAATTTTGAAAAATAATTACATATTTCTTTAAATTTAAATTGTTATACCAAAGATTTCGTAGACGGATTCGAAAATACTAAAAATGTTAAAGCAAAATCTTTAGAGAACATTTTTGGAACAGAAGTAAACTATCTCATCTAGACACAACATAAAGGAGAATTTAGCCGAAAATGGGCATTACTACAACTCTACATACATATTTTATAGATACAAACATCAGCTTCTAAACACCGAATTTTGTACTTTTTCTGTGGGATAGCCCCCATGATCACTGTGGACTTATTTATTTCGATGTTTCAAAATTGTCTTATTAATTTAGAAAAATTGTCAACCGATAACTTATAAATCCATTTATCGAATCAACTTTATAATCGGCTCGATTGCATAATTTATCCATTGTGGTCTTGTAGCGGCTGCTGCACAGTGTGTCACTCAAGTAAAAAATCCGGAAAAGTACAAAAAAAGTCAACTTTACAAATAGCCAGAAAATATCAAAAGGTCTAAAACATTTAACGGCTCCAAGTATCTGCAAATTACGGCATGTCGGTTGAATACTGTTGATGGGAAATCAATACATTTCTATTGTAATATGTGTTGTGTAGCCTGCACTAATATTAGATAATTAAGAAATCTATCAAGAGATCGGAATAACGAATTCATTACTTACTAATACAATAAAATAGTCGATGGGTTGCCAGTTTAGAGCTAAAAAGTACACTAATTTAGAAGTGTACGAATGAAGTTAAACATTACAGTTACTACATTTTCTTAACAATCTAAGTGACTCGTCTCTAGCTAGCCGATTATTGTAATCAATTCCATATTCAATTCGTGGTGTTTCACGTCACTGGCTAGAGACAACAATTACTTATGTACAGACTATCTTCTCAGCTCTAAATTGCCATTGCCTATGTTACGGAGAAACAAACAACGTGTAACAGAATAAGAGTAACGTAACACGGAACGATGCTCGATCTCGAATAAGCCCTGCGGCGACTGCGTAGCGTTCATGCCTGCAATCCGACGTAATAGTGGAAACTTAAACCGGGCTATTGCTGTGAAAGGTTGGCTGGTTTTATTAGGGCATGTCCATTTTCGGAACTTTCAAATTTAAACTCCTGGCGCACTCAATGGACTAGCGACCTGGCCATCACACCAAAAGTTAAAACTCGAATGGATCAGAAAACTTCCAGGATAATTTAGAACAGAAAACCGGATATCCAAACGGGAAGGGGGAGGCTGCGTGTATGTTCTATGTGTCGATGTCTTAAAAACTTTCGTATCTCTAACTCTCCTAACCTGCTAGCGCACCAGTCGACGCCTGGTCCATCCTAAACTGAGATACCCCCTAAGTAATTATCGTAATAGTTAAAATGGTTACAAATTAAACGATAACAAACGTGTAATATTAAATGAAAAATGCTTACACTTGCTTAGCTAGACCTGCCGTCGGCCCTGCGCGGTTACGAACAAGAAACTCAGGATGGAATAACTTCTTACAATCCCGCAAATCAATTCACAATTTTCCAGTTTTATTGTTGCCTTAATTAAATATTGTTATCGCTAAGATAGGTTTTAGTCATCTTCTGTATTAAAACTATCGTTATAGTTATTATGTACACGTCGCTATACATCTCTGTACAAACTATCTATCTTATCGTAGTATATCTATATGAAGCATAACTTATTATTATTGTGTCCTGTCGAACTGAGGATGTAAACTGAAAGTGTTTCCGCATTGCTGGGACGACGGCCGGTATCTACTTGTTATAACAAATACATCGAGATTTGCGATATAGCCCGAGCTTGCTCTGCCCGACGACACCTCTAGTTTAGGTACCCTTAGGTGCGTCTCCTTTCGAACCTAACCACGTTCGTGCAGTATTCAGTATTCATTTCATTTATTCATTGAAATGCTAATGCTGATTTCATTTTCAGTTAGGGCGTCGAGGAGCAAGTCTCGGGCGCCGCGCTACGTTTAACTACGAATGAAACTAATTATTCTTCTATAGTATAATAGTAAAGTGTGTATGTATACGGTTGTAGTTCGTATCGGTCGAACTGCGATGCGTGTGCATGGGCGGCGGATGCGCGGGCGCTGCGTGGGGACTTTGGTTGGGCGACAGTTTATATTGAGGGCCCGTTATTGAATAATTTCATTAATATTTTCATGTAAAAATTCAACATTTTTGAAGGCACTTCTAAACGGACGTGGTGGCCCCGTGCGTTATTGTGTAACCTGATATCGAAGAGAGAGAGCGACTGCAATTTTTGGAGTGGATTTTTGAGGGATTCGGACTATTGATGTGTTGCCTTCGATGCTATTGTAATACTGTTTGGATGTGATCGAAATTTCTATGTGGTTGAGAATCGCCGCGAAGCGCCCGCGTGCGGAGCGAACGACACATGTGGAGTTCGAAAACTGTGGCCAGAGTTAAATAACAAATAAATCCATATTTTTCAGAAAAGTAAACCGAACACTGTTGTATTGTTGTTGTCTGAAATTACTGTGTTAAAGAAAGTAAATTCATCAGGTAACTGAAATTTGAATTACTGATTGTATAGTGTGACGCTCCGCTTACGCGCTGTTGTTTTTTTGAAAGGCCCACGCAAAATTTTTTGAAGTATTTATCTAACAAATAAACTTAATCCTAATCCGGGCGGGGTTGGTGCCGCTTGTTCCGGAGTCATAAACTGAATCGCGATCTGAACTTTGCCGAAATATTGTAAATACAAACAAGGATGTTCACCTTAACTAGAACTCAGGATGCGTAATTTGTTTTAGAATTTTGTGACTGTCTTATCTTATTCTATTGAAAAATCTCATCTGCAAGAACGCAAAACCGGTTATCGTATAAAAATAATCTGTTAATTATTATTTGTTTGTGGATCGAAAAATAACCCTGCTCTATTGTACTAATGACTATGATTAACTTTAATCAATTACTCTTAAAATAAGTAGTGTGACGAGGTAAAGGTTGACAATTTTCGGCTGCCAAGGCGAGCCAACAACACAAGCATTACGGGAACAACTCAACGGAAACATGCTTAAAAGGATAAGGAAACAAGGATAAAAAAAAAAAAAAAACAACAAAACGTTCAAAACTTAAGCAGTTAAATATATTAATCGTTTTTTTCCTTAAATGATAAATCCATAAATGATTTTAAGATATACACAACTATAAAAACCATTTAAAGATAATACTTAATAATAATATAATAATAATTATATATAGCCAAATATATTATGTGCAGAAATAAAATTCTAGGTGACTTAAATTTTCTCTTACTCATATAACCTAATGAATTTCCTATTAGAGTGATCGTGGCTCGACCACCGCGGGCAGTCGCGCCACTCGACGTCCAACGTACGAATTTAATTTTTTATAATTTATTTTAACTTTTCTTTATCAATAATTTTGAATCTGAAGGCCTAAATGCGAGTGTCGTAAAATTTTGGTGTGCGAAACAAATCGTCCAATGTTTTTTTTTCATAATTTAAGTTATGCCGAAACGTTGTGCGTTACGTCGTTGTTCACTCCAACTGTTCCAGGAAGTTGGGTGACTTGAAGTACTCGGGCACGGGATCGTCGAGCCGCGAGATCACCTTGTAGATGGACTTTTTCCAGCTCTGCTCTGCGTCCTTCCCGCCTTGAATGGCGCGGAAGAACTCCCGCAGAGTCTGCTCTATCACGTATCTGAAGTTTGGTGGCACCTGGAATACATAAAAACGGCATGTTAGCTACATGGCAATACGTTTGGCACTTGGCAATAAAAAATTTGGGATATATTTCAAAGTTTATTAAATAAAATGCAGTATATACATACAATTCTTACCTCAATGTGGTTATTTCGGTTGTAGTGTAGGTTGAGCACCCGGTAGAGCTCAGAGTCTCCAGCTACGTGGAGGTCCTCTGCTGCCTTCAGCCCTTCGCTGATGGCCTGGCGCGCGTACTTCTCCATTTGGATGTAGTAGAACTCCCTGTAAACAAAAGAAAGAACCTTTGAGTGGTGTTGACAACTTGAGCAGGCAGACCCTCAATTCAAAGTTTTCATAGAACGTTTCATAGAACTGTGCACGAAAGGAATCTTTTCACTACACTAATTCTTTCACCGACGGTCATAGGCCCTTTTCAGCGCCACCATACCTCAACCCGGTCACTGACCTAATACAGGATGACCAAGAAAGAATCAGTGACACGGTAATCATCAATAGAACGTGGCTGATTTATGTTGTAGTGTCTAGGTTCAGATTCTCTTGTTCTCTTTACAGCGACGACGGTGAAAACTGAAATTGGCCAAATATCTAGCAAAAATGTTCTCACTTTCCCCCGCTGAAAAACGATTCTGAATAACGGCCTATGTCTATCCATCTACCCATCAGTGTGACACTTCACGGCACAATGAAAATAAAAAAGGCACTCGAATACCGTCGAGAGCAGGAAAGGATTTGATTAGCCATTTTCGCTCCGGTCGCGTCGCATCGCTTCGCTATCTTCGCTTCGGTTCGCTTACGAGAGCGAGTTGAGCGAGCTGAGCGCATCGAGAGTCTCGCGAGGCTAATTACTTACGAGTTCGCATTCAGACGAGCTAATTCGCTTTTTCACGTTCCTGCAAGTGACGCTACGGATTATATTGCTGGGATTTTCAAGTGACTCTTAATGAGAAAATAAAAATCCTAATTGCGAGATTGTTCTTTCGTCTCTATTTCGGTAGTTCATATCAGATTGGCTGTTTCCGAAAAACGTAAATGTTTTATTTTAATTAAAATTGTGCGATTGTACTGAATATCTTTGGTTTTTTATGTCTATTGGGATAGTAGAACAAGGAGGTCTAAGCCGCTCGCGAGTCACTCGAACCTCTCGCTCGCACGCCGGAGGCTTCTATTATTTTTTAATTGGCACTCAACGTGAGATCGCAGCCTTACTAATTGAATAAGTAAATGAAGTGTCTAAATAATTAGATGTCTTTTGGACTAGCGTGAGAGGTAACACGCCCCACTGTGCGGTGCATCACTTTTGTCGGGGATTTTTTGAAATGAAGCGAATATTATTCAGATTTTTGTTGATATTTCTGGTTAAAATGTATCTTTTATCCTTTGAAGTTTTTGCTCAACTGGCATGGTTTTGATAAGGATCAACCAGGTCGCCTAAAGTAGATTTTGTGAGTAGCTCTCGCTTTATGTAAATAAGATGCGGGTGTTGAAGTAAAGTGAAAAGAACTAGGTGCTGATAATACACAGACGTGTGATACTGTAGGTAGGTACCTAGTATGTTTTCTGCGTACCTACTCTACCTACCTACTAGAATAAAATAGAAAATGCTTACACAAATATACAGAACAGACATAGGAACATACAAAGAGTAAGAACAAAAATGACATAACAAAGAAGTTCCGGGTGCAGCCAAAGTCAGCCAAACAGGCCCTGACTCAGCTTAGTGCTGCTTAACATGTCATGGTGCTATGCAAAGCAGTGCTGGTAATAGGTGGCATTAGGCACCTACAAGACCTTCAAGAGCTTTTTAGTGCTGATGAATTCTTACATTCTTTAACGACCTCGCCGCCGGTGGCGGCGCAGCGGGTGGGTGCCCGTCTGAGACGCAAGGGTTCGATTCCCGTTGCGGGACAAACGTTGCATGATCTGCAAATATTTGTTGCCGGTCTGGGTGTTGTGATAATGGTAAGTACTAGTAGTTTCTGATACTCCGACACAGGGATTTCTAGTGTGGGGTAAATTAAGTCAGGACTATGTATGTGACTGTTGGGTGTTATTATTATTATTGTAATCATCACTGAATATTAATTTATTACTTGTGTTTGGAATATCTTCCCATTTTTATGATTCTCACACTGCTACCTACTTTCGATCCAAAAAACCGTTAGGAATCAGCTGTTTTCAACAATATCATTGTTGGCACCCTTAACGGAATTTCGCAAAGGTTTCCGCAAGGTAAACTCAACTCTATCTGTTACAAAATACGCATCAAAGTATAATGCGTGTAGTTACAAATTATTATCACAATAGATGACTTCTGTAGAGCTGAGGATTTAAGACATTTTGAAGTTTTTCGTAGGTGCATAAGATTCATAATCGTATGGCGTTTCCTTCTTTCTTAAGATTGAACTGAACATCTTGCGTATACCTGGCAACGTCTTCGCGTATTGTTTGTTTTTTTTTTGCAAAATTCTGCTTTTAAATTCCATTTTGAATGAAAAACTTTATGTGGTAATGACACGATATTACTACAAAGAGTAGATAGCGTAAGTAACTACGTGAGCGAACTTTTAAAATTAAATAAATAAATATTCCGGACATATTCACACGGTCAACTGATCCCAAACTAGGCATAGCCTGTACTATGGGTACCAGAGACTGATATATATATAATAGATAAATATTTTAACACCCAGACACAGAACAAACATCTGTGTTAATCACACAAATGTTTGTCCAGCGCGGGGATCGAACCCGCGACCTCTAGCGCAGAAGGCAGAGTTACTACTAACTGAGCTATGAGGCCAGTCATCACAAAAAATGTCTCTAGATCTCCAGGCGATCAGATCCTTGAAGATGTCTATGAGGAGTAATCAGAGGCACATCCATACATACGGCACTTGCCCTCATTTTGCCGCCTATAAGATTTTGTACCTAGGTACCGTCGCCTGCAATAAGATGTAGTTATACCCTTTATAATTTTCAAAATGTTACCACAATACAGATGAAGATGTTATAGGTAAGTAGTTACTAGGTACACGGTTGTGTAAAAAATGGCACAAGTCATGGTAGGTAAACAATTTTCTAGTTTTTGCTTTGTACATCAATAACGATAAAACACATTTTCAAAATTGTGGGATATACATCTCGAAGCAGGCGACTGTAGGTACTTGTTTCCTCAGGACGTTTTCCTTAACAGTTCTGAGCAGGTAATGCGCTCTTAAATTTTTTGAGCACAGAAATTCATTGTAGCAAGATCTCTATCCTGTCCCTTAAGAACTGCACCCAAGATTACCTAACAAAAAGTAAATATACAAATTGTTCCTGCCTTAAAGCATCATGTCTAATCTAAAGACGTTTCTCAAAATGTCCTTTTCGCATTAAAAAGGCTTCGTTTAAAGTAATGTGTATAACGCCTTACAAAGTCAAAAATCTTTGGTCGTGGGGTACAAGAAATCTCAGCGTTCTTAGTGCGGTTGATTCCCCCTCAAGAAGCTCGGTTCCCGTGTGAACTCCGCTTAAACGATGCTGCTATAGATATAAGAAAATACTTGGATAGACATGGCCATATACTTAAATAAAATACAGCAGACATGTTTTCAGATTAACATACTATTTTTCAAGATTAGGTAGGTAAGTATTACTACATTTTGTGAGAAATTTTTATAAGACAGGTGACACAGTGTCAATTTTCGAGCGACGAAAGAGGCCCTGTCTGTCTGTCGTATCAACAGCGATTTTATTTAGGCGGTTGACAGTCTTAAATGTTTGTGGTTCAATTAGGTAAGAGCGAGAAAATCTAGCTTGATCTACCTCCTCCAAAATTACTTACAATTGGTATTGCAATTTGGCCATGTCTAAAAATTTTCAAGTCTACTATGTCATCGCCAAGACGTTACTCTGAGGGGTCATACTGAATTGTTTTTTTCTTTACTTTCTTCCCTTCCTTTTGTTGACTTAGTTGGCGCGAAATACATTGTTTGATTCTGAACTTTAAATTTGGAATCGTGGTCGAAACAAGCTTTCGGATGCCCCCTTGCTTTTTTTTTACAAAAATCGGGTTTTGATTGTCGTGAACAAGTAGATAGGTAACTATTTGGGTCAAGATTATTCATTTGAATATTATTACTGCTTAGGTAATAGTATACTACTATCTAAGTATTACTGTAATAAGGTATACCTGCCTACCTATACCTAGTCGAGATTCTATTTATCTGTCTCAAATGAGCTACACCGGTTGCAGTTTGCCAATGCAGATGCAAAATGCAGCACTTAGGGTATCTACTAAACAGTAAGTAGGTACCGAACAATTAAAATATTCGATAAAATAAGAGTAGTATCTCTTGACGCCATCTTGATAAATACGGGGCAGATACACGTTCAAATCTAGATACAAGATAGAGATACAAATTCTTTTTAGCTTTCAAAAATATACTTTAAAAAAATATAAGTAACTTAATATGTAGGTACAGAAGAACTAAGTACATAAAAGTACCTATATTATACCTTCTTAATGCTTCGTTGAAGATTTAAAAAGAAAAAAAATGTTACAAATCTTGCCCTATTAGGTAAATGCGAGGTTCTTACCCTCTTATCGTGGAGTAGCGGCGCGGACCCGCATCGAAAACTGAGATAAAGATTTGCGCACGACTGCCCTACATACTGCTGTTTTGCATAGAGAAATCGAATTTTAGGGTCGGTACTTTCAGCAAAACAAAAGTACATATTATCAGGAATAGATGGATGCTTTTTGAGACTGTTTTCGTTTGTCATTGAAAACTGTACCTATTGCTTATATTTAGACGAAACTTTAAAAAAATCCTATAAACGTTACTATGTGTCTGTGGGTTGTTATTGTTTTTTCATAATACATATTATTATAATGAATCAACAATGTTATCATTTCAAGAACATAGGAGTAGGTACTAATTAAATGCAATCGTCGATTACAGGTAGAGTAGTACCTACTGCTCCATGGTGTTAACATAGAATACAAATAAATTGGTTCCAAGTGTTTTTCCTTGTAGGTACGCAGTAGATTAATGGCATCGAAAAATCATTAGCGTTTTCAATAACGATACACCGATATGAGAATATTTTAGAGTTTAGCATGGCTATTGATTATAAAAAAATTGAAATTCCCGCAAATACATCAACAATATCTACCGCTATCGAATCATGTCAACGTTTCGCGTCACTTGACTACACGTAGTTATAATAAATATCACTCAAAATACTAAAAACCAAAAAGAACGCAACTTGTGCATGATAAAATTGGCGAAAAATTTAGTTGCAGACTCCAAACACTCATTTCGATCGTTGCCAAATACAATGGTTATTAAAAGTGATGCGAAACTCCGTAAATGATACAGGGAGGTATCAGGGTGGTGTGTGTGTGTGTGTGTGAGTGGACCGCGTCCAGCTTTCTAGGAGTACGCCAGAACGAGCAGGCAGACTGCAGATCGTAGAGCGATGATGTAGCAGAGAAGGCAAAAAAAATGTTCAAAACGGATAAAGGAAAAAAAAGTATATGTCGTGTGTCTCACTAATTACTATCGCTAGTTCCTCTGTCGAGATTTTTAAATACCAAATTAATCGTAGGTACTTTAACCAAATGCTGTGTTTGAAATAACAAGTGACTTAGCTGCTCAAATGGCAGGTACCTAACTGAAACTTTGTTGAATATTACTATCGCAACTTTCAAAAACCAGTCCCTCTTCTGTCAAACGCTGTCTCGTCATAGTTTTTGCGAATCCATTTCACACACAACTTATTTTTCGACAACTCGAATACGACAAAACGGAATGTCAACTAGTTTTTAGATGTTCAAACTCGATCGAGTTCATATCACTGACTAAAGTTAATTCAGTCCTAATCAAACGATGATAACAAACTTTAAACTCTGTATTTTGATAGCTCTGTGTAAAAAAAGTTGCACGGCGTGCCGCACACATGCACGCTGCACTCACACATCGGCGGTAAAAGCGAGTAAACTAATACCGGCCGGATTAATGCTTCAGTTTGTGAAAAAACTTTTTTCAGGCTGCGCCGTCCGGTACAGGGACGGATTTGGACAAGGGATACACTAATATTAAAGAGGTAGAAGCGAAAGTAACTCCGTCTCTCTTTCCTGTTTTTTTCTGTCTCTCTGTCTATGTAATAATGTTTTTTTATGTATCGTGTAAAACAAGTTGTACCTACATTTGTAAAGAATTATACCATTGTTAAATATTTACGATGTACCTTTGTCGTTAATAATTCGATTCTCTTGGTTGGTTACGTGACAAGGAAATTCCATCTACGACGACAGATTGAAGAGTGAAGTCATACATTTATAGTAACTTTATAATAATTGGAGCTCTAGGTACTCGAAATTATCATTATTCATTAAATATTTCATTGTTTAATGAAGAATGAACGCTCTTTTTGCTTACTTGCTATTAGTTATACTCAATTATTATTAATGTTTTCCTTAACAACCAAAATTAAAACCGTATTTTAATAACTTAACTAACGATTAAGTATTAAGGTTCTTTAATTATTAAGTTCTCTTACTTGATATCTCTCAGAACTAGCAAGTTCAAGTGGCGGTGGGCATATAGTTCGCAGAAACGACAAACGTTGGGTCCATCATGGACAGGTTATCGAATGGCGACCACGAACCGGGTGACGCAGGGTTGAAAGCCCACCCGATGGACCGATGACATTTTTAAAGTTGCAGGAAGTAATAGCAAAGGCTCAAGACCGTTCTTGATAACGACATCACTATGTTGATAACGAAATATTTGCGAGAAAGTTGCGAGTGCGTACGTCATTGATAAAAAACTGCCCGCATGCATAAAGGTATTATGTATGTACTTACTTACTTTAAAAAACTACTCCATACGGGCTATACTGTAGCGGTAAATCTTATACCGTCTCAGACTCAGACAGACTTCAAGTTATATCATCATCATCATCATCAACTACAGCTCGCAGAACCGATAACCGTTGGGAAATAAAGGTTTTCGAATGGCGACCGTGAACCGGGTGACGCAGTGTTGGAAGGCCGCCCACCGACTGACCGACGACATTGTTAAAGTTGCGGGAAGTCGGTGGATGGAAAAGGTCTATCGTCGTGGAACTCTTTTGGGCAGGCCTATGTCCAGCAGTGTCCTTAGGTGGGTGAGGATGATGATCGGTCGGTGGGCGGCCTGCCATTCCATCCAACATTGCGTTGTTCGGTTCGTGGTCGCCGTTCGAAACCTTTATTCCCTTTTGCCACTTCTGCAAAATGTGGGCATGTGCCAGGTGTAATGTTTGGAAGTGCCCCTGACTACACCCGTAAAAAAAAAGGCTAAGTCTCCACATTGTCATCATCATCATATTCCTGCACTAAAATCTCAACATAACGGATGACAAAGTAAAAAAAAAGTGATAGGTTATTTCCGAATGCGGCCCTGACTAATGACTCCCTCCTCACTGACCCGCCTCTGTCTTGTACCCCAGGCTTCAAAAGTTCAGCTCATTTGAGTGCTCGCTGAGATTTTATTACCCCCATCTCCCCCCAACTACTCACTTCGGTATTAAAATTTTCAAAAAAGGGTTAAACGCACGCAAGCTAAAGGGTATCCGTTGACCGTTCATGCTACTTGATCTCAGAATTAGTTCGTTAATTACTGTTGGAACTGTCTGTCTCCCAGTTTTATAGTCGAGTGTACTTCTTCACTCGGCGGTCTGTCATCTCTTGGACTATTTTGATAAAAATCCGAGAGTGCATTTGGGAGCTTTGTCGAAAAAAGCGGGAATCACTGGCACAACATTATTTTGTAAATGGAAATGTTTTTTTTTCGTAAAGTTTGACGTTCGCGTTGTCACTGTCAGTCGCTTGAATGTAGAGCTAGGTCTACACTGTCTAATTTTATGTGACTTTTAATTTTAGACTGGTATGCTCTAATCTGGGTTCTTACAGTAGGCATCATCATATGTTTGGAACAAAATGTGGGATTTTATTGCTAGGTTAGGTACCTTATTTCGTTATTACCTACCTACAAAATATATAACGATAGGCACCTAAATACTTTGTTTTAAAAAGTTACGGGAAACCTGTAACTTTAATTAAATACGAAGTAAAACATAGGTGTTCATGTCTAACGATAATTACTTTAATGCTAGATGTCATTACGCACCGTGTCGCGACTTTACTTGAGCTTATTTCCCTAGAGCTACAATATTGCTGAAGATTTTAGGTGTGATTTTATTAATTTACGATTTATTACGATTGTATAAAACTAAACAAAATTCCGGCTTTATACAAAGGAGTGTTCTAAGTTTTGTTTGTTAATGCAGTTTTGATGTCTATCGTTTTAGGTTTATGTCATCTTCCCTCATTGTATGGGGTCGGCACAACATGACTCTATAGTAACAATTACTTTCACACATCCACACAGTCCATGCATCTTTTCTATCCACAGTTTTATCTAACACTCTTTTCGCCTCATCACATAAATATATAACAATAGTATATATTATTTTATTACTGTATTATGTGAAAACAGTTCTTAAGGTAGAGTAGTAGGTACTGCATTAGGTATTTCTTACTTTATTGGAAAATATATTTTTATCAATAGATAAAAATATATTATCGTATTTAATCAGGTAATTTTCATGCTCAAGTTTCCGTACATATAAAGTAAGAAATACCTAATGCAGTACCTACTACTCTACCTTAAGAACTGTTTTCACAAAATACTGTAATATAATTTTTGTTTATGTACCTATTTTGTTTACCAGCTTGCCTATTTTTGTATCCAAAAAAAAAACTATTTTCCGCTGTAAGGCCGTTTACACATTAATTAATTACGTCTTAGGGCGCGACTTGTTGGCGCACTTGAGTAATTTCCCATGTGTATACGGCCTATGCCGCGCCTTTTCACCTTCGCATGTCGTTGTTTATCACTCCTTATGCGAGTACCTTGCGAGTTTTTTATTTATGTATATTTTTAAGGTACAAGGTAAGTAATTATTGTATTTCTAAAAAGAAAAATTTGTCAACGGTCATTGGCCCTTTTCAGGGTTGCCGTATCTCAACCTTCTCACTGACCTTAGTGCTAGATGATCAAGAAAAAAGCAACCAAGCAATGGAAAATATTCCACAACTGGTTTACAACGTAAAATTCCGAAAATAAAAGAACACCTACCAAAAAAAGTTCTATATAAAAATTACTGAGTAGGTGTGATATTGCACTTAATCATGTCCAATATATTGATAAAGGTTAAAAAAAAAATGAAAATATGGAAAAAAAATTACAGGGACAGCTCCAAGAGTTCAAGTAGTACCTAAGGAGGAACCTTGTGAAAAAGTCATATTATTATTATTTCTGGAAAGTTACCACCTTTCTTCTTATTATTTCAGGCTATCAACTTCAAGAACCATTTTCACATCACAAGTCAAACACCCAATTGGCATTTACTTAATTATATTTAAAAAAATCGATAAAACATAATCAAACGCAATAAGGACTTCGCTTGGTCTTTTTAAATCAAAAACCAGCCTAACAAGATCTTCCTATACTTCAGCGAACAAACGATAATGCCAAGACCGTCCCCCAGCCAGGGTTCTCCAAGACCTGGCCGGTCCGCTTCAGCCAGCAGATAAGGGTCGGAGCTGGGCTTCCGTTCCCACTGATAGTGGTCAGAAACAAACAATATTTGTAATGCATCCGTTTCTAAGAAGCAGAGGAATTCACCTACCTATTTGTACAATGATGTATGCAATGTTTTAATCAATTGAGAATACCTAAGTTTCTACTAAGTATACCTACATAATCAAACCTTGAAGTTGCCAACAATAAAGTTGTCCTTTGTTTTAACTATATTTGATGCTAAATAATAATATTATAAGTACTTATTTTGAATTGTTTATTTGAAAAGTTATTAGAATAAGAAGCACACCTCAAACCTATGAATCGAAAGAAAAAAAAAACAAAATCGCGTGTCGTTCCCGCCCAAATTTGTGTCATTAGAAATGTCATAAGGTTTAAGGCGTAGGCTTCACTAATGAAAGAACGCCCGCTCCTTCGAGACCCGACTCGCACGACCGCGCATGGACTGACGTGACAACTCAAGGGTAAATAGTGATAATTAAACTTATTTTTCTGTTTGAACTACAAATGAAAATTAACAAATTTTTTTTTTTGAAGAAAAAATGTAGGTGGTAGTACGTATTTCCTATAACGCCCCATGTGTCTCGAGGATAATAGGAATTATTCGTTACTACATAGGAACAGCTACTTACCTTTTTAGGGTATTACCAATAACCACATAGATGGCTATATTAAGTTTGTCATAAACTATTAGGTATTCACAAAGTACCTACCTACGTAACCGTTTTCCGTAGAATGGTTCACAACAACCTACTTCTGAAATTCGCTTACCAATACTTTAGCAGCGCTGTAAAATGATTAAAGCCTCTAGGGTGGAGTAATTAAAAAACTTAATGCCCCATCGAAGACAAGATAAGGTCGGTAATAGGAAGAAACCGCCACTTTTCTAATTACGCTTTCATTAGCTGATGGATAGAACACGGTGTACTACCTCATACTGCCAACACGGCCATTCTGCATTGCGGTTATTCACTCTTCAAATAGGTAAGTGACAACAATTGAACCTCCTGGGTTTCCCCAATAAATTCTACCTAAGAAACAATAAAATTGGTATTTATGGTATCGATTGGCGGAATAACCATTTTACTTATGTCATTCAAAGAGGATGAATATGCTACACACCTAATGTATGAAAATAGATTGTTAACAGTGTTGCCAGTGGCAGATAGTCAAATATAACATGAGACAGCTCAAAAAGTAACATTTTCCCGAGAAAAGTTACATTACCTTATATTATGTGGAAATACTTATAAGGGCACTTTATTACAGAAAAACTAAAATAAGTTGTCTGTCCTGTCCCATTTGTACAACTTCGAAAAAATCGTAATAATGAGGGGTTTTTGATTTGCATTTAAAAACAAAATTAGTTTCATATTCCTCGATAGATGGCAGTGTCCCAATTGGTAATTAGAGTATATCAATGTCAAATGAAAGGAAAACAAACTTTTTCAAAAAAGAAAGAAGAAGAAGTTCTTAGTTGTTTCGTTCGTTTGTGCCTGAGTTGAGTTTTGTTATTTCTATTGTTTTTCGTTATCCATGGATATTTGCTTGCCTACGAAAATAAAATTACCGACACCATAAAATCAGCGAACGAAGTAACGAAAGAATTTTCCAAATCGGTCCATTTTGACGTATACGGTTGTTTTACTATTATTTGACATTGACATACCCTAACTGCCATTTGACGCCCTGCCATCTATCGTTTCTTCATAAAAATGCAAATCGAAAACCCCTCATTGTTTTAGTTGAACTAAAAATAGATTAGCTATTTAGAAAACTCGAGGTCAAGGGTCTCAATGCAAAAAAATATTTGGAACAAACATTAATAATAGTCAACCGAAATTAACCTCTAAACCCACAACATTATGATCTAAAGTATATTTATTGTGCATTACCTATTGGTATACTGCTCTAACCAGCAGCGTACGAACCAACCCAGATCACAAATTCAATTCACAACTTCACAACAGTTCAGTTGCGGGCGGCGGCATCTTGCGGGCACTCTAGTCACCACTCGCTTATGCTCGCTCGCCTAAGTAGGGTAGGATGGAAGATTGAAAAATACACGAGAGTGAGTATGCGGTACGACGAAGATTTTCGCGCGGACGTCGTCCGTCGCATCAGTCAGTCAGTCCACAAAATCAAGCACGCCAACATGACGAACAAATACATTGTTGGATGCGTTCCGTTTCACGATATTGTTTTGTGCCAACATGACGAACAAAAACATTCTTGGATGCGTTCCGTTTCACGATATTTTTGTGTTTGCTGGTTTTTTTTTCAAGTTTATTTATATTGACCTAAAAGTAACACAAAGTAACATATTGAGTCGTGTAACATGGAGGTAACATGAGAGGGTCAAAAGTAACGTAAAATGTTACAAAAGTAACATTCTGGCAACGCTGATTGTTAAGGAAAAGATTATACTTCATTTATAATAAAAAGAATGCTTCTTAATTCAAAAAAATAAAGTAGGTTACACATGGTCCGAAGTATAAGCATGACACGGGGAACATTACTCCTTGATCATAGATAAGTAGAACCGCGCCTTCGCGTGTTTTAATTATATTATTAACGACGATGGCCGGCGAAAGGCTAATATTTTATAATGGCCACGTATCGCAATGATATGTAAATATTCGGCCGCGCCCCGCGTCTATTACGTACATTGTTGCGTGCGTGCGAACTCTAATTCGGAAGTAAAAGACATGTTAGCCGGAATTTAGTACAGAGGCGTGACGTTGCTCACCGAGCGGCCTTTAGACGATTTCTGAATGTAAATAAACCACGCACTAACAGAATCGGGCGTGGAGTATCCTCCGCGACGTTCGCCGCTAACTGAAAAACTGTGACGTGTAATTAGCAGGGTTTTGAAGGAAAACTACTCATAAGCTTCCTCGAAAGGGTCGTATTAATTACTGGAGGTGCTCGTATGAGCGTAGCGCGATATAAATGGCCGGCCACTTGGCGCCCTAGCCTCGCCGGCCTTATTAAAAATGTTAACACGTAAATTAGACTGCACGGTGCAGTGTATTAGCCAACCAATTAAATTTTACAGTCTCTACCACAATACGCGCGACGTGACTTTACAAGTCGGGGATGAATGTGATACTTGCTAGGGCCGCTAGGGCAGGTGTAGACCAGCCCTTAAGTTTAGAAATGGCGGGAAATTAATGTCTACGCGTTTCATCATGCTTTGATTCATTCGAGAATCTATTCGTTTTAAATTCTCGTTATAATTTTTAATTAAGGTAAATATTGGACTAAACTACGCCAGTTAACACGGTAAGTTAAAAAGGCATGTGGAAATTGCGACGTAAGGTTGGCAACATTTCCGTAACCGACTGTAAGAGTCCTTACAGATGAGGGAATTCAATCTCCGTCGAAAATGTGCCTGTGGCAATGATTTAACTTTTAAGGCTGTTTACGAATAAAAAAAGCGATATATAGGTATACTTTTTTATTCTGCTCTAGCTCCTCTAGGACATAATCTACGCTATTTTTCTTTGACTTAGATATCATACAATATTTTTTCGGCATTTTGTAACGTGTATCCCATTTTTTGCAAAGTTTACTCGTCGCTGCGTTGCATCCGTCAGCTGCGCCCGTTCGTGTGTAAACGCTTAAAAGGTTTTACCTCGGCTGGTCTAAGTACACCCTCGTGCGACTAGTTGGATGTGTAAAAAGATTAATTGGAGTGTTGCCCGTGTTTCTAACAATTTACGACGCCTTCTGTGACGGGCCGGCCGCAGACCACTTCTGCGCAACTTAATTAAGCGAAATAACTTAAACGAGTCACCGTCGCTAATTAGCGCAATAGTAGCTAATTCTACGAGTGACTCTTTGTTTGCGGCCCGCGCATTTCTTTGAGTTTGCGCGCCAAAAGAATTTGTCTTTGCATCGACTTTGAGTAAGGATGTTTGTTTTGCCCCGGGTGGAGTTTCTGTGAAGACTTTTGTTTGTTGAACTTTTGCTGTGGTCTGTTATGAAGACGCGAAAACGCGGGAGCTTTTCTCGTTCAATATAGACGGCTCTTTTTTTAGTTCGAAGTAATGGAACCATAATGGAACTAATTATGTTTTGAAAACTTTGATGAATTTAGAAAAAAGCATTTTAATGAATCTGAAAAAAAATAAACACTCAAATGATAACCGACTTCCGGTCTGAGAAAATAAAAAAGTAATATAAAGACGTCGACATACGAGGCGTTGAGGCGTCCCATAAAAGACACAAGGAGCCACTCAGCAGCAGGGCTCTTGAGACCCTACACGACTCACGTCAACAAGTAGATGTTCGTGTGCAGGGGGCCTAAATCTTCGAACCAAGTTCGATTTTTAAAATAACGACATTCGTTATTGATGGTAGACTACTGCAAAATTATTATTTTTTTTCTTTTATTTATAAAATTGTAGTTAAAAGAAATCATGATTTTAATAATTTTTATGCACATAAAGTTATCAATCGTTAAAAAGGCTATCGTTAAATTAACTTTATTTGATAAAGTTGATTGGGTAGATTGTCGTTTGTTTATTACCATTTTAATGAACTCTTTTTAATGAGGACATAATAATTGCTATTTACAATCTAGCGTAATTAGGTACCCGTGACTTTGGTAGCGTTGAGTTACTTCTACAAACTTCAACCAAAGACAATTTTCGGCCCGCTTCCTAGTTTCAAAAAGAACGACACTCTTTAATTTCCCCATTTCTAGGACTTGTAACAAAACTATTGATCCATTTAGATAAGGACATAGGTATCGTAAATGTATATTTATAACATTTACATAACTATTTAAAGTATTTAAGCATAGAAGAAATAGTATATTAGCTTGTTGCGCGCGTGGTATCTTGTAGCTTATATGCTATTCTAGGTAACTTATATATTCCAAGTTTCATCGAAATCGGTTGAACCGTTGCGGCGTGATTCACAATCCAAACATCGTCACAAACATTCGCATTTATAATATTAAGTAGGATTCTAACCGACAATTGGATAAAAATATCTTCCATATTTGTTAAATTCATATCTTCCTTCCTATATTAACAAAACCTATTTCTGAAGTCAATTTACCTTACTTACCTAAAAATATGTACAAACAGGTTTTAATACAAATAAATTTATTTACCAAAACGTTTGCAATAAAGCAAAAAGGCAGTTAAAAGTTACTAGAGGCACTAGAACTAGCCTGTATCGCGGAAGGCCATGAGGAGGATAAGGATGTACTCCTCATTTTTGGAGGGGGTAGGGCACAGCGAGATTTTCTCGTTCTAAATTGGAGCAGCCCGCCTGGGAGGTACCTACGCCTTACAGAAGATCGCAGCCAAATAACATTATTGGTTTCAAATAGTGTTGTGTTCCTGCGGTGATTAAGGTTGCGAGAGCTCATTAGGGGGGAGGGGGTTCTGGGTCGGAAACGCGTGCGTGATTCCTCTGGTATTGCAAGCGCTCATTGGCTACGGTAACCGCTTACCAACAGGTGGGCCGTATCCTTGTTTGCCACCTTAGTAGTATAAAAAAAGGCCAAGTACAAAAATACTATTTCCATTACATACTAAGTTAGATAACATACTAGTAATTGCGAAAGTAAATCTGTATCTCTGTGAGTTTTTTAACGACTAAACAGATCTTGATTAAATCTGGTATGGAGATGGCTTTAGCTTTGAGAAATGAGAGGATGTTGGTGGTTCAATCATGGCTAAACGGCTGAACGGATTTAGATTAAATTTGGTTCATAGATAAATTGCAGTCTGGAATAGCATATAGGCTACTTTTTATGTAGGTACCACGCGAGCGAAGCCGCGGGCTGAAGCTAGTTTAATATAAGTAAGAATCTGTAATTGGCAGCATACTTAGTATAATTATAAAAGATATCATAATTATTTTAAAGCTCTATAGATTCTATGAAAATAAGTAAAAAAAAGGGGTTTCACATTTTTTCACCGTTAATACGGCGTGCAAATAATAATAGTTTTTATTAATAAAATATAGTGGTAGTAGTAATATATAGATGATAAGTGTAAATCGGGCATTTCCTTTTAAATTTTTAAAGGCAATCATTCAAGTTGGATTCCGGACACCTTGCAACTACCCTCTAATTATGTTCGTGCGATTGTAGACCCTCACCCTTTCAGTGGCCTTTCAGAGATGCTTATCGCGAAGGAAATGGTCGTTTTCCGTTGTCCACAATATGACCATTAGCGGTGACAATAATGGACTTTGCCGTCCGGAAGAAAATTTGTTTTGATTTTTTTAGTCAGTGATGACTATACCTCTTAATCCGTTTATGTGTACATACAGTTTTTTTTCAGGGCCACTTAGGCGAAAATGGAAACGGTGAGAGTAATCGAAAAGTGATGATAGGTGTTACGGGATCGATTTTGAAAAAAATAAAAAGTTTTTTTTGATTATATTTTTTGCATTTCTGTGTTCTATGTTGGATAATAAATAAATAAATGTACGATAACAATGTGTATAAAGTTGTTGAAACACCTTAAAAACTGCAAATTTATAAATTAGACAATATTTATTTATAGAAGGTTTATTATGTCGGTCAGAATATGTGCAAGCAAAGCAATTAATTATTAAATAATAACCTTCGGTAAATAAATTACGTTGAATTTATAAATTTATAATTTATAAGGTGTTCCAACAACTTTAGACACGTAGTTATCATACATTTATTTATTTATTAACAAACAATGAACCCAAAAATGCAAAATAAAATGTTTTTTCAAAAAACTAAATTTTATGAAAAACTGTAAATAAATTTCAACTTTTTTTAATGCTGATCTTATTTTTTTTTAAATCGATCCCGTAACTCCTTACATCACTTTTCAATTACTCTCATGGTTTCCGATTTCGCCTAAGTGGCCATGAAAAAAAAACTCACCTGTATACCTATCATTCTAGAAAAAAAAACACCTGACAGTCACATACGTAGACCTAACCCCACACCAGGATTACCTGTGTCGTGAGTGAGTTGCCACTAGCAGTCACCTATCAGTTTTGTGACCGCGCTGAAGGTTGCCTTTGTACTCAGTGAAATTCATTTTTATTTATTTCACTAATCTATGGCAAAACGAAAAACATTGTTTGTGGAAGAATGTATATGCCCTTGTCCGACATTATGTAAAGTCGGCACAACATGTTTTCCTCTTCCACTCTCTTCTGTTAGCCGTCATCTGCGCACTCACATTTTTCTTACTCATGTCATCTTAATACAATCAAATAATAATAGTCAATCCTTATTTTCTTTGGCATACCTCTACTCTTATATCCATTCACATTCATACCTTACGCTCTTCGATGCTCTTCTTTAGTATTTTATTATATTCGTAGGTATATAAGTGTATGTTTATATTAATGTTTATATTAAAAGAGTGACAAAGTTAAAGTACTCGTCAAAAACTGAACGATAATTTAGGAGCTTCGCGGATATCGATTTGGTTACTTTGCATTATAACATTTTATCTTTTTATGTATACGGTTTTATCAAAGCTTTTACTCAGCCCTTTTATCGGACTTCGATAAGACTTAGATAATGATAATACAAGCTTGAGATAGAACAGAAAGCTTTAATATGTGAGTCGATATATCAGGAGTTGTGAAGTGTTTGCATGCTGGCACGTGATCGCCCTTTTCTAATCAATGCGCGGGTTGATTGCGATACCGTCAATCTAGTATTTGTTTCGTTTGCGTTTCTATCTGCACATGTTATTTATTTTATTGATTTGTACTTATATGAAAATGCTCTGAGAGCTGCCGGCCACCCACAACATGGAAAGATGACCTTATGTTTAAAGGTTCTAAAGACGGGTGATGGAAACTGCGACATAGTTCAATTCTACTGCAATTGTCAGTGATTATTTTACGTTTTCTGAACCTATGTACATTGTTTAAAAACATGTTGCTGGGGCATAAGATTGGTCGTTCTGATTATCTATGGGGGACGCCTATGTGCAGTAGGACGCCCTTAGCGGCTATTTTCGCTCCCAAAATTAAAAAAAAAACATTGGGGAAGTAAAATAAACGGTTTTAAAAATGGATGTCCTTCGCCTCTACATTATTATAGCCAATATTATAGACTTATTGGCGAAGTAAATAATTAATATTCAATCAGGTTTTGTAGGATACAGCTTTGTAGTGAGGGGAAGCTGTTTATCACGAGGCCACGACACTTATAGTGCCCTATCGGGAACTAGATAACGAAAATTGTGAAGTACAAATCAATACTTGCAGGATTTTTCCATTGGCGTCTATCGTATTTTTTCTACTTATCCGTGTGACAAGCCGAATAACTAAAATATATTAGATTAAATTGTTTCCTCAAAACATAACATATAATTAACTAGACCGCGCGACCTAGATAAAAGTAGTTAAGAACTCTATTTAGTCTAAGTTTCATAGAAATCGGTTGAGCCGTTACGGCGTAATTTAACCATAAACATCCTACATTAATAATAGTAGGACTAGCTTGTGCCTGCGGTTTTGCTCGAGTGGTACCTAGATAAAAAGAAGCCTATGTGCTATTCTAGGTATATAACTCTCTCTAGTCCAAGTTTCATCAGGATCCGTTCAGCTGTTGTGGCGTGATTGAGTAACAAACAACCATCCAAACTTTCGCATAACTGTATAGTTAGATTAGTAGGATCATGATCATTATCATCATTCATCAACGTTTATTTTACCGATTCGTTAGTTCGAGCTTTGTAGACGATTTTTTCCGTATAAGTAAGTTTGTATGGGGCCAGCTCTTTATTAAAATGATTGATTATTTTCCTATTTTCCCAGGAAATTACCTAAGTACATGTCAATTTTTAATAGAAAAGGGTGTTTGAAGTCGCGTTTTATATATTCCATGATTCAATAAAAAGTATTTGACGTAGTTTTGTCATACTCTTCAAAGGGCATTGATTAGAGGGGACTTATAGATTGTACTAGAACCAGTCATTTTCTTATGATTTATCGTAATTTCTTCATTGGAAATTCTTTGTGGCTATGCGTAATAATGCAGTATAGAAATTAAAATAAAAACATTATTTTGTGCGCAATTCATGACGTCATTGTTTACCTAACTAAAGTATTGGCTGGCTCTTATTTGGTCCAGCGCATTAGCATTGCCATCCAGCGTGGCAATTCCGCCAGCGTCTTGGGGACGCTTCCAACTGGTAGTGATCTGGATCAGTTGAGCTATCTATAGATCGTTTGTAACGGTCTTTAGATGGCTCAACTGTTTCTTATGTATTTTGTAAATATTAACTTGTATTAGTTTTAAGTTTCTTTCTGTTAATAAAGTTATTAACTTTACTAAAGTATTAAAACATCTTTTTTGGATTGATTTTCCGTTTATTAAGTGATGGTGACCATCATCAAAATAACTGCAACACAAAGATTTATTTGTGTAGTCACACCATTTCAGATTTGATTTTAGTTGAGGGTGGCACCCCTCATATTTGATAATTAGGAAATAGTGAATCAAACCCGTTAACGGTTGCAAGATGACGGCATTGGTATTAATTTAGATTTACCCCAATTTGCGGAAATCACGGATTTACCCCAATTTTCGGAAAATCTTTAGAGGTTTGTCTTTGGTTTTTACATCAAAATAGGTGATTCTGATTGTAAACTAGGTAAATAATTGTCATTAAAAAAATAATGTTCAATGATAAGCATTATAAAACCGCAAAATGCTTAATTAGGTATTTACGTAGATCTTGGGCGGAAAATTATTCAGTAATAACACAAATGACCTTTAAAGATATTAAAACGTATTGGTTAAACTAATTTAATTACGATCATGTCGAAATATTTTGGGATTATTATCAGTTATCTCCTCAATAACAACATTATTAATATTATAATAATCTGTAGGATGGTACAAATTTTATAGTAAGTCATGTGTGGTAGCTGAAAATGGCTAAAGTCAATTGCTGAAAAAAATAACTTTAAACACACTAATACATGCAAAGTAACTCAGTCTCTGTCTGTTTTGGACAAAACAGTTCAACCGATTTTGATTAAACTTGATACGGAGATAGCTCAAACTCTGAGGTACCTACCTCGCGAGTGAATCCGCGGGTAGCCACTAGTAGTAAAAGTGACTTACCGGAAGTTTGAGAACCACTTGACGAGCTGCGCTGTATTATTCTTGTTGAACTTAATGTCGGGGAAGTACATTTTGAGCACCGCTGAGCTGGGGTACCGGACCCAGAAGAACATGAGTTTCGCTTTCCGCAGGTGCATGGGCGTCAGGGTCGAGCTGTGCTGAGGAGTTAGGGAACATACCGGTGTGGAAGTACGGACTTAAAAAATAACATTTCATCATCATCGTCATCAGCCTGAACACTGAACTGAGAGCACTGGTGGAGTGGTGGCAGTGGGCCCGCTTTCCCATTCGGAGAATTTATGTGCGCTATACTAGGGCTCTCAAAGGAAATATGCGTGAGGAAACCGGCATATCCTAGAACCTAAAATTCGAAGACATGTAAGACGTGCACGAAAGAAGCCACCAGGAGGCGCACTTTAATCCTTTCACTACACTGATTCTTTCGACGGTCAAAGTCAAAGTCAAGTCAAAGTCAAAAGGCATTTATTTCAATAAAATCACTAGGATTACTTTGAAACGTCTTAGAAACTAGGTTTAGCTATGCCTGTTCCTCGCGACCAAGCCTAGAAGAATCAGGCAACAAACACGGCTTGGTGCCTATCATAGGTAAACAGTAGTTAAACATTTATAAGTATTGTAGATGTATAACTAAGCTTCATAATTTCGAAGAAGTAGAGAAAGATTCAAGATTACTGTTACTGAACGAAGTAATTTTTAAATTAAATTACAGTAAGTAATGGTAACCTAATGTCAATGTTTTAAAAAGCTAAAATGCGTAATTTAATTGATTTGATTGGTCTACAAAAATAACCCGAGATAACCAACTTCCAGTTTATATAGGTAAACGCTTGACAATAATACTAACGAGGTAGGTAACATTTTATCAACCATTATAGGTACTATAACTAGTAGGTACAACACTGCAAGCAGTGATATACTTACTGGTAGGAATGTAAAGATAAGTTTTGAAATCTGATTAAATCCTCGTAGGCTCGATGAAGCACTAGAAATACTTAATCCGTTTGCATTTTCTAATCTTATAACGTGCCTTAGCCGATATCTGCATTTATATACTTTTGTATAACACAACTTGTAGGTATTTTATTTACCGACCTAGGAGGTAAATTGAATTAAATATTGTTTTTTTTATATTTAAATCGCGTAACATTTAATTTTCTGACTTTAAAAAACATTAAATCAAATCATAGACAACGCAAAAAGGAATAAATCTGTTTCGTTTTTTATAGGTGTTAAGAAGGATCACTGGCGTGCTTGTTTTTCATTATTGAGTTCAAGCGATAGTGATCGTAGAATCGCAGAAACCGCAGCGTTTGTGGGGTTTCCGCAATAATACTATCTAAGTAGGAAGCATAGCAGTCGTAAGGTTAAACTCTACAGAAATAAGATATGTGCGTTTGGATTTGTGCCCTACAGCTGGCTCGGGTTACTTATGTTGACCTTTGAGGTTTCGGTTGATGGCTGAGAAATGTGAAGGAAGTTTTGTTTTCCTGATACCGTTATTATACATATTGATGGTTTGTTGTTGTACTCTATTGTAAAAGGATATAGTTGGCTGCATCCCGTCGTAAGGCAGGTCGGTGGAGTTGCAGTCTGAGTGCGGGTCCTGCGCGTCCATGTGGTGCTGGTGGTGTGGATGATGTGGTGGTGGGCCGTGGTGCGGCACGTGTGCATGGTGCCTTAGGTAGTCTGGTGAGGCGTGCCGCGCTGCCGCCAGCAGCGCTGGGTGCAACAACGCCGGTGGCTGTGGCAGCGGCGGCGACTCCCGCTCTGGCACCGACGGCGGAGACCGCCCCATCCCACCCCCGGCTCCAAAGAACGGTGAGTACGGCGAGAACACCTGGCTCTCGTGTAGCGATGGATTCGTGATGGCAACAGACGTCGGTAGCGCCATACCCCCCGGGTAAGGCCGCGGCGACGGCGACTCCGGGAACTTGCTCTCCGGCGAGTGGCCGACGCCCTCACCCAGGATCCGGCTCACAGTCCGCGGCGTGATGCGGGTGTCGGTCACCTTGTGCCGCTTCTTCTTTGGGGTGACCACCAGGCTGAGCGCTTCGTTCTGCTCTGCGTTGTCGCGCTCGAAGTGGCCGTTCATGCCGTAGAGCGGTACCAGCGGCTTGGGCGGCGTCTGGAACAAGGCTGTGGGCGGCCGGTGAGTACCGAGCGCGCCCCCCGCCTCGCCGTGCAGCGGAAACGCTGCGGGCGCGCGGGGACCGTTCATCTGGCTCATCAGCATCGGATTGTGCGTCATGAACGGGTTACCGTTCGGCACGTGGTTATGGTGGATGGGATGGTTACCTGGCATCTGCAGGGAGGGTCGCTCGGGGGGCTTCGACGTTGGCGACTTGGGCCCGTCGAGCAATCTCGTCGCGCGCATTATGTCCTTGTTGAGCCGTTCCGCTGCGACCGCGGCTGCCTCCGACTGCTTGCCCATCATCCGGCGCTGGTGCACGAAGCGAGTCACGATCGAGTCGATGAGGCTAGCGAGCGAAGACGTGATCTCACTCTTAAGAACCTCCGCAAGTCCTTCCAAGTCAGCCCCGGAGACCGGTGCGACAGAGCCCGCATTGCTTCTCAGTGCATCTAAGCGTTCAGCTAATTCTGAGTTCATGGGCGGCTTCGGTGTCGGACCGTGCTGCTGTCTGTGCTGTGGTGAGTGCTGGTTGGACTGTGGCCTCTGCTGTTGGCTGTTTTGTTGTTGCTGAAGGTGTTGCTGTTGTTGTTGTTGGTGATGCTGCTGTTGCTGTTGGTGCTGATGCTGCTCAGCCGCCTCTTTCATGCGAGCCTCTTGCTCTAGGAATAACTTCTGGCTGACGTTGAGGTACATGGCGGCGGCGTTGTTGAGGTGCTGGTGTGGGTGCGGCGGGTGCATGTGCTCTTGAGGCAGGTGCGGAAGCAGCGGCAAGCCGCCATTGAACCCGGGAGGTAGATGCCCTTGAGCCGCTACATGAGCGTGCATCTTTGCAGTCATAATCTTCTTCATTTCGCGCAACATGTTAGGTGTAGTAGCGGGTGGCAGCGGAATCGGTGCCTCCTTGGCTGGTGATGCCGGCTCCGATTTGGGCACCGTATCCTCGTTTTGCTCTATATCGCTCGAGGCACCGTCGTTGTCAACGGTCTCAGATTCGTGTCCCATCCGATTGCATAATTGGAAATACTTTTCTCTCATCTCAGCCAGTTGCTCTTGCATCGTTCTGAGTTGAGATTTCAAGGCATTTTTTTCTACTAACTTTTGTTGTATCGGTGGGTGGTCACCGTCGTCGTCGGAGTCCTCGGAGACAGTCTGCACGGAGCTGCCATGTGAGGTGCCGTAGCGGTCCGCCTCGTGCTGCTGCGGGTGGTACAGCTTGCGCTTCTTGCAACCGTTCACTTGCGGCACTTGTGGCGCGGGGCTCGACCGCATCGTCAACACTATGTTCTCAACACGGGCACGTTTCACATCAAGAGAGGGTCGCGGAGAGGAACGATTCGCATCACTGTCGCGGTCCTCGGGTTCCGACTTGGGGTTAAGTAGTGTATCATCCGGCGCTTGCGCCGGTGGAGGTGACGTGCGCGAGTCACCGGCGCAGTCCAGCGCCATCAACGCCTCGTCCAGATCCGGCCGAGAGTCGCGCGACGCGGGCCGTTCTGGGGACCGCTTCTCTTTGGGTTCGTCGTTGTTGTTGTTTGCGAGTACATTGTTATTGTCGGGCGAGAGGCGCATCAGCTCCTTCTTGCGGTTCTGGAGGATGTCTCGCAGCACTCGGTGCGCGATGTCTCCTCCGGCTGGCTCGTCGCTGGGCTCCTCCTGCTTAGGCGTGCGGCTGAGAAGCTCGTTGAGCATCTCCGCGGGCGCGTATCCTGGCCCAAAGAGACCGAAGTGCTGGCGGCCCTCGAAGATGGCACCGTAAAGTCCTCCACTCATGAGTGCGGCGGCGCACGCGGGCGCGGGTCCGATCGTCGCGAGAGTCGAGTAAGAATTGCGCGGCTCACCGGCGTCCACGCGCTGTCTGGCGCGTTTCTGTTTCTTCAGAAGTCTATCGGAGCAGGGAGCGTGCGAGTCGGCCTCCTCCTCCGATGACATCACTGGCTAGACGGGCCGGGATTGGCCGGGCGGGCGGCGGGCAGGGCCCCGCGCTACTCGCGCCGCATCGCCCGCTCTGAAACGGAGGGGAGCGTCAGTACAGTGCACACCTGCCGCATGCCTGTGCGCGCGCGACGTCTGCGCGCGGATCCAAGCTATGCTATGAGGCGCGCGCACACGAATTATTAAATGAATTTTTTTGATACCATAAGCAACTTCCCACATAAATCTTTTGTTCGAGTATTAAGTAGAAAAAATGATTCCTACTTTCTAGTTATTTTAAGCATTAACAGTAGACCTAAGCCTAAGACCTATCAACTAAGCAATTAAGAGTAGATAAACGAACATAATTTTCTTTATTTGTACTATTTAGATGTCTATCTTGCCATCGATCATTTATTGCGTCCTAGGCTTAAACTATCGAAATTACACTCGATTTCTCGTAATAGCCCAAAAAGACTAGTAAGTTAATATTATGAAATTAAAATAATGAGGAAAGTTCGATTGTATTGACTGATAAGCTTAGTTTTCCTTATCGTCAAAGCGTCCTACGTACTTACCTAGCACACAGCATACAGAGTTTGATATAGCAATATTATTAGGCACTTTATAGGTATTCATTAACATAATTATTACCTACTGTCAAAAATTATATTAAAGCGCTGTTGGTGAAGTAGCGAAATATAACACGCAAATTATTAGGTACATATTAGTGTGACAAGACTTCATCGATGGCTTACAAGACTAGTTGGAAACGAAGAGTACCTACTTGTCCATTGCCAATCGTCCATTGATCAAATAATTATAGACAGGTAACAATGTGTAACGCTAGTGGCGACGTACAAAAGGCAGAGCATGTACTAACAACGCATTAATTTCTTTTGGAGCGTGACTCCGTATTCAGGCGGACAATGAAGCTAAAAATGTCAGAAATAATTCTGTGAGACACGCGTAGTGTGGTGGTTGTTCGTTGACAACGATCATACGAGAGAATATAAATTCGATGGCCACGAACAGGTAGAAATAAGAAGAAAAAAAAACCAACATTCTTATTTCAAAACGTATGAATTTTTTTTCGTTTTAGTTAATAGTTTTATAACAATGACGAATGTGACTCTCATGCTCCTTAAACAGATCTTGATTTAAAAAAAAACATATTTCGAGTATCATGGTGTGTGGGACACGAAGTAGGAAGATCGTCCTCTACTGTAGGGTCCATTGTTGCTCTAGAAGTGCTTATTCGGTACTAAGGTATCGACGGTTCGATTCCTAAAATAACTATTTTAAATGCTAGTTAATCAACATTTTATTTCGTGTGATATACCTATAAGTAGGTACCATATCATACGAATTAAAAATGTTAGATAGATTATGACAATCATGCAAACATATGGCCCATGCAGAGTTCGAAATCGCACCTTTTACAACGATGTAAGACTTGCCCTTTACGAAACCAGTCAAATAATCGTACCGGCATGACATTGACGAAAACAATCATTGTAAGTGCAATGGAAACGCACAAATCTCGCGTCTCTGGCAACATCCGCTCGCAATTTACCATACGCGCACAATGAGATGGTATCAATGGCGGATGAGTTCCGATGGTCCACCGCGGTCACTTGCGACAACCGTCACGGACCGACTACTTATGCTGCAGTGGAAGTGTTAATCCAACTTGATTCTTAAACCGGCTGTCATTGGCCTTTTTAGGGCTTCCTTAACCTAGTCTCAGACCGAATACAGGGGATGATCAAGAAAAAATCATGACACAACAAGAAGAAGGCGAAGGTGCGGGTTTGAATCCCGCTGATTCGATAGTTTCAGCTGATAGATATACACAGTGAAACGCTGTGTGATGTACGTGATAAAACAGAGAATAGATTTAACAAAAAAACTACTAAATGTGCTACAAACAAATCGACACCAAACTTAAGAGAATATTGCACAAAGTTATCTTTAGTGGTCGGGAATTTCTATGAAAATAATGTCTAGTAACGTGAGTGGAGTGAAAAAATATGAACGACGAAGAATCCAGGGAAAGTGTATGAAAAAGGTAGCAATTAATTTAACATACTTCTTAAAATATTTTAAAAAATCAATAGTAAAGACTTCAACGCGTTTCTCGTAGCACTACTGCTACGTGGTTTTTTTTATTACGACCTCTCCGTTAGCTCAGTTTTAAATAAAATTATCATTATTTTAGTCAATTTAATCTTTAATAGTTTCCTATATTTAGCGGTAACAACGATTTCATCTCAGCATTAACACACACAAAGGAATAAATACGATTGTGTGTCGTCTCATTCTCATTGGTTCACGAGAGATCCAATTAGATTTACAGGTTGGCAAGATTTATCTTTTACCCATTTCTTATTCGACTGTTTTGTTTTACCCTTGTCTTCATGATGATTAGTCATAAGACGTGCCTTAGACATAGGATTCAAGATGTCACAAAAATGACATACAATATCGACAGGGGGGGGGGGGGGGGACAATATTAATCTGCTAATTGCATTCAATGATCGGCACCGCACTGGACAGGAACAGGCGGCCTATCATGTAATGATTTATTGAAATAAACTCTTCAACTTTGCTTAGAGCTGATTTCATTGTTTTTGATTGCTTAAAAGCATCCCAATCAATCTCATTGATTATTTTTAAACAATTTTAGAAAAATGATAATAAGATTTTATAATTATTTCCATAATATTCCACTACAAGTTTGTGATAAAATATCTAACACAGACGAAGAGCGCCAATAGTTTGATTATAGTATAACCTCTAAGTATTGCTTTTGAAACTCATTGTGTTTTCAGTGATTTGACGTACAATTGACTATTGCTGTAATTTTCATTGCGAGATGTGTACACTGTACAACCATCAACAGCAGTGGTTTAACAAAAACCGACATCAGATTTTCGTCTCTAAGACTTTGGTATACGGTGTATTTTCCCATGAATGCGTTGTGTGGATATTGAGGGTATGCGTTCAGGGTTGTACAAAATGTGAGTCGCTGGACCATCTCGAAATGGTTCCGGTATTTCCGTTTCTTTATTTTTGTTTAATTTTCTGTAAATGTAGTTTGAATACTGGAATGTTATATACTGTAGGATGTACCTAACGGGTTAAAATATCGTGCGAAATGTCTTTTTTTTCTACTTTATTAAAATCCAAGGCTCAAGACACAGAATAATAAAATATTATAGATATTAAAAAAAAAGTCTAGACTTAAACTTTTTCTTAATAACTAACCTAGTACTATACTGCATTATAATTTGGTAAAACACGAAATGGTTCCGGTAATTAGTCACATGAATATACAATGCGATATCAAATTGTGTCGTGTCGTTTCTTCAAAATAGTTCTCTTTTTTCTAAACTCTTCTTTCTTTAATAAATAATTATGTATCCAAACTGCATAGTTTCCTAAATTGTATACTATTTCTGTTGACTTAAACTATCATTTTAATTTAGTACCTCCTCTCCTGATTTTAGTAGGCTAGGAATTAGCGATCAAAGTTACATTGCAACTCTTTTTAAGGCGCCAATGTATCTTTTTCGCTAAACCACTGGTTCTAAATAAGATGTCGTAACGTCTAAACAACCGTTCACATACACACTAAAGGCATTTCCGATACCTGTTGATTTCAATCCATATCGTACTATAGAGATGTGACACGACTGTGGTCGCTTAACGATGGAAAATCTGTAGTTTTTCTCAGTTTGATTGAGTTGAGTTTGATTGTAAAGATGATTTGAGATGTTATTTGGTAATAATAATCTTAACGAAGGTTTTGCGCAAAACATGAAATTAAAGTATTATCAAATAATTTGTTACTGTAAGGTTCAGGCTTCTTAAAGAACATCATTGAAGAAAAGGTAGAAGGAAAACCAGAAAGAGGAAGACCAAGAATAAGTGACATGAGCCAGATAGAAGAGAACATTGGCTTTATGTCGTATAAGGTGGTAGAGGAGCTCGTATTGCAATGATCAGAATGTAACTGATATAACAATGTTAAGCTAATCTTGATCTTCAATCCCGAAATCTAAACAAAATTATAGTAAAATAAATAAAGTAAATGCTGTTTTTTTTTTGTGTTATACGGAGGCAAACAGGCTTACGGCCCACCTGATGGTAAGTGGTTACCGTCGCCTATTGACATCAGCAACACCTGGAGCATTGCTAATGCGTTGCCTGCCGAACCCCTCCCCCCCTAGAGAGCTCTGGCAACCTTACTCACCGCAGGAACACAACACTATTTGAAACAAATAATGTTATTTGGCTGCGATCTTCTGTAAGGCGGAGGTACCTCCCCAGGCGGGCTGCTCCAATTTAGAGCGAGAAAATCTCGATGTGCCCTACCTCTCGTAAATCAAATGAAGAATAAAAATTCTATCTGCTGATTTATCTGCTGAATAAAGAAGTATATAAAATTTCTCGAAGTTAACGATAACAGGACGGCACTAGTGCTGCACTTTGTACTTAATTTTGTGTGACCATTTGCCGCTTAAATATTTATTTACCTTCCCATGGCTAAAACCGCAACCATTGTATTATCTACTTAAATATTAAAGCAAATAAGTAATAGAGTGTACTTTATTTATATTTTTACTCTTTCCGAAGCCGATTTCTTGAACCGAAACTGTCAATGAACTCTAAACAGCTTATCTAAATTCTGTAATAATAAGACTTGATACCATCGTGGCCATATGGTACCGAATGTCCTTATGTATTTTCGGGCTAGCTCCCACAAGACACCAATTATACGATTTATTGTAGATACTGCCAACTTCGGTGGCGTAGCGGGCAAGTGATCGTCTGAGACGCATTGTTCCCGCTGCGGGACAAATGTTTGCATGATCTGCATATATTTGTTCCGGGTCTGGGTGTTGTGTTACTATGGTTATCGTAGTTTCTTATGTTTAGGAGGAGGTAGGGCACAGCGAGATTATCTCGTTCTGAATTGGAGCAGCCCGCCTGGGGAGGTACCTCCGCCTTACAGAAGATCGCAGCCAAATAACATTATTTGTTTCAAATAGTGTTGTGTTCCTGCGGTGAGTGCCAGAGCTCTTTAGGGGGAAGGGGGTTCGGGGTCGGCAATGCGTGCGTGATGCCTCTGGTATTGCAAGCGCTCATAGGCTACGGTAACCGCTTACCGTCAGGTGGGCCGTAAGCTTGTTTGCCACCTCTGTTGTATAAAAAAAAAACCCACGACGCAGGGAATCCTAGTGTGGGGCTAGGACTATGTTGTAACTGTTGGGTATTATACAATTCTAAATAATTGTTACAGTGAGATTCGTCATTTCGTCTGGCTAGAAAACGGAAACGCCTGTCCTTCGGCGACTCTCACTTGACCACTATGCACCCCACTAAAGTGTAAGGGAATGCGTGGGAAGCGTTCACCCCCGCAATTACGTGCATTTTGTTTATCGGTATTGTTCACCTTATTATTACTTCTACGGTGACTTATGGTCAGAAACGCCATATGGTATTTTAGAATAATAATTTAAATGGTTATGCGAAAGACCACGCTGGTGGGGTAGGTCAGGTGTGGTTGACGCATTATGTCGTTGATCGTTTACAATAACCATGACAGTCAACAAAATGTTGTATTTGAAATACTAGGAAATAACATTCATTAAAATTACCTAAAATATTTTAATCGAACGAACTTTTTGTGATAAAATTGTGTAAAAGTTCTTCAGTCTGTTACCATTCACTTGACTGGACATTTTACCTTCTAGGTAAAGTTATAGATAATTGCCATATTATCATTACCTAGGGTCTAGAGGACAAACAAACCATAATAACTTATAGACATGCACGTACATTTTATTTTATTAAAGTAGGTATATACCTTCATGCGATAAATTACTTAATTGGTATTGCAAGAGAATGCAATATGGTGTTCAATGTTAAAAACGCAAGGACACGATTTTCAAATTACTTATATCTACCTAATTATCTTGCTGTATTATATCGTATATAATACAGCAAGGTAAAATAATATTTACTACGCGAATGTGGACTAATTCATTTATATACAGGCAAAGTAAAGATGGATATTGTAAAATAAGAAAGGGTTTCATCAAGAAAGGGCAGATATAAGATGACTTTTTGTTTACAACTCAATTGTTTTATAATCTATTTTATTCGCTACATTAATATAAATCTATGAATTGTTACGTATAAGCACAAACCATATAGGAAGAGCACTATCTTCCAACAAATATTCTGCATTCAAAGTTGAACATTCATTCGCCACCCGCTCAGAGTAATTTCTTCCGGCTACTTCAATAACAACTCATTACAGCACAATATGAATCCTCATATCTTCAGTGACAAAGAAAAATAAAACTCTATTCCCTTTCATGTTTATGTAACAAAGAGTTATTAAAGTTTCTACACGAAGGCTAGCGTGGCTCTATCTCGCATGTCCCTATGCAGATACGTGTGTCTAATATTGGCCATATGTCACTGCGATACTAGTGTAGATAATGACAGCTAATAAGCGCCTGTCTTCCACACACCATGCTAGTGATGGACTGGGCATGTGCTGTTGTCGATGAAAGTGAGGCCGTGTTCAAACGGCGTGCTGTAAAAACCGAAATGATCCTAACGTTTACGATTTTTTTGGGCTTGCGATATACGAGCGCGATATCGCACGCCCTCAAATGTCAAACTCAAAATTAATTTCAAACCATTTTGAAATAAATTTCAAAAGTAGGTGTTTTAGATGACATATCACTATAGTGGCTATCGTTTCTGAACGTCAACTTTAAAATAATTTTATATTAGAATCTTTTTTGGGATAGATATTACTAGAGTAGGATAAATGCTGTGGAAACGAGAGCTTTGAGAAGTATGAGTAGAGTAACTTTGAAAGAGGGAGGAACAGTGTGATAAGAGAGCGTTGTGGAGTGAAAGAAGACTTACTGATAAGGATTAAGAAAGGTACGCTAAGATGTTTATAGATATTGTGTTATAAATTACAGCTTTCTGATCGTAAACTTTCATCGATATCGACTAGCAAAGACCGAGCCCACCCTACGCGATCTTATCAACAGTTTTTATTCTCGTGATATCCACCGATAAGCTGAAATGTCCTTTTTCATAGAAGCCCAGTAATGGGCTCTGAGGCACGCTAGCTTCATAACTTATGTATGCTGATTGCCCGACTTCACCCTTTACTGGACATGCCACTGTCTGTAATATCTAATAACGATAATGTTCACTGTGTGCTATCGCCTGATCTCTAGATTAAGAATTTGGGAACAATCGTTTATGGATTTATGATATGTGCTGTATACAGAATGAAAATTAAAACTTATACAAGTTAATATTTACAAAATACACAAGAAACAGTTGAGCTATCTAAAGACCGTTACCGTTACTCTGTGCTATATTAGCTGCATTTATTTTCAAGTCCGTAATGCATTAATCAGTAATGTAACAGACAGAACGAATCTTGGTATTTTTAACTCGGACTGACAATATTTTGATCATAATTCATAAATACGTTTGAAAACGAACCGGGCGACGCAGTGTTGGAAGGCACCCCACCCGATGGACCGACGACATTGTGAAGGTTGCGGGAAGTCGGTGGATGGAGAAGGCTCAAGACCGTTCGTCGTGGAACTCTTTGGGGGGAGGCCTATGACCAGCAGTGGACTTCTACAGGCTGATGATGATAATGATGACGTTTGAAAATCCTTAGAATTGGTTATTTTTTAAATAAATACATAAAAATTATCATCGTCACCATCATCCGCCTCTAGATATCCACTTCTGGACATAGGCTGCCCCAAAGAGTTTCATGACGAACGGTCTTGAGCCTTTTCCATCGACTTCGCGCAACTTCAACAAAGTCGTCGGTCCATCAGGTGGGGACCTTCCAACACTGCACCGTCCGATTCGTGTTCACCATTCGGGAACCTATATAGCCCTACTGTTAAGAGACATCTCACTTAGATAGTGATAAGACAATTTTGAGCTCGTTGTTACGACATAGCAAAAGCTTTCTTTGAACTGCCGAAAATACTCTCAGTCTGTAACGGAATCCCGTTACATAATCTTATCACTGAGAAAGGCTACTGAGCAAATTTGTTTTGTAAGTACATCTCAATGTGGCATTTCGCATTTTCTGGAAATACTTCGAGCTTATTCTCCGCTTAGAAGCTTGTACAAGAAACGTCTTTTCTCATAAACAATTGTCCCGTCTCAAAGCAAAGTGCAGAGAGAGCTTGTGTCTTTGTGATTTGAAGAAATTGTTCTTCCGGCACTTTCAGACGTAACAGATCATGGACTGAGGTTTCTTAGGCCATTTATCTCGAAAGAAAAAACCGCATTTTGAAATACTCATAATAAATTAACAAGTACATCTACCTTCCTACTCATAATAAATGAACCATTATTCATAGTAAATGAACCTACGTGAGTAATGTGTTATTATTATATTATTTCTGTATTTAAATACGTTAAAACACGTCAGCAAAACTTAAACATATGTTTATGTAAAACAACTGGTAGTGATCTGGATCAGTTGAGCTATCTATAGATCGTTTGTAACGGTCTTTAGATGGCTCAACTGTTTCTTGTGTATTTTGTAAATATTAACTTGTATTAGTTTTAAGTTTCTTTATGTTTATGTAAAACATAAACTTATGACGAATCATCAACGAATCACACTGATCAGTGACCGGTCTGACTGAACCACTTAATTATTATCTGCATAACTTTATCGTTGTTCTCAAATATCCTGTACGCCCAACAATTATTAATTCAAAATGACCGTATAGTGACATTATAAAGGGTGTTTAAAGAAACCTTTTGAGCCTCACCTAGTTCGATCGGCACCATACTGAAGCTCTACATTCCAATTTGTGAAAAAGGATTATAGGCACCAAGCCGTGTTTGTTGCCTGATTCCTCTAGGCTTGGTCGCGAGGAACAGGCGTAGCTTCACCTAGTTTCTAAGATATTTCAAAGTGATCCAAGAGATTTCTTTGAAAAAAAAACCTTCCTTGTAAAATTATGAATTTGTGACACCTTCATAAATCATCATGTCTTTAAATTTTTCCTTCTAAAATTAATTTGTTTATAGCAACATCTAAAGTCCGAAAGTTGTCCAGCTCACACCCTGTATGATACTAATATGAATTTATTGCGAAACCACACGCCTCAAACACTCGGTCTTATCGGCTGTCCGTCTGTCCTGCACAGAAAAATGATAAAACATATCTGGTTACAATTTAATTGTACGCGGTTTAAGTTAGAAACGTCTGCGGGCTTTGCTACAAAATTAAATTATCAATGATATATATATGATATATCGAATCTTTCAAAAAATATCCCAATGATAAAGTGATGACAAATACTTGATCTATTAAATTTGCATATTTAGTTTAGTTATAAATTTCCATATTTAGTTTACTTACGTACCTACATTATGTACACATACGTGGATTCGTAACTAATATGACATAAAATATGATGACAAGGAAAATCTGAGTACTATTTTAAATCCGATAGCTTGGATGGATAGATGTTTGTAACTCAATCTCGCCAGAACGGCGGAACGGATCTGGATAAAATTTGTCACAGCGATAGATTGTAGTCTGGAATAGCACATAGGCTACTGTGCGGGAACTGTTATAGGAACTGTTGTAGTTTTAGCTTTCTCATTTGGGGATTTTTTGGGCGGAAACTTGCAAAGTGATGTTGTGCTCTCAATTTATCTTACAAAACTAGTATTCAATTGAATAAAATTGTGTAATTTATGTTTTACGTAATAATGTTTGAGAAAAGCGCCCTCGAAGTCAAAAGGTCCCACGAAGTTTTAATAAAATAGCCATTATCACATTATCTTACTAAAACTGAACTTGAATTGACGGTGACTTGACCATGACTAAAAAATAAAATGAAGAAAGAAATATAACTTAGATGTTCGTAAAAAGAACAAGGAACAATACACGTAGGGCCCAAGATGCCATAGCCGAATCCCGAAAGGGAAAAACATAAAAATAAAATCATTTGGAAAATCAACTTTTGGTCCGATCTGTTAAACTCAAATAAATATCAGTAGTCTATGAAAAAAAAAAGAAGTTAGTAGAACCACAAAATGATCTGTTTTTTTCTTTTTTGTGGCCGCTACAAGTCCATGCTATTCTGCCAGTGACAAATACACTCCACATCTGGTCGGCTTCTTATCAACCAGTTATATTATGTTTTGAAGGAAAACATGCAAGTTATCGCGTGCCACATTGTTAACACATCCGTTCTTACGTTCTAGTGAGTCCTTAGGGAATTAAAATGTTAATTTAACGCTTTGACTTATAGGAATAATGGGTATTTTAACTATTTCCTGCTGATAAAGCGCACTTGCGGCTATTTTCAGAGTTGACAAATTTTAATGCCGATTACATGCTACTTTGCAGGCTCTTGCCAGCGTTCTAGGCGTTTTTACGTGATATGAAATTGTTATAGTATGATTTAAGATTTCTTGACTAAAATAAGTTAGAAGTTTTTAACTTCATTTTTGTATTTATCTTCTAGCGTCAATCAGCTGTCTCTCTCGCGTGGTACCCGGATAAAACTTAGCCGAAAGTTCCTTCTCAACAAATATCCCAAATTTCATGCAGATCCGTGGTTCCAAAAATATCTCAACACATCTCTTTCACATTAATAATATTAGCAGGATGATTAGCATTAGTATTAGCAGAGCTTATTTTAAAACGTAAATTTATGAATTTTAAACATTTTTTTAAGCTGCATTTTCCCTTCCGTTTATGTGCTATGGCAGTCAAACGCATGGCTATCTACCGTAAGAAAACAAATGCTTACTTTTGATCGGGATCCATGGGTGCTGCCGTCGTTAATTTTTTCGTATGGCCCTTGGGATTTTAATATTGGTTGACTGGTTATTGTTTATTTTAGCCATTATTTAAGTTGATGTCGACCTCCGAAGTTGATTTTGGTCGTTTTCAGATAAATATTTACATGATTGATGGCATAATTAGTTATAGGTCAAAATATTTACTGAGAAACATTTAAAGCTGGGACAACAATCTTTGCAAAGTGATCAAGCCATCGGAAAACATCACGAAACTAACAAGCCAAAAGCAAAAAAACGTAAAGTAGTCATGATGTCCTGAAATTAGTTTCATAATGTTTCTTATATCTACTTGTTAAAGTCCATTTTGAGTTTCAAATTTGAGAGCTTACTTACCAAAAGGGCTTGTTAGACATGTAGTTGTAAAAAATTACAGTCTCAAGACTTTTATCCCCAAGAATGGTAGACGTCCTCTCAGATCTCCAGGCGATCAGATCCTTGAAGATTCTAGGAGAGTCAGAGGCATGTCCGAACATTTCGCACATGCCCACATCTTGCAGTGTTCCATACGTGACAGGTTGCAAGCCCATCGCCGCTTTAAGAATACTTAATGGTTTCCTCACGATGTTTTCCTTCACCGTTTAAGTGTTAAAGCGCTTTTAATTTTTCCATTAGAAAACTCATTGGTGCCGGGTTCGAACCCACCTTCGGATAGAAAGTCGGGGAACCTTCCTACCAGGCCAACACCAATACAGTATAAAAAAAAAACGTTTCAATAGACCGTACCTATTTGACCTTCACAGCACGGGAGACTAGTTTTAGTACACTAGGTACAACCAGTAACTTATTGTTATTGTTTATGTTTTGTATATTGTTGTTTGATTGTAATGTGTACCTACTACTGTAACTCGTTTATCTTTATATATGTGTCTTCTGTCTGTGTCTGTGAAATAAATGTATTTCAAATAAATGGCTTAGCTTAACATAAAGTAGCCTACGTGTCTACTGCGTTCAATCAATTGGTCTAATGGAGACATCCTAGCGTGGCCCGCCGCCCGTCACAACAGCAACCCATTACCTTGTAACCACTTGTACTTACAACTACTTCCACTGCAGTTGTGATTCAAATTGTCTCTTCCTCTACGGCTGCGTTAAGTGAAGTGCACACTGTTGTCACATTCAAAGCCGTTGTCACCTTTTTCAAAGCATTCAAAGTTTTTCTGGAAGAGATCGCTTTCTTAGCAATAAGACCGCCCATGGTACATATAAATCTATTTAGTCTATAATCTATTGTAATAAGATTTTACACACACCGTGTACAATAAAGAATTTTCATTCATTCAATCAAAACATTAATTTCAGTGATTTTTCGCTAGATTTGACAAGTAGGCTCACGGTTTTTGTAGCAATCAGATCTTCTTCTAGAGAACATCCTACAGATGAAGAATATTTATAGAGTGGAGACAGTGCCACATCAAAGTATAACATTTGGCACATGTCCTCGTTTTGTAGGGAATATTCCATACGTGATAGGTTGCAAGCCCATAGCCGTTTATAAGAATGATGGGACTACTTACTGGTTGCCTCATAATGTTTTCCTTCGCCGTTTTAAGCACTTATTACATTTGCATATTCTTGTTTTTGTGAAAATAGCAGTATCAAACAAATAAATCTATCCGATATTTTGAGTTAGTGTGAACACAGCCTAACCGGAGCTGAGATTGACTAGTGTTCCGTAGAGCGGTGCGCGTACAAGATCGTTTCCTCGTTAGCGGCCAATTTAGGGTTCCGTTCCTTGGAACCCTCCGGACGACGAATTGATCAAGTGTTTTATAACATGTGGTTTGCTTTGCTCCCATATTAGTTGTTACAAACGAGTTGTCCCTTAAGAACAAATTCTAGTATAGTATAGTATCTGGCGGGCCTGTTCTACAACGAATTTTATCCATCCAATATTCGTGCATCACCTCGATAGGCCAGGACGACATGTGATTTACAAACTCGCACTAGGCCCTCAGCATCTAACTTTTCCACCAATATTGGAGTCAAAATAGTCTTCATTTTCAAAACAACTTCAAATTACAGCAACATAATGAACAAAAAGTCCTAGAACTCCTGAACTCCTAAGTACTTTACGAAAACAACAATATCAAACACACTGCCATTAAAATTACAGAACAATTCCAAATAGCGCTTTATAGTGCTGAAGTTGGTTTCAACGACATCTTGAAGCCAAAAGACTTCTGGACACCGTCCAAAGTATGCTGAAGTCTGTCTGCGAACACAGTTACCTATGTGCCACACAGACTTGAATTGAGACAAATGATGATGTTTACATTACATTTTTTTCAATAAAGGTTGCAAACAATCATACGGCCCTTTTGGTAAGTGATTACTGATTACCGTAGCCCATGTACGCTCATATTATAAGAGGAGGCATCACGTAGCCGTTCCCAATCCTGAGACATGTTGGTAAGTCTCATCATCATCATCTTCAGCCTGTAGAAGTCCACCGACCACATAGATAACAGCCTTGAGCCTTTTCCATTCGCCGAATTCCCGTGACGTTAACTATGTTGTCGGTCCATCGGGTGTGCAATTTTCAAATACAACTTGTGCTATATAAATAATAATAAAGTTTATTGAGAACAATAAGTACCTAACTAAATTATATTTGTGTTTTCTTCTGGCTTTTAATATTTTCTCTACTATCTGTATACTACTGCGATTTTTAATTATGTGATTCTAAATAAACAATTTCTCATCCTTGTAATGTTCAGCCCGTACGTTGTAAACTAAGCCTCTGGATCACAATTTACTAGTAAACTTCTCTGCATTTTGTACTAGTAAACTTCTTAACTAGTAAACTTCTCCATTGCAATTTGGAACCAGCTCGGCGAACTACTTTACCGTGTGTAGTTAACGAATGAGACCAGAAGCGCATGCATGTTACCGTCCAAGTTGCAATAATGGCGATACTTACTAAGTGTAGTATCTGCGCTGGCTCAAATGCTTTTGAAGTTGCATAAAAGTTCAGCACTGTGGCTCTCATATGAATAACAACAAAAGTAACTAGTTTTTGTGGTCTGTACTAAAAGACGGAAAACTTGTGGTTTATACACGCTATAACTTTGGATACCACTATACCAATTCAATAAAAAGAAAGAAATTAGGGTTATCAGTAAACGTTTCCAACTGATCATCAAATCACGCCTATTTCCCAGAGGGAAAGGCAGAGACCACGGCTTTCTTCCTATCAGGATACCTGACATACCTCTTTTGTGGAGTGAAATAAGACGTAGTGACGGATCTATCTTAACTTTCAAAGATACCAACAGTAATGTCAATGAAAAAAAAAAACATATTATTATAGAAAAAGAAAGGAGGAAATGGGATTGTGTCCATGGAAAGTGCTGGAAAAGTGGTTTCTTTTCCCAAAACAGTGCTCTAATTCACACACGTCAACTCCGCACGCGGCTATTTTTAGTAGGCTAGGTGCGTCGCAAAATTAACATGTTTTTTAATTCTATGGAAGGAGCTCAATTTAGTCCCATTTAGTGCAATTTAACCCATTAAGCCAGGTCGGGGCAATTAGCTTCTTAATTATTATCTTAGTTTGGCGAGTTTTAAAGAAAACTGAATAAATATCGACTATAGAGTTTTGTTTTTAGTAACAACTTAGTTGTTTGTTATTACAACGATTATTTCCAATCATCTTCAACGGCCTAATATTGTTGTGTGCTATAAAAATATTAATATTTTTTTTTATAATTTCCCTCAAACTTAAGTCAATTAAAAATAGGAGCTTATGAAGAATAGGGTTAGTGTTTTATAGAGGTGGTAGAATAAGCCCCTTCCTGGATAGTACCTATATATTTATTTATTGCATAAAAATATACATTTACATAATGTGTTGCACTGATTGCTGCTTTAGTTTCCACTGTGTTGCAGGAAAGCAGTAGCTAGCTAGCTATACATATGAATCATCTTGTATATTGTTTCCAACGTATTGTAAACCTTTTTCGCGTGCTGTGTTTAAGTACTTAGCTCTTATCCTCAATCGTTGCTTCAAACGGCTCAAGTGAATCGTTTGATTGCTGATAAGAAACGTCGAAAGTTTCATTTTGTTTTGTAGCTACCGTGTAAAGTGCGTCTAGAACTATGTACTAAACATAAATCTAAAAAAAGGGCATTTATTCACTCATCTAGACTTCTTACAAACCGTTAGGTAGGTACATATAAATAAATAAAATAAATAAATAAATATTCCGGACATATCACACACGGTCAACTGATCCCAAACTAGGCATAGCCTGTACTATGAGTACCAGAGACTGATATACATAATAGATATATATTTAACACCCAGACACAGAACAAACATCTGTGTTAGTCACAAATGTTTGTCCAGTGCGGGAATCGAACCCGCGACCTCTAGCGCAGAAGGCAGAGTTACTACCAACTGAGCTATGAGGCCAGTCTATGTTATATGATAACATTGTTAACATATGTTGTTGTTATGTATGTAGGTAGACAAGTGAAATGGTAGAGGGCTTACCTACGCTGTTTTTCAGCCTTGTAATAAAATTTCTGCTGTCGTCTCAGCAGGTTTGATTGATATGATACAAGAAGCATAAAATAAAGAAAAATAATTGATTCCTGGAACTTTGATTTATCATTTACTAGCTGGTGCCAGGATTAGTATAATACTTACTTGACACTTATCGTCATATTTTGAACAACTCACACAATATTTCTATACATTGTAGCCTATGTGTTATTCTGATGTATAAGCTATATTATTGTGAAGTTTCATTAAAATTCATTCAGTAGTTTATACGTGAAAGAGTAACAAACATCCATCCATCTATCCATCCATACTTACAAACTTTCGCGTTTATAATATTAGTAGGATACGCGTATATTGTGTTTGCACAAGCAAACAAGGTGAACATGCACAAAAAAAAAAGTTTTAAATATAAGATCCCTTCAATTTATTTATATTTAAATGATATCCTTATGTACGACGAAACGTACAAAACTGTTTTATCCAGAGCGCTGGCCAGATAAATGGCGATATTTTCCTTAGATTATTATTTATCCCTATTTAAGCGTTAAATTATTATCAAGTTCGGTTTGTATCAACTTACCTACCAACTAAGCTGATAACAATAATACTAACATGATGTCATTTACTCTTATAAACAACGAATTATAACTGGTAAAGGAGCCATTTCATTCTGGGCCTGGTCCATGTACACTACATAGAAAAATTAGGAAAAAATAGGAGATTACAAGAAAAATACAATTTCATTAATTTGAAGACAAATGCGATGGTACAAGAATAGTTTCTCTGGTAAGTTTTTTACTATGTGAACACTATTTGAAGGCCGCCATGTTGGTTTAGAATTGGTGTTTGACATGACATTGACATATTTTTCATGTCATGTTGTTTGCTTTGATGTTTTTGTTTTGTCAGATAAATGTAGGTTGTCAAAATGACATTTCACGCACGTCCATCCGCCATATTTTTGTAGCGCTGTGTGTTGCTCTCTTTGTGAAGAAAATCTTAATGTACCTTAGAACGAAGTCAATTTAAATAAAATAACCAACTAAATACGTTTACTTTATTGCTTAGCCATATTTTAGAGTAGTGTACACAGTGCAGGCCCAGGCTCCATATATTGATGAAACGTCTCTTTTCTGGCAATCTCAATACGAAATAATACAAACCAATCCGTACGAATAAAAACAGTACAAAATATTTTCAGAACCAATTGCCTAACTATTCATGATTATCATAGTTTCAGCCGTACGACGTCCACTGCTGAACATGGCCTCCTCCACAGACAGAGCGAATTCCTTATCATGTGGGGGGATTTGCCCATACTCACAACGCTGGGCATGCGGGTTTAAATGAGGGACGCTGCTGCCCATCCCATAGCTTTCCCTTACGACATCCGCGGATAGGTAGATATGGAGAGGCCTCTTCAGCCGGGGCCACCACGGCCTTAATATTAAAGATCATCTATCTATCTCGCTGTTTTCAATCGGTGTGCGATATGTCATGTAGAATATTTCCTCAATCTATTTCAAAATTATCGTATCGTAAAGTCATTTTTGAGCTTGACATTTGAGAACGTGCGTTAAACTGAATCATAATTTTTAGATACTTTAACTCATTCCTTTTTAACACGGATATTTGACATTTGCTATCGTATCGTAAGCTTTACGATTAGCAAATTAGCAAATTACTTACAATACGATAAAAAAGTATAAGCTATTAAAATTAAATGATTTCAAGCATCGCCTATGTCTATTGGCTATTATTTGACTTTTACTATCGCATCGTGAGCGTAACGCTATCGTTAATTATTCGCGCATGGGACCCTGATTCTATCTCTTTTGGATATAATGTGAGTCACTCTACTTGAAAAAGTTAGCGCCATATTCATTCAAGTGCCTCGGTGACCTCGGCACCCGTGAGTCAACTCGTCCCGTCCTAAATATTGCGACAAACCAAGACATAGGATGTGGCAGAGGTTAAATCCATATCGTCACATCCTCGCTCGCTTCCTGCTTAGCGATGTGTTAATTGTTGGTGCGCGTACGCATTTAGATGATTAATTCGCGAGTTGCGAGATCTTTTATGTAGATGATAGTCTATTTTGTTCACTTCACTGTGCACTGTGCTACATACAGAAATAGTGTTAGCTCTACCAAAAGTGCCGATTATTTTTCCGAGCACAAAGGGCTTAGGCTCAAAAGTAACGTGAAGAAATCATCTATTTAGTGTGGAAAACTAAACGCGTCATAACCGAGCTTTGCTCTTGTTTCTGTATGCTCAGCCGTGCCTATCAATAAACTCTCATTAATTAATTAGGTATGGGGTTGTACTAGTACGTATATCATAATTGGCGACGAGGAAAAACTTTTTGAAAGGAAGGTGCACCACCACCGTTCTACGTTTTTATTGAAATTCCAATAAAATGTTGGTAAGCACAGAATAAGAACAAACAATCTTTGCATAAAATAATACTATGTCTGTAAACAGATGCGAAACTGAGTCGCGTGAATTGAGCACGCATACTAATTACTAAAAAGGATATATCCTTAATGACTGATTAAGACTGCATTCGGCGTGGATCTGTTTATGAGTATGCAAGTTTGTCCTACAGATGTTCCCGGCCGACCCTAATGTTGATTTTCATTGGTAGAGTTGAAACAAAACAAATTATAGATACCTATTTTATTATCACACTACAAGGCGCTATGAACCGGGGCACAGATATTCTAGTCCGGCTCATAGCGCATCTTTTATTTGTAAGGTGCATCAGTACCTACTGTTATTATAATTATCTAAACCTCTGTTATTACTATACTACATGGTGCTTAAAGAAATAGTTATATAGCTGTCGGTATTGTACCTACTTGTTGTGTCAAAATAAATATATCATTTCATTTCAAGGTGATTCATAAAATGAATACTATACTGAAAGGGGCTTATTCTACACCCAAATGCCAATAAAGTTTGTTCTATGACTTTTGGAAATTCGACATTTTTCATTGAAAAAGCTTTATGCAAAAATCAGCTGCTCAATAAAATCAGTTGAAACTCAATGAATCTGCTGTTTTAGTTGGCAAACTTGATGATGAGCTTCTCGTATGTTTAGTAAATAGTTCATCTCTTCATCAGCCTGTAGAAGTCCACTTTTAAATGGAACCATAAGCTCACGGATCCAATTTTTTTTTATACAACAGATGTGGCAAACAAGCTTACGGCCCACCTGATGGTAAGCGGTTACCGTAGCCTATGAGCGCTTGCAATAGCAGAGGCATCACGCACGCGTTGCCGACCCCGAACCCCCTTCCCCCCTAAAGAGCTCTGGCAACCCTACTCACCACAGGAACACAACACTATTTGAAACAAATAATGTTATTTGGCTGCGATCTTCTGTAAGGACGAGGTACCTCCCCAGGCGGGCTGCTCCAATTCAGAACGAGAAAATCTCGCTGTGCCCTACCTCCTCCCGCAATTGATGATGTTTGTATAAACATTGAATTGTTGGTATAAACAAGTTGATACCTTTAGCCGTTTCTGATAAAAGGCGTCTTGATAGACAGACAGACGGACAACAAAGTGATCCTATAAAAGTTCAGTTTTATCAAACTGAACTTTTATAGGTTTCTTTAGGTTTCTTTTTTTAAAAACATTTTTTTCTATGCAGTTAGTGTCAGTATGAGTTGAGTGAGTACATATTTTCAAGAATACCTGGGTTAGTTTCTGAACAACTTAGCAGAGGCTTATCTGAACACGAGTCCACTATCAAGTTAATGCACTTAACTGCCCGAGGAAGTCAGGTTAAGTTTCCGTCGAGATTAAGACGAGATCTTTGTCGAAAGTTCAAGTTTAGTTAAATGTCGGGTTTATTGGTGTTCAGGATTAAGTTTACAGTTTAACGTTGTCTTGATATGTCTTTGTTAGTTTTGTTTTGATAACTCCATAGGGTTTTATGTTAGTAAACAACTTATTTTAAATATGTGTAGAATCAGATTTATGATCGAGCTAGCGAAGCAAGTGGACTATGCATTGTATATTTATTTGTTAGAGCATAACTTTCGAACCGTTAATTTAATATGCATGGAATTTAGTAGTAGGTCAACATATTCTTATCAGTTTAATACAAGTTAGGAGATCTCCTAACAAGCTTTCATCATTTCAGCCGTACGATGTCCACTGCTGAACATGGCCCCATCATCCCCCACAGACAGAACGAATTCCTTATCATGTGGGGGGATTTGCCCATACTCACCACGCTGGGCATGCGGGTTGGCAAGCGCAGTTAGAGCTATCGTTGTTAAAATGAGGGACGCTGCTACCCATCCCCTAGCTTTTTTCCCTTAGTCGCCTCTTACGACATCCTCGGATAGGTAGATAATGGAGGGGCCTATTCTTCAGCCGGGGCCACCACGGCCAACCTTTATAAGGTGCAGCAACCTTTATAAGGTGGTTATTCCATCTAGTGGGGTGCCGACCTACGCGTCGCTTTCTTAAGCAACCACTGAAGAGCAAGATATGGGCCCCGCACACTGCCTCTGCAACTCAAAATCCTTTCGGCAATATCGGCGAATTTAGTTTGTCTACGGATCTATACCTATATAATTTCTTATATATAATATTTATTATATAGGTATAACATATATAATTTAATTAACATATATATTATACCCCACCCGATGGACCGACGACCGTGAAGGTTGCGGGAAGTCGGTGGATGGAGAAGGCTCAAGACCGTTCGTCGTGGAACTCTTTAGGGGAGGCCTATGTCCAGCAGTGGACTTCTACAGGCTGATGATGATGATGATGATATATTATACCTATATAACCTTCGCAAAAGTTAACTGAGCTTAGTTCCATTTGAAATAGCTGAGGAGAGCCATCCGGTAACATCTTGGCACCTCATAATGATGCATCTTACCCTGGAATGAAATCAAAGAGCGTAATTCAGTTCATACCGTCTTGCGAGCTCCTTGACTAACTAGACTAACTAGTGTTGGGATACTACGGAAGTTTTTATCGATAGTCGACTTGGATCTGTATCGATAATTTGCATGTTAGTGTTTGATAATTATTGTAGGAACTATTTCGGAAAGTGTGACTAAAAAATAGTTAGTACACATTTTAATGAGTGCAAATTAAGTTGACGACCCGCATAGTCCGACCTTACACTAGGTACTCATTAAAAAATCTTGTAAGTTCACAGATGAAAGATCAACTACCTACTCAAAAATAATAAGCAACTCGAAAAAATAATCCGACGTCAAGCTCAGTCACTCGAACTATCATCGCTGGAACGGCAACAAACTGCGGCAAGTGTGTCGATTTCCAACGTTCTCGAGAGTCTAGAAAAAAATATTCTCGAGCAAGTTCAGTGGGAGGGGGACTCCCCTACCCCCCTTGGAGGTACAGTACGGAGTTACGGACCTCCTTAACTGCTGCCAGCGGACAAAAAGAATGAATAGATCCGCCCCTTAACGAATACACCGAGCGGCATAATTCATACTTAGGAAACTGCAAGGAGTTGACATGGACTTTTATTTTTTTTTAATTACGAATGCATCGCCAATGAGGTTAGTTGCTTTCTTTTCTTTGTTAAGAAAGAGTTTGCTAGGTGTGTTGGATATCGTTGTACAGTCGCCTGCACTATGATGTATACGTTTCATAATCTTCAAAATGATGTACAAAACCTAAAGGCAAAACAAACACCAACTTGTCCCATTTTCATCTGCATCTGTATAATGGCATCATTTTGAAAATTATGAAATTATACATCTCAATGTAGGTGACTGTACCTTAGTTATGCGTTGCAGTTTATTTTGAGTTTTTTTAATTTAATTTTGGTTCAAGATTAAGACAGACATATAAATTCATTTATTTGCTACTAAAACACACATTTGCCCAACATTTTACAACTAAACAATTACATAACAGAAAACACGAGCAGGTGAATAAAATGGTGTGATGTGTGCTGCAGCAGCAAAATGGCCTCGGCTCAGCATTATGCCTACTGTGTTAGCAGCAGACGCTGGTATTAACATTAATATGTAGTTTGATTTTTTTACCCAATATTTATGATTCATGCGTAAAACTTATTCCTTTATTCTTTATTCCTCTTTTAAATTCATTTAAGCGACTCTACTCCTCTAAAGAGTTTGATGTAATAATTCTTTTGAATAGAACTGACTCTTCCAGACAACAATTCGTTACAGTAGGATGCAACAACTAGCGGAACTATAAGTGAGCCTCGTTAAGTCTGGACAATTATTGCTTTGGTTGTTATTTTAACTGACTTCAAAAAAATTTGGTTCTCAATTGGTCTTCTTTTAGACAAGACCAATTGAGTGGTTAATTTTTATACAACTAAGTTGGTAGTAGTTAACCTGATCGTAAGTGGTTACCGTAGCCTATGAACGCAGAGGCATCACGCACGCATTGTCAACCCCGAACCCCCCTCACTTAGAGCTCTGGCAATCTTACTCACCGCACCGAAACACAACACTGTTTGAAACAAATAATGTTATTTGGCTGCGATCTTCTGTAAGGCGGAGGTAGCCAGACAATCTGCTCCAATTTAGAGCAAGAACATCTCGCTCTGCCCTACGACTCTTAAAAATATGTGTGATATGTCCTTCATTTGTTAACCGATTTTGATGATTCTTTCGCGGGTGAAACTTATTCCGAGGTGTGTCCATAATTTCCTGAGGGATTGCTACTATAGACTGAACTCCTTATCGAAAGCTTGTCGTAAAAAAATATAATTGTTTTTGATGTTTAGTGAGGCCTTAATAAGATGGCTGATGATGGAGTCGGAAATAGAGAACTTCTCAAAGACATTCAATAGGAAAGTTATGTATTGGCTTATTTGCAAATATTTGTTCCGGGTCTAGGTGTTGCGGATGGTACTCGTAGCTTCTGATACGCACGAGACAGGGTCAGAGCTATGTATATGACTTTGGATGTTATTTATTTATTTATTGAGTCGTTACTTTCAAAAACTGTAATTATACTTAGTATATAACTAACGTTTGGATACACGTTTGTGGATGTATAACTAAAAAAACGAATGCCCGGTTGCTATGTTTTGGCCGTGGTGGCCCCGGCTGAAGAATAGGCCCCTCCATAACTACCTATCCGCGGATGTCGTTAGAGGCGACTAAGGGCGAAAAAACTAGGGGATGGGCAGCAGCGTCCCTCATTTTAACAACGATAGCTCTAACTGCGCTCGCCAACCCGCATGCCCAGCGTGGTGAGTATGGGCAAATCCCCCCACATGATAAGGAATTTCTGTCTAATGGGGAGGCCATGTTCAGCAGTGGACTTCGTACGGCTGAAATGATGATGATGATGATGATACCTATACCTATAGAAGTAGAGATTCACTATCATTACGTTAACGAGTCGGGTTTTGTGTTTCACAGCTCATTTAGGCGTCGTCCTAAATTCGAAGACGTGTGACATGTGCACGAAAGGAGCCTCCAAAAGGCGCACTTTAATCCTTTCACTACACTGACTCCTTCACCGACGGTCATAGCGGCCCTTTTCAGGACCACCATACCTCAACCTGGTAACTTACCTAATACACGATGACCAAGAAAGAATCAGTAACACGAAAAGCAAGTATGGGTAACAACTTGTCCAACTCAACGCAGCTCGGAAGGTAGGCTCAGAAGCTAAGATGAGTCGGTTGCCATGTATAATTTTTCCACTCTCTTTTAATTCACCCCCTAAACCCACCCGCCTCAACCCTTCCGTCTGTCAATCTTAGGGCAGGACTGGGCCTATATTTTTTTTATTTTTCATCGTCGGTTTTAATAGGTTGGAAGCTCAGAATCGATGATTTTACTCTTTAAAGTTTTATAAGAGGATAGTTTGTGGGTTGATTTTGAAGAGATGCAAATATATTTCGGTTCGGTTTTATTTTAAGGTTGAGGTATCGAGATAAGTATGGAATTTTTTCTTGGAGTTATTTATTTATTTGAGTTTGTCACAACAATGAGCTTGAGGGATTTGTATAACCTTGGGAACACCACTTCCCACTTGTTATTCCCACAGGATGAAATCTTCAAACCCGTAAAATTTGGTAGACCTGCCTATAGATATCGCTATAACGTAGATAGCAATTTTTTTTAAAATGAATATATCCCATCTTTAGAACTGGCGTAATATTATAATAGTATTTGAAAATGTATGAATTTGGAATGCTTAGTAAATAAATATGATTATTTAAGTTTCTTCTTTTCAAAAGCCACTCATATAGAAAACCCACAGGAAAATTGGCAAAAATAATAAAGGATCATTTTCCCCGTTTATAAATAAAACCTACCGGACAGTGGTAGTCGCCGTAAGAGGCAATTTTCAAAACGTCTAGGCTAGGGATTCCAATCCCGCATGCGGGATTCTGAATGAATTTTGCTGGGACTAAAGACGCGGGATTTACGAGATTTGCGGGACTGAAAATATTCAAATCTGTTGCTTATTTGAAGGTAGGAATGCCGAACTACGGCTGGGGATTCAATATGAACCGGAGAATACACTAGCGACCATAAAAAATACGTCAAAAGTTAAGTCTTTGTTATTTGGATAAGACAAAATTATTTTTTTGTCAATATTAATGTATGTAATTTACAAAGATAACAAAAGCTCAAATTATTCGCACACTAACAGTCAAAGCACACTGTGCGTCTCAATTCGATTAAAAATACAAAACCGTGAATACTTATTTTTTTTATAAAATATTTCCAAACAAAAAACAATTTTGTTTTTTTTAAAGATTATTTATAATACTTTATTACTTTAGTACAAAAGTACGCTTATTATTTGCGATCCCGCAAATACCGCGGATCCGCGAGATGTCTGCGGGACTGAGGTGTCCGTGCGGGATTGGATTCCCTAGTCTTGGTATTAATCAACGCATTGTCGAGCCGTTTGAAGTCTCAGCTAAAATGGAAGGCCAGACGTCCATGGGGGAAGAAAATAGAAAAATGAAACTACCCTCAAGTTGCACACGCATAAGTAGATGCTGCAGGAAAAGTTGGAAATTATTTCAAGTTATGGATTTGAAAATGTGTGCAAACTTAAATTAGTATTCATACGGAGAATTATGTAGGTATACATGTATGTATTATTTGGCTGGCATTTTTAATTTGTTTCAGGTGATAAAAAGCTACATGTATAAGATGCCATGGTAGATATCGTGCCATAGATTATATAGTATCCATAACTACATACTATATTTATTGACAATCAAAAATGTAAATTTTCTATACTGCAAAGGTAAACATTATATTTTGAAGATTATTACTTCATGGAACACAAATAATTTATATGAAAATAAATGAATAAACATATTATAGTGAACACACGCGAGGATACCATGCGTCGCGTCGTGGGTATCAGCAACTAGGAATAATCTTTTTACCGTCATAAGATGATATGATTATACAGTCATTTATCCCATCACTGGCATTGAAGATGACATTCTGTGTCTTGGACGAGCCACCTTATTCGAAAAGTAGCAGTTTAAAAAAATCCTTGTAAAATCTTTATACATTCACCGCTGCATTCAACTCAAGATTCAGGCTCCCCTACGATCCACTATACTGTACAAACTTAACAGATAAGGGCTCCAAGTACCCCCCAAAAGGGGTAAGACAGCCCCCAAGTCTAGACTTTAGTGGAAGAAAAAATAATACGTGAAAGGGATGGCGATACGATTCGATCTAGCGTAGAGGCGCAGGGATTATTGCAAATGGAAAATTCATTTTTGGAAACGCTAGTTCTTTTTATAATCTTAAAAGAATTTGCCCCACGGTTTTGCTCGCGTGTTACCGAGATAAAGTGACCTATGTCCTATTCCAGGACCCAATGTAAATATATACCACATATTCATGAAAATCCGGTAGCCGTTAAGGAGCTGAGTTGAGGAACAAACATTTGTATACCAATGACACAGATAATCCTAGTGTGGATATATCATTAACAGCATAAAATTCCTATTGGTAACGGTGAAATTATCTTCAATTAAATTTATAAATAGAAAGTACGTAGAAATTTCATAGTAACGCTGCTACAAAAAGGTCCTTAACTCAGCGAGTGCAGGTTTTGGTCTTCCTTTAGAGCCATTTTGTGAATAGAAAATAAATTGCAGATATGAACTAATATACTATATAACTTTTTTTTTTTTTTTTTTTTTTATACTACAGAGGTGGCAAACAAGCTTACGGCCCACCTGATGGTAAGCGGTTACCGTAGCCTATGAGCGCTTGCAATACCAGAGGCATCACGCACGCGTTGCCGACCCCGAACCCCCTTCCCCCCTAAAGAGCTCTGGCAACCTTACTCACCGCAGGAACACAACACTATTTGAAACAAATAATGTTATTTGGCTGCGATCTTCTGTAAGGCGGAGGTACCTCCCCAGGTGGGCTGCTCCAATTCAGAACGAGAAAATCTCGCTGTGCCCTACCTCCTCTTGTAAAATAACTAGACAATGAGTGTGAAAAATGGGAACCAAAAACAATTAAACATTCTTACATTCATATTTTATCAAATCTTTCTACCTACAGTCGAGGTAATTCAAAACACACCACAAATAACGCATCTTTGTCCAACCTCGCCATACAGTCCTATTGTCCTCTCACCACAGAACACGCGGTATATATGGCACTGTCTCGAATCTCTGAGAAATGGCAATGCTCTAATTATTTCCCACACTTGCTCTGCTAGACTTGGCTGCAAAATAAAGTTACGTTTGCATTGTTTTTATAAATCTTAGGTGAAGCCGTTTTTGTGTACAGTCGTGTCAAAAATGTCGCAGAAAAATATTGCTATTGACAATCATCATCAGCCTGTAGAAGTCCACTGCTGGATATAGGCCTCCCCCAACGAGTTCCATGACCAACGGTCTTGGACTTGTCTATCCACCGACTTCCCGCAACTTTAACAATGGCGTCGCCGTCATCGGTGCACTGCGTCGCCCGGTTCGAGGTCTCCATGCGAGATCTTTTATTACCTTGTTATCAGAGTGGGAATATAAGTTAAAATTAAGATGTTTTCCTCGGTGACTGTACGTTGACGCTCGGCTAACCCTGCTAGGAGTGAACTTGATACATGACATTGTGCCCTTTCACGCACCTTGGCGGTCCTTTGTGAAGCTTTCTTGTCACTTTTTGTGAGAGACTGTACGCATGCGTGGGTAAGGAGGTTTTTGGAGACAGGTTTTCTTTCTTCTGGCTTCGTACTTTCTTCTTTTTGGAGGAGGTAGAGCACATCTTGATTTTCTCGCTCTTAATTGAACCGCATAAGTACCTCCGCGATACAGAAGATCGCAGCCAAATAACATTATTTGTTTCAATAGTGTCGTGTTCCTGCGGTGAGTAAGATTCCAGAGCTCTATAAGGGCTCTATAGGCATCATCATGACGTCTTTTTGTCGTGCAGTTACAAGCGAGTCAGCACTATTTTATTGACAATAATTTGAACGTCACTGCCTAAGTAAAATCGCAAAGTTGATGATACGGGGGCATGACTTTAAGATACATTGTTTTGAGTACTTAATGTAATTTCAACTTCGCTTTAAGTTCAGAAGTTAAGTGCGTCTATGGGCCCTTTTCATTAATATTTAACAACTGGCCAGTCTCAAAGACAAAACAAGCCTTTTTAAGTCCTCCAAATACTTATAAAGTATCGAAACTTTCGCGTTGTCTTTTTAAACCACATCGTTAGCCTCTTTCGTTTTGTATTTATACAACTCTTTGTTTTGTTTCGTTGAATAATCGAGCGAGCAGAGCGAGCGAAGATCTCCCAAACATCTCGGACGAATTGGCGTTGTATGTTAGTATGTGATTAATAGAGCATAAGTATCGGACCGTCAATACGATCTGCATAGAATTTAGTAGGTCAATAGGTATTGCACTCACGATTAAAGCTACGTATTATATAAAATAGTACTTATTATCATGCGCAATAAAACTGATTCTGCAAAATGCTGTCTGAAAAGATTACCCAAATTCCAACGAAGCCGGTATAATTCGAAATCTGAAATAAAAAAAGTGTTTTTTTTCTTTTGCCTATTTTAATCTTTGGTTTTGTTGCCAGTAGTCAGCGCTGCTTCTTGAACTATCATGCAACTGGCTTCGTGCGAATTCTCCGCAACCTCAAAGTAGAGTTGTCTTCTTTTATTTTCCCCATAATTTAACGTTTTCTCCGAGCTACGCACCGGGGTGGGTGGGGTGGTACTTGACCACCCTACAACCCTTCATCGCCTCAAGAACAACATCGGAATTATAAATACCGTCTCGTGTAAACACTGTGAAAGTCGGAGGGAATTTTAAAATGCAAATGAGATAGTTTGTAGTGCATCGTATGTACCTACAAAAATAGACGTACCTACCTACTTAGTTTTTATGAAATATTTAGTACTAGCTTCCACCCGCGGCTTCGCTCGCATAGTACCTACTTATAAAGTAGCCTATATGCTATTCTAGACTATAATCTATCTCTGTACCTAATTTCATCCAAATCCATTCGGCCGTTTAGCCGTGATTGAACCACAAACATCCAAATATCCTCACAAACTTTTGCATTTATAATATTAGTAGGATAGGATTGTATCCTAAAATAGTTGCTCGCCTTGAACTGAGATCTCAAGATGTCTGCTTAAAGTTGGTGCTTCAATGATAGTTGCGATAGTAAGATAAACTTTGAAAATCGCACCTTTAGCATGTTCTAACTAATAACCACCAAGCTGATACCCGCTTATTTCTGTATCAGGCTGACTCGACTCTATACAATCTTGTGTAAATCCGTTGACAAAAAACAATATAATAATTTTGGATTCGGAAACTTCGGTTCGGGATCGGCAACGCATGCGTGATGCCTCTAGTATTGCAAGCGCTCATAGGCAACGGTAACCGCTTACCAACAGATGGGTCGTATGAATGATTGCCACCTCAGTTGTATAAATAAAAATCCTCGGAACAAGTAATTAGCTTTCGTTTCTTAAGTGTTTACAATTTTACTAAGAAATGCTAAACATCGATGAAATTCATCGATCAAATAAGCAATTAAAAATATCCTCGACTGAAAAGTAGTGGCGCACTCGACTGCCTAACTAGCATTTCTCTAGTCGCGGCAAATGAGGGGTGAGTTTCATGAATAATTAATATGCATGTTCTCGCCAATTATAAACGTAAGAAGCAATTATCGATGTTTGTCGCGCACATCACTTGGCTTTCGAGCGTCTTCGGGTTTCGCAAACATTTTAACTATACACATATATAGATAAAATATTATATTTTCGGTAACTCATTTTAATATCGCTGAAAATGTTGCCATCCCTTTCTAATATCGAAATCACAAGGTGCAAATTTAGTATGTATGAAGTAAATAAATAAATAAATATTTCGGACATATCACGCACGGTCAACTGATCCCAAACTAGGCATAGCCTGTACTATGGATACCAGAGACTGATATACTTAATAGATATATATTTAACACCCAGACACAGAACAAACATCTGTGTTAGTCACAAATGTTTGTCCAGTGCGAGAATCGAACCCGCTACCTCTAGCGCAGAAGTCAGAGTTACTACCAACTGAGCTATGAGGCTAGTCGAATAGTCTGTAATAATATTTAAGTTACCTACTTTTAATCCGGGTACGGTGCGAGCGAAGCCGCGGGGTAGTTGCTTGTAGGTAATTAGTAAACGAACGAGAAATTGGCAATCAAGATCACTACCTACCTAAAACAACGAGTTTGACTTACTATACATACAAAACACCGCACACCGATAAAGTTCAAATACCTAAACATAAAATTTACTTATACAGTGGACATTTTAAATTGTTATGACATAACGCACGCATTTTGATCGCGGCTTCACGTTCAAGGACCAGTCTATTTTAACATGCCACCTGAATATGGTATTTTTGTCACAATAAACAATCCTTTGTAAGAACATCACACGCAGATCACTATAACCGGACATCGCGGGGGTAGGCAGAGCAGAAATACCTGCGACTGAAATGAGGTATAAGAAGTGTCGAAACTTGGGTAGTCTCATTTGAGTGTGAGACTGTGAGCTGTAAGTTTGAGCTAAATTAGTTTTGTAAAATGAAGGAAGAAATTACTTTAAGAAGAAAAATGGCTGGTGAGTTAGATATTTTATTCTAGAACTTCTCAATAATTATAGGTTACAGCGTCTGGCAAAAGCCTGTTTGTGTATTATAAAAAGCAGAGGCATAAAATATTTATCTAAGAAAATATATATTTTCTTACCTATTGTGTTCCATAACTGAGAAAATTATTTTCTCAGTTATGGTCTTTAAATTGTTGTTACAATATCTGAGTCTTCTGTCATTTCTATAATAAAAGTATCATAACGCAATCATAAAAAAGTGCCTGGCTTCCGAATATAAAAGCCTTTAAATAAAATATCAACCAAAACGCCCATATACCACCGGAACTCTAACATCCCATTGATCACTGCACCTATCTAATTAACGTGAATGGCTGCGCGTGCGCAGGTCACGGTGTGCCGCCGGAAGGAGGACCGGACGGCGAGATTGTGCCCCAGCCCTGATTCCTTCCGGACCTAAGACCAGTCCAGGTCATGAGCGAGAGCGGAACAAACATACAAACATACGAGTCCAGTGAAGGAAAATCATTCCCATGACTGTGAGTTCTAAGTTGAAGACAACTAACAGCTTTTGAAATGGGTAAGCTCTGAATAAACAAGAAAGTAATAAAACTTACTTACAGATGACAAAAATAGACAGCTTTTGGAAATGGGTAAGTTTTTACAAATGGGCTCATATTTTTTACATTTATTTATTAGAAGAACAACATCGGTTACAATAGGTTATGCTGTATACAGGCCAGTAATAGTTTTATGGATAATTATTTCGAGTGTGTTATTCCTAACACGTTTAATTATTGTATGTTATATTTACTTTGCACTAAAGCCGACGTAAAGTAAAAATTTTCGCGACCACCAATCTACTGAAATTGACGTTAGGCGCTCCCCGCTCGATGACCCAAGTTAAACAATTTTGTTTTTGTTTTATTGGTAATGCTTTTTCTATTTTCAGTAGGTAATATTTATAAATAAAAAAACTAGGTATTTAATAGAAAAGTTATTTTTCTTAGGCAATTCTAACTTGCAGACCTTAATATCGCTGCCGCTTACAACAAAGTCCCTACATAAGGTCGTCGCTCCCTGATCTTCAGTACGGAACGATTGCTGTTTTTTTTATTAGGCTCATAACACCCAGTATGGTCGACCACACGCGATTTGACATCTTTGCTCTTATGACAAAGGCGTAAGGGTTATTTTCGTGTAAACTATGAGTCAGACTCAGACCTCAAGTGAGTGTGATTTATCATCGGTAAATAAGATGATTTCTTTGGGAATGTTTGAATTAACCTCTGTTTATGACCGCTGTTTGATCCGGAGAGCTTCCGTTTTGTGTTTAACTAATTTTTGCGTAACATTGAGGGGTTAACCGTGAAAGCTTCCAATTTTTCTATCAAAGATGAATGCTATTAATTTCTACAAAACAATATACAACTTTTTTTTATTGAAGTTCTTCGCTTTTCAGCGGATGTGGAATGTCCTGTGTATTTAGATATCGTGCATCGAAAGGCCTTTAACTCTTTTGACTTTCTTTATTTTGATTTAAACTACGACTGGCCTCATAGCTCAGTTGGTAGTAACTCTGCCTTCTGCGCTAGAGGTCGCGGGTTCGATCCCCGCACTGGACAAACGATTCAACTAGGTAGGTCCAACTTCGACAAAGAGGTCAACCGACGAATCCAACTCGGATGGGCAGCGTTTGGGAAACTTCGTCACATCTTCTCGTCGCAGATACCGCAGAGCCTCAAGACGAAAGTCTACAATCAGTGCGTGTTGCCAGTGATGACTTATGGCACTGAGACTTGGTCGTTAACTATAGGCCTCATATACAAGCTCAAAGTCGCGCAGCGTGCTATGGAGAGAGCTATGCTCGGAGTTTCACTACGTGATAAGATCCGAAATGAGGAAATCCGTAGAAGAACGAAGGTTCTATGTCCAGCAGTGGACTTCTACAGGTTGTTGATGATGATGATGATGATGATGACTTGACAAACATTTGTGTGATGAACACAGATGTTTGTTCTGTGTCTGGGTGTTAAATATATATCTATTATGTATATCAGTCTCTGGTACTCATAGTACAGGCTATGCCTAGTTTGGGACCAGTTGACCGTGTGAATATGTCCGGAATATTTATTTATTATTTTATTATAAACTGTATTTGGCAATCATAAATCATAAAATAATCATAAAAATGTAACAAGAGAACAGTGCCTCTACGATCCACAATAATAGCTACTTACTCTACATACTAACTCTGCATACATATTGTAGAGAATATAGATTGTCTATACCTACATATTAAACTGATCGCCCCACCACTACACATTGGTGGGAGCGTTGAAGTTACATTTTTATTAATTCGTATTCCCTTGGAATCTGTTTTCGACTTGCTTCCGTCAACTTTCGAAGATTGTCTTACGAATTTCTTAATAAAGAGAATCTGCGGTCGGGATCCAAGACCACAATCTCAACCAATTCTGAACTTGTATTCAATAAAACACCTGTGGTCACGTTAGGCGTGGTTCTCACGAGGCGGGCCCGCTTCACACGCGATCTCTTTACACTTCCTTCCTGTCTACAGTGTGGCGGGGGCCTACTGAATTGTGTTAGATTATGATCATATTATGCTTTTTTTTGTAAGTGTACAGGTTAGGTTTTGTTTTATCAGTTGTAAGGCTTTTTCAGTAAAAGTTGTAGAACATGCGTAAATTCAAGTAGTAGGTAATAAGACAAAATGATCTCCGTTCGGGATAGATACATATTACGAATCACCTTGTATAATATTAGTAAGGATGGGCAAGAAATTCATACATCCTACTTCCTACTATTATCTTATCTTTACATGCGCTCGCTCTTCATAGAAAATATGTAAAGATTGTTTATAATTTTTCTTACATTTAATATCGAGAACCTAATGTCTAGACAAACCTAACATAGGTTTAAAGACATTTACTACCATTCATTTGTATTCCTTTTGCGTAATAAATAAATATAAATAAATATTCCGGACATATCACACATTGTCAACTGATCCCAAACTAGGCATAGCCTGTACTATGGGTACCAGAGACTGATATACATAATAGATATATATTTAACACCTAGACACAGAACAAACATCTGTGTTAGTCACAAATGTTTGTCCAGTGTGGGAATCAAACCCGCGACCATTAGCGCAGAAGGCAGAGTTACTACCAACTGAGCTATGAGGTCAGTCAGTAAGTACTATCCTAATACTAATAATTTAAATGCGAAAGTTTGTGAGGGTTTTGGATGTATGTGGTTCAATCACGCCGTAACGGCTCAACCGATTTCGATGAAACTTGGAACAGATAGAATTATTTACATAGAACAGTGCTATAGATAGATGCGTGCCATTGGAAATATCAATTTAAAGTGAATCTTCTGTGTAATATTCCTGTGGTCGAGCCACAAGATTCACTTCCGTATCAGGCTACCTACTTTGACCACAGGGGTCAGTGCAAGTGTACCTAAGTGTGTAAGTGATCTCTATAATCGTTTGCCGGCCGGTCGCCTGGGAACCACCCGGTTCCGGTCTAACCCTTAAGTGACAAATCTTTTTTTGATTGTGAGAACTATCCTTTAGTATCCGGCGAGAATAGGAAGTTGGGAAGTGTGAGGTGTATTGTGCGGTAATTGGTGCTTGAAGATCGGAATTTCCCCTTTATTATTCCCCCCCCTCTCACCCGAAATTTAACGTGTTTAGACAATGCTGCTGATGCAAAAGATGTTATTGGAGGAAAACTAGCGTCGGCCCGTTGCCGTGCTTACGTGGTACCCGTATCATCATCATCATCTTGTAGACGTCCACTGCTCGACATAGGCCTCCCCAAAAGAGGGCCATTACGAACGGTCTTGAGCCTTTTCCATTTACCGACTTTCCAAAACTTGCACAATTTCGTCGGTCCATTGGTGTGAGGGCCACCTATTTACGGCACTTTAACCTTATAATGCAGCAAACAAAAACAAACTTCAAACTCAATTCATTAAAAAGATATGGCAATTAACGTCTATGTTTGTAAAATGAAAAACCTCTAACTTCACTAGCAGTCACCCATCCATTTAGTGACGTCACTGAAGGTTGCTTAACTTAGTCGATTTACTAAGAACGACTTCGAGAGCGTGCTGCTAATAATTCCTTTTCTTCTCTGTGGCAACTTAACCCTTCTCGTGAACCTAGTTTAATTCTTTTGTTACTCGTTAGAGGGTCCATTGTTTTATCTGTGGTCCCACGGGTCCTCGTCTTAGCAAACAGGCTATGGTACACTTTTTGTCTTTACATTGTTTGAACGCGATGTTCCCATGGGTAAGATTTTGTGGCGACATTATGGTCAAAATGAATTGTGGTCAGTATGAAAACATTTGGTTAAATTATTTTTCTTTCTTGATTTTAAAGAGAAAGAAATACTTAGGGATAACATTAAATTTATATTATAAAAATACCTATTAAGCTTCCTTTTAGACTACATCTTGATTTGACTAGATATCAGTTATGATTAAATTCATCTTCCCAAGATTTTTTGCGCCAGCGTCATTCATTCTATGGAATAGTTGGTATCGCATTACCGATTCTAGGTGAAATACGGATTCGAATCCCGATAGTTTGAAAATTTTGGCCTATCATTTATTATGTAACATGCATGATTGGAGTTGAAAAGTGTATATAACCGTTTTTGTATGGAGTCACGAAAAGGGCGCCTACAAAACCCAGTAATTTATACACTTTTCACGGTCAAGAAGTGAAAAAATATCACTTTTCAGTTTTCGATCGTGAAACACTAAGGCCTCAGAGTGTCTTATAAGTGAGTTAACCTTACTAACCAGTGTTAGTAAGGTTGTAATAACTGTAATACCTGTGTAATAAATAATCTGTATTCGTATTTTCAAAGAACTTCATTAGTACAGAAGCATTCATAAAAGCTCGTAGTCGCAAGGAAATAGATCATCTTACAAGATAGTGATCATTGCGTGTCTATGTGTCATTAGGGCGCGTCCACACCGTCCATATTGCGCGGTCGTTGTGATCGCTTACCGTGTAAACTTGCCTTTGATGTAGATATGTATAGACAGGACAATATTTCGGAAAAAAACGCTGAAATATTTGATTTATACTATTTAAATATTATGTTAAGCGGTGAAATGAAGGAATATTTTTTATAGGCAGTAAATCTTTCCTTACTAATGTAATAAATACGAAAGTGTGTTTGTTTGTTGGTTGGTTTGTTTTTCCTTCACGCAGCAACGTAACAATGGATCGACGCTAAAGCTATCGACGTTAAAGAGCCGGGAATGATATAGGCTACTTTAAATACGGGTGTGAAGCCGCGTGCGGAAATTAGTTGAGAATATTTGCCTGAATAGTTTTTCCCTATATACATAACAAAATAACTGTAGGACATGTAACAAACAGTTGCTTTATACAGCAATTTGAAAAAAGTAAAAAAAAAAAAATATAAAACTTATCAGGGACAAAGTATTTTAAATAAACTGAATTCAACCCCAATCAAAGAAGACATTTTTTATTCTCCATTCCAACGGTATCGTTTAAACCCCACGCCACGTCAGTTCTAATTTGATCACGTCTATTAGTTCGTACGCCTTCAGTTTTAGCGGAGTAATTACGAACGCAACGGTCTCCGCGTCTGTCGTGCCGTACCGGTCGCGGCGCATCTGTCGTCTGTACGGGCCTTATGAGACAGGCCGTTTATTTTTAAAACAAAAGAATTTTATCGACACGATATTGTTCTCTGTCATTAAATTTTAAAATAGAATAAGAGTTATGAAGAACTTTTGGCTGCCTGCGGCTTTGCTCGCGTGGAACCGGTAACAAACTGAGAGACAGTCTTTCGAGTATAGAATATTAGTCAGGTTACGACTCTTACAAATGCAAAAAGGTACTAGAATTCCGCAGAAGAACCAAGGTGACTGACATTAGCAAGTTGAAGTGGCAGTGGGCAGGCCATATAGCTCGCAGAACCGATAACCTCGGTTCGGTAGAGGTTCTCGAATCCTTCCATCACTGCGTCGCCCGGTTTGTGGTCGCCATACAAACCGGGCGACGCAGTGATGGAAGGCCCCTGATGGACTGAGGAAAAGGCTCAAGACCGTTCGTCATGGAACTCTTTGAGGGAGGCCTATGTCTAGCAGTGGACTTCTATTAGGCTGATGATGATGATGATGAAAAATATACTTTCAAAGATTTGGAACCCTTGAAGAACCATTCTTGGAAGGGGTGAGTTGATGAGGAAAACCATGTGTTAGATGACAATGCATTTTGTTTCTCACGCGCCATCAAAGTTTCTTAGCTGTTACTATAAAAAGTGCAAGCTACGTTTGAGTGAACAATAGTTCTCATTATGAACCCGACCCTTATAATTAAACATTTCTTAGGAAATAAGTTGTCAATTGACTAGCCTCTCCCCCTAAATAAGACAAATTATTGATCAATATAATCGTTTCCTTGAGTTTCAATTAGTCACCGTCATGCTGGCCGAAAGGAACCGTGAATGGACAGTTTTGAATTCGGAAGTCTTGGGTTGATTGGTTTGCTTTTTGTAGCGCACTTCCGGGTTGTCGTGTTCCTATTTCAAAACTCGAAATGACGTCGATTCGCTCGAACGGTCAATAGAAATTGATATTTGGAATCTTAGACGGTTATTAGACCGTCTGTCTTCCGGTTTGTCTATGGTTAGGGCGCGTGCCGTAATTGCTTCATTTGCAGCGATAACGCGTCATCGATGCGTTTTTTGTTCCGCTGTACGCACACAAAACAAAAATTAATTATTGACTACAAATAGTAATGCAGCGACGCATCCATCAGCGAAAACAAACAATCTATCAACTAATCGATGTATCGCAAGCACAGCAGCGTGAGTGGTACAACAAAATTGCATAAAATTCATCATTTAAACTAAACGAATTATCTGCTAGGCTATATTTAAGCCTAGCCGCGTCGCTTATGCAAACAAAATAACGACCAATCACGATTTTGTGAATTTGAAATTTGTTAAAACCGACCCGGGTAGGTACAGAAAACCAATACAGTTCGTACATAGGTGAACGGTAAAACTACGCACCGGCTAAGCAAACCCTGTCTGTGTGGCACGCACACAAGCGCGCTGCCTGCACGTACAGTCACACACACAATGCGATATTGCAAATGGGCTACTCGAATGTATTCGTTCGCCCGTAGGCCTTTAGGGATGGGGAGTGGGAGGTTGGGGGGCAAAAGATGCGTTTTTGTGCAGTATCTCCCCGCTTTAGCTACGTTTATGAGTAAACATAAGTGCGTAACCGATAACGTCCTTACTGGGCAGTCGCCCCCGGCATGGACTCAATTACTGTCTGTGGATGAGCGGACTTTCTTCATTTTAGGGCTGCCACTATATGCCGCCCCTCTGAAAAGTTAGTTCGGTTCGGATACAGTTTTCAATGTATAATGAAAAAAGTGTACCAACATAGGTACATATGAAGTTGATATAATGAAACAAATGTCGGTACTATAGGTATTCCTGTCGCTTCCTGTCATAATTGGAACTATAAATACGATAGCTTAGACTAGTATAGAGGAAAACTATTCACGGGCTAATAAAACTACAAGGTGAATCATAACATGTAAAATCCCAAAAAGGGATTATTCAACTCCTATTGGCAATAAAGTTTGTTATACGACTTCTCGATATTCGTAATTTTTCTTCAAAAACGGAAAATCTGCTATTTTGGGGTCAAATCAGTTTAAACTCAATTAAAAAGACTGACATTTAGAACATTAAAAAGGAAAAACCTGAAAAAGAGATAAGTACTGAAAATTTGGATAGTTATTTTTTGCAAATTTTCTTTCATTTATTTTATAGAATAAGCCCCGGGATAGTATACACATAATGAATCAACTTGTTTAGTTTAGATAACCGATGAAATTACCAACATGGGAAATACCAACCTACCTTTAGGTTTCGGCAACGCGTGTGTTATGTCTATGGTATTGCACGCGATACGGTAATCGCTTACCACCAAGTGGCCCGTATGCTTGACATTACCAACTTAGTGGTATAAAAAAGTATGGAAACACTAGGTAGGTACCTAATCAAAGTCCGTATTGATTTTCTAAAGCTTTTTTAGTTCGACTGTACCCCTGCCCATTCCTCCGAGTAGGCTTTATAATGAAAAATAATATTTTTAGTGACAGACCAAGTGGCCGAGCCTGGGACGTCTGTTCAGCGTTCCACCTGACTAACCATCCTCTCGGGCCGGTTCACACTTCTTTCAGCCGGATCAAACCGGTTCTGAGTATTCTTCAGCCACATGAAAGGCTTGTAAGAAAAAAAAAGGAGACAGCTTCACATCACAGTTTGGTAGAATGCTTGTACTTCAGTAACGCTTTTCATAGCGTTAGTTACGCTTAGAAAAGCGTTAATAAACGTATCGCACGTATCATGAATTATTTGCTTGGGGCCACACATCTGAAATATTTTGTCAGATTAGGCATATTTTGTTTAAGGGGTATTAGTTACGGAGGTCTCTGAGCATCACTGGATTAAGTTCATATCTTATCTCTCTCTTCATTGTTTTCCTATTAGCGGGAACGATATTATTTACAGATAGAGCGTTTAAAACATAAATTGAGCGAACTTCCTGTTCAAATGCAGTTTCCCGCTAATCCATCGAATATATCGCTGCATAACTAACCTCAAGTCGACCACCACATAGTAACTACTGTCAAAGAGCTTCGTCTTAATAGGACGCGATTCGCGTGAATCTGCGATGCGAATTGATAGCGCGATGTAAAAATGTATAACAGCGTGAACTAATCGCGCTAGTTTTGATGAGGACCCTCAGTAAAGACAAATATGTTTTATCGCGCATTTGTACAAATAAACCTCGCGCGATCGTGCGTTGGTCGCGTAGTCGCGTTTTAGAACGAGGCATTAAACATTTGAGTATGAAGAATGGCCTAGCTACTGCCTGCCCTTTTAAAAAAATAAGTGTCAAAAAGTGTCATTTCAATAAAACACTAGGATCACTTTGACACGTCTTAGAAACTAGGTGGGGTTCTCCTGTTCCTCGCGACCATCTCACAAAGAATCAGGCAACAAACACGGCTTGGTGCCTATCATTTTTTTCCATCATTTTTTTGAAAATGGTGCTTCAGTGTGATCGAACAAGGTGAAGCTCAAAATGATTCCCATTTCGCAGACCTCGTTCCATTCTATTACCTACTCTAGAAACATAAAGACTAATAGGAGGCGCGGAACGCTCATGTTAAAACGTTCGTTCCGTTATTCTAGTAGTTTATTTTGTTGATTTGTCTGTCAGAATGAATGACAAACAATATCATTCGGTCTTCGATATAGGAACAACCAAATGAGAACAATTATCGAAAGATCCGCGGTAATAACCGTGATGACAGTGCGTTGGCGTAGCGGGCGAGTGCTGTCTGAAACGCAATTCCCGCTGCGGGACAAATGTTGGCATGATCTGCAAATATATTTTGCTCCGCGTCTGGGTATTGTGTTACCATAGTACTCGTAGTTTTTGATACCCATGACACAGGGAATCCTAGTGTAGAGTCAGGACTATGAATGTAATAAAAAAAAAACGATATGGGGATATCGTTATTTTTTGTCGAACCTATTTCATTCGGACTTGCAGTAGGTAGGTACTAATAGTACATGATCTCCGAACTTGTCCACTAGTATAGTTCGGAGCGACCTCTCTACTGACCGAGCAAAAACATGTAAAATGTATTTTGATTAATCCGTTACAATACTGCATCTGGTAGGCTCGGTGCCATTTCCGTAGGTACACGACACATACACAAAGCAACACTGGGCAGTGGACGTCCTCCTCCTACGGGACGAAACACGAATTTTCGCACGCACACAAGCGCCTAGTTCAGTTTTACCGCACACTCGTACTTGTATAAAATTTACGGTGCACACTTTTGCAGCAGACTATAGCTGCATAGATCTGCGATGGGGGGTGGCTCTGGTCAGCCATTTCGTGTCGACGAGATTTATAACCTCTCTGTGCGTTCCCGCGCTAACTTTAGCAAGATACGTTTGTTTCTGACGGTTGGACTGTTATGGGTGTTAAGGCTTTATTAATTTCAGCGCTGGCCGCTCGAGTGCGATTTTAAAAATAAACGTTCGAAAATCGAATCTGTCGATTGAACGTTGGCGGCGTGTATACCTACACTATGAAGGTTCGTTTAGTGGGATTTGCTTGTCAGACTGTCTGCTTACAATTCTATAGTTTACCATTATCTGTGTCTTCTCTTTTTTTGAAATAAATTTTTAAACAAAAGCTGCAGCTAAAAATCTGATATTTCTTTCATCTATCTGTATAAAATGGACGATTAGTATGGTGATGTATAGAATAGACAAATATATACACTTCCTACTAATAATATAAATTCGAAAGTTTGTGAGCATGTCTATGTCTTTTGATGTTTGTATGCTTGGATGTTTGTGGTTCAAACACGCTGTAACGGCTTAGCCGATTTCGATGAAAACTTGCTACGAAATAGGCAATTTTTTTATGAAGGTGCCAAGCGAGCGAAGTCGCGGTCACAAGTTAATGGACGATATAATGAATAATTGATAATAATAATATGATGCATTCTGTTCAACAAAAACCACCGAGCGGCGAGCATTACAATGTGTGTATGTCTACAGCTTACACATAACGAATTTCTGAATTCTGAGTATGCAAATATTTAGTGCATAATTGGTGCAATCTGAAAATCCAATTCAAAATTTAGGTGCCAAAGAGGTTTCTGAGATATGAGCCAAAAACTATGTGTCAGCTGGAGACCCGGGTCTACAGCTTGCACATCCAGTACTGCCAAACGGCTGACGCGAGAGCTATGAAAACTAGCCAGATATTTAGTGCCAAATTAGTGCCAAAGGTACTAAAAATTTCAGGCCTGTAGCTTAAAAGGTTTCAGAGATATGAGCCAAAAACTATGTGTCAGCTGGAGACCCGGGTCTACAGCTTGCACATCCAGTACTGCCAAACGGCTGACGCGAGAGCTATGAAAACTAGCCAGATATTTAGTGCCAAATTAGTGACTAAGGTACCAAAATTTTCAGGCCTGTAGCTAAAAAGGTTTCAGAGATATAAGCAAAAAACTATGTGTAAGCTGTAGACCCGGGTCCCCAGCTTACACATTTCGTTACGCCAAACCGCTGATCAGAGGGCAATACACTTTAGACAGGATTTTAGCTTATAATTAGTGCCTAAGGTACCAAAAATTTCAGGCCTGTAGCTGAAAAGGTTTCAGAGATATAAGCAAAAACAGTTTTCCCGCCAAAAAATTCAAATAAAGTTATTGAAAATCGCCTCATTGCGACGTTGCCACTTCGCTTAAAAAGATTGTCAAACGACTTTAAACTTTATTTACATGTCACGAAGATTGATTTTGGTATTTGATCATTAAAAAAGTTCATTGGTTTTGTTGAGTTTAGTCTAGGAGCTCGGAGGATAAAATAGTTTTCAGCCAAAACATACCGTGTTGCCATCGATGTAATCGTATCTCGTAGACTTACGTCTTGATTGATGATGGAAGTCAGAGGCAATCACGACGACATCATCGCCCTGAGTCAAATTCTTTGTCAGTGTCGGCAAGTTATTTATAATCTCTCTGATAGGAGCACCTGGCTTACAAATGGATAGAACAGATTGGTAGTCATTATTATGTAAGTGTATAAATTCTCCAAGAGATTTTCCGTATGTATCGCACAATATTAGCATTTTCTTAGGTCTATTTTGTGAAATTACGGCGGTATCCTCAGCTATAAGTCTGGGTTCATGGTTTTGGGTACTGTTATTCGTTTGGTTTCCAGTGTTCTCTTCTGTCGTTAGCTTCTCTACGGATCGAAGTCCTATTCTCGTAGTAATCCCGTTGTCTTCTTTATTCTTTATTGTCACGACCTGTTTTGTTGCTATTGATTCACTCGTTTTAATTGTTTTTGTCTTCCCTTTTTTCGCTACTATTTTTTTGTTGTATTTTTCTTTCTATTCTGTTAGTCTTTATCATGTTTCACTTGTTTATTCAATGCTATAATATTTTTACTTAAGTTCATGGTCTTTGCTGCAGTTTTAATATCTACGGTGTGTCTAGAATTTTTTAATTTTATGTTTTCACTTTGGAGCTCAATTATTTGGCTTATTAAATTGTCCAATTCTTCATTAAGTATTTGGGTGTTCTCATTGGTTTCCAACTGGAGCGTTTTTTGTAGTTGTTCGAACAGCGCTGCATTATTTTCGTGCATACGTATTACGTTTAATGCTTCTTCATATTCATTGAGATCTGCAGTTCGTCGCTCAATCATCTCTTTTAGCTTATTTCTTTCCGTTTCAGTCTCTTGTAATTTTATTACTTGTTCTGCAAATGCTACTTTGAGTGACCCATTTTGCGCCAAGAGATTTTATAATCCTTCGCGCAGTCGTCTTGTTCCTTTAGAAGCTTCAAATTCAAGTTTTGTGCTTTTTGTATTTCAGCGGTCAATTTTCTAATTCTACGGCAACATGGTTTCTTGTTTGGGGCATTCTGGAACGATCAGAAAACGCAAAAAGTCGATTCGGATGAAGAGATTCGATCCAGGGCACGTCGTTACTGACGATTATTGAGTCCACCGCCTCGACCGCTACGCCAGCGGTACTTTACTTGCAGCGACGAAATAAGTGTAGAGGTTGAAAGAACTATTTCTTAGAGTCGCAGATCGTTGTAATAAAAAAATCGACCGTCATTACACTTTTTTGCACACCCTCATTAGCTTTTTAGTTCAATATGACTTATTGATAAAAAACTTTTATTTAGTCATTATAACGAGGCACTTACGTATAATATTGTGACGCGTTCGTTATTTTGGTTGTTATAATTTTTGAGAGTAGATCGCCAAAATGGTTTAAGGTAAACATCATGAAGAAACCAGAGGTTTAGTCAGCTCGCACACTACGAGTACTTACGTGTTAATAGGAAACAATACAATGCCACAAATCTGGGCCCCGATCGCGCTAAATTTTTGCTTGTGGCGCTCTGCGGTATATTTTAAGGGATGAAGATGAAGTTTTCCAAACGCTGGCCATTAGATAAAACAGAATCGAAACCATTGTGTAAGTATCATCATCATCACCTATTTGAGTCCACTGCTGTACATAGTGTACCTACCACTAGTTAGAGGTGGATAACTCGAGTCAGTGACCGTGGCGGCCCCGGCTGAAGAATAGGCCCCTCCTAACCTCCTACCCGTGGATGTCGTACTAGGCAGGCGAGTAAGGGATGGGCAGCAGCTTCTCCTATTTTCACAAAGATTTTCAAATTCCCCCCACCCCCATGACAGGAAGTCACTCCGGAAATCTGTGGGGGAGGCCGCTGTTCAGCAGTGGACTTCAAACGGCTGGAATGATGATGATGAACTCGAGTCAGAACACGCATCCAGATCGAATCACAGGGTACTGAGCCGCAGGTAAATGGATCACGTCGCTCCCAAGCAGCTGAAGCAGCTCAACGGCTCAAAGTAGTTCTACTTCATCTGCGATTCATGCGACCCTGACCCTGATTAGAAACGATTTCATACGATAACAATTTGTATTATTTTCAACACTATTAAGTCCATATTAGAAAAGCTGACCCGTTTGATGAACTGATTGCTAGTACCTTATTGCATTGTTTGCTTCACTTTACCTGATTCATCTGAAATCATTCATAGATCTACTTGCGCGGTTCAAGAGCGCGTGCTGCGAGCTGATTTGCAGCTCAGGTATTTTGAATGAGTTACCCACCACTACCACTTAGAAACTTTGATGTACCAAATAAAAACTATAGTAGGTATTATTATAATATTATAACTACAAAATTTTTGTTTATTTTTAGATTTTGACGCCTTTTCTTTTTTAGTTACCAGCATAATTTTAGTGATACTTCATCATCTTATCCTATCTAAGCTTCTGAATTCTTTAACCTACATGATATATACTTTAAACATACATAAGCCTCTCGATTTGAGAGCAAAAGACTTGGTGGCAGGAATAAGATGCCACAGCCAGCCCGAAAGGGAAAAGCATAAAAAAATGCAAACTTCAAGAACGAAAGAATGACACGATAATGTAACGCGCCTGTACAATATCGGGCAGCCTGTAAGGACGTGGACACTCTGATAATGTACAGCCAGCCATATTCACAGCATCTAATTCTAAATGGGGGAATAAGATCTGCACTGACGTCCCGCGTTGGGGTGCGCATTCACAGCATTTTATTGCAATAATTTTTCCAATAATACGAAGCCACCTAGCTTTAGACGGCGGAGTCATATATCTCATCATGTCACATAGGAACCTACTCATCTATTCCTTTCGTGACGTGGTTTATAAATGGTTCACATCTACCTACCTTATGTGAGGTACCTACCTACTTCCCTATGTTTTGTAGGTCTAGGTACAAAGTGTAGGTACGTAGTACCTAGGTATAATAAATACTTGGTACCTATACCTAGCTAGACCTACATAAGTAAGTACCTTACATAAAGTACGTAGGATTGTATAATATTATGCAAACACGTCACGAAAGTAATAGATGGCTTCCTAGTACCTAGAGCTAACCAAACTTAGGTAGAACTAAATTGCCTAAATGCGTAATAAAACACTTCAAAAAACTATAAATAGGTAAATAACTAGTACCTAGGTACTAGGTAACTACCATCTATAATTTACTAGCCAACTTAGATATGAACAAAATGAGCAAATACGTCACAGTAGTACCTAATAGATACCTGCATATCCAACTTTCATATGTGCTACCTACCTACCTACCAAGGTATCTTGATTAACCTAAATACCTTACCTGACTTCTTCTGACAGACTTTTATTTCTGTTTTAGGGTGTGGCTAGGTGGAGCAATGATCTATGAAATGCGGGGCGGTGGCGTGGGCAGAAAGTGTATGAGAATGGCCGGACATAGGGCTCAGTGGCGCGTATTAGGGTTGACCTATGTCCAGCAGTGGACTAGTGTGGGCTGATGATGATGATGGCTACAATGGAGGCCAATTTCATACGTCAGTTTCGAAATTGAAAATCTATGGAACTTCAACCGAAGTAACAAATTATGTAGGTAGGTACTAACCAATTACTTATAATATATTTTTATTTTATCTAGATCGATCGACACCTATCTTACATATGAGATAACGGCTAGGTTAGAAGTACAACAAATTCAGAAGATGAAGATACTACCTAATAAGAAGCTGTGTAGGTATCACAAAAATTATGCTAGTAACTAACAAATGTTAGTAACTTACCTACATTAGAGGTAGGTACAGTATGTCCAGTGGACTTCAATAGGTTAAAGATACCTCCTACATAATAGTTTCGATTCTGTTTTATCTATATCCAGCCAATTCTATCCATAGCCAGCGTTTGGAAAACTTCATCTTCGTCGCATATAATATACCTACCACAGAGAGCCTCAAGACGAAAGCCTACAGTCAGTGCGCGTTGCCAGCACCAAAAACTTACGAACGGCGACCACACACCGAATGACGCAGTGTTGAAAGGCCCCGCACCCTATGGACCGACGACATTGCGAAGGTTACTGTAATTCACTGAATGGAAATGGCTCAAGACCGTTCGTCGTGGCACTCTTTATGGGAGGCCTATGTTCAGCAGTGGAATTCTGCAAAATGAAAAAATATTTTTGTGATACATGTCCTCTAATAGGTAAGTATCCAAAAGGGAGGTCATTCAACTTATCGTTGATGTGTATATACTAATTCCGGAACATTTTGTATACATACACTAGTTCACTGAAGTAAAAGATAAATCTCTCTTTTTCGAGGTACGACACACAAGGTACATCGATGGCAGCACTGGGTATGTTTTGGCTGAAAACTATTTTATCCTCCGAGCTCCTAGACTAAACTCAACAAACCAAATTAACTTTTTTAATGATCAAATACCAAAATCAATCTTCGTGACATGTAAATAAAGTTTAAAGTCGTTTGACAATCTTTTTAAGCGAAGTGGCAACGTCGCAATGAGGCGATTTTCAATAACTTTATTTGAATTTTTTGGCGGGAAAACTGTTTTTGCTTATATCTCTGAAACCTTTTCAGCTACAGGCCTGAAATTTTTGGTACCTTAGGCACTAATTATAAGCTAAAATCCTGTCTAAAGTGTATTGCCCTCTGATCAGCGGTTTGGCGTAACGAAATGTGTAAGCTGGGGACCCGGGTCTACAGCTTACACATAGTTTTTTGCTTATATCTCTGAAACCTTTTTAGCTACAGGCCTGAAAATTTTGGTACCTTAGTCACTAATTTGGCACTAAATATCTGGCTAGTTTTCATAGCTCTCGCGTCAGCCGTTTGGCAGTACTGGATGTGCAAGCTGTAGACCCGGGTCTCCAGCTGACACATAGTTTTTGGCTCATATCTCTGAAACCTTTTAAGCTACAGGCCTGAAATTTTTAGTACCTTTGGCACTAATTTGGCACTAAATATCTGGCTAGTTTTCATAGCTCTCGCGTCAGCCGTTTGGCAGTACTGGATGTGCAAGCTGTAGACCCGGGTCTCCAGCTGACACATAGTTTTTGGCTCATATCTCAGAAACCTCTTTGGCACCTAAATTTTGAATTGGATTTTCAGATTGCACCAATTATGCACTAAATATTTGCATACTCAGAATTCAGAAATTCGTTATGTGTAAGCTGTAGACATACACACCATTACAATTACAAATTACAAAGACAATCATCAACCAACAAATTCGGAGAAGAGTTCCAGAATTCGAAAATGATTCGTAATTTGAATTTCGCGTTGATGAAATTGGTGTGTCCGTAGGTAAAACAGGTTGGGGGCATTATTTCAAAATGTGTGGGGTGGTGGGGTCAGCCGGCCTGTTTGTCTATCGCCGCGCTTTGCTATCCACTGGGTGAATTTTCCCGACCACTGCCCCCCTTGAGCATACCTCGCTGTATTTTTATTAACGGAATTATGGCGTCTGAATGAGTAAAGCCTACTTATATTGATTAGAACCGCGCTAAATGCATGAAAAGTTTGATTTCTGAGTTCGAGAACCCTCAAGCTTCAAAGAAGTTTTTGTTGAACGATTTTAGCTTCAGATGTGCTGCTAATCAGTTGGGACTGGGCAAACTCGCTCGAAATAAAGTTATTCTGAGCTTGGTAGGTGCTTACTAGAAAATTCTGTCCCCAAAAGTTTCACAAAGCTGTCTGGGTGTTAACTGCTATGCTAAAACCGACACGACCTACAATCTGTCGCGTTCACCCAAGCCTAGACTTTACTTAGCCGATTTCTACTAGAACACGCGCACGAAGGTCGAATATTTTGTTCATAATTATTCTGACGCGTTTTTCAGCTGGTGTCTATTACGACTGATGCAGCGATAAAAATCAAAGACAAATAAAAATAAGCTACATAATACATAAGCTACGAAATTCGAATTCAAGCAAATGAAAGCAACACACGCGATCTGTGAAAAGTGCGAATCAAGTTTGTATTTGGAACGTGACTGACGAATTCGATACTGTTTGTGGGCGTTTCCGAACAGAAGGTTCCGATCAGAAACTCATAACGGACACGTCATGTCTTATCGGGTGGAACCACGAAATAAGAGGTAGACCAACCCATAAAAATATTTTGAATAGATGTATAATTGGAAAATAATGTTTCGACGTAACTTATCGGCAGCGTGGCGGCTGACTTAGGCTCAAGAGGTATAGGTTTCATCCCCGCGGTGATAGGTACAAATATTTGCAAGATCTCCAGATATCTGTTCTACCTACCCTAGGTAGGTAGGAACTTGTAAGTTTTTTATATTAAAACTATTCATTTTTTAGCCGATAGTGTATCACTGCTGGGCAAAGGCCTCCCCATTCAATCTAGACATCGCGTTCCTATGCCGCCAGAAATTGCTCATTACTCGCGTTCCTATGCCCTGTTTAGCTCATCCCAGCATCTCCGTCTCAATCTTTTAAAACATCGAATATAATTTTATAAATCGGAAAATATTATCGAACAACAGTTATTATAAAATGCGTTTAAAGAAAATTCGTGGATGGACGCCTATCAAACCGCTTCTTCCGAAAATAATGGCCCCACATTGCACCTCGAATTTGCGATGACTATGCATTGGATGCGATAGCAAACAACGCTTTTGGCTTCGTTCGATATTCAAAACTGCATTCTTGATTAATGTTCGGTTTATCGGTTTTGTTACAACCCTATTTACACGTGCTGAAATCTATCGCGTTCCGCAAAATCTTCGGTGAAATCTATGTAACTATTTCAAAATCTAAGGTTTGTACGAGCCGCTGACTACCCCCTCTTCGTGGATCTCAGCGCCTAGATAACTGAGAGGATGTTTACGTGTCTCTTGCTTGGGGTTCGAAATCGAGATTTATTTAGTTGCTAAAAATCTATAGTTGGTAAATTAAACCTCGTAATTCAAATTTTGGTTTCGTTTTTCAATTTTAGGATTCATATTTCGGTTTTTGGGTTCGCATTTCGAATCGGAAAGACACGTTTTACAATAGCTGTAGAATTGCAAGTACCTATAAGTCACCGCGCCGCCCGCACAGACTGTCGTTCCGGAAAATTTCCCCCATTGAAATATTCAAAACTTTTTCGAACTGAGGGTAGATGGAAACACTGACCATATGAAATTCAGTTACATTGTCTGTACTGTGTTAATGCACTACGCAATGTGGTTACTAGTGTGTACCTTCATGGGCTTTTAATGTAATGAGTTCAATGAATATTTTAACCAAGATTGTACATTTATACTGCTTTACCGAGATAACATTAATTTGACTGTTTTTAATACATGGCCCCCAACTAGATGGTAAGACGACCTTATAAAGGTAGCTGGGAACCGTTAGGATTGGACGTCATTCCTGAAAAAATCATGATGATGATGCCGATGATGATAACGTTCTCTCTAATGGGTATCATGAACTATGAATAAGGCTCAAATGTATTACAAAAATACGAGTTCCACATTCCGCCAGCGTTTTCGTTCAAAAAGTGTGTATAGACAAAAACGACAATAGCTTTTTGTTCCGGAAAAAGTCATAATCCCAGCGACTATCAACGCACGTCTGATTATTTGAAAATTCATTGCCTATCCCCTGTCAGGAAGCGGACGAAATACGGGTACGAAATTCAACTCTTTTATTCGGACGGCGCGTCGTCGACCGCCTTGCATGCGTGTCCTGTACCACGTACTACGTAGGAATCTCACATACCTACCTACATAGTATCTAGGTGTGTTAGATTCCTGGGATAGAGTTATTAGATATCTAGCTAGGTAGTAGGTATCTTGATAAAAAGTAGCCTATTTGCTATTCTAGGTAAAGAACTCTATCCATTTCAAGTTTCATCTAAATCGGTAGTGCCTTTACGGCGCGATTGAACTACAAACATCCTTACAAACTTTCGGATTTATAATTTTAGTAGAGATTAGTAGGATAGGTAATATTAAGATAGAAGGCTAAAAAGATTTCTGGCGGACTGGGTGATGCGATGTCTATTAAGAATGGGAGAGGTGTTGCCCAGCACCTATCGTCCAGAGCTATCGGCAGAAAAATGGTACCTAATTGGAGTGACTAGTTTTTAAGGAATCCTGCTGTTCCTTAACTAATGCTATTTCCGGTGGACAACTGACAGTGACAGATAACAGATGACACCTGAGATGGAGAGATGGATACATACTCTCTAGGAGTCAGTCAGTCTGTGGTCAAGCCGGCACGAGTTGGCGCGCGGGAGGTCTGTGAGATAATTATATTATTATGGTTGTGTGGAGTTGTCCTGCTAGGAACCAGCGTGGTGTAAGGCATACACTACACTAATAATTAGCTAATAGAGAGCGAATATCGTCCTCGCAAAAATTTGCGATTATCTGACACAAGTCAATGAGAGTAGGTAAATTCTTCGCAAGAGTCACACCTCTTTATTAGAGTCAGTGCGGATGCGCGATGGTCAAAGTAGAGTCGAAGCGGCTGTATCGCAAAAAAATTGAAACTCTGTTAAAAAAAACAAGGCTTACGACTTTTATCCCCAAGAATGGTAAACGAAAGAGGTAAGAACCGTTTACAATTATCATGTACTACTTAATAATGCTAGGATTCTTGGCCTCCAAAATACAAGTTTCTAACTTAGTTTGGAGGTCCATAGTTCATATAGTCCATAATGTTATATTTTTTTTTCAATTGTACCTACCACCTAAGACTGATAGCTCAAATACATTTTTTTTATCTTTATCTTATCTTATCTTAAACATCATCTCAGATCTCCATGTGATCAGATCCTTGATCTAAAGGGGGTAGTCAGAAACATGCACGACTATTTGACCATTCTCGGGGATAGAAGACGAGAGTCTATTTTTTTTAAATCTCTATACTAACGAGCATATGTTTTTCTGTTGTTCTGTTTCCCAGACTTATTTATCATAGGCACTAAGTTAATGGGAAGTTGCTTATGGTTTTTCCTGAATTGGTTTATCACTTACCATTAATAAGTTTTTGTACACTTATCCGGCGAAAAATAAGCCCGTGGCCTCCGATGGATCTGAAAAAAAAAACATTATTTCACTATGGTTTACACTTATAAAATAAAGGAATAAAAAAGGTTAATTAGAAGATAATGCTTTTTAGCATTTAGTTCGCCTTTTAATGTTTTATGTGCAATACAGAATCCTACTAATATTTTGAAGCCTTGAATATATGTGGGCAAGTAACATTAAGTATGTTACTTGCCCGGTTCGTGAAAATAATCGGTCAGCGTCAGGTGGCCCATCTGCCTCTGTCTGACCCTTCCTAAAGGTGCTTACAAAGTCAATCAACCTAGCCCGTTATCTACGATTACAACAATCGATAGAGTACAACACTACTTATCGATATCGATCAATACGGGCAGGCACGTGCTCGACCACCAGCGCGGGCGCAAACCCCGTTCAAAACCATCGGTTTTTTGTTTCTTCCGATATAACTTATCTTGGGGTTGAAGGCCCTATCCAAACAAAAAGTTTTCAGAATTTAATAAAGGGTTCGAATTTCACGCTTTTAAAAGTCGGAAGAGGTTAGAGACATCATTATTTTGGGAAAGACTTTTATATTTTTCTTTGTTTACATACTTTATCAATGTTTAGTTCAAAAATAGAACACTGTTATAATTGCATTGTATTTTAAACACGAAAGCCAATCAAAGAAGTTCTATTTTTGAAAAAAATAAAGGCCAATTCCACACTGTTTATTCGTGGCCACAGAACTATGAATCAATTTGTTAATTTTACAAGCTTTGATGTCAAAAGTTTGCGTCACCAGGTGTCGGGGGCGTGTGCAACGTTAATTATGGTTAACTATGCTTTTTATGGCTAAAAGTTACTTCAAGGGCCTGATTGTCAGGTAAAGTATAAAGGAAGTGCTTGAGCGCCGGAAGCAATTTGTACTGTTCCCTTTTGAGTACAAAATTGATTTATTATTCATTTTATAGTCAAGTAAACTGTAACGTTTAGTAAGATGTGATGACAACGGTTTAAGCTAAGTATCTTAATTTGGCTTAGTCTTGAGTTGTTACATGAACTAAGTATATAATAGTAAAACTATTCCGACCAATGAACTAGAACGAAATAAAACTAACTTTAGTCATTGATTAGGTGTTAATCAATTGACTCATCTGTAGGTGGCGCTTATGGCGCTTTAAGCCGATTGGAAGTCCCAAAGATTTTCACACATTACATGGGAAGTGCTCAGTAGCTTATTTGATTAAGTAAAAAAAATATATAGACGACTTGAGAACCTCCTCCTTTTTGAAGTCGGTTAAAAACATCCCCGTATCTAAAGGAAGGTCGCCACTTCAAATCCCGTCTGCACCGAATTTTTTTGGGGATATTATAAAAATCATAATCAATCTGATTTTATTAAATCTGGTTTTGAAAGTTTTTTTTTTAAAAATACCTATTCACTAAGTAAAAATAAATTTCAGTACTTTTAAGCATTTTTTTTTGTTTGTTTCGTTTAGTAGTTTCACCAAGGTTTCACAGCTGTTTCACGATATCAATTGCTTTGACCAATTTACCACACTTATAAATCACAATAGCAACGTGCCCACATTAGCCTCTTAAGGATCAAAATTGCAAACAAAAAAACAAAATAAACTTGAATTAGGAACAGATGTTTTTTGTTCCATATCGATTTGACTTCTGTTGGTTTGTATTGATCTTTTGATCCGCTTCTGATGTGCTGGTTGCAAGGTGATATTTTTTGTGAAAAGAAAACCACATCTAAAAGCCGTATTAGTTACATATTAAATTAGTCAAACCTGCCTATGTTTATCCACATAGAAATCTGAGACTTTGAAGTTATTGTAGGTCCATTCCTCAATAATTATAAGCTCAAAATATATCATGAATCTCTGTGAGTGGCTTTATTTTATTAAATCTTTCGCGTGATGTTATTTCCCTATAAAATTCACTACACCCGTTGAAACCTATTAGGGGTTGAGTTTCTGGAATTCCTTTTAAATTGCAATCTTAAACCATAAGAGGAATATACCCTCCAAGAAGACTTATGGTCTGTCAGTCAGTAACGTAATGTTATATTGAATATAATATATTTCTTTAGGTGTAAATATATTTTATTTATATTTTATCTATCTCCAATCACATTAAATAGTAGGTACCTATTTAGCTACTCATTCAGTAAAAACTCACAAGCAAGCTCTTAAAGGAACATTAATATTTATTCGCCTGACCGTGTGCGATGCGGGCGTTCGCACCGAATTGAAGGAACCATTCTTAGGGCCCTTGAGCCACAATGGACCACTAAAATGGTCTACTTGGCCCAAATTACCAGTATTTCATACCCGCATCCTCGGACCCCTGCCGTCTAACTGACAAATTAACTGCTTTTTGCGAAGACTGCGTCCGGAAATCTTTACATAAGCCGGCTTTTCACGTATGCGCTTTACCGAGCGATTGATTGCGCGCCCTATCACTCAGGAAAGAATGTGTGAAAGCGCAGTCTTCCGCGCTTGGAGCGTTTAACGTAAATAAATAGCACGTGGTTTTTCACTTGACTGAAACGTGTAGGACAGTTTGGAGAAAAACGTGACCAAGAGCATCCCGGTGGCTGAATTTTAACTAGATATAGGTACCTACATTCTTTCACGCGCGTAATCGCGCGAAACGAACACCACGCGTCCTACTCCTACTCACGTCCTCAGAAGCTAATTATTTGCGCGCAACCTTCGCACGACACCAATCACGCGGTAAAGCGCGTAAGTGTAAAGGCGGCTTTAACAATTTAAGTGAATAAACTAATTTAAATAAAAACTAACAAGTCAGTAAGTAAACCCTTTACTTATCGCGTCATCGGTAAAACACGGAACGTCAAAACATAAGACGTTAGGGTGCGTTCACACGCCCACTTGTAAGACCTTGTGACGTCAGCGGAAGTGACGCGACACAGACGTCTTGAATGAAGCACGCACACATCACCACGCGTAGACATCTAGCTAGTGTGTTTGTGTGAATGAACGTATCGTATGCGTACGAGATTGTTGCGAGATACAGCGGTATTGAGATTGACGGGCCGACTGCGGCCAAACAACGCTTGGTAGTTGACATTCGGCTAATTGAAAGACGTCTGTTATTGTACCGGACAGGAAGCCGGACGGCTGATAGCAACTTCTGTCTAATGTACGAATATACGAGTACACGTCACAGTCTCACTTGACCGAGCCCAGAACAATGTTGAAAATTGTTAGTCACTTCCGAATTATAATGAGCGAATGTATACGAGGTGATTCATAATATGCATACCACCCCGAAAGGGGCTTATTACAAAAATAAAGAATACTAACCAAAAAAAAAATGACTTTTTATTTCCAGAGTTTAACCGTTTTTTTTCCAATTAGTAATTTTTTGTATCCTCTTTTTCTGTAATTGTTAAATGTACTAGACATTCAAAATCAAGATTACTACCTATAAATAGCTAAATAATTGAGTTTGAACTGGTTGTACCCCAAAACAGCCGATTTTTGCATAGAGTGCAAAATGTTCAATTTACAAAAGTCATCGAACTAACTTTATTGCCAATTGGTTGTAGAATAAGTCCCTTTCGGGAAAGCATATTATGAATCACCTTGTATGATAAAGGGCATTGGCACCTCATCTTTCAAATAAACCGAGATGCCTTGTAATAGATTCCAAGTTTCTTTATCGATTATGAAGTAAGTGGTTATCGGTACGGGGGAATGCGTACGGGTGCGGGCAGGTGTGAGTGTAAGGCCAGATGTCTTGAACAAATTGCCGTGCCGTGCCGTGCCATAAGGTTCGCGTGGACACCCCTTACTTTTATATTGGGTTGGTCGGGCCGGCGTGTGCCAAGTTTTAATTTTATGCTTGATTACTGCTGCGCTGGGATCTCTAATTAACGGTTAGGAGATGGATGCAGCTTCGATTGCCGTCGCAGTTCTTGCTTTTAATTGTGAACCGGCTTGAATGACGTAAGAAATAAATTGCTACATAAAATATCCAAATCCATATTATTTAGGCTTTGGGTAAGAAACACTGTTTCAGCATTTTTAAATCATACCTAAGCAAAGTAGGGGTCATAATTATGATGTTGCAAAATAATTTTGCTCAACGAAATTACGGTGTCGCAAAAACGAACATTTACAAAACATAATGTAACGTAGAGAACTAGAAAAGCGGAAGTGGCGATGAACTCACTCTATTATTACTTTTTTACAGACACGCGTTATGGTCATCGACTTTAACAGAGGAACATAATTTTACGTTCATTATCTACTGCAAAATGATGGCATGTGGCAAATGTATGGACATGCCTCTGGCTACACCCTTTAGACATCTTCAATGATTTGATCGCTTGGAGATCTGAGAAGATGTTTAACATTCTTGGGCATAAAAGTCGTAAGCCTATTTCTTTTTAATGTAAGATAGAAAAAGTTTCAGTTTTAATACCAATAGCCGGCTGCCCCTTTAGACAATGAGCCCATTGTATCCACGTCCTTACAAAGTTCTAAATTCAAAATTTCAAATTAAGAATCACAGCTTACTAGCGATGTTCGTCAATTGTTCGATTCGATTGTTAAGATCCCCTATACTTTTCTAGGGCTGTTGTTAATAATAGAGAAAGGGGTTCCGCACCTTTAGCGGATCGGGATGAAATGTCGCGTGCCCGGTGGTGTAAATATGGTAAACGGATCTTGCACCTTGTGGAGCACAGTAGGCCAAATTATGAGAGCTTATTATTAGTCACAGGCAAGTTGTATGCCATCATCATCATCATTAGGCTGTAGAATTCCATTGCCATGGCGAACGACTTCACGTAACCTTGTACAATATCCTCGTTCCATCGGGTGGGGGGCTTCCCTATTGAAACACGTTGATTTTCGGATAACGACTGTTTAGTTTGACAAGACTAGGTACTAAATAATATAGCATCTTGTATCGCCATAAAAAAAAACAACTTAACTTAATATATAAAATAAAGCCTATATTACACAAGGATATTGGTGGAAAATACTAGTATGTAGGTTGCTGGTTCAAATTTAACTTTCCAACCATAGGGGGTGCGAATGGGTATTCACAGGGTTTCTACGATTGCTCAGGGAGATCTGATAGGGGTAGGTAGTGGACTGTATTTGTTGCGAATTAGAATAGAATTACACAGGCCTAGAAAGATCCAATAGCACTAGTAACGATCCTCTAACGGTAATAGGACGAACCAACTGCTGCAGGTGGGTAAATCACAGGAATAGAATACAGCAGCTTTAAGGAAAAGGAGCATGCACGTACCTGTAGATTTCTGGATACCAGGACCAGCGCCAGGGTCTACGTGACCCGGCGACACCACGTGGCGGTTCAAAGGTTCGAAACGACACTAAAACTACTTGTTTATCACGTTAGGTCACACGTATGGTTTAGGCACACATAATTAGCGGAAGGACAGTAGTAATTTGTAAGATTACACCGAATATATCAAAATTTGGAAGCACGCGCAGCCATAGCTTGCGGATAGCACGGCGTCAGGAGAGCGACTTTTTTTGCAGCCGAAAGTGTTCGGCGCGCGGGGCGGTGCGGTCGGCCGTCAGAGCGGGACGGCCATAGGCGCGCGTGCATGCGGAAAGGAGAAAGGGATAGGAATTTAGGAAAGTTACCAGTGCTTTACGGAATAAGGTAATAATACTGAAACAATATCCACCATCTCCCCCTCCTTGAAGGATTCCTTCAAAAGCAAAAGGAATACAAAAATAGCGTAGCGGGTAATAAAAATATAGCGGATATAAAAACAATATAGCGAATATAGACATAAATAATTAGCGGGATTAACTAGCGGAATAATAATATATAAAATAGCGGGATGGATAAAAATATCCTTACAAAATATATGATATGGTCACCCTACTGTATAGGGAGCGGCGACAACTTTGTTGTCGGGCGAACATACGATGAGCTATCACTCGTCTCCACTCGGGCACAGCGAACTCTACCATCCTTGCCAGGGAAAACTTCGGAAACTCTTCCTATTTTCCAGGACAACGGAGGTGCGTTTTCATTATTAAGTAGAACTATAGTGCCTACGGTAAGCGGATTACTAGCGGTGTTCCATTTTTCGCGCATTTGCAAATTATGGAGGTATTCATTCTTGAATCTTTTCCAGAATGTTTGGACTAGAGAGTCCATTAATGAGTGACGAGACAAAAGATTAGCACGTTCTCCACTCACATCAGCAGCGGGTAAAAAAGCGAGCGGTTTAGTTGAAAGGAAGTGCGACGGTGTTAAGGCGGTTGGTTCCGAAGGATCGGGACTCAGAACGTACAAAGGTCGGCTGTTCAATACAGCTTCGACCTGGTTAAGCACCGTAAGCATCTCCTCATAGGTGAGGATCTGCTTTCCTATCACGCGGAAGAGAAGAGATTTTATACTTTTTATATTAGCTTCCCAAATTCCACCAAAATGGCTTCCTAGGGGGGGCGACCTCTTCCAAATGATTTTATGTTTAGTGAGTTCGTTGTTGAACAGAGTGTAATATTCGTCAGATTTGAGATAATCAAATAATTCCTTTAAAAAGGACTGCGATGCTATAAAGTTTGTGCCGTTGTCACTGTACATAAAGCTGCATGGACCGCGTCGTGATATAAAGCGCTTGAACGCGTCCAAGAAGGTAGCGGAACTGAGATCAGACGCTAGTTCTATGTGTACGGCTTTGGTGACTAAACAAACAAAGACACAAAGATAAGCTTTTTGGCTACGCACACCACGTTTTCTAGACGTCGTGATGTACAGCGGGCCAGCGTAATCGACACCCGTGTGCGTAAAAGCCTTGCAAGGTTCTACGCGACAGCTTGGCAAATCTGACATAGCGGGAAAAGTAGGTTTAGGATTGAGCCTAAAACAACGAACGCATTTGTGAATACGGTTGCGCACTAAGCGCCTAGCGGATAAGAACCAATATTTTTGTCGCAATATTGACATTAATAATTGGGGACCAGCGTGACTATTTTCACGGTGGTACCAATCAACAATAAGTTCAGCAATGTGCCCATTTTTAGGCAGAAGAGCGGGGTGTTTTTGATTAAAATCCAGACTTGAGTACGAGAGTCGTCCTCCGACACGCACAACTTCATCAGAAATGAATGGAGATAACTTCCGTAAAGCGGTTGAACAAGATTTGTTCTTTCTTATGTTATGTATATCACTAGCGAAACAGCTTTGCTGAACAGCCTGAATAATTCTGTTCTCAGCTGCGTCCAGATCCTCGGCAGTTATATCTTGACTGCGAGGTAGGACCTTTAAAAAGCGAAGTACAATGACTGTGGACCTAAGAAACTTTAGCCAAGAAGAGAACTTGGATCCTAAAGTTATGAGTACGTTCTCCTCCTTTGCCATAGTGACGTGAGAAACAGTTCTCTCTTCAGGCAATAGATTTTGAGTGGGGGAGAATTTCTCAACTGGCCAATCTGCCAGGGGCGAGGACATCCAAGGAGGACCATGAAACCACAAGTCGTTGTCTAGAATCTGCGAAGGCAACAGACCGCGAGAGACCAAGTCAGCAGGGTTCTCCACTCCTGCGACGTGATATACGTTTTGCGAAGGTGAGGTAGACTGAAAGTCGGAAATGCGGTTTGCGACATAAGTCTGAAATTTGTGCGGGGAGGAAGTTACCCAACATAGAGCGACGGTCGAGTCTGAAAATATGAAAACGTCATCAATGTGACAACGCGCGGATAGCGAATCATAAACGGAGCGTAACAACTTAGCGAGCAGCACTAGGCCGTTTAACTCAAGCCGAGCCAACGTTATTGTTGGTTTGGCTGATGCGACGCGGGACTTGGAACACAAAAGCGAAATCAAGGGTGGCTGGTCACCATTAGACACGTGTAGGTATATAACACAGCCGTAAGCCTTTTCGCTTGCGTCCGAAAATGCGATTAGCGATATTTTTGAATTATGTTCCTCAATTCCCACATGGCGAGGAAACTTGAGGTGCGAAATTAGCGGTAGCTCAGATAGATATCTTTGCCATAAATTGCTGATTTCACAGGGTAGCTTGTCATCCCAGTTGATGTGCATAAGCCATAGTTCCCTGATTATCAATTTTGCGTAAAGGATTACGGGTCCGACGAGTCCTAAGACATCGTACAGACGTGCGGTCATGGACAATATTGCCCGTTTAGTAAGAGCGGATGGCGGGACAGAAGTCAAAAATATGAAGTTATCGGATGCAGGGAGCCAACGTAGCCCCAATATCTTGAACGTGTCATCGTCATCGAAAGAAATTGATTCAGATTGCCTGTGTGATACGGGTATGTGTTTCAGCAACTCAGGCGAGTTACTTGTCCACTTGACTAAATCAAACCCACCAGCTTTGAACATCTGGATAAATTCCTGTGCTGTCTTGACTGCTTGCTCGACAGAACAAGCAGAGGAAGCCAGATCATCCATATAGATGTCCCTTTCGATAACGTCAGCAGCAATGGGCCACCTTTGCCTTTCGTCTTGCGCCAACTGGCGTAAGGTACGCATAGCCAACATTGGAGAAGACCGGAGACCAAAGGTGACACGCTCAAACTGAAAAGTTTGCAGTGAATCGGTCGGAGAGAACCGATATAGTATCCGTTGATAACAGCGGTGAGCGGGGTGAGTATATATACATAAATACATCTGCCTAACGTCTGCAAAATACGCTACACGATGTATGCGAACATTTAATAAAATGTTAAATATATCGGCTTGCAGATTGCAGCCTTTATACAAAATATCATTTAGAGACAGCCCTGAATCAGTCGAAGCGCTGCCGTCTAAAACGATACGGACCTTAGTCGTGGACTTGTCATCCCGAACTACAGGGTGGTGCGGTAGGTAATAACCTGGTGAGGTACATTCGTCGGGAGGAACACGCGTCAAAATACCTTTGTCTAGATAATCAGATATAATTTCATTATACTTTTGATGTAAGTCCGGTGATCGTGAAAACTTATTCTCAAGGCATGAAAACCTTTTCTTCGCAGTTATGTACGAGTTACCTAGCTTTTGCGGGTCATCTTTAAATGGAAGCTGTACTACATAACTGCCATCTTCGTTTCGCGTAGTAGTTGATGAATAAATTTCCTCACAGCGTTGATCATCGGGACTTAAATACAACCGGGAGGGTGGTTCCTCAGTGGACCAAAACTTCTCCACTAGTTGGTGTAGCGGGTCACTAGTGAATGCGCAAAAGGTATGCGAAAAACAACGCGGCGATATAACGGGTGCGTTTCCCATGACGATGTAACCTAAAGTTGTTTCCAAGGCAGCGGGTAAATTATCGGCGGTGACTTTATTAAATAGGAGGATTTGACAATACAAATTCACACCCAGGAGAAGGTCAATAGGACCAGGGACGGAAAAGTCATCGTCAGCCATGGGTAGATTACGTATATGGCTCAGAGCGCTGACGTCGACGCGCGAGTCAGGTAGTTGTGACGTAATACTATCCACTACCATGGGCTGGACGTGGTACTCATGTCCATCATCAAAGCGGGAACTGAATGTGAGCGAGGTCACTCCCAGAATTTTCTGAGAGGCCCCTCCTATACCTTGGACTTTAGAAAAGCGGTTTTGCGTAGAAACAGGAAGCGATAGACGCTTACTGCATGCAGCGGAAATGTACTCACTTTGAGAGCCGGGGTCGACCAAGCATCTCAAAAAGTGAGGGCGGTTATGACAATCAAGAACCTTTATTTTAGCGGTGGCCAATAACGCAGTTGTTATTGTGTGCGAATCGTGATCATAAGAGACAGTACAGACAGTGTTACTGCTCGGATCGGTAGCGGGAGCGGAAGCGGTTAGCGAAGAATCGACCTTATGCGCATGGGGCGCAAGGACCTTAGCGGGCGCACGAGTATTGGACTCGGCAGAAGAAACATGCTCAGGCACAGTATGGCACGAAGCATGAGCAACAGCGGATGAAGTAGCGAGCGGTTTTTTATGAGCGGGGTTTGTCTCAACAGGTTGGTTGTTACTTGCGGGCGGATTGAAATGGAGAAGCGAGTGATGTTTTGCCGAACAATGGGTGCAAGTGTGCTTGGAAGTGCAAGCCATTGTTTTGTGTTTCACACTTAAACAGTTGTTGCAAAATGAATTATTTTTAATGAATTTATACCTATCCGAAGGCGTCAGATTCATGAAAGCAGAGCAGCGGTACAAATGATCATGTTTGTCACGATTACATAAAGCACACTTATTCCCATCGTTTGCATCACACACCTGGTCAGTATTTACAAATGACTTAGTTTGAGCTTGCTTATTACTAGGCGTAGGTATGTGAGCAGTGCGAGCTTTGTGCTGCGCTTGCGGGTTTATAGCGGGGCCAGCTGATCGAGATAAAACTTTACTCTGTTCTTGAACAAATTCAATTAGATTTGAATAGGTAGGAATCTTATCTTTGCGGTGCGTTATTTCGAATAATTTGACCGTTTCCGAATCTAGCTTCTGAAGAGCGATATGCAGTAGCATATAATCGATTAAGTCGCCGAGACGCAATTGTCTTAGGGCTTCTACAGACGTGTCAAAATTATTAAGAAATGATTCAAGACCAGTGGCACTATTAGTGGTTAGCTGCTTGAAACTTAACAACTGATTAAGGTATGAACTTGCGAGAAGTCTGGGATCGTCATATTTTTGCACTAGTGCCTCCCAAATAACAGGATAATTTTCAGCGGTTGGGGGCAACCGGGCGCAAACTGACGCAGCGGGTCCAGACAATTTACCAACCAAGTAGTACACCTTGTCACTATCTGACAACGATGTATTCTCGTGAACGGTGCATTTAAACTGCTGGTAAAATAGCGGCCATGAGCGGACATCACCATTAAAGGCTAATAATTCAATGCGGGGAAGCTTAGGTTTTGATTTTTCAATTTGCGGGGGCGATTCATATTTTTTGGTTTGTGAATGAGTTTCAATGACTTTCTTGATAAGGCAGTACATAATGTCAAAGTTCATCCACTCTTGGTACCTAACAGTGTGCTTAGGGTTTATTTTTAGCGAAATAGCGTTATATGAATCTAGGACCCTTTCAAAGTCTTTATGCAGTTGGTCGATATTAAACGCGGTGTGAAGCAAAGCCTTAAGTTTTGTAGAATCGGCTTCAACTTGCTTAGCGACATCATAAATTCCTTGCATGCGCGCAAATAGAATTTCGCGTTTAGATTCGAGCATAGCTTGCTGACCTTTGTCCTCATCATAACTCTCATCCAACTCAGAAGAATCTTCCTGCTTATCTTTCTTACTCATTGTGAATCAACAATATAAATAAATGCGAAATCAAAAGGAAAAACTTCTATAAGTCTAAAAGAAACAAAGTTAGACGAAACACAAAACCTATCTTGAAGAGCGCGGTCGAGTAAGTTATAAATAAGCTTACCACAGATTAGCAGCGAGCGTAAAGTAGTTACTATGAAACGTGTTGAGACGATACAAACTATTGCGTATTCTATAATAACCAGTATGATGCCGCAGATTATAGAATAGTACGCGTGAGATTTGCGGTTGGATACAAACTGCTAAATATTCTGTGTGAGTAAATACAGTTTGTATAACAGTTAGTATAGCGGATGCAGCTTAGCAACAGCGGATTGCGAAGCGGCTAGCGGAGCGGATACGCGTCGAGCGATGGCTTGCTGGAGCCAGCGGAGAACGTACAAATAACGAAGAATAGCGGGTAGTTACGAATACGAGTTGATGAACAAATACTTCGACAATTTGACTCGTATTTATTAGAAACAAAAATGAATCAATAGCGGTGCGGTTAAATAGGTATAATTATTACGTGTACGAATAGAAACGTGTGACAGCGGGGCGGTATGCGGTATATAGAAATATACCTAGGTATACGAAGTTCCTTACTGATTTTATGCAAGAAAATAAATGAATTGACTAAGCTGTCCGTGCGGTGCGGGTGCGGATATAAAAGATTATGAATTATGAACAACTTATTCAATCCATCAGCAGGATTTAACGTACAAATAGATAGCGGGAATATATACAATTGTGTGAATAAACTGAGTAGTTAGTATTAGTGTCGTTATACGGACTGAGATATAGCTCAAATGTCCAGCGGTAAATGATATTTAGCGTTTAAACAGACGAATATCAAATCGAAAATATAATATTTAGATAGAATATCCGTGGTCGTAGGACCACTTATGGTGGAAAATACTAGTATGTAGGTTGCTGGTTCAAATTTAACTTTCCAACCATAGGGGGTGCGAATGGGTATTCACAGGGTTTCTACGATTGCTCAGGGAGATCTGATAGGGGTAGGTAGTGGACTGTATTTGTTGCGAATTAGAATAGAATTACACAGGCCTAGAAAGATCCAATAGCACTAGTAACGATCCTCTAACGGTAATAGGACGAACCAACTGCTGCAGGTGGGTAAATCACAGGAATAGAATACAGCAGCTTTAAGGAAAAGGAGCATGCACGTACCTGTAGATTTCTGGATACCAGGACCAGCGCCAGGGTCTACGTGACCCGGCGACACCACGTGGCGGTTCAAAGGTTCGAAACGACACTAAAACTACTTGTTTATCACGTTAGGTCACACGTATGGTTTAGGCACACATAATTAGCGGAAGGACAGTAGTAATTTGTAAGATTACACCGAATATATCAAAATTTGGAAGCACGCGCAGCCATAGCTTGCGGATAGCACGGCGTCAGGAGAGCGACTTTTTTTGCAGCCGAAAGTGTTCGGCGCGCGGGGCGGTGCGGTCGGCCGTCAGAGCGGGACGGCCATAGGCGCGCGTGCATGCGGAAAGGAGAAAGGGATAGGAATTTAGGAAAGTTACCAGTGCTTTACGGAATAAGGTAATAATACTGAAACAATATCCACCAGATATATTTCATGTTTATATTTAAACACGATGTAAAAATTGTTATAATGAATGAATAAATGAAAAATGAAATGATAGTGTAGCTATCTATTAGTGAAAGAATATTTACAATCAGTTTAGGAGTTCCCCCTAAATACAAACAAACAAATTTTAAAACAACACTCACACCAACAGTGCGTCTGCCGCCATCCGTCGTGGTCGCCATCCGAGAACCTTCCTAACAAACGGTTCTCCGAGCTATGCCAAATAGAAAATCATAATCGAATCTATTCATTCCATCCCCATAATCTTGAATGTCATTCAAAATAAAACAGATGAGAAATCGATATGAATTTGTGATACGCGAAACAATCAATTGACAGGGGTGTCCAAAATAGTTGAAGATGCTCTCAGTGTTGCCAGCTAAAGCTGCGTTCATTCGATTCATTCAGATGCGAATTTTAAAGATGCACCTTAATTTTTCGGCTTAAAAGCTGCGCTTTGCATCTGCGGCGCGTGCGCTGCCATAATGCAAAAAGATGCGATGAGGGATCATGGATGCAGCGCCTTGTTTATCTAAGGTTTTTTTCTTGAAATAATTAAAAAAAAAACTTGTGCCGTGTTGGAGTAGTCGGCCTGACTTTCGAACCGTACACCAATGAGTATTTCTGTTCGAAACATTAATGTGCGCATTAACACGTGGTTAACCCGGTGTAGGAAAACATCGTGAAGAACCAGTAAGTATTCTTATAAACGGCGATGGGCTTTAAATTATGGGAATTTAAAGTCATGTAAATTTGGCTCACTTTAATCCTTTCACTTACACTGATTCTTTCAAGGACGGTCATAGAACCTTTTCCACCATAGATAGATAGAAAAATCTTTATTGCACATAAAAATAGTACAAAGGTGAACTTAATGCTAAAAAACATTATCTTCCAGATAACCTTTGTGTTTGTGGACACAAGATGTGATGGTAGTGCACAGTTGAGAAAATAATAACGAAAATAAAAAAAAATATGATATTATATATTTACTAATATTTAGAGAGAAATAAGATTTTTAATACGATCAATACATACATATATATATGTATATAGATACCATAATAAATACATATGCATACCATTTTATTATTGTAAAGAAATCAATTGTTCATTTTTATATCATTATATCAAGGAGATGATTATAGATTCTGGACCTGTAAATCTCCACCGACGTGGATTCACCATACCTCAACCTGCTCACTGACCTAATCCTGTATTAGACATGACCGAGAAAGAACTAGTGCTACGACAAGTAAAGCAAGCAACTCTTATAAAAGTTTTTAAAACAAAGAAAAAGTCAAAGTCAGAAGGCGTTTATTTCAATAAAATCACTAGGATCACTTTGAAACGTCTTAGAAACTAGGTGAAGTTACGCCTGTTCTTTTATTTTTCTTTTGTGGCTCGCACGACTTGTGCCTTTGCCATGCTACGCCTGTTCTTCGCGCCCAAGCCTAGAAGTAACACACACGGCTTGGTACCCGATTGGAAACCCATTCGAATAGCCGGTAGTGCATTGTGGTAAGTACCGTGTATCGATCGCGATGCACCCCTCGATCTTCGCGCAGCTGCTCAGGCGCGGGTCAAAGGCGCTGCGCAGGGGCAAGCTTGTATTCCACTTATTGTACACCAACTTTACGGATTACCGCCATTTTGGATCGATACTCGCTGTGTTAAGCATTATTGAGGTGGTGGCATTTTTGGCTTAAGTTTTAAAGATTTTCAAAGTAGCGGTTTATAGAATTGATAAAATTTTCAGTTGGGTTTTGTACTTCACACTATCCTATTCTATTTCGTCTCCTTGTAAACGTATATATCAAAATATTTACTGTTGTGCCGACCCCACATGAAGTGAGATAAGGGCAGGGAGATGATGATGATTTACTGTTACTCAAAAATAAGACTATGCCGTAGGTTTCGTCACGATGTTTTCCTTCCCGTTTTAGATAGATAGATAGAAAACTCTTTATTGTACACCACAAGGACATTTTACAAATTACACACAGTGGTGCAATTGCGTAAGCGTAATGGCAATGAAGTTCGTAACTTCGAGGGTAATTTTAACAATCTTAGCCATATTCAAAACGTTCCAAACTTGACAAGGGAAAACTTCAAGACCTTAGCTTCTTCCTTTTCATGTTTGAAAAACTTCAGATGTCGCTAAAATTGATAATATCATACTCAAAATTGCGATCTTCATTACCATTTCGCTTACGCAATAGCCTGGCAGGTACAAACATTCAATATTAATTGTAGCAGGCGCACATACATTTTTCGAAAGATGAGGTACATCTCACTAGGCCAACAGTGCTCAATAATAACTGATTTATTTATGCTGACTGTAAGTACTTCACTAAAAATACTAGACTAATGTTTTCTCTGAGCAACCATTCTTTCTCTTATCATTTCCCATCTTATCAGAAGCTAAGAAAGCTCAAAATCGATTAGCAAAAAAGCCGTTCGAAGCTTCCGATCGCAAATCGCAAGTCAATACGGATATCCCAAGCACCTGGTTTTCTTTGAGGCGCCACACCACAGACCTGATAACAGTGAGTGCCGTAGAAGTCATTTGATACGCCCACAAACACATTAAAGATCAAACATGTGCACCGATCGTATCTCTGTAACACGTGCTTTTTTCAAAAGAAACCAAAAAGCTACCATCACTTCAAAGAAATACAACTAAAAGTTGCTTGTACGGAAACTGCTTGTGCTCGCGATATAAGACATTGAATGCTCTACGGCTTTGTAAGCAGTAAGAAACTCTATTTCTTCGTCTTGAGAACTGATATTTCGATGAACTATTTTTTACTACGATTCGTAGTAAGGTGCCGGACGTAGAATCAGCTGTTCAGGTGATTCTTTAGAATCAAGACGTGAGGATAAGGCGCGATTGTGACATTTAATGTCGTGGAAATAGAGGTGGTTTTGCAGAAATTTAATGTTTGGGGTAGAAGACATGACAACAAAGCTTAAAAATTGAATAGGGACGTCTTGAAATAAACTTGCATTGAAAAGGATTCGCTGTTACGACGCCGCGGTAATTTATCAGTATAGTTGTATCGATACAAAAATTATCCGCTGGTTTTTGTTTAAAATGAATCAAATAATAATAAGTGAGTACCAAAGCCACTAATGTAACTTTCAATAATCTCCAACAAAAAATAAATACAAGTAAGAGCATTATTCCTCTTTAGCAGAGGGGTGGTAAAGGACATGTGCGCACGCGACTCGGCAATCATAGTAATAATAACGTAAAAAATAATAATAAATCCGGGTGAAGAATAAAGAAAATCACCCCCTGCTCCCCTTGCCTTTATCTTGCAAACAGACTTGAATGTTAAAGATAATAGGGGTCCACCCCTATGCGCGCGCGCACCTTTAGCGAGGGGCGATGTGACGCACACGCGTCGCTTAGAGGCGGTTAGTTCAAATTTTTGAATGTGGCATCTTTGCCTTCACAGTTTCAAGCTTCTGTTTGTAAAATTATTTACTAAGTAAGCTTAAAGTGTTTTTAAAATAAATAAGAAATTAAAAAAATATTTTATAAATGCGAACGTTTGTGAGGATTTTTGTATGTTGAGATGTTTGGATGTTTGTAGCTCAATCACGCCTTAACAGCTCAACCAATTTCGTTGAAACTTGGAATAGATAGAGTTCTTTGCCTAGAATAGCATATAAGCTTTCTATCCCGAAACCACGCACGCAAAGCCGCAGGCAGAAGCTAGTATACCTTAAAATATCTCTTGGGGATAAAAGTCGTGAACCAATTCCTTATTTCTTTTTTTCAATCAAAGATGCACCGCAGCCAATTCACATTTATTACAAAAAATCCTTTTTGAACCCAAGACATACGGGTAACATATGGCAACAAGGTGCACTACCACAATGGTACACTTATGGCGAAAGGTGCAAATTTTGAAGTATCGTAGGTCATCTTTATTTTTTTCAGCCCTTTCTTTGGCACAAATTATCTGTTACCTGCGATTCAGTTCATTGATCGTCATTCGTCTTTCCTCTTACATTGATCTGGATTTAAGGTTGTTTAGCATCGTTTGCTTATACGATCGTTAGACAATTAGGACGACGCCTATACAGAAAATATCCTACGAGGCTTAGTTTAAAGTTGTGTTTTACTCTACTGAGACGCCAATCCCTATAAAATGACCACAGCCTACAAACATTTTAATCACTACAGTTTCATTGTCTTTAGCTTGGCTTTTATTTCTTCTGTGCCTTTGCTTTCGTTTCCTAAGAAACAGTCATCGTAATATCACGGCCACAAGTTGAGGTGGCTCCAAGCAATGTGCTTTTATTTGGATGATGATTATTCAGTATATCAGTAATATTTTGAATTAAGTAACGATACCAAAAAAATCCCGAGCAAGGTAGCCACTCTTTTAGATCTCTAGGTGCTTAAAGATGCTTCAGGGAGAAATTCAGAGACATGTCATGTATAACAAAATTTGGTTCATTTCGTATTTATTAGGTTTAAAGGGAAATTCAACCATAGGTCAAATAAATAATTGACCATTTGACCTGTTTTTGTTTATTGAAATTGCTAGATTCATTTGGAATCGCTTTACAGTAGGTATATTATAGGAAGGACATCAATTACAGCCGTCAAATCACATGTCACGTAAACTGGCGCCGTTTTTTACGAAACCAGGGTTTAACCGTCTGTCCGTCCGCATGTAATCAAACAACAAAGACTATCTTTTTCAGTTTATTTCGCATACTGAAATTGCCTTTCGATTTTATTGACGTACCTTTATTGTGGCTTTCTCTTTGAGCTTGTTTGTAAGTTGATCTTATTTGGTGTTTTCGATGCTTAGATAAGATTTTGTGAGTCAAGTTTCCGAATCTCCTCGAACTCTTTTTTTTTTTAGTTTAAGCCCCTTTTTTAAACTATCAACACGAAGAAAATAATTGCGAATAAAAAAGTTTTTAGTGGTTTTTTTCGAACTTCTTCAAATCAGCTATTATTGGTATTGTATCATCTTTTTAACTAATTATTAAACGTATGAGAAGTGATAAAGATTGCTACCTTAAACAGCTGAATAATTGAGTTTGAACTGATTTGACCCCAAAACAGCTGATTTTTACACAGCGTTTATTCAATGATGAATTTCCAAAAGTCACAGAACAAACTTGATTGCTAATTGGATGTAGAATAAGCTCATTTCGGGACAGTTCAGTTCATAATTACATTTTTTTTTATACAACTAAGGTAGCAAACAAGCATACGGCCCACCTGTTGGTAAGTGGCTACCGTAGCCTACGTACGCTTGCAATACCAGAGGCATCACGCACGCGTTACCGACCCCTTAAAAAGTTCAAAACGCCCTTTTTGAAGAACCCCATACTGTAGTCGTTGAGGGAAAACCTCAGCAGGGATCATTCCACAACCTGAGTGTTCGCGGGAGGAAGTTCCTCTGAAACCGCACGGTACGCGACCAATCCGGCTCCAGGGTATGAGGATGGATCCCCTGCCTATGGCGAGAGGTGCGATGATAAAAAGAAGCTGAAGGCATCATATCAAACAATTCTTCAGAACACAACCCGTTATACAGGCGGTAAAACACACATAAGGAGACACACATTTTTTCATAATTATGAAAAAAGACAAAAGATTGAGTAACTGCCATTATGCTCAAGGTTGTCTGTTATAATTATCTGTGTCAGTGTCCCACAATCTGCATTCTATAATCGATAGCTTTTAACCATCACGCGACCCCTTCTGACCTATAATCAATCAAAAATCGACTTTGACTAGTCCTTGTAGAGTTCAAATCGATTTTAATTACAATACGATTGCCAACGTTACAAATGTGACCCTTTTTACGAGGGTATAAAGTTTATAATTCCTAGTTAGTTAAATCTTCTAAAAGATGTGAGTGTTTGGTATATCTATCTCATAAGCATCTGTTTGGAAATCAGGGGTTGTTCGAAAAGCGTGACATTTGGTACATCAACCCTTAAATGCCCACTTTCGCTAAAGCTTTTTTAATAGAGCATTTTTGGTGAAAATTAAATGCCGCAAATCGAAGCGTGAATTTATTTGTTTTTGGGGTTGTCTGTTTTGTCCTTAAACTAGGACAAACAGACAACCAACACACTAATATGGTAAACAGTATACCTACTTATTTAGATAACATTAATAAATCACACAATATTATAAGTGCTAAAGTAACTCTGTCTCTTTGTAACGTTTTCAAGGCTATACAGCTGAACAGATCTTGATGAAATTAGGTATGGAGATAGCTTAAGCTCTGAGAAAGGACATAGGCAAATCTTAATTTTGTTTAAAGTTTTTAGTTGCCGATTTTCATAACAAGAAAATAATTCAGTAATGTAAAATGCTGCAAATATGTTTTTAATCGTTATTTTATTTTTCATCATAAATCGCGATCCTCCCTCGCCAACCATAAAGCGAACCTCACTATAATTTGATTCACAATTAAAGTCAAATTAGTCGGATTTATTAATGAAAGAGTCTATATAACAGAGTTCCCGATATTTGTAGTCGTAATAGTATTTTTGCATTACTCTCAAACTGACATTCTTTTCATAAAAATAGCTCTAAAGAAATTTTTTTATTTACACTCAAATTTACCCCACGACGATCAGATATATATGATATGATACGAGCTTATGACTCGAACCAGCACCCCACTCGTGAAGACAGGAAGCCACGCGCGCACCACAAAGAGAGGCGGAAAATATATAATTATGTTATCGTATAACGGAACGGAGACTAAAGAAAATGGCAAGTGCCTCACTTGCCGCATCCTCATAACAGGTCCGAAAATGATGGGCGCGTTATTACAACTTGTAGCATCCGTTTTGATAGCTTGACAAAAGTGTCGTATAACGAAATGTTATAAACGTGTTATTTTGTTAAGCAAACAAATTTATCTTTTACAATGAAGATAAAAATCGTTGTCGATTCATGATTTGTATTTGTATTTGATGTTAATCTTCACTGTAAAAGGTGATTCATCTTCTTCTTCCTGCCCTTGTCTCACATTATGTGGGGTCGGCACGACATGTTGTCTTCTTCCACTCTCTTCTGTTAGCCGTCATCTCCGCACTGACTTCTTTCTTACTCATGTCATCTTTAATACAATCCATCCTTCTTTTCTAGTCTTTTATCCATCCACATTCATACCTAACACTCTTCTCGTTACATGATTTTATTATAAAAGGTGATTCATATTATCCAGAAAAGGGCTTATTCTTCACCTTATTGCTAGTAACAGTCATCGTCCAAGTCTTTTAAATTTGATTGGCTAATATTTGACATTTGCGATCGTATCGTTAGCGTAGTTCTATCGCTTTTTGACTATTCAAGCTCAGGCCACTGACAAGTACCTGTGTTTCTTTTGTATCGTACCCAACAACGTGTCTCTAAATAGCCGTGTCCTGCTACAATATGCATAGGTATTTGTTAGAGTAATCACATTGAAGGGTGAAGCTAGCATTATTACTCAGATTTGCTTCCGTTTCCCACAATTCCCCCTTATTTTATACCACCTGTTGTACCGACAGGAAAACAATTGATTTGTGTAATTTACCTACTAACTTGTTGAATGGTAATGGATATTTCAATAAAATATGGGCATTGACACCTTAAAATGCGTGACTTTTATTGTTTTAGGAACGTCTCTGTATATTTTGACGGTTTTTGGATTTTGAGTGATAAAATTTTGAGTAGTTGCTCTTTACAACTCGTGCCAAGTACTTTTTTTCTTTACCATACTATCTTATACTTTAGAACATAACTTTTGCTTGCCAATATTTACATCAAAAATGCCACGTGTGGGGTTGGCCTGGTCTAGTGAATTTTTACAATACTCTATGCCGCCATCGTTAAGACATAATGCGGGGTCTTTGAGCGTCATCTAGATATTCTGGTCTCCTACATGCGTTCTAGATTGCCCACTTATTGGAGACGTCCAAATTTGACGAACTTGATAACGTTTAGCTTGCCAATACATTTGGGTCTAATAGCATCTCCAAATCGTTCCATTTCAGCATGCAAGAAGGCCGAAAGAAACGATCCCGTAGAAATGTATTTTGGTTTGGAACTTTCCCCAAAGTGCGGTCAGTACAGTCGGTACAGCGGGGCTCCTTAGTGCGTGACGCCGGAAGTGCTTTCATATAGCACGGGCGACGATGCACTTCCGGCCGCCTATCGCGATCTTGCCACGTGCTAACTGGTTGCCGATTCATTTAGATTGAATGCGATGATTAATTAAATCAAGCAATTTTTGAAGTCTTTATCTGTATATATAAAAGAACAAGGCCTGATTCCACGATCAACGCACAGCCCAAACCGAAAAGTCAAAGTCAAAGTCAAAGTCAAAAGGCATTTATTTCAATAAAATCACTAGGATCACTTTGAAACGTCTTAGAAACTAGGTGAAGCTATGCCTGTTCCTCGCGACCAAGCCTAGAAGAATCAGGCAACAAACACGGCTTGGTGCCTATCATTTTTTTCGATGATCCTTTTTCACAAAATGGAATTTAAAGCTTCAGTGTGGTGCCGATCGAACTAGGTGAGGCTCAAGAGAAAAGTAATCTAATTATAATCCTTAATAAATAAGGCTTATAAAAATGTGAAAAAAATGAAGACAAATGTGAGCTTCAACAAATGATCTAAGGGCAGCACACGCTACACTTGATGAAATATGTACCTAATGCTTATATAATTAAATAATACTTAAAATATGATGCAAGCAAAAACTGTAAAGACACTGCAAAATGGCATTTTAGCTGTCGAGGGGCAGAGCGACTTCAGGCCATGCGGTTTTATCATTTAAATAATCATTTAGTTTATAGTACGCTTTCTTAATAAGATTATTCTTTATGTACACTTTAAATCTTCTAATAGGAAGTTGCGTCGCGTTTACCGGAAGTTTATTATAAAATCTTACCATATTCCCCATAAAAGACCCATTTACTTTTTGTAATCTAAATTTTGGAATGCACAATTTATTTTTGTTTCTTGTGTTAATACTATGCACATCACTTTTTTTCTTAAAGCTAGCCATGTGCTTATGTGTGTACAATAAGTTTTCGTAAATATATTGTGAAGTTACAGTTAAAATGTTAATTTCTTTAAAAAGTTCCCTCAAGGAGTCCCTTGACTTCATTTTATAAATGGCACGTATTGCTCGTTTTTGTAAAACAAATATGACTTGGATATCTGCTGCATTCCCCCAGAGAAAGATACCATAGGACATTACACTATGGAAGTAGCTAAAATAAACTAACCTAGCTGTGGCTTCATCTGTGAGCCACCTTATCGTACGAACGGCATATGCCGCGGAACTAAGTCTACCGGCAAGAGTTTCAATGTGGGGTCCCCACTGCAATTTTGAATCAATATTGAGTCCTAGGAAATTTGTAGAATCAACAAGGGTTAGTGACTCTCCATTTAATACAATGTTAGTGGGGCTATTGTGTACTACATTAGGCAAAGAGAATTTGATACATTTCGTTTTCTTTGAATTTAGCAAGAGATTGTTTACAGAAAACCAATTAAGGACTAGCGACAAGGATGCGTTTACGTCATCGTAATTTGTTTTGGATCTGTCGACTTTGAACACTAGCGAGGTGTCGTCAGCAAATAGAACTATGTCACACATTTCTTTAACATAAGAAGGGAGGTCATTAACGTAAACTAGGAACAAGAAAGGGCCTAGAATCGAACCCTGTGGCACACCCATGACAATAGTTATATAGTTATATAGAAAAACCTGATAAAAGCTATAAAGCTGAAATTTGGACAGTAGCTGCCTTATATGTCAAACACGTCCACTAAGGTGGGATTTTCAAAATATCAACTCCTAAGAGGGTGAAAAGGGGTTAAAACGTTTGTATGAAAAATCGTATTCCTTGAACCTACAGATTTGAAACTAACTAAAAATAATAAATGATAGAAATAAAGAGAAACTGTTTTTTTAGATTTTCAAAACTACCCTTTAAAAGGCTGTAATCAGATGTCAAAGTTTGTATGGAAGAATCTTAACGCATGGAGAGATTTATATGAAACTTGGTACAAATACTCTTAGAGTCTAATAATGAAATACGTATTTTTCGGGTTTTTCAAAACTGCCCCTATTTATCGAGATACCACGCGAGCAAAGCCGCGGGCGTACGCTAGTTTATAAAGAGCCATACTTTGACGCATTTGTTTTTATCTCATTTTTACATAAGTTTGCACTTTTATTCCTATACCTAGGACTCAATTTAGTTCAGGAACTATATTATTTCATGCCTAACATCAAAAAAGAATCAACCTTGACAGTTTTCTTGAAAATGATATCAGACTATATATATATATAGAGTGTGAAATATTAACGACCAAAGATTTAAACTCTTTGGGGGAGGCCTATGTCCAGCAATGGAATTTTACAGGCTGATGATGATGATGATGAAGAATCTAAAACGGCAGTATTCCCCAACAAAGTCAAGTCAAAAGGCGTTTATTTCAATAAAATCACTAGGATCACTTTGAAACGTCTTAGAAACTAGGTGAAGTTACGCCTGTTCCTCGCGACCAAGCCTAGAAGAATCAACCAAAATAAAACAAATGCGCAGTAAACTTGGAGTATAAGGGTATACCAACACGTAAAAACATCACATATTGCCATGTACTAATAAACAAACCGTGCCGTAGCCGTTGTGGCCCCGGCCGAAGAATAGGCCCCTCCATATCTACCGATCCGTGGATGTCGTAAGAGGCGACTAAGGGAAAAAAGCTAGGGGATGGGCAGCAGCGTCCCTTATTCTAACAACGATAGCTCTAACTGCGCTCGCCAACCCGCATGCCCAGCGTGGTGAGTATGGGCAAATCCCCCCACATGATAAGGAATTTGCTCTGTCTGTGGGGGAGGCCTTGTTCAGCAGTGGACGTCGTACGGCTGAAATGATGATGATGAATAAACAAACCAACATAGACAAAGCTAATAAAAAAGCTAATGTCACACCACTCAACCCGAAAGGGGTAAAAAGGATTCATGTGATGAAACTTTTGAGTCGATTATATGACATCGAGTCGAACAATGCTTGGGTTATTCAATTAGTTGATTTGTCTTATTTTAGAGTTTTCAAAAGGCTGTGAAATACCTATGTGAGGTTCGGGCGAGCTCTATAAAATTCTATTGTATCTGCTGTTCAGTTAGAAAGAGAGTTTCAGAGAGATTTAGGATCGTTGAGTATCTTTAATAATAATAATAATAATAATAATATTCCGGACATATTACACACGGTCAACTGATCCCAAACTAGGCATAGCCTGTACTATGGGTACCAGACACTGATATACATAATAGATATATATTTAACACCCAGACACAGAACAAACATCTGTTTGTCCAGTGCGGGAATCGAACCCGCAAATCTTTAATCTTTAATTGCAGTGAGTGGAATTTTCCTTACTAAAATATCAATGTGAGTAGGGAATGCTAGGGGTCAGGACAGAGAGATTCAGGCTATTTATTCTTCGGGAGTAGAGTTTTCTAAGAGTACCCCAGTACTTATAAAGTGTTAGTGTGAGTGGAGTAAAATAATATTAGCGACTAAAATACTGGAGTCCGAACGCGAAATCTTTGTAGTATGTGAAACAAGTACCTATTTGTAACTCGCAAAATAAAGAATTTAAAAAGGTTGGTTCTGATTGCAATGAATTAAAATTATGTGACATTTCTTACAGAAAGATGTAAAACGGCAGCCGCTGTAATACTGCCGTTAGCTTTAAGAAATTCAAAAGCTATGCTTTAGTTGTGTTCGATAAGTTTTATTTGAAAAAAAAACTTGGGTATATGCAGCAGCTTAGCTTGGCGATAGTACACACATAAAAGGGATTCTATAGGAACCTGTGGAGGAGGCAATGTTCTCATCTCAAAACAAAACTAAAATATCAAAAAATAATGCACATAAAAAAGCAAACACATCTTATTTATTAAATCCCTCATCACGGTAAAAGCGTAATCTAAACCGAAATAGGTTAAACAAAGGCTGTCTGTAGTCCGCTCTTGACTCAAGCCAGGCGTGGCTCAAGCGAGCGGAGCCACGAGCGGATCCGGCGAGCGGAGCCGACGAGCCAAGCGGCTAATGCCGCATCTACGCCATAATGAGCCACTCAAGTCCGCCGTAACTTGTTTACATTGTAACTTTATTGTGTTTTTTGCTTCTTCCTATGTGCAGTAATGATTTTTTTTGCGTGCAATAAAGCCCAATCCTTTGTCTTTGTGGTTTTACTTTGCTCGTGTGGGTGGATAATTAAATTAGATTAAGGAATTTGAGCCCTCATTCTTTATTTTTGTGTTATTGACATTCATAGAGACGGTATATGATATTGTTCAGAAGTTTTTTAGGCTAATAATATTAGAACATAGAAGTTTGCGCAACAATGGGACACTATCCTACTAATCTTATGAATGCGAAAGTTTGTGAGGATATTTAGATTTTTGTGGTTCAATCACGCCGTAACGCCTCAACCGATTTCGATGAAACTAGGAATAGATCGAGTTATTTTCCTAGAACAGCAGATATTTACTTACTAGCGTGTGCCCGTGGCTTTGCTATGTACCTCTGTGGTACATAGATAAAAACTTACATGCTTTTATAGGTAAAGAACAATATCTATTCCAAAATTCATCGAAATCGGTAGAGCCGTTTCTGCTAAATTCTCACAATTTTTCATTAATAATATACTAGCTTCCACCTACGACATCGCTCGTGTGGTACCTACGAGGATTCAAAATAGCCTATTCCAGACTATAATCTAGCCTTGTGCCAAATTTCATCTAGATTTGTTCAGCCGTCCTGGCGTGATTAAATAAATAAAATAAAAATATTTTATTTCGGACAACAAATGGATCCATAGTTTGTTAGTAAAATACACGAAAAAAGCACTTAAAATTAGGGTTAGTAAGACTTAAAACTAAAACTAACAAATTTACTACAACTTTTAAGTAACAAATATCCATCTATCCAAACATTTTCATTTATGATGTTAGTAGGATGGGAGGAAGTAGGATTAGGATGCTCCAGTCAAATCAATACGAAAATTATAAATTCCCTTAGAAGCACCAAAAGCGTTGATAAAAAAAAAACCTCGCAAAATTGTTCATAACAGAACAATGTCCAAAGTTGGTACGTACAGTTCGGAACAAAAGTGCGGTGGTCGTGTTCACACAAAGAGACTAATCATTCTGTATGTGCGTGCGTGGCCTCGTTTTAAACAATGTCTGTGCGCTGATTAAGAGGATTGTCTCCATCGCTTCTCGGTTATTAAAACGTGTCTTCAGTAGCATATAGTAACTGCGTATTATTAGTCCACGATTATGGATTATTCTATTAGTACCTTTAAGGTGATTTGTGCTATTTTATCGGCCACTTCCCAACGAAACGAAGTTCTATCGTTAAAAAAAAAATGAAACAGGATTTTGTGTTTATGAATTAATTCGTTTAATTAAAAAACATATGCTATTTCCTTAAATAAATACTGTCATTTGTACTTGTTAATTTATAATTATATTAAATAAGCTGTAGAAATCCATAAACTCGTATAAAAAGTTACCTAAACTTTAAGGCACAAAAGCTGGCTAGCTTATCTATTATGACGTGTATTTTTAATGAAATTGATTTTGAAACAATGAGTCAGTTCGATGACCTATTTCTTTTAGAAAGTTTGATGAAATCGATAAGTGATCATTTTGTTAAATATCATGAGAAAGTATGAGAGGGCTCACCCTACGAGAGGGCTTAGAAAGTTGGGAGGAAATTAATTTAAAATAATTACTTTCACCGGAAGAAAGATTATAATCGATCAACGATTTGAATTGTATTGTGTAGAATATAATGTTCAATTCATATTTTCGAGTTTTTTTCAGGCAGATCCTTGCTCGAGTGCGGATAGCTTTTCCCGAATACGGGCTAGTAATTTGCGAGACCTGCCGAGAATCACTTGATTTTGTACATGAGTGTACATAATATATTTAATTTTCAGGGTAGGTATTCTTTACTTGATTACACATTCATAATTTTTCCGAGTTCTTTAGTTTCGCGGGTTAGTCAGAGGCACTATACAAGGTGATGATAGCATGTATACATAGAATGTGTACGCTTATATTATTTATTTTTGTTGATAGAATAACCCTTCATAGCATGTATACATAGCATATGTACGCTAATATTATTTCTTTTTGTTGATAAAATAACCCGCTTTCGGGATGATATACATGTTATGAATCACCTTGTAGATCTAAATAACAAGGACGGCAATAATTTAAGAACTATCTAATTAAGTTAGTTTAGGATAATGCAACAGAATCGACACCAAATGCAGACCTAAAAGCTAAGCTCGTTGAACCAAAAAAACCATTGAAAGTTCAACGTCCTATGAAGTGCCTTCTGTTCAACGCAATGTGTTCCTGTTTGATGTGTCAACAAATGTCACTTTTCAATACTAGTAGAACAAACGGAGCCGTGTCCGGTTTCGGGTATTCAACGATCTCAAAAAGGAGCTTCTCTATCCGACCGTACATTTTTAATCATCATTATAAGCCTGTGGAAGTCCATAGTACACCTACACCTACATAATATTACTTAACTACCTACCTAGAACGACTCACTTCTCGAATTGTTTATGATACTAATGTTCTCATGTAAGTGACTCACTGTCTTTATGGGAATAAATTAATTTAAACCTAATTCCACTGCTGGACATATGGGGAACATGCTGGACATAATATGAAAGAGTACGAAACAGTCTTGAGCCTTCACCATCCACTGACTTCCCGCAACCCTTACAAAGTTACTCCTAAACTACTGGTCATAATTTGATAAATGAGGTATCAAAATGGAGCGTCTTCAAAATATGCTATATGAAGTTACTCTTAATCCACTATGCCAGCAAATAAACGAAATAAACATACCGTCTTTGGTATCAAATGAAAAGAACTAGACGAGTAACTACATCCAAAAATAAAAAAAAATATTTCCATTAATTTTGTCCATGAGTAATTTAAATAATATCAGTAGAAAAAACTTAATATCTTGTTAAGTGCCATTTTACTGAGCTCATGAATCTTAATCAGAATTCTTAGCACAAATCCAAGAATTTATTCAACCGCTAGCGCCCAAAGCCGTAGGCCAAAGCAGAAGTTAATAAATAATAATAAAAATAAATACTATGCTATTCAATCTGCACACTCATTCATCCTCGCAAATGGCGAAAGGTGTTCTCTGCGCACGCGCATATGTTTTCATCTGCAACTTATGTTATGGCCAATATTTATTTAAAGTTGCAAAAAAGATGATCAGTCAAGGTGTTTTTGTCTGTTTTTGCTAAACTTTTTCGCTCCAAATTACTTTTTTGTGTGTTTAAGTTAATGACTTCCGATTTTTTCTTAGTTAACCCTTTAGGGTTTAGTTATTTTTTTAAAAAATTGGCGGGTGTTTTTTCAATAATGGCAGAAGGTACATCTTTTATTTAATGGTTGATTGTCTGATTATTGAATATCTGGTTATGTCTATGGTTATTTCTGGCTATATTATTCTTAATCTTTCGATACAAGATTTAAGAATTTTACACAGCATCTTAATTTCACTAGAACTAATATTTAAGAATAAGTTATTGGCTAACAATTTACTTTTACCATGGTATCGTAAGCGTAACACTATCATGAATTATTCGTCATCAGAGTTAGCCACGATACTTATAAGATAAGGGTTATTGCGCCGATTCAAAACGCTGTAGAAATTAACCCCCACGATGTCTTAGACACAGTATGTCGCGCTCCCCCGAACGTGAAACAACCACTTAAGTTTGAGGGTTCGGTGCGAATGCTGGCAGAGCGGTTTTAGAATATTGTCTAAAGTTATGACATGATGAGTCTGAAAATAATATGTCTTCATTTAAAATCTTTTGTAATTAGTTGATCAGCAAGTTTTGTAATGCAATTTATCACTGTGGTCGGATTGTTTTCTAATCAGCCTTTAAGGCTGTATGATTAGAAACTCTGCAACTCTACATAATATTGACCAACTGCATTAACATATATTGTATATCTTTCAAAATTTTCAAAACTATAATTATAATCATAGCATAACATGACGTACACAGCAAAAACTTAAAAGTACCTACTTGTACCATTTTTAACTTCGCTGTTTACCTGAATCACGTTACATATACACGATAAGCATCGTAACCTCATTTCGCAAATTATGCTTAGCGAAGGCGATTGCACCTGGAATTTTATAATTAAAAAATCATGGGTACCTAATGCAGTTCAGATGAAACTTACGATCTCATGACAGTGACAGTCACTTAACAGGGTAACTTTGTTTGTTTCTAGCTTTACAACCTGAAAAAACATTCATTCTTACAACATTTATTTTTTAAAACGCTCTCATTCGGTCCGACCTCTACCCGCCGTAAGCTGTGTTTACACCGTGTCTTGAGAGCGAGGGTCAACCAAGACGCTGCTAGGGTTATCACGCGATGTGGTTCATTCGTTTTGTTTACAATTTCCGCACGCAATCACCGTTTTATAATGGCCCAACAAGGTGTTAACTTATATTTGTTATGAGTTTCGTTTTGCAACAAAAATGCCTAGTATTTTAGTATTTTAATGATTATTAATCTCTCTAACAGATGCGCTGTAGCTAGCAACGTTAATTTTTGATAGTTACTAGCACAGGTACTTACCTTCGACTAGCCCCATTGGGTACTTTCAAGGATCGAATGGGGATTACAGTCATGAGCGAGCATATCACTTATTTTTTATGGATATATTTGTAAAATTCATTCATTCATCAATTAATTACTTCGCTATCAAAATGACAACGAGTTTTATAGCATCGTATCGTAGTGTTTAAAAAATCAAAAGCTAAAAACAGACATTGGAATTTACTGAAATCAGACTGAAAGTTTCATTGGAATTTATATCAAAATCAAATATTATTATTTTTTAATTTCCCCTCTCTTTTACACATACCAAAAGCTCGTAGTCAATAATAGGTAGAGTCTGTATAATTGAGAAAACAATTCAATCAGAGTGACAACCCTAAAGTGATCATCGTTTATCTTAATATCCCTCCAAAAGTATCAGGGAGAGGCTGGATGTCTTTTTGAAGTATCTTCTGAGAGTTTTCTCACCCTAATTCTATTTTATCGTTCTTGTAAGTAGTACTTTAAGCTGTACTCATTAACACATTTGGGAACTGAGAGATAGTGTAAGTGATCTGGATATGACGGCTTTTTGACTAAATTGTTTAGATTTTTTTTAATTAGAAACAACCAATAGTTATATAATTATGTAACCTATATGCAATTAATATGTAATTTTGTATGTATGCAATTTTATTTCTGTAAAATTGAATTTCTAAATATCATTAAATAACATTTTATTTTCTTAGCATTGTTAAAGGTGCCAAAATATTTACGATAGACCTTCTATAAAAAATGTAAAAGTTCATTTTAACCCCTTATTTAATCTGTTACCACTGTGTAATCAGAGACATTAAACATATTACGGACAGTCTGCTTTTTAAATCCCATCTGTTTTCGATTGAGATGATCATATTTTGTAAAACTTGCTAAGAGCTCAAGATTGAGACTGAACCCAGGATTGCTTGGTACTAAAACGGCTGATTCATTGAGTTTGAACTGATCTGACTCCAAAACAGCTGATTTTTGAATAGAGTTTTGTGAATATGAAAAATGACGAATTCACTGAAGTCCAAAAAATGCCAATTTGGGATTATTCTTTTAAATATTGTTATTTTTTGCTTTCATTTTATATTTTTATTTTTGTTTCTAGATTAACCGAGATGGTATTTACGAGTATATGTCATGATCATCTTGTATGAATTTCATATCTGGAGATCCATCTGTTTCTGTATTTTTATTGATGTAGTGCAAGAATTCGACTAGTGAAACTTGTATCGAATAGTTAACTTACAAACTAATTTAGAACAAAACCACAAATTCCACATTGAGACGGTCTTCGAGACTTGGATAGGCAATCACAGAGCGGTGTGTGAGGAATTTCACCAATTAAACTTCGATAGATCTTGAGCGGCCATATGGGTGGTGTTCCACAATGTATCTACGGCTTTACAAAGACAATACTAGCTGCTAGCTGATATTATTGGTTAGAAAAGATTGATGTAGGGGTGAATTGTTTGTATGGGCCCCTGCCCAGTACTAAATATACTTAAAGATATAAAAAGTAGTATAATAATTAGTATAAAAATACTTAAAGATGTTTTACACATTCTAGGAGGGTGACAAGAGGTGCCAACAGAATAAGAATAATTAATTTACCAAAAAAGAAATTTTACAAGGCTTAATATAAATACGACTATACTAGAAGGTACTACCTATATACATTTTAGCATAAATACCGGCGAAGACCAAACTAAGCGCGAGGCTTGTATCTTGGCCTTCTAGAGTGCAGTTACCAAGAGGGGAGTAGGTACCTATGTCTGACGAAAGAAAAACGTATGGCTTGCTTGCAATGCTTGTACTTATGCAAAATCTTCCTTGTGATTATGATTCCTTGTAGTCTTTGCGATTTTACTGAAATAAACACTTGAAACTTTGTCGTAATGAATGGTTTTATTTTATTCAAAATGTAAGCGTGCAGAGCATTAAAAATCAGTCATCAATAATACAATCCGACATTGCATGTAAGCTATCCCAACAAAACATGTGAGAATACAACATAGAGGCGAGTATAACCTTGTTTGCTAATACAGGAGTACAATGTAGACCATAAAAATCAATATTATAAGTAATTTTCTTCAAAAATGAAAGTAAAAGAGACGTTTCATCAATATATGGAGCCTGGGCCTGCACTGTGTACACTACTCTAAAATATGGCTAAGCAATAAAGTAAACTTATTTAATTGGTTATTTTATTTAAATTGTCTTCGTTCTAAGGTACATTAAGATTTTCTTCGACAAAGAGAGCAACACACAGCGCTACAAAAATATGGCGGATGGACGTGCGTGAAATGTCATTTTGACAACCTACATTTATGTGACAAAAAACAAAAACATCAAATCAAACAACATGACATGAAAAATATGTCAATGTCATGTCAAACACCAATTATAAACCAACATGGCGGCCTTCAAATAGTGTTCACATAGTAAAAAACTTACTAGAAGAAATATTCTTGTACTATCGCATTTGTCTTCAAATTAATGAAATTGTATTTTTCTTGTAATCTCCTATTTTTTCCTAATTTTTCTATGTAGTGTACATGGACCAGGCCCAAAATGAAATGGCTCCTTTTCCAATAAACCTCTTTCATCTTCAAAAAACAAAAGAAATTAGCGAAAAAAAAGTTTTACAGACGCAGCCGGCACGCGTCGCATTAAAAAAGTATTCAAAACAATAAAAGCCATTAAACGCGAACAAAAGGAGTAAAAGGCAAGTCAGGGGCACAATTAAAACAAGAAATAATAAGGAGTTTGTAATAATAAGTATTATTATGTGAGAGATGACAGAGTAGGGGGACTAGGCGCTCGCACCTGGCGGGACACGCGCCCCTCGTATTTTTTGAAGAATATGATTCGCGATGGTGTGTTGCGGTCTTAATTGGAAATGGAATTCGATTGGATTGTGCTCAATGGATTGTTATTGTTGTATCATGTTAGTCTTATTGGAGTTTTGACTCGTGCGGGATCAGATATTTTTATCTTTTATCATATGTGTATATGATTATAGTATTTCCATCTTACGATGACTTGTCTGGTAATCATTGATATAAGATTCAAAATGCAATGATTCACATGAATTGTGAATTGGAATTATTATATCAGTTTCGTTTAGTTATTTTGAGTTGTATTTTGTACGTATCAGAACTTTTCGGACAATCAAATGTATCATGTAATTTTTACAATTTTCTTTACTATTAGCTAGATACTGCGTAAAATTATTAACGTAATAACGTTATTTGATTTTTTTATCAAGCAGGTACACTGGATGTTTCTTTCGTTCCTCGTGTTAATGGTCATCTTGCATTGCAGCAGTGATCTTTTGAAAGATAAATAAATATAATCATGGTTTGTTTGCAATCTTGTTCTTGATTGCTCAGAACTTGCAACACTCATAATTATTGTTAATTTAGAAACTTTTAAATTATTAGACATTTATTCAAAACTTACGACCCCATTCCGATACAAAGGAATATGCTACACGCGCGCAAGTAAGCCACCGCCATCTGTCTTTGGTTGCACCTGGAGTGTAGTCACCCTAGTTTGTACTTACTACTTAGGTTATTGACTTTGAGTGTACTCAAAAAAATATAATTTTTGAACCAATCTGTTTGTGTAATAACTGCTGTAGAAAGTCGGCATTAAGTTACTACACCTTGCTGTTAAAAAAAAAGAACATACTTACTGAATAGATACTATCCTAAACGATAGCCTTGTTTGATATTGTACATAATTAAATATTTTTGCAGTATGGGAAAGTCACTACTTGTTAACTTTATAGAAAATTCCTTCTAAATGCTTATTTTTATTTGATTTTTTGCTTCATTTAAATAACTAATGAAATCTTGTGTGTAAGCCCAGAGATAATTATTGAGCATGGTGGTAGGTACATTATCGCCCGTCCGGTAGGTGATAGGAGTTTAACATCCGCCCGATAGTAGTACGACCTCTATAACTTGGGAGACTGTTTACATACCTACTTACCTATTATGTATTATTGTTCAAAGTATAAAACAAACTATACAAGAAATAACTGAAATATTTTTACTCTAGGTATCCATCAGGCAATGTTGTAATAAAGTTTTAAATGATATATTACTTCTATTTTAGAGTTAATCTCTCTGTACCTAACAATTATTTTTGTAAATGAGAATCTTAAATCTTAAACAGATGCAACGATTTTTCATTCATAAGACCTAAATAAAATCTAGGAACAAAAACTGAAAACATGAAAACGCCGCCATGACAACTCCACCGTTCCGTTTCACGTAATGATCGCTAAGATTCCCGCTCCATCGAGCCCGGTTCTTAATTCGAACGCTCTCTTAATGAGATCCACCTTCACCGTGTCTGCGTACAATGGAACGCGATGCGTGAGTTTTCTTTTTTAGATTTTTTTCTAAACCGCTTCAAGAGTCGCGTCTATTCAGCCTTACCTGCTAACGTTTAAAAAGATGTCGGGTAAGTAATGACGGTACGAATGCATGCAATGCTGCATGAGTTTTTAATTTTGTTAGTGGGCTATGGAGGTTTCTTTCGCTGAAACAAACCTGCATGGAGATACGGCCTTTCATTGAAAGATTTGTTATTTTTTTTAATGCTTTTCTTATTGTGTTGTTAATTTTTCTTTCCAACTAGATTTCTCAACATCATAATTTCAGCCGTAGACGTCCACTACTAAACATAGTCCTCATCCATGGATTTCCAGGGCGACTGATTTTGTGCGGCAATGGCTCTTTTATTAGATCATCTTTCCATCTAGGCCCTATGCTGCGCTTTCCGGTGCCTGGAAAGTGCACTGGTGTTAATTATAGAACCTTTCTACGCTAACAGCCGTCGTTTCTTCAACTATATTGCTTATGTTTTCCTTTATATTGACGACAAGCGTAGTTTCTCTCGTATTTGCACGTCAGGAGTTTGCTACAAATAAAAAAAACTAGAAAAACTACAAATTAATCAATTAATCTTTGGCATAACCAAGCTATGTCTGCTATTTACATTGCTTGGTCAAAGATGCCCAAAAAAAGACGATTCAAAGAATTAACGAATATAGTAAACATTATGGAAGATTGTGATTATCCAAGGGCCCAGAACTATGTCAAAACTGACTACATTTGCACCAAAGTGCAGGCTAAAAGAACTGAACGCTCTCTCAAAGACATCCAAGCTCTCCATTAACGGACGAGCTCAAGTGAGATGCGGCGATTAAGGACTTAAGGCAGCGAACTCCGGCTAGACTCTTTTTCAAAGGATTTTTAATAGATGGGAAACTATACGTTTTAAGATATTATAGCTTAGATAAAGTAAGTTCGCGTGAGAGGCTAGGCCCTTTTCAGGACCACCATACTATAACCTGGTCGGCGGCCTACTACAAGATGACCAAGAAAGAATCAGTGGCACGTCAAGCAGGCAAGCAGTGGCTATTTCATATGACGACTGTTATAGATAGTCATAGTTGGCGACTGTTATATAGACTATTTTCCACTGCCCTTTGTTTTTTTGTAATTGTTCCTCAAAATTCTAGAGGATTCCTAACAGTGGGTTGTTTTGCAATCAATTTCCTTAACTTTCGAACTAACAGAATGGAGGCCCGAGCACGAATAAATAAATAAATAAATAAATAAATATTCCGGACATATCACACATTGTCAACTGATCCCAAACTAGGCATAGCCTGTACTATGGGTACCAGAGACTGATATACATAATAGATATATATTTAACACCCAGACACAGAACAAACATGTGTTAGTCACACATGTTTGTCCAGTGCGGGAATCGAACCCGCGACCTAATAATAATAATATAATAATAATAATAATTCAGGATAGCGTTACGCTTACTATACGATAGCACTACTGATGCTATTAGTTATCATTTGACATTTACTCAAATGCTAGCTAATAACATCGGCAATGCTTGAAATCTTTTAATTTTGATTGGCTATATTTTGACACTTTCTATCGTTTCATCATCGAGAGTTATTCGCGCTCGGGCCACGGCAACCACTAACCCTACTAATCGCGCAACGTACAAAGGTCTCCCAGTGACTTGCGTGCCACAAAGAAAGCCTTTTCCACACAATAGGCTAAGTTCGCGCAAGGCGTATAATGCTCGCGAGACGCCGCGCAAATTGAATGCCTGAGGTGTGATGTGGAAACACACGGGGCGTCGTTCTCGCAGGCTCAGTTCATTGCGAGGTGTTAATGCAAGTCAATATTCGGCTAAGGCCTGTGACTTTTAATCGAACGAGCGAAGATCTTTCATACAACTTGGACGAATCGGCGTTGTTTGTTCACATGCATAACTTTCGAACCGCCAATCTGATCTGTATGGAATTTAGTAGGGCAACAGGTTGTACTATCAAAATATTCTATAAAGAATATGAATTCAAGGGGCTGCTTAAATATAGGGGGTTTTTTAAAAGTTATACAATTATATAAAGTGCGGTTTCATATGAAAGAACTTTGTTCATACATTCATAAGATAGAATTAAGAGGTACTCAAGGCACTTCCAAAATGTAAAACTAAAAAAGTAGTATGAGAGTAAATGAGAAACGAAAAACAAATTTTTTTACTGAACAGAACAGAAACGAATACATTAATAGTTGTTATTTTTTTTTCTTAAATTCTATTTTTACGCAGTGCTATCGATCACAACAACGCCCCGTATGTACCCAGCACACGAGTTACACGCCAACTTGGGCACCGCGTCACTGCGGGAAGAATTTTAAAGTTTTCGCATTAGCCCCACACCACGCAAGTAATTACGCCGTCTTTAACATAACACTCTGCTGAAGGACTCGCAACTTCATTGTGACATGTGGAAGAGTTGCCCTTTATTTATTTTCTTATGAAATCTCGCCTTCAGGACTTGTTAATTAATTTATTTACAAAAATAGAGCACTATTTCAATATGTTTAACCAATCCTCACACTACAGGCCTCATAGCTCAGTTAGTAGTAGCTCTGCCTTCTGCGCTAGAGGTCGCGGGTTCGATTCCCGCACTGGACAAACATTTGTGACTAACACAGATGTTGGTTCTGTGTCTGGGTGTTAAATATATATCTATTATGTATATCAGTCTCTGCTACCCATAGTATAGGCTATGCCTAGTTTGGGATCAGTTGACCGTGTGTTATATTAAAAAAAAAAAAAAAAAAAAAAAATTCTAGCATCGCTGAAGTCATTGGCTAATATTTGACTTTGAGTACCTATCTTTAAAACTAGCGTATGCAACTTTAGGTACCTACATATAATAAGTAAGTTCCTAGCAGTACAAATTCAAGGATCCCAGATGTACGTGAGATCTGTCTTTAGCGTTAAGATTGATCCCAGGGAAACTTATTCAAGGGTTCAGATGTCATAACGCGTTGCATAATATAATATAAATAATCCGGACATATTCACACGGTCAACTGATCCCAAACTAGGCATAGTCTGTACTATGGGTACCAGAGACTGATATATATAATTGTTAAATATTTAACACCCAGACACAGAACAAACATCTGTGTTTCATCGAACCCGCGACCTCTAGCGCAGAAGGCAGAGTTACAACTAACTGAGCTATGAGACCAGTCTAATACTAGTAAACTACTACTTTTTTTTTTATTTTTTATTGGAGATGGTTAGGCGTTTGACCACCAGCTCACTTTTGCAAGTGAGATGTGGCCTAAGATGGAGCACGCTTTACCAGAAGGAACTTATTCACTCTAGATTTGAAGACTCCTAGATTGTACTCATCCGGGAAAACAGACGCTGGCAGATCGTTCCACTAAAGGTTCCACTACTACTAAAGGTTGCCTGGAAGAGATCGCTTTTAGCGATAAGGCCGCCCATTGTATTACCTATTTGTATAATTTTATGTTTTTTTTTGTTTCTTTTTGGTGTAGGTACAATAAATATATAATCTAATCTAATTCAAGGGTTTAGATGTCATAATGCGTTGCTTACGTGGGATACGTTTGTTAAGCGTAACGCTACCTTGAATTATTTGCGCTTGGGGCACTAGTTAGTCAAAGTCAAAGTCAAAGTCAAAAGGCATTTATTTCAATAAAATCACTAGGATCACTTTGAAACGTCTTAGAAACTAGGTGAAGCTATGCCTGTTGCCTTAGTGAGTATTGAAGCTTCGCATTAAAATAATTATAGGTTCAAAATGGACGATACCAATGAAAATGGTATCTATACAGTGTTTTAGGCGGACTGTTCCCCGCGTCCGCATAATCCCACATTTAATTCAGTGGCAATCGACTCGTCCAAACTACGAATCATCGATCAGCCATATATCCTTGGTTTCTTTAAAGCGGAGACCTTCAAATGGCGGCCTTAAACACGAAAAATTTAACTTTTTACATGGAAAATATAAGTGCAAATAGTTTATACCTAAATAGTCTTGTTACGTTTGGCCGCGAAATTCAAAATGATTTCAGTTTTTAAGATACTTTTCATAATTTTTCCGTGTTTGTTGCCTGAATCTTTTAGGCTTATTCACAAAGAACAGGCTTAGTTTCGACTAGTATGTCTATTTCTGTTGCTTTTATGAAAAAAATGTCTCCATATCTTATTAACGTGAAGTCCACTGCTAGTCAGGCCTTTCCCAAAGATTTCCACGATAAACGGTCCTGAGCCTCCTTCATATACCGGCTTCCCCCAATTTTCACATAGACGTCGGTTCATTGAGGCCTTCCAACACTGAGTCGCCCGGATCGTGATCGCCATTTGAGAACTGAATTGCCCTACAGGCAATCGCTGACGTCATGTAACGGCCGACGTTATGGAAACCATAGCTTCTATCCTGCAATTCAATTTTCATCCATACAAATGCTACAATAACTACCGCATTTCTCTCAGCGGTGATTCCGGTGACCGGATCTTATTCGAACAGTATTAATACGTGGACACTCAGAGGGGTGATTATACACCGTACTAATGATGCCAGTGACATATGGCACTGAGACTTAAACTCTAACTATTGTCCTCAAAACAATATTAGGGCGTCTGGTCAAATCAACGCATGACCAGACGATGCTATTTGGCCCAATGGACTTATTTCCATCCAGAGCGTTGCAATTCCGCGCGGCGTCTTATGGATGCATCCGACTGGTCAATTAAGCTATCTATAGATAACTTTAAACGGTTTTTAGAAAGCTCAACAGTTTCTTGTGTATTTTCGACATATTTAGGTACTTGTAAACAAGCTCAAAGTCGCGCAACGGAGAGAGCTATGATCGGAGTTACACTTGTAAAATTCGAACCGTGGAAAGTAATTTAGGTACCTTAATATTGTTCACTATTATCTATACGTACCTACTAGAGGTTAATAAACTATCTATTGGCATGCATCAAACATTTTGTCGTACCGTCTCTTGCTCATAAATAATCATCAAAATTATCCAAATATGATAACTTTGATGATTATTTGTGTAACTTTTTTGATTGACCTAACGCATGCTGGATAAACCTAATTTTTCCCGCCATGTTTCGACTGCATTTATTATGTGAGTGTGCACATTTGAACGTTTAAACAGATTTGAACACTTTCCTTCACTAAATTGAACGGTGAACCTAATCGTGCCTGAGAGGCCAAGGACTTACCATTTTTATGAACAATGACACACGGTGGCTAAAGAACCTAACGTATGAACATAAAATAAATTCTTACGCCTTATTTAGGCAACCAAGCTGCACGCTCTATTGTATATCTTTACTCAGCGCTTGATCGTATCCCGTGACGATTTCCCATTGGCCGGCTACACTTCCGTTTCCTGAAGTCACGGGTATTATTTTGTAAAGGTTGGTAGGTACAGCCAGCAACAAAAAATCCTCTACCGTGAACAGACGCCAAGATTTGGAATGGTAACCGATTTTAGTACTCAAACAGTGTTCCGTAAATTTAGTTTCAACTATGTTTACAAATATTTTAAACTTTATGAGAACTGGGCAGTTCAGCTACTTTTGATGTTATGGGTTTGTGGAATATTGTAAATAGTCATAATTTTTTGTCACTGACTGTACACCTGCTCTTAATAAGTTATAAGTACCTGCTTTGGTGATTATGTCCAACGAATTAGAATTTTGTAGTGTTAATAGAATGATGCGAGGAGAAATGGAGATAGGACCATAGAGTACAGGCTATTTTAAAAATACGCAAACCTTCAGATCCGTTTGTTGTCCGAAATAAAATATGTTTATTTTATTATTATTTAAAACGGAATCGAATCAGCAACGAACAAACATTTTTTACTAATGTTAATCTACAATAATATTATAATGAGATAAAATTTGTTATTTTGTATGTTTGTAAACTCTGGAACTACTGAACTGATTCTAAAAATTATTTCACTAATAGAAATCTTCGGTATCCCTGTGTAACAAAGGCAATACTTTATTTTGACAAAAATAACTTTTCATTCTGAAAACTCAATATTTGTAAAATCATGTCGGATGAAAAATCGCCGCTTGTTATTTAGTCCGAGGCTTTACCACAATAAATTTATAGTATTTACCGAGGTTTTAGAGTTCATTTTTGGTCAAGACCCGTTTTAAAATAAAAACGGTCAAGTGCGCGTAGGGCTCGCGCTCTGAGGCTTCCGTACACACCTAACCCGGAGTCGGAAAATCAAGATTTTAAGTGTACAAAGTGACAAGAGTCAAGCTAGGAACATACTTGAACACGCGGACGAAATTGTTAGCAAATTTTGTCAAAAAATAAATAAATATTCCGGACATATTCACACGGTCAACTGATCACAAACTAGGCATAGCCTGTACTATGGGTACCAGGGATGATATACATAATAGATATATATTTAACACCCAGACACAGAACAAACATCTGTGTTATTCACAAATGTTTGTCCAGTGCGGGAATCGAACCCGTAACCTCTAGCGCAGAAGGCAGAGTTACTACCAATTGAGCTATGAGGCCAGTCAAAGTCAGAGTAAAAATGGGAACATTTACATTACCAACGAAACATTTTCAATGAAATATTTATATATTGTCCAGAGCTCTTAAGAAAAGGGGTTCATCAGGCAACGCATTAGCAATGCTCCAGGTGTTGCTGATGTATAATAGGCGACGGTAACCATTTACCATCAAGAGGGCCGTAAGCCTGTTTGCTTCTCCGTATAACATAAAAAAATATATAAGTAATTATATTTTTTTAAGGACTTACCTTAATTTTTTGTGACGGTTACTGGTGTTGCTGGTGCAGCATCAGTTGGAGGATATCTGAAAAGTACTTTTTCGTTTAATAAAATGTACTATAACAGAAAAAAAAAACTATCTAGAGGCTCTTTTCGTGCATATGTCACATGTCTTCAAATTTTTTGATACTAAGACATGCCTGTATCATTTCGATTTATAACATACTTAATTAAATAATAATAAATATTCTGGACATATCACACACGGTCAGCTGATCCCAAACTAGGCATAGCCAATTATATGGATGATTTTCTACAGTACAGAAAGAACAAGACTAGTGTGCTTGCATTTTGAATGAGGGGGAGGGGATGGAAAACTAAGTTTTAAAATATAGGTTCTTAAATTAAACGCTTAAATCGTCACAAAATAAAAAGTGACGAGAAGAAGTAGAGCCGTTTAGAGACGGCAAATAAAAAAAAAAAAAACAAAAAAAAACTAGGCATAGCCTGTACTATGAGTTACCAGAGACTGATATACATAATAGATTAATATTTAACACCCAGACACAGAACAAACATCTGTGTTCATCACACAAATGTTTGTCGAGCCCGCGACCTCAACAGACGCGAAGACAGAGCTACTACCAACTGAGCTGAGGCCTTTAATTCAAAGACAGTGCTGCTAATGTCAAGTTTTAGGCCCCGGAGACTTGCCACTTGCTCAAACTTAAGCCCCGCCCACCGTCTTACGCACACCTGTCGCGCCCGCCCAGCGTCTTGTGCGCATATCCCCACGCCCGCCTACCGTCTTGTACACTCCACGCCCACATGAGTTCTTTTAAATAAACTAAGACTTTTGAAACTAAGATTGATTGTCGTGTCACTGATTCTTTCTTGGTCATTCTGTATTAGGAGCCTCTAAGAGGCGCACTTTAATCCTTTCACTACACTGATTCTTTCATCGACGGTCATAGGCCCTTTTCAGGGCCACCATACCTCAAAGTGGTCATTGACCTAATACAGGATGAATCTAAGAATCAGTGACACGACAAGCAAGCATCCTGTATTAGGTCCGTGACCAGGTTGAGGTATGGTGGCCCTGAAAGGGCTTATAACCATCGGTGAACTAGTAGTGGATAAAATAATTAGTCTTTTAGGGGCTCCTTTCGTGCACAAATTATTAATTATTTATTCTACCTAAAATCTTTGCTTCGACAGCTTTCAGCATAAAAATAGGAGTTTTTTTTTTATGTTATACGGAGGCAAACAGGCTTACGGCCCACCTGATGGTAAGCGGTTATCGTCGCCTATTGACATCTGCAACACCTGGAGCATTGCTAATGCGTTGCCTGCCCTGGAGAAATCTTTTTGTATTTTTCTTAAAGCTCTTCATGTTGTAGGTTAGCGGGAAAACCTCGGAAGGAAGCTCATCAATCTAACCTATTAAACGAAAGGTACCTACTTATATAAAAAAAAATGTTTATTGATTAATTTTAACTGTTGGTAAGTGGTTACCGTAACCTATGAACGCTTGCAATACCAGAGGCATCACGCACGCGTTGCCGACCCCGAACCCCCCATTGCAAAAGGTTTAGGTTTAACTGATTTTATTGAATGATACAATATGTAGGTAACTAACTGAAGTATTAAAAAACTCCCAATAGCATATTATTAAAAAAACAACCAATCATCATCATCATCATTTCAGCCGTACGACGTCCACTGCTGAACATGGCCTCCCCCACAGACAGAGCGAATTCCTTATCATGTGGGGGGATTTGCCCATACTCACCACGCTGGGCATGCGGGTTGGCGAGCGCAGTTAGAGCTATCGTTGTTAAAATGAGGGACGCTGCTGCCCATCCCCTAGCTTTTTTCCCTTAGTCGCCTCTTAGGACATCCGCGGATAGGTAGATATGGAGGGGCCTATTCTTCAGCCGGGGCCACCACGGCGTAAAAAAACAACCAATAGAAAGACAATAACATAATTATAGCTTAGATTTAGTCATGCTTAGTTTACAGCGACCAATAGAGGTAAACTCCGCCTACGTCTTAGCCCCTCCCACTTTCTTAGGAGTTTAGGCGTGACACCGCATCTAAGAATACGCCTACACTCACCACAGGCAACAATAGTAGTGTCTTTATCCAACATACCTTCACTATTACTTCATTAGAAGTATTAAGTATTCGTTTTTGCTTCACATAAATCCGTTTAAAAGGAGGAAGTGGGTTCGAATCCCAGTCACGCACTAATGGACTTGTCTGTTTCAAAAATGTATACAATGCGCATTAACACGTAATCAGAACGGTGAAGGAAAACATCGTGAGAACACCCGCTTTCAGCTCCACAATTGATCGTGTCTGTTCTGACTACAGACGAGAGGATGGTATAGGTGCTGGGCAAGCCTTATCTTCTAATCAAGACTTTTTTCACATTTGTATAAGCTCTTATTTATTAGAGATTATAATTAGATTATTTTTCTTTTGAGCCTCACCTAGTTCGATCGGCACCACACTGAAGCTCTACATTCCATTTTGTGAAAATAGATCATCGAAAAACATGATAAGCACGCGCGCCGTGTTTTTTGCCTGATTCTTCTAGGCTTGGTCGCGAGGAACAAGCGTAGCTTCACCTAGTTTCTGACGTTTCAAAGTGATCCTAGTGATTTTATTAAAATAAACGCCTTTTGACTTTGAGTTTGACTTTGCCTCGATCTAAAAATGTCCCAGGCACTGCGGCAACTGTAAGTGAATAAAAAAGATCCACTTGACGCTCTTTGAATCATCTATACTAAACAATGAACAATTTCCCATTGCTGCAGTGTTGTTATTGACTAGATTTGTACCAAATTACCTACCTTCTGTTTAAAAGTAAGATGGGCAGATGATTTCTATCTACCATGGCTGCTTATTGCCATTAAAATGCATGCGTATCGGCACTATTTTACACAAATTTGAACCATAAATCCTCTATACGGTTAACATAATCACCGCCTTAACAAAAATGCGGCAGATGGTACGGACTAATGTGGTCCGTAGAAGGATAAGACTTGCTCAGAATCGTGATGGATGGCATATAGGGAGGCCTATGCCCAGCCAGCAGTAGGTGAAGTCAGGTTGTGAATGACTGTCGGGTGTTAATTTTATACATAACGGTGGTACCTAATATTACATTTTTGACAGTTTTATTACAACACCGTCCAGATGCACCTTTAAAAGCTTTTTGTAATGAATAATAACGGTATGTATTTCATACCTACTAAAAACTTAAAATGGGTAAGTAAAAATCTAAATTAAATTCATTTTCATTAAAGAAGTCCCACGATAATTAGCGGAACTAAATTGTTACTATTGCAAAATTCCGTCTCACGAAGACTACCGCGCCTCCCCTGAGGGACATTTTTCGTGTTAAAAAGACTCTACCAAACACTCTAATCAGCAAACGACATCTATAACCTAACCCGTGAAACGTAGATTATTGGGCTTCATAAGCTGCCAATAGATGGCGTTTTACTATTCCAGTAAGCATTACACATTTACCAGGTAGTTACGAATTTATAGTTTACTTAAGTGTGAGTAAATTTATAATAAAAAATACTTTAAATATTTAAGAGAATTAAAGAACTAAGCAAGAAATTACTGATCATAGGTAGTATTATATGTTTTTAAATAAGAATCTGTAACACTATAAACGAATTGTTTTCCATTAGCAGCGCCATCTATAAAACCCCTCCGTAAACATGAGAGTAAACATTAGGGTCGTTGGGCACTAAACCACTCTTAACAATTTTTACCACAGGGGATGCGCTTGAGTTGTTCTTGCAACGCCATCTACCCTTTACTGTTGGAACTAAAACGTCTCGAGCATAAAGTCCAGTGATAAATTCATGGAACTATACGCTTTTTGTTGTGAGATGGCGCTTAGTCAAAGGATGATATCCAAAACCAGACTTGTCATCGAATAAAATAAATAATAATCCCTACGAAGTTCAAAAATTAGATCTATCCGTCATGAACCGAACATTTTAATAAAGGTATAAAACAAATATAAAACTTTCATTGATTTGTTCATCATCATCAGCCTGTAGAAGTCCACTGCTGGACATAGGCATCCCCAAATGAGTGCCAAGACGAACGGTCTTGAGCCTATTCGAAAAACGAGAAGTTTTCATAAAATCCTTAGATAATTTTGTCCAGACGCAAGTTCAAGCCCATAGGATTGTAGGGCATTCTTCTTTATAGAAATCATGAAAGATATCAGATAATCCATTATTATTATAAATGTGATAGTACAGTCAGCATCAAAAGTTACTGATGATCAGACATGTCTCAAAACTCCTGATTGAAAATAATTTACTTTAGGAGTTTCTTCCCAATATTCCAAAAGTACGTGATGACTTAAAAGTGTCACAAAGTCTCTGATCGTACTATTTCCAGAAGTAAATGATAAAACATCTTTTCTGAGGTCATGAATGTCTAAAACTCCATATGTATCTTCATACTGATGATAAAATGCAGTTCGAATGAAATCGCGGCTTCAGAAGTAGGTAGCTGATGCTAAATTATTTCTTATATACGTGAATATCTTTACTTTTCAACATTTGGCGAAATAAAGTCGTGGTGTCACAATTAACTGATGCATTGGTATACATGTTATGAATCACCTTGTATTACCTACTATTTGCCCAACAATTTCAGAATAAAATAAAAGGCAGGTTGAGGGTAGATTGATACTTTTATCTGGTTACTATCAACATCAGCTACTTTTAGATATCTTAGCAAGCACGGATTTATGAAAATAATACTAGTCATGTATTTTTGAACTAAGAAATTATCATGAACTTATGGGGTTAGTGTCATCATCTCAATTTTGGTACATTTTACAGTCACCTTTTAAAGGTCACCTTGTCATGCTATCACTTTTTGATACAAACTTCAATCACTAGTTTTGACAATCTAAATTTGATCATCAACTTCTGATGCTGACTGTACCTACTCGTCAGTATTATCTCTGTCGGTTTATAACCGAATCTATGTAGTTTTACGAATAAAACTAAAAAACGATCATGCGTTTATTGGCTAAAGTGACTGTGTCAGGATCGCGGGTGTAACTCTCTGATTTAAATAAAGTTTTTTTAGAATAAATTTAATAAATTTAAGTATTTCTTATTTTTCTGAGATTACATAAAAATACTAACGATTAACAATGAAGCCTTATTGTTTTTATAGTATGCAAATATTGTTTCAAAGAGATCTTTCTAAGTGGGTAATATATTAAAAAAAGTTTTGAAGATAAATTCAGCTGGCTGGTTGGTGGTTAGGTAAGCTTCACTTAGCAAAATGTCTAGCTACGTATTCTAAATCCTGCGGAAAATGAATAATTAGCTGAAAACAACGAAAAGCCCTCACTACTGCCATCCAAATAAATAAAAACACAAAAACAAAAAATATTTTATTAAAACAAAAAATTATAATTAAAAACAAACTACAACTTAAATAACAAAAAACACACCTAAAAAATAAAATACAATACATGAACAAAAGAATAACCTACTAAGTTAAATGTTCGTAAATTGGCCGCTTCCGACGGCACGTTAAGAAATTGCAAACAAAACCCTTAAAAGTAAAAAGGGTACCATGATACTTAAGTGAATAAAAAAGCTTAAAATGAAATAAAACAACGATGCAAAAAAAAAAAAAACAAAATGTTATTTACATAGCTCTACTTGATTTTTAATAGTTAGTTTATTAATTATTAACCTTGGCCCAGATGATGGATTCCTGTATCTGTCACAAAAATTCTTATAATGTTCGGCAAAACCACAATTGTCCAGAGTACACTATAAGTCCTATCTGTGCATTCAGCAGTCCTTCACATCTATTAACTTAAGATTAATTCAACGCTTACAATAACTAAGAGTACATCGATCGTCCACTCGCTTAGTTATGAAAAATAAATATTAAATAAAAATATTCTCAGTAACGGCCGAAATTTTCAAATTTAATCTCTCAAATTTAACCGACGTAAATATACAAATTTGGTTAAAAACTTTTTATCACCTCCAACAGTATAGATCGAAAAAGTGAGGGTTGAAGGGGTTTAGCCTAAAAATATTTTCGATAGACGCGGTCGAATTTGTTTATCAACAATTTTGGAATTTTGTTTTTATTTAAATTTACAATCACAAGTGCACGAGGAACGTGTATTGCGCCGCGCGGCCCGGCCGGCCGGCGCGACTCCAGACGGACGACTGAGACGGATCCGCGGCCCGCCGCCGCACCCGCGCCTCCCCTCACCTTTCCCTCACCCCACCGCACCCCACCGCTCCTTATACCCCCGCCCGCGCCCGCCTAGCCCCCGCCCGCCCCCGGCCCGACTTCGTTACGAGCCACTTGTAATCGCCGCGCGATTTTTCCGCCTAAGATAAATTAGGCGGCCCGCCCGAGCTTTCTCGATCTTACGTTTGGGCGGCTTCTTACAACTTAGATGGTTTCGTGCACGCCTTGTGGTTTTTTTTTTCAGGGAATCCCTACGCGAGAACAAAGAGGCTCTTGCATCCTCTGGACACTTTGTATTGCTTGAGTTGATCGATAGTTCTCAATGTAGAGATAATTAGATTAGAGATTACATTCGTAGCTCTGAAATTGAAGCCGCGTAAGGCAAACTTTACTCATTTTTTCAACAAAAATATCATGATATAAAATATTGGCATTCAATGTTGTGGCGGGGCGAGCTGTTTTATTTTAAAATGGCATTTAATCGTCACTCTCGCTTTCGATGAGCAGAGGCAGAGGTTAATTGTAAATAAAATTCAATCATTCGCAAAAAACCCTGTAATCGGCATTCGACAATATCAATGGAGATAGTATTCAGGCTGTACATTATTTTACTTTTCGAACGATGCACGATGGTAGCTATTGGCTTTATTTTGAGGATTTATTTATATATATATATGACTTTTTGATGAAACCCAGACCCGTATAGAGTTGACTGCATAGTCTTGATATAAGGACGTATATCTATCATATTATATCTTTTCAATGAAGTTCTTAAAAAAATGTTATTAATATTAAGGTAACTGCGGACTAGATGCCTGTTACTTAGAACTGGGAACTATATTCATACGTTTTTCATTAAATGAAAAACGTGATAATTTCCTCTTTGGGAAGGTAAATGATTCATTTCGTAATACGTAATACTTTGTCTGTAGAAAATGATTCATTGTTACTTTTATAGACTAATCTAGAGCAATCTGAATAGTTTAAGGTAATTACCGCGATTTAGACACAAAAAATATTTAGCCGTAATTACCGCGAAATAGACACAATTTTTTTTTTATGTAAAGTAAAAATTTGTAACAGGTGTTAATGTCATTTTATATTTGAGAACAATGTATTCGGCCATGTTATGGCGTGCAATATTTTTGTTAAGGTACAAATTAAGTAAAATAGTAGGTTTTTTTAAATCATTAATTCATGATGAAGGTTGTAAAACAGTGTTCTTAGGATTTCACGTTTCTTTTTAATTAGCTCGTTATTAATTTATCAAAGAACCGAGATGAGACCAAACGTTTTGTGTCTAAGGTTAAAAAAAATACATATTATTTAATACATTTTTTTTGTCAAAATCGCGGTATGTACTGTATACTATTCAGGTTACTCAAAATAGGAGAATTCAGTAAGAATTGTAATTATGTAGGTATTATTATTGGAGAAAAACCAAAAAATTTACTATAAAATGCAAGCAAGGCAAAATAGCAAATACCAAGAGAAGGAAAATTTTTGTTTTTCCTAAATGATAACTGACATACTGTTTCAAAAATTATAATGAAAACCAATAGGTACCTACTTCAATCATGTTTTTCATCGTTTTTTGTCTGAAGTAAAAATACCATAGTAAATCATATTGAGCACCCGAAACCGGTATGAATCAATTTAAATAAATTCTTTTATCAGCCGGTCCAGCAGCTGAGGGGTCAATGAACCCGCAACGATTTTTAACGAGCCTCGATTTTTACTGACAATGAGCGGCGATTTAATAAATATTCTGTTTATTTTAAAATCAAGAGTGAAAGTGGCGGTAATGCTGCGGAATGAAATCTATTTTTCGGGCTTGTTTTTTGTGAGTCGCAACTGAAATTATCCTTTTCTGGGAAAAGAGAATTAATTTATAATCACGTTTTCAATTCTCTAGTTTCCGTATCCCTAATCAAACTACCACTAGAATTACCTTTAGACTTGGGAAAAACTCAATGAATTTTTTCATCGACTTAGAAAATTTTCTGTCCTGAAGTTCATCACAATTTTTTATATCGACATTAACCCAAAATGTTAGAATGTTTAAGGTAATTCGATCTGTAGAGGCTTTATTGATAATTTTTGGTCAGTTTCGTCTTTTTGTTATTACGCATACAAAGTTTTTCTTTTCAATTTTTTTTTTCAACACAAATTTCGGGGCTATTGGAATGTTCCGTCACTGAGTTTATTTATATTTTCACAAACAAAAAAAAACAGTCAAAACATAAAAAAGCTTCTACAGATAATTTCACAATTTTCCTACCTGTTTTCAGTTTGTGGTTCACGGTTTTTTTCAGTTTTTACGCACAATAAACAACATAGGTCCAAAAAGTTCGTCAAACTGAAACGTTGAAAAACACAAATCCAGTTCTCGAAATGCACTAAAAAACACTAAAATTAGTCAATTGATCACTAAAATTAACAATAAAAAAATAAGAACGCGGAGGAACTTATACCACTAGACTATGCGGCAAAACGAGCCGATTATTTACATTGGAGAAAAAAAATGAGGTCATTCGGAGGTTACGGGCAATGCAGCCGGTCGGCTGGCGGCCGCGTCGGGATGTGGCGGAGCGCCGGCCTCCGCGCCACGTGCGCCACGCGACAGAGACGCACTCACCCTCCCTCCTCACAAACGAAAGGGACGCCACTACACTTTTTTCAATTTACTATATTTGCTGATTTTTATTATTTTTTAGCATTTCGATATTTTATTTTTTAGTTGATGCGCCCGCAACTCACCTGTTGTGCTTGACCCGATCGGCACCGATCATGCAATCGACGGCTCCCGGTACCTTTTTTAACACTCTGTGATTATTTTTGCGTGTCTGTATTCGTGTTTGAGTGCCAATACAATTTTCTATTCGATTTTTGCTTAGCGCTGTAACTTCGTGGCTACAATAGAGTACAAAACTTTATTTTACCTTGCACTGAGTGCTACGCTTCTTATAACTTCCTTATAATAGAAAAGCTTAGCAGAATATCCAAGCATTAAAACTTAAATTATGGCAAACAAAGTAATAAAAATAAACAGTTTTACTTTATAATCAAATCCAATAAGAATCTAAGTGCTGCCACAAGAACGCAGCGTCGGGTAGCGGAACTAATCATCTAATCACATCCCAGCAGCGCCACGACACTTTCCCCGTCTGTAATGAGAACTATCTTCGCATCGCATGGTTCATATCTAACACGCGCTCTATTTTTTTATTTTTTTGTATTTTTTAGTCGCGAAAGTTGTGCGAAGTTCACTTCGAGTTTCAACGGCCATTTTGTGTGCTGTCTTCTTGTTTTCATTTGATTTTAGCGTTTGTTTTGATCACTTCCTCGGTATCCCAACATTTTGAATGCGTATAGAAAAGATACGTTTGTACAATTACATGAAGCTGCCGTTAGCTACACATTAGCAATTTTAGACTTTTATTATTGTTTTAGAGAAAATTACACGTGTTTCTATTCTTTGGCAATTTTCATTTGTCAGGAAAATTCATAATTCTTTATTTTCCTCCTAATTATAATAGATGGCGCTACTTGTCTCAAATGTCGTCGATGTCTTAATGATAATGGTGTATTTACGTTTTTTTTATCAAATATTAATTGAATGTTATATGATTCTGGTGGATTTTGTATTCTTAAAGTATTTAAATAGCACTGTAATAAATATATTTGAATATTTTACCTGTTTTAAAGTAAAGCATTATAGAGATGTCCAACACGAATTGGAAAAAAACGGAACCCATAAAGGATTACTTTATTGTCCGTCTATCTGTCAGAAACAGCTAAAGGTTGAATACCTTTGAAAATACCTACTATTAGGGTCCGTGAGCTTATAGTGCCGTATACGAATTTCCAAGTTTCTAGCTCAATGCATTAAAATATATAGGTAGCATTGAATGTCAAATTTTTGTATGGAAATGGCAATAAGATATTTTTTACAACCGACTTCATATTCCTGAATATTTACAAGATTAATACCAATCTCTTGTTTCTGTCATCAACCTCTTCGCGTTTTGCTTACCTACTGAGGATGACACTGGCCACAAACACTTTCGAACAAACAACCAAAGTAAGTATGACATTCATTCATCATAAATAAAAACTCATATGGTACTATCTGACTGACAGACAATAAAACGTGGTGGTTTTATTCTCTTTGACAATCAACGCAGAGCCTAACCAAAAGTCCTAAGAGTATGAAATTTGCTGGGTAGCTTCCTGTTGGTATGGGTGCACAGAAAGGAATTCCCGACACACACCCCCTAAGGTTAAAGTTTATGTAAAATAGCAGCAACCGAATGAAGTCGCGGGGATAACCAAGCCATACCCCAGTCGACAAAATAAATTCGGCAAGTCGTGATTTCAAGAGATGATGACGTTTTTTTAAGTTTTCTATTAATTTAATCCCTCAGGAATTAAATTAATATGGAACCACCCCGGGTTCATACTCTATACACCAGCGAAAAAATTATCAAAATCGGTTTAGTATTGGCGGAGATATCGAGTAACATACACACAAAAAAAAATACAGCTGACTTGAGAACCTCCTCCTTTTTGAAGTCGGTTAAAAATGAAAAACCTCTAGGGTAACTACTTCCCAATTCTGAAATTCCAAGCTAGGAGCTTTTGTGATATAAATAAAGCAAAAAGTCTAAAATTTGGGGAATTTTTATGTTTTGACCCTTAAAATTGGATGATTACGAGACAAAGTTATATTTGCGGCCAATATCTTACAATTAACTACGTGAGCGACCGCAAAATATATGTTTGTCACTCTCTACACTTTGAATTTTGTTTTTCTGACCCCGTGTAATGAATGGTACGGAACGCTCAGAACGCGAGTTCTCACATGGCCGTTTTTTATTTTATTTTTTACAAACATAAAAAAGCCAATTCGTTCAAGGAGAGATTTGGAGAGATCTTGGTTCGTTGTTTTATTAAGTATATTTAAAATTATATATGTATTTTATAGTATTGCATGTTTTGGTTTCTTTTATTTATTTATTTATTTTGTAAACTTTTTCTTTTATTTGTATATTTCCCTTTTTATTGTTGTGCACATGTACCCACTACTTTTATCAGCTCTCTCTAGCCTCAAAGGTTTGCTGGAAGAAAACTCTTTGTAGGGTTAAGCTCGCCTTTGTACATGCCTGTATTTTTATGTTTTATATCTGTATGTTTTCTGTGTACAATAAAGAATTAAAGAATTCGCTTAGCTCGCGTGAACTAATACTTTGAATGCCTACTATTAACTTGGTAAACAAGCGTACGGCTCACCTGTTGGTAAGCAGTTACCGTAGCCTATGAACGCTTGCAATACCAGAGGATCACGCACAATTTGCCGACCCCAAACCCCCCGTTAGAGCTCTGGCAACCTTACTCACGCAGGAACACAACTCTATTTGAAACAAATAATGTTATTTGGCTGCGATCTGTAAGGCAGAGGTACCTCTCCAGACGAGTTGCTCCAATTTAGACCAAGAAAATCTCTGTGTGCCCAATCTCCTCCAAAATATATTATTTTGTTGCAAGTTCATAAGCAGTAAATCGCATTGTCGACAACTCGAACAACCCGCGTTAAGACAGTACAGAGGCCCATAAACCTACCCCTGCAATTTAAACACGAAGTGTGTCGTAAAACTTGACAATTCTTTACTTAACCCACGAGATTGACTTACCGTCAAGAGGGAATTGCACATCAACTGCCATTCTTAACCTGAACCGTGATGGGGTTGTTTATGATGCAGGTCATAAAATAGTAGACAATTCTTCAGGGGCCAAAGAAACGTTTAACAAAATCTCACGGTAGAGATAATGTCACAGTCTTCAGTCAGTTTTCAGTCGACTTCCCGCAACTTCAAAAATGTCGTAGGTCATCGGATTGCCTTCAAACACAGCATCACCGAAGTTGAAGAGCAAAAGGTTAGCGTGGTATGGGCATGTCATGCGGAGGGACGAATGCCATGTGACTAGAAGAGTGTTAAATATGAACGTGGAAGGATATAAGGGGAGAGGTAGACCAAAGAAAAGATGGATAGATTGTGTGAAAGACGACATGAGTAAGAAAGGAGTGAATACTGATATGACGGCTGATAGAGGGGAGTGGAAGAGAAAAACATGTTGTCCCGACCCCACATGGGATAAGGGCAGGGATATGATGATGATGATGACAGCATCACCGGTTCGTGGTTTCCATTTGTGAACTTTTATTCCCTAACGGTTGTCAGTTGTGCGAGCTATTTTTGGCCTGCCCACTGTCAATTGCTAATACTATCACATCAATTGCAAATTTTGACTGGTCTCATAGCCCAGTTGGTAGTAACTCTGCCTTCTGCGCTAGAGGTCGCGGGTTCGATTCCCACTCTGGACAAACATTTGTGTGATAAACACAGATGTTTGTTATGTGTCTGGGTGTTAAATATTAATCTATTATGTATACCAGTTTCTGGTACCCATAGTACAGGCTATGCCTAGTTTGGGATCAGTTGACCGTGTGAATATGTCCGGAATATTTATTTATTTATTTAATACTGAGCGCTAAGTTGCTGATCTTACTCTGCTACGGATTTCTTCATTTCGGTTTTTATCGCGTAGTAAAAACTAACAAAAAATCCATTGGTGCACGACTGGGTTCGAACCCACCACATTCGAATCGAAAAGCGAGGTACTACTAGGCCAACGCGGCTTACAACAGCTCGATCAAGAAAAAAACATAAATCCCTCTTTAAAACCAAATTGTCACCTCTGGACCCATATCCTCACCTCGTAATGGCACGTAACGTAAGAAGCTAACTTCTTTTTTATTGGCACACCTTTAACGTTTTCGCATTTCGAATAACTTTGGATTTCGAACGTTTTTATTATTGCCTCACTTCGATACATCCAATATAAACTTTATGATACCACACACAAGGTTATTTTTCTATCGCCGTTTGAATGAAATGGACCGGCAACAATAAATAAAAACTTTCTATACCATTGGACAATACGGCGCAAATACCACGAATTTTGACAACCAAATAAATGCCTTACTATTAACAAATAAAGTATATTTTTGAATACACGATATGAATGTCTTATGTTAAAGCTGATAAATGAAGATTTAGAAGTCTCACATTTTGTTTCAGAATATTGTCATCCTTTTTTTGATGGTGACGAGTTGTGTGACGAAACATTGTGCCTTATAATGTTTGGGGATAAACCTAAAGTCCGTTTATGACTTTTCTATGAGACCTTTTTTGCATTAAAACGAATCGAAGTTTTTATTCCCATGCCTTTATTTTAAAAAGCTTGCTATAAAAAGGTGCGTTATAAGTCGTTAACGGGGGTAAAAGAGATCACGCAATATTTTTTATGATCCCTAAACTTTTAAGATTCTAATTCCAAAAAGTTATGAGAGCTTTGTCTTCGACAAAAAAGGGCAGGGTTAAATAAGTAGCTAAGTCAATGTAAGTATTGCAAATAACTTTACACAGAAATGTTTTGTGGTTTTTTTGGTTCAAGGCCGCTAAATTAAGATTGTACGTCTTCAATATGATTCATAACATGTATACCATCCCGAAAAGGGGGTCTTTTCAACAAAAAGAAATAATATTAGCGAAAAAAACGTCAATATTTTAATATATTTTTTTTCACAAACATTCTCAAATTAGCTGTTTTTGGTATTTTTATTTGATTTGACCCCAAAACAGCTGATTTTCGCATAGAGTTTTATCAATGAGAATTAACGAATTTCCAAAAGTCGTAGAACAAACTTTATTGCCAATTGGGTGTAGAATAAGCCCCTTTCGGGAGTCCATACACATTATGAATCACCTTGTAACTAGGTAATGAACTTTATCTATTCCAAGTTTCATCGAAAATGGATCAGCCTTTACGACGTAATTGAACCACAAACATCCAAAAATCCTCACAAACTTTCCCATTTATGGTATAAGCAGGATAGTAGGATCAAATCTGGCAAGTCTACTAAATCTGTCTCCGTAAAGACGAATAGTAAATCACTAAGTAATTTACATTAGCAATCATTGTCCGGAGCCGGTCAGCTGGTTAATTTATAGTCAACTTTCAATTTGGCGAACACATTCCCGGCTCGTAAATCTCGGCGACAATTAAACTGCTTCTTGCGGCCTGCGGTTGGTCACCCCTGGCGCTGCGATGTCGGAATTTGAAATTCGAATGTGTAGATAATATAATTGATTCTGTTTTCTTTTAATTTATGAAAATGGGTGGGTACCTAAAGAGTCTATGATCGAAGCATGAAGAATTTTGATAAAAGTAAATACTTAAGTATTATTCAATTTTATAGAAGCATTAGGTACATATTTCATCAAGTGTAGCGTGTGCTGCCCTTGGATCATTTGTTGAAGCTCACATTTGTCTTCTTTTTTTTTACATTTTTATAAGCTCTTATTTATTAGGGATTATAATTAGATAACTTTTCTTTTGAGCCTCACCTAGTTCGATCGGCACCACGCTGAAGCTTTAAATTCCATTTTGTGAAAAAGGATCATCGAAAAAAATGATAGGCACCAAGCCGTGTTTGTTGCCTGATTCTTCTAGGCTTGGTCGCGAGGAACAGGCATAGCTTCACCTAGTTTCTAAGACGTTTCAAAGTGATCCTAGTGATTTTATTGAAATAAATGCCTTTTGACTTTGACTTTGACTTATTTGATGTTATAAATGTGAAAGTAACTATGCTCTCTTTCTCTTCTGTCTCTCTGCCTTCCCCAAAGAGCGCTTTGACGAATGGTCTTGAGACGCACGCGTTGCCGCGATCCCCGGCAACCTTACCTTAGGAACACAACATTATTTGAAACAAATTTGGCTGCGATCTTCTGTAAAGCGGAGGTACCAGGCGGGCTTCTCCAATTTAGAGCGATATACTCGCATCATAGCTGCATAGCATTCTCTGATGGAAAAGCAGCTTTATTGCCGTGGACAAATGAAACACAGCCGTCGGTAAACAAAAGCGTCCTTGACACAAGCTTTATCACAAGGTCACCGGTGCAATGACCCGGCGGAATCAATAACTCATTACTTTTTTATATCGTTTTAAACGTTTAAAAATAACGTGTTTTTTGCGTACCGCGTCCGCCCCAATTACGTAGCGAGTGAAAGCGGGTGTCGCGGCCAATTATGACGTCACGCGGGGTGTGATTCCGTATAATTCCTGTTAAGTAATTTTTATGAATCGAACTGTTGATCCATTATTGAAGATCATTGATGAGCAAGCTTTTATAACCATCAAAGTTCAACGCTAATAGAGGACAAGATATAAGCCAAAACATAAATAAAAAATATGTATCGGAATCAATACAGTAATCTAAATATCATATCTCTCTAACGCCCGAATACTGAAACGCCACTTTGAGATGGTCTCAATTATTTGAGATGGTCTCAATTATTTGAGACGCCGCGCCGCCCGCGCTGTTATGGTTCAGAATCGTATACTCAAACACCAATAATATCACCACTTAAATTTTAAGCGTGCCAGATTTAAGTCCCACTCAAATGACCACTTAACATCAAAACGGAATACAGAAACGCTGATTAGCGTGACAGCTATAAAGACAATTGAGAGCACGCTCACTTAAATCTATCGGTCCCTCAGAAATAATTTAAGGCCTCCGTCATTGTAGACCGACTTTTATACCCAGGATATATTTCTCGATGTGCCTTCCGAAGCACAGAAGCACTCAGTTGCTAATGTCAGTGACGGTCCACCATCCAAATTGTGGCCGCGCTGAACGTTCCATGTTACAAAACGTCTTCAAGCTACGCTACGAGTGCCACAACGAGAATGAACGAGAATATGTGTTAATAAAATTAGTTTTATGGCTGAGTTTGAACTTTTTCAAGGCAGCTGTTTTTGGTCTTTTATAATTTTTATCGCTATTTATTAAACGTAGGTACTCAATAAGTTTGACATCAGATGAGCTACTTCCTAAAACAGCTGAGCAATTGAGTTTGAACTGAATTGATATGGCCCTAAACTGCTGAGTTTTTCTTTGAAAAAACGTTGAACAAATATGTTGAATTTCAAAAATTCTTAGAAAAAACCTTATTGCTAAATTGGGTGTAGAATAAAACCCTTATATAATAAAACATTTGAGAATTAAGTTTTTTTTCGCTAATATTATTTCCTATTATTGAAAGAATAAGCCCTTCTCGGAGTTGTACCTATACTATAATAATAGGTATTATAGTTACGGAACACGTTGTATTAATATTTCTGAGTTCCATCTGTATAAACAGCTGACCAGTAACTGATAAAAAACAAACAATTATTAGATGCTTACCAATTATGGGATACGAATCCTCGAAGAATAAGGAATCCTCTTCAAAGTAATAACATGAGTATTATGCACTAATTAAAAAAGGGTAGCACCTATATTCAGACTTATATTTTTTTAAATCACTTCTATTTTATTGCACTTAAACACTGGCACAGCACAAACACCTGAAATCTTATTTTATAAAAAAAAAACACATTCTAATTTGGAATTGGCGGGAGCAGCTTTGTCACTTATTTTCACTTGCAAATGGAATGATTGTTTTTTTTATTTATTTAATTCGTTGTAAGCTTTGTAACGTGACAATTGCTTGTTGTGTTAGTTTGTTCAGGAAGTGCAGAGCAAAAAGCCCGCCGCTCGTGCCGCGGTCTGCAAGGAACTCATATCGTCTTCGAAGGGCAAAAAGACGTTACAAACGACCCTCGGTCGTGCATTTGTTGATTTTGTGATAACAATAGAGTGGTGCTGTTTATTTCGTTCCTAAATTTTTTGGAACAGCTGTTCGTTAATTCAAGTAATATTGACCTCCGTGGCGTAGTGAGTGTTTAAGAAGAAGAGGGTTCGATTTTCGCTGCGAAAAAAATGATTGTAGGTTCTGCAAATATTTGTTTCGGGTCTGGGTGCTGTGGTATCATGGTACTCTTAGTTTCTGATAACGACTATACAGGGCATCCTGGTGTGGAGTCAGAACTATGTAGGTAACTGTTGTTGATATTTATGTATTTATTAGTAGCTTTACTTCTAAAAATCTATTAACGATAATTAAACTTTTTTACAAAAAATATTAACAATGATTAAAGTATTGCACATGTCAATTTGCCATCTCTTACTATTACATGATGAGAAACAGTGACAGGGATAATTTTAAACAATAACTAGCGTTTATAATTAAAGGGCTAATGTTATCAGGTAGGTGGGATTTGTATTAATATATGTATATTGTGATTTAAATTACAAAACTTATTTCAAATATGCCTTATAACCTTAACTTAAGCCGCGTTCAAACGGCGTGAGATATGTCAGCTGAAATGAATTTCAAAATGATCCTTAATTAGTTATATTAAACATAAATAATAATATAATTTGTTATCAAATTTCTTGTACGTTTAATAATTAGTTACAAAGGTGATGAAAAACGGCTGATTTGCGAAGCGGAAAAAAAACTGTTCTGCAAAAAATATTATATTTTCGTTTATAGGTAAATAAATACCGACCTTACTAAATGTAATGTACTCGGATTAATTTACAAAAATATGATAATTTGTTAAAATATTAGACTACGGTAAATATAAATATAAGTGGGACTAAGGATTAATAACCTTGAATAAGGATCCTTGATTAACATTTTTTTCATATATAAAAAATTATATATTGTTGAAAGTAACCTATATTGTAATGTTAATTAGCGAATAATAAAGGCTTTTTTAATTTTTTTTATTTGTATTACCTATAAATATTAACTACAGTGTAAATCCCTAAATAACATACTTTATACATAATAAAATATAGACTACTCCACGGATCCCCAACTAGTCAAGGTTCAGAGCCTAATGTTGTGGCTCTGCTGTAGTAAAATAGTTCTTATGCACTCGTTATAAGCTCCACTAGATAGCTGGCCAGGTAAGAAAAGGTTTATTTTGAGGGGAGCTTTCTTCACGATTATTCTTGTTGTTCGTAAATATAAAAGACGACAAAGTACAGGGACGCATTTGGGAGTACTTTTTGTAGTTATTCGTTTTCTTTTTCAGTAACTGAATAGTTGTTTTCGGTAAATAAGATTTCTCACTATGTTGTCTCTTCGTTATAGATTCCAAACTCATTAGATTATGTATAGCGGTAGGCTAAACATTATATAATTAATTTGGAATCTGAATATCAGTACTAGAATATCAAGGTGCTAAAAACGATGTACCTACTTACTTGTATTGTCTCTGTGGAATTGTAATCCTTAGATTCTATTGTACCTACTTATATTTAACCTATTTGTATGTAATCGTATTTTTCTTTTTCTGTACCTGTGTATAATATAAATGTAGATATTCCTATTTATATAATTATCTTGTTTTATCTTTACCTCAACCTGCTCGCCGAGCTTAATGCAGAATGATTTTCTGTGTTTTTATTTTTACTGTATATTTTTATGTTAGTCTTAGGAAATTCATATACGAGTTGTAAGAAAATTGTTACAGGATAAATGAAATGAAATGATCATAAAGAATCAGTGACCAGGATTTTATAAGAATACTCACTGGTTTCCTCACAAAATTTTCCTTCACCGTTTTAAGCACGTGTCAATTTGCACTTCAACTTTTCGAACAGAAAACGTCACTATACTAATACTAGTTCTTCTATATTCGTTCGTTATATTAGTTGTACTTATTGGTGCACGACCGTGTTCGAACCCACGACCTTCGGATCGGAAGTCGTGGTACTTTTTATCCAACTAGGCCAACACGGCTTATACACGGCGATGCTTCATCTTAAGTCCTTAATCCGTCTCTGTCGTAGGAAGTATTGCACGGTGGCTTATTTTAACGGTCATATCGTCGCGCGCCCTGAAAGGGATGCCAAACTGCGGCCCGCTTGCTTGCTTGTCGTGTCAAGAAAGAATCCTTGGTCATCTTGTCAGTGACCAGGTTGAGGTATGGTGGCCCTGAAAAAGGCCTATGACCGTCGCCTCTTAGAGGCTCTTTTCGTGCACAAAAGCCAGGTGATTTTATCACATCTATACTAGTGGTTCGCCCCGAACTGAGATCTCGCGATGTCCAATAAAACTTGGTGCTTCGATGATCGTTGAGGCACAATTTAGATAAGTACATCGCGAGCAAAGTCATGGGTGGAAGCTGGTTCTAAATATTTTCTAAACTAACAAATTTAATTAACTGTTATTCGAATCTTAATTTGTACAAACAATGCATTTTAATGTTTATTTTAAGAAACTATGTTTTCAAAAGTACCTTTTCCTATCGATTATCATCATCATCATCAGGCTGTAGAAGTCTCTTGGAGTAGGCTTTCTCCAAAGAGTGCCATGACGAACGGCCTTTTGCATCCATCGACTTCCCGCAACATTCATAATATCGTCGGTCCATCTGGTGGGGAGCCTTCAAACATTGCGATATCCGGTTCGTGGGCGCCATTCAAGAACCATCCTTCCTCAACAATTGTTGATTATGCGAGCTATATGGCCTGCCCACTGCCACTTAACGTGCTAATTCTTAGAGCTATGTCGGTGACCTTAGTTCTTATATCCTAGCAAAGACCACCATACAATCTAGTCATTGACCTAGCACAGAATGACCAAGAAAGAATCAGTGACACGACAAGCAAGCAAGCCACTAATCCTATATTTTTTATGACATACCTGTAACATTCACTAGATACGCAAATAAAAAAGTAAACAAAACAACGACTGCTACATAATTAACTTAATTAAAGATTTAAATATGGCAAGTAGTAGATTTTTTTATTTGTTCGTTTGTGCGATTTTGCAAGGTTTATAATTATAAGTATTAGTATAGTATAATTATAGGTATTAGTATATCGTAGTACTAACATAATACTGAGCAAACAAAAATTCAACTGGTTGATACAAGTGTTAAAATTGCTCACGTAGCGTAGTAACATCACAATACTAAATTAACAAAAACAAACATAGGTGCCTTGTTTCTTTATGACGTCCATATTATTCGATATGGAGTTTCTAATGTTATCACTGAAACATTTTATTTAATCATCATCATCATCACCATCACCTTTTAGAAGTCCGCTGCTAGTCATAGGTCTCCTCAAAAACTTCCACGGCGAACGGCCTCGAGCCTTTTCCATCCACTGACTTCCTGCAACCTTCACAATGTCGTCCGTCTATCGGTTGGGGTGCCTTCCACCACTGCGTCCCCCAGTTCCGCCACTATCAAACTAACTAATTAAATAACTAAATTACTTACTTAAAATTTAATTATGAAACCCAACAGCGGGCCACGAGTTGATAACTTCTGGTCTTTACCATTTGACCGAACGTTATGGCGGCTTCTTATTTAAAATTGGGCGGTCAAGTGAAACTTTGTTTTAACGGAAATCTTATTGCTTTCCTTGCTTGCTTTCTTGCATGTTGTGTCACTGATTATTTCTTGGTCATCCTGTATCAGGTCAGTGACCAGGTTGAGTTATAGTTGCCCTATGACCGTGGTGAAAGAATCAGTGTAGGGAAAGGATTAAATTGCGCCTCCTAAAGGCTCTTTTAGTGCACATGTTATGTCTTTAAATTTTTGGTTCTAGGTTTGATTTTTTTCTTTCTTTCTTTTAATTGCTGGAAAGGGGGCTTACCCCTTTTATAAGTTACGGAACATGATATAGAAACGTTCACACGACACTTTATCTCTCACTTATCTTCTCTGAATTTATTTACCTAAAACTAGCCTGTAACTACCTAATACGTAATACATTATACGTTTTTTTTGTTGGTTCGTTTGTCCTTCTTCCATGCAGCAAGGAGCAACGGATCGACGCGATTGAACATCACAGTTGTACCACGGTTCGGGAGCGAATTTTTTGCAAGGTTATTGTTAAAGAGCCCAATAGGTCATTTTGCTACTTTTTAGCCGGGTAGATACTGAGCGAGCGCAACCGCGTGCGCATGCTATAGTTGAAAAAAATCGAAATACAAAATAGTCGATGAATTGATGACCTATTTTTTAAAGTCGGTTAAGAAACGGAACTAGATTTAAAATAAAGTCCACCTGGTCCGGTCAACGCATGCATATCTCCGCTTCACAAAACAACGCGTGCTCGCCACACGAACGGATGTCTCCAATTTCCATAAATGTGCTAACCCTATGGTTTGTACAAAACATTCAAAACTCCACCTTACTTCCTTGGGATAGAGAACTGCTCCTGCTCGTTAATTATTGTAAGGCACGCGCCCGTCACAGTCTTTGACTTAAGAAATAAACAGGATATGTATTAACTCAAGGGTGACAACCCTATTCTTGAGAAGTTTGAAGAAATAAGCTCTTACGACTTGTCGTCGAGACGATCCATTGCGATTGACAATGGTTACCTACATTGACGGACCTACAATCGATTGTTCAATGTTGGGTTCTCACCAACAGCCGTTTCTGCTAAGTTAATAGGTATAATTTTGTGTTAATAATAATTAACTTATTTTAACGAATTCAGTTAGTAATCCTGTAATGTTATAGTAGTAGAGTAGTAAATAAAGAAAGTTTTAGTTTGAATAACAATTTTATCTAGGTATGTGTTTAATAAAGGGGCATAAAGGCCCATCAGTCAATTTTTATATTAATTGCCGTCAATCAAGTATATCAATAGACAATTCATTCCGTAAACGATCAGTTGGTCGCGTCAATTAACTTTACGTAACCATTATTGCATAAATATAATTATATCAATAGTGATAAGCACTAAAGGAGCCGTGGCCGTGGTGGCCCCGGCTAAAGAATAGGCCCCTCCATATCTCTATCCGCGGATGTCGTAAGAGGCGACTAAGGGAAAAAAGCTAGGGGATGGGCAGCAGCGTCCCTCATTTTAAAAACGATAGCTCTAACTGCGCTCGCCAACCCGCATGCCCAGCGTGGTGAGTATGGGCAAAACCCCCCCCGCATGATAAGGAATTTGCTCTGTCTGTGGGGGAGGCCATGTTCAGCAGTGAACGTCGTATGGCTGAAATGATGACTAAAGGAGCCTCTAATGGGCGCACTTTAATCCTTTCACTACACTGATTCTTTCACCGAAGATCATAAGCCCTTTCAAGCCACCATACGCTCAACCTGTCGCTGACCTAATACAGGATGATGAAGAATGAATCAGTGAGACGACAAACAAACAAGCAAGCATCAATCCCGTAACATTATTGATAGTCAAAGGGGCACTTTTTCGTGCGACAGCTGTTGTAGGCTTGTGACGTTATAAAATAATGCGCGGCCGCGTCTTAACATTTTTATAAGCCGTCTACGGTGTTAGCGGTAATTCAAAATTTCAAATTCCTTATATTCTACACATGCTTATTTTGACATATTCAAATTTTTCTGCATTAATACGTTTTACATAAGTTTAACACTAGCATCATACATTTTAATTTTTGATACAACTTGAACGAATTGGCGTTGTATGTTTGTATATTTGTAATTTTATTTGATATAGCATATTTTTCGAACCGTAAATCCGATATCCATAGAATTTAGTAGGTCCGGCATGTCCTAGAACCTAAAAAATTCGAAGACATGTGACATGTGCACGAAAGGAGCCTCTAAGAGGCGCACTTTAATCATTTCACTACACTGATTCTTTCATCGACGGTCATAGGCCCTTTTCAGGGCCACCATACCTCAACCTGGTCACTGATCAAAGACAGGATGACCAAGAAAAAACCAGTGACACGACAAGAAGAAGAAGTAGGTCAAAAGTTTGTATGATTAAAATTCAAGGGCATATCTTAGATATTATAGCTCATATAGCTCGCAGAACTGACTGCGTTAGGGATTTAAGATTCTCGAATGGCGATCACGAACCGGACGACGCAGTGTTGGAAGGCACCGATGGACCGACGACATTCAAGGCTCAAGCATGCATGGAACTCTTTGGGGGAGGCCCACGTCCAGCAGCAGTGATGATGATGGTAACGGTTACTCGATGACGTGGAACATGGCAAACTGACACTTGCCACGAACTATCTTGTTCCAAGTTAAGCAGAAGTTTCAAGTGGCCGTCCCAATTAGTGAGGGGAGATGTCTCGTTAAGAACTGTTTACGACTTGAATAGAATAGAATAGAATGATCGTTTATATTAGCAAGAGATTACATGGCCGATTAGGTGGTGAGCACAAAAGTATACACATTTAGACATACAATATAACTTAAAATATATTACATTATTATATTAGGTACATTTTAGGAGGAGGTAGGGCACAGCGAGATTTTCTCGTTCTGAATTGGAGCAGCCTGTCTGGGGAGGTACCTCCGCCTTATAGAAGATCGCAGCCAAATAACATTATTTGTTTCAAATAGTGTTGTGTTCCTGCTGTTAGTAAGGTTGCCAGAGCTCTTTAGGGGGGAAGGGGGTTCGGGGTCGGCAACGCGCGCGTGATGCCTCTGGTATTGCAAGCGCTCATAGGCTACGGTAACCGCTTACCATCACGTGGGCCGTAAGCTTGTTTGCCACCTCTGTTGTATAAAAAAAAAAAAACATAGTTTAGGTATACCTAGGTACATAACATTATTATATTAAAAAGTTTAGGTATATCGACTCATGTGTCCGAATGCTAAAAAAGGTGTTCAGCTCAGCATTCATGTTGGGTAGTGATTTTCAGCTGAAACCAAGGAGGTAAAAGTAGATTATCAGTGACCGTAAAAACAACAAACAACAACTACGTAACATAACACGTGTTATATATGAACATAGGTATAACAGAATGAAGTGCCTAGGTAGGTTGCAAAATCACACAACAAGCAAATACTGACCTACTTATGGGTAAAGTTTACGTTCATTATTAGGTATATTATAATAAGACACTATGGTGAGAATAGTTAAACAAATTAAGTTAATTAGCAGATAATATACCTACTATGAGGCATCTTGTTTAAAGAAATTACTAGATTACTAGACTTGGGACTTGCCTTTGAATTACGCAATTCAATTCAATGCTCATCTAGCTCAAAACTATTGATGTATAATTTTAATTATCTATTTGATTGTATTATTTCATTGTATTATTTGACTGGCCTCATAGCTCAGGATCGTGTGTGATATATCCGGAATATTTATTTATTTATTATGTTTTGTGTGCCTTCATAAATTAAATAAAATGCAGTATTTTTCTCAATAGGCACAAAATATATTGCAGTTAACAATGTAAATTCATGGGCATGGTCAATATATTAATTTCCTTAAAAAGTCCCTGACGCTATCTCTTGGTCCAATACCTCTGATTGCTCATTTTTTCAAGATGAAAATACTATCATTGCCCCACAGAAGGATTCCATAGAACTTAGGATTCCATAGGAATTTAATCGTACCTAATGTCAAATGTGCACAAAAGGAGCCTGTGCACGAAAGGAGCCTCTAAGGCTGATTCTTTCACCGACGGTCATATGCCCTTTTCAGGCCTACCATAATACAGGAAAACGAGGTTAAACGATACGAGGTTGGGGTAAACGAGTTCTTGAGTGGAGACCACGTCTAGGCAAACGTAGTGTGGGGCACCCCCGGCTAGGTGGAGCGATGACCTACGAAAGGCGGCGGGCAGTAAGTGAGGCAAATACCAGCTTGAGGCCCTCGAAACCATAGAAAGACGAGCCAAAAGACTCATAGGTAATGCTGATTTAGTTGAGTCTAAGCTCCTGAGCCTCGATCATCGTCGCCGAGTAGCCAGCCTATCGGTCTTTTATAGGATACATTTCGGAGAGTGTGCGATTGAACTCTTTGATTTGGTCCCCCCATCCCCATTCCATCATCGGACAACCAGACGCACGGACACGCGACATCCGTTCATGGTTGATATACCACCTTGCCGCACCAAGCGCTTTGCGTGTACCTTTATAATGCGGACAGCCAAAGAGTGGAACTCGTTGCCGGCGTCTGTGTTTCCGAATACCTATAATTTGGGTGTCTTCAAGACCAGAGTGAATAGGTTTCTTCTAGGCAAACGTGCTACACCGTAGACCACATCATTACTTAACATCAGGTGAGATTGTGGTCAAACGTTAGCCTATTTCGTATTAAAAAAAAAAATAAAAAAAAAATGGATGACATGGGCCGAACACCGGGCTCAGTGGCGTGTATTGGGGGAGGCCTATGTCCAGCAGTGGACTAATGTGGGCTGATGATGATGATAATACAGTATATTGAAAAAAGAATCAGTGAGACGGCAAGCAAGCAAGCGTCGTATGCACCTAATCAAGTGAACTAAAAATTAATTAGATAGGTAATTTAGTTTTTTTTTTTTAAAACCAACATCAAGTTCGAGAAAGGGGGACTTAACTGTTTTGTTCTTAAAGCACTTTCTTAAATTCGTTTCAATTTTGATATGAAGGGTTACTTAGTTTATTTATTACCCACGATTGTCTTTATATCCATTTTAGGATATTTTTTGTTTGTTTGTATGTTACTCGATTTCTCCGCCAATACTAAACCAATTTTGATAATTCTTTCGCTGGTGTATAGAGTATGATCCCGGGGTGGTCCCATATTAATTTAATTCCTGAGGGATTGCTACTTGTCCCATAAAACTTAAAAAAAACGTCATTTTCTCTTAAAATCACGACTTGCCGTTTTTTTTTGTCGACTGTGGTATGGTATGGTTATCCCCGCGACTTCGTTCGGTTGAGCCGACTTGAGAACCTCCTCCTTTTGGAAGTCGGTTAAAAATGTGATCAATATGGATAATGCATTTTTCCGAGATAAAAAGTAATCAATAATTTTCTGACCCCTTCTTCTTCTTGTCGTGTCCCTGATTATTTCTTGGTCATTGAGATATGGTGGCCCTGAAAAGGAGCTATGAGCGTCCATGAAAGAATCAGTGTAGTGAAAGGATTAAAGATTCAAACCCCTAAACTACCACTATGCAAAAAACCATGTTGACCTCTTGCTCTATGAAGTCTAAAACAAATCTATCCCACGGGAACCATACATTCCTACGGGATAAGAAGTAGCTTATGTGCTAATAAAATATATCTCTGTGCCAAATTTCATCCAGATCCGTTGTGCCATTCTGGTGTGAACAATAACAAGCATCCATACATCCATCCATCCAAACTCTTTTCATTCATACATTCTTATTAGATAGATAGAAAACTCTATATTCTACTACACAACACAGTAAACAAAAATTTCTTAAAAATAAATTAAAATTAGAAATAATTGCGGTGGTACAATGGGCGGTCTTATCACTATGATACAAAAATGAGCATTTGTTTTCTTATTTACAATATTTTATTGGTATGCATATGTATTTATTATGGTATCTATATATTTATGTATTGAACTTATTTATTTTTAAACTAGTATGTATTAAAAATCCTATTTCTCTCAAAGTTTTAGTAAATAATTAGCATCATAACTCCTTTTATTTTCGTTTTTATGATCTCAATTGTTCCCTCTCCTGTGCACTACCTTCACATCTTCTGTCCACAAACACAAAGGTTATCTGGAAGATAATGCTTTTTAACATTAAGTTCGCCTTTGTACTATTTTTATGTGCAATAAAGAATTTTCTATCTATCTATCTATCTATAAGCGATTTCTTCCAGACAACCTTTGGATGGACTGGAAAAATTATTAGTCAGGTTTCCGGCGGAAGATTAGCGTTGTGCTTTGGTGCGACCAAAACGCAACATCATGCTGAGTCGGATACCATTTAATCTTTAGATGGCTCAACTGTATAGAATAGAATAGAATGATTTTTATATTTGAATGAGGTACAAGGTAGGTACCTACCTAACCTGCCTGTATCTTGTATATGTTGTATTGTATTGTTACTTGTATCTATTAGTCTAAATTTTACTGTTAACCTGCCTACCTACTAAGTACCTACGCTTTATTTTATTTTTTTTGTGATTGTTACCTACTGTTGTTTCTTCCTTCCGTTTGCTTTTATCTCTGTCTGTGCTGTATTTGTAGTAGTAAGGTTTGTGGCGACACTGGCTCAGTCGGTTCGGTTGTTTCAGTCGTCGGTCGAGAAACCAAACCTAAAAAAAAAAAAAAAAAAAAAAAAAGTTTGGTGTCTTTTTGGGGGTTCTCGACTACGCCCGATCGATCTGTGCTATCAGTTTTTTGATATCTCTTATGGATCGCGAGATAGATTTTCGCAGATTCACGCATTGTGATTATTACTAATCACCCATTAATGATGTATTGTTTCTTAATCACTATTGCTCAGGTCCCAGGTTCGGGGCACCCATTGTTCTTAATGACCCTATCTAATTACTACCTACTATGGTGATTAGGTGGCATGCGATTCCATAAACATGATATTATTTCATCAAATACTTTTTATTACACTAAACTAAAAAACATGATTTAAACAATTTGTCCAAAAATATATCGTTTTTCAGGTTGTTACTACCGAATAAACTGATGTAGTCCATCATTGTATGACCATGATACTTGAAATATAAATATGTTAAACAATATTCACCACACACTGTAGTGAACTCATGTTGTAACTTATACCTATTAAAATCCCATTGTCTAGTGGTTCTGTTCAAGAAATATCTGTGGTAACCTGTAGGTGGTCGTCCATATGAATCAAAATATTGACCAACACAATTTCTATCTATGTGTATGGCTATCCAATGTGAGCCTGGCTCACTATCTGGATCCAAGTTGCTTATGATATATGTTGGAGTTTTAACATGCAGCGGTAGTCGGTTTGCAGCAAACACATTCTCTTTTATAGTTGGGTGAATGCAGTGTAAATATTTCTGACTATCAATTGTATTCATAATTAGAGTGATATTTTCATATAGGTATGTTGTAACACGATCAATTTTCAAATCAATAATGTGAAATTAAATAATCTGTACTACTTTAAAAGGGTGTTATTGAAAGAAGTTGGAAATAAAAAATAAAAGTACATGTTGATGTTTTATTTATTATTACTTAAACACTAGATACAATCTTATTAAGTCTTAACTACTATAGTCTACGGTTACATTACGGTTTTTATCTATTTCAATTACATTATCAAACTCAGCATAAACAATACAATTTATAGTTTGAGTCAGAGTCGATTCAAAACGCACTTCTAATCTAACACTACCATGTTTTATAAGATTCCAATGTGTGTTGGAATTTGAACTAAGATCAGCTGTTAGATCAAACGCTAACAAACAGTATCCTTTTGCATATTGCTCCCTAGATATTCCATTACCTTCATTAAGAAAATGTATACCTGTTCCTGAAAATAGTGTGTGATATGCTGTAGTGAAAATATTACTCTCGAACGATGGTTGCAAAGCTTTGGAGGGAATTTGCTGACCGTCAATATACAAACAAAATGTATTTATACCATAGTTTTCAAAATTAAATGGATTTTTTGTTAGATTTCCATTAAACGCTGCATTATTTACAAACCCTACTATACACCTTTTAGGAACTTGACCTAGGAAAATATTATCAAGAGTTTTTCCCTGAATTCCTGAAGGTATGGTTAAAACTTTGACTTCAGCACGAATGATAGGATATTTAGCTGTAGTAGAGGCTAATACTTTTTGATGTGCAAGTAACACAGTTGGATTGATTCGTGCTCTACGAACAATAAGAGTTGCGTCTGTAATAACCACCTTAAATTTCAATTCAGCTGAGGAAGCCATTAGATTAAATGCCTCTCTTGAACGAACTAATTTAACACTCATTTCAACACCGTTAATCAAAAACTTTTCTTGGTTAAATATATCACCATGAAGATGTCCAATCATTTCTATTTCTTTACTCTCACTTGCAAGTTCCTGTCTTTTAGCAAATCCTGAGTTTTTTTCATCAGTTGAATCCATTTTTCCTGCTGTATCTTCATACCAAAGACCACAAGTCAGATGAGAACTTTTAGCTGCAGGTGCATAGTTTAACAATGTTTCCATATAAGCTCGATATGCATATGTATTGTTTGGAGGTGATACAAGCTTTTGATTCAAATAAACATCAAGCTGACTGAAGAGCGAATGAAGCCAGTTGTTGATTGGAGCTATAACAGCGGTTGAATTTGTTGGTGTTGAGTCCTGGTTTCGTATTTTAGCTTTAATATGAATCAATGTATGCGATAAATCTATGTAGTCATCACCTGTTCCAGGTACTTGAAATTCTATAGGACCATCATCAGCAAGAGATGAAATGGGTTTGTAGTGTATCCACAATCCATTTTCAATACTAGTTTGAGTGGATGGTAAAGCAAACAAATCTAATTCTGATTTTATGCACTCACAAGAATGACTATGTAAAAATGACATTTTAAAAATGTTTTATGAAAATATATCTTTTATATTATTAAGTGTGGTTTTAGATTTTTTAATAGCTTTCACTCTGGCGGTTAGTTGTGGAATGAATGGTGATCGACGTTTTCTTTTTAATATATATCCGGTGCCAGACATATTTAACTTATCTATTTTATCATCTGCTTTTCTTTTTAAGTTTGAACTAGCTTCTTTTAGTCGGGTTTTAATTGAATCCTCCATGGGGCGAGCGTTAACCATATCTGATAGAAGGCCAACACCAGTGTTTAGAGCCTCTCGACCTATTACTCGAGCGCCATTAGAAAGTAGTGGTAAAACAGATCTAAACAACCCTCCTAAGAAGCTACCGATACCATGACCACGTTGATAAGGTGTGCCTTTATAAATCACTCCAATTCCAGAACCAGCTTGATGAGAATAATAATGTTCATATGGACAATTGGAGTGATTACGAGAATGCATTATAATTTTCTGAAATGTAGCTTAACACACACTGTTCCAAACTGGAATGGTATTTTTTGTCCGATGCTAGATCTTATATCTACTTCAATGGTATCAAATTCTCTACGCATTACAGGTAAGTAGTGAGGGGGTGAAAAAACGTGCATTTTATTTGCTCCGTAAATATACTTTGCCGGATCCAACGGTATGATTCTCAACAAAGGAGTCATAACATCTCCTACTATCTGAGGTTCGATTATGTCACAATAAACAAATAATTGAGATGGTAACCCCAAATGTAAATTTGCAGGACATTTTCCAAAACCATTTTCCACAAGGTTTCTATTAGGTTCAAACCCGAGTTGAATTCCTAACTTGGGTGTTAATATCAACGATTTAATTGATTCATCCATAACTGTTACTGATACAAACTTTGATATATCATCATAACGAAATCTTATTTTCTCTTTTACATTATTGAGTGCTGTTAATATATGATTTATGTTATCATAATTTGTAGCTGGAATGTGTGTTTTGTAATAAACTAATGAGGGGTTTTCCTCGGTTGGCATTAACATCCACTTTGTTACATAAATAATATTTTCATGTTCTTGCACAGTAAACATGGTGCAGGGATATTGAAATTCAACAATTCCAACTGTCCATTGTCCTTCAAGTTTTACAGGTTTCGGTAATTTTGTTGAAAACCGTGTAGTCATATTATCCGGAAAATATTCCATTGAACTATTACTAAGTAATGTTAAATAAAAACTTTCTTTAATCATATTTTTTTCAAATTTGAAGCTGAAACCCAACTATTAAATTTATCTGGATAACCTTTCCACTTCACTAACACTTGCTTTCTGTTACCGGAATAGCGAGAACTAATTATTTTATCTATTTTATAATCTGAAGTGGGGTTGTGGGTATTTCATATTAATGTGAAAATGAGGGTGCGCTCAGTTCAAATAGATGATGGCTACTACGCAGTTGTTTCATTGAGAAATCCTTATAAAAATATACTTTAACATGGCGCAGCCGAGTAGAACTTATGATAAAGTGAAGTTAGTGCAGTAATAGTGTTGTACAAATGTAGGCAAGCTAGAAAAATACGGAATCAAGAAATAAAGCCGACACAATGGAGTCAATGTTACGGCCGCCGCAACCATTTTCATTCGAAAATAATTTAGCAAATGTGACCTCTGGAAACTTAAGTAAAGAATGGGATAATTGGAAGAAGTCTTTTACTATCTATTATGAAGCGTGTGAAATAGCTAAAAAGGAGAAGAAAGTACAGATAAACATATTATTACATATCATTGGTGACCGGTGTCGAGAAGTGTATGACCAGTTCAAAGATAAAGAAGAAATCAAGACTGTGGAGGAGTTGATACTTAGATTTGATGGAGTATTTCTGCCGAGACAAAATCTAACAATAGAACGTCATAAGTTTTTCACCCGAGACCAAGGAGAATTGGAGTCTTTGGAACAATACGTGTTTGAATTGAACAAAATGTCGGCGAAATGCGAATTCAAGGATTTATGCAGTGATTTGGTGCGGGATCGTCTGATATGTGGGTTGAGAGATGGAAATCTACGAGAAAGATTGTTGCGGGAAGCGGATTTGAAATTATCAAAAGCGATCGACATTTGCCGTCTGGCGGAAATGTCACGAGCTCAAGCGGTAAAGATAAAAACAGAAAATACTGAGCATCAAGTTCACGGAATAAAAATGGACAGCGAGGAAACGTCGAGGAAATCGGCGGACGTGTACTGGATTGGAAGAAACCAGCGCGGGCAAGCTCGGCGGGGGTTTGCTGGTCACGGAGCTTGGCGTGCGAGCGGCAACAATGGCGCCGCTGCTGGTGGCCAACCCTCGCGTCGTGGAACGAACTCTAATCACTATCGTGGTAGCGCTAATAACAGTGTTCGTGGACGTTCATATCAGAGTGTCGGTCTGAGTGATTGTCAAAGATGTGGTGGAAAACATAGGGGATACGAATGCCCAGCGTATGGACAGCAGTGTTTCAAGTGCAATCGAATGAACCATTTTTCAAGAATGTGCAGAGTGTATGCGGTATGTGAGGAGAATCATGGGGAAGCCACCGATCAGGTAAAAAGTTCTAAATGTTATTTTAAACACAATAGCGATGAATGGTTTACCGAATTAATGATAAACAATGCGTCAATTCGATTTAAACTGGATACTGGAGCGGATGTAAATATAATTCCCAAGAGATTTTTAAAAGATATTAATGTTTCCGAGTGCGATCTAATAAGAACTTCGATAAAACTTCAAGGTTACTCAGGTAGTCGGATAGTAGTGACGGGCAAATGTTATTTAAAAGTGAAATATAAGCAGGACTTTTATTTTTTGAAATTCATTGTGGCTGATGTTGATTCAGTTCCAGTCTTAAGTAAAGATGCTTGTGAAGAGTTGAAATTATTAAAAAGAATATTATCGGTTGATTGTAAATCAAATAGTTTATTACATGATTTTGAAGATGTATTTGAGGGGGTTGGTTGTTTACCTGGCGAATATAAAATTCAGTTAAAAGAGAATGCTCAACCAATAATACACCCACCACGGAAACTACCGATAGCCCTCAGGGAACAAGTGAAAAATAAGTTAACAGAAATGCAACAACAAGGTATTATAGCTAAAGTAGAAGGTCCTACAGATTGGGTAAACAGTATGACGGTGGTGAAGAAACCGAGTGGGGACATACGGATATGTTTGGATCCTAGGGATTTAAATAATGCAATTAAGCGAGAACATTTTAAATTGCCAACATTCGAGGAAATGACAACTCGATTGTCAGGGGCTTCGGTATTCAGTACGCTCGATGCAAAACATTCATTTTGGCAGGTTAAATTACAAGAAACTGATTTATGTACCTTTAACACCAGTTTTGGGAGATTTAAGTTTTTGAGGATGCCATTCGGAATTTCCTCGGCATCTGAAGTGTTCCATAAGAAGTTATATGAACATTTAGATGACCTGGAGGGGGTTATTCAATTTATTGATGACATTTTAGTATTTGGACCAAATAAAGAAATTCATGATCAAAGACTACGAGCAGTGCTACAACGGTGTAGGGAAATAAATATTAAATTGAACAAACAAAAATGTAAAATAGGACTAACGGAAATTGTTTATTTAGGTCATAAAGTGTCGAAGCATGGAATATCTCCAGATGACTCACATGTGGTAGCAATAAAAAATATGCCTACTCCAACCAACGTAAAAGATATAGAAAGATTCCTAGGGTTAGTTACCTACGTCAGTAGTTTTATTCCGAATTTGTCTGAGCAGACGGCTTTATTACGTGAATTGCTTAAAAAAGAAACTGAGTGGCACTGGGAGGAGAGGCATAAACAATGTTTTGAAAATATTAAAAAGTTATTGGTGAGCCCTCCTGTTCTTCAATATTACACATTAGATAAACCTATTACTATTTCGGTAGATGCGAGTAAGAATGGCTTGGGTGCGTGTTTATTACAAGATAATTTACCAGTATCGTATGCGTCGAAATCATTAACAAAGACTGAACAGGCCTACGCACAAATAGAAAAAGAATTGTATGCCTGTGTATTCGCGTGTGAAAGATTTTATATGTATGTTTATGGCAGGTCAGATATCACAATAGAAACAGATCATAAACCGCTTGTAAGCATTATTAATAAACCGTTAGCGAACGCTCCTCCTAGATTACAAAGAATGTTAATGAGGTTACAGCCCTATGCATTCAAACTTGTTTACAAGCCTGGTAAGTACTTATACATTGCGGATACGTTATCGCGCGCAGTGGCGCCAGCAGTTCTAGGAAATGAGGTGCAAACGCAGTCGCGTGATTATCTGCATCTCCAGGCACAGGTGTGTGCGTTATCAGCGAGTAATCAGCTGACCGACTCACATTTATTAAAAGTACAGAGATGTACTAAGGACGATACAGAGTTACAAAGTTTAAGTAAAATTATAAAGGCTGGTTGGCCGGATCATAAAAAAGAGCTGGACATTATTTTAGGTCCTTACTGGGACTACAGGGATGAATTAACAGTTAATTTTGGTATTGTGTGGAAGGGATCGAGGATAGTAATTCCGAAATGTTTACGACAAGAAATGTTAAAAACAGTACACACCGGTCATATGGGTTTAGAAAAATGCAAATTAAGAGCACGCGAAAGTATATTTTGGCCGAACATTAATTCACAATTAGAGGATTATATTAGCAGTTGCCAAGCATGCCTTACCTATAGAAAACAAAATACAAAAGAGCCCTTAATTAATCATGAGATTCCGGAAGTTCCATGGAACAAAGTAGGGGCTGATATATTTCATTTTAGAAATAAGTCTTTTATTTTGGTTGTAGATTACTTTAGCAAGTTCGTTGAGATAGAAGAGTTATTTTCTTTACAATCAAGAGAAATAATTGGGAAACTTAAGAGAATATTTGCGAGGCATGGGATTCCACAAACCGTAATGACTGATAATGGTCCAGAATTTTCGTCAAGTTATTTTTTAAACTTCTCAAATGAGTGGAATTTTTCGCATAAAACATCGTCTCCTAGATACGCTCAGTCAAATGGGCAAGTGGAACGTGCAATACAGACGATTAAGAATTTAATGAAAAAAACAGATTACGATGGATCAGAGTTTAATTTGGGCTATTTAGAATATTTAAATACTCCAATAAGTGTGGATATTCCATCTCCGGCTGAATTATTGTACAGTAGGATATTACGTAGTAAATTACCTAGATCACCTATACTATTTAAGCCAAAACTACACATAAACGTACAAAGTAAATTAAAAGCTCGTCAAATTAGTCAAAAACAATATTATGATAAAGGGTCACGTCAATTAAAACAATTGACTATAGGTCAAAAAGTAAAAGTCTGGAATAACAATGGCTGGGAACCCGGTGTTATTCAGGATATTATAGATTGTCGTTCATATATGGTCAAAATGCTGTCGGGCCGCTTGTTGAGACGCAATCGGAAACATATCATAATCGATTCTATAAATCGTAGCGATCCATTACAAGCTTACACATCAATTTATGATGATATTTTAGATTATGAGGCGCAGAATAATGATTCAATACAAATACAACAGAGCTCCAGTATCTTGGGTCAAAGAAATGAATCTGCTAACTATTATACTCGTTCTGGCAGGCAAGTGATACCTCCTGATCGGTGGACCTACCCAGTGGTGGTGCGTGCGCGTAGAGGTGCATGACTCACTTACCTCACTACCTGCCGTCCTCTCCTTACATAGATCAAAAGTATGTACTTAATTAAGAGACAACCAAAAGTAAGTAGGTAATTAATTAATTAATTATGTAAATTAATGCATGAATGATGAATGAAACATTAGAATAAAATAAATCAAAGTAATTGCCAATGTTAATATAAAATAATTGTTATAAATGTAGGTATGTAATTAAATGTTGAGTTATGTTAGTATAAAAATTTGCACGTTAAATAAAATTGTAAAAAAAAAAAAAAAAAATTATATATATATGTATAATTACAGTATCAGCATCTTATCTTTTATTAAAGGTGGTAGGGATGCTGTCGATAAACTATGAATATTATGATAGGTAAATAAATGGATATAAACAATTATTGTTATTAGGGATATGTTGTAAATATTGAATTATTGGTGTGATTCTAATGTATTATGTGGTGATATTACTACACTGTTCTTATTGTCTTGATAAGGGGGTTGTGGGTATTTCATATTAATGTGAAAATGAGGGTGCGCTCAGTTCAAATAGATGATGGCTACTACGCAGTTGTTTCATTGAGAAATCCTTATAAAAATATACTTTAACAGGGTCATAAGACACTTTTTGTAATTCCCTTTCATAAAAAGTTCCAACTATAGCTTCATGATGTAAATCTGTTAGTGTGTACACAACCAATGGAGATCGATCTATTATTGAAGATATAATAAATATTTCATCACTCCAATTGGATTCGTACCCTTTTTGAAATACATGTTTGTATTTTGTTATTCTCACATAATCTCCAGTATGAAATTTTGGTAATGATGATCTTGTAAAATTTTCAACTTTTTTTCTATCATATAAGTTATTCCATACAGTCATTATATTATTTGAATTGACATCACAAGGACACATCTTGATACTGGAATGGTAACTGTGGTTATACGCATATATTAAGTCCTGTAAAATATCAATGTATTTATACGTATTCTTGTGAGTGAAATAACGCCACATCCTCATTTTGAGAGTCCTTTGAAATCTTTCAACAATACTTGCTTTAATATCAGGGTTGTTTGTAGTATAATAATGGATGTTTTTTGTTTTAAAGTATTTTTGAACATCTTTTGCAACAAACTCTGTTCCTTTGTCAGATTGTATATGAGTTGGTGTTATATCAGCTTCACGAAATATACTTGCAAAACATGTTTTAACTGTTTCAGAGTTTTTGTATTTCATAGGTCGAGCATATGCATATTTGGTAAAAACATCAATAACACAAAGAATGTAATTATAGCCATCGTTGTATTTCGAATAAGTTCTCATATCACTTAAATCAGCCTGCCAAAGTTCATTAAGATTAGATAAGATATATTTGTTTCGTGGAAATTTTCTGTAAACCGGTTTATGTAGTGTATATGTTTCTTGTGATTGTAGCCATCTTCTAATCTCTTCTCTTTTCAATTTTCATTTCATAACTCGAGCTAGTTTATCAATACTTGCAAACCCAGCGGGGTGTGATGGGTTATAATAGATATTGTTTAATTCTAATAAGGACTCCATTGTTCCCAGTCTATCCTCTGTTTGGCTTTTCCAACAGCAGACTTAACTGGTGTTGAAAAAACTGCCTCCGGTGGTTCACAATCTTCAAGTTCGTTGAGCTGTTTTATAAACTTGGTTCTCATTGGATTTCCAATGTAAATCATTGGTGTTTTAATATCTTTTAATGCTTTTGCAAATTTTTGCCATCCAACTGGATCATTGTTTTTGAGTGGTCTTAAAACATCATTTACTAAATCAATAATATTACTTCCTGGAATTTCTTCTTTGTTTATAGTAACTGTGCCATGATCATCCCAGTGAAATTTGTTTTTATTCGAAGATATCAAAAATAATAATCTCTCACCTTTTTTCACATATGTTTTAGGTATCAAGCCGAGTATGTGTTTAGAAGAGTAAGGAGATTTTAAAAAAGAAGCAGTATTATTCTGTTTCTCTACTTCGTTTGGTGTCTGAACAGTAACTGAATCGTTAGCATCAATTTTGTGGTTTTTATTGTTCACTGTATCATATCCGCTATTATCCACATCAGCATCTGACACATCAATATTTGAAACTAGGGGTAATTGAATTGGTTGACGTCCTTCCTCAGTAAAATGTAAGTATCGTTGCAGAGTTTGTAGGTATAGAACACACTTTTTTCTATCTTCTATATCACTTTTCAAAATGTTTTGCATTTCAGCGTCTAATCGTGATATGGGATTATCAACCGTATTTTGATGGTTAATTTTTTCAATTACACTCGGATCAATTAGTAACATTTTCTTAGCATGTTCCATTTTGTCAAACAAGAGAACCAACCAACGCACTCAGAATAGAACCCAATATTATTGGTAAAAAAGCACCTCCTTTTTGAATGATTATATTTTTACGAATTTTGTTTGTACTTTTACGTACTAGTTGCGAAGTATTTCCTTATATTTATTCAAGTTTTTTCTATCTTTTTCTTCAAGGGGAACCTTTCCTTTCAATTGCATTTGTGAGTGCATTCATAACGTTTTGAAAGGAAAGGTTCCCCTTGAAGAAAAAGATAGAAAAAACTTGAATAAATATAAGGAAATACTTCGCAAACTAGTACGTAAAAGTACAAACAAAATTCGTAAAAATATAATCATTCAAAAAGGAGGTGCTTTTTTACCAATAATATTGGGTTCTATTCTGAGTGCGTTGGTTGGTTCTCTTGTTTGACAAAATGGAACATGCTAAGAAAATGTTACTAATTGATCCGAGTGTAATTGAAAAAATTAACCATCAAAATACGGTTGATAATCCCATATCACGATTAGACGCTGAAATGCAAAACATTTTGAAAAGTGATATAGAAGATAGAAAAAAGTGTGTTCTATACCTACAAACTCTGCAACGATACTTACATTTTACTGAGGAAGGACGTCAACCAATTCAATTACCCCTAGTTTCAAATATTGATGTGTCAGATGCTGATGTGGATAATAGCGGATATGATACAGTGAACAATAAAAACCACAAAATTGATGCTAACGATTCAGTTACTGTTCAGACACCAAACGAAGTAGAGAAACAGAATAATACTGCTTCTTTTTTAAAATCTCCTTACTCTTCTAAACACATACTCGGCTTGATACCTAAAACATATGTGAAAAAAGGTGAGAGATTATTATTTTTGATATCTTCGAATAAAAACAAATTTCACTGGGATGATCATGGCACAGTTACTATAAACAAAGAAGAAATTCCAGGAAGTAATATTATTGATTTAGTAAATGATGTTTTAAGACCACTCAAAAACAATGATCCAGTTGGATGGCAAAAATTTGCAAAAGCATTAAAAGATATTAAAACACCAATGATTTACATTGGAAATCCAATGAGAACCAAGTTTATAAAACAGCTCAACGAACTTGAAGATTGTGAACCACCGGAGGCAGTTTTTTCAACACCAGTTAAGTCTGCTGTTGGAAAAGCCAAACAGAGGATAGACTGGGAACAATGGAGTCCTTATTAGAATTAAACAATATCTATTATAACCCATCACACCCCGCTGGGTTTGCAAGTATTGATAAACTAGCTCGAGTTATGAAAGGAAAATTGAAAAGAGAAGAGATTAGAAGATGGCTACAATCACAAGAAACATATACACTACATAAACCGGTTTACAGAAAATTTCCACGAAACAAATATATCTTATCTAATCTTAATGAACTTTGGCAGGCTGATTTAAGTGATATGAGAACTTATTCGAAATACAACGATGGCTATAATTACATTCTTTGTGTTATTGATGTTTTTACCAAATATGCATATGCTCGACCTATGAAATACAAAAACTCTGAAACAGTTAAAACATGTTTTGCAAGTATATTTCGTGAAGCTGATATAACACCAACTCATATACAATCTGACAAAGGAACAGAGTTTGTTGCAAAAGATGTTCAAAAATACTTTAAAACAAAAAACATCCATTATTATACTACAAACAACCCTGATATTAAAGCAAGTATTGTTGAAAGATTTCAAAGGACTCTCAAAATGAGGATGTGGCGTTATTTCACTCACAAGAATACGTATAAATACATTGATATTTTACAGGACTTAATATATGCGTATAACCACAGTTACCATTCCAGTATCAAGATGTGTCCTTGTGATGTCAATTCAAATAATATAATGACTGTATGGAATAACTTATATGATAGAAAAAAAGTTGAAAATTTTACAAGATCATCATTACCAAAATTTCATACTGGAGATTATGTGAGAATAACAAAATACAAACATGTATTTCAAAAAGGGTACGAATCCAATTGGAGTGATGAAATATTTATTATATCTTCAATAATAGATCGATCTCCATTGGTTGTGTACACACTAACAGATTTACATCATGAAGCTATAGTTGGAACTTTTTATGAAAGGGAATTACAAAAAGTGTCTTATGACCCCACTTCAGATTATAAAATAGATAAAATAATTAGTTCTCGCTATTCCGGTAACAGAAAGCAAGTGTTAGTGAAGTGGAAAGGTTATCCAGATAAATTTAATAGTTGGGTTTCAGCTTCAAATTTGAAAAAAATATGATTAAAGAAAGTTTTTATTTAACATTACTTAGTAATAGTTCAATGGAATATTTTCCGGATAATATGACTACACGGTTTTCAACAAAATTACCGAAACCTGTAAAACTTGAAGGACAATGGACAGTTGGAATTGTTGAATTTCAATATCCCTGCACCATGTTTACTGTGCAAGAACATGAAAATATTATTTATGTAACAAAGTGGATGTTAATGCCAACCGAGGAAAACCCCTCATTAGTTTATTACAAAACACACATTCCAGCTACAAATTATGATAACATAAATCATATATTAACAGCACTCAATAATGTAAAAGAGAAAATAAGATTTCGTTATGATGATATATCAAAGTTTGTATCAGTAACAGTTATGGATGAATCAATTAAATCGTTGATATTAACACCCAAGTTAGGAATTCAACTCGGGTTTGAACCTAATAGAAACCTTGTGGAAAATGGTTTTGGAAAATGTCCTGCAAATTTACATTTGGGGTTACCATCTCAATTATTTGTTTATTGTGACATAATCGAACCTCAGATAGTAGGAGATGTTATGACTCCTTTGTTGAGAATCATACCGTTGGATCCGGCAAAGTATATTTACGGAGCAAATAAAATGCACGTTTTTTCACCCCCTCACTACTTACCTGTAATGCGTAGAGAATTTGATACCATTGAAGTAGATATAAGATCTAGCATCGGACAAAAAATACCATTCCAGTTTGGAACAGTGTGTGTTAAGCTACATTTCAGAAAATTATAATGCATTCTCGTAATCACTCCAATTGTCCATATGAACATTATTATTCTCATCAAGCTGGTTCTGGAATTGGAGTGATTTATAAAGGCACACCTTATCAACGTGGTCATGGTATCGGTAGCTTCTTAGGAGGGTTGTTTAGATCTGTTTTACCACTACTTTCTAATGGCGCTCGAGTAATAGGTCGAGAGGCTCTAAACACTGGTGTTGGCCTTCTATCAGATATGGTTAACGCTCGCCCCATGGAGGATTCAATTAAAACCCGACTAAAAGAAGCTAGTTCAAACTTAAAAAGAAAAGCAGATGATAAAATAGATAAGTTAAATATGTCTGGCACCGGATATATATTAAAAAGAAAACGTCGATCACCATTCATTCCACAACTAACCGCCAGAGTGAAAGCTATTAAAAAATCTAAAACCACACTTAATAATATAAAAGATATATTTTCATAAAACATTTTTAAAATGTCATTTTTACATAGTCATTCTTGTGAGTGCATAAAATCAGAATTAGATTTGTTTGCTTTACCATCCACTCAAACTAGTATTGAAAATGGATTGTGGATACACTACAAACCCATTTCATCTCTTGCTGATGATGGTCCTATAGAATTTCAAGTACCTGGAACAGGTGATGACTACATAGATTTATCGCATACATTGATTCATATTAAAGCTAAAATACGAAACCAGGACTCAACACCAACAAATTCAACCGCTGTTATAGCTCCAATCAACAACTGGCTTCATTCGCTCTTCAGTCAGCTTGATGTTTATTTGAATCAAAAGCTTGTATCACCTCCAAACAATACATATGCATATCGAGCTTATATGGAAACATTGTTAAACTATGCACCTGCAGCTAAAAGTTCTCATCTGACTTGTGGTCTTTGGTATGAAGATACAGCAGGAAAAATGGATTCAACTGATGAAAAAAACTCAGGATTTGCTAAAAGACAGGAACTTGCAAGTGAGAGTAAAGAAATAGAAATGATTGGACATCTTCATGGTGATATATTTAACCAAGAAAAGTTTTTGATTAACGGTGTTGAAATGAGTGTTAAATTAGTTCGTTCAAGAGAGGCATTTAATCTAATGGCTTCCTCAGCTGAATTGAAATTTAAGGTGGTTATTACAGACGCAACTCTTATTGTTCGTAGAGCACGAATCAATCCAACTGTGTTACTTGCACATCAAAAAGTATTAGCCTCTACTACAGCTAAATATCCTATCATTCGTGCTGAAGTCAAAGTTTTAACCATACCTTCAGGAATTCAGGGAAAAACTCTTGATAATATTTTCCTAGGTCAAGTTCCTAAAAGGTGTATAGTAGGGTTTGTAAATAATGCAGCGTTTAATGGAAATCTAACAAAAAATCCATTTAATTTTGAAAACTATGGTATAAATACATTTTGTTTGTATATTGACGGTCAGCAAATTCCCTCCAAAGCTTTGCAACCATCGTTCGAGAGTAATATTTTCACTACAGCATATCACACACTATTTTCAGGAACAGGTATACATTTTCTTAATGAAGGTAATGGAATATCTAGGGAGCAATATGCAAAAGGATACTGTTTGTTAGCGTTTGATCTAACAGCTGATCTTAGTTCAAATTCCAACACACATTGGAATCTTATAAAACATGGTAGTGTTAGATTAGAAGTGCGTTTTGAATCGACTCTGACTCAAACTATAAATTGTATTGTTTATGCTGAGTTTGATAATGTAATTGAAATAGATAAAAACCGTAATGTAACCGTAGACTATAGTAGTTAAGACTTAATAAGATTGTATCTAGTGTTTAAGTAATAATAAATAAAACATCAACATGTACTTTTATTTTTTATTTCCAACTTCTTTCAATAACACCCTTTTAAAGTAGTACAGATTATTTAATTTCACATTATTGATTTGAAAATTGATCGTGTTACAACATACCTATATGAAAATATCACTCTAATTATGAATACAATTGATAGTCAGAAATATTTACACTGCATTCACCCAACTATAAAAGAGAATGTGTTTGCTGCAAACCGACTACCGCTGCATGTTAAAACTCCAACATATATCATAAGCAACTTGGATCCAGATAGTGAGCCAGGCTCACATTGGATAGCCATACACATAGATAGAAATTGTGTTGGTCAATATTTTGATTCATATGGACGACCACCTACAGGTTACCACAGATATTTCTTGAACAGAACCACTAGACAATGGGATTTTAATAGGTATAAGTTACAACATGAGTTCACTACAGTGTGTGGTGAATATTGTTTAACATATTTATATTTCAAGTATCATGGTCATACAATGATGGACTACATCAGTTTATTCGGTAGTAACAACCTGAAAAACGATATATTTTTGGACAAATTGTTTAAATCATGTTTTTTAGTTTAGTGTAATAAAAAGTATTTGATGAAATAATATCATGTTTATGGAATCGCATGCCACCTAATCACCATAGTAGGTAGTAATTAGATAGGGTCATTAAGAACAATGGGTGCCCCGAACCTGGGACCTGAGCAATAGTGATTAAGAAACAATACATCATTAATGGGTGATTAGTAATAATCACAATGCGTGAATCTGCGAAAATCTATCTCGCGATCCATAAGAGATATCAAAAAACTGATAGCACAGATCGATCGGGCGTAGTCGAGAACCCCCAAAAAGACACCAAACTTTTTTTTTTTTTTTTTTTTTTTTTTTAGGTTTGGTTTCTCGACCGACGACTGAAACAACCGAACCGACTGAGCCAGTGTCGCCACAAACCTTACTACTATTTGTGTTTGTCAAATTTTTATTTGTTCCCTAGTTTACGCATGTACATAATTTTTTTTTTGTTGTTGTCTTTTTTATTCCCTAGTTTATTTAAGTGTATTTTTTTATTTTTTATTGTCTGTGTCGCTTAGCCCAATGTGCCGTTACAAATAAAAACTTTTTCTTTCTTTCTTTCAAACTATCGTTATAAAATAGTAGTAAGATTTAGATTTAGGTAGATAAGTAGGAGTAATAAGGAGATAAATCTTCGACAGGCTTTAATTAAAGTGCCCCAAGGAGACATGCTAACAGAGGGTCGGTTTTATGAAGAAAGGTAACGATGTTGACACGCCTTTCCAATCAGCCCGATAGTTTACTTACCTGCTGGGAAAATATTTGACAGTTTTATTAAAAATCCTATTTTGAAGTCCGTTTCCTCTTGCTCCTACTGGGTTCTCCTACTGGTGGGAGTACGAGGACCAATATGTCCTGATGCTCCTACCGGTAGGTGCATAAGTATAACCATATCCTCGTGCTCCTACTAATCGACAGTCACGTACAACGAATATTGTCACTTAATAAGGAAAAGACTTGACTTTGACTTTGACTTGACTTGACTTTCATCATAACCTAGTTGAAGTAGAAATAACATTGCAACTAGGTAATTTTTATTAACAGTAGGAAAATTTAAACTATGTATGTTGCTCAACTGTTTTTTAAATAGAAATAATAGTTAGACAAAGAAGTCTAACCGAACTGATGCAACTGGTGGAGTGGTTGTAGTAGTAGTAGTGGTACCTAGACATGCGACATGTGCATAAAAGATGCCTCTAAAAGGCGCCCTTTAATCCTATCACTACACTGATTTACTACATTTATATTATGATACCCCACTTCATGTATAAGTATTTTTTTTTTTTTAAACCCCCCTTTTAAATAGGGGTCCCCTATATCTTGGCAAACCCTTGGCCGATTTAACTCATGTTGTTAGCCATAAATTTAGATGGTTACCTGTTGACCTATGAAATTTCAAGCTGATCGGATGAACGGTTATATTTATACAACGCCAAATCGCCCAAGTTGTTTGAGAGATCTTCGCTCGCTTCGGTCGCTCGATCAATAATTGATTTGTACAAGCCCATGGACTTGAAAAGAGTTAACAATGGATTTTTTAGGAGGAGGTAGGGCACAGCGAGATTATCTCGTTCTGAACTGGAGCAGCCTGCCTGGGTAGGTACCTCCGCCTTACAGAAGATCGCAGCCAAATAACATTATTTGTTTCAAACAGTGTTGTGTTCCTGCGGTGAGTAAGGTTGCCAGAGCTCTTTAGGGGGGAAGGGGTTCGGGGTCGGCAATGCGTGCGTGATGCCTCTGGTATTGCAAGCGCTCATAGGCTACGGTAACCGCTTCCCATCAGGTGGGCCGTAAGCTTGTCTGCCACCTCTGTTGTATAAAAAATAATAATAATAATAGATTCATTATACAAGCGATTGTCATCTTATTCAGTGCCTCATGTGCGCAAATAAAGTTTGACTTACTAATTGTGCTATTGTTCCCTTTTCCGATAAAACTAAGTTATTGTTATAGCTGTAAAGAACTCAATTTCTTTTAATTTTGTCAATATTTGAATTTAGTTGTAAATTCGCTCTAATACGCATTTTGTTTCGCTGCGTTTTTCATATAAAAAGGCAGCCTGCTTTGGTATTGCCATCAGTTCGGTTCCAACTCTCAAAATGAGAGTCAAAACCTTTGTGATCCTGTGCTGTGCTCTGCAGGTAAGCCACTGTCAAAAATCACTATTAATTGTTATTTACATTTCCTCTGGTTCACACCAGAGGAAATAAATATGGGGTCCGTGAGCTTAAAGCGCCGTTTAATTCATTTATGGCAATGGCAATGGCAAACAACATAAGTTTGTCATTTCCTTCTCTTGGAATTTTGATCTTCTGAACCCGTGTAATGGTACGGAAACCTCAGTACGCGAGGTCTCGCATAGGACCGTCTTCATTTTTGATGCAAATAAGCTGGCAAACAAGCGTATGGCCCACCGGTTGGTAAGTGGTTACCGTCGCTTATCTCTATTCTATTCGATTCTTATGAACGCGTGCAATACCAGACGCGTTGCCGACCACGACCCCCCTCCTCCCTAAAAAGCTCTGGCAACCTTTCTAACCGCAGATACACTATTCTATTTGACACAAATAATGTTATTTGGCTGCTATTTAGGGAGAGAAATTCTCGCTGTGCCATAACTTCTCCAACCTATTTCATATACTATATATCCACCTATTTCTTACAGTTTCAGTATTCCCATACTGACCCTTCTTGATGGATCACCTGTGTGTAGTAGGTTTCATATAGAAAGAAAAGTTTTTATTTGTAACGGTACATTAGGAAAGATCTAAGCGACACACGGACAATTAAAAAAAACGAAATTAAAAAACCAAAAATTCTCTACTAAATACACACTATATATAGGTACGTATAGTGTATACCTATAGGTATACCTATAGTGTGTATTTAGAATTTAGTTAGCTTAACTTGTAACAAAGACTATATAATACGCTTGTGCTTTACCTTCGATATTCATAACACCATGTATGATTTTGATTACATAAAAGGTTTATCAGTGTGAAACGAAGGAATATATTAGAAAGATAGAAAGAAAGAAAATTTGTTTATTTGACGACACAACGCAGGTAGGTACAGTAGGTAGGTGGGTACATAGAAAATACTTTATAGGTAGGTAATACACAACGCAGTAGGAAAACATTAAAAAAGTAGGTAGGTAGGTGGCTAAGTGGTAGGCTAAGTAGTATGCGTTGTGTGAGGCAAATGGGTCCCGTCTCAGCATAAAGCTGCACCGAACATTATATTATGTACGGTGCGGCGCTGGTTTTCTGACGGGGCCTAGGCGACGCGACGTGACGAACATCAATAAACATAATATTTATAGTAGGTATATAATAAGGATAATTATAGTAGGTATGGATAGGTACTTATATAAAAAGAGAGTTAGTAGTAGTAGATAGATTTAAGTGAGTTATATATTACATAATAATTACATATATTGTATTGCGGGCTATGTTGGTAGGTACATGGTGGTGCTATACAACACGCAGTGCGTTTGGTAATTTAGCCGGACCGCGCCCGATACCCTTAGTGCTTTTTAATACATTTCTAACCATCATAATTTAAATTTGTCCTCAGTACGTATCTGCGTCGTCCTATGATAGCTCTGATTATGGCAACGATGATAGATTCATAGATTTTAGAGAATTGCGAGAGAATATCATCAGCGACACTGTATCAACCGATGGAAGGAAAGAAAAATTATTCAGAACATTTACCGGTCATACAAATAAACATGCGAAACCTGGTCAGACGATACATAGATTCCTTGAAATGATAATCGATGATCAAGGCTTTGAGAAGGTAATAGAACGGGAAGAAATTATTTCTTCTCCAGCTAACTCTACATCTACTAGCACAAGCGCTGCCTCGTCCTCTTCATCGACAAGCTACGGAGGACAGAGCGGGGCCGCGGCAGGTGGAGGCTCTGTTTCAACAGCCGCTGTAGCTGCTGGTGCTAGTTCTGGCTCAGTGTATAGGCCTAACCAAGGAGCATACGGAGGAAACGTACCTGGAATATCTGTACCAAGCGGGGCGTATGGACCAGATAGCTATGGACTAGATGCACCATACGGACAAGAAGGATCTGCAAGTAGAGCAGGTGCATTTGCATCATCAGGAGGCCATGGACAATACGGACAATATGGTCAAGGAGGACAAATTGGACCAAATAGGCCATCTGGACCAAGTGGACGAAACAGACTAGGAGTACCTGCTAGTAGCGCAAGTACATCTGCGTCATCAGGAAGTGGCTCTCGAGGACAAAGACCATCAAAACCTTATGGACCATTAGAAATAATCATAACAAATGAGCCATACGGACCAGGAAGTTTTGAAAGTAGCCCAGGTGCCTCAAATAAGCCATCGGGACCAGACGGACCATACGGACAAGAAGGCGGACTAGCAAATGGCGCTGGTGCATATGCATCATCATCATCATCATCAGCACCAGGACCTAACGGACCAGAAGGTTTAATTGGGTCAAATAGGCCATCCGGGCCAGATAGACAATACGGACAAGATGATGGATCATATGGAGCAGGAGGACTTATCGGACAAAATAGGCCAAACGGACCAGGAGGACCATACGGACAGGAAGATGGACCTGTAAGTAGCGCATTTGCATCTGCATCATCATCATCAGGACCGGGAACATATGGACCAGGAGGACTTATCGGATCAAATAGGCCATCCGGGCCAGATGGACAATACGGACAAGATGATGGACCTGCAAGTGGCGCGTTTGCATCTGCATCATCATTATCAGGACCTGGATCATACGGACGTTATGGGCCAGGAGGACTAATCGGATCAAATAGGCCATCCGGACCAGGAGGACAATACGGACAAGAAGACGGATCATATGGACCAAGAAGACAAATCGGACCAGGAGGTTCTTCAAGCGAAGCAAGTGCAGGTGCATCAGTAGCGAAAACAACTACTGAAAGTGGTGCTCCGACCATAATAATCGTCAAAGAAAATCCCCAAACGTCAACATCAAGTTCGGCTTCAGCTTCAACTACTGCATCGTCGTCATCTGAAGGTCCAAACCGCTCAAGTACAGGAGGTTCTGGACGTGCTGGAGGTCAAGGACGTCCTCGAACATCAGCCTATGCAGTTTCTTCCGCCATTTCTAGCTCCGGTCTAGAAAGTCCTTCAAACCAAGGTGGATCTGATAGTAGCACTGGTCCATCCGACTATTCAGGCAGAGGAGATGGATTATATGGACCAGCAGAACTGGAAGGACCATACGGGTCAAACGAGTTTTATGGACTTGGAGGGTTAGGAAGACAAAATAGTTTAGTTGGACCAGGAGATTTAGGACCAGATGGATTGTACAGACCAAATCGACCATACGGACGTAATACACCATACGGACCAGGAGGTTCTATAAGTAGCGCGAATGCAGCATCTGTCTCATCATCTAGATACGGACCTGGAGGATCTGCAAGAAGCACCGCTGTAGCTGGATCATCTGCAGGAGACGGACTTCAGCGACCAACCAGGCCCTACGGAGCAGCAGGACCATCCGGACCCAGTGGACAATACGGACCAGAAGGATCATACGGACCAGCAGGACCATACGAACAGGAAAGACCATACGGGTCGGACGGATTTTATGGACCTGGAGAGCTAGAAGGACAAAATGGTTTAGTTGGACCAGGAGATTTAGGATCAAATGGATTGTATGCACCATACAACCTTAATACACAATACGGACCAGGAGGTTCTTCAAGCGACGCAAGTACAGGCGCATCAGAATCGAGGACAACTACGGAAAGTGGTGCTCCGACCATAATAATCGTCAAAGAAAATCCCCAAACGTCAACATCAAGTTCGGCTTCAGCTTCAACTACTGCATCGTCGTCATCTGAAGGTCCAAACCGCTCAAGTACAGGAGGTTCTGGAGGTGCTGGAGGTCAAGGACGTCCTCGAACATCAGCCTATGCAGTTTCTTCCGCCATTTCTAGCTCCGGTCTAGAAAGTCCTTCAAACCAAGGTGGATCTGATAGTAGCACTGGTCCATCCGACTATTCAGGCAGAGGAGATGGATTATATGGACCAGCAGAACTGGAAGGACCATACGGGTCAAACGAGTTTTATGGACTTGGAGGGTTAGGAAGACAAAATAGTTTAGTTGGACCAGGAGATTTAGGACCAGATGGATTGTACAGACCAAATCGACCATACGGACGTAATACACCATACGGACCAGGAGGTTCTATAAGTAGCGCGAATGCAGCATCTGTCTCATCATCTAGATACGGACCTGGAGGATCTGCAAGAAGCACCGCTGTAGCTGGATCATCTGCAGGAGACGGACTTCAGCGACCAACCAGGCCCTACGGAGCAGCAGGACCATCCGGACCCAGTGGACAATACGGACCAGAAGGATCATACGGACCAGCAGGACCATACGAACAGGATAGACCATACGGGTCGGACGGATTTTATGGACCTGGAGAGCTAGAAGGACAAAATGGTTTAGTTGGACCAGGAGATTTAGGATCAAATGGATTGTATGCACCATACAACCTTAATACACAATACGGACCAGGAGGTTCTTCAAGCGACGCAAGTACAGGCGCATCAGAATCGAGGACAACTACGGAAAGTGGTGCCCCAACCATAATAATCGTTGAAGAAAACCCCCAAACGTCAACATCAAGTTCGGCTTCAGCTTCAACTACTGCATCGTCGTCATCTGGAGGTCCGAAACGCTCCAGTACAGGAGGTTCTGGAGGTGCTGGAGGTCCAGGACGTCCTCGAACATCAGCCTATGCAGCTGGTTCCGCCATTTCTAGCTCCGGACTAGAAAGTCCTTCAAATCAAGGTGGATCTGATAGTAGCACTGGTCCATCCGACTATTCAGGCAGAGGAGATGGTTTATATAGACCAGCAGGACCATACGGACTGGAAGGACTTATCGGATCAAATAGGCCATCCGGGCCAGATGGACAATACGGACAAGATGATGGACCTGCAAGTGGCGCGTTTGCATCTGCATCATCATTATCAGGACCTGGATCATACGGACGATATGGGCCAGGAGGACTAATCGGATCAAATAGGCCATCCGGACCAGGAGGACAATACGGACAAGAAGACGGATCATATGGACCAGGAAGACAAATCGGACCAGGAGGTTCTTCAAGCGAAGCAAGTGCAGGTGCATCAGTAGCGAAAACAACTACTGAAAGTGGTGCTCCGACCATAATAATCGTCAAAGAAAATCCCCAAACGTCAACATCAAGTTCGGCTTCAGCTTCAACTACTGCATCGTCGTCATCTGAAGGTCCAAACCGCTCAAGTACAGGAGGTTCTGGAGGTGCTGGAGGTCAAGGACGTCCTCGAACATCAGCCTATGCAGTTTCTTCCGCCATTTCTAGCTCCGGTCTAGAAAGTCCTTCAAACCAAGGTGGATCTGATAGTAGCACTAGTCCATCCGACTATTCAGGCAGAGGAGATGGATTATATGGACCAGCTGAACTGGAAGGACCATACGGGTCAAACGAGTTTTATGGACTTGGAGGGTTAGGAAGACAAAATAGTTTAGTTGGACCAGGAGATTTAGGACCAGATGGATTGTACAGACCAAATCGACCATACGGACGTAATACACCATACGGACCAGGAGGTTCTATAAGTAGCGCGAATGCAGCATCTGTCTCATCATCTAGATACGGACCTGGAGGATCTGCAAGAAGCACCGCTGTAGCTGGATCATCTGCAGGAGACGGACTTCAGCGACCAACCAGGCCCTACGGAGCAGCAGGACCATCCGGACCCAGTAGACAATACGGACCAGAAGGATCATACGGACCAGCAGGACCATACGAACAGGAAAGACCATACGGGTCGGACGGATTTTATGGACCTGGAGAGCTAGAAGGACAAAATGGTTTAGTTGGACCAGGAGATTTAGGATCAAATGGATTGTATGCACCATACAACCTTAATACACAATACGGACCAGGAGGTTCTTCAAGCGACGCAAGTACAGGCGTATCAGAATCGAGGACAACTACGGAAAGTGGTGCCCCAACCATAATAATCGTCAAAGAAAATCCCCAAACGTCAACATCAAGTTCGGCTTCAGCTTCAACTACTGCATCGTCGTCATCTGAAGGTCCAAACCGCTCAAGTACAGGAGGTTCTGGAGGTGCTGGAGGTCAAGGACGTCCTCGAACATCAGCCTATGCAGTTTCTTCCGCCATTTCTAGCTCCGGTCTAGAAAGTCCTTCAAACCAAGGTGGATCTGATAGTAGCACTGGTCCATCCGACTATTCAGGCAGAGGAGATGGATTATATGGACCAGCAGAACTGGAAGGACCATACGGGTCAAACGAGTTTTATGGACTTGGAGGGTTAGGAAGACAAAATAGTTTAGTTGGACCAGGAGATTTAGGACCAGATGGATTGTACAGACCAAATCGACCATACGGACGTAATACACCATACGGACCAGGAGGTTCTATAAGTAGCGCGAATGCAGCATCTGTCTCATCATCTAGATACGGACCTGGAGGATCTGCAAGAAGCACCGCTGTAGCTGGATCATCTGCAGGAGACGGACTTCAGCGACCAACCAGGCCCTACGGAGCAGCAGGACCATCCGGACCCAGTGGACAATACGGACCAGAAGGATCATACGGACCAGCAGGACCATACGAACAGGAAAGACCATACGGGTCGGACGGATTTTATGGACCTGGAGAGCTAGAAGGACAAAATGGTTTAGTTGGACCAGGAGATTTAGGATCAAATGGATTGTATGCACCATACAACCTTAATACACAATACGGACCAGGAGGTTCTTCAAGCGACGCAAGTACAGGCGTATCAGAATCGAGGACAACTACGGAAAGTGGTGCCCCAACCATAATAATCGTCAAAGAAAATCCCCAAACGTCAACATCAAGTTCGGCTTCAGCTTCAACTACTGCATCGTCGTCATCTGAAGGTCCAAACCGCTCAAGTACAGGAGGTTCTGGAGGTGCTGGAGGTCAAGGACGTCCTCGAACATCAGCCTATGCAGTTTCTTCCGCCATTTCTAGCTCCGGTCTAGAAAGTCCTTCAAACCAAGGTGGATCTGATAGTAGCACTGGTCCATCCGACTATTCAGGCAGAGGAGATGGATTATATGGACCAGCAGAACTGGAAGGACCATACGGGTCAAACGAGTTTTATGGACTTGGAGGGTTAGGAAGACAAAATAGTTTAGTTGGACCAGGAGATTTAGGACCAGATGGATTGTACAGACCAAATCGACCATACGGACGTAATACACCATACGGACCAGGAGGTTCTATAAGTAGCGCGAATGCAGCATCTGTCTCATCATCTAGATACGGACCTGGAGGATCTGCAAGAAGCACCGCTGTAGCTGGATCATCTGCAGGAGACGGACTTCAGCGACCAACCAGGCCCTACGGAGCAGCAGGACCATCCGGACCCAGTGGACAATACGGACCAGAAGGATCATACGGACCAGCAGGACCATACGAACAGGAAAGACCATACGGGTCGGACGGATTTTATGGACCTGGAGAGCTAGAAGGACAAAATGGTTTAGTTGGACCAGGAGATTTAGGATCAAATGGATTGTATGCACCATACAACCTTAATACACAATACGGACCAGGAGGTTCTTCAAGCGACGCAAGTACAGGCGTATCAGAATCGAGGACAACTACGGAAAGTGGTGCCCCAACCATAATAATCGTCAAAGAAAATCCCCAAACGTCAACATCAAGTTCGGCTTCAGCTTCAACTACTGCATCGTCGTCATCTGAAGGTCCAAACCGCTCAAGTACAGGAGGTTCTGGAGGTGCTGGAGGTCAAGGACGTCCTCGAATATCAGCCTATGCAGTTTCTTCCGCCATTTCTAGCTCCGGTCTAGAAAGTCCTTCAAACCAAGGTGGATCTGATAGTAGCACTGGTCCATCCGACTATTCAGGCAGAGGAGATGGATTATATAGACCAGCAGGACCATACGGACTGGAAGGACTTATCGGATCAAATAGGCCATCCGGGCCAGATGGACAATACGGACAAGATGATGGACCTGCAAGTGGCGCGTTTGCATCTGCATCATCATTATCAGGACCTGGATCATACGGACGATATGGGCCAGGAGGACTAATCGGATCAAATAGGCCATCCGGACCAGGAGGACAATACGGACAAGAAGACGGATCATATGGACTAGGAGGTTCTTCAAGCGAAGCAAGTGCAGGTGCATCAGTAGCGAAAACAACTACTGAAAGTGGTGCTCCGACCATAATAATCGTCAAAGAAAATCCCCAAACGTCAACATCAAGTTCGGCTTCAGCTTCAACTACTGCATCGTCGTCATCTGAAGGTCCAAACCGCTCAAGTACAGGAGGTTCTGGAGGTGCTGGAGGTCAAGGACGTCCTCGAACATCAGCCTATGCAGTTTCTTCCGCCATTTCTAGCTCCGGTCTAGAAAGTCCTTCAAACCAAGGTGGATCTGATAGTAGCACTGGTCCATCCGACTATTCAGGCAGAGGAGATGGATTATATGGACCAGCAGAACTGGAAGGACCATACGGGTCAAACGAGTTTTATGGACTTGGAGGGTTAGGAAGACAAAATAGTTTAGTTGGACCAGGAGATTTAGGACCAGATGGATTGTACAGACCAAATCGACCATACGGACGTAATACACCATACGGACCAGGAGGTTCTATAAGTAGCGCGAATGCAGCATCTGTCTCATCATCTAGATACGGACCTGGAGGATCTGCAAGAAGCACCGCTGTAGCTGGATCATCTGCAGGAGACGGACTTCAGCGACCAACCAGGCCCTACGGAGCAGCAGGACCATCCGGACCCAGTGGACAATACGGACCAGAAGGATCATACGGACCAGCAGGACCATACGAACAGGAAAGACCATACGGGTCGGACGGATTTTATGGACCTGGAGAGCTAGAAGGACAAAATGGTTTAGTTGGACCAGGAGATTTAGGATCAAATGGATTGTATGCACCATACAACCTTAATACACAATACGGACCAGGAGGTTCTTCAAGCGACGCAAGTACAGGCGTATCAGAATCGAGGACAACTACGGAAAGTGGTGCCCCAACCATAATAATCGTCAAAGAAAATCCCCAAACGTCAACATCAAGTTCGGCTTCAGCTTCAACTACTGCATCGTCGTCATCTGAAGGTCCAAACCGCTCAAGTACAGGAGGTTCTGGAGGTGCTGGAGGTCAAGGACGTCCTCGAACATCAGCCTATGCAGTTTCTTCCGCCATTTCTAGCTCCGGTCTAGAAAGTCCTTCAAACCAAGGTGGATCTGATAGTAGCACTGGTCCATCCGACTATTCAGGCAGAGGAGATGGTTTATATAGACCAGCAGGACCATACGGACTGGAAGGACTTATCGGATCAAATAGGCCATCCGGGCCAGATGGACAATACGGACAAGATGATGGACCTGCAAGTGGCGCGTTTGCATCTGCATCATCATTATCAGGACCTGGATCATACGGACGATATGGGCCAGGAGGACTAATCGGATCAAATAGGCCATCCGGACCAGGAGGACAATACGGACTAGAAGACGGATCATATGGACCAGGAGGTTCTTCAAGCGAAGCAAGTGCAGGTGCATCAGTAGCGAAAACAACTACTGAAAGTGGTGCTCCGACCATAATAATCGTCAAAGAAAATCCCCAAACGTCAACATCAAGTTCGGCTTCAGCTTCAACTACTGCATCGTCGTCATCTGAAGGTCCAAACCGCTCAAGTACAGGAGGTTCTGGAGGTGCTGGAGGTCAAGGACGTCCTCGAACATCAGCCTATGCAGTTTCTTCCGCCATTTCTAGCTCCGGTCTAGAAAGTCCTTCAAACCAAGGTGGATCTGATAGTAGCACTGGTCCATCCGACTATTCAGGCAGAGGAGATGGATTATATGGACCAGCAGAACTGGAAGGACCATACGGGTCAAACGAGTTTTATGGACTTGGAGGGTTAGGAAGACAAAATAGTTTAGTTGGACCAGGAGATTTAGGACCAGATGGATTGTACAGACCAAATCGACCATACGGACGTAATACACCATACGGACCAGGAGGTTCTATAAGTAGCGCGAATGCAGCATCTGTCTCATCATCTAGATACGGACCTGGAGGATCTGCAAGAAGCACCGCTGTAGCTGGATCATCTGCAGGAGACGGACTTCAGCGACCAACCAGGCCCTACGGAGCAGCAGGACCATCCGGACCCAGTGGACAATACGGACCAGAAGGATCATACGGACCAGCAGGACCATACGGACAGGAAAGACCATACGGGTCGGACGGACTTAATGGACCTGGAGGGCGAGAGGGACAAAATGGTTTAGTTGGACCAGGAGATTTAGGACCAAATGCACCATACGGACTTAATACACAATACAGAACAGAAGATTCTTCAAGCGAAGCAAGTGCAGGCACATCAGTATCGAGGACAACTACTGAAAGTGGTGCCCCGACCATAATTATCGTTGAAGAAAGACCCCAAACGTCAACATCTAGTTCGGCTTCAGCTTCAACTACTGCATCTTCGTCATCTGGAGGTCCAGAACGATCCAGTACAGGAGGTTCTGAAAGTTCTGCAGGTCCTGGAGGTTCAGGATGTTCCGGGGGTTCAGGAAGATCCCGTGGGAGAGTCTGCTGTCTTACTCGCAAACAACTTGTGGTTAGAGTTCTGAAGGAGTGTCCTACTTGTTAATCTATATAATAATTAGTACGTTTTGTGTTTTCTTATTCTCATACTATGGATACATCTTTATATTTCAATTAATTAAATATTATCGGGCATGAATCAATATTCTATTTTTTTCCAATTTCCCTGATAGTATGGTAATAGACCCAAAAATATATACCTGAAGTTTACAAGCTGTTCAAGGGTCGTCTCGAACGCATTTGATGGCTGCCTCTCGGACAAGCCAGTCTTCGAAAAGGCTTTAGTACCGTGCACCACATCTAAACGATGCAGCAATTTATACATAAGGACTGGAATATATATTATTATATTGTTTTTATGCTTAGCGTTCGTAGAAATGCGTACGAAAACCCTGGATTTGATAGAAAATTGGGCAGTGCTTCGGTCCCTTTCATCATCATCATCATCATTTCAGCCGTACGACGTCCACTGCTGAACATGGCCTCCCCCACAGACAGAGTGAATTCCTTATCATGTGGGGGGATTTGCCCATACTCACCACGCTGGGCATGCGGGTTGGTGAGCGCAGTTAGAGCTATCGTTGTTAAAATAGGAGACGCTGCTGCCCATCCCCTAGCTATTTTCCCTTAGTCGCCTCTTACGACATCCGCGGATATGAGATATGGAGGGGCCTATTCTTCAGCCGGGGCCACCACGGCCATCGGTCCCTTTAGCAGTGGCGTATTGACTATCGATCGATACATAAAACTGTGGATGTGCTTGTATAACAACGCCATGTTATTTCTATCAAAGGACAGTAAGCACTACACAACAACAGTACAAGTTTAATGGTTGGAGGAGGTAGGGCACAGCGAGATCTCTCTAAATTGGACCAACCCGCTTGGGGAGGTACCTTCGCCTTACAGAAGATCGCAGCCAAATAACATTATTTGTTTCAAATAGTGTTGTGTTCTTGCGGTGAGTAAGGTTGCCAGAGCTCTTTAGGGGGGTGGGGTTCGGCAGCCAACGCATTAGCCAGGTGTTGCTGATGTCAATATGCGGCGGTAACCACTTACCAATTACCATCAGGAGGGCCTGTTTGCCGCCGTATAACATAAAAAAAACCCAAGGGGAACAGCACCGGGTTTTCGTTCATTCTCGTTCATCAATGATATTCTCAACCATACGAGTATTAGCGTTTGCAAATGCTTAATTTTAGCCTATTCCAGGTAGGATTCAAACTTACTACCACATGTCCGACATCAAAGTTAAACATAAATAAATAAATGTTCCGGACATAATTATTACACAGGGTCAACTGATCCCAAACTAGGCATAGCCTGTACTCTGTACTATGGGTACCAGAGACTGGTATGTATAAAAGATAATAATTATTATATTTAACACCCAGACACAGAGCAAACATCTGTGTTAGTCACACAAAAAATTCACAAAAGTGAAAGTCCAGTGCGGGAATCGAACCCGCGACCTCTAGCGCAGAAGGCAGAGTTACTACCAACTGAGATATGAGGTTAATACTGCATTGCAATAAGTTTGTCCATTAATATTCAGTACTAAAACTTAGCAAAACTGGCGATGCCATATTTTATGTAGTAGACCCGTAAAAAAAACGGCATCTACCGTGGGGCTAGCGAATTAAATATGTAAAGAAAAGACCCGCTTTCTCGATCACTCAATAATTTGAACACATATTTAAGAGATGCCGCTACTTAATAGCCTTATAACATGAAACCCAAAAACATTTAGAACTTTTTAGTGCAATTACTTTTTAGACGTAAAACCTTTAAAAAATTATAAATAAGTAATATTACGATCAGCAAATAATCATTACCTCACCACCATCCAAAGTTGTCTGGAAGAAATCGCTTTAAGTGATAAGACCACCCATTGTACCATCGATATTATTTCTAGTTTTAACGTAATTTAGTTTTATTATTTATTTTTTTAAGTGCTTAGGCCACATCTCACTTGCAAAAGTGAGATGGTGGTCAAACGCCTAAACATAAGCAATAAAATAAAAAAAAAAGATACTTTTATTTACTGTGTGGTGTAGTGGTATGTGGTGTACAATAAATAGTCTACCTTATATCTTTCTATCTATCGAATACAGTGGCAATTTAGGTACTGGACCAATTTCAGACAAAAAATACGATTCCAATAAATTCTCATTACTGAAATAATTAATAACACCTTACTAACAGTCACAAACCTGGTTCTGACCCCACACTAGGATTATCTGTGTCGTAGATCAGCAACTATAAGTACCGTGGTACCACAACACCCAGAAACGGAACAAATATTTGCAGATCATGCAAATATTTTTTACGTCTTTGGCGGACGTACCGGTGCAAATAAAAGCCCAATAATCAAAATTTTTGCCATCCAGCGTGGCAATTCCGCCAGCGTCTTGGGGACGCTTCCGACTGGTAGTGATCTGGATCAGTTGAGCTATCTATAGATCGTTTGTAACGGTCTTTAGATGGCTCAACTGTTTCTTGTGTATTTTGTAAATATTCACTTGTATTAGTTTTAAGTTTCTTTGTGTAAAAAATTGCGTACATAATTTTAATTGAAGTTGATTGTACGAAGGTCGAGATGGTTATGGAATGAGTTGCACATTTTTACACAGAGTAAAATCCGCCTGTCAAAAGTAAGTAGATACAAATGAATGCGTTAGATGTGACATTGCTATTGCATTTCTGTAAGGTGAAAGCTTCATCATCATCACCATCATCAGCTTGTAGAAGTCCACTGCTGGACATAGGCCTCCCCTAAAGAGTTCCACGACGAACGGTCTTGAGCCTTCTCCATCCACCGACTTCCCGCAACCTTCACAATGTCGTCGGTCCATCGGGTGGGGGGCCTTCCAACACTGCGTCACCCGGTTCGTGGTCACCATTCGAGAACCTTTACTCCCCAACGGTTATCGGTTCTGCGAGCTATATGGCCTGCCCACTGCCACTTCAACTTGCTAATTCTGAGAGCTATGTCGGTGACCTTCGTTCTTCTACGGATTACCTCATATCGGATCTTATCACGTAGTGAAACTCCGAGCATAGCTCTCTCCATAGCACGAGGCCAATAGTTAACGACCAAGTCTCAGTGCCATATGTCATCACTGGCAACACGCACTGATTGTAGGTGAAAGCTTATGCTTGAACATATTCCCGGCCGTTGAAAGATCACGCAGAGCCGTACTAAGGACCGACGCACACTGCCCTTGTTGGTGATGACGTCCGCTACTCTGAATACTCCGTCGGAACCAGTGATGAGGCGTTGGACGCGGCCGAGCTCCCAAGCGAGAGGTGGAGCATTGTCGTCAGCAAGGAGCACCATGTCTCCGACATTCAGCTTCGCCGTATTAGTTCTCCATTTTGTCCTTTGCTGCAGCTCAGACAGATATTCCCTCTGCCACCTTTGCCAGAATATTTGCAGATCATGCAAATATTTGTCCTGCAGCGGGAATCGAACCAACACCCCTTGCGTTTCAGACGGGCACTCACCCGCTTCGCCATCGAGGTCTTAATGGAAAAGAACCAGTTTGATCGCGTCTCGATGGATGATTCCAATGGTAATTTCATACAAATTTATGTGAGAAATCTGAGCATTGCCGCGAGATTTCGACATTTCATCTTTGACCGTTGACCTGTAATGTTCCTTTTCTAAGAAATCATAATAATAAGTTTTTTTTAAATTTTTATTTGTAAAGTATTAAGGTGAATGAACCCTGAAAGTGTGTTGTGTGGTTATAGTATCTTTGTTTTCTCAAGGAATTTCGCAATGAATTGTTGTGGTAAGAGTTTATTTTTTGAAATATTTATTACTGTATTTTATGTATAATATGTTTCAGATGTAACCTTCATGTTACATATATATGTATATATATATATATATAATATCCCGAAAGGGACATATTATATACCTAATTGGCAATTTTTGTTGTACGACTTTTGAAAGAGGTTTTACATTTTTGCCATTTCCGTAAAAAATTAAACAATAACACATTTAATGGAGATATAATTGTAGACATTAATTTTTTAAAATAATAGATATTTGATTACCAATGTAACAAATTCAGATAGTGCAATACCTATCATTTATTTCAGTTTTATAAAAAAAAATATCACCGTTATCATGACATTTTAAATAATAAATTATCATATTTCTTGATTATATTCAAAAATCCTCCCTAAACGTAGTTAGCAAAAATATTCAGCAAAAAAAAAAAGTAAAATGGCGCCGTGATCGTCAAGGGGTGGGCATTTTAAATGTTCCTAACACAGATGCAATAGTCAGCACGATGACGGGAGTGGGGGCGGGCCCTGCACTATCAACTACTACTCTCGCATGTATGAATGACCAACGCACCACGATACCCCACTCCCCTTTGGTAGCCGGCTGGTGCTATACGAATTCGGAGTAGCCCACCGCGCACCGGTGTCATGCAATACTGGACGCAAATACGTAGCAAAAACTACACGCACAGACATAGTGACGGGGTAGGCATAAAATTCGAAAGTAGGAGGACAGGATACGTATCCTCTCAGGTCGCAAATGAGATGGTACTATCACCAAAATTTCCGCCTTACCAATTTTGAAACTGTTTCCCTTGTACACGGCTAAGTAAGTCTGTCCTGCCTATCTCTTTATTTATTGCGATCCTTTGAGGGTGAACCATTCATTTTATGACAGTCTGTTGTTCAGTTGCAACCAAAACAATACGAACATTATTGTTAGACAAAAACGGTACTTTTTATGATTACGCATTTACGCAAGCAAGGCACAGATCACTTCACGCAAAATACACTCTTAAGGTAAGGCGGAATTTTTGGTGATAGTACAGTGGAATTAACTCATGATTTCGACTTTGATCTCTACACTGTTTGTTATTAACCGACAACAAATAAAGGAGCTTATAAATTCGGTGGCTATGTTTTAGCATTCTGAAACAGAAGAAACGTCTTGATGCCGTTGGTGCCGAGGTAGTATAGAAAGTACCTACTACACCAATTATTTTTATTGCAGTAGGTAGGTGCTACCATCCATCTGCATTAGTGGGCGTGAACCTTTATTCCGATTTTTGGAGTTCTCAATATATCACGTCCATGCAGAATGTCACGCGTGCCACACACGCACGCGTGTCAGCACGCACACTAGTGTACACATCATCAAGCTTTGTGGGAGTACAGTTGGAACAAGAATATTAAAAATAACAAGACACTACTTGCCCGAGAAATACAAAAATCTCGTTTCGGGTACCTATCCGTAGAACTTATCATTCACCTACCTAACATAAATAAATAAATAACACCCAACAGTCACATACGTATTCCTAATCCACACAAGATACCACAACACCCAGGCCCGGGAAGCAGGGGGAATTGAACCCGCACCCCTTGCGTCTCAGACGGGCACTCACTGTGGGTTCGATACCAGCTACCGAGACAAATGTTTGCATGATCTGCAAATATTTGATCCGAGTCTGGGTGTTGTGGTATGGTACTCGTAATTTCTGATACCCACGACACAGGGGATCATAGTGTGGGGTCAGGACTATTTATGTGACTGTAGGGTGTTATTTATTTTATTGTGCCTGCAAGACGTGGTGTAGAAAATATCTAGGTTTTTTTCGTTTTTTTGTGCATTCTGTACACCCATCACCCATCGGCATTTTCCGAAGTGTGAGCGGAGCACGTTATTAGTTCGCATACCGAGTCGGGATAGGTTTTCACAATTTTGAGTCCGGCCGGCTCGCACAATGCCGTCATTTCTATGATTAAGTGGCAAGCAGCGGCTCGCTAGCTCTATTCTAAATGTTGCGATATGTCGAATGTTCGAAATATACATCATTGTGGCGATCTGAACTCAAACCCACACGTAGTTTTCATAAACTGTCTAGTTTCCCACGGCTTTCATGATCCGAAGTGAAATTTCAAGAAACTAAAACCAAATTCCACTTTTGTAATAACATAGATTAGAAAAACGTTTAATTTGCTACTATATAAAACTCAAAATAATAATAACAACACAAACTTAACACAACACTTTAAATGAAATTAAATTCAAACTTGTTAGTTTTTTGTAGGAATGTTAGACCCTGGGTGCGGTTTTCCAAAATTCCCTTTTTTAATTTAAAGTTACGCAATTCCTCTATAAACTAGTCTCTGAAGCGGTTTAGGCTCTACGTTTTCTGTCAGTGAGGGAGTTAGGAGAAAGGGATCCCGTTGACCACATGAGAGTAAAATATTTTTTATAATTGTGTATCAATATACACATTGGTGGTAAGCGGGATGAATGATGATGGATAAATAATAAATTAATAAATACCTAAATATTCCGGACATATTACACACGGTCAACTGATCCCAAACTAGGCATAGCCTGTACTATGGGTACCAGAGACTGATATACATAATAGATAAATATTAACACCCAGATAAGAACAAACATCTGTGTTAATCACACAAATGTTTGTCCAGTGCGGGAATCGAACCCGCGAACTCTAGCGCAGAAGGCAGAGCTACTACAAACTGAGCTATGAGGCCTCTTCAATGAGAGGCAGGCGCACGACTGAAATACCCATACATCGTAGACAGGTATTTGTAAATCGAGTAAGCGCTTCAATTACTATTTTTAGATAAGATACTCTTATGTTTCGTAAAGTAAAAAGTTCAAATAATCAAATTACTTCTTCAGAAAGAAGACGAGATTCCAAGTGTATGATTTATTTTCAAATAACATACCAAAAGATTTTTCACGCGACTATACAGATAAATTTGACTAGAAATATTCAAATACCTTCAGATTTTTACTTAAGTTTTCTAAAATAACTTGTTTTATTTATGAAACACCCAATCAACAAATACTCGACGTAAATTTAAAATACATCCATTGTAACCGCCACAAAAGCTTATGTGAATACTAAAAAGGTAGGATAGGCCTATAAAACGTGGTTTTCGGACGCCAACCCCTCCTTCCACCACCAGGTTAGGGGGAGGGGGCTGCACTATCCCCCTGCGGCACTTGACGACCGCGACCCTAGAATATTAATGCTCATACTTAATTGAATATTTTTGAGCTATCGATTTTTACATGATTTTATGACGGCTTGGTTTTCAAGGCTGTGGTGGCCATGGCTGACGAATAAGCCCTGCAATATCTACCTCCCATGGATATCGTAAAAGGCGACTAAAGCTAGGAAAAAAGCTAGGGAAGCAGTGTCCCCTATTTTAACAACGATAGCTCTTAGCCCCTTCGTCCATGACGCTACGCAAAAGTGACGGAACTCATTAGAAACTAGAGTTGCGGACTGATTGGAAACTCTGACTCGTCCACGACGCTACTGGAATTTCCTGAAACTCAGTCACTCAGTACATGATTTTATGTAAACAAAGTTTTGAAAACGAAAATAATTAACATGACTAGTGATAATTCGAGCAATGACATGGAATTATTACTTCTCCAGTCACATAGACGTCAGAATCACATATAATTACTTTTTATTCGTTCATTTTTCAACAGTTTCTCGAATCCAGTCGCCTGGCGACCAACATGTCGAGTCGCCGGGAGACTAGTTACAAACGCGTTTCTTTTGAGTAGCGCCGTGGACGGACGCACATTGAAATACTAGTGCTATCGCAGTCAGGCTACTCATAAGTGACTACAGTTTCAGTCGCGTTCCTTTTGAGTCGCGCCGTGGACGAAGGGGCTTACTCCGCTCGTCAACCCGCGTGCGATGAGACTTACCAACGCATGTCTAATAGGTCGGCAACAAGCGCGTGTTGCCTCCGGTATTGCAAGCGTCCTTAAGCTACGGCCGGATGCTTATTTTGCCACGTAAGTAAAAAAAGCACTCAAAATGCTGAAGTCTTTGTCGCATACCTTGCCAGTTATTTTTGATAGATCTCCTTAGTAAGCTAAGTAAGCTTCAGTGCGGTCACCAAATGGATAGTGCTTCATGCTTTGGATGCCATGGCAAGGTACGACGGAGGCCTTCGAGTGGCTTTAAAACTCTAATAATAAAAACACCGTAATGTATAGTCCTGACCCCATACTAGGGTTCCTTGTGTCGTGGGTATCGCGACCAGGAACCGCACGCAGAGTAGGACGGCCCCACACCCGAAGACCAACGACATTGTGCCGACTTCCCAGTCGATTGATAGAGAAGGCTTAAGACCGCTTGTCGTAGCACTCTTTTGGGGAGGCCTGTGTCCAGCAGTGAACTTCTACAGGCTGATGATGATAATAAGGTATGCATTGAACAAAACTCAGTGGTGAAATTCAATTTAATCTGACCAGTTATAGACTAATAACACTAATTAATTTCCTGATAAACACCCTAACTCTAAATAATGTTATCTTAACAAATTGACACCACCCGGCTAGAGCGAGACAAAAGCGGGTAACTCCAAATTTCACAATTTTGCGCGCCAATGTTTAGCGCTGTTTATGAGGGGGAGGTGGGCGGCGCGGGGAGGGGGGCTCATAGTGCCGAAAAGGGGGAAAGGATAAGGAGAAACTGACCGAAACCCCCGACACTTAGATATATTTGTGCGATGCGGGCCCCAGAAGATACGGATCGCTGCGTTTGTGTGTGTAAAATGAAAGGCAAACTCTCCAGTGACAAGGTTTAGAAAGCTTTGTAAAATAATGAGGGTAGAATGCTTAGTTTAGTTGTAGTTGGGGATGGCTTGGCGTAGAGGTTTAATTATATTTGGAAAACTAATTAATACATACGTGGATATACTGCGTTCAAAAAAAATATGAAATCGATAATAATAGAGCGCAAATGACTGTGGCCTTGTTCTTCTATCAATATAATCAATAAAGCCTAAAACATACGACACTAGAGGCTAAGCAACTGTTTAAATAAGTTTTTATGGACAATAGGTTTTCGCTATACAGATTTTCCTACAATATCTAGTGTCTTACTATTAATTAGCCAAATACACGTTCGCTGATACTATTGTTAATGTGTCAAACTCATACGGTAACGCGTATGTACTCAATGGCTCAAGAAAATAATCAATTTGAAGGTTTTTAATCTGTGAGTGAATACTATCTAAAGGCCGACATGTTAGGATGTTAGTGACGTTCGACATATTTTTCATGTCATGTTGTTGTTTATTTTGATGTTTTAGTCATTTTTTTGGAGCACAGTGTTGCTCTCTTTGACGAAGAAAATCTCAAACTACCATAAAACGAAGTCAATTAAAAGAAAATAAGCAATTAAATGGCCGTGGTGGCCCTGGCTGAAGAATAGGCCCCTCCATATCTACCTATCCGCGGATGTCGTAAAAGGCTACTAAGGGAAAAAAGCTAGGGAATGAGCAGCAGCGTCCCTCATTTTAACAACGATAGCTCTAACTGCGCTCGCCAACCCGCATGCCCAGCGTTGTGAGTATGGGAAAATCCCCCCACATGATAAGGAATTTGCTGTCTGTGGGGGAGGCCATGTTCAGCAGTGGACGTCGAACGGCTGAAATGATGATGATGATGATGAAGCAATTAAAAAAGTTAACTTTATTGTTTAGCTATATTTTAGAGCAGTGTAGTACCAAGCTGCATACATATATGAAACATGTCCTTTTCTTTAAACTTCTCGTGATTCGGGCGAGCAATTGGGCTTTGCATCTTCTAAAACAATGCATCGAAAACATCCAATCGCGCCGACTACCGACTATTATTTCGACTTTTCATTTATTCTTCTTTAAAAAAGGACTCTACATAAACATTGGCTTTTTATTTATTCTTCTTGGAAAAAGGACTCTACATAAACTTTGACTTTTTATTTATTCTTCTTGGAAAAAGGACTGTACTTAAACACTGACACGTAGTAGTCCTTTTGAAAAGTTAAATAAATAGCAATAAGTTGATTTAACACAAAGAAAATCTTTATTAGCAATGTCTTTCATTCTTTCTTTTTTTATTTTATGGCATAGGTATGCTGTTTTTACAGTCAATATTGCCAGTGTCAAGTAAATATGAATGTATTAGCAATGTTAGAGATTTTAAGAAAATAAAGTGACAATTTCAGCCACAAATAAGATAAAAATTCATAGTTTTCGCGTTGCGGTTATTTCCGTCTTTACTTTTTTTGGACTTACTTGCAAATAAATTATTTTGGCAACTGATAAAGACATTTCATTTTGGAAAACTTTAAACTTTCATAACCAATTCTACTTTCAATTTTGACTAAATTGTGTTCAGGGTTTGCGCTTAACCAAAATGTTACTTAGATTTGTATATTTTCACGGCTTCACTCCACTTGAAGCGCAACCGCGTAAAAAAGGTAGCTAGATTCCAAAGTGTATATAGACTATATAGAGTACTTACCAACAAACGGTACAATTATACGTATTCTTTGAATTCTTAGGTCAGCGCGTTTAATCGAATGTGTTTATACGTTGACCCATCGCGTTGTTTAGTACGGTCAGTCCACCATTCGTCGGCGACACACCAATTTAATATTCTATTTTATTCCGACGATAAGATTAAAGTATGTAATTTCTTGTGTCCCGAATACGAGGGAGTTTTATGGCGTGGAAGCAGTAGGGCTGTGTAACTTTGGTGGATAAGTTAAAATATTTTAGCTTATACATTTTCTAAGACAAAATATTGTAAATTTTTAGCTCAAGTTACACAATCCTTTCACTTAATTAATATTAGGTAAATATAAAAGATCTGTTAGGTCTGGGGTCCCATGAAAACAGTCAATCAAACAATCATAGCCAATCTCGATCCAATCCTAGTCCTAATCCAATTTCAATCTCGCCAAATGCTTATTTGGTACTCCACCGCTGAACGTTTAATTTAATGTGTAAATGAACTTATTTGATTTGATATATGTTATCCAGTTTTGAGCATCTGCTCATATAATCGGTGGCGCTTCTACCCTGACTACTTAAATTTTCTAACTAATTCTAGTATTGGGTGTTCTGTGATTTCAAACGAAACTAGACAAAACGCCAAAATGGCAGCCCTGACATCAATTGCTGTAAGAAGTACGCCCCCCGCGCGGGTCCTAGCCGCAAACCGCTCGGCGGACCTATAATAAAACCCTCCTTCGAATCACCCCTGCCAACCCTCACTCCCCACCCACACTAAGATGACGACTGGATGTGAATATATTGGAACAAATTTTCGTACGTAGAGAATTCGTGACTCGCTTGCCAATTTAGCTATGAGCGAGCAGGGTATGTTTTATTTTATCCGTTTGTGAATGGAGCGGTTTTTAGGATTATACTACCTTAATTTAAAGATTTCGTTAGGTAGTGATGTTCTAAAATAGAAAAGAATCTAAAACTGGACGCCGCTCCACTAAACATTGAGAGCAATTGATGTTTCACAAGCGTTGTTTTAAAAAATCCTCTTACCTTTGTATCTATAAATGCAATATTTGTATCTATGACTGGCCTCAGAGCTCAGTGGTAGTAACTCTGCCTTCTGCGCTAGAAGTCGCGGGCTCGATTCCCGCACTGGACAAACATTTGTGACTAACACAGATGTTTGTTCTGTGTCTGGGTGTTAAATATATATCTATTATGTATATCAGTCTCTGGTACCCATAGTACAGGCTATGCCTAGTTTGGGATCAGTTGACCGTGTGTGATATGTCCGGAATATTTATTTATTATTTATTTATTAATAAACCTTAGGTTGTTTAACCGACGCCAAAAAAGGAGGAGGTTATCAATTCAATGACTGTTTTTTTTATTTTTCTATATTTAAGTAATATACCTACTCCGTAATGAATGTTCTGTTTTCAATTTCTATCATAAAGAGAGTTCATCGTAGTCTCGAGGTGGTCTCCTATAATTATATCGATATCGGATTAATCGTTTTTATATAATACTTAAAATATGGCTATAAAAATTATGGAATAACAACGTACTCGGAACAGATCTTCCCAAATATATCACACTAGCTTACAAAAAAGTAGCTTATGCTATTCTACGTAAAGAACTTTATCTATTCCAAGTTTCAACGAAATCGGTTGAGTCGTTACGGCGTGATTAACAACAAACATCCAAACATCCTCACAAACTTTTGCATTTATAATATTAGTAGGATATTGTTTGGTCATCATTTACACGGAGCATATTGAGTTATTCTTCCAGCGATCACCAATTTTTCTGTTAAATCACATTCTTTTAACTCATAATATTGATAGAAAGTCAGAAAATGTACCTAAACTTGGTGTCGGTTTAAAAAAACTGAATTTTTATATAATTTCGGTCAAAAACTAACCAGATAACTACTCAATATTCTTGAATAAGTTTATTTTACATCTGAATAATTTATTCCAACGTCTTGTAGTTTGACCCTTTTAGTTCTCACGATCATGGACTCTTATTGGAATTACAAATCAATGATGACCATGAGATACATTCAAATTATAATCCGGTATAATAAAATATTCACGAATTATAATCGCTTTTTTTATACAAAATCGGCTTACCTTATGACCACAGTCTGACCTGAAGTTAAGTTATTTTATTATTTATATTAATTTTTCCAATTATAAATTTATCGTGACATTTTGTTTAATTCTTTTTATCATGCCGTGTATAGTTTTAAGTTTTGTGTATAATACTATTGTATGGATTGTTTAATGATCTGAAATGATTAATAAATAATTTAAGAAAATTTTGCTGAAGGGGTGTTTTTACACAATTGACGAGTTTATCACACGAAAATAACTATATTGTTTAGTAACAAAGATCATTAAATTTAGATAAAGTATAATTATGTACCTACCCTTTATTCACACACGATGTAAATTGTTTTTGAATAAATAAACTGAACTGAACATACGAACTGAATAAATAAGTGACAATGTGGTCTACGGTGTAGCACGTTTGCCTAGAAGAAACCTATTCACTCTGGTCTTGATTATCAAACAACCGATATGCTAGCTCTACACATTCCAAGTCTTATAGAAATCCTTAACTTTGTTTTATATAGAAGTATATATAGATTTTACTTTACAAATTGGCCAAGCCAAACACAGTGAAGCCGTTGGAAGTCAGTCCAGCTTAGTTAGGCTATCTCATATAATAAACTCTACTATGATGGAACACTTGAGTCGTCAACTCGTACCGAATAACTCGGTCCATTAGGGCGAGTTGACGAAATTGCAAAAATCATATTATTTTCCTTCCCGACTCGGCCCACTTTTTATTACATATAAATTTCAGTACAGTCAAAGACAAAAATATAGAGTAAGTAAAATTGAAAAATCAATAAAAGACGGTATTCGTTATACTTATCGTTATTATTAATATTATCGAAACAATTAGAGATATGTTATCTAAAATATAATATTTACAAACTAACAATGATTATTTAAGTAGGAAAAATAAACTTCAGTATAACAGAATTACCGAACAATATTCATCATCATCATCATCATCAACAACCTGTAGAAGTCCACTGCTGGACATAGGCCTCCCCCAAAGAGTTCCACGACGAACGGTCTTGAGCCCTTTCCATCCACCGACTTCCCGCAACCTTTAGAATGTCATCGGTCCATCGGGTGGGGGGCCTTCCAACACTGCGTCGCCCGGTTCGTGGTCGCCATTCGAGAACCTTTACTCCCCAACGGTTATCGGTTCTGCGAGCTATATGGCCTGCCCACTGCCACTTCAACTTGCTAATTCTGAGAGCTATGTCGGTGACCTTCGTTCTTCTACGGATTTCCTACCAATAAACAATATTACCGAAGTTTATTAACTTTCTAATACAAATTGTATGTTATGGCAAATCAATTCACGTTATTTATATTTATTCGCCTTTTCTTTTCGACTTTTTTTTATATGTAGTTTTCATTATGTTATTCAAACTCGATTTCACAAGATTTATTTTAAGTTGTAATGGCGCGTTCGTGTAAGAAACAGTAACCTCTGCACTTTGTGATATCAGTTGAAACGAAATTGTGATGAAAATCTCTCTAAAATATTCGGCATCTGCACCCAGCACACCAAAAACGTGACGCGACAAAACTAACCCTTACGATTACCACCCCCAAAATCCCTCGCCCCCACATTTTCTTTCATCCCCCCTCGGACGGGTCAAGTCACCCTACTTAAGATCGATGGCGGGGTAGCAGATTAGACTTTGCGATAAGGGTAGAAGGGTTCCATGAATTAAGGCCACCCTTTGTGTTTCTCAGATGGGTCGCCCAAACTTTGCGCGTTGTTATGACGTGCTTTATAATTAATTTGCTAGTTTTGGACCGTAGTAACGAGGGTAGGGGAAAATTAATTTAAGCGAAACACTGCTCGGCTATGTAAAACGGGCAGATGCTAGTTAGCATGCATCTCTTTTGGCTTTATATAATACAAGCCTTCGCCCACGGCTTTGCTCGCGTGAAACATAAGCAGGTAGCATATATGCTATTCTAGGTAAAGAGCTCTGCTATTCCAAACATCCTCACAAACTTGGATTTCTATCAAACTTTGTGAGGATTTTTGTTTTTTTTTTCTTTCTAGAAAGAAAAAAAATTAGAAAATCTGTTTATTAGACCCACAAGTCACAATGCATTAAGAAGGTAGGTAAGTAAAAGATAACTAACGTTAACTATTGACGACTATTGAATTGTTAACGATGGTCGTTAACTATTGGCCTCATACACAAGCTCAAAGTTGCACAACGGGCTATGGAGAGAGATATGCTAGGAGTTTCACTACGTGGTAAGATCCGATATGAGGAAATTTGTAGAAGAACCAAGGTTACCGACATAGCTCTCAGAATTAGCAAGTTGAAGTGGCAGTGGGCAGGCCATATAGCTCGCAGAACCGATAACCGGGAGTAAAGGTTCTCGAATGGCGACCACGAACCGGGCGACGCAGTGTTGGAAGGCCCCCACCCGATGGACCGACGACATTGTGAAGGTTGCGGGAAGTCGGTGGATGGAGAAGGCTCAAGACCGTTCGTCGTGGAACTCTTTAGGGGAGGCCTATGTCCAGCAGTGGACTTCTATAGGCTGATGATGATGACGAACGGTCTTGAGCCCTTTCCATCCACCGACTTCCCACAACCTTTACAATGTCATCGGTCCATCGGGTGTGGGGCTTTCCGGTTTGTGGTCGCACGATTTTACAGCATGCACGTACGCTAGTACAGCATACCACCACCGGTTCGTGGTGGTATTCTTATAATGCAGGTTTAATACATAAATGATATGTAAGAAGGTCTAGGCCATAACGAATCATTTAAACAGGATTTTTTTTTATTTTGCCGAACTGAAACATAAATGATGTATACTAGTGGTTATTTTTAGGTGTTTACAATAAAAAAAAATATATTCATTCATAGATCTACGCTTGCTCTTGACAGAACTTTTAACTTTTGACAGATTTTTATGTCTTTATAGACATAATAAAAGAGATTATTTTCGTTTATATGTATTTCAAGAGTTTAGCTTAGTCAAGAGTTTTTTTTTTGTTTTTCTTTCATTGAGCACTATTTAAGTTTATGTTTATTTTAAGAATATTTTTTTTGAGATTGCTATAGTGCACTTTTATTTTTATGTATATCAGACCCTGTTTTTATGAAGATATTTTATGTAATGTTTTTTTTTTTTTTAATTTATTTATCTTCCAAAAAATTTATTACATACTTAGTCATTTATAGAAATAGCACTAAAAAAAACCACTAAGGTTTGTAGAACTAATGCTAAATGTAGTCTTCGGCTATAGGTAGGAGCTACGTGAATTTAGTAATACGGAGTAGATTCTAACCTTATAATAAGTAGGTACTTACGAAGGTATTAAACAACAAAGTACGTTCAAGGTGAGTACGTATTTTGCTACACAATCATTGGTGATTGTGTAGCAAAATACGTAAGTAGCCTCCTATGATAGAAAGTAATATTTAAGTTTAAACTTTATGTTTTTACGCGTAATGCTGTCGATTAAGTCAGTCGGCAGGTCGTTGATTAGTCGAGGAACAAGGTAGTCAGCTGTCCTCTCGCCGTACGCGTTGTTTGCGCGCGGCATGCACAACCGGTTTCGAGCGACTGCCCGAGTATATACAGGGTGCTTCACAGCCGTCTTAACTGTTTCATTAAAAAAGTATTCTTTAAGTAACATATATTTAAATTGAGTGTGAACGGGCAAAATTTTATAATGTTTAAAAAGACCAATGTTATCATTATGAAATTGTAATTTAATCTTAGTAGATACGATAGTTTTTAGTATTCGTAGTTGGAGCCTGTATATTTGGTTAAGGTATGTAGTGTATGTGCGGCCATAGCAACTAAGACCATACTGAATATAAGACTCAGCAAGCGAGTTATATAACATTAACTTAACTTTAAAAGGGATACGGCTTTTGAGTATAGATATATTTGCAAAAAATTGTCTTAATTTATTGCAAACATGCTCAATATGATTAGACCAGTTAAATTTGTTATCTATGCATAATCCAAGGTACTTTTGGCTGCTTACGATTTCTATATAGGGGCAGGTGCAAGCATTTATATTATGCAGACAACCGTGGTCATGAGCCACGTGATAATATATGTGTGCCAATTGATAATATACATAATGTTTGTGCACTTTCAACAAATAAATAAATAAAAATCTGTTAAACAATGCTTAAAAAACTGATCTATCTAAATGATAGAGCAAGCGTAGATCCATAAATGAATATTAAAAAAAAAAAAAGTGTATAAACACTTGCGAGAACAAGATGCCGATATGAATGATGAGATTTCCGAAGGTTGTTCTTACATCGTTGTACTGTACAAAGTGTACCAAGTACCACTGGGACATTGCTACAGCATACTCAACTGTTTACAGTAAACACGATAACATGAAACGTATGTAAATAATTTATTAATAAGTTGTTAGCTTTGCCCTGTGTTTGTTCAAGAATAATTTAACGTTCTACATTTCTAGCTACATAATTCTTCGGTTGAAGGATCTCGTGAAAATGAAGGGTTCTTGCACACTGGCTCGTGTATACCTTGACTGGCCTCATAGCTCAGTTGGTAGTAGCTCTGCATTCTGCGCTAGAGGTCGCGGGTTCGATTCACGTACTGGACAAATATTTGAATGATTAATACAGATGTTTGTACTGTGTCTGCGTGCTAAACAGAAATCGTATCAAATATTGTGTGAGGCTCACGCACAATCGCATACTCATTCACACACACCCTTACAATTACACACTCGTATACTCAGATACCTACAAACAAACAACACACAACGCCAACTCACAACACACAACGCCAACTCTTTTGCAGGCTGACTACTATTTTTTTTTTTCACTGTTTGATTTCCTTCTGTTGTCAGCCTATTTATTAACTGTTTAACTTTTCATTTATTTTGTATTCACTTTTGTTTTTACATTACATAGTAAGCCATACGTTTTTCCTTTCGTCAGACATAGGTACCTACTCCCCTCTTGGTAACTGCACTCTAGAAGCCCAAGATACAAGCCTCGCGCTTAGTTTGGTCTTCGCCGGTATTTATGATAAAATGTATATAGGTAGTACCTTCTAGTATAGTCGTATTTATATTAAGACTTGTAAAATTTCTTTTTTGGTAAATAAATTATTCTTATTCTTATTCTTATTGTGTGTGGTTACATATAAAAGTTTTTTCTTTCTTTCTTTTCTTTCCTTTAAATATTTATCTATTATACTACTGACTACTATGCGTACCAGCATGTATCAGTCTCTGGTACAGGCTATGCCTAGTTTGGGATCAGTTGACCGTGTGTGATATGTCCGGACTATTTATATATTTATTTATTTTACCGTCCGGTTGGTTATTACCGTATTGCTAGCTATGCAATCAGCTCTCGTTCACTTTATATATATATATATATATATATATATATATATTATTTTTTTATGTTATACGGAGGCATACAGGCTTACGGCCCTCCTGATGGTAAGTGGTTACCGTCGCCTATTGACATTTGCAACACCTGGAGCATTGCTAATGCGTTGCCTGCCGAACCCCTCCCCCCCCCCTAAAGAGCTTTGGATATTTATGTCAGATCCATCATAATCATCGTGATTCCTACTGATTTATTGAAATATACACAATAAACACCTTTTGACTTTGATCAATACATTTTGTCCGCTCTGCTTGCCGTTTCCGCGTGGCATAGCGGGCGGGAGCCCGACTGTTAAGGTGAGGGAAAAATATTCTAGTCCTTCTCATCGATTTCGATGACAGCAACCCCAACTAGTGTGAGCCCTAATGTGGCACGCCAGGCCAAACTTTTTTTGTATTGGCCTTATTATAAGTAAACGCTGTTGATTACTAATAAAGAAATAAAAAAAACTCTATCACACGGATGGCAATAGAGTTGACCTACGGTGTTATATGTGTATGTGTAGGAGAGTTAAAGATATCAGGGTAAAGTCATCACATTGAGAAAAGAATTAAGCTAGAGTGAATACGTTAGTTGTAGAGCGAGATAGCATTGAGTAGCAGGTTTAATTATGGCCACCATTCATTTCAGAGCTTTGTCTTCGAGGCGACGTCTATTGGAGGCTCGCCATTGTCTTAGGAGAAAGTTCTCTTTTAGAGTGTGAATGCCACACCCACTATCTAAGGCTTTGTCGTATTATATACAATGGTTATTGTTGGGGAATGGCCAGTGATATAGTGGCTGTATGTTTCTTCTATTAGTGTGGCTGACTGGAAATGTGTTTTGTTACTTTTCTACTTTATGATTAAGAGGTACTAGCATTTTTGTTCTTCACATAATGTAAAAAAAAAGTCGTCTGTTAGAGTGGGGCTGACTGGAAATATTACTAGAATTATAGTTCTTCACATAATGTAAAAACATGTTTCTTCTGTTAGACTGGGGCTGAGTGGAAATGTTTCTTGTCATTTCCCTACATTTGTTTAAAACTTTATTGTCCATTAAGTGTAGAATAAACCCCTTCGGGTATAGTATAGATTATGCATCACCTTGTATATCATTATTTTCCTATTCGGCACATGTTCTCTTCTTCTATTTCCTTTATCAGTCGTTATCTCAACACTCGCCCCTTGAATAAAAAGTGTTTTTTCTTAACAAGTTGTGAAAAATGGTTGTGAAAGTGGACTAAACCTTCTTACCCACGTCATCTTTATTGCAGTCTCTAATAAACTAATGTGTTAATGATTACCCGCCCCTTTTTCGTCTACTATAAGTACGTATATGATACCCTAAGGTCGTTAGTTTATCTAAAATTAGTTGCCGTCCCCTCTTCAGTGCAATTAGATTTCCCGTGGTGACTATTTATTTTTTTTTTTTTTTTTTTTTTTCTACAACATCGGTGGCAAACAAGCTTTCGGCCCACCTGATGGTAAATGTCTTTATTTCTATAAAAATTGTGTAAGGCAGCGTCCATGGTAAATGCGCCGGGAAACTAATAGCGAGCTGTTGTAGTAACAGCATGTGAGCGGCTCATTTGCGGCTCATTTTCAGATAAGGACGCACCCTCATATTACTGACTCGTAAGCTGATGAAGAACTCTGTCAATATTCTGTATAGTTCATAGTTTTACGACTATGAAACACGTTTTTGTTTCCAATTAATAATAATAACACCCAACAGTACTGACCCCACACTAGGATTCCCTGTGTCGTGGGTATCAGAAGCTAAGAGTACCATAGTACCACAACACTTAGACTCGGAACAAATTTTTGCCATCATTAGTCCCGCAATGGGAATCGAACCGGCAGCCCTTGCGTTTCAGACGGGCACTCGCCCGCTGCGCCGGGGTCATCTGACTGAATTATGGGTTGATTTAAGCATCAAGAAAAACCAGTAAAATTATGGAAATATAATAAAAGATATGAAGTCTGAACTTTGTTTACCACAAATACATCTTACGTAGTATTTTCGTAGACTGTTGCTACGGCGTAGTACTCATTTAAAGTTCGTTTAGGCTCAGTTTTCGTAGACCGATGCTACGATGAACGTAATCAATTTTTCAAAACTTTCCGCGCTGTTCAGAATCTAGTCAACTATCAGAGAGATATTTCTGTAGAACCGCAAATATCAAAAACAAGAATACTCGTACCGAAAAAGCAGTAATCCAAACTACTATCGAACCTTTGACAGCACTATTTGAATAACTCTAAATAGTGCAGTTGATTACTAACTCGAAGGCAAGCAATTAAAACTTCTTTGTGCGGCCTCCCCGTTGGGGGAGGGGTCACTTGACTCAGCATAATTGGAAAACTTTCCCTGTGGAGCGCCAGCTAGCTGTGATAAAGGTTACTTGTTTGAACGACATTTCTGCGTTTAGCGCCGTCTTTGAGGTTTGGTAAAAACCAAATCTAGAATAGAGTAGAATAGAAAAATCTGTATTCATAGCATCATTAAACTTCCCTTCAAATTACCCAACACCTTATGGACTATAATATACAATCTAAGAATTTAAAAAAAAAAACTTAAATGCTATGAAATGGCGTCCGACTCAGCATTATGTAGTGATAGCCATGTTCAATGGTAATGCTCTTCCGTCGGAACCAGAACCATACGCTTCACATCAAATCTAGGGTTTTTTAGAAGATACAAGGTATTTCAACTGATACCTTTTTAGAGGTAGTGGTTCGATACAACTATAATAATCTCCTTCATACCTTTTATATTGATGAATGGCTTCCAATCGCGGATTCACTCACGTGGTACCCGAATTAAGAGTTCCAGGTCTTTTTCTACATACATGCCTCATTCCAATCCGTTCATTGGTTGCGGAGTGAAAGAGTAAGATTAGTAGGATTGCTAAAATCACCTCAAAATATAGATTAGACTAGCTTCCACCCGCGGCTTCGCTTGCGTGGTACCTACGAGGCTAAAACGTATTCTAGACTATAATCTCTATAATCTGTGCCAAATTTCATCCAGATCCGTTCAGCCGTTCTGGTGTGATTTAGTAACGAACATCCATCCATCCAAACTTTGACATAGTAATATAAATAGATAACATTTATTTAAACCCAACCGGAAATAATGCAAATATTTTTCGAAATAAAAGGCAATACAACGGGCGGCCTTATCATTAAAGGCAGTGACTCCCAGGTAACCTTGGGGTGGACCGAACTTAAAAGCCGAGCCAACCCTGCAATTATCATTTAACTAAAAAAACGAGTTCATAGAATTTTAAATTTAAATTTGGGATATCAGTATATGTCATTCAAAGCTTAAACTACCTTCTAATGTTTTTTGTTTTTCGTTTAGTCCTTGGTTTTTTATAATAAACTATGTATTTAAGTATTCAAATCCAAATTCATAGTTTTGACTTGGCTTTCTGAACTTGTTATGTGGATCGGATCAAAAAGTTCAAGTTCCATTCACCAAGATAAAATTCAAGCGTTTATGTAACACATAGCTACTTCAACACAATAGGCGAAACTTCCGCGACCATTTGCAAATACCATCGAGGATCGAAGGGGTCACAGATGGCCGCTAGGGGTCGTAGGGTCTTCTTAATTTCGCCGTATTAGTGAGTCTTGCACCCCTTGGACATTAATCGTGAGGGGCCGGGGTCACTGACACCGAATTAAGATGGGAAATGAGGGTTCGGTGTAATCTTTAGAAAGCGTGTCCTCTTAGAAATAACCACTGTATTTTATTCAAAACAAAATCAGTAAAGGAGTCCGAGGTTATAAGAGTTCTATAGTACTAAATGCAAGTTTATTAGCAGTCTTGCCTAAAAAGGTATACAGTTTAATTTTAATAGGCCTCTATACATTTTTTGTAGATGATTTATACAGCTTCAGGTGAAACTGTTTACTTACTTACAGAACGCTGTAGTGCGTGGGACATGTTTAAATTGAGTCAGCTTGCCCAGCACCTATACCATCCTCTCTAGTCGGCCTTATCCACAGAAAGGACATTGACAAAATGAAAGTCGAGATACCTCTCACTACGTCAACATGGCTCACGAGGCCGGCATATACCAATCATTTAAATTAAAGGTCTCATTAAAGGCCCTTATATTATTGTCATTAAAACACAATAAAGGCCTTTCAGCGGCCTTAAAACTCCATCACTAGAGAAAAACCTTTCATTCAAACTTATTTTTCTGTGTAATGATGACGTTAAAAGTAACGTCAAAAAATCTGAAATGATGGCGTACAGAATCATCATAGAATAAATGCGGTGGATATTGATATATTTAAAGTGACAAAGACAAATTTTATCCGGGTACCACGCGTGCGAAGCCGCGGGCGGACGCTAGCTTTATAAGCGCGCTACATACAGTCTAGTCGGCATAACCCAATACCAACTTTCAAAGTTGGTACTTCAGATTATATGCCAGAGCTTGTACATAATGTATAGAAGAGATAAATAATGCACGCTGCTATCGTCGAGCCATCCAACTTTGTAAATTACTTTCTCAGATAGCCAAGGGAGTTCTACAGTGGGCGCAAAAGTCGGCCCGGGTTATGTAATCATTTTATGTGAAACTAGTGGTTGACCGCAACTTTGCTCGGTACCACCCGGATAAAAAGTAACCTGTACTCAGGGCTTGAGCTATCTCCGTACAAAATTTCATCAAGATTGGTTCAGTCAGGTTAGTCGTGAAAATTGACAGACAGAGTTGCTTTTGCATTTTTAATGTACTAATTTATCAAAAACTAACAAGTAAAATTAAAAAAGTGAATCTTTGTATTTATATTTGTGCAGTACTTATAAAAAGGGCATGCCAAAGAGCGTGAAATAACGCAAAATTATCTTCAGTGTTTCGCACAGTGTTTGGAAAAAAGGAAAACAAATGAGGTTTATTGCGTTTTTGTTCGAATATTTATTAAGCCCGTTGCTCGGTCTAAATAAATATGAATTCTATTGAGCAACGGGCGCGGGTTCGATTCCCGCTCTGGGGACAAATGTTTGTAGATCTGCAAATACTTGTTTCGGGTCTGGGTGTTGTGGTAGTTTCTGATACCCCCGACACAGCGAATCTTAGTGTAGAGTTGGGACTAGTTATGTCACTGTTAGGTGTTTAAAAAATATGTACCTCATTATTAATGCATCCACTATAGAGAGGATGTGCATGTGCCCACAAAGGCACACACAACTATCGCGAGAACTTTGCTTCTCCCTGAGGCCTGTGCGCCATGTGGTACGCTACGGTACCGCTTCACGAAACTCACTCTTAAGACCGTGCTTCACGACACAATAATATCGCATATAATGATCAGACCTAGGCGTACGTTTAGCGACCAAATCGGTGACGTTTTGGACAAAGGCCAGGTCAAGAATACCCTAAACCGACGAGCATGTATGAGAGTGAATGAAGCAAAAGAGGTATGTCAGGATCGTAGCAAGTGGAAAGCCGTGGTCTCAACCTACCCCTCTGGGAAATAGGCGTGATTTTATGTATGTATGTATAATGATCAGAAGCTCATAAAATTTATTGTTAGGCCTTGTTATAATAATAATATAAAATTTCATGTAAATTAACAATAGCACAGATGGTAATAACTAAATTAACCCATAACACACAAAACATCTATTAATGCTAAAACATACAATAGATTAGACAGCCGTGTTGGCCTAGTGAAAGCCTCGACTTTCGATCCGAAGGTCGTGGGCTCAAATTCCAGTCGTGCATTTGATTTTTCTGTTCGAAAAATGTATTTGCGCATTAACACGTCCTAAAACGGCGAAGAAAAACATCGTGAGGCAACCCGCGGCTTAGTCAGCTCCTCACGTTTTGATCATGTCTTTTCTGTGGATAAGGCCGACTAGGCTGAGAGGGTGGCACAGATGCTGAGCCAGCCAAGCCTCTATCTAAACAAGTCCCAGTCACTACAGCGTCCTTAAAAAACTCGAATAGAAAGATTCAAGTTTCAAGATGTTTATTTACAGAAATAAGTGTTACAGAGAGGTCTTAAAGCTCCCCAAATCCCATTGGTGGAATACCATCAATCAACGTTTAGTCAAGTGAATTAAGCCTATTGGCTTTATTCACTTGACTAAACGTAGGTATCAATACGCAATTAAAAAAAACATTTTAAAATAAAATTTAAGTACGTTTTTTTATATTTTATGGAGGCAATTGAGTTTGACACAACTGTAATGAGATTAGATGAATTTGGCCCCTAGGTATGAATTGATACAGAATTTTAACAGCTTGAAGCTTTTTGTGACCGATGTTTTATATGACTAAAATTGACAACAGATGCCAAAATTATCGTGAAAATGTGGTGCACACCTTTAAAGTCAGCAGTTCTGTTACCTGCAGAAGCAACATTTTAACTGCCCACCGTCAGCACCAGTTCTTACACCATCCGAGTTTTCCAACTCATTTGCATTCAAAAGCAGATAGTGTTGATTCGCTGATACCTTTGTGGGTTCTATGTAGTCTAGAAAGTTGCACAGCTCGTTCCACCAGCGATGCCAGTTCTGCCAGCAACTGGCAACTTTCGCGAAGTTGGCGTAATGTTGCGGCAAAAAGCGCTCACGGTAGGTTTAACAATTACGTAAGCAGGCCCCGCAAAGTTCCGAGTTTGCACGCTTTGAACGTTTAGTTATATTGTTTAAATTGTAGGTTTACTGTGCTAGATAGAAAGGCCTTATAACGTCTATTCTAGATTATTTATACAGCGTCAGGTGGAACTATTTACTAACTAACAGGACGCTGTGGTGCCTAGGATAAGTTTAGGTGGAGTAGGCTTTCCCTGCACCTATAAAATCCTCATAGCCTACACGAGGTCCAACATGTGGACATCTTGAATGATAGCATTTGTAAAATATTTAATTCGCTAAGAGTATATATAAGTTTTAATTTTAGACAGTAGCCACTTTGGTATATACTGTAAGCTTGCTGTTTTAACTGAAATAAATAATTCTAAATTCTAATTAGTTTAGCGTAGTCGGTGTGATCTACAGGAAAGACATGGTCAATGCGTGCGGAGATGAGCCGTGGGTTTCCTTACGATATTTGCCTTCACCGTTTTAAGCACGTATTAAAACGCCCATAAATTATTCGAGAATAGAATCCATTGGTGCCCGTCCAGGATCGAAAGTCGAGGAATCTTCCACTAGACCACACGGCTAGATAGAGTTTGTTGGTAAACAGATTTTACTATTTGAATTTCGTTTATTATTAAAGCTTCGGCCTATTTAGGATTGCAATTATTTGAGCTGCTTGAACTCCCTGTTTCATAAAATAGACGGCATTGGTACAGCGGTGAGCGATACATAAACTTAAGTTGGGCCCTCACTCACTACTACACCAAGGCTGAAGTGTGGGTGTGATTGCCGCGGCTGGACAAATTACATAATCTGCAAATATTTTTTCAGAAGTTAGAGTGTCAGTGTGGCACTATGAACTATGTGTGTTACTGTTGTATTTGTTAATTTATTTTAATTTCCACTTATATTCTTTATTTTTGATAAAAGTTACGGAACACGCTGTGCCCATAGACATTCTTTGGATTAGTATCTTTAATAGTCATGAGTGAAAATCGGGAAAATTCATCTATGTATTAACAAAAACATGATACCTACTGAATATTGACCTACAGCTTCGTTCAATAGCTAACCTAACCTACCTGTTAGGAATGTGTATGTAACAGTGAGTAATTGCAACAATCGCCTCTATGCACTAGCTTTAGCATTAGGTAAGGACCATTAAAACTGTCGGGGTACACTATGTTTTCAATTACAGGAGGCTCGCGAGATATTTGCCTCGCTAGGGCTGCCATGCACATGCAAGATAACATTTGTTTGCTATCGCGTCTTGAGCAGCAGAAACGCAAGCATGGTCTGGTATTCTTAGTAGAGTATTTTTCACTGACGTCAGACTGACACTATTTGCATAGAATTTTTTGTAAACCCCTCAGAATTCCCTTCATGACGATCAAAGATATGAGCCTAAAGCACAAGGCGAACAGATTTACCCATTTCTAATTACCCATTTCTTTTTTTTTTTTTTAATATTCCGGACATATCACACACGGTCAACTGATCCCAAACTAGGCATAGCCTGTACTATGGGTACCAGAGACTGATATACATAATAGATATATATTTAACACCCAGACACAGAACAAACATCTGTGTTAGTCACAAATGTTTGTCCAGTGCGGGAATCGAACCCGCGACCTCTAGAGCAGAAGGCAGAGTTACTACCAACTGAGCTATGAGGCCAGTCCATATTTTACAGCGCGTTCAAAACTTTAACGAATCGTTTCCATACATACCTTAGTAAACAAACTTACCGTCTACGAACCTCTAATACATATTCTCCAATTATTATTAAACGCATCTTCATCTTCTTGTCGTGTCACTGATTCTTTCTTGGTCATCCTGTCCTTGGTCAGTGACCAGGTTGAGGTATGGTGGCCCTGAGAAGGGCCTATGACCGTCGATGAAAGAATCTAATGAAAGGATTAAAGTGCGCCTTAGAGGCTCCTTTCGTGCACAAAAACACATTGTGCTTTTATGTTTTCGTTTTGAATAATAGCCACGTAGCAGCCCTAACGGTTGTCGACGCCGACGGGGCGTTTGCCATGCCTCCGCCATTCCACCATTGCGCCATTCGAGCCATTCAGCACCATTCACGACGCTATTTCGCACCTTTCGTTCTCACTTTCGCAAGATAAAGAATAGATCGTTTTACATTTCTCTTCAACTACCTTTTGAAAAGAGGCTTTTGTCCCCTCAATTTCGTTTTTCGGGGTGGAACTGTAAATGTTTGAATGCTTCAAAACTGATCTGTGTGTCGTGGGTATAAGAAACTACGAGTACCATGGTACCACAGCACCCAGACTCGGAACAAATATTTGCAGATCATGCAAACATTTATCCCGCAGCGGGAATCGAACCTGGTGCAAGTTCGATTCCTTGCATCTCAGATAAGCACTCGTCCGCTCCACCACCGTGGTCGATTCAAGGCATTTCAAAAGCAAAATCGTGTAATCATCTAGGTATTTATAAAGCCAAGTACGCCGTATTTATATTGAGCTCGCTGTTTGGTGGTCGCAGCACGGAATCAAATAATCCGACCAATGCTTCAAATGATTTTATTCTTTCAAAGCTCTATCTTATCTATCTATTTGTGTGATTAATACAGATGTTTGTTCTGTGTCTGGGTGTTATTGTACATATATATCAGTCTCTGGTACATGGGTACCATGTACATTATGTACTATTGAGTACAGGCTATGCCTAGTTTGGGATCAGTTGACCGTGTGTGATATGTCCGGAATAATAATAATTATTATATTATTATCTCACTTATAATCAGCCAGAAATATCTAAAAAATAGTGTTTATCTGTTCATCCAACGCTCATTTCTATTCTAGTCAAACAAACCCCGACTTGTGGTATTCATTAGCTCCCTAATACGTGTTACTTTATCCTAATCATCCTACAAAATGATACAACGTGCCTTCCAATAGCTGCTTTAGTTCCTACATAACAAAGTCCAAGTTTCTTCGTAACAAAAAAATAATTTAAAGTCGATTTGACAACTTGGAACCAAGTATTTCGCCACATTGTTTCGCATTCAGCGTATAAGGGAATTTGTTAATTTCGAATATTCGTGTAGTGGTTATGTACCATATAGTTATAGTTGAGGGTCTAGCTAGGTTTTTCCAGTAGGTTTAATGGACACCTTGTAGATCTTATGAAGCGAATATTGAGTTTAAATACAATAAAAACTTATGGAGATATTGAAGCAAATAATGAATTAAAATAATACTAACATACATTCCAAAACTTTTAAATTAAACATTTTTGTTGTACTATTGTTTATAGAATTCTCACTACTGAAAAACGTGGGCATGGGCCAAATGTTTAGACATGCGCCTGACTACCCCCCTTAGATATCTTGATCGCCTGAATATTTGCAAGGATGTCTACCATTCCTGGGAATAAAAGTCGCAAGACATTTTTAACCCTACTATTATAAAAGCTATGCGCCTCTGAAATCTCGTCTTTATATTTTAACAAGCTTGCGCCCGCGGCTTCGTTTGCGTGATACCTTGCTAAAAAGTAATCTATATGCTATTCTAGGTAAAGAACTCTATCTATTTCAAGTTTCTTCGAAATCGGTTGAGCCGTTAGAACAAACAAACACCTAATTATCCAAACTTTCGCATTTATAACATTACGCGTTCTTGCAAGTGCATAAAGACGGGATAAAATGAAAAGAAGATTGCCGAGGGGCACAATTTTTAACCCTAACATATAATACGGGCTCGTTCTGTCGCGGGCTAAATTAGAAAGTCCAAAGATAAGCGTAAAGCGAGTCCAAAGGATCCGGCTGTAATGATTCCGGGAGTCACAATTATGGAGGGGAAGTGCGTGTGGCTGATCTTAGAGGAGCCGGGGAGGGACTGGATTAGTGCCTGTACAGATATAGCTTATATATATATATTTTCTTACTCCTAGTTTACAAAATATTGTACCCTAAGTTGTATTGCAATCTAGCCAAGTAGGCCAATGAGCAATTTTAGTTTAACATAATTTGATAAAGTAAATTATAATCTAAAAATGTGTCCAATAGCACTTTTCTTACAGTTTCTAGTTAAGGGGAAGACACTTTGTTCTTGTGTTCTTTATAGGTAGGCACTATTACTTTCACTACATTTCACTATTATTTTACATCATACTAACTCAAAAGGCTTAGTTCTTTTGAGCCGTCTCACTATGTCTGTGTTGTCGAGAAGCTGGATTGCCTCGACGTTCACCTGATGATGAAGTCTACGCTCGTGAGCTTCTGCGTATTTTTTAATAACTATATCGACAATATAGCTTATAATAATTATTAGAAATTGTATTACTGATTCAAATACTTACCTTTTTACTACACATTTTGCAGATCATGCTGCAAATGTTGTTTTTAGTTTATTATAGAAAGAAAGAAAAAACTAAAGTAAATACTATTATTCTAGACACAATAGCACAGCACAAACTAATCAATAAAGACACTACAAGATACAAAGAGGTAGGTAAGAAACAAACAAAAGTAGGTAGGTTATAACAAAATTAGGGTAATCGTTAGACCGTGCCGAGGTGCATGATGAGTCAAAAAATGTCCAATCTCAGCTTTAATGCCGCACATGAAGTATAGCAGCGTATGATAATATGCAGTCTGTACATTACCATAGGGTAGCGTCGGTTGTCAGGGGGTTAGATAAAGCGTTATTATGCCAAAGGATCGCAATTTCTTGAATGGACCGGGATTTTCAAGTTAAAGGGGGTTTTCGCGAATTAATTTAACTACATAGGGGTTACTCTGCTCCATCTCTTTCTACTTATTTTCTATCTCAAGGGCTCTATATTATGACGTCTTATTGCTAGTCAAATGCAAGTGCCAGTTTTTTACACGAGTTTGGACCATAAGTCTTTGAGACTGTCAACTTACGCCACCACCTAAACAAAATCGCAAAGTTGACGGTACAGGGCCTAGTTATCACATTTAGTTGACTCTAGTATTTTAAGTCGCCACTCAACCGATTTTTTATGTCCTTAAATCACATTTTTACAGCAAATGTGATTAAAAATGTTGTTAATTTGGTGTCGATAGATGACAGACGTAGTGTGGTCTGTCATATTTCAATATCAAACTTTAAACTTCAACGCAATTGTCGTAAACTTTCATTGAGTTAAATTAACAATTGTTTGAACGAAGACTTTGAATACCAAGGTTATGACGTTAATTTATTTCTAATTCTGATTTTATTGACATATTTATTTATGATTTTCTATTGACTAATTTGAGATTATTTTGATTTTTGTATTGTGACTAATATTTTTGCATGTCGGTCTCCGACGAAGTATATGACACTATCTCCATAAATGTAAAAGACCATGTACCTATATATACTATACTTCATGCAAATAAAAGTTACATTAATTCATTCATTCATTCATTCATATGATTACTGGGAACGGAGATGAACCAATTATTCAGCTGTTTAAGATAGCAAGCTTGATGTCTTACTTTTAAAATCTGTACATATAAAAGAACAAGGCCCCAACGTGGAATCAACCAACAGCCCAAACCAATGAAGCTATAAAGCTGAAATTTGGACAGTAGCTGCCCTGTATGACAATCACATCCACTACCGTCGTGTCGCGATCGTGTTTTATAATTTAAGCACCGGCCCTTGGTAAGAGCCCAGTGGCACTTCAAGTAATGGCGCATCACAAAGCACTTGAATGTATACAAACACGAGAGCGTTCTGTTTAGCCAACACTACGGGCAGAGTGATGCATCTTTTGATCTCAGATCGTCGCGGCTCAGTGGCCACCGTCTGCAATGAACTGGACAGAATGTGATCGCAGTCTGCTCTACTCTTGGCACTATCCAACGCTATCGAATCGCTAACGAGGCCGTTAGTAACTAACTATATAACTGAGAAAAATATAAAAGACTGCCTCAATTGCAGTTCTAATATATTGAAATTAGTGCTAAGGGCTTACTAGAATTGTTGAAATATCTAAAGGCAAAGTTTTCGCATAAAACGATCGGTTGGCATTGTGTGATTCCGTAAAAGGACCAGTTATCGCTTTTGAAGAAATGTGTGTTAAATTGAACCATATTGCGTATATTGATACCTTAACTTCACACTTACAGACTGACATTATTGATCCGAGCGAGCGAAGGGAGCGTGGCAACTAAAATCACAGAGGCACAGTTCTTTGAGAGATCTTCTTCTTTTCTTTATGAAAAGAAGAAGATCTCTCAAAGAACTGTGACGAATTGGCGTTGTATATTTGTTAAAGCATAACTTTTGAACTGGCACTCCAATCGGTGCATCTAAATTTACTATCAAAAACTTGTTTTACGGCTACGAATACGAGCCAGTAGCTACAAGTAGGTATTGCCATTTTAGATATCCGGTGCACGATTAATTTTGCTACATTTCATCGCGTGTCTGTAAGCGAAAACATATAAACGACTAAGAATACCGAGGTTAGTAAATAAAGGGGTGGAGTTTCCCACTTCGATGCTTCGGTTCGGCGGAATACTAATTGATTCCATATTGCATCTGACGATTTGCATCATTTCCTCTCAGCTGAGATGCAATCAGCTCTGAGGCCCGAGTCCGCAATATTCGTGAGTCACTTGTCACCGTTAGGAAAAGTGTATAGCTTGACTGTTTTTGTAGGGGTGCTTTTCGTGACGCCTTACAAAAACGGTAAGCTATAAGTATTAGATCGCAGCCAAATAACATTATTTGTTTCAAATAGTATCTGTTCCTGCGGTGAATAAGGTTACCAGAGCTCTTTAGGGGGGGAGGGGGTTCGGGGTCGGCAACGCGTGCGTGATGCCTCTGGTATTGCAAGTGCTCATAGGCTACGGTAACCGCTTACTAACAGGTGGGCCGTATGCTTGTTTGCCACGTTTGAATAGAGTATCACTTTAAATTGCTTGCACTTTATTGCATTGAGGTAGTGGCAACGGCATCCTTCAGATGATTATTTCACGTCTGTACTGTCTCATCGAAAATCAACGGATAAAATACTCATAGAGTCTGAGTCCATATAAATAGGTAGAGTAGGTTTATGGCAAATTATTTTTATTATTTTATTTGAATTTTAACTTTAATTACTTTTATTTTAAAGTTGTATTGTGTGTATTAATATTATTATTGTGTACATTCCTCCGTTTTTGAAGTCATTTTCAAAGCCAAGTGTCAATTTGTTTCAATCACTTGTGCGGGCGCCTGCGTCTGCGAGATGTAGCGACGTTGCGTAGCAAATCGCGGACAAAGCGTATTTAGTGTTTTTTTTTAGATTTATTTAAATTTGTTTGTATGTTAGACTATAAGGTAGTATCTATGTTTTAGTATCTATGGTCTATATTTTAGTATTATCAATTTTACGTTTACGTTTTTAAGTTTATTTATTTTTATCAAAAAAAATGTAGTGTACAATGACAACGAAGGCTTAGTCTAGGCCCTATTTAAGTAGGTACATTACAGGTTAAACTGAATAACTAAAAACTGAAAATATATAACGCATAATCTAAACTAACGAAAGCGCCGGATCAATACGTAGGGTGAAACTTAAATTTTGTCCCCCCCAAGAAACTGAGGACGGCTCCAAATTCGTATGTTAATACGACCCCCACACACCCACCCCTTCTTGCACCCTCGCGCCCGGGGAGGCCGAACTATTATAAAGGGTAGCACGAAAGTTAGATTAATGATGTTAGGAGCTGACCAACGTATGGGTGAAGGCGGTGGAGGATTTCAGAAATCAACTAAAACATTTTTTTAAAAGGCTGAACGAAGAGAGCACTTTTTTGACTAGTCGTTATTAAGTTTTCACTCCACTCATACTGACAGTAGCCTGATATTAATTAATTTAGTGTGGAATTTTCATAAACAAATCAATTTTGTGTTTTTTTTTAATAATGTTCCATCTTATGTCAGTTTGCTGCGTGCGTGATGCTTCTATTATTGCAAGTGTTCATAGGCTAAGGTAACCACTTACCAACAGGCGGCCCGTGTGCTTTTTCACCAACTTAGTAGATAAAAAACATAAATAACCCATCAAATAATATTTGCCTCACAAAATAAGTAAGACTACAATCATTGAGATTCTTCACGCGTCTATGTCCTGTGCCTGTACCGCTCCTATCGAGGTCCGCGGTAAAGTGTGGACGATCTAACTTCGCCTTACACACACACACACACGTACACACACACTCCTTCAAGCACATAATGTAACGTCAGAGACGCCGCGGGCTAACGTGGCGCTCACAGGATTAGATTTGTTAAGTTCACCCACTGCTTTCCATCATATACACTGCGCCTCGCAAACCTGACTTTTTCTTCTACTATATCTATATCATCTGTTTGATCAAGCGAGTGAAGCGAAGAAAGATCTCTGAAACAGGATAGGCGTTGCATGTTTATTTTTTAGAGCATAGCTTTCGAACCGTCATGCGTCAGTACGATCTGCAAGGAATTTAGTGGGTCAATATGGTGTACTAATAAGATATGCTGGGAAGGTGCGATTTTTAAAGTTTATCATAAATGTGCCTCAACGATCTTCGAAACATCAACTTTTGCTAGACACTGCGAGATCTCAGTTCAGGTACTAGTTAGGTAATAGTTAAAAGTAAGAAGTACCAATTAGTAGCCCTGAATAGCGTCTGCTTGTGATCGAACCAAGGCCGTGAAAGTATTAAAGTCCGTTTCAAAGAGACTCCTTTTGTACATTGACATTTTTCTTTTTGATTTTTTAGGTCCTAGTTTCTCTATAGTAGCATCGCAGTAGATCTTGGGATGAACTCGATCCTTTTGTGGACGACTAACTCTGTCTAAGGTTTGCCACGTAGAGTTCGGCTTTTTAAGTTAAACCATTTAAAAATACAGCAATCAGTTGCTGCGTGAAAGAAGAATAAACCAACCAACGAACAAACTCCAATTTTTGTTAATTTATAATGTTATAATATTTATTTTAATATGTATAATTGTACTTTATTCTGTTTATAGTTAATAATTTTCTTCATAATTTAAGATACACCATCTTGCCCCTTCTCTAATCTTTTCAGTCCAGTCCATCCTAAGGTTGCCTGGCAGAGATCGCTCTTAGCGATAAGGCCGCCCATTGTATTGCCGTGTAAATTTGTAATTGTGATCTTATGTATTATTTCCGTGTGGTGATCAATAAAGTGCTATCTATCTATCTATCTATAATTGGTCCTTTATAGCACAGGAAGGCAGTCAGACTGCATGCTAAGGCTCGAAACTTTAATCGGAACACACGTCAGGTGCGGAATTTTGAGAGGAAATTTTTAAAAAGAATCGTAATTGGAAGTTTCTTGTATGAAATTAAAGTCAGGTGGCTGTCATTGTGAGTGGAGTAAAAATAGAATTAAAATGAGGACATATCCTGGTAACTGCACTCTAGAAGCCCAAGATTTAGTCTAACGCTTAGTTTGGTCAAATAATAATATTTGCCTCACAAAATAAGTAAGACTACAATCATTGAGATTCTTCACGCGTCTATGTCCTGTGCCTGTACCGCTCCTATCGAGGTCCGCGGTAAAGTGTGGACGATCTAACTTCGCCTTACACACACACACACACGTACACACACACTCCTTCAAGCACATAATGTAACGTCAGAGACGCCGCGGGCTAACGTGGCGCTCACAGGATTAGATTTGTTAAGTTCACCCACTGCTTTCCATCATATACACTGCGCCTCGCAAACCTGACTTTTTCTTCTACTATATCTATATCATCTGTTTGATCAAGCGAGTGAAGCGAAGAAAGATCTCTGAAACAGGATAGGCGTTGCATGTTTATTTTTTAGAGCATAGCTTTCGAACCGTCATGCGTCAGTACGATCTGCAAGGAATTTAGTGGGTCAATATGGTGTACTAATAAGATATGCTGGGAAGGTGCGATTTTTAAAGTTTATCATAAATGTGCCTCAACGATCTTCGAAACATCAACTTTTGCTAGACACTGCGAGATCTCAGTTCAGGTACTAGTTAGGTAATAGTTAAAAGTAAGAAGTACCAATTAGTAGCCCTGAATAGCGTCTGCTTGTGATCGAACCAAGGCCGTGAAAGTATTAAAGTCCGTTTCAAAGAGACTCCTTTTGTACATTGACATTTTTCTTTTTGATTTTTTAGGTCCTAGTTTCTCTATAGTAGCATCGCAGTAGATCTTGGGATGAACTCGATCCTTTTGTGGACGACTAACTCTGTCTAAGGTTTGCCACGTAGAGTTCGGCTTTTTAAGTTAAACCATTTAAAAATACAGCAATCAGTTGCTGCGTGAAAGAAGAATAAACCAACCAACGAACAAACTCCAATTTTTGTTAATTTATAATGTTATAATATTTATTTTAATATGTATAATTGTACTTTATTCTGTTTATAGTTAATAATTTTCTTCATAATTTAAGATACACCATCTTGCCCCTTCTCTAATCTTTTCAGTCCAGTCCATCCTAAGGTTGCCTGGCAGAGATCGCTCTTAGCGATAAGGCCGCCCATTGTATTGCCGTGTAAATTTGTAATTGTGATCTTATGTATTATTTCCGTGTGGTGATCAATAAAGTGCTATCTATCTATCTATCTATAATTGGTCCTTTATAGCACAGGAAGGCAGTCAGACTGCATGCTAAGGCTCGAAACTTTAATCGGAACACACGTCAGGTGCGGAATTTTGAGAGGAAATTTTTAAAAAGAATCGTAATTGGAAGTTTCTTGTATGAAATTAAAGTCAGGTGGCTGTCATTGTGAGTGGAGTAAAAATAGAATTAAAATGAGGACATATCCTGGTAACTGCACTCTAGAAGCCCAAGATTTAGTCTAACGCTTAGTTTGGTCTTCGCCGGTATTTTTGCTAAAATGTATTTATGTAGTACCTCCTAGTATAGTCGTATTTATATTAAGCCTTGTAAAATTTCTTTTTTTTTAAATAAAATTGTTCCTATTCTTTAATCTTTCCTTATTTATAGAACCGGTATTACGCATAAACATTTGTCGAAGACACTACATCCGCCCTGTCTGTTAAGTTGTCTTTCTAGATATTTAAATCACATTTCTACACTGTGTCTCACGAAGTCGGACTACAGGGTCGGTAGAGCGGTGGTGGTGTTTTTGGTTTTAGAAATTTGTAGTTTCAGGTAAATACGTACTATCTCCTCGGGGTATTTTGTTATAAAGGAATTAATTGCAGAGTGGTTTAGTGGCGGTTTACTGAGGACTGAAATATGCACTGTTTTCAGCAAAATCCTCGTACAAAATGTTTAATTAAGCAAAAGCATATTATATTCTACTGTAATCGATATAAGGAAGGGTTTTAAATTAATAAATGAACTCATAAAAAATGCCCTAGATCTAAACATTGGGTTCGGTTCAGATTTTTCAATCACCACTAGTTATTTCATGGTCACTCTGCGTTATATATTGGCCGTGTTGGCCTAGTGGGACATAACTCGACTTTCGACAGGTTCAAGTCCCGGCCCGGCAAAAATTGGTGTGTGTGAGACGCACACAAACAAGTATCCTCAAGTGGTCCGCCTTCACTGCCACCATCATATTATTATGAATACAAGCAATCCTTCAAAGTACACCCAAAATATGCAGATACTTTTTTAAAAAGAACGGCACGGTAACCAAAAAGTTTGTAGGATGTTTTTAGAAAAATATCTGAAAATATGAATGAGTATAATTAAAAAAAAATGGTATGGTTGGGTATGCATACTTCTTTGGGGGCGGCCTATGTCCATCAGTGATCTTCTACAGGCCGATGATGATGACATACTTTTCAAACAGCAACACTGTCCTTTCATATATGGAAAATATATTTTTTCCGTAGTGCGGTTGACCGGACAACTGAACCGGACCACGGGCAATGAGTCCTAATAACTACCTTGAGCACCTACCTTATAAGAAGAATACATATAACCAACTAAATGTTTATTTAAGTTTTAATAAATCTTTTTTTTTTGAGATCAGTTGATATTTAATTTGATTCGATTTGAATCATTCAATGCCCCGAATTTTACAAGATTATGTAATTTATGTGAGATAGTCTATAAAGATCAACGGTCAAGTCAGCGCTGCCCTGTGTGACCCAAGGTCGGCGCATGCGTAATTATGGGAACGCAACCCTTATTGTAAGAATGATCTCTGACCGATCTCACGATGACCGGTTATAGTTCAAATTTGAGATTAATTTATTCTTTTTATATTAAAATACTTTTTTAGTTATTGTGGAAATACAACGGAGTTTATATTGAGTTTCTCACGGTTTTTAAGATTTTTGGGGTTAAATGTTTTAGTGGCTTCATAGTCTTGTGATCTGTCGGGATTGATAAACGTATTGGTGTTCGGTGCACAGTTTTACCGATCACACATCAAAATGGTTCATCACTTTTAAAAATTAATCAAACATAAATTAGGAGTGAGTTAGCTACAACAATTTCTTGATTCAGCGTCTTCTTGGTAACGCTTCTGACTGGTAGTGATCTGGATCAATTGTTCTATCTATAGATCGTTAATAACGGTCAACTGTTTCTTGTGTATTTTGTAAATTTTATTTTAATTCTTAAATGAATATTCAATTAAATATTTATACAATGAAGTTTGTCCGCTAGAATAACAAATAAATGCATGTGTAAAAAAAATAATTAAGAGGTAGTCCGTTTTTTTTAATTAATAGGGTATTTGCCCGATTCAGTGACGCAGCACAAATCTTTGCATGATCTACAAATATTTGTTCCGGGTCTGGGTGCTGTGGTACCATAATACTCATTGTTTCTGATACTGACGACACAGGGAATCCTAGTGTGGGGTCAAGACTACAAGACTATCTAAGTGACTGTTAGGTATTATGTATTATTATTATTTATTTATTACATAAACATTCGCGAAAAAACATTTAAATAAGTTTTAAGAAAAATGATCCGCAATAATGTGAAAATTTCGTGTATACTGCATAGCTACATAGACGTCCCCGCCCGCCCACATCTCGCGATTTCGGAACTACACTCACACTTTCATATTTGATGCCAAAGTTGTCGCTTCGTATCGCTAGCTTTCTACCCCTTTTCTAACACCCCTTTATGCAATAGCTGCCATGGTCGAATTATTTTGAAATGCAAATAAATTTACTTTAACTACGTAATTTGAATACCTACCATCCATAGATTCTTTGTTGCGAGCACGAAGATTTCAAGCTTCGCTGATGTAATTAGCTTGACATTTATTAACGTATAGTAAGAGTAAAGTAACTCTGCTCAAACATAGTGTTTGTCTCTTTGTCTGATGATTTAACGGCTGAATCGATCTTAATAACATTTGGTATGGTGATAGCCTAAGCCCTGACTAAGTCATAGGCTACATGTTATCCAAAGCCGCGGTCTACCACTCCTAATAATGAAGTGAAGGCTGCTCCAGAAGAGTTCAAATGGAGAGTGATGCATCAGTTACGCCGTAAAGATATCATTTTAATGATCAGATTTCCAGGCGTTTAATTGTTAACTGTTAAGCAAATTTTTCTGATATCTTCAAGAATAATCATTTTTTCATAATATTTTATATGTTGTAAGTGTTTTGAGAAAGTGGCCTCAAGAAGGTATTGAAGGTATATTACTTGTTAAACAAATCCAAAAGCTGTTTATTTCAATCAAATCACTTTGAAACGTCTTAGCAACTAGGTGAAGCTACGCCGGTTTCTCACGATCAAGTCTCGAAGAATCAGGCAACAAACACGACTTTGTCCTGGTCTATATTTTTTTTCGATGATCCTTATTCACAAAATGAGATGTAGAGCCGAATGAGTTCCTAATACAACTTTTGTGATTAGCATGACGCCGAGTGCCGTCGGAAAATCTGTTATATTCAAAAGATATCTATTTCTAGACAAATAAAGTTTCAGATTGCTCATCAACCGCATTTTTTGCGTATTTGGATATAATTGTGTTTGTTAAAGGTGGTGAGTACCAGATTTTCGAAATTTGATCAGTAATTTGTGCCAATTACGGCGGAGGATCGGTTTGACGCAATCTAGTTAGTGTACCCATGTCAGATTGAAAATTAACGTTAGGCGGGGTCCCAGACGGAGGGCTATCTGTATGACTGGCCAATTAATTTATCAGTAAGAGTGAATCACCTTCATAAACAATCTTTGCTTAGATGGAACTGAGAAAGTAAACGTGCAATCTAGCAGTAGTATCACGACTTTAAACATAAGTATATTATTTATTTATTTGTTGAAAGTGCACAAACATTATGTATATTACCAATTACATAAAATATCTTCATAAAAACAGGGTCTGATATACATAAAAATAAAAGTGCACTATAGCATGATATATATTAGAATGAAATTTGGCTTGTATGTAATAAATAGTCTGGAATAACATTGAGGCTACTTTTCACCTGGGTACCACGCGAGCGAGTTGAACTTAGTTGTAAATAAACTGTTAGTTTTAATTTTAATATATTCTAAAAACCATAATAAAGCGCAAGCTTTTTAACCATAAAGCTCTTTTGTTACTTGATTTTTGGAGGCTATCGTCATGAAATCCGCAAATAACAAGCGTTTGCTTGCTCACACTTGACTTAACCAGCAAATTAAGGTACATTTGTGATGCCTAAAATAATTACCATCCTCGTTCAACTCGCTGTGATTCCAAAACATTCAAACTAACGCTAGCCCCTGCTGCTAGCGATACTAAAAGCTGCGCAAAGCTGTACCTCTAAATAAATAATATAATTTCTAACGTACATTCCGTTCATCATTAACCACAATACCCGTAATGCTCTAAAAGTTGCCGCAATTAAAACGCACTGGAGACCAATTAATTTGTTTATATCTCGCCGTCAAAGTTATCGTAAAAGCTTGTAGTTTTGCGCACAATGAGTTCGGTTTATGACTTATGTTTGTTTTATAATTTTTTTATCATCGTACTCTATAGTAAGAGTTACACATGCTAGGCCCATTTGACTGAAGGCTCTACGATTTTCACACTCAAGGTCATTCATTTATTTAATTTTTAATTTTATGGCATCTGTTGTTTTTACAGTCAATCTTGCCAGTGTCAAGATATTAGAGTATCAAGTTTGCTCAGAGAAATGATGGCGGTTTTCTTCAAAACTTCAGACCGCATTTTTAGTCAAAAAAGAAATTCGTTTAATACACTCCCGTTCTATTTGTCTTCACTCATGCTAAGATTCTAAGCTATAATGGTTAAAATACCACCGAGATTACACACTAAAACTCAACAAAACACGAGAAAAAGAAAAAAAAATGACAAAATTAAACAACTTTCAAAAGTGGCTAAAAATGCCTCTACACTCAAGGTCAAGAAACTTTAAAATTGTCTTTTTAAACACAAGACGTTGACGTTTCCTCATGAGATTTTCCTTCACCGTTTCAAGAACTTATTGGTGTGCATTAAATTTTATAACTCATATGTTTACGAGCTCCCTATAATTAGGCCCAGTAAAAAATAAACAATTTTAAAATTCTGATTGTCATCATTTTTTGATGCTGACTGTACCTAGACTTTTAGGAACATGCCCCTTTTAATCATAATACATTTTATCTACATTTTTCAGAAGTAAATGGTGTTCGAGAAGAGTATTTCAATAACTTCCACAATGGATCTCTATTCGCAATGAAGATCCAAAATCTACAGACTCTTTCAGATTTCTTCGCTGATTATTGGATAACCGTTAAATATGTGCGTACAGCGAAATTATTTATAAAGTTATTAGAATCCTTTGTTTCATTAGTAGGTAACTTGTTTCTTTAACGTGTTTCTTAACTTTAGGCATGGTATCCCGAAATGGGCTTATTTTATAAAAAGTAATACTGTTACCGAAATCTAAATATATTTTCCGGAACTTTTTCAAGTCAGCTGTTTTTTATCTCGGTTTTTTTTTGTGTTGAACATTGCTACGTAAAACAGCTGATTAAAATGAGTTTGAACCCAAAATAGCCTCTATCCATTGAACTTTTTTTTTTCATAAAAATAAGTATATTATCTTAAAGTCATAAAACTTAAGTTAAAAAGCCCCTTTCGGTTACTTAATATATATTTACGAACCACATTATATAGAAAACATATAAAAAATGAATTTACATTTTGCTATATAAATAAACATAATTTTTTGAACTTTTTATTTTTTCAGGTTATGGTTCAATTGGATATAAGTTAAATCCAATTGCACCATAACTGAATATTTAAATATAATACGAATCGTTCATTGGACCTACTAATGTTTTTTTTTTATTACAGGTGTGACCATGGTCTTGCTTCTTTCACTACACAACTTGCATCAAAGCCCGATTAAGATTTTTACCTCCTACTATTATAAGGTAAGCTTTTTGATAATTTATTTGTTAAGGAAGAAAATAACAACTAATTAATACTCTACAAAATATACATAAAATAGTTGTGCTATATTTAGACCGCTTAAAACGGTCAACTGATCCATTCGTAGGATGCTGGCGGCATTGCCACTCTAAATTGCATCTTTTGAACCAAAAAGGAGCCAACTCTTTGTCGACGCATCGCTTAAAACAGACGCCCTGATAAGCCTGGAGGGCCCCGCTTTCCGAAGGGCGACTCTTGATTCCAAAAGGCTCAAAATATAAGTCCTATTGAGACTTTCATATTTGCGCCTTTTGAGATCATCAGATGACTCGCGGTGAGCTTTTAAATATGCATATGTTTTATAATAACTACTACATATATATATATATAATATCTTGTAATAATTCTGTGTAAAACGAACACTAATTTAAACGATTTGTTATTTCAGGAACACTAGACACCGACACAGCAACGGCAGCGTCAGAAAATGTGTAAGCATTTTCACTTGATTGCTTCGCAGAGCTTCGCAACGCTTCTGCTTGGCTCTATGCGCTTCAAAAACAAACTATACAATAAGCAATAGAGTAAGAGTAGATAATTAAATTATTAATAACCTTTCATAGCTCTTTCACCATCCATATTATGGGATATATAAAAGAAGGTCTAGCGAGCTTGTCTCAGACGGTTATAGTTTATAGTTTTAATTGAATAAAATAAAAACAGAAAATATACAAGAAGCAACACTACCTTAGAATTAAGTAGATAGCTACCTAATACAACAAACAAACAACTTATAGTGTAGTACGCACTAGGCAATTATATATAGGTATAGGTAGTTTTTATGAGAATAAATGTCTTTAAATCGAAGGTTAAATAACTGTGAACGGACTATAAATACATGGTGATCAAGAATAAATCAGTGACAACGAGGCTTTTTTTTTCAGCGCTTTAATAAAGTACTTTCAAAAATCTATTGTTTGTTTTATTTCTGTGAAAACTAAAGTTTTTGAAGGTTATCTAACAATTTAATGCTGTGAGCCACACGCTTCGCTTTGCTTTCCCAAATCAAATGGTTGAAGGAATAGCCTTATTATTAGCCTAAGAAATTGTAACTATTTCAAAAATATTCAGCATTTCATGTTAGTTAGAAAAATGTACAAATGTTTATTGGAGAGAAAAATAAAATCCATAAACTGTTGTAAAAATTTATGAGAGCTAGAAAAATACTAGAAATTAATAACATTTTTTTTTATTATTTTGTCATTTGTAAATAACAAATGCAGCTCAACCATGTCCCAAAAAATTTAGTCATTTGTTTATTACATAATCAATAATCAAACAATGAAGAGAAACAAATATTTTTCAAAAATATATAGCCATTACAGCAAATGATCGCTAAACTAAGAATTTAAACTTATAACTAATACAATTTTTAGGAGGAGGTAGGGCATAGCGAGATTTTCTCGTTCTCAATTGGAGCAGCCCGCCTGGTACCTCCGCCTTACAGAAGATCGCAGCCAAATAACATTATTTGTTTCAAATAGTGTTGTGTTCCTGCGGTAAGGTTGCCAGAGCTCTTTAGGGGGAGGTGGGTTCGGGGTTGGCAACGCGTGCGTGATGCCTCTGGTATTGCAAGCGCTCATAGGCTACGGTAACCGCTTACCAACAGGTGGGCCGTATGCCAGTTTTCCACCTAAGTAGTATAAAAAAAAATAAAAAAAATGATGCCCCATTACAGTCCCGTATCAAACTCAATTTTCACAGTTGATTTGAAGTACCAACTAATTCGCCGCTCCAACCGAATAAAATGGTAATCGACTATAACGATAGAAGTGTTTTTATTTGAAATAATTGTTCCTGAGGTCTGATTACACCTTGTGAATTTTTTTCGGCCAAATTGTACGATTAGTTTTCGATATAGGCTTTTTGCTTGGATTTAACTTTATTATTAATCTAAAAATAAAAACACAGCTTTGACTTGAATAACATCGTAACAGGTTACTCCTCACTTTTCAATGTCTCACTTTTTCCAGTTAGATGCTTTTACGATTTAATTCGGGTATAAAATATAATTTATGTAAATTAGATAATGATTCCCTACCCGATGGACCGACGACATTGTGAAGGTTGCGGGAAGTCGGTGGATGGAGAAGGCTCAAGACCGTTCGTCATGGAACTCTTTGGGGGAGGCCTATGTCCAGCAGTGGACTTCTACAGGCTGATGATGATGAGATAATGATTCAATTATCCGGTTATAATTCAAGTCTTTTATTTCAGTAAAGTTTAATACAATATGTTCTTCAAGAAAACAAAAGAAAACTTTACAGTAACTTAATGTTACCTACAAATTAGTACCTAACAAAATGGTAACATTGAATAAGCGATACAACCAACATCACTATTTTGAGTTCAATAAGATCGCGATTGTCTATTACTGTATTCGGTCATTGTCGACAATTTCCGCGAATAAAATCGTAATGTTACTTTACGGTGTAAAGTTAAGTTGTCTTTAATTCTGGTAAAACATATTTTCATTCACAGCTCTATATTGGTAAACGTAGTAATATTTTAAATTACATTTAATTATAAAACAAAAATTAGGTATCTTTTGGAATAAAAATGAAACCGCTATGTAATCTTACATAAAAACCATATTTTGGTTATAACTTCTAAGCTATCTAGCTTAGAAGTCATAACCAAAAAATGGTTTTTTATTTTTCCTGTAAAATTTCGTTTTTTCGATTACGATATTATTCGCTGGGGACGGCGAATTGTATTTTAGGTGTTAATTACGTCAGTGACATGAGCCTTTAATGAGATTTGGTCTTATTTCTATTCAAATGAAAGCGTTTCAGTGGTAGGTATTTTACACGAATTTGAACGATAAATCTTTGAAAGTGTCAATTTACGTCACCACCTTAACATAATCGTAAAGTTATTGGGGCTTAGGCGTGGTTGTGTATCGCAAAAGCGCCACCGCGTAACTTTTTCCACAACTAAAAGGCGCGTGGAAAAAAAAGCCGCCAGTAACGTCATCTCTTAGCCGCCGCCAGAATTTTTCCAAGCTCCGGTCATAACACTCGACCACGTGCATTTGTTTTGGTTGGTTTTTTTCTGAAAAAAGATCGCATACATAGCCGCTCACCTCGCCGGGCATCGTAGGTGCGCCAAGCAAAATGGTCGTCATTTTTTTCTTCTCTTTTCAGCCATCTGTCTGTCCTTTTCGGTCAAAAATGCGATCGTTATTTCTGTTCCGGTGCGACTGTGTGCGTCTAGCGACCATCGCGTAAGATATATGCCATGTTTTTGCCTTTTGATTCTAGATTCTATACCGTTAGAGATTAGGTTTATTTTTGGACGAGCAGCGAGCCGTCTTACGTCTAATGGCGGACGGAGAAAAAATAGAAATATAGGAGGCACGGCGTGTACGATAAAGAGAGCGGGAGTCGTTAACGATTCTGCGCCGGAAAGTTGCGCAGACTGCGTTTTTGGTGCTTTTTTTGGGGGCATCGCCTCACACCAGCGGGTGTTTTTTATTTCTGTCTTTTTCTGGCACGCAGTCTCTTTCTTTGACGGTTTGTGTATAGACAGGGCGACGTTCGTGTGTGTGCGTGTCCGTCGGGGGCAAGCACCTAGCAGCGCTAGATTTTTGCGTACAAACTTCCTAGATAGTGATAGTATAGGTATGTATAGCGTGGTATATAATGAAATGTCACCGCTATATACGGATAAATAGAACTGTGGAACAAAGCGTATGTTCGCTGTCGCTGATTAATCATGGTCTTTCATAATTCCACGCGCGTGCCTACCGGCGTAAGTACGTTATAACTTTTAACTACATGTAGATGGGAAATCCATTTAGCTTACCTACCTTATCCGTATTAATGACCGGACTCAAATCTGATTCTACTATAAGCTTAGGTATGCATTTTTTTATTAAAAAAAACCTATAAGCTAAAAAGGTGGTGAAAACAAAATGAGTTTATAAGCTTAAGATTTAAGGAAGTACCAGGTGATCAGAATGAAAAAGAAGTTAGCGATTAGAATATTTGAAAGTAACAGGACCGAATATCGCTAAGCTAACTTATCTCAAGCTAAATCTTTTCTAAGTAGGTAGTACATTAGGTATATCTAGAACATAGTTGAAAGTAGGTATTATGCGTAGGATGAGATTACAGTGCCGAAAAATTAAAAAAAAAATGGCTTAAGACTTATCTCCAAGAATGATAGACATGATTTCACATAACAAGGCGATCAGGTCTTTTAAGATTTATAAGGGTTATCCAGAGGCATGTCACAACATTTTTGGCCCATGCCCTAATTTTCCAGTAGTGAGTATTCCAGTAGTTAGGGAATAAAGGTTCTCGAATGGCGACCACAAACCGGGCGATGCAGTGTTGGAAGGCCCCCCACCCGATGGACCGACGATATTGTGAAGGTTGCGGGAAGTCGGTGGATGGAGAAGGTTCAAGACCGTTCGTCGTGGAACTCTTTAGGGGAGGCCTATGTCCAGCAGTGGACTTCTACAGGCTGATGATGATGAGTATTCCATACGTGACAGGATGCATGCCTATCGCCGCGTTAAGAATATTTACTGGATTCCTCACGATGTATTCCTTCGTCGTTTTAAGTGCGTGTTAATGCTGACTTAAATTTTTGAATAGAAAACTCATTATTGCACGACCTTCAGATCGAAAGTCAGAACAGCCCTCTAGGCCAACACGGCTTGCAATAAGTATAAAGCCCTTATTTTATATTTCTGTAATAAATAAATAGCCCAAATGAGTTTATGGATAAAATTACTAATTATTCATACTTATATTTATAACATTATAAATTGTCTGATTGCAATTAACTACTGCATTTTTATTTACAAAATCTTTGCAAATGACGGGAGAAACAATTGAGCTATCAAAAGATTACAAACGATAGATAGCTCAATTGATCCAGATCACTACCAATCGGAAGCATCGCCAAGACGCTGCTAGATTGCCACGCTGGATGGTTACCTTACGATGGAATAGATAGATAGATAAAAAAAATATTTGGCACTACAGACACACACAATTAACATAGATAAACAATTTTAAACTAAAGTACATACAATAGGTATGGAAACTAAATACCTATTCCCCGAGGATCACCCAGGTGAACAAAGGTGAACCATTGTAAAAAAACTTTCAACGGTACACCCAGGTGGTCTCAGGGAGGTGGACGGTGAATAAGAACCGGAGCAGAGCATGAGAGCACTGGCGGAGTGGTGGTAGTCACCTTGCCTTCCGATCCAAACGTCGTAAGTTTGAATCCCGGACGTTCACCAATGAATTTTTCATTCGAAAAAATTATGTCCGCTAAACTAAGTGCTATCAAATGGTGTCGGAAAATATCAGGGGACAACCGGCATGTTCTGGAATCTCAAAATTCGGATGCGTACTTAAACCTTTCACCACACTAGATCTTTACTTAATTTACCATTGGTACTTTTCAGGCCTACCTCAAACTGGTTACTAGCAATAAGCCGGATGACCAGTGAAACGAAAAGCATATATTTTTATTCACTTATTTCTTTATTTATTTTGGTTCAGGTAAGTACTTTGAAGTCCATAATGAGGTCAATTCGCGTGTTGACAAGAATCCAAACCCACAATTTAATTGTTTGCTTCTTAGGACCTCTAAACCACAAAAGATTTATTTAAGCAGTAACAAGAGATTTCTTAACAAAATGATTTAATAAAAAAAAATAAAAAAAAAAATGTTAAAATTAAAAAAAAAAAAAAATGTTAATGATACGCCTTCGTAGATCCAGATATTTCGTAGCCATACGCATGAATGCTACGCTTGATTTCCGAGCGAGAGCGCTACAAATTCTACGACACGTAACAGTAAGCAACGCCATCTAGTTAGCTTGTTAAGAACTTATAATTTATAAGCTAAAGAATCTTCAAAATATTATCTATGTACGCATGCAAAAAAATCTTAACTTGTCTCGTTAAATAAGAGCAGTCGTAAAAACATTTTGAATACATTATAAAGAAAATGTGATAAAATAATTTAATTTAAACTTAAACCATAATTTAATTTAAACCATACCTACCTTGTATGGTTTGTTACAGCGCTATCTATCGTCGAGTAGCGCAGACAAATCATAGAGGGTGGAAACTGGTTTGGCTCGGCCGATTAAGTTGAAAGGGTTTACTTTGAAAGTACAGTCGAGCTCGTAAATGTGTTTTAAGTCCTGATTTTTATTTCATGTCATTTTTTTCATTTTATAAACTTAAACTTTTTTATATTTTTTTTACCTACACAATGTGATTCATAAAATGTATAGGTACTATTTCAAAAAATGGCTTATTCTACACCCAATATGCAAGAAAGATTGTTTGAAAAAACATTAGGTATGCAATAATCTGCTGTATTGGGGTCGAATAAGCTCAAAGTCAAGCTGTTTAGTTAGCAATCCTGATTTCGAACTTATCATTCGTTTAATAAGTTGTTATAATAAGGTAAAAAGTACAAAACCTGCTGTTTTCACTGCCACTCGGAAAAAAAGTCATTTTTTTTTCTTTTGTTTTATAGAATGATTTAAGGTTCAATTTCGTGTAAAATAGTGATGACACGCTTGTATTTGAATGGAAATAAGACGTCATGGTCAGGCCCATTTTAATAATAGTAAGCAAATACTAATAGACTAATATTTGGTTACCTCGGGGGCGCAGCGGGCTTCCGGAAATGCAAGGTTCAACGCCCGCTGCGGGACAAATATTTGCATAACCTGTAAATATTTGTTCTGGGGTTTGTGGTACCATGGTACTCGTAGTTTCTGATACCCACAGGGAAACATAGTATGGGTTTTATATGTACTATGTTTGTGATTGTTGGGTGCTATTATTAACAGAAATTGTATTGTAACATTAACACGAAAGAAGAAAAATAGGAGTGGACGTGTTGATACGGAAACACACGCGGGTGCAACGCGTGACGTAAGCAGATAAGTAGTATCAGAGCTCTTTAGGGGGGGAGGGGTTCGGCAGGCAACGCATTAGCAATGCTCCAGGTGTTGCTAATGTCAATAGGCGACGGTAACCACTTACCATCAGGAGGGCCGTAAGCCTGTTTGCCTCAGTATAACATAAAAAAAAAAAAAAAAAAAACAAAGATAATATAGTTGAATTTTTTGTAGTATCAAGAAGCTATCTTAAAAAGTTGATAATGGCAATAATTTCATAAGGCCTTATTATGAAACGAGGTTTAAGCTAAGCCTTAACCTGGGTCTTTCTAGTCTAGTCTACCCAAATAACATTGCCTGAAAGCATTCTGAAACCAGACTTTTACGAAACTTGCAAAAATAGCAAAAACGGTTGTTACTTTAAAAAAAAATCTGGGCTGACCAACCAACAACAAAACTATATCTGAGGTTTTTGCTTGCAATGCTGCAGAACCCTAACGACCAAAGCTTTTACTATACATATATGATATATTTAAATATGTAAAATATAATGACCCCTACATAATATAATAGATATTTTAAAAACAACCAATGACGTTAGGTGTTTTTGAATAAATTAAATTATAAATAGGCATATTATTTTACCGTCCCCTTTGCTATGTAATAGACTCGCCCTATTCAACTATTCCTAGATGAGGGTGTTTATGAAATACTCGATTTAAATTGATCCTTATTTTAAAGAAATAAGTTTCTAAATAAATAACAACATAGAAACGCATTTGAAAAATATAAGCGATGTATTAATGACTATGTACTACATAAATCTCTCAGCAGTACAAATTATATTCTCCTAATAATTATAAATGCGAATGTTTTGAAGATTGAAGATATTTATTTCTCTTAAGAATTAAACAAAAACACTTTTTTTTTTTTTTTTTTTTTTTTTTTTTTTATGTTATACGGAGGCAAACAGTCTTACGGCCCACTTGATGGTAAGCGGTTACCGTCACCTATTGACATCTGCAACACCTGGAGCATTGCTAATGCATTGCCTGCCCTGGAGAAATCTTTTTGTATTTTTCTTAAAGCTCTTCATGTTGTAGGTTAGCGGGAAAACCTCACTTACAGAGATAACTTAAAGATAACGCTACAATAGTGTGCCTTAAGTTTTTTTCTATAAAAATAAATATAAATATTCTGGGCATATTTATTCCGTTAATATTAAATTTGCGAGGATGTTTGTGTGTTTGTGTTCCAATCACGCCGATTTCGATGAAACTTGGAATGGATGGAGTTCTTTACCTTTGCTACTTTTAATCTAGAAGTGTACCACGCGAGTGAGGCGCGTGCGCAAACTAGTATACATAAAGAAGTATGTACAAGGAAATATAAAATTAAAAAGAAATTTATAATATAAAGATTGTAATTAAAAAATTTATAATTAAAAAGAAATTTATAATATAATATATAAGTAAGTGTATATCTTGATATACTGATTTCCTATACAAAAGAGTTCAACGCAGTCTAATTTGAGGGTTTATGATTTTGAGCTAATTTGTGATGTTTTTGTACTCTTCCCTCAGTATCGTCATGTCATGACATGTTGGCCATGTTGGCCTAGTAAGAGGTACCTAAACTTCCAATCCTAAGGTCATGAGCTCGAATGTATGTGCAAATTAGCTCGTGCTCAAAACGGTGAAGGAAAACATCGTGAGAAAACTCGCTGCTTAGCCAGCTCCAATATATTGATCATTTACTTCCTGTGTTCCTGTGATAAGGCCGTCTAGGTAGAGGATGGTAGAGGTGGCAAGCCTACTCTATAAAACGCTGCATAAATTATCTAAAATAGATGTAATAAAGTCTACTTTTTCCTCAATTTATAGTCACTCATCCCGTTTCATAACCATAGGAACGATCCATTCCACACAGTCGGCAATAAACACGGTTTCCCTTCCAAAACTCGCCATTTTTCTCTACGCTACCCCTGGGATATTAATAATATATCACCCTGTAAGAAATCTCACCCTGCGAGGGCGAGGGTGGCTTAGCAAAATGTGACTCGATCCCTACGCGCGAAAAAAAATAAAAAAACATTCACTCGATTTTGAACTCTGTGCTCTGTCTAGCAGGGTGGACATTGAATTGCGATTTATCATCACTTAATCACCACTGTCTCCGGAATAACAGTACCTATGCTTAGGTAGCGCGGTACTTAGGCCTTTTTTTTGCAAAACAAGTGGATGTGACGCCTCACGTTCCAAGATGGCGTCGCCCGCTCCAGTACTTTTTGCGAGTAATTATTTGCTTTTCAGAGTTAAAAATCGCGGATGAAATCATGCGGAATTAGAGCTTGATTGTTTTTCGGTTTGCTTTGATGCGGAGGTGAAAGGGATGTGGAAACTAGGGGGAAATGTTGCATTCCAAATTAATTTTCTTATTCATTTTGCAACATTCTAATCAGGGCATTTGATTGTTTAGAATGTGAAATGTTACCCCGACTGTCATAGTAGCGACGTATATAAAAAGTGTATACGTAAACGTACTATGAATTGGGTGACGCAGTGTTGCAATTGTTAATGTTTTATTAAAAACAAATAGAAATAAAATAATCTATAATGTCGTTGACTAGAAGTAAAATTATATGTGAGTGCGCTGCTTAACAATATATGTTTTTGGCTCATATAATAACAAGGATCTGAGAAGTACGCAGTTAGGAACTATAATGTCGATCAATATATAAACAGATGTAAAAAACGTGATTCGTATGACTAAAACACAACTGTCTTTAATAACCACTATCGATAAATCAATAGGGTCAGTAGGGTCAATAGCGGTTCTATTGATTTTATATTGATTGCATTGGAGTAGTAATCGATATCCAATGATTATTGGTTTGGATGGCAGCTGTTTGTCCAGTTTGTTTTAATATCCTATGAGAAAGTTCAACAGTATGTGAGCGCTGATATACGGAGTGGCGGCGAAGTGACTAATCTGCTAACAATTGAAACTCAACCTTATTAACTTCGCGCCATTCCGCACGCGTTGTGCTTCGAGCCTCATAGTGTGATTTTGTGATTTCAGCCGTGAGTGTTTGCTTGTTTCTTTCTTGGTCTTCCTGTATTAGGTCAGTAACCAGGTTGAAGTGTGGAAATGTGCCTTGAAAATGGCCAATGACCGTCGAGAAAGAATCAGTGTAGGTACCTAATGAAAGGATTAAAGTGCACCTCTTACCGGTTTCCTCACGATCTTATCCTTTATCATTAGAGAGTACTACTAGCACGTTCACTTAGAATACTAGGGCCAGGACAATACAATGAAAACCGCTCAAAAAAATTACTAGAAAAGCGAATAAGCTGAGCGCTTTCAACGTATCGATAAAAAATAATCTCGCTGGCATATTCGATTGCCAGTATCGATAGGCATTTCAGGCGAAGTGTCGAATGCCGATGCGAGTAAATGTTGGCGTGAGTTTTCTTTTTTCGAGATCGGCGCCCGTGGCCGAGTTAGGGGTTATTGTTCTATTTTCAAATTCACACCAATTTTTCGAGTAATTTCGATTTACAGCGCTTCGAGCGGAGTGAACGTTCATTTTTTTTCTAGTTAAGGGTTACAATCATTTATTTAACGTTCTAGTTCTTGGGTTTTAGTTATTATTTTGTATTATTTAGTTGGGTAACACTTCATTTTTAATGTTAATTAACTAGTTATAATTTAGGTTAGGTACCAGAGGCTAGAATATTGTAAAACTTAGATATATTCGCTCATTATGTATCTCATTTAAAGTAAACTTTGTGTTTGTAAGAGAATAAAGTTGTTTAAACCTTGGTCGCGGCTTTGTTCGCGTGGTGCCTAGATAGAAAATTGCCTTATATGCTATTCTAGGCAAAAAACTCTATCTATCAAGTTTCACCTAAATCAGTGAGTCGTTACGGCGTGATTGAACCACAAACATCCTAACATCCTCACAAACTTTCGCATTTATCATTAGGTATATTATTTCTAGGATCTTAGTTAAGAGCTAGGTAAAAATACGTTGAGTATAATTTGCAAACGAAACCAAAATGAAAATAAATAGAGGGATGTCTCTCAGGGATGTCTTTTTGTCAAAGATATTGGACACTATGGTCTAAACAGATAGAGTGACAGCAATCGTCAAGTGTCTTACACTCACACAATACATAGACATTTTATCATACGACCAAATAAGGGAAACCACATTTGTTTTCCTAGATGCTTGTTGAAAAATGAAAAAATATTTATTCTCATATTCACAATACAGCCAGGTACAATCTACCATAGGCCTCCACACTCGGCAAAGCCTGTATCGTGGAGCGCAGTAACGTGAATTAACAAGAAGATAATTTTGGACTACCTAATAATTTACATTAGAAAATTTAACAGTGGAATAGTTAAGACACATAGGTATATGTAAAGCATGCACTTATTACCAATACAAAAGAAAGGGGTAAACCCTTTCTTTTGTATTGGTAATAATGTTGTTTTAAAAGAATAAAAGTGTTTTTCATGTCATTTGTATTCGGAAGGTTTATGTTGTTTATTAAAAATTGAATTTCGAGGAATTTATTATCTTCGCTCACCACACGCACTCTAGAAATTCGGAAAAGTAAGCTTTCAGAATTCAGCGATATTATCATCTGTGCAACTACTTAATATCTCGTCTAGCCCTTTATAAAGTCAAGCCTAGACGCAGCTTTTAGACAATACCCCAAAACAAAGAATATCTTTAATAAACCACGGCCTCGTCCGTCGCTTCGCAACACAAAATAACAGAAAAAACTCAAGTTTCGCTTGATAGCGGACACAACAACAATTGTCCGATGTCAATGGTTGTCATTTTGCGTACGTCTCGTATCTGCCATATGCCGTGCGTCTGCTTGTGAGTAAACAAACATAATTTTTATTTTGCGGTTTATACGCTTCCTGCTCTGACTCTTCGATTAATGTTTATCTATTTATTCGTTTACTGCCTGATACTGCTGCAAGTTGGTAAGTATGAATAAAATATAAATATTCCAGACACATCACACACGGTCAACTGATCCCAAACTACGCACAGCCTGTACTATGGGTACCAGAGACTGATATATTTTATAGATAAGTAAATATTAAATATTTATCACACAGACCCAGAACAAACATCTGTGTTAGTAACAAAAATGTTTGTCCAGTGCGGGAATCGCACCCGCGACCTGTAGCGCAAAAGGCGGAGTTACTACCAACTGAGCTATGAGGCCAGTCGAAATGTAAGTCAGTCAGTGTGTAAGTATGCCATTACTAACATTGATAACTATTGTCAGCTACTTTCGCTATCTAAAACATTGAGTTTGGTTAAATCATACACTATCGCCGTGACCGTGGTGGCCCCGGCGAAAGAATAGGCCCCTCCATATCGCAATCCGCGGATGTCGTAAGAGGCGACTAAGGGAAAAAAGCTAGGGGATGGGCAGCAGCGTCCCTCATTTTAACAATGATAGCTCTAACTGCGCTCGCCAACCCGCATGCCCAGCGTGGTGAGTATGGGCAAAACCCCCCCACATGATAATTTGCTCTGTCTGTGGGGGAGGCCATGTTAAGCAGTGAACGTCGTACGGCTGAAATGATGATGATGATACACTATCGCTTGTTGCCATAAATGTAAGATCAAAATATACATTTAACAAATAACCACTAGCTGGCCCCGCTCCGCACGGCATACACTTTTCATACTTTGATACCCCTTGACACCACCTTAATACACTTTTTACACTTTGACACCCCTTAATATACAAGGTGATTCATATGTATGCCATCCGAAAATTCTACACCCAATTGGCAATAAAGTTTTACGACTTTAGGAAATTCGACATTTTTCATTGAAAAAACTCTGAACTCAATGAATCTGCTGTTTTAGGTAGCAATCTTGATTCCAATCTTCTTGTACGTTTAGTTATTAGTTCTAAAGATGATACAAATACCAAAAACAGCTAATTTGAGAAAGGTTGTGAAAAATAATGAAAAAAAATTATATGAAAATATTGATGTTTTTTTTCGCTAATATTATTTCTTTTCGTTGATAGAATAACCCCCTTTCGGGATGGTATACATGTTATGAATCACCTTGAAGATACTTTTCGTACTTTGAAACCCCTTGACGCCCCTTCATGTATTCTCCATATTTTGACACCCATCGACAACCCTTTATTGTAAGCACCGAATCAGCGAGTCCTAAAATGAGTGCCTAAGCCAAATTTCAAAGTTCTAAATCTTATGATTCCAGAGATTTTGTGATTGGAGAAAAAAATCGCTATACCTACATAGACTAACAACGTTTGTTATTTCACTCCCTCCGCAAATAATATCGTCGAATCGCAACAAAAATCGACCACACAGAGAAATCCCTCTTTACAAAAATATCTTCTACAAAACGTTGCAAAAACAATTTCTCGTGCGCCTTTGTGCATAAAGATCACATTCGTTGTCGACCGCGCATTTTATACAAGCATTTTTTAAACTGGTTTTCGCAAAGCAGACTTGACTATAATCTCTATGCAGGGTGTAAAAAAATACAGGCAAAAACTGTTGTGTTTAAAAAAAGAAAAAGAAAATAATCGTAGTTTTTAATTTAGTTTGGTTCCGATTCCGGAAAGAAAATGAAGACTTTGAATTTTTCATCATCAGCCTGTAGAAGTCCACTGCTGGACATAGGCCTCCCCTAAATAGTTCCACGACGAACGGTCTTGAGGCTTCTCCATCCACCGACTTCCCGCAACCTTGACAATGTCGTCAGTCCGTCGGATGGGGGGCCTTCCAACACTGCGAACTTTGAATTTTGACTTGACTTTATTTGAAGTCACTATTATAGGTATTACTTATTATCCTACTTCATATTTATATTATAAATGCGTAATTTTGTGGTGATGTTTTGATGTTTGTGTTTCAATCACCCCGTAAACACACAAGTAGCTTAGTAGAGTTCTATACCTATTTTTTTTTACCATAACATATAGGCTACTTTTTATCTAGATACCACGCGAGCAAAGCCGTGGGCATAAGGTAGTCTCATCATAAAATAAACCTATATTTTTAAAAGGAGAACCTATAAAAACAATCATAACTTAAGCATCCTTCGGAGTGACGCAATTTGCTTTTCACTTAGCGCATTGTTAGGGGCAATTACATTGTGCCTTCATAACGAGCTGTCTTTTACACCCTGTACCGCTAGCTACATAGCTGCAACGGGCTGCAGGATTGAGCTCGGCGCGAAGGGTCCAACCCTTTTCGTATGTACGTACCTTATATAAGTATTCTTTAGGGATTGGTACATACTCGTAGTTCGCTTCGACGCTTTGCTGTGTTTGGTTACTGTGAATAGAAAAAAGTCTCAGGGAAATAGTGGTTGTATCTATGCTTTAAGTTAGGGTGCTATATTTTGTTAAGTGCGACGTAGTTAACTAGTTAGTAAGTACATTAATTATTACCTAGCTTTATTTGACGACCTCGGTGGCGTATCGTGAAAACCGAACGGAAAGTACTAATATAAATGCAAATGAAGCATTTGATTACTGAGAGTAAATTGAACTCATTGGCTTATCGTTGTTTTGTGAAAATGCGCATAACCTAGCTAACGTATATGCAAAAAACAATTATGAACAAGATAAAAGTTTAAAATCTAAAAACCAAAGCAAAGGCTTTTTAATAGATTGGTATAGCTAAGTCATGCAGAAAGTTCAATAATTTTATTTATTTTTTAAATGTCCTTGACCATACCTGAACCTGGTCACTGACCTAATACAAGATGACCAAGAAAGAATCAGCGGCACGACAATCAATGTTCCCGAGAATCCCTTTCATTTGACACCAAAAACGATATGTTTATTCGTTTTTTTTGAGTTCAGATTCGCGTTTATTTTCCGTAGCAAATGACGTTATATAGACTTGCCCGGATGCCCGGACTATATTGAAGCATCATTTGACACCCAACTTATCGAAGTTTATGCAGTGCCCCAAGCACGAATCATTCACGATAGCGTACGCTTACGATACGATACTAAATGTCAATTATTGTATATTTTGAATAAATATAATTTGTTCGACTTTAATTTAATTTAAAATCTCTACGTACAATGAAATCAATTTCAAAATTCCGCCAGCGTCTTGGGGACGCTTCCGACTGGTAGTGATCTGGATCAGTTGAGCTATCTATAGATCGTTTGTAACGGTCTTTAGATGGCTCAACTGTTTCTTGTGTATTTTGTAAATATTAACTTGTATTAGTTTTAAGTTTCTTTCTGTAAATAAAAGTTTTTATCATCTATGAAATCAATGTAATTAAAAAACAAATGTGAAATGTTATTCATAAAATCAACACAATAAATGATTATATGGTTACCTCAACTATTTACCAATCAAAATTAAAAGATTTCAAGCACCGCAAATGCAATTGGCGGATATATTCGACTTTAAATATAGTAGGTATCGTTGGCGTAACGTTATTGTGATTTATTAGTTATTAGTTCAGTGATTAGGGTGCGTTTCAGTATGCAGTTTCATAAAGAGAACCTGAACAGCAGTGCTATTGCGTAAGCGAAATGGTAATTAGGTTCGCAACTTTGATGATGATTTTGACAGTCTTTTTTTTTTTTTTTTTTATTTAATTTATTATTATTATTATTATATATTTTTATATTAATAAACGGTTACAATTTTTGTTTTTGTGCCCTAAAAACCACGTAGGGTTTGTGTGGACACTCACACTCGTCAGAACCTAGTTGGTTCCTTCTCAAATTACACGAGCACTCAAACTGGGTAAGTATTAGGTAGGTAGTAAGCAATAGTATATAAATACAACAAAAAGTATGAATAGCGGCATCTAAAAGATTTCAAACACGAAGGACGTCAATTTAATATTGTAAAGTTTTGGATATTGCTAAGATTGTTAAAATGATCCTCAAAGTTACGAACTTCATTGCCATTTCGCTTACAGAATAGCACCCCTGCTCGAGCTGTGGGGATGCGGTTTTGGTGTTGGGGCGATCTTTGTCAATCTTAACGTAATTACTCATTAACGCAGAACCCGTGGCGTAGTTTACCTAGCCAAATGGATGGGTAACCACTAGTGCAATTAATAGCTGAGTGCTTCCGTGCTTTGGATGGCACGAGCTATAATAGGCTTTCAGGCCGCCTAAAAACTCCGTTATTAGAGCTCATACGATACGAACTTACCCTGCTGGTTAATCAATTTCCTGCAATAATTGCAAACGCCCCGCAACGCACCGTACTTGCACCCACATTCGATTCCTGTGTAGAGACTGCCACTTTTCCATACATTTTTTTTTTTTTTGGTTAAAGAACTTTGTTCTCAAAATAAATTACATTTCACTTCATGAGAAGTTAACAATTTTAACTTAGTATTTATTTATTTATTTATTAAAGCTCACGTCACTTCTATGTCAGCAAAATAACGTCCAGCATCTGTCCAATCAATAAGCGTCTGTTGCCTGAAGCCGTGTTCAAACGACATGCGATATTTCCTTGATATAAATAAAATAAATAAATATTTCGGTACATAACTCACACGGTCAACTGATCCCAATCAAGGCATAGCCTGTACTATGGGTACCAGAGACTGATGTATAACAGTCTCTGGTAATATATATATATATTTAACACCCAGACACAGAACAAACATCTGTGTTAGTCACAAATGTTTGTCCAGTGCGGGAATCGAACCTGCGACCTCTAGCGCAGAAGGCAGAGTTACTACCAACTGAGCTATGAGGCCAGCAAAGCAGCATATGTCATATAAAATTCAAAATGATGCTACCTCTACTGAACAGAGTCAGTTTTGAGTTTGACATGGACATATACATAGTTCAAACTCAAAATTAACTTTATTCAGACGTACCAAATTTTAGATGAAATATCGCACGCTGTTTGAACAAGGCTTGGTAATTGTAAATATATTTTCTTGTTGAATAGCCGATGCCAATTCAATTGTGAGTTTTACCCTTTTATCTGAGCTCCGTGCAAACTCAGTAGCAATCTCTGCAAAGCCGTACGATCAGGGTATCGGTTTAAACATTCGGCTAAACAGGTTTTGGTAGGGTTTTGCAGTCCGCTGCAAACATTGCGCTGCAGATCCCAGCTCAGAGCAGGTTTCGGGACGCGGCTCCCATTCAATTGCCCTTAACCTAACAATGGTAACTGAACGCAATTGTGCACTTTGTTTTTTGCAACTTTGACATTGTACACAGAAACTGGTTTTGATAATTGTATAGTAAAATTATTGAGGATAAAAATAGGTTGCGTGCTATACAAAGTGTTCCGTGACAAGTGTGCTATTCCGAAAGGGGGTTAGTCTACACCTTCTTAGAACCCAAAACAGCAAAAATCTGCTGTTTTGGGGTTAAATCAATTCATATAACATCTGATCATATTACGAATCACTTTGGACAAATTAAGTTATTCAATGAGCTTTTATTTATTGAAAGAAAATACTAATAAATATTTTCAAAATACACAAGAAAAAGATGAGCAATATTAAAACCTTTGCAAGCTTTTTACAAGAGGTAGGGCACAGCGAGATTTTCTCGCTCTAAATTGGAGCTGCCCGCCTGGGGAGGTACCTCCGCCTTACAGAAGATCGAAGCCAAATAACATTATTTGTTTCAAATAGTGTTGTGTTCCTGCGGTGAGTAAGGTTGCCAGAGCTCTTTAGGGGAGGGGTTCGGCAGGCAACGCATTAGCAATGCTCCAGGTGTTGCTGATGTCAATAGGCGACGGTAACCACTTACCATCAGGTGGGCCGTAAGCCTGTTTGCCTCCGTATAACATAAAAAAAAAAGCCATCTATACATAGCTCAATTGATCCAGATCACCATTGAGAAGCGTCTCCAAGACGCTGGCGGAATTAAATGCTGGAAGTTTAACAAAATTACTAAAGTCTTCTGTTTCAAAAATTTACTTTTCAAATACAGAAGAATTATTTCAAACTAAATTAAACTCCGCTCTTTGTTTCAAAAGTTCAAACAGCCAAGAAAAGAAACGACTGAGGAAACAAAACTAAAGGTGCCTATGCAACGTTTTTAAAAACGTAATACTCACATTTCCTGCTTAGATAACGCTCCGCTGAGCGAAATATAAAGGAAGTTATCAAAACAATCTCTCGCGCACTAAATCACTGTACCTAAGGGGAAGAGGAGTTCTATTTACTCGGAATCGGACAAAATAAATGTTTTCATTACATAATGCGAGCTTTCTCAGTCTCATTGAAAAACCTCTACGGGAAATCAAACCTTTGCGCTCTTGCTATAGGATAGAGTTTCTATTGTGACTTCGCTAAACAGTTGAACTTTGAACCGCTTCTGATTGTAGACTTTGTTTGTAAAGAGCTTAGGTTGTTATTTGTGTGGTTACAAAGGGGTTGAAAAAGTTGGTTTTTATATACAACGGTATGGTGCAGAATGTTAAGCAGAGGGATTTGGTCGCGTTGCCTGCGTCAGTTTTCGTCCCTTTTATAATTACCTATTTTACTTCTTCATACCTATCAACCAACGCAAAAGATTACATTTTAAGGTATTATTTAGAAATAATTATTAAACTAATTATTCCGCCCGAGGCTCTTCGTTATTGTCTATGTACTAATACAGAGGCTCAAGCCGAGTAATTCAAGCGTACGCTTACGAAGCGATAGAAAATGTCAAATATTAGTCAATCAAAATTCAAACATGTGCTGTAATGTTTGCGCTTGTGGCACAAATCACGGACTTTACCTATTCCAAGATTCATCATTAACGGGTCAGCCGTTAGATCTACAAACATACTAACTCACAAATATTCGTGTTTTTAATATTATTTATTAATTTCGAATAATTCATTCGATGTTTTTTTTAATTCTAGCCGGCTAGCTATACTAATTCTGGCATTCTTACCCTAGAAGTAATCAATCACTCAATTATTTTTTAGCTACACTCAATCAAATTTTACTGTATTCGCCTCAATCATTCTTTAATTCTTTATTGTTCACAGAAATCATACAGAAATAAAACATAAAAATACAGGCATGTACAAAGGCGAGCTTAACCCTTCAAAGAGTTTTCTTCCAGCAAACCTTTGAGGCTAGAGAGAGCTGTCATCGATAATCACCGATCTGTTTGATGCCAATAGACGACAGACGGAACTACGACGTCTGGTAACTATCAACTATCAAACCTGTCTTAATATTTATAGCAATAGATGTAAAAATTGATTGAATGAAACTAAAAATTGGTGTCACTCGATTAACTTTTAGTTTCAATCAATCAAATTTTACGTTTTTTCAGACTAAGAATAACAATAGTCGTTAATAATTATGTTTTCACTCATCATCATCATCATCAGCCTGTAGAAGTCCACTGCTGGACATAGGCCTCCCCCAAAGAGTTCCATGACGAACGGTCTTGAGCCTTCTCCATCAACCGACTTCCCGCAACCTTCACAATGTCGTCGGTCCATCGGGTGGGGGGCCTTCCAACACTGCGTCGCCATTCGAGAACCTTTACTCCCCAACGGTTGTCGGTTCTGCGAGCTATATGGCCTGCCCACTGCCACTTCAACTTGCTAATTCTGAGAGCTATGCCGGTGACCTTAGTTCTTCTACGGATTTCCTCATTTCTGATCTTATCACGTAGTGAAACTCCAAGCATAGCTCTCTCCATAGCCCGTTGCGCGACTTTGAGCTTGTATATGAGGCCTATAGTTAACGACCAAGTCTCAGTGCCATAAGTCATCACTGGGAACACGCACTGATTGTAGACTTTCGTCTTGAGGCTCGCGGTATCTGCGACGAGAAGATGAAGACGAATGTTTTCACTCACTCACGCTGAAAGCAGCCTGACATTAATTTTTAAATTGTATGTAAACCTATTTCAAAAAAGGAGAAGGTTCTCTATTCTTTGCTGCTTTTTTGTCATGTCTTCTTAACTATTTGCGAACAGATTTTGATGATTCTTTTGCTGTTGAACAGTGTATAGTGTATCCAATAGGTACCCATACAATAATTATTCTTGAGAGATTGGTACTTGTGCCGTCAAATTTAAAAAAACATCATCATCTGTTGGGATCACGAATTGTCGAAATATTTTTTGTGGTAGTTTTCATTATAGTTTCGTTTATTTTTTCGATAGTATGGGTTGTTAGTTTTATCCCGGGTCCCAAAATAACGTGAGATTGCGCTTGCTATTAGATGCCAACTAACAAAATATTTAGATTTTTTACTGGAATCATAAAGTTTAACATAACTTAAGACTGAATGTACAAAATATCTATCGCCAAAAAATTGGTGCAATAACCCGAAAGGAACCTCCCTACTCAGTACATACTCTATACATATATCTACCTAATAAATAATAAGCAATGAATGAATAATACCTGAAAATAATAAAGCTGAAGCGAATTGCCCAACGGCCATACACGCGGCTGAATTTCCATAGAGCCGGCCGGCCTATTCTAACCTCAACATAACTCTTCGTAAGCTCCAGAACAAAAAGCCACAGACAACGCTCCAATTACAAAAGGCAGACCCAAAAACCCTGGGCTTAAAAAAAAACAAAAAGTTATTTAAATAAAACCCTCGCCAGCGTTCTGTGTCGCATAAATTGCCTTCATTAATTTCCGGACCCTGCAAAATATTGTCTTGAAAGGATAATCAAATACAAAAACGGGGAAATGGCGGTGCGTCATTTCCATAACATTTGCCCCCCTTCTGCGCGTTTTTCGCGCCCCCTTTTCCGGTCCCTCCGTCCCCTTTATGAGGCCTCCAATTACAAACGGTTGAGCTTAAGGCCAGCATTAGAGAGAGCCGTAATGGAGGCAATTATGCTCGTACTTGGCCATTAAAATTTATATAATGGCAATTATTTGGAATGCGGAGTGGAGCGCTTTTTGCTGTGAAAAGGAAAGCTTTTATTTTTACCAAATTGCTGGTATTTACTTAGGCATTGTTCTAGAGACTTTCGGTTCAATTGGCTCAAACTTTTATCTATAAGAAAAATTATAGCTTACGCTCCGGAGATAAATCAGTATTAGCCCTTTGATTTCCTCTTATTTTCAGAATAAGTTCAGCAATTGTAGCATCGATAACCAAGACACGCTTATACTTAAATGGGATAGGTTTGGTTGAAATTATTTGGAATCGTAGAAAAGAAAACATTTACTTATTTACATGAAATCATTTTCCAAAAAATCTATCGGTTCGTATTTTAAACCTCTTTATATAAGAAGTTAAAAATATGTAAACCATGCCGAAAGGAGCTTAAGCTATCAATATAAGAAAGAATATATTTTTATTATCAAAATAAGTTACTATTAAATATACAAGAAGATGGACACCAAGTTATCTACCTAAAACAGCGAAATAATTGAGTTTGAACTGATTTGACTCCAAAACAGTAGTTTTTTCAGAGTTTATCAATGAATAATAATGAATTTCCAAAAATTTTAGAACAAACTTTAATGTACGGTGTTAAATAGGCTAGTATTTGGCGTTTGCTTTCGTATTTTAAGCGAAACTCTATCGTTTCCAATTATTCGAGCTCAAGCCACTGGCATGTGAAATGCGTGTTTCTCGTGGTTATATTATGTGTGGTTATAAAAAGACAAATGGATTATATTACAGATGACATGAGTAAGAAAGAAGTGAGTGCGGTGATGACGGCTAACATAAGAGAGTGGAATAGGAAAACATGTTGTGCCTACTCCACATAATGCTGGACTAAGGCAGGAAGATTACATAAAGCTAAATTACAACAACACGTCATTGAAAACTACTTCTAGTCATCCCATTGGTTAGCGGAATGTATTGAACGAGTGTATCTACTAATAAAACCTACCTAAATACTACGTACTTCCTACACCTACTTATTACCTACCTACCTACAGAACGACCTACTAACAACTATTGCATAATGTTTATTAATATTCTCATGTAAGTGACATGTTTGTCTTTTTTTGTCTTTAAACCTAAGATGATGATGATAATAAGTGTTATTTTTATAACAAATTGTAAGTAAATAGGTAACTGCATACTTTTTATAAATACAAATGAAAGTGCCCACACCAATTAACAAAAACAAACAATTTTAAATAGAATACATAAGGGTATGTAAAAGGCAAACAGTGAAGGGAAATCTTATGAAAACACGTCGGTAGGTAACCGCGGATCGGAGCCTAAATAAACACACTGGCTGTTTGTCCCCCACTTAATTAATTTTCTCATTTCCTATTAGCCAGGAACAGCCGGAGGATTTGCCTTGTTATGTTTGGGACATGTTGGGAATAGGGAACGGAGTAAAATGTATACCTATGTCAATCAAATTCACGTACCTATATTATGTATTTGAAGTATATTATAGCTTGATAGGTTATTATAAGTATGGTAGGCCATGAAGTAACTGGCCACTTAAGTACATTGGCCAATTTAAATGGATGTTGTTTTTTGATACGTCATCTTTAGAGAGAAAAGGTAATTTATTGAAATAAAATCATCATTCAGCATTTTACATTGCAAATAAAGCATTTATCAAAAATACATTTTTAGTTAGTTTCGTTGGCATATTTTTAATACAACAGCCAGTTACTTTAAGCTTTCACATGGTCCTACATTAGTGGAGACTGTGTTTTATAACGATAGATAATAAATAAATCTAGCCATTTTGATTTAAAACTGCTAGACTGCATTGACAGGTGTTTAAATTTACTTAGTTTCACTTTGGCATGAAGTAAGTATTCCCAAAAACATTTAAAATCGGTAGCTATATTAGGAGTATAGAAAAATTCCATGATCGGATTCGCTTCAGTATCAAAAGCATAAAATAGAAACGCTGGAACGGACTCAATAAAGTAACTAGGCATGCCACTAGCATAACAACTAATATATACCCCGCCACCGCCATATTTTACACACACATGCAAGGTAAAAGCACCAATTTAGGCGCACGCACTTTTGGGGCAATTTGTCACAAAAAGTTGGCAACTTCGCCCCCGGGGTGGGCCGCGTCATTTATTATCCACCCTACACCGCCGCCCCCTCAAGGGCCAGTAATTTTACCTTCAAAGCCTTCGCGGGAATGCGTAATGACTAACGACGTGACGTAAATCGCAGGGATTTGCCCCTTGTCTGTTTGTTTGCATATTTTATATGCCTTCGTGTTTGGAATGAGTTTCGTCCTCAGGTCGCAGCTTTATGTAATCACGTTATGTACAGTGGAACATTTGAATTTTCAGTCTTGATTATAATTATTTTTATATTTCGATTGGTATATAAAAATATGTTATTACTAGCTTGTGACCGTGGCTTTGTTCACTTGGTACCTACCTAGATAAAGTAGAAATAAAAAGTAGCCTATATGCTATTCTACCTAAAAAAACTCTGTCGATTCATCGAAATCTTTTGAACCGGATCGGTTTTATTGAATAACAAACTTCTTAACATACAATCACCCAAACATCCTCACAAACTTTCGAATTTATAATATTAATAAGATAAGTAAAAGGAAGATCTGAGTGTTGGGCTGCCAAAGGGACGGATGAAAGAAGATTGCACGCAGCGGAGCGCAATGTTAAGATGTGTGGAGTGACCAGAATGGATAAGGTAAGGAATGAGTATGTAAGAGGAAGTTTGAAAGTGGCGCCAGTGACGGAAAAGCTGAGGAGTAATCGGTTAGCTTGGTATGGGCATGACATGAGGAGGGAAGAATGTCATGTGACAAGAAGAGTGTTAGATATGAATGTGGATGGATGTAGGAGTAGAGGTAGGCCAAATAAAAGATGGATGGACTGTGTGAAAGTGGATATGGTGAAGAAAGGAGTGAGTGTTGAGATGACGACTGATAGAGGGAAATGGAAGAAGAATACATGTTGTGCCGATCCCACATGATGTGGGATAAGGGCAGGAAGATGATGATAAGTAAAAGGAAGACTGCATCTATTCTAGATAATTGAATCCTGGTTTGAATGCTGGTCTTGGATGGACCAATGGATTTTCCATTGGCATGATCTAGAATCTTAAAATTCAAAGACATACTTCATGTAGGTACCTACAAGAAAGGAGCCTACACAAGGCGCATTTATTATATTTTCACCACACGGGCTCTTTCACAAAATAGTCATTGGCTTTTCAGGGCCTTCCTACTCATCCTGGTCGCTGATCTAATGCAAGATGACCAAAAAAGAACCAGTAAAACGATAAGCAAGCAATAAAACTGGCCTCATAGCTCAGTTAGTAGTAACTCTGCCTTCTGCGCTAGAGGTCGCGGGTTCGATCCCCGCACTGGACAAACATTTGTGTGTGATAAACGCGGATGTTTGTTCTGTGTCTGGGTGTTGAATATTTATCTATTATATATATATATCAGTCGATGGTACCCATAGTACAGGCTATGCCTAGTTTGGAATATTTATATTTATATATTATTTAAAAATCCCTTAGTAGGTGTCGAAAGCTACTCTCCAATGCTTCCGCTTCTACTGCCCGGGCTGTTTGTTGCATTAAAATATAAATAAATGAATATTCCGGACAGATCACACGGTCAACTGATCCTAAACTAGGCATAGCCTGAACTATGGGTACCAGAGACTGATATACATAATAGATATATATTTTAACACCCAGACACAGAACAAACATCTGTGAATCACACAAACGTTTGTCCAATCGAACCCGCGACCTCTAGTGCAGAAGGCAGAGTTACTACCAACTGAGCTATGCGGCCTGTCAAAATTCCACAACTTGCACGTGTGGCGAAGAAATGATCTCGAAAAGCGAGTGGTTTGAGATACGCATCAACACGTGGTCATCCACGCGTCACCGGAATAAGGCTCATGCCTTATTCCGGTGACGCGAGGTTTTTGTTTTTGTTTTTTTTTATACAACTGAGTTGGCAAACAAACACAAGCTTAAAGTCATGCTACGGGCGATGGAGGGAACTCATTTCGGATTTAAGCGCGTACTGAAACTCCGACCATAGCTCTGTCCATAGCCCGTTACGGGACGTTGAGCTTGTCACCGTCATACTATGTGCGAAATTATATGCGAACTAAAATTCAATAAAATACAATGCGAAAACAAATAACGGTATATGCTTATTAATAATTTCTGTTTCGTTTGTGGGTTTCGAATACCTTGAATGTATAGTATTTCAAAAAATTCCGACACAGGCGGGATTTGAAACTGCGACCAACCCCCTACATAGGGGGATGCTCTTAACAACTGAGGTACGGAGTCGACACCTGTCACATAATAAAGATCCGACGAAAACGTTCGGTATGTTTCGGTTTTTTTAACCGACTTCAAAAAGGAGGAGGTATTTTAATCATTGTCAACGGAAAAAATTGATACATTTGTTTTTTTTTACAGAATTTGTAAGGCCTATGATAATTGACTTCAAACACATCGGAATAAATACTTTATCATCATCATCATCAGCCTGATGAAGTCCACTGCTGAACATAGGCCTCCCCCAAAGAGTTCCATGACGAACGGTCTTGAGCCTTTTCCATCCACCGACTTCCCGCAACCTTAAAAATGTCGTCGGTCCATCGGGTTGGGGGCCTTCCAACACTGCGTCGTCCGGTTCGTGGTCGCCACTCGAGAACCTTTGTTCCCCAACGGTTGTCGGTTCTGCGAGCTATATGGCCGGCCCACTGCCACTTCAACCTGCTAATTCTGAAAGCTATGTCGGTAACCTTGGTTCTTCTACGGATTTCCTCATTTCGGATTTTATCACGCTGCGAAACTCCGAGCATAGCTCTCTCCATAGCCCGTTGCGCGACTTTGAGCTTGTGTATAAGGCTAATAGTTAGCGACCAAGTCTCAGTGCCATATGTCATCACTAGCAACACGCACTGATTGTAGACTTTCGTCTTTATACTTTATACATATTTATTATAATATCATTATTTTTGATTTATTATAACGCCATTCATTCTGCCGTAATTATGCATTAAAACTCAAAAACAGCGCTCCGCTCATTAAAATTCTGACGTCGACCAGAGTGTATAATATAAAGTCATTATGTAAATGTTCCCAGCCTTTTTGGGGTTCCGTCGCTAAATGATCAAAATAAAAAACTTGGCAATGCCGCCTACCAACCACCTCTCAAAACCTAAAACCGTGTTCATACGAAGTGCGATATGTCATCTAAAATGAAGGTATATCAAAATGATCCTTAACTCTACTGGATAAAGTCAATTTTGAATTTTACATTTGAGGGCGTACGATATCGCAAACCCCTTTAAAAGTAAATCTCATTTAGATGACATTTCGCACGCCGCGTCGTATGAACAAGGCGTTAAGATCTTAAGATAAAATCTGTATTTATAAACTTTTACACAGTATAGCCCTGGTATTCTCAGTACTTCAATATTTTTCACTCCGATCACACTAACATTATATTTTCATAGAAATAGCTGTCATATGTGGTTATTTTTTACCCTAAAACTAAGGTTATATGACAATAAAAAATAACAGCCTTGGTCTTAGCGGCAGGAGGAAGATAGGGTGTAACCAATTTACCATTCCAAGGATATTCGGTGATCATTTGTTTTCGCATTGGTTTTTTTACAAGAAAATGTATTTGCAGATATTAAAAAAAAAAAAAAAAAAAATAAGGGTCCTTGTTAGAATTCGGAACTCTTAAAATAGTTTATGCACTAAATTGATAGTTTATTTGGTAGGGTCATTAGATGAAAGTATAATGCTTACTAGTATTTATTAGACTAAGCTATTAAAACTCTACCGTTCACCATTATCATCATCATCAGCCTGATGAAGTCCACTGCTGGACATAGGCTTCCCCCAAAGAGTGAGATGATAAACGGTCTTGAGCCTTCTCCATCCACCGACTTCCCGCAACCTTTACAATATCGTCGGTCCATCGGGTGGGGGGGCCTTCCAACACTGCCTCGTCCGGTTCGAGGTTGACTGTACCGTTGTATGCTCGGAATTCTTATTTCATTCAAGTGTGCGCACTTATCTAATTTTTTTACAAGTTTATGTAATTTGCGGAGAAAATGTGGGTTATATAAAAGTTAGTTATGTACAGCCTGTATCATTAAGGCTTTAATTGCTTCCGCTATTCTGGTTTCGGGAATTTAGCTATAAAGTGCGGTTGTAAATGGCCGTGTTTTTTGCGTGGCATAGGCTTAGTCCCAGATAATATTACCTAGTGTTAGGCATGCCTACAACTCTACTGTATGTTCCAGTTGCGGCATACACTAACCACTTTCCTATTATTATTATAATGGCGAAATTTTGTGAGGATGTTTGGATGGTTGTGCTTCAATCACGCTCGTGACGAATCCACCTATATACCCGCCAATATTCTCATTGAAAGATATGGCCCTCACTCATTTCACCACTAATTGACTGGCCTCATAGCTCAGTAAGTAGTAACTCTGCCTTCTGCGCTAGAGATCGCGGGTTCAATCCCCGCACTGGACAAACATTTGTGTGATAAACACAGATGTTTGTTCTGTGTCTGGGTGTTAAATATTTATCTATTATATATATCAGTCTCTGGTACCCATAGTACAGGCTATGCCTAGTTTGGGATCAGTTGACCGTGTGAATATGTCCGGAATATTTATTTATTTAATTAAGAAAACGTTCCTGCAGCGATCATGATAAGTGCTCTCTGATTATAATTAAAAAATAATTGACGCCCAACACATAAGTCCTGACCCCGCACTAGGTTTTTTTGCATCGAGTTATCAGAAACTACGAGCGGCAGACACTGAACAAATATTTGCAGATCCAATAAACATTTGTCCCGCCCCAGGGATTGAATCCATACTTCTCGAGTCTCAACCGGGCCACGCCACCAAGGTCAACAACAATAATACTTTAGTGTGTATAATTTGCATGATATTAAAATATTACCATAATCGATTTAGAATACCAATTATTAAAATTTTGAACAGCTGTTTTGCCAAGCTGCATACAAAAATGTTAGATTGCAGGGTATAGTTTATATCGTAGGCAGTTTCAGGATATTTTTGGAAATACTGCAAAATATAGTTTTCATTCCATTTATTCGTAAAGAACGACTTGGTTTGCCTTTAAATGCACCCAAAGGTGGTGTTTCCTATAAGAAACTTTTAGCGGGCAGTAATGAGTTTTTAATCCTCTTTATAACTGCGCTGCCATTAACTTTGCCGCGCACTTTTTTATAACTGCGCCGCAATTATCTTTGCCGCGCACTTTTTGAATTTGAAACTTTTAGCGGGCAGTAATGAGTTTTTCATCCTCTTTATAAGAGCGCTGCAATGTTCTATGCCGCGCACTTTTTGAATTTGAAACTTTTAGCGGGCAGTAATGAGTTTTTCATCCTCTTTATAAGAGCGCTGCAATGTTCTATGCCGCGCACTTTTTGAATTTGGAACATCAGTTTTCAGGGGCAAAGAAATCGAACGTAAATATTGTTTGAATAAAGACTGGCTGGTACGACGGCCCACAATCGCGCCGCCGCCAGCTGAATAAAAAAAAAGAATAAAATATAAGGCGTCTTTTATTTTCTCATAGTGGGTGATGAAAAGTAGAGTGTATCACTCGGGCTTCAGGGTTCTACTAAAGAATCCCTTGCTAAGCTCGGGATTCTACTCTTGAATCCCTCACTTCGCTCTGGATTCAACGAAGCGCCCTCGCCATAAAAGTATTATTTTGCTCCCATATGATACAATCTACTATTAATCCTCTTTTAATCTCATCAGTCGTAGATACTGTCTACTGCTGGTCATAATTTGTCCTAAAGAATCCATTACAGCTTCCATACACAGACTTCCTTCACATCCACATAACTGTAGTTTTAATTTATAGTGATAAAAACTAAGGGTACTATGATATTTTATAATATCCCTAAAATTTCAACTCCGACGTGATTTAAACCCGCAACCTTCCCCTAAATATGGGAATGCTCTAACCAACTAAGCTACGGACACACTTATCGTGGGAGCGAAAATCTTTAGGACATCCAAACGGCTGATAGTGCCGTAGCGCCACCTACAGAAGAAACAATTGTTTCCATCTGTTCAAAGACTTCATCATGATGCCAGGCTATCGTAATGTACGTATCTAATGGCAACCACGCACCAAGAGACGAAGCATCGTCTCTTGGTGCGTGGTTGCCATTAGATAATTTAAATCCCCGTTTGCTGGTCGTAATAATGATTGGGATCTGGTTATACAGACCCTTTGGCACCAACCTACCTACCTTAAATGATAAAAGGTTGCTCAGTTCCCTCCAATTTCGGAAAGGGTAATAAATCACCAGTTTCTAATTAAGGAGCACGCGGGCAAACCTATGTACGTACTCCCATTTCCCCTTTCGTAAACTTTTGGTACATAATCCCCTGACCGTGTAGGAGCAAACTCTTGAAGCCTTTGTTGTAATTCCGTGTCCGTTACATAGCAACCGTAAATAAACCTATCCTACTCATATTATAAATGCGAAAGTTTGTTAGGATGTTTGTTATTCAATCACACCGTAACGGCTCAACCCGTTACGTTGAAACTTGGAATATAAAGAGTTCTTTACCTAGAATAGCATATAGGCTACTTTTTATGCTGGTACTACGCGGGCGAAGCCGCGGGTGGAAGCTAGTATGGAAATACATTTTATTACTGTCCCGTACGTGTTAATGCCTTAGCGATGAGCGCTGTAACGCGACTTAGGGGCCTTAAAGGCCTTTGCCCGTACCATACCATGGCGGTGCTATGTACATATCATGCACGAAAAAAACAAGGCAGACACTACTACGCCCACTAGCACGTATCATTATACTCTCGTCGTGAATTCGCTGTTGGTTTGGTTATGGCACGCTTCGGTGTTGGTCGGTGACGGAACGATCTACAGTACGTTGTTTTACAGTATACTCATTTCTTACCCATATCCACTTTCACACAGTCCATTCATCATCACCAGTTGTTTCAAGACTTCTCAAGTTTTAGAATCGAACACAACAACCTCCAGCCGTGATGATACGGAGGCCTCTTCTTAGTTAAGCTGAATATAATGGAATATTTATAAAACCGCCCTTTACGACCTTGTAAAGGGCCACATAAAAATTTAGAGGCAAAAAACGTATCTACGACCCTTTCGGCGTGCTCCGGGAATGGTCCAAAGTTTGTAATTGAATTTTTGCCTGGAGCCGCAGAGGGCGTCCCTGCTTAATTTGCCGGACTCGGAAAAGGGTAATGGGCTGGTGCAAGCAACGAGCTGATGCGGGAAAGCTTGGGGAAGTGAGAAACTTTATCTTCAGGTGCATTCTGTAAAGACATTTCGAACCGCGGAGAGCTGAATCCGCGGTGACTTTTTAATTTCGTATTCTGTAGAGCTCGAAAACGCCTGTGGTGCCTCGCTGACTTTCGAAGTGAGTTTTGTCTCTTGAGTGAATTCGATTTCGAGCAAAGTACCTCATTATTGTAGCATCGATAGATAAGTTACTCGGTATGTTTTTGCAGTAAATAAATACATTTCTTTTTTTCATTTATGCTGACTCGAAACTAAGAAATAGTTGTTATATATTCCTTATTGACCCGCCCAGGCTTCGCTCGGATAGCAGAGCATATACAGCAGTAAAGCGCCCAAAAAGAAATATTTTACTAACTTACTAAGAGTAACATTTAAGGTAGGTAAAGACCGTTGCACACGATCATCCGATGTAGATCAATACCAGTCAAAAGCGTCCCCACACAGCTAGCGGCATTTCTACGCTGCATTACAATGCTGATCTGTTGATCCGCATTAACGACAAATGATAAGCAAAAACTTGACTAGTTTTAGGATGATTTCAGTGTTCGCTTCAATCCTCAAGCTTACAGCCGAAGTCACGAATACTCGTATATTGTTGTAATCAAAAAGAAATATTCCATTTTTTACCGGAGCAAGGGCTATTTGGGTCTCCGAATTCAGCCTACTACGTGCTAAAATTTTATTCAGCCGATCCGGATTATATAAAAGTATAGGTGTGAAATTTTTCTGTTTTCTTTTTTGCCTTTTTATATTAATGTTTCGCTTCAGGCGAGGTACTTTGTTACCCATTACATAATATAGATAAATCTCGTATATGGATATTGTTCTAACTAAAATGTGTTTTTCATGTAAATATAAGTTTTAATGTACAGTCGCCTGCACAAAGAATAAATATGTATACATGTCATAGTTACCTATATCATCATCATCATCATCATCATCAGCCTGATGAAGTCCACTGCTGAACATAGGCCTCCCCCAAAGAGCTCCATGACGAACGGTCTTGAGCCTTTTCCATCCACCGACTTCCCGCAACCTTAACAATGTCGTCGGTCCATCGGGTGGGGGGCCTTCCAACACTGCGTCGTCCGGTTCGTGGTCGCCACTCGAGAACCTTTGTTCCCCAACGGTTGTCGGTTCTGCGAGCTATATGGCCGGCCCACTGCCACTTCAACCGGCTAATTCTGAAAGCTATGTCGGTAACCTTGGTTCTTCTACGGATTTCCAAATTTCGGATTTTATCACGCAGTGAAACGCCGAGCATAGCTCTCTCCATAGCCCGTTGGGCGACTTTGAGCTTGTGTATAAGGCCAATAGTTAGCGACCAAGTCTCAGTGCCATATGTCATCACTGGCAACACGCACTGATTGTAGACTTTCGTCTTGAGGCTCTGCGGTATCTGCGACGAGAAGATATGACGAAGTTTCCCAAACGCTGCCCATCCGAGTTGGATTCGTCGGTTGACCTCTTTGTCGAAGTTGGACCTACCTAGTTGAATCGTCTGACCCAAATAGACATAGTGGTCTACAACTTGAATGGTATCGATCCCAACATTTACCGGCATAGGTGCGACATGAGCATTGGACATGATATTTGTCTTGCTCATGTTCATTTTAAGACCTACCTGTTGGAAGACGGTACTGAGGTCTCTGAGCATAGCGCCAAGGTCCTCCAGCGATTCTGCCATTATGACTATATCATCGGCGAATCGAAGGTGAGTGATGTATTCGCCATTGATGTTGATGCCTTGTCCTTCCCAGTGCAGAAGCTTAAAAACATCCTCCAATGCAGAGGTGAACAGTTTCGGAGATATTACGTCTCCCTGTCTCACCCCTTTTTGCAATTGGATAGGATTTGTGCTCTGGTCTTGGAGTCGGATAGACATGGTGGCCTTGCTGTACAAACACTTCAACACTTCGATATACCGGTAGTCGATCTGGCACCGCTGTAGTGACCGTAACACTGCCCAGGTCTCGACTGAATCGAAGGCTTTTTCGTAGTCCACAAACGCTAGACACAATGGCCGATTATACTCTTCGGTCTTCTGTATAATCTGCCGAAGCGTGTGGATGTGGTCTACGGTACTAAAGCCTTTGCGGAACCCGGCTTGTTCGGGAGGCTGGAAGTCGTCAAACCTACGGGCGAGCCGGTTAGTGACAACTCTCGAAAACAGCTTATAGACATGACTCAGCAGCGAGATGGGCCTATAATTCTTCAAGAGGGTGTTGTCACCTTTCTTGAAAAACAGTACCACTACGCTCCTGTTCCACGCCTCAGGCGTTGTACCTTCGAGGATGACGGAATTAAATAGCTTCTGAAGGACTTTAAGTACCGGTGTTCCACCCGCTTTCAGAAGCTCTGACGTTATTCCGTCCTCCCCCGGTGCCTTATTGTTCTTAAGCTGTTTGAGGGCCGTCCGGATCTCGTATAGGCTGACGTCCGGGATGTCTTCGGTATAGTGCCGGGTCAGGCGGGCTCTTGCATCGCTTGCCGTGCTTAGAGCAGGACTTTGCGATGAGGTGTACAGTTGTCCATAGAACTTCTCGAGCTCTCGTAAAATCTCAGGCTTCGACGAGACGATACTGCCGCCATCGGTCTTCAGTTTCGTCAACTGACTTTGTCCAATAGACAGATCTTTTGCGAACACTTTCGAGCCTTTATTACGCTCTATGGCGTGTTTAATACAAGCTGTATTAAAAAGGCGCAAATCGTGTCGCATGGACTTAGAGATCTGCCTATTGAGCACGCCGTATTTCGACCTGTCCACTGAAGAATGCAGTCTCATGTCGTTTCGCTCAGCCATGAGTTTTAGAGTGTGCTCAGAGAGTTTCTGGGTTCTATTTTTACGGTGGGTCTTAAAGAACTCCGACCCAACCGCTTGGACAATTTCCACTAGCCCGTTGTTCAGCTCGTCCACTGTATCGCATTCAGCTAGGCTTTGGAAGCGATTTTGGAGTTCTAACTGAAAGCTCTCGGGGTTTTGAATTTGGACAGGACTTGGGCGAAGAGTAGATTTCACGAGACGAGACCTTTCCAGCTTTATGTTGATATTCAATGAGCCTCTAACCATACGGTGATCGCTGCCGGTTTTGATCGCGTTGATCACAGAGACATCATTGAATATTTGCTTCTTGGTCGTCATGATGAAATCTATCTCGCTTTTGTAACCACCGGGGTGCAGCCACGTCCATTTTCTGGACGGTCGTTTCTTGAAGAAAGAGTTCATCGCAAAGAGTCCCTCCTTCTCCATGAAGTCGACCAAACGCTGGCCCCTTTGGTTTCGCTGTCCAAATCCGAATTGCCCCACTTTCAGTTCATCGCCGTTCCTCGTGCCTAGCCGCGCGTTGAAGTCCCCCATCACAACTGTAAAGTGTGTTTTCGAGGCATGCATGGCATTTGAAATGTCGTCATACATGGCCTCCACTTCATCGTCTGGGCGTTTCGAGTGTGGGGCGTATACCTGTATGACCTTCAGCGAATACCGATCAGTGATTCTGAGTATTAGGTATGCCACCCTGCTTGAAACGCTCACTATCTTTACAATATTGTTGACGAGGGACTTATGAACGAGAAACCCGATACCATGTTGGGATAGCTGGTCTCCCTCCCGGTAGTAGAATAAGTTGCCGGAATTTAGGATTATCGTGTCCTCTCCCTCTCTTCGGACTTCTGATAATCCTATGATATCCCAGCGCAACTTACTCACTACTTCTTCCAGCTCAATCAACTTCTCGTCGGTCCTCAGTGTGCGTGCGTTAAATGTTGCCAGGTCCAGAGATCGTCGGGGTTGGTAGCAGGATCTCTTCCGGAGATTCTTCGCACCCCCTGCTCCACCGTTACCGTGGCCGCTACCTAAGCCAGGAATAGTGGAGCTGCCGGGGACTGGGGGCCGTCTTGCTATTGTACCTATCATATTGGGGGGGGTTGGACCATAGACCCACCACGCTGGTCCAGTGCGGGTTGGTGGGTGGAGCGCCAGAGCCTCGTTCGTTGATCGGCAGGGTGTACCGCGTGCCGGTGAGGTTGGCTTGGGTTCCAGTTGGTGTTATTTGGAACCCCTTACACCCCCTATATGATGCCACATTATAGATAAAGATAGCCATAGAAGGTACACAGATATAGTAGGTAAAGTTGAAAATGGCGCAATTTGACCTTACATAACTTTTTGAGGCTTTGCTGTGTTTATCTATATATTTTTAGTACCTACAGTGGCATAATTTTGAAACTAATGTAATGTTAACATCTGAGTTCAGGCTACTGTATCGATCTCACTGGTTATTGTTTTATTTAAACGTGTCTAGACGTGTCTAAGTGAATTTTTTTGCTTAAAAAATAATGATTTTGTTTTTTCTGATAGCATAGCAAATGAGATCGGTTTTTTTTATCAAATATGTAAAAAAATGTTATCCATAGTAAATATAACCCTAACCTTACTTTAACTGAACCTGCGAATGAGTTACGACATTAAAAAAATTCTGGGTATTTTTTTCATAAGTAATTATTATATTTACCCAATCAACGATTCCGTAGATTAATCGTCGTACAACGCTTTATTTTATTTATGTACCTACCTATAGGCTACGAAATCAGTACAATATCACGTTTTAAAACGACTAATGCAAAAGAACCCCACCACAAGTACACTACCGCTATGTACGTTAATTCAACTACCTACATAAGGGTGTGCATTTTATTAAAATTAAACGCCCAGCAAACATTGACATCAATTTATCTCACCGTATTCAGGCTATCCTGAAAAACGTCATTCACAATCTTATTTTACGCACAAACATGGCCCGACTCAAAATCAGACCCACACTTCGCTTTTCCATTTTCGTTTACCATTCTTAGTTGGCCCCGCGTTTCCTCTGTTTCCTGAAAAACAACAGCGGAAAAGTGGGTGTTGTATGGACGGAGGGAGGTCAGGCTAAAATGGAACATTCCCCGTTCAGCATCGCATGACAGATGATTATCTACGGCCGACGTCAAAGTGAATAATTGGACTTTAGAATAGGGATTTGGAAGAGTCGGCGTTAGTTATTTGTCTAAATTTGAAAATATTAAATTTACTCTAGTAAAAATATCAATGTGCACCTCTTGATAACAGTTTTTGGCCAGATTTTAAGTCGTATTCTAGATAAGTCACAAACACCGCAGCCGCAGGCGCAGTTTGTGAGGATGAATGGATGGTTGTTGTTCAATCACGCCGTAACGGCTCAACCGATTACGTTGAAACTTGGAATAGATAAAGCTTTTTATGTAAGTACCACGCAAGCAAAGCTGCGTGCAGAAGCTAGTAATTTATATTTCTATTGAAACTATCGATTGGGAATCGTTCTAAAAAAATAAACTGCTTACTGTAGTGTAATCAGCCAATTGAAAATGCATGTTTTCAGACTGACTAAATACATAGATCTCTATAGTATACATAGTTTGTTGGCTCGTACAACCGTCTAGTTATTTACCCGTCGATCAATATTTTCAACGATGCAGGTCAAATGACAGTAGCGCGAATGAACGCGTAAAAGGATATTAAGTTTAGGTTTTACACTGAACATTTTTGGGGCACCGTGATAATAAAGTTCTTCGGTGTATAAACATATATGGTGCATTTTTTGTTTTTATTCTAGACTTGCTGACCCGCCGCAACTTCGTCCGCGTGTTCAAGTATGTTCCTGCCTTGTCACTTTGGACACTTGATATAGATTTTACGATCCCGTGTGACGCGATTACGGAAGCCTCAGGGCGCGAGCCCTTCTCGTACCTTATCATATTTATAACAAAAAATGGTTTCTTCTAAAAATGAACTCTAAAACCTCGCTAAATACTGTTGATTATTCTGTGGTAAAGCGACGGACTAAATCAGCACACCGAGATTTCGGAATTAAACGTTATTTTTATTAAAATAAAATAAAATATTACACAGGGATAGTGAAACATTACTAGTGAAATTGTTTTTAGAATCGGTTTTGTAGTTCCAGAGATTACCCCCAACATATAAATAACTACTACTAACTCAAACAATGTTTTTTTTTTATTATTAGTGTAGATGGCGTTACGCATAGGTAATAAGTAGGTATAACATCCACACGCGGATTCGTCGTACGAAATCGGAATTATAGAGTCGATGGATATCCTAAGCCTCTTTTTCTACATATACACAATTTTGTTCCGTAAGCGCAACATACTTTGACAAATAATAAAACTCTCGCATTTACATTAGTTGGTTAGCATTTTAGTAGCTTAGCTTATTTATCGCGTTTTCATCAACTTTTGTACTCATTAAAATTCTTTTAGCGACCAAAAACATGCTCTAAAAAGTCCGAAAAAGTCGAAAACATAGCAAAGCACCCTCTAATTAATTCTACAAACCGTGACTCCCCTGAAATAATTCAAAGGGAAATAAATGCCCAAAGAAGATTGTCGAAAAAATTATGCCTAGTACAAAAGGCCCACCCACGCCTCGCGGGCCGCGGATGGGTGATTTGGCTCGACCTCCCCTCACGCACATGCGTGGTGGCCCCACCTCACCTAAGCCGCGGTCTTCCATTTTGTTTTTGTGTAGTCATTTGGCTTTTTTTTTTAGTTTTGTGGTGACTTCTAATTTTTGCTGTACGCTACTAACAATAAGATATTTTTTACAAAAACTAAAAACCGACTTCAAATTCCTGAATATTTACAAGATTAATACCAACCTCTATTTTTTGTTATCAACCTCTTTGCGTTTTGCTTACCTACTGAGGATGACACTGACCACCTACAATTTCGAACAAAAAACCAAAGTAAGTATGACATTCATTCATCATAAAATAATAACTCATATGGTACTGACTGACTGACAGACAATAAAACGTGGTGCTTTTATTCTCTTTGACAATCAACGCAGAGCCTAACCAAAAGTCCTAAAGTATGTTTGCAGAGAAGCTTCCTGTTGCCGCGTATGGGTGCACAGAAAGGAATTCCCGACACACAACCCCTAAGGTTAAAGTTTATGTTAAAATAGCAGCAACCGAACGAAGTCGCGGGGAAAACCATACCATACCAAAGTCGACAGAAAAAATTCGGCTGTGATTTCAAGAGATGATGACGTTTTTTTAAGTTTTGCGAGACAAGTAGTAATCCCTCAGGAATTAAATTAATATGGAACCACCCCGGGATCATACTCAATACACCAGCGAAAGAATTATCAAAATCGGTTTAGTATTTGCGGAGATATCGAGTAACATACAAACAAAAAAAAAATTTTTTAAATATACAGTCGACTTGAGAACCGCCTCCTTTTTTGAAGACAATTAGTGAGTAAAATAAAACAAACATCACCGTCGTTCCACGTAATAAGAAGATATTATATCGTGATGTATGCTGCAGTTCTCTTTACGTCAATCTTGATGCTTACGGTGCCATCATGAGCCACTGTCCCTTTAAAGTGCAATAAAACCCAACCAAATCAATATACGAGTTTATATGAATCAAAGCAGTATGAATAATATGTGTTGGCCAAATGGGAGGTACCCCGACTTTCGATCTGAAGGTCGTGGGTTTGAATCCGGTCGAGCACTAATGAGTTTTTAAACGGCGAAGGAAAACATCGTGAGGAAACCAGTATACAAGCGAAAAGGTTATAAAGAATATTTTTTGAATAGAATACATAGGTACTGTAAGCGTAGGTATAGATGAATAAATGAATGATAGAGCCGCATGGTCTGATTTCGCTCTATCCCTCGAAAGTTATGTTGTTATTTTACTACTAAAATATAATAACGCACAACAGTCAAATACAGTCTTTACCCCACCCTAGTATTCCCTGTGTCGTGGGTATCTGAAACAACGAGTACCAATGGTTCAATGGTTCTTTATTTATAACAAAAATGTTACATGTCATGTTGATTAAATTTAGATTACCTATAGGTACTTAATTACTTATTTGTAATTAAATATACACAATAAAATTACATTAAAATATATCCCTGAGGCAAATAACACAACCATTCTAATTAAAATAATTCAGTACAATTGTAATTAATTAGATGTCATTTTGAATTTATGAATTCATCAAAACAATAAAAAGTTTGCTCGATAAGCCAACGTCTTAGGCGGCGCTTAAATATACGATAGTTTGGAGCCACTCTGATGGAATCTGGTACCATTACACCTAGAACCGGAAAAATTATTTGTTGATCATGCAAACGTGTCTCGCAGCGGTAATTGAACCTGCACCCCTTGCACCTCTGATGGGCACTCGCATGCTACACAACGGAGGTCGTCAGAACTGTTGCTGAAGTTCACCGTTTGTCTTTACGCATTTTAATAAAGCTTATTTTACTTGTTTTTTTCTAATTTGCACCTTATTCGATCGGCACTACACTGAGCCTCTACATTACATTTTGTGGAAAGGATCATCGGCAAACATCAACGGCACCAAGTTGTGTTTGTTGTCTGATTCTTCTAGGCTTGCTCGCGAGGAACACGCGTAGCTTCACCTAGTTTCTTAGCTCCAAAGTGATCCTACTGATTTTGTTGAAATAGATACCTCTTTCATGGGATCTGCATATTTTGTAAGTAGATTTCATGTTTTTTTACATACTTTATTTATAGAAAGAAAATTAAAAGGAATACAAGTTAATATATATAATTTTTTTTTTATACAACTAAGGTGGCAAACAAGCGTACGGCCCACGGTAAGCGGTTACCGAAGCCTATGAGCGATTGCAATACCAGAGGCATCACGCCCGCGTTGCCGACCCCCCCCGCTCCTAAAGAGCTCTGGCAACCTTAACACTATTTGAAACAAATAATGTTATTTGGCTGCGATCTTTTGTAAAATACATAAGAAACAATTTTATTGAGCTGTCTAAAGACCCTATAAAACGATCTACAGATAGCTCTTGACATTGACATGATCACTATATAGCTACCCAAATATTACTTGTATATAAGCTAATTTATTTTTTAATAATTCTTCATTACTTTACTATGCCACTCGTTTTTCAAATAAACTCACCCTTTATTTTCTTTCTCGTGCAAACACATACGTATCTATTTACTGTAGATAACGACACAGCCTTCAGAAACCACAATACTTTCGACACTAAATACACACTTTGAACGCATTTTCAACCGTATTTCTACGATGGTAAGGGTGTTAATTATGAGTGTGATTATAAATAACGTTGCATATAGCCCCTGGGTGGTAATTCATCATAGTGACGTTTCTATTTATCTTGATGAGGCCCTCACTTCCGATGGTAATGGACTTTGTTTTTTTCCCTGTTTGTGAAAGAGATACTACGACTCTTTAACACATCATCATCATCATGAGCTTAAAGAAGACACTGCTAGACATAGGCCTCTAGATAGGCCAGTGATACGTCTCAAGTCGGTTTAAGAAAGTAAAGAACACAAACACTGATAGTATACATAAAATTTAATAACGGTTCTTCAATTCCCCGGTCGCTTATTTTACGTTTGCCTTCAAGAAAGGTCGGAGTAGGGTACTCTCCTCGGATATCCCAGATGAGGTGACTTCGGGTAGCCCAAGGAGAAGGTCGTCCGGGGTGCGCGCCAAAGCAGGGTACGGTGATTCAGCCGGTCGTCGACGCCGGAAGCAGGAAAAGCGTAATAAGCCTTTGGACCCTGGAAAGTAAAATGAAAGTGTCACAAAAGTCCGTGTCCATCTCCTCCTGATTGTGACCACCGAAGCCTCTAGATAGGCCTCTGGTCCTCAAGAGTTCCATGACAAACGGTCTTGAGCCTTTTCCATCCACCGACTTCCCGCAACTTTAACAATGTCGGACCATCCATCACTGCGTCGTCGCCCGGTTTGTGGTCGCCATTCGAGAACTAATTTTAGACGTAAAAATCATTTTCAATTATATTTAAATATACTTTAGATGGCATATTGCACGCCGTTTGAACACGGCTTTAAAGGTACATTATAGCGACATCACCACAAAAGAGTTTAAAGTGCTTTTGTTCTCCAGTTACATTCAGTCGGCTGATAACATCTTTTCAAAATTGAAATCGATAATATCTGCATTGGACACTATGATTCGCTTAAAAAGATAATCGTCTACCACATAATCAACCCTTTGTCCAGCCCTTTGCAAGACCACAGGACCGGGAACCTTTCGAGAGCATTGGGCATCAGAACAATAGATTTTATTACCGCACTATCACCAAGACAAATGAGAAATAGAACATACCTAAAGCTAGGTAAATAGCCTAGCTTTGTCTCTGTCATACCCGCAAAAGTGGTACCTTCTTTTATGCGACCAAAAACGCACAAAACTGATCCCTAATACGTAAGAAACAAAGCGAATTTTTGAACAGAAAGACTGGAGCTTCAAAACTCTGAGGCATTTTCTTTTACATAGGCTATGTTTCACAGTTAGCCCCAAGCGAATACCAGGCTTATACTGTAAAATTACAGTGCAGTTTTAGTTGGCAGATGAGGGAGCGGTGACGCCATTTTGCCTGGACGTCGGCGGTCAAAATTTATTGCGCATAAATGTACCTCTGGCTAACCCGGGAGTTAGGGGGTGTTGGGTTGGGAGTAGGCTTAAAAATCAGGGTAAGGGGAAAAGGGGTGCGTTTTTAGCGTTCGCAGCGTCGCAGTCAGCCTATTTGGGGTGTTGATGGAGTCAGGGCCGGACTGGGCAGGCGAGGACTAGACATTAAATCTCATATAAAATAAAGACGGTCAAGTGCGAGAGCTCGCGCCCTGAGGGTTCCGTACCATTGGTCGTGGGTTCGAATCCTGGTCGTGCACCAGTAGTCATGGTCAGGAAATAAAAATTCTAAGTGCAGGAATTGACAAACTTATATTAGCGGTCGCTCACGTAGTATTTGTATGACATTGACCACAAATTTAACTTGATTTCCTAAAAAAACTTCGAAATTCCTCAATTTCAGACTTTTCCCTTTAATTGTGTTACAAAAGCTCCTAGCATTCCAAATTTCATAGGAAATTGTGAGGTAACTGGAAGTACGCTAGAGGTTTTTCATTTTATCCATTTCCATACAAAAATTATACATTCATTGCCATATCTTTTTAATGCATTAAGCTAGAGCTTTGATTTTTATACGGCACTATAAGCCCACAGACCTTAATAGGTGGTATAAATTGTCATAGTAGTAGTAAAGTCAAGTAGCAATAGTCAAGTTGATACCTTTAGCCGTTTTTGAGACAGACTAAGCCAATCAGGCTTAACAAGAAAATATTTATTACCTCTTGCAAGGGTGTTATTAAGTGCGTAATGCATAAGTGTGGCTAAGTTCGGGGTGTTCTGGGTCTGCGTACAACTTTGTGTTTTTAATCGAAATATTTTCATTAATTTTCAGACTGCTGCTTCAGAGTTTGAAAACTTTTCGACCGGGATGTGTAAGTTTGACTTAAAAAAAAAAAAAGCCAAGAATTCCAACGGCTTGCCGAGAAGTGGCAACCTACGCCACTGACTTGGCTTACGAAAAGCCCAAAAGAGAGCCGCCTGCAAGCCAGGAAGGCTCCAAGAGGCTAAGCCCAGAGAACCGAGGATCGCAGTCCTCGCGAGTAGATGCCAGGGCGATGGGCCAAACAAGCCCGAGGCCCTTACCTGCAGCTCCCAAGAGAGCTTGTGGACGACCCGGATTGATTGAAGTTTGACTTACGCATATAAGAATACATCGGAGTTGCATAAGCTTACACACACAAGAATACATTCAAGATGTTCAAAATCTGCGAAAAAAGCGGCTATCTACAAAGAGGTTTGGACTTGGTAATATGATACTTGATAGAACAGAAAACGTTTATTTTGTACAATTCACATAAAATAATATATAATCAAACAGCGTGCGATTGAGTCACATTTGAGTTTAACTGTTAAGGGCCTTGCTATATCGTTGTGCTATATCGTGCGCCCTCATTTTAATATTAATATTTGGAAATAAATTTTAATTTATATTAAATGACATAACGCACGCCGTTTGAACACAGCTTTACACCTGCTCATGACCTTGTTCATTGACGTGAGGTGTCGCAGCTTATTCAAATGATTATATTATTTTTATAGTGTTTCAATCCGTCTCTGGAACGCGTTTAACCCGGAACCTCTCAATCCCTACGCACGTCTCACTCGCACAAACTCCAAAAAGAACTTTCCGTCGCTTTCCACCCATTGCTTAAATGATCTCCTACACCAAACCATTCTACAGCCTCACAAAAACAAACCCTACCACCACCATATAGAGCACAATATAGAACCAGCAAAATGATTGTAAGAACAAGCTTTTCCAAAGAACATGTAGTCCTGGATCCTATTAGCCCATTAGATACAGATCTAACTTACTCTTTGTTCCCATTCAATTAAGAACTCTAACGTTTTGTGATATGGCTTAGTTTCTCTTGGGTTTCTTAGCGTAAAATTTGTCTTTTAGGAATCATTGGGTACTGATGATATTAAAAACACCCGGTGGGGTGTTCTGGATGATGTGGAGGGGGTAGATGTAGTCTCAGAGCAAGGGGAGCAAGGCGCATTGCACGGAAGCTTTTGGAGATGAAAAGACGCATCTGGTGATGATTTTTTAATGATGATGGTGATGATGATACTACAATAATATTCAAATGTTATTCGATATTAGCAACCCCTCATCGATTTTGAGTCAAGGATGATATTAGTTCCTAGCATGATAGATCATCATCATCATCATCATCTGAGGAATTCCAATGGATATAGGCCACCAAAGAGTGTACGACGAACGTTCTTGAGCCTTCTCCATACACTGAATCACCGCAAACTTCCCAATTTGGTGGTCCAATGGGTGTGTGGCATTCCGACACTGCGTTCGTTCGGTTCGTGGTTGCCATTTGAGAAACTTTATTCCCTAACGATTGTCGGTTCTGCTAGCTATATGACCTGCCTTATCAACGCTATCAGTATCAAATGTATCTACATAAATAATTGAAAAAGGAACAAAAAATATATACTATTTGACTGGCCTCATAGCTCAGTTGGTAGTAACTCTGCCTTCTGCGCTAGAGGTCGCGGGTTCGATTCCCGCACTGGGCAAACATTTGTGACTAACACAGATGTTTGTTCTGTGTCCGGGTGTTTAATATATATCTATTATGTTTATCAGTCTGGTACCCATAGTACAGGCTATGCCTAGTTTGGGATCAGTTGACAATGTGTGTTATGTCCGGAATATTTATTTATTTATTTACCTATATGTAGAGTCCTTGGGCAATACCGTGACGTCTTCGTGCCATTCAAGTGCGAGCTTTTTCAGCACTATTTTACACGAATTTGAACCATAACCATAACCATGCGCTGTTGTCTTTGGGTAAACATAGAATATATAATACTGTAATGGAAAAGAGACGTTTCATCAATATATGGAGCCTGGGCCTGCTCTGTGTACACTACTCTAAAATATGGCTAAGCAATAAAGTAAACGTATTTAATTGGTTATTTTATTTAAATTGACTTCGTTATAAGGTACATTAAGATTTTCTTCGACAAAGAGAGCAACACACAGCGCTACAAAAATATGGCGGATGGACGTGCGTGAAATGTCATTTTGACAACCTACATTTATCTGACAAAACAAAAACATCAAATCAAAGAACATGACGTGAAAAATATGTCAAACGCCAATTACAAACCAACATGGCGGCCTTCAAATAGTGTCCACATAGTAAAAAACTTACCAGAAGAACTATTCTTGTACCATCGCATTTGTCTTCAAATTAATGAAATTGTATTTTGTAATCTCCTTTTTTTTCCTAATTTTTCTATGTATTGTACATGGACCAGGCCTAGAATGAAATGGCTCCTTTGCCTTACTTTTTTTTTTACACTTTTTGCCGCGGGATTTCTTTCGTAAAAAGGACTATGCCTACTCTATGTCCTAACTAAGTCGGTACAAGATCATTGCAATCAATTTCAATGGCGTTAGTAAAAGCTTGAATTGATAACTAAAAAAGGTGTAGCTTAGCCGTTTATCAGAATGTGCCCGCGTTGATGGATACGAGTAGTAACGAATAGCTCAAAGGGTAGTTCTGCCAAATTTAATTCCCTCACAGCACCAGTAAAACTCACGTACCCACTTCCATGAAGTATTTGCTCCATTGTTAAATCCGAATATTCGAAATGGATATATCCTAGAATGAGACATGATCGTTCAAGAGGGTTTAATATAGTTCCAAACTATTGTTTGGTTGACTGATTTATAATCATCGCACAGATAGAGCCTTGTTTAAACAGCGAGCGATATGCCATCCAAAAATCGCTTAAAAATATTCTACGTCTTTTGAATAAAGTCCCCTGCCCCGTACCAAGTATTTAACGATAGAAAGAAGACAAATTCATATATATATTTATTTTCATTACAGACAGTCGGTTGCTTTAAGATGTATACATTTCATAATTTTGAAAATGAAGTCACAGCACAGATTAAGATGGTAAACAGTAAAGTTCAAAATAGCGCAAGTTGATGATAAGTTGAATATTTTTTGAGGTTTGCTTTGTGCTTCTTTATTAATATAATTTTTTTTTATACAACTAAGGTAGCATACAAGCATACGGCCCACCTGTTGGTAAGTGGTTACCGTAGCCTATGTACGCTTGCAATACCAGAGGCATCATGCACGCGTTGCCGACCCCTTAAAAAGTTCAAAACGCCCTTTTTGAAGAACCCCATACTGTAGTCCTTAGGGAAAACCTCAGCAGGGAGATCATTCCACAACCTGAGTGTTAGTACAGTGGCCTCATTTTGAAAATTATTAAATGTGTATCTAGTAGGTACATTTTCAAAACAGCGCCAGCATCGATATAAAAACAATACTTCCTGTACAAACAACAAATAACACAGTTAATATAAAATATTTTACAAATTATTATTTTGTTGATTTGGTTTTTACGTAATTTTAAATGGCTCAATTTTAGCTTAAGTTTAACTTTTTTGGAAAATATGTAAGTAGCACGCTTAATTCTTACTTTCATCTATCGCTAACTATCGTGGTACGGGGCGTCGGGGTTCCCCTAGGAAATTAATAGCAGGCAGGACCCTTCGCCAGTCAGGTTCAGCCCCTAGACAATAGATGGCGTCACACAAAACGAACGTTGATATTTTGTTATTCATACCAAATTAACTTTATAATAACTAACTCTGTCTAAATAACAAAAATTAAGTATATTTATTTAATAAAAATAAACATTTATAATGGACAAATAGTGTTGAAAATAATGAGTAAGATTTATTTAATCATCAAACTTATTCATAAACATATCTAGAAAGGAAATACAAAGCAAAATTCTAAATTCTAAACACGTTTTTCAATGTTGCAAAAAGATGGCGTGCAATGTGTCATCATCATTCATCAATCATCATAAAGTAAATTTTGAGTTTGACTTTTAGGGGCATGCGATATCGTTAAAACATATCGTGCGCTCTCAAATGTCTAACTCAAAATAGACTTTCATCGGGATCATTAGGAAATAAATTTATAAAATATATTTTACGAAATATCGCTTACAGTTTGAACACGGCTTTACATCGCTCTATACATCGGCCGTTATACCTAAAACATACATAATTATTGAAAAGGAGAACATTATTATTTAGAAACCACTTAATTAAAGAGTAAACTTGGAGTGTGAAACAATGGAAATTTCAGCTAACACCGAAATATGGAGCAGGCACTCCTTTTTATCGCACTCAAAAGATTGTGGAGGTTATAATATATGACATATATAATATGTTAAAAGAATAAAAAAACGAGTACTATTGTATAGGTACAAAGGTGTTAGTTGTTATCGTACTCAAAAGATTGTGGAGGTTATAATATATGACATATATTATAATAGGATATATAATAATACATATTGTGTTTAACCCTCCCCTCAATTGACAAACAACAAACTCCGAATCGAAACCAATCTGGGTCGGGGAAATCAGCCACAATCAATTTCCTTCCTCGGAATAGTGGAGGAGTAACAGCACAGCCGAATAACTATAGGATTTTCCAGATACAACTAGAGAATAAAGGGGGTAATTTTATATGATTTTACAACCAAAACAAAAATTTATCCAATTAGGTACTATTATCCAAAAATTACATAATTTTTTTATGTTATACGTAGGCAACCAGGCTTACGGCCCTCCTGATGGTAAGTGGTTACCGTCACCTATTGACATCAGCAACACCTGGAGCATATTTTACATATTTAGGCATATGTCAAGAATTAGGCCGTGGTCGCCACGGCTGAGGAATAGCCCCCTCACATAATTATCTACCTATCTGTGGATGTCGTAAAAGCGACTAACGGAAAAAAATCTAGGGGATGGGCAGCAGCATCCCCTATTTAATAACTCTCGCCAACCCAACTGCCCTCCGTGGTGAGTATGGGCAATTTCCTCCCACATGACAGTAAGTCGCTCTGAAAATCTGTGGGGAGGCCTATGTTCAGCAGTGGATTTACTGCGGCTGAAACGATGATGATAATGATCTAGAATCACCACTTATTGTCAGTTAAACACGCGTTAATGGGACAATTGAAGTTGTATCTTACCAGCTTGCTAAACCTTATAATAATAAGCGCCGAGGTGCTATTCTGGGACACTCTGTGCAGTGTAAAACACAAGTACCTAACTATTTCTAGTAACGCACTCTCAATTAGTGAGTTGCCAGAATGCCTGGAAAGTTTCCCTACATATATATCCATTTGTATAAAATACGGCCAAAGTGCGAAGTTAGACCGAGCTCCTATCCTTTGGTGGCTATAATTTATGTGTGTGCAACTTCTAGATGTACCGACAGAAGGAAAAAAGAAAAAATATAAAGGTGATTTTTATAAAAGCTACTTGGTGACTTTTATATGAAAGTTCAGAATTAAACTTATTATCCTGATTTGTGGACAACGTTGCTGCTTATTCTTTAAGAACCACCTATTCTATAAGCTCTGTTATTTAATTTTTAGGTTTAATTGTTTGTTGTCCTGAATAAATAAAAAAAATCAAAAACCGAAACGAGATTATGTTGTACTCAAAAGTAACGATTTTACAAATAGCAGATTTTTATTCTATGTAATAACATTTTAAATACCTAACTGCTAATTGTAGGTACATTAAGTTTGGAAACAAGATTGATGTCTAAAACAGCTGATTAGTTGAGTTTTAACTTATTCAACCCAAAGCATCACATTTTTATATCATAAAATAAGAGTTACTATACATAATCACTTCTACGCCCCATGTAGAAGCCCTTTTAGGTTTACTATACATATTACAATGTCCTAAGAAACTTGTATAAGTACATTATCAAAATCATGCTTAGCCCTTATTCCCTGATTACCCCTTCGTTCGGTAACAGAAGATAAAGCGTTATTATTCTTTTCAAGTTTCTCCATGTAATTGGCTTAATGAACAACGGAAAGAGTTTTGTAAATAGCAAAACGATGTTTGCGAACAAAAGAACGTACCGGTATAATCCGGTATCGAGCGGATAAAGGTGAAACATAATTGCATGCGAAAGATATAAAGGGATAATTTTAAAATGCACAAAATTTTAAATCGCTTTGTCAGAATCAAAGATAGGAGTCGCTTTGAGAACGAAAAAATATTTTTACCCATGTGTAAAAATTACTGTAAATTATTAATTTTTTTTTTCACTAAAACCCTCTAATTTGAACTTTAGTAACTATCAGGACTATGTATGTGACATATAATCACATACATAGTCCTGACCCCACACTTGGATTTCCTGTGGCGTGGGTATTAGAAACCAATTACCACAACGCCCAGACCCGGAACACTTATGTTCAGATCATGCAAATATTTCCATCATTATGCAGCGAGAAACGAACCAGCATCCCTTGCGTCTCAGACGGGCAATCTCCCGCTACGCCAGCTGGGCCGTCGAGTTCTAACGAACGCACGTTGTAGCGGACGCATTCTAACTAAAAACTTATTTTCACTGTAACATCTCCATCATAAAACGTTCCCAACACAACAACAAGAAAATGTGCAATAGAAACAATTTAAATTTTTCTTTAATTTTTTTTATATGATGTAGACTTGGTGCTGTGCTGTGGGATAAATAAATAGCTTTTCTTTCTTTCTTATTGCGCCACAATTTTCAGTTTAAAAACTCAAGAAGTGTCGAAAGCGTTGTTTTGCAGACGGTACAGTGGCGCTAGGGCGGCTGCAGCCTCGCGGTAATTGTACAAAAGTTACCATCCTCAGCGAATGGTGAATTTGTTCACGATTCCTTACTCAGCGCGGGTTAAACGCGCGGATGCATGCAGTTGCGTATTCAAGTTGGTCGCTGCTGATGCAACCTAGCCAAATAGAGATAATTATGTATCATGGATCCGTAGTGCCAAGTCCAGAGTGAGTGTAAAGCTAGCGCCTGACCACCTGCAACCAAGAGGATTTATTTAAGTCATCTGATAAAGACAAAGAAGTGGCAATTGGCATAGAGTCATCTTATTATCCTACTATCCTATCCTATACTATTCGTAATGTTTGAATAACAGCACAGTACCTATCTTAAGGATAACTGGCACCTTGAACTCTCTTTCAAGTTGGTATCACCATTCCTAATAACTCATCAGTCTGGGATATTAGGAACGGCGATACCTCAGATGACTTGGCTTCTTGTGCGAGAGGCGGCTATTACTGTCTATGTTTTTTTTTTTTAATATCACTCACGGTTAACAGCTCCCAAACTAGGCATAGCCTGTACTATGGGCACCAGAGACTAACATACATAATAGATAAATATTTAACACCCGGACACAGAAAAATTATCTGTATGTGTATCAACTCAGCCTACCTACCACCTCACCTACCTACATGTTTTTGTTTTCATGTGTGTTTTTGTATTACTTAGGTATAAGTGTTTTTGTTTGTTGACCCACTTACTGCGTTGTGGGTCAAATAAATAAATTTTCTTTTATTTCTTTCTTATTCATCACACAAATGTTTGTCCTGTGCGGGAATCGAACCCGCAACCTCTAGCGCAGAAGGCAGAGTTACTACCAACTGAACTATAAGGCCAGTCAAATTGTATTGGTTATTTCACCAGTTAAAATTGAGAGGTGATTAAGATATCAATATAGGATTTGTCTTATAACTTATGTTCGTTTGGCGGTTACTATTTTATTAATCACACACACCATGTTTACACGTTCCTCTCATATTTCGTCAACTACCTGTAAAGAGTTTCGTTAATGAGTACCAGCCTTATTTATACGTTATATTTACCAAAGTCCCTACCTTTGGGACACTGTGCAAATACAGCCCCTCTTATTTGTGCGGCGTACATTTTAATCATGCCCCTAGTAGGGACATGGGTCATTACTTAAATTGGTTAGGTGGTGGGTGCGTGAGGTACTAGGTGTTTTTACTTAGAGCTAAATTCATAATTAATGATTGGGCCGTGTTGCTAGTGATGACATAAGGCACTGAAACTTGGTCGCTAACTATTTGCCTAATACACAAGTCGTACAATGGGCTATACTGTATGGGAAGAGCTATGCTCTGAATTTCACTGGGAGATAGAATCCGAAATGAGGAACTCCGTAGAAAAACCAAGGTCGCCGACATAGTTCTCAGAACTAGCAGGTTGAAGTGGCAGTGAGCAGGCCATATAGTTAACAGAATCGACAACCGTTTGGACAAGATTCTAAAATGGCGACCCCTTCTTTGACGTACGTAAAGTACTACGTAAGTACCGCCGACTAAGTTTTTGATCCTAATGACCTCAATTAAAAATGAAAATAAAACCACGAAATTGCTTAGAAAATTAGAAAAGCAAACCCAACAAAACGGTCCTTATCGTTGACACTTGAAACAACAAAAACAATTACTACATAAAAAAATAAAAGGTTAAAAGTTGTCCTTATTTGAATTTTCATTAAAACTTTCTCCCGTCAGGAACAAAGAACATTTATATTAAAAAAGTCCGGCCACGGCCAGATAAATATCTGTAGTCTCGAGAGCGCAGCCGAATTTTAACTTTCGGACAAAGAGTGCGAAGAAAAATGTAGATGGGGCATAGACACAGCATTAAATCAAAAAAAATGTGATATTTCACTACGTAAGTACACCGAGTTACTCGTGTTTCCTTGTTTCTTATTAAAAAAACTCTCTGACAAAACGACATAATGTAATAATATTTGGCTCATTAAAAACCACATATCAAAGCTTTTGATCTCGTTAAGTTTTTGATCGAGACATTGGGGGCTGTTGAGATATTGAGGGTCCAATAGGGGTAATAAAAATAATGTAATATCAAGTATTCCCTCGGGAAAAGGGTAGGCCTATGGTGTGGGACGCTACTTGTGTTGATACACTAGCGCGCTCACATCTTCCGGGGACATCAGTTAGGGCGGGTGCGGCGGTAGATTCGGCCGAGGATCTCAAAAGGCGCAAATATGTTAGTCTTCATAGGGCTTACGTATTTGAGCCTTTTGGGGTTGAGATCCTGGGTCCGTGGGGAAACGAGGCCCTCCGGGTTTTCAAAAAGATATCAGGGCGTCTGATCGAAGCGACGCGTGACCCGAGAGCTGGCTCTTATGGCTGGTGGAATTGCCATCCAGCGTGGCAATTCCGCCAGCGTCTTGGGGACGCTTCCGACTGGTAGTGATCTGGATCAGTTGAGCTATCTATAGATCGTTTGTAACGGTCTTTAGATGGCTCAACTGTTTCTTGTGTATTTTTTAAATATTAACTTATATGAGTTTTAAGTTTCTTTCTGTATATAAAGTAGTAATACAAATATCAGTTTGGGGCGAACCACAAGTGATAACTAAAAACTCTACCGCGTCTACGATGATTATGTACACAAATACACTGTCAAGACTTGATTAAACCAGCTTTCGTCAATTTACTGCCTTCCCTATTACCCAAGTTAGATAGCTAAGTAAGTACGCAGCGTTCTAACCTCAATTTCAAACTCCCGATAGTTAACCCAGGTAATAGGCCAATAGGCACTCTACAAACTTTCAAACTACTGCCCACTCCATTAGAAAGTTCCTGTCCCATCTGCACCAACTCCTCGCCTCAGCTCATTACCGCCCGCCCTGCCGCAAGACCCGCCCAGTCCACCGCTTGCCTAACTTCCACAACCAGGGCTGTCAGGCAATAAAAAAGTTTGCTACCTAAAGACTGGGTTTTTTTTTTGACACCTATTTGCTCACATGCTTTGGGAAAATGAAAGAAACGTGAATAAAAGCACCGCGTCGCAAACATATCGAACAAATATGATGCATTCCACGTGGTATTGCATTGCGTCCACCAAACCATGCTCAAACGGCAAGCGATATTTCTTGATACGTCATACAAAAATTCTTGCACATATTTTTATAATTAAGGCTCGTATTCAGAGACAAGACTCAAGCATTGATCTGTACTTAAATCTCGATTTGAGTCGAGATTCTAATTCTTGAACAGTACTTATGTATAGATTCAATGATCACAGTTCACCTGAGTAAATGCTTATTCTGAAACCTCAATCAGACGAAATCGGTTCTTGAGTTTAGATTTGATTAGACATTAATCAAATGACATTTTCGTTCCGTTACTCGTACTTTGATGCATATTTATACTTCACTTTATAGTTCTGTTCTATTTCCACCCTGGCTGTTTGAATTTCTGCGTAAAACGGATCGAAAATTATAAATAAATCAAAATGTAAACGAGAACATTTGAGTACAGATTTGAGACTCGATTCAGCGGAGAGTAGTTTAAGTACCGTTCTTGAATAAAAGTTATGTTTGAGAAGAGTTTCAATACTTAAATAGAGTTCAGCTGATCTGTGATTAAATCTATGCTTGAGTCGTGTCTCTGAATACGAGCCTTAGACTATTAATTGTTAGCTACAGTCCTTGTATTAAGTTTCTTCGATAAGAAAAACGTCGCGAGAGCTTTTGTATGAAATGATTAACTTATCTCTCATCACTGCTACTCGTGCGAAGCGAAGGAGAAAAATCCTTGAGAGGTTTTTATGGAGTTGAGGTAATTATGGAAGCTAAGTGCAAATTAAAAATTCCACCCAGCCCTATCTCCAGTGGAGCGGGTACATAACAGGCAAGCGTGTCAACTTTAACCGGCCCCACTTGGGCCATAAGAGAAACTTGTTAAAAAACTAATGCAGAATTTTTCTTGATTAAAATTTTGATTACAAGCCATAGTGACGGTAAAGTGGCAACGACTACAGAGATACTAGGTAAGGCTTAGTCCCGCGCCAATGATGCTTCAACCTAACAACGTAGGAAAACGAAGCGGAGTTTCGTTCTACGCAGCTACATTAAGCCAATTATATTATACGAATATCTCTTGTATTCTATACAAGATCTTCTCTTGTATTGAATACAGGACCACATTCATACAGTGAACTACGCGAGCGACCGCAACACATTAGTTTGTCACTTTTTACACTTGGGATCTCGTTTTTCCGAACCCGTGTAATGGTACGGAAGACTCAGGGCGTGTGTTCTACTCGCAATTAATCGTCTTTATTTCTTTTGTGATTAAAATTCGGTCAAATGTGAGCGTACAGCCCTAATAGCTTGCAATTTGTAAGGGCCGGTAATGAGATTTCAGGCTTCGATGGGCGTTAGGCAGTTATCAAAGAAAAGTCGCGATTCCAAGCCGGAAATGAAATCATAATGCGATCGACTACGCTTATTTAGGCAGGTGTAAATTCGATTATCACCTTAGAGGGGATTTGGAATCAAAAATACATATGAAAATAGAGTCGAAAGATTAGTGCTCTTATTCTTCGCTCGTGCATCTGGTTCGTTCTTGGCCACCCTGCCTGGCATGTGATTCTAAACAGCAACTGTTGGTAGAAAAGGAAAGATAAAGGATCTTATGACTCGGCTCCGCACCATACGAACACGCTTCAAGCGTCCCGGACGGAACCCCATCGTACCTAAAAGAAAATTAAGTATGTAAATGATTTGCTGCAAGCTTTTTTGTAATTCTCTTTATATTCCTACATAGAATCATATGGGCAGTGCGTGTATTTCATAGTGATGGCAAACATTTAAAATATCTAATGAAACGCTCCATGAAGTATCGCAGTAGAATAATTCTTCCCTAAATCGATTTCCAGCACATTAAGCTAAAAAACGGGCCGCCCCGAGCGAAACCGCGGACCGACGCTATGTTACATCGACCTTTTCCCGCGCAAAATTAAAATTCTCAAACAATCCACACTTTGAAAAAGATATATGAGGGTGTTCTTTCATCTTGTACATCGGCAGGGTTTATTACGTATCATACAATCGCAGTTGCTATTGCTATACGGCTGCTATTGTAAAAAATATTATAATCTTACCCTATCTCATACCCAATGCTACTCTACCGTTCAAAGTCTAGACTTTGAACGGTAGAGTAATTTTGAAGTTATGATTTGTGATTAAGAAACGCAGTACTCCTGTGGGATAATAATTTATTTTCTTGCACGATAATGCAGTTTTAATACTTCAAGCCAACGAAGTTATGTTCCGCTGTCCTAGAAGTGCAGCATCTGAAATTGCAAAAGTATTATCAAAAGTCATCAATCAGGAAACCAGCGAGTATTCTTACAAGCAGCCATGGGCTTGTAACCAGTCACGTGTGGAACGCTAACTATTGCAAAATGTAGCATGACCCAAATGTAACGTATTGCGTGGACTGGGCTCTGCCTACATCCTTACATATCTTCAAGAATCCTGATTACTGAAAGGATGTCTACAATACTTGGGGATTGTAGCCGTAAGCTTATTTCTTATTCTTATGATTATCAAAAATTATTTGAATCATTATTCTATTGCAATTGATAATTGCATGTTATTCAGTCATTGGTAGTCCAATTGCTATCACAAGTTACACAATCACCCAGCATGTAAACTTAGTCGTTTGTGGGTTCGACTGAGGGGGTGGCTGGGTCCTAAAGGGGTTGTGGGGGGGTTTCGGGTAAAAGTTGGGGGCCCAGACCTCTGCGGGGGTTATTTATGTGCCTCTCGGGTCCGGTGAAGTGCCCACTGAATATAAATCCTGGGAAAGACGTGAAAGTAAGGGTTTTAAGCCCCTCATGTGAAATAGGTCGGGTAGTGGTGTGCGGTTGGACCTTTTTGTTTTAGATGTAGATAACTTATTTACTCTGAAAAGATATTTTTATGGTAAAATCTGTCCAATTTGTAAGGGTTTTTAGTCAAAGAAAAACACGTAAAATCATTGAGTTATTGATAATGACTTAAGACTGTAATTCCCCAGCACTTAGAAGGGTAGTCCGAGATTCGTCCAAGCATTATATTTTGAGCATGCCTACATTTTGCATTAGTTAACCTTCCTTACGTAATTGATAGTGAATGCAAAGTAGTGCCTTTGGAGGCCATTTTTGTTGAATGTTAACATCAACGTGAGTCGAGTTTTTTAGGCGAAGTTGTTTTTTTATAAAAATCACGTAGTTAAGTTGTCCACAAATTTGGACATTCAAAATGTTTGGTTAGGTCTCCGTTCGTCAGCACTGCGCCATATTTCAGTACAGGTAAGTACATAAAGTGCAGAGTGGTAATCTCTGAAAAACAGACGTATTTGAACTGCTCGCAAGCATGGCAAAGTGCGCGCACTTCACAGATATTCTGACGGTGGTGTAAGTCATGGGCGGAGAGAGAGTTGGTCAATTCATGCATTACGCCTGATTAGCACCTCGACTTGTGTATTTAGAAATACCTTCCGTAGCGTGGTTAATTCAGAACGCGCTCTAAAGAGAAAGAGGGCCGAAAGAGGGCCGAATTTTTGATGAAATGCAGAATAGCCGAAAGATCTTTAAATCGCGTCTAAAATGGTGTCAAAACAATAGTGAACAGATTAAAATGGATAAAATAACATCAGAGCATGCAAGCCTCGATTTTAAAAGTTTTTGGAAATCTACAAATAAGTTAAATAGTAATCCTGGCTTGCCTGTGTGTGTGGATGGTGTGAATGAGTGTAAGGGGATAGCGGAAGTGTTTAGAGCTCATTTTACTGTTACATCACCATAGGGACCATCACAGTCGGTGATCGATGCTGGGTCCTGTGGGTCGGAGCTATGTACTAGATTTACAGCCAAAGATGTTAGAAAAGCTGTAAAATCTATGTCGCGCGGTAAGTCTCCAGGCCATGACGGACTCAGCATTGAACATTTGAGAAATGCTGGCCCACACCTACCCCGGCTGTTGGCGATGTTCTATACCCTGTGTGTAGGACACTCATACCTACCGGCCGACATGATGAAAACTGTGGTGGTGCCAATCGTGAAAAATAAAACGGGTGACACAAGCGACAAGTCCAACTATAGACCTATCTCATTGGCCACCATAGTCGCGAAAGTGTTTGACAGTTTGCTTAATGCTCAATTAGATAAACATCTAGACTTACATGACAACCAATTTGGTTTCAGATCAGGACTTTCAACAGAAGCAGCTATATTGAGTTTAAAGCAAACTGTCAAATACTACACTAAAAGACGAACACCTATTTATGCGTGTTTTCTCGACCTTACGAAAGCATTTGATCTGGTGAGCTACGACATCTTGAGGCAGAAACTGGAAGCTATAAATTTGCCCGGTGATGTTCAAAATATTTTTAAGTTTTGGTACCATCACCAGGTCAATGTAGTAAGATGGTCGGGTGCCTACTCGGAGCCGTACGTGTTGGAGTGCGGGGTGAGGCAGGGGGGGTTAACTTAGCCCAAGCTCTTCAACTTGTACGTGAACGCGCTGGTGGAGGAGCTCAGCAGGTCTCGTGTCGGATGCCATATTGACGGAGTAGCGGTCAATAACATAAGCTACGCTGATGATATGGCGCTGCTGAGTGCCTCTATCTGTGGTTTATCCAAGATGCTAGGCATTTGTGAAAGGTATGCTCACCTTCATGGCCTACAATACAATGTAAAGAAGAGTGAATGCATGGTCTTTCAGGCCAGGGGTCGCCAATGTCCGTCGATTATACCATTAAATTGTATGGTAAGCCGCTTAAACGGGTCGAACAATTTAAATACCTCGGACATTGGATAGCCTCTGACCTGAAAGATGATGTAGACATTGAAAGGGAGCGGAGGGCGTTGTCTGTGAGAGCGAACATGATTGCCCGCAGGTTTGCTCGTTGCTCAATGGGTGTAAAAATCTGCTTATTCCGAGCCTACTGTACTAGCTTCTACACGAGCAGCCTGTGGGTGAGTTATACGCAAAAGCAGTTCAGCGCCCTTCGCGTTCAGTATAATAACGCTTTCAGGGTGCTGGTGGGGCTGCCCCGGTTCTGCAGCGCGTCGGGGATGTTCGCCGAGGCGCGTGTGGACTGTTTCTACAGCACCATGCGCAAGCGGTGCACATCCCTGGGGCGCAGAATCAGGGCCAGCTCCAACAGCATACTGAATGTGTTGTCAACCAGGTTCGACTGCGAGTACCTAAACCATTGCGGTATGGTACATGCGCAGTACCTGAAGTAGATTCCACCTACTCTACCTACTTACCTTCCAGTTCTGCTTTCTGCAATAATAAGTATAAATAAGATGTGTGATATGGACTATGTTAATTGTCTGAAATAAATGATTTATATATAAAGCGGCACTTACGACTGCTACACGATCCAAATACGAGAAAAATGCAGTTGTTTTTGTTATTGCTCATTAGCTTCACTATTCATTTACAAAAGTCGACTACAATTCTTCAGTTGAAACATTTTCGAATTATAGAAACTGTGTGTCTACTCGTCGCTGACAGCCACTCTTGCAGCGGTTTTTAATCGCCGCTTGTTCTAGTTGCTTCAAAAAAGCTACTTGAGACCGATTTCTAAAGCAGTTTTTTAAATCTAAATTAATTTAACGAAACAAGTATCACACTTTTACTTTTACTATCTTATCATAAGCGTAACACTATCGTAAATGATTCGTGCTTGGGGTACTAGTCTCTTGTAACTCAAGCCACAACACGCGTCGTGATGTCGCACACAATTCCTCATTAAAACGACACGGGCGTTTACGTATTACCGTCCCTACATAATTTCCGCGCGACTGTACTGTACCAAACTCGAGAGCCCTTTCACACCGTAACTATTGAAACGCTGACACAAAGTTTTTGGTGCAATATGAACAAAGTTTTCGACAAAACTGTACCTGGCTTTTAGAAGTGCTTATTTTAGACGTGCATTGTTTCATTTTGGTACACTTTAGTGAAACAGTAATGAAGTTGTAAATTTATCAATGTTGACTATAATAAAATACCTACCTATATAGGTATAGTTTGGTTCAACACGTGTAGTTAAGGGTAGGGGTTATATACTGCCGATGTACTCAACGCATACATGCAACGTACCTAGTCGAATAAAGTGGCCAAATGACTGAACTAAACATTTTCTTTAAGTGGCTCCCAGTTTTGTTTAGAAAATAAGGAGAGAGGCTCCCTCATTCAGTTTACAGTTAAGTTGTTTGCACTGTAGATTGGAACAAAAACATTACGCACTACATTTGCGTGCACCATACAATCTGGTACACTATATTTCAATATATTCGACTTATGCGTTTGTACATTGCGTATATGCGTTGTGTAATATGAACCAAAGAAACTCTACCTTAATAAGCAAAAAACACTGAGACATCAAATTGTTTTTTTATTCGTAAAAAACATCATAATGCTAATAACTACTAAGTACATCGATTCTATTATTGTTAAACGTAACATGCAAGGATGGAAATTTGTGGAAGGGAGAGACTATTCAGCAGAGGACGACCCACGACTGAAATTATGATGATGATTATAAGTAAAATAACGTATTTACCCTTAATTTTCCTTGTATAGTTAATGTTATAGGTAATCACGTCACAATACCTAATATTTCTGACAAGCAAAAGTCACTATCAATTTATTTTTCTTGCTTTTCAAAACTATCTGAGTCGTTCGTCAACTCACACCATGAATCTTGTCCCAACTGGTGTGAGTTGACGAATCGTAAAAAAGCTATACTCCTCGTTCTGCAACTCACACCATATTTACTTTGGGTGAATTTTAGTACAGTCAACCAAAAAAGTGTTAGTAAAATAATATACAAAAGGCATACTTATTAGAAACTTTTATTTGGCTTTGGCACTTTAATTCGTATCAGCACAAGTATCAGCTAAAAAAAACAACAAAATTACTATACAACAATATAAAATAATCAACAATGGTATTTACATAATTATTTTAAAGTCAAATAAAAAAGCTTTTACAACAAAATTAGACTCACATAACATAACATAAGAAACATTTTAAAACAAGTACCTACACTTAAACAGTCGAATGCCACGCAAATTCAGTTTAAAAAAAAATTATATCAATACATATCGTATTAAACGTAATTATTTTAAGGTTAACAACAATAAAATCAAAATATTTCCGTAAGTGGGTAATCACAATAATAATAATAAAAAACCTTTGCTACAATAAAATCAGTCTTAACACAACAAACATTTTAAATTAAACTTAAACAGCTAATGGAAAATATAATATATAAAGTACAACATACATATAAAACGAATGGTTGTTTAAGAGGTAGGTAATTGAAAAACACAAAAGTTTAAATCATAACTGATTAATACAGAGTAACAAGTACGGAGTTCAATGTGTGGTGACGTGGAACCTTTTTATCAGTTAAGAAAAGAATAAAATATATTAAAGTTAAATTCATTTTAAATTGTTTTGAATACAAAACATACAATTAGAATGTGTGTAGGTATATACATACATAGTAACGTTGCTATTTATTTAATTAAATTATGTACCTTCTAATTTCGAGTGGTCATCCAAAATCATTTATATTTATTTTAAATAGCACTTATGCAGATCGTAAACACTGTATTTCAGAGTTTTTTACTATGTTACTGACACATTTAAATTAAAGACTCTACGCACAAGTCAACCGATATTACTTTATTTGTAAAATCTGATAAGATGTCTTTCGATATATGCGTCCATTTCTATGGTTTCTTGTTTTTTTTCATAGATTTTTTTCCTTTTGAATCAAAACTTCAAAATAATTTGATTCCTTTTGCAGAAGTGTTAAAAAATGTGCTATGCTTTGAGGTTTCGTATTGATTTTCTTATTAATTGTGGAGTGCCAATTTTCGACCATATTTGTTGTTCGGTGAAACCGATTGTAGCAGCTCCATTTGTTGTAAAAAAATGATGTTTCATCAAGCCATGTGTTTAGAAAATACTCGTTAAATAAATAAATAAATATAAATAAATATTCCGGACATATCACACACGGTCAACTGATCCCAAACTAGGCATAGCCTGTACTATGGGTACCAGAGACTGATATACATAATAGATATATATTTAACACCCAGACACAGAACAAACATCTGTGTTAGTCACAAATGTTTGTCCAGTGCGGGAATCGAACCCACGACCTCTAGCGCAGAAGGCAGAGTTACTACCAACTGAGCTATGAGGCCAGTTTTTATGTAAATGTTTTTATATTATCTCCTTTTGGACTCATTAATACTTATAAAACCAATAGATTATACTTACCAGTTAAGTTAAAGGGTTATAAATAAATCTTGCGTCTGACATGCGGTAGTAGTCTGTTTTTTATTTTCAACTTATGGATCTCAAATGAAACAAAGAAGTTTACAAACAATGGTGGTAACAGAGTAGTAAAAATTATTTGATCTTAGAATCCGCTTTTTTCGGTGACTGTTCTCATCGCATAAATTCAATGGAAACAAAGGGTGGTGTGAGTTGCAGAACGAAAATAATATTTTTTTTACGATTCGTCAACTCACACCAGTTGGGACAAGATTCATGGTGTGAGTTGACGAATGACTCAACTATCTCTAGGTACCTACATCAAGTGCCACTTCCCACAATTTTCAATCTACAATTTTCCCACCACGTCAGCATAATTTCATCCTATCTCGCGTTGACGTAAACCTCGCATGAATATATCTTATGAAAGAATTCATAATGAGGACGTTGAAAAGGGATAAATTGATATGAATTTGCCGGCCGAAGGCTTTGTGTGGGACAAAAGGAATTATAAACAAGTACCCGAGGATAATAAGGGTTCGGGACGTCAGTGGGTAGCTGTATCGTTAGGTAATGGAATGGATTTCGGCGAGTAAGTTTTGTGTTTTTCGAGTTTATGAAAATAATTATTCAGATTAAAAACACGCTTTGGGTGATGAAAGCTTATATGGCCTAACAGTGAATAATTCGCATTTAGCATCTGTCTCTCTCTCTCTATACTTTCTCACCCTAGCATTTACACAACAGAGAAAAGAGTATAATCAAAAGAGAATGCGAAGAAGATAATTATTCGCTTGATAAGTAGTGTAAGTAGGGTGCGGTTGTTCTGTTGCTCTATAAAATAGTTTTTTTTTTTTTTTTTAATTTATTTGATTAAATTTAATATTTTATATTCCGGACATATCACACACGGTCAACTGATCCCAAACTAGGCATAGCCTGTACTATGGGTACCAGAGACTGATATACATAATAGATACATATTTAACACCCAGACACAGAACAAACATCTGTGTTAGTCACAAATGTTTGTCCAGTGCGGGAATCGAACCCGCGACCTCTAGCGCAGAAGGCAGAGTTACTACCAACTGAGCTATGAGGCCAGGCAATTTATTTACCATTGTCCGATTGTTTAATCGGACTTAAAGAATTTGCTTAAACTAGCATCTAAAAACCACTAAGGTTTGTGCAGGCGCTAAAGCGAGCTTACATCAGTAAGGTTAGATTATCCAAGTGAATATACCTATATCCTACTTATAAATTAAGTTATTACATGTAAATTATTAAATTACATGTAAATTAATCATCATTTCAGCCTTAGGACGTCCACTGCTGAACATAGGCTACCCATACATTTCTAGAGGGACCGATCTTGTGCGGCCTGCACATATTGCATCTTTATTTATTTATTTTATTTTAGATATATTTGGAAAACTAACATCTAGGTGGACACATTAGATAATTAATTAAACAAACCATGCAGTAGTGATACTACATGTGCACTGTGCACTTTGGGTCTTCCAACACTGCGTCGTCCGGTGCGTGGTCTCCACTCTAGAACTTCCTGCCCCAATCGCCGTCGGTTCTGCGAACTATTTGCCCCGAGAATCCTCTAGCTACACTCTAAACTCTGACTACAATGCTACTTAAATGTCTTCATCATCATCATCATCTGCTGCTGGCACTCGCCACGATTCTGAGCAAACGTCATCCAATGCTGCCAACGATGCTGACAATGACGTCGAACCATCGTGGTGCTGCAAGACCGAAATTCTAGTCATTAGCCACCATTATGTCGCCGTGTGTCGTGTGGGCCGGCCATATAGCTCGCAGAACCGATAACCGTTGGAGAACAAAGGTTCTCGAGTGGCGACCACGAACCGGACGACGCAGTGTTGGAAGGCCCCTCACCCGATGCACCGACGACATAGTGAGGGTTGCGGGAAGTCGGTGGATGGAGAAGGCTCAAGACCGTTCGTCGTGGCACTCTTTGGCCTATGTTCAGTAGTAAACTTCATCAGGCTGATGATGATGGTGATGATGATGATGTCACCGTTTTTCATGTCATCACCACACCCTACATCGAAAAATGGCTTAACTCAAGATAAATATGATAATCGTGGGTAATTCTCATCGCTGTGTGGTCTCTAGGGAAATAGGAAAACAATTGTACCTTAATTAACCTTCGAGATAAAGCATTCATTACTGCACAAGAAAAAAGCTGACACGATAGAGAAACCACGAGGCCCCTGCTGTGCGGGCGTCAGCATTTTTCTTTGCAAAGAGAATCCAAAAAGAATTCGGTCCATTGTTTTAATTCGAGCAACCATTGTTTGGAAACTTTCGTTTAAATTTCATTGGAATTTACTCTTGCATTCTCATTATATTCAAGAGCATCAAGTAAATATTAAACTTCATAAAATCATCAATCATCATGATCAAGATAGAAGTGTGGATATCTACAGGCTGATGATGATGATGGTCATAGGCCTACCCCAAAGAGTGCCATGACGAAAGTTCTTGAACCTAGCTACGTGGCGAAAATTGCAAAATGTTGCCATGTACCAAATATAATGTTTAGACGTGCCTCTGACTACTCCTTTAGACATTTAGAATCTGATTGCTTGGAGCTATAAAAATATGTCTACAAAGCTTTGGGATTACAATAGTGAGCCTATTTCTGAGCGTCAACATAAGTTTTATGCATTTCGATAAACCATGTTGCTTCATTGTTATCGTTAACTCGACAGTTGAGAACATAATGCATTCACAAAAAAAATATTCTCGTACCGAAGGTCAGCAAAAAATGGTGTCAAAACAAAAATACTCGGGTGGCCCTTATTTTGTTTTGAGTAGTATAGTTCGTAAAAAAAATCTTACCTTCTTTTTTTTCTATATTGCTCTACTCTATTGGCTAGACTCTTTGGACACCCTGTATAGGTTACCCCTACGTTCTTTTATATATAACTCCTTGTCCAACATATTGTGGTCAGACGGCGCCTAATGAGAGAGATTTCAATTTGCCCGCCAGCTGCAAGCCTTTTGCAATGGATTTCTCACTCGGGGGCTGATTGTGCTCGATTGTGTAATTTATTTCTTACTAGCTTCCGCCCACAGTTTCGCTCACGTAGTAGATAGATAAAAAATTTATATGGCACTACAGACACACACAATTAACATAGATAAACAATTTTAAACTAAAGTACATACAATAGGTCAATAATGTGATTTGAATTTGGAATGCAACCCATGTAGTCGTGCTTGATCGAGGTTAGTTTCAAAAATATTTGGGTGCAATGAGATTTTATTCTAATTAGGCTTTATTTTATCATTTTCTTTGCACTGCCTACAAATTAAAAAAAAAGAAAAACATGAAAACTTTTTACGAAATTCATTTTCACCCGCGCACGAAGAAGGACTTATTCGAATGTCGAACTGACCACTACAGAACTGACTACAAAAAAAGAAAAAAAGGCGACAAGCGCTCAAACTGCTGTGCTGTTATCTACACCGAAATTCAGTTTCGATTCGAATAAACTTCAAAAGAATGTCAAGTGACAACGACAGTGATTTTGATTCGACTCCAGAATGCATACAATCTATCTAATCTATTTACCTTTTTTCTTGTTTTTTATTTACCTGTTTTTTGTTTTTTTGTTTCTTTTTTGTTGTTTTTGTTTTGTCAACATTTCTGTTGTTTATTATTATTATTGTTTTTTCTGTGTGTCTCATTGTTGTATTGTCGTAACAAATAAATGTCTTTTCTTTCTTTCTTTCTTTCTTTCTTACAATCTGAAGCCTCTGGTATGGTTGGAAACTTAATTCCAGAAAAATCAAAGGAAACGTATATGAAAGCCTACGATGATTTCAACAAATGGAAGAAAACAAAAGGCGCCAAATCAGTGTCTGAATCCGTGCTTTTGGTATATTTTCAGCATTTGACAAGCACAAAGAAGCCAAGTAGCCTATGGTGCATATATTCGTTGCTAAAGTCAACTCCAAGCATCAAACACAACGTTGACATTAAAAACTACACCAAATTATTGGCCTTTTTCAAGAGGAAATCAGAAGGTCATCGAGCAAAGAAATCAAAAGTATTTACAGCACAAAATATTGAAACATTTCTCAATGAAGCACCTGACCACAGCTTCCTTGCCGTAAAAGTAAGTACTTACCTGATAAACCTATTAATATAAACGTTGAATAGGCATTGTACCTACTTTCCTACGTAGGGACCTTGCTAACCTGTCTACTATTTTATTGTTACAGGTGGTCTTAATTTTTGGAATAAATGGCGCTTGTCGTGGACACGAACTAGTCAATATAAAAATCGGAGATATAGAAAGACATTCAGACGAGTTACTACTGATAAACTTGCCAGACACAAAAACAAAGAAGGAACGGTCATTTGTAATCCGTGGAGAGTACGCCAGAATTGTCAAGAAGTACCAAGCTTTACGCCCCTCTGATATAAACACCAACAGATTTTTCATAGCCTACAGGAATGGCAAATGCATCAGGCAGGTAATTGGCAAAAATAAAATCAGCGCGATGCCAAAAGAAATAGCATCATTCTTAAGTTTGGAAAACGCCGACCTCTAACACCGGGCATTGTTTTAGAAGAACATCCGCTACTCTATTGGCGGATTCAGGAGTAGGCATGGCCCAAATCAAAAGACACGGAGGCTGGAAATCCGATGCAGTAGCGGAGGGCTACATCGAAAGTTCTATCCAGAACAAGAATAAAATAAGTTCCTGTATTAGTGACAACATTAATTTGAAAACGCCGCCTATTTCAGCTGAATCTAGAACACCTTTGTCACTACAACCATCCACTTCAAGACACTGCCTGCAGCCTCAAGTACCATCTTCGCCAACTTTTACGATCCAGAATGATCCTCAGACGCAATATCCTGAAGCTTTTTCTCAAAACATAAACTCTAGCTCAACTTCGATAAATGTACCAAAGAATGTAACTTTGTCTTTGCACAACTGGTCTAATGTTTCTAACATTACTTTTAATTTTCGATAAATATTCCTAATTTTTCATATTTTGTTATTGAAACTTTAAATAAATTTTCTTTTTAACAGTCATTGGTTTTAATTGCCTCGCAGGAAGTATAAAAGTAGAGTATGCATCGCGGGCTTAAACGTGTATTTGTCTTGGGCGATCTTGAACCCCTCGTACTCAGGATTCTTGCCTGAGTACGAGGGGAGATAGAATCCCTCGTTCTCGGGGTTCAATATAGCGCCCGGGACATAATACACTACTTTAAGCCCTTGTTGCATAATCTACTATAACTAGCTTCCAACCGCGGCTTCGCTCTCGTGGTACCCGGATAAAAAGAAGCCTAAGTCATTGTCTAAAGGATCAGAATAGCGATCCAACGAGGTTACGTCGTCAGTCTTTTGGGCATACTGCCTGTGGTTGGTTATCTGAACTCTGTTTTCTATTTGTATTCGTGGAAGTCAGAGTTCATTCCTAGAATTAATTAAGCTTAATTTAAATTATTTTTTCTATTTTTATGTTTGATAATGTCATTTTAAGTCATTTCCTTCTCTAGATCCAATCTCTAAATCCATGTAACAAAATTACGTTGATCAGTTGAACCGTTGATGTGTAAAAGAACGACAAACACACTTTCACGTAAAATATTAATCGATATCCAGAGCGAGATCCAGAGAAAGAGGCCAATATTTAGCTTACTGTATACAACCAAATGCCTCATGTTAAGTACAGTCAAGTACATCATCCAACAAACAATTCATTTAGGTACTGCAATGTACAAACCGTGCGAGTAAGATGCAAATAAATACGTCCTATTTGTCAGCATGTTCAATTAAAGCCATCTCATTTAGCTGGCGGAGCGCACTGCATCTGAGCCACGACAAGACAGACGGCCAACTCTCTGCAATGGTTTTGTTTACGAAATGTTATATTTATAAAGCGCTGCTTGGTCAGAGTAATACAACATAGCAATTGTTTGGTGCAAGGCTGTAAAGCCTTGTACCAAACAATAATTAGCCTTGTTTGTAAAAACAAATGACCTCGGTGCCGTAGCGGGAAAATCTCGAAAGGAAGCTCATTACACAACTTGCACGTCATCATCATCTCCCTGCTCTTATCCCACTTCGTGTGGGGTCGGCACAACATGTTATTCTCTTCCACTCCCTCTATCAGCCGTCATATCAGTATTCACTCCTTTCTTACTCATGTCTTTCACACAATCTATCCATCTTTTTTTTGGCCTCCTTCTTCCCTTATATCCTTCCACATTCATATTTAACGTATACATGGGGAAGAAAGGATCTCGTAAAGTGAGTAATCTATTATCCAAAAAGTATCTACGGATATCATTAACTCCTTCACCCAGTACTAACTTACGTACGTTAAGTACTTGCTCCAGCTAGCAATCTAACGTTTTGAATCCCTAAGGTGTCAGTTACAAATGTTTATTTATTATTAATTTATTTTATTTTTATTTATTCAGGACAACAAACAATTACACTTAAAAATTACATAACAAATCTTATAGAGTAGGTGGTTCTTAAAGTATAATCAGCCCCGTTGTCCACAAATTAGGGTATACTTAAAAAGGGCGTTGTGTAAGAGTGTGACACATTAGTAGGTAGATATAAGACTACAATGTTTGACGATAGGCTAACAAATAGTCAGTTATGTGAACACATCATTCACATAAAAAAATTATATATATATATGTTAAAAATAGTCAAAGATCCGTATCTTAAAATCATTCTAACAAGACTGTCCAATACTGTCATTTGACTCTATAGCATTTTAAGATGTTATGGTCATAGTGATTCAAAGAAGTAACACCGCTTTAGTTTATTCGATTTATATAGAACGGACTTTGATTGTACCCTCTTGTCTACGAATAACTTCATAAGATTAATTTCCAAATGGACTGGCGGAGACTGAAATCATTTCCAATTAGCGCTTGAATCTTTCATTTAGCTAGTCAACTCAGATGATAGGCTATATCGAACTGAGCCATATCAGGTAGAAGTATCAGTGATAATTTTAGCTTAAATAATAATTCATTCAATACTTCCAAATCCATCACAGAGAATTGATATTGATTTGTTTTATAATTGTAGTTTTATGTACGCCACCGTCCTCAGGTTTTCTAATCTATCCTGTTCATCCAAAGGTTGCCTGGAAGAGATCGCTTTTAGCGATAAGGTCGCCCATTGTATAATTTTATGTTTTTTTTTGTTTCTTTTTGGTGTAGGTACAATAAAGATATAATCTTATCTAATCTAATCTAATTGAGGAGGAGAGATGGGAAAAAGCATCTAATAGAATTGCAAATTTCGCGTCTCTTTTTCACTTGTCCGATACAATCAGCTTCAAATACAGTAATATTCTAAGATACATAAAAATAGACAAACAAGTATGTAATATCTTATTTAATATCTTAGAATGAACTTCCGTAAAGTCACGCCTGAATCAATTAACTAGTAATATTCTAATTAGAAAAACGAGGTTAGCCCGGCATTTCTAAAAGATTTGAAATCGGCTACTGAAGCTTCCGTATAAAAAAGTAAAAATGCCAGATTTAAAACATTGCCCATTAAAATTCACAATGAAAAATAGCCAGTATTCTTATTTCAATCCCATAAATCTTGGTAATCCTCTTAAATTTTCCCCATCGCGTTCTGGCTAAGCCGAGTCTTCCAGCATCTGCTTTCATAAAACCTCAAGATAAAACAAACACACTGTGTCCAATCCATACGCCTACTGCCTCCTTATAGTTCTTAAAATAAGGTTGAAAATGCATTGCACTTGGTGCCTGGGTTTTTTGCTAGGCTCTAGACAACGAAACGGTTTACTCCAAGTCTTTGCTTTGCAGTTTAAAGGATTTGCTTTTCGAGGAAGCGTAATAAATTCTTACAAGCCCATATATCGTTATTTTCTTCTCTGGATTTGAGGGTTTGTTTGCACGGAACGAATAATTCTTTGAAAATTATGTATTTTACCTATTGCTGAAAATATATGAACAATAACAAATATATATTTAAAATGTGTTCTTCTCGCCTGAAACACAGGATTACCTAGTTCAGGCTCCTATGTAATATCTACCTATATGTAAAAATGACCATTAACCTGTAAATTTTTGTGTACCTTATCAATCTTATGAATAAATTATCTTAACATATCTTATATTGTAAAATGTATAACAATATATACTTTTTAAAGCAGTGTTTCTTTGTGTTGTTTTAACAGGTTCTTTTTCTAAACCTATTTCGTCCCACTGCTGGGCAAAGGCTTGATGCCTTATATGATGATTCAACTTTCATGAACACTTTCTAGTTGGAACGTAACTAAAAAAATAAATATTCCGGACATATTCACACGGTCAACTGATCCCAAACTAGGCATAACCTGTACTATGGGTACCAGAGACTGATATCCATAATAGATATATATTTAACACCCAGAGACAGAGCAAACATCTGTGTTAGTCACAAATGTTTGTCCAGTGCGGGAATCGAACCCGCGACCTCTAGCGCAGAAGGCAGAGTTACTACCAACTGAGCTATGAGGCCAGTAACTAAAAATGACAAAAATCTATAACAATAGAAAAAGGAACTCCTTCGCTTGGTTAGATTGACGTGATACAAATAGCTCTATTTACCTATATTGTGCCCCAAGCACGAAAAATTCGCGATAGCAGTACCTAAGATTATACAATAAAAGTCAATTATTAGCCAATGACATAGTCGATGCTAGAAATCTTTGTATTTTGCTTGGTTAATATTTAACAATTGCTATGGTATCGCCGCCGGGCCACTGATGTAAATAATTTCTTTGTAGTGTTTGAAATTTTGCTATTATTAAGTCCGTCATAAGCCAAAATTGGAACCCTCTCTCATAATATTGACTGCGTAACTGAAGTCATTTTAAAAACATTTTCGCTTACAACGCATCGTGCTTAAGTATTAAATCAGTTTATCATCCAAAATCCAACATCAGCGCATCAACTGAAATAGATTTTCCATCGTGCGCCTGCTCCAATATTGATATGTTTTATCCGAGCAGCGGTGAGTGCGTCGGCAAGTACGTCCCCATACCTATGGGGAATTTTACCTGCAACGAGTATGGTCTGCAAATTAGCGCTTCGGATAACGCTAGCGTTACGTCAAGCCTGGAAACTCACTTCCCCATATTACAGTGTCGAAAAGAAGGAGGAATTTGTGCACGAAAGGAACCTCTTAGAGGCGCACTTTAATCCTTTCACTACGCTGATTCTTTCATCGAAGGTCATAGGCCCTTTTCAGGGACACAATACCTCATCCAGGTCACTGACCTATTACAAAATGACCATGAAAGAATCAGTGACACGACAAGAAGAAGTGTCGAAAAATAGTCATATGAGATTACTTTTGGTGACCTCGGTGACGCAACGGGCGAGTGCCCGTCTGAGACGTAAGGAGTGTGGGTTCAGCAACTTATACCCTATTCTCTGACAACCACTGATTTCTAGAAAACGTTCCTTTAACTGCCTACTCCATTTAAAATAGAACATAGATCGTTGTATTCTGTTATTCCTGAGCACAATCACAGACAAACTTATTCATATTTAGATTGTGACGGTCAGCCGCCACTGTGCCCTCTTATGTTTTGCTGACGCTACCCACCGACTGCCTAAGCTATAGTAGAGATACCAATGGACTTAACTGTTATTAATACACTATTTTTGTGTTATATACCTATGTAAATTAACGACCTTGGTGGCGCAAAGCGCGAGTGCCCGTCTGAGACGCAAGGGGTGCCGGTTCGATTGAAAATTAGCCTTTATACTATTTCAGGTAAAGAACGCTATCTAATCCAAGTTTCAACGAAATCGGTTGAGTTGTTGTGGCGTGACTGAACCACAAACTTTCTTATTTATAATATATAGTAGAGTAAAAAACGAAACTATAAATTCTTATAAGAATTTATCAACTTTCTTAGTAAATCTTGCCTTATAGAAATAACCCCTTTATTCATAATCACTCAGTAAATTTAACGGCTTTATAAAAGTATTTATGACTCTTTCTTTTCTTAACTTTTAGAAAAGGACAGGCCGAGAGGTGATTATGAATAAGAGGGTTATATAATACAACGGTTTATTTTGTATATTAAGGCACACATAACAGAATACAATCAAATTGAAAATATATATATATATTTTTATTCCTAGTTTACGAAATATTGTGCTCTAATTAGTATTGCAATATAGCCAAGTAGGCCAATGAGCAATTTTACTTTAACATAGTTTGATAAGGTAAATTATATCTAAGAATGTGTCCAATAGCACTTTTCTTACAGTTTCTAGTTAAGGGGAAGAAACTTTGTTCTTGTGTTCCTTATAGGTAGGCACTATCACTTTCACTAGATTTCACTATTATTTTACATCATACTAACTCAAAAGGCTTAGTTCTTTTGAGCCGTCGCACTATGTCTGTGTTGAAAATAAAAATTAAAGAACCACAGTTTTGATCTAGATAGTAGGTACTCTAAAACACCAGGACAACAACAAAAAAAGATAACTTATTGAATTAATATTTGTTTAATAATAATCATCATCATCAGCCGGTAGAAGTCCACTGCTGGACATAGGCCTCCCCTAAAGAGTTCCACGACGAACGGTCTTGAGCCTTCTCCATTCACCGACTTCCCGCAACCTTCACATGTCGTCGGTCCATCGGGTGGGGGGCCTTCCTACACTGCGTCGCCCGGTTCGTGGTCGCCATTCGAGAACCTTTACTTCCCAACGGTTATCGGTTCTGCGAGCTATATGGTATATTGGTATATGGCTATTCTGCCTGCTGTTAATAATCAGTAAAGTTTATTTGAAATTAGGTGGCTAAGTACTTAACACTCTTGTTCATATCTGTCGTGAAATGTATAATCTCACCATGGAAAGTGCCGCGTCTACCCGTTGGTAAGCCAGAGCGACCCAAGCTTTTAGACTTGCACAGGCAGCTTCTAAACTTTAAGCTCCACTCATATATAATTCTAACCCAGCTTTTGTACTCTCGGGAAATAGCCGAGAGTTCCCAGTTAAATTATTTATCTGCCTCTAGTTAACTGCAGACGAAGTTAAATACGGCCCCGCCATATTATTTAATGAGTTCAACAAGAATTTCGTGTTTTAGGATTACGTTTTTGTAGAGCACTGCTTTGTTTCATTTAAAAATTACATTTTTTGAAGTTAGGAGAGACGGACAAAGAAGCAGGTATGTATAAATTGGTAAATAAATGACCTAAATTATGTTTGTTCTAAGAAAAAATAAGAAAAATATACACTCAGATATCCTGGCAATCAGATCCTTGAAGATGCCTAACGGGGCGCCACCGCTCGATCAAATATTTAAGTGAACCTACAAATATAGAGAAGAAGAATATAATTATAGTTTGAATATTCATTCATAATCAAAATCATTATGATGTGTAAAATTAAATGTACTTAGATTCACAGCATCACAACAATCTTATCAAAAGCGAGATCTTTCAGTCTAAAAACAAACGGCACTCCACTAAACGTAATTATTTGAAATGAAAGGAAATATTTAATTTCACGATTTTACTATAAACTGAAGAACCAATGACATTGACCATGCGTCTAAACACATGTTTCGAATGTGTGGGGAGATATTGGAGGGGCGTGCATTTTTAGAATGAAAGATCTCTACTTACCTATATATTGCATTAAAAAAGGTTATAAATTAGTATAAGAACGTTCACACTTGCCACACGTTGCATATTCATTTTGTAACAGTGATGGATGCGCCAAGATGCAGCTGCGCCCTTAATTGTCTAATCCTGCAGAGTGCATCGCATCATGAGTTCATTTGTACCTTTCTCTCATTTGTACCCTACATTTAATAATAGTGCCATAAGAATAAATAATAATAAATAACACCCAACCTTAATAAAATAAGGTTATAATTGGTTACTTTATTCACATATTGATAATTATTTCCAACGTCAATTAAAGTCTTTTTTTTTTTTTTTTATTTGGGAAACAAACAGTACAGTATTCCACTTAAACCAAAAACTTATCAAAATACACTAACCAGTAAAGTTTCCTCTATAAGATAAACAATAAAAGCAAGTGAACAGACTTAAAAAAACAACAAAATGTTCTATCTCAATAAAATACTCTTAAACCAATTCCGTGTCTCTATTTTCAAACTGGTTCGTGCCAACTCTAGCTTTATATCTTAAAAAAATAACCCTATAAAAGAGTTCATTTGGATACGTAACCGGCTGATCAAGTGCCACTCGTGATCGTCCTAATTAATTCCTTGTTCAACCTGACCCGTAAAAGGAAAACAGCAGTCGGAAGCCTCTTGCACGAAACATCACGACTCGATAGAACTCGAATCTCATTTAAAGTACCTAGTAACTACCAGAGTAAAAAAATGAAGTGTGAATTAAGGTATGAACTAAAATGCTCGTAGTCATCGTGAATTTTAATGAGAAATTTAAAGAATACGAGCCGTTTTATTCGTTATTCTTTTCACTCTACTTGCAGCATCCAACTGACATTATTATAGAAATTGAGGTCAAATTAATAAATAATAATAAAATAAATATTCCGGACATATCACACACGGTCAACTGATCCCAAACTAGGCACAGCCTGTACTATGGGTATCAGAGACTGATATACTGATACATAATAGATATATATGTAACACCCAGACACAGAACAAACATCTGTGTTAGTCACAAATGTTTGTCCAGTGCGGGAATCGAACCCGCGACCTCTAGCGCAGAAGGCAGAGTTACTACCAACTGAGCTATGAGGCCAGTATTGGATAGTAGTAATTGGATTCCTTTTGAAACTATCCCTAAAAATTTCGCTAATTGATGGAGCGAGCGATGATCTCGCTTACTACTTGGAGGATTCGGCGTTGTATGTTAGTAAGTATAACTTACTCAATAAGATATTTTATACAAAAACTAAAAACCGACTTCAAATTCCTGAATATTCACAAGATTAATATCAACCTCTTTTTTTTGTTATCAACCTCTTTGCGTTTTGCTTACCTACTGAGGTTGACACTGGCCACCTACACTTTCGAATAAAAAAACAAATGTAACTATGACATCCATTCATCATCAATAATAACTCTTACGGTACTTGAAGGACTTTTTGGCGGGAACTTGCGAAAAGATGTTGTGCTCTCAATTTATTTTACAAAACTAGTGTTAAATTGAATAATATTGTGTAATTATGGTGGTATTTTGCGTAATATTGTTTGAGTAAACCGCACAAGTGAAGTGAAATAGAATGATTGCGTGTATCGTCATTTTTCAAGTTGGCGCCAAGAGGTCCCTCGAGGTTTTAGTAAAATAGCCACCATCATATCTTACTAAAACTGAACTTGACTTGACTTGACGATGACTTGACCATGAATAAGAGGAAAAATAAAGACGAAAGAATAAAAATAACAAGGAAAAATAAACGTAAGACTTGGCGGTAAGGCCTAGATGCCATAGCCATCCCGAAAGGGTAAAAACATAAAAAAAAATTAAAACTTACGGTACTTACTGACTGACTGACAATCAAACGTAGTGGTTTTATTCTCTTTGAAAATCAACGCAGAGCCTACTAAGAGTATGAAATTTGCAGTGTAGCTTCCTGTTGTAACGTATGGGTGCACAGAAAGAAATTCCCGATACACAACCCCTAATTTTAAAGTTTATGTAAATATAGCAGCAACCGAACTAAGTCGCGGGGATAACCATACTATAATAAGACAAAAAAAAATCGGCAAGTGGTGATTTCAAGAGAAGATGATGTTTTTTTAAGTTTTACGGGATAAGCAATCCCTCAGGAATTAAATTAATATGGGACCACCTCGGGATCATACTCTATACACCAGCGAAACAATCATCAAAATCGGGTTACTATTGGCGGAGATAGTAACATACACACAAAAATAAAATAAAAACAGCCGACTTGAGAACCTCCTCTTTTTGGAAGTCGGTTAAAAAATAGCTTGCTAGCTTGTTGTGTAACTGATACTTTCTTGGTCAACCTGCTTTAGGTCAGTGACCAGGTTGAGATATGGTGGTCCTGCAAAGGGCCTATGACCGTCGGTGAAAGAATCAATGTAGTGAAAGGATTAAAGTGCGCCTCTAGGAGGCTCTTTAAATCAATTAATTACGCATACGTCAATATGATAGTCGCAGATATTTAGAAAACCTAGTGAGAACTGTGTTTCAGAAAGGGAAGAAACTAGACTATTTGATCGTGCCCTGTAGCTCAGTATAGCTCTGTGGGTCCGAGGGTACGTCCCTAATTATGCCTCCAAAAGTACCGAGCACAAAAGAGGCATATCCACCCCTGCAGCTGCGAAAATACAATTTCAAACCAATATATTCCCTATTCCTTTTGAATTATGTGTGGGTATGCAATAAAACTATATTTGCGCAAATGCAAAGTCGATTTGGTCTTTGTAATCGTCTGTTTGAGTCAGAGGGTGGATAAGGGTTTCAAAATGGCGGCGTAAGATTCAGTTCGGTAATATTAATTCAATCTTCATAATTTACGAGCGGCGTAGCATCTGTGCGTGATTTATCGTTTTTGCAAAATTAATCATGGATTATGCTTGGTTTTAGATTACTTTATAAGTATACACTTATTTATGTTGGTGCAATAGTCGTGTATGTATGGATGGTAACCTACAGGGTATTGCCAAACCCGTATTGACAGTAGGTAATAAATAATACAATTCAGAATTAGCAGGTTGAAGTGGCAGTGGGCCGGCCATATAGCTCGCAGAACCGTCGTGTCGCCGAGTGGCGACCACGAACCGGACGACGCAGTGTTGGAAGGCCTCCCACCCGATGGACCGACGACATTGTTAAGGTTGCGGGAAGTCAGTGGATGGAAAAGGCTCAAGACCTTTCGTCATGGAACTCTTTGGGGGAGGCCTATGTTCAGCAGTGGACTTCATCAGGCTGATGATGATGATGAATAAATAATACTACAGTCATACATAGTCTAGACACCATACTGTATTTCCTGGGTCCCTGGTCCCTGAATCTATAAAGTATCTTAGCTTATGAAATACCAAACATATATTTGTATATATATGTGGTTTGTTGTGCACCCCGACCAATCTTCCGTACAATTCAGACTCCTCTCCATCCAAAGGTTGTCTGGAAGAGATCTCTTTCTTAGCGATAAGACTATTTTACTATCACCAAAAATTCCGCCTTACCACCCTAAGGGTGTATTTTGCGTGAAGTGATCTGTGCCTTGCTTGCTTATATGCGTTAATCATAAAAAGTACCGTTTTTGTCTAACAATATGTTCGTATTGTTTTGGTTGCAACTGAACAACAGACTGGGTAATCAAAGTCATAAAATGAATGGTTCACCCTCAAAAGATCACAATAAATTTTATTTTTAGCCGTGTACAAGCGAAACAGTTTCAAAATTGGTAAGGTAGAAATTTTGGTGATAGTACATATAAATTTATTTAGTCTATAATCAATTGTAATTAGTTTTTATGGTGTGTGTACAATAAAGAATTTTCATTCATTCATTCAAACCCACCCCGCCATTTTCTTGATATAAATCTTCTGATTCCGTTTTTGATTATTTAAATGAATGGGTGATAATGATGATGATTTTTCAAATGATTTTCCAGAATGGTAGCCCATTTAGGCCGATCATTTATAAAATGTCTTCATTTATGTTGAAAGAGATTTCAAACTCAAAGCTCACGTGAACATTTATATCACAAGGCACAACAGACTCAAACAAAGCGGCCAAAATGAAAAGCTCTTTTTATTGTCCAAGATCGGCCATAGATAACGCCATCACAAAACCCAACCTCTTTTAAAACCTCAGAGGGTTGAACGTGAAAAATTAGGGCAACCCTCCCCCTCCCACCCTTTCAACCCGCGATAACTCACCCGCCATGAGCGGCCCTTGAGAAAAATAGCTCGAAAAACAGACAAGATTTAAATTCAGTCCAGTTTTTTTGGTTCCGATTCTGAGTTACGTTATCACGACGATACACGCTTCATCTGCTTCTGTTGTGAATCTGGAATGAACTAATTCGCTGGAGGATTGTGCTTAGTACTTAGTTAGATACATAGTATCGATTTTTAGGTAATATTTAAAGCTTGTATATTTATTACTGTTTACGAAAACTTTTAACTGTATACTTCCACATCCATACACACAGGCTTTTACTCTATAAAGCACCAAAAATTCTAAATCAAAATTGTTTCGCGACAAGTGAAAACGTCGTACCTTAGTAAATATAGTGTATCAGACAAGTCTGTTTAATTTCATGGTCAATTGAATAGATTCGATGGTTCTAATCAGATATTGACAGAATAGCAAGTAATCATTCTCGAACCACAACGTTTCTATATCTATTCTATATCGGTCATCTGCATAAGGGTCGAAAGGCCGGGCCCTTAGTGGGCCTTTAATCAAGGCAAATGTAGCGATCCCGTCCCACCTAAGCTGTTTGATGTTTTTACTCACCGGATTTCGGGAAAAACTTTGTTTATTTAATCCCGGGACGCTCTACATAACCTCTTGTATACTGTCCCTATAGCTATGTTTGTATAGGCCAAGGCAATTTAACTTTCTGAAAAATTTGGTAATACTGTGCTTTGTTAGGTGGGATTGGGTGGTTTTTTTCTAAAGAATACTTTTTAATTGTCAGTCAATGAAGAAAGGTTTTATACAAGTGATTCATGATAGGTATACTAACTGAAAAGGGGCATATTCTTACAACGAAAAGAAACAATATTAGAGAAAATTTATATTTTTTCCCCCAACATTTTATTATAATTTTTTTTTTGTTTTCTTATCATCTTAATAATTAATTATTAAACATCAAGATTGCTACGTCAACAACTCACTAATTGAGTTTGCACTGATTTTAACCCAAAAAGTATGTAAAAAAGTACCTACTATGCAAACATTAGTTTGCACTATGCAAACTAATGTTTGCATAGTGTTTTTTCTATGAAAAATCATTTCCAAAAGTCGTAGAACAAACATTATTGTCAATTGCGTATAGAATAAGGCACCTTCGGAATAATATACATACTGTAAATTACCTTGTAAGTTAACTGCGTTTATTTTTCAATATTTGGTCATCCAATAATTATGGTAATCTATAGTCATCTCCAAAATATTTTAAGACTTTGTCTCCAAGCATTGTAGAGGTAATTGGTAGGGTTGTCAGCAAGGTGAGGGTTATCGAAGATGTCAGGTGTCTCACGCACGCGGCCCTCAAGTGGGCTCACATTGACCCGACATCTACCGATTAATTAATCTTTGCACCTGTGTGCGTGCTTGTTACGCGGTTTTGGGCGGATTGGCATGACAAAGCAATTAATCGCAAGTACAAGTACCTACCTAATTGTTTTCAGATTGACCTAAGTCAACGCATTTGTATCTGTAATTAAATATTTTCTAACGCATAGTGACCGATTTCCTAATTGACTAATCACATATACTCATAACATCCGATTCGCAGGATGATCAATACACATACTGACGTAAAAGTGAGCAATACGTATAATGAATACGTACGCTTATGGGATCAATACGCATAATGCATAATGACGTATACGCAAAATGACAAATACTTATAATGACGTTTACGCTAAACGACCAACACGCATAATGACCAAGTGAAGAAATAAACTCAACGGTCGGTTAACGGAGGACGCGTTTGTCGTAGCATTTGTTGTTTCTTGGTTGGTGACCTAACTGAAAGTTTCTTACCTTAGGTGATATATTACGACCACCTACGTTTAGAACGCTTTGAGGACGTATGCCTTTCGTGCACAACTTTACACAATGCATTTCTATACATACAATGAAATACACTTACTTCAGTCTGTAAGCAGTATTGGGGCTGCTTATAGAACCGGTAGCACGCTAAATAGGGGTCGCAACATAACAGCTCAAGAGCAGAGTTCATTCAAAATCTCATGGTCATGGTCTCAAATAAAGGTCAGAAAAATACACTTGATGTACCCCATTCACTAACCATTACACATTTTGTACTAATTATTTCACCATCACACACACACACTCATTCACATCATTACACTTGATAGCTTTAACAAGCAATTCTCACCAATTGACATCTTTCACCTTAGTAAAGCATCTTTCAAAAAACAAATCATCTTAATTTTGCAGTAAGTTTGATACATATATATAAACACACATATACAAATACACACACACACACATGCAGATCAACAAATTCGTACTATATCTCAACAGTAACCTTTTTTCTTTCTTTATTTTTTTTTATATTTACTTACTCTAGTCGCTTCTGTTGTTTTTACGACTATACTAAAAAGATCTATGTTGCAAAGTATATAATCTGTAATTGGCAGTATGCTTAGTATATAATAGATATCATAATTATTCTAAAGTGCTGTACATTATAAGATAATAATAAAAAAAAAAAAACACCGTCTCAGTCTTAACACGTACAACATCTAGTTAAGTGCCTGTAGGTACCATCAATTTTAGGTTTCGCCTTTAGGCTGACGTAAGATGACATCACATTTCAAAATCGTGTAAACTTGTGCTGACAATTCAGTTGTGGTGTGCATTTGAAAGGCAATAACACATCAAGATAGGCCCCAGTGGCCTCAAGATGACCACGGCCAACTGTTTGGGGCAAATTCACACGCTCAAATGTCAAACTCAAAATTGACTTCATTCAGGTAAGGATTATTTTTTAACGATATTTATATGATACATCAAGGACATATCGCATGCGGTTTGAACACTGCTTCAAAGTGGTCGAAAACCACTTAACGCATTTACTAACAGTAAGATGATCGAATTCAATGCAAAGTGCACCGTTTATGCCATGACTTCAAAACAATCTGAAAAACTGCCACTAAAAGGCCATACAATTCAGTCAGAACCTATTTCTTCCTATTTCAGTCCATCAACTCGGTCAATAAACTGGATGTGTAGCTCAAAAACGAGGAGAGGAACCAAAAAAGTTGAAGTTCAAATAGTAGCGGAGGTCAGCGCGCTCTTGAACTCACTGTGTACTGGTTTAAGGAAAAAAGTCCGATCGATCGCCCTTACTATGAGCTCTCGAATTAGTTAGTTGTAAAGATAGTACTCACTAATTTAACAACGAAATATGTTTATACCAGCCTCCGCCCGCGGCTACGAGTACGGTTAAATCAATTAAAATAAAAAAAATAAAAAAAAACATTTATTTCAGACAACAAAAAATCAATTTAGGTCCATAATATAGTTTTGCCTTTGCCAGGGTTTAAGTTATCTTTACACCAAAACTAAACTAAAAAACTACACTTGTAAATTTGCTCATCCGCTACTGAGGGGCAACAAACAAAATACACAAACTGTCGCATTTATAATATTAGTTGGAAATTCACTAGTTTCAGACTCCGTTTTCTACTATTTAGCTATTTAGGAACAAGGAAGGTGTAATAACCTAATCAACCATATGTTATTTAATAATCCAAAATATACCATTAACCAAATAATCATCCACAATGTAGCGACGCCTACGCATCTACGGTGTAGCAACTCGTAGCTGCGTAGAAGCTCTACAATCGTTGCCAGAAAGTCATATTTATTTCTGTAGCTATAGCTTTTTTCCATAGAAGTTATTAGGCTCTTTATAAACGTTCCAATAAGGTTACACAGACTCGTTTTCGCTTTCATTCAGATACTTCAATATTCAACTAGAGGTACATTGAAATCTAAAACAGAAAACTGTCAATGGATAGAGCTCAGTAAACTAGCAATGGTTGTGCAAATTCGGAATGCTTTCAAAACAAAAACGGTACCCTAAAAATGTATCGAGCGTGCGGAAGTGGACCACTCACCGACCCATAACACTTTAGCCTTTGTTTCCAATACCACTTCAAATGGACTTTGACTCCAGCTTATTGATTAGTTGGTTTGATGTTAAATATGTATCTATTATGTATATCAGTCTCTGGTACCCATAGTACAGGCTATGCCTAGTTTGGGATCAGTTGATCGTGTGAATATGTCCGGAATATTTATTATTATTATTATTATTTAAGTTTTTACATTTTTTGTCTCTCGCACGGCGAGGAGTTTACGTTTTTTCGCGGACTTTTGGCCAAACGAAAAATCGTTGACTATTCTATTGGTTAAGGGATAAAAACTTACGTACAATTCGGCAAGTGTTAAGAATTACTGCTTTTTGGAGTTGTATGAAAGTAAGCTTGTGGATATCAAAGGCCTGTAAACTAGTGTGTAAAGTGTTTGGGATGACACCAGTAGACGAGATAATTATAGGTATGGTTTTGACAGTATCTACTCTCCACTGGGTTTTCAGTTCTATTGCCAAGTCTGTATATTTCGCAAGTTTTTCTGTGTGTGTTTTTGCGAGATTATGGGTGTTGGGTTCAGCAATGTCAATTAGGTAAACAATTTTGTTTCGTTTGTCGTGAAGAGTGATATCAGGTCTATTGTAGTGGATGATTTTGTCCGTTATAATGGTTCGGTCCCAGTAAAGTTTATAATATGTGGAGTCTAAAATTATTTCCGGTACGTATTAATAATACGCTGTTTTATCTTTGATGAATTTATATTTAAGGGCTAGGTATTGGTGAATGATAGAAGCTACTTGATCATGTCGGTGTTTATAATCAGTCTGTGTGATGGATTTGCATGCACCTGTAATATGCTGTATGGTTTCTGAACTACTACGGCAGTGTCGGCAAAGATCCGTTTCAAGGGTGTGATCTCGGATGATGTGTTTCCTATAGTTACGTGTGTCAATAGTTTATTATTATGTAACCAAAGTTATATAAGAGCGTACGCACACGAAGTCTCTCAAACGCACAGTCGACGCGCATCGAACGCAACTTTGATGCTCAGCAAACGTAATGCATTCGCTAGCTGTGTACCTTTTCACACGTACAGTCAACAAGTTTTATTTGTATAGTGTATAGCAGGCTGATGATGATGATGAGCCGTACAAAGAGTACGTAATCTGGGAGCGGCTTCCGTTAAATCAGACCTTTATTATTGCTAACGAAATCGGCCCAACCCACATCCAAATAAGGCCCAGCATCCACCAGAGCAGAGCACAAAAAAATTTGATTATAACCGCAATTCCCCAGCCGCACCCCTTTTGTTATTGTCAAATTAGGCAATCCTCAAGATAACAAAAACATCCCTTTATTCGCAAGGACAAAAGCCCTTTATTGACGAGCGGAATTTATTCAGGGTGGATTTAACTATCTTCTACATAATCCAAGGGAGGGATGGAGGGAGGGATCCCTTACCCCTTGCCCCTGAGGGGGTCTGAAGTTGAAATTACGGAAGGTTTGGGAGGATTTTATAATATTTCTGGTGTCTTTAATTTAGTCAGAGGGCCCGATGGAGATAATACTTATACATAACTTGTGATAATTGTGGTAAAAAAGTGGTAAAAAAGTCTGAGTAGGTAGTAGGCTTTTTTTATCTGTAACTAACGTTACTCGCGACTTCATCCGTATTTATAAGAAACTTTATAATTTTAACCGCTACTTTGCCCTCTTTAGGAATGATTTTGCAAAAATAGTGGAACACATATTTCTATATTTCTTACCAAAGGCCTTAACATGAATTTTCAGATCCCTAACTTGACGAATTATGGATTGCCCAAGCTTTCAACCCCTTCAAGGTATTTGAGAGATATAATCCTTTCCGAAGATATAATCTATCCTTGCCAAATTTCATAACAATCCGTTCAGCCGTGTGGTCATGAAAAGGTAACAAACAAACAGAGTTCCTTTCGCATTTCTAATATTACTAGTCTCCGCCCGCGGCTTTGCTCGCATTGTATCTACATAAAAAGTGGCCTATATGCTATTCTAGGTAAAGAAATTTATCAAGATTATAGACGTAAAGAACATTTAAAAATAAATTTTATTTAGATGACAAATCACGTCCAATTTTACTCGGCTCGTAGCACTTATGACACTCATTTATATATCTGTATAGGTAACACTATAATTACAGAGCCTAGGCTTAACTTAATTTTGAAAATAAAACTAAAATTGTTTTTGCATCCGTAGAAAAGCACTCATAAACCAATGGGCACTCAAATTTTAGTACCTACAACCCGAACCCCGTTTTATTAAAGACATAAAGCCTTGCAATTCGACGCGGGGGAGAGTGAGGTAATTTTAACTATCCTTGTATGTAATGAGGGTGGGGATTATGAGGGTGCGTCTTGCAAACGGCTCTGCGTGCCGGCCCGTGCCCGCTAGCGATTTGTCCCAAACATCCCCTGCTTACCCAGAGAGTTATTCTCAATGTTTCTAATACGTTTCATGTTGTATTTACGTGCATGTTTCCTGTGACGATAGCGCCTTGTCTCGAGAAAATAAAATCATTTTTACTATATATAATGATTTATGGAAATGAACGCGATCTATATTCATTAACGTAATCGTTTTTATAAAAGGTGTTAAATCTACACCATTATTATGGTGTCAAAATACCTAGATAAAATACTCGTAATACTTGCTGTGCATAATTATAGAGCTATTTTTTAATATTTAAAGGTAATGTTGAGAGCCACAGGTAACGAGTGTTTACGTCGTAAAAGGCTGTCGATAGAGGAAACCCTTATGAGGGTTCGGGTTGGCCCTCTCGGCCCTACCTCCTCGGGGTCTAACGGTATACGAGTATATGAGTGAGAGGGTAATTTAAGCTCGTGCTAAGTTTTTTTTTTTTTCTAGATAATTATATAATTATTTTACTTTCATAACATTTATTTAAAGCTTAGAATTAAAGTAAAGCTTAGATGAGATGTGGATAGATTAAAAATAGTATTTTGCTCCAAAATTTAAAAAAATAACGATTTCTATTTACCTCAAAGAATCAGTGACCAATACACACAAATACACATTTATCGTAGGCATAATGAGTTTATACATACCTACTTGTAAGATTGAAATTTTTGAAAAAAAAATTTGATCTTTGAAAATATCTAAGGGGGACTTGTACACATACACACTTGACATGCACTTTGCAGAAGTTAGTATTAAATACCTACGTGACAAGTAGCCCATCAAGCACATCGTCAATTTAAAAATACTTACTTATTCCACAAGATGTTTTCCTTCACCGTTTAAAGCACGTGTAAGTGCGCACTTCTATATTCGAGTAGAAAAAAAATCATTGGTGCACAACTAGGTTCGAACCCACAACATTCGGATAGATAGGTATTCAGGGGAATCTTCCACTGGTTTTCTTGAATGAAGTCAATGTAATTGAGATTGATTTAAGCCCACTACTAAAAATTAACAAAATAATATTGATGTATCTTCTTCGGTAGTACGGGATCTACGCTAAAGATTAACCCGTAAACGCCAGCGCGTGGCACAAGTGACTGAACCGGTCCAAACGGCCAGGGATCTAAGCTCAAATGTCACCAAAGCCCGACCTTTTGACCTCTCACCCTGCCCTTTTCCTTACCACCGTAAGACAGGTTTTTAATAGATATGCAAATTGAACGCAACTCTCCGCGTTAGTATTCTCAGTACCATAAGCGTCGCAACATACACAACACATAATAAAAAGCGCGTTAAAATGTAGTGAAAAACTGGAACATTTTCAATTATGAGTGAGCTCATTGTGAAAGTGATAATGACATTGAAAATTAAAATCCGATGCATCGTCCCATTGACCGACCGCTCGAAAAAACCAACACGCAGCCCAATAAAAAAGTAGAATTGCCGGCACTGACATTATCCTATTACGTCATCATTCCATTCATGAAACGATGAGCGAAAAAACAATCGCATCGGAACACGTGTTAAACGAGCCCATTAAACGGCGGCCGTTGAAAATATTAATTATTAATTACCGCGCGTTGTGTCGAATTAAAATATTTTTATTGGCGCGAAGGCAAAAAGTCGGGAGTTCATTCTGTGGGCGCGATGGCATTGTTTGCGGGCCGCGTGCATGAAAAAAAACGAGCTCGCGGAAAAAAGTAACAGACGAAACGGCGGGAAATAAAAAACGTGGCCGCGTGGTGCACGGCCGTGATTTAAAAATAAAAAACTTCGGACGTCCGTAATGAAATCGAAAGGTGGTTCGTCGATACCCATTGGAAAAACGTAAAAGAAGCACGGCACTTTCACGCGTGAGAATTTTGGCTTTTTTGGCTTCGCATAGCGGTTTTCACGACCGCACCGATATAACCGATTTGGCTTGTGCACGAAAGGAGCCTCTAAGAGGCGCACTTTAATCCTTTCAAAGTCAAAAAGTGTTCATCTCAATAAAATCACTTGGATCACTTTGAAACGTCTTAGACACTAGGTGACTCGTCACCTAGTCTAAAAGAGGAAAATGCAGATCTTTACAAAGTAAAAAGACAAACACACTTGATTAGTTACCTAATCTTTCCCTTGGAATGGTGGTCCTAAGGACGTTGAACATAAAAAACGCTGGTGAACTCAGGCCTACGGCTCGTCCATTCGTAGGCGTGAGGATAAAGATATGGAAAAATTAAAAAAAAAAATTTACAGCAATTTATAAGCAACTAGGAATGTTTTTTTAACGACATACTCGTAAGTAAGGTTTTTTTTGTGGGATAACTAATAAAGCTAGTTAGCTAGCCAAGGAAAAAAGGGTTCCTTAGCTAGCTTAAAGTCCTTGGCATTCTTGTGTGAAGTATTTTGCTAAAAAAATTGTCTCCATATTAGACGTACAGTATCTGCCTACACATCGGAGTCCACATAGCAACATAAAAAGCAGAGGCCAGCGAAATTTTTATCTTCTTGAAAATTGGAATAATCGCCTATTAATTTTAATTAAAATCCTAATTAACGCGGGTGTTACAGGCTAAATTGCCCAGCTTCGTCTCTCGGTGGCCGCGGCCTGGCTTAGGGTGCGCTTGCCAACTTTACCAGATTGGTGAGGTCTCGCCACTTTTAAAATTGCTGAAAACTTTCATAAAAATCCTGAATTTAGAAACTAAGTTTATCGTGACTTTTGCCAACTTAAGCCACTGCGACGTGATACATATCAAGGCCCGTATCCTGATACCTATTTATTGTTCTAAAGTATGAATCGTGGCTAAAACGTTGTCTTACTTTCAAAGATCTCGTAAAATTATATTCTTGAAACTTGGTTCACGCGCGTTATTGACTCAATAAAGATTGTAAGTCGATTTATTGGCATATTGTTCAAAAATATCAATGCTTGAACAGAAAAAGTCGAAAAACTTATGCCACACGCATATCCCAGGCCTAATTTTTTTAAACATGTAATAAAATGTTCTGAAACCCAGCACCAGCTGGTAACATTGGCTTGGGACGGTCTCCGACAAAAATATTCTTTACCCACTCCATCAATTATAATTTTTGAAACGCCTCCTGCCGCTTAATTTTTAAACGAAAAATTGGGCCGACTATGTAAGTAGATTAATTTGTATAAACGATTCAACTGTATTTAAGTTTTACATACTATGAAATGATGTACCTATATTTTTTAACCGACTTCCAAAAAGAGGAGGTTCTCAAGTCGGCTGTATATTTTTTTTGTGTGTATGTTACTCAATATCTCCGCCTATAGTAAACCGATTTTGATGATTCTTTCGCTGGTGTATAGGGTATGATCCCGGGTCCCGTATTAATTTAATTCCTGAGGAATTACTACTTGTCTCGTAAACTTAAAAAAGCGTCATCATCTCTTGAAATCACGATTTGCCAAAAAAATATTGTGGACTTGTGGTAATCCCCGCGACTTCGTTCGCTTGCTGCTATTTTTACATAAACTTTAACCTTAGAGGTTGTGTGTCGGGAATTCCTTTCTGTGCACCCATATGTTACAACAGGAAGCTACCCTGCAAATTTCATACTCTTAGGACTTTTGGTTAGGCTTGCCATGGAGAATAAAACCACTACGTTTGATTGTCAGTCAGTCAGTCAGTACCGTAAGAGTTATTATTGATGATGAATGGATGTCATTCTTACTTTTGTTGTGGATGTGGTTTAAGTGTAGGTGGGCAGTAAGCAAAACGCAAGGAGGTTGATAACAAAAAAAGAGGTTGATAATAATCTTGTTATTCAGGAATTTGAAGTCGGTTTTTGTTTTTGTAAAAAATATCTTATAGTTATATTATAAGCAAACATAAAGCGATGGCGTAGCGGGCGAGTGTTTATATGATGCAAATAGTTCGAGTCTGATAAAGTATCATGGTACGGTACTCGTAGTTTCTGATACCGACGACACAGGGAATCCTAGTGTGGGTTCAGGACTAAGTATGTGACTTTTGGGTATTATTGTTATCTAGAAATTTCAAAATATGTAATTTTATTCTGAAATCTTTTCGTTTCCTCGCCTTATTTCTGATCCTTTGTTCGTTGTAAAAATATATTTTTTACATAATAAGGGTTTGGCCGGCACCCGAAATTACCACTTATACGAAAACATAAAAGGAACTCATTATAATTTAGCGGCGTCAGCTACCTATCCCTTCACCACCCTCTAACATAATAACCCTCCCCCGCCCAGGGTCATAAAGGCCGTCCCTTCAAATATTCTTTCAACAGAATTTTCCGTCCCTTTGGGATAAAAAGGAAAACGCTGCATCACGGTCATTTTTAATTTTAACCCTAACGACGCCATTGAAGGCATTTACCGGCGGCCATTACGGGGATATCTCGCGCGTGCATCTTCCCGCTAAATGTACGGGAAGGGGTCTGGAAATGCTGATAGCGTTTACCGGTTAACGTTTTCAGCTTCTTATTTTCGTGTATAAATCATTTGGGTCCTCTAACCCAAGCATGAACAATTCACTGTTAATACTTTAAACGTGACGTTACAGTGAATAATCCTATCAAGACATCATCTATAAATCTTTTTATTTTGATTGGCCACTATTATGTGAAGATTAATAATTATTCGTGCTTGGGCTACTGGTCTTGACGTGTTGAAAAACATAATCATACAAACATAACTTAGCACCAGTTTGAGGCTTTATCGAGTCCGTCGCGTCGCTAAACCCAAATACTGGCCGAAGACAGAATATTTAACTTAACAACAAATAATTGAATATGACATAAGATGTACTTACCAACCAATAGAAGTTTATAATTCAGAATCGAAAACGAACCCTGGCATTCTGTTCGTCAATATAGTTTCACTCCACTCATGTCTGACATTATTTTTATTTTATTTGGGCTTTATACTTGATTTATTTTTTTAATTTCATTTTAGTTATTCCACTCTTGACGAGAACAAGGGCCGGGAGGCATACCGTAGAGGTCAGGCGATGAATTTCTTGAAGGCATCGTCATGCATTCTAAACTTTCTTAGAACTAACTCATGAACCTATTTTACTTCTTTTTTTAAGGTTTAAATGTATATTTTCATACTCCACGTTAATAACACATCGTGATTTGCATTATCTCCCTTCTCTGGAACGGAAAAAATCTCAAAAATGACGAATGCTGGGTAAATGGCGCGAAAAAATTGCGCCTGTCGTGACCACGCGCAGAAATATAAGGGAGGGCGCAGTTTTAAGTGTAGTATTCACGGCATTCTTGGGTTAATGAGTTTTACGTTCTCGAAAGTTCTCATTTGGAAAACGTCACGGTAACATTAGTTTTACTTTACAGCTGTACTCGCGCGGTTTGACTCGCGTGGAGTCTCCACAATATAGAGAACGGAGATACCTACACGCCTTTAAGTTTTGTTCTAACATCTAATCTAATCATTTTTTTCACTTTTTTAAACGTGATATTTAGAAATCGCTAACACCCGTATCCATATTTATTGTTATTCAAAATAAATTAATTGTTATTCAAAATATGTTTGGAATGTTGTTGTTGTTGATGTTGAAATCAATATTTGAATTAAAAATATATTTTTTATACGAACTTCGAGGGGAGGGGTGGCTTAGTGGGGGTGTAGCGCAATATAATATAGCCCATGTAACAATTAAGAACATATTCAATAATTTTGTAAAGTTTCTTAAATATCCGTCCATTAGTTTCTGAAATTAAAGTCAAGTCAAAGTCAAAAGGCGTTTATTTCAATAAAATCACTAGGATCACTTTGAAACGTCTTAGAAACTAGGTGAAGCTATGCCTGTTCCTCGCGACCAAGCCTAGAAGAATCAGGCAACAAACACGGCTTGGTGCCGGAATAACCCGGACAAATAAACAGACAGACACAGTTTTCCGATTCAAAAATATTTTTAACGGCGATTTTGTTAATAATGATCTTATGTTTTTTGAAGAAAAAATCATATGTCCAGAATTATTGGATTTTCTGCTTTATTCTAAGTAAAGATTAGACGAAGCTTGCAATAATTGAGGTTCTCTTATTTTGAGGGGCATCTATGCCGTATCTTTGTTGCTAATGGCGAGTCAACACAGGATCGGGATCGCGAGTAAATGAGGCGCCGATTATTTGAGCGGGCCTGTTTGCCGGCCCCGCGCGGCACTAATTGATGGCACCCTGACCATTCTGCCCAAGAACTAGTAGAAGCTCTTTCTTCTTTCTTTCTTTCATTTTTGGAAGGGCGACGCAGTGCTGGAAGGCACCCCCATCCGATGGATCGACGAAATTGTTAAAGTTGCGGGAGGTCGGTGGATGGAAATGGCTCGAGACCGTTCGTCATGGAACTCTTTGAGCCTATGTCCAGCAGTACAGGCTGATGATAATGATGATGATGTCTGAAAATAAATCAAATGTATAGTATGTGAGTGGTGCTTTAAAGCACATCCTCAGCCAAATGGAGCTAAAGCAACTCACCCCAAAGAAAATCCTTCAGTTTTTAACAGCTGCTGGGCTTTGCGGTGAACTTTAAAGGCCCTGTAAAGGAGCTCCACAAATAAAGTGGCGATCAAAATAGGCCAGTTGTGGCCGCAGCGACAAAATAGCCACAAAAAGTAAATAAAAAAAATAAAAATAAAAAATGTGGGTGGTGGCGAAATGGCCCATAACTCAGCATAATGCTATCACATGTTGCCATGTAACAGCGCGCTGGTCTTCCGCTGAAGCTCGCGTTAGTTTCATGGACATCTTGACATAAAGATACTTTTAACTAAAATCACAACAAGAATAATCTCAATCCCCGAATCAGAACCTCTTTTCATAACCGAAGCAAGGAATAACAAAGCGAATTGTTGAATTAAGTTTTCCAATACCTATAAGCATGAAATGAGGAAATCCATAGAAGAACCAAGGTCACGGACATAGCTCTTGAACAGAATTAGACAGAATTAGCAAGTTGAAGTGGCAGTGGGCAGGCAGAACTGACAACCGTTGGAGGTTCTCGAAAGGCGACCACAAACCGGGCGATTAAGAGGATACAAAAATCATAATAAATTGTCGAGTGGGCGGAGTGAAGAAAGTGACAGCGCTATGTACTGTAATTGAATGCGGAAAGAGATAGCAAGCGTTAGAAGGCGCTCGAAAGTAATCTACGTAAGCGAAATATAAGAAAATATCGATTATCTCAAAAACTGTCTTTTTTTTTTTAAAAGTGTCTTGGATTGAGTTACCCAATGCTATTGTCTAACAAAATATTTTAAAAAAAGCTATTTTTGTTAGAGTATTTTCGAAAAAAGTATTGCAGAGGACCCAACTTTAAAAAATAAATCTATCGAGAAAAGTTTTAGCAATCGCGTTTCTGTCTTGGATTTACGTAAATAAAATGCTCAAGTTATCTTTGTCATAAAAACCAAAACTGTGCGTTTTGTGGTTATTGAGAAAAAACAATTCAAAAATCATAAAATAATTAAACCCTCACCTTAATGTTAGTATTTAAAACCGCACCTGGTGCGATTTAATTTTGTCTGTAAGGAATGAAAAATGAATCGACGGCTTCTTTTATCCGTACCCAAGACTGGTGGGTTAGTACCGAATGGTCTATTTACAATGAAATATCTTTTTCGGGTTTGGTTGCGCTGGACCCCCGTTTCGGGTTAATGTGTACAGAGGGCGTAGTCGACCGTGAAAATGTTGTTATAGGATACCGTTCCTTTACCATCAAACGACGAAAGCGAGTAAGTAGATCGGTACTACATTTTATACCTACGTACATACAACATTATGTACCTACATATGAAACGAGATGTGGTAAAGGAACGGATATATGAAAAACTAGCTGGTGCCCGCGACTTCGTCTGCGCAGGATTAGTATATATACTTAATTGACACTTGAACCTATGTGATATTCTGATGTATAAGCTATATTAAAATCCATTCAGTAGTTTTTACGTGAAAGAGTAACAAACATCCATCCATCCATACTTACAAACTTTCGCTACTAACTAAAAACTAGTTGGATATATATAAATAAATAAAAAATAAATATTCCGGACATATTCACATTGTCAACTGATCCCAAACTAGGCATAGCCTGTATTATGGGTACCAGATACTGATATATATAATAGATAAATATTTAACACCCCGTCACAGAACAAACATCTGTGCTTATCACACAAATGTTTGTCCAGTGCGGGGATCGAACCCGCGACGTCTAGCGCAGAAGGCAGAGTTACTACCAACTTAGCTATGAGGCCAGTCAGAAATATATAATATATGTAGTAGGATAGAATATTTGGCCATAGTCATACGTAGTTTATCTATATTAGGTAGGTACTGTACTACCTATGTTTTAACAAATTTTATCAATGGATATGGAAATTCAATTCATCCTTGTTAGGTAATCTTGTCGTTATCGTCATTTTGAGATTTTGTCTTGGCATGATAAGACGGACTAATGTCTTTCATAGTATGCTTCATATTCTTAGTCGTCTACTTCTTCTACTCATTGTAAAATTTTATACATAAGCAGGTACTTAGATTTTTCCTCTTTTATCCCTACGAGGCCCAACCTGAATTCATTCTAAGTTATAATGACTTTTACTCCCAGCCCTTTCCTACGGACGCATTTACTTATTAAGCGATGTTTTACCGGCGTCTGTAGGTAACCCATCATGGGTGCCTAAACCTCATTTAACTTCTGACATTATCCTACTAATTTATCGAACGAGCGAAGCTAGCTAGCGACGGTCTTTCAAACAAGTCAAAAGTCAGATGTGCATGGGTTTTGTAGGTTGTACTATCAAGATTTGTAGTTAAGAATATGAGTTTAATCGGTGAAGCGATTGCTTTCAAAAGGGGTTCAAAAGAGTGTTTTTAAAAAAGTTACCCAAAACATGAAGTGGGGTGTCATATGCAAGAACTGTGTTGATGCATTCCGAAACGATTATTATTTTAATTCTAGGCCATGTGGTTTTTTGGTATACAAAGAAAATAGTAAAATATAAAAAGCTATATAACGTGTGTTCCCATTTGTAAAATTTCAATGACTTCGTAGTCCAGGAAATATTATATATTAGTTAGATCATGCTAAAGATGCGATTTTCAAAGTTTATAATTGTGCTTCAACGATCATCGAAACGCCAACCTTTACTTAACATCGCAAGATCTCATTTCGGGACAAATTACTCGTATAAATGGAACAAAAGCTGAACAGCACATTTTATAAATTTGTAACTCCCAGTATAGCCCAGCTTTATATGAGAAGGCGGCCTACCCTTTTCGGGCAGTTTTAAAACAAATTTGTTTAGATGGGCCCTTCCTGCCTTCCGTATAATTTGCGCTGGAAATTTACATGTGTCGACTTAACTCCCCCAGTGATTGATGATCCATCGAAAATTATATTAGCAGTTGAAAATAGATCCTTTTCTACCCCATGCTACCTACCCCTTTAGGTAGGTGTACCGGTCATTAGGCGGGATCTTGTATGGACGTGTGTAAAATTAATGACAGGTTTGTACATACATACCTATAGGTTGAGGTTTGTACTTACATACCTACGATGTATGTGTTATGCTATGATGATAAAATAAAATAAAATAGAACATAGATAGATAGATAGATTATATCTCTAATATAAACCAAGAAAAGAAACAAAAAACAATAAATTTTAGATGAAGCGTTACAATGGGCGGCCTTATCGCTAAAAGCGATCTCTTCTAGGCAACCTTTGTATGAACAGGACAGATTAGAAAACCTGAGGACGGCGGCGTACATAAAACTACATACACGAACATATTATTAATTCAGAGTTTCACTGCGTGATACAATCCGAAATGAGGAAATTCGTAGATCCAAGGTCATGGACATAGCTCTCAGAATTAGCAAGTTGAAGTGGCATTGAGCATGCTATAGCTCGCAAAAACAACAATCATTGCGAAATAAATGTTCTCGAATGGTGACCACGTACCGGGCGTAGTATTGTTGGAAGGTTACCTAACCGAAGGACTATGGGATAATTGTCTTTATGTTGTTATGTGTGAGTGGTGGGTACCAAAGTAGGTTTAATCTAATTATCTAGCTTGTAGTAAATTGTGTCAGACATAAATTTACCTGTTGATCTATGAATAGAACTTGATTTATCATGGCATTTGATCCGATACATCATTCAAAGCATATTTTGATAATTTACTAAATTCCATGCCGTACTAAATTGCGTTAGCCGGTCAATTGGTCCGTTTATGTGCTAAACATATTATTGGTTAAATGGGCTGGCAATCGATGCTAGGGGCATTGTCGACCGGCCCGGGCCAATGCCTTGGATGCACCGACAGCAGAAACCAACCCATAATCCAGAAGAGAAGATTCACAAGAAAACTAATAATTTTTAAACTAATATATTTAAAACTAGCTTCCGCCCGCAGCTTTGGTCGTGTGGTACCTACATAAAAAGTTGCCTATATTCTATTCCCGACTATAATCTATTTCTGTACCAAATTTCATCCAAATCCGTTCGGCCGTTTAGCCGTGATTGAACCACAAACAGCCAAACAGCCTCTCAAACTTTCGCATTTATTATATTAGTAGGATTGTGTGTGAAAGATTTTGGAACAGTGTGATAAGAGAGCGTTGTGGAATGAAAGAAGACGTAATGATGAGGATTGAGAAAGGTATGCTGAGATGGTTTGGTCATGTAGAGAGGATGAACCTAAGAAGATTGACGAAACAGGTGTATAAGGCGAGTGTAAATGGGACAGTTGGAAGGGGAAGACCTAGGCATACCTTTAGTGACCAAATCGGTGACGTTTTGGTAAAAGGTTTTTTTTTTTTTTTTTGTATGAAGAATGTGATGAGGGTGAATGAAGCAAATGAGGTATGTCAGATCGTAGCAAGTGGAAAGCCAAGGTCATTTTCAATGAAATGAAATGAAATAAATTTATTTTGACAAACACAGACAGAAGACACAAAAAAAAACAATAGAATAAAGGTTAACGATAGGGAGATATATAGACGTAACACAGATAACACACAGCAACAAACAACAACACATAAGTAGGTACCTATATGTGCATTTACAATATTTAAGTGCTAATTAGTCTCCCGTGTGTGTGAGCCAAAACAGGCATGGTCTCAGCTTATTGCCGCTACAAATTAGAATAACATGCAGCAGCGCTAGTTTTCAGACCAAACCTACACTACTGACCCTACACATGTACTGTATTGACATGTACGTCAATACAGTACATGTGTAGGGTCATACCTCTAAAAGAGAGGATGCTTCTTAAAAAAGAAAAGTTTCCTAAGCCCGACAACGAATCCGACAAGGAATGTTCAGTACTGTTTTGCGAACAGTACAGAGTAGTTACCCAGCTAATGTTCTAATCACCGACCTATGACGTCATGTCCGGCCACTTTCACCCGCCACATACAACAGGTACCGTGTAATTGTATTAGATGTATTTGTGGTCGATAACTTTGTGTTACAATGCGGTTGCAGTTTAATTCAGCCGATGGAATTGATCATGCAGTAGGCGTTGTGTAATATTTGGTTGTGGTTTATAAAATTTGCGGATGTTAAAAAATATTCTCACGACTTTCGAACAAAGGTAGGCATCCTCTCAGATCTCCAGGCGTTCAGATCCTTGAAGATATTAAAGGGGGTAGTCGGAGGCATTTCCGAAAATTTGGCACTTGCCCACATTTTGTTGTAGTGGGTATTCCATACATGACAGGCTGCAAGCCCATCGCCGCTGGTTTCCTCACGATCCTCCTTCAAAGTATGTAGTGTAAGTGTGCAGTGCACCTAAGTCTTTTAAATAAAAAACTCATGGTGTACCCCCGGTTTCGAACCCACTAAGCCAACACCTGCCCACCAACACCTAAATAATGCAGTTTGAACTAGTATGACCCCAAAAAGCTGTTTTAGCACAGTGCAAAATGTGGAATTTCTGAAGTTCGTTTAAGAAACTTTACTGCCAATTGGGTGTAGAATTAGCCCTTCGGAATAGTAAATATTATGAATCACGTGTATAGCGTTATATACTCTCGCTATCAATGACCTTTGGCCTCACATCACACGCTATATCTTAGGCACATAACTTGCACACATGTGGTAGTGCTGTAACCAATATCGATGTTTTGTTATCGATAATTCTTGTCCATTTTATTTGGGGAGAAATAGTATTGAATTGAATTGAAAAACGTTTATATTGCTACTAATAAATACAACTAAAACAACATAAGTAAATAATAAGTAAACTAAAATATATAAATAAATATAAATATTCCGGACATATTCACACGGTCTACTGATCCCAAACTAGGCATAGCCTGTACTATGGGTACCAGAGACTGATATACATAATAGATATATATTTAACACCCAGACACAGAACAAACATCTGTGTTCATCACACAAATGTTTGTACAGTGCGGGGATCGAACCCGCGACCTCTAGCGCAGAAGGCAGAGTTACTACCAACTGAGCTATGAGGCCAGTCAAAGTTCCTTTAGTGTTCCGTCCTAGTTTAGTTTCAAAGGGTAGGGTTTTTACGAGTATGTCGGTAACTTTGATTCTTCTACGGATTTTATGCTATATCATGATTTAAGTATTATTTTCATTAACGTGAATTGAACTAGATTTAAGACGTTTCAAAATAATCCATGAGATTTCAATGAATTAATGAAATGAATAATGAATATTATCACACAGTGAAACTCCAAGCATAGCCATCTTTCCATAGCCCATTGCGCGACTTTGATCTTTTATAGCGGCAAGTCTCAGTACTATATGTCATCGCTAGCTTTTGTCTTGAGGCTTTGTGGTATTTTCGACTAGAAGATAAGACGATGTCTCCGAAACGCTGCGCATCCCAGTAGAATTCGTCGGTCAACCTCTTTGTCAAAGCTGGACTTACCTAGTTGAACCGTCTGACCCAAATCGACATAGTGGTTAAAGCCTAATTCATTATAACTAAACACAATCCACCGCAGACCGGCGTTATCGCCCTAACTCTAGTCTAATAGCACTCTCACTCTCCTCTATATACCGGATATACGTGTGTATATAATGCCTGGGTCAAGGCGTAGCTTTCACTGTCTTTGATGCGTCTGACATACTTACTCAATACGTGCATAGAACATACAAGCTTATTCATATTTCAATTATCATCCCGAAAGGATCTTATTCTATCAATAAAAAACAAATTAACGGGAATAAAAAAAAATCGTATTTTTTTTTTATTTTTTCCACGATCTTTGGTTTTTTATGACTTTTCTAAGGAATTATTTAATGAACGAGAAGTTTGACATCAAGATCTTCTTCTTGTCGTGTCACTGATTCTTTCATGGTCATCCTGTATTATGTTAGTGACCATGTTGAGGTATGGTGGCCTAAGACCGTTAGATTAATACCCTAAAATAGCTAAATAATTGAGATAACCCCAAAACAGCAGATTTTTGCATAGTGTTTTATAGAACAACTTTATTGCCAATTGGGTGTACCTTTATCGGTTGTATTGTTTTTTTATGTTTGTTATCTAAGAAACTCCGTCATTTGTATATACTTCTTTCAGATAAGTCCGATAGTAATTTCATCAAAATGGGTTCAGATGTGTTTTTAAATCAAAATAACTGAAAAAATATGTAGTACAACGAAATTGCGTATTTTTGTACTTTGCTGTAACTTTTTGATAGAGCTTTCACTAACAACCATATTCCTCCTTTCTCCAACTTGAAGTTAGTTTTTTTTAACTTTTTAAAACGTAATTATTATTGTCACCACACCTCAACGGTCATGCAGGTAAACCAAGAAAAAACCCGTGACCGTGAATGACCGCATTTGATAGCACATTTTGGGTAACAAGCAAAACGAAATGGGTCATCAATTCGAGCGCATTTTTGTGACCGACGCAGTCTGACAGTTTTGAGACACGCCATGTTTGATTTAAGTTGAAGTAGACGAATTTTATGCTCACATAAATGTAGTTTGTTTACTTCGGTGGCGGTGCGGTACAATGCGGATTCGATTCCTATGTTTACTCCCACAAATGTGTCCCGTGTCTGGCTCGTCTTTCTTGTCATCGCCGTAAGGGGAACTAATTTGTTAACAATTGTATTAAAATTAACTTCAGTCAGTGTAAGGACAGTAAAAATAAATCGCTCCACTAAAAGGCGGGTTTTATAGTGATGAAATGAAATGAAATAAATTTATTTTGACAAACACAGACAGAAGACACAAAAAAACAATAGAATATAGTTAACGATAGGGAGATAGGTAGACGTAACACAGATATCACACAGAAACAAACAACAACACAAGTAGGTATGTGCATTTAAGTGCTAATTATGTGTGTGTGAGCCAAAACAGGCATGGTCTCAGCTTATTGCCGCTACACATTAGTATCTACAATGTGTACCTTCTTGAAGTTTCTTATCCAAGACTCAGGGAATATAAATTTAGTGTGGTAGTGTGGTGTTAGGACTATACACGGGCCGTACATTATTATGAAATAATTTGTTTTAAAATAACATAAAATAAAAATAAGCTTTTTTAGTGATCTCAAAACAAAATTCCAATCTTTTACATTAATCCATAGATTTATTCTACTTGTTAACCCAATCAGGCATAAGCAATGGAAGCGGCCATAACAAAGATATCTAAAACAGAATCGGGAAGCCCTCCCCGCGCCTACCGCGATTAAAGAAAATTATGACGCGGGTATTATCGACCACCCGAAGCAAGCGTCGCCTAGCAACCAGGGCCTACCTTCTAACCCTTCAGATGCCGTGCTTACGAGCTTACTTCCCGGGGGCGGCCGGGGCCACTGTCCCCCGATTTTCGGCATTGATCCGCACCGCACCGCGCCTGCGTGCTAAACGAAAAACGAACCGAGGAAAAGCAAGGTCACATCACTAAAACTTCTTTTTTCAAATTCGTATATTGAATGGGGAATTATTGCGTTCAGAAATGTTGCAACGTACGTTCATTGGGACAGTGCGATGTTTGCATCCGGTGGGGATACACGTCTCATTTATTCACTTTAACAATATTTTTGGCCGTAATGTCGTCAATTCTCAGAAACAATGAATTTGGGCTCAATTGGTTCAGAGAAGTTGAAAATCCTGTTCGCCTATGTACTGTTCTTGTATTGTGTAATAAATAATTTTCTAAAATCTATTTTCATTGAAGTAGTTAATATTCCACGCTCAATCTCAACAAAGCTATTATAAATCTCTACTCATTGGGATGTTAATTAAGCTTCCATTATAAAATCTAATTACCGACGACGCACACCAATCGGAAATGAAATTATCTAATAAATTACCGACTCCATTATTCGATCCGATCTAAAAGGCAGAGGAACGACTAAATAATCGCTTTGTAACAATTAGTGGCGAATGTGAGACTAATCTGATATGTATATGTGCTATAGTAAACGATTTTGATGTACTGTTTGTTTGTTAAGTCAGATATTAATAGGACTACTATCGCCTAAATAATTAACCTTACAACTAAGACGTTGTTCAAAATTCTACTCATTGCGATGAAAACAGTATATTCAGAACCTAGAGAAAAAATGTTACGTATAAATGACACCAAACAGTCACATACATAGTCCTAGCCCCACACTAGGATGCCCTGTGTGATGGGTATCAGAAACTACGAGTACCATGGTAGGTACCACAACACCCAGACCCGCAAAAAACATTGGCAGATCATGCCAACATTTGTCCCGCAGCGGGAATTGAACCGCACTCCATGCGTCTCAGACTAGCACTCGCCGTTGAATAATAATAATCCCTCACAAGATTATCTATCAGTGTTACTACACATGCATGAAATATAATGTAAAATATGGTGTGCTTGTGCCCACATCTGTTTGAATCCTATCTGATTCAACGCCTATTCAAAATTAATTCCGTTGAAACGGCGGCCGAAGTCGCATGCGGAGCTATTAGCGAAATGAATGAGACAAACAAATAGGTGTGCATTCACATCCTCACGCTGAATACTTTATTACGCCGTCTAGCATCGATTTATTACAGTACATACCTTGCAGATAATAATCGGGATGGAGTTTGCAATGGTGAGTGTTCTTTAGTTGTTATTATACTTTTCAAAAGAAATGAAATAAAAAATTGGACTAAAAACATTTCATTTTTTTTTATACAACTTTGGTGGCAAACAAGCATACGGCCCACCTGTTGGTAAGCGGTTACGGTAGCCTATGAGCGCTTGCAATACCAGAGGCATCACGCACGCGTTGCCAACCCCGAACCCCCTTCCCCCTAAAGAGCTCTGGCAACCTTACTCACCGCAGGAACACAACACAATTTGAAACAAATTATGTTATTTGGCTGCGATCTTCTGTAAGGCGGAGGTACCTCCCCAGGCGGGCTGCTCCAATTTAGAACGAGAAAATCTCGCTATGCCCTACCTCCTCCAAAAACATTTAACATAAAACATAATTTGCATGGAAATTTTATTGTAAATTTGGGCTGTTAGTATGTAATTCCAAAGCTTAAACTATGTATCCTCGAAAATGTTGTGTCTTAAGTGTTTTTATCTGAATGTTTTTTTTATGTGTGTTGATGTATGCATTAAAATAACCTTCTAAATATTCAAATCCCCTCTTCAAGGGGTTTAGCACAATATAACATAGCCTTTGTAACAATCTAAACAATAACTAATAACTATTTAAAGTTTCACAAAGATCCTAGTTCTGAGATACTCGTAGCTCGGGCAAATAAATAGACAGACAAAAGTCTTGACACAAATTTTTTAACATATTATTTATGATCTCCTTACCACGTTTCTGGAGAAAAATTTATGTTAAAAAATTTTTGGATTTACTGTTAAAGAATTGTTTAGCCTTACGTCCACTGAATAGAGTCAATTTCAGCTTGATTTTTAGAGGCTCGCGTTACCTTTGAGCTACACCTAGCGCCCTCAAATGTCATACTCAAAATTGACTTTAATTAGTAGTCTTAAAAAAGAATTTCAGATGATTTATCGCACGCCGTTTGCATGCGGCTTTATCTGGACTTTACAAACGGGAATATAGGTAGGCATTTTTTCATGAATCTTGTGTTTTGCTCTTATTGTTTTCACGTCGATTGCTGTTTCCATACATACATAATAATCTGATTACTCATCACTGATTACACATATTCATTATTACATGTTAGAAATGGATAATGTGAAATGGAATCGATGGCGTTTTGTTCGTACCTATAAGGCTCTTGTAGTCTGAAATAAGCACTTTTTATTTTTATTTATTTAAAACTTTTGAAACAATAGGAAAAACTTCAAAAATTATGAACTTAATATGCCTGTGTACCTATGTATGTTCGTTATTTTTAAAGATTTTCGAGAGGGTGAGTTTGCAGATGAAATGTTTCATATTCATTTGTATTGTAGCATCACTTTAAAAATTAAGATTCGTATAAGTAGATACATTTAGGGCGACTATACAACAAACTCGTAAAACCACCCTAAAATTTTACGACATCTTACCCAGACAAAATTAAAAACCCTGCAAACTCACCCTCTCGAAAATCGTTAAAAATAACGAACATACCTGCAGCATCAGACGTCCAGCAAAAATTAAAAGACAACATTATCATGTTAATTTCATGAGAAAAAGTAGCATTTTGAACAACTTGTATTATAAAATTCCGAATTAATTCTGTAGGAACAGGTGGGGTCAAGCAAAGGGGTGCTTAGACATTTCGCCAGTACAAAGCAATTATAATTGCAGATACGCCAGTTTTGAGTAAATTCACACGGCCGTTTTGAATATTTTTGTGAGAATTGCAGTCGTGATGCAGTGGAGATTTATCTTGTTTCCAACTGAGATTCTGTTTAAAATTAATTTTAATTGTATGTGAGAACTGTTTCGCGATGGTTGAGTTTTTTTTTGTGGAGAATTTTACGCTCTAATTATTGTAGAGTTGGTTTTTGTAAGTAATTATCATAAAATTAAATTGTTTTTAGTGTACTGTACAGATTTAGTCAACTGCTTTTCCTACAGTCACTTTAGGCTAATTCTTTGAGTATCTGTCTCCTTATATCCTACTTTTATAAATGCGAAAGTTTGTGAGAATGTTTGGATGTTTAGATGTTTTTATTCGATCAGGCCGTAACGGCTCGACCGATTTCGATGAAACTTGGAATATATAGAGATCTTTACCTAGAATAGCATATAGGCTATTCTAGGTAAAAAGGCTTTATGTAGGTACCACGCGAGCGAAGCCGCGGGCGGAAGCTAGTTTAATATATAAAAACTAAGCTAATACTGCCTTCGACTTTTGAACAACATCATTAGACTTCTCGTTCGACATAGAAAAATAAATATATTCTCTCTTAGCTGTTTTCATTTTATCAGCTAGTAAGTCATCAACATCATCAGCCTGTTGAAGTCCACACTTGAACATAGGCCTCCCCCAAAGAGTGCCATGACGAACGGTCTTGAGCCTTCTCCATCCACCGACTTCCCGCAACCTTCACAATATCGTCGGTCCATCGGGTGGGAGGCCTTCTAACACTGCGTCACCGTCTACCGGTTCATGGTCGCCATTCGAGAACCTTTGTTTCCCAACGGTTGTCGGTTCTGCGAGCTATAAGCTAGGAAGTAATACTGACTATTCAGTCAATTGGCTCTCACGAATTTCTTATAGTGGCCCAAGCACGATGAATTCACGATAGCGTTTACGCTTACGATACCATAGTAAAAGTAAAAAAATTAGCCAATGACAACGATACTGAAAATCTTTTAATTTTTATTGGATATCGTAACGCTATCAAGAATTACCCGTGCTCTGGCCTTGCTTGCTTGCTTGTTGTGTCACTGATTCTTTCTTGGTCATCCTGTATTAGGTCAGTAACCAGGTTGAGGTATGGTGGCCCTGAAAAGAGCATATGACCGTCGGTGAAAGAATCAGTGTAGTGACAGGATTAAAATGCGCCTCGAGTCTCTTTTCGTAGTTATGTCACATTTCTTTGAAATTTCAGCTTAAAATCTTACCATTGACCTTAAAAAGTAACATAAAACACCGTTTATCGTTCCCTGCGCATATTAATTCGCTATCCATGCTGCAGAATCTTAGCTTCATGCAAATCAGCTCGGACAAAGGGCTTCATGTTAATATGGGGTCATCTTTATGCTAATTGGCGCACGTAGGGTCAGAGGTCTTGACCTCTTCTCACGTCTTATGAATATTCGGACCAACTGACCCCTAGAGAAGAATTCATAGCATACTTAGCAGTTATGCTTGCTTAGACTGTTCCCACGAGACACCCTTATAATTGCTCACCGCTTAATTGGAGCAAGGTGAACCTAATAAAAGGACCTAAGGTCACCGACATAGCTCTCAGAATTAGCAAGTTGAAGTGGCAGTGGGCAGGCATTTTAGCTCGCAGAACCGACAACCGTTGGGGAGTAAAGGTTCTCGAATGGTGACCACGAACCGGGCGACGCAGTGCTGGAAGGCCCCCCACCCGATGGACCGACGACATTGTGAAGATTGCGGGAAGTCGGTGGATGGAGAAGGCTCAAGACCGTACGTCATGGAACTCTTTGGGGGAGGACTATGTCCAGCAGTGGACTTCTACAGGCTGATGAACCTGATGATGATTTTCATAACTGGTTGCTATAATGCAAAATTGTTTGAGATAAAAGATGGGCGGTTTTTAACTGCCAACAGCTAACTCAGCCAGTTGATTCATTTCGTTGATTCATGTTTGAAGTGTTTGTGTGGTTTTCTGGACTAGATTTTCCAAAAATATGTTTTGTTTTTTGAACTTTACCAATAATAAGTAGGTAATTTTGTGTAACACTAGTAAGAAATATGTTGTATCTATTGTCCAAAGACTATGGCCATAGTTTTATAAGGCCGAGCAGTCCCTTTTTTATTGTTTTTATTATTTTCGTAGATTTTTATGTGTTTCTCAGAAACATTAGACATTTTGGACTACCTCGGTGGCGTAACGGGCAGCGCACGTCTCAGAAACAAGAGGTGCTGGTTCGATTCCCTCTGCGGGATACATGTTGGCATAATTTGCAAATACTTGTTCCGAGTCTCGGTGTTGTGGTAATATGGAACTCGTAGTTTCTACTTTTCTATACCTACCTTTTTTTTTTTATTGATAATGGTAAGTCGTTTGGCCACCAACTCACTTTTGCAAGTGAGATGTGGCCTAAGATAGAGCACGCTTTCCCAGAGTGAACTTATTGACCCTAGATTTGAAGACTCCTAGATTGTACTCTTTCGGGAAAACAGACGCAGGCAGATCATTCCACTCTTTGGCAGTACTTATAATAAAAAGTGGAGCAGAAACGTTTCGTTCGACACTGTGGTATGTCGACCAGGTAAGGGTGGTATTTACCTGTGCGTCTGCTTGTCCGGTGGTGGAAGGGAACCTACCCATGACACAGGGAATCCTAGTGTAGGATCAGGACTACGTAAGTGACTGTTGGGGGGGTGTAATTTCACAGGCCAAATGCTAGTTACTGATACCTACACAGCAGTGGCCCAAGCACGAAAATTCACTATAGCGTTACGCTTACGATACGTAAAGTCAAATATAATATAGCCAATGACATCTGTGGGGATCCTCTCCACATTTCTATTAGGTATTTTACCTACCTAAATAGTTTTAATTATTTATATAAAACCTACATACTACACTGAATACTGGCACCGCGACACTCACGCACACGTCAGTCGGATGGAATCGGTGTGCGACCTGTCATTGTAATTGTACCGCGGGATGCCTCCGGTTTTTGTGAATTACGTGTTTGCTTGTGAACTTTCTTGTTATTCCTTCTATTCTACGCTTGCTATCTACTCGGTGCCTCTCTCCTTCTGAACAATTAAATGTAGTGCTCGTGAATGTGTTGGAGTTGAAACAATATACAGTTAACCCTTTCTGGACTACTTATTCATACTTCCACCAACACCACCAAACCTTCGCCTACAACTGGTGACCCCGACGTGATGACGTCCTTCACTTCTTTCGAATATTGAGGATCCAAGTGACTCGTGACGTAATAAAATTTTGTCGTATCCGCAGTGATGTTGGATATCGCAAATTGTCCTTCAATCTGTGCGAACCATATTTCCGGCTCCTCTGGCCAAAAGGGTGGAACTCGGATGCCGACTTTGTTGTTGTTTTATAACTCGGGCGGGTTAGTGGAAACACGCGTTCTTTTTTTCTTTGCCGAGCTTGGTTGGACTTCGATTTTGTCCGACGTGGCAGTATCCAAAGAATCATCGCTACCACTCATCGTACCTTTTCTGTGTTCGGGAGTTGTAGGCGAAGGTTTGGTGGTGTTGGTGGAAGTATGAATAAGTAGTCCAGAAAGGGTTAACTGTATATTGTTTCAACTCCAACACATTCACGAGCACTACATTTAATTGTTCAGAAGGAGAGAGGCACCGAGTAGATAGCAAGCGTAGAATAGAAGGAATAACAAGAAAGTTCACAAGCAAACACGTAATTCACAAAAACCGGAGGCATCCCGCGGTACAATTACAATGACAGGTCGCACACCGATTCCATCCGACTGACGTGTGCGTGAGTGTCGCGGTGCCAGTATTCAGTGTAGTATGTAGGTTTTATATAAATAATTAAAACTATTTAGGTAGGTAAAATACCTAATAGAAATGTGGAGAGGATCCCCACAACATCAATGCTTGAAATTCTTTAATTTGATTGGCTAAGATTTGGCATTTGCTATCGTATCGTAATCGTAACGCTATCGTCAATTATTCGTGCTCAGGCCACTGTATATTTATAGTGTTTTTTGGGGGATGCTCATTCGTTGGGCTGATTAAAATGTTACCTATTAGCAAAATTAATTAGTTTCTGCTCAAATGATTGCGGCTTTTTCAGTATCAATATAATTTAAAAAGAAACTATGTACTTACCTATTAAACTGATTGGAAACTAATGCAACTACAAAAACAGTGGTACTGGCAGCTAGATAATGGAAAATCAAACAAAAACTGATAACATATTTTGCAAATTAATATCCTAAAAAGGGAATTCACATACTCGTGATTGTATGTTATTATAATAGGTACCTATAAATTTTAGGCCGTGATCCAGCGGTGTGCGATTTCATCATCATCATCTCCCTGCCCTTATCCCACTTCATGTGGGGTCGGCACAACATGTTTTTCTCTTCCACTCCCCTCTATAAGCTGTCAAATCAGTATTCACTCTTTTCTTACTCATGTCGTCTTTCATACAATCTATCCATCTTTTCTTTGGTCTAACTCTTCCCTTATATCCTTCCACATTCATATTTAACACTCTTCTAGTCACATGGCATTCTTCCCTCCGCATGACATGGCCATACCACGCTAACCTTTTGCTCTTCTTCTCAGTCTTCTCTCTACTTCTTCTCAGTCACTGGCGCTACTTTCAAACTTCCTCTGATATACTCATTCCGTATCTTGTCTATTCCTATAAATTTTAGGCCGTGATCCAGCGGTGTGCGATTTGGCATGTAAACTTTATTTCAAAATGTTCCTTACCTATAAAAAGGTAAGCTAACCTAACCGAATAAAGTACATTTTGAGTTTGACTTTTAGAGGCTTGCGATATCGTTGGGCTATATCTTACGCCCTCAAATGTCAAACTCAAACTTGACTTTCATCAATAGTCTAAGATCATTTTGAACTAAATTGCAAACTGACATATCACTTGCCATTTGAATACGGCTTTATTACAAGCTGCTGTGAAAGTAGGTATCAGACGCACAGATCCATCATTTCCATCAACGAAATTCGGAAATCATTTTTGACTGTAATTATCTCATATTTCTATAGTGTTCCAGCTAAGTACTCGGAAACCGTGATTAAACATCCTACACCACTATTCATTATCTATACTATACTATAGCTACGTATAATATACCACCCCTAAAATATTGCACGCAGCGCGGCCGTTAAGCGCCCCCACCCCGCCACCCCAAACGCACCGTTTTTCTCCCCGCAAGATAAAGACCAAATAAAAAAAGAAAACGCGAAAAATCTCTCTGTCACTCTCTGGCGCGCGCTTAACGCATAGGTGCGAGCGGAGCGCCATCTAAGCTATGTGAACGACTCACGAAAACTTGCGCCCCGCCCGAGACGCCCGCCTCTATCCGTCTCTCTCACTTTTTCACACTTTTCCTATCAACTGTACGGCTCCGGAGGGTCGTCACTACCGTGCTTACTGCACTCAACAAACAACTCTATTTCGGAGGTTTTAGAACACGTTTTGAGTTGACAAAATGTGAGCTTTGAAAATATTTTAGATTGCAAAACGCTATGGAGTGTAGGTCTCTCTCGCTCGCAAAAAAGCAAGCCCTCGAGGGGTGGGGGGTTTAGACGGCGGGGGAGGGGGAGGATAGTGGCTGCCATGATGTCCGACGGCGTACGAAGACTGCGTATTAATTTTGGCATATCCCCGCGCTGATTTCGAGTATTTTAACACTGTTTTGATAAAAAAAAATGTACCTAAAACAAGAGACGCTCATTTATATAGCCAGAGTTTATCAAACTCAGTCTTTATTTAATGTGCAAATAATACTGCTAATGAGCTGAATAATTCCTTTAATTTTGTCCTTTTTCAATGAATTATTCATTTGTGATTTGTCGAACTGGCCACTATGAAATAGAATATCTGCGGTTTGATTCCCAATTCTAAATTCAAAATATTTTTAGTTTTAAAACTGATAATGTACTTCGAAAAAGATAACTTTTTTTTTGTTATGCTTTTGTCCTAACTAATATCAGCCTCTTTAATAGCGCGCTTTAATGCTTTTACCACTGATTCCTTCACCGACGTTCATAGGCTCTTTTCAGGGCCAGTACCTGAACCTGGTCATTGAATAGACAAACAAATATACAAACCGGCACAATTAGCGGAACAGAAAAAAAAGTGAGACTATGAGATAATAACGCATACGCATATATTTGACGAAAATGTAATTAGACACAAAATAACAAATTGATTAACATCTTTTAACAACGACTTTGAAAAGTCTTCGTTATTTTTTATTGAAAAATAAACAAATTTGAAATAAGTGAAATTTTTAGATGATTATGAACCATCACAAAAAATAAAAAAAAGTAAGCATTAAATGATTTAACAATTAAAGCAAAATTAATAACGAGTGTTTCCCCCTCTTGCTCTGATTACGGTTTCCATTCGTCTGGGCATGCTACAGATTATGTTATCGATGATTTCTTTAGGCAACCGCTCCCACTCCTCAAGTAATGCGTTTCCAAGTTCATTCAGATTGTTGGGGGTTGGCATTCTGGATTTAACCCTTCTTTTTAGCAAGTCCCAGACATGCTCTATCGGATTCATATCGGGGGAATTTGCTGGCCAGTGCATCACCGGTATACCTACGTGGCTCAGATATGCCTGTACCGAATGTGCACTATGAGCACGAGCATTATCTTACATTAGAATAAAGTCGTCACCAATAAATGGGGCAAATGGTACAACATGTTCTTCTAAAATGTCTCTGATGTATCGATCTGCTGTCATGGTCCCTCCTGTGACTATCACTAACTCCGTGCGAGCTCCCAAACATATCCCTCCCCAAACCATAATCGAGCCGCCACCATAAGCCACTGTGTTACTGTGTTAAAAATTAGACTGTATGTGGCGTTCTCCTTTGCGTCTCCATATTTGCTGTCTCCCATCAATCTGTTTTAAAAGAACTCTGCACTCATCAGTAAAGAGAACCTGCTGCCATTCGTTCAAATCCCAATGACGATGTTCTCGCGCATAGCTTAATCGGTTTACGCGGTGACGTCTCTCAAGTTTTGGGCCTTTGACAGGTATATACGACCCCAAACCAACTTCTTCAAATCTCATGCGAACTGTACGCTCACTTACTCGTACTCCTCGAACGTCTTCCAGTCCATTTCGAGCTTGTACAGCCGTTAATCGCGTATTCCTACGAACTCCAAGTTGTAAAAAACTGTCATCTCGCCTCGATGTACATCTTTTTCTACCTTGAACCCTCCTCCTCACAAGAGAATTAGACGATCTGTACCGCTGGATGCTGCGATGAATCGTTGATACTGGTCGACGAAGCCTTGAGGCAATCGATCTGTAGGTATGGCCTTCTCATTTCATCAGCCCTAATGATTTCCAGTGATGTTAAGTCAGGCATAATAAAGAGCTTTTGTTCCTCGCGACCAAGCCTAGAAGAATCAGGCAACAAACACGGCTTGGTGCCTATCATTTTTTTCGATGATCCTTTTTCACAAAATGGAATTTAAAGCTTCAGTGTGGTACCGATCGAACTAGGTGAGGCTCAAAAGAAAAGTTATCTAATTATAATCCTTAATAAATAAGAGCTTATAAAAATGTGAAAAAAAGAAGACAAATGTGAGCTTCAACGCATGATCTAAGGGCAGCACACGCTACACTTGATGAAATATGTACCTTATGCTTATATTAAATTAAATAATACTTAAAATATGATGCAAGCAAAATCTACAAACTGAAAAAAAACACAAATACTAGTTTCTTATTTATTTTTCATGTAAAAACTAGCGTACTCACCTTCTAGACGACTGCGTAAAAATCTTGTGTATAGTTTTTTTATTCGAATTGGTGCCGGCTTTAAACTAACTAATAAAACCTCGGTGTAGGTACCTATGTTATTCCAGACCATTTACTACATAAATGCCAAATTTTATTCCAATATGTTCAATGGTTGCAGCGTGCTTGAATATCAAATATAATTCTTATCTTTTCATTTGAAAAATTCTAATTCTAATTAGAGCGCCAGTGCTCTTGGCACATGACCAAAATTATTTGTTTCATTAGTTAATATTTTATTTATTTGATTTTATAATTTTATGTAAATTTAAAAAAACTCACCCTATATAGGTAAATAAAAAGGTGAGTTTTTTTGTCAGGGCCACTTAGGCGAAGTAGGAAACCGTGAGAGTAATTGAAAAGTGACGTTAGGGGTTACGGGCTCGAATTTGAAAAAAATAAGATTTGCATTTAAAAAAAAAGCTTTTTTTTAGTTTTTCACAAAAAATATTTTTAATGATTTTTTTTTTCATTTCTGTGTTCTATGTTTGATAATAAATAAATAAATATATGATAACAATGTGTATAAAGTTGTTGGAACACCTTCAAAACTGCAAATTTATAAATTAAACAATATTTATTTATCGAAGGTTTATTAGTTTGGTCGGACTATGTTCAAGGAAAGCAATCAATTAGTAAATAAATCAAATAAAACATCTAGTTGGAAGGGCCTACTTATAACTAAATACTTACTAAAATACTAAATAAGAATCCACTTACTCAAATACGTCTACCTACTTACCAATGACAGTATTGAATGAAACCACTTTCGATAACATTTTAAACATTATTGGATAGGTAACGCCATCTATCGGCTAGTAGAATTACAAAGCTGCTCGAATTAAATTTTAATATCTAAATGAAAAAAACATAGTAAAGAACAAAACATAGCATTAGAATTTTTCGTAATTATCGTGCTCATATATTGTGCACAATTTAACTGGGCCTAAGTGTTGTCATAAAAAAATATTATTTTCTACTGTTTCTTATGTAACATTTCAGAGGGCAGCACTATACTTCAACATCAACGATAATTATATTACTGTTATGTAGCTAAAAATCTAAAATATGGAATATTTTACATAATCATAAAATCACATTGCCTGATAATTTATTCACATTTAATTTTTTTCACTTTCATTTAGCACTGCTACTCCACAACAGATGGCAGGGCAAGTCTGATAATGTTATTCTAATTGGATTTCGGTTTATTGGAAATCCAGTTAGAACTCCAAAAATCTTATATTTATTTAAGCTAATTAGAGAGATATTCACCTATAAAATCATACCTAGTAGTCTTTATAAAATCTCTCTGTATAATTTATGGCCTATTAATAGATCAAACTATAGATATATACCTAGTATATTTTTTTACCGAGACCTAGATCTTTGCAAAAGGCAAATTGAGTTGAGTATTAATATTAATATCAGACATATTAGGGCACAACATCAAAATAGTTTCAAAAATAGTGAAGGTACGTTACTAAATCAGTTTAGTCATTTTCAACGCCAAATCCAAAAATCCCTGAAGTGGAGAGTGTCCTTAGAAATCTACAAATTGTTCGGAATTCTATTGAATTACTTTGTAAAACCTGTAAAGCGCAGGAAGGGAATTAAGCTGAAACAAATCGAATTACGCAAACGTCACGCGAGTGAAGACACGTTCTTCTACAGTCAGACGTAAAGGCGCAACTACATGTGCATCGTATTTAATGAAAAAGCTATTTAGTAAATACATTAATATGATATGTAATGTACAGGATAGGCAATTTTTATATGATATAAACAGACAGTGAGAATGAAAATAAACTTACCTACTTATCTTTTTCATTTTTTTCCGCTAATATCCTTTCTCTTTGCTATTCCTTCTCTCTCTTCCTTTCGGGATTGTATAATTAAATATCTACCTATCTCCCTATCGTTAACTATATTCTATTGAATTTTTTGTCTTCTGTCTGGGTTTGTCAAAATAAATTTATTTCATTTCATTATATAATTATGAATCACCATGTAGTATTGCTCTATGCTCTATCATGCTGGTGTTATTGACTATAGTATTACCCCAACCAGGTTAATGACCGAATGCAGGATAATCAAGACACCATTGATACGTCAAGCTAGCAACTAGTAGTACGTATTGTTAATTTTCAAAGGAAGAATTTATTCTCGCTAGTAGGTACATCGTACATCCCGGGTAGCGCACCTTAAGTGTGATGTCCCTCTGGGTGGGGTGGGGCGGGGCGGGTTACCCGCACAATTCGCCAAATCATCTTCACCCCGCATTTTCACTGATGAAGATATGCTAATGCCTGCGGAGATAGTTGTCCGGAGATGAGACCTTAGTTTAGTTTAATGGGATATCTTGCACGTGTATAACATATAACATACACACACGAGCTTGTGTTTGTACTGTAGGTATTTAGGTTTTCACATCTGACGATATACTCGTCACGATAGACGATAGAATGATCCTACTGTATATCCTATAATAATATAAATGAAAGAAAGAAAGAAGAAAAGAAAAAGAAAGAAAATCTTTTTATTTGTCCCACAGCACACAACAAGGTTCATAATATTATATTGTTTTTAAGTAGGGACCTACCAAGGCAATAAAATACAAAAAGAAAAGAGTAGGTGAAAAGAAAAATTTAAAAAGTAAAAATCAGGCAAATATATTCCTAGGTACATACACAATTATGGTAAATGCGGAAGCCTGTGAGGATGTTTGGGTGTTTGTGGTACAATCACGCTGTAACTGCTCGACCGATTTCGATGAAACGTGAAACAGATAAGAGTTATTTACCTAGAATAGCATTTACGCTACTTTTATTTATGTACCACGTAGGTAAAGTCGCGGGCATAAGCTAGTATACGATAGACAATAATATCGTTAGATGAAAAAAGCCTTAATGGTACGATTTTTATATGAACTAAAACATCTAACATTTTTTAATAATTATAATAAAATTTTATTTACAGAAAGAAACTTAAAACTAATACAAGTTAATATTTACAAAATACACAAGGAACAGTTGAGCCATCTAAAGACCGTTACAAACGATCTATAGATAGCTCAACTGATCCAGATCACTACCAGTCGGAAGCGTCCCCAGTTATTATAATTATTTTATCTTTAGGGTACCTTTTCTAGTCAACCTTGACGTCATCTTCTGTCTATTGGAATCACTAAAAGCTATGTTCAAACGGTAATCAATATATTATCTGAAATTTGTTTCAAAATGGTCTTTACGTCTACTGAATAAAGTCAAATTTGTGTTTAACATTAGATAGCGTGCGATATTATAGCTCAACGATAACGCAAGCCCCTAACAGTCAAACTCAAAATTGACTCTATTTAGTAGACGTCAGGATATATTTTAAATGATATGCAGCCGCTTAAGCTTAGCTTAATGTTGATTTTGGCCCGATATTAGAATTAATGAAAATCAATAATAAATCAGACCGATATCCGAATGCAGAATACAAAAGTATTCACAGAAACCATGCAAGCGAAGCCACAGACAAGCAAGCAGTACTTAACAATACGCATTCATTCAATAGCATGCTCAATGAATATTACGTCATCATAATTATTTGAATAAACTCTTGCTACGCCGCAGCTACGACACTCGTAGAGCATCTACGTTGCTACGATTCTCGTTCAACAACCACCTACCTAGAACGTTCTTAATATACACTCTTATTTCAACGTGATAAGTGTCACAATAGAAAGTGGATGTGACTTGACAACAGCCTAAAGTTTCAAAATATAAGATAAAAAAAACAGTTTCAAAGCAAAAGACATAAACGAGAGCTCGTAGATACGAAAAAAAAATTGGTGGTTTCTCAATTTTTACATTAAAAATGATATTGACTGACAACCGTGCGTCGGGGAGTAAAGGTTCTCAAATAGACGCACAGGTAATTACCACCCTTACCTGGTCGACATACCACAGTGTCGAACCAAACGTTTCTGCTCCACCTTTATTATAAGCACTGGCAAAGAGTGGAACGATCTGCCAGCGTCTGTTTCCCGGATGAGTACAAATTTAGGAGTCTTCAAATCTAGAGTGAATAGGTTCCTTCTGGTAAAGCGTGCTCCATCTTAGGCCACATCTCACTTGCAAAAGTAAGCTGGTGGTCAAACGCCTAACCATCTCCAATAAAAATAAAAAAATAAAAAAATAGAGGTCACGAACCGAGTGACGTAGTAATCGAACTCCAACCGATGAATCGAATCGACGACTTTGTGAAAGTTGCGCGAAGAAGAAGGCTCGAGACCGTTCGTCGTGGAACTCTGGGGGAGGCCTATATCCAGTGGACTTCTTAAAGCTGATGATGATTGACTCAAACTGAATCTCGTAAAATGATAGGCTAATGTACGAGCGTGGTAAACATTTAGATGGGCGTGGGATGCCTATTGATCTGTCTCCACTACTTCACTAGTCCGGCTCTTGACGATCCACCTCAAAGTTATTAGGTGGCTCTCTATCTGAGTACACATTTGAAGCATATTGAAATACGCAATCCTTTTCCTCCTTCCGCCACGACGCATGGCCTTACCTACTACCGAACCACACTGACCTTAATTTAATTTCACCTACCAACTTAAATATATTTTCTACGTAATCCTAATCATTTAAGTACAGATATGTTGTAGTAGTAAGAACCTATGTGATGTACTTAGATATAAGTTACCTATGTTCTCTTTTTTCTCAATAAATATTACTATTACTATTACTATCTAGCAAGCACTTCTCAGGTAGTTCTGGGCCAAATGATACGAACGGATTGTACATAACTTCCTTCTCAAGGAACACGAACTATGCATAGATAGTGGTGCCAACTGCCCTCTGACTAGATACGTTGTTGTCATATCCGGACTTGCACGCGCCGAAAAAACGCTCAGTCTGTAACAGCGGTAACCCAAGCACCCACGTAGCGAAGATCATTATCTACGAGTAGCACGAGAAAGTTGCGAGGAATCTAGTTAGCCCCCCACCCCTCCCCCCGGCCTTAACTTGTTATAACCAGTTTATGCCAGTTCAGTTTAGTTGGGCACCTGCGATCTCAGATAACGTATATGCAGGATTGACCGAAATCTCTTTCAGCTATTGTAACATCTTAAAACTTGACCACTGGACAGTTTGGTATTTTTTGATCCAGTTAATGAAACGAACGGTCAAAAATCGGTCACTCAATCTCAACTTGTTCAGGTGAAGTAGGTTATGTAAAGAGTTCGATTTATTGTGTGTATAATTTGAGTAAGTGTTTACATTCTCGTAACAATAAAACTCATAACATAAACATTAGCTATGAAAAGTTACTCAACGACACGCTTTTGAAGAAAAAGACATCCATACAATTCTGTTTTAGTAAAATCTGAGATGTTTTTGTCGAATTTGAACACAGAGCTGACTCCCGTTCTGACTACTCAAAGCTAACGATACAAGGCGAAGTTTACTGCTTTTCGCTTGTCTTGTAATACGAGTGTGTATTGTTCGTACGTGTGGTTCATGTTAATGAGATTTATCAACATCAGGACAAGAAAATTAGTTATATTCTTTAGTTCTTGTTCTGCAAAGTCTTCAAAGTCTCTTTACCCAGATCCTTCGATATGCCTAAGGGGGTAGCTAAGATTGGCAAGATTGTCCCCTAGGCAAGATTGTAGTAGTTAGCAATCTATTTTTTTTTTTTTAAATACAACTGAGGTGGGAACGAAGCATACGGCCCACCTGTTGGTAAGCGGTTACCGTAGCCTATGAGCGCTTGCAATACCAGAGGCATCACGCACGCGTTGCCAACCCCGAACCACCTTCCTCCTAAAGAGCTCTGGCAACCTTACTCACCGCAGGAACACAACACTATTTGAAACAAATAATGTTATTTGGCTGCGATCTTCTGTAAGGCGGAGGTACCTTCCCAGGCGGGCTGCTCCAATTTAGAACGAGAAAATCTCGCTATGCCCTACCTCCTCCAAAAATGTTATACGGAGGAGAACAGGCTAACGGCCGATATGATGGTAAGCGGTTACCATCTACCGTCTGGTGACATCAGTAACACCTGGAGCATTGCTACTGCCCCGAAACCTCACTCACCGCAGGAACACAACACTATTTAAAACAAATAATGTTATTTGGCTGCGATCTTCAGTAAGGGTACTTCTTCTTTAGTCCAGAAATTCTTCCAGATCCTTCGATATGCCTAAGGCAAGTAAGAGGCTAGTAAGAGGCAAGATTGTAGGCATTCTATACGAGACAGGTTGCAAGTCCATCGACGCTATCCGGAACGGTTAAAAATAACATTCTTGAGGCTGAAAGGCAGGGGCTCGCAAGTGCGTGCGTGCGGTTGGTCGCCCCGACCCCGATACTGGCTAAGCGTGAAATCTGCGCGGGGTTAAAATGTTTCTTACTGTATTTTTAAACCTGGTTTAAAATAGGTAAGAGTTTACGCGTAGTGAATATAAAGGTCTACGCAGAATAGGTGGTTGCCATCAAAATTAAGAGTCTAAAGCTGTGTTCAACGCGCGATATGCCATCTAAGATATGTATAAAATATACTTGCAAATAATACACAACAAATATACCTACCAATTAGAATGTATAATTAATTTTAATTTATTAATTTTAAGTTTATCTGATAATTTTTGAATATGGTTGTATTATAATTAGAAAAGACATATCACATTAATTAGTGACAAATCTGCAGTGTGCCTTCTCCTATTTGCATGCCAGTAATGGCAAAACATGTAGGCCATAATTAACTTATATTGTAACATCATTGCATGCTCACACCATGTTAATACTCATGTTTTGCAAATAAATGATTCTTATTCTTATTCTTAACAGTATTCCCGACCCCACACTAGAATTCACACTAGGCCTGGCCTCATAGCTCAGTTAGTAGTAACTCTGCCTTCTATGCTAGAGGTCGCGGGTTCGATCCCCGCACTGGACAAACATTTGTGTGATAAACACAGATGTTTGTTCTGTGTCTGGGTGTAAAATATTTATCTAATAAATATATCAGTCTCTGGTACCCATAGTACAGGCTATGCCTAGTTTGGGATCAGTTGAACGTGTGTGATATGTCCGGTTTAAAAAAAAAACTGTGTCGTGGGTTTAAGAAACTACGAGTACCATGGTACTACAACACCCAGATTCCAGTCAGCCAGGAACAAATATTTTTTTTCCCGCAGCGGTAATTGAACCGGCACCCCCTGCGGCTCAGACCGGCAATTGCCTGCTACGTCAAGGTAGTAACTGACGTTGCTCGATCTCTGCTATATTTCAGATTTCATAAGACGGTTATCACTTCTTTTATAACAAACACTCACATCAGGCGATTTTAAAAGAATCTGCGTTAAAATATAGGGCGTACAATTTTATTTACCTAACATAAAATTGATCACCCTGTGAATACTCAGCATAAAACCTAACGTAAAGATAACTTTAAAGGATCCAGGATTATACTACACACTTTACACCTTATCCGAGAACTAAATACAGTGTGTTCCACATCAATGTTACATGGAAGGCAGTTACTTTAAATAAAATAAAAAATAAAAATATTCCGGACTATCACACACGGTCAACGGATCCCAAACTAGGCATAGCCTGTACTATGGGTACCAGAGACTGATATACATAATAGATATGGGTGTTAAACCCAGACACAGAACAAACATCTGTGTTAGTCACAAATGTTTGTCCAGTGCGGGAATCGAACCCGCGATCTCTAGCGCAGAAGGCAGAGTTACTACCACTGAGCTATGAGGCCAGTCGTTTAAATATTGAAGAAAGGAAGTTTTACATAATCGAGACTTTCCTTTATTTTTTACCGACGCTGAAAAAAGGAGGAGATTATCAATTCGGTGCCCAAGTATGTTTTTTTTTAATCTTTGTACACCGATTATTAAACTAAATCCTTTAATTTGTGATGTTTCGATGTTTGTTGTTCAATCATGCCGGAACGGCTCAACCGATTTCGTTGAAACTTGGAATAGATAAAGTTCTTTACCTAAAATAGCATATAAACTACTTAATATGTAGGCATATAGCACGTGAGCGAAGCCGCGGGCGGAAGCTAGTAGTAATAAAGGAACGTTTCGATTAAGTAAAACGTGTTTTTTTTTTATTGTATATTTATTAACGGAAAGATACTTAAAACGAATACAAGTTAATATTTACAAAATACACAAGAAACAGTTGAGCCATCTAAAGACCGTTACAAACGATCTATAGATAGCTCAACTGATCCAGATCACTACCAACTTGCTTCTTTCAATACTTGAATTACTTCTCCTCCACGAAGTATGGCCGTGGAACACACTGTATAGCTAGACGGATCGTAATTATAAGATTTTACGAGGCAGACGAATAAAGTGCCCTAGACTTAGGATTTGCTTCGGGTGGTACAGGCCACTGTTCACTAACACGTAACAGGCGGTTACTGTAACCGTCGGCTATGGTGACAGATAATGTATGGATACATGTGCCAAAAAACAGTTACAAAGACGTTGAGCGGCGGGTTAATGTGTTGGTGAATACTAGCCAAAATTAAGCTGATCCTTCTAAAGGGATGCTTAAGTTCTCTCTCTCTCCCTCATGCTTTAGTTCGTGGGCTTTTTCTCAGTCACTCGGTGTTAGATCATGTCTGAAAAGATACTACGCAATCCATTACATCATCATCATCAACAACCTGTAGAAGTCCACTGCTGGACATAGGCCTCCCCCAAAGAGTTCCACGACGAACGGTCTTGAGCCCTTTCCATCCACCGACTTCCCGCAACCTTTACAATGTCATCGGTCCATCAGGTGGGGGGCCTACCAACAATGCGTCGCCCGGTTTGTGGTCGCCATTCGAGAACCTTTACTCCCCAACGGTTATCGGTTCTGCGAGCTATATGGCCTGCCCACTGCCACTTCAACTTGCTAATTCTGAGAGTTATGTCGGTGACCTTGGTTCTTCTACGGATTTCCTCATTTCGGATCTTATCACGTAGTGAAACTCCGAGCATAGCTCTCTCCATAGCACGTTGCATCCATTACATAACAGATTCTTAGTCGCGAAATTTTATTTTACTTGAAATTTATCCTTAAAATTCCCCATTTTAAGGATAAACTTCAAATAAAATAAAATTTGATAGAAAACGTGATAAAAAGTATATCAAGCTCCATTCAAACAGTGTGCAACGTCATATTATATAACTTTTTTTTTCAATATGATTGTTACGTCCACTGAGTAAAGTGGGGAGGTGGGAGCAACGCGTGCGTGATGCCTCTGGTATCGCATGTGTTCATAGGCTACGCAAGATTCAAGATTCAAGATTCAAGATGTTTATTTGCAGAAATAAGTGTTACAGAGAGGTCTTAAAGCTATGAATATGGCACTTTTAAACTTATTCACTCTTTTCGAGCATCGCAAATTATTGTTTTAGACGAAAGACTGTAAACTTTACACATACTATACTTAGTAAATTTTTGGGTATAATACAGAAACAGGACTCTTTGAATATAAATAATATACAAGCAAACCACTAACTAAAGTTTGTTTGCCACCTAAGTTGTTTAAAAAAAACATATTACATATATTGGGACTTTACCTCCTTATGTGTTCTTATGTGTGTTCTACCGCCTGTATAACGGGTTGTGTTCTGAAGAATTGTTTGATATGATGCCTTCAGCTTCCTTTTATCATCACACCTTTCGCCATAGGCAGGGGATCCATCCTCACACCCTGGAGCCGGGTTGGTCGCGTACCGTGCGGTTTCAGAGGAACTTCCTCCCGCGAACACTCAGGTTGTGGAATGATCTCCCTGATGAGGTTTTCCCTAAGGACTACAGTATGGGGTTCTTCAAAAAGGGCGTTTTGAACTTTTTAAGGGGTCGGCAACGCGTGCGTGATGCCTCTGGTATTGCAAGCGTACATAGGCTACGGTAACCACTTACCAACAGGTGGGCCGTATACTTGTCTGCTACCTTAGAAAAAAAAAACAAACAAATATCACTCGCCGCTTCTACGCACCGCACTCACTAATTGCTTCATTGCTCCTGAAACACAGTTTTTACTAGTTCGGGAGCCTAAGGATTGATTTACTTGTCCAATATTTTTACGTCTATACATTACTTTTTGTTTGTTTTGTTTGTTCGTTTGAACACGGCTTAACTCTCATCCTCCTATCTCTCGTAAACAAAGTCCCCAAGTTGCAAGAGTAGTTTCAAATGGCCGATTGGCCTCAACTGTAACTAACATAAAGTGAGGCTAAAAGGTAATAAAATGTAGCCTAGCTATCGGCCATCGCGATACTCCAACTACGCACATTAAGGACCTGCACGCACATAAACTGTTTATCTGCCCGCCTTGGGCGAAGGGAGATCGTGTGGTGCAGGTGACAAGCAATAGCTTATAGGTATTGTGGTGGCTCCACTACCATCAGGTCATCAACATCATTCGCCTGTAGAAGTCCACTGCTGGACATAGGGTTCCCCCTTGCTTGCTGGTCGTGTCATCGATTCTTTCTTGGATACAGTGGCGGATTTGCCCTAAGGCCCAGTAGGCCCGGGCCTAGGGCGGCCAGATATTAGGGGCGGCAAATCGTGACCAAAAATTAGTAGAAATTGTCGCTCATCATCTCTGAATATATTTACAAATTAGTAGCTATTATTGTTAAATAAATTTCTGATTTCGATTTAGATAAAGTTTGCAATAAAGTAAATTCATTATGTACCTAGTCTAATTGTGGGTGCTGAGAAAGGGGCGGCACATGGCCTGGGGCCTAGAGCGGCCAAGATTGCAAATCCGCCACTGCATGGACATCTTGTCAGTGAGTGACCAGGTTCAGGTTTGCTGGCCTTGAAAAGGGCCTATGGCCTATGAAAGAATCAGTGTAGTGAAAGCATTAGAGTGCGCCTCTTAGAGACTACTTTCATTTCATGTCACATGTCTTAAAAATTTTAGGGTCAAGGACATGCCAGTTTCCTCACGATGTTTTTTCATTCTTCAGTATGCTTTGGTGGCCTCAAAACTCTATTCAGCCTCAATGTACAATCTAAACTTTACTAATCCCTTCATCTTATACCTCGACGCTCACAAGAAGTAATTTGCACGGAACGATAGTAAAGTATCGTTATGGTGATTACATTGTTGTTCCTAATTTGTGCTGTAACAGGCCAGCCCGAGGCGTCGTGTGAACAAGACAATGTCCTTAGTGGAATTGGTACATCAGTCATTGGCTTTGTGGAATTTGCATGTCAAACCGTTGTATTGTGTAGGTGATGGTGTATTGTATTGTTGTTGTCAGTCACCAACCCGCGTGCCCAGCCTAGTCATCATTATCATTCAAGCCGTTTGAAGTCCACTGCTGAACATTGGACGCCCCACATAATCATAATCATTTATTTGCTGAAATGTAGGTACAATACAAAGGTTCTCGAGTGGCGACCACGAACCGGACGACGCAGTGTTAGAAGGCCCCCCACCCGATTAACCGACGACATTGTTAAGGTTGCGGGAAGTCGGTGGATGGAAACGGCACAAGACCGTTCGTCATGGAACTCTTTGGGGGAGGCCTATGTTCAGCAGTGGACTTCATCAGGCTGAAGATGATGATGATGAGGTACAATAGTTCTTAACAAAGTAGTATTTAAAAGTTCCGTTACATTCTGCCTCGTTAAGGCGTGCAAAATTTCATCAGTCAAATAAGTATACAATAAAATAATAATAAATCTAAACTAAATACACAGATTTCCGGAGTGACTTCTATGAATGACTTTTATATATATATTTTTTCCCTTAATCGCCTCTTACGACATCCACGGGTAGGAGATATTCAGATATGACTGACCTCATAGCTCAGTTGGTAGTAACTCTGCCTTCTGCGCTAGAGGTCGCGGGCTCGATTCCCGCACTGGACAAACATTTGTGACTAACACAGATGTTTGTTCTGTGTCTGGGTGTTAAATATATATCTATTATGTATATAAGTCTCCGGTACCCATAGTACAGGCTATGCCTAGTTTGGGATCAGTTGACCGTGTGTGATGTGTCCGGAATATTTTGAATATTTTTAGGAATATTTAGATACACAGATTTCCAGTGTGTGTGTTAAGTAGTGGTCTTTTATACGGCAGGAATGATGATGATGATAATTGTTCTTGTCTAGCTTTGGTTTCTGAAGTAGTAGCTTAAGTGTTACGTCTCATGTCCTGTTTTTATATAGCCGTTGTTTTCTATAGAAAGTAAGGATCTAATTTTTTCCTCAAAGGAATCCGATCTTTTGGTGACCCAAGCATGAATAATTCACGATAACGTTACGCTTACGATACGATAACAAATGTCAAATATTAGCCAATCAAAATTAAAAAGTTTCAAGCATCACCAATGTCATTGGCTATGTTACTTACGTGCTAAGGGCACTGATCTTTGTATAATTCTCAAAATTATCTAACGTCTACTAAATAAAGTCAATTTTGAGTTTGACTTTTAGAATCGCTAATTTTGTTGAGCTTTATCGCACGCCCTCAAATGACAAACTCAAAACGCTGCATAGACTGAATTTAAAATCAAGATTAGTTCAGTTTTAGTGTAGAGGTGCACTAAGAAAGGATTTTCCGAAACACAGCGCGAGATAAAGTATGTATGAAAATAACATCACGTGAATCAAGTCGCGGGGATTTCCACTTATCTCTATATAAAAAAGAACAAGGCCTGATTCCACGATCAACGCACATCCCAAACCGCTGAAGCTATAAAGCTGAAATTTTGACAGTAGCTGTCTTATATGCCAAACACATCCACTAAGGTCACTCATCACCAAACTCAAAATATCAACTCCTAAGAGGGTGAAAAGGAGGAGGTGGGGTTAAAACGTTTGTATGAAAAATCGTATTCCTTAAACTTACAGATTTGAAACTAACTATAAATAATGTATCATAGAAATAAGGAAACATTTTCTTTTTAGATTTTCAAACCTACCCCTGAAATGGGTTTAATGAGATGTCAAAGTTTGTATGGGAGAATCTTAACGCTTGGAGAGATTTATCTGAAACTTGTTACAAATACTCATAGAGTCAAAAAATGAAACACGTATTTGAGGTTTTGTCAAAACTGCCCTTTTTTATCAAGATACCACGCGGGCAAAGCCGCGGGCGTACGCTAGTCAACATATAGATCCATTATAGGTCCAATAGAGGTGTGAAAGCGAATCTGGAACACTCCTACCTCTGTTCAGGTTCATTTCCTGCAGCAAATAGTCTTGTCTACCCGTTATGCCTCTTGCACACCGAGGCCAATCACATGTAGGTATACAGGGTGAGTTTTTTTTCAGGGCCACTTAGGCGAAATGGGAAACCGTGAGAGTAATCGAAAAGTGATGTTAGGAGTAACGGGCTCGATTTTGAAAAAAATAAGACCTGCATAAAAAAAAGATGAAATTAATTTGGAGTTTTTCACAAAAAAAAAATTGATATTTTTTTTTGCATTTCCGTGTTCTATGTTTGATAATAAATCAAAAAAAATGTATGATAACAATGTGTATAAAATTGTTGGAACACCTTCAAAACTGCAAATTAATAAATTTAAACAATATTTATTTATTGAAGGTTTATTATTTCGGTCAGACGTGCAAGCAAAGCAATTAATGAGTAAAAAATAACCTTAGGTAAATAAATATTGTTGAATTTATAAACTTATAATTTTGAAGGTGTTCCAACAACATTAGACTCAAAGTTATCATACATTTATTTGTTTATATGTGCCATTTATAAAATGAAGTCAAGGGACTCCTTGAGGGAACTTTTTAAAGAAATTAACATTTTAACTGTAACTTCACAATATATTTACGAAAACTTATTGTACACACATAAGCACATGGCTAGCTTTAAGAAAAAAAGTGATGTGCATAGTATTAACACAAGAAACAAAAATAAATTGTGCATTCCAAAATTTAGATTACAAAAAGTAAATGGGTCTTTTATGGGGAATATGGTAAGATTTTATAATAAACTTCCGGTAAACGCGACGCACCTTCCTATTAGAGGATTTAAAGTGTACATAAAGAATAATCTTATTAAGAAAGCGTACTATAAACTAAATGATTATATAAATGATAAAACCGCATGGCCTGAAGTCGCTCTGCCCCTCGACAGCTATAATGCCATTTTGCAGTGTCTTTACAGTTTTTGCTTGCATCATATTTTAAGTATTATTCAATTTTATAGAAGCATTAGGTACATATTTCATCAAGTGTAGCGTGTTTAGATCATTTGTTGAAGCTCACATTTGTCTTCTTTTTTTTCACATTTTTATAAGCTCTTATTTATTAGGGATTATAATTAGATTACTTTTCTTTTGAGCCTCACCTAGTTCGATCGGCACCACACTGAAGCTTTAAATTCCATTTTGTGAAAAAGGATCATCGAAAAAAATGATAGGCACCAAGCCGTGTTTGTTGCCTGATTCTTCTAGGCTTGGTCGCGAGGAACAGGCATAGCTTCACCTAGTTTCTAAGACGTTTCAAAGTGATCCTAGTGATTTTATTGAAATAAATGCCTTTTGACTTTGACTTTGTTTAGTAACAAACAAAGAATCCAAAAACGCAATTTTTTTTTTTTACAAAAACCTACATTTTCTGAAAATCTGTAAATGTATTTCAACTTTTTTTAACGCTGATCTTATTTTTTCAAAATCGAGCCCGTGACTCCTGACATCACTTTTCGATTACTCTCACGGTTTCCGATTTCGCCTAAGTGGCCCTGAAAAAAAACTCACCCTATATACAGTGTATGATTTGGTATCTACACGTGGATAGACTATGATAGCAATTTCCTAGATAACGGTTAATACTAGTGATAGTTAATTGTGAAAAATTTGTATTAAGTATACATATATGTTAGTTTCAATTGCTTTCGGTTCTGTCTATTACTAGCTTTCAACCGCGGTTTCGCTCGCGTATTACCCGTTTAAAAAGAAAGAAGAAGAAAGAAAGAAAATTTATTAATTTAACCCACAACGCAGTAAGTAGGTAGGTAGGTAGGAAGATACAAAGAAAAAAAAATACTTAAACCTAGTAATACAAAAACACAATAAGAAAACAAAAACATGTAGGTAGGTGAGGCGGTAGGTAGGTTGAGTAGGTATGCGTTGTGTGGGGCAAATGGGTCCCGTCTCAGCATAAAGCTGCACCAAACATGTCACAAAATCGAGTCTACTACTACATATTATTTTTTTGGACGTTTTGGCCCGGAAGAAGAATAGGCGCTTCCGTATCTACGCGTGGATGTAGTAAGAAAAAAAAAATAGGTGATGGGCGGCAGCAGAGCTCGCGTGCCATCGTGGTAGTATGTCCAAATTCCCCCACATGTAATTTTCTGTTCTGAAAATCTGTGGGGGATGTTTATGTTCAGCAGTGGACATCCTACGGTTGAAATGATGATGATTATGATTTTAGCAACTTTATGTATTAGAAAGATGTTTCCACACCTTGTGATGACGAAAAATGTTTCTTCTAAATATCCCACTTTTTGTTTATGATTCTGAGGAGGTGTTGTGAATCCCAAGGAGTAGAAGTAGCATCACTCTCCAAGTTTACACCATCGTCCATAAATTCCTCAGCATCAAAGCCCGTTAAATTCCCACAGAATCCCATCACAGCAAGAATCCCACGACTCCAAACACTAAAACTCAGGGTCAACCTGGCCACGGGTCAAATCTGCCCATCGAGGGATGCTGCACTATCTTATTTATATGCACACACCTTTTCACATCACCAACTTATCACAAACCATCGAACTACAAAAGAACACTTTAATGTCAACCCTATTTCATCGTGCTTAGAAGTCATAGTGATGGGGCATATGGTCTTTTATCAATGGTCACTTACTCAGCACCCTTAATTTGTCCGGATAACCGGTTGGTATACAATAGTAAGGCTTATTAACATAACTCCTTGACCGGACTCTTATTAATATTTATGAAAAAACGATTTTTAAAGGTTACCTACATTCAGTAGTTAGAGTGATGGTGAAGTAGCTACATCAGTGAATACGTTCAGTGAAATGATGCCGTTTCTAGAATTCCTAAAAACCCTACAAAATTTTGGGTAAGTTTCGATACCAACTGATTTCAATCTTATATGTATATTTTTGATTTTGATAGTGAGACTGAGGTCAACTTATTAAAAAAAACTCTCAGAACGTTTATCTCCGGGGTCCCTTAGACCTACCATGCATAGTCAGAGGCACGTCCAAACATTTTAGCATATGATAAAGAGTTGTCAGTTTCTCTAATTACGGTATTTGCGTAAAACCATTAATCGTAACAAATGGTGGTGCCTTTTTGATTCCAAGGTTGAGTCTTTGGAATCAAAAAGGCCCCAGCATGCCACACCATCGCAATCATCATCATAATTAAATAAATAAATAAATATTCCGGACATATTCACACGGTCAACTGATCCCAAACTAGGCATAGCCTGTACTATGGGTACCAGAGACTGATATATTTAATACATACATATTTAACACCCAGACACAGAACAAACATCTGTGTTTATCACACAAATTTTTGTCCAGTGCGGGGATCGAACCCGCGACCTCTAGTGCAGAAGGCAGAGTTACTACTAACTGAGCTATGATGCCAAAGTCAAAGTCAAAAGGCATTTATTTCAATAAAATCACTAGGATCACTTTGAAACGTCTTAGAAACTAGGTGAAGCTATGCCTGTTCCTCGTGACCAAGCCTAGAAGAATTAGGCAACAAACACGGCTTGGTGCCTATCATTTTTTTCGATGATCCTAGGCCAGTCAGCAATTTCAGCCTAATTTGCTGAACTAAGGCCTCCCCCATAGATTTCCAGAGCGATCTTGTGCCTGCACACAACGGCTTTCAGCAACCTTTATTAGGTAACCTTTCTATCTATTAGGGGCTTCTGACGCTGCGATTTCATTATTATAATTTTTTTATACAACTGTAATGGCAAACAAGCATACGGCCCACCTGTTGGTAAACGGTTACCGTAGCCTATGAGCGCTCGCAACACTAGAGGCATCACGCACGCGTTGCTGACCCCGAATCCCCTCCCTAAAGAGCTCTGGCAACCTTACCGCAGGAACACAACACTATTTGAAACAAATAATGTTATTTGGCTGCGATCTTCTGTAAGACGGAGGTACCCCCCCAGACGGGCTGCTCGAATAACGAGAAAACCTTGCTGTGCCCTACCTCCTCCTAACCATACCATACCATAGCATACTTTTTTCCACACCTTAACAAAGTCAAACCAAAAACTGTCAGCATCATCAAATCTTTGAGTTGTCTCGACAAACTATCAATAAATCGATAGGGTCGCGGCCCGCCGGCTCATCACTAATTTACCATTTTATGGGCAGGGGGGGGGTCCCAGTACTCCATTAGTGCTGACCCCCCCTCCCCCCGCGATACGGTTAACCCTATAACAGAGGACAGTTCGCAAAGAAAGGAATTTGTATAGCTTTACAAGTTTAATTTCAGGCGATAATATTAGAAAAGACATTGATTGCACAATGCAAGTTGATGGTCGGAATGCAAGTTGCGATGCTGAAAGGGGCTAATACTGCACCGAATTGACAATAAAGTTTATACTACGACTTTTGGAAATTTTTATTGCAAAAACTCTACCTACGTAAAAATCAGCTGTTTTCGGGTCATATTAATTATTCAGCTGTTTTAGGTAGTGATCTTGATGTCTTCGAATGACTTCTCGCACGTTTAATAATTACTTATAAAGATTATAAAAAGACTAGCAGAAACTAAACGACAAGCAACTAAAAGAAGACTAGGAAAATATTTGATTTACAAAACATTCAAATATGTTTTTCTGTTAATATTATTAAAAACCCCTTTCGGGATGGTAAACGTATTCTATATCACCTTTAATATGGCAGTTACTAAATACTCTAAATAAAGACTAAATACTCGTTGTTCTATTTAAGTAATCTATCATGCAAAGGTCAATTTTGAAGCAAACACGTTCCATCTCTATCGCTCTTTCATATTCTTTCAGTGATATGCATGATGTGTATGTTTGTTCTAGCAAGAAACAATACTTTTGCTCTTGCCCTAGCTCTTTGTATAATCGACCTAAACTTGAAAGTTACAAAATATTGAATTTTCTAAAGAGAAATTGATTTGCAAACGCTACTTTTCACGCCTCCCGACAAGAAACGCGTGCAAAGGAGAAAGGAGAAAACTGAGACGGCAGAGAGGGAGATCTTTAAGATACGTCGCTATGGCAACCGTGACCCACGCACACACGCAAGCCATCGCTAGTTTAATGATAGTTGGGTAGTGTGGGCCACAAGCCACGATACAAAAACAAGACTCGGGTAAAAATCATATATTACAAGACTGGCCTCGGCAACTTCAGCTGAGAATATATTTTCCTCGACCCAAGCCGTGTCCAAACGGCGTGCAATATGTCATTTAAAATTTATTTCAAAATTATCCCTGATAAGACCTGAAATAGACAATTTTGAGTTAGATTTTTTGGCACTTGCGATATCTTTGAGTTATATCGTACACCCTCAAATGCAATGCAATGCTTTCAATGATGTGTACCATTTGAAGGGCGGCGAACCTACCCAATGAAATTGCGTGGACGCAATGCAATACCACGTGGGCCGCATCCTAGATGGTATTGCTGCTGTAGTAGACAGTGGTTACTGCTTACCGTTAGGTGGTCCACCAGCAAATTCACTTAACAATATAAAAAATGCTTTTCTTCTGAGGGCAGTTACTTTGATTAAATAAATTAAATTCACGTGCAATCCTATCGCTGATTCAATAATAAATTACGTATTTAATTCTATCTCTGATTCAATGTTATTATACACCTTTCAAGGTCATAATTCAAGTTTTGACATGCAAAATATCACGATAGTCTTGTTTTCCCCACCCTACGAACCCACACTAGCGTCAACAACACTAGGCATTAGGAGAATTCGACCCCCGCCCCCAAAGTTTCAGTTATTAAGCAAATGCTTTGTAAACATTTTGGGTGGGCACCTTTAGTTTCGCTATAAGTAGGTAGGGTTGAGTTAAGCTTCAATTAGGTAAATGTAGTGTACATAGCTGGGTATATAGTGGGTTAAAAGGTAGAAGAATTTTGTAAGGATTCGGGAGTAATTTGAGCACCGGTGTTTGGCGAAAGCGGGTGCGGTGTAACTATCATTATGTACTCGAGTTTCTTAGGCTCAAGTACTTAAACATATCTAATATCGGTTCAACGATGTTAATCGTTCAATGACTGTTTAGTCAATCTTGTCCTATACATATAACACCAAGATAGCCAACGCAATGTCCAAACCACAAATCTTTTTTCAAAAAGTTATTTTGAAAAACTCTTTTTACCACTTATTCCCTTAATTTATAGTAACGATTTTTTTGCGACGAACTTTTATAATACTCCCGCGCTATTGGGCTATTATTAAATATACATAGTTTAAAGTTGTTAGTCTTTATAGGACCGGATACTCAAATTGTCCAAAAAATTAACACCAAATAACTTAGGGTTCCCCAAATCATATAAGGAATCCCCGGTGGTGACAATAGAATTTTCTCACGGCTTCAGTACACGCATACATTCGAGGGTCAAGGGACGGAGCCCTAAAGAATGGCAGCAATCTTGCGGTGCCCACCCTTCCTACCCTCAGACAAACTATCATCTAGCTACGTGAGGTGATAGTGGGACGCCGGCGAATTCACTCGTTATTTACATTTGAATGAATGTTGGCAGAATTACTGATAACTGAGAATGATTACTGATACAATACTAATGTTGCTACTGTTGTTTCTTCCGATTGCTTTTATCTCTGTCTGTGCTGTGTTTGTGGGTGTCGAATAAATGATTTATTTATCTATCTAATGTGAAAGTTTGTGAGGATGTTTGTATGTTTGGATATTTGTGGTTGTACACAGATATATAGCTATACTGCTAGCTAAGCCGCGAGCGTAAACTAGTTACTGTATTTGAAACAAAAAAGCGCTTGGAGAGTCATCATCATCTTGTTAATAAAGACTTAAAAGAGTCGCTTGCTTGTCATGTCACTGATTTTTTCTTGGTCATCCTGTATTAGGTCAGTGACCAGGTTGAGGTATGGTGGCCCTGAAAAGAGCCTATGACCGTACATGAAACAATCAGTGTAGTGAAAGAATTAAAGAGCGCCTCAGAGGCTATTTTCGTGCACATGTCTTCCAATTTCTAGGTTCTGAGACATGCCGGTTTCCCCACGATATTTTCTTTCATCGTTTGAGAGCACTTTTATAGCGCACATTTTCCCGAATGGAAAATCCATGGCCCCGCCTTCCGATCCACAGGTCATGGGCTCCATGACCCACGACCTGTGAATCGGAAGGTGGGGCGTCACTACCACCAGTCCACCAGTGCTCCAGTACGTAGTGTTTGTCTTTACATGACAGACAAACCGACACCCCCGCAGCTAAAATGGATCATTACGTATAGATAGAAGTTTGTTTGTTGAGCGTTTTCATTAAAACTTGCTTGGCTTCAGCGCCGCCCGCTGCGAGCAAGTTTTGCAACTAGGATATTTAAGATGGTTGGTGTTGGTATATACCTATAATATACCACTAACATAAAATTATTCTCTGCGAAATATAATCTACACTAATTAAATAAAGAAGTAAAAGTTAGTGTACGTGATAAGGTACAAACAATCAAAGGATGAATTTGACTTGACAAATCGAACGTCGATTGAACACGGCTTAGGTTTTAACATAAGTCGTTAATATTTTTCAGTAGTAATTCAGTGCATTTGCAACCGCAACCACACTGCATTTCAATGCGACAATGTGACAATGTGCTTGCAATTAAAGCAATAAGAACGTATCACACACACACCACATTTTCGTTCACACAAACTCATTACTTACACTCAATCACCCGTAGCATTCCTCAAACAATCATATATATTTTACTTTTGAGTTTACTTAGTTTGTTCCTTTTACTTTATTTTGTTATTAGGGTTCCGTACCTCATTTGGAAAAACGGAACCCTTATAGGATCACTTTGTTGTACGTCTGTCTGTCTGTCTGTCCGTCTGTCAAAACCCTTTTGCTCAGAAACGGCTAAAGGTATCCACTTGAAATTTATACTACCTATTAAGGTCTGTGGGCTTATGGTGCCGTATAAAAATCAAAGCTCTAGGAGAATGCATTAAAAAGATATGGCAATGAATGTATAATTTTTGTATGGAAATGGCAAAAATCAAAAAGCTCTAGGGTACTTCCAGTTACCTCACAATTCTGAAATTTGAAATGCTAGGAGCTTTTGTAACCCAATCAAAGGAAAAAGTCTGAAATTGAGGAATTTCGAAGTTTTTTAGGAAACAAAGTTATATTTGCGGTCAATGTCATACAATGACTACGTGCGAGCGACCGCAAATATAAGTTTGTCAATTCCTACACTTAGAATTTTCATTATTTTTTATAAATCCATTGATGCACGACCAGGATTCGAACCCACAACCAATGGTACGGAAGCCTCAGGGCGCGAGTTCTCGCACTTGACCGTCTTTATTTTTTCAATTAGATACCATGTTTGTAAAAAAAAAACCAGAGCTCTACTCATAGGCATTAGGAGGTGGCGTTGAGACTGCTACACATATTATAACTTTTGCAGTCTCATCGTTTTCATTTTGAAACTGGCACATTTTGTATATGTTCTAAATAAAAAAATAAAAATAAAATATTGGTCGACAAAAAATTAACTTTTTTATGATTACGCATTTACGCAAGAAAGGCACACGCACTTACTTCACGCAAAGGGTGGTAAGGCAAAACTTTGGGTGATAGTACGTTGCGTGTATGCGCTGCGTGCCAACAGCAAGGAGCACGTCGTATCTTAAGTTTATCACACAAATTTTTGTCCAGTGCGGGAATCGAACCCGCACTGGACAAACATTTGTGTGATAAACACTAATGTTTGTTCTGTGTCTGAATGTTAAATATTTATCTATTATGTATATCAGTCTCTGGTACCCATAGTACAGGCTATGCCTAGTTTGGGATCAGTTGACCATGTGTGATATGTCCAGAATATTAAAAAAAAAAAAAGTTATTGGAATAATATATTCTGACTGTATTTTATCATAGAAACATCAATAAATTCGTAAGTAGGTAATTTACGATACAATTAAAAACTTATTCTACTCCAAAATCAAAACGCCGATTATCGGAATAATCAATGAAAGTAATTACTGAAAGCCAAATAATTTCACTTACAAAAGCTAAAACTAAAGTATCTATGGTAGAGGTTGGCTCACGTACTCTGTATATTATTAACAGAGTGAAATATTGCTCAAAGTTGGAACCCCGGGTGGTAGTTAAGGAGTTCTCGATGAAATATGTCTTGGGGGCGAGGGGAGGGAAAGGAGCCTTAAGCCCGTAATGTGCGGGTCGATAAGGAACTTAAGGACATCGCTTAAGCTTATTTATGTGGCAGTTTTAAAGCTCCTTTTGGAGTAATCTTATGTGGGAATATTTGGAGAGGAGGAAAATTCCAGACTAGCTTCCACCCGCGGCTTTAAAAAATAACCTATATACTATTCTAGATAAAGAATATATTTTGGCCAAGGTTCATCGAAATCAGTTGATCGAGTTGTAGAGAAAAATACAAAAAGACTTCTCCAGGGCAGGCAAAGCATTAGCAATGCTCCAGGTGTTGCAGATGTCAATAGGTGACGGTAACCGCTTACCATCAGGTGTGCCGTAAGCATGTTTGCATCCGTATAATTTAAAAAACCTACAAAAATCTAAACTAGCATCTAGCCCGCATGAAACGCAGGTACGGGTTCGATTCCCGCTGCGGGACAAATGTTTGCAAGATCTGCAAATATTTGTTCCGGGTCTGGGCGTTGTGGTACCATGGTATTCGTAGTTTCTGTTAACCTCGACACAGAGAAATCTAGCGTGTGGTCAGGCTTTATGTGAATTTTGGGTGTTATTTATTTATTACATAGGCCTCTCCCAAAGAGTGGCATGATAATCGGTCTTCAGCCTTTAAGATCCATTACACGACTTCCCACAATCTTCACAATATCGTCGATCCATCGGATAGGCCTTCCAGCACCGCGCCACCTGGTTCGTGGTCGCCATTCGAGAACCTTTATTCCCAAGTGTGCCGTGTTCATACACAGCAAGGAACACGTACCTTTAACTTACACATCCTCACATCATATTTCCTTTTCTGTAAACATTCGAATGACCCTTCCATTCCAGAAGCAATTAGGGCAGTATGTCGGTCAAATGAGTAAAACTAGTTCCCCTCAATAAAAACACTGGGTTACTATACACCTTACGTAATGGACATAGGAACTATAATATTAGGACTGGGTGAGCAATCATCTGGAACTTTTTTTGACACGCTTATTCCAGACTTTTAACAAGTAGGCCAATCCATAGCTACCCTAACAAAATCTTTGGAGCTTGGTAATGTTTCAAGGGAGTAGGGACGGGTAAATTGCACGCACAGTAGGTTGTTATATAAAACTCAAAAGTGCAACTTAAATTCTACCATTTCTAATTATCGAAAGCATGTCGAAAATAATATCGTACGCTTAAATAGAATGCACTTAGAAATGTCATAAAAAACAAAATTAACATCTCTATTCTCTCCCATATCTTTGGAATCAGGTAATATAAAATCCGAAACAGTTTTTCGTTAAAGAAGTATTACATTTTATATTTACTTTTCCCAACTTTGTTTTGTGATACACGATACTTTGATATCAGTTTTTTTTTTTTTTTTTTTAATGTAATACGGAGGCAAACAGGCTTACGGCCCACCTGATGGTAAGTGGTTACCGTCGCCTATTGACATCTGCAACACCTGGAGCATTGCTAATCAGTTTCTATTATTTTAATCACAAGTGATTTTACGGCTGTAATATCGAATAGCGTTTATTTCGGTGAACTCCCTAGAAATTTTTTGGAGGAGTTAGGGCATAGCGAGATTTTCTCGTTCTAAATTGGAGCAGCCCGCCTGGGGAGGTACCTCCGCCTTACAGAAGATCGCAGCCAAATAACATTATTTATTTCAAATAGTGTTGTGTGCCTGCGGTGAGTAAGGTTGCCAGAGCTCTTTAGGGGGAAGGGGGTTCGGGGTTGGCAACGCGCGCGTGATGCCTCTGGTATTGCAAGCGCTCATAGGCTACGGTAACCACTTACCAACAGGTGGGCCGTATGCTAGTTTGCCACCTCAGTTGTATAAAAAGAATAATAATAAATAAATAACGCTAGAAACTAGTGCCAAAGTTTCTATTCACCTGACTCTTTCACTCTACGCGGGCGAGTGAAGGTTGCCCGAAGGCCCGCAGAACACTCAAGGAAATTGGGTCATTAAGCCCTCGCTATGGTCCGTCAGAGACTAGGGTAGATTGGTTTTTTGATTCACATCACTCTGTTACCCAACGCTGTGTTAACTAGTTTGAAGGATTCGCGCTGTTCTAGAAACGATTGACTGATGAAAATGGAAATGAACTGATCTGAGTTAAACCTTGGACTGATTGAGGAAAAATGACTTTTCATCAACACAAGCCGTGTACATACGGCATGCGATATTTCCTTCATATATCATACAAAATTAATTTCAAAATGATCCTTACCTCTACTGAACAAAGCATACTTTGAGTTCGGCATTTGGGGGTGTGCGATATAGCTAACGATATCGCAACTTTATTCAGAAGACTTATGGATCATTGTAAATTAAATTTTCGATGACATCGCACGTGATTTGAACATGGCTTCAGACTGAGTCTATCAGACGTTATTGTGTTCATCGCAATTGCTGTCATTAATTAGTTTTGCTTGAATTTATCTTGAATTCTAACTAAAGCATTCTTGAATATATATTTTGAACCAGTGTTGTCAGATAAAAAGATACCACGCCTTCATAATTAAAAATCCCTGAATTCCATATATTTTAGGAGGAGGTAGGGCACAGCGAGATTTTCTCGTTCTGAATTGGAGCAGCCCGCCTGGGGAGGTACCTCCGCCTTACAGAAGATCGCAGCCAAATAACATTATTTGTTTCAAATAGTGTTGTGTTCCTGCGATGAGTAAGGTTGCCAGAGCTCTTAAGGGGGGGAGGGGGTTCGGGGTCAGCAACGCGAGCGTGATGCCTCTGGTATTGCAAGCGCTCATAGGCTACGGTAACCGCTTACCAACAGGTGGGCTGTATGCTTGTTTGCCACCTCAGTGGTATAAAAAAATATATATATATATCGCTACTAAAACTTCCGTTAGATAAACTTGGACATAATGCTTTAGAATTGCGTCTTATAAAAAACAGTTTTTGAGTTTCCGACAAATTGAAAAGCATGTAGGTTCCAGCTTCAATATCAACTCGCAAAATGTAACGCGGCACATGTAGGCAAAGATTGACGGAGCGAACTAATAATCGAGGGGTGGCAGCCACCCCAATGTTAAGGCGGGCAAGAGGCGCAGTTTTACGTGGGCGTCGACCCCAGATGTGGGGTAAGAAGGGAGGGGGGTTGAGAAACTTCCACCCAAGTTAAGAATATTCAATATACTCGTTGAGTGAAAATGATAAATTGAAGTTATAATTGCTTTGGTGAATAAAATTGTAGCGTTACTGATCTAGAATAGAAGCTTATAAGTATTTAATTATAATTAAACTGCGATAACAAATTATATTAACAGATAATTCTGTTCTAATTTAATACGTTATAAAACGCGTTGCGTAAGAAGTCCACCCACATCACAGTCACACTCATTCTATCAAATATAAATATCTACTAGTTTATAATAAATAGTAATTATTGCACAACGTTTTTTCATTTAAAAATGACGAATACATGTTATAAATCACCTTGTATATATATTTTTTTTATTTATTTATTTCGATGCTTGGAGTTTCACTGCGTGATAAGATCCGAAATGAGGAAATCCGTAGAAGAACTAAGGTCACCGACATAGCTCTCAGAATTAGTAAGTTGAAGTGGGCAGGCCATATAGCTCGCAGAACCGACAACCGTTGGGGAGTAAAGGTTCTCGAATGGCGACCACGAACCGGGCGACGCAGTGTTGGAAGGCCCCCCACCCGATGGACCGACGACATTGTGAAGGTTGCGGGAAGTCGGTGGATGGAGAAGGCTCAAGACCGTTCGTCATGGAACTCTTTGGGGGAGGCCTATGTCCAGCAGTGGACTTCTACAGGCTGATGATGATGATGATGATGATTTCGACGCACAAACACATTACAACCAAAAGTAAAATTAATAATTATAAAACATAGATTAGAACTTGGTAGTAACATAAATAATTATGTGCGTACAACAAAAGTATTAACAGTAAACAAAAGTGAGTGACATGTTTCCTAACGAACATCTAGTGTTTTAGGATACAAGATTATCCTTAAGATTTTTGATGTAATGGCACAATTTAGAACTAAATATATCTAACTGTAAATTATTTTTAACCATTTCATTATATTGACGAGCCACCATTATTACACTTGAATAAGATGTGTCGCCGGTATTCGAAGTTCGAACCCACGACTTTCAGTTTAAAAGTTGCGGTATTAGACAACACGGCTCTAAACATTTATTTACCTGTCTAACTCCTGCATTCGTTGTGTCACTGCCTTAAACGTGTTATAAGGCAAAACCAAGTCTGCAGAGCAGTTCCGAACTCAGCCAACTAGCGGGGCGACGCGCAAGTTATTATATGCTCGTCGCGGTTAACGCATAACCAACTTACTTTAAAACTAAGGAATATCATCATCATCATCATCATTTCAGCCGTACGATGTCCACTGCTGAACATGGCCTCCCCCACAGACAGAGCGAATTCCTTATCATGTGTGTGGGGATTTGCCCATACTCACCATGCGGGTTGGCGAGCGCAGTTAGAGCTATCGTTGTTAAAATGAGGGACGCTGCTGCCCATCCCCTAGCTTTTTTCCCTTAGTCGCCTCTTACGACATCCGCGGATAGGTAGATATGGAGTGGCCTATTCTTCAGCCGGGGCCACCACGGCCTAAAGAATATTCATATACATGGTAATTCATTATATGTATGCACGTTGTGCACGAAAGGAGCCTCTAAGAGGCGCACTTTAATCACTACACTGATTCTTTCATCGACGGTCATAGGCCTTTTTCAGGGCCACCATACCTAAACCTGGTCACTGACCTGATAGAGGATGACCAAGAAAGAATCAGTGACACGACAAGAAGAAGATTATATGTATCATCATCATCATTTCAGCCCTTAGGACGAGCACTGCGGAACATAAGCCTCTCCCATAGATTTTCAGAAAAACATTGGGATTGGCCCATACTCGCCATGGATGCGGATTGGCAAGCGCAGGTAGAGCTAAATATAACAAGAGTGAAAAATACTTTTCAGTAAGAATACCAGGTCTAGAATATCAGGGTAAAACGGTTATTATTCTGTAAATAGTCAACCCAACCTTTCAAGTAACAATACCAGTAATTTTCTATTTCTGAAAGTTCGTTTCCAAATTAGGCGCGGTTCCGGCCGAACTTCCGCGAACACAAAAGGCCTCAATTTAAAGTTTTCAAAGAGGCGTCTCATCAAAACTAAGGAGAACAACAAAGAGAGGCCGAGTGAAATTTAAATCCTACCCGCAGCTGCGGATGGACCTTAGGAACAAACAAATCGCCCTCCCCTCCCCCCGCGGACCCGAACATGGCCGCCTTACGACCACATCTTACAGGCCCCAATTCCTACTTCCTTTCCATTACACAGGCAGCCAGCGCTGACTAAACATAATCGCCGAACTTCCTTACGACTGTACCCTTCCGGCTAACTGCTAGCAAATAACCGCAAGTGAAAGCAAACTTTAGCACTAAACAAACAAAGTTGAGTATACTTCGCAGCGCCGCCGAATCCACTATCGATGCCCATCGAAGAAATAACGACTTAACTGCATTACGTCAAAGTTGATTTTCAAGCGGCGAAGTTGAAATTTCCAATTTTCCTCGAACGACCGCCGAAGCTCCCGAGTTAAGAACATCCACGGACAAGTTGCGCTGTTAGCCGGGAGCGTTTCGATAGTTTTCGTTGTCGAAACTTGTTCGGTGGGTTGTTGCGGGTGTGTTTTCTTATACAAAAGATGGGAGGTGGGGAGGGTCATGATAAATAGCACAATATTAATACCCGGGTCGGTTGTGTATATAGTTTTATGATCTTAGTTGGGCAGTAATATAAATCTGCTTTTCCGGCCCTCTACTCTACAGTTGTTTGAGTTTAGTGCCCACTAGAATATCTAAGTAGTAAAATGGTAATGGTGTCTGTAGATAAACGACTTTAGCATCGTTTTGGATGATGGGTGGCTCGTAACCACCTCGTACCTGTTCTACACTTTGCGCACCAATTATAAACAAGCTTTTTGCAAAGGGTTTGCTCAAAACTCTTCTGTAACATACAAATCCGAATAAGCTCTCTTTTAAAAAAAAACTGAGCTATTTTTCAATACATTACTTTGAATCAGTTAATCATCAGTTAAGCCTGATTGTTGGTTCTAAAAAAACTGAAAGAACGACTACAAGATACGGTTCAAGCGCTTCTCTTCGTTGAAAATCAACATCATCAGCCTGTGGAAGTCCACTGCTGGACATATGCTTCAACGAAAGATTTCCACGACGAACGGTCTTGAGCCTTTTCCATCCACCGACTTCCCGCAACTTTAACAATATCTTCGGTCCATCGGGACCTTCACACACTAAGTCGCCTGGTTGGAAAATTAGATGTTATAAAAAAGTTCGCTCTTCTAGTACTCTATAGGACTTTAATCTTGAACTAATCTAGCACCCGACTCCGCTTGGCACCTTATCTCGGCAATATTCATAAAGCGACGGTCCATGGCAAGATTTTATTGCACTCCAAGAGTCTGGGAGGAACGCTATAAACCATGTAATATAGTGCGCTGTATAAAGTAATGCAGGGGTCGTCAACCATCCGTACCTGCTTTCAAACTTTACTCCGTCTAGGTAAAAAGAAAAAGAACATAAACTCAAACTTTTAAACTTTTTTACATTAGTTATTTGTTTGTAGTGTCAACCCACACTCATAGAAACAGTGTCTAGGTAGTATGATTTTTCCTGGATATCCTGGAGAACAGAGGTGATGTCTACCATTCATCATCATCATCATCATCATCATCAGCCTGCAGAAGTCCACTGCTGGACATAGGCGTCCCCCAAAGAGTTCCATGACGAACGCTCTTGAGCCTTCTCCATCCACCGACTTCCTGCAACCTTCAAAAGTCTACCATTATTGGGGATAGAAGTCGTGAACCATTTTTTTTTCATTACCTATTTTTTTCTGAGTTAGGCGCTTCTCCTCTAGGATTATTATATATCTCAATTATTCCTTGTGATTTTAAAAATACTTATATAAAATTATACAAAATAGAGCACACCACAATGCTGACAATCCCTGATATTGATCGCAGAGCGCTGGAAGATCGTACGCTTTCTACTGAACGATTAAGTCTAATTGCTCCAGAATTTATCGTCTCGTTGTCTACTATTAAATTTTGAGCCTATATTTATGGCCGGCGGCTTCGTTCTGATTAATTTTGAGAATAAACAGTGAACTTATAGTTTGAAAAGGAACCTAGCCGTTCCTATGAAATGCGATATGGGCAATATCTATGATGTTATGACGTCACAACACCACCTTGTAAAAAAATGTCTAGGAACATCTTTAGAACCATGTGGCAAAATGTTGACAATCTCAGACTCAGTATTTGCATGAAGAAATTAATAAAATTTAAAATAATCATGACGATGAAATATACTAGGATAGTATTATGTTGAAACTGAAACATAATTATCAGATTCCTATTTTTTTTTTATTTGGTCTCAACAACGCGTGGGAATCTACTAGTCAAAAATCCCTTTTTTAACCCTTTATAACCCGTTACCGGTCAAAAACGACCCACCGGTCACGGCACTGACCCTGCTGACCTTACGGTTACGGTCAGCTTTGTCGTTTGACGATCAGTTACCATCATAGATCATTGAAGTGTGCTTCAATGATTATTTTATATTAATGATGAGGTTAATATAAAATAATAGAGGTATTTTATTTCATAAAAAATAACACTATTTTGAAGCCATTCATGTACTGAATTTTTTTATAATAATTTCTAAAACAAATAACTAAAATCGAATGTCATGATGTAATATTTAAAAAAAAGCATATCCGTAATTTATAATGTCTATTAATTCAAGCACACGTTTGCTTAAAAATTATTTCGATAGAATAATCTTGCTAAAAATGATATACCATATTCCCTTTATCGCAACACGGTTGTCCAGTAGTGACCTAAGGTCACGGAGACCCCTTCATCTCTAGACTCTCACGAGAACCGCAGCTTCTTGAAAGGGTTGAATCTCGTTTTACAAGCTCATTTTTGTAATAATTTATATAGAATATATTTCTTACAAAATTTGTAGAATATTTTTCTCACGAATATCGAAACGAGGAGGTGAAAAATTATATATCAAGTTTTTACTTGTGGGAACATAATCCAATGCTTAGTTTGAGCCTTAATTCTTTCAAAGCTTCAAGTAAAAAATAGAATAATGAATCTCCGGGCCTTCTCATCTCCGGATCTCCAGGCCCTTGTTATTTTTCTTATTTGCGCCTTAATCAGCTCCACATTACTCAACAGTATTTATCTTTCCTATGGATAAGGTTGACTAGGTTGAGAGTATGGGATAAGAATAGTAAGCAAGTGTCCCGTAAGTGAGTAAAAAACACACCTTTTGCACCTGACGCTTTAAAAATCTAGAATAGATGTAATACGACGCACGAGCCCCCCCCCACTTGATGGACCGACGAAATTTTACAAGTTGCGGGAAGTCGGTGGATGGAAACGGCTCATCATGGAACTCCTTGGGGGAGGCCTATGTTCAGCAGTGGACTTTTTTAGACTGATGATAATGATGCGATGTAATAAGGCCTTACAATATCTCATTTAACCTTTGGTATGAATGAAGACATTTCGTTTAATTAACGAAAATTCCCACTCTGTACATTACATATATAAGCTAGTTGTAAAGCACTCTGCCTAAATTAGTATTGTAACAATGCTTAGAGCAAATAACACATTCTCTGGACCCAATTTCAGTAATATTACACAGAAATTCCAAAATTTTCTGGTACAAAATGAAGTAACCCAACACAACACACGTATAATGAGATCGTGTATAGTAAGGCCGATAAGACCTGGGGGGAGCTTGTAGGGGGTTGAGGCGTACGTGAAGACACCGCAGCGAAGACGTGTCTCTATAGAGTTTATAATACCACTAAAGATATTTTTTGATTGTGCCCTTTTATTTGAAGAGATATTTGGTAAAAGAAACAGAAAGTAAATCCTACTTATATTATAAATGCCAAAGTTTGTGAGGATGTTTGTTATTCAATCACGCCGTAACGGCTCAACCGATTTCCATGAAACTTGGAATAAAAAGAGTTATTTACCTATAATAGCACTTTTATGTAGGTACCACGAAAGCGAAGCCACGGGCGGAAGCTAATATTATTACAAACCAGTAGCAAGGCAATCACTACTAGATCTTCCATTTTTCTCTCAAGCTATCTCTGTCTTTGGGAAACAGTGGTTTGCAGTGATGCTAAAAAAAATAAAAGTTTTTTTTTTATTTTAAAAATGTTATAGCGATGAAAATATGACAGTCGAAGTTCAGTGTGAGGGAATTAAAAAATACACTTTAGGATACCAGTGTCAGTCATACTGGCAGGGTTTACAAAGCCATGAGCAGAAGTTAAAGATGCGCATTTGGCGAATTCGGATTAAAAGTACCAAGAATACTCGCAATCTGAAACGACGCTTATCTATAGCTATATACGCTATATCTATATCGTAGAAATTAATAATCGAGAGAATAATCGAAACCACAGGTGGAGTGGTGGCAGTAACAGCGCCTTCCGATCTAAAAGTCGTGAGTTTGAATCCCCGTCGTGCACCAATGGATTTTCCTGATTTGATATTTCACCTCAAAAATCCTGCCTTTTATTACAGCGATTGATAAAAAGAAAATAAAACTGAAGAGTTTTATCTATAGTGATTTATTTTATAAAACTAAAGTCTTTCTTTATTCTTTATTCTTTATTGTACACAAGAAAACACAGATTACAGCAATAAAAAAGAAAGGTATGTACAAAGGCGAGCTTAACCCTAAAAAGAGTTTTCTTCCAGCAAACCTTTGAGGCTAGAGAGAAGTGATTATAGAGGGAGGTTCGTGTACCTAAACAAATATGGTTAATAGTAAATAACATTTACATATACAAATTACAAAAATACTGTTACCTATTAAAACACCTAAAAATGAAGATAAACATACATAAATTATAATACTACTACAATAAATACCTACCTGTAAAAATATATAGTTAACTAAATATATATACAAATATATGCATAAATATAATATAATACAGAATTTACAAGGAAAGGTAGTGCTCTTTTACTTTTCTCTTGAAGACATTGACAGATGGACTATCACGAATTACATGAGGGAGAGCATTCCATAACTTTACCGCCAGGACAGTAAAGGAGCCGCCATAACGACTGGTAGAATGAGGGGGGGTTTTTAGAAGGAGAGATACAGTTGATCTGCACGACTCACCACTTGGGACAAGAAATTCAAAACGTTCACGAAGGTAAGGAGGAGAAATAGGACTGTGCAAAGTTTTAAAGAGTAGAGTAAGAATATGCAGGTCACGACGACGACGAATGGGATCTCTTTCGTCTTTCGTTATGATCTTTTGTTTATTTGTAAGCCTGTGAAGTCGGTGTGCGTTTTGATAAATTGATATTGACTGCAAGCATCGCTCGTGATCCCAATTATAATATAGTAAAGTCTTATATCTATTATAATATAGTAAAGTCTTATATCTATTCCAAGTGTCATTAAAATTTTTGAGTGATCGACTATAAAACAATTATGAATCTGAAAGTTTGTGTGGATGTTCCACACAAACTAAAATAGAGATAAGAGGGAGATATCTCTTTTAATAAAAGAGATTATTTTCGTTTATATTTCAAGAGTTTAGCTTAGTTAGAGTCAAGAGTTTTATTTTTTGTTTTTCTATCATTGAGCACTATTTAAGTTTATGTTTATTTTAAGAATGCTATAGTGCACTTTTATTTTTATGTATATCAGACCCTGTTTTTATGAAGATATTTTATGTAATTGGTAATATACATAATGTTTGTGCACTTTCAACAAATAAATAAATAAACAAACTTTCAGATTCATAATTATTAGAAAGATTAGCAGGGGTATTAACAACTCTATACTCTTACGCCAGGGTCCACCCGTGTAGAGTCCGAGCGACTTTCGTGAGGGTGAAAACAGTTTGAAAGTCGGGTCGGTATTGATCGAGTGTCTTACCCCCTCCCTCCGCCCGTCGACCCGCCCCCAGCCCGTAAGGAGCGCCCAATTCTGTCTTCAATTTTACGAACAAGTATACTCTGTAAGGTTGGTTTTGTTTTAGTTAATTAGGGAATAGCAAGGTACAGTAGCACTTTGTGAGTGCAAACACTGGCTGAGTAAGTTGTTTCTTTGTGTAACTAGCAAAGTTACTTAGTATTTGACTGGCCTCATAGCTCAGTTGGTAGTAACTCTGCCTTCTGCGCTAGAGGTCGCGGGTTTGATTGCCGCACTGGACAAACATTTGTGTGATAAACACAGATGTTTGTTCTGTTTCTGGGTGTTCAATATTTATCTATTATGTATATCAGTCTCTGGTACCCATAGTACAGGCTATGCCTAGTTTGGGATCAGTTGACCGTGTATGCTATGAATATTTATTTATTATTATTTATTCATTAATCTAAATGTAAACTGTTATTTTTTGTTCAGCTAAATACCGGTGCTCATGTGAAGCCGTGTTCAAACGTCATACGATATCATCATCATCATCCTGCCCTTGTCCCACAATATGTGAAGTCGGCACAATGTTTTCCTCTTCCACTCTCTTCTGTCAGCCTTCATTACCGCACTCACTTCTTTCTTACTCATGGCATCTTTAATACATTCCATCCATTTTTTCGTTGGCCATCCTCTACTCTTATATCCAGCCACATTCATACCTAACTTTAAGTTGTCTTTGTTCTGTAGAGGTAAAGATCATTTTTAAACGATTTTTATAAGTCACTAGCTTTTCACAGCAATGTCAAATTTGATTTATTTTCCTTTATAATTCCCATCCCGGTGATCAGAGATATCGAGCCCAATGCTTGTACTGAAAAATTATAGCAAATGAGATATTAAGGAATTTAATAGTTATTCAACTATCATTATTCAGCTATTCAGTTAGGGCAGGTGCGGCGGCAGATTCGGCCGAGGATCTCAAAAGGCGCAAGTATGTTAGTCTCGATAGGGCTTACTATTTGAGCCTTTTGGGGTTAAGACCTTGGGTACGTGGGGGCCCTCCTCCAAAACAATATAAGGGCGTCTCATCGAAGAGACACGTGACACGAGAGCTGGCTCCTATTTGGCCCATTGGATAATCATTGCCATCCAGCGTGGCAATCCCACCAGCCTCTTCATGACGCTTCTAACTGGTAATGATCTGGATAAATTAATCTAAGATAGTTTACAGGTATTTAGATAACTCAACTATTTCTTGTGTATTTTTTAAAACAGCCGTATATATTTATTAGTTGTAATTTTCTACTATTAGAGTTGCTAGACCGATATATATAGCTTAGTAGGTAGCTTAAATATACGTTATCTAGTATGGTCACATTGAACTATACCGACATTAGTACTTGTAAATTCATAGGTGGACTCATAATGTGCTTCTTTTCAATTTAATAAAAGCATCGAGTACGTGAAAAGAGACATTTCATCAATATAAGGAGCCTGGGCCTGCACTGTGTACACTACTCTAAAGTATGGCTAAGCAATAAAGTAAACGTATTTAATTAGTTATTTTATTTAAATTGATTTCGTTCTAAGGTACATTAAGATTTCTTCGACAAAGAGAGCAACAAACTGCGCTACAAAAATATGGCGTATGGACGTGCGTGAAATGTCATTTTGACAACCTACATTTATCTGACAAAACAAAAACATAAAATCAAACAACATGACATGAAAAATATGTCAATGTCATGTCAAACGCCAATTATAAACCAACATGGCGGCCTTCAAATAGTGTTCACATAGTAAAAAACTTACCAGAAGAACTATTCTTGTACCATAGCGTTTGTCTTCAAATTAATGAAATTGTATTTTTCTTTGAATCTCCTATTTTTCCTAATTTTTCTATGCAGTGTACATGGACCAGGCCCAGAATGAAATGGCTCCTTTATAGATTTTCATAGAACATTAGGTAACTAACTAAACTGTATTTGAACGGATTTTGACCTTATTCTTCATCCTCTCTAAGCCAGCAATAGCTCGTTTAGGAGGCGGTATAGGGTATCAGGTAAGTTTCATAGAAAACCCATATAAATTAACGTGTAACCCTATTACCGCTACGTGATACTTGAGGCAACCCTTGAGAAATTAACGGTACGACATTAGGAACGCGCCCCTATTCTGGTTCACCTATACCCTGTTATTATGAAACTGGGTTTTGACGAGGACTAACTAAACCCGTGTTTTGTGACGTGTCATTTCATACATTTGACATTATGACTTATAGCAAATGTATGAAATGACACGTCACACAACAAAACCAGGGTTTAGTTAGTCCTAGTCTAAACCCAGTTTCGTAATAACAGGGATAGTCTCCAGTCTAAAAATAGTACTGTTTCTGGCTTTGTTTATTTGTTTTTATTTTGACACAATTCCCCTGAATTATATACCTACTAGCTTACGCCCGCGGTTTCGCTCGTCTATATACTTATTCTAGGTCTATACTCTATCCATTCCAAGTTTCATCCAAATCGGCTGAGCCGTTACGGCGCGATTGAACCACAAACATCCAAACATACTTTTCGACTTTCAACATTCAACTTTCGCATAGGATTTTATAATTTTAGGTGTTAATTCTAGGCAAAGATGCGGGTACGAATCATGGTTCAAAAAATCCCAAGATTCCCAAAGTTCAAGAAAGAAGGGTTTCTAACAGATTATGGGAAGAGGCTCCGTAGCTTAGTCAATTCAATTCAATTCATTTATTATTTCAATTGGGTACATTTTCAAACATTATTAAATAATAGATTGTAGTACACTTATGAACGTCAAACATAATAATCAAACACAATTATATAACAAAAACAAAATAACAAGAAAATTATATAAATCATGTCATAAATGTCAATAAAATTAAATAATAAATGTCACACAATAACTAAACATAACAAAGGCTACCTACATTAACAACAAATTCAAATTCCTCCCGCCATTTTGTCTTTAATAAAATCGTCAATCTTATAGTAGGCTTTTTTCGTCAGAATTTCTCGGAGTTTCTTTTTAAATGCTTTCTCGTTCAAACTTGTCAAGCACTCCGGCAGTATATTATAAACTCTAACACAGTTCACAGAGAAAGATTTACTTATCTTTGTGAGTCGAGTAATTGGTAATACGAGTTTATTTTTGCTCCTTGTGCTATAATTATGGATGTCACTATGTTTTGTGTACTTTTTCAAGGACTTTCTGGCTTGCATGATGGTAACATAAATGTAAAGACATGGCATGGTAAGAATGTCAATTTGTTTAAACAGTTCTCTCAGGGAATCTCTGGATCGTAGTCTGTAAATGCCACGTATGGCCCGTTTTTGCAATATAAATACACTGTTCACATCAGTAACATTACCCCACAGCAAAATGCCATAGGACATTATCGAATGAAAATAACTGTGATAAACTAGTCTGGCAGTTTTAATATCCGATATTTCTCTTATTTTCCTTACAGCATAGGCTGCAGAGCTAAGTCTTCCAGATAGCTCAGAGATGTGCTTGCCCCATTGGAGCTTAGTGTCCAGAGTTATCCCAAGAAATTTGGTCTCTTTAATTACGTCTACTCTATTATTATTGATTTTAATGTCAGGAAATGAAAAATTATTAGTCAAAGTGAATTTAATGCATTTCGTTTTATTAGCATTGAGCACTAGGTTGTTTAACATACATAAGTTGGTTCGAGTATTCCCGTATAAAATAAAAATGAAGATTATGTAGTCAGTCTAAAATCAATAATGGTTTCATAGTCTCTGCCTTCTGCGCTAGAGGTCGCGCGTTCGATTCCCGCACTGGACAAACATTTGTTGGGTACTATACAGGTACTATGGGTACCAGAGACTGATATACATATCAGTCTCTGGTACCCATAGTACAGGCTATGCCTAGTTTGGGATCAGTTGATATGTCAGTTGATATGTCCGGAATATTTATTATTATTATTATTATAGTCCAGAATACGTCCACACGGGCGCAACGCAATACTTGTACCCGTTCTCGTCTTACGCACTCCACTTGATTAATGTATGTACTCAGTGTTAATCACACTCAACTTCACTCGAGATGCCAACGTTTGATGTTACTCAGCATGACCTAATGCGTTAAAAAAAAACAGAGAAATCAGTCATTACCAAGCTACACTACCGATAGTGTCGTTGGGAAGGCCTAGGTCTAACCTTATGGAGAGGCCTATTTTTTTTATACAACTATGGTGGCAAACTGGCATACGTCCCACCTGTTGGTAAGTGGTTACCGTAGCCTATGAACACTTGCAAAACCAGAGGCATCACGCACGCGTTGCCGACCCCGAACCCCTCCCCATTAAGAGCTCTGGCAACCTTACTCACCGCAGAAACACAACACTATTTGGAACAAATAATGTTTTTGGCTGCGATCTTCTATAAGGTGGAGGTCTCTAGACGGGCTGCTATAATTTAGAACGAGAAAATCTCGCTGTGCCCTACCTCCTCCAACGCTGAAGCCTATGTCCAGCAGTGAACTTCTACAGGCTGCTGACGATATTCTCAAAAATCAGAGGTAAAATCTGATTGCACTCGAAACAGTCAACGCTGAAATCTACTCGCAGAACCTATTTACGAAACAATGCGACAACCGAATTTGGAATCCAACCCTTTTCGCAATCGTCCGATCGTCTCGGCCCCGCATAATTAATGGACATCCTACGAACTGGGCATTAAGAATCCCTCCCCCCGGTCGATACGGGTCCACTTTAAGGTTCCTTGGGCTTAGGGCTGGGTAAGGTATGGGAAAAGTCGGGAAATATTAGGGAATTCCACAGAAAACATTAATGTATTGCAACCAAGCAAAGTCAAGAGGATACAGAGTAAAATCAAGCTGTAGAATCGCGCATAGATGACACCCAAAAGTCACATAGTCCTGATCTATTGTTCTATCGGGCAGATCTCACAATCGATAGATAGATAATCTATCTATCTATCGATTGTTCTCTCTCTCTCTATTATACACTATTGTAAACTCTTTATTGTACACAAAGAAACATAACAATGAGATACACGACAAATATTACGTACAACGGGCGGCCTTATCGCTAAAAGCGATCTCTTCCAGACAACTTTTGGATGGACCGGATAAACATATAACATAAGACATAAGATCATAATCGTACATATCGTTTATTTTATTTTGTCCTGTCTCTTGGCAATCTGTTTTAAAAACAATAATCCAATCTGCTATTTGAGTCTATCCGTTTTATGACTTGCGGAGAATGATTTTTATACTACTTAGGGGGCAAACAAGCATACGGCCCACCTGTTGGTAAGCGGTTACCGTAGCCTATGAGCGCTTGCAATACCAGCTTGCGTCCAGTGAGAAAGATTTTCTAACCATTTTTCTCAGTTTTAATGTTTTATCTTGTGCCATGCTGCATGCCATGCCATGCTCGTAGCATTCGAGAATGTTTCGGGTTTATTTAGAATTTGGTGAATTTGGTCGGAGTGTAATGGCATCTCTAGTTGCGGGCGGACAGTCCCGCTCTCTGTGGCATCCCGTGGGTATTTCTTCTTGTGCTCCTTAGGTAGCCAACCCCTCCGCAACCAGCTAACGCTGACCTGTCAAAATACGTACTCTCCGCCTTTACAGCCAGTTTTGACGATGTTGGAAAGTTCCGCGTACGCTGGCGCAGTTATATCTTCTTCTACTTAGTGGGTGGTGGAGGCTTGCGTCTGTGTGTGTGCTCCTCAACTTTAAGACTGTTAGCGGGTCGCAATCAGAACTGGAGCTTTTAATTATAGGATGGTTATCGCTTGTTTCGCCAGTTCTGTTTGTTTAGTACAATGTTTGATCATTGTTACGGCTAATTTGTTTTGATTGGTGTACGTGAACCGTTTGTTTTAAAGTCTGGTTATCGAATAAAGCTTGCTCCTTAGCTATACAATGTGATTATATATTAGGTACTAGCTTTCGCCCGTGGCTTCGCTCGCGTGGTACTTAAGAAGATAAAAAAGCCTATATGCTATTCCAGACTATAATCTTTTTCTGTGCCAAATTTCATCCAAATCCGTTTGGGCGTGATTGGACCACAAACATACGAAGATCCTCACAAACTTCTGCATTTAAAGAATTAGTAGGGTTAAGAATTTTGACGTATATTTAGTTTTTATGTATCTTTTATATACCTACTGCATCTTCAAAGGTATTTTGCCTATTAATATAGTACCCATCAGAGTTAGTCAGTAAAATCATGATGTAGCTGCGCAATCTTTGGAAAGGGTATGCTGTTTCTCTGAATGTATCAAAGGCAGTTTAGGCAGAAATATATCACAGTTCAATACTTTACCTAAATAACATTGTATCTCCTCCTCCTTAGTCGTTCCCCCATAGTTGAGGATCGTGACTCCGCGCAAATATGCGCGGATCGATATTGTATCTAGCAGACAGTAATTCCCATTTTTTATCGATTTGATGAGTAAAATATATATTGTATTATATGTTCCCATGTCTGTTCTGTGTTTTCGTGTGTATGTCAAATAAACGTATATTCTATTCTATTCTATTATATTCTAAAATATTTCACAAATTGACAAATAATGGGAACGGTTATGCCAATTTTAGAAAGACGCCCGTTTAGTCTCTACGGACAATTTAAACTTCTAACGTTCTCGTATTTCTTGGAATAACATGGAGAAATATTTAAAATCCTTATTTTTTCTAATAAAATAAATATATTTTTCCAATATGAGCATATTTGAAGCGTTTATGAGTCCTTTCGAATTAAATAAGTACACGTAACGAGGGCTGAATTTTAATGTGTTAGGGTTTCCCGACTGCATATTTATTGTAGATGTAGGGAGATGTGTCCGACAAAATAAAAAAGTTGTACGAATCGGTCATAGGCCCTTTTCAGGGCCACCATACCTCAACCTGGTCACTGACCAAAGACAGGATGACCAAGAAAGAATCAGTGACACGACAAGAAGAAGAAGAATCACGCCGGCCGTTAGGGCTCAACGGATTTCTATGAAACTTGGAAAAGCTAGGTCACTTTTTACCTAAGTACCACGCAAGCAAAGCCCCTGGACCAAGCTAGTGTAAAATAAATGGCATCACAACAAACAACAAAATCCTACTTATTCGTTCTTTGTTAGGACAAAGAATATTTTCTCTTGCACAGAACAAAGAAATTCTTTTACATACGTGGAGAGATTCGTAATATAAAAATAATTATAATCTGAGAAGGAAAACTTGAGAACATTTGCATACAAGAGTGAGTCTTCTAAAAATATATTTGAGTTTAGTTTGAGTAGGGTTGCCGCGTAAACACTTGTTGGCTGTTGAAAGAAGCGAAAGTTTTTTTTTTAAATGTTTTACGGAGTCAAACAGGCTTACGGCCCACCTGATGGTAAGCGGTTACCGTCGCCTATTGACATCGGCAACACCTGGAGTATTGCTAATAATAATTAAAAATTGCGTTGCCTGCCCTGGAGAAATTGGCCGTATTAGTATAAGCGCTATATGTATTTTTAAGAATAACTAAAGCTTATAATGCAAAGGAAATGAAATGAAATAAATTTATTTCGACAAACACAGACAGAAAACACAAAAAACAATAGATTATAGGTATATAGGTAATAGGTAATAGGTTATAGGGAGATAGGTAGACGCAAAACAAATACAGTACATAAGTAGGTACCTATCTATACGTGTAATTGATTTTAATTACTTTTTTGGATTATTTTTCTCCTTAATAAATGCCAAAAACATGAAAGACTAATATGATGAAAAAATTCAAAGGTCTGTGAAAGGAGCCTAGGAGCGAAGTGTGTGTTGGTAGAAAATGCCTTGACGATAAACCCTTTGCATATAATTATTTCTATGCAAAAGTATTGATAAATGCATGCCCAGCGTGGTGAGTATGGGCAAATCCCCCCACATGATAAGGAATTTGCTCTGTCTGTGGGGGAGGCCATGTTCAGCAGTGGACGTCGTACGGTTTAAATGATGATGATGATTGATAAATAAATATGACTGCCAAATTCAAAGACCTATATGAAGACCTTGACGTCAATGATCATGTTGTTAAACATTCTGCTGAATGCTTATTACATTTCGTGAATTCAAAAAAAAAGGTTTATGTATTATTGCTGTGAACCCTGCTGAGCCACGTCTGTTGCTGGAATGCTAAAGTGGCGGAAAAAGATTTGCATAAAATTGTCTTCTTATAAGGTCCAGTCTCGACGCTAATGCGCTGAATATTTTTATCGTTAATTTTTTACGCTTTTTATTTTTTATTCTCGCCTTTCAAATTAGTCTTATTTGCGGGAGTGGATTCCTGGGTAAATGCTAATTCCATCTTTAGCTGAATACGATGTTTTATTTATCTGAAATTAGCAATTTCAATGTAGAGATTTTAAGTAGGTATATAAAATGATTTCTTGGTCATCCTTTATTAGGCCAGTGACCAGTTTGAGGTATGGTATCATAGGCGCTGAAAAGGGATATGACTGTCCGTGAAAGAATCAGTGTAGAGAATGAATTAAAGTGTGCCTCAAAGTCTCTTTTCGTGCACATGTCATATATGTCTTCGAATTTTTAGGTTCTAGGAAAGGCCTTTTTCCTCACGATGTTTTCCTTCACCATCTGAGATCACTAGTATAGCGCACATATATTTTCGGTGGAAGGCGAGGTCATAATCTACCAGTGCTAAAATTGTGATTAAAAGTCAGTGCTATTTCTCAATTCATTGACTCAATATATAATAATGATTCATAAAATAGCTTTGCCAATAGTGAAGATACGGGTGTGAATAGACAATCGGCAGCCGCATTTCTGCCTACATTCCTATTCGCCCGACTATGCAGTACAGTCGACCGCACACTTAATAAAGAAATTCCAAATTGTAGCAAACAACGCGACGCTCAGCAATAGAAATCTCTAAGTGTCCCGCGCGAAATCGTAAACGGACAAGCGGGTTGAATACAAAACAGGCCGGACCCACCCCATCCCCTCTACCCCTCCTTCATGCCCTTCTTCCTGAATGTGTAACAAAGACACCCCTCTTACGCTTCAATGTATTTGTGTAGTTTTATTGAGCCTGTGTGAGTATAGTTCGTTCGTTCGTATAAGCTGCGGTAGTGTGATAGTTTGAAATATTTCATATTAAATTTCAGGCCTCCATCAATAATGCTCGGGTTATCTTTTGTTAGGAGTTTCAAACAGTTTATATAGACTAGGGAATGGTTCTGGGGTTTCATTCTCGAAAGATTCAAATGTAGGACACTGGGCCCTATCATGACGTCTTATTGCCAGCATTATTTATCACGAATTTGAACCATAAATCTATAGACTTACGTCACCACCTATACAAAATCACAAAATTGTTATAGATGAAAATCTCACATGGGTGGTTCAGAATCATTTGAAATAATAGGTTTGTACGTTTGAAACTCTTTTTACCAATGGTTGCGTTTTACTAGAAAAATCCCAAAATATATTAGGTTTATTCTTAAAAACTTACAAGTACCGATTCCAAATTTTCCGAAAACCTACTCACTCTGTAAAATTCCAAAACATATTTCTTCAAAACTAAAGTAAGAGCAATAGTCTTTAAGCTCAGCGTTCCATATCAGAATTAAATTACTTTATCTCAAGCCCGTAATGCATACGAAAGTTGTAATTATCTAAAGAGTTCCAATAAGAGGAGCTCTTACGCAAATTGCCGGGAGTCACCTTACGTATCCGGGACGATGCCGGGACCAGACTCACTTGGTATATCGTGAGCAACTAGCGTTATATTCTAATAAGAGAATGTCTAGTGCCAACTTTATCTACGAACTCTGGCCCTAGCATAAATCATTCATGATAGGATTCACGCTTAGGTATTTTATTATGGTATCCATAGCAAACGTCAAATATGAGGCAATCAAAATTAAAAAATATAAAGCATCACCGTTATTGGCTAATATTTAGCTTTTGATGATCTCGGTCGCGTATGGCGTAGCGGGCGAGTGCCCGTCTGAGACGCACTCGACGACGCACGGGTTGGATTCCCGCCGCGGGACATATATTTGCATTATCTGCAAATATTTTTTCCTGGTCTGAGTGTAGTGGTATCATGGTACATGTACATGTAGTTCCTGATACCCACGACACAGGGAATCCTAGTGTGGGGTCAGGGAATGTGATGACTATGACTTGGGTGTTTTCACTATCGTGAATTAATCGTGCTGACACTGACCACTGCGTGACGTCACCACGAGAATGAACGAAAACAGGATCTTGGAATAGACTAACCATAGATAAAACTTCAAATTATGTTTATTCAATCACAAAGAGTCGTGGTGGCCGCGGCTAAAGAATAGGCCCCTCCATATCTCTATCCGCGGATGTCGTAAGAGGCGACTAAGGGAAAAAAGCTAGGGGATGGGCATCAGCGTCCCTCATTTTAAGAACGATAGCTCTAACTGCGCTCGCCAACCCGCATGCCCAGCGTGGTGAGTATGGGCAAAACCCCCCCACATGATAGGGAATATGCTCTGTCTGTGGGGGAGGCCATGTTCAGCAGTGAACTACGTACGGCTGAAATGATGAATGATGAATCACAAAGATCAAAAAAGGTAACAAAATGTACGTTGTGCAAATGAAAACTGCACGCAAGAGTGTGAAGAATCCTTAATGATGGCGAAGAGTCGGTCGGTACCCGTTGCGGTGTTCGGGACACTTTGCGGGACAAAAAGCAAAAAAGTTAGGAAACAGTAAAAACTTCCCGTGGGTGGTTTTGTCCCAACTTTCTCTCCGATCAAGTTTAGAACGTTTATCTTTTTTATTGTTTTGATTATTTATTTATTTATACTTTCACACTTAAACTTAGTGTAAGGAGGACTTAATGCTAAAGCATTTTCTACCAGTCATCCTGGGCGTGCAAAAAAGATGGCGAGGCGTGACAATTAAACTAAACTTAGAAATAACTTACCTACTTAAATAGTTTACATAGAGATATTATAGAGATATATATACCTACGTACGCACAAGTACCCACGTAGGTATCTAAAAGTGGGAGAAAAAAAAAGAAAACAATAATACCTACAAAGATAACCTTTGAAAATAAAATATAAAAAAAAAAACACTTATACCCACAACTTGGTTTTGGTTTGAAATGTTGATTATGGTGTTATTGTTTTTGCCAAGTGAGATGTATGGAGGACTAGCTTGCGCTCGCGGCTTCTCTCGCGTAGTACCTTGATAAAAAGTAGCCTATATGCTATTCTAGGTAAAGAACTCTATCCATTTCCATTCGAGAACCTTTTTCCCCAACCATTGTCAGTTCTGCGAGCTATATGGCCTGCCCACTGCCAATTAAACTTGCTGATTATGAAAGTTTTGTCGATGACCTTGGTTCTTCTACGGATTTCCTCATTTCGGATTTCATTGCTCTCCACATAGCCCGTTGCGAGACTTTGAGCTTTTTTATGGTGTAGTAATTAATTACATTATCAACCCAGGTCACGAGTATACGTTACATAATTTGTTATTTTTTTCAGAACAGCATCCAACAAGCAGGCCGACCAAGAAAGGACACGAGTGAAGCCCATGTGAAGACTTTTATATTTGTAATCCTACCTATAGGTACTAATAAACCTAACGTGTCTTATATTGCGTGTATGTAACTTTGACAACTGTGTTGGCCTAGTGGTACCTCAACTTACTGGTTTGAATCCGGGCCGTTCACCAATGGATTTTTGTATTCGAATAATGTATGTACACTACAAGGCCGTGGTGGCCCCGGCTGAAGAATAGGCCCCTCCATATCTACCTATCCGCGGATGTCGTAAGAGGCGACTGAGAGAAAAAAGCTAGGGGATGGGCAGCAGCGTCCCTCATTTAAACAACGATAGCTCGAACTGCGCTTGTCAACCCGCATGCCCAGCGTGGTGAGTATGGGCAAATCCCCACATGATAAGGAATTTGCTCTGTCTGTGGGCCATGTTCAGCAGTGGACGTCGAACGGCTGAAATGATGATGATGATGATGTACACTCAAACATGCTCTTTGGACAAATTTAAATTTCCTCAAATTTTACCAAGTAACTCACTGATTTGAGTTGCCTACTATTTTCTAACTAGAACGTTGAACAGATATATCTTTATCAAGTTTCTAGTAAGGATATGGAATTGTAGGTTACTTAAGTAATCCCACTGTCGGTCGGTGAAAGAATCAGTGATAGGATTAAAGTTTGTGCGCCTCTCTTTAGCTCCTTTCGTTTATAATTATACCCACAAGAGTATTTATTAGATAGTTACACGTGAATTTATTTATAAGGCAATTAGTAGGTAATAAAAATGTGTAGTTACTTTTGGTATAGCAAATTGCTATGCTTTTTCCCATTACCTAACGTAGGTACAAAACCAAACATTGACCGCAACGAAAGACTATTGAAAATCTATTACTACCCCTGCGAAAATTATCCATTTAAGGGGTATGTTTAACCACATTAGTGTTTCAGGTCATGGTTAGTAGATTAATGCCTAAAATACTAGCGTAACAGACTCCTCCGTCAGCAGGTTCAATGGAATGTAAACTCTAAAGCTCGTTAGTAAGGTCTAATTATTAATTAAGCTAGCGGCATCAACATGTTTGCTGCGGTATTTTCGACATGTCGTTGCTCGGGTTATTTTATTTTCTTCACAACGCTTCGATGGCTCGAAAAATTGTTTCAATTCGGTAGCCGCGGAAAGTGAAAGGCTGAACTGAAACCGTTTAATTTGAACAAACTTTTTCGTTATAACCCTGATATGTTTTTTTAAACTTCTTTAAGTGAGCTCTAAGGGTCGTATTCAGAGACAAGACTCGAGCATTGATCTGTACTTAAATCTCGATTTGAGGCGAGATTCTAATTCTTGAACAGAATTTAAGTATAGATTCTATGATCACAGTTCACCTGAGTAAATGCTTATTCTGAAACGTCAATCAGACGAAATCGGTGCTTGAGTTTAGATTTGATTTGACATTAATCAAATGACATTTACGCTCCGTTACACGTACTTTGATGCATATTTATACTTCACTTTATTGTGATATTCTATTTCCACCCTGGCTGTTTGAATTTCTGCGTATAACGGATCGAAAATTATAAATAAATCAAAATGTAAACGAGAACATTTGAGTACAGATTTGAGACTCGATTCAGCTGAGAGTAGTTTAAGTACCGTTCTTGAATAAAAGCTATGTTTGAGCAGAGATTCAATACTTAAGTAGAGTTCAGCTGATCTGTGATTATATCTATGCTTGAGTCGTGTCTCTGAATACGAGCCTAAGTGAGTTATCTAGTTAACTAGTACCTAGATTTTTCCCAAGACCAATTTTTCTGACACAGGCAGTGGTGGCGTTGTATGAGGTACCCCCTTACACGAATTTTATTTGTAACCGGCCTCGTATGGAATACTCTCTACTGCAAAAGTTTGGACGTGTCTCAGACTAACCCCTACGAAAATATTCGTGGATCATATCACCTGGAGATCTGATAGGATGTCTCCCATGCTTGAGGATAAAATTCGTGAGGCATTTCTTTTTTTTCTATTTTTAAATCATCAGACAAGCATCTGTACAGTACCTACCTACGACCAACGTAAGCTGTGTTTAATCGACGTGCGTTTAGTCAATTTGAAATTACTCAAAGATCCTTCCTTACATAATTTATGTCTACTGAATAATGTAAGAAGACCCAAACAATTTACTTTTTTCTGTTTAGGAACATCTACTGCCATCTCTTATTCAGTAGCTGTGGATTCTGGTTTCGCTGCTCCATAACAGATGGTGCTCAATATAATTTTAGTACAAATAATTTCCGTAAGGGACATTAGCGTTGTAGTTTTTAAGCGACATCTCGCGTTGAGTAGAAATATTAAAGAGAAAACACAATTCAAAAAACTAAATTATTACACGAACATTTAAAATAAAATGTATTTTATTATTCAAAAAAAAAATGGGAAAAGCAATGTTTTTCGTGTAAACAGACGATGTTATTGTAAAGTAAAGGTTTCGCATAAAATATGTGACAGCGTTTTAACTTTATGTAAGTTGAGTAATTACTAAGTTACCTACTTGATTGTATTCAATTTAAATGATACCCAACTTTTTCGAAACAGCGCGATTCGAACCCATCTTCGCCTTGAATCGGCAATGAGATACCAACTACGCCGATTAATAATTTAATGTTATAACTTCAAGATCAAGAAGAGAAAAAATAATATATACTTGAATCTAAAAACCCATCGTATGATATTAGAGATTTTTTTGGTGGACGGTAAAATAAAGTAGGTTACCATCATTCAGCAATAAAAAACGAAGAAGAAACTCTGTGAAATACAAAGCAACAAAATTAATTGTTCAAACAAATTCAACTTCACTCAATTTTACCCCAAAAACACAAATTTACAGATAAAAATCTAACTTGAATAAGTAATATTAGGGTTATCGGGATGAGTAAAATTATCCGTAGCACATACAAAGGTTCCATCCGTTCTCTGGCTACAATGGCAGCATTAGAATGACAAACAAACGGACATCGGGCACAGCTGCTGGACCGGTCCTAGTAACACACCTGTGGACTTTAGTAGGTATGTTTTCATCGAAATTATACATATTGGACTAGTTCTGCCTACGGCTTCGCTCGTGGTACCCAGATAAAAAGTAGCCTATTCATCATCATCATTTCAGCCGTAGGACACCCACTGCTGAACATAAGCCTCACAGTGATTACCAGAAACAATCATTTGGGGGGATTTGCCCATACTCGCCACGCTGGGCATGCGAGTTGGCGAGCGCAGATAAAGGTTTTATTGTTGATAGGCTGCCCATCATGGCCTAGCTTTGTTTCCCATTGTATAACGACATCCACGAGTAGAAATGGAGGGGCCTATTATTCAGCCGGGGCCACCACAGCCAAAGTAGCCTATTATTTTAGGCGATTTACTACATACATGCAACAAATTTCATGTCAATCCGTTCATGTGATTACAGCGTGAAAAAGTAACCAACATCTTCACATCCTCACATACATCTTTACAAACATTCGCATTTATAATATTAGTGGGTATTTTCAAAGACGCGTAGACACATTACATTTTTGAACGATGAAGCTGCAAATGCGTGCAATATTTGATTTAAAATTTATTTTAAAATGATCCTTACTGACTTTTGGCTAAAGTTAATTTTGAGTTTGTCTTTTTGGAGCTTGCGATATAGTTAAGCCATATAGCACACCCTCATACGTCAAACTCATAATTGACTTTATTTAGTAGAGGTAAGCATCATTTCGAAACTAATTTCATAATGACATATCAAGGACTTATAGCATGCCGTCTGAATACGGCTTTAAATGGAAGAAATAATCCTACTAACTTACTAATATCATAAATGCGAAAGTTTGTGAGGATGTTTTGATGTTTGTAGTTCAATCACGCCGTAACGGAACAACCGATTTTCATGAAACTTGGAATAGATAGAGTTATTTGCCTAGAATAGCATAATATGCTATAACTCAATAAATAATAACTCTATCTAAAGGTAAAAAGTAGCTTATATTATAGGCTACTTTTTATCTAGGTATCACGCGAGCAAAGCCGTGGGCGCAAGCCAGTAAAGCTAATAGCTCTAGGCAAAACAAAAAGAATACCCTTGAAAAGCTTAAACGCGTATAAAATATTGTCGTTTATTGAAAGCACAGTGAGAGGACAGCAGAGAGACCGACAACCAAGAAAATAATACAAATCAGGTTTAGAAAGGTACAGTCGGAGAGAAATTAGGCTGAATTAAGCTTTGTATCGGATAACAACACACTCAGTTATCTATTTTATTTTAAAGTGATAACCCACACTAAAGGAATACAATGATTTAATATAATAAATCAAAAATCCTGTCGGAGTCGAATTTTTGGAAAAATATAAAAAAACACTCAGTTGTCTTTAGTGGTGTATAAACCTTCTGCATTTTATTATTGTAATTTATATAAAAAGTGACAAAATAACGTTTTAATTTGTATGTCTTCAGAGTGGTCTATGGAGAGAGGTATGTGTTGGAAGGCCCCCCAATGGACCGACGACATGTTGAAGGTTGTGGGAAATCGGCGGATGAAGAGTATTCATTTCATTCATTCATTGATATCTCATGGATTATTTTGAATTGTCTTAAATCTAGTTGAATTCACGTTAGTTTATTTTAATTAAATTTTACATCTTTATTAATAATCGAGTTGGAGCATATTCAATCCCAAGCTGTTTTGTCATCTAAATAGTCGGATATTTTGTAATAATAAGAAGGCTGAAAACCTTTTTTGTAACACAACTAACACAGTCGAAACGTAGTTGGAGGATTTTTTTATAAATGCCCACGTGTGTATTTCAAGATTGTATTTTTTCACCCTCTTAAAATTACATCACTGACAATCATTGTATCAAAAATTCAAACAAAACTGGTTAGTATAGATTAGACTAGAAATTTGAAAAAAATATTTAAAAATTTCTCCTCACGCTGATAAAAATACGAGCCTTGTATCATAGCGATTCAGAATTTCACTCAGCACTTTTCACCACAACAGTACCTGTTGAACGCGCGTCATCTTTTATTTTCCCATACTCGCATGACGTACTAAAAATCGAATAAATCAAAATAACCGATCGCGACACAAAGCTCATTCACAATTTAAACCGGTTTTTTTTCTTTTTTTTAATAAACGCCGCAGCATCCGCGGACATCTGAACCGATCTTTTGTGCGTATTGAAAAGACAAAGTGGTCTGATGAACCGGTTTTTTTTATTATAGTTTTTCTAAAGGTATTTAGGTCAGTAACGGCCAGTTCGCGGGATAGGGATAGGAATCAGTTTGGAATGGGTTTTAATGAAGGAAGATGTTTTTTGTGAGAGTAAAAAATTATAAAGTGGTGAATATTTGATTTTAAGTTATGCAATTAATGTGATTGTGAAGTGATGTGGCCCTCTTTTAACTTTTTTGGCTTGTATCTTTAGTGAGCGGAAATTTGATAGATAATTAAAAAATACAAAGGTGGATGCCCATAGGCAGTGACGCTATAATTTAAGTTAAGTTGTGTCACAAGATCTGGATCAGTTGAGCTGTCTATAGATCGCTTGTAACGGTATTTAGATGGCTCAACTGTTTCTCTTGTGTATGTTGTACTGCTACTTGTATTAGTCTTTTTTTACTGTTAACCTGCCAACCTACTAAGTACCTACGCTTTATTTTATTTTGTGTGATTGTTACCTACTGTTGTTTCTTCTGTTTGCTTTTATCTCTGTCTGTGCTGTATTTGTGTGTGTGTCAAATAAACAATTTATCTATCTATCATAAGTTTTATAAAGTCCATAATTCCTTTTTTCAGTTATCAAGATTTTATTCACTAATTGATAAACATAACTTCTCCGGATAAATGAAAAATATGAATATGAACGAAAATTATGTGTACAGTGTTTCGTATAATTTACTATAAGTAGATATTTTTCAACTATTTCTGCGATAATTCAATCGATGTCTTTGAATCGAACCAATTAAAGATAAGCGACATTAATTAAACAATTATGATTGATTAGGATTTACAAGGCAAATCCTACTATCCTACTAGGTAAATATCCTACTAATATTATAAATGTGAAAGGTTGTGAGGATGTTTGTTGTTCAATCACGCCGTAACGGCTCAACCGATTTCGTTGAAACTTGGAATAGATAGAGTGCTATACCTACCTAGAATAGCATACCTATATTATATGCTACTTTTTACCTAGGTACCACGCCAGCGAAGCAGCGGGCGCAAGCCAGTTAGTTATAAAGAAAACACAGCTGATTTGAAAAAGTTCGGGCAAAACTCTAAAGAAAATAATGTAGTTTTTTTTATAGAGCCCTATCGGTACTGTATAGGTACTCCTATAGTGTACGCTTTTATTATTGGATTGTTCTTTTTTGCACTTTATAGGTAGTTTCTAATAGAATTTGCATTGTTTGACTGGCCTCATAGCTCAGTTGGTAGTAACTCTGCCTTCTGCGCTAGAGGTCGCGGGTTCGATTCCCGCACTGGACAAACATTTGTGTGATTCACAGATGTTTGTTCTGTGTCTGGGTGTTAAATATATATATATTATGTATATCAGTCTCTGGTACCCATAGTACAGGCTATGCCTAGTCTGGGATCAGTTGACCGTGTGTCCAGAATATTTATTTATTTTTATTTATTAATGAAAAACTACGAATTTCCAAAAGTTGTAGAACAAACTTTACTCGGGTGCAGACTAAGCCCCTTTCGGGATAGCAAACATATAAAAAATTTATCTTTTTTTATCTTGTAAAATGTTTTGATCAATAGGTAGGTACATTACATTCTATAAGTTGATAGGTGATCAAAATAAACACAGTCAAAACATCCATATCCCGCGCTATTATTTCCCAACAAATACGTTCGAAAATAACAAAAACACTCAATACATACCTACCGCTTTCAATATCGATTTTGACATCCCCTTTTCTGCAATTTTTCTACATAACAAAGAAGAAAATATAAAGGAGGAGCTTTGCAAGGGCCCGCGCCCCTGTGTGCGCGTGTGTGCGTGATAGTGTGCGTGTGTGTGAGCGCTGAGACGATCGGCCGACTCGGGCGAAATAAGGGGAGTGATTTGTCTGCGGACTGTGTGCTCTTGATCGTTTTGCAATGGATCATACAAAAAAAAGCCTCTATTCTTTCATCAACAGCAATAACCTTTCAAATGGCCACCAGAGTAGTGAGTCCGCATTGAAATGAGCCCTCTCACAAGTCACCGGTGAAGTCACAAGTGAAAAGACTGCCGGTTTTTGTAGGGGAGCTTACGTGGCTTTATACAAAAACCGTAAGCTAGTCGCTTTTCACCACTTACTAGTGACTAGACACGCATATTTCGGACTCGAGCCTCACACCTCAACCACGGGTTAGCACCAGTAAGGTCCCCTTCAGACTACAAAGCGCGTGTCCAACGTAAAGGGTCAGTCACGCATAGATTCTTTCGAAGCAGCGGAAACAAGTGATAAACATTCACAGCTTCTTTTCGCCTTCAGCTTCTCCATATTTTTTACCAGCAATTTTAAGGATTTGCAGCGTTTAAAAACTACGTGTGACCGACGCTTTCATGGCTGACGCCTATAGTTAGCAAAACAGTAAAGAAGCGTTAACTTGTTGAGAACAAGAGAAGTCGCTAGAACCTTAAAATTAGCTTAACTTTTGCCGACGTTAAGCTGGGCTTTAAAATAACTTATGCTACTTTGCGTGATAAAAATAAAAAAGACAACCAACAGTACAAGTGAGAACACTAAAGTGCGGCCACGCTTAAAAGCCATTTTTGACGGGCATTTGACACTTCATCAAAATAAAGTTGTAACGGCGCGCGGCGGCCACACAATATTATTAATTTTCTCAATATTATAACGGCACAATTGGATGAATTTTCTCAGATATGAAATATATATTTATTAGAATATTAAGAAGGAATATCTAAATCCATTCATTTCACGATTTTCTTTTAACTAATAAACCTAAAATTATAAAAAGAAAAATTCTAAATAAACCGAACGTCGTTACAAGTCTACGTCAGTATACTCGTGTCAAGTCGTGTCAATAAGGATGTTACCCAAAAAATTGAAAGATTTCATTTGATTTTTTGTTCGGGTCGACAAGTTGAATACATTGACTATGCTATCGAGTTTGTTTGTACACAAATAAAAATTCATGCAGTGCATAACAATACTGAGCTATCCTCCAGCACTGGAAAAATGCTGGCACTGCAACAAACTGGAGAAAAGTCGTCGAGAAAACAAATAAAATAATCTTACATGACTTTGAACAAGATGTGAATTGACAATATTGTTGAAAATTAATTCATAAATCTCTGAGTACCTACAGAGTGATGACGATGACAAATCGATTATTTCAACTGGATAAATGCAACTTATTTTGTTCAACTATGTACCTACCTACTTGTTTTTTTTTTTCTTAAAATGACGATATAATTTAATAATGGGACAGGGATTGTAATGGGATTCAATCAAATAAAGTTACTCTACATAAGCAATAAGTGATTTTTGAAGAATTGATGTTATTTTATTTTTTCATAATAACTGCATTCGATTCACTGATGTTTGAAAACCATATCGATTCATTCAGTATAACGATAATTTTAAGCAGGTCACCTCACTATGAAGCTAAGACTAACAGACATAAAATATAAACTTATAATGTGGCTTTACTTTAGAATTCGAACCTTAGCAGTTGTCTCTCATTCTCGCCATGTGTACGCACCGTGAGTGAGCTAAATTTGTTTTTTAACAAATAAAACTATACAAAAATATTTTCAAGGCAACCACCAACACACCTCGAGCCCCCTATAAGAAACGAGGGGTCGAAGAAAGCTTCTCTTAGCATCACCCTCTCACGCACACCGACGCATCCTCCGTTTGTAAATCTAAAAAAATACTTATAACATACACACAAGCAGAGCTATCAATAGATTCATTAGAAGCATTTCTTTGATAGAGCCCTGCTTTTAGCCGCGAAACCACTTTAAAAAACCGAAACAGCCACGCAATTTTAAACCTTATTACCTTGTCATAAAATAAGAAAGTGCTTCGTAGGTTGTTGTTATATTTTGGCGTAGAAGTAATTGCGTCTTTACTTGAGGGGTTTTTCTTTTTTTAGGGCTAAAATGCAACCCTTCCCTCGCTGATTTGTTTGATGTAGGTACGTCTTGAAAGACGGATTGAGTGTTTCGTGATTTGAGCAGTTTTAGGGACTTTTTATAGTAGGAGAACCGATCTAAGAATAGTAGTCTACTCTCCCTAGATTTCTGTCTGCGATGGCCATGTCTCGCTTCGCTCACTTTTTAAAACTTTTGATAGCTTTTATTATGAAACGCATGAATTTCTCACTTGATGCTTTGTAAAAATTAAAAACCATTTTATCTCATAAACTATTTTATCAAAGCTTTCCCAATCGGTACCATTCGTTCTAAAAATTTTATGAAACTTGGAATACAAAAAGTACTTTACGTAGAATAACATATAGGCTAGGCTTATTATGTAGGTACCATGCGAACGAAGCCGTGGGCTGAAGCTAGTGATTCAATATAGAATATAGGGTGTGTTTTCACCGTAACTGATCGATTTCAATATTAGGATAATTTGGATATGAAGAACAACCGCAAACCGCGGGGTTTTGCGATGGGGGAGTTAAGATTAACGTCTGAACATAAATTTTAGTAAGTAGACAACCGTGAATGTATGGCTGTATGTAAAATTAATATAATAGTAAGCAAAACCTATAGTCGGCTAGCCATGCAAATTCACAATAAGTAAATTCATATTATGTATGTCAACATAGCATAATCTAACCCCCTTTTAAGGGTTCTGAATCACAACTTGAAATTTATACCAAAAATAAAGGTTGCTGTGTAAAAGGCTGTGACTTAGAGTGCCCAAAAACAATCAAGCTAAACTCAATGCTTAAGTTTTTCAAATCATCATCACCTCCCTGCCCTTATCCCACTTCATGTGGGGTCGGCACAACATGTTTTTCTCTTCCACTCCCCTCTATCAGCCGTCAAATCGTTATTCACTCCTTTCTTACTCTTAAGTTAAGCTTAAGTTTTTCAAATATGAAAATGAAAAAGCTACGATCTTGAAGTTTTCCCTTGACAAGTTTGGATATTTGGAATATTGCTAAGACAAAATACGAACTTCATTGCCATTATAATAAAATAAAATAAAAATAAAAATAAAAAGCCTTTTATTTCTTGCTATTTGGTACAATAAATGAACTTATACAAAATAACTAACTAAATATATAATAACAAACTAATTAAAATTTTTAACAGGAAAAATATATGATCAAAAAAAACTTTGAATAAACTTAGTAGTATCTTAAAAATAATAATAATGATATTTTTTTTTTTTTTAGTTCTAGTTAGGTATATACAAATGTTAATATGTAAGTTTATTTATTTTGCAAGAACCCCTTCGCAGGTGAAGGCCTCCTCCAAAGATAACCAATCGTCTCTGTTTTTAGCTGTATTATTATATCATTGCCATTAACCTTAAATAATTGCATCACAGGTTGAGGTACACATTTTCCTTCACGGTTTGAGAGCACAAGTAAAGCGCACAACAACAATAGCGATTTGACGAGAACTGAACTGAAAAAGTTCAGTCCTAATTCCTAAAAATATAAAATGTAAATCAAACACAGATATACAAGGTGATTCATAATATATATGCCATCCCGAAAGGGGCTTATTCTACAACAAATTTACAATAAACTTTGTTCTACGACTTTTGAAAACTACACTACACATGCTTCATTGAAAAAACTCTATGCTAAAATCTGCTGTGTTGGCTGCTGCAATTGTTTTTTTTTTTTCAAAAATCTGGTCAAACTCAATGAATCAGCTGTTTCAAGGAGCAAGCTTGATTCCAAACTTCTTGTACGTTTAGTTATTAGTTCTAATGATGATAAAAGCAAAACAGCTAATTTCATAAATTTTGTAAAACGAAATTTAAAAGAATATATTGGTTTTTTTGCTAATATTATGCCTTTTTGTTGATAGAATAACCCCCTTTGGGGATGGTATACATGTTATGAATCACCTTGTAGATCAGTAAAACTAATATAGAATCCTTCATGTTCATAGTCACATTGTGGTCAAGCGAGCCGTGTAATGGATCCGTCTAGTAGCGAGTCTGCTATTGAAGCCGGCGACCTGCTGAGACCAGTTACTTGCCGGACACGGCGGCGCTGGCGCGAGTTACTGGCGCCAGCGACTTCATAAGCTCAATAATTCTCAGACATACAAGGTGTTTCATAACATGTATACCAACCCGAAAGGTGGTTATTCTATCAACAAAAAGAAATAATATTAGCGAAAAAAAACATCATTTTTTTTTTTCACAAACTTTCTCAAATTAGGTGTTTTTGGTATTTTTATCATCTTTAAAACTAATACCTAAACGTACAAGAAGTTCGGACTCAAGATTGCTACCTTAAACAGCTGATTTATTGAGTTTGACCTGATTTGACCCCAAAACAGCTGATTTTCGCATAGAGTTTTTTCAATGAAAAATGTCGAATTTCCAAAAGTCGTAGAACAAACTTTATTGCTAATTGCTGAAGAATAAGCCCCTTTTCAGGATGTATTACATATTATGAATCACCTTGTATATGTACAAGGTGATTCATTATTAATAACACCCAATAGCCACATACATAGTCCTGACCCCGCACCTAGGATAACCTGTGTCGTGGGTATAAGAAACTATAAGTACCATGGTACGCAGATCATGCAAACATTTGTCCTGCAGCGGGAATCGAACCCCTTGTCCGTCTTAGTCAGGTCAGTCATAAGGTTGTCATTATTATAGCTTGCGCGGCGGCAACAGCGGCGGTAAGCCTCAAGAGGCGGAAATATTCGTCCCTTGGCGATGGATTACATATTTCTGCCTTTTGGGGTTGAAACTCTAGGACTGTGCGGCCCAGGAGTGTGGCTCTTATTCGATGCTTTATCTAGGAGGCTGGTGGATGAGACCAATGATCAAAGGGCTGGTGCTTACCTCGGACAAAGGATCAGTATAGCAATCCAACGAGGTAACGCCACACTGCCTGTGGTTGGTGATCTAAACTCTGTTTTCTACTTGTAGTCGTAGAAAACAGATTTCAATCCTAGAATTGAAGTAGGTTTAATAATTAGTTATAAATGTGATAAAAATACCAAAAACAGTTGATTCATAATATGTACATATATTATCGTAAGCCAATGAGAATTAATAAAAGAGACGTTTCATCAATATATGGAGCCTGGGCCTGCACTGTGTACACTACTCTAAAATATGGCTAAGCAATAAAGTAAACGTATTTAATTGGTTATTTTATTTAAATTGACTTCGTTCTAAGGTACATTAAGATTTTCTTCGACAAAGAGAGCAACACATAGCGCTACAAAAATATGGCGGATGGACGTGCGTGAAATGTCATTTTGACAACCTACATTTATCTGATCAAACAAAAACATCAAATCAAACAACATGACATGAAAAATATGTCAATGTCAATGTCATGTCAAACGCCAATTATAAACCAACATGGCGGCCTTTAAATAGTGTTCACATAGTAAAAAACTTACCAGAAGAACTATTCTTGTACCATCGCATTTGTCTTCAAATTAATGAAATTGTATTTTTCTTGTAATCTCCTAATTTTTCTATGTAGTGTACATGGACCAGGCCCAGAATGAAATGGCTCCTTTGAAGCATCGCTGTTTGACTTTTACTATCCTATTTTCAGTAGTAGTCTTCATCAGGCTGATGATGATGATGATTTTTGGACTTCGCACTTGGACCACAGCGTATGTTATATCTAGTCCACCTACTTGGCAACTGATAAGCGGACAGACGGTGAGCGGGAATGTTATGCTATCTACTTTGGCATTTACTTTAAACAGTTACGTTATGTCGAGCAAATGATCCTAGGGAATTTTTGGCGGGAACTTGCAAAGTGATGCTGTGCATGCAATCTCTCGAAAAATATATTACAATTATTAAAAAAAATACACGTAACACATGGCGGCAAGACCTAAGATGCCATAGCCAGTCCGAAAGGGGAAAAAAAGTAAATGATCCTGATAATACTCAAGCGATTTGACTGAACACTACCGACTCATTACCATCATCATCATCATCACATAGGCATCCCCCAAAGAATGTTAGGACGAATGGTCTTGAGCCTTCTCCATCTAGCGACTTCACGCAACCTTCACAATCTTCGGTAAATCGGGTGGGTGACTTTTCAACATTGCATAATCACGGCCGTCCCAACATCATCCTAAAAACTATATCAGGCAGATTCACCTCTCCCACGTGGCACTGCATCGTGAGGAGAGTGATCTTTTAAAATGTTTATAGTTTTAGTTTTAAGTCTTACTAACCCTAATTTTAAGTGCTTTTTCCGTGTATTTTACTAACAAACTATGGATCCATTTGTTGTCGGAAATAAAATATTTGTATTTTATTTTACTTTATTGCCATCCAGCGTGGCAAGGCCAGTGTCTTGGGGATGCTCCCTAGGGTAGGTACTGGTAGTGATCTGACTCAATTGAGCTATCTATAGATCGTTTGCAACCGTCTTTATATCCCTCAAGTGTTTCTTGTGTATTCTGTATTATATTTGTAAATACGTGTAAAAGTTTTAATTTTCTTTCTGTAAAAAAAATAATAGTACTATTCCTACTTTCCTACTAATATTATAAATGCGAAAGTTTGTGAGGATGTTTGGATGTTTGTTACTCAATCACGCCAGAACGGCTGAACAGATCTGGATGAAATTCGGCGCAGGGATAAATTATAGTCTGGAATAGCACATAGTCTACTTTTTATCATCGTAGGTACCACCCGAGCGAAGCCGTGGGTGGAAGCTAGTAATACTATTCATATTCATATTCATTTATTGCCAACATGTACATGGATACAGCTTAGGTGTAAGGGTAGCTTAAGTAAGTACATGTACCCTGTAGGGCGCCGCAAATGTCTTGTTTTACATACATTTAAATAAAAATAATAATTGGTATCTTATTCATTAAATGTCATTGTATTCTTAAGTTTTATACAATTTCATTTACACAAAGAAACTTAAAACTAATACAAGTTAATATTTACAAAATACACAAGAAACAGTTGAGCCATCTAAAGACCGTTACAAACGATCTATAGATAGCTCAACTGATCCAGATCACTACCAGTCGGAAGCGTCCCCAAGACGCTGGCGGAATTGCCACGCTGGAAAAAGATAAAAAAGATATCAGGACGTCTGATCGAAGCGACGCGTGACCCGAGAGCTGGCTCTTATTTGGCCCAGCGCATTAGCATTGCCATTCTTAAGTTACCTGAAATAAAAATTTATAAATATATATATATAATAAATAAATAAAAAATATAATGTTTAGAAGATTATTGCTGAGCAATATCAGAAATCAGATTAAGTTAGCAAGTCGATTTGCAATTAGTGATGTGTAGGCGCCGCGCCGTGAGTAGCATTTCCGGCGGAAGAGCCGCCCTCCAGCCGCGGCCCGCCCTGAGACCGGCCGCCCTAGCTACGAGGTACTTACTTTTCCAAAATAATACTCTAATCTTTCATCATCATCATCATCATCAGCCTGTAGAGGTCCACTGCTGGACATAATCCTCCCCCAAAGAGTTCCATGACGAACGGTCTTGAGCCTTCTCCATCCACTAACTTCCCGCAACCTTCACAATGTCGTCGGTCCATCGGGTGGGGGGCCTTCCAACATGCGTCGCCCGGTTCGTGGTCGCCATTCGAGAATCTTTACTCCCCAACGGTTGTCGGTTCTGCGAGCTATATGGCCTGCCCACTGCCACTTCATCTTGCAAATTCTAATCTTTACAATAAAACTCGTTTAGGAAAGCAATTTACTAGATTATCATGTCTGGTTTTTTGAGTTTGGGTTGAGGTGGCAATATACCAATGTACTCTTGGTATATTGTTATTTCAACTTAAGCCTAAACTTAAAATAATGTGAATGATGTGTTCACATCATGTATTTCAGGCAATAAAAAGTATGATTTATGATCACTCACTATATTTTGTTAGCCTATCGTCAAACATTGTAGTCTTATAACTACCTACTAATATGTCAAACTCTTACATACACAACGCCCTAAGTATACCCTAATTTGTGGACAACGGGGCTGATTATACTTTAAGAACCACCTATTCTATAAGATTTGTTATGTAATTTTTAAGTGTAATTGTTTGTTGTCCTGAATAAATAAAAATAAAATAAAAATAAAATATGTTTTAATTTAATGTAATGAGTACTGCAATCAGAGATATTTAACATAATTATAGCCGCGGCTCGCCTGCCTCAGCTGCCCTAGAGATACGAGACGGTTATTTTTACAATATTCAATTAGGTACAATCCTACTATCATAGAGGTAGGGCACAGCGAGATTTTCTCGTTCTGAATTGGAGCAGCCTGCCTGGGGAGGTACCTCCGCCCTACAGAAGATCGCAGCCAAATAACATTATTTGTTTCAAATAGTGTTGTGTTCCTGCGGTGAGTAAGGATGCCAGAGCTCTTTAGGGGGGAAGGGGATTCGGGGTCGGCAACGCGTGCGTGCGTTATTGGAAGCGCTCATAGGCTACGGTAACCGCTTACCATCAGGTGGGCCGTAAGCATGTTTGCCAACTCTGTTGTATATTAAAAAAAAAAAAAGACTAATATTTTAAATGCGAAACTTTGTGAGGATGCTTGGATTTTTGTGGTTCAATCGCCGCCACGGCTCAACCGATTTCGATAAAACTTGGAATAGATAAAGTCATTTGCTAGGCAAAAGCCCTTTCGGGACTACATATTATGAATCACCTTGAAGACTTTTTATTCGGGTACCACACGTTTGATTACTTTCGATTATAATTATAATATTTTTTTATTAATTTGTATTAGTTTTAAGTTTCTTTCTGTAAATAAAGTATTGAAAAAAAATGAAAAAATTTAGTATAAGTAATATATACCTAGTTCATAGTTATTTTTTCATACGTTTTGTCTGTTCTTTTGGTATTTTTTTAGGTGAAACCGCTAGAAAAGGAAAGGTTTCAAACTCCTCACGGACATTAATAAACCCACTTACCCACTCCGTGTAGACAAGCCGGGCCGTCGCACGACAGATCTAATTTATCTGACAAGCTTCCTTGCGACTGGACACCGTTTAATTTCATTTACATAAGAATAGGGTCGCTCTTAAATTTAAACATCGTTTCATTATTTACTAGCTTCCGCCCGCGGCTTCGCTCGCGTACCTCGGTACCTCCATAAAATAAAATATAAAACTCTACAACAAAATTCCAAAATTGATTCGTGAATTGTCCAGTAACCATTTTAGGGACGGACTTAATGAATTTTTAATTGCCAAGGCATATTATACTGTAAATGAATTTTTAAATGACCGTACTATTGTTTAGCTTAGTTATTGACCTAATTAATTTGACTCACTTAAATATTTTTCTGACATATTACTCGCATTTACTTACTTTTATTACCTATGTTATTTTTTTTTTTTTTTTTAGATGTATATTAATTTTTGACGATGTAATAAAGGCAGATAACTAAATTAATGCATGCTTTAATAATTGAAATGTTAATTAAATGTTTGTACGCCCAAGTGGCAGAATCTAGCGATCTAGACTAGTCCTATGAACTGACTGTTAAATGTACCTGATTCACAAACAATAAATGAATTACTGAATTACTAAAAAGCCTATATGCTATTCTAGGTACAGAACTTTATCTATTCCATCATCATTTCAGCCGTACGACGTCCACTGCTGAACATATCCTCCCCCACTGACAGAGCGAATTCCTTATCATGTGGGGGGATTTGCCCATACTCACCACGCTGGGCATGCGGGTTGGCGAGCGCAGTTAGAGCTATCGTTGTTAAAATGAGGGACGCTGCTGCCCATCCCCTAGCTTTTTTCCCTTAGTCGCCTCTTACGACGTCCGCGGATAGGTAGATATGGAGGGGCCTATTCTTTAGCCGGGGCCACCACGGCCCCCAAGTATCTATTCCAAGTTTCAACGAAATCGATTGAGCCGTTGCGGCGTGATTGGATAACAAACATCCAAACATCCTCACAAACTTTCGCATTTATAATATTAGTAAGATATATAGGTTACATTACGGACTTACTAACAGACCGACAATCAACGCAAAATTCTGAGTGCTATGTCGGCGGTGACCTTGGTTCTTCTACGGATTTCCTCATTTCGGATCTTATCACGTTATGAAACTCCTAGCATAGCTCTCTCCATAGCACGTTGTGTGACTTTGAGCTCGTGTTTTATTGTCATATTATGACATCACTGGCAACACGCACTGATTGTAGATTTTCATCTTGAGGCTCTGCGGTATCTGCGACGAGAAGATTTTAGGAGGAGGTAGGGCACAGTAGGAGGAGGTAGGGCACAGCGAGATTTTCTCATTCTGAATTGGAGCAGCCCGCCTAGGGAGGTACCTCCGCCTTACAGAAGATCGCAGCCAAATAACACTATTTGAAACAAATAGTGTTGTGTTCCTGCGATGAGTAAGGTTGCCAGAGGTCTTTAGGGGAGGAGGAGGGAGGGGTCGGCAACGCGTGCGTGATGCCTCTGGTATTGCAAGCGCTCATAGGCTACGGTAACCGCTTACCAACAGGTGGGCCGTATGCTTGTTTGCCACCTCAGTTGTACAAAAAAAAAAAAAAAAGATATGACGAACTTTCCCGTACGCATTTCCTTGCATCAATACAGTAGCTCTTCCATGGAGTTTACCATGATTAACTTTAAAAGGCAGTGAGCTGGTCATATAGCTCGCAGAACCGACAACCGTTGGGGAGTAAAGGTTCTCGAATGGCGACCCCGAAACGGGCGACGCAGTGTTAAAAAGCCCCCCACAACGGACCGATGACATTGTCAAAGTTGCGGGGAGTCGGTGGACGGTAAAGGCTCATGACCGTTCGTCTTGGAACTCTTTAAGGGAGGCCTATGTCCAGCAGTGGACTTCTATATGATGATGATGATTGATATTTTCTACCGATAACCTGTTCTTAAAATCTATTTCTGTTACAATAACTTTATTTCAGTTACCTGAAGGAATTGTAGCGTCCTTTTCATGGTCCGATTCTGTCCCAGCTTATTATGATCAAAAGAGTCATTGTAGGATAAAAGAGCTGGCTCACCACGTGACCGGACCTTTTATTAATCTGTAAATTATTTATAGTCTCAATTCTCACCCGTCATGGACACTCTTCACAATCTTCAGAAACTACAATAAGCCTTATCGCTCTAGAAATAAGATACATTTTGTAATGATGGTTGTGTGTAGAAAATGTTCCTGAAATCGTTTGAGCAGTGTTCCAATGATATTACTGTTTATTATTTTATTTGTGACTGGCCAGATACAATTTTATTTCTATTTTTATTTATTCAGGTCTAAAAACAATTGCAATTGCATATTACTAAAGTAGGTACGTAGACCTACTAAAGTTAGAAGCTGTTAGAGTGCAATCACTCCCGATGTCCATAGATTTGGTAGAAAAAGGTAAGGCAGTACCTAGTAGGTAATGCATGCAGACAAAATTATAAAAGGTCAATAAATATTTCTAGCTGACGTTAATTTCAAAACCCTTGTACATTACCAAACGAACTTATACTTAATCTCATACAGTGAAATAAGCGACCGCCCATATAATATACGAATGTCAGTTACTGTTGTTTCCTACTCTTGGGAACCTTATTTTTCGACCCCGTGTCCGTGCCGTGTACGGAAGCCGCAGGGTGCGAATCGTCGCATTAAAGACGGTCAACTTTATTTGTACCTATCTATTTAGAAAAGTGGGGATATAAGATTATCATCATGTCGTTCCACAACAGTAACAGACAAATCAATGAGCTCGCGAATTATTCAAATTTCGAAGGGTGACTCGAAAAAAAATACCCCAACATTCAAAATTACGCAATGAATCGTTTGCTGAGCGAGCTCAATAATTCGCAAAATCTCGGTACGGCAAGACTGGGGAGTTCTCCCCTTCGATATTCAAAAATGTAAAATGGCGACTATGGGGACTGCGTCTTGTCTTTATCTTTTCCTTATGTAAATGCTGTGAGTTATTGGTTATTTAATGAGGTTAAGAACTTTCGAGACAATGCCGGCGCCACCGCCAGGGGCGCTCGTTAAGCCACTTCCTTGTTTTTCATAAAAAAAAGAATATCATTTTCGATACTGGACTTGGGGTTTGTTTTTGAATGAGAAAAAACGGAATGAAAAATACCTAAACCTCTCTCTCAACTCTTGCATAAAAATAAAGTGCACACATCTATTTTATAACTTAAAATAACAGTAAGAAAGTGTCTTCTTTAATAATAATAAAATTGGGTGTTTGGCTTATATCGTTCTTTACATCCGAAGGTCGTGGGCTCGAACCCGGTCTGAGATGCAAGGGATTTCGATTCCCGCTACGGGACAAATGTTTTCATGATCTGCAAATATTTTCTTCGGGTCTGTGTATTAAACTATGAGTACCGTAGTACCATTACGATGGTACTCGTAGTTTCTGATACCTACGATAGGGAATCCTAGTGTGGGGTCAGGACTATGTAGATCTAAGTGAATTTTGGGTTTTATTTATTTTATTATTCATCATTTTTCCAAAACTATTTAAGAGATAATATAATATCCTACGAGCAACATTAATCTACTCGGTCGAGGTTGCCAAAACCCCTTGCAATTTATACGCCAAGGGAAGTCTTGCTTCCCGCATCACAATGGCGACGGATCCGCTTCCTGTGAACCAAGTATTCATATTAATGCTTCCTTGGTCTTAGTTATCTGTTCTTAATACATTTACGTTAGCATAAATGCTTTGAGGTAGTTGTGTTTCTAAAGATGAATGAGTAGAGCAGTGACCATTTGCTTTGGTAAACCTTTTGATAAATCTTGACGTATAGATTTGTAGGTGATTTTCACATAAGGTATTACGCATAATTCTTGTTTGGGCCACGCAATAATCGTGGCGTTTTTTGGCAGTTTTCTATGAAAAAAAAAACCTAGTCGTGTAAGAATTCAATTTCGGAACATGACCTTCAGTCTTGTGCCTATTTATTTTTAAAATGATACAATGTATTCTACTGTGGACTTAGGATTCCACCAGATCCTAGTAATTATACGAATGCAAAAGTTTGTGTGTATGTTTGTTACCACTACTGCCGTGGAACCTAAGTAGCTAGGTACCCCGCTCTTTCAAGTCCTTGCCAAAGTCAAATACCTCAAGTTTCAGATTTATATCTCTTCCACAATATAGTTCACGGCATTGTTAGAAGACAAACTATAAATTCCACTGTGTTGTGAACTGTTCAATAAATCGACAAGTTTTGAAGTTGCCAAACACCGGACTTACGGACGAAGAAAATATACAACTCGCTTACTGACCGCCTAGTTTTATAGTGAGGGGAAAAGTAGAGTCGATATGATAAATCCGTGAAATTTATTCGTGCATTTTTATAGGATTTACTGATATTACAAAAGATAATATAGTAGAAAGTGTTGATATTACTTAGGTACCTACTAATAAAGGTGTAGATTCTGCTGTGACATTATCCTAAATCAACTTAATTTGGCTTTTGAGGCATCGAATGGCTATAATTTTAAGTTTTTTTTTTGTTATACAACTAAGGTGGCAAACAATCTTACGGCCCACAACATATGTGGATAGATTGTTATCTTAGTATAAATATAATTTTTGTATTGTAACCCTGCCTGGTGCAACTTGATCAATAAATCGAGCGTAGCTTACCTAGTCATTCTTAATAATACCTATAAATAAGAATACTTGAGAACTGTCACAATATTATGGACCGGTGACCGGTAGTGGCGGAGCGCTCCCGTGTTTCGGAGAGCAGGTTTAGGATGCCGGTGACAAAAGGTGTCAAGCCACAGGGGAGGCCTTCGGGTCTTAAAACTTGACAGAGTTGGAGTGGTTGCACATACCTACGAGCTTTTAAACATATCGATATCGATACTTTTACTTTACTACAGGCATCATTAAACAATAGAGTGCGGTGTTTGCGAGGCAAGTCTGAGCATTTAAGCTGAAACAGTAGCTTACTTATTACCTGAGATGGCACAACTTGCTCTACTTCGATCAACGTGCATAATGCTGTAAAGGAGCCAGCCATTTTTTTTTCTTTAATCAGCTGTTATTTGTAGAATATAGGTTTTCTATCGTGATAGATAGTGTTTTATGCTGCGTTTCCAACAGAGATGTGCGAAGAAGCTAAGCGGTGAGCCAGGCTAAAGCTTAGCTACGAAACAATGGACCAGCGGAGTTAGTAAGATGTGCTATGAAAATGACCTTTGCGCGAGGTAGCTGTGCGAGAAAATGCGCCACGGACGTACAATCAACAAATTTGATTTGTAGGCCACTAGAATAATTCAAGTCGTCAAAGTCAAAGTCAAATAAGTCAAGTCGCTCGCGTGGTACCTACAAAAAAAGCCTATATGCTATTCTAGGCTTAGAACTTTATCTATTCCAAGTTTCATTGAAATCGGTTGAGCCGTTACGGCGTGATTGAATAACAAACATCCAAACATCCTTACAAACAGTATTTTTCAAACTTTAGCGATCAGTATACATGACTTATTGAAAACAAACGGGTATAAAATGTACCTACGCGATAAACACCCGTTTGTTTTCAATAAGTCATCCTCACAAACTTTCGCATTTATAAGATTAGTAGGATTATTAGGTACAGAATAAAACTAAGTACCTAGGTACTGTCCATTATAAAGAACAATAGAACCATTTCAAACTAAATCGTCATTGACGTTTTGTTGGGACAACGTTTACTTGTCGATTAATCTTTAAATTATGTGTTATAATATAATATTGATTAAAGTGCGACTGTGCAGTTACCCTCTTATACATCTAACTAGTTTAACACTTAATAAGCCAGGCTCGCCTCGGCGGCTATCTCCTAAACATCGAAGTATTAATAACTTTAAGACTTTCCAACTCCGCCAACTGGCTCTACATCCTGTAGAAGTTGGCCGTACCTATTTATTTATAGTTATTGCTATGGCTACAATACCAGCATTTTAGTTTATATAAAAAAATAAGGTAGGTACCTAATACACGCCTCATTCCCGTGCTATAATTGAATGAATGCTTGCTTGTCGTGTCACTGATTCTTGCTTGGTCACCTTGTATTAGGTCAGTGACCAGGTGGTGGTATGGTGGCCCTGAAAAGCGCCTTTGACTGTCTGTGAAAGAATCACTGTTGTGAAAGGATTAAAGTGCGCCTCAGAGGCTACTTTCATGCAAATTTCGCATGTAAATTTTTAGGTTCTAGGACATGCCGGCTTTCTCACGATGTTTTCCTTCACCGTTTGAGAGCACTAGTATAGCGTACATACATTTTTCGAATGGAAAATTCATTGGTGCACGACCGAGATTGGAACCCACCACCCGATGGACCGACGACATTGTGAAGGTTGCGGAAAGTCGGTGCATGGAATAGTCTCAAAATCGTTCGTCGTGGAACAATTTAGGGGAAGCCTATGTCCAGCAGTGGACTTCTACAGACTGATGATGATGATAATGAATCCTACTATAATCCTTATATTATAAATGCGAAAGTTTGTGAGGATGTTTGGATGTTTAGATGTTTGTGCTTCATTCACGCCCAAACGGCTGAACGGACTTCAATGAAATTTGGAACAGACATAGATTATAGTCTGGAATAGCTACTAGCTACTTTTTATGTAGGGAGGTACCACGCGAGCGAAGCCGCGAGTGGAAGCTAGTATAAGGTAAATGTAAAAAACAAACAGAAAACTTGAAATAGTAACACATTTTGAAATACTTGTCTACATAAACCTAATTCTACATTGAATCAAAGCATCATAACTGCTACGAGTGAACAATTTGCCTCCGCAGAAATGGGCAGTCGATACGACAGTCAGATTTGTAATCAAAGATGCGGGCGGCGAATCTTAGCAAATTAGTGGGGGAACTTCCCCTTGCGAATAGGGGTGGCGATATTAAATATTGAGGAATATTATCGTTTTATTGTAAAGGAGTTTTTTGAATGCAATGCTTTTTGGAGGCAGAACGTAGAGGTAAAGAAATTATATGATTCACGTTTAAAAAAACAGAAGCTTTTGTAGGCGATATTATAACCTCTTTAATGAGGATTATTATCGTTTTATAGCAAACGAATTTTTAAGTTATTATGATTTCTTGAAGCAATAATATTTACGTTTTTTATGCATGTTAAAAAACGTAGAATAGAAAGAAAGAATGGGATAATTACCCCACATGATAGGAAGGTGCTCTGGTATCTGTGGGGGAGGCCAATTTTTTTTATTTTTTATACAACTATGGTAGCAATCAAGCATACGGCCCACCTGTTGGTAAGTGGTTACCGTAGCCTATGTACGCTTGCAATACCAGAGGCATCACGCACGCGTTGCCGACCCCTTAAAAAGTTCAAAACGCCCTTTTTGAAGGACCCCATACTGTAGTCCTTAGGGAAAACCTCAGCAGGGAGATCATTCCACAACCTGAGTGTTCGCGGGAGGAAGTTCCTCTGAAACCGCACGGTACGCGGCCAACCCGGCTCCAGGGTGTGAGGATGGATCCCCTGCCTATGGCGAGAGGTGTGATGCCTATGTTCAGCAGTGGACGTCCTACGGCTGGAATGATGATGATGATGGCTTAACAGCTTGATTGGATAGTCGGAATTGAGTTATTCGATCAGAAAAGATTTTATTGTCAAGCATGAGTGTTTAGGTAAATTTAATCGTTGAAGTAAAATTATAAAACTTCACAGTGAAAACTAAAGCGTTTAACCTAACAACATATTATTGAAACCTTGTCTTCTTATGGCGACCTTGGTGGCGTAGAGGGCGAGTGCCCGTCTGAGGCGCAAGGGGGGCGATGGGTTCGATTCCCGCGGAGCAAATGTTTGCATGGTCTGCAAATATTTGTTCCGATACTGGGTGTTGTGGTACTCACAGTTTCTGATACCCACTAGGACTCCCTGTATCGTCACGCACGACACCTAGTGTGGTGTCAGGACTATGTATATTACTGATGGGTGTTATTTATTTTTTATTTATAGAAAGAAACTTAAAACTAATACAAGTTAATATTTACAAAATACACAAGAAACAGTTGAGCCATCTAAAGACCGTTACAAACGATCTATAGATAGCTCAACTGATCCAGATCACTACCAGTCGAAAGTGTCCCCAAGACGCTGGCGGAATTGCCACGCTGGATGGCAATGCTAATTCGCTGGGCCAAATAAGAGCCAGCTCTCGGGTCACGCGTCGCTTCGATCAGACGTCCTGATATCTTTTTGAAAACCCGGAGGGCCCCGTATCCCCACGGACCCAGGGTCTCAATTATTGTATATTTTATTTTACAATAATTTAATAAAAGATTTTTGATGAAACTTGAATTATAATAATAAATTAAACAAATGTTTGCCAGCCCTAAATATTAAGAAGTGCGCCATAACAGACCGTCTTGAGTGGACATTGCCACCGCTAATGTCTCGTCTCAAAGCGATATGTACCTACTGAAGAACCATGCCATCGTCGACCCTTGGTAATGAATTAATTGCAACCCGTCCGAACTCGGTTTGTGCTCGAGTGTACCGGTGTATAGTTGTCTCATTAGAATTTACTTTATGGGGACACAGATTATTTATGTTACGGATACTTAAAGGATATGCAAAAAAAAAAAAGGCTAAAATGGTCAGGACACATGATCAGAGGAAAAGACAAGTGGAGCAAAATAGTTACACAATGGTACCCAAAAGAAAAAAAGAGGAAAAAAGGTAGACAAAAAAAAAGATGGGATGATGATGATATCAGGCAAGTTGCAGGCGTAACATGGAGTAGAGTAGCTAGAGAGAGATCAGAATGGAGTAGGTTGGAGGTGGCCTTTGCCAATTGGCAAACGGACTTACAGAAACTAAGGAAGCACCAAATATTTTAATTAAGTACTTTCAATATTTGTATATATACCAATAGCGTAAGAAACACAATTGTAAAACTAATGTCCGAATAAAAGGCTTTATTATTATTATTATAAAGAATATTGCAAGACAAATTTACAATAAGAACCTACACATTTCAAGGTTGAATCTATGTGCATCAGAATCAGTTGCTCTTGTTGTAAGTAAAATCTGTATAAATTATTTATTATAAGACCCCCACCTAATTATTTATTGACACGGGGTTCTTAGCAGATACCTAGAGTAAGCACCATACCTACTACTATCCTATCCTTTTAATCCTACTTTTTATTTTACTTTTATTAAAAATGCGAAAGTGTATGTGGATGTTTGTAGTTCAATCAAGCCGTATCGGCACAATCGGTTTCCATAACAAAACTTGGATTGTTATTTGATAATATTTTTTTACCATATTTATTTATACTAGTTTCCACACGCGGCTTCTTGTAGTGCCTGGATAAAAAATTGTGTTATTTCAGGCTAATTACTACCTAGGTTTGTACCTAAATACTTGCTAAATTTCATTATGATTGTTTCAGTGGTTTCATCGTCAGAGAGTAACAAAAAATTTCACATCCTCACTTACAAACAAAAATGTTTTATTCAGTTATAAAAGTTACAGTAGTTATAACCATACTACTTACCTAGATGAAAACACCTTTTAAGTATTTATGGCATCACATCTCTACAAACTATCGCATTCATAATACTAGTAGGATTATAATTATATTAAATTTTATCTTAGCGTATACGGAACTACTAAGATTGATTTGACTTGTACCTACGGTAAAAACTTATTGGAGAGCAATAGCGACGCCTACTGTGAAGTAGCGTGACTAAAATTTCATACCACTGCCATCTATTGACAAGTAGTGCTTACACTTGAAAAAGCGACATCTAGTGGTGAGTAAACGAATTAGTTTGTTAGTTCCATCTACTGGCGAATAGCAGAATTAAGAATTTAAGAATTTATTCAACCATGTCAAAAAATATTAAAATAAAAATAAAATGCTTAGATAATCTCTAAGCTTGTGGAACCGGAATTTTCCAAGGTGTGATGATGGGACTCCTATTAATTAAGGTAGTTAAGTAGGTATAAAAAATAAAGAATGCTGGGAGTCGTTGGGTTCTGACCGCACAAAACCGGTCGCTTTGGATATCTATGGGGAGATTGTTTAGCAGATCCTAAAGCTGAAATGATGATGATGAGGTAGGTATTTACAATGAAACTTTTCTTCAGTTCGCAATCAGCAGTCAAAGTTGACAGAAGATGAAAAAGAAAAGAACTTTCACAGTATACCTATTGACATTACAAAGATTTTCCGTTGTCTTGATTTTATGGTTTATTTTCGTTATATTTACTCAAAATTTACTTTTCTTAGAGCATGTTAAAATTGTTACGCTGTGTGAGTATATAAAATATCATTTACACTTGCTAAGTTCAATTTCCTGTCACATGTGTCTAGCTATGTTAAGTCTTGATGGTGTGCCATGTCAGATTTGGTTTAAAGCGTCTCTTTAAGATGTTGGTTTGAAAACGCCTCTACAAAGCTAGCCGTGAAAGCATTCTAAAGGCCGATTTACATACGAACGAATGCTCATTCTATCCCCACTCTATCTAATTCATTTAGTGTGAACAGACGTAGAGCATTCTTTCGTTGGTTTATCTACGTTCACAAAGAAATAATTAAAAAGTTTGTTGCTTGTTCTAACGCTGTTCGTTTGGTTTTAGACCGGCCTTAATCTTTCATCATTGAAATTGACTCTATGTCCCCTTTGGCTAAGAGTTACAACTGATAGGAAACAGTAGAAGGCGTTGGAGGAGGCCTATGCTGTAAGGCACACCGAACTTAGGGACATTTTATGATTAGTGTACAAGTGATTAATTAGTAGAAAGAAAAATTGTAAAAGTTTCGGAATAAAAGGCTTTATTATTATTATTTATTATACATCTTTCATCATTATTGTACCTACTTCCTACCAACGCCCATAGTAACATTCGTAAGCTCTTCCCAACGTATCGGTGAGACTGCAAAGTTACGATTAAGAACCTTAAAAGATTTTTTGTTTTAGATTGCACAAAAAAAGGAATGGTCAAAATTTTACAGGGCACGACATCTTGGCTTAATTAAATATGATACACGAAACCAATCTTCAAAATTACACAAGTAAGTACTCAACGTATTTACTTAAATCCGCTACATTTGCTAATCGTACATAGATCGTAAATTATTTTCATCATCACACTAGTCACTAAACCGTGACAAAGCCTTTGCGTTGTATGAAAATTTCGTCACTAGCTGTTATCACTAAATACGAGTGCTACGGAAGCAGATTTTAGTTGCTTTACAGATGGTCTTTCGATTCCTATTGTACCCATTAGTGGGGAAATTGGGAAAACGGGAAGTATTCTTAATTACTTAAATTCCCGTTTTAATCAATAGTGAGGACGTACAATAGTGGGAGTACCTATACCTTAGGTCCGGCGCGTACAAACTAGTAGGTTTGTCCTGACTGCTAAAACGAAGATTGCACGCCCAGGATAACTGGTACTAAATGCTTTAGCATTAAGTCCTCCTAACACTAAGCCCCTTCGTCCACGGCGCGACTCAAAAGGAACGCGACTGAAACTGTAGTCACTTATGCGTAGCCTGACTGCGATAGCACTAGAATTTCAATGCGCGTCCGTCCACGACGCTACTCAAAAGGAACGCGTTTGTAACTAGTCTCCTGGCGACTCGACATGCTGGTCGCCAGGCGACTGGTTTCGAGAAACTGTTGAACAATGAACGAATAAAAAGTAATTATAAGTAATTCCGACGACGTCTATGTGACTGGAGAAATAATAATTCCATGGCATCGCTCATATTATCACTAGTCATGTTAATTATTTTCGTTTTCAAAACTTTGTTTACATAAAATCGTGTACTGGGTGACTGAGTTTCAGGAAATTCCAGTAGCGTCGTGGACGAGTCAGAGTTTCCAATCAGTCCACAACTCTAGTTTCTAATGAGTTCCGTCACTTTTGCATAGCGTCATGGACGAAAGGGCTAAGATTAAGTGTGAAACTATAAATAAATAATTTTTTTAAAAAAGCGCCAAAAATACTCCCCATAATGTCAAGGCATTTACACAACCAATTTTCAGGAACCACTGGGTAAGCCATACCCAAACATGGCGCGTACACACACCTTTTTTCGTGCTGAGGAGCGGTTTCCACACAGGCGTCATCCTACGAGCTGTGGAGGACGTGAAAGCTCCAACGTTTCCTGACTCTGTGACCAGTGGCGATGTAAAGTATGTAAAACTATAAAATACTAGCTTCCACCCGTGGCGTCATAATAAGACAAATAACAAAAAAAATTCCACAATAAATACAAATTACATAAAGTCCTACCTAATCAAAATTAAAAAAGAAAATAATAATTCGTCAATCAATAATAAAAGTCAAATAATACAAAATGTCAAATCTTATATCTAATGTTAAGATGTTTGGATGTTTGTTGATCAATAAAGCTCAAGCGATTTCGTTGAAACTTGGACTAGATGAAGTATATGGATTGACGATTTTTTCTATTTACTTTTTATTAGGCTTTACATTATGTAATTTGAATTTATTAATTGAAGATTTATGATTTTTGTTTCTTAACTAGTAGGTATTATGCTATGAATTAAAATTAATCTTATAAAATGTTTGATATGTATAATAATAATAATTTAAATGATAATGGTACACTATTGCATTAGTTGCTCCTGTAAAAATAGTGTAACTTTTCGTAAATGAATAAATAAATAAACATCCAAACATCCAACATTTGCTATGTTAACAGCGCACTGTTAACTTAGCAAAATTTACACGCTGCAGCGTGTTAAATGATAGGTACTAACGGGTGGATAATAGTAGATTATGCAACAAGGGCTTAAAGTAGTGTATTATGTCAAGGGCGCTATATTGAACCCCGAGAACGAGGGATTCTATGGTTAACTCCTGAGCGGAGCGAGGGAGTTAAGGCAAGAATCCTGAGTACGAGGGGTTCAAGATCGCCCAAGACAAATACACATTTAAGCCCGCGATGCATACTCTACTTTTTATACTTTCTGCGAGGCAATTGAAAACAATGACTGTTAAGTAGAAAGAAATTATTTTTCTGGAAGTAAGTTTCCAACTATACCAGAGGCTTTAGATTGTATGCATTCTGGAGACAATCAAAATCACTGTCGTCGTCACTTGCCATTTTTTAGAAGTTTATTTGAATCGAAACTGAATTTCGGTGTAGATAACAGCACAGCACAGCACAGCAGTTTGAGCGCTTGGCGCCTTTTTTTCTTTTTCTGTAGTCTATTCTGTAGTGGTCAGTTCGACATTCGAATAAATCTTTCTTCGTGCGCGGGTGAAAATGAATTTCGTAAAAAGTTTTTCTTTTTTTTAATTTTTAGGCAGTGCAAAGAAAATATTAACATACAGCCTAATTAGAATAAAATCTCATTGCACCCAAACATTTTTGAAACCAACCTCGATCAAGAACAACTAAATGGGTTGCATTCCAAATTCAAATCACATTATGTCCCATGGGAAATAATGAAATTCAGTACAACATTATGACCCGGCTATACCGTAGGGCTGTAATGACTTACTTTAGGAAAGGTTTGCATGACACATAATATGCCATTGACGAGCAGGTAGTATAAAAAATAGCTTAGAAGCGCGTTTAAGTCTTTTGTAGGTGTTACACTTTTGTATGATATGGGCTTACGCGATATAAATCGCCGCTGTTGATTGCGTATACCTAGCAGGATTTCAATATTACCAGCCAATACAAGATGATTCATAATATGTATACTATCTACAAAGAGGCTTACTTAATACCCTATTCGTAATCAATTTAGTTCTACGGTTTTTTAGGAAATTCAACTTTTATCATTTATATAAATTACGTTCAAAAAAACTACGGTTTTTCGGCCAAATCCATCATTAAAATTATTCAAGAGTTTTAGGTAGCAATCTTGGTATCGAACTTCCCGTTCATTAAAGAAGACCAACACATCTGATTTAAAAAGATTCGGAGAAAAACCCTTTTTTTTATGCTATCGTTCTTTCCTTTTGTTTATAGAATAAGCCCTTTCGGGATAGTATACATTTAAAAAAAATATAAATGTATACTATCCCAATCATTTTATAAACCTAGTAACCTAAAAAAATAAAAGTAGTAAGTAGTAGTAGTACAAAATAAATTCACTCGCTTTTTGTACTTAAAAGAATACGGAGTCTATCCATATTACCCGTTGATGTACCCGAGTCTGTTCGTGTTAGGCATGGTAGGGTATTGCAGGCTGTCGGTGCGGAGAGATGTGGCTCTGGTAAAGTACATGGTGCGCGTGTTGCGCGGGGAGCTGCACCACCCGACGGTACTGGCGGCGCTGCGGCTGCGCGCGCCCAACGACTACTTGGGCCTCCGCCGCCGCCCCGCCATGCTGGAGGTACCCAGCTGTAGGACCAACCTACTTAAGTTTTCTCCCGTGTCACTCGCTATCTATTTACTCAATATTCTGTCCCAAAACAGTGTAGATGTGTTTTACCAAAACCTGCCGAAAGCCATGGAAATGGCACAGCTTGTCATTGAGACAAAATATAATAATTAGTATTGTTAATAAATTAAGTTAAGTAGGTACCTAGATATAACATCGCCTTAGGGCTTAATAAAAAAACCTGTTATGATGTTGTTATCTTAATAAATAAATAAATAAATAAATAAATAAACCTAGTACCTAGTGATTTATTCACAATCATTTTATAAACATTCGCGGCAAGCGTTAACATCGCGTCATACTTTACATACATGGTTTTTTTGAGTCTGCTTTACGATATGGTATTATATTTTGTGGTAATTCCACTTTGAAAGAGCAAATATTTATAAGTCAAAAGAAATGTGTCAGAGCCATATGCAAACTACAATAGACTGACAGCTGCAAACCTTACTTCACTCAACTGAGAATCTTAACATTGCCCTGTCTCTATATTTATGAAATATCAGTTTTTGTAAAGTGTAATATGGACCTTTTTGAAAACTTAAGAAGCTGTCGGAATAACCACAAAATCAACCCCGAAATAAAACTGCGTTGTTGAACAAGAGTGTGCTATGTATGGCTGTTCGTGTGTACAATCACCTACATAAACCTTTACTTGATACTTCAAGCCCTGTAGTATTCAAAGTGACAATTGGAAAGGGCTTACTATTCAACCCATGATTATTTTAATGTCATTTTTTGTAATAGCACTATTTTATTGTAATTTAAAGCTCTGATATACCTACTTATTTTTTTTGAAAATATGTATTTTGCATGCGTACAACGCTGAATATGGCTGCTCCTAATTTGTATTGCATTATGTAACAACTGTACTTAACCCATATTCATCATCATCATCATCATCAGGCTGATAAAGAAAGAAGGCGATCCCGTGGCAATGGACGAGATCGTGATGGAGATCGAGACGGATAAGACGGCCATACCTGTCATGTCTCCGGGCAACGGGACCGTTGTCAAGTTCCTGGTCAAGGAGGGCGAGTCCGTCAAGTCACAGCAGCCTCTGTTCCAGGTTCATATACACTTTTTTTTTTTCGTACACGTTCGTAGAGAATTCTTAGAGGCTCTACGAGAGCTTTAGTTTGTCTTTGCTTTCTAATGTTGCCTACAGTCCAAAGCTTTAACACAATGGGGTCTGAGCCAAAGTACTACCATCTATCATCATATAAATCCAACCAGAGAATTTCTAAAAAAATTGCATAGCCTTTATCTACCCCGAAATAAAACTGTATTACGCACTGTCGGCGTTAGCTTTGTCTAGTGATCTGCACTTCTATCGCTTCTCAGATTCCAGCAATCAAATTGTAAAAAAACAAACAACTTTATTCCAGGTGGACGTAACAGGTGTAGCACCAGCGAAAGCAGCAGCCCCCGCAGCGGCTGCCCCCGCCGCCGCTGCCCCCGCCGCTGCCGCCCCAGCTGCCGCTGCCGCTGCCCCTGCCGCTGCCAAGCCCGCAGCGGCCAAGCCAGCAGCGGCCAAACCTGCAGCTAAAGCACCAGCTGGAGCTACGGTTAGCTTAAGGCAAAAGCTACTAATGGCATTTGACAATCCAGCTGTCTTCTGACACTTTTCTCCCTCGTTGCTTATCTAGATGATACTTACAGATAGGAAACTGTTAATGAAATTAGGCATAAATGTATTTAAAGATGAATTTTCTTCAGTTGGCATCTCAAAAGATCGGTGACCCGACAAAAACCATATCGGGAAGTAGGACCGAACACCCGGTGCCCATGAACAAAATGCGCAAGCGCATCGCTGAGAGGCTGAAGGAGGCGCAGAACACTACTGCCATGCTAACTACTTACAACGAGTGTGATATGGGGTTAGTACCTAATAAACACGGATACCTGGGCTTCATTTCCGCTGCGATATTCGTCTCGGGGCTGGGTGACTAGGGTGATAGACTTTTCTTTTCTGATTGATAGTACCTACCCATGTATTTCCTGCGGATAAGGCCGACTAAGCTGATAGGATTTAGGTTTAGGAGCTTGGCAAGCCTACACACAATTTAACAGACATGTCACAGGCACTGTGGGGGATGATATAGGGCACTGATATTGAAAGTCTTTAGAGTTATTCGAAGGACTGTTATAAGAAAATTATTCATATACTAGCAAGTGAAGTGGAATAAATATTTCTGTTCTTTGAAAGTAGGTAGATGGATTAAGTCTACAGTCCCGATGCAGTGGAGCAGTCTCTTTCAATATTGTTCCAAATCACTATCAAATTATTTAGCACAGCACTTGCAAGAACGTCAGTCGTAATAGGGTTAAGCTTGGTTATTCACGGAATAGTTTCGGTTTTAATTCTGTGTTCCGGGTTTTTGCAGGGTATATAGGTATATAATAGGTACTTACCTAACACATGTCTCAAGGGTCGGCGACGCGTGGGTTAAGCATTGGTATTGCAAGTGTCCAGTGGGCCGTTAGATTGGTTATCAACTAATGCCTAAGTTGTAAAACAAAAAGCAATAAACCAAAAAATATGAATGCTTTCAGGAATCTCATGGCGTTCCGCAAGGCGAACCTGGAGGCGTTTACGAAGAAGTACGGCGTGAAGCTTTCCTTTATGTCTCCGTTCCTAAAAGCGTCTGCTAATGCGCTGATGGACCAGCCCGTCATCAACGGCGTGATTGTGGGCGATAATATTATTTACAAGTAAGTGAACGTTACGTTTACAACCACTGGAGAATAAAGGTGCTCAAAAACGAACCGGAGAAAGTTCCAGACCATTCGTCATGGGACTCTTTGGGGTGGCTCTCTTTATGTCCGTACAGCAGTAGACTTATTCAGATGATGATATAGCCGCGTAAAGTGTGACAAATGTGTATTTCAAATGACATGCGTGGCATTTGAAAATGGGGTAAGGGGTTCCACGTGACATCTTTCTGAGTCTCTGATTACCCCTAACAGCTTGATTTGATGTAAGTATTTGTATATGTATGTACCTACTAGCAAGTCCTGGCTTGTTAAGAGAGAGATATCTCGCTTAAGGGGATGGGGTTCTCGAAAAGGACAAAAAGCTTGTTGCTTATGACGTGTGGAAATTAAATACTATTAGAACTGCATTCAACAATTTCGGCCAATAAGTATTGAACTTATCATCGTTACCGCAGCCTGACTTCACCCACTGATAGATATAGGACTCTACTAAGTAAGTCCTAAGTTTGTGCCATTCACCACGATCCTGAGGGCTGAGCCAGTCTAACCTAGGAGCGGCCCGCGACTTGGATTATACTTTCAACCCATCGCTGCTTGACGACCGACGCTTCTCCTACCAACCCTCGGCCACCATTCAGTCATTGCCTTGCTCCACCTATCAACACCTTATCTTGCCATTTGGTAAGTGTCCAAGTGGCAAGTATTGAATTCAAAATGAATTCCAATTTTAAATCGCTGTTTTATTTCAGAGACTTCGTGGACATATCCGTGGCAGTAGCCACCCCCCGCGGCTTGGTGGTACCGGTGCTCCGCAACGTAGAGTCCATGGACTACCCGCGCATCGAGCTCGCGATGGGCGCGCTGGCTGAGAAGGCGCGAGGCGGTAAGTCTCCCGCCGCGTCGTGACCATGGCCAAGCAAAAAGCTAATATAGAAAAACGAATGCAGAGTTGCTATAAGTAGCTAACGCTTGTTACGAAATAGCAGCTGCATACCTACATATTCCTGAACCCATTAAAGGATTATCTGTCTTAACGTAGCTACCAGGATGTAAGTAGATATCGTTGTATTCTGGTGTGGATGAAGAGATAGAACCCGCACCGCTTGGATCTCAACTTTGACTCGTACGGTCTGTCTCGTACGGTACGTACGTACCTTGGTGGCGTGGCAACCAAGGTCCAATAAGATAACAGCAATGAAAACCTTGCTTGCTGAGTTTAGGCAAAGCTACCAACTCCGCCATTTTAATTAAATTTTCAGCATTTATCTCTGCGTTTTCCAGGAAAGCTGACACCAGGTGACATGCAAGGCGGCACGTTCACTATCAGCAACGGCGGTGTGTTTGGCTCGCTGCTGTCCATGCCTATCATCAACCTGCCGCAGTCAGCCATCTTGGGAATGCACGGAATATTCCAGAGGCCGGTCGCTATCAAGGGCAAGGTACAGAGCTAGAATAACAGTACCTACCTACCTACTACGGTGAAAGTTACGAAATCTTTCACAGTAGTTGGTTATGAAATCTTTCACCGTATTTTATATCGGCCTCTCGTTCTCGCCACTAGCAAAAGCTGAAGATTATGGATAAATCGAAGATTGCTGAGGCGCTTATCACAAATAGTAATAGGTACTGCACCTAATGGTTCAAGGTTCAAGGCATGACGGTAACGGTTTAATACCTCATGCTTCCGAAAAGACGAAAACCTCTAAAAATACGAGGGCTGAGTAATATTCCCCAATGTTTCGATGGATCCGAGCTCACTTTTCTAGTGGCGCCCTAGTAACCAAAAAGGAAACAATTTGATAAACTTGACTAAATTCGATTACACTTCAAAATAAATTGAGAGCACAACACAAGTTCCCGCCAAAAAAGTAGAGAGCGAGAGTGTTTAAATTTTGTTTTAAATTTTTCTAGGTGGAAATCAGGCCTATGATGTACCTCGCACTGTCGTACGACCACAGACTGATCGACGGTCGTGAAGCGGTGCTCTTTTTGAAGAAAGTCAAGTCAGGAGTGGAGGACCCGACTTCAATTTTAGCAGGCATTTAGAATACGAGTGAAATCCCACTTCAATGATTTTTGAGCTAGGGTTTTAGAGAAACTATATTATTATGTCAGTGTATGAAGCATATTGTTATTATTATTCTAGTGGTCATAACGTTCAGAATTTAGTAATGTAAATAAACAACATTTCAGCATTTAGCTTAGTTTATTGTTTTTTTTTATTTTCTGTTGCCTATTTCTACGCGCTGAAAAAAGGCAGAAATGGTAGCCTAGCAAATCTCATCTCAACGGTCTCCATACTACTTAATAAGTCTGTCAGGCTTTAATGAGAATACGAATATAGCATAATATCAAGCACTCTTGGTAGGGTAGGTATGTGCATATCTACAAGTAGGTATGCATACAATACAAAGTTGTGTCACTTGTACCATCAATGGTACCTACTACTGACAAAAAGGCCACGACGTGCTACAACGGCTGCTGTAGTACACAGCCACGCCATCATAGATAAACGTAAACATCATAAACGCTAATCTGGACTTCACTGTTCTAGCTGAAATAGGTTCATTCTTAAATTCTTCAACATGAACCCTGCTGGAATACGAACAATAACAACTGGATTGGGGTGCAATAAACTCGGATGCGTAAAAGAGTTTGTATCCAGTCAAAAAAAACCTCTATTGTATAAAAATTATCATGTGAAATTCAAATATAACATCACTTCGCAAGTTCCCGCTAGAAAGGCGGGAACTTGCGAAGTGATGTTGTGCTTTCAATTAATTTTACAAAACTAGTGTTCAATTGAATAATATTGTTTGAGTAAACAGCACAAGTGAAGTCAAATAGGATGATTGCGTGTATCGTGATTTTTCGAGTTGGCGCCAAAGGGTCCCTCGAAGTTTTAGTAAAAAATAGGCCATCACCCTTACTAAAACGGAATTTGACTTGCCTTGACGGTGATTTGACCATGATTAAAGAAAATTATACAAATTAAGAAAGTTATACAAAACAAGAAAAAATAAGGTAAGACATAAGATGCCATAGCCAGTCCGATGGATAAAAAAAACAAATATGGCAGCCACTCTAAATAGCTAAATGTCAATTATTTCGATGTTCCATTCACTCAAAAATTCTGTCTTAGCTTTCTAGTCTGTGGTCTGTTCATTTCAATCGCTCCTTCGTTCGTTCAATGGACTCCGTATTTTTATTATTCGGCGCGACATTGATGGTACAATGTTTTTAGCCGAAATCTGTCTAAATTGATTTAGGAAATCTAACAAATCGAAATAGTAAAACAAAATCTAATCAGCATATCCGTTGTTGTGTCGTGTAATATGAACACAAAATGAGGCGAGGTCATCCTGGAAATGGTAACTGGCGAAATGAAAATCCAAGGCATTTTAGGCCCAGGGGCGGCGGAACGCCTCATTTCAGGCCTTCCATGCCTTTTGGGCCATTAGAACCAACTAGGTAAGTAAATAAACAAAATATCTAATGTAAGCATTGCCTCATAGTTACCGCGCCAATTGTCATACAGACAAAAATATGTGTGAAAAATAAGTAATTGGAAACCAATAATCTGTGTAAACAGTAAAAATTCAATAGCAATTTATAATCCATTGAAATTTAGTATGTAACTCAACATCTATTCATTGTGAGGTATGGTTAGGAATACAGTACATACCTAGCATGCAGTACCTACAATTTCATTTTTCTATTTCAGATTCCCGCCACTTGTACAAAGGTATAGAGGACCGCGTCCGTACAATTCACATCATGTGCATGCAGATGACTCAGGGTCATCTGACCATGAAAGACAGTACCGAGGTCAGGCTCACACGAACAATCAGTCAAGATCACATGAAAGAGGACATCATGCTAATCAGGAAAGACAAATACTCCCACTATACCAAATGAGGGCACAGACAAACAACCGTGGAGGAACATTCAACAAATCAAGTTTCTTTGAAGGAAATAAATTTAATACAAATAACATGGGTGATGTGGATCATAGATCGCGCGATGTAGATCTTAGACAGCCCTTTGGACCCAACCCTTGGGCCAATCCTCCATTTGAAAGGAGGAACTTTCATAATGATAGGAGTCCACACAAAACACCGAAACAGCATAGCATGGGTGATTCATTGCTGCCCGACTACACAGGCCACAGACCGCCATCGTCTGACCATTACTCGGACACTTCTGGCCCTAACAACAATAACAACCCATACTCCCGCTCAGTCGATGACACAGTTGATATTGTTAGAAAGCGACTTATGAACAGAGACTCCCAGGACCAGTCCAATCCAGCCATGGATCACAGGGAAATGGATGTAGACATGAGAAAAAGTGTAGATGAAAACTATCATGACACCCCTCAAGAGCAGCCCACCAAGAAAAGGATCCAAAGACAAATCAAGTCCAATTATGATAAAATGAAAAACAAAATAGTTCACCAACTTTTCAAAATGGATAAAGGTAAAATCCATAAGTTGATGGACAACCCCAACTCATCATCAAAGTTTGAATATGCCATAAGTAGCTTGATAACTGAGTCTCAGAATAGCTTCAATAGGCACATGAGGAGTGTGGCTGAGAAATCACTGAGCACCACTAGTTCTAGCTCTGATTTCATTCATGATGATAACAATACTATCTATGAAGACACTTTTTTGAGACAAATGCAGGGTGTTTTGGACCCACAAGATACAGTGCTCCTAGAAGACATCAAACCTCTTATTTTGGCCGAACTAAGCAAAGTGTTGTCGCTGGAAGACTTTGATAGGTGCGAAGGAATAGACAATCATGCAAGATATCAAAGAGATGAGTATTACAATGAACCTGTCATGGAATACCCCCATAATGTTTTCTACGAACACGAGCCAGAAGCAAACCATGACACTGAAGTCATCACAGGTGATTTGTATGGTGACACAAAATATGAATTTTCTCAAGAGCCTTCTTTTGAAGAGCCAGCTCCGCTGTTTGAAAGGCGACCAGCTAAGCAGCTTGACTTCCCTTCTGATAGATCAAGGTCGAGGAGTACAGAAAGTTGGCAGCCTAGAAAAAGTATTGATAACAATTCATTACATAATAAATCAAATGAAGAAAAATCCAAGGAGAGTGAAGAGCCCCGGCCGCTCTTTGATGGAAACTGTGACCAATTCTCAGATGATGATGACCCATTCGCTGATTTAGATAATCAGTATCATGTAGCTGTGGACCACACTTTTATTGAGCAAGAAGATAGAGAAATCATCTCCCCTATCACTGATTCATTGAATCATAGTACTAGTTCTTCTCGATCTCTTGCTAAATCTCCGAGTGCAATAGCTAGTGAAGACTCAAAATTAAGTCTTCCTGTCCCAGATGCTCCATCAAAAGATATTATCAAAGAAATTGACACCCAACTTCAAAGTATTGCTAAATCACCGCTGAAGCTATTAGTTATCCAATCAAAGGAAAACGAAAACGTTAAATCAAAAGTTATGAAAGTAAAACAAGAAATAGAGCAAAATGTATCAGCTATTAAAGAGAGTCTAGAAAAAAGTATTGTTTTTGAAAATGATAAGGCAAAACAAGAACCAGCACCAGCAAAAGAAGCTAACAGCGAGCCAGTAAAACTAGCTAATGATTCCGGCAATCGCAACTCACGGAAAAGGTCTGTTGACACAAAACCATCGCATCGTAAAGAAAAAAGAAAGAAAAGCTCGCACTCTGAATGTCATGAAGCAGCTACATCTATTTTCAATATGTTTTACGATAACAAACCAGATGAAAAAGATAGCAAAACGGTAGATAATAAAGGATATTCAGACAAATATGTAAAGAGAAAAGAACCACCAAAAAAATCGAAAGAAAAACTACCCGTTGCACCAAAATCAGATACACAAAAAAAGCATAATTCAAATTCAAGCCATTCCATTACAAGCCCAAAAGACACAAGTAATTCTAGTGTGGGAGACCAAACAATATCTAAATTAGATAAAGTTAAACTTACGGCTATAGATATATTTTCAGCGGGACATAAACCAAAGAAGGGAAATGTACATCATGCTCATAGAAACACAACCGCGACACCCCTCGCCACCGCTAAAAGCCCAGACGAGAATAAAATCAAGCCAGTCATACCAACAGTCACGTCCTTTGCCCGTAAATTAACTAGAAGGCATATGGGAACGCAAGTTATCAGAAAAGTTCGAAACAAAGAATGTCAAACTCTAGTGCACAGAAAAAGTACAGTGGAAACTCAAACAGATCCTGTGCAATTTGAAAAAAAGCAGCGCCTATCTGAAGATCCCTTGGAGAGAATGAAAGAGATTGACATGGAGATTCAGATGTTGCTTCAGGAGAAATTTAAACTGTACAACTCTATGGAAACTAGGAATAAGGACGCAATTGGTAGTAGCAGTACCATGGGTACTTTAGGTATGGCGGTGCTAAACGTTCCGATAGAAACTGAAGAAAATAAAGATGAATGTGAAGATTTCCTAGCAGATTCTATAGCTGAAGACTTCACTAATCTACCTGTAGAAGAATTAGAACAGATTGCAATGGAAACTTTAGATGTAAGGAAGAGCTCAAGCCCTACTGTTGATAAAAAAGGTCGCCGGCAGAAAGTAGTGGAGATATCTCGTAAAAAATCCGAGAGTCCCACTTCGAAAAAAAAGAAAACTAAGACTCCTAACATATCGCTGCTCGAGCAGATAATCAGTGACGACCGACCTATAGAAGAGATCATCTCACTTGATGATCTTGAAAGCACCCCTGTAAGAAGTAAAAAGAAGCCTTTAAGATCGTCAAAGAAAAAACTATCAAGGCGACATACATCAAAGCCGTTAGTTTTAGATCCAAAATCATATAATTTAAAAGAGTGCTCAGTAGTTTTACACCGTTTAAATATAGATGCATATAAAAAGGCGAAAGCCGACTGCCTAAAAATTAAAATAAACCTTAAATCTGTATCAATACAGGATAATCTTGATAGTGAAACTGAAAGTTCCATGAATTCGGAACCAGCAGAAACTGCGCTACCACCGATTCCTGAAACCATTGTGCCTAATTATCCTGAACGTCCAGTGAACACTCAGCCGAGCATAGTTGAAGAGCCGGTGAACGACATACAAATAGATATGATGGAAGTTTGTGAAGATATAGTTATAGGGGATGAAGCTAAGACTGTGTCTGATGTGGAGGAGAGAGTTCCGATCAGCGAAGAGATAATACTCGACAACAGTCAGTCATCGGCTGAATATCCGGTGCCTGAGATGGCTGAAGGGGAATGTAAGATGTATGATTACTCCACAGACGATACTTTAAAGCGAGACGCCGTTACGGTCACTGGTAACGCCGATGCGGTGTTGGCGATTGAAGTAAGTATACCTGGAAATAATTCTTATTTTTTTTTTTATTGAGGACTTATCGCACTCAGTCATCTGATCCCAAACTAGCCATAGCCTGTACTATGGGTAACAGAGACTGATATACATAATAGATATATATTTAACACCCAGACACAGAACAAACATCTGTGTTCATCATACAAATGTTTGTCCAGTGCGGGAATCGAACCCGCGACCTCTAGCACAGAAGGCTAGCAACTGAGCTATGAGGCATATTGTACCAATGGAAGTTTTTATATTTTTCTAACATAATTGTTTAACAAAAAAAGAGGCTCTCTGATCTGATCTCCAAGAATGGTAAACATCCTCCCTGGACGATAAGATCCTTGAATGATCCTGGGGTTTGTATCTCGGTCGTGCACCAATATATTTTCCAATCGAAAAATGTATGTGCGCTATAATAATGAAAGAAAACATCGCATCGTAAGGAAACCGGCATGTCTTAGAACCTAAAAATTCGAAGACATGTCTAGGTAAAGAACACTATATATTAAAAATAAATAAATAAAATAAATATTCTGGACACACGGTCAGCTGATCCCAAACTAGGCATAGCCTGTACTATGGGTACCAGAGACTGATACATATTAGATAAATATTTAACACCCAGACCCAGAACAAACATCTGTTTTGTGTTAATCACACGAAATATGTTTGTCCAGTGCGGGAATCGAACCTGCGACCTCGCAGCTAAAATTACTACCAACTGAGCTATGAGGCCTGGCAGGCTATGTTTCCATCATCGAAATCGGTTGAGCCGCTACGGCGGCGTGGTTGAATAACAAACATCCTCACAAACTTTCGCATTTAAAATATTATGATACTTTTGTTTCATTAAAAATCCTTTCTTTTCCAGTGCATAGACAACTCCTTCATAGCAGCATGTCTCGACGGCAATGTGTATCACTACACGACGGACGGCCAGCTGGTGAGCACGCTGCGGGGGTCGAACCTGGCCGTCACCTGCCTCACCATTGTCAAGGAGAAATACGGAACCACAGTGTATACGGGATCTTTGGACTCACGGATACGGTACTACGATTTGGACGTGAGTTGTAAGAGATTCCTAAGTCTTCATCATTTCAGCCGTACGACGTCCACTGCTGAACATGGCCTCCCCCACAGACAGCAAATTCCTTATCATGTGGGGGGATTTGCCCACGCTGGGCATGCGGGTTGGCGAGCGCAGTTAGAGCTATCGTTGTTAAAATGAGGGACGCTGCTGCCCATCCCCTAGCTTTTTTCCCTTAGTCGCCTCTTACGACATCCGCGGATAGGTAGATATGGAGGCGCCTATTCTTCAGCCGGGGCCACCACGGCCAAAAGTCCTAAGTCTTATGCCGTGTTTAAACGACACGTGCTAATGTCATCTGACAGTATGAATAAAGTTTCAAAATTCGTTTCAAAATTATTTTTAAGAAATATTTTGAAACGAATTTTATAAAAAATATCAAGGACTCATCGCATGCCGTCCGAACACGGCTTTGGCAATTATTTTTATATTAAGCTTTATAAAATCTGATTTTGTTAAATCAGCGTAATGAGAAAGCAAGAAGAAAGACTTTTTATCCACAAACTCCACCAGAACTCCTTGTAGATATTTCAGAGGAGTAGTCAGTGGCACGTCCAAACATTTTCAAGTAGTGAAAATTCCATGCGCGACATGTTGCAAGGTTGTATTCTCATAAGGGGCGATGGGCCCTTATAAGAATACATCTGCTTTCCTCACGACGTTTTCCTTCACCGTTTATAAGAACATGTTAATACGCACATAGTCAATAAAATAAAGTAAGTAAATAAAAGAAATAGGCGGACATACAAGGTGGCGAACAAGCATATGGCCCACCTGTTGGTAAGCAGTTACCGTAGCCTATGAGCGATTGCAATACCAGAAGCATCGTGCAAGTGTTGCCGACACCGAACCCCCCCACCCCTAAAGAGCTCTGGCAACCTTACTCACCGCAGGAACACAACACTATTTAAAAAAATATTTATTCAACACACTTGCTCATAAAGTGGCTTTAATTTACCGCAATTAGGCACATAATGATACTTGTAATCAAACTGTGACTTTTTCTTTGCTATTATTCACAAACGTGAGTTATTTTAATGGTTGAGTTGCTTTTTTCTTAAAAAAGTTTCGATACAAAAAAGATCGTGTGCAATAGTACAAAAAAATAAATCTCATTCTTTTAGTCTATGGCCTGAAAACTGACTAATTTTTCGCGCCATTGCGAAATAAAATTCACAACTCGTTTTACAGTTATTTTTATTATTTCCTTCACAAGTGTGTTGAAAAACGTCGTATGATACACGTGTGTATTGATGATTACCGTCCTCGGCTCTCTTAAGACCTCAATGACGCCTCAGTAATCACCAACGTTACACCCTTATACCATAATATACTATTATTTGTCTGCGATCTTCTGTAAGTGTGTAATTCCCTAGTAATAGGTGTTGATATAATGCGTGATGTTACAGACGGGGCTGGAGAAGGGTCCGGAGTGCAACGTGCTGAGTCCCATTCAGACGATGGACCGCGCGTGGGACACCGTCTTCGTGGGCACGAGGACTGGCTTCGTGCTGCAGTTTGAATGCAAGGTAACATTAGGCCCCGTTCTGTTAGAACGCTATCTTGCTATCATCGCAATATCGCGCGCACTTTGTTCGTACGAATGCGCGTAAATCTATACAAGGTTCTGATTCATAACATACGACCTCTGATTCATAACTACGGTTATTACTATTATTATTATTTTTTATACAACTAAGGTAGCAAACAAGCATACGGCCCACCTGTTGGTAAGTGGTTACCGAAGCCTATGTACGCTTGCAATACCAGAGGCATCACGCACGCGTTGCCGACCCCTTAAAAAGTTCGAAACGCCCTTTTTGAAGAACCCCATACTGTAGTCCTTAGGGAAAACCTCAGCAGGGAGATCATTCCACAACCTGAGTGTTCCTCTGAAACCGCACGGTACGCGACCAACCCGGCTCCAGGGTGTGAGGATGGATCCCCTGCCTATGGCGAGAGGTGCGATGATAAAAGGAAGCTGAAGGCATCATATCAAACAATTCTTCAGAACACAACCCGTTATACAGACGGTAGAACACATAAGGAGGCAAAGTCCCTCCTTAGGGTTAAGGGCTCAATACCGCATGTTAGCTTGGGATCATCGACAATTCAACAAAAAGAAAGAATATTTCCAATTACGTACATAAAATCACGCCTATTTCCCAGAGGGGTAGGCAGAGACCACGGCTTTCCACTTGCTACGATCCCGATATACCTCTTTCAATATTTCCAAACTTTCTCAAATTAGCTTATTTGGTATTTTTATCATCTTTATATCTAACTAGCTTACACCCGCGGCTTCGCTCGAGTGCTACCTACATAAAAGGTAGCCTATATGCTATTCTAGGTAAAGAACTTTATCTATTTCAAGTTTCAACGAAATCGGTTGAGCTTTTAGGGCGTGAGTGAACAACAAACATCCTCACAAACTTTCGCATTTATAATATTAGTAGGATTAAGAGGATTTTACAATTGTATTTATGTTATGTATAAATTATATGTATTTAACATTATTTTTTTTACTTTACAGAACAACATGCTCATACCAGTCAGCACGGTTAAATTCTCCGAGCAATCCATCCTGGCGCTTCGAGCCATGAAGGAGGGGCCGCGGAAAGTACTTCTGGTCGCCGCTAGGTCCGACAACGTCACTATAAAAGATGCCCAAACCGGTCTTCTACTGCGGACACTGGAGGGACCCAAAATGACTGTCTACTCGTTGCTGTTTGAAGACGGGAAAGTTTACTGTGGGACAAGCAGTCACCAGATCCATGTGTTTGATTATGCGGTGAGTGAGCAAGAAACTAGGGGATGAGCAGTAGCGTTCCCTATCAGCTTTATCTGCGCTCGCCAACCCGCATGCCCAGCGTGGCGAGTATGGGCAAATCCCCCCAAATGATTGTTTCTGGTAATCTACGGGAGAGGCTTATGTACAGCAGTGGACATCCTACGGCTGAAATGATGATGAAAAAAACAACTGGTATTATTTTTTCCACTTATATTCTTTCTTCATGTTGATAGAATAAGCTTCTTTAGAGGTGGTTTATTTATGAATCATCTTGTTTGCTAGACAGGCTCGAAGCGCCTTGGGCGGTGGTCGCCGCGCGATTTTGTGATTTCAGCCTTATTTAGAAATAAAATAAGTTGAATTTTAATTGTTACCTCATGAGTCGCTTCAGCGCCACTCCGTCCGTCTGCGCTGACGTTTTGTACTGAACTAGTTATTTTTTTTTTTACTAGATTTCACCGAGGCTTCGCTCGCGTGGTACCTACGAGCATAAAATATAGCCTAATTCCAGACTACAATCTATCTCTGTGCCAAATTTCAAACAGTTCCATTCAGCCGTTCTGGCGTGATTGTGTTACAAACATCCATCCATGAATCCATCTAAATAAATGCGAAAGTTTGTGAGGATTGAGAATGTTTGTTATTCAATCACGCAGTAACGGCTCAACCGATTTAGTTGAAACTTGGACTCTTTACCTAGAATAGATAGGCTACTTTTTAAGTAGGTTTATAATATTAGTGGGAGGTACCACAAATGTACCTGATTCACAAACAATAAATGAATTACTTAATTACTTAACCACGCGAGCGAAGTCGCGTGTGTAAGCTAGTTTATAATATTAGTGGGAGGTACCCACGCGAGCGAAGTCGCAGGTGTAAGCTAGTTAATAATATTAGTGGGAGGTACCCACGCGAGTAAAGCCGCAGGTGTAAGCTAGTTTATAATATTAGTGGGAGGTACCCACGCGAGCGAAGTCGCAGGTGTAAGCTAGTTTATAATATTAGTGGGAGGTACCCACGCGAGCGAAGTCGCAGGTGTAAGCTAGTTTATAATATTAGTGGGAGGTACCCACGCGAGCAAAGCCGCAGGTGTAAGCTAGTTTATAATATTAGTGGGAGGTACCCACGCGAGCAAAGCCGCAGGTGTAAGCTAGTTTATAATATTAGTGGGAGGTACCCACGCGAGCAAAGCCGCAGGTGTAAGCTAGTTTATAATATTAGTGGGATTATTTCAGAGCGGCGGGCACGTGCACGCGCACTCGGGCGGTAAGGGCGCGGTCTGCCTGCGCGCGACGGGCGGGCTGGTGTTCGCGGGCTGCTACGACGGCTGCGTGTACGTGTACCGCGAGGGCGAGACGCGCCCCTTAGCGCAGCTCCGCGGGCCCGCGCTCATGCTGCTCTCGCTCGCTATACAAGGCACTAAGGTAACACACACTCATTATTATTTATTTGGAAGACTAACAGCACATAACAACATAATTGACATGAGTAATTAACCCTAGGGTAGGCGCGTGAAACGTTAGTGGGCGCGTGGGGAGCATTTTGCCGCCCATGTTTAACTAACTATTTTGCAAACATATAGTTAAAAATTAACAATATTTTTTTCCAGGGGTTTAAAATGAAACATTAGAAAATTCAAGATTCATTTAAAATGGGTTACTAATTATGAGGCACTTTGGATTATAATCATCTTTGGAAAATAATTTGTTCTTTAGGAAAACATTTTCTTAATCAACATAAAATCATAAAAAAAAAACATAAAATTGAATAAAATTATGTGTCATCGTCTTCGCTAGCATATTTTTTAGCAAAACAACCTTGGCACAAGTACACACAGTGGTCATGGCACAGTAAGTTTGCGGATATATTACACCCTTTTTTGGTCCTCCTATTTTTCATAATGTAGGTATGTGGGGTATTATGGGGCACGAAAAAATCCTAAAAATAATAATAAGTAGACATCAATCTATTTTTATGAATAGGTAGTAGAACTACTTTCAGTAGTAGATACTCGCGATATCTTCGGCAAGTAAAAAGTAGGTACGAACACAGATAACATAATACTATACTAGTACAGATACCTCATCTCATACAACGGAACTAAACCCTCATAACTCGGGCTATTCTTCGGGCTATTTGAGATGTCTACCCTAGGCACTAGATGCCGCTAGCAGCGCAATTGATAGCAAGAGTTACCTAGCACCTGCAACTGGAATTACCGCGTAAACCGCGCACGCACTCAGTAGATGGCGTTAATTATGCATCTACTGGCTGGGCAGGAGAGAAGTGGATAGGTATAGGTATAGATATAGATAGGTATAGATATATATAGTATAGGTGGTGTATAGATTTGACGCTGCGACGATGCGACGTTGCCAGCTTGACGCGCTGCAACGTTGCCAGCTTGCGCCGCACTAATAATCACCCTATGTGGGAATATCTACACAAAACGTAATTGTTATAATTTGTGACTAGCTTCCACCCAAGGCTTCGCTCGCGTGGTACCTACTACTAATAGTATCTGCCAAATCAGAACGACTAGTCTGAGTTGGGATCGGGCGTTTTGTGTGGTGAGCTTGCTTACGATTTCATGCCAAATCATAGCATACCTAAATTATGTACCTAACTAACTACCTACTTACATAATCTAGATAGAGTTAAAAAAAAGCGAGCGTTCGACAATATGACCTTTGCCATTGAAAAACTCCCGCATAAACCCTTATGACTAATGTAGGTACCTAGCTGTTTTATTAAATTCAAATAATTAGATGATAAAGTGTTTGACTGGCCTCATAGCTCAGTTGGTAGTAACTCTGTTTTCTGCGCTATAGGTCGCGGGTTCGATTCCCGCGCTGGACAAACATTTGTATGATGAACACAGATGTTTGTTCTGTGTCTGGTTGGTAAATATGTACCTATCTATTATGTAAGTATATCAGTGTCTGGTTGGTAAATATGTACCTATCTATTATGTAAGTATATCAGTGTCTGGTACCCATAGTCCAGCAGGCTATGCCTAGTTTGGGATCAGTTGACAGTGTGTGATATGTCCAAAAAAAAGTAGGTACCTACCTACCTAACTACTTACTCAAAGTCGGCAACGGAAGTTGATGTTTTTTTTTATACAACTGAGGTGGCAAACAAGCTTACGGCCCACCTGTTGGTAAGCGGTTACCGTAGCCTATGAGCGCTTGCAATACCAGAGGCATCACGTACGCGTTGCCGACCCCGAACCCCCTCCCCCCTAAAGATCTCTGGCAACCTTACTCATCGCAGGAACACAACACTATTTGAAACAAATAATGTTAATTGGCTGAGATCTTCTGTAAGGCGGAGGTACCTCCCCAGGCGGGCTGCTCCAATTCAGAACGAGAAAAAAAACTACCTACTCATGTAGATAAAATGGTAACTGTGCCTTGGAAATTGATTACCTATGAGTCAAGACGAAACTACAAAAATATAGTAAAAATAAGTAGGTAACTTTTACAAACAGCATCAATATTGAGAATCCTACCCAATTTTATGTAGGTAAACAAGGTTATTCATAATAAGTATGTGCTATGCCATCCTGAAAGTGGCTTTTTTTACAAACAATAAAGTAGGTACGTTCTACGACTTTTGGAAATTCGACATTTTTCATTGAAAAAGCTCTATGCGAAAGTCAGCTGTTTTGGGGTCAAATCAGTTCAAACTCAATGAATCAGCTGTTTTAGGTAGGAATCTTGGTTCCAAACATCTCGTAGGTAACAAAGATAATTTGAGAAAGCTTGTGAAAAAAATAAGAAAATATTGAAGTTTTAAAAAAAAATGCACTATATCACGCAAAGAAACAAACAACGTATCAAAGCACATTCAAAATTCAAATGGGATCCGTCCTAGCGAAAGTGATCACCAATCAAACGAAACGACGCACAGTGGTTCGATTGTATGGAGGAGGTCGGACATAGGTGACTAAAAATCACAAAGTCGTAATTTTATAAATTTGATAGTGCCATTCGATTGCTATTGTAAAAACAAACAAACATTCTTCTCTTGCACTTTTAGCCTGGACTTATAGTTAAGGAGTAAATCGCATAAAACTTATTTTATTACATGGGAAACGACATTTAAACATTATATAGACCCTGTATTTCACCCTGTTTCGTTCTAGGATTTGTATTGTTGGTTTCTACTATTTAATGGCACATTTTCTTCAAAGACATATGTTGCCACTTTTATGCCCTTTTCGAGTTATAATGATGATAAATCGGGGCTCAAAATGACATAGGGTCATATTTGTTTGTTTTTGAAACATAAATCCAATAGAATATTGAGATGTACGAGATTACGATTTTGACTAAAAATCATCATCATAACTCGAAAAGGGCACAAAAGTGGCAACATGTGTCTTTGGAGAAAATTTGCCACTAAATGATAAGAACCTACCTGAAAAATCGACGAAATTACACGTTCTTTTCACGTTTAAAGGTTGCTTCCCATACAATGAAATCAGTTTTATGCGATTTACTCCTTAACAATAAGTCCGCTTAAAGTACAATAGAAGATTTTTTGTTTGTTTTAAAATAGCAATCGAATGGCACTATCAGATTTATGAAATTACGACTTTGTGATTTTTAGTCACCTATGTCCGACCTCCTCCATACAATCGAACTACTGTGCGACGATTCAAACCCAGCAACAACGTTGGCACATACATACAATGCGTTTCGTTCTCCAATATTATCGTCGGTACCTACTACCTAGTATGCTTAGCTTTTGTGAAAACTGTGCGTAGTATGTAGGCGTTTAACTTAGTTTTTTAACTGTAACATCTGCGTGATAATTTTTAAAAGAAACGAATTCACTCAATTTTTTTCATTTCAATTGGAATTAAAAATTAGTAATCTACATACAAAATAGAAAACGCAAAAACAGAACGCGACAGTAATGGAATTTAAAATAACGCCATCTATCAATTCAGTACTACCTGTGGTAGTACAAGCAAACTGTGTCAATCACAACGTAGTTCAAGTCATTGCCACCAGAAAAACAAGATCATTGGATTTTTGTAAAAAATAATTAAACTTGATTGAAGAGGCATTTATTTAATTTTCCCGTGTTATGGGTATTTTATGATATTATAAAATCTTTGTTTCATGACCTAATAATGATTTTTCACATACTTCATTATCAAATCTATACCCGTAAAGCCATCTATTGACATTCGTTTGAACAATATTTCTTTTCTTTGGAATGGGACCCCGTGGTACGAATGAACTCACCCATATCAACAACTACGTTATGATAACCATTCAGGGAAAATTATGTATACTAAAAAAGTTACAAAATGAATATTAAACTATACAAATTCTAGTTGTAGTAATAAATACAGTAAATTATTTTACTTACGTAAGTAGGCGCGCCGTGACATATTTGCCGCAGCGCGATACCCGGTGGCAACAACCCTCTCTTCCCGCAGCCGCCCTTGCACCGATCGGGCTCAAATTTACAACACAGGTAGATGCAGAAAGGGGGGGCAGCTACTGGAAAGCTGGACCTTGACACGTGTATAGTTGTTAAAAGAATTACATTTGTTCACCAAAGGCGGCAAAATTGACATAGCGCGCCCACTCTAGGGTTAAGAAACAAAATGCCAATAATAAGTCTTCACTGATAGAAACATACAAAAACTAAAAAAGAGCACAGAAAAAGCAAGTATAAAACATGTTTAGGTGCAGGTAATAAAACTAGCACACATATAATACTTCCAGATAAAAAAGTTGTCATGAAATACTTATATTGAATGATACATTTAAGATAAGCCAAAGAAGTAATTACTCATTATGCGTCTCATCCTCCCAAGCTACAGCTGAACAAATCAATAGATTTAGAGTATATATTATTATAATTTAATAATAATCTAAATAGTCTTGACGTCCGTCAAGTCTCATCTTTGGCTGCGCGCATTGTACCTTGTTAAGTAAGTTTTTAGTGTACCTCACCTAATACAAAATATTGCACGCCATAACATGGCAGAATACATTGTTTCAAATTTAAAATGACACTATACTCTGAACCTATCTTCATGTAATTCAAGCAATAAATTTTTACTTTACTAGGATTCTTTGCCTCATGCATGAGTATCAGAAGCTACGAGTACCATGGTACCACAACGCCCAAACTCTGAGCGCATAGTAACATTTTGCGCGCGTTGTACCGGATTTGCACGTGTTGTACTTATTTTACACGCGTTGTACCTATTTTGCACGCGCTGCACCAAACTTGCACGAAGAGTCCACTGTGAAAGCACAGATGCGTAGGAGTTGTTAAATTTAGTGCGCAAATGGCAATGCATCACCTAAGTGTGTATTCCTATTTTTATCTAAAAACTTAACAAACTATCCCCCATTATTTATAAAATATGCTAAGCATTGCTTAAAATTTACAATGTTTTTCGCTATCCTTCATCATTTATCTTTATACAGATTTTTATAAGTCATATATTTTTTATTGTTACAGATCATTGCCGGCTACAAAGACAGAAGTTTGTACATTTGGAAAATACCTTTAGCTGTCCTCCAAGAAATGATTTTATAATAAGATATAAGTGTTGTAGATATAATCTCACCTTTTATTTTTAGTTGAGTATGTTTAACACTATATTTTGTTTATTTACATTAGTGTGTACATAAATAAAAGATGTTTTATTGAGCTAGTTGCTTCACTGCGCTTTGTAATGTGACGAGAAGAGTGTTGGGTATGAAAGACGGATAGACAGTTTATGTAAGGACGAAGAACACATTTTGTGCTGACACAAATCAATGTGGCAGGACAGGGATATACCATGACGCGCCTCTGACTACCCCATAAATGGTATGGTGCCGAACCTGTCACACGTCATGGATCTGAAAGGATGTCGGCTTATGATTGCCGGATAGAAATTATTTTTCATTTCGTATATCCGGGGGGGTGCACTTTAATTTGTATAATTACAAATAGCGCCACCTATCGTTGAGTAGCATCAGCTTATTACAAATAGGGATTGCTTATGTCGCAAACCGTAGACAACCAATTAAAATATAGACTATAGCTTACGATTCTTAGTCGATTTTTACGTGAACTGTCGTGAACGCATTTTTATTTCTGCCAAGTGGCACTCCTGTTTGAATTTCTGACTTACGTCAGTCAGTCAGTGGGTGTTTCATTCAGGCGGCCATTGTTCTACGTATTTAGAAATATTGAAATTTTTGCTGTTTTGTGCTGGAAACAAAGAAGTAAACTAGTTAGAAATACACAAAATAACTTTGTTTTGAAGAAAATACACACACCAGTACAAATATGAATCCAGAATAGTGAGTATAGCGTTTTTACTTCACATGATTCAGAAACAGGGATGGTTGTAAAATTTTCATTTTTTGCGCTTTCATTGTCTTCGCACACGCATTTACTGTTACTACACCAGCTTAGATGATGCCAGAGATTCATATTTACTTCTCATTGAAAAGTGAATCTCTAAAATCTGGTGACTCATTCCGCATTCGTGGTACATACTATCGAAGATTTCGAGAAAACGTAATTGGGATGGTGAATGGCGCATTACAAGTCCACGATCGTATCAGCTTACTCCATCGATGAGAAATCAGGATGTTTTTGATATTCGCTAGACTAGATATGTCCATGCCTTTGTTCGAAGGGAAGGCATATATACGCCTCTTTTACGCTACTCTATTTATCTTTCAGAGTGTTTAATGACGCGTGTAGTTCTTTGTTGCCCCTCATCTGATACTAGCCTTAACGTAAACATTGCAATTTCAGCGACTACTTGTTCAAGCTACTATTGATTGGTGATTCTGGTGTTGGCAAGTCATGTCTGCTGCTCCGATTCGCTGACGACACCTACACAGAAAGCTACATCAGTACCATTGGTGTGGACTTTAAGATTAGGACTGTTGAATTAGACGGAAAGACGATAAAGTTACAAATATGGGACACTGCTGGACAGGAGAGGTTCAGGACTATTACCTCCTCATACTACAGAGGGGCACATGGAATTATCATTGTTTACGACTGTACAGACCAGGTGAGATATTTATATTGGCCTTAATTACCTACCAGTTCAGCTGTTTTTAAAAGAATACTCTGAATTTAGCCATATGTCTTCGAAATTGACTTTATATCACCACATAAGGTTTTTAATTATATACCACACTGTTTTACGCATGGCTAAGTTCAGCGTGTTCTTCTGCAAAACGGCTCAAGAGTAAGCTATTTGTTTCTGAAATACCTTAAAATTAGCATGATACTACACTGATACTTTAATCAATGGTCATAGGCCCTTTTCAGGGCCATCATACCCGACTCTGACACTAACCTAATACAGGATGACCAAGAAAGAATCAGGGACACGACAAGAAAAAGAATACTGTATGTATTACAAAGTTTTCATGACTGTCTACAAAACAGTAATCAAATATTGAATAACATCTAAAAACAGCTGTTTTAGCAGTGCCTGCCATCAAAAATTTAAATAACAATTGAACATGAATAATTGACTTGACATCTATTGTTTGTTCCAAAGATGTTACATTTGCTGCACATATCTTTTGTGTTTTGAATATGGGTCATTATTCAGTATGTGACCTAGATTTTAAATTTAAATCCTGTATTCAGAAGTGTGTTGTCCTACATTGAAGTGTTTTAAGTGGAGTGGTGGTAGTGGCCCCTCCTTCCGATCCACAGGTCGTGGGTTCGAAACCTGGTCATGCGCCAATGGATTTTCCATTTGGAAAATTTATGTGCACTAAACTAGTGTTCTTAAACGGTGAAAGAATACATTGTGAGGAAACGGCATGTCTTAGAACTTAAAAGTTCGAAGATGTGCTTGAAAAGAGCCCACCCTGGGCACACAGGTCGGAGAGCGCAGTTAGAGCTATTGTTGTTAAATTGAGGGATGCTGCTGTCCATCCCCTAGCTTTTTACCCTTAGTGGCCTCTTGCAACATCCACGGATAGGTAGATATGGAGGGGCCTATTCTTCAGCCGGGGCCACCACAGCCAAGTCACCATATCATCAAAAATAAACAAACTTTATCTACCTGCTCTCAAGGTTGACCTCAATGTTGATCTCAAGGCTTAGTCATATGCAGGTTAAAGTGCAATTTTTTTCTGAATAGATATACAATCTGTATATTGTATTGATATAACTGATGATGTAACCATCTATTACTGATTCATATTCTTTATTGTTTACGATTATAATTGGTTACTCCTTCACAGACAATAGTTAACAAAAATATATTTAGTGTTTACCTAAAGGCAGTCCAGTTAATTTCAAACTAATAACCTTGTCTTTAAACAAATTCAATCATCACATCACTCAGACAAGTAACATTAACTGATCATTAAAATTAACAGTATAAGTAATGAGTTTAGGAATCTGGCATCGTGCCAAAACAGCAGTGCCCAATTCGTAAACAATGTTAATGAAACACTTTGCACTGTGATGTGTAAAAAATATGTACTGATGTATTTTTTAACTTGTATTCAACCAGTTTTTCGGTAATGAATAACTGTCTACTATAAAATGATTAAGATAAGATAAAAATAGTTTAAAAACCCGATTAGTTTGGTTAGCTGGCTGAGCGAGAGATGCAAGTTCGATTCTCTTTGTGGCACTAATGTTTGTGTTTTCTAACAAAAAAGTTTTTTAAAGGTATTCTAAAGGTTATTAGTTGTGTTATTCCTTCACCGTTCTAAGCACGTGTTAGTAAGCCGGTTCAAACCGGTTACAATCCACGAGTCCCGAACCTCGCGTGTTGGGAGGTATCCCGAAAGTACATCAGCTATAAAAAAAGTGTGAGTTTTAACTTGTGATCGGTACACTTCAGGATTCGTTCAGCAACGTGAAGCAATGGCTGGAGGAGATCGACCGCTACGCGTGCGACAACGTGAACAAGCTGCTCGTCGGCAACAAGTGCGATCTCACCACCAAGAAGGTGGTTGACTACACCACTGCCAATGTGAGTACCCATTTACAAGAAAGTCGAAGGTTTTTATTTCAATAAAATCACTAGGATCACTTTGAAATGTCTTAGAAACTAGGTGAAGCTACGCCTGTTCCTCGGGACCAAACACTTTTTTGCTTAGCTCTTGTCGGTGTAATGATGCAATTTCCGCCATTCTGATCTTTCCAATGTGAGCTCCTTTACAACATACTATTTTACGCCCGCGGCTCTGCACTCGTGGAAAGTACCTAGTTAAAATTAGTCTATGCTATTTCTAGGCAAAGAACTTTTTCTATTTCAAGTTTCAACAAAATTGCTTGAGCCGTTACGGGGTGACTGAACAAAAAACATCTAAACATCCTCACAAACTTTCGCATTTATAATAGGATAGGATTCAAGGGTCATTTAAGTACCCTCACTAGATGGAAAGACAACCTAAACCTCATAAAGGTTGCTCGGAGCCGCACAGAATCTGTCGCTCTAACAATCTATGGGGGAGGCCTATTTTTTGTTGCCTGATTCTTCTAGGCTTGGTCGCGAGGAACACGCATAGCTTCACCTAGTTTCTATGACGTTTCAAAGTGATCCTAGTGATTTTATTGAAATAAATGCCTTTTGACTTTGACTTTTCAGCAGTGGACGTCCTACGGCTAAAATGATGATGATCTATAAAAGGCAGAGATTATAAAACTTTCTATGAAGATTGAGAATGTCGCGCCTAATGTATTCAGTGTCGTTTGCATAACTGGTGCCTGTTAAGGTTGTGGACAGATACAGCGCGTTATTATTTGTTACCAATACCATTTAATATGGAATAACTCTTACAGTTTGAATGCTATTTTTAAACGTTTTAATAACTACAAATCAGGTTTTTGTACAAGGTGAGATGAAGCTTAGATCTTGAAGTTTTCCTGTCAGTCAGTGTCAAGTATGGAACGTTTTGAATGCTGCTAAGATTGTTAAAATTACCCTCAAAGTAATAAATTTCATTGCCATTACATTAACACAACTGCACCATCATCATCATCATCTCCCTGCCCTTATCCCACTTCATGTGGGTCGGCACAACATGTTTTTCTCTTCCACTCCCCTCTATCAGCCGTCATATCAGTATTCACTCCTTTCTTACTCATGTCATCTTTCACACAATCTATCCATCTTTTCTTTGGTCTACCTCTTCCCTTATATCCTTCCACATTCATATTTCACATTCAGTCGTAACAGAAGTAGTTATGGAGATTATTTTAATATTGTTTTCCTTCCAGCAATACGCCGAACAACTAGGCATCCCGTTCCTGGAAACGTCAGCCAAGAACTCCACGAACGTGGAGCAGGCGTTCATGACGATGGCGGCGGAGATAAAGGCGCGCGTGGGCCCGCCGTCCACGGGCGCCGCGCCCGCCGGCGGGCAGGTCAAGATCGACCAGGGGCACCCCATCGACACCGGCAAGTCGTCCTGCTGCTGAATCCACAAGAGCGGTGAGTCACTGGGTTGAAATAATGAAAATATTTTATTGAATTTTCATAAAAAGTGTCAATTTCGATATTACTGACTGGCCTCATAGCTCAGTTGGTAGTAATTCTGACTTCTGCGCTAGGTCTACCTACCTCTAGGTCCTCTAGGACCTCTAGGTCGCGGGTTCGATTCCCGCACTGGACAAAAATTTGTGTGACTAACACGGATGTTTGTTCTGTTGTCTGGGTGTTAAATGTATATCTATTACGTATATCAGTCTCTGGTATCCATAGTACAGGCTATGCCTAGTTTGGGATCAGTTGACCGTGTGTGATAATGTCCGAAATATTTATTATTATTATTTATCAAGTAGTGAAACCCCGAGCTAGTTGGGTGTTATTTATTTATTTTATTGTTCCAGGCTGGCGGCAGAACGCATAGAAGCGAAACACGCTTGCGCTGGCCACCATCTACCACCGTAACCAAACGCAATCCACATCAACGCATCAACACGATGCGACGCGACGCTAACCTCTTACGTTGCAACTCGTCCGGCAAAACGAACTGACCGCGCCACACAATAAAGTCTATTTTAGCTTGCACATTAGTCCCGCCACCGCGGTACATATAAGCGTGGGACGTTACGGCTCCCAGGAAATATCCAATCGGTGTTCTTGCTCGCAATCTAATTTGAACCTTCACTTTCTTGCACGATGATTGAAATTGCGTTATCAGCTTCCAGGTTTTTTGCGCGGTCGGTTCGTACCAAGTCCAATACTGACTCTCGTTCATTGGTTCAGTACACACATTAGGACAATAGTGGCGCTATGTACTATAGATAATGCAATATAAATTGAAACGTTTATATATTGTCGATAAACGTATATAAGTTGAACCTATATAGTACATAGTGCCACAATGTAAAGGTGAAATGTATGGTGTATGTTTATACAATGTTTATATATAATGATTATCGTAGGTTAATTTCGTGATGTTTCCAAAACAGAAGGTTAGCAAGCCACACGGTAGTATGCAAGGAAGGAAATACACAAGCGTTTATGTACAGTATGGATATGAGGAACCTTATATTGTACTCGATACCAAGATGCGGCATTTTGAAGGAAACTGTAACTTATCTTAACGGTTTAGAGATCGAAATTCAGTGAGATTGTTTACAACTACCGGCCGCAACAATCGGAACTCTGTTGCGTTGAGATAAGCCGTAAAATAAATGCGCCAGGGTTGAGGGTATGTTGTAGCTAATTGTGAGTTTTCGCACAGTATAAGATTGCTTCTTTCTATCTTTTGTGCAATTTCTAATGACGTCAATTGCTTGAAATGTATGTATCGCCACGTGTGAGTGATACAGCAATAAGCGCGCGTGAATGCGATAGCAAGAGAATGTGTGACGGATAAAAATGGACTGTATTCCTACGGGAATAAGAGAAATGTTTGCGAAGTGAGTGGTACTTATCAATACTTTTTGTAAACTGTGCGAATCCTCACCAAAAAAGTAAGTTTAAATACATTTTTATCGTTCTCTAAATGCTGTCCATTCGAGCGTAGGCTAATTTTCTACTTAATTCCAGCTTGTGTTTACTTTTGTTTCACTTTAAGGTACTAAAATTGTATGCACTGGGTGTTCATATTCTATATTATATTATATATTTACTTACTCGGCGCGTACTAGGGTTGTGCTATGTTGAAAGTTTTGTGTTATCCTTTAGTAATACACAAAATTGTAGATATAGCAAATTGGCCTTAGGTTAGGTGTAATTATCATAGTGAACCTGTGTAGCCATCGAATACAAACCGAGCGGGAACATGTATTAAAAGACACAACAATATCACCACAGATATGTGATAATTCTTAAATTTTAAACTTTAGATCTAATATTTCAAACATAAGTCCACGTTATTTCGGTTCAAAATTCTTAGTTTATCTGCTGTTTGAAATATTGGATCCGTGTAAATTATTTAAAAGATTCGATGTTATAACTTACTTATTACCGTTATTTTTGTACTACTCAAGTTAAGTTTACTTAAATCAAGTCCGCTAACCCCTGTTCTGTATCGAGGGTATTTAGAAATTAAAACAGTATGCTATAGGAAAGATATTTTATTTTAACACCTTAGAATAGAACTTACATACAACCAGCATTTCCGTTATCATTATCACATACATCTAAAATAGGCAGAGACCATACGTTAGATTTTATAATTTTTTTTTTGGATCATCACTCATGTCCTTAAAAATACTAGACATCCTCACAGATCTTTAGGCGATCAGATCCTTGAATATATCTAAAGTCAGAGACATGTCCGAATATTTGGCGCTTGCATTTTGCCGAAGAGTATTTCATACGTGACAGGTCGCAAGCTCATCGCCGCTTTAATAATACCTACTTACTTTCCTCACGATGTTTTCCTTCACGAGTTTCTTGACGAACTCAGTGGCGCAGCGGGCGAGTGCTCTTCTGAGTACTCAAGGGGTGCGGGCTTGATTCTCGCTGAGCGACAAATGTTTAAAATATTTTTTTTAAAACTCTTTTTACTCGTAGTTTCTGATACCCACACACGACACGGGGAATCCTAGTGTGGCATCAGGACTAAGTTTGTGCCTGTTGGGTGTTATGAAAACTTTAATTTTTTTTAGCGAGCTTATTTCAACTCATTCTTTATTATCAATGACGTGGTTCCTTATTTTTTTTGGCTTTATCCCGAGATTAGAGGGGAAGAATCGGGATTCGCGAGGAACAGGCATAGCTGCTGCATCTAGTTTCTAAGACGTTTCAAAGTGATCCTAGTGATTTTATTGAAATAAAAGCATTTTGACTTTGACTTTGATTTGTTCTAAGTCTTTATTCTTAGTTCTAAGTATTGATCGTCAGCAACAGCATCTCATCATATACTCGTAGTCATGACACAGGCCGTGTAAGTTGAGGGGGCACTGCAGAAAATCCGGGCACGCGATCGGCAGACGATCTAAAAATATAATCAGTTAATAAGTATGTACTTACATTCTCATGTTATACCTAACAATACATACATACATAAAATCACGCCTGTTTCCCAGAGGGGTAGACAGAGACCACGGCTTTCCACTTGCTTCTTCTTGTCGTGTCACTGATTCTTTCTTAGTCATGCTGTATCAGGTCAGTGACCAGGATGAGGTATGGTGGCCCTGAAAAGGGCCTATGACCGTCGATGAAAGAATCAGTGTAGTGAAAGGATTAAAGTGCGCCTCTAAGAGGCTCCTTTCGTGCACCAAAGATTCCACTTGCTACGATCCTGACATACCTCTTTTGCTCCATTTACTCTCTCTCATCACATTCCTCATACATCACCGTCATCTCCCTGCCCTTATCCCACTTCATGTGGGGTCGGCACAACATGTTTTTCTCTTCCACTCCCCTCTATCAGCCGTCATATCACTCCTTACTTACTCATGTCGTCTTTCACACAATCTATCCATCTTTTCTTTGGTCTACCTCTTCCCTTAGATCCTTCCACATTCATATTTAACACTCTACTAGTCGCATGGCTAGTCCTCCATTCACTCTCATCACATTCCTCATACATGCTCGTTGGAGTACTACCTGGCCTTTTACCTACAAGGTGATTCATGGTAATTTGACAATCTTCATTGAAAAATCACTATTCATAAACCAGCTGTTTTGGGATTAAATAGGTAGTAGGTAGGTACCTCAGCCAGGGCCGGCTCTGCAGCAGAGGACGTCGTACGGCTGAAATGGTGATGAGGTAGGTACCTACCTAAGGGGTAAGCGCAGCCGCAGCAGAAGCCGTGTATAATAGCCTCGTCGTCCTCACAGCCTCGCGGAGGACATCCGTTGCAATACATGCCCATCCACAGCCATGGCATGTTCCCTACAAAGATAACTTTCATATTACTTGAGCTAAGGAACCTTTATCAGTCTCACTGCAGGATAGACCTACTTAATTTGGCAGCTTTTAAATTATCACCGTCCTTGATTTCGATCTATTAGAAAAGGACGGCAAGTTTTTACCACTGCCATATTTAGTTCACGATAGGATAGTCCAACAACAGAATCGTCACCAATGAAAACGCAAAACCGATGATCGTCATCGCATTATGTCTTGTTTAAGATTATATTTAGAACTGGCTTGGGCCCGCAATTTCGCTGATGCAATCACCCAAAACATGCTTACTTTTCGCAATCTGGCCTCATAGCTCAGTTGGTAGTTACTCTGCCTTCTGCGCTAGAGGTAGCGGGTTCGATTCCCCCACTGGACAAATATTTGTGACTAACACAGATGTTTGTTCTGTGTCTGGGTGTTAAATATACATCTATTATGCATATCAGTCTCTGGTACCTTAGTACAGGCTATGCCTAGTTTGGGATCATTTGACCGTGTGTGATATGTCCGGAATATTTATTTATTTTATTTTATTATGAGTAGGTAGGTAATAAATAGTGTAGTACTCACATCGTGGTGCTTTCCTAACAGCCTCCAAGCCAGTTTCGTGAGACGGCGTCAGGAATAAGCCCAATGATGCTTCCACGAACATTACGGCACAGAAAATCAACGTTCTACTTGAAAACATTTTGAAAATGACACCTAATTACAGAGACTTCACCTATTTTATATGGGAGCTTGCAGACCTTTCTCACCAAAGCCAAAGATAAATGTTTGTGAGCATTTTACCTTACAGCAGCGAGAGAGCTCTACAAGGTGTTCTATAATTATGTACTTTATACCGAAAACGGCTTTCATTAACAAGAAAAAAAAAATTATCGAATAAAATTGGAAACTATCATAATAGGTAGGTATTTGTTTTATAAAATATGATACATAATAACTTCGACATCAAGATTGCTACATAAAACAGCTGTATAAGAGGCAGGTACTACATGTGTTAGTTAAAGCCTTGGTAAAAAAGGTCCAGTAATTAAGTGGTAATTACTTATAAGTCAGTGCCTCTAGATAACGCCTTCCTCAATAGTAATTTGTTTTAAAAGGATATGACATGATTAAAGATTATGTCACTGAGAAAATATGTTCGGAATCCTTAGCTTTTAAAATAACACAAATTTTAAATATAAAAACATTTATTTCTTGCAATTTCTTTAACAACCACTCACCTACGGTATTGTTTTAATCACATTTATAATTTCTAAGCTATACGACAATAACATACAAATTAGTATATCTTATTACTAACAACATTTATGCAAACGACACAACGCAACGGTATAACATCTCCCTTATTTTTAACCGAATTCAATAAGAGAAGGTTCTCAATTCGTCTCGCTTTTTTATCATCAGGGTATTATCACGCAGCGAAACTCCGAGCATAGCTCTCTCCATAGCCCGTTGAGCGACTTTGAGCTTGTATATAAGGCCAATAGTTAGCGACCAAGTCTCAGTGCCATTGTCATCACTGGCAACACGCACTGATTGTAGACTTTCGTCTTGAGGCTCTGCTCTGTGTGTATGTTACTCAATATCCTCCGCCAATTGAGGTTAATCATTATAGTAGGGGAGCCCAAGAAGGGATTTCGGGATTTACTAAAGCGCGACAGATTAATATACACGGGGATACCTTGTACCCGGTTAAGTACCTCCACAAAACATGAGGCCCATATATAAGGCCGCCCGTGAAGGATACAGGATCAGATTAGTAAAAAAAAATTGACCATCAAAAATTCTCGAGCGCGTCAGATTAAGGTAGGGTGAGTTAATTACATCCTAAAAAGTGTATATTCCACTAATCTGACAATTTGAGAGTGACGTAAAAAAAGGGGAGGGCAACAAAGTTGTAAAAAAAAACGTCATCTCGACATTCTCGAGCGTAGCTAAATTTTTTTTTTATATTGAAGGAAATAATTCAAGAATAATGAAAAATATATAATCTGACGATTTCCGCAAGCCGAAATAACAAAAATTCGTCGATAAAGTTACACTATGCGCCAAATATCTTTGCGTCTACGAACTTCGTTTGTACTACTACTACTACTTACTTTTAATAATAGTATAGAATTAATATTGACCTATTCAAAACATCTATGTCCTGGAAATTACGCAACAGCATCGATAAAATGAATTTTTAGACTTAATACTTTTGTTCTATGAAACTTCTATCAGACTTTCGAGCTGAGAGAGCTCAAATGCATAGAAATATTATTTCTTTGAACTCAGCGAGCTCAAAATATCACATAAATTCTATTTTGAGCTCAAAAATGTCATAAGTACAATTTTAAGAGCCCAGGAATGGAGTTAGCGGGAAGTTGCAAGGATGGCCTTTAAGGTGAACCGTTTTACTATTTTTTTTTTTGTCAGATCAAGCCAATCCCTCTAGATAATCGTCAGATTATGAGACAGTACGTTTAGAACATAAAGATGAACCATATATATCTTAATCTGACGCGCTTGAGTATTTCAAAATGGCGAATTTTTTTTGCACATTATGAAAATGGCCGCGAGTTTGCGTCCCATCGAAATCGTCAGATTAGTGAATGAGAGCTTTTTTTTGGTGCACTTAACACTCCCTTAGAAAATCTGACGCGCTCGATATATATTTTTTTTTTTCATTTTCAACCCTTAAATACAACCACCCGCATCATGCTAACGACCAGATTAACATACGTACATTATTAAAAATACGTAGGGCATTGATGCTATCAATATCTGACGCGCTCGAGGAAGTCCATGCAACAGTTTTTTTTTACATATTTAAAAATCTGTAGCCGCTTCCCCCACCGATGTAAAGGTATATATCATATAACATTTTTTTCTTCATATCATCTAAGCTTTGCATCCCAATAGATCTCTACGACGCTCGAGTAAATCCCCATTTAGCCTCGTGGGCTCCCCTACTATTACCACGTCCTTAAAAAGGTGATGGAAAACATCGCCAAGAAACCAGTAAGTATTATTATAAGCGGCGATTGGCTTGCAACCTGTCACTTATAAAACAAAAAAAAAAAAAACAATATTCCGGACATATTACTCACGGTCAACTGATCCCAAACTAGGCATAGCCTGTACTATGGGTACCAGAGACTGGTATACATAATAAATATATATTTAACACCCAGATACAGAACAAACATCTGTGTTAGTCACAAATGTTTGTCCACTGCGGGAATCGAACCCGCAACCTCTAGCGCAGAAGGCAGAGTTACTACCAACTGGGCTATGAGGCCAGTCAAAAAACTTATGGAATGTGGGCATGTGCTAAGTGTTTGAACGTGCCTGATTACCCCCTCTTTCATAGTCATATTATTTATTCACCTTTGGAACACGGAACACTTGGTTTTGTTAATTACATTTTGATGTAATTAACAATTTTGGCGGCTGTACATAGGCCATAGGCTGTATTTAGACATCTTAAAGGATTGAATCGACTGGAGATCAGAGAAGCTATCTACCCTGGTGTATTGAGCCTTTATCAGAATTAATAGGTCCACGACCGGGATTTGAACCTACGATCGAAAATCAAGGTACCTCCCAACAAGCAAACACGTGGACGAATAGATACATTACTTAAAATTAGACATTAACGAGATCCAAATCATTCGTACATTACTTCTTATCATGTCACTGATTCTTTCTTGGTCATCCTGTATTGGTTCCATGACCACATCGAGGTATGGTGGCCCGGAAAAGGGCCTATGACCGTCGATGAAAGAATCAGTGAAGTGAAAGGATTAAAGTGCGCCTCTTAGAGGCTCCTTTCGTAGGTACATTACTTAAAATTAGACATCTAACGAGATCCAAATCATATCACAGAACGTGCTTAAAACTAAAAATAACACTACAATACTCTTATGCTAAGGTACACTTAATTATCATAACACATAACCCCTTATTCACAATCACTCATATACTTTATCGGCTCAATAAAAGTATTTCCGCATGGAAAGTCCATGCGGAAAGGTTATCTGGAAGAGATCACTCTTAGTGATGAGACCGCCCTTTGTATTCTACTATTAGATAGTTATTATTGTATTGATTAAATAATTATGTGTTTAGTTTAATGTGGTATACAATAAAGAGTTATCTATCTATCTGCATCTTTCTTTTGTTTCCTGTTAGAAAAGGACAGGGCGAGAGTTATCCAGCCGATAAAGTTAGTGATTGATGATTATAATATTTTGGCACAAATACATATACAAGGTGATTCTTAATATGTATACTATCCCTATAAAGGCTTTTTGTACATCTAATTTGACAAAGACATTTGGAAATTCGTCATTTTTTAATGAAAAAAAAAAACAGTTTTTTTTTTGGACATCACACACGGTCATTTGATGTAATATACTACCAGAGACTGATATACATAATAGATAAATATTTAACACCCAGACACAGAACAAACATCTATGTTAATCGCACAAATGTTTGTCCAGGGCGGGAATCGAACCCGCGACCTTTAGCGCAGAAGGCAGAGTTACTACCAACTGAGCTATGGGGCCAGCCAATGTTCGGATCAATTCAGTTCAATTCAAATTCAATTATTCATTATAGCAGGCCTCATAGCTCAGTTGGTAGTAGCTCTGCCTTCTGCGCTAAGGGTCGCGGGTTCGATTCCCGCTCTGAACAAACATTTGTGTGATGAACACAGATGTTTGTTCTGTGTCTGGGTGTTAAATTTATATCTATTATGTATATCAGTCTCTGGTACCCATAGTACAGGCTATGCCTAGTTTGGGATCAGTTGACCGTGTGTGATATGTCCGGAATATTTATATTTATATTCAGCTGTTTTTGGTAGCAGTCTTGATGTCGAAGTTCTTGTACGTTTAATAATCTAAAAATAGTATAAAACATTACCTGACTGACTGATAAACCACGCGAGCCTTGAAATTCGACCCCAAAGGGGGTGCAGGGGGCGTTGAAGTTTGTATGAAAAAAATCAAGAGAAGCGGCTTTCACTAGTTAGTTTTAAAGTTGGGAACTGGACCAAAAACAGCTGATTTGAAAAGTTAAAATATAATAATTTTTGTGACATTTTGATGTTTTTTTCTCGCTAATATTCCTTATTTTGTTCATAGAATAAGCCCCTTTTGGGATAGTATTCAATTTACAGATCACGTTGTAAGATGAAAGAGTGATCACAAAACGACAACAAACGCTATTTTTTTCGAATAATGCACACGAAGCACGATCATTTAAAGGTAAATATGGGCGGTTTCTTTACAAACATTTCACATCAAATTAGTACCTAAGGTTAAAATAGCCTTAGATGTATTTACCTACATAAATAAATCTTACATACCACAATCACAATACTGAGAAGTTTCATAATACTGAACGTAATTTTCAATAGAGAGGACAGGTTTGAAGTTCGTAAAAAAACAGTGTGGCCTATTTAGCTCCACACCCAAAATAATATAACCTTTTGGTTTAGCCCAGTGATTCCCAAAGTGGTCTATATCGACCCCCAGGGGCCCGACGGTGACATCCAAGTGGTCTACGAAAGCGAAAAAATATTTGGGGGTCTACGAAATGCAAATCGGGATCTACGAAATGCAATGCTACAAGGTGATTCATAATATGTATGCCATCCCGAAAGGTGATAATTCTACAAGAACTTGGCAATGAAGTTTGTTCTACGACTTTTGATGGAAATTCGGCATTTTTCATTGAAAAAACGAAATTCATTCTATGCGAAAATCAGGTGTTCTGAGGTAAACTCAGGTCAAACTGAATGAATCAGCTGTTTTAGGTAGTAATCTTGATTCCGAACTTCTTGTACATTTAGTTAATTTTAGTAACAGCTAATTTGAGCTAAAAAAAAAAAAAATGTGATGGTTTTTTTCGCTAATATTTTTTTTTTGTAGATATAATAACCCCCTTTCGGGATGGTACTTATACATGTTATGAATCACCTTGTATAATATTACTTCTCTACAGTTAGAAGTCAGTCCCAAAAAAAATAAGTTATAAGTTGATGATGTCGCAAAAATGAAATATAGGTAATATAACATTTTTGTGAATTTAGGTAGGTTCTACACCCTTAGCCCTTGTAGACCCTTGTAGACTAGAAATATTGCCCCTCCCCCCCCCCCACCACAAACGTATCATAATACGTTTGTGGTGGGGGGAGCCATAGCTCAGACATGAACCCCTTGGTCATTGATCTAGGATGACCTAGGACCCAGCAACAGGGTGTCTAAACAGACGCCCTCTCAATCAGTTCGTTCTCCATAGAAACACTTCGCTTCATGGGCAGCAGCCTGGCTTCGGCGGCTAAGAGGGCGCCTCCCTCGCATTGCTTGTTGCCGAGACAGTTGCATGAACACACCTGAACAAATAAATAAATATTAAGAGGATACAAAAATCATAATAAATTATCGAGTGGGCGGAGTGAAGAAAGTGACAGCGCTATGTCACATACATATGCCTCCCCCAAAGAGTTCCACGACGAACGGTCTTGTGCCTTCTCCATCCACCGACTTCCCGCAACCTTCACAATGTCACAAACACTAATTAATATATTTTGTCTCAATGACAAGCTGTGCCATTTCCATGGCTTTCGGCAGGTTTTGGTAAAACACGTCTACACTGTTTTGGGACAGAATATTGAGTAAATAGATAGCGAGTGACACGAGAGAAAACTTAAGTAGGTTGGTCCTACAGCTGCTAATTAAATAATAACACCCAACAGTCACATACCTACATTGTCATAATGTTATCTTAATATATTATATAAACAATTCAATTTCTACTAAAAGAATCATACTCAATATTTCATCAAAATGTCATATAAATATCTATTATATTATATCAGTGGCCGTGGTGGCCCCGGCTGAAGAATAGGCCCCTCCATATCTACCTATCCGCGGATGTCGTAAGAGGCGACTAAGGGAAAAAAGCTAGGGGATGGGCAGCAGCATCCCTCATTTTAACAACGATAGCTCTAACTGCGCTCGCCAACCAGCATGCCCAGCGTGGTGAGTATGGGCAAATCCCCGCACATGATTAGGAATTTGCTCTGTCTGTGGGGGAGGCCATGTTCAGCAGTGGATGTCGAACGGCTGAAATGATGATGATGATGATGATTATATCAGTCTCTAGTCTGGTCTGGTCTCATACTCACTATTTCATCAAAATGTCATATAAATATCTATTATGCGGGTTCAAAAGCAAGTGTAAACATTTTTAGGATAGTATAAAATTCATCTCGAACCGGTATGACTTAGAACCTAAAAATTCGAAGGCATGTGACATGTGCACGAAAGGAGACCACTTAAGAAGCGCACTTTAATCCTTTCACTACACTGATTCTTTCACGGTCATAGGCCATTTTCAGGGCCATACCTCAACCTGGTCACTGACCTAATACAGGTGACAGAATCAGACTATACAAGGTGATTCATAACATGTATACCATCCCGAAAGGGGGTTATTCAATCAACAAAAATAAATAATTTTAGCGAAAAAAACATCAATATTTAATTTTTTTTTAATTTGAACTAGGCTGTTTTTGGTATTTTGAAATTTTGACAAATTAGGCTGTTTTTGGTATTTTTCTCATCTTTATAACTAATTACCCCAAAACAGGTGGTTTTTGCATATAGTTTTTTCAATGAAATATTACGAATTTCCAAAAGTCGTATAACAAACTTTATTGCAAATTCGTTGTAGAATAAGCCCCTTTCGGAAAAGCATACATACTGTGAATCACCTTGTATAGTATGGTACTCACCGAAGCTTGGTCATCGTGCAGTATTCCCCGCCCGAAGAACCCGGCGTCCACAGGAATGAGGGAGGAGTCATCACCTGCTTCGTCCCGGGCTGCCTCTTCTGCTTGCCTGTGAGACATTCAAAAGCTTTTCATGTCACTGGTTCTTTCTTTGGACAAGAGTTTTAGCCTCCAGTGTCGCATGGTTATTGAATGAATGAACATTATTTTCCAGAAGTCATCATCATCATTTCAGCCGTTCGACGTCCACTGCTGAACATGGCCTCCCCCACAGACAGAGCAAACTTCTTATCATGTGGGGGGATTTGCCCATACTCACCACGCTGGGCATGCGGGTTGGCGAGCGCAGTTAGAGCTATCGTTGTTAAAATGAGGGACGCTGCTGCCCATCCCCTAGCTTTTTTCCCTTAGTCGCCTCTTACGACATCCGCGGATAGGTAGATATGGAGGGGCCTATTCTTCAGCCGGGACCACCACTGCCAATAATATAATATTAGTCAACTAATATTATAATTTTAGTTGTTTTCCAGAAGTATCTTACTAATATTATCAATGCGAAAGTTTGTGAGGATGTTTGGATGTTTGTGGTTCAATTACCCGGCCGAACGGATTTGGATTAAATTTGGCACAGAGATAGATTATAGTCTGGGTAGCTTATAGACTACTTTTATCTTCATAGGTACGCGAGCCAAGCCGCGGGCGAAAGTTAGTAGTATATACATATAGGACTAATAAACAGGATCCTGCAAAAACCCGTACCTGCAAAAAAGGGGATGTTGCCGTGTGAAAGGGCTGTTACTTACATGGTCATGAACCGTAGCACCAGCAGGTTGATGCTGGCAGCCACCACAGCCAGCCCGAACAGTATGAACACCAGACTGAGGGCCACATAGCCCGGCTTACTGGTTAGTGCTTGGTCATTCTGTAAACAACAAATTATTCGCAAAATGTATATCCAACTAATATTATTATTATTTATTTATATTATTTTTGGCGGAGGTAGGGCACAACGAGACTTTCTCGTTCTAAATTGGAGCAGCCCGCCTGAGGGGACCTCCGCCTTACAGAAGATCGCAGCCAAATAACATTATTTGTTTCAAATAGTGTTGTGTTCCTGCGATGAGTTAGGTTGCCAGGTTGCTTACCAACAGGTGGGCCCTATGCTTGTATTCCACATCAGTTGTATAGAAAAAAAAAAAAAAATGTAACTCACTTGTAAGGCAACATAGTCACCGAAGCCGATAGTCGTGAGCGTGACGAAACAGTAGTACAACGCGTCGAAGTAACACCAGCCCTCGTACTCAGAAAATACCCAAGCACCTGTGAAAAGAGAGATGGGGTCTTGTCACCTCGCATAACTTAAATATCTGACCGCCTGGAGATCTGTTTCCGTGAAATACACAGATTCATTTTAAGTACTATGATATGTGTTAATTTTGTCTATCGTCTAAAATAAATTATTTGCGATGCTCGAAAAGCGTGAATAAATTTTTAAGTAAATATAAATATTAAATATAAATAAATAAATATTCCGGACATATTCACACGGTTAACTGATCCCAAACTAGGCATAGCCTGTACTATGGGTACCAGAGACTGATATACATAATAGATACATATTTAACACCCAGACACAGAACAAACATCTGTGTTTATCACACAAATGTTTGTCCAGTGTGGGGATCGAACCCGCGACCTCTAGCGCAGAAGGCAGAGTTACTACTAACTGAGCTATGAGGCCAGTCATATTAATAGTTTTTGAGACCTCTGTAACACTTATATCAGCAAATAAACATCTCAACTCTTAGGGTTGTCTATCATGCTTGGGAATAAAAGTCGTGAGCCTATTTTATGCATTCACAGCATTGTGAGTCCGCATGGCAGTTTTTTTTAAATGTTATATGGAGGCAAACAGGCTTACGGCCCACCTGATGGTAAGCGGTTACCGTCGCCTATTGACATCTGCAACACCTGGAGCATTGCTAATGCGTTGCCTGCCCTGGAGAAATCTTTTTGTATTTTTCTTGGAGCCCTACTTTAACGACTAATTAGCACCTAAATATTGGAAATGCACATACATTTAGGTTTTATTGTTTGTATTTGAGTGTTAACTGTGTTAGATCTATCTCTCTTTTTTTTTGTCTTCCTTGTGGTTGTCAAAATAAATTTAGTTCATTTCAATTTCATTTAGGTATTTCATTTATGGGAAAACCTCGAAAGGAAGTATTGAGCAAGTATTTACCTGAAGAGATAATTATAGTAGACAGAAAGCCGGTAGCCAGCATAAGGTTCAGTTCAGTGGCGTCAGTGGTGTCACACTTAAGGTAACACTTCATCTTCCTTATCACGACCGAGGCAAACTTGTTAAGCCTCTCCCCTATACTCTGGAACATCACTAGGCCCAATGGGATGCCTACCTGAAAATAAACATTAAAAATGAATCAATTTAACTGTAAAAATCATTTTTCTAAGAGAGTGTAATACAAAAAGGGATGCGGGTTCGATTACCGCTGCCTATTATCGAATTTGATTTAATTAATAATTAAAAAAATTAAAAATTATTTTCATAAAAATTGAGTATTTTCAATATATTCTAAGTGACTTGACTTCCACTCGTATTTTTATTTTAATTGTTGTTGAGAGCACTGGTTGTGGAGGGCAGGGCTCTCATCATTGGTCATAGGCCTTTTTCAGGGCCACTATACCTCAACCTGGTCACTCACCTAATACAGGATGACCAAGATAGAATTAGTGACCAGACAAGACGAAGAATGTTGATGAAAGTTTTCTTACCATAGCATATGCCATGCAAAACGCCTTCCCGGCAACGGTGACAGGTGTGGAATGCCCATAGCCAATCATGGCTAGTACAACAGTTGCGAAGTAGAACGCACCGGCAAACTTCCATTGCGGGCCTGCCTTGTGCGGTTTGTTCTCTACTATGACGATTTCAATCATGTGATAGTCTTCCGCTGATATATTGTATTTGCGAATGAGATCTGCCCTGATATCTGTGGAAATAAGGTGGTATCATATAAAATAGAGTATTCTTTTTCATTTTCCAGGGCAGGCAATGCATTAGCAATGCTCCAGGTGTTGCAAATGACAATAGGTGATGGTAACCGTTTACCATCAAGTGGGCTGTAAGCCTGTTTGCCTCCATATAACATAAAAAAAGACTACTTGCATCTACACTATTAGAATTTGAATTTAAACATCTTGATTTTGACTTAGTCTTAGCTTCACCTATTTCTAAGTTGTTTCAACGTGATCCTAGTTAATTTATTGAAATAAACACCTTTTGCTAAGGCAAGCTTCACTTAGTTTCTAAGACATTACAAAATGATACTAGCGATTTTATTGAATTAAACACCTTTTGACTTAGTTTTAAAGGTTCTTAGCAACGCCACAAGCTTACTGTACCTGAAAGGATTTCCCAACGTTTGCTCTCAGTCTCCGACTCCAGAGAATCAAACACGGCAGCACCAATGAGTAAATACGTGAATGTACACACAACTAGAGTTATTGTACGAACATTCTGCTTTTTCATCTTCATTTTAACTATTATTATTCTCCAAAATAATATTTACTTTCGGAGAATGGATCTGCTTATTCCTAACACCTGAAATTACGTTTTGGCGATGTTATTTTCTTACAAAATAATCGAGCGTGCTATTCCAAGACAAACAAAACCCACAGACTAATTAATAGGGAATACAAACCTGATGTAGCTGTCATATAATAATTTACAGTACAGCAACTGTAAATTATTATATGACTCTGTCACTGTCAAGTTGCTGTGTGTGTTATGTATGTAACCTACTAAATTATTTTCGCATTAAAGTGGAATTTACTCTAATCCGAAATGAGAACAATCCAGGTCACCGACATCGACATTCGACATTAGTAGCTCTCAGATTAAACAAATGGGTACGCCATCCATAATATAGCTCGCAAAACCGACGAACGTTTATAATAAAGGTTCTCGAACGGTGGCCACGAGCTGGGCACAGAACACTAATATCTGAGCTGGGCGACGCGACGACGACGGACGCCGACGACGCAATGTTGGAAGGCCCCATGGCCCCTACCCGATAAACCTGAGCTTAGAACGGACTTTACCTTACGTAGGTAATCTAGCGCTTACGTGAACATAGATAAACTCACACAGTCGCCAGTCACAGAGAGACAATAGACAAAGCATCGGTGATGATGACACATCATACGCACGTCATACGCACTTTGGCTACCGAAATTACATACAGTCTTCATTTAGCATCAGCCGAACAAAAAATAAACGCTGATTTGTCAATCTAACGTCAATTTGACATGTTTATTTATCATCTGACCCTCAAATCTGACACATCTTGACATTCAACTATAGTGAGGAGGTAACGTTTGGTTATTTAAATCTCGCACTCGATCACAGTTTACTACCTAATCACTCGCGTCATTCATAATCCGTCGCTTCCGCGGGCGCGTACTGCCTCGGACAATTTGCGTCCCATGTCGCAGTTTCTACGTGGCAACTAACTTGTGATATTTATATGCATGTTAGTCTCTAAGGTAGGTATATATTTGTATATGGGCCGTAGGGTAAAAAAAAAACCATCTGTTTTGTTTGTCATCATCATGTTTTTATTCTTTTGTTACCTGAAATAAAGTAATTGTATTGTATAAAGTGTGCCGTATGGTCAATCGATAAAGTACAACAAAGTCCTCGTCTCGCTTCAATCTCCATTAGTAGTTAATTGAGTTCCTTCATGCTTTGCATTGCCAGCCCCGTATCACCAACTTAGCGATTTTGTATAAGCAGTGTAAATTGACAGTCTTTCAGATTTATGTTTCAAATTCATAAAATATTTGCATTTGAATGACAAATAAGACGTTATGGTAGGCGTAGGGCATGCGTTAGCATCCTATCGGTCTGTGCGTAGGCCCATGGTCTGTTACCATATTCTTTGGTTTCATTTAGTATTGCCGAACTATCGATAGAAAAAGTAAGCTGACCTTTGAAATAAATTACATTATCGATATGTAGTATGAAATAAGGCAGGCAATATCAACTACGTCCAAAAAGAAAAATCAAAGTGACTATCGATACTATCTTTCTATCTATACTATAGTATTAGCTAGCCGTTAACTAGTCAGTAGTATTACCTATCGATATTCGATTCGATAGTGGTGACCACACTGACCACGTAGTATTCCCTATATTAGTCTGTGGTGGTGGTGACAGTTAGTTCGTGCCTGTGTGCTTGCCGTGCGTGTGATTTTTGGTCGGCGAGTTTTAATCTTTCGTGGAATAATTTTTATAGTTCTATGAAAAGGAGAGAAAAGCTTCGATATGAGAATTACCTGCAATAAGTCCAATCCGCCTTTAGGTAATAAATAAAATAATAATTTCAGTCATATATCGCTTAATTTCATCATTGGTGAGGTGCGGCCTAAAATAGCTTACTATTATTTGGTTTCCAGGTGGTGTGCTCGCGGTGGAGTACTTTAGGTTCGCCAAAAAGGTTGTAGAACTGACCTGGGGCGAAGAATCGACTGTTACCCTTCCGAATGCCAAGAAACCAGTGCCATATGGGACCAGCAATGATTTGATTAGGGCTCTTGAAAACGCCTTCAATAAATCAGCGGAGCCTTTGCAGAAGGTGACATTAAACCACTGGTTGTCGTTCAGTCTGATCCTGGATAATGAGATGCCAAGGTCGCTGGAGTATTTGGATAAAACTCTAGGACCCCTCACTTACTTGTCTGGGGAATCGTTATCAGTGGCTGATCTTTCTGTGTTCAGTGTCTTGTATGGTAAGTTCTAGCTGGTTTACTTTTATAATCCTATCCTTATTACTATTTTACTAGTAGTATCGTAAATGTGAAATTAAGCAGAGATGTGAAGATGTTACTCTTTAATACTGTAGCCCAGAATGGATTGGAATGAGGCATGTCAAACTTCAATCTTCATTTATTCATTGAAATCTCATAGATCATTTGGAAATGTAATCAATCTAGTTGAATTTAAACATGATCTTTGTGACCAATCCTGAAATATACTGGCAAGAAACCACAACTTTTGCAAATTTTTTTCATGAATGTTTATATTTTACATATTCAGTCCCAAGCTTTTTTGTGATCTAAATAGTTGGATATGTTGTAATAAGATTTTCTATAGAGTAGGTATTTGCTAAATAATAATATAGTTTTTAAATTTGCTAATTGTTAACTTCAGCAATTTCATAACATGGTCGGGAGGAACAGGCATAGCTTCACCTAGTTTCTAAGACGTTTCAAAGTGATGCTAGTGATTTTATTGAAATAACCTTTAAAAAAATATGAGAAGCATGCATGTGTTGTAAAAATAGCTTGGAATAACATTTTAAATGCTAGTTTTTATGTGGCTACCAGAGAAGGCTGCTATAATAGTTGAATACATACATTGTAATTAAATAGAATTTGTACTAAAAATATTATAAGGATTGTCAAAATTGAAACTTATTTATTTTTAAAATTGCAAATTATTGACTCATTTAGTAAATACACCTTTATACTTTCATTCCACCTTTATACTTCCAGTGTCTTCAAAGTACAAGGATGCTTCAAAATCAAACTCCTTCAAGAATGTTGCCCGCTGGATGAAGTTGATAGAGGCTCAGCCACCCGTAGCTAAGGCTTTAAAGGAAATACCTACAGGAGTTTTGGAGTCGCTTGCTAAGACATCTTCGAGGTTTGCCTAGCGCTATGACAATCCCTCTAATCCTACTAATCATCATCATCAAAGCCCGGAGGTTCCCCAACTTTAAATCCCAAGGTTGTGGGCTCGAAACAAGTCTATTCAATAAAATTAAGTGCGCATTAACTCATGCTTTAAATGGTGAAGGAAAACATTGTGAGGAAACCAGTAAGTATTCTTAAAGTGGCGATGTGTTTGCAATCTGTCAGTAGTGTGTACGGAATATTAACTTTGAAAAATGTGGGCATATGCAAAATGTTCAGACATGCCTGTGACTTTCCCCCTTGCTTGCTTGTCGTGTCACTGATTCTTTCTTAGTCATCCTGTATTAGGTCAGAGACCAGGTTGAGGTATGGTGGCCTGAAAAGGGCCTATGACTGTCGGTGAAAGAATCATTGTAGTGAAAGTATTTAAGTGTGCCTCATTGAGGCTCCTTCATGCACTGCCCCCTTAGCCTACCTCTTCAAAGATCTGAGAGGATGATAAAATATTGGGGATAAAAGTCTTATATCCTTTTTTTTTTCTTTTCTTCACCATCATCACCTTTCAGCAGGAATTTTGCTGTACATAGTGTCTTTTTAGTTCATTGACTTCTTTCATGAAAAGGACTACCAACTTTGAGCTTAAAAACAGTAGACATTCTTGAAGAACCTGAATGGAGAGGTACCTCCAGCTTACAGAAGATCGAGCCAAATAAATTTGTTTCAAATAGTGTTGTGTTCCTGCAGTGAGTAAGGTTACCAGAGCTCCTTATGGGGGGAGGGGTTCGGCAGGCAACGCATTAGCCTGTTTGCCTCCAAATAACATAAAAAAAAAGTCTACCTGGTTTTTTCAGATTATCTCCTCAAAGGACTGCAGCAGCCAGCTCAGGCCGCCAGCAAGAGGGCAAGTTCATTGAACTGCCGCATGCTGAGATGGGCAAGGTGGTTGTACGGTTCCCTCCTGAAGCCTCTGGGTACGTTTTTACATCCACTTCAGTAAGGCGTGTTTCGTATTTATTATGATATCCGGAAAAGGACTTATTGGTATAGTTAATAATACCTAAAGAAATTTCTAAAGTTAAATTTTTTTAAAGAACCTATCTGTTTAAGAAAGTTCGTGTCGGTTTGAGAGCATACATAAATTTTCCATATGGAAAATCTATTGGATTTAACTGGGCTTTGAACCCATGAGGTATGAGGAATGTGATGAGAGTGAATGAAGCAAAAGAGGTATGTCAGGATCGTAGCAAGTGGAAAGCCGTGGTCTCTGCATACCCCTCTGGGAAATAGGAGTTATTTTATGTATGTATGTATGTTTATTGAACCCATGACATTGGGATCAGAATGCGGAATTTCTACCATAACACCACCAGTCTATTTTATGATTTTTTATATATTTGTCCAATTTAAGTTATTTTTTTCTTCCAATATAATGTTTGTGGTGTAATGTAAATTGAATGTGCATTGAAATATATATCTATTATGTATATCAGTCTCTGGTACCCATAGTACAGGCTATGCCTAGTTTGGGATCAGTTGACCGTGTGATAGGTCCGGATATTTATTTTTATATTTATTTATTGACAAGGTGTTGTCATTTATCTGTACAATTCAAGTTTTAATGATATTTTATTATGTAATTTGTCTCTCCTTCAGATTCCTCCACATCGGCCATGCTAAAGCGGCCCTCCTGAATCAGTACTACCAGCAGGCATTTGACGGAAAACTCATCATGCGGTTTGATGACACAAACCCAGCTAAAGAGAATGCTGAGTTCGAAAAGGTAATTTATTTATACATGTTCCGTATCTAGTCTACCTACTATCCCCAAAGAGGCTTACTGTATTTGTATGGATATTATGGTATCTATATATTTATGTATTGAACTTATTTATTTTTAAACTAGTATGTATAAAAAATCCTATTTCTTTAAAAATTTTAGTAAGTAATTCGCATCATAACTCCTTTTATTTTCGTTTTTATGATCTCAATTGTTCCCTCTCCTGTGCACTACCTTCACATCTTCTGTCCACAAACACAAAGGTTATCTGGAAGATAATGCTTTTCAGCATTAAGTTCGCCTTTGTACTATTTTTATGTGCAATAAAGAATTTTCTATCTATCTATCTATCTATGGTGTCACGTAAAGCACCCCTACAAAAACCGGCAAGCTATACACATTTCACCGCTCACGTGTGACTAGTGAGACGGCTGATTTAAATGCAGACTTGTTAGTTTAGTCTTATTCAAATCAAAAGGTGTTTATTTGAATAAAATCACAAGGATCACATTGAAACGACTTAGAACAACACTTTACCTGATTCATCTGCATTCATTCATAGATCTACTGCCGTGAAGCGGCAAAGGAAGTTTGAGCTCTGCTGTTTACCTGCGAATCAGTAGTGCAATTGTTTAAGCGTAATGGTAATGAAGTTCGTAACTTTGAGGGTAATTTTAAAAATCTTAGAAGCATTCAAAACGTTCCAAACTTGACAAGGGAAAACTTCAAGATCTAATCCTCTTCCTTTTCGTGTTTGAAAGACTTCAGATGTCGCTAAAATTGATAAAATCATCCTCGTAATTGCCAACTTCATTACCATTTGGCTTACGCAATGCACTACTGATTCGCAGGTAAACAGCTCAAACTGCCTTTGCCGCTAAACGGCTCAAGTAGATCAATGAATGAATGCAGATGAATCAGGTAAAATGAGCTGCGAGCTGATTGGCAGCGCAGGTTTTTTGAGTGAGTTTTTTTTTATACAACTAAGGTGTCAAACAAGCATACGGCCCACCTGCTGGTAAGCGGTTACCGTAGCCTATGAGCGATTGCAATACCAGAGACATCACGCACGCGTTGCCGACCCCGAACCCCTAAAGAGCTCTGGCAACCTTACCGCAGGAACACAACACTATTTGAAACAAATAATGTTATTTGGCTGCGATCTTCTGTAAGGCGGAGGTACCTCTACGTATGGCTACCCAGAGTTGACTTTTTTATCCCCAGGTGATCCTGGAAGATGTGGAAATGTTGGAGATCAAGCCGGACCTGTTCACGCACACCTCGCAGTACTTCGACCTGATGCTGCAGTACTGCGAGAAACTCATCAAGGAGAGCAAGGCGTTCGTAGATGATACCCCCGCGGAACAGATGAAGAGCGAAAGGGAACAGAAGCTGGAGAGCAGTAATAGAAATAACTGTAAGTGGTATTGCTTATTTTTGTTAAAGTGTTAACTTAATCATAATTTCAGCCGTACGACGTCCACTGCTGAACATGGCCTCCCCCACAGACAGAGCGAATTCCTTATCATGTGGGGGGATTTGCCCATACTCACCACGCTTGGCATGCGGGTTGGCGAGCGCAGTTAGAGCTATCGTTGTTAAAATGAGGGACGCTGCTGCCAATCCCTTAGCTTTTTTGGGTTCCGTACCTCATTTGCAAAAACGGAACCCTTATAGGATCACTTTGTTGTCCGTCTGTCTGTCTGTTTGTCTGTCTGTCCGTCTATCCATCTGTCAAGACCCTTTTTCTCAGAAACGGCTAAAGGTATCAACTTGAGATTTATACCAACTATTAAGGTGTGTGGGCTTATGGTGCTGTATAAAAATCAAAGCTCTAGCTTAATGCATTAAAAAGATATGGCAATGAATGTATAATTTTTGTATGGAAATGGCAAAAATCAAAAACCTCTAGGGTACTTCCAGTTACCTCACAATTCTGAAATTTGGAATGCTAGGAGCTTTTGTGACACAGTTAATGGGAAAAGTGTGAAATTGAAGAATTTCGAAGTTTTTTTAGGAAACAAAGTTATATTTGCGGTTAATGTCATACAATGACAACGTGAGCGACCGCAAATATAAATTTGTTAATTCCTTAACTTGGAATTTTGATTTTCTGACCACGTGTACGGATTTTCGAACCCACGACCAATGGTACGGAAGCCTCAGGGAGCGAGTTATCGCACTTGGCCGTCTTTATTTCCCTTAGTCGCCTCTTACGACATCCGCGGATAAGTAGATATGGAGGGGCCTATTCTTCAGCCGGGGCCACCACAGTGCTAAAACGGTTATCTTAATATCAAAAGTCAAAATGCGTTTCTTTCAATAAAATCACTAGGATCACTCTAAAACGTCTTAGAAACTAGATGAAGCTACGCCTGCTCCTCGCGAGCAAGCCTAGAAGAATCAGGCAACGAACACGGCTTAGTGACTATCATTTCGATGGCTTTTCAATGGCTATCATAATTAATTCAACCAATCAGTAAGGACGGTCGACGTAGGGTCCTTACTGATTGGTGATTAAGAATGTCGCCGGACCGTGCGTCCTTAATGATTGGTTGAATTCATATTACTGACAGAAATTTTCTATGGTGTGCGTACAGCCTTAGGGTGACTTTCCACCAGAGCTTTCTAACAGAGCTAGGCGAGTAACCTAACCCAGGCCTCCGTCACTTTGTTTGACTTTTTTGGGGTCAAATCAGTTCAAACCAGTTCAAACTGAATTATTCAGCTGTTTTAGGCAGCAATATTTATGTCGAACTTTGTATATGATATAAATGGTAGAATATATTATGATAAAAAAACTCAAAAATTGCTGAATTAAAAATGTTTCGTCTTGTTCATCATGATCATGTTATTCTCTTTGCTGATAAAATAAGCCCCTTTCAGGATAGTATACTAGTTACGGAACACGTTGTATTATTATTTTCAAACTATTTAATTAAATCATTTTAATACAGCCGTAGAAAAGAACCTACAACTCTGGGCGGAGATGCAAAAGGCGAGCGACATTGGGGTCAAGTGTTGCGTGCGCGCCAAAATAGATATGCAGTCAGCTAACGGGTGCCTGCGAGACCCCACCATCTACAGATGCAAACCGGAGGTCCATCCACGAACCGGCACTAAATACAAGTAAGTGGAGCGATATATACTGGCCTCATAGCTCAGTTGGTGGTAACTCTGCCTTCTGCGCTAGAGGTCGTATGCGAGACCCCACTATGCCCATATGCCCATAGCTATTAGCTAGTAGCCCATATGCTATTCTAGGTAAAGAACTTTATCTATTCCAAGTTTCAACGAAATCGGTTGAGCCGTTACGGCGTGATTGAACAACAAACATCCAAACAAACTTTTGCATTTATAGTATTAGTAGGATTCATGTATAGTGTATACCTATGTATTGTCTGATATAAAAGGTATTTAATTTTTTAAGAAAAATATACTTTTCTGGTTGTACCCGACCATCCTCACAAACTTTCGCATTTATAATATTAGTAGGATTCATGTGTAGTGTATACCTATGTATAGTCTTCTTCCTGCCCTTGTCCCACATTATGTGGGGTCAGCACAACATGTTTTCTTCTTCCACTCTCTTCTGTTAGCCGTCATCTCCGCACTCACTTCTTTCTTACTCATGTCATCTTTAATACAATCCATCCATCTTTTCTTCGGCCTTCCTCTAGTCTTATATCCATCCACATTCATACCTAACACTCTTCTCGTTACATGACTTTCATCCCTCCTCATGACATGCCCATACCATGCTAACATATTACTTCTCAACTTTTCCGTCACTGGAGTTACTTTCAAACTATAGTCTGAAATAAAAAGTATAGTAAGTTTCAAAGTATAGTCTGAAATAAAAAGGATGATATTATAATAAAAAAATACTTTTCAGGGTGTACCCAACGTACGATTTCGCGTGTCCAATAGTGGATTCAATAGAGGGCGTGACACACGTGCTGCGCACTATGGAGTACCACGACCGCGATCCGCAGTTCTACTGGTTTATCGACGCTATAGGACTGAGGAAGCCTTATATCTGGGAGTATAGCAGGTAATTCGTATTAATAATAATAATAATATAAATTTTACTTCAGGTAACTTAAGAATAGTACAGATGTTAAAAACTAAATTCTAGGACCCATAGAAATATATACCTTAACCTAAAATATATAAAAAAACGATTAATTAATTATTTAATTATTGCACACGTATAGGCAACGACGTGTGACGTAACTGCCCAGTGGCGGCGCTACCGGTGTCTCGTGGCAGGCGTCCAATGAACCTCCTGAATTTGACACCTTTAGGCAACATCTCCCCACTCATGAACATCGACAAGCGATCAGTAGGTACTCTCACCATAAAGGAATTAAAATTTACATTATAGCGAGACTCCAACTTCTCGACCCTCATAGTGAGGCCGGTCTTCTGATTGAGATACGCCACCATCCCTTCTGCCGTCACGGCGTAATGTACGCGCGACACGTACATTTGAGTGGTGGGCACCTCGGGTCTGAGCTAGTAATTAATCAAGTAAAGTAATGTGTGGAGTAACTTTGAAAGACAGAGTGAGGAACAGTGTGATAAGAGAGCGTTGTGGAGTGAAAAAAGACTTAGTGATGAGGATTGAGAAAGGTATGCTGTGATGGTTTGGTCATGTAGAGAGGATTAATGAAAGAAGTTTGACGAAACAGGTGTATAAGAAGAGTGTGAATGGGACCGTTGGAAGGGGAAGACCTAGGCGTACGTTTAGTGACCAAATCGCGCACGTTTTGGAAAAAGGCCAGGTCAAGAGTACCCTAAACCGACGAGCATGTATGAGGAATGTGATGAGATTGAATGAAGCAAGGGGTATGTCAGGATCCAAGACCCAGGCATGTGTGTTTACGGCGAAGAAGACCGTATTTAATCCTGAGATCGATTTCCGTGGTACTTCTATTCAGATCACTGACAGTCTGAGCCTGTTGGGTGTTGAGCTCACCTCAAATTTGAACTTTGGCTCACATATCGAGTCGAAGGCCAAATTTGCTGCTATGAAGCTGGGCATCCTAGCGAAGGTTCGGCGGTACTTCTCACCGGGACAGCTTCTTAACATTTATAAAGCACAAGTCCGATCCTGCATGGAGTACTGCTGCCATCTATGGTGGTCATCTATGATGGCTCGGCTAAATACCAGCTTGAAGCCCTCGATTCGATTGAGCGTCGCGCTGTTAGGCTCATAGGAGATGAATCGCTTGTGGAGGCTAACCTACAGAGCCTTGAACACAGGCGGCGCGTGGCCAGACTGTCGGTGTTCTATAAGTACCACTTTGGTGATTGTCCGCGGGATCTGCATGACCTCATCCCTCCCTCCCCCTTCCACCACCGGACAAGCAGACGCACAGGAAAATACCACCCTTACCTGGTCGACATACCACAGTGTCGAACGAAACGTTTCTGCTCCACTTTTATTATAAGTACTGCCAAAGAGTGGAATGATCTGCCTGCGTCTGTTTTCCCGAAAGAGTACAATCTAGGAGTCTTCAAATCTAGGGTCAATAAGTTCACTCTGGGAAAGCGTGCTCCATCTTAGGCCACATCTCACTTGCAAAAGTGAGTTGGTGGCCAAACGCCTTAACATTAACAATAAAAAAAAAAAAAAAAAAAATCTTAGCAAGTGGAAAGCCCTGCCTACCCCTCTGGGAAATAGGCGTGATTTTATGTATGTAGCAGGTAATTTAAAGTAGCGTGGGCCAGTGCCCTACTGAGACGCAAGTGGGTTCGATCCCCGCGGCGGGACGAATGTTTGTATTACCTGCTAATATTTGTTCCTGGATGTTGGGGTAGATAATAGATGAAAGAAAATACTTTATTGTACACAATAAAAGGAAAAAAATAAACTAAACTAAACTATGTACCCGTTGCGCGACTTTGTGTTGTTCCGTTAAGTGGAGGAGGTAGGGCACAGCGAGATTTTCTCGCTCTAAACTGGAGCAGCCTGCCTGGGGAGGTACCTCCGCCTTACAGAAGATCGCAGCCAAATAACATTATTTGTTTCAAATAGTGTTGTGTTCCTGCAGTGAGTAAGGTTGCCAGAGCTCTTTAGGGGAGCGGGGTTCGGCAGGCAACGCATTAGTAATGCTCTAGGTGTTGCTGTGTCAATAGGCGACGGTAACCACTTACCATCAGCAGGGCCGTAGGTCAGTTTGCAATCGTATGACATTAAAAAAAAAACTAACCCTTTGCGCGACTTTGAGCTTGTGTAGAGCTCTTTAGCCATTCATCACGTATGCATATAGGGTTATCATGCATTTTGTTATGGTTTCAGGTTGAGCATGACAAACACCGTGTTATCGAAGCGGAAACTCACGTGGTTCGTCGAGCAGGGCCTCGTTGACGGATGGTAAGCATGACTTACGTATTGATGATCAGCATCTTCCTGCCCGTATCCCACTTCATGTGGGGTCGGCACAACATGTTTTTCTCTTCCACTCCCTTCTATCAGCCGTCATATCAGTATTCACTCCTTTCTTACTCATTAATGATATAAAATGAAAAAAAAAATGAAATCAAACAGCATAGTTATATAGCATTATGGTAAAAAAATAACGGTTTTCTTACTTATAGTTAGTACTTTGTGGTAAGTATAACAAAAAATATAAACTTAAATTTTAAAAAAAGTTCTCATAAAAAATAAATTATTAATTAAAGAATATATATTTCGTTTAAGAAAAAAAGTCGATGTAACATGGATCACTGTTTCAAAGTGATCCTAGTGATTTTATTGAAATAAAAACCTTTGACTTTGACTGCATTGTTCTGTTACAAAAACGGTGAAGGAAAACATCGTGAACATAGTGCAGTTTACTGGGAGGTACAGTAGGCCAACAGGAGGTACAGCTTGGTGATGATGAAGCATGTTGTTCCCAGGGACGACCCCCGCATGCCGACGGTAAGGGGCGTGTTGCGTCGCGGCATGACGGTGGAGGGGTTACGGCAGTTCATAACGGCGCAGGGCTCCAGTCGTTCCGTCGTCTTCATGGAGTGGGACAAGATATGGGCTATCAACAAGAAGGTAAGACGAGGCGCTGGCGGAACTGCCACGCTGGATGGCAATGGTAATCCGTTGGGCCAAATAGGAGCCAGCGTCACTTTTATCAGACGCCCTTGATATTGTTTTGAAAAGCCTGAGGGCCCAGGGTCTCAATCCCAAGGCTCAAATATGTAAGCCCTATCGAGAACATATTTGATCCTTTTGAACTGTGTACCTATCAATCGCACCTGTGTTCAACTGCTTCAACATAGATCGGAACATACCTACACTGCCTTTTAGTTATTCAATCTCGGCCTGTCTCCTTGTTACCATACCTTAATAAAGGTTCCACATGAGATACCACCTATCTACTACCTGTAACCAACCATGTGATAGCAATAAATGTATTGAGTATTGAAATTTTTCTACTATATTGTCTTTGGTATTGACAAAGACAATATCTTTGGTATTGACAAAGACAATATCTTTGGCACTGAGTATAGTTGTGGCATAATTTTTAAAATTAATTAACTTATACATATTATTGCAGGCGACTGTACCACAAAGGTAGTCAAAGTCAAGTCATTTTATTGATTGAAATAACCAAGATCATTTTGTATCCTCTTATATAAATTTACTCTAGTTTTTCGAGTTCATTGACTTCAATCTCTTACTAATTATGTTCCCCCAGGTTATTGACCCGGTAGCGCCGCGGTACACCGCTCTACAGCAAGAAAAAATGGTGCCCGTCTCCCTTGATGGGGTCAGTGACACCACTATAACCGCCGCGTTACACCCCAAAAACCCCGAAATCGGTACCAAGACCGTCCATGTGTCCTCACAGTTGTTAATAGAGCAAACTGACGCTAAGCAACTGAAGGAAGGAGAGAATGCGACCTTTGTCAACTACGGAAATGTTATGATTGATAAGATCATCAGGTGAGCAATTACAAATTATGTTAGAGAGCGAAAAGTGGTGGATTAACTCGACCAGTGTGGTGCAATTGTTGTAGCGTAATGGTAATGAAGTTCGTAACTTTGGGGATGATTTGATTAGGAGGAGGTAGGGCACAGCGAGATTTTCTCGTTCTGAATTGGAGCAGCCTGCCTGGGAAGGTACCTCCGCCTTACAGAAGATCGCAGCCAAATAACATTATTTGTTTCAAATAGTGTTGTGTTCCTGCGGTGAGTAAGGTTGCCAGAGCTCTTTAGGGGGGAAGGGGGTTCGGGGTCGGCAACGCGTGCGTGATGCGTCTGGTATTGCAAGCGCTCATAGGCTACGGTAACCGCTTACCATCAGGTGGGCCGTAAAATTGTTTGCCACCTCTGTTGTATAAAAAAATAATAATGATTTTATCACTTTTAGCGACGTCTGAAGTTTTTCTAACATGAAAAGAAAAAAGTTAAGATCCTGAAGTTTTCCTTTGTCAAGTTTAGAAAGATTGTTAAAATTTCCCTCAAAGTTACGAACTTCATTGCCATTACTCATACAAAATTGCACCACAGGTTTTGAAACAAGGAATGCGCTTTCAATACATTATACAAAACTAGCTTACGAACGCGGCTTCGCTAGCGTGGCACCTAGATAAAAAGTAGCCTATAAGTTATCCTACGTAAAGAACTCTATCTATACTCTTAAATAAATGCTATTACTCGGTGGAAGAATTCCTATCTAATAAGCTTTTGTAATAAATAAACGACTGACGACATCATAAATAGATGCCTAGCTTAACCTGAATTGTTTTTAACCAATGCTATTTTTGACTGTTTATACTACTGACATTTAATGAATAAGTTACCAATTATTATTATTATTTAAATGTATGTAAAACAAGACATTTGCAGCGCCCTACAGGGTACATGTACTTACTTAAGCTACCCTTACACCTAAGCTGTATCCATGTACATGTTGGCAATAAATGAATATGAATATTCCGAGATTCATCGAAATCGGTTGACCGGTTACGGCGTGATTGAACCACTAACATCCAAACAACCTTAAAAACTTTTATTTATTTTTATTTTTATAATCACTACAGCCATGTTGGACTAGTGGGACCAAAATGTTTGGACATTCTTTTGACTACACCTGAGACATCTCCAAGGATCTGAGTCTATTTTCTTCTTTTCTAATCGTTTTCCTTTCTTCAACATTTCAGGGCCAGTGACGGCAGCGTCACGCAAGTGATCGCAACCCCTAACTTAGACAATAAGGATTACAAGAAGACCGTCAAGCTGACCTGGCTGGTGAAATCTCCGAAAGTGCCTCTGGTGCAGGTGTACTGTGTATACTTCGACCATATCATATCGAAGGCTCTGCTTGGCAAGGATGAAGACTTCAAGAAGTACATTGGGCATCCGACTAGGGTAAGATTACCTATCTACATACATACATAAAATCACGCCTATTTCCCAAAGGGGTAGGCAGAGACCACGGCTTTCCACTTGCTACGAACCTGACATACCTCTTTGGATTCATTCGCTCTCATCTTTTCGTTATGCATGCTCTTCGGTTAAGAATACTCTTGACCTGGCCCTTTTCAAAACGTCACCGATTTGGTCAATAAACGCTGAGGTCCCTTTCCAACGAAACAGGTGTATAAGGCGAGTGTGAGTGGGACCACTCACACTCGCCTTATACACCTGTTTCGTCAATCTTCTTTTGTTCGTCCTATTTATCTATACAAGGTGATTCATAACATGCTTACCATCCCGAAATCCGGGGGTTAGGGAATCAACGAAAATAAATAATTTTAGCGAAAAAAACATCAATTTTTTTTCAAAAACTTTCTCGAATGAGCTGTTTTGCGTATTTTTATTATCTTTAGAACTAATAACTTAACGAATAAGAAGTTCGGAATCAAGATTGCTACCGAAAACAGCTGATTCATTGAGTTTGACCTGATTTGACCCCAAAACAGCTGATTTTCGCATAGAGTTTTTTCAATGAAAAATGTCGAATTCCCAAAAGTCGGAGAACTAACTTTATTGCCAATTGGGTGTAGAATAAGCCCCTTTCGGGATGGCATACATATTATGAATCACCTTGTATAATCATTAGCCTGTAGAAGTCCACAGCTAACCATAGGCCTCCCCCAAAGAGTTCCACGAAGAATGGGCTTGAGTCTTGAGCCTTTTCCATCCACCGACTTACCGCAACTTTAACAATGACGTCGGCACACCGAGGGGGGCCATCCAACACTGCATCGCCCGTTTCGTGGTCGCCATGAGAACCTTAATTCCCCAAAGGTTGTCGGTTCTGCGAGCTATATGGCCTTGTATCCTACTAATATTATAAATGCGAAAGTTTGTGAGGATGTTTGGATGTTTGTGGTTCTATCACCGCTAAACGGCCGAACGGATTTGGACGAAATTCAGTACAGAGATAGATTATGGTCTGGAATAGCATGTAGGTACCACGCGAGTGAAGAAGCGCGGGCGGAAGCTAGAATGTTATAAGGCCTTACTTTAGCGTGTTCCGGTTTGAAGGGTGAGGCACCCGCAGTAGTTAAATACAAAAACATTTTTTTCTGCAATAGTTACATTTTCTAATCTAATATTTTCTTCTTTCAGTGGGAAGTCCCGATGCTCGGCGAGCCCGAACTAGCCAACGTGAAGGAGGGCCAGGTGATTCAGCTGCAGCGCTGCGGGTTCTTCAGAGTGGACGTCGCCCCCGCGCCCCCCTCCCCGCACACCTGCAAGTCCACCCCCCTCGTGCTATTCCACGTGCCCGACGGACACACCAAAGAGTTGCCCGGAAAGGTTAGTGCAATAGTATAGTTCAGCCTAGCGCCTTCTCAAGTGTTTTAGCAATAGTATTTTATGTTACCCTAGTATTATAATTTTGTCAGGCGTTGTCATAATTTAATAAATAAATAAATATTCCGGACATATCACACTCTGTCATCTGATCCCAAACTAGGCATAGCCTGTTCTATGGGTACCAGAGACTGATACATAATAGATAAATATTTAATACCCAGACACAGAACAAACATCTGTGTTAATCACAAATGTTTGTCCAGTGCGGGGATCGAACCCGCGACCTCTAGCGCAGAACTAATGTAATCGCCATGTCACTACGCACTTGCTCAGTGACCTTCAAACTAATCACACTATAAAATTCAATCATACAGTTTTTGGGTTTTTATTTGCACCAGTATATCCTCCAAAGATATAACATGGTGGCCCATGAGGGGACAACTTGAGAAGGCGCTAGCCTGAACAAGTTAACAAGGTGATTCATTAATTCATTAAGAATGCCATCCCGAAAGGGGCATATTCTACAACTGATTGGCAATAAAGTAAGTTGAGTCATTAGTTATAAAGATTATAAGAATAACAAAAAGTTGGAAAAAAAAATGAATTAAAATGTTTTTTTACGTTAATTTATTTCTTTTTGTTGTTAGAATAACTCCCTTTCGGGATGTTATACATGTTATGAATCAACTTGTATAATATGTTATTGTGAATGAATAGCCACTTGATTCAACACCCCAACCAATTTTGTATAATTTTTCATTAATATGCTCCCAATTTCGTCCATTTCTCAGCATTTTTTTTCTTTAAAATAACCACCACGGCCATTTTTGTCAGTGTGTCTCACGGCTGGTATTTTTTTGCAAAACTGCGTTATAGGCACAAACGCCATATAAATAAAATAAGGGGGCTTTATGCTAGGGTTTAGAAATGTTAAGAAGCCATGTTTGTAGTAGCAATCAAAGAGTATATTCTCTAACTTAAAACTAACTCAATCAATAACTGAAACATAGAGGCAAAATCAACAAACTAAAACTTCGTACTTCTAAAAAACTTATATCAAAAATAAAAAAAACTTCTATCAAAAATAAACCTCTGCGCTCCTCCAGCTTAATTAGCCTGCAAATCAACATTAACCTAACCTACATCATTTCTTAAACCAAATCAACAAACAAAAACCAAACACCATTTTAGTAGTATTTGATTGTCAGATGTTTTTTTTTTATTAAAAAAAACGCTATGCAAAAATCTGCTGTTTTTTTATCTGAGCTGCCCATTCGCATCACCAAGAGATTTCATCATCATCATCAGCCTGTAGAAGTCTACTGCTGGACATAGGCCTCCCCCAAAGAGTTCCATGACGAACGGTCTTGAGCCTTCTCCGTCCACCGACTTCCCGCAACCTTCACAATGTCATCGGTCCATCGGGTGTCGGGTCCAGAGATTTCATTTATATGGTTTATTCCAACTAGTTCAATTTAACATTTTAACTGGGGTTTCGGAAACCCAAAAAGTTATAAGTAACAGTTTACTCAAAATTCAAAATATCCTACTGGAAAGAATCTGTTAGAGGTAAAAGCTTTAAAATTTTGGTTGTTCCTGACTATTATCAAAATTTAAGCTTGTTTTCCTGTATCAGATTTTTTCCAGTAGGATTTTTTTATATTATTTACCAACCCTTTGCAAGCGATAAAATCTAGTAATCTTTGTAACAAAAATCAACATTACATAAACATTTCGTAAATAAAAGGGTCGGCACACACGAACTCTATCGCAAGCCTGCGCCGAGGGTCCAGTAGAAGCATTTGCTCCAGTAGATTTTGCAAAGCCGCCAGCTTGAAAATGTCCGAGTCTCTTTGGTACGCGTCATTAGTCTGCCAGTACTTGGTATGGGCGGTAATAATTGTCATATGCAGACGGTTCGATTTATGGAACTTCTGGAATAATACTGCATCCTGAAAGGTTTAATACATAGTTATTTAAGGTGATTCATTATATGAATGATATCTTGAAAGTGGCTTATTCTACACCCAATTGAAAATAAAGTTTGCACTAACACTTTTTTGAATTCAACGTTTTTCATAAAAAAGCTTCAGCTGTTTTAGGGTCAAATCAGTTCAAACACAATTATTCACCTAGTTATATTGATTTCGAACTTCACGTACGTGAAATAATTACTTAAAAAATATGATAAGAAGACCAAATAAAAGCTAATTTTAGAATTATAAAGTAAGTTCATTCTCACCTGTCCTCTATATCCGACTCGTCTCATAAACGTTTTTCCTCGGAAGTGTTGATTCTTGTACAACGACGCGTCCACCATATCTCGCGGTAGATTTCCCAAAGTGCACATTTGCTTGTACAGAATATCGTTGTTGTAGTAACCGGGAAACAGTGTCTTGTTTGTCACCATTTGGTAAATAACTAGTGCTGAAGACCAGACGTCAATGCTGTAGCCTGCTGAGAAACCGATGATGATTTCCGGCGCTCGGTAGTTGCTGGTTCCAATGTTTGGTACCGGATGGACATTGTCATGACCGTAGTAGGCTTCGTCGAATCCGCATAGTTTCAACCTGTCGTTGGTTGAGTTGAGGAGTATATGCGTCGGTTTTATATCTGAAACAAGAAGGTACACAAACTCTCATAATATTAATGAGTCACACACTTTATCGGCTCGATAACTCTCGCCCTGTCCTTTTATAATAGTAAACAAAAGAAAGAGAAAGACATCGTTTTATCAAACCGATAAAGTTAGTGAGTGATAATATATTTTAAGCATGAAATTACAACTAATACAAAACCTAACTAACCATTTTACCAATTACTCTGAATTATTTGTGAGAAACAAGTCATAATACAATAAATAATCCATTATTGTATGAATTTGAGTGATTATAAATGAGGTAATATTATAAATTCGCAAGTAATGTTGTCTCTCTGTCTGTTTGTAACGTTGTCACCAGCTGAACCGATTATTATAAAATATGGTACGGGGATAGCTTAAACCTTGAAGGTCATAGGCTACATTTTATTCAGGGGCCCAATTCTACTAATTCAAATGGTTCAATGGCAAAATGGCCACTTTTGTCATTTTTGGTATTCTGCTATCACAGTCGTATATCAATGGCAGTCATTGTGAAACCAATGAGCCAATGAAATCAAAGAAACGAAGGTGGCGACAATCGTAACTGAATGATAATGGTGCGATCGTCATCATGCAATAATCATTTTCCAGTCATTGAATCAGTAGAATTGGAGGCCTGGTACCGCGCGAGCAAAGCCGCGGGCAGCCTCTAGTGTGAAATTAAACATATGTAAACTTTCTTGCTGAGTTGAACTTGGAGGAACTATTTTATTAAGTCACAAATAAATACGCACCAGAATGAATTACATGATTATTCCTCAAAACGATGACCGCTGATATCAGCTGCCTCGCCAAGTCCTGCACGCGATCTATATGGAAAGGCTTGTCTTGCTGCTTCATGGCTTGCAGCAAGTTCTTAGGATAATAATCTGTTAGAAAGCACCAGTATCTCTCTATCCCAAATCCGTCTATCAAATAGATTGTATTCATATTCTCTCTCGGGATATCTTGCTGTATTTGCCTGAGCATTTGCTCTTTACAGATACCAAGAGCGTGGCGGTTATTTTGGTCCCTGAAAATAAGATTTCTTAGTTACTTTTTGAATCAATATCTAAACTAAATATAATACATTTCGTAAAATTGTTATACATACTTCAATATCTTAGCAGCATAAGTTTCACCATTTGAGTCTTTATAGCTATATATATTGGAATATTTTCCTAGACGAATGTGTTGTAGTACTTTGATTTCTTTGTGCAAATAGCCCAGCATTCTTCCCTCTAAAAGCTCTGCTAATGCTTTATTTTGACCGGTTAAGTTTGATTCAGCCTTTACTTTCGATCCGTTGGTGTTCGTTTTGGGAGCATTTACAGGCTCAATTTTGGTCTCGCTGTTATTTCCAGACGTATCTACAAGATCATTTTTGTTGGCCCAGACATTTTTAACAATAGTTTTGAGAACTTTTTTAGCAGCCTTCGTTTCAAAGATTTTTGACATATTTTTAATCTCTTTCGTAAGTTCTCCTTTCACTATAGATAAACTTTCTACACTTTCTTGGTGTTTTTCTTCTATGTTTTTGATATTAGTTTCTTTAAGAATTATGACTGTGTCATCATTGTCAACCATTTTAACGGGTTTCATTGCAGTTGTTGCTTTAGTATTACTAAGAAAATCATTCATGGGAGTTGCATTTTCAATAACTTCTGTGGGATTTTCTTTTAATTGAATATCTGTATTTTTGAGATTATTTATTTCACTACAGTTAAACTGTATTTTAGTATTGACTGGTTCTTTATTTTCTTTTGATGGACTTATATCAGAATTTGGTAATGGTATCGAACGTATATCTTGTTTCATTATGCTCTCAGTTTCTATATCCATTTGAGTATTCTTGTGTTCGAATCCTTCGTGAATTTCATCGCCTATAGTCTCATTAGTTAAGTCTATAATGGTTTCATTGTCTTGGTCCAAAATGGCCTTTTCGGTTTCAACGTCCATTTTATACAATGTTTTTACAAATTTTTTGAATTTATCTTTTAAATTGTGTACATTCGTTACTTTGTCTGTTTTTTCACGTAATAGTTTATTATCATCGTGCCTCTCAGACTGAATATATTTAGGGTTTGCAGTGATGGCGTTATCATTTGTTTTTGATGCAGCACATACAGTTTCATCAGTCAAATCTACAATGCTAATTTCTTGTTCATAGATGATTACGCTTTCATCTGTGATTAATCGTTCACTAACACAGCTTTGTTGTTCCATTTGAGTTCTATTTATAACATGTAACTCTTTTTTTGCACACGTGCCTTTTAGGGAAACTTCCTCGAATGGTGTAGCTTTCTGTTCATTCAATTGCAATTGTGTTTGAGGTAATATTTTGACTAAAGCGTCGTTTGTGTTTTCTGTCGAATTTATTTTCTTAGCATGTTCTTCAGTCTTGTGTATACTATACATTTCAACATTAGGGACAGTGATAGGTTCGCTTATATTGCATATTGTTGAGCTGAAACATTATAAACAATTAAAAAAGCATCAATGACATGCAATTTTTAGACTTCATTAGAAAAGTACAGTCGTAAAAAATAACGTACCCTACGTAATTTATTAACTACCGTACTTTTATTATGTTACGTACCTGTTGATTTTCATAGTTTCTTCGATTTTACACTCAGTTTTGGCTAAAGTTCGAACCTTGTTAGATTCAGATTTAGCTTGTAGTATATTTAAAATTGTGGCTAGTTTAAGCTCAGGTTCAGCTGACAGTTTAGTATTATCTTCCATTTTGCTATCATTCGGCAACGGGCTTTTCATTTTAGGTTTGTTTGGACTATGTTTTAAGCTATCCACGATTTCATCCACATTGAAATCGTCTAGGAAACTTAAATCTATATTATGTGTAGTTTCATTATGGCTTGAATCGCTGGAAGTAGATTCATCTTCCGATTCTTGGCATACAACGTTGATAATCAATTTTAACTTCCTACATTTGTTTGATTTATACTTGAGCCCACTAGATTTTTTTGGCGATTTTTGTTTTTCATCCCTTTGGTTTTCCACTGTTATTTTCAAGTTTTCCCGTTGTCTTGGTTTAGTATTGAAATCATTTTCCATTTGTTTTCTGTGAATTCTCTGATTAACTCTACTTAGTTTCGATCTCAAATCGAAACATTCGTTTAGGCATTGTCGTTTAGGTGAATGGCTTGGACCGTTTTCAGCAATTTTTATAACACTTCTAATTGGACTGTTTGTGTGACTCTCAGACCTGAAGCTATGTTGATCTTCCGAACTAGTACGAACGCGTTTCAAATTCTGTCGTTCTAGACTATGACTTTCAGTTTTAGGTTGTTGCTCAGTTTCTTTAGCAAAAATATCCTTGGTAAGAATGTCAAAATCTTTTATATTGACAAGGGGTTTACTGATTTGTTGTTTATAATAATAATGGTCAACTTTTTTCTCATTTACCACAGTTTTCTCTTTTCCTGAGGAAGAACATTTAGATTTCTTGGCTTGTTCATCGGAAGTCATGTTATATTTTATTTCAAGCTTTTTAGCTTTTGTTTCCAGTTTTGCTGAATGTTTTGTTTGGTGTCGTACCAGTTCTTCTATTTTCGCTGGTGTTGATGATTTTGAACGGTGACGCTTCATCTCTGATGAAGATTGTTTGTTGCAGGTAATTTCTTTGATAAACTCTTCACACATATCTTTGTGTGTTGGTAAGTTCATCATACGCGATTTTTGTTCGATAGCCGATTCATGGTCAATTTTAGATTTAATAGCATCAAGGATATCAATTTCGCGTTTCCCGTCATTATAACAGTATAATGCTTCACCACTGCATTTTAGTAGAGAAGTATAAGCTGGCGCATTACCATTGCTGTAATTGTTCGTGTATATGGTATCGAGTGCAATATTCGAGGTAACTGGAGCAGATGTTATGTTATCGCTCATAGAAAAAGCAGGTGGCATTTTAGGATGCTCATCCGCATTTACTTCAGTCGGGTGCACAGTTTTTATGTTTTCAACATTAATGTGTTCGCTGATTATCTTTTCGTTTGGTTCACTAAACTCGAAAGGGTTATCAGTCATGTTAAAAGCTTCGTATGAAGATTTTGCGTCTTTTAAAAGAGTTTGTTGGGCAGTAGTTTTAATTGATTCATTACTTGTTGTCGTAATGGTTTCAAACCTTTCTAATTTATTTCTGGTCGAGGCTAGCGTTATCTGTAATAAACATCACTTAGTACTCGCACAAAATGTAAGGTATAATCACTCTTTACCTACCTACAATAATAACAAAACACCAAATTTAATGGACAAATCCCATTTTCAAAAGGCAATGCTGCTATTTTCTATGCAAATACCTATCAATAACAGCTTCCTTTCATGGAAATAAAGCACAGAATAAACAATTTTATCTACCTACTCCTGAGTTTCAAGTAGCCGAGTTTGGGTTTCATACAATAATGCTGCACGGGCGCCGCAGCCCGTGCCGGAGCAATGTAATAATGAATTTACTGCGTTGACCGAACCAAAATAATAAGCAGTTTTCCAACAGATTAGCTTCGTTGGTAGGTAAAGTTGAATTTGTAGGAAACTACCTTAAACCGTGCTCGACTGCGTGTCATATAAACAACTAACCATACAAGGTGATTCATAACTGTAGGTATGCTATCCCTGTATGATTATTGTACACCCAATTGGCAATAATGTTTGTTCTACGACTTTTGGAAATCTTCAATTTTCATTGAAAAAACTCTATGTACTACATAAATCAGCTGTTCAGTTCAACAAATCAGTCATCAATCTTTTTTCGCTAATATTATTTTTGTTGAATAGAAAAGGGGCTACCGGATGAATACATATTTTGGATCACCTTGTATATGTTGGGCAATTAGTACGTAAAGTTTTACGACAAAAAACTTACTTTTATTGGTTTTATATTGTTGTTTCCAATGCTCTGTAAGTAGTTAGATGCCCAGCTGTTTATCTTTTTTGCTTTGTTCAGATCCACCACAGTTGCAAGGTTTTTGTTTACATCTTCATTGGAAAGCTTTTCTGGAGAAGGTTTTAGGTTATGTTCTAAAGAAATTGGCTGTAGTTGTTCCGACATAGGTTTTGATTCTAGTTGGTCCAAGGTTGTATTAAGTGGATTTTCGCTTAGTAGAGTTGCTTTTGGCTGTTCCATGATTGCATTTTTAGTGATTTCGTCACTTGGCACATTTTGTTCAGTACCCTCCGTGCTTGCGTCCATTTTCTGAAGGTCTATCTGTGGCGGTATTTGAGTATTGCTACTGAACGAAACTGTAGGGACAATCACAATATTATTTGGACCCCCGTACCGGGAGCAATAACCTGGTGGTTGTGACCTGTGAAAAATTACTGCGTCAGACCATCATCATCATCATCTCCCTGCCCTTATCCCACTTCATGTGGGGTCGGCACAACATGTTTTTCTCTTCCACTCACTTCTATCAGCGTTCATGTCGGTATTAACTCCTTTCTTGCTCATGTCGTTTTTCACAAAATCCATCCATCTTTGCTTTGGTCTACCTCTTCCCTTATATCCTTCCACATTCATATATACCACACTTCTCGTCACATAGCATTCTTCCCTCCAAAAACATTACCATACCACGCTAACCTGTTGCTCGTCAACTACTGCGTGAGAGATGAGATATATTAAACCAAAAAGGGCTGGTCGTATTATTACGAGGATCATAAAACCATACAAGACTATTTATCGAACTCACGTAGATACCTAATAAGTTTTCTAAAGACTATTGTTTCGAAACTATTGTGCACACAAGTAACGCCTACATTTAGATTGCCTACTTACATGATAATTTGCCCTCGTCTCCCTGTACACTTTTTACGTTTACGATAATAACAGACTTTAATATTGTTATTGCGCTTCCTATTCGGAATTATGGCCAAATAAGTAGGTACCACATTGATTTGTTTACGGTGCACGGCGCCCCGGCTGCGCGTGGACTGACAGAAAGAGCTGATTGTCAAGTTAAAGCTTTTTAGGTCGGCTTCAAGTACCTACTATTATTTCTTCTGTGATAGGTACCTATTCTGAAGTGGAGCCCGATTCCTGTAGTATCTACCTGCTATACTGTAGCGCAGTTTACATAATGATGAATCGGTAAAAAAATTGAAGCTCAGCACTCCATAGTTGGTTCTAGGTAGTAGGTGCCTACTAGTTAGTCATTCAAACATCATCAATACATTTAGTAGGTGTTTTATGAACCTATCGGATAAAGAGAACAGTTTCTTCTCTTTTTTTGATTTCTATATTTTACTTTGATCTGCTTATTTGGCGATTGGAACTCAAGTATTATTGTTATCACATAAGAAATAAAAAATCAATTTTACGTAAACCTCTTTACTAAACAACATTGCAATAAATTGTCAAAATCTTACTAACTAAATATAATTACAAAATTTATCATAACAATAACAGAAAAACAAAAAAAATGTCCAGCTCTTTCCATAGGTTTTTTTTTCTTACCACTGTATTACAGTACCTAGCTTAACTTATCTAATACCTAATTAGTATAAAAAAAACAATCATAACTTTTAGTCATGAATAAAAATCACATTCTTTACCTAAGCCTATAGGAACTTGTCAACGTCGGGTTCAATTTTGATTTCTTTCTTGATCAACTCTTCTTTAATCTCAAACTTTTGAAAATCTGGGCTTTGAGTCGGAGAATACGCTGCAATATTAACTGTTGTTTCCGTTTTAATTTTCAACTCAAAGTCGTTTGTTTGCGCAATTTTTGGGAATAATTTGTCATCTAGAGGTATAGTCGGCTTGGGCGTATATTTGAAGTATCTCTCAATCGTCGGGCTTTGGCAGACACCTTCAATGGATAGAGAGTATCCATTGTCCCTCGGTTCTAGAATGAGGGTAGATCGGGAGTGGATGGATACGTCTACATCGCTGCAGCTGACAGGGAACTCTATAGAGCTGGCTTCTGTATAAGCAGGAGTGCTTGTGTACCATTGGATGTTTCTCGATTGTTCTACCAGTTTCCGCTCGCGCTGAAAATAAAAGAACGTTTAGATGCAATTCTTCATACTAATAATATTATAAACGCAATTGATTAGCTGTTTAATGTTTGTTGTTCAATCACGTTACGGGATGCACCTGCCATTACCGATGATATCATCATCATCTGCCAGAAGAAGTCCAGTGCTGGACATAACCCTCCCCCAAAGACTGCCACGACGAACGGTGTCTTGTGCCTTATCCATCTACCGACTTCCCGCAACCTACACAATGTCGTCGGTCCATCAGGTGGGAGCCATCTAACACTGCGTCGTCCGGTTCATGATCGCCGTTCTAGAACATTTATTCTCCAAAGTTTGTCGGTTCTGCTAGCTATATGGCCTGCCCACTTCAACTTATACCAATTCTGAGAGGACATAATATGGCAAAACCAGATTGGAATGAAATTCGGAATAGACTTTTTACAAGGGCGAGCGAAGCCGCGTACAGGAGCTGGTCAATAAAGTAAAGTAAAGGAAAAGACTAGTTAATAGAGGCTTGTATGTTACTGGACTAGAAAAACTAAAATAGACTTCATAAGGTCTAAAGTAGAAAGTATTAGACTAAATAAGTACTTGTTTCAGAAGGATGATTCATGAGTTTGATAGTCAAGAATCAACCTCCTGAAACAAGGCAATCAACTTACTTCTTTTGTACGTTTGATCAGTGTATCAAGTTTGCTCTCATGTAGTTCCCCGCTAGTGTTTTTTGCTACATGTTTGTATGAGGATGGAACCTCCAAATAGCTGTCCATAGACGTGGTACTGATGTCTTCATATGACAATTCTAATTGCATTTTAGAAGGAGAGATAATCTTTGATTGGTTTTGTTTCAGTATCAGTTTCTCCTTGCTGGACTTCTGAAATTTGACTATTTGTACTAGGATAATATTGTTTTATGCATTTTCATTTACAAATATTTATTACATCAACCACTGACTGTACTTGTACAGTTTTTCTTTACTTTAAAATATAAAAATATACCATACTTTGTCAAGCCATGAATGCTGCCTGTATCTGTTGCCATGTTTTGTTTTTTTCATACATAAATTTACTATATTTAAATCTCTGGTTGGATTATGTAAGTCTGCCTGAAAGGTATAAAAAAAAATCTCATCAGTACATATCCAAAAGTAGCTTAAATTAAATATAGGTACCTACTTCTTGTTGAGATGAGCAACTTATGTATTTTATTCTACAGGGTGATTCATAACATGTATAAGATCCGGAAAGGGTGGTTATTCTATCAACAAAAAGAAAGAATATTAGCAAAAAACAGATCAAAATTTTCATTTTTTTTCCCGGTTTTTTCCAAACTTTCTCAAATTAGCAGTTTTTGGTATTTTTATATTCTTTATAACTTATTACTAAACGTACAAGAAGTTTGGCATCAAGATTGCTACCTAAACAGCAGATTCATTGAGTTTGAACTGATTTGACCCGAAAACAGCTGATTTATACATAGAGATTTTTCAATGAAAACTGTTGAATTTACTAAAGTAGTAGAACAAACTCTATTGCTAATTGGATGTAGAATAAGCCCCTTTCAGGATAGCATACATTATTATTAATCACCTGTATAGTATAGTAGGTAATATTAAAAGTTCAAAAAACATTTTAATGAGCAAACTTACTTTGCAGTGTTCATTACTATGTCTACAAAACCTTGTGTCATGATGTCTAGGATGATGGCAAACCTGTCTAAAACAATGTGGTACTGGGCGTTCTATATATCTTGATTTTAGATCCCCTGACAGTTTGGTATTGCAACCTCTCTGGTGACTGTTTCTATGATCACAAACAGTAGTGTTCAAGTTAATAACACACTTTAAGTTCTGTCTTTCAACATGTATCTTTTGTGTTACATATTTAGTTCTAACACAATCAGTACTCTTCTTTCTTTGTTCCCCTCTCCGTCTATGTTCACTTTTGCTTTTGTAATGTCTGCGATGTTTCTTCGGTTTCAATTCGTCTTCACTGTTTTGAATGAGTATATCTAAGCTTGAAGTGTTTTGAAGTTTCTCTGATTCTATATCTTCCTCACAGTCAAGAATTAGAGTGTCTAGACTTGAATTTGTATTATGGCCCTCCATTATAAAATACTTTGAAAGCACAATAAATTTGAAGTCAATAAGTATTGTTGAACGTTTGCACACAATTCTTGACAAAATACACTGCACTGCCTACCTACCTAGTTATCTTCTTAAACAGTCATAATGTTGACACAATCAATGCAGTTCCTCTCAATCAAAGTGCACTCAAACTGTCTGCAATATTAATGTTTTTTCCACAATGAAGGTAGAACTACATCAATGAATTCAATGGTTTCTATTATCTTTATGGTAGGTATGGTGTTCGTACTAGAGATTATTGTATTTCCAATATCTAGAGTCTGATTTATGCTTTGAAAAATTATCAATATTTATTTTAAGCAGGTATTACTGGGCATTAATTTAATTGTCCGGAAACTGGTAAGGACGATGTAAATAATTCGACAATTTCGTATGCTCGGCAGACTGCCTACCGGCCACGCGAGAAAATAGAAAATGATATCACAATACACACGTAAGGGATTCCTCATGTTCATTCATTACTCATTACATTACTCCTTGTACTTACATTGTTCACTAAAAAGGAATTTGCACATTGAAACAGTTAGTTACCATGTTTTAAATCGCGACGCAGCACAATCGAATTTTTGCACATTACGCGCCTTTCAAAATTTTTTTGCTGTTTGTCAATCTGTCATGACATCAATTATTTTTTTTGATGTTTTTCCCCATTCGGGATGGCTATGGCATCTAGGCCTTACCGCCAAGTCTTACGTTTATATTTTCTTCGTTGATCTTTTTATCTTTCTTCTTCATTTTACTTCAATCAAGTCATGGTCAAGTCACCGTCAAGTCAAGTCAGTCAAGTTCAGTTTTAGTAAGATATGATGGTGGCTATCTTACTAAAACCTCATGGGACCTCTTGGCGCCACATCGAAAAATGACGATACACGCAATCATTTCATTTCACTTCACTTGTGCGGTTTACTCAAACAATATTACGCAAAACACCATCATAATCATATAATATTATTCAATTTAACTAGTGTTAAATTGAATAATATTATGTGATTTGTAAAATGAATTGAGAGCACAACATCAATTTGCAAGTTCCCGCCAAAAAGTCTCATCACATCAATCAATCTAATCAAAGATTTTTTTTTTAATCTTCTTCCCTTTCGGGCTGGCTATGGCATCTAGGCCTGACCGCCAAGTCTTACGTGTATTTATTCCTGTTAAATTGTTTATATTTCTTCATTTTATTTTGATAATCATCGTGAAGTCACCGTCAAGTCAAGTTCAGTTTTAGTAAGATATGATGGTGGCTATTTACAAAGACTTCGAGGGACCTCTTGGCGCCAAGTCGAAAAATGACGATACACGTATCCTTCCATTTCACTTCACTTGTGCGGTTTACTCAAACACACCTCTACTTTGAGCTTATCTAACATACAAGTTGCATTAATTTCTAAATCGTTTGCCACAGGAATGGATCCCTCAGCCTGCCAAAGAACCATCTAGTACACAAAATTCATCCGAGACCACAGAGCTAAATGAGAAGATCGCCAAGCAAGGGCTTGCGGTTCGGGCGCTGAAGGCAGCTAAAGCGGACAAGGAGGCGGTTAACCAGGCTGTGAAACTACTATTGGAGCTCAAAGCGAAGTTCAAGGATATCAGCGGGCACGTTAGTATTACTTTTTTGTTTCAGTTTATGAACATCGTCAAACAACCCGCATTAGGTATGAACTTAGTGGTTAATTGTGGTGACGGAGGTTGTTCACGTCACTAACAAAAAAAATCGAGCCACTTCTGAAGTTATGTTTTAAATACATATTTACATAGTTTTATATCAAAATCTAGGCATAAACTAAAAAAAAACACTTATTGAGGGTAGTTTGAGAGGCTTTCAAATGACAAGTACCTACTTCTAAAAGAGACGTTTCATCAATATATGGGTCCTGGGCCTGCACTGTGTACACTACTCTCAAATATGCCTAAGCAATAAAGTAAACGTATTTAATTGGTTATTTTATTTAAATTGACTTCGTTCTAAGGTACATTAAGATTTTCTCCGACAAAGAGAGCAACACACAGCGCTACAAAAATATGGCGGATGGACGTGCGTGAAATGTCATTTTGACAACCTACATTTATCTGACAAAACAAAAATATCAAATCAAACAACATGACATGAAAAATATGTCAATGTCATGTTAAACGCCAATTATAAACACACATGGCGGCCTTCAAATAGTGTTCACATAAAAAAAAAACTTACCAGAAGAACTATTCTTGTACCATCGCATTTGTCTTCAAATTAATGAAATTGTATTTTTCTTGTAATCTCCAATTTTTTTCAAATTTTTCTATGTAGTGTACATGGACCAGGCCCAGAATGAAATGGCTCCTTTTAATTCAAATTTCAATGCAAATTCCAATCGTGGTCGTAGTAAATCAAAATTGAAAGAGTGGTGTCGATCCTGTGGTTTCGATATCCTCAACTAAAGGAGCCATTTCATTCTGGGCCTGGTCCATGTACACTACCTAGAAAAATTAGGAAAAAATACGAGATTACAAGAAAAATACAATTTCATTAATTTGAAGACAAATGCGATGGTACAAGAATGGTTCTTCTTGTAAGTTTTTTACTATGTGAACACTATTTGAAGGCCGCCGCATGTTGGTTTATAATTGGCTTTTGACATGACATTGACATATTTTTCATGTCATGTGGTTTGATTTGATGTTTTTGTTTTGTCAGATAAATGTAGGTTGTCAAAATGACATTTCGCGCACGTTCATCCGCCATATTTTTGTAGCGCTGTGTGTTGCTCTCTTTGTCGAAGAAAATCATAATGTACCTTAGAACGAAGTCAATTTAAATAAAATAACCAATTAAATACGTTTACTTTATTGCTTAGCTATATTATAGAGTAGTGTACACAGTGCAGGCCCAGGCTCCATATATTGATGAAACGTCTCTTTTATTTGACAGCGCTATTTTAGCTCCATTTCTTCAATTGACAGAATCGACAAAGATATCTCGAGTGTTTTGTTGAGATGTGTAAGTAGGTAGGTACTAAGTATTCTGTGTTTGTACCATAATCAGTATTGCTTTCTAGTTCCTAAAACGTTTGAAAGTGATCCTTGTAATCTAATTGAGATAAATAGGTACCTTTGACTTTGCCTGCAGGATTGGACGCCAGAGACCGCTGCAGCTGTCGCCGCGCCACCGCCGAGTGGAGAAGTACGTATATTGTACCTATATTGCGTTAATCGTGTCCTTTGTTATAGTTACTCACAGAAATCAACTTGGCACCTGCGTGGAATGCGCTTCCCCTCCCACCACACCCCACCGCCTACCGCTCTCGCGAGTGAGAATGAGACAAAACATTACAGCGAGTGCCTAGTTAACTTCTGCGTGTTGTACGCTAGAAATCATTCACACATTCTTCGCCAAAGCATTGGTCGATAGTTCAATGATGGCTTTGCGCAAATAATTACCTTTACTCGATTTTTTTCTACTTTGCGTCAAAGTCGATCCATACAACACCGTTTTATGTCTGCGCAGCATGTTTGTTGTTATTTAAAGTTCATCTATTCTTTAAATTTATTTATGTATCTTTAAAAAATAGTTACTAAAAGAAGATGTATACATCTAAAAAAACATTTCTCATAATAGGTGTCTACTTAATAAGAGGAATGTTAGGATAATTGTATAAACACAAATCAATTGGGTAACAAACAAAAGGTCCACATATTATTATGCTCGATATGTATAGATATTGGTAGGTACCTACACGTCCTTTTTGCGTGAACAAAACGTCTGCGCAGCATGTTTGCGCAGACATTAGGTACTTACATACCTACTATTTATAGATAGTCTAATCTGAAACGGAACGCGTGTTTCATCATCATCATCATCATCAAACCTGCTGGATATACCTAGGCCTACCATAAAGAGTCCATGACGGTCTTGAGCCTTTTCTATCCACCGATTCCACGCAAATTTTACAATGTCGTCGCTCCATCGGGTGGCCTTCCAAAACTGCGTCGCCTGATTCGTGCCTCGTGGTCGCGATTTGACAACCAATGTGTCTACGCTTGTGGAACGTCAAGACTCCATTTTTATTGGAAGGTGTTTATCTACCTATGGACAGTCAAAACCAAAAATTTTGGAGGTCCGTGTTTCGCAAACCATATTTTTTTCGATTTTTTTTTTGAAAATGGCTAGGTAGTAGGTACGCCCGTTTATACACTCACACTGGTTTCAGCACAAATATGTTGGGGGCCCTGATCTTCGATCTAAGTGCCCTATTTTGTATACGTAAACTTTATATCGAACTTGTATGAGCTGTGTAAGGCATTCGCTTGAAAAGCTATTTTCATACAAACTTCAAAAGAGTTTGATTTGTAGGTCATTACTAAAAGGTACCTTTTAAAATGAAAATCAATTCGTTTTTTATGATATTAAATAGACACACAAATATATAGAGGCAACTTCCTATTAAAAGATCCTATTAGAGAAACGCGACGCAACTTCCTATTAGAAGATTTGAAAATGAAATGAAAAAAAAATGAAAAATATTTATTTACTGCAAAAGTATACAGACTAACTTAATTCTACAGTTTTGAGGTACTTTGCAGACAACTATTTGGTTAAGGTAAAAGTATCTAGTGGTTTCCTCACTAGGCTAAGCCTGTATCGAGGAAACCAAGCTACGATTAAATCAAAAGGAAGATGGCTCGAACAACAGGTGCGATTACCATGGTACCAATATTCTAATAAACTTATACAGGTATATTATATTATGATTAAAGCTAAACATTATAAACTAGTAGTTCCTCTGTATCATCATAAGATAATGACGCAAGCCACTTATGTAAAACATGTTTTGCCTCGGTGACAGTTTTGTTTTTAATGTCACAGTATTTCACAACGTTATTGTAGACGTATATTTTTATGAAGTTACCAGTACGTTGCGCAAACTTTGTATTAACGGAGGGAGTAATTAATCTATAAACTCTACGACTGGAAAGGAACTCGAACTCAGGTGAGGAAATAACAGATTTATGCACCGAGAGAGAGGTTTTGAAGATAAAGAGTTGGCGGACAGTGAGTACACCAGCGTCTATATAGAGGCTTGTGGTGGGATATCTACAGGGCTTACACAGCATCACTTTTAGAACAGAACGCTGCGCTCTTTCAGCTTGAATAATAAAAGATTTTGCAGCACTACCCCAACAAGTTATGCAGTAGCTAATAAGGGATTGGCATAATGCGTAGTATACCGATTTAAGAGTATCAATGCATGCTACATACCGCAAGTTTCTCATTACATTTATAACTTTTCTAATTCGGGCTGACAGAAACTCTATGTGAATTTTAAAAGATAGGTTCTGGTCTATATGGACTCCAAGATATTTTAAAGCCTTAGAACGGGTAAGTGATTGGCAAGTACAGAGAGAGGGGTACCGAAGTGTGCATGTGTTATTGTGAATTTTAATATTTGCATTAACATCAGGGGCTGAGGCCGCAGTCTTGTGAAAGCTCAAGTAAATGGTTTTTCTTGTGTTGAGTGTAAGCAGATTTTGCTGTAGCCAAGTATTAATTAGCTTCATTCCACACTCGGCAGATGAGTACACCTTAGGCCATGAAGGCCCGTGAAAGATTATTGCAGTGTCATCAGCATAGCACAATATCTCTGCATTTTGAATAGCAACATCATGAATATCATTGATGTATAAGAGAAATAGTGTGGGCCCAAGAATACTGCCCTGGGGTACTCCAAAACAAATTGATTGTGATCTACTCGTCATCTGGCCAATCCTTACACACTGTCTTCGGTCTGTTAGGTAGCTTCGAAACCAGTCCAATGCTATTCCCCGTATCCCTGAGCCTTCCAGTTTTTGGAGAAGTATAGGAACAGAGACGGTGTCGAAAGCCTTGGCCAGATCCAAAAAGATACCAACACAGTATTTCCCAATATCTAGATGCGATGACACTGCAGTAGTCAGAAGCGTGACTGCGTCTTCAGTGCTTTTTCCCTTGCGGAAACCGAATTGTTTAGGTGAAATCAGTTTATGGGATTCCAGAAACCCAACAAGACGTTTATTGACCAGCTTTTCAAGTAGTTTTGAAAATGTTCCCAACAATGAGATCGGTCTATAATTATCTACAGAATCCTTTGATCCACTTTTATAAATAGGGCATACCAATGCAGTTTTCCAGTCCTGTGGAAAAACACCACAAGAGAGGCTCAGATTGAGTATATAGGTGAGCGGTATAATTATTTCATTTTTAATGTGCTTAATGAGGGCATTGCCAAAACCATCCATACCAGGTGCTTTATCACTTTTTAAATCAATTATTAGGTTTTCAACTTCCTCGTGATCTGTTGGGTTCATGAAGATTGAGTCAGCGGGAGAGTTTTTGACGCTAACAGTCTTTGCAAGTTCCTCTTCACACTGGTTTATCTTGGAGAGGATTTGGTCAGCAAGACGTTGACCAATAGTGGAAAAGTGATTGTTGACTGAGTCAATAGATTGTTGGGAATCAAGACAACCATTTAATGATAATAATTCCGTGGGTTCTTTGTGGTTTTGAGCAATGTTACAAATATTTTTAATAGATCTCCAAAGTTTTTTAGGATTACTTTTGTTAGCTTTTAACTCTCTATTTTCATAATCAAATTTGAGTTTACGCAGTAATTCCACAAAGTAATTTTGATAACGTGTGTAGGTTTTCTGGATAACTAAATTATCCGGATCGTTTCTGGCTCGAAGGTGTAACCTGTCACGATTTCGCATGCATCTCATTAGTCCTGGAGTAATCCAGGGCTTTAGATTATATTTTGTTCTACTTAACTTAACCTCTCTTGAGTGCTTATCCACAATTTTAACAAGTGTTTCCGTAAAAACTTCGTTTGCCTTATTTACCTCATTTAAATTCAATACAATTGACCAGTTGACATTTTTCAGATCGTTTTGAATAGAACTGAAGTCTCTTTTGGTAATATAACGATTTGGGCGAATGAATATTTTTTTGGAGAGATTTATTCCAAGTAGTACCGGGCAATGATCAGTTATTGCAATTTGACACACAGCACCAATAGCTATTATACTATTGTTTGAACTTTTTACATAGATATGGTCAAGACATGAAGAGCCTCTAGTGGGTTGAGTAATAGCCGGAAGGAACCCGTGTTCTGCCATGAAACATTGGTATTCAATACTTTGGGGGGTCCCTATAATGTCCATTATGTTGATGTTTATGTCCCCTGCTATAACGAATGGAAATCCGTTAAGTTTGTCTAAATATTTCTCTAGTGATCTAAGAAATTTATCAGTGTTCATCATCATTTAAAGTGTACATAAAGAATAAACTTATTTAGAAAGCGTACTATAAACTAAATGATTATATAAATGATAAAATCGCATGGCCTGAAGTTGCTCTGCCCCTCGACAGCTAAAATGCCATTTCGCTGCGTCTTTACAGTTTTTGCTTTCATCATATTTTAAGTATTATTTAATTTTATATAAGCATTAGGTACATATTTCATCAAGTGTAGCGTGTGCTGCCCTTAGATCATATTTTGTTGAAGCTCTTTTTTTTCACATTTTTATAAGCTCTTATTTTTTAGGGATTATAATTAGATTACTTTTCTTTTGAGCCTCACCTAGTTCGATCGGCACCACACTGAAGCTTTAAATTCCATTTTGTGAAAAAGGATCATCGAAAAAAATGATAGGCACCAAGCCGTGTTTGTTGCCTGATTCTTCTAGGCTTGGTCGCGAGGAACAGGCATAGCTTCACCTAGTTTCTAAGACGTTTCAAAGTGATCCTAGTGATTTTATTGAAATAAATGCCTTTTGACTTTGACTTATAGTAGGTACTATTTCGCTAATCTATTCCTCATAAGTTCAACCAATAAACAGATAGGTAGGTACCTAATAAGAATTCGACACTTGTCTCACCTCTCTACAAGGCATCATCAGGAAGAATTGACTTGCTACGAGAAGATATGAACTGTATTTGCGACGAGAAGATCCTATGAAATAGTTTCCCAAACGTTTCCCAGTACATTATACATTACAGTATTAGTATTGTTTATTTCTAGAGTACAAAGTTGCCGATAGCGAACGAAGAGCTAAATGTACTCTATGGGAAACTTAAAGGAGAGATGAACCGCCAAGAGTTTGCTGATATGACGAGCCTGTTGAACGTCCACGTGGTATATGAACTAAAGCAAATTTTAATATTTACAAAAAATCCTCTAACGTAATTTGGGGAGTTGAAAAAATATTGCAGAAAACCCCTTTGTTCAAAAGCTTTCATAAACATAAATCCTCTAAGTAATTTGGGAAGTCCGAAAAAATCTTACAGCAACTTCAAAAACAAGGTTTCTTAGACCAGCATATAAAAATTTAAAAACTTATAAACTAAATTTAAAGGTGTGAACGGAAAAATTACCTAAACTGAAATTTACAACTGGGTAGATCAAATTACACCAAGTGATGCTGAATTTTCTGTCTAGGAGAATCCACCGTACGATCCGGACAACGATATGAACGAGGAGTATGCACTGGTACTCTCGCAACATGACCGTCGCGACGAGAAGCGTAAAGCGAAGAAGGCTAAGGTTGATACAGTTCAAAGGATTTTGAATAAATATCGTAGTGCATCCCTTCTGCTAAATTATATGTTACAAAACTCTGAACAACCAAATTTAGTACAAAGCTTAAGTCACGTCTTTATTTTATTAGGATTTAAGGAACGTAGTGCATCTTGCTTACAACAGCACTGTGGAATGGTAGAAAGCTTATTTTGTTGCCTTATTACAGCACTTATTTTTGAGAGAAAGATAGTTTAGATGCCTATTCGATTACCCTGAATGGAAATTACCGTTGTATTATTTTATTAAACCCGTGTAGTATTATATAGTCTTTGATTAAACTAAGCCGAAGTGAGGTTTGTTTAGTGTGAGAGTGTCCCATTGTTATTTCGATGCTGGACCAGGAAGCTCTTCTAATACATATGTCTGAACAAATCCAGCCTATTTCCTTTAAACAATGAAAGGGAATAAAATATGGTTCATTCCCAGCATTCGTGTTAAGGTGAGGGTTAAATTATTTTATGATTTTTTAACTGTTTTTTCTCACTAACCGCAAAACGCACAGTGCTGATTTTTATGACAAAGATAACTTGAGCATTTTATTTACCTAAATTCAAGACAGAAACACGATTGGTAAAACTTTTATCGATTTATTTTTTATAGTTCGGTCCTCTGCAACATTTTTTTCTAAAATACTCAGAAACTATCAATCATAAATAACTTTTTTTTAAATGTTGTGTTAGACAATAGCATTGGGTACCTAAATCCAAGACACTTCTTTAAAAAAATACTTTGTTTTTAAGATAATCGATATTTTCTTAAGTGTCGCTTACGTCGATTACTTTTCGAGCGCCTTCTAAGGCTTGCTAACTCTTTCCGCATTCAATTATAGTACGTAGCGCTGTCACTTTCTTCACTCCGCCCATTCGACAGTTTATTATGATTCTCATAGCGCCTTAAAGTGACCACAGGTCATGTGTGAATGATAATTTTATATACCTGGTCAATATTTTAAGGACATCATTTCTTATTGTTCTGAAACTGATAGGTTATTTTAAAACACAGAGAGAAAATAAGGTTTTGGCAACCCATTATGCTCTGTAGGTACATACTTATAAGTCAATCAAGGTTGCACGGCAGCCTTTGAAAAACGTCATAATTGTTTTTGATGTTCTTGAAACTTCACCTAACAATTTTCAAACGAGCCCTTTTGATTTTTAGTTTCACACTTTCATTTCTTCTAGTGCCGAACCTAGCGCGTAATTTGTTTAGTTTTTTTTTTTTTTTCAGGCTATGTTTCGGTTTTTTTTCAGGTGATCAGTTTGGTGGCTTTTTTACATTTATTATTTGATGTATGCGCGTTTGATCCGCTTTGTCTAGTCTCCAGTTTGTTTTATTTTTATTTAGCTTATGTATCTTTTTTCAGCGTAGTTTGCGGCTAGGACTGCCTTAAAGCATGCCTACTATTCAATTTGGGAGGGGGAATTTACCGTAGAACTCCCCTTCCGTATTTATTTGTCCCATTGTAGTCTTTGTGCAACTGAATATTATTAATTTTTTACGCGTCACGCTTAGGCCGTTGTTAGTGCTCGACCGACCGTTCGGTGCGTACGTTCGGTCGCGCTTGTCATTTTTGATTACTATTGCATTGTATCCGTTCATATGTTTAATGAATATAGCTACGTTCGATGTCAGCGCTGACCTTCATCGGTCGAGCACTAAGAACGGCCTTAGACCGCGTGTGCGCGACTGCCCCGCTTTAGTCCGTAGGTTTGCCCGAAGCTAAAAGCCTTACAAATCATGTTCTTCTATACATTTTCAGTCCGACGCTCAGCGCATAGCAGACAGCAAGCAGCTAGCGCAGTTGCAAGTTCAGATCGCAGCGCAGGGGGACAAGATCAGGAAGATTAAAGCGGCTAAGGCTGAGAAGTCAGTTATTGATGTTGAGGTAAGACCTGGAAATTGATTCAGGCTTGGTCGTGAGGAACATGTGTAACTTAACGTAGTTTCTACAATGAGAAACAATCTGTCTGTCTTAAAACTGTCACTAGAGTCGGTGCCTTATATAAAATTCTTAAGTTACTGACTGACTGACTGATCAATAACTGACTGACTGACAATCAACGCACAGCCTAAACAAAATGTCCTAGGAGTATGACATTTGGAGAGTAGTTTCCTGTTGTAGTGTAAAGTAAATTCCTCGATAAAAGTATGTCTAGTAGTATGTAAGTTTGATTAATCTTAAGTACAGAGCGAGAGTTATCGAGCCGATAAAGTTGAGTGAGTGATCATTAATAGGATGGGATTGTAATACAAGCATCTTATGATCCAGGTGAAGAATCTACTGAACTTGAAAGCACAGTACAAGGCTATAACGGGTGCTGATTGGGTGCCAAGCGCTGCCCCTCCAGCCGCTAAACCTGCGGCTGCGCAGCCCAAGCAGGAAAAGGTAAGAACCTATATCTAAATTGTTGTAAGTAGGTACCCTCAACATATTTAACTACTAATACATCGTTACAAAGTATAACAATAGGTACAATAAAAGAAACAATCGCAATGTGAAATATTTAATTAAGGAAAAAAAAAACATGTAAACAGTTATCAGCAATAAAGGCTATTATTATTATTATTAAAGTTTTTACATTTTTTGTCTCTCGCACGGCGAGGAGTTTACGTTTTTTCGCGGGCTTTTGGCCAAACGAAAAATCATTGACTATTCTATTGGTTAAGGGATAAAAACTTACGTACTATTCGGCAAGTGTTAAGAATTACTGCTTTTTGGAGTTGTATGAAAGTAAGCTTGTGGATATCAAGGGCCTGTAAACTAGTGTGTAAAGTATATGGGATGACACCAGTAGACGAGATAATTATAGGTATGGTTTTAACAGTATCTACTCTCCACTGGGTTTTCAGTTCTATTGCCAAGTCTGTATATTTCGCAAGTTTTTCTGTGTGTGTTTTTGCGAGATTATGGGTGTTGGGTACAGCAATGTCAATTAGGTAAACAATTTTGTTTCGTTTGTCGTGAAGAGTGATGTCAGGTCTATTGTAGTGGATGGTTTTGTCCGTTATTATTATTATTATTATTATTACATCGTTACACAGTACCGTACTACACTTGACTGTTAGTTATGTCAGTTTCAATTAATTTGTGACTAAATGATTCATCTACGTTTGAATCACAAATACTTACCTACCTATATGACCTGAAATACATACAAGAGAAAAACAGAAAATGGCCCACGAGTATGATACCCATGCTTGGTCTCAGATCTTCAAGCACTTTTTGATAATAGACTTTAAACACAGGTAGTATAAGTGGGTTAGAAATAAAGAAAGAAAATATATTTATTTTGGACACACAAGCACATCATCATCATCATCAACAACCTGTAGAAGTCCACTACTATAGGCCTCCCCCAAAGAGTTCCACGACGAACGGTCTTGAGCCTTTTCCATCCACCGACTTCCCGCAACCTTTACAATGTCATCGATCAATCGGGTGGGAGGCCTTCCAACACTGCGTCGCCCGGTTCGTGGTCGCCATTCGAGAACCTTTACTCCCCAACGGTACAACACACAAGCACAAACACAAACTAATCAGAGAAGGGTACAAAGAGGTAGGTAAGAAACAAACAAGAGCAGGTAGGTAAGGTAGTAACAAAACTAAGGTATTCATTAGTCCGTGCCGAGATGCATGCGTGAGCCTAAAATGGTCCCATCCCAGCTTTAATTCCAATTATTATTATTATCAAGAATAATATAATACAAGGTCATTCATAACATGTATACCACCCCGAAAGGGGGTTATTCTATAAACGAAAAGAAATAATATTCGCGAAAATAAACATCAATATTAACAATTTTTTTATTTGTTTTTCACAAACTTTCTCATTTTAGCTATTTTTGGTATTTTTATTATCTTAAGAACTAATAACTAAACGTACAAGAAGTTCGGAATCAAGATTGCTACTTAAAACAGTTGATTCGTTGAGTTTGACCTGATTTGACCCCAAAACAGGTGTGTATGTCTACAGCTTACACATAACGAATTTCTGAATTCTGAGTATGCAAATATTTAGTGCATAATTGGTGCAATCTGAAAATCCAATTCAAAATTTAGGTGCCAAAGAGGTTTCTGAGATATGAGCCAAAAACTATGTGTCAGCTGGAGACCCGGGTCTACAGCTTGCACATCTAGTACTGCCAAACGGCTGACGCGAGAGCTATGAAAACTAGCCAGATATTTAGTGCCAAATTAGTGCCAAAGGTACTAAAAATTTCAGGCCTGTAGCTTAAAAGGTTTCAGAGATATGAGCCAAAAACTATGTGTCAGCTGGAGACCCGGGTCTACAGCTTGCACATCCAGTACTGCCAAACGGCTGACGCGAGAGCTATGAAAACTAGCCAGATATTTAGTGCCAAATTAGTGACTAAGGTACCAAAATTTTCAGGCCTGTAGCTAAAAAGGTTTCAGAGATATAAGCAAAAAACTATGTGTAAGCTGTAGACCCGGGTCCCCAGCTTACACATTTCGTTACGCCAAACCGCTGATCAGAGGGCAATAAACTTTAGGCAGGATTTTAGCTCATAATTAGTGCCTAAGGTACCAAAAATTTCAGACCTGTAGCTGAAAAGGTTTCAGAGATATAAGCAAAAACAGTTTTCCCGCCAAAAAATTCAAATAAAGTTATTGAAAATCGCCTCATTGCGACGTTGCTATTCCGCTTCCACAAGATTGTCAAACGACTTTAAACTTTATTTACATGTCACGAAGATTGATTTTGGTATTTGATCATTAAAAAAGTTCATTTGTTTTGTTGAGTTTAGTCTAGGAGCTCGGAGGATAAAATAGTTTTCAGCCAAAACATACCGTGTTGCCATCGATGTAATCGTATCTCGTAGACTTACGTCTTGATTGATGATGGAAGTCAGAGGCAATCACGACGACATCATCGCCCTGAGTCAAATTCTTTGTCAGTGTCGGCAAGTTATTTATAATCTCTCTGATAGGAGCACCTGGCTTACAAATGGATAGAACAGATTGGTAGTCATTATTATGTAAGTGTATAAATTCTCCAAGAGATTTTCCGTATGTATCGCACAATATTAGCATTTTCTTAGGTCTATTTTGTGAAATTACGGCGGTATCCTCAGCTATAAGTCTGGGTTCATGGTTTTGGGTACTGTTATTCGTTTGGTTTCCAGTGTTCTCCTCTGTCGTTAGCTTCTCTACGGATCGAAGTCCTATTCTCGTAGTAATCCCGTTGTCTTCTTTATTCTTTATTGTCACGACCTGTTTTGTTGCTATTGATTCACTCGTTTTAGTCCGTCTTGTTTCTGTCTTCCCTTTTTTCGCTACTAATTTTTTTTGTATTTTTCTTTCTATTCTGTGAGTCTTTATCATGTTTCACTTGTTTATTCAATGTTATTCTATTTTTACTTAAGTTCTTGGTCTTTGCTGCAGTTTTAATATCTACGGTGTGTCTAGAATTTTTTAATTTTTTGTTCTCACTTTGGAGCTCAATTATTTGGCTTATTAAATTGTCCAATTCTTCATTAAGTATTTGGGTGTTCTCATTGGTTTCCAACTGGAGCGTTTTTTGTAGTTGTTCGAACAGCGCTGCATTATTTTCGTGCAAACGTATTACGTTTAATGCTTCTTCATATTCATTGAGATCTGCAGTTCGTCGCTCAATCATCTCTTTTAGCTTATTTCTTTCCGTTTCAGTCTCTTGTAATTTTATTACTTGTTCTGCAAATGCTACTTTGAGTGACCCATTTTGCGCCAAGAGATTTTTATAATCCTTCGCGCAGTCGTCTTGTTCCTTTAGAAGCTTCAAATTAAAGTTTTGTGCTTTTTGTATTTCAGCGGTCAATTTTCTAATTCTACGGCAACCTGGTTTCTTGTTTGGGGCATTCTGGTACAGTCACTGGAACGATCAGAAAACGCAAAAAGTCGATTCGGATGAAGAGATTCGATCCAGGGCACGTCGTTACTGACGATTATTGAGTCCACCGCCTCAACCGCTACGCCAGCGGTACTTTACTTACAGCGACGAAATAAGTGTAGAGGTTGAAAAAACTATTTCTTAGAGTCGCAGATCGTTGTAATAAAAAAATCGACCGTCATTACACTTTTTTGCACACCCTCATTAGCTTTTTAGTTCAATATGACTGTATTGATAAAAAACTTTTATTTAGTCATTATAACGAGGCACTTACGTATAATATTGTGACGCGTTCGTTATTTTGGTTGTTATAATTTTTGAGAGTAGATCGCCAAAATGGTTGAAGGTAAACATCATGAAGAAACCAGAGGTTTAGTCAGCTCACACACTACGAGTACTTACGTGTTAATAGGAAACAATACAATGCCACAAATCTGGGCCCCGATCGCGCTAAATTTTTGCTTGTGGCGCTCTGCGGTATATTTTAAGGGATGAAGATGAAGTTTTCCAAACGCTGGCCATTAGATAAAACAGAATCGAAACCATTAAATATATATTCCGGACATTGTGTAAGTATCATCATCATCACCTATTTGAGTCCACTGCTGTACATAGTGTACCTACCACTAATTAGAGGTGGATAACTCTAGTCAGTGACCGTGGCGGCCCCGGCTGAAGAATAGGCCCCTCCTAACCACCTACCCGTGGATGTCGTACTAGGCAGGCAAGTAAGGGATGGGCAGCAGCTTCTCCTATTTTCACAAAGATTTTCAAATTCCCCCCACCCCCATGACAGCAAGTCACTCCGGAAATCTGTGGGGGAGGCCGCTGTTCAGCAGTGGACTTCAAACGGCTGGAATGATGATGATGAACTCGAGTCAGAACACGCATCCAGATCGAATCACAGGGTACTGAGCCGCAGGTAAATGGATCACGCCGCTCCCAAGCAGCTGAAGCAGCTCAACGGCTCAAAGTAGTTCTACTTCATCTGCGATTCATGCGACCCTGACCCTGATTAGAAACGATTTCATACGACAACAATTTGTATTATTTTCAACACTATTAAGCCCATATTAGAAAAGCTGACCCGTTTGATGAACTGATTGCTAGTACCTTATTGCATTGTTTGCTTCACTTTACCTGATTCATCTGAAATCATTCATAGATCTACTTGCGCGGTTCAAGAGCGCGAGCTGCGAGCTGATTTGCAGCTCAGGTATTTTGAGTGAGTTACCCACCGCTACCACTTAGAAACTTTGATGTACCAAATAAAAACTATAGTAGGTATTATTATAATATTATAACTACAAAATGTTTGTTTATTTTTAGATTTTGACGCCTTTTCTTTTTTAGTTACCAGCATAATTTTAGTGATACTTCATCATCTTATCCTATCTAAGCTTCTGAATTCTTTAACCTACATGATATATACTTTAAACATACATAAGCCTCTCGATTTGAGAGCCAAAGACTTGGCGGCGGGAATAAGATGCCACAGCCAGCCCGAAAGGGAAAAGCATAAAAAAATGCAAACTTCAAGAACGAAAGAATGACACGATAATGTTACGCGCCTGTACAATATCGGGCAGCCTGTAAGGACGTGGACACTCTGATAATGTACAGCCAGCCATATTCACAGCATCTAATTCTAAATGGGGGAATAAGATCTGCACTGACGTCCCGCGTTGGGGTGCGCATTCACAGCATTTTATTGCAATAATTTTTCCAATAATACGAAGCCACCTAGCTTTAGACGGCGGAGTCACATATCTCATCATGTCACATAGGAACCTACTCATCTATTACTTTCGTGACGTGGTTTATAAATGGTTCATATCTACCTACCTTATGTGAGGTACCTACCTACTTCCCTATGTTTGGTTGGTCTAGGTACAAAGTGTAGGTACGTAGTACCTAGGTATAATAAATACTTGGTACCTATACCTAGCTAGACCTACATAAGTAAGTACCTTACATAAAGTACGTAGGATTGTATAATATTATGCAAACACGTCACGAAAGTAATAGATGGCTTCCTAGTACCTAGAGCTAACCAAACTTGAGCGAACTAAATAGCCTAAATGCGTAATAAAACACGTCAAAACAACTATAGATAGGTAAATAACTAGTACCTAGGTACTAGGTACCATCTATAATTTACTAGCCAACTTAGATATGAACAAAATGAGCAAATACGTCACGGTAGTACCTAATAGATACCTGCATATCCAACTTTCATATGTGCTACCTACCTACCTACCAAGGTATCTTGATTAACCTAAATACCTTACCTGACTTCTTCTGACAGACTTTTATTTCTGTTTTAGTGTGTGGCTAGGCGGAGCAATGATCTATGAAATGCGGGGCGGTGGCGCGGGCAGAAAGTGTATGAGAATGGCCGGACATAGGGCTCAGTGGCGCGTATTAGGGTTGACCTATGTCCAGCAGTGGACTAGTGTGGGCTGATGATGATGATGGCTACAATGGAGGCCAATTTCATACGTCAGTTTCGAAATTGAAAATCTATGGAACTTCAACCGAAGTAACAAATTATGTAGGTAGGTACTAACCAATTACTTACAATATATTTTTATTTTATCTAGATCGATCGACACCTATCTTACATATGAGATAACGGCTAGGTTAGAAGTACAACAAATTCAGAAGATGAAGATACTACCTAATAAGAAGATGTGTAGGTATCACAAAAATTATGCTAGTAACTAACAAATGTTAGTAACTTACCTACATTAGAGGTAGGTACAGTATGTCCAGTGGACTTCAATAGGTTAAAGATACCTCCTACATAATAGTTTCGATTCTGTTTTATCTATATCCAGCCAATTCTATCCATAGCCAGCGTTTGGAAAACTTCATCTTCGTCGCATATAATATACCTACCACAGAGAGCCTCAAGACGAAAGCCTACAGTCAGTGCGCGTTGCCAGCACCAAAAAGTAACGAACGGCGACCACACTCCGAATGACGCAGTGTTGAAAGGCCCCGCACCCTATGGACCGACGACATTGCGAAGGTTACTGTAATTCACTGAATGGAAATGGCTCAAGACCGTTCGTCGTGGCACTCTTTATGGGAGGCCTATGTTCAGCAGTGGACTTCTGCAAAATGATAAAATATTTTTGTGATACATGTCCTCTAATAGGTAAGTATCCAAAAGGTAGGTCATTCAACTTATCGTTGATGTGTATATACTAATTCCGGAACATTTTGTATACATACACTAGTTCACTGAAGTAAAAGATAAATCTCTCTTTTTCGAGGTGAGACACACAAGGTACATCGATGGCAGCACTGGGTATGTTTTGGCTGAAAACTATTTTATCCTCCGAGCTCCTAGACTAAACTCAACAAACCAAATTAACTTTTTTAATGATCAAATACCAAATCAATCTTCGTGACATGTAAATAAAGTTTAAAGTCGTTTGACAATCTTGTTGAAGCGAAGTGGCAACGTCGCAATGAGCCGATTTTCAATAACTTTATTTGAATTTTTTGGCGGGAAAACTGTTTTTGCTTATATCTCTGAAACCTTTTCAGCTACAGGCCTGAAATTTTTGGTACCTTAGGCACTAATTATGAGCTAAAATCCTGCCTAAAGTTTATTGCCCTCTGATCAGCGGTTTGGCGTAACGAAATGTGTAAGCTGGGGACCCGGGTCTACAGCTTACACATAGTTTTTTGCTTATATCTCTGAAACCTTTTTAGCTACAGGCCTGAAAATTTTGGTACCTTAGTCACTAATTTGGCACTAAATATCTGGCTAGTTTTCAAAGCTCTCGCGTCAGCCGTTTGGCAGTACTGGATGTGCAAGCTGTAGACCCGGGTCTCCAGCTGACACATAGTTTTTGGCTCATATCTCAGAAACCTCTTTGGCACCTAAATTTTGAATTGGATTTTCAGATTGCACCAATTATGCACTAAATATTTGCATACTCAGAATTCAGAAATTCGTTATGTGTAAGCTGTAGACATACACACCCAAAACAGCTGATTTTAGCATAGAGATTTTTCAATGAAAAATGTCGAATTTCCAAAACTCGTAGAACAAACTTTATTGCCAATTGGGTGTAGAATAAGCCCCTTTCGGGATGGAATACATATTATGAGTCACCTTGTATAGTATTATATAGTCTTTTGTCATATTAAGCTATTTATTCTCCTCTTTCATATCTTAACGCCAATAATTGTGTTAATTTAGAAGGCTGCGAGCCCTCCAAAGGTGAACGGGTCAGGCGACAAGTCGGCGGCTCTCGGGGAACAGGTCTCCAAACAAGGAGACCTCGTCAGGGAGCTCAAGACCAAAAAGGCTGAGAAGGTAAGGTTCTAATTTAGACCTCAAAAAGTTTCACATATATTTATTTTTATTTAGTGACCAAATCGGTGACGTTTTGCAAAAAGGCCAGGTCAAGAGTACCCTAAACCGACGAGCGAGTATGAGGAATGTGGTTAGAGTGAATGAAGCAAAAGAGGTATGTCAGAATCGTAGCAAGGAAAGCCGTAGTCTCTGCCTACCCCTCTGGGAAATAGTTGTGATTTAATGTATGTTATTTTTATTTACTGAAAAGACCCACATCAGTTGTGTTATATACAACTAGCTTCCGCACGCGGCTTCGTTCGCGCGGTACCTACATGAAAAGTAGCTTATATGATATTTTAGGTAAAGAACTTTATCTATTCCAAGTTTCAACGAAATCGGTTGAGCCCTAGTGGCGTTTGATCCACAAACATCCTCACAAACTTTCGCATTTATAATATTAGTAGAATGTTACATAATTAATAGTGTTAATAAGCCAATTAAAGTCCCTTTTAATATAATTTTAGTGAAACTCCCGCCACGAATAACAAACAAATAGCATTAGAGATATTTTTTTAATTAATGAATAAAAATCCACATCTCTTAGGTATATGGTACAACTTAACCAATTCACTTTACAAATAAAAATACAAAAGCCAATAAAGGATTTAATTTTTTTAGATAACACATTTACTAATAACGATATCCGTTTGTATGTTCAATATCTAAGAGTTTACTTCCGAAAAGTCACTCCTGAATGAATTATCTAAATAAAAGCTTCTTATAATATGAAATTACCACAAGAGTGAAAACTTTGACTTGTTTTCCAGGCATCAGTAGACGAAGCGGTAAAGAAACTTCTAGAGCTTAAAGCTCAGTACTTGGCCGAGACCGGAACTGCGTATGCGCCGCCCGCGCCGCCTCGCGACAACAAGGCCAAGGACAAGCCTAAAGAGGCCAAGCCTAAAGAAGCCAAAGAGGCCAAGTCTAAAGAAGCCAAAGAGGCCAAGTCTAAAGAGGCCAAGCCTAAGGACGCCAAACCAAAGGATGCCAAGCCTAAAGAGAAAAAGGAAGCCAAAGTTAAGGAGCAGGTAAATATTAGGTTTGAGCACACGGCATCGCAGGGTCAAATTTTTAAGGAAATAATAATAATAGAGATTACTCATGCAAAATTTGATACCACTTTTTATCAATTTATAAATAAATAAATAACACCCAGCAGTGACATACATAGTTCTGACCCTTCGCTAGGATTCCCTGTGTCGTGGGTATTAGAAACTACGAGTACCATAGTACCACGACACCCAGACCCTGAACAAATATTTGCAGATCATGCAAACATTTGTCCGGCCCGCTGCGCCGATGATGAGTCATGATGTAAATTTTCAAAAATCATTTCCTAGCGAGGAAGAAGATTCATCATCATCATCATCATCATCAGCCTGTAGAAGACCCCTGCTGGACATAGGCCTCCCCCATGACGAACGGACTTGAGCCTTCTCCATCCACCGACTTACCGCAACCTTCACAATATCGTCGGTCTATCGGGTGGGGGGCCTTCCAACACTGCGTTGCCCGGTTCGTGGTGGCCATTCGAGAACCTTTACTCCCCAACGGTTGTCGGTTCTGCGAGCTATATGGCCTGCCCACTGCCACTTCAACTTGCTAATTCTGAGAGCTATGTCGGTGACCTTAGTTCTTCTACGGATTTCCTCATTTCGGATCTTATCATGTAGTGAAACTCCGAGCATAGCTCTCTCCATAGCCCGTTGCGCGACTTTGAGCTTGTATATGAGGCCTATAGTTAACGACCAAGTCTCAGTGCCATATGTCATCACTGGCAACACGCATTGATTGTAGACTTTCGTCTTGAGGCTCTGCGGTATCTGCGACGAGAAGATATGACGAAGTTTCCCATCCGAGTTGGAAGAAGATTAAGATGATCAAAAGAAGATTAATGGTTTTGCTTGTTGTTTCAGTCGCCAAAGCCCGCTAAGGATGAGGCGGCGAGTGGCGTGAAGAAGGTGACCAGACTGGGACTCGAAGCCAGCAAGGAAACCGATCTGCCGGAGTGGTACTCACAAGTCATCACCAAATGTAAGACATCATTAAATGTAATTCATCACCAAATATATGTAGGAGAAGGAGGAGGTAGGGCACAGCGAGATTTGCTCGTTCTAAATTGTTCTCGGCAACGTGTGCGTGATGCTTCTGTTATTGCAATCGCTGATAGGCTACGGTAACCGCTTACCAACAGGTGGGCCGTATGCTTGTTTGCCACCTTAATTGTATAAAAAAAAAATGAAGACATACGCCCGAATACTGAAATTTGAGATGGTCTCAATTATTTGAGACGCCAGTATCGTTCAGAATTTTATACTCAAACATCTATTAGATAATCACTTATATTTACGTTTCAGTATTCGGGCGATAGACATTTATTTATTTGCAACTAAAACACACACATTTATTTTATAATAAAAAAATTAAAGAAAATAAAACACAAGTAAAATGATATAAAAATGGTGTGATGTGTGCTGCAGCAGCAAAATGGCTTGTATTTAAGTGCGCTTTATCACGTGCTTAAAACGGTGAAGGAAAACATCGTTAGGAAACCAGTTATTATTCTTATAAGCAGCGATGGGCTTGCAGCCTGTCGCGTATGGCATACTTATTACTATAAAATGTAGGCATGTGCCAAAATGTGTGTATGTTCTCTGAATACCCTCCATAAGCATCTTCAAGATCTGACCGCCTGGAGATCCGAGTTGTCTATCATGCTTGGGGATAAAAGACGTGGGTTTTTTATTAAAGTTTGAACCTTTTCTAGCTAATATAGGGTCGTTTTTCCAGCGGAAATGATCGACTACTACGACATCTCCGGCTGCTACATCCTGCGTCCGTGGTCGTACAGCATCTGGGACAAGATCCGGACATTCCTGAGCAACGAGTTCAAGAAGCTCGGCGTGAAGGACGGCTACTTCCCTATATTCGTGTCTAAGGTACGCATGCAAAAATTCCCAAAAATCCAAAAAAAATCGACTCCTTCGGAATTTCAACCCGCAACCTTATTAAGCCCACTCCTAATTTAATTATTTAAGAATTTAAATAAATTCTTATTAAGTTTGTTTGTTGGCCGTGGTGGCCCCGGCTGAAGAATAGGCCCCTCCATATCTAACTATCTGCGGATGTCGTAAGAGGCGACTAAGGGAAAAAAGCTAGAGATGGGCAGCAGCGTCCCTCATTTTAACAACCATAGCTCTAACTGCGCTCGCCAACCCGCATGCCCAGCGTGGTGAGTATGGGCAAATCCCCCCACATGATAAGGAATTTGCTCTGTCTGTGGGGGAGGCCATGTTCAGCAGTGGACGTCGAACGGCTGAAATGATGATGATGAAGTTTGTCTGTTGAACTTATGAGGAACTAGCTGGTGCCCGCGACTTCGTCTGCGCAGGATTAGTATTTCGAGTAGCTAGTAGTCATATTTTGGACAATTCGCACAATATCTTTATAATTTGTAGCCTATGTGTTATTCTGATGTATAAGCTATATTATTGTGAAGTTTCATTAAAATCCATTCAGTAGTTTTTACGTGAAAGAGAAACAAACATCCATCCATCCATCCATACTTACAAACTTTCGCGTTTATAATATTAGTAGGATAGATTAGCGGAATAGTACTACATTTTTTTTTAATTTTTAATTTTATTTATCTTTCAAAAATTGTTACAGAATATGTTGTATACATCTAAAAAACCAAGAGAGGTTTGTCTTAGATGCAAAGCACTAACATACCTCATAATAGGTATCTACCTATTATGAGGAATGTTATACATATTATGTACATATTCGTATGTCTATTTAATATGTTTTGGACAAAGGCCAGGTCAAGAGTACCCTAAACCGACGAGCATGTATGAGGAATGTTATTATAGTGAATGAAGCGAAAGAGGTATGTCAGGATTGAGCAAGTGGAAGGCCGTGGTCTCTGCCTACCCCCCTGGGAAATAGGCGTGATTTTATGTATAAATAATAATAATAAATATTCCGGACATATCACACACGGTCAACTGATCCCAAACTAGGCATAGCCTGTACTATGGGTACCAGAGACTGATATACATAATAGATATATATTTTAACACCCAGACACAGAACAAACATCTGTGTTCATCACACAAACGTTTGTCCAGTGCGGGAATCGAACCCGCGACCTCTAGCGCAGAAGGCAGAGTTACTACCAACTGAGCTATGAGGCCTGTGTGAGCTATGAGGCCTGGATGTATGTATCATCATCTCCCTGCCCTTATCCCACTTCATGTGGGGTCGGCACAACATGTTTTTCTCTTCCACTCCCCTCTATCAGCCGTCATATCAGTATATCCTTTCTTACTCATGTCGTCTTGCACACAATCTATCGCATCTTTTCTTTGGTCTACCTCTCCCCTTATATCCTTCCACATTCATATTTAACACTCTTCTAGTCACATGGCATTCTTCCCTCCGCATGACATGCCCATACCACGCCTGTATGTATGTATGTATGTATTTAGGCTCGTATTCAAAGACACGACTCAAGCATAGATTTAATCACAGATCAGCTGAACTCTACTTAAGGATTGAATCTCTTCTCAAACATAGCTTTTATTCAAGAACGGTGCTTAAACTATTCTCAGCTGAATCGAGTCTCAAATCTGTACTCAAATGTTCTCGTTTACATTTTGATTTATTTATAATTTTCGATCCGTTTTACGCAGAAATTCAAACAGCCAGGATGGAAATAGAATAGAACTATAAAGTGAAGTATAAATATGCATCAAAGTACGTGTAACGGAACGAAAATGTCATTTGATTAATGTCAAATCAAATCTAAACTCAAGCACCGATTTCGTCTGATTGACGTTTCAGAATAAGCATTTACTCAGGTGAACTGCGATCATTGAATCTATACTTAAGCACTGTTCAAGAATTAGAATCTCGCCTCAAATCGAGATTTAAGTACAGATCAATGCTCGAGTCTTGTCTCTGAATACGAGCCTTAATATGTTAACCCTAATCGCAGGCGGTGTTGGAACGCGAGAAGACGCACATCGCGGACTTCGCGCCGGAGGTGGCGTGGGTCACCCACTCGGGCTCGTCGGAGCTCGCGGAGCACATCGCCATCCGGCCCACCTCCGAGACCGTCATGTACCCCGCCTACGCGCGCTGGATACAGAGCCACCGCGACCTGCCCTACAAGCTCAACCAGTGGAACAATGTCGTCGTAAGAAAGTTTAACTTAATCCGGTTTATCGACCTTGCCAGTCCACTGCTTTAAGGCAGTGCTGAGCCGCATGGATTCTAAGTAGTAATCCTGGCAAGGTCGCCATGAAATGTAGTTGGTTAGGAGGAGTAATTGACACGACTGTAGTAGGTAGAATGTATGTAAAACAAGACATTTGCAGCGCCCTACAGGGTACATGTACTTACTTAAGCTACCCTTACACCTAAGCCGTATCCATGTACATGTTGGCAATAAATGAATATGAATATGAATATGAATACTGAATGTTTATTGAGTAAAATCATGCCCTTTTATACTAGAGATTTACCTCTAATTTTAATTAATTATATTCCTTATCTTTAGTAACTTGATATGCTTGTTTATATAAATCAACGCACCTCTGTTTTGTTATGGAAGATTCTATAAAATGTTAATTCATTTTACTTATCTCTAAACACTCGTCATTGAGTGACGTCGTGCGTTACGTGTGTGCCTACACTACACTGGGTTCAGACGAGGACTAACTAAATCCTGGTTTTTGTGACGTGTTATTTCATATAGTTGTTTTATGTTATAATGTCAAATGTATCATATGACAAAATCCTAGTTTTGTGACGTGTTATTTCATAAAGTTATCAATATAATGCAATTATCTTTTTCAAGTCATAGAATTAGTAGATTTGGGGGCCTGTTTTTTTTTTTATGTTAAAACATTAATATATTCTATATTCAAAATTGTATGTTGTGGTACCATCGTACTCGTAGTTTCTGATTCACCACACGTGTCCTAGTGTGTTTTTTTACTCTTATCCCACGCTAGAGAAATACCTACAATGATTTTTTTGATCAGATTGAAACCGCGACCTGCCCTACAAGCTCAACCAGTGGAATAATGTCGTGGTAATAAAGTTAAACTTAATCCGGTTTATTATGAAACTGGATTCAGACGAGGACTAACTAAATCCTGGTTTTGTGACGTGTTATTTCATATAGGTTCACAGGCCTCATAGCTCACTTAGTAGTAACTCAGCCTTCTGCGCTAGAGGTCGCGGGTTCGATCCCGCACTGGACAAACATTTGTGACTAACAAAGATGTTTGTTCTGTGTCTGGGTGTTAAATATATATCTATTATGTAAATCAGTCTCTGGTACCCATAGTACAGGCTATGCCTAGTTTGGGATCAGTTGACCGTGTGAAATATGTCCGGAATATTTATTTATTTATTGTATTATGTCATAATGACAAATGTATGATATGACACGTCACAGAACCAGGGTTTTCCCCCATTTGGGGGCTCCATCCGTTTGAACATCGCGTGCGATTTGAAGGCAGCGGCCGTTTTGAAGGCTGCGTCCGTTTGAACACTGCGTCCAATTTGAAGGCTGCGTCCGTTTTTAAGGTTGCATTGATTATGAGGGTTTTATCAGTTTTTAAGGCTGGGTCTATTCTAGAGGCTACGTTCATTTTGAAGGTTGTATCCGTTTTTAATGCTGCGTCTATTCTGGAGGCTGCGCCCAGTTTGGAGGCTGCATCGGTTTTTAGGGTTAGGTCCAATTTGAGGGTGCGTCCATTTATGAGCTCGCATCCGTTTTTAAGGTTACATCCAATTTCGAGGCTGCGTTGTTTTTAAGGCTGCGTCCATTTTGGAGGTCGCTTCCGTTTCGGAAACTGCATTAGTTTTTCAGGCTGTGCCAATTTTGTGATGTTTTATTTATTCCAGAGGTGGGAGTTCAAGCAGCCGCAGCCGTTCCTGCGCACCCGTGAGTTCCTCTGGCAGGAGGGACACACCGCCTTCCGCTTCCAGGAGGAGGCCGCCGAGGAGGTCATGCAGATCTTAGGTACGTTTGCTACCGAAACCCTTCACCCCAGTGGGGAGGTACAGGTGCTAAAGTCTAAGAGGGGAAGTCAGAGGCACGCTTGGTACATACAATTTTGCACTCACAATTTGCAGGGCTATTTTCTTCATGATGTTTTGCTTCACCGTTTTGAGCACGTGTTAACACACATAACATTTTCTAATATCCATTGGTTCCACCAGGTTTACCAGGGTTCGATCCCACAATCTGCAGATCTAAAAACCAGGAACTCTCTCAACGACTTCCACCATCCTTTATTAGGTCGTCTTTCCATCTAGTGGGGGGCCGTCCTTCGCTGCTCTTTCCGGTGCGTGGTCTTTACTCTAGAACCCTTCTGCCTCGACGGCCTTCGATTCTCCTGATACCTTATTTGGGCCTATCTAGGTCTCGAGCTGATACTGAGACCTAGATAGGCCCAAAGTCATACAATTTTCATAGCATCATAGAACAGGCGTAAACTTCAAAATGAACCAATCGATTTCAATGAATATTTAAGTTTTAAAGCTTTAATATGTTTCCACAGAATTGTACGCTCAAGTGTACGAGGACTTATTAGCCGTTCCTGTGATCAAGGGGCGCAAGACTGAGAAGGAGAAGTTCGCTGGGGGAGACTGGACTACCACGGTGGAAGCCTACGTACCGGCCAGTGGTAGAGGAATCCAGGTAAACAGCCCTGACAGATATTATATTGGACAGATGTTCGAGTGGCCCCTTCAGTAACAGATGTTCCGGTACGCCCCATCAGTAAAAATCAAATCAAAATTATTTTATTTGGCTCGAAAATAAATTTTACGAGTTATAAACAATAAGAACACGTTGAAAAACTGCATTAGTTAAATTAAAAACTGTGCAGTTTCCAGTGATACAGTTCGGGTAGCCCCATCAGTGAAAGATGTTCTTGAGGCTTCTCGGACGGTCATAGGCCCATTTCAGGGTCACCATACCTCAACCTGGTCACTCACCTAATACAGGATGACCAAGAAAGAATCAGTGACACGTCAACCAAGCAAATGACAAATGTTCTAGTGTGACAGATTTTCGGCTTGCCTCTTCATTGACCGATGGATGTTCTCGTGGCCCGTTTAGTGACAAATTTCGATCCTAGCAGATATCTTAGAGGGTCAGAATGTATTTTAGACTAGCTTCCGCCCGCGGCATCACGTGTAGGTAACACGTGAGCGAAGAGTCATCATCATCATCATTTCAGCCGTACGACGTCCACTGCAACATGGCCTGTGTGAACATGGCCTCCCCCACAGACAGAGATAATTCCTTATATATGGGGGGATTTGCCCGTATGGGCAAATCCCCCCATATACTAACCACGCTGGGCATGCGGGTTGGCGAGCGCAGTTAGAGCTATCGTAGTTAAAATGAGGGACGCTGCTGCCCATCCCCTAGCTTTTTTCCCTTAGTCGCCTCTTACGACATCCGCGGATAGGTAGATATGGAGGGGCCTATTCTTCAGCCGGGGTCACCACGGTCAGAAGGAGCGAGGAGCGAGGAGTAACACGAGGATAAAAAGCCTATGTGCTTTTCCAGACTATAATCTATCTCGTGTGTCAAATTTCATCCAGATCCGTTCAGCCGTTCTGGCATGGTTGACTAACAAACATCCATCCATCCAAATTTTCGCATTTATATTAGTAGATGTTAGTTTAATTATAATTGTTTTAACTTATTGACAGGGTGCGACGAGTCACCACTTAGGCCAGAACTTCTCAAAGATGTTCGAAGTGGTGTACGATGATCCCGATACACATGAAAAGGCCTACGTCTATCAGAACTCATGGGGTCTCACTACAAGGACCATAGGTGAGTGACCAAAGTTGCGAACTTCATTCCCTTTTCGTTTACGCAATAACACTGCGGGTCTGGGGCCCAATTCTACTAATTCAATGGCTTCTAAATGACAATGGTTCAATGGCAAAATAGCCACTTTTGACACTTGTGGTATTCTACTATCACATTTAGCAATGGCAGTCATTTTGAAACCAATGAAATCAAAGAAACGAAGGTGGCGACAATCGTAACTGTATGATAATGGTGAGATCATTATAATGCAATTATCATTTTCAAGTCATTGAATTAGTAGAATTGGGGGCCTGTATGTTGTGGTACCATCGTACTCGTAGTTTCTGATTCACCACACGTGTCCTATTGTGGTGTTTTTAGGGTTCCGTACCTCATTTGGAAAAACGGAACCCATAAAGGATCACTTTGTTGTTCGTCTGTCTGTCTGTCTGTCAAGACCCTTTTTCTCAGAAATGGCTAAAGGTATCAACTTGAAATTTACACCACCTATTAAGGTCTATGGGCGTATGGTGCCGTATAATCAAAGCTTTAGCTTAATGCATTAAAAAGATATGGCAATTAATGTATAATTTTTGTATGGAAATGGCAAAAATCAAAAACCTCTAGGGTACTCACAATTCTGAAATTTGGAATGCTAGGAGCTTTTGAAGCACAATTAAAGGGAAAACTGAAATTGAGGAATTTCGAAGTATTTTACGAAACAAAGTTTTATTTGCGGTCGTCAATGTCATACAATGACTTGGTGAGCGACCGCAAATATAAGTTTGTCAATTCCTACACTTAGAATTTTGATTTTCTGACCACGTGTACAGATTTTCCGACTGGTAAATCCATTGGTGCGCGACCTGGATTCGAACCCACGACCAATGGTACGGAAGCCTCAGGGCGCGAGTTTTTGCACTTGACCGTCTTTATTTTTTTACTCATAACCCATACTAGAGAAATACCTACTATGATTTTTTGAGCAGATGGAAACCAATTGTTTTTTCTGTGGGTGGCGATTGCGGCGCTTCGAGCCGATTGGAAGTTCTAAAGATTTTCGCACGGACGCGATGTGGCTCCGTTGCTCCCCGTATCTAGGGGAAGGTTGAGGGTTAAAATCCTCTCTTACTCGATTTTTTTGGGGTGATTCTGTCACAAAAGTGGTGTTCCAGGTCTTCTTCGTGTCGTGTCACTGATTCTTTCATGGCCATCCTGTATTAGGTCAGTGACCAGGTTGAGGTATGGTGCTACACTGATTGTTTGATCGTGTTCCAGGTGTGATGGTGCTAGTCCACGGCGACGACCGCGGCCTGGTCCTACCGCCGCGCATCGCCGACGTGCAAGCCATCGTGGTGCCGTGCGGCATCACCGTCAACAGCACCGCTGACGAACGGAAGAACCTCATCGACTCTTGCAAGGCGCTCGTGGACGACCTTATAGCATCCGGAATACGCGCCGAGGGAGATTATAGGGATAATTACTCGCCCGGCTGGAAGTTCAACCATTGGGAGCTCAAGGTATGAACGTTGTAAAATACTGTACGACATATCAGCTACAAATACCTACTATAGGGAAACGCAAGAACGGTTTTAGATACGTGATACCGTACGGCATCTCGGCTGATAGAAGTGATACCGTACGGCATCTCAGCTACAAATACTATATGGAAACGCAAGAATGGTTTAGACACGTGATACCGTTCGGCATCCCTATTGATAGCTGGTGGTACCGTACGGCATCTTAGCCAGAAATACTATAAAGAAACGCATGAACAGTTTAGACACCTGCTACCGTACGGCATCTCTGCCGATAGATGTGATACCGTACAGCATCTCGGCTTCAAGTACTATAGGTAAACGTAATAACGTTTAAGACATGTGATACCTTACGGCATCTGTGCCGATAGATGTGATACCGTACGGCATCCCGGCTTCGACACTATAGGGAAACGAAGGAACGTTTTAGACATGTGATACCGTACGGTATCTCAGCTTCAAACACTATGGGGAATTGCAATAACGTTTCAATTCCCTGTAGTGTTTTATTTATTTATTCTTTATTGCACACTAGCTATTTATGCTTTATTTTTTATATTCTATTCTAGCTTCAAAGTAGCCTATATTATTATTATTATTGTCATTTATTTCAGGCAACACAACAAAGTACATGTACAAATACAGGGCCCATAGATATATATACCTTAAAACTAAAATACATAGAATATTCACACTTGCATATTATATTAGGGTTTATTGTTCTTTGGCGCATCCCTATAGCGTCGGAAAACTATTCCTGCAGGCCAAAAGTCGGGAGAGAGGAACATGTCGCGAAGCTTCGCAGGCACCTTCAGCATGTACGACTTGAAGTTCGTCTCTCTAGACGACTCTATGATAGATATGCTATTCTAGGTAAAGAACTCTTTATATTCCAAGTTTCAACGAAATCGCCGTTACGACGTGATTGAATAACAAACATCCCCACAAACTTTCTTATTTATTATATTAGTAGGATTGTGTTATGTTAAGTTTGTTTGTGTTTATTGGTAACAAAATAAACGTTTTTCGAATCTATTTATCTAACAGGGTGTCCCAATCCGCGTGGAGCTCGGCCCCAAGGACATGGCGAAGGGCGAGGTGGTGGCGGTGCGCCGGCTCACGGGCGACAAGCGCACGCTGCGGCGCGCCGGCGCCGGCGCAGCCCTGCTCACGCTGCTCGAGGAGACGCACGCGCAGATGCTGGACAAGTTAGTACAATAGTGCACGAAAAGAGCCTCTGAGAGGCGCACTTTAATCCTTTCACCACACTGATTACTACATCGATGGTCATAGGCCATTTTCAGGGCCACCTTACCTCAACCTGGTCACTGACCAAAGACAGGATAACCAAGAAAGAATCAGTGACACGACAAGAAGAAGAAGACTACATTTTGAATGTTTTAATATAATAAATAAAAAAATATTCCGGACATATCACACACGGTCAACTGATCCCAAAATAGGCATAGCCTGTTCTATGGGTACCAGAGACTGATATATATAATAGATAAATATTTAACACCCAGACACAGAACAAACATCTGTGTTTATCACACAAATAACTTCCCCAGAACCACCCGACTGTACACGGTTTGTAGGTACCTAAGTAGCAGCAGGCAGTCTAGGTACCTTGACTCACCACGAGAATGTAAACAGGAAGCTCATTTACCTACCATCGATCACGCGAGTGTAAAATGTACTATCAGAGTTTTACTAAGTGATCAACTTCGCTGTGGGTATTAGTCAGTTGAAGTAACAGTGGGCAGGCCATATAGCTCGCAGAACCGACATCCGGTGGGGAATAACAAATAGTGTTAGATAAAAAGTTATTTATTACTCAGGACAAAAACAAGTTTATATGCAAACTAAATGCTAGTTAGCATTTTCTTCCAGCTAATCATTGAGTAGGGTAGCAGTAACCTACAAAACTTACAACTAATAATCTAGCCTTATCCATTTATAACTACTTTCTCTACCTAAAAGCAACTAAAAGATAAAAAACTACTGAATTATTTATAAGTAACAAGTCTGTCATAAATAATCCAGTCCATCCCAGTCGCCACCAGAAGGTACCCAAAATACTGGCTGTATTGCCACGTTCTATGGCAATGCTTATTCTCTGGCCGAATTAAAAGCCAGCATTCTGGTCACGCGTAGACTCTAATATTCTCCCCGCCTTGTAAATCTTCTGAACCCCTGAATATATCTGCTATCTTACTTGGTTTCATCTTGCAGGGCGACGAAAGAGCGAGACGCGAGATTGTCCAGTGTAACTAAATGGGACGACTTCACAGCGGCGTTAGAAAACAAGCACATTATCCTTGCTCCTTTCTGCGGAGAAATTCCTTGCGAGGACCAAATCAAGAATGATAGTGCAAGGTAAATTTTAATCCTACTAATATTATAAATGCGAAAGTTTGTGAGGATGTTTGGATGTTTGTGGTTCATTCGCGTCGTAACAATAGCTCGACAGATTTCGTTGAAACTTGGAATAGATAAATAAATAATAATAAATAAATATCCCGGACATATCACACACGGTCAACTGATCCCAAACTAGGCATAGCCTGTTGTACTACGGGTACCAGAGACTGATATACATAATAGATTAATATTTAACACCCAGACACAGAACAAACATCTGTGTTCATCACACAAATGTTTGAACAGAGCGGGAATCGAACCCGCGACCTCTAGCGCAGAAGGCAGTGTTACTACCAACTGAGCTATGAGGCCAGTTGAAGTACTTTACCTAGAATAGCATATATGCTATTTTTTTACTAGTACCACGGGAGCGAAGCCGGGGGCAGAAGCTAGTGAATAATAGTTTCGACTATGGTAAAGCCAGTTGCATGGCAATGTTGGCTGTCTTAATACATAGATATGGCACCGTATCATCAATGTTGCGATGAGGCGGTGACGTAAGTTGACAGTCAAAAAGATTTATGGTTTTTTTTTTTTCTGTTTTTTTTTTTGGAGCTTTTGTCGGTGAGTCCTACCATGTCAGCTCCATTGTAGCTTCTTTATCGACTCCACCATCAGTCTACCAGCCTAGATGTGGCCCGGTAGAGCATGGTGGCTGCGTCCGAGTTCGGTGCCGCCAACATGCTCTGAAACAAGCCCACATTCAACCAATTAACTTGTAGGACGCTTCCTACCTCCTCCCTCATAGATGCGCTCCGGGCGCATTCCATCAGTAGGTGGTAAACATCCTCTCTAACCTGGCATGTTTCGCAGTTCGGGTTCGGGACTAGTCTCATCAGAAATCTAAATGCCCTCAATGGAATGTGCCCAGAGCGCAATCTATGAGCGATTACAATGAGATCTCGACTTAATTTTGATTTATGGTTCAAATTCGTGTAATAGTGATGACACGCTTGCTTTTGAATGGCAATAAAATGTAACGGTGGGCCCACGGTGTACTTTTAAGTGTGTCCATTATTTCCGTAGGTAATACCTACGAGGCAGGTTGCAAGCCTATCGCCGCTGCGCTGATAAGAATGTTTTGGTTGTTGTTGTTAATGGTTTCCTCACGTATTTTCCTTCACCGTTTTGCGCACTTTCGATTTATTAACCCTTTGGTGCACGACCGGAAATCAAACCCAAGAGTTTGTCGAGGATCGAAAGTCGAGGTACCTATTACCAGGCCAAAATGGCTTGTATGAAGTACCTAGCGGTGGAAGATCGCCAAAGAAAATAATTTTGTATGATTTTGGGGAAAAAATATTCATCATCATCATTTCAGCCGTACGACGTCCATTGCTGAACATGGCCCCCACAGACAGAGCAAATTCCTTAAAATGTGGGGGGATTTGCCCATACTCACCCCGCTGGGCATGCGGGTTGGCGAGCGCAGTTAGAGCTATCGTTGTTTAAATGAGGGACGCTGCTGCCCATCCCCTAGCTTTTTTCCCTTAGTCGCCTCTTACGACATCCGCGGATAGGTAGATATGGAGATTTTTCAGACGGGGCCACCACGGCCCCGGCTAAAAAATATTACCTACTAAAAATAAATAAGTAATTAAAAATGAAAATGTAATAGTTAGTACCTTACTTTATTTTACAGGACTGACGATGACCCGAACATTGACATGAAAGCACCAGCCATGGGGGCCAAGTCTCTTTGCATACCCTTCAAGCAGCCCCGCGAATTGACAGCCGAGGACCGTTGTATCCACCCAGCTTGCAAAAACAAACCCAAATTCATCACACTCTTCGGGCGCAGCTACTAGGGTTCAAAGTCGAACAGCAGCTATTGAAATTCAAAATTTTAATAGCTATGATATTCGAAAATGCGCAAAAAGCCCAATTTTGAAAGGCATTTAGTTCCTACATCAGAGACTTGAATAGCAAGAATTTTAGAGAAATGTTTGCATGGTTATATTTTTTCTGTTCCGGACATTCTGAACATAATTATCACACACAGTCAACTGAGCCCAAACTAGACATAGCCTGTACTATGGGTACCAGAGACTGATATACATAATAGATACAAATATTTAACACCCAGAAACAGAACAAACATCTGTGTCAATCACACAAATGTTTGTCCTAACCATAATTGAAGTTTGAAAGAAGAATTGTTTCCTATAACATAATCAATCTTTTCTATAAGAGTTAAAGATTTTGGGGACTTGGCTGAAGGTATGCAAACATAAATATATAATTATATACACAACCATCATCATTATCAGCCTGTAGAAGAGGTCAACTGCTGGACATAGATCTTCCTCAAACAGTGCCATGATGACCAGGCTTGAGCTTTCTCCATAATGTAAATACTGTTATATATTGTTGTTACAAGTAAAGTTGTAGGTCTGTGTTGAAAAGGGTGCAATGCTATGGTGTATCGCACGCCATTTGAACATGGCTTAAGTGTATGTTTAGCCATAAGAATAAACAGTCTTCTTCTTTAAGGCCTGTGACTATAGTTTATATACTGTTAATTTACCATTTTCATTGTTTTTTGTGTTTTTAAATGAACAATCTAGTTGAGGTTTGTTGGTGTACAGGAACTAAGTGCCTAATTTTTTACTGAATAAAATAATTTATTGATGGAATTTACTTGTTTTATTGATATTTAATCTATGCACAGTCCTATTTTTGTTAAGTAGTCTAAAAATACTAAAGACTTATTAGAAAATTTACTCAGCGGTTAGGTCATGTCATTTTGTAATTTTTGTTCGAGTAATTGTATCCTCTGCTTTTTAGTATTCAGCAACTGCACAAATTTTCCATAGAGTGTTGCTTCTACTGATGTTTTCATGTTGACAAACTTTTCCAATTCACTTTTACACTTTACTAACTCTGCGTTCATTTCTACAGTTTTTTGGTCTATCTTCGTGATTGTAGTTCTGAGTGCTTTGTTTTCATCTATCAGAAAATCTATCAACCCATCCGTGGTTATGGGACTATCATCTTGGTTTAGCGTGAGTGATCCTTGTACTTGGAAGAAATCTTCATATCTTTTCTTCCAGCAGAACTTGGCATGTCCATCATCACTTAATGAGCCATCAAGTTTGAACACGTCACTTCCTCCCCCAGTCAGGCATTTCTTTGTATTTGCATAGTAAGCATCTTTAGTCTGATAGAGGTTGTCTATAAATGTTTGTGCTAAGTCATTAGAAAATACTCCAGACCAACTTTTACCGTCGTCGCCCAATATTTGCAAATGAAATAGATCAACTTCATTTTGTTTCCACTGCAGTTTCAGATAAATGGGTTTATTGCTTATTTTGGCTTTCAATAAGAATGTGTCGCTGAGCATGTTGATGTATTGAATAACTAACTGTTGTGATAAATTAGATAAAACGAAAATTTCAAAATTACATCCTCGCATCGGTGTTTTTTATTTTTTGCTTTATTTTGTAAACAAAAAAAAACTAGACTGTGACACTGACAGGACCCAAGACAATATTGATAGAACAGTCAATCAGACACAAGTCAGATATTTTGCATAGATAACAGGTGTGCGTCAGGTGAGCAGGAACAGCGACATTAGATGGGAGCTTCTGGACTTCTGACCATGCTATCATTTAGTGATGAATTTGTCGTTTATTTGTACCTATTTGTCAGAATTTGTACCGCTGTAGTTTATGATATTTTGCGAATTAACAGTTTCCTGCTGGCCTGACGTCAACGCAGCAGGAACAATTCTGTCCCGGGTAAACCGCTGCACATTTGATAAAACTAAGTTTGCCATCATTTAGTGCCTAATTTGTCATGTCTACCTACCATTTGTCATCAATTTTGGTTCAGTAGAAGCGAAGATATCGCGACAATTAGTTTTGGCATTGCAGACCGGAAGTAAGTGATCTCTTCCGGTACAAGTATTTTCACTTGATTAATCGTTAGCCGTAGCTTATTTCCAAAGCTGTGACAGATCAATGGATTGTGCATAAACTATTCTTTCGGGTTGTAATCAAGTCTTATCGATTACAACTGTATTTCTCCCAATATACAGTTTGTTAGCAAAACGGACGCCATTTTGTAGTTCGTATTCAAGTAAACTTCATTTACCTTGACGCTTGACATGGAAGGTTTTCAATCAAATAGCTGGCCAATAAGCATAAGGGTAATAATTTCAATATTAGCTTTTAACCAAAACGATGAAGAAACAATAATAATATTAACTCTTTCTTCCTCTTACTTCCTTTCCAAGAAATAATGACATTCTGTTAGATTACTTAGCTACTGCTTTGAACTTCACCTGTCGCATTCAAGATAAAATGTATGTATGTAGTGTAGGTAATTTGTGCATGGTATTACCAACTGGTCGGAAAAATGTGGACATAAAATTCCATTAATATCCTAATACTTTATCAGGTTTTTCACCACCATGTTGCATGAAAAATTCCTAAATAAACAAGAATGGAAGTTTTGAAGATTTTTGAGCTAATAAGTAGTACTCTGTCTACGAGATGGATGGTCGGATGGAGTTGGCAAAATTATAAGGTTAGGTTGCAACTGCAGAGTTAAATTATAAGGTTAATCAGCTGAATAACGTAACCGATTTCGATTAAACTCATATACCTACTTTTTATCACGTGAGTGAAGCCGTGGGCGCAAGCTTTTAAAGTATTTAGGTACCTAACTATGTATTTATCAGCCTTGTAATTACCATAGTAAAAACTTCGCTTAGTTTATTGTTAAAAGGTGCTGTGTGAATTGTCCACCAATAATTTAATTTATAACTTCCCTACCTACTAGAAATAGAAATAAATATTAAGACTATATAATACACTATGGCAATAGACACAAAGTAACTTTATTATATCTGCCAGGTTCTGCTTGCGTGTGTCCGTCCGTCGGTCGTCGCCGTCGTCGGTCGCGCGTGTCGTTCAAGCAAGTTTGAACTTGTTTTGTTTGTTTGATACGCGCGCAACACCACGTGACGCACATACAAACAGGCACCCACAGACTATATACTACAGGAATACTGCAGGCACCATAGATATGGGATTGGGACTAGGGAGTTTAATGACGCACTGTAGAGATTGACCGTAAAAGTGTAAAAGAGAAAAAACATTCTCTAGACGAATAAATAGTTTTTATTTCTTTCTTTCTTAGCTACTTTGTCTATGCTCTCGCTTGGGCTGACTGAACCTTTTTATGTACCTATTTACCTAGCTACCTACCTACTGCACCTTACTATTTTTCGTAAATTAAACCTGCCTACCTAAGTACTACTTAATAATTCTATTTGTATACCTACTTACCTACCTATATACTTTTACTTCTACTTCTAGTTCTACTTATTCTTATTTTATTTTGATCTACCACTCCTACCTACCTACCGACATCGACTGAAGAACGCGAGCAATGAAGCACACTGCGATCGTGAGGTCTATCTGAAAACCAGCGCCGCTACACTTCGTGTGCGGCATCAATGCTGAGATGGAACCTTTTTTGGCTCACGCATGCACCTCGGCACGGACTAATGAATACCCTAGTTTTGTTACTTCCTACCTACTTTTGTTTTGTTTCCTCCCTACCTTTTGTATTGTAACCTGTACCTTGTGTCTTTTTTTTATTAGTTTGTGCTGTGCTTGTGTGTCCAAAATAAATGTATTTTCTTTCTTTCTTTCTTAAGAAATAAAAGAAATATTTTTTTTATTTCACTATTATCATCATCATCATCATCAGCTTGTAGTGTAACCGTGGTCTCTGCTTACCCCTCTGGGAAACAGGCGTGATTTTATGTATGGATGTAAAAAAAATTACGTCATTAATTTTTACGTTAATCATTTCACGTAATGGCTCAAAATATTGATGCCACCACATTTTTCATACTTTTTCTTAAAAGAGAAACGATCGTCTCGGTATTCATCTGCATGCGGCCAAAGATTCGGCTTACTGTTTCGTTTTTTTTAGTTTACTGAAAAACCGTTCGACACAATGTGTGTTTGAAAATAAAAGGACCAAATTTTTAGCAAGATTTCAAATGCAAACTCCTCCACTCAAACAAAAGTCCCTCCACTCTTAAATCAGGCCACTGGCATTCTCTTATGAAACAGAGAACTTATTATTAGGGGCCAATTGTCTAACCCGGTGTAGCTGCCTAGCCCAGTGTAGCTGGCAGTGTTCGTAAGAGACCCACAGCAAAAAAAACCGTTCGAAAAAATAAAAAAAAATAAGGGGCCAATGATATCAAAAGGCCGGCGGATGTAAATATCGAAACGGCCGAAAATCAGCCCCCATGGGCCGATCTGGCAACATTACTAGATCGCAATAAATTCCAGCAGAAAAAAAATCTATCAACCAGTTCATTTTATGCTAGTGCCGGCGCTAGGTCAAATGAAACCACACCGAATATTGTACATTCATTGCCATAATTTATAATCCATTTTAAAACTTCAAAACTTCCATTCTTGTTTATTTAGGAATTTTTCATGCAACATGGTGGTGAAAAAGCCGATAAAGTAGTAGGATATTAATGGAATTTTATGTCCACATTTTTCCGGCCAGTTGGTAATACCATGCACAAATTACCTACACTACATACATACATTTTATCTTGAATGCGACAGGTGAAGTTCAAAGCAGTAGCTAAGTAATCTAACAGAATGTCATTATTTCTTGGAAAGGAAGTAAGAGGAAGAAAGAGTTAATATTATTATTGTTTCTTCATCGTTTTGGTTAAAAGCTAATATTGAAATTATTACCCTTATGCTTATTGGCCAGCTATTTGATTGAAAACCTTCCATGTCAAGCGTCAAGGTAAATGAAGTTTACTTGAATACGAACTACAAAATGGCGTCCGTTTTGCTAACAAACTGTATATTGGGAGAAATACAGTTGTAATCGATAAGACTTGATTACAACCCGAAAGAATAGTTTATGCACAATCCATTGATCTGTCACAGCTTTGGAAATAAGCTACGGCTAACGATTAATCAAGTGAAAATACTTGTACCGGAAGAGATCACTTACTTCCGGTCTGCAATGCCAAAACTAATTGTCGCGATATCTTCTCTTCTACTGAACCAAAATTGATGACAAATGGTAGGTAGACATGACAAATTAGGCACTAAATGATGGCAAACTTAGTTTTATCAAATGTGCAGCGGTTTACCCGGGACAGAATTGTTCCTGCTGCGTTGACGTCAGGCCAGCAGGAAACTGTTAATTCGCAAAATATCATAAACTACAGCGGTACAAATTCTGACAAATAGGGACAAATAAATGACAAATTCATCACTAAATGATAGCATGGTCAGAAGTCCAGAAGCTCCCGTCTAATGTCGCTGTTCCTGCTCACCTGACGCACACGATAACAGCCGTAACTAAGACCTCGCCACGACCAATAGGATGCTAACGCATCTCCCGATGTCTGATAAAAGTTGGTGAGTACTTCGACGATCTTTAGCATAATGAGGGTTCCAAAGTTAGGTAGGTATGCTGTAACAAATATACATACAAAAATACACTTTTAAATGCCGATTTGTGCAAGTTGTTTGAAAAACTTCGCTCGATCGATAAAATTTATTAGCTATTGAAACATGATACATGCATGACATACACACTCGCGTTTCGCTCGATTTCATCAATTTATATTGCCACCTAAAATGGATGAGACCAAAGGATTCTGGCAAATTAGTGCATAAGGGGGTAGTAGTCAAAAACTGATAGGCATATCGTAGGAACTTTTATAGTTTAAAAAAATTAACAACAAATAATGCTGGGTCTCTCTTTCGGCTGGCAAGAGTTAACAGCCTCTGATCCACTACACATCTCATACCTTCAGAGCTTTTTCTAGTTTTTTTTTAGTACCTACATAGATGAGGATTATTTATGTTTAGCGTGATTTGCCGTTTGAATCTGCTCCGCTATTTCATTTTATAGCTTCTACTTTTGACTTTTGTATGTTCAGTAAACTTAAAAATTTGTCACAAAGCGCTTTCTCCATTTGTGCTTTTAATTTTAAAAATTCTTCTGTATCTTTTATGCACTTCTGATAGTTATCTTTTAGGGATCTGAACTTTTGCATTAGCAGGTTTGCCTTTTTAGTTAATTGATTATTCAGCGCCATTAGTACTTCAATTAGATCGGGCTGTGCTCTTTTCGGTGAGGTGATAACTTCTAGGGGTAAAAAACCTTCAATATTAACAGAGTCTTTTATTTTACGCTTCCAATAAAAGAACCCACCTTTCAATTCGTAGTGGTAGTTTTCTCTTTTTTCGGAGAGACAGCTTTTGAGACTCTTGAAATAATCATTTTCGGTCATTTGCAGGTTTTTGCTAAAGTCTGATAGACGGCTTGGTGAAAATGTTCCTCTCCAAAGCTTTTCTAATCCGTAAATGTACATTTCGAAAGCAAATGTTTGCCATCCTATGAGCAGATAGCACCTTTCACCACACAGATCTAATTTGGTTACCGTGACACCTTCTTCTAAATTCATTTTCAGGTAAACTTGTAGTTATGTCCTGTAGACGGTCGGTAGGTGGGTAAATTGTAGATACTAATTATTTATCATATTTCCTATTGTTTTTTAGTTGACTGCTTCTATCAGGAAACCCTTCCATAATTTATTTGATACCTACGTTAGTACGATCACTGAGGAAATAATATTAAAGAGAACAAAACCACAAAAAATTGGAAATTATGTCACGATGTGTCACAATTTTTCTGCTTGACAGTGCTTTGAATGAGGATTTTTGTTCGAAAACGAAAATTAAACGTTAGACTTGGCTTAGATGCCATAGCCATCCCGAAAGGGGCAAAACATAACCTGCAAAATCTGCAACATAGAGTAATTTTTTATTTATCAGGATCTGCAAATCCGTGCATCTAATTCTCGCGTATCAAAACAAACACAAACAGTCAGCCAATAGCCAAAGGAATTTGTTTTCATATCAAAATGAGCAGCAGCGAAGACAGTGATAACAACTCTAACGCCGACGAGGAAAAACATGATGATGAAAGAGTAAATACCATAACATTTACAAAAATGAGAAGTTGGAGTTTAGCTACAAACAAAATCAATTATAAGATATTTCTTTATTCCAGCAAGCTATTCGGTCCCAACTGTCCACACTATCATTCGAAGAACTACAAAAGCTAAAGGAGAAAGTTGGGGCGAAGGTATACAAAGAAGCCCTGTTTGGCGCTAAAGAGAAGAAAATAAATGTAAAAACAGTCTTCAAAAGGCAAAACAAGAATAGGCCAAGAGAGATGAGTGCTAAAAAACCGGTCCCAATGGTAGAAAAGCTGCCTACTGTCATAAAGAAGGAAATCAGAGACCCAAGGTTAGTGTACACTTCAGGGACCGTACAACACTGGTTATCTATGACGGAGGAGTTAAAATTAGAAGAATATAGAATTCATTTAAAAGTTTTTAATTATGAATTTCACAACTGAACAATAACAACAATTTGTCCACTTTCAGATTTGACCCGCTCTGCGGCGAATTCAACAAGAAAGAATTCTCTGAAAACTACAACTTCATGTCTGACATCCGCATCAAAGACATCAAAGCAACCCGAGCTGAGCTCAAACGGACCACCGACCCTGACAAACAGATCAAACTGCGCAGACTATTGCAGCGGCTGAATGACCAACACAAGGAAGGCAGAAAGAGCAAGGTGGAGAAAGAAAAGAGAATGAAAGAGAAAGAACAAATTGAACAGCAGTATAGAGAAGGAAGACAACCACACTTTAGGAATAAATGTAAGCTATCAACAAAGTAGAAGAACCAAGGTCCATCAACATAGCTCTCAGAATCAGCAAGTTGAGTGGCTATGTGCAGGTTATTACATCTCAAAGAACCGACAACCGCTGGGGAGTAAGGCTCCTGAATGACGATTATGAACCTAACTAAGTAAAACGGCTCCTCACTCGATGGGCTGATTACATTTTAAAGGTTGCAGGAAGTCATTGGATGGAGAAGGTTCAAGACCAGTCTCTGTGGCACTCTGCAGAAGGTCTGAGCCTAGCAGTGGACTTTGGCTGCTGATGATGATGATGATGATGATTATTGACGCCCTTATTGAATTAATTCATCATAATCAGCCTGTAGAAGCCCCACAGCTTTCATAGGTCTTGAGCCTTTTTCATCCACCAACTTATTTGTACCTATCATAAAGGAGGGGTGGGGTGTCGTGGTTGGAGTGCCAGAGACTCATTTGTTAATCGGCTGGGTGTACCATGGACCGAAAAGGTTGGCTTGGGTTCCAAACGGTGTTATTGTAGCCCCTTACATCAATTAATCCTACTAATATTTTAAATGCGAAAGTTTGTGAGGATGTTTGGATATTTGTATAGGTGGAAGCTAGTTAACTATATATTTCAGCATGTTGTAAACTTAAGTGACATATGTTTTTTTGTTTCTAGCTGAAATGAAAGTGGAAGCCCTAGTCCAGCAGTATGAAGAGCTGAAGAAAGAAGGTGCAGGCCGCGTGCAGCGGCACCTGAAGCGGAGGCAGCAGAAAATCAAGAAGAAGTCCTTCAGAGCACCCACTGGTCCTGAGTAGGTTAAGATTTATATTAATAAAATTATTTCAAGTTCATTATATATTTATTCTCTTTTCACGGTCGAAAAAAGAGAAGTGAGAACTCTCTTGACCTTGAAGCAATAAAATGGAGGCCGGGCTCGAGGCGCGGCGCGGTGGGACGCGGTGCCGCGGGAATATATCAATTTGTAGACTAGGGGCTCGCACTACATCCTCTGGGGTTACCATAGCACTCGAGTATCTGCAACTATTAATAGAGTTACCATGGTACCATGGTCTCGTTACAACCGCATTTACACCAAGGTCATAAGTACAAAAAATCAATGTAAAAAATTCTTTATTTATTTCAAAGTTTAAACCAAGCCAGCGGTGTAGTCAGTTTCCCCTTCAATGGTATTCCTTCAAATGTGAAGCCGTGTTCAAACGGAATGCGATATATGCTTGATTTATTTTATTCGTTTCAAAATGAACCGCCCCTCTAATGATTGATGTCAATTTTGAGTTTTACATTTGGGGGTGTGCTCAAAGATATGTAGCCCCTAAAAGTCAATTTCAAAATTAACTATTCAAAAGGCGTAAGGATCATTTTCAATTAAATTATAGATCCAATCCCTCGCCATTTGGACACGGCTTGAAACTGTAACATTTTCAGCTGTTAGCAGGTGATTAGCCACGGCGTGCTGGTATAATAGACATGCATGGTCAAGACTCCAGGACTGTCGACCAGGTCGTACATGCATTGCGGGCCATTGGGGATGATCGTCTGCAACAAGAATTCATTGATAGATGGATTATCATCATCATCATTTCTGCGGCAGGACGTCCACTGCTTAACATGGGCCTCGGCCATAGATTTCCAGAGCGGCCTGCTAGCATCGGCTCCTAGCAACCTTTATGAGGTACTAGCTTCCACCCGTGGCTTTGCTCGCGTGGAGCTTAGATGCTATTCTAGGTACAAAACTCTTTATATTCCAAGTTTCAACGACATCGGTTAAGCCGTTAGGTACGGCATGATTGAATAACAAACATCTGGGATCGCAGATGATACATTAATAGGCAATTTTTGAACAGGAATGGTAACCGTTTCAAAATCTGCTTGCAAAGTTGCAACTTGCAAGATTTCCAAGAATTGCTCCACAATTTTTTTTTATTTTTTTTTTTTCTTTATTTTACCTTTAAAAAAAGAAAACACAGTTTATACAAAATGGCTTATAAGTCTTAGATAAGGTCCTACAATCGGCGGTCTTATCGCGGTTTGCGATATCAAACAACACTAGCAACACTAGCTTACATCCGCGGCTTCGCTGGCGTGGTACCTTGATAAATAGTAGCCTAAATGCTATTCTAGGTAAAGAACTCTATGTGTTCCAAGTTTCATAGAAATTCAACAACAAACATCCTCACAAACTTTCGCATTTATAGATAGGTAATATTAGTAGGATAGCTAACAAAACTTGGGAAAAAGTCACCTCATGAAAATGGGTATGGATGAAAACATCTCTAGTGTAAAGGCAGCCATAGGAGTTTGCATGCAACACTTGTGGATTCCACAAATTGTAATGAAATAAGATAGATAGATAAATCATTTATCATTTATTTGTCTAATACTTGCCCATGTATTTAAGTTAGCCCTAAATAGCATTTAAATTTAGCTTATAGACTACAGATTTTAAGTTAATTAATTTGAATATTCATAAGTACAAACTTTAGTTATTAATTTTAGCCTTTTACCGCCTGAGACACAGGTTTTCCTAGTTCAGGCATCGTTTTATTTGTTACCCTTAATTAGATATTAATTGTCAATGTTATTCGTAGCACTAAGGTAATGAATAAAGATTTATTTATTTATTTATATTTATACGACACACACAAATACAGCACAGACAGAGGTAAAAACAATCGGAAGAAACAACTGTAGGTTACAATCACTATAAACAAACAGCTTAGGCACTTAGTAAGTAGGTAGGCTAACAGTGAACTTAAAAACTTAATAAACTACACATTAACAGAAAAGCAGGCGCCTAACCCACTTATCAAGTAGGTACCAACTGGTGATACCTACTTATGGCGAGAAATGACTACGCTGCAGTGGCATGGGTCAAAAAGGTCCTATCTCAGCTTATTGCTGCTCCGCCGAGGCGTAGCAGCGCTGGTTTATATAATATTATATAATAACACAATGCCTTCAGAAGCTCTTCACTAGATACTAACCTTTACAGCTTCTGTGTTTGGTCTTTCGAACCAATCCCTGCTGCCTTCGTCAACGGGCAGGTTTCCGAAGGTCAAGAACCCGCTGGAGATGAGCTCGCCCCCCAGGGTCATGGGAAACCAAGGGTACATGTTCTCTGCATCGCAGGGGCTAGTGCTGGACATGTTGTAGTACCAGTGATGGCCTGAAAAAAAAATGTAGGTACATGATGTTTGATAAATGTGCTGTTGGCAATCCTATTTAATAAATAAAAATAAAAAATTATGTAGGTACCTAGTAATACATCCATATAGTATACCTACTGCATCCTACAGTGCCCAAAAGTACCTACTGTTAGCTAACTTACCGTGCTCTCCAAATCACGGAAGCGGTATCGAAATAGGTCTCAAAGGCCTCAACGGAAGACCAGCGCAGGTTTTTACAATCTGCACACGCTGAGGTGGGACCTTTTTGCAACAGTGTACCTTCTAACTATAAGTTGCCTACTATAAGTTGTGTTTGTTACCCTTTTCTTGCTGCACCTAAGTAGGCACATATTATGTATTATGTTGTAAACTTGTAATGTTGCAAATAAATAATTTCTATTGTATTGTATTGATGGTAGGTACTACTTCTTCTAGCGTCCAGAAGACCTCCATTCAAACGTTAATTAAACGGAAAAGCAATAAAGTACGATGCAACAGTAGCATCCTCCTTACCCATCCAAGGAATGCAAGCCTGTTTCGTGAATACGGCCTGGTTGATGATGTCTGCCTCGCTGGAAGATACCTTCAGGAGTTCTCTGTTGGTGCCGGTCAGCCAGATAGCATTCTCTTGCAGCACGCGGGTTGCGTCGCGTGCCGCTAGGCGTTCCTCTTTGCTCTTCTGTAGACCTTCTGTAAAACAACTGAGTTGATTTCCGTAACATCAACTTTTTTAGTAGGTACCTACTAGGCACATGCAGATGTTTATACGTTTCTATCTAATACCTAGCTTGTTGCTTTTGAGGAAAGCCGGGCGGTCGGTAAGTGTGCGCCAACCATTCAAAAGTCAAAGTTAGTGCTTTTATTTCAAAATATCACTAGGATCACTTTGAAACGGTTAAAAACTAGGTGGCTATGCCTGTTCCTCGCAACCTAGCCTAGAAGAATCAGGTATTAGTGTGAAGACTCTCTTCACACTCAATGGTTGGCGCACACTTACCGCCTTAGCCTTAGCTTTAATTAAGGAATTAACTTTAGCTATAACTAAGGAAGTTGATGCTATGAATATGAAGGTAGGTACCTTCAGAGACGAAGTACTGGGACAGGGTGTATAAGGTGGTGTCGTCCGTGTCCCACTCGCGGAATCCGCGCTTCTCCCAATCGAACACGTTGTTCGTAAAGTTGTCTTTGTTTAACTAGAGATAAAACAATGAATTTATATTGTTGTGTAAACAGTCGTAACTTCTACTGGTAAACACTATTTTTTAAAGGGGGCTGGTAGTCAAAACCGTTTCTAAACATTAGGTAGGTACCTATATTTTACAGTGCCCACTGCCCGCATTGCATTGTGATTTTGCTGCCTGCATTGTGACAGATTGCAGTCCACCAGAATTCTGACCATTAGGCCTCAGTTCTTTTTTGGAAATATGTCCACTGCTGACCAATCTATTCAAACGGCAGAACGGTCTTGAGCTGTTTATTAAAATGTACCGATTTTCTGCGACTGCTATGTCCTTCAGAGCCGTGTTGTCCTAGTGCATAGTGGGAGGTAGGTAGGTACCTAAACTTTCGATTCGTAGGTCGCTGGTCGTGATTCGAAAAATGTACCGAACGGGGAAGGAAAACATCGTGATGTAACCACGACATCTTGCCACCCAGGCACTAAAGCTTATTCTGAGAGCTATTTCATCAGCTGTTATTATTTTCTAGCAATACTAACAGCAATCTGCAGTCCAGCAACATATCCGTTATCGTCGTACAAAGAGCAGATGACCTTATCCGGTGCGCAGTACATCACCAGCTGAGCCAGAGGGCCTGGCGGGCGGTCGGTTTGACTCCAGCCATCAGCCACGGCCTCGGCGGTGGTAAGCGGCACGTTAAAGAAGTAGGCGGTACCAGCGCTGGGGTCGGTGTCCATGTCGAACCTAACTGACGGAAGCAAATAGAACGACAAACGTAAAAAAAGAAGATTGAAAATATCTCGATTCTGATAGTCACACTATTTTTGACCTTTACCTCAGCGTTTGATCATGTTTCTAGCTTTTTCAAATATACTATGCGGACATTCTAATCTGTTAGGATAGTAGGTTTATTTTAGTTCAACTTGTTGCTTGTAGCTAGATGTTTGTACTCCAATAGATTTAACTTTTGTAAATCTCATTTGAATAAATTCGACCGGGTTCCACAGGGTCACATTCTGGGACCTTCATGTTATTTTTTTTACAATATAGGTACCATGATAGGATGACATTAGCAAATTGCTGCATTATTTATTACCTAATCTGGTACCTAGTTCGTGCAAACGCTTCTAGCCTGGTCACTCGCCCGCCACGCCATGCCACCGTGACACAAAGTGTGTGCCACCAAGTGCAACAAACCAATGAGTTAAAATATCTGACTTTTTAGAAGACAAAAATTAAGTGACTTAGTATTAAAATTTCAATATATATTATTTTTACTAATCTTAATTTACTGACTGACATTCAACGCACTGATGTCTTAGAAACCTTGAGCGTAGCTTCCTGTTAGCGTAGGGTTGCACTAAGAAAGGAATTCCCGAAACTCAACCCCCGCTGCACTCAGGGGTTGAAGTTTGAATGAAAAAAAACATCACGTACAACGCTGAATATGGCTGCTCCAAGCTGAATACGCAATAAATTACTTTGATTTTGATTTGATTTGATATTATCTTATCTGATTGCTATTGATAATGCTGATTTGTATCTTATATCTTAGTGGGTAGCTATCAACTGATCAGTATCACTAACCTCTAAGCCCTGCTTCCAAAGACCCTGAAACAAATTGGTAAATCAAGTATTAGTCATAACAATTATTTTTATCACTGATACTTTTGTAATAGTTACCACTGATGTATTTTTGCTCTTATTTAACCTAGGTATCTATGCAATTATCTTACAGTGCGCTACTGAGTTGTTCGCCATCTCGAACTGAAATCGTTTGTCTGCCCATGCCCATGCCCCCCGGAGGTACCGTATGGGCAGACGAACGATTTCAGTCGAGTCATCTCGATAATAACATAGGTTTTGATTTTTCGTCTGTTGATGAATTTACAAAAATCATATTGTTTTCCTTCACGACCCTTTAAGTGCATAGGTTCCTTTCGTGAAAATGTCACAATGTTTTCGTGTTTTTAAGTTCTAGCAAATGCCGGTTTTCCCACGATGTTTTCCTTCACCGTTTGAGAGTATGTACTATACTCTCGTCTAATTTCAATTCAATTCAATAACTTTATTTCAGGCAAACAATAGAATAACAATTACCTACAGATGGAAGATTATTCCACGGCCCATGTTGGTACAAATATAGGTAGGTACTTATACCTACCTTAAAGACTAACGGAATTCAAATCCGTCGCCACGTTATGATTATGAGGCTAAATCTTACCTGCTGCCACCATCGCAACAGCAACAATCGTCAATAAAGCGAGTACAAACTTCATGATCGTCGTTAATACCTCACTACTTCGATAGTGTAACTAAACTAATTAGAAAACTGCGATACCTTATATTTATACCTAAGATCGATTATCTTTCTATTCATTCAGAAATTATCTTCATTCAAAACTTAATCATTGCAGTAAGAAGGTAGGTAATTTATATTGTCATTCATTATACCTACCTCATGATTTAACCATCCAACTGGTAGTGGCCCCGCCTTCCGATCCACAAGTCCTGGGTTCGAAACCTGTCGTGCACCGATTGATTTTTGCAAAAAGATTTACAAAAAGGTATTTCTTAGCAACACCCCATAACCGATTTAACTAATTCTTACCAGTAAATCTTGATAGTACAACCTACAACCGGGCGGAGGAGGAGGGCGTATGCCGAACTTGATCCCCCATAACTAGGCTTTGGCGGCGGCACCGGGGGGAGACCGCCGCCTACTGACAAGCCTCGAGATGGCGCGCGCGGAGGTCCCTCGTGCCGCTCGCAGGCCTCCACCAAAGTCGCGAAGATGTACCCCGTTGGGTTTTAGGCGGTAAGAGTCCGACATAATCCTGCCGTTGCCCCCGCGACGGTATGGGAGGATATCCATGAGGATTTCCCAACGGTAAAAAGAGATGTTCACTAGGGGTTCGACCTTCGTCTGTACCTTAGTACCATCGATCGATGCTATCGATCGACGACCATGGTGGGGTAACACCCTAAGAAATGAATTCCCGAAACCCCTAACGGGGTACAGCGGGGTACATTGAAGTTTGTTTGAAAATAACATCACAAACGAAATCGCGGAGGTTTCCACAAGTAACTAGATATACCTAACGTAGGTAGGTACATATAAGTACTCGCAACATAACTTGAGAAGTGAATTGAAACCATGTGCCAGCCCTAATCCAGTCAGTAACGCGTCACCGCTGAACAGTGAACAGCAACAAAACATTGTCCTCTATAAACTTGGTATTGTGCACCGGACGGCCTCAGTCGTGTGCCTCTGTGCGTCTTAACTGGATCCTCGTAATATCCGTAATAGGAGCAGAAGATGCGAGCTATTCTATGCTTGCTGTCGGCTGCAGCAGTCAGCGGTATGTTTGCTTCTTAGGGTGGATGCGACCAAACGCTATGTTATTCCAGAGTAACAATCCCTGGGATAACTCCCTGTAAAACCTGGCTTACTCTACAGTAATTAGTCATTTTATTCTATGGATAAGTCTTATACTAGTCTGGTCGAATCCACCCTTAGATAATATACCTACATAATTCATCACATACATCTTATTATAATTAAGTACTTTTATATGTTTATTTGCTATGTACTTATGTCTCATTGTAGCATTAGTCCATCTATTGTATCAATTACTGTAAGCGGGAGGCGGGCGTTGGAAACTGCGATACAGTTTTTAATTTAACTAATGCAGTTTTTCAACGTGTTCCTATTGTTTATAAATTGTAAAAATTGTTTTTGTTCCAAATAAAATAATTTTGAATTTTAGAATTTTGAATTTGGAATTATCGGTTTGCATTTTCTATTTTTCTCCTACCAGAAGCTAACCTAACTACAAGCCTAATTGTTAATCCAATAACAAATTGCCATTGTGTAACTGTCAATCCTACTAATATTGTAAATGAATAAGTTTGTGAGGACGTTTGGATCTTTGGTTCAGGCCGTAGCGGCTCAACCGATTTCCATGAAACTTGGAATAGATAGAGCTTTTTGGCTAGAATAGCAAATAGGCTACTATTCATCTACTTACCACGCGAGCGAAGCCGCGGGCGGAAGCTAGTCATCAATAAAACGAAAAAAAAATAAGCAAAAAAAAAGAAACATTTTCATTTCCGGGTTTTTTTTTAAAGAAATTCTCATCTAAATAACATGTGCATGAATGAAGCCTCTACGAGACGCCTGGCGCCTAGTGTCTACAATACGTGTATGCATATAATATAAAACTACTTGGCTTAAATGCGTAGAAGAAAAGTCCATACTTTCAAGGGCACCATACTTCCGTATGATACCATGCTCAATATTCCGCTAATAGACAAGACTTCCAAACTTCTTCAAACGTAATAAACATATGGAACTCAAGTGGAGTTGGACGGGACACCTTGGTGATGACAGGTGTAGTAAGGCGGTTACGAAATGGAGGCCAAGGACTGGAAAAATAAAGTCTGGCATCCAGAACTATGTGGTCATAAGTTAAACGGCAAACATCGCAATAACAAAACCGCTCACGAACTGATTCGGCGAGTCTTGATTTCCAGAGATGACATGTCTATTTTCGAGTTTTACGTGACAAATCCTCAGGAATAAAATGTATACGGGATGACTTCGGGATGATTCTCTATACACCAGCGTAAGAATCATCAAAATCGGTTAATGATTGGCGTGAAAATTGAGTAGGTACTTCGGCGTGGAAATTTTCACGCCGATTTTAACCGAAAATACTAATTAAATAAATAAATAAATAAATATTCCGGACATATCACGCACGGTCAACTGATCCCAAACTAGGCATAGCCTGTACTATGGGTACCAGAGACTGATATACATAATAGATATATATTTAACACCCAGATGCAGAACAAACATCTGTGTTCATCCCACAAATGTTTGTCCAGTGCGGGAATCGAACCCGCGACCTTTAGCGCAGAAGGCAGAGTTACTACCAACTGAGCTATGAGGCCTGTTACTACCAATTGAGAACTTCCTCCTTTTTTGAAGTTTCGAAAGCGGCTCGGTGGGGGACGTTTTCGTGCAAAAACAAATACTTATTGATAATTAATTGCCTGAAACTCGTTAGTGTTATCGCATTTATTCGTCGACCTCGGTGGCGTTGTTGTCAGGTGCCTGACAGACGCAAGAGGTGCGGGTTCGATTTCTAACAAATGTATGAAATCATCATTTCAGCCGTTCGATGTCCACTGCTGATCATGGCCTCCCCCACAGACAGAGCAAATTCCTTATCATGTGGGGGGATTTGCCCATACTCACCACGCTGGACATGCGGGTTGGCGAGCGCAGTTAGAGCTATCGTTGTTAAAATGAGGGACGCTGCTGCCCATCCCCTAGCTTTTTTCCCTTAGTCGCCTCTTACGACATCCGCGGATAGGTAGATATGGAGGGGCCTATTCTTTAGCCGGGGCCACCACGGCCTCTAATGTATGCAATATCTGCAAATATTAGTTCCGTGTCTTGGTGTAGATGTAATACCTACAATGGTACTCGTACCTAGATAGGTTAAGTTTGTGCTCAACATTCTCCCTAAGGGTAGGCATACAAGGTGATTCATAATATGTATGCCATCCCGAAAGGGGCTTATTCCACGCGCAATTGGCAATAAAGTTTGTTAAACGAAATCGGAAATTCAATATCAAATCAATTTAAGATCATACTCAATTATTCAGCTGTTTTGGGTAGTAATCTCGTTATCAAACTTCTCGTTCGTTTAGTAATCCAACTAGGTTATATTATAAATGCATTTTTTTGTGAGGATGTTTGGATGTTTGTAGTTCAATCTCGCCGTATAACAGCTGAACCGATTTCGACGAATCTTGGAATAAGTTGATAAAGTAGTTACTTTACCTCGAATAGCATAGAGGCTAAGTTTATCTAGATTCCACAAGCGAAGCCGCGGTCTCAAGCTAGTTACATACATAAAACATGATTAAAAACACTTACCAAAAACAGCTTGTTTGAAAAAGAACGGGAAAATATCAGTTTCTTTTTTGATAATTTTATTTGTTTCCCGCTAATATTCTCATTTTTGTTGATAGAATATAACAAGCCCCTTCTGGGATAGTATAAATTTATGAACCACCTTGTAAATTCCCATAGATAATCTAAAGCGGGTTTCATAGCATTTTATAATTCTTTCTTAAATCTAATAATAATGTTTCGATGGTTCTAGATCTCTTTTAAACCGCTGGCTTCAACTTTGTTTTATTTTACCTATTTTACAATTACCTGTTGTGAGTGTGAGAATAAAAATGAATGTAGAAAAATTTGTATTCAGGTAGGTATGTAGGTAAAATAAGTATCTAGGTAATTAATTTTACTAACATACTGTTGCAGGAAGTCGGTGGATGGAGCTCCTCCTGCACTCGCCGACGTGCATGCCCAGCGTGGCGACTTTTCAAATCCCCCCAAATGATTGTTTCCGGTGGCTTCTGGGGAGGCTTATGTTCAGCAGTGGACGTCCTACGGCTGAAATGATAATAAAGATGATGAGGTCAATAGTAGCGACCAAGTCGCAGTGCCCTGCCACCACTGTTAACATATTTTATTTATAGATAATATTGTTAAAAGTAATTATTATGATAACCGATGGTTTTTTTATTGTTTTAGGTATAAATTATGATGGACTTAGAGGTAAGGGCCGCTAATAAAAATGTAGTTTACAGTTGTACCTAATTCACAGTAATTAAAGTCAAGTCAAAGTCAAAGTCAAAGTCAAAAGGCATTTATTTCAATAAAATCACTAGGATCACTTTGAAACGTCTTAGAAACTAGGTGAAGCTATGCCTGTTCCTCGCGACCAAGCCTAGAAGAATCAGGCAACAAACACGGCTTGGTGCCTATAATTTTTTTCGACGATCCTTTTTCACAAAATGGAATTTAAAGCTTCAGTGTGGTACATATGTATGTGCATTCATATGCACTTAGGTAGTTCTTGGAAGAATTAAATTGGTCCTTGGGATTTCAATGAAGTTTCTATTAATTCCTACTTTGACGAATGTTTACTAGTTAAATTTGGCTGGTCCGATGCGCTGGCCGATATGCAGTACTTCTTCAACATACCTCGGACCATCCGTGATGTGGAGACCGAGGGCTGGATGCGGACGGAGCGGCCCAAGGGCCCGATGAGGGAGCTGAGGATGTACTGTCCTCCGGGCAGAGTGGTGTGCCCGCTCTATGACACTGCTGGGTTCGTTGCTGGCCTGCAAATTGCGGTAAGCCTATCATTATGTACATTTTTGTTTATATTTACAAGGGGATCCACCATCCACCATTTCAGCCGTACGACGTCCACTGCTGAACATGGCCTCCCCCACAGACAGAGCGAATTCCTTATCATGTGGGGGGGTTTGCCCATACTCACCACGCTGGGCATGCGGGTTGGTGAGCGCAGTTAGAGCTATTGTTGTTAAAATATGAAACGCTGCTGCCCATCCCCTAGCTTTTTTCCCTTAGTCGCCTCTTACGACATCCGCGGATAGGTAGATATGGAGGGGCCTATTCTTCAGCCGGGGCCACCACGGCCAAGGGGATTCATGATGAGAATAAGAATAAAAACGTTTATTTTGCGTCACAAACAGTCAAGATAATATAGGTACACATTATCATCAAAAACGGTCCTCTCTCAGTATTTGCTATATAAGGTACCTAAGATAGATATATAGATAGAAATCTATGTAGGTACCTATTATAATATAAAAATGTATGTTATTCTGAGGCTATCCCGAAAGGGATTATTTTACATACAATCCAATCCAATCTGTAGGGTGTTATTTATTATTTATTTATTTATCTGTGTGTTATTTATTGGTGGGCGAATCAAGTGTCTCGCTCATTATTTCAGAATAAAAAAAACCTCTAGCACCTCTATGAATTTATAGAGCTAAGTTCTCCAAGACTATGACGTTTCTAAATATAAAGAATTTTCCAGGACCTCATATAAAACTCCATAGGTTTCCCAGGACCACAAAATTCACCCAACACAAGTAAAAAATATCAGAAAAGGTAATAAATTTACCTCCCCATCTAAATGATAGGCCTAATGGATGCTTTATATATCTTTCTCCAAGTGGTACTTTCTAGAAATGACCCAAGATTACGCATGATTCGATGACCCTGCAGCGTTCACTCAAATAAATTAGATAAACGGCCGCAATGAGCCGCGACGATGGGACACAATGGACGAGGAAACCTGGAAACGTTTTGATGTGCAGAAATTACTCCTGAATGTTGCTCTGTGCTCTCTCTGTGCTGCAGTGCCACGGTTTGTTCGGAAAATATAGTAAGTCGATTCCCGAATGGCGACGCAGTGTTGGAAGGCCATGGACCATGGACATTGTTAAAGTTGCGGGAAGTCGGTGGATGGAAAAGGCTCAAGACCGTTCGCCGTGGAATTCTTTATGGGAGGCCTATGTCCAGCAGTAAACTTCCACGGGCTGATGATGATGATGACTTAGTAGATAATGCAGATAAGTAACCATTTGGGACTTAAGTGCAACGTGATCCGACTACCGCGCACGAGACCAAGCACAAGTCATACTATTGAAGTTGTTGAAGAAAATTGGTTAGTCAATTTGAACCCTCAGAATACAGTTCACTATTTCTAAGTATGTTTTTATACTAAGCAATTTACAAAACGGTCCGTACCTACTACTTATCTAAAGCTTTCTTAAACTATTATAGGCGACCTAGGTAGAAGCTAATGTTATTAACACAACAGCAGACCGAGTATTCATCATCATCATCATCATTTCAGCCGTACGACGTCCACTGCTGAACATGGCCTCCCCCAGAGAGAGCAAATTTCTTATCATGTGGTGGGATTTGCCCATATTCACCACCCTGGGCATGCGGGTTGGCGAGCGCAGTTAGAGCTATGGTTGTTAAAATGAGGGCCGCTGCTGCCCATCCCCTAGCTTTTTTCTCTTAGTCGGCTCTTACGACATCCGCGGATAGGTAGATATGGAGGGGCCAATTCTTCAGCCGGGCGGGGCCACCACGTCACTGAGACCGAGCATTATATTTCGGCAAATTTAGGTTTTATAGGTCGACAAATTTGGGAACGGTTTTTTTTTTGCGATTTTGTGATGTCTTGCACAAAGAAGTTTACAACTGCAATAAAAAATTAATAAAAATTCGGCACGTGTTTCGCCTCTCTTTACGAATCATCTTTCGCTTAGATTCCGGACGATGCCATGGACTCGGACCTGAAGCCAGAGAAGGCTTTTGTGAAGTGGACCGCGCCGGCTTCTGAGGGCGAGCCGTCCAGGGATTACTGGACTGCTTCACAGTTCTTTGTGTCTTCAGGTAAGACACATCAGAATAATCCGATTAATCAATTTATTGGTAAAGGAGCATTTAAACATCAGTACACGATGCATTACAAAAAAAAAATAACATAGATAAATATTATAACAATATCAAAATTAATCAAAAGGATCTCAAAAGGCGCAAATACGTTAGTGTTGATAGGGCTTACGTCTTTGAGCCTTTTGGGGTTGAGACCCTGGGTCGGTGGGGAAATGGGGCCCTGGGAAAAGGTTTTCAAAAAGATATCAGGCCGTCTGATCGAAGCGACGCGTGGCCCGAGAGCTGGCTCTTATTTGGCCCAGGGAATTAGCATTGCCATCCAGCGTGGCAATTCCGCCAGCGTCTTGGGGACGCTTCCGACTGGTAGTGATCTGGATCAGTTGAGCTATCTATAGATCGTTTGTAACGGTCTTTAGATGGCTCAACTGTTTCTTGTGTATTTTGTAAATATTAACTTGTATTAGTTTTAAGTTTCTTTCTGTAAATAAAGTTTAATTTCTTAAAAAAAAAAAAAATATATAAGGATGTTATTGTGTTTTGCAAATGAAGTTTTCGACATTATACTTAGGTACTACGGCAGTACAACGCTATCTCGACGAGCCATAATTTTAATTCCATTTTATATAGCTTCCGCCCACGGCTTCGCTCGCGTGGTACCTACATAAAAGTAGCTCTATATGCTACTCCAGACTATAATCTATCTCTGTACCAAATTTCATCCAAATCCGTTCGGCCGTTTTGGCGAGTGTATCCCATCTGGCCCGGTGACTTGGCCCGGCGCCGGGCCACATGGGAAAAAAAAGTTTTAACTGGCCCGGTGATGTGTTTACCGGGCCAAATGACACAAATCAAGTGCCATCGTCCCCGGTAAGGTAAGAAAAGAGGATACGCCTCGTAAGTCATTTTTTAGAAAAAATGCGTTAGAAAATTCTGAAATTATTGATTTTAAAAGACTTTTCAATGTTCGAAGATGTGATTTTAAAAGAAAGTTTAATAATTGTTATTGATATTGATTATACACATTACAATCTGTGAATATTGTAGTATGGTCGATAAGAGGTTAGTTATTTTTCTGATTTTGGTATATCATTCACAATAAAAACTGATTATTGTTTACCAAGCAGTTTGAACTATAAGTTCAGTCCCTTTCATAGGTAGATGCATGTATTTAGTATTTCATAAATTACGAGGCGTATCCTCTTTTCTCACCTTACCGGGGACGATGGCACTTGATTTGTGTCATTTGGCCCGGTAAACACATCACCGGGCCAGTTAAAACTTTTTTTTCCCATGTGGCCCGGCGCCGGGCCAAGTCACCGGGCCAGATGGGATACACTTGTTTGGGCGTGATTGAACAACAAATATCCAAACATCCTCACAAACTTTCGCATTTATAATTAGTAGGAAGGAAGGATAGGGTGATGATGTACTTTTGACTAGGTGCCGCTGCCGATGTTATGTAAATAAAAAAAAAATAAAAATATTGCCTTTAAGAACAAATAGAAAAAGGATACACAAAAAATAATAATAAAAAGGCAAAGGGAGTAAATTCAGCATTTGCTGCATGCATTGCATGCAGCGCTGATTTTCAATTTACCCCCCTCGAATAGATATGCTGCGGGTAGGCGGTTATACACAGCAGGTCCTAGTATGTGTGTGAGCAGTTCTGATTTAGTCAGTCTGTTGGGTTACTGTGGCTAGTTTTCCAGCACCACGAGTATTGTGCGCTCGAGCAAGCCTGTTCTTCAGCTGGCATTTTAGACCCGATTTCTTTTAGATTCGCTAAAAGCGGGCGCGGGGCCATCTACCGAGAACGGTGCAACGCTACAAGATGGCGGTGTTTGGGTCAACGGTGTCAACGGCAAGCTTATGAAGATCCCGCTGAAGGAGAGCGAACTTAAGAATACCCTGTTTAAGAAACAGAACTGTATCCCTAACATGGGTAAGTTTATTTTATTAGCGCGAAATTTTAGGTTCTATTCCTCGCGATGTTTTCCTTCACCGTTTGAGAGCACTAGCATCGACCCACGACCTGTGGATCAGAAGTCGGGGCCACTAACACCCCTCCAGTGCTCTCTTAGTTAGTAAGATAACTTAGTACCTAAAGGTGCGTCCACATTTGTGTCATTTCAACGCGCCGTGGCTCCGTGACCATAACGGTTAGACGTGACAAAAACATAGTGTGGACGGATTTTGACACGTGGACATGTCACACGCAGCGATCCACTCAGAGGCCCACCAACGAAAGCAAGAACATTTCGCCGTGACTGGTCCACACTTAGCGTAGCAAGTACCGTAACATGTTACGGTGCAACGGCGCGTTGAAATGTCACAAATGTGGACCCACCTTAACACGGTATTGGATCGGGTCGTGGCATGTGACATCAGAGCGTGACAGTACAAAAACACCGTCCACACTCGCTACAAATGTTACGCGTTGTTTTCTGCGTGTCAAGTCACAAATTTTACGGCGAAATGTTCTTGCTTTCGTTCGTGGGCCTCTGAGTGGATCGCTGCGTGGCAATAGGTCGTGTGACATGTCCGCGTGTCAAAAGCCGTACCTGCTTTTCTCTCTTGTGTCTACTGTTAGTGATCTGGATCAGTTGAGCTATCTATAGATCGCTTGTAACGGTATTTAGATGGCTCAGCTGTCTCTCTTGTGTATGTTGTATTGCTACTTGTATTCGTCTTTTTTTACTGTTAACCTACCTACCTACTAAGCTTTATTTTATTTTGTGTGATTGTTATCTGCTGTTGTTTCTTCTGTTTGCTATTATCTCTGTATGTGCTGTATTTGTGTGTGTGTCAAATAAACAATTTATCTATCTATTATAAGCTTGCTTAATAATTAAGATATTGTTTTTAATAATTATTAATATATAATGCGTATTTCATTTGAAGTATTCTGTTGAAAATTAGTATTTAAACAAACATCCGGTATCAAAGGATATAAATAGTAAACTAATTTAATTGTTTTAATTTAATGTTGATTTTATTTGTTAATTTTGCAAACATTTTTGGTATTTTTAGAATTAATTTATTTGTATGTAAGTAGCTCAACATCGTAACCCGTGTTATTTAAAAAGGAAGTTGATTTTTGTTTAAACATCAACTGTGGCTTGACTTTGTTTTTTTACTTGGTTACTGGGGAAATTTTCTACAGGCAGTCGTTGTTGAGCTGCGAGGCAAATCGGTTGTTGTACTAGTGAATGTGAACTTTGAATTGAAGGAATATAAAAGTGAACGCTGGTGTTACCACTATTGCAGTGTTTTATTTTCGTATAATCTTTCAACTCAGAAGTGAAACGTCGCACGCCCGGGATATTGAAGTTAAGTACCTAGTTTACTTACGATATACCTATATACATATTATATTCGACTAGCCTCGGTTAGTAGTAACTCTGCCTTCTGCGCTAGAGGTCGCGGGTTCGATCCCCGCACTGAACAAACATTGGTGTGATAAACACAGATGTTTGTTCTGTGTCTGGGTGTAATATTTATCTACTTATTATTATTATGTATATCAGTCTGGTACTCATAGTACTGGCTATGCCTAGTTTGGGATCAGTTGACCGTGTGAATAGGTCCGGAATGTATATTTATTTAAACACAATAAAATTACAGTAGCTTGACTGGATCATGTGAGAATGTTGTTTTTTTTTGTGTTGGCTAAAATAATTTATTTATTTTGTTGCCCATCTAACTGCGTACGTAACGTAGCTATTGAAATAATTAAACTAAAGAGTGACTATTTGAAATAAATTCAGTAGGTAGCAGGAAATATATACCAACACCAATATACTAAAGCAAATATTTTTTATTTAACTAGCCACTTACATTGCTAAAGTTTTTTTTTTTGTTATTTGGAATGAGATTTTTTTTTTTTTAACTACCCACTTACATTGCTAATGTTTTTTTTTGTTGTTTTGTTCTAGAAAAAAAAACGAGAACATGCCTAGTGACCGATCTGATCGGAGGCATGAAGGCAGTGTGCTGTGTGATCAATCGGAGCGTAGCCGGTCGCGGACCAGGGGCGAGACGCGTCTGCGAGGCCAGCGGAGTGCCTTTACTTCGACTCGTGCCAACAATGCCGGTTCTTCGCAGCGTCGGCGATCCAGAGGAAGATCGCGTTCCAAGAATGAAGATCTTTCGAAGCATCGGCGGTCCAGAAGAAGATCACGCTCCGACAATGCAGGTCATTTGGGGCATCGTCGATCAAGAGGACAATTACACTCCACGGCCAGGTCCCGGACGCAGAGCCGAAAAAGGTCAGTGACTCCATATGTGCGGCAATCAGTTAGGGATAAGGATAGAATAAGAGATCGTAGTTATGATAGCCAAAGGCGCCACAGACTGCGTACCCCTCGTAGAAATAGTGTTGTGAGATCACGCAGTCCAGTTAAATCTCAACGGAATGATCGATATGCATCTGTGAAGCAAAGGCCTTACCATAACGACGACTCTGTGCAAAGTGAATTATTAAAATGTATAAAGGAATCCATACAAACAATCTCAACCGTAAATCCGCAGGGCAAAGATAAATTTTCTAATCATAATGTTGTACCGGAATTTGACCCGAAAGCAAAGAACCAAACGATTATTTCGTGGCTTAATAAAGTAAGAGAGTGCTCTGAGATTTACGGTTGGGATAGTAAACAAACTGCTCACTACGCTCTCCCTAAATTAGTTGGTACCGCAAAAAAATGGTACGAAGGTCAGCCATCAGTGCTGCATACGTGGGACGAATGGGTAGACAAACTTAAATCTGCTTTTCCATTCTATGAAAATTATGGGCATTTACTTACGGAAATGTTATCTAAAAGGGCAAAATTCGGTGAAGATTTAGAAGAGTATTATTATGAAAAATTAATAGCTTTGAACCGGTGTGGCATAGTTGGCAGAAACGCAATCGACTGTATTGTATATGGGATAGATGATAGGTCGGTTCGATACGGTGCAGAGGCAGTAGGTTTTGAAGACGCAGACAAACTATTGGGGTATCTTAGGAGCGTTAAACACGAACGCCCTGATAGGTTCAATAAAAAGCTTGTACGCCCTTTAGCTGAAGCCGTGCGTAAGCCGTTCAAGAATGATTCGAATAGGGTCATAAAATGCTTTAACTGTCATGAAACAGGTCATGTTGTATCTGGTTGCAAAAAACCAATTATAAAATGTCATAAATGCAAACGTATAGGCCATGATGATCCTGGTTGTAATAGAAACGTGTGGGCAGAAAAAGCTGAAGTCAAAACATTATGACTAAATAATGACATTGATGCGGCGGATGAAAAGTTTGTCAAGCTCGTTAATGTTAATGGTGTCCAGTTAACGGGATATATAGATTTTGGTAGCCAATGTAGCTTAATACAGGAATCAATCATTAAGGAAATAATATCACCTGAAAAATGGCAAATAGATAATCTACCTACTCTAAAAGGGTTTGGCAATACATTTGTAGGCGCGATAGGTAAAGTTTGCGTATCGTTAACCATCGACAATGTTAACATTGACGCGGAAATAGTTGTTGTTCCTGACACATACTTAAATTACCATTTGCTAATCGGTCAAACTGCTACTGAGCAGTCGCACATAGAGGTGTTCAAGTCAGACAAAGAGTTACTGATAACGGATAGGCGGAAGAAAGGAAGTAGTAGACTGGTTCTGAAGCCTTTTAAAAATATAATAGTGGAAGGTAGCGCTTCAGTAAAGGTTCACACTGATCGTAATTTTAGTGGTCTTGTAAGGATAGAAAGTGGTCATCGTCTTAACTACAGAATTAAACTTGGTAATTACAATATTAAAAACGGTAACGGTTATTTGACTGTTTTGAATGATGATAACAATTTGATTAAATTCATGGAAGGCGAAGTAATAGCAAGATCTTGGACGCAAGAGCCTAGAAGTTGTGCAATTAGTATACAAAAAATTTATAGTGTAGAAAAAGTTTTACCCCTTCTCACTATGGAAGATCTTAACGTTGGTAATCATTTGAATAATGATCAGAAACTTCTCTTACTGAGCAAAATTAACAAATATCGAGATTGTTTTGCAAAAGATTTATCAGAATTAGGACAAACAGCTATTACAGAAATGGATATTCAGTTAAGGGATTCAGAGCCAGTCGTTTACAGGCCGTATAGATTAAGTCAACCAGAACGTAACGAAGTTAGGATAATGATCGAAGAACTTTTGAAAAATGGTATCATAAGGGAATCACAATCACCATACGCGAGTCCGATCATATTGGTGAAAAAGAAAACTGGGGACAAACGCCTTTGTATCGATTTTCGCGCGTTAAATAGAAAAACGATTAAGCAGCACTATCCCTTACCACGTATGGAGGACCAGATTGATCGCTTGGCTGGCAATGAATATTTTTGTGCTTTAGACTTGGCATCTGGTTATTACCAGATACCATTGGCTGAAGAATCTAAAAGCAAAACCGCGTTTGTAACTCCTGACGGGCAATTCGAATTCAATAGAATGCCCTTTGGGCTTGCCAATGCGCCGGCAGTTTTCCAGCGTGCGATCAATATGGTTTTGGGCAACTCTAGGTTCGATAGTGCTTTAGCTTACATGGATGATGTTCTGTTACCAAGCAAATCATTTGAGGAAGGTATTGAAAAATTAGAATCTATACTGCATAAATTTAGGGGTGCAGGTCTAACACTAAATCCACAAAAGTGTCACTTTTTTCAAACTCAGGTAGATTATTTAGGTTTTACTGTCACCAAAGAAGGAGTTAGGCCAGGGTGTAAAAAAATTGAGTCTGTCAAGAACTTTCCTAAACCGAAAGACGTACATAACGTTAGACAGTTTATTGGCCTGGCCAGTTTTTTTAGGCGGTTTATCAAGGATTTTGCCGAAATAGCTAGACCCCTCACAAAATTGTTAAAAAAGGACTCTAGTTGGGTTTGGGCGCAGGAACAAGAAGATTCATTTGATAAATTGAAAAACGCACTTATATCACGACCAGTATTAGCATTATATGACCCTAAGCTTGAGACTCAAATACACACTGATGCTAGTAAACACGGGGTTGGGAGTATATTATTGCAAAAACAAAACAATGGAGTTCTAAAGCCTGTGGCTTATTACAGTAGACAGACCTCCCCTGAAGAGTCACATTTTTCATCCTACGAGTTAGAGACACTGGCTGTCATAGCTGCACTGGTAAAATTCAGATCTTATGTACTTGGATTAAACTTCACCATTGTCACCGACTGTAATTCCCTTAGAGCTACGTTTTTAAAACGTGATATGATACCGAGAGTTGCGCGGTGGTGGAGCTTAATCCAAGAATATGATTGCAATGTAGTGTATAAATCTGGTAAAGGAATGATTCATGTAGATGCGTTGAGTAGGAATCCAACTACGGATGAGCTAGGTAATAATGAAGGGGTCGGACAGGCTATAGAATCTTATGAGGTAATGAACATAACAGATGATTGGCTGACAACAGTCCAGTTAGAAGACTCTGAGGTGCAGCGCATTAAGAGAATACTCTCTGACAAGGAATTTGATGACGTAGTGGAAGTTCGTAAAAACTTTGTCCTTAAACGTGAGCGAGTACATAGGGTCACTGATGATGGGCTGAGATGGGTGGTGCCGAAGGGATGTCGATGGCAAATATTGCAGAAAAACCATGATGAAATCGGACATTTCGCATTTGAAAAGACATTAGATAAAATTAAGCAACATTATTGGTTTCCCCGCATGCGAAAATTTGTAAAAAAATACGTAAATTCATGTTTGGAGTGTGCCCATAATAAATTACCTTCCGGTAAAAAACAGGGATTTTTACATCCCATTCCTAAAGGAACTACACCCTTCCACACCATCCATATCGACCATGTTGGTCCATTTGTGCGATCTAAAAGGAAGAACTGTTATATTTTGGTTATTGTAGAATCATTCACAAAATTTATTGTTTTGAAAGCTGTGAAAAACACTAAATCCACGTCAACGATATCAGTTCTTAGAGATTATTTTGGCACTTTTGGCTTACCAAAACGTTTAATCAGCGACAGAGGCACATCCTTTACAAGTTTAAAATTCAAAAACTTTGTTAACGAGGTCGGTGTACACCACATAAAGAATGCGGTTGCTTCTCCTAGGGCTAATGGCCAGGTAGAAAGATATAACCGAACCATTTTGGACTCTTTGGCGGCTCAAAATCATGGCAAGGATGAAAGACTTTGGGATGATAGGTTGTTACAAGTGCAATGGGGCTTGAACAACACTGTCAACAAAGGGACTGGTAAAGCTCCTTCTGAAGTTTTGTTTGGTATTAGGCTCACAGGAATGAAGGAGGGTAATATAGTTTCAGAGATTAATTCTGATATAAATGATACGGCATCTAATGACTGTGATGACGGTATGAACACTATAGAATCGGATATTTTAGGACATGACAGGAATCAAGTAGATCAGAATACTAATTTAGATTCAGATAATTTAAGTCAAATCGGGGATCAAACTAATGTGCAAACAAATGATTTAGGTCAAGTTAGGGATAAAGTAGATCAGGATAATAATTTAGAATCAGGCAATTCAAGTCAAATTGGAAATGAAATAGATCAACATACTAATAAGGTATCAGATAATTTAAGTCAAATTAGAGAGCAGGTAGATCGGCATACTAAGAAGTCGCAAGAAATACAAAAAAGCAGGTTTGACAGAAAGAGGAAACAGCCATTAAAGTTTAAAGTGGGAGATTACGTTAGGGTAGAAAGGGCATCACACACAGTAGGAAAAAGTAGGAAGCTATTATCAAAATGTAATGGGCCATACAAGGTAACAAAAGTATTGGACAATGATAGGTACGAGGTCACAGATACCCCTATTACAAAAAAAGGGAAATCTCTGTACAAGGGTGTCTTTTCTATTGATAAGATACATCCTTGGCTTTGCTTCAATAGGAAAGAAAGTGAGTCATCTAGTTGTGAGAGTGCAGATGAGTAATTAAATAAGAAACATGGTAGTGTTCTTTAATTCTGATTACTATGTAATTTATGGTACCTACCTATTTGTTGATTTATGATGTATCTAATTTAATATGAATTTGGTGATAATAATATGAATACAATGAAGGATGGTTCCTAGCATAAATGTATATAAAGTTATATATTTGTGAAAATGTAATGAATACATTTTTTATGTTACGAAGTGCAATGTGCACAAGTTATTTTCATGAAGTTTATGAATAAAAATGCTATGAGCGTATATAATTTTGAGATGCAAAGTGCATTAATTACCCTATTGCTATGAGCTTATATAATTTTGAGATGCAAAGTGCATTAATTACCCTATTGCTATGAGCATATATAATAGAAAGTATTATAAAAGTGCAATGTGCACAACATTTAAATGAACAGTTAATTTGAAGAAATTATATTCTGTAGCAATGTGCTTAGTTAGTTTTGTGAACATTTTATTTAATTTTCTATGGCCGCGAGGTCGCGTCCTTCTATCAGGATGGACGAATTATAAGCTTGCTTAATAATTAAGATATTGTTTTTAATAATTATTAATATATAATGCGTATTTCATTTGAAGTATCTGTTGAAAATTAGTATTTAAACAAACATCCGGTATCAAAGGATATAAATAGTAAACTAATTTAATTGTTTTAATTTAATGTTGATTTTATTTGTTAATTTTGCAAACATTTTTGGTATTTTTAGAATTAATTTATTTGTATGTAAGTAGCTCAACATCGTAACCCGTGTTATTTAAAAAGGAAGTTGATTTTTGTTTAAACATCAACTGTGGCTTGACTTTGTTTTTTTACTTGGTTACTGGGGGAATTTTCTACAGGCAGTCGTTGTTGAGCTGCGAGGCAAATCGGTTGTTGTACTAGTGAATGTGAACTTTGAATTGAAGGAATATAAAAGTGAACGCTGGTGTTACCACTATTGCAGTGTTTTATTTTCGTATAATCTTTCACTATCTATCAATCTACCTACACACTAATATTTTTGTCACACGACCAATATTTTTGTCAAAGGTGGTGGACCGACCTTTAGACCACAAAAACATTAATGGTCCACATTTAGCGTAGCAAGTACCGTAACATGTTACGGAGCCACGGCGCGTTGAAATGACACAAATGTGGACGCACCTTAACTGTTACGGTCTCGGAGCCACGGCGCGTTGAAATGATACAAATGTGGACGCACCTTAACTGTTACGGTCTCGGAGCCACGGCGCGTTGAAATTACACAAATGTGGACGCACCTTAACTGTTACGGTCTCGGAGCCACGGCGCGTTGAAATGATACAAATGTGGACGCACCTTAACTGTTACGGTCTCGGAGCCACGGCGCGTTGAAATGACACAAATGTGGACGCACCTTAACTGTTACGGTCTCGGAGCCACGGCGCGTTGAAATGATACAAATGTGGACGCACCTTAACTGTTACGGTCTCGGAGCCACGGCGCGTTGAAATGACACAAATGTGGACGCACCTTAACTGTTACGGTCTCGGAGCCACGGCGCGTTGAAATGATACAAATGTGGACGCACCTTAACTGTTACGGTCTCGGAGCCACGGCGCGTTGAAATGATACAAATGTGGACGCACCTTAACTGTTACGGTCTCGGAGCCACGGCGCGTTGAAATGATACAAATGTGGACGCACCTTAACTGTTACGGTCTCGGAGCCACGGCGCGTTGAAATGACACAAATGTGGACGCACCTTAACTGTTACGGTCTCGGAGCCACGGCGCGTTGAAATGACACAAACGTGGACACACCTTTAGATGATTTATAATGATGACGATACACTTATGAATGTTAACCCAGGTACACACTACTACTACAACGTGACAAGGGAGGGTAAGTGCGAGGCGATCCTGCCGTGGTTCGTGCTGGTCACGAAGGGGGAGGTGGTCGGCGTCGGCTTCCAGAGCTTCGGCCGGCAGCCGCGCACCAGGCATCGCCAGTGGTTCGAGGACGTGCCCAAAGGCAGGACCACTGCTCTGGTAAAATTTTCATCAGCTGCTACTCCTGTACTCTTGTAGCAGGAGTTTCTTGAGGCACCAGGCACCGCCAGTGGTTCGAGGACGTGCCCAAAGGCAGGACCACTGCTCTGGTAAAATTTTCATCAACTGCTACTCCTGTACTCCTGTAGCAGGAGTTTCTTGAAGCATCAGGCACCGCTTGTGGTTCGAGGACGTGCCTAAAGGCAGGACCACTGCTCTGGTAAAATTTTCATCAGCTGCTACTCCTGTACTCCTGTAGCAGGAGTTTCTTGAGGCACCAGGCACCGCCAGTGGTTCGAGGACGTGCCCAAAGGCAGGACCACTGCTCTGGTAAAATTTTCATCAGCTGCTTCTCTTGTAGCAGGAGTTGGTTTAGGACTGGTTTTATTGACAGGCCTTATAAAGACCATTACAAGGTCAGTCAAGCTGGAAATCTATGGGGAGGCCTATGTTCAGTAGTGGACGTCTTACGGCTGGAATGATAATGATTTTTTTCTACCATTAGAAATATTTATCTGACCTCTTTGATAAATACAGTACATTTTTTGCTGTATTTTAGATAATTATATAGTAAACTGGGATTAGAATCTCAAAAAAATCGTGCTGTGTACAAATGTACTTTAGGCCGTAGGAATAACATTGGTTTTTGCGATTATCAAGATACTTGGTACAAAATAATACGCTTTCTAGCGTCTGCTGCGTATTTTTCGAATTTAATGTATGCGGCACTAACCCTGGTATTATTAGTTGAGTGTATTTTTAATAGAGGAGAATATTGAGGGGTTTATAAAAAAAATCAAAACAGCAATTCTAATGAATAATAATTAACCTGATGTCAATATGAGTGGAGTGATAAAATATTAACAACTGAGAATGCCAGGGTAAGACCCCTTATGTCATCAGCTCGCCGTTCCCCACGCCCCGGAGTGCTACTTAGACCTGTATGAGACCTACGGCCTGCTCTCCATACACATCTACTACGTCAACGAGCCCTGGAACATAAAGTGCGAGTGAGTGTGACGACAAACGTTGTCTGCCAGCCCAGATTCAACAAGTCCATAACTCTGGTAGAAGCGGCCCCCAAACCATTAGAACACTATCTAAGCGGACTTAGCTGTACAGGATGGGGAAAAATAATGGGGCATCCTCTGTCAATTTTGAAGAAAAAATGAACTGCGTTTTAAGAAAATAACATTTAGCCCAAAAAATATATATTTGTCAAATAAAACATATGGTCTCAGTATCAGATTACAGCTGTATTCTGGGGGTCTCAGTCTAAAACAAACATCAGAAAGATTTCCGAGCTCTAAAACAAGAGATCAAAATCGGCCCAGCTCTAAGGTTGCTTGCTTATCGTGTCACTGATTCTTTCCTGGCCACCCTGGTCAGTGACCATTATTGAGGTATGGTGCCCCTGAGGTAAGGTTATGAAAAGCTGATGTTTGCGATCGGCAATCTATCCGATGTTTTAAAATAGCCCTGTAGGAAAACCTTTCCAAGAGTAACTTAATCAAATCGCAAGATTTAGCAAGAACTCACAGCAACAAAAATGACATATCTGTATAGAACATTTTGAATTTAAACGTACTCATTATCGCGTTCTCACTCTTTCGTTGACACGGTCGGACTCACGTTTGGCCTAAGAATCCTTCGATTGAGTGTGAATGGAGTTTGTATGTGACAATGTGACAGGCGCGATGCATCTTGGCATTCCATACAATGGTGCGTTTTTGTTCTCAGTTTACAATGACCGTAGCTTATTAAAGAAAACATCGTAATTTCAGATCCGGTGACTCCATCGACCCTGCCTCTGTAATGGATCGGCTCGCCCTCAACGGCTACCGCTACGCAAACCAGATAGGAGACGGGTTTAAGAAGCTCATGTCCGGCTAGTTTAATAATAAAGAAAGGATAGACATAAACATCTTCAATATTGTTTTATTTTCGGATAGATATTACCTAGCCTAGCACTGAGTGCTGAGATTAGAAGTCTAGATTGTATGACAAAAATTGTATCGATATCGGTTTGGTGTTATAGTATATCGTAGTATTTATAGTAGTTCTAATCTGTCAATTTGTCTAATCAATTACTGACTTTATTGGCTCGCTGTCCTTTTCTAATAGTATACAAAAGAAAGAGGCGGACATACATTTAACGATAAAGTAGCACCCAAAAGTCGCATACATAAATCTGAGCCCACACTAGGATTCCCTGTGTCGTGGGTATCATAAACTACGAGTACCATGGTACCACAACACCCAGACCCGGAACAAATATTTGCTGGTCATGCAAATATTTGTCCTCGCACCCCTTGCACCTCAAACGGGACACTCACCCGCTACGCCACCGAGGTCGTCATAAAGTTGTGAGTGATTATAAATTAAGCCGTGTTCATACAGCGCGCGATATGTCGTCTAAAATGTATTTCAAAATCATCCTAACCTCTACTGGATAAAGTCAATTTTGAGTTTGACATTTGAGGACGTACAGTTTACAGAGTGCAGAGGCAATATGTATACTGTAAGCGCTTTCCCTTTACTGAAAAGCGGACACCTACGTTATCCAAATCTCTGTATCGGAGGCGGTCGTTGGTGTCTGCGACACAATTTTTATGCAGGCAGATACCATCGTTTACATTCCTTCACATGGCTGACATTTTGAAATGGCACCACATAACAAAAGTTCGTTAATTGCCAAGTTAAAATGAGATTTTTCTTCACTAGAGTATTGCCTAGTAGGAGGTATATCTTTTTGGAAAACAGGCCGGGAAAAAGGAATTTTATAGCCTTGAATGTACGAGAGAACTATTGGGTCATGAAAGAGTCTCTACAAAATGCTAAGGTGGACAATTTCCTTTTTGGAGAACAATTACCAGATACTCTGAGAGCCGCTACAGCCATCAACAAGTCCGGTGCAGACTTGAAAGCCCCACCTCCAGTCATCGCTGTCGATGATGTTGTTGGTGTCGATAATATCGGGTCCTTCTTCGTCATGAAGTTCTTGCGAGCCGGATTGGAGATCTTCCAGTTTTTTGAAGAAATGTTTCACAGAATAAATGAAAACGATGAGAAACAGTAGCTTAATAACTTATTAACAGTAGCATAAAACGTCTTAATAAGTTAGGTACTGTTTCTTGTTCCACAAATAAACATATTTAGATTTGAAGTTAGCAAAGTGGCACCGAGAAACAAAATAGGCGCCAACCCGGCGTCATTTAGCAATTCCTTCTCTTGGCGTTCGGCCCGAGTGAGAGTGTCTACTGCATTGAGTGATCTAGCTAGATGCCATAATTTTGGTAAATAGAAGATTATGCCAAAAACTAAATGGAAATCCTTTAAGTAAGGAAAAACTTACTAACAAAATTAAAAAAAAAAATGTACTTAGCATTTAGCAAGGTGATTCATAATATCTATACTTTTCCAAAAGGGGCATAATCTACACCCAATTGGCAATAAAGTTTGCCCTACGACTTTTGGAAATTCGCCTGCTTCATTGGATAACAGTATGCGAAAGTCAGTTAGTTTGAGGTCCAATCAGTAATAACTCAATTATTTCGCTGTTTTATTTCGGTTCTATATTTATTTCGAACTTCTCGTACGTGTAATATCAGGCCCCTTTCGAGATAGCATACAAGTTACGGAACATGTTGTATAAAAATAAACACCAAATTAACGTAAGGAAATGAAAGAGAGGCTTCGTCCTACGAAGAGGACGTAGCAATTAAGTGAATAATTCATTTACGTTTGTTACACTTATATAAACTTTTTAACCGAATTCCAAAAGGAGGAGGTTCTCAAGTCGGCTGTATTTTTTATTTTTTTATTTTTTTGTGTGTATGTTTCTCGATATCTCCGCCAATACCGCCGATTTTGATGATTCTTTCGCTGGTGTATAGAGTATGATCCCGGGGTGGTCCTATTTTAATTTAATTCCTGAGGGATTGCAACTTGTCCCATAAAACTTAAAAAAACGTCATCTTCTCTCGAAATCACCACAAGCCGAAAAAAATTTTTGTAGACTGTGGTATAGTATGGTTATCCCCGCGACTTCGTTCCGTTGCTGCTATTTTAACAAAATAAACTTTAAACTTAGGGGTTGTGTGTCGGGAATTTCTTTCTGTGCACCCATACGTTACAACAGGAAGCTACTCTGCAAATTTCATACTCTTAGTAGGCGTTGATTTTCAAAGAGAATAAAACCACTACGTTTGATTGTCAGTCAGTCAGTCAGTACCATAAGAGTTATTATTGATGATGAATGGATGTCATAGTTACTTTTGTTTTTCATTCGAAAGTGTAGGTGGCCAGTGTCATCCTCAGTAGGTAAGCAAAACGCAAAGAGGTTGATATTAATCTTGTGAATATTCAGGAATTTGAAGTCGGTTTTTAGTTTTTGTAAAAAATATCTTATTTAAACTTTAAGAGTATCTACTTAGCCTACAAAGGTTTAGGTACCTTCAATTTCTGAATTAATTCTCTCAGACAAGCTCCGGCGTTGTTCCTCACCCTCCCAACCCGCATTGTTAGAGTTAATTAATCGAAATGTTCAAACTGAATTATAGATCCTATTGTGAATCCTGTGGAACGATATCTAATTTGCTTAGAATGTAGAGCCCGCACCAGAAGGAAGTAGGTGCTCACTTTACAACGCCTGCACGGGAGTAGAGCTCTTTGTAGCATCGGGCGACAGATTTCTATCATCATTTAATGAATGAATGAATCATTCATTCAAATCTTTCATTCATTCATTCATTAATCATCATCAACCCGTAGAAGTCCACTGTACTGCCTACCCTAAAATTTGATTTTTCCCCCCGAATTAGTGGAAAATACCCTTAATTCAACCATATTTGCACAGTCTTCCCGGAAATCATAAAATCTAGTGGATGTTTTCTCTCAGATCTGTCTCACATTGCCAAAATGTTTTCCCCTAAATTGTTACGCTCTTTTAAAAATTCTATCATCATCATCAATAACCTGTAGAAGTCCACTCTTGGACATAGGTCTCCCCCAAAGAGTTCCATGACGAACGGTCTTGAGCCCCTTCTATCCACCGACTTACCGCAACCTTTACAATGTCATCGGTCCATCGGGTGGGGGGCCTTCCAATACTGCGTCGCCCGGTTCGTGGTCGCCATTCGAGAACCTTTACTCCCCAACAAACAAAAAGAATAATAAAAACATTTCCAAAAAATCCCAAAAATTCTATAGGTACCCCAAAAAATATCCAAGGCTGGTGCCTAGGGGAAAATACCCTAGGTTGTGTTCACTGAAACTACCATGCATGACGTCTTATTGCCATTCAAATGCGAGCGATTCAGCACTATTTTACACGAATTTGAACCATAAATCTTTGAGACTGTCAAATTATGTCACCGCCTAAACAAAATACCAAAGAACATGGTATGAGGCCTTGTCTTCGTAAATACCCATCGAATCATTAGCATACAACACGGATCGGCCTATTGAATGGAACATTGGAATAACTCAGCAATGGCAGTTGATTCAGCTGGGAAAGCCCAGTGTCATCGCATCACGCAAGGTCTGCGGGTAGATAAGAAGGCAAGATTTTCTTATTTTTATTTTTTTATTTATTTATTAAACTTAACATTGCCATGACAGTTTGCACCAAAGCGACAATGAAAAGCCTACAAAAATATCTACTTTATTACTAAACTACACAATATTTTGTGTCATACTTAAAAATCGTATGACCATATCTGTGAATTTCGTCAAACTCATATTGAATATATCAATATCCTCGGCGACACGTAGGCTGTTGATTACGCGGAAGGCTCGTTTATTTCAGCAAGAGATTACATGGCCGATTAGGTGGTGAGCACAAAAGTATACACATTTAGACATACAATATAACACGTGTTATATATGAACATAGGTAATGGAGCTTCGCTCAGGAGATTAGTTCTTGGCCTCGGGATTGCAAGCAGCCTAGGCCGTCGCCGGGAGCCTACGTAATTATCAGGCACGTACAAACCCACACACATAAGCAAGATGTATTTATCTAAGTATCTATCTACTCCACAGGAAAACCAGCGCCGCTACACTTCGTGTGCGGCATTAAAGCTGAGATGGGACCTTTTTTGGCACACGCATGCGCCTCTGCCACTACCTATCTACTTTTGTTTGTTCTTACATCTTTACCTTGTAGTGTCTGTATTTTTTCTTATTAGTTTTAGCTGTTCTTGTGTGTGACCTAAATAAATGTATTTTCTTTCTTCTTTTTCCTTACTCTTTCTAGCTTCCGCCCCGGGTTCGCTCGCGTGGTAAGTACCTATGAAGATAAGAAGTAGCTTATATGCTATTCCAGACTATAATCTATCTCTTTGCCCCAAATCCGTACGGCCGTTTGGGCGTGCGTGATTGAACCACAAACATCCAAACATCTCCTCAAAAACTTTCGCATTTATAATATCAAGTACCTAGTAGGATAGGTGGTAAGGTAAAGCAGAATTTTGGTGATAGTAGATCTTAGATTTTACATGTTTACTTGGGTAGAGTTAGGGTTAAAGGATCCTACTTGAATGGTGACCCCAAACCGGAGTATTCAGTGTAAGAAGGCTCCTCACCCGATGGACCGATGACATTTTAAAGGAAGTCTGCGTATGGAGAAGTCTCAAGACCGTTCGTTATGGTACTATGGGGGAGGCCTACGAACTAGCGGGACTGACTTGAAACTGACTTGAATCTGAAATGCGATACCAACTGCGCTATAGTTGGAATCACGCTGGCTACGAAAATCTTGGGCTGACGAAGTATGTTTATCAGATAAGCAATGCTAGCCTCCTCTTTGATTAGGGCCGTACATATTTCGAAAACGTAAACATACCCACGTAAACAAAACGCGATGCCCCGGTTGACCCCATTAGAAAATTGGGCGAACCTCTTGGATCTTCTTAAATGGGATTATCCCTTTATCTCCAAATGTGAATATTTAAATGAAAAGGGTTGGTCATTTAGCGCCCGTTTCATGGCGGTAATTTTGTGTGTTATGTTGGGCCTTGGTGGTGTCTGGGACATGTTTTAGCTGTAGTAGGCTTGCCCAGCACCTTTCTACCACCATTTCTGTTGTAGTTAATACTACCACCAACCAGTGCGGGTTCGATTCCCGCACTGGACAAACATTTGTGACTAGCACAGATGTTTGTTCTGTGTCTGGGTGTTAAATATATATTTATTATGTATATCAGTCTCTGGTACCCATAGTACAGGCTATGCCTAGTTTGGGATCAGTTGACCGTGTGTGATATGTCCGGAATATTTATTTATTTATTATTTATTATTATTATTTCTACCTGCTCAGCCTAGTTGTTTTTATTAACTGAAAATGCACATGGTCAAATATGTGTGGAACTGATTACGTGCCGTTGGTTTCCTCTCGATGTTTTCCTTCACCGACTTATGCGCATTCCTAATTCTATACACATTATAATGACAAATAAATAACACCCAACACTCACATACATGTCCTGTCCACACTAGGATTCCCTGTGTCGTGGGTACCACAACACCCAGACCCGGAACAAATATTTGCAGACCATGCAAATATTCGTCGCGCTGCGGGAATCGAACCCGCACCCCTTGCGTCTCAGACGAGCCAACTACGCCACCGAGGAGTCATTATTCGAATAGAAAAATCCATTGATGCACTGGATCTGAACCCACGACCTTCGGATCGAAAGTTGAGGCATAGCTTAGGTACAGTCCTATACCTACGGCTAATGGTAGAATAGGCGAGGCATTCGGCCTCGAACGATGACTCTGCACCTCCGGGACCGAACCCGCGACCTTGCGGAACGGAACAGCGCTTAGTGTAAGTGGGGAAAACTGCAATTTATTACAAAATGGATTCTTTCAAGGTGACTAGCCTAATGGCGAACGACTCTAAGCATTTTCTTTATCGTGTCTGTTTTATATTGAAACCTATGTCAGCCTAGTGGGACGTACTCCGACTTTCCGTCCAAACGCCAGGCCTCATAGTTCAGTTGGTAGTAACTCTGCCTTCTGCGCTAGAGGTCACGGGTTCGATTCCCGCACTGGACAAACATTTGTGACTAACACAGATGTTTGTTCTGTGTCTGGGTGTTAAATATATATCTATTATGTATATCAGTCTCTGGTACCCATAGTACACAGGCTATGCCTAGTTTGGGATCCGTTGACCGTGTGTGATATGTCCGGAATATTTATTATTTATTTATTTAAAGGTCGTGGGCTCGAACCCCGTCGTGCACCAAGTTTATCTGTTCGAAAATTTTTTTAAACCGTAACGGAAAACATCGTGAGGAAACCAGTAAGAATTCTTATAAGCGGCGATGGACTTGCAACCAGTCACGTATGGAATACTCACTACTGCGAACTGCTTAACTTGTAGGCATGTGCCAAAATGTTTGGACGTGCCTCTGACTACCCCCTATCTTCAAGGATCTGATCGCCCGGAGGTCTGAGAGGTTGCATGGAGCAGGTCCACTATGTTTGGGGATAAAATTTGTGTGATTATTTTAATTTTTTTTTGACCTAGAAAACGGAAAACTTTTTTTCATTGTAATTTGCTGTAAAACATTATTAAATTGTCTCCTCAATGTTCCCCTCCGCTCGTATCTGGCTGAAAATCCAAGTTATACATTATGGACGAGGAAGAAAGTGCGGAAAAATAGCGGTTGTATTTTCAGCTTGATTATAAGATTGACCTCACCCTCAGTTAATTTATTACCCATCGCCGTAAGCTCATAAATTGATCAAGCGTGACCTCGCTCCATCACTCGCACTCTTCAATCTGTGACTTGATTGAAAGTTTTAGGGCTACAGAGTGATTCATAATATCCATGCTATCCCGAAAGGGGCTTATTCTACACCCAATTGGTAGTTAAGTTTATTCTACGACTAAACGACATGAAAATTCGATATTTTTCATTGAATAAACACTATGCAGAAATCTGTATTTTTTGGGTTAAATTAGATTTAAATCAATTAATCAACTGTTTTAGGTAACTATTTTGACGTCGAACTTCTCGTAGGTAGGTACGATAAATAATAATAAGGAATGAACATCTTAAAAAAAAATTGTCGCATCTTTCACCATTGTTGCCCATAGGATGCGCTCTGGGCACATGCAACTTAATAACTTTAAGTATCTTATGAAAAAGGTGAATAGCCCAATATGTGACACATGTGGTGTTATTGAAGATACATATCACTTTTTGGTGGAATGTTCCCGGAGTAAACCTATGAGGGAGGAGTTGGCGAACTCAATAAATGTAAACCGCCTTGATGTGGGTTTGTTTCAGAGCGTGTTAGTGGCGCAGTCTTCTGTTGCCGCTATTGCGCTCTACAAATCTGCGTTCAGGTTGCTGCAGGATGCATAGCGTAGTTATTGTTTATATGAGATCTCTATGGGACTGACAAAGTTGCTGCGCAACTCAAAGTCCCTAAATTAGAAAATAGAATTAAAAAAAAAACTTTCACCATACAAAATGTAGGTATTGGATCTAACGAGCCAGTGGAAAATGTTAGCACGGCAACGCGCGTCATGGCAATTGAAACACAATTTTCATTGGAAAAAACACTATGCAAAATCAATCGCGCGTCATGGCAATTGGCCACGACACCATGACACTCTTGTCAGAGCAAAAACGAGCTCTTCAACGGTGTGTAATCTCGGCGGTATTTCAACCATTAAAGCTTAGGACCTTAGCACGAGTGTAGGCAAATAGAACGGGAGTGTATGATTTTCATTTGTCAAAAAATGCGTTTTGAAGTTTTGAAGAAAACCGCCACCATTTTCTTCTGAGCAAACTTGACACTAATTACTTGACACTGGCAAGATTGACTGTAAAAACAGTAGATGCCATATAATGAAAAAATGAAATGAATGAATGAAATCACCGCCGAAAATAAGAATGCTAGCTTCAATGCAGCAAAAGCTTCGGTAACCTACCTTAAAGGTAATTTAGCTTTTTATAGCCAGTGAATGACGTGATTTATTGGGTTTTTTATGAGCAGCAGATCCCTTGGCTCACCATCCGCCATCAATTGGATCCGATTGAACTGTTATGAGCTTTTAATGGCGGAAATGGTGAGAATTAATTTCCTTTTAGACGTAGTAAGGTCATCTTTTAAAAATTCTAAACTCTCCTACAGCGGTATCCTTATCTACTGCGATCTACGCAGATTACGTTGAATGGCATAAGGAAATGCGTATTAAAAAAAAAAAAAATTGTCGTTCCTGACATAGCACACACGGTCAACCCCAAATGTGATCCCAAACTAGGCATAGCCTGTACTATGGGTACCAGAGACTGATATACATGATAGATAAAATATTTACTGAGTGTTAAATAACACAGAATAAACATCTGTGTTCATCACAAAAATGTTTATCCAGAGCGGGAATCGAACCCGCGATCTCTATCGCAGAAGGTAGAGTTACTACCAACTGAGATATGCCAGTCAGTATTTTGATTAATGCTGGAGACTAAACACTAAACAGCAGCTTGTGTTCTTAGCTTGATATCCGCCAGCTATAAAACCGAATGAGTTTCATTCACTTAGCCTCACCTTGTTCGATCGGCACCACACAGAAGCTCTGAAAGCTGTGAATTAGAATTAGAATTATTTATTTCAGTTAAAACAGCAAGCTTACAGTTTATACCAAAGTGCCTACTGTCTAAAATTAAAACTTAAAAATACTCTTAGCGAATTAAATATTATACAAATTTTATCATTATAGATGTCGACATGTTGGACCTTGTGTACATAGGCATTTAAAAGAGTGAGAGCTCTTAGCGTTGAAAAGGATGATAGCGTGAAAAAGGATCATCGAAAAATTTATAAGCACGCGCGCCGTGTTTGTGGCCTGATTCTTCTAGGCTTGGTCGCGAGGAACAGGAGTTAGTAGTAGTAGTTTCTATTTTCAAAGTGATGTTAGTAGGTAATTTTATTGAAATAAACACTTTTTGAATTTGACTTTGAGCCTTAACGTAAATCTTAAAAGATACGTGGGTATGACAGTAACAAATCCACCTAGAAGTAGGTACTCGGGACGGTCTCCAAGATTATATTCCCGCCCTTCATCAAAGTGGTCCTCTTTCGAGACATGAGAATGATCGATTACGCAAACATCTTTACTAACGTTTCTCGATTCCACTTCGACTCAGATATTCGCGGTGCTTCAGTTCCGCTGTAATTGACATGTATTGAGTTTGAACTCATTTGACAGCTGATTTTTGCATAGAGTTTTTTCAATGATAAATGACAAATTTCCAAAAGTCGTAGAACAAAATTGCCAATTAAATAAATTAATAATAAATCAATATTCTGGATATTTCACACGGTCAACTGATCCCAAACTAGGCATAGCCTGTACTATGATAGATAGATAGATAGATAAATCATTTATTCGACACACACAAATACAGCACAGACAGAGATAAAAACAATCGGAAGAAACAACAGTAGGTTACAATCTACTATGGGTACCAGTGACTGATATGCATAATATAATAGATATATATTTAACACCCAGACTCAGAAAAAACATCTCATGTTCATCACACAAATGTTTGTCCAGTGCGGGGATCGAACCCGCGACCTCTAGCGCAGAAGGCAGAGTTACTACCAACTGAGCTATGAGGCCAGTCAATATCGCTCCACTTAATTGTATTTAGTGCCGGTTCGTGGATGGACCTCCGGTTTGCATCTGTAGATGGTGGGGTCTCGCAGACGACCTCTAGCGCAGAAGGCAGAGTTACTACCAACTGAGCTATGAGGCCAGTCAATATGGCTCCACTTACTTGTATTTAGTGCCGGTTCGTGGATGGGCCTCCGGTTTGCATCTGTAGATGGTGGGGTCTCGCAGACGACCTCTAGCGCAGAAGGCAGAGTTACTACCAACTGAGCTATGAGGCCAGTCAATATGGCTCCACTTACTTGTATTTAGTGCCGGTTCGTGGATGGGCCTCCGGTTTGCATCTGTAGATGGTGGGGTCTCGCAGACGACCTCTAGCGCAGAAGGCAGAGTTACTACCAACTGAGCTATGAGGCCAGTCAATATCGCTCCACTTACTTGTATTTAGTGCCGGTTCGTGGATGGACCTCCGGTTTGCATCTGTAGATGGTGGGGTCTCGCAGACGACCTCTAGCGCAGAAGGCAGAGTTACTACCAACTGAGCTATGAGGCCAGTCAATATCGCTCCACTTACTTGTATTTAGTGCCGGTTCGTGGATGGACCTCCGGTTTGCATCTGTAGATGGTGGGGTCTCGCAGACGACCTCTAGCGCAGAAGGCAGAGTTACTACCAACTGAGCTATGAGGCCAGTCAATATCGCTCCACTTACTTGTATTTAGTGCCGGTTCGTGGATGGGCCTCCGGTTTGCATCTGTAGATGGTGGGGTCTCGCAGACGACCTCTAGCGCAGAAGGCAGAGTTACTACCAACTGAGCTATGAGGCCAGTCAGTATCGCTCCACTTACTTGTATTTAGTGCCGGTTCGTGGATGGGCCCTTTCGGGATGGCATACATGTTATGAATCACCTTGTATAGTATCGTAAGAGTAGCGCGTTCGTGAATTACTCGTGCTCGGGCCACAGATAGTCCACATGATTGTCGAGTTGATCCGCCCACGCGACAATAGCTCATCTCACTCATCTGTGACGTGCCGTCGGCGTCGTCGGCTGAGTGGCCGTCGACCTCGCTGGATGAGGGAGCATTTTATAACACTGTTGTATAAAAGATTGGAGGAGGTAGGGCACAGCGAGATTTTCTCGTTCTAAATTGGAGCAGCCCGCCTGGGGAGCTACCTCCGCCTTACAGAAGATCGCAGCCAAATAACATTATTTGTTGTTTCAAATAGTGTTGTGTTCCTGCGGTGAGTAAGGTTGCCAGAGCTCTTTGGGGGGCAACGCGTGCGTGATGCCTCTGGTATTGCAAGCGCTCATAGGCTGCGGTAACCGCTTACCAACAGGTGGGCCGTATGCTTCTTTGCCACCTCAGTAGTATAAAAAAAAAAGAAAAAAAAAATATACAGCATGGTTCATGATACGTATGCTATCCTGAAAGGGGCTTTTTAAACGGTGAAGGAAAACATCGTGAGGAAACCAGAATATCCTAAAACCTAAAAATTCGAAGACATGTACTGACATGTGCACGAAAGGAGCCTCTAAGAGGCGCACTTTAATCCTTTCACTACTGATTCTTTCGACGGTCATAGCCCCTTTTCAGGGCCACCATACCTCAAACCTGGTCACTGACCTAATACAGGATGACCAAGAAAGAATCAGTGACACAACAAGAAGTATTACCTAACTGGTAATAAAGTTTTTTCATTGAAAAAACTCTATGCAAGAGTCAGGTGTTTTGTGGTCAAATCAATTCAAGCTCAAATATTCAGCTGTTTTATGTCTTCATATCGAACTTCAATATGATCTTTGTAACTATGATGTTAAAACCATGATCTATAACTTTGTAAATTCTGCATAAAGATCCGTCTTGTATTTATTGAGATTACCTACCTACAATCAGACAGATAGGTAGTTTCCGATCCAAAATATTCCCTTAGCGTGGGTACACTAACCAAAATATTTCTTTCAATCACTCGATAACTTTCTAAGATCACAGGTGCCTACGAGTTAGTTCAATGAAATAGGTCATCGTTCAAGTAATTCCCGGCTCCATAAACCGTTCGTCAAAAAGCTTTGAAAATTAGCACCATCTGTTTCTCATTACTCATTGAATTGAAAGGAAATCCCCCTCGGCCATTTAATAAACCTTTGATAATAAAATGAGAATCATAAAATATACTTTATTGCTCTGCCATTACATTTATTTTCCTGCGCTAAAGCTGCGTGGCCGCTACATGCTGCACACAGAAACCTCGCTCGTTACGATCCAAGATGCTGTGGACGCTAAGCTTTAGAATGCTGTAATCATCATCATCATTTCAACCGTAGGACGTCCACTGCTGAACATGACCTCCCCCATAGATTTCCAGAGTGAATTCCTATCATGTGGAATTTGCCCATACTCACCACACTGGGCATGCGGGTTGGCGAGCGCAGTTAGGCTACCTTTGTGAAAATGCAGCTTACACCAGAGCGCTGTTTCTTCCGTGGTCTTCTTTTATTATAGATATAAGTACTCATGATGTATTTCTAGACTACACTCTCTTATTTACCTTGTTTATAGTTATAATTTTGCTATTTCTTAAGTATGAGCATGCTCACTGCAGATAATTAATACTTAGTTTAAGTTTTGTCTAAGTGAAATTCTGTAATTTCTTGACAAAAAAATAAATATTCTTGAAACCGAAAATAGGGGACGCTGCTGCCCATCCCCTAGCTTTTTCTACATTTAAAATAAAATATAATTAACTTTAAACAAGGTGATTCATAATAAGTATATCCCGAAGGGGAGAGGGTTCCGAAAGGTTTCTAATTAGACATTTTACATTTACGTAGCACGTCACGTAAGCATACTGTCAAAGTTTCTACACCGGGAATCTATGGGTTAACTACACTAGGCGACCGCTAGAGACCCTGCGTGTCCAGTACAACAATATTTTTAGGATGATGTTGGGGCTGCCGCGTTTCTGCAGTGCATCAGGGATGTTTGCAGAATACGAGACGGATGGGTTTGCTGCAATTCTCCGTAAAAAGACCACATCCCTGATGCGCAGAGTGCGTGGTAGCACCAATATAATCCTTCAAACGATTGCTGGCAGGATCACCTCTCCCACGTGGCACTGCTTCGTGAGGAGAGTGATCTACTGAAATGTTTAATTATTTAGCATTAAGTACTTACCCTAATTATAAGTTCTTTTATATAATTTTACTAACAAATTATGGATTTTAGTCGTCCGAAATAAAATATTTTTATTTTATTTTATTTTTATTTTATTTAAAACTCTAAGAAAAAATATGCTGTTTTGGGTAGCAATCTTGGTGCCGAACTTCTAGTACGTTAAGTAATCTATATATATAAAGGAGTAGTCCACTTACTCACTCACTCACTGATAGACTCATCACGAAATCTCAGAAACTACTGGACCGAGGAGTCTGAAATTTGGAACATACATTCTTTAAAAGATGTTACCGAGCAATAATAACGGATTTTGGAAAATTCTACTCCTAAAGGGGTGAAATGGGGGTTGAACGGTTGTATGAAAGTCCTGTTGAACGGTTGTATGAAATGTTTTTGACATCAAAATCGGTTATCAGGTAAATAGTTCAAAATAATAAAATACCTTTTAAAGTTTTTTTGAAAAACAACCCTCAGGGGATGATACGTTATAAGGGAAATTTCTATCTATTAAGCCTATACCTACTATTGAAATTTGGCACAGAGGTTCCTTATGGTGAGTAAAGATTTGCTAAAAAAGAGTTTTACGAAAATTCACATCAAAGGGGATGATATGGGGGTTGAAAGGTTCTTTGAAAGTCCTATGTTTTTGAAGTTACAGTCATAAAAATCGGTATTCAGGTTAAGAGTTATAAGTATTAAAAAAAATATGGAGTTTTATGAAAAGCAGGTATTGAGGGTTAATAATCATCATCATTATCAACCTGTAGAAGTCCACTGCTGGACATAGGCCTCCCCAAAGAGTTCCACGACGAACGGTTTTGAGCCTTTTCCATCCACCAACTTCCCGCAACCTTCACAATGTCGTCGGTCCATCGGGTGGGGGGCCTTCCGTGACCATGATGGTGACGGTGACGAAGGTGGTGACGGGACGGTGAAGGCACAGATAACATAATACTATACGTGAAGGTAACGGGACGGTGACAGTGACGGTGAAGGTTACGGTTAACGTTACGGTTACGGTGATGGTGATGGTAGGTCTTCTACCTATAGGTAAATAGCTGCATAATAAGTGTTAATACTTTGGTAAGGATAATGGAAAATAGTCTAGGTAGGTAAACAAACGCGGACGAAGTCGCGAGCGGGACTACTAGTTAGTTATAAAGATGATAAAACAACTAATATGAGAGTGGAAAAAACATTAAAACATTGGTGTTTTTTTTTCGCTAATATTCTTCCTTTTTTTTTGATAGCATAACCCCCTTTCGGGATGGTATAATCACGTTGTATTCAAGGAAAATATTTAACCATATAAATGCCAAAGTTAAAGGGGCTCTCCTAAAACTTTTGGGGAATTTGGATGTTGTAAGATTTGTTAGTCTTCGAGAATGCTTAAACAATTTGTTACAGAATTCTTGGACTTCAAAGGGATGGCTATTTTAATTCAAAAGCTGTACTGTATTTAAAGTTTAGCTTTAATTAAAGATTTAGCGAAGACCGAAATCGGACCGTAAGATAAAGTTCCTGAAGTCTGTGCGACGCAGTGTTGGAAGGCCCCCTCATCCGATGGACCGACGACATTGTGAAAGTTGCGGGAAGTTGGTGAATGAAAAGGTTCAAGACCGTACGTCAGGGTACTCCTTGAGAAAGTGACAGCGCTATGTACTGTAATTGAATGCGGAAAGAGATAGCAAGCGTTAGAAGGCGCTCGAAAGTAATCGACGTAAGCGAAATATAAGAAAATATCGATTATCGCAAAAACTAACTTTTTTTTTAAAAAGTGTCTTGGATTTAGGTACCCAATGCTATTGTCTTACAAAATATTTTTTAAAAAAAGCTATTTTTGTTTAATACTCTCAGAGTATTTTCGAAAAAACCCAAACAAATAGAGGACCCAACTTTAAAAAATAAATTTATCGAGAAAAGTTTTACCAATCGCGTTTCTGTCTTGGATTTACGTAAATAAAATGCTCAAGTTATCTTTGTCATAAAAATCAAAACTATGCCTTTTTCGGTTATTGAGAAAAAACAATTCAAAAATCATAAAATAATTAAACCTCACCTTAAGTACCTACCTAGGACATTATAAATATGGACATTGCCTAGAAATTGGCACCCCAACAGCTTCAAAACATACAAACACTTCAAACGCAATGTAGATAGAGGTAATGTTACGGTATTCAAAAAGATTTCCTACCTCGCTCACAGAATAACTTCGGGAAATGCCAACAGCGACATAATAAGGTTTTTATACTACCTGCTCGTCAATGGCATATTATGTGTCAAGGTTTGCAACCTTTCCTAAAGTAAGTCATTACAGCCCTACGGTCTAGCCGGGTCATAATGTTGTACTGAATTTCATTATTTCCCATGGGACATAATGTGATTTGAATTTGGAATGCAACCCATGTAGTTGTTCTTGATCGAGGTTGGTTTCAAAAATGTTTGGGTGCAATGAGATTTTATTCTAATTAGGCTGTATGTTAAAATTTTCTTTGCACTGCCTACAAATTAAAAAAAAGAAAACATGATAACTTTTTACGAAATTCATTTTCACCCGCGCACGAAGAAGGATTTATTCGAATGTCGAACTGACCACTACAGAATAGACTTCAAAAAAAGAAAAAAGGCGCCAAGCGCTCAAACTGCTGTGCTGTTATCTACACCGAAATTCAGTTTCGATTCAAATAAACTTTAAAAAAATGTCATGTGACGAAGACAGTGATTTTGATTCGACTCCAGAATGCATACAGTCTGAAGCCTCTGGTATAGTTGGAAACTTACTTCCAGAAAAATCATTTCTTTCTACTTAACAGTCATTGTTTTCAATTGCCTCGCAGAAAGTATAAAAAGTATAGTATGCATCGCGGGCTTAAATGTGTATTTGTCTTGGGCGATCTTGAACCCCTCGTACTCAGGATTCTTGCCTTAACTCCCTCGCTCCGCTCAGGAGTTAACCATAGAATCCTTCGTTCTCGGGGTTCAATATAGCGCCCTTGACATAATACACTACTTTAAGCCCTTGTTGCATAATCTACTATTTTGTTTGCTTTCCATTATTCAATATCTCCGCGGATTCAAAGAAAACGTTCTTGCCCGCTCTGAACTTGTTCTTCGAATTCAGCGCCAGGCTAACCGGTTATTTCACTTTCGTCACATTCATCCGAAACAGACAAACATAACTACCATAATTATGTTTTAAAAACTAAAAATAAAACCCACTTCAAGTTTGAGAAAGGAAATCTTTTGTTGTTGTGAAAGACCTATCAATCTACATTGTAGCTCTTTATTGTACACCACAAGGACATCTTACAAATAACACAGAGGTACAAACATTCAATTAATAGCGAAGTACAATGGGCGGTCTTATCGCTAAGAGCGATCTCTTCCAAACAACCAGCGATCTCTTCCAGACAATCGTAGGAAGGATAATATATTAGTATTTATAGTCTTTGATAGTATTCAACCGTAGAAAGGATAATATATTAGTATTTATAGTCTACATGTATTGATACCTACATGTTTGGATATACATTATTACCTACTTAGTCTTACAGAGAAACAAAAATACGCAATTTCGTTTTATTTGGATGATATATTTTCCAGTTATTTTGATTTAAAAACCAAACTACTGCGCCGATTTTGATAAAATTTCTATGGGACCAATCTAAAAGTATATTTTTTCTAATAAAAATAGAATTTTCCTAATCAATTTATATATGACAGGTAGTTTTGGCTTTTTCACTGTGTTCTCTCACACGATGCATTTTTTGTGATATGAATGGTGGAATCTTTAGTGGTTTCTGTGTTAACTTTAACTTTGTATTTTCTATATATAATAACGACTGTACCTACTGGTTGCTTCCCCAAATTAAAGCAACTGAATTGGAACTTCCTCCTTTTTTTGAAGTCGGTTAAAAAGCGAATCATCTCGGTGACTCAGAGCGATCAGTTTTTGGGTGCTTTCTCCCACCTGCCCGAAAGGGGCACGGATCACGGATACGAACACTTTCTATGGCGGGAAATGGGAGCAGTTTTGCATGGCCTTGATTTCAGCGGAGGCAGCCGCGCGCTCGCTCGCCAGTCTTTGCCATACCCTCGAGCAGCGACCACGCGCCGGCCGCGCAGTGAAACTCGCGAGTTCTAGTGCAGAAAGTGCAGTGGCAGTGAATAACCGTGGATTAACAACCGCAAATCTGGAGCGGCAAAGGATTTACTCGAGGTTGGTGCACTTGTACTTATCCTGGGGCCGTGAACTTTTTCGCGCGTTTTTGTTTGTTTTACGAATGAGCGTCGCGTTCATTGAGGTAGGTATAGTTTATAGGAAAAAAATCTGCGATTTGTACGCGTTGGCTGAGACGGTCGCCGCAAAAATGTGAAAGTTATTTGACGTGCGGTTTCGAACGCGAGTCGAGATGCAGTTGATGGGTATCGCGATGGACACGCACGCCTATTGCTATTAATAATAGCCACTGCGAGGATTTTCTAAATATTTCAACTGTTTAGTCATTACCTTATCAAATTTCAAGATCACCCAATTTTATAGCAACTGTGACAAAAATAACGCCTCTTTCTTCTCATGTATGAGTTCCGGAAACTATGTGTAAAAGTAGTGCCTACTGTAATTCTTTATTGCACACAGAAACCTATAGGGAACAAGGTTATTACAAAAGTTACGTGCATAGGCGAGCTTAACGCTAGCAAGAGTTTTCTTCCAGCGAAGCTTGGTGGCTAGAGAGAGGTGATAATATTGGTAGATGCATTGTGTACAACAATATTTAAACGAACTAAATGAAATGTTAAAAAAAAAAAACTGCCTTAGACACGCTAAACATACATTAAATACTACACCCATGTAGCAAATGCCTCTTGCTCCTACTTTCTTTAATTTTTTACCATATATAATTATAATTAAATTCAACAGGATCTAGATTAGCTGAAAATTTAAGGTAATTCAGCTACCTACATAACGCTGTGTAATGTGTGATTAAAACGCGAACGCTGATGCTGGAATGGAGTTAATTAAAACGAAATACCTGACTAATCTAATTAGGTTTAAGTCCTCAACTTGCATTGTAATTGAACGAACACGTTACTGTTCGATTTAACAAAGTGGCGATGTACCTACGGTATTCAGGTCAGTTTCACTGATTCTTTCACCCACGGTCTAAGCCTTTTTCAGGGCCATCATACCTCAACTTGGTCACTGATCTAATAATATCTAATTTTAGGAGGAGGTAGGGCACAGCGAGATTTTCTCGTTCTGAATTGGAGCAGCCCGCCTGGGGAGGTACCTCCGCCTTACAAAAGATCGCAGCCAAATAACATTATTTGTTTCAAATAGTGTTGTGTTCCTGCGATGAGTAAGGTTGCCAGTGCTCTTTAGGGGGGGAGGGGGTTCGGGGTCGACAACGCGTGCGTGATGCCTCTGGTATTGCAAGCGCTCATAGGCTACGGTAACCGCTTACCAACAGGTGGGCCGTATGCGTGTTTGCCACTTCAGTAGTATAAAAAAAATAAAAAATAATAATAATAATAAAGCAAGCAAATTACCAGGCCCCCAATTCTACTAATTCAATGACTTGAAAATGATAATCGCATGATTTATTTATTTATTTATATAATTACGAAAAGTTACACTATTTTTACAGGAGCACCTAATGCAATAGTGTACCATATCGCATCATTATCAATCAGTTACGATTGTCGCCACCTTCGTTTCTTTGATTTCATTGGTCCATTGGTTCCACAATGACTGCCATTGAAATAAGATTGTGATAGCAGAATACCAAAAGTGTCAAAAGTGGTCATTTTGCCATTGAACCATTGTAATTTTGAAGCCATTGAATTAGTAGAATTGGGGTCCGGGTTGTGGTATGGTGGCTCTGAAAAGGGCCTACGACTGTCGGTGAAAGAATCAGTGTAGAGAAAGGATTAAAGTGCACCTCTTAGAGGCTCCTTTCGTGCATATGTCACATGTCTTCGAATGTCCTAGACATTCTAGGAAATGCCGGTTTCATCACAATGTTTTCCTTCACCGTTTCAGAGAACTAGTAAAGGGCACATACATTTTCGGAATGGAAAATCCAGTGCATGACCCTGTAGATCGGAATGCGGGGCCGCTACCACCACTCCAACAGTGCTCTCTTTTATTAGATTATACAGGGTGAATTTTTGAGACGGTGCAGTAAGGGCAGGTACCTTATTCGTTATAGTTACAGGAAAACGCTTTTAGGAGACTATCCATACATTTTTAAGATATTCTGAACTGCATTTACAGATTTTGTATAGTTAATAGGAGACTATAATTTTGACGTTACGTAAAAACCTTGTCGTTCACTTTATGGGGCTTTCTGGATCACTTGAGTGACCTGTCGTCATTTCATTCAACTATCCCCTAAGAATAACCTATGGTAGGTTAATAAACTAAAAATTCAGAGGACACCAAAGAATGCCCGCGCCGTACTCTTCGGTATTCACCGCGACGCGCAAAGATGCCCTTTGACCCCTGTAACCGGCATTCCTTTGTCTACAGGAGTACTACCTTTACTGCACAAGTTGAAAAACTTTCATACAAGGTAATCCATAATATGCAGGTATACTATCTCGAAAGGGGCTTATTCTACCAACAAAAAGATAAAATATTAGAGGAAATAAACAAAAAAAAATCAAACTTTTTCCGGAACTTTTTGGTCTTCTTATCATCCTTATGAAAAATTTCGAATTTTTCATTGATAAGCTTTGATACAAGATGCAATAAAATAAATTTACATTCGCTTTTGCGATTGTCAGAACATACAGTTCTTTATAGTTAGTTCTTTATAAGCGAACCATCAGATGATACCGAGGAATGACAATGAAATAAATATGTCTTTCGAACCCAAATTTTTGGTCCTTCGAGTCGGTTTCTGCGTAGTTAATAATTCTAAGTAGAAGGTATATCACCGTCTCTTAAAGTTCGCATCAATCTCGTCCCAAACAAAATGGTTTCAACAAAATAGCCGACGTGTCTTATTCCGGAGGATTTACTTTGTAATGTCATTTCGCCTTGTAAAGGAACCCGGGGGATTTGTCAAAGAGACTTGATCAAGCTTTGGAAGTGTCTGCTGAAACTATTTTTACTTTGTATGTACTACTACAATACTAAATATGTACCTACCGCTTTTTGTAATCGATAAATTTGAAGTTATGGAGAATTTAGAGGTACTTCAGTGAAATTCAATGTGAAATGTTCGTTAATAAACCACCCATACTTAACCTAAAATTCTCTTCCTTGGTATTGATTTTTGAACGATTACTCGCATTGATCTCTTCTATGTTTATATTATTTTATTGACATACATATAACTACCTACGAGTATTTAAAAAATCACGCCTGTTTCTACTTGCTACGATCCTGAAGTAGGTACTTCTTATGCTTCATTCGCTCTCATCACATTCTTCATGCACGCTCGTTTAGTTTACCTACTCTTGACCTGGCCTTTGTCCCAAAGTTAACCGATATTTTTTTCGATTTGAGACTCTTCAATATTTTTTTTATCAATTCAGTCAAAAACCACCGCCATCCAAGATAATTGAAGAAGAAGTATGGACGGCTTGTTTCAAAACATTTCACATCGAATTCGACTGAAGTAAAGTAGGTACCTATAGGATCTTTGGCTTTTTTGGCAGGGTTTTTGGCTGTCTATGACCGACGACCAATCAAACAACTATGATAAATACCAGGCCAAGCTTTATAGTTTGCTCAATATCGCTCCTAAGGCAGATTATGAGCAATTAGCAGTTTTTGTGTTTACATGTTACGCTACCCACTGCCCATTAGCCATTACCATTAGTCACTCATTAGCCATTAGCGGATCGATATTGGGCTGTATAAGGCTCTCTGTTTTATCTCTATGTTTTATTCTTGGCGAAGAAAATGCTGGCTGTTTCTTTTTTTACACACATAAGGTAAACAAAAAGGCGAAGGACGAGGTAAGTAAATGAAACCAAAGAGGTTGAATTGGCAATTTTTTCTATGGACGTCGTCCAAACGGCACAGACTTACGCAGTGCAGCGTGTTGCGCGGACAATACTCGGTGAGACTCACATCGCATCGTCCAAACGTACACAGTACAGACAAGTCAGTTAAAATTGCACACTTCGCGATACTTTTACGGAATTTGCACGAACTTCGGAATTCTCGTATCTCGTCTCATATTAAAAAAAAAAAAATAGGTGAACTATTTATTTATAGAAAAAACTTAAAACGAATACAAGTTAATATTTACAAAATACACAAGAAACAGTTGAGCTATCTTAAGACCGTTACAAACGATCTATAGATAGCTCAACTGATCCAGATCACTACCAGTCGGAAGCGTCCCCAAGACGCTGGCGGAATTGCCACGCTTGATAGCAATGCTAATCGCTGGGCCAAATAAAAGCCAGCTCTCGGGTCACGCGTCGCTTCGATCAGACGCCCTGATATCTTTTTGAAAACCCGAAGGGCCCCGTTTCCCCACGGACCCAGGGTCTCAACCCCAAAAGGCTCAAATATGTAAGCCCTATCAAGACTAACATATTTGCGCCTTTTGAGATCCTCGACGGATCTGCCGTCGCACCCGCCTCAACTGATATCCCCGGTAAATAAATAAATAAATAGGTATTCCGGACACGGTTAACTGATATATCACGGTCATATTTGCATCAACTTTAGTCTGCACAACACGCTGCGCAGACTAAAGTCGGTGCCGTGTGGTAAGATTCAAATCTTGTCACTCTTCTATCGTAGGTAGTATCCGCTGTTTGAAAAAGCTAAAATATATAGCTATACTACCAAGTATTAAATCTAAATGATATCCAAAACTTTCTAACCAGTCGGTTTCGAACCCGCATCTTCGCCTAGAATCGGCAATGCGCTACCAACTACGCACCAACCAACAATATACTACCAAACGTTTTCAATGAAAAATAACGAATTTCCAAAAGACGCAGATTTTTTTTTGCCTTATGTGTAAAGAATAAGCTCGGGAATACATTTAGGTATGAATCACCTTGTTTATGTACCTTGTTATTAAATATTTCCACCCGTATATTAATTAGGGACTTTTTCACCAGCAGCGGAGGTCGTGTGGAAGACAGATAAGCACAAAGGTATTGTCGTTTGTTTCCCGGTGTTCTTGTTGTTTCATCTGTGGGAGCCACAGACAATGGGGCAACATGTCTTTGTGCTCTATTTTTGCGGTACGAGGGCTACTTTTCTTTCTAGAATAGGTTATCTTTAGGAAAATTCCAGCCAAATATTTCAGATAGTCATAAGGTACGTGAGTTTTCTCGAGGGAGCTATAATCTAAACGGCTATAGTTATACGGATATAACGGATATAAAATAATCTTAGTCTTAAATAGTCACGGTCTCAAGATTTGACAAAAATAATAGGTAACTGAATTTAAAAAAATAATCTTTTATTAAAAAAAAATCTTCAATACCTACATACATTTTTTTTCTAAATAATAATCCTTAAGAAAATACAGTGCTGTGCTAACGTATATTTACAATGAGTTCGAATTTTGAATTTGGAATGTTCATTTACTTGCTATGCTACTGCTACTATGCTTTCAATTTCAGCAACAGTCCATATTAGAAATGCGAAAATAACTCTTTGTTACCTTTTCACGACCTTTTTAAGCGGCTGAACGGAATGTAATAAAATTAGGCAAGGAGATATATTATAGCCTGAGGAAGGCCAATCTATTGTGTCATAAAATAATATTGAAGAGGGTGAAACAGTGGTTGAAAGTTTGTATGGGCAATCCATAATTCCTCAAGCTAAGGAACTAAAAATTCAGAAAAGAAATACGTAGGTATTTTAACATTTTTATAAAATTATCCCTAAAGGGGGCAAAGTAGGGGGCTAAAATTATCTTTCATATAAATGAGGACGAATTCGCGGGCAACAGCTAGTTTCCTTTATGTAGGTATCAGCTAAGGTACAGCAGGGACAAAGTGTCAGAAGTCACTTTTAGCATTTGAAAATCCAGCTATCTTCTGGCACTTTTCTCCCCCTTTACATAGGTTAGAGATGGGAAACTGTTAGTGAAATTGGGTAGTACCTACCTAGAGCACCAGTAGGCGCCTACCATAGACAATGCGAAAAAGTATAAATGGCGTCTTTATGAAGTAGAATTGTCACTGCATCACGCGTGTTTCTTCGATTTTACACACCTCCATTCCCTATACGGAATCTTTTATTGGAACTAAATAAGTACATAAGTACGTGCTTACACTGTAAGTAATGGGCCATCGTGTCGACACAATGAAACGTCAATGCCATGGTGACTGGCATGGCATGTCATTGTCATTGTAATGAGCCGATGGAAATCAAAAGGCGACACGCGACCACGCGGCACGCGAAATATTCGTTCAATATTCGTTCCTGCGACTTTACAATCTTCGTGCAGAGGCGGAGATAGACAGCTACCTACAGAAATTATCTCAAAAACAAAATTCTTTTTTTGTGATCCACCGGCATCCGATAGAGCCATAGAAATGGAAGCTCTACATTCCATTTTTTTTTAATATCGATGAAGTTAAAGTCTCCAAGCCGTCTTTGTTGCCTGATTCGTCTAGGCTTAGTCGCGAGGAACAGGCGTGGCTTCAAAACGATACGACAGTACTAATCTTTATTCTGTGATATCACCTGGTTTCTAAGACGTTTCAAAGTGATCCAATAATAAATACCTTTTCTGACTTGCTAGATAGCTACATAAGTAGCCGTGCTTCAGTAACTTCTTAGAATTTTAGGGTCAATAAGTTCTTTCTGGGAAAGCGTGCTCCATCTTAGGTCACCCTTGCAAAAGCGAGTTGGTGGCCAAACGCTTAACATTATTAATTAAAAAAAAAAAAAAATACTGAATCTGAAAACTGTTACGAAAGGCTGTACTTCCTAAAAATTAACTCCTAGCTAGAGACAAAAGTCAAGTCGCTCCTATCGCGCAACCGCCGCGGTCGCGTATGTCGAAATCTGTAAATCTACCTCTAACTGTGTGGGTTTCATGTTGGGATAGCACACCAGTGCTGGAACAACTCCACAAACAGCATTGTTTCGTTCGCTGCATTTCGATGTGGTAAGTTCAACTTCCTGAGCTTTCAAAATTCGGTTGTATTTTTAACCGACTTCAAAAAGGAGGAGGTTCTCAAGTAGGCTGTTTTTTTGTGTGTATGTTACTCGATCCTCCGCCAATACTAAACCGATTTTGATAATTCTTGCGCTGGTGTATAAAGTATGATCCCGAAGTGGTCCCATATTAATTTAATTCCTGAGGGATTGCTACTTGTCCCGTAAAACTTAAAAAAACGTCATCATATCTTGAAATCACGACATGCCGAAATTTTTTTTTGTCGACGCTTATATTTTATGGTTATCCCCGCGACTTCGTTCGGTTGCTGCTATTTTGAAATAAACTTTAAACTTAGAGGTTGTGTGTCGGGAATTTCATACCACACCCATACGTTACAACAGGAAGCTACCCTGCAAATTTCATACTCTTAGTAGGCTCTGCGTTGATTTTCAAAGAGAATAAAAACACTACGTTTGATTGTCAGTCAGTCAGTCTGTACCGTAAGAGTTATTATTGATGATTAATGGATGTCATACTTACTTTTGTTTTTTATTCGAAAGTGTAGGTGGCCAGTGTCATCCTCAGTAGGTAAGCAAAACGCATAGAGGTTGATAAAAAAAAAGAGGTTGATATTAATCAGGAAAAAGTCGGTTTTTAGTTTTTGTAAAAAATATCTTATTGTTTATTATAAAAGGATGACGTGTATTATTTATTTGGAGCTCCTATGACTGGAATCAAAGACAACAGAGTAGTCTATTATCTTTGCTGGAACTCATGTTTAATAACACAATTCTTACTAATCAGTTCCATCGTAGGACCAAAGAGAATATATGACACTACGTGTAGTAGGACTAGCGGTAATAAGGTCTTATTAGACCCTGTAGTTCCGTTCGACACATCACAAAGGCTCCCAGGGACTCTGTTACACGAAAACTTGCGCAAAATAAATGTTCGGGCTCAATCATCGCTCTACAGGGACGCATTACGAGAGACAATAGCCTCGTTCTAAAGCTCTGCTTTCCTGAAAACGATAACCGTTAATGATGGCCGTAGAATAGCGTTGACTGCGCTTTTGGAGTCGCCTCGTTATAAGAAAACTCAGCAAATGTAGACCTACCTACTCCCCTCATATCAGATTGTTATGATTTTATTCCCCTTTCGGTCTGGCTATGGCATCTTAGGCCTTACAACCAAGTCTTACGTGTATATTTTACTACAATAATTTAATTGCAATTACCTACATACTGTCTTTTTTTTTAATTTTTCCCTTGAAAGGAATTAGGCCAAAAAGTGATTGGCAGGAGTCAACTGCCACTGGAGCACATAAGATTTAAAAATAAAGGCGGTCAAGTGCGAGAACTCGCGCCCTGGGGCTTCCGTACCATTGCCCGGAATCCCGAATCCCGGTCGTGCACCAATGGCATTCCAAATTTCAGAATTGTGAGCTAACTGGAAGTACCCTAGAGGTTTTTCATTTTTGCCATTTCAATACAAATATTATACATTCATTGCCATATCTTTTTAATGGATTAAGCTAGAGCTTTTGATTTTTATACGGCACCATAAGTCCACAGACCTTAATAGGTGGTATAACTTTTAAGTTGATACCTTTAGCCGTTTTTGAGAAAAAGGGTCTTGACAGACGGACAGACAGACAGACAGAGAGACCGACAACAAAGTGATCATATAAGGGTTCCATTTTTCCAAATGAGGTACGGAACCCAAAAAAGAATTACTTATGCGAACGAAATCACGGGCGTTCCTTTAGTGAAACATAAAAGCGACCTTGAATGTATACTAGTAGCCTTGGGAGTTAATGTAGCATTCTGTGAGTATGCTGAATTGCCAGCTAATGGCTTGTAGAAGCTTATTAGGGAAGTGGCGACGTAAATGCACGATATCCTATAGATTTTCATATTTTTCACCTATGTTGTAACTTGTAATTGCAGTAATGGCAGTCAAACGATTGTCTATAAAACTATAATAATAAAAAAAACGAAATCAAGTGATTTTTTAACATTTCAAGACAACAACTGTTTGATTAGGTGTAGGTGCCGGGTGCTATTTTTTTTTTATACAACTTAGGTGGCAAACAAGCGTACGGCCCACCTGTTGGTAAGCGGTTACCGTAGCCTATGAGCGCTTGCAATACCAGAGGCATCACGCACGCGTTGCCGACCCCGAACCCCCTTCCCCCCTAAAGAGCTATGGCAACCTTACTCATCGCAGGAACACAACACTATTTGAAACAAATAATGTTATTTGGCTGCAATCTTCTGTAAGGCGGAGGTACCTCCCCAGGCTGGCTGCTCCAATTCAGAACGAGAAAATCTCGCTGTGCCCTACCTCCTCCGCAAAAGGCTAGGTTTCTAGGTAAAGGCTGCACTTCATCCTATCTTATTCATATTATAGAAGTGAAAGTTTGTAAGGAAGTTTGTATGTTTGTTAAACCACGGCTGACCGATTTAGATGATGAATGTCGTGAACAAACATTTTTTTTTAATCATATAATTTACAGTAAGAAACTTAAAACTAATACAAGTTAATATTAACAAAATACACAAGAAACAGTTGAGCTATCTAAAGACCGTTACAAACGATCTATAGATAGGTCAACTGATCCAGATCACTACCAGTCCGAAGCGTCCCCAAACATTTTATTATTTTGTCAGCCTGAATTTTTCAGAATCTTGGTGTGAACGGACGGAGCTTTAGTTTTCGGGAGTAGTCTGATAACACTACGCATGTGTTTTCGGGAGCTGAATTCAATACAGCTTAGGGAATAGAGAATCGCCCAATCGCGTGATTCAGCTACATCAGTGCATACGGCGAGCCTAGAAAGTTCCGTTCGTTTCATAAACAACGGTAACCAGACTAACTGCAGTTATGTGGCTGGGGATGTGTTAGTAGTTCAACTGTTTTGAAATACCTAATCAAATAAATAACTGCTTCCGTGTCCATGTCATGGTGTCCTCGGCTGAAGAATATGCTCCTCCATATCTACCTATCCGTGGATGTCTGGGTGGCAGCGTCCCCTGTTTTCACAAAGATAGCTCTAACTGCGCTCGCCAACCCGCGTGGTGAGCATGGGCAAATTCCCCCACCTGATAGAAATTTGCTCTGGTAATCTGTGGGGAGAGGTGCTAGCAGTGGAATTCCTACGGCTGAAATGATGATGATGATGAATATAATAAATCAGTAGTAGTAATCTAATAAATCAGTGAACTGCAATCGCGACGATCTTCAAAAAACGAATAAAATAAATAAATAAATAAATAAAATATTCCGGACATATTCACACGGTCAACTGATCCCAAACTAGGCATAGCCTGTACTATGGGTACCAGAGACTGATATACATAATAGATATATATTTAACACCCAGACACAGAACAAACATCTGTGTTAGTCACAAATGTTTGTCCAGTGCGGGAATCGAACCCGCGACCTCTAGCGCAGAAGGCAGAGTTACTACCAACTGAGCTATGAGGCCAGTCATAGAAGAAGACAATAAGTCTTCAAACGTCGATAGGCATATTACGGCCGCCAAAATGGCGATGACCGCTTCTTAGGAAAACATACAGCTACCCTTATAAATGAGCTTGGGTCTGATAAAATCTACTTCCGTAAGTAAAACACCAAGAAAGGCGAAGTGATCACAATTAAAAGCACAGCCAAAGGTCGCGCTTCACAACCCCTCGCGTGACTAACCATCGTGAGAAGAAGTTTTAGGTACCTAGTTCTAATCAAAGAGAAAGAACAAGGTAGCAGTAACGGAAGTGGTAGGTATAAATGATACGGATATTAGTATTAAATTTTTACTTTTATTTTTTTATTTGGGAAGATAAACAGTCATACATTACACTATAGGTAAACAGTAAGAGGCATAAGGAATGAGTAAATGTATGACCCACAACATCATCCACAGATTGGTAGAAACAAATGCGCGTTATAAAAAAAATAAATGTAGATTACTACTAGAACTTATAACCCTGCACACAAGCACCTACCCACTATCTCAGTAGGTAGGTACCTATGTGCCAGGAAACAAGTAGTGTTATTACTTAGCACTGCACTTAGATCGTAATAACTTATTACGATCTAAGTAATAAGTTATTACGATCTAAGTAATAAGTTATTACGATCTAATCTCTATTAAATTGATAATAGTTGTTTTTTTTAAGCAACCCAAACAAAATTACAAACGCATACTTATTTATTTTTTATCAAAGAAGAATTATTGTTATTGCCTCGCGTTCGACCATAGCGCGTCAGTCGGGCGCGCGGTCAAAAAATTGCTAAGAACGCATGATTTCTACCTAAAAAGAGTTATTTTTTAATTTAACGTGGAGCGGTTTACTTAGTTACTTTATAACCGATATTTTCATGAATGTTACAAGTAAATGAGTCGAACAGGTTAGAATTAAATAACGTTTTAAACCGCTAATAACTGAAACTGAGCCCGAACTTTTACAAATCAGCCGTTTTCGGTCTTTTTGTAGACCTAATAACTAATCATGAAACGTACGAGAAGTTCGACATCAAGATTGCTAGATACTACTTAAAACAACTGAGTTTGAAATTTGTCCTTTATCAGCTATATGTAGCTTTTTTATAGTGTTTGTTCGATATAAAAATACGAATTTCCAGTTGTATAACAAACGTTTTGCCAATTGGGTGAAGAATAAGCCCATATTATGAATCACCACGAAAAAGAAAAGCTCTATCTCTACGAAAGTGTAGCACTAAGCTTTCGTTGCTCTACGAGTCCGTTGCAGGCTAAACTTGCTCGCTCCTACTTTGTTGTGAACTTATAACCATTTTGTATTGTGATTACTATTAGTTCGCGGTTAGTTAGTTTTGTTATGGCTGAATGGAATGCTTGCTTGTGCCATGCTGCTTTACATAAACTTTATCTAAGTCTCAGTGTACCTACATATTATTTCATTTACTTTAACTTTCGATCGATACGTTTGACCGCAAAATAAAATAAAAAACGTTTAACAATATTTTCTGCGTTGCTCTAGCTAGTAAGTAATGGGGCAAGCGAAGAAGTAGTCTGGGATAGTATTTTCTACGACTTTTAAAAAACTGATTTCAGCCCTGTTCAAATGGCGTGCGATATGCTAAATATAAAATATATTTTGAAATGATCCTGACATAGGTACTTCTTCTCAATAAAGTTATTTTTGAGTTTGACTCAGAAGAGGTATTAAGGATCGTTTTGAAACGAATTTTATATGACATATCAAGGACGTAATCGCATATCGTTTTAATATGGCCTTAGGTAAGTATAAGGTCAGTTTGGTGATTTGGTTCAATTTCGTGCCAATCAACCAAATTACCAATCTAACTTTTTAAATCAAAGTTTGCTTAACACGAAGCCGTAGATATTTTCTACGGTTTAATAATGTCGCAAAACTACTTAAGGGCTTACTATTCAATCCATGATTATTTTAATGACATTTTTTGTAATAGCACTATTTTATTGTAATTTAAAGCTCTGACACACCTACTTAATTTTTTTGAAAATATTTATATTGCATGCGTACAACGCTGAATATGGCTGCTCCTAATTTGTATTGTATTATGTAACAACTGTACCTACGCAATAAATAACTTTGATTTGATTTACTTTTCCGCCATTTTTCTTCGGAAACGAGAAAACAGTATTAAAAACTTAAATTATTTTTCGCAGTCAAGCGAAACGAACCACTTTAAGTAAGTTTCCGTGTTTTTGAAAGTTCATATTTAATTAATTACTTGCATCATACTTAGGTAGGTACTTAACTATGTTTACCTGCAATATTGACATTATTGCCACCTAACTCAGCTTTGGTTTTCTTCGGTATCGTATTTTGAAAGATACCTACTATGAATATTTCTTTTCGTGTCGATACTTCACATAATGACAAATTTTATTTACAGAAAGAAACTTAAAACTAATACAAGTTAATATTTACAAAATACACAAGAAACAGTTGAGCCATCTAAAGACCGTTACAAACGATCTATAGATAGCTCAACTGATCCAGATCACTACCAGTCGGAAGCGTCCCCAAGACGCTGGCGGAATTGCCACGCTGGATGGCAATGCTAATTCGCTGGGCCAAATAAGAGCCAGCTCTCGGGTCACGCGTCACATAATTATTTTATATTATTTTAGTACCTAGTAGGAGGTTGCCACCTCAATCCGTGGCCGCGTTGAGGTCCTCTCTCGTGCAGGTATTCGGGCACAAGGGACACTCCATTTGGTTCTAGTAATGGTAAATTGCTGCCTTGAACTTGAAATTGTCAAGTGCCAAAAGAGAGTTACTACCGGGACTATAGTGAATACCCAAGGCTAATATTATTTATGTAAATTGGGGCATTGGAACAAAGGTCCGAGTGGAGAGAGCCAGTAAGATTCCATCAATTGAGTAGAGAAATCGGCCCAAGGACGACCGTGTTTCGGTTTGAAGAAGAATATTTTCTCTTATGAAATTACAGGAATTTCGCTTATAAAAGAAACTTAATCTAACATAAACTAAGTTTACATTAAAAAAAAAATATCATTATCATTTTTTTTTAATTGTTTTTTTTTTCTTGTGGCAGCGAGCTTTCATCTTAAATTTAATAAGTCAAAATATGTTTCTTATTGAGTTCAAGTTGACAAGAAGGTGGTAGTAGGTAGGTAAGTAACATTGAGCGAAAATAATTATAGATGACGGTTGCTCGAAAAAATAACACCGGCAGCAAACATTTAGTTATCAGCGGCAGCGGCTCCACCATAGCGCCCGGTTTGATTAATAACATACGAACTTGTAGGTCTTTTGTTGGCGGTCTTTGTAAAAGCGTTCAGCTGAACTTTTCCTTTTATCAGCATCGTTAACATCATCAGAATCGAACCCCTTGCGTCTCAGACGGGCACTAGCTCGCTACGCCACCGAGAGATTTTCTACCTAGAGGTGGTGATATCCATTACTTTGTGGCATACCAAAATATCGCCACGAATCGGGCGACGCAGTGTTGGAAGGCCCACCCGACGGATCGACGACAATGTAGGTAAAGGTTGGAGTCGGTGGATGGAAAAGGTTCAATACCGTTCGTCGTGGAACTCTTTAGGGGAGGCCTATGTCCAGCAGTAGACTTCTTCAGGCTGATGATGTTGGTGATGATGATACCGAAATATAGGTACCTATACCAGAGCCTGGTATTATCTCTTCCACCACATTGTGGCAGAGCACTGGAGCGGAACCTGACCTGTTTTTATTCAACTGGATATTACTTATCTACACAACTGCCTTGGTGATACGATCTCGGTGGCCTAGTGGGTGAATGCCCGTCGAGACGCAAGGGGTTTGATTCCCGCTTCGGGACAAATTTTTGCATGATCTGCAAATATTTGTCCCGGGTCTGGGTGTTGTGGTAATTTGGTACTCGTAGTTTCTGATACCCACGAGGCAGGGAATCTTAGTGTTGGGCTTTCCTCGAGACGGAGGGGATCCGCAATGCATTTTTCGATCGTTTTTTTAAAAAAAGGACTATGTTTGTGACCGTTGGGTGTTATTAATTTATTAGCTCCTTCATAGGTGTCAATGAGAGACTGAAGTTTTGAAGGAGAATTCGTACTCTCACACCGTGACATGCGCATTGTTATTAGTAATAGTTATCATCATCGTAGCTTCAAGATAGCCGTGGAACGTCCATCATAGGCCTCCGCCATAGATTTCGAGCGCGACGGACTTTGTGAGGCCTGTAACCAAACAATCATTTGGGGGATTGGCCCATACTGGCAACGCTGGCAGATAAAGCTAATGATAAATTAAATAAAATAAATAAATAAATATTCCGGACATATTCACACGGTCAACTGATCCCAAACTAGGCATAGCCTGTACTATGGGTACCAGAGACTGATATATATAATAGATATATTTAACACCCAGACACAGAACAAACATCTGTGTTCATCACACAAAAGTTTGTCCAATGCGGGGATCGAACCCGCGACCTCTAGCGCAGAAGGCAGAGTTACTACCAACTGAGCTATGGGGCCAGTCAATCAGAGAATCAGAGTAATGATGATATAGAACTGCTGCCCATCACTGGCCTCATAGCTCAGTTGGTAGTAACTCTGCCTTCTGCGCTAGAGGTCGCGGGTTCGATTCCCGCACTGGACAAACATTTGTGACTAACACAGATGTTTGTTCTGTGTCTGGGTGTTAAATATATATCTATTATGTATATCAGTCTCTGGTACCCATAGTACAGGGTATGCCTAGTTTGGGATCAGTTGACCGTGTGTGATAATGTCCGGAATATTTATTTATTTATTATTTATTTATCGTCTAGCTTTTCCCCTTAGTCGCCTCATAAGACATCCACGAGTAGTAATTGGGCCTATTTTTCAGCCGGGGCCATGTTTCCGTAAACAAACATTACATTATTTCGCCCAAGGGAATACAGTATTAAGTTTTGAAGGTCAATATCGTTCGACACACTATGAAATCTGGCATAATAATTTCCAAAGCTGAATAAATATGAACACGAGCTGAATTTACATAGGATCGGCTGAAATCGGCTTACGCGCGACGGCAATCTTTTGTTGGTTTTACGCATTTGGACCCCAATTCATTAAAAAACCTACCTAATGACAGCGGCATAGAGTTATTTATTCTAAGGACAGCGGTTTATTCTACATTTTTACGAGGGACTCTCACCCGAATTTCAAAAATCTGTAAAAGTAAGTAGAGTCCAGTGTTTTACTTCACTGCAATGTTTTCACTATCATCATCCTACTAATATTATAAATGCGAAAGTTTGTGAGGATGTTTGGATGTTTGTTGTTCAATCGCGCCGTAACGGCTCAACCCATTTAGTTGAAACTTGGAATAAATAAAGGTCTTTACCTAGAATAGCGTATAGGCTACTTTTTATGTAAGTAGCACGCGAAGCCGCGGGCCGAAGCTAGTTACTTATAAAGATGATAAAATCACAAAAACAGCAAATGGAAAAATAGCCGGAAAATTGGGAAAAAAAAATTACATATTTAATGTAATTTTTTGCCTCTTTTTTTTAAATTTATTTAATATCATAGAATCTACAGCACTTTAGAATAATTATGATATCTATTATACTAAGCATACTGCCAATTACAGATTCTTACTCTAATATTTTTCTTTTTGTTGAATCATCTTGTACGAGTTTTACTATCGCCATGTTCGTTCTCTTCGATAGTCAGACAGACAGAGCCATTTTACTGGCAAGCTAGAAGCCTTCACGGTGTATGGTCCACACGCACTTGTTTCATCATCTTCAGCCTGTAGAAGTCCACTGCTGGACATAGGCCTCCCCCAAAGAGTTACACGACGAAAGGTATTTCTACCTATCACAGTGGGAGACGGATGGACCATAACTCACCACGCTGGTGTTGCCACCAGTGCGGGTTGGTACGCTCTTGGTTAATTTATTTTATTTAAATTTATTATGAATATGGCTGAGGAAGGTTCAATGAGGCGGCAAAAGCCCTTTCTTCGCATTCGCGAACCGGTCCGTTCACTTCCGCGTGCCCCACTGACCGCTGCGTCTGCCGTTTAATTAAATACAATATCTGGTTCAAATACATAATTTTGTCGTGAGAGCAGCCGGATTGAAACTTGAAACTTATATGGGCGGATCGGCTGCTTAATAAGGTTGTCTATGCATTTGAAGCAATTTAGTTCTTCGGCCAATGGATCTAGGCAAATTGATCTTATTTCAAGATAAGTCGGCTGAACTGAGCAGTGTGTCTGGGAGTCTGGGAACGCTAAAAGCGTAGGTATCGTAAAGTATAGTTACAATGGTATATTGTCAAGTTCCCATGTTCACCGCGGCTTTTTAGCAAAAGTAACTATAGTAACGGCGCCGGCGCACGCATGAATATTTCTTGGGATTCATGCATTCAGTGTTCACATTTTACAAATCATCATCCATATTCATATTCATATTCATTTATTTCACCCTTAGCGTTACATTGCATAACATAGGTATGTCCAATTACAGTTATTTTCATAAATTATCATGCAGATTATTAATTAAGTATTATTATTATTATTACAGATTATTAATGGATTAATAGATAGTGTCCTACATATTACTTGTATGCATATCAGAGAATGAACAATCATCATCATCATTTCAGCCCTAGGAGCTCCAATGTTGTACATAGGCCTCCCCCACAGATTTTCGGAGCTTCTTATCATGTGGGGGGGAATTTGCCCATACTCGCCACGCTGGCCACGCGGGTTGGTGAACGCAGTTAGAGCTGTCGTTAAAATAGGGAGGGACGCTGCTGCGCATTCTCTAAATTTTTCTCTTTAGTCGTCTCTTACGACATCCACGGATAGGTAGATATGGAGGGGCATATTTTTCAGCCGGGACCACCACAGCTTTTACAAATAACCCTGTATAGTATTATAGTGTCTAAAGGTCATATGCTTGCGCATTAACACAGCTCTAAACCTACAAACAGATTGTCTAAGCTATCCTATCCCATTGTGAATGCCTGAATTGGGATCCTCCGATAATATATTCACTGGCTGCCGTCCAAGGCTGCTATTGTGACCAGCCAGACATTATACAGAATGATATGACATGCATGACATACAGACGTTGTGTATGATAACGTTGTATTGTACCTAGTTGAATAATACATGTACAACATGTTCCGTAACTAATATACTATCCCGAAGGGGGTTATCTATCGACAAAAAGAAAGTAATAACGATAAAATAATCTTTTATTTATTTTAAAATGAAATACATTTTTGATAATTAAAACCTCAAACCTACCTCATAAATGTATGACGCTGACGACGACGCAAAAAATGTTATAACAATGAAAAAGATAAACCGAAGGAAGGTATCAAAACCCACAACACAGGTTTTTAACCTAGCGTGGTTTTTGATGCAACCTCAACTACAAAAGTTTTCATATGTTTTAGAGTACCTATAACAGCGTATAAATGTAAAAAGTGTAAAAATGTAACACGTTTGGCATGAATAAATTCTATTCTATTCTATTCTATAAGTTTTTTTTTTATCATGAACAAAATATTTATTTTGCTACGGCCGTGTGACATAAAAATGCATAGAACATTTCAACAATTGGGTCAACGTTATAAATTTTTAGTTGTGTTCCCTCTGGCTCGGCTGTGCATTTTAAAATTCAAGCTAAAAGGTGCTGACTTGCTCGTAAAAAGTTTGTTGGCGGTGGCACGGTCGTTTACGCTTTCGTTTTCGACCATAAAATAAGAGTTTTAAGGTAGGTAGGTACGTACAAGCCCCGAATCGAGAACGATGTACTTTATATTTTTTGCCAGTAGGTTGTACCCATGTATTGTATTGTTGTGGGAGGCCTGTGTTCAGCAGTGGACTTCATCAGGCTGATGATGATGATGATGAAGTGTAGGTACACAATTTGGTATTCCTCACTGATGATATCAACACGTCCTCATCGCAATTTGAGTGAAACTAAAAATTGGTTGAGTGACGACCAAGGATAACAGGGTAAGTCGTTAATATTTTTTCACTCCACTCACACTGACATTCATTAGACTAGCATTATCTCCGCAGATATTGCTGTCAAATAACATTTTTTGTTTTATCCTCAAAAATCCCGTTACGACGAATACATGAATATTTTATGAAGCTTAATTATTCCTTTATTTGATTGAACTAAAGTCTCGTCTGTTTACTGAGGTCAAATGTATAATTTTCTTTTCTTGATAGGTACAAAATTATTTTTTTATGTTACGAGAGCACTGCAAAACCAAACGAACTGAGTAAAATTAATTTTACAGAACACTGCATTGCGCTGCCACTGCTGCCAGTTTAATTGGAGGTGAAGAGGTGAACAAGGTGATCCCGAAAGAGGTTTTCTATCAACAAAAAGAAAAAAATATATATTAGCGGTAAACAGAATATAAACAATAACTTTTTATATAGCGATAAGACCTGTACCTTCGCAATTACTTCCAAGTTTAAATTATTATTTTTAAGATGATATCTTTACTGTGTGGTATAGAGTTTTCTATCTTTCTATCTAGTTGTCTCAATCACTTTCGCACTTCGAACAACAACCAAACGGTTTTCTAACAGACACTTGTAAACACGTTAAAGTAAAAGATATTGCTTCAGAAACTGCCACAGTAAAAATTAATCGAGCGGGAGTAAACATCAATATCACCTCCAGCTGAGTGCCCGAAGCGAGGTTCTTATTAATTTTAACATTTAGAGTATCGTTCGAGACAAAGCCAGGATTTGAAAAGGATCCTTCTCTCGGGGGAATAGAATGCTTTGAATATAATTTAATAGGAAATAAAGAGATGTAGATAGCGGGCTTTGTGTATAAGTTTGAACAAGGCTTTGGTCTTGCATGTTTATAATACTCGTACTTTTGTATCCAGGCTCGGTCGCGAGGAACAGGCGTTTCACCAAGTTTCTGACGTTTCAAAGTGTTCCTAATGATTTTATTGAAATAATCACCTTTTGAGGAGATATACGAATATCGAGCAAAATCTACGATACTTTTTTTTTTTTTAATGTTATACGGAGGCAAACAGGCTTACGGCCCACCTGATGGTAAGTGGTTACCGTCGCCTATTGACATCAGCAACACCTGGAGCATTGCTAATGCGTTGCCTGCCCTGGAGAAATCTTTTTGTATTTTTCTTAAAGCTCTTGATGTTGTAGGTTAGCGGGAAAACCTCGGAAGGAAGCTGATCAATCTAACCTGATCAATCTAACCTATTCAACCGAACCCCTCCCCCCCTAAAGAGCTCTGGCAACCTTACTCACCGCAGGAACACAACACTATTTGAAACAAATAACTTGCTAGAGTCCTGCTCTATGAAGACGTAGTACGAAACTTATTGAAATTATACCTAATATCCCTACGCTAAATCGATCCGGCTTTGCGGCTGAGGGGAATAAAAAATATCTCTAAAACAGCAGACCGGATTTTCATTAAACATGGTAAAAACCATTTCTCAATTCCAACTTCTGAATTAAACAAACAGTGTCGAACGAAATCGGTTCAATTGTTTTGAAGTCAATGCCACAGACATACACTCAGGGAACCCTCGCATTCTAAGGCTGGTATCTTTAATATCTAGTCCTAAAGGAATTTTAAGGGAAAATACAAAATTGACAGCAGAATCTATGAATGTATAATGTCAGTGTGAGTGGAGTGAAAAAATATTACCGTCTAAAAATGTCAGGTTAGAATTCATAATGCCGTAGAAACTACCTACAAGTTACCCAAATATTATATTTATAGATCACTAGCTTCCGCGCGCGCCTTCGTTCACATGGAACCCAGATAAGAATACGACAATATGCTATTTTAGGTGAAGAACTCTATCCAAGTTTCATCGAAATAGGTTGAGCCGTTACAGCGTGCGGGGTGTAGGATAGTATTAGTAGGCCACAGCATCGCTCGCGTGGCAATAAAATGTAGCCTATATGTACAGACTATAATCTATCTCTGTGCCAAATTTCATCCAGATCCGTTCGTTCAGCCGTTCTGGCGTGATTCAGTCACAAACATCAATCCATCGATCTAAACTTTCGCATTTATAGTAGTAGGTTGTAAGATTAGTTGCGTATTTTTTCTGCTATAATCAAACCCGCGATCGCTGGCCAATCACCCACCGCGCAATAGAAGTTATACGAAAACGATTATAGTAATTTCATTGATCGCAGTCGGCAGCCCGTGAAGACATAACTCATTAGTTCCACGGTACCGGTAACGGGCCGGTCCACTGTTCCAGTCCTGAGTAGGTACCCACCTAGTAGCAGCTATTTTGAATAAGACTGAGTAGTCAACACCCTGGTTCTTTCGGTATACAAAAGTTCGAGTTTGCAAACATCTTATTCTATCAACAAAAAGTAAGAAAAAAAACGAAAAAAAAAAAAAACAGATGTTTGCAAACTCGAACTTTTTCAAATTGCTTTTTTTTATCTGTGTTCGGCCCAAAATCAGCTCATTTTTGTATAGTGTTCTTTCAATGTAAAATGTTGAATTTCCAAAAGTCGTACCACAAACTAATAGCCAATTATGTGGAGAATGAGACTCTTTCGGAATATTATATATAATTATGTATTGAAAGTATCACCTTGTATTGAAAGTCAGTATCTGGTATTTTTTCAGGATAACATATAGCTCCACTATTATATGACTACTGACACGCTTACTCAATGACAACTTCTTTGTTAATGGTACTGATTAACTTTTGTGTGTGTGTGTATTGCTTTCTGTCGTCTATCATTACTTTATATACCTTTGCTATCTGCGGAAACTTATAATTGGCCATCAGTGCACATGTAGTCCACCTAGCTGTTAGTTTTCCAAAAATGTCTAAAATAAAATAAAATAATAAAATATTATAATTAACAAAATCAGTACTTAATACCTAATCTAAACCTAATTTAATACAGAAATGAAAGCGGTTATTCAATATAATGATGGAAGACCAGAAAAACTTGTTGCACTGTAATTGAGGTAGGTAATGTGAGTAAATGATTAATTATCTTCGTAACCTTTTTGTTTCTGTAACTCGCTCTACTGCCGAAAGGCAATATTGCAATTTAGACGTTAGTTATTAAGAAAAGCCTTAAAATAGATTTTGTTTAGGTAATTCATATTATGTATTGGTACCCCTAAAGGGGCTTATTCTACATCCGATAAGCAATAAATATTCTACACCCAATTAGCAATCAAATCCGTTCTACCGCTTTTGGAAACATAAGCTGTTTTGGGATCAAATCAGTCAACTGTTTCTAGTGTATTTTGTAAATATTAACTTGTATTAGTTTTAAGTTTCTTTCTGTAAATAAAGTAGTAGAAATTTAGAAAAAAAAAAAAAAAAATATCAAATCAGTTCAAACGAAATTATTAAAAAAAAATTATAGAATAATAGGTACCCATTTCGGGTTAGTATGCTAGTTACGGAACTCGTTGTAGATGCCTAACTACGTTTATCGTAACGTGAGGTAAGATAAACGGACGGAAATTTGAGGGGAAATTTCAAAAAGATAATCAAATTTGACAGTTTATTCTATGAAATAATGAATAATGTAAGGCTGATGTCAGTGTGAGTGGAGTTTTTTTTTTTTGTACAACTGAGGTGGCAAACAAGCATACGGCCCACCTGTTGGTAAGTGGTTACCGTAGCCTATGAGCGCCTGCAATACCAGAGGCATCACGCACGCGTTGCCGACCCCGAACCCCTCCCCCTAAAGAGCTCTGAATAGGAGGGAAAATATATTACGACTAAGAATACCAGGGATAGACTTGCTGCTCTGGCATTTGGCTCAGCTTGTCGCGCGATGTACCCCGTTAGCGGCTGGCAACTGCACCGCGTTCAGTGACCTACACACGGATCTCGGTGGGAAATTCTCTCGTTATGTGAGGAAAAACTGATAACCGTTGTACGATTCGAAATAGTTTTCTCGGAAAGCCGTCTTGTTTATGTAGGAATGTGTTGAGTATATAAGTCAAAACCTTGTTGTAGGTGACTGACAGGTAGTTCGCCAATTATTTAAGTTTATTTACGGGGATACTCGTGCTGTGCCTACTCAGTCTGTATTTTCTTTGTCGCTTTCGTGAACTATTCGTCTTTGACATATTTAATTATATAATTAAATAAATAAAAATAAATATTCCGGACATATCACACACGGTCAACTGATCCCAAACTAGGCATAGCCTGTACTATGTGTACCAGAGACTGATATACATAATAGATACATATTTAACACCCAGATACAGAACAAACATCTGTGTTAGTCACAAATGTTTGTCCAGTGCGGGAATCGAACCCGCGACCTATAGCGCAGAAGGCAGAGTTACTACCAACTGAGCTATGAGGCCAGTCAAGCAAATATAGTTAGTTTATAGGTAGTTAGTACCTACGTCTTATCATCTTCGACAATAGGGTTTGATACGAGACTGTATGTATGTGCATACTGTATAAGATTAAATTGAATTTATAAAAATGAATAGGTGATCTGATGTTCGGATAAATATGACCAATGATCGTGCTAAAGGGGTGCTGATATAAAAAGTTAAAGCAAAATATTGTTCCAACTCAACAATGTGTCGAGAGACTAGGACAAACAACATTCAGTCATCTCAAAATGATCTAATCCCAAGCCCATTTAAAAAATACAATGATATCATTGGAGCATTAACAAAAGAAGTGAAGCCATTCTTTATCGTCCTCGTGTGGGGAATTTTGTGGGGTTCCCAAATAATCTTTGACAGCCATTGCCATGAAAATAATGTCTGTCTGTTGTCAGTGTGAGGAAAGTGAAAGCGGTTTCGCACGTGTGGTACCGGTATGGTACCGGGTTAAACCTCTATGTAGTCTACAAACAAACTGATTCATTACATGTATACTCACCCGGAAGGGGCTTATTCTACAGCCAATTAGCATTAATGTTATACGACTTTTGGAAATTCGTTATTTTTCATTTATAAAACACTATGCCAAAATCTGGTGCTTGGGGTCAAGTCGGTTCAACTCAATGATTCAGCTATTTTATATTGATGCCGAGCTTCCTTCACGTTTAATAATTCGTTATAAGAGTTTGAAAGAACTGATTGACCCAAAACCAGCTGATTTTTGCATAAAGATTTTTCAATGAAAAATGTTGCATTTCCGTAAGTCATAGAACATTATTGTCGGGTGTAGAATAAGCCAATTTCGGGATAGCATACATATTATGAACCATCTAGTATAATACCTATCCAATGATTCATCATCATCATCAGCCTGCAGAAATCTACTGCTGGACAAAGGCCTCCCCCAAAGAGTTCCATGACGAACGGTCTTGAGCCTTCTCCATGACCGAGTTCCTGCAACCTTCACAATGTCGCCGGTCCATCGGGTGGGGGGCCTTCCAACACTGCGTCGGCCGGTTCGTGGTCGCCATTCGAGAACCTTTACTCCTCAACGGTGGTCGGTTCTGCGAGCTATATGGCCTGCCCACTCCCACTCACTTCAACTTGCTAATTCTGAGAGCTATGTCGGTGACCTTGGTTCTTCTACGGATTTCCTCATTTCGGATCTTATCACGTAGTGATATCCGAACATAAAAAAAAAAAAAAAAAAAACCGGACCTATCACACGGTCAGCTGATCCCAAACTAGGCATAGCCTGTGCTATGGGTACCAGAGACTGATATACCTAATAGATATATATTTAGGTAACACCCAGACACAGAACAAATCTGTATTCATCACACAAATGTTTGTCCAGTGCGGGAATCGAACCCACGACCTCTAGCGCAGAAGGCAGAGCTACTACCAACTGAGCTATGAGGCCTGTCACATAGCTCTCATAGCCCGTTGCGCGACTTTGAGCGTGTGTATGATGAAGTAGGTAATTTAATTGTGTGTAATTTTCGGATTGATTTTTCTCCTTCCGGTCTACTGCGCTTTTTTAGACAGCAACCAATAGCGGAAACCAAGTATTCTTTACAATTGCTCATAATTTGGTGCAGTGAGTAAGACCTGCGGATTTGGCAGCCTACATTCGAGGTTATTGCAATTCTCACGCCATTGTTAATTAGCTGTAAATACCTTTATTTCATTATTTACCTGTGCATAATTTCAAGCCAGGAGACACTTTAATTCTGACACGGTTGAAGAAAGCCTTGGAAATGTTGACGAACCCGCTACACTCATAATGGCCGAAGACAGCCAAAATATCCTAGGAACGGAAGGCAGTGCGCAGACCAAAAATTACATGATAAAATTACATGATCTGTGTTTTTAAAAAAGGAAAGCCTATAAAATATATGGAAATGTCATGGCTAAATCCATTAAATAACACCCAACAGTCACATACGTAGTCCTGACCCCACACTAGGATTCCCTGGGTCGTGAGTATCAGAAACTACGAGTACCATGGTACCACAACGCCCAGACTCTTGACAAATATTTGCAGATCATGAAAACAATTGTTCCGCAATCGACCCTCTTGCGTCTCCGACGGGCACCCTCCCGCTGCGCCACCGAGGTCGTCTGAATTACATCTAGATCGAATCTTTTATCTAAGAGATTATATGTTTTAGATGTTATTTAGCTCGAGAAAGTTTTGTTATTGTTATCGTCAGTAAGAATTGCCCAACTGCAAATAACTGAACTCCAAAATGATTCCTACAACTCTATCGGCACCACTCTGCTACTGCTGCCTTCAGCATTTCTTTCAGAAGACCGTAAGTCGCTCATCATGGTCACGGGAATGTAGTCTTTTAAGCATTTATCGGTTGGTGCCTGGAGCCCTGACCTAGGTTCTTGCACTTATCGTTTACTATTCCGTAATGCTTGGTATTCCAAAAACACCTCATCGTTCCGTTAAGCCTTTACTTATTCATGATAACAGACAGTTTCAAAGTCCGTAACCACGAACTATATGGAGTCGTGAGGAAGTCTTCGTAAAATCCCACGGGGCTCTGGTATGCATACAGCTATGCTCCAGGGTCGTAACAAGGAAGTGCCCAAGGGCTAAAATCAATCAATTCACTTTCTAGATGTGACCACGGAGTCCACGGACAGCAAAAGTGTGCATCATGTCGTTTTCTTGAGTTCTAGGCCTAGAGACTGGTATTATGGAAATTATTTTCTATGCTGTTTTCTTTTCTGGCAAACTCTTATTATGATGGCAACGAGCGTTAGTCTGATACTTTTCCTCCAAGTCCGCCAAGCAGAAAACACAACAAACGTCAACTACTACTTTCTCTGTATAAGTCCGTCCGCATAAGGTTGAAAATCGAGTGTTCCGCCGCCAACGAGGGGCGAGGAGATAGAACTGTTTGTACCTATATGACGTGATAGTATTTTGGCATGATTTTATTGGATATTCTTTACAAACCTTTATCTTTACTTTTATCACTAAGGAGTTGGGCTGGCTGGGGTGAGGTCAGCAGGGGGACAATGCACAATACACCCCAACGCGGGACGTCAGTGCAGATCTTTTTCCCCATTTAGAATTAGAATTAGAATTAGAAACCTTTATCTCCTCTCCCGCTGTCCTCTCCTGCTAGTATAGTACTATGTTTCCTAAACCCCTAGCTGCGGCCCTGTAGCCACGCAGCAATCGAGTCACGTGCCGCTGCGAAATCGTCTAGATATCGTGTTTCTACAAACAACTTCGTATTTGTAAACACTATGTATAAATTGGATCTACGCTCTCTTGAATTATTTCCCGCAATAGAACATGGATGTAGCTGGAAATACTATACGTTTGAGAATACCTACCGCTTGTTCATTCGCGTCGAGTATTTTCCCAATGCTTGAGTGGGGAATTACTAGCTATAGATACAAGGTTATTCATAATATTCATACCGTAGGAGCTGATTATATCAACAAATAAGATTTTAAACGTGTTAGAAGTTAGACCTCAAGATTGCTAGCTAAAGTAGCTTAATAATTTGTGTTTGAACTGGTTTGAGCCCAAAACAGCTGATTTTCGCTAAGTGCTTTTTCCGCGATAAATGTCGAAAAGTCTTGCAACACATTTTGTTGCCATTTTAGTGTAGAATAAGCCCGCCCTCTCCGGGATACCATACATTTATCAATCACATTGAAGACCTCATTGTTTAATGATACTACTTATCATCACCGTATGCACCTATGTACAACAAATACAAATACAAATGTTTTTTTTCAGTAAACTTAATCTAGGTTACATTTCATGGGTTTGGGACCCTCTTTTAAGTATAGATATATTGTATTAGAGGGTCTCGCTCTTCCGTAGTACATAATTGTTAGAATTAAGTAAGTAAAGAAATTAAAAGGATATTTATGTCTATAATAAGTTAAGTTAAAGTTAGGATTTAGGAATACGTTTACATAGTGTGTAAGTGTAGTGTGTGTGTGTGTGTTTGTGTGTGTGGAGTGTGCGCACGCTTGATCACTAGTCTACTAAGAGAATGGGTATTTGGGGAGTACATAAGTGCAAAGTGTGTGTTCACCTATGTGATTCTCGATACAAAAATAATGTGTGAAATATTTATGAAAAGATATGAAAAACCTTATTTCCGAATGATCTGTTTCTGCGGACAGACAGACATCACGATATTTGGGGCTTGCTAACCCTCGTAACGGAACCTTGCAGCAATATATAGCTAACCGTTACACAACGCAATTCCTTAAAAATGTGATTGTACCAGTTATACCCACCTCCATCCCGGATGCCGTTACAAATACAAACGGATATTCTCGCTACGCCATCTTACACAATGTTATATTGGATCGCGTGCGGTATTGTGCGATTTCTTCATCTCGGTGACATCACATTTCATTTCGAATTTGCATCAACCGAGGGTCTTAGGGGAAATACAATTTATTTCTATCATGCTGGTTACTCATGCAAAACGGAGACGTTTATAACTTTATCAAAATTGTCGCGTAAGTATTTGATTTCGCAGCGGTCAAACATAAAAAAAAGATTAGAAGAAGAATAGCATACGAGAATACCACGAGAGCGAAGCCGCTGGCGGAAGCTAGTTTTGTATAATAAATAACAGTTATAATAATTATTTAATTCTCTTTTTTTTTATTTTTTTTTTTTTCTATACAACTGAGGTGGCAAACAAGCATACGGCCCACCTGTTGGTAAGCGGTTACCGTAGCCTATGAGTGCTTGCAATACCAGAGGCATCACGCACGCGTTGCCAACCCCGAACCCCCTCCCCCTAAAGAGCTCTGGCAACCTTACTCACCGCAGGAACACAACACTATTTGAAACAAATAATGTTATTTGGCTGCGATCTTCTGTAAGGCGGAGGTACCTCTCCAGGCGGGCTGCTCCAATTTAGAACGAGAAAATCTCGCTATGCCCTACCTCCTCCAATATAGGTATGTATTAAATAAAAGCCTACAAACATATAAAAAATTACAAATAGTGAGTGAGAAAAAAATTCTAATGGACAGGACAGGACACGCTACACTTGATGATGTCGACCTATTGCTTATATAAATAATATAATTTACACAAATATTCAAGCCTACACACAAACTTTTGCGTTTACACTATTAATATGAGTAAATGCGAAGATAAGTCAACTCTAAGTACAGAAAGATACATAGCAGAGACGGCAAATAGCCATGAAGTCTAGGCAAATAGCCAGCCGATAAAATAAGGCGAGCCAACAGGAAGCAGGGTAGGTAAGCAAGCTGAGACGGCCGCAAGTAACTTCCCAATAACTCATGTCGCGAGCGGTAGGCACTGTTTCCTGAAACAACATAAAGTACTTACCACTAACATAGTAGAATAGAATACGTACATACGAAATTCAGGCCTATACCTATACACCGATTTTGATGATTCTTTCGCTGGTGTATAGAATATGATCCCGGGATAGTCCCATATGAATTTAATTCCTGAGGGATTGCTATTTGTCCCGTAAAACTTAAAAAACGTCATCATCTCTTGAAATCACGACCTTTTTTTTGTCGACGGTGGTATGGCATGGTAGTCCCCGCGACTTCGTTCGGTTGCTGCTATTTGTACATAAACTTTAACCTTAGGGGTTGTGTGTCGGGAATTCCTTTCTGTGCACCCATACGTTACGCTACCCTGCAAATTTCATACTCTTAGGATTTTGGTTAGGCTCTGCGTTGATTTTCAATGAGAATAAAACCACTAAGTACGTTTGATTGTCAGTCAGTCAGTCATTACCGTAAGAGTTATTAATGATGATTAATGGATGTCATACTTACTTTTGTTTTTTATTCGAAAGTGTAGGTGGCCAGTGTCATCCTCAGTAGGTAAGCAAAACGCAAAGAGGTTGATATTATCTTGTAAATATTCGGGAATTTGAAGTCGGTTTTTAGTTTTTGTAAAAAATATCTTATTTAAGTTACTTAACCTCTAAATATAAGTAGGTACAGCGAACCAATTACCTATGTAATCTGTGGTCAAACTGTGAAATCGTTCCATATTCAAAAAGACATCGCTCCTCTAATTCAAAATACTCCAAGGTCCAACCGGAACATAAGAAATTATGAAACAAAGTATAAATAAACTAAAAAAGTGTTTCATACATTTCTTTTTTTTTTTGTTTATTTTAGCTTTTTCGATTCTGTGGAGCTTTACCTGTTACAATTTACAAGCAACAAACTTCGCCACCATAAGAAAAGTCGGCTCTTGTTTCAAGTTGCGCATGACCACAGGTACGACGCGATAGCTAATTAACTTGTCAAATGACATGTGATCCGTCCATACTAATCAAGCACTTTCCCTCGCCTGACTCATGCCTTGCGGTGGCGACTGGCGAGTGAAACCGGTACCACAGATTGATGTGAAGTACTAGGAGTAGGTAGTTGTAGAGAGAACTACCTAATTAGTCTGCGCAACGAAAGAATGTTAATTAGGTACTTCAGACGCAGCGCCGTTTATTTATTTACTTATGTATTAAATTCATTGCACAAAATTATTATTTTTTACCCGGCTGTCCGGTCAGTCCAAGTTACGTGTTTCTTTCTACTATTATTCAAGAACCACCCATAGATATGTAGTAAAAGATTTCCTGTTGATAAGTAAGGCCGACTAGGCTGAGAGGGTGGCATAGGCTGGGCAAGCCTACTCCATCTAAAGAAGGTCCCAGGCACTACAGCAGCGTCCATCCTGTAAGTGAGTAAAAAAGTTCCACCTGACGCTGTATATCATCATCATCATTTGGGCCGTACGACGTCCACTGCTGAACATGGCCTCCCCCACAGACAGAGCGAATTTCTATCATATGGGGGGATTGCCTATACTCACCACGCTAGCACACGGGTTGGCGAGCGCAGTTAGAGCTATCGTTGTTAAAATGAGGGACGCTGCTGCCCATCCCCTAGCTCTTCACTTAGTCGCCTCTTACGACATCCGCGGATAGGTAGATATGGAGGGGCCTATTCTTTAGCCGGGGCCACCACGGCCATCTCATGACGCTGTTTAAATCATCTATTATTAAAGGTTATTGCTGGTCCTCGTCATTATCATCAGCCCACATTAGTCCACTGCTGGAAATAGGCCTCCCCCAATACACGCCACTGAGCCCGGTGTTCGGTGTTGCTGGTCCTATGGACGTTATAAGTATTATATCTAGCCTATGTATTCACAATTTTACTGGTAAGCCGCAAACTTTTAATGTTCTTCAGAACCAATTTAAGTAAAGAATTGACTTTATTGGCCTTTAAAAACAAACTTTTGTGCTTTATGGTACTGGCAGTTTCGCCGTAGGCTAAATATAGTCACGATTTTTATAAAAGATCCAAAGTTCTACCAAAATAAATCCGTGTTCAAATACGTTTGAAATTATTTCAAAAAAATCTTTAGTCTACTATTGAAAGTTAATTTTGAGTTTAACATTTGAGGGCGTACGATATATCGCAAGCCCCTTTAAGTCAAACTGGTCCAGCCCGGAATCATCATCATCATTTTAGCCATACGACGTTCACTGCTGAACATGGCCTCCCCCACAGACAGAGCATAAATCCTTAGCATGTGGGGGGGTTTTGCCCATACTCACCACGCTGGGCATGCGGGTTGGCGAGCGCAGTTAGAGATATCGTTGTTAAAATGAGGGGCGCTGCTGCCCATCCCCTAGCTTTTTTCCCTTAGTGGCCTCTTACGACATCCGCGGCTAGAGATATGGAGGGGCCTATTCTTAAGCCGGGGCCACCACGGCCAAGTCCGGAATATATTTATTATATTATACTAAGAGTTTCATAATAGGTGCTTTTTAAGTCCAAATTTTTCCTTGCAAGACCTTTACGCAAATATCAGCTGTAGGTAATATTATTTAAAAACAATAGCGTGAGCTCCATTTGGTAAAGTATCAATGACTTCGTAGTTCAAGTATAATTGATTACTAGTAAGAACATACTAAGTAAGGAAAGAAGTATATTAGGAATAAAAATAAGCGACAGGATAAATAGCGATACCATATGAGCCAAAACTAAGCTAACAGATATTCTAGAAAAGATAGATCAACAGAAATGGCGCTGGACATACGATTCGCAGCAAGTATGAAAAATGGAGCCAAATAATAATAAACTGGTACCCAAGAGATGGGAAAAGAACAAGGGGAAGACAATAAAAAGATGGGAGGATGAAATAAAGTTAACAGCTGGCCCCTTCTGGAGAAGGGCAGCAATGGACAGAGCACATTGGAAAGAGCTAGAGGAGGCCTTTGCCGATAGGCACTCTGAAATAAGGGATATTATATAGTGGAAATTGTGATGGAAAGAAATGTAAAACTTCAGAAATAAAGGCTTATTATTATTATTATTATTATTAAGAACATACTAAAGGTGAGATTTTCAAAGTTTACTGATCATCAATGCACCGACTTTTACTCGACATCTCAGTTCGGGGCGAACAACTAGTTTTTTACCCGCAAAACCTTTATGACGATTAACCGATTAGTCCTGACATTCAATAGTCGTTTATATATTATCACTACACTGACCTCAGATTGTAATTTTTTTCATCGTTATGCTGTTCCACTTTCTTTTTGTACAGTCCTTATTTCGTCATTCGAAATGTCCTATTGTTACCAAACAAGCTTTGCGTTTTCCATTATCAGATTCAAGCTTCTTAGTACTATGAATTCTTATGAACTTAAGGCTTGGGACAAACCGGCATTAGGCAAGTTTAAATCTATGTAGGTAGGTAAATAAAAATTAAATATTTTTGGTTGGTAAGCGCTGGCACGGCTGGACTGATTTGGCATATTATATTTGTGCGTAGTTTTTAGATGTGCGTATTAGTTCAAAATATAAGGTTTTTAGCGAAAGATTAATTGTAAAAGCGCCGTTTATTGCCGCTACACATTAGGATAATAAGCTGAGACCATGCCTGTTTTGGCTCACACACACGGGAGACTAATTAGCACATAGGTTTAAATTGTAAAAATGCACATGTATTGATAGGTACCTACTTATGTGTTGTTGTCTATCTGTTGTCTGTGTATCTGTTTTGCGTTTACCTATCTCCCTATCGTTAACCTATAATCTATTGTTTTTTTGTGTCTTCTGTCTGTGTTTGTCGAAATAAATGTATTTAATTAAAATCATAAAAATTGAATTTGACAATTGAATTTAACAATTGAAAGAATTGAATTTCAAAAGTCATTGAACAACAGTAATTACCATATTGTAGGTATGTAGTTTTCGTCTTCCTATAAATACCTTCATTTTCTACTACTATACCTTAAAGGTGATTCGTAATAAAACAATTTTAATTGTTAATTTTTTTAGGGAACAACTAAGTCCTTTATAGCTCATTAATCTTCAGTGAACTTCAAAACTAATAAGGGCTCTGTAGTTTTAGGTTCATCGGATATTGGGTCCGGCATAATTACCTATCTCAAATTGCCTTTGAAACTGTACTACCTACCTCTACCGTTTCCTAAACTATCCACCATATTATCAGATTATTCCAGATAAGGGGTTTGATCCCTAATAAGATGCTGACTGGCGTATTCTCACATTTTGGATTTTAAGCGAGACGCGGCGACGTAAATTTTGAAAAGTGGTCATTGTTGGTATTTTAAAGTGAATGTTTTCCGCATTAGGTCCTTAATTTTGTGATTTTGTTCAGGTGGTGATGACAGTTTCAAAGGTTTATGGTTCAAATTCGTGTTGAATAGTGCTGACACGCTTGCTTTTGAATGGCAATAAAACGTCATGTGACTTACGTCTAATACTTACATGAAATGTCGTTTAAAAGTACGCTGCCTATGCTAATGTATTTAATTTAATCTTATATTTCACCTATAATATGATGTATACCTTTCATAATTTTCGAAATGATGCCACTAGACTCTTGTTAAAGACAGGTACAGAGTAAAGTTGATAGGGTGAATACTTTTTGAGATTTTGCTGTGTGCTAGAGGTGACTGTAGGTACCTTTATTTGTTTATGCTACAAGCCTGTTAATACTTTTACGTTTAATAATTAGGGATAAAGTTAATTAAAAGACCAAAAACAATTAATTGTATACCAAAAGAGGCGGACGAAACGCCTCTACACCTGCTAGGTGAGTGCGGAGAACTAATGCCCAAACGTAGCATCCATTTGGGAAAGCACATCCTCAGCCCAATGGAGCTAAAGCAACTCACCCCAAAGAAAATCTTTAGTTTTTAACAGCTGCTGGGCTTTGCGGTGAACTTTAAAGGCCCTGTAAAGGGGCTCCACAAATAAAGTGGCGATCACAATAGGCCAGTTGTGGCCGCAGTGACACAATAGCCACAAAAAGTAAATTAAAAAAATATATATAATACCGAAAATATATAAAGTACCTATTCTAATAGTTTGCGTAATTTTCCAGACACATTGGAAAGATATCACCCTGAAACTTGCCAAAGCGATATATCGACAGGACTTTCAAAGTTTTAGTTTGTGAAACCGATCATTTAGGAATATTCCCCAGTCTTACCTATCTCGAAGGAACTCCTTGAAGAAACTTTGACTGAACAAAGTCAGTAGCGGATCCAGGGGGCAAACTAAGGGGCTCAAGCCCCCGCAACAGCATCTGGGTCTACCCATAACGAATCTCAAATTAGTTAATTGATTGACTGACCTCGTAGCTCAGTTGGTAGTAAGTCTGCCTTCTGCGCTAGAGGTAGCGGGTTCAATTCCCGCACTGGACAAACATTTGTGTGATGAATACAGATGTTTGTTCTGTGTCTGGTCGTTAGATATTTACCTATTATGTATATCAGTCTCTGGTACCCATAGTACAGGCTATGCCTAGTTCGGGATCAGTTGACCGTGTGTGATATGACCGGAATATTTATTATTATTATTATTTATTTTATTCAGGCATGACTTTGCAGAAGTCCATTCTAAGATATTAAACAGACAAACAAATGTTTAGTGCTATTCCGCTAATCTATTCCTTATAAGAGCAAAAAAAAAGCAGACGTGTGAACCTCCCGCACCGCCCGCAATAAAATGCGTACTGCACGTAAGTGCGATTTTAATTTAATTTCAAATTAATCATTATAATGTTGCAAGGCCCCCGGTAGGCCGCAGATATTGTGAATGTGTTGAATAAGCAAGCAGTGTTTACCTTGATAAAGCCTACCCTCAGCTGGTTCAAGCCCCCAAATCAAAATCCTGGATCCGCCACTGGCTGAAGTTGTATTCGAAGGTACCTATAGGTATTTGAGTGCACCGTAGCATGCTTTGTTGAGGCTGCCATCTTGAAAGTTTGTTGAACTTATAGTTTGATGCTACCTGGGTGGTTCTCCTTGATATTGGAGTCTTTTAAACTTCCTTCATAATAAGGTATTTTAACTAGTGTTTCGCCCCGAACTGATTGACTTTAATCAGTAGACGTAAGGATCATATTGAATAGAAGGATATTCATAATATGTATACTATCCCGATAAGGGCTTGTTCGATCAACAAAAGGAAAAAATATTAGATACCTACCGGAAAAATTAAAAATTACATTTTACACAATTTAGTTTTTTATATTTTTGATTGCTACCCAAAACAGCTGAACTATTGAGTTTGAACTGTTTTGACAAAAAAAGCCGAGTTTTGTATAGATTTTTTCCAAACAAAAATGTCAAATTTCCAAAAGTCGTAGATTAAACATTATTACTAATTGGGTTTAGAATAAACCACCTTCAGGATATCATACATATTAAGAATCACTTTGTATATTATAAACGCGTTTTAGACGGATACCGCACGCCGTTTGAACACAGCTTTAGAGTATCAAGCACCTCAGGAGTGAGTGAACTCGGTGACGTGAACGCACTCGGTGACGCAACCAGCAGCCGGCGTGACGGGTGAAAGGCATCGCTAATGCGCCTACTATTCTAATTCCTTGCTTTATAATTTGGCGGTGTCAGTTGCATCCAACAATGCAGATGAAGATGTTAACTACACAGTAAAGTTGATGGGACAAAAGAGACGTTTCATCAATATATGGAGCCTGGGCCTGCACTGTGTACACTACTCTAAAATATGCCAAAGCAATAAAGTAAACGTATTTAATTGGTTATTTTATTTAAATTGACTTCGTTCTAAGGTACAATAAGATTTTCTTCGACAAAGAGAGCAACGCACAGTGCTACAAAAATATGGCGGATGGACGTGCGTGAAATGACATTTTGTCAACCTACATTTATCTGACTAAACAAAAACATCAAATCAAACAACATGACATGAAAAATATGTCAATGTCATGTCAAACGTCAATTATAAACCAACATGGCGGCCTTCAAATAGTGTTCACATAGTAAAAAACTTACCAGAAGAACTATTCTTGTACCATCGCATTTGTCTTCAAATTAATGAAATTGTATTTTTCTTGTAATCTCCTAATTTTTCCTAATTTTTCTATGTAGTGTACATGGACCAGACCCAGAATGAAATGGCTCTTTTTTGGTATATAATTTTGAGGGTTTGCTGTGCTCATCTCTATTTTGTGCCCTACCTCCACTTAGTTGTTCAATTTGATTCATCAGTGTGTATGCAGCACAATGCTGAGCGAAGGCCACGTCTTCCTTGAGCAAAATTTTAATAATGTAGCATTGAAATTTTTTACTTAGTTCAATTAGGGAAAAAAAACATAATATATATATATAAAAATTACGAGCCTAATCTAGTGACGTGCCGAAACGTCGAAGGAAATCCACTTTCCTAACAAAGTCACATAAAACAATTTTATAACCAAAACGTGTTTTAGAAAGTGAAGCGCCATCGAATACAAACGATGACAAATCGCCGTCGTGTTGAATTTCACTTTACTTGCATTTTCTTTAATAAGATGTTATTCACGCAACTTTAACTTGGACAATAGGTAATACCTTCTGTGTTTCCTTTGAATGGAATAAATAAATAAATATTCAAGACATATTCACACGGTCAACTGATCCCAAACTAGGCATAGCCTGTACTATGGGTACCAGAGACTGATATACATAATAGATATATATATTTAACACCCAGACACAGAACAAACATCTTCATCAGGAATTGTACTCTAGTAGATAAACTGATGTAAGCGCACAAAAATAATGAAGGATCAAGTTTCGGCAAGACGAAGAAAATATAATAGAAAACCATTTATTCAGACCACTTAGTATTTATGTATACTTAAAATATCAAGGAACAAAATAAAATGATATATAGAATCACTGAAGTCATTTTCTTACTCAAAAGAAGAATACTCAAACAGTAATTCGGTAGCGTGAAAAAAAAATACACGTTAGTATTTGAATTTAGAATCACGGGAAAGCCCGCATAGGTATTTGGCTTCTTGTTAACCGCAAAGTAGAGCAAGGACGTTGCGCATATGCACATAATCGCAGAAACCGCTTACATATTTTGTTCGATATTTTGTTCTCATAAATTAATTTAAGCGTATAACTTAGTATGAAACTCGTTTATCACTGTTTTTTTATCAATTAAGTAGTTATGTAATAAAATAAGTCATCATCATCATCATCTCCCTGCCCTTATCCCACTTCATGTGGGGTCGGCACAACATGTTTATCTCTTTCACTATGAAATAAATTATGTACCTACGTTTCATTCATCATCATTTCAGCCGTACGACGTCCACTGCTGAACTTGGCCTCCCCCACAGACAGAGCAAATTCCTTATCATGTGGGGGGATTTGCCCATACTCACCACGCTGGGCATGCGGGTTGGCGAGCGCAGTTAGAGCTATAGTTGTTAAAATGAGGGATGCTGCTGCCCATCCCCTAGCTTTTTTCCCTTAGTCGCCTCTTACGACATACGGATAGGTAGATATGGATGGGCCGGGCCTATTCTTCAGCCGGGGCCACCACGGCCTTACCTACGTTTAAATAGGAGTAATTTCGGGTAGATCGAAGTCGGTTATTGGCACTACATTATTGGCTCTACATTCTATTTATACAGCCAAGATTCGATTGCAAGCCAAATCAAATCTTATCAAATGAAGACTTTAGTAAAGTTATAGATACTGGCCATAAAGAAACTATTTTTTTTTTTGCAAATTTGTGTTTTGCCTCCAGCATGTGCAAACAAGTGAAAATCGAATTACCTCAAAATGTTTACGAGCGATTTGTGTATAACCGTGTACAAAATAAAATAAAATCAAGTCTTAGGTCAGGTTTCCATCTCTAATGCGTCTAATTAGTATTTTCTGCTCGTCTGTTTGTAGCAACCGATATGTCTTGCCACAAGGCTGGAGGCCATGTTTGGTGAAGAAACAATTAGTATGACTCAGGCACGCCTGTGTTGCCAATCCACTGGGTTTTATTGATGAGATTTTCGCATTGCTTCATAAAATGCCGGCAGTTATTGGGAATTACGGAGTCACTAGCTCTGAGACGTGTATACTGCCCCACAATAGTCACTTCGTAGCTGTAGGAAATCTTCTTGGCACCTGCGTGGAATGTGCTTCCCGCTCCCACCACACCCCACCGCCTACCGCTCTCGCGAGTGAGAATGAGACAAAACATTACAGCGAGGTGCCTAGTTGACTTCTGCGTGTTGTAGTGACTTATATCCTCATTGGCTGTAGTAATATTGTAATTAAAAGAAGAAACAAGTTGCGCAGTTTCACGTCTGCTATTACCAACTGCCTACTATTTCGCATATGACCTCAGTGGCGCAGCGAGCGAGTGTTCGTCTGAGATGCAAGGTCTGCGGGTTCGATTCCCGCTGCGGGGCAAATGTTTGAATGATATGCAAATATTTGTTCGGGGTCTGGGTGTTGCGGTACCTACCGTGGTAGGTGAACTCGTAGTTTCTGATACCCATGACACAGGGAATCCAGCATCGGATCAGGACTATGTTATTTTTTTTAATTTCTTTGAAAAGAAAGCTAAAGTAGATCCCTAATTTAAGTGTCTTTTGTTGCAGAAGTCGAGTGTGTAATGCGACTATGGGAGGTGCTTCGGTGAGGACGGCGCTTCTGTGCGCGATTATGCTTCTACCTCATGGTAAACACCTTTTCTACTTATCTATCATCATCATCGACAATCAAACATAGGCCTACCCCAAAGAGTGCCATAACGAACGTCTTGAGCCTTCTCCAACCACAAACTTCACGCGACTTTTAAAATGTAATCGATCTATTTGGTGGACCCATGGTGGACCCTTCCTTTACCGAATCGTTCAGTTCTCTATCTACTCCAAAAGTATCTATGGATAAAAATATCATACAGATAATTTTGAAACGTCTTATTTCTAGTTAAATTTACGCCTGTTCTTTGCGACCAAGCCCAGAAAATACAGCCAAAAAGCCACGTACATATTAAACTACCTACTTTATTGTCTTTTGGTCGTTTATTGGTTTCCATCACGTGTATTTTGTTTATGTTTTTGAGATACCTACCCACTACTTGTACTTAACGATGCCTATAGTACGTAATCAAGGAGAAGTTACGTCATTTGTTGTGAAGTATGTGGATCTTCAATAAGCGGTATATTCTGAGGCAAATAAAAAAAATGCTTTTATGTGTAGAGTTTAAAGTAAACACTTCGAAACGAAGCGTGGGTTCCCAAAGCTGTGTAACGAATACTTGTGCGATAAGCCAGCATCTATCAGTGCCTTACCTACTATTAGTACCTACTTTTGTGATTATGAAATAGGGAACATACCTAGCCAAAGATTTGTTTGTGCGGAGAAAGCTATCCGGTACCGTTGGACGCGCGTTGATGTCTTTTGTATGAACGGAAATTGGAATCTCGATTGAACATGCTCTTTTAAAGCGAAAAATATTGCTTGAAAGGGAGGGGTCCATTTATATTTCTAAAGCCATATATTTTCTATCCGAAAATGGCTGAAACACGCATACGACGTACCCAAGAAATCGTGTAGCGAATAAACTAGATTGTCTTACTTATACGTAGCGTTACCTATATCTCTAGTTTCCCACCGTCACATGCCGGTCGATATATAGGTCGGTGTATTTACACCTTACGTTACGTCAAAGAAATAATTGATGTCATAGACGATCGAATATTTGCGAAGACATGGGGGTCTCCGCTTATATTCGACCGTCTACGATACTTGCAGCTTTTTCGAAAGCATTTCTAATGAAATCAAAATCAATCTAATTTTATTCCAATCATTCCTTGAAAATAAATATTGTGCCTATTTAATTCAATAAGTCATGTAGTTGAATACAATAATTTAATTGGTTTCAGCAATCGCAGAGCTTCAAGGTCGATGTCCAGCAGAAGAGAGTTCCTGTCCAGCGCGGGCCACGCCATGCAACTCTGACGATGATTGTGGAGAGCAAATATGCTGCCGGTCTTCATGCGGACGTGTCTGTGTTGACCCACTGTTTACTGGTAAGTTGTGTCTGCCAAATGGAGCCTCACTCAGTAAGGTGCACTTGAATCTGTCTGCTATAATACAAAGAACCATAAGGCTCTTTTGAGGGACATACCTCAATCTGGTCATTGCTTTTTCCAGGTTGCGAAAACATCAAACTCTCAACCGAGCGCATTTCGCGCGCTCTAGCCGCTGAGAACAGTCGCGGTGGCCGAGGCATGCTGCCATCCATCCGGAGCCCTCGATGCAGGGTCGCCGATGGAGAGTTCGAGGAGATCCAGTGCGACAACGAGATTGTCAGCTCCTGCTGGTGCGTTGACCAAGCTGGATATGAGGTGAGGCACTATCCAACAAGATGTGGTCCACAAAGGGAAGGATTTTAGGTACCTACTTTGAAGGTGCCTCCGAGTGATAGAACTCGACCTGCTAGCTGCTAAAATTCCTTGCGCTTTAGCTATTTAAAACAGCCGCGGTAGCTGAAGCGAGCTTCCAATAATGGGAAGCCCTCGGTACGTCAGGGTCACCGATGGAGGTTTGAGGAGATAAGGTAACAACGGGTCTGTAAGCTCTTGCTGATGCGTTGACCAAGATGGATTTGAGGTTAGGCGTTTCAAGAAGAAAATAAAAGTTAAAGGGTGTTTACCTATTAATAAGTATCTCAAGTAGCCGAGGCAAGCTCGGTACTAGGTCGCTGAGAGGACGGGACTCTACTTTACAAGATGTCTTCGAGTGAAGGTGAGGAATGAGCCGGTTTCACCAACTAAATCTGCTGGCGAAAAAACCTTTCAACAATAAATACTGCAGATTCCAATCTATAACTGTTGATCCAGAATCAATCATCGTTTCAACATTGGAAAGTTGCTATGAGAACTGACCGTGGGACAAAAATAATGGGAAATCACTGTTATATGCTCGATTTTCTTTATAATAACATCTCTACTTGCAAAATAGTAGTGATAATTCCCTCTGAAAAATTTTCAATTCAATTTCAAATTGAAATTGAAATTGAATTGAAAATTGAAATTGAAGTTCTAGGCATGGACTTCCTCAGGTTGCAGGCACGCGAGCACCAGCAGCAGGTCTGGTGAACTGCACGCGTTCAGCACCATGCGCCGCCCACACGTGCAGGATGCTCTGTCCGCTCGGCTTCGACCTGGATGACCGGGGCTGCCCACTGTGCAAGTGTAGGGACCCTTGTTTGGACGTCACATGTCCTGGACAGCTGTCATGTCAGCTAGAGGAGACTCCGTGTCTGCGGCCGCCTTGCCCACCTGTACCAACTTGTAAGTATTCTTATTCCGTTTTAAAACCTGTTTAAAGATGTACGTGCATGGAACTTATGCTCGGAAACGTTCGATAAAATCTCTTGGTAAAGATGAATGAATTTATTTTATTTTATTTTGAAAACATGGCCTTCGGTCAGCATTGTGATGATGACCGTCTCGTCTCAGATGAAAGCTCGTAACAACCATGCATGGTAGGAGTTTCTAAGAGGCGCACTTTAATCCTTTCACTACTTACATTGATTCTTACACCGACCGTCAAAGGCTTTTCCGTGCCACCATACCTCAACCTGGTCACTGACCTTATACGTCCTGTATTAGGTCAGTCAAGAAAGAATCAGTGACACGACAAGCAAGCATGGGAGTTCTTGCTCAAGCGAGATGCGTGTGACGTCATCTCCCATGATATAGTCGAATATTACCGAGAATAGAACCCCGGGTCCTTGAATATTCCCAGAAATATCTATGTGATGCCAAAATGTTACTGAGATTGTCCTGATTAAATCAAATGATTGTCCCCTGATTTAAATTATAACTTACGTGGTAAATTACTTGGACATTATCTAGGGTATTGCGTGTAATTCTAGATAATCTCAAAGTTGCGTTGCGTGATTGCTGCAATTTCAGAGTCGATGACCCATCATCACAATCACCTACGGACGCTGCTGCTGAGATTAAAATAACGTGGCATCATCATTTGTGTTAGTATCATTTCGTGCCTAAATACTATAACTTTTAGCTGCAGCGTACCAGCCAGAGACATCACCATAATCACGGCAAATCTTACACCATTAAACGGCGTAATAGTCATAAACGTCGACCCAATTCACCTGATTACCATCTAAATCTCAGGTAATTCTACCATAAAATGCACCGACTTCACGCAACTTAAAAACTACGAGCTATTATCACAAGCCAAGTTTTATGTAACCCGTATTTTTCAGGCAAAAGAGGTAGAAGTCTTTCTAACATCTGCCCTGTCGGGGAGCCTTTGCTGATCTCGGAAACATCAAGGCCTTTCCTCTGCGGTACAGACCCTGGGAAACCCAACTGCCCACCGTTGTACAGATGCCTTGTCGATTCAGGTCAGAACCGATAACTTGTATGTTTACCTTATGTATCTGTTTTGGAAACTACTATATTCATCATCATCAGTTGTAAAGAGTCCATAGGAGATGAACCTCCGCCCTGCACCATAAAATTTCATGATGTACGTCCTTTTTTTTTTTTTTTTTTATTTTATTTATTAACAAAATCCACAGCTCTTAAAAAGAAAACATGTAAACTTATAACTAAACTGACAGCCAATAACGGATTTACATTTTATATCTTATACCTAAAATCAGTCACCAAGTATGTATTTATCATAAAATAATAATAGAAACTATAAAACAATAAAAACTCTAAAAGCTCCAAACAAGTATTAACCATATATAAATATTATCCATGCCTAACTACGTGCTCTGTGTATGTGTGTGTGTGTGTGTGCCTGTGTACGCGCGTGAGAGTCCTTTTACAGGATAAGAGTTAATGATGCAAAAGAGGTCAGGACCGTGGCAAATGGAAATCCATGGTCTCTAACATCCCTTTCGCGTTCGGGAATCAGGCGTTATTCATCGGAACGTTATCAACTTACTTGGTACTTGATGAGTGGACTGGTTTCCGCTACTAGGCCGCTGGTGGGCCATGTTTACTTGACGGGCGGAGGTTGTTAGTGGAGCCGCCCCATGTCCACCAGGAAGGCCAGCAGCTCACTGATGCCGGCGCCAGCCTCCCTAGGTGTCCCCGGCAGCGTCCCAAAGTAGTATGCTCGTTGAGACTACGAGCTGCAACGATACCTTACGAATTGTCTTTGACAGGAAACGACTACGGAGTCTGCTGCCCAGCGTCCCTGGAGCTACAAAAAGCTGGCACCTGCCCAGCGCCAACCACCTCAGACTTGGACTGCGGAACACCCTGCGCTCATGACCTGGAATGCCCTTCAATGCAGAAGTGTTGCGACGGCGGTGAATGCGGCAGACATTGCATTCTGCCCAATAACGTCACGATGTGCACGCAGCAGAAGATGCTAGCGGAGTTGCTGGTGGTCAGCGAGAGGGAAGGAAGGGGCTATGTGCCGCAGTGTGCTAATGACGGAGCGTTTGTGTCGAGGCAGTGCTCGAGGAATGGATTGGTGTGCTGGTAAGTCATAAAACATAAACCCCTTTATTCCTAATCACTATCTAACTTTATCAGTTCCATAAAAGCATGTCAGACAGGGCGAGAGTTATCGAGCCGATTAATTTAGTGATTCATTATGAATAAGACGGGTTTGGATTTTGGATTGTTTACAACTAATATTACATATATCATTGGACGTCATCCCCCTTTTTTTAATTTATCATTCACAAACTTTCAATGCTGGAAATAAGCCTCTTGTTTGTTATGCTATTTTTAATTGTCCTGTACCTGACTTATCTAGGTTTGCCTAGTAAGGTGGATGGATTGGATTCCTGTGATGAAACATTCCTGTCATGTAGGTTGAACCTGGTCGAAACTAGCGCCGGGTGTCACACATATAGATATTTCTAGCAGCAGTCAGTGTAGTCTTTGGATTGATGATGTGATGTTTTCGAACCGTCTCTTTCGTACGCAGGTGCGTAGACGCGGAAGGCAACAAGCTCCGCGGCTCCATGGGCCCGTCAGCATCAGTCCACTGCTCCCCTTCCCCGCTCCCCGCCCGCACCGGCGCTCGCGCCCTCACCTCGTGCTCGCGCGCGCTATGCGCAGGCATCTGTGAATACGGGTACAAGAGCGGCGCTGATGGCTGCCCGACTTGTGAATGCGATGACCCCTGCGCGGGGTACCCTTGCAAGGATGGAGAGGAGTGCGTCAGGGTTAAGGATGCTGAGTGTACCGGGGAACTGTGCACTGGATATCCTGTGTGTAAGTTGTTTTAATAGCAGTTGACTGTATCTATTAATGTTGAATGCGATGACTAATGGCACTAAGATTTGGTCTTTAACTATATACGTGATAAAATCGAATATAAGGTAGAAGAACCTAGGTCAAAGACATAGCTCCCAGAATTAGCAAGTTGGAGTAGCATTGGGCAGACCCAATAGCTCACATAAACGACATACGTACACGGTCAGGTTATAGGTAATTGCGACAATCGGGGCTAGTACCGCCCAGATCTGGTACGCCCAATTGGCTGAAAGTCAACGAGGGTCAACTAGTGGCTGCACGCGACTTCACTCGACTTCACTTCATTTCGCATATTTGACATCAGTGGATTTTTCAAAATTTTCCAGGTCGACCAAGAGTGTCCTACGAGAACCCTTGCGAAGCCGGTACCCCAGCGACAGACGATGGTGGATCCGTTGTGGCGTGTGGCGCTGACAGCGACTGTCCCTCCGAACACGTCTGCGCGTTGTCGCGACGAAGCAGCGCTGCTGTCTGCTGCCCCGATACCAGATACTTTAATTCTACTGATGAGGTTGTGGAGGTAAGACTTGTCCAAACTCTTATTAAAAGGCCTAGTACATAGTATTCTTCAAACTTTCGCGATCTGTTAAACATAATCATCATCATCATCAGCCTGCAGAAGTCCACTGCTGGACATAGGCCTCCCCCAAAGAGTTCCATGGCGAACATAGCTTATTGAAATCAAACGGGTGTTTATCGCGTACCTTTCTTTATATTTTATTCCCGTCGTTTCGACTGTGTTACAACAATCGTGGTCGAGGGCAGACTGGAGATTTGGACCTAAGTAACTGCGCGCTTATTTAGACCGTAGTTTTATCACAGGATGATTAATAGTTTTTACCGAGGTTTTAGAGTTAATTTTTGGGAGAAAATTCACTTTGAAATAAAGACGGCCAAGTGCGAGTATGGTTCGCGCCCTCAAATCAAAGTCAAAGTCAAAAGGCGTTTATTTCAATAAAATCACTAGGATCACTTTGAAACGTCTTAGAAACTAGGTGAAGCTACGCCTGTTCCCCGCGACCAAGCCTAGAAGAATCAGGCAACAAACACGGGCTCTGAGGCTTCAAAAACATAAAAAAATACATCGCCGATTCGTCCAAGATATTTGAGAGATCTTCGCTCGCTCGATCAATTACATCTGTATTCCAGATAAGTTTGGAATCGTGCGGTACCGAAGCCGAGGCACTCTGCGGCCTGAACTCCACCATCAGCTGCCCCGAAGGTGACTGCGAGAACGAGCTAGTGTGCTGCTCCACGGCCGGCTGCGGCCCCGTCTGCGTCGACCCGGCGAAGATGCGCCTCCAGAGCGACAGAGTCGATGACACTCCTACCAGTAAGTATACTAGTTCACGATAGCATTACGCTTACGATATGACAGTCTTCTTCTTGTCGTGTCACTGATTCTTTCTTGGTCATCCTATATTCGTTCAGTGACCAGGTCGAGGTATGGTGGCCCTGAAAAGGGCCTATGACCGTCGATGAAAGAACCAGTGTAGAGCGCACTTTAATAGGTGCGCCTCTTAGAGGCTCCTTTCATGCACGTCTTCGAGTTTTTAGGTTCGAGGACATGCCGGTTTCCTCAATGTTTTCCTTCACCGTTTGAGAGCACTACGCAATGACATATGGGATAAATATTTTATTTTTTATTGGCAAATACATAATTGACGTAGTAAGCGTAACGCTATTGTGAATTATTCAGCTCGAGCGGCAGCTCTGAAGTCAACGATTAAATTTATGGCCTGACATCTAAGGGGTTCAAGTTTCATAATTTTCTCATACAAACCTAAAACAAATCAGTCTTACTTTTCAGCCCCTTAGAATGCCAATTTCCAAAAATCCAATAATAGCGAATTTCGAAGTGTTAGGTCTTGTGGTTCCAGTAATTCCTCGATGACTGAAAACGTATATTAACTGCTGCCCGCCCGTGCCTGCCTGTAAGTGTAGCTGATCGGTACACAGGTCCCGTGTGGCAGACGGCATTATTTTAAAAATTAATACCTTAAATTTCAGGTGACTTAACCTTAACCTCGGAAAAGTGGGTTCTCGTACCATCACAAAAAAGGATGGTATCAGTGGATAGTGTAAATGCCACTAATGGCACAACAGAAGCTAATCCCTGGTTAACTTTATTCCCAGTGTGCGAATACCTCCGCGACTTCGACGAGAAGATGGAAGGCACAGTGGACGGCATGAAGCTGGCATTGCCCGGCCCTACCTGCAGCCAGGACGGCTCGTTCGCCCCCCAGCAGTGCGCCCGGGGGCGCTGCTGGTGCGTCGACTCCTTCGGCACGGAGATCCCGGAGACCAGCACCAAGAATGCTTCAGCAGTGGACTGTGATAAGTACGTAGTTTTGAGAGCATCTTTAGGAAAATAAGTGGTGCCGTTTTAGGGAAGTAAAGCTCTAAATGTACCATCCTTGGTGGCCCCTCCATATCAACCTACCCGTGGATGTCGTAAGAGGAAAATAAGGGAAAAAAGCTAGGTCATAGACAGCTGCATCCCCTATTTTCACAAAGATAGCTCTAACTTCGCTCGCCAAAATGCCCGTGTCCAGCGTGGTGAGTATGTGCAAATACCCCCCCATGATAGGAATTCGCTCTGGAAATCTGTGAGAGAAGCCATGTTCAGCTGTGGACGTCCTTAGGCTGATGATGATGATGACGTGTTCAAGTTTTACGGGACAAGTAGCAATCCCTCATGAATAAGATGTATATAGAACCACCTTTATACAGCATCGAAAGAACTATCAAAATCAGTTGACGATTGGCGGAGATATCAGATAACATGCTCGTTTGTTACCTGATTCTTCTAGGCTTGGTCGCAAGGAACAGGCATAGCTTCACCTAGTTTCTAAGACGTTTCAAAAGGATCCTAGTGATTTTATTGAAATAAACGCCTTTTGACTTTGACTTTACTTTGTACACTCAAAAAAACCATACGAATTGAGAGAGCCTCCACCTTTTTTGAAGTGGGTTAAAAACCATGTTTATATCGCAGGGTGCGATCGGAGCTGTCGTGCTTAGAGCTGACGTGCCGCATGGGCTGCGACTACGGGTTCGAGTTAGGCGCGGGGCGCTGCCCCACGTGCCGCTGCCGCGACCCGTGCGCCGGCGTCGCGTGCCCCGCCGGCCGCGCCTGCGCCACCGTCGACGTGGCCTGCGACGCCGACTACTGCCCGCCCGTGCCTGCCTGTAAGTTTTTTTTTTTTTTTTTTGTTTTTTTTATGTTATACGGAGGCAAACAGGCTTACGGCCCACCTGATGGTAAGTGGTTACCGTCGCCTATTGACATCAGCAACACCTGGAGCATTGCTAATGCGTTGCCTGCCAAACCCCTCCCCCCCTAAAGAGCTCTGGCAACCTTACTCACCGCAGGAACACAACACTATTTGAAACAAATAATGTTATTTGGCTGCGATCTTCTGTAAGGCGGAGGTACCTCCCCAGGCGGGCTGCTCCAATTTAGAACGAGAAAATCTCGCTGTGCCCTACCTCTCGTTAAAAGCTGATCTGTACACACGTCCGTGAGCAGCCGGCATTATTTTAAAAATTAATACTTTATTGCACATATTTTTTATATATTATTTAATATATTATATGTAGTTAAAATATTTAGTAGGTAAAATTTAATTTTTAGGTTGTGTGCACAACATTATATCAAAATTTATTATCCATAAGTACATCTGATATACCCCTATTTAATCATATCCAGTCCACTCCATCCAAAGGTTGTCTGGTAGAGATCGCTACTTCAGCGATAAGGCCGCCCATTGTTCATCATATAGTTTAGTTTTTATTGTTTTTTTGTTAATGTTTGTACTTTTTATGGTGTGCAATAAAGCATTTTCTATCTATCTATCTATCTATTTTTTTCTACAAAAGGCACCAGCCAGCCTGTTATAAAATGTTTACTTTCACAAACAATCGGCTTTAAACGGTGTCGTGTGTAATCCGTCACGTGTGACATCGTGTATCGTACATCATAGAGCACGTCCGATACCCGGCGCCGCGCTGTTCCGACACCGGCTAAATCCACACCCAATAGTACAGAGTGATAACAAAAAAAGACATCTTAGATGATTATCTCTGGGTACGTATAAATGGAATTTAGTAGGTAAATAGAAGATCAAAGAACAATCAAGATTTGCTGGTAAGAATATGGGTTCAATCGGTCAAGGGGTTATTAAGAAATAGAGGGCCGGAACGAGTTTAAAAAATCTCATTTTTTTTACAACTTTTACTAGAAATCGCAGCTTCTTAGTTCGGGGACTTCGGGGCGATCCACTATTTAGGTATAGTCTATAGTCTTTCTTCTTTTTGTCGTGTCTGATTTCTCATTGGACATCCTGCATTAGGTCTGGAACCAAGTTCAAGTATGGTGGCCCTGAAAAGGGCTGTGGCGGGAAAGAATCAGTGTAGTGAAAGGATTAAAGTGCGCCTTTTTTTTAAGAGGCTCCTTTAATGCAAGTATATAAAAATGACACCTAGGTTAAGTAAGTTTTTTTTTTTTTTTTTTTCTGGACATATTCACACGGTCATGATCACGGTCTGATCCCAAACTAGGCATAGCCTGTACTATGGGTACCAGAGACTGATATACATAATAGATATATATTTAACACCCAGACACAGAACAAACATCTGTGTTAGTCACAAGATAGATAGATAGATAGATAGATAAATGGTTTATTTGACACACACACAAATACAGCACAGACAGAGATAATAGCAAACAGAAGAAACAACAGCAGATAACAATCACACAAAATAAAATAAAGCTTAGTAGGTAGGCAGGTTAACAGTAAAAAAAGACGAATACAACGTACACAAGAGAGCAATACAACATACACAAATGTTTGTCCAGTGCGGGAATCGAACCCGCGACCTCTAGCGCAGAAGGCAGACTACCAACTGAGCTATGAGGCCAGTCGTATTATCTTCTTCTAATGACCGCTCTTCTTCCAGGTTTACCAAAGAAGCCCGGTCAGTGCCCATACCTGGTGCCGGCGACGGGGTCCTGCGAGTTCGCGTGTCGGTCCGACGGCGAGTGCGCCGCCGGCGAGCGGTGTTGTGCCACCGGCTGCGGCACTGCCTGCACGCGCACCGACCACCACACTGCGTGCCAGCAGCGACGGTGAGGCCCGCTGCTTTTGCTCTAACCTTTGTGGAGGAGAATAGAATAGAATAGAATAGAATATAACTTTCATCATCATCATCATTTCAGCCGTACGACGTCCACTGCTGAACATGGCCTCCCCCACAGACAGAGCAAATTCCTTATCATGTGGGGGGATTTGCCCATACTCACCACGCTGGGCATGCGGGTTGGCGAGCGCAGTTAGAGCTATCGTTGTTAAAATGAGGGACGCTGCTGCCCATCCCCTAGCTTTTTTCCCTTAGTCGCCTCTTACGACATCCGCGGATAGGTAGATATGGAGGGGCCTATTCTTCAGCTGGGGCCACCACGGCCATATAACTTTATTGTACACCAAAAGAAAAAACACAATCAAGGAAATAAAAAAAAATAAAAAAAAAATAGTGTGACAATGGGCGGCCTTATCGCTAAAAGCGATCTCTACCAGGCAACCTTTGGATGGACAGGATATATAAAGTAGAAGAGGACGGTGGCGCACATAATAATAATAAGTGAAATAAAACTTATAATTTAAAACTACAAACCCTACATACTAATATCATAAATGTATGTAGGAGGTAGGGCATAGCGAGACTTTCTCGTCCTAAATTGGAGCAGCCCGCCTGGGAGGTACTTACAGAATATCGCAGCCAAATAACATTATTTGTTTCAAATAGTGTTGTGTTCCTGCGGAGTAAGGTTGCCAGAGCTCTTTAGGGGGAAGGGGGTTCGGGGTCGGCAACGCGTGTGTGATGCCTCTGGTATTGCAAGCGCTCATAGGCTACGGTAACCGCTTACCAACAGGTGGGCCGTATGTTTGTTTGCCAACTCAGTTGTATAAAAAAAAAAAAAACCTTGTATCCAATACTCAGCAGTTCAGCAGCTCCATGGATTCTTACCCCGCAGTAGTGGATCCAGAGGGTGGGCTAAGGGGCTTAAGCTCCCCAAAAAGCATTTCGGTCCAGCCCAGACTAAGAAATTAATTTTATTATCCTAAGACTCCATGGAGGGAGCAGTCTGTTCTTAAAACGGGTACCACAGAACTGCTGATCCTTGTGTTAATCAGTTAATTTAAGACTATTAAGACCAAATAGAGCAATCTGTTCTTAGACATTTTGAAAAACGGGTTTAACTCATGTCTAAAATGTCGATGAAAATCTTCATCAGGGTGAGTATGATCTACCGCGCGCTCCAACCCTCTCGCGTTCACGTCTCACACTCAGTCTGTTCTTCACACACGATTTCTACTATATAACTGCTGAACCTTGTTGTAAGACCCCATGGAGTAGTCTGTTCTTCACTTCTGTACTTCCAAGAACTGCTAATCCTTGTGTTAATTAGTTATTTGTACAGTAGCAAAGGTAGTTAACAGTTACTTTACAGCAGCCGCCATACTCTTCGAAGAACTCTCGATGCTTCTTGTTTTCTGTAATAAAGGTTGATAATTTTTCAGCAAAACAATTCAAATCTCTTACAGAGCTCTAGCGCTGCATACGGCAGCCGAGAGCGGAAACCCACCTGCTTGGACCTGGCTGCCGAAGTGCAAGGAGGACGGTAGTTTCGAGACTGTACAATGCCGAGGCTCGGATAAGACCTGCTGGTGTGTCGATGCTGTCGGTAACGAGGTGAGTGGGTCACTAAAGTCTAAATAGCCAAGAGTTGCACACTACGAAATCCTTTAGTATGTGATCCGTTGTTGTGACATGTTTCAGTCTCTTGTTCTTTGTTTGGTCTGCGTAAAGTATGTAGCTCTCTTATTTTCAGCCGTAGGACGTCAACAGCTGAACATGGCCTCCCCCAGAGATTTACAGAGTGAATTCCCATCATGTGGGGGAAATTGCCCGCAGGGCAATTTCCCCAAATTTCCCCAAATTTCGGGGTGGCGAGCATAGCTATCGTTGTTGAAATAGGGAACGCTGCTGCCCATCATATAGATTTTTTCCCTTAGTCGCCCTAGTCGTCCCTATCCAAGGGTACGTAGATATGGAGGGGCCTATTCTTCAGCCACCACGGCTTATGTAGCACTATGAATGAGAAAGGTAAAGGTAATACCAATAAGGTACTTAGCGGTTCTAACCATGTCTTGCATTTTGATAACAACTACGCTGAGAGGATTACAGGTGCTGGGCAAGCTTACTCCATCTAAACACGTCCCAGGCCCTACAGTGAGAGCAAAAAGTTCCACCTGTTATTAAACTAGAGCAGATGTAAGGTGTCTGAAAAGTTTTAAATCCAATAGTTTTCACGATTGTTTTTGTACATAGATGCCCGGTACCCGAGCAACAAACTCCACTCCGAACTGCGAAACTCCATCGCAATGCCCCGACCCTGGCTGCAACGAGGAGGTGATCTGTCCCCATGGAAGGGACTTGGACGAGATGGGTTGCCAGACTTGTGACTGCAAGGACCCCTGCGCTGAAGCCAAGTGTAGCGCTGACGAGACCTGCGAACTGGTGCCTTTGGATTGTGAGGTTCGTACACATTTCTGAGTAAAATAATAGATAGTGGGTGGCGCTTCGAGCCGAATGGCATCCAAAATGTTTTTGTCAGGTCAGATATGGACTCTATAGATCTATGGTTAGAGCATCCCCATATTATAATTGTATGCATATGTATTTATTATGGTATCTATATATTTATGTATTGATCTTATGTATTAAAAATCCAATTTCTCTCAAAATTTAAGTAAGCATCATAATTCCTTTTATTTTCGTTTTTATGATCTCAACTGTTCCCTCTCCTGTGCACTACCTTCTCATCTTCTGTTCACAAACACAAAGGTTATCTGGAAGATAATGCTTTTTAGCATTAAGTTCGCCTTTGTACTATTTTTTATGTGCAATAAAGAATTTTCGGAGTTTCGCTGCGTGATAAAATCCGAAATGAGGAAATCCGTAGAAGAACCAAGGTTACCGACATAGCTTCCAGAATTAGCAGGTTGAAGTGGCAGTGGGCCGGCCATATAGCTCGCAGAACCGACAACCGTTGGGGAACAAAGGTTCTCGAGTGGCGACCACGAACCGGACGACGCAGTGTTGGAAGGCCCCCCACCCCATGGACCGACGACATTGTTAAGGTTGCGGGAAGTCGGTGGATGGAAAAGGCTCAAGACCGTTCGTCATGGAACTCTTTGGGGGAGGCCTATGTTCAGCAGTAGACATCATCAGGCTGATGATGATGATGAAAGAATTTTCTATCTATCTATCTATCCCCGTATATAGGGGAGGGTCGCACGCAGGCTCAAATCCCACCTGAGTCGAATTTAAATACAAGGCAATTCTTAATTAGAGTTGTAAAGATGAAAAAATACCAAAAATCAAATAAGGTTTTAAAAAGATCAAATCTGCTGTTATGTACATTTTTGCAGTGTTTTTTCAGATAAAAACGTTTTATTTCCAAATGTCGTGGAGAAATATCGTCAGGCAATCGGGTGTAGAATAAGCCTCTTTCGGGACAGCACAGATATTGTGAATCACCTTGAATACTTAGATCTAGTGCGTAAAAGAGATGCAATGTCTTTGATGTAAGTAACATCAGCCCTAAATAATTTCAGGGTGAAGCCTGTCCCCCCCTCGCCCGCTGCACCCCCACCCCGCAGTGCCCTGATGGAGTGGAGCCGCTCCAGGCTCCGGACGCATCCGGCCCGTTACTGTGCGGCCCGAGCGCCGCGGCCTGCCCGTCGACACACGCCTGCCGCTTTGCACCACACGACTCTAGGCCTTCGGTCTGTTGTCCCAAACCACGTGAGTCCTTCATCGATTACTATAACTCAAGGGTGTATTTTGTTTGAAGGGATGTGTTCCTACATCTTGCCTTGCTTGCTTGCGAAATCAGAATAAGGTATATTTTTTAGACAGCACTGGTGGAGTAGTGATAGTGACCCCGCCTTCCGATCCACAGGTCGTGTGTTCGATCCCGGTCGTGCACCAATGGGTTTTCCATTTGGAAAATGTATGTGCGCTATAAGTAGGTACAAGTGCTCTCAAACGGTGAAGGAAAACATTGTGAGGAAACCGGCATGTCCTCGAAGCTAAAAATTCGAAGACATGTGCAAGAAAGGAGTCTCTAAGAGGCACGCAGAGGAGTCCTGTTCGGAGCCGGCAACTCGTGCGTGATGCCTCTGGTATTGTAAGCGTTCATAGGCTACCGTAACCACTTTACCAACAGGTGGGCCGCAAGCGTGTTTGCTCTCACTCTTTTAAATGCCTATATACACGAGGTCCAACATGTCGACATCTTTAATGATAGCATTTGTACAATAATTAATTCGCTAAGAGTATATTTAAGTTTCAATTTTAGATAGTAGACACTTTGGTTTATACTGTAAGCTTGCTGTTTTAACTGAAATAAATAATTCTAATTCTAATTGCCATTCGTTTTTCCCAAATGAGGTATGGAGAAATTTTTCAGGTACCGTCTGCTTCGAAAGCAAAGACGAGGGCACTTGCTCCTCCGGCGAGATCCTGAACGCGACGCGCTGGCACTTCAACCACGAGAGGAACCGCTGCGAGCGGTTCCGCTACCACGGCTGTTCCGGCAACCACAACAACTTCAGGAGCAAGGAGGAGTGCAACAGCGTGTGTCCTGGTGAGTGATATAATGTCCACAACTGTGTAACTACTAGCCCGGAAGAGGCCTAAGCGATCAAGAAACAAAAATTGTACCTACAATATGGTATAAGTGTGTAACGGTAATCATCAACACACACGTGTATCATACGACGTTTTTTAACTCACTTGAGAATAAAATAATGTTAAAAATAACTGTAAAAACGAGTTGTAAATTATTTTTCGCAATGGCGGTAAAATTAGTCAGTTTTCCTATACGTGCGCATCTTACAATGGCGATCGGCCATAGACTAAAAGAATGAGTTTTTTTTATACTCTTGCGCACGATCTTTTTTGTATTGATACTTTTTAAAGAAAAAAACAACTCAACCAATAAAATAAAATAACTTACGTTTGTGAATAATAGCAATTAAAAAGTCACAGTTTGATTACAGGTATCATTATGTGCCCAATTGCGGTGAAATTAGAGCCACTTTATGAGCAAGTGTGTTGAAAAGTATTTTGTTTTTCAGTTTTGTTTCCCGAACTTTTTAAAACAGCTGCTGGTCTTTTGATCATCTTAATAACGAACTAGTTGACCCGCCCGCAACTTTGTCCGCGTGTTCAAGTATGTTCCTACCTTGACTCTTGTTACTTCGTAAACTTATGATCTTAATCTTCCGACCACCTTGTTACATGTGTACGGAAGCCTCAGAGCCCTACCCGGACTTGACCGTCTCAAAATTCGTTTCAAAATGGATTTTCTACAAATGAACTAAGCGAACAAATGTCTAAAACCTCTGAAAGTAGGTATTATTAATTATTCAGTGGTAAATTAGCATCAGTTCAATAATTGAAAAAAAAAAACTTCTTAACTTTTTGCTAATATTCTTTCTTTTTGTTGATAGAATAAGCCCTATACTATCCCGATACTGCCCGATAGTTTAGGTACCTACATATTATGAATCACCTTGTATGGATAGCTCAATTGATCCGGATCACTAACTACCAGTCGGAATCGCCCCAAGACGCGGCCAGAATTGCTACGCTGGATGGCAATCTTGATCCTTACGGCCAAATAGGAGCTAGGCCAGCTCACGTGTCACGTCGCTTCGATCAGGCGCCCTGATAACATTTGCTAATGTTATTTTTAATTTGGCAGTGTTGAGTCCATGCCAACGACTCCGGGAGAAGAACGAGCTGGCGGCGCAGAAGTATGGCAAGGGTACATTCATACCGGTCTGCGACGCGAGCGGCGCCTGGGAGTCGGTGCAGTGCATGTCTCATATTGGTAAGTTTCTACATCACATAATATCGGCCCATATACATGAGCAGGAGAGGTCTGAGCAGAATCCGACTTGGGTTCTACTCCCATCATTCCCCGTACCATTAACTTTGCGATCTTAGTTTAGGCGGTGACGTAAGTTAACAGTCTTAAAGATTTACATTCATACCAGTCTGTGACGCTACGCCTGGGAGTCGGTTTAGTGCCTGTGTCTCATATTGGTAAGTGTAGCTTGTGTGACATGTACACATAATATCTGACCAGATCCATGAGCAGCATAGGCCTCTGTGCAGAGTCTGATTGAGAAAGTATCTACCAACAGTCACCCGTACCATGAACTTTGCGATTTTGTTTAGGCGGTGACGTAAGTTGACAGTCTCAAAGATTTATGGTTCAAATTCGTGTAAAATAGCGCTGACGGGCTCGCATTTGAATGAAACTAAAATGTCATGGAACACAGTCGTGGTCCGAAGTAAAATACTTATGAGCCAATCAAAATTAAAAGATTTTAAGCATCACCGATGTCATTGGCCAATATTTGACATTTACTATCGTATAGTAAGCGTAACGCTATCGTGAATTATTTGTGCTCGAACCACAGGCATCTTCCAGTCCGTTACTTTAAAAAAACTTTATTGCTTTGCATTACCAGCCTAATGTCCAGCATGTACCAGCCTAAATTCAGCAAGTGGTCAAGATATTTTTCCTAATAATTTCATAATGGACTCTTCAACAGATGTGTGTTGGTGCGTGAGCGCTCGCGGCGAGCCCCTGAAGGGGTCCCTGGTCCGCGGCGCCAAGCCGTCCTGCAACTTCAGGCAGGCGAGGAAGTGGGTGCACAGGGACCCCCTGGACGAACGAGCCAAGGCTGATGAAGGTAATTATCCCACATCGTTGACCCCGATCTTGCAATATGTGGTTCGATGGAATAGCGTTGGTAGTTGGTCGGCCCTTGTCGGTTTCATCTATACATACAAGGTCATCCCGAAAGGGGGTTATTCTATCAAAAAAAAAGAAAGAATATTACAGAAAAAAATACAAACACTTTCTCAAATAAGCTGTGTCATCATCATCAGCGTGGTGAGTATGGGCAAATCCCCCCACATGATAAGGAATTTGCTCTGTCTAATGGGGAGGCCATGTTCAGCAGTGGACTTCGTACGGCTGAAATGATGATGATGATCATGATCTTTATATTTTTATCATTTTTATATATACTGAATTACTAAACGTATGAGCAGTTCGGCATCAAAATTGCTACCGTTAACAGTTTCATTGAGTTTGAACTGATTTGACCCCTAAAAGGTGATTTTTAGACGAAACTTTACAAAGTTATTTGATTATGATCTACTTAAATTATTCTATTCTGTTCTATTTTCAGCCGTTTTTATCCCACTGGTGGGCACTCACACTTAAATTATTACTCAATAATATTTATCATCCTCTTCCAGTTTTAGAAGAACTGATCAGACAGATGACGGCGTACAGGATAGACGAATTCGAAAGCGACGACGACGTGGAGTTCCAAGAGTCGGGGCCCGAAGGTCGAGACCTTTCAAAGGAGGTCGAAAACGATGCCGTTCTGGTGACGGAGGTTGTTGCGCCGAAAACAGCGGATACCACACGGCGCGTGGAGCTACCCCTGGAAGTCAGTGTGGAGAGGATAGTCTTCAAAACTAAGTGCCAGTCGATGCAGGAGGAAATTGAAAATGGTATGGTTTTAGTTCTGGAAAATTGGCAACTCCCATTACAAAAATATTGAATCCAAAAAAATTATAGGACCAAAAAGGGATGCATGCAGGAAAATCTTTTTTCTTACACCTTTCCAACCTAGAAGAATATTCAACTCAATGCGGTGTTATGTAATAACTTAAGTTATGGTATGAACCCGCTTTTTTTTCTCTTTTTCTTTTGTTTTTGTTTTTTATTGTGTTTTTGTGTATTGTGGTAGTTTATTTAAGTTCCGATTGGGCAGTATGGTCTCTCGTCTCGAGTGACAAAGCCTTTCTTAAAACATAGATTCAGTAAATTCAAAAAAATGAGATGACACAATGAAAAAAGAAAAACTTTCATAAATCTGTTCGCGATTAAGTCATCCAAGTGCACAAAGATGGGCATTTTGATGAGACTTCCGCAGGATCATGTGGAATGGCACAGACAAGAACGGGCCTACACCAACCAACACATACCCAACAGCTGTGGAGTCGGGCTGAGGATAATGATAATGAAAATTCACTGTCCATCTAACATCCTAATGAAATCCGGTAGGCGCGGATGGCCACCGACCCCGGTGCTTAGCTGACGGATCGTTCTCCCCGCGTCAGTGCGCGCGCGGCCGCTGCTGGTGCGTGGATGCGGCTGGCCAGCGACGGCAGCACTCTCCGCCGGTGCTGGACGCACCTGGCCCTGATCCTTGCGGTGAGAACTAAGTTTATTAATAGGCTAGACCTGGAACTGGATACCCAGCTATGACCAGATAGTTAGTGTCAACTAAGACACATAGGGAATGTGTCTTAGTTGACACTAACCATGTGGTTATGAAACTGGGTTTAGACTAGGACTAACTAAGCCCTGGTTTTGTGACGTGTCATTTAATACATTTGCTTTACGTCATAATGGCAAATGTATGAAATGATACGTCACAATCAGGGTGTGGGTGTTGTGGTACCATGGTAATAGTTTCTTATACCCATGACACAGGGAATCCTAGAGGGGGTCAGAGGACTCAGGCCTCAGGACTCAATTCAATGCAATTCATTTATTTCTCTCCAAAGGCATTAATACAATGCACTTAGAAATGTCAAAACATAATAAATATTAATGGTAAATACAAATAAAAAATGTATTCAATGTCAAGAACTTAAAATTATTACACAGTCAAGAAATTATAATAAACGATACATAAAATGGCTAAAAAAGTAACTACATACGTTATTACAAACTAGCAGAGTAACTTACAATTTTATCTTTTCCCATTCTTTCCTGTCTGAGATGAATTCATCAGTGCTATAGTACTCAGTACCTACCTATGTGAACGTTAAAAAAACTTGATTTTACCCCTCCCTCCCCCGTCCTCCCCTCCAGGCTGAGGGGAGGAGAGGAGGAGCGGAGGGAGGAGAGGGAAGGCCGCGGCCTTATCAATTTGTTGTTTAAATCCCCAGAACAAACACGAATCGAATCAGCGATCCTAGAGCTGGAGCTGGTGGGTGCGGAGGGCGGTGCGGCGGAGCGCGCGCGCGCGGCGCTGGCGGCGCGGCTGGCGGCGCTGGGCGCGCGCGTGCCGGTCGCGGCGGCGGCGGACGCGCGCGCCGTGCGCCTGCGCGCCGCGCTGCCCGGACCCAACGCCCTCGACCTCGTATACCACATTGAGAACTTGGTAAGTTCCTTACGACCACAATGAACATGATCATGAATCCTTAATTTATTTATTTTTATAATTATGATTGTGTGTACGTTAATTATTGTACTATTTTATTTGACATGTAACCATAAATAAATCTATAATAAAAATAAATAAATAAATATCGCACAAGGTCAACTGATCTCAAACTAGGCATAGCCTGTACAATGGGTACCAGAGACTGATATACATAATAGATAAATATTTAACACTCAGACAATGTTTGTCCAGTGCGGGGATCGAACCCGCGACCTCTAGCGCAGAAGGCAGAGTTACTACCAACTGAGCTATGAGGCCTACCAAAACAATAAATGAACTATGAACTATTTTATAACGCCATGAGCACGAAGTAGGTATCTGACATTCGTGTCGTTATACAGCAGTCCGTACGGTAACACAGGTACGACCTGGTATATACAAAACTACTCTATGGGTACGACCTAGCACGGCTGATAAGTACGAAATTATGATTAGGTATTACTAGCTTCTGCTCGCGGCTTCGCTCGCGTAGTACGTACCTACATAAAAAGTAGTCTATATGCTGCTCTAATCTAGGTAAAGAACTTCATTTAATCCAAGTTTCAATGAAATCAGTTGAGCTGTTACCAGCTAGCCAAATATAATGCTTTTGCTTTTTGTTATTTTGATCTGAAGTTACGTTCTTATTACTATACAATAGGGAAGTTAAAAGATTTTGTGCCGGAATCGGCAAAGAAATTATGGTCATTTTATGAGTTTTTTTCAGGTTAAACAAGATAAACTATCTGGTGGAAAGGCAGGGCAGTCCGGATTTCTAGGAGCCGATGTGATCCGCAGCGAATACAGGCTGGCGGCACCACCGGCGCCAGCGCTGCAGCAGAGAGAGATCCTCACCGAATCCACCGTAAGTTATTCATTGATTCTCTGATGGAGTGGTGGTAGTCGCCTTCCGATCCGCAGAACGTAGGTTGGAATCCCGGTCGTGCACCAATGGATTTCCATTCAAATGTAGGTATGTTTGACTGGTCTCATAGCTCAGTTGGTAGTAACTCTGCCTTCTGCGCTAGAGGTCGCGGGTTCGATTCCCGCACTGGACAAACATTTGTGTGATGAACACAGATGTTTGCTCTGTGTCTGGGTGTTAAATATGAATCTATTATGTACCAGTCTCTGGTACCCATAGTACAGGCTATGCCTAGTTTAGGATCAGTTGACCGAGTGTGATATGTCCGGCATATTTTATTTATTTATTTATGTGCTGCTCAATAGGTTACTAGTGCTTTCAAACGGAAGAGGAAACCAACATCTTCTAGAACCTAAAAATTCAAAGACACTCGCACGAAAGGACCATGAGCCTCTAAGAGGCGCACTGTAATCCTTTCGCTACTATGATAGACGGTCATAGATACTTTTCAGACCAGGATGGCCAAGAAAGAATCAGTGACACGACAAGCAAGCATTCTGTGATTAACTTATGCGTTTACTGGCTCCTGCCTGTCGTTTGTTATGATACTAAGATTCACAATGATCTTTCGGTTTCTTAGCTATTATTCGGGTGTCATATAAAACTATACAAACAGTTAGATCATCGAATTTCTAGTAGGACCTTTCTACTATATTATCTTTGGTAGGACTGAATGAAATAAACCTATTTATATACGATGAACATTGATAAACATATTGCATTTAATGTTTGTCGATGTTCGTCGGCTCGTCGCCTAGGCCCTGTCGGAAAATCAGCGCCGCACCGTACCTACCCAGGTCTGGAGCAGCTTTATGCTGAGACGGGACCCATTTGCCCCACGTAAAGCATACACAAACTACCTAGGTACCTACTATGAGTACCTACCTCACTTGATCTGTGCCTATATACCTAAGCTTTTATGTGTTTTATGTTTTGTTTTGTGTTTTTTTTTATGTTTATGTATTATTGCGTTGTGGAGCAAATAAACATGTTTTCTATCTTTCTTCATTATTTCATGACTTTGTTTTTTCTTTCCTATTCAAGGTGTCAGCGGCTACCTCATACCACACTGCATTAATAGTCCTAGCAGCCACTTCAGCGTTCATAATCAGTGTGCTGTGCGTGCTCGTGATGCTGTACCGAGCGAGGCTTCAACGCGAGCCTCAGAAGGCTGAACGCTTCCTCCCACCCGCACCACCAGTCTACGTGCTCTCCGCTGATGAGAAGGCGGAACTTGCGAGGGTATTGCATGCTCCACCGCCGCCAGTGCCTCCGAACGAAGACAATACCAGGGTCTGAACGAACTAACTGTCGAATCTTTAAAAGTATTGTTAGTAATACGCAATAATATGATGTGCACATACCTGCCAGGCTATTGTGTAAGCAAAATGTTAATGAAGATCGCAATTATAAGGATTTTATAAATTTTAGCCACATCTGAAGTTTTTCAAACATGAAAAGGAAGAAGCTTAGGTCTTGAAGTTTTCCCTTGTCAAGTTTGGAAAGTTTTGAATGTTGCTAAGATTGTTAAAATTACCCTCAAAGTTACGAACTTCATTGCCATTACGCTTACACAACTGCACCACTGGTTATTCAGGCTGTTTTCAACTGATAGGTATGTCCATAATTTATTATCAATACAAGTTATTACTTTCTTAGCTATCTTTGACTCAGAAATCAAGCGACCAGAACTAGGAACTTATCTGTAATTTACGTTAGTAACCCATTGGATGTGCTCTTACAGGTAAACAAATATAGGGTCCAAAGTATTATTGATTAGAGAAACAGTAGATATTTTCTTTTACGAGTCATAACTTATCTACATATTTTAAAAGTGTCTAACTTCTTCAGGATCTGTATACAGCAGAACTTGCTACTGGGAGTGAGGGGGTCTGTTAAGCTCGTAATACATATGGCTGTAACTCGCACCATGCCAGATACTGGCATGTGTAACGTGGTTCTGCTAGTAGCTCGTATGCTACTTAGAATGCTAATAAGCCGTTCCTTTTACCCTTGCTAGGCAAGTTGCAAGATCAAGGGGCCGCTTTTGCACTGTACCTGGCATGACATCTTGACAGAGGTATGCCACCTTCAGGCATGCGTAGGTACTCGACCTTTTAAGGGGCACTTGGACATTATCAATGTGACTTCTACCATGAGCATTGGTGCTCAGTTATTTGACTCTATTGTTGTTATTTTTAATAACATTAGGTAATAAGGTTAAAACTAAAAATGTCGTTTAGCTATAGTATTCATTTCCTAAGTCAAATTCTTCAAACTTTAAGCATATGTAATAAATAGTATTTAAATAAAGGCCAATTTACATGAAGAGAGTTTATCTAACGTTTTGTGGCGTAAAAATAGCAAGCGAGTATTTCCAATCGCGTTCATAATAGATGAAACACAGCTTTAACAAACTGACTAGCGAGACCGCATTTAAATGAGCCGTCTCACCTAGTCACCGAGTGCTGAAAGGTATATAGATTGCTAATTTTTGTATTAATTATTTCTAATTTTATATGGGTGCTTTACGTGACACCATACAAAAACGGTATGCTATTCCCGTTTCACCACTCACCGGTGACAAGTGAGTAACTCACGAACATTACGGAATCGGGCTTCTGGATATTCGATGATCTTACGTGCAGGATTGCGATTCGGCTTTTTATCTCCTTTCGAGAATCACTAGTTTGAGAAACTCTCTCCATTTAAACGAGGCATAATCTATCAAATTAGGTGATTTCATGGCTAAAAACACCACCTATTTCAAAACTTTCTATCATTCGTCTGATTTTATAAAGTGGTTAATAATTAGTTATTGGTAATAGAGTTATAGAAGGTAGTGAAATTGGTCGTTTTTCTATTTGTTATTTGTTAGTCTTAAGTCAAATCCCCATATTCCTCATTACTAACTTTACCTGCTCGATAAAAGTATACCCGCCTCTTTCTTTTGTATAATGCTAGATAAGTTCATGTCGAGAGTTATCGAGCCGATAATGTGACTGTAAATATGAGGGTAGGTTTGAGTAAGCGCAAAAGGATTGTCTACAATTTCAGACGCGCGCTTTATCGCTCCTTTAGTTTCTTTAGTTGAGTCTCGTTTGTTCGTGAGTAAATACAGAGGCCCGATTCTGAGATGTCTGTCAGTGAAATCTCACTTTTCTAGCGGGAGAAGTGAATAGATTTCCTACCGGTTTTTGTAGGCGCCCTTTTCGCGGTCGAAAAGTGATAAGTGAGAACTCACTGACACCTCAGAATAGGACCTCTGATGTAGGTTTAACTGGTTTTAACCATGAGCGTCACTCAGCGTAGAACTTAATCTAGTCTTTTTTAATTCATGCGTTAGGAAGCTATGCCAATATCATTTTTAAATAATCTATCTACACTATCATACCACTTATCACTGATCATTTTATTCAAGCGACCACTATTTTAAATCGTTTTTATTTTGTAAATAGGTAGGTATACATTTCATAATCGTCTTCTATTTATGCGCAAACAATTTAATAACTTAGCTAGAACTCTTATAATTAGGATTTTTCTCATCTAAAAATATAATTACTTAGAACTTAATGTTATTGATTTATTCGCGTACCTACATAGGTATCTTCTTTATTATTTTATTTTATTAAAAAATAAAATTTCAAAATTGGTTTTATAACTTTTTATTTTTACCCTTTTCAGCTAAAACCTTGCGGCCTACCTAGGAACCTAAAAGCAAAGACAAAAATTAGGCCAGTGATGACCCTGATAGCTTAAACATAAAATAACATAAATCCAGCCTGTAACGACACTTTATTGAAAAGAAAAAGGTTAGAAAGGTACCTACGTAGTTTTTTTTCTTTTTTTTTTGGTACATGTATCCATGCATTTTCTCGGAAAATTGGGTAATCGCTAAAACTACCATTGTAACAGGGGTCGATTCTACTACTTCAAAAAGATAATCGCATGATAATGATCGCACCATTATCATTCAGTTACGATTGTGCCCACTTTCGTTTTATTGATTCATTAGGTTCACAATGACCGCCTTTGATAAACGACCGCGCAGAATACCAAAAGAGTCAAAAGTGGCCATTTTGCCATTGAACCATTTTGTCATTTAGAAGCCATTGAATTAGTATAATTGGGCCCCAGGTGAATTTGCTGTACTATGCCATCTAGTTGCAGAACTGGAACTTTTTTAATAAATACGTTTTTTATTTTTGTGTTGCGGCAAGTTTTGCCCTAACTGTCAAATAAGTAGTCATTTCCGGTGTTTTTCAGTCTTTAAGCCTAAATTGGTGTTATTATTAATGTAATATTAGTATTATTCTTAAATAAATTATAGTTATCAATTATAATTGTACTACACGGTTAAAAATTGTATATTTTTATAATTTATCATATTAAGTAGTTAAAGTGACCTTCGCTACTGTCACGTCGACGCTGACATTTCCTTCAGTTGATTGACAAGTCGGGGCCGGCCCTTCGTTCGTTCCGGCTGGAGAAATTTATTTCAGAATGGATCAGGGAGGTGAACTTACTTGCTGCGCGATTTGTAAAGTGAAAAGTTCTTTGAGATGCGCGCAATGTCTCAAAGTGTATTATTGTAGCACGGAACATCAGCGACAAGACTGGAGAAAGCATAAAACTGAGTGCGCGCTTAAGTCACCGAAGATCAACTCCGGTGCTCACAATACAGTTAGCCAAAAACGTATAGGAAAACGTGAAGACAGGAAATCCGTGGAAGACCCAAAACAGGAAACTGCAAACGAGGCCAGTGAAAGTGCAAAAAGACAACCCAAAAAATCTGGTACAAAATCCAGAGAAAAAGTTAAAGAGGGTGGTGCGAAAAGTGTTAGTAAACACAGCTCATCTGAGAACGATAAACAGAATCCAGCCAATAACGTGTCTGTGCTTAGCGATAGTAGTGTTATATCTAGGGTAGTGTATACTAATAAAGATTTGACTGTAGAAAGTGCCATAACATATGAGGGATCTTCAGAACAAGAGATATTGAACGAAACTGCACAGCAGTTGAGTTCAGTGGAGTTCGGCTCCTCTGGAACAGCTCATGTTCTAAAGGCTGTTAATAGGACTGGTGTAAAGATGCCTGTGTTACCCGTGTATGAGACTGAGCTGCCGTCCAGAGTGAAGGAGTACCCCGAAGCTTCGTTGAAGGGCAGCGCAGCACCCTTCAACCACAGCCCTAACAGTTATTACATGGACCCAAGTGACCCGTTCTATAAATTGTGCCAGCAAGTAATTAGAGACATGACACAGTATGGTGTGTGTGTATTGAACAATTTTCTAGGCAAAGAAAGAGGACAGCTAGTGTTAAATGAAGTTCTACAAATGTACAGATCAGGCATATTCTCAGTGAGTACCTACCTACCTACTCATGTTGTTGATGTTGTGCACCTTTGCTTGTTAATAGCCTTTTCAATAGTATCTCTCAGGGGATCTGTAGTGTTCTAAAATGGACCAGTAATGCATGCTACTAATATTATTAATGAGAAAGTTTGTGAGGATGTTTAGATGTTTGTGGTTCATTCACGCGGTACTGGATGAACCAATTTCGATGAAACTTGGAATAGATGGAGTTCTATACCCAGAATAGCATATAGGCTACTATTTATCTAGGTAGGTAACATGCTAGCAAAGCCATTCCTGTTTTTGTAGTCCGTTAAAGAACTAGTATTGGATACAAAATCCAAAGGAAATTGATAACATCATTGATGAAATGTAAGTAAACAAACTGTCCATTATTTAAACTGAAATTCTCTCCCTTGGCTATGATTTTTTACAGAATTGATATCATTTGTAATGAAATAAATAAATAACAAATATTCCACGCTGGTCCATTGCTGGTCCCTGCTGGTAGTCAATGCCAAACAAGAGAATTTTAGGTTCACATATGAATGGTTTCCTTACAAACATTTCACATCAAATTTGACTAAAGTGGTATATAGGTGGTCTCAATGCTTAGAAGAGATCTTATACACACTTAAGTTAAATGTTACTTGGTAGTTTGTCTCAAATCAAAAGTTTCTCACACAGAAGGGGCAGCTTGTATCAAAACCATCGAGAACAGAGGCTCAGACAATACGGAGTGACCTCATCACATGGATTGATGGCAAGGAAGAGCACTGTTACTACATCAAGCAATTAATAACACAAGTGAGTATACTTCATTCAATAAAATTAGAGAACTAGGAGACGCTAAGTCTGTTCCTGCGACCAAGACTAGTAGAATCAGGCAAAAAACACGGCATCTTGACATTTTTTTTACAAAATGGAGCCTCTCTGACAATAATAATAATAACACCCAACAGTCACATACATAGTCCTGACCCCACACTAGGATACCCTGTGTCGGGTGCAGTTATTATAGGTCCTAGAACAAGCCGGTTTCCTCTTCCTTCTTATCACACTCGGTCAACTGATCCCAAACTAGGCATAGCCTGTACTATGGGTACCAAAGACTGATATACATAATAGATTAACACCCAACAGTCACATACATAGGCCTGACCCCACACTAGGATTCCCTGTGTCGGGTGCAGTTATTATAGGTTCTAGGACAAGCCGGTTTCCTCTTCCTTGTCAGATCACTTAACAATATTCATTTGTTTTGTAGACGTTCATTTGTTTTACACTTATCCCCTTGGTCCAACCAGTTGGACATAATTCCACTGTTTTACCAGGGGTCATAATCATAAATGTCAAAAAATAGAGTTGAACTGTGGGTAACTTTACTTCTCCTTAGTACAACCAGTTGGACATCACAGTTGTACCACGGGTCGGGAGCGGTCTAAGAGGCGTACTTTAATCCTTTCACTACACTGATTCTTTCAGCGACGGTCATAGGCCCTTTTCAGGGCCACCATACCTCAACCTGGTCACTGACCTAATACAGGATGACCAAGAAAGAATCAGTGACACGACAAGAAGAAGATTTATAATCATGCTTTTACCGTACAAACATCGATTGTATTACCTACGTCATGCCTTGAGATTATCGGCCCTGCATCAGCAAATACAATAAAATTTCTCGAAAGTGGGGTATTTTGATAACATACATTTCCGTGTGGAAATATTGCTGTGCATAAGCGTTTTCCATATCATTCTTATCAAAGAATTTTTTTTTACGCAGCTAAGGTGGCAAGCTTACGGCTCACCTGCTGGTAAATGGTTACCGTAGCCTTTGCAATGCCGAGGCATCACGCACGCGTTGCCGATCTGCAAATATTTGTTCCGAGTCTGGGTGTTGTGGTACCACGGTAGTTAGTAGCTCGTAGTTTCTGATACCCACGACACAGGGTATCCTAGTGTTAGGTCAGGACTATGTATGTGACTGTTGGATGTTATTTATTTATAACTGGGTCATTTCGAGGGCACTAACGCAGGGAGACCAAGACACTAGACACGACTATCGTATGCGAAAATGTAGGAAGGTCATCAATGGCGCCATTTTATCAGCTTATCATTAATCTGGCGATATGACACGATTGGCAACGTACCATTTCTGTTCCCTTGTTATTTTATTTACCTATCGTTTGAACTAATACGTTAATGATCAAGTACATTTTATCCGTGCAGCAAAATCTTCCGAATTATCGGAAAGACTGGCTTGTGTATAAATTATTAATTTATTTTACTCTCTCTGGGAGTTTGTGTAGAATGGATAAGATGAGGAATGAGTATGTAAGAGGAAGTTTGAAAGTGGTGCCAGTGACGGAAAAGCTGAGAAGTAATCGGTTAGCTTGGTATGGGCATGTCATGAGGAGGGAAGAATGTCATGTGGCAAGAAGAGTGTTAGATATGAATGTGGGTGGATGTAGGAGTATAGGTAGGCCAAAGCAAAGATGGATGGACTGTGTGAAAGTGGATATGGTGAAGAAAGGAGTGAGAGCTGAGATGACGACTGATAGAGGGAAATGGAAGAATAATACATGTTGTGCCGACCCCACATGATGTGGGATAAGGGCAGGAAGATGATGATGAGAGTTTGTATAACTTAGTGCCATACTGGCAAACAAGCACGCTGATTTTATACTTTTTATGGCTTTATAGGTGTTTGTATGAAAATGAAAAGAATGAAAAAAAAATAAAAAAATATATTTGAGAGACAGAAATAACTCAAAAAACATAAAGATCAAAGAGAAGAAAGACACCAGGTAGGTATATTACAATCATACAAAAATATAGAAAACAAAAACAATAGGCAGGTATTTGGTTGTACCATACAAAACTAGTCCCGTGCTGTGCGGGTCAAATTGGTGCAGTTTCAGCATAAAGCCGCTACACATACATAACGTATTGATTTAATGATTTAATTTCAAAGTCGCATCATTGTACCCAGTGTGAACTAGGGGTTGCAGTTTCATAGATTCTCAATCTCGAAACTGACGTATGAAATTGTCAAAATTTAGAAAAATAAGACTTTTTGTTCGATGTGGAAGTTATTTAAGTAAAAAAAGGTACAAATTTCAGAAAAAAAATCTTAGTACCAACCGGAAAACGCTTAATGAAGGCGAAATTTTGTTTTAAAAGTACTATATAATAGATTTCACTTTATTTTCACTTTTACCTAGCAGTTTCGAAATTTCGAACTGGAAGCGTCAATTTCGAAATTGCAGAACATGGCAAAATGGTCCGAAATTTCGAAACTATGAAACTTCGAAATTTCGTAATGCACCCCCTAGTGCGAACTCAATGCACTCAGTGAACAAATCACCGCGCTATCTCATACCTAAATGATTCATCGCTACGCATAGGCTTAATACAGATAGACTCCAGAAGGAAAACCATCAGGTTTTCCTTACAATACGTGATGCTAATCGCATAGGCCCTAGAATCGCGCACGAGGGTATACCATTAGGTGTCACCATTTTTTTACTACTAAACTAACTAGTGGGCTATTTGGGTTATTAATATCTTGATCTTTTAAGCGGGGAACAGACATAGATTTTGACGTCATTTATATTTTCTTTACATTCATCTTGAAATGAAATTAAAAGAAACTGTTTTTTTTCAGGTTGACAATATCATACTGCGGGCGAACAAAATGGCAGATAACGGGAAAATGGGAGATTACAGCATCAATGGCAGAACGAAGGTAAAATAGCTTAACAGAAGATCGTAGCCAAATAACATTATTTGTTTCAAATAGCGTTGTGTTCCTGCGGTGAGTACGGTTGCCAGCAGGGACTGAAAGCGGTAGAGGTTATAGGTACTGGTACCGTTAAAACATTTCGGTATCATTATGCTATACCGGTAGGGCATTACGGTACCGTTATTTCATACCTGTAGATATCGGTACCGAAATTTTGAGCCGCGGCTAGTTCGCTAGGACAGTCGCGCCGCGGTGCCGGGGTGGCGGCGTTTCATCAAAGAAAACCTTTATAAACCTTTATTTATTTCGGTTATAGGTACCGGTAGCGAAATAAACCGTAATGAACTGCGAAGCCAGATTTTCCGGTACCGTTATAAATAAATAAAATAAATAAATAATTTATTCATAAGATTGATGTGTACCTTACACAAAAATTTACAGGTTAATGGTCATTTTTACCTATACTACCTATATTACATAGGAGCCTGAACTAGGTAATCCTGTGTTTCAGGCGAGAAGAACACAATTATAAATTAATTATCAAATTTATCGGTAGAGAAATATTCGGGTAACCGGAATTTATCGGTATGACGTCATATCGCTCGTTATCTAGCTAGATGCGTGGCGAAATGTATTTTATTGTATTACCGTACCGCATAAAAAAATACTATGAAGGTACATAAAAACCACAGCTCGTGATAATTGGTACTTTGTTACTTGGAATTCGGCCTACAAAGGTTGCAATAATTGCGTAACCGCTTACGACACTCCATTCATAAAGTTTCTGTTCCTCTAACGTTAATAAGTTTGGTACACTGCAGCCGTACAGAGAACAGCTGACGAAGCGCTTAGAATGAATGACGTGACCTAAACCAACCCAGTAAGGTGCAGATTCCAATGACAATTCTAAGCAGGTGCATTTTTATCAACATTTTAGTTAGGCCATTGATTGTGTCCCATCCAAAACCTGTCTTGTCTGTGTACTTACGAAAAAAATATCCTAAATTAATATTTAAATGTTCTCCCGTATAGCTGGTACAACTTACAAACTGCAAAAAACTTTTATCCAGACATTTTAAAACATGGGTATTTTTAAAGCGCACCAGTCCATTTCTTTTATTCCGTCGAGGTAAAAATTATGAGATACAATAAGCGCCTGCGCAGTAAATAAATAAATAAATAAATATTCCGAACATATTCACACGGTCAACTGATCCCAAACTAGGCATAGCCTGTACTATGGGTACCAGAGACTGATATACATAATAGATATATATATATTTAACACCCAGACACAGAACTAACATCTGTGTTAGTCACAAATGTTTGTCCAGTGCGGGAATCGAACCCGCGACCTCTAGCGCAGAAGGCAGAGTTACCACCAACTGAGCTATGAGGCCAGTCCAGAGAGTAAATTTTACCTAAAATGTTTTCTGGGTAACATAATATTTCGATGATTCATCATCATCATCATTTCAGTGGTAAGACGTCCACTGCTGAACACAGACAGACCAAATTCCTTATCATGTGGGGGGATTTGCCCATACTCACCACCCTGGGCATGCGGGTTGGCGAGCGCAGTTAGAGCTATCGTTGTTAAAACGAGGGACGCTGCTGCCCATCCCCTAGCTTTTTTCCCTTAGTCGCCTCTTGCGTCATCCGCGGATAGGTCGATATGGAGGGGCCTATTCTTCAGAAGGGGCCACCACCGCCATTTCGATGATTAAAATTATTTATCTCTAACCTAGTTACAACCATAGCAAGTAGAACGGTCCTATTCACGGCAGGTAGGCATTCATTCAACGCCATTTCAAAGCTCTTGGCACGTTTACCTACATAGCTGTTTCATCAAAGATTGTCAACAACATTTTTGTCGTCACTAATTTCTCGTAGCCTCGTTGGTTTTCACGACCACCTACGGAGTTTCAGATTTATAAACGAGTAACAAGGGATTTCCCACAGTGCGTGTCAGCTTAGTGACTGTAGCGTACACCAGTCTAAAAATAACGCACTAAAGGCCTTCACACACCGTAACGACTCAACACCAACTCTACTCAAAGTAAAGCATTGAATGAAATTCTAGCTTTTTAATGTGTAACTAGCTGTAATCGCGTGGAGTCATGTGCGCGGTTACGTAAGGTAAAAATATAGGTATTTGCAATATTTCAAATAAATATATGCATAATTTTTTTTCATGCAATCTTCAAACGTAGTTCTCGAATCGCGACCACGGACCGGGCGACGGAGGAGTGTAGCAAGCATACAAATAACATAATAAGTAAACAACATAATGATTTTTAAAATCATATAATAATTTTATAGGTAGTTACTAGGTAGATCTAACGGTAGATTCATAAATCAGTTGGCACTTGAGTTGCCATATTTTAAATTTTGAATAAAGCAAACAAGGATGCAGATGGTTCGCCTTATGTTGCGACATTTGGCCAAATATTAAAGGCGTGGTCTACATACCGAGAATAGGCAAGGCCATGAAATGTGTGCCAATTTAAAGATACACAAAACAAACTAAAATATTCTTTCTTTTTGTTGATAGATTAAGTCCTTTTCAGAATGGTACCTATACATGTTATGAATCAACTTATTATACAAGGTCATTTATAATATGTATTCCATCCCGAAAGGGGCATAATCTACAACCAATTGGCAATAAAGTTTGTTCTACGACTTTTGGAAATTCGACATTTTTCATTGAAAAAACTCTATGCTAAAATCAGCTGTCTTGGGGTCAAATCAGGTCAAACTCAATAAATTAGCTGTTTAAGGTAGCAATCTTGATTCCGAACTTCTTTAGTTATTAGTATTAAAAATGATAAAAATACCAAAAGCAGGTAATTTGAGAAAGTTTGAAAAAAAATACAAAAATATTGATGTTTTTTTCGCTAATATTATTTCTTGTTGTTGATAGAATAACCCCCTTTCGGGATGGTATACATGTTATGAATCACCTTGTATACATCTTAATGCATGCGACTGACTATACCTACTATGATTTGTACATTTTCGTTATCAATGTCGAAGTCGACCTATCTTAAACATTCCATTGATTAATTTGCTCATTAGCAGGGATTTGATTTAAACTTGGGTGGTCATTACGTTTGATTACAGAGAAAAGTATCAATTGGTCAAAAAAGTATCAATGAAAAACTAAATGGTTGCGCTAGGGACCGACCTTTGGGCCACTGCCCTAATTAACATACGGCCTCAGCCGCTTAGCCCCTTCGTCCATGACGCTACGCAAAAGTGACGGAACTCATTAGAAACTAGAGTTGGTGACTGATTGGAAACTCTGACTCGTCCACGACGCTACTGGAATTTCCTGAAACTAAGTCACTCAGTACACGATTTTATGTAAACAAAGTTTTGAAAACGAAAATAATTAACATGACTAGTGATAATTCGAGCGATGACATGGAATTAGTCGCCTGGCGACCAGCATGTCGAGTCGCCAGGGGACTAGTTACAAACGCGTTCCTTTTGAGTAGCGCCGTGGACGGACGCGCATTGAAATACTAGTGCTATCGCAGTCAGGCTACTCATAAGTGACTACAGTTTCAGTCGCGTTCATTTTGAGTCGCGCCTTGGACGAAGGGGCTTAGATCTGACTGAATGAAAGAGGTTTCGTATGAGATCATCTAGCTACAATATTTGGGTCAGTGATCCAAATACGACAGCTTACGAGAAATGGGAACGGTTTACCTCGATGAGGCCGTGAAATGGAATGAATCATATTGCTTTGTGGTTCGTTTTACAGGAATAACTAGGTGCGATACCTAATTAATTATCGTTTTATTGGATACTAGCTTGTGCCCGCGGCTTCGCTCGCTAGATATACATACATATATTCCAAGTGACAGGCCTCATAGCTCAGTTGGTAGTAACTCTGCCTTCTGCGCTAGAGGTAGCGGGTTCGATTCCCGCACTGGACAAACATTTGTCACTAACACAGATGTTTGTTCTGTGTCTGGGTGTTTAATATATATCTATTATGTATATCAGTCGCTAATACCCATAGTACAGGCTATGCCTGGATTGGGATCAGTTGAACGTGTCTGATCTGTCCGGAATATTTATTTGATTTATTTATTTTAAGTTTCATCGAAATCGGTTACACGATTTCGATGAAACTTAAAATAAACGGTTACATATTTCAATTTAGTAGTATCATACTAGAAAGTGTGATGCAGTACTTTTATTTACCCCTCCATCTATCTATATATACACTTTACCTACCTCCGCGTTATTATTAGTAGATAGGCTCCACTGTGTTTACTCTTGTGAAACGTCAACGCTCCCTGCAGTGTTTAGTGAAGGGCGTTCAGTTTTAGATTAGGCGATCCCTACCTCAATACATGCGGGTTGTTTACTAGTTATTCCCAAATCTATTTAATAATTTTCAACGCTCACAGATAAAGTTACATCTATTATCCATACCTATCCTTCACATTCCGCTGGCAAAGCCGTGATCTCTGCCTACCCCTCTGGGAAATAGGCGTGATTTTAAGTATGCATCCTTCACATTCCATTTATTTAAACGGTTGTCTGGCAGAAATCGCAAACCGCGATAAGACCGCCGATTGTAGGACCTTATCTTAGACTTATAAGCCATTTTGTATAAACTGTGTTTTCTTTTTTTAAAGGTCCTCAATAAAGTTTTATTTAATTTAATTTAATTAATTCCTTACTTTTATTATTATTGACCTAAAACATCCCACCAAAATTAACTGATACCGATAACGTTATCATTCGCGAACGAATATCGATACAAATCGCTGGTTTCTGCGATAAAAACCAAAATAAACGACGCATGCGCGGTGACGGGCTTGCGTACGTGACTCGCGGCATGACCGACGGACGGACGCGGGCTGGGGGGCGCCACTGTAAACAACTCGAAGAAAACGTACACAAACAACCGTCCCGCTCTACCTTTACTTATCAAAGCGAGATGCCAGACTTGAGACGTTTGCTTACGGAATCCCACGCTGGCATTGCCAATGTTTACCAACTAATGGGCAAGAGTCAGATTTGAATAATCTTCACCACTCTTCCGGTCTTGCATTTTGGCAGCTCTGATTGGTTCCTGGGTTAATTGCGAATCGGCTTTGGAAATGCGACGGTAGTTACGCTGAAGGTCAACCATGTAACTGGCAAAATAGACAGAACTTGTTGTGCAGCGGTTCTTCTATAATCGACGGATATTTATAGATAGATGTTTTCATGATGACTGTATAGTATTGTTACTATAGTGTCATTATAACTTCCGGTAGTATTACTTTTTTAATAGTACACTATTTTTAGTTGTATATCTATTCCAAGCTTCATCGAAATCGGTTCAGCCGTTCTGGTGTGCGTGATTGAGTACCAAACATTTATCCATCCAAACTTTCGCAGTTATACTAGTAGTAAGATAAAATACGAGTGAAACTGGGCGGATATTATGCTTCTCAACTATAATATTCAAATTATATCTCTAAGACTCGAAATCTCTTGCTATTTCAATTTTGAATATAAAGTAGGTAGGTGTTTTAATCTTTAGCCGAAATGTAGAGTAACCATTTATCAGTCGCACATGGTCTGATTTTCTATAATTAGTTTTGAGCACACTTGAAAATACAAGGTAATCTGGACTGGTTATCTCCAAGCATAGTAGACAGACATCATCATCATCAGCCTGTAGAAGTCCACTGCTGGACATAGGCATCGTCCGGTTCGTGGTCGCCATTCGTGAACTTTTATTCCCCAACGGTTGTCGGTTCTGCGAGCTATTTGCCCACTGCCACTTCAACTTGTTAATTCTGAGAGTTTTGAAGGTGGCCTTAATTTTTCTAAGGATTTCCTCGTTTCAGATTTTATCACGTAGTGAAACTCCGAGCATAGCTCTCTTCATTGCTCGCGACCAAGTCTCAGTGCCATGTCATCACTGGCAACACGTACTGGTTGTAGACTTTCGTCTTGAGGCTCTGCGGTATCTGCGACGAGAATATATGACGAAGTTTCCTAAATGCTGCCCATCCGAGTTGGATTCGTTGGCTTTGTTATTCTACAGATTTCCTCGGGAGTTCCTCAAACTCCGAGCATAGCTCTCTCCATAGCCCGTTGAGCGTATTTGATAGACAGACATCCTCCTCAAATCTCTATTTATTTATTTTTTTGTAGGAAAACCACCAGCGGTAATAGCTTATGGATAACTTAAAGTAAACAGAAAGCCAATTATAGGTTTTCACGTGTAGAACCGTCGAAACGTCTGACAAAACACAATAAATACTTCCTTAGTACTATTTTATTGTATTAGTAGCACCACGAAGTTATTAATGAAATATTTGTATAGGGCAATAAAATTACCGCAAGCCGGAAAAACTAATTAATTTTGCCATTAATCCGGCGCGTTCAAACGCTTAGTAATGGTTTTACAAATAAGTTAATAGACCTATTAATACATATCCGATTGCTGAGGTATTAAAAAGACAATTTCGATAAGTAGGTTATATTATAGTTAAATACATAAACTCGATCCCGGATGGACTTGTACAGTACAGTCACGAGTACGAAACTTAATAATACATTTACAAAACTTAAAATAATTGTTATAATAAATTTGCGAATTTACAAAATATCTAAGTCAAATAATGAGACTGTATGATAGCAACAAAGTCTTGAATAGAAAGAAAATTAAAACTAATACAAACAAGTAAATATTTACAAAATACACAAGAAACAGTTGAGCTATCTAAGACTGCAAACGATCTATAGATAGCTCAATTGATCCAACGGGTAGTGAGGATCAAGACGATTGCGGAATTGCTAATCCGTTGGGCCAAATAGGACCCATCTCTCGGTCCCGGAACCCGTCGCTTCGATCAGACATCATGATATTGTTTTGAACTGAATTTCATTTATTTAAAATTTAAATAAATGAAATTCAAAACCCTATGTAAACTAATATATTTAAATTTTAAATATATTAGTTTACATAGGGTTTCCTTGGAAATTAGTTCAATGAACCTCTTTAAAAGACCCTTCCTGTTCAGTAAACAGCAACTTACCTTTCATGACCCAAAGCTATAAAAGAGCTTCCTTTACCCTTCACAATACATGCAACAGGTAACGTAACTGTATAACACAACAACGTCAACCCCATTTCGGTACCTATAGTATACTTAAGTTACGGGACAAAAGCTGCAAAATTATGCGCATGACCGTTTGGAAGTAAACCATCAGATACCCAGATGCGGTCACTCATAATTTTGTGCCAGTATATACAAACAATTCTTGTTGGGAAAACCCGCAGAAGCAACAAGACCACAGAATAAGGTAAATAATAAAAATTCTTTGGGATATTATAAAAAATTATGACGATGATTGTTATAGATGTCGGGAAAAAAACATGCCGACTGGGAGCTCTACTGGCTCTATATCTGGTATATGCTCTGCTACCCGTGCGAAGACGGGGCGGGTCACTAGTTAAATAATAAAATTAGTGAGTGTTCAGGATATCTTTGTTTATTTACACATGCGGTTTATCACGTAGGCTGTTGGATTTTACAAGGATTTTGAGGACATGTGGTTTATTTCCAAGCTTTGGATTACCTAGTAGGTAAATGTGGTAGATAATCGCCTACCGTCATTCCTTCTACATCATACAATATTATTGATTCAGATCTGAGAAATTTTACTTTTAATCGTGAATGGTATGATCCCCGACTTTGATCCGAAGGTCGTGGGTGATTTTTCTATTCGAAAAAAATAAGTGCACATTAACGAAATCATCGTGAAGAAACCAGTAAAGTATTCTTAAAGCGGCGATAGACTTGTAACCCGTCACGTATGGAATACTACAAAATGTGCGCATCTGCCAAAAGTCCGGACGTGCCTCCGTCTAACCCCCTTAGACATCTTCAGTGTCTATACGCCTGCAGATCTTAGAGGATGTCTACCATCCTGGGGAAAATTGAGCCTATTTTATTTCATTTCTCAGTTAATTTGTAAGAAACGCATTCTGTCTCGACCCAGGTATTCCCCGCGCGTTTTTGTTACCGCTATCTAACAACGTGTTACCACAGATTACTTAAGATTAGTACTTTGTCGTGCTGTTTGTGAAATTTGAACAATTTTCCTCAAACATAAGATACAATACTGCTACAATAAGTACAATACAAACATTTGAATGCGAAAGAGGGGTCTGTCTAGTTGTTACCTTTCACCACTGTGGCCTAAATCTTCTTTTGATTTAATTTAAAGTTTAATAACCCCTTGGTGAATAATCTACTTACCATGCTTAAGTACAGAGATCTTATAAAGGTGGGTCCACATTTGTGACATTTCAACAAGCCACAGCTCCGTAACATGTTACGGTACTTGCTAAGTGTGGACCAGTCACGGCGAAGTGTTCTTGCTTTCGTTGGTGGGCCTCTGAGTGGATCGCTGCGTGGCAATAGCTCGTGTGACATGTCCGCGTGTCAAAATCCGTACACACTATGTTTTTGTCACGCCTAACTGTTACGGTCACGGAGCTACGGCGCGTTGAAATGACCCAAATGTGGACGCACCTTTAAATAATTGTTAGTTTGCTGCTCATTTTCCATGGTTGTTTTCAATCATTCCGCTTTCCTTCTACAAATCATTAGATTCTCAGTATTCCGTAAGCTCTTTCACACTCGAATGAAAGATAACATTCCTATTGTAACGGATATTGCTTATCAAACATACGTGACGGACCGTGTTTGTCTGCTGTCTCGGGAGCGTTTCCGCAAAAAATCGCAAGTATATGTTGAAATACCGCACTTATAAACCTGTGCTATCTTTTTGATGCCTTATGGCACTGAGACTTGGTCGTTAACTATAGGCCTCATACACAAGCTCAGAGTCGCGCAACGGGCTACGGAGAGAGCTATGCTCCGAGTGTCACTACGTGATTAGATCCGAAATGAGGAAATCCGTAAAAGAACCAAGGTCACCGACATAGCTCTCAGAATTAGCAAGTTGAAGTGGCAGTGGGCAGGCCATATAGCTCGCAGAACCGATAACCGTTGGGGAGTAAAGGTTCTCGAATGGCGACCACGAACCGGGCGACGCAGTGTTGGAAGGCCCTCCACCCGATGGACCGATGACATTGTAAAAGTTGCGGGAAGTCGGTGGATGGACAGGGCTCAACACCGTTCGTCGTGGAACTCTTTGGGGGAGGCCTATGTCCAGCAGTGGACTTCTACAGGTTGTTGATGATGATGATGATCTTTTATAAATACCTACTACTTAAGTATCTCCTTCAATTGTTTTGCTCGACACCTTTTAACTACCTACCTACTGACGAGTAAGCATACAACGATCGTAATGTCGCCCTAATGGTTCCATCTGAAAACCAGCGCCGCTTCATTTCGTGATGCGGCATTCAAGCTGAGATAGGACCTTTTTTCGCTCACGTTTTGTCACTTACCAACCTTTGTTCGTTTCTTTTTGGCTCTTTGTATTCTGCTATTTCTTCTCTGATTAGTTTGTTCCGTTTTTTTGTGTCCAAAATAAGCGTAGGTACTTTCAGTATTTCTTTATTCTATACGCAAGATGGCCAGTAGAGTTGCGAAACATTGTTCAAATATTATGCTTATAAATAAGCAAAGATGGCTTGGAGAGAGCTAGATAAAACCCGTTACAAGAATTACGTCATAAACAGATGACGGAATACAATAAACAGAAACACAATAACTAATTATGTTTATCTTGCAATAACTATTAATTCCCAATAAATCAGCCATCGGCCCGGACATGCAATTCATAGGTTATCATCTCTGACTATATTAATCTGTTAATAATGAACTTTAAACAGAATGTTAGTTATTTACGTTAATGACTGGCTGACATTCAAAGCAATTGCTTAACTGCTAGCTCTAGGAACCTGTGAGGGTACTTTTCTTTTCGTGGTCCTAAGGCACAAAGCGAAATCATGATAATCTCCCTTGGCCCACTTAAATGGGGTCGGCACAACATGTTAATTATCTCTATCCTCCCCTCACACGCTTTTTTTTTATTTTTTTATCTTATACGGAGGCAAACAGTCCTACGGCCCACCTGATGGTAAGCGATTACCGTCGCCTATATATCAATAGATCTACATCTGCAACACCTGGAGCATTGCTAATGCATACGCTTTATCTGTACCCACGCCTTTCTCACTGTCGTCTTTCACATAGTCCATCTATCTCTTCTTTAGCCTGTTGCAAATCAGGACCAATAAATATAAATTGGTTGTTATATACAAAGATGCTGAATTATGAACTGTACCTACCACTGTCTATTGAAAGTCAAAAATGTACCATTTGAGGCGTCCTTCTCGTTAACAGAGGCAGCTATGTCCAGCGAGTTGTACAGGCTGATGATGATGATGATAGTAAGAATAATCTGGGTGCTGTAGTAGATGTTATTGCACTTTACTAAGACATAGGAGATAAGGCATGCCATTTGTTCGGTAAATTGGCTAATGAACATCGAGGTTTATCAGCCTCAAGTGTATGCAAACTGCTTTCGAGTTCCGCATCAGCTCAGACCACATAAAAATTTTATATGAGATATGTGCGCCATAGTAGTGCGCTTAAAAGATGAAAGAAAACATCGTGAGAAAACCGGCATGTCCTAGAACTTAAATAATCGAAGATATGTGTACGAAAAGATCCTCTTAGAGGAGAGGCGCATTTGATACCTTTTACCACATTGGTTCCTTTACCAACAGTCATTGGCCATTTTCTGGGTCATCATACCTCCACCTAGTCACTGACCTTGCAGGACCTTGAACGTGCAGGATGGACCAGTGACACGACAAGCAAGATAAACATAATACCGTAGAAATATTTAGAAAAAGTAAACTTGACCTTACTAAACCTTTTACACTTATTCGCACTTTTACTACACTGGAGGCTCTACCTACGTTTTCTTCCCATTCAAATGCAAGCGTTTCGGCGTCATTTTACACGAATTAGAACCATAAATCTTTGAGGCTGTCAACTTACGTCAGCGCCTTAACAAAATCGCAAAGATGATGGTACGGGGTTGGTTCTTTCACACAAACGATGCTAATCTCGAGACCCTAACATCTATGGGCCCCTAACATCACGATTTATTTCCATTCAAATGCGGGCGAGATTGATTGTACGGGCAATGTTGGTACTAAGTTACTAACCAATATTTGTCCAGTAGTGGAACTCACCAGCCGGCGCCGTGGTGGTCCCGGCTAAAGAATAGGCCCCTCCCTCCATATCTACCTATCCGCGGATGTCATAAGAGTCGACTAAGGGAAATAGCTAGGGGATGGGCAGCAGGGTCCCTTATTTGAACAACAACAGCTCTATCTGCGCTCGCCAACCCACATGCCCAGCGTGGTGAGTATGGGCAAATCCCCCCATATGATAGGAATTCGCTCTGTCTGTGGTGGAGGCCATGTTCAGCAGTGGACGTCGTACAGCTGAAATGATGATGATGATAATGAGTGGAACTCACTGATATTTCTCAAGAGTCAAGAGATACCTGTACTGTAAACCTGACATGTCTATGTTATAACGAAATGGTCAATAAATAAATAATAATAATAAATAAATATTCCGGACATATCACACACGGTCAACTGATCCCAAACTAGGCATAGCCTGTACTATGGGTACCAGAGACTGATATACATAATAGATATATATTTTACACCCAGACACAGAACAAACATCTGTGTTAGTCACAAATGTTTGTCCAGTGCGGGAATCGAACCCGCGACCTCTAGCGCAGAAGGCAGAGTTACTACCAACTGAGCTATGAGGCCAGTCGTACTATTGAATTGTCGTAAGACGTCGTAATAAATGAATTGAATTGATATACTTTTGCTTTCTTCTAGAGCTCAAATGCTATTCATGGATGACTTTTAAAAGAAGTGATTGCTGAATCACCTAATATTGACCACCCACATAGGCACGTGTTGGCCGGTTTGTTTTCTAACGTGCGCCGATTACAAATTATGGAATACTAGTCCTGAATGTAGAGTATTGTTACGTTACTGTTTGCGAAATACGCTGGCACTGTTTGACGTAAGATTTATTAACAACTAGCTTTTGCCCGCGGCTTGGTTCGCGTGGTACCTACATGAAAAGTAGCCTTTATGCTATTCTAGGTAAAGAACTCTATATTCAAGTTTCCTCGATTTCGGCGTGATTGAATAACAAACATCCAAACATCCTCACAAACTTTCGCATTTATAATATTAGTAAGAATAAGAATAAGATTTTATTTATTTGACACACACATACAGTAAAAAAATATTAAAGACACATAACAATAATCACATACATAACAAAAATGATCACATAAATAACAAATAAGTAGGCAGGTTAAAAAAGCTAAATATCGTGTTTCTTAGTGCGACTGTGTGGCCAAACTAGGTCCAAGTCTCAGCTTATGCCACTCCCGAACATAGTAGGGAAGCAGCGCTGGTTTTCAGACTGGACCTAACAGGGTGACATCACGCGGGCGAGACAACGTGGTACGGAAATGGGTGGTTCAAGGAAATAAAAATAGAATAAAATAAAAAGAAGTTGTAAATTACCGATAATAAATCATAAATAAGTATATTAGATATTAGTATCCGAAAAGAAAGTTTTGTTGACACGCAAACGTTCTAATATAATGTCTACGTGAGCACGTATCTTATTGATGGTACTGCCCCACCGAGTTAGTACTACAAAAGCATGAAAGTGAGGCATGAATCCAGCCGATTCATGCCTCACTTTTTAGGGTAGCCTAGTCGCTAAGTGTAGACTTAGCGACTTTTCCATACAAACTGGCTTTTAGATTAGACACTGTTTCCTGATTTCACCTCCTCTTTCAGGCGATGGTGGCGTGCTACCCCGGTTCAGGCAGTCACTACGTGAAACACGTCGACAATCCGAACAATGATGGCCGATGTATCACCGCGATATATTACCTGAATCTCGACTGGGACATCAAACGCTGCGGGGGACTCCTCAGGTAGAACTAAACTCTATCCCCAAGTGACAGAGGCTGGTATAGCTAAAACATCGAGTTCTGCTGTTGCAGCTCACGGGATCAGATCAGCCATAAGCTCTAAGCTCCATGCAGGCACAGTCAGTATCTGATGTCATCATCATCATCAGCCTCAGAAGTTCACTCGTGAACCTTTATTCCCCAACGGTTGTCGGTTCTGCGAGCTATATGGCCTGCCCACTGCAACTTCAACTTGCTAATTCTGAGAGCTGTGTCGGTGACCTTGGCTCTTCTACGGGTTTCTTCATTTCGGATCTTATCACGTAGTGAAACTCCGAGCATAGCTCTCTTCGCAGCCCGTTGCGCGACTTCGAGCTTGTGTATGAGGCCAATAGATAGCGAAAAAGACTCTGTATCTCATCACTGGTAACGGACTGATTGTAGACTTAGATTGTAGATGATGAGTAGATTGTAAGTGTGAAATATCGTTTTTCCAGGGTATTCCCAGAAGGTACAAACCAGGTGGCGGACATAGAGCCTATCTTCGATCGGATGCTGTTCTTCTGGTCTGATAGGCGGAACCCTCACGAAGTTCAGCCGGCTTATGGCACGAGGTACCAACAATACTATTACATATTTCTGTAAAACAATAATAAACACAGTGAGTATCAAAAACTAAAAGTACCATGGCACCACACTTCCCGATGGACCGACGACATTGTGAAAGTTGCGGGAAGTTGGTGAATGGATAAGGCCCATGTTCAGCAGTGGACTTCATCGTGATGATGATGATGTCTTACTAACGCATATATCTTGGAGATATGAGCCGTTCAAGTGGGAGATACCTAGATTCTCGATCTGAAGGTCGTAGTTTCGAATCCCGGCCGTTGGCAGTGGTTGCCGCTTACCATCAGGCGGGCGATCTGTCAGTCCGTTTAGAAAACTTCATCATCTTCCTGCCCTTATGCCACATCATGTGGGGTCGGCACAACGTGTATTCTTCCATTTCCCTCTATCAGTGGTCATCTCAGCACTCACTTTAGATAGATAACTTTTTTTTTTAATCTCCTTTGTTTCTTGATATCTGCCCGGATGGGCATTGAGCTAGGGTTTGGTGTTTGCTTCGGTGCGTAATTTGCATGGATGGAAAAAAGCCCAGTGGCGCTTCCATATTTTCACTTTTCTCTTAACTCATTAGAGCTGTATTAGGTCTTGAGGAGCTCTCCTCTTTATTCTTTTGAAGGATGTTGTTTTTCTAGATAACTTGACACGTGTTATTTTGTGTTGCAGATACGCTATTACGCTATGGTACTTCGACGCTCAAGAAAGGAAAGAGGCGCTTAGAAAACATAGTGAGTATTGCTTTGCTTGTTTAAGATATTCAGGCTTATTACTGTGAAACTACTCCCACATTACAAAGTAATACTAGAATGTCAAAAACGATAGTTATTAAAAAATATTCTTTTAATTTTCTTTTAAATTTTTTATTATTTTTGTACTTTGCTTGTTACTTAGGTTTTTTCCTATAAAACTACTCCCAAATACATATAAATGAAGGTCTTAAATACTTACGAAATTTATTAACAATTATACTTGTTATTTTATTTTCAAAATTATTATTTTTTCGCGCTTCTCGTTGCTTTACTCAAGACCTACTTTTGAACTACCTCTTGTGATTACTCCTTTCACCCTGGCCCCCAATTCTATTAATTCAATGGCTTCTAAATGAGAATGGTTCAATGGCAAAATGGCCACTTTAGATATCACAGTCGTATATCAATGGCAGTCATTGTTTTCGCAATGAACCAATGAAATCAAAGAAACGAAGGTGGCGACAATCGTAACTGAATCATAATGGTGCGATCATTATCATGCGATTATCATTTTCAAGTCATTGAATTAGTAGAACTGGGGCCTGGTATGATGTTTTCTATCTGTAACAGAATATATTTATTTATTTCAGTAGAGCAACGCACCAAACCATCTTCGAGCAAGTGATACACCGTCAGCCTTAGTCGCCCCAGGCTTAAAACCGACTCTATTACCAAGCCACGAAGGTCTATATTCCACGACCGATCCTAGTCTGGCCTTAGCATTATGGACTCTATTACGTGGACACAAAGGTCCACTGAGAAATGAGATAGTGTAAGAAATATACAGTATTTCTATAGTAATATGGATGTGACTAGAATGAATAAACTGTAACGCGTAAAGACGCTAGATACGGATACGCTAATCGACGCCACCGAGTCGACTCCTAGCCTATTGAAATTTTCGGGATGTTCTTCGCCCCAAAGTGCCCATAGCGCCACCTATAAGGGAAAAGTAGTAGTTAACAAAGGTCAATGGAGGTGTATGGCTCATTCAAATGGTCATTAGTTTTCTGAATGTGTTAGCCAACACTAGTGAAATACAAGGTGATTCTTAATATGCATACCATCCCGAAAAGGGCTTATTCTATCAACGAAAAGAAGAATATTAGCGAAAAAAATGTTTATAGTTTTTTTCCGAACTTTTCCAAATTGTACGAGCACTTCGACACAAGGTTACACCTAAAACAGCTGAACACTGAACAGCAGTTTGAACTGATTTGACCTGAAAAAAACTATGCAGATTTTTGCATAGTTTTTTTTTTTCAATGAAAAATGTTGAATGTCTTAGAACAAACTTTATTGGGTGTCGAATATGACCCTTTCGAGATAGTATACATAAAGTCAAATTCAAAGTCAAATTGCATTTATTTCAATAAAATCACTAGGATCACTTTGAAACGTCTTAGAAACTAGGTGAAGCTATGCCTGTTCCTCGCGACCAAGCCTAGAAGAATCAGGCAACAAACACGGCTTGGTGCCTATCATTTTTTTCGATGATCCTTTTCACAAAATGGAATTTAAAGCTTCAGTGTGGTGCCGATCGAACTAGGTGAGGCTCAATTATGAATCACCTTGTGTATTTTGTAATCCTCATAAATTTAAAGGCGGGATTCGAACCGCGTTTTGTCGCGTTTATAGCTAATCCGATCTAGACAAATTACGATTGAAGAAACGAATCGCTTAAAATATAGAATGTATAGTGATGGCATGCAACGCTCGTGAGCATGAGCATGAAACATGAGCTTCAAAAATCTAATCCTGTTTTGTATTAAATGCAATAAAATAAACAAATATTAACGTAGGATCGGATTTTTGGGCTTCGTTTGGTACTACCCCATGGCGTTCTGAGAACCTGGCTCTTTCTCGTATTAACCCAAATAGGAACACGCTCAGGGGCCCTACCATGGCGTCAAATGCGAGCGTTAACGTAACTTAAGATGTGCACGAAAAGAAGGCTCTTTTCGTGCACATCTTAGGTTACGGTTACTTAGAGGCCTAAGGTGTGCACGAAAGGTGCCCCTAAGAGGCGCACTTTAATCTTACTACACTGATTCTTTCACTGAAGATCATAGGCCCTTTTCAGGGCCACCATACATCAACCTGGTTACTGACCTAATACAGGATGACCAAGAAAGAATCAGTGACACGACAAGCAAGCAATGCGAGCGTATCAAAACAAAGTCGCAAAGTTGATATCTGCTTTGCGATTTTGTTTAGGCGGTGACAGTAAATTTGACAAGTCTCTAAGATTGATGGTTCAAATTCGTGTAAAAAAGCGCTGACTCGCTTGCAATTGAATGGCAATAAGACGCCATGATAGGACCCAGATCTCTGAATAAATCTTATTTGGGGGTAGTCTGAACTACTAGTTATTCATTAAAACAGGTTTGAGTTAAGAAAAATTGTGAATGAGTGAATATAGGTATACTCGTAAAATGAAAAAATATTACTAAATTGTATTTTAATCGTTTAATTCATTTTGAATCCGGTTCACTAATCGCGCGCCTTGGGCACGTGTTATCATTTTGAACCTTAACGTTCACAGAATAGAGGTCAAACTGTTGATAGTAAGAGAGTTTAATAAAGTTATATCACACAAATTCCCTTGTGAACATATAAAAGGACAGGTTATAAGTTTTATTTTCTTATCTTGTTCCAGTCGTTCACACAAATCATAAAAAAACAATTCGTGTATTATTATAAGAATGTAGACATAATACTTGATCAAATACAGGATGTTCTAGAAAATTATGTCAAACATAAAAAGTAATTAAGGAGACCTCACTGTGTACATGAAATAATTATTCTATACTAGTTCTGTAACTAGTATAGAAACCAGATAGCCGCTTAATCGATGTGTTCCAGAAATAATATGATAAGACGAAAACGGCTAATTCTATACATAAAAAGGGACATAACCGAAAAAAAAGTATTGTCTGATTTTTTTAAATAATTTCAAGCTGTTTTCGGTTTTGTTACCAAGACCTTTGTATAATTTAAAAAGTTCAGAACATACTTTTTTTACCATTAAAACAAGAAGTTTGTCCAAGACTCGTCCGATGTAGGTAATCCTAATGTTATAATGAGATTCAGCATGTAACGTTTTATTTATTTTAGATAGTTAGTTTACAATGTTAACGATGTTATTCCCAGTTATATTGCTCGTCCACACCATGCTTTTAAGTTCAAGTCTAGCGTTGTAGGACAGCTATGACGTTTCCTAAAAAGTGACGTCGCAGTGCATATGGACATTCACAGTCACCACACTCAGTACACTCTAACTAAACCGACCAGCAGTGTTATTGCGTAAGCGAAATGGAAAGTTATGAACTTCATTGCCATTTCGCTTACGCAATAGCACCCCAGAAGTTAGCTGTTTGGCTTCATCACTATCAACCTGCTCCCAGGAATATTGGTTTTACAAGAACTTGCCTACTGTCAGTTTCAAGATACTATGGACTTACTTATAAAAATCTGCCAAAAGATTAACAATGCTTAAAGTATTGCCATCTCTTACTATATAATAACAAACAGTGACAGAATTGGCTTTAAGCAATAACTTTTATAAGTAATGTTATAATCGAACTGATTGGCCCTAGCATGAATAATTCACTATAGCGTTACGCTTACTATACGATAGCAAAGTTAAATATTAGCCAATCAAAATAGTAAGATTTCAAGCATTGATGTCATTGGCTACTTTATGACTTTATACTGTCTTATCGCAAGCGTAACGCTATAGTGGATTAGTGCTTGGGGCACTGATGATAGAGATGTAAGATGGATAACGGAACTCAATGGATCGTCTAGATCGTTGCAATTACTATTAAAACAAAATAAACTACTTAACTCAGAACACCTTGTATCATACAAATAACACTATTGTAAAAGTACGCAAGATATGTAAATATAAAATAAATCTATGCGTACCGGACTGTGTATAGTATTGAATTTTATACAGATTAGATTAAATTCTTTAATAAGGCTAACTTTCCTATTGTAACTTAAGTCATAGCTTAAATTAACACGTGTGATGTTATTTGTTATTATCTAGAATATGTTTTAATGCTGTATTGAGTTTAATGCTGCGGCCCGCATAATTCACTATAGCGTTATGCTTACGATACGATATCAAAAGTCAAATATTAGCCAATCACAGTTAAAATATTTCAAGTATCGCTGATATTTTAATAGCGTATCGAAGGCGTAACGTTATAGTGAATTCGTGCTAGGGGCACTGTTTCCTATAAGTACACGATGACAACACGATACTGACATGGCTTACCGTAACTTGGGAAGCAGCCACCCGTATTCAAAAACGACGCTCGGCACGTTTTTAAGGGTACACATTAATTTTACGAATAGGAAAATTCACTAGTGCACCGCGGTCCAAACCTACGATCTACGGATTGAAAGTCGAAGGTACCTTCTGTTAGGCCAACACGGCTCTATCATCTCCATCGTCAGATAAGTTATCGTGAAATGCAAGAACTCTAGCTAATGTCGGTTTCGTGTATCGTGTCAGCTGAAAATAACCGCCATTTTGTCCCGGATTATGAGAATCGTAAACGACTTGTATTATCTAAGTCATAATTTTATTTTGGACAGAGTCTGGTATTAAAAATTTTAAATATGAAAATTCATCTTTTATTTTCCCACGAGTGCAAGATAGAGTTCGATGTAGTGACCAATCCTACCCCGAAAGGGTTTTATCAAGGATAATTACAGTAGAAAGGGTTTGTCTTATTCAGGCTTATTCCATCAGAAAAATACATTGTTCACCAAGCGTTTTCTCCCGAACTTTTAAGTTAAGCGGTTTATTGTCTTTTAATCATCCTTCTAACTAAAATAATTTACGATAAGTTCGACACAACTGGATGGAACGATTTTTAACCTAAAACTTGGGAATATCTATTCTGGGTTATTTTCTAATTATGAAGTTAAAATTACATACTGCGTAATCCAAAGAGATTGTATAAGCACTGTCGAGATCTATCGATTAATTGTGTCAAAAGCGGTCCCGTCATAGAATTCATAGAGTAATTTTGTATATACCATAGAATTCTTTCAGATCAGTTTGATGTGCTTTCTTTTTTTGCATAAAATATTTTTGAATATCTGACTTATTTTGTATACCTACCTCTCTTCTGGGAGGTAGTTCATTTTGCTAGCAATGTCGCGAATGCATATGGAATTCAAGAAGCTTGCAGTAGGTGATCCATCGGGTTCTGCAATGTTCGCGCAAGATAAATCAGAGGTTTTCTTGCAACAGGTCAATTTGTTTTGATTAAAATACTGTGAACTAAACAACCTACAACCGTCGGGGAATAGAGGCCGAATCACACCGGATCCGCAACTTTATCAGACATGGCACACCGCTATTTCTGACAAAGTTCCAGACATTAGATACAACGTAATGGTAGGTACGTACGTCCACGTGCACGTGTACGGATCCGTTGTGTTTCGGCCTTCAAGGTTCTCGAATCGCGACCACGAGCCGGACGACGCAGTGTTGGCAGGCCCCCCACCTGAAGAACCGATGACGACCATGAGCCGGACCAGACGACGCAGGCCCGATGGGCCGATGACATTGTGAAGGTTTCGGGAAGTCCGTGGATGGAGTAGGCTAAGACTTTTTGTCGTGGGACTCTTTGGGGGAGGCCTAGGTCCAACAGTGGACTTCTAAAGGCTGATGATGACTGCGAACTAGCTTTTCCTGTTATATTTTTCTTTGCAGGGATCACTTTTCTCCGTGGTAGATGCAGTTAACGAAATGTACAGGTTTGGCCCATTTTATAAATTAACTACCTGTGTTATCTCATGTCCTTTGAACGTATACCACTTTTAACCATAGTCACCTACGCCATTTTGAAATAGTCACGTTTTCGCAGCCACTGATAAAACTAGTGCAAAAAGAGTTATATATATGAGTATATTAAAAATTCATCCAAGTGATATACATTTCAGTAGAGTTCCTTTCCCACTTTTTATCTAGGTACCACTCTTGAGCAAAGCAAGCTTGAATATGTAGGTAAAAAAAGTTTTTTTTAAATTGCAGTTTACACTATTTCAAATCGTCGCTGTATGCTTCGGTTTTAGAGGACACCATCACACAGATACGCATTTTAGGTGAGCTCTTGCAGCTTTTCGTATCACTAGTTCTTTCTTGGTTACCCTGCACTAAGGTCAGTGACCAGGCTGACGTATCCATCCATTAACTTGCCTGACGCATGCGTTGGAAGACCTGAGGCTTATCATCATCAGCCTGTAGAAGTTCACTGCTGAACAGGCCTCCCCCAATGAGTTCCATGACGAACGGTCTTGAGCCTTTTCCATTCACCAACTTCCCGCAACTTTCACGTCGTCGGTCCATCGGGTGGCGCCTTCCAACATTGGTCGCCATTCGAGAACCTTTACTCGGTTCTGCGAGCTCCATGGCCTGCCCACTGCCTCTTCAACTTGCTGATTCTGAGAGCCATGCTTGTGACCTTGGTTCTTCTGCGGATTTCATTTCGGATCTTATCACGTAGCGTAGTGAAACTCCGAGCATAGCTCTGTCCATAGCCTGTTGCGCGACTTTGAGCTTGTGTATGAGGCCAATAGTTAACGACCAGGTAAGTCTCAGTGAAGAAGTAGAGAAAGACCAAGAATTAGTTACATGTGCCGGATAAAAGAGAAGATTAACGTCATGTCGTTTATGGAAGTAAAGGAGCTCGCATTGGAAAGATCAGAATGGAGGAAATTGCATCATTACACCGACACGAGCTAAGCTCTTAAATCATAGAGGAAGAATTCTCAGTGCAATACCAAAGGCTCACGTGCCTTTAATTTGACTGACCATCTCACCCTTGAAACCAGAATACAGCAGCGTTGCAAGCGATGTCGCTGAATATAGGCTAGTATCGGTAGGTCGGTCCAGGACACAAATGAGAGTATGTGTATGAACGTGCCAAAAAAAAATCTGATGTGTTCCTTCACCTTTACCTAGGGGAGTGCAACAGCGAATTACATGTCTTGAAGACTATGGCCGACATAGGGCTATATCGCGCCAAAAAGTACGGAGTTGCGCAACCGGCAGTCACAGACGCACTCGAAGGCATCAACCCGAAGGCCCTTGGCAAGGCGGAGTACAAACTGGATAAGCTGGCCAATGACAGGTTTGTATCCTACCTCAAAGTGACTCAGTAGTTGTTCTATGATCTAGCTGTGTCTTAATAGATGGCGCTTCGATATTTAGGCACAATAAATAAGATACACTTTGAAAATCGCATCTTTCTTCTACTCAGTAACTTGAACTAACTTAGCAAATGGCAGTTACGTTAAATTGGTTATGAAATGTTACGTTGTATTTTCGTTGTATCACAAAAACCATAATTGATAAAAGAATAAAAAACGTTTACAACTCTCCTAATGCTCTCATCATCTCCCCCCTTTGGACCTTTATATCTTAGCAACCCCTTGGTCGATTTACCTAACTCATATTACCTAATAAACCTAGTAAATCTTAATAGTACCCACTTATTATAAGTTTACAACCTGTTGACCTACCAAATTACATGCAAATCGGATTGACGTGACCGACGCAATGTTTCAAAATGTATGGTGCACTGAGACACTGTACCGTGTTTTTTTTTTTTTGTATAAATGTTGTACAAAGAATATTTTTTATACATCTAAAAAACCGCTTTGAATGTTACTTTACTACCCGAGTATTCTACCTGTATTTCAACCCTATGCTGGCTATAGAGCAGCTATGTTCTAACTCACAGTCATTAATACGGGCTAACTGCGTCAGACTGAAGAAATTATGCCATACAACTGCCCAAGTGAGTACACCTGAGTGGTTCGCCATCTGGTGCACCTCCAACGTGTGGACGTAACCACATATACATTATCCCTCCGCAGAAAATTCCTGTACGAGTCGCTGATGGTAACCTACCTGGACCTTTCGCTGAACCGAGAATACAAAGCCCTGGCTGAAAGCATCGCTGAAGTGGTGGACCGGGAGAAACATAACGCCTTCGTTCTAGAGGACGAAGAAAGAAATAGAGTGTAGGTACATTCTTACATACTAAGTCAAATCACCCCTGTTTCTCGCGACCATGTCTTTTTTTTATTGTTATACGGAGGCAAACGGGATTCCGGCCCTCCTGATGGTATGTGGTTACCGTCGCCTATTGACATAACCCCTTGAGCATTGCTAATGCGTTGCCTGCCGAACGTCGTCGTCCCCCCTAAAGAGCTCTGGCAACCTTACTCACCGCAGGAACACAACACTATTTGAAACCAATCATGTTATTTGGCTGCGATCTTGAGGTACCTCACCAGACGGGCTTCTCCAATTTAGATCGAGAAAATCTCGCCCACCTCCTCCTAAAAAAACCATAAGACTTTCCTACTTTCATATGACTTTCCACTTGCTACGCTCCTGACAATCCCTCTTGCTTCATTCATTCTCATCACGTTCTGCCGTGTTTGTTTCCAGAACTCGAAGGGAACTGGCAAGGCAGTTGCGACAGCAGAGGAACCACATAAAATCTGTGAACTACGACACGGATTTAGAGATTGAGCGTCTGAAGACCGAAGTTGAAGTTAGTATCTACCAATGAGTGTGTTTCCTCCTTCAGAAGTTCTGAAGAAATTAAGAATTAATTTAATAAAGTTTATTTACTTCATTAAAGCTTACCAGTCGTGCAATTGTGTAAGCATAATGGCAATGAAGATCGTAACTTTGAAGGTAATTTTAAAAATCTTAGCAACATTCAAAACATTCATAACTTCTTTCTTTTCATGTTTGAAAACCTTCAGATGTAGCTAAAATTGATAAAATCATCCCTATAATTGCGATTTTCATTACCATTTTGCTTACACAATAGGCTATTGGCTTACTTCTCTTGCGTGGTAGGTACCTACGTGCCTACCTTAAGTGGTAGATAAAAAGTAGCCTTTGTGCTATTCTAAACTATAATCTTTTTCTTTGCCTAATTTCATCCAGATCCGTTCAGCCATTCTGGCGTGATTGAGTAACAATCCATCCAAACTTTGGCATTTATTAGTAGTAGGAATTTCACAGAACGGCACGTACTCGTATCTAAGTAGGTATACTTCAATATATAGTAATATATAGTAATATTAGGCTTGTTGTGCCCACGCGGGCATCGCAGGCCGCAGGCTTAGGTACCTATTTATGAAATTGAGGTTAAATCTTAGATCTAGTTTGATATCCGCCCGATCTGTAGGCACACGTGGTGGGAACATAGACGTTTCTGGCAGCAATCCAGCAACATTGAACTTTTGAATAATAACTCTTCAGGATGCAGTCTTAACAGGGGAAGCCCGCAGCCGCTACACCACAAACTGGGAGCTGGCTCGCTCTGAACAGCACCACAAATCCATCCAGGTCAAGGAATCACGTCCCCTCGCCAATATTGAGTATTACAAGTTGAGGACCGACCATGAGCAGAGGGTTCATTATGAAGTGGAACTCTTATCCAACTTTGCTATCAACGTAAGATTTGGTATATGCTTGGTGTGTCATCCTGTACAGCACCACGTAAGTATGAGGTCAGTGGCCCTAAAAAGGGCCTATGACCGCGGGTGACAGAATCAGTGTAGTGAAAAGATGAAAGTGCGCCTCATAAAGGCTTTCGTGCACATGTCGCATGCCTTCGAATGTTTAGCTTCTAGGTGATGTCGGTTTCCTCATGATGATTTCACCGTTTAAGAGCATTAGTAGATATAGCGCATATACATTTTCCGAATGGAAGATCTATTGGTACGTACACGACGGGGATTCGAAACCGTGACCTGTGGATTGGAAGGCGGGGCCACTACCACCTCACCACCATTTACATGGTCATTATGTCCTTTTAGTTCCTTCCAAGTCTACTATTCTAGGAGAACTGTCAATGTTTTCATTGCTCGTTATAAATTCCACTTGTTTTATAATTGGGTAGGCATAATATCTATAAAATAGGTACCTACGAATAACATTTTAGAAAAAACTAGAAATGGTGGAACAATGGATGAACAAATACGACAAGGATATAGAGAAGATGGAGCTTAAGATACAAATAATGAAGAACGATTACACGAACAGGCTCGAGTATAGAATGCAGCTTGAAGACACGGTAATTGGTTAACTTTTTCCTAATCTTTTAATGAAATCGAGATCTGATAGTAATCGCTCATAGATTGCGCTCTGGACACATTCCATTGAGGGCATTTAGGTTTCTGATGAGACTAGTCCCGAACCCGAACTGCGAAACATGCCACGTTAGAGAGGATGTTTACCTACCTACTGATGGAATGCACCCGTAGCGCATCCATGAGAGAGGAGGTAGGAAGCGTCCTACAAGTTAATTGGTTGGATGTGGGCCTGTTTCAGAGCATGTTGGCGGCATAAAAAATAAAATCTTGTTAGGCTGGGTTAAGTCGGGCAGCGTTAGTTTTTTATTTTAAGTTACTATTTGAGAAATAGTAGTTGCATTTTCTTCATAATATGTTACGAAACCATTCGCAGTAGGTACTTTTAGCTTCATCTTGTATTCAACGAGCCATTTCATAAAATCGAAAGTCAGTTTATTTTTTTTACTATAAGTATGTTACTATTACTAAATTATCAAAAAAAAACTAGTGGGCTTAAATCTGGCGACCGGTAGGTACATCAGGGATTGCATTTAATAATTGCAGCGTTTTCTGTTAGTTGGCGACACAGAGTTCCATCCATCCAGACATCTTCATAAAAAAACATAGGTTTTTTATTACCGTTTTCAAGTCGCGGAGCCAGTTTTTGTTTTCTCTAATATCGAAGACATACTCTTACCTAGTTCATTCGAATGAAGTATAGCTCTAATCGTTTAAGTTTTCCCCATACTTAACCTTTTTGATTGATCATCATCATCATCATCATCATTTCAGCCGTACGACATCCCCTGCTGAACATGGCCTCCCCCATAGACAGAGCGAACTCCTATCATGTGGAGGGATTTGCCCATACTCACCACGCTAGGCATGCGGGTTGGCGAGCGCAGTTAAAGCTATCTTTGTTAAAATGAGGGACGCTGCTGCCCATCCCCTAGCTTTCTTCCCTTAGTCGCCTCCTCAGACAAGAATTCTGTGAGGTCGTCTCTTACGACATCCTCGGATAGGTAGATATGGAGGGGCCTATTCTTCAGCCGGGGTCACCACGGCCCCTCAGCCGGTTGATCACCCTATATAATATTAAACTTTTGTTGCACAGTACGCCATTCACGAGAAGCTGATGAAGGACTGGCAGCACTTCAAGGACGAGCGCGAGAAGGCGCGGCAATACGTCCTGAAGATGACGAACGCCGCCACAGCCGTGCAGGCGTGGTGGCGCGGCCTGCTGGTGCGCATGCAGCTAGGACCATACAAACCCACCAAAAAACCTGCAAAAAAGGACGATAAGAAGAAGAAGAAATAGGAATTGAATAATTTTCGGAAAAAATAAATTTATGTTTTGTTACGTTTTTTTTAATACTCAGGTGGCAAACTAGCATTGGTTGTCGTAGCTTATGAACACTTGCAATACCAGAGGTATCACGCACGCATTGCCGACCCCGAACACCCCCCCCCCTTAAAGAGCTCTGGCTCTCGGGAGCAATAGTGTTCTGTGCTCTGGCAACCTTAGGTACCTACTGCAGCAACACAACACCCCCAACGGTTATGGGTTCTGCGAGCTATATGGCCTGCCCACTTCAACTTGCTAATTCTGAGAGCTATGTCGGTGACCTTGGTTCTTCTACGAATTTCCTCATTTCGGATCTTATCACGTAGTGAAACTCCTAGCATAGCTCTCTCCATAGCCCGTTGTGCAACTTTGAGCTTGTGTATGCGGCCAATAGTTAACGACCAAGTCTCAGTGCCATATGTCATCACTGGCAACACGCACTGATTGTAGACTTTCGTCTTGAGGCTCTGCGGTATCTCCGACGAGAAGATATGACGAAGTTTCCCAAACCCTGCCCATCCGAGTTGGATTCGTCGGTTGACCTCTTTGTCGAAGTTGGACTTACCTAGTTGAATCGTCTGACCCAAATAGATAAAGTGATCTACAACTTGAATGGTATCGTTCCCAACATTTACCGGTATGGGTGCGACATGAGCATTAGACATGATATTTGTCTTGCCCATGTTCATTTTAAGACCCACCTGTTGGGAGACGGTACTGAGGTCTCTGAGCATTGCACCAAGGTCCTCCAGCGATTGCAACACTATCTATTTGAAACAAATGATGATAATTGGCTGAGATATTCTGTAAGGCGGAGGTACCTCCAGGTGGGCTGCTCCAATTTAGAGCGAGAAAATTTCACTGTGCCCTACCTACCTACCTACCTCCTACAATTTTTGTTATGAAGATTGATTTCGACGACCTCGGTGGCGCATAGCACAGCGTTCGAGTGCCCGTCTGGACGCAAGAGGTGCGGGTTCGATTCCCGCCGCGGGACAAATGTTTGCATGATCTGCAAATATTTGTTCCGGGCTGGCTGTAGTGGTACCATGGTACTTGTAGTTTCTGATACCCACAACACGGAAGCCTAGTGTTTATCGTACCTACTGTACCTAGTAACCTATGCGCTATGTTATTAGGTACTCGTACCATGAGCAAAACCTTTTTGTATGCAATTTCTAGCAGATGGACTTGGAATTCGTCTTTCATTCTTGGAAGTCGCACATGATTGGTCGCTTTAGAAATGTATGGGGGAGGCCTATGTTCGAACTACTCAACAGAACAAGTGAGAACTGTATTCCTATTTGTTTTGTGGACAGAACTAATCAGAAAAAAAATCCCAGTAGTTCTGTCAACAGAACTACTCAACAGAACAGGTGGGAGTAAACGATGTTCAATAGTTGACGTTCTGCGGCTAAAAAGATAATGATAATCAAGTAATGGCACTCTCGTGGAACATAAAAGCTTATTTGCTATTCTAGATAAATAACTATGTCTATTACAAGTTTTATCGAAATCGGTTCAGCCGTTCTGGCGTGATTGAGTAACAAACATCCAGATCCATTCAAACTTTCGCATTTATTCGCCTGGAGAGGATTACCTGAACCACTACGTTTTATAATAAGTATAATAAAGTAGGTAGGTACAAGCTTCCGCTACTATACGAGCATAAAAAGTAGCATAGTACCTATGTGCTATTCCTGACCAATAAGGATTTACCTGTGTCGCTGTTCCAGATTAGGATCTAACGCAAAAATTATGTTTAGTTTACCACCTATAGAACTCGACCTCCTTGTTCTATAAACATATAAGTACTTATAATGATTTAGGTATGTCAAAGAAAATAGGTCTTGATGTCAACGATCACGTTCAAAAAAATTTTTTATCCCGAGATTGTTTCATTCAATATTTTTTTAAGCGATTGTACATGATTTTAAGTAAAGTTTCGATTTTAATTTAGTTTAATTTGTTCTTATTTCTTTACCTACTAAGTTTTGTCATTTGCCATGCCACAAAACATTGTGAAGCATGTCGTAGAAGACGCGGAATGGGGTCGCGCCACAGTATACGGCCAGGAGAAGTCAGAAGAAAAAATAAATGCGGTTAGTTTGAATACATTTACCTAAATAGGTGTACTGCGTTTGTCCTACGTGTGTGTTTTATTTCTTTGTTCGTTCATAATTTTAACATAAAATTATTGTATAGCGATTTGATTTTGAAATTGCCGCTAAGAGGACATCGAATTTGACAGACTTTGTGATAGTGCTTTCATCTTACAATCGATTGGTATTTTTTTTTATTATAACTCGATAATATAATAAGTTTCAGGAAGAGCTGCCGCCGCCGCCGCTGGAATTGTCATTATCGAAACTGGTTAAAGATGACTCCGATTCACCAGACGATGAGGACGATAGCGCTTACACGATGTTTGAACTTTTACTTATTATTCCTATGCAATGGTGTCAATTTAATTTGTCTAAACTAACCTAATTTGACAGTTATAAAAATGTTGCCGTCCCTTTCTTGTAGATCGAAATGACAAGGACGGCGATAATTTTAGTATAGCGCTGTTAGTTTTGAAAATTGCAAGAACAGAACACCATTATCAATGCAATATAATCTGTATGGGCTAGTGATAATTTATTAATTTTTAATTATGTTCAAGCGTGGTGAATACGATGAAATTGTATTCCATTTTTTTTGTATTGTGTTATGTTAAGTCAGATTGCATTGATCACAAAATAAACGTTATTCTATTCTAAATAAACTATTTAACATTACAGTTTACCATACCTGCAATCATCTCTGTTTGGAAGTATTTTAGAAGACACCATAACGCAACTGCGTATTCTTGGTAAGGTATTTTTAGATACCCTAATTATCTAAGAATTTACATATCTGCAAACAAAAGTTAAAACAGAAGAAAGTCGAGAGATCCACTTCAATTTATATCGATAGGGTTCCGGAATTTTTCGTAATCCAGATTCAAATTGACTAAGGGTATTTTTTTTTTTTTTTTTTTTTTTACTTTTTGTGGCTATGGTTTCACTGCGGCCACAACTGGCCTATTGTGATCGCCACTTTATTTGTGGAGCCCCTTTACAGGGCCTTTAAAGTTCACCGCAAAGCCCAGCAGCTGTTAAAAACTGAAGGATTTTCTTTGGGGTGAGTTGCTTTAGCTCCATTGGGCTGAGGATGTGCTTTCCCAAATGGATGCTACGCTTGAGCATAAGTGCTCCGCACTCACCTAGCAGGTGTATAGGCGTTTCGTCCGCCTCCTTGCATAGCCTGCAGGTTTGTGTGTCGCATAGCCTTAGCTTGAACATGTGCTTATTAAGACAACAGTGTCCAGTTAAGGCTCTAACAATAATGCGAAGATTGGTCTTATTTAGCGCTAGGATACGGTTGGTGTACTGTTTATCGAAGGCTTTTATAAGTAACTTAGAGTGGTTCATGCCCGAAGAGTTTATCCAGAGTTTGGTCGATTCTTCGAAGCACGAAAGCAAGAGGCTTCTTTGAGCCAGGCTTTTTGGTACGCCGCAAAAAGGCTCAGGGCCTATCATAGTACCATTTGCCCCGGCGCGCGCAAGTTCGTCGGCAATTTCGTTACCGTCGATTCCCGCGTGCCCCGGAACCCATCTTAGTACGACCCTGTTCCTTGCGCCCAGGGCATTTAAACGTGACAGACAGTCTTCCACAAGTCGAGACGTGATGACATTAGAGTCCAGCGCCAGAAGGGCAGCCTGACTGTCAGAATTGATGTAAATCGTGTGGTTGGTGTAGCGCTTTCGCAGATTGGCGTCTGCACAATCAAGAATGGCAAAAACCTCTGCCTGGAATATAGAGGCGTTTTTTCCCATGCTAACGAAACCGTTTACATTAGGACGTTCACCATATACTCCACAACCTACATCCAGTCCCATTTTTGAGCCGTCTGTGTACCAGTTTAGGCAACCGGCCTCAAAGTGTAGCTGGCTGTTCAGCCAGTCTTCCCTGGAGGGCATTTCCACGATGTATTGTTTTTCAAAAACATGTCGTGGAAGCATGGCATCAGATGTCATGCTGAGAATGGGTGATTGCAGAGTAGAGTCCTGAAGGGATCTCATCTTCTGCGAGAGCCAGCACCTTTTGCCCTGGGTGTTTGCGCGATACATACTAGTTTTCGCCTCCTTGTGTATATACACCTGAAGAGGCGGTAGTCCCAGCAATGCATTAAGCGCCATCCCAGGGGATGTGGACATGGCTCCCGAAGCCATAAGGCAAGCAGTCCTTTGCAGACTACCCAGTTTAATTATAGCAGTCGACTGAAAGGCTTTGTCGTACCATACCATGGAGGCGTAAGTAACTATCGGCCTTACTATGGTAGTATACAGCCACAGAGCAATCTTGGGGTTTATACCCCAGTTATTGCCCATCAGTCGCCCGCTAGCCCCTAGGGCCATTTTAGCGTTTTTTAAGACATTTGCTAAATGCGCGTTCCACGTAAGTTTTTGGTCTATTGTTACGCCCAAATATTTTACTTCAGTGGAGAACGTGATCGTTTTACCATTTAACTTGGGCTCTATGAGCTTGTCAAGCCTGCGCTTGTTAGTAAATGGCACGATTACAGTTTTGCCAGCGTTGATGGATAGGTCGTTGTTACCACACCAGTCACTGACAACTTTAAGAGCTCTTTGCATGATGCTAGAGATGGTAGATTGGCAAAAACCCCTCACGACGATTACAAGATCATCTGCGTAACCCTGCGCATCGATTTGGAGATCTGCTAGTCTGAACAGGAGATGATCCACTGCAAGGGTCCATAAAATAGGCGAAAGGACTCCGCCTTGTGGGCAGCCCCTAGCAGTGGATATCTGGATAGTCGTATGGTGAAGGTCTAGTCTTGCTCCTCTGTGAGTGAGCATCGCCTCTATCCATCTGGTCGTCGTGGGGTCGACATTCTTTCTTATCAGCCCATTAACCAGCAGATAGGTAGGCGAGTTATCAAAAGCCCCTTCAATATCAAGAAATGCACAAAGGGCAATTTCCTTGTCCTCCATAGCCCTTTCCACTCTATCTATGAGGCTACTGAGAGCTGTCTCTGTAGATTTACCTTTGCAGTAGGCATGTTGACTATGGTGGATGGGAGATGCCACGAGCGCGACATCTCTAATATATCTGTCTATTACCTTCTCCATGGTCTTTAAAAGAAAGGATGAAAGGCTAATTGGTCTGAAGGACTTTGGCTGGCTGTAGTCATTCTTACCAGCCTTAGGTATGAAGATTACTTTGACATTTGCCCATTGTTCTGGCACGTGTCCCCAGGCGAGGCTCGCTCTGAAAACTTTGACCAGATACGGACAGAGGACGTCGACTCCCTTTTGTAAAAGTATTGGCAGTATTCCATCCTCTCCACATGCTTTATGCGGTTTGAAGGAGCTGATGGCCCACCTTACCTGGTTCGGTCTTATAATACGAGCAGCCCTATTCCAGTCCTCGTTCCGAGGCTTCGGTAGAAGGGCTATACTCTGATTATGCGTGGTTTTTTCAAGTGCACCGGGAAAGTGGGTCGTGGCCAGCAGCTCCAGGGTTTCCTTCTCATTGGTTGTGAAGGAACCGTCAGCTCTTTTTAGGAGGCCAATTTGGTTAGTCTTAGCTTTGCAGAGCAGTTTCTGGAGTTTAGCTCCTTGAGGCAAGCTTTTAATTTCCTCGCAGAGTTTCCTCCAGGAAGCTCTCTTTGCTTTCCTAATCTCAATATTGTACTCAGTTAAGGCTTTAGCGTAGGTATCCTAAGGGTAAAGAAAGTTAATAAAAATTTCTTGTGATTTTCAGTTGAATGTAACATTGAACTGAGGATTTTGAAGACAAAGTCTGATTGGGCTTACTTACGTAGCGTGAAGTATGGGATAAAGCAACCAACGTCTGTTGATGAGCTCGAGGGTATTGATCCTCATAATCTTGGCTGCGATGAATACAAGATCAACAAACTCGATTTTGACAGGTTACATTTGCACTCATAAGCCGGGTTCAAACGTTTGTACATGGCGTCCGCAGTTGGATTACCATGGCAACGTTGTTATCTGTCAAAAAAAGCCACAGATTTTTGAAAAATATTTAAACAAAATTGCTATGTTAGTCTACCTACTAAATCCCTCAACTTAATATAGAATAGGGCAGTTTGGTTTATAGGGATGATGATGATGATAGGGCAGTAGGCTGTGCATTGACTGTCAGTTAGTCAGTCAGTTAATCAGTAACGTAAGCGTTTTTTAGGTATGTGTATTAATATTTTAAAAATTAGTTATTAGTTAATCCTGTGGTTTCGCTATTGGCTACAAGTCTCCTTTTTTTTTATACAACTGAGGTGGCAAACAAGCATACGGCCCACCTGTTGGTAAGCGGTTACCGTAGCCTATGAGCGATTGCAATACCAGAGGCATCACGCACGCGTTGTCGACCCCGAACCCCCCACCCCAAAAGAGCTCTGGCAACCTACTCATCGCAGGAACACAACACTATTTGAAACAAATAATGTTATTTGGCTGCGATCTTCTGTAAGGCGGAGGTACCTCTCCAGGCCGGCTGCTCCAATTTAGAACGAGAAAATCTCGCTATGCCCTACCTCCTCCAACGCCTGACCTGACTACGCTTCTCAACATAGTGAAACACAACATACATGGAATAAAAATTGTTTTCAATTTACAGAAAGTATGCAACAGAAGTGGCAACAGCAACCTACGTAGATCTATCTTTAAATAAAAGTTTTAAAGCACTTGAGGATTACGTTCATGCTATTTTGGCAATAGATGAATACCGTGTATCCTTGGCTGATGAAGAAGCTAAAAACAAAACGTTAGATGATAATTAAAATAAAACCACCTACTGGATACCATACATAACTCACATTGCCTATTTATATTTTTGATAATTTCCTCAGTATTCGAAGAGAATGCAACAAGCAGTTGAGACAACAAAGGAACCATATTAAATCAGTCATTTATGATACTGATGTCAGAATTGATAGTTTGAAAACCCAAGTCGAGGTTGGTATTGGTACTGCATACCTTAATAGTACTTCAGTAACTGAATATTATTCTGATGTTATATTTTATCACATATTCCAATAGGATGCAGTACTGGATTCTGAATGCCAGAGCAGATACACTGTCAACTGGCAACGAGCTCGCACAGAACAACACATTCAGACCATAAATGATAAAGAAGCCATACATGCAGAATCAATTGAATACTACAAGCAAAGAACTGATCATGAACAAAGAGTTCATACGGAAATCGAACTCCTAATCAATATTGCTATTAATGTAAGCGCGTATGTATGTGTATTTATTGGTGAGTTGGTGATACACGTAGTTAAGAAGAATTACAGTATCTTTGTTTTGGTTTCCAGGAAACACTGCAAAAAGTAGAAGATTGGATGAACAAGTATGATAAAGATATGGAAGCCATTGATTTGAAGATTCAAATAAAAAAGAACGACCATCACAATATGCTTGAGAAGCGACTGGAGCTTGAAAAGACGGTGAATATTAATTAAGCTTTATTTGGAACTTGATCATTTTCATCTTCATCACGCGTGCGTGATGCCTCTGGTATTGCAAGCGCTCATAGGCTACAGTGACCGCTTACCAACAGGTGGACCGTATGCTTGTTTGCCACCTCAGTTGTATAAAAAAAAAATCGCGAATATAATTAGTGAATATAATAGTCAATATTTATTTTTACATTTCAGATTGAGAAGCATGACGTGCTGATGAAGGATTGGATCCACTTCAAGGAAGAGCGAGAGAAAGCTCGTCTATATCGTGAGAATATGACTAAATCTGCTATCACAGTACAAGCATGGTGGCGTGGTTTGCTGGTGCGCAGGCAACTTGGACCTTATAAAGTAGCTAAGAAGAAGGGAGCAGCAGCAGGCAAGAAGAAATAGATTGATGTGATTCACTTTAAGAAAAAGGATTTCTATAGCAAAGAAGAAAAATTAGTTAATTCGTATTTTTATTTTTAATTTTGTTAGTGCTTAGTTAAAAGTTTTAGTTTATTTTCATGTAGTTCAATAAATAGTATTTTTTTATTTATTGTTTTTGTTTTTGAAGACCTCAGGAAGAATCCTATATAAATGTAAATTGCAATGTGGTTGATGCGATCTCTCTCTAATTTCCTTGCTCTCAGAATCTCGCTCATAAATCGCAGCACTCTGCGATAAAAAGAGTAGGTATAGCCAGAGGTTAGGATTAGGATTAGGAAATTATAAAGAATATTGAGTGAGCTGCTTAGCATAAGCTGAAATTATCGGTGCTCTGAAGAGCTGTTCGGCTTGATACTGGTCTCCTACTTTTATACCATCGTATTTAGGTAGTTACAGGTACTAACCGAAATCGATCGCTCATGCACAAATTAAATGAGAAAGAGAATGAAATGAGAAAAGTATCTTGAAAATAATCGATTTGGGTCTAGCACCGGCACAACACTATCCAAGCAACGTCAGGCATCACGTGACCAAATCAAATCGACCAATCAGAATGACAAGTGACAACGAAATTTGACTTGACAACTCAACTCAACTCAAAATGTAAACTGTTCATGCGAGAGTATAAAATTCATATTTCTAGCCAATTTACTCTGAAATTCTAATTATTTGTGGTAAATATTGACAAGGTGAGTTCTGGAAGTTACTGAGAAAAGTCTGTGCGGTGAACATGCCTATGCATCTATTTCAGTGTTGAAAAAACTGTTGTCGGCATTTTACTATACTCTCGGACGGTCGTGCCATGTCAGTAAGTTTTATGTTGTACGCACGCGATCCTGCATAATTACGTGTGTTAAATCGTAGTTTGTTTGTGAATTTGACGGGACCATCGGTAGTGTGGTGACTGACTGAGTTTTGGTGAACTTGAACCGTTGTTAGCAGGAGGCGATGAAGACTAAAGTTGATAAAAACAAGAATGGCGACGGAGAAACAGAGGTGAGTTTCTAATTTAGTACAGTTTGTAGATAATCTTGCTATCTCCCAGCGCGGCCCGTGTGCCGACTGTTGTTACGGTATGGTTTGCCAGCATTAACTTTTATCTGTACTAATTTTTTGTAGAAAAACAGCTAATTTTGAATTCTGTGTTTACCAAAATAGAGGTAGCATTGTACACTGACCTACCCCCTTCATCAGCTGTGTCCTAGTATCCTACAAATATTATAAATGCGAAGGTTTGTGGTTCAATCACGCGGTAACGGCTCAAACAATTTCGATGAGACTTGTAATAGGTATGAGTTTTTTTACCTAGAATAGCAAATAGGCTTTTATTTCGTTTCCATGCGAGCAAAGCCGCAGGCACAAGCTAGTGTAAGTTCAGGCATTTAGTTTCGCCAAAGATATTTTTACCATATAAATATGAAAGATGACCACTCTTTGGACCCCCCCCCCAATATGTTCAAAAGTGGACTTTATCAGGCTGATGATGATGATGATAAAAAGATGAGAGTGGATGTAGACACTTCCATGTTACCTAATTATAGTCTATATATTTTAGAAACATTGAGGTCTAATCTTGTTATCTCTTAACAACTTCCACCCATGGCACCCAGATAAAATGATATCCAACTCTATCTACATCAATGCAAAAATCCCATCCATGCGAACTGTTGCTCCAAGCCGTGTTTGTTGCCAGATTCTTCTAGGCTTGGTCACGAGGAATATGTAACTTTACCTTGTTTCTAAGATGCTTCAAAATGATCCTACTTTATTTTGATCTACAATATATTAGAAAATTTGGAATGTATACATTTGATTGCAAGTGCCTGTACCTATTTGGTTGATCTTTTGACCTGAAACAATTACCTACCTGTAGACACACACACAATTTTAGATATTTAACCTTTCAAGGATGTGTCTTGGGCAACTTTTTGAACTTTTTACATGATTACCACAAGACCGCAATAGTTTAACTAGGTAGGTAATTGATGTTAGAAAAATAAACATTCATTTGGGTTTTAACTTATTTTCTATGAAAAGCAAGTGCATGTAATGATAACACCGTCACAGAACAGCTAACAGTATGTAGGTAACTGCTAAGTTCCTTGCATCCTACTAATATTATAAATGCAAAAGTTTGTGAGGATGTTTGGATGTTTGTGGTTCAATCACGGCACAGGAGAGACGAGAGACGGACAGTCTGGAATAGCATATAGGCTACTTTTTATGTAGGTACCACTAGTACTAGTACTACATATTGTGTTACCTTGTAAATATTATAAGTGTGTAATACCTACCTTATTATACCTTAATTCATATAATAGACTTGTTACATCAAAAACTATTTTTTATTATCATAGACATTATGTGACAGAACCTTGATAAATACATTTAAATAATTTACTTGTAGGCTTGAAATCAAAACCGTGACATGCATTGTTGAAGTCAACCTTTGTACTATTATATAGAGCTGAAAATCGCTCTACTCTGCTTTTGTTTTGGCTTTTGTTGCAAGATATGATTATTATCAATGAGTAAATACCACACAGACACTCCTTTGATAACAAAACATTGGTATTCCTATAATGTCGCGGAGTGCACACCTGTGTTTTGTGTGATTTTTCTTGAGATAGGATGATTTGAATGTTTCGTCTTAGCTGTAAGTGTTCTAAGTGACTGTGCTCTATGGATGCTGAGCTAAAAAATAGTTTTATCTAGATAATGTGGTTGATTCTGTTGTTGCATTATTCTAAACTAATGGTTTGCCGAACTGAGATGGTTTATTTTGTTGCAATCCTTGAATGGTGGGATATTAAGAGAGTTTAGGAAAATGCAACAGCAGAATCATTGAGGGTCAGAATCATAGGTCATTCAAACATTAGCATTCATGAATCCTAAGACAAAAGAAAACTACCAAGAAAAAAATTCAACTTCCTGTTCCTATTGACATAAGATATGTATGGCAGCTTATATGTAATAAATAGCCTGGTATAACATACAGGCATCATACGATGCGAGGGAAGCCGCGGGTGGAAGCTCGCTTAAGATACAGTGAGTTACCTAAATACGTACTTTAAGTAGGTAGTATTTGTTTTTATAGCTAGCTAACCAACACCAAGGGAAACCAGACTATGATTTTTATAATATCCCAACTTTTCAGTCAGGATGCCTGCAACCTTCCCTAGATAAATGCTCTCTAACTAAACCAACGAGCCACTACGCGTCTCGGTGAAAATCTTTGAGACTAAATCTGCTCAGACAGTTTGTTTCCCCTGTCTTTGAAAGTTGAGTTTTATTATAAAAATCATAGTAAAAAATATAACGTAGGTAACTTTGTATTTTTTACTCATCTATTAGGCTGGTGGTAAAATAAAGTTTGTACAGTCGCCTGCAATAAGATGATACTTTCATAATTTTCAAAATTATGCCACGATGGTAAATACACGGTTAAATAAAAAATGGCACAAGTTGATGGTTAGGTACCTACATAATTGTCTTGTTTTTGCTGTGTACTTCTTCATTTTCAGTACTGTAAGCCATCTTTTTCTAAATTGTGAAATGTATGACATCTTATTGCAGGCGACTGTACAAGGTTGGTTGTGTTATGTATTTTTTAGAGCTTGCACTGATTTTATTTTATTTTATTAATGAAACAAAATCCACAGCTCTTAGGTATATGGTACAACTTTACTAATTCACTTTACTAAAAGCCAATAAAGGATTTAATTTTTTTAGCTAATACATTTACCGACAGTGAAAGTGCTTTGAAATGATAAAATGCAGCTTGTTGCTGTCTCGCGATCAGTGGAAATTATATGAATAATCAATCCACTACTAGATTAACATAATTTGAACGCATCACGCATCTTATTGGCCGCTATCGACTGACTGACACACTTTTACAATGCTTGCCTGCTTGTCGTGTCACTGATTCTTTCTTAGTCATCCTGTATTAGGTCAGTGACCCGTGGTCCAATTGCGTAAGCGTAATGGCAATGAAGTTCGTAACTTTGAGAGTAGTTTAAACTATCTAAGCAACTTTCAAAATGTTCCAAACTTGACAAGGGAAACTTCAAGATCTTGGCTTCTTCCTTTTCATGTTTGGAAAACTTCAGATGTCGCTAAAATTGATAAAATCATCCTCATAATTGCGAACCTCATTACTCATTACTCTTACACTTTTACAATGTCATGTGTGAATATGTATTGGCTGCAAAAAAAAATATATCCTAATTTTGCAAATATCCTATTTAAAATTCCAGACAATTGTTCCAGGATGTTTTTCAGTATTATCGAATACTATCTTCCGCCCGTGGCTTCACTCGCGTGATACCTACCTACGAAGATAAAAAGCTAGCCTATGTGCTATTCCAGATTATAAACTATCTCTCTGCCAAATTTCATGCAGATCCGTTCAACCGTTCTGACGTGATTGTGTAACAAACATCCATACATCCAAACTTTCGCATTACGTTGCCTAATTCATTATAATTTGTGCTTAAAACTCTGATTATAGGGTCGGTTGTTCCAACCTGCTCTGTTGAACTTTTCTATATTCTTCTTTTCTATCTCTTATACATGGTTTAGTTATAAATATAAACGTTTACTGCTATTTTTAATGCTTGCCAATAAACATCAGGCGCATTAAAAATATTAACGAGCCGAATCATAGCGAATAACTTTGCCGTAGATAATCTTTTTCGATAGTAGGTGTGTAAATAATGATAATAATAATTCATTTATTTCAGACTATAGTAAAGTTACAGGTCTTATTTAACTTATTATACAATATACAAACTTAAAACATTGTGACTACTGCGACACTACTACTACCACTACTGTAAAGGTTCGATTTACCTAATCACCTAATATCGGATAATACTCGATGCATCCAACCAACATTCATAAATTCTCCAAAATAACAATTGGATCGGAGTAGGAATTTTCATTGCTAAACTTTAGACTTCTTGCGTTACACGCTAGCTTGATGAGAAATAGATGATTCATATTCTAGTTGTCGGGTTAAACTTGGATCTTTTGTTGTGGTCTCTTTTATTCCCATTGATTTTGCAACTTGCAACCTAATCAGCCGACTAACGAGTCCCTTCTCTATCGCCTCACTCCTGGCGGTCTGATCCATTTCCTACTGGACTCTCAATATCGTCCGACCATCGCGCCGTTAGTCTGACTCGAGACCAATCTTTTAGTCACCTTCGTTCGTATAAGCTCGAACGGTGGTCATCTCAGGGAATAAGTACCTATCAACCAATTTTATTGACTACGTTAATAGTTCTGAATTAACGTTGACAACCTCCCGCGGAGCGTCCTTAGCAAAATCAATAGTGATCTATGGTGACCTACAAACACCCACTATACTAGTGTACATTGTCACTTTGCAACTGCTATGTGACATCTCATCTATGATTCTCGCAAACAGAGCAAGTAGAATACCAAGATCAATAATCTTTCACTGACCAAGACCTAGTAGATCGTAACTTACTCCTTAGTTTCCCTACTAATTCTAGTAACTAAAATTGCGAAAGTGTGTTTGTTTGCTGGTTGGTTAATCCTTTTTTCACGCAGCAATGAATTCACGTGATGTTATGCATTGATATAGTTTAAGAGCAGGAGAGTGACATAGGTATGCTACTTTTTATAAGGATGGAAGATGGCTGGCTATTTTGTAAGCAAAATGCTAATGAAGATCGCAATTTTAAGGATGATTTTATCAATTTTAGCGACATCTGAAGTTTTTCAAACATAAAAAGGATGATAAAAAGGTCTTGGAGTTTTGCCTTGTCAAGTTTGGAACGTTTTGAATGTTGCTAAGATTGTTAAAATTACCCTCAAAGTTACGATCTTCATTGTAACTTTGGATAAGTTCGTATTGAGATTGACCTCACATCCGTTGGCTGCTGCCAGCTTCCCACCTATCGCCAAGCGCTTTAGCTAGCAGCTTTGCCGCGTTGCCGCGTTGGTTTCGTGGCCTGCTATTGACCTTACATCCAGAAGATGCCGCGCTGCCTGGCCTCTGCCAGCTTCGCTCCTCAGCTTCGCACCCGTCGCTGATTTAGCTCGGAGCGTTGCCGCGTTGGTTTCGTAGCCCGCTATTGACATCACATCCAGAAATTGTCTGGCCGCTGCCAGCTTCCCTCCTATCGCTGAGCGATTTAGCTCGGGGTGTTGCCGCGTTGGTTTCGTGGCCCGCTATTGTTAATTCGTCTATTTCTGTCCCGGTCGAACGTAACAATCAATTGATCAAATAAAGCCTCCCCTACAGCCTTGTTTTGCACAACTGACATCATCTTGCAAAATAGACTTTTCCAATACTCTTCTAAAACTCACTGTTTGTTTTTAAACTACGAACTTGTAATGCGAAAGCGCTAATTATAGAGGTATTGTCCAAAAAGCAGGTTTTTCTAGAATAATCGACTACTGTCGGCCATCAAGTGAGTAGGTACATACTATTTCTTTCTTGGTTCTTCATCGTAGAGTTCAGTACCTTTCCTTTTCTTAATATTAGTTTAAACCGTTGAGTACAAATACAAAAAAAAAGATACCCTTGAAAACCCTTTTGTGTCGACCATTTCTGTTACCGAGTATCTTACTCATTGGCATTTTCCGGTGTCAGTGGAGATAATGTCCTCTGAACTGGACGCATTTGGTCACTGCAACCTGTTGAAGATCCATTGTTGCGCTCATACTTCACATCTCTACGATTTGTATTGCCATACGTTTGTACGCAACTGATTCGAATGTGTTGTATGATAGGTTATTTATCATCCAGGAATATTTTGTAGTGTAAAAAATAAAACCCGTTTGGGTTAGGTACATCTAACTGGAGCCACGGGCTAACTAGGTACGCGCTGGTATGATAGATTCTGTAACATCTATATGCAACATGGTATGGTATCTTATGGGAATGATTAATCTTAGTTCTACCAGCTTCGAGACTCGCTCAATGAACATGGGAAGTTCTGAGACCTAAATATTGAAAACGTCGAATATTTCATATGAGAACTCTGCCTTTAAGGAAATAATGGCCAGTTAATTTCACTGTGTCTCTACGTGGATGCTTTTTAAATGCATTTAATGAATTTCTTATTTTGTCCAACCCAAAACAACTTTCTCCGTTCGGTGACAACTTTTGAATGAAAGTGTTCAACCATATTCTGTAAGCCCTCAATGGAATGTTTTTTTTTTTTAATTTTTAAAAGCACACGGCTTTCCCTCATAGACCTTTTACATATTTACTATTTGTAAAAATCTCCTTCGATAATTACCTACCTCCGTAGTCTATCATGCGAACCTCTGGACAAAAGTGTCGTAAAGATAGGGAGGTATTAGAATCATTTGAGATGTGTGATGGAATGAATCTAAAGATCAGCTTTGTTAAAAAAAATGGAAATAACTATATCCTCAAAAATGGTAGACATCCTCTCAGATCTCTAGTCGATCAGATCCTTGGAAATGTCTACGAAGATCAGCTTTGTATCATTTTAACAATTAAAGTACCTATTACTGAGTCATCGAAAATTGTTGAGAACAGAAGAGGAAAGAATATTGAACTTTTTGTACGATATGGCAGTTTCATCAAGAACATCATAGAAGGGAAAGTGGAAAGAAAGAGAGGAAGCGGAAGACCACGGATATACTACATGAGACAAATAAAGGAGTTGGTCGCTGTCAAGTCGTGTAAAAAGGTCAAGGAGGCTGCCATAGGGCACTCTATGCGTGAGTTTCGCCGTTAAGAGAAGACGACAAACACATTGCTTCTTTTAAATGTTATGTATAGAGATTGAAGACCTTGAGTAGTGTTTAAACTTTGGTAATATAAACCAGTCTCTAGATAGTGTACTGAATCCCAAAAATAATTTACGTTTAGTTTACGACTCTTGGTTTATAAGAAAAATTGGGACTACCAAGTTCATTTTCATCTTAAAATAGTTTCTAAACATAAACAAAAGCTAATGAAATGCAAAATTGTCTAATTTAAACCACACGTAAATATTCGGAATAATTGGGCCGTGGCTGGCTCATAATAAAACTGTTTGCTCACGTGGGCGCCCATAGCTAATTTCCTCAAATTTACTGCCTCCATCTAGCTTTTTATATTTCTAGAAACCGTAAAAATCTATCCTTCTGCAATCTTGGGAAAGTTTTCGAGTATTCAGTGCGATCCGCGGGCTTGAATGTGTTTGAACAGTGGAAGCGAGGGTCATAAAGTGTTCAAAGATTTTTATATATATATATATAACTTTGGTGTGTCCTTCTGCTGAAGGTTTCCTAAAATCTATATTGTTCTTGGGATTTCATATCTGTGTTTGTGCTAATAGGGGTCATTATTATCGATCTCACTCAAATCAAGTCAGTTCAAAGATATTGTGCAAATTAGTTTCTGTGAAACAAGTTCAAGTTGGCGTGGCAATTTAGACGCTATGGAATACAAACGAAATTAGTTTCGAAGATGTTTCTTATAACTATATATTTGGAGGTCATTCATTATTGTTTGTTTCCTGCGAATCTTATATGTTTTCCTATGACATTCGAATGTTGTTGATTTTTACAATGAGAGAAGCCGTCTAAAGCCGTACACAAACGGCGTGCCATAAGCCACCTAAAAGTATTTCAAAATTATCCTTACGTCTTCTGAATAAAGTTACTTTTGAGTTTGACTTTTAGAAGCTTGCAATATCGTTGAGCAATATAGAACAGCCCAAAATGTCAAACTCAAAATGGATTTGGTTTAGTAGAGTAAGGATCATTTTGATACGTATTTTATATGACTTAGCAAGGACATATCGCATGCCATCTAAAATTTGTGTCAAACTGTCTTCTGAATAAAGTATAGTTGAGTTTGACTTTTGAGAGCGTGCCAAATGGCTCAACGATATCGCAATCCCCTAAAAGTCAAACTCAAAATTGACATAAATAACGTAACGATCCTTTTGAAATAAATTTTAGATGGCATATCGCACGCTGTTTGAACACGGCTTAAGCCCGACAATCAATAGTAAAACCACTGGGACCGGAGATAAGGCGCTTAACTGCTCACATAGTAATACAGATAGGTGAATCTATCTATCTATTGATATATACATATATTTTTTGCGTCATTTTAAAAAGGTTCCTAATGATATGCCTATTAATTACAGATGACTATTGAATAGTGATTTATGCAATCAGGCCAGGTTTGTTAATAATAACGTAACTAGCTGCCGCCATTTTCCGTATAATTGTAGGAAACTTTGTAATTAGACAATAACCATTTAGAAATCCGATTCCGTTGTCAGGTAGTACACTATTGATTTTCGTTCACAGACCACGTCAGTATCACAAAGGTATAACAACTTACAAGTACCTGCGTGTAAAATGTTCGTTATACTAGTCTGAAAGTAAACACATGTTTAAAACGGTGATATAAATGCACCATATTTTAATTTTAGATTGTTTTACGCCAGTGATGTCATTCTGGATATTGGATGCGCGTGCGCTACTTCGCTTCGCGATTATCTCAGATCCGAGTAAACGTTGTCATTTACTGATCGAAACAGTGTCAAAATTCAAAGTCAGTGGGTTAGTAATGGATGTCTCTATATCTGTTTAAAACAGTGTTTTATTCAATCGATTTAAATATTTATTCCGCATAGTCATTTTTATTGCATGGGATCTCTTATGTTTATAATTTTATTCGCAGTGTATCCGTTTTCTTCGGATATTCACATGAATCATTGTCATACAGATAGAAAGTTTTGCCCGAACTGAAAAGTGATAGGTTAACTGTGTTTACCGCGAAATACCGCCCGAGTGCCCTCTCCGCAGAACTTTTGATATCGCGTTATAGTTAGCTTATTGTTTCTGACTTTCATTACGTACTGTTCCGTCTGTCTTATATGCCAGACCTCTGTGCTATAGTGCTAATGTTTGGGTGCAATTAAAACTTTTACTGTATTGTTCCAACTTCTGCGGGTTTTTAGTGCAAAGTGGAATAGTGTTCTGTTATTTGTGATGTAAAGTGGATGTTCGTGTATAATGTTAATGTCTGCGGCGACCTCAGCCAACATGGCCACTCAATCATTGTCGTCGATGTTCCGGAGACGAAGAAATCGCTCACCGGTTACGGTAAGTTTGCGATAAACGCTTGTTTTCTTATTGAAAAATTTATCGCCCGATAAGTCAATTTGACACGATTGGTTGGATTTGTTAAACTTTTTAATTAAACTGGTCCACTGACTTTTTAAGTGCAGATTCTCCCAACACATTTGCATATATTTATTTACGGATTTCATTATTAATAAGCCGGGTTCAAATGGCGTGCGATATCATCCAAAATGTTTTTTAGTGATCCTAAAAGTCAAACTCAAAATCGACTTTATTCAGTTGAAGTAGGTACCTATCATTCTAAAACGAATTTCAGGTGACATATCGCACGCCGTTTGAACGAGGCTCTAAGCTAGTCGGCTAGTGTTGACTTGCAGTTTCCGTAAATAAACCTTAGCTGAATATTGTAAAGACCTTTATTTTAATGCCAAAAACTCAGTTGCGTAGGTAGTTCTCAATGCAAACATGTCCTTTGTACGAAAAGGCTGATGATAAGCCAAACTAACGTAACAAACCCGTCCACGTCAGTGTTACATGTCGTTCGGAGATAGAGACACGAGCTAACGGTTCTACCTTCCGCAAGTCTAGGCCGTGTTCATTTGCTTTACATACGCAACGGCACACTCGCTCCATTAGGGTCAAGCTACATAAAAAAGTATGCTTCATCGTCGCGGCGATACCATACTAAAGCAGTGTGTTTCAGCACTGCTCAGCTGTATGCTTCTTCACAGCGCGGAAGGAGCGTGTTTTGTATGGAACTAGCGGCTGCTCGCGGCTTAGCGCGGTACCAGGGAAAAAGTAGCCTATTTCCTTCCGCAGGGTTAAAGCTATCTGTATCGATTTCCATGGAAATCGGTTCAGCCGTTTGTAGTAAAAGAGTAACAAACTGACCGATACACGAGCTACTTTCGCATCTACATAAATAAAATGAAATGCTGTTCGCTGGTAAGCGCATCACTTGAAATGGGCCTGTAAACTATGTTTTGTTTTAAAATGTATTTAATAGTTCTTTGAATTAGCAATTTGAAGTGGGCAGGCAATATATCAGCAGAACCGGCAACCGTTGGGGAATAAAGATTCTCGAACTGTGACCACGAACCGGGCGACGACGCTGTGTTGGTCGACCTGATGGAACGACAACATTGTCATGGTTACGGGAATTCGGTGGATGAAAAAGGCAAAGGCCGTTGGTGTTTAAATCGTGATTATTACACTCGAATTTAAACAATTTCCTATAAATTATTTTGCCCGCGCGCAATTGTATAAATGTTTTAATATTTAGGTACGACTTACATATGAATAACATGTGTTGTCGTGTATTTAATTTCAATTTACGGGCGTAGAGCCCGAGGAGAATTTTCTGCATTTTCCACGTCAGTCATTGAACGCGCAAGGGCATTTGTGTTAGATACGGGTTCGTTGGCCACCGGTAAATCACGTTCCGAATACCTACATCTGCGTCCTTCACGCGTTACTCAAGCATGCCACTTTATTTATATAAATAAATAAATAAATAAATATTCCGGACATATTCACACGGTCAACTGATCCCAAACTAGGCATAGCCTGTACTATGGGTACCAGAGACTGATATACATAATAGATATATATTTAACACCCAGACACAGAACAAACATCTGTGTTAGTCACAAATGTTTGTCCAGTGCGGGAATCGAACCCGCGACCTCTAGCGCAGAAGGCAGAGTAACTACCAACTGAGCTATGAGGCCAGTCAGTATATGCGTTTGTATTGTACGCAAGTAATGGAAACAATAAAGCACTGTAAAGAGCCACTGCAATAAGAGCGAGTGGTGGTAGTGACGCCTTCGGATCCAAATGCCATGCCTTCGAATCAGGTTAGTGCACCAATGGGTTTTCCATTCGGGAATCCAGTGTGGTGACAGTATTCAAGTGATCCTCCTTTTGTGAGTGAAGCTGCAGTTTCTGAAGCTGAATGCTGAAGGCCGATCACCGTGGCACTCATTGAGGGAGCCCTATGTCCAACAGTGGGCTTCTACAAGTTAAGGATGATGAGGCGAGTTAAAACTGAACCTAGAACGCAATCATAATAATTTATAATGAAGACACAGTTGTTAAAAATAGTCAAGTCCTAATATATTCCACAAATTAAAGTAACAGTAGCTCTAATCGAATAGCAGAGGCTTTATCCATTATCGGATAAGACATGATTTGGTTTGGTTCCTGGTTCTGGATTTGAATACCCCTCATCAATTACAAGCGTTGCAGGGTTGGCTATCAGTCGGAGTAGGCTTAGTTTAATCTTGACAGCGTCTATTCTTGACTACTCGTAGCATTACGCGCACTATGAAGGCTGTTTGTAAACGTGCTAATAATGCCTAGTAGAATTAAATTATTATTTTTTCGCCATGGTGGCTGTGGCTGAAGAATAGGCCCCTCCACGACTAAGAGAAAAAATCTAGGGGATCGGCAGTATTCCCTATCACCAATAGCTTTATTTCCGCGCGCCAACCCGCATGCCCAGCGTGGCAAAACCCCCAAATGATTTTTTGGGTGCAGGCCGTACAAGGTCGGTAGCGCCGGAAATCTATGAGGAAGGCCTATTTACAGCAGTGGACGTTCTAGGGCTGAAATGATGATGATGACGATTTAATTTTGAACTAAGAATTTAACTTTTTTTGATCCGATTTCGTCCGATGTGCGTTAGCTTGGATAATACTCGAAAATGTCGTATATTGCTGTTTCTTTGTAACTGAAATGTCGTGTTTTTCATATTTTTATTAACACGAAAGACTTCTGAAAATAACCTTCTAAGTACCTTAACGGTCGACAAATGCGCTGTCATTATGTTAATTTATAAACCGGCTTCGTTGTATTACGTAACTGAGCTAAGGGCTGTAAGGTTCAGTACATTTGGATGACGTCATTAGATTCACACATGTACCTATCTCTGTCATAGTGTGACTAGGAAGGAAATAGGGATGCGAACAAAATGATCATACTACGAGATGGCTCGTGTTTTCCTCATATTTTATACCGTGTTGGCCTAATGGCAACTACCTCAACATTGATCGGAAAGTCGTGGGCTCGAATCCCGACCATGCACCAACGGATTTTTCGCGTACGAATCCCTAAACAGGCTTTTGAAAAAAACAACATTTACAGAATTTTGAGATTACTGTTTTATTACATCTATTATTATTATTCATTTATTCAAGACAACAGGGTCTATAAAAGTTGTAGTTGTAATAGATAATTCCGGTATACAAAAAAATTGCCCCCCTTCGTCGGGTACATATGTATTTTAATAAAGTATAATGTAACAAGCCACTACACTAAAGGCACTCGAATAACAGTACCGATTGTACCAGCTCCACTAAAAATACTTAAGAAATCCTAAACCTTGACATTCGAGGCACCTTTGATTCATTATTCAATACATTTGTACATGAGCGATCGATATTCTGCGACGAGAACGTAGGTATTGAGAATCCATTTATTTGTGTATTTTAACAATCGATACGACAACTCCTGGAACGAGGCGTGGAGTATCACATTTCAGTAATAACATAATTCCAAACATCATTCATCATCATCATTTCAGCCGTACGACGTACACTGCTGAACATGGCCTCCCCACAGACAGAGCAAATTCCTTATCATGTGGGGGGATTTGCCCATACTCACCACGCTGGACATGCGGGTTGGCGAGCACAGTTAGAGCTATAGATGTTAAAATGACGCTGCTGCCCATCCCCTAGCTTTTTTCCCTTAGTCGCCTCTTACGACATCCGCGGATAGATATATTTAGAGGGGCCTATTCTTCAGCCAACACAAGCTTCCAACACGGCCAAAACCACCATTACAGGCTCCCTAATACCATCACGCAGGCTAGTAACATTCATTTTTCAAGAAAAAAAACTGGCTTATCGAGCATACTTCAAAGATCTTTGAGGCACAATAAACTTTGAAAATCGCATGTTTATCATAATCTAACTGATGTCCAATCTTACCTGAACTACGAAGCCATTGAAACTTTACCAAATGGGAGTTCACGTTATATTGTTTATCAATGCTACTATTTTCGTTGAACCTAAGGTGCCTGTAAGAGACCATATGGCCTAGAATAAAAATAAAAATCGATTTGGAATGTATGAGTAAGTAATCTTTTTCTTGTCGTGTCACTGATTCTTTCTTGGTCATCCTGTAGTAGTTCAGTGACCAGGTTGAGGTATGGTGGCCCTGAAAAGGGCCTGTGACCTTCGATGAAAGAATTAGTAAGAATGAGTAAGTAATGTATAAACGTAAGTGCTTTGTTTAAGGTTTTTCATATGACAACCACTTCATATTTGTATAACTTTTTTTAAAAACTCCCGTTTGGAACCCTACGTCTTAGGTTGCCCTTGGCCGATTTCACTCATATTTTTACCAGTCAATTTTGATAGTACATCCTGTTGACCTACTAAATTCCATGCAGATCGGATTGTCGGTTCGAAAGTTATGCTCTAATATATAAAAATACAACGCCGATTCGTCCAAGTTGTTTGAGGGATCTTCGCTCACTCGATCAATTACGGGAGAGACAGGTAGGTTACAAAGTAGAAATAGGCGTTTGCGGAAATAGGTACTGCAGTATTCTGGGTAAAAGTACAAGAACATTGAAGCTGGAATGCAATCAATTCCCAGACAAGTTTCATTCGATTTAATTTACGATTGTTCGAAATGGCACTGAAGTTCCAGGAATTCTTTCAAACAAATAACATTCCCATACGTTTAGTTTTCTATCAGATTGCCAATCAAAATTGATTAGTTGGAAGGCAATACACTCCCACTCGAATCACTCGATATTGTTGCGTAGTGTCGTGGTTGCTATACGCCAAAATCCTTGCCAACAATAGTGCTAGGAAAATCAAATACCGTTCCCATTGTTGGTGGGTATTTTCGACATTCTCATGTGATGTGATATCCGCCGAGGAATACACCTGGTGCTACGCTTGTATGCTTGTTCCACTGTCGTCAAATAAGACCTACTTAAGATTTTGACACCCACCTCGTGGTGTGAAATGATCCAATGGAAATCTAGTGACTAAAGTAAATTTTGACTTTGACTTTTAGAGGCTTGCTATACCGCTGAGCTATTCGCCTTCAAATGTGAAACTTATAATGATAATTAAGTGTAGACGTAATTGGATCATTTTGAAATAAATTTTAATCATTTTTAGCTTTGAACACGGCTTAATAGAGGTGCCTGTGGCCCGAGCACGAAAAATTCACGATAGCGGTACGCTTACGATACGATAACAAATATTAAGCAATCAAAATTAAAAGATTTTAAGCATTGTCGTAAGCGTAAGCGTAATGCTGTCTTGAATTATTCGTGTTTGGGGCACTGGCGTCACTCTCACCTCTCGTCAGCTCGTGACAAAGCTGAATCTAAAATACAACACCTCAAGCCTGATACAGAATGAGCTGAAGGCACTGGTTGAGTTAAAGGAACTGATACTGAACTGACTGTCATTTTTCTGGACAGTCTGGTAAAAATAGTAAAGTAGGTAGCGGTAGGGAATACAGCTGTTAGGCTCGTATTCAGAGACACGACTCAATCACAGATCTGCTGAACTCTATTTAAGTATTGAATCTCTTCTCAAACATAACTTTTATTCAACTACGGTACTTAAACTACTCTCCGCTGAATCGAGTCTCAAATCTGTACTCAAATGTTCTCGTTTACATTTTGATTTATTTATAATTTTCGATCCGTTTTACGCAGAAATTCAAACAGCCAGGGTGGAAATAGAACAGAACTATAAAGTGAAGTATAAATATGCATCAAAGTACGTGTAACAGAACGAAAATGTCATTTGATTAATGTCTAATCAAATCTAAAACTCAAGCACCGATTTCGTCGGATTGACGTTTCAGAATAAGCATTTACTCAGGTGAACTGTGATCATTGAATCTATACATAAGTACTGTTCAAGAATTAGAATCTCGACTCAAATCGAGATTTAAGTACAGATCAATGCTTAAGTCTTGTCTCTGAATACGAGCCTTAAAATTGCTAACATACCGGCAACAACTACTACAACCGCAATGATTGTTATGTGAACAGTCGACCAGTTTGATTTGTAGCCCACTGTAGAACCTTTTCACACTATATCTACGGCGCAACGAGTCATTCAAAATCGTCATCCCTGGGTCTGCTTGATAAATTATTGCGATATGACGTTTAACACAAATTAGAGGATTATCAGCATTTGATCACAATCATATTTCAATCTAAAGAGTTTGACCAATACTTTCATTTAAAATTAATAATAATATTATGGATAGGTATTATAGTGTGTTTGTTGATTGGTTGGTTTGTTTATCCTCCTTTCACGGATCCACGTGATTATAAGCATGGAAATAGTAAAATGCCGGAGAGTGACATGAGTCAATTTTTTTTTCGGTTACCACGCGAGCGAAGCCGCGGGCGTTAGGTGGTGCATACTTAATTTTGGTTAGCGATGGTGCAACTTGAGATTAATCGACCAGTAAACGATGTCTCTACTAACTAAAGGGAATGATGACATTGATCGATTTAGTATGAAAAGGCTCTATAGTAAGTGGCCTACAAATCAAAATAGTTGACTGTACCTAAATGTTTTTACGAGCTTTACTACATCCCAACAACTGATCGCACGTATATTACCCAGCGCATACAAATGCGTTCATTTTCCCGCCTTTGTCCACGGCATAGACCTTGGCACGACTTGCCAGTTCTCAAATAGAGTTCTTGTTGATTGCTTTAGTGCTGTGCCTACACGGGAATTACACCTATGACGTTTTATCATCATGAACCCCCTTACTTATAAAAGCTAGTCAAATAAATAAATAACATCCAACAGTCACATACATTGTCCAGACCCCACACTAGGATTCCCTGTGTCGTGGGTATCAGAAACTACAAGTAGGTACCTACCATGGTACCATAACACCCAGACCCGGTTCAAATATTTGCAGATCATACTAACATTTGTCCCGCAGCGGGAATCGAAACCGCAGCCCTTGTGTCTCAGACGGCCATCGCCCGCTGCGCCACTGATCATCATCATCACCAGGGCTGGTGATGATGATGACATTTAGATTGGATATTAAAATATTTTGATAAAACGAGGTGTTTTAAGAGTTTCCTCCCCTTTCAGAATACTTGAACAGTCGGCAGTGGAATGGAAGACATTCCTGTTGGGAAAACATTTTTCAGCTTCCTTTTATCCATCCAAAAAATTGTTATGCTATTTGAAAACATTTTTTTCGCTATAATTATAGTACATACCTACTCTGAAGTACATAACTCTCTCTCCTACTGTTTCTATAGCATCTTTGCGTGCTGTTTTTTACTTCATTCCTATGGTTATCGTAAACGCGGATGCTCATAAAGTTTTGCCCCTAAGATGTGATAAGTTTTATCCTCAAAGTTAACTTAACTTTTCTACTTAATATTACCTACTTACATTATTGTTCCTTGTTATCCGAAGATTGGTAAATATGAATGTGGAAGGATAGAGAAGACGTAGACTGATAGTAGAAAAGATGGATGGATTAGGTGTGAATACTGACATGGCGGCTGATAAAGGTGAGTGGAAGATATAGGGGTCAAGCCGATGTTCTTAAAAAATGAAATACTTATACATGAAGTGGGGTTTGATTATAAGAGAGTTGTTCATACATTCCAATACGATTTTTATGGTCCGCATCTTTACCATCTGGTGAGACAAATGCCATCGGTATTTATTAATAGAAACAAAATATTATAACTAAAGGATATTCTTAGGTAATCTTTTTCTGCTGGTTTCTTTTAAATAAACCCTAACCTCGAGCCCTATATAAAACGTGAAGCGAGATGTCTAATTTTCCCCGCTTACATTTCAGAATAGCGAACTAAAAATAGCCGTTATTGTAGAATAATATCATGTAATTTTCCCACGCCTTTGGGCGCGAAATGTGTTTTCATAGAAAATGGTCTGAGCTGGCCCTCCTCAACCTAAACAAAGCTACGTTATTGCTTGGAATTTAGAACATTTGGTATCGGGTGCCCTAATAACTTTTGATCCTACTTTTGATTGGTATAGCAAGCTTATAAAGTTTCGATCCCCTGAGAAAGGAAGAAAATACATTTTTATACTACCTGCTCGTCAATGGCATATTATGTGTCATGCAAACCTTTCCTAAAGTAAGTCATTACAGCCCTACGGTCTAGCCGGGTTATAATGTTGTACTGAATTTCATTATTTCCCATGGGACATAATGTGATTTGAATTTGGAATGCAACCCATGTAGTCGTGCTTGATCGAGGTTGGATTCAAAAATGTTTGGGTGCAATGAGATTTTATTCTAATTAGGCTGTATGTTAACATTTTCTTTGCACTGCCTACAAATTAAAAAAAAGAAAAACATGAAAACTTTTTACGAAATTCATTTTCACCCGCGCACGAAGAAGGATTTATTCGAATGTCGAACTGACTACTACAGAATAGACTACAAAAAAAGAAAAAAAGGCGCCAAGCGCTCAAACTGCTGTGCTGTTATCTACACCGAAATTCAGTTTCGATTCAAATAAACTTCTAAAAAATGTCAAGTGACGACGACAGTGATTTTGATTCGACTCCAGAATGCGTACAATCTGAAGCCTCTGGTATAGTTGGAAACTTACTTCCAGGAAAATCATTTCTGTCTACTTAACAGTCATTGTTTTCAATTGCCTCGCAGAAAGTATAAAAAGTAGAGTATGCATCGCGGGCTTAAATGTGTATTTGTCTTGGGCGATCTTGAACCCCTCGTACTCAGGATTCTTGCCTTAACTCATAGAATCCTTCGTTCTCGGGGTTCAATATAGCGCCCTTGACATAATACACTACTTTAAGCCCATGTTGCATAATCTACTATTATTTGTTCAACAACAGAAGATAAATACACACAGGTAAAGGTCATCCTACTTCCTACTAATACATTTATAAATGCGAAAGTTTGGATGAATGGATGGATGGATGTTTGTTACTCAATCACGCCAGAACGGCTGAACGGATCTGGATGAAATTTGGCAAATAGATAGATTTTAGTCTGGTAAAGCACATAATATGCTACTTTTTATTCTCGTAGGTAACACGCGAGTGAAGCCGTGGGCGGAAACTAGTCTTATCTAAGCCTGAAGCCCCCTCCACTGTGTTTTTTGGCTCTTTAAAATTGTATATCTGTATGGACCTGTCTGAAATAAATGAATTTATTATTATTATTGTTATTGTTATTGTTATTGTTTACGCTTGTGTAACGTCAATGTCCAATTTTTTTGTAGAGTAGCGTTCTAAAATAAGTTAAAAATATATTTTAAAGTTATCCATAAGTCTACTGGATGAAAGTCAATTTTGAGTTTGACATTTGAGGGCGTACGATATAGCTCAACGACTTTGACTTTATTCACTAGCTATACGTCAGTTTGAAATAAATTTTGAAAGACAAATCGCACGCTGTTTGAACGCGGCTTAATTTTTACCGATTCAAAAGCCTAGCTTTATCTGATGTGAACTACATTACCTTTCTGACTTTCAAAAGACTACACTTTAACCACCTTTATCATTGTTCCAGAGTCGTCCTGAAAAGCAGCTTTCATCACTAGCGTCGGGGCCCCCGCCTCCGACGGCTATCATCCCCCGGGCGTCTGAGAGCCCCTGCCCACCCGGGTGGAACGGCCAGCCCAAAAGACATGGCTCCAGCAGGTTCAACTTTCATAATCACAACCAGGAGCTGGTGAAGCTGCCACCTATCAAAGGTAAGATGACCCACTCACCCCCCAGCCTATAGAGAACCCGCCATTATAGTAAAGCCAGAGGTATTGCTGAAATTATAAAACTGATTCTGAGATCAATAGCCGCGAAAAATTATGTAGGTATGCATGCTAAGAGTAATCAGAGCACACTTTATTATGTGAATAATAAAGTGTGCTCTTATTTTGGACCATAGGAAAGGTCCCCAAAGTAGGACTAGTGCACTTCTCGCCCAGCTGGGGGGCGCATGACGCGCATCACTAATAAAATGGAAAACCGTATTCTATACATTCAAGAATTTTCTTCGTTAATTTTATAAGATTTTATCATTGTTTAATACTCAATTTGGATTTTTTTCTGTTCCCGATTAATTCGCGTCCCCGGAAGTCGCAAGTCGGTCAAAGATATCATACGCACACAACCTAACGAGGAAAAGCAATCAAAGACTTCCGAACTTTAGCTCTGAGACAATATTAACCGTGCAATTTATAACCCCATTTCACCAACGACTGTCGTTCCCCGTTCCTTCCATAAAAAGGAACGGTTCTGTTTACACGCGGATGAGCCTTGACCTTCGGTGAGTGTCGCCATCGTTTCCGACTGCGACTGATCGATGGATCAGCAGCTTTTATCTGCTACATCTAATTTGTTTGTTCTGACACTATACTAATGTATATTGATGATTCCATTTATGATTGGTCTACCTACTTCCAGCCAGTAACGAGTAGCCAGCCAGTCGTTTGATTGTGCAGATACATCCACACATGCAGTCCCTCGACTGTTCCACTCGCGCGTAAGTCGAGATCTTAGATCGGCCATAATCGCGCGTAAAAAACGCTTCATCTAGACTAGACGGTAGACGCAGACAAGCGCGCGTGAGTCTGCATGCACCCGCGCGTTGTCATATACACCAACAATATATGGCTTCACGCACGCTGCATGCAGCGTGTTTTTCATTACGGCAACACCCCTCACGCACGCGGCATCGCTGCGCATGCACGTGAAAGCGTGGCAGGCCCCAAAATGACATTTTTATATGAACAAGATGTGATGCAATACGGCGCCAATGGAGGTAGAACTTTAGAACCGAGTTTCCGATTGAACTCTGCAAAACATCGACTTCTGTTTGGTACTGATATAGGCCGATTGTATTCCTACGTGAAAATAAAAACTCATTGATATCATAGATCTGAGTGCCCAGAAAAACCCAGCCTAGATACAAAACCAAATTAACCTCGAATACATTAAATACAAAATAAAATCAAGGCAATATGTTTGAAATAATCTAATAACAATCAAATAAGGCAATATCTAGTCCCCGATCGAAAGCTATTTGCGAAGGGAAATGGTTCTGCCGCGTAAGGATAATCCAATCCGGCCACAAGCGACATACCCTTATGCTATGACTGTGAATGGTATGGCTGATTTACATATGGGTACATTCTTACTACTATCTGGTTTTATCTCTGCCACTGGGCTTTTATTTCATAAATCCAGCCTAACATGTGCCTTAGCAACTAGTAGGCTAGTACATTGTGCTGGTCATATGGTTCTTACTGATTAATATTTTGGCAGATGTTGAGAATGGAGTCAGACTCTGTTTGACTTTATATTTTGGATTGTTTAGTCAATTAGAGTTTAGAGTTTTCAACTCACTATTTTCTTGATGGAAGTTTTTGGCGAGATGACCATACCCAAAAATTGTTAGCAGTTAACCAACGTAGGCTAAGATTGACACATGAGATAGGTACTTTATCATAGTGATTAATGATTTGGTTGTAAAAATATATATCAAATAGTAAGACTGTAGTCAGTAGTGTACTGGTCGAGTCGAGAATTCAAAAACGCGCTAATATATCCCACAGAAAGTCGCCAAGTCAGTGCCAACGGTAGTGGCACGCAAAAACGATTCATATTGATGTTGTCAGGAGTCGGAACGAGATGAAAACGCGATGAAACTTGGCGGACATAATTAGACTGGTTATTTTCCCTTCGAAAACAATAATAAGCACATTAGTAGTATTATGTGCGACATAAGTGCAGACTTATGGAAATCATGTGGTGTCTCTAGTTTTGTTTGTCGCATCTTGGACCAAATTCTGCCGAAAAGAGGACATTAAAACACGCATGATTTGACTCTGAATAAAGTGCAAACTTTAGTCTAAATTAAATTGCAATTGATATCGATTCTGTTTCGATTGATATCGATTCTGTTTCGATTGATATCTATTGTGTTCGATTATGTCTGGTCTACTGTTGTAATCTCTTAAGTCTAGTTAACTATTCTACAACACCGTGGTTTTATGTAAGCCCGTAGAATGAGATCCTGCTAATTAGACTAATGCATTCTCGCCACTAACACGGCTAGGCAGGCGCTAATGAATAAAGGTTGAATACTGAACAGTTGAATAAAGAGCATCGCAAAGCATTGCGAAAGAAACCAGATAAATGAGCGTGAAAATATACATGAATTGTAAATGAACAATTCAATAACTCTATTCTTCACAACAGCAATAGACATTTGAATATGATACCAATAATTTGTATAAAACCCAGTTGTTCTTAGTTTTTACTTAAAATATTAAAATATGGAAGCAAGGCTCATTCGTGTCAGACAGACCACCATCTGGCACCGACGTACGTCGAGTCTGCCACTGCCTAACAAATCCGTAACCAGATAGCCACTGCAGTAGCATGAGCACGAAAAAATACTGACAAACGTAGTGTAAACTTAACGGCAGTGGTGAAATTTTATAGGCAGTCCAAGACTACCAGTAAACTTATGCAGCCAATGCGAGCGAAGTACGAACATAATGCGTTCTTATATATGCGTACGATGACAGTTATCCGCGAGGCTCATAACTTTAATCGTAGGACTGTGCAAGTTGCTTACGATATAGTAAGTTTACTTTACAAACAAGATATATCTATGAGTACATCAGGTATATTTGTTAGGAACTAAAATCACCTACCTATTGGTTTCCAAACGACAAACTTTTTATTTACGGGCTTGAATGCGAGTTGTATAAGCTAACCCTGTACCTTTAGGTATCATCATCATCCTCTAAGCCTGTTCGAATTTATCCACAGGAAATACGTCAATACGACACGTGGGGTTAAGTGTAACTCGATAGGATGAGAAAAAAACTTGTAAACCTAAGTCTCCGAAGACGAAGATTCTCCGTCATATCTTTAATCGTCGTGGAATTTAAAAGGGAATATAAAAAAAAATGATTACAATTTGTATGGAAAAAATGTCACTGTGAGTGAAAAATTAACGACTAAAAATAACAGGGTTAGCTATAAATAGTAGCAAATAGATGTGAGACTGCTGTGCTGATGGGACTATTAAAATTGTTTAGTTTTTTCTAGCCATTGTCTAAGTTCAATCTTGATGATGTTAATAGCGCAATAATGATTGATTACGCGCACCGTTTGGTTCTATATTCCTGAAAGAACATTTCGCAGTAAAAATGGGTTAGAATAAAATCCATTAAATGCCGAATAATCGAGCTATGGCGTGCAAAGGCTATAAAGTGATTGTTGCTCATTTTGATACTCGTGAAAACCAAAAATTCGCTATATTTTCTTGCTTTCAAACTATTTGACATCCTTCGTTATGTATGAAACACTAGCTGGCCCGCCCGCAACTTCGTCCGCGTGTTAAAGTATGTTCATATCTTGCGTGAAGTCAGGCTGTGGATTGTATCATAAGAACTTGAGATTTTAAAAAATTACATCAAGTACTCTCTGGAATACGAATGATGCGTACCGTAGCCATTAGTTTAAATGATTGTTCTCGCAATGATGCGAAACAGTATAGTAGATAACACCAGAATTAAGTGGAGTTTCCATGTTAGCACACGACATCTAAACATAACGTGAATTGCCACGATAATTGGAATGATTCTCCGAGGAAATGATTTAGGACATAGTGCTAATAAATCTAGTACCTACTGGCAACACAAGGATACGTTTAATGTCAATATCCAACTCTGTTCTCCTGCATTGGATCCTTTGTATGAATAATCATCATTTCAGCCGTAGGACGTCCACTGTTGAACATGGCCCATTTTCAGAGTGAATTCCTATCATGTGGGGGAGTTTTGCCCATACTCACCACGCTGGGCACGCGGGTTGGCGAGTGCAGTTAGAGCTATCTTTGTGAAAACAGAGGACGCTGCTGCTTTTCCCCTAGCTGTTTTCTCTTATTCACCGCTTACGACGTCCACGGGTAGGTAGATATGGAGGGGCCTATTCTTTAGCCGGGGCCACCACGGTCAATAATATTCAATCAGAAAAAAAAAGATTAAAGTATTGGGATTAACATTGTGGTCAATGCTGGAAGAACCAGTGGGGAAATTAATTCGAAGTGTCCTGCCTCATAGACAAAGATTATCTCTGCTTGGGAGGACTATTAAATCCAATATGGAGCCAAGTTCTAGAACCGTGAATAGAATGAGGAAGGTAACGTCCTCTAGCGCCAGCTGGAGGCTTTCTCAGGAAGCCACTATAAGCAAATGCAATAGATGGCAGCATTAACACAGAGCCATAAAAAGCCAAACACGCAAAATCTATCTTGCGATTCGAATTTCTCTCAATAAAACTGAACTGTTGAACCTCACAACAAGAATTGGTAGACAATCACCACTTCATCTCACTTGAAAATACTTCACACTTCAATAAAGGACTCTCTAGGTATAGTTGACGCCGTCCCCACTTTCAAAAGGTCATAGTTCAAGTTCAAATCCGGTTGCGGGTGTGGTTTTACGGGTGTTCTCTGTAGCTAGAGTAGCTACTAACAAAACGACTCGGTGCCGTGGAGGGCGATTGCCCTAATTGGCTAAGACGCAATAGGTGTGGGTTCGATCCTTGTGGCGGGACAAATATTTGCATGATTGCAAATGTTACTCAATCCGATCTGCATAGAATTTAGAAGGTCAGCATGTTGAACTACTTGATAGTTTATAGAGATAGATTTGGTGGTAAGAATATGAGTAAGTAAAATCGGCCTAGGCGTTGCTAGGATATAGGAGTCCAAAAGGGGGTTTAAAAAATATACTACAAATACAAACATGAACTGGGATGTAACTATCTAAAGAAACTAACCTATTTTTTTAGAAACTTGTTTCTTGCGATTTTTAATTTTGATAAATAAAATTTGAATTTGATGTCATATGAAAGATCTCATGTCCATACATTCCGAAATGATTTTAATTTTTATTCACGGCCATATATCAAAATGAGAATTCTAGCGTCCTATATACGTAAGTAACAATTAACCAGCAGCATTGGGGCAACTTCAAGCAATATTAGGACAACTTCAAGAGAAAGAAAGTAAAATGTTCAAAATTGGAAACGGCCATTAGATATCTGCCATAGACCCGTTATAAAAGTCTATCATTTCACATTAAAAAGAATTTGAGCCAACCTGAAAAAGCCCTACAGGCACCACGGCTGCAGTGCTAAGCGCCGTATAAAGTGGCATGTGTCCGCCTCCGCTTTTTACATCGTTCCCTTTGTGTGGCGTGCCGTTTCCGCCCCCTTTCAGAGCTCTAAGCCACGTTGGCGTGTACTGACACAGCAAAGACAATATAGACTCTATATACAATAAAGAATCTTCGCACACAACAATAAAAATAAATGAATAAAATAACAACCAACCCGAATGCGTCCTAAAAGAGGTAAACAGGCTTTGGAATTTGTCGCTTGTACAATGTTGACGGGCACGAAGTTTTTTATTCTGTCATTATTTAAAAAAAAATACTACTTATGGGAAACCGAATATCCTGGTTTTTTCACTCGCTAGATAAAGATGACTCCAATGACGCCTCATTTACCAAAATTCATCAAGCCACTTTTTAAGCTGTTGACGCAAAGGAAAATACATAATACGAAAAAAAATACATGCCGACTGGGAGCTTTACTGGTGCTCTGCTACAAGTGCGAAGTCGGGGCGGGTCGCTAGTTGAAAGTTAATAGCTATCTATCTTCTAGGGCTTCTCGGCAATTGAAAAGTTTCTCTAATCAGAGGCGCGGCCGATGCTATAAAACTTTTCTCCCGTTCAAACGTTCTATTCGATGTTTCAGAATTCCTTCTCTTCAGTTTTGTTTACATTTTCATTTTATACCTACACCAATGTTTTCACAGTAAAGTGTTTTATTGAGTCGTTTCATGTAAGCATATGTTCTGAATCTGAATTGCTACTGCTCGTTTCGAATACACTCAAGTATTCCAACTTTCCTGAAACATTCCTTCTGCATGAATTCCTCTGTGACGTCATAGTACCCACTCAACTGGAATCGTCCTAATTCTCTGGTACAGGCTTGTATATTATTCATAGGTGTCGGTTGTTGCCCTATTTACTGGGACTCACCTTGCCTCGGGTCGTGAAGTTTAGTGGTCTTTTTGCGACAGATTTTCTTGGGGACAAGAAATAGGATGGTGCCAAAAATCCACCCTTGTGGTTCTGGATTGAGTTCAAAGATGTTTTCTTTCACAGCTGAATCGAAGCTGTTTTACTAATCTTTTCTGAATCTGAATTATATGAAATCGCTGAATGATATTTATGATTTCTTACAAAGCCAGTTGTAACACTATTTAGCGAACTCACAATAATTTGGCATCGTCATCATCAGCCTGTAGAAGCCCACTGCTGGACATAGGCCTCCCCAAAGAGTTCCGTGACGAACGGTCTTGAACCTTTTCCATCCACCGACTTCCCGCAACTTTAACAATGTCGTCGGTCCATCGGCTGGGGGGCATTCCAACACTGCGTCGCCCGTCGTGGTCGAATAATTGGACGTATTAGAGCATAATGAATGTGTGGGCAACGCAGTTTCCATCCAGTTGACCAAATGGTTGTGAATTGACCAAATGGGACCAAAAACAAATATGCCGTCTAATTTACTTTTGGCCATTACATAATACAAAGCTTCACAGAAAATTGAAAATACTTCTGCATAAATGCACATGACTAGCCATTCTGAATAAACCGCAGTTTGTACTGTTTGAAATGAAAATAAATAGATTTGCATTATAAAAATGACGTGCGGAACGAGGGTTAACGAGTGGGGCTGCCACAAAGCACCCACAACACAGAATATATTAATAGTGTTAGACAAAAGTTTCACTCCCAAACGATACAGACGCACATCCTGTATTATTCTAATATTATAAAATGCGAAAGTTTGTAACAAAGTTTGGATATATGAGGTTCAAATCATGCTGCACCGGCTCAAACGATTTCGGCGAAACTTGAAATTGATAAGAGTTATTTACCAAGAATAGCATTATAGGCTACTTTTATCTAGGTTCAGTCGTCGCCTGCACTAATATGCTTACCTACATTTTCAAAATAATACCACAATATAGGGGATATTGGTATTGCACAGTTTAAATTCACAAGGCACAAGTTATAGGTCGGTTGAATAGGTACATAATTATTGAGTTTGCGGTTTTCAAGTTTATTTTTAATGTGGAATCATTTTTAATGATGAATTGTATACATCTTAGTGCAGACGACTGTCCCACGCGAAGCCGCGGTTACAAGCTAGTGAAACATTTGTTCAGCTAGTAGCTGGGTATATTTCATGTACCTATAAGACGATCGGTACTTTATAGAAGAGTAGTTGCTGACATCCGAGCCATTTTAAATTCAAGAACAGCGCCGCTGGACGGAGTGGCGGCGAAGCGACTAATTCGCTAATAATTGGATCTCAATCTCATTTACTTTTGGTTACGGCTGAAATCACAGAATCGCGCTCCTCTCCACCGCGCGCTGCGACCCTCAGTGTGATTTCAGCCGTAACCAAAAGTAATTACGGTTGAGTTTCAATTATTTAGCGAATTCCATCGGCACTGGCCCTTAAAGTTGGCGAGGTAATGCTCAATTTACTTTAAGAGTCAGTTATAGTGACACAGGCTTGCCGACCCCACACCCAAATACAGGAGGGATGAGTTATGAAAGCCAGAACAGAACTACGACTGGAAGCCGTCATATTTTAGCCTCTTTATTAAATCGCCGTGCTCTATGAACTTTTTGAATTATGCACCGAAATTCAGTAGTTTTCGATGACGCACAGTATCTTATTTTAAACCGACTAAGGCAGAGAAAACTGTCTTCACACCATCAGAATTTTCTCCAACCAATCAGTAAGGACGTACGGTCCGGCGACATTCTTAATTACCAATCTGTAAGGAACGTCCGTCCCTGATTTCTGATGGTGTGCGGACAGCCTTAGGCTTCACTACAAGCTTCAGCGACTTTGTGTGGTGATCGTCAATGGCAAGACACGTTCGCGACCAAAGTTCTGAACACGCGGTTCACGCCAGTTCTTGTTGCAGGAATTAATAAGTACGGTCAACCAATTTGATTTGTAGGCCACTTAAGATCCTTTTCACTTTAATCTATGGCGCAACGCGTCATCGCTGGATCTTTCGCATAAATTATTACAAGAAGATGTTTAATAAGATTCCGCGGATTTTAAGCTTTACGATCACAACAATAGGTTAATCTTTGAACAATCCATTCAAATAAAAGCTATGTAGCTATAATCAAATAAAAATTGACATAAAATCTAACGTTTTAATATTTATAATAATATTAAAAATGCGAAGTGGGTTTGTTGGTTGGTTGGTTTTTCCTCCTTTCAAGCAGCAACGGAGTGACGGAGAATGAGGTAAAACCGGGTACCACGCGAGCAAAGCTGCGAGCGGAAGCTGATGCAAAATAAAAGTCGGTTAGCCATGGTATACAATGTAAAGATTGTTTGACAAGTAAAAGATGTCGCAATAAAAGTGAATGACGTCATTAATCGACCATCTTGAAAGTCATTTAAGCCAACAAATCAAATTGGTTGACTGTACGTAGTAGAAAATATAGGTTAGGCACCACAAAATCCGCATATAGGTCGACGACTGACGACGTACGTTCGATGTACAAAACGTACCCGTTGTACAACAGGAACGGTTTGTACACATGAATTATTTAATCTGGGTGAACCATAAACAATAAAAACATTCGTCCGACGGATTTCTGTCGATTTGAGTCATCTATACAAGGTGATTCATAATATGTATTATATCCCGAAAGGGGCTTGTACACCCAATTGACAATAAATAAAAAAAACTACAACTTATAAATTCGTCATTTTTCATTGAAGAAACATCAGGCAAAAATCAGATGTTTTAGGGTCAAATAAATACAAACTCAATTATTCAGCTGTTTTGCGTAATTTTGAAGTCGAACTTCTGGTACGTTTAATGATTGATTACCTAGTTACAAAGATGAAAAAAAGACTAAGAACGGATTTGAAAATGTTCGGAAAAATTATTTGTTATATTTCTTTTCGCAAATATTTTTTTCTTTGTTGATATAAGACCTTTTAGGGCTAGTACACAAGATACGGAACACGTTGTATAGCACATGCTTTGACTTGAAATCCGTATTTACTTCGGTTTCAATATAAGTACAATAACGTTAACTGTTTTATAAGTGGGTGTGCCTGTTCAGTGACTTTAGAATAGAATTGCCGGTTTTTGCGATAAGCTCTTTTTGTCTCGTGCTAGTTGCGAATTATAAACCGTTTGACGTCATTTCGATCCGGCTTGGATCCGGCTAAAGCCTTTAATATAATAAAGATATCCTACTAATATTATAAATGCGAACGTTTGTGTGAGGATGTTTGGGCGCCCAAACGGCCGAACGGATTTGAATGAAATTTGGTACAGACATAGGTATACCTAATATATAGTCTGGAATAGCCATAATAGTCATAATAGTAATTTATTGATAATATATTGTTATAAGTCAATTTGTACACAATTCATTTTCTACTAAAAGAATCATACATTCTTAATTAATTACAATGTCAAATATAAATATAATTAAATTTTCATAAACAATTATGAAAAAAAAATATTTAAAAAATAGTTCTAAATAAAATGTCAAAATGAAAAAATATGTAGATATAAGTCAATTAAATAAACACAAATCAAATCATTATATATTTTTACATTTAAAGTCATATCTATATAGGCTACTTATTATCTTCATATGTACTACGCGAGCGAAGCCGCGGGTAGAAGCTAGTATGATATATAGTAGCTATAGTATAAGCTAAGTATAGTATAAGCTAGTATATATACGTTATGGTATTAGATACCTACTAAACGTTTTCAAACCCCTATCGGTTAAATTAACAGCCAATATATGAAGAAAAATACTGCCTATGAGATTCTATTAGAGAATCGGGTAGAGCCAAACAGTGACCTGATCTTATTACATGGAAATTTCACTAAACCCTTATCTTTAACCTTGGCTATGTTTAACAAACATAGTCCGTACCTGACAGAAGCTTAGGCACGAAAACGTTCTTGACATTTAACCCAATAATAAGATTTACTGTTGGATTGAAATCTGGACACCTTGATGCCTTGGATTCTTCGGAAGCCACAGAGTTCTGACGCTCTCCTTATTTCTAGTTCAAAATATTAATAAAAGAACATTTGCATAGGTTGGACAAGTTCAGGGATCTGAGAACTTAGGCACTTCTTCTAATAGCTAAGATCAAGCTAGATTGAAGATCTTAACTATGAAATGTCTGCTATGCTTATGGATAATATTAAAATTGTCTCACCACCATTACAACCTGCATATTATACATGTGACATCAAGCGTATCAATTAAGTACTAGGATAACAAATAACTCTTTGTATTACCCTTTGAAAATGTGTTGCAACTTCTTATTGGAATCTATCGGGAAAGTGACAACCCTACAGCCTTTACTCAAGCGTCTAACTGTCTTTTGTGTTAGCATTAGTTGTTCTTACAACGGAATTAATAAGAAAATACAACTTAATGGTGAGCAATGGAATTTGTAATCGCACTTTCCATACATAAATACGCATAACCGCTATTTGTTACCCCTGGATAATAGCAGACCAGTTATTTTTCAGATAATATCGTTTTATGCAATTATGTTATGTACCTACCTACGCTTAGCTCTCTTTGATATTTAGATTTAACATTAAGTTAGGTTTTACTTAAGAACATACAAAACGGAAGAGAAAAATGATTGGACATCTTATAAGACATGGCAACTCTTAAAGAACATAATTTAAGGAAAACGCGGAAGACCAAGAATAAGTTGCATAAGCCTGATAAAAGAGAATATTACCGTCATGCCGTTTAAGGAGACGAAGGAGCTCGCACTGGAAACATAGAATGGAAGAAATTGCATAAGAAAATCGAAAGAGCTAAGCTCTTTTTTCGAATGTATGTATATAAACAGTTGGCTCCCCTCACAATGTCTTTTACCAGAGCCGTTCCTCGCTAATTTGTTTCTTTTTAAAAAACAGGATTCATAGACATATATGATTTACAAGTTGCTTTAATTGGAATCTATTTGTTGAATTTCTCATAAAAACGCTACTTATCTACTTTGTTATCAGGTGATACTAATTAACAATAACAGAGTATCCGCAATGCTCGAGAATCTAATAAACCAGTGGGTATTGATAGTATACGGTACAGATAGAGGAGATGCTTTATCTATCTGTAGTAACTAAACTATACCGAATTGGCGCTTTGCCATGTGTCAGTTGTCGAATTATATCTAACTGAGGCGTGAAAAGGGAGGCGGAGGCATTACAGAAGTATTTGATATCTTTAATTAGAGATTTCGCAAATAAAAGCCCTCACCCTCGACCACACCGCCTTTCGTCAGCCCGTCAATCCCAGAAAGTGAAACGGACAATTTGGTGTCAATTATACGATCGATGGTGCAGGGGGAATGTGGAATGCGTCTGGCACACCGCGCCCGCGTACCCGTCGCGAAGGCTGACAGGCTCGGTCCCCCAAGGAAGCACCCAAACAAACTACCCTCGAACTGTCGCATCGGCGCGACGGCGGCGTCGTCACTTGTTTTCTTAAGATTTCTAAGAACTCACCGATACCACTGTCATTGAACGATTTACAATTTTATGTGTCTGGCTTGCTTTTCAACAATCGGGTTAACACATGGCCACGCAGACTACCTAGTTTTATCATCGCAATTATGTGTGTTATTCAACTTGCTGATGAAACGTATAGAACGGGCTCCAGTACGGGTCAATCTAAAACAATAAAAATAATAAAGATACAATCACTTATATCAGCTGATCAGCGTTTTGTTTTGTTTCCTACTGGGTATTATGAAACGTTACGTATTTGCTTATCTCGCAATACAGTGTCGTTTCGTTTACCGTTCATGACGCAGCGGCGTGTTGCCGACCCCTGACCCTGCTGAATTGCGAAACAGTGGCATATTACTAGCGTACATTGCGACTCGTAAAACCGGTGCCAAATTGTGTTCTCGCTCGCGAAAGACGTTTACGATACGAAGGCTCCAGATTTGAGATCGCAGTTCTCGCGTAGAAAGCTGATAGTGAGCATGACTGTAATGTAAATCTCGTACCTATTTGGAAGCGTGGTGGCAACCCTAGCGGAGGTTGTATAGTTGCGGGTCGCGTCGGGCGGATGAGGGCGCGGGGCTGTGTCGCTGCGCGCGCACGTGTGTTAGCTCGAGTTGCTCACTCGGCGCGTGGCAGTCCGGCCGCCCCCGCAGCTCGCACCGGTCCCGGAGCCGCCGCCGGGCTCAGCTCGGATGCCGCTGCCGGTCGCCGACTGCGATGGTCCACGCCGGGCCGGCCGCGCGCGCGCCCTCTCGCGCGATGTTCACCGCCGCTGAGACGAAACCTCGCCGCGTCGTCTCGCCGCTGGGTATCCCCAAGTCCCCGTCGTTCCACTCGGGCCTCGACCTCGTCGCGTCGCAGGCCACCACCAAGCGCTCCGAGAGCGTGTCGGACGTCGCGCGCGCCTTCCGCTTTGCGCTGTTCGCCGGTGACGCCGGCATGGAGGGCCCGGCTCCGCCGCAGAAGGCGCTGTCGCCGCCGGACGCGCGCAGCGTGTCGCCCCCCTCCGCCGCGCCCGCGCTAGAGCCCGAGCGGCCACAGCCGATCCCAAATAATGATAGGGAGAGCTTGATGGTACAGCTCCCCCAACTCAAAGGTGCGTCGGTATAATCTTCTCCCCGAAGCCTGAAGCGCCCGAAGTGGCGGTGGCTTGCGTCGTGCGTGCAACCACCATTACATCCAAGCCGAAACCGCACTGTTTACACACCGCTTCTGTTTATCTAACTTTGGATATCCGCATGCGAAATAGCCGCATCTATTTTCGGCTCATCGAATCTGTTGAATTGTTGAAGAGTTCTAGTTGGAGAAAATGTTATCTAGTTATTATCTTGTGACGCAGACAAGGCGAGGAGGAGCCTTTAAATCGCCCGCAGAGCTAGCAACCTTGAAGAGGCACGGCAGTACACACATACGCGGAACAATACTGTTACGATGAAACTAATGACCATCCAACAAACTACCACATCTAGGTAGCCGGCATCGGGCGAAAACGCCGCAGAAATAGTATCGACCCATCGGCGGCCACTGGTCGGCAATATACGTGCTATGGGAAGTGGAATGCGATGTCCTTGTTCTGCAGTAAATTTCCCATTGACATTATTCATGCAACGCTTTATGGAATCTGAATGATTTCGGTATTTTTTTTCGAAGCTTGTAACCTCTTTATACTCTAGTGGTCGTACGTGGAGGAGATTCCGAATCGAGGTCGTTTGATTGTTTATGAACTACTAATCTTGATAATCACCGTCGGCATTGTTTAGGTGTTCGCGTTTGTTATCCATGTAAAATGTTTCTTATCTCGGATAAAGACGGCCCCTGTTTATTTACACTGTCAAGTTGCGGTTTTACGACTATTGTCGGTTTCTAACCACGTTCTACCAGACGCGGAATATCATTAGCAAGAATATTTATCCTACCATTTGGAAACTATATCTATGTTTAAAAAATACTTTTCAGACCGATTCATGTGTTTTTCAGTTCCGTTCAATTTTCGATAAATTTTTTTGCGAAAACCACCGATGTTTTGGACGTATTGACTGTGATGATATCATACTACAATATTGGGTATCAATCAAGTGTGTGATTTTGATGATAAATACTATCAGTCACTGCACCTTAATACACAATGAAGCAATCAATACTGTGTTCGAGTTCTTACCAAAAAGTTAGTAGAGATGACGTTATTAGTTAGCTGGCGCTATAAATATAGTAGGTACAAATAAAATGCTGTAACTCAAAGGCATTTGAAGACCGAGTTGTAATTATTGACCATCATCATTAGACGTAAATGCCGCTTCAGAAGTCCATTAATTGCTGGCAACAACGAACAATAAATAATTAGCCTCAACATAAAATCGAATCACTGAGTAAACCTGCTAAAGATATTGATTAATTTAAAAGTGTATGACTTGCATAGGTTTTAGTATCGTCTTATCATGGTGGGACTCTACCATCTGTACAGCATCTATCATCGTTTAATATAATAAACAAAATCTATAACTCAATATATAGTTGCATTTGTTTTGCTTTATTATCTCCACAACTAGACAATAAATCAATTTTCGAGTATAGCCTATAGATAGCATTTCTAAAGACTCGTGCAAATCAGAACTGAGATGGGACCACTAAAGCGTAAAATCGAATGAAACATTCGAATCCTTTTTCTACATTATACACTTTATTTCCCAAAGCACGTATTTGGGACAACTCATCGCCCTATAGGGGGGTGAAGCACCCTGATTTATTGCGAACGGAGTTCGGCTAGAGTATTTACTTGTCCCGTAAAAGGGTGGAAACTGCCAGGCCTCATTCTGTGTTTTATGGATTCTTTATATTAAGCTCTCATTTCGAAGATTGGGAAGACTGAACTTCATTGCGGCTTCGATTCAGTAGTTCTACTTTGGTATGTTATGTACTAGTCGTTAGTCACATAATTGGTTGTACGTATTGATATCTCTCATACATCGAAATCAGTACAGTGTCTGTACTTGCATTCGTTATGGCTTTCTGAAAAAAATTAGACATCCAGAAAATTTTAGTTTTTGTAAACTGATTACGACGGGACCCTCTGTAAAATATATTGCAAAATCACAATCAATTTGTGTCTCCATATTCTAAATTGCGTCATAATCAGTACAGATACTTCTTATCCATAAGTTTGATTAGACGTGTCAGTGTGTATTACACACTGTGTAATATCGGCGTGTTTTTGTACGTAACAGTTGTGCTGATGCCGTGTGTACGTTTGTCGAATACCTGTGACGTCATCGTTAGACCCTTTCACGCGTGACGTCAATATTGATTCGCCACGATCCGTTTATGCTCATGCGGTCAGCCTCTCATATTTCCATTGTTATATTGCTTACATCTGCTTCAAACTAGACACTTGTCTTGTTCCAGTTATAGCTAAGATATTGTATGAAAATTATTAAGGGTGCCACAGATATAGTGGTGACGATCCCGGTGGCGCAGCGGGCGAGTGCCCGTCTAACGCAAGGTGTTCAAATGTTTGCATGATCTGAAAATATTGGTTCTGGGTCTGGGTGTTGTGGTACCATGGTACTCGTAGTTCTGATAACCACGACACAGGAACTATGTATGTGACTGTTATTTATTATTAAGTGCTGTAGCGTTTTCTAAACTTTAAATTTTCAATCAAAGTCAAAGGGCATTTATTTCAATAAAATCACTGGGATCACTTTGAAACGTCTTAGAAACTAGGTGAAGCTATGCCTGTTCCTCGCGACCAAGCCTAGAAGAATCAGGCAACAAACACGGCTTGGTGCCTATCATTTTTTTCGATGGTCCTTTATGATATAATGATTAGGATCTGTACTTATTCCAGCCAAAACTCTAGGTAACTAAACTGAACCAAGACTAGCTGAAATTTGTTTTGGAATACGAACTAAGAAGATAAAAGCACAACTTGAAGGGGCATTATCTCCACATCCATCCGTTTTTGTAATTATTCCGTCGGGCTCTATAAAGACATCAGTGATAAAATAGTCCTAGCTGAGTTCTTTAGTCCTCAGCCTTCTTTTATTTTATTCACACACATACACACACCACATATATACACGCATATACACATACACACACATACACATATATATAATATTAGTTTTGTGTCAAATCAGTGACGGTCGTAATGTAATAGCTAAAAAAATTAAATCCTTTATTGGCTTTAAGTAAAGTGAATTAGTTATGTTGTACCATATTATCTAACAGCTGTGGATTTTGTTTCATTACTTGAAAACAGATGAAAACTTATTTGTGCATCCTGAAAGATGATCAATATACGACTGGCTTTGTATGTGTCTTACTATAGCTATACTAGCTACAGCCTACTAACCTATACTACAGCCTAGGAACCTAGGGATACCATGATAGCATAGCTTTGCTACAAGTTATAATAACTAAATATAACTATTTTTTAAGTGTTTTACGTAATCAATTGAGAGTAATAACTTCAATATTCATTTATTAATTGAAATACCAAGAATCACTTTGAAATGTTGTTGAAACTTGTTGATTTTACGCATGTTCTCCGCGACCAAGCCTAAAAGATGCAGGCAAGAAACCACTGCTTATTTGATTTTAATGATCATTTTGAATGCATTGAACGTCTCGTTTCTGTTTTGAGCAGTCGTTATTTTACATCCTGTAGGTATGGCAGAGCATCTGCGAGGGCATTACGTAGATATAACTTGCAAGGCACGTAGATGAAATGAAACTAGTTCGCTGGCGCGCGACGATCGCTGAAGTTAGATGCTGTCACGTGATATCGAATCATGATAACACTGTCTTGTATACCTATCATCGCAGTTGTGAAAACATCTCGTGCAATTTGATTTGTTAAGATTAGCCTGGAGACGGTACAAGTATATCTCGTTACAAGCTGAATATTGGTTTTTCTGTACCAGCTTATAAAAAATATTTTGTTTATGAAAGGAGCCATTTCATTCTGGGCCTGGTCCATGTACACTACAAGAAAAATAGAATTTCATTAATTTTAAGACAAATGCGATGGTACAAGAATAGTTCTCTGGTAAGTTTTTTACTATGTGAACACATAGTTTTTTTGCATTCGTTTGTCCGTCAGTCTTACTGTCAAGACCCTTTTCTCAAAAACACCTAAAGGTATAAACTTAATGTTACAATAAAGATCTGTGAGCTTTTATAGTACCGTAAAAAGGCTGAGATATGGCAATGAATGTCTAATCTTCGACAATTTTACGTCTAGATTTTGTAAATATTTCCAAGGCCGTTGTCGGGATCGTAAAATAACTGCGTCCTTTTTGTCCAGGGACCGATTCTCCCGCGTATGGGACCGATGTGATGTCAAAGTTTTACATAAACGTGAATGGAATACGATTTGAAACATCGATTTCGTATCAAGAGACAGGTTACTGATGTGTTGTTGAATTATTAACAAACTGCATGTGAATTCTTCCTCAGCCGTTTTGGCCTATGTTAGGGGTAAAAACGTCGAAATTCATCAATTTCAGACTTTTTCCATTATTTGTGTCCCAAAAGCTCCTAGCATTCCAATACAGAATTTTCACTAAAAACGGGTTATTTACCATGATTTGTGAGTTTATTTGTACCCTGATATTTAGGCACAAACGATTCGGGGAACAAATAAACTCGCAAAACATGGTGAATATCCCGTTTTTAGTGAAAATAACGTTCATAATCATGATGGTTTCTAAATGTATACTTATCACTAGTTTATCTATTTATTCGATAGATGCACCGACCGCAGAACGTGAGCAGCTGTTCGTCCAGAAACTCCGCCAGTGTTGTTTGCTGTTCGACTTCGCCGACGAGCCTCTGTCAGACCTCAAATGGAAGGAAGTCAAGCGGGCAGCCCTGCTGGAGATGGTGGAGTATGTCACGTCACAGCGGGGCGTCATCACCGAGGCGATATATCCGGAAGCCGTCAGTATGGTAAGCGTTCGTATACACAATTGTCTGTCTGACTGAAACAACCAGCTCAGAAGCAGTTGCGTAGCAAGGCGCTCTGCCCCTGCACCTAATTCGAAATAACGAACTTAGCACTGATAACTAGCTGTGTGAGCCGTGTTTCCCTAATGGGAGGTACCTCGACTTCTACTACACACACTAGTGCATTGAACTATACAACAAAATTGTGCGCAATTAACACGTGCTTAAAACGGCGAAGGAAACCGCCGGAATCGAATAAGCGGCGATGGACTTGCAACCTTGCAAATGGATTACTTACTACTGCAAAATGTGGGCATGAGCCAAATTTATTGGACTTGCCTCTGACTACTCTCCTTGGACATCTTCATCTTCATGCCTCTCTGAAAAGATGTCTAACGTGCTTGGGGACAAAAGTCTTGGGTCTTTTTTTACTCGCGGCATGTGTGGTGGTTGGTGCATTGTCTCCTCGTGATGGGTAGGGGCTGAAAAGACTAAGGCTCTTGCTGACAACACGAGTCTCTGTATGGATAAGTTGTAGCAAAGTTTTATTCCTGGTGATAGAACGGTCGCTACTCAATTCTAATATTTAATACGGTGAAAGGGTAAGCTAACATTGATAACATGGCTGATGAGTTATTAATGACTTGCCCTTGACCGCTAACTATGAACGCTAACACTGATACTATGTACTTGCTTGCTTGTCGTGTCACTGATTCTTTCTTGGACATCCTGTATTAAGTCAGTTTCCAGGTTGAGGTATGGTGGCCTTAAAAAAGGCCTATGACCGTCGGTGAAAGAATCAATGTAGAGAAAGCATTAAAGTGCGCCTCTTAGAGGCTCCTTTCGTGCATAAAAAAATAATTTTAACTAGAGTTTTTTGGCCGTGGTGGCCCCGGCTGAAGAATAGACCCCTCCATATCTAACTATCCACGGATGTCGTAAGGGAAAGCTATGGGAGGGGCAGCAGCGTCCCTTATTAACAACGATAGCTCTAACTGCGCTCGTCAACCCGCATGCCCAGCGTGGTGAGTATGGGCAAATCCCCCCACATGATAAGGAATTTGCTCTGTCTGTGGGGGAGGCCATGTTCAGCAGTGGACGTCGTACAGCTGAAATGATGAACTAGCGTTTATAAGCAAGGGGGTTTATCTTTTATTCTTAACTTATGTGTAAATTCGTTTAATTGCCATCAGTTTTCAACAAACCTCTTCCGGACACTACCGCCGTCGTCCAACCCGAACGGCGCGGAGTTCGACCCCGAGGAGGACGAGCCCACACTCGAGGCGGCGTGGCCGCACCTGCAGCTGGTCTACGAGCTGTTCCTGCGGCTGCTCGAGTCGCCGGACTTCCAGCCAAACGTGGCCAAGAAGTACATCGATCAGAAGTTTGTGCTTCAGGTGAGTGGACTCTTTTTTTTATACAACTCAGTTGGCGAACAAGCTTACGGCCCACCTGGGGCCCAATTCTACTAATTCAATGGCTTCAATATGACAATGGTTCAATGGCAAAATTGCCACTTTGGTATTCTGCTATCACAGTCGTTTATCAATGGCAGCCATTCTTATGACAATGGCAGTCAATCTGAAATCAATGAAATATAGTGGCGACAATCGTAATTCATCAATGGTCATGGTGCGATAATTTTCATGCGATTATCATTTTGAAGTCATTTAAATAGTATAATTGGGACCCTGATGGTAAGTGGTTGCCGTAGCCTATGAACGCTTGCAATATCAGAGGCATCACCCACGCGTTGCCGACCCCGAACCCCCCATAAAGAGTTCCGGCGACCTTACTCACTGCAGGCACACACAAAAACAAATTATGTATGATGTGAACGAGATGTGAGAGATTGTCTACCCTGCTTTGGGATAAAAGCAGTAGGTTAGCATATTTTTTTATAGCTAGAGGTCATGGGTTCGATTCCCGCACTGGTCAAACATTTGTGTGATTAACACAGATGTTTGTTCTCAGATGAATAGATTACCATTTAAAGTGGCGCCGAGGTGTAGACGACAACGTTGTGCCCAAGGCTTTTTTTTTATGAATAAAAATCAAGGCTTGTTCGTCGTGTCACCGATTCTTGGTCATCCTGTATCAGGTCAGTGACCAGGGTGAAGTATGGAGGCCCTAAAAAGGGCCTATGACCAAAAATCTGTGAAGTGAAAGGATGAAAGTGCGCCTCTTAGATCCTATAGCTCTTAGATAGCTCCTTTCGTCATGTCACATGTTTTTGAATTTGTAAGTTTCAGGACATGTCAGTTTCCTCACGATGTTTTCATCGTTTGAGATCATCGTTTGGGAGAATAGCGCGCTTAAATCTCTACGCTAAAAGAACCTACGTCGTTCCAAGACGTTATTAGAGCTGTGACGGTACAACCCACTGTCGATCAGAGACGATCAAACAGAGACTGATATATATATTAGATAAATATTAAATTTATCTAATATGTATATCAGTCTCTGTTACCCATAGTACAGGCTATGCCTGGTTTGGGACCGTGAGTGATATGTCCGGAATATTTATTTATTTTTTTATAAATATCGTATTAGACAAGACAATTTCGTAATGAGAGATTCAATTTGTCTGCAATTTTCGCTCACTGAAGCGCGTAAGATATGCCTGTTTACTACACGTGTGACTAATGGCAAATATTACACCAAAAATCCCAGATGCACTTAAATTCCATCTTTACTTGGCACTCCTCCAACTGCCAGTCATCAACCAGTTGCGATATTTTCAAAACATTACGTCTGTAACGTAATCGACAGTGGGTTGTACCGTCACAGCTCTAATAACGTCTTGGAACGACGTAGGTTCTTTTAGCGTAGAGATTTAAGCGCGCTATTCTCCCAAACGATGATCTCAAACGATGAAAACATCGTGAGGAAACTGACATGTCCTGGAACTTACAAATTCAAAGACATGTGACATGACGAAAGGAGCTATCTAAGAGGCGCACATTCATCCTTTCACTTCACAGATTTTTGGTCATAGGCCCTTTTTAGGGCCTCCATACTTCACCCTGGTCACTGACCTGATACAGAATGACCAAGAATCGGTGACACGAAGAACAAGCCTTGCTTTTTATTCATAAAAAAGCCTTGGGCACAACGTTGTCGTCTACATCTCGGCGCCACTTTAAATGGTAATCTATTCATCTGAGAATCTATTATTGGACTTCAATGTATCCTTCGCTGTTCAGATTTTTGATTTATACTGTTTTCCGCATTAGCACCGAAACACTAATGGATCATTAATATCAGCCGGCGCACCTTAACTCGTAATTTATCCCTTAATCAAGTGCGGCTTGGTGCATGCTAGTGACCCCACTTTCCAGATCCAGGCGTGGGTTCGAATCCATCAAATAGATGTTCCATTCGGAAAATGTATGTTTTAATAAATGGTTTTGGAGGAGGTAGGGCTCAGCGAGATTTTCTCGCTCTAAATTAGAGCAGCTCGCCTGGCGAAGGTACCTCCGCCTTACAGAAGATCGCAGCCAAATAACATTATTTGTTTCAAATAGTGTTGTGTTCCTGCGGTGAGTTAGGTTGCCAGAGCTCTTTAGGTGGGTGGTTCGGCAGGCAACGCATTAGCAATGCTCCGTGTTGCTGATGTCAATAGGCAAAGGAAAATTCTTACCATCAGGTGGGCCCGACCGTAAGACTGTTTGCCTCCGTATAACATAAAAAAAATGTATGTGCGCTATAACCGAAATGATATACAAATCGATGGAACGACGAAATTGTGAAGGTTGCGGGAAGGGTGTACGATATAGCTCCACGCAACCCCTTAAATATCAAACTCAAAATTAACCTTATTTACAAGCCGTAAGGATCATTTTGAAATAAATTTTGGATGACATAGCGCACGCCAGAATCATTCTTTACGTAAATCGCTTCAATTTGCCTTGTTTGCATGATCTGTAAATATTTGTTCCGGGTCTGTGTGTTGTGGTACCATGGCACTCATAGTTTCTGATACCCACGACACAGGGAATCCTAGTTTGGGGTCAGGACTATGTATTTGAGTGTTGGGTGTTATTTATTTATTTGTTTTGTTTCAGTTACTAGACTTGTTCGACTCGGAGGACCCGCGTGAGCGCGATTTCCTGAAGACAACGTTACACAGGATATATGGAAAATTCCTAGTGTTGCGCGCCTACATTAGGAAGCAAATCAACAACGTGTTTTATAAGTGAGTATATTTGTATTCTAAACTATTTGCAGCAAATTTTTAAATGACATTGCCATGTATTGACTGCCACCAAAAACAGCAAAGGAGCCATTTCATTCTGGGCCTGGTCCATGTACACTACATAGAAAAATTATGAAAAAATAGGAGATTACAAGAAAAATACAATTTCATTAATTTGAAGACAAATGCGATGGTACAAGGATAATTCTTCTGGTAAGTTTTTTACTATGTGAACACTATTTGAAGGCCGCCATGTTGGTTTATAATTGGCGTTTGACATGACATTGACACATTTTTCATGTCATGTTGTTTGATTTGCAGTTTTTGTTTTGTCAGATAAATGTAGGTTGTCAAAATGACATGTCACGCACGACCATCCGCCATATTTTTGTAGCGCTGTGTGTTGCTCTCTTTGTCGAAGAAAATCATAATGTACCTTAGAACGAAGTCAATTTTTATAAAATAACCAATTAAATACGTTTACTTTATTGCTTAACCATATTTTAGAGTAGTGTACACAGTGCAGGCCCAGGCTCCATATATTGATGAAACGTCTCTTTTCTCAAGATATATACAAACTTTATTGCGATTGGGTGTAGATGATTACGTCTTAATAATTATAGTCGATTTTGCGTTTGCCATTTGAGGGCATACGAAATCGCAAACCTCTAAAAGTCAAACTTAAAATTGACTTTACTCTGTTTTTGTAAGGATCACTTTGAAACGAATTTAATATGGCATACATTTAGTCTGACTGAACACGGCATTAGACTAAATGTAGACTGGAAGAAACAAGGTCTACTTGGTGCCTGCTTACTGCATATCGGTGCCTACGATATTTTGTACAGAGAATAAATGCTTTCTTTCGAAATTTTCTTTCGCCGTTTTGGTAACACTAGCTAGACCGTCCGTAAGCGATAAAATACATTGTAGGTAGAACATTTATAATCACAGGAAAACCTGTCTAAGCACCCACGCGAACAATGACCAATTACTGACAGTAATTATTGACGATAGTCTCCCATCCCGAGAATGCTAGGTATGGAAATATTCCTGTATTGTTGGTACAATCACTAGACCTATTCTTAGTGGAACTAGAACAGTACTCTCTGGCCTAAAAAATGGTGGTGGCTGGTTCAAAAAAAATTCCAAGATAGGGGTTAGTCAGAGGCACGTCCAAACAAAAGAATTTGCTAGCACGATTTTTGCCCTCACCGCTTGTAAGCACGTGCTGGTTGCCACACGATGTTTGGACGTGCCTCTAGCTACCTCCCATAGACACCTTCAAGGCTCTGATAGCCTGGAGATCTGAAGTGTCTACCATGCCCTAGGAGAAAAGTTAACCTAGTTTTTTTTTTTAATTGCAGGTTTATATACGAGACGGAGCACCACAACGGCATAGCGGAACTGCTGGAGATCCTCGGTTCCATTATTAACGGGTTCGCGCTGCCGTTGAAAGAGGAACACAAAATGTTTCTTCTAAAGGTGGATATTGTTAATTTTTCACTAGCCAAAACTTTATAGAAAGAAAGAAAGAAAACACATTTATTTTGGACACACAAGCACAGCACAAACTAATAAGAAAAGACACTACAGGTTATAGAGAGGTGGGTAACAAACAAAAGTAGGTAGGAAGAAACAAAAACTAGGGTGTTCATTAGTCCGTGCCGAGGCGCATGAGTGAGCCAAAAAAGGTTCAATCTCAGCATTGATGCCGCACACGAAGTGTAGCGGCGCTGGTTTTCAGATGAAACCCTTATATTACTATTATTATAAATGGAAATGTTTGGGAAGATGTTATTTTTTCAATCACGCCGTAACGGCTCAACCGATTTCGCTGAAACTTGAAATAGATAGAGTTCTTTACCTAGAATAGCATATAGACTATTCTTTATAAAAGTACGCGAGCGAAGCCGCGGGCGCAAGCTAGTAGTTACATATTTTTGATTAACCCAACAGATTTTCTTCTGTAGTCTTCAACCGGCATTCGAAATGGTCTAAATACTCTTGAGAATCGTAGGACGTAAATTAGTAAAACGAATGCTTTTTTAGGGTTCCGTACCTCATTTGGAAAAAAAGGAAGCCTTTGTTGTCCGTCTATCAGTCTGTCTGACTGACTGGCAGTGTGTCAGTGCCCTTTTTCTCAGAAACGGCTTGTGGTATCAAGTTGAAATCAAAACCTATCAAACTTGACAGTCTTTATTTTTTTTTTCAGGTCCTTTTACCTCTTCACAAGGCAAAATCCCTGTCGGTGTACCATCCGCAGTTGGCGTACTGTGTTGTGCAGTTCCTAGAAAAGGATCCATCGTTGACGCATCCTGTAGTTAGGTAAGGAACCGTGCTACTTAACGCCAGAAGTACTCAAAACAGTCATTGGTGTCGATGCTGTTGTTCATTATTTTATTTTATTTATTTGGGTAAACAAACAGTGACACAATAAAACATAGGCTGTAACTTAAATGGTAAATGAACAGATAATTGTGACACAATTAAACCAACACCGTCTACCACGGATTACTTTAATATCTTATTTGTATGGAATAGCAAAGGATAGTTAAATTCTTAGATTAGGTATCAACATAGATTTTAGAATTTCAAGTAAAAGCTTTTTTAATGTACTAGCTCGTGTTGCCGCTATATCTGTCACATTAACATAAACTAACTTTTTTTGACATCATCATCAGCCTGATGAAGTCCACTGCTGAACATAGGCCTCCCCCAAAGAGTGCCAACAATCCCGCAACCTTCACAATGTCTTATTTTGACAGTTATAATTAAATAGTTAAATAGACTGGCCGTGGTGGCCCCGGCTGAAGAATAGGCCCCTCCATATCTACCTATCCGCGGATGTCGTAAGAGGCGACTAAGGGAAAAAAGCTAGGGGATGGGCAGCAGCGTCCCTCATTTTAACAACGACAGCTCTAACTGCGCTCGCCAACCCGCATGCCCAGCGTGGTGAGTATAGGCAAATCCCCCCTCATGATAAGGAATTTGCTCTGTCTGTGGGGGATGCCATGTTCAGCAGTGGACGTCGAACGGCTGAAATGATGATGATGATGAGTTAAATAGACACATAAATATGTAGTACTATTCCGCTAATCTATTCCTCATAAGTTTAGCGAACATAATTAATAAGAATTCGACACGTGTTTCGCCTCTCTACAAGGTATCATCAGGCAGAATTGACTTTCTGTGTGCTGGTAACTCCGAGACGTGTTGCCTCGCCTCGTACTTTGTGTTCAGCGCTCGGCGTGATGAATTAATTATTTTGACAGTTTTTGAAATGTTGCTGTCACTTTCTTAAAGATCGATATAACAAGACGGCGACAATTTTAGCGCTCTCATAATAAGTTAGTTAAGGTTAATGCAACAACGGAATCGACACCAACGACTGTTTAGTTCTGACAGGTTGATAGTATAACTGGTGCGGAGGTACTACCAACCTAACCAAGGTTGTACTATCAACCAGTGCTCATTAAAGCAAATTGACCGAGTAAATATCTTTAACTCTACACGTTCGTTTCCGAATCACTCGAAAAGCTAATTTGTTAGGAGACATATTTAAAGTTTTGGCGCTTTCGCAGGGCATTATTAAAATACTGGCCGAAAACCCACTCGCCTAAAGAAGTGATGTTCCTGAACGAAATGGAGGAGATACTGGACGTGATCGAACCCGCAGAGTTCCAGAAGATCATGGACCCGCTGTTTAAGCAACTCGCCAAATGCGTCTCCAGTCCGCACTTCCAGGTACAAAAAAGTATAAATATTCCGGACATATCCCACATTGGCAACTGATCCCAAACTAGGCATAGCCTGTACTATGGGTAACAGAGACTGATATACATAATAGATATATATATTAAACACCCAGACACAGAACAAACATTTAAAGATCATGGACCCGTTGTGAATAAAATAAATAACACCCAGCAGTCAAATACCGCGAACCGGACGACGACGCAGTGTTGGAAGGCCCCCCAACCGACGGACCGTTTGTCATAGCACTCTTTGGGGGAGGCCTATGTTCAGCAGTGGATTTCATCAGGCTGATGATGATCCCACATTAGATTCCCTGTGTTGTGGGTATCAGAAACTATGAGTACCAAGGTACCACAGCACCTTGACATGGATCAAATATTTGCAGATCATGCAAACTCAAAACCGCAGCGGGAACCCATTGCTTCTTTTTTTATGCAAATAGATGAGAGCTAGATCGCACTCGCCCTCTAAATTTCTAGCGGGACTCGAACCCCACAAGCTACCCTACCCGCATTAATGATTTTTTTCATTTTCTTTTCCTTTGATTCCAGGTGGCAGAACGAGCCTTATACTACTGGAACAACGAGTACATAATGTCCCTTATATCGGACAACGCGACGCACATCCTCCCTATAATGTTTCCGTCCCTATACCGGAACACAAAGAGCCATTGGAACAAGACTATCCATGGACTTGTGTATAATGCGCTGAAGTTATTCATGGAGATGAATCAAAAGCTGTTTGATGAGTGCACGCAGCAGTATAAACAGGAGAAACAGAGGTATGTTTTTGTTTATGTATACAACTATAGCTTCCTCCCGCAACTTCGCTTGGTATCCGGATATCGGTATTATATTGTAAAATTATATGTGTCAATAAATGAATTGAATTGATAAAAAGTGGCCTATATAAATAAATAAATATTCCGTACATATCACACACTGTCAACTGATCCCAAACTAGGCATAGCCTATGGGTACCAGAGACTGGTATCCATAATAGATAAATATTTAACACCCAGACACAGAACAAACATTTGCGTTAATCACACAAATGTTAGTCCAGTGCTGGAATCGAACCCGCGAACTGTAGCGCAGAAGGCAGAGTTACTACCAACTGAGCTATGAGGCCAGTCAATATGTTATTCATTATAATCATTTCAGCCGCGGGACGTTCATTGCTGAACATAGGCCTCTCCCACATAGCACATAGGTCTCCAGAGCGACTTCCTATGGGGGGCTCCTGCCCCTAGCTTTTCCTTTGCCTTGGGGCCTATTCTTCAGCCGGGGCCACCACGGCTAATATGTTAGTAAAGGCTGTTTACTACATAACTCTCAAATTTCGTTATAATCTGTTTAGTGGTTGCGGCGTGATTGAGAAACAAAAAACTTTCGCGTTTATAATATTAGTAGGATTTAAGTAAAGTGACAATAAGTCTCGTGGCTCTAGAGATTCCGTGATGAGGGAAAATGTCTCTTACTTTGGTAGATCAAATAGATATAAAATGATATTACAGAGAGCGCGAACGCTTACTTCAGCGCGAGGAGATCTGGCAGCGACTGGAGGCGCGAGCCGCAGCCAACCCCCCGGCACCCCCCTCCCCTGGGGACGACCCCGACCTCAGCTACCAGCAGATAGAGAGGGAGACGCAAGATGTAAGCACCTTTTCGATAAAGAAAGAGAGGGAGGAATTAATCAATGAAAGTTAAAAAAAACCTGACTACAAAAAACATGAACATTTCATTTCATGTTTTCCGTAGTCGGGTTTTAGTTTATAACTTTTATTTTATTTGAAACTTTTATCCTACCTAACTAGCCAATTATTACATCGTGCTAAAACTATTGTCGATTTGTGACTCCTTCAGTGTCCATAAAAATCAATCGGTCAAAAAAAATTGAGGAATGGGTGGGGTGTTTTGTGTATTATTTATAAATTGTGTGTATGTAATGATTTACAATTTAATAGGCTTTTACTTTAATCCTCAGGTCCGGAAGCAAGGCTACAACGCAAACAAGCCGCTTCTCCGCAAAAAGTCGGACCTGCCCACCGATTCCTCCACCGTGAAGGCTCTTATCGAGCACAAGCGAGCCGACCCCTACCTGCCGACTCCACCGGACGTGAATCAGTGCTAGCGCCCCCGAACCGCCCCCTGCACCCTGGCCCGGGGGGCCGGGCCCTGGCCGCAGGACTGGGGGTCAGGCCGTGAAACTGGGGGTCAGGCCGTGAAACCGGGGGTCAGGCCGTGAAACTGGGGGTCAGGCCGTGAAACCGGGGGTCAGGCCGTGAAACTGGAGTATCAGGTCGCTAAATTTGAGGGTCGGAACGCAGTACTGAGGGCTTAGATCGTAAAGGTAGGAGTTCGTACTGCAAAGGGACACTGAACAGGGGGTCATAATATAAAATCTAGATTTCAAGCGCTAGACCGCATGCCGGGGGATGCAGCCAGTTTATACTGATGGATGGCTTACATGGCACTGGGCCTTGGGCCATTAGACAGCTGTGGGTTGAGATTGCAACCATCAGAGTTTCCACATCAAGATCATGGCATAGAGCTGTAAAGCAGAAGGTTTGGTAGCCACTGTACTGTCAAAAATGCAACCTATCTAACTTGTATAAAGGAGTACAGTGAGCATCATTTTATTATTGGATTGAAATTCGAAAGTAACCCCTCATTATTGTTGGATTCGAGAATAACCCCCTGGACTCTTTTGTGATCCCTGAAACGGTTGACTATCTAGAATATAAAGGGTAAGCTTCCACAAGTTAAGTGGCGATCACAATAGGCCAGTTGTGGCCACAGTGACAAGACACCATAGCCACACAAAGGAAATAAAAAAAAAAGCTTCCTCAGCTTTGGAAACCCAGAACCAGGATCTTGCAGTTCGATCTTCCACCAGTGTAACGGAGTCCCAGTGTCCGAATGTGGTCATAAATCTTTCAGTCCGTATCGGTTATGTGAAGGTATAATGAAATACTAATATTTCAGTGCTAAATTACGGATGGACAGGCGAGAATCGACCAAATTGCGGTCAATTAGATTGGTTTAAATTACCATGAAATAACTCGAGGTGATAGTGGTATCTGATAATCAAAGTGCAAAATTCATGAAGTGACTTCTATTGGCTGTTACTACTAGTAATTACGCCGTGTTCATACGGCGTATGTCATCTAAATGTTCTTCAAAATGATCCTTATCTCTATGGGATAAAGTCAATTTTGAATTTGACTTTTAAGGGGGTTTGCGATATCGTACGCGCCCTCAAATGTCGAATTCAAAATTGACTTTATCCAGTTGAGATAAGGATCATTTTGAAATACATTTTAGATGACATATCGCACGCAGTAAGAACACGGCTTTAGTGTGTTCTTTATAGCTTTGAATTTACTAGAAAATACAAAACGCCTCAAAAATATTCAGCCACTTTTAATTGTGCCCATTAATTTGAAATCAACCACGCGAAAGGACGCTGTTAACTTTGCAAAATAAAATAATGTTCTATATTTACTGTAACTAGTTAGTACACATAGTTATTATAAAATTTAGTGTATTTTTTTGATGTTATCCACAATGGTATGCCCGTTTTAGCAGTAAACAAAAGCTGGACTTGAATTTATAGGTAGGAAAATTTATTACAATTCTATTAAATGAACTTCAATCTTATCTCACTACAGACGTGTCACTGAAGTAATTTACCTAAAAAAATGTAAATAGAAATGAAATGAGATTGAATTTATTTATGTGAATTTGTCCCCTAGAATCGTTACTTAGCAAGAACGGGTCAAGTAAGGTTCTAATACCTCACAACGTCTTTTAGAAAATCAGCTAAAACTGATTCGTGCGTAAAAAATTGTGTATAAATTCAATGTTTTGATGGATGGAGTTGTTAAGATTGAGTATCTTGGTTCAAACTACACAATCACCGCAATGTATCAAAGACAATAAACTAGAAAAAATAAATCTTCATAAATACTTCTTTGCATATTTTCTACATAAATATTAAATTTTCTTGTTAATAGCCTCTATACGCCTTCTGGATATCCGAGGACAGTGTTGCCGAAGCAAAACTTTTTCTCTTTTTTTTAAATCCAATTTGGTGATTCGTCATTTGGCGATATTCCACTTAAACGAGCTTTGATTACCTCTGCTGAGGAGAACGATGATGTGTAGTTTGACCCTAAAATCTATATTGATTGATATCTACCGTCAGTACAACCAAGCACGCAAGTTGAAAACAATAATTTAGAGCATAATTTAGAGACGACACCGTTTCTCAAGCTTTTGCATTGTACTCTTGATAAAAGTTTTTTTTTTATTATTGTTGAAACTACCTTATTTTAATATCTAGCTCTTCGGATCTATTCAAGCAAATATTTTTCTTTTATTTGCGTTGATTTATATAACTACACTCACCGGCAGAAAATGTGGCCCCAAACGCTTATCACGAATTCGAAAATTGAATAGCTTAGGTCGAAAATAAAGGTTTTAGTCTAATTTGTCAATAATTTTACGTTTAAATGAGTTTATTAGCATAACCAGTAAAAAAGGAAATTCGATATTTCATTTTTTTTATCAACTTTTAGTGTTGGGCCACATTTTCTGTCAGTGAGTGTATTTCGCTTTCGCAGGAAGGAGCGTTTCAGATGTCGTCTCTACATGGTTTAAATTAAAAGTTTAAATAGAATTTTGGACTAAAATGTTTCTAATGGCTTTATTGGTCTTCTTTTGAAGATTTGTAATGTGAAAATAGTGTTTGAAAATATTTGGTTGGAATTATCTTAATGATTGAGCGATGCTGTTCAACTGAGATGTCAAAAATAAGACAGTATTGAAGCAGATTAATCATTAAAATATTTCCCAACTCACTGTTGATAACTTTTTTACATATATAAGTAATGAAAATATGCTTAGGCTTAAAAATAAACGTTTTAAAAATGGGTTGATGCAAATAAATGTTTGGAAGTTAGACGCGCTCTTGGACTTGCCAGATAAATTATAATTTTAAGCACCATTCCTCTCGAAAACCACCAGCAAAATAGGAAAATATAGTTTTAGAATCACTGTATTAATTTAATGTAATTAATGTACTTAGATTTATGAAAATCATGTTTATACGAGAGCCATAACATCAAAACTAAGATATTGTTAATTTATTGTTTAACCAAATGCAGAGAGGAGACGGCGGAAATATTATGTGAATATATCTGAGAATTTGAGAAAATCTTTGTTTGCGAGCTTATTCTCGGCCCTGTTTTATCGATAACTCCTACCTTTTGGTGGCGACGGAAACTACAAATCACGATGCGCAAGACGCAATGCAGTGCAAAGTTTGACACCACTAGGCCACGTTTATGACTTTAATTTTATATTTTAAAACTATGGCCCGAGCACTAATAATCGATGATAGCGTAACGCTTACGATACGACAGCAAATGTCAATTATTAGCCAATCAAAATTAGAAGGTTTCAAGCATGGTCGATGCCATTGGCTAATATTTGACTTTTTACTGTCGTCGTATCGAGTTATTCGTGCTTGGGGCAATGTCTGAAGCGTTTGTCTTTCACCGAGGGCAATCGGTGATGGCAATTTTATATATAAATAAAGCAGCCACATACACGAAATTCACGAGCGTTACGCTTACGTTACAATAAAAGTCAAATATTAGCAAATGACATCGACGATGCTAGAAATCTTTTAAATTTGATTAATAATTGACATTTGCTATCGTATCGTAAGCGTTACGCTATCTTGAATTAATCGTGCTTAACCCTCTGTTATTTTATCGTAAACTCTTTAGCGTGTTGAATCGTAAGATATATCGTTCGGAGTTATTGGTGAGAGTGGGCTGTGCAATTGTGTTACGCTGGACCTATGTTATTTCGATTTATATTTTGTCAAGTTACTTTATAACATAGATAGACACTTTAGACACCACATGTCTTTAGTCCATTAGATTCAAAGAAATTATAGTTATTTTTAAGAGGTAAGGCATATCGCATTTTTTTATTTAGCGTTTATGGTTTAGTGATAGGGTGGTTAATGGTCTCACAACTATTATAGTATACCCAATGGTAGTAAAGTGCACCCTATATGGGTAAATAATGTCCATTCATATCCATATACAAGGTGATTCATAACATGTATATCCCGAAAGCGGGTTATTATATCAACAAAAAGAAATAATATTAGCGAAAAATAACATCAATAATTTTCATTTAATTTTTTTTCACTAACTTTCTCAGATTGGGTTTTTTTGGTATTTTTATCATCCTTAGAACTAAAAATTAAACGTACAAGAATTTCTGAATAAAGATTTCTACCTAAAACAGCTGATTCATTGAGTTTGACGTAATTTGACCCCAAAACAGCTGATTTTCGCATAGAGTTTTTCAATGAAAAATGTCGAATTTCCAAAAGTCGTAGAACAAACTTTATTGCCAATTGGTTGTAGGGCATAATCTATTTTCATTATTTCCATCCTTTCGGGATGGAATACATATTGTGAATCACTTTGTGTAAGAACATAAAACATACTTAAAATGTAGTAGACTGCGTCCAAATTACATACATTCTAAAATATTCTGATTTATTTTTTACTTTAGGGGAGTTTTATGAACATTAAACATTACACGATTATTCATAATATGTATGATATCCCGAAAAGGGCTTATTCCATACCGAATTGGAAAATTTTTAGACTTACTTTACATCATCATCATCATCAGCCTGTAGAAGTCCACTGCTGGACATAGGCCTCCCCTAAAGAGTTCCACGACGAACGGTCTTGAGCCTTCTCCATCCACCGGCTTCCCGCAACCTTCACAATGTCGTCGGTCCATCGGGTGGGGGGCCTTCCAACACTGCGTCGCCCGGTTCGTGGTCGCCATTCGAGAACCTTTACTCCCCAACGGTTATCGGTTCTGCGAGCTACTTTACGACTTTTAGAAAAATTAAAAATTTTTCATTGAAAAAACTAGGCAGAAATCAGCTGTTTCGGGTCAAATAGGTTTAAAATCAATCATTCTGCAGTTTTAGGTAGTAATCTTGATATAAAAAATATCTGTTTCAAAGTGATCCTAGTGATTTTATTGAAATAAATGCCTTTTGACTTTGACTTTGGTAAAAAGACCAAAAACAGTTTATTTGAAAAAGTTGATGTCCATTACTTATTCCATCAACAACTTTTTTTTTTGTTGGAATTATCCCCTTTCGAGATGCTATACATATTATGAATCACCTTGTAAGTTGTCACCATGCCTGAGTATTTCTACAAACCATAGAGCTACTACGTATATCATAGAGCGGTTTCGACTTCTCGTAATTCAAGAGAACGAAGTATTCTATGATTTTTTGCAATGCAGTAGAAGCTAGTTTCCTGTGGAACCAGTCGAAGCCATAGGGCAAGACTACCAGTCCTAGAGCAAAGGATTCTGAACTCTATCGCATTCCAGTAGGTCTATTATTAGCACCCTAGACAAAGCATTGTCTAGGAAACAGAACTAAACATATTTTTGATTCTAGATGTGCTTGACATAATAACACTACCCTACTTACACTGAAGGAGGTTTTGTCGATTTTGTCTACTCATCTGTATTAAATTATTTTTTCTTTCCTTCATTTTAAAGTGAAAGCAACACTTATGGACTTATGCCGATTCAAGGCGAAGATGCGGGTTCGAATCCCGCTGGTTAGAAAGTTTTGGGTATCATTTAAATTTAATACTCTTCTCTAGACTAAACGTTGTCTAGGGTTCTCATATTAAGCCTACAACAGATTATTCTTCAAAACCACAGAGCTTTGAATACAACAAATCTTCGGCTGTTGCTTATTCCGTGCATCTCCAGGCGGACAGTGTTGCGAGTTGATTTGCGATGAGCTGAGTAACTATGGATAAGGATTTTGTATAAATATTTATAACGATAACTGTTGAGAAACAAATAATTGTAACAGATGACATATTATAAGGTGCTTATGATTATCGTTATAATACAAAGTTGTGCATAAAACGTGTTTTTATTTCCTAGCCACTCAAACACTAGAGGGTTAGTATTTAAAGTATGAGCTTGCCGTACAGTGTGTGAAAAATGAGGAAATCTTTTTTATTCCTTGAATAGATGCTTTGATGCCACTACGGCCGTAGCGGCCCGGCTGAAGAATAATTTAGCCATATCTACCTACTCGTTAATTCTTAAGGCGCGACTAAGAAAAAGCAAGGTGATGGGCGTGTCTCCTATGAGTCTCCTGTTATTTAAGAAACGGTAGCGCTCGCCAACCCGCGTGCCTAGGTGAGTATGCGCAAATTTGTCCCACATGATAAGAATTCGTTTTGGAAAATCTGTGGGTCATGTTCAGCGAGGGACGGCTGATATGATTTTGAAATAACATTGAACAACGCAGTAATATTTTCTAGAAGCGCTCGTGTTTTAACTTGTCCAGTTCGTTCAAAATCACCCAAATAATCAACCATAGTTCGTTCGTGGCTTCACCGCTTAGCTACCTCGCAAGTCTCTGGTGTAAAGGCAGCCTAACAGCTGAGCGCTTGCTTCGGAGCCCATAAGGCAGCCAGAAAAGCCATCACCAGAGTTCTCAAGAAATTAGTAAAACAGAGGTAAAAACTAAAGATAATTTATTTCTCTTATTAATTACAAACAAATACATATACACAATTTTAATATAATATTACATAATATTACCGGCTATGTATATAATTCATAGATTCTATAAATTACCGGTAGAACATACAAAATAAAACTTTAGATAATTCTTATAAGAAATACCAGTGAATATTTTAATAGATCATTTAGTAGGCATGTACCTATGTATAGGTTTGATTTTATTATATAACATGATTTGAAGAGTTAATTTGGAGACGGTATATTTTAGCTGCTTTAGACATTTTTGATCACTTTTTGGAATCCATTACCTACTATTGATTTTTTTATCTACCTAAATATACAGGTGATCGATGGATCACCATGAAGAAGAATCAGTATGGGTAAATCTGAAACAATAAGAGATAAATATTTTTTTGGGTGTACACCCAATTCGAAGTTTCTCGTTGAAAAACACTGCATTTATCATCTGTTTTGGGGTAAAATCAGTTCAAACTCAGTTATTCAGCAGTAAAATGACCAATAACAGGAATTTGATATAATTAGGGAAAACAATATTTTTTACACTTCCCCATACTTACCCTTCTTGACGGATCATCTAATATAAAAACTGTTGCTGACTGACTGACTCAAATCAACGCACATCCTAAACCAGAAGACTTAGAAGTATTTTGGAGGGTAGTCTCCTTTTGTAGGATTTCCCGAAACTCAACCCCCAAGGGTGGTGCAGCGGGGGGCTGAAGTTTGTATGAAAAAAAACTACGCGCACGAAGTTACGAGGGTTAACACTCGTTAATTTTTACTACCTATTTTCAAATATAAATAATCACTAGCCAATTTCGGAAAATAAAATTCAAATTTATCTTAATTTAGGCCACTGTGTAGTTTTGTATACCTTCTGATGACGACTAGATCTTCTAAATACTTTACATTAATAACCGAAATGAACGCAGTAGGTAAATACTTATGTTACCTTACAAAATACCGTAAAGATCTCAGATTGATAACATTTTTACATGCAACAGGAATAAATTTACATATGCATACAATAATTACACAATTTTGTAGTTTCGATTCGTTTAAACATATTATAACATGTTAAGGCATGTGTTTGGGACGTTATTTTGTCCTTATCATTACAATGGTACATAGATAAAACCTAATTACAGTAAGTAAATGGTTCTTATTATATTTATCAGATAGCAACAATGAAATTGTCCTATCGTCTCACTGAAGCAAGCAGTCAGACAGATCAAACTACATAATTATACATGTTATTCATAATATTAAGTATGCTATCCCGAAAGGGGTTTACTCTACACCAAATTGACTACGACTTTCGGAAATACAACATTTTCATTACAACAAAAAACAATCCAATAAATCAGTTTAAACTCAATCATCCAGCTGTTTTAGTTAGCAATCTTGATACCATTTTTTTATGGCTCATATTCTTTCTTCTCGTTGATATTATTTAATTTTATATAAGCATTAGGTACATATTTCATCAAGTGTAGCGTGTGCTGCCCTTAGATCATTTGTTGAAGCTCACAGTTGTCTTCTTTTTTTTCACATTTTTATAAGCTCTTATTTATTAGGGATTATAATTAGATTACTTTTCTTTTGAGCCTCACCTAGTTCGATCGGCACCACACTGAAGCTTTAAATTCCATTTTGTGAAAAAGGATCATCGAAAAAAATGATAGGCACCAAGCCGTGTTTGTTGCCTGATTCTTCTAGGCTTGAGGAACAGGCATAGCTTCACCTAGTTTCTAAGACGTTTCAAAGTGATCCTAGTGATTTTATTGAAATAAATTCCTTTTGACTTTGACTTTGATAGCATAACCCCGTTTCGGAATGGTATACATGTTAAGAATCACCTTGTACACCTAAATCCATTGGAAAGATCTGAATGAGAAGAAATAGCGTATCGTTTGAATGAATTACTAACATGAATTGAATAAATATGCTAGTTACCACTGTTAGTTCGTGGTTTGAAACTTTTTGACTACGTCTCAACATGACAAAGTAGCAGTTATGACTAGATAGTTTTATGACAAACTTGATATGACTAAATCGCTTAAGGACTACATTGCGGCCACCATATGGCCTGAGAGCGTAACGACTATATTGTAATTGTTTTCTAAAGTATCTAGGTAGTCAGAAAATAACGCTCATTAACCTCAATACCTATATTTAAAAAAAAGAGAATTAAACAAACCTGAGATGAAGGAAATAACAGCCATTATATTTAAAGAGACTGATTTCTTTTTATTTTAATATAATGCAGGTACTGAAGAAAATGACCGGAATATTCTAATTGTCTAGATAACTGTACTTTAAAAAATGAACGAAACTATAGTCGTTACTCTCTCTAGTCCCAAATAGACTTATCGCAAATACGCAATCATAACAAGATTTAGTCATAACTGCTACCTAGTCTAGATGTAGTCATAAAGCTAACTATAATTCGTCGTTTCGCTAATGTTTTCTGTTATTGCTAGTATGAGGGTACCTCCTGTTATTTCTTCCTGGTGCTAAGTAAGTGTTTCAGGTGCTGGATCTCATCATGCTGCCTCGTCAACTGCTCGTTGAGTCCTGCAACGTGCTCGGTCAGCACCGACATCTGCTCCTCGTAATTATGTGAAGTGGAATGAAGCTCTTCCTCCTAAAATAAATATACAATTTTAGAATGAGAAGCAGAATTTTCAGGTATCTTATTTTTTCAGCATTATAAAATTTATGCAGCCTATCCATTTATGCATCCATATCTACCTATCCGCGGATGTCGTAAGAGGCGACTAAGGGAAAAAAGCTAGGGTATGGGCTATGGGCAGCAGCGTCCCTCATTTTAACAACGATAGCTCTAACTGCGCTCGCCAACCCGCATGCCCAGCGTGGTGAGTATGGGCAAATCCCTCCACATGATAGAAATTAGCTCTGTCTGTGGGGGAGGCCATGTTCAGCAGTGGACGTCGTACGGCTGAAATGATGATGATGATGCAGCCTAAGATGGCGATTTTACCCATAGTCTCTGGTACCCAAACATGCCTAGTTTGGGATCAGCTGACCGTGTGTGATATGTCCGGTCCGGAATATTTAAATAAATAAATAAATAAATATTTATTCATTACCTTGGTGCTAGGATTTACATTGCGGATTATTATCTAATTAAAGGTAAAAAATTACACTATGCCTAAACTAGGAAAACCTGTATCTCAGGCTGAAAAAAGGCTAACATTAATAACTTAAAGTAGGTACTTATAAATATTCAAATTAATAAACTTAAAATTATTAAACTTAAAATCTGTATGATGAAATTAATATAATTTATTCTGTTTAGGGCTAACTATTCAACGTAGGCAAGCACGAGACTAGGTCTTTATACAAACTTACATCAATTTTCCTATTATATTACTTAAAACTAGAATGTGGTAACTGAAAAATATAAATTCAATAAGTACCTAGATATTATTAGTTATTGATATTGTGTAGGGGCAGTTACACGAATTATTAAGGCCATTGCATTGGTGTGCAAATTATATTGTTTGGGTAACTAAGTGCTGATCGTTAATTTTATGTATTTTATTTATTCCAGATTCTTATTCCATATTTATTCATCGAAATCGGCGCATCACATACTTTCGCATTTCTTATATTAATAGGATTGACTCTCATGTCAGAATTTTCAAGAAATTTTGTGAAAAATCTTATTTGATATATATTTTTGTGTGTATTAAAAAGCAAAAGTCTTCCTAGATGTTAAAAAACCTAAATATTTTCTCACCAATCCTCCGGTGTGGCGATGACCTACGAAAGGCGGCGGGCAGTAAGTGGATGAGAAGGGCCGAACATCGGGCTCCGCGTGTATTGGGGGAGGCCTATGTCCAGTGGACTAATGTGGGCTGATGATGATTTTGTCAAAGTCAAAAGGCGTTTATTTCAATAAAATCACTAGGATCACTTTGAAACGTCTTAGAAACTAGGTGAAGGACCTGTTCCTCGCGACCAAGCCTAGAAGAATCAGGCAACAAACACGGCTTGATGAACTCACCAATCGGCCAATAGTGTCATGTTTGTCCTGTATCGTGGCGTCGTCCGTCTGTCTGTCCCGCTCCATCTCTTCAAGCCGGAGTCGCAGCATATCACACTGGAAACCAAATAAAAATATCAGTCATCATCATCATCATCAACAACCTAGAAGTCCACTGCTGGACATAGGCCTCCCCCAAAGAGTTCCACGACGAACGGTCTTGAGCCCTTTCCATCCACCGACTTCCCACAACCTTTACAATGTCATCGGTCCATCGTGTGGGGGGCCTTTAATCAATTCAAACTAAATTTCCCCAGATAGACACGCATAGAGTCCTTTTTAGGAGGTGGTAGGGTACTCGCTCTAAACTAGAGCAGCCTGCTTGAGGAGGTACCTCCGCCTTACAGAAGATCGCAGCCAAATAACATTCATCATCATCATCAGCCTGTAGAAGTCCACTGCTGGACATAGGCCTCCCCAAAGAGTTCCATGACGAACGGTCTTGAGCCTTCTCCATCCACCGACTTCCCGCAACCTTCACAATGTCGTCGGTCCATCGGGAGGGGGCCCTTCCAACACTGCGTTGCCCGTTTCGTGGTCGCCATTCGAGAACCTTTACTCCCCAACATAACATAGCAAAAAACATTATTTGTTTCAAATAGTGTTGTGTTCCTGCGGTGAGTAAGGTTGCCACAACTCTGGGGGTTTTGAGTGAGACCTATGTTCTTCTACATAAAACTGGATTGTGTGATAAACACAGATGTTTGTTCTGTGTCTGGGTGTTAAATATGTATATCTATTATGTATATCAGTCTCTGGTACCCATAGTACAGGCTATGCCTAGTTTGGGATCAGTTGACCGTGTGAATATGTCCGAAATAAAATAAAAATAAAATAAAATAAATAGCATATAGGCTACTTTTTATTTTCATAGGTATACCACGCGAGCGAAGCCGCGTGCGGAAGCTAGTTTGTAATAATGGTTTCTTAATCTCACCTCTACAATATAATGTTCAGTCTTGCTGCCAATCTCGTCCCTCTCGGCCTTGAGGTCGCTTATCTTACTCCTAAAGTATGTCTTCATGCGGTCCTCTCTGGACTGGACCTCGTGGCTCAACAGGAATGGTACCTCCAAGCTTCCTAGTAGACCTGTGACTCTGCCTTCGCCATCTAACAATGATAAATCATACCTTATTTATAAATGCGAAAGTTTGTGAGGATGTTTAGGGGGCTCTTTAGGGGAAGGGGGGTTTGGGGTCGGCAACGCGTGCGTGATGCCTCTGGTATTGCAAGCGCTCATAGGCTACTGTAACCGATTACCATCAGGTGGGCCGTAAGCTTGTTTGCCACCTCTGTTGTATAAAAAAAAAATAAAAAAAATGTTGGAATGTTTGTTGTTCAATAACGCCGTAACGGCTCAACCGATTTCGTTGAAACTTGGAATAGATAAAGTTCTATACCTAGAATAGCTACTATAATATAGGCTACTTTTTAAGTGGTTACCATGCGAGCGAAGCGGCGGGCGGAAGCTAGTCATGCCTAATGTGAGTTCATCATCATCATCAACAAAAACAGTGAATTTGGAAAACTTCGGGACAAAACTGATAAAAAAATATGTTTCTTTTATATATATTTTTTCTTCGCTGGTATTCTTTCTTTTTGTCGATAGAATAAACCTCTTATACTCACTCTCTTACTTCACCTTGTATAAACTAACCAATTTTGACAGATGGAATCATAAGTTCATGCTATGTATCGTCTGGGAATGAGCATATTCTAAGCATAACGCCGTGTTCATACGACGTGCAATATGTCATCTAAATGTATTTCAAAATGATCCTTATCCCTACTGATTAAATTCAATTTTGATTTGACTTTTAAGGGAGCTTGCGATTTCGTACGTTCTCAAATGTCATACAAAATTGACTTTATCCAGTACAGATAAGGATCATTTTGAATATATTTTGAAATACATTTTAGATGAAATATCGCAAGTCGTATGAACCCGGTTTCAGAGACTGTTTTATATTCATACCCAAAGAAGTTTCGCTAAAAGCATTGAAGTCGCCAGAGTCATGGCCGTCGCCCCGTCGTCGCTGCGAAGCGGATACGTGCTTCGCAACTTCTAGAGTGAGGCTCTCGTTCTCTAACTGAAGCATGCCGTACTCCATCTGTAGCTTTTGATTTTCCTGAAAAATAGCATGACATTATGAGATTTATTAAGTTTTTGTTCATTCATTTTTCAACAGTTTCTCGAAACTACTAGAATGTCGGGCGTCGCGAGATGACTAGTTACAAACGCGTTCCTTTTGAGTAGCGTCGTGGACGGACCGCCATTGAAATACTAGTGCTACTAAAGCCGGGCTACTCATAAGTAACTACAGTTTGTAACGCGTTCCTTTTGCGTAGCGCCGTGGATGAAAGGGCCGTGGGCTAAGAGAAAGTACGAAATGAACCAATGATTATACCTGTTCTAAACTATGTGCCTTCATACTAAGTTGCTCGTTCACATTCAAATCGTCCACAGAACTGAGTGCATCTTCACTACCAAGCTGGAAAAGATAAAAATACCTATTATTGTAAATGAAGCAAAATAATTATGTCAGGATCGTAGCAAGTGGACTACCCTAGTCTCTGCTTACGCGTCTGGGAAACTTGGTTACCAGGCTAAATAACAGTGACCACAAAAGAGCCATTGCAACTAGCGTCAGCAAGTCTTTCGCGTTCACTTACCAAACTACCCCCTTCGGACAAGAAGTCACCGTTACAACTGGCAGCCTGACTTCCGAAATGCACTTTACACGGTGTCCCGCTCAAGCGTTCCTTCTGGGCCTCCTCCAAAGACATCTGCAGCTCTTGATTCTTGTTCCGTAGTTTGGCTACCTCGCATTTGTATTTACTATCACTCTCTGTTATGTGCTTCTGGTAGTCTTCTAGAGACGCTTTCAGCTGGGAGACCTCAAACGCTTTGTCTGCTAGCTGAAAAATATTATAAGTGAACTGGTGTAGTCAGTTCATCGAAGGGGCGACCGACGCCATCTGGTTTATGGTCGCCATTTGAGAACCTTGAAATGAGATTTATACAAGGTGATTCATAATAGTATGCTATCCTGGGGCTTATTCTACTCCCAATTGGCAATAAAACAGCTGAATCATTGAGTTTGATTGAACTGATTTTACACCGATTTTTTTTTCATATCAGCTCAAACTCAACGAGTCAGATGTTTTAGGTGGCTATCTCGATGCCAAACTTCTCCATGTTTAGTAATTAGTTATAAAGATCATAAAAATACCAAAATGAGCCAATTTGAGAAGTGTGAGGCAAAAATTTAAAAACTAATATTCTTTATTTTTGTTGATAGAACAAAAATGGAATGGTATACATGTTTTACATTTTCTACTGATGTTATTCATCACCTTGTAGTATCCTAAAAAAAATCTCCAGATAGGTGTACATTCATGTTTACCTACCTGAGAAGCAAACTGAGCATTTTCAATAATTTTCTTTTGCAATTCCTCCTGCAGCAGGCCTGAGTCCAAGGGAGCAGTGCTGGTAGAAGGTTGTTTCTCCTCATGTTTACCCTTTGATTTCTTGTTTAGTTTCAACTGGAAGAATAAGCAACAAGGTTACTCAAACAATATAAAAAATATCCACAAAATTATATACGTATATTTTATATGTCTTCTTTGAGGTTTTGAGTATTTTAGCAACTTAGTCAGTCCCATAGAGGTCCCATTACAATATTAACTAGACTAAACATCTAGCAGCAACATGAATGTAGATATGTTGTGTAACAATGGCAAAAGATATTTGCATCTAAATACATTCAAACGCAACAAATGCACATCACCACTGTTTATATTGAGGCCAACTCTCATACTGACCTACTACAGGGACTTATAATAGTTGTGAGACAGGATACGACCGGATGTATGAGGAAGCTACCAACTATGTTGATGCAGTTCTTGCTTTTATCACTCTTTTGGGGAGGCATTGTCCAGCAGTGGTCTTCTACAGGCTGAGGATAATAATTAACAAAGTACCTGGAACGCCTCAAGTTCATCCTGAAGGACGGATACTCGCCGCGTCAACTGCTGGTTCCGAAATGTAAGCGAATCTATCTCCAACTCCCCCTTTCTAAGTGACTTATCGCGTTCCTTCAGTGTCTCCCGCAGCTCGCTAGACTTGGCCTGCTCGTCCAAAACGCCCTTCTTCAGCACCTTCACATGAACCCGCAGCTGAAACAACGGAAGACACAAATTATCTACCGAGTTTCACGACAATAAAGTGTTGTTACCGAATTAAACCCACTTTCGAGTACTCCGACGCCAACTTTTGATACTTTGCCGGTAAATCACCCGAAGGTAATCCCTCCATCGTATCTATTCAAGTGGTCATAACTGTAATACTGTAATTAGCTGCCTTTTTGTAAAACAAATCTTTTGTAATCATGAAAGAAACACCACATACAATAAAAAAACACCCCAGCACCCACCCACCCACTTTACTTCATCAATGTTTCAATGTCTTGTCAGTCATCACGTCATTTATGATAGTCATCAGTGGTATTTTATCCAGCTTTATTGAGCGACCTTAGCACGAGTGTAGGCAAAATAAGCAATTAATGAGCGTGTACTGTTGACAAAAAAATTCGGAACAAACTTGACATTCATATTTACTTGGGGCTGGCAATATTGAATGTTAAAACATCAGACGCCATAAAATGAAAGAAGAAAGTATCGATAAAAAAAATCTTTTGTTTGCTTGCTTGATACGTTTAAACCGTGACATCACTAGGAACAAGAAAGAAAAAAAATGAGGGAGGGAAATCTTTTTCTTTTGGGCAACACTGGCTCTGTTGATGTGTCGTGATTGTCTACAGAAAATAACAATATTTTGGATTTTTATAAAAGAAAAGCATCCATTCCCTACAAATTACCTTGATTAATGATTCTGTCAATCTATCCTACCCACATATAATATAGCCATGGACGACAGGTAACCGATTTTTCAACAATTCATTAGTTTGCCTCGTAACAGGTAAAACTTAGTTTTTACAGTTTAAACTAACTTTCTTGTATAATTGTTGCAGGAGCATGGATACTAGCAGCTCTGTTTACAATGATAATGACTGTGAGCATTCCAGAAGTATAATACACATAGACGTGGACTGTTTTTATGCTCAAGTGGAGATGCTTCGAAAGCCTCAACTTCGCAATGTCCCACTTGGCATCCAACAGAAAAACATCGTCGTAACAAGTAATTATGAAGCCAGGAAGTACGGGGTTCAAAAGTGCATGCTCGTATCTGACGCGTTGAAAATATGCCCGAATTTAACTTTGGTGAACGGAGAGGACCTACATGACTACAGAACCGCTTCTAATAAGATCTTCTTGGCGCTGCAGAGTTGGAAGTGTCCAGTAGAAAAGTTGGGAATGGATGAAAACTTTATTGACGTCACAAATTTAATACAGGAAAAGTTGAAAACTATGAATGAAAAGAGTGTAGCACTCGCCGGCCACATTTACAGCGAACCGAGCATAGAATGCCCGTGTGGCTGCCACAACAGACTGAGGATAGCATCACAAATAGCCAGTGAAATAAGGAAGAAAATTTACGAAGAGTTAGGTTTCACCACTTGCACTGGTATTGCACACAACAAGTTGTTAGCTAAACTAATGTGCCCGTTACATAAGCCTAATGACCAGACTACTATATATCCGGAGCATGCAGCCACTTTTATGTCTACCCTTACAAGTGTCCGTTCCATTCCAAGTATTGGCACTAAAACTACTGAAGCTCTCATCTCTCACAAAATCATCACTGTGACAGACCTCCAGGAGGCATCCCTAGAAGACTTGAAAAAGCATTTCAGTAGCGACATGGCTGTTAGATTGAAGACTCTCAGTTTGGGAGAGGACGGCACACCAGTGAAACAGTCGGGCAAACCTCTCAGCATTGGATTGGAGGATAGTTTCAAGACAGTGAGTGTAAAAAGTGAAGTTGAGGACAAATTCTCTGCTTTACTTCAAAGGTTGCTCGTCTTGGTCAGAGAAGATGGACGCATTCCTGTTTCACTAAGGGTCACATTGAGAAAGAAAGATGCCAAGCGGCTCAGCAGCCACAGAGAGTCGAGACAAAGTCAAATCTCTCCGTCAATCTTTTCACTGACCAATGGTGTGCTGACAGTTTCAGATGCCGGCCAACAGAAACTCCTAGCAATAGTAATGAGATTATTTAACAAGCTGATCGATCTAACTAAACCATTCCATTTAACTCTAGTGGGTCTCGCTTTCACAAAATTTCAGGAGCGCATGACAGGGCGAAGTTCTATAGTGAACTACCTGATGAATGACATTTCCGTCCAATCAGTACTTAATTTATCGAATGACGGTGACACGTCGGCATCGTCTATGGACTACTCGGCTGTGTCACCGAGCAGTAGCACGACAACTGACCACTCGGACGCCGAAGTCGAACCGTCACCGAAAAAGCCTAAAAAGGTCAACTGGATAGCTAAAAGACGGTGCCTGGCGAAGGAGGAAGTTGCGTCGCCAAGCAAACTGAAAGTCGGCGAGCTCAGATTGAATTCTAGGGAGTTGGAGAAAGTTTCTGAGTTACGGTTGAACTCCCGCGACCGGTCGTTGACCCCTCGCGGCAGCCCAGCGCGCGACATGTCCGACGGGCATGTGTCGGATTCGATGAAGGATGCGGCTGACGACGGCGCTTGCAACGACTGCCCTAGCTACGTAGACAAAGAGGTATTCAGTGCACTGCCGGACGAAATGCAGCAGGAGCTCAAAGCCATGTGGAAGAACCCATCCAGCTCAGCTGGAGTGACCAGAAGTAGCCCGCGAAACGCGAACAAACCTAAATCGAACACAATCTTGAAATACTTTGTTCCACACAAATAGTATTAGTTAGTAAGATTTATAACTTGTTATTTTTAAGTAATAAGTGGATGGTTTCTATTTTTTCAAATCATACAATTTTTATTCAGCTGATCAAAATACATGTTTACGTTGAAAACTGATTTTTACTCAAAAATGAAAACACATTTCATATATAAATTGCTATATCATTTAATATCTATGTTTTTAACAGCTTCTGTTACCATAGTAGATAACTCTGTATATTTCTGAACACTATGTACATTGATTTTCAGCGATTCTATCAGTTTGCCGTAGAAGGTAACATCCACATTGAGTTGGAGCCTGATTTTGTCTCCGTCCGTGGTGCCAGCACTCTCGTTATTCTGCTGGGACATTTCCCTGATCTGCTTCAGTCTTCTCAACGACTCCTCAGTTTTATAAACTGATGTTAAGACGTCTTCTACGTATTTGTAGTATCTGGAAAAGAATATCTAGTTATAATTCGACCTACATCCAACGATAAAATTACAATGTTACGAAATAACTTACGAAACAGTCATAACATTGAACAAGGCCTCGAGGACTTCTACTAGGAACGCGTTGTCCAATCTTCTAGAAGCATCTGCGTTGAATTCTCTCAGCGCGTTCGTGACAACTTCTATGTAAGTGCAAGGTTTGGTCGGTACACTACGGTTAGTCTTTCTGTACAATCTAGGAATATCGCTGACTTGTCTCAATTGGACATTGAAATTATCGAACAATTCATTCACAATGCATTCCTTCACTTTCTTCCTCGTTCCTTGTAACGTCTCTTCGGAGGATTCTAAGCTCTTTCTCAGTAAGTCTACGTTTGTGGAGAACCTACTTTGGACCAGTTCTAGGAACGACGGCAGTCGTTGAATTAGGGCTTGTACGTCGAGGTAAATGGTGATACTGTTCTCTACAAGGGCTTTGTTTACATTCGTCGGTTCGTATTTTGGTGGCGTGGTTCTCTGAAACAATGGATATAGATAGATAGATTATTATAGATAGATTATATCTTTATTGTACAATGGGCGGCCTTATCGCTAAAAGCGATCTCTTCCAGGTAACCTTTGGATGGACAGCACAGATTAGAAAACCTGAGGACGGCGGCGTACATAAATTACATGACTACAATAACAATTTAGTGTATGTCATGTGTACTTTATAATAGTGATGCATTGTTACCATTCTGTTCTAGAACTAATACGGTTTCAGGGGAATCCCCGACATTCTCTACAAGGTCATTCATAACATGTATACCATCCCGAAATACTATCAGTCAGTATTTTTTTTTTATGTTATACGGAGGCAAACAGGCTTACGGCCCACCTTATGCTAAGTGGTTACCGTCGCCTATTGACATCAGCAACACCTGGAGCATTGCTAATGCGTTGCCTGCCGAACCCCTCCCAGGGGGGGAGGGGTTCAGCAAAAGAGCTCTGGCAACCTTACTCACCGCAGGAACACAACACTATTTGAAACAAATAATGTTATTTGGCTGCGATCTTCTGTAAGGCGGAGGTACCTCCCCAGGCGGGCTGCTCCAATTAAGAGCGAGAAAATCTCGCTGTGCCCTACCTCCTCCTAAGAAGGTAGTATAGTCAAATCTAGAGCTTGGCACCCTTTTAGATATCAATTCTTTTGTCGGTGAAGTCGACAACCACGCATACCTATTGAAACTTGAACTTGGCCCCCTTTTTCACATTTAGGTTTTTGATGGGATTATTATTACTTCAACTCACCTGCGAGCAATAAGCGCTCGCCCAAGTGGCGTACCGCGCCACCACCTGAAGGGACAGCTTCCAGAACTTGTGTCCGAGAGCCTCGATGAAGATGCCGTCGGACCAGCACTCCTGCAGCGCCGACCAGCAGTGCTGGCTCTCTTTCAGGAGGAAGCCGTCTCTCGGTTCTAGGGTAGGCGTCATTTGGAGGGCCGCTTCGTAACTTCCTGTGTACAGAAACTAAAATTTAAGGTGATTCTTAGTATGTATGCTTCTTCTTCTTGTCGTGTCACTGATTCTTTCTTGGTCATCCTGTATTAGGTCAGTGACCAGGTTGAAGTATGGTGGCCCTGAAAAGGGTCTATGACCGTAGGTGAAAGAATCAGTGTATTACATACATACATACATAAAATCACGCCTATTTCCCAGAGGGGTAGGCAGAGACCACGGCCTTCCACTTGCTACGATCCTGACATACCTCTTTCGCTTCATTCACTCTCATCACATTCCTCATACATGCTCGTCGGTTTAGGGTACTCTTGACCTGACCTTTGTCCAAAACGTCACCGATTTGGTCGCTAAACGTACGCCTAGGTCTTCCCCTTCCAACGGTTCCATTCACACTCGCCTTATACACCTGTTTCGTCAATCTTCTTTCGTTCATCCTCTCTACATGACCAAACCATCTCAGCATACCTTTCTCAATCCTCATCACTACATCTTCTTTCACTCCACAACGTTCTCTTATCACACTGTTCCTCACTCTATCTTTCAAAGTTACTCCACACATACTTCGCAAAGCTCTCATTTCCACTGCATTTATCCTACTTTCATTCTTTTTCTGCCATACCCAACTTTCACTGCCAAACATTAGTGTCGGCACTAACACTTCTCCATGCACATCAGTGTATTGAAAGGATTAAAGTGCGCTTCTTAGAGGCTCCTTTCGTGCACGCTTATAGTCATCATCAGCCTGTAGAAGTCCACTGTCGGACATAGGCTTCCCTCAAAGAGTGCCACGACGAACGGTCGCTATATGGCCTGCCGCCTGCCGACTGCTAATCATTCACTACGTTCGAAGGAATGGCAACCACGAACCGGGCGACGCAGTGTTGGAAGGCCCCCACCCGATGGACCGATGACATTGTAAAGTTTGCGGGAAGTCGGTGGATGAAAAGGGCTCAAGAACGTTCGTCGTGGAACTCTTTGGGGGAGGCCTATGTCCAGCAGTGGACTTCTACAGGTTGTTGATGATGATGATGAACATACAAGCTTATGTTGCTAGCAACTACTACGCGCTAGCTTATTGTTATATTTAAAGCAACTACATGTAACAACTTACCTACCAATGCAGTTTCATAGTTTCTTACGCACTAATATACAGGTAGGTGTAAGGAAGTACTTGAAATGTACCTACCTAAGTGTACCAAAATCTTCAAGGTGATTTACGACTTCTGGAACCGCGCGCTATTTAATTCCATTCATAAGTTATAATTAAACATACAAATCTGAGTCATACTATGAATACGAGGGCAGCAATAAACAGTCTGCGTGTGGCAATAGTACGATGACGTCACCACCCTTGACTTCATTCGATTGGTGATAATGAGCCGCGTGAATCCAATTAAATTCACTACAAGCTGATTCTTAATTTGTATACCATCCCAAAAGGGGTTTATTCTAACATAAAGAAAGATCTTTAGCGGTAAAAGAAAACAAAATAGACAAAGATTTATTAGAATATCGCAAGAATTACAACTCAGACGGGATTTGAACCGATTATGCTGATTGGAAGTCCCAAAGATTTTCGCATGGACAGGAAGTGGCTCCGTAGTTTAATTGGTTGAGGGTTCATATCCCGTCTGAGTCGAAATTTTTGGGATATTATAAAAAACTTAGTATTGCTTTAGTGTGTGATATCACTACATATAAGAAAAAAACATTCAAACATTGTATTTTGAGTTTTTTCCCTGAACTTTTTCATTGCTGTCTTTGGTCTTGCTATCATTTTTATAAGTTATTGTTAAATTAACGAGAAGTTCGAAACAGCTAAATATTTGAACTTGAACTGATTTGACACAAAAAAGCTGATTTTCGAAAAAAACACAATTAAAAATTTGTAAGTCGTAGAACAACCCTTATTGGCCATTGGGTATAGAATAAGCCCCTTTTCGGGCATTCATATTATGAATCAAATTGTATACTCAGCGGCGAGTTATCAGGGACTGTCTATGTCTAATTATAGGCTGATAACGACATCGAACATTGTAGAAATGTAATCTATGGGTAGGTAGTAAGTAGATACATTGAACAGTATAGACAGAGGTAGGTACAGTAAGCATCAATAACTGGTTACCCCCTGCATGTTAAAAGATCAAAATACAAAAGAGCAGTGTGACTATTTTCCACATTTCTTCACACATTGTGCTTAGATTGCATAGCAACTGTGTTTTTGTGTATCTCCTATTTGTGGCCATCATGGACGAAGGCCATATTATGCATAAATTTTGAAAATTTTCATCATCTTTTTTTTCTAAGCTGGATTTACTAAATATTTTCATAAATAACTTACCAGCAATTTCTTGAAACCGTATCTGGAAGTAGACTGGTAGGTTCCACCTTTTTTGAAAGCTCTTGTATTCAATAGTTGCTCGCAGCAATTTAACGGTTTCTTCATCTGAACAATATTCCTCTATTTTCCTTACAAAATGCAAGCTTTCATTGTACCTCTTATAAAAAATCTGTGGATTGCCAGGCGCAAAAATTGACGATAAATTCACCTCTAATCTACTCTCCACCTCACACCAAAAGCAGTTTACTAAAAATCTATATTTTTTTACAAGAAATGTCAACTTGGAATGTTGTGTTACTACTAATAGTAGTTTAAGTTTTGTGTTTAGTACTGACAAGATTCTTTCATAGATTCCTTCAAGTCCATCTATATTTTTTTGTAGTGAGCTCTCATTTATTATATCTTGCAGCAAGGGGCCCACAGCTTGTTTACGTATAAGTAACTCAGTCTCTGCAACACGATCTAGCGATGCCAATGTAATAAGCGTTTTGAGTAAGTTTTCTTCATCACCATCATTCCAAAACTGAAATAGCAATTCGTTTAATGTTTGGTTGAGTTTCTGCCCCACTTCCTGGAACTGTGTTTTTTGGTCGGCCTTAACCAGACTCTCACATTTTGATATGGAGAATTTGAGTTGATTGTATTGCATAGTAGCACGGTCTGCTAGAGCTACTTTCTCATCTGTTTTCTTATCAGAAATGTTGCTCAAAATGCTCTCTAGAGTTCTGAGGCTGTTGAGGGTCTGGCTGTAATATTTTAAGTGCTGTTTCTTTTTCTGCAGTGTATTTCTTTGGCTCATCCACATTGATAACTCCTTCATTGCATCTTCTAAACATTGCTTGACACTCTGAAACCAACAGTTTAGTTTAATGATCCCCTAGCTAGGTATAAAAAATCTACCACTTATGTGCAAAAACATTTTGTGGATGTGGAATCCTTAGTTTTAGACTCATGCCCCATATCTAGTGCACGCAAATACTGTTAAGTGCCTCAAAATGCCCTCAATATAGGACATGATCAGATAATGAGTTAATCTTCGAGGATGTTTATTTAACTAGTGTAAAAGGTACCTATTTCATGTTATTGGCTTCATGTGGATAAAAGAGGTTCTTGTACATGGCCTGAAACGCCTGGAGTCGAGTAGGGCGACTAAATTCAAGTCCTACGTGCTCCAGGTAGCTGCCAAGTACAAAGAGGTGTTCCTCGCGCCCGAATTTTGGTCAGCTGGAGTTGTCTACCGTCGCTACAGGGAGGCGCTCACGATCAAGAAAGTCCCTGACTCTAGATGTGGTGTAGTTATTTAAGTTTAATATTATATGTATGTTAGTCTGTAAGGTATTTATTAATATGGGCCATGGCTTATTACACGTGTTTGTGTAATATATCAAGTAGCCTGAAATAAAGATATTAATAATAATAATAATAAAACTCCAATCATTGTAAAAATCAACAACAAGTTTTATATGATCAGATGCATTAATTAGTTAGTTTTGTTCAACAAATTTAGTGGTGTACTTACAACAACTTCTTCATTCAATTGCCCTAGTGGCACTTGGATTTTAGATATAGCCTTATCGAAACCGATGAGAGTAGCGCATAGATTTACGAAATTAGCATAATCCTTATTGATGAGCTCGATCATAGCCAGTCTAAGGACTTTCAAATATATACCCAGGTCATCGCGCATCGACTCCAAGGAAACCACATTCTGATGGTCCACCAAGAAGTTATCCACCGAGAAATTGGACTGAAATTACACCAGAAATACCATTTAATGCAATATTAAATCAAATAATTGTGCGAAATCTAGAAATTTAGAAGAAGTAGCCGACTGATACCTTCACGAAATCGTTGCGATCGAAGCACAGCCCCCGGGGGGCCGGCGGCAATGTGAACTCCACTATGTCCTGCTCCATTGTCTTGAGCCTCTATTACGGCACTAGGAAGGCACCATTATTGAAGGGAATCGTCTAAAATCTCTAAAAACCGGTGGCCCTCGATCGGTTTACGGCGACCATCGTTTGACATTATTGACGTTCCTTTCGATTGACGTATGCATTCGACAATTTTTTTTTTTTTTTTTAATGTTCTTCCCTTTCGGGCTGGCTATGGCATCTAGGCCTTACTGCCAAGTCTTACGTGTATTTTTTCTTGTTAATTTGTTTATCTTTCTTCATTTTCTTTCGTTTATGATCGTCGAGTCACCGTCAAGTCAAGTCAAGTTCAGTTTTAGTAAGATATGATGGTGACTATTTTACTAAAACCTCGAGGGACCTCTTGGCGCCAGCTTAAAAAATGACGATACACGCAATCATTTCATTTCACTTCACTTGTGCGGTTTACTCAAACAATATTACGCAAAATACCACCATAATTACACAATATTATTCAATTTGACACTAGTTTTGTAAAATAAATTGAGAGCATAACATCACTTCGCAAGTTCCCGCCAAAAAGTCCTGCATTCGACAATTTCGACACATCATACGTCAAAATTTGTTCGGATACGTATGTACCATAATCGTCACGATTACTGTGTAAGACTGGCAACAATGCAAAAGCAGCTAGCGTCCAAGCTTAGGGGCACCGTACCAAAAAAATTCTGTCCCTAATCCCAATTCATAAAAATCAATAATTAATAATTTTATTATGTAGGTACTTAGTAGGTATGTATCTTACTGATAGTAATAAAAATGTGAAAGTTTGTGAGGATGGATGGATGTTGTTCATCCTATAAACCTACTTAAGTTGAGGAAGCTTGTGATTGTGATTCAGTCCCGCCTTATTGGCTCAACCGATTTCAATGAAACTTGGAATACGTAGAGTTCTTTCATACAGTTAAATAGCTTAAGTACCACACGAGCGAAGCTGCGGGCGTAAGCTAGTAATATGATATTATATAATAAATTAAAATAACTTGGTTGATTTATATAAGCTACGGGTGGAATGTACAAAAGCATTTACAATGTGTCTAAACCCTCATGGTTGATAGAATCTTGAGGGTTTGAGGGTTTAAACATTCAAATAATATATAAATAAATAAAATAGTTTTTTTTTGTCACATCTTATGAAATGTTATTTGGCATATAGAATTTTAGCATAATCTTTTCATAGTAATCTAAAAATTTTCACGTCTACTCAGTTGGCAGCACAGATAATCCGTATTTTTTTGGCGGGAACTTGCGAAGTGATGTGCGATTATGGTGGTATTTTGCGTAATATTGTTTTAGTAAACCGCACAAGTGAAGTGAAATGAAATGATTGCGTGTATCGTCATTTTTCGAGTTGGCGCCAAGAGGTCCCTCGAGGTTTTAGTAATATAACCACCATCATATCTTACTAAAACTGAACTTAACTTGACTTGACGGTGACTTGACGATCATAAACGAAAGAAAATGAAGAAAGATAAACAAATTAACAAGAAAAAATACACGTAAGACTTGGTAGTAAGGCCTAGATGCCATTGCCAGCACAAAAGGGAAGAACATTAAAAAAAAAAGGATTCTGTACTTTTTGGCGGGAATTTTCACAAAAGGTAGAGCAAACCATCATTGACTATGACTTGATTGAACATGAAAATAAAAATTAAAGTAAAAGCAGAAAGTGAATGCGGTTAAATGTATTTTTATCGATAATATAAATATATTTATTATTAGTGGGACCCTTGTGGGATCTACTTATGAGTAGGGTAAAGTAGTAGTAGGCAATATTAATATAATAATATAAATTTTATTTCAGGTAACTTAAGAATAGTAGGTAGGTACAGATAGTAAAAACGAGTTCTAAGACCCATAGAAATATATACCTTAACGTAATAGTAGATTATGCAACAAGGGCTTAAAGTAGTGTATTATGTCGCGGGCGCTATATTGAACCCCGAGAACGAGTGATCCTATGGTTAACTCCCGAGCGGAGCGAGGGAGTTAAGGCAAGAATCCTGAGTACGAGGGGTTCAAGATCGCCCAAGACAAATACACATTTAAGCCCGCGATGCATACTCTACTTTTTATACTTTCTGCAAGGCAATTGAAAACAATGACTGTTAAGTAGAAAGAAATGATTTTTCTGGAAGTAAGTTTCCAACTATACCAGAGGCTTTAGATTGTATGCATTCTGGAGTCGAATCAAAATCACTGTCGTCGTCACTTGACAATTTTTAGAAGTTTATTTGAATCGAAACTGAATTTCGGTGTAGATAACAGCACAGCAGTTTGAGCGCTTGGCGCCTTTTTTTCTTTTTTTGTAGTCTATTCTGTAGTGGTCAGTTCGACATTCGAATAAATCCTTCTTCGTGCGCGGGTGAAAATGAATTTCGTAAAAAGTTTTCATGTTTTTCTTTTTTTAATTTGTAGGCAGTGCAAAGAAAATGATAACATACAGCATAATTAGAATAAAATCTCATTGCACCCAAACATTTTTGAAACCAATCTCGATCAAGCACGACTACATTGGTTGCATTCCAAATTCAAATCACATTATGTCCCATGGGAAATAATGAAATTCAGTACAACATTATGACCCGGCTAGACCGTAGGGCTGTAATAAGCTTACTTTAGGAAAGGTTTGCATGACACATAATATGCCATTGACGAGCAGGTAATATATAAAATACCTATTATTTATTTAATTATTGCACACGTATAGGCGACGACGTGTGACTTTCTGCCCGGTGGCGGCGAATAATGCTGAGCCCTACCCTCTCGACAGTGATTAGGTACCTACTTATTATACTCTGTGGACCTACCTAACCGTATAGCTACGTAGTTGTTAGCCTCCACTCTTGAGGTAGAACTACCTACTTAATTACTTAAGTAGGTCCCTACCTGCATAACTAACCCTAGTTTTATAAAGTAGGTAATCAGAGAAAATGCTAAATAAGCCAATTACTTAAAATTTAGGTAGCTACGATGGTAGGTACTTCAATTTCATACAAAACAGTAATTTTACTAAGTACATAATCATGTCATTACTTACCTACCTAGCCTATTATTTATACCTCTTTACCTAGCTAAGTGGTTAAGCGGGAACTCTTTAGGGAAATTGCTTCAGATTTCGGTCATTATATAACTTTTAGCCTTCTGAGGACATTCTCGGGGTTCTAAACCATGGCTTTCAATTCTGAAAACTTGTATCTGAACAGAGCGAAATTGGTGATGAAAACTTTAGGGATCTGGGTGCCACCCAACCAAGAAAGTTTTATTCGAAAATTCCACAGATTTTTCATGATATCCCTGCAATATTTGTTTCTGTTATTTCAAATCATTTACATTATCCAGGTATGGGGGGACCTGGATGCTGTTTCTCAGGCTTCGTACCTGCTGTTCACGCAGGCATGCCTCTGCTTCAAAGTAACTGTTCTTCTGGTGAACATGGACATGCTGAAGGATCTGCTCGGACAGATGGATTCCGATAAATTTCAACCACAATCGGAAGTACATGAGAAGTACACATCATATATACCTCTGTACTCTAAAATTTTGTCTTTTTCGAAGTAGTTTCCAAGGTTCCTCTGAAGGATTTTGAAATTGCAGGCGACCCGCATCAAGATGTTCCTCTTAGCGTTCATGGTAAGCTCGCAGCTGACGTGTGGCATGTGGGCGCTGAAGCCTTTGTTCGATGATGCTGGCAGTAGAAAGTTTCCTTTTGATATGTGGTTAGTATGACCGAATCACTCGAGATTTATAGGTTTAAGGGTGTTACCACAGCAATTCATCGACTATCGATCGATAGACATCCATCGATTTGTGTGGTAGCTTTGGCTGATCGACGGGTGCTGTTAATAAATTATATTTCTTGATTTAAAGTGAAAGCATATAGCATAAAATAAAATACACATACCTACATACTTAAAATCACGCCTGTTTCCCAGAGGGGTAGGCAGAGACCACAGCTTTTCACTAGCTACGATCCTTAAATGTATTAAATAAATGGATTGGACATTAAATTTTAATGATACCTACCCACAATTTTCCGCTGCTTCGAAAATTTTAAATATCATTAAAATTTAACGTGTACTGGTTGATGAGTGTTACCACACCAATAGATCGACGATTGATCGATTGTTGTGGTAGCACCCTAACGTATCCATAGATTATGTTTTATGGGTCTGAAAGCCCATAAAAAAGTGAAACTGTTCATTTTTTGCCTCAGGATGCCAGTAAGCCCTGATCAGTCTCCTCATTACCACTTTGGCTATGCCTTCCAACTGCTGACTATTTGCATGAGCGCTTACATGTACTTTGCTGTGGATAGCGTGGCTCTATCGTCTGTGATCTTCGCCTGCGCACAGTTCGAAATCATCAAGGATAAGATTTTGAGCGTAAGTCCTCAGCTTAGTAGGTGCATGCCGCAGCTACTACCATATTAGTTGTTGCAGATCCTTCACCGGCAGTTATACCAAATATTACCGGGTTATCGGTATTTTTTTTACCTCGGTCCTCGAAACGGCACGGCGCGGAGCGGCGTACATAGATTCCTGCATTCTTATCGGTCTTATTTTTCTGTGATCTTATTGGCTTATCATATATTTTTGCGTTCGCTTTACCTAAATAATTACATTGGTGACCCCGACGTCCGGGTTCACCAATGTAAGGATGACCCGAAGCCAGACGACGACTGGAATAAACGCTGCGGCATGCAGCTACAGCTTTTTCCTACTTCACTACTCCTTAGGCTAGATGTGTATTTCCATATTGATGGCTATCGTAGGTTGCTAAGTTATCTTCTTTCAGATCGAAACCGTATGGGACAAAAAGGCGAAAGATGTAGCAGAAATTCTAGACAAAAATTACTGGAAGTTGATAGAATGTATCAAGCAACATCAGGCTGTTGTGTCGTAAGTTTTCATATGGCCTATTTACATAAATCGACATCCCCAATAAACGCAATGGAACGGAATGGAAGTCGAACCTAACACTTCTTCATTTGTTCTAGATTCACCCAGACGGTGGAAGACGCCTACCATACCTTTCTGCTGTTCCAATTAACAGGCAGCGTTGGGCTGATTTGTATGTCAGCATTGAGGATTTTAGTTGTAAGTTGCAATTTTTTTTTCCCATTTTTCCACTCAACTTGAAAGCTACAGCTAGACATGTAATTATTTTTAAGGTGAATTGGAGAAGTATGCAGTTTTTTTCTATACTGAGCTACCTGTCAGTGATGATCAGCCAACTCTTCGTGTGCTGCTGGTGCGGTCATGAACTCTCTGCTACGGTACGTTACATTAGGCACCTTTGATAAGGAGAAGAATGTTGCCCAAGAATGTTGGCGCCCCAACACGGTACACCGTGTTGGGGCGCCAACATTCTTGGGCACCAAACCCTTCATAAAAGAGTACCGTTGAACGGACTCATTATTCATTCTCTCCGCTCCCAGTAGAAGGCACGCGTGAAAAACAGTAAATTATAATCTAAATTACCTATTTCAGAGCGAAGATCTTCACACGGTGCTCTACAACTGTATTTGGTACGAGCAGAGTCCGAGGTTCAAGCGGGACCTCGTATTCGCCATGATGCGTATGCGGCGACCTCTGGTGCTGAAGGCGGGTCACTATATCCCACTTCTGAGGCAGACTTTTGTATCGGTTAATATTTTCACCTGATTAATTTGCAAAATATAATATACCTATTTAATATCTTCGAATGGACTTCCGCAAAGTCTTGCCTGAATCAATTAACTATTGCAAAATAGTTTCAGACTAGCTTGCGCCCACGTCTTCGCTCGCGTGGTATCTTGATAAAAAGCCTGTTGTCTTGCTGAAGATAGGCCGGGATGGAGAAAGTTGTTGAAAGATGGTCAAAAACACCATGACCAGACCTGGTTCGCCTCCCTGGCAGCCAGAGGACAAAAACGGCACGCAAGCGACACCTATCCATCTATCACATCATTCACCTGCGTGTGTTCACAGTTGTGGCCGCGCTGTGGGCTCACGCATCGGCTTGTACAGCCATCAGAGAAAGTGTTTAACCCGATCCATCTCAGACACTGCTTGAATCGTCTGCAACAGACGTAGAGGCCAATGATGATGCTTTTCTAGGTTAAGAACTCTACTCATTTAAAGTTTCGCGTACCTAATCAGTTGAGCCGTTACGGCATGATTGATTGAACAACAAACATCCAAAATCTAAACACCAAACCTCACAATGTTTCGCATTTATAAGTAACTAGCTTCCGCCTGTGGCTACGCTCGCGTGGTACCTTGAAAATAAGCTTTTAGTATGCTATTCTAGGTAATATTCATATTCATTTATTTCACCCTTAGCGTTACATTGGTAAAGACCTAGGTATTAGGAGGAGGTAGGGCACAGCGAGATTTTCCTCGCTCTAAATTGGAGCAGCCCGCCTGGGAGGTACCTCCGCCTTACTGAAGATCGCAGCCAAATAACATTATTTGTTTCAAATAGTGTTGTGTTCCTGCGGTGAGTAAGGTTGCCAGAGCTCTTTAGGGGGGAGAGGTTCGGCAGGCAACGTATTAACAATGCTCTACGTGTTGCTGTTGTCAATAGGCGACGGTAACCACTTAACATCAGGAGGGCCGTAAGGCTGTTTGCGTCCGTATAACATAAAAAAAAAGAACTTTATCTATTTCAAGTATCGTCGTAATCGGTTGAGCCGTTACGGCGTGATTGGACAACAAACATCACAACATCTAAACATACAAAACTTTAAAAAGTAATAGTACTTAGCAGAATTGTTGATAACTCATCACTCAGTTTATCACCATCATTTACTGCGGAACCTAGGTCCCCCCGTAGATTTCCATTTCCATAGCGCGACCGACCTTGTACGGCCTGCACTGCACCCAAAAAATCATTTTGGGGGATTTGTCCATACTCGCCACGCTGGACATGCGGGTTGGCGGGTGCTGATAAAGCTATTGAAAGGCAACGCTGCTGCCCATCCCCTAGCTTTTTTATCGCTAAGTCGCCTCTTACGATATCCACGGGTAGGTAGTATGGAGGGGCCACCACGGCGACATTTTATTAACTAGATAATTTATTTTTTCCAGATACTGCGCATGTCATACTCCTATTTTGCTGTCTTAAACCAAACAATGTAGATAGGTAATTCAATCGGCTACCTACATAACAAGAAATGGTTTCGTCGCAATTAGCTATTTACTACTAGTATTGGTAGGTACCTTTTAATTAAACTACCTGCGTATAGGTAGGTATAGAAAGTTAGGATAGTTGAAATGGTTACCTACAGCACAGAGAGCACAGAGCACCCATTATATAAAAGTACCTAGGTACCTAGTTAAATTTGTTTTATTTCAAAGATTTTAGTACCTAATATTTCTTTAGGTACTTACCTAGTTATTATGTCAGGCAAACCCTTATCCAGTAGGGTATCTACGATATTTTTCAGTCAATTTAAGTAGGTATTAAGTATTAGACTGGCCTCATAGCTCAGTTGGTAGTAACTCTGCCTTCTGCGCTAGAGGTCGCGGGTTCGATTCCCGCACTGGACAAACATTTGTGACTAACACAGATGTTTGTTCTGTGTCTGGGTGTTAAATATATATCTATTATGTATATCAGTCTCTGGTACCCATAGTACAGGCTATGCCTAGTTTGGGATCAGTTGACCATGTGTGATATATTTATTTCCGGAATATTTATTTTATTTATTTATTCTTAAATAGACTGAAACAAAACATAGATATACTAGGTACCTAAAGGTACACTTAGGTATAGGTACCTTTAACTTTAATTAGGTACTAAGTTCACACATCGAAGTTTCTTGATAATGAATAGGTAGGTAGGTAGGAATCACATCTATTTAAACTTTGGTTTGTACAGTATTTTCAACTTCGAACCCGTAGGCCGCCGCGCCTAAGGATTTTTTTTGCTAAGATAAATCGATAGCTATTAGACTCTAATGTGATGAAGTTATAGATTTTTCTTTTTACTGTCTAATCATTAGACAGTCACAACAAACAAACATACAGTTAAATCAATCTTATCACATTCAGAACTGTAGATTGTGGTGATTTTAAAATCTATCTACTTTTTGACTGACTGTAAACTCAAACCCTGTTATTATGAAACTTGGTTTAGACTAGAACTAACTAAACCCTGGTTTTTTGACGTGTCATTTCATACATTTGCTTTAGGTCGTAATGTCAAATGTATGAAATGAAACATCACAAAACCAGGGTTTAGTTAGTCCTAGTCTAAGCCCAGTTTCATAATAACAGGAAAAAGGTTTATAGACGTGTTCAATTCAAACGCGATATTTCATGTCAAATGTATCTATTATTTATTTGGCGGAAGGTATAGGTATGCCATCATACAGGTTTTTCCTAGTTTGGGTACCTATGTCTCTCAAACTATGAAATAAAATTATTGAAGTAAAACCAATGTACAAACTGTATTTTATGACGTTTGTTGAGAAATAAATATCTTATCTTATCTATTTCAAAAACTCCCCACCTATATTTTCTTTATATTATATATATCCTTTATATTGCCCCTGCTCGCGATATCATTGATCTAAGTAGGTAGGTTCATGTCAAGTGTTTCCTATTCTCCACGCTCAAAGGACCTGACCAACACCTGTATTTACAGGAACACCCCATGGTACTTAATTGCAGCTTTAGAACTATTAATTTAGCTTCGATTTAATTACCCGTATAGAGTGGGAATTTCTTCCTTCCACACCTACTTTATAGACTAGGAGGGAACCGTAGGAAGTCCTACGTTAAAAACAGTAAACTTGTAACTGTAATATTAACAGTAGGTAATATCACTGACTTGGTCGTGATGGCCCCGGCTGAAGAATTGGCCCCTCCATATCTACCTATCCGCGGATGTCGGACTAAGGGAAAAAAGTTAGGGGATGGGCAGCAGCGTCCCTTATTTTAACAACGATAGCTCTATCTGCGCTCGCCAACCCGCATGCCCAGCGTGGTGAGTATAGGCAAATCCCCCCCATGTTAAGGAATTTGCTCTGTCTGTGGGGGAGGCCATGTTCAGCAGTGGACGTTGAACGGCGGAAATGATGATGATGAATATCACTCAACCCTGGAAACATTTAAGGCCCAAGGTTTGCTCTAACCAGCTCTAACCAGCTCTAACTTTTAGTTTCCTGGCTTTGGCGGAGCCTGGCAAGTTTTTTGTATAAATGGGAAAAGAAGGCAAACCTCACAAACATCCAAGCAGACATGAAGGGTTGCACCACAGAGTACTTTTGTATATACTAGGTTGCACGCGAAAAACTTAATTTTACTAGTGGCTGCCAACGGATTCGCTCGCGTGGTACACGACCGGATAAAAGTATTCTATGTCCTTCTTCAAGGTTAAAGCTATGTCCATACGTATCTACAAAATTTCTTCAAATTCGGTTCAGCGGTTTATGTGTGAAAGAAACGTAACAGATAGAGTTACTTTCGCATTTATAACGGGCCCTACCACGAATTTATTATTGCCATTCAAATGCAAGCGTGTCAGCACTATTTTACACGAATCTGAACCTTAAATCTTTAAGACTGTCAAATTACGTCATTGCCTGAACAATATCGCAACGTTGATGATACGGGGCCTCATATAAACCATCAGAACATCATGGGTAAAAACGGAATACCTACCTATAACCTCAGAATACAGAACATCTGTAGGTACTCTGAGCTTATAACGTACAAAACTTAATCACCTGCTCTCCGCTCTCGAGGCTATAGGTACCTACTTGCTGTAGTACTTCAAATAGAAACGGGGTGACAGGGTTTTGTCGAATCTTATGCACTGTTACCAATAGACCTATCTTAGGGTCTATTATTCGCACCATGGCCAACCAACACAACTCTACGTTGTTCTTGAGCCGACCAAAGCTAGTCTTGTCCGTGTCAGGAGTATGGATGTTGCCGTACCGAAGCCTACCCTACAAGTTTTACACTTTATGTATCGCATTTGTGCATGCGAGTTTTATGGCCTTCAATCTGATCCACATGGTGGTTGTTTGGGGTGATGTGGACCAGATGTCGGAGGGTTCTTACTTGCTGTTCACGCATATAGCCACGTGTACAAAGATACCAAACTTTGTGCTTCGGAAGCATACATTCCGGCGGCTGCTGGAGGGAATGGATGCGAATGTGTTCGCGTCGAATTCTGAGGAGCATAAAGCGTGAGTATTTATTTAGTTACCTAGATATATTTTACATTGCATTTCCAAACCTTTCTAGTAAGAAAGAGGAGGAAGGGCACAGCGAGATTTTCTCGTTCTGAATTGGAGCAGCCCGCCTGGGGAGGTACCTCCGCCTTACAGAAGATCGCAGCCAAATAACATGATTTGTTTTCAAATAGTGTTGTGTTCCTTTTAAAATTAAATTTTCTCATATACTAAAATAATCTAAATAACTATTTAACTAACGACTAAGTACTAATAAAAATGCGACTGGTTTTTTTACGAGTAGGTGTCATAAAAAATCCAGTCGATCCCTGTCGCCACCAGATGGTAGCGTGCCCAAAATACTGGCGGCATTGCCACGTTGTATGGCAATGCTTATTCGCTGACCGAAGTAAAAGCCAGCATTTTGGTCACGCGTATACTCTAAAAGTCTCCCCGCCAGGTCCTTGTAAATTTTGTGTGCCCCTGATCCCCATGGGCCTAATGTCTCTACCCCAAACGGCTCGAACATATAGCCTCTATCAAGAAGCATATATTTGCGCCGTTTGAGGGACTCCGCTGATGCTGCTGCGGAGCCAGCCCGTACTGATGTGCTGGGAAGATGTGACGGCGCTAGAGTATCGACGCAGGTAGCGTCCCATACTAGAGGCCGTCCCATCTTCCAGGGGATAAGTGTCATGCCATCGGGTCATTTACCATGGTCTCGCATTAAGCCGCTCGGTTCTAGAACAGCTGTAACGTTGACGCTGGTAAAAGCCCGACGGATAATATCATTTATTTATCATTTTTTTTTTGTGTTCCTGCGATGAGTAAGGTTGCCAGAGCTCTTTAGGGGGAGGGGGGTTCGGGGTCGGCAACGCGTGCGTGATGCCTCTGGTATTGCAAGCGCTCATAGGCTACGGTAACCGCTTACCAACAGGTGGGCCGTATGCCTGTTTGCCACCTCAGTAGTATAAAAAAAAAAAAAAAGGTTTTGAAATGCAATGTAAAATATATTACGGACGCAAGTAATAAAATAAATAAAAATAATAAAAAGCCTTTTATTTTTAGTTTTTTCCATACAAACCTACAATGCCAATTCGTCCAAATTGACTCGAAGATCTGGTTCGCTTCGCTCACTCGATCAGCTATTAGATTATGTTTTCATTTTCAGAATTATGACAAAGCACTCAAACAGATTGAAAAATATGTACACAGTGTTGATGGTAGCCTGTTTATCTAACTGCGTGCTATGGGTTAGCATACCTCAATTCGACAAGACAGAGAAGCGCCTCCCATTCAATGTTTGGTAAGTTTGGCTAGAAATATTTCAGGGTACAGTCGCCTGCAATAAGATGTAGGTACTTATACACTTCATAATTCACTTCACAATACAGATGAAGATGGTTAAGTTGAAAATGGCACAAGTTGATGGTAGGTCAACTTTTTTAAACAATTTTTCTAAGATTCCATTTAACATCGAGACCCTAATGTCTAGACAAACCTAACATAGGTTTTATGGAATGTTACATCATAATGCAGACGCCTGCATTATGATGTAACATTCCAAAAACGACGACGAGAAGATATGACGATGTTTCCCAAACGCTGTATGTAGGTACGCACCTACATACAGCGTTTGGGAAACATCGTCATATCTTCTCGTCGCAGATACCGCAGAGCCTCAAGACGATAGTCTACAATCAGTGCGTGTTGCCAGTGATGGATGACATATATGTGCATTTTTAGACTGAAAGATTTAATATACCTAGGTACTTATTTTGACAGGTTTCCGGGAGACATACAGACATCCCCCGCCTACGAGCTAGGGTACGTGAGCCAGACGGTTATGATATGTAATGGCTCACAGATTTTCCAGGCACTAGACATGATGTTCGTTAGTCTGATATTGTTCACGTGTGCGCAACTCGAGATAATCATGGTTAATACTCAAAAGGTAATGCACATTACAGACTCGCAGGAGAAAAAATCTACAACACGAACAACAATACACATCTACATTGTTACATAGAGCATATCTTACTTACCTACTTCTATCCTTATCCTACTAATAAGTGTTATGTTTGAGTTATGTACATAGGCTACGAATGCGTTCTTTTTTTTGTTATTGTTTCATTCTCCACTTTTTTTTGTTTTAAATTTTTTCATTTTGTTTGTGGAAGTTTAGTTTTAAGTTTCTATTGGGCGGTGTGGTCGCTCAGCGACAAAGCTTTTTTGTAAATATTCAATATATTAAATTTTTTTTTATCCTAATCCTACTAAGTATTTTTTTTTTTTTTACTTTTTTTGGCTGTGGTGTCACAGCGGCCACAACTGGCCTATTGTGATCGCCACTTTGTGGAGCCCCTTTACAGGGCCTTTAAAGTTCACCGCAAAGCCCAGCAGCTGTTAAAAACTGAAGGATTTTCTTTGGGATGCTTGCTTTAGCTCCATTGGGCTGAGGATGTGCTTTCCCAAATGGATGCTACGTTTGAGAATAAGTGCTCCGCACTCACCTAGCAGGTGTAGAGGCGTTTCGCTTCATCCTACTAAGTAATACCTATTACAAATGCGTAAGTTTGTAAGGATGTTTAGGTGTTTGGATGTTTGTTGTTCAATCACGCCGTAACAGCTCAACCGATTTCTTTAAAACTTGGAATAGATAGAGTTCTTTATCTAGAATAGCATATTTTTATGTACCTACCTAGGTACCACGCGAGCGAAGCCGCGGGCGGAAGCTAGTTAGGTCTAAATGCGAAAGTTTGGATGAATGTTTGTTACTCAATCACGCCAGAAAGCCTAAACGGATCTGGATGAAATTGGGTACAGAGATAGATCTCTGTCTGGAGGGTACTTTTAACCTCGTAGGTAACACGCGAGCAAAGCCGCGTGCGGAAGCTCGTGTACACGAATCGTGAAAGTTCGACATGCATAGAATGATTTTTTCAACCGTCCACAATAGTGCACCCGTTTTGGTCTGGACTGGTCTCCCCTACACCTATGCTTGCTTGCATGTCGTGTCACTGATTCTTGGTCAACCCGTATTAGGTCAGTGACCAGTTTAAGGTATGGTGGCCCTGAAAAGGGCCTATGACCGTCGGTGAAAGAATCAGTGTAGTGAAAGGATTAAAGTGCGCCTCTTAGAAGCTCCAATCGTACACCTACACAATATAAATGAAGTATTTGGTCGGTAAGTTATAACCAAACATCCAAACATTCTCATAAACTTTCGCATTTATACAAGGTGATAACATGTATACCATCCCGAAAAGGGGTTATTCTATCAACAAAAAGAAATAATATTAGCGAAAAAAAACATGAACATTTTCACAAACTTTCTGAAATTAGCTGATTTTGGTATTTTTATCATCTTTAGTACTAATAACTAAACAAGAAGTTACAAGTGTACAAGAAGTTTGGAATCAAGATTGCTTCCTAAAACAGCTGATTTATTGAGTATGACCTGATTTGACCCCAAAACAGCTGATTTTCGCATAGAGTTTCTTCAATGAAAAATGTGGAATTTCCAAAAGTCGTAGAGAACAAACTTTATTGCCAATTAGGTGTAGAATAAGCCCCTTTCGGGATACATACATATTATGAATCACCTTGTAATATTGGGAGGAGTTTAGCGATCTATTCCGCGATTAAAACTTCCAGATCCAAGAGGTGCCGTTATACGGTTTGAGCAGGAGTGAGAAGAACGCGCTGATTAACCGTAACATCCAGAAACTCTCAGAATGCATCAGACACCACCAGGCTACCACCAGGTATGATCCAGGAAAACGGCAAGGGTGAACCTCATGAAGTTAGTCTAGCTTAGTGGTACAAATGACAGGCCTCATAGCTCAGTCGGTAGTAATTTTGCCTTCTGCGCTGGAGGTCGCGGGTTCGATTCCCGCACTGGACAAACATTTGTGACTAACACAGATGTTTGTTCTGTGTCTGGGTGTTAAATATATATCTATTATATATATCAGTCTCTGATACCCATAGTACAGGCTATGCCTAGTTTGGGATCAGTTGACCGTGTGTGATATGTCCGGAATATTTATTTATTATTATAAATACAAGCTGATTGATTCATATTATGTATGCTAACCCGAAAGGGGCTTATTCTATGAACAAAAAGATAGAAAACTAACTCAACAAAAAATCTAAATACCTAAACCAATCTTTTTTTATGCTGCCCATCCCCTAGCTATTTCCATTAGTTTCCTAATGGAAAAAATTGGTAGAAAGATCAGAAGTCACCACGGCAAACATGCTTCCATTAATTTAATCCTCAGAATACAGGAGGTTTAATCCTCATTTATGTACCTACGCTTTTTTGTTGCAGGTTCCTAAAACAAGTGAAAAATATGTTCCACATTGCTATATTCGTGCAAATGTGTGGGAGCATCTTAATCGTGTGCGTTATCGGGTTCCGCGTCACTATCGTATGTTTCTCATCATCGTCTTATTTTTCTCTAGCATCTTTTAACCCAGCAGAAAATTCAAGAAATCTTCGTGTGCTAGCTAACTTAGAAAGTTAACTTAGAAAGTTAACTAAGGAAGTTAACTTAGAAACATAGAAAGCACGTAGTGCAGAATAGCTTTTTTTTTTTATAGGTGGCAAACAAGCTTACGGCCCACCTGATGGTAAGCGGTTACCGTAGCCTATGAGCGCTTGCAATACCAGAGGTATCACGCACGCGTTGCCGACCCCGAATCCCCTTCCCCCCTAAAGAGCTCTGGCAACCTTACTCACCGCAGGAACACAACACAATTTGAAACAAATAATGTTATTTGGCTGCGATCTTCTGTAAGGCGGAGGTACTTCCCCAGGCGGGCTGCTCCAATCCAGAACGAGAAAATCTCGCTGTGCCCTACCTCCTCTTAAAAAGCAATTATAGCTATCTAAAGAGAGCAAACTGTGCGTCAAAGTCATGTCGAAGTCAAAAAGCGTTTATTCCAATGCTTGCTTGTTGTGGCACGGATAATTTCTTGGTCACCCTGCATTAGGTCCATGACCAGGTTGAGGTATGGTGGCTGAAAAGGGCCTATGACCGTGAAACACTAGGATCATTTTATACGTGACAACTAGGTGAAGCTACGTTTGTTCCTCGCGACCTAGCAGAACAAGGCAACAAACACGCCTTGCAGCCAATGACTTCTAGCTGATCGCGGGACTCCAAAAGAGAAACAATGGAGAACACAAAGAAACTCTTCGCTACTAATTGCTGAGATAATAATTTCCTAGAAATCCCCATCGATTTCTGCAGATGGGAATTGAAAGGCGATTTAGAAATGTTTTTTTTTCAGGAGCCTCCAAACACCGTACATTTCTACTCTACTCTTAACTATCTTATACTGATGCTGGCACAAATTTTTCTGTATTGCTGGAGCGGAAACGAACTTACTACCAGGGTAAGGAGTTCAGCAGAAACACTTTTTAAGCTTCAAATAGGGATGTTTTCTAACTAACTTCGATTATAAGAAATTAAAAAAACAAAAGAGCTCTAATGTTTGCATTTTTTATTCTCAGCCTTCAAGCCATGCTCAAACGACGACGTGTGATATGTCACCTGAAATTCGTTTAAAAATGATCCTTATTTAGAGATGACTTCTTATTTTGAGTAAATAAATTTGAGGGCATATATAGCTCAAAGATTCTAAAAGTCAAACTCAAACTCAAATTGGCTTTATTCACTAGATGTAAGGATAATTTAGAAATTTTAAGTTGACATTTAGCACGCCTTGTACACGGCTTTATACCTACATATGGTACTACCTGCATTAGTCAAACCTATTATCAAGGTGTTGCAGTGATTAAGGAAATTACAAACAATTACGTCAAAACAACAGAAATCGGGGCAGTGGTTTCCGTATAATATGCAAGACAAAATTCGGTAGAGAGAATGTATAGGTATACCAATTTCAGGGTAAAATATCCAGAAAACATAAGAACTTGCTGCTTTGCAGAAATAGATGATTTTTTTTATTAAATGTGTCATCAACATCATCAACAGCCTGGTTAAGTCCACTGCTGAATATAGGTATCCCCGTGTGCCACGGCGTGTCTTGAGCTTTCTCCATCCACCGACTTCCTGCAACCTCCACAATGTCGAGTGTCCATCGGGCGGGGGCCATCCAACACTGCGTCGCCAACGGGAAAATAAATTCCCGTTGGTCAGACTAGTCTGACCATCAATTTGACCAACTGGGAAAGACTCCTCCCTTTTGAACGAGTCTTTCCCATACTTAGGGCCAAGGTCATTGAAAAAGCTTTTTCTATGACCTTGGTTCTTCTACGCATTTCTTCATTTCGTATTTTATCACGGAGTGAAACTCCGAGCTAGCCCGTCGTTGTCTATGAGGCCAATAGTTAGCGACTAAGTCAATATGTTATCAATCACTTGCAACACGTACTGATTGTAGACTTTCATCTTGAGGCTCTGCGACGAGAAGATATGACAAGGTTTCCCAAACGCTGCCCATCCGAGTTTGGTTCATCAACATCATCATTTCAGCCGTTCGACGTCCACTGCTGAACATGGCCTCTCCCACAGACAGAGCAAACTGCTTATCATGTGGGGGGATTTGCCCATACTCACCACGCTGGGCATGCGGGTTGGCGAGCGCAGTTAGAGCTATCGTTGTTAAAATGAGGGACGCTGCTGCCCATCCCCTAGCTTTTTTCCCTTAGTCGCCTCTTACGACATCCGCGGATAGAGATATGGAGGGGCCTATCTTTAGCCGGGGCCACCACGGCCCCATCAACATAAAATGTGTAAAATAAAAAGATGAAAAGTGGACACTTATTAAATTGGAACCTACTTATCAATGGTCTGATTTCAGAGCGAGCAACTCAGAGACTGGTTGTACGTGTGCCCCTGGGATGGCAATGACAAGAAGTTCGGACGGATCCTGTGCATCGCCATGGTGTGTCTAAGAAAACCTCTGGTCTTCAATGCTGGCCATTACATACCGCTTTCTAGACCAACCTTCGTTTCGGTAAGTGTGCTGGAAGAGTACCTAGTAGATAAAAATTTAAGGAATTTAAACTTTAGATGAGTCAAAACAAGATAGGTAATTCATAATAGTTTACTATCCGAAAATTCTTCACCCAATTGGCAATAATGTTTGTTGAAAAATACTGTTTTAGGGTCAAAATAATCAGCTTTTTTAGGGTCGAATAAGTTCAAACTTAATTATTAACTGTTTTAGGAGGCAATCATTATGCCGAGCTTCCCGTACGTTCTTATAGGATGATAAAAAGACAAATACCTACCTACCTAAACAGCTGATTTGAAATATTTCCAAATAAGATATTTCCCTCCTATTTTTCTTTTTGTTCATGGAATAAGGCCTTAGTGCCAGTAGTACTTACCATGTCTGTGCCAAATTTCATCTAGATCCGCTCAGCTGTTCTGGCGCGATTGGGTGACAAACATCCATCCATCCATCCAAACTTTCGCATTTATAATATTAGTAGGATAGCTTTAATATAGCTTGTATGGTATTCATCATCATCATCTCCCTGCCCTTATCCCACTTCATGTGGGGTCGGCACAACATGTTTTTCTCTTCCACTCCCCTCTATCAGCCGTCAAATCAGTATTCACTTATCAAACCAGTATTCAGTATTCACCTTTCTTACTCATGTCGTCTTTCACACAATCTATCAATTATAGCAGTAATATTATGTGTTAAAAAAATATATGGGTATATATTGTTGCAGATTCTTCGCTGTTCTTATTCATACTTTGCAGTTCTTAATAACGCACAAGGAAAATTAGAATAGATAGCTTTAAAAAGGCAGGGACAGAGCTTGCGTCCGTTGTGTCGGCACAGTTTGAAACTCACATTACATTCTTATTTTAGTGTCGGTGAAGACTCTTATTTTATCACGAGGTATTAGAAGTACTTACATATTTTAAGTAGTTCGGTAGGTAAGAAGTCCTTTAGTTATTCAAATAACTTTAAGTATCAACTTAAAAAGTACCTACCTAAGCACCGAAGTAATATTGTTACCGAAAACTAGAACAAAACACATTACTGCATGTTAAATAAACTTTCGAACCATTCTAACTTGTTTTTCTCATAGTTTGTTGTGCCTCAACCCCTACCGATTATAAACGATTTAGAGGCGGCAAATGAATTTGTGAACGAGTAATTAGGGAAAATACAGGCTATGTTTCATAACTTAAGCTGGCCAACCTTTATAAACACACTACCCCTTTAGTCCGAGCTTATGACAGTAAGGGAAGTTTGATACTAGAAAAAAATACCTTAGTTGGAACAACCATACTTTAATAACAGTCATAATGGTCGGAGTCATAGGAGAAATGAACACTTCACTGTTCCTAGGCCGACCGCGTAAGCTACTTTCATTCTTCGGGATATGGCTGTGGTCGAAGCGAAGCCTCCTATGGCAGATTTACATGATTATCATAATGATCACCCAGTATTCCTTCGTTGTGTTTGAGCTGGTGTATATCGCGGATGTCTGGGGAGATATCGGAGCAGTTTCGGAGGCGTCTTACTTGCTGTTCACTCAAGCATCTGTGTGCTTGAAAACAACGGCCTTTATGGTGAACGAAAAGTATCTGGTGACGCTCTTGGATTTTATGCAGAGTGAGGTGTTTTATGCTGAGTCTAAAAAGCATGAAAGGTATGGAAAATAACCTGATTCTACAAATATTTCCAGCTAACTAAGAATAGAATAGAATAGAATAGAATAGAATAGAATAGAATAGAATAGAATAGAATAGAATAGAATAGAATAGAATAGAATAGAATAGAATAGAATAGAATAGAATAGAATAGAACAGAATAGAACAGAACAGAACAGAACAGAACAGAACAGAACAGAACAGAACAGAACAGAACAGAACAGAACAGAACAGAACAGAACAGAACAGAACAGAACAGAACAGAACAGAACAGAATAGAATAGAATAGAATAGAATTGAAAACGTTTATTTGACTTACACACTAAAAACACAGAACGGGCATAGAACAATACAAATAATAATAACACAAATAACAAAAAAGAACAAGCATAGATACATACCCACCTATACATCGGTAGGCAGGCATCCGCATCACAAGCTGAAACCAGCCAGTCTCGCTCTGTGTTGGGTGCAGCCAAACAGGCCCTGACTCAGCATTTTTGCTGCTTTACATGTCAAAAGTGCCAAGCAAAGCAGACATCACATCTATTCTAGATGATTAATGATATAGCATCAGGTGGAAGCAGCGTTGTTTGCCTTCAACGTTCTGAACAAGTATTTATGACAACACACATTTATCTATTTGAACCTACGACCCACGTATCGAAAGTCGAGGTACCTCCCATTAGGCCAACACAGACTTTCGACAAAGAATGCCAAAAACGCTGGATGAAAGCGGTACCAACCAGACCGTTCGTTAGGCATAGGCATAATATTTTCAGAATATGGTGGCTAACGCACAGAAGATCGCTTGAAGATCTCGAAGGGGGTAGTCAGTAGCATGTCTTGGCCGTCTTTCCAAATGCCTGTTTAAATTTTTTAGGATTTTGTCCGTGCTGTCTCGAAGGATAAGTAATCTTTGCATGTTCTTTTTGGTGAGTGCATCGACCACCTGTACGCTATGGGCCATGATACCGTTGTTCGACGATACTGAGAGGACTTTCCCTTTTAAAATATGGTAAGCAGTAACTACTACCTGAGTACATACTATTTTAGGGGATGCTCACGGCTCATCCAAGGTCACCGTATCACCTGTGCTGTGTACCTATATTCAAGCGCATATAGCTAACATTAACATATCAAAGCAAGCAATATGTATTGAAGCGTATGTACCTACTACAATATAGATGATTATCTATATTAATGACTAGCTTTCTATGAAGATAAAAAGTAGCCTATTGCTATTCCAGACTAAAATCTATCTCTGTATCATCCAAATATCCTCACAAACTTTCGCGAAGCTCTACATTCAATTTTGTGAAAAAGGATCATCGAAAAAATATAGGCACCAATCCTTGTTTGTTTTCTAACTCTTCTAGGCTTGGTCGTGAGAACAGGCCTAGCTTCACTTATTTTCTAAGACGTTTCAAAGTGATCCTAGTGATTTCATTGAAATAAACACCTTTTGTCTTCAACTTTGTGTCAACGTTTGGATGCGCAAAGGTTCCAAAACTATTATGCTGCGGAACTGCTACAGGCAGACTTGCTGCTGCATCTTGTACGCTTCCATTGAATAGAACATTGTCAAACTGTGCGTGTTAATTTGTTCAGGATGCCAGTGACGCCAGAAACATCGCCTAGCTACGAGCTAGGGTACCTGTACCAGATGAGTGCTATATACATAAGCGCGTTTCTATTCATAGGGATAGACAGCGTGGCCCTCTGCATGATCATGTTCGGGTCTGCACAGCTGGAGATAGTTATGGACAAACTGGAGCAGGTACCTTGTAACTTTGTTATAGTTTCCGCCGCATGTTTCCGGTCCCATTATTTTTAAACTTTACTTAAGTAGGTACACTAAACTTATTAATTAAACAATCATTCTATGGGAAAATCCATACAAAATCCAATAAAATAACATCGTCACCGCTGCTGGGGCCATATTAATGGTGAATTCAGCGGCAATATTGTCGAAAGTTCGCCTTGTGCATCTTTTTCTTTTTTTTATGTTAAACGGAGGCAAACAGGCTTACGGCCTACTTGATGGTATGTGGTTACCGTCGCCTATTGACATCAGCAACACCTGGAGCATTGCAAATGCGTTGCCTGCCGAACCCCTCCCCCCCTAAAGAGCTCTGACAACCTTACTCACCGCAGGAACACAACACTATTTGAAACAAATAATGTTATTTTGCTGCGATCTTCTGTAAGCCGGAGGTACCTCCCCAGGCGGGCTGCTCCAATTTAGAGCGAGAAAATCTCGCTGTGCCCTACCTCTCGTGTAAAGAATTATACGTATTATGGCTACACTTGTCTGAATCCCGATAATATGGCACCAGGCGTCAGAAACTGGGGAGTTTATGTTCCAGGTGCAATCGGTCCCAGCTCCATCTACCCAGGACAGGACGATACGAGAAGAGTTATTGAAAAGCAATAACAAATTGTTCACCGAATGTGTGAAGCGACATCAGGCTGTGGTGGGGTAAAACATGATTTTATTATTGAAATCTGAGCAAAGTGAAAAAAAAAAACTTCAGAGGTCATTCACTGGGATACGGGCCGCCTTCGTTCGTCATCGGCATTAGGAAATGGTTTAAGCGGCCTAATGACCTTTTTGTGACATTCTATGTAGGTAATGTAAACGCCATTCTTGAAATTCCTGAACTATCCCAGTGACGCTTGAATTGGAACAAAAAAGTTAAGTGTAAGTGTGTGGTGTAAGTTAAATTATGTTTACAGGTTCATAGAAATAGTGGAGAACACATTTCACGCAAACATCTTCTTCCAACTGATGGGGACAGTTGCAATTATTTGCAACATCGCTCTTCGTATTACAATGGTACCAACTTATAGTTCATCATCATCATCACTGTTCGGTGTTTAGCGCCATTTTTTATAGTCCCTTGCGAGTTTTATGCATTGATAAATATCTTTAGTATCCGCTCGGTTCAGTCTAAGTTCGTTGTTTATGAAATGAGTGGCAGACTCTAGTGGTGGAATGCTTCGGCCGTCCATCATGGCTTTATCCCCTAATTTGCCTCCTGGATCAAGGAAGTGCGCTACACGCTATGATCAGCAGGGCTATTTAAAAACATCGGAAAGTCAGTGTTTCTCAACCCAGCTCGGAATGAACATCACCGATGTTTTTTTTTAGCGCTGGGTTCAGAAAAGCTGACGATTGTTTTAAAATAATCCTGCAGGTAATTCTTGGAAGATAGGTATACCCTCTATCTTAGCTCCTCGGGAAATACTTTAACAAACCCCTATTTTCAGGTAAAAAGTAACAGCGTCCAGTTTTTTTCAATGTTGAATTACATGGTGACGATGCTTTCGCAACTGCTGATCTACTGCTGGACCGGCAATGAACTCACTATAAGAGTAAGATATCTAATCAATAATTTAATTATAACTTACTCCCTAAAAATTGGAACATAAAAATAATAATAATAATTCATTTATTTCAGACTATAGTAAAGTTACAGTTACAGGTCTTATTTAACTTATTCTAGAGTCCATATCAATATATACCTTAAAAACTAACATACATAGAATATAAAAAAACTTAAAACATTATGACTACGGCGACGAAAAACACTCTTTTTCAAACTATTAGAACTACTAGCTTCCAACCGGGGGCTTCGTCCGCATGAACCCGGATAAAAAGTAGCCTATAGAGCATGGGTTCTTAAACTATGTGCAGCCACGGACCCCCCTGACAAAATATAACATTGTGGAAAAAAACTAATTAAAAAAATCACTTTTATTGATTTATCGATACTAGAGCGGCAAACCTTTAATCTTAAGATTTAATTTGAGCTACTGCGGATCCCTGTCACACTTATTACGGACCCCTTGGGGGTCCGTGGACCCCACTTAAAGAAACCCTGCTATAGAGGTACCTAATGCTAATTCATCCTACTACAAAGCAAATTTCATTCCAATTCGTTGAAAGACTAACTAATATCTTCGTCCTCACATAATCTCACCTTCACGTCATGTTTAAAACACTAAAAGTTCTTAATTATCTAACTATTGGAATAGTAACAGTAAAGGTGGGTACAGACTGGTGAAACGTAACATGAAATGTATAATTCTGCCTTTCATTGCATGTTCGCTGCAAGCGTGGACGCATAGCGCGCTCTTAACGCGCATTCACTACGAACCTCCCGCGTTCGTCTGTTTCCGCCATTCTGCCGCGAACACGGCCCTTCGATACACGTTTTTTTCGTGCGCGTCACTTACAAAACCGGTAGATCACACGAAGCATGGAGTCCGAAGACCACGTTCTTGCTTTGACGATTATCAGTACTTCATTATTAATAATACATCAACACATGAAAACACGCCGAAGACCCCGACGTTGGTGGCGGACAGAATTGTATAAACGGAGAGAAGGTAGAGAACTGCTTACTGATATGAATTTTCAGCACATAAGTGGACAATACAAAAACTTTACAAGGATGACGCCAACAGACTTTGAAAATTTGCTCGAGATGATCGGACCAAGAATTAGTCGAAACCATACAAATTTAAGAGCTCCAATTTCAATCCAAGATAGGCTAGCAATAACACTTCGATTTTTGGGTTCCGGGGACTCTTACACAAGTCTGCAGTATACGTTTAGAGTATCGAAACAATCCATAAGTGCTATTGTACCTGAAGTGTGCGCCGCAATAATGGAGGAATTAAAAGAATACATTAAGGTACGTATTATGAAAATCTTTATTTATGTTTAGAAGTGTCTTTATTTATCACATTAAATCATTAAAGTCATCCATAGAAGACGTGTAAGACTCTTGTGAAGAGACCGACAAGGGCGGCTGGTTGGTTGGATAGTCAGTAGTATCTTCATTTCTTGCCGTAGTATAGCCATAGGGTCCCGCTTCGTTTGTGCCCGATGGTGGTCCGGCCGATGTTGAGGGACGATTAGAATATCCGGTCAGATCCACACAGTTCTGTCTTGCCCTGGATAAATAATCATCTTGGTGTGAACCATATGCATGGTAATCGTAATATCCCCTGTCAGCTTTCATAATTATTTCAAAAATTGCATGTTCCACCGAAATCCTAGTTTGTGGAGAATAACTAGTCATTTTAGCCCCTATAAAGGAAGCGAAACTTTTCGTTGTATCAGGAATACCTATCGAATTGTCCAATTTATTGGCTGTTGTTTTCAGTATTCCCATCACATCTGAGAGCACATTGTCATCCCTCCTGGTTTGTTTAGCGCTCTTTGGAGTACATTCATTTGGTGGTACTGGAGGGGTGAACACATTTTGGTCGGCAGTGTTTCCCAAGTCCGAGCGATGAAGTGACTCCTAAAAATGCAAAAAATAATTAATTGTTTTCTTTTTAGGTACCAACGACAGCCGAAGCCTGGTTGAAGTTAAGCAAGGAGTTTGAAGACCGGTGGAACTTTCCACACTGTTCAGGGGCATTAGACGGAAAGCACGTTATACTTGAAGCACCTATCAAAAGCGGAACCGAGTTCTATAATTATAAACAAAATTTTAGCATCGTTTTGTTTGCTCTAGTTGATGCAGATTATAATTTTCTATTCGTAGACGTGGGGTGCCAAGGGAGAATTTCAGATGGCGGAGTTTTCAAAGATACCACATTATATGATATGATAGAGAATAACACAATAAACCTGCCATCGCCGCGTCCACTCCCCGATAGAAATATTTCCATCCCATATTTTTTTGTAGGCGATAGTGCCTTTGCTTTAAGTGAAAACTTGATGAAACCATATGGTGGGACACATCCAAAGGGTTCATCGAAGAGAATATTTAATTACCGATTAAGTAGAGCTAGACGGATTGTTGAGAACGTATTTGGAATTATATCGTCTGTGTTCAGAGTTTTAAGAAAACCAATGCTTTTACAGCCTGATAATGCTGAATTGGTAGTTATGGCAATCGTTCTTCTACATAATTATTTGAAACGTCATTCTAGAAACGTGTTCATAACTCCAGGATTAGTTGATCAGGAGGAAGAAGGAATTTTAAATGAAGGTTCATGGAGGCGAAATAATGACGACATGACATCATTACTGCCCATAAGAAATATTCCCAGACGATCACCTGCACATCTAAATGCTATCAGAGATGAATTGGCTGATTATTTTACGAAAGAAGGAAAGGTTTCTTGGCAAGACAGATGTTCATAGAATAATCCATACCGTATTTTTTCTCTTTCTCGGTGTGTTCCTGTCGTCTAAGAACTTCAAAGCATCATAGGCAAACCAACGACTTATGTATGTTTCCGAGGCACCTGCAACCGAGTAATACAAAGTTAATTGTTTAGGATAAATAAATAATTTAGCTGAAACATGAGGTTTGAATTCCTTTTTCTCGTTTTTGCATCGAAATTGGTCCATCCGTTTAAGCGCTACGATGCTACAGACAGACAGACCCACAGTTTTAGGGGTCAGACTTATAACACCCCTCGTTTTACGTCAGAAGTAAAAAATTACACATTCTCGTGGTATTTTATATACACTTACCTACATTACAATACAGGCTGTCCCGTAAATAGTACGACATACTGCCAGAGGTTAAAGTACTCATCAATACGAACAACTTTTACTATGGGACCATTCGAAATCGCGAAAAAAAATCAGCTGAATGTCGTAGTATTTACGGGACACCCTGTATGTCTTTATCTACCATTATACTTTAACGGTCTTATGCATGAAAAGTTATCAAACGTTTTAAACCTGTTATAAACCCTTTATAGCAGGAAGTGATTACCTACTGTTTGTTAATCTTTATAAATGAAGAAAAAATAACAATAATAATACAAACATTAATCATTATTCTTACCTTTTCCTGTCCCCTTTGATTTTTTTTCCTTCAGCTTTTCGCGGCGGTATGAAGAGAGAAGACTAACAATTTTGCTGTTGCATTTTTCTACAGTCATTGTCATCAACTTTGCGATTTCCGACCACGCATCTTGCTTAAGATTTTTCTTATAATAGTTATCATTTTGCGGGTTCCACAAAATTTCACGAACTCTGTACGCATCTATCAAGCAAAATGCCTTTTCCTCACTCCACGCAGTGTCGTCCTCCATGTTCGTTGCGTGCACGTGTTGATTTCAAAACGACCGTCCACGTTGGCTGCTCCGCGCACACTGCGCGCCCCTTTGTGTTCGTTCGAAAAACCGACAAATCACGGATCGCTCCGCGCGCGGCTTGTAATGCTCGTAGCGTACGCGTGAAATGCACATTTCGCGCGCACAAGACGTCCAAACTATGAGAAATTGTTACAAAGTGTGTTACCTTTCATGATACATTGCAGCAATGTGTACGGTGAATTCTTTCATTGCATGACACATTGCATGTTACGTTTCACCAGTCTGTACCCACCTTAAGAGCTCGGATTCTCACAGAAATTTGATTGAAAAGTTTGATGCTTCCAGAGTGAAGTGCTCCGCGATTGGCTGTACCAGTGCCCGTGGTACGAGCAGGACAATAAGTACCGCCGCGGTATGTGGATCGCGATGGAGCGCATGAAGAAACCCATCATCTTCAAGGCGGGACATTATATCCCCTTGTCTAGGCCGACTTTTGTTGCAGTAAGAACCTCTTCATAATTCAGCCAAATTCGATGTGAAATATTTATAAACGAACCGCCCAGCCAAAAAACTTTTCTTTATTTATGTTAATTTTCGGAATTTGCGTTTGTTGTCAATTTATGATAACTGGTAATTTAGATTGATATCAATAACATTTTGGGTTAGGGCGATACAGAAATCAAAATAAAATGTCGAGTGGGCGGAGTGAAGAAAGTGACAGCGCTATGTACTATAATTGAATGCGGAAGGAGGTAGCAAGCTTTAGAAGGCGCTCGAAAGTAATCGACGTAAGCGACATATAAGAAAATATCGATTATCTTAAAAACTATGTATTTAAAAAAAATGTGTCTTGGATTTAGTTACCCAATGCTATTTTCTAACACAATATTAAATAAATTATATAAAAAAAAAGTTATTTTCGTTAGATAGTCTCAGAATATTTTCGAAAAAACTTGCAGAGAACCCAACTTTAAAAAATAAATCTATTGAGAAAAGTTTTACCAATCGCGTTTCTGTCTTGGATTTAGGTAAATAAAATGCTCAAGTTATCTTTGTCATAAAAATCAAAACTGTGCGTTTTGCGGTTATTGAGAAAAAATAATTCAAAAATCATAAAACAATTTAACCCTCACCTCAATTATGGGCGGCTTGTTTACAAATATTTCAATCGAATTTGGCTGAAGTATAGATTAACATCGACGCGTGAATTTTCTCTTTATAATGGAAATAATATGTCGTGGCGGTAGCGGCTGAAGAATGAGCCCCTCAAAATCTAAGTACCTACCTAACCTGCCCGTGGATGTCGTAAGAGGCGACTAAGGGAAAAAAAAATTGGGGATGGGACTGTTTTAGAATTAAATAACTACATAGAAAAAATATAGGTAGACCTACCTACCCAAGTTAAGTAACCTTAACTCATCATCATCATCTTCCTGCCCTTATCCCACATCATGTGGGGTCGGCACAACATGTATTCTTCTTCCATTTCCCTCTATCAGTCGTCATCTCAGCACTCACTCCTTTCTTTACCATATCCACTTTCACACAGTCCATCCATCTTTTCTTTGGCCTACCTCTACTCCTACATCCATCCACATTCATATCTAATACTCTTCTTGTCACATGACATTCTTCCCTCCTCATGACATGCCCATACCAAGCTAACCGATTACTCCTCAGGTTTTCCGTCAATGGCGCCACATTCAAACTTCCTCTTACATACTCATTCCTTATCTTATCCATTCTAGTCACTCCACACATCCACCTTAACATTCTCATCTCCGCTGCGTGCAACCTTAACTATTGTGTATGAATATATTACTTTATTGTTTTCTTTTTCAGATTATAAGATGTTCATACTCGTATTTTGCAGTACTAAACAGCAGGGAATCAAAATAAAACTCTGAAATCACAAATCGATCATTTATTTATAAATCGTGTATCACATTACGCGTAGTGTACATTCACGACGACATTAGGCAAAAGTGTGCTTAGTTTACGAAAACCATGAAAAAATACATTTTCAACACTCAACAACGAGACCTAACTTATAATAATTTAGAAAGTCGATAAATTCGTGCGATGTAATTATAAAATAACGATAGCGAAGGCGAAGTGTAAAACAATAAACATTTACAACCATCATTTAGAATTTTATTTGATAGTAAGTTACCATCTACCGGGATAGGAGGCCTAAGTACTTACTTGCATTGCTAACAAACTCATAGATGGTAGATATTGTAATAAATAAAAATATGTTTTTGTTACATTTTTTATTTATTACAATATCACCTAAACAATAACTTTTTAAGTTTGCTGTGCAGTAAATTATGCACCAGCCCCTTCAAACTTCGCTGCAGTAAATACGTACGGCCATCCACGTAATGCACAAAACTAACAAAGTTACAAACAAGATTATTTCAAGATTTTATTTACATTTAAAAGCACCTTTATTAATTTTATACGTAGTTTGTGTTTAATGAAAGTAGTTTTGTGCACGACTGTCCCGAAGCTTATAGTAAGTTAAGTTAGCGTAATAAAGCGATCAACACATCCCTGACATTTCATTTTTTTTTATAATATCGAAATACATTACGATACGTGGAATCATTAATTTATTAGAAAACAGTCAGTCACGCATTACATAATGTTAGAAAGATCATTTTCTCGGCTTTCAAAAACATCAAAGCACCTTCCATCAAAGCGGAGCGGAGATGACGATTATGCCACGCTTCGCTGATATTGATTAATTTTACACATCTCTCTCTGAAGCCCGAATATTTTGTATGGTGTTAGAAAAAGCGCCCCTACAAAAATCGGCGAGCTTTTCCCTTATCACGTCTCACGTGAGTAACTAACATGTGAGTGACTAACTTATTGCGCATTCGGGCCTCCCTCGGCTTCCCTGTGGATAAGTCCGACTAAACTGAGTGAGATTTAGTAGGATCCTTTCACATGTTTGCAAGCACTACGGTAAGTAAAAACAAGGATAATATTTACCGTAATAAATAGTCTTTGGTAAAAGTAAATAATCTAGAATTATATGAAAAAAAGCTTTACGTTTGCTCTGCTCCGTTTTGATGGGCAATTGATTAAAATAAGTAAGTGTTTGTGTCATCGTTGAAAAAAAAAAGAATTAGCAGAATTTTCATTATTAGATACAAAATTGGCGTGCTTTGGAAGATTAGTCCAACAAGACCCAACAAGATCATCATTCTGATGAAAATATATTTTGGCTTTTGCTGTTTCGAACAGCTAATGATATCATCTGTATGAAAAAAAAAAAACATTATTTACGAACTAAGGAAATATTTTAGTCTGAAATGGTCCTTCGAGCCATATCAGCAGTGTCAACTTTCTTTTCAAAGAACAAGTAGGAAAGTGTTTTTTAATATTAGTCTAGTTTTTTTTGACGACCAATAATTTTTATTTGGCATTCAATATTCGCGATTCTATTGTCCTTAATTTTCATGTCAGTCTTAGTGGACATTGAATCTTAGGGTTTATAAAGTAAGTTGCAAAATGAAGCGCATTATGACCTTGATAACGGTGTAATTATTTCTGTAAATTGTGTGTAATTGTATAGTATACCATCAGACGAAAGTCTACAATCAGTGCCTGTTGCCAGTGATAACATAATGGCACTGAAACTTGTTCGCTAACTATTGGCCTCATACACAAGCTCACTTTTTTTTTCACTGCGTTTTACTGCGTTGCAAAATCCGAAATGAGGAAATCCCTAGAAGAACCAAGGCCACCGTCATAGCTTTCAGAATTTGCAAGTTGAAGTGGCAGTGGGCAGACCATTAGCTCGAACCGAAAACCGTTGTCGGGGACAAAGGTTCTCGAATGGCAACCACGAACCGGACGTCGCAGTGTTGGAAGGCCCCCGATGGACCGACGACATTGTTAAGGTTGCGGGAAGTCTGTGGGTGGAATATGCTCAAGACTGTTCGTCTTGGCACTCTTTGGGGGAGGCTTTGACTTTTTCAGGCTGACGAAATTGTTACTTCATTACCAGTTCTAAGCGAAGCGGGTTCAATTACCGCTGGTTCGATTTTGAGTTGCTTTTAAGTAAGCCTAAAGAAATATTTTACAAACAAGCACGAATACATTCGACTGTACTTTCAAACATCAACGTTAAAAAAAACAGAAATAATTTTATTAATGTAAACCACTTTTTAAAATCACAACATCGTTATTGTAACTTTTCAATTGCACACTTGCCTTACGATTTATTTAAACGTACTGCTATTAAGCCAACATACACTACCAGAACAATACGATCAAGTATCAAATTCATAAAACTATATTCTAACACATAGGGCGGGGCTACACTCTGCAAACAGTTTTCAGCTGACTGTCCACTAACATATACATCAGCGAATTTGGAGGAGGCACAACAAGATTTGTAGCTCTCAAATGGAGCAGCCCGCCTGAGGTACCTCCGCTTTACACAGTCAAATAATTAACATTATTTGTTTCAAATAGTGTTGTGTTCCTGGCATGGCTGCCAGAGCTATTTAAGGGAGCGATGCGGTGTCGGCAACGCGTGCGTCTGGTAAAGCGCAAGCGTTCATAGGCTACGGTAACCACTTACAAACAGATGGCCGTATGTTTGGTGGTTACACAGTTTTTAGGCATGCGTCCTAACGATATATCCGGGACTGCATGCTCTCCTAAGCACGGAAGCGCTCAGTTCTGTTAATGCTTCTAGTGGTTACCCATCTATTTGTTGTTCGCGCTGAAGGTTGCTTTGCTTAGTTAATCTATTGACACCATGACCGCTTTGTAGGCGAAGTATGCAAAATACTATGAGACGTTTCTTATTAACCGTTTGCCTAGTGTAGACACGCCTTTCACTTCCAACTTTGCCCACACTCGTAACTCTCTGGTCGAAGCTGCCCAATTGTACCTACAACATTTATTCACATTCGACCTTCTTTTCTCAAAACCTTTATCTTATCTCGTTTCTTGAACGGGTGATCATGGTGAACCGATTGCCAAATTTGAATTTCATTTCATGAATTACAACAATGTACAAGGTGCTTCATAATATGTATACTATCCCGAAAGATTATTCAACACACAATTGGAAATAAAGTTTGTTCTACGACTTTTGAAATTTCATTCAAACTTCAACATTAATTTATTCAATTAAACTCATGGATCATTTTGAAACGTGTCATTGAAAAAACACTGCAAAAATCTGCTGTTTTGGGGTAAAATCAGTTTAAGCTCAACTATTTAGCGGCTTTAGGTAGCAATCATGATGACGAAATTCTCGTATTGATATCGTTATTAGTTATAAAGATCAAAAGAAGAAAAAAAAAATAGTAAAAAAATCTGTAAAATAAACTATTGTCAGTTTTGCTAATATTTTTCGCTTATTTTCTTTCTTTTTTTTGGATAGAATAAACCCCTTTTGGGATAGTATACATATTGTGAATCACCTAGTACATAAAATAACATTGAGATCCATTTACATTATTATTAAGACCAACCTTACCACAAGACGGTATCTAAAGTTAAACATGCCTAGAAATAAAACTTGCCCACATCCTACGTTCAAACGAACAGTGGCTTAATTTAAAGCGTTTAACTTCAGAATTCTTGTAGTAAAAACTCTATAATTTATACTCTCCGCTGATAAACATCATATAAAAACCTACATAATACGCGACATTGATAACATTGACTCACCCCTAGCTCCTAACAATACATCGACCACTAATACACTAAAATCTGGTAGTGTATGGCGAGCTTTAGGATTTACCTACCTAGGGAGCAAAAACTCAAATTCTACAGAATACTATAAATATGGGCGTATCTACAAGCAACTTTTACTGCGGCATGGCTTTATAATTTGTTGGCTAACCATGTTATTACGAAACTAAACCTTGGTTTTGTGACGTCCGATATCATACAATTGAGATTATGACATAAAGCAACTGTAATAAATGATACGTCACAAAACCAGGGTTTAGTTAGTCCTCGTCTAAGCCCAGTTTCATAATAACAGGGTAAAAGTTTGCACTTCCCTCTGAAGCCCCGCTACGTATGGGGTCAGGGCTGACAGACGGTGTGGTGAATTATTCGCTAAGAAATTGAAACTCAACCTTAATCGCTTACAGATAAGGTTAAATTCACAAAATCGTGCGCCTCTCCACGGCGGAAACGACAGTGCGATTTTGTGATTTCAGCCGTATTTGAAAACGAATAAGGTCGAGTTTCAACTTCTTAGCGATGTGTTCGGCTCGATGTTTTGCTTTACCGTTTTTGAGCAATAGTATAGCGCACATACATTTTCCGAATGGAAAATTCATTGGTCCACGACCTGTGGCTCGGAAGGCTTGGAAGCCTTCGGAGCCACCTTCCTTCTGGTGGAGTACTGGAGTACTCCACCAGAATAAAGTCAAATTTTCCAACGTCATTCCCATTTTGCTCAAACAACAGCGCTGTTGGACAGTTATTTGGAAACTGGGTATTTCAAAACCAAGCCGCAAAATTAGCATAACTAAGGACTATTAAGAATTTACTTGGATTATAGCTACGAGAATTAAAACATCGCTGATACATTACACTATTCCTTTCTACACTAAATCGCTGTCTTTTCAGGAAAATCAATTTCATTCTAGCTATTTTGTTCACATCTCTAAGCTTTAGGAAACGCGGTTAAGGCTTGTGGTACAACTGACGCAAAACGCGATGGTTAATTGAAATAAAAAAAAAATCTTAGGATTTATAATATGACAAAAAATTTCGATTCAAAAACGAAAAAACTTGGGATGTTATCAACCTTAGTATTCCCTTAGTGTGGGTTATCACTATACAACAAAAATTAACACTGCCTATAAGAAATCATTGTATGAAAAAAATAAGAGTTTATAAACTCCTTTAACGTCGAGCCGTATTCAAAGTTGCACTTCAAAATGATTCTTAAGTCTACGGAATAAAATCAATTTTGTGTTTGCCATTTGTTATAGCTCAAACATACAATAAATTTCATACTCAAAACTGACTTTATTCGGTAGACTTAAGAATTATTTTGGAACGAACTTTATATGGTATACGCACGCCGTTTGAAGAAGGCTTTATGTCACGAATTTTACGTCAGACGTACCACTTTAGTTACATTACATGACAAGTGTCAAATCAAAAGATCGATAACAAAAGTGTACAACCAATTTATCCCACGCCAGTACCCAGTTGGTTACGTACACTTCTGTTCACGACTTTTGTAGACGCGTATTCCCAATGGCACAATGTAATTTTCTAAAATATATGGTCTGGCACTGCAATTACATAAATATATCGTACGGTCCTGGTATTTCCGCAATAACAAGATACAGTTACCGGCTGCTAATGGACAATGGAAAAATATTCGTAAAATTCGTTATTGCTAGCCATTTTATCGCAAACGCTTTATGAGCTCTCTCAAAAGCCGATACTGGCGTATCAATGTGTCATTGCATCGACCAGGAACTATTAGATTAATCTATCATGAAAAAATATATATTATCTCCTGCTCAAAACTTGATACAATTTTGAGCAAACAATTTATATCGGAAGTGACTGCTACCCGTGTCTATGTGTTTTTTAATTAATTGTAAGTGTTCATAAGATTTGCAGCATAAATATTCTTATTCTAAAGCAATATTAAAATCATCTAAATTTATTACGGCAAGATTATAATTAAATAAAAATTTATAATCAACAGAATTAAAATAAGTACATATTCCAACAAACTTATACTACAAAAAAATGGTCGACATCGCATTTTCGACTTATTTCATTCAAAGCGCGAGTTCTAAAGCACTTTTATACTTTAAAAGTAAAAATCAAAACTGGGTTATAATATAATATTAACTATGCTTTACGAGTACCTAACAAATTATTTAAATCGACAACCCTAATGCTAAAAGCTATTTGTAACGTTCAGGGGCCCAACTCACGTAAATAAATTTTGATATCTCTTCTATAAAATTTTGACATACCTTCTAATTGACAAATGTTCTAGATAATTGTAATAATTTAAGTATATATTTTTTTTGTAAAATATATGACTTCAAAATTTGCAGCGGATTACAGGGTACTTACCTACTTTATGCTAAAAAATTCCATCTAAGCTGACTCTGTACATGGAGCATGAATAAATGAATATAAAATCTTAACAGTGTCAAACTCAACTGTCAATTATCAGCTGCGGAACAAATGTTTGCATGATCTGCAAATTGTTCCTGGTCTGGGTACTACGGTACCATAGTACTGGCTGTTTCTGATACCCACGACACAGGGAATCCTAGTGTGGGGTCAGGACTATGTATGTGACTGTGGGTGTTATTTATTTACGTGAATTACACCCCCCACGAATAAAATAATTTGATAATTACGTCTTTACAAAGTTTTTATTATGTATTAACAATTATATTGTGTATTACTGAGAAGGTATTATTGTGCTTAGATATCCTAACATATGTTTCTAAAATTAAAGTTTGTCAGATATTTTATACAGGTAAATCTTATTTATTTTAATTAGGGTTGTCGAAACATAATAAACACTAGATTTTCTTACTAAAATGTTGAGGTACTTACGAAAACGGTTAACAATTTGTACAAATATTTCATTACTTTGTTCTGTCTGAGGTTATATATTATTAAAAAGATCCTTCTAAACCGATACAATGCCATTTAATAAAATCAAATTGCGTACAAAAATTTTAGTGTCTTTTGAATTAAAATGAATAAAAGCCATTTGTGCCACAATTAGGTTTAGGTATGACATAAAGATGTAAGAATGAATTGCATTATATAAATATAAAGTTTATTGGCTGGCATAAAAGTTAAATATGACTTTTAGAAAGATATTTACCGATTAGCATACAATTTATTCACTTTACCATACGCCATTTTGATCACATTCAAAAAACGGCACATTTGTGTAGTAGGTTCTTTATTAAAGATATTTTGAGGATCTCATACAGAATCCCCTTATATAGAGTAAGTTATATGTGAGGATAACGTCTTGTGTAAATAGCAAAACTTATATAATAATAAGCTCAAATATGAGCAAATATTATATTTATCAACATTATTCTTAAATATTCATTAGGAATAGATTGAAGACAAGGATTTTCTAAATGAATAAGTATTTAAAACCCAGAGGAGATTTAGCCTAAAATTTGGTTGACACATTAAAATCAACTTGAACAGAGTGCGATTCGACGTGGACGCTAATTTGATCGTGGCAACAGTGATCAAAGCTCAATTTGACGTCAGCGTCCAATCAAAGTTGACTTGGTTTGCAATCGAGGCTACTTTGATCGTGGCAACTGTGATAAACCTTAATTTGACGTCAGCGTCCAATCAAAGTTGACTTGGTTTGCAATCGAGGCTACTTTGATCGTGGCAACAGTGATCAAAGCTCACTTTGACGTCAGGGTCCAATCAAAGTTGACTTGGTACGCACTCGAGCTACTTTGATCGTGGCAACAGTGATCAAAGCTCACTTTGACGTCAGGGTCCAATCAAAGTTGACTTGGTTTGCAATCGAGGCTTCTTTGATCGTGGCAACAGTGATCAAAGCTCACTTTGACGTCAGGGTCCAATCAAAATTGACTTGGTTTGCAATCGAGGCTACTTTGATCGTGGCAACAGTGACCGAAGCGACAGTGTGTACGCGCAATAAAGGGTGAATTCATAATATCTTCAGAAGTATTTCAGTCTTGAAAAATATAATGAAGAAACTGATGACTCAAGTGAAATTTGATCAAAGTTACTTTGCTAAAACGAATCTATGTCCAAGTAACTTTAATTGTGTCAACGCAAAAAAAAATATTTAATGAATTTTAAAGTGCATTATTCAGATGCCTGTTGATGTAGGTATATTAGAATTTGCAATAACTCTTACTCAAAAAAATAAGCTTTAAGGTGTTTGAAATTGCCTATGTAAAGGTTCGATTCAGAAGCCCACAGTCCATTAGATTAATATTTTATTTGTCTTAGGACGGGATAATTTATTTTGAAGCCCGGTTCAATAAATTACCTACCAGAAATGCTCAGCTCACCCAGTAATAACCATAAACTTAGGCGGTATAAAATATTGGTGCAGATTACCATAAGGCTTAGTGTTCATGTCCACTTAATCACTGTTTAGCCCAAATTTTATTGGAGTGAGATTCAGATCATATATAACATTTTTTGCAACATTATCAGTCATACATTATCGGACAAACAGTCAAAAATAATGACTAGGCGATTATCCTTTTAATGGGATCATTAAAATTAACACAATGTTAAAACATGTCAATACTACTCAACTAAATGCATTGGAATAACAATGGGAATACATATTGGACTGATATTCATTAAAATTTGAGCGATTATAAATATGAATTGTTTCATTATTACAAACCGTCTTATCCTCGCGACGTCACGTCACTGACTCGGCTTCTCGTAAAATTCTTTTACCAATACCTGAAACAAAATTCAAATTTTGACTGAATAATACTACAAAGGTAGGTGTCGACTGGTCCGCACCAACATAAACGCACGCACGGTAACAACGTATGCTTAGTATAAATTCGTATAGTACTGCGTCCAGTATCGGCATCGCTCGGACTGAGTGCCGGAATTTACGACCAAGAAACGCGCTGCGTGCATCGCCGCCGCCAAGGACAACAACTCACGATAATAATAATAACAAGAATCGGATGATACATATAGAGTGAAAGTATGCAACCGGCAATTCCGTTCAATCCGTTGTTGCCGGTGCGGGCCAGTCAGCGAGTACCGTGCTCTTTATTTACACTAATTTTAACTTAGATACGCTCGCCTCTTTCCGTCTGTGAAGGGGTTTAAGTGATTGAACAACAAACATCCTCACAAACTTTCACGTTTATTCGCGTTTATATTAGTAGTATATCAGCCCATATCCACCAACTGCTGGGTTCATCACGCCATTCTTAGGTAATATTAGTAATTAATTTCAGACTCTCCTCATAGCTCAGTTGGTAGTAACTCTGCCTTCTGCGCTAGAGGACGCGGGTTCGATTCCCGCACTGGACTAACATTTGTGACTAACATAGATGTTTGTTCTGTGTCTGGGTGTTAAATATATATCTATTATGTATATCAGTCTCTGGTACCCATAGTACAGGCTATGACTAGTTTGGGATCAGTTGCCCGTGTGTAATATGTCCGGAATAAAAAAAAATAAAAAATAACCTGTATAGTCCTCTCTTCAAAGCCCGAGGTCGCCATACTGCACGGACCACTTCTCATACGCGACCAAACTATTCGGCGACACAGACGGCCGAATCCGCTTCAGCGCCTCCATGAAGTCTTGGAAGGTGATCGCTCGCACCAGGGAAAGGTCGAGGCATTTCACTTCCTCGGGGTCCAATTCTGGAAAGGATGACATAATTTATTAAGAACTAGGTAAAATTCATGACTTATGATACTTTATTAATTGGTTGCATTTGCACCATTGATAGTGCAAGTCAATGGTGCATACGGTACGACGGGGTATCACCTGCGTGATTATTTTGTGTATTAATTCATAAGACTACCAGTGAGCAAAGCGAGCCGCGCGTGTGAAAACAACAGTCGTTTATGAACTTTTATGAAAAACTACTAATCCGTTATCGATACAATTTAGAATTTACAATTTAGGGATGTTGTGGTCAGAATGAAACATGTATTGGAGACCACGGAAACAATTTTAATTGGAAGGAAAGCGAGGCTATATTTTTACACTTTTTGATAGACGACTGACATTACAATGTAGTGTTGTCATATATCAAAAATGATATAATCTCATCGCTGTTTTGCGCGTTCTAGGCTATAAGCCCTTACCTCTGATGGGCTGCAAGGCTGCGTCCCGGCAGAGCGCAGTGAGGTCGCTGCCGGAGTACCCGTCGGTGAGCGCAGCGAGCCGCGCGAGCTCCGCGTCGGAGATGGTGGCGACGGCCGCGCCGCGCGCCAGCACGCGCCGCACTAGCGCCACGCGCGTGCGCGCGTCCGGCAGCGACACGTACACGCGCTTCGGGAACCGTCTGGGGGAAACAACTGCGTTTAATACAGGAGTCGATTAATCCTTTCACTACACTGATTCTTTCATCGACGCCGACGGTCATAGGCCGTTTTCAGGGCCACCATACATTAACCTGGTCACTGACCTGTATACATTAATTGTATTTGACATCTGACTTCATTGTAATTATTATTATATTTTCAATTTATATTAAATTTTGTAGGTTCATTATAATTTCTTATTTTGAATATCTGTTAATATTTTCTTTAATAACTTTATTTACATAAAGAAAATTAAAACTAATACAGTACGGCCGGCGGATCTAGACCGGTCTGAAGTTGCGCTTTCGGAAATTGTGCGCAGGTACAGGCGCGCACCCCGTGTCTTACCACCTATTCGACCCTAAAAGTGACTACTGCGCAGCGTTGCGAACGAACATAACGCCGGTCTAGATCCGCCGGCCGTACTGTACAAGTTAATATTTACAAAAAATACACAAGAAACAGTTGAACTATCTAAAGACCGTTAAAAACGGCTTATATATAGATAGCTCAATTGATAGTCGGAAGCGTCCTCAAGACGCTGGCGGCAATCCGTTGGGCCAAATAGGAACCAGCTCTCGGGTCACGCGTCGCTTCGATCAGACGCCCTGATATCATTTTTCGTTAATCGTTTTTCGTCTTTAATTAAAGTAAAATAAATAAATAAACTACCACCACTCCACCAGGGTCTACCTAAGAGCAGCTTCATCCAACTCCTGCGGCCGGTTGGTAGCTGCCATGACTATGAGACGATCAGCACCGGCTGCTGGTAGCCCATCGAACTCAACCAGGAACTCAGTCTTCAGTCGACGCGAGGCCTCATGCTCCCCGGAGGAACGCTCGCAGAGTAACGAGTCCACCTCGTCGACGAAGATGATTGCTGGCTGAAAGATAAATAGAACTTACTAACTTACTAGATAAATAGGATTATAGTTTATAAAAACATTTGATTTGCATTCAAAAAATACTAATTATTTAATTGCGGTACCTACATAAAAAGTACTGTACTGTACTGTACTCTATCTCTGTGCTAAATTTCATCCAAATCCGTTCGGCCGTTCGAGCGTGATTGAACAACAAACATCTATCATCACAAACATCATCTTATTTTTTATATGTTTTTTTTAAATACTTAATTTAAATTGTTATAATTTGAATGCTAATAATAATGTAACTATGACTATGTAATCAATAACTGACATGGAATTTGCATGCTGTAAAGTAGGAACATGGCTGTACTCTGTAACTTTTGACATCTTTTATACCTGTGTTTCGCAAATAAATGAATTATGAATAATAATAGCGTGTGAAAATAAGTGCGTAAGTTTGTGAGGATATTTCTATGTTTGCGGTCCAATCACGCCGTAACGGCTCAACCGATTACGATTAAAAAATATAATAATTGATAGGAATATATAGGTTATTTAGGTACCTAGGATTTTTTTTTTTTTTTACTACTGAGGTGGCACACAGGCATACTGCCCACCTGTTTATAAGCGGTTACCGTAGCCTATGAGCGCTTGCAATACCAGAGGCATCACGCACGCGTTGCCGACCCCGAACCCCCCTCCCCCTAAAGAGCTCTGGCAACCTTACTCATCGCAGGAACACAACACTATTTGAAAACAAATAATGTTATTTGGCTGCGATCTTCTGTAAGGCGGAGGTACCTCCCCAGGCGGGCTGCTCCAATTCAGAACGAGAAAATCTCGCTGTGCCCTTCCTCCTCTAAAAAGGATAGTATAAAGGCAACTTTTTGTTACCATGCGAACGAACCGCGAGCGCAAGCTAGTTAAACATCCTAGCGTATCTTACATGTGTAACGATATACCCGTATTCAGGCTAATGAACTTAGAATTCAGGTTTTCATTATCATTTATAACCAAGCATAGATTAAGAAAGAGTTACTAAAGTACTTTATGACAAGTACTTGTAAAAATATAAGGAAAAAATCCTAAAAAAACACTTTTGCATTTAGTTACCTATATAGTTAGGACCAGCTTCCAAACCTGTACCTACATATAAAGTCAAAGTCAAAGTGGGATAGTGGGAAGAGGGAATGTGAGATTATAGGCGAATATAGACGCAGGCGTTCTAAGTTGCATATATTACCTGCAGTGTGGGATAGTGGGAAGAGGGAATGTGAGATTATAGGCGAATATAGACGCAGGCGTTCTATGTCGCATATATTACCTGCAGTGTGGGATAGTGGGAAGAGGGAATGTGAGATTATAGGCGAATATAGACGCAGGCGTTCTATGTCGCATATATTACCTGCAGTGTGGGATAGTGGGAAGAGGGAATGTGAGATTATAGGCGAATATAGACGCAGGCGTACTAAGTCGCATATATTACCTGCAGTTCTCTCGCGACTTGAAAGAGAGCGCGCACCATCTTCTCTCCCTCTCCCACGTACTTGCTGGTGAGCGTAGCGGCCGATATTGAGAAGAAAGTCGCCGAACATTCCGCAGCCACGCACCGCGCGAGGAGCGTTTTACCTGGAACACATAAATAATAATAATAATAACGTGATATCGTGCTGGTAGACCGGTCGGAGCGCCGGGCGATACTCGTTGATGTCACTATCCCACATGATGCTAATCTCGTGAAGGCCGAGAAGGACAAGCTCAGCAAGTACCTTGACTTGGCCTTCGAGATTACCGCCATGTGAGAGGTGGATTCAACGATTATCGTTCCGATAGTGGTGTCAGTGAACGGACTGATAGCGAAGAGCCTCGATCAATACCTTAAGAGGCTCTCGCTAGACAGCTGGGTGAAGGGTCAGATACAGAGGGCGGTACTCCTGGACTCGGCACGCATAGTCAGGAGGTTCCTCTCTCTGCAGCCCTAGCCACCGACCGCTTGAGCCGAGCTTCGCGGTCGGTGGTTCTCCATTTTTATATATATTTTTTATACTATAAAAATTGTTTTGATATTCTTTTTTGATATTAAGATGAAAAAATGTATTTTATAAAAGCGATTTTAATTAAATATATGTGAATAATAATAATATATCTTTATTTCAGACACGAGATCCATTTCACATTTAAAAAACAACACAAACATACAATAAAAATGATAAAAATAAAATAATATTCTATTAGTGTAGATTACCTACCTACTTCCTTGACTAGGATGCTAATTGCACCCAGCGTCTGTAAACGCCAGTCAGAAAGAGCCTGTCTGCCCGACTTGCTATGATAGCATTTTTACACTTGCCGACCCTGGACATGAATTTAGCAATTCGGTGCCTTTGGATGGCATTCAAGGAATTGACTCGCGCCTCCAGGTACATACCATAAAAAGAAGATAGATAGATTACCACTTTATTGTACACGAAGGATTAGATATTAAATCTCTCGGCTCGTTTAGGAAAGCAATTAACCAGATTATCATGTCTGGTTTTTTTGAGTTTGGGTTGAGGTAGCAATATATACCAAGTGTACACTTGGTATATTGTTATTTCAACTTCAGCCTAAACTTAAAATAATGTGAATGATGTGTTCACATCATGTATTTCAGGCAATAAAATGTATGATTTATGATCACTCACTATATTTTGTTAGCCTATCGTCAAACATTGTAGTCTTATAACTACCTACTAATATGTCAAACTCTTACATACACAACGGTGTGTGGACAACGGGGCTGATTATACTTTAAGAACCACCTATTCTATAAGATTTGTTATGTAATTTTTAAGTGTAATTATTTGTTGTCCTGAATAAATAAAAAAAATAAAAAAACTACAACAAACTTAATGTAGTACAATCGGCTTTAGCGCTGAAAGCGATTTCTTCCAGGCAACCATAGGATGGAAAGTAATGGAAAAAAAATAATGGATGGCGGTGCACGAAGTATGACGATGATATGTGAATACTATAAAACAAAAGAAGAACCTACATTTATGAATTATCCTAATACATAGATAACAATCATAAAATATACTAATACATATTCAAAAAAACTAACAATGATGTAACCCTCCGGTTTCACAACCAAGAGCTGTCTCTCCGACTTATTTAACTATATCCATGAAAAAAATCACGTCCATGTGTTATTTCGTTGCTACTTGAAAAAAGCACAAACCAACAAACTAAGTTTGGCATCTATCTAAATAAAAATCAAGCGGTAAATGTGTCGCTAAGCGCAAAACTCGAGAACAGCTGGACCAATTTAACAATTTTTTTTAATATTCCTTGTAATTCGAGAACGTTTCTGATGAAGAGAAAAATAGGTCCGGAAAAACGTTAAAACCCCACTTTTCTTTTTCCCATGCAAACTACTCCTAGCTGTTATATTAAACAGTAAAAAATATGCGATTTAGATAACTTTAGAAAAGCTTAACTCTAGCATCCAAATGCTGCTGAACCTAGAGTCTAGGAGCTCTACTGACATCTTATTGCCATTCAAATGCAGACCTAAACAGAACTTTCATTCAACAGCATTATTTTACACGATTTTGAACCTTAAATCTTTCTACTTCCGTCACCGTTAAACTAAACATGACCAAAATTTTTATGGAACAGCTCCTAAATACATGAAATCTTACCGTTCCCTGGCGGTCCGAAGAGGAGTAACCCTTTGGCTGGTGACCGCAGCCCGGTGAAGAGTTCTGGCCTAAGAGATGGTAGAACCACCATTTCTTGCAACGCTTGTTTTGCTGCCTAAAAAGGAAACAATTCTAGGTAATTATTTTACAAATGACTCGTGCTAAGGGATGACGCAGTGTAGTCCCCCACTGTTGGATCGAGGAGGCTCAAGACCGTTCGTCGTGGCACTCTTTGGAGCAGATCTATGTCCGGCAGTGGAGTTCATTAGGCTGATGATGACAGGTTGCTTCTATATGATGATCTCGGTGGCATGGCGAGTACCTGGCGGAGACAATTGTGCGGGAATCGAACCCACGTGACGTGGTACCGTGGTATTCGTAGTTTGTGATGCCTGCGACACAGGGAATCCTAGTGTGGGGTCAGGCCTATGTGAATCTTGGTTTGGGTGTTCAATTATGAGTTTAAGAAACTTTAATCAGTTCTTGGTCCAAAAATGCCTTCTACGATCTCGACCAGTATACAATGAACTCACTTGTGTCTACTTTACGGATAGCGGGGTCCAACCTTCAGTGGTCTGAAGGTGTATTTTTGCACATTATCTTAGGGAGAAACAACTCACGTCTTGTCCAGAGATGTCGTCCCACTGCACCTTCGGCCCTCCCTCAACGATCTCGTCCAGTATAAGCTGAACCAGCTTCGGGTCCACTCCTCGAACAGATAGTGTGGACTGTGGGGTTCTACTTCTGGTGGGTGTGCCTCGCTGGGAGCCACCGCCTACGGCCCGGCGGACGGGGGATCCGTTGACTGGGACCTGGTAGCCGCCCTGATTTGAGCGATATTGGTGATGTTTAATGGGGTGAGGGTTAGTTAGTAAGCTGATCTATAGCAGCTAATGTATGCAAACAATGAAATCAACAATGGTGCTATAACGCAATGAATGGTAGTGTGTTTATAGAAACCCCTTTATTCATCACTCCCTAACTTTATCGCCTCGATAATAGTTCTTTCTTTTGTTTAGTGTTAGAAAAGGACAGAGAGAGAGTTATCGAGCCGATTAAGTTAGTGAATGATTATGAATAAGAGGCAGAAATATCACTTAATCCCGATAGGGACTTATTTATTATACTTATTAACTAAAAGTTAAAAACATTTGAGAAAAAAAACACGTTTTTCTCCCCGATCTTTTTTATATTACCTACCTGTTTTTGATCTTGTATAAAACTAATTATTCAATTCACGAGATGTTCATTAAGATTGCTCCCTATAGAATAATCGATTCTAAACTGATGTGACCGCAAAATAGCGGATTTTAGAACAGTTTTTTGTCCAGTGAAAAACGTTGAATCAAAAGTCGTAGAACAAACTTTATTGCCATTTAGGTGTAGAATAAGCCCCTTTTGGGATAGTACATATTTTATGAATCATCTTGCATACGTGTGAAACGTACAGAGGCATTTATCACGTCTAGAAAACAATAAGTAATTAAAAAAGTTTTTGTATGCAAATAAGTTTTAGTATCATCCTGTCTGCATATTTTCCATGAACTAGAGATAGTTTGTCCTCAATTTTGAGGAAGTTCAACGGCCTGTACAATTCACGTAAATAAATTCAATCCAATTTCGTCTCGTGTCATACTAGTTAGATCAAATCAACTATGACAATTCATAGTTGATTTGATCTAACTAGTGGTTGGCCCCGAACTGAGATCTCGCGATGTCCGGGAAATCAAAGTTTGAGACATCAAAATCGGGTTTTAGGTATATTGTCAAAAATAAAAATGCTGTTATTAACCTTTTATTGAAAAACAGCCCTTAGGGTGTGGTAATAGGGTATGAAAGTTTATATGGGAAGTCCTATGTTTTTGAAGTTAGAGACATCAAAATCGGTTATCAGATAAGTCGTTCAAAATAATAAAATACCTACATAAGTTTTTTTTTAATACCACCCTCAGTTGTTTAAATAGGGGATGAAAGTTTACATGGGAATTCTTTATCTGTTAAGCCTATACAATTGAAATTTGGCATGCAGGTTCTTTATAGAGAGTAAACAAGCTAAGTAAGAATTTTATGAAAATTCAAACCCAAAAGGGATGAAATGGGGGTGAAAGGTTCTTTGAAAGTTCCATGTTTTTCAAGTTAGAGACATGAAAATTGGGATTCTGGTTAATGGTTTTAAATAATAAATACACGTATAAATTTAGTTTGAAAAACAGCCCTAAGGGTTGTATAATAAGGGATGAAAGTTTGTATGGGAAACGTTTATATTCGAAACACTACAACATACTTGAAATTTGGCAGGTAGGTTTTCCAGAGGGTGTACCAAGACATCTGATAACATGAAAACTCTATGAAAACTCACCCTAAAGGGTGGAATGGGGATTGAAAGATTCTTTGAAAGTCCCATGTTTTTTAAGTAAGAGACATGAAAATTGGGATTCTGGTTAATAGTTTTAAATAATAAATACAATACACGTATACGGATGGTGACGGGACGGTGACGGGACTATGACGGGACGGGGACGGGACTGTGACGGGATGGGGATGGAACGGTGATGGTGACGGTGAAGGCGTCGGAACGGTGACGGTTACGGAACGGTGACGGTTACGGGACTGTGACGGTTACAGTGACGGTGACGTGACGGTGATGGTAGGTAGAAATAGGTAAGTAGCTGCATAATAAGTGTTAGTACTTTGACAAGGATAATGGATAATAGTCTAGGTATATACAAACGCGGACAAAGTCGCGAGCGGGACAGCTAGTGTTATTATAAAATTAACCACGCATGACGTTATCATATTACTTTTGTCTTTATGTGGCTATGGTGTCACTACGCCCCTGATCGCTACTTGTTTGAGTGTCGCCTATATTAATTAGGGGCGTTTTAAGTTCTACACAAAGCCCAGTAGCTGTTAACAACTGAAGAGTTTGGGGTGAGTTCTTTAAGCGCTGATAATGTGTTTGCCCAGATGAGTGTGATGTGTGATTTGAGCATTAGTGGTCCTATAATATCACTTACAGAGAGCTGTCTTTTCACCGCTGGCGGCGTCGAAGCTGGTTTCACAGGGTATCTACCATAGTTTCCATTTGTGCTGAAATAAAATACATGTTTTTATTTCCGGAACAATCAAGGTAATGCGGGCTAAGAGTCCTAAAGTTTATTCCTCAAACGTGGTACCTGCTGTTGGGCTGTGAAGCCGACCTGCCCATGGATCTGGGTAAAGTTTGAGACTTCATAAGCGGTCCCCCACTGCCAGCGACTCTTCTCCCTGGAGTCGCGAGCTTTCGGCCTGCGACTGATGAATAAATTCAGTTAAGACGAGGTATGTTTGTTATGGCTACGTAGTAATATTTTTTTTTTTTGGTAGATTTTTGTCTCCAGTTGTTTAGTGAAGGAAGACCTGGGGAACTTTTAACTAAGGCCGTATGATTTGTATGGCCTCAATAAATATTTTGGAATATCTCTACTTTTAGATATTTTTTTTAGACTTCAGTGCGATATAAGATATTACATCTTTGATTTTCATCGAAACGCAAGTGTATGTGAAGAGAGCTTATAGGTCACCACCCCTACCAGGTCTGTTTTTGTCCTGAATCGGACATCAATGTGTCACCAATCCCTTGGTTAACTTGCACCAAAGTACGATTTCTAATTGCAGTGCCTGTTACAGATGCCATATGAATGCCAAAAGCTACAAACAAACCATGTGCAAATGAATGATTCAGGAGCTGAAAATAGTATGATATCTTTTACTCAGTTCTTGATCTACATGACTCACAATCACAACTTTACAAGAGTAGGCACTTATATAACTTCCAATAAACAATTTGTATGAAAGCTAAGGACACACGGTACGACTATATGACCCAAAGACACGCATAGGTCGAGAAAAATAAGATTTTATATGCTTAAAGGTCGGACTAAAAGGTGACCCTGCCCGGTACGTTATGTGGGATCTAGACAGACCCGAATCAAAACGTGCTCAGATTTGAATGTAGAGCTCGTTCGTTTTACGAGTTTTTCATAGTCACTCTGTAGGTCTATGACTAGGTTGAGTTACGCTCGCCCCGAGATTATACTTGGCTACCAACTCGGGTGACGAAGTTTCAGGCCACCCGAAGGCCTCCGTCGTGGCCAGCACTTTTATAAATTTGCGTAAACTTGTCTAGATTCGCCGACAGTACTGTAGGTTGGTACTACGAGACAGGCAACGCCAAGGCAGTCGCAAGAAGGTGGCGTGATGGACAACTTGAGGTATTGCATAGGTATTATTAGAGATACAGGAAGCGGAGGCCTTTGCAGAGGAATGGGACAGTCAGTCTAGCAAATCAGGCAGGATTCTTCCCAATGTTCCCTAGGTGAAATCATTAACAAAACGCTCTGTTACCATAGGCTCGGTTGGAAATGTTTTCACAGAAAATTAGCATACAAGCGCGGGAAATTTTCCGGTTCAATTCCTCTATTGGCGTTCAGTAAATTTGTATAAAATGTTTCTTCACGGTCGGTAACCAGAACACAATAAAGGATGTAGTTTATTGAAGTGAGACGACAAAATACGAGTCAATTGTAAAGATTATGCGTGTTACGCATCGGCGGGGTATCCATGCCATGCGTGGGCACTCATTGAGTACTACTTAGCACTGTTTGGTATTCGAATCAGTGTAGCAAAATGAAGGAAATACTTTGTTCGTTTGGTCTAATTATGAAAAGCAATAGACTGTTTTCTTTACCGTTTCCATCGATGGGTAGGCTATTAACCGAGAAAGGTTTGGGTGTATAATACAGGATGTCCCAGGAAATAGTGACAAGGGAAAGTTCAGAGGTACAGCATAATTAGGTACAGCATCAATAATACCGAAAATCACGGAACAGACAGGGGGTGATTCCTGTACCACTGAGGGTGCTCTAACTCTGGACTTCCACAAGAACTGAGAAACCTGCATAACGCGCACGAAGCCCCGTGGCGAGTAAGCAAGGATAAAAATAATTGGGAATGGCAGTATCGATTGAGTGGCCTCAAAAGTTATGTTTGGAATTGGGCTGGCCGCTAAGGCATACCAAGAGATCACAGCTCATTCGGTATGGTATGCGATGCGACAGACGTACCTACTTATCTCCCTATCGTTAACCTTTATTCTATTGTTTTTTGTGTCTTCTGTCTGTGTTTGTCAAAATAAATTTATTTCATTTCATTTTACCGGCAAATAATAAAACATAGGCCATAGTAAGGATCGAAGCGTCTTTCAACCATTACATTCAAAGCAGTCGCCAGTCGCTTTTTATAAAGCAAAAGCCATTGGCAAGTAACAATACATATAAATTGATTTGGCTCCATGATATTGATTTGTCTCGGACTTTCACCTTACGAGCCACGGGATCGCATCATTTCATTTGCATTCACAAAAGCTTGAAAAGCGAGTAGAGAGAGACTAGAATCTCCCTGAAGGTCTATAAAGAGCACTCTAGACAGCGATTTCTCTACAGAAGAGGAGACACAAACTACATTTTGGTGTTGAACAACGCATATTTTAAATATTTCTACTGTTTATATTGTAATTTAGTACCAAACGAAGTTTTTCCGTAGCCAATAAGTTATCTAGGATGCTCATGCTAAATATTTTCAACCATTTTCAACAATATTAAAATGCGAACTTCACGAATTCACAACAAGAATTTGAGTAACGGTCATGGTCAATTAAAAAGTTTTGACGATAGCCTTAGACGAAACAGTGTTAAACTTTCAAGGTTAGTTAGCAAGTAAATTGACTGGAGTGGATTAGTCCCGGGTGCTATTAAGCAATAGGTACAATGCGGTGGATAGCGAGACGCTCTCATACAGACTGGACTGAATCACTAATAGATCAATAGACAGAGAAAAGTCGACACAAGTCGACAAGTCACAAGTCGATAGACATCAAACTTGGCGACTACATGCTTGCACTAACTCTTTCCTACTTCAACAACTTACATTATTTACATCATTGCGGTAATATTTTATACACATACGAGTATAACCTAAACCAAAAGTCTTACGAGTATCAAACTTGAAGGGAAGCTTCCTGTTGTTGTTTAGGGGTGCACTTAGAAGAATTCCCTAACACAACCCCTAACTAATTAATGGTGTGCAGCGGCGTAAAGTTATTGGAGTATTTATGGAGTAAAGTCATTTTCACACTTACTTTAGTATGAATATAACTTTGCTCAAACAAAATCGCGCGGTTTTGAGGCAGAAAACACCAGGCACCTTATATAAAGGATGTGATAGATTCCGAATAGACTAAGATTGGTTAATAAGTAGAGAAAGCGTAGCGATTCATTTGCTGTGTAAGATAGTCTGCACTCATTGCAGCTATATTAACTTTGTTTCTGGGCTGTGATACTCGGCTGAAAAGGCTGGTCTGCTGCTAAGCCGTGTTCAAACGGCAAGCGATATGTCCTGGATACGTTGTATAAAAGTCGTTTCAATATGATCCTTACCTCTACTCAACAAAGTCAACAATGGGTTTGACATTTGGGGATGTGACACATGTGAACGATATCGCAAAGTCAAACTCAAAATTAACTTTACTCAAAAGACGTAAGGATAGTTTTAGATGACATATCGCACGCCGTTTGAACGGTTTAAAGGCCTAATCTTTTAGGGAACGAAGAGCGGGACAAAGCTATATTGTTTGAAACTTTCAAGCTATTGTAAGCTGAGCTGAAAGAGTTCGTGACCGTGAGATAATAGTGAGATACAGTTAGGTACCTACCATCGCTACGTAATAACGACGAATAAAGACTATTGTTCAGACTTCAACAGTCTATGGTATCACTCATCTACACCAATATTATAAAGGGCTAAAAGTATGTTTGTTTGTATGTAGGGGGGTAATCACTGGAAATACAGACCAAACCGATTCTTATTATCTTTCACTAATAGAAAGCTATACTATCCTGATAAAAATTACTTTTAAATCCGTAAAATCAATAGCTGTAATTCAAGTCGGATGAAAAATCCCCGCTTGGCTTAGGTCCTAAATAACTATTTTCTAATACAACTGGGCGCTAATTAAACCATTTTGAAAAAAAGATGGTCAAGTGCGAGTAGGTCTCAGGCCCTGACGCATCGGTACACAAGTAACACGAGGTCGGAAAATCATGATCTCTACTTGAGATAATGATTCTCAGTGTACGAACTGACAAGATTCAATGTAGGAGCATACTTGAGCACGCGGACGCAGTCGCGGGCGGGTCAGTTAGTCTAAAATAAATCGTGATCAATTCGATATACCTACACAGTAATGCCATTTGTCAGTGCCCCACTTAGCAAAACACGACTATTTTCGTGCGCTTAAATATCCGCATGCAAAAAGGTTAGATACGTGAACTCACGCGTGCTATCACCTATTTTGATTCGATGCTTACAGATAATCTTAAGATAGGTTTTCAGACAACAATATTTATGTTGGCGTATCTAACCACTAATGTCTGATGGAGCCCAAAATGTGTTATGGTACCATGGCATCTACTCATACCTAGTTTCTGATAACCACGACACAGGTAATCATAGTGTGGGGTCAGGACTATGTAGATTAAAAGTAATTTTTAAACCAGTGTGTCAATCAATGGGAAATAGCTAGGTATTAAATAGCCACAATTCGATTATGCTACTAATCCTACTAACATAATAAATGCGAAGTTATAAGTCTGTGAAGATGTTTGTGGTAACAGCTCAACCGATTTCAATGAAACTTGGAACAGTTCTTTTCCTTTACATGGGCGAAAGTAAGATGAATGAATATGATTGCATGATATAAATAAATAGAGCAGTGTAAAATTTTTTGTAAAGCATTGATGCGGAATGCATATACAAAACTAAAAAGTATTTTTTTTTAAAGTATGGTATGTTAAAGATAATTTGTTTAAGGCTGGTGATGCTTTTCAAAGCACAGTAAAACCAACATGCAAAGTTTGCGAATTAAAAATAATCCAAATCAGTATGTGTAGTGTTTTAGTGTGTTAGAATCACTCGGGATGTTAAACTTTTGAATTTGCAGGTTACGGTACTGGCATATAACTAGGCCACTCTGAAGTTAGCTGACTGTCACCACATTAGATAGTTAAATAACCTAGTCTAGCAAATAATCTTATTCACGTTTTGACAGTTAGGGTGCTGCCACATTTTGAAGAAGATTTAATTTAGAAGCATTAAAAATGAACAGCTCATCTAATGAACCAAAATCATTCAGTCAGTTTATTTGTTTAGAGTCACGAGTGTGGAGTCTGTCTACAGAATACTCGATCGCGTCACGTTTGTCGCCGCGTTGGCCGCGCAGAGCAGGCATCACAATTTGTGCTAATGCACTTAATTTTAGGGATTGAATGATGCATTAATGAGCTAATCAGTTCGCAGTATATTTATTGATCTGATCTGTTACAGCACTCATGGACTGAATGTGTCAACATTATTCCGCGTTTATTTCAAGCGTTTAGACATAAGAGAACTGTCAATTGGTGAATCTAATTAATTGTTAGACTATAGTGTGACACAAACAGGGTGGCCATGTTACATTGGCAGTTCCATACATCACAAGCTAAGCATATCTGTGATCTACCTTCTGTTGGTGGCTTCATTAGACCACTGTTACTGTCCACTAACAAAGTAGTCTTAGACTTCTCTAACGGCCTCCTGACTTTGAGCGGAGAGTTGGTAGGCTTTTTGTCAATCCGCTCGGCCTCACTCTCAACGCCCAACTTACTGAGTGCGACTAGGTTGGCTATTGGGGACAACACTTAAATTAAACCTTATTTTATAGTCTTAAATGTACTGTGTAAGATAAAATAAGCTATCATGCAAACACACAGCCATTATAAAAAAACTACCTAAAAGGCTATATTTACAATTAAACAGCTTGAGCTAGAATGGATATGATATATTTTATTATGTTAAGAGCTATTTTATACATACCAAGGAAGTGTAAACGGTCCTTTGCCATGCCTAGATTGGTTTTCATCTTATCATGTAATCTCTGGGCCCTCTGCCAGGCATCACCGCGGCCGCCCCAACAATCTACAGCAATGCCTCGTTCCAACTCATATATTCCTTTCTTGTATAGTTCTATTGCTAAATCTTTTTGACCTGTTTTGTAAGCATTAAAAGTTTCATAAATAGAAAACACTGATATACTAATGGATATGCCTAAGAAGCATTGAAAAGCAGGACATCTAGATTTGCTAAATGGGATTCATCTAGTGAAACTAAACCTTTTAAAAAGCCTTTAAGAAAGAGATTGGATAACTCATAGCTAAAGACTGAAATCAACTACAGCGGCACATTCAACTCCTACCTTCATTCTCCTCATCAATCTTCAGTGCTTTAGAGATGTATTCAAAAGCTTTTCTATGATGGTGCTTCTGTTTGGCCAGTAATGGGTCCCCTGGACCAACAGTGTGGACGTGAGACATCTCCTCACTTGTGGCTAACTCAGTAGAAACTATTCCGTCTTTCACTACTACTTCTAGGTTGCACTCGCCGTTTTTACGAGGCTTCTGCATCAAACGATGAGACGCAGAGTACAAATACTTGAATATTATGAATAACTGGTACAGCACTGATCTGAGTAGGTTGAACAGAATGATGATTGGGAAAGACACGACGTAAAGGTTCCTTTTATGGACCGAAGGTTGCGGATCATTTCGCAACGCTGATCCCTTCGCTATATCAGCATCTGCTTTCTTGGACTTGCGGTTCGGGGACCTCGTAATTTTCCGCGACAATCGACCACCATTTGAATCGTCGCCGGACACCATCAATAACAATGTCCCACCGACTTTACTCAACACCAATGTTCCATACAGTAATTGGGACAAAGAACAGCTCTTTCTGCTCGATTTTTAATAAATACGCGACGATGACTGACGAATCAACACTAAACCCACAACCGAACAAGCGAGTCGAGTGGGATGGGATGGACAAGCAAGCGAGCGAGATTGAAATTGACTTACGGATGGATGTGAAGGATGATTGCAAAGTGAAATGACATTATGTGTCAAATTTTGACATTTGACGTCATAAAATGAAAAAGAAAAAGAAAGTAAAACTGAATTAATAATAATAATAAATATTCCGGACATATTCACACGGTCAACAGGCAGAGTTACTACCAACTGAGCTATGAGGCCAGTCAACTGAACTCGTAGACAGATTATTTTACCACATACCTATCTAAAAAATAAAATGAAGAAAGAAGGATTATTATTATGAGTTTATGTACTTACTTAGTATACTTCTTACACGTAAGAAGTATACTAGTCAGCGTACGGTCAGCCCATTGTCAAAATTGTCATTAACTTTGATTGACTTGAGATGCTTGACTTGCCATTTCCCAACTTTACCATGAGTGTTGTGTGTGTCGACAACTTAGGGTATTTTCCCCTTTTAGGGTATTTTTGGTGCCTAGGATATTTTTTAGGGTATAGATTTTTATGGTATTTATTGGGGAAAAAAAACCACTAGAATAATCAATAAGTCTACGGTAAAAAGTATAATTTTGTAAAAGTTTGAATATTTTGTTCTATAGATACACATTTTAGGGGAAAACTGTGCAAATGTTGTTGATTTTAGGGTATTTTCCACCGAGTCTGAGGGAAAACCAAATTTCAAGGCTGGCAACACTGGTGTCGATTGATGTGGTGATTAGTGAAGGAAGATTGTGTAGATTTCAATAAATTTAAATTGAAAGAAATTACATCAGCTAATGCACATTAACGTCGCCTATAAATAACAATAACATTTGCAGTGCTTATTTTGGTGAGTAAGTAGCTAAGATAAAACAAACCATGTCAGGATATGCACAATCTCACTTGCGGCATTTTTTTGTCATTACTCGCATGTGGCAACTTACGAACTCTTTACAGACTCGTTTACGATGGCAGAAGCATTATTGAAAAGTCTAACAGTAAAAGATAAGGATGAGGAAGATTTTGTTGACCCATGGACTGTAACTGGCAAATCCGAAACCGGCATCGATTATGACAAATTGATACGTAAGTACCAAGGAACTTCGTGGATCCTTAAAATTCTATTAACCTCCGTATAATAATAACATAGGCCTATGCTGAAAAGCAAAAAAATCAGTTGCATATATGCTGATGATTACAATTATTTTAATTTTATGCATCGGTTGTAAACTTGTACTAAGATTAATAATAAAGGCTATTTGAATTGAATTGAATAATAATAACAAATAATAATAATGTTTAAATGAGAACAATCTATGAACATAAGTAACGAAACAACCTACTACCACCTGTATTATGATAATACCTAATTACCTATTGATAGATACACTTATATCTTTGCAGAAAAGTTTGGAAGTCAAAAGATTGACACAGAACTGATAGAGAGATTTGAAAAAGTTACCGGCAAGAAAGGTAAGCATAGCTAGACCATTAAAAAAATTGTGGTGTTACTAGTTCTTTCTTGGTTCAGTAACAAACTTGAAGAAAGAGCCAGTGACAGAAATGAGATTAAATATAGTATTGAGTGAATATGAGTTTTGTTTTAACATCTATGTAGACCGCAGTGATCCCAGATTTAATAATAAATGTTTTGTGTCTTGTCCAGATCTGTGTGTAAGCACACATTGGGTTAACCCGCTGTGTGCCTAAACACTTCTCATCACAATTCCAGACACAATAGTCATAGTCATATTATTTATTCACCTTTGGAACACTGGGAACACTTGGTTTTGTTAATTACATAAAGTTTTAGCGGCTTTTGTCAATATGTTGTAATATAATAATAATAATAATTGCCAATAAAACATGTCATTATAAATCAGTAGGTACAATCAAACAAATCAAACGAAAAATTATAACATACAATAGAAAATCTATTGTAATCTCAGCAGTGTAGAGGTTAAATAATGCATGCCATGAGACTTATTTAAATTTAATGTTTCAGCTCATCACTTCCTAAGGCGTGGCATATTCTTCTCTCACCGAGACTTCCATAGCATCCTCAACTTGCATGAGCAAGGGAAGAAGTTTTACTTGTATACTGGTCGAGGTCCATCTTCAGAGAGTATGCACATTGGGCATCTTATTCCATTCTTGTTCACAAAGTAAGACATATAAACACAAAACTTCTCTACTTAAGTTTATTAAAAAAAAACTTATAAGTAAGTACCTACATGTTGCAAAAAAATATAACGAAGACTTGTCTACCTTTCAGTTTATTTGTTTATCTATATGAAACTTGACAAAATTATTGATTAGTGTCTGAATTTTTACATCTAGGCAATGTTATATCATGCTATATCCTTTATGAAACTTGACAAAGTTATTTTATGGTATAAATTGTTACATGGGCTATGGTATATCGCGCTATATCCCCTTGACCCCCTATTTTTAATATTGATTTGAGTTTCAAAAACTTTGCAAACATTATGTTTAATTTGATACAATTCATGAGATACATGTGTCAGCGATTATGAAATATCCACGTTTAGAGATGTGTAAAAACGTGATTGAAGTTTGATTTAGAACGAAAGTTAAATCTCCTTTCTCTATACTGTGACTCCACGCGAGTGAAACCGCGCGGGCACTGCACTAGTTTTTAAATAAGTACATTCATAAAATCACCTGTTCCCAGATTCCTAGAAGAAAATATATAAAGGACCACAGTCAAGTGTCTGGTCTCTTCCAGGTGGCTTCAAGAAGTATTTGATGTGCCTTTAGTAATCCAGCTTACTGACGATGAGAAGGTTCTCTGGAGGGATATCAAGATTGAAGACGCTCGGGCGATGGCATTCAACAATGCCAAGGATATAATTGCTGTGGGATTTGATGTGGACCGGACTTTTATATTCAATGATTTGGATTTTATTGGGTGGGTGTACTTTACTTACTGTGGGAAAAGGTTGTCGATTCTGCGAGGTATATGCTTGCACCACAATCTGCCTATGTAATTTTTTTTTTTTAAAACAGTTTTGCCGAACTCTTTCAGATCAGCTGTATTTGGTCTTTTTATCACTTTTATAACGAATTATTAAACAAACTAGAAGTTCAACATCAAGGATTGCTTACTAAAACAGCTGATAATTGAGTTTGAACTGACTGATTTTGCAGGGTTTCAATGAAAACTGTCGAATTTCCAAACGCCGTCGAACAAACTTGGAAGAAGAATAAGCCACTTTCGGGATAGCATACATATTTTAAATAACCTTGTATATACAAAGCAATAATAAAAAAATCGTATATGTGATTAGTGCTATGTTGATAGGTCTCGCTTTATTCTATGAAGTTATTCTTGCTGCCCCAACCTGTCTTTAAGCATGGGTAATATAATTTTCAGACAATGCCCAGCATTCTTCCAAAATATGGTGCGTATACAGAAGTGCGTGACCTTCAACCAAGTGAAGGGTATCTTCGGATTTGGCGATTCTGACGTCATCGGAAAAATCACGTTCCCTTCTATTGAGGCCGCGCCGGCGTTTTCAACGTCTTTTCCCTTCATATTTGACAAGAAAATCGTAAGTTTGATACCTTTTAAGCCTTAAATAGGATGAGCGCAATTAGCGTAAACGCTTACGTAAAAAAAATCGCAGAATATATTTGACCCTCGAAAAACTATAGGTATATATAAAATAAAGGTATAGATAGAGAGATAGCTCTTGTTGATTATTCCCCTCAAACTCAAAATAAGCGGCCTTTTCTCTTAGAACCATCTCTTCTAGACAGCTGGACGACACTTAGTCAAATTGGCGTTCAACCACATTTAAAATCTGTGCTACTTTATACACAATTACTGAACTTTATAAAACCTTATTTTACAGTTGCCCTGCCTAGTCCCCTGCGCCATCGACCAAGACCCATACTTCCGGATGACAAGAGACGTGGCAGCACGGCTGAAGTTCCCCAAACCATCGCTGGTGCACTCTACCTTCCTACCAGCATTGCAAGGGGCCCAGTTCAAAATGTCTGCCAGCGACCCGAACGCATCTATATTCCTGAACGACACGCCTAAGCAGATCAAGAGTAAAGTAAGTATTTGCTACCTCATGTTGCGTCATGTTTGCCTAATAAATCGTGTGTTGCATATTTCAGGATATATTCTATTTTCCCAACGTATATAGGGCGATAAAGTATCTTTATATCTTGATTACGATTTACCTCTTGGTACGCTTATTTGCCTAGTACTTCAAGCGCGAACAATGACAATGTGTCCACAATCAAAATCTAAATATAGTGCAGAAGAAATGAAGAATGTGTACACTCTACGTTTACCAACAAATACGAACAATGCTGTAACAGCATTTGTACTTAATCAATTACAGCATGAGATGTAATTGATTATTGAACCTTTACTTATATTTGTCCCAGTTGCCCCATGTTGGGCGCCAAAAAATCAAATTGGCGCCCAACATATACCAAAGCAAAACAAATGCACAGAAGTTGTTAAAATACTATAAAGAACGCTGTGTTCGAGCTTATTATGAATAATGCACCCGTGGTTCACGTCATCATGGGTTTCAATGGGCATAAAATCTGATATATTTTATCTTTACAGATAAACAAATTCGCGTTCTCTGGAGGCCAGCCGACTGTTGAAGAGCACAGGGAAAAAGGCGGAAATACTAGCGTCGATATATCTTACAAGTATTTGGAATTCTTCCTAGAAGACGACGAAGCTCTCGCTAATGTAAGCTGCCTGACCTTATTAGAATATTTATTTTATCATTTATCTATCAAAAAAATAGGAAGCCCGGCCGGCTGTAGCGATGGAGTTTTGCCATTGTATTATTATTAGTCAGTACAGCATCTTGAACTCTGAGAACCTAGAGAGAGATCTGAGAAGACTTCGTCTACCATGCCTGATAAAACAAAAAAAAACAAAAGGCATTTTGAGAAAGAGGCATGAGCTAGGGGCATTTTTGCGAAACCCTGAATAACCCATTTTTAACCCGTAGACATTTTGCGAAGTGGACGTTTTGCGCCTAAGCCTTTTATTCGTGGGCCTATTTTTTAATTACCTACCTTTTTTATCTTGTGCTTGCTTGCTTGCTTGTCGTGTCACTGATTCTTTCTTAGTCACCTGTATTAGGTCAGGGACCAGGTTGAGGTATGGTGGCCCTGAAAAGGGCCTTTGCCCGTCAATGGCCTCATAGCTCAGTTGGTAGTAACTCTGCCTTCTGCGCTAGAGGTCGCGGGTTCGATTCCCGCACTGGACAAACATTTGTGACTAACACAGATGTTTGTTCTGTGTCTGGGTGTTAAATATATATCTATTATATGTATATCAGTCTCTGGTACCCATAGTACAGGCTATGCCTAGTTTGGGATCAGTTGACCGTGTGTGATATGTCCGGAATATTTATTTATTTATTTAATGAAAGAATCAGTGTAGTGAAAGGATTAAAGTGCGCCTCTTAGAGGCTCCTTGCAGAATCGTATAGAAAACAAGATTGGGTGCAGAAGGCTTTGGTCACTAGTTAATGTTTTTAAAACTCTTACAGGTGAAGAAACAGTACGAAAGCGGAGAGATGCTAACGGGTGAACTGAAGAAGTTAGCGATAGAAACCATCACTCCGTTCATTGAAGAGTACCAAAAACGGCGAGCAACGGTCACCGATGAGGTCCTACAGTCATTCTTCAAGATTAGGCAAATTAAACTTTAGTGTTACGGAATAAGGTAGATAGTTCATTTGTATTTTGTAAACAATCAACTCGGGCTAGTGATATTTAAATTGTAGACCACTATGTCTATTTCAAAGTGAAAGTCGAAAGATGTATTTCAATAAAATCACTAGGATACAGAAACGTCTTAGAAACTAGGTGAAGCTACGCCTGTTCCTCGCGACCAAGCCTAGAAGAATCAGGCAACAAACACGGCGCGCGTCCCTACAATTTTTTTCGATGATCATTTTTCTCCAAATGAATGTAGAGCTTCAGTTCAATTTGGATCAGACGATTCAACTTGATTCCATACGTGACAGGCTGCAAGCCCATAGCCGCTTTAAGAATACTTATTGGTTTCCTCACGATGTTTTGCTTAACCTTAAAATAATAATTCGAAAAATAAGTACCACATAACTGTATTTTAAGTTATATTTTCCTAGCCTAAGGATCATGTCAAGCTTATTGAACTATTATCAATGTGCACAAAAGGAGCCTCTAAGAGGCGCACTTTAATCCTTTCACTACACTGATTCTTTCACCGACGGTCATAGGCCCTTTTCAGGGCCACCATACCTCAACCTGGTCACTGACCTAATACAGGGGATGATCAAGAAAGAATTAGTGACACGAGAAACAAGCAAGCAATAAGCTTAATACTATATACAAGGTGATTCATATTAAGTATGCTATCCCGAAAGGGGGTACGCTTTTTGACATTAGAGAACTGTTAAATCGTGAATTATTTGTCAGACTAAAGTAAAAAAACATTAATTTATGAATTTTCTTCATAATTGATTTATCAGAATTGCAAAGATTAGACAAGAACCGCAAAGCGTTTTGTTATGTATTGCTGTGAGCATAAAGATTAATTTATTTTTTGTTTTAAGCGCAATAAAGATTTTCAATAAACTCTGTTTTCATTTTAGCTCGTGAAATATTTGCACAGCTGGGTCTTAAATTCTAAATATTCTTGTTATATTACCATTGCATATATGTACTATCCACCACCCGATGGACCGACGATATTGTGAAGGTTGCGGGAAGTCGGTGGATGGAAAAGGCTCAAGACGATTCGTCGTAAAACTCTATGGGGGAGGCCTATTTCCAGCAGTGGGCTTCTACAGGCTGATGGTAGCATATCAGCAGATCGCTTCGTGCTTCGTAGGATAGGACACGTATAGATGTATGTCCCGGTTATAAGTCGTTCAGCCATGACGGAGGCCTTCGAGTCCTAGATCTTACGAACTTTACCTGGTTACTATAAGTTTGCATTTCAATAATTTTTACAACATTTACTTACTATAGAGGATGGGATATTAGACCTTATTGAGGGACTTCAGAGAGGCGTCGTCGTTCGGCATTCTAGCGAGGTTAGAGCACTGGTAGATTGGTAGTGTCCTCGCCTTCCGATCTACAGGTCGTGGGTTTAAATCCCGGTCGTGCAATGGATTTTCCTTTAGGAAAATGTATGTAAGCTGTATTAGTGCTCTCAAACGTTGAAGGAAAAAATCGTCAGGAAACCGGCTGTTTTTTTTTATACAACTGAGGTGGCATACAAGCATACGGCCCACCTTTTGGTAAGCGGTTACCGTAGCCTATGAGCGATTGCAATACCAGAGGCATCACGCACGCGTTGCCGACCCCGAACCCCTAAAGAGTTCTGGCAACCTTACTCATCGCAGGAACACAACACTATTTGAAATAAACATGTCCTAGAACCTTTAAATTCGAAGACATGTGGTGCACGAAAGAAGCTTCTAAGAGGCGCATTTTTATCCTTTTACTAGAAAGAAAATAAAGAATAAGTGACACGAAAAGCAAGCGAGGTTCAAACCTCTAGTAACCGATTCAAATAAATGAATAATATTACCACAGTATATCATCAAATGAACAACAATAGATGCGAAGACAAAGCCAGGCCCTCGGTGGAAACTAAAATCGAAACCACTTGTGTACACACTTTGATCCAATATGCATCACAAAAGAGTTGAAACGTCTGTGACACAGTCCTTACTCAAAACAGGTAGTGGCCACACGGATAGTGGAAATAATTAAGTCTTACACATGTAAAAGAGGCTTTTAGACGATTAAAATGTATCAAAGTTACGAGGAAGAATCGCCTATACCTTTAACAGCAAGCACACAATACACTGTGGTGAAGTACGACGAGGAAAAGCGGGATCCAGAAGATCGGGTTATTCTAGAAATCGGAAGACAAGACGATAGACCGAGAGAAGAGCACACGTTTTCCCACAAAAAGTATGATAAAACGATATCGCATCACCGCTCGTACGTGCTGGAGGATTATGAACCTAAACGTATAAGCTACAGAGCTCATGATATTGATCATAGTGAAGACGGTGAGTGTTTGAAATCATTGTTCTGCTTAGTAGAATCATGTTAGATCATTTCTAATTGAGAGCACTGGTGGAGTGGTAATGGCCCCGCCTTCCGATCCACAGGTCGTGGGTTCGAATCCCGTTCGTGCGCCAACGGGTTTTCCATTTAGTAAATATATGTGCGCTAGGTAACAGTTCTCAAACGGTGAAGGAAAACATCGTGCGGACACGAAAGGAGCTTCTAAGAGGCGCACTTTCACTACACAGATTCTTTCACCGATGGACGGTCATAGGCCCTTTTCAGGGCTTCATACCTCAACCTGGTCACTGACCTTATACAGAATGACCAAGAAATAATCAGTGATACAACAAGCAAGCATTCCTAATCTGGTAGGTAACATCTAAAGAAGATCTTAGATAGCTTAAACGATCAAGATAACCAGTCGGAAGTGTCCTAAAGGCGGCATTGCCACGCTCGATGGCAATTCTTGTGCGTTACAGCTTGTTCACAAGCACCGTGTGAACTTGGACGGCCAAAAACACACGGCACGTGTGAACCGGCCCTTATATAAGCCGAATAGGAGCCTATAATAATAGAAGCCGTGGAATAATGGCCGTGGTGGCTGAAGAATAGGCCCCTCCGTATCCACCTAACCGCGGATGTCGTAAGGGGCGACCAAAGCTAGGGGATGGGCAGCAGCTTCCCTCATCTTAACAACGATAGCTCTAACTGCGCTCGCCAACCCGCATGCCCAGCGTGGTGAGTATGGGCAAATCCGACCACATGATAAGGAATTTGCTCTGTCTGTCGGGGAGGCCATGTTCAGCAGTGAATGTTGAACGGCTGAAATTATAAATAGGTACTAGAAGAAATAGGAGCTCACTAGAAATAGGGTCATGCGTCGCTTAGACCAGACGCTCTACCTGGAAACATGAGGTCCATGTTTTATCAATTTTGTGGCTGTGACATCATCAGCCAGTGGAAGTTGAAGTTTCCTGCTGCTCCTTAGGCTGATGATGATGTCGTTGTAGACTTCTCGTTTGAATTTCCAAGGCTCCCGATACTACGAGCAGGATTACCAGGAGACGGGCCCCATCCCCGACACAGCCACATCAGAGTGTTCACTGGACTTCTCCCACGAATCCCAGGACAAGTATCTGGACGATTCAGGGCAGGATGTCACGCATTGGAAGGAACGGGCCCTACAGCTTGAGAAAGGTATGCTATTGGTCTAGTTGAACCTTATCTGTGCATCTGTCCTACGTTAGGTATTCTGGCAGAAGCGGAATCTGTCCAATCAGTAAGCGGGTTTTCCGCAATTTGTCCAAAATGGATAAACCCACTTCATTGAAATAACAAACACGATTGCATAGGTAGGTACCTTCCTGTTTCCACTTCCCGTAGACAACACTCATGGAAAGTCATAACTGGAAACTTGTATCGAATCGTCTACTTGCTCGAGATATGATTACCACACCATTTCTTGAAATATCTAACAAGATTTTCCTTTTGAAATATCTACGTAACTGACCAAATAAACCTAACAGGCTGGCTGGTAGATAATGCCCTGGAATTAAGGTGAGGGTTAAATTGTTTTATGATTTTTGAACAGTTATTTAACTACATCAAAGACAGAAACGCGATTGGTAAAACTTTTCTCGATAGATTTATTTTTTAAAGTTCGGTCCTCTGCAACGGTTTTTTTCGAAAATACTCAGAAACTATCAATCATAAATAACTTTTTTTTAAATATTGTGTTAGACAATAGCATTGGGTACCTTAATCCAAGACACTTTTAAAAAAAAATACTTAGTTTTTAAGATAATCGATATTTTCTTATATGTCGCTTACGTCGACTACTTTCGAGCGCCTTCTAACGCTTGCTATCTCTTTCCGCATTCAATTATAGTACGTAGCGCTGTCACTTTCTTCACTCCGCCCACTCGACAGTTTATTATGATTCTCATAGCGCCTTAAGCTCACCTTTTGTAATATATTAAAGCATCGATGTTGTGCCTTTGGTTCCAGAATACAAGAAAACAGCATGTGATCGGGAGCGCACTAGGATGAGAGATATGAATCGCGCGTTTGACTTGCTGCGTTCTAAGCTGCCAGTCACCAAGCCCACCAAAAAGAAGTACTCCAAGATAGAATGCCTTAGGTATGAAAATTCTGTCCACTTTTTATTTATTTCGGCGGCAAACAGGCTTGCGCCCCACCTGATGGTAAGTGGTTACCGTCGCCTATTGACATCAGCAACACCTGGAGCATTGCTAATGCGTTGCCTGCCGCACCCCTCCCCCCCCTAAATTCACGTATTCTCAGTCTGTTGCCGCGTGGGCCTAGTCGGAGATACCTTGAGATTCGATTGTCGTGGGTTCAAATCCCGGCCGTCCAGTTCCTATTCGAAAAATGTATTTCCCATTAACACGTGCTTAAAATAGAACTGAGAACACTCGCGGCTTCAGACAGCTCCATGTGGATATTGACCACGGTTTTTTGTTTTTCCTGTGGATAAAGGCATACGCACACCAGGACGGCATAGCAAAGTATTTTTATTTTTGCTAAATAACTTTCAAACTTATCTATTAATACCTACGACATAAATTCCAATGTTCGGAATCTTGATATAGAACTTCTAGTACGTTAGAATTATATGTTCTTTTTTTCGCTCCCTCGAGAAGTGTCTCCGTAGCTTAGTTGGTTAGAGCATCCCCGTATTTAGGGGAAGGTTGCGGGTTCAAATCCCGTCGGAGTCGAAATGTTTCGGATATTATAAAAAACTCCTATTAGTCCCTTAGTGGGGGTTATCACTATAAAATCCTACTATTCTATCCTACTAATATAGTAGATTATAAATGCGAAAGTTTGTGAGGATGTTTGTTATTCAATCACGCCATAACGGCTCAACCGATTTCGATGAAACTTGGAATATACAGAGATATTTACCTAAAATAGCATACCTATAGGCTACTTTTTATGTAGGTACCACGCGAGCGAAAGCTAGTAAAATATAAATCAAGAATTATACTCACCGCTCTCTATGTTGCACAGTATACTATACTCGTGTATTGATGAATGGAAAATTTCAGGATAGCGATATGCTACATCCGGCACTTGGAGTACATGCTGGCAGGCGGCGCTCCTGATGAGAACCCCGCCTTATTCGAGCTCCATGCTGCTGATCTAAGAAGACGGCAAATCAGATACTAGTTAGCTAGCAGTCTTTATCAACAAGTCAGTTAAGAGTCAGAGTACAAACCGCGGGCGATTGTCATTTGAATAAAGTTAATTTGAAGTGACTTTTAGGAGCGATATCATTGAGCTATATCGCACACCTTCAAATGTCAAACTCAAAATTTACTTTATTCAGTAGAGATAAGGATCATTTTGAAACTAATTTTATATGATAGATCAAGGACATATCGCCGTTTGAACACGGCTTAAAAATGACCAAAAGCCTTCGTTAGAAGAGTTCTTTTCACGAGAAAAGTCCCGTTGTGTTTAGTAGAACTAAAGAAAATATATGACAAAATTCCGTTACACGAAAACAGCACACCCTGATAGATTATATCATGAAAAGGATTCTTAGCGAAAGGCGTTGTCCACTTTCTAAATGGAGCTTGGCTTTTTATTCATCAATAAAGCCAATCGACACAAATTGAACATATTCCAGACATTTAAATTCTGAACAAAAAAAATTTTAGAAGCCTCCAATTTTGAGAAAACCTCTTTTCAATTTTCGCAGAATCTCGTACTTATGGTAGAATGTTTGCAGCCACCATAGCCACAAATTGCGATAAAAAAAAGTCAATCAAACACTGATCGACTGTCAGACGTCAAAAGAAATAGGTCAAGTCGTAGCCTGCGAGCCTTTATAAGAAAAGAGGTTTTCTCAAAACTGGAGGCTTCTAAAAATTTTTTTTTTGTTCACAAATTAAATGGAGATCTCTGGAGATCTCTACTCGAATATATTCAATTTGTGTTTGTTGGATTTATTGATGTATAAAAAACCATTAATGGACATGGCCTTTACAGTAGGTAAGTACAGTCAAAAGATTTGATTTGTACGCAACCATAGAACCTTTTCAACTAAATCGATCATTCAAAGCCAAAGACAAAAGGCGTTTATTTCAATAAAATCACTAGGATCACTTTGAAACGTCTTAGAAACTAGGTGAAGCTGTTCACCTGTTCCTCGCGACCAGGCATAGCTTCACCTAGTTGCTAAGAAGTTTCCAGTTTCATATTAAAGTTGTTCCTTTGATGGATTGTCCAGCGATGACGCGATGCGCTCTAGATTTCGTCTGGAAGTAAAAGGTTTTAAAGTGACCCACAAATCAAATTGGTTGACTGTACACATACCGACATAATACCTAAGTAATGTACCTACCAACCTTAGTGAAAATGAAAGTGCAATAAAATATCTAAAGATATATTTTTACAAACAAATAAATAAATAATCAAAACTGTACTTACGAATTACGATACGAAACAATGCACATTATCCAAATGCAATTTAACCAAACGCGTGCAAGCAACTGCAAAATACACCTACGTGTTTAAAATAGCAATCGCAAACAGGCACGATTTAGTTATTTCAATGAACTATTTATTCAAAACTAGTTTTAAATGAGAAAAACAGGCGATTAATTAAATTATTAGAGCTTAGATTAGCTGATGCGCAAGAGATTTGGTATTCTGGATAATTTTCTCAATCACATCTAGAATAAGTATTTCAAAGTTCAATGAATCACAATTTTATCGTTCACTATTTTTCTGTATTTTCTTTGGTCCTAATTTGCGGCATCTTTCTTTAGGATTTTCATTTGATAACGGCTATCCTCTCTTTCTGATTTTTCTTTCTATGTCTTCCTGGGCTTGTTTCTTCTCCAAGGCCTTAAGGTAGTCGATGTATGCGCACTTTATGAGCAGTGGTACTTTTACAACACCTGGAAATTTAAAGTTTTTGTCTCATCATCATCATTTCAGCCGTAGGATCAATGAGGTTATAAGTCACTGTAGGACGTCCACTACTGAACATTGCTTCCTCGCAGATTTCCAAAGCGAAAACTATCATGTGGTTTGGCCCATACTCACCACGATGGGCACGCGGATTCAAACGCAGAGTAGAGCTATCTTATTCTTCTTCTCGTCGTGTCACTGATTCTTTCTTGGTCATCCTGTCTTTGGTCAGTGACCAGGTTGGTATGGTGGTGGTATGAGAAATGGAGGTGCCTATTCTTCAGCCGGGGCCACTACGGCAATTTATCTAATGTCCAAGCAGTAGGAAGTGATAAAATTCTTTAACGATGAAGAAGGAAGCCTCCGAGAACGAATGAATATCCTAGGTGGAATTATCTAAACCCAGATAGTGGATACCTAAAACACATAGGGTTACCTGAAAAGCACGTGGTAACCCAGCCTTTGTAGATCGCGAACAATGGCGCTAGAAGACTTTCACTGTTTTCTTTTTTCTGAAAAAAAAAGTTGCTTTTTAGAATTTGTCGCACGCCCGCAACCATTTAGGGGATTTATATTGAGTAATCGATGACTTATATATACCAATCGCTGGCGGCGCTACGGAAGCTCGTTTGATTTTTATCACAAAATTTAGAAACCTGTTTTTTTTATTTATTTATTCAGTGAACAAAAATACATTACAGAAACTGTGATGAGGAACACTGAAAACTGCTAAAGTTAAAACTGTGTCGCAGCTTTCAGTACCCAACCTTAGGATAAGAGGAAAATTGACACAATTTTATGTAAAAACGGTGCGGTTTAAATGCCGGCTCTAGATTGATTCCATCATCAGACAACCAGACATCCTTACATCTGGTTGTCTGTTGCGACATACGTTGCGAATGTTTGACATACCACCCAGCCGCACCAAGCACTTTACTTCAACCTTTAGCGGACAGCAAAAGAGTGGAACTCATTGCCGGCGTCTGTGTTTCCGAATACCTATAAATTATTTTGGTATCTTCAAGACCAGAATTAATAGGTTTCAGGCGAGATTGTGGTCAAAGGCCTATTTTGTATTTTAAATAAATGTAGCCTTTCCGTTGTATTTCCTAATGAGGTAATAAATACCTACCACGAAAGTACCACTCCCCGGCAGTGAGACTTGTAGAGTCTGTATGGTGTTGAACCTTTTGTGGTTGCAGGCTAGGATAAATTCTTGGTCAATAAGTAACAGTCACCATGGCGAGTTCCTCATAAGTAATAATTTAATCTGCATTATCCTGAATCACCTACGCCAGATAGCCATGAAACAAATATAATCATTGCAAATTCATCCTTGTAACGTAACATTGTCACCCAGAGCGCGACCCCATTTATACCAGGCTGTTATCAATGCGTAGGAGGTTTCCTGTGAATATTACGTTTCACAATGTAATATCGTGGCAAAAGTGTTGCCAATGGTTAGGTAACGTTTTTATGGTTTACTTATTTATCATTGTTTGAGGAAACTTGGGGAAATTCTCACAACAGCTAAGAAGACTTTGAAAAAAAACAGTGATTTTCAGAACTTTAAGATTTTCGGGTAATTTACAGCTCCTTTGAGTTGAAACACTCTTTAGGGTTAAGCTCGCCTTTGCACATACCATTCATTCAAAATTTTGTCAATAGCACTATTTTCTGGTGTACAATAAAGAATAAATAAAGCTTCTCTACCAACTCCAGTGCCGACTGATAAGAGAGTCGCCATATTTAAATGCGTGTTCTGAAACGCGCTATTTCAGTAACTGTAAGTAGAAGCAATATACCCTGTATGTTACCACATACCATTAGGAAGGTATGTTATCCTGCTTGGTTCGAGTGTTTTAACTAACGGCTACCACGGTCTAATTCAGCTCGATGACATTACGTTTTGTACCAAATATTAAAGCATATTTTACTAAGAAATTTAATGTAAATTAAAGCATTGCTTAAGCCCTGCCACTGTTTGTTAAAACGTAATAGAAAGAGATAGTTATGTAATAGATAGAGGCAATGCCTAAGCATTGTTTATCTTTTTACAGATTTTTATAAGTAAGGCCTAATAAATGGCAATACTGGCCGTTTAAAATCTGAACAGAAATGGCATAAAATATCCCTATTTCCGTCGAAAAGCGGGGAATAAGGCCACATTAGAGCGAGACGGCAACTAACAAACATTCAGATTGGGTACCTACATACTTTTCAATGCGACTTTGGCCTTTAGGTTTTGATAAGGGAAATCACACTGTGATAATGAAATAACGTAGGTATAATCATACCAATGTAGACTACCTACCTTAAAATTTTATTCAATTATACTTCTTATATGGAAAATTTAATACCTAGGGATTTTCCTCAGTAAGTATTCAATGTTCTTTTAACAAAAGGAAATGGCAATTACAATTTTACAATTTACAATTTACATACGGTCCTATAATATTAAACTCAATGCACGCACAAAGATATGACAATGATTAAATATTTAATTTTTGGTTATATGGAAATGGCAAAAATTTTAAATCTCTAGGTTACACTTACGTCCAGTTCCCACACAATTCTGGAATTTGGAATGCTGAGCCCTTCATATTCTAAAATATTTTTCTATTTTTTTTTATGCACGTCTTATTTTTTTCAAAACCGAGCCCGTATCTCCTAACTTCACTTCTCGATTACTCTCACGGTTTCCGATTTCGCCTAAGTGGCCCTGAAAAAAAACTCACCCTGTATACCTACGCTCGCGTGGTATCTACTCTGATAAAAAGCCTTTTTATCAGAGTCTATTTATCTATAGCCTATATGCTATTCTAGGTAAATAATTCTATATATTTCAAATTTCATCGAAATCGGTTGAGCCGTTACGGCGTGATTGAATAACAAGCAATCAAACATCCTGACAAATTATCGCATTTATAATAATAGTAGGAAAGGAAGTAGGATATACTCGTAAACTACATATTTTTCATTTTATTTATTTATTTATTAAATAGGATCGCCAACAGCACATGTATCAAACATTCAACAATATTAAGATATGTAGACTAAGGACTGATACAATAGCCATACATATAGGCGAAACTTCGTCATATCTTCTCGTCGGAGATACCGCAGAGCCTCAAGACGAAAGTCTACAATCAGTGCGTGTTGCCAGTGATGACATATGGCACTGAGACTTGGTCGTTAACTATTGGCCTCATACACAAGCTCAAAGTTGCACAACGGGCTATGGAGAGAGCTATGCTAGGAGTTTCACTACGTGATAAGATCCGAAATCAGGAAATTCGTAGAAGAACCAAGGTTACCGACATTGCTCTCAGAATTAGCAAGTTGAAGTGGCAGTGGGCAGGCCATATAGCTCGCAGAACCGATAACCGTTGGGGAGTAAAGGTTCTCGAATGGCGACCACGAACCGGGCGACGCAGTGTTGGAAGGCCCCCCACCCGATGGACCGACGACATTGTGAAGGTTGCGGGAAGTCGGTGGATGGAGAAGGCTCAAGACCGTTCGTCGTGGAACTCTTTAGGGGAGGCCTATGTCCAGCAGTGGACTTCTACAGGCTGATGATGATGATGATGACATATAGGCGAGCTTAACCCTAACAAGTGTTTTCTTCCAGCAAACCTTTGGGGCTAGAGGGAGGTGATAATAATAATATAAGTAGAAGCAATATGTACACTAATAAAAAAATATATAATCACTGATCAAATCACTGAATAAATTTATAAAACATTACACGACATTCTACCACAAAACCAAAAAAGCGATAACTACATAAAATAATAATTTATAAATATAATTCATACCTAAATACGATTATGACTAATTAAATTCACAAATCGCAAAAACCAGTTCCCGGATAACAGACACTGTTTTATTGGTACCTTAGATCTTGTACTACCATGATCTATGAATGGTACCGGCTTTGGTTGCATTTAGGCCATAATCGAAGATCAAACAACCCGTCCAGCAGACTATGGTTCCCGGGGACCACACGACACAGGCCACATAACTTCGGACCAGCCGTTAGGAGTAATTGGTGAACTACAGACATGAAAGATAACAGAAGAGGATCCTAGAAGATTCTCTTCTGCAGAGAGCGTTCAGTGACGTTTGACAGAAAGATTAGAAAGGAATGGACGATCGAGAGAGGAACGCTTCCCTCGTATGCGGGTAACGTGCAGCTACCAGGCACACATAACCTGCACATAGGTTTACAAGAATTCCTACACGTCTCACAGACCTACAGCGCATGTTCATCCACTAGCGCGCACTAGCGCCATTGTCCCGTAGCCACGGCACAAATTCACCAGGCGAGCATAAGTAGTGCGCAGGTCGCAATAGATTCAGTTATGACCTAGTAAGTACTTCAAACATTTCCTTTCCTTTCCCACTTCATGCTTCACAGAAACCAATCGGCGGATAGCCCTCTACGCGAGTAGACGCTTCGCGAATCGAGACGTTTCCCGATTCAAATGCCTCGCGAATCTCAGATTTGACTCTGAACACCAGGGTATCAGCAATGGTTAGGAGTAATACAGGGTAAAACAGATGATTCATTGTATAGAGTTTCTGAGAAAGGACAAAAACTGTGATACAAAAGCACAATAGAAAAAAAACCTAGGAAAAATCGATGTTTTGGATCGATATATTTTATTCTGACTTGCGTGGCTACTACACGTGGTCCAGCTGAAGTGCAGACGTATAATAAGACATGAAATTCATGAATGCCAAGGTCAAATTTTAATTAACTTACTCGTACATACATTAATTGTGTTTAAAGACTTTAAAGGCACAATCAACGTGATAATATGCTCTAACAATGGAGAGATATCCTTAAACTCTGACTTATAGAGACCCGTAGACAAACTAGAGTCATCGAAATAAGCATAACCCAGAGGATAAGCAAGCTGAAGTGGCGGTGAGCGCGGTACACATCTCGGAAAACCAATGGCCATTAGGGCAGAAAGTTACTAGAGTGGAGACCAAGCACCGGAAAGCGCAGCGTTGGACGGCTACCCAATAGATTGAAAGACGACCCATTATAGGTTGCTGCTATTGGTTGCAGGCAGTACAAGATCGTTCGATCTGGAAATCTAAAGGGTAAGATAATATGTTCAACAGTTGACGTCGTACGGCTCAATGATGATGATGGTGCGATATAATATGAACACCTAACTAAGATACACATTTAGATGGCATCATTGACACTATAAAACTTTTATTTTCACAAAAGCAAAATTTTTCTTCGGCTCTGCCCGGATGCCTCCACCACCGCGCCGCCGGCCAGCACCGTACCGAGCCCATCGCCTGGCTAGTGACGTACGTTACCATTTCTACCAGGCTTACATGACTCCACAACAGGTAACAGGTATAAAGTTACACACGAGAAACAGGCGATTTTGAAACTTGCATCAGTTGATATAAGGCGGTAATTCTAATGGATACTTACAATGACTTTACCACAGTGATCGAAAGTGGGCGGTCGTCGCGTGTTGATGCTCCGCGCGTACTCTTGCCACCGGCGAATGCACTCAGTGACGTCTTGCTGGTTGCCCCAGACCCCTTGCGTGTACGTGAAGTAGACAGCGCCTACCAGGATGCCAGCCTTCGGAAGAGTTATGCAAAACAGGTGTGATTACTAACGACGGTGAAATATAGAGGAGGTTTGTTTAACTTCCTAGCTAGACGAAAAATGGCTGAGATCTACCTAGGTTGTTGATAGTTTTCAAGTTTTTATTTTTATCGTGAGCTATTACGTATGGATTGGATGTAGTAGGGCTCTAAAAAAAACTCTTCAAAAAAATAAATTCATTTTTAACCGACTTCAAAAAGGAGGAGGTTCTCAAGTCAGCTGTATTTTTTTATCTTTTATGTGTATGTTACTCGATGTCTCCGCCAATACTAAACCGATTTTGGTAATTCTTTCGCTGGTGTATAGAGTATGATCCCGGGGTGGTCCCATATTAATTTAATTCCTGAGGGATTGCTACTTGTCCGGTAAAACAAAAAAAAACGTCATCATCTCTTGAAATCACGACATGCCGATTTTTTTTGTCGACTGTGTTATGGTATGGTTATCCCCGCAACTTCGTTCGGTTGCTGCTATTTTTAAATAAACATTAACCTTAGGGGTTCTGTGTCGGGAATACCTTTCTGTGCACCCATACGTTACAACAGGAAGCTACCCTGCAAATTTCATACCTACTCTTAGGACTTTTGGCTAGGCTCTGCGTTGATTGTCAAAGAGAATAAAACCACCACGTTTTATTGTCTGTCAGTCAGTCAGTCCCATAAGAGTTATTATTTATGATGAATGAATGTCATACTTACTTTGGTTTTTTGTTCGAAAGTGTTGGTGGCCAGTGTCATCTTCAGTAGGTAAGCAAAACGCAAAGAGGTTGATAACAAAAAAAAGGGGTTGGTATTAATCTTGTAAATTGAAGTCGGATTTCAGTTTTTGTAAAAAATATCTTATTAGTGTAATTAATCAGGCAGATAGGTAACCAAGAACTCTTATACTCTATCGGCACTATCCTGTTATCATATTTTTGTCTAAGAAGTCTATGTTCTATGTCCAGGCAAGTGACTTATATCCTCATTGGTCCAGGCTGTGGACGACAAAAACACTCACTTTGACTGCGTACATGAGTTTCCCGTGTGCATAGTACGGCATCGTAGGCACTATCGTTTTACCGCCCTTTCTGAGCTTGAATTCCTCTTTGGTACACACCTTGATGCATGTCGGATTCAGAGGAAGCTCTGAAAGAAAAGAAAAAAAGTGCTTAGACAGACATTCTATCAAAAAAAGAAAGAATATTACAATAAAATCAACTTTTTCAAGTTATACATAATTATGAATAGTCTTGTATTATTGTCATTTCGAATATCAAAAGATGCCGTATTTACTCCACATAGTTTGTCAGTCTCCCACCAAACAGTTGCATGGCACGTGGACTCTGCTGGTGCCACCTTTAGGCCAGCAAAGTTGAATAATCTCGGTCAAAACGAACGCCAGGAGCGCATAGATTACAGGAGGTTAGCAAAAATTCGCGCGCAACAGACTCAATTCAAAAGTAGAGCTCGCATGATCGAATAGCGTGTGGACGTGTCTTGTGCACCCTTGTGGCCGCCCCGTATCTGCGTCGTATGTAGCGACTAGCGGCCATTCAAAGTTGAATAATCTCGCCCGAAACTACCAGGACTGCATTAGAGCAAAGAAGCTGTATTACGCGATACATACCTATATGGAAAAAATGCGATGTACGCCTTGGTAGTTGATAGAGCCAACAAGTTTAAATGTGTACCAAGATTTTAATTTATTATTTCCTTTAAAGTACCTAATATATGAAGTTAGCATTATAAATCACTAGCTTGAACCGGGGCTTTGTTCGAGTGGTACCTGAAAAATATATCCTTTATGCTATTATAGGTAATTAACTCTATAAAATCAAAGTTTCTACGATATCGGTTGACCCGATACGGCGTGATTGAACCACAATCATCCAAAAATCCTCACAAACTTTCACATTTTAAAATAATTTGATAATTGATAACTTTAGCACATCGCTTGGGACCTTATTAAACTCGTACACATTACCCTTTATTATTCTGCCGACTCGTTGATTAAGACAATTTTAGTATCTCTATGCAATAAATTTGTGACACAATATGGCTCGACATTCCGACAGGCAGGATATGAATATCATTGTAAATTATAACGACATGTAGGCATGTGTGTGTAGGCATTGGGAATGACCTTTATCAAGCAATTGTAATCAGAACTAAAGACCACCTACTACCCTACTAGGTAGGTACTTATGTACTTCACATTTCGATACCTAGGTAGTTACTTACATCAAAGATGTAGATGATTGTGATGTGTAACTCGCTGTGTTCGTACATCGCTAAATTCATCTGCTATAAACGTTCTACGAGTTTTTTAGGATTTCAGTAATAAGACGGACTGATATTCATATTAAATCTTCATCATCTCCCTGCCCCTATCCCACTTCATGTGGGGTCGGCACAACATGTTTTTCTCTTCCACTACCCTCTATCAGCCGTCATATCAGTATTCACTCCTTTCTTACTCATGCAAATAAAGGCTTGATAAGTGTTTAAATACTCCTAAAACCCTGAGTTTTAGGAGTTTTTAAACATTTATTTTAAGCCCTTGGTAAAATTGGCTAAGATATCCTGGTAAGCCCATTTTAGGAGGCATTACATAATTGTGTAATATCTACCAGGACTTAAGAGGGTGTAAGGAGATCTGGGTAAAATGTAGGGCAATGTTACGACACGCTGTTCATTCATAGAAAATACTTGTATCAGCTGGTAAGTAATTTTCAATGTATCTCGCTGTAACTTAAACTAATTATGTAGTTATTTCACGTGAAAAAGCCGCTAATTTATTATAATTTTACATCATAAATTAATGTACATTTTGTATTTTATATAAAAACAAAAACCCTAATAAAAAGTTCTAGACTAAATTGAAAATGAAAATAAAATAAATACCTGCTTGTTCGGAAAATATTTTTTTTTAACTCTTATTTACGTACCTAATACGGATAGACAGGGTCAGCCGGGTAAACAAAGTGAGTCCACGTGGATAAAATGTTTACAACGAATCGCTCTGTACCAGGCGGACATAAAACCGAAGAAGTTTGCGATTTCATGTAAAGCGAAATATTCAAAATACATGTTGTTTGCATTATTGTACCAAAGAAAAGTCATTGACTTGCTATTTGGCCCCGTACCATCAACTTCAAAGATTGTCTCAAAGATTTATGGTTGGAATTCGTGTAAAATAATGCTGACACGCTCGCATTTAAATGGCAATAAGACGCCATGGAAGGGTGATGGCGAATTTATGCAGAAACCAGACAACTAAGGCAGTTCGTCAACTTCGCGAACTACTGTTTCCGAGTCGCTGGGTTGTCTTTTGAGTGCCAGCCTCTCAGTGGCATTACTTTGGCTGATTGCTCGGCAGTGGCTGCTTCGCAGTCTTCGAATTTCCGTCTCCGCAACGCGAGGACTTTGGTGACTCCAGGAGTGCTAGGGGTAGTAGACAGAAGAGGTTCGATGGTCAGGCGGCTGCGCGTGCTATGGAGGCAGTGCGTTAGCAAGTATACGTGACGGTAGTAATCAGCGCCGTAGGTACTACCTACATTCTATGCGCTAACTTTGACACGAATTCCTGCCATAGCCAGAACGAAAGGGAATGTTTAAAAAAAAAATATGCTGGGCATCCGCAATGTCGGTAGGGTAGTTCCTAACGTAGCGACTGTTTAACTGGTTAAATATCACGCGCACAAAAACAAGATGGCCGTATTGACCATGGCTACATTACTACCAGTGGATCTGGTAAGAGACGACTAGGGAAACGTGGCGAGTGGGGCAAATCATTGTTTGGGTGCAGGCCAAGGTCGGTCTCGCTGGAAATCTATGGTGGAGGCCTATATTTAGCAGTCAGTAGACGTCCTAGGGCTGATGAATGACAAGAATGAGTGCATGTTGTTGTTGTTTATGTTGTCTGATACCTATACGACACAGGGAATCCCGGTGTGGAGTCAGGACTATGTATGTGACTGTTGGGTGTTATTTATTTTATTTATTTATAACTTATACATGTTAATATTTACAAAATACACAAGAAACACAGACCGTTACAAACGATCAATAGATAGCTCAACTGATCCAGATCACTACCAGTCGCAAGCGTCCCCAAGACGCTGGCGAAATTGCCACGCTGGATGGCAATGCTAATTCGCTGGGCCAAATAAGAGGCAGCTTATATTTATTTATATAAGAACCGGTAGAGCCTGTTACAACCTGCTTATTGCAAAAATGTTTCCGTTGAATCTAAAATAGAATCGCGTAAGATTTTATACTAGCCTTTTTATTGTAGTGATTCATCAACGGTCATCAACATCGCGGATGGTATCACCCCAATTTAGACTAAACTGGACAAAAGAAACGAGATACATATCAACCTACACGCTACTACTTATGATAGGATTGTTTACACAAGATCAATCTAACGGTATTCTGTTTTTGTTACATGTTAAAATTAGTCTAGAACCGCAAAATCTAGGTTCACACGTAGGCAGCAGAGCCCGACGTGGATATAACACAGGCCACCCAAAAAATCTTCAACTAGCCTACCCGCCCGCAACTTTGTCCACGTGTTCAAATATGTTCTTGACTCTTGTCACTTCGTACACCTTGAGACCTTGATTTTCCGATCCCGTGTTGCGTGAAGCCTCAGGGCTCAAGTCCTAAATACACTTGATCGTGGATTTTCTCCTAAAAATAACTCTGAAACCTCGGTAATAATATCAATAAGTTCTATCTGGGAAAGCGTGCTCCATCTTAGGCCACATCTCACTTGCAAAATTGAGATGGTGGCCAAACGCTTTACCATTATCAATAAAAAAAAGGTACATACTATTAAATTAGTTTGTGGTAAAGCAACGGACTTAATTAGCGCGCAGTTGCCACAGATTAGTTTGAGTTTTCGGATTGAATAGTTATTTTATCAAAATGAAATATGTTACTGTCTATTAGTGAAACAATTTTTAGAATCGGTTCAGTAGCTCCAGAGATTACCCCCTGCATAGAAACAAACAAACACATTTTAACTCTTTATAGTATTACTAGCTTCCACCCGCGGCTTTGCTCGCGTGCTACCTACATAAAAAGCACCCTATATGCTATTCTAGGTAAAGAATTTTATCTATTCCAAGTTTCAACAAAATCGGTAGAGCTGTTACGGCGTGATTGGACAACAAACATTCAAACATCTAAACAGCCAAACATGTTCACAAACTTTCGCATTTATAATATAAGTAGGAAGTAGGATGGTGTAAAATATACGCAGATAATCTCAATTGAAACTGTTAGTAGAGTACATCCCGTCGATCTAGGCCGAATAAACAGAAATTTTTAAGAGAAGTTTTAGTGCTCAATAAACACTTGTAAATCACGGGAAAGCAACGCCATTTGGATATCTTTAAGCAAAAACTCATTTTACCTCTTTTGAAAGATTATTTAACCTACTTTTTCAGTTACCTACTCTTGGATCCAAACACCCTAATTGTCCGAATTTAAGACACAGATTTCCTATTGTCTCTATCTCTAGATAACAGATAAGAGGTTAAAGGCCTTCTCACATCACAATGACTCAAGGCAAGCGAGCTTTTATGTAAAAATAAATAGGTTTTAAATAAAATAGCTCGCCACGCAAAGCGTCTGTAACGCTCCGTAGGCACACGACAGAAAAATGACCTATAATGCCGAATATGGTGTAATAAAAAAAATATTTATTTATTTAGAATACAGTATAACATCATAACAGGTTTTTTTTATCCCTAAGGCGATGCCATATGTTATTAGTAGGTACATTATAATAAATAGGTACAATTAATATGTTCGTACCTAAAGCTAGGGTCAACCCTGGTGGCCGGACTTCATAGCCCATTCTGGATTACTGCTGCTAGATTAGGCTAAGCTGAGATACAGGCGACTTTAGGCGACCGACCGATAACAGGTCATGGTAGCCATTTGAGAACCTTTTTTTTATGCCCCAACGGTTGTCAGTTCTGCGAGCTATATGGCCTGCCCACTGCCACTTCAACTTGCTAATTTCTTTTTTTTTATAATATTACACACGGTCATCTGATTCCAAACTAGGCATAGCCTGTACTATGAGTACCAGAGACTGATATACCTAATAGATAAATATTTAACACCCAGAACAAACATCTGTATTCATCACACAAATGTTTGTCCTGTGCGGGAATCGAACCCGCAACCTCTAGCGCAGAAGGCAGAGTTACTACCAACTGAGCCATGAGGCCAGTCCGATAACGCAGCCCAGGGCCTAGCAGATTGTGTAATATAGGGCGTAAAGCACAGAGCTGCGTACGCCGCGTGCGCACGTAAGACGCAGCAGAGAAGTGCTTGTTTAAATTCTGCTGTGACCTTCGCTGCGTCGCGTGAATCTCAGCAAACGCTTACCCTTAGCCCCTTCGTCCATGACGCTACGCAAAAGTGACGGAACTCATTATAAACTAGAGTTGCGGACTGATTGGAAACTCTGACTCGTCCACGACGCTACTGGAATTTCCTGAAACTCAGTCACTCAGTACACGATTTTATGTAAACAAAGTTTTGAAAACGAAAATAATTAACATGACTCACTAGTAGGGTCATATTATCACTATAATTCCGTTTACTCCCACCTGTTCTGTTGAATAGTTCTGTTGACAGAACTACTGGGATTTTTTTTCTGATTAGTTCTGTCCACAAAACAAATGGGAATACAATTCTCACTTGTTCTGTTGAGTAGTTCTGATATGATCAGAGTGTACCAAATGCAATTGATTAACGGTAACATAGACATACCTTTGTTTTAAGAGAAACTAAGGTAAAGTGCTCCTATTGCGAGTTACCGAATGTACAGTGGGTTTTTATCGAGCGATGACATGGAATTATTACTTCTCCAGTCACATAGACGTCAGAATCACTTATAATTACTTTTTATTCGTTCATTTTTCAACAGTTTCTCGAAACCAGTCGCCTGGCGACCAGCATGTCGAGTCGCCAGGAGACTAGTTACAAACGCGTTCCTTTTGAGTAGCGCCGTGGACGGACGCGCATTGAAATACTAGTGCTATCGCAGTCAGGCTACTCATAAGTGACTACAGTTTCAGTCGCGCCGTGGACGAAGGGGTTTACTCTCAGAATACAAGGCCTTACTCTTGTGTACTCCTTACCTGTGCACCGTGCGCAATCTACTTTCTCCACCGGGCTGCATTTGTCGTACATTTGCATATCAGGGTTGGGGCGCTTCACGTGCTTGGCCAAGTTAATCGTGCGACACACGTCGCATCGCACGCGACTTGTATTCAGATTCTCACACATTTTGCATTAAGCACTGAAGAATTTAGGGAGAAAAAAAACTGATAATTTGGAGAGACGCCGAAAGATTGACAGAAGTGACGGAGTTTTGGAGATGTCAGGATGTGAAGCTGTAGATGGCCAGTTAAAAGATAGTGAGAGGAATTCAATGTAAGAAGAGGATATATATTATTTAAAAAGTTTTTACTGATAATTCTTCACTGCACCGTTTAACAACTTTGTGAGGAGCAAGTATCTACTAATTTGCGAAAGTTAACCCTACTCACATTTTTATTAGTCACCGCTTCAAATAGTGAACTAAGTCTTTTTGACGAATTCGGCGGCTTTTGGACAAGAGCCTTCTTGAGACGCAAGAGGTGCGGGTTCGATTCCCACGCCAGGACAAATTATCTGCAAATATTTATATAATAGGTCCGGGTGTTGTTATACCCTACGATACTCATAGTTTCTAATACCGACGACATAAGAATCATAGTGTGGGGTCACTGGGCGCTGGCTTAATCAATTGCCTTAACATAATACACCTACCCAACATTAATATATCTAAACAATCACTTAAAAAAGCCGTGTTGGCCTAGTGAGAGGTTCCGCGACGGCAGCGGGAATCGAACCCCCTTGCGTCTCAGCACACACACCCGCTGCGCCACCGAGGTCTTCAATAATGTATGTGTTTTAGGACACAGCGAGATTTTCTCGTTCTGAATCGGAGCAGCCCGCCTGGGAGGTACCTCCGCCTTACAGAAGATCGCTGCCAAATAACTCTGTTTCAAATAGTGTTGTGTTCCTGCGATGAGCAAGGTTGCCAGAGCTCTTTAGGGGGAGAGAGGGTTCGGGGTCGGCAACGCGTGCGTGATGCCTCTGGTATTGCAAGCGCTCATAGGTAGCTGGTAACCGCTTAACAGCAGGTGGGCTGTATGCTTGGTTGACACTTCATTTGTGAAAAAAAAAACTTCAATAAAACTGGTTCGAATCATCGCCAGCGGTCACCAACGGATGTCCAACGAGATACGACCCACGCGCATGCTTCCGTTCGATGCGCAACTTCCGCGGTCTCCTATCCTAGATAAGGTGTTGCGAAATTCGCCAAAATTCGCTTGTCCTTTTTGTTGCTTGGTATCAGGGGCAGTGTTGGAAGGCCCCCCACCCGATGGACCGACGACATTGTGAAGGTTGCGGGAAGTCGGTGGATGGAGAAGGCTTCTCTTCATCGCCTGATAGCGGCTGATGGCTTCCGAGGATCAAACCTGCTGTGACGACAGCAGACATTTTATGGCGAGGCTGAAAAGCAGCGTAGCTGAGCCCTCGACCATTTCACCTGTCTACCTACATACATACCAAAACCTGTAAATTACCAATTGTATTTTTATAGCTGTGTGTAGGATTCTTGGTGAATAAATGCCCTTTTATTTTATTTTATTTTTTATTTCAAGACCGTTCGTCGTGGAACTCTTTAGGGGAGGCCTATGTCCAGCAGTGGACTTCTACAGGCTGATGATGATGATGATCAGGGGCTCAGAAGGGCTACCAATCCTATCCTATTTCCTATAGATAGATAGATAGATAACTCTTTATTAAGTACCACACAAGAAAAACTTTTGAGAAACATGGCACACAAAAGGGTAAAACAACTTATCGCTGAAAGCGATATCTTCCAGGCAACCTTTGGATGGAACGAAACAGCAGAGCTTTAATGGTTGGCGGCGTACTTACAAAAGTATAAAATAATACTTAATCCTAAAATATAACTAAGAAAAAGAAACACATTTTACCTAGGTACATAGCATCCGAATACATATAATACACCTACGCTTAAATAAACGAATACATAATCTAAAACATACATATATTTTACTATGAACAGGAGCGATGACATGACAAACAGATGATTAAATCACGGTTGACAGATAGTGATGCTTCACTTTAAGTAACTTACAACATGAAGAGCTTTAAGAAAAATACAAAAAGATTTCTCCAGAGCAGGCAACGCATTAGCAATGCTCCAGGTGTTGCAGATGTCAATAGGCGACGGTAACCACTTACCATCAGGTGGGCCGTAATCCTGTTTGCCTACGCATAACATAAAAAAAAAGTTTAAAAACATTCTATCTTACTATCCTACTAATATTATAAATGCGAAAGTTTGTGAGGATGTTTAGATGTTTGTGGTTCAGTCACGCGCAAAAGTCAGAACGGATTTGGATGATATTTGGCATAGAGATAGATTATAGTCTTGTGTACACTAAAGAATAAAGAATATAATTGCGAAATTTTGTTAGGATTTTGTTTTTGTTTTTGAGTATGTTTTTAGTTCAATCACGTCGTAAAGGCTTTGGAGATTTCGATGAAACTTGAAATAGATTCTTCTTCCTCTTCTTGGAATAGAGTTATTTACCTAGAATAACATGTAGGCTAAACATGTAGGTTTAAGAGGAGGTAGGGCACAGCGAGATTTTCTCGTTCTGAATTGGAGCAGCCCGCCTGGGGAGGTACCTCCGCCTTACAGAAGATCGCAGCCAAATAACATTATTTGTTTCAAATAGTGTTGTGTTCCTGCGGTGAGTAAGGTTGCCAGAGCTCTTTAGGGGGAAGGGGGTTCGGGGTCGGCAACGCGTGCGTGATGCCTCTGGTATTGCAAGCGCTCATAGGCTACGGTAACCGCTTACCATCAGGTGGGCCGTAAGCTTGCTTGCCACCTCTGTTGTATAAAAAAAAAAAAAAAAAGGCTACTTTTTATCTTGGTCCCACGGGTAGCTAGTACTTAAATATATACCTACGTAGCCTAGGAGGAGGCCTATATAAGGTGATTCATAAGTATGCTATCCTGCAAGGGGCTTCTTCTACACCCAATTGGCAATAAAAACATTTAGAAACTTGACTTTTTTCATTGAAAAATTATTCGTCTCTTATTATAATAAAATAAATAAATAAATATTCCGGACATATCACACACGGTCAACTGATCCCAAACTAGGCATAGCCTGTACTATGGGTACCAGAGACTGATATACATAATAGATATATATTTAACACCCAGACACAGAACAAACATCTGTGAATCACACAAACGTTTGTCCAGTGCGGGAATCGAACCCGCGACCTCTAGTGCAGAAGGCAGAGTTACTACCAACTGAGCTATGAGGCCTGTGTATTGGGCTTTTATTTTATTTGTCGTAATTGGTATTTTATTACGGGTAATATACAAAACGCAGTCGCATTTTATTTGTTTGTAGGTGCTTGGTTCAGAAAGGTTCTCACTCAACTTCCTCCTAGCGCAAGGAAGCCTAAAATCCAACTGGAGTAACTCGTTTTTTTTTTTTTTTTTTTTTTCTTTTTTCCGAACGGATTTATATGCTGTGGGTCTCTTACGACCACTGCCAGCTACACCGGGCTAAGGAATAACTCGCAATCTGCTCTAGAATCAAAAGCTTCGGAAGCTTATCCATTGAACAATTCATGAATGGCAAGTGGTGGGGGATAGGATGAGCGCGACACACCCGGTAGAATCTGTTCCCTACAGGCTGCGTGTGCGCAGTCCAGTTCGGCTCGCTTGTGTGGCTTACTCCACTCGTTGCCGGCGCGCCTGCGCGAACCGCGACACCGGGATTTTCAAATTTCGAATATTTTTTTCTTCTTGGACTTTCTGTTGTGCCTGACTTTTGCTGTGGTTGTTAAGTGGTATTTCGCGAGGAGTTTCAGCTGATCTCGGGCATGCTGCAATAGTTATGACGCCGTTTAACTTAAGGTGAGTTACTTTATTTTTAAGGTCCCGAAAATTGTGAAGAGAGTTGTGATAGTAGATTTTTTTAAAATAAAAAACACCCATTTTTGTAATTATTATAAAATAATTCAGATATTTAATTCAACGCGCCAAAGATTCAAAGACTTGTGAAATTTTCCCAAAATTTAGAATTACAGAATATTCGTATAATATTTTTTTTTCCCAATTTTTTTTCAAAAATAATTATATTTTTAAGAATATATAAGTTATCGTAGCCAATAAATTCTCATTAGCTTCCTTGTTAGCCAAAACTCCATTAAATCCATTCAGCCCTTCCATAATTTGTACCTGTCTAGTCTAGACTCACGATGGATTGCGGACTCTAATCTCCAAGGCGTTTCTAAGCTTTCGTTGGAAGATTGGTCTTTCGAGCCGGTTCCGTTTAATTAATAGGTGTCCGAGAAAATTCTACTTAGTACGAAATAACGAATTGTACTTAGCTTGGGACTGATATGCTCCATCCAACTCGGTTATTAGTAAAATTCTAAATGGACCAAAAAAATATTCCTACCTATACTTATACCTATATATGTTTTCTTCATTTTAATAATAATGCAGAACGTGTTTTACTTAAAAAACCTTTTTTTTTTACTTGCAATTTATTTTTATTGTTTAGGTCAAATCTTACAATTGAATTTTAATACAGTTACCCCAAATCGATGGAGCTGTTTTTTTTTTAAATTTTAAACACAATTAATTGCTGCGAGTCTTGTCATAACAATGAAGGTAGAATGTGTCGATTTAAAAAGAGCCCAAGTTTTTGGGTAAATTGCAAGTTGGCGCGGAAGTGGAAAACTTTGTTTAAAAAGATTCGCACTGAAATCCATGCGAGTTAACATGCAGGGTTGTCATGGAGGGCTTTTAAAACCCGTATATTTTTAGTTTCTCTTTTTTGAGAACTGATGGAGTGGTGGTAGTGAGCGCCTTCCAATCCATAGGACTTGAGTTCGAATCGATTTTCTATCAATAAATTACTATACTAGTGCGCTCAAACAGTTAAAGAACGTTAGGAAACCGGCATGAAAAGAGCCTCCAAAGGTTGCACTTTAATCCTTTCACCACACTGAATCTTACACCGACGGCCATAGGCCCATTTCAGGGCCACCATACCTGAACCGAGCCACTGGCCTAATGCAGGTAAAATTAAAATAAGTAAAGAAAAATTCTAGCATACATTTACAACAAAATTATTCTTTTAAAATGATAAAATCGAACAAAATCTTTGAAACTCTTGGACGCAACTTGACATATAAAAGCGTCTCTGTGAACAGGACATAAAACTCTACCTAAGTACCTAACAAAAATAAACATCCCCCAGTCAAAGCCCATTAAGCACGTATCACTCAGCCCTAGCTTCGTCGTAAATCCCTACAGGAACCCGATCCGGGAGTCGAGACGAAAAAAAAAACAAAAAGACATGATTAAAACTAAGACTATTGTTCCTTTTATCAAGAGAAATTCTCGTCGCTTCATGCATAAATTCATTGCCGGTTTGAAGCAAAAGCTTCGTATAATTAAAAGAGATTTAGATAGAGGCCTTTATTTTGTTCACTGCACTTTAAAGCCTATCCCGTTGTTGTAAAGCTTTAATTCTATTGCGGGTAAAGTTTTTGCAAACAGTAGTCGGCGCACGCAACTTCGAAATGCTCCCGTTTGTTTTTGTATCGGTCCTGTACTTTGATCTTTTTTTTTTTGGATTATACTTGAATTATACGAAGCATCTTAGAAAAAGCTTCGGTATTTGGAAAAGGATAAATATGTAAAAGCGCAAAAACAATTTACAGTGTTAGATTGCCTAAATAAAAAAAGTAATAGGTTTTAAAACAAAAACAGTTATTGGCAAATAGGTAAAAAAACATCATAAAGGAGATTGACCAAAATCATACGAGCGTTGGGCTAAATTAATGATCGGTAAAAGGTAGGAAATTAAATAGGAATTAAAAAAAAACTACAACTTTTGATGGGCTGTTTTTAGGTTGTGGACCGCGCCAGCAAAACAAATTGGTTAGGCGAAACAAATGAATGAAAGTTTTGTTTTTTTGTTAAAACTCCTATTCCCACTGGGCTAAAAATGATGTGTATTGTGATTCTCAAGTAGGTAATTCAGACCAAAACGTTTGGTAGGAATGATGAAGACGCATCCACTTTTTGGGCCTTGTACTTCTATTGATTCCCCTGACATAGCCTGTTTCTGGGCATCATCCTTTAATTAAAGTTCAGTTACCAAAGACTACGAAGAAACTAAAAAGTCAAGTCTCCATCTGCATAAAATGGTATGAATTTCAGTGTCTCATTCTTCAAAACACAGTCCTCAGAATAAGAAAGACCAGAAAGACATGTCCTCCTCCGTCGTTCCTTCATTACTGAAGATCGTGACCCCTTTGTTGCAGCTTGTTAACTACTTGTTTCCATTGGTTTCTGTCTGTTGCCCGTTGGAGAGCTGCGCTTACTGGTATCTCTAGGTGTTCGGATACCTGGTCCGTCCATCGTTTGGGGCTTCGCCCTCGCGGCCTTTTACCCTCAACCTTCCCAGTCACCATAAGGCGCTCAAGATTATCAGAGCTCTTGCGAGCAATATGGCCAAAGTACTGTAGTATTCGGTGTAGACATATCGCAGAAAGCCTTTGGGAGCGTTCAATCCTGAGTTCTTCCAGGATGGACACGTTTGTACGGCGAGCTGTCCATGGTATTCGTAATAGTCGACGCCAACACCACATTTCAAAAGCATCTATGCGCTGCCTATCCGCGGCTTTAATGGTCCAGGACTCCGAGCCATACAAGAAAATGGAGAAGACTAGCGTGCGAACTATGCAAATCTTTGTGCGTTTTGTGATGTTTCGGTCTCTCCATATTCGGCTGAGCTGTGTCATTGCGGTTTTAGCCATGCCAATCCGACGTCGAATTTCTTGTTCACAACTACCTTTGTTGTTGATGGCGGACCCCAAATACACAAACTGATTGACCGTTTCGTATTTGTTTAGTAGGTCAGTGCGCTGAATAGTTGCAAAACGGTCGATTATCATCACTTTGGTCTTACTGTGGTTGATGTAAAGACCCATCTCATGGCTTGCTGTCTCCAGGCGATTCAACAGTTCCGCCATTTCAACTTCCGATGACGCGAGCAGAGTGGTGTCATCCGCGTAGCGCAAGTTTGATAGTTTTACACCACCAACCGCCACGCCACCCTCCCATCCATCGAGAGTTTTGCGCATAATATATTCTCCGTAGATGTTAAAAAGGATGGGAGAGATGACACATCCCTGACGAACTCCTTTCTCAAAACAGAAACGGTTAGATGTTACGTCCCCCAGCTTGACGGTGCCATAGCCTGTTTCGTACAGACCTCGAATCAGCTGAGTTATATGGGTCGGAACGCCGACTTCCCTGAGAACTTTCCATAGGTTTTGCCATCTAACGCAGTCGAACGCCTTTTGATAATCCACAAAACACATCACAATAGGGGTGTTATACTCGTAGCTCTTTTCCACTAGTAGTCTGATGTTAAGGATCTGTTCCCTAGTGCCTTTACTCTTGACAAAACCGGCCTGCTCTTGAGGGATCTGCCAGTCCAAATAACACCGGAGGCGATTGTTGATGATATGTAATAAGACTTTACTAGCGTGTGATATGAGGGCGATTGTCCTATAATTACCACAGTTCCTGATCGAGCCCTTTTTATGCAACGGTAAGATGGATGAGTGTACCCACTTTGACGGCCACTTGCAGGTCTTCCAGACAGAGTCGCAGATATTATGCAGTGCTGACAGGCCTTTTTTACCCAATGCTTTAATTGCTTCCGCTGTGATTCTGTCAGCCCCTGGAGCTTTGTTTCTCTTTAGCTTTCTAACAGCGTCTTCAACTTCAGAGAAGAGTATGTCTGGTTCCAATTCCATATCAGACTCATAGGCAGACCCTAGAGGGCTGGTGTTATCTTCATAAAGCTCCGCGCAGTACTCTCTCCAGCGGTCTGCAGCCTTCTCTAGATCGTGGATTGGGTTACCGTCACGGTCATCGACAACCCAGGATGATGGTTTAAAGCTACGTGTGATGTGTCTTATCTTTTTGAATAGGTCTGCTGTCTGGTACTTTTTAGCATGAGTCTCAATATCTGTACACATATCTTCCAGGTATTGGTTTTTATCGCGTCTGCACAAGGACTGAATACGGTGAGCTAGGTCCTTGTAGCTATTACTTTTGTCAGCTGTGTTTTCGCCGCTTTTAAGTTCTTTTTTCTTTTCTATGAGTGCCCAGGTTTCATCTGATATCCAGTCTTTTCGGTTGTTTGTCGTTCTAGTCATGGAGTCTAGAACCGCGTTGACTTGGTTTTGAAAATATCCCCACTTTTCTTCCGGCTCACCTCTTGTTGCTGTTTCGAAATGATCCAGTCTCGATTCAACCTGTTTCTGGAAATACTCTTCTTCTGATTTTCCAATCCTCACTACATATTTTGTGCGTCTTTTAGTTGACTTAAATCGCATTCGTAGATCGGCCACTAGCAGTTGATGATCGCTGCCACAATCCGCGCCCGGAAAGCTTCTGGAGTTTGATATCGCTGATTTCCAGCGATGCGCAACTGTGATAAAGTCAATTTGGTTGCGGTACCTATCACCAGGGGATTTCCAAGTGTAGAGCCTTCGCTTGTGGTGTTGAAAGCACGAATTGGTTATAGTAAGATCGTTACTAACGCAGAAGTCTAAAAGCATTTCACCTCTTTCATTGCGGACTCCCAGTCCATACCTTCAGCCTATGTGCCGAATGTGATCGTCCTGTTCAGTGTTCCCGATCTTGGCATTCCAGTCACCCTGCACCAGAAGGAGTTCCCTCCTAGAAATACCCTCAATTGCATCTTGGAGGGATCTGTAAAAATTATCTATATCCTCTTGCGAAGACAGCGAGGTTGGCGCATATATCTGTATGATGTTTATAGGGACTGGCTTGCTGTTTAGCCGGATCGTCATGATTCTGTCATTGATGGTATTGTATCCTGTAACGGACCCTTTGAGCTTAGCTGGTATTATAAAAGCCACTCCATTCTTGCTCTCTTTTTCGTGTCCCGAGAAAAATATAGAGTTCCCTGTTGATGTGGTATAGTGTCCATTGCCCTTCATGTGGGTTTCGCAAATGCCTAAAACGGAGAGTTTATATGCGGTCATCTCCTGTAAAGAAAGACATGTAGGTATACCTTTATATAGTTTATTTTTAGTCTTTGTTCTGTTTTTACTCTGAGGCACAGTTGTAGTTAGAACCATAGATATGGGAGACGAGCTTACCTACCTACGCTCTACAGTCCCAGGCATACAGATTAGTAAATAGTTACTAGGTATATCCCAGACTTCAGACATCACAGCTCACGAAATATTTAGTACGCCCCATTGTTCGCTCAGTTTCATACGATCTAAATGGGACACGAATGCATTTTACAACCTCAAGTTTCGAAACGGCAAACAGTCGATGATTCCGTTAAAGTTACTGGTACCTACATAGGTTAGTAATTGTTTGTTGTGTCGCCTGCTTCGTGATTTGATGTTTGCTTCTATGAATTATGGGAAAGAAAAACATGTGATTGCTATGCTCTAAGTTTGTGTTTATGGGTTGTTATACTCATATCGACAAATCGACATACACAAGGTGATTCCAGATATGTATACCATCCCGAAAGGGGGTTATTGTATATAAATAAGATATTTTTTACAAAAACTAAAAACCGACTTCAAACTCCTGAATATTTACTATTTTGGCATCATTTTAATATTTTGGCATCATAGATCGGCCTAAACTAAAACAGCCGATTAATTGAGTTTGAACTTATTTGACCCTAAAACAGCTGATTTTTGCAAAAAAAAAAACAACAAAAAATGATGAAATTAGTTAGGTAGGTAGGTACTAAAGTCGACGAACAAACTATAATGCCAAACGGGTGTAGAAAAGCCCCTTTCGGAATAGCATACATAATATGAACCTACTTGTAGAGAAAACAGGTGGAAACAGCGTTGATCTCAATATTTTCATGAATGGAGGAAAAATTACAAATTAATAAATAGGCACATTGTCCCAAACGAAATATTATTCAATTTCACACCACTCAAAGTTACTTGGATGGAAGTTTGTAACACACAAACGTTATCTTGAATGAGCTATTGAAACACGTACACAGACGTACTCAGTCCAGACAGGCGTGTGTGCAGAACCTAGTGCTTACCGGGCTCCTTGAGCCTATGCTCTCCTGGTACTTCTAGGTACAAACGAGACTGAAACGCCTGAGTTAGGTCTTGATTTTGGTCTAGACTAGCTAGACGCCTAGACAGCGCGTTGGTTACGTCACCGGCCGCGGCCGGCTGCGAACTAAGAAATTCTTATCTAGCTTTTTTTGCTACTACGATAACTAAGTTATGCTTTGGTGGGTAATTTGGATGTATAGGTACATGCATTATGCATCGAGCTAAAATGTACTTACTATGTAAGTAATATTTTGTAGGCAGTTTTTTTCATAATTAACACCCAACAGTCACATAAATAGTCCTGACCCCATACTAGGATTCCCTGTTTCGTGGGTATCAGGAACTATGAATACCATGATATCACGACACCCAGACCCACAAATAATTTGCAGCAGGAATCGAACCCGCAACCCCTGCGTCTTAGTCAGGCACTCGCCCACTGCGCCACCGAGGTCGTCATAGGTCGAGGTCAGAATTTATCTTGTATTATAATAGGCAATTCTTTACTTAGCTATTATTTAGTAACTAAGAAATTGACTCCATACTTCTCTAAAAAAAAAGTGATGTCTAGTTACATAGCAAATAAAAATAACTTTTGGACAGCCTACGAACGCATTTCGATTTGAAATTGTAGATGAAAGATATCCCGCGGTTCCCGGTAGCAATTCAACGCGTTCCGGGAAGAGCCGTCTCACTTGTGTGGTAAATATTTTTGAATTTAGAATAAGCATATCTGGCTATAGTAAACTAAATATTTGTATGACAAGTTTGGGAAAAATTGGCCGAAATTTCGAAATGTATACCAACTAGTGTGCTCCGTGAGCTTATAGTGTCTTATAAAAATCAAGTTTCTAGCCATAGATAATAAATTCTCTAAGCTCAATGCATTAAAAAATTATGGCAATGAATGTCTAATTTTTGTATGGAAATGGAATGAAACACTTGGAATTTTGCTTTTTTTATCCCGTGTTAATGGTACGGAAGCCTTAGGGCGCGAGTTCTCGCACATGACCGTCATTAATTTTCAAGTACCTACCTACTCAGATGTAAATAAGTAGGTAGGTAGATATTCTTCTTGCTGGCATGACCACCAACCAACATAACTTTCCCTTTTCTGGTAGTAAGCTCTAATCCTGTCATAAAAGAACAGCACCCTGTTTTATGTTTAAGCTATTTTCAGAAAGACGCTTTTAAACTATCATCCAACGGTTGACATTTAGACTTTCTGTCAAAAAAAAAAGCATGACTCTTGCTTCAAACACGTTCTCGCTACACGTAAGTACTTACAAGATTAGCAACTGCTTTTAATTGCTGGTTTCTTCAATAAACAGCAGCCGTCAATGCAATACCGTCACCATGGCCCAGGTTACCGTAGTCATCTTTACCTCAAGAAAGCAGTTGAAGTCAGATACATCTGCGCTATACAATATACATCGCGTTCCGTTTAGTATGCTATCCCGAAAGGGAATTATTCTTTAGACAAAAAGAAAAAATAATACCTAGTGAAAAAAATATATGAAAATTAATAAATTTTTCCCTTACTTTTTCAAATCACCTATTTGTGATCTTTTCATCATCTCTTTAGTCAAAGTAGTCCGTTTTTTTTTATAAAAAATGTCGAATATCCAAAACTCTGAGAACAAACTTTATTGCACATTGGGTAGAATAAGCCTGTTTCGGGATAGAACCTAAACAAATTAAGTAGAACCGACAACTGTTGAGGAGTAAAGGGCTTTCCAATACCTCCCCAAACTCCCCCCCCCTACCTGTTGGAATGACGGTAGACCGTTCGCCATAGCACTCTTTGGGAGCCCTTGTCCAGTAGTGAACCTGATGATGATGATGATGACATCTGCGCTAATAAGCGGCCGCTGTCATGGCACCAGCATCTCAGGAAGCCGTTGCTTTAACAAGCATATCCGTGTAAAGTCGTAAGCGATGGAAATAGCGGCGATGTTTGGAGTTTCCGCGTACCAACATGCATTGTCCGACTAACTGTTTAATGTTGACAGTTCCATTGAGAACGTAATTTGACACTTGAGATTTGGAGACCACGGACATTAAAGTCTAACAAATTAAAATATTTTAGGTAGAACGCAGGTACCTACAAGGTGGCCCCGCCCATTCTCAAGTACCTCGACACTCAAAGGTACTTAAAGTACTTAGGCTCGCGGCACTCTAGGGTATAATCACGTTTTGACAGTTAGGGTGCTGCCACTTATGACAAAAAAATTAATAGTGAAGTAATAAAAAACAATGATCTAATGAATCAAAATGATTGAGTTAGATTATTGGTTCCCTAGTCGTGATGAGTCACGATTGTGGAGTCTGTCGCAACGCAATCGCGCTACGTTCATCGCAAAATCTGCGGTGAATGGGCACCACAATTTGTGTTAATCCATTTAGTGATCTAAACAGGTCTTTATTGAAGTTATAAAAGACTGATTAGTTCGCAGATCATGATTGAACTGATCAGTTACAACACTAATGGACTGAATGTGGCAATAATAATACGCGTTTTGACTTAAGACAACTGTCAAACACTGAATTTATTTATTTGTTAGACTTTAATGAGCATAAATGGGGCATACCCATATGGGAGCCGATTATGGGCATTTATTTTTAGTTTCTCTTATACTTTTGTTGTGGGCGAGTGCTGTAGTGTAAATACTAGAAACAAAGATAAACTCGCTATTCCCACGATTAGGCTCACTAAGTTAGTAAATCCTTTCCGTGTACGCTTCTATAACAAGGTCCCCAGCGATGTGCTAAAGTTATATCACATGTCTTCGAACTTTTAGGTTTTAGGACATGTTCCATGTGCCTCACGATGCTTTACTTTAACGTATAGCGCACATAAATTTATCGAATCCACGACCTTTGCATCGAAAGTCGGGATACCTCTAGGCCAACAAGGCTTGTCAATTTAAGGTTTTAAATTATCTGTGGGTGTCTGTCACAATATGGTTACAATGTGTCGCAGTTTTACACATTACATTTAAAATTTGACCCAAGATTTTATGACCTCGCAACAATATGTTAGGTATTATTTAATGCACACATGACATGACTGCAGTATAAATTGGTAATTAAGTAAATTAAAATTACTAAATAGAATAGTCCTAGGCATGGGAGCGTCCTGTTTCGTCTATGACCAGCCGGGGAACACATGTGTCATAAATGACATTCGAGGGGGTGACATATGCACTTGTTGTCGCTTTTAGGGTTGCCTTAAGAAAAAGAACATGCTCATTTCGTAAAATCTTTTCTCATGTTAAATTACTAAAACGATACAAATAAATTATGTACCTCTACATTGCGTCGATTGGCTTCAACTAGCAGTTGAAATTGGAAACTTTAAGGATGTTTTTTTGCAATATTAGGTAGGTACATCTGAAAGTTTCAGATACGATAAGGAAGAAGTTGAGATCGTGAAGTTTACCCTTGAGTCTACTCTTGGGGTCAAATCAGTTCAAACTCAATTATTCAGCTGTTTTAGGTAGCAATCCGTATCTACGTTTAATAATCTTATAATATAAAACTAAGTCGGGCTAGTTACACCATTTGTAACTCAAGATCGAATCCGCGGGCGCACACAAGCTATAAGTACGATATAAAGATTTTAAAAAGACTGCTGATTTGCTCGACAAGTTTGGGAAAGAAATATCTAAAACTATTGTTTTTTTTTCACTGATAGTTATTCTTATTTTTTTATTTGATAGACTATCATTTCAAAAAAATTATGCATATTATGAATCACCTTGTATTTAAGTTATTTAATCCATAAAAAACTAACTTGCCACTTTTATATCACATATCTAGAATGTTTTTTAGTGAAAATTTCTAGGATTTAAACCGTAACATGACCTTATAATAATTATTTCCATGGATTTTCAATTTAGTACCTACTTAAACTATAACTCATAATAAAATTCAATTACGTAATCTTATCTTGCAAACAAACCATACGTAAGTATACCGTAAAACAAATTAATCAATCAAAACAAACAGCCCAACACTAATCAACACAATCACGGCCGGCAACCGTTACACACTGTTATTAATCAAATTATTGACAGCCCTATCGTATTTACCAACAATGCACGCAAATCACCCGCAGAGAAGATGCTTGACACGGCGCGTTACGTTTTATGACAGCACACTGACGTCTTCCTGTAGAATGAACTATGAATGAAGTAGCAGGAGATATATATCTCCTGTGCGGTTCTGTAGCCCTGGTAGTTTCGTATACGTTTGGCGCATATTTGCGTCTGCGGAATCCGAGTATCGCGGCATTCCTTCACATTCATAAGAACAGCAAAGGAAACAGATCGGAAGAAAGTTTTATTTTTACCGAAGGTATCTTGTTTTAACTTTAAATTAGCACAATTTTTTTTAAATGGTTGTTCCTCAACACCTAAGACGATGAATGCAAAAAATAATCTTTATCTCTATGCTCAACAACACAACCAAAAATAAACTTTTGCTATTTCAGAAATCGCACCTATGGTCAGATTTTAACACAAAATTTAACCCCAGCCAGGAACACTTCCTCTCAGATCTTCAAAAGAATCATCAAGATCAAAGATCGTCGAAAGATAAAGCCAGAGGGCAGTCAGAGGCACGTCCAAACATTACATTTGGCGCATTGCCTCCATTTCGCTGTACTGAGTATTTCATACGTGCGTGCCTAAAGCCTAAAGCCGCTTAACCCTCGTTCGATCGCACGGGGTTTGAATACCCGTCATCAACAAAAATGTAAATTTTTTGGTATTTAATCTATCCCGTTAAATCCCTCCTGTAACACAGTGAAATAAAATAAAAATAAAGAATAGACGTGACATCTTAGGCCTTACATGGCGGTAAGGCTTAAGACGCTAAAGCATAGCCAGTCCGAAAGGGAATATTTTTTTGTTGTAAATGTTGTTGAGTGAGCATTGAACGCACCGACCAGAGACAATAGATTACATCTGCGATCCTCGCACGTACTCAAGGCACTCGTTTATTTACTTTTATTTCTGTATTGAACATTGTCCAGATATTTCCGCGTTGTACTTTCGCTATCGCGCAGGTGATCGTAAATTTTCCCGCTCGGTCATAACTTACGGAGCTGCTTGTTCTCCCGCCATTTACTGCATGTTTCTTCTACCAACATAGCGAACGTAATAATAGGTTCCTTTTTCAAATAATTTAAGTTCTTGCACTTTATTGCTGTGCGGCTGTTGGTTCTAATTTTAAAATTATAAGCAACAGGCTTAGATAATATCTACCCAACAGGTTGATCTCGTGGATCTAAGCCTCGATTCCCATCGGGATTGTGTAGGTCATTTCTCAAAACGTAGTTTTTTTTTTCAAATTTCCTGTTTTTGATTTTAGTCATCTTCAACTATTAAAGATACTAAACAGCTGATTATTGCATACCTAGAGTTTTTTCAATGAAAAATTTCTATTTACAAAAGTCGTAGAGAACAAACTTTATTGCCAATGGGGTGTAAAATAAGCCCCTTTCGGGATAGCATACATAATAATATTATATGAATCACTTTGTGTGTTGTACAAGATAAAGCTTTTTATATCCACACTCACCAATACGGAATGAAAAAGAAGCATGATACAACTCCAGAGAATATCTGGTCCCTACTTACATCCAGTTTGACGAACAAATTTTATTTCATTTTATTCTTCCAATTATAAAAAAAAAAATATTAAATAATCAAATATTTAATATTAAATTAATATTAAAATCTCGCCGCATGCCTGTTATAAAAGGGCAGAGCAAGCAAATTACCAGTGTCGTTCAATTACTTTTAACGTTCACGGGCAGTGCGTATTCATTCTTCTAGGCTTGGTCGCAATCGCAAGGAGCAGGCGTAGCTTTAGCTAGTTTATAAGATCTATCAAAGTGATTTTATTGAAATAAACACCCATGGACTTTTTGACTTCCGTTTCATTCAGTGATCTCACAAGACATACTTCTATAGGTATTTTATCTTGCAGAGGGATACTCATAACATAACATAAGACCGATTTTTTATAATTTAAATGAAATAACAAACTCGGTGGCCGTAGCGGGCGAGTGTCCGCCTGAGACGCAAGGGATGCGGGTTCGTTGTCCCGCAGCGGGAATCGAACCCGATATGCAAATGTTTTGTGGTATGTACCATGGTACTCGTAGTTTCTGAAACCCACGACAAAGGGAATACTAGCGTGGGGTCAGGGCTATGTTATTTACTTATGTTTTATTCCATCTTGTTTACACAAACAAGGTTTTGTTTGTGTAAACAAGATGGAATAAAACCTTATTAAAAGCTTCTTCTAGTCAACGAGCTAAGGTCCTACGAGTTCCGGGGACTTCGGTGGTACACCTGGATCATAAGACCGCCTTGAAGTTTATGCTGCCCTAGTACATTTTACACGCTATTTACAAGGTCCTTGGGGAGTTACGGGACCATTGCCATGGTAACTCGGCTGTAACTTCGTAACCCTGTACTTGTGTCGGTCCTTATACGTTTGGGATGGCGGTAGGTACTTGTCTCTTCATCATCATCATCATCATCATTTCAGCCATAGGACGTCCACTGCGTCCTACGGCTGAACAATGCCTGCCCCATAGATTTCCAGCGCGACCGATTTTGTACGGCCTGCACCCAAACAATCATTTGGGGGGATTCGCCACTGCTGACTCGCCACGCTGCGCGCTGGGCAAGCGGGTTGGCGAGCGGAAAGAAAGCTTCTTCTTCTTATTTTCGTGTCACTGATTCTTTCTTGGTTATCTTGTTTAAGTGACCAGGTACGGTGGCCCTGACGCTATTGTTTATTGATAGGGAACGCTGCTATCCATTCCCTAGCTTTTTTCCCTTAGTCGCCTCTTATGACATCCACGGGTAGTAATACGGGTAGGAAGGGCATATTCGCCACCACGGCGAACAACTCTACTCTCATAACAACTTGAATTTATAAACTTGCCCCCAATGAACTGAATAGCGCATTATGTTCCATAATCGAATAAAGGTTTTTTTTATAATGATGGCATGGCATAGTACACTGGCTTTAACCCTGAACTTGACTCGGATCATGAAACTGGCAAGACCTTGATTTGGCTTACGACGACAGTCGACAGAAACAAGTTTGAAACGGAGAGAGACAGATGTGCAATAAGTTGTACTGTTTTTTTTTGTCCTAGTTGTTTTGTCCTAGTTAAGGAGCTTGCATTGGAAAGATCAGAATGGAGGAAATTGCACCATTACACCGACAAGAGCTAAGCTCTTAAATCATAGAAGAGTAGAATCATTCCGCTCATTCGTCATCTTGAAGGGATTTCAAAAAAATATAAAGTCAGGATTTCCGATGTGAATATTGTCAGTCTGTTTTTAGTATAAGTTCACACTCAATAACCGGTGATAAACTCATTACTGTTTATTAAACTTAGGAAAATCCGCCGAAATGGCTCCTTTACTAATAGGTAGGTACATTAGGTACTTATAACATTATACGATACATATCTACAAGAAAAACTTTTGTCTTAACTAATTTTCAAAATGGTAGGTACCTCAATACTCTTAGTACCTACACAGTAATGTTGTGAACGTCTCAAGGTGATGTTTAGGTACATACTTTTGAGGTTTTGCTTTGTAGGTTTCATCTTTATTTTTAGTATTGTGGCATTATTCTGGAATCTTATTATAGGTTATTGTACCTATAAAAACTAATGGATTAGTACGAGTATGTACCTACCTATGAACCTAAGTAGATTCATACATGCTAATCTTATAGGCCATTGTGTATTTTTCTAGTAGCAGACAAAGGAAATCATCATTCAGCCTGTCAATGCTAGGCCAAGACTTGCTAAAATACATTAATTTCACATTATAACGGTAAATTGTGACAAAAGCTGTATGAAACTTATGACCTGCCTACCCTATTTACGAAGTTTAGTAAGTGGTTTAGTTAGTGGAGTGGAGTTAGTAAGTGAACTAAGTAGATTATTATATAATCTACTTAGTTCATCATCATTAGTCTGTAGAAATCCACTGCTGGATAAAGGCCAAAGAGTTACATACCAAAGGTCAAAGGGGGGCTAGACAATCCCACCACGCTGGTCCAACACGGGTTGGTAGTCCAGAAAAAAGAGTTCAGTTTTAGTTTACCTATATCTTTTATTTGTAGTTGAAATTCATATATATTTTCAAAATTAATTTAAAATTCGCTACCTACTGAAAACTTGTTATAAAAATCTGTTATAATCTGTTATCAAACAACTCTTAAAGTATTGTCATCGCTTACTATTACATAATGAGAAACAGTGACAAGGAAATATATAAACAATAATTCAATTCAAGTAGCGTTTATATTATTCTTAAATTTTTTGCAATACTACGCGCCGACATGAATGACCAAGTTAACCAATAGTAACGTGACGTTTTACGACTTCATTCATAATTCTGATTTCCTCGCCCCTATTTCCCATCGCCTCACCCTTTATTGATCCTTTTCCCATCACTCTCGCACGGATAGCACTCGTCTCGCCTGGCATTTGTACAGCTTGGAGACCTCTGCAAAGGTTCTGATCGCCTGGTAGTTGCCGGGCGATGGAGCGCCGCACGCCCGCACCGCGCACACATTGAACACTCAACACCCTTGTCAATAGAACCTAGAGATAGTTTCGCCTTTACTACCATGTTCTTATTTAATAATAGGCAGTGTTGGCCTTGTGGGAGGTACCTCGACTTTTGATCCGTATGTTGTAAGTTCATCCAAGTTCATCCCAGTCGTCCACCAAAGGATATTTCTTTTCGGAAAATTTATGTGCGCAAGCATATTCTCAGAACGGTGATGGAAAATATAGTAAGGAATCCCGCGGCTTTGTCAGCTCTACACGTATTATTGACCATGTAATTAAGCCGTGTTCAAACGGCATGCAATATGGCCTTGTTATGTCGGATAAAATTAGTTTCAAAATGATCCTTACCTCTACTGAACCAACTCAATCAATTTTGAGTTTGAAACTCGTGAAGCTCAAACTCAAAATTAACTTTATTCAGAAGATCATTTAAAATAAATTTTAGATGACTAGGCTGAGAGCATAGTGCTGTGGAAGCCTATACCTACATCTAAATAATATCCCAGGCAATATAGCGCAGAGTCCTGAAAGTGAGTAAAAAGTTCCACCTGGACCTGACGCTTTAAAAATCATCTAGAATAAGGATTTACTCCAGCTAATGCTATCCACACACACATGTCAATTTCAACACACACTATGTAGCCAATTTTGTTGTTGATAGTTTACGATTTCCCGACTATAATAAGGAAACGAGTTGAAATGAACAAAGTATGAAATATGGCTGAAGTCAGAAATGACAAAACAAAGGTAGGTACTCTAAAATTACCATGAACATGTGTATACAAATGTTTAAAAAAATACACATGAAACAGTTGAGCTGTCGTTTTAAGTCAGTTTTATGTTTGACATTAAAAGAGCTTGCGTTATCGTTAAGCTTACTCGTACACCTTCAAATGTCAAACTCAAAACTGACTATGGTCATTAGAGGTAAGGATTATTTTGAAACTAATTTTATATGTCATATCAAGGACATACCTATCGCATGCCATTTCAACACAGCTTAAAGTTAGAAATGTAAAAAAAGACTAAATAAAATTGCAAAAACAAATCTTGTGTAAAAAATAATGATTGAAAATAGAAGAGAGTGGTCATTTGCTTAATTATAATGCGTTTTCAAATTCAATGAAGCGTGAATTTCACCGATGAAATAACTAAATGCCATCCAAAGCTACAAAAACTGAACCGTTACGACAAACAGAAACTGACATTGTGGTTTTCTAGTTAGTTGACTAATGTCACCGCACTTTTTCATCATCTTGACTATTTTGAATCGGCTGAGGGAGAGTCAAAGATTTCATTTCAAAGTTTGGTACCTTGTCCGTTCAACCCTCGAGCGTTATGCTCTCTTGGTACATTTGGTGACAATCTTTGTATTTTTGCTTCAAATAGAAACTCTATCTTGACGGAAGTAGAGCTGAAATTTTCAAGATGGTCCTACAATTGATAATTTTACTCAGTCATAATTTTCATCCACTTCTGACTCAAGTCTATACCCGTGTTCCAACGGCATGCGATATGTCCTTGATCTATCGTATAAAATCGTATAAAAAGTTTCAAAATGATTCTTGCCTCTACTGAACAAAATCAATTTTGAGTTTGATATTTCAAGGTATGCGATATAGCTCAAAGATATCGCTCCTAAAAGTCACTCAAAATTAACCTTATTCAGTAGTCATATTGCCCGCGGTTTGTCCAGGGCTCTAGGCTGAATTGTTGATAAAGACTGCCAGCGAACTAGTATCTGATTTGCCGTCTCAAAGCTGGTAATGATTTCTTATGAGCGAGCAGTACCATCCTAAACGAATTAAAACCGGTAGCTATCAAAAAGCTCCGTTTTGACAGTTACTATAAAATGAACAAAACAAATGCCCTAATTGTACGTTCTAACTCCACTAACAGTCGGATGCGCCTCTGGTGTTTTCTGAATCAATTACATCTTTTCGTAGAAATGGAGTATGGTACCTACAGCTTCCGAACTATGCGTTCGGAAGCTGTATTGCTGTTTTGAGCTATGAATCGCCTATCAAAATACATTTTACCTTGGAATGGTTATTTAATTACTATGTTTAGTTAATTAATTACTAAGTTTTGTTATATTTGTGAAATATCTATACCAAAGGGCTGGTGCTTTCCTCAGACAAAGGATCAGTATAGCTATCCCGACGTAACGTCGCCAGCCTTCAGGGGAAACTGCCTGTGGTTCGTGAGCTGAAAACAGAGTTAATGTTTTAGTCTTTTTTCGATTATTTTATGCTTGCTTGATTGCTTGTCATGTCACTGATTCTTTCTCGGTCATCCTGTATTAGGTCAGTGACCAGGTTGAGGTATGGTGGCCCTGAAAAGGGCCGATGACCGTTGTACGTTCTAACACTTTAACTCCACTAACAGTCCTGTCAGTCATATAGGACATTATCAGTTTAACTGATAATGAAAATCATCTAAGTAGATAATTATCGCAGTAATCCTACTAATAATATTTAATATTATAATAATATTTACTATATAAGTATGGATGGATAGGTGGATGTTTGTTACACTTTCACGCAAAAAGTACTGAATGGAATTGAATGAAACTTCACAATAATATAACTTAAACATCAGATTAACACATAGACTTCAATTTATAAAGATATTGTGTGTGTTAATTGTCTAAAATATGACTACAAGCTACTCGAAATACTAATCCTGTGCAGACGAAGTCGCGGGCACCAGCTAGTAACCTATAAAAATGGTCCCTTTTATCAGATCTGAACCTTATTTCGTTTTCTCATATCCAAATATACTTTCCTACGCTATGGAATTTAGGCGAATGTACTTCGGCTTTGCGTAACGTGTCAGTTATTATGGCGTTTTGTTTTGACAGATGAACTATAAAAAGTTTGTGTTTGAGTTATGGGACTATAAAGGGTTGCTGGCAGTTCTTGTGAAACGTTGGAATTTGCAGATGTCAACATTTTGTGGACTTTTTGGGTTAAAGTTTATGGCAGTCGGACCAAATTAGGAAATATGTTTAGCTGTAAAACAATAGCAACAAATTATAGTGTTTTAGGTGTCAAATGACTTGAGTGAATGGCTGCGGAATAGATTTTGTTACCTAACATTTAAGAGTCGCCTGCACTAAAATGTATGTATTTCATAATCTTCAGAATGATGTCACAGAACGAAACAAAGATTAACAAAGCAAAAAGTCAATCTGTATTGTGGCATCGTTTTTTACAGCTAGCTTCCACCCGCTGCTTCGCTCGCGTGGTAGGTACCTACGTAGCCTATATGCTATTCTAGGTAAAGAACTTCATCTACTCCAAGTTTCAACGAAATCGGTTGAGCCGTTACGGCGTGATTGAACAACAAACATCCAAACATCCTCACAAACTTTCGCATTTATAATATTAGTAGGAAATAAACTTACTTAAACTTTTTTACAACTAAGATAGAATTTAAGGATACGACCACCTATTGGTAAGGGGTTATCGTAGCCTATGAACGCTTGCAATACCTGAGGCATAACGCACGCGTTGCCTACCCCTAAAAAAGTTCAAAGTCCCTTTATGAAAAACCGCATTCTGTAGTCCCGAGTGAAAACCTCAGCATCATCATCATTGATCATTCCTCAACATGAGTATTCGAGGAAAAATTTCCTCTGAAACTTTAGAGAGGTTTTAGTAAGTTGGTAGCTAAGGATATAGTCTTCGCCATTCGGGAAAGCCCATGTTCAGATTTCAGCTTTCTGAACAAGCCTAAATGTTCCTTTTTCCTCGAAACTCGATGATAATTTGCATGCAATGCGTAGCTATAAATCGTTCACTGTTATAATGTGTTTGAGTCATATCCTGCGAGGCTATAGGTACTACAAGAGAAATAATAAAATATTTGCGACCTACCTCATCATTATCATCAGCCAGTAGAAGTCCACTGCTGGACATCTAAACCACCAAAACTGTTTTTTGCGAGCTAAAAAGCAATTTCAGTACAATGTCAATTTAGTGAAGTGAAAAATTTATGCCGGCGATAGCCGTGGGGGCAGCTCGAGGTGATAAAAACCAAATCAAATTTGACAATCGCGTTAAAAACAATGTCAGTTTATGTCAGATGTTTATCTTTAGCCCCGGAAACTTAGTTATGAGGTTCAACTTATTTATACTTATTCGGAAAGTTGAAGTGACGCATCGCTTAATACTGATACCACTATAAATAGGTAGGTACATTCTGAGTCTGTGTTGTGTAGGTATCTACTCCGTGACTACAGTAGCAGTAGGTATACAAGCAGCATTGTCTGTGCCATGTTTGTATTTCCGCTGAAATAAAACTAATGGGTCACAAAATAGCGGCTGCTTTGTAAGATTTAAAAATATTTTATTTGCTGATGATACGACTAACAGTTTAAGTCTTTATCTCTCAAAGATTTGACACGCGTTTCACCCATGAAAAGTTTTGGAAGGTGAAATTATAAAGGAGACAAGTTAAAAATGTATAGACAATGGTGCTAAAACTCATGAAAATTCCAAGAGAAAACTTATCAAGTTTGAACTGTTGGTTACATACGTTTCTATTATTCATAATTAATCGTAATAATACCTATGTTATAATCTTTAACCTGTACCTTACCTACTACCTGTAACTCAACTAAGCAAGTAATTAATCTGAAGGCAGGTGTAGTGAAAGTGTGACCCGAGTAGACCCATGGACCTTAATCATTAATCCTAGTCTAGAGATTACAAGATACCATTACAAGAGTGTAACCATGGTGTGATATAACTCCATTAAATTTATAATATAATAATAATATCTTTATTCCAGACAACATGACATATTATACAAATATGTGTAGGTAATGCCAATCCCCATATTACATCTTACGGGCTTATATAAATTTCTTACGGACTAACATACATTCTTATATTAAACTTAAACTACTACACCACAATCTAAAGTCTATCTTAAGATCAAACGAGTTACAAACGATCTATTGATCCAGATCACTACTAGTTCGAAGCGTCCCAAAACGCTAGCGGAATTAATATAAAGAAGGAAATGTTTAGGTAAGTACTTAAATCTATGTATCTGTTAAAGTTTGTGGAATAAGTTATTTAATTTTTCATGAAGACTTATTTATATACAAGTTTTATTTATCTATATTGAACTATTGTTTCAATATGTTTATTTTCAACCGAAATTCTGTTCAGTATATTACCATATCGGAAGCATGTTACTAAAACCTCGTTAGGCATGCAATTGCAATTTATAACTTTACTCACCCAGTTGCAGCATCCGTCGGATCATTTTCATTATAAATGCACATGAACAGCTTTGTAGTTTGCTTGCTCCCAAAATAAGTCTTCCGTGTTTGTAGGAAGCAATGGCAGTAATGTATAAAATTATTACTGAGAAAATATTTACGTATTATGCTAAATATGTTTGAATACTACAAGGACTTAATTGCTATTTCATCATTATAAACTAGTTCGTTTGTTCACATTTTCTAGTCTAAATAAAGTAGGTATAGTTGACTGAATCTTTAAAAAACTTACTTAATACATTATTTGTAAGTCTATTCAGGCATTCAATCCAAATGAATGCCTAGAGTTCATAATTGTTAGCTAAAAATAAAATATTAAGCACCTTGCTATTTGCTAAGTAAAGCCAATGCTGACTGTCATTTCAATAATATCCTAATGGTCAAAACTCAATTTACAAGTCAACAGCGGCCTATTCCAATCTAAATTATGGTTATTCTTCTCAAGTTATTGTTATTCTAGTCTTAATTAATGTCATTCTGCAAATGCCGCCCAGTTTCTTAAGAAGTTGTTATTTAATAAGGTGTCAATGCTGAAAATATTAGTCCAAATTAAAATTGTGCATCTTTATATTATGTTACTCTCATGGACGAATACCATGTTATGATGAGCGTTTTAATCAATTTCATTATTGGACCACTTTTATAAGATATCTAGCCAATCTCCTTTATTATGCAGAGAGGTGGAACTTAGTACTTAACTTCTTGCTCCTCTGTCATTTTCATTTAAACGTATACACTTTGTAGTGATAATAACGACCTACAGATAAGTAGAGACTGACTCGTGAGTGTAATAGGTAGTACCTTCCTATGCAGATGCAGAATAATTGCTATAATGAAGCCTGAATTTAACTCCCATTTGTCTCGTGCATCTGTTTTAGTGGAAAGTAGGACAGGATAATTTCTCACGGCTGTTGATCTTATGGACGTACTCAGAGATAGAAACAGCTTTTCGGTTAATATATGGAGACTCGAGCATAGAACAATAGTTTTAACAAGGAGTTTAATGTATGTAATTAGGTAGGTAATCATTGAAAAGGTTGAAAACCATTTTCTGTTTAGCAGGCTAATGACCGCGGTATCAATTTTACGATTTTCGACCGTGACGTAGTTTGTTGGTTATAAAACACGTTTTACAGAACGAAAATTAAAACTATGTGAATATTTACAACCATTTTACAAAATATACAGAAACAGTTGAGCTATCAGAACACCGTTACAAGCGATCTACAGATAGCTCAATTAATCCAGATCACTACCAGTCGGAGTCGCCGCGCTGGATGGCAATGCTGATCCGCTGGACCTAATAGGAGCCAGCTCTCTAGCCCCGCGTCGCTTCGACCAAACGCCCTGTGGCGAGCTACGCCGCCACTATCACTCCATCGCGTCGCCGCCTAATTCAATCACCTCTCAGTTGGCATAGCGACGAACAATGGAATGAATTGTTGATTCGGACGGACGACGGTCTGTCAGACTAGTTTTACTTTTACTCTGGTAAACACGATAAAGCACACTTATCGTGTTTACTAAAATCTATTATTTTCTGTAATAACTCGTATATCTATTGTAAATATTATACTCCTGTAAATAACAACTTTGCACTCTCTCTCTACACGTCCTGTAGGATCTCCACCAACCATAGCCCTATTGTTTTGAAATCCCGGCAGGCCTCGCTTACCTATGTGTTGATATCATTTTGACCTTATTAAAGTATAATCGTTCACACACTTATTACCAGTAAGGTGAGGCGATGATCTGCGAAATGTAACTGCAAACACAGGATGAGAAGAGCGTGAGAATGGGCTCAGAGGGCGTTTTCATAGAGACCTACGTCCAGCAATGGAATGATATAGTTTAATGATGATAATGATGATGACTTAAGTACCTCCTTACAATCCTAAGCATTGTACTTTAATTATAAAGTGACACAAAACGAGTTCCCGATTTTTAAACAATTGCATAACAGAAGAGCGCAGCCAAATACCATTATTTGTTTCAAATAGTGTTGTGTTCCTGCGGTGAGTAAGGTTGCCAAAGCTCTTAGGGGGAGGGGGTTCGGGGTCGGCAACGCGTGCGTGATGCCTCTGGTATAGCAAGCACTCATAGGCTATGGCAACCGCTTACCAACAGGTGGGCCGTATGCTAGTTTGCCACCTCAGTTGTATAAAAAAAACAGACTCTTATTTGAGTCATGTGACCACTTGGGTTTGTTTACCGCTGTATTTTAAGACGAATGGCCCAACATAATATAACATTATTTGGTTTGTTCTTTATACGTAAACCTGTTTGTTAAATCAACTAAACTTGATTACCGAATTATGGTTATTAATGAAATAGCCGAAGTAGTTTGGTTAAATATTTTTTTCAGTGTAATGCAAATTCCAAGTGAGAATGAGTAATGCTTACGTAATAACCATCAGATATAAACAGTAGACCATATGGGAGACCTTGTCTAGACGTATTAATTACAATAAACAATGGTGATGAGTGCGTAGATCTAGAAATCTACGTAGATTCACCATCATCATTTTTTTTTTTTTTTTTTTTTTGTTTTCCGTTCATATTACACACGGTCAACTGATCCCAAACTAGGCATAGCCTGTACTATGGGTACCAGAGACTGATATACATAATAGATATATATTTAACATCCAGACATTTCAGCCGTACGACGTCCACTGCTGAACATGGCCTCCGCCACAGACAGAGCAAATACCTTATCATGTGTGGGGATTTGCCCATACTCACCACGCTGGGCATGCGGGTTGGCGAGCGCAGTTAGAGCTATCGTTGTTAAAATGACGACGCTGCTGCCCATCCCCTAGCTTTTTGCCTTTAGTCGCCTCTTACGACATCTGCGGATAGGTAGATATGGAGGGGCCTATTCTTCAGCCGGGGCCACCACGGCTACGTAGATTATATATATTTAAATAGTTCGCGTCATGTCATCACGCGCATCCGCGATTTTCATACAAACTTCAATACCCGCTGACTCTCTTTAGGGGTTGAGTTTCAGGAATTCCTTTCTTTTATTTTGAAACCTAACATCCCATAATCCCATTTGAAAAGGAGGTGTTAATAGATAAATATAATAAAAGTTACCTAAAGCTTCTGTACACGTCTTTACTAAAACCATGTGGATGCATCTGCTAAACAAACTGTTTATTTTCATTGTTTAGTCTTAATAAGTGAACGAGTGTTTTAAATAAAAATCTATTGACTCATTTGGATTTTTACACAGCCAGATGGACTTATTAATAACTAGCTTCTGCCCGCGGCTTCGCTCGCGTACCTACATAAAAAGTAGCTATTCTAGGTAAAGAACTTAACTATTACAAGTTTCAACAAAATCGGTAGTCGTTACAGAGTGTTTTTTTTTTTTTTTATGTTAGACGGAGGCAAACAGGCTTACGGCCCTCCTGATGGTAAGTGGTTACCGTCGCCTTTTAACATAATGTTATTTGGCTGCGATTTTCTGTAAGGTGGAGGTACCTCCCCAGGCGGGCTGCTCCAATTTAGAGCGAGAAAATCTCGCTGTGCCCTAACTCCTCCAAAAACAACAAACATCCAAACATCTAAACAACCAAACATCCTCACAAACTTCCGCATTTATAATATTAGTAGGATTAATGGGATCCTAAGAATCATCATCAGTGGCCTCATACATCTACAAGGTGATTCAACATATGTATACTTTCCCGAAAGAAGCTTATTCTATACTACCCAATTGGCAATAAAGTTTGTTCTACTGCAAGCCACCATTCATAATCTTGGCTCACGCCCATAGATTTATTTTACTTCTTTTCATTCAATAGTAAGGTCTCTACAATCTGTAGGTACCTATATTACTATTACTTCTTATACAACGGGAACTAATAATATTACGTCCCCTACGACCTAGGTAATAAGAACCAGTTTGGCTTTGGGCTGTATCGAATTTCTGACCGTTACATCACGGTCAGACCACCGACATTGCTTTCCATCTCGGTGGGTCGAGAGCTTCCTTGTTTAGACTGGATTGCACCGGACTAGAGTAAGGTATCATAATTACTTTGCGTCTCAAAAGTAAAAAGGAGGAGGTAGGGCACAGCGAGATTTTCTCGTTTTGAATTGGAGGTACCTCCGCCTTACAGAAGATCGCAGCCAAATAACATTATTTGTTTCAAATAGTGTTGTGTTCCTGCGATGAGTAAGGTTGCCAGAGCTCTTTAGGGGGGGAGGGGGTTTGGGGGTCGGCAACGCGTGCGTGATGCCTTTGGTATTGCAAGCGCTCATACGCTACGGTAACCGCTTACCAAACAGGTGGGCTGTATGCTTGTTTGCCAACTCAGTCAAAAAAAAAAAAAATTGCTCAGCATAATTCAAAACCTCATAGATAGTATTAAAATAATTATCATCATCATTCCAGCCGCTAAAAAGTCCGCTGCTGAACATCGGCCTCCCCCACTACTATAATTTTATTATATTTTATTCGGAAAACAAACAGTGTTAATTACTTAATAAACAACTATAAAAGAAACTTAAAACCAATTAAATGTTTTCGCATATAGATAATGTGGGAGGAAATTGCCTACACTCAACATGCAAGGCACGCGGGTTGGCGAGCGCTATCTTTGTTATAATAGGGGACGCTGCTGCCCATCCCCTAGCTTTTTTCCCTTAGTCGCCTCTTACGACATCACGGCTAAGTGATATGGAATGGCTTATTCTTCAGCTGGGGCCACCGCGGCAATCTGCGACCCGAGAGCTGGCTCCTATTTGGCCCAACAAATTAGTATTACCATCCAGCGTGGCAATTCCGCCAGCGTCTTGGAGACGCTTCCAACTGGTGGACATCTGGATCAATTGAGCAATCGATCGTTTGTAACGGTCTTTAGATAACTCATTAGATAACTTCAGACAACTTGTGTGCTTTTTTAATAATTGTATTACTTCCTTCTGTAAATAAAGTTGCTAAAAAGCTTGTTAGGTGTTAGTTTCTCAAAAAATTGCACATTAGAAAGTAGCATCTACCTAAAAATTTCTATAATAAATCAAAAAAATTATATGAATGGATGAGAGTGATGGTCCAATTTCTCAACCAGCTGCCTTGTCTCGTGCATGTGGGATGCTTTAAACCATGGATTTGGCCTCGATTCCACCCACTAATACGCTGGTAGAGATCGTCCATCTCCAACTGAACCTCCTCTGCCCTTTTTATTCCATAGTAAGGGTAAATACTGATCATTATTGTTGTGTAATTCGGTCCATAAAACGCTAATAGACTTTCTTTGAAGCTCCGTTTAATATCAGTTTAATAAGTGCCGCGTGGGAGAAGCTGCGCAGGCGCATTTAAAAGTGCATCAACGCATAGCGGTCCTAAGATACAGTTAACTTAATTTACAACCTTATCTTAGGGCAGTAAGTACAATATTTACTTAGGCAACTTTAGAAAGGAAGATAAAATGAGTTTTTTGTGCTTCAAAATGACATGTGTTAATTAAAAGCTGTTCAACGATTCCGTTTTAATGTTTGAGATAACATTCAAAAGCAAAACCAAATAACGTAATTATAGGGGCCACCACTACCAAAAAAATATATATACGTCATAATATATATATTTTTTGGTAGTGGTGGCCCCGGCAGACGAATAGGGCCTTCCATATCTGGATATCTGCCTAACCGTGGATATCGTAAGAGGCAACTGAGGGATAAAATCGCGTAGTGAGTATTTCTTTCTTTCTTTCTTTATATCGCATGCCGTTTGAACGCATAACGTCTCGTGTCGTGGTTTTCGTAAAAACACATTTACATTATTACGAACAACGTGTACCGCGCTGTTATTAGTACTTTTTTTTTTCCGTTCATATTCACACAGTCAACTGATCCCAAACTAGGCATAGCCTGTACTATGGGTACCAGAGACTGATATACATAATAGATATATATTTAACACCCAGACACAGAACAAACATCTGTGTTAGTCACAAATATTTGTCCAGTGCGGGAATCGAACCTGCGACCTCTAGCGCAGAAGGCAGAGTTACTACCAACTGAGCTATGAGGCCAATCAGTATCCAGACACTATTATAATACGACTAGTAGAAACCCCCGCGACTTCGTTCACTGTTGTTATTTTTGCATAATGCTTCAAGCCACGCTGAGCCCCCTTAGGCGTTGAGATTCGGGAATCCCTTTCTTAGTACACCCCTAACACTACAATAGTAAGCTACTAAAATAGTATAATTAAGAGTTTACCAACTTTAAAATTATGGATAAAACTTAAACTCTTTTCGATCAGCGAATTAGGATAAGCGTTGTCTATGCATCAGTGTTTTTTTTTTTCTGACGTGGCAAACAAGCTTACGGCCCACCTGATGGTAAGCGGTTACCGTAGCCTATGAGCGCTTGCAATACCAGAGGCATCACGCACGCGTTGCCGACCCCGAACCCCTTTCCCCCCTAAAGAGCTCTGGCAACCTTACTCACCGCAGGAACACAACACTATTTGAAACAAATAATGTTATTTGGCTGCGATCTTCTGTAAGGCGGAGGTACCTCCCCAGGCGGGCAGCTCCAATTCAGAACGAGAAAACCTCGCTGTGCCCTACCTCCTCTTAAATTCAGTCAGGACAGGACATTGATTCTCATAATAATAGAAGAAAGGGTAATATTACTTTAAATTGCCCACTCGTCCCTTCATTTTATGGCATCTCCATAATCGACCGACTAACAAGATAGCACGCACGCGCAACAACATTTATTGCACGATAAAATACTTTTTCGTAAACGCACTTTGAAAAAGCATCTTATCGTAAAGCGGTACCAAAGCTAATAAAACAACAGTAACTCTTCTCAGGGAGACTTTGGGTACGTTTGTAAGCTATAAGGAGGGTGACTTAACCCTCTAACAATACCCAGTCGATGTATGTGTGAAATAGACAAAATCCTGTATAGCATTATAGCAGCTAAGCTACATTAGCTTTTTTTTTATACAACTAAAGTAGCAAACAAGCATACGGCCTACCTGTTGGTATGATGGCATAACGCACGCATTGCCGACCCCGAACTGTGCAGAAACAGAACAGAAAGTTGTGGATCTCTGTGCAAAAACAGATTTTCGAGTTTGCTTGTGCTTATGAGAAGTTTATAGATTTTGAGAATAGGTAAGTCTCACGTATTCGTATTCTATGTGAAGAGAATTTCGAGAAAAAAGTTGAAAAAATTAGCAGTAGTTGCGATGGAACTAATGTCAGCCTGATGCCAACGTGAGGAGATGAATGATTCACAGATATTGAACTGCCTGAGTACAGAAGTTTCTGAGTCTATACAAAATATCGAGCAGTGCTTATTCGCAGTGTTGCAATCTTAAAGCTCGAGAATTCACGACAGTAAAGTCCTTTCGTCAAGAAAGGCATAGTATGACACCTTTTTATGGACTCATTGATTGGCTCGAAAGGTTTAGGGCCGCTACCAATCACTTTTATAACCCTGGGTTTGATGTAGGCCGATTTATGATGGAGAGAATTAGCCGCATGCTTCCTCGCGAGAATCGCTTTGATTATCGCAAGTGAGAATCTCCAGGCGAAACTCGTGTTCATAGTTTACACTCAGGTAATAGACGGTTCAAAGAGAAAAACAATGTAGACGTAGTGCTCGTTGTGAAAGGATTCTTAGAAATTAAATTTTAAGCGTTAAAATGTGAGTCAAAATAAACAGATACGTAAATAAAAATCTAATAATTCATAGATGTTTGACCGTGTACACGGTGCCAACAAGTACTATGGGAGATAAATAAATAAAATAAATATTCCGGACATATCACTCATGGTCAACTGATCCCAAACTAGGCATAGCCTATGGGTACCAGAGACTGACATACATAATAGATATATATATTTAACACCCAGACACAGAACAAACATCTGTGTTAGTCACAAATGTTTGTCCAGCGCGGGAATCGAACCGCGGGATATTATCGATATCTTCTACCTAATTCTTAACAAAATTTGGGACACGGCAGCAAGAACAGGGTAGAAAAAGGACTAAGAGACGGTGCCATGAATGTAGAGATGAGCTTAACCTTACACCAAGATTTCTCCAGGGCAGGCAACGCATTAGCAATGCTCCAGGTGTTGCAGATGTTAATAGGCGACGGTAACCGCTTACCATCAAGTGGGCCGTATGCCTGTTTGCCTCCGTATAAACATTAAAAAAAAAAACCGTAGTGCGACCGAACAAAATCACGCTTTCTCTGAAAAATGAATTCCTTACTTTTTATTTTAGGTTTGACAAGCATAATAATAAAATCAAATGAGATAAGTAACGGTTTCGAGAAAAGTTAAAACCCGAATCTAAACGAAACCAGACCGTTTTCGGGGAACTTACTAATTAGATTAGTAAGTTAAACAACCACAATTCAGATTAGGACGGTTTTCGAGGATTTGATATGACTAGTGATGTGCTATTAGGAAATTTCGATAAAATTCGTACAAAATCATAAAATCATAAAAACACACAAACGCTACCTTATTTATTATATAATTTCTGCTTGTAGTTTTATCTTGGGTAATATTTATTTTATTAGTATTTAAATAAAATCAGTATTAAACCAATAGATAAGCGGTCTTTATAAAATACTGTGATTTTTCGTAAAAAGTACCCAAAATGTACGCTTGTACTAAATGTACATTGATTAATTTATGGTATACCCATTTTCTGGTATTTTTAAAAGAACATATTTATATTTACCTATGGACCCGTTAAATAGAACTTGAAAAATAAATGATTAATTTCAAAATGTTTAATTTTTATTTCGATAAGTTCCCTCAAAGTTTTCTAACTTATCGATATTTTCATTAATCACTACACTAACGACTCTTTCATCAGACCCGAACATTTTTTGTGGGACTCATCACAGGCGTTTTACCGCCCGAACCAATTTAAAACTTCTTTATATTGATTTATGGGTCACTAGCTTTCAACCCCGGCTTCGCTCGCGTGTTGCCCGGATAAAAAGTAGCGTATGAGTTATATGTTATTCTACGCTAATTAAAACATCTAACCAATCTGTTCTGTGGTTGCTTCGTGAAAGATCTATCTTCACATATTTACAAACTTTAACTAGCTTGCGCTCATGGCTTTGCTCGCGTAGTACCTAAATAAATAACTCTATATATTACAAGCTTGATCGAAATCAGTTGCTTTACGGCGTGATTGAACCACAAACATCCAAACATACAAACATCCTCATAAACTTTCATATTTATAATATTAGTAGGATGGGAGGATAGTAACTGGGACTGGTTATCAGGGTTATAAATATTGCGAATGTGTGGTCTTCGTAATGATATGCTTTTAAAGATTTTATTTAAAAATAAAAATGCCGTTTATTTTAAAAACTGAATTGATTGCATATTTTATATTTTTAAAATTGATTGCATATTTTTAGCAATTAAAATAAAAAAATTTCAATGAAAACGAAGTACCTACCTACTTTCGAAGTTTTGCCTAGATAGATCTTGCATGTATCTTCTAGGCTTTGTCGCAGAGAACAGGCGCAAATTATACGATTTCATAGAATAAATGAATAAAAATTTGAAGATAAACTTTAAAAAAAAACGAGATGATTTAAAGAACTTAAGTTCAAAATAGTTTTATATAAAAAGCAAAGTTGATATTTCCATGCAACATAAATTCTATTAATACCGATACCAGCCATGCTAATCGATCGATTAGTGGCCGGTGTAATGGACAATAATCATTACTCCAACGCTGTCGATAAAAATACAAGCATGCTCTTGCGCAACTCTACGTTATAGGATAAACATGCTTGAAATTGTTAATATGGATTTCTCTCGTTTTACTGTCCGATTAAACAATGTCCAACATACAACGTTATAAAAACGGGATGATTTAGTTGTACTTGTCGATACTAGTGGGACGAGTAACCGATCAAAAATACAGTGTATTGTGACTCTGTCAAAACGGTTTAGTGAATGCGTGGGACGAGCTACCGATTTAAAAAGTTAATATTTAAATATTCGGTAACCCGTCTTATTTGACAGGCTCTGAAGAACAAGCAAGAGTACGTGTGAAGGTACCGATTTTAAGGTTAAATATAAATTCATCTTATTATATTTTCAGTAAACGCATTAATGAGTAAGGGTCAACCGGGGTAAAGGGTCCGATAAGAGGTATAGAAAAATTTACAAAATAGTGGAAACAAAAATCATATTTTGTGGCGATGCGTCTAATAACCCTGTTTACAATTACCCTGGTAGAGTAATATATTAAGCACTAAACTTATTATCAGTTTAACTCAACCTTGAAATATTACATGGTATGAGCTCATTCCACAGACTAAACTAAATTGTTTAAAATCCGGGAGTGTTTTAAGAATAATGCAAATAAACATTGTGTTAATGTAAACACGTCTAGTGCTGAATTGGGTTAAATATGTTCTGTTTTCTGTATCTGTCAGGATACACGGTGTTATTAGACTACGTACAACATGCGAATCTGTAAGCACTTGTTGATATGTAGCTTCCGCAACAACATGTTTGTGCTAAGGTTACCATTGGTCATGTTAGCCTTGGCTAAGGAATAGCCCCATCCATATCTACCTAGGTACCCCTGGATGTATAAGAGGCGACCAAGGGAAAAAAGCTAGGGGATGGACAGTAACCCGCGTGCCCAGCGTGATGAGTATGGGCATTTTCCCCCACCAGATAGGAGGTCGCTCTGGAAATATGTGGGGGTGGCCTAAGTTCAGTTTGGACATCCTACCGCTGAAATGATAATGATGAAGGCTAGCATGTAACTTCATTGACGATTAGTTCTCAAGCGCTGCATTTAATAACTTGTAAGGAAAACCGAGTCCTTAGCCTCTGAATACTTTTCTATTAGCAATGAATTTTTAGCCAAGAATTTTTTGAGCTGTTAAGTAAGCCCTGTTAATTCTAATTCTAAAAAACTCTTATAATACCTTTATGCACGCAATGCCAGAATTATGTGTGAAGACACCCGAGTCCTTTTTTACAGTGTCGGCATCCCGTTACTCAAAATTGCTCATTTTGACGCATGATTTTTTCACTGGATCCAAAATGCTGTGCTGTATGTGAAACTTGCACTTCCAACTAAATACCCACCGAAAAAAACGTATTTGCTTAAAATAGTTCTGTAACCAGTTTCATATTATGAGAAAATTAAATAGTTTAAACCGAATGTTTTGTCAAGTCGACTCCCGGTGTCTAGGCCCCGCATAGAGGGTAGTTAGCCCCCGTTTCACCCTCCGTATAACGACGGCAGCACTGTGACGAAACTGTGACGTAACGGTTTGCGCTCGCTTCTACCAGGCTATCATAACAGAATAGGAGAACGCATAACGAACAATATGATTGATGTCACAGTTTACTGAATAGCTACAAAGTCCTATTTTGTAGACGCCCGGTTTGTAGTGTAGTTTTTATGAAGTCTAGTTCTTATTACAATGTTCACCGTCAGGGGATTTAAAAAAAATGTTCATTAATCAATGCTAACCAGTTTCGACAGACGAGGGTATAGAAAGGGATAGTGCATTCCGACGGGATCAGGCCGACATTCCTGTAGAAAGCGAGTGTGTTTTATTTTTTAAACCTGCTTATTAAACCACGCACAGATTTTTCCATAAAAAACTACAAAGGGTGTGATTATTGAAACCCAATAGGGTTTTTATTGGTTTTAAGATTGAGTTAGATTACTGTAATCTAAATTTATTTAAAGTTTAATTAAATTCTGTGAGTTAGTGTTATTTTTTGTTACAGTAACATTTCTACGGTCACACAGAACTAACGCGTTTTAAGTGTCTTAAAGTGAGATAATCAATCACTTGTTTGACAGGTCATAATTACATAGAATTGAAACAAACACAGACCTTTATACGCTTAAATCTGTGTCCATTCTAATAAAATGGCCATTGGTTGCATCATGCCATGTCAACTTGACAGCTTGTTCGACAGTTAAGTCAACAGAAGCACGCGGCCTCTGGCTGTATAAATAAACACATTTGTCACCTGCAATCAATAATACACACAATACCGGAAAGGCCCTCAACTTCGTGTTGGTAATTTATCATTCACGGTAGATCGTTTACTTTTGCAGAACATGTGCTAAATCGGACTGATTTTACAAGATGATTCAATTTAGTAACCAATCATTATAAGTTAGTTCTACGACTTCTGGAAATTCGTCATTGTCATTGAAAAAACATCAGCTGCCTCGGGGTTAAATCAGTTCAAATTCTATTATTTAGATGCTACAAAACAATCTTGATGACGAACTTTTCGTAGGCTTATTATTTATATATATATATGTATGATAATGATGACCCAGTACAGCTGATTTAAAAAGTTCGGTTAACCCTGAAAAAAATATTATGAAATATCTTTTTCGCAAATTTTCTTTCTTTTGAATATTTTGGCTATGGAGAAATAATGGATTTGATGGACGACTGTTATTACTGAATTGCTCTTCAACTTTTACGTAAATGATGCTTTCAACCTAAAATATAATACTTTTACGTTACTGACTGACTGACTAACAATCAACGCACAGCCTATACCATAAGCCCTAGACGCATAAATTATTATTTTTACTAAAAAAATGGATGACATGTCTGAAAAATTAAATAAATAAAAAAAAAATACCACAACACAATTTTACAGCTAACTTTACGCGTACGAAGTCGCGTGCGTCTTCTAGTTCGTCATATTTCTAGTTCCAAAACATTGCAGTAAAGTAGTCTACATTACAGTGGTTTCTGGGCATGTTTTGTAAAGTTTTCATAGCATTGCTCTTTATGTTTCTGAATTTCGTGATTTACCACAATCAAACTAATGGCATTCAAATTGAGCTATTGATTTGTTTGCATCGAAAACGACGGAGTCTAATCACTTGAATTTTACGCTTCGACGACGAACCGGTCCCATTAGCTCATAATGTGAGCACTCATGCGTGCGACTGTTATTTGTTGCTTGACCTGGGTCATACGAATGTGACTAATTTGGACAATTAGGTGTATCTTTGTAAAATACAATGTTGGAAGCCGATCGCATGTGGACCTTTAAGAGTTCGGAAGAATTGAATATACATATTGGTTTATACTCTGCTCGGTTATCGATCATTTTGATGACTCTACGACTCTTCTTTTCCATAATATCGAACATAGTTCGATTTTCGAACTATGTTCGTAAGCTTCCCCAAAGAAACTAAAGTGGTTCACTAAAGAAAATTCACACATACAACAAAAGAGTAAGCATGTGATACACACACACATTTCCACAGAATACTTCCCTCAAGCCTACATACGCAAGTACGCACCCTTCGAAAGGGGTTGAAGCTTGATTAGGCTAATCTCTCAAACCACCACGGCATTCCCACACCCCAGTGCCCTTTTTTTATCGAGTTTTGTCCTAAAATGGAAAACAACTACCAGGATACCATACAATGGGAGCAGTAAACGAACTTTCACCCTTGGCATAACCTCAAGACCCGGACTCGTCTTGATTGTCTCCGAAGCCCGAACCTCATATCTAACTCTTTCTAACGCTAGTGGAACTGGGTAGCGTTTTATCTCTTTCGCTCCTGCTTGGAGGGTGGTATTCTACGTACAGATGTGCCTGTGTGAATTTAGGTGAGGGGGCGCCGTGGAGGCCTGACAACCCCTTCGCGATGCGTGTGTGGCTATGGCGTGTGTTATATCTCACACGGAGGCATACGTGTGATCACTTCCTCGTGGCTGCTGCTAACCTAGTACCAGAGTATGTGGAGAGATTAGAATTTTCTAAGCAAACGCTGTTTTTTTTCTAACGCTTGGTCACATGTGTGGCTAGCATTTGGTTCTAATGCTCATAATGGGCCATACAAGTAGGCCCGTTATTCAGATAAATTTCTAAGCTTGTGCAGTATGTGGTGTACGTTTTCACACGAATACTATGAGTGAGAACGAGAGAAGGAATGCGTGCGTTTCTTTCTAACACATGGGAGGCTTAGAGGGAACTCACACGTGGAAGAACTAAGCGACAATATGAAAATAATTGTGTTCATTTGACACGGGAAATTCAAGCACGACCTGCCTTTTCATAGGACCGTTATGTACAAAGAATGTATGTTTATTAGCTTTTGATTGATGCATTTTATAGGCATTGTGAAATGTGAAATATTTTAACTTTGCCAGTCGAGCTTGTTGAATCTTCCAAAATATTTCGACTGACCTCATAGCTCAGTTGGTAGTAACTCTGCCTTCTGCGCTAGAGGTCGCGGGTTCGATTCCCGCACTGGACAAACATTTGTGACTAACACAGATGTTTGTTCTGTGTCTGGGTGTTAAATATATATCTATTATGTATGTCAGTCTCTGCTACCCATAGTACAGGCTATGCCTAGTTTGGGATCAGTTGACCGTGTGTGATATATCCGAAATATTTATTTATTTATTTCTTAATGGTTTTTTTTTTGAGACATAAGAGACTAAAGTTGGATGAATCTCGATTTAAAATAGTCTATTTATTACCTGATAGTACTTATAATCTTACTTATTTTTGTGTTACATAGGTACTATCACCAACAAGTCCGCCTTACAACTTTTAAAATGGTATCACTTGCACACGGCTTAAAAAACCTGTCTGTCTCATTTCTTTACTCATTGTGATCCTTTGAGGATCAGTCTGTTGTTCAATTGCAATCAAAAGCTATAGCAACTATGCTGGACATAAAAAATACTTTTATAATTATATATTTGAGCAGTAAATAAATGTAGCAACAGATCACTTCACGCAACACGGAACTTTTGTTGATAGTAAGCCGTAAGCGAGGTGTTACGGTATGTATGTACGCAACCGTCCTCTTTTACTTAGTATATCCTGTCTATCCAAAGGTTGCCTGGTAGAGATCGCTTTTAGCGATAAGGTCGCCCGTTGTCACACTTTTTTTTATAGTTTTTGTATTTTTTCCTGTTTTGTGTATTTTTTTCTTTTGGTACATTAAAGTTATATTCTATTTTATTCTATTCTACGGATAATAATGATAATGAAGACCATACCTGTCTCTAATTTATATCCTAGTTTTCGTCAAGGCTACTGTTCTTTCAATAGAATAATCTAACAATATTTTAATCATTTCAGGTAACGTTGACCTCACAAACTCGGGATGGTCCTGACTCCAGGATTATAGGCGTAAATCAAATCTAATCCTGCGCCGTGTGAGGTAACATATAATATTTGGAAGCCGCACACCGCGTCTTTATTGTACGTTAATAGATTGTTCACCTCGCTTTTATGGACGCAATTTAGAAAGTATCAGTTTTTAGGTAGAATGTGATGAGTGATAGTGATTGTCTACAAATGACCTACTATTATGTAAAAGCATAATATTTGCTACTTTCCGGTACCGTTTCAACGAACCAAACGTTTCTGCTCCACCTTTATTATAAGCACTGGCAAAGAGTGGAATGATCTGCCAGCGTCTGTTTTCCCGGATGAGTACAATCTAGGAGTCTTCAAATCTAGAGTGAATAAGTTCCTTCTGGTAAAGCGTGCTCCATCTTAGGCCACATCTCACTTACAAAAGTGAGATGGTGGTCAAATGCCTAACCATCACCAATAAAAAATAAAAAAAAGCCGATATGTTTACAAGTCCAACATCGTCTGTCAGACTGAAGCCGTGTTCAAACAGCATGCGATATGTCTTTAATATGTCATATAAAATACGCTTCAAAATGATCCTTGCTGCTATTGAACAAAGTCTATTTTGAGTTTGACATATAGGGGTGTACAATGCAGATCATCGATATCGCAAGCTCCTCAAAATCAAACTCAAAATAAACTTTATGCTGAAGATGTAAGAATCATTTTAAATAAATTTAAGATGAAATAGCACGCCGTTTGACAATAAAATTTATAGACGCAGGTATAGGAGAGGCAACAAAAACACTTGTCATAATCCTTGTGGCAGCTAATTTCAATAATAAAAGACGATCAAACGCGAGTTGGACACCACTTCCTTCTTAGAAGCCCTTCAAAAAGGATATAAAAAGATATCCTTCAGTAGCAACTTGTCCGGGATGAAACATGGGGCTTTATATTGTCACTTCCGTTGAACATAACAAAAAGTATGGAATGAATTAAGGCTGATATCGATCAAAGCAGAGAAAGACTTTAGTAAAGACATAATTATAATAAAGGCTTATTAAATCTATTCTAGATGATGTATGCAACGTCAGGTGGAACGTTTTACTCACTTAAAGGACGCTGGAGTTCCTGGGACATGTTTAGATGGAGTAGGCTTGCCCAGCACCATACCATCCTCTATGCCTTTTGAACCGAAACCTATATGATGACGAAACCTATAGCATGTTCTAGATAGAACCTAAAAATTCGAAGACATATGACATGTGCACGAAAGGAGCCTCTAAGAGGCGCACTTTAATCATTTCACTACACTGATTCTTTCATTGATGGTCATAGGCCCTTTTCAGGGCCACCATACCTCAACCTGGTCACTGACCAAAGGCAGGATGACCAAGAAAAAACCAGTGACACGACAAGAAGAAGAAGAAGCCTTTTGAGCCGTATCTACCGGAGAAATATGGTCAATACGTGCTGACTAAGCCGTTTCTTCACGATGTTTTTATACGCACATACATTTTTCGAATGGTAGAATTCATTGGTTAAGGGCGGGATTCAAACCCGTGACCTTCAGATCGAAAGTCGAGGTAGGTATCTCTACTTGGCCAACACGGCTGTAAAAGATAGATACCGAAAAACGAGCTATACAAGGTGATACCACACCGAAAGGAAACCCCGTTTCATCTATCGATCAACAAAAAGAAAGACTAAGTATTAGTGAAAAAAAAAACATCTTTTCATTTCGATCACCAAACTTTCTGAAATTTGGTTCGGCATCAACATTGCTACCATTGATTTAGAACCGATTTGACCTCAAAACAGCTGATTTCTGGCTAGTGATTTTTCAATTAAAAATGTCGAAATTCCAAAAGACGTAGAACAAACTTTATTGCCAGTTTTTTTTTTAAATATTTTCACACACGGTCAACTGATCCCAAACTAGGCATAGCCTGTACTATGGGTACCAGAGACTGATATACATAATAGATATAATATCTATATATTTAACACCCAGACACAGAACAAACACCTGCGTTAGTCACAAATGTTTGTCCAGTGCGGGAATCGAACCCGCGACCTCTAGCGCAGAAGGCAGAGTTACTACCAACTGAGCTATGAGGCCAGTCAAATTAATTGGGTGTAGAATAAACCTCGTTCGGGATAGCATACCTACATATTATGAATCACCTTGTACATAGGTATTCCGAGTAACATAAACATAGTTTATTTTAGTCTCCAAATAAGAAACTTCGGAGAAAGCACGAAAAGACTTGTTTGGCCAAATTCCTTCTTAGAACTCAAGAATTATGAGTAAGTTCTACAATAATTATGAAAACATGGCGACTAAATAAACATACACCGTTCACATCAAAGAATGGCGGAGCGAGTTAATGTTTGCATTTAACAAACCAAAACTAATCGGCAAGGCTTGTTTTAGTTAGGTTAGTAATCACCGCATAATTGGCTCGTTAGTAACTCACTGCGAAGAAGCATATTAAAATGTAACTCAACTTCCGAAGTCATATTCAGAAGAATCTCCATTTCCCTACCCTTAACCCATGCAACGCCATGGTGACTCTGGCTCAAGTATTTGACTGGCCTCATAGCTCAGTTGGTAGTAACTCTGCCTTCTGCGCTAGAGTTCGCGGGTTCGATCCCCGCACTGGACAAACATTTGTGTTATGAACACAGATGTTTGTTCTGTGTCTGGGTGTTAAATATATATCTATTATGTATATCAGTCTCTGGTACCCATAGTACAGGCTATGCCTAGTTTGGGATCAGTAGACCGTGTGAATATGTCCGGAATATTTATATTTATATTTAGTATAATCTTGAGTGAATGAGTGAATCTTAAATGATTTTCTAATTAATCTCATTATTGACATTTGCATGATGATGATCCCACATGTTGTGGCGTAGGCGAATATTGTGATCTTTCACACGATCCAACCATCTTTCCCTTGGCTTACCTCTACTCCTATAACCATCCATATTCATAATATCTTCTTTTCTTCTCGTTACATGACTTTCACCTCTTCGCATAACATACCCATACCACGATAGCCTATAATTATTTATATCTCAACCTTTTTCGAGTGAATTCAGATGAATAAATGTTTAAAAATAAACGGAGACATTATGAAAGTGCAGTGAACTATTTAGAGGACTAGCGTCATTTGTAGTTATCTCTCAGTAAGTTATTCTATCATCAGATCATCCCTTCAATTAGGCTTGTCGCTAACAGAATTAATAGTCGAAGCGGAGTTGGGGAGCGGGTGTGGAAGAATAGAATAGAATAATCGTTTATTTTAGCAAAAGATTACATGGCCGATTAGGTGGTGAACACAAAAGTATACACATTTAGATATACATATAACTTAAAATATATCACAGGTACATAACAATATTATACTTAAAGGTTTAGGTATATCGAATCAAGTGTCCGAATGCTAAAAAAGTTGTTTAGCTCAGCATTAATGTTGGGTGTGTTAGCACTCAACACTGATTTTCAGCTGAAATCAAGTATTTAAGTATTTATTTAAAACATTACGTCTATTCTTACAGGTATAACCTAATACAATAAAGTAGTCAACATAATATTAACAACACATAATTCAATGATAACAATTTTTTTTTAATTCTTCTTAGGTGGCAATCATAAAGTTGCAAAATTAATTAATTAATTAATTAATTTTTAATAAGTTTAATAATAAGTCTCTTTTCGTGCATATTACGGCCGTTTTACAACGGCCGACGCTACTTAGCGAACTAAAGCGTTAGCTACAACGAAAATTACAATTAGTTGTTAGAGAAATATCACCAATTTATTTTTATAACATAGGTTCTCTCATCCAAGTTACTTCAGAAGTTCTAATTTAGAATTAAAAGGAATCGCTAAGTGGATGGATTTAAGCTTACCTTGACATTTGATACTTAGCTTATAACCGCCTGTGGGTTGAGATTGGAAGATTTTATCTCGAGACAAGACAAGTCACGCGACGTGTTTAGTGTTGTAGAAGTTATTTAAGTGCTAGATAGATAGTACTTGCAACTTTTTAAAGTGGCGATCACAATAGGCCAGTTGTGGCCGCAGTGACACCATAGCCACAAAAAAAAAAAAAAAAAATAGTTCTTGCTAGTTCTGATATTGTACAAATATAGAATAACTAAGTCTAATGGAAACTCGCACGACTTCGATCGCATCAAGTCATATCATTTATATATTATTGATTATTATAAATAATAAATAAATATTCCGAACATATTACACACGGTCAACTGATCCCAAACTAGGCATAACCTGTACAATGGGTACCAGAGACTGATATACATAATAAATATATATTTAACACCCAGACACAGAACAAACATCTGTGTTAGTCACAAATGTTTGTCCAGTGCGGGAATCGAACCCGCGACCTCTAGCGCAGAAGGCAGAGTTACCGTGTGTGATATGACCGGAATATTTATTTATTATATTTATTTATTATTATTATAAATGTGTAAGTTTCTGTGGATGTTTGTGGTTCAATCACGCCGTAACGGCTCAACCGATTGCGTTGAAACTTGGAATAGATAAAGGTCTTTACCTAGAATAGCTTAAACGCTACTTTTTATGAAGGTACTATGTGAGCGAAGCCTCGGGCGGAAGCTAATATAACCGCAACGGTTTTAATAACGTAAAATGCCTATAAATAAAAGAATTCTCACAAAGAAACAGGACATCTTGATGGGCGTCAGAATTAATTTATAGCTCGACTTAAAATAACATGCAAGTTTCCGTACATGGAGGGTGTGAGTTTCTATCTCCTCATGAAACTGAGGCGTTCAAATATGGCTCGTTAACATCATAATCGTGGTATTTTTCAAACTTTCACGATCAGTATACATGACTTATTGAAAACAAACGGGTGTTTATCGCCTATGTACCTTATTTTATGTTGTAACACAGTCGAAACGTCGGGAAAATATAAAATAAGGTACCTACGCGATAAACACCCGTTTGTTTTCAATAAGGCATCATAATTGTGGTTTTTGAGGAGCCAAAAGCTAATTTTTAGCTCCCCCCTAGAAAGAGATTCATATACAAGGTGATTCATAGCATGTATACATGGTGTTATTTTTATTCATTGTCAGCTCTCCAACTTTTTATCTCTACTTTCTTAACTTAGTCTAACTTCTTACCTCTACTTACTCTAACTTAGCTAGCACGCTGACCTTTTTCTCTTGTTACCTTTGAGGTTGGCTGTTAGAAAATGCTTGTAGCATTAAGCCCTCCTTTTGTAAAACTGTACTATGTGTGTGCAATAAAGTATTAAATAAAATAAATATACTATCCCGAAAGGGGGTTATCTATCAACAAAAAAAAAAGAATATGAGCAAAAAAAACTATCATTTTTTTCTTCCAACCTTTCTCAAATTAGCTGGTGGTATTAGCTTTTGGTATTATCGCTGATAGCGAATCTTGCATACCTACTTAGATTTTAAGAAAGTGTAGATATTTAAGTTAAACCTGATGCAGGAAACAATAAAGCTTATATTATATAATATTAAAATTTTTATTTACAGAAAGAAACTTAAAACTAATACAAGTTAAAATTTACAAAATACACAAGAAACAGTTGAGCCATCTAAAGACCGTTACAAACGATCTATAGATAGCTCAACTGATCCAGATCACTACCAATCGGAAGCGTATATATTATATTATTATATTAGCTTTTGGTAAGTATTGTTTTCATCTTTATAACTAATGACTAAACGTACAAGAAGTTCAGCATCAAGATTACTACTAAAACAGCTGATTTATTGAGTTTGAACTGATTTGACCCAAAAACAGCCAGCATGATTTTGCCATAGAGTTTCTTCAATAAAAAATATCTTTTCAGGACGTCTGATCGAAGCGACGCGTGACCCGAGAGCTGGCTCTTATTTGGCCCAGCGAATTAGCATTGCCATCCAGCGTGGCAATTCCGCCAGCGTCTTGGGGACGCTTCCGACTGGTAGTGATCTGGATCAGTTGAGCTATCTATAGATCGTTTGTAACGGTCTTTAGATGGCTCAACTGTTTCTTGTGTATTTTGTACATATTAACTTGTATTAGTTTTAAGTTTCTTTCTGTAAAAAAATTTTCAATGAAAAATTACGAATTTAAAGTCGTCGAACAAACTTTATTGCCGATTGGGTGTAGAATAAATAAGCCCCTTTCGGGGTATCATAACGGGCACGTAAAAACCATTTTTTTCTTATTGCTTGCTTGTCGTGTCACTGACTGTTTCTCGGTCACCCTGTATTAGGTCAATGACCGTGAAAGGACTAAAGTGCTCTGATCACCGTATCCTTTTTGTGGTCTCGAGGACATTGATCCCGAGCTTCGCAAGCCTTTCTGCATGAAGGTAATCTTCCATGGACCCGCCTCCATCATTACTGACAATGGCGGTTTCAGAGTATTTTTATCCTGCTCATTACGAAGACCAACCTAATGTCTCATTCATCATTATCATCATCAGCCATGTACAAGTCCACTGCTGGGCATAGGCCTATCCCAAAGAGTGCTAGAGTACCAGTAAGTCTATTATTACTTAATTAACCGCAATTACTTACACTTATTTTTAAATATTTTTCTTCTAAAAATAATGAAAAGGAAAATCTCGATTTTAATGGTAAAAAACTTGTTAAATATTCAACTTGATTTAAGAAGATAAGTTTTAAAATGATTCATGCAATATCATGAAGTAGTACCTATTGAAGTTTGAAGATTAATACCTACTTTTTTGCGCAGTTCCCTATCAGTGAAACCATCTTCATAGTTTACTTACCTTTGTTTCAAATACCCCGTATCACCAACTTTGCAATTTTGTTTAAGGGGTGTCCTAAGTTGACAGTCTCAAAGATTTATGGTTCATTTTCGTGTAAAATAGTACTGACACGCTTGAATTTGAATGGCAATAAGACGTCATGGTACAGCCTATTTACATAAACAAATATCATAAAGCCTTTTTAATCGGCAAAGTACACAACCTTGTCACGGGGACGCCACGTGCCTAATAACAACTAAGACAGGTACGAACCCTTAGCGCACGCGTCAGGTGTCCCCCTGACCATCCTAACCAGAGCTCCCACCTCAACTGTTCTATTCAAGTTGCATGGGTCACAAGAAATCGGGCGCCAATTCCCCCTCACCAACTCAACATGACCTTTCAAGTTGCTTATAACAAAGTGTTGTTGTAGCCGACTGCACGGGTCTAGAGAAATTGGCGTATGGAACAGGTACGGCAGGTGGGACGCATGCGCCAGGTAAACCACCTTCTGGGAACTTCTGCTGTCCTGGTACCAGGCTGGCAATGTGCCACAGGTACGGTTCCCAAAACACAGGTGAGGGCTCTCACGGGAACAGGTGATGACCCTAACCTTAAACACGTGGAGGTAAGTACTGCATTGATTAGAATCGGATATGCATTGATGTCAGAATTTTGAACTCTATTCCAATGGAACAAGAAACAAATCTAGAGAAGAGAGGAAGTTAATCATAGTGGGTTGGAAAAGCGTTTATTGATTTTCAGGCAAAAGACTTCAACGCGCACTCTCTTGTTCATATATATTAAGAGGTCTGCATCTTAATTGTTTCTAGTGTAGGTAATAGTAATTCTGTTTTAAACATGTTCCGGTTTATTATGAAACTGGGTTTGTCTAAACCTATTATTATTATTAAGCCATTTATTCTCCTTTCTCGTATCATATAGTATCTTCTCGTATTTTAATTTAGTTTTCTTGGAGTACCCATTTTTGGGTGTAGGCCTACTCCAACCGCTACCAGTTTCCTCTTTCTTGAGCGAGTCTAGTCCACGTAGCGCCTGCTATACCCATGACATCATCGCTCCATCTTCGTCTTGGTCTTCCTCGGGGGCGGGTTAAATTGCCGTTAAACCCGTTAAGTTGCTTTATGTCATATTGTCAAACGTATGATCCGTCACAAAACCAGGGTTTAGTTAGTCCTCGTTTAAGCCCAGTTTCTTAATAACAGGGAATATATTTTGGATGAACTTGATACTGAGAGGTCAAGGAAGTCATTCTTTGCATCATTGAACGCGCCTAGTTCCTTTTAGGTAAGTATCTATAAGTCAATGACCTCTGAAACAATAAGTAGTAACTAGTATGCCAGACATTCCCGAAAAGTTCGTTGCCCGATGCGACTAATTGATTAGCACATAAAATCATCATGAAAATGATCTAGACCAGATCTCCGATTCGGGACGCACCGATACGGCTGACTAACCAAAATTATTCTTCGATACCCGACCTCAGTGGCGTAACTTGCGAGTTCCCGTCTGAGACGCAAGGGGTGTGAGTTCGATTGCTGCTGCGGAATAAATGTTTGCATGATCTGTAAATATTTGTTCCGGATCTGGGTGTTGTGGTACCATGGACCATGGTACTCGTAGTTTCTGATACCCACGACACAGGGAATAGTGTACTAGTGTGGGATCAGGACTATGTATGTAACTATTAAATAAAATAATCTAGCCTTATCCTATCCTGATAATATTTGAAATGTGAAAGTATGGATGGATGAATGTTTGTTACTCAATCACGGTTCAACGGATCAGGATTAAATTTGGCACTGAGATAGATTATAGCCTAAAATAGCACATAGGCTACTTTATGTCCGCGTAGGTACCACGCGAGCGTAGGCAAGTCGTAGGCGGAAGCTAGTAAATAATAAATGGTTGAGATTCTTGGAAGGCTAAATAGGTGATACCATCTAGTAAAATAATAAGATCTGTAATTTATAATACTCTATTTAAGGAAAAAAATAAATTATTATTATTATTAAAAAAGTTTTTGCCGAATCGTGCGGTCCTGCATTGTGCAACCACCCGTGACATACTAGATCCGGCTCCATTTGATTTGCTGTTTTTAAGAGCTGGAATACTGAAGCATGTCAATCAATAGTCACAAACTATTTTTGTCGCAGATTTAGCTTGCTTGCTTGTCGTGTCACTGATTCTTTCTTGGTCATACTGTATTAGGTCAGTGACCAGGTTGAGGTACGGTAGTCATGAAAAAGGTCTATGGCCGTCGGTGAAAGAATCAGTGTAGTAAAGGATTAAAGTAAGGATTAAAGTTAACCATTTTAGAGGCTCCTTTCGTGCACATATCACTGTGAAACTTAAAAAGTAAGCGATTTTGTAGGAGCACTCTTTATAACACGAGTCTAACTGCATCCACGGGTAGTAATGGGTCTATTCTTCAGCCGGGGCTACCACGGCCTCAGTGTGGTCCATTAACTCTTGCACTTCTGTGGTCCTCAACCTTGGCGTCGGCAGCAGAAAGCGATACAATAATAGCTCGTTAGCATTGTACAAACATCAGACGACCCGCCTTATTAGTAAAGCTAATAGTACCGATGGCAAAGGAAATTAAATCTCTGTGTGAAACTCAAGCTGTAGAAATAAATGTCTTCTGAAATCCAAAATGATCCTTATCTCTACTGAAAAACTCAATTTTAAGTTTGCCAAAAGGTTCAACAGTTCAAGCCTACAAATCAAAATGATTAGAATTTATTGCAAAATAATCTTTCCGTCTACAAAATGAATCTTTGATTAACGTTCACTTATGAGTTTGATATTTGGGAGCGTACGATATAGCTCAACGATATCGCAAGCGCGTAAAAGTCAATCTCAACATTAAAATTCATTTTGAAATAAGTTTTAGATGACATATCGCATGCTGTTTGAACATAGCTTTAGGAACCAAGAATTTGTATCTCTTTAGTTGCCTTATTCACATTAAAAAGTCATGTCTATTTCTGCTGCTGACTGTACTGGTCGTAAATCAATTTATTAGTGCTTTTAGGAAGCATTCTGCAAGACCTAATTCCCATACTGGATTAATAGAGCCTAAACGACAATTAAAATGTTATGAGTCAAATAACTAAATTAGAGCTTCGGCAGTTATGTCTAACGAAGTGGAACAAGATAGCTCTAAAATAGACAGAACGGTTCGGCTGTGTGTGGTCTCTTGTACTCAAGCTAAATCAAGATATAAACATACATTTTTGTCAATTTTACAATTTAGGTAAGGTAGGGTAAATATAGGTGTAGTTGTGTCTTGAATAACAATTCACGCTTTTATTATAATATAAGTATACTCTCCCGAAATGGGCATATTCTATATCCAATTAATGTGCCCAATTTATGTTATGTTTTTATTTTTAAGGATTAAGACACTATTGTAATAATTATTATTGAATAAATAAAATAATAAATAATTGGGTATATAATATGCCAATTGGCAATAAAGTTTGTTCTACGACATTTGGAAATTTATACATTTTTCATTGGAAAACGTAATGCAAAAATCTGCTGTTTTGAGGTCAAATCAGTTCAGACTCAATTAATCAGCTTTCATGATCATCTTGATGTCAACCTTCTGGTTAGTTCAATAATTACATAAAAAGATGATAAGAAGACCAAAAACAGCTTAATTGGGCGTTATTTTTAAATATTTTTTTTTATAGAATCAGCCTCTAGGTATGGTATCCATAATATGAATCAACTTGTAATTACGTCCATCAAACAACGAGCACCGTCATCTTAAGAAACCCCGGCCTAACTGAATCCTGCAGGATGGAAACCTGACTCCACAGGCTGCAGCAAGGAGCTGCTGTCAATTAGAGCTGACGATGGACGGATGAACGACTTTTATTTTATTTCAACTTATTTTCGTAGGCTTATTTCATTGACGATACGATTTCGGGACGTCCCATTGAACTTTCGACGGAAAAGTTAACTGCGCGTGGGAAGAGAAACATAGAGTTTCTTTGTTCTTTCACTTAAAAAGCTACTTTTGCGTCGGTTTTCTGAGAAATCATTTTGTGATCATCATTTAGCGTCTGTGAAGCGGCGGTAACTCAATATACATAAACCCTCTTACTTTAAAGTTATCCCTGTCAATGTTTCTCATATACAATTTTTTTTTATTTAGTATAATTTAATGTTATTATTATTATATTTAACTTTTAGAGTATGTAATAAATTTATTTCATTATTTCTTTTCTATATTTTTTTTTTATTTATTGTGATAGTAAGACATGGCATCTAATCATTGTTTATCTTCTGACAGATTTTTATAAGTTAAGCCGTGTTCAAACGGTGTGCTATACGATAATATGTCATCTTAAATTTATTTTTAATTCTTGGTCGTGAAGAGCAGGCGTAACTTCACCTAGTTTCTAAGACGTTTCAAAGTGATCCTAGCAATTTAATTGAAATTAACGTCTTTTAACTTTGGCTTTGAGGTAGAGCCTTACAGAACAAAAGAACAGGTCTCCTCAATATGCAATGGATGATGCACCATAATACTTCTATGATATCATCCCGACATCTATTAATAACATCGAAATACGTCGTCTGCGCCGTTGAATACTAAGCACTAATTACTCACTCGTTGTTTGAGTTAGACAATTATTAAAATGTTCATGCGAGGTACGAAGCTACTGAATATTAAATAAAAACGGTCATATGCGAGAACTTGCGCCCTGAGGCTCCCGTACCATTACACGGAATCACAATAGCAAAAGTGAATGAAGTGACAATTTTATATTTTGCGTTCGCTCACGTAGTTAATCGTATCATATTGACCGCATAAATAACTCTCACATTTGGGGGATTTGCCCAAACTCGCCACGCTGGGCATGCTGGTTGGCAGATAGAGCTATTGTTGATAGGGAACGCTGCTACCCATCCCCTAGCTTTTTTCCCTTAGTCGCCTCTTACACATCCACGGGTAGCAACGGAGGGATCTATTCTTCAGCCGCAGTCACCAGTCACCAGTTTAGACTAGTTTGATCATTTAGTCAGTCGGTCTGTGAGTCAGGGTGGTTCTTGTAATAAGTATAAAAACATCCGCGGATAGCACTTTGGGTAAATACATTGATGAATGTATAGATACCTACCGTTATTTATGGCACGTTGCGAATGTTAATCGGCCTGTGCAGACGCGTCGGCGTCTGACACGCGGGCGGCCGACTACATAGGGCTGCCACAGAACAATAAACCATTTTTCTTTATTTTTTTTGTTTTCATTCTTTACTAGATTGCGCTCGCGGCTTCGCTTGCGTGGTACCTAGATAAAAAGTAGGCTATAATGCTATTCTAGGTAAGGAGTTCTGTATATTCCCAGTTGTAGGTTGTAGGTATTCCAGTTGTAGGTATTCCAAGTAAAATTGGCGTGATTGAACCACAATCATCCAAACATCCTCACAAACTTTCTCATTTATATATAATATTATTAGGTAGGAAGTAGGATAGGATAGTACCTAGTAAGTAGGATATACTACTAACGTATAAGAAGGTAATGTAAGACAGCAGCGCGGAGAAATGATGGGCGCGCTTAAGATACGATAGCAAATATAAATAATAAAATTTCAATAATCTCCGTTGTCATTGGCTAATATTCATGACAATATTTTTTTAAAAATAATATTAGTGTGATTTAGTGTGAGGGGAATGAAAAACACAATGAACTGAGATACCAATCTTTTTGATATAGTTTGCATTCATCAGCAAACTCTGAACAGGTACATGACAGCCCTGCCCGATTCGCGGTTCGCATGACCGACATCGGAAGCTGCGCACGCGCATAGCATTTGAAAGCAACATCGGCGCGCCTTAACTATCATCATTTATCATTTTACAAACGCTTTTAATTTATAAATTTTCGCTTGTAGTACTTATAAATTTAAGACATTACTCAATAATGAACTTCGCAATGAAGATCATCATGAATTAAATACGTTCTGATTGGTTGCAAACTCAATTATCATATTTATTTTCTCTTAATACTTCATAAGTAATCCTGATAACTTCTTTTTCTTTTATCATTATAAGCTTTCTCAGCATAGGATTCCCGTCATCTATTTCTTTTGTCACAGCAGATAATAAAAATGTTTTTTTATGACGGGCCCTCTAGCTGGACTTTTTTGTTACTCTTATATACTAAGTTGTGGATAACGTTGTGGACTACATTATTAATAATTTGTTGCATATGAAATTATGTACCTACTACTCACTGTATCTTACATATATAATGTAGTTGTTTGTTGTTCCTAAATAAATAAATAAAAATAAAAATATAAATAAACAATATTTATTTATATTTGTTCCGAATATTTATTTATTTATATTTTTATTTTTGTACCGAAATACATTATTTTGTATATTTGGAATTGTGTATTTAATAGTTTGCAAAAAGTCTCTTTCGCAAAAAAAAAACATATTCAATCCCAAAGATTTTTTCTGTACACTCACTACAGTATATTTGCAGATACCTCACCCACCGTCATCATTTCAGCCTTAGGATGTCCACTGCTGAACATGGCCACCCCCACAGATTTCCAAAGCGAACTCTTATTAAGTGGAGGATTTGCTCGTACTCGACACGCTGGGCTCGCGGGTTAGCAGGTGCAGTGAAAATAAGGGACACTGCTGCCGATAGGCATAGGTGATAACCTAGCTTTTTTCCTTAGTCGCCTCTTACGACATCCTCGGGTAGGTAAATATAGAGGGGCCTATTCTTCAGCCGGGGCCACCACGGCCTTTAAGATACCTATATTTGCCAAATTCAAAACATTTGCATTACCAACAAACTACGAACAGACCACTATTTGCTTAACAAATACCAAGCAAATAAGGTCTAGAAATATACAAATAAAGACTATGGACTAAAACCTTGAAATTTGCATCGGACACTCCGGTTTCTGCTAGGTACAATGAGCCTCGTATGTTTAGGCTCGTAAATAGAAAATTTTGAAAGTATCGCCAAATCGATGTTATTTCCACAAACTTTTAACAATTTTGTCCCTAATAAATAAGATACCTATTGATGGTACCTACGCATTATCAAGTGCCCATAACGGTGAATGAAAACTTCGTGAGGAAACCCGCGGCTTAGTCAGCTCTTCACGTATTGAATATGTCTTTCCTGTATATAAGGTTGAATAGGATGAGAGGATGGTATAGGCTAAAAAAAAAAAAAAGTTGGTTGGCCTACTCCATGTAAACATGTCCCAGGCACTAGTGTCCTTTAAGTGAGGAGTTCCATCCACCTGACGCATTACATTATGTATATATTTATATATACATAATGTAATGAAATAAGGCCTTACTAACTGTAATAACTTCATCATTTCAGCCGTACGACGTTCACTCCTGAACATGGCCTCCCCCACAGACAGAGCAAATTCCTTATCATGTGAGGGGGGACTTGCCCATACTCACCACGCTGGGCATGCGGGTTGGCGAGCGCAGTTAGAGCTATCGTTTTTAAAATGAGGGACGCTGCTGCCCATCTCCTAGCTTTTTCCCCTTAGTCGCCTCTTACGACATCCGCGGATAGAGATATGGAGTGGCCTATTCTTTAGCCGGGGCCACCACGGCCAAAGAATAATAACTGTAATAACTTACTAGCTTTAATTTAAAACCAAAGATGTCAAAATTCAGATTTAAAATCTAGATAGGCTTTCCATTTAGCATCTTGTCATCCAATTTAAATCTCATTAAGATAGTAAAACGTTGTGCATGCATTTGGATGCTATCATCTAACAATAGTCATCATCATCAGGTCGGAGAGGTTCAAATAAGGAAATAAGGCTTTCGTCATATTATATACTAGCTTGCGCCCGCGGGTTCGCTCGCGTGGTACATACTTAAAAAGTAACCTTTATGCTATTCTAGGCAAAGAACTCTATCTATTCCAAGTTTCATCGAAATCGGTTGAGCCGTTACGGCGTGATTTAACCACAAACTTTCAAACATCTTCACAAACTTTTACATTTATAACATTAGTAGGAATGATAAGTAGGATGCCGTCAACTTCCTGCGACCAATATTATGTCACCGGTCCATCGCCTTACGGACCACTCGAAATAAGTTATTCCCTCAGCGGTTCAAGGTACCTAGGTACAGTAGGTAGCTAGTAGTCAATCTTTAAATGCAACTGTATTGTGCTTCAAACGTTTTTGCGCAACCGCACAGTGAGCGGATCTCCAATGCGATCTCCATTTGGATCAATGTAGCTCACTCTACGATTTTTTATTTTTTTTTATCCAAGCTATATTAATAAATATTCCGGACATATCACACACGGTCAACAGATCCCAAACTAGGCATAGCCTGTACTATGGGTACCAGAGACTGATATACATAATATATATATATTTAACACCCAGACACATAACAAACATCTGTGTTAGTCGCAAATTTTTGTCCAGTGCAGGAATTGAACCCGCGACCTCTAGCGCAGAAGGCAGAGTTACTACCAACTGAGCTATGAGACCAGTCAAAAAATTATGGGCCATAAGGAGGTATTACACAAATATTTTTTCAGACACAATCTATCTTTCGCTACCGAGTCTGAGTGCGTTTATCCGATTTGATAGATGATGTATCACCCAGATTTTTAGCACACTTTTAGTATTCCTACGCACGCCCACATAGGTCAACGACGCGCGAAAAATTCATCATCATGGTTTTGAATAGTCCTACTACAAGGTGATTCACAATAGGTATGCTATCCCGAAAGGAGCTTATTCTTCACCCAGCTTTGTGTGTCACCAAAATTTGTTCTACGAATTTATTAAATTTGAAATTTTTCATCGAAAAAACTCTATGCAAAAACCTGCCATTTAGGGTCACATCGGTTCAAAACCAATAAATCTATTGTTTTAGGTAGGTAGCAATCTTGATGCCAAACTTCTCCTACATTTAATAATCAGTTTTAAAGATGTTTAAAATACCAAAACCAGCTAATTCAACGAAAATAAAAAAAAAAAAAGATTTTTAAAACATTATGTCTTTTTTAGCTTAGATTCTAATTATTGATAGAATAACTCCCTTTCTGGATGGTATACATGTTATGAATCACCTTGTAGATCATTGGTTTTGAATGAGAATATTGCCCCTGACGAATACGGGCCTAGGTAATTTAAATATCAATATATTTATGACAGCAGAGACAATAGAAAGAAAATAATAAGTCACGCGTTATTAAATAAATTGCCTGCAGTTTCGCAGACAATTGCGCTTGCGTCATTTCAGTAGCAGTGAATTTACAGATGTGTCAAGTAGGCAGCAGTTGACCGATTAACGGGCTGTTTGTGTGATGTCTGCGCTGTTGGCCTGGTGAGGTTTCCCGACTTTCAATCCGATGGTCAAGGGTTCGAACCAAGTGGTGAGACAGTTATTTTGCTTAACGAAAATGTTAAGTTCGCTTAAACACGTTCTGAAAGCGGTGAAGGAAAACGTAAGGTAACTAGCGAGATGGGCTTGTAACCTGTCACATATGTAATTTAACATTAGTACTACTTCAATAGACAAAGAACTCTCACCATATGGGTTCCGTTATACCTTTTTGTAACGGAACCCTATATATGAAGTCACTGGACTGAGATTCTGTTTATGTTAGAACTATAAAATCTTAGCTGTATTTCCGACGTTTTAATTTTGTTTGTTATGCAAAATTGTATAATTCTTGGCAGTTCAGTGTTTTTTTACGGCTTGTTGTACCTATATGGTTTTTATTTACGGCCTGGCAACACTCCCAAGATATGTGTGATCTTGGGTACCTTACCTATGCCTATGCGCCGAAAATACGCCATTACGAGAATGGAACTCTTGTTTACTTTAACAAATTCGGGACGTTTGATGATTGATCACGGCAGGGCTTGATGATTTTGAGTGTATTTTCGGAAGATACACCAATTGCAATGCAAATGATAAACCTTAATTTACAGAAAGAAAATAAAAACTAATACAAGTTAATATTTACAAAATACACAAGAAACAGTTGTGTTATAAACTTTAATAGTTTGATAGGTATTGAAAAATATATAAAAGCCTTTTATTAATCCATTGAATATTAAAATAAATATTAAATATAAGGACTATAAGGAGTCAGGACTATGGCTGCAAGCACTTCCTTCACATAATATTGGTACTCTAATGGATTCTGTCACCTTCCGTCTTGCAACCTGTCTTCGGTTGGGTGCGCGTTGTTGTGCACCTCATCAGTGCCAGTGTGGTAAGGCGGTCGATCAGCTCGGTCACCACGGATTACCGTGCACTAGGGCTGCCGGAAGAATATCCCGCCACGCTATCCTTAATGACATCATCCGCCGGGCTCTTACCATCTGTGCCAGCATTAACGTCCCAGCCATTCTCGAACCGAATGGTCTGCTACGTGATGATGGTAAGCGGCCTGACGGTATAACTTTGGTCCCTTGGGAGAAGGGTAGGCCTATGGTGTGGGACGCTACTTGTGTTGATACACTAGCGCGCACACATCTTCCGGGGACATCTGTTAGGGCGGGTGCGGCGGCAGATTCGGCCGAGGATCTCAATAGGCGCAAATATGTTAGTCTTGATAGGGCTTACATATTTGAGCCTTTTGGGGTTGAGACCCTGGGTCCGTGGGGAAACGGGGCCCTCCTGGTTTTCAAAAAGATATCAGGACGTCTGATCGAAGCGACGCGTGACCCGAGCGCTGGCACTTATTTGGCCCAGCGCATTAACATTGCCATCCAGCGTGGCAATTCCGCCAGCGTCTTGGGGACGCTTCCGACTGGTAGTGATCTGGATCAGTTGAGCTATCTATAGATCGTTTGTAACGGTCATTAGATGGCTAAACTGTTTCTTGTGTATTTTGTAAATATTAACTTGTATTAGTTAAATATAAGTATAGATTTATGATAATTCACTAGAATAGTTTTTTTTTTTTTATGCATGCTTTTAGTTATTATTATTATTTTATTCATTAAATAAAATTATTCTTCATTCTATGTACATATCTATCAGTAGGTTTCTTTTTTTCATTCAAGGATCTCTATCCGAGTAAAGGCCTCCGAGTAAAGAAAACAAAGACATAGAAACATAAATATTAGAAAAAAGACAAAAGCTATTGATGCTCTACATCATTGCCGAAAACTTAAATGGAAGTGGGATATATCTAGAATGAGCGATAAGAAATGGACAAAACTCGTAACCACATGGCGTGGCCCACCTGGTAAACGAAAAAGAGGTAGACCACTAGAAAGGTGGGAAGATGAAATCAAAGAAACAGCGGGCGCGGAGTGGAACAAGATAGCTACAGACAGGAAGAGATGGAACAATTTGGAGGATTAGATAAACAAATAAATACTTACTAGGTATTCCGCTAATATATTCCTATTGGCCGTGGTGGCCCCGGCTGAAGATTAGGCCCCTCCATATCTACTTATCCGCGGATGTCGTAAGAGGCGACTAAGGGGAAAAAGCTAGGGGACGGGCAGCAGCGTCCCTCATTTTAACAACGATAGCTCTAACTGCGCTCGCCAACCCGCACGCCCAGCGTGGTGAGTATGGGAAAATCCCCCCACATGATAAGGAATTCGCTCTGTCTGTGGGGGAGGCCATGTTCAGCAGTGGACGTCGTACGGCTGAAATGATGATGATGATTCCTCATAAGCCCAACAAAATGCAGAAGCGTGAAACTCCCGCACCGCCCGCAATAAAAAGCCATGCAAAGCGTACGAACGTATCTTTACGGACGTGATATAACTCTAGCAGCTTTTTAAGAAACCAAGACTTCAGTCCGTTACGTCCATTAATCAATCTGAAGCTATGCTCGTAAATCTCGATATTAAACCATTTAAAGTGGGCAGCAGTTGACCGATCAACGCCTAGAGTTGTTTGTGTTACATCTGTGTTTAGGAGAGCCGTTCCTTTGCACTTGACTTTGAATTGAGCAACTGGTTTCAAGTCCAAGGGCTGGTGTACTGCTTGGTATGATTGAATACAATAGAAATTAAATCAGCGTATCTATTTGATGAAGATTTATGGAAGAACCGAAATCAAAAAAGGGAAATATCGATTAATTTCATAATTACTCGTAGTTAGTAGATAAGCATAGCATATGCATTTAGTAGTTTCGATTTATGCCGATGAATGAAATATTGACCTCGTAAAGGTACAGGATATTTCTAGCGTTCGTACCTAACTACCTATTATTTTCTTATTTGTATCAATTTATTATTTTCTCAATTTCATTCAAGTGTTTTTTTAGCGTAGGCTGTGAAATTTCGTACATTTGGGCTCATATTCAGAGACAAGACTCGAGCATTGATCTGTACTTGAATCTCGATTTGCGGCGAGATTCTAATTCTTGAACAGTGCTTATGTATAGATTCAATGATCACAGTTCACCTGAGTAAATGCTTATTCTGAAACGTCAATCAGACGAAATCGGTGCTTGAGTTTAGATTTGATTTGACATTAATCAAATGACATTTTCGTTCCGTTACACGTACTTTGATGCATATTTATACTTCACTTTATTGTTCTATTCTATTTCCACCCTGGCTGTTTGAATTTCTGCGTTAAACGGATCGAAAATTATAAATAAATCAAAATGTAAACGAGAACATTTGAGTACAGATTTAAGATTCGATTCAGCTGAGAATAGTTTAAGTACCGTTCTTGAATAAAAGCTATGTTTGAGAAGAGATTCAATACTTAAGTAGAGTTCAGCTGATCTGTGATTAAATCTATGCTTGAGTCGTGTCTCTGAATACGAGCCTCAATTTCATTCAAGTGTTTTTTAGCGTAGGCTGTGAAATTTCGTACATTTGGAGTCCTTCATAGGATTTTCTCGTTTTCTTCATAAAAAACCTACTTCAGATTTTCCTTGCTTGCACATACAAACGTATTATTAGGAAGTCATAAACTGAACAATTATGGAGAATTATGCTGTAGATAGGTGACCTTTTGAAGCACTTAATCATTACAGATTTGTGAAAGTTCTGAAAACATTTATTTCTGGTTCTACAATGCCTGTGCGTTTTGAAACACTCAAATAAACTACCTACTCGAACTTTCTAGCCGAGTGTTCCAACGAGTCACCAATCGATTCTATTGTGTAAAACATTGAACGTGTGGGCTAGGTCCCCACTAGGACAATACACGTAATTTTCTAATCCGGCTAGCAACAAACACCATTCGCTAAAGTTGTATAACTACTGAGAAAATGCATTGCGTACAATGTCATTCAATGTTCATTTTTGGAGGAGGTAGGGCATAGCGAGATTTTCTCGTTCTAAATTGGAGCAGCCCGCCTGGAGAGGTACTTCCGCCTTACAGAAGATCGCAGTCAAATAACATTATTTGTTTCAAATAGTGTTGTGTTCCTGCGGTGAGTAAGGTTGCCAGAGCTCTTTAGGGGGAAGGGGGTTCGGGGTTGGCAACGCGTGCGTGATGCCTCTGGTATTGCAAGCGCTTATAGACTACGTAACCGCTTACCGCTTACCAACAGGTGGGACGTATGGTTGTTTGCCACCTCAGTAGTAAAAAAAAAAACATATTTGTATCAGCAAATATCGCTATCCTACTAATATTATAAATGCGAAAGTTTGTGAGGATGTTTGGATGTTTGTGGTTCAATAACGGCTATAAGGCCGAACGGATTTCAATGAAATTTGGTACAGAGGTAGATTATAGTCTGGAATAGCATATAGGCTACTTTTTATGTAGGTACCACGCGAGCGAAGCCGCTGGTGGAAGCTAGTAGGATATATTCGGGATTGTACAGCCGTTAAAAGCGCTGGAGCATTGGAGCGCGTTCTAATTTGAACTTTAATTAACGACGCTCTGGAAGTTATTTCAAAATGCACGAGGTGCTAATTTTGCGATGGTAGGCTCGTGTCTCCGTTTTAATTCAGCCGCCATTATGACGACGGTCATCAATTCAGGTTATTGAACTTTGAATTTGAAATTGTTAACCCAATATCACCCCAATTAGCCAAATAGGCTCAAATTGATTTATTACCTACTTATAAAAATATTTGTATAAGAATGGAAGCTCGTTTCCTTGTTCACTGTCCCATAACCACTTTATAATTTGTAATTTTATTTTAAATAAAGGAGCCATTTCATTCTGGGCCTGATCCATGTACACTACATAGAAAAATTAGGAAAATATAGGAGATTACAAGAAAAATACAATTTCATTAATTTGAAGACAAATGCGATGGTACAAGAATAGTTCTTCTGGTAAGTTTTTTACTATGTGAACACTATTTGAAGGCCGCCATGTTGGTTTATAATTGGCGTTTGACATGACATTGACATATTTTTCATGTCATGTTGTTTGATCTGATGTTTTTGTTTTGTCAGATAAATGTAGGTTGTCAAAATGACATTTCACGCACGTCCATCCGCCATATTTTTATAGCGCTGTGTGTTGCTCTCTTTGTCGAAGAAAATCTTAATGTACTTTAGAACGAAGTCAATATAAATAAAATAACCAATTAAATGCGTTTACTTTATTGCTTAGCCATATTTTAGAGTAGTGTACACAGTGCAGGCCCAGGCTCCATATATTGATGAAACGTCTCTTTTCATAATAAATGAAAATCTATTAAAAATATTTATTTTAAATAATTAATGATTTATTTTAAATATATAACTTTATTTACAGAAAGAAACTTAAAACGAATACAAGTGAATATTTACAAAATACACAAGAAACAGTTGAGCTATCTAAAGACCGTTACAAACGATCTATAGATAGATCAACTGATCCAGATCACTACCAGTCGGAAGCGTCCCCAAGACGCTGGCGGAATTGCCACGCTGGATGGCAATGCTAATTCGCTGGGCCAAATAAGAGCCAGCTCTCGGGTCACGCGTCGCTTCGTTCAGACGTCCTGATATCTTTTTGAAAACCCAAAAATATAACTATAAAATAATAAATGCAGTTCCGTTTAACTGTTTTTGTCCACTGCTGAACATAGGCTCTAACTCCCCATAGATTTTCGAACGATCTTGTGCGGCCCGACTCCCAGTAATCCTTTATTTATTTAACCCTTTGAACTACTAAGTATACATAACATGAAACACTGATTTTTTCACCAAGACGGGCATATGCCCTTTTCAGGGCCATCATACCTCAACCGGTTACTGACCTAACACAGGAATCCAGAAAGAATCAGTGACGTGACAAGCAAGCAAGCATTATTTTTCTGTAATTTCCCCTCAACCGATAAGAATATGAGCCTATACCTATTATTATTATTATTAAGCCATTTATTTCCAAATTTGAACATATTATATTATTTTTTAAAAATTATAAAGTAAGTTTTTAAACTTTTCAAAGTTTGGGCACCCATCTTTGGGTAAAGGCCTCCTCCATCCATCGCCACAGATCTCCGTCTGCGGCATGTCTCATCCATGTAGAGCCGGCAACGTCTTCGATGTCGTCTCGCCAGCGGCGCAGCGGACGACCGCGCGTGCGGCGAGCCGACCGTGGGTACCAGTGTAGCACGCGTTCTGTCCATCGCCCATCTGATGTCCTTGCCACATGGCCAGCCCATCTCCACTTCAACTGACAAGCTAAAACGGCTGCGTCAATTATATTGGTCCTCTCTCTGATGTATTTGTTAGTTATACGGTCGGCCAACCTGCCAATATCTACTAGCCTATACCTACGAGCTTATTAATAATTGGTGCCAGGATACGCATCATCATCAGCTGGTAGACATCAGTAGATGTGAACGCCGTCAGTTCATCATCTACTTTGTTTATCCGCAAGTTCAAAGGCGCGCGTTCTCTTTGAACTCAGCCTATGAGCCCTGCCGGGTAAGCATGTTTACGTTGATTCACCGCCATTTATTTAGAACTAGCTGACCAGTGACCCCGCGAATTCGTTCGCGATTTCAAGAACGTTCCTTCCTTTGATGTCATCATCATCAGCCTGAGGAAGTCCACTGCTGAACATAGGCCTCCCCCAAAGAGTGCCACGACGAACGGTATTGAGCCTTTTCCATCCACCGACTTCCCGCAACCTTAACAATGTCGTCGGTCCATCGGGTGGGGGGCCTTCCAACACTGCGTCGTCCGGTTCGTGGTCGCCACTCGAGAACCTTTGTTCCTTTGTGTTGTTATATGGCCGGCCCACTGCCACTTGAACCTGCTAATTCTGAAAGCTATGTCGGTAACCTTGGTTCTTCTACAGATTTATGACCTTTGATTTACAATTTGTCAATCAGCTGTCAAACTGCTCTAAATCCACAACACTACTAATAACTGAAACGACTCATCCACTTAGATAAAGGCTACATATTTCCTTGTAAATTCTGTATTATATTATATTTATGCATATATATATATAGGGGAGACCGGGGACAATAGTAACACGGGGCAATAGTACCATTGCGAATATCTCCATTACTAAGCTACCTGTGTGTGTGCGCGAGGGCAAGGGCAAGCGCCTTACATGTGCCGACCTGCTCATTAGTCAGCGGCGCGCTCGCTGCTAAACGGACATCTTTATGAGGATTTTATTATTTTCAAGCAACCAAAGTAAGTTTATTTGCTACTTATATTACTCAGGCAACCAGTGGTTACTGAGTTTCCCACAATTCTATCATAACCACACGTTTGCCTAGATATCCAACCTTATAATTCCGAATAATATGTGTCTAAAAATCAAGAGTTTTCTGAGATATTTAGTTATTTCTCCAAAATGTCTACTTGGGGGCAATTGCACCGTCATCACTGGGGTCAGTTGTAACGGTATAATTAACCCCGTGGTATAAATGACCCCAAATACTGTTTCTTTAAGTATATTATTTAAGTATCAAGTAGTCCGCTCCGAACTTAGATCTTGCGATATAAGCTAATTTAATGACTATGTAGGTACTATTTTACGTAGGTAGGTATTATAATAAGTGAATAAACATTACCCTCTTCGATTAAATTAGTAGTTTATTTTGTAGTTTATCAGGGGCAATTGTACCAGGGGTCAATTGTAACTCTATAGAAAATAATAAATGCCAATTATTTCAAAAAAAAAAAAGTTTTTAAGCAATTTGTGAAGGCAAAAGCAATGCTTGGACCAAAGTGATTCTGCCATAAAACAAGATTTTTTTATGATTTATATTTAAAGTGGAGAAAACTTAATTTAAAGTTTTTTTATTTTAATTTTGAAGATTTTGTAGAACTCTTGTTAAAACATGAGTTCCTAATGGTAGACTGATTAATTAGTGAATAACTTAATAAATATACGATAGTATATCTATCCTTTGCTAACCCGTTTGTTTTTTAATGCCCTTTGAAATTTTGGTACAATTGACCCAGAGTAGGGGTCGATTGTAGCACTCGACCTGTCATCATTCTAACTTAATTTTCAATAATACTGCAAGCCTTAGAGAAAAATCAACAAAAGTGTTTGTAGCTATTGAATGTAGGTTTCTAGAAACATTATCAAATTATAAAATACCTACGTAGTATTAGTACAATCGTTCAAAAACCAAAAAATGTTACTATTGCCCCCGGTCTCCCCTATATATATTTAGTTAACTATATATTTTTACAGGTAGGTATTTATTGAAGTAGTATTATAATGTATGTATGTTTATCTTCATTTTTAGGTGTTTTACAGGTAATAGTATTTTTGTAATTAATGATATTTACTATTAACCATATTTGTTTAAGTACACAAACCTCCCTCTATAATAACTTCTCTCTAGCCTCAAAGGTTTGCTGGAAGAAAACTCTTTTTAGGGTTAAGCTCGCCTTTGTACATACATCTCTTTTTTATTGCTGTAATCTGTGTTTTCTTGTGTACAATAAAGAATAAAGAAGAATATGTCTGAGGGACCGTTCGATTTAAATGGAATACTCAACCGCCACTTAAGTAGTACTTTTGAGACCGCGATTAAATAAATAAACAAATATTCCGGACATATCGATATCACACACGGTCAACTGATCCCAAACTAGGCATAGCCTGTACTATGGGTACTAGAGACTGATATACATAATAGATATATATTTAACACCCAAACACAGAACAAACATCTGTGTTTGTCACAAAACTATTTGCATTGTAATCCGTATCCACTAGGTACTTATATTCTAATGTTGTATGTGTAAGTTAAAGTCAGTGCAATAAACATATGTTTTTATCTTTTTTTTTATCACAAATGTTTGTCCAGTGCGGGAATCGAACCCGCGACCTCTAGCGCAGCAGGCAGAGTTACTACCAACTGAGCTATGAGGCTGTGGCGAGCTACGCCGCCACTATAACTCCGTCGCCGCCTCATTCTAATACCTCTCAGTTGGCATGGCGACGAACAAGTGAATTAATTATTGATTTAGAACGGACGGTCTGTCAGACTACTTTTACTTTTACTCTAGTTGCTGAAATCTATTATTTTCTGTAATTACCCATGTACCTATTGTAAATATTATACTCCTGTAAATAACAACTCTGCACCTTACTCTACCCGTCCTGTAGCATCTCCACCAACCATAAGGCCATTAAACATTAGCTGAGCGTGCTCTCGATTGTCTTTATATAGCTATAATCAGCGTTTCTGTATTCCGTTTTGATGATTTGAGTGGGACTTAAATCTGGCTAGCTTATAATTTAAGTGGTAATCTAATTGATGTTTGATTATACGATTCTTAACGTGAACGGCGTCTCAAATAATTGAAACCATCTCAAATAGTTAAGTGGCGTTTCAGTATTCGGGCATCTGTCATTCAAATCTTGTCGCACTTTAAAATACCTTGGCCCAAACTTAGGTCAACAAGGCCACTGATGCCATCTACACTAATTTGCAAAACAATGATGCATGCACCTACATTGCAGTGACAAATTTATGCTTCGATTTCCGGCCAGGCCAAAGTTTATTAATTTCAATGCGATATTAATGAAGTGATGTATGATGTCGCTAGAATAATAGTCGTTAATTAGTGTTTGGGTTGAATACCAATTGGGAAAACGATAAGCATCATTAAAATTGATTTAAAATACAACTCTACAGGATATAGAGCTTTAAAACTTCGAACCCGAAAGGCTCATATCGAATAATAATAATTAACACCCAACACTAACACTAGGGCAACACACTTGCAATCGAATATTCGATTATATTCGACACATTTTTTTATTCGAATATTTTTTATAGCGATATTCGAATAATTTCAAGTACGAGAGAAAGCCGTAATCTGAAGCATTTATCCTTCTCTAAACTAGGTCATTTTAGTTTTTCTACAATTTGAGCATTATTACTGTAACAACTTTCGTGAATGTGCACTTTCTGAATGTTTAAACGGGAAATTACTTAGTGAACTAAATTTTCGGATTTTATTAGATGCATACTTTTTTAAATATTTGGTGGTTTTGATAACTAAGGTTCACCGTAAGCCCTTTTGGAGCATTTCTACGCGGGTTTGTGATGATTTCCTGCAGTAAAAACTTGTTAAAACTAACATTTAATAGTTTCGAATAATATTCGACTATATTCGAATACCACCCAAAAATAGGCGAAGACTATTCGAATATTACAGTTTCGAATATTTGCAAGCCCTAACTAACACACAACACTGTGTCGTGGGTATCAAAAACTACGAGTACCATGGTACTACAACACCCAAACCCGGAACACCCACAGATTTCCTGAGCAACTTCCTATCATGTGGGGAAATTTGCACATACTCAGCACGCTGGGCACGCGGTTTGGCGAGCGCAGTTAGAGCTATCGTTGTTATAATAGGGGACGCTGCTGCCAATCCCCTAGCATTTTCCTTTAGTCGCCTTTTACGACATCCACGGGTAGGAGATATGGAGGGGCCTATTCTTCAGCCGAGGCCACCACGGCATATTATTTTCTTAGAACAATGATATTAAAGTTATGATAACTTTTTCTCACTCAATAATCTTTAATTACTTTCGAATGCATCAAAGCAGTACCCAATCAAGATGAGTAATCGAGTTAGCTTGTATCGAGTCACGGTGTAATTATATAGTAGTGGGTGGTTGCTGTGGCAAATGTGGAGCATGCGTTCTTCGCTCCAAAGAGGATTATCAAAAAAAGATCATCAGTCTAAATAAACAAATGCAAAATACACTTGACTAAAGATGTTGTTTATCAATGTCTAATCGAAGCGACGCGTGACCCGAGAGCTGGCTCTTATTTGGCCCAGCGCATTAGCATTGCCATCCAGCGTGGCAATTCCGCCAGCGTCTTGGGGACGCTTCCGACTGGTAGTGATCTGGATCAGTTGAGCTATCTATAGATCGTTTGTAACGGTCTTTAGATGGCTCAACTGTTTCTTGTGTATTTTGTAAATATTAACTTGTATTAGTTTTAAGTTTCTAAGAATATTAGCGAAAATACATGTAAAAAAAAAAAAAAAAACAATGTTAGTTTCATTGCAGAGTTTCATTTTTTGTATAGCACAATGACTTCGAATCACTGAAATTAATGAGTTTATATTGAAAACACACAGAAGACACAGAATAAAGATAGGGAGACAAAAAGACAGAACAACAACCAGATACCGTCTTTTTTTTTTTTTTTTTTTTTTTATACTACTGAGGTGGCAAACAGGCATACGGCCCACCTGTTGGTAAGCGGTTACCGTAGCATATGAGCGCTTGCAATACCAGAGGCATCACGCACGCGTTGCCGACCCCGAACCCCCCTCCCCCTAAAGAGCTCTGGCAACCTTACTCATCGCAGGAACACAACACTATTTGAAAACAAATAATGTTATTTGGCTGCGATCTTCTGTAAGGCGGAGGTACCTCCCCAGGCGGGCTGCTCCAATTCAGAACGAGAAAATCTCCCCTGTGCCCTTCCTCCTCTAAAAAACAAACACAATTCTGATGGCAGGTAGGCACAAACAGATAAATCGGAGGACGAATTATAACTTATTTATAGAGGATGTGCCACAGTAATGGTCGACAACTGTAGGTATCTTCACTTCGAGCGCTCCTTTGGCCGGGAACCAAATGTCCCGTGGGACTGCTATCTCCGCTATGTGTGGGATAAGTTTTAAGGAATTTAGAAAAGGCACTTTATTTTGGGTTTGCTTTTATGCCAGTATCGTTTATAAAGGAAGTAAGACCTTCAATCCTGCAGTAGTAACTTATTATTTAACCGAAGCCAATTTATCATCGCCATTTTTAAAAAATTGTGACATGTTTTTTTCCGCAACGAATGGAACTCGTTACGGAAAAAACATGTCACAAAATTGATAACCGCCTCCTTGTTTGGCGCATTTCAATGGATTTTTCACCATCATAATTATAAGGTATAGTCTACTCTAACTCGACAACGATTAACTCTTCTAGGTAGACGGTAATGGTAAAGAGGAGGTTAGGCAAGAAAAAACCATGGTTAGTAGGCATACCTACAAGCTTCTGCCTTGACCCACAGTCCCAAATAAAGATGTTATCGTCCAAAAGCGTTTACAGTTAGCCGCGTGGGTCCTGTATCAGCTCCATCGCCCCTGAGTGTCCAACCCGAGATGATTACCAACCGATTACCCTTTATTTACCTATATAACATTCAGATCAACAGATTACGATTTGTACACGTAATTGGATTTCAAATGTGTTGGAGGATCAATGATAGATGGTGTTTTGTGGGAGTAAAATTTGTTAGCAGAGGCCCTTGTCCGTAATGCTCGTGGCTTGGTCGCGAGGAACAGGCATAGCTTCACCCATTTCAAAGTGATCCTAGGGATTTTATTGAAATAAATGCCTTTTGACTTTGACTTTGAATTTGAATGTTTGTGAGTTACGTGCTATCGTACTACTATGATTTAAGAGCTCAGCTCTTGTCGGTGTAATGATGTAATTTCCCCCATTCCGATCTTTCCAATGCGAGCTCCTTCACTTCCCTATACGACATGACGGCAGTCTACTCTTTTATGTGGCTCATGTAACTAATCCTCTTCCTCGTTTCCTTCTACCTTTCCTTCAATGAAGTTCTTTAACACAGCCAGAGCTCAGCCGAGGTACATTATAATGTCTTGAATCTTCTGTATCTTCTAGAAATAATAACAGACGATGTACCAAACAGCCTGTATAAGTTTAAATAAACATTTTTATATTTATCTTTTTTTTTTTATCTTTAAGAATTAAACGTGCTACCGTGAGACGTAAAAATTGTCACGTGAAGAGCTTTTTTTATACATTCCCAAACTATTTTTATTTTTAGTCTAGTTCATATGGTAATAAGATACAATTAAAGTTTTAAAATTTGTTTACCAATAACAACCCTCATTTGGTAAAGTTTTAAATGACTTCGTAGTTTAGCAAAGACAAATTATCTTTGATATTTAGAACAATGCTAAAGGTACGATTTTAAAAGTTTATCTTATTTGTGCCACAACGAACATCGAAGCACCAATTTTTAGGTGACATCGCGAGGTCAGACTTCCAAGCGAATCACTAGTTATATAAACAACTAGCTTCCGCCCGCGGCTTAGCTCGCGTGGCACCTATGAAGATAAAAAGTAGCCTATATGCTATTCCAGACTATAATCTATCTCTGTGCCAAATTTCATTCTAATTCGTTTGGCCGTTTGGGCGTGATTGAACCACAAACATCTAAACATCCAAACATCCTCATAAACTTTCGCATTTATAATATTAGTAGGATACAGTATATAAGTAAGTTGAAGCTACAGTTAAAATAATGAGTTTTTCTTTTGTTTTCAGATCGCTGCTGTTGGCAGCCATCTTTTTAAGTAATTGTATAACATGGACAGCATCAAGGCATCATTACACACATAATGTAAGTACCTTTTTTCGATACATTGTAATTTGCCCCTTGATTGCAAGCCATGTACATACGGCGCGGGCGTGCGAAATGTCATTTAAAATGTATTTAAAAATGATCCATAAGCCTACTGGATAAGAGTCAATTTTGAATTGGACATTTGAGGGCGTACGATATCGTAAGCTCGTAAGTCAAACTCAAAATTGACTTTGACCAACAACTTCTGTTATTTTCAACTTTACTGTGCACCTACCATCTTCATCTGTATTAAAAAATTATATATATATTCCGGACATAATCACACACGGTCAACTGATCCCAAATTAGGCATAGCCTGTACTATGGGTACCAGAGACTGATATACTTAATAGATATATATTTAACACTCAGACACAGAACAAACATCAGTGTTAGTCACAAATGTTTGTCCAGTGCGGGAATCGAACCCGCTACCTCTAGCGCAGAAGGCAGATTTACTACCAACTGAGCTATGAGGCCAGTCATTAATTATTTTGATAATTATGAAATGTATAAATAACAAATCATTAAGAAGGTAAGTACCTAGAAACATAAGCTCTATTTATGAAAACAAATCTATCGATCCATTAAAGTTGTATGAAATATTGTTAAATCCCTTACGCGTTGTTTTGTTTACTTTCGATTTCAAACTGCGCCTGCGCCGGTCTGGTGAGGATACGAGCTCCCAGCGTGAGACCGTGTACACTTCGTAATATAGAATTTGAATTTTTAGGGCTGTCCAAGACAGTAATCAGCTGAATATATGACGATAGTTCTGGGCTAAATTCAATTTAACTTGGGGCGATTAAACAAAATAAATATTCCGGACATATTCACACGGTCAACTGATCCCAAACTAGGCATAGCCTGTACTATGAGTACCAGAGACTGATATACATTATAGATATATATTTAACCCCCAGACACAGAACAAACATCTGTGTTCATCACAAAAATATTTGTCCAGTGCGGGGATCGAACCCGCGACCTCTAGCGCAGAAGGCAGAGTTACTACCAACTGAGCTATGAGGCCGGTCAAAGTGGTCAGAGTGGATTTGTCTAAAATAATAAATACATATATAAATAACACCCAACAGTCACATACATAGCCCTGACCCCACACAAGGATTCTCTGTGTCGTGTGTATCAGAAACAACGAGCATCATTTACCGCAACAACCAGAGCCGGGAAAAATATTCGCAGATCATGCAAACATTTATCCCGCAGCGGGAATCGAACACGCACCTTGCGTCTTAGATGGTCACTCGCCCGCTTCGCCATCGAGGTTGTCACACTTTCCTCACACTGACATCAGACTGGCATTACTTTCATCGAAATTGCTTTCAAATTAGCTATTAGCTACATTTTTTTTCCTCACGAGATGCGAAGGCGTCGTCCTAATAGAAAGCGATTCGCGTGAATTTGCGATGCGAATGGGTCGCGCGATGTAAACATGTATGACAGCGTGAACTAATCGCGCGAGTTTTGATTAGGACACTAAGGCTCGTATTCAGAGACACGACTCAAACTTAGATTTAATCACAGATCAGCTGAACTCTACTTAAGTATTGAATCTCTGCTCAAACATAGCTTTTATTCAAGAACGGTACTTAAACTACTCTCAGCTGATTCGAGTCTCAAATCTGTACTCAAATGTTCTCGTTTACATTTTGATTTATTTATAATTTTCGATCCGTTTTACGCAGAAATTCAAACAGCCAGGGTGGAAATAGAACAGAACTATAAAGTGAAGTATAAATATGCATCAAAGTACGTGTAACGGAACAAAGAAGTCATTTGATTAATGTCTAATCAAATCCAAACTCAAGCACCGATTTCGTCTGATTGACGTTTCAGAATAAGCATTTACTCAGGTGAACTGTGATCATTGAATCTATACTAAAATACTTTTCAAGAATTAGAATCTCGCCTCAAATCGAGATTTAAGTACAGATCAATGCTCGAGTCTTGTCTCTGAATACGAGCCTCAGAGTAAAGACTTTATGATTGATCGCGCATTTGTACGAACAAAGCTCACGCGATCTTAGTCGCGTTCTATTAGGACAACGGAGAAGATGCGAGCTTGCTAATTATTTGCATTAATTTTTATGTACCTAAATCATTGTTGCCAACCCTAATAAAATAAATTGGACAAGTGTTTGAGTTCTCGCGAGCTATAAATCTAATCAGGGATGGCGCCGGCTGATGTGATGGGTTAGCATAGTAGTCATATTTCTGATGAAAGGAACATGTTCCGTGTTTTTTCTCTATTGTAATTAATTTTTCAACTAAAAATAGCTTTATAATTCTTTTAGATAAACAACTGAAAATATATAAAATATTTAAGTTGTATCATTATATACGTTCTCTGATAGTTTCTGTCGTTTAAGCGGCTGTACTAAGATTACTTTTATTTTACAAAGTAAGAATCTATAATTGGCAGTAAGCTTAGATATCTTAATTATTTACAGTGCTGATTGATTCTATGAAAAAAAAAACAAAAAACACTTTCTATGTACCTACTTAGTTATAAAAATCATCATCATCATCAGCCTGTAGAAGTCCACTGCTGAACATAGGCCTCCCCCAAAGAGTGCCATGACGAACGGTCTTGAGCCTTCTCCATCCACCGACTTCCCGCAACCTTCACAATGTCGTCGGTCCATCGGGAGGTGAGCCTTCCAACACTGCGTCGTCCGGTTCGTGGTCGCCACTCGAGAACCTTTGCTCCCCAACGAGGTTCTGCGAGCTATATGGCCGGCCCACTGCCACTTCAACCTGCTAATTCTGAAAGCTATATCGGTGACCTTGGTTCTTCTACGGATTTCCTCATTTCGGATTCTATCACGCAGCGAAACTCCGAGCATAGCTCTTTCCATAGCCCGTTGAGCGACTTTGAGCTTGTGTATGAGGCCAATAGTTAGCGACCAAGTCTCAGTGCCATATGTCATCACTGACAACACGCACTGATTGTAGACTTTCGTCTTGAGGCTCTGCGGTATCTGCAACGAGAAGATATGACGAAGTTTCCCAAACGCTGCCCATCCGAGTTGGATTCGTCGGTTGACCTCTTTGTCAAAGTTGGACCTACCTAGTTGAAACCAGTGAAACCAACAAAGACAGGACAGCCAAAGAGTGAAACTCGTTGCCGGCGTCTGTGTTTCCGAATACCTATAATTTGGGTGTCTTCAAGACCAGAGTGAATAGGTTTCTTCTAGGCAAACGTGCTACACCGTAGACCACATCATTACTTAACATCAGACGAGATTGTGGTCAAACGTTAGCCTATTTTGTATAAAAAAAAAACCAAAATAGCATAAAAATACATGCGTATAATTACTAAAATTTCACGTTTTTTTCTATTTTGGTTGTCAGTATATCCATTACCATACTGGTTCATAGCCAGCTCAAAGGACCATTGGTGTGCGAGACATCAAATACAAAGATTAAATAATTTTGTCGGCTCAAGACCGTTCGTCGTTGCACTCTTTGGAGGCCTATGTCCAATGTACTTACTTGATGATGATCAATATTACAAAATAGTATTTCCAAAGCTGTGTCGGCGTGTTGAATTTTATGACCACCCGTAGTGAAGTGGCTCGTTTCATTCGTGTGAACGAAGCTTAGGAACTCTCGAACGTTTATTAGGTTCTGTCTACACCATCGAACAGATGTAGTTCTTAATTTTAATACCAAGAGTGCAAACAAAATCACCTCGTCCTCTAAAAATGCCTTGAAGGCTTTTTGTATAGACGAGATGCGGTGCGAAACCATGCTATGAGATGCGATAAATAAAAAAAATAAATATTCCGGACATATCACACACAGTCAACTGATCCCAAACCAGGCATAGCCTGTACTATGGGTACCAGAGACTGATATACATAATAGATATAATATCTAACACCCAGACACAGAACAAACATCTGTGTTGCTCACAAATGTTTGTCCAGTACGGGAATCGAACCCGCGACCTCTAGCGCAGAAGGCAGAGTTACTACCAACTGAGCTATGAGGCCAGTTAAGTGCGATGCTAATAAAATACTCGCAAAGGAAAGACCTACCTTTAGTCCTAGCTTAAAAGTAGATCAGTAAGACTAGGGCGACAACATGCCGAATGCTTATACCATCAAAATAATTGAGTAGGGCTGATAATATCAGTGGGAAGACAGCTTAAAACTTTTCACGGCGGGAACCACGGTGATTCCGACAAAATGTTATGACGATAAACAAATCGTTGGTGCAGCGGAGTGTTGCAATACGTGGACTTGAACTCACGGCTCGAGAGTGCAGGGGCGGATCAAGGCAGCCTGCATTCTAGTAGCAACAATAGGTTAAATTGTTGACGAACTGGGTTTATTGTGGGTTTGTTAGACTGGGTTGAATTGGTTAACGCGGCGCACGCCATTAAAGCTCCCAGTCCGCATGATTTCTACCGACATCTTCAACAATCATCGCCATATTTACAGGCCTCATAGCTCAGTTAGTAGTAACTCTGCCTTCTGCGCTAGAGGTCGCGGGTTCGATTCCCGCACTGGACAAACATTTGTGACTAACACAGATGTTTGTTCTGTGTCTGGGTGTTAAATATATATCTATTATGCATATCAGTCTCTGGTACCCATAGTACAGGCTATGCCTAGTTTGGGATCAGTTGACCGTGTGAATATGTCCGGAATATTTATTTATTTATATTTCATCCAATTTACATAAACCATAATGAATTATACACCTAAACCTTCCTCATGAATCACTCCGTCCATTGGTGAAAACAGTATGAAAATCCGTTTAGTAGTTTTTGAGTTTATCGCGTTCAGACAGATAGACAGACGCGGCGTGGGGGACTTTGTTTTATAATAATGTAGTGATGATAGTTGTATTCTGAGAAATCTTGTAAGTTTCTAATACGGCTCTGCATGGTAATGTAGTTTTATCGGCAATACAAGTAAATATTGATTAGTGAAGCTGGTGAGAGTATTTTCATTTCCAATGCACCTGTCTGTCTGTTGACGGGATTATGCGGAATTCGTTGCTTCGAGTGTATTTTATGATGGAAATACCAATGTGAATTGAAATAGAGTTTATGAACTTATTCACAGACAGCACAATACGCTATATTTAAAAGCCTAGGAAATAAATACCTAGCATACAAGAGCTACCAATATAAAAAAATACCAATGAGAAAAACGCTATGCTCTATTCAACGCGCTCTACCAAAGAAAATATAGTAGAAATGGCTCTACCAACCTTAGCTATGAGATATTACCCAAAAGTTGCACTCTACAACCCTAAAAACCTTTGCCCACTACGACGTACCGTGACCGTGTAATGAACTTATCAGACGGCTCAACCGATTTCGACGAAAAGTGTACTTCCTATGTTGGTACGAAGCGAGTGAAAGCACGGTCGTAAGCTAGTTAGAAATAAATTTTAAATGACATATCGCAAGCCTTTTGAATACGACTTTATCGCTGTTAGATAATTTTTAATTTTTTTTTTAAATCTGTTTTGTCTTTTTCTTATTTTCCTTCTTTGATTTCCAGGTAAATGGCCATCGAAGTAGACACAGACGACAAGGCGCGGGGTTGTTTCTGTCAGCATCATACGTCCTCCCTGGTGGAGAGGGGAGTGGTTGGGGGGAGTGGGGGGAAGTATCACCATGCTCGCGTACCTGCGGCGGGGGAGTCGCCAGCCAGAAGAGGATATGTCTGCAAATTGGGTGAGCTAAACAGCAACGGGCAAGATGAAGAGAGAAAGAGACTAAAATAGCCAGGATTCTAGATAATTATGTCAGAAAGCATTTGGGGCTTAGACCATGATTAAGTTGCAGAACTTGGTAGATGTCTTCTGTCCATTACTCATTTGCAAAGAATGGTATTTTTTGATCTTTCACACAAATCCAGGACGTTCTTATAAAACAACCTCTCAGATCTCCAGGAGATCAGATTGTAAATATCTAAGGCTAGTTAGAGGCATGTCCGAACATTTGCACATACCCACATTTTGCAGGAGTAAATATTCCATACGTGACAAGCCTGTCGCCGCTACTGGCTTCCACACGATTCTTTCACCGTTTCAAGGACGAAATGCGCACTTAAATTTTTCGAATAGAAAAACTCACTGGTGCTCTATCGGACCCACGATCTTCGGATCGAACGTCTGGGAATCTCCCATTAGGCCAACACTGCTTAAAACTGGTTCTTAAATCTTGTTCGACTTCCAGGCCTGACGGTCAGCAGCAGTGTACAGGAGGTGACACAAAATACTTCTCGTGCCAGACGCAGGACTGTCCAGCAGGATCCAAGGACTTCAGGGCAGAGCAGTGCTCGGAGTACGACGACCATCTTTTCCGGGATATCAAGTACAAGTGAGTGATTCAGTAGAATTTTAGATTGTTGGAAAACATCGGATGGGTGCCTTGCAACACTGCGTCGCCCGGTTCGTGGTCGCCATTCAAGAATCTTTACTCCCTAACCGTTTACATTTTCGAACCAGTAAATTTTCCATGGCGTAGATGTTATCGCATTCAAGGCGAAGATTCAGGTTCTAATCTGGTTCGAAGATCTTGGGTATCATTTTATTTAATAGTTTAGCTTTGTTTACCCATCAAGACATTTTGAATCAATACTTTAATTACTTCTACTACTTAGTAACTTGAACTACTTAGTAAACGACTAGGAGTTGAAGTTACTGCGACAAATTCACAAAACCTTGTGACAAGCGGTAAGGAGAGAAGTCTCTTTTCATTCCAGAATTACATAATATCTGATCTCTTTTCATCATTCCTAAGCTGCCCTATGTTCCCCAGATGGGTGCCCTACACGAAGGCCCCGAAACCTTGCGAGTTGAACTGCATGCCCCACGCCGAGCGTTTCTACTACCGACACAAGGCCAAGGTTATTGACGGAACCCGCTGCAGCGATGAGTCTTTCGATGTTTGCGTCAATGGCACATGCCAGGTAATCATTAGAATATACATAATGGGTTATAAAATTCGTGGTGAAAAGTAAATAAATGGGCCTAGAAAACCAAATTAATCAAAAAGGCCAGTAAATATTAAAGAATCTTTGGTTTAATTATGCAATGTTGGTTTGTTCCCACTTCTTCAACTATGAAAACGAATAAGGATAACTTCGAGCTAATCATTTGTTTGACAGCCCGTGGGTTGTGACATGATGCTGGGCTCTAGCGCCAAGGAAGATAAGTGCCGGGAGTGCCGCGGGAACAATGCTAACTGCCACACCACCTCTGGGATTCTGGATACCGTGGATCTCAGGAAAGGTACAATACCAAGCTATGAGTTTTTGATAATCAAACAGTTATATTTTCTCAGCAGCAGCTGGCTGGACCATAGAGAGAGATTGTCTTAGGGAATACTTACTACTGCAAAATATGGGCATGTTCAGACATGCTTTCGACTACCCCATCTTCTTCCTTTCAGATCTTCAGGATCTTATGAGGTCCGGGAGATCTGAATCTGATGTCAACTATTCTTGGGGATAAAAGTCGTGAATTAAGTATTTCTCCTTGTTTTTTTTAAATCTGAATTATAGAATCTATAGCTAACTTATTTTTTTGTTTCAGGTTATAACGATATGCTGCTGATTCCTGAAGGTGCAACAACCATAGTGATAGCGGAAGTTGGACCCTCAAACAACTATTTAGGTAAGATTTCATATTTATGAATAAATAAGATTTTTATCCCAAAAATTCGACTCGGACAGGATTGGACCCGCAACCTTCCCCTAGATACGGGGATGCTCTAACCAACTAAGCTACGGAGCCACTTATCTTCCGTGCGAAATTGTTTCTTCTGTTGGTAGCCAATTGGAAGTCCAAAAGTATTTCGCACGGACTGGAAATTGTAGGGTTCAAATTCCGTCTGAGTCAAAATTACGGGGTATTATGAAAAAATCCTATAAATTGCTTGATCGCAAAACCTGAATTTCAACTGCAAGTGACCATATTCAAAAAGCAACAACAACTAACCTGCATTTTCCAGCTATTCGCGCAAAGAACGGTACATTCTACCTGAACGGTGACTACCACATCGATTTCCCACGGAACCTGCACATAGCCGGCGTGATGTGGACCTACGAACGAAGCCAGCAAGGATTTGCTGCACCGGACAAACTACGCTGCCTGGGACCCACCAATGAACCTGTATATCTCTCTGTAAGTATATCAAATTCTAGAGTAAATAAAGGCGGTCTACCATTACACGGGATCAGAAAAGTAAAATTCCAGGTGTAGGCAGTGACAAATTTATATTTTGCGGTCGCTCACGTAGTTCATTGTATGATATTAACCGCAAATATAATTTTGTCTCAGTAAAAATATCGAAAATCATAAATTTTAGACTTATTCGTTTATTAATGTAACAAAAGCACTCCAAATTTCTTAATTGTGAGGTAACTGAAAGTACCCTAGAGGTTTTTCATTTTTGACATTCATTGCCATATCTTTTTAATGCACTAAGCTAGAAACTTGATTTTTATACCTGACACTCCACAGCTCCTCCTTCAAGATGAGAACGTGGGCATAGAGTACGAGTACAGTCTGCCCAGTGACATGGCACCGCCGCAGAACAAGCGTTACAACTGGGTTCACGAGGAGTTCACTCCTTGCAGTGCCTCGTGTGGCGGAGGTGAGATAGCCAACACCTATACTACTTAGTACTACTTACATACTTCTTTGGCATCGAAGACCGCAACGGGGTCCAAAGTGAAAAGCATGGCTCCTCTTTACACACTGCTTTGTCTAGAGCTGCTTGGGGGCTAAAGGCATCCCCAGCTCTTTCCGAAGACATTCCAATTACATCCACTGTAATTCCTGGGGCCGTGGTGGCCCCGGCTAAAGAATAGGCCCCTCGCCCCTAGTAAGAGGCGACTAAGGGAAAAAAGCTAGGGGATGGGCAGCAGCGTCCCTCATTTTAACAACGATAGCTCTAACTGCGCTCGCCAACGCGCATGCCCAGCGTGGTGAGTATGGGCAAATCCCCCCACATGGTAAGGAATTTGCTCTGTCTGTGGGGGAGGCCATGTTCAGCAGTGGACGTCTTACTGAAATGATGATGATGAACTATTCCTTAGAGCCGTGTATCCCTAGTTAACAACAAAAATGGCCTTATGTAAAATAATACGTTCTGATTTATGATCTTAAAAAAATGCTCTGTCGGCAGGTTTCCAAACACGCAATGTATCCTGCCGTTCCCGCGAAGAGTTACAAGTCGTCGAAGAAGGGCTGTGTGACGATGGCTTGCGGCCCCCGACCAACCAGAGCTGCAACACGCAGCCGTGTGACCCGCAGTGGGTGCCGGGCGCCTGGGGGGAGTGCTCTAAGCGATGCGGAAAGGGGGGCACCCGATCTAGGGAGGTTATTTGTCAGAAGATCATAACTAATGGGTAAGTGGGAGCCACGAGTATAGAAAAGCGTACGTGATGAGAATGAAGCAAGGAGCAACAGAGTTAGGTACGTCAGGATTGTTGCAAATGGAAATCCGAGGTCAGATAACCCTTCGGGAAGACGTGTGCTTACGAGGTATATAGGTAAGTGGTATGTACGTAAGTGGGCGTGTAATTAAAAAGCCTTTCTGAGAAACGCTTTATTCTTTGATCTTAAACGTTCTAACATAATCAGTGATGAATTGATAATGCTTTTCTCAGAACCACTATAATCTCAAGACCAAGACAGAAATAGAAGTAGAGGGCTTTATAAGCCTTGTTGTTTTTTTGCAGAAATCCATCCATAGTAGCAGAAAAGGAATGCTTCGACCTTCGGGGACCCAAACCTGAGCTGTTCCAAGAGTGCAACGTAAATGCCACATGCCCCACATGGTTCAAGGGACCTTGGAAACCAGTAAGTGGTATTTAGAAAGAAAGAAACAAGAAGGAGTAGGAACTTATACTTGCTTGCTTGTCGTGTCACTGATTCGTTCTTGGTCATCCTGTATTAGGTCAGTGACAGGTACAGGAGCCTATGACCGTTGGTGAAAAAATAAGTGTAGTGAAAGAATTAAAGTACGACTCATAGAGGCTTCTTTCGACAACATGTCTTCGAATTTTTGGTTCGAGAACATTTCCTCACGATGTTTTCCTTCACCGTTTGAGAGCACTTATATTTTCCCAATGGAAAATCCATTGGTGCCACAGCCTGTAGATCGGAAATTGGGGCCACTACCAACACTCCACCAGTGCTCTTGAACTTATACTCATTTGTTATTTCTCCACAGTGCGATAAGCTGTGCGACGAAGGCAAGCAGACTCGCCAAGTGGTGTGCTACCAGAAGAACGGGCGCCGGATCGAAGTGCTCGGAGACGAGCAGTGCGAGGAAGAGAGGCCAGCTGATAAACAATCGTGCATGCTGCAGCCTTGTGATGGTGTTGACTGGGTCGTGTCTCCTTGGAGTGGGGTTAGATCTCTTTATAAAAACAAAGAACTCCTTTTAGCTAGCTTATAGTACTGGCTACCCGGGGCTTCGCTCGCGAAGAACCCGGCTAAAAAATCTGCATATCAATTTCATCAATCATTTCAGCAGTTTAGTCGCTAGAACATTACTAACAGACAGACACCACTGATTAGAAAACACAAAGACAGAGTTATAATATAAATATTAGTGAGATAAGGGGGGGGGGAGTGGACTTGGGTGACTTGTGACTTGACTCTTTAGTCTTATATGTACATTCAACATGGTTTACCCGGGATACTAGTGGAAAGGTATTTGTTTAATTTCCTTGGAAGGATTTTTTTGACTTTTTTTTTTATTAATTATTCTTTGAAGCCCTTGTTGTATTTGTTGAATTTTTTTATAAGGAATAAATATTGCTAAACGTGTAGGGCCTATAATAAACGCACAAGATAATCTAGCCGGTGACCTCTAATTTAGCGTTTAGTGTTATTCTATGGAACAGAATTTGTAGCTAAAACTTCGTTACCAATCTCTAAACTTCCAGTGTGACTCCTGCGTATCAACGATCCGCACCAGGACAGCAGTCTGCGCCACCAAGAACCACGTGGTGGTGGACGACAGCTTCTGCGCCTACCACCGCACGCCTTCGAGTCAGGAGGACTGCGACCGCGCCAAGCTGCCGGCCTGCCAGTTCCAGTGGTACGCCACGCAATGGAGCATTGTGAGTTTCTCTAGAGTGAGACCTCTAGCGCAGAAGGCAGAGTTACTACCAACTATGGGGCCAGTCAATAAATAAGCATCTTTCTCTCCAGTGTTCCGTGAAGTGCGGCAAAGGCCTGAAAACCCGCGAGGTGTTCTGCGGCCTGTTCTCCGACGGCTTCGTGCAGAAGGTGAACGACAGCCACTGCGACGGCCAGCCCAAGTACAACGACACCAAACCCTGCGAGATCCCCAAGGAGCTGTGCCCCTCCCAGTGGTTCTCAGGACCGTGGTCTGCTGTAAGAACTTATTATTAATGTCTGAAGAATCATTGACTATGTGACTATCGATAAACCATAAGCAATAGGCACCTACCTATGCGCGGAGCAACCTCGATTGGTGGATTGGCGTTGTTGCGAGCTCTAACAAAAATGCAATAGATTTCTGCAAGCGTTCTGTGTGACCCAGAGCAAAGCCGCTAAATAAATAAATAACACTCAAAATTCATATACATAGTCCTGGCCAAAGATTTTGGAGCCGATCTACGCTCTAGTTCTGCCTAACCCCACACTGGGAATCCTAGTGTGAGGTTAGGTGAAGTAGTACCGAAACTAATGCAACTCTTACTGTGGTGCTTACAGTGATTAAATTTTGGAGATTCCTTACTTAGTGCATCTAGCGAATCTAGACCCATACTCCACCTACTTTTACCACGTGGGTGGAGCATGAGGTACTCTTGCTCCAAATCATGACGTTGAAATAAATAAAATTGTAAACCCCACGACTTTTCCCCCAAGCAGACAACTTCTCAAATCTCTAGGATATCAAATCCTTGAAGATGTCTAAGGGGGTAGTAGGAGGCACGTCTAATAATTTTACACATTCCGACAGTGTGACAAGAAATGCGACGGCGGAGAACAGTTCCGCCGCGTGATGTGTCTGCGCAATGAAGAGATGGCCACCGACTGCGTGTCCGACCCAGTGCCAGACTCCGTGCAGAGTTGCAACACTAAGCCTTGCACTGCTGGTAATTAAGACTCTTATTAAAATTCTGAACGGCTGAAAAAGTTAGAAAAGTAAATTGTTATTGGTGTTGATTGCTAGGAGGATATAAGTCACAACTTATATATTGATTGTGTTGTTGCATTATCCTAAATCAGGTGGAATTTGGCACTTATGGCACAGTGACGTTACTTACTCAGGTTTTTAATGCATCTCAGACATCTACTAAAGTTTTTATGAATTTGTATTTGTATTTGTTTATTTGCGAAAATGTGGTTACAGTAGCTCTTTTACATTATAATAATGAGATCAGCACATTTTACTATGAACTAGCATGCAAAAGTTGTTTTACAAAATTAGAATAAACATGTCTATAACAATTTGAATTTTTTTAAAAATTGTTCTTCATTTGAATATTAGAAACTTGCCCGTGCTTTCGGCTTACCTTCGATTCTAAAAAAAAATTATCCAAATCAGTCGAGCAGTTCTCAAATGATGCTCCCGTCATACATGTGGCAATTGATTTTTATTTATTTAGATTAAAAAAATACCTTCTTTAAATCTCATGTTGAATTTGGTACGCTTTGTACAGTGACGGCAAAGTAGAATCAGTGTGTGGACAAAACAAAAAAAACATTCGTAATACTATTTTTACGCTTCTCAGATGAGCCTCCGAGTAATAGCGACTTTTCCTTACTCGATGAGTACGAGGATTGTGACGACGACGAAAGCTACCCTGAGGTCGGCCTCGACGACGCTGATGGATTTACGGTAAGATGAAGCGAATACTTGAAGTAACGAACGATGTGAAGATAATTGTTACTAGAGTAACAATCATCTTCACCTACACCTAGATATTTAACCCCTGACTTCGAACAAATGCAAGATAAATTGTTTGCGTGGCTTCAATCGCTGTCCTATGACGAAACTGAATCCTTATTGAGAGTGATCAAATAACTTTGAATAACGGTGGGTAACTGTGTGTTGGTAGACCACTGGTTACCCCAGGCTCTATAGACTGGCCGTGACGGTGCTCTGCTCGCACTCAATATACACACACCCACACCATACCCACACACACACACACACACACACCCAACATACACACACGCACTACACACACACACTTACACTCTGTTAAATATGTCTAAATCTTGTAGAGGCAAAATCCTACAACTTGCAGTAGATAACCTGGATTATCATAATGCAGTAGATAACCTGGATTATCATAATAAGCTACCTTTTATTCGGGTACCACGCGAGCGAAGCTGCAAATGAGCTATCAGACCAGTAGGCCACTCACGAGTACTACAACTATATGACTAGTATATTGTAGTTTACGTAAGACTACATAAAACATAAAAAGAAAATACCCAAAGAGCCTTTTGACATATTTTATGATGCTCTTGGTGGTAAAGGTCTAAAGTAACTGTACCTATTTAGATGAATTTGCACTAAGTGAAAATGCCCCTAAAGTTTTACCTTTTGTTGCAGGCGGGGGATATGATGTTCAGTGACTCAGCAGGTAAATATATAAGGCGATTTATGTAAATGTATACTACCCTAAATCACCCGATGGACCGATGACATTGTAAAGGTTAGGGGAAGTCGGTAGATGGAAAGGGCTCAAGACCGTTCGTCGTGGAACTCTTTGAGGGAGGCATATGTCCAGCAGTGGACTTCTATAGGTTGATGATGTTACTACCCTAAAAGGGGCTTATTCTGCACCCAATCGGCAGTAAAGATTGCTTCGTAAAGCAGCATCCCTTTTGGGATAGAATACATATTTTGAATCAACTTGTCTTGTAGTCTACTACTCCTACTTTTCTTCCAACTTTCGTTTTTTTAGTAGTGTAGTGTAATGAGTAATTTTATATTTGTATGCTGAGCCGATACTATTTGCTGCTATGGCGCACAATAACATTTTTATACTACCTGCTCGTCAATGGCATATTATGTGTCATGCAAACCTTTCCTAAAGTAAGTCATTACAGCCCTACGGTCTAGCCGGGTCATAATGTTGTACTGAATTTCATTATTTCCCATGGGACATAATGTGATTTGAATTTGGAATGCAACCCATGTAGTCGTGCTTGATCGAGGTTGGTTTCAAAAATGTTTCGGTGCAATGAGATTTTATTCTAATTAGGCTGTATGTTATCATTTTCTTTGCACTGTCTACAAATTAAAAAAAAAGAAAAACATGAAAACTTTTTACGAAATTCATTTTCGCCCGCGCACGAATAAGGATTTATTCGAATGTCGAACTGACGACTACAGAATTGACTACAAAAAAAGAAAAAAGGCACCAAGCGCTCAAACTGCTGTGCTGTTATCTACACCGAAATTCAGTTTCGATTCAAATAAACTTCTAAAAAATGTCAAGTGACTACGACAGTGATTTTGATTCGACTCCAGAATGCATACAATCTGAAGCCTCTGGTATAGTTGGAAACTTACTTCCAGAAAAATCATTTCTTTCTCCTTAACAGTCATTGTTTTCAATAGCCTCGCAGAAAGTATAAAAAGAGAGAGTATGCATCGCGGGCTTAAATGTGTATTTGTCTTGGGCGATCTTGAACGCCCGAATATAGCGCCCTTGACATAATACACTACTTTAAGCCCTTGTTGCATAATCTACTTTTCTCGTGCTCTCTTAATAAGTTTTTGTGTACCTTTCTGTCTTTGTTCCTATTTACAACTTTATGACTATTTCTTGACTTTTATTGTGAGTTTTATTGTGTGCCAAGTTAGTAAATAAATGTCTGTCTATGTCTATGTTTTAACAATGATAGAAATTATTTCCTTCCGCAGAGGGATCGGGCTTGTGGTCGACGACGTTTGCTGAACTGGAGTCTAACTTCACTGATACAAGTAGGCAAACCCTGTGCTTTCCATTATCACAATTGGAACTACTTAATAATACAAATGTTTAATTGCTCCTCCCGGTGACCCGTCCTGACAGCATAAGTGTGGTATGTCGAGCTCGAGTCGCGAGTGAGAATGAGACTGGTAGTAGTAGTATCGTTCGTATAAAAGAGTGAGAGTGAGGGTAGACCGATTCGTCTGCCAATTACATTAAGATTCACCCGCAAAGACTTCAGTTTACTCCGTGATCATGGCGCATAAAACTGTGCTGAAATAACGTTTTTAGTGAAAATATTACTTCTATATCTTTCCATTTTTATTCCACTCAAATCTTAGGCTAAGTAATATTTCTCCTTTTAAGATTTGGCATTTAGAAGCGCTCGTAGTGGGTTTGATAGGATAAGTGACCACTAGTGGCATTAACAGCTGTGCGCTTTAGTGCTTCGAAGAGGAATATTGATGTCGGGACCAGCTATTAAAGTCGTCAAGTTATGGCAGATGCCGTCTGGTGCCTTCGTCAAAGTTGGCCTACCTCTTAAGAACATCGAACTCCTAAGATTTGCCCAAAATTGAAATGCTTCACTATGTAGCCTAGGTCAGCATTGAGTAGGAAGCGCATAATACAAACCGTAGAAAATATCCCTAACAGTTCCTAAAAAAAACACCTTCAAAAGACAAATATAGGCTTAAAACAGACCAGCAGAGCATTGCAGCCTGTCGCAGTATGTTGGTTCTCTCAAAACCTGAATTTTCTCCCCAGGTTCCTCTCTATCCAGTGACGAGCTCATCACCGTTGAGGGGTCTGGCACAGGCTCGACTGAAACCCTCTTCACAGATGACCTGACGGATGAAACAGGGTCTGGAAGCACCACCGTAATATTCGTCGACGACTCAGGTAAGATATACCAGATATCTAAAAATCCTATAAGGATATGTTTTTTTGTATCCAATTATTACCCTGAAACACAGCAAATAGCGGTATTGAAGCCAAATTGTAGCACTTTTGCATCAATTTCTACAGTATTATTCTGTATTGTTGTTGCACTAAGAATTATCGAAAAAAATGATTTGAGACGACATTGATTGAGGAGAGATCTTCGCTGGCTGCACAAACTCGATCAAATAAATAAATTATAATTATGTTTAATAAATCACTGCCTTCGGGTGGCCCAAAAACTGTATCGCTCGTGTTCGCAACGTTGTAAGTTTATTTTTACACGGTATTATGAATGCTCTTTCAGCATCCACTGTATCCGGTGCCAGCGACGCTTCATCAGCGGACACAAGTGGTTCCACCGAGGCTGCCGAAACAACCTCCGAGTCTTCGCCAGGTTCTACAGACTCCTCGTCCACGTTAGAGGAAGACGATAGCTCAGAGATAAGTGAGTGAGCAGGTTTTATTTCCACTGAAATGTAGTTTAAGTTGACGGTTGAAAATGGTCGTAAATGTAATCGTCCTGCGGAACGTTTCGATGTTGTGTAGGGTATAGGTGTTATGACTGCCATATTTTATCGTATTAGTATAAATCTGCCCATCCCCCAAGAGTTCCATGTCAAACGGTCTTGAACCTCTTCCATCCACTGACTTCCCGCAACCTTCACAATGTTGTCGGTCCATCGGGTCTTCCAACACTGCGTAGCCCAGTTCGTGGTCCCCATTCAAACATGAAACCCTTAATTCCCCAACGGTTTGATAGTACCTTCCTACATATTGACTAAGAGACTCAATAATTTACGCATAGTGAAACTTCTATGAGTTCTAAGTATGTATGTTTTTTTTTCAGTTGATGACTACGATGCCACCACCACTGAATTCGGCCCGATTAGTGTAAATACCGACACTATCACTATTGATGCCGATGAAACTACTACAGAAACAAGCGAGATCGTGGATTATGAAACCACTGAGTCTACTGAAACGACTGAAGGAACTACTGAACCATCGGAAACCACTGAATCAGGTTCCCCGGAAACCACTGAATCTGCACCCACGGATACTAGTGAAACCACCGATGCGAGCGCAACCACTGAGTCTGGCGCTTCTACAGAAACCACAAGTTCTGGTTCCACGGACACCACTGAATCAGAACTAACAGTAATCACGGAAACAACTGATACTGGTTCTACGGAAACCAGTGAAGCCACTGAATCAGGAACCACGGAAACATCTGAATCTGGTTCTACAGAAACAAGTGAAGCCACTGAATCAGGAACCACAGAAACATCTGAATCTGGTTCTACAGAAACAAGTGAAGCCACTGAATCAGGAACCACGGAAACAACTGAATCTGGTTTTACAGAAACCAGTGAAGTCACTGAATCAGAAATCACAGAAACAACCGAATTAAGTTCTTCGGGAACCAGTGAAACAACTGAATCTGGCTCTACTGAAACAAGTGAAACCACTGAATTTGGCTCTACAGAAACTAGTGAAACAACTGAATCTGGCTCCACCTATACCACTGAAACCACTGAATCTGGTTCTACGGAAATCAGTGAAACAACTGAATTTGGCTCTACCTTTACCACTGAAACCACTGAATCTGGCTCTACGGAAACCAGTCAAACCACCGAATCTGGTTCTACTGAAACAAGTGAAACCACTGAATCTGGCTCTACCTATACCACTGAAACCACTGAATCTGGCTCTACGGAATCCAGTGAAACAACTGAACCTGGCTCTACTTATACCACTGAAACCACTGAATCTGGCTCAACGGAAACCAGTGAAACCACCGAATCTGGTTCTACTGAAACAAGTGAAACCACTGAATCTGGCTCTACGGAGACCAGTGTAACCACTGAATCTGGCTCTACAGAAATTGGCGAAGCTACAGAATCCACATCGACATTATCTTCTGATACTGGTGAGTAGAACATATATCACCTTTAAAAAAACCTGGTTCTTGTGAGGTTTTCAATGACTTTATGTAACTCTATTAATTTTATTTCAGAAAGTACTTCAGTATCTTCCGAAATGTCTACCACTGAAGCCGAGGGCCTAAGTATGTATTACGTGTATTAGAACAAAAATGTTGTATATTTTTCTTCTTGAGGTACCATCACTTCAGCCGTAGGATGTCCACTGCTGAACATAGGCCACCCACAGGTTCCAGAGCGACGTCCTATCATGTGGGAGGAAATTTCCCATTCTAACACGCTGTGCACGCGGGTTGACAAGCGTAATTGGAGCTATTGTTAGAAAAGTTAAAGTAGTGTACGCTGGTGCCCATCCCCTAGCTTTCTTCTCATAATTGCCTCCTAAAACATCCATGGTCAGAAAAGGAGGAGCCTATTTTTCAGCCGGGGCCATCACGGCCATAATTATACATTCCTATTTACTAAACAATTTATTTCGTGTTGTAGCAACTTCAGCCGTTGAATGGTTCACTTCGAAAAAACCACGAATGTGCAGGCCAAGAGCGTGTGTATACGCTGAGTTTGGATGCTGTCCGGACAAAAAGACCACCGCTGGTGGACCCTTCGACGAAGGTACGACACTCCACTTGACTGAAAATATTCTAACCAAAACTCATCTCCATCCAACAGTACTTACTCCTTACTCGTAATATCTACTCTTATCCGCAGTGTCTTATACTCTTTTGAAGTTCAAATTGAAAAATGACATTTCTGCGTGTATCGTCATTTTTCGAGTTGGCGCCAATAGGTCCCTCCAGGTTTTAGTAAAATAGCCACCATTATATCTTACTAAAACTGAACTTGACGGTGATTTTTATTTTTATTTATTTTGTTGTATTCGGAGAACAAACAGTTTTATAAACCTTAAAAATAAACTTAAATAATAACACGTAACCATTGATATGTCCTCGCATGTAGAAGCTAAGAGATTACCTGCTTGCGGAGAAGGAATAAAAAAAAACAGTTCTATCCTGTTAACAAGCTAGGTAGAACGTAGTAGGGTTAGAGAAACTTACAAGTAACAAAAGTATTACTACGATTAACAAGAAATTATATACCTACACAAGACAGGGACTGATAGTTAAGGAAGAAAATAAACTTTGTATACAAAATAAAAGAGATACAGAAATATCCACTAAAAAGATAACAATAGAATTACGTTAATTAAGATACTACCGGATCAAACCAGCGCTTTGTCAGGAGATTGTTAACACTTCGTGATTTTGAGTCGAATAAATCGAGGTCGGAGATATCGACCAACCCGTTGAATGTAGCTACTGCTCTACTGAAAAAGGAGTTTTGTCTAAACTGAACGGAATGTCTAGATGAATAGGATGTCTAGTAGGTTTATTGGGGACTTTAATTTTGACGTGTTCAAGAAGCTGCGGAGAGTCAATTTCTCCTTGTGCAATTTTGCAAAGGAGTACAACGTCAGCAATAATTCGTCTCTCATTTAATGAGAGTATGTGGTGTCTTTTGCATTTAATTGTATAATCATTATCAAAATGGTTGCATTTAAATTGCAGATATCGCAGAAACCTGCGCTGTATGGACTCGATTTTAATAACCTTAATACAAGTAAACTGAGGGCAGGTTCTTATAACAAAACCCAAAGCCTTATTTGCTCTTTTTATAATGCCATCAATATGCTTGTCGTAGGCGAGCTTACTAACCTGAATAACTCCAAGGTCCCGAATCTCATCTACCACCTTCAAGGGGATTCCTTTGAGTGCGTAACTGTACAGGGTAGGTTTAGGGCTACGGGTAAAAGTAATAGCAAAACATTTCGAAACATTCAGGTCCAGCTTATTTTGCTGGCAGTAAAATTCAAACCGACCCAAGTCCTCCTGCAAGAGGCTGCAGTCGTTGACGTCACTAATACGCGTAAAGACTTTCATATCAACTTTGATACGATGATAAACGAAAGAAAATGAAGAAAGATAAACAAATTAACAAGAAAAATACACGTAAGACTTGGCGGTAAGGCCTAGATGCCATAGCCAGCCCGAAAGGGAAGAACACAAAAAAAAAAAAAATGTCAAAGCAAAACAAACATTAGACAATCGCATTTGTAATTTAGCTTCCGCCCGCGACGTCGGCTTACCCGGATAAAAATAGCATAAATCTGCAAAAATCACCAACTTACCAACAAGATGTTTCGAGATGCAGAAATAAATGATGCAGAGAGGTCTTAAAGCTATGAATAAGCAAATAAAAAACGTTGTAGGGTCATTGTTTATAAGTAGGTACATACTACACCATACAATAGGTAGCGATATAATCGGGTTGGAGCGTAGCTATTAATAGACGCGAAGACAGTCGCCCATAACAACTCATACGGTTTACACATTATTAATAGAATAATTTAATCAAGTAATAAATTCAGTGTTTCGGTATTTCCGCGTTTTCATTTATACACCTAATAGACTATAGACTTTGAGAACTGATAATTATTCACTCTTTTCGAGCATCGCGAACTATTATTCTAGCTAGACAAACAAACACCTTTCGTATACTGGCCTCATAGCTCAGTTAGTAGTAACTCCGCCTTCTGCGCTAGAGGTCGCGGGTTCGATCCCCGCACTGGACAAACATTTGTGTGATAAACACAGATGTTTGTTCTGTGTCTGGGTGTTAAATATGTATCTATTATGTATATTAGTCTCTGGTACCCATTGTACAGGCTATGCCTAGTTTGGGATCAGTTGACTGAGTGAATATGTCCGAAATATTTATTAAAAAAAAAAACCTCCGAAAACTCCGAGACCTGTATTTTACACTATTAGGTAGGTACTAATCTTTCTACTAATACCTACTACTACTAAAAGTTGGGATTTGAATTATAAATTTCCGATTCTCTAAACCAGGCTGCCCCAAGCCGGAGACGTGCCTGCAAACTAAACACGGCTGCTGTCCCGACGGCGTGTCCCCTGCGCCCGCGGCGGATCGGAAAGGCTGCCCGGTGTCTGCATGCGCTGATACTCTGTTCGGTTGCTGCGCTTCGGACAACAAGACTGCGGCCGGAGGGAACGACCAGGAGGACTGCCCCCCGCCGCGTCCAGCTTGCGAATCGTCTACGTAAGTTTTAAGATATGATTTTAGGGGTTTCTTAGTCTCTTCTTCTTCTTCCTGCCCTTGTCCCGCATTAAGTGGGGTCGGCACAACATGTTTTCTTCTTCCACTCTCTTCTGTTAGCCGTCATCTCCGCACTCACATCTTTCTTACTCATGTCATCTTTAATACAATCCATCCATCTTTTCTTCGGCCTTCCTCTAGTCTTGTATCCATCCACATTCATACCTAACGCTCTTCTCGTTACATGACTTTCATCCCTCCTCATGACATGCCCATACCATTAGGGGTTTCTTAGTGATTAGAGTAAATATAATGACTGTACCTTGCCAGTATATATATTAAAATTGGATGATTTTCGAAAAAATATAAATTTGTTCAAAAAAAAATAGTTATTCATAGTGTAAATACTAGAAACAAAGATAAACTCGCTGTTCACACGATTAGGCTTACTAGGGTTAGTAAATCCTTTAAATGAAAATGAAATGAAATAACTTTATTTTGACAAACACAGACAAAAGACATTATTTTATTTTATTTATTAATATTGAATTGGTACGACACTGACTTAGTAAGTTCTAGAGTGAATCGTCGACGCAAAAAAATAGGGAAAGAGCCATAAACGAAAATGTTTTCCTGCAGATACGGCTGTTGCAGAGATGGAGAAACTGAGGCCACTGGCCCAGAGAAGGAAGGGTGCCCTGAAACAACAGGTATGCATGCATCAGTAGGTAATTTAGAAACCACTTACCTTGAAAGGTATGCTTCATGGTTTAGTCATGTAGAGAGATGAACGAAAGAAGATTGACGAAACAAGTGTGAATGGGGCCGTTGAAAGGGGACCTCGGCGTTTAATTTTGTTGGGTGAAATTTATTTTGATTTTGTAAAGGCGTGCGCGTTTGTCTTTAGCTCCTAGATTCATCTATAAACGCCATAAAGGACTTTTTGTTTGGATTTTTCATGTTTTAATTTTATTGACATATTAAGCCGTGTTGGCCTAGTGTGTCGGGGTACCGACTTTCGATCCGAAGGTCGTGGGCTCATACCCGGTCTGTATCTGTTCTACGTGCTTAAAACCGTTGAGTAAAACATCGTGAGGAGCGCCGATGGGCTTGTAACCTGTCACGTATGGTAAACTCCCTTCTGCAAAATCCAGGCATGTGACAAAATGTTCGGCCGTGCCTCTAACTACCCCCTTAGACATCTTCAAGGATCTGATCCTCTGGAGATCTGAGAGGTCTACCATGCTTGGGGATAAAAGTAATAAGCTTTTTTTTTTAATTTTGCTCCTTTATCCCCACTTACCTTTCTTACAGTGCCGGAGACCGAGCCGCCTACTTCAACAACACCTCTGTATGAAGGATGCGAGAGTTCCGAATTCGGCTGTTGTTTCGACAACGTGACTGAAGCCACCGGTCCAGACGGGCAAGGATGTTCATGTGACATTTCTGAGTTTGGCTGCTGCTTTGATGGTGTTTCTCCGGGTAATTTATTTTGATTTTGTAGATGCGCGTGCACCTTACTAGTCTGATTACTTCAATGGTCGATGTGATGGCTTCTGCAGTCATTTCCGCCGCAATATTACGATGCAAGTCTATCCTATCCGTGGCGGACATCATCAAATTATAAGACTCTACGATCGTTTCTACTTACAGCTCAGGGTCCAGGATACGAAGGATGCCTGAAGAGCTGCAACTCATCCGCTTACGGCTGCTGCCCCGATGGGAAGACTCCCGCCCATGGGCCCAACGACGAGGGATGCTGCATACGCTCCGCTTTCGGATGTTGTCCGGACAATTACAACTACGCTAGAGGACTGCAACTTGAAGGTAACGCCTTCAAAAGATTCTAGTTTTCGATCTCACTAGATAGGGCTAGCTGCTTTCTGAATTCACTGCTTCTTTCTGGGCTATGCATTTGGCCAGTGCTCAGGTGAAAGAACTTATGGTACAAGGTAGAGTGCTCTTCCTCTTCGGTTCCCGCGACTTTACAGGGTACTTGGAATGATACCGACGACGAAGTACGAGTTTCTGCTGTCTAATCTCGCTTACCCAACCAGTTAGATAGCTATAACACTTTGTTCTCAAACCAGGTTGTGGATGTCAATACTCCCCGTACGGCTGCTGCCCCGACAACGTCACCAGTGCCAGCGGACACGGCAACAAGGGATGCGGCTGTTCATACTCGCCACATGGGTGCTGCCCTGATGGGTATGTTGCTGGTTATCCTCTCTTGGCATCTTCTATATATCACTACATTCAATTTATGAATATACAAATTTAGGAGTTATACTCTGTCATAACTCAGGACAGGCCTCATAGCTCAGTTGTTAGTAACTCTGCCTTGTACGCTAGAGGTCGCGGGTTCGATTCCCGCACTGGACAAACATTTGTGACTAACACAGATGTTTGTTCTGTGTCTGGGTGTTAAATATCTATTATGTATATCAGTATCTGGTACCCATAGTACAGGCTATGCCTAGTTTGGGATCAGTTGACCGTGTGTGATATGTCCGAAATATTTATTTATTTATTTATTTTATTTATAAAACATTGAGAGTGAATGAAGCAAAAAAGGTATGTCAGGATTGTAGCAAGTGGAAAGACGTGGTCTATGCCTACCCCTCTGGGAAATAGGCGTGATTTTATATATGTATGTAGGTACCTATGTATAAAACATTGAGAGAATTCGTTTGTCCCCTATGTCAGTGGTTTTTTTAAATGGAGTCAGTAGAGGTAAAAGTTGAATAGTCAGTAATTAGGTATGGTAGATTTGAAAAGAGTCTCGTTTTGTTACCGATGGTAATTGAACCCCAGTGTATATAAGGATTTAATTGCGTCTGCCTTGCTTTCGAGCACAATACTAAGATGGGGTAGCAAAATAATTAGCGCTACTTTTTTATTTATTTATTTATTATTTATTTTTATAATTTTAGGAAAACTTACGGCTATTATGATATTAATGAAAACAATGAGTACTTAAAGGCTAATTACAAGTTTCCACATATAGGTGAAAGTAACTAAATTAAAACGAAACAGTATAAAGGTAATGTAATGTAAGGTATGCTCAATCATTTGGTTACCTGTAAGGAGAGGGATGAAAATTATTTCACGAGAAGAGTGTTAGGTTCGAATGTGGATAGATGTTAAAGATAAGGAAGGCGAAAGAAATGATGGATGGACGGTATTAAAATGACAAGAGTTAGAAAGGATTGAGTGCGGAGATGACGGATAACAGAAGAGAGTGGAAGCATCCCACATAATGTGGGACAAGGGCAGGAAGAAGACAAGTCATCTTACCAGCTTTTCTTTCGTTTAGCCACACCGATGCTGATGGTCCCGAGTTCGAAGGCTGCGCATGCCACACCTACCAGTTCGGCTGCTGCCCCGACGGAGTCACCATCGCCCGCGGCCCTGACGGCCAAGGCTGCCACTGCCTGCTGTCCAAGTACAAGTGCTGCGGGGACGGAGAGACCCACGCCACCGGGCCGGACCATGAGGGATGCGACTGTTCTTCTAGCAAGCACGGCTGCTGTCCTGATGGCCGAACTGAGGCAACTGGGCCTAAGTTCGAGGGATGTACGGACGTACCTGAAGACAAGCAAGGTACGTGCTGCTCCGGGGCCGTTGAAATACTTCAATCAGATGTCACGACCAGAACCAATTAGCTAATTATGAAGACATAATTGTTGACTGGCCTCATAGCTCAGTTGGTAGTAACTCTGCCTTCTGCGCTAGAGGTCGCGGGTTCGATTCCCGCACTGGACAAACATTTGTGACTAACACAGATGTTTGTTCTGTGTCTGGGTGTTAAATATATATCTATTATGTATATCAGTCTCTGGTACCCATAGTACAGGCTATGCCTAGTTTGGGATCAGTTGACCGTGTGTGATATGTCCGGAATATATTTATTTATTTTATAAATGAATAGAGATTTTTCAATTTTCAATTTGATTGTGATTCATTATAATGTATCCTATCCCAAAAGGTATTTATTCTAGATTCAATTGGCAATAGTTTTTCTAAGACTTTTGGAAATTCTAGCTTTTTTTATTGAAAAAAACACTATGCAACAATCAGCCATTCGTTTCATAGAATCAAAAGATATTTACATTGTCTTACAACACTGATATTTTATAGCTGTCTATCTTGACAAATCTTGAATCTTGAATCTAAAAAATCGACGTAATTTTACGTCTTTTGAATAAAGTTAATTTTGAGTTTGACTTTTAAGAGCTTGCGATCGTTGAGCGGTATCGTACACTCCTAAATTTCAAACTCAAATTTGACTTTGTTCAGTGGAGGCATTTTTTTTTACTATCTAAATAAAATTGTCTTTGGTAGAGGTAAGGATATTTTTGAAACGAATTCTATATGACATATCAAGGACATAAATAGCATGCCGTTTAAACACAGCTTGACATTTCTTTTTCCTAGCTGCTTGCGGGCTGAAGTTCTCTCGCGGTCCATGCCGCAACTACACCGTCTACTGGTACTTCGACACGGAGTATGGCGGTTGTTCGCGCTTCTGGTATGGCGGCTGTGAAGGCAACGGCAATAGATTCGCTACCAAGGAGGAGTGTGACGACACATGCGTCAGTCCACCCCCTAAAGGTAAAATCTTACAGGATTATGTTATTTTGGCCCCTGACTCTCTTCAATATAAAGTAAATTAAAACAAATACAAGTAAATATTTAAAAATACCAATATTTTACAAAATATACAAGAAACAGTTGAGCTATCTAGCTTGACTGGCCACATAGCTCAGTTGGTAGTAACTCTGCCTTCTGCGCTAGAGGTCGCGGGTTCGATCCCCGCACTGGACAAACATTTGTGTGATGAACACAGATGTTTGTTCTGTGTCTGGGTGTTAAATATATATCTATTATGTATATCAGTCTCTGGTACTCATAGTACAGGCTACGCCTAGTTTGGGATCAGTTGACCGTGTGAATATGTCCGGAATATTTATTTATTATTTTTTATCTAAAGATCATTGCTAACGATCTATAGATAGCTCAATTGATCCAGAGCACTACCAGACGAAACCGTCCCAAAGCCGCTGGATGGCAATACTAATAGGTAATCCTTTGGGCCAAATAGGAGCCAGATCTCGGTCTATCAATAAACGTTTGTGCACAAAAGGAGGTGTGCCTCTACGAGGAACGCTTTAATTCTTTCATCACTCTGGTTTCGCCAAACGGTAATAATTCCTACGTTTAGGGTTACCATACCTCATCCTGGTCATTGGCCATGACTATCAAAGAACTCCTGTAACGACCAACAAGAAAGCAATTCTAAGTAGTTTACTTCTACTTATACCACGGTACTTTGACCGTGCTGATGTGATTAAGACCTTGAATGATTTATGTTTGTTCAGAGGCTTGCAAACTCCCGCAATCGAAGGGCGCTTGTCTTACGTACAACGTGCGCTGGTACTACGACTCTGAGCGCGAGTCTTGCAACAACTTCATGTACGGTGGCTGTCTCGGGAACAACAACAACTTCGTGACGAGAGAGCTCTGCCAGAAGCAGTGCGAGCCTGCCAAGTCTACCGGTAAAAACATTCTTCAATTTAGATTCATGATTATCATAAGGAAGTATGGACATAGGCCTCCCCAAAAGAGTGCCACGACGAAGTTCTTGAGCCTTCTCCATCCACCAACTTGCCACAACCTTCAGAATGTCGTCGTTCCATCAGGTTGAAAGGCTTCAACCTGCGTCATCCGGTTCATAGTCACCATTCGTGAAACTTTTTTCCATAATCGATTCTGCGAGCTATATCACCACTGCCTCTTAAAACCACATGAGCCTTTGACATTACCGGCACCCATGCCTCTTAAACTGGACCACAGTGGTGGTAGCAGTCCATGCCCTGGCCGAACTCTTTAGCTAAGAGCTGTTTGATTACTAAATCTGGAGTTCCGAAATCTGTTCTCCTATAAATGCAACACTCCTGCCACTAACGTTGAAATTAATAAAGACGGTCAAGTGCGAGAACTCGAGCCCTGAGGGCTCCGTACCATTGGTCGTGAGTTCGAATCCCGGTCGTACACCAGTGGTGATGAAAATAAAAATTCTAAGTGTAGGAATTGACAAACTTATATTTGCGTATAGTCGCTCACGTAGTCATTGTATGACATTGACCGCAAATATAACTTTATTTCCTAAGAAACTTCCAAATTCCTCAATTTCAGACTTTTCCCTTTTATTGTGTTACAAAAGCTCCTAGCATTCCAAATTTCAGAATTGTGAGGTAAACTGGAAGTACCCTAGAGGTTTTTCATTTTAGCCATTTCCATACAAAAATTATACATTCATTGCCATCATTTAATGCGTTAAGATAGAGCTTTGATTTTTATAAGGCACCATAAACCCACAGACCTTAATAGGTGTTAAACATTTCATGTTAATACCTTTAGCCGTTTCTGAGGGAAAGGGTCTTGACAGACGGACAGACAGACAGACAGACGGACAACAAAGTGATCCTATAAGGGTTCCGTTTTTCCAAATGAGGTACGGAACCCTAAAAATGGTTAAGATATTCTCAACAATTAAGGTTAGGGCACTTACCAATCTTTAGGCACCACCAGCAAAGTCATTCAAATGTAAACAGTTTTGTTTGTATGGTTTTACTGATCTTAACTAATCCTTTGTCTATCAAACTCATTCGTACATTAACAGAACAATGCAACCTTCCCATCGAGCGGGGCTCGTGCGCTGGCAACTTCCCCCGATGGGGCTTCAGTCAGGAGAGCAGGAGATGTGAGCAGTTCACGTGGGGAGGCTGCGAAGGCAATCCGAACAGGTTCAGCACGGAGGCCGCATGTAATCTGCAGTGCAACCCGCCTGGTCAACCAAAGCGTGAGTATTGAGCTGGTAGTGGGTTTTGGGGCATGAATGCTTGATCTATAGTGACTTCATCCCCGTCTGCGGGGAACTTAAAGTTAATACTTACATTATCAGGACGCACTTAGCGATGACATTATCATGTGAGCACTTACTCAATTGATATCCCTAAATGCGTCTTAGAGAGTTAAGCATGAACTTGGGCGTTGTCATGTTTAGTGACTGGTATTCGTTTCTTTTTGTGAGGCATCTGGGCTCACATATCTATTTTACTTACCTACTTTTTAGATCTTGTTCGTAGCAATAATCTTCTTGTAGTATTGCATGATTTGTGTCTACAGTAGTAGCTAGATGATACTATCCTTTCAAATAATATCTAATTTTCTGTTGTTTTCACTAAATCTTTCTGTATTGACCAAGACCATCACAAAAGTTCTCCCGTACGCCTAGTATAATCAATACTGCTGGGCACAAAGCTAAGTTAAAGCTTTTTTAAGAAAAAGGTCAGGTCAGTGTAGAGAGACAACTAACCCTGGGTTGCACGTACAGCGGAATGTTCGGAACCGCAAGATGTCGGCCTCTGCTCGGAAACCGAGGCGGTCTGGTCCTTCAGTCAGTCGGAGAAGCGATGTGTGCCGTTCTACTACACTGGGTGTGGAGGCAACGGAAACAGATTCGCGTCTGTGGAGGCCTGCCAAGCTAGCTGTCCCAGCGCTTACGGTGAGTGGTAAAGTTTGGGCGAAAAGAATCATTTTTACAGGCCAAACAGTGGATTGCAAAATGTGTGGTTTACCTTATAATGATGATGGTAGATGATGAGTACGGAATAACGAAAGAGCTCTGAAAGTGAATGCAACAGTGCTAAAGTCCTTCTGAAGCTATTTAATTTCGTCAGCCGGGTAAAATGCCTGAGACGTCAAACAGGAGCGTAGTGAAGCCTGAGCTGCCATGACATAGGTACTGAGACTTGGTCGCTAACAATTGGCCTCATACACAAGCTCTAGGCTATGAAGAGAGCTATACTCGGAATTTCACTGCATGATAAAATACGAAACGAGGAAACCCGTAGAACTAAGGGCACCGACATAGCTCTCAGAATTAGCAAGTTAAAGTTGCAGCGGGAGGCTATATAGCCGACGTCCATATAGCCGATCATCGTAGAACCGACCACTGTATAGTGTCGCGAATGGTGACTGCGACCAAAAACCGGATGACGCAGTAAAGTAAGGCTCCCCACCCAATGGATATACGACGTTGTGTAGGTTCCGGGAAGTCGGTGGATGGAGAAGGCTCAAGACCGTTCGTTGTGGCACTCTTTGGGGGAGACCTATATCCAACAGTGTAATCTACAGGCTGATGACATTGATAATGATGATGCTGGTGAAGTAGTTTCTTCGGTGAAGATTTGAATATCGATTGTTGCATGTCTTCCTGTATATTTTCGGGAAACAATTTGTACTTTACTAGCTTCATTATCTCCCTGCCCTTAATCCACTCCATGTGGGGTCGGCATAATGTGTATTGTATGTACATAGGTACTACTTAACTTTATTTGTATTTTAACATTTTCTGTTTTTATATCAATACTTTTGTCTTTCAGTACCTGACAAGTGCACATTACCGTATGAGACCGGTGACTGTGCTAACTACAGAGAAAAATGGTACTTCGATACCAAAGAGCAGAGGTGAGTTCCTTCTTGACTCATTTCTCTAGTCTTAGCTACCGATAAGTCTGGATTTTTAAAGGCTGCTTCCCACAATCCAGCCCACACGCAACTGACGTTTCCAGATTTTCCGATAAGCCAGGGTTTTTAAAGACTCCCACAATGTAGGGCTTAGGCAACTGACATATATTATTTCTTGATAGTAAGGTCCATAATCACCGTCTCAGAAAAAAAAATCGGGGTAGGCAAACGGCCTATAATAAATAAATAAATAAATATAAATATTCCGGACATATTCACACGGTCAACTGATCCCAAACTAGGCATAGCCTGTACTATGGGTACCAGAGACTGATATATATAATAGATAAATATTTAACACCCAGACACAGAACAAACATCTGTGTTTATCACACAAATGTTTGTCCAGTGCGGGGATCGAACCCGCGACCTTTAGCGCAGAAGGCAGAGTTACTACTAACTGAGCTATGGGGCCAGTCAATCTCAGAGTATCTGTCGTCATATGTGGTTCTATCTCACGCTATATTACCGGAGAGTTTGATCATATCCTCAGATGCCGTCAGTTCTACTACGGCGGCTGCGGTGGCAATGAAAACAACTTCGACTCGGAGCAAGAATGCCAGGGTCAGTGCCTGCCGATACCGACTACGACCACAGTGCAGCCGACTGCTGCGGAAACGGCCCCGCCAAGGCAGCAACAGGCGCGTCCACAGCCTGCAGACCGACAAGGTACCTATGAAGTATACCGCGCAGTCACCAAATGGATAAGTTAAAGGTAGTTAGAGCGTGCCGCACTTCGGAAGATGTCGGTCCCGGCTATAAAAGTCGTTCAAGTCTGAACGGAGGCCTTCAGGCGGTCTTATATCAGAGTTAGACACTATCTCTTGTACTAACTTATTTATGTGTTGATGATTGTGGCTCAAGTTGGTCCGGCTCTCCATTTACTCAATTACTCTGCCAAACAGTCAAAGTCAAAGTCAAAAGGCATTTATTTCAATAAAAGCACTAGGATCACTTTGAAACGTCTTAGAAACTAAGCAGTACCTAAAGCTCGGCTTCCTTCCAGATTTCTGTTTTCTGGAGATGGACGTCGGGCCGTGCACCAACTTCAAGACGACCTGGGCATACGACTACAGGAACGGACGCTGTACCACCTTCCAGTACGGAGGCTGTGGCGGGAACAGGAACAACTTCCCCGACGAACGTTACTGCCAGTACTACTGCAAGGCTACACAAGGTGAGATGATCCGTGTGGCTGCATCCCACAACACACGTTACGTCATGTCACATAATAGAAGATAAGTTTTGGCTTGACAATGGATTACTTACGATATTATCTTAGCGTGAGTACTATTTCTTAGACATATCACATAGAACTCTGGTTTCAATTAAAAACGCAAAATAGTCTCAAAAAAACATCATTATCGAAAAATAATACGGAGATGATGTTAATAATAACTTTACTGTATAATGTATACTCAATTGGTTGTAGAATAAGCCTCTTCCGGGATGGCATACATAGGTATTATAAATCACTCTGTACCATCACCAAAAATTCCGCCTTACCACCCAAAGGGTGGTTTTGCGTGCAGGGATCTGTGCCTTGCTTGCGTAAATGCGTAATAATAAAAAGGTAGGTAGCTACCTTTTTTGTTTAGCAATATGTTTGTATTGTTTTGGTTGCAACTGAACAACAGACTGGGTAATCAAAGTCATAAAATGAATGGTTCAAAGGATCACAGTGAACAAAGAATGGGCCGGACAGGCTTACGTAGCCGTACACAAGCGAAATAGTTTCAAAATTGGTAAGGCGGAAATTTTGGTGATAGTACAAGGCTAGAAGGCTGAAAATCAATTGTTCGCAGATATCTGCCAACTGCCAATGCAATCGGGTTCATGCAACGAATCACAGATGATGTGGTTCTACGACGCCGCCACTGACTCCTGCAGTCAGTTCGCCTACGGCGGCTGTGACGGCAACGACAACCGGTAATACTTCCTGCCTTTTCAATATAGGGAACCAAGTAGACCAAGTTTTTGGAGGAGGTAGGGTGGGGCACAACGAGATTTTCTCGCTTTAAATTGGAGCAGCCCGCCTGGGGAGGTATCTCCGCCTTACAGAAGATCGCAGCCAAATAACATTATTTGTTTCAAATAGTGTTGTGTTCCTGCGGTGAGTAAGGTTGCCAGAGCTCTTTAGGGGGTGGGGGGGTTAGGCTACGGTAACCGCTTACTAACAGGTGGGCCGTACGCATGTTTGCCATCTCAGTTGTATAAAAAAAAGTACCTTTATCATTATCATCATGCTTGCTTTTCGCGTCACTGGTTCTTTCTTGCTCATCCTGTATTAGGAAAATGACCAGGTTAAGGTATGGTGGCCCTGACTCACGACATTTTGCTTCATGTTTAGCACTAGTAGTCATCATCATGATAGGCAGCTCAAGCATTAGTAAGTAGCCCATTGCTGGGTATGAGGCTCCTCCCCAACCGCCACTTTGATTGCTACTTTGCTATTCGCATCCAGGTCTTCCCTTTTATGGCCTGTAATTCGTCTACTCTCCTGGCTCTTGGACGAACTGCCACGACCTCTGGTGCTTTCTCTTGGCCGCCACTCGGTCAAAAGGGATTGAACACTGATCAATCGTGTGCACGAAGGGACCCTCTAAGAGGCGCACTTTAATCATTTCACTGCACTGGGTCGTTCATCTGGGTTGGTCACTGACCGTTGTGTAGAATGACCAAAAAAGAACTAATGACACGACAAGCAATCTAGTAGGTATCAATCCAGTAATTTAATCACGTATCCCTTTTAAGAAAAAATCAGAAACCCATAAACCTCGATAGGTTCCACCTACAGGTTACTTGGACTCATAGTTAGGCCGTTTGTTGAACATTAGTTACGAGTACATTAGCACTCCTCCTTTGGCTACAACAATTTGCACTCTGTTGCAGATTCGAAAGCCGAGGCGAATGTGAAAGCAGATGCAAGACTGGACCAGCTGCTGAGCAAACTACAGCCACTACTACCGTTGTGGTAAGATTCTTAGATCACCTATTTCGATGAGTCTCCGTAGAGTAAAACTATGATGTAACATTTTCATTCTTATTAGCTCACTGGCTGAATCAATGGCAAGGCAATGGACTCCCGTCATCGCAGTTCAAAGGTCCCATGTAACAAAAAGTTCGCTGCCTTTCTTTCTGGTACTTACCGGACTTGTCTTACTAAATCAAGCTCCTTACCCTGACTTCTAACTTTCGATCTACCTAAAATAATCAGAAAACTTTAGTACATATAAACCTATTACATAATATTCACCTGTAATGCTTCAGGCAAATTTAATGTGAAATACTTATAAATACCGCAAGAAAAATTATTAGCAGGTGGACCCGTCTCTACCAGCGACCTGCACCATCTCCTCAACCTTTGAAGCCTGCAGCTTCCAGCAGGCCGGCGAGGTCTGGTACCTGAACCCTTCGACACATGAGTGCGTTTCGCACCAGAACCTGGCTGACGGAAGTAACTGCAGGTTTACTGGCATCTTCATGTCCCAGGAGAGCTGTGAACGTAGCTGTGGTGCCTTTAGGGACATAGGTAAGCACAAATTCCTGGGATCGATAGAATGCTACATAGGTCACACTAAAAGTTTCCGGAATTGGCCACTTACATAAACAATATTTAAAAAGTTATTACTACATTTGAAAATTGAACTCTTTAGCCGTGGAATACAATTGGTTTCATCTGATTGTTAAGAGTTTTCACATTGTCCCGTCATTTTAAAAATTGCGTGATTACAATAAAATGGATTTAACTCGGGAAAAATTTCGTTGCATGATTTTTACGATTTTAAGTGTAATTTGACAGCTCAGCAGAGCCTCGTTCGGCTTCAATCTGCTTTTGGCAAAGAAGCACCATGCAAAACGACCATTTATAGCTGATTTGCAGAATTCAAACGCGGTCGTGTCAATCTCCATGATGAAATTCGTGAAGGTCGCCCGTGCACCGCTGTGAATGACAAGAACATCAATGCTGTGCGCCGTAAGATTGAAACGGACAGGCATGTGAAAAGTGCATTGACGCAAAGGGAGAATATTTTGAGAAACAATCGATTCATTTTTGACTATTAATAGTATATTTTTATTATCGATTCCGGAAACTTTTAGTGCGCCCCACGTATAAACTCTCATGAGTGGCTCATGCGTTATATTTCATACAATCAGACGTATGCGCATACCCGCGCGACGCTGGCCGTTGCACCAGCTTCGTGCCCAAATACTTCTATAACGGGACCTCCGGCCGTTGCGAGGAGTTCGCGTACGGAGGCTGCATGGGCGGCCCCAATCGCTTCTCCACAGAACTGGAGTGTTTCGATATCTGCAAGCCTACTGTCGGTATGCTATGTTCTGAATTGTTTCTCTGAGTACCTTACCCCTCATTTAAAAACAAATCCATTTTAAAAAAAGCTAGGGCCTGGGCAGCAGTGTATCCTATTAACAACAATAGCAAGATCTGCGTTCGTTAACTCGCATGTCCAGCGGAACGAGTATGGGCAATTCCCCCAACACAAGAGCGGTCGCTTTGGAGGTCTAATGGGGTCTAATTCAGCAGTGTACGTCCTACGGCTGAAATGATTATGAAACACATTGTCTTTGAACTGACTCTCTTGTTTTTTGGAAAATATTCAATATCCTGCAAAATATGCATAAATAAATTCCAGTTCTCCAACCGCACGCGGGCCAAGTCCTGTCTATCCTGTTTTGCCTTGTAAAGAGTAAAATATATCTCTTGAGGATACTCCTTTCATTTACAAAATATCCAACAAATGTGATAAGCTCCCCGCTTGCTCTTCATCATCAGATCCCTGCAAGCAGCAGCCTGAACCCGGAAACTGTCTGGCGCGGTACGAGCAGTGGTACTACGACGAAGGAACGGACCAGTGCAGACAATTCATCTACGGCGGCTGTGGAGGAAACGACAACAGGTAAAAAACAACATAGAGCATGTGTATCTTGTGGAACGTATCGATGGGTTCTCCTTTGAGCAGTCTCGGTGAGATCTGTTATAGGGTGAGGATCATTCGGCGCGCGATAAAAATCGTTGAGTGAAGTTGATTTTGAGGGTTGACTTGTTGGAGCTTGCGATATCGTTGAGATATACCGCACACTCTCAAACGTCAAACTCAAAATTGACTTTAATCCTGGTTTAAGATATTTATGAAGAACATATCGCATGCCGTTTGAACACGGCTTCAGGCCCGCTCTCTAAGCATTTTAAGAGTCCAGGTAGGTGCCTAGCTATTTTCTTTTTAAATTAAACTTGTCACCATGTTTTCTCTGTAGGTATAATGTATTTATCTCGATCCTCCTTATTATCAGGTTCGAGTCGCAAGGAGCTTGTGAGGGTCGCTGTAAAAAGCAGCCCGGTGAGGTCGTTGTCACCACAACTACTGCGCCAGCTCCTGTCCAGGTAATGTTTTAAAATATGAACAATATTTTTTTTATCTTGAATAGACCTACGTTTGGCCACAAATTTTAACCATAAATCTTTGAGACTGTCAATAACATCACCGCCTAAACAAAATCGCAAGTTGATCGTACGCGGATTAGTCATAGTACTCTTTCTGGTACCCACGAGACGGTATCCTTAAGTCAGAACTATATCTGTGGCTGTTAGGTGTATAATATTTGAAATTCCACTGTATTTTTAGCCAGTGGCACAAGAATGCGTTACACCTGACTCCCTGGAGCCGTGCGGCGCCAACGTGACGGTGTTCTTCTACGATGTAGAGACCAGCACCTGCAGAGCCGCAGAGTTCGGTGGCTGCAGGCATCCCAACAGCTACGGCTCCGAGGAGGAGTGCGAGAGACACTGCGGCGCCTTTAGAGGAATTGGTAATTTTACACATAACCCAAAACACCCTGTGTATTGGTTGTTGTCTCTCTGATATTGGGCAGTACAAACATTTGTTCGCGTGTATTAAGAACAGCGTATTGATGACATGAATCGCACGTATAGGTGGCGTCATGTAAAAAGAACGCTGGCGGTCAAGCTGCGCAATGGCGATTTATCGGTCTATTTGGTGGTATGAGGTGCGGCGCGGGGCGGGCGGGTCACGCCGCATGCTTGCCGGTGCGCCATTGGTTCGTCAGTCGACCTTTGCTTTCCGCACCTCATACCACTAAATAGACCGATAAATCCCCATTGCGCAGCTTGACCGCCAGCGTTCTTTATACATGACGCGACCTATAGGTAACTGCTCTACACAATATTAGGCGTTTCGCGAACGACAGCCTCATTTGAAATAGCTTTCTGGCAAAAATTACGTGTTGGCACGAACCATTCCAGCGGTGCGACCCCTTTTACTAAAGTTCGCAAAAGTATGATTGGTTTTTATACGATAGTCGTTGAATAATGCTAGATAATAAGTCCCTAAAACATTTATTCTAGAAGTATTATACAACATAAGGTGGAAATTTTAACACATTTACAGGACGTGTTTCTTTGGACTGTTTTCTGCTAGATAAACTAGGCTAATAACTTCAAAACAGCCTAAGACACAATTTAATTTTCTTCAGACGTGTGCAGAGCGAGGGTGGACCCAGGTCCATGCAGAGCAGCCATTCCCAAATACTTCTTCGACGCAGCAACAGGCTCTTGCAAAGAGTTCGCGTATGGAGGCTGCCAGGGCGGTCCCAATAGATTCTCCACCGTTGAAGAATGCGAGGATAACTGCAAAGAAGTTGGACCAGGTAACATCTAACATCCTTCGCTGTGACTTGTCTCTCTCTCTCTCTTTCTTAAAGTCTTTTAAAATAGATATAGTTTGCCTAAACCAACTTTAACTGCCAGAGCAAACAGGCTAAGCATGAGCTTATGAGATTATGCATAGTTGTTATGCAGCCTAAGCCTGACAAACATACATATTATTATATTAAATGCAACTCGCCTCATAAAACAGAAACCTTACTTTCCCTAATTTACAAATCATACGTATTGTACTGCCTTCTTCTGTAACAAACCCGCTAACTTAACTTAAAAATGGGTGGCGTTCTTGCGATGTTGGGCGTGGTTTTCGTTTTGAGTGACTAACATAGGGTTGGGGCACAGCGCCGGCGTGTCTGCAGGAGGTGGCGATTGGCGAAACATGCGGGACGCTGCCGTCTCGCCGCTGGCACTACAGCCCCGCCCGCGGCGGCTGCCTCGTGTTCGCTTACCAGGGCTGCGGCGGGAACGACAACAACTTCCTCTCCTACCAAGAGTGCACTGACGTCTGCAATGTCATCCCACTCGGTACTGCCCACATTAAAGTTCAACCGACGCCTCATGCTTGATCCCGTTTTTTTTTGTTAAAAGCGGGATGGAATTTCTAGACTGTGGCTCCAGGTCGCTTCGTATCGATGTTGTCGTCTGTTTGTCCTGTGTCAGCAGCTTGCAGCGCCGAACAACGTGCTTGGTCAATTGGCTCAAGGCTTTGTTGTCTGTTTAGTCTAAAACTGCTGTTGATTCTTGTCAGCACACGCACCGCTTTGCATGCTTGCACATTCCAATCACTTTACTAAATACATTTTCTTTCTTTCTTTCTTTCTAAATAATTATTGGCATGTGACATTTTCCTCTGAAGGAATTTTCATGTTCAGTGTAACCGGTCTTACTTGTTACTGTATGTGTTTATAGCCTTCAGCGAATTCGAATATGAATCTAGTTAGACCCTTACTGTGACAACCAGAGAAGATCACAACAATAAATAGATAGATAGATAGCACTTTATTGACCACCACACAATACAATGGGCGGCCTTATCGCTAAAAGCGATCTCTGCCAGGCAACCTTAGGATGGAGTGGACCTTAAAATCTCGTTCTTTTCAAAAATTAATTGATCTTTCTGTGAATCGGATGCCAATACAACCCTTAGCAGCCCAATATTACCCCACAGACCTCTGCTACAAATACGGCGAGGAGTGCGAGGCCCTGCAATCGACGTGCGAGTACGGTATCAAGGTGACTGTAGCCTCGGAGGGATGCGAGCGCTGCTCATGCGAGCCGCCAAGCTGCGAGCGACAGCAGCAGGAATGCAACGCGATACAGTGCGCTTACGGAGTCGACAGGATACCAGGAGACGACGGTTGCGAAAGGTACAAATCAACTAGACCAGATAAATCTATCAAATCAAATAACTATTATTTCCATAAAAAATTCAGGAATTCCTTTTATAATACACCCACACCTACTCTAGATGTCCCCTACCCCTCCAAATAACAAGTCTCTGATTAGGCCCTGCGTGGTCTATCAGTCAGTCAGTAACTGTTTTTTTATTACATAGTAGATTATATTTATATCGTGATTGTTGGTTCACAGCTGCGTGTGCTTCGAAGACCCATGCTCCAAGGCTAACTGCTCAGCGAGTGAACGATGCGTGGCGTCGGCGGACCCGGCCTCGCAGAGTGTGCAGTATTCCGCCCACTGTGTACCAGGTAGAGATGCGTGATTGTTACTAAATAACCCATTCAAAAAAAATTAATATAATAGTAAAATAACGTTTATTTTACTAGCAATAAGTACAACTCAAACTTAATATAACACAATATAAATTAATTTACCCAATAGCCACCACTCAGCGTGTGCAGAGCAGTTCATATTAATGTCCTACGGCTGAAATGATTAAACAACCGATAAGTAGGTATTCGAATATATTTGCCTGCGTTACAAAGGTGCGTTAATTTTCTTGCATCGAAACTTCGAATTTAGAAAGTAGGTGTGAATTATGTAGTCGAGTACTAAATTATTTGTTCATTTTGAATAATTTTGTGAAAACTCTTTAATTTTTTTGGACGTTTCGATATGAAATTCCAATTCAGTTTATTTACTAAAACTAGGTATAACATTACAGGATTACAAACTAAACTAAACTTAGTTCGATCGGCACCACACTGAAGCTTTAAATTCCATTTTGTGGAAGAAAAAAGGATCATCGAAAAAAATGATAGGCACCAAGCCGTGTTTGTTGCCTGATTCTTCTAGGCTTGGTCGCGAGGAACAGGCATAGCTTCACCTAGTTTCTAAGACGTTTCAAAGTGATCCTAGTGATTTTATTGAAATAAATGCCTTTTGACTTTGACTTTGATATAATTAGTTACATAGGTGAAAAAAAAAGCTTAAACCAATTCGATGTAAATCTTCAGTGGATTCATAGGATCAATAATAGGCATTTGTTTAAAAAAAATTCAGACACAGACAACGAGGTGCTACCCGAATGCGAGCAGTTCGAAGAGCACTGCGCGCAGCTGTCGTGCCCGTACGGCGTGCAGAGGACGGTGACGTCACGCGGCTGCGTGCGCTGCGCCTGCGTGCAGGAGGAGGTGGACTGTGCGCCGCTGCGGCACGAGTGTGACAGTCTCAAGTGTACATACGGCACTGAACGAACCCGCGGGGAAGATGGATGCGAGAGGTAAGCTGTCAGTGGAGGACGGTGACGTCACGCGTAGTGTCTGAGACGCAAGGGGTGCGGGTTCGATTCCCGCTGTGAGACAAATGTTTGCATGATCTGACTCGCTTTACGAGATCCCCCATACGTGCAAATTGTGGAATGAGCTTCCTTCCGAGGTTTTCCCGCTAACCTACAACATGAAGAGCTTTAAGAAAAATACAAAAAGATTTCTCCAGGGCAGGCAACGCATTAGCAATGCTCCAGGTGTTGCAGATGTCAATAGGCGACGGTAACCGCTTACCATCAGGTGGGCCGTGAGCCTGTTAGCCTAATATTTCTTTGTCTTGCAGAAATAAATCTACAAGACATCTTTCCGATGAGTTTTTGTTCTTCCCTTTCATTGTACAATCAACGGTACCGCAAACTTCTATATTCCAAAATTTAACAGCCTATACCTGGGATTAGAATCGCTAATACTTTGATGGTAAATCCGCCACTGCTTAGGTAAATAACATAGGTAAATAATAACCATCAGTTACCGCTACCTTAACATTTACGTTCTTCCTTTTTTTTTTATACAACAGTGGTGGCAACTGTAAGGCGGAGGTACCTCCCCAGGCGGGCTGCTCCAATTCAGAACGAGAAAATCTCGCTGTGCCCTACCTCCTCCTAAAATAGGAATACCTCAATTCACCAAGTTTTTAAGACGGTAGAGACTGAAGAACTGAGCAACATGTAATGTTTCTGCAGATGCAAGTGTCTGCAGCACCCGTGCGAGAACAAAGTGTGCCCGGACGGAGAACGCTGCGTGACGACGCCTACCCGCGAAGCCGTCACTCAGGAGAACCGCTACCTTGTTGACTGCCGACCCGGTACGTATCTGCGAACTCTTTGCTTGCTTGTCCTGTCTTTGTTGGTCTGCCTGTATTACGGTAGTGACTAGGTTGAGGTATGGTGGCCTTGAAAAGGGCCAACGACGCTCTTGTGCGCCTCTTAGAGGCTCCTTTCACATCACAGTCACAAGTATTCGAATTTTTAGGACATGCCAGTTTCCTCACGATTTTCTCCTTCAAATAAAATATTTGTTTGTAGAAAAACGACCGCGCGCACTTTCACCTTCCGTAGCTTCCTCACCAGATCGTCAATCAAAAATGACCTACTATTAATTGACACACATACATAGCACCTCTAGTTACTTGTATACCTATGTGGCTGTGAGTGGCTCCGTTATGCCCCGCGTCCTCGATATGCCCCTACATCCCCGTTATGCGTCCCTTCCCCTATGGGTAGACGGTTATTTAAAGTAAAGTAAAGTAAAGTAAAAATTTATTGCTTGAAATACATGTAGATAGGTACAGAGGTGTTAATGTTATTAAAATGGAATCAATGTATTCTGCCATGTTATGGTGTGCAATATTTCGTTTAACATTAGATATTTAATTAAAAATAATGTCAAGCTCAAATAATGAATTGTTTATGTATTCAGTTAATAAAGAAGGCCTATGCCCCGTGGACAACGCGCACAGCACGGAGAGTTCGTGCAGGGCCCCCGAATGCAACGACGACGCAGACTGCCGCGGCGTCGGGAAGTGCTGCTCGAGAGGATGCAACCGCCTCTGCCTCAAGCCCGAGGAGCCCACGACGACCACTGCTGCTCCGGTCACGCAGCATGTCACCACTTACAGGCCAGGTTGGTTTTTATCGCTGTGATTTTCTGTGTAGATTTAACGAACTAGGATCCTACAATGATGTTCTATTGGCATTAAATTTTAATTATACCCAAAATTTTCGAACCAGTGGTATTCGAATCCGCATCATAGGCAGCTTTACCGAACTAACTTGGCACACAATACCAAATATAACAATAGAACGCAAGAAATATTCATAAAGTTGTAAATAAGACATACACAAAAAAGAATGAATATGGTAATCAATATTTTTCATATTCATATTCATATTCATTTTATTGCCAACATGTACATGGATACGGCTTAGGTGTAAGGGTAGCTTAAGTAAGTACATGTACCCTGTAGGGCGCTGCAAATGTCTTGTTTTACATACATTTAGATAAAATTGGTAACTTATTCATTAAATGTCAAATAACAGTGTAGTGTAGACAGTCAAAAATAGCATTGGTTAAAAACGATTCAGGGTAAGCTAGGTATCTATTTATGATGTCGTCAGTCGTTTATTTATTATAAAAGCTATCAGATAGGAATTCTTCCACCGAGTAATAGCATTTATTTAAGAGTAGATTTTTTAATTTGTTATGGAATACGGAGTCTTTTAGCTCTTTTTTAATAATGTCAGGAATTTTATTGTAGATATTTATTGACCTAAATTCAGGACTTTTGTCGAGTATTTTTAGTTTTGAAAAAGGTAGTATTAACTGGTCCTTATTGCGTCTATTGTAGTTACTATTGTTTTCTTGTTTGGAGACAAAGAAATGTCTGTATTTTCTTACGAAGAGGCACATTTGTAATATGTAAATACAGGGTAATGTTAGAAGATTTTTTTCCTTGAAATGTGGCTTACAGCTTTGTCTTTGTCCAATATTTACTAGTATTCTAATAAGTTTTTTCTGTTTTATAAATATATCGCTAAAATCTACACTGTCTCCCCAAAGCACGATGGAGTAGTTGAACCATGAGTAGGCATTAGCATAATAAGCCGAAAGCGCGGTTTCGTAATTAGTGTTACGTTTAATAATACTTAAAGCATAGGTAAACCTTGCGAGTTTTGTTTTTAGTGTTTCGAGATATTTCTTCCAATTAAGGTGGGTGTCTAGTGTTACCCCTAATAGTTTGAATTCATTGCATTCCTCAATTTTAAGTATATTGGTCAGAGTTTTAAAATCTAGCGGGTTCTTTTGATAAGTTTTAAATTGTATAATTTTAGTTTTATTAAGATTTATTTCCAAGTTATGATCACTAAGCCATTGCTTCGTAGTTTCGAAAGTAGACTGTATGTAGCCATAGTCAATTTTCTCCGAACTACCAAACAATAGGGACACATCGTCTGCAAAAAGAACACACTTGGTATTTATAGCGTTAGGGAGCATATTAATGTATATCAAGAATAATAGACATCCGAGCACACTTCCTTGTGGTATAGAATTATTTATAATTTTCATGTCAGAGTTAATGTTGCATATCTCGTTTGTTTTGTCATTGAAGTGATCTATAGTTACATATTGGGCTCTGTTTTTAAGTACGACTGCAGCCATTCGAATGCTGGTCCTCTTATACCGGAGTCGTATATTTTGTTTAAAAGTATACCGTGTGAAACTTTGTCGTATGCCTTTGTCATATCTAGAAATAAACCTATTGCGTATTTTTTGTCATTTATGCATTTGTAAATTTCTTGTACGTATTTATAAATAGCTAGCTAGGTTGTTGAGCAATTTCTTCGAAAACCGTATTGGTTGGTGTCGAATATTTCATATTTTTCCATGAACTTATAAATGCGATTCGACATGGCCTTCTCAAAGATTTTGGATACCGTTGGTAGAAGAGCTATAGGTCGATAACAACTGGGATTTTCACTGTTCCCGCCCTTTTTGAATAATGGCTTAATTTTTGCAGTTTTAAGCTTGTCCGGAAAAAGTCCTTCGCTAAACGATTGATTGATTAGGACAGTAAGGGGGGGTGTGAGTTCTAGAACGCATTTTTTTATCAATAGCGGCGGAATTTCGTCCATGCCATAGCTACGCTTGTTATTCATTAATCGTATGATAGCATAGATCTCGCTCTCGGAAACCGGTTCCAGGTACATAGTATTCGTTTGATTTATGTGCATAGTGCGAGCGGTCGTTCCGCCACCGCCACTGCTAGCGGCAGTGTTAGGTGATTCGCCGATGGATGCAAAGTAATTGTTGAATGAAATTGCCACTAGCTCGGGAGATTCAATTTTAGTGTTATTTATGTTAAGTGATATTTTTTTGTGTGTGTATTTGTCGTGTTGCTTCTTATTAGTGATCGTTTTTATAGTATTCCACATAGTTTTGATTTTGTTTTTAGATTTTTTCATGTTGTTTATGTAGTTAAGTTTTTTAGAGTGTTTTACACAAGATTTTAATATTTTATCATAGGTTGAACAGTATTTAGAGAAATGGTCGTTTTTTAGTTGAATTGACAGAATTTTTAGATGTCGTTTATTTTTACAAGATGTTTTTATTCCTTTTGTCAAGTATGTTTTTTTATTATTTTGTTTATTTTTAATTCGTTTTTTCGGTATGTATTTGTTTAAATTGTGTTGTAAAGTTTGGTGGAATGAGTCATAGTTAGTGTTTACATTTTGGTTACTTAGTATTATTTTACTCCAATTGATCTCAGTCAAAGCCAGTCGAAAAGCTTCGATGTTTTTTTCATTAAATGTCCGCTTGGTTGAGTATGTTAAGTATTTTTTGTTTTCTTGATTAGTCATCGTTTTTTGCTCGTAATTGAGGCTATAGTGGTCAGATATGCCATTGTTTTCGACCGTTAGTGAAAAAGCTTTATGGTTGGTAAATAGTAGGTCAATACATTTAGATGACGAGGCTGTAACTCGGGTAGGGGTTTTTACTGCCTGGTGGAAGTTGCATTCCAGCATTGCATCAGTCAGTCTTCTGTAATCTTTGCAGTTCGTTAACATGTCAATATTAAAGTCACCTGTTATAATAACTCGCTTGGCATAGTTGCAATGATTCACTAGATTAAGTAACTTCTCGATAAATGTAAAGAATACTTCGATATCACGGTCAAGTCTGTAGATGTTGATTATAGTAGTGTTTTCAGAACCTATGTGCACTGTGTTTTATTATTTTACTACACATATTTTATTATACAGAATGAGTTTTTTTTTCAGGGCCACTTAGGAGAAATCGGAAACCGTAAGAGTAATCAAAAAGTGATGTTAGGAGTTACGGGCTCGATATTGAAAAAAATAAGATCTGCAATTAAAAAAAAAATTTTTTTTCGTTTTTCACAAGAAATGATCTTATTTTTTTCTAAATCGAGCCCGTAACTCCTAACATCACTTTTCGATTACTCTCACGGTTTCCGATTTTGCCTAAGTGGCCCTGAAAAAAACTCATCCTGTATACATCATGTTAATAAAACAAAGCCCTACATGTCATTTTGTGAAAAAGGATCATCGAAAAAAGCGATAGGCACGACTTGTTTGTTGCCTGATTCTTCCAGACTTCATAGCTTCACCTAGTTTCTAAGACGTTTCAAAGTGATCCTAGTGATTTTATTGAAATAAACACCTTTTGACTTTGTCTTTGATTAGGTTATGTAATTTTGTATACCTACTGAATAAGAAACTACTGATGGATATTTTGTTGAAAGACGCCCCGCAAGCCCCCCAAGCGAGTGCCGAGACGGAGCCCGAGATGGCGGTGGCGGAGGGCGGCAAGGCCACGCTGCGCTGCATCTTCCACGGAAACCCACCGCCCAAGATCACCTGGCGCTTCGGGGAGCTCACGGTACGATCATCACCACTATCATAGGGGTTACATTTCAGGAACTCTAGTGTGTACTTGCCTTGCATTGATATTTGGATGAGAAAAGGTATCCCTACACACTAAAAGGAATCCAAATATCAAGGCTCTTGGACCAATGGTCTAGGCTGAGTGTTCTCTGTTAGTCAGTTACTGTTTTAGGATTTTCCCATACTCGCCACGCTGGGCATGCGAGTTGGCAAGCGTAGATAAAGCTATTGTTCATAGGGATCGCTGCTGCCTATCCCCTACCATTTTTCCCTTAGTCGCCTCTTAGGACATCCACGGGTAGTAATGGAGGGGCCTATTCTTCATTAGATGAGCTCCATCAATGTTAATTTTCAAAGATCGACGGTGAACGCGACCGGTACCGTCTGCTGTCGGACGGTGCGCTGGAGATAGTGGCGGTGGTGCGCAACGACTCGGGCGTCTATGTGTGCGTGGCGGACAACCACCACGGCACCGCGCAGCAGGAGATCCAGCTGCTGGTCAACGGTGAGTGCCCACAGCCTCACAGAACTCACCAGAACTCACACTAGAGCCTGGCCCTAGGGTAATGTGCGTGAATCACCGGTGTGTGGTGAAAAGTTTTTTGTATGGTGTCATTTAAAGCGCCTCTACAGAAACCGGCAAGCTATTCAAAGCTCATCGGTGACTAGTGAGTCGTGAACGTTACACACTCGGGCCTCAGAGGCCGTAGTCTGCAAGATCCGTAAGTACTCACTTCTCACTTTTCTACGCTGAAAAGTAAATTTTACCGTTTCTTGTATTGTGTTACGAAAAGGGCGCCTACAAAAATCAAGGAATCTATTCACTTTTAACAATAGAGAAAAGAGAGAAGTGAGAACTCACTGGCATTGAGGATGGCCTCTGGCGCTAATAACAATTTTTTGCAAGGTATTTGGGAATGACTAACTAAAGTAGTTAGATTGATTTAGAATGACACTTGCATTTTTACACTTGAACCTTTGTAATTGCATTTTCTCTCTCCTTCTTATTTTTCTATTTCCATTCTATTTCTAGAGCAAAAGTTTTTCAACGGTTTGATAATAGCTAAAGTATGTTATAACTTACATAATAAGAAATCATTGAATAATATCTACATACCTACTGTGAAAAGCTTTTGTTTTTTCTATCAACTTATATGGAAGGACAGAACTCACACAGAACTGGTAATAGGTACCTACTCTCAAATCTTTAGTTATAGGTCGCGTCATGTAAAAAGAACGCTGGCGGTCAAGCGTCGCAATGGCGATTTATCGGTCTATTTGGTGGTATGAGGTGCGGAAAGCAAAGGTCCACTGACGAACCAATGGCGCACCGGCAAGCATGCGGCGCGTGACCCGCCCGCCCCGCGCCGCACCTCATACCACCAAATAGACCGATAATTCGCCATTGCGCAGCTTGACCGCCAGCGTTCTTTTTACATGACGCGACCTATACCCAATATCCTTTCTCAAAGAAGGTACAGTAGGTATCAGTAGTACGAAACGATTTGCACCCGACTGAATGATGAAAAAATGGAAGAAGAATGATGAAAAAATGTAGCGGTCTGTGCTGCAAGTCTTTAAGATAATTTATAAACTAAAAACTATATTTGGCGCCGATATTTGGTGGTTTGTATTCTGAGTACCTACTATTCCAACTCTTATCGATCGATATACTTGACCTAAGTTGTATTGTTTGCAACGAGGGCAAAGTGTTTGTTGGTCTAATTAAATTGTAATCAAATTACAAGATTAATGACCTTACTCCTCAATTCGATAATAAGATAAAATTTGATCTGGAAATGTACGTACTTTACCCGTAGCACTACCAGCAGTGTCACGGAAAAGTAAAATTTCCATTCACTCTATTAGTAGTGCCAAGCGGTAGTGCCTAAGAAAAGAAAGGAAAATGTTGACCTTTCGAATATCTGGATTGTGTTCCAAAATACTTCAATGAGCTAGTTAATTATGCTGGTTATCGCAGCAAATAAATACTGATAGTGAGACGGGTCTGGCTTCCCGGTAACGAACCGGCCAGACGTTATCCAGCCGTCATGAAGTGCGCTCGTGTGTCGTTGGTTCTCGCGGCGCTGCTGTGCGCGTGCGCAGCGCAAGATTACGAAGGTTAACGATTCCCATATCTCTTTTCATATCGGGCTTTCCTGGAACTCGCAAAACGTCCCCATCTTAACACAACAGTTCATTGTTTTATCATTCATTATCAAGAGTCCCGATAAGAGTTCAACGTTTAGCGTTTCAGGAACGCCCAGCCATTCTCATTCGGTTCTGTCCTTCCATCTTAAATCTTCACAATTAACAACGGGTTTGTGAATGTAACTAATAACAACATGGCGAGGGACATTCACAAGCTCGGGTAGAGTAGTGACTAACAAGCGGGGCTGGTTAGATCCGGTGCCGGGGCCGGTGTACATCGCGGGAGATGCGAACGCGGTGCTCGTCGGCGAGCTGGGCCGCCCGCTGCAGGTGCGCTGCCGGGCCTACGGGTACCCACCGCCCGACATCTACTGGTACCGCGGCATCGACGGCCCGATGGTTCCCTTCTCCACGCCCTTGTACGAGGCGAGAGGCCAGGTCCTCACCATCAAAAGGCTCACGTCGGAAACGCTCGGAGAATACGTGTGCTACGCTTACAACGGGCAGGGCAGGGCGGCGACGTGGGTGGTAACCGTGAAAGCGTACTCGCCGGATGAAAACGCTATCGGCCAGTTCTTCGAACCGCGGTACCGTGTGGTGCCCGTCACGCCCAGGGAGCACACCGTCTACACCACCACCACCATCACCACCACCACGCTGAGGCCAGAGATTGAAGTCCCGCCGTATATTGGTAAGATGGAACCTGCGCTGAGTGTGAAACAATGTGTCCCATAAAGCGAGTAGGTATCATCCTATAATTTTCTTGCGAGTGGTGACAGAACTCAATGTCACCAAAAAGGGATGATGCCCAGAATATGGGACATCTTGATAACGCTGGGTCCACACGAACAAATTAGAAAAATAACTGGTTTAATTGCAAAACGTGTGGGCCCAGAGTAGTGCGCAGATCGTTTATCGTCTGACTTGGTTTAGTGCATGCTGCATGACCTGTGTTTTAGTGCTTGCATGACCTCTTAGATAACGCTGCTGCCATAACAATATTATTAGAAAACAAACATCGGGTTCCTATTCATTATTAAATACTTACTTGATTTTACTTCATGCCTACGATACAGTCAAAGTCGATAAAGTCGAGTAGGTATTAGGTACAACATCAAATAACAAAAGCACACATAATGTGAACTTGAAAAAGTTCTGGACCAGTAAAATTGGTAACGTATTTCACTTCAAGTAAGTAGGTAGAGATATATTTTTGTGAAAATGAAAATAAAAATGAAAAGAACATTTTTATTAATATGATTGGTATTCATATTCTATAATGTTTCCCGATGGTAATATAAATGGTTTACAAATATATTTTCCTCAACCTAACACCCCGGTAGGTACTCGCAAGTGTGCAAATCTGTGTAACTATACCTATGTTGTAACTTGTTTTGTACAGCGCGGCCAAATTATAAAATCCCGTAGGCATTTAAATGTTCGTAACTTAGTCAATTGTCTCCGGTGAATGGTGAAATGTGAATTACTTACCGTTTTCTTGTGGTGTCACGTAAAGTGACCCTACATAAATCGGCAAGCTATTCACTTTTCCCCACTAGGTGACTAGTGAGTAACTCACGAATTAATTACTGACTCGGCCCTCTGAGCCGAATACCGATAGGCACGCGCGCCGTGTTTGTTGCCTGATTCTTCTAGACTTGGTCGCGAGGAACAGGCTTTGGCTTTAACTTTGAACTCTGTGTTAACAGAAAACACAAAAAGACACGATTTTCAAAATAAATTCATACTTTATGTTTTTGTCGACGAAACATAGCCTGTGCGCGGAAAAGATTGCTAAGTAGCTTGTCACAAGACCTTGAGGGACTTAAAGATTTTGCTTCCATTGTTCACCTTACATTTATGATTGTAAATGATTTGTACGATGCAGTGGAAGTACAAACGCAACTGCTGCCAACGGCGACGTCAATAACCGCTGGCGGGCTGCTGAGCCTGCCGTGCAATGTGGACGGGTACCCCGAGCCGAGGGTCACCTGGAGCAAGGACGGCGTGACACTGACTCCCTCTGACACCATGTGGATTACAGGTAAAGAGTTATCTACCTATGTATTACCTACAAGTAGTATCTACCTATGTATTTTAGAGGAGGTAGGGCACAGCGTGATTTTCTGGTTCTAAATTGGAGCAGCCCGCCTGGGAGGTACCTCCGCTTTACTGAAGATCGCAGCCAAATAACATTATTTGTTTCAAATAGTGTTGTGTTCCTGCGGTGAGAAAGGTAGAGCTCTTTAGGCGGGGGGAGAGTTTCGGGGTCGGCAACGCGTGCGTGATGCCTCTGGTATTGCAAGCGCTCATAGGTTACAGTAATCGCTTACCAACAGGTGGGCCGTATGCTTGTTTGCCAACTCAGTTGTATTAAAAAAAGTATTACCAGGCTGTAGGTGATTCATATTATGTATTGGTACTACTTATTCCGCAAGGGGGTTATTCTAAAACCAACTGGTAGGTAATAAAGTCTATCTACGACATGATATAAAAAAAAACACAATATCAGCTGTTTTGGAGTCAAATCAGTTCAAACTCAATTAGGTAGGTATGCAGCTGATTAAGATAGGAATCTTGCTGTCGAACTTCTCCTACGTTTAATACTTAATTAGTTACTTATATACTTAATGGTGATAAAAAGATTTAAAAAAAAACTGATTTAGTACGTGAGAAAAAGAAAAATTTTATAAGTATTCCTACCTACCTACATAATTAAAATTATATATTTTTCGTTAATAATGATTATAGTACACCAGTTATGGAACACTTTTTGTGCAAAATGGGTAATGGTGATATGCAAGATATCTTTGATTGAAATAAGTCATCATCAACATCTCCCTGCCCTTATCCCACTTCATGTGGGGTCGTCACAACATGTTTTTCTCTTCCACTCCCCTCTATCAGCCGTCATATCAGTATTCACTCCTTTCTTACTCATGTCGTCTTTCACACAATCTATCCATCTTTTCTTTGGTCTACTCTCACATTCATATGTGAAAGGATTATTAATATTTAACACTCTTCTTGTCACATGACATTCTTCCCTCCGCATGACATGCACATACCACGCTAACCTTTTGATTGAAATAAGTATAGGTTTTATTTATTCAATTTCAGGCACAAGGCTGACGATACCGCACGCTACGCTAAGCGACAGCGGCATATACGGTTGTCACGCGGCTAACCAATATAGCACTCACTCGTCTACGGTGCAGATCAACGTGCAAGGTAACTATTCAATTCAATAACTTACTTTCAGGCAAACAATTTAATAAACTATAATCTAGTGATATTAATAAAATTAGAATGAAGTATACCTAGGAATAAAACAAGATATAGTTAGGTATAGGTATAAAAAGGAATACTTAACTACATTTACATTTAAATAACAGAATATATATACAGGGTGAGTTTTTTTTCAGGGCCACTTAGGCGAAATCGGAAACTGTGAGAGTAATCGATAAGTGTTGTTAGGTGTTACGGCCTCGACTTTGAAAAAAATTTGTTAATTTTTCAGTTTCGAAACTCATTATTTACAACATCAACTAGGTGCTATATTTTGAGTGAGCGTCCAAAATGGCGGCTGACTGGCGACTGAGTGAGCGAGGTGCAGTTTACCGTGTACATTATAGTGGCGACGTCGCCAAACCGTCGCCAAGTGAGTTAGGTACCATACATTTCAATATTAACTGCTTGGATACGTAGCCGGCGACGTCGCCATGGCGTCTTAATGAGGCAGAGCTCTATGTGGCCCTGAAAAAAAGCTCACCTGTATATACCTATATATATTTAAAATAAATAAATAAATATAGGGCCAATAGAATTTAAGGATAGTCTAAGCAATTTCACAGAGACAAAACATACAAACAAGACGTGCTTCACACATGCCAAAGCAGCATGCCAAATAATGAGCCGTGACCATGTTTTTGAAGATAGTGAGAGACTTGATAATAACATCACAGATGGAATTTTATTATCCTACGGCCCATATATAAATATACTTACTTATACCTTAAGACTAACAAAGGTATCTAGATATAAATAACACAATTAAATTTAATTGTCACGTAGAAAGAAACTGCGACGTGGGACGCAAATTATGCGTGACAGTCGGTATCCGCCCGCGGAAGCGACGAAACAACACCCTATGGCCAGACATCCTCTATAAGTAGGTCGATAGATGTTCGGTCAGTAGGTACCCTCACCACAAGGAGTCCGAGTGAAGACTCTGTGGCGGGACTCCAACCGTTATTGTATATGGGCCGTAGGTTAAGAAAAATTCCATCTGTTTTTTATTTTATTGTTGTCTGAAAGTTATTGTACTGTATTGTTATCATCATCATCACGGAACGTTAGTAAGAGTAGACCTTCAGCTAGGTTGGTGAAGGTGTCGTTGTCCACAATAGGCTGTTAGCAAACGGCCAGCTAGAACGTCCTTGATGAAGTCCATTGCTGAACGTAGGTCTTCCCCAAAAAGTACCATGACTAATGGTCTTGAGCCTTCTCTATCCACCGACTTCCCGCAACCATCAGATTATCTACGGTCCATCCATCGGGTGGGGGACTTCCAACTTTGCGTCACGGGTTCCGGTAACCGTTTATTTAAAAAAATTGAACCAAACTCCATTACGATTGATCCTATAATTATGAAATGACTACAAACATTATTATTTTGTGTATTACAGAAAAGGTGATCCCGGCTAAGTGTACGGACAGTACTTACTTCGCGAACTGCGCACTCATCGTACACGGACGGTTCTGCAAACACAAATACTACTCTAAGTGAGTCACTTACTATCTTAAGTTTTCAGCGAAGAATACGGTCCTATATCAATAGGGCCGTATTCTCTAATAGCCTGGGCGTGAGTCTGAGTGAGCCTATTTATTTAACCTTAAATAATACGGTTTATTTCCCAATTACATTACTTAAGGATAGAATTAGATTACAAATATACAATTATTACAATAAATGTCAATCAGATTAATTAAAAAATATAAAAATAAATTAGAGATACATATTAAAATGTCACAGAATGTCAAAATAAATAAAATAGCCTATAATATTATGTAGTAGGTATATATTGAACAAAAGTTAGAGACACTCAATACAACGTGATTCATATTTCCTGTCGTAATGAATGGATCTGAGTGTTGGGCTACCAAAGCGACGGATGAAAGAATAGTGCATTCGGCGTACCTAAATGTTGAGATGGATGTGTGGAATGACGAGAATGAATAAAATAAGAAATGAGTAGGTACTTACATCAGAGGAAGTTTGAAAGTAGCGCTAGTGACGGAAAAGTTGACAAGTACCTAATATGGTTTTATGGTATGGGCATTTCATGAGGAGAGATGAAAGTAATGTAACGCGAAGAGCGTTAGGTATGAATGTGGATGGATTTAAGACTAGAGGAAGGGCAAAGAAAAGATGGATGGACTGTATTAAAGATGACATGAGTAAAAAAGAACTAAGGTTACCGCCTTACAGAAGATCGCAGCCAAATAACATTATTTGTTTCAAATAGTGTTGTGTTCCTGCGGTGAGTAAGGTTGCCAGAGCTCTTTAGGGGGAGGGGGGTTCGGGGTCGGCAACGCGTGCGTGATGCCTCTGGTATTGCAAGCGCTCATAGGCTACGGTAACCGCTTACCAACAGGTGGGCCGTATGCTTGTTTGCCACCTCAGTTGTATAAAAAAAAAAAAAAAAAAAACATAGCTCTCAGAATTAGCAAGTTGAAGTGGCAGTGGGCGGGCCATAAAGCTCGCGGAACCGATAACCATTGGGGAGTAAAGGTTCTCGAATGGCGACCACGAACCGGGCGACGCAGTGTTGGAAGGCCCCCCACCCGATTGACCGACGACATTGTGAAGGTTGCGGGAGGTCGGTGGATGGAGAAGGCTCAAGACCGTTCGTCGTGGAACTCTTTGGGGGAGGCCTATGTCCAGCAGTGGACTTCTACAGGCTGATGATGATGAGTAAGAAAGAAGTGAGTGCGGAGATGACGGCTAACAGAAGAGAGTGGAAGAAGAAAACAATGTTATGCCGACCCCACATAATGTGGGACAAGGGCAGGAAGAATAAGAATAGATAATTTTATAAATTGTGACTCACTCGTTCCAGGTTCTGTTGCAAGTCGTGTGTGGAGGCCGGCCAGCTGGAACCGAGCGAGGTCGATGTGCAGTCCGACGAGCCGTACAGGAAGAAGTAACCTGGCACCTCACGCATGCTTTGTGACCGAATCATCTCGCGTCTTGTCTGCTAGGTGATTACTGCTAGCTGGTGATCCGATAAAAATCTCCCCAAGATTTTCGAAGCCAACGTCATTCGAATCATTTTCTGACATCCAAGCAACATCTCAGCCGATTTGACCTTTTTTCTTACCAGTAAATCTTTTATGTGCTGTGAACATGGTATGTAGTGTACAGGTGTTTATATTTATATTGTTCGCCATTTGTCATGACGTACAAATATTCAATAGTAATTACATGTCAATAAAAAAAAAGTCAAAAATACAGATTAATAAAATAAAATTAAAATTTGCATGTCAAAAGTTCATTAATGGAATGTTTTAGAAAAATCAATTTGGTTTTTTATGAAATACCGACCATATTCTTTTTTAAACCGGCTATTTTCTTGTCACTTTCTCCATGAAGATTTATGACAGTAGCATGAAATAGACATTGGCACAACTGTGACAGTAGCCACAGTAGCCAAAACTAAGAAATTGAATTGAATTGAAAAACTATGAACTATATGCTAATTCTTTAAAACCCTAAAGGTACAAGCTGTTGTCCTACTAAATTCCATGCATATCGGATTGACGGTTCGAAAGTTTTGCTCTAACAAATGAACAAACATCGCCTATTCGCCCAAGTTGTTTGAGAGTATCGTGAATGGCGTAGTTGGTATCGCATTTCCGATTCTAGGCGAAGATGATGCGGATTCGAATTCCGATGGTTCGATAATTGTGGGTAGCAATAGTAGATATTTAATGAAATTCTAATACCCTACGACCCCTTTTAATTGTCCTCGCTGGCAGTGGTAGGGAAAATGGACTTCTTCCTTTATGGCAGTCATACAAAGGACCTTAAAAAAAAAACAATGGAAGATCTGTCATTCTCATTGTTCATGGTTGACAACCTGTGGATGTCGGTAGATAATCACCAGATTTTTGTTGTTGTGCAATAATTCTCGTTTCTTTTGAGTTGAAACGGTCACAGTGAGGTAGTTAATGTTTTAAATCCAACTATTATTATAAATTATAAATGCGGAAGTTTGTAAAGATGTATGTAGATATTTGTTACTCTTAAAATTTGTTAAATTTGGCATGTATGTAGTAAATAGCCTGGAATAACAGATCCTTTTTATTCCATAACGGTGCGAGCAATGCCGCGGGCGGAAGCTAGTGTGCCATAAATAATAGTACTTATTACAGTTTAGTTTATCAATGTCAAAACTTTTAGATATTCCTTAATAATACACAACCGAGTGGTCATACCAATAGATGCTAGTGTAGATAGAAAATTATTCTATGTAAATAAATTAATGTAACAGTGAAGTCGCAACTCCATCTGGGATGGATAATTATGTATAAAAACAGTGTTCAAAAATTCGTTTACATTTTTCTTTTAACAATTCAATATTTTTGTACGTTTGTGTGAACGAATTTTTGCGTCGCAAAGAGATAAGCAATAAATTATTTATATTTTAAGGTGTCTAGATGGAAATGTAGCCTCGGTGTTGACGTAGAGTAGATAGAATGCTAGAAATGAACTCATAATAATTATTCTATGTTAACTTTTTATATTGTGACAATGTAAATAGATAGATGGACAATAAAATACATTATGGATAATACTTTTTTCTGTGAGTAGTACTCCTGGGCCCGCTGATGAATATGCCCATCTATAATATAAAATAATGGGTTATTACAGGCCTATTTTTAAACATAGCTTTAGAGTGAAAATAGCGTGGTTTGAGAAAAGCTGAGGTTTTCTATCGGAAATCTATCCGATGTTTTAAAATAGCCCTGTAATAGCCTAAAATAGACCTAGGACTATTTTTAGCACTGCTTGATGGAGAAAATATTAAAAGAATAGTCACTAGCAATGATCAGACCAGCCAGGCTATTGTGTTAGCAAAATGGTAATGAAGATGTAATGGCAATTATAAGGATGATTTTATCAATTTTAACGACATCTGAAGTTTTTCAAACATGAAAAGGAAGAAGCTAAGGTTTTAAGTTTTCCCTTGTCAAGTTTGGAACGTTTTGAATGTTGCTAAGATTGTTAAAATTACCCTCAAAGTTACGATCTTCATTTCGCTTACACAATTGCACCACTAGTTTAACGCCCTGGCAGCCTAGAGCAAGACGACACGCAAGCGACACCAATCCATCCGTCGCATCTTCCACCTGCGTGCGTGAATTGTGATCACGCGGTGGGCTCACGCCACCAAAAAAATATTAAGTTATCGCCTAAACAAAATTCCAGTCAATAGTACGGGACATTGGTCGTATCTATGTGAGAGTCGCCAATGAGGATATAAGTCATTAATAATAATAAATAATAATAAATAAATATTCTGGACATTTCACACGGTCAACTGATCCCAAACTAGGCATAGCCTGTACTATGGGTACCAGTGACTGATATGCATAATATAATAGATATATATTTAACACCCAGACACAGAACAAACATCTGTGTTCATCACACAAATGTTTGTCCAGTGCGGGGATCGAACCCGCGACCTCTAGCGCAGAAAGCAGAGTTACTACCAACTGAGCTATGAGGCCAGTCAAGTATTAAGTATTAAGTTATCGCCTAAACAAAATTCCAGTCAATAGTACGGGACGGTCGTATCTATGTGAGAGTCGCCAATGAGGATATAAGTTACTACGGCGCGAAGACGGAAACTGAATAAAACAACGGATTATTATGCGATAACATAAATTTTTATTTACAATCCGAAACTCACAGTCAATATTATAACAATAAACATGAAACTCGCCTTGCAATGAAAGTACCGAGCGGAGCCGCACCGACCTCCCTACCTCAAGTACTAGTCCCCTACCTAGGTACTGTGATTGTTAAGATATTTACAACTCAAATTCATTGAAATTTCGTCCTCAGTGATCCCCGACTCGACAATGTGCGCAGAGCACCGAAACTAAACCTTATTGTCATCAAATAAACATTACAGCTGTAGACGGCTAGGCCTGTACATAATTTACTATTAGGTGCGTATTATTTATAATTTTATAATCGGCTAAGTTACGCCTCCGCCTACTCTTTGAGAGCAATATGTATCGCTTTAAATATACTTAAATACAAAATGTTAACGTTATTATATACAAATAATAATTTAAAAGGTTCTAAAACGCTGCTTAGAGGAATACTAAGCTATTGCGAAATAATATTGACTTCTGAAGACCGCTGTGGTTAAAACACGGGAAGTTGAGGTATGCGGGGCACGTTTATTATGTAGCGTATACTCTTTATCAAGTTCAAAATCGGTTAGAGTTGAGCGTTCTCTGCTCCATATCCCCCACGCCTTCGGTACGTAACTCACGACACGAGACACCGCCTTGTATTCTACCTTCTTAAATAGCTTACAGGGCGCGCGGGCCCATTTTAGTATCACAATACTTGTTAAACTAAAAGCTCCAACTAATACTAAATGCCTAGTAAACAAAAAAAAATAGACTATAAAAACACAAATTCTAAAATAAAATACATTACGAAGAGTCCGCGGTTTAAACGATGTGCAAATTACAGTTATGATACAGTAACGCCGCTACGGTAACTGTTCAAATATTTGAGACATATTTATAGAGTTTCTTGTATTAAATCGCAAGAGAGAACTCGCTTGTTACATCAATTCTACTGTTCTCTTTCGAGGAGAAACTGTACCGTTTAAGGCTGTTTTAGTAAAATAATGCAAAGTTGCGCGTTACAACTAGTGACATTCGACAGGAGATCTGACGGCCGCAGCGCCAATTTTAGCCACACTCGTAATATCATCGAAAAGATTACAATTTACACTCTTACTCTAAAGGTAATATGGTGCGGTTTCGTACCGCGTACGGATCGCAACATCAGTCGACATCGAATAATTAATACGTATAAACATATACACGGATGCGTTACTAGCTACATTACGTTAAATGCTGGCGCGTCGCGTCTGTACTTCCAGTGCGTGGCGTGCGCTCTGTACAAATATTACGATACCGTCTATCGTACAAAAACTAAAAGCGGGGGCATGTCCACGCGTAAATTGCATGAAACAGATTTCGTATGTAAAGTCGCGCGGACGTCGTCCCGCCGATGTCGGAGTACGAACTAGAAAGCTCGCCAGTCGTCCCGCTGCGAGTGGCGCGTAAAACGGAACGGGAACATGCGACAAGCCCTCCGGAGTGAGGGGCGGTCGCTTCGAGCCGTCCACACGGTGCCGGCCGGCCTCACGCCCCATCAGTCAAGGACCTGGAAACAACCATTTTTTAGATAACTGGCGCCGGTGCAAGCCTCTTAGTACTAGCACGCACTACAAATCGCGAATGGATGTCAATCGATGTTGTGATTCAAAGAAATAAATATATGCGAACTCACTGGTTGTTTTTTGTCGCAACTGATTTCAAATCCCAACTTTCTACTGATACAAGATCCATAATATGTAAATAATACCGAAAGGGGTATCTGGTTTTCAAAAATTTTCTGATATTTTTCCGGACTTTTTCAAATGTGCTGTTTTTAGTCTATTTATCATCTTCGAATCACTAGCACATAATAACTCAAGTACCTTGGTGAACACAACTAAGAAAGTAATACGTAAGTACCTTTGTTAGTACCTGTGAGACGATCTTCTCCATATCGTGGTCCAGGTCATCGCTGGTGGGGTCCAGGGGAGGCGCGGGCGGCGAGGGGGGCGAGGGGGGCGCGTGCGGAGGGGGCGAGGGGGCGGCCGGCGGCGAGGGGGGCGACGGCAGCGTGAAGGGCTCGTCCAGGTCCTCCAGGCCGGGGGGACACGACAGCTTCGCCAGCTCCTCTTGAAGTTTCACGTAGTGACGCTGTGGGGGTAGAATATGTTGGTGATGTAAGTTTCGTCAGATTGTTTCGGGGGATGAATGGGCGTGTTAACCTATTTCATATTAGTACTTTACTATAGGCCCGTCCTCTCCTTTTGGGCGCTGCAACAATATCTATTGATAGAGTTTTATTTAAAATAGTTTTGTTTCGCTCGTTGGTATTATATCTGTTTGACAAGTTTCCTACTACTCTTATAAGACTATAATCAAATCGGCTTGCTTCGCTTGCCAAGCCACTTTCTATCGCTCTTTTCACGCAGATAATAGTAGTATGTTTTGTGACTCGTTCTACTGATAAAAATTTTTGACTAGCTAGGGCAGAAGTAACTCCAAAATAGCAAATTTGAGAGAAAGAATGAACGACGGGATATAGTACATATAGAGATAGAGAAGAAAGGAAGATAAAAGGGAGAGAGAGAGAGAGATATATATATAGATAGATAGAAGAGAGAGCGACAGAGAAGAGATATATACAGTGGTGGTCATCTAATTAGAAACACCTAGTCACCTGACATTTTTATAAAGTAACTAACATTATTATAGCATTTAATAGGAGGTAAATTTTTTTTCACTACTTTACAATGTACTTTAATATCTCTAGTTTAATTACAAGCAATAATATTTGACAACCAAGACGACAATAAAAATAAATATCAGTGAAACAAAAAGTATCAATATCGTTAGGACTGGCAGAATGGACAACTAATTAGAAACATTGTATGACTTGGTTCGAAATTTGATTTTTTTAACTGAAATACAGTTCTCACAATTGTCAATCACATTGTAAATATTGCCGCCATTTCTAAATCATTACGAAAAGTGACTATTTATTGTTGTTTTATTAAAAATGGGTAAAAATAAGAGCAGGTGATGCAGCAACGAGAAAAATTATAGTGAATTTTCATTTAAAACAAAAATGGAGTTACAGAACGATCGCCGATTATTTGGAATGTTCCGTAAAGATGATATTTAACGCCCTCGCACATTTCAAACTACACGGAACATCAGATAACGTGCCAAGAAAACTTCAGCCCAGGAAGACTACAGTTCAAGAAGACAAGCTAATGCTTCGATTAGCTAAGGCGGACCCCTTTAAAGGATCCAATGTTATAAGAAAAGAGGTATTTTCAGAAGACGATCCTCGACACGTGTCCACTAAACTAATTCGTAGACGGTTGGTTGAAGGAAAATTGTTTGGAAGGATCGCTAGAAAAGTACCACTACTAACCAGGCAACATAGAGAAAATCGTCTAGCATTCGCTCGCAAATATGGCAGTTGGACTATTCATCAATGGAAAAAAGTTTTTGTTTTCAGATGAAACTAAAATTAATTTGATTAATTCCGATGGAAAACGATATGTACGACGACCAATAAACGAGGCTTTGAATAACAAGTACACTAAAAAGACAGTTAAGCACGGTGGTGGAAATGTAATGGTGTGGGGATGTTTCTCAGGGTACGGGATTGGTCCCGTGAGAAAGATTGAAGGGCAAATGGATCAATATCAATACAAAAAGATCTTGGAAGAGACAATGATTCCATATTCCGAGGAAAATTTGCCACTAACTTGGATATTTCAGCATGACAACGACCCAAAGCACACAGCACGCAGCGTTAAAGGGTTTCTTTCAGAACAATCCGTGACAGTATTAGAGTGGCCTGCCAATAGTCCGGATTTAAATCCCATAGAAAATTTGTGGCACACTATAAAGACCAACCTGTCGCAGAAACACGTTACTAATATTCATGGATTTAACAGTGCATTTGAAGACGCTTGGAGAAGTATTCCTGTAGAAACTTGTTATAAATTGATTGAATCAATGCCGCGTCGCTGCAAAGCTGTTATTGATAATAAAGGCTACCCTACCAAATACTAATTGTCTAAGGATGTAGTATTTTTAGTATTTTTCAAAACTATTGGGGTTTTGTTCAAATTAAAAATGATTTAAGTAATGATTTTTTTGGTGTTTCTAATTAGTTGTCCGGTTTGTATCTCGTTTTTTATTTTGTTATTAATATTACTTTCAGTTTTAGAAAAACAACCGTTGTTTTCTGTTATTAAAATGGTATAACAATGCAATATAATATCCGATACATCGATTTTAATACGTAGGAACACTCAATGATACGTTAAAAATTAGTTCGAAAGGGAATTTGCAATAAAAATATAAACCCAGGTAGGTGTTTCTAATTAGATGACCACCACTGTATATACATATATATTCAAAGAGGTTTTCCTCGCGCCCGACTTCTGGTCAGCTGGAGTGGTCTACCGTCGCTACAGGGAGGCGCACACGATCAAGAAAGTCCCTGACTCTAGATGTGGTGTAGTTATTTAAGTTTAATATTATATGTATGTTAGTCTGTAAGGTATTTATTAATAGGCCATGGCATGTTACACATTTTTGTGTAATGTGTCAAGTAGCCTGAAATAAAGATATATATTATATATATATATAAACATATATATATATACATATATACATATATAAACATATATATATATATATATACAGTGGTGGTCATCTAATTAGAAACACCTACCTGGGTTTATATTTTTATTGCAAATTTCCTTTCGAACTAATTTTTAACGTATCATTGAGTGTTCCTACGTATTAAAATCGATGTATCGGATATTATATTGCATTGTTATACCATTTTAATAACAGAAAACAACGGTTTTTTTTCTAAAACTGAAAGTTATATTAATAACAAAATAAAAAACGAGATACAAACCGGACAACTAATTAGAAACACCAAAAAAATCATTACTTAAATCATTTTTTATTTGAACAAAACCCCAATAGTTTTGAAAAATACTAAAAATACTACATCCTTAGACAATTAGTATTTGGTAGGGTAGCCTTTATTATCAATAACAGCTTTGCAGCGACGCGGCATTGATTCAATCAATTTATAACAAGTTTCTACAGGAATACTTCTCCAAGCGTCTTCAAATGCACTGTTAAGTCCATGAATATTAGTAACGTGTTTCTGCGACAGGTTGGTGTTTATAGTGTGCCACAAATTTTCTATGGGATTTAAATCCGGACTATTTGCAGGCGACTCTAATACTGTCACGGATTGTTCTGTAAGAAACGCTTTAACGCTGCGTGCTGTGTGCTTTGGGTCGTTGTCATGCTGAAATATCCAAGTTAGTGGCAAATTTTCCTCGGAATATGGAATCATTGTCTCTTCCAAGATCTTTTTGTATTGATATTGATCCATTTGCCCTTCAATCTTTCTCACGGGACCAATCCCGTACCCTGAGAAACATCCCCACACCATTACATTTCCACCACCGTGCTTAACTGTCTTTTTAGTGTACTTGTTATTCAAAGCCTCGTTTATTGATCGTCGTACATATCGTTTTCCATCGGAATTAATCAAATTAATTTTAGTTTCATCTGAAAACAAAACTTTTTTCCATTGATGAATAGTCCAACTGCCATATTTGCGAGCGAATGCTAGACGATTTTCTCTATGTTGCCTGGTTAGTAGTGGTACTTTTCTAGCGATCCTTCCTAACAATTTTCCTTCAACCAACCGTCTACGAACTAGTTTAGTGGACACGTGTCGAGGATCGTCTTCTGAAAATACCTCTTTTCTTATAACATTGGATCCTTTAAAGGGTTCTGCCTTAGCTAATCGAAGCATAAGCCTGTCTTCTTGAACTGTAGTCTTCCTGGGCCGAAGTTTTCTTGGCACGTTATCTGATGTTCCGTGTAGTTTGAAATGTGCGAGGGCGTTAAATATCATCTTTACGGAACATTCCAAATAATCGGCGATCTTTCTGTAACTCCATTTTTGTTTTAAATGAAAATTCACTATAATTTTTCTCGTTGCTGCATCACAGCTCTTATTTTTACCCATTTTTAATAAAACAACAATAAATAGTAACTTTTCGTAATGAGTTAGAAATGACGGCAATATTTACAATGTGATTGACAATTGTGAGAACTGTATTTCAGTTAAAAAAATCAAATTTCGAACCAAGTCATACAATGTTTCTAATTAGTTGTCCATTCTGCCAGTCCTAACGATATTGATACTTTTTGTTTCACTGATATTTATTTTTATTGTCGTCTTGGTTGTCAAATATTATTGCTTGTAGTTAAACTAGAGATATTAAAGTACATTGTAAAGTAGTGAAAAAAAATTTACCTCCTATTAAATGCTATAATAATGTTAGTTACTTTATAAAAATGTCAGGTGACTAGGTGTTTCTAATTAGATGACCACCACTGTATATATATATATATATATATATATAGATAGAAGAGAGAAGGAGAAAGTATTACCTTGAGCGCCATCAGGTTCAGTTGTATGCTACGTTGCGTGCGTTCGTCGCCGCTCTGTCCCTCCAACTCCGTGATCCAGCCGCTCACCGTCTGGATTATCTCGTTGCGTTTCAGCCAGAAGTGGGTTTGGATTACCTGTAACCATTCAATGTCACCTGCTTTTTTACCCTTTCCAAATTTCTGTCATCGCTAACCTTGTTGTAATCATCCCTACGGGTGCGGTAAAACATTAGTTTTTTCAAAAACCAAACCATTTTTTCTTCTAAACTTTCTCGAGAAGTTCAGCATCTAGATTTTGCTACATAAAACAGCTGATTCATTGAGTTTGAACTGATATATTTATGAATCCCCTTGTATAGGCTGCATTTTATCCGGATAGCACACGAGCGAAGACGCGGGCAGAAACTAGTCATAAACCATCCTCACCCTGTTTAAGGCCCTGCCTGAAAACCAGCGCTACTTTGCATGGCACTTTGACATGTAAAGCAGCAACAAGCTGAGTCAGGTCCTGTTTGGCTGCACCCGACACAGAGCGAGACTGATTCGCTCCTACTAGTTAGGTCCATTAGGTTTGTATGTTCCTATGCCGTTGTGTGTATTTTGTGTGTAAGTCAAATAAACGGTATTCTATTTTATAATAAATTAAATACAAAACATATGCGAGGTAGAGCACAGCGAGATATTCTCGCTCTAAACTGGAGCAGCTCGCCTGGGAGGTACCTCCGCCTTACAGAAGATCGCAGGCAAATAACATTATTTTCAAATAGTGTTGTGTTCCTAGAGAGTAAGGTTGCCAGAGCTCTTTAAGAGGTGTGGGTGGGGTTCGGGGTCGGCAACGCGTGCGTGATGCCTCTTGTATTGCAAACATTCACAGGCTACGGTAACCACTTACCGTCAGGTGAGCCATAAGCTTGTATGTTGTATAAAAGTTGTATAAAAAAGGCAAAAAATAGTAATGGCGGTGAGCGTACCTCCTTGAAGCAGGGCTGCGGGTTGCGCAGGTGGTCGAGCATGGCCCAGCGCACGCAGGCCTGGTAGATGTTGGAGTTGTACTCGGTGGAGGCGGCCGCGCCCACGCGCGTGCCGCGGCTGCGCTCGTAGCCCGGCTCGTTGAAGTACGGCTCCGGCACCAGGATCAGCGACTGGATCGACACCAGCACCTGCAACGCAACCACACCGTTCAGCGGGACTTGAACCGACACCATATCCACGTCAGTTGTTAGCGTGTCGTGTCACTGATTCTTTCAGTGGAAGTGGAGGAAACTGGCATGTCATGGAACCACAATATTCGAATACATGTGCAAGAAAGGCGCACTTTAATTTTATTAAAAAAAAAAAATCTTCTATAATCTCTTCTTCATCATCATTTCAGCCGTTCGACGTCCACTGCTGAACATGGCCTCCCCCACAGACAGAGCAAATTCCTTATCATGTGGGGGGATTTGCTCATAGTCACCACGCTGGGCATGCGGGTTGGCGAGCGCAGTTAGAGCTATCGTTGTTAAAATGAGGGACGCTGCTGCCCACCCCTTAGCTTTTTTCCCTTAGTCGCCTCTTACGACATCCACGGATAGGTAGATATGGAGGGGCCTATTCTTCAGCCGGGGCCACCACGGCCAAAAAAATTTGCTTTCATATTTTTCGACTCTGGACATGCCGGTTTCCTTACGATGCTTTTCTTTACAGTTTGAGAGAACTAGTATAGCCACATGGTGGCTCATAATATGTACACAATCCCGAAAGGGGCTTATTCTATCAACAAAAGAAAAGAATATAAGCGAGAAACAAAAACAAAATATTCCATTTTTTTTTTATTTTATCCTGAACTTTATCAAATTACCTGTTTTTGATTTTTTTCATCATATTGTAATGTTTGTTTATGTCTGAAATAAAAAGTTTTTGATTTTGTTTTTTCGGACCGAAATAATGAACTTACCTGCAGAAAACTGGAGGTATGCGCGTTCCACTTCTCCTCGGGGCGTCCGTGCCACGTGTTGAGGACGGAGAGGCAGACCTTGCCGTCGTTGTACAGGTTGGGGTTGAACCGCACCGAGTGCCGGCCCGTCGTCTCCAGGTTTATCAGCATGGGCACCGAGGGGTACTCCGCGGGGAAGTATACGTCGAGGATGAAGCAGCCGTTCGCGTACGGCGTGTCCGATGGACCTGTTATTAGCACCTGAAGAAAAATATTATACGTTATTAATTGAAATAGAGAACAATACACAAGAAAGTAAATACTCAGAGGTCCGTAATGTTTACTCAATTGTCACCGTGAAGCCGTGTTCGCGTGAAGGTACTATTTTATTACTATTTTGTACTTTTTATGTAGATCAACGATATCGCAAGCACCTTAAAGTCAAACTCAAAATTGAATTTAATAAGTAGATGTAAAGACCATTTTGAAACGAATTTTAGATAGCATATCGCACACCGTTTGAACACGGCTCGTTAAACCACCTTATTAACTTCTTCTTAGATACGGCTCAAACTAAAATAAGTGCCTCGGGCGCATGGCGGAGAGGCTTGCGATCTTGAGGTGTAAAAGTAAATGAGTTTTGAGTTTCAAATGTAAGCAATCAGTCAGTAATTAATCAGTCGCTTCGCCGCTATTCTGGCCGTCGACGCTGACCCTCATTGGTTAGGCTTACCTTCATGACGTCAAGACGATCCGTGTCCGTCCGCACGAATACAGAGGAGGAATAAGACAGGGGTAGTGAGGTGGCTAATGTAGACGCCTCTTGCGCTAACCGCTTCATGCGCGTCGGATGCGCGCGTTCGCCGGCCGCACGCACTGTGCCCTCGAAATTGTACGGAACTGTGAACCGGAAGCCGATCTCCGGGCATTCCACTATCATCTCGAAGGTTTCTGTAACAAGACATTTAATTAATGGTCTGACTATAAGGTGATTCATAATATGTAAACTATGCCGAAAGGGGCTTAATCTACACCCAATTGGCAATAAAGTGTGTTGTGTGACTTTAGTAAATTCGTAATTTTTCATTGCAAATAAACAATGTAAAAATCAGCTGTTTTAGGGTCAAATCAGTTCAAATCATAGCTGAAGTTGAGTTGGAACTGATTTGTGCATAGTATTATTTCAATGTAAAATAACATTTTTCCAAAAGTTGTAGAACAAACTTTATTGCTGATTGGGTACACCCAATGCTATCCCGAAACTCTATGCGCTATCTACATCTAAGCCCCTTTCGGGATAGCATACCTAATGAATCTTCTTGTAGATCAAAACATCGGTTTGAAGAATATTTATTTTCTCTTAAGAAATAACAGGAATTTCGCTTATAAGAGAAACTTAATCTAAGATAATCTAAGTTTCCATTTTATGAAGTAGGGGCAGCGAGCCTAACTTAAAATTTCTTATTGAAAAAAATTTAATATAGATGACGGTTGCTCGAAAAAAAATAACACCGGCAGCAAACATCAGCGGCTCCACCATAGGTTGATACTGTGTATGTGCGCCAATCATTCGCCCGGTGCGGTGAAAAGTTAGTTTATAGTTTTAAAAAGTACTCACCAAACTGCAAAGTCCGCATAAGCTCTATATATCTCTGCTCGCGCGTGGCCGCCGCGGGCATACTCCTCAGACTGCTCTCAGCATCCATCTCCTCGCGGCACATGAGCGCCGACGTCGCCTGGATGTCGCCGATGAGCGTCGCTAAACCTTCGTCCTCCTCTGATAACTCAGAGTTGCTCGACGTACTAAACCTTTGGCTATAGGTCATCTTTCCGAATATATTCTTTTTGCTCATTCTGAAACAACCAAAATTGGTTGTCAAGTAAGTTATAATATCAGCCTAACCAGTTGTCCTATTCATAAACAACGTTTTGGCCCATAGCTGTAAGTTTTGTGAGCATGTTTTGTTATAAATAAATAAATAAAATAAATAAATAGATTGGGCATTCTATTTCGTAATGTTTTGAAAAAAAAAAACAAATTGGCTTACGACTTCTATCCCCAAGCATGGTAGAAATTATCTCCAGGCGATCAGATATTTGAAGACGTCTATGGTGGTGTAGTCCGTCCAAAGCAATTGTATGAAATGACACGTCACATAACCAGGGTTTAGTTAGTCATCGTCTAAACCCAGTTTCGTAATAACAGGGAATAAGTTTGTAAAATGAAACTAGATTTTCAGTAGCAATAATTTAATTACCATAGGCTTTTACAGCATGAAGTAAGATCTAATACAAAACTTATAAAAGAGGTATTACTTCTAAAATAATATGGCTCTTTCAGTAAATCTTTCTCTTTCTTGGCTTATATAAAGCAGAGTGACTAAGAAAGAACCAGTAACACAAGAATAAATGAAACTACTGGAAAAGATAGAGATCTAATTTCAGATATCTAGCCCTAGACACGGCCTTGCATTTTCATTTCAGGCTTGAATATGTAGAGGTATGACATCAGAATTTCTTGAAATCATTTTGATAGGCTAATATATGGCATTTGCTATCATCGTATACTTAGCGTAACGCTATCGTGAGTGACTAGTGATCAGCCCAGTAACTCAACTCGGTTATCAATTTAAACGATTTTTTTCCAGATTTTTTCCCCAAACTTTCTCAAATTAGCTGTAATTTTTATCATAATTATAACTAATTACTGGTCTAACTAGAAGTTCGGCATCAAAAGTTTTCTACATAAAACAGCAGATTCGTTGCGCAAATTAAAAATGTCGAATATACATAAGCCGTAGAACCAAACTTTATTTCCAATTGGGTATGGAATAAGCCCATTTTGGGATACCATACATATTATAAATCAGCTTGTAGAGTACACAACTTACACTTTGGCAAATATATAAATAATAACATAGCACCTCATTTTAGTAATCATTAATTTCTTCACCGTAATTGGTGCTGTAATAGGTATAGCTGAGATTTCGAACATTGAACACATTGCCAAAAAACATACTGATAGCGAATTCTTGCATAATTATATTTTTAATCCTCTAATTAGACTTTGTAGAGTACATTTAGTAATACTGAAATGTTCTTATAAAACTAAATTGAAAAAATTACAAAATGTAAAGACAGTTTAAAGATGATCTACATCATATCATACATCATGATCTAATCATAATCGACCTACACGACTTACGTGTAGGTCGATTATGATTTATAGCAGAGATATAACAATCATGTATGTGCATAAATGCACCTAGTTTAAAAGAAAAACTAGAAATATAGACATGATAATCTAAATGAATGAATGAATATTTAAGAAAATACAAACTTGTTTTATTTTTATGACAAATTCTATTCTACTAGTCATCAATCAATAAAGCTATATTGAACTTGACTGGGGAATATAACCATTAAATCTCATTGTTCAGCCATGCCGTAATAGTGGCCTTCATAAACTCCCTCCGATGTACAAGGAAAAATTCTCTATAGTGATTGGACACTTGCTTGATGACAGTTTTGATAGTGACCTGTCTGAGATCGGAGGATTCCAGTGTATCCATTATGAACTTTTTGATTTCTTCGTCAGTTGGCGGCTCCTTAAAACCAGGAGGTAGCTTATTTATATTGTCGCTAGCTTGCTTCCTGCTATTAATTGCTTCAAGCGGTTTATTTGTCCCTCTTGCAGGCGGTTTTTCAGGTTTCTTTGGGTGTTCTATATGTGATACTTCAACATCAATAGGCGGTTTCATTGTGTCTTCGGTAAGGGGTATCATCCTACCGTAAGAGTCGGTAGGCGGTTCATTTGTATCTTCTATAAGTGGTATCATAACTAAAGCGTCAGTAGGCGGTTTCTTTGTGTCTTCAGTCAGAGGTAAAATAAGATTAGAGTCAGTAGATGGTTTCATTGTGTCTTCTGTTGGTGGAATCATACCTTCAACGTCAGTAGGCGGTTTTATTGTGTCTTTGGTCAGAGGTATCGTAATAAGATTCGAGTCAGTAGGCGGTTTATTTGTGTTTCCTGTAGGTGGAATCATAATTTCAACGTTAGTAGACGGTTTAATTATGTCATGTCGTGGATGATTATTTCTATCGTCAGACGCTTTCTTCGTTTCACCAATCACATCGTTTATAAAAGAACTGATAGTAGCTTCTATAAAATCCGTTTTGTGCGGGAGAACGAAGTCCGGGTAAAAGTGACCGAGAACCTTGTCAAGGACCGTCTTCGGGGTGATCTGTTCCAGGTCTACGTTCTCAAGTGTTTGCTTTACGTACTCCTTGATATCATGGTCCGTGAGTGTCGCTTTGACTTCAGTAGGCGACGAACTCAATTCATCATCTGTAGGCGTGTCACTTTTCACAGGTTTTGATAACTCATTGTCAAAAGGTTTGATCGTGTTTATCTCATCTTTTATACACGATATAAGAGTTGCATGGATAAGGTCCTTTTTGAGCGAGAGTTCCCGGTCGGAGTAGTAGCTGAACACACGTTTGAGGACCATTTTCATAGCAATCTTTATGTATAGTTTAAGCTCATCGTCATTAGGCGGCTTCTTACACAGATCGTCAATAGGCGAGGACCTTGTTTTCTTTTTTTTCGTTTTCTTGATTTGATCGTCAGTAGACTTCTTTTTTCTAGAATTTTTGACCTTAGATGTACCGGGTAACGCCGCGTCTTCATCATTAGGCTGTTTGATGATATCATCGGCCACAAGCGTCTCATTAATCTCAGATATAAGAGGTGCCTTATTGGCCTTAGAGTTCGAAGGCGTTTCAACGAGCTCATTGGTGACAGATTGCATATTGTTGGCATTTGATGTTTTTTTGGTATCAACTTTAGACATAGTCTCATCGGCAGCAAGAATTTCCATGGTCTTAACTTCAGCGGCCGTCTTATTGACTTTATCGTCAGTTACTATCTCATTTATTTTATAAGGTTTGTCATTGATTTTCACGTCAGTAAGCGATTTTTCACTCTCAACATCAGTAGAGACCTTAATGTCGTAGTTTGCAAATGTATAATTTACCTCTGCGTTAGTAAGCCTTTCGTTGGTATTATTTTTAATAGTAGTCTCACTAATTTGATAAACAGTAGACATCTCGTCATCAGATGGTCTCTTTATACCAATATGAGTTGGATGTTCTCTGATTTCATCGTCTACAGGCGTATCATCGTTATTACGCGGTTCGTTGATCTTATCTTCAGCAGGCTTGACTGTCACACTCTCCTCATTATCAGATGATGTATCATCATCATTACTATTTGTTTCATCGTCACTAGACTCCTTGGTTGGTGATGGCGGTTTCATGGTGAAATCGTCTATCCACGCCATTACAGTGTTTCTGATCAATTGCCTTTTGTGCCGGAGGTCGAACTCTGGATAACGATAGAACACCTGCCGCATTATTATATTCGTTGTGGTGTGTTCTAGGTTGGCAGCCCCGAGTAACTGCGACACGTAGTTTTGAATATCAACGTCTGTAGGAGGGTTAACGACATCATCGGCAGCAGGTAGGTTTATTTCTTCATCAGCCGGTCGGTTCACTTCATTGTCATCAGGCGCATGATTCGCACAATTAGCAGACATAATCTTCTCACAGTCAGCAGGCGGATTCTTCTTATCGTCAGTAGGCGCATTTCCAGTTTCATTATCAGGCGGATTATCATCGTGAGCAGGCAGGTTATTTTCTTTGTGTGCAGACGGACTTTCCGTTTCAATTTCAGCAGGCAGATGTGCGGTCTTATTTTCAGCAGGCGGATTTTTATCGTGAGCTAGTAAGTTATTTTCTTCGTCAGCAGTCAGATCCACGGTATCATAAATCGACAATTTACTTTCGTCCTCAAAAGCTGGGATACTTTTTTTGTCAGCAGGCGGGTTTTTTTCTTCAGCAACAGGCAGGTTACTTTCTTCGTCATCAGGCGAGTTCTTTTTATCGTAAGCAGGCGGGTTAATCTTACTGTCAGCAGGCATATTATATTCATTATCAAAAGAAGAACTACTATCATCATCTTTCTTCTCCTTGTCAGATGGCTGATTCTTTTCATTGTCAGCAGTTAGACTCATCTCACCGTCAGCAGGCAGAGCATTCTCACCATCAGTCGGCGAATTCTTCTCATCATTATCGGCAGGCTTTTCCTTCTCAAGGTCAGCAAGTGGACTATTTTGTTCGTCTGCAGATGTATTCTTCTTATCATCCGCAGGCGTGATGTTCTCATCGTCAGCAGTCAGGTTCGCGAAGTCGTCGTCAGCAAGCAGCATCTTCCGTCTCTTCGCTCCTCTGTAGTCCTCGCTGCAGGAGGAAAACGGGACCAAACTCGTAACACAGGGTGTGGCAACATAAAAGATTCACTTATAAATAACACTAGATCACACCAACGGATAGCCCGGGCAAATTCCAGAAGTTCCAAAAGTTAAGACAAGGAATGTTAACGAATCCGCTAACGTGACCGTTATTTAACTATTTATTTCTTGGAAAACCAACAGCTTTGTTACATTCGATTGAACATTTGTTTATAAAATCTATTAAAACAGTCAATGGTAGAAATTAGTGTGGCACCAAACTTAAAAATAAAAGTCTTTAGGGCTGTCCAAAGGAAGTGAAGGGAGTGAAAAACATACATTTCGATACTAGAGCAGAGGCAGATAAAAAAGAGAAAAAGAGATCTGTGTTCATCACACAAATGTTTGATGAAGGGTGATGAATAATTTTTGGTGACTCCATAAGGCACAAGCAGATAAGGGCAGGGACATAATGATATTTATCTATCAAATCCGAACTTTTTTGTATGAGCGATTTCCTAGCAATGAGCACGTTTTGAGTAGATGTCGTGAGAAGCGACAAAGGGTAAAAAGCTTGAGTGTGGGCAGCATCCCTTATTTTCACAAAAATAGCTCTAACTAATAAGGTGAAAACAAACCTACCAAAGCTTTTTAGATGTATTAAAAATATATTGGTGCAAAATTTATTACAAATAAATTTAAAAAAACCCACGTGCCACGTGGTGAGTATGGGCAAATTTCCCCCGCATTATAGGAATTTGCTCTCGAAATCTGTGGTGGGAGGGCATGTTCTACGTCGTCGTTCTACGACGTCCTACGGCTGAAATGATGATTTGAATGAGGTTTAAGCGTAATATGGTGGTGTACCTGAGCTTAGCCGCGTAGGAGTTGGTGGTGGTGGTCATCATGGCGAGCAGGCGCGGCAGCGGGCGCAGCGCGGCGGCGAGGCGCGCCGAGCGCAGCGCGTGCAGCGCGCGCGCCACGCGCAGCACGCACACGTACAGCGGGATGTGCCGCGACATGTCCAGCACTGCACGCAAACCAACACCATTTATTACTATTATGAAATGAAATGAAATGAAATGAATTTATTTCTCATAAACCACAATAAAGACAAACATTAGAATAAAACAACTTAGAGCTAAGAATTATACAAAAAGGACAAAAAAAGAAAAATGAAATTACAGAAAGTTGCTAAAATATAAACATATAGGTAACAATATTATTGTGGAAGAGAAATGGCCCGTAGCTCAGCTTGATGCTCCAGCATGTCGCCATGCTGTAGCGCTGGTATTATGTTTGTACTAGCTTCCGCCCATAGCTTCGCTCGCGTGGTATCTACATAAAAAGTAGCCTATATGCTATTCTAAGTAAAGAACTTTATCTATTCTAAGTTTCAACGAAATCGGTCGGTTCGATCGGTTCGTACGATCGGTTAAGCCGTTACGGCGTGATTGAACAAACATCCAAACATCCTGACAAATTATCGTATTCGCATCCTACTATTATTAGTAAGAATTAGCTGTAGAATATCTCTTACACTTTTTTTCCGAGTTAAATAATTTTTTTGCTGTAATTATCTTGCTTATAATAGCATATAGGCTACCTTTTCTCTTACTCACGGCTACTTGGGGCAAAGGGTGTAAGGTCAGTGGGGGACGTATGTGTTAGCATTTTTATGTATTCTGTACACATGGACTAAATATTATAAAGATACCTGAATCGTTCCTAAGGTATGAGCAGATGGCGGGCACCAGCGAGCTTCCAGCCACTAGGTCGAGGAACTCCTGAGGCAGGTCGGAGCTGGGGTCCTCTTCCTCAGCCGCCTGTGCGGGGGCTGGCTCGTCCACCTCCAGGCCCTCTTCGATGGTAGTTTCTTCTGGCGGCCAAACCTCGCCGGGATTCATGTATGACGCTAATACCTGGAACACAGAGAATACAATATGAGATATTAGAATCACTGTCTAATAATTTTTAATTTTGGTTCTAAAACACAGCTTTCTCTGATATTATTAGAAATACATTATGTACAACACAACCACCACGGCTTTACAAGCCGAAACTATAGGTCTACATCTGGCGGCCAAAGATATACTGACATCATTAAAGTCTGTGTCGGAAACAGGGAAAGCTCTAGCATGCACACAACAATTTATCTTCACAACAGATAGAGCTGCACTTATAAATGCTCTTCAAAGACCAGACACCAGGTCCAAATCGATACTGGAATGTCATAATGCACTCCAACAGTGTAAATCATAGAGTGCTCATCAAATGGACAAAGAGTCATAACACAAACCTGGGCAACAACAGGGCTGACGTCCTGACAAAAGACTAAGTGTGAATCATAGAGTGCTCATCAAATGGACAAAGAGTCATAACACAAACCTGGGCAACAACAGGGCTGACGTCCTGACAAAAGAAGGAGCAAAACTTGTTCCTACAGAAGCGGACAAGAGCCTATCAAATCCACCATCGGCGGAAATCAAAAACAGACTGAGAGAACACTTTGAAAAAGAGCACCAGAAGCTCTGGGAAAGCAGAAAGGACTGTAAGCAGGCGAAAGTCAAGCTCCCGGGCCCAGACAAGAAGTCCACCAACACCATAATAAAGATGAAACGCGAGGACCTGCGAATGCTGGTGGGCATCATCACAGGTCACTGTAAATTAAACCATCACCTTTACAAGACAGGGGCCACTGACAGCGGATTATGTCGAAGAAACAGTAGAGCACGTAATTTTGCACTGTGCAGCCACGGAAGAGGCCAGGACCACATCGGGTCTGCGGGCCGTGCTCGGAAGCGGCTCCCAGACACCGCCGCATACAGGGATACTGAGAGAATGTTACCAACGACCCAAAGTCCTGCTTCGCTATTTTAAGGATCTGGGCTGGCTGGGGTAGGGTTAGCATAGGGGGACAATGCACAAAACCCCCCACAGCGGGAAGTCAGTGCAGGTCTAACCACCCCCGATTAGAATTAGAATGAGAATTAGAAATACATTATGTCTAGAAAAAATCTATTCGTGCCCGACACATTTAACATCTAGAACTCTGCATCGAATCCACTAAAATCTCAGTGAATGATAATAGAAATAAATATAACTCTCGGCGATGGGCTTGCAACATGTAACCTATGGAATATGCACTACTGCTAAAAGAGGGTATATGCCAAATGTCCGGACATGTCACCTTTGACGTCTTCAAATAGTGTTGTATTCCTGCGGTGAGTAAGGTTGCCACAGCTCTTTAGAGGTGAGGGGGTTCGGGGTCGGCAACGCGTGCGTGATGCCTCTGGTATTGCAATCGCTCATAGGCTACGGTAACCGCTTACCAACAGGTGGGCCGTATGCTTGTTAAAACGTTACATTTCTATCAGTGATGTGATAACACTGGTTATTTTACTGAACACTACTTCTTTTGCATTCAGCTCTATCTATCCGAACTTAACATTATCTTCTTTATACTATGCGGTCTATGGTTAAATTTTTTTGAGCTCACCTGCAGTAACACAGTAACGTGTTCCTCCTCCGTACGCTGCCGGTGCAAAGCCTGCTCAACGTTCCATGACTGCTGCGTGGAGCCGGTCCCGAAGCCGGTGCCTTTGGCCCAGTACAACTGGCTCTTCTCTTCGGACTTGCCTGTTGAGCCGTTAGATGCTTGACTGTTCTGTAAACGGTAGAATGTTTTCGTTTAGCTGAGTGAAATTAAGAAGGTTACGAAGGTGTTAGATCAAAAACAGTATTCCTTAGTTGTTTCGAGTAGAGATATCTGTCGATAATCACGAAAAACTATTGAACCTATGTGTCTAGGGTCGGTCAAAGAAGTTATTTTGTCAAGATCGGTTAGTGGATCAAAGCATACCCCTTGATCCACTGATCGACTTTACACACGAGTTTTGTAAGTGTATATACATTAACTTCAGCCAAATTCAATGTGAAATGCTTGTAGATACCGATACATTTAAACCGTGATTGTGTCAGTGAATAAATGTTAATTTTTAGTTGTGAAAAACTACTTTTTTTACTGTGGTGTAACTGAACTATAACAATGTTGTTTAATTTGGTCCTTCGAGCCGGTTTGGTATTGTATGGGCGGTTCGTTTACATACAGTTAACATCGAGTTTGGCTGTTTAGTGATACTGACGTCGTTGGAGTTGGGTCGGTGGTGCGTGAAGACGGCGAGGCAGACGAGCAGCAGGCGCGCGGCGCCGCAGTGCAGCAGCGCGGCGCGCAGCGCGGCGCCGGCCGGCGTGCGGCGGCCGCTGCGCTCCAGCAGCACGCACACCACGCGGAACGGCAGCGTGCCCAGCGACCACGCGCCCGACCCGCCGCTGCCGCCGCCGCTCACCGCGATGCTGCCTGCAACCGCACAAACCATTCGCTAATTCTTCTTTGTCGTGTCAATGATTTTTTTTTTATGTTATACGGATGCAGACAGGCTTACGGCCCACCTGATGGTAAGCGGTTACCGTCGCCTATTTCTTGGTTATCCAGTATCTTAGGAGGCTCCTTTTGTGCACAACCACTTGCTACAATACCGAATCATAATCCTAACTCCTACTTCTTCCTAGTATTTTAGATGCGAAAATTTGTGAGGATGTTTGGATGTTTGTGGTTGAATCACGCCGTAACAGCTCAACCGATTTCAATGAAACCTACCTAGAATAGTATACTATTTTATACAGCACGTGCGAAGCCGCGTGCATAAACTAGTATATTATAAAACTGTACTGACTGACATACAATGCAGAGCTGGGCTGGCTGATGCAGGGTTCGCACGGGGATAATGCCTAAAACAAATCAGCACAGGTTACTCACGGCCGTCTTCAGTGTGTGCGACGCCCAGCAACAGCCTCAGTAGATGCACGGCCCTCGCGCCTTCGTCAAGCAGCGCGGCCGCATATCCCGGCAGTTTCAGCAACAGGCCCAGCGCCACTAAAGCGTGCGCCGGGATGCCGGTCTGCGTGCCCTCGTCGGAGTTACTGGTCGCGGTGCTAGCGCCTAGTTCGACCACCTCCTTGAAATCCAGAAACGACTAATAAATTATTTTATTCAGAGATTCTACAAAGGTGAATTCTCCTGAGATGAGTTGTGCTCGCTTTGAGACTGTGAGATTGAAATAAGTATTCAGCAGTCTGCTCTGTCGATACAAGTCACATGTAAGTATGACTGTGCTAATGAGTAGATATTTTATGAAATAATAAAATGCGTAGCTAGGTAGCTAGTCATCAAACCTTATTTTAAGATGAAACTGGGGCATCCCGCCACCATTATGCAAAGAAAAATAGTGACAAGGATGATTTAAAGTAATAAAATAGCTATTTAAGTACGAGAGTGGCTCCAAAACGAACACATCTCATCCAGGGGGCTCTAACTACACCACGGATACGAACCTCATACGGATCATCAAGCTTCACCCAGTCCAAGTCGTGATGATGATGATGCGCCTGAGGTGGGTCGGGAGGCGGGGCGTGTGGGCGGGGCAGCTTCGCGGCGACCAATGCGAGGCCGCCGCAGGCACCGAACTCGCGCAACACGCCGCAGCCGCCTTCGTATTGGGGCGGGGCTTCCGGATCGCCATCGCAGTTCTCGGAGTTGCCGGCGGTCGCCGGCCGCCACCATTCAGCTGCGGAAATGGTAAAGATTAGACAAGATCGTTACAATATCCCAAAAATGTATGTCCCTCTCAGATACAGCTGACCACTGAGTCAGCTCCTCATATGGCCGAAATTCACCACCTCTACCGATAAACATCGCTAAGATTGTCGCCTAGAAGAGCAGTCGACTCGGTAGCGCCTCCTTTTCCCCTAGGGAAGACCGCAGGCTTGACCCTTCTGAGACAAAAATGTTTGTTCTTCGGTCCAATTTTTACGTTCAAACGCTCTTACGTTTTCACGCCTAAACCACTGAACCAATTTTGATGAAATTTGGTATGAACATAGCTTTAACCCTGAGGAAGGACACATTATACTTTTTATCCGGTAGGGTACTGAGCGAGCGAAGCCGCGGGCAGGACCAAACCAAACTTTTTTACCCAATTTTTGTTGGTTGTGTTAATAAGATTGAATAGCTTACTTGGGTTGTCAGAGGTATCGATACGCAGATGCAGCGTGAGATGGGGGCCGAACACGTGCGGCACTGCGGCGCACAGCTGAGCGAAGTTAGTGGCGCCTTTGATGTTCCCCTCCAGCCCTTCTACTTGCACGCGAATAGGAGACTCCAGCAAATCTGAATGAAAGAAAGAAACACTTTTATTTGTATCACCACAGGTAGAACACAAATGCCCACTACCCCATACCATACTATGATGGTGCTATGAACGTATCAGACATGAAAAAAACACGACAGACACTACTACTACGCCGAATAGAACGCATCATTCAACGTTCTGCTCGCTCTCGATCAGGTTTTGGCTGAAAATCAGTGTTTTTGCTTTTAAGCAAAATATTTCACTGAGCCATAGCCTATTTGTCGTACTGCAGCACACGCAAACTTGCCTACTCTAAGATACCTACTTTTTTTTAAATTGCTCTATTGATTATTTATACCTACCTATTGTATGTACTTTAGTTTAAAATTGCTTATCTATGTTAATTTTGTGTGTCTGCAGTGCCAAATAATTTTTTTATCTATCTATCTATCATTATATTCTGGTCGTGAATTCGCTGTCTGTCCGGTTATGGCACGCTACTGTGTTGGCCGGTGACGGAACGGTAAAGTGGACGTTGTTTCATATTAATTTATACGCAGATTATTTTTTGCATATGCCGATACGGATACGGTCAAGTCATCGACATAGTCCAAGTGATTAGCAAGGGTACATAGCTCGGAGACATGAAGGCCGATAGGGTTAAAATGTTCTTGATTGGAGACCACGCAAAGCGCAGCGTAGGATTGCCCCCCACTAGATGTAAATACGACCTGATTACCATTGCTTTTGGGAGCAGGCCACAAGATCAGTCGCTCTGGAAATTTATGGGGGAAGCTATGTCCAGCGGACGTCCTCCGGCTGAAATGATGATGACACACTTCACTTACCATCTAGCTTAGCTTCCGACACACTCATGCCGTCAGTCTTCGTGATGCGTTTCTTGTTCTGTTGTTTGAGCGAGGTATTCTTCACGTCCTTGATTCGTTTGTCTTTAGAAGCGCTGGCGGCGGCTAGGCTCAGCTCCCATGCGCCTACGACGGTGGAGATGGCCGTGTCGGATGCGCTTCGGAGCACGGACGCGGTGCCGGAGTGAGAAGAAGAGGTTTCCACTGATATTTTGTTGAGCTCGTCTATCATAGGCACTGATGGAAAAGTGAATAGATAGAGAATAGAGAACTTATAAATAGTAACTTCTGCTTGGGCTTTGTAATTCTATTATAAAGTACTTGCTTGCGCCCGCGGCTTCGCTCGATAAAAAGTAGTTCTATAATAATAATAATAACCACAAACATTTAAACTGCCTCACATACTTTCACATTTTAAAATATTAGTAGGAAGGGTATATAATCTGCGAGCGGATATCACAAACATATTTATCCTCTGTATAAATCTCTGGATCAGAGGAGCAGGAACTAAATCGTGGGGAAATATAGATTATAAGCGAGATTATCTTTGTTTTAAGTATGTATCATACATTATGCCTGACGTAGTTTTTTTTTATAAAGTAACATTTGACGAGCTTGGATAGATAGATAGATTAACACTTTATTGTATACGAGGATTACATATTAAATCTACAACAAACTGAATGTAGTACAATAATTGTACGGTTTACCGCACGATAGGTAAAGTCATTGAACTAGGTCAAGCCTACTAAGCAAAAATACCTACTGATAGGTACACATTTTTGCTGCACTATGCTAACTTATTCATTGTAATTTTATCGAAATTAAATCGATCGATGTAAAACCCTACAATAATAATAATAAACAAATCATTTATTACAGACAGGTCCATACAGAAATATAATTTGAAAGAGCCAAAAACAATAAAATACCTAACCCAACGCACAATAAACATAGAGGATCTGGAAGCCATATGTACGGCATTCCATTTCCGCACGAAGGGACAGTCAACCCTGTCCAGTATTGTGACGAGGCGCACGCGGCGCATCAAGGAGGCAGCTCGTTTAACAATGGGCGGCCTTATCGCTGAAAGCGATTTCTTCCATTATTATTATTATTATTGTATTATTGGTGGCGTAGCGGGTGAGAGCCTGCGTGCAGTAGTGGGTGTGTACTCACGCGGCGGCAGGTGGTCGCTGAGCATCATGCGCACGGTGGTGTGCACGGGCAGGTGCAGCAGCGCGTGGCACGCGAGCGCGGGGTGCGCCGGCGCCGCGCCCGCGCCCGCCTCGCTGTCGCCCGCCGCGCCCGCGCCCGCCCAGCGCAGCGCCACGCGCACGCGCTCCGACGACAGCACCAGCCGCAGGATCAGCGCGCGCGTGAACCCCGATATGCCCTCCACCTCTGTACACAAGCACATTATATTTACACATATCCATAGAAAGAAAGAAAGAAAATCTATTTATTTGTTTCACAGCACACAAGGTTTACAATATTATATTGTTTCTAGGTAGGTACCTACCAAGGCAATAAAATACAAAAAGAAAAGGGTAAAAAGAAAAAATCAGGCAAATACATTCCTAGGTAGGCACATACACAGTTATGGTAGGTCGGTAGGTATGGTATCTATCAAACAATGTATATATAGATAGTCATAATAGTCATTTATTGATAACCAGCTACGGCCCGCGGCTTCGTTCGCGTGTTACGCCGTAACGGCTCAACCGATTTGGTTAAAACTTTGAATAGAAAGAGTTTTTTACCTAGAATATAGCATATAGGCTTTTTATGGAAAATATTTGAAAACAGTATTACAATTATTCCAGTGGAAATGTTTTCAAATATTTCTAAGCAGATGAATTTATCGATTCGAACCCGTTTGGCCCAGCTATGGGCTATTTATATCATATACATTCGTGCTCTCAGTATAAAAACATCACTTACCAGAAGGTTGAGACTCTAGTATGCCGTGCAACGTGGTGGCAAACAGCTTTTGATTAGGCGGATGGCAGACAGTCAGTTCTGCGAACAGTCTTATTGTCTTCTCTTCTAGCTTGGAGAAGAGCGCACTCTCTTGCCACGAGCATGCGCTGAAAACAAACACATTTTATTCATAAAGATCGATGTATTCATTGTGAAGAAATCGTGGATGAACATCTACGGACTATTCGATAAAAGACGGACCCAGACGGTAAGTTGCTCGGTAGTTAGTTGGTTACAGCATCTCCGTATCTGGGGTAAGGTTCCGGATTCAAATCCCGTCTGAGTAGATTTTTTTAAGGATATTTTAAAATCATTGGGTTGCCTGTGGGTTAACACTGAAAAACAAAGTCTGGTATGAGACTTATTAGGTACTAGTTTGTGTACTGTAGGCTTTGCTCTCGTGGTACCTAGATAAAAAGTAACCTGTATTAGCATACAGGCTACTAGGTAAAGAACTCTATCTATTCCAAGTTTCATCAAAATCGGTTAAACTGTTATGGATTGGTTGAATCACAAATATGCTCACAAACTTTTGCATTTATAATATTACTAGCTCCCGCCCGCGGCTATGCTCGCGTGGTACCTATATAGATAAAAATTAGCCCATATGCTGTTCCAGACTATAATCTATCCCTCTGTACCAAATTTTATCCAAATCCGTTCGGCCCTTTGGGTGTGATTGAAGCACAAACATCCTCACAAACTTTCACATTTCTAATATGAGTAGGAAGATTTATACTGCATAAAGACGTGAAGTAGAGTGTACGATATCTTACCCCTCCGGCCTGACGGGATGGCAGAGCAGGCGCAGCAGCGGGCGCCAGAAGGCTGCGCCGGCGCCGCCCGCCCAGTCCTTGACGCGGCGGTCGGCGCACACCATGCGCACCCACTCCACCAGCGTGCACGCGTGCTCCATGCCGCTCACATCTGTAATTATAATGCCTCTAACTTTAAAAACATAGGACTTTCATACAACCGTTCAACCCCCCATTTCACCCCTATAGGAATTGAATTTTGCAAAATCCGTTCGTATTGCACGCCTACACCCTTAAGGAATGCCTGTTCCAAATTTCAGACTTATTACTCTCTGCAGCCCTAGCCACCGACCGCTTGAGCCGTGCTTCGCGGTCGGTGGTTCTCCATTTTTATATAAATTGTTTACTATATTAGTTGTTTTGATATTGTTTATTGATATTAAGACTTTTATAGTAAAACATGTATTTTTTAAATGAGTTTTTGAATAAATATACGAATAAAAATAATAATATATTTATTTCAGTAACTTAAAAATAAAACAATCAGGGGTTCTCCTTTTAAGCAAATGTTTGCTTGTGTAAGGAGAAACCGCTCTTCTGTAACCATTGCCGTTACGTTTTATAAGTAGAGCTTATAGTAAACATTTATGGTAAAGAACAACACCATGTACGTAATTTAGGTATTAAAAAGGATATGCATTAAAAAACGAATTAAATTTAAATGCACTTAAAGCATTTTTATTGTTTCGGGTGTCTGCAACAACACAACAACGTCTTAGGAAATCGCACTGAATATTATAAATGCGAAAGTATATCGGAGTGCACTAACAAAGGAATTCCTGAAATTCAACCCCAAGCCCCCAGGATGCAGCGGAGGTTAAAGTTTGTACGAAAATAACATACCGCGAACTTGCACTAGTAACTCACTTACCTTTACCAGTCATTTGAGCGTCCTCTTGATAGCCTTGCGGTTGTTTCAATGCCGCCAGCTTAGCCTCGCAGAATTCTGAAGCAAAACCCGACAAATAAGCCCACAAATAAATAAAAAAAAAAAGGAAATATCTAGTAAATTAAATTTAGGAGCTTGCTCTTGTAGGTGCATTGATGCAATTTCCTTCATTCTGATCTTTGTAATGCGAGCTCTTTCATCTCTATAAACGAACTGACGGATATCACTGAAAAATCTGTGGGAGATACCTATGTATGATGATGATGATGACGTCACATACCTGCGATGGCAGATGACACCGCCGCTGGCAGGCGCGAGTGTAGCAAAGCCAGCGTAGTGGCAGGCGACATAGCTGCCCGGGCGGCAGTGAACAGGCGCTGAGCAGGTATGCGCCACGCCACGTGTGCGTCCGATGGACTTTCCTCTAGACGCGGCGAGACGTGGACTTTGGTGTCGTCAGTTAGACCCTCCATGCTAGAAAAAAAATCTTTTTTTTAAATTTTGCATGCATGTCAAAATATTTATGCTCGAATTTTCGTTTTTTTTTTTAAATATCTCTTTCTCTTTTGTACTACCCATCCTTCCATCGATACATAGCAAACAGAGATAGGATTGCTTATCGTTAGTAAATTTTTTGGTTCGGCAAATAGAGTGAAAATCATACTTTTCTATAACTAGACATAGACATTTGTTTAATTGCCACCAAAACACACACATTTGCACAAAATTTTACAATAAACATTAGGTACTTATAATAAAAGAAACAAGAGAAAAGTAATGAAAGTAAAAATGGTGTGATGTGTGCTGCAGCAGCAAAATGGCTTCGGCTCAGCATTATGCCTACTGTTTTGCAGCAGACGCTGGTATTCTGCCGAAACCATTACCTACACAGTCATTCAACCCTAAATTGGTAAGGCAAAACCACGCGCAGATTAAATATTGGCTGTTAGACATTTTATAAACAAAAAAAATACCTTTCATCCTGATCCATTGGAATTTCCAAGTATTCTAACAGAACTCTAAACAGTTCCGGGCGAATGTAGCACATTGAGCATAATACTGAAAAGATAACGATGAGAATCAGTACACGGTATACAAAAAGAGTTGGTGAAATATAAAAGTACAACGAAGTGAAGTACAATATTTTTTTTTTAATACATGATAACAATTTCTCTTTGATTTATACTGATCTCAGACAAATGAATTGATATGACAGATACAAGCGTTTTTATACAGTGTAAACTTACTGGCATCGAGTGATTTCTTGAGCAGACTAGATTCGGGCACCATGTTCACCCACAGGTAGACAAGCTCGAATAGATCATCAGTAATCAGTTCGTGGAGATTCTCCATCGATTGTTTCGCTTGCAGGATCCATAGCACCTGAAACCAAGAGTTTGATTAATTTATGAGTCAAGAATACAAAGGTAATTCATAATCCTATCCTACTAATATTATAAATGCGAAAGTTTGTAAGGATTTTTAGATGTTTGTTGTTCGATCACGCCGTAACGGCTCAACTGATTTTGTTGAAACTTGAAGAATAGCATATAGGCTACTTTTTATGTAGGTATCACGCGAGCGAAGCTGCGGACGGAAGCTAGTATCTATACAATATCAACAAACAGAAAGAATACTAGCAAAAAACATATCAAATTTATTTCCACATTTTTTCCCGAACTATTTAAATATAGATGTACGTGTAGTTTGAACTGATTTGACCGCAAATCAGCAGATTAGAGTAATAGTGTAAGTATTTACCGCAGCTAGCGTGTGCGCGAGCGCGGGGTCGGGCGAGGGGGCGGGGGGCGCGGAGCCCTCGAGCCACTGCAGGTAGGTGCGCACCGACACCTCGGGGCAGCGCCGGCACAGCGCGCGCACGGCGCAGCACACCGCCACCACGCCGCCGGTGCCGCCGTGGGCGCCGTGAGCGCCGCGCCGGTTCGGGCTGATTTGGAACGCTACAAGCAGAGGGCAATTTTTACATCGAGCGACACAACCAGAGAAGTAACCAAACCTGACTCGATTACAAAGGAGATTGAACAAAATCTTACGGGTGTTAGGATAAACTGACATCTGGGCTAAATATTCTGTAAATGGCAGGAATCTACTAAGATATTATTTAAAAAAAGACATCTAACTATTTGATGGGAGATTTGTTGAATTGTTGATGGAAGTTGCCGTCCGCCGGTAAAGCCAATTCGTTGTTCAGTTTTCTCCCATCTCCCATTCCCATAGATCTAAAAATTAGGTGTAGTTCATAATCGAGACTACAACTTTTGGTACATGTTTAGTGAAGACGCGTCTACTTTTTAGACCTTGTACTACTGTAGTAGTAACTAGACCCACGAATCGCTAGAGCGCACTTGCAGTTTGCAACTGAATTCTCTCCGTGTGCAAATTTTGGGTAAATGAATGGTGAAGACGCATCTACTTTTTGAACCTTGTACTACTATAGTAGTTAACTCGCAGTTACGACTGGATTCTCACCGTGTGCATACGCGTGGTTGTCCATGTGCAGCAACGCGCGCAGGATCTGCGCCCGGTGTTGGGGGAGCGCCTTGGCAGCGGCCAGCAAGGCCCGATGCGCGGGCGGAGCGGACTGTCCGCCGGCCGCTACGCACGCGCAGAGCGCCGCTACCGCGCCCGCGCTGCAAACTGCGTTCCAGCGCTCCGCTGAGACGCGCGAACCGCCGCGCGTGCAGCAGGCGATAACGCTCGACCAGTTGTTTCTGTCGATACAAGAAAATCTTAGTGAAACTAGTGTAGTAGTTAGATTTGATGCACAGTTGAGCATTTGGAAAAACAATCTCAATTGAACCAACGCGCTTGACCGTGTCACCGATTCTTTCTCGGGCATCGGTGACTAGGGTATGGTAGCCTTGAAAAGGGCCAATAAACTTTGGTGAAATAAGTGTGGTTAAATGATTAAAGTGCACCACTTACAGGCTCCTTTCGTTTAGGTTATAGGATATGCTGGTTTCCGCACAGTGATTCCTACACCATTTGAGAGCACAAGTATCCACCCATTCATATAGCCCGTTGACAACCACTGCTTGTGTTTGGTAAATGCAGAGATTTCACAGGATTAAATTTCACATAAAAAAAACACCGGCATATTGTACTCATCTATATCTTCGCTCTTAATCAAGTGACATTAGCAAACGTTGACATTTGTGACGGATTGCTTTCCGTTCTCAGAGTGCGTTCAGAATACACTTACAGACTAAATATTCTATAACCAAACAGCTTGGTATAAGCCTCTTCTCTCATACGCAACTCTTTCCAGTCTTGTGCTAGCCTCATCCACTGTTTCTCGACCGCAATGACGATGTCATCAGGCTGGTGATAGAGGGCTCTAGTATGCGCGCATATTTTTTTCTAAATTCAAATCTATTGCCTTTGGATCGGGGGGCAAGGATACCACCACTATTGCTCTCATTAGATAATCCCTGGGGCACTCACGTGGGAGGAGACGGTGTGGCCGGCGCGGCGGAGAAGGCCGGCGCGGCGAGTAACCGCAGCTGCAGCAGGCCCATGTTGGAGGAATCTCTCGGCTTGTAGAGCCGCAGCTGCACCGTGCTGGCGACGACGGGCTGCGCTATCACCAGCCGGATGAACGTCATGCCGGACGTGTCTTGTGGCGCGCCCAGCGGGGCGAGCGTCCCGCCGCAACCCGCCTCCACGCCCACAGCGCCGGGACATGCTGGGAATTAATAATGCATTTGTTAAAAGTAAATTCAATAAAAATAAAACCATCCAGCCATTCGGGTGCAAAGCGGTGATATAAAGAATTCTTTGACACTTACATTACATAGATAGATAGATACAAAGACACCCACGATAAACAACCGGGCTGACCATGTTCAGTCGGGTAATTTTATTTTGAAAGTTGATTTGTGGTGACTAAAAGACAGTTTAGGAAGGTTCTAAGAATCCTGAGGGGTCTAAAGAGTTTCTTGGGTTTGAAGGAGGAAATTCAGGATCGAAGAGGAGTCTCCAATGGACCAAAAAGTGAGAATGGAAGTTAAGAATGTATGTGTGCACAAAGCCTTACAAGCATGTTGATGTGAATTGGATAGATAGACAGAAACTACTTCTACACCAGTGTCAATTCAAATATATACTTACTGGCGAGGCTAGTGAGATGAGGCTGGAGCTGGACCTCGTGCAGCCTGACGGCATAGGGCAGCGTCAGCGTGAGCGCCAGGCTCGCGTCGTCGGCGCTGAAGAAGTGATAGCTCCACGCAGCGGCACGAACGCGGCGGGCCGCGCACGCGCCGCGTCCGCTCGTGGCCGTGCCGCCGCCCTCCAGGAGGACGTCCGCTGCTTGAGCGGTTGGGTTACCGCATGAGATCGTACCTGATGAGGCACAGATTTCAATAATAATCGACCGGTAGAAATTAAGAGCATCTATAATTAATATTTCCTGCCCGTCCGGTTACGGCCGTTAACAATCGTTTGATCGGAAAGTGGGTAGACTATTGTGAACGCGAATCTATATATAGTACTAGAGAGAGACGGATGTACGCGACCAACCCGCTGTCTAGACATAGAGACATCTAGAATTCGCTTCTTAGTTTCAGCATACTGCTACCTGGATGCCGTTCTCTAATCCAAAACAACAACAATAATGGCTATCTACTCTAAAAGGGACAAAGGGACAGGAACAGTAATGACCACGAGAGAACATAACGGCTGTTCGCACTCCATCAGAAAATATCTGCCAGAAAAATGTAATCAACCAATCAGTTTGTCAGACATTTTCTGATGGTAGGACACCCTATAACTTCGAAAATTTGTACTTACACAGAGGAGCGATGTTGAAAAGTCCGTTGACGGTCTCAACGATAGCCGGCTGCGATTTCTTGCCGGCCGGGGTCGACATGTTGATCAACTGAGGCGGTAGCTTCAAATAGTTCATCAATGAGGACACTAGACCTTGCTTGTGGCTTGGCCCAGACTGAAAAATAAAAGAATTAATAACGCGTTGAAATTACTACTATTTCTACTAAGTTGATCTCAGTTTGATTATAACGAAATGCAGCAAGCAAACACGGTTTAATAAAAGTTGGGTGTACCAATAGTAAACGTGTGGACCCATGATCTTCGCGTAGTCTAAATTAATCCTTAGCACAACACAATAAGGTTCAACTTACAAGGTGTTTGGCAGTGAGTTTGTCCACGGCTAGTTCAAGCCCGCCTTCGTCTATGAAATGCGCCAACGCTTCAGGGTTATCCAGCAGCTGGATGATCAGTTTCTGCATTGCTTGTGAAAGATTCACTATTTCATCTTTTTCTGTAACAAACAAACTAATTAACTAAATAATTTAAACTTGGCGTATTTGTACTTGAATAGGCTATTTTTTATCCAGGTAACATTTGAGCAAAGCCGCGAGCGGAAGCATTAAATATTATTACTTACTCAAGAACTCCATGAGGCTGGTGACCATAAGCGCAGGGTTCGCGGCCACTGTGCTCATGGACGCCACCAGCCAGAAGAATTCCTCTTTCACGTTGCCAGGGTCTTGACTTGGAGCTGAAATAACAGGTGTATTACTAGTTTATTGGTTACCCTGCTTAGTGCACTCCAAGAGGCAGACTATAGGCCCTTAAATTGGGGGGGATGAGTTCAAGCTGTGGGCTGTTTTGAGCAACGGTTCGTCAGTGCTCAGCTCCTTAAAATAACGGATTGTACTTTGGGTTGTTGATTATTATTTTCTCTGCATGTCAGTATACGGCGGTATCTGGGCGCCAGTTCCGCGCCACGTGGTGGACCTGGCCTCTACTGAAACTGGGCCCGGGAGCATTACTTTCGTATGCTTATAGCCCTTTCTGCTCTCCCAGAGCTTCTGGTGCTCTTTTCAGTGACAATAGGCTTCTAGGACATCGTGAAACCAATCGCAGACGTATTTTAGATCTTGTGGCGCTAATAAATAGCTTTGAATTATGTCAATTGTATTATTTTGTCCAAATAAGAAAATGTGCAATTACCTGGGCTGCTCGTGGTTATTCCACTGATCATTGAAAGAGTCTTGTAGAACATACGCATTATCTGCTGATGCTGCAATACTGTGGACAAAGGAAAACGTTAAGAAAGTCAAGCCAAATACAATACAGTTTTATTCATTACATAAACTACAAAAATGGTCTGAACTCTAGTACCATATTCAGGCTCTAAACCGGTTTACAATTAAAGTCAAGTAACCGTTATAATAGAGATAAAAGTAGAACTAAACACACATAAAAAACTTCTGTTTTTATTAAATTGTATTCATTGAAATTGCCAGGACTTTATTCATCAGACTTGTGTTCCATTCTAATAATATTCAGGATCATTATGAATCGTCTTATATATAGATGAATTTTCGTCTGACCATGGTAACCAGTATTTCAGAGCAAGTAAATCTCTGGCCAAGTATTTCAGAGCAAGTAAATACCTGTGTCTGCAAGGCAGGGGTGCCGAGCAGCCTGCTGTTTCTTCTCATCCTCCATGTTGGTGGAGTCGCTGGCGCCGCTGCTGTGCCGCGCCTTGCTCTCGTCAGTTTGCGACTGCTCGGATGAAGATGCGCTTGGACTTGAGCCGCCCTGAAATAAGACAACAGTTTATACTCAAGAACACAGGCTGCGGCTTACTGCGCCATAGGCTTGCTTGTCGCTTCACTGGTTCAGTTTGGTCATCCTGCATCAGGTCAATGACCAGGTTGAGGTAAGAAGGCCCTGAAAAGCGCCATTGACTGCTTACTTACTGAATAATGTAATGTCCACAAATTGATTCATAATAATGGACGTTATCCTGGAAGGGGCTTATTCTACAATCTACATCCAATTGGCAGTTTTGTTGACTTATGAAAATTCCACTTTTTTCATGGAAATAACACCATCGTTATTTGCTGTTTTGGGGTCAAGATGAATTTTGCCTATAATTGGTGGAACTAAATAGGAGTGCCAGATGAATTGATTTGTTTGGGACCTTTAACTTGATATTTTCCAGAAGTGGAGGGGACTCATACAGTGGGGGGCCTTTGTACATACCTGTATTATTATGTTTTATTTCTGTATATTTCTGTGTACAATAAAGAATTAAAGACTCATGGTACCACAATGCCCAGACCCGGACTAAATATTTGCAGATCATGCAGCGGGAATCGAGCCCGCACCCCTTGCGTCTACGCCACTGAGGTCGTCATTATACTAAAGTTCTTACAAGGTGCTGGTGCGGAAGCGGCGCTGCGAGCAGCTTGCGCGCGTAGGCGAGCAGCTGCGCGAGCACCGTGCGGCGCGAGGGCGCGCGCCGCTGCGAGCCGGCGCCGCGCACCACGTCCGCCAGCAGCCCCGACACGCGCGCCTCCGCGCCGCCGCCCCCGCCACCCCCACCCGCGCCCGCCTCCACCGCCGCGCCCGCGCCCACGCCGTACGAGCGGATCCACGACGCCGAGTGGTGCGCTGGGGACAACGTACCGCACGATTACACATATTTATCTTTTAGTGTTGTTATAAACATGTTGTTACAGACAGAAGACACAAAAAAACAGTACAATAAAGATAGCACAACTCTGTCCGACTGCGCTGTCCCTTATGCGATGTGACATTATCGCCAAGACACACCTTGGTGGGTTTATAAAAGCGAGTTTATACGTCGCAAAAACAAATCAATAAAATATAAAAAAATATGTACAAACTTCTCCGTCTTTACGAACTCAGTAGATCTCGATCTGCATTAAATCGAATAAATGGGAAATGAAACTCAGATTATCTTGAATATATAGTGATAATAATAGAACCTATAATACTTTGTATAATCAGCATAAAATAAATCTAACTTAAATTAATTTATCTAAAATAATGCATGCAAATATATGGAATAAATAATATAATTAAATAAATAAAATAATAAAAAGGTAGGCAATATAATATAAAACATATAAAATACAATACTAGCAAAATAAGTACATAATACTTCATTATATAGCATACAATAGATAGGAAAGTACAATATTACGTAAAGAAATTAAATCAACGCAGATACGTCTTAAAATTATGAATTAACCCTAGATTAACAAAAGCCTAAAACTAGCTTAAAAACCGGTGCAAGTGGTCCCGTGCGTTGAACAAGTTCTGATTTAGTTGTTGTCCTTGAGTGCATCGTACTTGCATGTTATTTTTTAATGTACCCACATCTTTTATTTTTTTTGCCATATTTTTAGTAACTTTTTATGTAATAATTTGATTGTTTTAAAGCCTATTAATTAGAAAATTTTACTTTGTAGCGCTCACTGTATTTTAATGTGTAAATACTTGTGTAGTATAATAATAAGGTTTCTCAGTAAGTGATTTTAGATTTAAATCTTTTGAGAAATAAATGATCTTAAACCGTAATAAATAAATTATTATTTCTGTACGGTCACGTACAGTCTTACTCGTATGTAGGTGACGGAGTCAGCATTTTACGCGGCCTCAATTAAATGAGACAGTGCTTAACTAAGTACCGAACAATTAAGACGCGGGTCAGAAACGCCAATCTATCTTTTTATTACGTAAACTTTCCACTTATAACTTTCTTATTAAACTATATATCACACACGGTCAACTGATCCCAAACTAGGCATAGCCTAAAATATGGGTACCAGAGACTGATATACAATCTGTAATAGCACTAAGGTAACGGCACAGTAATACAATCATACTTCCTTTTCATGTTATAAATGTGGAAGTTTGTGAAGATGTTTGGATGTTTGTGGTTCAATCACGCCGTTTCAGCAGATTTCGGTGAAACTTGGAATAGATAGAGTTCCTTACCTAGAATAGCATATAAGCTATCCTTCCACAGTGCATGCTTCTAGAGAAATTTATTCAACGCAAGACGGCCTAAGCCCATCTACTCACCGATGGACTCGTAGAGCGGATAAGCATGGTGCGAATGCCTTGCTGATAATACTTGCAACAGAGGCAGTGCCAGTCTCAGTAGCGTCGCCTGTAGATCGTACGCGGCGCCCGGCTCGGAGTCCTTGCCCCATACAGCGCAGACTATCTTTAGCATAGCCAGGCCGCCGGTCGCGCCTCGGGCGCAAACCACGCGGGATAGGACGGAATGAAGGGCCGAGGCGGCGCCAGCGCCCGCTCCGATACTAATCCCGCTCTGAAAGTGAAACCAAAAATCTTCTTAAAATCTCCTTCTTATATTTGACATGCTTTTTTTAAATACTTAATTTCAATTGTTATAATTTGAATGCTAATAATAATGTAACTATGACTATGTAATCAATAACTGACATGGAATTTGCATGCTGTAAAGTAGGAACATGGCTGTACTCTGTAACTCTTGACATCTTTCATACCTGTGTTTCGCAAAGAAATGATTTATGAATCTATAAACTGACCGGTTTTTAATGTCATACCGCGTATTACTTACCAAATCTCTCATACCCCGTAAATGCTTCCGTGCTTCTGAGGGCACTTAAACATGCCCCCATAAAGCCTATACTGCCTATAGCTAGCCATACTAATGTATTTATCTATACTTCATGCAAATTCGATGTGAAATGTTTGTAAACAAATAGCTCAAAACTAACCTATAATTCTATTGCTTGGCTTTGATTTTATGAAAGAACTGATATCAATTTATATTTATAGAATGATCACAAATCGACAACAAATGCAAATCCTGTACAAAAATCAACACCAAGCAAGAGAGTTTTAGGTTAATGTAAAAAAACATTATAGATTGAATTTGGCTAAAGTATAGATGAATACATTAAAAACGAAGCAACTTTTATACGGAAATGCTGTAGGAAATAAACATAACTTACAAGATAAAGCTCAGAGCTTGCGACGGCACCGTCAGTGTGTACATTCATCGTTATAAACTTGACCATGGCCGGTACAAAGTGTTCGCATTCCAGTATAACGCGGCCCATAGTCTGGGTGCTTCCTTCCGTCTGTGAACAACGAACGAATTTAGTGAAACGGTAAATACGTAAGGCTCATGTCATACTTTCGTCAGAATATAAAGTTACCTGTAGCGGTAAGGCAGCGATCCAAGCCAAAGCCTGCATCGATAGCACCCAGCATCTGAGAGACACGTTTTCTAATCTGAAACAAGAAAATTATAAATTTAAGACGACTCCGTATGACACTAACTTACATAGTCTGGCGAAAATGGAGGCAAATTAAAAAAATAATTAACGACACCCAGTTGGATGGATGATGATGATATGTATGGACTAGCTGAAATAAATTTTTAACCCCGTGAGTTCTAAAGAGACAAATCGATATTTGCTGTTACAGCAAACTATGCAAGCGACCGCAAATTACTTCATACACTTGTTTCAATTTTCCTAACCAGTGGAATGGTACGGATGCCACAGGGCCCCATTCCTACTCGCACTTGGTCTTAACAATTTTGTTGGTCTCATCATAAATAAAGTTTTATAAGGGCAAGAAATTCCAGCAATTGATAGCCCCTCAATAGAAAAAACAACACAAAATGCAACAAAATTAAACATTCATCATCATCACTGCTGAAGATGGCTTCCCCCATAGACAGAGCGAATTCTTTATCATAAGGAGGGGGATTTGCCCATACCACGCTGGGCATGCGGGTTGGCGAGCGCAGTTAGAGCTATCATTGTTAAAATGAGAGACGCTGCTGCCCATACCCTAGCTTTTTTCCCTTAATCGCCTAGATAGGAGGGGCCTATTCTTCAGCGGGGGCCACCACGGCCCTTACATAATATTATATGTATTTTAGTTTTAAGGTATATATATCTATGGGCCCTGTATTTGTACATGTACTTTGCTATGTTGCCTGATACAAATGACTTAATAAATAATAATAATAATAATAATCCCGCTAATAATAATTATTATTATTATTAATATCTTTATTTCAGGCTACTTGACATATTACACAAACATGTGTAATATGCCATGGCCCATATTAATAAATACCTTACAGACTAACATACATATAATATTAAACTTAAATAACTACACCACATCTAGAGTCAGGGACTTTCTTGATCGTGAGCGCCTCCCTGTAGCGACGGTAGACAACTCCAGCTGACCAAAATTCGGGCGCGAGGAACACCTCTTTGTACTTGGCAGCTACCTGGAGCACGTAGGACTTGAAGTTAGTCGCCCTACTCGACTCCAGGCGTTTCAGGCCATGTACAAGAACCTCTGGAGCTGGACTGATCCGACGACGGGCTCTTTCTTCCACATACCGGAGAACACTCTCCCCAGTAGTATTCGGATCCAATCGGGAGATGTAGATCCCGATGGTCGGTTCTACGACCTCCAGTGACAGCGGAGATCGGGGGGCGGTCCCACGTTGGTTGCGCGATGAATTTGGTCGACGCTTCTTCTCGACCAAGATGAAGCCGTCCTGGTCAACCTTTTGCGCACCAACGGGCTTCTTTGCTTTCGATATAACTCTTCGCTGTGTCTCAGCGCTGGGAACCAGGGGCGACGGCTGAGGCTGGCGGGACACTTGTGCGTAACTCTTCCTCTGCTGTTGAAAACGTGCAGTAGAAGAAGGCACAATCGTTGCAGGTTGCGATTTTGACGTTCCGAAAGCCGAGGTCATCGGGATCGGACGGTCAATTACCTGTAAAACTGTGTCAGTCGTATTTGTAGGTATGCTGACGGGTGATGTTTGGCATCGAGTGGCTCCACCTCGCCGCACGCTCACGTTACGTGCCGACGCAGAGAATAATGAGAAGAATATATCTCATTGCGTTTGAACTTACAGCGTGAGCGAGTGCAAGAGCGCGGTGACGGTGTCGGAGGCGAGGCGGATGCGCGGCGTGTCGGCGGGCACGGCGAGCGAGGCCAGCGTGCTGAGCGACCAGGCGCCGCCGCTGCCCCACACCGACCCGTTCAGCGTCAGCCATAGCGATACCACGTTCTCCATGAACGTGCATTCCATCTGTACAGATACAAGTTTATCACACACTATTGTCTTAGCCCCTTCGTCCACGGCGCGACTCAAAAGGAACGCGACTGAAACTGTAGTCACTTATGAGTAGCCTGACTGCGACAGCACTAGTATTTCAATGCGCGTCCGTCCACGGCGCTACTCAAAAGGAACGCGTTTGTAACTAGTCTCCTGGCAACTCGACCATGCTGGTCGCCAGGCGACTGGTTTCGAGAAACTGTTGAAAAATGAACGAATAAAAAGTAATTATAAGTGATTCTGACGTCTATGTGACTGGAGAAGTAATCATTCCATGTCATCACTCGAATTATCACTAGTTATGTTAATTATTTTCGATTTAAAAAACTTTGTTTACATAAAATCGTGTACTGAGTGACTGAGTTTCAGGAAATTCCAGTAGCGTCGTGGACGAGTCAGAGTTTCCAATCAGTCCGCAACTCTAGTTTCTAATGAGTTCCGTCACTTCTGCGTAGCGTCATGGACGAAGGGGCTTATTCTGCGAAACGAAGTTAATAATCCGACTGCATTAGGCATGATGCCCCTATATGTCTCTGATAATTACGTGCGCTGTGGCCGCCGTCGGCATCACTCACACACGCGGACTTGTCACGCTCATAATGCGCCAACGCTAAGAGCTCTCGCTCTAAATGCCTATGTTCACGAGGTCCAACATGTCGACATCTTTAATGATAGCATTTGTACTATATTTAATTTGTATATTTAAGTTTTAGACAGTAAGCATTCTAGTTTATACTGTAAGCTTGCTGTTTTGACTGAAATAAATAATTCTAATTCTAATATTAGTTTGGTGAATGTTCGTAGTCTTGCCATTGGCTGTCTCTTCACCTAGTGAAGGGGAGTGCTGCGTAGAAAATAAAATAAATAAGTAGTCTTTCTTTCTATTTTCATTGCGAATAAACTAACCTCCTTATTTGTATAAAGTATGGCCACCTCTATCTTTTGTTTACAGTTAGAACATAGTTATCAAGTCGATTACGTTAGTGGCTGATTAATAAGCTGATTAATAATGTCAATGCTTGACAATATGGTCTTAGTCTCCACGGTCATCGCCGACGGATGGAGTGGCTGTCAAGCGTCTATTACTTTAGTTCGGGAGATAACACAAAATCACACTGTGTGGTTTGAAGCGCCTAGCGGTAACGATGGAGATACTCATAATTTTGTGATGTCAACTGTATCCAAAAGTAAATAAGATTGTGATTCAATTGTTAGCAAATTAGTCGTTCCACACCACTTTGTTCGTCGGCGCTATCTCTAAGACTTCATAATATCAGCCGTAGATCATCCACTGCTGACCATATTCCGTCGCCATATCCATCAAAACTTTTTGCGAGTGATGAAAACCGAAGGTTTAGGTGGAAGAGTTCTAGGTGTCTGTGAACGTGTGACGGCGGATCTCGGTGCAACTCGCCTGGTTATTGAACTCGAGCGCGAGATGGCGGAACACGTCGTAGAGCGTGTGCGTGAGCGGCGGGTGGTGGCGCGCGGGCGGCGGCGCGGGCGCGGCGGGCGGCGCGGCCGGCTCCAGGCGCACGGCCAGCGCCAGCGCCGTGCCGGTGGCGAGCAGCGCGCGCCGCGCCGCCGCCTCGCCCGCGCCGCCCGACCCGCCGCCCGCACCCTCCAGCCGCGCGTCGCAGCACCGCGATATGTTGCTGCAAACAAAAGTTAAGTTAATCGATTATGTTTATTGATGTTCGTAACGTCGCGTCGCCTAGGCCCCGTCAGAAAACCAGCGCCGCACTGTACATATTATGTTCGGTGCAGCTTTATGCTGAGACGGGACCCATTTGCCCCACACAACGCATACCTACTTAGCCTACCACTTGCGTTGCGTACTACCTATAAGTATTTTCTATGTACCCACCTACCCACTGTACCTACCTGCGTTATGGGTGAAATAAATACAATTTCTTTCTTCTTTCTTTCTTTCGATTTAAACCATAGCTCACTAACCTACTGATATTAGTAATACGAAGTCTAAACTGTACCAATACTTACTTATTCTGCAAAATTCTCAACAAAATTGAGCTACCGTTTAGAATTGTAATGATTCGTTAGTTTTGTTAGTAAAAATGTATATTGATTTAATAATAAACAGTATACTTGATAGAATTCTTGATTATTATGAGTTATCAAAATGTAAACTTATTTATAAACACTATTTGTTATTATGTATTACGATATTCGATTAATGATTTTATTTAAATAGTATTAAGAGTAAAAATTATGAACGGAAGGGAATGCCAGTGGTGCCAACCGAAAAGATCGGAACGAAAAAGGAAGGAGGGTGGCGACACGGCTGGCATTCTCGAACGTGACGGCGACCGGTAAACATCACTCTGTGATGGATATCGGAAAGATTGTGGTTAGATCTAGAAGTTTCGAAGATTACAAAGTTTAAAATTGAACGTTATTTTAATTCATAATAGAATAGAATAGAAAAACGTTTATTTTGTTACCTATACAATCAGACTTAAAATAAGACAAATTACAAAAAATGCAATTCAACATCATAGTAACAAAAATGGCCACCACTCAGCATGTGCTAGGGCAGAGCAGTTCATACCAAAGCGCTGGTCTTATGTGTATTTATGTAGATGTAGACGGATATAAGGGAAGAGGTAGGATAAAGAAAAGATGGATAGATTGTATGATAGACGACATGAGTAATAAAGGAGGGAATACTAATATGACGGCTGATAGAGGGGAGTGGAAGAAAAAAACATGCTTTGCCGCCCCCACATGAAGTGGGATAAGGGAAGGGATATGATGAGTTATTAAATGCAAGTCTCATTATCCTTAGTTTGATTCCAATTTTCTGTTACTCAGCACTACCTTCTCCTCAACACTCAAAGTTTAGCTGGAAGAAAATGCTAACTTTCATTAAGTTTACCAATGTATTTGTCTTTGACCTGTGCAATAAATAATTTTCTATCTATCTAATGTGAAAGTTTGTAAGGATAATTTCTATAGAGAACTGCATCTTTAGACTGTTTAAGTATTCAGGTACATTCAGCCTAAAAAAAATCTTTTGTCATAAAAAAAAGAACAACATACCTGGTATTATTGTCCACGACGACCTTCGTCTTAGACTCCTTCTCACTGATGGGATTCAGGAAGTAGTTTTCAAGCTTCTCCTCTGAAGACTCCGAGTCGTCAGATTCCGCGACCTGCGTCAGCTGTTCCTCGGCGTCCATGTCTTTTGTTGAATCTGTGGGGAAAAAGTACTTTGTGATTTGAGAAATTTCTTATGCAAAACACCAAGAAATAAAAATACTGTCAGACCGCAGCTACACTCTTGTGATAACCGGATAAAGTGTAAAATTGCTAATTCAAGCCACAACCATAATAACTAAACTGCATGCATATCGCACGGCATAATTGGAACACGAACTAACATATTCTATACAAACATCCACTTTCATAATTATAGTAGTAAACAACAAGAAACAAAAACATTTAGGCCCGCATACCATCAGAAAAAATCATTAAGGCTTTATGGTCTACCGACATTCTTAATCACTTATCAGTAAGGATAGTCTTCGAATTGGTAGATTTATTTTTTCTGATGTTGTACGGGCAGCCTTATTAGATAGGCACATCAAGCGGTCGCACTAAAATTGTAAAGACTTGTACTTGGAATGGATAAAACAATCATTCACAAACGTGTACTTAGCGAACACTTGTGTACGTAGTCGCACGTAAAACGCACGCAGTTTACCGTGCAATAACACCCAAAAGAAAGCGAAAGCGTTTAATTGACTGCTAGTATCTAAGGCGCTCGCTAAACGGCGATAAAAATAAGTCCTATCCCGTGAAGAGAGCGCGTATGCTGGTTCTTTGCAAAATTGTAGCGGCTAGTGTGGTCTGAACACTTGTGACGACAAGCTAGGTGCATCAAGCTCTGAACGCATGGCTCGGTTTATGCCCGCCTTCCACTGCGAGCGGAGCGGACTGCAAACGGACTCTAAGAAATAAACGACTTTAAATAAAAGAACTAAACGACTTTTCTAAGAATTCTGTAAAAGCGGACTGAGCGAATTAAAATCGCCCATCAGACCCATCTCATTTCCCGCCTAGGTAGCCCGCTGGTAATGGAAAATAACACTTTTATGTGAAATCATTCCTTAGTGAGAGGCCAAGATTTTACTCCGTTCCGCTTAGCTATTTCAACCGCATTGCCCCTTCGCAATAGAAGGCGGGCATTAATCTAATCCTTACTTGGCGATGCAGTATCTGCAGGGTTAACTTTTGGTTTGCTAGCTTGGCCAGTCTTCGGTAGACCAAAACTATCCGCTAACAAATCTGCAATAACAACAACAGCAGGTTTAATCTGCTGGAAATTTTGCCTCATCTGATACCTTATGAATTTGCATGAACACATTTGTGTTCCATACGAGAGGTTGCAAGCCCATCGCCGCTAACAGACAAACAAGGCAACAGCATACTAACCAGCGACAGTAGGTCCTTTGTTCTTCCTGGGCGGTTTAGCCTGGAATGGGCGCGCGCCGCGCTCGGGCGTGACGCGGACGCGCGAGTGGCCCGGCCAGCCGACGTCCGGAAGCGTCGTGGCCGACTCGGTGGGCGGGCTCGAGGGAGTTTCGATGCTCTCGAATTCCACTAGATCCTGTTGATTGTCACAGATTTGGTGGTTAGAAGTCAGTCACTTTCAACGGACCTATTAAAGGCGTTTTCTCTCCAGAACTGGGTAACCCGTAGCTTTTTATGAAATAGATCAACAAACGCTAAAACAAGCTCTGAATGCATTATCAATGCACATAATTTTTATTGAAAACGCCGATACTTTTATAAATATGTGGATATACAGATCTTCACGCTCGTTGCAAAAATGGCTGATATTATCAACGAGTAGGTTGTCAACTTGTCACACGCAGCTTTATAAAGCTATTTGCGAGCGACTTAAACAAAAATGATCTGCAATGATGAATTTAAAGTTTGTTTTGGCGTTGATCGCAACACAACGCGATTGGATCAGTTTTTAGATAATGGTGTCTATTCTGTTGTTGCATTTTCCTAAACTAACTAAATTTGACAGCGCTAAAATTATAACCAACCTTGTCACTTCTATGTAATAAGAAAGAGATGGCAACATTTTTAACGCTAATTAAGTTAGTTTAGGATAAAGCAACAACAGAATTGACACCATAGTGTACTTAGTATACGTTTTTGTGTCCACGAAGATGTGAGATTCCAGGGATTGATTGACTAGTTGTCTTCGATATAATGCTCTAAGGCTATAACAAATGGTACAAGATTGTTCCAAAGTCTCGAGTTGGTATCGTAACGTACCTACAGTTTTCTAACGTCTCGAGTTGGTACTGTGACATACCTGCAGTAAGGTGGTGAGAGCGTGTCGCGGCCACGGCGGCAGCGTCACAGCCAGCCGCGCCAGCCCGAGGATACAAGACGGGTCCAGTAAATGTGCGCCGCCTGATAGAGCGCAGAGGCGTCCAACCACCTGAAAATACAGTTATAATGGACTCAGAGGCACATGGAATGTGGAGAGTGGGCCTGGTGAAAGCGTTCTTGACTTCTTTTAATTTCTAGTCTCGACGATTTCGACCACAATTGGATATCCAGAGAAACTCATGATACAGATTATATCTAACTGGATCCAATATTCCCCTTCAGCATCGCAAGCTATTGATACTTCATTTGTATACGTAAGCAATTTTATTTGTAATAGGTACTTATAGCTTACATAATTAAGAAGGTATTGTTTTCTTTATTCTTAAAACTTTTGTGTTATTGTTTTGCTGTAAATGAAATACTTTTCATTGTCTCGTCGAGATCTGAGTTGAAACAGAATGGTCCTAATCATTTTTTTACCAAAATCATTTACACCACACATTTACCTGCTCTTTTATTAATAATGTTTTTCTGAAGTATTTTTTTCCGTGGATAGTAAGATCCAGCAGAGAGGCTCCCATACCTTGGCGCACAGCATCATGGCGTCGGCGTCGGAGGCGCTGTCGCAGGCCAGCATGTGGTGCACGAGCGCGGCGGCGAGCGCGGCGGCGAGCGGCGCGGACACGCAGCGCGCGCCGCCGAACACGAGCGGCTCGCTCGGCCCGCTCTCCGACTTGCTGAGCCCGCGCTTGCCGGCCATCGCCATGCGCGATTTTATGCTGAGCCGCATACGCTGAGAACAAACAATACGTTTTTATACGTTCAGCCAAAGAGATTCATTGCCGGCGTCTGTGTTTCCGAATACCTATAATTTGGGTGTATTAAGACCAGAGTGGATAGGTTTCTTTTAGGCAAACGTGCTACACCGTAGAACACATCGTCACTTAACATCGTCAAACTTCGGCCAATTTGGTATTAAAAAAAAATGCAGAGTATTATGGCTTCGCTCGCGTGGTATCTAGATAAAAAGTAGTATATGAAGTCTAGGTAAAGAACTCTATCTATTCCAAGTTTCATCCCAATCGGCTGAGCCGTTACGGCATGATCGAACCAGAAACATCCAAATATCCTCACAAACTTTCGCATTTATAATATTAGTACACTTTATATAATAACTTTTTTTATACAAAAAGTAATTCACAGATGGATAACTAAGTAAGATCCCACTTGTCAGATCGATTTATTTATCTGTCGAATCAGTCAGAGGTATTGTGGCTCAAGGCACACATTGAGATACAAACTGGGAGCCTAGTGGGAACCATAGGCGTATACCTGTTGTTCGTCCAAGTGGTCGTGGATCCCGCGCCTCGCTGCCTCGAGCTCCTGCATCTGATGTAATAGCTTCTTGTGCAGCTTGCGCCGCTGCAGCTTGCACTCTCCAGTACGGCCGGATGACGAGCTGGAGCCGGCTGAGCCGATCCAGCCGCCGCTCACCCAGTCCCATCTAGAAATTGTCAAAAAAGTAGTAAAAATTACAGGTGCATGACAGGTCAGTGCCTAACTATACAGACTTACGCATACGCAGTCGAGGTACTGCGTAGATCTGTCTCTAAGATTATTAATCATGAATTTTCACAAAATATCGACCAGCATAGATCCTTATTATTGCAGCTGCAGCGTTCCATTTACTGGTTAGGTGAGTAGCTCGTGCTGAGCTACGGCTCTTGTTGGTCCCATGCAACACATCACTTCTGGTTTTTGTGTTTTCTATTAATTTTATTGAAATAAACATCTTTTGAATTTGAGACCGGATTGACGACGTTTCGAAGGCTATGCCGATTCGACCCAGTTGTTTGAGAGTCCGACAAAAGCATAAGGATAGGTGCATACATACCTGGAGTGTCGGTTGAGCGACGTCGCCGGCGGAGAGGCGGCGACCGCGTCGAGCACCGCCGCCAGGGCTGTCAGCACCGCGGCGGTGAGCGCGGGCTGCGGGCGCGGCGCCTGCACCAGCTCCAGCGCGCGCGCCGACAGCGCGTGCGCCACGCCGTGCCACTCGCCGCCGCCATCTGCGCCCGCGCCTGCGCCTGCGCCCGCACCCGCTCCTGCGCCCGCGCCTGCGCCCGCACCCGCGCCCGCGCGCTCCCAGTGCGAGAACATGCTCTTCCGGCACATGTAGATCACCAGCACTAGGCATCTGTCATGACAAACAATTATATCACTCAAATCATCATCATCATCAGCCTGTAGAAGTCCACTGCTGGACATAGGCCTCCCCCAAAGAGTTCCATGACGAACGGTCTTGAGCCTTCTTCATCCACCGACTTCCCGCAACCTTCACAATGTCGTCGGTCCATCGGGTGGGGGGCCTTCCAACACTGCGTCTTCCGGTTCGTGGTCGCCATTCGAGAACCTTTACTCCCCAACGGTTGTCGGTTCTGCGAGCTATATGGCCTGCCCACTGCCACTTCTAAAAGTCGCCAGGTCCAGGGTTCGTGGGGATTGGTAGCTGGGCCTCTGCCGGGGATTCTTAGCACCCCCTGCTCCGCCGTTACCGTGGCCGCTACCAGTGCCAGGAATAGCGGAGCTGCCGGGGACTGGGGGCCGTTTTTTATTATGTCCTATCATAAGGGGGGGATTGGACCATAACCCACCACGCTGGTCCAGTGCGGATTGGTGGGTGGAGCGCCAGAGACTCGTCAGCTGATCGGCAGGGTGTACCACGTGCCGGTGAGGTTGGCTTGGGTTCCGAGGGTTGTCATTTGGAACCCCTTACACCCCACCCCTTACATCACTCAAATAGAAAACATTTATTTGAAACTAGCTTCCGCCCGCGGCTTCTGGCGGCGGTACCTACATAAAAAGTAGCCTATATGCTATTCTAGGTAAAGAACTCTATATATTTCAAGTTTCAACGAATTCGGTTGAGCCGTTAAGGCGTGATTGAACAACAGATATCCAAACATCCTCACAAACTTTCTCATTTATAATATTAGTATCCCCACAAAAAAACAGAACGGACATGAGAACATAACAAGAACACAAAAAAAATGAATAAAACACAAAAATAAAACAGAAAAACGTGTTTAATTATAATGTACTGGGTGTGATATTCACCTGTCCAGTGGAGTAGGTGGGGCGAATGATGAGGCGAAGGCGTCAGTTAGCGCGGAAGCCAGTGCGTCGCCCCACCAGCGCTCGGAGCCGCAAACTCTCGCTACTAAGGTCGCTAGAGCACCGGCTGTGGAGCCGCCGCATTGCCAAACTAGTGGCGTCACAGTGGAGCACCATTCTCGAGGCACTTCCGGGTATTGCTAGAAAATACACGTAACGTTTTATTTAACATGGACGAGCCAAATCTACCCCTTAATTTTGCAGTACTGCGATGAAGCTTGATCAGGCTACAGCTATGCACGCAGGTTCATGATTAAATGTTTGTGATATAATCCGTAGAAGAACCAAGTTCACCGACATAGCTCTCAGAAAAAGCTTGAAGTAGCAGTGGGCAGGCCATATAGCTCGCAGGCGACGAACCGGACGACCAATGACATTTCGAAGATTGCGTGGAAGTTAGTGGATGGCGAAGGCTAAAGGCCCACGTCCAGCAGTGGACATCTTTATGATTATGATACAAATTCCGAATCTCGGACACAATTAACGGTTCAGGTTCTGTTAGCGAAATCCACAGAGTTACAGATCATACAGTGCTTTCAAAAGGCGTCAGTTTTATTCCATGTCTGCTACAAAGAATAACAAAAGAAAATGGATATAAACCTCATAATATAAGGTCATATTTAACACGTAAGCAAACGCTGTAAAACCGAGGTAAAACCCAAAATCAGTAAAAACACCCTAAATACATAAATAACTTACCACATCATTCATCTGGAAGTAGAAGAACAACAGCATATCAACAACATTCTCCGTGATAACCCTCAGCTTGTCTGTAGACGCTTGTTGCAGCAAGCTATTGGCTGTCACCGCTCCCTTCTCAATCATCTCAGCGACTTTCCTGCCCTCATCCGTGTTGGAGTTGTTCTGTAGCTTCTTCATGATGTTTGTGCAGGTGTGTAGCTGCTGCTGAAGTTCAATGCACTCGTGGTAAGCGGTGACGACTTTGTTATCGCCCTCTGTGTTCATGTTTATGTACGCCATCATGTTTGCCGCGTTCCCGTTGTACAGTTCCAGGTACGGGTTGAGGAGGTCCATCAGTTTGCCGGTTGCCAGCCTGTCGAAAGTAATTTGAGTTTTGCAGAAATAATTTGACGACCTCGGTGGCGCAGCGAGTGGCCGTCTGAGACGGGTGTGCGGTTTCAATTCCCGCGGGTCAAAATTTTTGCATTGCCTACAAATATTTGATTCGGTTCTGGGTGTTGTGGTACCTTGTTAATCATAGTTTTTGATATCTACGACACAGTGCAATTTCGTGATTTAATCCTTATTGATAAGAGAATAAGGTTGATTTCAATTGTTTGACAAAATCATGCCTCCCCACCGACCTCTATCCCGAGCGCGCAAGGCATTTCGATCCTCGCAGTCGCCTCGCCTCGCATTTTGAGATGTCAGACATCGCGAGAAGAGAATAAGGTTGAGTATTAATTGTTTGACATGTAACATAGCATACCTGAATCGACACGACAAGTCCTGGTGCAGCGCATTGAGCGCGTTGATGGAAGCTTGTACGTTGCTAACGTTCGCGATCTCACCGTAGAACCAACCCAGCGGTATCTTGCATTTCATGGCCGACATTCCGTAACGGCCTATTGTAGTAATCTGTAAAATTATTAGAAATTCTAAGCCATACACAATGATCCATTCTCAATTTAAAATCTCGATATCCTATGAATCATTGGCTGAACCAAATGCGGCAGATTCGACACCACATACGACGAGTATTTGCAGCGATACAGTCGCGATTCAGAGCGATGCAGCAATGACGAAAGATTTATCGACGCGTGTGTTTGCATCTATACAATCGCGACACTGAATCGATATCAATAATATAATAGAGTACAATCTAGGAGTCTTCAAATCTAGAGTGAATAAGTTCTTTCTGGTAAAGCGTGCTTCATCTTAGGCCACATCTCACTTGTAAAAGTGAGATGGTGTTCAAAACGCCTAACCATCACCAATAAAAAAAAAAAGATATCCACGCGCGTTTGCACTGTGTTATGAAGTGATACTAGTGATCCGGCTCAAAGGACCATATGTTTGGGTACAGACCAAACAATAAGGAAACGCTTCATACCTTCATATAGCGGCACAGCGGAGGCGGCTGCAAGTCTGTAAGCACTAGATTCTTCGTGGCGATGTCAGAAGCGGCTGCTAGCTTCACGCCGTCTGTCTCTTCGCTCGTCACCCAAATGTCGATACAGAGGGTCACAAGATCTTGACAGGATGGTATTATCTGTGGGGCAAATGTTATTATTATCACATACTAAATAATCAATTCAAAAGCATGGGGCATTATAGTCGTGACTATATTTGTTTTATATTATATACCCCTCCCCCCCCTTAGATTCCTTCAAGGATCTGATTGCTTGGAGATCTGAGAGTATGTTGGGGATAAAAGTCGTGAACTTATATTTGTTTTACTTACCACATCAGTAAGGCGCACTGTGTGCCCAAAATCTAGCACAATGTACCGCCGCGCCCCGGAATGCATCCTCTCCACGAGCAAAGTGAGCTGCGGGGGCCGAGTCACAAGCGCCGCCCACGGAATACCGCATTGCTCTTGCTCCTGTTATAACAAAACAAACTTTAGCACGTCGAATTAAGATTTTGATCACGTGGCAGCCCATCAGCGGGCACCGACCCTGGTTTCTGATCCATGGAGTAGACATGTCAACAAGTTTTCCAAACTGGAGGAAACTGATAGAACCCGAAAGCTACCGATTATTTGTTTGTAATATACCACTTTCACTAGTAAAGGATTTGAGCCAACTTCGGGAATATTATCTTCTGATGATAAAGCACAATACGCGCGGAGGATCTCAGCCGCAGTAAAGCTAGTCATTTAAGATCACAATAGATCATTCAGTTCCTAAAAATCTACTGCAACGTCTGCAACCAACCACTAGCTGTACAGGGGAATCGACCGCGCTTACAGTACAATTCGTACCCTGAACAGTCGATCATCAGAGAACTCCATCTTGTCCTGAGGATCGCAATCCATCATGGTGCTCTCGACGTCTTCCAACGAGTCAGGGTCGGGGTCACCCGGCGGGTGCTTCGTCTCTAACTCCTTCAGTTCCTTCTCATACATGGCATTCCACAGCTGCTGTCAAACGGTATGCAAGTTAGATACGTGAGGGCAGGCAGCAGGAGTGGAAGCGATATACGCAGATTTCAAGTGCTCAGAGCCGTTAATTTTGACTGTCATGTTGGCACGCATAAAGCACTTAAAAAATTATTGAATATAGTTTTTTTCCACTCGTACTCTTTATTTTTTTGTTGATAGAAAAAGCCCCTTTCAGGATGGTAAACATAATATGAATCACCTTGAATAAATAAATAAGGTGAAGTTTAAATTGTTTATCGAATGAGTCGCTTCGCCGATACTTTGATAGTCCGCGTCGGGGCTGGCTTTATTTACCTAATCCTGCCGCCTCTACTTCAATCTCTACTAACTACTCTACAAGTTTTATATGGTTACCTGCTGTGGTTCGGTGGTAGCTTGCGCGGCAGCCGCGGCGCCCGGTAAGGCGCTGACGACTGTTGAGTGATGTCTGTATCCAGAAGACTCCAGCTTGGTCCCGTCGGAGGCCAAATGGCAGCTAACGTGGAGAGGAGTGGCCTCGCTCACTCCAAGGCTGAACGCGCCGGCGCCGTTGTTTTGCGCCCACCACGGTGTCGGTGTTTTGGGATCTATGGTAAGAGATTATTATTAAAGACTCTCATAATGACGTTTGTATGCATGTTACAAAGAAAGGTTTTCGCAGAAATAAAGCTCGGCACCACCTCACCCCAAAATACCGTTTACTACAACACAGGAGGCGAGGCGATTCAGAGCTGTTTCCTGATTCAATCTAAAAAATAATGTTGTACTTATTCGAATCTTATTAATTCATGACCGATAAAGATTTTTTTAAGACTAACATGAACTATGCGGTATAGAATCAAAGTCAACGTCGAAAGGCGTTTATTTCAATAAAATCACTATGATCACTTTGAAACGTCTTAGAAACTACAACTGTTCCCGCGACCAAGCCTAGAAGAGTCAAAGTCAAGTCAAAATCAAAAGGCGTTTATTTCAATAAAATCACTAGGATCACTTTGAAACGTCTTAGAAACTAGGTGAAGCTACGCCTGTTCCTCGCGACCAAGCCTAGAAGAATCAGGCAACAAACACGGCTTGGTGCCTATAATTTTTTTCGATGATCCTTTTTCACAAAATGGGATGTAGAGCTTCAGTGTGGTGCCGATCAAACAGGGAATCGGCATCGTATGGATGAAGGACTACTTACCGGGCGTAGAGTCTTTGGGCCAGTTGAGCAGCTCCCGCAACTGCTGGTCGTGGCGCGGCGGCGCGGACGCGGCGCTGTCGCCCTGCAGCATGTTCGCGTACGTCACCGGCACGCCGGTACGCGCCACCTCGGGAGTTTCCGGAGAAAAGATCGTGCGCTCGAACGGAAGACCGTACAGGCCGAATCTGCGATCGTAAGCATAATATTTGCAGACTAGCTTCCCGGAAAAAAATAAGTCTATGTGTTATTGGCTATTTGCTACATGCCAAATGTCAATCCAATCCGTTCAGTGGTTGCGGCGTGATCGAGTTACAAACTTTTCCGCTTCTTTACAACTTTTCACATTTATAATATACATAGATATAGCTCTCAGATATAGCAATTTGAAGTATTAGCGGAAAGGCCATATAGCTCGCAGAACTGACAACAGTTGGGGCCAAGCCAACAGTTGACCACGAACTGGAAGGCACTTTTAATGGCTAGAATACTAACTACAATACAAGTCAAAGTCATAGTGTGTTTATTTCAATAAAATCACTAGGATCACTTTAAAACGTCTTACAAACTAGGTGAAGCTACGCATGTTCCAAGAGACAGTCTACAGTGTAGACCCGTACTGCGGAACTTGGGGAGTGTAGACTCTACACTCTAGCTAATTCCACAATACGGGTTACAAAGGTCGTCATCTCACCTTGATCTCAGCACATGCTGATACGCATCAGCCCTCTGCAACAACGGGTTCGCAGCATGCTGCAACAAGTCCAGTAATCTCTGAACGAAGTCGGACGCAGCAGCGGCGGACGCGGCGTGCTGGACCAGGGCCGCCAGCCATCGCAGCGCGCCGGGCGACACGCTCGCGCCGATGTACGGGATGCAGTTCGCAACGCTGCGGCAGAGGGAGTGCTCGAAGGTGGACTTCCATGGCTTCGGTAGTTGTTTCTCACCGCTGTATATGTAAATTCAGATTAGTTCAACCAGTAGACAAATACGACATTGTTTTTGAAAAACTAACATTAGAGCAGAAATCAAGGGTGGTCTGTTGTCGTGCCGGCGCGGCAGAGCTACGCTTATTTTAGAAAAATATATCAATTGATATGATAAAGTGAAGAATAGAAAGTAGGCTATATGCAATTCTAGATATAGAACACTATCTATAGCAAGTTGCATTGAAATCGGTTTAGCTGTTACGGCGTGTTTGAACCACAAACATACAAACATCCTCACAAACTTTCACATGTATAGTATTAGCATGATATAAATAACAGAATAGAATACTCACTCGCTAGTTATCAGCATAATTCTAGTGCATTTCTTCGCGATACTCCTGTCCCCGCAGAGAATACAGTTTCTGATGAACGCGTCAATGTGTTTCTCGATTATTTTGATGCACTCTATCTGTTGGTTTTCCATACTTTTATCTTTGCCTTTTTCTGTCTTTGCCAGACGCATTCTCTGAAGCCTGACGAAAACCACCCATATTATATTGTCAAGTGCGAGTCTCCGCATCTCAGGTGTATCATTTCCTATAGCTATCTCGCATAGATTATTCAAGTAGCTATTGTTTTCGAGCATAGCGATCCTTTGCTGCCTCTCCAAAGGTACTTCAGTGCGCGGACTGGACCGTACAGTCAAAGAGATCTGATGCAACCAATCGCAGCCTATAAACTTTTTGCCTTTCACATCTTCGGACTTGCCGGGTCCCTTGGACAAGTCCTTGGCGGGGTCGAATAGCGTTTTGAGGTGGATCAAGAACGTTCGGCCCCTAGCCCGGTAGAGACGAGGGCTTGTCAATGTTAAAACACCAGATTGCTGTGTCGTGTCTAATCCGGCGGAAAGTACCAGAGGACCCGCGAGTATTTCCGCATTATGAGCTTGTAAGTACTCCTCGCTGTGAATCGGGTTTTCCAGATTAGTCATATTTGCGTCGATAACGGGAGTCGGCGACTCAGCTCTATTACTGAACGTAGCGTCTTTCTTGTACCCTATACCGTGTAGATTCTGCTTCAGTAGCGTCACCATAATAACGGGCAGGTTGGTCGTACAGATAGAATGGAGTGAGAACGCGAATTCCACGTGAGCTAGAGATACACTGTAGGGTAAAGTCAGTTCGAGGAAGTGTTCATCCCAAGTTGAAGACGTGTTCTGTAGCCTCCAAGTTCTGTTGTGCTGATGGTCTGACCGCGGGCGTAGAGCTGGTGATAATTCACACCAGAAGCCTGGTACTACAGCGCTGTATGGAACTGCGGTGTTGGTACCGTATGATCCAGTCAGTGTTATCAGGGTTTCTAAGTCAGTTAATTCAAGTACAGGCTTGTTCGCGAATATAACGGGCGCCGTAATCGGACCGCAGACTTCGTCTCTAGGCGCACGTTGTAGCATATCGAAATCTATGTTCGCGAATTCGTCTTCGTCTTGATCGCCGCAAGAATCTTTGTCGCCATTATTGAAGGCGTAAAAGTAGATCATTCCGTGTTTTGTTGACACGCTCAGACGGTCGACTGACGCGCAGTATGCCACCGACGTGAACTGTCCTTTGGGGACCCGTTTTTCGGACAGTACTTTGAAATCTGGCAACGAGTACAGTCGCAAACAGCCGTCAACGCCGACTGAAGCGAAGGAATACTGATCGTTTTCTCCAGGTAGAAGACAGAGGTCTACCGGACTCTGCCCGAAGGGCAGCTCCTGGTACGACACAGGATTGTCTTCGAGCGTGTACATTGAAGATTTGTCGAAAGTTTCGTACAATATGAAGTACGCTTTAGCGTCAGATTTAAGTCTATCCTGAAGTTCGGAATCGTCAACGTCCATTTTTGTGTCTCCATCATTGTCCGTTTCGTCTTCAGCCTTGATTTTATCAGGGTCTATGGTGGATACTACTACAAGTAAATGTCCCTTGTCTTCGGTGGGTATCAGATGAGTGATTTTGGAATCATCTCGAAGGTTCAACATAGGCGGGAGGCTCAGACACTGCACCGCAATGCCTTGAGTGACCTCGTCAGGAGGCGGAAGTACTGGTTCCGCTTCAAATCCCTCAGTATTCGTCGCAGCCGCTGCGGTTTGCGTCCCAACTTTGCTACCACCGAACGTAGTTACTTTAACCTTCTCTGTACCCTCACCGCCTTCATACCACTGACTGATCGATTGGTGGTTGTACAGATCAGAAATATCTACAGGCCCCGTCATAAGGTATTGGGATAAATGGGGTTCCGGGGTTTGCTGTAACACTACAGCATCGGTCTGATCGGCGAGTTTCGTGCCCACAGAGTCTAAAGTCCCTCCACTTTTCCAGCTTTTGAGTTTAGATAGTGTTCCTACAAAGTCTAGGACGCTGGCAGGCGTGTGGCCGGTAGCTGCCGTGTGTTCCTGGAACTCTTGGATCAGTCCAGGGGGAGGTGGCGGCATTATTTTAAAATGCTTTGTCAGTATAATCTTCTTCGGCTCCCATATCTTGCAGTCATCCTTACTCGACGACGCGTTAAGGTTTATAACGTTGCTGATATGTTCGTCGATGAGTGCATTGGTGCACTGGGCTAGTTCGGGCTCCTCGTCAGAATACTGGAAGTAGATGTCGTCGTAGATGTTAGCGTCGTCTGCTCTGGCTACTGTGCAAACCTTCTTACTGCCCCCGGGCTTGGAGTTTCCGCTTGGGTTTGTCGTGTTCACGACGGTCGTAGCGTTGCCGGCTTGCGAGCCGTGTATGTCGTATGTTAGTAGGAACAGCATTTTGTTCGGAGAAAGATTGCTTTTGGCTTCGTTCTGATCATTCATTGCCTGTACGCTTTCTTTGGAAGCGTCAGCGCATTTGTCAAATAAAGCTTTGCTTGAGTCTTCCGTGATTGGCACGTCATTTTGTTGCAAAGTCGTTCTAGTGACGATGACCCCGCATACAAGCGATGATTTAGCTTGGTTTGTATTCGATTTTGCTTCTTGCTCCGAGTTCTCTTTGTAATGTGGAGGTGTTTTGAGGAGCTGGACCACCCAGCCTAGCTCCTGCTGCGATGCATTACCGATAAACGCCATTGCAGTAAGCTCGATGCCGTAGGTGGCTAGAAATATTAATAGAATTAGTAAGTGCACAAGTTTGCACATATGTTTTTTTATAAGGGAGCATCACATAAACTTGTTACCCACATGTTACGTCTTATTTTTTTTGTTCTTATTAGAATACACCAGTTTACTCTCGCTCTTTTCCAAAACTGCTCCAGAAATGAGGGCCGTTTTCGATAGTTTTAGAATGAAATATCTACCGGAGCTACACTGGAAATATAATATCGACCTTAGGCCGGCAAGAATTAAGTCTAAGTAATAACAACACAGTTATTGCAGAAAAATACTCACAGCTGTCTCTTTCAATGCTGTTTCCCCAGACTTGGGTAGTATCCGCCGTCAGAATCCCACTGAATATCGAGTCGTACGCCGACAGGTGAATGAATTTGACCAGTTTCAGGCCACAGTCGAATGTCCAGATATTGATTTTGCCGTCGCTAGTGCCTGAAGCTATGAATTCGGCCGTGTTGCCTTTGGACACTACGGTCACGCCGGGCGACGGGACGGCGCAGGCTGTTGCGTTTGTGACCTAAGTAGATGGGATTGTAAAAATAAGTAGAGTGAATTTATCTATCACACTTTGGTAATGTTTATAGTAAAAAAAATGACATGTTAAAACACTATTTATTTTTGTACAAGAAATTATTAATTTACTAATTGTCTAGGACACAAAGGCCTCCTCCAGCCTTTTCCAACTGTCTCCTGCCATCCTTGACCATCATAGTGGGCCAGTATGTTTTTATAACTGGAGATGACTACATCTTTTTCTTCTTCTATCGTATCGGGTGTTATCGGGCAACGAAATACAGGCACAGCCAATAAAAAAACATTCTTATCAATGCTCGCTTTTATTTCTGGGCTGACACGAATTTGAAATAGTTGTATAGCCTTCCGCACGGTTTATAATCATGGTAACAAGTATACTCCCACTTTACAATGAGACTGTTGGGAGAATGTAGAAATCGACTCACGGCGCGGACTCTCTAGCAGACGAGATAGGTGAAGCACATGGTATAGATGGACCAGAAAGCCAGGTGGTAGAACAATACTCACAGATATAGGCACGTTGTGAGTATACTCTCCTTTCACGAAGGGACAGTTGGGGGAATGCCGCTCGTGCTCGACCCAGGGCTCGTCACTCTTCTCCCAGCAGACGAGGCAGACGAGGCAGGTGAAGCACATGGCTCGGTCGTCGCCGCTTGGAGACGGCTGGTGGTAGAATCCAGCTTGCGCCATCCTAGCTGGCAGTGCCCATCTGATAAACAAACACAATATTCATACAGTGTTCTGTAACTAGTATACTATCCCAAAAGAGGCTTATTCTATAAAGAAAAAGAAAAAATATCAAAAAAATAAAAACCGTTTTTTTTTCTTGCGGAGTGGGAGTTGGCACAATAGTTTCACTCTCACTCGTGCGTAAAAACAAGCACAGTTACAGTATCGACGACGCATCAATCCATTGATCATCGTCATTCATTCGCAAACATAACTCAGAAATCAATGATTGCAATCTGTAATGCATATCTAACGATAATTATGATGCAAAGAAATTGCATTGTGATTGCATCATTATCATCACAAGACCCTTATTAACCTCAATGGCATAAGCGAAGAACACAACAGCGACACTAGAAAATGACAATATTTTCTACTTGTAGGTACTCACTTGTAGTCCATATGAGGCCACCTTTTGAAGGTCTCCTTCCGTTCCGCTTCAGAGTACATGAGCGGTCTGGTCTCCTCATCCTTAGAGCACGGCACCAGCTCGTTGGCTCTCTGGCCGACTGCTGAGGCAATTGCGAGCGCGGGGATCCGCCGGTTCTGACCCTTGAGCTCTTGGACTACGCTGGTGGTGACGAGTCGGAGTATGGACTGTTGTAAGCTGATTGTCACTGTGCTCCACTGTAGAAAGATAAATGATTGAAAGTTGTTCAAAGGATAACTAAAGCGCACTATTAGAGTGAAAAGTTCTAGAAATTCATGCATTATCACCAGGAGAATTGTTAACCCTGAATGATTTTTCTGTAATACAATGTAACTTTTAATACAATAATTTTACCTTGAATGCTTTTAAGATAATAAAGCCAAAACTAATGATAATCTGAAAGTTGACTGGTAGGTACAACAGTATTGCATGAACAAATTATGCTTAACTTAATGGCTTCAAACTAACAAATATTATTCACTGACCTTCTGAGCTTTCACTCCCTTCCTCACAGGCTCGGCATCCAACGCATTCTTCAGCTCTGCGACAAAGTCTGTCAGACCCTCGATTGAGTTGGCATCGAGACCCTTCAGACATTGGTACAGCAGAACAGCCTAAAGAACAAGCAGAGTGATAATACAACATCCTACTAATATTTTAAATGCGAGAGTTTGTGAGGATGTTTGGAAGTTTAAACTTTGAGTAAATAGAGTTATTTCCTAGAATAACATGTAGACTACTTTTGATGTAGATACCACGCAAGTGAAGCAGCGGGCGAAAGCTAGTTCAAAATTCAAAATAAAACTGAGAGAGTAGTTGGCTGAGGGTTGTCCAGCAGTGGACGTCTTCAGGCTTGATGATGATGATGATTAAATTAAGTTAGTATAGGAAATTGCAATAGCATCAACATTAAAATTTAAGGTTATTTTGGAAATTCCTAACTCAGGATGAAATACAAAAAACCATGTTAAAATAACAAAGGAACATGATTATAAGGAGCTGTTCTATAATTATAAGTAGGCATTATCAAATGGCTATCTATAATTGAATAGATTGCCAGATTTCAATTAAAAAAAAACTTCAGACCATGGTTTTAATCAAACTAAATAAAAAACAGATTAGGTACCTACATCATGACACAGACATGAAAAATAACAGTGACTCATTTTTGAATGGTTCCGGAGTATGTGTATTAAATTGAGACTAAGAAAGTGTTAAATTTGGTTCTCCTGTTAAAATTGGCATAAAGATTTTCCTCTATCTAATTTACAACATTACACATAACATTATCCAAATATTATTTTATGAAAGATATTAACCAATATTACACCAGTAGTAGTTAGACCCGAGTCATACTAGTTACCATGGCCTGCACCATAAACTTTGCTGGGTTTACTTTGCTTTTGCTATGTTTAGGAGTTCATGTAAGTTGTCACTATAAAAGATGTATGGTTCAAATTTATGTAAAATAGTGATTATCACTCACATTTGAATGGCAATAAGACTTCATGGTAAGGCCTTAAATTTATAAAAACAGGATTCTTTGTTTATCATTCAGCATGACTATCATAAAATTGTTTTCCTCGTAAACATAGATAGCTTACACCAATTTATTTGATGAATTTTCTAACATCCTAATACATCAGCCTATTTGAATGCAAAACCAAAAGTACAGTATCTGCAAAGATATGGAATTCATAAGTTGTACTTCAAAATTTAGTGAACTGTGTGCAAGTTACAAACAGTTCAGTAAAAAGGTTAGGCAGCTTTTATGATCACAGATAGATTCTTATTCTTGTAGTGTTTATGAGAGCGGACTGTATCAATGATTGTAGAAGGTCCATGTTTATACTGCTACATACCTCAGATAGAACAAGCTCGAGCCTTATACTCCTCTCAATGTGTGCAGTAGGCAGAGGCCTCTGAAGTGCAGTGTGAAGAAGTAGCACTCCATTGTAGTCTGTCCGAGCACCCACGCCGCTGCTATCCCACACGAAGACCCGGTCTGTGCCTGGCACGTACTCCACACCGAGCGTGCCCCCCACATCTACAAACCCACAAACGAATCCGGTGTAATCAGAATTGTTTATTGCGAACTGTCAAAACGGAGCAACAATGTAGGCCACCGCAAAGGACTCCCCTACTGACTAATACATAGCTACTAAAGCGATGATTCGTATATCATCCTAAATCATTACAAGGAATCTATTGATTGAGGAGTAAAAGCGTTCTTACCCGCTGACAGACATGAAGACTGGAGAATCACACCCGAGTTCACATCCAAAACGTGCACACCACCCACATCTGTTTTCACCAGTAGTATATTCAAGTTACTATGATACGTTAGAGATGTAACAGGAAAGTTCATGCGTATATAGCCATCTTCTCGTAATATCAAAGAATCATCGCCCATCGTGGCCGTGAATACATCTGTCTGACACTACGTAAACGCCATTTGTAATTGTATTTTTTTATGTCAAATAATCAAAGGCTGAGTGGCCAGTAACAAAATTATGTATTGATTGTCTATGAAAAATAAAATGTAGTGAATTCTTTGTCCATTTCCAATTAAAAGTTGAATATTTTATCAAACAATTTTTAATTTGTACTTTATTATAATATCGAATGTTTACATCGCCCTTCGCCGCAGTGGCCGAGTATAACTTAGCATTTCAATTAAATCAAGTACGTTTTTGTCGGCATGCCAGTATTGCCATACCATTTTCATGGACAAACCTTTTTATCCTAGATTGAGGTACCTCTAATGATTCTAGGTAACTCGAAATATATTACGTACTTTCGAGCAAAGAGATCTCAGACTAGCCCGCGTACCCGCGGCTTCGCGCGCTATAAGGAATATTACGCTTTGTACCTACATAAAAAGTCACCTCTAAGCTATATTCTAGGTAAAAAACTTTATTTCTATCAACCTATTCCAAGTTTCATCGACAGCGGTTAAGCCATTACGACGTGATTGAACAACAAACATCTAAACATCCTCACAAATCACGTTTATAATATTAGTAGGATTGGGCCGTATTTTTGTTTAGGCGGAGTCGTAAATTGATGGCAAATTCGTGTAAAATAGCCTGACACGCTCGCATTTGAATGGAAATACTTCATGGTAGGGCGCGCACTACGCCCGGGCGTAAACACTGTCTACGTGTTAGGGCCTCTTGTTTGCGAATTCCAAGTTATTATATATTTATCTGTGACTTATTTTTGTAATGTTGGTACCTAGTTTGTACTGATTGCTAGCGCCCTACATAGGCTGACTGAGCTATAGCTGAAAGCTCAGATATGTATTAAAGAGTAGGTTACCTTCAGAATAATATCTGTATTCTGAGGTTACCTACCAGATTCTGGAAACTATGAAACCTAGTGAGGTTTTATCATAGTTTCCTCATTCAAGTATCGCTCGTCCGATGATGGGTATCCATTCCAGCCACAGAGTACTTTTGTATTTAAATGATTCCAGCCAGGCGCATCTAAAACTTTAAAACATCCTCATTGAATCGCATTATGTATGTTACCTAGGCAGAAGGCAAACAGTAACAAGTCATAACAGACTTTGAAATTAGGATTGAAACTCCAAAAATAACAAAACAATCATGTACAGAAATAAAGATTTATTTAAAATCATTCTATTAATATAATACCTAGTTGTAATATGCACCTTTATTTATGAGTTAACTATGTAATAATAATAAATTACGGACGGAATTGATTTTATCAGTCTTCTCTAATACAAAAAAAAAACAGATCTTAATGAACACTCTGATAGCTATTTATATCTTCGTGCTGTTCTAGCCTAAAACTCCCAAGACTCTAACCATTTGAGTCCGGCCATGGTTGAATTGTCCTCGTGTGCCAACGGCCCATTCATACCGTACGCCAGTGGGGAGAATAGATAGAAACTATACATGGTAGTGGAAACTACCAAGCCTAGGACACAGTGGTAGGCGGTGCGGCCTAGCTCGTGCGAGAGGAAGCTTCTGATGCTGAGCAGAAGGTACTCTGTCAGGATACCTGTGGAAAAGATAAGTTGATTAAGTTAAACGTTTTTCAAAATCAGAAAGAAAAACCAAACTTTTTATTTCAGACATTATTAATTATACATCCTACTAATATTATAAATGAGAAAGTTTGTGAGGATTTTTGGATGTTTGTTGTTCAATCGCGCCGTAACCGCTCAACCGATTTTGTTGTTACTTGGAATAGATTATGTTATACGGAGGCAAACAGGCTTACGGCCCTCCTGTGGTAAGTGGTTACCGTCGCCTATTGACATTAGCAACACCTGGAGCATTGCTAATGCGTTGCCTGCCGAACCCCTCCCCCCCCCCCCCCCTTAAGAGCTCTGGCAACCTTACTCACCGCAGGAACACAGCACTATTTGAATCAAATAATGTTATTTGGCTGCGATCTTCTGTAAGGCGGAGGTACCTCACCAGGCGGGCTGCTCCAATTTAGAGCGAGAAAATCTCGCTGTGCCCTACCTTCTCCGTAAAAGTATACACATAAAGTTATACAGATATAGTTCTTTACCTAGAATAGTATATAGACTATTTTTTATGTAGGTAGCACGCGAGCGAAGCCGCAGGCGAAAGCTAGTAGGTAATAAAAATAACATTAATCAGAATGGGGCTCAAAGGCGTAGTTTTTGCGACCTCGGTGGGGCGTAGTGGGCGAGTGCCCGTCTGAGACGCAAAGGGTGCGGGATCGCTGTTCTAATACCCACGACACAGAGAATTCTAGGGTGGGGTCAACTATGTAACAAAGGAGCCATTTCATTCTGGGCCTGGTCCATGTACACTACATAGAAAAATTAGGAAAAAATAGGAGATTACAAGAAAAATACAATTTCATTAATTTGAAGACAAATGCGATGGTACATGAATAGTTCTTCTGGTAAGTTTTTTACTATGTGAACACTATTTGAAGGCCGCCATGTTGGTTTATAATTGGCGTTTGACATGACATTGACATATTCATGTCATGTTGTTTGATTAGATGTTTTTGTTTTGTCAGATAAATGTAGGTTGTCAAAATGACATTTCACGCACGTCAATCCGCCATATTTTTGTAGCGCTGTGTGTTGCTTTCTTTGTCGAAGAAAATCTTAATGTACCTTAGAACGAAGTCAATTTAAATAAAATAACCAATTAAGTGCGTTTACTTTATTGCTTAGCCATATTTTAGAGTAGTGTACGCAGTGCAGGCCCAGGCTCCATATATTGATGAAAGGTCTCTTTTCAGAGAACAAATTTGCAGATCATACAAACATTTATCCCGCAGCGGGAATCGAATGCATCTCAGTCGGGTTCTCGCTACGATACCGAGGTCGTCAAAATCAAAAATTGGCCAAGGTGTCTTTTCTAATTCGTTTGTGCGCACAGCACAACTACTTGTGTGTCCAAAATAAATGTATTTTCTTTCGTTCTTTCTTTCTTTTTCTTTCAAACTCACCAGTGAGCATGGAACTGAACACCAGCGCCGGGAAGTAATGGTGGAAGTACAGCACTCGTCCCATTGCCCAGAAAGGGACATAGTGCAGCGCCCATCCGAGGAAAGTCCAGCCAGCCGCGTTTAGGAGCGACCGAGATTTGCTATCTGTGGATATGTAAACAGTACGTTGGTTGAAAAGCCCTTTTCTTTTAAGGAGCGACGCTGGTTGACTCCTGCTGGTGTCTATTAGGTTTGTTCTTTGCTGTCAATTATAAATAAATAAATAAATATTACGGACATAGCACACACGGTCAACTGATCCCAAACTAGACATAGCCTGTACTATGGGTACCAGAGACTGATATACATATCTAAGATCATGAGATACATATTTAACAACCAGACACAGAACAAACATCTGTGTTCATCAAACAAATGTTTGTCCAGTGCGGGAATCGAATCCGCTACCTCTAACGCAGAAGGCAGAGTTACTACCAACTGAGCTATGAGGCCTGTCATTGTGTTCTTACTCCTTGTATGTCCATTGTCCGTTCTGTATTTTTGTGTTTATGTCAAATAAAAGTTTTCATATTACTAGACTTTATTTTACAATGTATAATATTCCAAAGACTTATTATACACCCAATTGGCAACAAAGTTTGTTCTACAACATTTAAAATCCAAATTCAAAATCTTTATTGCACTTATGTTGTTACAATGGGGTGTTGTGGATACATTTTTGTTTCAAACATAAACCCTGTTAGGGCACAGCAATAATACACTAGGAGGCGAATAACCATTTCCTACTTCTATTAGATACTAATTATACAATTAAATATCCGACTTTTCATTGGAAAAAAAAACGTCCAAAAATATTATTTTGTGTTAAATGAAACTCAATTATTCAGCTATATAGGGTAGCAATCTTAATAATAAGTTTTAAAGATGATAAAAAAGCACAAAAACTGCCGATTTGAAAAAGTTAGGCCAACCAACGCAATGTTATTGAGCAGGATTCGAATCCGCACCTTTGGCCGAAATCAGCAATGCGATATCAACAACGCCTTAGAACGACGCTGAATTTGAAAATCAGATGTTAATTTCGATAGTTCTAAACTTGCCAAACTATTCTGAACCCTCACGCACAACAAATAAGGTCTAAATCACCTCACCTTCAATCGGCGTTCCAAAAGCCTCGGCTCGCTTCTCTCGGATCGAGTTGATGACGTATACGATGAAGAATACAACCAGGAACGCCAGATTCACCCACCACACCACGGGATTGCCTAGCAAGTAGATCCTGTGGCCACTTCCAGAGAAGAACTGACCCTGGAATCAAATTATCAGTATGATCGGCTGTTTTAGGGTCAAATCGGTTCAAACTCAATTAATGAGATCCTATGTTTGTTCTTCAATCACGCCGTAACGGCTCAACCGATTTCCTTGAAACTTGGATTAGATAAAGTTCTTTACCTTGAATAGCGTATAGGCAACTAATTATGTAGGTTCCTCGCGAGCGAAGTCGCGGGCGGAAGCTAGTGAGTTATAACGATGGTAAAAAGTCTAAAAACAGTTGATTTGAAAAAGTTCAGAAAAAAAACATTTTTTTTTAACATTCTGATATTTGTTCTTTCTTTTTGTTGATAGAATAACCCCTTTCAGGGTCTTATAAATATTATATATCATTACTTTATATAAAAAGCTAGCATATAGTTACCGTGGTGGCCCCGGCTGAAGAATAGGCCCCTCCATCTACCTATCCGCGGATGTCGAAAGAGGCGAATAAGAGAAAAAAGCTAGGTTACGGGCAGCAGCGTCCCTCATTTTAACAACGATAGCTCTAACTGCGCTCGCCATCCCCCATGCCCAGCGTGGTGAGTATGGGCAAGTCCCCCCACATGATAAGGAATTCGCTCTGTCTGTGGGGGAGGCCATGTTCAGTAGTGGAAGTCGTACGGCCTAAATGATGATGATCATGAAACACAACACGAGCTGAATGAATGGGGGGACCACATGATAAGGAATTTGCTCTGTCGGAGGGGGAGGATGATGATGATATAGTTACCCGGTAGTTGATGGGCCACTGCCACGGCTGCGAAGTGACCTCCCCTTCCTTGGGCTTCAGGCCGGCGTTACCTTGGAACATCACGGCGTGAGACTCCATGAATCGCTCCACGAAACCGGACGCGTACACTTCGAAACTCATTTTTGGCACTGCAATCAAATAAATATCATACAATGAACTAGGTGAGCGAGCGCAAAATATAAGTTAGTTACTACACTTGGAATTTTGTTTTTCTGATCCCGTGTAATGGTACGGAAGCCTCAGGGCGCGAGTTCTCGCACATGAGTCAAATGATTTGTCTGCTTTCCAACATGTATTGTAAACTGCATTCGTTTTTGTTTACGCTCTGCACCGAGCCTGCGACACTGCACTCTAATTTGACCCGTATTTATATAGGACGAAAATCACTACCTTGCCGTAACACAGTTTCTAACTAGCACGGGAGGTAGGTGGTTCTTAAACTGTATGATTACCGTCATTTATTTTTATTTAGGTGGGTACATACTCCTTTGTACGTAGGAAGTATGTTACAATAATATGACTGTTATGGTACCTACCTAACAAGAAGAGCTGGAACCAACTAAATGTTACTTTAAATAAGTTTTTGTAATAAACATTTTTCATTTTTTCATGAGTTTAGTAGTCAATAGTAATTATTCATAACAGATAATAGTTATAGGTCACGTGATTAGGTAGGTACATACTAAAGTAATTAATATAAATTGTAATTATGAAGTACGAAACTTTTAAAATTATAACCAACAAGTACAATATGCATACAAGTAATATGTAGGACACTATCTATTAATCCATTAATAATCTGTAATAATAATAATAATACTAAATTAATAATCTGCATGATAATTTATTAAAATAACTGCAATTGGACATACCTATGTTATGCAATGTAACGCTAAGGGTGAAATAAATGAATATGAATATGAATACAATCTGCCAGATATTAAAGATATCTTCATAAGGAAAGATGATCAAAGACCTTCTCGTGGCCATCAACTTAAGCTAGCTCGTGCTCCTGCTAACCTACTTGCTGCGTACCACTTCTTTAGCAACAGAGTAGTCCACAACTGGAACATGTTACCGGAAGATGTTGTTTCTGCTACTTCTGTCAATGCATTCAAAAACAAGCTCGACAACTGGCTACGAATCAATAAATCAGTGCTCAAAAAAGTGAACCAGACATGACAATAGACTTTCAATTTCGACACTGTGAGATGTAGACACATCAGCGGAAGCTGCTCGTCTATAATCAAATAAATAAATAAATAAATTTAGGTTAACATTCATTAAATCATTTTTTTTTAAATAGATTAATAACTAATACAAATAATAAAATTTAACATTTTGCACATTATTTAACATTTATTTACCTTAGGTCGCTTCTTACGACATCCACGGGTAATAATAAAGAGGCCTATTCAACAGCTGGGGGCCACGTATTTTTTTTTTTACATTAGCACACACTCTACTGATCCCAAACTAGGCATAGTCTGTACCATGGGTACCAGAGACTGATATACATAATAGATAAATATTTAACACCCAGACACAGAACAAACACCTGCGTTAGTCACACAAAAGTGCGGGAATCGAACCCGCAACCTTAGCGCAGAAGGCAGTGTTACTACCAATTGAGCTATGAGGCCGTAAGGCGAAATTTACTTACAATCATCAAAAATATTTTCTTCCACATTCCAAAGCGCGTTCTTGTCCCTTAGATTAGGGTTGCACGCCACCTCTTGCTGCTCAAAGCCCCATTTTGGCAATTGCTTGCCAGTCGTCGTTAGCGTACAAGCCTGTTACGCAGAAAACATTATTTTTCATCAAAATATATTTAAAAAAATGAAAAGCTGACTAATTCAATAAAATAAAAAAAATAAAAAATTTAAGGAGCCTTTAAAAGGCGCAATTCCCTTCGTCACTATGATTCTTTCACTGACTGAATACTGAAACGTCACTTAACTATTTGAGATGGTCTCAATTATTTGAGACGCCGTTATGGTTCAGAACTTTATACTCAAACATCAATTAGATCGCCACTTATATTTAAGTGACGTTTCAGTATTCAGGCGCTATTCTTTCAAAAGCCCTTTTTACGGCCACCATACCTAAACCTGATAAAAACGTAAAACAGGATGACCAAGAAAGAAACAATGACACGACAAGAAGAAGAATAAAATCGACGACGGCTGAATCGATTTTGATAAAATTTGGTATCCAAAAAGCTTGAAACCTGATTAGGACATAGCCTACGCCACGGGCAGCCGCTACTAAATATCTTACCTGTAAATAATGAACAAACATGAGCTTGCTCCTGACTGTTTGTACTTCGTCGCCATCTTTGCCACCGGATATGACGATCTTCCATACATCATTAGCGTCACCTATACCGTCCTAAAAATAACACATTCAATGAAAACCGTGCAAAACCGTTCTGGAAAAAATAAGTGTGTTTGTGTGTGCACGAGCGCGTGTGTGTGATTGTGTGTGTGTGTGTGTGTGTGTGGGGGCGCGCCTGTGCGTGTGTGCGAGTGTGTTTGGCCCAAGCTGAAGAAAAGACCCGTCTGAGCAAAAAAAGGAAGAAAAGGATAGCAAAGTTTTTTTAAGGATTTGAAATAAATATATCAATAAATAATACCCAACAGTCTCGTACATAGACATACATATTTACATAAATAGACGTTATAGTGAGATTTTAGACCCATAAATCTTTGAGACTGTCAACTTATACATCACCACTTAATTTTAGCATGTTTACCTTGTCAGTACCATCAGTTTTTTTATGTTTTATTCTTAATTTATAGTTTTTCTAACTATGTAATGTCTGAACAAAATATAAAATGAAGGGCAGGCACTACTTGACAAAATACAAGTTTCTACTTAGTTTGGTAATTAGGGCTACTTTGGAAGTGTAATGTACCTAAGAGAAACAAATAATTATCTTATCTTATCTGAGAACTTACCTCCCCATAGCCGGTGACTTGCAAGTACTTGGTGGTGAGTGGCGCCCTCTCGCGGTGCGAGTGCAGGTTGCGCGCGGTGGGCGCGTGCGTCAGTCGAACCAGCTCCCCGCTCCGCACCACCACTACGCCATCCACTTTCTCTCTGTCGTACGGCTTTATTATGAACCGGTTGTTGTCGTCTTTGTGCGTGTACGTTGTTATCTGAAAGGCGGTGGTATTAGCTCTAATTATAGTCCAAGTCCAACAATAACATCCATGAAAGAAAAGCTAACAAATGTCAAAACTAGTAAAGCCGTGGCCTGCGATATGATATTTAAAATGTATTTGAATATCTATATAAATAAAAATTAAATGCTGTTCGTTGGTAAGCGCATACTTGAGATAGGCTGGACCGATTTGGGTTTTTTTAATGTCCATAATAGTATAAAATGTCCAAATAGGTAAAAAAAATTGAAATGTTGCCCGGAACATTTGAAGCAGATAATCATTTGGTCAGCTTGAAACAAAGATTTTCGAAGAAATTTTCAAATAAAATTTTTATTATTACTATTATTATTTATTTATTTGAACGTAAATACATGGATACAAGATACAATTTAGAATACTGGAAATTGCAGAAGTATTGACTGTGTCGCAATTTCCAGTGCCCGACCTAGGGACTAAGAGATTTATACATTCAAAAATAAATAAACTAGGTACCTAACTATGGAAATTAAAGGATATATAGATATACAGAAAGGAAAAAACCAAAATAAAATAAAAAATCTACAAGCTGCATTTAAATACTTAAAAGGAGGAAAAGGGAAACTGCTGAACTGGGTTGAGGTTGGTTGGCCACTTGAGTAATATCCCTAATAGTAATAGTATAATCCCTCAATTTGTCATAACAAATATTTTTTTTTCGTGTCTATTGGCTTATATCAAGCTATAGTACATGAATATAAATAAGTACCTGCTGCTGCTTAGCCCCCACCCCCTGAGGGTACAGATGGTGGTGAGAATGCAGGTAGCCCCCGCCCGTTCTATGGTTCTTCAAGGTGATGGTAGCACCGTACGCCACCACCCGCGGCGCACTCGCGTTATTTAGACTGTTGCCGATCAAGCGCGCTTGGAAGCCAGAGGAATAGAAGCCATCGCCGTTGCCACTGTATTAACAAATGGTAAAAATGCGCAATTAAAACTCAACTTTTCTGTAGGTGCATGAAAAGAGCCTGTAAAAGGCGCACTTTAATCCTTTCACCACACTGATTCTTTTTGCGAACGTCATAGGCTCCTTTGAGGGCTACCATACCTGAACCTAATGCGGGGTGACCAAGAAGAAACCAGTAACACGACCAGAAGAATTAGGTAACCTATCTGAGTAGGTTGTGAACAAAGCCGGGTATAAACTGTAGTTGTTAACCAGCGCTGCTTTGCATGACACCATGATATGTTAAGCAGCAATAAGCTGAGTCAGCGCCTGTTAGGCTGCACCCGAAACAGATCGAGAATGATTGGCTTCGGCTCGTTAGGTGACTACTAGGTTTGTTCTTTGATATGACATTTGTGTTCTTACTCGTAGTGTGTTTTTATGTTTGTGCTGTTTTTTGTGTATGTCAGATAAACATTTTCTATTATATTCTATGTACCTTCTATTCAGAACAGTGAGATGAATCCAAAAGAAGAAAACGTAGAGCATTATCGGCCAAAGGATCAGTGTCACCGATCTTCCAAGCAGATGTTTTACAGTCAAACTCTGTAAAACAAAATACATGTTATCCGCAATCAGTTGGTGGGCATATATGTATGTATAGGCGGACAAGTTAAAGATTAAGATATTTTGTAAAAAATTGTCTGTAGGCTGATATGGCGCTTTAAGCCGTTTGGAAATCCCAAAAGATTTTCACACAGATGGGAGGTGCCTCCGTGGGTTAGTTGGTTAGAGCATCCCCGTGTATAAACGGACGCGATTTGAATGATTTGCGGGTTCTGAGACGAATATATAAATATCATAGCCATAGCAACATTCCCATAGCGTGGATCACCTTAAAAATAAAATAATCATTTTAAGAGCTTTCGACTGGCCTCATAGCTCAGTTGCTAGTAACTCTGCCTTCTGCGCTAGAGGTCGCGGGTTCGATTCCCGCACTGGACAAACATTTGTGTGATGAACACAGATGTTTGTTCTGTGTCTGGGTGTTAAATATATATCTATTATGTATATCAGTCTCTGGTACCCATAGTACTGGCTATGCCTAGTTTGGGATCAGTTGAACGTGTGTGATATGTCCGGAACATTAAAAAAAAAAAAGCTTTAAAATTAAGTTAGTTTAGGATAGTGCAACACGGGAATAAACACAAATCTGTCCTCAGCATAAACGCTTTCACTTACCACAGGCTTCGTCAAGTCACCAAGCACATTCCACAGGTCAGCAATGGTCCGCAGACCCACGAACAGAACCACAAACAGTCCTACGAACTTCACTGACATCGTGCAAGCCAGCGACGCGCCTAGGAATAACTGCCACGACACCATAGTACTGGAGAATGGTGGCCAACCTTCCTCTGTTGCGGATTTAACCTAAAAGAAAGAAACAAAGTCAAAAGGTGTTTATTTCAATAAAATCACTAGGATCACTTTGAAACAGTTTAGAAACTAGGTGACATTAATCAAGCAACAAGCACGGCACCAACATATTATCATATTTTCCAAGATCCTTTTTCACAAAATGGAATGTAGAGACAAGGTGAGGCTCAAAAGTAAAATAGCATACCTAGAGAAGGATCGTGAATTGGAATACCAACAGTGAAAAATGTTTGGGATATTATAAAATCTGATGATAAATTTACGTTTATTGCGAACTTATGTTCTAGGCTCTCCGGAGCTCGCACTTAGCTAGTAACTAAAAGCTAAAGTTTTCAGTTGCCACTTGAGTGAACTGTGAATTTGCTGTACAGTACTTGTATGGGTTACCTTGAAGGCTCCATATATTGAACAGCTCATGAAGAACAGCAGAATCGGATCCAGTAGTATATATCTGTTCAATGTCAAAATTCCAACATCTGCAAGCAAAAAACGACCATCAACATCGTTACGTAAGGTCTATTATTTAAGTTTCTGTTTAAGTTTGTATTTTTTTTTTGTGTACCATGAAACGTTTTTATTCATTAATTACTGCAGAGACACATCAATTGTGGAAGTGACCCGCCTTCTGATCCACAGGTCGTGGGTTCGAAGCCCGGACGTTTGCAATGGATGGAAAATTTATGTGCGCTATACTAGTGGTATCAAACGGAAAAGGCAAACAATGTACCAAGAAGTAAAAAATCGAAGACATGTGAAATGTGCTCCTTTCGTGCCTCTAAGAGGCGCAATTTAATCCTTTCACTGCACAGACTATTTCACCGATGGCCTTAGGCCCTTTTCAGGGCCACCATACCTCAACCTGCTCACTGATCTACTACAGGATGACCAAGAAAGAATCAGTGACGACAAGCAAGCAACTGGTTGTACTGTATCTTACCACACAGCAGGAGCATGGTTCCGACGCATGATGACTCTAATGATCTGGTAATTTCCCATATACTTAGGAATGTCAATGGAATAATTGCAGCACCTAGGGCAGTGCAGAACTGAAATAAAAACCGGAATATAAGTAAAAAAAAAGTATTACAGCTCTACAAGTTGATTAATTATAAATATTTCCTACTAATATTATAAATGCGAAGTTTGTGAGGATGTTTGTTATTCAATCACGCCGTAACGGCTCAACCGATTTCGTCGAAACATAAAATATAGAGTTCTTTACCTAGAATAGAATATAGGCTAATTTTTATCTAGGTACCACGCGAGCGAAGCCTCGGGCGGATGCTAGATGCTTTTCTTACAACTGTGGAGGGAGGGCCTGGTGACCTGTAACACAGGTTTTTAAAAGAACCTACTTCAGGCACCAGCCCCATCACGAAACAGGTTATCGGAATATATTTTTTTTATTTTTTATTTACTTTTTGTGGCTATGGTTTCACTGCGGCCACAACTGGCCTATTGTGATCGCCACTTTAATTGTGGAGCCCCTTTACAGGGCCTTTAAAGTTCACCACAAAGCCCAGCAGCTGTTAAAAACTGAAGGATTTTCTTTGGGGTGAGTTGCTTTAGCTCCATTGGGCTGAGGATGTGCTTTCCCAAATGGATGCTACGTTTGAGCATAAGTGCTCCGCACACACCTAGCAGGTGTATAGGCGTTTCGTCCGCCTCCTTGCATAGCCTGCAGGTTTGTGTGTCGCATAGCCTTAGTTTGAACATGTGCTTATTAAGACAACAGTGTCCAGTTAAGGCTCTAACAATAATGCGAAGATTGGTCTTATTTAGCGCTAGAATACGGTTGGTGTACTGTTTATCGAAGGCTTTTATAAGTAACTTAGAGTGGTTCATGCCCGAAGAGTTTATCCAGAGTTTGGTCGATTCTTCGAAGCACGAAAGCAAGAGGCTTGTTAGCGACGTCCGATAGATTTAAGATTAAGATATTTTAAGATTAGACGTAAGCCTAGAATAAGTTTAAAAATAAAGATTTTTTAGATAGGGCTAGCATTTAAGAAATGTTAATAGAATAGGTTTTTTAATTTCAACCAATCACAGAGCCTGAATTAGGTAGAAAGAAACCCCTTACAGGAAAGATAGGCAGGTTTAGAGCAAGTCTCGACATGTTCCAACATGTCGAGCGCGCGCGCCCAGCGCCTCAAGAATTATTTAGAATACGGCTCGGTGATTGGTCGAAAGCGCTTTCGCGCTTGTCGAATTAGTATGTAAGTAATAGGTTTAGTTTAGCTTATAAGAAATGATTTTTGTGGATATTTTGGAGGACAGTCGCGCCTCTTGCGTATAGTCGTGTCGCGCGCTCACGTACGGACCACCCCCCCCTCATACGATCTCGGCAGCGTTTTCTGAGAAAACGACTGCCGAGTTCGGCCCTTCGTTTACGAAGCGCGGGGAGCACATTACCCCAAGGATTCCGAGTGTGCAGACAGCCAGACAGACTGCACACTCATTGGTCGCGTGACAAGGGACGCCCAAGGCCGCCGCCCTCGGCCCCATCCACTACCACCAGGCGCGTTTACGGCACAAAAGATGTCGGAACGTCGCCCACCTTCCGTGCAGCCCGCTCATGGTGAGCGAGCAACACGAAAGGACCCGCAACCACCACCGCAGGACCCTCAAGCCCTGACTACACCCAGCACCAGCCGCGCATCCAGCCTGGACAAGGCGAGCGCGCGCTCGAGTACCCGCCCAGTCATCTCGCGCAAAGATGCCGAACGATTAACGGAGCGCCTGCACCTGTGGGTGCAAAAGAAGTCTGCTGCCAAAGCGAAAGGTACCAGCACCGCTTCGATGCCACCCCAAGGATGGTTCGACGCCCTGGAACTCGACGCAGAAGTGGACAAACGCTTGACCTCCATGGACCTAGGTCCCAACCTGAACGCCAAGATGAAGGAGGTGCTCCAGACAAAGGAGCGTACCCGACCATCGACCTCCACGATACCACCAACCGCCCCAACTACATCCACTTCTACCACCCAAGCTACGCGTAGGAAGCGCAGCGAGGACGAGGAAGAGGAGGAGAGCAAGCGCCAGAGGGCTACCGTCACCCCAGAACACGGGGCAGTCGAACCCCAACCCCAACGCGATCCAAGAAGACGCGAACGAGATCCTACCACGACCCCCCTCAGTGGAGGGGCCAAACAGCTGTCCTATGCTGACGTCGCCACCCGCGCACCAGCACCGACAACTCAAACAGTGCCACTGATGACCGCTGCCCCCTCGGCACCGCCGAACACAGGACCCACCGGCCTACCTAGCCAGCGCTCCGCCCCCCTGACAGCAGCACACTGCCCTGCCACCGCCCAAGTGGAAGACCCACGACCACCACCAGCGACCGGGACTAGCTCGAAGTCCCGCTACCCCCCGCTGATAGTAGAGGTACTACCCAATTGGGCCACCCATTTCAAAGCGCTAAAGCACGAACTAGGCCACGCCCCAAACGCACGCCCATTCGGCAAGGGAGTGAGGTTCTCCCCGCAAACCGGAAACGAATATCGAACGATCCAAAACTACCTTGCCAACCTCGAGAAGACGGAGCAACTGATCTGGTTCTCCTACACGATGGCCGAGGAGAGAAGCCTAAAGGTCGCTATACGTGGCCTCCCCGCTGAAACAGACCCGGAAGAGATAGCAGACGACCTCCGCAGCCTGGGTTTTGATTCAGAGACAGTCCGGAACATCCGCGCCCGCAAGGGCAGACAGGGCTGCATCTTCTTCGCACTCCTCAAAAGGACGCCAAACCTCACACCGGCCATATACCAAATTAACGAGCTGATGTGTATGCCCGGTGTCAAGGTGGAACCCTGGAGGGGAAAGAAGGGACCAGCCCAGTGCTATCGGTGCCAAGCCTTCAGGCATAGCTCACACAATTGCCACCGCCCCCTCGCCTGCGTACGATGCGGAGGCCCACACTACGCAGGTGACTGCCCACGCCCTCTAGAAATGCCTGCAACATGCGTGAACTGCGAGGGGCCACACCCCGCAAACAGCGTAGCATGCCCAGTGTTTAAGGAGGAAGCCCGGAACAAAAAAGCAGGCACCGCCGCTAGATCACTGGGCCAGCGCAGACAGCCAGACCACTTCCAGGGTACCAGTGCCACCCACGCCGCCGCCCCCGCCGCCGCCCCCCCCACCGCCTCCGCCCGTGGCCCAGACGAGTCCAAGCAGCCACAAGCACCCATCACAACGACCACCATGACAAATGCTCCGGAGCTGCCACTTATGGCCCCGGCCAACAACCCCATCCCCCGTACGGGTACGGGGTACCCCGCCACAGCACAGGAGAAAAAGAAGAAGAAAAGAAAGAAGAAGCCTGCCAAAAACAAGGGGATGGAGGAGCCACCCCAAAACCCGCTATCGGCCCCCACCTTGGTCCCTCCCAGGACAACGCCAGCAGAGGTCACTCAGACCCCTGCACCCCAAGCCGCTACAACAGCACCGGCCCACGAGAAACCAGTGATGGGTGCCAGACGCCCCCAACAACAACAACCACAACCACAGCTTCAACAACAACAACCACAGGATTCAGCCCGATTACAAATATTGGAAACGGCGATCCAAATAATGCAGGAGGTCCTTCAGGCCCTCCGAGCGGGGGCAGACCCCATACCGGTTATCATAGCCGGCATGGGGAAACTCCTGCAGGCATATTAAAACTCAGAATGATACACTGGAACGCCCGCACCCTCAGGGGGAAAACTACGCTCCTCAAGGCCCTCCTCAAACAGCAAGACATCGACATCGCCCTCATCTCCGAAACCCGCCTCAAACCGTCTGACCAACTCCGGATCACGGGCTACATTACCTACCGACAGGACGAATGGAGTGAACAAGGCAACATGCCCTACCGAGGTCTTGCGATCTTAATCAGACGCAGGATCATCCACCAACCACTGCCTACCCTCAAACTAGACTCAATGAGCGCACTAGGAGTGGAAATCTTCATCGCCGGCCATGAGCAACACATTTACGCCGTCTACAAGCCACCTTCAACGAAACTGAACCCCGCAGAAGTCCGCAAGATCCTCAGCTCATCTCCGACACCAACAATCGCAGCTGGGGATTGGAACAGTAAGCACCAAGCTTGGAACTCGATGGTGTCTACCCCTGACGGTAAAAGACTATTTGCCATAGCGGAGGCAAACGGATACACCGTCAGTGGTCCGGACACACCGACGCGCTACCCAGATGACTCCACCCCCCCCGACACTCTAGACATTATAGTCTACCGAGGCCTCCACAGTCATCCCTCCCAGGAGGTCCTACTCGACGATCTCGGGTCGGACCACCAACCAGTGCTGGTCGTGTTGGAGCAGAGGCCAGTTCAGGTTGCACCGCCGACTAAACGCCGCAGGACAGACTGGGAAGGATTTAACCGGGAGGTGGAAGCATCAGTCCCGTCACGCCCAATCATCACCGCTCACGACGTGGACGAATTCACAAATGAGCTGACCAGATGCATCCAAACAGCTCTGGAATCCAACTCGGAGCCACCTGGATCATCATCAAACCGATTGCCACCCCTCCCCCGCCACGTCGCCAGACTCCTGGAGGAGAAGCGTAAAGTTCGAAGAAGATGGCAGAGAAACCGCGACCCAAGGGAGAAGACCCAGCTCAACTACCTCAGCGACCGCATCAAGGCAGAGTTGCAGGCCCACGAGACCCAAGAATGGGAAAGGGCTCTGGAAGACGCCTCAGATGACTGGCCGTCCATTCACCGCCTGTGCAGGAAATTGGGAAACACCTCAACACCAGTGCGCCCATTACTGCACCAGGACGGAAAGCCCCGGTACCGCCGCGAGGACAGAGCGGAGATTTTCGCGGACTGCCTAGAGAGGCAATTCCAACCAAACAGAGAAACACACCCAGAACACTCAGCTATGGTGCTTGAGTTTCTGGAGGCCCACAGAGTTACCAGCGAGGACCAAGCCGCAGAGGACAGGATTTTCTTCTCGCCAAACCAAGTCAAGAAGGCCATCCTCCGCAGCAAACCACGAAAAGCCCCCGGCGCAGACCGAATCACGAACGCGGCACTCCGCCACCTGCCCTTAAAAGCAGTGGCGGCAGTCGCCAGACTGTTCACGGGGATAATGCGCTGCGGCCACTTCCCAGCGGAATGGAAGCTCGGACGCGTTATCATGCTCCCCAAACAGGGGAAAAACGTCCTGAAACCAGAGAGCTACAGGCCAATCACCCTCTTGTCCTGCGTCTCCAAGCTGTTCGAGAGGCTACTTCTAGGACACCTAATACCTCATGTGACACCTAGGCCCGAACAGTTTGGGTTCAGGGCAGGACACAGCACCACCCTCCAGATAGCGAGAGTTCTCCACTTCCTCACGATGAACGTGAACAAAAAAGAGAAGCCAGTAGCGGTCTTCTTAGACATGGAAAAGGCGTTCGACAGAGTCTGGCACGCAGGTCTCCTATTCAAGCTTGCCAACTCGTCGACGCCTCGACAGGTCCTCAATGTGATGGAGTCATTCCTGGAGAGACGACGATTCCAAGTGACAGTGGAAGGAACACAGTCCCAAGAACGCCCCATCGCAGCCGGAGTCCCGCAAGGAAGCTGCCTGTCTCCCATTTGCTACTCCCTTTACACCAACGACATCCCAGCTGGGGACGGCGTCCTGCTTGCGCTCTACGCCGACGACGCTGCATACATCACGTCTTCAGTTAATATGAGCCACGCAGCCCTGAAGATGCAGAGAGCACTAGACGCACTACCAGATTGGCTTGGGAAATGGCGACTCACGGTCAACGTCGCCAAGACCCAGGCCATCTGCATTTCCAACCGACTGGTAAAATCTTACCCCCCAGCCCTGGTACTCCAAGGACAGACCATCAGATGGTCCGGTACGGCCAAGTACCTCGGCGTGACGATCGACAGGACCCTCACGATGCGCCACCACTGCGACACAGTGGTTAATATCGTAAGGGTCACACGAAACCTTCTCCGCCCTGTGCTGAACTCGTCCCTCCCGCTGCGAGTGAAGGTCGGCATATACAAGACGTATATCCGACCTCGCCTCACATACGCCGCGCCTGCATGGTTCGGACTGACCGCCAAGAAGAGCAAAGACCGCCTCAGAGCACAGCAACACCTGGCGCTCCGAACCATCACAGCTTCCCCCCGCTATGTGAGGAACACCACGATCCAGCGGGACCTGCAGATCGAAAGCCTGGACGATTTCATCACCCGTCTAGCCCAGGGAATGTTCACCCGTACGGAGGTGTCAGCTTACCAGCACCTACGGGATCTGGCACCGACGTACGAACGGGACCCGCGGGGAAAGCCATACCCTCGAGAAATCGCTTCAAACCCGGACCTGACAACAACTCCGCCATCACCGAGCGCAGACCACTCGCCGCACCCCCACACGGGGGACTGCCCGGCGGGATACTCTGCGAATAAGTGATGCGCGACCAAACACCTAGTCAAGAAAAAGACTACCCATGGACCCTCCTGTATTAGCAGGAGGCGGAAGAGCACCGCAGTCAGGGGCCAGAGAGCCCGATACTGCGTCCCCACACGCCGGCTTCGCCGGCGCGTGAGAAGAAGACTACTATCGGATATTTTGGAGTCAGTCGGGAATCAGTCGGCAGTAGGAGAAGGCATAAGGAAGAAGTGAAATAAAAGTGAAAAAGTATTAAGAAAGTGTTTAAATTTGGGCTAGAGAATTAATCCGACCAGCAGAAACTGAAATCAGCGCATCGATAGTGGGAAGCTGCAGCGCACCCTGAACCCCTGAAATCTGAACCAGCAGCCACCACAAGGCTTCTTTGAGCCAGGCTTTTTGGTACGCCGCAAAAAGGCTCAGGGCCTATCATAGTACCATTTGCCCCGGCGCGCGCAAGTTCGTCGGCAAACTCGTTACCGTCGATTCCCGCGTGCCCCGGAACCCATCTTAGTACGGAATAGATTACATACCTACTTTGTACACACTTTATATTTAAGAAACCTAATTGTGAAGGGAAATAAATCTGTTTATTATTATTATATTATTCATATGTAACCTTTTGTGAGCGAGAATTGAATAAAAAAATATTGTTAAAGTGAACAGAGATAGAAATAGATACAATAGAGGTGAGTGGAAGAGAAAAAAATGTTGTGCCGACCCCACATGAAGTGGGATAAGGGCAGGGAGATGATGATGAAATGTTTCTTACCATTCTCATGCCCTGGTATCTTGCTTTCTCATACTTATCCCCAGGTTTTTCAAATGGAAATGTGCCATCATATCCTGTCAGCTTCCCAGACAGGCCAATTAGCATCTGGAATGACAGCAATAACTTGTTTGCCACCTTGTATAAAAAAAAAGTGCAGAACCATTTCCTCCTGAGCGGATGCGGCGAAATAATTGTAGGTGCATTGATAGATAGATAGATAGAAATAATTTATTCACATTGGTGGTGTGGTGCTGGTGACCATGCCTTCCGATCCGAAGGTCGTGGGTTTGAATCCGGTTTTACCAATAGATCTTCCAATAACAGTGAAGGAAAACATCGTGAGGAAACCGGCAAGTTCTAGAACCTAAAAAGATAGCAAACATGTGACATGTGCACAGTAGGCTAAGAGATCCTTTCACCAAGGATTATTAGTTCTTTTCAGGGCCACCATAACTTGACCTAATGTATCCTTCACTAGGTCACAGACCAGGTCAAGTAAGACTTAGTAAGACTAGTTACTAAGAAAAAACTAGTGACACAACAATACAAAGTTCTTATTAGTTTATCATACCTTTCCCAATGGTGGATGGACATCAAAGAAGAATGTCCTATTTATGTACCAACTTGCCATTTTACCAAAATGTGTCTCGTCCCAACTGAAAATAATATAAAAAGTGAGCTTTTTATTTCTTAATTAGGGACCCGCCCCAACTTCTAGAATAGATCGCATTTTAGGAATAGTTTGTTCTAATTTAGTGACTGGAAATAGTCAGAATACATCCATAATAGTACCCACATTGATCATGTACTACACAAGACTTGGGTGTAAATGTTGTTAACTATGTTTTTTTTAATAGTTTGGCATGCCAACAGCACAGCCAAGTTGGTAGTAACTAGGATGCCACAATCAGGAATGTGTCATCATCATTAGCCTGTAGAAGTCCACTGTTGGACATAGGCCTTCCCCAAAATGTGTACCTATTACTACCCGGGAATGTGTAGCATAGCTTAATTCGGACTTACCAAACATGATCAGGTTCCAAAACCTTGTAGAATCTAGTAGTGAATGCTGCACCACAGATTAATCCGAACGCTATCCACCATCTTTAACAGAAATACTTAAAATAACAGTAATAAATAAATGTTAGTTATAACTTTGCAGAACTGCAAACTGAACATAATTCAGGAAGCTAGTGGTAATCGATCTTCGAAATTTGAGTATTTTGAATCTGCTTTGAATTTTAACATGCTCTTTTTCATACATAGAACTTAATAATTACAAAAGAGAAAGTTTCGGTGAAAATGATCTAGTACTTACATTTTATTATTTCGCACTGTTGTACTACTGTTCACCTTGTCTACATCCATTTTTTCAGAGAACCAACTGCTATGGTAGTTAGTTTGAAAGCATAATCCACACAGCTATTGCATTTTTAATACAGCATTTATGAGCATTTAACGTTGTGGACTTGAACAGTCTTTCTTTGATTGCGTGCGGGACAGGACTTTTTTACAAACATATCGCCAACGTCATAACAAATCAGCTGTCATTTGACTTCGCCATTGACTTACCAAACTATTGACGAATTGACGACAAACGACATTGACATCCCTATAAAATCATTGGTCCCTATAATGCACGACACGACACGACACCGAACAGCAAAACAGCCCGATATTGCACAGCCTGATACTGCGCAGCCTGATACAGCTCAGATTCATAATTATATTGTAACGACATCGATGTTTGCTGACGTGGCACGTATTTTGATCACTACTCTAACCTTAGCTAGCCAACTACTATACCTACATAGCGTTGGTAAGCATCGTGATTTTAATTCCAAATAAGTACATAATAATATAATTGAAATCCTGGAGTTTTGGCACAGCAAGCACACGTCTCTGCTTAAGCAGCACTCGTACTTGATTAAAAATTTGCATGGCTAGGCAATATCTGGCCCTGGCCAATGAGTTTAGAAAGCACTACGTTTAGCCCTGGCTTATCAGCACTACAGCCACTACATTATCATCTCCTGTTGTTTGTTTTTGATTCGTATTTTTGTCGTACATTTTTCGAACGAGCCGCAGTGGAGCGAGTATTTGTGATTGACCGTGTTTGCTGATTCATCGTTTACATGTAACTTGTAAATAAATAAAGAAATCAGTGACGGACGCGCCATTAGTTATTAATTCTTCAACTCCGTCGGTCGTCCAGCGATGACAGCATAGATTGCATCATGGATCGCTATAAATTCGTTTTCGTATTTCTGTGTTTACTTTCGTATTGTTCATGTGAAATTAGCTATGAGAAAAAGAACAAGCTCGTGAATGGCTTTATAGATTTCTATAACAGTCTTCCTAATCAAGTTAACATCTGTGAAGAGGGTTATTTGCAAAATGCGCATCAAAGTGTAAGTACTAAGTTGTGATTAAATATTTATTTCTAAGTTTTGTATGGTTATCACGAGTATCGTGACCTTTGCCTTTTATCTCCGTTTTATATCGTACAGTTATTAAGGTATTATTCTTAATTTGTGCAAATTATTGAGTCCAATCTCTGAGAGTAGGTATTTTCTAATTTATATGTAGACTATATAGTATATCCTGATAATTAATTTTATTGATAACTAGTGGAAATCCCCTCGACTTGTTTGCATGAGATTGTTTTTATGTAAACTTCAACACTGGCAGGACCTTTTTTTTTAACATTCAAAACAATTAAACATTTACAAAACTAGGTATACCTAATAAGTAAGATTATACATAGACATTTATTTATTTGCAACTAAAACACACACATTTGCACAACATTTTACAATAAACATTGAAAGAAATCTCATTATCCTGCCCTTAACCCACTTCATGTGGGGTTGGCAAGACAAGATATTTTTATCTTCCACTCACATCCAATAAGAAAGAACTTCCAGTACCTACTTACAGTTCTTAGTTGAGTTTCAGGAATTAATAAGAAACAGGAGCTACCCTCCAAACATACTCCTATCTCTAGTTTGGGTTGAAAGTCAGTCAGTCAGTAAAGAGTTTTATATATTGATTGAGAATATGAATGTGATTGTTGGCACAAACAAAGGATGAAGCGGGTGAAGCTCGACAGCTCCACTTCACCCACTGCTATAACAATTATAGCAGTGGGTGACGTTGAGCTGTGAATGATGTTATTCACTTGTTTGGGGATTTTTTTTTATAACTAAGTTAGCAAACAAGCTTGCAATATGCTTGCAATACCAGAGGCATCATGCACATGTATTTAAAAGTCTTTATTTGTATATTAGTACTTGAATCTTGATTGATTTTCTAAGACTAAACTTAAAATACTTTACAGACGGAACAAAATTCCTATGAAATTGAAGTGACCCTGAAGGTCTCAGATAGCCACAATCTAGACTCCAAAAAGTACCTGAGATGCACCGGTAAAGTGGTGGACCTGGATGATGTTGGTGTGTCTGTCTTAAATCATCATTGTGTAGAAACCACTTTGGGTAAGCAATTAAGTATCTTACTTTTAAAAGGGATTTAGATGGATTTAGGGATTTGGTCAATCTTAGCATAATGGACTAAATTATCAGTGAATGGTGGGAAATGTAACTTAGATTTAAAAAAAAATATATATTTGGTGTGAAGTTGCCAACCGCTGGTCAAACAATTTTTCGGAGGAAACAAAACAATAAAAGCTTTATTTCTTAAAAAAATTATACTACCATTCCCACATGGCTTATAATTATGGTGAATGCATCAAATTTTTGGTATGTACTATTATTTTATTCTGTGACACAGCCTGGGCATCATCCTTTTTTTCACTATAAGAAAAATTTGCTTTAAAAAAATTCAATATGTTTATTGCTTTAGTTGACAAGGGTGCAGATATTGAAGAGCTAGTTGTTACGGAGACGAGCAGAGATGCGGCTGAGGCAACATTTGTGAGAAAACCAATACAGCTTGATAATGAAGTCCAAACAAACACTGCTGTAAGTAATAATAAAATAAAATATGTTATGTATATAAATATGTTGCGCTGAAATTGTTTGTGTATACAGGGTGTAATCAGACTACTCCCGAAAACTGAAACAGACATGATTCTGAAAATGACGAGACTGAAAAAAAAACGAAATATTATTGGTCATGTTATGACCCCCTTTTTTGAGGTGGAAGGAACTGAAATGACCATTTTGTTAACAAAAGTAACTAAAACAAAAAAAAAATTGTCATCCTGAGTGAGCAATATGACGTGGTTCGTGCTATATGGGATGGCCCCAAGAAAATTTTCCCATTGACTCTTAATTGAAGTCTGTTTTTTTTTCGTTTTTAAAACGTGGCTATTAATAAGAACTGTTTATCATGGGTTATCTTCTGATGACATTAGCGCCAGCACGATGTTACGCACGCGTCGTAGTGCAAAAGCACCTATGTAATGTGTGTTCATTTATTCATTTAATCGACAAGGATCGTTCTTGAGTCTCTAAACACTGGCAGGCAGGTATAGATTACCTGCCTACCTATGCACTGTGATGCGCTATGTAGTAGATATGTATTTATGTAGCTATGTAGTAGAGCGCGAATCCCCTTCCTCCGGTATTTTATAAAGTTTAAACAACCCTAAAGCCTTATATATATAAGGCTATCCCATAAAGGTATATATACCTTTATGGGATAGCGGTATCGGTACCTTACATATTACCTAACAGTACACTTACGTATTACTGTACTGGTACCTTATACCTTAACGCTTTGTCCCTGATAAATATTGTCTGTCATTGTATTTGTTGTTTTTAAATAAATGCGTGTTCTTTGTTTACATCCCTTCATTTGAGCAACATTCAGTCCCGCGTGTTGATGTTTGGCAGTTGGCCGAATTCCATGCATTTCCTGTGCGAATTATGAAATCTTGGGGACGTTTTTAGATAAGCAAATAAGTAGGTACCATATAATTTTGTAAGCAGACACGTTTGCGTATTTGGCCCATGGTGTAACATACGGAACCTATACCAACTCATCGCTGGGAACATAATGAATTAAATTACTTTATATTCTTACCAGCAAATCTTGATAGTACAACCCTATAACCAAATTGACCTACTAAATTCGATGCAGATCAGATTGAACCTCAGAAAGCTATGCTCTAACAAGTAAACAGCGCCAAATTGTTGAAGTTTGAGAGATTTTCGCTGGATCAATGATGGCAATGTTTGCGCCATATTTTATCTTGTGAATAATTACTAAGTAACATAGCATTATGGAAGGGCCCTACAGGGAAGAGAATTAGAGGGAGACCACAGGAAAGGTGGCAGGATGGATAACAGAGATAGCAGGCAAGTCATGTAAGGAAAGCGAAGGAAAGAAAGGTTTGGAAATTATTGGAGGAGGCCTATACCCGAGGGGTCCATAATTAGCTTTTATTTAGATAAATAACTAAAACTATACATTATTTGAAATATTTTTGTTAGTTATGGAATAATAAAGGCTTTTTTATGTATTAAAAATGTATTTATTCCATAAAATGATGCGCAGAACTTTTACATAGTATCGCTTAGTACGACATAATTCAGTCCCATTGTTTCTTAAAGTAGGTAATAACAGGAAAATACCAGGCAGATAAAAGCAAGCCTTGAAACTTTACGAGGTATGGTAATTTTAACATATTTTGTTTTATTATTTTATTGTTATGCATTCTGCCGATACTTAAGAAATTTTTATGGAATGACTTATTGATCGAGCGAGTGAAGCGAGCGAATATCTCTCAAACGACTTGGGTGAATCGGCGTTGTATGTTACTACAATGTTTTTATGTTTATTTGTTAGAGCATAACTTTTGAACTGTCTATCCGATCTGCATGGAAGTAGGCCAGTCTATCTTGATAATACATCCTTATCAAGATTTACTGGTAAGAGTATGAGTTAAATTGGCCAAGGGGTTGCTAATAATATAGGGTCTAAAAGGGGGTTTTACAGAGAAAGATTATACATATCAACGATCATCGAAGCACCAACTTTTACCAGACATCGCGAGATCTCAGTACTTCGCCATCGTCTAAAATCAGCCATGCATTCTACGATTTAGCTATGTATAGCTTGAATAAATACTTGGTTTTGATCGGTGGTCTTGCAGTGCAATATCATATTTAATTACTACACAGGTAACATCAGGAGAACAATTCATAGCTGTCCCTCGTGAGGAACAGAAAGTGCAATGCATAGGGTGCGCCTCCCACGTCAACCCTCAAGCCCCCGGGGTCAGCGAACTCGCAGCTATTGGTGTGCGGCAACTCAACTCCCTGGAGCCCAACGTTCAACATACACTCAACAGTGTTCTGACTGTCGAGAGACAAGTACAGGTATGTGCGAAATCACTACATTACATATTATAAAGTACCTAACGCCCCAATACTGAAACGTCACATAACTATTTGAGATGGTCTCAAATCACTACATTACATATTATAAAGTACCTAACGCCCGAATACTGAAACGTCACTTAACTATTTGAGATGGTCTCAAATCACTACATTACATATTATAAAGCACCTAACGCCCGAATACTGAAACGCCACTTAAATATAAGTGGTGATCTAATTGATGTTTGAGTATAATGTTCTGAACGATAATTGAGACCATCTCAAATAGTTAAGTGACGTTTCAGTATACGGGCGTTAGTCACATAATTCGTCACTCCATTTTGTTTTGGGGCTCGAGCTAATCCTTAAATTTAAGTCCGTGATATTAAATCGGCATAGGTGCAAAGCACTTCTTTCGACAAATCGAAGGTAAAGAGACACTTCCTTTTACAGGTCGTCAATGGCATACGCTACATACTCACCCTCATAATTGACTACAATAGTTGCCTAACCCCGGAAACAGAGACATGCTTAGACTCAAAAACGTGCAAAATAACGTTCTTAGAGAAACCTTGGGTGCAGTTGCCTGATGGCTCAAAATATAGAGCCATTCTGTCGAATAACTGCACTGAAGAATGGCGATTTGGTGATAACGGAGTGGTCATACCACAAACACCCACAGACAGCAGGGAAAACAACAACATTCATGCACCTCAAACTGATGGTTCCGATATTATAAAACCTGTTCACAATGTAGATGTCCAAGCTCAACCACGCACTGAAAAAACTTTGACGGATGACGACATCAAAGTTTTACAGCAACAAATCATCCCTAATAAACAATTTGAGGAACACGGAAGTGAGAATACACTCACAGCCACCTCTGAGCATACTGAAACGTCAGATCCCGGCAAAGAACATGTTGTGAAAGTAGAGTCGGCAAGTCAATCAGCCAGACCCAATGCAATACCGGATAATTCCGTGAAAATAGAAAACTTGTCAGAGGACAAGAAAAAAGCCATCGATGATATGTTAATTTTTTTCAACTTTGCTGGTATTGACTCTTCACACCCCGATGAAGATACAATTAGACTAAAAAGAAGTTATGATAAAGATCTGAACGTAATGAACTTACTCGAAAAGTTTACGAAAGTTAAAAAAAATGTAGAAAACGCAAAGTATTTTTATAAACTAGCGCAAATTGTTGTAGATTATCTTAACGAAATGGATTTGGAGGTAAAGACTAGAGTTCTCAAGGACGTTATAAATGCCGAAGAGGAATTAGAGAATCATCAGCATTTCTATTACATACAATCTCGTGTTATCATCCCATGCGATAAATCTGAATGCGAAGAGAAGGATACCATTGCTAAAATCTGCAATGCAGTGCTTGATGGAACCAACAAAAATGTTCAAATACTAAACGTATTTTGTCATGACGAGCCTAAAGCAAAGCCGTTAGGTAAAGTAAACAGTGTGGCTCTAGATGACCCTGTACTTCTTAAGCTGATCAAAGAAGCAACAAACAAAATTGAATCCGAGTCCAATGGAAAAGCTATGAAAGTCAACACGATAATTGATGCAAATACACAGAGAGTATCGGGAACTTTGACAAAATTCTCCATCATGCTTGATTATACGAACTGTAACAAAACAGTTCCGTTGGTTTTTAGAAGTAACTGCTCCATTGTTGAAGAATTGGGATCACAAATATGTGACGTTACTGTCCACGAAAGACATTGGCTCAAAGAAAGGAAGATAACGTACACATGCACTGAAAGGCCGGTCGATACTAGCTTCTCCAGTATACGGAAATCTGATGTAAGAAAAAGCATCAACGACCCTGCTGTTCTTGATATGGTAAATGAAGCTTTGCAGTATTTGGATGTACAATCCAACAGAAACAGCAAACAGATTGTCGTAAGAGTGAACTCCGTCGTAACTCAACTCGTAGCTGGATTCTTAACAGATATAGAGTTCGTTGTCGGTTACACGACCTGCACCAACGATGTCAAGCGTGATACCAGCAAGTGCAAATTATTAGAAGGCGAGCCTCTGAGAACATGTAAGGCCAAAGTGTGGGACAGAACGTGGATAGAAGACGGCAGACAAGTTGATGTGTCTTGCAAGGAGCCCAATACAGAAATCAAAGAACTTCCAAAAAGAATGAAAAGAGATCAGGGTTTAGTAGGAGCACCAACGAATAAAGATGTTAAGAGTCCTGAGATTAAGCAACTGGTCAAAGAAGCCTTGCGGAAGTATTTGCAAAGCTCTGTTTATAATCGTCATTTCGATATCATTGAAATTCAGCAGGCTACAGTTCAAGTTGTGGCTGGAACCAAAACTAAGTTAAATTACAAGATATCTCCGACTAATTGTCTAATCGATAAAGAAGGAAATCCATCTTCATCTGACTGCCACATAATGGATTATAATGATGTTACCACCTGTACTTCAACCGTTTGGGAAAAGACCTGGCTTGACTTTAAAGAAATCAATACAACTTGTGAAGTTGACAAAAACACAAAAGTGAAACGACATTTGCCAGGTGGTCGGATGGAAGAAAATCAGAACAATCCAGAGTTTCTAAAACTCGCTGAAGAGTCAATGCGGAAATACCTTGAAATCACAGGCAATATGAAACCGCACAATGTAGCCATGATAGAAAAAGTCACCACCCAAGTAGTATCCGGGAGATTAACGGAAATCCACTTCAAAATATCTCCAGCTGACCAAACAACTGGCGACGTTATAAATTGCATATCCATAATTTGGCAACAACCTTGGACTGGTTTGAAGGAAATTGACGTTAATTGTGGCATTGATAACGAATCTAGAAAAAAGAGAAATATCAACAACGAAAGTTATACAGCAAGAAGGTTGTTGAACTTTGTAGGTGGACCAAAGCATCAAGACGTTGATAATCCTGAGTTTAAAACACTGGCGAAAGAATCACTTCAAAAGTTTTTACAAAGTTTCGGAGGTACCCAGCATTACGGGCTAATAAGCATCGAAAAAGCTACAGTTCAAATGGTGGCTGGAGTTTTAACTAGACTAGAATTCAGTATATCCCCCACAAACTGTCAAGTTGACAGCGAGGGAAAACCTTCTTTATCTGTATGTAAAATTATCGATGCCGGTGATGTAATCAGTTGTTCATCAGAAATACTAGAACAAAAATGGCGCAACACCAAGAATATCGATGTAACTTGTCACGTCGATGATCTGTTTAATAGAGAGAAACAAAGAATGGGTGGACATATAAAGCAAAACCCCGATGATCCAAAATACAGAAAACTTGCTGAAGAATCCATGCAGAAGTACCTTCAAAACAATGGCAAAACTAATCCACATAAAATTGTTAGAATAGAAAAAGTCACGACACAAGTAGTATCCGGGTATATGACGAGAATCGACTTCAACATATCCCCAGCTGACCAAACAACTGGCGATGTTATAAGTTGTCACTCTGAAATATGGGAACAACCCTGGACTGGTTTGAAAGAAATTGACGTAAACTGTGGTATTGATAACCGATCTAGAGCAAAACGACAAGCAGTGTTGCGTGGTCAGGTAGAACAAGACCCTAATGATCCGAAGTATAGAAAACTTGCTGAAGAATCCTTGCAGAAGTACCTTCAAAACAGTGGCAAAACTAATCCACATAAAGTTGTTAGAATAGAAAAAGTCACGACACAAGTAGTATCCGGGTTTATGACGAGAATCAACTTCAAAATATCCCCAGCTGACCAAACAACTGGCGATGTTATAAGTTGCCACTCTGTAATATTTGAACAACCCTGGACTGGTTTGAAGCAAATTAACGTAAACTGTGGTATTGATAAACAATCTAGAGTAAAAAGGGAAATCCTACATCCGCGAAAATCTTCTATCAAAGGAAATTTGAAGGGGGGTCCAAAAGATCAAGATCCGACCAAGATTGAGTACAAAGAGCTAGCCCATGCTTCGTTAAAGAAGTACTTAAAACTACAGAAAAACTCTAATCTTCATAGCGTCGTAGAAGTAAAAAAAGTAACAACGAAGGTTGTCGCGGGTATAATATATAACATTGAGTACACAGCTGCGCCTAAGTCCTGTGCCGATGATATCTCCACTTGCGTAGACTCAAATTCAGTACTTTATTGCACTACGGAAGTGTGGGACCGACTGTGGCTGGGCAAAAAAGACATAGAAGTATCATGCCGAGCGAATCACAAGAAAATTAAAACCCGTAGCTTGCAATTAAAGGACATAGATGAAACGATGCATGAAGAAGAGCACCGAGACAAGAGGCAGGTTGGTGCCGAGAATGACTACATAGATGAAGATATCAGCTTCTACTATGCCGACCGCGCGATAAAGCAGCTGAACGACCAAACGAATTCCAACAACCTGCATAAACTAATCACGATCCACGGTTCTCAGAACAGCATGCATATGAACCAGCCCATGGTTCGCATGTACATAGAGACTGCGGAAACGTACTGTCTGCGGCATCGCGACGAGAACGTGCTGCCGGATTGCGAGGAGCTCGACGGCATGAACCATCAACTGTGCCTCGTGAGACTATGGCCGTCTGAGGACGACGAACTAGTCGTCAAACAGGTATCCTTGGTCTGCGACGATGATGATAAATTCGAATCAATATCCGGATTATCCATACCAACCTTGCTTAAAGCATCTATCAGAGAATTAGAAAAATCTCCAAGTTTAAAGTACAAGCTGGTGCACCAGGGTGAACCGCAAGTGATTCCCACTCTAGATTCGAATCATCCCATCACGATCAATTTCGTAGTCGCTACGAGCAACTGCTCCAAAAACGTAAAAGTGGATCTTAAATCTCCAGATAATTATAACTGCTTCATTGATATCTCCAGACCATCTAGAGCCTGCCAATCGCGCATTTGGCTAGCGCCTAACAGCAGGAAGATAATAAAAATTAGCGCCGCATGTGGTAAAGGTGAGTCTCGCCAAAAACGCTCGGTCTCGCTAAATCCCTCGAACTCGACTGCTGACGAATTGATTATACAAAACTTTGTAAAGGAATCTTTACATAAACTAGAAATGGCGTCATCGAACAGATACAAGCAGAGGGTTCTCCAAATCAACAGCTATTCCACTAAAATAACTTCTGGGAAAGTGACGACAATCGACTTCGATGTGGCGTATACGTCTTGTTTGAAGTTCGAATGGGTCGAGGACGAAAAGACTTGCGAGTTCCTCGAACACCTTCCTAGAAGACATTGCGTGTCGCAAGTCTGGGAGAGGCTGTGGCTCGAAAACGGACGGAACATAGAAGTTACTTGCGAGGAAGACGAAACTCCTCTAGAAGCTCACGTTGAGTTTGAAAGCGCTGAAACTGCTATGCAATTAGCAAATGAGGCTTTGAAGCATATCGAGGCCAAGTACCCGCATCCACGAAAGCAGAAAGTCATTCGAATCTTCTCATTGGAGAAGCAGGTCGTCGCTGGCATTCACTATAGAATGAAAATAGAGGTTGGGTCGACGCAATGCTCGGCGTTGAGCGCCGAGGCTGGCTGCAAAGTGGACAAGAATATCGGCAACAACAAATTCTGTCGCGTGAACGTATGGCTCCGGCCGTGGACCAACCATGCCCCCAACTTCCGCGTCGCGTGCGACTACCAGGAAGCCGCCACGGCTGAATTGTACCACCACCTGCAAGCCGAGCAGTTGTTCCGCGACTTCCTGACCACATACAAGCCTGAATACATCAATAACCCCAACGAAATGAAAAGAAAATTCGATATCTTCAAGGCGAATGTACGGAAAATACACGAGTTGAACGTTCATGAACAGGGTACCGCTACTTACGGTGTGACACGCTTCGCTGACTTGTCTTATGAAGAATTTACTGCAAAGTTCTTAGGTTTGAAGCCGTCTCTACGGGATTTCAACCAGGTGCCAATGAGGCAAGCTGAAATCCCTACACTGCGCATTCCTGAGAAATTCGACTGGAGAGACTACGATGCCGTAACTGAAGTCAAGAACCAGGGATCCTGCGGAAGCTGCTGGGCGTTCAGTGTCACGGGTATGATGTTTTGCTTACTTTATTATACCTACGAATAATAGAGTAGCAAGATATATTTTGCCAATTTTGCATTGAATGATAATCTTGCGACTGCAAGGACAGAGAAGCCTATATGCTATTCTAGATAAGAAATTCTACATATTTCAAATTTCATCGACATCGGTGGAGCCCTTGCAGCGTGATTGCACGAAAAACATCCAAACATCCTCACAAACTTTCGCATTTCATTAAATAAACTTTAATTCATTTATAACTTTTTCAGGTAATATTGAGGGCCAATGGAAGATGCAGTCTGGGCAACTAGTGACTCTCTCGGAACAGGAGCTGGTGGACTGTGATAAACTGGACCAGGGTTGTAATGGAGGGCTACCGGACAATGCTTACAGGTATCCTAATCTATATTAATACTAGATTCCGTCCGCGGCTTCGCTCGCGTGGTACCTGCATAAAAAGTAGCCTATATGTTATTCTAGGTAAAGAACTATTTATATTTCAAGTTTCAAAGAAATCGGTTGAGCCGTTACGGCGTGATTGAATTACAAATATGCAAACTTCCTTACAAACTTTTGCATTTATAATATTAGTAGGCTAAAACAATCGCCACATGTATGACGGAATATCACTTGAGAACGGCTCGACCGATTCGGCTAATTTATTTATCGTTGTGTTTGTAATTGTCAGTACAATGCTACAATACTCTTGAAGCATCATTTTTGTGCACAGTAAAGTTGAAGATGGCACAAATTGATGGTTAGGTACATACTTTTCGAGATTTCACTGTGTATATGCCCACCCGATGGACCGACGACATTGTGAAGGTTGCGGGAAGTCAGTGGATGGAGAAGAATCAAGACCGTTCGTCGTGGCACTCTTTGGGGGAGGCCTATGTTCAGCAGTGGACTTCATCAGGCTGATGATGACTGTGTATATCTTAATGTTTAGTAGTGTGGGATAATTTAAAAATAATGAAAAGTATGCATTTTATTAGACTGTATCGTATAAAACGCGTTTCGCAATCTTAAAATTCTGTATATTTTCAGGGCAATCGAGCAGCTTGGAGGATTGGAACTAGAAAAGGACTATCCATACGAAGGCGAGGATGACAAGTGCTCATTCAACAAGACAATGTCCCGGGTCCAGATCACGGGAGCTGTCAATATTACCTCCAACGAGACCGATATGGCCAAGTGGCTAGTGCAGAACGGACCTATTTCTATTGGTGAGTAATGCTATTGTTGGTTCATAAGGTGAGGGTATAATTATTTTATGATTTTTGAATTGTTTTTTCTCAATAACCGCAAAACGCACAGTTTTGATTTTTATGACAAGGATAACTTGAGCATTTTATTTACGTAAATCCAAGACAGAAACGCGATTGGGAAAACTTTTCTCCATAGATTTATTTTTTAAAGTTTGGTCCTCTGCAACAGTTTTTTCGAAACTACTTTAACACTATCTAACAAAAATAACTTTTTTTTAAATATTGTGTTAGACAATAGCATTGGGTACCTAAATCCAAGACACTTTTTTTAAAAAAGATAGTTTTTAAGGTAATCGATATTTTCTCAAATGTCGCTTACGTCGATTACTTTCGAGCGCCTTCTAACGCTTGCTATCTCTTTCCGCATTCAATTATAGTACATAGCGCTGTCACTGTCGTTACTCCGCCCACTCGACAATTTATTATGATTTTTGTATCCTCTTAATAGTGATGAGTCAGAGTGTGACAGTCCCGAACGTTAACTGGCGAAAAAAATGGTGGCGGTGTGGTAGGTAGTAGAGGGGTCGTACTATTTCGCGTACCAGGTCTATAACGTATCGTATTTTACAAGAACCAGGTTCTAAAACCATATACGAAATACTTGAAAGTATTACTTGGACCGCGCAAGTCCACTGCGCAAGTCCACTGCGCAATTCCACAGTGCAAGTCCGCCGCGTATCCAATAACGCGCCGCGCTGCGAGACGCGCGCCTCACTCGAGTTTTTTTAATACATCTAATTATCGTAAAGTCGTACTAGGTACGTATAGTTTGATGCGAGAACCTGGTTTAAAAACCTGGTTGCGTAAATACGAACCGCACCTCTAGTAGGAAGCTATGTATGCTGAATGACATGCATAAATAGTTGTTACTCTGAATCATTGCTACCTTTATAATCTTTAGCCCGAGTTCACCAACAGCTATACGGACCGTCAACTCATCGAAGGATAACAGATACCTAACGAATAAAAGTATTGAACTGAACTGAAACCTCGCGACGTCTGGTTAAAGTTGGTGCTTCCATGATCGTTGATGCACAATTACTAGTAAGATAATCTTTGAAAATCGCAACTTTAGCATGTTCTAACTTTATCCAATCTTTCCTGAACTACGAAGTCATCAAACTATACCAAATAGGAGCTCACTTTATAGTGGTTTTTAAACGTTCGTATTTTCGTTGTTTATCAAAAACGATATCGCCCAGCATAGGAATGAAAATCGTTTTGGAATGTATGAACAATGCTCTTTCATATGACACCCCACTTCATTGTATTTGTATGACTTTTTGTATACCCCATATTAGTCCCCTATATCTTGGCAACTCCTTGGCCGATTTAACTCATATTCTTACCAGCGAATATTGATAGTTGTCCTATTGACCTACTAACTTCCATGAAGATCGGATCAACGGATCGAAAGTTATGCACATACAACGCAGACTCAACCAAGTCGTATGTGAGGGCTTTGCTCGTTTTTTACACTCTATTAATGAACTTTTGGTTATATCGTTCAGGTATAAACGCGAACGCGATGCAGTTCTACATGGGAGGCGTATCGCACCCTTGGAAGATGCTGTGTAGCCCGAGTAACTTGGACCACGGTGTGCTAATCGTCGGCTACGGAGTCAAAGGTACACTTATTAACCCCTGTACGGGATTTCAGTAGCCTGTTTGGGGCCTGACTAACCTTATGACATCAATCGAGCTGGTCCAAGGTTCGCTTCCCGGTCTGCACTGAGAATGTCCGCACTTTATTGGTCCATAGAGTGGGTTGACGCTGTTTTCAATGCTTTGCAACTGAGTTTGTTACTAATTACAAATTGATTGGACTTTTACTGGCTGATGATGAAGTTTTGAATGCATTATTATTATTTTTATACAACTGACGTGGAAAACAAGCATACGGCCCACCTGTTGGTAAGCGGTTACCGTAGCCTATGAGCGATTGCAATACCAGAGGCATCACGCACGCGCACGCAGAGGCATTACTCATCGCAGGAGCAGAACACTATTTGAAACAATGTTATTGTATTTTCAGACTACCCGTTGTTCCACAAGCGGCTGCCGTACTGGACGATCAAGAACTCGTGGGGCCCGGAGTGGGGCGAGCAGGGCTACTACCGCGTGTTCCGCGGCGACGGCACCTGCGGGGTTAATCAGATGGCCAGCAGTGCGGTCATATAGAAAGAAAGAAAGAAAATACATTTATATAGCTGTAACCATACCACCCACAGCGGCCCAGAGGCCCTATAGTCTAAAAACTAATTAGATGCACGATTTGACAGCTCTCTAATGTCAAAACGCGTAATAATGTTGCCACATTCAGATCTGCTGAAAAGTGCGAACTCAGTCTAAACTCCCACTAGGGACTCTTTGTAATCTTCTTCGAGTTACTTGTCACTGATGAGTGGTGAATAGTGAGTAGCTTGACGGTTTTTTTAAGGGCGCTTTTCGTGATCACACAAACAGTAATCTATTCACTTAATATCTAGTCTCTCACCGGTGACAAGTGTAACTCACTAATATTACGGACCCGGGCGAAATGGGAATGAAGTTAGAAATGTTTATGATGATTTTATCAGTTGAATAATAAGATCTCCATTGCCATTTCACTTAGAAAACTATCACGGCGGACCGCGAAAAGTCAAAAAAGGGACAGGACGTTCAATGTCACGAGTTGTAAATACAAGGGAACCTGTCGGAAATACAAGTGGCCTTATCGCTAAAAGCGTCTACCAGGCAACCTTAGGATGCCCTTAGGATGAACTGAAAAAAAATCAGGGCATGTTGTACTGGCTTAAAATACCCCTCATTTGAGCAATAATAAAGGCTGATCCCGTCATAGACTGTATTTCTCGTCAATACGAAGTAACCATGCCTTTATGATCTGAACAGAATCTCTATTGTGATACCATAAATCCGTTATAACGTGGGATATGCCATCTAAGATCTATTTAAAATCTATTTCAAAATAATCCTTACGTCTACGAATTAAAGTCAATTTTAAGTTTGACATGGAAGGGCATGCTTTAGCTTAACGATATCGGAAGCCCCTAAGATTATTCAAACTCTAAATCGACTTTATTCAGTAGACGTAGAGTAGTAAGGATCGTTTTGAAATAAATTTTGAATGACATATCGCTTGCCGTTTGAACACGGCTTAACCAGTACTTATGAAACTTATCTTACTAGCTAGAGTACAAGGAATCCGTGTGGACCCTTTTGACCAAACAAAATACTCGTCAGAATTTGGTTGCAGTTATAATATGACAGATTAATAATTCGTAAGGCGATTGTTTAAATTTAATTGACAACCGAATTACGTTGACTGGCACTAGAAGGGTAGGGTTAGTCCACCTAGTTATACTATTAGTTATACGATATAACAAAATGAACAAAAAAAATCAGACAAAAAAGTCTTACTGATTTTTTTTGTTCATTTTGTTATATCGTATAACTAATAGTAGTTATACTATAAGTTATACGATATAACAAAAGGTGGACTAACAGTCCGATTTTTTAAAAGTACTTAGTAGGAAAATTGGGGCTCAAAACGATAGTATACCTTGTGTAGTTTTTATATAATGTTTAATTTTAATTGGCAAACTTTAATGTAAATACTCGTTTTTTACGTTTTTTTATTAATGTTTTTTTTTATATGATCATTCTACTATTTCTTCATGATAAATTGTTTTTAAAATTAGAATATATTATTATTATAAGTACCTACCTAATATTGAATGAGAATACTTTTTACATGTGTAAGAAAACTTTTTTGTTAATATTTACCTAAACGGAGCTATTTACTGATCTATATATAATAAAACCGTTAATACCATAATTCTGTACATTTGTTTCTTTTTCCTCAAAACGTGTTTAGAAGTGTTTTTGAATCTTTGTCTGTCTGTTACTTTCTTCGGGCTAATCTCAGAAATTAAATCACGGATTTTTATGTAAAACTCAGTTATTGATTATGGTCTACATTGTTACATTATATGTTATGAAATATCACGCTACACCCCCATGAAGGGGGAGAGAGGGGCTCGAAGAAAGTAAGGAAAAAAAATTGAAAACAAATACCTATTTATTTGAACCTTTTCAAAATCGATGGTTCTAAGGTCTCTGGAGAAAACAGGCCCATCTTCCGTAATATGTTTGTAAGCAAACCGCTCATACTAATTATCTGGTGCTGAATATTGGAACATTTGTTGCCGATTTGTGATCACTCCTAAAATTAACGCCAAGCAAATCATTTTAAGTTTAAACGGTCTGTTTACAAACATTTCACATAGAATTTGGTTGAAGTATTGGGTAGATAGGAATTCAATATAGTGATGTCGCTTTTCTCCTGTAAAACTTCCCTTATATGAAGAGAGTAGCTCGCCTCGAACGCGCTCACGAAAGGAGATAAAAAAGTTAAATCGTGTAAGTTTCCCGTACGATTATCGTATATCGTATTTTTTATATTTTAGAATAGAATAGAATTTATTCATGCCAAACGTGTTACATTTTTACACTTTTTACATTTATACGCTGTTATAGGTACTTTAAAACATATAAAAACTTTTGTAGTTGAGGTTGCATCAAAAACCACGCTAGGTTAAAAACCTGTGTTGTGGGTTTTGATACCTTCCTTCGGTTTATCTTTTTCATAGTTTTTTGCGCACGACGTATATGTAGCTTATGCTAAAATATGAATGCCTGTATCGCGTAGAGACTTTGCTATTTTCTCACCTCTCGAATGCAAAGCATTCGATAAAGTAGGTAAATGGTTATCAGTGACACAGTGTCGGCCTTCGACCAATGAATTCATTGTACTTTCTAGTGCATGCATGCCTAGATTCAATATATACCTACTATGCTGTTACCTACCTACCTGCCGGGAGATGCAAACTGGGGCAAGCCGAGAGATGCAAACTAGGACAAGCCCGTGAATGTGCCGACACGTGATGTCTCTATAGATGGAAATGTATGAACATAGATGTCTATAGATGTAGCGTAGCGTCAAGGAATCTAATTTAATTGTGTCACAGTAATTTAAAAGTAGGAAGGTGTTCAAACGCAAACAAGCGCCCTTTTCGGAGGAGTCAGCGTACAGCGACGTTTTCCCGATATACATTGGAGCTGCCACCCTGGAGGTACCTACCTACGCCTTAAAGAAGATCGAAGCCAAATAACATTATTTGTTTCAAATAGTGTAAGGTTGCCAGAGCTCTTTTAAGGGGATGGGTTCGGGTGTGCTTAGGACCTTAGCACGAGTGTAGGCAAATCGAACGGGAGTGTATTAAATGATTTTCTTTTTTGACTAAAAATGCGGTTTGAAGTTTTGAAGAAAACCGCCACCATTTTCTTCTGAGCAAACTGATTGATTGTAAGACCATAGAGTAATTTTGTATAAGACTGAAGATTGACTGTAAAAACAGCAGATGCCATAAAATGCAAAAATTAAAATGAAATGATTTGCAAGCTACTATAAAAGCAGCTACTTCAAAGGCTACTGTAACCACTTACCAAAAGTTTGCCACCTTGTATTTAAAAAAAACTCGAAATGGTAGGTACTTAAGGTTAAAATGTTTTATGATTTTTGAACTTTTTTTTCTCAATAACAGCAAAACGCACTTTTGATTTTTATGACAAAGATAACTTGAGAATTTTATTTACCTAAATCCAAGACAGAAACGCGATTGGTAGAACTTTTCTCTATACATTTATTAATTAAAGTTCCTTTGTAACAGTTTTTTCAAAAATACTCGGAGACTATCTAACAAAAATAACTTTTTTTTAAATATTGTGTTAGACAATAGCATTGGGTACCTATTATCCTAGACACTTTTTTAAAAAAATACTTCGTTTTTAAGATAATCGATATTTTCTTATATGTCGATTACTTTCGAGCGCCTTCTAACGCTTGCTATCTCTTTCCGCATTCAATTATAGTACATAGCGCTGTCACTTTTTGCACTCCGCCTACTCGACAGTTCATTATGATTCTCATAGCGCCCTAATTGAATAAAAAACCTGCATAGGTACGCTACCACAGAGTACTGTTCGCTACTCATGGTCTTAGGAAAAGCTTGGAATTCAAAATCTGATTCCTTGATGATATGATACCTACTAAGAAAGTACCTCTATTGATTAATGTAGGTACCTACCTAAGTAGGACCGCGAAGGTGGCATTTTTGGTGGTAAACTAGGTACGTACCTGTTTAATTGTAATCATCAACAATACTATTTGGTCTCTACTCTCAATTCAGAAACATCAATAGGGTTACATAGATGTTCGGAAAACAATAGTCGCTATAGAACTGGAGTTTACCGTAGCTAGGTATTGTGCAAACCAGGCCACGAAACTGGGGCATCGAATGCACCCCAACTGGGTTACACCAGTGTAGGTAAAGCACCATTCATATTGCAACGGAACGGGACGAGGCAGAAAAAGAGTACCTACCACACTGTATGTCATCGTCATCATCAAAATAAATAACACCCAATAGTCACATACGTAGTCCGCACCCCACACTAGGATTCCCGGTGCTGTGGGTAGGTATTAGAAACTACGAGTACCATGGTACCACAACACCCAGACCCGGAACAAACATTTGCAGATCATGCAAACATTTGACCCGAAGGGGGAATCGAACCCGCAGCTCTTACGTCTCAGGCGGGCATTCACCCACTACGCCACCGAGGTCGTCAGCCTGTAGAAGTCTACTGCTGGACATAGGCCTTTCCCAGAGTTCTATGACAAACGGTCTTGAGCCGTCTCCATCCACCGACTTCCCGCAACTTTCACAATACCGTCGGTCCTTCGGGTGGGGAATCTTCCAACACTACGTTGCCAGGTTCGGGTTCGCCATTCGAGAGCCACTATAGGTCACTCAAGTATAAAGAACATTAGTAGGTAGATACATTGTATCTCAGTGACCTACCTATCGTAAAATTCAGTTTTTACGCCGTCTAACCATGGCAACTACACTGCATTTTTAGATACGCTTTAAGCGCTACAATCCTAGAACGCTCCGTAGGTAGGTCACTGAGGTTTACAGTACCTCTGCGCTAGACAAGACAAGTGTTTACAACTTTTAAGTGCTACAAAAGCTACGGACTACGATTGCTACGAACTACGGACGATAAAGGACTGAATGGGTAGGTAGTGTCTTGCCTATTTCTAGATAATATGTGACATCAAAAAATCAGCAACTTGCTAAGATAATGATGGGCTAATTATCATTGAGTTCTTACTGCTAACTCGTTCGTTCGTGTTTTTCGACATTGTGAAGATAAATAATAAATAAATATTCCGGACATATCACACACGGTCAACTGATCCCAAACTAGGCATAGCCTGTACTATGGGTACCAGAGACTGATATACATAATAGATTAATATTTAACACCCAGACTCAGAACAAACAATCTGTGTTCATCACACAAATGTTTGTCCAGAGCGGGAATCGAACCCGCGACCTCTAGCGCAGAAGGCAGAGTTACTACCAACTGAGCTATGAGGCCAGCAAAGATTCAAGACCGTTCTTCGTAGCACTCTTTGCGGGAGGCCTCTGTAGTGGATTTCTTACCTAGCCCTTAGTAGTACCCTGAGAGATTTAGAAGAACAGACCTATGAGCCTATGAGCATTCCTTTAAGACTTTTAAGGTAAATTAAAATCGAATTTCATCCGAACAAAGAGACCATTCATCTGGCTCGAATCGAGAAATTGCATAACGTTCAAATGAGGTCAGTCAGACCGGATCGCGGCAGCTGGTGAGCCCTATAATTGAAAACTGCACCGACCTGAAATCATATGCCCCAGTTCTTCCCTAGTCTATGTACGAAGGCTGTAGCGAAGGGGCCGAGTTGGGGCGCCGAAATCAATGAGATTATTAATAACTACGATTTAGTGCCTACAGTCACTCGAATGCATGTGATGTGATTTTGTTGGTAGGAATAAAAGAGCATAAGCATAGATAGGACTGTAGGTAGAAGATATTTCAGTCTAAGAATGCATGCCCCTCTTTTTTTCAACCTTTCTTCTTTTTAGGAGGAGGTAGGGCACAGCGAGATTTTCTCGTTCTGAATTGGAGCAGCCCGCCTGGAGAGGTACCTCCGCCTTACAGAAGATCGCAGCCAAATAACACTATTTGTTTCAAATAGTGTTGTGTTCCTGCGATGAGTAAGGTTGCCAGAGCTCTTTAGGGGGGGAGGGGGGAGGGGTCGGCAACGCGTGCGTGATGCCTCTGGTATTGCAAGCGCTCATAGGCTACGGTAACCGCTTACCAACAGGTGGGCCGTATGCATGTTTGCCACCTCAGTTGTATAAAAAAAAAAACCTTTTTGATAGTAACTATGACTATGGAATTAATATATCAAAGTCAAGCCTGCGTCAAACAATTGTAGGTAAAATCAAAACAAAAATTTATTAACGAGGCAATTTTATTTAAAATACAAGTTTTTAGAAAAATCATTTATTAGTTCAGTTCAGAGTACGCCGTGTGTAACAGTTTTCAGACTTCGTAGTGCTTCCATTAGCCTTGGAATTGGAACAAATATAGGAGCTTTACACAGCTTCTATAACGATTGACTGAGCGATTAACGTTATAATATGCTGTGAATTTATAAAATTCAACATATCATAATCGAATATTATGTCCCTAGCTAAAGATATGCTGTATTCTGAAAATCCAGGAAGTGACTCCGGAGCTTCTTACGAAGTTTTCAGGAACAACACTACTGCCGTCGAAGTTGTTGTCAAAGATGTTTTCAAAGGGAAGAAGAGGACAATGACTACAGATCAACATGATATCAAAATAAGCCGACTACAAGCAGAAGTGGACAGGCTCACGAACGAATTGGAAAAAGCAAACAAAACTATAGCCAAAACTAGAAAGGGTTTCCAAGCAATCGTTCGGGTGATGAGAAAGGAAATTGACACAGTTAATGTAAGAGAATCAGACACGCAAACCAATAATTTATTTCTGAAACTGGAAAACGAAAAACTAGTGATAACTCTCGACTCAAAAACCAAATTGATTTGTAGAATGAAGAAAGAATTGACGACCATGAAACGTGTCCTCAAATTCGTCATAAAGAGTATCTGCAAGGCTCCGGATATACCTGAAAGCACCATTGATTCAGATCCTGAATATGAACATTTTGAATCAGATCTAAAGAGAAATTTCCGCGTTAAGTTTTTGGATCAAGATTTGACTGAAACGTTAGATTCGACTATTTCGAAAGACTATTATTTTGATAAGAAACTTTGAACTTATAATGAAATGTAGTGAAGTTTTGTGAAAAGTTAATAAATAAACCTTATTGTTATAGAAACGCGTGTATATTGAATGAGTAGCTCAAAGTCACACGATATTATGTGTGCGTGAGTACCTTACAAAATATGAACCAAAAAAATATCACATAAAACACATATTGTTTGCATCACTAGGAGACATTCGTCGGTTTGTCGTTTTTATTAGAACCATAACAGTTTCAGTTATTGTCCCAAAAAAATCAATCAAACGGAAATCGAACTCGCGATCTCCCTATATCAGAGATGCATTGACCGCTGAGCCACCGTCTCACTATTCTTCAAGAAACATTTTTTCAGGATATTATTCATCTTTAGTATAGTATACCTATGGATCCATTGGTGCATGACCGGGATTTGAACCTGCGACCTGAACCTACGGATCGGAAGTCGAGGTACCTCCCACTAGGCCAACACGGGTCTAGAATAGTATAGGTTAACACAAAATAACCATACACGAGTTTGCTATTGTCAACTTACGTATTCCATGTTTGATGGCAACCCTCTAAGATGTGAAGTTTTCCACCATTACTCAAGGTTCAGTAAATAAGGTTACATGACCCAGTTCTCGTACGTAGAGTACATCAACCCGAGACAAACCGTCTGATGTCGGGAATCAATCGGCTGCAGCTAGGCTACAGCGGCGGCGCGCTGCAGCCGGCAATCGGGGTAAGCCAAGGAGCATTCGTCTATAGGATACGGGCATGAGGCCAGTTCGCGAGACAGTTCAGTGAGCCAGCTCTGTGAGTCAGCGGCTCGTGGACGCTAAACTGACTTCAAATGTACTCGTACACGAGGCCAGTGAAAAAGTTTCTGAACTGGATCGCAAACTATATATATAGGCAACTTTTTATCTAGGTACCACGCGAGCTAGTTTGTTTTATTTTTTTTTCAAAAGCCAGACTTTTTATAAATAATGTCGATCACAATTTATACATGTACAGTGTTATTAATAATAATAATAATAACCATTTATTTCAGGCAACATTAGTCTAGTCATCATCATCATCATCATCATCAGCCTGTAGAAGTCAACTCCTAGACATAGGCCTCCCCCAAAGAGTTCCATGACGAACGGTCTTGAGCCTTCTCCATCCACCGACTTCCCGTAACCTTCACAATGTCGTCGGTCCATCAGGTGGGGGGGCCTTCCAACACTGCGTCGCCCGGTTCGTGGTCGCCATTTGAGAACCTTTACTCCCCAACGGTTGTCGGTTCTGCGAGCTATATGGCCTGCCCACTGCCACTTCAACTTGCTAGTTATTTCGGTGACCTTAGTTCTTCTACGGATTTCCTCATTTCGGATCTTATCACGCAGTGAAACTCCGAGCATAGCTCTCTCCATAGCCCGTTGCGCGACTTTGAGCTTGTATATGGCCTATAGTTAACGACCAAGTCTCAGTGCCATATGTCATCACTGGCAACACGCACTGATTGTAGACTTTCGTCTTGAGGCTCTGCGGTATCTGCGACGAGACGACATTAGTCTAGTACAAGTTGTTAAATACTTAAAAACGACGGCCCATAAAAATATATACCTTAGTCTAACATACATAAAATAAACCTATTTACTACGTGTCGGCGAAGTGTGACACGCCATATGTGCTGCGACCGGTAATCGTCGGCGGCCAGAAGTCTTCCTTAATGAAGGTCGAAATATTTTCAGTTGGAACACACACCACAAATGAATTGAAATCACTATGACGCGACTCCAACCGCTCGACCCTCACCAATATGTTGGTCTTCACCTTCACATACTCCACGATCTCCTCCTTCGTGGAATGGTGAAGCCTTGACACGTAGAGCAACGTCGTAGGCCGGGCGCAACAAGTAGTTGGGTCCGGTCGGAGCGACGCCACGCTGGTTTTGGATGCTGGGCTTCATTTTCCTCCGCACTACCTCAGTGAACCCTTCAGCATCACACGGCTTTCTCTCACAAGAAGCCGGAACGTGCGCAGTGGCGCGAACAGATTCGCAACGCTGCGTCTTCCTCCCCTTTTTGATGTAGCTGACGATGCCTGCGGCAGCGTAGGCGCAGCAGGCAGGCAGCTTTCGCCAGCAACGCGGGTGTATGCGCGCGCGAGGGGTAATGGCTTTGTGGGGATTTTCGGGTAAATCCCCAAGAAAAAAGCAAGCGTTCTTGACGATTGCTCGACTCCATTAGCTGTATAGCCCCAGAGAAGCGCATAGAGCTAGCAGGTCACGCCGCGACCCGGTCACGCGGTCACCGGCCGGCCCGGTCACCCGGATGACACGCCCGGTATCATCGGCGCGATCCTTCCCCCTTCTGAGCACTTTCTAGTACATAACGAGACTTGGCTTCGCGATTAATTTGCTCCAATTCGTTTGGTGGTACCTTTGGACGGTTTGTTAGGTAAGTTTAAAATCCTAACTAATATTATAAATGCTATTTTTGCGTCGAACACACTTTATTGGCAATTGGATTCCCTTTTGTTGGTTTAAGGCCGATGGACCGACGACATTGTGATGGTTACGGAAAGTCGGTGAATGGAAAAGGCTCAAGACCATTCTTCAGGCAGTAGGCTTCTACAGGCTGATGATGAAGCATTTTTTGGGATAGCATACGTATATAATCACCAGATATACATAATATCAGATAGGATACATGTATAATCATCTTGTAGAACTACACACTTAGCCGGAAAAACAAAACGGATGATTATATTTGTGTTGCAGCGCGACATCGATTGTAATAGTACAACACTAGTTGATTCCAATTGTGCAAGTGCAACACTATTAGCAACGCAGGCGCGATGCTAGCGCCTCTGTGGACAATATTGGACAACTCAACATGGCCGCGAGTGCGCGTGATTCTTAGTTTTAATTTTTATATTTCATTGATACCTATGCAGAAACTCATTAAAGTAAATGTAAAGTCAACTGTCGTTTCATCGAAGCCCCAACATTGGTCCTGCGAGCCTTCAAAAACGAATCAGTTACTACAGAAAACTTTTCAACAAAAGGACGTCACTTTGCCGAACACGGCAAATGAACATATTCAACTAGAACAAGAATTACATTTCATCGAAGCCCCAACAATTTGCGACGTCACCGAATAGAGGTCAGCCCGCGTGAGTTCGCACCAGGCCTGGCCGTGATTTACAGCCTTGTTTTAACATTTAAATGGAAGTTCGCTCTCCCGAGGGTTAGGCAGTGGGACGGTACTTGCTAAAAGGTCTGTGCAGTGTTTAGAAATAAATAACTACATATATACTAAATTTTTCCTCTCCCATATGGAAGTTCTTCGTGCTGAGAGTAATCAAACCTACCTACTATACGCAGAAATCAACTTGGCACTGCGTGGAATGTACTTCCCCCTTCCACCACGCCCCACCGCCGCTCTCGCGAGTGAGAATGAGACAAAACATTGCGAGCTGCCTAGTTAACTTCTGCGTATTGTAGGTTGATCACTCTCAGCGCGAGTACTTTGCTAGTACTTTGTGATTTATTTCATGTACCTATGTTATTTAAAATTGTTATTATTATTAATTATCGCGCTATAGCTCGCAGAACCGATAACCGTTGGGGAGCAAAGGTTCTCGAGTGGCGACCACGAACCGGACGTCGCAGTGTTGGAAGGCCCCCCACCCGATGGACCGACGACATTGTGAAGGTTGCGGGAAGTCGGTGGATGGAGAAGTCTCAAGACCGTTCGTCATGGCACTCTTTAGGGGAGGCCTATGTTCAGCAGTGGACTACATCAGGCTGATGATGATTAATGCATTTTTAACATGATTATTATTATTTTCCTATTATGCACTAATACAGTATTTGAAGCTAGTTTTTAAGTTGTTAACAAATAAATAAATTATCATTATTTTTCATGACATCCATTACAAACCGGGTTTTTAAAGTAGGTTAGATATGATGACAATGAGGTCTTCTGAGCCACGTCATGGCTTTGCTTATGACCGGGACCGACAGCTTAGCGTGCCCTCCGAACAAACTATTCAATCGAAACGCAACTGAAAGATGGCTTTCATCTATTTTTAGGTGCTTTTGTATTCTGCTGAATAGAAAAGCTACAGCTACAGCTTACGAATGACGAAGCAACTATGGTGAAGTTCCGATCTCAGTTTGAATAATACCGAAAAAGCCATTCTACTAAATAGATGACCGAACTAAATCGTAACTTAAGGTTGTGGGTCACGTGACCTTCTCATTTTCTATCAAAGTGTTGTTAATATGATGTAATCTATGATGCAACAGGTTAAAATTTAGTCGGTATGGCAATGCACAATTTGACACAAAATCCGCAGCTTAAATGCAGCCGCCAACATTATTTATTATTCACTAGCTTGCGCCTGCGGCTTCGCTCGCGCCTATGCTATTCTAGGCACAGTACTTTTTTTTTTAAATATTCCGGACATATTATTCACGGTCACCTGATCCCAAACTAGGCATAGCCTGTGCTATGGGTACCAGAGACTGATATACATAATAAATATATATTACTTACTTATAGTTATACGTAATACTTATATATATTACTTATAGTACTCTATCTATTCCAAGTTTTATCGAAACCGTTACGTCCTCATCAAACATCCTCAAAAACTTTCGCATTTATAATATTACCTACAAATAACAAAAATTTTAGCGGAATAGGAACTTGCGAACGTTGGCCGTTCGATTGATTTAGTAGAGTGGCTTTCGTACAACATTGTATCGATCGTTAGCAGTAGCTAATAAGTAACTGCAGCCAATGAGAATATAAGACACACTGCAGCCTGGGGCTTTATTCAAACCTACTAATATTATAAATGCGAAAGTTTGTGAGGATGTTGGGATGTTTAGATGTTTGGATGTTTGTGGTTCAAACACGGCTAAACAGTCGAACGGATTTGGATGAAATTTGGTACGGAGATAAATTATAGTCTGGAATAGCATATAGGCTACTTTTTATGTAGGTACCACGCGAGCGAAGCTAGTAGATAGCATATAGTAAGAAAATACCTAAAAACAGAAGAACTATCGTTCAGCTGCGATTCGATAGCAATCGATTGAAAGTTTGTTAGTAGAATTGGCTCCCTAGTTACGTCACTAGCATCACTTTGTTGATATTACTGATAATCAGCAGCGATTCAATCTCTATGCAAATTGACATAATTGTACGACTACCCGTAGGCTCGTATTCCGAGACAAGACTCAAGCATTGATCTGTACTTAAATCTCGATTTGAGTCGAGATTCTAATTCTTGAACAGTATCTACTTATGTATAGATTCAATGATCACAGTTCACCTGAGTAAATGCTTATTCTGAAACGTCAATCAGACGAAAACGGTGCTTGAGTTTTAGATTTGATTAGACATTAATCAAATTACATTTTCGTTCCGTTACACGTACTTTGATGCATATTTATACTTCACTTTATAGTTCTGTTCTATTTCCACCCTGGCTGTTTGAATTTCTGCGTAAAACGGATCGAAAATTATAAATAAATCAAAATATTATCGAGAACATTTGAGTACAGATTTGAAACTCGATTCAGCTGAGAGTAGTTTAAGTACCGTTCTTGAATAAAAGCTATGTTTGAGAAGAGATTTAATACTTAAATAGAGTTCAGCTGATCTGTGATCAAATCTATGCTTGAGTCGTGTCTCTAAATACGAGCCGTATGGGAAGTTAATGGATATGTACGAACCAAATCGTCGTGTTTTCGATGTTCGATCTCGATTTGCTCGAGTAAGCGTAAACAGGTAATAACTTACCTGTGTTAAAGTCCACCTTGGTCCAACTCAACCAATAAAATAACACGTATACATATGTATACGTGTATACGAATCTTGATAACAAGCAGGATTGGTTCGTTTATTTATGTTTCGTGAAGGACCAAGTTACTTTTGGAGGTTTTACAGTCATTTAGGAAGTAAAGTAATATCAATGTAACTTACCCTTTATGGGCATGCAATTATTTGTCTATTACATTATATTAACAAAAAAAAAAAAATTAAAAAAAAATAATAATTTGAAATCTATCATGGTTATTAAAATAAAATTACGTATAAATAAATAAATATTCCGGACATACCACACATTGTCAACTGATCCCAAACTAGGCATATCCTGTACTATGGGTACCAGAGACTGATATACATAATAGATATATATTTAACACCCAGACACAGAACAAACATCTGTGTTCATCACACAAATGTTTGTCCAGTGCGGGAATCGAACCCGCGACCTCTAGCGCAGAAGGCAGAGTTACTACCAACTGAGCTATGAGGCCAGTCACTTATGCAGGTAGGTCAAAAAAAATTGTATTCATACTTATTTGTTAAAATTCGTTCATAAATTCTTTAACTGTATAATAGGTTTTATCAGAGAGGATGTTCTTCAGCTTTCTCCGAAACATCGCAGTAAGCAATGCTCTTATCAAGAGCGGGATTTTTTACATTTCGTAGACAAGATCGAAGTCATTAGAGATTTAGTGTTGGAATAATAGACCACCAGCATTTCGACTAATAAAATCAAAGTTTACTTTTAAAAAACATTTTAAAATTATGTTGCTAGAGCAGCAAAAAACTGGGTTGTCTGGTGCCAATAGCTACAGTGCACCCTTCACGTGCTGACTTTTTAGGGCTGTTATGCACATAATCATTTTTTTTTATTATTATATAATTTTTATCATTATTACACTAAGCAGTTTGACATTATTATTCTTTTCCACCTTTATTAATTTTTATATTTATAAACCTATTCCCTGACGATTCTAACATAATCTTAATATGACTGTTCTCACTGGGTTGAATGACTGTGTAGGTAATGGTTTCGGCAGAATACCAGAGTCTGCTGCAAAACAGTAGGCATAATGCTGAGCCGAAGCCATTTTGCTGCTGCAGCACACATCATACCATTTTTACTTTCATTACTTTTCTCTTGTTTCTTTTATTATAAGTACCTAATGTTTATTGTAAGGTGTTGTGCAAATGTGTGTGTTTTGGTGGCAATTAAATAAATGTCTATGTCTATGTTTCTGCGCCACTCTTGATTTGTGTGTGGATGGATATCTACAGACTGATAATGATGATAGAATCAAATGCTATGATGAAGGATACGATTTTTTTTTTTTGGGTAGGTATTGTCAAATGAGCAAAAATTACAGGAAGTTAGACGATAACGATCAATTGAGCGTTATCGTTTAACTTTTCACTCACTCGTTCAGATTGATATAAGGTACAATCTTGGGCAAACTGGCCTCACTTCACCATTCTCGGAGCTCGTAAAACGCTACCAACGTATTTGTACAGTGTAGGTAGGTACAAATTGTAACCTCTCATCGGGCGAAATAACAAGGGAGCTGGCTGGCAGGCTGCCTATGCTTTCTCGGAAGCGTGTTCAAGGGCCCTAAGCTCCATTCTTCGCCCGGTCACTTGGCCTTTATTCCACACATCAGTTTTGAAAATGTTACAAGTTTAAAACAATATAACTAGTGGTTCGCCTCCCGAACTGAGATCTCATGATATTCGGTAAAACTTACGGATTCAATGATCGTTGAGGCACAATTAGGATATACTGAGAAAATCACATCTTTAATAATAATAATAAATATTCTGGACGTAGCACACACGGTCAACTGATCCCAAACTAGGCATAGCCTAAACTATGGGTACCAGAGACTGATATACATAATAGATACCTACATATATGGTCTAACTAATATGCAATCTTATCTGAATTACGAAGTCATTGAAACTTTACCAGATAAGAGCTTCATTCAATAGGAATTTATTGACTGCCCGCGGACTCCGGTTCAGCATAGCCATCCAGCGTGACAATTTGGATCAATTGAGCTACCTATAGATCGTTTGCAAAGGTCTTTAGATAGATCAACTGTTTATAGTGTATGGTCTAAAATTGTTGTAAATACTTGTATTACACTAAAGGTCTCGTATTTTATGCCTGTCATGTCTAACAAAATATGTTTTATTTTTATATGATTTTTACGAATATATTTTCGGGACAAGGTCGCTTCTGACTCAAGTGAAATCTTTTACACTTCTCACACTGAGTCAGACTGATATTATTTTCATCGAAATAGCTGTCAAATTTGTATTTTTTTTAATTTCTTTTCAAAATTCCCCTCGCATTTTCCCGTATTTATTTTTATTTCTCGTCACATCCAGCTGATTAGAGGTCGCCGGTCGCCAGCCCTTAGCCGCGTTTGTCGCTCGACACAAAAGCACTAAGCAAAATAAAGTTGGGAGTAGGTACAGCTCGCATCGCTGCTTTGTGATAGAATTTCTAAATTAGGTTTATTGATTTTCTTATGTGCTGTACCAACGTAAAGAAAACTAGCAAACGTTTACAAATAATCTTTTAGCTAAAGCCATTTAAAAAAAGCCACGTAAAGAAAACAAAGACGCTACAGTGGGTATTATCCGTCAGGGGTTCTTGTCGATAATATTTTTTGAACTCCACTTACCGTGGTTGCCCTGGCTGAAGATTAGGCCCCTCCACTAATACCAGTGGAGGAAAAAAGCTAGGGATGTGGCAGAAGCATTCCCTATCAACAATAGCTTTATCTGCGCCAACCCGCATGCCCAGCGTGGCGAGTATGGGCAAATTCCCCCAAATAATTGTTTGTGTGGAGGCCGTACAAGGTCGGTCGCGCAAATCTATGGCGGAGACTATATTCAGCAGTAAACGTCATACGTACCACCTAAGATGATCACACCTGACTGCCATTATTTTAATAGAAACTATGTTCAGAAGATCATACCTATAGGTGCTGGGCAAGCCTAGGCAATAGAGCGTTCTGTAAGCAAAGTTGCACCTGACTGTTTAAATCATCTAGAATAGATGTTAAGGCTATAATACTAGGTATTGGCGGCAAAACTTCAATTCAGTAAGTCCCGTTCATTCACTAAAAGTGAAAGTTCTACGCTGAAGAAACATCTAAGAATAACGTACATGTCTCGAATTTGTAAGCGACTCTCAAAGAAGCTGAGGAAAATTCCGGAATGTATCTTACGTACGCAGCAGCTGGGACTCCAAATGCAATAACGTCTCCTTGTTGCATTTTTCATCAGCTCCGAGTGTACATCAAAATTCAGTGTAGACTACTAAGTCACCATTTATCCTGCTCCGAGTAAAGGGCAATCCACACAACATCGCATGCTTCAAAGTCAGCAAAATGTCATACTGTAGCTCCTAGTGTGTCTTCTTCTTCTTGTCGTGTCACTGATTCTTTCTTGGTCATCCTGTATTAGGTCAGTGACCAGGTTGTTGTATTATATTTAAGATCTTTATTAAACGAAGTAATACAAAATATACCTAAACACAGTCTAGAGTACATTATAACATAACATTTTGATTAAGTAACTCGACAGGCTGCACAACGCCTTTATGAGTTTTTTGACAAAATATATATTTATGAAAGTGCTACTTTATAAATCTAACGTAAAAGTTGCTTTTATTGTTTATTAGCATTATTTTAAATTTAGGAAGTATGTGCTCTTTGTAAGCGCGCATTTTGGTTGTGGTATGGTGGTCCTGAAAAGGGCCTATGACCGTCTGTGAAAGAATCAGTATAGTGAAACGATTAAAGTGCGCCTCGAAGAGGCTCCTTTCGTGCACATGTCACATGTCTTATAATTTGTAGGTTCAATGACAGGCCGCTTTCCTCACATGACATTTTTCATTGAAATAACACTAATGCAAATATCGATACGTCAGTTTGTACTTAAAGAGCTGGAGCGTGTCATATTTAGACTACTTTTTGTCCAGATACAATACAAGTGAAGCCACCCGCGCCGGCGGAAGCTTGTTTATTCATAAATTTTTGATGATATATCGCTCACCGTTTGAACTCGGCATTAGCATTACTCGGCATGACGACCTCGGTGCCGAGGTGCCCTGGCTTAGACACAAGGGGTGCGGGTTCGATTCCCGCTGCGGGACAAATGTTTGCATGATCTGCAAATATTTGTTGCGGGTCTGAGAGTTGTGGTACCATGGTACTCGTAGCTTCTGATACCCACGACACAGGGAATCCTTGTGTGGGGTCAGGACTATGTATGTGACTGTTGGGTGATCTGGATCAGTTGAGCTATCTATACTCTTTATTCTTTATTGTACACAGAAAACACATACAAAAAACAAACTAAATGAAAGGACATGTACAAAGGCGAGCTTAACCCTAAAAAGAATTTCTATAGATCGTTTGTATCGGTCTTTAGATGGCTCAACTGTTTCTTGTGTATTTTGTAAGTATGTTGTAAGTATTTTTCTTGTGTATTTTGTAGTTTTAAGTTTCTTTCTGTAAATAAAATAAAAATTATGGTGTTATTTAATTGACTTATTTAATATTGTTAGCCGCGTTAACTTGAGATGAAGTGTAGTTTGCCCGAAAGCCGAACTCCCCCGAGCTCCGTCGGCCGCAGCCTCGGCTCGGCTGAGCTATGCCAGTCTCTTTACAACCCCCATCGCTACCGAGCGCTTTCCACCCCGCACAGTATATTGTGATTAACTTTTTTTACTTTTTCTCTCATAAAATAGTGCAGTGACCACGCAGTGACAGTCACATACAGACCCAGAACTGATTTTTTTTTTAAGCTAGCGTATTTTTTTTCGTGGCGTGGAGTGAACATGTGTTTTGGAGCTTGGAGACTGTAGATCGAGACGGAGGTGCGTTTTGTATTCGTACCTATGTATGTAGTTGTCTACCAGACGATTGTTTCATGTCAACTGCACGAATATTTTAGTTAGACGTTCTTCTTTTGTGGGTTTTAGAAAAATAAATAGGTAGCTATTCTACAAGGTGATTCATAACATTTATACCATCCCGAAAAGGGGTTATTCTATCAACAAAAAGAAATAATATTCGTGAAAAAAAACATCAATATATTCATTTTTGTTTTATGTATTTTTTTCACAAACTTTTTGAAACTAGCGGTTTTTGATATTTTTATCATAATTGTCATTAATGATTATTATTATTTATTATTTATTTGGCCCCAAAACAGCTGATTTTGGCTTAGAGTTTTTTCAATGAAAAATGACAAATTTACAAAAGTCGTAGAACAAACTTTATTGCCAATTATTGGGTGTAGAATAAGCCCCTTTCGGGATAGCATACATATAATGAATCACCTTGGATAGCTATATATTTTCTAATATTTTAATTAAAAAATATTGTGTTACTAGTTTACCAACCTAACTCTCGACGGACGACCTCGGTGGCGTAGCGGGCGATTGCCCATCTGAGACGCAAGGGGGTGCAGCGGTTCGATTCCCGCGGGACAAATATTTGCATGATCTGGCAGCCCTAAAACTCTGTCATCAAATTTACCCACAAGCTCAGACGAACTTAATGTAATCTAAAATATTTTTGCTAATGTTGATCTATTAAAATAACTAAATCATTTTTATAAATGGTTTGCATTAAAAAAACGAATGGAATAATAGTTACAATAACAAAAATATGAAAAAATTATCTGAAAGAATTTATTTTTATGGAAATTAAGATATAAGAGGAAATTAAGAAATAAGGAATTAAGAAATATCAATATGTCCTTCCCTAGGATATAATTTATCTCGTTGCCTAATTTCATTACGATCCGCCGTTTAGTTGTGATGAGGTAACAAACAAACTAACCAACAAACAAACTTAGAGAGTTACTTTCGCTTTTATAACATTAGTATGGATTTGTCATGGGTCCAAAAAAAAAATGTTTCATAGCAATTTATACATATCGACTTGTTAGCGCCGACGATAAATGCGTGACAGGAAAATCAGCCTAAACAACATTGTTTTTGGTTCACAGGTCCATCGAAATTAGATACAATGTTTTCCCTCTGCAGAAGATACAAAGACGAACACGGTAAGTTTGACCTGTCTGCTTTCCAATCTAGAATAACATTACGGATCCGAGTGGAAATGGTTACCTCAAGCAATACAAGGTGATTCGCAAAAAAATACAGCCGACCTGAGAACCTCCTTTTTGAAGTCGGTTAAAAAAGGCTCATGACTTTTATCCCCAAGCTTAGTAGACATCCTCTCAGATCTCCAGGCAATAAGGGTGAGTGGGAGTAGGCACCATGGTTTTCATACTCACTTGTGAGCTTGATCCACGTTTATGTATGCAATCCGTAACAGTGCCTCTAGCGGACCATTACTGTCACTCATTTTGTCCATACAAAAACACGTAAGGAGGGACTTTGCCTCCTTATGTGTGTTCTACCGCCTGTATAACGGGTTGTGTTCTGAAGAATTGTTTGATATGATGCCTTCAGCTTCCTTTTATCATCGCACCTCTCGCCATAGGCAGGGGATCCATCCTCACACCCTGGAACCGGGTTGGTCGCGTACCGTGCGGTTTCAGAGGAACTTCCTCCCGCGAACACTCAGGTTGTGGAATGATCTCCCGCTAAGGACTACAGTATGGGGTTCTTCAAAAAGGGCGTTTTGAACTTTTTAAGGGGTCGGCGTGATGCCTCTGGTATTGCAAGCGTACATAGGCTACGGTAACCACTTACCAACAGGTGGGCTGTATGCTTGTTTGCTACCTTAGTTGTATAAAAAAAAAAACGTGTAACGTGCTTGTTTCCACGCACGAGTGAGAATGAAAACTATTGTGCCAACTCCAACTCACCCCCCAGATCTTTGAAGATGTTTAAAGGTTGATTTACATCAGACGAGCGAATGCTCATTCTATCCCTACTCTATCAAATTCTTTTAGTGTGAACAGACGTAGACGAACAGACGTAGAGCGTTCGTTGTTTTGTCTGCGTTCACAAATAAAGAAATAATGAAGCATGAGAAAGTGCCTTTGTTCTACGCTCTAGCTTTATGTTCGTTTGGTTTAAACCGGTCTTAAGGGGCATGTCCGAACATTGGCACATGCCCACATTTTGAAGTAGTATGTATTCCATACGTGACAGGTTGCAAGGCCATCGCCGCTTTAAGGCTCGTATTCAGAGACACGACTCAAACTTGGATTTAATCACAGATCAGCTGAACTCTACTCAAGTATTTAATCTCTTCTCAAACATAGCTTTTATTCAATAACGGTACTTAAACTACTCTCAGCTGAATCGAGTCTCAAATCTGTACTCAAATGTTCTCGTTTACATTTTGATTTTTTTATAATTTTAGATCCGTTTTACGCAGAAATTCAAACAGCCAGGGTGGAAATAGAACGGAATTATAAAGTGAAGTATAAATATGCATCAAAGTACGTGTAACGGAACGAAATTGTCATTTGATTAATGTCTAATCAAATCTAAACTCAAGCACCGATTTCGTCTGATTGACGTTTCAGAATATGCATTTACTCAGGTGAACTGTGATCATTGAAGCTACATAAGTACTGTTCAAGAATTAGAATCTCGCCTCAAATCGAGATTTAAGTATAGATCAATGCTCGAGTCTTGTCTCTGAATACGAGCCTAAGAATACCGACTGGTATATTGACGATATTTTCCTTTACCTTTTAAAACACGGTGTTAATGCGCGCTTAAATATTTCGTACAGAAAAACACATTGGTGCAACACCGGGATCATCGTGGGATCGCAGTCGAGGAACCTTCCACTGGGCCAATACGGCTTCGTGATATGAATTCCATCCCCAAAGGGGCTCTACACCCAAATAAAATAAAGTTTGTTCTACGACTGTCGGAAATTCGATATTTTGAAAAATAAAAAAAAACTGCAAAAACCAGCAATCTTGATGTCGAACAATCTTTTCATCAAATAAATACATAAAATCACGCGTTTCCCTGAGGGGTAGGCAGAGACCACGAAATTCCACTGGCTACGATCCTGACTGTAGTGACTAGTATTTAAGGATACTGTCGAAGGATTGTATTGGGTTGGTTGAAGTAAATTGAAACTTGTTTCACTGTAATATCCATTTATTGGCTGGTCTTGAAATACATGTCCGCACACAGTTGTAGCATAGCGAGGAAGAGAGCGAGAGGCGCTGTGTTGCCAATTACATAAATTTAGATAATAGACTAAATTAAATAATCATAGACAAATGATGCTTTTGATGTTTATGCTGTCTCCGGGGGACAACTGACAGTGACAGATAACAGATGACACCTGAGATGGAGAGATGGATACATACTCTCTGGGAGTCAGTCAGTCTGTGGTCAAGCCGGCACGAGCGGGCGCGCGGGAATTCACTGGGAGATATTATATGTGTTATGTGATATGATAACAGCGAGGGAGTTGTCCTGCTAGGAATGACACTTCTCTTACTTCATTCACTCTCATCACATTCCTCATACAAGCTCCTCAGTTAAGGGTACTCTTCACCTGGCCTTTTACCAAAACCTCACCGATTTGGTCACTAAACGCCATAGTCTTCCCCTTCCAACAGTTCCAACACTCGCCTTAGAAACCTGTTTCCTCAATCTTCATAAAATGAAGACGTAAAAAGGCAAACTAATCAAAACACTCACAAAAATATGAGAAAAACCTTGTAAACTTTATAAACACGTGTAGGTATTCTAATAATGAAGTACCTGCTACCAGCCTTGGATGTAATAACTACATGAAGCCCTTACTTAATTGGGTTCGCCACAGGTCTCGCTCGAACGTATCTTGGAAAACCACTTAGGTACTAGATGTAGAAAATACGGGAAAATTTGAGCTTTTTGGAAATGTTATGGTTACCTACAATTTTCTAGCTAGTTTTCTTCGATTGTCGACTTTGACAGCAGTGGACAAAGTCAAAGCCAAAAGGCGTTTATTTCAATAAAATCACTAGGATCACTTTGAAACGTCTTAGAAACTAGGCGAAGCTACGCCTGTTCCTCGCGACCAGGCCTAGAAGAATCAGGCAACAAACACGGCTTGGTGCCTATAATTTTTTTCGATGATCCTTTTTCCATTAGAATTTAGAATTAGAATTATTTATTTCAGTTAAAACAGCAAGCTCCATGATCCTTTTTCAGGACTTCTACAGGTTGTTGATGATAATGTCAAGCAGTGGACTTCTAGAGGCGAATTATGATGAAAGAGCTAGGTAGATATGATATTAGAATTATACGATTCGGCAAGTACCGAATGAGGCAAGAACTAGGTACCGTCATTGACCGTAATTACGAACATTAAAGAACAGGGGGACACTTACACTGCATTGAAATGTGAACCTGCCTTCAGATTCGTTTGTTTTTTTTATATATTCACAAGGTCAACTGATCCCAAACTAGGCATAGCCTGTACTATGGGTACCTACCAGAGACTGATATATAAAATAGATAAATATTTAACACCCAGACACAGAACAAACATCTGTGTTTGTCACACAAATGTTTGTCCAGTGCGTGGATCTAACCCGCGAGTTCTAGCGCAGAAGGCAGAGTTACTACTAACTGAGCTATGAGGCCAGATTGGTGTAACCTTAGAACAGAGAACGGCCCGTCAAGGGTAGAGTTTGTTGTCCTTCTCTAAAACCTTCGCGTTAGGGATTTGGGTAGAAATTTATGTGCTGAACTAGGGTTGGACCCTTAGTATGAAATATACCTTTATTGCTGGAAATCAAGCCAGTAGACCTCTAAAAGTATACCTGTATAGTCTAGAGCACTATGTTAATTTTAAGCGAGTGGAATACAAAATGTGGATTCAAATTGTGTACAAGCAAGCACACAGTGGGTCTTCCTATTTAGGGGGCTAGGGTTAACCCTAAATAGCCCCCTATTTTCAAGTGAACTCACCCACTCACACAAGCATAATACTATACACACACCACACATACCCAAACATACATACCACACGCACACTAACATACATACTACACAATACACAAAAACGTTAGTTTTAAGATATATATTATATTATAGACTTATTTACACCTTATTTGTTCTAAATTTTTTTTTTTTTAATTTTTTTTTTTGCTTTAATTGTGTTAGGTACTTATACAAATTTTAGTCACTATTTGTAAGCATATTTTTAATTGAAAATAAATATTTATATTTGTAAATTGGTTCAAGTACGACATATATACCTACATCTAGCCTATAATAAAAGATAAGAAAACTATGAATCCTAGATTACTGAAATAAATAAATAAATAGACAGGCTCGGCGCGCGGCGGTAGTGTGTAAGTTATAGACTAGTTGTAGACTCGGGTCGCAGGCCCTAACTGCTCACTCCCTACTCACTGACCTTCAGGGGCTCAAATCTACTAATTCAATGGTTTCAAAATGACAATGGGACACTGGCAAAATGGCCACCTTTGACACTTTTGGTATTTTCACCGTAGTAGCTAGTAACTACAGTCGTTTAGCAATGGCAGTCTGATATGCCAATGAAATCAAAGAAACGAAGCTGGCGACAATCGTAACTGTATGATAATGGTGCGATCATTATCATGCATGTAGAATTGGGGGCCAGTTACCTGACAAACAGTTATGTTAAGGTTATTCCAGAAACAAACAACCTTAATTAATTCATGACTCAAGCTCAGAAATTAATTATCTTTTGTCAAAAAACCATTTGTTCAGGCAGTCAATTCTACTAACAAACTTATTCATCGATAGCAATCGAAACGCAACTGAACGATAGATTTTCATCCGTCTTTATTTTCTTATTCTCAGGTTTAAGATTATTATTTTCTCAAAAGAATAAATTCACTTACATGAGAAACACAATATTTACTTATATCTAACACTTTTTGAGCTTATTCGTACATAATTTTAATATTAAACTAAACAACTCTAAAGTAGAAATTTAAAATAAAAATAGAGGAAAAATGTCGGTAGTTACACAAAATTAAATGTTTGTTCGACACTTGGCTCACGACTTACACGGTGTTACGGAGTAATCTATTATAACGATTGATATAAATGCGAAAGTTTGGATGAATGGATGGATGTTTCTCAGTGAATCACGCCGGAACGGCTGCGCGGATCTGGATGAAATTTGGCACAGGGATGGATAATAGTCTGGAATAGCACATAGGTATACCACTTTTAATCTGCAAGCAGGTAACAAATAGGTAATGTTGGTGGCTACATTTCAGCTGCCGATTTGCCGAACTGTGTTTCATTTATTTTATAGGTAATTATAATTCTAATTCTAAACAGCGCCGCTACACTTCGTTCGCGGCATTAAAGCTGAGATGGGAGCTTTTTTGGCTCATGCATGCACCTCAGCACGGACTAATGAATACCAAATATTAATAATAAGTTATGTCACTACCTATATACTTACTCTATTTGTTCTCACATCTTTATACCTTGTAGTGTCTGTATTTTTTCTTATTAGTTCGTGCTGTTCTTGTGTGTGACCTAAATAAATCTATTTTCTTTCTTTCTTTAATAAGTTCGGTCACCTATTGTCGCGGCCCGCAACCGTTACGTACCTACTGATGAAACGCCAATGAAAGCAACTCACACCGCAGAACAAGGTTTTTTAGAACAACCGCAAGAAATACGAATTTTTAATGTATTAAGTTGACCGACAATTTCACAACCACTTCTTCAACCGTGTCGAGAGCAACAAAACTTTGTATTTATTTAAATTAATTATACACGAATTGAAGTTATTCGGGTTTTATTTAAACTCAAGGTGTCCAGCTCGGACACCTATTAAGTAGAATGGCTTTTTCAGTAATATTGAACCTGCGATCGAAACTGAACCATCTTTGAAACGGATTAGAAACTTAGTCATAAATTCCCCAGTTCTGAAATACGAACCAAAACAACCTACAGCATGATTATTTCAGCAGTCTAATAAAACATACAGGCAGTTCATCAACTCGAGCTCGCAGTACCTATTAAACCTAATAGCTAGCTAATGATCACGTCACAAATCAGGTGAGAAAATTGGTGCCACCCGCTTGAGTCACAGCCGACACAAAACAGCTGCTTCAATGCAGCTACTACTAGCTCTTGTTTTATAGTCATGAGATGTATACCATCCATAATTTTCACAAAGATGTCACAGAAGATACTAAACGTAAAACCTGTATTCTGCAAAATCTCAAAAATTAACCATCAACTCGTGCTATTTTGAACTTTATTGTGTACCATCTTTAGGTGGCATCATTTTGATAATAACTAAAGGTATACCTTATTAGATGTGACTGTACCTATAGCTTATGCTTAGTTGTTCGTCATAAATCGGCATCGGCGCAGTCACCATAAAAGACCGAAGTGATTTACAAGCTGTACGTTCTAGATGACGGCCATTGCTGACGTAGGAAACCAAAGCTTCACCAACCTAACTGGAGATCTGCTCTTAGAATATACTAATAGAAGGAATATAATATATTAATAGACTTTTAACATATTATATAGGTACCTTTGTCCCAAATAGTCCCCTCTGCGTGATTGTGCGCTAAATAAGTCCCATTTCAGCATAGGTAACGCTCCATACCTTCACGGTGTGAAGCGGCGCCGGTGCTGGTTTTCAGATGGGACCTAAGTGCGGGTGACCTCACGAAAGCAATTTATACAACACATTTCATTACTCTTACACCTAATAGTATTAGGGGCGTCTGAATCGATACTCGAAACTTCGGCGAACTAGAGCAGTAGACCTGCCATTCTCCCCAGTCTGTGGCTTCGCTTAGGTGTCGCGGGCTGGAGGGAGTTGGGGTGAGGCGGCCATTCATAAAACTAAGAGCGATCGATATAAAACGTCTCACTTACTCAGAGATGTTGGGACTCTGCTCTGGGACCATTGCCGGTTGACAGAATATAAAAGTTTATTTGGTTTGTCGGTTCTTATTCCCTGAAGTCACAGGGCGAAAAATAGACTCTTTAAACTGAGAAATTTACCGATGCTTGCTTGAGATGAGAGAATCTGTGTAGTGAAAGGATTAAGGTATCCTTAAGTATCTCTTCCGAATAAAGTCAATTTTGAGCTTGACATTTGAGGCATGCGATAAAAAAGCTCAACGATATCGCAAGCTACTAAAAGACAAACTCAAAATAACTTTATTCAGAAGACATAAGAATCATTTTTAAACACAATAACAGAAAAAAAAGAATTATTATCTAAGCTAAATCAATTCTAGGAATGAACTCTGTTTTCTAATACTACAAGTAGAAATCACAGTTCAGATCACCAACCGCAGGCAGTGTGCCCAAAAGGCTGGCGACGTTACCTCGTTGGATCGCTTATCTGATCCATTATATAAGACTAATCCTATATTTTTAAATAAATGTTAGATGAACGACGTGCTATACATTATAGCACGTCGTGTGAACACGGCTTATAAATCTTACACTTATTATCTATCCATAGAGCGAGGTCAACATAAAAACGCATAAGTAGGTACTTACTGACGGGTACACAGTAACATTTGCATGACAATGCACGCAGTAACTATGGAAATAGAGGTACTTATCTATGTAAATTCTACTAGTTTTCAGTAAGATCTCAGTGAACTGACTACGCTGAGAAAATGTCTACAATGTTGTTGCTAAGTTCACTGTTCACCAACATAATAACCCGGCGGTTACGGTAACCATACTTATTAAAAAAAACTCGCTAGTTCATTAGCTTGTTTACTTTTTTAATCAAATAAAGCTACTACTAAGTAGGTATTATTTGACGAAAAGATCGGCTCCAAATACGACAAAGGCGAGGGAGCGGGATTGAAGCGGGAGCGAAAACTGCGCGAAACTTCGCTAAAGGCTCTATCAGACAGGCACGGTTTATCACGCGATTAAACGCGAATGCGATTTTGCAATAATTATTTTAGTAAATTTTGTATTAACTCATGCTATCTAACACACTGCTGCGATAATAAACGCGCTATAAAATGCACCTTTCTGCTTGTCCCTAGCGAAGTTTCGCGTTGTTTTCGCATGCAGTTGCGTTATTTTGCGCAGCTAAATTAGAAAATAATGCAAGGGAAGTGACCGCACCGCACTTCCGATCCCTCTTCGCAGACGCCTGATGCGTAGCTTTGGTCGCGTTAGTGTGCCCGCTCCTTAAGCAGTGACGGCAGCATTATTGATGTTATAAAAGCAGTTTTATAAATAACAAACGCACAAAAGGTGAACCTACCTAAGCTTCATAAAATCTTATAAGATATCGTAAACGAGCGAAACTTGGAAGAATAGGTCCAGACACAAAACGTCCAATTTCATCAAAATTGATAGCGGCTCCCAAGGTTTCACGGCTCACTGCATTCTTCCAAACTGTTATTAAGTTTGCTCAACAATTTTATTCTCAACCATCGTCAGCGGAACTCCAAAAATGGTTTTCCAACGGAATTTAATTTCCATCACAAAGAGACGGCTAAGGCTTCGCTAACAAACAGGCTATCTTCACGACGCTGCACTGGCTAGCTATTTTCTAAGAAATAGTGACTGCCGTGTTTGTTGCTTGTTACTGCAGCTCAATCGATTTACGATAGTAGAATACAAAAACACCTGGAAACGGATGAAAAGCTATCGTTCAGCTGCGTTTCGATTGAAAAGTTTGTTAGTAGAATTCACCCCTTCCTCTTCTTTCTCAAACGTCCAACTCACGGGGTGCTGGGACGTTTGAGAACAAATAAATAAATACTTTTAATCTATCACCGCTTTATTACAGCTGTCATAACGCTCGCCACATAGTATTAAGCTCTCTGGTACACTATCCATCTCAATATTCGTCTAAAAGCTCATAACTTCATAGGGACGTCTAGACTAGTTATTAGGTAACTTGCTTATTTAAGAGACCTTTACATGGAAGTTTACTTTAGAGCTCAGTGTGTCATCCATCAATTGGTATTATGAAAGTGTAAGGTAATGTGCCAGCGTTTTAGAGTTAATGGATTTAAGGTTTCGCTAAAGAATTCATGAAATAAAAATATTCAAAACCAAAAAAAAAACAAAGCCCGGTATTTAGGATGTTTGTGGTTCAATCGCCACGTATCGGCTCAACTGATTTTGATGAAACGTGGAATAGGTAGAGTTCTCATTTCATTCACCTAAGCTACTTTTTATCTAGGTAACACGCGTATAAGCGTAGCCGCGGGCACAGGCTAGTTTATCCATAAATATTGCAATGTGTTTTCGGGTCTACTTTCGACAGCAATTAATTTCGTCAAAATGAACTGGATTCATCGACAGATTGCTTTGATTGTGTACTTAGTTATTAATAGCGATTATGAATCGTGAAGTGCGAGCGCTTCAGGCTCTATTTTATGATAAACTACCGGAGCTTTCGTTCACAAAGAACCTTGATTTGTATTTTAGTAAGAACACAGCCCACTAAAGTCAACGTCAAAAGGCTTTTATTTCAATAAAATCACTAGGAAAACTAAAAAGTAAGTGAAGCTATGCCTGTTCCTCACGACCAAGCCTAGAAGAATCAGGCAACAATCACGGCTTGGTGCCTATAATTTTTTTCGATGATCCTTTTTTTTTAGTGAATTGTTTACTTTAAGCCTAAGTGACTCTCTAATCGGAATGAATTATTACATAGGCTATCAAAATCTTTGCACAAGAGGAATGACACTTCTTACTAAACCTGTACTCAAATGACGATGTCGTAAAACGCTGAAAACCCTTGGTTTCCTGTCTATCGGAGACGACAATTGACGGCCATAAATGTGGACTAGTGTTCGCACCACAAGATAACTCTCGCCGAGGCCCGGGGCAGCGCTGGTCATCATGAGTCTTCGTGCGTGGTACCTTATAGTATTGAGTTCTAGAAAATTAGCAAGTTGGCCACTGCCAATTGGCCGTTGTGGCAGAAATGTCGAGTGAAGGCTACAAACCGGAAAGCGCGTCTTCTTCCCATCTAATGGAAGATGGGAAGAAGACCACTAGGTCGTCAGATCACTATTATGTGCGCCACCGTCCTCTTCTACTTTGTATATCCTGTCCATCCAAAGGTGGCCTGGTAGAGATCGCTTTTAGCGATAAGGCCGCCCATTGTGACACTATTTTTGTGTTATTTTTATTTCCTTGATTGTGTATTTTCTTTTGGTGTACAATAAAGCTATATTCTATTCTATTCTATTCTAAATCTGAAGACATGGAAATCTATGTGGGGGCCTATAGGGATTCAGTAGTAGACCTTCTTCGAACTGAAATGATGATGATGGTGATTTAGTTCCGCAAATCGGCGTGTGACTTCAGTCGGGGCGCGGTCCTTTTTAATCTAAGACAATTTTAGTGCTCGTATCACGTTCACCGGTAAATATCACAGATTGTGCAGCAGTCACGTAACGGTCCCCGCTTTCTAAAAGGTTAGGGCTTAAGCAGGTGCTCAACTGAACTGCTGATGCCTCGACATTATACCTCAATACATCCTTTGTTAAGATATCAAGATTGTATGGAAACCAGACAGCCCTCAGCCTCCCGATATCGGATACCTATAGAACTTTATCGGGTATCTTGAGGACCACTTTATCACGGTTATCGAGGGGAGGCGCTATTGTAAAAATCAGCTGAAAAGTAAAATACCTACCTAAGTTATACTTGAGAACGATAAGTATAAAACAGGAACATTGAGACGCTTACTTAGAGCGACAATAAAAAGCAGTCATGACCAACGAACAGAAAAAACTAAACTAAAGGCGTTGTTCCTGTTGAGATTATAAAACATTTATTACCTACTAGCGGCTGCCCGCGGCTTCACTCGTAAGGTACTACCGGATTAACGAGCCTACGCCCTTCCTAAGATTTTTTAAGCTTAAATATTTTTCAATAAATAAAAAAACCGGTTGTCTTCTGGTCTTCATGTCCCATCCATGCAATTCTGAGAGCTCTCACATTATTTTGGTTTTTTTCCAGTTTTGACAAAAATTAAGTTTTTTTTGTAAAATGGAAGAAGATTCTTCTCTAAAAGTTGATTACATCCTCAACAGTAAGTTGTGATTTTGATCCTGATTGGAAAGACGCACTATTAATAGGTTTTTGAATGTATAAATAGGGCATACAAAGATCTGATTGAAGATCTTCTCAGCAAACTAGATCACCTTCTTAACACTGGTATCCGCTTCATCTACAACCATCGCAAGTTCGACCATGTCAGCCACTTGCGTGCTAAACTTAACTGGCTTCCCATTCGCGAGCGTAGAAATTTACGAACGCTTTGTCTTCTCCTCTCGGTACTTAGAGATCCGCACACTCCTTTCTATTTGAAAGACCGTTTTAAATTCCTAGCTGACACACATGACAGACAACTTCGGTCAGCTGACAACCTACTTCTTTCAACTCCACTGCACAGCTCCGCATTTATGGCTAATTCTTTCTCTGTCACGGCGGTTCGTCTATGGAACGATTTGCCTCTAGATATTAAAGCGACTGACACAAGGGAAGCTTTCAAAAGGTTGGTAAGAGAGCACTACATCAAAAATCACTAGGAACTGGGTAGGTATAAACCAAAGACTACTATTGTATACTGGTATGTACTTATTTCTGAACTAACATAATATAGGTACCAAGTTGTGGGTAGTGTTTTAAAGGTTATCACTTTAGTAGGTATTATTGTTTTTTTTTCTCTCACTTTTAGATACCTACGTGGGTACTTGTGCGTACGTAGGTATATATATCACTATAACTATGTAAACTATTTAAGTAGGTAAGTTATTTCTAAGTTTAGTTTAATTGTCACGCCTCACCATCTTTTTTGCACGCCCAGGATGACTGGTAGAAAATGCTTTAGCATTAAGTCCTCCTTACACTAAATTTAAGTGTGAAAGTATAAATAAATAAAGATATCCTATGATACCAAATAAGTCAGTAAGGATATGAAGTATTACCTCTTAGACTTTATCTTGATGAAAGAAAATAGATTATTCCCAAAAATAAAAGGTTCCACGCCAGCCGCCCCTGGCTCATCTAGATGCTAGATCTGGGTAAATACGCATTAGCATAAAGCCAATATCGGCCCAACTGACGCTGGGAACACCTGGCGATTTTTATACAAATTATATGTATATATAGACTGGCCTCATAGCTCAGTTGGTAGTAACTCTGCCTTCTGCGCTAGAGGTCGCGGGTTCGATTCCCGCACTGGACAAACATTTGTGTGATGAACACAGATGTTTGTTTTGTGTCTGGGTGTTAAATATTTATCTATTATGTATATCAGTCACTGGTACCCATAGTACAGGCTATGCCTAGGTTAGGATCAGTTGAACGTGTGCGATATGTCCGGAAAAAAAAAATTGATTATAGGTATGTATGGATCTGAGTGTTCGGCTAACAAAGGGACGGATGAAAGAAGATTGCACGCGGCGGAGATGCGAATGATAGGATGGATGTGTGGGGTGACGAGAATGAATAAGATAGGAATCGTACTATGTACTATTATAAATGCAAAGATTTGGATGGATGGATTTTTGTTACTGTTGAAGCTCACATTTGTCTTTTTTTTTCACATTTGTATAAGCTCTTACTTATTAAAATTATAATTAGATTAATTTTCTTTTGAGCCTCAGCTAGTTCGATCGGCACCAATCTGAAGCTTTAAATTGCATTTTGTGAAAAAGGATCATCGAAAACAATTATAGGCACCAAGCCGTGTTTGTTGCCTGATTCTTCCAGGATTGGTTGCAAGGAACAGGCATAGCTTCACCTGGTTTCTAAGTCGTTTCAAAGTGATCCTAGTGATTTTATTGAAATAAACGCCTTTTGACCTTGACTTGTACTCAATCACACCAGAACGGCTAAAGGTATCTGGACCATAGGCAAAGTAGTAAATTTACAAAATTTTACAAAATCAAAGACATAATTTTATTGCTTTTGGTGATAATTACTTACAATATTACATTTATTAGAATCTACAATATTATATATTATCTACTGTATTGATTTTTGGTTCATTTTCATGGAGTTTTAAATAATTTAACCAGTATTTGAATATGGTGTACATGACTTAACTAAACATGGGCAGTTCCACAAGCATATTGTTATAATATAGCCCCACACATTGAAGAATTGTTTCTGAAAGTCAGTGAATGGGAACAATAATGACGGTGACGAAGATAGTGACGGTGACGGTAATGGTGACGGTGATAGCAATGGTGATGATGATGGTCGGTAACGATCGTGACGAATTTTAGTGGAGTAAATAAGAAATGTTTCTTCGTTCCACACGATAGGTATTACATCAACAAAAAGCCTTATGGTGCCTTCAGTAGTTAGTTACAAGCAAATCTAATATTCTGCCCAAACTCCAATGAGCCGATAATGGGTCATCGTAAACAGGTTCTGGGATTGATTCCAAAAGTCTGCCTCAGGTCCTTTCAAATGTAGATTCCGCGCCACAAAGGAAGATGTGCGGAACGTTTTAGAAATATCATAAATCAATGGGCAATTTTTTTACTCCCCTCACACTGCCTAAAGCTTTATTACATCATCATCCATCCACAGCCTGACTTCACCCACTGCAGGGTATAGGCCTCCCTTTGTATGTGCCATTCTCCTCTATCTTGTGCAAGCCTCATCCAGTTGCGGCCCGCGATGTTTGCGATATCGTCTGCCCTTTAAGGTGAGGGTTTAATTATTTTATGATTTTTGAATTGTTTATTCTCAATAACCGCAAAACGCACAGTTTTGATTTTTATGACAAAGATAACTTGTGCATATTATTTACGTAAATTCATGACAGAAACGCGATTGGTAAAACTTTTCTCGATAGATTTATTTTTTAAAGTTGGGTCTGCAACAGTTTTTTCGAAAATACTCTGAGACTATCTAACAAAAATAACATTTTTTAAAATATTTTGTTAGACAATAGCATTGGGTACCTAAATCCAGGACACTTTAAAAAAATAGATAGTTTTTGAGATAATCGATATTTTCTTATATTTCGCTTACGTCGATTACTTTCGAGCGCCTTCTAACGCTTGCTATCTCTTTCCGCATTCAATTACAGTACATAGCGCTGTCACTTTCTTCACTCCGCCCACTCGATAATTTATTATGATTTTTGTATCCTCTTAAGGCTTTATTACATCTATTGTAAATGACTTATACAGCATCAAGTGGAACTTTCTTCACACTTAAAGAACGCTGTAGTGCCTGAGACATGTAAAGATTGAGTGGGCTTGTCACCTATCCTCAGCCTAGTTCAACCTTATCCGCACGAAAGACTTGATCAATACGTGAGGAGCTGACTAATTGGTGCTACCGGACTTCGTTTCCTCCACTAGGCTTACACTGCTTAATTACTACACCTACCTATTTCATTTCATTTCATCATTTATTGCGAGAAATACATGTTATAGAGGTGTTATACTTAGTACTATGGGCTTAAAGTGTATTCTGCCGGGTCAGCGTGCAATTTTATAACTGCAGTAGAAAAAATAACAATAGAAATTATAATTGGGTAAAAAAAACAAAAATGCATAAAATAATACTCTCTTATAGACTCTGGCAGTTTATATGTATATCCGCACAGCCCAAACCGCTGAAGCTATAAAGCTGAAATTTAGACAGTAGCTGCCTTATATGCCAAACACGTCCACTAAGGACTTTTAAGACGGTGTAAAGGGGTTAAAACGTTTGTATGAAAAATCGTATTCCTTGAACTTACAGATTTGAAACTAACAAAAAATAATGAATGATAGAAATAAGGAAAAACTGTATTTTTAGATTTTCAAAACTACCCCTTGAAATGGTGTAATGCGATGTAAAAGTTTGTGTGGGAGAATCTTAACGCATGGAGAGACTTATCTGAAACTTGGTACAAATACTCATATTTAAGGGTTTTACAAAACTGCCCCTTTACATCAAGATACCACGCGAGCAAAGCCTCGGGCGTACGCTAGTTGTAAATAAACGGAGCTTTGCAAAATATACTTTTACGCATAAATGTAGGTTTAGAGTTCCGAGCTACGACTTTATGTTTGTCACGTCTGTTTCTCACCTAATTACTATACTTCCGAATAACTACCTTCTTCTAAAAGGCGGTTTGAAATAACTTCATCCATGCAACCTACTATTATAAATGCGAAAGTTTAGATGGATTGATGGATATTTGTTATTTAATCACGCCATTACGGCTGAACGGATGTAGATGAAATTTAGCAAAGAGATAAATTATAGGTTGGAATAGACAACTTTTTACCTCATAGGTACCACGCGTGCGAAGCCAATGATAATTGGATGTCAGGACATGACGCCATAAAATTTAGGTCCCCGTTGGGACCGTCAGCAACCGGGATTTGAACGTACGATCTACGGATCGAAAGTCAAGGTACCTCCGATCAGGACCGGCGCTCTTAGGCTCGTATTCAGAGACACGACTCAAACTTAGATTTAATCACAGATCAGCTGAACTCTATTTAAGTACTGAATCTCTTCTCAAACATAACTTTTATTCAAGAACGGTACTTAAACTACTCTCAGCTGAATCGAGTCTCAAATCTGTACTCAAATTTTCTCGTTTACATTTTGATTTATTTATAATTTTCGATTCGTTTTACGCAGAAATTCAAACAGCCAGGGTGGAAATAGAACAGAACTATTAAGTGAAGTATAAATATGCATCAAAGTACGTGTAACGGAACGAAAATGTCATTTGATTAATGTCTACTCAAATCTAAACTCAAGCACCGATTTCGTCTGATTGACGTTTCAGAATAAGCATTTACTCAGGTGAACTGTGATCAATGAATCTATACATAAATACTGTTCAAGAATTAGAATCTCGACTCAAATCGAGATTTAAGTACAGATCAACGCTTGAGTCTTGTCTCTGAATACGAGCCTTAGAATACTTTATTATAGGCACTGGCAAAGAGTGGAACGATCTGCCAGCGTCTGTTTTCCCGGATGAGTACAATCTAGGAGTCTTCAAATCTAGAGTGAATAAGTTCCTTCTGGTAAAGCGTGCTCCATCTTAGGCCACATCTCACTTACAAAAGTGAGATGGTGGTCAAACGCCTAACCTTCACCAATAAAAATAAAAATAAAAAAGGGTATATATAGCTCTAGGTATATACAGGGTTGGTATTATACAAGGTGATTCAAAATATGTATTCCATCCCGAATTGGGCTTATTCTACATCCAATCGGCAATAAAGTTTGTTCGACGACTTTTCGACATTTTTCATTGAAAAAACTCTATGCGAAATTCATGTTATGAATCACCTTATAGAGCCAACCGTAGAGCCACGACACCGGACCGTGTGATTTCCTCTGAGGATACAAACGGCTACTTTATCCCCCCATATATGATGATACGACACTGGATTTAGGAACTACAGAGTACCAAGAGAAAAATGATAAAATAACAGGGGCTTTTTATGCGGGAATTAGGTACTTTTATCAACGTGAATGATTCGTATTTTAATCTCATTCTATCGTGTTGGCCTAGTGGTACCCTTACTTTCGATAAAAAGGTCGTGGTTCGAATCCCGGTCGTGCACCAATGAGATTTTGCGTTTGATAAAGTTAAGTGCGCATTAACATCTGCTTTAAGCTGTGTTAACGGTATATGCGATAAAGCGATAAGTCAATTGAAATTTATTTCAAAATGATTCAAACGTCTACTAAATAACTCAAATGTCAAATTCATAATGGACTTTAAGGTGAGGGTTAAATTGTTTTATGATTTTTGAATTGTTTTTTCTCAATAACCGCAAAACGCAGTTTTTATTTTTATGACAAAGATAACTTGAGCATTTTATTAACCTAAATCCAAGACAGAAACGCGATTGATGAAACTTTTCTCGATAGATTTATTTTTTAAAGTTGGGTCCTCTGCAACAATTTTTTCAAAAATACTCTGAGACTATCTTACAAAAATAACAGTTTTTAAAATATTGTGTTATACAATAGCTTTGAGGACCTAAATCCAAGACACTTTTTAAAAAAAATAGGTAGTTTTTAAGGTAATCGATATTGTCTTATATGTCGCTTACGTCGATTATTTTCGAGCGCCTTCTAACGCTTGCTATCTCTTTCCGCATTCAATTATAGTACATAGCGCTGTCACTTTCTTCACTCCGCCTACTTGACAATTTATTTTGATTTTTGTATCGCCTTTTGAAGTGAATTTCCGGTGACATATCGAACGCTGTTCTAACACGGCTTAAAACTACCATCATCATCATCATCCCACATTAGTCCACTACTGGACATAGGCCTCCCCAATACACGCCACTGCGCCCGGTGTTCAGCCCTTCTCATCCACTTACTGCCCGCCGCCTTTCGTAGGTCATCTCCCCAACTAGCCGGGGGGGGGGCGCCCCACACTACGTTTGTCTAGGCATAGTAGAGTAGTTCTACCTCAAGTTAGTTATCCTCACTGGTTTGCAAGTTAGCCGCAAGCAAGGCATTAGCCAAATGACGTCATGGGAGAGAGCCAAGCAATGTCGTCACGAGCCTAAACAATGGGACCAAAGCCCACAATCAGCCGCGTTGATGGATGATAGGCTTTGATTAGGAACCGCAAAGCTGAGATGCGGTCGTGACGGGAATTGGACGAATACGTCGGGTTGAATTCCATTATTAGTCTGAAGTATTCAAGGCTGAACTGTTCCGTAGCGTCAATGAAAACGGGTAGGTAAGGTACCTACCTATTCAAATCAATGTTTTTTATTTACTTATTTACACAGATTATAACATGGCATATCCATATCTCCATATCTACCTATCCGCGGATGTCGTAAGAGGCGACTAAGGGAAAAAAGCTAGGGGATGGGCAGCAGCGTCCCTCATTTTAACAACGATAGCTCTAACTGCGCTCGCTAACCCGCATGCCCAGCGTGGTGAGTATGGGAAAATACCCCCACATGATAAGGAATTCGCTCTGTCTGTGGGGGAGGCCAAGTTCAGCAGTGGACGTCTAACGGCTGAAATGAAGATGATGATGATAACATGGCAGTTTGCAACAAATCGTTACTATCTAACTTCCTACTGATATTATAAATGCGAAAGTTTGTAAGGATGTTTGGATGTTTGTTGTTCAATCACGCCGTAACGGCTGAAACGATTTTGATTATACTTGAAATAGATAGAGAACCGACCAATTAGACATAAAAGTTAGACCAGAAGAAGAAGAAGAGAAGAACCTTCTAGAAGAACCAGAAGGAACACGGCTTGGTTCCTATCGTTTCTTCGATGATACTTTTATGTCTATGTGCTATATTGAATAACTATTTAATGAGATTTATGTTATTGTTTCAGAGCATGGCGGCACGCAGATCAAAGGAGGTTACATGCTGCGATATAAGCGTAAGTGATTTAAATTATACATTCAGGGCCTCATTCTACTCATGCTTTGGATTTCTTTGCAAGTAAAGTTTAGTTTGTTTCGAGTTTCCGAAAGCAACACTAAGGGTCGAAAATGGAAATGGAAAAAAGGCCGTGATTAGACTAAACAGTCCGTCAAATGGTTGTAATTGATCGAGGGAATGAAGCGAGAGAATCGGCGTCGTATGTTTGTATGTAGGTATATTTGTTGCAGCAGAACTTTCGAACCTTCAAACCGATCTGCATGGAATTTAGTTAGCCAACAGGTCCGACTATCAAGATATTCTATGATATTTCGGTCTAAAAGGGGGCTTAAAAAATGTAATTCAAATGCAAAGTGGGGTGACTTTGAAAGAGCTTTGTTCATACATTCCAAAACGATTTTTATTTTGGGCCATATGGTTTTTGTGATAAAATAGTAGGTAACATTTGTAAACTACTAAAATATAATGTGAATGCTTATCATTTGGTAAAGTTTCAATTACTTCGTAGTTTTGGTAAGATTGGATATTAGTTATATTAGAAGATGCTAAAGATGCAATTTAAAAGTTTATCTCAACGATTATCGCAGCAGCAACTTTAACTAGACATCGAGTTAGCAAATATTTACGTCTTAAATTTTATGTTCTTGGCTAAATTATTTCGTATGTGTGTTTACCTTAAGGTTGTGTTTACCTTAAGATGTGTGTTTACCTTAAGGATGTAGGTAGGGTGAAGTTAATTTCAATCCCTTCATTATCCTTCCTTAGCCGACTTTATGACACTTCTAGTTGGTTTATTTCATCTAGTTAGGGTTGTCACGTGACCGATACCGTAATCTCAGGCTATGACACTTTTTGCCTTATATTCATACCTTTGGCACAACATCTAGGCTGCGCAAGCGGCTTCTCTCGCGTGATACATTGATTAAAAGTTGCCTATGTGATATTCCAGACTATTATCCATCTCTGTGCCAAATTTCATCCAGATCCGTTCAGCCGTTCTGGCGTGATTAAGTAACAATCCATACATCCATACTTTTGCATTTACAATAAGAGTAAAATAAAATAGATTACCTGCCTTGCCAGTTTGAGTAAAACTGTTTCTCCCTATGTTTTTATTCTTTGTGCAGAAGAAAGAGTTTATCTATTTGACTCAAGCTCATAGCTCAGTTGGTAGTAACTCTGCCTTCTGCGCTAGAGGTTGCGGGTTCGATTCCCGCACAGGACAAACATTTGTGTGATGAATACAGATGTTTGTTCTGTGTCTGGGTGTTAAATATTTATCTAATAAGTATATCAGTCTCTGGTACCCATAGTACAGGCTATATGCCTAGTTTGGGATCAGTTGACCGTGTGTGATAGATATGTCTGGAATGTTTATATGTATTTTTTTATTTTTATTTTTTTGTATTTTTTTTTTCTGTTTTATTATTTATTATCTTCTTCTATGATTTAAGATCTTAACTCTTGTCGGTGTAATGATGCAATTTCCTCCATTCTGATATTTCCAATGCGAGCTTCTATACTTCCATATACGACATGACGGCAGTCTTCTCTTTTATCTGGCTCATGTAACTAACTCTTGGTCTTCCTCTTCCTCGTTTTCCTTCTACCTTTCCTTCAATGATGTTCTTTAAGAAGCTGTCATGTCTTATAATACTTCCAATCATTTTTCCTCTTCTGTTTTGTATCTACGAGTATCTTCTGTTTTGTTTTGTTCTGTTAAATATCTATCATCAAACCAGCTGGCTTCAGAAAGTCCAATCGCCACCAATTAATTGCCGACTTGTCAGTTCCAACCCTAAAGTTATATTATGTTGGGGGTAAAGTAAAAACGTCAGCTTGTGAGAGAATAACGAGATCATAAAAATATCAAAGCTATTCACATTTCAGATCCTGCGTCTCTTTCTCGTACACTTTATGCTAAGAACGTGAGAAAGAGATAGATAGATAGATTAACACTTTATTGTACGCAAGGATTACAAATTAAATTGATGAAAGAGATGCTGATAATCATAATATTATAATTATTAATATTCGTACGGCATCTTGTGCGCCTTTAAGCATTTCTTTTGATAGAGATTGCAAAGTGTTGGATGTTTTAGAACTAAAATGACTGAATTAAGTTTCTTTGTGTAGAAACTTAAAACTAATACAAGTTAATATTTACAAAATACATAAGAAACAGATGAGCCATCTTTTTTTTTTTTTTTATACGAAATAGGCTAACGTTTGACCACAATCTCACCTGATGTTAAGTAATGATGTGGTCTACGGTGTAGCACGTTTGCCTAGAAGAAACCTATTCACTCTGGTCTTGAAGACACCCAAATTATAGGTATTCGGAAACACAGACGCCGGCAACGAGTTCCACTCTTTGGCTGTCCGCATTATAAAGGTAAGGTATCTAAAGACCGTTACAAACGATCTATAGATAACTGATCTGAACTCAACTGATCCAGATCACTACCAGTCGGATTAAGATGCGGACAGCCAAAGAGTGGAACTCGTTGCCGGCGTCTGTGTTTCCGAATATCTATAATTTGGGTGTCTTCAAGACCAGAGTGAATAGGTTTCTTCTAGGCAAACGTGCTACACCGTAGACCACATCATTACTTAACATCAGACGAGATTGTGGTCGTATGCCTATTTTGTATAAAAAATAAATAAATTAGTTTTAAGTTTTTTTCTGTAAATAAAGTTTATCTTAATAAATAAAAAAAAAACATAATATTAATTTGCAAAAGTTTGTGAGGATGTTTGGATGTTTGTGGTTCAATCATGCCCAAACGGCTCCACCAATTTCTATGAAACTTGGAATACATAGAGTTCTTTACCTAAAATAGCTACTTTTTAGTAGGTACCTACTACGCGAGCGCAGTCGCGGGCGGAAGCTAGTTTCTTTATAAACCCAAACCTTATACTCATATACTCCTAATTTACAGGGAAATACCTTTGGAACTCGTGGTCAGAGGAGTGGGTGGTGCTTTACGACGACTCCACGATGGCTTGGTTCAAGGTAAGATTGACAAACATCTTGGCTGATACTACCTACTGCATAACCTAGTGTAATACAAACCTCTTGAATAATACTCCGTTGCTGTGATTACAATACCTTTTATTTTCGTACAACAATATATATTTTATTAAAGTAACGTCGCCTTATATTATTATTATTATGTGTTTTATTTATACAGCTCGGCTCTAGAGAACCGGAATTTAAAAACTGCTGTGCACGGGCCTAAGCCAAGTGCACACCAGTTGTTCTAGTTGCTACACTATTTTCATCCCTGGTCTTCGTTGTTATAATTTCAGTTGAAGAGTCGATTTGCAGGAATTTCCTAACTAATCTGCAGGTATTTAAAATGACAGCTTTTTGAAGGAGAACATAAGTGTATTTTGGCAAATCCAATAGATTAAGGGACTGAAACAATTGCTTGGGGATGACGCCTGTAGTAGAGACAACAATGGGTATGATAGAAACCTTCTCCAGCTATTATTATTATTATTTTTTTATTATTATTTTTTTAAATGAATAATCTAAATTAATTAAATATAAAAATATTATATTAACATTATAAATAAGTAGACATAAGAATTAAGATTGCATGAATTGTTAAATGATTTTTTTAGTAAAGGAATAAACAGGCTTTTTTATTTATTTATTTTATTTACCGTCGCCTGGCCTGACGTTTCGATGCAGAATGCCCGCCCGACTGCGCGGCGAGCTTGAGTCAGACAAAAAAAAAAAGAAAGTATAGATGCGTATGTTTCTATAGCTACTAGCTATTGCATTTTAATTCTGAAACTCTAACACTAGTAAGGCTCTTTAGTGCGAGTATGTAACCGAGTTTGGTAACCAGTTACAAATCAAGATAAAAAAGCTGTGTGAGGTATCGTCTATTATTTCGAAACCGGGTTACAAAATGAGAATATAATGTTGTGTACCATATCTTATATTGATCTGACTCGTGAGACATGCGTTGGTTAGGCAGGCATTGCCGCTTGGCGAAATAATATGTTGACATTTTAACTAACAGTTAAAAAAAAAACTATTTTTGTTTCTTGTTAATAGAATAATCCCTTTTCGGGATAGTTATGTTTAACCTTGTATACTGTGCTCTTGGCCGTGGGAGCGCCCTTTGAACAATCATCATCATCATCATCATTTCAGCCGTACGACGTCCACTGCTGAACATGGCCTTCCCCACAGACAGAGCGAATTCCTATCATGTGGGGGGGATTTGCCCATACTCACCACGCTGGGCATGCGGGTTGGCGAGCGCAGTTAGAGCTATCGTTGTTAAATTGACGACGCTGCTGCCCATCCCCTAGCTTTTTTCCCTTAGTCGCCTCTTACGACATCCGCGGATAGGTAGATATGGAGGGACCTATTCTTTAGCCGGGGCCACCACGGCAAGGCTTTGAACAATAGGCCCCTCAATATCTACCTACCCGTGGATGTCGTAAGGGAAAAAAGCTAGGAGATGGGAAGCAGCGTCTTCTATTTTTACAAAGATAGCTCTAACGAGCGCAGTTAGAGCTATCTTGAGCCCAGCGTGGTGAATATGGGCAAATCATAATATATGATAGGAATTCGCTCTGGAAATCTGTGGTGAAGGCCATGTTCAGGATGGCTACGTCAGAAAAGATGATGATGACCGTGCTCTATTCTTCATTACAAAGGATCAAAAAATCTATATGCGAAAACATAAGTTAACATAAGTTGTTTAAATAGTATTTAACACTGTTTGATTTCCGAATAAAATAAAATAAAAATTACGTATAGGTCGAGTATCTTCTTCTTCCTGCCCTTGTCCCACATTAAGTGGGGTCGGCACAACATTCTTCCTTCTTCCACTCTCTTCTGTTAGCCGTCATCTCCGCACTCACTTCTTTCTTACTCATGTCACCTTTAGTACAATCCATCCATCTTTTCTTCGGCCTTCCTCTAGTCTCGCATAGGTCGAGAATCTGGCACAATAATTAAGCAAGTCCTAATCCTTATTCATGAGCATCCCGTACGAGCACAGTAATCGTATAACAGCTTGAAACGACGCCGTAAGGTTTCGGAACACTTGTAATGGATTCCATAATCTTATATCCTTAAGAGGATACAAAAATCAAAATAAATTGTCGAGTGGGCGGAGTGAAGAAAGTGACAGTGCTATGTACTATAATTGAATGCGGAAAGATATAGCAAGCGTTAGAAGGCGCTCGAAAGTAATCGACGTAAGCGACATATAAGAAAATATCGATTATCTCAAAAACTATCTATTCTTTTAAAAAAAGTATCTTGGATTTAGGTACCCAATGCTAGTGTCTAACACAATATTTAAAAAAAAGTTGTTTTTGTTAGATAGTCTCAGACTATTTTCGAAAAAACTGTTGCAGAGGACCCAACTTTACAAAATAAATCTATCGAGAAAAGTTTTACCAATCGCGTTTCTGTCTTGGACTAACGTAAATAAAATGCTCAAGTTGTCTTTGTCATAAAAATCAAAACTGTGTGTTTTGCGGTTATTGAGAAAAAACAATTCAAAAATCATAAAATAATTAAACCCTCACCTTAAGTACGGTCTGGATAATTGATATCCCTTGTCCACGGAATATTGAAAGGCAAGAGGCTGTGAGAATACTTAAAAATGCCTCTACTTGCTGCTCGTGAATTTAAAAAGTTTGAGGAGGATAAACTTTTTGAATAGATTACCTACGAACCGGCATATCTAAGCGGTAGCCTCTGCGTATATAAAATACAACAGCAATTAGGTGGTATGTATTTTTTTATAAGCAGGGTCACCAACTTAACTTTCAGAATTAGCAAATTAGAAGTGGGCAGACCATATAGCTCGCTAAATTGTCAACCATTGCAGAATAAAGGTCATCAAATGGCGACCACGAAGCAGATGACGCAGTGTAGGAAGGCGCCCCGATGGACTGGCGACATTGTGAAGGTCACGGGAAGTCGGTGGATGGAGAAGGCTCTAGCTAGAATATACTACGTGGCACTCTTTAGGGGAGGCCTATGCCCAGCAGTGGTCTGCTGAATGATTATGATATGACGTGCATAAACAATCCAAGTATATTTTTATTTCTGTCGCCTATCAATAACAGTTTTTATTCATATTTCCGATGGGAAAATGCGTTGCGTATACCCCCCGGCTCGGGGAGAGCTGGAGATGATTGTCGGACTCTCCGCCAGCTACTGATGACACATCAGCACCTACTGACTAAAAACCCATCGATGTTCTTACCAGGGACTGAATCACCGGAAACCACCAACCGGTACCAGTATCTTTAACCTCTACCGCTTTCAGTCCCTGGTTCTTACACTTATGCATCGAACCACTCATCACCAGACGACTGGTTTGACGCTGACGCACAGTGGCAACCGTTTTCTATACCTTGACAAAGCTTACCACCGACTCATGATTATTATATAAATAATATAATAATTATAATTGGCCGTGCTGGCCCGGCTAAAGAATAGGCCCCTCCATATCTACCTATCCGCGGATGTCGTAAGAGGCGACTAAGGGAAAAAAGCTAGGGGATTAGGGGATGGGCAGCAGCGTCCCTCATTTTAACAACTGCGCTCGCCAACCCGCATGCCCAGCGTGCTGAGTATGGGCAAATCCACATGATAAGGAATTCGCTCTGTCTGTGGGGGAGGCCATGTTCAACAGTGTACGTCGTACGGCTGAAATGATGATGATGATGAGAGTTAAATAACGCCAACGTGAAGCTAAATTTCATAAGCTACTTCTCCCCCAAGGACTGAGCAAAACAAAGTACGAAAAACCATCAATTTTAAGCATCACAGACAGTCGTCCAACTTCGCCGGAGTGATACAAAACAGCTTAGGGTACAAAGTTGTTGTTTTCGATGTTTTCCCGACTCCGAATAGTTCGTGTTATGGAAACAAAAGGAAAGGAATAAATTCGGAAAAGAATGGAAGAGTAATGGCGGCGGAGAGCGTGTGACGTTATTCGGGAGTTTTCGGGGGCTTGCTATTGTTTGTGCGGACGGTGGTGGTTTTTATTGGTGAGGGTTATTGAAAGGGATTGCTGCTTTAACTGAGAGATTGACTTTTCGTATCCATTTTATAAAGGTACTACATATAAATATAAATATTCCGGACATATTCACACGGTCAACTGATCCCAAACTAGGCATAGCCTGTACGATGATTACCAGAGACTGATATACCTAATAGATATATATTTAACACCCAGACACAGAACAAACATCTGTGTTCATCACACAAATGTTTTTCCAGTGCGGGGATCGAACCCGCGACCTCTAGCGCAGAAGGACCTGAGCTATGAGGCCAGTCACTCATATCTACACTTGTGTCGCAGTACCGTCGTTCAGTAATTCATTTATTGTTTGTGAATCAGGTACATTTAACAGTCAGTTCATAGGACTAGTCTAGATCGCTAGATTCTGCCACTTGGGCGTACAAACATTTAATTAACATTTCAATTATTAAAGCATGCATTAATTTAGGTATCTGCCTTTATTACATCGTCAAAAATTAATATACATCTAAAAAAAATTAACATAGGTAATAAAAAGTAGGTAATGTCGTCCGTCGTCCGTTCCCATGCTGCGTGAAAGAATGACAAACCAACACACAAATACACTTTCGCATTTATAAATAGCTAGTTGTTCCGCGCGACTTCGTCCGCATTCATAATAATTTTCACCCCCTACTTGGCCCTTTTAACGATGATTTTGGGAAAATGCTGAAACGTGTATTTCTTTAGTTCTGTCAAAAGCCTGAATATGAATTTTCAGATCCGTAACTTGAGGAATTATTTATTGCCCATACAAACTTATTTCACTCCCTTCAAGAAATAATTATTTGAGACAAAAGATAGCCTATGTTCTGTCCTGTCATTACGATCCGTTCAGCCGTTTAGTCGTGATGTGCTAACAAAGGTAGTGTGAATGAATGGAAGTATGGATAATAAGTGAGCTAGAACTGATCCAAGTCAAATTAGTGTAAAGGAGCCTTTTCATTCTGGGCCTGGTCCATGTACACTACATAGAAAAATTAGTAAAAAATAGGAGATTACAAGAAAAATATAATTTAATTAATTTGAAGACAAATGCGATGGTACAAGAATAGTTCTTCTGGTAAGTTTTTTACTATGTGAACACTATTTGAAGGCCGCTATGTTGGTTTATAATTGGCGTTTGACATGACATTGACATATTTTTCATGTCATGTTGTTTGATTTGATGTTTTTGTTTTGTCAGATAAATGTAGGTTGTCAAAAAGACATTTCACGCACGTTCATCCGCCATATTTTTGTAGCGCTGTGTGTTGCTCTCTTTGTCGAAGAAAATCTTAATGTACCTTAGAACGAAGTTAATTTAAATAAAATAACCAATTAAATACGTTTAATTTATTGCTTAGCCATATTTTAGAGTAGTGTACACAGTGCAGGCCCAGGCTCCATATATTGATGAAACGTCTCTTTTAGTGAGGATTAGGATACAAGGTGATCTTCAGCCTTCAGTTTACTCAGTTTAAAAACAATGTTTCAGGTAAATAAATAATTTATTTACAGAAAGAAACTTAAAACTAATACAAATTAATATTTACAAAATACACAAGAAACAGTTGAGCCATCTAAAGACCGTTACAAACGATCTATAGATAGCTCAACTGATCCAGATCACTACCAGTCGGAAGCGTCCCTAAGACGCTGGCGGAATTGCCACGCTGGATGGCAATGCTAATTCGCTGGGCCAAATAAGAGCCAGCTCTCGGGTCACGCGTCGCTTCGATCAGACGTAAATAAGTGTATACAAAGTCTAACCACTACCATTTAATATTTCGATGCTCACCTCAATCCCCTGAGAAACGTCTATAGCGCATTTTGAACGGTCAATAAAACCTCTCAGATATCGATAACTTTTTAAACCATTCTTATCAGAGAGTAGCCATTTGTTTTCTTTGAAAACTTCGATTTAGAGTTTATTGAACTTCAATTTATACCACCTTTATGAAATTTATGTGATCGTTCAGTGGATTATAAATTCTCATAAAACCCTGTTTTCTTCTGAAATATTCCTGAAAAACATAGATTCTATACGATGACTTTCGATCAAATTCAAATTAGGTCGTAGGTTCAAATTCCGGTTCCAAATATAGGGTTTGAGAAATGTATGTATCTATACTCTCTAAAGCCGATTGTCAACTGACATTTCGGTCCAATATGGTGGCCCATGCATTTGAATAAATGCATGGGCCGCCATATTGGACTGACACCGACGTGAAGGTAGTCTGTAGTCATTTATGATCTTATTCATCAGGCCGAAAAGTGAATACTTGCAGAGATTTTATAGAGATTGGTTATTATGGCAACCTCTGCTAACGTAGGCCTTCCCCAAGTTCCCCAAAGAATGCCACGGCATTCTTGAGCCTTACCCTTCCCTTTCCGCAACCTTCACAATGTGATAGATCCATCGGGTGGGTGACCTTCCAACACTGCGTCGTCAGGTTCGTTGTCGGATACTAGAACCTTTATTCCCAACGGTTGTCGGTCCTGCGAGCTATACAAGGTGATTCATAACATTTATACCATCCCGAAAGGGGGTTAATTTATCAACAAAAAGATATAATACTAGCGAAAAAAAACATCAATATTTTCATTTTTTTTTTGATTTTTTTTTCACAAACTTTCTCTAATTACCTGTTTTTGGTATTTTTATCACCTTTAAAACTAAACTAAACGTACAAGAAGTTCGGAATCAAGATTGCTACCTAAAACAGCTGATTATTTATTTATTTATTTATTTAATCTTTATTGCACACAAAGAAAACAATGTACAAAAGGTGGGCTTAATGCCAAGGCATTATCTACCAGCCAGCCTGATTGGGTAGAAACAGGAGGTTGGCGTGCGACAGATTGTTTAACTTAACTAAAAACTATACTATGTATAACCATACACTATATTTAAATATGTATATATATATACATATATATAATACACTGCAATAGATTAACAGATAGTACAAAACAAGTGTTTTATTAACATGTAGTGTAGATGCTATATGTTCTTAAGAAAATGTTCACGAGTTAATCGTTTAAATGAATCTTTGGAGTCAACTTTTTTGATATTATGCTGATTTATTGAGTTTGACCTGATTTGTCCCCAAAACAGCTGATTTTCGCATAGAGTTTTTTCAATGAAAAATGTCGAATTTCCAAAAGTCGTAGAACAAACTTTATTGCTAATTGCTTGTAAAATAAGCCCCTTTCGGGATGAAATACATATTATGAATTACCTTGTATAGCCTACCCACTGTCACTTCAACTTGGGATATTCATCTGCGGTTATTTCTTTGGTAACCAAATATTCTACATTTGTCAAGATAAAAAACCAAAAACAAAAGAAAAATTCGCAACTTTTCTTTCTTTTTGTTGATAGAATCATCCCCTATTGGGATAGTATACATATAATGAATCACTTTCCTCAAGCATTATAAGAAAATCGAATAAATGGGAAAATATTTTGGTAGCTAAAAGCCATCGACTCGAGTCTTACATAAGGTTAAGGACGCAGCTTGACAAACACTAAAATTGGTGTAAAACACAGGGTTAATGCGATTACTTTATAAGCTCAGTGTATTCTGAGTTTATAAGTCAAAATAATCAAATAATTAAAATAAATAAATACGATAAAAAATTAAAAAAAATGACTTCAAGATAGAAGAGCTTCATTGGCCTAGATAAAATGAAATGAAATGAAATAAAATGAAAATCAATTGCCGTGTTCAAAGGGTGGGCGATTTTTCATTCAAAAATATGTTTCCAATTTATTTTAATTTTTTTTTTTTTTTGCACCTTGCCGCATGACTAAAATTATTTGTTTTTTTAGTTTCTATTTTATTTTGTAATTATTTGATTTAATATTTTATAGTATGTATATAGTTTTATTGAAATAAACACCTTTTTTTAAATCGATCCTTACGTTTTGAGTTTGATATTTGAGGCATGCGATATCGCAAGCCTCTTATAGTCTAACTCGAAATTGACTTAATTCAGTAGAAAAAGGATCATTTCGAAATATATTTTGAATAAATCTTGCACACCGTTTGAATACGGCTTCACTCTTTGTGAGTTACCTACGTGGATGACAAAAAGAGAAATATCATAAGTAATTGAGGAACGAATAAAAAAAAAATAAAAAATATTCCGGACATATTCACACGGTCAACTGATCCCAAACTAGGCATAGCCTGTACTATGGGTACCAGAGACTGATATATATAATAGATAAATATTTAACACCCAGACACAGAACAAACATCTGTTGATCACACAAATGTTTGTCCAGTGCGGGGATCGAACCCGCGAGCTCTAGCGCAGAAGGCAGAGTTACTACTAACTGAGCTATGAGGCCAGTCAAAATAAAGCCACGTTCGCAAGCAAGTATATTTTTCCAACCGCATTTCAATCGATGATTGATTTACTTGCGATCCCCGGTTTACATGTGACATAATGATAAAACGCCGCTACGAGCTACGAGCTACGACGTAGCAGTCGTAGACCGTCTACGAGGGTGAGGCACAGTCGCTTTTAAAGAAGCTGGGTTGCCTTGCCTTTTCACCCGACTACGGAAGGGTAATCTCAGTCTATGTGGGTTTTCCACTGTTGCGTTATGGCTTAGCTTACTTTCATCGATACCACTTCAAAAGTCAAATTGTATGTTAATAAAATAAAATTAGGTAGATATGGAGGGGCCTATTCTTCAGCCGGGGCCACCTCTTACGCGGATGTCGTAAGAGGCGACTAAGGGAAAAAAGCTAGGGGAAGGGCAGCAGCGTCCCTCATTTTAACAACGATAGCTCTAACTGCGCTCGCCAACCCGCGTGCCCAGCGTGGTGAGTATGGGCAAATCCCCCCACATGATAAGGAATTCGCTCTGTCTGTGGGGGAGGCCATGTTCAGCAGTGGATGTCGTACGGCTGGAATGATGATGAAAATAAAATTATATTTTTTCAGTCAACGCACAACTAAAATATCCTACAGTTTAAGTTATAAGGGCTTCTTAGACTTAGCTTCGAGTGTTGATCAAGTTTAAAAGTTGCTCAGCTATTTCTAAGTGGCTGTACAAGCAAGGTAGATAAATTCCTTTGAAGTTGCTTTGCTAGTCAGTTATGTGTAGGTATATCATGTTCAGCGAAGGGATCTCTATTATGTTTTACTTTTGCATTTTTCTGAAGGTTTTACAGTACATTACATATTTTTTGATGACGTGTTCGCCCCGGCTAAGGAATATGCCTCTCCATTTCTACCCGTTGATATCGAAGAATACAGAAAAAAGTTAGGGGATAAGCAGCAGCGTTCCCTATCAACAACAATAGCTTTATATCTGCGCTCGCCTACCCGCATGTGGGGGGTATGGGCAAATCTGTTATTATGTGTGTTCTACCGCCTGTATAACGGGTTGTGTTCTGAAGAATTGTTTGATATGATGCCATCAGCTTCCTTTTATCATCGCACCTCTCGCCATAGGCAGGGGATCCATCCTCACACCCTGGAGCCGGGTTGGTCGCGTACCGTGCGGTTTCAGAGGAACTTCCTCCCGCGAACACTCAGCTTGTGGAATGATCTCCCGCTTAGGTTTTCCCTAAGGACTACAGTATGGGGTTCTTCAAAAAGGGCGTTTTGAACTTTTTAAGGGGTCGGCAACGCGTGCGTGTTGCCTCTGGTATTGCAAGCGTACATAAGCTACGGTAACCACTTACCAACAGGTGGGCCGTATGCTTGCTACCTTAGTTGTATAAAAAAAATTAAAAAAAAATAACTCCCCAAACAATTGTTTGGGTGCAGGCCGTACAAAGTTGGTCGCCCTGGAAATCTATTCGGGAGTCCTATGTTCAGCAGTGGACTTGCTACGGCTGAAATGATGATGATGTGAAGTGGGTTTGATTTATTTTTATTTGCATTATTCATCGTTTGATATCATCATCATCATCAGCCTGTAGAAGTCCACTGCTGGACATAGGCCTCCCCTAAAGAGTTCCACGACGAACGGTCTTGAGCCTTCTCCATCCACCGACTTCCCGCAACCTTCACAATGTCGTCGGTCCATCGGGTGGGGGGCCTTCCAACACTGCGTCGATGGACATATATATTTCTAAAATATAGAGATTTTAAAAACTTTTTTCAAAACAGAGATCTGTTTAATAAATAAAAGCTTTGAAGTGGTCATTTTTGTTAGAGCCAAGGTGTCTCCAAGTGAGATTAGGTACACTTTTATTTGTTATTCTGCAGGCCCAACACTTTTCATCCAAAATAGATTTTCACCTAATCCTCACCCCAAACCCTTTGAAAGTGTACTTAAAACCTTTTAAAATTTAAATCTTCGAAAAAAGGTGTTGGGCTGGGGACGTGAAGAGGGTCCATAACGGCTAAACGGGTTACTTCCGAAGACTTCGCGAAGTTTATGGCGACAAAATAAAGTTGTAAAAACTTTCGCCGTTCGGGGGAGGGGTGAGGGGGGTGAGAGCGAGATCCTCGCATGAAAACGACAAGCATAAGTATTGAGAAATCAGAACTGTTGACCTTATTTTATTCCTAACTAACTGGTGCCCGCGACTTCGTCTGCGCAGGATTAGTATTTCAAGTAGCTGGTAGTCATATTTTGGACAATTCACACAATATCTTTATAAATTGTAGCCTATGTGTTATTCTGATGCATAAGCCTTATTATTGTGAAGTTTCATTAAAATCCAATCAGAAGTTTTTACGTGAAAGAGTAACAAACATCCATCCTTAAAAACTTTCGTGTTTATAATAAATATTAGTAGGATTTTAGTTTATGATATAATTTTCTACGCTAATTGACTATTTGAGATTATTTTGATTAAAATATAAAATATAAATATTCCGGACATATTCACACGGTCAACTGATCCCAAACTAGGCAAAGCCTGTACTATGGATACCAGAGATTGATATATATAATAGATAAATATTTAACACCCAGACACAGAACAAACATCTGTGTTTATCACACAAATGTTTGTCCAGTGCGGGGATCGAACCCGCGACCTCTGGTGCAGAAGGCAGATTACTACTAACTGAGCTATGAGGCCAGTCAATTATTTATTGATTATTTTATGCTTTGTGTTATGTCAAATATATTTGCACGTCGGTATCCGACGAAGTATATGATACTATACCCTATATGTAAAAGAGAAGGTACCTATACTTACTTCACGCAAATAAAGTAATTCATTCATTCATTCGTTAAAGTTCTTTTACGCTTGTGGCCAAATCTGGTGAAGTGCTTAGGCCGTACCGACATTTTGTCATGCACTCCAAAACACGGAAGTTCTTAGTTTTTTATACCACTTGCGGTCACCCATCCATTTGGTGACCGCGCTGAAGTTGCTACTTAGCCGATCTGTTAAATTCTGACGTCATATAGTTTTGGTTTCAGATCGAAAACAGAAAATTGCTACATCTATTTTCCTATAATAAGTATATTTCGTGGCACACTTAGACGAGACTCGAAACCGCGACCTTCACCTAGATACGGGGATGCGCTAGCCGCTGCGCCACCGAGTCATTTCGAATCTGGATGGCTTTTTGGGAACGTTCAGTGAGCTCATAGCGCCGAAAGCGCCAATTAAAAAAACCGTTGATTACCCACGTCCACCCACTAGTCTTTATTTTATTTTATATTTATATATACTTATTATATTTATATTACTTCATACTAGACTTATAATAAATTACAGCTAGCTCTCGCGTTTATAATAATAGCAGGATAGGATAATATTATATTTATAGTACGCTTATTTATTTTTTACAAGTAGGTAACATAAGTATTACTTAATCTTCAACCAGTAATTACTATAGGGGGCCCTTCTAATTACTTTGTTTAGTAATAGTATAGTATTATGTTATCTGTGGTAATAGTTTAATTATTTTTTATTAATGTTTTTCTTACTTATTTAGCTTCTAGAAAAATCTAGAAAAAACACTGTCTAAATAAAATAGCAAAGTTTTTTTTAAATGATCATCATCGTCATTTAAGCCGTACGATGTCCACTGCTGAACATGGCCAACCCCACAGACAGAGCGAAAAAAAAAAGTGAGTATGGTCAAATTCCCCAATATTAAAGCAAATTCCCCTATCATATTGGGGAATTTGCCCATACTCAGCACGCTGGGCATGTGGGTTGGCGAGCGCAGTTAGAGCTATCGTTGTTAAAATGCCCTCATTTTCACGCTGATGCCCCTAGCTTTTTGCCCTTAGTCGCCTCTTACGATATCTGCGGATAGGTAGATATGGAGGGGCCCATTCTTAAGTCACCACGGCCATCACGGCTTTTTTTTAATATCCGGACATATTCACACGGTCAACTGATCCCAAACTAGGCATAGCCTGTACTATGGGTACCAGAGACTGATATAATAGATAAATATTTAACACTCAGACACAGAGCAAACATCTGTGTTTATCACAGAAATGTTTGTCGAGTGCGGGGATCTAACCCGCGATCTCTAGCGCAGGAGGCAGAGTTACTACTAACTGAGCTATGAGGCCAGTCAAAAGATTTTTCAAAAGATGAAGTTGATGTTACGAGGCTTCCTATGTATGTAGGTAGTTTTACCTGTACAAAACTGTAAGGTAACTGTAAAGTACTTGTTTGGTCTTTGTTGTGTTCGTTAGGTGCGAAGGGTTGCATTCAAGTACCAGGCTATTGTGATGATGTCTGTCTTGCGGTTCTCAAGTTGCCCGTCTGCGAACCTGCAACTATTACTTTTCCATCCCGCAGAAATTTGAACTAAGTATGACGTCACGAATGATGAACTGCCCCTGAGTGGCGAGAATTCTCTCAGAATTGCGAAATTGTTTATTTTTATTTTATTTATTTGGGAAGATAAACAGTCATATATTACACTATAGGTAAACAGTAAGAGGCATAAGGAATGAGTAAATGTATGACCCACAACATCATCCACAGATTGGTAGAAACAAATGCGAGTTATAAAAAAAAATGTAGATTACTACTAGAACTTATATCCCTGCACACTACCCACTATCTCAGTAGGTAGGTACCTATGTGCCAGGATACAAGTAGTGTTATTACGATCTAAGTGCAGGTATATATATCATCATCATTTCAGCCGTAGGACCCCGACAGATTTCCATATTCTAAGCCTAAGTATGAACATTCAGATCCCTTACTTGAGGAATTATGGATTGCCCATACAAACTTTCAACCCCTTTCAACCCCCCTTCAAGTTTATTTTTTGAGAAAAAGTCTATGTCCTTTCAAAAGATAAAATATATATCCTAGTCAAATTTCATTAAGATCCGTTCAGCCGTTTAGTCGTGAAAAGGTAACAAACAAACAAACAGAGTTAGTTACTTTCGCATCTATAATAGTATGGATAAGAAGTCGGTGTAAAGTGCGCCGTTTTTGCGCCAGAGTAAACTATGCGACGGTTTCGAAGTGGCTGTAAAGTTTAAAGGTAAAAGCTCTGAACATAGTTGTGAAAGTACTTTACGTGCCTTTTAAACAGCTTAGGTATCTAACTAGGTACAGTCAACTACATATTTTGATTTGTAGGCAACTATAAAACCTTTTCAAACGAAATTGATCATTAACGTCATTATAATAATAGGCTCACGCACGATTTTTATCCCCAAGCGTGGTTGACAACCTCTAATATCTCCAGGCGATCAGATCCTTGAAGATGTCTAAGGGGGGTAGTTAGAGGTACGTCCAAACATTACGGCACATGCCCACATCGTTTACTTGTCGATTTTTATTTTGAATCAGCTTCCGCCAGAGGCTTCACTCGCGTGGTACCCGAAAGAACAGGTTGCCTCTTGTCACTCTCCGGCATGTAACGGTCCACCTTCAGAACCTAAGACTTACATCATAGAAAATAGGAAAGGATTTTGAACTAGCCTGAATTCGTAGAAATTTCTAGAACAATCAGGCTATATAAGCCTCGTCAGGATTAAGATCAGGGTCATTCGATTTCGAGATTTCCTTTCAGAGGGCGAAGCTCTGCCGGTTTGATTTCAGAACGTAACTTTGGGGTTGGAATTTTCTAAGTTCTTATTAGTACTTTTGGATGGGATTGGATTGTGTGTAGTATTGTTTGAGTGTTCGCCGTCTGAAGGAAATTATTAGGAGCTAGGGCATTCCCGTAACTAAACCCAGTCCGGATACTGGTCGCAAGCGGAGTTGCTACCTTGCGGTGTTATACCCAGCTTGTGTCCTCATATTAGCTAGGAAGGTGATAATCTTTGTAGCGGACCACCAATCGATTTTGGCCATTAACTTGGCGTCGATATGCTACCTGGAAAGTGCGTCCTTTGAACTCTAAACAGGAGGGCACCGTCGAAGTGGAGCCCGCGCCTGTATGGGCACCTGAGCTTAGGATTCTTAGTCCGCTTGTCCAGTCTTATTTATATATTTATTTGTACACAAGTTTATCCCCTGTTAGGCTGAGATCTGCCCCCCAGTCCAATAGCAGATCTTGGCAAGCACACGGTTATAGGGTAGGACAAAGTCGGGATTTACCACCCGCACTCATTCAATTAGCTAGTTAGGTGACTGACATGGCACTCCGTCAGTCTACTCACACAATTAAAAGTAAATGTGGAGTCGGTCTCCTAGTTTGGATGGTAGAATCTAGCTAGAATAGGGCCTCTTAGGTACTCATACATTCAATTAGTTTCAAATAGGATGCTGGGTTCTAAAGGCTGATGAAGGAAAGGATACTAAACTACTATAATTAAAACTCAAAAACTAAATAAACAAGAAACTTAGTTTAATCTAAATCAATTCATCGTAGGAGTGGCTTTGTAATTGAGGAATAACATTAATTTCATTAATATCTGGTTGGAAGGTTGAGGTATTATCATCAGTTATTCCTAACCTAACCAAATATATTACAAAATAGACAAAACTATAATATAGCAATTTATAATACAGTAAAGTACGCAATTGGGTTATAAACTCTGCTGGCATTCATACAACATTGAATATTTACTAGAATAAATTAAAAGTTTTATTTATGGCTTTATTGAGACTAAACTTTAATTGAACAAAGGTCTATACTGATTTACTTAGTCTGATTCAGGACCGGTAGGGTCCTTAGCTACCTCTGTAACGGAAATCACAGAGAGGACTATAAGGGTCCTAAGCTTTCCCCTGAACTGTAAAAGAAAAGTCAGAGTGGGCCGAAAGTGCCCTAAGCTTCATCCTCTGTAAATAACTGTGAACAGAGAGGCTATCTACAGAATTAAGACTATGCAAATCATGTTTGTTACCTAAGTAATTTCTACTTGAAAGATTGAAATCTTTAATCACAACCTTTGGCCGGATGTGCCTATAACAGTTGTTTCATGCAAAATAAATGCAGGTGGAATAACTTCTTCACTAATTGGTTGGAGATATCAATTTACTTGGCAGTAGTCCATGTAGCTTGGAAATAAAGCTTTAAATAGAATTCCAAAGAAATTGTACTAAATTGTACCTTTAGCTATGATGCAAGCAGAGTTAATATACTCTTCGGAATACTGATCAAAATAGACTGATCTATGGCTATGAGAGCTATGTAAAGTATTCAATCACGCATAACCAGGTGAATAAGCTAATTGCTTAATATAGAGTAAATATACTCTTTAGAATACTGATCAAAATAGACTGATCTATGGCTATGAGAGCTATGTTAAGTATTCATTCACGCGAAATCAGGTGAATATGCTTATTGCATAATATAGAGTTAATATACTCTCCATAATACTGATTATAATAGTCAGATTGATGGCCGTATGAGCTATGTTTTCCTTCACACAAATCCAGGGGAAGAGGATGTTCACAGAATTATAATAAATTAAACTACTAATAATGACAATAGCTACTTTAGGAACTATTAGGTTTTCTAGGTAGCGGTCCGCAGCGGAAGTTAGGGATTCTTGGGTACCGAAGTATTCGGTAGCATGGAGTTCCGCATGATAACTAGATATGATGGATGAGTATGAAAGTTTTGCTTTGCAAAGAAAAGTAAAGTAGAGATTCCTTGAATGGTTTGACAATGGACGAACATACAAATACTAACTACTTAGCTTTCCTCATAATCTTTTGATGAACAAGGACTGACAAACATACAGATATAAAATCTAGTAAATGTAAAGAACAGCATTCCCTATAAGTGAATAAAATAATCACTTATTACAACGCTGGAAAGAAGTCCAAGTATTGTGATGTTTCTTACAGTCCGCGTGCGGAGGAGGGGCCCGGACCTTTGGCGTTATAATCCCTTTGCTACTAAATTCAGTATAACCTTTAGATTGAAGTATTTATTAATATGAAATAATTATATTGATTCCCAACCATATGTCCTCTCATGCTATTCTATAGTTCCAGATTAGAATTAGAGTTTAGAATTATTAATCTCATATATTACATTTAGAGTCAGAATGAGTCAAAGTTAAATATAAGTTAGATTCGGAAAGGGTTAAGAATTTAGATGTAGGTTAGTTAGATAAGTTGAATTGTCTATAAAGTCTTTAAAGGATTTGAGTTACTACATTAGTTCACATCTTAGGATCCTACCACTACAACTAGACGATCACTTGGCCAAACTTCTATCATGACAATACTATACTTTATAGCAATGCAGAGTTAGGTTAGGCAATATATTTAATCTTTAGGGGGGGGGTCGTTACAATTTGGTGCCGTGACCAGGATGCGTACCTTAAATCAAATATTAAAATTAGTGTGTAATTGGTACAATGTATGGTTTTGTCATGAGTTAGTGCGATTTTATCGCACAATTTGTTGCCGTAAAATAGGAGGGACTTTATAGACAAATTCATAGAGGATTATTAAATATTTAGGGCTTGTTAGGATGGGGGGCGCTACAGGTTCGCTTTATAGGTGAGAAGAAAAATCTACAAGTTATAGTAGTTAGTCAGATTAGTGAGAATTCCTAATTGACCTAGTGCCTAGACTTAACAACTAAAGCTTAAACTAGGACTAACTAACTATTAGTTTAGGTTAGGTCTTGAGTCTTGCGTATTCTTGAAGTAGACAGCACAGTTTCGCGATGTACGTAGACTCGAAGTAATTATTCACTTGTTTATAACGGAGTAGTAGAGGGTAGTAGGAATGACTGGAGAATGGGGGCGAACGCTTTACTACGTTTCAGTCTGGAAATGCCATAAAACATAGTTAGAATTACAAGTAATAAAATCGTTTTATCAAATAGGGGGCGTTGGTTCAATTCGATTCGGGTTCCTAGCTGTGGTGGCTAACCTCTTTGGTGCCATAGGAACCGGACTGGGAGTTCACCTATAGTGTAGGCAATTGTCTAGCAGCGGGAATCGAACCCGCGCCTATTTGCTTCTTTGCTTTGCCACCGTGATCACGCCAGTAGTTTAGTTAACTGTTCAACGAGCTAGGTTAGGAATTATTCTGAAATATTATATTAAGTTTCAGTTCAGGAAATACCTTAGTACCTATGAGCAGAATGAATAGGAAGTAATTTAAAACATAGGTATTATACTAGGATTATATTTCAGCTAGGGGGCGAGGGAAGACACTAAGCATGCATATTATGCTACACTGGTATTAGCAGAGCAATAAATAAAATAAAATAAAATAGGTGTAAAATAACTCTCACCGTTTATGTGTAAAATAACACTTCACAGGTTTAGGTGTGATGCCATCGGGCAATCTAATCAGATCGCTGGGGTCATGAGTAGCTACTCTAAATCATGATAGTATGCTTGTTGATAGATCTTATATTTAGTGTCCAGTTGAATACCATATTCTCAGTCATGGTAACCTGGAAGAAAACATAAAATATTAGTCTTACTGCTTAGAATTTAGATTCTTTTGCACATTGCTCGTAATGCTAAATTATGAGGCAAGTTAGAAAGGACAAATTGGTTGACTGGATCATTATGCTGTAAAGCAAAACAAACAAAGATATGAACATCAAAAACATTGGGTTGCGTTGATTTCGAAAAGAAAGCAAGTGTATAGGGACTCTGATATAGTTCTAGCATCTGGACACTGCTAGTCTGCTTTACTAAGTTGTATTACCTCTCAGCTTGTTTAAAAAGATGAATCAAGGTATAAAATGAGTGTAAGAAATTGCGGCTAACTTACAAAAACAATTACAGGTTAGGAATATAAAATGTACTTACTTAATATCATCCACGTATTCCTCAGAAGGAAAGCAAGGACTTCAAAATGCAATAGCCACTGCAAGTTGTATGTAGCACTCAGTTGTAATGTAAATTAGTTAAAGGAAATCACTGGTAGGCATAGCTGGTAGATATCAAACAGTAGCTATCAAAGTTTATCGATGGAAAAAAACTCGTTAGACTAAACTCACACTGATCTGAGCACTATTAGCTATAGTAAAACCTAGTTGTAAACAAGGAAAGTGCATGCGCACAATAAATAAAATCAAAACAATTTGAGTTTTGAATCTAAGTTTTGTTTTGTTTGTTCATATTCAGTTCCCCATTCCATCAATCAAGCAAAAACTCGTGAGCAAACCGTTTTGCTATCCTATTCTCTTTTATGGTTTAGAAAGAGATATCCAAGGTCAGTCGTAATGTTGTAATGGTGTTTCGATAACGGGCTAAGTCCTGCAGTGCAACATTTTCATCATTGCTTCTCATTCACACTTATCTAAAAAAGGTCTAGTTAGAGAGTGACAATGAATAATTATCAGCATAAAATGGAATGGAACACTACGATCAGTGTACTTAGCAAGAATTACCTGTCGACGACTTAGCACAAAAAAAATATTATTTTGACACCTAAAGATAAAATTGAAGAGTAGGATAAAAAGAAAAAATAGGTCAGAAAAAATATTTTTACGTCTTGAAACTAAAGTTGAGTATGAACTTTAGTTAGACAGGGAATAAGATGGTTATCACCACCGTAGCATGGCCTCTGTCTGCAGTACTGACAACATGTTGATTGAATTTACAGAATATCTATCTACGATCAGTGTACTTAGCAAGAATAACCTTTCGACGACTTAGCACAAAAAAATATTATTTTGACATCTAAAGATAAAATTGAAGAGTATTTATTTATTTATTTATTAAATAGGATCGCCAACAGCACATGTATCAAACATTCAAAAATATTATAAAAAAATAGGTCAGGAAAATTATTTTTACGTCTTGCAACGAAAGCTGAGTATGAACTTTAGTTAGACAGGGAATAAGATGGTTATCACCACCGTAGCATGGTCTCTGTCTGCAGTACTGACGACATGTTGATTGAATTTAAAGAATATCTATCTGGTAGCCTACTCCCGCGGCTTCACTCGCGTGGTGTCTGGGTGAGGGGTGATCTGAGTTCTGTCTGTTCCGGATTTCGTCGGGGTCGGTTGGGCCGTTGCATCGTGGTTGAGCCGCGGATGTCCAAACATCCAAACATTTGAACGTCCGGGTAACCTAGTAGGTTTTCGCGGTTGTGGTATTGGTGTGATGGTAGGGGGTAGGATATTATGACGATGGGATATTAGTTGGTTTAGTTGAAATACAGATAGGACGTAGGTACTTGACGTATCTACTTATCCAAATTTCATAGAAAAAGTATCGTAGATGCACCCTCACATGTAGTTTAAGAGAAAGTGTAGTCTAGCTATAGGTCATACCTATTTTGTGGATGCGCCACAAACCTAGGGATGTCAGTTTTGGAATACAGATTGATGTTGTTGAGCCGTAGGAGGTAGGTAGCATTAGTGATGGTAGATACCTACTTCCAAATTAATCACAAATATCACTCTCTAGTTTCAAAGTACCTACTAAATATTCTCATGGATTTTGCAACAGTCAAATTGAGTTTTATCCTCTAATGAAAATACGTAGATAGCATGCGCATTGAAGTACCTATCTAGGAATAGGAGGAATGTTTGATCTAAGCTATAATCCTAGATATCTACGTGTAAATACAATTATTACTACTACTACTGAGTAGGTACTTATATATAATTCTGACATTTAAATTTTAAAATGTTTAATAAAAATATAAATACAGGGTGAAAAAGAAAAACATTAATAATTAAAGGTATTTAAATTCGACAAAAAAAAAAAAAAAAAAACAGCACTACTAAAAAAAAAAAAAAAAATAACAACACGATAAAATAATATGTGATTTCTAATTAAAAAAAAAAAAAAAAAAAATGTATTTTGGAGATAGTTACATTTAGAATAAATTTAATAGAGATAAAGGGAGTACCACACACAGTCATTTTTGTGCATTGGTTTTCGTGTTCTCGGATTTTAAGTGTTTTGTTGGGTTGTTGGGTGGCGAGAACAGAACCGAAAGAAATTCTTTGGAAGCGAATATATGGATTAATTTTCAGGAAGAAAGGGAGATGAAAGTAAGGGAACGAATGAAAAATATGTGTTAGTGATTTAGGGAATTGGAGGGCCTTATGATTCAACAGAATTCAGAATTTGAGACGATTTGATGATGGTTGAATTCAGATATTCCACAACACAAAACAAAGAACTTGTTATGATGGAGTTTGGAGTTAGGTTGAGTCAGCTGACAATCATCAGCGAACGCTGATTTCATAAAGGTTCTTACTACACATGAAGCCTTGGAAATTTTCCCCACACAATACATTCGCCAAATTATAAATAAACTATAATTTTGAGATCGGGTTTTCGTGGGATGAACTAGGCATGGGGGGCTATGTTCTTGGTTATAAGGAGTTATCTTATCGGTGCAAGGTTGTGTAATTTAGTTCATTTGAAACCTAAGATTGGTTAACAATGAAACATATTATACTATTTCACAGGAAAGACTTGGAGTCACGCCCGAGTTCCTTCACTCTGGTTTGATGATTCTGATTGGGAGGATAGTTGTTCATGTTTGGTTCATTGGAAACTTAAATACTGGTACAAAATGTTATTTATTTTAAATTTGGTTTAAAAATACACCACATATAGGTACATACATCCACATTCAAACATTAATGAGTTATCTGAATCAAACGTTATCAAATTAGAAGTAATGTACATAGAAAAATAAGTAATGGTAATAAAAATAAAATCTTTATTTGAAATGATTAAAAAAAATAAGAATATAGCCTTTACTCCAACTACGTTAAAATAACTACATTTGCGTAAAGTCTAGGGGGCGGCTGTAACGGTCCACCTTCGTGTCTCCTTACATTCACAAATAAAGATTACTAATAATCGATTTTACTAATAAGATTCGCATTAGAAACTAGTAATTAATCGAGAAGCAGCGCATTTTGAATTTAGCGCAATTATTGATTGAACATCTAGATCCGTTCAAGACATTGACTAAATTAGTCAACACAATAGAAATATATCGATTAAACTTTAAAACAAGTAATATGAAACCTAAATTAAAAATATGTCTTGTAATATCAAATCATAATACTATTTCAATAAACTCCATTAATAAGAATAGTAAAATTCAGTATATTTATTGAACATCAATGTTGATTCATTCAATCAAATAATTGCTGGAAATAATAAAACTTAAATGTTTTATCAAAATGAACCTTAACGTTGTAGTATTAGGAGCCACATATTTGCGTGGGAAGGTAGATGGCGCTGCTAGTAGAACAATTGCAGGTTGGCGGCAAAAACTAATGTGAATTAAGAAAATATTTATGATCTGTGCTAAAATGTTCAAACCCTCCGCGCATGCGCAGTGGGAAAATAAGTTACGTCATAGGAATAAGGTTTGAATTCGAGCAAATAATTCAAATTCATCAAGATTTCGTCAAGTTTCAATCAATTTCTCGTTTTCTCGCACTGTACTTCTGCTAAAGGGAAAAACATATTATGTCAATGGAATAAGGTATGAAACTGAGCAAATATTTTATTCCTCAAAATTCCTTCAGTCTTCCAAGTAGGATCTTTTGAATCCAGAATTTGAATTTGGAATGAGTCAAGAATGCCAAGGGAGAAGAAGACTTACATCATAGAAAATAGGAAAGGATTTTGAACTAGCCTGAATTCGTAGAAATTTCTAGAACAATCAGGCTATATAAGCCTCGTCAGGATTAAGATCAGGGTCATTCGATTTCGAGATTTCCTTTCAGAGGGCGAAGCTCTGCCGGTTTGATTTCAGAACGTAACTTTGGGGTTGGAATTTTCTAAGTTCTTATTAGTACTTTTGGATGGGATTGGATTGTGTGTAGTATTGTTTGAGTGTTCGCCGTCTGAAGGAAATTATTAGGAGCTAGGGCATTCCCGTAACTAAACCCAGTCCGGATACTGGTCGCAAGCGGAGTTGCTACCTTGCGGTGTTATACCCAGCTTGTGTCCTCATATTAGCTAGGAAGGTGATAATCTTTGTAGCGGACCACCAATCGATTTTGGCCATTAACTTGGCGTCGATATGCTACCTGGAAAGTGCGTCCTTTGAACTCTAAACAGGAGGGCACCGTCGAAGTGGAGCCCGCGCCTGTATGGGCACCTGAGCTTAGGATTCTTAGTCCGCTTGTCCAGTCTTATTTATATATTTATTTGTACACAAGTTTATCCCCTGTTAGGCTGAGATCTGCCCCCCAGTCCAATAGCAGATCTTGGCAAGCACACGGTTATAGGGTAGGACAAAGTCGGGATTTACCACCCGCACTCATTCAATTAGCTAGTTAGGTGACTGACATGGCACTCCGTCAGTCTACTCACACAATTAAAAGTAAATGTGGAGTCGGTCTCCTAGTTTGGATGGTAGAATCTAGCTAGAATAGGGCCTCTTAGGTACTCATACATTCAATTAGTTTCAAATAGGATGCTGGGTTCTAAAGGCTGATGAAGGAAAGGATACTAAACTACTATAATTAAAACTCAAAAACTAAATAAACAAGAAACTTAGTTTAATCTAAATCAATTCATCGTAGGAGTGGCTTTGTAATTGAGGAATAACATTAATTTCATTAATATCTGGTTGGAAGGTTGAGGTATTATCATCAGTTATTCCTAACCTAACCAAATATATTACAAAATAGACAAAACTATAATATAGCAATTTATAATACAGTAAAGTACGCAATTGGGTTATAAACTCTGCTGGCATTCATACAACATTGAATATTTACTAGAATAAATTAAAAGTTTTATTTATGGCTTTATTGAGACTAAACTTTAATTGAACAAAGGTCTATACTGATTTACTTAGTCTGATTCAGGACCGGTAGGGTCCTTAGCTACCTCTGTAACGGAAATCACAGAGAGGACTATAAGGGTCCTAAGCTTTCCCCTGAACTGTAAAAGAAAAGTCAGAGTGGGCCGAAAGTGCCCTAAGCTTCATCCTCTGTAAATAACTGTGAACAGAGAGGCTATCTACAGAATTAAGACTATGCAAATCATGTTTGTTACCTAAGTAATTTCTACTTGAAAGATTGAAATCTTTAATCACAACCTTTGGCCGGATGTGCCTATAACAGTTGTTTCATGCAAAATAAATGCAGGTGGAATAACTTCTTCACTAATTGGTTGGAGATATCAATTTACTTGGCAGTAGTCCATGTAGCTTGGAAATAAAGCTTTAAATAGAATTCCAAAGAAATTGTACTAAATTGTACCTTTAGCTATGATGCAAGCAGAGTTAATATACTCTTCGGAATACTGATCAAAATAGACTGATCTATGGCTATGAGAGCTATGTAAAGTATTCAATCACGCATAACCAGGTGAATAAGCTAATTGCTTAATATAGAGTAAATATACTCTTTAGAATACTGATCAAAATAGACTGATCTATGGCTATGAGAGCTATGTTAAGTATTCATTCACGCGAAATCAGGTGAATATGCTTATTGCATAATATAGAGTTAATATACTCTCCATAATACTGATTATAATAGTCAGATTGATGGCCGTATGAGCTATGTTTTCCTTCACACAAATCCAGGGGAAGAGGATGTTCACAGAATTATAATAAATTAAACTACTAATAATGACAATAGCTACTTTAGGAACTATTAGGTTTTCTAGGTAGCGGTCCGCAGCGGAAGTTAGGGATTCTTGGGTACCGAAGTATTCGGTAGCATGGAGTTCCGCATGATAACTAGATATGATGGATGAGTATGAAAGTTTTGCTTTGCAAAGAAAAGTAAAGTAGAGATTCCTTGAATGGTTTGACAATGGACGAACATACAAATACTAACTACTTAGCTTTCCTCATAATCTTTTGATGAACAAGGACTGACAAACATACAGATATAAAATCTAGTAAATGTAAAGAACAGCATTCCCTATAAGTGAATAAAATAATCACTTATTACAACGCTGGAAAGAAGTCCAAGTATTGTGATGTTTCTTACAGTCCGCGTGCGGAGGAGGGGCCCGGACCTTTGGCGTTATAATCCCTTTGCTACTAAATTCAGTATAACCTTTAGATTGAAGTATTTATTAATATGAAATAATTATATTGATTCCCAACCATATGTCCTCTCATGCTATTCTATAGTTCCAGATTAGAATTAGAGTTTAGAATTATTAATCTCATATATTACATTTAGAGTCAGAATGAGTCAAAGTTAAATATAAGTTAGATTCGGAAAGGGTTAAGAATTTAGATGTAGGTTAGTTAGATAAGTTGAATTGTCTATAAAGTCTTTAAAGGATTTGAGTTACTACATTAGTTCACATCTTAGGATCCTACCACTACAACTAGACGATCACTTGGCCAAACTTCTATCATGACAATACTATACTTTATAGCAATGCAGAGTTAGGTTAGGCAATATATTTAATCTTTAGGGGGGGGGTCGTTACAGGCACTTCAACTATATCCATACTCAAATTCACGTGCTTGAAAGAGATAAACCAACAAACAAACGTCATCATCATCATCATCAACATCCTGTAGAAGTCTACTGCTGGACATAGGCCTCCCCCAAAGAGTTCCACGACGAACGGTCTTGAGCCCTTTCATCCACCGACTTCCCGCAACCTTTACAATGTCATCGGTCCATCGGGTGGTGGGCCTTCCAACACTGCGTCGTCCGGTTCGTGGTCGCCATTCGATAACCTTTACTCCCCAACGGTTGTCGGTTCTGCGAGCTATATGGCCTGCCCCCTGCCACTTCAACTTGCTAGCTATGTCGGTTACCTTAGTTCTTCTACGGATTTCCTCATTTCGGATCTTATCACGCAGTGAAACTCCAAGCATAGCTCTCTCCATAGCCCATTGCTCGACTTTGAGCTTGTATATGAGGCCTATAGTTAACGACCAAGTCTCAGTGCCATAAGTCATCACTGGCAACACGCACTGATTGTAGACTTTCGTCTTGAGGCTCTGCGGTATCTGCGACGAGAAGATATGACGAAGTTTCCCAAACGAGTTGGATTCGTTGTTGGAACAAACAAACTTTCGCATTTATAATAATTACTATAAATATTATAAAAGTTAGGACTGTCAGATTGTTTATTACTATTTTATTAACTGCTGCTATAAAGTGTTTTTATCTGAACTCATTGGTCAAAACTTTTTTGATTAACCTATTGTTGTGATCGGAAAGCTGATGCCTCTGACTCATTAAACGTCATACCTACCGCAATTTGTCTGGCAAATCCAGCGATGATGCGCTAGATTTATTGTGAAAAGGTTCCACAGTACAGTTGCCTACAAATCAAACTGGTTGACTGTACCAACTAGTAGATGTAGAGTGATATGCTTTTAGCTGGCTCTTACTCGACTCACTTATTCATTCTATTAAATTCTGAAATCTAATTTTAAAACTACTTACCGAGCGTTGTTTCAGAAATTGGATTGTGACCCATATCACACAAAATCCCATGCAATGTAAGCAACTTTCAGCGGGGTAACCAAATGGATAGGTGGCATTCACAGCTGAGATGCTTACGTGCTTCAAATTAGCTTGCGTAAAAAAAAAAGTGCTAAAGTTTACAAGACTATCAACTTTTTTTGAACTCGTGCCCCATAATAGGTACACGCACGTACTGTAAGTAATTCACAATGCCCCATACACGGGGCATGCACAGATAACTTGTTAAATAGGTAATATTCTTTGGTCCAATAAGCACGATAGGATAGCAACTAACAAATATAAGAAAATCAAAATATAAAAAATAATAACATAACCTCGGTGGGGTAGCGGGCTAGTGACCGTCTGAGACGCAAGGGTCGATTTCCGCTGCGGGACAAATGTTTGCATGATCTGAAAATATTTATACCGGGTCTGGGTGTTGTTGAACCATGGTACACGTAGTTTCTGATACGACGCAGGGAATCCTAGTTTGGGGTTAAGACTATGTACGTACGTGTCCGTTGGATGCTATAAAATAACTCCAGCATCGCCGATGATGTTGGCTAATATTCGACAACTGATAGCTTATCGTAAGCGTAACGTAACCGTGAACTCGTGCTCGGGCTACTGTAGCTATGTCATCTCGCAAAACCATCGCAGAATAGTCACGTGCCCCTATTTAACATGAACTAGCATTAAACGTAGATAGCCCGGTGTCAAGCGCAGGAGCTACAACAAACAACAGCTATTCCCGGTCCGAGTCACGTTTGTGTTCTCGTGAGCAAATGCCCGTAATTTATGGGAGCAGTCGCTTTACCCGCGATAAGGGGCTTTTCAGACAGCGCAACTATGCATAAATCATTAAAGAATCATTATTATCTTCATCATCAAACTTATGAAGATTTAATTAAGAATAATAATTAATTCTTAGGTACCTAAAATTAAATATAAAAATATTTAATATGTAATTTTTTCAACCACATCATTCATTCACTTATACCTACTCAATAATCACACACACATAATATACACTCTCTCACCACTTACACCTACCTGTAACCCCTAACCCCCGCAAACATATATATACACAAACACACAGACTCAGACACAAAATACACTCCACAAACACAATATACTACATATATTTCCAAAAGAGACGTTTCATCAATATATGGAGCCTGGGCCTGCACTGTGTACACTACTCTAAAATATGGCTAAGCAATAAAGTAAACGTATTTAATTGGTTATTTTATTTAAATTGACTTCGTTCTAAGGTACATTAAGATTTTCTTCGACAAAGAGAGCAACACACAGCGCTACAAAAATATGGCGGATGGACGTGCGTGAAATGTCATTTTGACAACCTACATTTATCTGACAAAACCAAAAACATCAAATCAAACAACATGACATGAAAAATATGTCAATGTCAAGTCAAACGCCAATTATAAACCAACATGGCGGCCTTCAAATAGAGTTCACGTAGTAAAAAACTTACCAGAAGAACTATTTTTGTACCATCGCATTTGTCTTCAAATTAATGAAAATGTATTTTTCTTGTAATCTCCTATTTTTTCCTAATTTTTCTATGTAGTGTACATGGACCAGGCCCAGAATGAAATGGCTCCTTTGAAGTTTGTATTTTTATATTTTTGTTAAGTAGCATGTAAATAAACTAAACTAAATTGCATCTATATTCAGGAACTCTATACTCTATTCAGGGGCATTCCTTCAAACACTGCTACACCAGGCTCGTGGTCGAAATTCGAGAACTTTGCGGCGATCACGGGTCCACTTTACGAGCATTTCATATTCCCGGACACATCTCTTTTTCACCCAAAAAGAGGGCTACATCACAGCCATGCGCTTGCATTACTCAAATCAATCAATCAAATCAATCCCCTTTGTCGTGGGAATCAGAAACCATGGTACCATAACACCCAGACGCGGATCAAATAATGCAGATGATGCATTTGTCTCGCCCCGAGGATCCAATCGCGTCGCAGCCGGGCACTGGCCCACACCGTCACAGAGGTCGTCAAATTCGCTTCAACTTTTATTTAAAGTGTGGTATTATGTCGGGGCTGCCTACAGAGAGAAGAAACAGTAGAGCACGTAATTTTGCACTGTGCAGCCACGGAAGAGGGCAGGACCACATTGGGTCTGCGGGCCGTGCTCGGAAGCGGCTCCCAGATACCGCCGCATACAGGGATACTGAGAGAATGTTACCAACAACCCAAAGTCCTGCTTCGCTATTTTAAGGAGCTGGGCTGGCTGGGGTAGGGTTAGCATAGCGGGACAATGCACAAAACACCCCACAGCGGGAAGTCAGTGCAGGTCTAACCACCCCCGATTAGAATTAGAATTAGATATGGGATTGGGACTAGGGAGTTTAATGACGCACTGCAGAGATTGACAGAGAAAAAACATTCCTTCTTAGCTACTTTATCTATGCTCTCGCTTGGGCTGACTGAACCTATTTATGTACCTATTTATCTAGCTACCTACCTACTTCACCTTACTTGCTTACCTATTTTTCGTATATTAAACCTGCCTACCTATGTACTACTTAATAATTCTATTTGTATACCTACTTACCTACCTATATAATTTTACTTCTACTTCTAGTTCTACTTATTCTTATTTTATTTTATTTAATTTTTTGATCTACCATTCCTACCTACCTACCGACATCGACTAAAGAACGCGAGAAATGCAGCACACTACGATCGTGAGGTCGCCGTAAAGGGTTCCATCTGAAAACCAGCGCCGCTACACTTCGTGTGCGGCATCAATGCTGAGATGGAACCTTTTTTGGCTCACGCATGCATCGGTACGGACTAATGAATATCCTAGTTTTGTTACTTCCTACCTACTTTTGTTTTGTTTCCTCCCTACCTTTTGTATTGTAACCTGTACCTTGTGTCTTTATTTTTTATTTTATTAGTTTGTGCTGTGCTTGTGTATCCAAAATAAATGTATTTTCTTTCTTTCTTTCTTTCTTTCTTTCTTTCTTTCTAGATACCCAGTGTACAATAATGCGGTCGAATGTGGCGCGTCTGAAAAGGGCCTCGTACGTAATGTAGCAGGTGCCGCCCACCGGGCATGCTCGCGGTTATTGCCTGGCTAATTGATTGGCAGAAAATTAATTAATTTCCATTTAATTACTCGCTCGTGATTGATTTATGTTGATTTTTAACGAAATTACTACGAACACATTATTATGAGAGTGTACGCTACCAAAGATACTTAATAATTATCGATTATTCTATTGTCCTTGACGCTACTAATAAAGTGTGTGATCAGTTATGCTTTGTCGGTTGGTTGTTTGTGTTGTCACTGGTTCTTTCTTGGTCATCCTCCGCATTAGTTTAGTGTCTAAATCGAGGTAAGGCATTATCTATTCTAGATAGATAGATAAAAAAAATATTTGGCACTACAGACACACACAATTATCATAGATAAACAATTTTAAACTAAAGTACATACAATAGGTAGGTATAAATAATCAAAAGAGCAATTTTAAAAAAAGTAGGTATCTTATGTGGGCAAATTTGCGTGTGCTGCAGTACGACAAATAGGCTATGGCTCAGTGAAATATTTTGCTTAAAAGCAAAAACACTGATTTTCAGCCAAAACCTGATCGAGAGCGAGCAGAACGAGTACAAACGAACAATGCGTAGGTACCTAGCTGTGAATTTGTGTTGTTGTGATTGTGTAGTTTGCTATCAATGATTACAAAATATGATATATAATAAATTAATGACAATAGTGCGAAAAAATATAATAATGAACAAAATGAGCTTACAGATGATTTATACAGCATTAGGTGGAACTTTTTACGTATTGCTTGGGTAAGTTTAGAAGGAATAGGTTTGCACGAGCACTTGAGCGGAGGTACCCACCGGTGCGTTCCTTTGAAGATCATGGAGTCTTGAGGCTGGTCAACGTAGTGGTTTTAGTACCTACTGGAACATATTTTTATAAAAAGAACAGTGATATTCGTGAACGCCTTTGTTTATATTAGGTCCCATTTCAAATCTTTCCTTGTTTATCCTCGTTTTCAACTGAAGTCATTATGCACTTGTCATCTATTGCATCTAATAATGCACTATCCGTTGAGTTGGGCCACTGGTGACCTGTAATACAAGCTTTCAACCTACCTCAGGCACCAGTCTCTAACAAAACCGATCTGCATTGTTACACGCATTAAATATAGAATGGAATCATTGTGAGACAGAAATAAATAATATATTATTATTTATTCAACAAATCACGTAGCTTTTCGTAGCACTTACTATTACTTGTACCTCATACCTACTATGGACTTAGATTCCGAAATAAATGAATTTTATTTTATTTTGTTTTTATGTATTTCCGAGCTGCGCTTGCTACCTGTACAATTTTTCAAGATTTTTCTGTAACTAAATCCATTCATTTAATGACATCCCATTCACCCTCTATTCATCTCCGACCTTGGGCCACGTCCATAAAATTAACACCAGAAATTCTGTTTCCGAACCAATTTTTTTCCGCTCGCTGCTTGTTCGGCTAATGACAACGTTCGAGACAGTAAAAATGAATGGAATATTCTACCCTCATAATACATTAAGACCGTCTCCCCTTCTCACCCCCTTTTGGGAGTGGGGGGCTACAAGCCTCGCACGTGTGTAGAACAGACATGCTGACAGCTGTATAATGTGATATTCCCCTTTTTGGGGTTTTTATACAATGTAACATTTGTTACCGATTGTAATGGAAATTGCTACCATATTTTTTTCGTGTTTCTGAATATTTTGCAGACAGAGTAGGAGCTGGAAAATTGGGTGCACCTCAATTAGGCCGCATAATGGTCCATGGGATTACCACGTGACAAAACTTTCTAATTGATTACCTGCGGCGTGCCACAAAAAATAAAAGCCTTCGAAATGAAAAATCCCTGAATAAAACGGAAACAAACGCAAATTCACAAATTCCCTGTCGTCCATTAACCGGGCCGAACACAGGAAAGTCCAAAAATGCTTATCCATTCAGCGTTCATCCGTCTCAAACCTTCCGCAACAGAGTTTCCAAAACAACAGCGAAAATGAGACAATTGGTTCACTCCATGAGACGCTCCAGTGAAGTTTCCTGCGTACTTCCATTCATTACGCGAATGGGCGTCACCCATTCGCGGCGATTTTTGGCGTACCTAGAAAAATTGCATTATCACGGCTCTCAAAACACAATATACTTAGTCAAAATCTTCGATTTGACCGCCAAAACTGCAAATATTTGTTCCGGGTCTGGATGTTGTGGTACCATGGTACTCGTAGTTTCTGGTAGCCACGACACAGGCCATCTTGTGTGGGGTCAGGACTACGCATGTGACAGTTGGGTGTTATTTATTTATTTAACTCCAACTTAACTTAGTAGGTTAGTGCAGCTGTGTTCTGTCTATTACATTCGCAGGATTCAGCCCGTGTATGTTTTGTGCCTCATTGTGAATTCTGGACGAGGGTCCCGACGGCTCGATGATGAATAACCTTCCCTTTTTATCAAATAATTATCTGTATCAGCGTATGGTAATGCTGGGCGTTTACGCCATGTTTACGCTTTTGTGGTGCCCCTTGTATGGTTTATACGTTTATACTAACATACCGTAGAATAAATACTGTCGCTACTACTCGACTACTAAGATTAACACCCAACAGTTACAAACATAGCCTCAGGACCACGACACAGAGAAACCTAGTGTTGGATCAGCCCCACACTAGGTTTCTCTGTGTCGTGGGTATCAGAAACTAAGAGTACAATGGTACCACAACACCCAGACCCCGAACAAATATTTGCAGATCATGCAAACATTTGTCCTGCAGCGGGAATCGTACCCGTACCCCTTGCGCCCGCTGCTCTACCGAGGTCGACATTGCAAATTAGAGCTATCTTATTTGTTGCCAGGACGCATCAGGTAAATGCATGGCAACGCAGAAGCACCTGGTGAAGGAGAGTCCCGACATGCTGGCAATATCCACCTGGACGGGCCAGGTGCCGCGGCGGCCGCACCTGCCGCTCGGGGCCAAGCTGTCGCAGCTGATGGCCCTGGGCTCCCGGCGCGACCCTGGCAGCGTGGTGTGGATGCTAGCGAAGAATGAGGCAGAGCTAAAGTGAGTGGCGTGGCTTGTATATTTTTTTTATTTTTTTTTTGTTTGCGCATGACGTAATTTTCTATGAAGCCACATCATTATTTCACGTTACCAACCTACCTACCTTCTTGTGTGGGGTATTCAAAGGCAAAAAGTGTTTATTTCAATAAAATCACTAGGATCGCTTTGAAACGTCTTAGAAACTAGGTGAAGCTACGCCTGTTCCTCGCGACCAAGCCTCGAAGAATCAGGCAATCACGGCTTGCATTCTATATTGTTGGCCTAGTGAAAGTTGCCTCGACTTTGATCAGAAGATCATGGGTTCAAATCCGGGTTGGACACCAATGGATTTTTCTCTCCGAAAAATGAATATGGCGAAGGAAAATATAGTGAGGAAACCTGTTACTTTTTCTTTTTTTTATTCCGCCAGCGTCTTGGGGACTCTTCCGACTGGTAGTGATTTGGATCAGTTGAGCTATCTATAGATCGTTTGTAACGGTCTTTAGATGGCTCAACTGTTTCTTGTGTATTTTGTAAATATTAACTTGTATTAGTTTTAAGTTTCTTTCTGTAAATAAAGCACTAAGTTACTCTCTTCTTCTGCAAAATTTGGGATATTCCAAATATGTATATGCTTGGAAGGGCCTCTAACCACACCCTTAGTCATTTTCATGGTTATGGGCATCTGAAGGTCTGAGAATCCCCATATCTAGAGGAAGGTTGCGCGTTTTAATCCCGTCTGACTCAAATGTTTTTGGAATATTATAAAAGTCAAGGTACTCTTATGTTTATTGTAGCAAAAGGTAAAGCAAACTTTTTCTTTTCCAATTTCCAATAATTTATCCACGTCGCAATCGTAGGCAATTGTTGTTCTCAAAGTCAACCCCCTTTTTCGGATCAATGACCTCTGACAAATAGTCAGCGTCGAGATTTCAATAAAATGAAATTGAGTGCCGATTCCTTTTGATTATGCGGATCAAGATTATAACTCCAATGTTTTTGATGCTTTTATTTGAAACTGGTGGAATGCTCACGACTTCGCTCGCTCTAAGTCAAAGTCGAAGTCAAAAGGCGTTTATTTCAATAAAATCATTAGGATCACTTTGAAACGTCTTAGAAACTAGGTGAAGCTACGCTCTACTGATATTAATAATACAAAAGTTTGTATTTTTGTGGTTCACGCAATAACGACTGAACAGATTTGGATGAAACTGGGAATAGACATAGTTCATGATTTGGAACTTTTTATCCAGTTGCCATGCGGGAATGCCGCAAGCGGAAGGTGGTAAGATAAGGAAAGATAAGATAGTGGTTAATGATAGGAAATAGGGTTACGACTTTTATCCCCAAGAATGTTAGACATCCTCTCAGATCTCCAGGCGATCAGATCCTTGAAGATATCTAAGGTAGTCAGAGGCATGTCCAAACATTTGGCACATGCCCACATTGTGCAGTAGTGAGCATTCCATATGTGACAGGTTGAAAGCCTATCGCCGCTTTAAGAATACTTACTGGTTTCCACACGATGTTTCCATTCACCGTTTAAGCACGTGTTAATGCGCACTTAAATTTGGGTGCACGACCGGGTTCCAACGGGAACCGGGAACGACCTTCGGATCGAAAGTCGTGGAACCTCCCACTAGGCCAACACGGCTCTGGGAAATAATTAGGATAATGAGGAAACACAGAAAAGGTATCAACCTGAGTAGGTTGATAACTTTTCTGTGTTTGTTGTTTTTAAATATTGTATTACAAACGAGTGTTTGTAATTCAATTTTTAAAAACAACGGGGCAGCCATTGTCCTTTTGCAGGTTCATTTCATAAAATAGAAAGAGAGATAAGCTCTGATGGGTTCCTGAAACATCGGATCTAATTTCAGCGTCAGACAAATACCTATCCGTCTAGCATTTTACGTCTGGAACAATAAATCTAGTCTACGTTTACCGTCTCTGTTTTTCCGTTACTCTGTGAGTACAGAAAAATCTATAGATACATTTAGGAGGCGAGTATTTTCGGTTTTGTTCAGATTTACCAATCGCGATCAGTACGAAAATAAAATATAATGTAATGGGCTGGCAAGTAAAGTATCAAGGCCGATTTAGATGGAGAGAGTTACTTGGGTAGGTAGATTATCCAACTAATATTATAAACGTGAAAGTTTGTAAGTATGGATGGATAGATGTTTGTTACTCTTTCATGAAAAAACTACTGAATGGATTTTAATGAAACTTTACAATAATATAGCATATCATCATCATCATCATCATTTCAGCCGTTCGACGTCCACTGCTGAACATGGCCTTTCTCATAGACAGAGCAAATTCCTTATCATGTGGGGGGATTTGCCCATACTCACCACGCTGGGCATGCGGGTTGGCGAGCGCAGTAAAGCTATCGTTGTTAAAAATGAGGGACTGCTGCCCATCCCCTAGCTTTTTTCCCTTAGTCGCCTCTTACGACATCCGCGGATAGGTAGATATGGAGGGGCCTATTCTTCACAATAATATAGCTTATACATCAGAATAACACATAGGCTACAATGTATAAAGATTTTTTGTGAATTGTCCAAAATATGACTACCAGCTACTCGAAATACTAATCTTTCGCAGACGAAGTCGCGGGCACCAGCTAATAAAAAATAAAGACAGTCAAGTGCGAAGACTCGCGCCCTAAGGCTTCCGTACAATTACACGGAGTAATGTGGTACGGGTTACATGACAAAAAGAACAAAAAGAGCAAATTTGAAAAATCTAAAAAAATATGTTTTTTTTTTTTATACAACAGAGGTGGCAAACAAGCTTACGGCCCACCTGATGGTAAGCGGTTACCGTAGCCTATGAGCGCTTGCAATACCAGAGGCATCACGCACGCGTTGCAGACCCCGAACCCCCTTCCCCCCTAAAGAGCTCTGGCATTCTTACTCACCACAGGAACACAACACTATTTGAAACAAATAATGTTATTTGGCTGCGATCTTCTGTAAGGCGGAGGTACCTCCCCAGGCGGGCTGCTCAATTCAGAACGAGAAAATCTCGCTATGCCCTACCTCCTCCTAAAATATGTTTTTTCCACTAATGTTATCTTTTTTGTTCGTCTCTTTCAGGAGGAACCGTGTTCATACGACGTGCGATACGTTATCTAAAATGTATTTCAAAATAATCCTTATCTCTACTGGATAAAGTCAATTTTGAGTATGCACGTCGCGTCGTATGAACACGGCGGGATGGTATACATTTGATAATCACCTTGTTAGGCAGGATAAAAAGCTAATACTGTATAGCACTTTCCTCTTTACGAATCTAGATCCATTCTTCTTGTCGTGTCACTGTTTTTTTCTTGGTCACCTGTATAAGTTCAGGGACCAGCATGCCTATTGCGTATGCGTAATTACGCTCGTATGTCGCTAAAATTGATAAAATCGTCCTCAAAGTTACGAACTTCATTACCATTACGCATACACAATTGCACCCCTGGTTGAGATATGGTGGCCCTGAAAAGGGCCTATGACCGTCGGTGAAAGAATCAGTGTAGATGTAATCTAGATCCATGATTCAGATGTAATTCGGTTGTTTACAGCCCATTCGCACTTCAGCTAGTTGCTGTACCACCCTACAGCCTTCCGCTTCTAATAAATAATTCATCGCGCCGCAAAACCGGTTTAATTCATGTTATTCCTACCCCTTCAGACGATAAGGCCTATACAGGGCGTCCCAAACTTATGGGACATGAAGGGGAAGTACCTTAAATATCGTAGATAGGGTATTTTGCTGAAAGAAGACTTTATGTTACTTTTTAAAGTTAGTAATTCTGCATTCATAGATTTTCTAAAAAATACTTGCTTCGTCTGGGAATCGAACAGACTTAAATGTCAAAAAAAAATCATCCTACTTCTATGATGCCAATCGAAAGAATAGCTAAAAAATAATAACTTTGCTTAAGTAACATAGTATTTTAAAAGAACGGAACAACGTAAAATGATTGAGTCAAATTTTTCAAGCACGTTTTATTTAGGATTTTTTAGGTTAGATTTTTTAGTTCTTTTTAAAAATATTAAAGTATGCATTCAAACAAACGCTCTCATAAACTGTTCCATTTTCAAATTTAACAACAACATTGGTGTCGATTCTGTTGTTTTAGGATTCCTAACATAAATTTTAAGATTTCTTAATTTTCTAAGTTAAGTGGACCTAAACATTATGGTATTCTCTTTACATATCCTAAAAAATCCTAAATAAAACGTGTTTGAAAAATTTGACTCAATCATTTTACGTTGTTCCTTTCTTTTAAAATACTATGTTACTTAAGCAAAGTTATTATTTTTTAGGTATTCTTTCGATTGGCATCATAGAAGTAGGATGATTTTTTTTTGACATTTAAGTCGGTTCGATTCCCAGACGAAGCAAGTATTTTTTAGAAAATCTATGAATGCAGAATTACTAACTTTTAAAAGTAACATAAAGTCTTCTTTCAGCAAAATACCCTATCTACGATATTTAAGGTACTTCCCCTTCATGTCCCATAAGTTTGGGACGCCCTGTATACGTGTTCCGTAACCAGTTAAGTATCCCAAAACGGCTTAGTCTAAAAACAAAAAGATAAAATCTACGTTTCCATTGTTTTTTGATATGCAACTAATGTGGCAAATAAGCATACGGCCCACCTGTTGGTAAGAGGTTACCGTAGCCTATGAAAACTTGCAATACCAGAGGCATCACGCAAGCGCTGCGAACCCCGAACCCCCAATTTTTTGTATTTTTTATCTGTTTTCGTAATCAAATGTAAAAGACAGGAATCGATTCCAGCCGCAAATGTGGTAAAAATCACATATTTTGTCTAAAGACTGGCAAACTTTTAAAATGAAGAGATTTATAATAAGTAACTGTTTCATATACCTATTGGGAAAACTGAAAAAAAATAATACTGGATCGACTCTTCATTCAATTTTGAATAAGCGTATAATAATAAACAGCTAAACAGTCAGCAAAGGGAGAGACCCAATTTTACAGTGCAATATATCCAGTACGTAAAATTTAAAAGCCAAATTGAATGTAAAAACAGAGTATTGAAGCTAATTTTTAATTGTAGAAACTATTTCAGTCTGCGACAGGCTACGAGATTCGTAGCGTTCGTAGCACTCGTAGAACTCGTAGAGGGTAGATACCCCTTCATGGCAGTAATCTGGGTTTTTCCTATTGAGCCCTCTCAGATTGGGGATTAGCGTTTTTGCGGTAATTCCGAGGATTCCGACTAACCAGTGTTTTTCTTCATTGTTTTTGAAGATACAAAATAAAAAACGCCAACAAAAGCCCCGTTCTGATTATAAAGAATCTAATCAAAGCGCAATGTTCCAATGTAGCGCGTGATCTTATTATCAATATCATAATAAACCTCTATGTAGGTAGATATTCAAAATAAAGCTGCATAATATAACTTGTATACCTTTAAATTACGTGTTTGTGTTAGAATAATAACACCCAACAGTCACATACATAGTTCAGACCCACACTAGGATTCCCTGTGTCGTGGGTATCAGAAGCTACGAGTACCGAGGTACCACAACACCCAGACCCAGAACAAATATTTGCAGATGATGCAAACATTTGTCCCGCAGCGGGAATCGAACCCTTATATCTCACTCTGATGGCACTCGCCCGACTCGCCACCGAGGTCGTCTATGATGGTTAACTTTTCGACCAAAATGATTCGAGGAGCTTGAATGTATGTTACCACGGGATCCTTCTTCTTCTTCTTCCTGCTCTTGTCCCACATTATGTGGAGTCGGCACAACATGTTTTCTTCTTCCACTCTCTTCTGTTAGCCGTCATCTCCGCACTCAGATCTTTCTTACTCATGTCATCTTTAATACAATCCATCCATCTTTTCTTCGGCCTTCCTCTAGTCTTATATCCATGCACATTCATACCTAACGCTCTTCTCGTTACATGACTTTCATCCCTCCTCATGACATGCCCATACCATGCTAACCTATTACTTCTCAACTTTTCCGTCACTGGCGCTACTTTCAAACTTCGTCTGATGTACTCATTTCTTATTTTGTCCATTCTTGTCACTCCACACATCCACTTCCCACGGGATCCATAGAAATGAATACCCAATGAAACTAATGAAAAAATCCCAAACAAGGCATAGCCTGTACTATGGGTACCAGAGACTGATATACATAATAGATAAATATTTAACACCCAGACACAGAACAAACATCTGTGTTCATCACACAAAATGCGGGAATCGAACCCGCGACCTCTAGCGCATATATATGTACATATAAGATGCAACAAGCTGTGTCGGTATTATATAAGCGTTTGCTTTGTTTACCGATAAGCTTTGATCAAACCTTGTTCCTAAAAGTCAAACTCAAAATGTTATTCAAAAGATGTAATTTAAATAAATTTTAGATCGCACATTGCATGCGTTTGAACACGACTTTAGATTGCTTCTGACACATGAAAAGTCTTATAGCTCCGAGCCAAATAAAGACACACTTCAAACGTTTATTATTCCTTACACGTAATACAATTTCAATATTATAGTCTTGTACAATAGCACAATAAAATAATAAGGGTCCGCAGCAAACTGTTATGGCCCAACGTAGTCCGTGAATAAAGGACCGCTTACGGGGCAGAATGGAATGGCCTGTCTTTGCTTACAATTTCGTATTTTTATTTTAAAAAAAATACGAAATTGTGAAATGGAGCAGTCGGCGATACTGGGCATAGTAATGGAAAAAGCATTACTTAAATAAAGTGCAGAAAAGAGGCCATAAAGTATAGGAAAGTGTCATCCGCAATTTAAATCTTAGCACTAAGGTAATGAATAAATATTTATTATTTATTATTATTTTTATAATGTTAGAAAAATGATTTTTTTTCCGACAGTTATGCAACAATATAGTCCGTCATAGATCATTGAAGTTTTTTTCTACTATCCGATTAAAAATATATATTTTTATTAATTTGTTTATATGTAGTTATATTATCCCGAATACAGCTTATTACATAAACAAAAATGAAATATATTAGCAAAAAAAAAACATCAATATCGCAAAGAAGTTCGACACGAAAATTGCTGCCAAAAACAGCGGAATAATGGAGTTTCATTGAACTGATTTGACCCAAAAATAACTGATAGCTTTGCTTGTATTTTTTAATTCGAAAAGTCGCTAAACAGTCTTTATTTCCAATTTCGTGTAAAATAATATATCGGCTATTACAGATAATTATTTTTTGGGAGATGCTGCAAATATTAAAAATGATTAAGGGGGACTTTGCTCAACATTGGAAGCTTCTGGAAAGTATGGGGACTGCTTTTTAAATATAAATAAACAATCTACAAGCTGCTAAAAACTAAACACACGTAATCCCTCCAAGAAACCATCACATAATTTATTTCGAGCAAGCTCTTAAAATTGGCAGCATTACTCACCGCCATCTTGGTATAGAAACCCGATATTATCTCATTATTTATAATAATTGGGTGAAAGGGGATGAATGGCGATAAAACGGGTGGAAAGGAACCTGAGCTGGTCCGTGACGCGAGGAAAAAAGGTGATTCATCACGTCTCGCGTTCAACGTGTTACTTACCAAGTAATTACCGCTTGTGGTGAAATGAACATGCTATAGGTTATACAAGTACCATTTAGATTATTTCACCAAAGTCTACGTAAATGTTTTGATATACTTGTTAAGTTATTAAATAGATGAACAAATATCTAGTACTATTCCGCTAATCTATTCATCATAAGCTCAATTAAATGCAGATGCGTGCACCTCCCGCACCGCCCGCAATATAAAGCCATGCGTAGCGTACTTACGTGCAGTAGCATGGCTATTTATTGCGGGCAGTGCGGGAGGTGCACGCGCATATCTTCCGCAATGTCACGCCTGAGTCAATTAATAACAATATACTTGTTAAAGGTTAAAATTACTTAAGAGTAAGCTAACATTTAGCGGGCGTAATCGCGGGCGTCAGCTAGTAAGTAATACTTCGGGATGTAATTTTAACATTTTATGAGAAGACCCATCAAATCTTCAGAATCTATACGCCCGTCCCAAAAGCTTCACCATTCATATAAAATTCTCATTTCACGGCCGTCTATGAACACATCCCTTACGTTTCTTATCTACGACCCTGTCAGCGGGAGCGCCCTCTCAATTTACTGTTTTCTAAAAAGCGCTGACTATGTTATGGCGGCATAACATTACGTTCTAGATATTTTGTGTTCGTACACAAACTCAAAGACGCGCAACGGGCTATGGAGAGAGCTATGCTCGGAGTTTCACTACGTGATAAAATCCGTGTAAGAACTAAGGCACAAAGCTCGCAGAAGTGGCAGTGGGCAGGCCATACACTCGTAGCTCGCAGATTCGACAACCGTTAGGTAATAAAGGTTCTCGAAGCGACCACGAAGCAGGCGACACATTGTTAGAAGGTCCCCCTATCCGCTGGACCGACGACATTGTGAAGGTTGCGGGAAGTCAAAGTCAAATTCAAAAGGCATTTATTTCAATAAAATCACTAGGATCACTTTGAAACGTCTTAGAAACTAGATGAATGATGATGCCTGTTCCTCGCGACCAAGCCTAAAAGAATCAGGCAACAAACACGGCTTGGTGCCTATCATTTTTTTCGATGATCCTTTTTCACAAAATGGAATTTTAGGCTCGTATTCAGAGACACGACTCAAACTTAGATTTATTCACAGATCAGCTGAACTCTATTTAAGTATTGATACTCTTCTCAAACATAGCTTTTATTCAAGAACGGTACTTAAACTTCTCTCAGTTGAATCGAGTCTCAAATCTGTACTCAAATGTTCTCGTTTACATTTTGATTTATTTATAATTTTCGATCCGTTTTACGCAGAAATTCAAACAGACCGGCGGAAATAGAACAGAACTATAAAGTGAAGTATAAATATGTATCAAAGTACGTGTAATGGAACGAAAATGTCATTTGATTAATGTCTAATCAAATCTAAACTCAAGCACCGATTTCGTCTGATTGACGTTTCAGAATAGGCATTTACTCAGGTGAACTGTGATCATTGAATCTATACTTAAATACTGTTCAAGAATTAGAATCTCGCCTCAAATCGAGATTTAAGTACAGATCAATGCTCGAGTCTTATCTCTGAATACGAGCCTTAAGCTTCAGTGTGGTGCCGATAGAAATAGGTGAGGCTCAAAAGAAAAGTAATCTAATTATAATCCCTAATAAATAAGAGCTTATAAAAATGTGAAAAAAAAGAAGACAAATGTGAGCTTCAACAAATGATCTAAGGGCAGCACACGCATCACTTGATGAAATCTTGAACTTGATGAAGTGGATGGAAAGACCATTCGTCATGGCACTCTTTGGGGGGCTTATGTCCAGAGTGAACTGCTACAGGCTTATGATAGGGATAGGAAGAGGGAAGTACTACTTCCCGCTAGACTACTTCCGAAGTAGTCTAAGTAGGAGTACGGTCGTCTTAGCATGACGTTCTCAGCTTCGTAAGCAACAATTTAAGACTACGGATAAAGGGAGTTCATATAAAATTAATCCTTAGTGAGTGACCGTAAAGATTATTTTCGGGCATCTTTTCTAAAGCAGGTCTCCGGCGCCAGTTATTTTGTGTATGAACCGTATAATATACAAGGTGTTTCATTATTATATGTATACTATCTCAAAAAGAGGTTATTCTATCAGGATAAAGAAGGAATATTATAAAAAAAACAAATTTTATTTTTATTTTTATTGTAATTTTATTTTTATAGAACCTTTAGAATCAGCTTGTTATGGTCTATTTATAATCTCTTTAAACGTGCCTACGAGAAGTTTGACATCAAAATTGCTACCTAAAACAACTGAAAAATTTAGTTCTAACTGATTTCACCACGAAAAAGCTGATTTTTGCGTGAACCAAGAAAGGAAAAGCAACAGGATAAGCGAGCAAGACTTCAATCCATGAAATTTGACTCTTCTTGACGACACAGTGTCGGTCGTCAGTGACAAATTGTGTCCTCAGATTGTGCCATACAGCTGCCATTTTTATTTTTAAATTTCTTCGTTGCCTGTAATGTTAATCAAAGGTCTCATTAATATTCGATTGGGTTTTACACTGTTGATTAGATTTTGAATACATTAAAATGAATGAATAGCCATTAACGAGGGAACACAGCCAGCGCTCATGGAGCATTACCTCGTGAAACAAATTATTTGTTGTACTTGTATTTGTTCTCTACGTAACGTAACTCTACTTGTTCCCGAGCCCTCGATTCCCCAAGGACTCGGGGACTCGGAGACTCGGGGAATCGAGGACTCGGGGACTCGGAGACTCGGGGACTCGAGGACTCAGGAACTCGGGGACTCGAGGTCTCAGGAACTCGGAGACTCGGGGACTCGAGGACTCAGGAACTCGGTGACTCGATTTATTTTTCATCTAGGTATAAATATATTATGTATTCATATTAATGGTTAAATATTTTTAATGCTAACCAGGGATTGGATGGCGGCAATTTCAAGAACGGTAAGACATATTCTTTTATAAATAATAATAAATAAGTAAATAAATATTCCGGACATATCACACACGGTCAACTGATCCCAAACTAGGCATAGCCTGTACTATGAGTACCAGTGACTGATATACATAATAGATATATATTTAACACCCAGACACAGAACAAACATCTGCGTAAGTCACAAATGTTTGTCCAGTGCGGGAATCGAACCCGCGACCTTTAGCGCAGAAGGCAGAGTTACTACCAACTGAGCTATGAGGCCAGTTTATATATCTTCTAGTTATATATCTTCTATCTAAGTATTACATAATATCTTGCATTATTACTATTTTTTTCTTGAGAGTGACATAGTTGTATGTGGTGCTCAAGTCAATCAGTGATTTATACTGGAATGTGATACTTTATTATTATATTACAAGAGTTGGCACTTACCTCATGATAACATGTTCATTCCTATTAATTATTTTTGTTGATTGGTCTGTCTGAATGAATGATAAATAATATTATCGACCGAGAACAATGATCAAAAGATCCTCGGTAATGAACATGCCAGAGACATCGTATTTTTGTCAGACTATTTCGTTTAGACTTGCGGTACTATTGATAATAGGTATTAGATGTCTGAACGAGTAGATAGATAGATAGATAGATAGATAGAAAATGCTTTATTGCACACCATAAAAGTACACACATTAACAAAAAACAATAAAAACTAAACTATGAGATGAACAATGGGCGGCCTTATCGCTGAAGTAGCGATCTCTACCAGACAACCTTTGGATGGAGTGGACTGGATATGACTAAATAGGGGTATATCAGATGTACTTAACTATAATAAATTTTGATATAATGTTGTGCACACAACCTAAAAATAAATTTAAACATTTTAACTACATAATAATATATTAAATAATATGCCTACCATAAAAACAAATAATATATATATATATATATATATATATATATATATTATACTATATATATATATATTATACTATATACTATAATTTTATATATATATTTATCACAATTATAATATACGTTATCAAAAAAGAAAAAAAAGTAAGAAATAAGCAAATGCCAGCGACAACAGGACAAATAGTGATCCTTGACCATTGATTTAAAGATTGCAAGCGATTTAGCACGTCTGATAGCGAGTATACTTTGTTATGATAGATAGATAGAAATAAATGTGTATTTTATTATAATATTATTTCCAGCTACCACCGCCGCCGCACATCGAGCTGGTGATGTCAATGCCGTACCTTCGCACCGCGTTCAAGAGACCAACTGTCAGAGTTAGACGTAAGTATTTTACAATTGAATTTGGGCAGAAAGGTTTTAGAGTAGGCTTCCATGCACTTTAGAAAATAATATTCTACGATTTTTCATTGGTCAGACGGGGATAGGCTCCGTAGTGCAGCGGTCAGCACATCCTTGTATCTAAGGGAAGTTTGCGGATTCGATTCCCACTTTAGTCGAAGACCTTAGTCGAAAACTTAGGCATTTTAATCATTCTCGGGGAATGCACTTCTTCCAGTTTCCATCCAAATTACGGTGACCTTAGCGCGCCGCTTCCACTGCCAGCGGGCTGGACTCATTAATGAGTCCGTTCAACTCATATGAATGCACTTCTATTAACTTTACCGTCGAACTTCTTAGAAGAGCATCGTTGTGCGTTAAACGGACTCGTGAGTCCGCTCCGCTCGCATTGGAAGGTTAAGGGGGGACAATCAGATTAATTGGCAGGAAATTCTTATTTACTGATATAGTGACAAAGTTAAATCGGCTTGTTGTGATGAACGATCATGATCAGCCCATTTCGCCGGAATTACGAAATCAATTTTGATCTAAAGGAAATTACGTTTAAATTCACATTTTTCCAATATCCACTCTCTTACCGTGAAGCTTTATTAATGTGGACTCGGAATTGATTTATCTCGGCATTTGGGCCGGGGAGGGGTAGAGCTAGATCACTCTAAGTAATTACCTAAAGAGGATCGCTAGTCACTCGCTTGAATATTTTTTTTCTGTGACAATATTTACAAATTTTAAGTAAACGGCAATGATAACACACATCTATAGTCCCCGCCTTCCAATCCATAGGTCATGGGTTCAAATCCCGGTCGTGCATTAATGGATTTTCCATTTGGAAAATGTATGTGCGCAATAATAGTAGTCTCAAACGGTGAATGAAAACATCGTGAGGAAACTGGCATGTGCATGGAAGGCGCATTTTAATCATTTCACTACATTTATTTTGTCACCGACGGTCATAGGCCCTTTTTAGGGCCACCACTTGTCGTTAAGTCATTTGTGTTTATCGCTTTTAGCGATAAGGCCGCCCATTGTCACACAATTTTTATGTTATTATTATTATTATTTTTTATACAACAGAGGTGGCAAACAAGCTTACGGCCCACCTGATGGTAAGCGGTAACCGTAGCCTATGAGCACTTGTAATACCAGAGGCATCACGCACGCGTTGCCGACCCCGAACCCCCGTCCCCCCTAAAGAGCTCTGGCAACCTTACTCATCGCAGGAACACAACACTATTTGAAACAAATAATGTTATTTGGCTGCGATCTTCTGTAAGGCGGAGGTACCTCCCCAGGCAGGCTGCTCCAATTCAGAACGAGAAAATCTCGCTGTGCCCTACCTCCTCCTAAAATTATATTACTACTATACTATTTCCTTGATTGTGTATTATCTTTTGGTGTACAATAAAGCTATATTCTATTCTATTCTATTAAGTGAACTAGCTGAATCCTATAGCGCTGCCGTCTACTTTTAACCTGTTTAGGGTATCATGATCATTGATTGGAAACCCATATCCAAGGTTGGGTAGCTTTTATACGTGTGCCTTGTCTCGTAACGGGTTAATTTATCAAGTAAAGCCGTGTTTGAACGGCTTGTTTAACGCCGGGGATGAACTACCTACATAGGGATAATATACGTACATAATAGGTATGAAATCATAATTTTAAGAATTGTAAACTGTATGAAGAGAGCTATGCTCGAAGTTTCACTACGTGATAAGATCCGAAGTGAGGAAATCCGTAGAAGAACCAAGGTCACCGACATAGCTCTTAGAATATGCAAGTTGCAGTGGCAGTGGGCAGGCCATATAGCTCGCAGAACCGACAATCGTTGGGAAGTAAATGTTCTCAAATGGCGACTACGAACCGGGCTACGCGTTGTAGGAAGGCCTCCCACCCGATTGAAAGAGGACGTTGTGAAGGTTGTAAGAAGTCGGTGGATGGAAAAGACTCAGAGCCGTTCGTTGGAGAACGCTTGGGGAGGCCTATTTCCAGCAGTGGACTTCTACAGACTGATGATGATGATGATCTCTATACATCTGAGTGCAAAAGACTGTACCTACGTAGTTATCTAAACTTGCTATATGGCTGTAGAATCCAGGAAATTGAGGCGGAACTCTCGCGAAGATACGCCAAGAGGAGATATGGCACTACCTCCGGAGATGAACTCAAGATGCAAGATGTACGATAAGAGCCTTAATGTGGTCTGGGGCCCGAGTCCGTAATGTTCGTGAGTTACTCACTTGTCACCGGTGAGAGGTGAAAAGTGGTCTCACGAAAAGCGCCCCTACAAAAACCGGCAAGCTTTTCACCACCCACAAGTCCTTATAAGTATTTTTCGGTGTACCTACCTACCTACTTACTGCACTGTGGGTCAAATATACAAATTTCTTTCAAGTGACGAGTAAAACAGCTGATTTTCGCATAGTGAAAACACTATAATTATCAATGAAAAATTGCGAATTTACGAAAGTCGTAGAACAAACTTTATTGCTAACTGGGTAAAGAATAAGCCCCTTTTGGGATAGTATACATTTATGAATTACCTTGTATAACGGGATGATGGATGAAAGTGATAGTAATAGGGACGTATCGCGGATGAATTACAGCACGCGACTCGACGAAAACACGTTAAAACTTTACTTACGCCGCTATCTCACTCGGGTTATTATGTAAGATACGCCAAGGGACCGCCTGAGATAGGCCTCTGCCACTCCTCTAATGTAAAACGAACTTTATCGCGGTGGTTTTCGATTGAACATTGCTTGATGGCAGTCATCATCAGCTTGAAGAAGTTCAGTCCTCCTTATTTTCGGCGTCGGTTACAAATGAGCTGTTTTTGGTCTTTTACCATCTATTCAACTAAATAATAATTAAACTTACGACAAAAATTTACATAAATTGAGTTGACCCGAAAACTGCAGACTTTTGCACAGTGATCGAATTTCCAAAAGCAGCAGAACAAACGTTATTGTATGCCAATGGGGTTTAGTAATTACCTATTAGTGAATAATATATATGTATATAGGTACAATTAATTGTAATAATAAATGATTTATAATTTAAAATATCTAATAATTGAATTAAAAAGTAATAATAATAAAAACAACACATAATAACAATATTATAACGGTACAGTATGTTAGATACTGTACTGCGTATTCACTTCTTTGCACAAATGTATGCTTAAAGTCTCAATGGCTTGGCGGAGGGCATTGGTATGCCATAACACAGGCAATCCTAGTTTGGGTACCAATGTTGTCCAACCAGGAATATTATAGTTCATTATGTTACTAATTACATAAAACTTATTATTGCATGTTATTGTTAAGTCTGTTGTATATCAAATAAATTTCATTTCAGTATAACCCCCTTTCGGGATAGCATACATATGAAACACCTTGTATAAAGAAAGTTCCAGTTTGTCAGAAAATCCTTAAACTTTCTTAGCTGAATGGATGTTCTGCGCATTTGCTTCTACTATGTTTTATTATTATCAAATTAAATAACTACGTGACTGAAGGTAACGAAGTTTGCCTCGAGCGAAAGGGGACTACGGTATGTGCGAGCAATTTCTATTCAGGTCACATACATCCCAGTAAGTAGGTAGGTACCTAGAAGTATGATAAATAATGTCGCATTGACCTAGGCGCATAGCACGAACACTGATTTCTTTCACATATAAGAATGAATGAATGAATATTTATTCGTCCCATAAGCACAAGTTCACTTTACAGGCATAGACAATTTGCAGGAAAAAATATAATATTTTAATACGCACCTACCCAGGCAACATACAAACTAAATTTATTGAGAATATAAATAAAAATAATAGCAAGTTACATATAACAGATACAAAAAAATTAAAAACTGAACAATACAATAACAACTAAAACGCTACATGATGCTGCAAAAAGGACCCTAACTCAGCATGATGCTGGTTGTTAACAACACGCGCTGGTCTTCCGTTAGGGCCAAATTTCATTTGCGGACATGTATGTATACCTACTAGTGGAAAAATAGAAATTTAAAGCTCTTTTAGATACTCCAGAATATTGGTTGGTCACTGCCGCACCAATTTTTCAACCACCAAATTATTCTTCTTATAAAAACGAAGTGTTTGTATGGATACAAAAATATCCAAAAATATTCGTTAGGGTACAGAGAGATTTTCTCGTTCTAAATTGGAGCAGCCCACCTCGGGAGGTACCTCCGCCTTGCAGAAGATCGCAGCCAAATAACATTATTTGTTTCAAATAGTGTTGTGTTCCTGCGGTGAGTAAGGTTGCCAGAGCTCTTTCGTGGGGGGAGGGGGTTCGGGGTCGGCAACGCGTGCGTGATGCCTCTGGTGCAAGCGCTCATAGGCTACGGTAACCGCTTACCAACAGGTGGGCCGTATGATTGTTAGCCACCTCAGTTGTATAAAAAACAAAAAATTAAGGTAGGTATCCCTAGGATATCTTGACGTCTAAATTCATAAAAGATTTTATTTAAAACCTGCATTATCGTTTACCGCCTGCTGGAAAAAAGGCCAAGATTTTGAATACCGTTTGTTTTAGGATTTTTGACAATTAGCAGTATAGCGGATGTACCAGCAGGTAGGTTCGAGCGGGGTCGGCTGATTTTAGGAACGGATTATTTGTCTTTGATGCTTAGATGTCCGCAGCGTGTTCCAAATTGATTGGTATGTTTCTAGGATAGTGTTTGAAACTCGCTAGGTTTTGACAGTTTTAGTTTTCGGCATAAAACAGGAGCATCTATAAACTTTAAAAGCCTAACATGTAGTAAAATCTCTAGAATTATATATAAAAATTTCCACACATCACAAAGTAAACTAAATACCTATTACACAATCCTCAAGCCATAATAAACTCTAATTTCATCAGCTTAAAACCGAAGCTGAAGTCAACGAAGGTCGCGCAAAGGTCGGGCGCCCGACAGGAACAAGGATTATGCATTACAAGTTGCCGAACAAGCTACGGAACCCTGGGGCGGGGAAACTTTTTAATTTTTTGTTTTCCGAATTAGAAAGGACAATGGAAACGGCTCGTTGTTCGCACTCGAGAAAGTACCTTTTTACCCGGCTGCCAAGAATAAGAAGGGTAATGTTTTTCGAACGTATGTATGTATATTATGTGGGTGTGTATGTTCCTTTGTGCGTCCGCGCAGCCTAAACGATTTGGGCAAATGAGGTGTCGTTGGATTCGTCTTTTTTCCGCGAGTCTCATAGATTATAGCATATTTAGGCTAATTTTTATCTAGGTACCACGCGGGCAAAACCGCGGGATCAATTAGGATCAAAAGTCAAGGCAACTACTGGAACCTTAACTTAATGGTACCTATTGTAGATAATCTTGGTAAATACCCGTTTTTAGTGAAAATTACGCCCAAATCTTATATTTGCGGCCCTTGGGATTAGCATATCTAATAACAGGATTAATAATCCTTGAATATGAATCGTCGGATCGTCAATAACGGAATTATGAGAGTCGGTGCTAACTCGGTTACGGGCATTGAATTTGCATAATAACTCTAGGGCGGGTTTAGTATCGCAAATGTTTGTAACGCAGTTTTGTCGTCCAAGTAACCAAAAGCACAGATAACATAATACTAGTACAGATACCTCATCTCATACAACGGAACTCAACCCTCATAACTCGGGCTATTCTTCGGGCTATTTGAGATGTCTACCCTAGGCACTAGATGCCGCCTGCAACTGGAATTACCGCGTAAACCGCGCACGCACTCAGTAGATGGCGTTAATTATGCATCTAGTGGCCGGGCAGTAGATAAGTGGATAGGTGTAGATATATATATATAGTATATATATATATATATAGTATAGGTGGTAGATAGATTTGACGCTGCGACGCGACGTTGCCAGCTTGACGCGCTGCAACGTTGCCAGCTTGCGCCGCACTGATAATCACCCTATGTGGGAATATCTACACAAAACGTAATTGTTATAATTTGTGACTAGCTTCCACCCAAGGCTTCGCTCGCGTGGTACCTACTACTAATAGTATCTGCCAAATCAGAACGACTAGTCTGAGTTGGGATCGGGAGTTTTGTGTGGTGAGCTTGCTTACGATTTTATGCCAAATCATAAACATACCTAAATTATGTACCTACCTAAGTACCTACTTACATATCTAGATAGAGTTAAAAAAAAAGCGAGCTTTCGACAATATGACCTTTGCCATTGAAAAACTCCCGCATAAACCCTTATGACTTATGTAGGTACCTATGCTGTTTTATTAAATTCAAATAATTAGATGATAAAGTGTTTGACTGGCCTCATAGCTTAGTTGGTAGTAACTCTGCCTTCTGCGCTATAGGTCGTGGGTTCGATTCCCGCGCTGGACAAACATTTGTACCTATCTATTATGTAAGTATATCAGTGTCTGGTACCCATAGTACAGCAGGCTATGCCTAGTTTGGGATCAGTTGACCGTGTGTGATATGTCCAAAAAAAAGTAGGTACCTACCTACTTAACTACTTACTTAAAGTCGGCAACGGAAGTTGATTTTTTTTTATACAACTGAGGTGGCAAACAAGCTTACGGCCCACCTGTTGGTAAGCGGTTACCGTAGCCTATGAGCGCTTGCAATACCAGAGGCATCACGTACGCGTTGCCGACCCCGAACCCCCTCCCCCCCCCCCCCTCCCCCCCTAAAGATATCTGGCAACCTTACTCATCGCAGGAACACAACACTATTTGAAACAAATAATGTTAATTGGCTGCGATCTTCTGTAAGGCGGAGGGACCTCCCTAGGCGGGCTGCTCCAATTCAGAACGAGAAAAAAAACTACCTACTTATGTAGATAAAATGGTAACTGTGCCTTGGAAATTGATTACCTATGAGTCAAGACGAAACTACAAAAATATAGTAAAAATAAGTAGGTAACTTTTACAAACAGCCTCAATATTGAGAATCCTACCCAATTTTAGGTAGGTAAACAAGGTTATTCATAATAAGTATGTGATATGCCATCCTGAAAGTGGCTTATTTTACAACCAAAAAAGTAGGTATGTTCTACGACTTTTGGAAATTCGACATTTTTCATTGAAAAAGCTCTATGCGAAAGTCAGCTGTTTTGGGGTCAAATCAGTTCAAACTCAATGAATCAGCTGTTTTAGGTAGGAATCTTGGTTCCAAACATCTCGTAGGTAAAAAAGATAATTTGAGAAAGATTGTGAAACGAATAAGAAAATATTGAAGTTTAAAAAAAAAAACAGCATAGGGCACTATATCACGCAAAGAAACAAACAACGTATCAAAGCACATTCAAAATTCAAATGGGATCCGTCCTAGCGAAAGTGATCACCAATCAAACGAAACGACGCACAGTGGTTCGATTGTATGGAGGAGGTCGGACAAAGGTGACTAAAAATCACAAAATCGTAATTTTATAAATTTGATAAAGCCATTCGATTGCTATTTTAAAAACAAACAAACATTCTTCTATTGCACTTTGAGCCTGGACTTATAGTTAAGGAGTAAATCGCATAAAACTGATTTCATTGTATGGGAAGCAACCTTTAAACGTGAAAATAACGTGTATTTTCGTCGATTTTCGTTCTGAAATTTTTATTAGGTTCTTATCATTTAGTGTCACATTTTTTGTGCCCTTTTCGAGTTATGATGATGATTTTTGGTCAAAATCGTAATCTCATACATTTTAATACTCCATTCGATTTATGTTTCTAAAACAAACAAATATGACTCCCATGTCATTTTGAGCCCCGATTTATAGTTTAGGAGTAAATTGCATAAAACTTGTTTAATTATATGAGAAACGTCGTTTAAACATATATAAGTGGGATTTATATAATAACTTCGGGAGCTACACGGAATGAGACACCAAGTCCATGAACCAACTGCTTTATTTGCGTACCCGCAACTAACACTTAATAAGGGATACCACACGTCCCCCCTTTTCAAAGAAAATAACAATTTAAAGTTAGCTAAAATCTATATCTAATCTAGACAGATAACATATGCATAGACATGCACGTAGGTGCTTATATAACATATTAGGTATAAGACCCAGTACACAATATAAACTGCGTAACTATTTAGTAGGCCTAAAACCCAAAATAGGTTGGCATATAAATACATAGGTAAAGAAAATAATATTCGACAAAGACACAATAAAAAAAAATTAAAATAGCACTTTCCTACATAATATAGGTATAGTCAACAACTCCAACGTAAGTAATACAAGAAACGTAACAGTAATACGGTAGGTAAGTACTTTGACTAAAAATCATCATCATAACTCGAAAAGGGCACAAAAGTGGCAACATGTGTCTTTAGAGAAAATGTGCCACTAAATGATAAGAACCGACCATAAAAATCCCAGAACGAAAATCGACGAAAATACACGTTCTTTTCACGTTTAAAGGTTGCTTCCCATACAATGAAATCAGTTTTATGCGATTTACTCCTTAAAAATAAGTCCAGGCTTAAAGTACAATAGAAGAATTTTTGTTTGTTTTTAAAATATCAATCGAATGGCACTATCAGATTTATGAAATTACGACTTTGTGATTTTTAGTCACCTATGTCCGACCTCCTCCATACAATCGAACCACTGTGCGACGATTCAAAGCCAGCAACAACGTTGGCCAACGTTGTTGCTGGCAATTCGCATTGTATGTATGTGCCAGCACATACATACAATGCGTTTCGTTCTCCAATATTATCGTCGGTACCTACTACCTAGTATGCTTAGCTTTAGTGAAAACTCTGCGTAGTATGTAGGCGTTTAACTTAGTTTTTTAACTGTAACATTTGTGTGATAATTTGTAAAAGAAACGAATTCACTCAATTTTTTTCATTTCAATTGGAATAAAAAATTAGTAATCTACATACAAAATAGAAAACGCAAAAACAAAACGCGACGGTAATGGAATTTAAAATAACGCCATCTATCAATTCAGTACTACCTGTGGTAGTACAAGCAAACTGTGTCAATCACAACGTAGTTCAAGTCATTGCCACCAGAAAAACAAGATCATTGGATTTTTGTAAAAAATAATTCAACTTGATTGAAGAGGCATTTATTTAATTTTCCCGTGTTATGGGTATTTTATGATATTATAAAATCTTTGTTTCATGACCTAATAATGATTTTTCACATACTTCATTATCAAATCTATACCCGTAAAGCCATCTATTGACATTCGTTTGAACAATATTTCTTTTCTTTGGAATGGGACCCCGTGCCAAAAGTAACCAAATGAGCCAAACATGATTTTGTTGTGAAAACACGGTATTCTTTGACTTTAATAATAAGAGAATGCTTTCGATTTAGTGCAGTATTTTTACGATGTAAGATTCATTCAAGAGCATTCGTCGATTGACATCTTTCTCAAAGTTGGACTTACCTATTGAATCGTTTGACCCAAATAGTAATCTACACCTTGAATAATATTCTACTTCAGAAAATGTATGTTGCTTATGGTAAATATTTTTAACTCTCTGGCATTCCAGTGTATAGCTACAACTGGTCACTACAGCTGCAAAGCTACTTTTGCTACTTCACGCAGAGCACTGGTGGGTCTGCTGGAGTGGTGCTACTGGCCCCGCCTTCCGATCCACTGGTCATGGGTTCGAATCCCGGTCGTGCACCAATGATTTTATATTCGGAAAATGTATGTGCGCTATACTATTGCTCTCAAACGGCGCGGCGAAGGAAAATATCGTGAAGAAACCGGCATCCTAGAATCGAAAAAATCTATCTATCTTTAGGAGGCGCACTCTAATACTTTCACTACACTGATTCTTTCACCGACGGTCATAGGCCATTTCCAGGGCTACCATACCTCAACCTGGTCACTGACTTAGTACAGGATGACCAAGAAAGAATCAGTGACACGACAAGACAAGCAATCTTTCCGCAACACTTGTTTACTTTCCGACACAAGATAATTTATAAAATTAGTTTCTCTGCTCTGCCGTCGAAAGAAGTAGAAATGAAGTTGGTAAGTCATCCATCATGGCCGCTGTACGAGCCTCCTGCCGAAATTACAGACAAACCACTCAATTAATTAACTTAGCGGCTGCAGAAGGAATTAATGTAGCAAAACCAGTAAGTGGATTTCGTCTCTGAGGCCGAAGTGTAAACTTTCGGTGGCCATTAATATAATAGCGTTGAACGAAAACGCTAACTTCAAAACCGACTTCTGGCCTGCAGGAATAGTTTTCCGACGCTATAGGGATGCGCCAAAGAACAATAAACCCTAATATTATGCAAGTGTGAATATTATATGTATTTTAGTTTTAAGGTATATATATCTATGGGCCCTGTGTTTGTACATGTACTTTGCTGTGTTGCCTGAAATAAATGACTTAATAATAATAATAAAACCGTGTTCAAACGGCATGCTATATAAGATATTAAATAGATAGAGAATCCTACTAATCGATTATTTGTGAGGATGTTTGGGTTTTGTTGTTCAATTACGCTGTAACGGCTAAATCGATTTCGATTCAACTTAGAATATTTAGAGTTCTTTACCTAGAATAGCATATTATTATAGGCTGCTTATTATGTAGATACGATGCGAGCGAAGCCGCGGGCGGAAGCCAGTTCCTCATAAGTTCAACAAATTCGACACGTGTTTCGCCTCTCTACGAGGCATCATCAGGCAGAATTTACTCTTATGTTCTGACTGACGTAATAGAGAATTTTCTAGAGAATTTTTATATGTTAGTTAAGTCCACTGATATTTTATAACTACCAACTGAGGAACCCCATCGACATTTAACTATTTTCAAATCTCTACTGTTGATTCCAGCAACATCAACCGAACTGTACTCCCGAAGCGGAAGAAACGCAGCCGGCGCTTTAGACGGGCGTGGTCTGGTGGCTGTCATCAAGAGACAGGTGCCTCTGGCGGGACAGCTGAACCACGAGCTGGCGTGGGGACAGGGCTGGGGGTGGGTCACCCTGCCCAATGGAGTCTGGAGTGGACGTGAGTATCACCTATCCTTCGCAACGTCGTATTTCTAATTGCTTCTGTGGAAAATCCTCGCAAAATTCAGGTTATATGCACGCACATGACTGACCTCATAGCTCAGTTGGTAGTAACTCTGCCTTCTGCGCTAGAGGTTGCGGGTTCGATTCCCGCACAGGACAAACATTTGTGTGATGAATACAGATGTTTGTTCTGTGTTTGGGTGTTAAATATTTATCTATTATTATGTATATCAGTCTCTGGTACCCATAGTACAGGCTATGCCTAGTTTGGGATCAGATCAGATAAAGTTCTTTACCTAGAATAGCATATAGGCACGCGAGTGAAGCCACGGGCCAAAGCTAGTAATAAATAACACCCAAAAGTCGTATACGCAGTCCTGAACCCACACTAGGATTTTGTATCGTGGGTATCAGAAACTTCTTCCATTGTACCACAACACCCAGACCCAAAACATCCCTTGCATTGCAGACGAGCACTCGCTCACTACGGATTTTTATCTTTTAATTTTGATGAACTCTGGATCGTTGGCAATTACGCTGGCTCATACGTACTTTTCTATTATCTTTAATCATCAGGTTAGAATATAGTATTACTGCTCCGTTTCAGGACTTACCTGGTCCCAAGACGGTGATGACTTCGCCCTGCACGCGATGCCGATCATGCACCATACCAACGTCTCGCAAGCCTGCTCCATGCTCGACGGAGTGACGGCCTATGAGGCGTCAGCTTACGAGCAGGCGCTGGCTGAGTACGACGACACTGGCTCTGACGACTGGGACATCGGCGTCGACTGCGGAGACTTTATGATGTAAACTGTAACGTCCCAGTCATGTAGAAATAACATGGAGGATATCTACTTGATAAGATGCTAGTTGCGTTACTGGTAACTTAGTATGAATCAAGTGTGGCCTTTAAGCCTTGTTTTGCAAACGTTAGTGAAGGACTAGTGTGTTTACATCAGAAGTAGAAAATGAAAATAATTTATTGAATTTTAAGAAATGTTATGTTTGGCAAAATAATGGGACATTCTTCCAGAGATTTTCCTTTTCCAGACATTTTAAGATAATACAAAATGTAACTGTGCGAATCGAGAGGTTCCTTTTGCTTTAGCTACAAAATAAACTCTTGACTCAATTGAAACAGCAAAGTTCGATTTTCATTAAACATAAACACAGTAAGTCAGAAGGTGTAGATAAAGTCTTCTTGTTATTGCTTCATGATAGGTAATGCTAAGTCGTTGTGACGAATAAATGTCGTAACGAGAGAATAGTACGGTAATGGCCTGGAACGCCTGATATTTGTATAGCGAGGATGTAGACTCAGCGCTGTTTAGTGCTAGGACTTTAAAGGCGTTTGGCAGCAAAATTGACAATTACTCAAAGATGTATGAAAGATCAATTTCAGAAAGTGTCTTATAACATAACGCAATTGGCACTAAATTGCATTTTTATTGAAGGATCTTCAGATGATTTTGATGTTCTCCTAGTTTAGAGTTTAAATGTTACATTTTGTTTATGATTTGGTTATTGATAACTTACTTTTATTAAATTTGATGTTTGTATTCGTAATGTAATGTTATATTCAATAATGTGCTGGTCACAAAGTCTTATTTATTTGGCAAGCCACCATAATGGCATTGTGAATTGTATCTATTTTGTATTCAAAGTAAACATGACTAATTATTTCGGAAAACATTGGATTTGAAACGAGAACGACTTTAAAAAGATTGTGCCAAAGAAAGAATTATTTACAATATATTAGGGTCTTTCTAAACTCTATTTACTAGTTGCATGCTATAGCTGGATGGATATTTGTCTAGGAACATATTGTGTGTAGCAAAATTTATGTAGGTGTTTACTACTTCGGCCTATAACTGGTATTACCTAGGCATTCATAATTATAGAACCTAGTATTCCTCCCTCAGAGTAGAGTTACTCTCAGAGCTTTACGTGTTCTGTTACCAGTAGGTATACGAACGGGGACTATTCTAACAATTAAATAAAAATATTGTTATTTTTTTTTTCTCGACTTTTTAAATTAGCTGTTATTGATATTTTTGTTAGTTTGACACGGAATAATTGAATTTGAGCGGATTTGATCTCTTTATCAGCTGATTATTGCATAGTGTTTTTCCTATAAAAAAAACTCGAATTTCCAGAAGTCGTAGAACAAACTTTATTGCTTATTGAGTATAGATTAAGCTCCTTTCGGGATAGTATTATTAATCACCTTGTATGATTTAAATTAAAAATAACTTGGATACTTTATGAATCTTTGATATTTTTATTGTAATTTTTTTATAACCATTTGTATCTGCATAAAACTGTTAATCTCTCTCGGGGTCACGCAAACACTAAAAAGTTTTCGAATTTTTTACTTAATATATAATCAGGGTAAATTTGCTTAGTTTCATGTTACATTACACTACCTTGACATCGCACAAACTTATACTAAAGAGAGTTGAAAGAGCATTTAAAGATTTTCGTTTCCAAGGTTAAGCATTTGCTTGCCCTAATATGACACCAATTATTGTGGATTGTATTTAATGTCTAATTGGAAGATAATTCGTATTTTAGTGTGTAAGTCAATGTTAGTATGTAGTTATTGTGGTCGGTAGAATATGTATACCTAACGAAATACACGCAAAACGTCGAAAAGATTTTTTAAAAATGATGTACCAACCTCTGGAGCTAACGTGGATCATTTTATCTCTTTCTGAGTGAAAGAAAGGGATAGAATTCTAGTTCTAGCTAGCTAAGACATCTGCCATTTTTAAAAGATCTTGAACAGTTGTAGATCAATAGCGTTTTGGCATAGTCGGCATTGTTAGGTGGTATAAGTTAGTACAATTATTAATGAATATCTAGTCGCTAATATCTTCCGACCTACCCAAAGACTGCCTAACGTAATAAACGTTGTTTACATGATACCTGTGTGTGTACCCTAGGCATGGTTTTGTGTACTCTAGGCATGATTTTGTGTACCCTAGGCATGGTTTTGTGTACCCTAGGCATGGTTTGTGTACCCTAGGCACGGTAATCGCGAAGTCCCAGGCCCTGCAAAAGGTTGCATTGCAAGATTTTGTGAATAAAAAACTAACTAGCGAACCCATTTTAATGGATTGCAGAAAAGTTAAAGTAAGCTAAGTAGATATACAGGGATTTGTAAATGCACAAACCCTGGACATAGTTTGTTCAGAATCGAAAGTAGAATCGAATAAGCGATTTAAAAAAATACAAAATATAGGTAGGTACCTTAACTTATTTTTGTATAAAGACGCGCCTGCATCATATAAAGTTGCCGGCCTAAGCCCAAAAACAGTGCGATTGAAGCGACAGAACGATTGTGAAGAAACCCAAGGGTTTTTACTTCATATTAGCTGGAAATCGACACTTCCATTTTACCGAAATGTTTATTTTGTGATAATCTATTTGTTGCGGAGTCGCCAGGTGCGACTCCGGCTTACATTCACGCCGGCCGACAAGGCGGGAACCGAGCGTCTGGCTTAGAGCCGCTCGAGGTTTGGCCTAACGCGCTTGTCGGCTGCGGGGGGGATGGCCGCGCTGCCGTCCTTGACCTCAGGGGAGAGCGTGGGGTAGATGACCCCCGTAGAGCCCGCTGCTTGCTGGGCGAAATAAAACGCACGGATGTAGTTGATGTGGCGCGAGGGGGTTGACCTTTTGACCCTTTGACCTTTGACCTAGCAGATGCCAGCTGGTGGCCTTTCCTATTCTCCCCCTCAGACTGTTTCTTGCTTCCAGACTACTTCTTTCTTGATTGTACTGTTCTTGAAGTAAATTGCACTCACATAAATTGGTCTACACGCCTTGCGCGCCATATACCGCAAGGCGTGACCGTAAGGAAAGCGGCAATTTCCGTCTATTCTAACTTGTCCCTTTTCGCGACCAGTCAACCACCTTTTGCCCTCTATTTTATTACCAAATCATCCTATGACCATGGGAATGTAATCAAACGATGGGCTACAAGCCCCCCTATCGCCCCACATAGACCCCATGGCCATAAGGCCTTTATTGTATTAAATATAACAAGTTATTTAATCAAATTTTAACAATTTTCTCGCACTTGAGCCATAATTACCCTTATTTAATCCTATTAATAAGTTTTACATAGGAACTATTTTATTAAATTTAAACTACTCGTTACACTCTACCAATTAAAAGTAACAATATTAATTTTCCACTAATTATTTCTACAAAATCCTACCTATAAGGTTTAACTATAACGTGAAAAATCCTATTTCCTATGTAAGCTATAAGTGCGAGAGAGATGGGGGTATTCGTATCCCGCTCTGCCATTCTAACGAGGAGTGGCATCCTGAGGGGAGCGGGGGGTACCTCCATCTCACCCTTACATTTTTCTACTAAATCCTAAAGTCTAAGGGGTCGTCGCCGACATCCTCCCCCTCGTGCTCAGCACCGACTCCTGCATCGGCGACGTCGCCGCCATCGCCATCCCGTCGTTGGTCGCAGTGGTGTACCGCCCGGAGCTCGTCGATCCCAGCATGCGCCGTCACGAAGACCGATGGTCCGGCCCGGTGACACGTCGACCGTTGACGCCTTAGTTTGCCGCCGCGATGACCGATGCCCGCCGAACTGCCGGCTCCCCAGCGACTTGAGGGTTGTCGCCAGGGACCAACAGCACCGCCTTGGAGGAGGGGCGCTTCAGCGCGCCATGCGCCGTGCGCACGTCCACGACCCTCGTGCGTCCGTCAGGCCCAGGGTAGGTTTGGGTGACGACGCCACGAGGCCACACGTTGCGTGGCAGTGTGGGGTCCACTATGAGGACCGTGTCCCCACACTGCAGGTCCCGAGTCGATGCGCCGCCGTCGATGCGCCTAGGCACGAGAGTTGGTAGGTACTCCCGCACCCAGCGCGCCCAGAAGAGGTCAGCCAACCTCTGCGCCGTCCGCCACGTCCTCCGCCCGCTGAGGTCCTCTTCGAAGAATGCCCCCATCCTGGGGCAGCCGCAGGACCTCCCGATGAGGAAGTGGTTTGGTGTCAGCCCCTCTTCATTCGCCTCGTCTGTGGTGAGCAGTGGTCGAGAGTTGACCACATGCTCGGCTTCCAACAGCAATGTGTGCAGCACCTCTTCTCGAGGGTAACGCTCCCTGAGCGTCACCGCCAGCGCCGTCTTGATTGACCTCACCATGCGCTCCCATGCCCCTCCCATGTTGGGGGCACCGGGGGCGATGAACTTCCACCGAACGCCCATGTGGTCGAGCCGGTCGGTGAAGTCCTCAGCCTTGAGGTCATCGAGCGCCTCCCGTAGCTCCTTGTTGGCCCCCACGAAGTTGGTCCCGTTGTCGCTGAAGATGGTCTTGGGCATACCTCTTCTCGCAGCCATCCTTCGTAGAGCAAGGATCATTGAATCTGTGGACAAAGACGCCGCCAGCTCGATGTGCACGGCCCTGGTAGTTAGGCACGTGAACAGAGCTCCCCATCGCTTCTCGTGACGACGCCCCACTGTAACGGTCATTGGCCCGAAGTAGTCCACTCCTGTACTGGTAAAAGGGTGAGCGCCGATCTCTAGCCTCTCCTTTGGTAGGTCACCCGTTGGTAGTTGCTGCGGTGCACGGCGGTTGACTTGACACCATTGACAAGTTTTCCCTGTTGCTCGTACGGCCGAACGCAGCCCGAAGATCCAGTACCTTTGACGTACCTCGTTTATGACTGTTGTGTGGTTCCCGTGATTGAACTTCTCATGATAGTGACGAACCAGAAGTCGCGTCACTTTGTTTTTGCTGTCGAGGACAACAGGCCGTCGGTAGTTGTGAGCCAAATTACTCGCTGCGTCGATCCTCCCCCGTAGGCGTAGGAGACCATCTTCCTTCACAACGTCCAGTTTCTTCAATTTACCTGTTTCCTCAAGACAGCTCTCGTCCTGACATCGCTTGAGAAGTACCATTTCAGCCTTATCCAAATAGGCTGCATCCAGCGGCAGGTATTGCCGTTCATCCATTTGTTTAGCAGGTCTGTTGTAGAGCTGCTCCTTTTTACGTTTTGGGACTCTTTTCCATGTGGGGTCATGACCCTTTGCGACGCTCACCGTCTCTTTCTTCCTTCGGCATAAGTCGACGAATTGAAGAACTCTCGCCGTCGCCCTCAGCAATCTCGTCCATCGTGAGAATCTAGTGGGATCTGGAGTTGCGTACTCACGGATCCGGGCTGTGGCGGTCACTTGTATCTCCTTGTCCTCCCCCGTCGATTCACGCTTGAATGAGCGCGCCTTTGGCCACCCCTCTTCTCCCCCCTGAAGAAACTCCGGGCCTGTGAACCATCGATGCCCCCCGTTGAAGTTCCTTGGGATGTCCCGTGTGGCGTCGTCCGCCGGGTTCTGTGCAGTAGGTACCCAGCGCCATTGTTGAGGTTTTGTCGTATCTTCGATTTCAGCGAGGCGATGCGCGACGAAAGGCTTGAAAGTTCTCGGATCCGCCTTTATCCATGAGAGTACCGTGCTCGAATCCGTCCAGTATACCTTATTCGTCGCCTCCACGTCCATCTCGTCTTCGATGGAGTGAGCCATCCTCGCCCCTAGCAGTGCTGCCTGAAGTTCTAGCCGTGGTATGGAGACTGGTTTCAACGGCGTGACCCTTGCCTTCCCTGCTAGCAAGGTCACCGTGTACCCACCTTCTTGGTTTTGTTGTCTCCAGTAGACTGCACACGCGTAGGCCGCTTCACTCGCATCGGTGAAGACGTGCAGCTCTCCCTCGGCGTTGAAGTGCGAGATGCATCTCGGTACTCGCAGCTCGTCCAGCAAGTGTAGGTTTTGAAGATACGTCGCCCATGAAGACTCGTCAGCCGGTGTTACCTTGTCGTCCCATCCGACGCCGCTCCTCCAGATGTCCTGTAGCAGTTTCTTCCCCTGGATCAGCACAGGTGACGCCAGACCCAGGGGATCGAAGGTGGACATTACGGCGCTCGTGACTTGACGTTTGGTCGGCGTCTTCATCTGGTCGACGACCTCTGCCACGTTCCGTAGATGGGTCCTGAATCCCATCTCATCCTGTTGGGTAAACCAGCGCAGCCCGAGGGTTTTTTCCTCTTTCGACCCGAGCTCGACCTCTGAATTTACCTCGTTCGTGAGTCCCTTCTGGACTCCCTCCCTGTTTGACGCCCATCCTCGCAGCTGGAACCCGGCTCTTTGATGGATGGCGTCGACCTGTTTCGCCACTCGTAACGCTTCTTCTTCATCGCCAAAGCAGTGGAGGTAATCGTCCATGTAATGGTTCCTTACCACAGCTCTGACGGCCTCGGGATACTGGCTCTGGAACTCCTCAGCATTCAGGTTCTTGACGTAGATCGCCAGACTTGGTGAGCAGGTGGCGCCGAAGATAACAGACGTCATACGGTACTCCGTCGGTATCCCCGTCCTCCTCTCGCCTCTCCATAGGAACCTGAGGCTGTCCCTGTCGAGTTCTCTAATTTTTACCTGGAGGAACATCTCCCGAATATCGGCTACCACCGCGACTGGTCTCTCCCTGAAGCGAAGCAACACTCCAAATAGCGACTGGAGTAAGTCTGGCCCTGACAGAAGTGCGTCGTTGAGGCTCTTGCCCTTGCACTTGGCTGCCGCGTCGAATACCAACCGTTTCTTTTTCTTTGTCGGATGCGTGACGGCGAAGTGTGGCAGGTACCATTTCCTCTTCGACGTAGACTCGTGGGTGACTTCCTCAGCATACCCGCTAGTGAGAAGGTTGTTTACCTGTTTCTCGTACTCAACTTTCAGTTCAGGGTCTTTGTCCAGCTTGCGTTCGATGTTTCTCAACCGATTGAGCGCAGATTCGTAGTTATCTGGCATGGTTTCCTCGTCGGTTTTCCAGAGCATACCTGTTTCGAAGCGACCATTCTCCAACCTTCGAGTGGTTTTTTGTAAGATCTGCACGGCTCGCTCCTCCGAGTCCGTGCTTGGTCGACGTGGTTGCACTCCCAGCGACTCAATCGCGAAGTGCTCCTTGATGAGCTCGTCCATCTCCATGTCACGGACCGAGACGTGCGCGCAGGTGAGGCGGTTCACTATCCGGGCTGCTCCCCCGTCCATTCCGTGAAGCACCCAACCTAGATGCGTCAGGGAAGCAGCCGGCTGACTGCGTTTACCTTTGCGCGTTGTCCGCGACACGATCAGCTCCCAATTATCCTGCCCGATGAGCAGCTTCGGCGATTCTTCCTCGTAGTGGAGTCTACTTACAAGTTTTTGTAGATGAGTGCATTCCTCCAACCTCGCCTTGTCGACCCTTTGAGGCGTCAGCCGCAGATTGTCTATTGTGCGCGCCCCATTGATCTTCCGTCGTTGACTCTGGTGAAGGCCCCTCAGACTTACGTTGACCCTCATTGAATCATCCTTCGTGATGACTCTTCCGCCCACTGTCTCCAGAGAGAGGGCTTCCCTTGGTCCTCTAAGTCCGACTTCGTCCGCCACCGATGAGTCCAGGAGGGTAACTGTAGAACCCTCATCCAATAAGGCCAGGATTTTGGCCTTCCCCTGCGGCCCGTATATCTCTACGGGTACCATTTTCAAATACGCTCTCGCGCCCTTGGTAGCGTTCACCTGCTCGTTGCTGATGTGAACGTTGTTGGCCACCTCCTTCGTGGTTGAGCTCTCCCCCTCTTTGGTTACCTGGTCTGTAGGACTCTTGTCCTCATGTAGCAGATGGTGATGCCAGCGTCGACAGTGCTTGCAAGGCGGTCTCCGGCACGTCTCTTTCCTGTGCTTGCTTCGGAGGCACTTGAAGCAGAGCCCCGATTTCCGTGCTATTACCCAGCGATCCGTCAAAGTTGCCTGTTGAAATTTCTTACATTCATCCATCGTATGGTTCCCCTCGCAGTGTGGACATGCTGGCCGTTGTGGTTGCGCCTCTCTTGGCTCTGCCGCAGCGTGCGTGGCTTGTCGCTGTGGGTTTACCTTCTTGGCTACAATCTCCTGGGTCGCATATGGTCCGCACCGGTCGGCTTCCCGATTAAGAAACTTCGTGATGAGTAACAAGTCCGGGTCCTCGTGGTCAGCAGCGAAGTCATACCATCTGTACCTTAGCACCGTGGGTAACTTATCCAATATTACCTTGATCATCTCTGGAGAGTTCAGATATTGAGGTTTTTTCAGCCCGTTGATCGTCGCGACGGTGTTGTTAATCGTACTGGCAAACACACACACATCTCGCGCGTTCTCCGTTGTCCTCGGCAGGTTCTTTACCTTTTCCAGTTCTGCCAGGACCAGGGCTTCCGGCCTCCCGAATCGACGGCGTAGAGACTCCAGCACCTCTTCCGGTGCGCACTCAGAATATAAAATACTCCTTACCGTTTCTCTAGCCGTTCCCTTTATACATTTCCTCAGCCGTGCATGTTCTGCACGGGGCTGAAGAGTGGTGCGGTATCCTCGTACACCGTCCTGAAAGCCAGCCATTCTCCACAGTTGCCGTCGAAGGCCGGAAGCTCGTGCATGTACGCAGGTTGACTTGCGTGCCCCGGTCTCGGTGCGGCGTTGATGGCCCTCAGGATAGCTTCGGCTAGCGCTCCGGCGCCACTAGCCTCCAATTTCGTACCTGACTGAGCGGTTTCCTCTGGTTTCACGGCGGCGGTAACAGTTGGTTCCTGGGGTTTTATGAAGCCTTCTCCTTCACCTGGTCGCCCCTCTGCGGACGTCCCCCCTTCCCCTTGATGCCCTCCACCAGACATCCTGCTTACCGTCTGTTGAACCCAGTCATTGACCCCTTCCGCTCGTCCAGCAGGTTCCTCCTCGACAGAGTCCAGGTCATCTTTGTCCTCGTCCTCGTCTGCCAACCTCAGCAGCTCCATCTCTGCTCTCGCTAGGGCGGCAGCGGCCTGAGCTTCCTGCAGCTCCCGGCGACTGACCTCCATACGTAGCTCCACCTCACGGCGTCTGCGAGCCCTCTCTGCCGCTAGCGAGGCGCTCACTGAGTTAGGACGGGCACTGGACTTACCTGTCGGTTTATCGGTATCCGTGTGTTTTTCTGGTGCGGGGTTGCGAGGTTCCTGCCTGGTGGTACCTGTTGTACCTGTGATGGCCGTCGTGGTCGTCCCGGAGTCCTCGGTATTCCTTGAAGACTCCTCCTCTTCGTGGGATGGCCTGCGAACGGCCCCGGCCTGACTCCGTGTGACAGGCATGGTGGCAGTGCTGTTGAACCCCCTCACTGGACAGGTGGAACCACAGCCCCTACTGGACTGCAGTGACCTCCAGCAGATGTGTGACCCCTCGTGACCCCCTCTTCACTGGACAGGTGGAACCACAGCCCCTCCTGGACTGCAGTGACCTCCAGCCGTTGACCCCTCTTCCGGTCCAGCCAGGAACAGCTGACACCCGAAAGTCGGTCGGGTCGGGTACTACCACACCCTCGCACCAAAAATAAGCAGAGGCAGCTACTCCCCTTCGGAATAGGTTTCCGGGCAGCGCGTGTATCCGGCTCGAAGGACCAGCTGTTGCGGAGTCGCCAGGTGCGACTCCGGCTTACATTCACGCCGGCCGACAAGGCGGGAACCGAGCGTCTGGCTTAGAGCCGCTCGAGGTTTGGCCTAACGCGCTTGTCGGCTGCGGGGGGGATGGCCGCGCTGCCGTCCTTGACCTCAGGGGAGAGCGTGGGGTAGATGACCCCCGTAGAGCCCGCTGCTTGCTGGGCGAAATAAAACGCACGGATGTAGTTGATGTGGCGCGAGGGGGTTGACCTTTTGACCCTTTGACCTTTGACCTAGCAGATGCCAGCTGGTGGCCTTTCCTATTCTCCCCCTCAGACTGTTTCTTGCTTCCAGACTACTTCTTTCTTGATTGTACTGTTCTTGAAGTAAATTGCACTCACATAAATTGGTCTACACGCCTTGCGCGCCATATACCGCAAGGCGTGACCGTAAGGAAAGCGGCAATTTCCGTCTATTCTAACTTGTCCCTTTTCGCGACCAGTCAACCACCTTTTGCCCTCTATTTTATTACCAAATCATCCTATGACCATGGGAATGTAATCAAACGATGGGCTACAAGCCCCCCTATCGCCCCACATAGACCCCATGGCCATAAGGCCTTTATTGTATTAAATATAACAAGTTATTTAATCAAATTTTAACAATTTTCTCGCACTTGAGCCATAATTACCCTTATTTAATCCTATTAATAAGTTTTCATCATCATCATCATCAGCCTGATGAAGTCCACTGCTGAACATAGGCCTCCCCCAAAGAGTTCCATGACGAACGGTCTTGAGCCTTTTCCATCCACCGACTTCCCGCAACCTTAACAATGTCGTCGGTCCATCGGGTGGGGGGCCTTCCAACACTGCGTCGTCCGGTTCGTGGTCGCCACTCGAGAACCTTTGTTCCCCAACGGTTGTCGGTTCTGCGAGCTATATGGCCGGCCCACTGCCACTTCAACCTGCTAATTCTGAAAGCTATGTCGGTAACCTTGGTTCTTCTACGGATTTCCAAATTTCGGATTTTATCACGCAGTGAAACTCCGAGCATAGCTCTCTCCATAGCCCGTTGGGCGACTTTGAGCTTGTGTATAAGGCCAATAGTTAGTGACCAAGTCTCAGTGCCATATGTCATCACTGGCAACACGCACTGATTGTAGACTTTCGTCTTGAGGCTCTGCGGTATCTGCGACGAGAAGATATGACGAAGTTTCCCAAACGCTGCCCATCCGAGTTGGATTCGTCGGTTGACCTCTTTGTCGAAGTTGGACCTACCTAGTTGAATCGTCTGACCCAAATAGACATAGTGGTCTACAACTTGAATGGTATCGATCCCAACATTTACCGGCATAGGTGCGACATGAGCATTGGACATGATATTTGTCTTGCTCATGTTCATTTTAAGACCTACCTGTTGGGAGACGGTACTGAGGTCTCTGAGCATAGCGCCAAGGTCCTCCAGCGATTCTGCCATTATGACTATATCATCGGCGAATCGAAGGTGAGTGATGTATTCGCCATTGATGTTGATGCCTTGTCCTTCCCATTGCAGAAGCTTAAAAACATCCTCCAATGCAGAGGTGAACAGTTTCGGAGATATTACGTCTCCCTGTCTCACCCCTTTTTGCAATTGGATAGGATTTGTGCTCTGGTCTTGGAGTCGGATAGACATGGTGGCCTTGCTGTACAAACACTTCAACACTTCGATATACCGGTAGTCGATCTGGCAACGCTGTAGTGACCGTAACACTGCCCAGGTCTCGACTGAATCGAAGGCTTTTTCGTAGTCCACAAACGCTAGACACAATGGCCGATTATACTCTTCGGTCTTCTGTATAATCTGCCGAAGCGTGTGGATGTGGTCTACGGTACTGAAGCCTTTGCGGAACCCGGCTTGTTCGGGAGGCTGGAAGTCGTCAAACCTACGGGCGAGCCGATTAGTGACAACTCTCGAAAACAGCTTATAGACATGGCTCAGCAGCGAGATGGGCCTATAATTCTTCAAGAGGGTGTTGTCACCTTTCTTGAAAAACAGTACCACCACGCTCCTGTTCCACGCCTCAGGCGTTAATAAGTTTTACATAGGAACTATTTTATTAAATTTAAACTACTCGTTACACTCTACCAATTAAAAGTAACAATATTAATTTTCCACTAATTATTTCTACAAAATCCTACCTATAAGGTTTAACTATAACGTGAAAAATCCTATTTCCTATGTTAGCTATAAGTGCGAGAGAGATGGGGGTATTCGTATCCCGCTCTGCCATTCTAACGAGGAGTGGCATCCTGAGGGGAGCGGGGGGTACCTCCATCTCACCCTTACATTTTTCTACTAAATCCTAAAGTCTAAGGGGTCGTCGCCGACACTATTTATCGCAACTTATATCAGTTGTAGTGTCTGATGTTTTGCACATTTTACAAATAATCCTGTATAGGAACTGAAAAGTCCAAACTAAGGTGTAGGTACTTTAGTACAATAGGAAATGGCTTAATTATAACCAGTTGCATACATTATGATCCAGAAATGCTAAGATCTCCACACTCGATGCAAAATCTTGTAATGTAGCTGTAAGTAGATGTTGTAGCAAATTGTATTATACGAAAATAGACTTAATATTAGAACTAAGTAAAGTATATTATATAACAATTAACCATGGTGTTGTCTGTAACCCTGTTACTCAATTTAAATGTCTTTGTAATGTGCGGTACTTCAAAATGTTACTTTAAGCAAAAGCGCAGTATGTGCCACTATCAGTTACTGCAGTTATAAATTCAGGTATTTTTTATGTTATTCACGTTAAGCTTACGATACGATAGAAATAATCAAATATTAGCCAATTACCGAATGAATTAAAGCCGATGCTTGTCTTTTAATTTTAATTGGACATTGCTATCGTATCGCAAGCGTATCACTATCATGAATTATTCTTGGTCTCTGTTTAGGCCACTGACCTCTCGAGTTTCTTTGCAAAGCCCGGATTGCGAACAAAAGGAAATTTTGGATTTATCTACATGTATGATGTGCACAAGCTGCTGAATAATTATAATAAATACCGCACTAAGCCAAATTCCTTTTTATTACCATAAAATTCTAGCTAAATTGCTGTTTATCTGTACCTACTTCTTTACTGAGTGTCAAGTTTTTGTCTACTAGTTAAAATTTACTCTAGTACAGCAATATGGCGCTGGTATCGTCGAGGTGAAATGATAAATGAAATGATATATTTTTGTATTGATCGCTTGCAAATTTATTTTAACTGATCATGCGGAAATGTGTTCGTAAGTACATCTTGTAATGTTGATTCAAATATTTTGTATAATTCATCGTTCACGCAGCTAATTATATCGCGACTGATTTTTATTTGCTTTGGGCAAGATGCAATAGCTGCGCAAGTCGTAGGTATGTTCAAGTACTTAATGGTAGTCATATTATTAGCTGTGTAGACATTAGAATCACGGGTAATTTTTAATTGTTTTGAGAATGGTTTTGAGTAACAATTTAAAGTTCTATGTTCAATTTTTAGCTTGGTCAAACGCAAAATATAACTAGTTTTTCAAAACAAAAAATCTTTCGGCAGCAAAGAATTGAGCTACGAGGCCTTTGCCCACTACAACAAATCATACCATGACCGTGCTATGAACGTATCAGATACGTAACGAACACTACTGTGCCTACTAGAACGTATCATTATATTCTCGTCGTGAATTCGCTGTCGGTCCGGCGATGGCACGCTACGGTGTTGGTCGGTTACGGAACGTTCTAGTGGCATTGTTTCATATTAATTTATACGAAGATTTTTTTTTGCATGCGCCAATACGTTTACATTCCTAGTATGATCCGTTGTAGTGGATAAAATCCTAAAATACCTAACTGTAACAGCTAGTTAATTATATACCTAACTATTATTGTTTTAACGTTGACCTAATGGATCAGTTAAGAGATTTCAAATTACCAGTGATTCTAAACTTCAGAATTTTGATTTTTCCAAAGGCAAAGGTAAATAAATGATGTGTAGAAGTCCGTAGGTAGCCCGACGTGTCGTGTGTCCGAGATACTTTAGTTCAGTAACAAAATTATGAATGTTTGTATGTAACTTTTGTAATAAAAGCCTTTGGGTGAAACTGTTCCTTATTTTATCAACATTAGCTAGTATTTAGCCTGAACCTATTCCAATAGATAAATACCCCATTTTTTGTCATAGGCCCTTTTCAGGGCCACCATACCTCAACCCAGTCACTGACCAAGAAATATTCAGTGTCACGACAAGAATAACCCATACAATCGTATTGGCTGTAGGGAAATGTGGCTGAAACTCGAAAAAGGCTCTAACGATTTAGAAATAATTAACGTATTGTTGCTTTTTGCGGTTATATCTTGCACATTAATTTCAAATCCTTGTGGAATTATTACGAGACAAAGTTATACTTGCGGTCAATATCATACAATGAACTATAAATGTAAAAGTAAAAAAGCCTTTATTTCCTGTAGGAAATAAAGGCTTTTTTAAGGTATAAATAAATAATAAATAGGCATAAATGTGTAATCAATTGTGTATCAATGTATTGATACACAATTGATTACACATTTATGCTATTTCATTTATATATTCCCTATTTTCCCGCGTTATGCTGTCTGTAGCAGTCGCCTCTTTGGCGTAGGCCTCCCCTAAATCTTGCCACTTGTCCCTATTTCTTGCTTTTCTCATCCAATCTTTTCCGCCTCTTTGTATAAATACGTCTCTCCACCTCTTTTTCTGTCGCCCACGTTTTCTTTTTCCTTGTCGTGGGGTCCACTCCGTTACTTTTCTGGTCCATCTGTTGCATTTCAGCCTACAAACGTGTCCGGCCCATTTCCATTTCAGCAGGCGTAACTAGCTCAAAAAAAGAATAAATCGCAAAACATAACAAGCTTTCTACGCCCATCACAACTACACCTAGCTGGAACCTCGAGGGACAAACCCAAGAATACCCAAAAAACTAAGTGACGTCCCTCCTCCTCTTCCAAGCCGGCTGGTCACCGTGGAGGAGTTAGACCAAAACCCACCACCAAAAAAACAAAAACCAAAACAAACACACCAAAACCTAAATCGAACTATAAATGAGTGAGGGCAAAATATATTTTTGGCACTCGGAAAGGACATTGGGCAAATTTGTATGGAGCCAGGGCCCCGTTTTTTTTTTTATCCTGCAATAATGAAACTTTCAGTTTTACATTGTGCTAATCGTGTAGATTTCAAATATGTGCGGCTTTTATTATAAAGCAGCCGGAGTAAAGAGATATAGGTCGTTAAAGTTTTTTATAATACCTGGTTGACAGTGTACGAAATGTAATTATTTTGAACATTACAATATTTATTTTCAATTCTATGTTGTTATTAGTTTAAAATACTGACAGATCTACGTGAAAAGGGAAGATATTACTGGATCCTGTACGCCTGGACCTCTTCAGGTCGGAGGATGTCTACCATGTAAAAGTATTTTCATATTCAATATCTACCTACCTATATTATGGTTATTAAATAGTACCAAGGATGACTCTGATATTACCTATTAAACCTAAATAAAAAAAAATGAATATACATACAATTTTTATTTCTGATTAGCAGTAACCAATGGTATTTAATTAACTGTTATATTATTGATAAACTATGAAATAAAAAAAATACTACTTGAATAATACACAAAAATCAATCTTTACAAAATATACCTACAGCATTTAACAACTTTTTCACTATTTTTCATTCACTGTTGGAATTTGATAACCATGATGATAGACTAGCCCCTTCTGGAGTGTTAATAACATGCGATCTTGCTCGTAAGACCTAAGAACCACATCCACGGCACACTCTTCGATGTTCAAACCGTCTAACGGCAGCTTGTTCCGCAGGAACGTTTTGCACCAATGTCATTTTTTTATATCTGTAAAAATAATAGTTATTGTCATTGTAGTTAGGTACCTCATTTAAAATATACCTACTGATAAAAAAGTTACATTACTAGCAACCCCTTTCAGATTTTCGTACGACTAGTTATGCTCATTTTTGCGGCTGCCGAATTTTATATGATGCATCTTTAGGAGAATGCATGCACATGATGCACACCAAACAAGCAGAGACACGGCAGGGCGTTGCGTTGCAATTTAACTTTTAAACAAATAGCGCTGCGCTCTTTTCCTCATCGTACAGCGTTCGATGTGTGGAGCTCCTGAGGCTTCATCATCAACAACCTGTAGGAGTCCACCGCTGGACATAGGCCTCCCCCAAAAGAGTTCCACGACGAACGGTCTTGAGCCCTTTCCATCCACCGACTTCCCGCAACCTTTACAATGTATTGGTCCATCGGGTGGGGGGCCTTCCAACACTGCGTCGCCCGGTTCGTGGTCGCCATTCGAGAACCTTTACTCCCCAACGGTTATCGGTTCTGCGAGGTTTCATGAATCGTAAAATAATATTACTTAGGAAAATGTAGAAACTTACCTGATGTGGTTAACCGAGACGTGACAGTATTAAGGATTACCGGTGGCTGGTCTTGTACCAGGAATCGTCGAAATCTTGAGCCTCAAGCAATAGTGCAATTGGCAATTAAGAATTTCCATTTTTTACTCAAAAACTAAAAACCGGTTTATATACAAAAGTACTCTGTGCTAAAAACCGAAACGGAATCTGCAAGTCACAAATGACAATGGTTTATTGTGACAGTCAAAAACAATTGATTGCGGGTAGGGTTTTGTTTCGCTGCACTATACCAATCGAAGAAAAGCGTTCGTAGTAAGAAGGTAGCATAAACATAACACGGAAATGACTATTTTCAGCGTTTAATATAACTCCACTGCTTTAGAGCTTTTCATGACTAAAACTACTACTTTAAATTAACAAAATGAATTAATTTACTCATCAAATAACTGCAGGTTGGGGCCCACGATTACCCATGTCCTTTGCTTTCATTCCCTCTATTCGAAAAGGACGACTTGGTTCGCGTTTAAGTGCACCCAAAGGTGGTGTTTTCTATAAGAAACTTTTAGCGAGCTTGTGATGTGAATGAGTTTTCCAGCCCGCTCTTCTTTAGAAGTGCGCCGGAATGTTCTTTGCCGCGCACTTTTTGAATTTGGAACATCTTAGTTTTCAGCGGCAAAGAAATCGAACGAAAATATTGTTTGAATAAAGACTGGCTGGTAAGACGGCCCGGCGGCTGAATAAAAAAAAAAGAATAAAATATGAGGCGCCTTTTATTTTCTCATAGTGGCAAAAATATTTTTGGCAATGGGCGTCTATGTATCCCTCTATGAATCCCTCGCTACGTTCAGCATTCTACTAAAGAATCCCTCGCAAGACTCGGGATTCTACTCTAGAATCCCTCACTTCGCTCTGGATTCAAAAAAGCGCCCTCGCCGTAAAAATATTATTTTGCTCCCTTATGATACAATCTACTATTTCTGATCCCATGTAATCGTACGGAAGCAAGAAATTTCCATTCTGTTTAGTTGATAGGATAAGCCCTTATTAGAACAGTATGAATACTATTAATCACCTTGGCGAAATAAAATACATACAGAGATGCATCTCTGTATGTATTTCTCTGCAGAGATGAATATTTTTGCGCAACACAATGCATTTAATTAAGTCGATATATTTTTACAACTAGGTACTTAACATTAAAACCATATGGCATTTTCCTCCTGCGGCCTTCGCCCGACAATACCTATTAATTATGGCGTGGTAGGTATATGCGTGGTATTTTATTTATACCATTGCTACATAGGTACAAGGTAATATGTAGCATATAAATTCAAATCATGTATACCTACTATCCCTAAAGGGGCTTATTCAATCAACAAAAAGAAAGAATATTAGCGAAGTGTAGACATAATAGGTAGGTACAGGATTAGTCAGTGACCAGGATAAGGTATGGTGGCCCTGAAAAGGGCCTATGACCGTCTCTTAGAGGCTCCTTCCGTCCACAATAAATTTAGCGAAATAAAAATCATTTATTGCCTACTAGTTTCCGTCTGCGGCTTTGCTCGCGTGGTTCCTATGAAGATAAAAATTAGCCTATTATATGCTATTCCAGACTATGGTCTATATCTGTGCCAAATTTCGTCCAAATACGTTCGGCCGTTTGGGCGTTATTGAACCACAAACGTCCTCACAAACTTTCGCATCTATAATATTAGTAGGAATTAGGATTCACATTTTCCGTATCTTTTAAAGATTGCTACCCAAAACAGCTGAATAATTGATTTTGAACTTATTTGACCCCAAAATAGTATTTTTCCAAAATACATTTTTTATTTCATTGAAAAAACTCGCGTTCCAAAAGTCGAAGAATTAACTTTATTGCCAATTGGGAGTAGAATAAGCACTTTCGGGACAGTATAGGTACCTACATATTATGAATCACCTTGTATAACTACAATGTTGTTCGCAGTGAGCTAAGACTAGAGCTTTCACCGTATTTGGCTGCGGACTTGCAAATTCTTTATCCGTCCCACATGTCTAGTGTTCATTGAGACACGTATTACGAAGGAATAAAGCGTATTCAGTCTTAACTAAGTGCTGGCTAATGTTTGTCTAGCGATAACTTAAACAAAGTTCCAATTCAAACGCAAGGAATTGCCTGCCAGTCCAAAGCTTTAATTCGCTGTAGTAGAGTTGGAAATAAGATTTGCGCCAGTATAGTTGAAGCTACAGGGCGTGTAGGTGCAGGAGCCAGTCGATTACTCAGCGCGTAGTCATGCAGGCTGCTCGCTCCGGGTAGGCAGTAGGCTCGTCTCTCAGTAACTCGCCACGCTCGCTCGCAGACGACTGACGAGTCGCCAAGCGACCGCGCAGCGTTTGATCAGTAAAACTTTTTACACAAAACCTTTTTTATTGTTTGCGAAAACGCTGCACCGGCTTTTGAATTATTATAGTTTCTGAACGAAGTTCTTAATTCGAAATTGCGAATCGTAGCAGCCGGTGTTGTCAACAAACAGTCTTTTTTGTGTCAAATTTGTGTATTTTGTGTTTACAAGTCTAAATAAATAAAATCGCGTGTGTTAATATTTTGTATCGGGTTTTTTGATAGTTTTATTCACTGAACGTGACTGTTTGATAAATTGTTGTCTTCCAATAGTTTGTTTTGTGTTTACCAACTGTTCATCATGGAGAAAGGTGGTGGTTCCAGACTGATGCAAATGCAGGTGAGTCTCGCGCTTGAGTTCTGTGGTCTCGCGTGCCGATTCAAGGCGACGATGCGGGTTCGAACCCTGCTAGTTTGATAATTTTGGGTTTCATTTCAATTTCAAGAAAACAGATACCTATCAAATTAGGCTCCATCTGAATTTTTTATTTTTTTGTGCAGAGTTCATTTTATAAAAACAATCACTTGTGCAAATTTATGAAGCTAGTTCTATGATTAGGAATCAAAAAATGTTGAGTCTAGCCTTATCAAAGGGATCTTTTATACTTAGTGGTTTTGGTTTATTTAACACTTTCGACTTTTGCGTCTTCGCTCGCGTGGATAAAAAGTAGCCTGTATGCTAATCTAGGTAAAGAACTCTATCTACTCCAAGTTTCATCATAATTTACGGCGTGATTGAACCACAAACATGTCCTCACAAACTTTCGCATTTATGATATTAGTAGGAGACTGGGATAAATATTAAGTACCTACTAAACAATAATTTCTTATCAATAACCTACATACTGCATAACTACTATAAAAGTAATAAAGTAATGTTATGTTTAAACTCCAAATTACCAAATATAAAAACACCATTTTTTTTTTTAATTCATTGCCATCAAAAAACGTAACAAGCGACCGCAAAAAAACACTTCATGCGGTGACTCAAACCAACTGCTTTTTCAACCGTCTCGGAACGCGAACCTTGACCTCCGCGATGATTATTATTCTGAGACGACGCCAAACAACGAAGCTAGTCTCAATACATTCAACCCCGGCAGATGTGAGAAGAAACCCACAGTTAAACCTACGTACATAGGTACCTACTTTACTAATTAATGAATGAATTAACATAATCTTCACTAGAGCCTAAAGAGCAGAAAAAGCTTCCTGAGCCATACGACCTCCGGACGCGAGATGTGAGCTGTGGAGGATTTCTCATCCTCCCCCTCCACAATTTATTACCCCAAAGGAACACCTGCCGCCTAGACATGACTTGCAGTGGCCAATATGGAGATCCCTAAACCGACTCCGGTCCCAGGTTGGCCGCTGCAGAAAAAACCTGGCTAAATGGGGAATAATCGACTCGTCCAGAGTACAGTGCGAGTGCGGAGCCCCCGTACAGGACATGCGGCACCTGCTTTCCTGCCCACTGTGCACGACCACCTGCACTTGGGAGGATCTAAACGATGCAGCAGATAGGGCCATTGAGGTTGCCACATACTGGTCGACTAGAGTTCGAGGGAGTCTTTGACTCGAGAAGAAGAAGATCTTCACTAAAACGGGATGTAAATATCATGTTAAAATGAGTTTATTTGTTCCTCGATATTTCGGTTCAGTTTCATGGAAATGGAATGTTTTTATTGGAAATCCATTTGCTGACTACTGTAAGGCATCTGAGGGATTTTTGCTAAGGTTCTTCTTTTAATACATACAGGCCAACTTTCTTCACCTCAAGTCTTTAAAAGTCCGTCATTATACTATAGCCATGTTTGTCAACAAACCGCCCATACTTGACCTAGTTTTCTTGCTTGGCGTTGATTTTTTGACATAGTTGATATCATTATGTTGAAAGAGGGATCACAAAACGCCAACAAATGCAAATTTTGTCCAAAAATCATCACCAAGCAAGACCACTTTGGGTAGGTAGGTAATGGGCGGTTTGTTTACAAATTTTTCACATTGAATTTGGCTGAAGTAAGATACCATGTCCTCTATTGGCCTACCGACCGTATACTTCGTTACTCAACCCCTATTCAACTTGAAATAAAGTTTCAACTTGAACTACCTTTACGAGGTAGGGCAAAGCGAGAGTTTCTCGATCTCAATTGGAGCAGCCTGTCTGGGGGATACCTCCGCCTTACAAAAGATCGCAGCCAAAGCGCATTATTTGTTTCAAATAGTGTTGTGCTTCTGCGGTGAGTAAGGTTGCCAGAGTTATTTAAGGGGAGGGGGATTCGGGGTCGGCAGGACGTGCGTGATGCTTCTGGTATTATAAGGCTACGGGCCGTTAAGCTTGTTTGCCACCTTAGTTGTGTAAAAAAAAAGTAAAATTGTATTGTGACTTCAAAAGCCAATGTTCTAATTCTCCTATCGATGCTGACAAAGGTATCGACAAGGTGTGACAATGAATTTAGGTCGTCATGAAAATAAAAACACGCCACTGTCTGCCCTACTTTATTTATTGCTTTCGATTGAGCCTACTAATAGATTAGTTAGCTGGAAACACAGAATCAATTGGTTCTGAAAATATTTTTTTTTGTGTAAGCAGTAATCGACAAAAACTGAAAACAGCCCATGGTGTTCAGACAATCCTAATTGCAGCTGATAGCTGGGTAGATATTAATTTACCTATCAGCAATTCTATGCTATCAGCTTCAATAAACAAGTGGGTACCTACTTAGACGCGTGGCCTGATTCCTGTTTATCGATGCTACTGAAAGTTAAAAACCACGTTGGAAGGTAAATGCTACTATACATTATATGATTTCATGACGGACAAACATTTTCTAGATATAAGTAAATGACAAATCTCTAGTTTATACTTTTATTTTAAGTAATTTCAATTTTATTTTTATATTCAATTATTTTATCATCTAATCGTTATCAGTGGATTTATTAGCCATACATATAAATAAGTGACATTGTACCCAGATTTTGCACGCCGCAACGGTAGAATTACATTGTGTCTTATTTAAACATACAACACCTATCTACCTTATTTACATGTATTTGATGCAATCAAAAGAAACGTTTCATCAATATATGGAGCCTGGGCCTGCACTGTGTACACTACTCTAAAATATGGCTAAGCAATAAAGTAAACGTATTTTATTGGTTATTTTATTTAAATTGACTTCGTTCTAAGGTACATTAAGATTTTCTTCGACAAAGAGAGCAACACACAGCGCTACAAAAATATGGCGGATGGACGTGCGTGAAATGTAATTTTGACAACCTACATTTATCTGACAAAACAAAAACATCAAATCAAACAACATTTCATGAAAAATATGTCAATGTCATGTCAAACGAATTGGCGTTTGACATGACATTGACATATTATATTATATACAATTATTTTTCATATATATATAAACCAACATGGCGGCCTTCAAATAGTGCTCACATAGTAAAAAACTTACCAGAAGAACTATTCTTGTGCCATCGCATTTGTCTTCACATTAATGAAATTGTATTTTTCTGGTAATCTCAAATTTTTTCCTAATTTTTCTATGTAGTGTACATGGACCAGGCCCAGACTGAAATGGCTCCTTTACTTTACTTTACTATTATCACCCTGAAACTGCGATGGTAGGTAGGTTAGTCTCATACGCCTATTATTTCACCGGCTGCCTCATCCTGGTGAAAGAATTTATGGGCAACGTGATGTTGATATGATAAAAAAAACAAAAATAGTATTTTTTTATCGAAAAAAATAATCTTCATAAACTTCGGCTTTTCCGCTGATCTGTTAAAGATTGGAGATACAAACCAGATTTACTTACTACTATTCGCTTTTATCTCGTAAATCTTGTCTAGTTTTACTCTACTTTAGTCCAAATCACCTACCAATCTCTACCTCAGTCCCAAAAGTGGCCAGTGGCCAGATCTGATGGATTGTCGACCTATGGTGGTAAACCCAGTGTTATTAAAGGTTTGAAATCCATGGTGGCATAATGGGAGGTGCCCTGACTTTCGATCCGAAGGTCGTGGGTTCGAACGAGGTGGTGTATCAATGAGTTCCTTTTCTAAAAATTTAGGTGTGCGTGAACACGTGCTTTAAACGAGGATACAGGCGACTGGGCCCACTACAAAACTGGGACCGCAGTCCCAGTTACCTGATTAGTTTTTTCTTGTTTATTTCGTTGGGCGAGTGGGACCACTCGTAATTTTAACCACAAATCTATTGTTTAAAGTACAGTTGGCATTATGTCTTATTGTCTTATTGTCATGCAGCCAAATCATTGTACTTAAGAAACAAAATTGAAAAGTCTTCTAATAAAATTAAAGCTACTTGGAAACTAATAAATAATGAAACAGGCAAATCAAAAGCCCTCAATAAACAAATCAATTTAATTAATAATGATAGTGTTTTAACTAAGAAAATTGAAGTGGCGAATGCCTTTGACAGTTTTTTCTCTAGTATACCTAATATTGTAACCCAGTCGTTAAAATCTTCAGCTTCTGGAGCGTCCCTTCTTCTAGAAGCTAGTGTTGCTAAATGTGAGACTGAGTTTAGTTTTAGTTACATTAATGCGGGTAATATTGTGAAAACCTTTAAATCCCTCAATATAAAAAACACTGAAGACCTATGGGGTATATCTACAAAGGTAGTAGGTGCTATTATTAACGATATTGCTCCATGCTTAGCCCACATCTTTAATAGTTGTGTTGACGATGGAGTTTTTCCTGACCTTATGAAGCATAGCAAAATCATTCCTTTGTTCAAGTCCGGAAACGAAAAAGATCCCGCTAATTATAGACCTATCTCGATATTGCCTACTCTAAGTAAAATCTTTGAAAAAGTTATTCTTACTCAGTTATTATCTCACTTCAATCTTAACGGGCTTCTTCATTGTAATCAATTTGGATTTACCAAAGGTCGATCAACAGCCGATGCCGGGACTTTGCTCTTAAAGCACATATACGATGCCTTTGAGAACTCACAAGACGCAATCGGTGTATTCTGTGATTTGTCAAAAGCGTTTGAATGCGTGAGTCATGCAACATTAATCTCAAAGCTAAAACATTACGGCATCCAAAACCGTGCAATTGACCTTTTACAATCTTACTTATCCAATAGAGTCCAAAAAGTTGACGTGGGTGGTGAAAGGTCTTCTGGATCAACTATTGTCATGGGTGTGCCACAGGGTTCGATTCTAGGCCCTTTCTTGTTCCTAGTTTACGTTAATGACCTCCCTTCTTATGTTAAAGAAATGTGTGACATAGTTCTATTTGCTGACGACACCTCGCTAGTGTTCAAAGTCGACAGATCCAAAACAAATTACGATGACGTAAACGCATCCTTGTCGCTAGTCCTTAATTGGTTTTCTGTAAACAATCTCTTGCTAAATTCAAAGAAAACTAAATGTATCAAATTCTCTTTGCCTAATGTAGTACACAATAGCCCCACTAACATTGTATTAAATGGAGAGTCACTAACCCTTGTTGATTCTACAAATTTCCTAGGACTCAATATTGATTCAAAATTGCAGTGGGGACCCCACATTGAAACTCTTGCCGGTAGACTTAGTTCCGCGGCATATGCCGTTCGTACGATAAGGTGGCTCACAGATGAAGCCACAGCTAGGTTAGTTTATTTTAGCTACTTCCATAGTGTAATGTCCTATGGTATCTTTCTCTGGGGGAATGCAGCAGATATCCAAGTCATATTTGTTTTACAAAAACGAGCAATACGTGCCATTTATAAAATGAAGTCAAGGGACTCCTTGAGGGAACTTTTTAAAGAAATTAACATTTTAACTGTAACTTCACAATATATTTACGAAAACTTATTGTACACACATAAGCACATGGCTAGCTTTAAGAAAAAAAGTGATGTGCATAGTATTAACACAAGAAACAAAAATAAATTGTGCATTCCAAAATTTAGATTACAAAAAGTAAATGGGTCTTTTATGGGGAATATGGTAAGATTTTATAATAAACTTCCGGTAAACGCGACGCAATTTCCTATTAGAAGATTTAAAGTGTACATAAAGAATAATCTTATTAAGAAAGCGTACTATAAACTAAATGATTATTTAAATGATAAAACCGCATGGCCTGAAGTCGCTCTGCCCCTCGACAGCTAAAATGCCATTTTGCAGTGTCTTTACAGTTTTTGCTTGCATCATATTTTAAGTATTATTTAATTATATAAGCATTAGGTACATATTTCATCAAGTGTAGCGTGTGCTGCCCTTAGATCATTTGTTGAAGCTCACATTTGTCTTCATTTTTTTCACATTTTTATAAGCTCTTATTTATTAAGGATTATAATTAGATTACTTTTCTCTTGAGCCTCACCTAGTTCGATCGGCACCACACTGAAGCTTTAAATTCCATTTTGTGAAAAAGGATCATCGAAAAAAATGATAGGCACCAAGCCGTGTTTGTTGCCTGATTCTTCTAGGCTTGGTCGCGAGGAACAGGCATAGCTTCACCTAGTTTCTAAGACGTTTCAAAGTGATCCTAGTGATTTTATTGAAATAAATGCCTTTTGACTTTTGACTTGACTTTTGTGCAAAAAATATAATAAATAAAAGCATCGAATAAGAAAATAAAAAAAAATCTATGCATATACTATATATACATATATGAAAGTGTTGAGTAGATTCTATACGCTAACGAAGTAGCGGGTAAAAGCTAGTACTACATAAAATAAATCCTGAGTTGTGTAACTTGATTTTTCTGTTAACTGTACATTAAAGCAAATTAGGTATATGGTCCCAGTCGACCGATTCAAAAATGTGATCAGGTAACTGGGACCGCGGTCCTAGTTATGTATGGGCCCAGTCGCCTGTATCCTCCTTTAAACGGTGAAATAAATCATCTTGAGGAAACCAGTAGGTATTCTTAAAAGCAGCGATTTGTGACCTGGCACGTATCAAAGTCAAAGTCAAAAGGCGTTTATTTCAATAAAATCACTAGGATCACTTTAAAACGTCTTAGAACTAGGTGAAGCTACGTCTGTTCCCCTATTCCTATATGGAATATCACTTCACAAAAAATGTGAGCATGTACCAAAATGTTTGTACGTGCCTCTGATAGCCTTTCGTAGACATCTTCAAGGATCTGATCGCCTGGAGCTCTGAGCGGTTGTCTACCATGCTTGGAGTAAAAGCAGTGAGCTTTTTTATTCAAATTTGTGAAATGGTCAGGCATGTAGGTATACCTTTCTTGCACATTGGTCGCAACTAATGACATTGAAATTAATGGCTTCGAAATGGTTGTGTTGTGACCGATTCATAGCCCGTGCTTGCAAGACTCTAGTTTTGGACTCAAAACCTCAACCTAATTGTGAAGTACATAAAAGCTCAACAAATTAAAAACTGCTAAAAACACCGCATTCCATTCATTCGAAACATGACCCAATTACTTAAAAGCTATCGTCTCATGCGTGGGTTAGTCGCACTATCGATCGTACAGGCAGACAGTTTCACCTGTAACACAATGGTACCTACTCGCGTAATGCATAGAAAACCATGTCTGTAACTCTAGCTACTCAATAATAATAATAAAGTCATATATTTTTCTCGCACAAAAAGGTTCTTAAGTAGAGTACATTGGTTTATGCAGCTAAATTGTAGACCTGTTTTGTGGGACACTGGTGCCTGAGATAGGTTTGTAAAACCTGTATTACAGGTCTAGTACTCAGGTAGGTAGGTACTCGTAGCTTCACCTGATCAATGGCTTTGTTGAAACTAGTAACACTCATCGTCAGCCTAATCAAGTGCACTGCCTCCCCAAAGAGTGCCACGACGAAGGGTCTTGAGCCTTCTCCATCCGCCAATTTCCCGCGACCATCACAATGTCGTCGGTCAATCGAGTGGGGACCTTTGAAGTCCCAACATTGCGTCGCCGGTTCGTGGTTGCCATTCAAGAACCTTTATTCCCCAACGGTTGTCGGTTATGCGAGCTATATAACCTGCCCAATGCTAGTCTGCCAATTCAACTTGCTAATTCTGTTACCTTGGCCCTTATTTGGATTTCCTTATTACGGCTTTTAAAACTAGGAAGGTACTATGAGAAAACCCTGAATCATCATCATCATCATCATTTAAGCCGTTCGACGTCCACTGCTGAACATGGCCCCACAGACAGAGCAAATTTCCTATCATGTGGGGGGATTTGCCCATACTCACCACACTGGGCATGCGGGTTGGCGAGCGCAGTTAGAGCTATCGTTGTTAAAATGAAGAACGCTGCTGCCCATCCCCTAGCTTTTTTCCCTTAGTCGCCTCTTACGACATCCGCCTAATAAAACATGCTGGCTTCAGACCAATAAAAAAACAGCAATCATCTTTAGTACGTCCGAATCTGCATTAGATTTCTGTACCTAATTATTTATTTTTGTCACGTTTCATAAATCACTATTAGAAGCGAACATTTTACGATTTACCATTTTAAAATCAGCTCGTCCATCTTGAAAATCCTTTTTAAAGCGAACTCGCAAAATGACATAAGTGGGTGGTATAACCATGATCGGTAACCTGTATCTGCATTTTGGCCAAGGTTGGGCGCGCGTGGGATTTAACTGATATAAGCGAGAAAATCCTTGGTTATGCATTGTTTTGGTATTCAGATTATTATTTTATTGTTGTTATGCTCGGATTTTATATTATTATAACCCTGAAGAATTTTTAGAAATAAGTTTTATGAAATAACTAGCTTGCTCCCAAGGATTATCGCCGCGTGATAAAAAGTAGCCTATAGATATGCTATATCAGGTATAGAACTCTTGTATACTTATTCCAAATTTCATCGAAATTGGATGAGCCGTTACAGCACGATTGAACCGTTTGTGGTACAATCACGCCGTAACGGCTCATCCGAACATCCTTACAAACATTCGCACTTACCTATAGGTAGTAACAGAGGACTAAGGCCATTGATATAGTAACATAATATAGGTACCTACACATGTTCCTGTAGTATCTATACAATCCCGAAAGGAGCTTATTCTGTCGACTAAAATAAAAAATATATTGAAAAAAAGTATACATAAAATTCAAAATTTTCTTTACTCTGATTTACTTACCTATTTCCCGTACTTTCACAAAGCAGCTGTTTTTGGTATTTTAGTTATCTTTAGGTAGGTATATCTGACAATTAGACGTACGAAGTTCAACATCAAGATTGCTTAGACAGCAAAAAATTGAGTTTGAACTGTTTTGACCCCAGAACAGCTGATTTCACTGAAAAATGTCCGATTCCCAAACGCCGAAGAACAAACTATATAATCTTACTATAAATCACCTGTACAAAATAAATTAAGACTAAAAGTTAAGACTTTTCGAAGTAAATATTTTTTTTTTTAGAATTTATTCATCATTCTCATTCCCTTTATTCATCATTTCAGCCGTACGACGTCCACTGCAGAACATGGCCTCCCCCACAGACAGAGCGAATTCCTTATCATGTGGGGGGATTTGCCCATACTCACCACGCTAGGCATGCGGGTTGGCGAGCGCAGTTAGAGCTATCGTTATTAAAATGAGGGACGCTGCTGCCCATCCCCTAGCTTTTTTCCCTAAGTAGCCTCTTACGACATCCGCGGATAGGTAGATATGGAGGGGCCTATTCTTTAGCCGGGACCACCACGGCTAAAGAACGGCAACGGCATGGCACGGCACGGCATTATTATATTACTAGCTTCCGCCCGCGGCTTCGCTCGCTGGTACCTACATAAAAAGTAGCCTATATGCTATTCCAGACTATAATCTACCTCTGTACCAAATTTCATCCAAATCCATTTACCCGTGATTGAACCACAAACATCCTCACAAACTTTCGCATTAATAATATTAGTAGGATTGCATATTACAGGTAACTTATGTAACTTGAATTGTACTAAATCATGAATTCCCTCCAAACAAATCAAACAGCATCACTCTCCATAACTTAAGACAAATATAGCCATTACAGACATTACACAAGAACATCGATATCAATAATTCTGCGCTCTCATAAATACTTAGCGCCATTTCTCAACGCCTGATGTATGTTATGGCAAGTGATGGCCAACAGTAACAGACCATTGTGACTAATTGAGGAATGCTTGTAATGGACACTTGAGTCAATAGAACGCAGGCGTCTGTAGAGTAGCTAATAGATACCTAGGTACAGCAATAAGACAGGAGAATAAAAAGTTCGCTGATCCGAATTAAATTTTCATTTATTTTAGGAAATGATACGTTTATTTAGATGACCTTTGTTAACGTTAGCAACAAAACTACCGAACTATAAACAACTATTTTACGAATGGCTATTGAAATGCAATCCTTCATAAACCGATTTATTAATCACTATGGTAAGTAATAGTGAATCTCCCAAAACTGAGACTTTGAGGCACATTTATGATAAATTTTGAAACTAGCATCATTTATTGAAACCATATGGCTTAGAATGAAAAAAAAATCTTTTTGGAATGTACAGGCTCTTGCTTATGACACCCCATTTCAGATTATTACTTTTTTCGATCCCTATAATATCTTAGCAACCCCTTGGCTGATTTAACTCATATTCTTACCTGCGAGTATCATCTAAAGGTGTATCGGGGCATCATTGCAAAAATTATGAAAGGTAAACTATGTGTATATCTTATCAGAGGTATGTACCTATTTAAAATAACTTGTATTAAGGCGATACAGAAATCAAAATAAACAGTCGAGTGGGCGGAGTGAAGAAAGTGACAGCGCTATGTACTATAATGCGGAAAAAGATAGCAAGCGTTAGAAGGCACTCGAAAGTAATCGACGTAAGCGACATATAAGAAAATATCGATTATCTTAAAAACTATGTATTTTTTTTTAAAGTGTCTTAGATTTAGGTATCCAAAGCTATTGTCTAATACAATATTTAAAAAAAAGTTATTTTTGTTAGATAGTCTCAGAGTATTTTCGAAGAAACTGTGGAAGAGGACCCAACTTTAAAAAATAAATCTATCGAGAAAAGTTTTACCAATCGCGTTTCTGTCTTGGATGTAGGTAAATAAAATGCTCAAGTTATCTTTGTCATAAAAATTAAAACTGTGCGTTTTGCGGTTATTGAGAAAAAACAATTCAAAAATGATAAAACAATTTAACCCTCACCTTTATTATTTATATTCTCCAATCTTTCCTGCTTTCCGGCAATCAAAAAGAGCATTGGTCAATGGACGTGCGCACGCGCCGCAATTGAGAGCCGAAGCGACGTAGATCTTGCACTCCATAAATAGAGGCGGAATGGCGCCCTTTCTAAAGATTAATAACGCAGTTATGTCTGGGGATTGTTTTGCAATAATGTTTTGAAATCATTTTATTATCATAACAGGTAGAGAATGATAATAAAGTAAGACAGTGAAGTTTAGAAAGATTTGAATAAATTCTAGTTGTGGTCCTCTATGGTTCACAAGCTATACAGCAGTTCTTTTGTGCAATGATGTCTAGGAGTGTACCTGCATAGATCTATTCTATGCAGGTGTACTCCTAGACCTCGTTGCACAAAAGACTATTATATAGGCACGGCTATTTAAAAATATTGGAAGCTCTAAAACATAACAAAATTCCATGTTTACATTGAAGGCACCTTCCTTCCCTTTACAATACAATTAGTTACGCACACATTAGTTACAGCATGTCATAATATTTGTCTCTCTGTCATCATACCTACCAACCGTGAACCAGTGTTGTACAGAAATTAACTTTAAAGCCTCTCTCACTCTCTCTTTTCACACCAATACCACTGTAATCCACCAAAACTTCGGTATCTGCCTTGCAACACTGCCAAATAAATAAATAAATATAAATAAATATTCGGGACATATCACACACGGTCAACTGATCCCAAACTAGGCATAGCCTGTACTATGGGTACCAGAGACTGATATACATAATAGATATATATTTAACACCCAGACACAGAACAAACATCTGTGTTAGTCACAAATGTTTGTCCAGTGCGGGAATCGAACCCGCGACCTCTAGCGCAGAAGGCAGAGTTACTACCAACTGAGCTATGAGGCCAGTCAATATAAACATATGTCTGCGCAACACATCTGTAATGTAGTCTTCCTAAGTTCTAGTATGTGATTGCAGCAGTCAGATGGTCTCCTCTTGACCTGCCCATAGAGTCCCAGCCTACTCTCTAGAACTTGTCAGCAATATCGCGAACTTCCAAGCTTCCTTTCACGGACTCCGGGTCTATTCACTGCAATGTAATCCCATATGCCGTGGTGGCCTCGGCTGAAGGCCCCTCCATTTCAATCGAAATGTTCAATAGTGCATGTCCGAAATTATGAATCCCATGAAAGAAATCATAAGTAGTACCTATCAATAGATAATGTTGTCCTGTTTCCCTTAACGCTGACTCGATTGAGCTCAGTTTAATGTATGACACACGCCCTAATTATTCCCTAGCACGCCGATTTTCCTGTTTGCACGCAACTACTATTCGTGATGAGCATTTTAATGATTATTGTTTTATTCACGCAAGACATTGACACCATTGTCCTATATTTTGAGCTCAAAGTGAGCTTCTTTTACTTATTTACTCGTAAGTTGCTCAAAAAGTTTTTACCTGAAGTTTAGAAGTTTCAGAAACAGCGATAGGACAACCTCTATCGATAGGTAGTTGTTACAGTTGGTAGTAAGTCTGCCTTCAGCGCTAGAGGTAGCGGGTTCGATTCCCGCACTGGACAAACATTTGTGCGCTGAATACAGATGTTTGTTCAGTGTCTGGGTGTTAGATATTTACCTATTATGTATATCAGTCTCTGGGTACCCATAGTACAGGCTATGCTTAGTTTGGGATCAGTTGACCGTGTGTGATATGTCCGGGATATTTATTTATTTAGGTGTTTCTTCGGCTGGCTTCATTATATCCCACCACTTTGCTTCTTCGTTTTAGCGGACCATGATTCAACCATCAATCGATTAGTATTACAGGTCCTTTGAAATTGCGCCCTAATATGGAAATGTATCACATTCGTTCAAAGATTAGGTCTCCACCAATCAGTTTTATTGTCGTTGATTCAATGATACCTACCAGCGAAAATTCATCATCATCATCATCGGTTCAATTCAGTGTTAATTTTTGTCATTTGGAATAGATCCCTCCACTCTTACTTTACGATAGGTAGGCGTCCCATTCAGATGGTTATGGGTTTTCGCCATTTCTCTTCTCCTCGAATGGTGTGAACTGTGACCATCCGTCGGTTCTCCAAGCTACGAGTATGTGCCCCGCTCTGCCACGCATCTTGCTTATTCACTGGGCTATTTCGGCGACTTTCGTTCGTCTACGGTTCTTTTAATTTCTGATTCGATCTCGGTAGAGAAACACCAAGCTTAGTCCTTCAGATAGTACAGTGAGCTAACGCTCTAGGCACATTCATAATCCGCTCCGCTTCCGCTCCTCACAATACACAGAGTTGCTAGTGTATTGTCCTGACCAAATGCAGCTTACGTGGGCGATTGCAGGGGCGGATTGGTAGTTAAAGCTCTGTTGATTAATTGAGAGTCCCAGATGTTTGTGTAGATCCTTGATTGTTATCTCATTCCGAAGTGAACAAATATCATCATTATATGCAACAGGTATTTATGTACATACTGTTTTAAAGGGGGTTGAATAATTAGGTATCAATTTGGAATTAGGAGGTTTGAGTTTCGATGTGCACCAAAGGAGCCTCTAAGAGGCGCAATTTAATCCTTTCACTACACTGATTCTTTCACCAACGGACGGTTATAGGCCCTTTTCAGAGTCACTTTACCTCAACCTGGTCACTGACCTAATACAGAATGACCAAGAAAGAATCAACCTAGGTTTTGTATAAATCCAGTGGGCAAACTACGCCTCATAAAATATTAGGGGCTATATACAAAAGCTAATCAAAAGCTAATCAAAAGCTAATCAATAATTACCTATTATTGTGTTAGAGAGTTTAGATAGACAGATAGATAGATAAACTCTTTAATGTACACAAAGAAAAATAGCAAGTTTAAAGTGAAGAGTTGCAGGCGACGTTGTACGTGACTTTTTCTACGTGCTTTGCTTTAGCTTCGAGAGGTTTCAAGTGAAGCTAACAGTTCAAACGAAAGTGATGCCGTCATCAATCTAAGTATTACATCTAGCGCCACCTTAGAAGGATATGTGATTCATACAGTCATAAATACGCGGCCTTTGCATGTAGTTACATTTATGGATATGCCCGTGCACGTGGGCGGACGACACGCGACCATAAACACCGCACAATACAGCTTAATTTAAAATGATAATGCATTTTTTAAAGTCATGTCTTGAAAGTTGGAAAGTGAATGCACATCCATCTGATGAAGGAAATGTCAACGAACTGATAGCAATCTACACAATTATATTATAAAGATTTTTTGTTGTTTGGATGTCGGGGTAATATCTAGAATCCGCAATTCTAATAAGTAGTTATACATATACGCAAAATTCAATAACAAGGAGTTTGTGCTGTCCTCTTAAAATAAGAGTCTCAAGAAAATGCTTAAATCCGTTAATGTGTAAAGGTTTATATGCACAAGTTAAAGGCCAAAATTTCGAAATTCATTCACCCGGGCACAAGTCTAGGTTGGGCTCTTTAATAATAATTTAATAATTTAATTGTGGAGTAGGGAATTTTGAAACATTCCTCTAAGGATGTCAGGGACTCGCACTTATCTTTTTATAACACTCATGATATCAAGTTCAATAAGAAGCTGTGCAATGTCAACGTCAACCACGAACAGACAAGTAATTGATCCTTCCGACCACAAGAAACCTGAGCCTCACACAGCATTATTGATTGGCAATTTCAATGTCTCTAGAACTTAAAACATTGACCATAAATTACTTCATGTTTGTTTTACTAACTTACAGACACGAATAGCCCCTTCGCACATGTCCAGGTCAGGGCCTTCCGGATACCAAGTCCTCCGGTAGGGCTATTTTTTAACATCAGAAAGCTTTTCTAAAAATCTTTCCAATGTTTTATAATAGCCCTGCGAGTCTTCATACAAAATTTTCCTGTCAGGGACGGGGCAAGCATAAAAGTAGCTTGTAAGCGTAATTGCAAAACGCAGTTCGTCCTTAACACTGTCCTGCTCCCCATTTTTTTTGTTATATCCATTATTTTTTCCTATTCTACGATGCAGCATGCAGAATCTGCTTATATTATGAGCCTGTTACCGATTGCCATGCCCTAGTCGTACGTATTTCAAGGTCATATTATAAGATCTATGTCTTGGAACAACGAGGTCAAGTTAGCCCCTCGTAGGTCACGAGTTATATGAGCCATGACATTGAATCCACGTGCTTGTTGCTAGGCAACCAGGCGGCTAACAAACAGACAACCCTGGCCGTTTCATTAAACCCTCGGATTTGGAGGGAAACGGTTGGCACGGCATTTCCGTGCTCGTGAAAATAAACCTAGAAATAAAAAGCCTTCATAAAAGGTCGCGCAGGCGGAAAGTGCAAACTTGAGCGAAATTTGAATTGAAAAGAAACGGTAGGTAATATAAAGGAACAAAGTTGCACAAATGTTTTTTTTATTTACAATAGAAAGCATCAATTTATAACTACGAATAAATATAAAAGCTTTCTATCGATTTTAAACTAAACAGTTTTTGATCAGTAATTGTTGTGAAAGTTGAAAAGCATAATCGAATTTGGAGGTACACATTTCCAACAGGATTTCCAACCTCAGACATAAGAAATACCGGCCGATATTTAAAACGAATAAAGCCTTAGACTCCACCATCTATCCATTATAAGAAACTGTATAATCAACTCGGAAAAGACAAAAACTAAGTCGGTAGAGTCATCAGAAGCACTTCCATTCCTGGTGATGCAAACGCGCAATTTGTACCGTTCCTTGGACCACGTTAACTGGTGGGAGCCGAAACACTGGAAGGCCAAAGGACCCAGGAGCCTTTCCTCTTTATCCTTGGAAGGAGCAGACCCTACGGAGATCAGGAATGGCTGGCTCACGTTGCCAGAAGATAAGGTACCTAAACAATCATTTTATACCTTTCGCCATAGGGGTAGGTTTGTAAAGTCTCTCTATGAATGTGGAAAGTATGCAAAATAATCCACTTCTTGCTCTGAAAAAGAAGTTCAAGGTATCTACGAGCTATGGATCTTCTTGCTAGGGCAGTCATGGGCAGTCATGGGCTCTTCTACATCAAAATAATTCAATTATTTAGTAACCAAACAATTGAATTTCAATCCCAGACTGAAATTCAGCCCAGAAATTGATTTTATGTCCCTGGTTTAGTTTAGGAGATGGAAATATACTTCCTCGCACACCCTCAGCCGTCATATTAGAACTGCCTCGATACTATGGATTTTTCTATTTGAAAAATGTACGTTTGCTTTTAATACGTGCTCTAGAAGTAAAGGAAAACATCGAAAGGAACACCCGCGGCTTAGTCAGCTTGACACGTATTGACCATACCTCTCCTATTTACATACATTTATTAATAAACCTTACTATCCGTAAGGTTTATTAACAAATGTATAAGCTAAAAAACAAAAACCTTTATTGGCTTTAAGTAAAGTGAATTAGTTAAGTTGTACCATATTATCTAAGAGCTGTGGATTTTGTTTCATTAATAAAATAAATACTTGGCTGAGAGGATGGTGATGCTGGGCAAGCCTACTCCATCTAAACATGTACCAGGCACTACAGCGTCCTATAAGTTAGTAAAAATTTCCGCGTGACCCTCTAGAATAGACTGCTACTAAACAGCAAAACTAAAGATCTTGGTCTACCATGTAACTACTTCGATCGTCGTGTCCATCTATCACTATTCTAATCATTAAGGTATACCTATTGTCTTCTTTTCGAGTACTCAGTTCATTTCCGTTTTGCGTCATCCTTATTGATTGAACCTTAAATGGAAAGTTTCGTTTTATTTAACTTTTACAGTGTCTTTGACCTTCGAGCAGTTATCGAAGTGCTCCTGAATGTTTTATCATTACCTCTAACTTATATTTAGGGGCGTATACATTAATTTTAAACCTTAGGCACAATACTGTTTGTGTGTGAGAACTCGAGGCTGGTAGTTCTTAAAAATTCATCAGTAGTTTTAGTAACAAAAATGCGTTATAGATTATAGAAAGCTCTCTATTGTTCACCAGTAAACAAAAACATCTTAAAAATAATGAAACTAGAAATTAGTCGGTTTTTTTTTTCACCCAACTGTCACATACATAGTCCAGACCCCAATAGTGTCGTGGGTGTCAGAGACTACGAGTACCACAACACCCAGACCCGGAACAAATATTTGCAGATCATGCAAATATCTATCCCGAACTCGCACCCCTGGTATGGTCGCCCCATATTTTTGGAGGAGGTAGGGCATAGCGAGATTTTCTCGTTCTAAATTGGAGCAGCCCGCCTGGGGAGGTACCTCCGCCTTACAGAAGATCGCAGCCAAATAACATTATTTGTTTCAAATAGTGTTGTGTTCCTGCGGTGAGTAAGGTTGCCAGAGCTCTTTAGGGGGAGGGGGTTCGGGGTTGGCAACGCGTGCGTGATGCTTCTGGTATTGCAAGCGCTCATAGGCTACGGTAACCGCTTACTAACAGGTGGGCCGTATGTTTGTTTGCCATCTCAGTTGTATAAAAAAATAATAATAATAATTTTTGTCGATAGAATAAGCCCTTTTTGGGATAGCATACATATGAATCATCTTGTATAAAGTCACAAGCAAACTAAAGGCATCTCAACCTGACCATTGAAATCATACCCATGACGATGCCGAATACCGACTGGTAATATTGACACGTGTCTAATCGGGTGGTGACTTCATGCGAGCAAATCTTAGCTTTTTATTATTTCCTGGTAGATATGAGGTCCTCAGTTCCTAATCCATTCACACTGTATGTAACACTGATTCTTTCTTGCTCATCCTGTATTAGGTCAGTCACCAGGTTCAGGTTCTATACCTAACTGTCGGTGAAAGAATCTATTTAGTGAAAGGATTAAAGTGCGCCCTAGAGCAAATTCATTACATGAGGGGGTATGTTCCCATACTCACCACGCTGCTGGGCACGAGGGTTCGCGTGCGCAGTTAGAGCTATCTGTGTGAATATAGGGGACGCTGCTGCCCATCCTCTAGCTTTTTTCCCTTAAGTCGCCTCTAACGACATCCATGAGAAGTAGATATGTAGGGGCCTATTCTTCAGCCGGGACCTCGGCGGCGCCGGCAAGTCGGTTATGAAATAGGCATTTCATCAAAAGATTTCCTTATCTCACACACAGCTAAGGTCGATGACTGTGCGCGTGAGTCATTTGTATTGCCAGCTATGTACCTGTGGACATTGTTGTCTAAGCAACAGAATTAATGAGCCCGCATTAAACTTTATAGAGTTTCCTTGGACCGTGTTATTATGAGGTTTAGCTTAGTTTGAAGTGTTTTTAATCGGAAGAAGCATCATCATTATCAGCCTCTGGAAGTCCACTGCTGAGCATAGGTCTCCCTAATTCATAATTCATTTATTTGCGAAACACAGGTATAAAAGATGTCAAGAGTTACAGAGTACAGCCATGTTCCTACTTTACAGCATACAAATTCCATGTCAGTTATTGATTAGGTACATAGTGCATTATTATTAGCATTCAAATTATAAGTATAGTATTAACAATTGAAAGAGTCCCTCAAAGAGTGCCATGAAGAACGGTCTTGAGCCTTCTCCATCCTACTACCCGCAACCTACAAATGTCGGCGGTCCAACACTGCGTTGTCCGGCAGGCATCCACCTCACCAGTAGAAGCAAACCAGTCTCACTCTGTGTCTAATTTTTGGAGGAGGTAGGGCACAGCGAGATTTTCTCGTTCTAAATTGGAGCAGCCTACCTGGGACAGCCAAATAACATTATTTGTTTCAAATAGTGTTGTGTTCCTGCGGTGAGTAAGGTTACCAGAGCTCTTTAGGGGTGGGGGGGTTCGGGGTCGGCAACGCCTGCGTGATGCCTCTGGTATTGCAATCGCTCATAGGCTACGGTAACCGCTTACCAACAGGTGGGCCGTATGCTTGTTTGAAAGAAAAAAAAAACTTATTTCGCTGAAAGTACAGCATTCCTTCAATGGTTATTCAAAGTAAGCCCAACCTGTTAAGTATTCAAGAAATGCCGTCGCGCGGGTTTATTTAATCAGCGTTGCTGCCGGATCCAGCGTAATGCCCTTTAATGTCCTGTCACGAGCATAATCCCGTTATAATGGAATCCTCGGCTTAATACCTATTCATGGCGAATGTACGGAATCCTCTGTAAAGCTCCGATTTCGATGTTGGCGAGCTTAGTTTATGTTGCGGAGCGCATCAGATGCCATCTCTTGGTGACAATGAAATCAAAACCCTGTCCCATCAATTAAGGGCGTAGGTATAAATTGTAGGTCATGATCATCATGATCAGCCTGTAGGCCTCCCCCAAAGAGTTCCATGACGAACGGTTTTGAGCTTTTTCTCCATCCACCGACTTCCTGCAACCTTCATAATATCGTCAGTCCATCGGGTGGTCCTTCCTATGCGTTGCCCGGTTCTGGATTCGAATTTTTTTTTTCCCAGCGATTGTCGATTATGCGATGTAAGTATATCGCCTGCCCACTGCCACTTCAACTTGCTTATTCTTCTACGGATTTCCTCATTTATATTTTACCACTAGTGGAACTCGGCAGGCAGGCTAGTTATACAAGGTGATTCATAACATGTATACCATCCCGAAAGGGGGTTATTCTATCAACGAAAAGAAACATCAATATTGTCATTTTTTTTTTCATAAACTTTCACAAATTAGCTGTTATTGGTATTTTTATCATCTTTAGCACTAATAAATAAACGTAAAAGAAGTTCGGAATCAAGATTGCTACCTAAAACATCTGATTCATTGAGTTTGACCTGATTTGACCCCAAAGCAGCTTATATTCGCATAGAGTTTTTTTCAATGAAAATTGTCGAATTTCCAAAAGTCGTACAAACATTATTGCCAATTGGGTGTAGAATAAGCCCCTTTCGGGATGGCATACATATTATGAATCACCTTGTATATTAGATTTATTAGCAAAGTTAAAAGTAGTAGTAGTAGTAGTAGTAGTAAGGATCACTTTGAAACGTCTTAGAAACTAGGTGAAGCTATGCCTGTTCCTCGCGACCAAGCCTAGAAGAATCAGGCAACAAACACGGCTTGGTGCCTATCATTTTTTTCGATGATCCTTTTTCACAAAATGGAATTTAAAGCTTCAGTGTGGTGCCGATCGAACTAGATGAGGCTCAAAAAAAAAGTAATCTATTTATAATCCTTAATAAATAAGAGCTTATAAAAATGTGAAAAAAAAAGAAGACAGCAGTATAATCTAGCTATGCAGCCAATAAGGATAAAATTAAACTAGGCAGTTACTAAAATGATTGAGCGTTAAATATGAATGTGGAAGGATATAAGGGAAGAGGTAGACCAAAGAAAAGATTGATAGACTGTGTGAAAGATGACATGAGTAAGAAAGGAGTGAATACTGATATGACGGCTGATAGAGGGGAGTGGAAGAGGAAAACATGTTGTGCCGACCCCACATGAAGTGGGATAAGGCAGGGAGATGATGATGATGATGCTGTTACTTTGCTATTCTTTTAATCAATAACTAAGGATACGCTCATTCAGCCTTCGACGAGACTTATATTCCTATTGGTATCTTCCGTGTGGTGTCTATCAATCAATTGTCTGCATATACGGTCCTGCCCTACTAGATAACTTTGCACCAACTTATAATTTCTGTTAGTAAAATTATAAATAAGTAGGTAGGTAGGTACTGCATCGAAATGCTACAAAATGTTACAAATGCGTTTATAGAAATGAAACTACAACATAGACTACATAATGGAATGCTAAAGATCTGTTTGTCATCTTCTTGCAAGTCATGGTAGGTGAATCTTGGATGGTGGTCTTGGTGACGATGTTTGAGATGTATGCACCTTATTAGCGATGGTAGGCAAGTTACCACACACGTCACAAGTTAGCAGTAATAATCATACGGTTGCAATGCATAGTGCATCGCTAATCGATTGCGTGTGCACGATTTATTTATGCAACATGGACTTGTCGACGGATGCTAGCAAAATAATAGCTATAGCTATAATAATAGCTATAGCTTCTAAAAGATTCTGCTCTAGATGTCACTATAGTGACATCTAGAGCAGAATCTTTTAGAAGGAGGTAGGGCACAGTGAGATTTTCTCGTTCTGAATTGGAGCAGCCTGCCTGGGGAGGTACCTCCGCCTTACAGAAGATCGCAGCCAAATTACATTATTTGTTTCAAATAGTGTTGTGTTCCTGCGGTGAGTAAGGTTGCCAGAGCTCTTTAGGGGGGAAGGGGCTTCGGGGTCGGCAACGCGTGCGTGATGCCTCTGGTATTGCAAGCGCTCATAGGCTACGGTAACCGCTTACCATCAGGTGGGCCGTAAGCTTTTTTGCCACCTCTGTTGTATAAAAAAAATAAAAAAATAAAAATCTTAGATGGTTTATTATGAAATTTAAAAACTTAATTAAAAGTAAACTCTGTACGGGCAACCGCGCGCTACGCCACCGAGTTTGTCAAAGATTTTCTTGCCCTCTAGACTCCACCCTACCCTACCGTGGGATTTCGATTGCTATTAGGCTATTTACCTACCGAATGTTTAGGCTCCTGATTAAAGTTTCTACTTAAGAGGTAGGTATGCAGAATCGCGGCTTTCATTTATTGGTAAAATCATTTACAGGTCTGGACTTGGCAATATATCTAGCATCTAAAAAAGTTTGTACACGATAATACAAGGTAGTAGATCCATCAAATATTATGTGTAATAAGTATCAAATCAAAACAAACCAATAAGTGATAATGATAAGTCATACAAATTATAAATTACAATACAAAATAAATAATTACCTAACTACTATTAATTTCTATCATGCGTGTTGCGTGGTCCTTGATAGGTAAGTATTAATTTATAGCTGCTACCTACGAGTAATTATATCTCACTTAATACAAACTCGTTAAGGTGAGGGTTTAATTATTTTATGATTTTTGAATTGTTTTTTCTCAATAACCGCAAAACGCACAGTTTTGATTTTTATGACAAAGATAACTTGAGCATTTTATTTACGTAAATCCAAGACAGAAACGCGATTGGTGAAACTTTTCTCGATAGATTTATTTTTTAAAGTTGGGTCCTCTGCAACAGTTTTTTCGAAAATACTCTGAGACTATCTAACAAAAATAACTTTTTTTAAATATTTTGTTAGACAATAGCATTGGGTACCTAAATTCAAGACACTTTAAAAAAAATAGATAGTTTTTGAGATAATCGATATTTTCTTATATTTTTCGATTACTTTCTAGCGCCTTCTAACGCTTGCTATCTCTTTCTGCATTCAATTATAGTACATAGCGCTGTCACTTTCTTCACTCCGCCCACTCGACAATTTATTATGATTTTTGTATCCTCTTAATTAATCACAAAGTCTAGACAAAAGTTATTATAGGTAGGTTCAGGTTACAAAGAATTGGTCTAGCTACGGACAATCAGATGTTCGATTGTCTTCGCTTCAAAGAGCGCAAGTGACAAAGTGACGGAAGTGACAATGAGCCGGTCGAAGTGACAGGTTGCTGTGCAGTCGAGCGTGGGATGACCTTCCGCCCCCTCGCATTCAAAAGTATTTTAATAATCAGCCAATAAGTATAGGGAACCGAGTCCGTAAACGGAAATCTTCAAAGGCCAAGCAATCATTTGTTTCCGACTTCGTTTAATTGTACAAATTTTATTCGGCAACGTCATATTAAGTCGCCAGATCTTGATATCACAGAGCCTTTTGTTAGAATTTAGCTGGACTGGAACACGGACGAAACAGAACGGACTACCGCGCTCGACCTGATAGGTACTCAAGCTCAAAGACAAGTAAAGGGCTTTAACATTAAGGGAGATCCACCCAAAACGGGCAAAAGCCTAAAGGCTTGCCTTTACCTTTTTTTTGGCTTTGCTTTTGATTGATACCTAAAGGAATCTATTTTTCCATAGACCTTTAGGGGCAGTAAAATATAAAAGAGTTAACATGGCCTAGTGTCGACACTGTCGAAAGCTTACGTGTGCATCAACGATAAAAACTAAGCACAGGGACAGGATAAAACAATAAAAGCCTCTTCCACTTTATATAATGGCTTCATCCACTTCTGGGTAAAGATCTCTCGTTGTCTGTTCATTCCCCACCATTCTGTGTTAGCATCCCTATCTCACCGATCACATTTGCTTACCTAATTTGATCGTGACAACTTCACTCTAACTAAGCAATTTAATTCCAGTAGTACCTACCTGTCAATTCAATCAATGATCAAATATATCTACCAATCTAAAAAAATATATATATACCAATCAAATATATAAACAAGCTCTTCTACGACCACATTATCCGTCTCGCCAATAAAAATTGCCTACCTTATAAGGGTTAAAGCTGGTTTGAGAGCATGTGTTGTAAACAGTGCCTCATGTTACGAAATTTATTTTTAACTAGCTGACCCGACAGATGTTGCCCTGGCCAAATTTTAATATACTTGTTTGTGATCGATTTGTGAATTTGTGAAAAGCTATTGGAAATGTGTGAATTCCCTAAAAACTTCTTCAGATTGTTCGTTCATACAAATATTTTGAAAATGGTTGCACCTGAGCATGCCATCCCTGTTCGTTCATCCCGTCCCTGTTTTTATATTTCATTATTTATATTGTATCCCATTATCCAGTCTCGGGCCCTGGGGAGCCACCTGGGCCCTTTCGACCCAGTCCGACCCTGCTCTTTCGTGTCACATAATTTTATAATGTTTTCTATTATTGCAGGCGAGGTTCCAACAGAAGCAAATGCAAGACAGGGAGATGAAAATAGCGAACCTGTACGAGGCGCAGCAGGCGCGCGCGCTCGACCGCGTGCGGCAGTCTCCCAACAACGGCATGAGGCAGTCGCCGAGCAACGGAGTCAGCAACAGCACCAACAGCCCGCCTCCGCAACCCGTCTCTCACCAACCTGGCAAGGTCATCATCATGAAGTCCACTGCTGAACATAGGCCTCCTCCAACATCATCAACTTGATGAATTCCACTGCTGAAAATAGGCCTCCTCCAAAGAGTCCCACGACGAACGGTTGAGCCTTCTCCACCTACCGGCTTCCCACAACATTCGCAATGAGAAGATATCACAAACTTAGACATACGCGAACGCGTTTCCCAAAAAAAGTATAGCGCATTAACACGTTTCAAAACGGTGAAGGAAAACATCGTGAGGAAAGCAATAAGTATTCTTATAAGCAGTGATGTAGCCTGTCCATCTTCAAGGATGATTGACTGATTTCTACCTACTACCTAAACTTGGGGATAAAAGTCCAAGCCTATTTTTTATGTTGAATTGGCCTAAATGCCCTCAATCCACAGGTCCGTCAAATGTTCGAAGAGCGGCGAACGAAGGCTGGTATCGACAAGAGCTATCCGCTCCAGCCGATCCACAACACGGATAGGACACGCAAGGCTCTTCCCAACGGATACTCCAAGGTCGCAGCGACCTCCCATTCCACCTCTAAGGTCAGCGTCGAGAAGACCACAAAGACTCGCGTGACCGCCAGTCAGCATAGTGTGAAGAAGGTTCACCATGTGAGTTCCCTTTTTTAGCCAATTTTAGGGCACAAACAGCAAGGCGGTAGTAGCCTACCTCCTGATCCTTAGTTCGTGACTTGCTAGCTTGTTGTTTGATTATTTCTTGGTAATCCTGTATTAGGTCAGTGAGCAGGTTGTGGGCCTATGACAGTCGATAAAGAATCAGTGTAGTGAAATGATTAGAATGCGCTTCTTAGAGGCTCCTTTCGTGCACATTTCACATAGGTGACTATGATGATGCCTGATGAGTGATGATGCAGGGACTTGAAACGGTTGTTAAATTTCGGTATTTAACCAGCCTAAATTAAAGATATCATATTTATCATTATCAACCTTTTCATTGGGTATGTTATTTAACCCATATCTTATTTCGGTACCGAAATCACGATGAGAGCGGGAGAGAGGCCCCGCTTGGGTAGTGTCGTCGTTCGAATTGTACAATTTTGTCGCTTGAGTAAAGAATAATCTTTTTCCAAAGCCACGTTCGCCCGTGGAAGGAATATTTGGGTGAAATAACGGTACCGTTATTATATCAATATTTTTCGGTTATCCTCTATTTTTGGTACCCTTATATTTCAATACCATAATATAGTAATATCATAATTCAGTCTACCGATACTTTTTGAATACCGATATATTATTGATATGACGTCATATCTGAAAATAAGGGTATCCCAGTTTTGCGGTAATTCAGTCCCTGGTCACATGTCTTCGAATTTTTTGGTTCTAGTACATGCCGGTACGTTGAGGACAGCATATTTTTACCACTCCCGGTATGCCTAGTTGAATCCCGGTAACCCGGTACAACAAAGGTTAAGCAATTTTACTTCTCGTTACAGAAAACTGATAACAAAGGCTCCGGTGATCTCAACCATAATCATGAACCGGACCTGAACTCATTAAGACATGCGGTAAGTACTACATCTTGGTAGATAGTCCGTGACCATCCTGTGTAATCCCATATTCTCTAAACCTATATCGCGGAAGCTAATAATAGACCAACCATTTCTTATACCACCTTACAGTTACCACATAGCAATGGTGAACCAATAATAGATGAGGTGGATAAAAGCGAGAACAATTACCTCCTTGAGAATGAAACGTTCCCTGATGCACTGGCCCCCGCACCGACTCCAAGATCACCTGAACCGGTTGCTCCAAAACAGGATATCAAGCCACCCCCCAGAAGGTAAGTCTTCGAATCTCTCGTAAAGGAGACCACACACGGCAGCTATAATGTATCTTATTACATCTTCGTATCTTCTGAGAGTTTCTATGGAAAGATGTAATGAGATGTATCTAGCTATAATATACATTTTTACATTATAGCTGCCGTGTGTGAAAGGCTTAAGTCTCTCTTTCACTTTTCGTTAAAATGTGATATCATACCTATTAAAAAAAAATCTGCTTTATTTTGTGGTGATTATAAATTTGTTAAGGTACCTAGGTATGTAATAATTTTTGTTTTTCTTATTTCAGAAGTCCAGCTGCCAGGAACAGTCCCCCGAAATCGAAGCCACAACCTCACGCGGCCACACCTCCTCGCAGAGTCATCAGTGAAAACGCTGTAAGAAGTTTAACTGCAACTATGGACTGCAAGGATACTTTTTTGTCAAAAAAATAATTGTCGTTGAAACTCTTTGGTTCACTAATCTCATTGTCGTCAATGTGACATTTTCATTGTCATATTTTTTGTTGATTTTTACAAAATTCATTGTGAAATTATGAAAAAATAAATTAAATTCAAATGTGTTGTTCAGGTCACAGATACCAGTAGGGCGAAAGCTGCCATGCAGAAAGGTGCAAGTCCCGTAAGTTTCTAATCTACTTTTTGGTACCTTACGTTTATAAGTATTTGCTCTCTATTAAGCATCGAACACTGTTCTGTAATCTGAGCTATTAAGTTACAAAATTACAAACGCATTTATAAAACTGACTGACTGACTGACTGGCCTCATAGCTCAGTGGTAGTTGACTGGCCTCATAGCTCAGTGGTAGTAACTCTGCCTTCTGCGCTAGAGGTCGCGGGTTCGATTCCCGCACTGGACAAACATTTGTGACTAACACAGATGTTTGTGCTGTGTCTGGGTGTTAAATATATATCTATTATGTATATCAGTCTCTGGTACCCATAGTACAGGCTATGCCTAGTTTGGGATCAGTTGACCGTGTGTGATATGTCCGGAATATTTATTTATTTATTTATAAAACATGACTAGCGCGTGAGCCCCCTTCTGTCTTGGCAATTTTATCACTTCTGCCTGTTGTATGCGCCCGCACATCTGATTGAGTTTTACGACGCAACGCCAGTGCTTATAATATAACAAACACATAATTATATTGCGTCCATGTTGCGAGTTACGAGATCTCAATACCAACATCTAGGTATCATTAGGCACAAGTTGTTTTTTTTATACAATAAAGTAGGTAAACCAGGTACCTACAATACGACCACATTTCTTATTTTTGTTTTGTTGATGCTTTCACAGGCACCATCTGCACAAAGAAGGCAACCAGTGGTGGTAGGTTTCATTTTGTTTCTTATTTCATTATACTTACTTATTCATTCTATTATTTCACACATAAATGCCTACTCCATCGCACATTTCGCCTACTCCATCTAAACACGTCCCAGGCACTACAGCGTCCTTAAAGTGAGTTTATTTTGACTGACGTCATAGCTCAGTTGGTAGTAACTCTGCCTTCTGCGCTAGAGGTCGCGGGTTCGATTCCCGCACTGGACAAACATTTGTGACTAACACAGATGTTTGTTCTGTGTCTGGGTGTTAAATATATATCTATTATGTATGTCAGTCTCTGGTACCCATAGTACAGGCTATGCCTAGTTTGGGATCAGTTGACCGTGTGTGATATGTCCGGAATATTTATTATTTATTATATTTATTTAACCTGACGCTGTTTATTATCATCTAGAATTACCTTCCACGACTATTTTCAGCAAAGTCCTCGCAGCAGCGGCTCTCCAACTAAGGCCCGCTCCACACTGGCCGCGCCTGGCAGCGGCGGTGCAGGCGAGGCGTGCGCGGTGTGCGGTCGCAGGTTCGCAACCGACAGACTCGCGAAGCACCAGGAAATCTGCAAGAGGGCGCACGCCAAGAAACGGAAGCCGTTCGACGCGCTAAAGCATCGACTGGCGGTGAGTTGGGTTGGTTGCCGCGGCTGCTCAAGCAGCGGAGGCAACCAAACTTGAAAGTCAGCGTCAGCGCCTTGGAAGTCCCGCGGCGATTTACGGAACAAAAGTCCATTTCATATCCGAGTATCTTAGGTACGGTGACGTTTAGTATTTCATATTTCGAAAGATGTAGTAATGAAAAAATTGAATAAGTATAAAATAACGCTCAAATATCTATAAATTCTGGTTCATTTTATGTATTCCCGAACATGCGTGAATCAAAATATGTCACCGTACCCATGAGATATAGAATGGATTATAAATAGGTAATTCATACATGCCAGGCGTTCGCAAGGCATCATAAAATGCCATGACAGCCATAAGTTTCCCTCCCCACTTGCAAACTGAACTGCTGTGGATCTTCTGCTGGGTACCTGGGTATGCTGTTGTGCATTATGTATTAAGGGTATTAATGCTCGAAGATTCACGCAGAATATAATGTCTGTGTCACATTTTCGTAGACATTCTTGTATCTGTTACAAAAATAACATCGATACCCGACACAGGTAATCTGTGTATCGTCAAGTGTGTAGGTATTTCATAAAGAAATAATGTAAACCTACTTGATTTTATGCTGCATAGGGCACAGATGCAGAAGGTTACAAGGCAAGAACATAATTTTTTACATTACCTGTCCTGTTAAATGTTTGTTTGATTGGCATGTACTTCTTTTTTTTTCAAATCTGGCACATTGTTTGTCTTACCATTCACCTACATATACCAATCGTAACCACAATACAACATAAACAATCACACTACATAATTTATGTACCTACTTGTATTTTTACATCACACCTACATTGTTTACCGTACCTACCTACAATCAATATAATTTTATTGTTTTAATAAGATTTGATTTGCCTATTTTTAATTATAACTAACTTAGTTATACTTATTGAGACAGGCAACCAATAAACCATTTAACCAACAGGGCACAGAAGCGGAGCCTTTCATCAACAAACTCCGGAAGAGCGTAACCAATCCGTCGGCAACGAAAGTGAACAAGTCACTGAACAACAGCTGGAGAAAGAAGCACGAGGAGTTCATCCAGGCGATACGCGCCGCTAAGCAGGTGCAGGCCCATCTTGCAGGAGGAGGTAAGTTAATTACGCGCCCTGGTGGTATGATTAGTTTGCAAACAGCGACACATTAGTGTCGCTGTTTGCAAATTAAAAGGATAATCGGCTGCTGTTAGGCGATTATCCTTTTCACTTGCTGTTGATCCTGTTTTAACTATGCTTGATGCACATACGAAATCTTATCTTTAAACATATTATAATTCAACGTTTCCTCAATACGTTCCAAATACAACATATTTTTTATTTCAGGCAAACTCAGTGATCTTCCTCCGCCGCCACCTTCCGAGAATCCTGACTACGTGCCCTGTCCTCACTGCGGCCGACGTTTCAACCAGGGCGCGGCCGAGCGCCACATACCCAAGTGCAAGAACTTTCAGTTCAATAAGCCTAAGCCTAATAGGCGGTAACTGATAAACAGCCCAGCTGTGGTGGCAACCAGAAATATATCACAACCGTAAAAAAACAAACTGAACACGCACTGGTTGCCCTAACGATGGATCATAGGCAACGTTAAAAAGTAGGTTGTTCTAATTTTGGTTGCCACGACTGTTTTCTAGTTAACAGTCACCGCGTGACTATCGGCTGTACTAATCTAAGAAAACTGTTTATATTTGACTCTAAATTCTCGCTATTATATGCGGGGTTCCTAGAATGCCAGACAATATTTTCGAATGTAAGGAATACGCCACATCGAATTGGATATTAGACACGTTGATTCAAATTGTCTTTACTTACACCCTGTTTTATTTAGTTAAATCTTTTTACGATATAATAAGTCCTAACCTACCATACTAATATGGAACTTTGTTCGAAGCCCCGCGATAGGGGATTTTGTTCCTTGGGAGATTTTATACTGCGAACGTGTTTAGCAACCGTGGTGTACTATGCTATTTGGGGCGTTATAACTTTCGTTCACGATAACGCGTGTTGCCGGCAACCAAGCCAGCAACCAAGTCGCAGCCGTACTAACGTTGCGAGGAGGCGACGTAGACGGACCGGCAACGGGTATAGCGGACGAGCATAGGGCCATCATCCAACAATGCATAGCAGAGCGGAGTTGGTGTAAAATCAACTATCGAATCGCGCGGTGGTACTGATCATGTCATTGATGTAGATGTAGATATGACCTTTATAATATAATATGACGTGATGCGATTTTGACACGAACACTTTATCTTCGCTCAACTCCGCTTTGGTGGATGATAGCCCTTAACTGGTAACTGGTTTTTCAACAATTTTATAGTATTTTACATACACATATTTTCATGCTCACTGCATATTTTTTTACAATTTACTGAATACCTACATTTGAAACCTAGTTAGTAGAGGTACTTATCACCTAACTAGGTTTCAAATGTAGGTATTCAGTAAATTGTAAAAAAAGTAAAGTAAAAAGTTGATTATTAATTGATCATATGTTTAAGGACTAAAAATCGTACCTAGAACCTATTTTTATTAAATATTTTGTCATATTACTCAACCTCTGTTAACAATGAAAGATTATGAGTTAAAAAGATTTTACGCGAATTGTTTGTACAAAGACGTACTTTTAAAAACGTTAACGCTGTCATAGAAAAATAAATTTACTTTTATTACTTTTACTTGTGTTTTTCTCCATTACCCACGGAATATTACTATTTTATCAACGAAGTATGTACCGTTGGTGTCAACACGAAATTGACTTTACCAGTAGATGTAAGGACCATTAAAAAATACTTTTGCCGTACCAACCCTGTACCTAAGTAGCCGTCCTTTTCTAACAGAAAACAAAGGAATAGCCACATCTCCACCGAACGGACAGCGCACCTTTGAGCACGCGCGCTTTACCGACGCCGCACGGCTCGGCTCCGAGGCATGTTCGGCCGAGGCACAACCCCGAGGCACGTCCACACCGACCGAGCATTTCGCTCACGAGGCTGCCTCGCCCGAGCATGCGTCCGGTGGAGACGCTGCTAATGAGACAGGACATACTTTTTTCAAGCCCATCATGTTATTTATGAACGAAAACGTCTTTAACTTGAAAAATCAAAACTTTATTGTCACGTTCAATACATTGTAACGTTCAAATACATTGTTCAATATTGTTAAAAAATGCGAACCAAACGCCACTGCATACAATAGTGGCGGCAAGCGGAAAACACTAGTTTATTCTTCATCTAATTCTCCGCTGTCGTCTGGGGTACGTAGGAGAGTACAACTGTGGACCTGGCAGGCACCAACACGTTGCTGGCCTGCTCGGAGTAGTTGTTTGTGTAGCTGGAACAAAATGAATCGGTTGCAGTCAAGTAAGTAGTAGTTTCATTATTAGATTTAAGTTCATAAAAAAAATACGACGAATTGAGAACCTACTCCTTTTTTGAAGTTGGTTAAAAAAGCTATTGCGCATTCACACGGCGTCCGATATGTTATCCTACTAATATTATAAATACGAAAGTTTGTGAGGATATTTGGATGTTTGTTATTCAAACACGCCGTAAAGGCTCAACCGATTTCGATGAAACTTGGAATATAGAGTTCTTTACCTGGAATAGCATATAGGCTACTTTTTATGTAGGTACCACGCGAGCGAAGCCGCGGGCGGAAGCTAGTATTTTATATGTTCCAATATTTGTTTTATTTGTTATGCAAAATAAATATTTTTCTATTTCTATCTTCATTCTATGTGGGATAAGGGCAGGATAATGATGGTGTATATACCTACTCACTTTGGTATTGGCCGTGGTGACCCGGCTGAAGAATAGGCCCCTCCATATCTACCTATCTGCGGATGTCGTAAGAGGCGACTAAGGGAAGAAAGCTAGGTTACGGGCAGCAGCGTCCCTCATTTTAACAACGATAGCTCTAACTGCGCTCGCCAACCCGCATGCCCAGCGTGGTGAGTATGGGCAAATCCCCCCACATGATAAGGAATTCGCTCTGTCTGTGGGGGAGGCCATGTTCAGCAGTGGACGTCGTACGGCTGAAATGATGATGATACTCACTTAGTGAAAGCCCGCACGTCCTGCGAGGCGTGGTGCACCGTGAGAGACTCCGGCACGGTGGAGAGCGAGGTGAGGTTGGCGCGGAGGTGCTCCTCTGAAGGGTTGAATACGGCCACGTAGCCCGTGTGGCCTGCTTTCCATCTGAGAATTAAAGGCAATTATTAAAACAAAACAAAAATCAAAGTCTTCTACAAAAAATATTGATGTATGTATGTAAAATCACGACTATTTCCCAGAGGGGTAGGCAGAGACCACGGCTTTCCACTTGCTACGATCCTGACATACCTATTTAGCTTCATTCACTCTCATCAAATTCCTCATACATGCTCGTCGGTTTAGGGTACTCTTGACCTGGCCTTTTAGTGAAACTCATGGTGCAAATAATAGAGATAAACCCGCTGTTCCCACGATTAGGCTCATGGTTCAGGGTTATTCCTATAAAGGGCAATATACGCTTCTATAAAAAAGTCCCAAGCGATGTGCTAGAGTTATCAATTAGCAAAATTTAAAAACTTAATTAAACGACAACTCTAAAAAAATCTTATTTCTAAGTTTCATCGAAATCAGTCGAGCCGTAACGGCGCTTTGAACAGCAAACATCCTCACAAACTTTCGCATCACGTCGCGCCGTGTTCGTTGCTTGGTCGTGTGGTGAGTACGTAAATTCTCCATTATAAGAAGGTGCTCGGCAAATCTATGGGGATGGTTTATGTTCAGCAGTGGACATCGTTCAGCTGAAATGATGAAATTAAATCTGTTAGCTAACCTGGCACAAGCGAGCAGCAGGCCGGTGGCGTTGGCGCCGTCGACGAGGCCGGGCACAGACACCACGGCGTGATGGCCGTGCTCCACGCTGCCGTCCTGACGCAGCGCCGCCAAGTGAGACAGCGAATCCGTCTGCAAAACAAATACCTTACTTTATTGGCAACCTCGGTGGCGCAGCGGGCGTGTGCCCGTCTGTGGGGGGTGCGGCTTCGATTCCCGCAGCGGGATAAATGTTTGCATGATCAGCAAATATTTGTTCCGGGTACCATGGTACTCGTAGTTTCTGATACCCACGACACAGAGAATCCTAGTGTGTCCGGGACTATGTATGTGACTGTTCGGTGTTATTATTTTATTTATTGCTTATCAAATAGAAAGATCATAGATATTTGAATATATAGTTACTTGAATAAATGCTAAAGATGTAGGCACATTTAATTATAAATAAATAATTATTATAATTTAATGATAATAACAGTCACAACCATAGATTAAAACATGAGTACTCACAGAGGTATCATTGTCCAGCTGTTTGATGTTGAAGACAGGCGCAGCCGGTAGTAACAACGCGAAGAAAGCCAACTCCTTTTCCGAATTAGGCTCAGAGGTCAACTGTGGAAGGAAACAATTTAATTTACTACCATGAGAAATACAGTATTGACTTACTCTAATTTTAAACCCCTGCTAAAGTTTGAACGTTATTTCTCTTCGGAATGCATGAACGTTAGAACCTAGCTAGAAGATGTATCGGAAAAAATGCTTCTGGAATTCACAGCATCCTTCTAATGTATAAATGCGAAAGTTAGTGAGGATGTTTGGTTGTTCGTGGTTCAATCACGGCGTAACGGCTCAACCGATATCGATGAAACTAGAATAGATAGAGTTTTGTACCCAGAATAGCACTTTTTTATTTAGGTGGGTACAACGCGAGCGATGCCCGGCCGCAAGCTAGTTGTTCCATAAATAACTATAGAATACATTTTTTTATCGTTTTGTTTTCTTAGTTTGAGAAAGCGCATTGTATTCTGAAAAGAATTGACTTTGAAGGATTGTATCAAAAATGTGAGAAGCGTACGGAGTTGCTTGGCGTCAAGAGTAACTGCCTCAACACGGGCGCCTCTCAGATACAATATCCCTGCTTTTTCTAGAACCGAAGCCATAGGGCACGGGGTTCCCAAATGTCACAGGTGAAATAACCCCATCGAAAATATCACCATTCGAAAAATTGCACAAATATTCTGCTGCGAGGTTTTGAACCATCAACCTACTGATTGTCAGTCCAATGACTTTCAAACTTAGCCACGAAGTATGTAATGCTAAACGTCGAATTTAGCTGCTTGATTCGAAAACGCAAGAGCATGCAAGGATTCTGATTGACCGTGACGTAACCATCCTGTGAAATCGAAGGGGCGAGATTCCTTACTTAGTCCATCAAAAGACCTCAAACTGACCTAGTAATAGTTCAAAAGTTCAAAGTTAGACCAAAGATCTGTCACAAACCAAGCGTAGATCCGACTTGGTCTGTAAAATTGAATCACGTAAAACAGCACTTGCCGGTCGCCATTACCATTACATTAGTTCGATGCTATATAATAGTATAAACAAAAAGCTAAATATATACCCTCTAACAATTTATAAATGTAAAATTAAAACCTTGGGATGGCTCCTAACACTCTCTTACGAAGAGACCGAAAATCTGCTTACAAGTTACCATTGAAGAGTAAACTTTTGTTTCTTGTCAAGACCACCTAACGCACTCACACTCCCACGCTCACACACATAAACACACCTACGCACGCAAACACATCCACACACACAATACACTTTATACTCTTTACACTCAAACCTGGGCTCATATAGGTACTTCCTATTTTCTCAACCAAGCTCATTTTGCCCACGACAATTAAAATATAATAAAAATATTTGGTTGTATAGACGTAGCCCTATTGTCACTCATTTTATATATCTTATTATAATTAAGTACTTTTATATGTTCATTTGTTATGTACTTATGTCTCATTGGAGCATTAGTCCATCTATTGTATCAATTACTGTAAACTAGAGGCGGGCGCTGGAAACTGCGATACAGTTTTTAATTTAACTAATGCAGTTTTTCAACGTGTTCCTATTGTTTATAAATTGTAAAATTTGTTTTTGTTCCAAATAAAATAATTTTGAATTTTGAATTTGAATTTATAATGCCGTTTAGGCGCCATTTTTCAAGTCCGAAATACCTCAGTGCTTCAAAAGTCTTAGACCAATGCGTGTTCTGTCAAAATCGTTCTTTACAGAGATCTTTCATCAAGGCCTCATAAGAAGGCTCAAGATCACTCAACGAGCTATGGATAGGATTATGCTCGGTGTTTATCTACGCGATCGAATCATAAAAGAGCCGCTGGCAAACTAAAGTCATTGGCATAGCCCTTAGGATTAGCAAGCTGAGGAGGCAGTGGGCGGGACACAACGCTCGGAGAACCGACGGCTGGTGGGGCAGAAATAATCTCGAGCGCAGCCCACGTCCCACAGCGTAGGACTGGAATTAAGCTCACATTTGCTTTGAGTCGAGTTAGTGTTGAGTCGTTATGGTGTGCGAAGGCCTTAAAGCTGATATGATGATTAGACCATTTATACCTGTACGATAGGCCAGCGGTTCTTGATTCTTTCCACGAGTTGTGCGGCGGCCGCTGTTACGTTCATAACTGAGATGGGAGCGGAGGAAGCGGGCCGCAGTTCCGTAGCGTTGTCGCGTTCGAGCAGGAACAGCTCAGGAATGGCCTCTTCTTTCAGTGTGAACACCGTTTCTTCTGCAAATAATAAATATTCCGGACATATCACACACGGTCAACTGATCCCAAACTAGGCATAGCCTGAACTATGGGTACCAGAGACTGATATACATAATAGATACATATTTAAGGTGAGGGTTAAATTGTTTTATGATTTTTGAATAATTTGTCTCAATAACCGCAAAACGCACAGTTTTGATTTTTATGATAAAGATAACTTGAGCATTTTATTTAAATCCAAGACAGAAACGCGATTGGTAAAACTTTTTTAATTTTTAAAGTTGGGTCCTCTGCAACAGTTTTTTCGAAAATACTCTGAGACTATCTAACAAAAATAACTTTTTTTTAAAATATTGTGTTAGACAATAGCATTGAATACTACCTAAATAGAAGACACTTAAAAAAAAAAAAATATTATATGTCGCTTACGTCGATTACTTTCGAGCGCCTTCTAACGCTTGCTATCGCTTTCCGCATTCAATTATAGTACATAGCGCTGTCACTTTCTTCACTCCGCCCACTCTACATTTTATTTTGATCTCTGTAGCGCCTTAATAATAAGACAGAACAAACATCTGTGTTAATCACACAAATGTTTGTCCAGTGCGGGAATCGAACCCACGGCCTCCAGCGCTGAAGGCAGAGTTACTACCAACTGAGCCATGAAGCCAGTCGAAATAAAATCAGATGTTACAAAGGCAAATTTAGGTACTTATTTTATACACACTTGATACATTTGAGAGATTCATTGCCTCAAGATTCTTTACAAAAAATCTGTAACAGTTGCCATGGCTTCATTTACTTAAAAATACAGTGTACAGGGAAATACTAAGATTTTAAGGTTTAAAGACATTATATTCTCAAAATGACAAACATGTCACTTACATGAGAATATTAATAAACATTGTGCAATAGTTGTTAGTAGGTCGTTCTGTAGGTAGGTAGGTAATAAGTAGGTATAGGAAGTACGTAGTATTTAGGTAGGTTTTATTAGTAGATATACTCGTTCAATGCATACCGCCTAGTATAGTATTATGTTATCTGTGATTCCGCTAACCAAAGGGATGACTAGAAGAATTTTTCAATGACGTGTTGTTGTAATTTAGCTTTAAATGCATTGAACGAGTTTAATTTTTTTATAATCGAGGGTATTTTGTTATAAAGCTGTGCGCCTTCAAAAGTGAACATCTTCACTTATGAAGGCGCGCTCATTTTAATCATTATTATCATCTCCCTGCCCTTATCCCACTTCACGTGGGGTCGGCACAACATGTTTTTCTCTTCCACTCCCCTCTATCAGCCGTCATGTCAGTATTCACTCCTTTCTTACTCATGTCGTCTTAATCATTTACTGCAAAAAAACCTGATAAGAAAATTATAGCGGTTATAGCGTTATTAAGTAACAAACATACATCTTTACAAACTTTCGCACTTAGAATATTTGTAGGATAGTAGGAAGTTGGAAGTAGAGTAGTAGGAAGTACGATGGTTGGAAGCAGGAAATCTGTGGTGCAATTGTGTAAGCGTAATGGCAATGAAGATCGTAACTTTGAGGGTAATTTTAACAATTTTAGCAATATTCAAAACATTCCAAACTTGACAAGAGAAAACTTAAGGACCTTAGCTTCTTCTTTTAAATGTTTGAAAAACTTCAGATGTCATTAAAATTGAAAAATAATCCTTAAAATTGCGATTTTCATTACCATTTTGCTTACACAATAGCCTGGATGGTTCGTAGTGACTTGCCTGGCTTCATGGTCGCAGCGGCGTCCACGGCGGCTGCTATACTGCTCAACAACGACTCCAGCTTGGGCTGGTCGGCCGTCTGCGTGTGCCGGTAGTACGCGTAATGCTCGTGTCCCGACCCAGGAACTGAACCCCGACCCGTGGCCGGGACCTCCGCCGCAAGGGATGGGTCCACTACCATTAGACGGGCTTTGTTCAACCTGGAATAACAAGCATAAAATCATGGATGTTTTGTATTACTAAGCAATGCATGATTTTCATCAATATAAATTCTTAACTAGAAGAATCTGAAAGAGGCTATAAATAAAAAAAATATAAAAACATAATTCCAAACGTAAGACTTCCACTGAACACAGGCTTCCCCCCATAGACCTCAATGTGACCGCTCTTCTGCAGCGTGCCTAACAATCATTTGGGGGCATTTGCATATACTCGTCACGCTGGGCACGCGGGTTGGCGATTACATATAAAGCTCTTGTTGTTTACAGGGAACACTGCTGCCCATCCCCTAGCCTTTTTTTAAGTTGCAAGATTCAAAAGTGGTTCTGTGGAATCTTGCAAATCTATACTCCATACTAATATTGTAAATGCGAAAGTAACTATGTTTGTTTGTTTCCCCTTCATGACTAAACGGCTGAACGGAGCGTAAAGAAGTTTAGCAAGGAGATAGATTATATCTTGTTCTTTACATAAGATTATTTTTTGAGACAAAAGATGAGGGAGTGAAACAGGGGTTGTATGGGCAATCCATAATTCCTCAAGTTAGGGATCTGAAAATTCATATTAAGGCTTTTGGTAAGAAATAATGAAATACGTGTTTCAGCATCTTCGCAAAATCATCCCTAAAGGGGTAAAGAATAGGGTGAAAATTATATTAAACAAGCTGGTGCCCGCGACTTTGTCTGCGCAGGATTAGTAAATATACTAATTATACTTACTTGACACTTATCGTCATATTTTGGACAATATACACAATATCTTTATAAATTGTAGCCTATGTGTTATTCTGATGTATAAGCTATATTATTGTGAAGTTTCATTAAAATCCATTCAGTAGTTTTTACGTGAAAGAGTAACAAACATCCATCCATCATATTAGTAGGATATGTAAAAATAAAGAGACACAAAAAGCAATAAACATACCTGACACCGCCTGCGCCGGCCGCCATCCATTTCCCCACAGCGGCAGTAAGCAGCTGCAGCACGTGGGGATTGTTGAAGTCCAGGTCGGGATGCTCTGCATCATACTGATGCAGGTAGAACTGCTTGCGTGTCTCACTCCACTTCCAGGCGGACTCGTTCAGTGTTGACACCTGTAACAATAAGTAAGTCCTTATTACATACTAACTTCCGCCCGCGGCTTTGCTCGCGTGGTACCTACATAAAAAGTAACCTATATGCTATTCTAGGTAAAGGACTTTATCTATTCCAAGTTTCAACGAAATCGGTTGAGCCGTTACGGCGTGATTGAACAACAAACATCCTAACAAGCTTTCGCATTTATAATATTAGTAACGTATTTGATCCTTTTTCACAAAATGGAATGTAGAGCTTCAGTGTGGTGTCGATCGAACAAGGTGAGGCTCAAAAAAAAAAAATCAGTAGTTGGTAAATAAAATCTTCTTAAAATGTATAAATGACAATGTGGTGAACTTTAGCAAATGTTCTAAGCTCGCAGAACCGACAACCGTTGGGGAATAAAGATTCTCGAATGGCGACCACAAACCGGACGACGCAGTGTTGGAAGGCCCACCCGATGGACCGAGGATTTTGTGAAGGTCGCAGGAAGTCGGTGGACGGAGAAGGCTCAAGACCGTTCGTCGTGGTCTTTGGAGGCCTATGTCAAACAGTGGACTACAGGCTAATGCAACGTACCCAGTCATTGGGTTCCTTAGGTTTGTCAGCGGTGTCAAACTCGTTACCCGTAGCCCACACGAAGTAGTCGGTGAATGGAGCCGTCCTGTTCTCGCTCTGACGGAACCACGGGTGTTCTATCGGCACGTAGTTAGGCGTCAGGTCTACTATTACTCTGAAAAATAAATATTTAAAGAATATTATACAAGCTGATTCAAAATATGTATAGTATACCGGGGGCTATCATATCAACAAAATGAAAGAATAGCAGAGAAAAAAATACAAGGTATTTTTTTCCCTATTCTATTAAAATTAGCTGTCTTCCTTCTGTGCACATGTCTCTGAGTTTTTAGGTTCTAAGATATGCCGGTTTACTCAAGATGTTTTATAATACCATTTCAGAACACTAGTATAGCGCACATAAATCCGAATGGGAAATTCAGTGGTGTACGAAACATTTTGTACAATTTGAAGTGTGTAATATATACAGTGCGAATGCACCTTTAATGTAGTAGTAGTGTAAGCGCACCTTTATAATAGATATGCTGACGTAGCCACCTTGCATCGGTGGCCATATTAATTGTCTCATACAATATACGAAGGTAACTAAAATCGGTTGTGTTTAATTACATCAAAACCCCACATTTCATGGCGACCTTGCCAGGAAATACCATTTAGTACCGTTTGGAACCATTTAGTACCATTAGTACCAAGTAGTACCATTTAGTATCTTGTAGTATCATTTAGTACCTTTTAGTAGCAGGAAATCACGTGGTGGTACGATTTTTAGGGTAATTATATCAGCCCTTACCCTATAATAATATTAAATGAATGTAAACTCACTTGATGGCGTACTCCTTAGCTTTCTCCACGAACGCCTTGAACTGTGCCACCGCATCGGGTTTATCCAGGGCCTCGTATGTGGGCACCTCTATGAAAATTCCCTCGACCTTGCAGGATTTCAGCAGGAGTAGTTCGGCTTCCACATCGGAGTAGTCAGGGTATTCGCTGGACTCTAACTCGACCAGCGGGCCTTTTTCGAACCTGGAAAAAGTTTAGGGTTATTTATGTTCGTTCTGTTTTGAGGTAGGTGACCAGGTTGAGGTATGGTGACCCTGAAAAGGGTCAATGACTGTTGGTGAAGAACCTACCTATTTGGTGAAGATAATTGGTGCGCCTCGGTTATGGCTCGTTTCGTGCCCTCATTTTTGCCTTCTATACTAATATCATAAAGAGGTAAAGTTCGTTTGAATGTAGAGGGTTATCTATGGAGGTTCTGAACAGATTCTATAAATTATTTCACTAATATAAGGTACAAGTATCCGTACGTATAATTCAATTTTCATGGTTTATAATTCTATTATAAATGTCAATTCGGTGTAGAATACGCCCCTTTCGGAATAGCAAACATGAATATTATGAATTACTACCTAATATACTGAATTAAATATACCTTTTCTCCGGGTACCTTTTCGAGGGCAGCCAATAGTAGATAAAAAACAGATTTCTTAAAAAATTGCGGCGAGACTATGGGGTGATGGTAACATTTCCTCAGGAACTCAGTATGCGGAGACAGAGAGGCGGTTCCTCAGTAACTCAGTATGCGGCGGAGTCAGAGAGGCGGTTCCTCAGTAACTCAGTATGCGGCGGAGTCAGAGAGGCGGTTCCTCAGTAACTCAGTATGCGGCGGAGTCAGAGAGGCGGTTCCTCAGTAACTCAGTATGCGGCGGAGTCAGAGAGGCGGTTCCTCAGTAACTCAGTATGCGGCGGAGTCAGAGAGGCGGTTCCTCAGTAACTCAGTATGCGGCGGAGTCAGAGAGGCGGTTCCTCAGTAACTCAGTATGCGGCGGAGTCAGAGAGGCGGTTCCTCAGTAACTCAGTATGCGGCGGAGTCAGAGAGGCGGTTCCGAGCCAGCGACTCACCAGGTGCGCGGCGCGGGCGGGGCGCACTTGGGCGCGCGCACGATGATGGTGACGGCGCCGGCCAGCATGCCCAGCCACATCGCCCAGAACAGCACGAACATGAACCAGCGCAGGTTCACCCAGAACGGGTCGTCGGCGTACTTCATTAGTTCCTCTTTGGTGAGGCCGGAGAATTGCTGACAAGAACATGAATAATAATAAATAGTTGGGATGAGGTAGGACATTTTTTTATTTTTTTTATTTTATTTAATGAATTCACAAATCAGATTACAACCGATAAAGCTTAATCTAGTACAAACATTGGTTAGTTCAGATCCAGGTTCGAAATCAATTATGCGAACATGACACGATTTACTGTGTTGCAAGATTAATAACTACATTACCATAAAAATTAAAAACTGAATAAATTAATCATAGTTAAAGTTAAGTCTCAATAACAAGATTTGTGGACTCAGATTTGGCTCTAAATTTGGCGCAGCCCGCCTGGAAGGTACCTCCGCCTTACGGAAGATCGCAGCCAAATAACATTATTCGTTTCAAATACTGTTGTGTTCCTGCAGTAAGTAAGTAGCAATCTTACCGATCCCATCCACATTTTGTACAAACAGAAACAAAAAAAAAGGGGAGTTTCAGGGTCGGCAACCTGACGCGTCGGTCCGACACTGTGGCCTTCAACCTAATTTAATATCAGCAGATTGTTAAAACTCACCTTTTTATTAGCATCGAGCTCAATCTTCGGGTCGCCATTCCTGTGGTCCCCGGACACAAACTTGGCGTCGACCATGTCCACTCGCATGTCCCTCACGATCTTGGCCTCGTCTTCTTTCTGCAGTAGCTTCTCGTGGGCACCGTCAGGGGACGCCTTCTCCTTGGAGAGACTGAGGCGGGATGTGCGGAACTCTGAAAAACATTGAATGTTGAGTACCGTGGTATACTATTCATCATCATCTCCCTGCCCTTATCCCACTTCATGTGGGGTCGGCACAACATGTTTTTCTCTTCCACTTCCCTCTATCAGCCGTCATGCCAGTATTCACTCCTTTCTTACTCATGTCGTCTTTCACACAATCTAATCTATCCATCTTTTATTTTATTTATTTATATATTTGTCCCACAGCGATTCAAGACTATACCGTGGCTACCGTGACTATACTATTAGGTTGTAGAAATGTTTCTAAAGTACAAAACCCGCAACAGACCATACGCATTGATGCAGTTTTCTGTCATCATAAAGGCCGTTTTACATCAGACGAGCGAATGCTCATTCTATCCCCACTCAAATTCCATCAAATTCTTTAAGTGTCAACAGACGTAGAGCATTCTTTCGTTGTTTTTTCATAAAGTTCACAAAGAAAGAAAGAATGAAAATGCATGAGAAAGAATGCTCTTGTTCTATGCTCTAGTTCTAAGTTCGTTTGGTTTAAACCGCGGCCTTTAGTATTCGATAGTTTGCCTAACCTGGAACATTTGAAAACTTAGATTCAAATTAGATATACACTATTCTACAAAATAGTACCAAACAGCAGCCAGTGAATCGCATAAATTTATAGAAGCTTCGAGTAAATGTATACTTAATTTAAAGCCTATTAGAGTTCAAATCAATAAATTGGTTGATCCAATTGGTATCTATTAAATAATGGCTTACATTGTCCGCAGCTGGTACACTGGAATGCTTATGAAGACTGTGCTACTGGCTTGATCATTTGATATATCAACCTACATTCGTGATCAAACTATCGATAGAAGACGTTAACGAGATGAGACAGATAAGAAACCGCACGTTTCATGATTTTTTTTTAGAAATTCCTATGGCCGCTGCTGTAATAAGCAGTTGTGTACGTGTGCATTCAGCATAGATTAGAATGCTGCACTATACATACTAAGAAGTATTTATTTCAGTAACTTCTAAATTTGATTGGCCTGATAGCTCAGTTAGTAGCAACTCTGCCTTCTGCGCTAGAGGTCGCGGGTTCGATCCCCGCACTGGACAAACATTTGTGTGATAAACACAGATGTTTGTTCTGTGTCTGGGTGTTAAATATTTATCTATTATATATATCAGTCTCTGGTACCCATAGTACAGGCTATGCCTAGTTTGGGATCAGTTGACCGTGTTAATATGTCCGGAATATTTATTTATATTTATATTTATTTATTCTTAGCAAGCTTGCGCCCAAGGCTTCGCTCGCGATACAGCAGCCTATATGCTATTCTAGCAAAGAACTGTTTCATCCAAATCCGCTTAGCCGTTACGGCGTGATTGAACCACAAACATCCAAATATACTCACAAACTTTCGCATTTATAATATTAGTAGGCCGGATTTGACACCTTTTAAGTAGAAACCTGTATTAGAGGATCTCGCTCTTCCGTAAAAGATTAAGTTCAAATAATGTTAAATAATAATCGAATACCGACAGTTTTATGCACTTAAAAATAATCAGATTCGGAAAAATCTGTTTCGGAAAACGTTTTTTAAGTGATCGTGGCGTGCATGGATGGGCAAACGTGAAATTAGCCTTTTGGATGCCTATAGATTAATTTATCTAATTTCCAAAAGTCGAGAACAAGCTTTATTGCCAACTAGGTGTAGAATAACTCCCTTTCAGGATGCTATACATGTTATGAATCACTTTGTATAGAAATCGGCGGACGGAGCGAAATGTGAAAAATTTAACAATCGTGCAGTCGAGACGCCGCTGCATTATCAAAAATATAATAGAGACAAATATAATAGTGAGAAACAATAGGTGTCTGCTGCACGTTAAGAAATGTTTTTATAACAATACTTTAAAGGCAAAGAGTCCAGCTAAAGCATGTTTTCACGTTGCTTTCAGTCACTAAAGAAAGAAAAAAAGAAAATATATTTATTTGTAAAGCTATACAAATTAAAACTTTATTTACAGAAAGAGACTTAAAACTAATACAAGTTAATATTTACAAAATACAGAAGAAACAGTTGAGCCATCTAAAGACCGTTACAAACGATCAATAGATCACTACCAGTCGGAAGCGTCCCCAAGACGCGGGCGGAATTGCCAGCGTCTTGGGGATGATGTGGTGCGGCGGCAGATTCGGCCGAGGATCTCAAAAGGCGCAAATACGTTAGTCTTGATAGGGCTTACGTCTTTGAGCCTTTTGGGGTTGAGACCCTGGGTCCGTGGGGAAACGGGGCCCTCCGGGTTTTCAAAAGATATCAGGGCGTCTGATCGAAGCGACGCGTGACCCGAGAGCTGGCTCTTATTTGGCCTAACAAATAAATATATTTTATTTTTATATATAAGTAGCAGTCTAGTATCATGAGTAACAAAGGAGTGTATACTGATATGACGGCTGATAGAGGGGAGTGGAAGAGAAAAACATGTTGTGCCAACCCCGCATGAAGTGGGATAAGGGCAGGGAGATGATGATGATGATGATATAAGTAGCAGTCTCAAATGTGTTTTACTCAGTGGAGTAGAGTCCAGCACGCCAAAAGAACACTCAAAAAATCTGCTTATAGCTTACTGGCTGATCGTAGATAAACAAAGGATTTTTTTTAAAGCTAATTACAATTATAGGACACACACAAACACATACGACAGAACACACAGATTTCCAGAGCGACTTCCAATCATGTAGGGGGAACTTGCCCATACCACGCTGGGCACGCGGGGCGGTATCGTTACTAAAATAGGGACGCTGCTGCCCATACCAGCTTTATTAGCTTAGTCGCCTCTAAATCCACGGTTAGGTAGATATGAAAGGGCCTATTCCTCAGCCGGGGCCATTACTTTATTAAACTCACCAAGATGAAGAGAAAGCGCGCATCTCGCTCAAACTTGACGACAGAACTGAAAGCCCGTTGCCCAGTTAACTAAACGGTTAACATTTTTGCTTAGGGTTGTCAGCCATCAGCAGTGGTGGTGAGAACACTGGTGGAGTGGTGGTAGTGGCATTCCGACCACAGGTCGTGGGTTCGTGCACCAATGGACTTTCCATTCGGAAAATGTATGTGCGCTATACCCACTACTTCCAAATAAGTTGGGGAACATGTGAAATGTGCACGAAAAAAGCCTCTATGAGGCGCACTTTAATCTTTTCACTGCACTAATTCTTTCACAGAAACTTGTTTCACTGATGAGTGATGAGCGTCGAGCACTCAAGCAATTCAACTGAAGGCATTCAATATAAATCTACCCTCAACTTTTAATTTATCTTTCACTATTTTATTATTATCTGTATTGCCCTAATGTTTTAATTGTCAATAGACCTTGTTTTAATTATGGCCTAAAGTAACTAAGGAAGAGCGAGGCCTCCTAGTACAAGTATTATATACTTAAAAGGAGGCTCCGAAATATTGTACAAGATAATATGAACTTTGTGAACGAAATAAAAACATTTGTATTTGATGAGAAAGTCATCAATGATCTCCAGAAGGCTTCCTTCCGGCTTGACATCTAAAAAAATGATAGGCACCAAGCCGTGTTTGATGCCCGATTTATCTAAGCTCGGTCGCGAGGAACAGGCTTATCTTCACCTAGATTCTAAGACGAAATTGATCCTATCCTGACAATTTTTATAGCCCAGACCGGCATCTTAATTGGCCTTCTAACGTATGCACGGATCTAAGATTGAAATACATAACTCAGTGGCAGCCCTAATGGGAATTCAGCTAAGAAACCAATCATAATGGCACAGTATATACAATAACTCGTTTCTGTATGTACTCGGTTCCCAAAAGCCAGCGGGAAAGGCACGCAACAGTTTTTTGCATCTTGCATCTTAGAATTTTAAAATATTTTAGCTTTTTATTTTGACGTCCACGAAACGAAGGAGCAATCAGAAATACCAATTCAAAAATCAAGACTTCACAGGGTGTTTGTTATTACCTGCTTATTTCTGTATCTGGCTGACTCTATGTAACCTTTGTAAGTCCATTGACGAAATACAGTAAAGGATTGGATTCGGCAAACTTTCTGGACTTCAATCCAGTACTGCAACAGCCCTGTATATTGAGGATAAATATGTAAGCGACTAATACATACCCACCTACCTACCAAACTACCTACTCTCCTACCTAGCTACCTACCTATCACGAATAACGCTTAATGTAAAGAAAAATGAATATATTGCATTCGATTTGAAAGAGCTCCTTGGAATTTACTCACCACTCTGGGCACGCGGGTTTGACGCAGTTAGAGCTATCGTTGTTAAATAGGTGACGCTGCTGTCCATCCCCTAGCTTTTTACCCTTTGTCGCCTCTTACGACATCCACGGATAGGTAGGTAGTACGTATAGTATGGTAAATAAGGTTGAAATAATGTTTTATTTTTGAACTTACTTATCGACCGCCAGGAAAAGATAGTTCTAGGACTTTCACTGTAATATAAAAGGTCCTAAAGCAAGCACCATTAAGTATCACTCAAATTGAAGTATGTCAGCAAAGAATTGACCTTCACCGACTACTGAAATGTTCTATTAAATCGTACGCGTGCTCTCTTGAAGCTGTCTAGTGGAAAAATAGCGTCCTCCGCACGCAGAAGTGGAAAACATTTTAGCTGAATTGGTTCCACGCAAAGACTATATAATACACTACGCTCAGTAGGCATGGCATGGTACACACTTGTGTGAGAGCTTTGAGTGAATTAAATTTTGTTTAACTTGTACCTTTTTACTGCTAATATCTAGCTATACCGTATAATTATACTAATTCTGATTTTTCGAACTTGTACCTGCATTGTAGTAGGTAAGAAAGTACTTGTTTGTGTCTATGTTAGTGACTAAAACTCTGGCACATCATCAATTAATACAATACAACCAAGAACATAATGAGTCAAAATCATGTAAATTCCCAGACAAATAACAATTTATTTTATTCAATTTCGATATGAAAATAGCACTCAGAATTATCACTTATTAAAATAGACTTTATTCAACTTAGTCACTGACCTAATACAGGTGACCACGAAAGAATCAGTGACACGAAAAGCAAGCAAGCATCTAGCTAGACCGTTTCATCAATCATCATCATTATCAGCCTGATGAAGTCCACTGCTGAACATGGCCTGCCCCACAGATTTCCAGAGCGAAGTCCGATTATGTGGGGGGATTTGCCCACGCTGAGCACACGGGTTAGCGAGCGCAGTTAGAGCTATCTTTGTGAAAATAGGGAACGCTGCTGCCCATCCCCTACAGTTGGCATTACCTCAAACAAACTTACTAAGTAATCATGTTTTCTTAACACATTGATCTCATTAAAGAACAATAGATTCTCAATTAAAGTTTTAACGACCGGTAATCATTTTACTGATTAGCTTATGAAAGTGATTATCTAAGCTAAAGATATAGATTGGTTTATGACCAACCTAACTACATATTTTTAGGGTTCCGTTACCAAAATATAAAACCGAACCCTTAATGGTGAAAATTCGTTGTCTGCCCGTTTGGTCTTCTTTGTGTACCAGTGCTAGTGATTTAGAAATATAAAGTTAAATAATTTTAATATCAATTAAAAATAAATTCACTGTATGAGTTCAAAATCACGAAACGAGCGTTTTCCGTAACTAGTCAGGAATTCCATATTTTTTGTCCTGACGTATAATAGTTTTCTAAATAAACAATTAGCGGCATCGACCTCGAGCACGGCTAGAATGCTCTACCGGTCCTCGTGGATGAGTTGGTAAATAGATGATGAAGTCAAAAGAGGCCTCAAGACAGCTGACATGGTCGGGCACACCGACAGATATAAACAACTGATTTCGCTTTCATTTTTTCCTGCATATAATAATGCCTCTGATTCGTAGGAGGAGGTATGAAGAGACTAAGCTGGATTCGTTACATAATTGATTACGGAACCCCCGGGTTTAAGAGGATACAAAAATCATAATAAATTGTCAAGTGGGCGGAGTAAAGAAAGTGACAGCGCTATGTACTGTAATTGAATGCGGAGAGAGATAGCAAGCGTTAGAAGGCGCTCGAAAGTTATCGACGTAAGCGTTATCTCAAAAACTATCTATTTTTTTTTAAAGAGTCTTGGATTTAGTTACCCAATACTATTGTCTAACAAAATATTTTAAAAAAAGTTATTTTTGTTAGATAGTCTCAGAGTATTTTCGAAAAAACTGTTGCAGAGGACCCAACTTTAAAAAATAAATCTATCGAGAAAAGTTTTACCAATCGCGTTTCTGTCTTGGATTTACGTAAATAAAATGCTCAAGTTATCTTTGTCATAAAAATCAAAACTGTGCGTTTTGCGGTTATTGAGAAAAAACAATTCAAAAATCATAAAATAATTAAACCCTCACCTTAACTCGCACTTGGCGAATTTATTTGAACTATAAAAGAACAGTGTTTAAATTTACCACCACAACATGACAAGACAGGACCTTCTTGTTAGCATGTTTCATAGGACACGAAACAAACAAAATTTTTCTGAATTGTGATAATAAGTGTCTCATGTTCACTTAGGTTGCTAATTAAGCACTCGTGGCGTAGACGGACTTAGACGTTTTTAATAAAATCAACCTTCAGCGCAGTCACAAAGGCGTTGACCGTTAGTGGCATTAACATCGCTTCTGTGCTTTTGAGGAAAGCCACGACGTAGGCCTTTGGACGGCCTTAAAACTCCATCAGCAGAGTTGGCTACTTGTTTACGAACTTACTATTTTGTGCTTCAATACAATTTAATTTCCGAACATGTACATTCGTACGATTCCACATTGGTACAATTCGACATTCGTACATTTCCACATTCGTACAATAATAATATTCTGATTTGTTAAAGACAAGTTATACCTACTGAAAGGAGCCATTTCATTCTGGGCCTGGTCTATGTACACTACATAGAAAAATTTGGAAAAAATAGGAGATTACAAGAAAAATACAATTTCATTAATTTGAAGAAAAATGCGATGGTACAAGAATAGTTCTTCTGGTAAGCTTTTTACTATGTGAACACTATCTGAAGGCCGCCATGTTGGTTTATAATTGGCGTTTGACATGACATTGACATATTTTTCATGTCATGTTGTTTGATTTGATGTTTTTGTTTTGTCAGATAAATGTAGGTGGTCAAAATGACATTTCACGCACGTCCATCCGCCATATTTTTGTAGCGCTGTGTGTTGCTCTCTTTGTCGAAGAAAATCATAATGTACTTACTTTAGAACGAAGTCAATATAAATAAAATAACCAATTAAATACGTTTACTTTATTGCTTAGCCATATTTTAGCGTAGTGTACACAGTGCAGGCCCAGGCTCCATATATTGATGAAACGTCTCTTTTTGTTAAGTAAGAAACTTAAATAAAATCCACAAAATATTACATAGGTACTTTAAATGGTTAATTAGCAAAAACCAAATTATTTTTGCTCTATAAATAAGTACAAATACAATGATTTGTACCTACATATTAATAGGTGAGTAATACTTGTTATGATATGTTGTCTATGATAATGAATTATAAAAATAAATATTCCGGACATATTCACACGGTCAACTGATCCCAAACTAAGCATAGCCTGTACTATGGGTACCAGAGGCTGATATATATATATATATATATATATATATAACAAATGTTTGTCCAGTGCGGGGATCGAACCCGCGACCTCTAGCGCATTAGGCAGAGTTACAACTAACTGAGCTATGAGGCCAGTCATTATACTGTGACACATTATTTTTTGCTGATTTAATACCTACCTACAACCATGAACTTAATGAGTCGAAATCATGTAAATTCCCAGACAAATAACGATTTATTTTATTTCTTTAATTTCATTATGAAAATAGCAATCAGATTTGTCACTTATTAAAATCAATTTCATTCATTATATTAATTTGTTTTTTTCATTACTATTAAATTATTTACAATTATTTCAAGTATTCCGATTAATCCCATCCAGAAATTGCTGAAACAATCTGTTTCTCTCCCGCTGAATATTATTTGACTCTTCTACAATATTTATTAGTCTATCTAACTTTTCCTCCATCACCCTTTGTCTATTCCTTACTTCTAAAGTCACTTTTCGAAAGCCCGTGTTCCTTTTTCTGGTTATTTTTCTTGTTGTTTCTTCACTCTGGTGCGGTGAAATGTCAATGTTCTCACATTTTGTCTCGTAAGTTACCGGCTCAGCCATAGAAAGTAAAGCTTTTGCGACTGTGTCTGTATGGCCTTCTTGCACCTTCTGCGCTATTTCAGGCTGGTACTCCCCGTTAACACTATAAATCTGTTCAAATATATCAAAGTAAGGCCATTTAACAGGTGTGGTATCAGCTCTATTGCGTTTCTTTAATAATCTTATGTAAGTTTGCTTTAGATTTCTGAACTTTTTGTCACAGCAGTCCGGGCCTTTGCCTATAGCTGTTCCAATATCAATCCACACATTTTTTTTCTTTATTTTCGGGGTTCTGAATCGTTCAATGTTTTGTAAATACAGATCAAGCATTAGACGGATGTTGCTATCCTCCCAGTGGTCTTCATTGTCCTCGACTGGCTCGGAGTCCATGACCTCTGAATTATTGAGTTGCATATAGACCTCTTCCGTCTCAAGGTACTCAACTTCAGCTGGAATCAAACAGATAAATCATTCACTGCTCCGCAGCTTAACAGACCATTTGAGCATCAATTGAGTAATCAAGCAACAAAGGTACTTCAATTCAAATAGTTTACTCATTTAAAAACTAAACTTTAGTGTCTTAAAACATTGGGAATTAAAGTAACCAGCTGAGAATCTTATCCGAAATTGATTAAAAAGCTTCAAGGAAATTAAAAATATTATAATTACCACTCATTTTCAGGTAGGTGTGTTAGTTCCGCTAATATGGTGAAGGTCCGATCTATGCAGCTCTTGAAAGTCATGGAACTAGTGCCTCCTCAATTCAACCAAATCAAAACACTTTAAATTTGGAAACAATCTCGTGTCTTGCATCATTCAGCGCCATTCAGCGAGCCTGAACAAAATGGCGCTGAATGTGTCATACAGGAAAAGCGCTTTACAACGTGACCAAATTGAGAAGACTTCGAAGCTTTCCTTTCAAGGTGTTCGCTCTTGCAAGGGTTTCACCTTCGATCCCTTTTTGCATTACCTACATAATACATGGATTAAAATGAGCCAAATGCTACGTTCTATTTAAGGGAACGGAAGATTTCTAATTTAAAATAATATAATAAAGTCATTTTTTCGCATATCCTTGCAATTTGGCTGGATTATAACACCTGCTTTTGACGATCACTGTCTGATACGGTCGTGACGTAAATGATAACACAGTAAACAATAAAAACTTGCCTTATTCAATGACGTTAAGGTCGAAATTCAATTTAGCCGTCAATATGATTACATCTAACATTAGTATAATGGTCAGATGTATTCAAAGATCTCATCTTTGTGCCTATGATGAATAAAGAAGTTAAGTCAGCGAAAAACTATGACCTCTTTCATACCTTTGTCCCCATCCAAGGCGACTTGCTCGCTGTCCTTCGGCTGCTCGCCATCAGATTGATGAATTTTCCGCGACTCCGACATGATGAATTTGGGACTTCTTAGACCGGTTTTACGAGCCCGAGAAAGTTATCCCTTTCTTTTCAATGGAATTACAATTATTTCTAATTATCTTACACTAGCAATGCAACAACTTCACCATCTGCTGCTTAGAATTTAATGAATGAATGAATGAAAGAAGTAGCTGAGCACAGACCGTAGACCGACTAGACCACAGAACCACAGAACACTATTACTCCCGAGTACTTTAGACTAGACCGAGAATAACACAGACGTCACGTTAAATAATATACAAAAACGACGTATGAGTAAAGGAGAAAGAACTGTTATCTTCCATCACTGTCTGCGTAATGCGTATACACTTTGGGTTTGTTGTGCACCAATCATTGGTGCACAACAAAGTCAATGGTTAGTGTGAAAAAGTGCAGTAATTACTAATTACTGCACTTTTTCATTAGTTAGTAACTAATATTTTTGTGTGCCTGGTGTAGCAGGTGTAGAATTCAACTGGTAACATGGTACGTTGCAGTATTAAAGGCTCTACGAGCGATAGTATAAGGAAAGTGGAAAATATTACCTTTCACCGGTAAGTACCGTTTTTTTTCCTATTTGCAATTAAAACTTTATGCTGGAAAAGGATCTGGTTATATAATTGAACACGTTATTATTTATTTAGTTTTCTAATGCTTAAATCATTACCATTTCCTTAAATTTTAAAATTTATCATTGGTTATGATAAACCGTAATAGTTGCATGGTCATTCTCATGCCTAGAGTCACACACAAAAATATCCATTTTTAATTGGCTGAATTATACGAACTTTCTTCCTTGCTCGGGTATACACGAGGAGCCCGGTCTATATTATACTCTGTTTACGATGCTAACGCATGTGTTGAGGGAGGAATGAAATGAACTGCACTGACGCGCGAGTGAACGAACGAACGACCACACCCGCTTTTAAAGTAATTTAATTACCAAAACACCAACCAAACAAAACTAACTACCAGGCAAACCCATTTCCGGTTTTTTACCGGAGGGCCAGCCTGACCATCCAAAATATTTTATTTTGCTTTCAATTACATTAAGTTGTCAATGTCAAACCAAAAACATCTGACTGATTGAGTGATTGGTTTTGTTTGTTTACAAATTCTACGGTGATGTGAAATCCCCAGGAAGGAATCCTTGAAATATTATTTTTATTTTTATCTTATGGACTAGATTCTTTCTTTTTATGTTATGATCTATGTAACAAACCCACTTACAATGTGCACAATACCGCCTCCTGTGCCACCACCTCCGCCACCCCCGCTGTCGTCTTCAGCTTTGTTAATGGTTTCCACATCAGATCAAATTAGCAATACCAGCCAACTACTAGAGCTCGACCCTGAGCTATGCGCTTGGGCATCATCAGACCCCGATTTACGAAGAGCCTGTATATTTGGCTCAGTTTGTACCGACAAACCCCCGTACAGAATAAAATACACAAAGTTTGAACCAATCACCCAAGTAGGCCCGACGTGTGGGCTAGTCGCACTCTCAATGGTGATTAACGGGAAGATGATGCCTGAAGAAATACTAAATATCTCAAAATGTGAAGGCTACAGTAGTAACGGTGAGATGTTTAGCTGCGACAACATGGCAAAACTAGCTAAGAAAGTATTCGGCTTGGCAGGGATAGAAGACATGACTGTGACATCCAACATCAGGAGCTTATGTAGTCCAGATACTGCAGAAGATCTGCTGAATGGTGCTGTCCTATTAGTTCCGTGGGTATAATTTCTTTCCTGATTTTTCACCTGTGTAACATCATAATTTTGGTTTTACAAAATATAGTTCATAGTGTACTAGCATTCGCATGTATCCTCCCCTAAGTGGCACCTGGATTACATTTATTTATGTATAAAGGAGATAACTTTTCACCTATATCTTACCCCCATTCCCTATACAATAATCTCTTTCTATAACCTTATTATCCTTTTGTAGCGTGTAACGAGTCCCAAATAACATGGTTCAGAACCCAAGTCAACCTCACTGGCCCAAAGTACACCCTGCCGATCTATGAATTTCGCTATGGCCCTCCATCCACTAGGTCTGTGTCCAGCAATAGAATCCCACAGGCTCATGATGATGACGATGATGATTCTTTTGGTACTTATTTTATTTCTATCTCTTACAGTTATGATGCTGATTTCAACCACTCACCAACTATGAAGAATGGCCACACAGCACACTGGGCTTTAGTCTGTGGGGTTTTATTAGTTAATAAGCCCAAAGCTCCATACACAGCAGAAAAGGATAACATCTATGTGCTGTGCCGGCACGGCAAGTCCAAATACCTATGCGTCTGGAACCTAGCAAAGCTAGCACAGAGCAACAATAATCTATGGGAGTTCTCTCCAAAGAAACAGAATGATGGATTGATCTACATACTGCCAGAAGGTGGTGTTGGGGGCAAGAAAGGATTGAGGGGCCAATTTTTGAAATTGCAATGGAATTATTAACACCAGATCAAGGCTGAAATTGGACTGTAGTCCAACATCTTCTTGAGGGCTATGTAAAGCCAAAACATAAGACCTATTAAGTTAGCATAATTAGTATGTACGGGTACAGTTATGGATATCAGATTTTAATGTGAGCAGTGTTCATAAACAATCAGTTCTTAAGTATTTCGAAAGGCTCAGCTTACAGTTGTAGAAAAGTGTGCTACTACTTTGTAAATATTTCATATTATCCTAATTCTATCTTTGGACTATGGTGGCTATTGCCATCTGTCTAAATAATGTTATATGTGAGTTAAACTTATTTTTACTGTTTTTAACCTAGTGTAAGTGTAACACTAGTAGATAGTTAAGTGTTAGGTGTCACAAATTTTACCTACTGATTTGTTTTTATACATTGTGCCTTTATCAACATTTTAAATTATTATAGGTACCTACTAATTTATTTAACAATGTAGATTGATGAGTTGTTGAAATAAAAAAACATGGTTTTAATGCAAAATTTTATTTGTACAATAAATACAAATCATACCTACTTGCAAGTTACGATAAAATAAATCTCAACACATTACTTAAGAATACCGCAATTAAATCATACTTTATAGTCGAAAGTCCAATCGCAATTAAAAATTCATGCGTGAAACATTCAAAATTATTGCACGCTTTTTGCGAATTTGCAATTCAAATTAATTTAAACTAAAGTAACAAAACATTTTTGTACTAAATCCAACTTAATAGAATGATAATCAATATTACAATCCATTTTGATGGATATTTAATACTTGTGATGAATCAGTAAGTCTCGCACATTTTATAAACAAGCTTTTAAGCCAACTTTTGAAATAAACACCTTAGTCTGACTCAGTCGGCAGCAGTGAGATCAGTATATTAAATTGGCTTTCCCACAAACAGACCAAAGTTAAGAGTTGAATATAATTAAAACACAGTTTGTACTACCTAATACATTATTTGTCTTGACAGTATGGAACAAACTGGGATTTCCTGCAGATAACCGTTGGAAATATAAGAATGTTGTACCTTGTTTTTCTTTCAGATTTTTGCAATTATATCAATTAGCATGAAAATAGCTGTAGGTTCCTGCTAGAAGTTGACTAATAGGTAAAAATTAAATCATGGTTTTCGTGTACTTTATGAATATTAAAACAATATACAAAACGCTGCGCTGTATGTGTGGCTTACCGAATGATGTACAAGGTGATTCATAATATGTACGCTATCCCGAAAGGGGCTTATTCTACACCCAATTAGCAATAATGTTTGTACTACCATTTTTGGAAATTCGTCATATCTTATTGAAAAAACACCGTGCAAAAATCAAACTAACTTATACAGCAGTTTAAGGTAGGTAGGTACTCTATGTTCATGTAAAACTTCTCGCATATTTATGATTACATATAATGATGGTAAAAAGACCAAAAACAGCTAATTTAATAAGGTTTTTTTTTCATAGAAACGCCCTTTGCTGGATGGTATACATATTATGAAACACCTTGTACCTATAACTGGACAGTTTTTAAAGATAAGAACGTTTTTTTCGTACATTAGGGTACCTACCTAATGCACCCTGAGTACATAATAAAATAAATAATTTGAAGAATAACTGAAAGTAGGTATGAAGCTAATAATGGTTATACTACAATACATGTTACGTTTTGATTAGTTTAAGATAATAATAGATTGAAAAACAGGCATTCAAAAAGTTTGCATTGTTCTACTGAGATAAACTTTAACTGTTATAGGTAAACTTTTATTGACGTATGGCAACACTGTCTTAGATAGCGCCATTCCCATTAGAAGATACCAATTGGTGCCCGAGAGACCCTGAGTCTCAATTTAATCCTTTCACTACACTGATTCTTCCATCGACGGCGGTCAAAGGCGCTTTTCAGGGCCACCATACCTCAACCGGGTCACTGACCTAATACAGACAAAATACAAGAAATCAGTGACACGAAATACGGTGTACTCGATCGCGCTACGTTCGTCGCGTTATTTTCGGTAGGCCGCGGTCACCGGGCATCACAAGTTGTGTTAATCCACTGGATTTTAGGGCTTTAGTGATGCTATAATGAGCTAATCAGTTCTCAGTTCATTTATTGATCTGATCTGTTACAGCACTGACTGACTGAATGTGGCAACATTAATAATGTGGCAACATTAAATGACGTAAGAGAACTGTCAAATCGTGATTCTAATATACTTCCTGGGCCCCAAGATAGTGCTGCCAATTGCCGTATAAGATGAGGCTTTAATACAGCTTTTTAAATTGACAGATTACTTTACAGAGGAAGGTTAAGTGATTGTATTTTCTAATCGAAGTTGGCAAACTGCGGAAGCTGTTTGATTCAATGAATAAACCCCTAATATTGAGATAATTATGTTTTTAAAAAAAATCCTGCCATTCAAAAATTGCTTCAATAGCTTATTGAATAAAGTTGAAAACTGTATACACGGGTAACGCTAGTAATAACTTCTTAGTCTAACAGCGTAAATACATTTCACACACCGAGTAAATGAATTCTATTGTCGAAAGATTCACGTTTTTCTTACAAACATTCGCTCGAACAGTCTTCCAAATATTCCAATTTATTTTTGACCACTAATTTTAATTTCATAGCCAAAGATCAAAAAATTTAATAAATAGTTCATCGGATTCGTTGTGCTACAATTGCTTCGTTACAATAAAAGTTTCGAATCAATGTGTACGTTTTTGAGATTATTGCATTCAAATTTGGCACCTCTTTGTGACGATAGCTTCTAAATAATTAAAAATATTTTGGAAGAAATTCCAGATGGCAGGCTCTGACTTTACCTACTTTGATAATATATTGGGAAATAGAGCAGCATATTTTCACCACAATGGTTATTTCACTGTCGGTAAAGCCGAGAGCCAGACACATACTAACTGTAGCAACAGAATCATTTTATTTTATATTCGATTTTAGTCTCAAATTCTCAATAATATTGAATAACAGAAATTACAGACGAAGATCTAACTGATTCACAGATATAATTTTAGACAGTAAAATTTATTTTTGGATGAACTACTGATCATGTCATGAAGAGATAGACATGAATCTTTTCACAAACAAACATGCAAATTGGTTACTAAAAGTTTGCACTTCGCTGTGATATTGGTAAAAGTATTTTTTTTAAGAATGGCCTTTTGTTTACTATACCAATATCACAACGAGGCATTGACTGACACGTAATACATTGCGTACTTGCACAGCTGCGCGTTTACAGGGTAAGATTACAAGACCGTAATATGTATAAGGTCTAATGCAGTCCAATGCTCATACGCCTACTACGCTCGGCAGAAAATTAAGGCGCTATGAGAATCATAATAAACTGTCGAGTGGGCGGAGTGAAGAAAGTGACAGCGCTACGTATTATAATTGAATGCGGAAAGAGATAGCAAGCGTTAGAAGGCGCTCGAAAGTAATCGACGTAAGCGACATCTAAGAAAATATCGATTATCTTGAAAACGATGTATTTAAAAAAAAGTGTTGGATTTAGGTACCCAATGATATTGTCTAACACAATATTTAAAAAATAGTTATTTATGATTGATAGTTTCTGAGTATTTTCGAAAAAACTGTTGCAGAGGACCCAACTTTAAAAAATAAATCTATCGAGAAAAGTTTTACCAATCGCGTTTCTGTCTTGGATTTAGGTAAATAAAATGCTCAAGTTATCTTTGTCATAAAAATCAAAACTGTGCGTTTTGCGGTTATTGAGCAAAAACAGTTCAAAAATCATAAAACTATTTAACCCTCACCTTAATGACTCTACTCTCTCCAGCTCCGCGCATCACGCCCACATGGACCTGTTGCAATATCAATATTATAGCACGATCCACGATATCGCGACCCAGTATTGATAGTGTAACATATCCTATGACAGTATCGTGATATCGCGGTGTATTATCAAAGGATGTCGATTCAGTACTGATTATCAGGCCCCAACACCGAGCCAGCTGCGTGCGATTCTCAAGCTATCTTCATAAGAAATTGGTTTATGAATATTTTGGCTTGGCACTTGATAATAGGCCATCTATTCTAGCTTACTTTTTTTCGACATTTCGAGCGGTTTCAACTAAAGTAAAATAAAAAAATAATTAAAAAAAACTGTTTTGATAATGGAAAGACAAAAAGTTTTGCGAGGTGCAAACTGATAGTAACCGAGCTAACCGATCTATTGAGTAGCTATTATATGTACATGTAAATATTATTATTTGGTTACAGAATGATACAAGTACAAGTAGTAATATATTTAGTGAATGCTACACGTAGTAGAGTAGTATTTAGAGAAAACTCAGTTTACACAGACGGCTACACATCTAAGATACACATATTAACTTTAAACTTCGAGAATAACCTATGATATCATGCAACAGTCGTTGGCCTGTCAATTCTAAAGCACAGGCCACACCACTCAGCTAACCTAGCTTAGCTAGTCTTTTCATACTTTCCTAACTAAGGTAGCTTAGCTTAGGTCACTTCAGAGCTAAGCTACATGAAAAGATGGAAGCTAAGCTAATATAGCTTAGCTATGAAAGCATGAAAAGGATGGTGAGCTGAGCTAACTTTGCTTAGCAAACCAAGCTGAGTTGTCTTTTCGTACTTTCATAGCTAAGCTAGCTTAGCTCACCTTCTTTTCATACGTTTATGGCTAATCTCTGAACTAGGAAAGTATGAAAAGGATGGTAACATCATCTAATCTAGGTTAGATTAGCTAGTGGTCGCCTGCGCTTAACGCCTATTATAAATTAAGCTAGCCGAAATTGAAATAAACTTCCCAAATTGGCTCGGAATTTTAAATTGTATATATTCCAAGCTAAATATAACCTACGCAGTTGAATACAAAACTTGTACAGAAAATTAGGAAGATATTGGATGTCTACTGCGCAATTGCACCAACCGACTTTTTGCGGCAGTTTTTCACACAAAAACGGTAACTTTGATAGTTTACTCAGCTGCAACTATTCGTTGGTGCAAATGAGCATAAAACCTTTACAATCTACTGCGTACAAAAGTAATTTGCTTTCACATACAGCTGCACTTATAAAAATACAAAATAAAATTAATGACTACGCGTCCGTCGCGCTTTCGTAACGCATCTTTCAACGAGCAATATACGAACAATACCGTCAAGACTTGTACGGTTAACAAGGCCAGAAATATTGACGGTATTGACGGAACTATTGATCGTTCTAACGATACCTAACTGCATTCACGAATCACAGATAACTAAAATCTAGGACACAGCAAACCTAGAGCCGGTTACATATTAGCCAATACTGGCTTGGCCGATCGGCTAATCGGCATTTCATTGGTCGAAACCCGATTGAGCAAATTACATTGAGCGTTGTTAATAAGATTGCTTGTAATAACGTGCATAAGCTATACATGTGATCCATAATGTTATCCCAAAAGAGGCTTCATCCAATTGGCAATACAGTGTGTTCTACGAATTCTGCAAGTTCAATGCTTTTTATTGACAAAACATTGCAAAATTCTTTCGGCACTTCTTTTGTTTTGGGGTCAAATCAGTTCAAACTCAATTATTCAGCTGTTTAGGTAGTAATCTTGATGTCGAACTTCTCGTACGTTTAATAATATAAATGACAACAATACCAAAAACGGATAATTTGAAAAAGTACCGAAAACAATCTGGAAAAAAAATTGATTATTTTTTTTCGCTAATATTCGTTCTCTTTGATAGAATAAGCCCCTTTAGGGATGGTGTACATATTATGAATCACTTTGAAGTGGGCAACTCCAGTGATGGACTCCAGGCCATATAAACGAAGCTTCAACGGTACTTTTACAAAATGCCATGTAAATTGTCATCTCGGGATTTTTGAATAATGAAATGTAGACTGTCCTATTGGCTAACAGCATTGGCTTGTATGGCACCAGCATATGATATGTGCCTCTTAACAATTCGGTTACAATCATAACACTATGGCCCGTATTGATAGATGGCTCTCAAACTTAGCAGCGATCTTGAATGCGTTTTAATAAGTATATCATATTCCCTGATCTTAAGATCGCGTTCTGATGTGATTGCGTTTTAATATGTCATATTCTCTGATCTTAAGATCGCATTCAGATTTGATTGCGTTTTAATATGTCATATTCCCTGATCTCAAGATCGCGTTTAGATTTGATTGCGTTTTAATATGTCATATTCCCTGATCTTAAGATCGCGTTCAGATTTGATTGCGTTTTAATAAGTTATATTCCCTGATCTCAAGATCGCGTTCAGATTTCATTGCGTTTTAATATGTCATATTCCCTGATCTCAAGATCGCGTTCAGATATGGGAGCGATCTATAACTACGGGCCTTATTTACACACTAAACTATGGAAATGTCACGAACCATTTACTTGTAGAATACAATGTCATAGAGTACATAATAAACACAGCTACAATACTAATGTGGATAATAAGAGAGCAGAGTGTTAAGTCGGGTAAAACTCAAGCAAAACAGGTATTATGCGATTGGCGATAATCTTACCCTGCAGTTGAATTTTACCCGAATTATCACTTGGCCCTCGGCCTATATGCTTAAGCCTTTATTATGTAACTTGAATATACAATAAACAGACTATATACGCTCTCAGAATAAGCAAGTTGAAGTGGCGGCGGGCAGGCCATATGGCTCGCGGAACCGACAACCGTTGGGATAAAGGTTCTCGAATGGCGAACACGAACCGGACGCCGCAATTTAAGTTTGATGGACCGATGACTTTTGGAAGGTTGTGGGAAGTCGGTGGCTTAAGCCTCGTGGAGCTATTTGGGGGAAGCTTATGTCCAGTGGGTTACTTCAAGCTGATGATGACGATACTAGATTGCGAGCGAAAATTAATTTTCACGCAATGGAAATTAATTCTCAAATCTATACAATAAGTTTATTTCAATGACTGTTCTAATAAAGATTTTGCTACATCTAAAGCAGATTTGAGGTAAAAATCCAGTTTTAACCCTGCTCCTGGAACATTCTTTAACAGTAGACAGTACAGCGAAACATTCAATTTACACAATAAAAGCATATTATGGCAGCTCACGGATAAATCGAGCAACGTAAAACCAACCGTACCTACTACAATTTAGAGCCTCAAATCGTACGATTGAAGCCGAATCGCACCCGACTACAAAATGGCCATCGTTTCTATCCGTAGACAAGCAACCGTGCGTCAACTAGCTGACTAGTTATCGACAGTCAAGACAGCCTAGTGTCGGGCCGTTGAAGCCAAAGCGAAGGTGAACCAGATTTTTCCAGTTTTAGTATTCTAGGTCTCCGGCGGTGCGAGCGGGGCGCCGCATGTTGCGACCGGGAAGGTTTTCACGTGCGTCTGCCATTGCGTGGAGAGTTGGAAGAATTTCACGCCGTTCCATTCCGTGCCGTCGATGAATACTGAAAAATAAATTCGAAACGTTACACAAATCCAATCTTATACTAGGACTTCGTCCGCATTTATATGACAGTAAGTAAATCATCCCCCTACTTTGGCCCTTTAAAGAATGATTTAGCAAAAATGCTGAAACACTTATTTCCATATTTCTTACCAAATGCCTAAACATGAATTTTCTGAAAATTCTGCAGAATCAAAATGCTTTAAATCGGTCACTGACTTAATACTAGATGACCAAGAAAGAATCAGTGACACGTCAAGCAAGCCTTTTCAGGGCCACCGTACCTCAACCTGGTCACTGACCAAATACAGGGTGACCAAGAAAGAACCAGTGTCACGATAAGCGAGCAGGGCGGAGGTGCAAACCTTTGAGCGGCGCGTTGTGCGAGCCCTTGGCGGAGCAGATGAGGCGCGCGACGCCGTCCGCCACCTGTGTGCGGCCCACCTCCTGCTCCGCAGACTTCTCCTTCTTCTTGCCGAGGCGCATTACTGAGAACATTATACAAATCATCATCATCATCATCATCAGCCTGTAGAAGACCCCTGCTGGACATAGGCCTCCCCCAAAGAGTTCCATGACGAACGGTCTTGAGCCCTCTCCATCCACCGACTTCCGATTATACAAATACAATCGTTTATTTCCAATTTATTAATTAGTACGGCTTTCACCAGTTAAACCAATCATTAATTATTCGTCTTCATCATCATTTCATTACGACGTCCTCTGCTGAACATGGCCACCCCCATAGACAGAGCGAATTCCTTATCATGTGTGGGGATTTGCCCATACTCACCACGCTGGGCATGCGGGCACCACACTGAAGCTTTAAATTCTATTTTGTGAAAAGGGAGCATCGAAAAAAATTATAAGCACCAAGCCGCATTTGTTGCCTAATTCTTGTAGGCTTGGTCGCGAGGAACAGGCATAGCTTGACCTAGTTTCTAAGACGTTTCAAAGTGATCCTAGTGATTTTATTGAAATAAAAGCCTTTTGACTTTGACTTTGATCCCCTAGCTTGTTTCCCTTAGTCGCCTCTCAATAATTATCAAAATAACAAGTCAATTAAAGTAAGAAAATAAAATATATAGCTTATTGAAATTAAAAAAAAATACATCGACTTTCATCCATCATTCTCGCAGTACCTGAGGCATTCCGACATCAATTTCTTCCATCCCATTTCCATTTGCCAGAATAAATAAAAAATTTACATAATATGGTCTTAAAGCTATGCTTAGTCAATGTATTCAGCCTGCATGGAGGCGTGCAAATATTAATTCATGTCAAAATTTAATAACAATCAAAATTCATTAATACTATAAAAACATTTATCGAGCTGCCAATGAATTAGTTAAAGGTCCCAATCCGACCAACTCATCTGGCAGGTCATTTAGTTCCACCAATTACAGACAAAAATTTTACTTTAGCAGAGCAGTAATTGCATTCACCGACCTAGTTGACATCTCCGACCTTGACCTTTTAGACTCAAATACATCTTAAGTAAATTCTCACCAATCGCTGGTTTGGCATGCCTTCTTAGCCTTTGTTCTAAGCTATTTATTATTATTATTAAGTCATTTATTTCAGGCAACACAGCAAAGTACATGTACAAATACAGGGCCCATAGATATCGCTGCTTTGCAGAAAGGACGACATAACTCAAAAAACACGATTTAACAGGAGAGCGTTTTTAAAGTTAGAAAAATTATATTTTCCGAATTATTGCTTTTTGAAAGAAGCTTCTTGAGAATAAAATAATACCCAATTCAATACTTATTGAAATATATCAGCAATTATTATGTGCGAAAATCTCCTTAAATCTTATGCGTATTTTTTTAGAACAAGGTAGAAAATGTGTCATTCTTACAGAAAAACTATAAAGCGAAATTTGTTTTATATAGACTTAGGACGTTAATGACAATATTTCGTTTTGATTTTGATTTTAGATATTCTTAATAAAACAAAAAATGACTTTCTAGAAAAATCTTTTAATAAAATTCACAACAAACATCAACTGAAACATAGACACTTTCAAATGCTAAATCTCATTTCATTGAAAACGTTAGCTAAACTTATAAAAATCAACCTCTTAGCTACCTAGTACCCACTACCCATTAATCAGTCTTCTTTACATTTTTAACAAAATTAGCTTTAATACTTTTTATAAGTACTTAAATTAATCAGACTATTATTGATTAGTACAAAATTATAAAATAAAAGTTCTCTAAAAACAAAGATAATTGTGCAATCAATATGCAGCAATCAATGTGCTCCTCGCAAAGTCCATTATGGTTCTTACAAAGAATTATAAAATGGGGCGTAGAACCTCTGGATAAAGTTTTTATTGAGTAAATCCAATAAATCAGCTTTCTTTCTTTCCGTTACACCTGGTTTTTCATCATACGCCTTCTTGACATCTACTTCAATCATTCTTTTCTTTTTTATAATAACTGCCCTCTTGAATTCTTCTTCGGCATAAGAAATTTTGTAGTACATTGTACGAGGGCTGTTTTTTTCAACTCTTTGTATTTTAACATCAGCTATCTTTACAGACTTTCCTTCTTCATTCTTCGAAATATTTACTCCCATTTGAGAACAAGCATCTTTCCAATCAAAAAAATCTCCTGTGCACATTTCATTTACATGAAATGGTTCGGGTTTCTTTCTAGCCGATTTGATTGCACCAATAAAGGCCTCTGGTGAGTACATCGGCCCACCTTTAAGTAGCTTTTCTACTTCATTTTTCGCTCTTCTTTAGTTCTATTACTAGCTAATTCGTAAGCCCGTCCCGTATTTCTCAATGATTTCTTAATATTTTTCTACCACTTATTCTCATTTCGTTTCCGTTTTCTTCCAACTTTTACCGGAGGACTTGTAGTCGAAACAGTTGCGTCTCTATCTACCACTAAATCATCTTGTACAGTTTCTTCATTTTCAGCTCTATTTTGTGGGATATTTTCGTCGTTGTAAGGCAAATCCTCAATTTCTCCATCAGATAAGTCGGCAAGATTCTGTCGAAGAATTGGTTGTTCTGGCTGCGTGTACAGAGGATCTCTTACAGAATCGTCGCTGTCTGAAAAAACAACAATTCAGTTTAACACTACTCGCATACAAAATGATTATTAGGGATAAAATAAAGTAAAATAAAAATATAGGTACCTTCATGAAACGTACTATCAGAAGAATCAGATGATGAACTGGATGAACTACTGGAATCTTGCATAACAGGTTGTTCTGGAATAGGTTTTTGCAACTCATAATCAAGTCTTTCAAACTCATGTGTGGATGGCCCTTGAACAGATCTTTGTAACTCCGTTGGTACCTCAGTGGAATCGGGTGGTACTTGAATACGTATATCAAATTCAGGTGGAGCCTGCAATTTCAGCCTTTCATAGCCTAGAAAAAAAATACAGTTAATACGGATAGTATTAATCAATAAAGTCATAATTAATTAAAAAGTTTTATTTTGTAATGTTTTAAGAGCAATAATAATATAGTGTACATTAATTCATTCAATTATGACCAGTAGAACTTGTAAAAAATGAATATAGCAGTACATACTACTTTTATCCATTGTAGATTCTTGATCGGGTGTTTTATTCCTATTTTTCTCGATGAGAGCCAATATTTTTTTGCTTTTTGAACTCCCTGGCATCGCCATTTGTAACGAATAGTCTGAAAAAATAATAATTTAACGTAAAATACGATCACTAAATGTATTTTTTATTTTACCTAAAACGTTTTAACTTAAAATAATCATCAATAAATACAAAAATAACAACGTTTTTTTTAGCAAAAATGATCCATTTTGACTTAATTTTTAACTAAAATCATCTATTTGTGTTTTGTTTACAGTCATTATCGTCATATTTTATAATAATACTTTAGTAGTTCTTACTATTTTCTGCTAAAATGACATAATGCAAAATAAATACACAAGCAATCACATGCATATTTTGAGCTAGAACGACACATTTCACTTAGATACATTATTTCCGAAACTAATTCGTAATAAATTCAACTAACCTTTTCATGAAGAACGTGAAAACCAGAAATATGTCTTCCTTGAAGAGAACATGCTCAACTCATCGCGAACACACTAGCACCACTACTGAGTAATGACCTTCTTACCGCAAACCACCTCACAAAATGAGATAGAGCAACAACGTCACATCTTCTGTCCTGCTCTCACCTTACCCCTTAGAGAAATGACGTTTTTTAAGAAAAAAACTAGATTTTTTTCGGAGCCTAGGTGTATACTCAACCCCAAAATCACGTTTTTTGAGTTATGACGTTCTTTCTGCAAAGCAGCGATATATATACCTTAAAACTAAAATACATATAATATTCACACTTGCATAAAATATTATGGTTTATTGTTCTTTGGCGCATCCCTATAGCGTCGGAAAACTATTCCTGCTGGCCAGAAGCCGGGAGAGAGGAACATGTCGCGAAACTTCGCAATTTATGCTTTCACATAATGTTAAATTAGTTTAAAGAGCTCTGGCAACTTTACTCACAGCAGGAACACAACACTATTTAAAACAAATAATGTTATTTGATCAATGCGATCTTCTATAAGACCCAGCCCTATTTAGAGCGAGAAATTCTCGCTGTGATGAACATATAGGACATATTTACGGTGTACATTTTTTTTACAGCCTACTTCAACTTGACTATCGACTTAGCTCAGCGACCAAAAATGAACCAGTGAGACGAGAAACAAACATGCTTACTCTTCTGTTTCTTCTCTTTAGTCAGATATGTGATGCAGAGATGCGCGTTCTGCCTTGTCACATGTAGCGCGCGGAAGGATGCCTTCACTGTCACCTTGCCGTCCGCGCCTTCAGTCTGTCTGCCCGGCACCTGTCATAACCACACATTTATAGGCCGTCTACACGGTACATAACTTAATGAAATCAAACGGATGTTTATCGCGTACTTTATTTTATATTATCCCGACGTTTCGTCTGTGTTACAACAATCACCGTCGAAGGTGGCTCCAAATCTCCAGTCTGCCCGCGACCACAATTGTTGTAACACAGTCGAAACCTCGGGAAAATATAAAACAAGGTAAGCGATAAACACCCGTTTGATTTCAATGATCGCGAAAGTTTGAAAAATACACGGTACATACTTTAGTCTGCGCTGTGTTTGTGCAGACTTTAGTCTTGCAGCTGTGGCTACAGAATGCGCTGACGAGACGCAATGACGTAGCCTTTGAGTATTCCACGGCAGTCGTCTCCACTCCGTCACACGAATTGTACTCAATAATTTTCTAACGCAGTAATATAGTCGGTATACATAAACAGTTTTATTCATTCATTTCATTCGTTCCTTGGTTAGAACTTTAGTAATTACAATGATTTTTCACATGTGTAGTTACAGTGAGTAGTCTGCATAGCGTGTTAGTGCAGACTTTAGACTGCTTAGTGTTTGTGCAGACTTTAGTATGCGCAGCGTGTTGGTGCAGACGTGGACGTGAAGTCTGAAGTTCGTGCTCATGTCTGTACTACTTGCTGTGATTCACACAGACTTTTGTCTGTCCTTTCATACTCCTAGGACTAAGGCCGTGCGTTGATTGTCTGTCAGTCAGTAACTTAAGTTTTATATGTTTTGAAGATGATAGATTCTTACCAGCCAGTAATCAAGTTGCAGCTCGAGGGGTTCGTGCCTCGCGGCGAGTGGCTCGGGGTTGTGGGGCGCGGGCGTCGCGGGGGGCGAGGGCCGCGCGGGGGGCGACCCCCCTTCCTCCAGCTCGAGCGATGAGACGCCCGCCTCGCTGCAGCCGACGCGGACCTCCTGTTATAATTATTATTATAAATTGAGCGCGGTGAGCGATTGCCCTGGGTGTTGTTTATAAGTATATGATATAAATTTCTGTTTTTAGGATTCCGTACCTCATTTGGATAAAACAGAACACTTATAGGATCATTTTGTTGTCTGTCTGTCTGTCAAGACCCTTTTTCTCAGAAACGGTTAATGCTATCAACTTGAAATTTATACCAACTATTATTATTACCTATTATTAACATACCACAGTGTCGAACCAAACGTTTCTGCTCCACCTTAATAAAGGTCCACTCTTTGCCAGTGCTTATAATAATAAGCACTGGCAAAGAGTGGAACGATCTGCCAGCGTCTGTTTTCCCGGATGAGTACAATCTAGGAGTCTTCAAATCTAGAGTGGATAAGTTCCTTCTGGTAAAGCGTGCTTCATCTTAGGCCACATCTCACTTGCAAAAGTGAGATGGTGGTCAAACGCCTAACCATCAACAATATAAAAAAAAAGGGTCCGTGAGCTTATAGTGCCGTATAAAAATCTAGTTTCTAGCTCAATGCATTCAAAAGATATGGCAATGAATGTCTTACTTTTTTTTTATGGAAATGGCAAAAATCAAAAATCCTCTAGGTACTTCCAGTTACCTCCCAATTCTGAAATTTGGAATGCTAGGAGCTTTTGTAAATAAAGCAAAAAGTGGGAAATTAAGGAATTTCAACTTTATTAACACTAAAATTGGATGGTGAAGTTGTGGGAAAAGGAGTATGAAACTTTGAAAGAGTCGCGCAGAGAGTATACCCACCGCAATAAATGGCACAAATGTCTGGCTGGCGTCTTCATCGCCCGACCTATCGCGATACGCGATCATCGCTTCACCAATCGGCACGTTATTCACTGGACCGCTGCTGTTCAAGTACCTGTGATAATATACTTTCATTGTAATACATTTCAACACCAAGGTCAACGACATAGTTCCGAATCCGAAATGGGGAAATCCGTAGGAGAATCTTTGTGGCGAAGCGGTCGTGAGTCTGAGATGCAAGGGATGAAGGTGGGGCAAGGGGTTCGATTCCCGCTGCGGGACAAATCATGTTTATTTATTTATTAAATAGGATCGCCAACAGCACATGTATCAAACATTCAACAATATTAAGCTATGTAGACCAAGGACTGATACTATAGCCAACAGGCCAATAACAGGCGAACACAGCATTGGTAGGGACAATTTTAATGTATAAAGAGTTTACAAACTTAATCTTAGAGCTAGGATAATCTCGTTACAATAAACTAAATTTATACAAGATAAAAATAAAATATTTTATGTTTGCATGATCTGCAAATATTTGTTCCGGGTCTGGGTGTTGTGGTACTATGGTAGCGGGTCGCGTAGCCAGAGTAAGAAGTTACGAAGATAAATCAAATTGTGCTCTATCTGTATTAAAATAAAGTGCAACTTGTCTGGAAAGCCCAGCAGAGGCTTCGACGAGTTCAGGCGATGGGTCTGTGGTTTACTAACACAGTGAGTGTCAGTTTTCAGAACCACCGGTATACTGAACTCTATCTGTGAAGAATAAAGGTTGCAACTCGCCTGGCGATCCTGGCGGAGACATCGGCGAGTTCTGGCGAGCCGTCTGTTGCTCGCTCGCATAGTGCTGGCCAACTTTCTCCGAATAGGGCCGCGTAGCCAGAGTCGACGTTGCACAGATACCGGGATATTGTGTTGGTACCTATATAAGGATGAGGTTTAGTTTTTGGGATAATCTATGTGAGCGCAGATTTTGATTTTTCTTATCTGCGCAATTCGGGTCTTGTACTGAACGGAAGTGCAGGAATGGTGCTGTTGGCCGCTCTTCGGATTCTTTGTGATCAGAGTCAAGATATATTTTATTGGTCAATTAATGGCTACATTACAGAAAAAATCATATGTAGGATGTTTGGCGCGGAAAGAAACTCACTGGGTAGGATGTGTGGCGCGGTAAGTGACATACTGGGTAGTATGCATGAGGTGGTAAGTGACTCACTGGGTAGGATATATGGCGTGGTTAGTGACTCACTGGGTAGGATGTATGGCATGGTAAGTGACTGATAATGATAAGGTAGGAAGTGTGGCGCGGTAAGTGACTCACTGGGTAGAATGTGAGGTACGGTAAGTGACTGATAAGGTAGGAAGTGTGGCGCGGTAAGTGACTCACTGGATAGAATGTACGGCACGGTAAGTGACTGATAAGGTAGGAAGTGTGGCGCGGTAAGTGACTCACTGGGTAGAATGCGAGGCACGGTAAGTGACTGATAAGGTAGGAAGTGTGGCGCGGTAAGTGACTCACAGGGTAGAATGTACGGCACGGTAAGTGACTGATAAGGTAGGAAGTGTGGCGCGGTAAGTGACTCACTGGGTAGAATGTGAGGCACGGTAAGTGAGTGATAAGGTAGGAAGTGTGGCGCGGTAAGTGACTCACAGGGTAGAATGTACGGCACGGTAATTGACTGTTAAGGTAGGAAGTGTGGCGCGGTAAGTGACTTACTGGGTAGAATGTGTGGCACGGTAAGTGACTGATAAGGTAGGAAGTGTGGCGCGGTAAGTGACTCACTGGGTAGAATGTGAGGCACGGTAAGTGAGTGATAAGGTAGGAAGTGTGGCGCGGTAAGTGACTCACTGGGTAGAATGTAAGGCACGGTAAGTGAGTGATAAGGTAGGAAGTGTGGCGCGGTAAGTGAAGCGACTCACCGGTGGGTACGATGTAGAAACGCAGCGGCGGCGCGTCGTGCGGGCGGCGCGCGGCGAGGTCGGCGTGCGCGCGCAGGGCCGCGCTCGCCGCGCCCTCGCCGCCGCACACCACCACGCGCACCCAGCCGCGACGCACGCTCCTAACCATACACACACACATTTATATCTATTACATTTTGTGAGGTAGTACTGCTGACCGTGGTGGCCCCGGCTGAAGAATAGGCCTCATATCTACCTATCCGCGGATGTCGTAAGAGGCGACTTAGGGAAAAAAGTTATGGGCAGCAGCGTCCCTCATTTTAACAACGATAGCTCTAACTGCGCTCGCCAACCCGCATGCCCAGCTTGCTGAGTATGGGCAAATCCCCCTACATGATAAGGAATTTGCTCTGTCTGTGGGAGGCCATGTTCAACAGACGAACGGCTGAAATGATGATGATGATGATTACTGCTGACCTAAATAACGTGAACGTATTACAAAAGAGGGCTTTTCGAACGATTAATAACACGGGTCCTAAAGAACCACTTCGTAATAAGTTTAAGAAAATTATTATGGCTTTGCCTTGACAATATACGAAGATTTATGTTTACAAAAATATTCATCTGTTAAAAAAATAGTGACAATCATGATGTAAGAACTAGAAACAAATATAAACTCGTTTTTTCTCCTGTATCTGTGTCCAAATACGAGCTAAATATGTTTCTTAAACAAGAAAATAATTACATTAGACCGACGCACAAGTCTCAAGATTTTGCGGAAGACTAATTAACAGCATCAAAAATGCTCTTTCAAGAGGCAACTTACTTGTTAGTCCTCGAGTACAACGCCTGTAAAAGCGGCCGTGCGTCCGGCACGTGCGGGCACGGCGCACACAACGTCGGGATATGCAGCGCTGCCAATGCAGCCGATAAAACGCCCGCGGGGGCCACGGCTATGCACTCTGGCAGAGGCGAATCTTCGCTGAGAAGCCGAGAGAGCTGCTCCATTATCGTGCGTCGAGGCTGAAAGAGATTTATAGATTAACTAGCTTCCATCAGAGATTTAGCTCGCGTGGTACCCGAATAAAAAGAAGCCGGTTATTTACTAAACACACGCCCAATTTCATTCCATCAGCTCAATGGTTGTGGCGTGAAAGAGTAACAAACATCTTCGCAGAGGTGATTTTAATTCCAGCAAAATCTATTGCGCATCCAAAGATCTGCCGGACTAAACCGTACTAAAAAATATTAGGTAACCAAGTGATGATACAGAACTAACCTCAAGTGTAGTGGGGCTTTGAACCATAAGCTCATGGGCTGACAGCGGCCTTTCAGAGCCGATAGAGCTCTTCTTTCTAGCGGCTGCAGCGGGTGTCAGGTTTCCACCGCTCGTCGCACTTCGGAATAACCGGGAACGCTTGTCCTCCTACCAAAAGTAATCAGACTTTATTTTGGAATCAGATCTCAGACTTTTATAAAATATTTGGCTGTATCCAGCTTAGACTAGTTTTAAAACTAGAAACACAAGAACAGTCCTTAAATTAAATTGGAGTGCAACAAGGGCTTTATCTGGGCCTCTTCCTATATTTTATCTATATCACTGACAAAGTTGGGACACTGTATGTATCGTTTATTATTCGCCAGTTTCTATAACGTACCTTGACGTGGACATCATTCGGTGGTGAGCTAGAAACGGAAGCACCTGATACAGTCGCATCAGCGCAAATGTCGCCATCGCTGTTACCGTCGCTGGCGCGCTCATCGCCTGCTGAACTACGAACCGCTTCTGATTCTGTTGATGTTACCATAGGACAATTTTATTCCCGATCAAATAATAAGACGAATTGTATTTTAGAATTATGATAATAAATTGATATCTAGCTTGAAAGGCTGACTGGAAAAGAAGTTTCGATGACTATAAAATTCACAATGCAGCTATATTTCGAAGCATGCATGATATAAGTACTAGGTAATACAGGTAAGATACAGAACGAGACAGACATAAGCTTGCTACAAGAAAACTAGGATAAGAAGCGATACGATTTAGTGCGGTGTGGTCGTGCTAATGGCATGGGGTGAATCTTACAAGATACGTTAAAATGGTTGTTTAAGCTTCGAGCTATCGAGTCACCATCGTCATCAAGATTGAGAGAAATACGGAAAGTCAGTTATGTTTCCAACGCAACAACCTACCAACATAATGAGAGACTGGAGACAGAGATAAATGAGATTCCCTGATGCTCATAGGGCATTTCATTTTCATTCACGTACTCACAAGAAACAGCAGCGCAAACTGGCAGGAATCGGGACACAGCAGAAAAGAAAACAGTTCAGTTCTAGCCTAGATCTGGTCAAATGCTGATCTAAAAGGAAAAATCGAGGACACCGATACAGCAAAAGAGCGGATCAAATATCGCAAGATCAAATACTAGATGTTGGTGACATAGATAAGGACAATAGCGATCGAACGCAAACAGGACTGGTCAAATATTGGTGTATTGTATCTCCTGACCTGTTGGGGGCACAAAAAGGGGTTGCGACTAACAAAATACCGACATAAATGATTTTTTTAGCTAGCACGACCGCACCGCACACGCCAGATACAAGCCAGACGTTACCTGTGATGACGGCGGCTTGTTCGCGGATCGCAGCCACCTCGCCGGCGGACGCGCGGCTCGCGTGTCGGCTCACTGCGCATGCCATGACGCACGTGTGTATACGGTGGATTTATTGGCAGTTCATAAGTAGCTTCTATAACTTGTTTATAGAGTTATATAGCCCCATGCAAAATGTGTTGAGTTTTAAAGTGATTTTAATGAATAACTCAACTCGCATTTATTGTACTGTTTTTTATTGTGCCTATTGTATTTCTCGAGAAATGTATTTTGTATTACATAGTAGATTATATTATGTCAAACTAAATACTGTTGTCAAATTTTGAGGTCAATAAAATGACAGCTTTTTCTATTAAATTAATGTCAGGCTGCTGTGTTAAATATGGAGTAAAAACATATGAATACCAGTGACAGTCAGTAGTGTTGGTTGCATCGAACCGAAAGGATGTCCACATTTAATTTTTATCACCGAACCATCCTTACAAGCTGTACGTACAAGGACAATTATTATTTGTTTATAGAAGTGGTTTTACTGGTAGTTAATAAACGAGATGTGGCCTATTTTAAAAGTGATAGATAATTTATAGATATAATTTCGCCATAAAATCCACCAAATACACACACATTCTAAACTATGCACACAGAGATAAACAGAACACAAAATTACTATGTCATTATAATATGTTATAAATGTTATAATGTTTGTATGTAGGCAGGTACATACATTAATGTATGCAAAATAAAAGTGAAGCGTTCACATCACAAAATGCACTGTTTTGTGTTCAGGCTAAATATGCTGTTATATAAACTATGTACTATGGTCTTATGTGCAGTTAAACAAGTTCATTCATAATATGTACACTATTCCGAATGGGCTTATTCTACACCCAATTGGCAATGAAGTTTGTTCTACGACTTTTGGAAATTGACAACATTATGCAAAAAATTGCATAATGTTGTTTTGGGTTCAATTTTGTTTTGGGTTCAAAATTTCAAATCAATTCAAACCTTAGTGTTTTGCTATTTATGGAAGCAATCTCAATGCCGAACTTCCTGTACTTTTAATAATTAGTTATAAAGATGATAGAAATTCTAAATACAGCTGATATGAAACAAATCTGGGGATTTTTTTTTTCGCCTATATTCTTCTTTTTGTTGATAGAATAAGCCCCTTTCGAGATAGTGTACATTTTACGAATCACCTTGTATATTTTGTGTTGTTCGTGTGTTTTTGATAGTGCAATGTTTTCTTTACTGGTGTTCTTGTTCCGTTTGATGTACGAGTAAATTTCAACCACCGTAGTAGGTTGCATTAACAACATTCGTTTTATATGCCAAAAATATTCAAGAATATTTTTGGTCTAAAGCCGTGCATTCTTAAATTTGTTTTAAATGGTTTTTATGTCTTCTTAATAAAGTTAATTTTGAGTTTGACTTTTAGGGGTTGCGATATCGTTAGCTATATCGCACACACCCAAATATCAAACTCAAAATTTACTTTTTTCAAGGCAAGGATCATTTTAAAACGTATTTGATGTGACATATCAAGTACATATCGCATGCCGTTTGAACACGGCTTAGTTGCAGTTGTTTAAGTCGACAGAGAGAACGAAAATGAGATTGTTAATGAAACCTACTAGGATGTACACAATTTTAATGGCTGAATATGGATTAATAGTCCATTAGATGCATATTAACTCTTACTCCTGATCAATCACTAACTTTATCAGCTCAATAATTCCGCCCTATCCTTTTCTAACACTAAACAAAAGATAGAGGCGGACATATCGAGCCCATAAAGTTAGTGAGTGATTATGAAAAAGGTAGACTAAAACCATTATATTGTTGAACATAATTATATTATGAGTGTAAACACAAAAATCTATTGTTAAACATCGACTGTTTTGAAATAATTTGTATCCTATTGTAGCATGTTTAATCATCATCAGCCTGTAGAAGCCTACTTCTGGACAATGGCCTCCCACGGCATTCGAAAATCTTTATTCACACACGATTCCCTGCGTCGAGGGTAGATACCATGGTACAACAACACCCAGACCCGGAATAAATATTCGCAGATCATGCAAACATTTGTCCCGCAGCGGGAATCGAACCCGCATCGCTTGCGTTTCAGACGCGCACAGACCCGCTACGCCACCGAGGTCGTCATATTCTGAGAGCTAGGTATGTAGCTATTACCATCACTTATTTGAAACATAGATCTTATTGACTATCACCATATCCAGCCCGAAACAACTCTACAACTACCACAAAATGAATTACCATTGGAATGCCTGTGATGCTCCTGGTTGGCCAGACTCCTTGAGCTGCTGAAGAAAGGCCGGAGGGAGGGTTTGGGAGTCGAACCAATGCTTATGGTGTCCATCTGATCTGGCCCGGAGTCTTCGCCCTCGCCGCATGACAGAGATTCTAACTCCTGAAATGGCAATGTGTCAGATGTAGACTATGAACGTATCAGACACGAAACGGACTCGACTGTGCCCACTAGAACGTACCATTTTTTTTTTAAGTTGTACGGAGGCAAACATACATACGGCCCACCTAATTGTAAGCGGTTACTGTCGCTTATTGACATCTGCAACACCCGGAGCATTGCTAATGCGTTGCCTGCCCTGGAGAAATCTTTTTGTATTTTTCTTAAAGCTCTTCATGTTGTAGGTTAGCGGGAAAAACCTCGGAAGGAAGCTCATTCCACAATTTGCACGTAAGGGGAAGAAAGGATCTCGTAAAGCGAGTGGTTCGAGATACCCACGTGTCGATGAGGTGTGGATGAGCCTTATTCCGGTGACGCGCATTATATGCTCGTCGTGAATTCGCTGTTTGTCCGGTCACGGCACCCTACGGTGTTGGACGGTGGCGGAACGTTCTAGTGGGCATTGTTCAAAGAATATTTCTTCGTCATGGTGGCGTTTCCATTACTACCCGTGGATGTCTTATGAGGCGTGTAAGGGGAATAAAGCTAGGGGATGGGCAGCAGCGTTTCCTATCAATAGCTTTATCTCTCGCCAACCCGCATGCTCAGCGTGGCGAGTATGGGCATATCCCCCCAAATGACTGTTTGGGTACAGCCCGTACAAGGTCGGTCGCGCTGGCAATCTATGGGGGAGGCCTATGTTCAGAAGTGGACGTCCTACGGCTGAAATAATTATTATTAAGTCATTTATTTCCGGCAACACAGCAAAGTACATGCACAAATACAGGGCCCATAGATATATATACCTTAAAACTAAAATACATTTAATGATAATGTTATTTTTTTGTATGTAGCGATACGGTTACCTTTATAGTATGATACGTAGTAGTGGGTAAAATGCTTATAGCTTACCTGGAAGAGTTCGTCGATGTCCCGCTGCGCGTGATGGGTGTCGCGCGTCGTCCCGCGCTCCGACATCTCCTCCGGCATTCGGAACCGCCGCAGCAACGCCGCAAACTTTTGCTTCAGATTGCGTTGCTGCAACATACACCGTAACAGTTTAATAAAAAAATACCCGATTTGGGAGTTTATTGCATAACTATGTTAGTTTCAAAAACTATATCTACTACGATGACTTGAAGGTTTCGATTCACGTTTGAAATAGATTTTCCGTACCACTTAATCTGGCTTTGTTAGTTTTCATTTCATGTACATTTTTTGTTGCATACAACAGCAAAAACACCAATGACCACCACCAACTCACAAAAATCTGTCAAAAATAAACAATGCTTCACGTATTGCCATCTCTCACTATTGCATAATGACAGATAATAAGAGGGATCATTTTCTGATTCGATAAATTAAAATAAGGGGAGGGGTAAATGTACAAAAATTTATGTAAGTCAAAACACTTTCATCAAAACAAACACAATTATTAGAACACAAAATAATGTCAACACCATTATATACTAATTAAAAAAAAACACAAACGCTACATTCAAGCTAACTACGCAATTTTTTTTATTATTAACATACCTCCATTTATTAACGCTACCAACCACTGACTACTGAATTTTGGTACTTTCTGGCCATACAGCTCGCCTATTGTTTACACATAATCTAATCTCGTGATAATGTTACCTAATTTAAGCGACGCACGTATGCCCTTGACTTTCTGTGCAGATAATTGAATTATTTATGGTCGAAATCCTCACCCTCAAATGATTCCTAGGCCCGTAGATTACGTTTGAGTTCGAGGCTTTTAGTTGGCATTCCAATGGTCTCTAAATTGTAATTGAAGCCAACACACATTTTTAGAAGAAATATCGGTGCTAGATTTTCAACATATTGTAGTCAATATCAAAAGTAAATGATGATCAAATAAAGATGGTCATGTGAAAAAACTCGCGCCCTGAGGGTTCCTACCAGTACACGGGGTCAGAAAATCAAAATTCCAAGTTTAAGAACTGACAAACTTATATTTTACGGTCACTCACGTACTTCATTGCATGATGTTGACCGCAAATATAACTTTGTCTCGTAATAATCGTTTAATGCTCTAACTCTAATGAAAAGATACACAACAAAAGACAGCCAAGAACCAACTACAACATGCAATCGAACTGGTAATGAGAATAGAGATCATTATCCTAACTATCTAACAAATAAATTATTATACTGTGTGGGTGCCACTGAAAACCAGCGTTACAACGGCCACTGAGCTGCTGCAATATTTATTTTTTTACATTATTTGGCGATAAATAAATTATTTACTTATTTAAGTACCTATTAGTTTTTTGGTTGATTGGTTTGTCCTACGTTCACGCAGCGACGGAGCAATGGTTAATGCCTTTAGTCATAGGTAAAACTATGGTTAATTACGTCTGATTGAGTGTCTAGTGAACCCCTTTATGTAACCATCGATTTACGTCGTAATAAGATTAGCTTTTAATCTTGGATCAGAAGTGGCTTTTGATTGGCAAACTATGAACTCAAGCCTCTCAATGACAGGGGGGAACAACCTTTTGTACCCGTCGATCCTCCACTCAGACCTACTCAGACTTAGAATTACCGCCCAAAGGTGCTTGAAACTCGATAACATAAGAACTAATTTTATAACTTTAATGGCTAGACTAACAATTAAAAACAGGTTTATTTTTATTGGTCGAGCGAGCGAAGCTATCGAAGATCTCTCAAATAACTTAGACGAATCGGCGTTGTATGTTTGTATGTTTATTGGTGAGCATAACTTTCGAACCGTCAATCCGATCTGCATGGAATTTAGTAGCTCTACAGGTTGTATGATCAAAAGAAGCCATTTCATTCTGGGCCTGGTCCATGTACACTACATAGAAAAATTAGGAAAAAATAGGAGATTACAAGAAAAATACAATTTCATTATTTTGAAGACAAATGCGATGGTACAGAATAGTTCTTCTGGTAAGTTTTTTACTATGTGAACACTATTTGAAGGCCGCCATGTTGGTTTATAATTGGCGTTTGACATGACATTGACATATTTTCATGTCATGTTGTTTGATTTGATGTTTTAGTTTTGTCAGATAAATGTAGGTTGTCAAAATGACATTTCACGCACGTCCAGCCGCCATATTTTTGTAGTTCTGTGTGTTGCTCTCTTTGTCGAAGAAAATCATAATGTACCTTAGAACGAAGTCAATTTAAATAAAATAACCAATTAAATACGTTTACTTTATTGCTTAGCAATATTTTAGAGTAGTGTACACAGTGCAGACCCAGGCTCCATATATTGATGAAACGTCTCTTTTACTGGTAAGAATACGAGTTTAATCGGCCAAAGGGTTGCTTAGATACAGGGGTTCAAAAAGGGTTTAAAAAACTAAAATCAGACACAAGTGTAAAGTTGCTTTAGAAAACGCACTGTAAAACCACAAACAATAGTGATCTCTATTCTCATGCCACAAGCTACAATATGCGAGCTCACCGCGAGCTTTCCGCGGCTGCCCTTGCGCTTAGCAGCCTGGTTTTCGAGCTCGCTGTCGCTGTCCCTGTCGTTCGCCTTGCCGATATAGCTTTGTCTCTGTCGCTCGCGCTCCATGAAGCTCAAGTCGCGAGAGCGGGACAGCTGTGCAACGGTACGCCTAATGTTACGCAGACAAGCCTCTCTTCTGTTTTTACACCAGCGATAAGCCGAGACAATTTATAGGAAGCCTATCATTGGTTTTTATAATCTTTGAACGCATCGTGCACTATATTGTCCAGGCTTAGCTACTGGTGGAGTTATAAACTGGCAATGATGTTGAACAAATCGGCAAATGTGAATTCATAAATACGGCATCATTATAACAATAGTTGTAGATTTACAGCTTAAAAGCAAAAGTCATAGCTTAGATATCATGCGTATGAAAGCATTTACTTGTCCCTCATTAATCAATGCATATAAATATGAACCAATATCCTACTAATATTATATAAATGCGAAAGTTTGTGTGAGAAAGATGTTCGAATGTTTGTGGTTGAATCACGCCGTAACGGCTCAACCAAATTCGATGAAACTTGGAATTGATAGAGTTCTTTACGTAGAATAGGATAAAGGTTACTTTTTATATAGGCACCAGATGAGCGAAGCCGCGTTCGCAACCTAGTACATAAATAAAGCAGGACTCTAAAAGACTACAGCTAAGAAACAAAGGCTAGTTAATCTAGCTAATGGCTCTTTGAGGCCATATTAACAAAAAATGTAAATCTCAATAGAAAAATAAACCCTGATTCATGAACCGAGGCTCTAGTATAGATTGACAGTATGGCGTTTAGGTCACGCACGATTCAAGTTAGAATTCTTCTAGATAAGAACTTGACTCGATAGAACAAGTCCAATAGATTTAAGTTATATAGGTCTAAAGAAGTCCTTAACGACAAATTTTCAAAAAATGTAAGGCCTATTTACCTTAAAAATAAACTCAAATCCCTGAACCGAAGCATTAGTATAGATTGACAGTACTGCGTGTGAGTCGCGCTTTATTCAAGTTAACAGTCGTTCTGGATTAGAGCCTAACTCGAAAGAAAAAGGGTTGAAATTCTAACATCGTTGAGAAAAGATCACAATAAAGTGTTCATCTTACCTTGGTATAGGAGAGGTCGGTTTTGTTAAAGGCGATCTGTCGCGCCCTCCGCCGCGCCGGCGCTCCGTATGTCATATCGTCAGCCTCCTCCACCGAGCTGAACTCGCCTTCCTCCTCCTCGTCTGAGTAGCCTCGCTCTGGAAGATTCCATATCGATGACTGTTACGGTGAAACTTATCAAGCCATAGAGAGCATGACAGTGAAGCCCATGTCCTTTGGACTCTAAAGTCCCAGCTTTAAACAGGTACCATTGCTCTGTTTTTTGCTAAATTCTCCAGGTTTTTGCATAAACTTATAACTGGTCTGGTGCATCTTGGTAACCTATGTCACAGGTAACATAATACTATACTATGTCAAGATGTGAAGATAATTAATGGAAGGAATTGGAAGAGTAAATTTGTATAAGCTAGAAATGTGGATTCAAAATGTGGATTCAAATTGGTTCAAGTACGACATATATACATCTAGCCTATATTATACGATAAGTAAACTGTGAATCCTAGATTACTGAAATAAATAAATAAATAGAAGAAACTCTGATGACGGAGTTTTAGGCCCTCCTAAAAGCCTCCGCCGTAGCTTTATAGTTAGGACGACGATATCTTAACGAGCATTCTGAAACACGGAAGCTCCAGCTGCTAATGCCTCTAGCGATCACCCATCCATTCGGCGACCGCGCTGAAGGTTGCCTAACATAGCGAGTCTATTAAAGGCGACTAGTTAGCTACAGTACGCCATACGCTACATAAACATCTCAGCTCTGATCACCAAGTACCTCTACTCAAAGCGCTTGAAGTCAAGGGAGGGAGCCAGAGGAATGACGAGAGCCAAGATTATGACGTAAAGTTTTTTTTTTAATACAACTCATGTAGCAAACAAGCATACGGCCCACCTGTTGGTAAGTGGTTACCGTAGCCTATGAACACTTGCAATACCAGAGGCACCACGCACGCGTTACCGACCCCTTAAAAAGTACAAAACGCCCTTTTTGAAGAACACCATACAATAGTCCCTAGGGAATATAAAATATAATATAATAATACCTGTTATAAGCAGCGTGTTATTGTTCTTGGTGTCGTGGTCCACAGGAGTTGAGGCCAGCCCGGTGATGGACAGCTTGGCGACTGGCTGACCAGCAGCAGCGCCAACTTTGCCACCAACACCGGTCAGCTCCAGCTCCATGTCCATTGAGCGTTGCAGAACCTGTAGAAATAGAGAAAAATAAGTGAAATAGGCTCACGTACTTTATCCCCAAGCATGGAAGACAGCCTCTCAGACGATCAGATTCTTGAAGATGTCTTAAGGGTGTAGTCAGAGGCACGTCCAAACATTTTGGAACATGGCCACATTTTGCAGTTTCCATACGTGACAGATTACAAGCCCATCGCCGCTTATAAGAATACTTTCTGGTTTCCTCACGATTTTTCCTGTTATTTAATTTTTTTTTTTGGAGAACTAAAAAAAACTTTTCACGCACTCCTTTTGCACTTAATTTTTTTCGAAAGAAAAATATTTATTTATTTATTTCATCATCGAAAGCCCTAGCGCAAAGACAAACTCAAATTGTCTTTTTTCATTAGAAGTACGGATCATTTTAAAAAGATTTTCTTGGAGATATATCGTACGCCGTTTGAACATGGCCTGACTGAATTTTAGCTATTAAATAGTTTTTTCATTCAGTTTTACAGTTAATCAACTCATTTTCACTAGCTTAGAATTTTCAAGGATTTAAAACTACAAGTCCAGTTCAAAATTAATCGAAATACGCCATTAATTGCCTTCATTAATCATATGTCCTTTAAAAAGGAAATGGTCCGTAAAACCGCTAAACGGGGACATTACTCACGTGAAGGATAAAAGAGCATTTGTTCACTTTTAATCACATTGACCGGCGCTGAGAGCTACTAAACTAGTGGAGAGAAACTTAAGAGAAGAAAAAGAAAGTATCATCAGCATCAGCATGTAAGAGTCCCCTGCTGGACATAGGCCTCCCCTAAACGGCCTGCAGGCCTTTCCCTCTACCGACTTTAACAATGTCGTCTGTCCATAGGGTAAAGAAAGTATACAGTTTAAAAAACTCTTGCCTAAAGTCAAAGTATGTACATCATGTGTCAATATTTTCAAGAAATGTAATCGGTTTGGGGCCGGCAACGCGTGCGTGATGCCTTGGTATTGCAAGCATTCATAGGCTAACCAACAGGTAGGCCGTGCGTAGCCACCTCAGTTGTATAAAAGAAAAAGCCACGGACTACGTCGCAACGGATAGTCTTGAGCTGCCTCTATTCACTGACGATAGCTAAGGTATCATCAGTTCACGCTATCCTATATACAATCGTAGGATTTCACTGCATCGCATATCTATCAGCTTATCGCCTTTCTACTGGCTGCTGGCTCAACACCCCTTATTACGCTGTGAATTGCACTCGGACATTTGAATAAACGCTAATGAACCCTCCAATTAAACCGGACAGAATCCGGAGGTTGAATTTATAACGTTAATTAGTGAGCTGGGCGATGGCAGGGGGTTATAGTTTAAACTGGATGCACTTTTGGTAGTTTGTGATATTAGATTTAGGAAAATACCCCTCCATAAATACTACCGACTGACTGAAAAGACTGGCTGAAGAATAGGCCCCTCCATATCTACCTATCCGCGGATGTCGTAAGCGGCGACTAAGGCAAAAAAGCTAGGGGATGGGCAGAAGCGTCCCTCATTTTAACAACGATAGCTCTAACTGCGCTCGCCAACCCGCATGCCCAGCGTGGTGAGTATGGGCAAATCCCCCCACATGATAAGGAATTCGCTCTGTCTGTGGGGGAGGCCATGTTCAGCAGTGGACGTCGAACGGCTGTAATGATGATGATGATGATAGTGAATTATTAAACATTGGTGACTATAGGTAGTGTTCTTATGGGAGAGTAATAGATGCAGCATCAACTTTTCAAAGTGATTGAAATACTGAATAACAACTGAAGCACTGAGAAGCCGGGTGTCGAATTGCGTTTTCATCTTGCAAACTGGAAGTTGTCCGTATAGTACCTACCTACTTAGTATGTTTATTGTTAAAGGCCTTCACCTACTACACGATATGGTTACGTTCATAGTATGATCCGTTTTAGTGCGTAAAATCCTTTATGTTTATAACTCGTAAGCTCATCCACTCGTAACGTTATTACAAACCGTGATATCAAAAACATACCTGGTCCATCCTGATGACACCCTCGGCCAGAGTTTTATAACCCAGAATGGTGCGGTTTTTGTATTTCTTGCGCCTCTGCAGCATAATCTGCAATCTGTAACAGACGTGAGATTTTTAAATAATTGAATTTGAGTCTTTATTGACTTAATTTCAAAGATAATTATAAATTGTAGTAGAACAAATAGAACTAGGAAGCACCCCTAATTCCTTGTTCTAAAAAAACCCCTCCAAAAATCATTCATAGATCTTTGCTGAAACGCTCCTCCACTTCGTATATTTTTTGGCTTCGGACTATGAGCAGGTTTGGTGTGGGTATTCGGGCTTGTAGGAGTTCTTGCTCCAGCGAACAATTCTTCCTTTCTTGGTGCTTCATGGTCCATCGAGTTTATTTTATTTTAGACATTTTTGGAAAACTAACAGCTAGGTGGACACATTAGATAAATAATTATACAAACCATGCAGTAGTGATACTACATGTGCACTGATGGCCAATTATAAGTTTCCGCAGATAGCAGGGGATGGGTAGGTATATAAAGTAACGATAGACGACAGAAAGCAATACACACACACAAAAAAGTTAATCAGTACCATTACCAAAGAAGTTGTCATTGAGTAAGCGTTTAAGCTTACTCGTTGTAGTGTTGAATAGGTCGACATCAATGTTAGCTTAAGCCAAGGAGTTGAACGAACCGCTCCATGATATGCTGCCTGCGTAGCCTTTTAGGGTAGCTGATGGTAGTTAGCTGTGTTATTTTGCAGAGTACAGTTTTATCTCTTCGTTGAAAGTAGTGACATCCAGTTCGCCATGCAACTCCGAGTTCACGAGGAACCATGGGGCATTGGAGAGGTTTCTTAAAATTCCATTTTGTGCTCTTTGTATGATTTCGGTATTCGTATGGCAAGCTGAACCCCAAGTTGTATGCCATATGTCCAGATTGGTTTTAGTATTACCTTGTATATCAACAGTTTGTTGTCTGTGCTAAGCACCGATACACCGATACACTTCGTATATGGTAATTGAACTGGCCTAACCAGTCTCCGCAAATTCCTTTCAAAGCTTTCATAAAGACACAATAGCTCTTTAAGGGGTGTTTTGTCGTCGGCAACGCGTGCGTGATACCTCTGTTATTTGCAAGCGTTCATAAGCTACCGTAACCACTTACCAACGGGTGGGCTGCATAGGTACATGTTTGCCACCTTAATCGTATGAAAAAAAAACATAGTTCTATGCAGAGAGTTTTTGAAAAGTTATTTTCCAGGACCATCACGCAAAGGTTACATCAAAGACGATATAGTAGAAAATATTGTCTTTGGTTACATTCACTTATTTTACGACTAGTTTTACAATGATTTCATGTTGTTTATGTTTACTTTAGCAATAAAATGTGCGTACACTATTACCTGGTCGCATAAAATGGAAATGGCTTACGAAAATAAAAGCATTTTATGCGGTTCGAATACTTTTGCGGTACTAAAACTAATGCAGCGATAGAGCTTCGAACATAGAGTAACCTTTATTTAATTTACCAAGGTCGGTGATGGGTTCATGCGGCACTTGGGACTATGAATAGATCTGGCTGATTGAAACGCACCACACTAGTCAGTGTTGCGTGTGTAAGCGCAATGTCAATAAGGCGCACTGAGTGAGAGCACTGGTGGAATGGTGATGGTGGCCCCGCCTTCCGTTCCACTGGTCTTGGGTTCGAATCACGGTCGTGTGCACCTATGGATTTTGCATTCGGAAAATGTATGTGTGCAATGAAACGGTGAATGAAAACATCGAAAGGAAACCGGCATGACCTAGGACCTAAAAATTCGGAGACATGTGACATTTGCAAGAAAGGAGCCTTAAAGAGGCGCTCTTTAATCCTTTCACTACACTGAATCTTTCACCGACAGTCGTAGGCCCTTTTCAGGACCATAACTCAATCTAGTCACTGACCTAATATCGGATGACTAAGAAATAATCCATGACACGACAACACACACATCGAAACGCGTCACTATCCTTCTACGTACTTGTTTCCATCCCGTTTGACGAAGTGAGGGTACTGCAGCGAGAAGCAGAGGTCGAGCTCCACATCCAGCGGCGGCACAGCTATGTCGTTCGACCGCAGAGTCCGCTTGCTGCTGTGCATACGCGCCGCGAGTATAACCGCTCCCGCGCCCGCTCCGCCAGCCGCCCCGCCACCCGCTTCACCTAGAGCTCCGCAAACCCGTAGTCGCGTTACTCGCAGCGTGCATAATCTGAGAAAGAAAATTGCTACTTTAGAATAATGAAAAATTGAGAATAAAAGCAGCTTTAAACGTTGTCTGAAAGCTTTTCATCAAACTTAGAATAAAGCAGTTACTTTAAAGAGTAAGTTCAAACGATACGACACCTAAATTTTTTTTTCAAAATGATCCTCATCGTGGTGAAACCCGCGACTTAGCTCCACAAGTATTGACCATGTCTTTCCTGTGGATAAGGTTGACTAGGCTGAGAGGATTGTATAAGTTCTGGGCAAGCCTATTCCACCGAAATATTGTCCCAGGCACTACATCGTCCAGTTCGGGAGTAAAAAGTTCCACCTGACGCTGTATAAATCATTCAGAATAGATGAATAAGGCCTCACTTTCTAATATAAAGGTTGCTAATTGGATAATTACCTTTATTTGCTTATTAGACAGAACCTATATAAAAACAGATGGGTGCCTAACTAGCTGTGAACTAAATGATATTCAAAAACTTTAAATCTGCAAGATAACCCCAAAAACTTTGTTTTAGTATAGAAGAAACTCATCAAAATAAAGTCAGATAAGATCAGAAAATATATCCCACCAAACAAAGCACATAAAAATTTCAATTTGCGAAACATTTGCAAGAATATTATTCCTTAAATGTGTTATTATTGCGCGACGGTTCACAGTTCGCTACACCGGAAAATTATTATACATGCTTATTACATTTCACACGGCGCATGTCACGAAAGTTCCAAATTATTATTGCCATCCAGCGCAACCAATCCAGGCAATTCGGCCAGCGTCTTGGGGTAGCTTCCGACTGGTAGTGATCGGGATCTATTGAGCTATCTATAGATCGTTTGCAACGGTCAGATTGTGCACGAAAGGATCCTCGAAAAGGCGCCCTTTAATCCTTTCACTACATTGATTCTTTCATCGACGGTCATAGGCCCTTTTCAGGGCCACCATACCTCAACCTGGTCACTGGCCTAATACAGGATGACCAAGAAATAATCAGTGATACGACAAGAAGAAGAACGGTCAGATAGCTCAACTGTTTCTCGTGTATTTTTTTAAACAGTTGTACATATTTCTAGTCTTTAGTTTTAATTTTCTTTCTGTAATAACATGGTACTGAGTATAATAAAAAAAAGATCTTAATATATAAAACAGATTTCAATGTCCAATTAACTGAAATGCTGATTTAAATTATAGTAGGTATATCGGTAAAAAAGAATTTATTTATCGACCGAGCGAAGTGGGCTTTGGACATATCGGCGAATATGTTTGTTTGTAGGTACTTTCGAACCGTCAATCCGATCTGCATTGAATTTATTCAGTCAACAGTCTGTACCATCACGATTTGCTGGTAAGAATATGAGTTTAGTCAGCCAAGGGTTTGTTAAGTCCTAAGTAAAAAAGTTATAAAAATACTTTTTTTGACATTATTTTTGCATAGTGTTTTCTCCATTTAAAATGTCGAATTTCACCAGCCGTAGAACAAACTTTATTGCCAATTTAGTGTAGAATAAGCTCATTTCGGAATAGCATACATACATATAATGAATCAGCGAGTGTTGTTTGTTATTCGTAAATGATATTGTATTCTATTTCAATTGGAAGATATTCAGAATTTGAAGATGAGTTGTGTCTGTTATTTTCAGGGCAAGAGGACATTCACCCTTTGATATTCGCTAGTTCTATTCGAAGGAAAAAATATATTTTCTACTTATAAAGCTCGGTAAAGCCAACTTTTCCGCACTAATACTCACTTACAAATAAATATGGAATGTTATATTTCTATGGAAGAAAAATGTTACTCGCCCACTCGTACCGTACTTTAGTCTAACCTTTTTCACATCAATCATAGTATTCTTAATCTCAAGTCAAGCGTTACTTACGCTTCGAGATAGTTCTTAGGCCGCTGGAAAAGCAGACCGCAGACCATGAATCTCTTAGACTGGCCATCCACCAAGGAAGTGCGGATTTCTAGCTTGATAGAGAGATTGAGATAACAGTGACTACAAGCGCGATTCTACTTATTTATTTTTCTGAACATCTTTGTTCGTGTAATTTATGTACAATATGCAATAAATGTACTTTGACTTTACAGACTTTAATCCGGTGTGCGATATGTCATCTAAAATTTATTTGAAAAATGATCCTTTATACGTTTTCTGAATAAAGTTAATTTCGAGTTAGACTTTTATTTATTGCAATATTGTTGAGCTATATCGCACCTCCTCAAATGTAAAGTTCAAAACTGACCCTATTCAGTATATTTCATCATCATCATTTCGAAACGAATTCTATAAGATATTATGTCAAGGCCATATCGCATGCCGTTTGAACACGGCTGAACAATGAACACGGCTTTACTCCGCTCCGTTTAATGCAACCCAGTTCCGGCGTCTTCGTTCACGAGTTGGAAGACGGTCGGAAGTCAAAGTTTCAAACAGTGATTTCGCTTCCATTTCTCCGAGATTCTAAGGGAAAATATTATAACAGATGTTCCAGTCCGCCTTTGAATTCAGAGTTCTAGTATGATGAAAGAGTGCAGCTCAAATTGTTACCGGAATTTAGGGGCGAGTTCTATAAAGTTTGTTTTGTTAAGCAAGCAAAGCAAGGCTTTATTATATCTATTTTAGATTATTTATACAGTGTCAGGTGGAACTTTTTACTCACAGGACGCAGCGCTGTTGTGCCTGGGAAATGTTTTAGATGGTGTAGTCTTGCCTAGCACCTATACCATCCTATCAGCCTAGTCGGCCTTACCCACAAGCAAGACAAAGTCAATACGTGTGGAGTTGACTAAGCCGCGGGTTTCCTAACGATGTTTTCCTTCACCGTTTGATTCAGTGTTATGAGTTAGGCACGCACGAGCAAAGAAAGCCCCGTTCATCAGTACATAGCCTTCTCGGAGCAAAAAGGTTTTTGCACAGAACACAATCCCAAAACATGTGTTCTATAAAGAATTTCCTGTTTGTTAATGATAAAATTAAAATATATTTTCCTCATGAAATTCCACGACACGACCCCTTTGGCGCCGCCGCTGAGTACATTTGGTAAAAATTATAATAACAAACCTTTATAAGGGTCTGGTACAAATATTATACTTGGTACAATGTACCTTTATAAACAGGGAAATAATTAAAACAATGAAAAGAGCCTCTTTGAGGCGTTAACCATTTAGCTCCAACGAACTCTTAAGATTGTCAAACTTCCACCAGTCTTCTAACAACTAGAACCGCTGCCGAAACGCCTAGAACTATTTGACACAATATATATAACAAATACAGACGCTCATGTGCAAGTAGGACTCGCGCCCTGAGACTGCGATCTTCTGTAAAGCGGAGGTACCTCCCAGGCGGGCTACTCCAATTTAGAACGAGAAAATCTCGCTGTGCCCTACCTTTTCCATGTCTATTTCCAAAACAATTCCAACCCGAACAAAAATGGAATCTCCGTTAGCTAGTCCCAACATCACATAGCCGAGAGTGCCACTGGGGATTAAACTAGAAAGCCGCTTCTACGTGACACTAACATGTCTGTACTAAACTGTAGCATTAGGGTTAACGCAGAAAAAGTATTTTCAACTCAATTGGAATAAGGTCGATATTTATAAATCAGTGAAAATGTACGAGAGCAGTTTGTTCTGCTTTGTCTCTTAAGGAAGTGGACACGCGGCCTACAGAACTACATCGCCTTATTTACCGTTTCCAACTTTCCATCTGTTTTCTATTTGCAGTGCGAATTATTAATTCACAATGCGGTTAGTTTTTCTTGTTGGGGACTTTCTTCTGCAAGGTTTTTTATAATATGAAAACTATCCCGAAAGGTTCTTATTCTACACCCAATTGGCAATAAAGTTTGTTCTACGACTTTTAGAAATTCCACTTTTTTCATGGACCAAACGTTATGCAAAGATCAGCTGTTTTGGGGTATAATCTAGCTAGATTATACCCCAAAACAGCTGATCTTTGCATAACGTTTGTTAGAGCAAATATAGCTATATTTGCAACAAACAGCTGAAGATAGTATTTGAAATGAATATACCCAAAAAAAAAATTCTGCTGTTTTAGGTAGACAGCTGAATTTTATAGAAAAAAATATATCGAATATAAAATAAATAGTAGAATAAACTTTATTGCCAATTGGATGTAGCATAAGCCCCTTTCGGGATAGCATACATATCATGAATCACCTTGTATATAGGTTCAAAATGTCCCGTCATCCATTTGGGCAGAAAAAATATTTAAAAACAATTTTCTCAAAGGGTATTTTAATTGCCAAGCAAGATAATTCTATGGTAACCAGAACCACGGCCTCGCTGGCTTCTAATAAGATTATCCGCGAGATTGCCTGCTCTGATAGCCTAGTAATTTGTTTTACTGTGGCTGATGGATGATAACAATATTGTTTCTGAATAGGGGTTACAAGAGCTGGATATTATGTTAATAGGTTGTGGTAATGAAACAATCAGTTTAGAAATTGAATTGATGTACATTGCTCTCATTATCTCTCTAAAGTAATAATAGATGATTGCGTTACGGTTTGCACAAAAGTAGAATAGAGATTTATTGTAAACCAAAAGAAAATACACAATCAAGGAAATAAAAATTACATAAAAATAGTGTGACAATGGGCGGTCTTATCGCTAAAAGCGATCTCTACCAGGCAACCTTTGGATGGACAGGATATACAAAAGTAGAAAAAGTAGGTACCTAATTATATGTGTATAAAGTGCCCGTGGTGGCCCCGGCTAAAGAATAGGCCCCTCCATATCTCTATCCGCGGATGTCGTAAGAGGCGACTAAGGGAAAAAAGCTAGGGGATGGGCAGCAGCGTCCCTCATTTTAACAACGATAGCTCTAACTGCGCTCGCCAACCCGCATGCCCAGCGTGGTGAGTATGGGCAAATCCCCCCACATGGTAAGGAATTTGCTCTGTCTGTGGGGGAGGCCATGTTCAGCAGTGGACGTCTTACGGCTGAAATGATGATGATGATGAAAGTGCCCGTGCGAGGCTGGGGCGAAAGCTAGTGATAAGTAAAAGGACAAGGATAGATGTGATCAGAAAAGACGGCGACAACTCCGAACAACTGATGGTTATCGGGAAGGTAGATGGTAAACGAACAAGGGGACGCAGCCCACTCAATTGGTCTGACCAAATCTACACGACCCTGGACACGAAACTCTTCGATTTTATTTCATTCATTCATTTTATCCGTAGGATGTCCAGTGCTGAACATACGCCTCCCCACAGATTTTCGGAGCGACTTCCTATCATTTGAGGGATATTTGGCCATACTCACCACGCACGCGGGTTGTCGAGCGCTGTTACAGCTATCGCTGTTAAAATAGGGGACGCTGATTGCTGCCTATCCCCTAGCTTTATTCCCCTTAGTCGCCTCTTACGACATCCACTGGCAGGTAGATATGGAGGGGCCTATTTTTCAGCCGGAACCACCACGACTAAAGATAGTAGCCGGCGAGATATCCAGATAAGATGATTCTACTCGGGAATCACTACCCTCAGTCATAAGGAGTAAGACGCAAGGAGGAATTGGATAGAAATGGATACCAATTTATATAAAGAAAAACTTCAATAACAGCTTCGCAAGTGCGTGATAAAATTGCTAAGAAATTAATTTCCATTCTCAATAAGCAATATCGAGTTCTGAAGAATTTTCCATTAGGTAAAGTTTCATTTATGTTCGCATAAGTTTTCCTATCTGTTTGCTGAATAATGCATGGTCCTCACGAAACCAGTAACGTGCCAGTATCGCGAGCTAAACGCTTGCTACCGACTGGTTTAGCAGCACCATAATAATATTTGTAGTTTTTTCACTCACCCACCCCTTGAAGCCGACTTCAAAAAGGAGGAGGTTCTCAAGTCGGCTGTATTATGTTACTCGATATCTCCGCCAATAAGAACCCGATTTTGATGATTCTTTCGCTGGTTTATGATTATTTTAGAGTATGATCCCATTTTAATTTAATTCCTGAGGGATTGCAACTTGTCCCGTAAAACTTAAAAAACGTCATCATCTCTTGAAATCACGACTTGTCGATTTTTTTTTATCGACTGTGGTATGGTATGGTAATTCCCGCGACTTCGTTCGGTTGCTGCTATTTTTACATAAACTTTTAACTTAGGGGTTGTGTGTCGGGAACTCCTTTCTGTGCACCCATAAGTTACGCTACCCTGCAAATTTTTTCTTCTTCATTTTATGGCTACTGCTGTGTCTCAGCCAAAGTTGCCATATTTATAAATAATTTTAATACATCTAAAAAACCTTATTAGGTTTGTCTAAGATGCAACAAAAATACACTACCACCGAGATAACACACAAAAACTCAACAAAACACGAGAATATAAAATAAAACGGAAGAGCTCCTTTTCAAAATGGCTAAAAGAAGTCCACACCACTTGAGAGTCGATGGATTTATAGTCAATTCGACAGAAATCGCCCGCAGCCTACGCGAATTTTTTGTTGAAATTACCGATTAATGTCACATTGATAAGCTGCCAGGAGTTTGTTTGACGTTTTCCTTTCGACTTGATATCAAGCTGAGATTCTAAATTGGATCCAGTAACTAAACTAGTGCGAACCTTGTAAAATTAAGTAAAATGATAAAGGAACCTTAAAAGGGCCGTAATATATTTGCAAAGGACCGTTAATAAACCCTGTCTGAAACGGGAATCAGGACACAATAGGGAACTTTTTAATAAAAACAACTTGTGTACCGAAAACTGAAGACGGTTCCAATTTCTATCAGATGTTTGAAAAAGCGTTTTTGCGTCGAAATGAATATTACTCAGTCTTCATTATCGAGTTTTACGAAGTTTTGAGGCAAAGATTTGTAGACAGGGCGAAAAAGCGGAATGAGTTTTGAGATGAATGATAAAGTTGCTGTAAAAGGAAATGGAAAAAACATTTTTATAAATGCCTCGTTTTATAGGTTGGAAAAAATATTATGAATACTTTTGGTTCTTACTATACTTTATAAAATAAATCCGGACTTGGTTTACTGAGTAAACTGGGTAAGCTTTACTCCAAACATTTTCATTGCGGTTTCACTCACTTTGAAGCCACTTTTCACAAATTATAAATAGACAGCAACAAACGAAATCCTACTAATATTATAAATGCGAAAGTTTGTGAGATGTTTGGATGTTTGTGGTTCAATCACACCGTAAAGGCTCAACCGATTTCGATGAAACTTTAGATAGAGTTATTTACCTAGTAGGTATAACATGTATGTTACTTTTGATCTGGGTATCACGCATGCAAAGCCGCGGGCGCAAACTAGTCTTAAATAATTGGCCCAAGCCAGACCCGGCTGGAGCTATCTTAACCCAAAGTCATAGTATCATCGACCGCGTAGGTAGCAGATCGATAAATAAATAAATAATACCCAACAGTCACGTACATAGTCCTCGCACTAGGATTTCCCTGTGTCGTGGGTATCAGAAACTACGAGTACCTTGGTACCACAACAACCAGACCCGAGACAAATATTTGCAGATCATGCAAACATTTGTCCCGCTGCGGCAATCGCCCCATTCATTTCCTATTGTACCTGTTTGTTAGGATTAGTTTACGACACGGTAAAACCGAGTTGTTAAGTGCTTGGAAACCCCCGTGTTTAACATGCTTTATCAAGTTTTCGCCCCTTTTTATTGTAAAAACCTACCGTATTAATTTCAACCCGTTGTGTTTACCCTTTGAAATATCGATTTAGCTACGTGGAATTAGACTTTTACTACCCGAGCACACCCGACCACCGGGAAGCAAAAAGAGGGTTATTTTATGTAACTGTGCCTTTTAGCATACACCATCATCATCATCATCATCTCCCTGCCATTATCCCACTTCATGTGCCTTTTAGCATACAACTTTATAAATATAAGTGGAAGGGTGGGGTTAGCGGGCGACGCAGTGTTGGAAGCTTGGAAGGCCCCCCACCCAAAGGACCGACGACATTTTGCAGGCTGCGGGAAGTCGATGCATGGAAAAGGCTAATGGTCGTGACCTTGAATGAAAGGGGTGAACTATGTCCAGCCGTGGACTTTATAGGGTGATGATGATGAATAAGATTCCAGAAAGTCAAACAACCTTTTCTCATGTCTTGAAATAATTGTTCGATCGAAACTTTACCGATGGAGTTTCATATTGTTCGAAGGCAAGCTCTTCTAAAAATCAAAAGAAAATATGTGTCAGGATTGTAGCATGTGGAAGGTTGCCTCTGCCTACCCCTACGGGAAACAGGTGCGTTCTATGTGTATTTATGTAAGCTCTTCTCCTAACGAACCGCGTCCAGGCTTCTGTTATGCTCTTTCCTGAGTCTAAAAAAGGTTGAATGCAATAAACATCTATGGCCGAGTCAGTCCTCCGAGATTTTGTATCCTTCAATATTTTTTCCTGGTAAAACCTCTTTCAATAGCTTCCTATACAACCTCAAGCCAAACCCGCATTACGGAATGTCAATAGAGCTTTGCCTTAATATCGTCATGTCAAATTTGTCAAACTCAGGAGAGGCTTTCTCGAAATCAATTTAGCGGAGAATCTGATTGGATTTGTTTTGGAAATGTTGAGAGTCTTGGCGCGGGATATTACGTGCAATTTCAGGTAATGTTACAAAAAAACATTACGGCAAAATGTTTTTGTGGGATCGATTTCCAAGCTCATTAATTTGAAATGTTTGGTATTCATTTTTCGCGCATAATTTTCGTAACAAAACATCGAAACAGTATCGCCAAGTAATGTTTTTCTGTACGTAGGTAGGTATCACAGAGGCTTAGTTGCTAAAGCTACTTTATATGTAAAGCAATTCTTTCGGTTCACACCTTTGTTTTTCTTGTGTTCCGTGTAAATTTTGGTGTAGCTACACGGGTTAACTCTTTATCTGTTACTTTATTCTTCGATTCACTGGTTCTTTTCGCGGTCACTCACCTTTATCACTCACCTTTATCACCTTTATCACTCACTCAGCTTTAAGCTATGAAAAGAACATCTGACGCGCAATGACTTCACAATCTGTTACTCAGTCGGTCAGCACAATGCCGTTTTTGGTCTACCTCAGCACAACTCAGACCTAGAAAAAACTAGAAACACGACGAAAGAAGAAAACCTGAGTGCCAAGCTCTGATGAGAACAATAAACTATTGTTCCCCTCATAACTATGAATCGATCAGACAGTAGTCCTTTCCATAAATGAACACTACATTAGTGTTGCATATTTTTATAAAGCATTGAACAATGAACAAAGTTATCCAATTATCTAAACTGATAACAATAAAAATATGCACGTCAAAAGACACAGAACAGTTTACAATAAAGCTAGACGGTACAAAGGTTGTGTGTTCTTTATTTACTTGTCCGTGGTAATTAATGCTCGGATAGTAAAGAATCCCCTTTTCAACGACATCTTTTTTGAGTGTCAATAAACTCAGGTATACAATGTGTTTCTTAATATGTATGCTATCCCGAAAGAGGCTTTTTGTACACCCAATTGACTATAAAGTTTGTTCTACGAATTCTGTAAGTTCAAAATTTTCCATTGAAAAATCTCTACGCCAAAATCAGCTGTTATGGGGACAAATCAGTTCAAACTCGATTATTCAGCTGTTTCTTACCCACAACTTCTCGAACGTTAAAAACTAACATATAAAGATGTTAAAAAAACATAAACAGCTAATTTCCAATAATTCGGGAAAAAATATGTTTTGTTTTTTTTCTGCTACTTAATATTTTTAATAATATTTTATAAAAATATTAAGTAGTAATAATATTTTTTTGTTGACAGAATAAACCCTTTCAGGATGGTATACCTGCATATTAAGAGCTACCTTGTATTATGGTCTTTGACCAATAGGTAGCCAGTCGGACATCTTCACGCCTTAAAAGGCTTTTCTATGATTTAAATAATATTGTTCTACTTGGAACACTGAACCTTTTAGATTCTTAGCTAGATGTCAGCAAAGTTATTTCAAGACCTTCGCGAGCACCAAAGACGACAGGCTGCTGCCACGGATAGCACCAGCTCTCATAGAGGCAGAGGAGAGGCAATACAGCAGCGATGCGAGGAATGTCGCATATGTGCCTCCGCATGGGAACAAGGCTCCCAGATCCGGAGAAGATAGGAAGTACTCGCCGTTCCATTTTCCTGGGCAGGTTCGTACTTTCTGAGCTGGTTCACATATCCGCACTCGGATAGGCAGTGTTTGGGAAACTTCGTCTTATTTTCTCATCGCAGTTACCGCAGAGCCTCAAGGCGAAAGCATACCATAACGCTTAAACATATAACCAAAGGCATATCCAATATATAAAAACAAAAAAATCATTGCGTGTTGCCAGTGATGACATGGCACTGAGAAGACTTGATCGCTAACTATTGACCTCATACACAAACTTAAAGCCTTGCCTTCATTGCGTGTTGCCAGTGATGACATGGCAATGAGATTTGATCGCTAACTATTGGCCTCATACACAAGCTTAAAGCCTTGCCTAAAGCTTATGATCGGTACTACTGTTAGAATGTATTGTTTTGTTAGGGTAGATATATTCAATTTAATGTGACATCACATAGCCATCAGCGGACGATCGAGATGCTTTAAACGATACCTCATTTGTCAAAACTCTCTCAGAACTTTTAAGTAGTCTAAAGCTCGTATTCAGAGACACGACTCAAGCATTGATTTAATCACAGATCAGCTGAACTCTACTTAAATATTGAATCTCTTCTCAAACATAGCTTTTATTCAAGAACGGTACTTAAACTATTCTCAGTTGAATCGAGTCTCAAATCTGTACTCAAATGTTCTCGTTTACATTTTGATTTATCTATAATTTTCGATCCGTTTTACGCAGAAATTCAAACAGCCAGGGTGGAAATAGAATAGAACAATAAAGTGAAGTATAAATATGCATCAAAGTACGTGTAACGGAACGAAAATGTCATTTGATTAATGTCAAATCAAATCTAGATTTATGTACCGATTTCGTCTGATTGACGTTTCGGAATAAGCATTTACTCAGGTGAACTGTGATCATTGAATCTATATTTATGTACTGTTCAAGAATTAAAATCACGACTCAAATCAAGATTTAAGTACAGATCAACGCTTGAGTCTTGTCTCTGAATACGAGCCTAAAAGTTCCGAGGGAACAGATGCACATACATACATTACATACATACCGGTCAAAATTATAACCCTCCTTTTGTCTTCGCCGTATTCGGGTTAAAAACTTTCAGCTTTCTATATCATCATCATCATCATTTCAGCCTTACGACGTCCACTTAGTCGCCTCTTACGACATCCGCGGATAGGTAGATATGGAGGGCTTTCCATATACTTACATAATATTAATTGACATTTTTCGCAGAAAATAAAAAATCATCTGCTGAATTCTGACTCCATTCCAGCATTTCAAAGTTTCGTACTGAAATACATGCACCGAAAATGTGCAAATTCCCAACTCATTTTAATTAAATGCGATGCAAATGAAAACATGAAAGCGGGACTGTAACCTTTTTATGAAAATAACGGCTTTGGTTGGAATTTAAAATGATTTAGAAATGAAAAGTCGCTTGGCAAATAAATCTGAGCAAACATTTACCACTTGATATTCGTATTCGTAAGTATGCAAATAGAATGACAAATACCAGCTTTACGAATTGAAATAAAATAATAGCTTAAATATTTTACTTCACGCTTTGGAAAAAGGATCAAGACGAGACCGCATGAAGAATGTGATGCTTGCTTGGCGTGTCATTGATTCTTCCTTGGTCATCCTGTATTAGGTCATTGACCACGTTGATATGGTGGCCCTGAAAAGGGCCTATGACCATACACAAGGGAATAAGAAATCAAACTAAACAGCAACAGCTTTCATAGCAGCTCTGCTTTATGTTAGCTCGCGGGATCATACCAAAATTACACCTAAAATCCTTCCATCAAAGCGTTTCTGGAGCACAAAGGTAAACAACGAACAACGTAGCACACAAATCACCGTGGAATCCCTTGCGTTACTGGAAGATAACGCCGATGAGTATCAAGCGGTTGAATCGCAGCGGATTTGTCTTACAGCGGACGCAAAGTCTATGTATTTCACGCTGGCTCTCTAGCATGGCAACTTCAAAATGTTTAAAATTTCATATATAACAACTGCTTAGTTGGCTTCAGTTAACTCTTTTAAATAATTCAGAATACTTAAAATTAGTTCGGAAATCTACAGCCTGTGAAATAAAAGTCACACACTGAAATGGAAGATTGGTAAAGGATAAGACAGGGTTACCTGGGATTATTCTGGGCTGGAATTACGCTGTTGATTAGATGTATGATCATTATGTGTCAAAGCTACTACGGCCACGCTTTTCTATCACTTAACCTGATGCAAAAGTTTAATTAATATCCGCTGCTAGGTTCTTCCGCTGAATAAGCACAGCTCTCACTAAGATCACTCGGGCCATTCCTGAGAATTCTCAGACCGATAAGATGGAATTTCTGGACGAGGCTGATTCATTCGAGCAGACATTACATTTGCAATTCTCACTGTGCGACCGTTTTATTTATATGTATAAGTTATATTTATATGCGGATTGTGCGTAATTTTACCGCGTCGAATCTGATGATGCGTGGACTAAATCAATTGTATTGTTAAACCAAGTTATTTTTATAAGCCAGTGAGTGATAAGTATAAACACTGAGAGAGGCACGTTGTGGCTCTGCGGTTAGTCTCAGCAGAGATGGTGTGTTTGTCAAAATGCAAAAGTTTTTGCACTCGGATCTAGTAACACTGTTTTAAAATGTACTTTAACATTTTAGTCCCGAGGTGAATGGGCGGTGGCCCGACTGGACGATATCCTGAACTGGGGCCGAAAAAACTCAATTTGGCCTTTGACCTTCGGACTTGCGTGCTGCGCTCTCGAAATGATGCATTACGCTGCTCCCAGGTAATCAATCAATCTTGAAAAATTACTGATATTTATAACAGACTACTACAGTTTATTTTCTGTCATTTGTAGTACTTGTCTAACCCGTTGGTTGTCTTAGTGGCTAAGATCATAATTGCAATGAATTTATATAGCTTTTGGAATGTATGAATCAATTTTGAGACATGACTTAATTTAACAACTTCTGCAATCAATCTATCTTTACAACGTATATCTATCTCGATACACGTTTCATTGCACGTTACAAAGCACTGTTCAAAACAGAGAACTGACGAAACGGAACGAAACTTGTGATCATCTGTCTATTACCCTTCATAATCTAAGCTCCATCACACTTGTTCTGATCATCAGAGCACGTCGATTGCGCAAGTGAACATAACGAGTGGCATTGGCGCGTGGCCACCACAGATGGTAACCTGACGAGGCGGTGTCGGTTACGCGGTCACTGGTACGAAGGCTTGATTTACGATTTACTAGCGACCAGCCCCGGCTTCGCACGGCTAGCTATGCATATACGCCAGTAAATTTCTCAGTAGGCACGATTTTTTTCGACATCTACAACAATCATCGTCATATTTCAGCTTAATTATGCACCTAAACCATCCTCATGAATCCATTAGTGAAAACCGTATGAGAATCCGTTCAATGGTTTTTGAGTTTATCGCTTTCAGACAGACAGACAGACGCGGCGGAGGGACTTTGTGTTATAATATAATTATAGTGATCGTTTTCCCCCTAAACCTCACGTTAGTTTCTAAATAAGAAAATACTGTAGGTGTATTTCAATTAACACTTACGCACCGGCGATGCGGAAAAAAACGGTGTAATCTTTGACAGTTTTGGTGATTTCAGATGTGAAGACCACATTTGGGAATGCTGTACATGACCACACATAACTCTAAGATAGCGATAAATACATTTCATGATTCACAAAAGTATTTCAAAGAAACCGCATTGCTCATCCAAATTAAATGTACTGTACTTATGTCTGTTGTATTTTTATGCCTGTGATACAAACATTCCTTGCCATTGTCATAATGCAACCATTTGTTTTGAGGTTCCTTTGTGCGTCTCGAAAATGGCTTTGTGGAAACTTGCCGTCTTCAACATTGCCTTTGTTTTAAAGCCAATGCAGCAGATATTATCGACACTATAGCGACGCGATCAAAGGTCGCAACTTGGCATTAAATACACGTCAATTTGTTATTTTAGTATAATTTGGAGTAGGCTTGAGGCACCTAAAGCTGTCTTTGAACTAAACTGAGAAGGTTATTAGGTTAAACGAGCAGTCGATAATCGGCTTACACTAAAATACATTATACATTTTCTTCACCTGCCGATAACTTAGAATGACTCAAAAAGGCAATATCTTAAAAGCACCGCTACTAAAAACGAATACTGCAGTTGTTATCCGGTACAAAAACACGGAAAAATCCGAATGAATCAGCCCATCGTAATCGTAAGGCCCTTTTCAGCGGTCACCTGTCCCCCATGCACGAATAATTTACGATAGCGTTACGCTTACGATACGATAGAAAATGTCCTAACCCAAATGAACAAGATACAACGAAATAACGATAATTAGCAATCAATATATGAAGATTCATACAGATAGGATAGATAGTTTGTTCTGTGTCTGGGTGTTAAATATATATCTATTATGTTTATCAGTCTCTGGTACTCATAGTACAGGCTATGCCTAGTTTGGGATCAGTTGACCGTGTGAATATGTCCGGAATATTTATATTATATTTATATTTAATAAAACTTAAATATCCCTGTATCACTCGACCAACTTCTTAAGTCTGTGATCCTTCACACTTTAAACTAAGAGTTTCTATCTCATACATTAAACACATCGATAATTCTAACTACAATCCGAATGTCTCACGCTCTCTTCCCACTCCTTATCAGCATATCTAGGTAACTAACGATGACATAATGATCCTCAGATACGACATGGATCGCTACGGCATGGTTTTCCGCGGCACCCCTCGGCAAACCGATGTGATAATCGTTGCCGGCACCGTCACCAACAAAATGGCACCAATACTTCGGAAGACGTACGATATGATGCCGGAGCCGCGATGGGTGGTGTCGATGGGCAGCTGCGCTAATGGCGGCGGATACTACCATTACACATATTCTACTGTCCGAGGATGTGACAGGATTGTACCGGTGAGGATTTTTTGCTGTAGATCTGATCATTCAAATCATCTCTGGGCAGACTATCGCCTTAAGCTCGTTTGGACATCTGAAAGCATATTCGGTTGACTTGAACAAGTAGTAAACGCACTCTTAGTTCCTCTGCATCATGAGTTTTCTTCCAGGTGGATATCTACGTGCCTGGATGCCCGCCAACTGCTGAGGCCCTGCTATATGCTATGCTGCAGTTGCAAAAGAAGGTGAAGCGTATGCGAGTCCTTCAAGTTTGGTATCGCCATTGAAGTACCTAATAAAATTGATGTTTAGAATTTATTTCGATTCAGTGTTTCAGTGAAGCGTATTCAACTTTTTAACGACGAGTTTGCGACATCAAACATCAACTTAAACATTCATGAATTTTCAGAAAGAAAATTAAAAAAAACAAAATCGATCATACGCCCTGATATTGTTTTGAAAACCCGGAGGGTCCCGCTTCCCCACGCACGCAACTTGCCCTTTTGGGATTGAAACTTTCAACCCCAAAAGGGCAAGCAATAATAAGAAATGGTATGCATATAATAAGAAATTCAAATATGTAAGCCTTATCGAGACTAAAATAATTTTCAGCCTTTTAAGATCCTCGGCCGAATCTGCTGCCGCACCTGCCTATCTAATATTCATTTAGTCATCAAGCCACATGGCCAGGCAATAAGAAATGGTATGCATATAAAAAGCAATTCAAATGAGTAAGCCCTATCGAGGCTAACATAATTTTGAGCCTTTTGAGATCCTCGGCCGAATCTGCCACCGCGCGCCGCACCTGCCCTAACTACTAATATTTATTTAGTCATCGAGCCGCCGCACCTGTCCTAACTAATATTCATTTATTTATTAAATCGCAAGGATCATTTTGAAACGTCCTTAAACTGTAAAAATCCAGTTTCGTAAAACGCCAATAGGTGCACGTTTTTTCTTATTTTCATAGCTTGCGAGCACGTAGAAGCGATACAACTAAACGTTTTTCAGGGCCTTTGCTAAACCCAGTCTACAATATCAATTGATGTATGTTATTGGCAGTCGGGAAGCCTCTTACGCCAGGTCACGTAGAGAGACTTGCTCCAGGGTAGATTTTCAGCAGTATCATGTATGATGAAGCACGTTTTGAATTTGTATAGGGTTATGGATATGCTATCCCCTTTTTACGAACTTTCGAACCATATCGACGATTATCAACCTCGGTGGCGTAATGGGTGAGTGCCCGTCTGAGACGTAACGGGTGCGGGTTTGATTCCCGCTGCAGGACAAATGTTTTCAAGATCTGCAAATATTTGTTTCGGGTCCGCGCGTTGTCGTACGAAACTGCGAGTACCATGTACTCGTAGTTTCGTACCTCCGACATGACACAGTTCCACATTCACATATTTACATTGTCCTGACCCCACACTAGGATCACTCCTTCCCTTAAATGGCATTATAGCACGCCGTTCGAACACGGCTTAAGGTTTGTAATACGTAATGCTCACGTACCACTGATGCAGTATCTAGCCAATAGCCCCATACATAATATTGGCACTAGTCCAGACCTAGAACTGTCAGTTCAAACAAGCGATACATTCAAAATGGTTCCAGACGATGCACGTTATACCATGCGTCCCAGTCAAAGGCCATCTGGTAGATAGCTTTCTGGACCACACAGCGAGACTGGCCACGCATCAATAAACACTATTCATAAATACATTTCTGTCGACTGTACGATCACGGCTGTGAAATTAAATGATGAAGTCGTCATCATCATCATCAGTCTGATGAAGGCCACTGCTGAACATAGAACCTCCCGCAAATAGTGCCACGATGAACAGTCGTGAGCCTTCTCCATACGCCGACTTCCCGCTAAAATCACAATGTCGTCGGTTCAACGCTTCCCAACACTGCGTCGTCCGGTTCGTGGTCGCCATTCGAGAACCTTTATTCCACAAAGGTTGTCGGTTCTGAGAGCTATAACATGGCCTGACCACTTCAGTCGGCCTGCCACTTTTAAGTTACTAATTCGGAAAGCTATGTTAGCTATGTATGCATTATCGTATCTACATAATACCTACATATGCACACTGTAAATACTATAATGCATCATGTTTGCATAGCGAAATTTTGTTACGGGGCTGGAACTGTTGTGGAACCTTAGCACTCGTAGGTCCTGATACCCACGACAGAGACTAGGGTGAGGTCAGGTATTTAAAATGCTACGGTTCCTATGTAAATGTATCGCAGATTTTTTTTTGTTGTCACGTAAACCTTTGAAGTTCTACAATTTAAACTCTTCCGCTCGTATTAAATTTCGTACTTCAGCGAAGTCTCAGATATCAACCCCGAAACCCCGAAAAGTTCTCCAAAAAGTTACGGGGCCCAAGTCGGAGGGATTTTAATTAAGAGCCGCTGTTAAAACTAGAAAATTACATTCGTTATGTAATTGAATTTTTTAAGGCGTGCGGCGTTAATTCGAATTTAAACTTCCTTTTTGGGCTTTTACATAAACACTGTTAAAACTGAGCGAAAAACATCATTTTTGAAGGTAATTAAAAAGCCTTTCTTCTTTTGTGTGTAACTTTGGTAAATTATATTCATGCTGTCATATTGTTGATGTAATTATTATTCTAGAAAATAATCTATTCAACGGACGTGTCACAGAAAATATTTTCCAAAGTCCCTTGTATCACGATTTTCCTTTAGTGAGTTAAGACTATGAAATGTTTAGATATTATGTAGTTGTGGTAAAGTAAAGTAAAAATTTATTGCTTGAAATACATGTACAGAGGTGTTAATGTTATTATAAAATGGAATCAATGTATTCTGCCATGTTATGGTATGCAATATTTCGTTTAACATTATATAATTAAAAATAATGTCAAGCTCAAATTAAAAAATCATAATAAAACAAATTAAAAAGAAAAAAAAAACAATCAATAAATTAGCTAAACAGATTGAATAAAAAATTTTTCATTAAGAAATTCCTCAATAGAGTAATAACATTTTTTTTCCAAAGTGATTTTCAACTTTCTCTGAAACAGTGAACGCGGTAACTCTCTTATTGTTTTAGGTAATGTGTTGTATATGGAAGGAGCCATGCAGAAGATACTCTTGCGCATCAATGTAGTTCTTGAGTTTTGTGGTAGGCGAAATAATCGTAATTTCTACATTATATTCGAATTAAAACAAATAATCGTAATTTCTACATTATATTCGAATTAAAACAAATTTCGTAGAAATAAATGTAATCAATTTGCTTCCTTTTCATTCGGAATCACAAGTAGTACTAGGTACTAAAGATTAATGCGGAACGTAAACGCGAATGGTCCGAGGCGGATTTGGAAACAATGGGGCCGGGTGTAGCATTTTATGTGAGTTTTATTGCTTGGGATAAGTCAGAAGTTTATGTATTAGGTTTGAAAAAAACCAAAAGGATTTGTTCGCGTCCGGCCGATGGCGATGCTTAAAACATAAGCTCCCACAGTTTCTACCTAAGAGGCAAACACCTTAAAACCTAAGCCGCCACTACCGTAATATCTTGCTAATAAGCAACTTATAATATCTGTACCGTTTAATACGTCGCCATTGATATTGTAAATCCTGTCAATATACCAGCGGCCTTCTGATCGTATTGAAACTAGATCTTTCTTTTTACATTAATCATCTCCCTGTACTTATCCCACTTAAGTAGGGTTGGTAGCAACATGTTTCTTTCTTTCATTCTTCCCTGTCACTCGTTTTTCGTTACATACCTATATCAGCAATATTTATTTCCGCAGCGCTTATTATTATCACTGTCAACAGTATTAAAGCTACTATTTAACTCTTAAATACTCTCTTTACTCCAGCACCGCTCATTAAATTCTCATACCCGATTCGTTCTTCCATCAGAATTTCATTCAACAGAGGGTTGGATAATTGGCGCGCCGATCGGTTGGCATCGCAAACGGTTACACGGCATTAGATCTGCATTGCATTATACAATTTCCAATATCGATTAGGGTTATCGAATGATAAGATATAACAGAAACGACAAACGTGAAATTTCTCGGAAAAAAATGTCGTTGTGTTTACCCAGCGTCCGGGACGAATAAGAGTGAGCGAAGCATATATCGATGAAGCGAAGAGATAGATTCTAAGGACATAAGAATAAAGCACAAACTAACCGTTGCGAAGAACCGTAAGAGAGCCGTATATGAAGAGTTGCGCGTTCGGTAAATTAATTATATCTGAGAATGTGTTATTTTCAGGATTGGTTGTGAAGTAAGTTACATAGAAAGACAGCCCTATCCAAATTGCATAATTCTCACTACAGCCCGATTGATGGAACCTCAGCGCATCGATTATCGCACAATACGTGTAGCCATGCGGTTTGTGATGAATCGGGCACAATTACCAGCTATTGTTGACTCGATTCACACGATGTCATTGTCTTTTTAATCGATTCTCGTTATATAATAAAGCAGAGACGAAGTCAGCTTGTAGAGAGCGATTTTAGAATTTCTTGCTCAAACGAGAAACAGGATAAGGCAGAGGCTGGCAATTACCAGACTAGTTTAAACACCAGACAGACAAGGATAGCCTGATGCGAGTGTAACCGTCCAAGAGCGATTTTTTTGATGTTTGTAACTCAATTACCATGATGTCGCCGCCGGCTAATTGCTGCTAAACAAACCGAAAAAGAGAATATTTCGGTATACTTGGAATAGCAATACAAGCTATTTTTTATCGCCATACCACGCGATGAAACATAAGTCAGTTCATGCGATCTTTGGATCGGAGAAAAGAGGGCTACCCCTCTGTCTACGGCCCTGCTCCAAGGTAATTACCCAGTTCAATCGCGAAGAGGAAGCTGGTGACTGACGGGGCGAATTCCGGTGAATCAGTGTTCATTTGCTGGGACTTGATGAGGCTAATCAAATTCCATATTGCCAGGAAGTTCTGCTCATTGATTGGATGATTAGTTTCCTATTGAGGTTTCGTGTTTTGGTTTGATAGTGACTAAAAGCTTACAGTTCACGACCTTAGTAAATCTATTTTATGCTACGTGGTTCTTAGTGGCACTTTCGCTAATTAAATGTAGCTTAATAGGATTGGTTCCAATTATGGTGTGCAATTTGATACTAGAGAGAGCGCAACAGCGGGAGATTTATACCTACCCATTTGTAGAAATGTAGGATGAAAACTTTTTATTGTAGGCATTTTCCTATGAGGCAGGATCCTTTGGGGATCTCCAAAAAAGTCACGCGAGATTAACATCCAATGATTATTAATGTGTTTCTTCAAATTCAGAAAGCATTTTAACAATGCTAAGCTTTTCTATAAAAAAAAACCTCATATGAACTTTTCCTTTGAACATGTTTCATCGAATTTTAACATCCTAAACCTACTTTCAGCTTTATGCTCGCACATGAAAGAACCCGATCGTTATTTGCTCTCCGGGGTCCAATCCTGCTGAGTTATGACACTGGACAGCGACAAAGGCCCCACTTGGGTCCTAATATAATCCGATTCGGACAGAGTAAAAAGCTATTGAGCATTTTGGTGCAAGGGATCTAAACTCCGAAATTCATTATAATGCAATTTGTAATACGCTTGGGTCTGCCGTTCAATTTTCAGTTGTTGATTTCACTTTCGTATGCAGATGCCCGTTCTAATTATTTCAATAGCCTATGCATTTTATCTCTCTAAGATCTGCTTGGTGATCTCTGGTGATTTCCCGAGGTACCGTAGGTTCACTTCAATATGAATTTGAGTTTAAATGAGCTTACGGTTTTTCACACCAACTGCTATCTACTCTATGTATATGGCCACTTTATTTTATTATCTCTTTAAATCTGCTGGTAATTACACTCGGTTCCGTAGGTTTCCTTCAAAGCCACCGTCAACGCCAACTGCCATCAGTAGTTTGATTTTATCGTACTCAGAGCTTCCATTACTATCTGACATGTAGTATACTTTGTTGAATGAATGCCCAATGCAAGCAATGGCTCGTACGTGAGCGAGTGAACCTTTCTTAATTTATAGATGTGACCCAGATTCGAATTATCCGAAAACCGTATTCCAACCTAGCTTTCAAACAAATTGTTTGACTTCCGGATTATTTCCTGCTGATTAAATGTTATACTCAATTCAAGTTCCAACATTGTTCTAAGCCCTATTAATTTGTAACCACTTCCATCAAAATTAAAGGTCAAAAACACTCGTACGATTACCCCAATACCAATTACATAATATTTTTCATTATAACCCAGACCGTTAGTTAATTAGTTCGACGACAGTCAACGCAACAGTTACTTCTTCGCATCAGTTCACAGAATATTTACTATGCCTCGGTCTTTCCGTCTTGCCACAGTTTGAGTTAACAGTTTGTATACCGTCTTGGGCAATTATCAGCGTAAGGTCGGGGAAGCTCGTCGCGCCAGACCGTCCGTCACTCGGCGCGATGACTCATCCATAGGAGGTGTGACCGACTTTATTGCTTTACGTTGGAAACTGGCGTTTTCATGAATAAACCATTTAGCTACCGAACGGCTTACGGAACATTCATAAATTCACTCATACAGAACTCCAAAATTCTTAAATCTTCATTAGACTAAAGATCAAACATGCTTACGTGTGTTATTGCACAGTTTAAATTTTCTGACGTTATAATAAAATGTATTTATCGAGCGAGCGAAGATCTCTCAAACAAGTTGGATGAATCGACTTTGTATGTTTATTTGGGCCGTCGTGGCCCCGGCTGAAGAATAGGCCCCTCCATATCTACCTATCAGCAGATGTCGTAAGAGGCGACTAAGGGAAAAAAGCTAGGGGATGGGCAGCAGCGTCCCTCATTTTAACAACGATAGCTCTAACTGCGCTCGCCAACCCGCATGCCCAGCATGGTGAGTATGGGCAAATCCCCCCACATGATAAGGAATTTGCACTGTCAGTGGGGGAGGCCATGTTCAGCAGTGGACGTCTAACGGCTGAAATGATGATGATGCTTATTTGTTTTAATGGAATAAACCCCTTCCGGGGTAGTATACTAGTTACGGAACACGGCGTAGAGAGCAATATCAATCATATTTGATTGATTTCTATTTATGGATCGGATTTGTATGACATTTGTGCAATACAATATTCACAAAATAACCTTCATTCTCTTTCCCTACAATGAGTATTCTATACCTTCCAAACTTTACTTCATTATCATGACAGTATAGTTATCTATTTTGGTCCCACAACTTCTACCATCAGATATGGTGTTTATTAATGGCCACGCCGACAAAAGCAATTAATTTTGGTCTATTTTGAATGCTCTGACGCCTCTGATATTAAGGGTGGTGTAAATTGGTTTCGGTGCGTTTTAGCATAGCAGACGAAACTATAAATAAATTTGAAAGTATGCTGACATGTGGTCTCTGACATTGGTTCTTGTGACCCGTGGAAGATTATCACAAATAATTACAAGAGTTACTCGTAAATCTGCTTATATTTTCGTCGTATCATAAATCATTTTCTTTTTCGCAGACTGTTTGTACTCTGTCTGGTTTTTTTCAACGTCTTTTCAAATTACTTCTATTCAGTCCTAAGTAAATAACTCTCCATTTTACCGCTCTCCGTACACTTAAATCATTTTATTTTTAGTTTCACAGCTTTTGTAGCATATCAACAGCTCAAAAAATGTTAACCTGTTAATCATTTTGTCAGAAATCCTTAACCACTTACAACTTTGCCAAGAAAAACGTGTATGAACGTTGACTACGTTTGTGCGATGTAAATATGTGAAACAAATGACTATGAAATCTGATTATTTTTTGCCGTCTGATGACCGAGTCACGCACACCAAAGAATGCACGCACGCTCCGTCACGACCTATGGTGTTAATTATATTGAGACCTTATTAAAAATTAATCCAAACGTCCTATTATTTATGAACGAATCATGCATTTCAAAGGGGCAGGCACTGACCGGCCCGGCGCGATGGAATCTGCCCATAGATGCCTCTATTTGCATTATTGAGACATGATAAAGATTTATCATTAAATTAGATATAGCTAATGTATATTGTGAAGCTATAGTTAGATCCAGAATTTTTTTAAAAATCTGAAGAAAATCACACCAAACAGACGGAGGAAGCTCATTCAAAATTCGGGGTTAAAAGCTAGTCAAAACAAATCTTCTGATATAGCACTCATCCGCATTGGCGGACAAGATATGCAAATAGTTTTTTTTAAACTATTGTGTGCAAAAATGGATGGAAACAGAAACGTGAAGCCACCTGTGATTAAAATAGTATTTTTGGTTTATAAGGCGTTGTGGCGTTCATTTTGTTTTAGTGAAATAGTTCAAATTACCATAGGTAATTAACAGTACATGTTATAGCAATTAATAAAACACCCACAAACAGGTCAGACCGAATAATTCATAGGAAAGAGTTAGAGCTTTAGTTGAGAATAATTTTTAGTTTTTCATTTGATTGGAGACGAACAAAACAAATGCACATTATAAAACTGTTATCAAGCCGACACTAAGAAAACAACGTTACGACTTCAAGACTTCGATAGCTATAATAACTAGTGTTAATTGTAAATCACGTAATTATATTTATTCTTTCGGTGGTATTCCATTCTGAATACCGGGCGATGTTCCAAGACTGTTCAAGTACCTATATTGAGGCTAGTGTCAATATTATCGCAGAGCAGAATAGTATAAGTGCACTGCGACTAACTCTATTTTCATCCGTTTTTCCAAGCTTTAATTCTAGGATTCTAAATTTAGAGGTATCAAAGAGTCATTGCAATTGTATGACCAGTCTTATAAAATTAGCTAATGAGTAAGCTTTTAAGCTCAGCTTTAGAGCTCGCTCTGAAGCAGACGAAATATACATTTTCAGTTCTATTTCAATTCAGTTTCGAATTCTCCGTAAAATAGTTCGGAATAAGAGGAATTATAAACCAAAACTAAAGTATCCTGAGCTACATAGCGCTGCGCCAGTTATAATTAACAAAGTTCATACTTAAATCAAATTTCCAAATTATGGGCTTGAGTTGTGACCTTCCCTCTGTGAGCCAAGTAATGATGTTCATCATAGCCAGAAGACTTGTGAATTAGGGCATCATCCATATAAAGTCTATCCATCATTGTCGGATACTATGAGAGAAGAATGTTCAACGTAAATTAGTTAGTTATTCAACATTTAATAAAAATAAAGTTTTATATCCGACCAGCGGTCATGAAATGATAACCTCTCGAAATTAAAGTAATCTTGAATCGGGCATGAAGGAAATACAGCAAATCTCTAATACCTTGGAAGCGTACGTCTGGGCAACGCCCGGTTGAGACACTAGTCTATTTATAGTCTACTAATCAGATGCGAGGGGACACGGTCTAGGTCGGGCGCTATAGCCAGGAGCAAGGTCAGCTTTATGAGGATGTATGGTATGGGTAGATGGGTATTATGGGAATGGGTCGCTCGCTTCTATCTGGGGATAAAGAACCCCTAATGAAAGGGCAACTTGCTAGTTATCTTGAAAGGCTTTTCAAACCTTTCATAGATAGCAAACCTTTTCTTCGCCTTCCTGGAAACAGGGCAATGAAAACTCAAGTTTATTATGAAACTTGGTTTAGAGGAGGACTAACTAAAACCTGGTTTTGTGACGTGTTATTTCACACAGTTGCTTCCTACTAATATTATAAATGCGAAAGTTTGTGAGGATGTTTGTATGTTTGGATGTCTGTTGTTCAATCACGCCGTAACGGCTCAACCCAAAAGTCGCAGTACACAAACTTTATTGCCAATTGGGTGTAAAATAAGCCCCATTCTTATAATAGGTACACGAGAAAATAGATACTTTCTCAGCGCAAGACAGTATAATGAGGTTACCTTACAATAGTAATTTTCCCGATAACAATCGCCGAACCATTACAGTCCACGATATAATACGGAATAAAATAATTCGTAGAACCAACATATCAAAAGCAATATTACCTACCTATTTTAATCAATCATAGAAATGCAAACAAAAGAAAGATTACAGGCGCATATTGTTCTTTGATATAAAGTGCTTTTTGACGTGCAATGAGTTATGAAAGGCTTTTCAGAAGACTTGAGAATTGCTTGGCTTGTCTTGACACTGGTTCTTTCTTGGGTATCCTGCTTAGGTCAATGACCAGATTGAGATATGGTGGCGATGAAAAGGGACTATGACAGTTGGTGAAAAGATGAAAGTGCGCCTAATAGAGGCTCCCTTGGTGCACGCACATGTCACATGTCGAATTTTTGAAAAACCCAGACCAATAGACATAGTTGCCCAAATAGGCATAGTGGTCTACTACATTGGATGGTATCGTTCCTAACAAGTACCGGCATGGGTGGGACATGGGCATTGGGCATGATATTTGTCTTTACCATGATCATTTTAAGATTCAACTGCAAGGAGACGGGATTGTGGTCTCCAGGTCCAAGGTCCTCTAACGATTCTGCCAAGATGACTATAACATCGGAAAATCGCAGATGAATGATGTATTCGCTACTGATGTTGATGCCATGTCCGTCCCAGTGCAGAAGCTAAAAAAAAGAGGTGAACATTTTCGGAGAAATTACGTCTCCCTGCAAAAAGTCAATTGGATAGGATGCTCTGGTCCACCACCAGTGGTAGATCGTAAATTAACCAGGGTAATGCGAGATCCAAGTGGATCAAACAAACACGTTTACTTGAAATGCAAAGCTACAGGCAGAAGGTATTGGCCGTCATCCAGATGTTTTATTGCTAAGCACGGATAGATAAGGTTTTGGCTCAACCGACTGTTTTCATGGCCTGGTAGCCAATATTATAGAAAGCAAAAGTAGCTTACCGCCCCACAGGCCTTGGGTACAATCAAATAAGGTTCAGTTTAGCGGAGACAGGCAGTTTTTTGGGCCGGGATTTTCGTATCATATTAGTGCCAAGTCAAGACGGCAAGAGAGTCAACGGCAGCTGTCCTGTCGTGTGATATCATTCATGACAATTATATCAGCTGCGTTGTTTATTTGGCAACAATAAGAACATTAGCAAAACAGCTTTTTAACATGTAGTCTTGGCGACTTTCCTACTTTCAGTCACTTATAAGCACTCTTTAACTAAATATTTATATAAAATTTTATCTATATTCCGTTTTCAACGTTTTAATATGCTTGTATTTTTAAAACAATTGCAGTGTTTTGTTAATATACTTATTTTTATCTTCTACAAGATGTCTTGACGCTAAATTAGTTTTGCAAATTTGTAAAAGCTATTGGAAATGTTCAAAATTTCAATTTTCGGAGTCACAACAAATCATGTTTGACTAATAAGAACATTAAAAAAATACAAAAGCCGCGCTTAAAAAATAATTATTTATAGATTACTGAATAGTTCTCCGTCCATTTTCCTCAAATAAAATGACGATACCCAATATGACGAACTGAATCACCCATAATGTATTCGTTGTGATTATTAAAATGAGCGCGTGTGTCATGAGACATCAACCAGATTCTATATAAAACACGTATTGGAATAGATTTCAATAATTAATTTACGAACACAGAGTCTATGCGAAAGTGTAAATATCTGCATATATAATAATTTGGCATAGATTATGCAAAAATGATAATGCCATGTAACAAATTGCTTTGCGAGAACGATAAACATACCTAACCACAATTTGATATTGACAATTTGATTTGATATTGAGAGTAAACCTAATTAATCTATGTACTTAGTTCTATGAATATGATATTATCATTTATTTAAATACTAGCTGCCGTCCACGGCTACGTTCGCGCGGTACCTACGATTCTTTATTCAGAGACGGCTCGCACTCATCGTTCTAACCACCATAAACTTTGGAATCTCCAACTTTCCACCATAACGCTCATAGAAACTATGCAATCATCCCCGGAACTGAATTACTGTGATGAAAACATAAGCCAGAGTTCTCTTCAGACCGTAAAGTTCGTTAAGTACACTTACCAGATTTTGTGGAGAAATCCGGACCGAAGCAAGTTTCAATTTGGTTCTTACCTGAAAAAGAAAATAAAAATTAGTTGCGCAGTCAGATATTAAACTGCCGCAATGCACAATAAAGTAGAATGAAATGCTTAACGAGAGAGCGAGCTTGGCACAGGTGTAGGTTTTGAACAAAGTCCAGTACCTACCATCCTATTATCCTACTAATATTATAAATGCGAAAGTTCGTGAGGACATTTGAATGTTTGTGGTTCAATCACGCCTTTACGGTTCAACTGATTCCGATGAAACGTGGAATAGATAGAGTTCTTTAGAATAGCATAAAAGCTACTTTTTACCTATCTAGGTACCACGGGAGCAAAGCTGGTAAACAATGAATTCAGCTCATGCAGCATCGATCGTCACGCACGCGAATGTTCTACATACAACACGCAGCATTGTTCTTCAAGCAATCCACCAACAACGTTTCCGGCACGCTGACGACGAACAAACGCATCTGAACAATGCTCGTAAATGAATTTTATGTCCCATTTATTGCGGAACACGTGTTGTGTAGTTTATGGAAAACCTTTGAATAAAGTACGTTTTTAATTTTGAATAATTTAACAGTGGATTCAGTGGCATAGCATGTTCCCATTTGTCGTTCAAAATGGTCCATAAACTGCACCGAACGACGCAGTGTTGGAAGGCCGATGGACTGAGAGAGGCCTATGTTCAGCAGTGATGGTTCATTCACTATCAATCGGTCAAATTACACGAACCAAGCCTGTCAAATCTCAACGGAACAAAGGGCACTGTGTAAAAATACATGGGTCCTACAATATACTGACTGACCTCATAGCTCAGTTGGTAGTAGCTCTGCCTTCTGCGCTAGAGGTCGCGGGTTCGATTCCCGCACTGGACAAATATTTGTGACTAGCACAGATGTTTGTTCTGTGTCTGGGTGTTAAATATATATCTATTATGTATATCAGTCTCTGGTACCCATAGTACAGGTTATGCCTAGTTTGGGATCAGTTGACAGTGTGTGATATGTGCGGAATATAAAAAAAAAAATGTCTAATTGCTATTCAAACGCAAGCGTTTCAGCACTGTTTTACACGAATTTGAACTTTAAATCTTTGAGACTGTCAACTTAAGTCGCAGCTTAAACAATATTGCTTTCCTTGACGTGTTATTGCCATTCAAATGCAAGCGTTCGAACTATTTCACACGAATTTGTACCTTTGATACTGTAAACTCTTAAGGCAAAAGCGCTAAATTGATGGTGCGCATCACAAAAAAACGCAGGTTGACTATGAAAAATCCAACGCATGACTATAACTGTAGCTTCTACACTACTACAAAAGCAATATACAAATCTGATAACAACGCTAACGCATTTGTATTTCAAAGAATAAACCCACAAAACAGATCCCTTTTCCATCAAAAGCCATCCATCACGCAGATTCAATTTAAACTAATATGTAAATGCCGTAAGCTGACGCCAAGCCCTACATCTATTATCCAGTTTAATAATACGGACGCATTAATTCACCAAGCTTCGTAAAACCACGTAATTTATTGTTTGACGAGAAACTTTCATTGTTTTTGGGAGCTTAATGGTTTTTCCATAGGGCTATTTTCTAAGTATATCAGAGTTTCAGGCAAGCCAAATGATTCACGTAAGAGGTTTATGTCCATAAATAAAATTAACTACTAAAACTATGGTTATGTATAATCAGTAGTAGTTGTAAGGCCTTATTACATCAATTCGAGATGATTTATACAGCGGCAGCTGGAAATTTTTTACTCACTTTCAGGACGTTGTAGTGCCTGGGGCATTATTAAGATGGATTAAGCCTGCCCAGCACCTATACCATCCTCTCAGCCAACTCAATTGTCCACAGGAAAGACGGCTAATAAGTGTGGCGAGTCTTACCTAGCAAGTGTACGATATAGCTCAACGAGCTCCTAAAACTCAAAATTTACTTTTTTCCAAATACGTTAGGGATCATTTTCAAATAAACTTTAGATGACATATAGAACGAGGTTTGAACACGGCCTAACTCATTTTAAAATGCCACAAGTGTTTCAAACAAAGTACCCTTCAAATCATGTATGAACAGCTGACCGCTGCGAGGCGTTCATGCATAAAGACAAAGGAAATCATTTAAGGGCATGTACGTTACGTACTCCGATACCCTTCCGAAGGTCGACTCGCATTCCTGAGCGTGATTGGAATGGAATGCTCCTGATGTTTATTCATAATTCCATCAAATATTGGCAGGCCTCGCCGTTTATGGATCGCTTACAATGTCGTTTGTTTGATTTGGAATCTGCGGAGTTTTTACTGCGTCGTTGCTGGTGTCTCGTCGCATTCTTATTTAGTTTCATTTTCCAATGCTTACTTGTCGTGTCACTGATTCTTTCTTGGTCATCCTGTATTAATCCAGTGACCAGATTAAGGTATGGTGGCCCTGAAAAAGGCCTATGACCGCCGGTGAAAGAATCAGTGCAGAGAAAAGTAACACGCGAGCGAAGCCGCGTGCAGAAGCTAGTTTATAATATGAGAGTAAATGCTGATTAGGACATTTGATAAGGCTCTACTTAAGTTTATAACGCACTAAATACTTACAGAAGAATGTTAATGGCCAGACTACTCACCTTGAATCAGGGTTGAAGATTTATGTCTATGTCCTTCAGAAAGCACTCCCCGAACTTTCTTCCCAAATTATAATCGGACCGTGACAGTAGTGGTACCTTCTATCTAATAAGAAGAAAGTTATATCGTAAAGTGAATTTATTGCTTTTACTTTCTGAGGGTTTCTGAGTATTGATTAATAATAAATAACACCATAAACACAAACATAGTCCTAACCCCACACTAGGAATCCCTGTGTCGTGGGTATCAGTAACTATGAGTACCATGGTACCACAACACCCAGACCCGGAACAAATATTTGCAGATCATTCAAACATTTATCCCGCAGTGGGAATCGAACCCGCCCGCTAAGCCGAGGTCGTGAAATCTCTTTCTGGCTTTTAAGTGAGAAAAAGAGGTCCTTTAAACTACCATCAGAGATAACTGGCTCATAAATTAATGACACATGCCATGCACTTAGCACAATATACTTACCACTTTACGAAAGCCCCCGTTGTAAACCCTTGCAAGACATCCACAAGACGTGGAAAAGTTCCATCTCTTCAATAAGAAGGTGATATGGAGGACCTTTTCGGAGTAAGCGATGCGTGAGGGTTTCGCACTCTCCGAGATTAATGTGTTTTCGGTTATTTGATACTTTACGTGACACTTGGATGAGGTGAGATGTTCGTTTGTGAACATGATATGGGACATTTTAGACACTAAGCAGAGGAGTGGAATGTAGGGCATAAATAAAAGGTTTGAGTAATATTACAGTAAACCGCTGGAGAAAATGTTTCCCAAATGCGACTACGAAGACAGCGTGGCGTACCGTACCGTACAGCGAGGCGTCAAATTTTGCTGATGGACGTGGGCTAAGCTTGTATAGGGTGGTATTTTGTAATGCCACCTGAAGGGAAAGTACTCTTAATACTGTACTTCTAGATAGTAAATTTTACTCAAAGAAAACTTTCCTTTATTTTTGATAAGAAAGAAAACTGCATTCAAATATTTTCGAAAATTCGCTTGCCACACCCGGGTATCGAACCGACTAAAATCTGTAAAAATTACACCTTGTACTTTGCATCGATCGTTAGGGTCCCCTATAAGGATATACGAGCGAGTTTGAAAAACGACATGTACATAACCCTTTAAGTACCTCATTACAGCGCGTACAGCTAGCACGTGCGTAACATATTGTATCATACGTCATAAGGGAGCAGGTGTTTAATCTGGCCTATTAAGGTTACTTAGAGCATGGCCCAACTCGTAAGAATATTCAAGGATACCCTGTACCTGCCCTTTTAAGATATTTCAGTAGCTTGGATATGGCTCCCTATATGAATGTGTTCCCGACTGAAAAATGCGCCCCTCCATATCTACTACCCGTGGATAACCTAAGAGGCGACATTTTGATTAATAATTAACAACTACTTTAAAAACTAGCTCTTACTGCGCTCGCCAACCCGCATGCCCGGCGAGTATGGACAAACACATGATAGGAAGTCGCTCTGAAAATCTGTGATCAGTGGACAGCCTACGGCTGAAATTTGGACATTTTTTTTTATTCATGTGCACTCATGAATTATAAACTGGACTGGAAAAAACTGGATAGATTTTATGTTTACCTCTTTTATGTCGCAGTAAGGTTTTTTATTTTTAAAATAAAAATTATTATAATACTACGGCACGATGATTGACATTTGATTCTACCTTTATAACAATAAAGAAACCTTAGTCAAATTTCGTAACGTTGAAGAGTCACAGTAAACTCTTGAAATTAAATCAATGACCAATTTCTAGACACCAATTACGTATAATTCACGAGAAAGTTTTTTTCTATTTAGCGTACAAAAAAGGTAAAACTTATAACTGAGTTACCTAACAGAACTCAATTACAACTTGATAAATTGCTAATACCATCAATAGCTCCGTCGGAGTTACAAATTGGCGCGTATTGCTAAGAACTTTCGTGGACATGAAAAGAGCATTTATGAGACAAACTTGTTACATTAACAACCCGGGTCTTCTTAGCGCCGGTTACAAGGTGCTTTTCAGGACCACCGTATCTCAAGAGTGTGAGTTCTCACCGTTTTTGTATGGAGTCACGAAAAGGGGCGCCTACGTTCAGGCCTATGTTGAGCATGTGTTTATTGGTTTGTCCTTCTTTCACGCAGGTACGGAGCTTCGTATCAAAGTGATTTTTTAACAGACGCCAAAGCAAATAAGAAGCTATCAATTCGGTGATTATTTTTTAAATGTTTGTACAGCGATTACCCCGTAACGAATGGTCTGTCTTCAATGGTTTTTAAAACGAAAGTATTGCAGTTGAAGGGCAGGAGAGAGGCCAGTTACTTTTTAACCGGGTACCACGCGACCGTAGCCGCCGGCAGAAGCTAGCCGACATGTGCGACCAAGTTCAGTCAAATACGAGGCAAATTCAATAACAGAATCGTTCACCAAGTTCAGAAGCCTAAGTTATCAACAGTAACTCTATATATTTTCACTGAAAATGCACCTCTATTTATCAATACATTTTCCGTGTTCTGTGAAGCTTGCTAAGTTAAAGGGAATTCTGTAGTGCAGCCGGCTTACGGCGGATACTCGAGTTTCCCAAGATTTCTTTAAAGCCCCCTGTCGAAGGCAGAGAGCTTAGAATATAAGTGGAAATGATACCGTTTTATTTGCACGAGTGAATACCTGGGTACAGTTAAGTGCTAAACGGGACTATCCTGGTGGAGCTTTGAGTTAAGACCCACTAAAGCCCTTTTCGATCCTCATGAGCTGTAATCCATCACAGAGATCATCATCGTCATCATTTCAGCCGTAGGAAGTCCACTGCTGAACATAGGCCTCCCCCACTTAGAGCTATCTTTGTTAAAATCGGGGAAGCTGCTCCCCATCCCCTAGTACCCTCCCCTTCCTATCCCTTTTTTTCCCTTAGTCGCCACTTACGATATACACGGGTTGGTATCTACCAACCCTACATCTATGGGGGGCCGATTCTTCAGCCGAGGTCACCAGGGCCAAGATAGCAGGTTCTTTTTAGGCCATCATGTCTGCTGATTGACCGTAGGTAACAAAACAAACAACCTGGGGTCTAGACAAGATCCTCACGCTTCATTTTCCTTTCACGCTAACTTCATAAGGACAACGGAATTAGCCTGTGATGTGTCTCGTGACTGCTGCAAAGTCACGTGACACATCACTGGCTAATGGCATCATCATCAGCCTGAAAAAGACCACTGCTACGACGAACAGCCTTAAGTCTTTTCCATCCACCTACTTCCCACACACAACCAATGTGGTCGGGTTTAGTTTCTAAACTTTTTGTTTTCTGTTTTGTGAGCTTCGCACCTCTTAAAAGCTTTTTAATTAAAGTTGTGCAATGAAGCTTTTCAAAACATTGCTATCTGTCTTAATTTCTGACGTGTTTATTCTTACGCAAACGGCGATATCGCTTTACAGAACGTTAATGATGCTTTTGCCAAATAAACAGATTTTATGACTCTATGCCGGCGCCGCGCCGCAACGTTTCGCCGTAATGATATGCGAGATTCCGGATCATTACGCAACTCTTATTACAAGTAAACATGAGTATCCAGGAAGCATAACATGAGCTTGTGGAAATGAGGAGCAACATAAACTGCTAGCTTAGTAATCTAAAGCGCTCACAGCTACTAGTATGTTTATTTGTCTTCATCATCATCATCAACCTTTAGAAGTCCATTGCTTGACATAGGCCTCCCCTAAGGCCCCAAATAGTTTCATGACGAACGGTGTTGAGCCTTTTCCATCCGACTTCCTGCAACTTTAACAATGTCGTCGGTCCATCGGGTGCGGGGCCTTCCAACACTGCGTCGTCCGGATCGTGGTCGCCGTTCTTTCAGAACCTTTACGAACGCAACGCAACGGTTTTCGATTTATGTGTATTTGTATTTAGAATTTAAACAAAGAATGAGGATAAATGTTATCTTTAGATTATTTTTTTTCATTTGATTTGAGAACGATGGCTATGCTGAATGAACCAGTATGCAAATGCATGCCAATGATTCGCATTTAAAATTTAAACACTATCAAAACGCTATTTTGATCTAAGCTCTGTGTTTGCAATGTAAATATTATTGATTCAAATCGATTATTATCATAGCGGACGGTACCGTATCTATGTATATCCAGCTCCATAATTGAGCTTGTGAAAGTGACATGTGTACTTACTTGTAAATTAGCTGTTCGTTGCCATGTTTCGGTTCATACAAGTTTATAGAATAGAATAGAAAATAATGTATTCATACAAACTGTACAAAAGAACAAGAACAGAAGTAAGACTCACACTAATACAAAAACCATATCAGTGGATAGAAAGAAATAAAACAAGTGTAGGTATGTGCGCGGAGAGCGCTGCCATGTACAGTATGTACGAAAAGCCCTGAGCTCAGCATGTGCTGGTAACGAATTAACAGCGCTGCTGTTCAGTTCAGGGCTGCAGCGACGTTCGATCCAATAACCGAACAATGGCACGGAAAGTCCATAGAACTAATGCCGCGGATAAAAGAATCACATTCTTGAACTTGAAAGAAGGACGCAACACTGAGAACAATAATGTCCAAGTGACACGCTATGTATCTACATATGAACTCTATTCCCACTACGCAAGGTTCAATGTCAAAGATAGGATGTAGAAAGAAAGCTAGAATTTGTATTGGCCTTTTTGACCCATGACATAGCTGTAGCGTGGCCTCGATGGGACTCGTCTGCTAAGTCGCTTTATTGCGGATTTTAAAAGGTTGGATAGGAAAAGTGGGTATTAGGATTATTGGATGCTCTAGACTACAATGTGATTCATACTTTGCGATTCATATGTACACGTATCCCGAAAGGAGCGTGTTCTACACCCAGTTAGCAATAAATACTCTTCGAAATTAGTCATTTTCAAAAAAAAATCAGCTGTTTGGCTTCAAATCTGTTGTACTCTAATTATTCAGCTGTTTTAGAATACAAACTTGATGTCGAACTTATCGTAGATATATTTAATTATTAGTTATAAAGATGAAGAAAACACCAAAAACAGCTGCTTTGCAAAAGTTCGTGAAAAAACTTTCAAATATAACCAATAAAAAGATAAAAATCTTTTTGTTGATAGAATAACGGCTTTTCGGGATGTAAGTATATACGGGACACAGAATTTTTCTTTATTTACTTGCTTCCTAGATCAAAAGGTCGTGGAGACACATGAATTTTCTTAAATATCTTGCATAAGATCAATGGCTATAGTAAGAATACGTTTTGCGCCTATTGTTTTAAATTTGAAAATTATAATTTTAATATTATAATCCATGGTCCAGAGAGAATAACCTAATTGCTTAATGCGTAATATGCGTGAGGACTGCGTGATAATTAGCATAATACGCAACCCTTTCGTAATCCAAAATTATTATTAGCTATTATTTTAAAACCCACATAATACTGAATATTCAGACGAAATTATCTTGACTTAGAATAAGTTGTTTACTTAAAATTTGGGGATTTGGCCTTTCGGGTATGACTGTAGGTGTAGAGATGTAGCGTGAGCGAAGCGGATAGGTACCTAGCTACCTTTTTTTTTTTATTCAACTAACGAGGCAAGCAAGCATACGGCCCACCTGTTAGTAAGCGGTTACCGTAGCCTATAAGCGTTTGCAATACCAGAGGTATCACGCACGCGTTGCCGACCCCGAATCCCCTCCCCCCCCCCCCCCTAAAGAGCTCTGGCAACCATACTCACCGCAGGAACACAACACTATTTAAAACGAATAATGTTATTTGGCTGTGATCTTCTGTAAGGCGGAGGTACCTCCCCAGGCGGGCTGCTCCAATTTAGGACGAGAAAGTCTCGCTGTGCCCTACCTCCTCCTCAAACTTACTTACTACTGGATGACGATGATACACGAAAAATGTACCTATATCAATTATATTTCATTTTCCACAATGAAATACTCTTGAAGTAAGTAGTTTATCTTTATTGCAGCCTTAATGGCTACTAATATTTGAGTTCTATATTTAACAGCGCAATAGAAATAACGACACAATTTATAGTCACATGGAATTAATCAAGACGATCCATCTTAATCCCGGCCTCCGCAGATTCCACTGTTTATTTTCTCAATCATCATGATCATTACAGTCGTAGGACATCCACTGCTGAATATAGGCTTCCAGAGCCTAGATTTCAGCCTGTACCTACCAACCTAACTGCTCCCAGTAACCCTTACTAAACTGGACTGTCTTTAGACAAGGAGAACTGAGTCGATCTTCTTCCGTCTTATTCAGTGATAAACACATTTCCTACATGCCGTCATGTCAAATGTATCATCATCAGCCCGCTGAAGTCCACTGCTGGAGGCATCCCCTAGAGAGTACCGCGACGAACGGTGTTGAGACTTCTCCATCCATCGAGTTCCCGCCTTCCATAATGCCGTCGGTCCATCTGGTGGGGCCCTCCAACAATGCATAGTCCGGTTCCCATTAGTAAATTCATACATTTATATTTTAACTTGTATTGTCCAGAAGTCCCTTTTTCTCACAGGAATAAAGGGGCTACTTTTGCTGTCCCTTGCGCAAGATTAATTCTAGTGTCACTTCCTTTGAAAACAAAATCATAATATTTACTTGGGCTTGTAAGATAAGGAGAGACGACGGTCCCATAAACGGGACGAAGACAACGGATCCCTTTGTTGCGACGACGGCCAAGAAAATTACGCTGTAGTGGCTAACAATGATAGTATTTCTTTTGTGGTCTGGTTATCATCCCACTGCATGCCATCTTTGTACTGTTCCTCGCTTTTTTCTATAATGTGATTCGTATTGAAAATGAAATAATGAAAAATGTTTATTACAAAAACTTATTTATAGTAACATTTAGTTGGTTCCAGCTCTTCTTGTTAGGTAGGTACCATAACAGTCATATTATTGCACCATACTTCCTACGTACAAAGGAGTAAGTACCCACCTAAATAAAAATAAATGACGGTAAGCATACAGTATTATGTAGGTAGTAGGTATTATCCCAAAGGGCTAAATCTACTCCGATGGGCAATAAATTTGGCGACATTAGGACATTTGATTTTTTTTTATTGAATGAACGCTGTGCGAAAATCTGCTGTTATGGGAGTCAAATCAGTTCAAGTTCCATTGTTCAGCTGTTTTAGGTAGCAATCTTGATTTAGAACATCTCGTACATGTTTTAATTAGGTAAAAAGAAAATAAAAACGTGTTTAATTGATTTTTTCGTTTTATTGATAGAAAAAGCCCGCTTCTGCATAGTAGGTATACTAGTTACGGAACAAGTTGTAATGTTGACCTTTGTTTAGCCCGTAGTTTTATGTGAAACAAATTGTAGAACATTTTATAATATCAAGGCAACAATTACGTTTGTGATTGCATGGCATGGCGGTATGTGGCCTCCATGCAGGCTATGGCCTTATTAGTGAACTAGCCACTGCATTGTTTTGTACTAATATTTTAACTGCAGCTATTATTTACGAATAATTTGTATGATAAAATACCGTCTAATTCAAGGCCAAAACCATGTGCAATGCGAGAGAATTTCAAAGCATAATATTATAATTCCTAGCGTGACCTTCAAATTCTGTCTGAAGGAAAGACAGGTATAAGGAAATTCAAATTTATCGTCTATCTGCTAACAAACGTCACCAATTCAATTGGCAACAGCAAAAACAAACATCCAAATACAGACGCCGGGATCTGAATTATAAACAAACTGTTTTAAACAAACTAAGTGCTGCAGTATCCTTGAAAGGTACTGAATATATTATAGCCTTTCGGTAGCACGTAAATGCATTTTATTTCCACCTCGGCGATAAATAGAATCAGTGTTACCTTAGGGTCGGAATGCAAGGGCACTACCTACATATACGAGTGCTGTGTGCACGTGTGCACGAAAGGAGCCTCTAAGAGACGCACTTTAATTCTTTCACTACCCTGTTTCTTTCACCGACGGTCATAGGCCCTTTTCACCACCATACCTCAACCTGGTCACTGACCTAATAAAGGCCAAGAAAGAATCGTTGACACGATAAGCAAGCGACCTACATACAGTAGCTGTACAACCGATGAACTCAAACACGGTGAAAGAAAAACCCTGAGCAAACCGCCAACAAAACTGCTATAGTTTAGCGAAAAACTTACAGTTTTTAATCTCCAAGCAAGACAACCTCTCAGTTCTCTAGGCGATCAGATCTAAGATGACTAAGGGGGGAAGTCATAGGCATGTCCGAACATTTGGCAAATGCCCACATTTAGCATCCCATCGCCCACCGCCAGCCCATCGCCGCATTTCAAGTACTTTGTTGCCAATAATACTTACTGGTTTTCTCACGATGTTTTCCTTAACAGTCCTTTAATTTTTCGGACATAAATATCTACTTATCCGTGCAGGACCGGGTTCGAACCCACGAACTTCGGATCCAAAGTCGGGGAAAAAGTGCTAGGCCACCACGACATACTGAAATTGCAATTAACTACTTTATTTTCGCAAGCGGCTGAATAACTCAAACTAAATCACCCGTGAAATCCATATCGACGGCAGTTATCCCCCTAAACGAGCCGAGAACCGACAATAATAGTGCCGGGAGCACTCTATCGGTCAAGTGCACTCGCCCACGATAACACTGGAGCTCTGCGAGGAATTCTAATGAGCTGGAAACATTATTTAGGTCACATATACAAGCTGACTCATAATATACTATGACAAAAGCTTATTCTTAACCCCATTGGCAACAACTTTTTTTTTTATATATTATACGGAGGCAAACATGCGTACGGCCCTCCTGATGATAAGTGGTTACCGTCGACTATTGACATTAGCAACACCTGGAGCATTGCTAATGCGTTGCCTGCCGAACCCCTCCACCCCTAAAGAGCTCTGTTTTACGACTCTGGAAATTGGACATTTTTCATTAAAAAAACACCTGGAAAAAATCCCTAGCCCTGAGTAAAAGATATTCTAATTAGAGGGGGGTAATCTTGCAGCGGGTTCATTCATCAGCTTCTTCTCATTTATCAAGATCAGCCCCTGAACGGGAAATTTAAGTGCGCTGTGGAAAAAAATCGTGAGGAAACCGGCATGTCCTAGAACCTAAAAATGAGAAGACATGTGACATTTGCACGAAAAGAGCCAATAGTTGGCGCACTTTAATCCTTTCACTGCACTGATTCTTTCACCGACTCGACAGTCTTAGGCCCTTTTCACCACCATACCTCAACCTGGCCACTGTCCTAATACATGATGACCAAAAAAGAATAAGTGACACGATAAGCAAGCAAGCCCCTGAACCGATTAGAAACTAGAGATCCAAAAGACACCACTGGCTGAAAGTCTTTCACTCTCCGAATCCGCTTGAGAAACCGTAATGAGTTGGTGCTCAGTTCAGACAGGATTTAGGTCACACAAGCTCTCGACTTTGTTCTAATGAATACCGCATTTATTTTTCACGTGTAAACAGCCTGCGAAGAGGCGAGGAAAATTGCGGAAAACTTTTCTTCCACATATTCTGCTCGGAAACATTTTAATAAAATCTTGTCATTACAAAGAAAGAATAATAAAATATTCCAGACATAATTATCAGTATCACACAAGATCAACTGATCCCAAACTAGGCATAGCCTGTACTATGGGTACCAGAGACTGATATACATTATAGATAAATATTTAACACCCAGACACAGAACAAACATCTTTGTTTATCACACAAATGTTTGTTCAGTGCGGGGATCGAACCCGCGACCTCTAGCGCAGAAGGCAGATTTACTACCAACTGAGCTATGAAGCCAGTCAAACTTAGCTATGAGGCCAGTCAGAAAGTTTGTTTATTTATAGAACCGTGTTCAAACGGCTTGCGATATGTCATCTTAAATTTGTTTCAAAACCAGCTTACGGCCGCAGCTTCGCTCGCGTAGTTCCTAGAGAAAAAGTAGTGTTTATGCTATTCTAGGTGAAGAACTCTATCTGTTCCAAGTTTCATCGAAACCTCATTATGGAATATTACTGCAAAATTTGCCCCAATGGAGTGTTTGGACGTGGCTCTGACGACCCTCCTTAGACGTATTCAAGGGTCTGATCGCCTGGAGATTTGAAAGGATGTTCACCAGGCTTAGGGATAACATTCGTGAGCCTATTTCACTTTTTCCTGACATCATTTTATTTACGACGGTATACTAGTCTCTTCATCATCATCATCATCTTCCTGATCTTATTCCACTTCGGCACCCGGCTCCCAGGTCGGCGGAACATGTATTCTTCTTCCATTTCCAGTCCAGTCGTCATCTCAGCACTCACTCCTTTTTTCACCATATCCACTTTCACACAGTCCATCCATCTTTTCTTTGGTATACTAGTCTCTTGTGTTTGATAAGTTTTGATGTAAATAAAGAGGCCGCTTTTTATAAGTACACCATCAACAATAAAATTAAAATGGATACGTACACCAAGATCTCAAAATAATTAACAATCTGTTTATGAAAAGGAAAATTACTAGATGAAACCATAAATCTTACATGCTTGCTTGCTTGCTTGTCGTGACACTGATTCTGTCTTGGTCATCCTGTATTAGGTCAGTGCCCAGGTTGAGGTATGGTGGCCCTGAAAAGGGCCTATGACCGTCGGTGAAAGAATCAGTGTAGTGAAAGGATTAAAGTGCGCCTCTTAGAGGCTCCTTTCATGCACAATCTTACATTATTATATGCAACATATTCTTTAGAGCTTAAGTTCATCTTTAGAACAAAATAAAGATATTTTGAAATAAAGACCGTCAAGTGCTAGTACGAATCGCGCCATGACCGCTTCCGTACACACGTTGCAAAAAACACGAAGCTACTATAAAGAAAAAGTACTCACTGCTTGCTTGCTTGATATTTAAAACACCCGGAAAGGGCAATTCAATTTCTAAAGGGTCGTTCGTGATTATTGTTATACACAATCAATAGCTGTCCATTGACACCAATTGACTGAGCCCTTTAGAGTTCAGCGACACAGATCCCGTGAATACATCAGTTGCACCGGTGTATTCACATCCAATCATACACGTTTTAAATATTCAGTAGCATATCAAACGGTCTGAGCAATTCTTATAGTTATCCGTAGTGGGTCTTTATTTAAGATCCTTTTTTGCTTGCAGAGGAATATGGACGATACAATTGAGGGCTGATATGCAAAAACACGTTCCGGCTGAGTCATATCCCAGTGCAATTAGACATGCTGAATAATAAATCTGAAGATTCACATAATCTTTAGTATGCCTTATAGTCCTTTACACAAATGATACATTTCATAAACAAGTTATCTCGACGCACTTCTTAAGACGTTTCTAGAATTAAACAGGAATACCTACTAAGAACTTAAAGAGCTTTATCCATAATTACACCTAATTGGCGTTTCTATGCATGCGCGAACTTACACAGAATAAAAAATTAAACAGCCGACTTGAGAACTTACTCCTTTTTTAAGCCCGTTAAAAATAACATTCATAGTTAGAATTTGTAGGGTCATCATCATCATCTCCCTGCCCTTATCCCACTTCATGTGGGGTCGGCACAACATGTTTTTCTCTTCCACTCCCCTCTATCAGCCGTCAAATCAGTATTCACTCCTTTCTTACTCATGTCGTCTTTCACACAATCTATCCATCTTTTCTTTGGTCTACCTTCCCCTTATTATCCTTTAGAGTTCAGCGACACAGATCCCGTGAATACATCAGTTGTAGGGTATACATCATAATACATTTACGAAGACAACTAGATCTATCACAATTCGGAACAAAACAAATATTCTCCTCAAGCGACAAGTATATGTGTTCACCGCCAACAAAGTAAAAATACACTTGAATAATGTAACACGTACAAGGAGATTAATGGTAGGGAAGAGACGCCAAGTCACTTTGCAATGTTAAAAATTTACCTGAGACTTTACTACACAAGCTTAGCAAAGTTTCATGTTGGCACTTCACGCTAAGCTTAAGAGCTTAGGTGGTGATGCTCAGCTCAGATGAGTAAAGAAACAACATTGTTTCTACTGATTCATAACATGCATTCTATCCTGAAAGGGTAGCTTATTCTACACCCAATTGGCAATAAACTTTGTTTTACGACTTTTGGAAGTTTGACATTATTCAATGAAAAACATACGTAATACGTAACGTTTTTGATATCGAACTTCTCGTGCGTTTTTAAATCCTACTAATATTATAAATGGAAAGTTTGTGAGGATGTTTGTGGTTCAATCACACCGTGACTGCTTAACCGATTTCGATGAAACTTGGAATTAATCGATTTATATACCCATAATTTTTATCTAGATATCACGTGAGCGAAGCCGCGGGCGCAAGTTAGTTAAAAATACCTAAAACAGTTGATTTGAAGTTGTTCCAATTTGGTAGAGCGCCAGAAATTCCCTGCAATGACACAAAACCAAACGAGAGTAACATTCATCAGGGAATCTGAAATCAAGGAGTCCATCAGCGAATACGTAAACAAGTTAACGCTGAAATAGCGTTACACTCAAGTCAATGAACGACAACACGACATCCCTAGTTCCCACGGTAGGCCACGCTGGCGAGCAAATTGCAGAATCTAGGCCAACATTTCGATCCACCTACGAGTACGTAGTATATTCGAATTGAATTATTCCCGAGGCTTTTCTCATGTGTTAGAGTAGATTACGATAAAGGAGCCATTTCATTCTGGGCCTGGTCCATGTACGCTACATAGAATAATTAGGAAAAAATAGGAGATTACAAGAAAAATACAATTTCATTAATTTGAAGACCAATGCGATGGTACAGGAATAGTTCTTCTGGTAAGTTTTTTACAATGTGAATACTATTTGAAGGCCGCCATTTTGGTTTATAATTGGCGTTTGACATGACATTGACATATTTTTCATGCCATGTTGTTTGATTTGATGTTTTTGTTTTGTCAGATAAATGTAGGTTGTCAAAATGACATTTCACGCACGTCCATCCGCCATATTTTTGTAGTGCTGTGTGTTGCTCTCTTTGTCAAAGAAAATCTTAATGTACCTTAGAACGAAGTCAATTTAAATAAAATAACCGATTAAATACGTTTACTTTATTGCTTAGCCATATTTTAGAGTAGTGTACACAGTGCAGGCCCAGGCTCCATATATTGATGAAACGTCTCTTTTATCACCAACTTGATAACAGAATTGCCCAAAGCCTCAGAAATCCGATACAACAACTAGAAACTACCAACGATAAAAAAGACGACAGAGGTGACGTTACACTTTAATAAACTTTTTAGGAAACAATCAAAGATATCAATGATACCCAAATAAGATTTATACATCTTTAAATCGGTGGTCTTATCCCCAAGTCAAGTCAAGATGTCTTCCAACCACCTTTTAAGTAGTGATCTTAACTAAGTAGATATTTTTAGGAGCCTATGCCACCAAAGGAGACTCTAAGAGGCGCACTTAAATCCTTTCACACTGATTCTTTCAACGACGCTCATAGGTCATTTTAAGGGCCACCACACATAAGGGTTTGCTAAGAGATAAAGATTATAGGTAGAATCTACATTTCTACACCTAAATGCGTCATCGTGTGAATACGATAATCAAACCGATCAAAATATTGCAACAAATTTCCAACGAGGAAGAGCCAATTGCACTGTCGGTGGGTGCAGTGATTCAATCTAGCATACGGATGTGATTGGATGTACCAGACGTGCATAGATAGATAGAGTTGGGAGATAGGATATAACTTAATTCGATTCGATCGAAAAAAGAGTACCTATGGCGCTTCTATTGTCGGCTATTACGCACGGAGACTTGCATAATGCACTATGTAAACTCTACAATATATGTAGAGCATACCTAAAAGTTGACAGTAGCTTAGGAAGCCATCCATACATAATGGAACATTAAAGGATCAAAGCAAATCCCATACAGCCATATTGCTTATTTCAGATATATGCAGACTCGACTAACGTTTCCGACGTCTATTGGTTGGGGCGTAGCGATAGCAAAGTTAGATGCAGATAGAAACAATTCCAATTTACAAGTCCATCGAATGTGGAAATTGGATGCTGAAACTTTGCAGAGTTCGCTGGCTATCGTTACATAAAAATTCAAATTCACAAGAAACGTAGGTAGCAATTCAAATGTTCATCTGGTTTTTAGCTTGAACTAATTCTCATGGAATTCTGAAACTGGGATATCCACATCTGGTCAAAAATAATATTATTGCAATATACAGTTTTTGTTTGCAAATTTTAATTTTAGAGTAAGTCCGTATTGTTTTATGTTCAATTCTTATGACGAAGATAAAATCAGACCTGAAATCGTTAAAAATATGAAAATATAAGTGATCTATAGGTCAAAAGACACTGACCTACAATAAGAAAAACCTTCAAGTCCAAGATTACGAAATACCAAACCAGTTACTCACGCACCATGAGTCGAGAGCGTTGATGCTATTGCTATTTTAGAATTAGTTAATGGCTGACTCATACGTACAAATGAGGACATATAGTGCTTTGCGCTGTGTTATAGGGTCCAAGGGTCCTTCTCCTTTTACAATATTGATTAGTTAATCCATAATGTAAAAACATGCAACTTGAAATTCGGATACTATTATCTCCATGCCTTTATTTAATTTATTTATTTCGGTTGTTCACCATAATTGTTAGTACATTTATCTACTTATAAACTATGTTAGTAACCATAAAAACAGATTTCAAATTATTCATGTCACATATTATCAGAATACATTCAACAAATTATTATTGCAAAAATAAATTAAATTTACTTAATATTGAAAATTCTAACTAGATTAATATAAGCATGTAAATGTCAATATAATATTCAAGAATTCTAATTGTTAACGTCCAGAAATAAATAAATAGTAACCTACAGTTACAGTAGTATAATTATTGTACTTTTTGACTTGTCTAAGCACATGTAACATGTCAAAGGATTAATAAAATGAATTGAATTGAACTGATTGATAATTTAATTTTATTTTGCACAACGCATTGAGTTGCAAGGCAACACATGCGTCTCGGTCCAGTGTCTGAGGATAGGCCATCCACCCGCTCAGCCACCGTGCCCAGGAGGCTGTTGGGGCTGGCGCGTACCCGCCGCAACAGGGAGGCGACACGCTTGCGCATGATGGCTTTATGCCACTTCATATTACGGTGTCGGCACAGCATGTTTTTCTCTTTTTACCCCTTTTTCTAATGTCTTCTTTCACACAATTCATCCATCTATCTTTTCTTTGGTCTACATTCCATATTCATATTTACCACTCTTCTCGTCACGTGACATTCTTCCCTCATGGTATGGGAAAAAAAACTTCCTCTGATGTAGTCATTTCGAATCATGTCCATTCTAGTCACTCTCTAGACTCATTCTCATTTCCGCGGCATGTACTCTTCTTTCATCCGCGCTTTTGGCTGCCCAATACTGAGATCCATACAGTACGACATGTCTTATGATCTTGAAATTCAGATACCACCCATTATCAAATATAGCTTATTTTATATTTCTTATTTATAGCAAATTAGCTCATAGCTTCACCTAGTTTCTAAGACGTTTCAAAGTGATCCTAGTGATTTTATTGAAATAAATGCCTTTTGACTTTGACTTTGACAAAGTCGAAAATAATTCAACCAAAACCCCAACCTACAACGAACAATAACAAACTATATCCCGAAACCAGAAGGCAATCTACTGGACGTCCATTCATCAATCACTATTCAGTGGTATGGCAATCTAACGTTGGGTTAGTGGAATACTGCGCAGAAGGCATATGAAAACAAACAGCTCAAGTTTATTTGGAATACCTGTCCAAAACTGAACGTTTGCGTTTGATAAATTGGTTTAGAAACCGATTAATGTTTACATCATTTTCGTATTTGTAAATCTTGTTTTTGAGCATACGTTCGACAATCTGATTATGTGTAGCAAAAACGAAACAAACATCAAAGAATAGAATGCTTGGCTTGGTAAATCGAATTACTATGAAAGATTCGTGTAGAACAGTGATTCCCAAAGTGGTCTAGATCGAACCCCAGGGGTCGACGGTGACATCCAAGGGGTATAAGAGAGCGAAGAAAATTGGCGGTCTACGAGATGCAAATGGGGGGGTCTACGAGATGCAACGAGATCCACGTTATATATTTATAGATAATAATAGCTAACTACCGTTAGAAGTCACTCAGAAAAAAATGAAGTTAATGAATTCGCAAAAATGCAATATAGCTAATATTTTTGTAAATAGGGGGTCTACGCCAAACCGAAAAACAAGCCAAGGGGTCTACGAGCCAAAATAATTTCGGGACCAATTGTGTAAAGCGTATCGATAATGGATATCGATTTGTCAGTTACTTGCAAAAGAAGAAATAGTATGAAACGAAAAAATAAATAAGAAAGTGTCAAACGTTCTATGCAAAACATCCACAACCGCGGAGATAAATACACACAATGTGAAGTTCCGGTCTGATAAGTCAAATAATGATCACGATTTTCCTGATCGATGCACCAAGGGCGTAAACACAAAGGAATCGTGTCTACTTCGCATATAAATTACACCAGACACATCATATTATCATCTTAACAAAGTGTTCCGTAACTAGTACTTTCCCGGAAGGGAATCAATTGTGTCTAATTCAGTTTTTTTTTTTTTTCAATTGGTTAATGAATAAGCCTCTTTCGGGATAGTATACATATAATAAATCACCTTATATAATGCGTGTGTTGCGGGTTAACAGTGTGCCAGATAATGCGTACTAATGAGACGAGACCCTTGTGAGGAGTTTAATTACAGACGACAAATTTAATAATGGTTTAATTAAGTTGATGTTTAAGACGCAAGAAACGTGAATCCAATTTTGAAACAAAAAATAGACGTTTCTTTGAGAGTTCTTGTCGAAGGAGCTACTTCAATTAAAGCTGAATTAGCACTACATTCGTTTAAAATTTCGAACAAGCCTGACAATTTAAACGAAGGCTGGCAATTTATGATTGTATGAAAAGAAATGTAAATAAAAGATTTTTTTTAACTCAAGAATGTGCGAATTATTCGTTAATTTAAAACAAGTTAGTGATATAAGGGGACGTCTCTCGACTCTAGGGGTTTCTACGCATCAACCTTGAAGCGATGTACGATAATTTATGTAAATATTTATTCCAAGAGGCGCCTCGAAGGTCAAGGCTCAGTTTTCTCTTTTAAACCCGGTCATTTAGAACGAACCGTCTGTCACCGCTCCGTGACTAATGATGAAGACTCTTAGTTATTGTAGTTTCTTGGAGTAACTTTAAAAGTAATATCGCTCAGTCATAATAATAATGGCCGCCTCGCGAAATTCATCTCGTTTTAAAACTAGATTGGCCAATTTGGCACGTGAACAGGGTTGATAATCCGACGAGATTACACAGAATTTTAGCGAGTTATTCGACAGACCGTGAAGCACGCCAAGTGCAGTTCAATCGACCCAGCAAACTTTTCAATTTCTTTCAAGCAAAATACCGAACGGTTGCGAATTAAAAGTTTACGAATGGTTGGATGCAATGTGCAGCATTCCCGAACTGTAAAATCGATAACTTTACCTACGATTGCTCTCAATCCACCACACTCTCAAGATTTATATAGAAAATTCGTTTCTTGCTCCGTTGCATGTTATTGAACCTGTAAACTAAACAGCTAGAGAATATACAATATGGATATGGGAAAGTGGGTAAGGTATCTAGGTATTTGTCTTATTACACAGATTTTTTAAATTACATTGTTTCTGGAACTCCAACTGTCTGTATTCGGAGATGGTCGTGGGGTTCTGCGATACTTCGAGCTTGTATAGGTACTTCTGCAAATACCATCATTTAAAATAAATTGAGTCCATTATGCTCTACACAAGATCCTTGAATTTTCGATGTAGTACTAAAGCGTAACTCTTGCCCAAAACTTTACTTCCCTCTTACAACCTAGACATGCATACAAGCATATTTTACGAGTTGCATTTATTCATGTTCATAGATAGTACAAGACGAGCATGAATTACGAGTGCCCACTCACTGATACTAGATTCATCGAACCCATCAATTACAGTATGATTCATCACGTTACGTACCTACAGGTGAGTGAATTCACTAGCCTCGAACATTTGCCCATTCACCTCAAACTATGCCACAAGTTCAAGGAACACCGATGACGAATGATTCCGAAACCAACAATCAGGGTTAAGCAAACGACCGCGTAAACCGCACACCAAATATTCAACCCATAGAAACATTTATCCTCATGCTTTTGCAGCAGGCCTCATAGCTCAGTTGGTAGTAACTCTGCTTTCTGCGCTAGAGGTCGCGGGTTCGATTCCCGACTTGACAAACATTTGAGTGATGAACACAGATGTTTGTTCGGTGTCTGGGTGTTAAATTTATATATCTATTATGTATATCAGTCTCTGGTACCTGGTGATAGTACAGGCTATGCCTGGTTTGGGATCTGTTGACCGTGTGTGATATGTTCGGAATATTTATTTATTTGATAGAGATACGGAATTCTTGCGACCGACAATGCAAATGCGAAGCAGGATGTGTTTCTTCGATGTGCGGCCAACCTAACGGTGAGGGATTAACTTTATTTATATAACCGGAAGATACGCTTGAATTTGCTTATCGTGGGATGCGAAGAATGTAATTGACGTCAGGAAGTGACCCACTTGGAGTGAAATTGAGTTATGAATATAAACTTGATTGGCGAAATTGCGGTCTCAGTTCCGCAGAGAATAGAGAAACAATAGAAACAACAAACTGCGTAGTATCAGTTAGATATTGGAGCATACATAATATGAACAACTTTATTTATGAACCAGAAGCTGCAGATAAAAATAATAACACTATCGAGGTTAATAGCGCAACAGACAGTGGAGATAAAGTAGCCATTTTAAATGTAAATGTTATAAAATAAAAACGGTAAAGTGCGAGTAGTCGCACCATGAGGCTTCCGGTTGAAAAATAGAGATCCCAAGTGTACACATACATCTTTTATTTTGAGGTCACTCGCGTAGTAATCAAATGATTATAGAACCGTAAAAATAAATATTTAACAATATCATCATCTCCCTGCCCTTATCCCACTTCATGTGGGGTCGGCACAACATGTTTTTCTCTTCCACTCCCCTCTATCAGCCGTCAAATCAGTATTCACTCCTTCCTTACTCATGTCGTCTTTTACACAATCTATCCATCTTTTCTTTGGTCTACCTCTCCCCTTATATCCTTCCACATTCATATTTAACACTCTTCTAGTCACATGGCATTCTTCCCTCCGCATGACATGCCCATACCACGCTAACCTTTTGCTCTTCAACTTCTCAGACACTGGCGCTACTTTCAAACTTCCTCTGATGTACTCATTCCGTATCTTGTCCATTCTAGTCACTCCACACATCCAGCTCAACATTCTCATTTCCGCAGCATGCACTCTTCTTTCATCCGTCCCTTTGGTTGCCCAACACTCAGATCCATACAGTACGACAGGTCTTATGATCGTTTTGTAAATTTAAATATTTAACAATAATTTATTTAAGCCCAAATCTGAAGTTATGAACAATTATTAGATAAATGCGTAATACGAAGCGTAAACGGTTAGTGCCTACGGAATCGTCACGATTGCTTATAATAAACTATTTCAAGGTTATTTAGAAATCTGGCCGGGCAAGCAATAGATAAGAATGGTAATCTTTATACTAAACTAGCAGCTAGTTCTATTATATTCCTACCTTGACTCTTGTCACTTCGTATCGTACACTAGAGTTCTTGATTTTTCTACCCCGTGCTACGTGTGTACGGAAGCCTCTTGGCGCGAGCCCTACTCGCACTTGACCGTCTGTATAGCAAAATATATTTTCTCCTAAAAATAAACTCTAAAACCTCTTAAAGCCACGGAATATATAGCAGTACTACGTAGGGCGCGCCCGCCACAGATAAGATAATAGTAACTTAGGAATTATAATTAATTTCTGGTAAGGTATGTATTTTAATTTTCATTATATTATGAACTATGCTACTAAATTACATGCTGTCAAAGGCAAATTTTATCTTCATAAAATTACCCAGTAACCCTAAGTGAGTATTTTTAGTAAAGATTTATACCTAATACGTATACTTAATTAAAGATCCCCTTATCATTTTCAATTTATTTTTATCATAAATAACGTTACTGTTCCCTAATAAAGTTCGGTATGTATATTATGTTATTTTAATGAAAGATTTTTCTGAATCGACTCAGTAGTTTCAGACATTACCCCTACTTACAAACAAACAAATTTAACCTCCAACCCTTATAGTAGGAAACCAGCCAAACCTTATATTCTTTTTCTGAGATTTTTTTCTAAATTTCTTGTAAAAGTTCCCCTGACGACGACAAGTCGCTCCACCAAGTCTCGCTTCCCCCTGGGAACTGACCCTCTAGCTGTATCAACAAAAACAATGAAAGAACTGACAGCGCACTTTATTTTATTAACACACTTCACAATTCTATCAAACTATTTAACTGCAAGTTTATTGAGTTGAGGGGCTGAATTTATCTTTACCGTTTCACTACGTTTGATTGTTTTATGGGTTTCCGTATTTTGTTATTACGCTATGCAACTAGCACCGCAGTATTTTTCTCTACTGTAAAGTATCTGATTCCTCCCGTTTTTACTACCGAGACAAGAAGGCTAGTCTTAGTCATGATAGCACAGAATTAACCGAAAAAGCCTTTGTTAATGTTTAAATACCTCAAACAAAAAGTGATACGAAAGAGAACAAACGAAAAAATTGCCTAGATACAGCGAAGCTCACAAAAAAGACATATTTTCAGAATAAATAAATAATAAATAAATATTCCGGACATATTCACACGGTCAACTGATCCCAAACTAGGCATAGCCTGTACTATGGGTCGAACAATTAGCAACCAGACAGGGGCATGTGTATTTCCATAACAGGTGGATCCGTAGGCCCATGTCTAAACATCGCTTGGCCATTAGCGCTAAAAGCATTATTGATTTCCACAGGACAGGCAGGGGACTGTATATCAGTGAGACGGGAATAGGGCCGCCCGACACGAAGACTCAAATTAGCTTTATTGAATATGATGGACAATGGTTCAGACAGTTTATTATTTTCGAAAGATATTTTTTTTATGTTGAGCGATATTCACTTGGGAACAAACATTTCTAAATTATGAAACATTGTTTCTAACAGCAATTACATATGACCATTCATAAAGATAGGGACACTGTGAAATGCACTGGACCAGGTCTTTCTGATACCGGTCATAAGTACGATTAACTCAGGAAGTCCTGTTCAATCGCGAGATTTTGTGATTCCTTGCATGAATGATATGGTTTCAGGATATTCTTCGAAGTTTTACTCTTCTGGGATTTATACTCTTTTAAGTGATAGAGATTTGGGATTTGATAACGTTTCCGATCATAGACTCTAGGTAACCTTGTTTGTATGCTTTATTGTTGTATTTCTTGAAAATTACCAAATGTAAATTTTCAAGAAGTACTAACACCATCGCTATCTCTAACTATCCATTACCACAACTTCGCTTGTGATTAGGTAAATCGATGAACGTTTCGACCACTACGCTTGCATGAATGTCGATCTGCACCTTAACCCTCTGGTCTTACAGTTCTTACTTGTACTTCCTGCAGTATTTGTAGACAATTGGTTTCCTTGGTAGGGCAAAGTGGGCAAACGGCCAGGTCGTCAACCCCAGCAAACGCGAAAGTGAAATCCGTCACTTGTTGCTACGATACCAATGAACGGAAACGTGCCTAGTGTAGGAATTAGAAGTATGGAAATAAGGCCAAAATTCGTATGCTTGAGGGTGCTATAATTCAAGAGTTTAATTAACTATGCTAATGAATTTAGATTCGAAACGTCCTTCCTTATTAGGTACTTAAATTTCATTGTTGGAGTTTTGATTATGACTACCGCACCACATATTTAAATATTTTCCATTCCCTGTAATATTTGCTCCCAATATTTTCAAAGCGTTAAAGTTATTTTAAAACACCTTACAAATGAATTCGAAGAATTATTAGCGTACCTCAAAGCACTCCCTAGGGTCTTTCCTTTTACTTAATGAATATTTCTCATTATATCAGCAATTACCTGAAACAAAACAACATTTGATAAGTAGAGTAATTAATAACAAAGACTGAACCGATAAGAATAGTAAAGTAAGTAACTGAATTGAGAGCAAACATTGTTATCAAAGTACATAACTACAACTAGCAATAACTACAGTTAGATAATAAAGCGGGTGCTTTAGTGATGTGGTAAAGAATTTACTATAATATGATGACTATTAAAATGATAATGAAAACAATGCTAACGGGCATCTCATTTGGCGTAAGAAACTTTATTTAGGACAAGCAGATGTTGGAAACGACTTTATTGGAGTAATTTAAAACATAATAATATTCAACCTTATTCATTTATTTGAGAATCTACCTTGGGCCTAGTTAAGTATCTTTATTATTAATCTAACCCTTATTAATATGTAGGCACAATATAAAATAAATAAACAAACCTAAAGATATCTAACATCGGAACAAACAGGGCGCAGCGAGGTGTTAGGAATGAGGTTAAACAGATTAAAAATTACAACAAACTTAGGCTATGTTGAATGAATAATTCCTGAACACGTATCTACACAAAAATGTTCCATACTCTCTCATAACACTCCAAGACTAGAATATTTTTTTAAATACTACGGACAGAGATATGACGAGACGGAATACCGCAAGATCTGAAAAAAAAGTACTTTGAGAGCTAATGTTGTTAAGATTTTTTGGATTCGCAATTTAAAACCGACGCTCACTTGATCAAACCATGTCGCTTTTTGTGATTTTTTATGTTGATTGACCATAGTTTGATTTGGACTGACCAAAAAACAACGAGTAGGTTTATCAGTGTCATTGTCCCACATACCACCCAGTTACAGTTTAGAACCGCTTATCTAGACAAGAGGGACGGCTGGTGATCCTATTCGTAAATAGATTCCCAAATCGCCAATTTGTGCCACGCAATGCGACGGTCGTGATAAGAAAGGTCAGCAAGGTCATTGACTGATAGCAAATTGGGGTTGCTTAGCCGAGGACTCTTCAAATCAAGGATTTCACTTAGCAGCGTTTCGAAATTTTTTGTTTTAAGAAGAAATTGGTACCAAATTAGAATCTATAATGATATCTCTGAACATGTCGTCAACTCCGCTACGCTCCGTTCTAAAAGTAGAATAATTCCATTGTAAAATTCAATAAAACTTAAAAGACGTTACTTCAAGACGATCTGAATAAAATGTCAAAGAGATGTAAAATAGTTGGAGTTTTATTGAAATCTATGTTAACAATGTTAAGGATAGATATTATGCCTAGAACAACGAGGGCTTAAACAATTTATCAAAGATACTCCATTGCAATACCTAACTATAACATAAGCATTGCATATTAATTTGAAAAAAATAATAGCGCAATAATGCGGAAATGGTTGTTTGACAGGGGACCGAAGAATCCGAAGATACGAAGACATCCAAATAAGGTCGTGTTCAAAAAGCGTGCGATATGCCATTCTAAATATATTTCAAAATGATCCTTACGTCTACTGAATAGAGTCAATCTTGAGATTGATATTTGAGGGCGTACGATATGACTCAACGATATCGTAAGCCCATAAAAGTTTAATGACAAAGTCATAAAAACAAATTTGCATCTCATAGCAGGTCGCTCATTTAGGATCTGGAAAATTAATAAGCGGGTTAAATATATACAAGATCTAGGTTACACAGAGTTATACATAAGACGCCACGTACCACGCGCTGTCCGCACTCAATTCACGTCACGTGCGAACCGCTAACTGAATATACCCCACTAATCCCTATATATTTTAAGCGTCACTGATCAGAACAATTATATTACCCTACTAGTAGACTATGGAACTAAGGTAAATAAAGATCATGCCGCGTACCATCAACTTTGCGATTTTGTTCTGGTGATGACGTAAGTGGACAGTCTCATAGATTTAAAATAATGCATGGTAGGATCCAAGAGTTCGAAAAGAGACTTATTCGTTTGAAGTTAAGGAGACGTTTCCAGAATGTAAAACATGAAAGCATAGAGAAAATGTAGAATAGACGAAATCAGAGTTGAAAAAAAATTAAAGAGCTACGTTACTCCCGGATATAACCTTGAGTCCTTGAGTGTCACACTTCAGTCGTCACGTCGTCGCTCCAAATCAGAGTAACAGACAACTTATTTAAAAGACAAGAGAATTAATGTTTACTTCAGCATAAGTAACAAGTTATTATACCAAACATTGAAGAAGAATAATATTGAAACGGAATTCAAACAAAAACTGCCGATCTTTCCGAACTGACTATAAACTTTTTAAACAGCTTCAAAAAAAGGATGAGGTTGTCAATTCGTTTCTCCGCCATTGTTCACGGCTTTCGATGATTCTTTCGCTGGTTTATAATTATGTTTTCTGCTAAATAGGCGTCTTAAGATGCGTCTAAGCGACATGTAGAGTCAATCTACCACATCAGAAAGGAGCCTCTAAGAGGCGCACTTCAATCCTATCACCAATGGTCACTGACTTTTTCAGGGCCACCATACCCAAGCCTGCTGATTGAACACCGTTTGAAAGCACTAGTATTAACGCACATAAATTTTCCGCATGGTAAATCCATTGGTGCACGACCGGGATTCTAACCTACGACCTGTGGATCGGAAGGCTACTGCCAGTGCTCCAATTTCACTGAGATTCGTGTACTTCTCTGAAACCGTTACTATGACTAATGCTGGTGAAAATTTTGAAACAATAGCGAAATGCAAAGATAGCGGTCCAGTGACCGGAGACATCGAGAGGTAATGAACGATGACAGTTACAATAGAGAAAGCGACTACTGAATGCTACTGTAGCCAGTATCAACTACATACTTTTTATTCGAAGTAATCATTTATCCCCTAAATAGGCCCCTCCATACCTACCTCTTCGTGGATATCGTAAGAGGCGACTTAAGGATAAAAGCTAGGGGCTGGGCAGCAACGTCCCCTATATTCACAAAGATAACTCTAACTGATCTCGCCTTCAGCAGTGGACGTCCTACGGCTGAAATGATGACGATAAACGAACACGACTAACATTAGGGTTCTAAGGATGTCACTTTGTTGTCCGTCTGTCTGTCTAGGGTACTTCCAGTTACCACACAATTCTGAAATTTGGAATGCTAGGAGCTTTTGTAACACAATTAAAGGGAAAAGTCTTTTAGGAAACAAAGTTATATTTAATAGAATAGAATTAAATAGACGTTTATTTGACATACACACAAAACCACAGAACAGACATGGGAACATACAAGGAGTAAAAACACAAACGACAACAAAGAACAAACATAAGGACACCTGCCCACCTTATAGGTAGGCAGGCATCCACCTCCCCAGTAGGTGCGAACCAGTCTCGCTGTGTCGGGTGCAGCCAAACAGGCCCTGACTCAGCTTATTGCTGCTTTACATGACAAAGTGCCATGCACAGCAGCGCTGGTTTTCAGGCAGGACCTTGAGTAGGGTGACGTCACATATAACAAAATAAAAAATATGAAGAAGAGAAAACAAGTAAAGGAACGCTATATTGTATATCATAATAGAGGAAGGTCAATGTTATACAATGACACGTGAGCGACCGCAAATTTAAGTTTGTCAATTCCTACAATTAGAATTTTTATTTTCTGATCCTGTGTTTGGATTTTCTGACTGGTAAATCATTGGTGCAGGACCCGGATTCGAACCCACGACTAATGGTACGGAAGCCTCAGGGCGCGAGTTCTCGCACTTGACCGTCTTTATTATTGATTTGGCATGCCTCGTAAGTATTTTCATCTGTCGTGTCTTATTAGGTACGCTAATTTTATTCATGATTATTCGAACGAGTTACTCAACGCTACAATCATCGATTTCCTTCAAAGCGATTGCAAGCTACAGAACTATCATTTTCGATTTGAAACGCCTCATGAACACTTTCGTTACTATCGTGTCTGATTACTTAAGAATTGTTATTCCCATCGTGTCTTAGCATTATCCCTTCAGTCCCTCAAGCATAATGTTATTTGGCTGCGATCTTCTGTAAGGTGGAAAATCTCACTACCTCCTCCAAAATTTTCATTTTACACTAGAAAGTAACCTTAAATAGTAAACGTCAATAAAGTTATGCTTTCTTCTTTCCATGCGACTGCGTCTTGTTACCGTAAAGGAACAAAACCGCTGAACGGTGGTTGTCCCTCGCTCGATTGACTTCTGCTACACCGAGTGCGTCGGAGAAAGTGTCGCAGTCTCGTGTCGCGCTTAATTGATCGAGCGGGCGAAGCGAGTGAAGTCTCTCAAACAATCTGATCGGCATGGAATTAAGTAGGTCATCAGGTTGTACTATCAAGATTTTCTGGTAAGAATATGAGTTAAATCGGACAGGGGGTTGTTAAGATAAAGGGGTCCAAAAGGGAGTTTTATTTTATTCTGAGCCATGGATATTGTTTTTGGGATACAACGAAATTAGCAACATTATAACCAATATAACGTGAGCTCGCATTTGGTAAAGGTTCAATGACTTCGTTGTTCAGGTAAGATTGGATATTAGTTAATTTATTTATTTTATTTATTTATTTCAGTAATCCTAGATTCACAGTTTACTTATCGTATAATATAGGCTAGATGTATATATGTCGTACTTGAACCAATTTGAATCCACATTTTGTATTCCACTCGCTTAAAAGTAACATTGTGCGAGTATGCTACGTACCTAGGTTAAGACATGCTAAGGATGCAATTCTCAAGGTTTGTCTTAATTTTGTGCCTCAACGATCATCGAAGCACCAACTTTTACTAGACATCGCGAGGTGTCAGTTCGTGGCGAACCACTAGTATTAAAATAGCAAATCGTGATAGACACTAAGCATTCTAATAACTCTCGTGTTCTGAAAGTCTCAGACATATTCGACGTATTTTGGAGTCAGGCAGCTAATAACCAAGAGTTCGTTGCTCCTCACGAGTGCGCGTCGTAGAGGTCACAGCATGACTGTGTTTGATCATGCCTGCCATACTTTCTGGATGCTTGCCCTTGTACCCTTCATTGTCATCATTTCAGCCACAGGACGTTCACTGCTGAACACAGGTCTCCGCCATAATTTCCAAAGCGACCGGCCTTGTGCGTCCCGAACCTAACGGCGCTCAGCAACCAAAACTCTAAAACCACGGTATACCTAAATCAATGGTATTTAATTATTAATTATTCTATGGTAAAGCGACGGATTAAATTAGCGCGCAGTTGTCACAGATTACAAAAAGTTAATTAGGTTAGAACCTACACCAAGCGATTTTTCATCTGACTTGATTTGCAAATATGTAGGTACCTATTGAGTTTCGGAATGAAATCTTATTTTTATCAAAATAAAATATAGCCTAGTGAAGCTTTCTATTAGTTTTTAGAATCGGTTTAGTAGTTCTAGAGAGTACCCCTAGCCTTACATACAAACAAACAAATTTAGCTTACGATGATAATGATGACCCTTACAGATCATTAATCTTCTTAAAGACAAGATGACAAAACGAAGTCAGTCGAAAGTTGCCGTAACATCCTCAGACAGAGAGAAACTTAAGCTGTCCCAACTTCGAGTGGTGACTTGAATACAAAAACCAATATTGAACTTGCCAAAAACGAGACTGCGAAATTTCATCACCATTAAGTAAAAGTGAGTAAAAGTAGCCGATAAAGAAAAGATAATAATGAGTCATAACTATAAGATAGTAGATACCAACCGAACATAGGTACAGGTAGGTACAGGTACGAAATATAGAGCAGATACGTGATAAAAATAACAACGATATCAGTAGTAGAGTTATCAATAACACAAGTTGTGAATCATCCTATCATTGTAAAACCTTTTTATATCTATTCCAGACGATTGATACAGCGTCAGGTGGAACTTTTTTGTCACTAACACGCTGCTGTAGTGCCTGGGACATGTTTAGATGGAGGAGCCTTTCCCAACACCTATACCATCCTCTCAGCCTAGTCGGCCTTATCCACAGGAAAGACATGGTCAATACGTGCGGAGCTGACCAATCCGCGGGTGTCTTTCACCGTTATGTGCAAGTTGTAATGCGCACATACATTTTTCGTTTACAAAAATCCATTGGTGTACGAGCGGGATTCGAACCCACGACCTTCGGATCGAAAGTCGAGGTAATTTCGACTGCCTCACAAGATTCTATCATACATAATGGTTTATTTTTGGACACAGATACAAAAGCATGATAGCTCTATACCTAACTGAAACCTAAATGATAATTTTATTGTATACCTAAATAAAGTTAAAATTTCATACTTTCGAGAATTCCAGTAGCATTATTGGTACTTGCGCTTGTTTGAAAATTGCTAAGTAACATCGGGGAAAATCAATAAATCCCACTCCGACGAAGCGGGGCGGTTCAACTCGGTGGGCACTTCAAATTAGGGTTCACACACGGACTCTTGAATGCACTCTTTGTTGATATTATATTTATTCATCATCATCATCATCATCATCAGCCTGTAGAAGTCCACTGCTGGACATAGGCCTCCCCCAAAGAGTTCCATGACGAACGGTCTTGAGCCTTCTCCATCCACCGACTTCCCGCAACCTTCACAATGTCGTCGGTCCATCGGGTGGGGGGCCTTCCAACACTGCGTCGCCCGGTTCGTGGTCGCCATTCGAGAACCTTTACTCCCCAACGGTTGTCGGTTCTGCGAGCTATATGGCCTGCCCACTGCCACTTCAACTTGCTAATTCTGAGAGCTATGTCGGTCACCTTAGTTCTTCTACGGATTTCCTCATTTCGGATCTTATCACGTAGTGAAACTCCAAGCATAGCTCTCTCCATAGCCCGTTGCGCGACTTTGAGCTTGTATATGAGGCCTATAGTTAACGACCAAGTCTCAGTGCCATAAGTCATCACTGGCAACACACTGATTGTAGACTTTCGTCTTGAGGCTCTGCGGTATCTGCGACGAAAAGATATGACGAAGTTTCCCAAACGCTGCCCATCCGAGTTGGATTCGTCGGCTGACCTCTTTGTCGAAGTTGGACCTACCTAGTTGAATCGTCTGACCCAAATAGACATAGTGGTCTACAACTTGAATGGTATCGTTCCCAACTTGTACCGGCATGGGTGCAACATGAGCATTGGACATGATATTAGTCTTGCCCATGTTCATTTTAAGACCCACCTGTTGAGAAACGTTACTGAGGTCTCTGAGCATTGCGCCAAGGTCCTCCAACGATTCTGCCATTATGACTATATCATCGGCGAATCGAAGGTGAGTGATGTATTCGCCATTGATGTTGATGCCATGTCCTTCCCAGTGCAGAAGCTTAAAAACATCCTCCAATGCAGAGGTGAACAGTTTCGGAGAAATTATGTCTCCCTGTCTCACCCCTTTTTGCAATTGGATAGGATTTGTGCTCTGGTCCTGGAGTCGGATAGACATGGTGGCCTTGCTGTACAAACACTTCAACACTTCGATATACCGGTAGTCAATCTGGCACCGCTGTAGTGACCATAACACTGCCCAGGTCTCGACTGAATCGAAGGCTTTCTCGTAGTCCACAAACGCTAGACACAATGGCCGATTATACTCTTCGGTCTTCTGTATAATCTGCCGAAGCGTGTGGATGTGGTCTACGGTACTAAAGCCTTTGCGGAACCCGGCTTGTTCGGGAGGCTGGAAGTCGTCAAACCTACGGGCGAGCCGGTTAGTGACAACTCTCGAAAACAGCTTATAGACATGACTCAGCAGCGAGATGGGCCTATAATTCTTCAAGAGGGTGTTGTCACCTTTCTTGAAAAACAGTACCACTACGCTCCTGTTCCACGCCTCAGGCGTTGTACCTTCGAGGATGACGGAATTAAATAGCTTCTGAAGGACTTTAAGTACCGGTGTTCCACCCGCTTTCAGAAGCTCATATTTAAGCTTATATTTATTATTATTCTTAAATTTTAGAGCACAGTCAAAACAACAAATAAGTAAGTAGATGAACAAAATATATTACAAAGATTACCTACTACACCTACAATTTAAATGACTCAAAAACCCACCACTCAGCTGGTACCGCAGAGTGGAGCTGCTGCGGCGCTGGTTCTCTGTGGTATGACAACGTATCTGTCAAAATAAGCACTAATTTTTTGACAAATAAATTAATCTCTATGCTAATATAACAGTCGCCACAGGATCGGTTCTTCATAAGAAATCATCACAGAACCAGATACTAGGAAACTGTTTACTCTATCCGATATACATATAACTGCTTCCCGGCTGCGGTAGTAATGTAAGTGTATGTTTACAATAACACAATGTTTACACGAGCCATTCGTACTCCCTTTGAAGTTATTTAATAAAAATAGAGAGGAAGATATGAATATTACGAATAAATATAAGCGATTCATCAGACAGACATCAGCGTATACTATGTAGAAAAATTTACGAAAACAATTCCGAGGAAAACTCAAAATGATTTAAACCACACGTGACCATATCCAATAAGAACACGCTAAACAATAAGTAAAGAGAACTTGAAGGTCATTATTACGTGACATGACAGAACACAAAAGATAGTACTCGGGACACATAAATAACGTAAAGCAGATTTGAATATGACTAAAAATAAAATCGAAATGGTCGAGACAATAATATTAGTGGCATTTAGCGAACGACTGCTAATAAAAGCATTTGAAAACGTTTCTTTCCCCGATGATAAAATGTAGTAATCAAGAAGATTTAAAATTAAACTTTCAAGACGTATCCGATAATAAGCTTATAATATAAAGCTTCAAATAAGAAAACGATAATCATACTCAAAGAGATGACTGATCAAATTCTATACGACACGCCACAATCCCCAATGAATGAAGCTTTTACTCAAAATTACGTAACATTTTTGATATTACATTTTAGCAATATTGTTTGTAAGAGCCACTTTCACTCTGCGCCATACCTGTGCCCCAAACACGAATATTTAAGGATAGCGTTACGCTAAGAAACGTTAGTAAAAGACAAATATTAGGCTATGACATCGGCGATTCTTGAAATATTTTAATTTAATTGGTTTATATTTGATTCCTATCGTATCGTAAACGTAACCTTTCTGATCAGTAACACTTATTAAAATTGTTACTTACCACAATAAAAAAGATAGGAATTTGATGCGACCGAAACACATTATGAGGCGCATTAGATGATAACTGATGATAATCAATCATTATGCGTCTGCCGTAGGATGTCCACTGCTGAACATTACCTCCCCTATAGAGATTTCCAGAGCGAATTCCTATCGTGTGGGGGGAATTTGTCCATACTGACCACGCTGGTGCATGCCTAGTTAGAGCTATCTTATAGTCTTGTAGTTATAACCGTGCCTTTACATGCTCTACTTCCCCCGCAGTCAAAAGGTAAGGCGTTGTTGCAAAACCTCTAAACACAAGCTTCAAGGTCTTCGGATGTGATGGTGACAACAGGATGTTGTGACACTACAAATTGTGGTATTGTTGACAACGTGACAGACGGTTGTGAAAATGTTTATAGAGATGACTCGCTTCAGAAATGCCTAAGTACAAAGTTGCTATAATAAAGCTGCAAAGATATGAATTTGCTTAGCTATGAAACCAATGCTATGTTTGTAATTAATTATCAGTGCTGAGTAATGAATGAGAGTAGTGCTCGTGTGCCAAATTAATGTGATCTCGAATGCATCAATAAGAAAACATCGTTTATTGGAGTGAATGAAGTTGTTCTCGAATGTTTAGAGGTAGGTATTAAACAAATGCATCGATGTGTCAAGAAGTATCAAAGAGGAATAGTAAGGAATAGTATCGTATCGACCGCAAAACTCACAGCCAGCTGACGTGCTTGAATAGTGGAGTGCCATGCGCGAAGAAACCAAGCTGAAAGGTAATGATATTCTTTGATCGATCCAGCAGCGTAGCAAGAGTCGATCTCACAAGCAACTAGAACGAATCGGCGTTGGATATTTGTAGGTATTTTTGTTGTCAATCCGATTGGAATTTAGTTGGTCAACAGGTTGTACTACCATGATTTGCTGGCAGGAATATCAGTAAAATCGGTCACAGGATTGTTAAGATACAGTGGCCCGATAGGGAGTATTTATAAAAAAAAAAGTTATACGGGGCGAACCACTAGTACTAGATAAGGTATGTACAGTGTTGTTGTATGGTAAAGCAAAGGATACCAGAAACATGAGGTCACAACACCAACGGTGCCAATTTGCCAACGGTGCTACAAAAAAAAACTTGATCAGCCTACATCTCGGAAAGGTCATCGACTTCAACCATCAACAAAAAGTGGTTCGCGATGTTCTTTTATTGTAACGGTATTGAGATGTGCGTCTGGCACGAAATTAGTGGTAAATAATTAGGTAGGTACTATCAACAAAAGTTCCGCCTCACCACCACAAGGGTTTATTTTGCGTGAAGAGAAATGTTGCTACATATCTTTCCTTGCTTGCATGAATGTGTTATCATAAAATACAATATTTTGTCCTACAATTGATCCTTGTTTTGGATGCAACTAGGGCTTGCAATCGAATATTCGAATATATTCGATAATTCGACACATTTTTTTATTCGAATATTTGTCATAGCGATATTCGAATATTCGAATAATTTCAAGTATGAGAGAAAGCCGTAATCTGAAGCATTTATCCTTCTCTAAACTAGGTAATTTTAGTTTTTCTACAATTTGAGCATTATTACTATAACAACTTTCGTGAATCTGCACTTTCTTAATGTTTAAACGGGAAATGACTTGCTGAACTAAATTTTCGGATTTTATTTGATGCATACTTTTTTTAAATATTTGGTGGTTTTGGTAAGTAAGGTTCAGGTAAGCCCTTGTGCAGCATTCCTACGCGGTTTTGTGATGATTTCCTGCAGTAAAAACTTGTTAAAACTCACATTTAATAGTTTCGAATAATATTCGAATACCACCACCCAAAAATGGTCGAATACTATTCGAATACTACAGTTTCGAATATTTGCAAGCCCTAGATGCAACTGAACAACAAACTGCGTTGCATACGTTGCGTACGTGGGACCAGTTTGTCTCGAGCGTAATTCGTATTCAGTAGAAATTAAGTACCTATATCTACTCTTGCTAAATTTCAATTAAGTATTTAACTTCAAATAATATACGACTCAAATAGTATTGATCTATTCAACATCGATCGTATCTATTTGAGTATTCCGAAGATGAATAGCTTCTGATTTGTAATTCAATATCATCACATCATTGGTTATGGAAATTTATTCATTCGTGAATGTTTGCTCGATATTTCCTTCACAATTAGTTGTCTTGTCTATTGAATCAATGAAGCAATCGTTTGTTCTCAGTAATGATGGAAGCTGAAAGTATTAATCTTACTACTATTATAAATGCGAAAGTTTGAATGGACGGATGTTTGTTACTCAATCACGCCAAAACGAAACGGATCTAAGTAGATTAAATTTGGCACAGAGATAGATACTGTTCCCGTGGGATTGACAGAGCAAGGGTGAGGATTCACATGAGTTTTAGCATAGTGGTAGTTCAGGGGTCAGATAATGACATTAGGCTACTTTTTATCCAGGAATAATGCACGGTTCCTATGGGATAGCATAACAATATATGTTGTGACTTACAGGAACCGTGATATAAAAGGAATTTCGTCTGCCGCCCAGAAGGATCACCCACATTGATCACATTTGATCAGGCCCTCAGTTCCCATACACATCAAAATTTCGACGCGAACGATGTTGCGGGCAACGGCTAGTATATAAAATCAATATCATAGTAACGCACCCTGAAAAACCTTGTAGAATCGGCTGTTACTGCAAGAAAAATATGCAAAACAAATAAATTGAAGTGAGAAGAAAACAATGGAGCTTTCAATGCGCTACACAATAACATGCGATAAATACCATCTGGCCAACATCTGTATATTCAATAGGTAGGAATAAGCCTAACGGTCTCGGTGCTAATGAAAAATTGTAGTTTTAAAGTCTAGAAGCAATTTGTAGTACAAATATCCTACTTGCACTTTGTCGCGCTATTCGAAACTAGAAATCACAGCAATATGATCATGTAGGTAGGCAAACATCGAACAAAAAGTAGAATTTTTATATTGCTTGTTTGTCGTGTCACTGATTCTTTCTGGGTCTGGTTGAGTTTCTGGTTGAGTTGGCTCTGAAAAGGGCCTATGACCGTCAGTGGAAGAATCAGTGTAGTGAAAGGATTAAAGGGCGCCTCTTAGAGGCTCCTTTCGTGCACATGTCACGTCTTCGAATTTTAGGTTCCAGGACATGCCGTTTTCTTCACGATGTTCGTCACTAGTATAGCGCACATTAATTTTCCGAACGACACCACACCAGGTTTATCTTGACTTATTGGGTAAAAATGATTGACGGGTCGTGGTCACTGTATCTCCCGGAATTGGGTGGTTGGGCCCTTGACATCGTTCCCTGTTATCAGAAAATGTCGAATACTTGATAACTTTGAAGAGGGTTGATGCTTTAAAAAGATTTGACGACGGTTTATTGATTGCTTCAGCTGAATTGCAAAACGGATGATTTGATTTCTGATTCAGAGGAGCAAGATATTTAGTCAGTAAAAATCAGTTTTTTGATAAGATTCAATTTTGATGGAAGTACAATAAAATCCTCGCTCGACATCCACACTTCGAAAGTAAATCTGTTTGTTTGTTTGTTACCTTTTCACAACTAAACGGTTGAAGGGATCGTAATGAAATTTCGGAAGGAGATAGATTAAATCCTGGGGATAGATAGATAAATCTTTTGTCTCAAAAATAAACTTGGAGGGGGTGAAATAGCGGTTGAAATTTTGAATGATTTGGGCAATCCATAATTCATCCCAAAAGAGGTTAAAGTAGGGGTTAAAATTAAGAGGTATCTATAGCTTTCATATAAATGCGCACAAAGTCGCGGGTAGCAGCTACTTCAGTAGGCGTATTCTAGGCTTGCCAGAAGAGCAGTCGTAAATTTCAAGGTAGGTAGATTTAAGACGATTTAAAATGATTCTTTAGGTTGAAGTTTAAATCTTGTGAAAAGCTCATCAAAGCTTCTACCAATCAGCACATCATAAAAACCGATGAAACGACCACACGACAGATCAATCAGCAGTCAACGATGCCGACGAGCAGTCACGGTTGACGGCTACTTTTTTTTTTTTTTTTTTTTTTTTTACATATTCACACGGTCAACTGATCCCAAACTAGGCATAGCCTGTACTATGAGTACCAGAGACTGATATACATAATAGATATATATTTAACACCCAGACACAGAACAAACATATGTGTTCATCACACAAATGTTTGTCCAGTGCGGGGATCGAACCCGCTACTTGATGATAATTTGTGCCGGAATTTAGAACGGAGCAGCTAGATATCCTCGCTACGGGAGCAATGAACTGTAGATAAGTACATTATTTGTTAACGAGAGAGCCTTGAGCGTATTGTGCAATCACTATTTATTTACCTACTCGTAAGAGGCGACTAAGGGAAAAAATGTAGGGGCGTTCACGCTCAATCGCTTTATCTGCGCTCGCCAACCCGCAAGCCCAGCGTGGCGAGTATGGGTAAATCCCCCCCAAATGATTGTTTGGGTGCAGGCCGAACAAGGTCGGTCGCGCTGGAAATCTATGGGGCCTACGTTCAGCATCCTGGACATCCTCCGGCTGAAATTATGATTTATTTTCCATCAATTCATTTAATTCAATTCATTTTCTTATCCACAATTGATCTTTGGAAAGCCAAACGTCCCATACGTTTGGCTCTGCCGAAGCCACCTTCAATCTAACAGTCAGACAGATACCAACCCTCAGCTTCTACATTAGATACCGGATTGTTCTGTTTCATCTTATCCTGGTAAAGTGCAAGAGAGGTGCTATTGGCTATAATATTGTGCCTATGGTTTATAAACTCTTCCATAACTTTAGTATAAAGCCATGTTCGAACGGTGTGCGATATGTCACCTGAAATGTCAACTGAATAGTCGATTTTGAGTTTGACTTTTAGGGACTTGCGATAACTTTTAGCAATATCGCACGCCCTCAAATGTCAAACAAACTAAACTTGCCTTTAATCATTAGACGTATTAAAGATTTTGGATGGCATATCGCATGCCGTTCGAACACGGCTTGATGCCTGATTATCATAAGCAATTGTACAACACGCTATGACCTTATAATGAGTTTTATTTATATCGTCTGCGGCGTTCTATTTATATTTTCAACAATTTGCCTGGGTTCTAATTATACTCTCAAACAACTTGGGCGATTTGGCGTTGTACGATAAATAAATTACTTAGATTGCCACGGACGTTTCCTAGTGTAAAACACCAACTTTTGACAATTTCAGCAACTATTACTATAGAATTTTGAACGTATGGAGAAGCCAATGCACTTCGAGGAAAATAACATAAGGCCTTCTGAGTTTAGCAATAAATTAAGTATTAAGTGGATTAAAACAACCTTGGCCGCGATGTTTCCGCTAATTGCAGTTTTCAGCAGTTGCCAAAACTAGCTAATTGGTTTTAAAAATAATGTATTCTATTACAGGCTGATACTAAGTTCAGTGTATTGTTGTTTGTCAAACTCTCTATCTCATATGTATAAATCAGTCTGTATTGAGCTTTACCATTCGAACATTAAGCTGCTGCTGCTTGTCGCGTCACTGATTCTTTCTTGGTCACGGTGAGGTGGCCCTGAAAATGGCCTGACCGTCAGTGAAAGGATTAAAGTGCGCCTCTTAGAACTTAGCGCCTTTCGTGCGCAGCTAAATTAATCTCAAAGCTATCTATGGTTTTAGGTTCTATAAACACCAAGGGGTGGTAAACCAAGAATGGTGCAAAAAAACCATAGGTAACAAACAAAGCATTCTAAAAATAAACAACCAAAAAAATAATCGATGTTCCCGTACCCAATGTAATTGATTCTGCAAATTCTACCTACCTAAGCTGTGGTCAAAGCCAGCCAACTGTTATTGTACTTATATACTGTCACGTGTGAGAGTGTGGGTGCTGCGCGTCATTGTGGTCATCGCAGGAATATAGTTAGTAGAACACCCATTATTTTTTTGGTTTATTTGAATATAAATTAATTCGTTTTAGGTAGTACCACGTAAGACGCACATGATACTTTGAAAAACCGGTGTATGACTCATACTATAACCAAACATTCCAGAAATAAACGATCAATAAATCAAAGTCCTGTACGCTATTGTAATTGATGCGATATTAATAACTGCAAGTTCTACCTACCCAAAAGGTTTTGTCCAAGCCAGCCACTGTACTTACGAGTATGTACTGTCAAGTGTGAGAGATAGATTATAGTCTGGAATAGCATAAAGGCCACTTTTTATCTTCATAGGTCCCTGCCACGCGAGCGAAGCCGCAGGCGGAAGCTAGTATTATAAATCTTAGTAGGTTAGGTACCTATTCCTACACTGTGGTTTAAGACTAACACATAATCAACACAAAAAGTATCATAGTCTAGTTTTATGCTTACAGATGATAAAAAGCCTGGCCATCATTGAGGGTTACATAGATTTTTTTTTCCAATTTAGTTGGTACCACTTAACTATGTCTAATTGTAAAGGATAGGCGCTTCTACAACACCTAAATATTATCACTCAATATTAGGTAGGTACTTAACTTACGTCACTTTTTCTATTGTATGTACACACTGTCAACTGACCTTGTCCAAGTATGAAATGTTAGCTATTGTACTGACTGCTGAGATTCTTAAATATATTCATATTCCTAGAAGTGTTACTGAAGAATTCAAGTGTTACATTGAAAGTTTAGTTGGCAATTTTTAATGAAAATCTGGTATAACTAAGTTCCACACAATAACCTGTTCTAAGGTTGGTAGTACCTGAGGTACGTACAATTACCTGAGGGGCATGGGTCTTGGTCTTAGGTGGGAATAAGTTCAATTGAATAATCCCCCCTATGGCCTCGCGTTAAAAATGCCCATGTCAATCACCCACATCCTGGACACCCACTGGGGCATTTAGTTCACAATGAATCTACACTACATTACACTTGATGTAGGTATGTGTGAACTCAGAACCATCACAAATCTCAGTTTTCTGGGCTTGGAGGAACAATTTCTAAGACATTCCAAAGTAATCTTAGTGACTTTGTTTTTATATGGCCCGCCCACTGCCACTTCCACAGAATTAGCAAGTTTATGAAACATCATAAAAATTAATTTAAGCTTTTATACACATTTTGGCTCTTTTTAAATTAAAAAGTAAAAAGGCTCAAATTAATAGAATATACCTCAAAAAAAAAAGATTGGATTAACGATTTTAAAGTTAGATAAGTATCTATTTGTCCAACTTGACTCTGATATTTTGTTAATTCAATTCCACCAATAAATACACAGGAATTTTAAAGAAAAATGGCATGCCATCCTGGCTAGGTATTTAATTAGGTACCTACCCATTTAATCTAATTAGAAGTAAAGCGTTTTTAGTAAAACACCTCAGTGGAATGCCAGAGTTTCAAATATTTAAGATAACATTTCTAGTAAGAATAAAGTTATAATTTTAACTGTTTTCAACGTTATCTTGCTACTATTAAAAATGCGAAAGTTAGTATTGATGGATATTTGTTACTCAATCATGCCAGAATGGCTGAACGGATCTGGATGAAATTTGGTACAGAGATAGATTATAGTCTGGAATAGCATTCAGGCTACTTTTTATTCTCGTAGGTACTACGCGACCGATGCCATGGGTTGAAGCTAGTATATTGTACAGATTACTTGATACTCAATTCAATTTAAACACTTCAATACTCATAAAACATCTGTGTTAGAAATCATTTCATAGTTTATTGGGGAAAGATTCTGTTTGTTTTTGTTTCTTACCTCTTTGTACCTTGTAGTGTATTTTTTTTATTAGTTTGGGCTGTTCTTGTGTGTGACCAATACAAATTTATTTTCTTTCTTTCCTTCTTTATATCTAGGTTTATTATTTATAGCTATGAGCTGTGTTGGCAAAGTGTACCTCAGCTTTCGATCCACAGGTTATAAGGTCCAGTCCAATAGATATTTCTATTCAAATGACCTATTTAAGTGCGCATTAACACATGATCAGAACGGTGAAGGAAAACATTTTAAGAAAACCCACAGCTTAGTCAGCTCTGCACATATTGACTTCAAACATCAATATTGATTAATCCACTATGTCTTCTCTGTGGATAAGGTTGACTAGCTGAGGGGATGGTGTAGGTGTCGGTCAAGCATACTCCATCTAAATAATTTCCCAAGCACTACAGCATCTCTATGTTAGTAAAAATCTGACGCTGTCTGTTTAAGATGAAATAAATCCTAACTCACTTGATTCAAAACAAATAAAATACAATTTACCTACAAAAGAATAGCGCACAATGACGCAGTCCTGATAAGCCGGTAGCGACAAGCATCTCAAATGCACGGCTACACAACACAACAGTATCGCAAGTGTTGTTTCGCCGGAATCGTAACATAAACATTCAATCAAACACCCATTTAAAATCATGTTTATAATACTACCATACCTGGGAATGCAATTGGAAGGCGTCCTGTCCACTTCCCAGGCCGCAAAGAGCTTCATAGGAACAGGTTTCGATGCATTAGTCATCTTTTCGGATTTATTTTTCTCGGTCATCGTAAATGCACAGTTTTCACAGCACAGCACTAACGTTGGCCACTATTGGCATTGTTGTTTGATCACTGAACACGATACTGCATTCATTTTACTGATACCGCGCGAACTGAGCTGAACACTACACACGAAAACAACGTTTAGCGAGGATTTTCATAGCGTTTATGACGGGGTGTTGGAAAAGGCCAAATGAAAACGACCGACCGAGGCGAGCAAGGAGGGCGTTCAATAATTTCGAGCACAGTTTGACAACTTTGACATACCTATGCTATCTAACTGACGTGCGAAAAAAGGCGGGAACCATATCTGCGGAAAGGCGCGCTTTATAAATTATTTTCTGTTTTTTTTCAGAAACCCCTTATTTTCTTGTTTGGAATCATTGTAAATAACTGTAAATAACCAAGGAAAGTACTGGTGGACCAACGATGGGGAAGAAAAGGCGAAGGAAGGAGGAACCGCCTGATCCAGATCCGCAGTGTCCGCGGCCGTCCGATTCCGCCGATACTACATCGGACTCGGATTCCGTGGAGTCGGTGGTTGGGCAGCCTCCCTCCAGAAATAAAGTAACATCGGAAAACAGGTCAGATAAATATGCCATCTTCAAAGTGCCAGGGTACTCACGCAGATACCCTGAAGATTTAAAAAATGGGGAATTCATTGTCTTTTTGACCCATAATACTGATAGTAGACCTTTTAATGACAAAGATCGTATGGCCCTTTCTAAAGGAATAAGAGAGCATGGTGTCTCAGGTGTTATGCACCTTAGGTCCATAAATAAATATAAGGTGGGGATCACGTTTGATCTCCCCAACAATGCGAACATGTTTCTTACGAATAAGAAGTTATTAGACCAGCTTTCTTTGAATGCAAGCATACCAGCCGGTGACACTGAAGTGACTGGGGTGCTTACCTCAGTCCCAGTTGATATGTCGAACAAACAAATATTTTCACTGATAGGTAGCTCGAAAAACGTTATTCAGGTGAGGCGCTTTATGCGCAGGGTACGAGGTGACGGTGGCGCAGCCCTCCAGTTCCAACCCACGCAGGCAGTCGCAGTGACCTTCTCCTCCACCATTCTCCCTGAATACGTTTATCTCGACTCCTGGAGGCATGAGGTAAAGGTGTACATACCTCCTGTAAAACAATGTCTGAAATGCATGCGGTATGGACACATTGCTAAATTCTGTCGAAACTCTGAGGTGTGCTCTATCTGCACAGAGAGCCATAATTTCCGCCAATGCCATATGGATCCGAAAAATGCAAAATGTTTTAACTGTAATGGTAACCACATAGCCATCTCATCGGCATGTCCCCTGAAGAAGCAAAAAGTTGAAGAAAATAAAATTAAGTCCCGAACGGCAACTTATTCCGATCTTTTCGACGTTAAGGCCTTCCCACACTTGACAGCGAGAACACTTGATGTTCAAGTCAATAACCTTATGAAATCAGAAACTTTTATTAACATATTAGTCGAAACAATCACCAAAATGATCAGCAACAAAGATGTTCCCATCAACTCTGGGTCAATAAGAGAGACCCTAAAAAAAACCCTCAGTAATAAATTACCCCCCTCATCATAATGGATTTTTTAAATATAGTACAATGGAATGCACAGAGTCTTAACAGTAATAAACATTTATTCATACAATTTCTTTATTCACATAACATTCATATAGCAATTATATCAGAAACTTGGTTTAAAGCCAATCAAAATTTTAAAATAAAACATTACAATGTTGAACGTAATGATTGTGGAAACGATCATAACGGAGTAGCTATTTTAATTCACAATAGTATCACTTATACAAACATTAACACTTATTTCGATAACTCGTTACAGAACATTTGTATCAGAGTAAAAATTAATAAAAAAGATATAAGTATTGTCAGTTTCTATAGTCCTACAAATAGTAGTCCAGTCTTCAATAAAGGTAAATTTGATACATTGATAAAATCCATTCCTGGTCCATTCATATTTGCTGGAGACTTTAACGCACATCACACCTCTTGGGGCTGTGGTTCCGACTCTCCTCGTGGTAGAGAGGTTTTAGAAGTCATTGACGACAATAATTTGGTATTACTCAATGATGGGCAAGCAACGACAATCGGTTCGTTGACATGGCGTCCAAACGCTCTAGATTTGTCGTTGGTTTCACCATCATTGGCACTTCATTGTGAATGGTCCGTTCATGACAGTCCTCTTGGTACAAGCTATCATCTTCCTGTAATAATTAAAGTCTTCGTTAATAACAACATTGTCTCAGATAGTATTTGTCTTAATAAACATTTGCCCATCTACCCGAATTATAAACTTGTGGATTGGAAAGTGTTTAGTGTTTTCATGGATGAATTATTATGTGATTTTCAAGTAGATGATTTATGTCCTCTGGAGGCATATTCCTTGTTTTGTAAATGCTTGCGCACAGCAGCTGCGAAATCTGTTCCTAATTTTAATAATAATTTATATTCTTCTACTAATAATTCTCATCAGTCATGTCCTAAAAAATCTTTAAAAAAACCTTCTATTCCCTGGTGGAATCCTAAGTGTTCAGAGGCTGTTTTGAAATTCAAAGAAGCATATTTAATTTTTAAACATAACCCATCACAGGAAAGCTATTTGGAATTCAAGCGTCTCCGGGCACTTAAAAAACTTACTATAAAACTTGAAAGAGAAAAAAGCTGGGTCTCACTTTGTGAAACATTTAATCGCTGCACTCCATTGTCTTTAATATGGAAATTTATGCGTAAATTTAATAAAACATATATACCACATAACGAGAACGATACATGGATTTTAGATTTCTTAGCGAAATATACCCCAGATTTTGTTTTAAATAGACCAAATACATTAAATAGTAATCTAAATTACAATAACAATTATTTTACCGACCCATTCTCAATTAGTGAATTATTATCTGCTATTTCATCTAGAAGAGATACAGCATTTGGACTTGACGGAATACCGTATACTCTTTTAAAAAAATTAAGCGTAAATACTCTAAAAATATTTTTAAAGGTTTTGAATTCCCTATGGAAAACAAATGATATACCCATGGATTGGAAAATAGACTGTTTGGTACCGATTTTGAAACCTAACAAACCCAAGCTTTGCCCGGATTCATACCGTCCTATAGCGCTAACTTCATGTGTTGGCAAAATTTTTGAACAATTGCTAAAACAGCGACTAGAGTTCTATGTGGAACAAAACAATATTTTGCCTTCTAACCAATTTGGTTTTCGTCGAAATCGCTCAGCTCGCGAAAGCATTTGTAAATTACAGCTTGATATTCATAATTCTTTAGCAATAAATAACAACTTAGTTGCTGTTTTCTTTGACATTGCGGGCGCTTTTAATAGTGTCAATATTGAAATCCTTCGTCGAGAATTGTTATTGATAGGATTTCCTGAGAAACTTGTTAACTGGATTGAAGCTTTTTTAATAAATAGAGAAGTTTTCGTAAAATACAATGGGCACCTTTATGGCCCAAGGCATTCATCACTAGGTGTATGTCAAGGTGGTATCTTATCACCTTTAATCTTTATTTTGTATATACGTCGTTTAAATTTGATTTTGGGTCCACATGTTAAAAACCTACAGTTCGCAGATGATTTAGTTGTTTATGCATCAGGAACAAATTTATCCCAAGTAGTGGAAAATGTTAATGATGCATTGGCAAAACTTAATAAATATTTTTCATATCTGAATCTCACCGTCAACCCATCAAAGTCGAAGGTTGTTGTTTTTGGGAAAAGATGTACTAATTTACCTGTCATTTATTATAGTAATTCTCCCTTGTCAGTCTCACTCGAGGTTAAATTTTTGGGTGTTTTATTCTCTCATAACTTATCCTGGAATAATTATACCAAGCATATTATTAACAAAGCTAACAAAGCTTTCAATATACTTAAGTCTTTGACTGGCTCATACTGGGGTGCTGACCCAAAAATTTTATTAACATTATATAAATCTTTAGTTCGTAGTCATTTTGAATATGGGTTCTTTAGTTTTGCAGCAGATGTTAAAATTGTAAATAGTATTGAAGTCTTTCAAAATAAATGTCTCCGGTTAATCACAGGGGCATTTAGAAGTACTCCTATAAATGCTTTGCAGATTGAATGCAGACTCTCACCAATTTACATTCGTCTAAATTATTTAAAAGAAAGATTTATATTAAAACTTTATAGTATTTCTGGTAATAGTCTTTTAGCAAATTTGTCCAGCACTCAATCATACTCAAAACCCTTTTACATGCTACAGGGATTTACAATGTTTCTAAACATTCTTCAAAATTTAAACATTCATCAGTCTAATAATATTTTGCCTTGCTATGAAGGATCTTTTGTTAGTAAATTCCCAGAAATGAACATTGTTATCAACCATAAATTGACAACCAAAGAAGAAGTTGATGTAATGTTGTCAGATTATATAGACCACAAATTTATATACACAGATGGGTCTAAAAATGATAGCGCTGTCTCTTTTGCCATATATGAACCTTCCTTAAATATCGGAGTTGGTCATAAAATTGATAAACATGCTAGCGTCTTTACAGCTGAAGCTGTTGCTGTCTTGAGTGCTTTGAAACATATAAAGAATCGTAATTTAGGGCATACAAAATGGGTGGTGGTTAGTGATAGCATGAGTGTCTTAAAAAACTTAGCAAACAATAAATTACATGCTAACACTAACTATATAATCTATTCAATAAAACAGTTATGGGTGGAGTTAGTTGATTTAAATATATTAGTTAACTTTGTGTGGGTTCCTTCACATAAAGGCGTTATTGGAAATGAACAAGTGGATTATTTAGCCAGTACTATAGTTAAATTTGCAGATGTTATTTCTAACCTTGGGGGTGGCGACGCAGATGTTTCTTTACCATACACAGACGTTGTAAGTCTTTTAAGAAAACGAATGTGTCAGGATTGGGGGAAACATTCGTATCGCTGTACGCAGGTGGAAAATAAAGGTTCTTGGTATGCTTCTTTAGACGTACAGATAGATTCTACACCGTGGTTTTGCAAGAGTAAATTTTTTATGAATAGAAAATTCTACTCAGTTATTTGTAGAATGCGTTTTGGTCACTGCCGTTTGAATTATCACCTTCATCGTCTAAAAATGGTGAATTCTTCTTATTGTAATTACTGTCAATCACTACAAATTCAATCGATAGATCATATTTTCTTCCATTGTTCATCTTTCAGCATTCAGCGCCTTGTGCTGATAGACGAACTCCTACAAATTTATGGTGAGCCTGATCTGGTCCCGCGTTGTATTCAGGAGCTACTTATGAATGCCCTAACTTTTAAATATTTGTATAGATTTATAATAAGTACTGTGTCTGAAATTTAAACTGTTTGTAAATAATATAAAATATGTGTAAGTAAATAAATAAACCTATACATATGTACATACTTATTAATAATATTATAATAAACAAAATTTTTAAAACCTGAATAAAATATGTGACGCGTTGTAGATTCAATGCTTTATTAAGGATGTGACTTAAATACATGAATCTAAGACAAGAAAAAATAAATGCGAAAGACGATTTACTGAATTGAATTAATACAATGAATAAATACGAAAGACAAATATTTTATAAACAAAACGTAAGAAATTATCCTACGCCAGACTAGGCGGTATGGTCTCGGACTTTAGCCTGCCCGTTAGGGCGAAAAAAAAAAAAAAAAAAAAAACTAACTGACGTGCCACAGTGTCACTACACAGAATAGGGATGGGATGGTCGTAGACAGAGTATAACACTCGGTACTCTGTGACTCTGTCTAGGGTCAGTAATCTCTCGGAACAACATTACGATCATGTCATCGACAGATGTCGCTGACCGCTATTAAATGCCTAGATTCTCCAAATTGAGTTCTACGATTGTAATAACACGAAATTCTCTTGGGCATTCGTAAAATCTATTTAGCATGCATGCCCTCCAAGCGAGAGCTTCTTCTTTTTCTATCCTGAGTTCGGGACTCATCAGTCATCACAAAACTAAGCCTGTTCCGATCACTAGCTCTAGCTTCCACCCGCGGCTTTCCTCAAAGTAGCCTACATAAGACTCCGGCTCTTCCGTCTACCTAATTCACGTCAATCTATGTCACTTTGCAAACAAACTTTCGTATAATATTAATTAGAATGGAATTAGTAAAATAAAACTACAAGTCTTATCAACAAAAGGAATTCATAAAAGTAACAAAAAATAAGAAATATACAACCAAATAACTTTTGTACAAAACAGTTTTTAACAAAATAATGTAAAAGTTTTATAACAAATATTTACCTACATAGAAATTATTTTCGTTTCAAATTATACCTACTAAAATGGAATGGCACAAGTATGTAGTAATCACTTACAATCGACCCAATAACCCTTGTAAAATACTTAAAATTAATTATACTAGACTAGCTTTAGGTACATGACATAATAAGCTTACAACTAGAAAATAAAAAAAAATGTTATACCTACATTAATTAAATCGACATCGATATAAGTTGCACGGAAAATTATGTGATTAGTATTTTTTGAATTACCTATTGCACTAGAATTTTTTGTACTTCTGCGGCGCTCACTCAACTAAACTTTTTTTATAGTGTAGGTTAGGTAGATTACGTAGTTATAGTTTGTGCAAGCCATATTTAAATAATTAGAGCATAGGAATTTATTAAACACGAAGATGAACTAAGAAAACTGGGTAATAGTTTACATAGGAATAATATATATTACTATATTTAATGTAATGAGCAAAGGAAGTACCAACCTCACCTTATCAGGCGAGCTATGATAGAAATTCGATTAGTTCGATGACAGAATAAAGTATTCTCTTAATTAATTATTTAAGCATTTTTAAAATCTATTTGTTTACAGTAGTAAGATGAACTGGCGGCCATTTTGTGTACATAACTGAACTGTCAAAACAAATGGCATTTGACCGAATTACGATTAATGACCTGGGAATAGTGCTGGGATAGTTAGATAATTGGTCCAGCCAGCCAGTTCTACTCAAATAAAACAGTCAACTTGCGTTCTTGTAGAGTCCGCACCACGATGTCCCCCAGTCTAAATGCAAACTAGCGCGAACTGAGTTTTTTTTATAGTATTTAGTTCTGAAAATTGCCGCTTTAGTGGCGCGGACTCGATATGTCAATAACAACACCAGGTGAGGTGTAGGTTATAGACCCAGCCAATCTATTTGACAACAGTCAAGTTGTGTTAGTTTAAGAAGTGTGAATTAAAAGGATCACTTGGCTACTTCAGGAGGGCAATCGGGCTGGGAGGAGGGATGGGCGGCGCGGAACGCCGGGTGGTTCTCCAGCTCGCGGTCGATGCGCAGGATTATCGGGAATGGACGCAGGTCCACGTGGAATCTGGAATGAAAGTCATAGTCATCAGGTGTTTATTCAAATAAAATCACTAGGATCACTTTGAAACATATCAGACACTAGGTGAAGCTGCGCCGCCGAATGAGATAAAGAAAGAGACATTAAACTGAATCCACTTTCCAACACACATAGTACCTACCTAACTGCCTCCTTCCTAGTCCTGAGTAGGTAATTCAATATGAAACCATACCTTCTAGCATTGAACACCTGCGGAACCAAACAGCAGTCAGCCAGTGTGATCTCATCTCCCACACAGTACTTTCCAGCACAGGCTGATAGCAGCTTCTCTGTGGCACGGAAGCCTCTCATGATCCAGTGCTGAGCCCATTCCTTCTTCTTCTCTTCTCCAACGTGAATGAGAACTATGAGGTTCTGGAGAGGCTGGATGCCTGAGGCTATCACCTGGAATTATAAGAAAGGTAAATTTGCAATACTAAACGGTCTCTATGGATGGTCCGGATGACGGTGTGTTGGAAGCCCCCCCAGCCCCCCCCCCCCCCCATCCAATGGACCGACGACATTATAAAGTTTGCAGGAAGTCGGTGGATGGAGAGGGCTCAAGACCATTTATCATGGCACTCTTTGGGGGACGCCTATGTTATGCAATATGAATGAATGAAAGATTTTTATTTCCCTTAAGAACTTCTACACATAAAATAAAATCAATTAAATGCTAAATGATAAAAATATTGTGCGCAGCAGGATTCTTGGAAAAATTGGTCTCCATCAGCCTGGTGATGATGGATAATTTGTCTCCATTTGGAGCAGTGATGGCTTGGCTAGATAAAGTGCTAACTTGGGTTACTTGCCTCACAAATCTCCCGGACTTTGGCCCTCTTAAAACAGTCATCAGGCATCAGCGGCCTTTGTGGTCTCGTCTCCTCCAAGTAATGCATTATGCTAAGCGATTCCACTAATGTATGTCCATCTGAAACATTTAATTAGCTGATGTGTCACGGAAGCAGGACTTGTACCTATATTATTTTGCTGCCCTGGTTGACAACACAGCTGAGGAGGCATTTCGCTGAACTTCAGCCAGAGTTTTTTTTTTTTTTTTTTTGTAAGTTTTATCTGCGATCAGTTTTTTAACTATGAGCAAATGTTTTGATTTGGGTATGGTGTCGGGCAGAGTAACTCTCCTGCACTCTCTACAGTAAGCACTCTTCTTTGCTTTCAGTCATTGAGCTGAATGACATCTTTTCTCCTGAGCCGGTGTGTATATGCGGGTGTTGTGAGTCGTTGTGCTAGTTGATTAGGATGGCTTTTTAGCTTGTCTTGGTATGCTTTGGCAGTTATTTTGACTTCTTCAGATACTGTGTTAACTTTAAGTATATCATGCAGCTCTGTGTTTCTTATGAACCACGGGGCGTTAGATATGTTTTTCAGCAGGCCATTTTGAAAACGTTGAATGAAGTTTATGTTGGAGTTACAAGCTGTACCCCATAGTTGGATGCCGTAAGTCCAAATTGGCTTCAATACAGTGTTGTATATGAGTAGCTTGTTATCTACAGACAGTTTCGAATTTCTCCCAAGTAGCCAGGAGAGTCCTCGGTATTTTAATCCAAGTTGATCCCTTTTCATTTGTAAGTGTTTTTTCCACGTCAGACGGCGATCCAGATGCATGCCCAGGTATTTTACTGTAGCACTATGTGGGAGCGGGTGATTTCCCAGGTTGACCGGTGGGCAATCGCCCCTTCTTAGTGTGAAGGTTATGTGAACTGATTTCGAGGCACTTGCTTTAATCCTCCACTTTTTCAGCCATACATCTACCTCATTGAGGGTGTTTTGCAGAAGCTCTGATGCCTGGACGGGATTCTTACTATTTGCTAGTATAGCTGTATCATCAGCATAAGTGGCAATCGTCACATTTTGTGTTTCAGGTAGGTCAGCTGTAAAGATTGTGTAGAGAACCGGCCCTAGGACTGAGCCTTGTGGGACACCTGCGGTTCAGCCAGAGTTGAGGCTGGGATAGTTGGTGTACAAAATATCTCTATTATATTACAGGTTACCCTAAAGTCAATGACATCGTCCACGGCGCTAGTCAAAAGTGACGGAACAGGAGTGCTTCTGCTTTAAACTTATTTCTACCAATGTTTAGGATTGTAAAAAAAATATTTTTATTTTATTAGCTGTATTTTATTTATTTTATTTAATTATATAAGTTGCACTGCATATAAAATATATATGGTTTAGGTAAAACATTGTTTCGCCCACGTGATGTCACCCTATTAGGTCCAGTCTGAAAACCAGCGCTGCTTCCCTACTTTGTTCGGGAGTGGCAAATGCTGAGACATGGACCTGGTTTGGCCGCACTCGCACAGTTGCACTGAAAAGGACAGTTACCTACCTACTTTATCTCTTTCTTTTTGCTTGTGTATTTGTTTGTTCTTTAAGTAATTTTTGTTTGTTCTTATACTATTTTTCTACTGTGTGTGTGTGTGTGTCAAATAAATAAACTCTTATTCTTATTCTTCTGTGTAAGCGTAATGGCAATAAACTTCGTAACTTTGAAATAATTTAACATTCTTAGCTACTGAGTTGGCACTTTTTGCAAGAGTTGTACTTATAAGTTGCCTGCTATATTTTAAATATTGCTATAAGTTTTGCTGCACCTAAGTAGGTACATTTATTTATGTTGTAATTCCTTTTTGTAGTTGCAAATAATAATTATATACATGCTTAAACTTACCTATACAAAGTGAAGGGACTTGTTCCATAGGATTAACTTCTCTATACTCATTGCAATGTTGTTCCCCGCCTCCTTTGATAAGGCTTACTGCCTTTATATCATATGGAATCTCCTTAAGGTTTAGGGCTATTCTTACACGCCACGCACATGAGCTTCGCCAGTACGAGTATAGTACTGGCTGGAATAGAAAAAAATACATTAATATTCGAAAACAAAAAAATGGAACAGTTAATAATGGATCAACCAGCTGAAGTGGTGATGGGCAGGGCTTCAGGCAAGGGTGGAAGATCTTACGACCAGGGTATGATTCCCGGTGCCGAAACAACCGAGAAATCTCAGATTTGATCTTCACATATTTGAAAACATGAATCTTTCAGTACTTTTGGTAATATATAATACATGTAAAAAAAAGTTTTTTTTTGTCCCTGATTGAGGTGTTGCTATAACACTGTAGTTGCTGAAGCCCAAGGAATCCTATAGTAAGGGGTCAGGACTATTTGTCAACTCTCATTGTTTTTTCACTATTATCCCATAGATTTCTATGGGATTACCAACATATTATATGATATTTACCAACCTAACTAAAGACAATAGAGCTGTGCTACATACAGCTCTATTGTCTTTAGTAGAAGGTACGGATTGTATATCACCAAAACGGAATGCCCCTCCACTAAAAATTGTAGGGAGTGTTAATGTGGCACATGCAGAAAATAAGTGGGAGGATGTTCAGGTTAAGATTAGACAATCTCTACAAAACTATACTCGATGATTCCCGGAATCCCAGTTCCTTTGACAGATAAATACACAAAAACCCGGTTTTGTCCCTACTTGTAAGAGTAGTGGGAAAGCAGTGGCGAGACATTATGCTGATGACCTATGGATTTAGCCTTAATACCTAAATATATGGCGCGAATCTTAAGTTAAAGATAGGTATATAAAATTTACTGGTACACAACATTTACAAGTACACAAGCATTTTAAACTTACCTTTGTCTCAACAATATCTCCCATTTTAAAAGCTTTAGATTATAATTGTATTTCACAGTCAACACGCCTCTGCGCACTTAAGTTATGTGATAAAAATAAAGCCGGATACATGACTGGTACAATTAATTGAATAACAAGAATGACCGGTATGTAAATAAACATGAATAAAAATAAAAATTGATTTGACAACACATTCGTTTCAGACTTACCTTGGCCATGGCGGGTATATGACCGTTATACTTGGAGTAGTAAGCAATTTTGGCGGCGTTTATTTGGCTATTAATTATAATAATTACCAACCAAAGCTTGATTTTATTGTAATTTGTAAGTAAAATTGGCGAGACAATTTTTCTATTTTTTTTTTATTGAAGTTTTTCCCCTTTCGGTTTGGCTATTGCATCTAGGCCTTACTGCCAAGACTTATGTGTATTTTATCTTGTTTAATTTGTTTATCTTCCTTAATTTTCTTACGTTAGTCATGGTCAAGTCACCGTCTAGTCAAGTCAAGTTCAGTTTTAGTAAGATATGATGGTGGCTATTTTACTAAAACCTCGAGGAACCTCTAGGCGCCAACTCGAAAAATGATGATACACGCAATCATTATATTTCACTTCACTTGTGCGGTTTACTCAAACAATATTACGCAAAACACCACCATAATCACATAATATTATTCAATTTAACACTAGTTTTGTAAAATAAATTGAGAGCACAACATCACTTCGCAAGTTCCCGCCAAAAAGTCCCAAATTTTTCCTTTCCTTCGTCGAATCGAATACAACCACAGACTACTAAGAGTACTACGCTTTTTTCTTCTCCTTTCGCGCTGGCTGGCCGTGGCAGGCTAGAGGTTATGGAAGCCTGCACTGCACCATATATTCATAATTTATATATTTATATATTCATATGTTTCACGTTGGTATGTAATACCTAACAATGGTCTTACTTTTTCCTTAACATTCTATTACTTTTCTTTCTTCTAATATGTTTTTTTTTTTTTTTTTAAATATTCCGGACATATTCACACGGTCAACTGATCCCAAACTAGGCATAGCCTGTACTATGGGCACCAGAGACTGATATATATAATAGATAAATATTTAACACCCAGACACAGAACAAACATCTGTGTTTATCACACAAATGTTTGTCCGGCGCGGGATCGAACCCGCGACCTCTAGCGCAGAAGGCAGAGTTACTACTAACTGAGCTATGAGGCCAGTCGATTTGCGGACTGATTGGAAACTCTGACTCGTCCACGACGCTACTGGAATTTCCTGTAACTCAGTCACTCAGTACACGATTTTATGTAAACAAAGTTATGAAAACGAAAATAATTAACATGACTAGTGATAATTCGAGCGATGACATGGAATTATCACTTCTCCAGTCACATAGACGTCAAAATCACTTATAATTACTTTTTATTCGTTCATTTTTCAACAGTTTCTCGAAACCAGTCGCCTGGCGACCAGCATGTCGAGTCGCCAGGAGACTAGTTACAAACGCGTTCCTTTTGAGTAGCGCCGTGGACGGACGCGCATTGAAATACTAGTGCTATCGCAGTCAGGCTACTCATAAGTGACTACAGTTTCAGTCGCGTTCCTTTTGAGTCGCGCCGTGGACGAAGGGGCTAAGATCTCTCGGGGCAGGGGCCTCTGCGCACGCACGCACTTACTGTCGCTGTCGTGTCACTCGACCGTCAGTCTTCACGTGCGTTGCGGTGCGGTCATAGAGTAATTGGGTGCGGACTTTTTGGCGGGAACTTGCGAAGTGATGTTGTGCTCTCAATTTATTTTAAAACTGGTGTTAAATTGAATAATATTGTGTGAATAAAGTGGTGTTTTGCGTAATATTGTTTGAGTAAACCGCACAAGTGAAGTGAAATGAAATGATTGCATGTATCGTCATTTTTCGAGTTGGTCTCGAGAGAATAGGTCCCTCCAGGTTTTAGTAAAATAGCCACCATTATATCTTACAAAAACTGAACTTAACTTGTCATGACGGTGACTTGACGATGATAAACGAAAGAAAATGAAGAAAGATAAACAAATTAACAAGAATAAACACACGTAAGACTTGGTAGTAAGGCCTAGATGCCATAGCCAGCCCGAAAGAGAAGAACAATAAAAAAAAAAAATATTGGATGTTTCTAGTATAAACAAAATTACTCTATGATTGGGTGCGGTGCAGCAGCGCGGCACGCGGTGTGTTTGTGTCAGGCCCAGTCGACTTCGTTCGCACCTGTGGGGTACCCATGGGGGCTACAAAGTGCGAGCGAGACAGGGAACAATGTTACCCATAATAGTATTAATTAACTTTCAATGCTGAATTTTACTTTATTTTTTTTTATTCTATGTAACTATTATTTCACTTCTTTTGATTTAATATAAACGTTTTAAATCAAAATTAAAATTAAATTTTTTGATTGAAAATATGAAAAATAAGTCAATTAATGGTAACTTATTCAGTTGGAGTTTCTTTCGTTCCTTATCTGTGCGTTTCAGTTTCTGAATGAAAAGAAAAATGTCGTCGCTTGTGCGTGCGGTTTTTTCCGTTGATCAATTTGTATTCTTGTTAAAAGTTAATTCTGCAAAACGTTATCCTGATCGCCTTATCGAGAATCTTGCTCCTCCGTTTGTGTTTTGCTGAAATTAGTGTTGTGTGTGAGACAGGACTCCATTTTGTGATAGTGAATCTGGAACCCTTGTATTCAACATGAAAGAAAACAAAAAACAATGTTTCAAGTGCGGAGCTTCACCTAGTGATAATCCTCGCACTATTTCGCATCGATGCCCTAAGCCTGGGAAAACAAATAAGCATCGGTAAGTACCTAATGGCTGCGCTTATGCAATTTTTTTCGCAAGCACAAGCCGGCCGCGCCGACGGCACCGTTAGATCCACAGGAAATTATAAAACTTTCTTATAATTTCAGGTGGGAGTGGTGGGCTAAGTTGTGCTTTCCAAATGGAGAATGCCAGATACCAAAATTTCAGGACAATCTGTACACGGAGCACAGAATGTTGTGCACAAGACACTTCAATAAAGTTTGTTTTATTGATGCTGCCGGCACAACGCTATTTAAATCCGCCACTCCAGATGAAGAGGTTAGTAATTATTTAGTACTAACTTGTGCTAAGCTTCGCTCGTGTGGGACCTAAAGAGTATAGTATAGTAAGCTAGATAAAAAGTATCCTATGTATGCTATTATAGGTAAAGAAATATCTAGATATATGTTCAAAGTTTCATAGAAATTGGCTAAGCTGTTACGGCATGATATAACCATAAAAATCCTCACAAAGTACTAGTCTACTATTATATTACATACAATACAATAGTTTTTATAACAATAACTGTGAGGACTAATTTAAATTGCATAAACCTATTAACAGTAAAATAGCAATGCTCCCCAATTTCAGTAAATTTCCCCAGAATTTAGAAGAAGATAACTAATCTAAAACAATAATAACCAATAAAGCTAACAGTGTACAGCACAAATCTAAATATATATAACATACTTATTTAAACATAATTCCCAGACCAAACTTTCCCCAATAACACAATAACATTTAAAACTTACAACTTTACTTGTATCCCCCCCATTAATTACTAACAATTTGATTTAAAAATAATAATAACAATAATCAAAAGAGACGTTTCATCAATATATGGAGCCTGGGCCTGCACTGTGTACACTACTCTAAAATATGGCTAAGCAATAAAGTAAACGTATTTAATTGGTTATTTTATTTCAATTGACTTCGTTCTAAGGTACATTAAGATTTTCTTCGACAAAGAGAGCAACACACAGCGCTACAAAAATATGGCGGATGGGCGTGCGTGAAATTTCATTTTGACAACCTACATTTACCTGACAAAACTAAAACATCAAATCAAACAACATGACATGAAAAATATGTCAATGTCATGTCAAACGCCAATTATAAACCGACATGGCGGCCTTCAAATAGTGTTCACATGGTAAAAAACTTACCAGAAGAACTATTCTTGTACCATCGCATTTGTCTTCAAATTAATGAAATTGTATTTTTCTTGTAATCTCCTATTTTTTCCTAATTTTTCTATGTAGTGTACATGGACCAGGCCCAGAATGAAATGGCTCCTTTGAAACCACAAAAGCATAAACAAAACTATACAGTGCGTCTGCAGAACGAATACCCAAGCTGTCACTGAAATGAAATGTCATTGTTCATAGTGCCAATAATGTCAAATCTATTTTCCACTTTAGCTATTTGTTTTGTTTACTACTTTGATAATGTGCCCGAAATACAAATTATGACTAAAATAGATTAACAAAATCTGCCTCACAGCGTGGAATGCCTATTCAAGACGAGCGGAAGTGTTAAAAATGCGTGACACGGAAATGCATAGTGTGAAACAGTTGAAAACATCAAGGAGCATTACATCATCATCTTATTCCACGCAAGTCAATATTTCTTGTGTTGCATTCCAGGGCGGAGCCAGGCCAATGCTGAAGGAGAAACACTACTGTATATAATCAACTCCAGGAGCACGGACCGAGCATGAACAATATTACAAGGTAAGCCCACAATATATACAGTGGTGGTCATCTAATTAGAAACACCTACCTGGGTTTATATTTTTAATGCAAATTCCCTTTCGAACTAATTTTTAACGTATCATTGAGTGTTCCTACGTATTAAAATCGATGTATCGGATATTATATTGCATTGTTATACCATTTTAATAACAGAAAACAACGGTTGTTTTTCTAAAACTGAAAGTTATATTAATAACAAAATAAAAAACGAAATACAAACCGGACAACTAATTAGAAACACCAAAAAAATCATTACTTAAATCATTTTTAATTTGAACAAAACCCCAATAGTTTTGAAAAATACTAAAAATACTACATCCTTAGACAATTAGTATTTGGTAGGGTAGCCTTTATTATCAATAACAGCTTTGCAGCGACGCGGCATTGATTCAATCAATTTATAACAAGTTTCTACAGGAATACTTCTCCAAGCGTCTTCAAATGCACTGTAAAGTCCATGAATATTAGTAACGTGTTTCTGCGACAGGTTGGTCTTTATAGTGTGCCACAATTTTTCTATGGGATTTAAATCCGGACTATTGGCAGGCCACTCTAATACTGTCACGGATTGTTCTGTAAGAAACGCTTTAACGCTGCGTGCTGTGTGCTTTGGGTCGTTGTCATGCTGAAATATCCAAGTTACTGGCAAATTTTCCTCGGAATATGGAATCATTGTCTCTCCCAAGATCTTTTTGTATTGATATTGATCCATTTGCCCTTCAATCTTTCTCACGGGACCAATCCCGTACCCTGAGAAACATCCCCATACCATTACATTTCCACCACCGTGCTTAACTGTCTTTTTAGTGTACTTGTTATTCAAAGCCTCGTTTATTGGTCGTCGTACATATCGTTTTCCATCGGAATTAATCAAATTAATTTTAGTTTCATCTGAAAACAAAACTTTTTTCCATTGATGAATAGTCCAACTGCCATATTTGCGAGCGAATGCTAGACGATTTTCTCTATGTTGCCTGGTTAGTAGTGGTACTTTTCTAGCGATCCTTCCTAACAATTTTCCTTCAACCAACCGTCTACGAACTAGTTTAGTGGACACGTGTCGAGGATCGTCTTCTGAAAATACCTCTTTTCTTATAACATTGGATCCTTTAAAGGGGTCCGCCTTAGCTAATCGAAGCATAAGCCAGTCTTCTTGAACTGTAGTCTTCCTGGGCCGAAGTTTTCTTGGCACGTTATCTGATGTTCCGTGTAGTTTGAAATGTGCGAGGGCGTTAAATATCATCTTTACGGAACATTCCAAATAATCGGCGATCTTTCTGTAACTCCATTTTTGTTTTAAATGAAAATTCACTATAATTTTTCTCGTTGCTGCAACACAGCTCTTATTTTTACCCATTTTTAATAAAACAACAATAAATAGTAACTTTTCGTAATGAGTTAGAAATGGCGGCAATATTTACAATGTGATTGACAATTGTGAGAACTGTATTTCAGTTTAAAAAATGAAATTTCGAACCAAGTCATACAATGTTTCTAATTAGTTGTCCATTCTGCCAGTACTAACGATATTGATACTTTTTGTTTCACTGATATTTATTATTATTGTCGTCTTGGTTGTCAAATATTATTGCTTGTAATTAAACTAGAGATATTAAAGTACATTGTAAAGTAGTGAAAAAAAAATTACCTCCTATTAAATGCTATAATAATGTTAGTTACTTTATAAAAATGTCAGGTGACTAGGTGTTTCTAATTAGATGACCACCACTGTATATGCAAAACATAAAAATACCTAACAAATATACAGTCACGTAGACCGAACACAAACTAAAACAATCCCAACTTAATCCAAAAAGGAACCATTCTCTGCCCCAATTCTGCGAAGAACGGTCTTCGCAAAAATGAGAAATGATGTACTAAAAGATGTTGTATTGTCTGAGGGACATCATCACCGCAAGAGCACAATGGAGAATCAGCCAGCTTAAACCTATGCAAATAAAATTTAATCCGCCATGCCCAGTAAAAATTTGTGCTAAAAAGTTATCAATAGTTAATTGTTTCAAGATTTTGTAGGCTACTGTAACATTCTTAAAAAATAATTTTGTGGTAGATCCTGTTGAAGCCGACTGATAACTGCACTGCCATTCTTCTGTAGAATTCAGTCTGGTGGAATACTTTGCGAAAGACAACGGGAACCTGTCGTACCTGGGTAGCTGCCTGCTGTTCAAAGCGGCATGCTTAGCCAGCTCATCTGCCCTCTCATTGCCAACTATACCACAGTGAGCCTTCACCCAATAAAGAGCTACTGTTTTGCCCTCCTGGCTTAAATGGGCAATGCATTCCCTTATATCTGCAGACAGCGGGTTGACCATACTTGGGTCACTGATAGACTCCAACCCAGATCTTGAGTCGCTTGCAATAATATAAAATGTTTCACGCCGCCTTTTTATAATTTCCAGGGCCCTGAGGATCGCCGACAGCTCCGCCTGGAAGACGCTGCAGAAGGTCTCGAGACGAAAGCTGGCATATTGAACCTCCACCCCCCTGGTCCAGCAAGACACCGCCGCGCCAACCTTCCCCTCCAGCTTACTGCCATCCGTGTAGAGAATGGGCCCATCGTTCGCAAGACCGTCCACATCCTCCTGCGACCCAATAAGCTTGAACCCCACACGTTTTCTCTCCGCTGGATGATGATGGATCACAGAATGTTGTGCACAAGACACTTCAATAAAGTTTGTTTTATTGATGCTGCCGGCACAACGCTATTTAAATCCGCCACTTCAGATGAAGAGGTTAGTAATTATTTAGTACTAACTTGTGCTAAGCTTCGCTCGTGTGGGACCTAAAGAGTATAGTATAGTAAGCTAGATAAAAAGTATCCTATGTATGCTATTATAGGTAAAGAAATATCTAGATATATGTTCAAAGTTTCATAGAAATTGGCTAAGCTGTTACGGCATGATATAACCATAAAAATCCTCACAAAGTACAAGTCTACAATTAGGGCATGTTGCCAGTGATGACTTATGGCACTGAGACTTGGTTGTTAACTATAGGCCTCATATACAAGCTCAAAGTCGCGCAACGGGCTATGGAGAGAGCTATGCTCGGAGTTTCACTACGTGATAAGATCAGAAATGATGAAATCCATAGAAGAACCAAGGTCACCGACATAACTCTCAAAATTAGCAAGTTGAAATGGCAGTGGACAGGCCATATAGCTCGCAGAATCGATAACCGTTAGGGAGTAAAGGTTCTCGAATGGCAACCACGAACCGGGCGACGCAGTGTTGGAACGCCCCCCACCCGATGAAACGATGACATTTTTAAGGTTGCGGGATGTCAGTGGATGGTAAAGGCTCAAGACCATTTGTTGTGGAATTCTGGGGGAGGCCTATGTCCAGCAGTGGACTTCTATAGGTTGTTGATGATGATGATGATGATGATCCTCACAAAATGTTGCATTTATACCTTATATTAATAGGAAGTAGGATTATAAATATTAAGTAACTAAGTACCTACATATTAGGGTTTGGTCCCGGGAATTCCCGGTCCCGAAATATCCGGGAATTCCCGTTTTTTTTTGCCAATTTAGGAACCGGGAAATCATAAATCGTTTCCCGGTTCTTTCGGGAAATTTCGGTAAAAATATTTTACGTCTAGGCGAAAGGTTTAAACTGTCATAGCTTAATATTAACCAACCGCACATACTTTTGCATGTCGCAGGTTCTGATCAAAAGGATAGAATAAAGCTATATCACTGTTACACTGTACACTACAAAACCGCAAACCATCTAATTTTGAGTTGACTATGTACAATAATTTAGAACGCAGTGCGTATTAAAACTATACAGTGCGTCTGCAGAACGAATACCCAAGCTGTCACTGCCAAATGAAATATCACTGTTCATCGTGCCAATAATGTCAAATCTATTTTCCACTTTAGCTATTTGTTTTGTTTACTACTTTGATAATGTGCCCGAAATACAAATTATGACTAAAAAAGATTAACAAAATCTGCCTCACAGCGTGGAATGCCTATTCAAGACGAGCGGAAGTGTTAAAAATGCGTGACAGAGAAATGCATAGTGTGAAACAGTTGAAAACATCAAGGAGCATTACATCATTATCTAATTCCACACAAGTCAATATTTCTTGTTTTGCATTCCAGGGCGGAGCCAGGCCAATGCTGAAGGAGAAACACTACTGTATATAATCAACTCCAGGAGCACGGACCGAGCATGAACAATATTACAAGGTAAGCCCACAATATATATGTAAAACATAAAAATACCTAACAAAGAACAAATATACAGTCACGTAGACCGAACACAAACTAAAACAATCCCAACTTAATCCAAAAAGGAACCATTCTCTGCCCCAATTCTGCGAAGAACGGTCTTCGCAAAAATGAGAAATTTCGGTCTGCAATCGTCATCACTCAGTATAACATCCAAATTATCAACTCTAATGTCCATCTCCATTACGCTCTCACAGTCATACCTTATTTTAGCAAACTAGGGGCAATGTACTAAAAGATGTTGTATTGTCTGAAGGACATCATCACCACAAGAGCACAATGGAGAATCAGCCAGCTTAAACCTATGCAAATAAAATTTAAATCCGCCATGCCCAGTAAAAATTTGTGCTAAAAAGTTATCAATAGTTAATTGTTTCAAGATTTTGTAGGCTACTGTGACATTCTTAAAAAATAATTTTGTGGTATATCCTGTTGAAGCCGACTGATAACTGCACTGCCATTCTTCTGTAGAATTCAGTCTGGTGGAATGCTTTGCGAAAGACAACGGGAACCTGTCGTACCTGGGTAGCTGCCTGTTGTTCAAAGCGGCATGCTTAGCCAGCTCATCTGCCCTCTCGTTGCCAACTATACCAAAGTGAGCCTTCACCCAATAAAGAGCTACTGTTTTGCCCTCCTGGCTTAAATGAGCAATGCATTCCCTTATATCTGCAGACAGCGGATTGACCGTACTTGGGTCACTGATAGACTCCAACCCGGATTTTGAGTCGCTTGCAATAATATAAAATGTTTCACGCCGCCTTTTTATAATTTCCAGGGCCCTGAGGATCGCCGACAGCTCCGCCTGGAAGACGCTGCAGAAGGTCTCGAGACGAAAGCTGGCATATTGAACCTCCACCCCCCCGGTCCAGCAAGACACCGCCGCGCCAACCTTCCCCTCCAGCTTACTGCCATCCGTGTAGAGAATGGGCCCATCGTTCGCAAGACCGTACACATCCTCCTGCGACCCAATAAGCTTGAACCCCACACGTTTTCTCTCCGCTGGATGAGGTAACGAAAAAGGACTTCTCCTGAGCTCGACACTCCGACCGGGCAGACAGGCAAGTGAACCTCCTCTACTAACTCTGTAGATTAGAGCATGCTCTCTGACCCTTATTGTAAGAGGTAATATTCTTGCCAGCAATAAACTTGATACCAAAGAGACCGTCCGGTGAGCCTTGCTGATCTTGATTGCGAAGGATCGCGTCAGGCTGTTCAGCGACTTCTCCGCGTAAACTCGCTCCGAGATGTCGGCCCAGCAGCTAGCAGAGTACAAGACCGTAGGCTCCACCACAGCTATGTAGATTAGTCTCAAAATATCAGGGCTAAGACCCCACTGCGCCCTCGCCGCTCTTGAAACCACTTTGTAGAAGGATATGGCTTTTTTAGTAATCAGTTCAAGATGCCTTCTGAAATTCAGTAAAGGGTCGATGGTTAACCCCAATATTCTGAGACTATCTCCATAGTTCAGTTCGGCGCCTGCCATTTCCAGTCTCGGAGTGTAGTATCTCATCTTCCTGGTCAATAAGAGAGCCTGTGTCTTCCCCGGAGCAAACTTGAGCTTCAACCTTTCCCCCCACTGCACGATCACAGCCAAAGCCCGGTTGATCTTCTCCTCCAGCTCACTACCATTAGCTACAGCTGCGATCATAAGAATGTCATCCGCGAAAGCCTGCACCCGCACCCCCCCATACTGAGACTGCTCCAACAAGGGATCTAGCTGGATGTTCCACAATATTAGTACGCACGTAGAGCCCTGTATACAACCCTTGCTCGTTGCTCTTTCGAGAGTCTCCCCGGCGAAGCGCAACCGTATCCTCCGCTCGAAGAGGTAGCTGGCGACGAGCCGCAGCACGCTCGAGTCGACCTCCTTGGCGTGCAGCTCGCTGACGATCGCCGGCCACCACGCGCTGTCGAACGCGCCCTCTATGTCCAGTGACACCATGACCACTATCTTCTTCTCGTCGAGACTTCTTCGGACTACGGTCATGGCGTCAAATAGAGCGTCCTCCGTGCTGCGTCGCGGAGTGAACCCATACTGGTAGGGGCTCAAGCTGTCGTTTCTACCCAGCTGCCACTGTAGCCTATTCACGAAGAGCTTCTCCAGCATTTTCCCCAAAACCGGCAGCAGTCCGATGGGTCTATATGATTTCACCCCCAACATTTTAAAGGTTGCGGGAAGTCAGTGGATGGTAAAGGCTCAAGACCATTTGTCGTGGAACTCTTTGGGGGAGGCCTATGTCCAGCAGTGGACTTCTACAGGTTATTGATGATGATGATGATCCTCACAAAATTTTGCATTTATACCTAATATTAATAGGAAGTAGGATTATAAATATTAAGTTACTAAGTACATATATTATACAAGTTTGTCTCTGAAGTTTATTCTGCTACGTGGGCTGCACAGTTTACAGTTTTCAATATGAAATTAACCATTACGTTCTGCAACACGGCACAATATACTAATGCTTATTTATTCTTAAATAATCCTCAAACTAAATCAAGACTGCATAGAACATATTAGAAACCTCTGAGAGTCGTTTTGCACAAATAGTTACCACCATCTACCTAAGTATTAAGTATGGTTCAAAATTGGTAGCCTAATATTCTTAACATTTAGGCTATCAAAATTCTATAACCACTGTAAATAGTCATTGTAATGAGAATTTGTTAAAATTGTGTCATTTATTTATTTCAGATGTTGTCGAACCCAGATGAAATTATGGATGTACCGAGACCAAGTCATATACATGAGTCCATAGCAGGGCCATCCCAACCTCTATTGGAAAATGCACATGCAATACAACATGCACAGTTATCAATGACAAAAATAATGAAATAACGGAGGAGCACATGAACCCAGACAACATTGATGTGGACCAGAAACAAAAAGAGCCAAGTATGAAAAGGCTACGATTTTTCAAAGATGTAAAAAACACTTGAAGCAAGTCTACAGATTAAAACAAAGAAGAAAGAAAATGAAAAACAACTTTTTGTACTGATAGCAATGAGTGAAGCTGGGTGCTAGTTATATGTAGTAACTAGGCGACGCGCTGGTCATTTTCAGTCAGTAGCGGCGTGGTTAAAAGACACGGAAATAGTGGGCCCCAACCTGCAGACAACCAGTTATTTATTAAGTTAATTAAGTCATTTCGTTAATTTTAAGTAGTAGTTTAAGTCATGAAAAGCTCTAAAGCAGTGGTGTTAGGTTTAAATATTCTGGACATATCACACACGGTTAACTGATCCCAAACTAGGCATAGCCTGTAGATACTATGGGTACCAGAGACTGATATACATAATATATAAATATTTAACACCCAGACACAGAACAAACATCTGTATTCATCACACAAATTTTTGTCCTGTGCGGGAATCGAACCCAGTCCAGGCCAGTCGAAATCACTATCTGTATTTCAGCGAAATGTTTGTCCTGTGCATATATATGCTGTGAATGTATATTTCGCTGAAATAAAAATAGTGATTTCGGCTGGCCCGGATTGGGTTCGATTCCCGCACAGGACAAACATTTCGCTGAAATATAAATAGTGATTTCGACTGGCCCGGACTGGGTTCGATTCCCGCACAGGACAAACATTTGTGTGATGATCACAGATGTTTGTTCTGTGTCTGGGTGTTAAATATTTATATTTTATGTATATCAGTCTCTGGTACCCATAGTACAGGCTATGCCTAGTTTGGGATCAGTTGACTGTGTGTGTTATGTCCGGAATATTTATTTAACTAAAACTGAATTTGACGGTGACTTGACCATTAATAAGAAATAAAATGAAGAAGAAAGGTTAAAAAGACAAACGAAAAATAAATGTAAGACTAATAACAACATAGAATTGAAAATAAATATTGTAATGTTCAAAATAATAACATTTCGTTCACTGTCAACCAGGCATTTTAAAAAACTTTAACGACCTATAATATCTCTTTACTCCGGCTGCTTTACAATAAAAGCCGCACATATTTGAAATCTACACTATTAGCACAATGTAAAACTGAAAGTTTCATTATTGCAGGATTTAAAAAATCGGGGCCCTGGCTCCATATAAATTCGCCCAGTTCCTTTTTGATTTATTTTTAGGGAAAACCTAAAATGCTTCTTAGCCTAAAATGTCAATAAAAGCAAAATATTCGAAAATCATGATTTTCTTATTTTATGTTACACGCATTCCTTTTGAGATGATTTATGAAAATGTTTTACCTTAATTTTAAACATGTCCGTTTTTATAATATATGATTATTCGTTAGTAGCTTCCATCGGGAAATCTCTTCTCTTTATGTATCCATACATATAGCTGATGTAATAGTGGCAGCTTATATTTTCATATGAGAGATTAACCGATGGATCTACTACCGGATTTTCATGTATTAAAGGAACCGGACATGTTTAAAATTAAGGTAAAACATTTTTTTGAGTCAAATTAAAAATCCCGCTAATGGACATTTAAAAATGCCACTGAATTGGTTTGAAAATTTCCCGCCTTTGATAGTTGAAACCAACGCCATCTCGTTACTAACCCCCAAGTGGATAAAATGGGGGTCCCACTTTTTTGTATGGAGTCGACATTCTTCTCGGGAGTAATAGTGTTCTGTGGTTTGTGTATTTTGCGTAGACAGCAGACAGCAGACTCGGGAGTAATAGTGTTCTGTGGCAGGCAGTCTCATCATTTTCTCACAAACAGTTCATCATCATCGGAATCACCAAAGATCCGGCTTTATTAATCGATCAGTTTTATTAACACTAGACAATGGGAAAAAACAAAAAAGGGCCCAAGGCGAATGTTTTCAAAGTAGCAGGCGCTAAAAGCCTGAAGAAAAGTAAATCAAAAGCTGTAAATCTTGGACTTAAAAATGTAAGATTATTTTATCTCAGTTAGTTATTGGTAGGTAACCCAAGAAAGGTTCGCGAATGACGAACACGAGCTGGGCGACGCAGTGTTGGAAGGCCCCAACCACCCGATGGACCGGCGACATTGTGAAGGTTGCGGAAGTCGGTGGATAGAAAAGGCTCAAGACCGTTCATTGTAGACCTCTATGGGGGAGGCCTTTGTCTAGCAGTGGACTTCTACAGGCTGATGATGATGATAATGAACCATATAACTAGACTGCATAACTAAAACTTAATGCCTTAGCTAAATTGTAGCTTCTAAGCACTTAGAACACTTAAAAAAACAACTTCGATTGCACGGTTCCTGGATGAAAAGTAGCCTATGTCACTCTCCAGCTCTTATAACTATATCCATGCAAAGAATCACCCATTCATCCGTTGCTGTGTGAATTGATGGTCAAACCACTTAGCAAACACACTTTTCCATTTATAATACTACCTAGTTCAGATATTAAGCACTTTCTAGTTGGACAAATAAAATATAAAAACACGAGCTATGTCTGTGACTTTGCTTGCACTGTACCCAATTAAAACATTTATTTGCCAGATTATAAAGTGGTAAAAGATTATTGTTATATCATTGTTACAGATCAAACAAAAAGTATCAGATATGGATAAGGAATTTATAGAAATCAGTAAAACCCCTAAACCAACACCATCAAAGCCTGCTCCTTCCAAACCAAAAGCTGATAATAAAAAAACCCAGCCGGTATCGAAAGAAGAAGTTGCGACAACTGCGGAACAAATAGTCAAGATGGACTTATAGTATTGGTGGAGCATAGTTGTAAGATTATTTCAGTTTTCTATATTATAACAATTATTATAACTTGTTAAACCAAACCAGAGTCTCTATAAAAGTAGAGTTGATGTGAGTATAATATTAATCCTCCTCCTCCATCGTTCCTTCATTACTGAAGATTGTGACCCCATTATTGCAATTGGTAAACTGCTTCTTTCCACTGGTTTCTATCTGTTGTCCATTGGAGAGCTGCGCTTATATGTATCTCTTGGTGTTTCGATACCTGATCCGTCCATTGTTTGGGGCTTCGCCCTCGTGGTATTTTACCCTCCACCTTTCCATAATATTAATACTAAACTTGAAAGTCATTTGAACGGCATGTTAGCCAAAGAAATTACAGAAACATGAATGAACCCATCTGGGACACAATCATCCTAGGTTGAATTGCTGTATTAGCCAGAGCTTACTGCTGACCAATGCTGCGGTTCAAGGACGGCGCAAAACGTGACATGATCACTTTTGGAATAGGCCCGGCTAAGTGGGAGGAAAAGGCGGACGACCAAGACAGTTGGAGGAAAACTCTTTTTGATGGCGTTGTTGTTCATGACCAAGCATGGATTAATTTGCTGACTCAGAAGCGCACCTTGAGACATCCCTTACCAACAACAGGGACACAATTTCACTGTAATAACTGCGGTCGTAGCTGTCGCTCCCGCATAGGCCTTACAAGCCATGAACGTAAGTCCCTATTGACCCCGTAAACGACGCTATTTGATCATCTTTTATAGATGTATGAGGCCATTGATGATGTTGATGACTGCTGACCATTGAGCGGTCATCTGCCTGTTCATTACTTTATAACATAAAAAACAACTAGCTAACCTGAACTGCATGGGTAATGTATACAATGAAATTGAGAATATCACCCATTTTTTTTTAAAAATGGGGTTTCCAGCCTACTCTTGGTGAAAACTAACTAAATCTTTTTTTACTTAAACTGATAAGCCTGATCATAGGTACAGACTGACAAGATGCATTTAGACTTGAGTTTACAGCAGGTAGATGAGACTACTCCCGAACCCAAACTGCGAAACATGCCAGGTTAGAGAGGATGACTACTGATGGAATGTGCCTGGCATCTATGTATGAGGAATGAGTTAGGAAGGATCCTCAAAGTTAAATGGTTGGATGTGGGCCTGTTTCAGGGCATGTTAGCGGCACCAACCTCTGACGTGGCTATTAAAATCCTACTAATATTATAAATGCGAAAGGATGTTTAGATGTTTGCGTCATGCCGTAGCGGCTCAACCGATTTCGTTGAAACTTGGAATAGATAGGTAATTAAAGTTCTTTACTAAGAATAGCATATAGGCTATTTTTTATGTAGGTACCACGCGAGCGAAGCCGCTTGCGAAGCTAGTCAACTATATTCCACAGAGAAGTGTTTAATAGCTTAGGGCAAAAAACTGTTCCTTGTGTCACTCCAGCAACTGTTATGTCATATTAATATGAACATACCTTTTATAGCATTCATTTGAAATCTATAGATAACTGATTGATGAGGAAATCAAATAAGGAAAAACAGGTAGCAGAAACAGTTAATATCCGTCTTTTATTGTTAAACTTTAACAAAAATAACATTATCAAACACTTAACTAAAACGGTATAAAGACTAGTTAATATAAATGACTGAATTGGCTGGTAGATACATGTTTCTTCCAAATTAAGAACACCATTCTTATAACGTAATTTGATTACGCGAAAGAAAGTGGTATGTTTTGATAGTAATTTACCAGAAGAAGAGCTAGTACATTGTTCATGTTTACCTAGTGAAATGCACATGAACGATATCTAGCTGATGGGTTGAAATGCATGAATTGTAGAAAAATATCACAAAAAACCGAAAGATGCTGTGTAGACTGTAGAGAATTATTATTATGATAGATGGTGGCGGTTTAAGGTCGTCACAGTATTTTAAAGGAAAACCTCTACTCGTATTTCGGCTTCATAGTGATTTAGAAAAATATGTCTCGTCTGTTTTTTGTTAGTTTATTCTTCGTCAGTTAGATCCGGTTCCGCTTTCTCGTCTTCGCTAGCGTCTGCCGCGTCTTCAGCCTCGGGTGTCGCCTCGACTGGGGCTTCGTTGTCGGCTTCAGGTGTTACGGGTTCCTCGACAATTGGTTCGGGCTCGTCAGCGGGTGTTTCACTGGAAAATAATATAACATAATATTATAGATTATATTTTTAGATATTTGCTTTGGCATAAAAATCTTGTGCCATCATAATATACCTCAATCTAATCGCTGATCGTGAGACTAAGAGAGTGATAGCGTTTTGTGCGTTTTTAGATTCATCGAGATGCTCTACAGGTCCACCCCCTTAAGCTTACTAGTCTACTATTTAAAGTGATATGCTTCATGTTATTATGGTCACACACAGTTCCTCATTACCTAGCTTCAGCTTCAGGAACCTCGGCGGTGGATCCGCTGTGTGAGAGCTCCTCGAGGCGGGCGGCGGCAAGTTCGGACTCTTGTCTTGCGATCTCGGCTAATTCACCAGCCTGGAAAACATTATCCATACAAAAAAAACATATAAATAAAACAAACAACCCGGGATAATTCTTTGTCTGCAAACCTGCAGGCGTAATTTTAGGTCCAAACAGCTTTCAGTTTTTCAGAACGTATTTAAAGTGTCCATTCGGGGCAGTGAACGTGAGACAGTTTTAGTAATTAACACAACCTTCAACAAAGCGTTCAATCGTCCTTGAGTTTCAAGATTCCAACTATTTCAAACAAATCAAGAGGATTTTTTTAAAAATGAAATTTATTTTGTAGAATGAGAGGTAAAATATACTGAGTTTTCCTCACCTGTCGAGCAAGCTCCTGTTCCTTCTCCTCTTCAGCCTGTTTCTCGAGTTCCTCTAACCTCGCTAGTTCCTCTTGTCTTCTCTGTTCAGCTTGCCTCTCTTCCTCTAGTGCGGCCTCTTCGGCTGCCAACTTAGCCGCTTCTGCAGCCAACTTAGCCTCTTCAGCCAATCTTGCCTCTTCCGCTAATCTTGCCTCTTCGGCTAATTTGGCTTCTTCAGCAAGACGAGCCTTTTCAGCCTTTTTAGCTTCTTCTGCGAGCTTTAGTTCCTCAGCTTTGCGGGCCTCTTCCTCTGCCAAGCGAGCCTCTTCTGCGATGCGAGCTTCCTCAACTAAACGGGCTTCTTCTTCGGCTTTAATTGCGTCTTCTTCAGCTTTGCGCTTGGCTTCTTCTACTGCGCGAGCTTCCTCATCGGCCCGCTTCTTTTCGGCGGCTTCACGTTCAGCCTGGAAGGATAAAGAAGGTGTTATATTCAATAATAATGTACCTACACACACACTGAAGAAAATCGTAGTTTAGAAAGTAATATTTACCTGAGCCTTACGATCAGCTTCGCGTTTCGCCTCTTCCTTCAAAGCTCTATAACAAAGAAAATAAAATTTATTATCCATGAAATTCTTTTTATCTTCTTCATTCTCATTGGGTTTCTGCCTTACTTTTCTTCAGCAGCACGAGCTTCTTCTTGCCTCTTCCTCTTGATTTCGGCCAGGTCAACTGACGGGGTCAATACCGGCTCGACGGTAGACGAACGGAAGCGAGCCTCGCGGTCGGCCTTCGCTGCCTTCAATTCTTCAGAAGGGTCATCCATCATCTTTGGCACCTGGAACTTGCGGCTCGGCCTCCATGGGAGCAGTTTCACTGCACCGAAGCCAAGGTTATGCGCGTTCTTGCAAAGACCATCGGTGAAATGATCAGCTGGCATGCTAGACATTTCACAGTGCATGACGATGGTCACTGCGGAATTTGGGACAGCAAGCGAGGCAGCACATTGCTCGTGATCATGACGCTGCTCATCACAAAGCTGTTACTGCATCAAGCTGGCGAAGCTTGCGTTTTATGGAATCGCTTTTTGCTATGGTGTCGTAATCATTTGAAGTGCTGCTTGCTTCATGCTGTGATGCGAATGGATCATTTAGATAATGTTTCAGTGGTAAGCGAGCATGTTTAAAAATGATATTTCTACGTAATACCTATAACTTGACCTGAACATGTCTTTTTGGGGGTATTGCTATTGTGTATCTTAAATTAATTTAAAGTATTATTTTCTTGTATATTTATATCATTGTTTATTTATTTTGAGTTGGTAATTAATGTTAATTTGTACTGTAATTTTAGTATCAAAGCAAAGCGTTATCAAAGCCTAGAAAGTAAAAGCGTGAATTCAGGAACATGAAACATGCAAACTATTAAAACAACTACAGATTCAGTATAAAATGTTTATTGTTTAAATAAAATCAGTCGACTTTAGTGAAAACGAGACGTCTCGGTCACCGATTAAATAAATTCGGCGTATAAAAAAACACCGCTATATCACAACGATGACTAGAAAATAAACTAAATTATTCGTTCGTTGCAACCCGTAAAAATTATAGCAAAAATAATAATTTGTGTGATAAAATTAATGCCTATAGTATTACTTTATGATCTCATGGTTAATGTTGAAGAACCCTAACTCGTTATACCGAGATCATAGAGCGCCGCGGACGGGCGAGGCGCGAGCGGCTTGTACCGAGACGCGCCCGCGCCGCGCCGCCCGCGGCCGAGCGGGTGGGGGGGGGGCGGGGGACTACGCGCACTGCGCCGCCGACGGCTGTTGCGGCGCGCCTTTCGCTGCAAGAGACACCACACACAGGGTTAGACACGAACTTTAGTCTTCAGTTTTATACCATTTTATTAAACGCCTTCACGGCGTGACTGCAATTTTTAATATTTTAAACAAATTCTTTAGAATTAAAGCGAAGGATAGACAGCTCTAGCTAGCGATGCGACCTAGGCGAGGTACCTGTTACGCTGTCGACGGCGAGGCCGGCGGCCGCGAGCCTGTTCTTGGCATAGAACGAGAGGAGGTTCACGTCGTCCCTGATGCTGAGCTCCTTGTAAAGAGGCCTGCGGTTGGAGAAGGCCTTTTTACCGGAGTAGTGCACGCAAGCGAGGTTTCCGCGTCCTGGCGAGAACACCTCACTGTTATCACGGGGGTCACACTGGAACTTAACTGTTAGTTGGTGGCAAAACAGAACGATACGGACGCTACACGAACACCACAAGGAAGTTGGAAATAGATTAAGCATTCGTTTAGTTCGTCGGTTAAGATGCGTCGCAACTGTATTGTGTGCAGTGTTGGTCGTCGGCATACATACCGGTGAACTTCTTGGCAGGCTCGTTGTAGAAGGAAATGGTGTTGATGTTTCCGACTACGTTACGGTTCAGTGGGAACAAGAGCTTTTCGATATATGCGTCGTTGCTGAAACGGTACGGAATTGGCTCGCCGTAAGAGTATCTGTCAAAGTAATTAAAACGGTTAGTTACGAAAGCAGAGATGGAGAAATGGGGTCATCTGAACCGAACCAAAGTTTCAAGGTAAGGCATTAGAAAACGTTGTCATAAATAACCAAGAAAATAGTCGTAAACCATTTAATTGGTGTACGAGACTGCAAAACATTGGCTGGCATTAAACCAGTCTATAATTAAATTTGTGATCAGCACAGCTTGCGATACGTCGTCACACGTGAAACGCGCGTGAACATGATTTGGCTGTGAAATCATACACCCACATCCGATGCTCACACTTCAAAACTCCATATATTGTTACTGCCAAACTTGACTTCCAGAGCGTCCGGGCGTAGGTATTTCTCTAATTACGTGCACAAAGTCGAACGTGAACATTGCCAATTGACGAAGAGGGAGCGTCTTCAATGTCAGTGCCAAAGCGACCGATAGACACATCAATGAACGAGTTATTTCGGTTCTGTTACTTCAGGCCAAGAAAAACTTGTCGTTAGAGCAAGTATTATGCACGAGGCCTTTTGAACCGACCCTGAATCCAAGGGTTCGCATGATCATTCGAACATTTACTTTTGAGTTGTTGGATGTAGAGTCCTGTCCTTCGGTACTGAACTCCAGGATATAGCGTGCCAACATTGCTTTGTGTGTGTGAAAAGTGACATTTAGGTACTAATGTAATAGGACATCCTGCACAACTGCTAAGCCAGATAGAGAGATATCGTACTTACGAGTAGATAGCATCAAGAGGGGCGTAAGTCTGGGCACGAGGCACCACGGAACGAGCGCGGGTCAGCAATGCAGCGGTGTCGGCACGAATGCGACGGGTCTCGTCTTCGAAAGCCTGAAACGTATCAATGAATGATTTTGTATTCATCATTTCAGCCGTAGGACGTCCTCTGTTGAACATAAGGCTCCCCATAGATTACCAGAAACAATCATTGGGGGGATTTGCCTATACTCGCCACGCTGGGCATGCGGGTTCGCGAGCGCAGATAAAGCTCTTGTTGTTGATAGGGAACGCTGCTGCCCATCCCCTAGCTTTGTTCCCCTTAGTCGCCTCTTAAAAAATAATAAAAATAAAATAAATTCTTTCTTCCATTCAGTCTTCAGCGTCCTTTTGGATATATCTTACCTTAGTGGACTCAGATCGGCAAAAGTCATCGACAGCAGAGATGGAGAGCTGAGGACGGTGCTTGTACTGGATGCGGTCGAGTTCGCGAAGGACCACTGATGGACGAACGCGGACCCTGACGATATGGTGGGGCACCTCAGGGTAAGTGGCGAGTCGAGTAATCGTGCGAGCGGTCGGACGGTATATCAGTTCAGCCTGAAATATGGACAGGTTTCAGAAGGCTATCAAAGAAGGGAATATATTTTTCAACCAAAAGCTCATATGGAGACTTATAACTTGATCTAATGATTTGCGATACGATATTACACATAATACTAAAGCACTAAGCGATAAATACAGCATCGACGGGGCATTTGGAAATGAAATATTACACAAACGAAAAGAGCTTAGGTACATACATTGAAATGTTTTAAAATAGCTTTACTGATCTATATAGTTAAAGGAACATGATTAATGCTGTTATAAACAGAAAAACATAACAGTCATGAGCTGTAAGTGTAATCATCATGATGGAAAATTGGTTAGTTTATAAACATAAACACACATGAAGATGTTATTATAGAAAATGTAGAAGTAAAACCTCATGTGATACTTGAAAATGTCATGCCGAAAAGAATATTTATAAATGTTTCATGAAACTTATAGCAGTGTAGGGATATCAAGAGGCAATTTAATTATTTATATTATTTATTTACGCTGAACAACGATTTGTTTATGATATGCCAAAACCGGTGGCTATTTTTGGCGGGACCTTTCTGCGTCTCAATGGCGGTGTGAATCATCAGGGTGTGGTGTAAAATTAGACGGATTCAGTATGTGCACGCGCCGAGCCGCCTGGAGACGCGATATTGTGAATGTTATCTTATGCTTTCAGATTTTGTAATCGGTTTATTATTTCATTGGCTTCATGATAATATAATTTCTTATTATTGCTCGCATTAGCAAATCCTTTTATCGGCTTGAGTCAGACAACATTCAGTGTTTTTCTGATGACTCATCTCAATCCGAACTGTATAGATTATTTTAGTAGTGTTTAGTTCCTATTATAACATATCTCTAGTATCTATATCTAGTCTTTCTATCCTTTTTTTGGTATCTCATGCTTTATTGACTGCTACACCTACCTACATGCCGTTCTCGTTTAGGTAGGAGTTTTACCTATTACCTTTCTTGTTCTTATCTTCCATTTAATCTAAATAATCTAATCGATTCCTCAACTTCAATATTTGAATTATTTATTCTGGCAGTGGGCATCCATATATGTCACAACCAACAACAGTAAGAGATTATATTCCCAACAGTTGGGGAATATGTTCTCGAATGGCGACCACGAACGAACCGGTCGACGAAGTGTTGAAAGGCTAATAGTCCGACGACAATGTGAAGGTTGCGGGAAGTCAGCGGATGGAGAAAGCTCAAGACCATTCGTTGTAGCACTCTTTGTGGAAGACTTATGTCTAGCCAGAATTCTTTATGAATTGAAAGGGTGATTTTGAAATAAATTATTATTCTATTCGTAGATAAGCTACTCAACAAATGGAGGTTAGAACAACCATATACTTGGCAGACCATTCCTAAGTAGGTCCGCGTAATTTGCCGGACCCACCCGGACTGGACTAGTGTATTGGTTCTATGGTCCCCAGAAACATTTTACATAAATGTCTAAATATTAAAAATATAATGACGTAAGTTTCCAGTAACACGATGGGCGTACAAATATTTACATGGCCTTTGTCTCCTTGCCAAAAACCATTCCCTTCATCCGGCTCTCGCCTATGATTTCGTTTTTCATCTATATCCGGTGAATAAATAAACATTGTATGTTTCTATAAGCTCCGAGAGCTTTAGCCACTTTGCAGGGCCAGTACCTACTGTTTATGTTATTGAAAACAATATTGGCTTTGCTTAGGTATTCAATATTATTTAGGTACCTAGTATCATTTGGGTTTGAATTTTGAAGAACGAAAAGAGGGTGTGGTTGGTGCAGCAGCTTATTATCTATCTATACCTATGGTGTCCGATTATCAACACTAAGTACCTTGTAAACCTACAGTTTATGACTTACAGATTCAGTGTTTCTGGTACCTGTTCAGTTTCTCTAAAACAGGAGCGATGAATGAATCACCTACTGATTTGAACACTATCGTTGGCGACGTATCTGTGTTTATAATTGTATGTTTAAATGTGAGATAGAATTAGTTCTGCATTCCTGATCCTCGGAAAAATCAGAGGAACTGGAATGTACAACTAATTCTAACATTAATTTTAAACTAAGACACGTCACTAACGATACATTGTTCCAATCAGCAGGTTGGAGAGACCCTGTAAGTGTATGATGCTATCGAACGCCAGTTACTAAGCGCTTCTCGTAGAGTGCATTCGTATAGGTACGTTACGGGACTAAAAATAGAATAAACTTTTTTATATCAAACTAATGTGGTATTAGTAACTCCCAGTGCAAACTTAGAACTTTAATATAGGTAGGATAACAGAACCTATAAGGTGATTAATTTATCGCAGCTGCATAGAAATGCAAATTTGCTAAATTATCTGCCTACGCTATATTTTCATAATGCACAAAAAAATAGATAATTACCTACATTGTAATCTTGATAAATTTATAGATTACTATCGAGACGATGAGTTTTTTACCCAAGGTCCGTCTGCGTCGTATCTGTCCGCTGTCGTTATAACACGAAAGAATTTTGTTTTTAGTTCGTTTTCATTGTAGTAAGATTGGCTGCCTTCCAGGCATTTATTTGTTTGCGAATTGTGAAATGTTACAGCGCTGTCTATTCACAGTTTAAACTTCAAGAATCTGGATTGAAATTTTCCACCAAAGAAAAGTACTTAAACCTACGTAACCTACCTAGTTCCAAGAACTTTATTCATGAAACTTTTCTGCTGGGCAATGCATTTACGAGAACTATAATAATAATAATAAATCTTTATTGCAGACAACTTAGTCCATAGCGTATCAGAAAAATAGGTAGGTAAGGTACATAACACAATATATAATGAAAAATGAGCAATTAAATTATTACAGTCTTTACCCAGTGGTGAAGTATGGGGCAGTCGTACTTTACAGATATTGTATTCAGTATGCTGTTGTGACTGCCTCTGACTCTGCTCATTAGAGATGCTATACGTTTGCGCATAACCGCTGCGAACCCATCTACCCTAGCATCCGCGAACATTCCAGAAGCGCTGCAGAATCGAGGCAGTCCCAACAGCATTCTAAAGATGTTATTGTACTGGATACGCAGGGCACTAAGAGACTTTTGTGTGTACCTAACCCATAGGCTGCTCGTGTAAAAGCATTGGCAGAAGGTTTTGAAAAGTGTAACTTTAACGGGTACTGAACACTGAGCAAACCTACGGGCTACCATGTTGCCTCTTACCGCTAGCGCCCTACGTTCCCTTTCGATATCAAAATCATCCTTCAGGTCGGATGTAACAATGTGCCCTAAATATTTAAACTGACTGACAACATTCAGTTCTTTTCCATTTAATTTTACTGGCGGAACACTCTCCGGAGCCTTGTTATTCCCCCCTGTAAATACCATTACTTCACTCTTTTTAGTATTATATATTAGTCCGTGCCTTTTAGCATATTCCTCACAAATATTAAGGAGATCTCTCAGGCCACTTATTGATGGACTCAGCAACACCATATCATCGAACTGATTTTGTCGACTGTATGTACACACATTCAATATTTCTAATAATCGTCATCTGTATTACAAAACTGAAATACCGCTGAGGTCAGGAAAGTTTTTTTTAAATGTGAAAAATCTAGACTGACCTCTTTCTTTATAGTAGATTATGCAACGAGGGCTTAAAGTAGTGTATTATGTCCCGGGCGCTATATTGAACCCCGAGAACGAGGGATTCTATGGTTAACTCCCGAGTGGAGCGAGGGAGTTAAGGCATGAATCCTGAGTACGTGGGGTTCAAGATCGCCCAAGACAAATACACATTTAATTCTACTTTTTATACTTTCGAGGCAATTGAAAACAATGACTGTTAAGTAGAAAGAAATGATTTTTCTGGATGTAAGTTTCCAACTATACCAGAGGCTTCAGATTGTATGCATTCTGGAGTCGAATCAAAATCAATCGTCCTCACTTGCCATTTTTTAGAAGTATATTCGAATCGAAACTGAATTTCGGTGTAGATAACAGCACAGCAGTTTGAGCGCTTGGCGCCTTTTTTTATTTTTTTGTAGTCTATTCTATAGTGGTCAGTTCGACATTCGAATAAATCCTTCTTCGTGCGCGGGTGAAAATGAATTTCGTAAAAAGTTTTCATGTTTTTTTTTTTTTAATTTGTAGGCAGTGAAAAGAAAATGATAACATACAGCCTAATTAGAATAAAATCTCATTGCACCCAAACATTTTTGAAACCAACCTCGATCAAGCACGACTACATGGGTTGCATTCCAAATTCAAATCACATTATGTCCCATTGGAAATAATGAAATTCAGTACAACATTATGACCCGGCTAGACCGTAGGGGTGTAATGACTTACTTTAGGAAAGGTTTGCATGACACATAATATGCCATTGACGAGCAGGTAGTATAAAAAAATCTTTATTATCTTGCGCTGCACTATGTACTTATACATCTCCTCTCTGCTTCTAGGATCAGAAATAATTAACTGAAATATTCAGTTATATTGTGTTTGTTGATGTTTACTTTCTCGCCAGACGTTGCGCACGTCAGCGCTATATGTTTACATTCCCACTCCCCCTTATGCCTGCATGGGATGGATGAATTTAGAACCTTTAAGGTTTCTCTGAAAAGTCTAATATAACTTTTCCCATTCTCAGATCTATATATCGTTTGGATATCCAATGATTGATAATGAATTGTTAGAGAATTGGATTCTACTGTTAAATATCTGCGACATCACTGTTGTATTCATATGCATAGGTACGCATAGCTCTGTACATTTTGATTCGGTTGGGTTCTTACTTCTTGCATAATAATTATGTTGGCGGTGGCATGGCGATTCGTTTGTGTTGAAAGTCTATTGCAACTGATTCAAGTTTAACACTTCTAATGCTACATTGGTTAGTTATACATATAGTGTCATGTAATTCTAATATTTGATGCGTTGTTCCGAGATGATGTGCTCTTGCTTTACATAATATCATGCGTGCGTGCGTCCCGATTAGATTCGTCAGCTAGTGTTTTCTTGTCAATATTTACAATGTGGCTTGCATTGCGATGGTTTACAAATTGTCTCCGACTCACCTGTGATAGCTTTGGTATGTACGTCACGAAGGGTACGTGATAATACGGGAGCAATGAAGAAAAGTAGTAGCTTGACGTCAGTGGCTGCGGTACCAGGAGAAACAGGGTTTATTAACTAGGTACTTTGGTTTCTTTTGTAAGTTGTTCTAGGTAGGTTTAGGACTTTTGGAGTTTCGAAAGTTCTAGAGTTTGTGTTGGTATAAGTAAACTTAGGTATACCCTCAGTAGAACATCAAATTCCTAGCTTAATTCGGGTATTTTCGATATACCTGTTGTCAACAAAATGGAATGTGTAGGTACGATTATTCTGTAATTCAGCTTTGATTCTTAGTAACTTTCCAGACGGTGGAAGTTGTTTGAAATTTGAAAGTGCTGTTATGTTGACAGATCTAGTTCAGGTTTACACTTTAGCAACAAGTGAATAGGTACCAGAAAGAAATGCTAGGGTAATTAATTAGAACAAAAAACAACAAGTGGAGATAACAAGATAGGAAATTGTTAGTGACTCGATGCTCATCATCGATCTGTTCCAGATTTCATTTAACACAAACAAAAGAGGGTTTAGAAAACGCAAGCTTTATTAAAAATTCAGTCTAAACATTTAACATAAAAATAATTTATCCTCGATAACGATAAAAAATTAAGATCCTTGACCGCTTAACCGACATGGAAGCGGCGAGATCGCGCATTTAGCGGAATATTAAAAATACTGATTAGGTATCGGGGGATGATAGCGGGGGTTAAGGGAGCGGGGAGTGCGGGGGGCGGGAGCCGGGGCCTACACGCGGTACGAATAGTGGCGGTAGGTGTTGCCGTAGGGCAGGCGGCCGCTGCTGGTGGACGAGTAGGAGTAGCCTCCGGGCCCGCCCAGGTTGGAGGAGCGCTCGCTGGAGTACGAGTAGCCGCCGGGCCCGCTGCCGGTCCTGCGCTCCACGTTGGTGCTGTAGGAGCTGCGCTGCGGCAGGCCGGAGCCGGTGTCGCGCGACGTGGAGCTCGTGTACGAGTACGAGTACTGCTCGTCGGCGCGGCGCGGCACCCTCGGCTCGCGGTCCACCACCACGTAGTGACGCGGCGTCTGCAACAACCGCGCGATCAGCGACCGTCGCACCGACACCGCCGCCCGCCCTCGCACCCACCCACCCACCCGACAGACAACAGACTAGCGAAAGCGACACACGAAAAGAAGACGCGACCATCAATACGAGGCGTAGTTGGAGTAGTAGACGTGGCGGCGCGGCGCGTGCGCCGGCAGCCCGTGCGCCTGCGCCAGCGCCAGGTCCATGTGGTCGCGCGGCGTGCCCAGCGGGTCCGCCTCGAAGGCGCGCTCGCGCTGCGCCACGGCGCTCAGCACGCGCGTGCGCGTCTGCTCGCGCGCCGACACGTACGGCGCCAGCGGGGCCAGCTTGTACTCCGGCGTGGGCGCGATGTTCTGCCGCGCGGTCGGCTGCAGCGCGGACGGCCGCACGCCGGGCCGATACCTGCGCCCGAAGGCCGTCACCGGGTCCGGCACGAGGCTCGGCCGCGGGACGAACGGCACCTTCTCCCAGTCGCCGACCGTCGGCCGCTGCAAGCGGAGAATCGCCGTTAGTGGCGGGCGCGACTCCAGCCGCGGCTATATTTGGCGCGCCCGGCGGCTCCGCTTTCGGATTCTCGGTGCCGGATGACCCACTTGCGGCCCGATGCGGCGCGCCCTATCGATCCCTACTCTAGAAGGACGAGCTGCTTCGATCCTCGAAACCTTATAAAAGCAATGTTTACACACAAGCGAAACACAAGGGTGGGTACAAGTGGTCACTTGTGAAGAGAGCGAACGCTGCGCGGATCGGTGGAAGGAACGAACGAGAGACGCCATCGAGAGGTGGATTCGTCGAACGGTTCGGATGAGACTAGACGAAGGTCGAGCTGGTGCGAGGGTGCCCGGCTCCCGGGGTAGGGTGCGGTGCGCATGGTTAGATGTTAGAGAAGGGCCGGGACTCACCGTGATGCTGGAGTAGGTGGAGCTCGGCCTGTAGGGGCGGCGGGTCGTATAGAAATCACTTTCGTACACCATGGCTGCTGATTTATGATCGTTCGACTGTAACTCGCGGCGGTCTGGTCTCGACTGGCGGCAGCGCGCGCGCAGAGCTTCGACGCCGAACATTTTATTTTTAGACCACTGTCATTGCAATTCTCATGTCATTCCCACAACCCTCGGATTTTACACAGAAATATAAAATGTGTTGTGATATCACAGCATGTGGGTTAAGGATATCAGAGTCAGAGAGGGAGGAATGTATGAAAGGCCAAGGGTTTGACCAAAATAAATTGACTACGTAAGCATACCTACCTACTATGTTCTAGAATGCTAGTCCATTCCTGGGAATCATGAATCACTGGGCTAAAGCGACGTTCCTTTCTACCTACATGAAACCCTCGAGACTCTAAACAAACAAGTCATGTGTAGGTTGAAACTCCTAGGTTAACTCGTGGGTGTAGGTGAACTTGCACTTTTATAAATTAATGAGCCATTCCCTTTTCAATCAAATTAAAAATAAAGACGGTCAAGTGCGAGATGGACTCGCGCCCTGAGGCTTCCCTACCATTAGACGGCGGCGTAGGAAAAACTCGAGATTTCAAGTGTACCTACCTACGGAGGAGTGTTAGAGGTCTCTCGCGTAGTTCTCTGTAGGTAGGTAGGTATGCACAAGCTCAAAGTTGCACAACGGGCTATGGAGAGAGCTATGCTAGGAGTTTCACTACGTGATAAGATCCGAAATGAGGAAATTCGTAGAAGAACCAAGGTCGCCGACATAGCTCTCAGAATTAGCAAGTTGCATTGGCAGTGGGCAGGCCATATAGCTCACAGAACCGATAACCGTTGGGGAGTAAAGGTTCTCGAATGGCGACCACGAACCGGGCGACGCAGTGTTGGAAGGCCCCCCACCCGATGGACCGACGACATTGTGAAGGTTGCGGGAAGTCGGTGGATGGAGAAGGCTCAAGACCGTTCGTCGTGGAACTCTTTAGGGGAGGCCTATGTCCAGCAGTGGACTTCTACGGGCTGATGATGATGATGATGAGGTAGGTATGATAGATGATTGAGGTCATACGTAGGCATTAGAAGTTTGTTTCATACAACACGGGATTTAAAGTAAATGATTTTCGGAATTTTACCTTCATTAGTGTCAAAACACCAGCCTTGAGCTTCAAGTTCATTGGCCCTACCAAACATCACCATGACGTATATTGCCATTCAACAAATGCAAACGTATCAGCCCCATTTTACACGAATTCGAACCCAAATCTGACTGTCGACTTACGACGCCTAAACAAAATCGCTAAGTTGATGATACCTACTACGGGGGCATGTCTTTGAAGATAGAGTCACCGCCAAGTAGGTGCCTTATAGGTGTAGGTAACCCACCCGCACGGCTTTACTCACGTGGAGGTTTCAGATACTTGTTGTATAGGTACTGCTGCTGCTGAAGTTATGCCTTTGCTATGGTTGCTAAGAGAGAGAGAGAGGTCGAAGATTGCTGATGATGAATCAGCTTGAAGGCTGTAGGTTTGTATCACTCCAGTCGTCGGCTTCGGCAGCTGTTCCGGAGTAGACCATCGATCACGTCGGTGTCACCAATTTGGAGATCACGGTTGGATGGAATTTGCTTCCTTCAATGAAAGGGAAAATCTTGCAAAGGCTCACCCACGCGGACCAAAAGGTTTTTTTCCCGACGTGTGTTGCGGAAGATGATTTATTTTCAATCTCCGAGATAACTTCGTAAGCGCGATTCAGGACTTTCACTATCTTGTTCGCTAGATGTCGCTAGCAGCTCTATAGAAATAGCAGCCGCGAAGAAGTAGTTACTTATTGTAAATTAGTATTCGATTTTAATTTCAACTTGATACCTCTAGCTGTTTCATTTAAAAGAAACAGTCTTGTCTGTCTGACAGACGGACAACAGTGGTAGACATACACACCGCTTCGTGAAGGAACGAGACGACACGCGACAACCGTGGTTCCACCAAGATCGCCTCTTCGCTTAGGCTCCGGTATCATATGCCTGTAACGGCTCCAAGATATTATTATGTGGTCTGCCATTATCTTCTTTCCACTTTCACTGCACTGACGTCTTGTTTCATAAAACCAGAGGTTTCAAGTCTCAATCTCAAGTAGGTACTTAGTTATGTAATATGTTTGGATATGACTAGGCAGGTTGAAGGTACATACTTTATTCCATCTGCCCAAGTCTATTGGATCCTGTTGATTCTGCTGTTTTGAATACAAGGTGATTCAGAATATGTGTACTATGTTTGTAACTTTGTAATGAATTGACAGAATATTTTTGCATCATCATCTCCCTGCCCTTATCCCACTTCATGTGGATATGTCAATACAGAATATTTTTGCATATCAATGAAAAAATGACGAATTTACTAAAATTTTAGAGGAAAGTATACATATGTATTATGAATCACCTTATATACAGATAATACCTAAATAAAATGAGTGTGCCTATCTACCTATCACCTGCTTATATGTTTTTACTGGTACCTATAACATGACGTATAAAATCCAGCTTATCAGAAATTACCTCGTCTCATGATGAAAATTAAAAAGAAAAAATATAGTTTGCTTCAGTGTGAATAATCGATTCGTGCCTTGCCTACCTACACTCAGGGCAGATGTCTGGATGTATCATAATAATACAACAATAATGAAAAAGTAATAGTCTTAACTATTTATTTCTTTCTCTTACAAAATGACGGTTTTAATTAAGAATTTACAATATATTTTCGTCATCCGAATGTGCGCGCGGAATAAATCGCAGAAGTGTAGACCGACACCGGCCGACACACCTTTGGACCCAGAAATAAACATAATACAGATTTATTACTTTCATTACGTTACGTATATTAGTCTAAACGGTGAAATTAAACACCCTTCGTCCCAGACCCACTGCTTTATTGACTGACCAGTGTTTCCATACAATAAATCATAACAATTCAAGTCAAACAAAACAATATGTGCCGAACTTAATATACTTAAATACGTCAAAACGGTCTGGCGCGTCGTCGTGAGGAGTCTTGGAACATAGCTCAGTCGGCCAGCGCAGGGCGCCAATAAATATCAACGTATGTACACGAGGCCACTCGCGACACCACCCTATATATAACTTTTAAAAATTTATAATTTATTTCGTTATGTCCTATCTATGTAGGTCGACTAACAAGACCGTCGCGGTCGGCGTGTCGACGGCTCTCCACCCGTCACGCTGACGGCTCCCCAGCCGTCACGCTGACGGCCGGCGGCCGTGGCAGGAGTCAGAAGCGGCTGTGTGTTGTCTCGACCTCGACCACCGCGCTAGGCAGAACTCCGTGTTGTTCAGGAATCGACTCGACACGCTTTGCGCCGGCCACTGACTTCTGTCACCTAGCACTGTAGCATGAGTTGTACCACCGAATTATTTGTACATTATTATCAACTAGCCAATATCTATAATGTTTTAACTTATCTGACGATATTTTGGAAGTGGCCACATACTATCGTTGCCTATAAAATTACATACCAACTTAATTAGATCCTCAATTAGAACTCTTATAACAAAGTCTGTAAAGTATAGACTACATTGGAATCGAGAAAGTTGAACGTTGTAAGGTGATAACATAAACATGGGCCGAGCGTCACCTTCGCTTACTACCATAGAACTAAATTGAATTGCTAGATTTCATTGTCTTTCATTATGTAACATTACAATAGAATACCAAAACATCGTCAGTATCTTCACACCCACTAGAGCGCAGAACAAACAATAACAAGTAAAAAATTCTTCAATAATCAACACTTCTACACTCTGTGGATTATGAAGGATTCGCATCAGTGTGCATATATCCTAATTTTAATAAATACACACAGACGCGAGCTTCGAGTGAATAAGGCTCCACATAATTACAACTCTATTTGTGCATTTTAAAGCAAGATTTACAAAATTATTGACAACACTGTAATGGGTAGCTAATTATAAAGTAACATTTTCGAACTTTCAATATATTATATGGTGTTATTTGTGTATGCATACACTTTAGGTACTTATAACCAGTTGGTTATATGGTCAGCATGGTTATATTCAACATATACAGAGTACAGATACAATAAGAGGCTCTAGTGTGAGTTCTTGTGAGATTTCACTTTTCGAACGTAATAAGTGATATCCTTATAGATTCCTGGTTTTAGTAGGCGCCCCTTTTCGTGACTCCATACAAAAACACACTATATAAACACTTTTGACGGTCGAAAAGTGAGAACTCAAGAGAACTCACACTCTGGCCTTAGCTGATGGTGATGTTATTCAAAATGGATGTAAGCAAGATTCTTACCCCCTTATTCATAAACACGCACTAATTGGCTCGATAGAAGTATATCCGCCTCTTTTTTTTATGTTACACGGAGGCACACTCGCCTATTGACATCAGCAACACCTGGAGCATTGCTAATGCGTTGCCTGCCGAACCCCTCCCCCCCTAAAAAGCTCTGGCAACTTTACTCACCGCAGGAAAACAACACTATTTGAAACAAATAATGTTATTAGGCTGCGATCTTCTGTAAGGCGGAGGTACCTCCCCAACCGGGCTGCTCCAATTTATAGCGAGAAAATCTCGCTGTGCCCTACCTCTTATAAAACTTTTGTTAACTCTTAGAAAAAGACAGGGCGAGAGTTATCGAGCCGATATACTTATTGACTGATTATGAATAAGGTTAGTCTATACAGAGTCAGGCACAAATAGAGTTGAGTGTGTATCAATGTTCTTCGCTCAGTCGTTTTGGCCACGAAGTAAACGCTCCAAGATATTCACTTATCACTAGTTTTTATAATTTGAAGCTAATTTTTATAACTTGAAGATATTATATTTAATCGTCTTTTACAGCTGCACTGCCTTATAAAAATACTCATGCTGATTCATAATCACTCACTAACTATATCGGCCTGATAAAAGTATGTCGGTATCTTTCTTTTGTTAACTGTTAGTAAAGACAGGGCGAGAGTTATCTAGCCGATAAACTTAGTGACTGATTATGAGTAAGAAGGATTATCTGTGTTTTTTTTGTTTACTTTAAAATTATTCTCGTATTTTTGTCATTTTTTAAGGCATCACCCATTTCAAGCCTACTAGTTTCCTTCAATGTTGAAATAATAGATGACTTCACTTTTCGTCGTGTTAATGATCACCCTGCGTAAGACCCTGAAATGAAATAGTGTGGTGAAAGGGTTCAACAGTGCTCACTGTACAGTCGCCTGCAATAAGATGTATTTACACTTCATAATTTTTAAAAAGATACCACAATACAGGTGAAGATGGTAGGTACACGGTTAAGTTTAAAATGGTTTGGCAATCACGAAAGGAGCAACTAAGAGGCGCACTTTAATCCTTTCACTACACTGATTCTTTCATCGACGGTCATAGGCCCTTTTCAGGGCCACCATACCTCATCCTATACCATACCTGGTCACTGACCTAATACAGGTGACCAAGAAAGAATGAGTGACACGACAAGAAGAAGTGGCATCATTTTTTTAAATTGTGGAATGTATACATCTTATTTCAGGCGACTGTACATAATTTTTCCCCCTACACCTCCATAACAAGTACAAATTTTTCGAAAGTACATATTACAGGTATGAATTTCTTGGAGCGAATAGTGGCAATCAGCCCTGCTAGACAAATCGTCCATACGTAAGTTCGCGTGTAGCAACAGCGATAGCTAAAGTACGGAAAGATATAAGCGATCAAATTGTACACCAATCGGTAAATCAACTCCATACTTTCGTTATCGTTGTGCTGCGAACGCTAAAGCTACGGTTTCCTACGACGGTCTTAATACAGCGGATATGCAACTAACGTCCACGCAATAATATTTCAGACGTGAATTTTACGTTCAGATTCGCCGCCATTGCTATTACCACCAACACACCAACCAGATATTTTTACTGATCTTTTAAAAAAAATATTCTTTAAACCGAAGTACAGGCGTAGTTTCACCTAGTTTCTAAGTGATCCAAGTGTTTTATTGAAATAAACACTTTTTGAATTTAAGCTATGCTCTTGAACAGCCGGTAAGTGGAATAGTCCCAACGAATGATCGCGGCTCCAAAGTTGCCTTCAAGCTACAAAATTAGCTTGGAATCTATTTGCGCAACCGCTCGAACTTCACAGCCGCGAACATCCGTCGTTTCTTGTTGGCGATGGAAGGGCCGATCCGTTTTAGACACGATGGGCATTCCCATAACACAATTCACACTTTCACAGTCTATTGAGGTCGATAGGCTGTTGATATTATATCCAATGCCTTTAGGAATGCATTATACTTAATCATGCTCCGACTCGCACTTGACCGATTTTCGGGTGGCTGTGACCGCAACCTTTGAGGGGTCCGCGGCTGGTTATGGTGGTTGGTGGCTGAGCACTTTAATCCTTTCACAACACTGATTCTTTCACCGACAGTCAGGGCCATACCTGGTCACTGACCTAATACAGGATGACCAAGAAGGAATCAGTGTCACGAGGTGCAAGCAAGGGCGGCCGGCGATGTGGAGCGTCATCGGTGCGGTGTCAACTCATGCTGGTGCGTGGGTGTGGGGTTACTGCGTGGGGTACTGGGCGGAGGGCATGGCGGACGCGTACATGACGGGGGCGGGCGCGCCGCTCCAGCCCGCGCCGCCCGGCGCACTCATGCGGTAGCCTGCAACAACGGACAATGAGTCAGTCAATACAATTTCATTCATAATATAGACTGGCCTCATAGCTCAGTTGGTAGTAACTGCCGTCTGCGCTAGAGGTCGCGGGTTCGATTCAAGCACTGGACAAAGATTTGTGTGATTAAAATACACACACAGATGTTTGTTCTGTGTCTGAATGTTACATATTTATCTATTATGTATATCAGGTTCTGGTACCCATAGTACAGGCTATGCCTAGTTTGGGATCAGTTGACAGTGTGTGATATGCAGTGATCAGAATTATGGGAGCTAAAATACCTACTGCTCGAAAAATAACAGAGAAATTATTATTTAATTAATATATTTATTCATATTTTTAAGCGAGGTACGGCAGAGCGAGATTTCCTCGCTCTAAATTGGAGCAGTCCGCCTGAGGAATGTCCGCCGTACAGAAAAGTAAGGAGATCAGTAAGGTTGCCAAATGAGGGGGGGGGGGAGGGGGGGGGGTTTTCGAGGTCGGCTATAGTTATAGCTATAGCCGACCTCGAACCCCCCCCCCTTATTCACTAACAAGGGCTTATTCAAACAACAAAAAGAAAGATTTTAGCAGAAAAAAACGAAATGTTTTAATAATTTTTTTCCCAGGTTTCCCGATTTTTTTAAATTAGGTCTTTCATTCTTTTTATTTTTATTATTTTTTAAGTAATCATGAGATGTTCGACAGATTCAGTTAGAACATTTTTTTGACACCACACTGCTGAGATTTGCATACTTTTATATAATAGAAAATGACAATCTTTTTTTATAACAAGCTATGTACCCAACGTAGTGTGTCTAAGAAAAAAACAGTGTGACCACAAGCAAACCAGCAACGATGCTGTTTATTTTTGTTTCAAAGAAAAAAACTGTAAAGGAAAAACGAAATGCAAAAATGCGCCCCCGGGTGGACTCGAACCACCAACCTTTCGGTTAACAGCCGAACGCGCTAACCAATTGCGCCACGAAGGCCATGTGTGATACGACGAAATTATGCATCGCCTTGATTAGATTGTATCTCGTATCGTTGAAATGTCTTGTTGGAATGATGTTTCTGACGCCATTTCTTTACCGAGCCGTACATCTGCGAGATAATTTCGGCCAAAAACGTTTACAATATGCCCCTGTAATTTAATTCATTATAAGTCGAGCCTCAACAAGTCTGCAATCAAGTAATAAGTTACAAGTTAATACAAGTTTCTAACTTAGTTTGGAGGTCCATTATGTTATTTTTCTTTCCAATGGAAAAAAAAACAGTGCGTATTGCCAGGGATGACATAATTGGAAATGAGACTTAGTCGTTAAATATTGGCCTCATACACAATCTCAAAGTCGCGCAAAGGGCTATGGAGAGGATATCTATATACAGGTGAGTTTTTTTTTCAGGGCCACTTAGACGAAATCGGAAACCGTTAGAGTAATCGAAAAGTGATTTTAGGAGTCACGGGCTCGATTTTGAAAAAAATAAGATATGCATTTAAAAAAATTGTTTTTTTTTAATATTCACAAAAAATATATATTTTTTAAGTTTTTGTTTTTTTTTGCATTTCTGTGTTCTATGTTTGATAATAAATGAATAAATGTACGATAACAATGTGTATAAAGTTGTTGGAACACCTTCAAAACTGCAATTTATAAATTAAACAATATTTATATATATATATATATATATATATACATACAAACAAAAAAACAAAAATTAAAAAAAAAAACCCAAAATTCTACATTTTCTGAAAAAACAGTAAATAAATTTCAACTTTTTTTAATGCAGATGTTATTTTTTTCAAAATCGAGCTTGTAACTCCTAACATGACTTTTCGATTACTCTCACGGTTTCCGATTTCGCCTAAGTGGCCCTGAATAAAACTCACCTGTATGCCTATGCTCGCCGTATCAAAGTCAAAAATCCGATATACCGTGGAGATTTAGTTTAAAACTTGTGAGAAACCATGTATATTTTAATTACCTATGTTTAAATCGGGTTTTCACGTTTACATAAAATCAAAGTAACATTTTTTTAGATATCTGTACCTCATTTGGAAAAACGGAACCCTTAATAGGATCACTTTATTGTCTGTCTGTCTATCCATCTGTCGTAGATCCTTTTTCTCAGAAACAGCTAGAGGTATCAACTTGAAATTTACACCAACTATTACGGGTGAGCTAATGGTGCCATATAAAAATCAAGTTTCTAGTTCAATGGATTAAAAAGATATTGAGTCTTTATTTTTTTAATAGTTATGTTGTAGCTCACGATGATATTGATATCGTAGACGATAGTAGTGGCTATTTTCAACTTGATTGCTACTTGCTTGTCGTGTTACTGATTCTTTCCTGGTTATCCTGTATTAGGTCAGAGACCAGGTTGCCATTTTTCACCATATTTTCAACTCCAATATATTCTCAACACATTCATAAAGAGTAACTTACCAGCTGCCGCAGCCTGAGGGTTGTAGTTGGCCGCGGTGTATTGCTGGTAGTAACCCGGCGCCATGTAGGCGCCCTGTATTGCGGGGTAACCCTGCAAAGGAGAGAAAAAGACTTTTATTTGTAACCACTATTAAATTGGTTCTGTTTTGGCTTAAGTTAGGAGGTAGGTTAGGTACATAGTTCAAATAAATTTTCAAATAATTTATTTTCGGAACAACTCTATTATTTGAGTTACATTATAATGATTTGGAAAAACGATAGTAATTGCAATAGTTATAAAAACTGTGACGCTAGAACTTACTAGCGAAAGTTTGGATGGATGGGTGTTTGTTACGCCAGAACGGATCTGTATTTGGCACAGAGATAGATTATAGTCTGGAATAGCACATAGGCTGAATATCTTCGTAGGTACTATCACCAAAAATTCCGCCTTACCACCCTAAGGGTGTATTTTGCGTGAAGTGATCTGTGCCTTGCTTGCGTAAATGCGTAATCATAAAAAGTACCGTTTTTGTCTAACAATATGTTCGTATTGTTTTGGTTGCAACTGAACAACAGACTGGGTAATGAAAGTCATAAAATTAATGGTTCACCCTCAAATGATCACAATAAATAAAGAGATGGCCCGGACAGGCTTACTTAGCCGTGTACAAGCGAAACAGTTTCAAATTGGTAAGGCGGAAATTTTGGTGATAGTACCACGCGATCTAAGCTAGTGTTAAATATTTCGTATAGATAAATCCATTGGTTTCGAACCCACACAACCCTCGGATCGAAATTACCTCCCAGTTCCACTAGGCCAACAAGGCTCACCCAATACATAATCATCTTAAAACAAGCTTTAAACTGACCAAGCATAACAAATTCAAACAAATTTCCACTTACATTTATAAACACATAATAATCAACTGCGACAAAGGGCCTCACCATGACGTGATAATGCCATTCAAATGGAAGCGTTTCAGCACTAATTTACACGAATTTGAACCTTAAATCTTTGAGACTATGAGCTTATGTCTAGCATAAACAAAATCGCAGTTAACAGTATGGGGAAAGAGTAATGCCAACCTTTTGGATTGACTGGAACTGTGGAAACATCTTGATAAACACACTAATTAAATGAATGCGAAAATCTCTCTGTTTTTTGGCGTTTCCACATTTGTGAAAACAACAAGAGTGTTAATGTGTATCATCTATGTTAATAAATTATTATATTCTATGGAGTTATGTTTTTTTTTTAAACAACCCCAAGGGGCAAACAATCTTACTGCCTTTCGGCTTGTTATTTCTTCGATCTTCTGTAAGGCGGAGAAAATTTGTGCCCTACCTCGCTTATAAAAGCATTTTGACTTGAGTTTTTTACTTTTAGATATCCTTAAGGACATGCCCTTCTCTCTCACGAGTGACGAAGAAAAATAATTAAAAATAGGCCTTACCTGCGCATACCAGTATCCCATGCCTCCTTGTTGGTAAGGATAAGGGTACTGTGTTTGTGCTCCCATAGCAGGCGGCGCAGAGGGTGTATTGCTTGAACTCTGGAAATTGACAAAATCATCTTTTACTACCTCAGTTTTTGGTGAAAATATCCTACAAATATTATAAATGCGAAAGTCTGTGAAGATGTTTGGATGTTTGTTTCTCAATCACGCTGTAACGGCTCAACTGATTTCGTTGAAACTGTAAATAGATAAAGTTCTTTAGCTAGAATAGCATATAGGCTGCTTTTTATGTAGGTACCACGCGAGCGAAGCCGTGGGCGGAAGCTAGTAAAGAATAATTGCTATTCCGAACATTGCTATGGATGTTATGCAACACCACGTAGGCCGCATACTAAGTGGTGGCTGTGGTAGTTGCAGCCGAATTCGGCAGTGGTTACCGGTTTTAGGTGGGCCATTGCTTGTTACTTAGTTTAAAAAAAAAATATGCTCGATTTTTTATTTTTTTTTTATTTTTTTTACATTACATTATATTCCTAAGCATTATACACATTCTTTAGGACTTCGAAGAAATCCTCGAAAATATGTAACTAGACAGTCATATCTTCTACATGTTATCTACTACTACAGACATAAAACTTTTCTTTTCAGGTGGTTTGCTCCTAAGAAAAATAAATGTATGTCTATGTCCAAGAAAGTTTTGCATCGTAGTCACCTTGCTTAAATGTCTTATTTTAGTTTGTTCCGTTATAAACCCACTTTATGACTACTTTAGTTAAAACAGTACCAAACCATCGGGCATAAAACATTCTAACTAGAAACCAATAACAGTACTTTAGAGATGTGGGGAATCCCCAGTGTAAATAACAGATCCTTTGTTAGGCAATCAGAAGAATGCCTATTGTGCAAGTAAATTATACAGAGTAGGAAGTAATTACAATGGCCTTCTGAGTTTATTTGGTATGTAACAAATGTCACCATGACACATAGACTAGTACATTGCATACTTGCACTACTATGCGTTTACAGTTTTGGGATCAAATTGGTTTAAACTCTATCCCTTATAATATGAAACTGAGTTTAGACGAGGTCTAACTAAACCCTGGTTTCGTGACGTGTCATTTCATAAATTTGACATTATTACATAAAGCAAATGTATGAAGACACACACATCACAAAACCAGGGTTTTTTAGTTAGTCCAAGTCTTAACCCAATTTCATAATAGAGATTTCAGGGATTGAGTTTTACCCAATTTGACCCCAAAACTGTAAACGCAGAGTGCGAGTGATAACTTTCTTTCTTTCCTCTTAATAGCTCTTTTCGTGCACCAAATGTAAGAGGATAACAAAAAAGAATTTAAAAATGTGGTCCTAGTGATTCTATTGAAGTAAACACATCACTTCAATATTTTGCTAACAATGCACAATGGGAGAGCTATGATTTCAAAATTGACTTTTATTTGGTATTTCTGGAGCTAACAATGTTCCAGAAAGAGTCAACCTTGTGTTGTCATAAATGTTATCAGTGGCCATTATTGTTCCACAAGCCACTTGTGTAGATTGCTTTCATTACCAAATACTTGAGTTCAGTTTGTTTACATTTTTTGTGGCCATATTTCAAGGCTGCCTTATTACAACTTGAAAAGCATGCAATCTCAAGGTCTGCATTAATAAATCATACTCAAACATAAGAGCCATCTTGAGTATGTGTTCCAATTCAAATCCTACTAATATGATAAATGCTTAAATTTGTGAGGATTTTTGTTAAATCACACTCATTTAAATGAAATTTGGAATAGAGTTCTTTACCTAGAATAGCATAGCCTACTTTCTATCTAGGTACCACGCGTGCGTAGCCGTGGGCGCAAGCTAGTTTTCTATACAAAAATGTTATTGATTGATGTACGGTCAAGTCAAGACTGCATTCAGATTTGAGTAGTTTATTTTACAGGCCTAAGTATGGGTAGATAACATTTTTTATGGACTTTTGGTCTTTGTCGTAAACCAAGTGACCTACACTTTTCTCAACATGAACTTGAAATTACAAATAGCTTAAAATTGGCTTGGAAAGTTGTTAAGTAGAGTAGTTAAGAGGGTAAGTATCATGTTGAGCAGTTATGCAGTAATATGAATCATTACCAATGTTACATCATCAGTTCAGTTACATTACATACCTAGTAAATATACATGTAGCAAGTATATATAGCAAGTATCCATGTATCCTTATCAATGGTTTTACATAACTTTGAAAGCACAGTTTCGTGGAAGTGTCTGAAGTGAATGCTTAGTTAAAAAATATATGTTAATCAGCTAATTACCATTCTGCACAGTCACATGTCACCTAGTGGCCTTAAACTGCTTCAGAAGGCATGCTTTACATCACCCCAATGAGCTGGTAGCCGAGCTAGTTCAACCAATTTAAAGGGCTTCCACAGTTCACAACACAAACTTTAAAATGAGCAGACATCAAACACCAGACCAGAGGCACCAGACCAATGGAAGTAAATGGAGCATTCTAGACTTGGTTGCGAGGAACAGGCATAGCTTAAACTAGTTTCTAAGACGTTTCAAAGTGATTTTATTGTAATAAATGCCTTTTGACTTTGACTTTGTGCACCAAGAGTGGAGCACAAGCCAAATGACACTACAGCCTACAACTCATTTGCTTATAATCGTAAGAGTGTCTGCAGATCTAAGTATCTTACTACTGTTAAAAATGTGAAAGTTTGGATGGATGTTTGTTACTCAATCACACCAAAATAGCTGAACGGATCTGAATGAAATTTGTCACAGATATAGATTATAGTGTGGAATAACACATAGGCTTTTTATCCTTGTAGGTACCACACAAGCGAAGCCGCGCGCAGATGCTAGTAAGTTAAAAGAAAAAGTAATTTACCTGGTTCTCAGAGCCTCCATTCTCTTTCCCCCAGAAACATTTTACTGTATGTCCACTTATTTCTGTGTTATGTGTCGCTTCAATGGCGTGTGCCGCAGCTTCCTTAGTCATAAACCTAATAAAGGCATAGCCCTTGTCTCTGAAAACTCTAATATCTTGAATTTGACCATATTGTGAGAATGTGCTTTGCATTAGCTCTTCGGTTATAACATTGCTTGTGAATCCCCCGCAGTACACTGTAGAGTTGGTTGGTGAACTCTGGTTGTACACCTCATCGAATGTGGGCTGCTTCACTCGTTTGTTGACAGGGGCGCCCTCGTTCGGCCCTCGGGTGTTGGTCGGGGGCTTACGCGTCGACCAGTTGGTGCGGATGGAACGCGATCCCAGCCACTGTCCATTCATTGCCTGTATAGCTGCTTCCGCGTCCGCCTTCTTCACGAACGATACGAAAGCGTAACCCTTAGATTTGAGCGTTTGTGGATCGCGTACTATTCTACAGTTGGAGATCTCGCCGAAGGGCGCGAATGCATCTCGGAGTATATGGGTCTCTATCTCGGGCGACAGGTCCCCGACGAATATGTGATGGTGGTTGCTAGTGTCCGTCTTCGGCTGGTTGCCAGGACTCGTAGCCCAGTTAACCTTCATTTCCTTATCGAGGACCACTCGCTTGTTCATGGCGGCCAGGGCTGTAGCCGCCGCCGAATGATTGGTGAATTCCAGGAAGGCATAGGGGTCGTTGCCGGGTTCTCGTATAATCTTACAACCTTTTACTTCTCCTATTTGTCCAAACAAGGTGCAAATGAAAACTTCTGTAACACTCGCGTCCAAATTACCGACGTAGAGAGTTTTCGGGTGGCTTTCGTCGCCCATATTAGCTTATATTGTAATCTAGCGATTACCTAATTAAAACTATGAACACTAATATCGAAAATAATCGTTATACGACGTGTTATTTCATCACATAAAACATTGGATGACGGATAAAAGTAGGAAAAATGTCGCAAACAGCGCCTAGAACTTCTCGAAAGACGTTGCTGTTGACTCGTGAAACGTTCACTTTTCGGAAACAAACGCATCTATAGACGAATTTCCGGTGAGCGAAATTCAAAAATGTAGCGGGAAGAAAATTAACTTGTATACTAAAATTCAAATACACATTTAAAATATTTGAATGCAGTGCAGAAACTTATATTTTATCAGAAAACTGCAACATATCAAGAAAGTCTTGATAAAACAAGTGAAATTATGATCAAATTTGGTTAACCACAAACAAAGTAAACAGAAATTCATAGACAAATTGAAAACTTTTCCGGAAACGAGTGTCATTTTGAAAGTCTATGACTCATCAGAAAGTGCTGTTTCATTTACTAATCACGAACAATAAAAATAAAATTTGCTGTATCCAGTTTCGCTATTGGTCAAAAATATAGTTATTCGTATTTTGACCAATCGCGACTGAATTATGTTAATTAATGGAGTGCTGGGCTGCCATAGACAAAGTACATTGGGAACAGTTGCAAGATTGATGCGAATCTGCGAACAATAAATTATTGAATATCAATTCAAAGTTCCTTTTGTTAGCCATTGATATTACTTTCAATTCGTAGTTTAAGTCAAAGTCAAACTCCTTGATTAATTTCTAAACGCAACAGACTTTTAAACTGTTGGTTCTCTCAACTACTCTCTCCTAGTGCCAACGACGAAAACAAAACCTCCCTTTTGAATATGGTCGACGTTGACCGTGGTTTGTACTCTTTAGTAGTCTGTGACCGTGGTCAACTTTATTCACGCAAAGAGCCCAATCAATCAAGTAGGGCCAGGGTGCCAATCACGTAAATAATTTCAATCTAATACTAATTAGTCTCATGACAATTTTCACCAATGATTTCAGAGCCATGCTAAAATTTAATGACATATTTAATTGGACGTAATAACTAACAGAGCGTAGCTCGGCTCCAAAGTCCAAAAAATCCAGTAATATCTCAATGTATATCAGTTTCTGATACCCATAGTACAGGCTATGCCTAGTTTGGGATCAGTTGACCGTGTGTGATATGTCCGGAATATTTATTTATTTTATTTAATGCAGGATAACCAAAGCAAGAACCAGTGACACAATAATATGCAAGAAACCTTTATGAATAAACGTTTTTATATTCTGTATTCTATTTTGAGAATGATATTTTTTCATAGTTACAATAAAATATTGATAGTCTGAACTCCACAAATATTGACGAATTTTGTGGAGAATAGCAAATCATGTTTTTCTCATGTCAGTCATGGCAATTTGTTCATCGCTGGCAACATTAGTTTTAGACTTTTTTTTTTTTGCAAAGAGTCGACAACTGGGAGAAGTTGTGTCGCCCGCGGAACGTTATTTCCGAAAAATAGTTTATTATGTACAATACATAATTGAACATGCATTTAGGTTGAAATAATACCCCAGAAGTGGCATCTTTTCCTCATCTCTTAAAAAAATAGTATTCCATTTACAGTTCTTATCGGCAAGGTTATAAACCGACTGTGGAGTACACGTATGCAGTGCTTCGCTAAGATGTTTTAGTGATTTCAAGTGACTAAACAGGCTATGAGGTGAACTGGACAACAATAGAAGATGATAATCGAAATGCTGCCCCTTACGCAGAAGGACACCCGCGTCCAGCGCGGTCTTGTGGGCGGGCTGAGTGAGAAGTTTCAAAGCTGGTGGCGACTCATATATTCGGACCAAAATTCAAGGAATTTGTTCCTCTTTCTGATACTGAACTTATCGTTCGCGTTTGTCGAGTTGTTTTACGGAGTATGGACTAACAGTTTAGGTGAGTCAACTAGAAATCTACTGGTTACAGGATATTTATTTACCACATTCTGAATTCAAGTACTTGTGGACAAACTCTACTCCAATTCTTTCATCATATTAGATTATTCATTCTCTAATTGCAAAAATGATTAACTTCAATTGCTTGACAAGTTATACTGGACAGATATTTCAAGATTATTTCCTCTAAATAATATTGTACTTAATAGCAAGATAACGGACTTGCCTTGTCTACTTTCCAATTTATCAGTAGCATCGGAAACCTGGAAAAAGTAGTCTCCGTCCTTCCTCAATACCAAATTGCATCAAAATTTGTTCAGCTGTTTGTGTAAACATTACAAACAGACAATCATTTCATTTCATTTATTCTATAACAATTTTCTTACAAATCGTATATGAATTTCCTAAGACTAACATAAAAATATACATTAACACAGAAAATCACATTTAATATTAATCTTGTAATTTTTCAGGGCTAATATCAGATGCATTCCACATGTTTTTCGACTGCACTGGCCTAGTGGCTGGGCTGGCCGCCTCCGTGATATCCAAGTGGAGAGCCAATGAGAGATACTCATATGGATATGCTCGCGCTGAAGTCTTAGCTGGCTTTGTAAACGGGCTATTTCTCTTATTTATAGCATTCTTCATCATGAGTGAAGCAGTAGAGAGAGCTATTGAACCACCAGAGGTAAGATCTTGTATCTTGACTTTTATTATCCTGCTTGAGTGGCCATAATTTAATTCAATAGTTAAATCCACGGGTTCAGAAAATTATATGGTTATAATTTTCTGAACGTCTGAAATGTCAAGTTTGTGGAAAACAAAGTCATGTTTTCATGTAAAATGCAAAGAAATATAAAGTAAACAATTCTACTAACAGTAAAATTTGCATCTGAATAAGTTGTATTTCAAGTGTAAAGTAGTAAGTAAAAAGTATCTAAGTATGCATTTGCAGTTTGTTGATGAATTACACACAAACAATTACATAATCTAGAAATTGATTAACCAGTTTTTGTAAATATGATTTCGATGCATTTTATCTGAATTTGATAAACTCAATCATGAAAGTTTCTATTAAATAGCCAAAAAATCATAATCATTTCAGCCCTAGGACGTCCACTGCTGAACATGGCCTCCCCCACAGATTTCCAGAGCAAATTTTTGTGTTTAGTGTGTGTGGGGGAATTCGCCCATACTCACCATGCTGGGCAGGCCAGTTGGCGAGCGCAGTTAGAGCTGTCGTTGTTAAAATACCTGCTGCCCATTTTGGGATGCATGAAAAAGCTCTTTCATATAGTAAACCCACTAAACATTAACATAACACCGATTCGGCCAAGTTCGCGCTCGTTAATCATCAACCCATATGCGTCCACTGCTGGATGTAAGTCTCCCAAGATGCACCACTTAGCCCGGACTTTCTCGGCCTTCCGTAGCCCGGGGATTCCTAACACCCCCTGCCACGCCGTTACCATGGCCGCTGCCTTGGCCATGGAACTGGGAAACATTTCCTTTTTGTGCCTATTATTTTGGGACGGTTTGCCGTAATCGCCATATTATTTCTAAACCGATGGTTAATATAACTGCCCGTTTAATAAATAAATAAATAACACCCAACAGTCACATACAATAGGCCTGACGCCACACCAGGATCCCCTGTGTCGTGGGTATCAGAAACTACGAGTACCAATATTTATAGATCATGCAAACATTTGCCCCACAGCGAGAATCGAACCCGCACCCCTTGCGTCTCAGATGGGCACTCGCTACGTTTGCGTGTTGGTACCATACCGCGGAGACAATTCAATCATTTCTTTTCACCGCTTTGCAATTGAATTTCATCACAGCCACATTGAAATAGTGTTGACATTCCATTGCCACATTTTTAGTTGGTTTCTTAGTTCGGCACGTACCTATTGCTTTCTCATCTGGCGACAATGTAAAACGTGATGTTACGGTATTCTAGCATACGGGTCACGTGTATGGAAATACTTACAAGATATTTTAGTAAGAATGACGTGTGACCTAAGACTGCTGACAAGTTAGACTTTCAGACCTTGCTGTTGAGAATAAATGGAATAGACTTTAGTTATCTTTATTCACGTTTTTACGGTGCTGTTACCGTAACCGCTTTCAGTTAGGTAAAGATGAAGGCTGAGCTTTAGGCTTGTGCAACGTCAACGGCCCCTCCAATGGTTAGTGGAGAGGGGTATAAAATGCGGCTAAGGGGAAAAAGCTAGATGTGTAGCAGCATCAAAGATAGCTCTAACTGCGCTGTGGCAAATTACCCCGACATGATAGTAACTCGCTCTGGAAATGGCAATGGGGGATGGCATGTTCTGCAGTGGACGGCCTATGAAATACACTGCCCGACTAGACGATATCGGACTACGCTTTCTTTTGAAGCTGAAGACTGATATCAATTTCCGATAGCTAGGTACCTACCTACTCACGTAACAGTGTAATCACATGTATCACTAATCCTGCATACCTGAATGAGTATTCTGATTAGACAAATCAATGAAAACACGTTCCGTTACCTATCTTATACGCAACTCAAATGAGCAGTTTCAGCAGAGCTATTGCAGTCCAAGCTTAACCAAAGTGAATAATGAAATACATTATGTATGGTTTTGAATACTATGAACAAAATTGATTAAAATGATTGCCTACTTTTGCCTAACTCAAACTTTTCTAATTGCAGGTGAAACACGAGCGACTCATCCTAGTGTCGGTGCTAGGTCTCTTAGTCAACCTCGTGGGCATCTACGCGTTCAGCCACGCGCACGCCCACGCGCACGGCGGCCACGGGCACTCCCACGGCGGCCACGGCCATTCCCACGGCCACTCCCACGACGACGACCCGCACAACGGCGCCGGCTCCGCCATCATGCGGGGAGTCTTCCTGCATGTGCTGGCCGACACCCTAGGCTCAGTGGGCGTGATCATCTCCGCGATTCTTATGAGGACGTTCGGCTGGATGCGAGCGGATCCCCTCTGCTCCATGGCAATAGCTTTGCTTATCGCCGCGAGTGTGATACCTTTAGTGCGTGATTCGGCGGGTGTGCTCATGCAACGGACTCCTTCCTCCATCGAGCGCGCGCTGCCTAACCTTTACACTCGTGTGGTAGGCTTGGCTGGCGTCCATGCTGTTCAAGAACCACATTTCTGGACGCTGTGCAGCGACGTCCACGTGGGCGCGATCAAGATTGAAGTCGCGAGGGAGGTCGATCCGAGGTACATCACGGATCAGACGGCAAGGATCTTCCGAGAAGCAGGTGTGAAGCATCTGACTGTTCAGTTGGATTACTCCCCGCTTTGATGTTCGGAGGATCAGCCTGAGTCAGGCCACATAGTGGAGACGAAGACTTGATTCAGAACTGTCTGTAACGTTACCTACCCGTGTCGGCAAGGTGCGGCAAAGCGACGCGATTAAACATTGGTTTAAGTCGCATCTTGTGTGTAAAACCACTTATAGCTAACCTCTACTTGAAAACGCTAGTAAAATTTAAGCATTGTTTTAAATCATCCATCATTTTCTCAATAGTATGAGATGTCAAGACTTCGGCATTGGTTATATTTTGACAGATCTACTACTTTGTAGCGGCTCCCATATCTATGATAGCCATGCACACACACACACACACACTGCCTTGATGTGTCATGCATGGAGCCTTTTCCCATTCACACATTGGTGAACAGTTTTCAGATCCTCTACTTTACCTCAAGTTACAGACAGACTGACAAAGTTGTTGTATTAGTATTGTATATAAATAAGGAAAGTAATAGGTAAATTTCGTCCGTGCAATTGATTTGATTGGAAATTGTCCTGTTTTGTATGAGTTTTTATTTGTTGCTTGAAATTATTTTCACCATTGGTGTTTTTATGTAATTTATATTTATATTTAATTTTTTTATATTTGCATTTTATTGTGGAAATAATGTTTTTAAAACAAAAATGAAGATGATAATCTAGAAATACCTACTTCTAAATTATTATTTTCTAAACATTCCACCATATGAAAGAGTTTTTATCCTATCAATATAAATAATGTCTATTAAAATAATGTAATTTAGTAAAATTGGTAATGTACAATATAATGCATTTAATCCTATTCCTGTTATTCAAAAGCTTGGTTCGCTGTGGTTCGCCGGCAAAGTTAAACCTTAGCTTAACGTTTTTTTCCCTTACTCTAAAAATCGGATATGCCTACGACGCTGTTGTTAGAGTAAAGCGGCTTTTAAATGACAGGCTTCATGTAATAAAGACGGTCAAGTGCCAGTAGGACTCGCGCCCAGAGGCTTCCGTACCATTACACAGTGTCAGATAATAAGGATCACAAGTGTATGAATTGACAAACTTATATTTTGCGGTCGCTCTCGTTGTTAGTTCACTGTATGACAGCAAATATAAGTTTGAAACACGGGATTTTAATTTAATCTCGAATAGATAAAGTTCTTTTCCTAGAATAGCAGACGCAAAGTAAACCTAGAAGGGCTCAAATTAATTATCGAAGAACCAGGTTTATGCTTCCATGTTCTTGACGCTTAAGGCTTGTTCGGACTACATTACGTACGTACTTTTTGACGCAACTTGATTAACGAATGCTGATAAAAAAATCTACTAAACTGAAGTAGTATATTGATGTTATTTGCTAGCCTTTTCTATCCCCTACACTTTACACCCCATAGGCGAAAGCAGACTAACTATGTGTTTCATTCTCTTTTTTTATACCGTGTTTTTTTTGCAATTTCGTGTCCCAGATTGAGACGTGAGCCGCTCAAAGGAATTTTGGCGCGTCCCATTCTGGGACGCGTACCACTCGAGAGGGTATTTAAGTCAAGTACCAAGTAATTTAGTAGCTAAACTATTCGTTTCTGCCTAGAAATCGCTTATGCAAGGAAAGTACAGTACACAAGTGAGCGGTATTTGCAAGATGAACATTTTTGCGGCAACTAATGAACTATACTAAAACAACAGGTTCAGAATTCTTTAGTCTATGAACCAGTGAGGCGTTGGGGGCCGCTATTCGCCCGTAAAAATAGAACAAAATGGATTGATTCTACTAAATCTTTCACTAAACGACAAAACTGAAATTTTTGGGGTTCTCACATGTTTAGTTACTAAATTACTCAGTACTCGACTAAAATACTAGTGTAGTGCGAACAAGCCTTTATTGCAAGAAACAATTCTTGTAAACTGTTTCAGTATCTGTGTTATATTATATTTCTTCTATTTCTTGTAGCATAATAGCCTTATAGAAAATTATTTCAGTGTTGTGAGAAATCAAATGACCTACTGAAACTGAAAACACATGTTTCATAGTAAATTTTTACAAGAATAAAATAAGTTACCGAAAATATGTCGATTTTTATTTATTATATTCAGTTCTTTAGAATATTTTATAGGTTTGTGATTAATAAAAAAAGCAATTTAAATAATTTTTATTTTACATCTGTAGCCAGACTCAAATTCAATCATTTACAACAAAATTATTGAATAAGATGTTTGTTTTAAGTATTCAAAAATCTTATTAAATATTACACTAGGGTAAATTATAAGATCTATTTACCTGGATAAGGAAACAGGTGGTTTTGTGTACAGAGACAAAAGGGCTTCTTAATTGGTTAAGTACTGTTCAGTCAAAAAATGTAGGTACCCTATCAATAAAAAACGTGACTTAACACCAAGGAAAACTTTGATCAGTGTTGCCATTGCTACAACCTATAGAAGTGTTCAAAAGGACCCGTTTCATCAGTCTATGGAGCCTGGGCCTGCACTGTGTACACTACTCTAAAATATTGCTAAGCAATATAGTAAACGTATTTAATTGGTTATTTTATTTAAATTGACTTCGTTCTAAGGTACATTATGATTTTCTTCGACAAAGAGAGCAACACACAGCGCTACAAAAATATGGCGGATGGACTTGCGTGAAATGTCATTTTGACAACCTACATTTATCTGACAGAACAAAAACATCAAATCAAACAACATGACATGAAAAATATGTCAATGTCATGTCAAACACCAATTATAAACCAACATGGCGGCCTTCAAATAGTGTTCACATAGTAAAAAACTTACCAGAAGAACAATTCTTGTACCATCGCATTTGTCTTCAAATTAATGAAATTGTATTTTTCTTGTAATCTCCTATTTTTTCCTAATTTTTCTTTGTAGTGTACATGGACCAGGCCCAGAATGAAATGGCTCCTTTTCACCAAAATTAAATCTACAGCAGTGCTGCAAGTTTATAGTTTTGTGCAGTTGCCCACCTGTCACTTTATCCAAGGTTAATTAAAAAAAATACTATTCAATCAGTTTCTTGGCTTTGAAGTACCTACGTAGGTATAGGACCTGCCATGTGGCGAGACCCAGGAGACAGACCATGGAGAAGATGCTGAAGAATAGTACCCGGTTGTTGGTGGACTCTGAAAGAGAATCACAATGGACACTGTTCAAATCATTTTGTTATTTCAAGCAGGACAAACTTAAGCTGTATGCAAGTGAACCCATGCCCTGGTATTACGAAACTAGGTTAATAGTCTTAACCTAGTTTCGTAATACCAGGGCAGGCTAAACCAGGGTCTAACTAAACCCTGGTTTAGTGACATGTCATTTCATACATTTGACACTAGCGTACGCCCGCGGCTTTGCTCGCGTGTTATCTTGATAAAAAGGGGCAGTTTTGAAAAACCCTCAAATACGTATTTCATTATTTGACTTTAGGAGTATTTGTACCAAGTTTCAGATAAATCTCTCCAAGCGTTAAGATTCTCTCATCTTAAAATCTATCCAAAAAAAATGAGCCCACGAGTTTCCCGCGCCCAAGTTTGCTCGATGGATCGTCCCATTTCATTGGACACACTTTCCAACTGTGTCCTAAAAATGAAATCAGATTTTAAATGTAGTCACTTTCAGTTGTAGGTATGTAGTACCTACACATTTGGTTATGTCATAATATGAATTCAATATTTATTCAGGTGAATTAAAAGAAACTAAACTTGCTTGGAAAGTCGCAAGTAAATAGTGTTGGGTTCTGCGGTGAGTAAGGTTGCCAGAGCTCTTTATGGGGTGGGGTGTTTGGGGTTGGCAACGGTTGCGTGATGCCTCTGGTATTGCAGGCGTTCATAGGTTACAGAAGCCAATTCTACTAATTCAATGGCTTCAAAATGACAATGGCATAATGGCCACTTTTGACACTTTTGGTATTCTGCTATCCCTTTAAAAATGGCAGTTATTGTGAAAACAATGAAATCAATGAAACGAAAGTGGCAACAATCGTAACTGAATGATAATGGTGCGATCATTATAAGGCGATTATCATTTTGAAGTCATTGAAATAGTAGAATGAGAGCCCCAGGTGGGCCGTATGGGTGTTTGCCATCTTAGATGTATAAAAATATATATATACATATATGTTTTCAACATACCATTAGTATCTCTCATCTCCTCCTCTCGTTTTCTCATAAACGTGAAGTCCTGCACGATGGCCTCGGACAAGTCTTCCAGCCTCTTTAGCTCCAGTTCCATGGGCTTCAACTTAGCCGCTTCACCAATCTGTTCCAGATCATTCATATCAGTATTTAATGCCACTGAATTGGGTAAAAATTAAGGTACAATCACATTTACAAGGTTATTCATAACATGTATACCATCCTGAAATGGGGTTATTCTATCAACTAAAAGAAAGATTATTAGCGAAAAAAACATAGTTTCCCAAACTTTCTCAAATTAGCTGTTTTTGATGTTTTTATCATGTTCATAAAAGCCAAGTCGGATGCGCAGGATATATTTAGGTGCATAAAGGTGCGCGCAATACCCAGATGCACCCACTCGTCTACCTCCCCTTGGTCCAATGGAACGGAGGACCGCTACGATCGGAGGACAGGAAGATGCAGTCTCCGGCAACGACACATCACATTTATCGCCACCTTCAGGCCTTCGACAGTTGCCTGGTTGCCTCGCCATTGGAAGTGGATTGCGTGACCGCCAAGGCAACATAACTAATTGCCTTGGCGGTCATCACTAATAGCTATAAATATATTGAAAGTTCAGCATCTGATTCATCACGTTTGAACTGATTTGACCAATGACCCCAAAACAGTTGATATGTGCATAGAGTTTTTTCAATTAAAAATGATAATTCAAGAAAGTTGTAGAACAAATTTTATTGCCGATTGGGTCTAGAATAATCCTATTTCGGGATAGCATACGCATTATGAATCACCTTAAACACCACATGCAATGGAAAAAAGTTGCTACAGGTACAAAAATGTTCACAACAATATTATAATTCACCTCATTTCAGATTATTGAGAATGTAAAGAGGGCAAGTTAGTAGTCATCTAAAATGATTTCATACAAAACTTTAACTATTGAAATGCTGAGATTTAAGGCACAATAGAAAACCTGTATCTGGTGGTTAAATTCAATCATAACAATGCACACATGAAAAGTCAAGTCAAAGTCAAAAGGTGTTTATTTCAATACACTAGGAACACTTTGAAGCTAGGCGAAGCTATGCCATACCTAGTATTTATTTTCTGAGTGTTCTTAAAATGGTGTGGCACAATTGCAATAGTTAGATATATACTTCATACTAATGCAGTTAATTTTTCAAACCACAGACACACAAACCTACCCAAGGATTCTGTTGAGAAGCATATAGATGTGGTGGTAGGCCCCGATCATATTACAGAAAATATTATGAGCATAATACATTGGAAATCTAAATAAGATATATAAATGTTTACTATATTAGCGACAAGCTTCCGCCCGCGGCTTCGCTAGGTACCTACATAAAAAGAAGCCTTTATGCTATTCTAGGTAAAGAACTTTATCTAGTCCAAGTTTCAACAAAATTGGTTGACCGGTTATGGCGTGATTTAACAACAAACATCCAAACATGATCACAAACTTTCGCATTTATTTATATTTTTTATATATTTATTTTTAGTAGGATGTAATTAAAGTTGTGAAAACTTACCCCTTCATAGTTTTTAGCTTCGATACCAATCTTGATGTCTAAAGTTACATCCTGGCTAACACCGCGGCGTTCTGCAAGCAAGGTAATTTAATTAAATCATTTTCTTAATAAATATATTCATTTGTAAGGGCAGGGTAAAGATAAATAGGTAAGTTACATAGTTACTAAGATAAGGGATAAGGGCAGGAGATGATGATGATGATGTAAATCTTACATAACTCTGTAAGTAAAACATACAAACTCAATCCCCGCCTAAAAGTATGAGGAAAATTATGTTACATACCTTGAGGTACTTTTGATATGAAGCACACTTCAAACACATCGTAAGTCTCTGTGACAAATGTGAATTTTCCCTTTGTTATTGAGTCCCTCTGTGATAGGATGTGGCCTTTTGAGTCTTTGACCTGAAAGAAAATTTGGCTTACTTTAAGACTTTTAAGTCATTGATATAAGAAAAAGCTAAAATATTTGCAGAGCATCTAGAAAACACCTTCAAACCGAATGATGGTCATACAAACGATCCTGGTCTGTCTGACCTCACGACATATTATGATGAGTCAGATGAACAACTTTACATACCATCTGTCTCACCGAGAGAAGTCCTACGTGAAATCAATAAAAATATAAACCCAAAAAAAGCGCCGGGTTTTGACCTCATATCCGGCGAAATCTTACACAGTCTTCCAAGAAAGGCTTTAGTTAAGCTAACAAACCTTATCAACGCTGCACTAAGGCTGAAATATGTGCCAGACTTATGGAAAGTAGCTGAGGTAATAATGATTGCTAAGCCGGGAAAGCCACCTCGAGATGTAACATCCTACAGACCGATTTCCCTTCTACCAATCATGTCAAAATTGTTCGAAAAACTGTTACTAAAAAGACTGAAACCAATATTAGAAGTCAAGAATCTGATTCCAGACCACCAGTTTGGATTCAGGGAAAAACACTCTACGATAGACCAGGTACACAGGATCTCAAAGACAATCGAGAAGACCCTAGAAGATAAAAAAGTATGCGCTACCATATTCTTAGATGTAGCTCAGGCTTTTGATAAGGTATGGCACAAAGGCCTTATACTAAAACTAAGAAAAATACTACCCAAGCCATACGCGGATATTATAGAATCGTACATATCTGACAGAGTTTTTAGAATCAGACAAGAAGATTCCTACTCTAACATTAAAGAAATAAAAGCTGGGGTGCCACAGGGAAGCGTATTAGGCCCGGTCCTGTACCTTTTATATACCAGTGACATCCCTGAACTAGAAAATAACACAATTGCGACCTTTGCTGATGACACGGCTATAATGGCTGTTGGAAGCACTCATGCAGAAGCGTCAGAAAAGGTCCAAGTAGCTGTTAACAAAATCCATGACTGGACAAAGAAATGGAGAATAAAGCTCAATGAATCAAAATCGATTCACGTTAACTTTTCAAATAAGAAAGAGCAGTACCATCCTATATTTATCAACCATAAGCGCATACCCTATGAAAATACGGCCAAGTATTTAGGCATGACGCTTGACGCCAAGCTACGCTGGAAGGCCCACGTCAAGAAGAAAAAAGACGAGTTAGAGATACGATACAAACAGATGTACTGGCTGCTTGGAAGACAATCTGCCCTCTCAGTACATAACAAAATTATACTATACAAACAAGTCCTGATGCCAGTATGGACTTATGGTATCCAGCTATGGGGCTGTACCAAAAAAAGTAACATCCTAATCATACAACGGTTTCAAAACAAAGTACTCAGGGATATTGTGAATGCACCCTGGTACGTAAGAAACGAAGACCTGCACCGGGACCTCAACATTGACTTCGTCGACACAGTCATTAAAAAATATGCAGAAGCTCACGAACGTAGACTTCATCACCATGTGAACGTCGAGGCAATCCAGCTCCTCGACAACACAGACATAGTGAGAAGACTCAAAAGGACTAAGCCTTTTGAGTTAGTGTAGTGTAAAATAAAAAATAGTGAAATGTAGTGTACGTGATAGTGACTACTTATAAAGAACACAATAACAAAGTGTCTTCCCCTTAAATAGAAACTGTAAGAAAAGTGCTATTGGACACATTCTTAGTTATAATTTACTTTATAAAACTATGTCAAAGTCAAATTACTTATTAGCCTACTTGGCTAGATTGTAATAATATGTGGAGTATAATAAATATTGTACTCTGGGAATAACAAAAAAAAAAAAAAAAAAAAAATTGATATAAGATACAAATTGCAATGATTCATGGGACTACATGAAATGGATCAACTATATCTAATTATGGGTTAGTAGTTTCTGCTCACTGTTTCGCTGAGGTTAGGTTCTATCCATACCAAAGAAAGAGACAAACAGAGTTAGAGTTGCTTTTGCTTTTTATAATTAGTGTGGTTTCATATTGGCTTGTTAAGGAATATTCTACAAATTCATTTTTTGTGCTTTGAGTAAATACATACAGAATTTTTTTTTGTTTTTTTTTTTAATTGGAATGAGTATGTAGCCTGATCGCAGGCTTATCACTCTTGTCTTTTTTTTATACTGAGGCAAACAGGCTTACGTCCCACCTGATGGTAAATGGTTACCATCACCTATTGACATCTGCAACACCTGGAGCATTGCTAATACGTTGCCTGCCCTAGGAAAAATCTTTTTGTGTTTTTCTTGAAACCCTTCATGTTGTAGTCTACCAGGACACATTTACATTACATCCATACAAAATATCCATATTCCATATTCTCGAATGTGTCACAAACTGGACGATGCAATAACAGCTGTTGGACGCTTCACACCTGATGGACCGAAACATTGTGTTGCAGGAAGTCAGTGGATGGGAAAGGCTCAAGACAGTTGACACAGAGGTACTTTTTGGGGAAAGCCGATGTCCAGCAGTGGTACTCTACTGATGTTTTTTTTTTTATTTGTTTTATTTAGGAAGTTAAACATTCATACATTACACTATAGGTAAACAGTAAGAGGCATAAGGAATGAGTAAATGTATGACCCACAACATCATCCACAGATGTTGATAGTTTTGCACAAATGGTCATGCAGTCAAATGGCAAACTGCTCAGTTAGAAGAGCCGCTAGAATGTATTTAACGGTATCAATTACTTCATCATAACGGTAAAACCTGAAAGGGGGCGGACGTCACATGGAGGCTTTCTCGGCATGTTTTAACTTACACTATAATCAACTCTCTGTCCGGGGGCTTCGGTAACGTCGTATTCTCCCGCCACAAGCACGTTGGCGTGCAGCTCCTCTTTCAGGCACTTCTGTGTGTTAGGAGCTAGAGTCCACATGATAGCATCAGATCCATGCCAAAACATACCCAAAACCACGAGATAGGTAACCTCCATCGCTGTATTTGATCTTATCCTCTATCCTATGTAAAAAATTCACAATTCATAACATTTAGGATAGAAAATAAACATAATTTCGTGTCAAAAGTGACCAACCGATGAGTTGGCCCGAAAAACGAAACGTCGTCGTCGCGTCTTGAGACGATAATGTACAGCACATAATACACGCCCCAATATTCCACTGCCCAATAAAACACAGCCAGTATCATCAAATAATGGGCTTGGACTGTTTGTTGCTTTACTGTGAACTCGTCATTATTCTAATACAGCCCAACAACACGAAGCCCCCGGTAGCGTTAGGCTGGCCGCGCACCATCAGAATATGTGGTGCAATTGTGTAATCGTAATGGCAATGAAGTTCGTAACTTTGGGGTAATTAAAACAAACTTAGCAACATTCAAAACGTTCCAAGCTTGACAAGGGAAAACTACAAGATCTTAGCTTCTTCCTTTTCATGTTTGAAAAACTTCATATGTAGCTAAATAAAATTGATAAAATTACATAATTGCGAAATTAATTACTCTAAATAAAAAAATCTGCTGAGCCAGTAGGCTTAGGTTAGGTTAGATTAATTTGATCTACTCAAATCTAACCCAGCTTAAGGTGAGGGTTAAATTGTTTTATGATTTTTGAACGGTTTTTTCTCAATAACCGCAAAACGCACAGTTTTGTTTTTATGACAAAGATAACTTTAGCATTTTTTTTACCTAAATTAAGACAGAAACGCGATCGGTAAAACTTTTCTCGATAGATTTATTTTTTAAAGTTGGGTCCTCTGCAACAGTTTTTTCTAAAATACTCTGAGACTATCTAACAAAAATAACTTTTTTTTTAATATTGTGTTAGACAATAGCATTGAGTACATAATCCAGTACCTAAATCCAGGACATTTTTTTTTTAATACCTAGTTTTTAAGATAATCGATATTTTCTTATATGTCGCTTACGTCGATTACTTTCGAGCGCCTTCTAAAGCATTCAATTATAGTACGTAGCGCTGTCACTTTCTTCACTCCGCCCACTTGACAGTTTATTATGATTCTCATAGCGCCTTAATGGGCAGATACTAAGCCCCTTCGTCCACGGCGCGACTCAAAAGGAACGCGACTGAAACTGTAGTCACTTATGAGTAGCCTGACTGCGATATCAATAGTATTTCAATGCGCGTCCGTCCACGACGCTACTCAAAAGGAACGCGTTTGTAACTAGTCTCCTGGCGACTCGACATGCTGGTCGCCAAGCGACTGGTTTCGAGAAACTGTTGAAAAATGAACGAATAAAAAGTAATTATATGTGATTCTGACGTCTATGTGACTGGAGAAGTAATAATTCCATGTCATCGCTCGAATTATCACTAGTCATGTTAATTATTTTCGTTTTCAAAACTTTGTTTACATAAAATCGTGTACTGAGTGACTGAGTTTCAGGAAATTCCAGTATCGTCGTGGACGAGTCAGAGTTTCCAATCAGTCCGCAACTCTAGTTTCTAATGAGTTCCGTCACTTTTGCGTAGCGTCATGGACTTATTGAAGTGATCAGGCAGGCTGCACAATATCAACACGTTTTGATTATAATGCCTATAATAATGTTCAGGGGAATATACTACGGGATCCAATATTTGTAAGCTGGCTTTAAAATTGGATTATAAAGCTGGAGTTAAAAGAAAGGTCAAATTTATAACTATACCTACTTTCCAAGATGTATCTTAGAAAGTAGATAGAAGTTCCTCGCGACCTAGCCTAGAAGTATCAGGCAACAAACGAAGCTTTCGGTCGTGTATTATAGGTACAATATAGGGACTCATCGCGTCGTTGTTGTCAATGTCAATATCAAGTCAAACCGTAATCAAACAAAATGTTGCCACTCTTCCTCTTGGGTCCTTGCCACGATTTACAAACAAATTAATGTCGGTACACACTGCGCTTTTTTAGAGAGCCTTTCGTTTCGTGCCGTGTCACGTCTTTAAATATGTAGGTTCTATCTAAGACATGCCGATTTCCTCACAATGTTTTCTTACACCGTTTGAGAGCACTAGTGTAAATAGCTAGAAGCTAAAATAAATAGAAAATACATAGGTACAATTTAGTTTTGTCATTTCTTTCAAGATTTAGCAATGTCCGAGAGTTGGTATAGTAAGATCATAATATGTAATACTGGCAATATAAAGCGAAATGTAATGTAAATACATGCAACTACCTACCTTTAACCCCTCACCGGAAATGGAAAATGGAAAAGAAAATCAGGAATGAAAAGTAAGCAAAATGGACAAGGTTGCGCTGTGTGTTCCAAACCAAAATCTTAGCCGATCTTACTAGAAGTTGCCAAAGAGGTCCATCTAAGTATTGTATTCAAACGTCAATTCTTATACAGGGCGTCCCAAACTTATGGGACATGAAGGGGAAGTACCTTAAATATCGTAGATAGGGTATTTTGCTGAAAGAAGACTTTATGTTACTTTTAAAAGTTAGTAATTCTGCATTCATAGATTTTCTATAAAATACTTGCTTCGTCTAGGAATCGAACCGACTTAAATGTAAAAAAAAAATCATCCTACTTCTATGATGCCAATCGAAAGAATAGCTAAAAAATAATAACTTTGCTTAAGTAACATAGTATTTTTAAAAAAAGGAACAACATGAGAGATTCAAGAAGAACTTCCATTAGATCAAAACTTACTTGATATGCCATGTTCGCAATAAATTAACACAAAAGTTGTGTATGTGAATTATTAAGACTAAACAGATCAATCCAAAAACAAACGCTCGCACACACTGTTCCATTTTCAAATTTAAGAACAACATTTAAAAATATTAGTTCTTTTTAAAAATATTAAAGTATGCATTCAAACAAACGCTCTCATAAACTGTTCCATTTTCAAATTTAACAACAACATTGGTGTCGATTCTGTTGTGTTAGGATTCCTAACATAAATTTTAAGATTTCTTAATTTTCTAAGTTAAGTGGACCTAAACATTATGGTATTCTCTTTACATATCCTAAAAAATCCTAAATAAAACGTGTTTGAAAAATTTGACTCAATCATTTTACGTTGTTCCTTTCTTTTAAAATACTATGTTACTTAAGCAAAGTTATTATTTTTTAGCTATTCTTTCGATTGGCATCATAGAAGTAGGATGATTTTTTTTTTGACATTTAAGTCGGTTCGATTCCCAGACGAAGCAAGTATTTTTTAGAAAATCTATGAATGCAGAATTACTAACTTTTAAAAGTAACATAAAGTCTTCTTCCAGCAAAATACCCTATCTACGATATTTAAGGTACTTTCCCTTCATGTCCCATAAGTTTGGGACGCCCTGTATAAGTATAAGTAGGATTTTACTTGGTTATGAAGCTTAGTTAGATAGAGAAAGTAATACATTCATAGGCAAAGGATAAGACAAGGACATAATATTGTGCATGAATGCATGATGCACATTTTTGACACACGACGTAAACAAAATGAAAATGCACAGACTGTGCTGCCTAATGTCATTTTCAGAAGTTTCGAATGAAAGTGCAGTAGAACATTTTCTAACCTCCTTTCTTTGGAGTTTCTCGAGATAATTCACTGTAGTTTCTTCTTGTTTTTTTAAACAGGAACAATACTATTTATTCAAACTCACAACCATTATGCAACAGATGGGTTTTAAATCATCTGTACTAAATAACTAAGTAAGTGCAGCTCGGTCATTTGACAGTTTCTATTATTTTCCATTTTCCTAGAAAAAATCGTTTTGCTGTGGATGTTTTTGTGAATGTTAACGTTACATTTGGATCCAGTTTATCAATAAAACCCTTATGTGATCAGAGCAATACTTATTTTGTAAGTATGTTTTCCCATGTCACCATTGATGTTAATGTTTACATAATAGTTGGTTTACTTCTAACTACGCCAGCGAATTACGCGTATAAATTGCGATGCTCCTAAATCAATACAATAGACTCGAGGTAGATTGCCCTGAGGTAGATTCAAAAATCTAGAAAAACTGAAGTTAAGTACTAACCTATCCTACTAATATTATATGCTAAAGTTCGGGAGAATCGAATATGTTTGTGGTTCAATCATGCTGTAAAGGCTCAACCAATTTCGATTAAACTTGTTATAGATAGAGTTTTTAACCTATACAGCATAAAGGCTACTTATTGTCTAGGTAACACAGGAACACAGCCGCATGCACATGCTAGTTAAATCTATATTTTTTACAAACTTTTTGCAAATTGGTGCCTAAACCTTGACCTAGGTGCTGAATTTATGATAGGTGTACCAAGTTGAAACAAAATAGGTACCTAAAGAATACAAATTATTAAATTAAATACAAATAATTTAAACAAAACTGGAAGAAGTAGTGCAATTTCAAATGTGAAAGAGTTTTTTGGCCCAAGTACATAATATTCTACAGTCAATTTAATAAATGCAGCCTCAAGAAGGGTGGTTGAAGTATCTAAGAAAATTACTCACAATGAACTTTATTGCGATGTTTCCTTTTTCTATTACTAGAATTAGAAAACCATACTGATACCACCATATATAATAAGAGGGCATTTATTCACTCATCTAGAGTTCCTACACACATTTAAGTAGGTATCATATATATAATAAAATTAAAGAAAACAAAGTTATTGGTATGTAAGCAGGGTCCTCAACCATTTCACTTGTCTACCACAAGTGAAATGGTTGAGGACCCGGCTACTCTGCTTTTCAGGATAATAACTAGAGATACCTCTAAAATGCATTGTTAATGGGAATATATATTAAAAAAATATATATTTCCTTTGTGTTAACCATCACCTATTTATGTTTTTTTTGGTTACAGTTCTGTCATCATGGATAAGTCTAAACATTGCAGTACCCATGAGTACAATTCAACAGAAATATGTGATGGACAGCCCTTGTACACTTTGTGACTGAGGTAAGATATTTATTTTATCTACCCCTTAAATGTGGTGTCTTCTAACAACATTAGCAACTTTTTTGTGAGCTTTTTTGTTTCCAATGCTTAACCCCTTGTCTGCTTTAACACAGATCTGCATGTGAAATCATTTTCAAGTATGTATGGGTATGGAATCACCGCCATCTAGAAATTAAAAATTAATTCTTTTGCTTCAGCGCATTAATATTATTTCTGCAATTGTCTGCTTATTATTTATCTGCATGTAATGGGCGCATAGTAATGGTGGTTCTTGAAAAAAAAAAATCCAGGCTTTTAATGCAATTAAATATCATTCATAATTGAATTTATATTTGATTTATTTATAATTGTGATTTATCCTGTGAAAATGCTTCTTCATATTATTTATTTGCAAATCCATTTTCAGTCATTGTATATAAGTACTGCTTGGAGCTACTGGTGTCTTCAACTCCTGCACTAACCCATAAAAAAAAATGTTGATCCTTCAAACCCGATTCCTATGCATGTTAAAGGTAAGCTTCTAGATAGCTACATGAAATGCATTTTCTCTGTTGTAGCCCTATAATAAGAGAGCCTAGATTTAATTTCCCGCTATAACCGCTAGATGGCGCTGATATTAGGAATTAAGAAACTACTAAATCATCTCATTGTATCTCATGATTGGAAATGTTAATTGATTCTAGCCTAAGATTATGAATTTATTTATATTCTTAGCATTTTAACATCTCTTTATCATCTCAGAGCTAATGAAAACAGCTTAAAACCTCTACTTTAGTTACCTATAAAATAAAATGGCAATAATCGTGCCGATTTCCGCCTTTAATGTTCATGTTTCGTTTCGTCCGGGACACAACTTAATTTATGAGTTGATCTTGTAGCGTTGTCGTAAATTAAACTTCAAGATGCTTGAGTACCTAGTTCTTATTAGCATAGACAATAGGTGTGTTTGTGTATTCTCAGGCCTACGTTGTTTCTTTATTAATTTCTGGTTTTGAATATAAATCTTGCCGTATGAAACGGAATCGGATTTTTACCTTCTGTTGCTCTCAGTAAAGTTGGGAATTGGTGCAGATAAATACCTTAGGTTACTTGAAAATGAAGTTATTTAATTCTCCTGTTTTAGTGGCTTTAAAAATAACCTAAGTACCGGCTTGCAGTCACGATTCTGAGATAAGATTATCCACAACGCATTGACATAAAAGTAGCAACTGAAAAGCCTTAGTTAATCAGATAATACCAAAAAGTTAAACCAAAATATAATACAAAACCTGTAAACTTGCATAAATTATATAACACGGTCGCTAGCGTTCTTGCTATCGCAAGGCGCTAAGCATGTGCTGTGATGATAATCCACCGCTGCAATGTTCAAAATGACGTAATATTGCGAAGTGAAAACGAGAGTGCTCGAATGGAGCACGCGAATATGAACCTTATATCCCGCGTTGATCCATTCAGGTGGCTTGGCCGACGTGGCCGCGCGACAGCGTGCGGCCGGGCGGGGGGCGGAGACGTAAATATGGGTCGACAGCGACGCTGAGTAGTCAAGTTCAAGGCCACTCGCAAAGGGATGGTGGGCGCCAATCGCTAGATGGCGTTGCGCGATCCGAAGTTTGAAAATTTGCGAGATCGGGGGTGAGGCGCGGGGTGCGGGAGCGCCGGCGGGAACTAATTTTCGGTGCAACATATACGTCGACACGCTGCACTCGTATACCGAACGTCGCGACGCGCAGTACTTTCGCGCACTAGACCCAGACCTAAGCTAACCTAACCTAGACTTCACAATAATACGCAGACATGGACTGGATGGAAATGGACGTGGTGCGTAAATTTTGTATTATTCTTTAGGTGTGATTTGGCAGCCGGACCCTGTTTGTGGAAAGTATTTAAGGAAAATGAATTTCGCCTTGACCTATCCTAACATTTTATCAGTGACACTGGACCCGGCTGCCGAATATATCGCATTAGCGATTTTTCCTCTCACTGTGTTGTATTATTCATTTTATGCAAATCGTGTAGATTAAATTTTGTTTTTTCATTAAAATTTGTTTTCTGGCCACAATTGTCATATTTGTCATACCTACGTGTGTGCTTTCTTTTTATAATTCAACATGTAAAAATCATTTTCAAGTTCTGACAAAGGCTCTGTGAGAAGTAAAAACTGGCTTTTCCTGACCAAAACGTAGAGCTACAATTTTTATGTATGATTCAGTATGAAGTTATAGTTTTTTGGTCAGTGATGTAATTATAAGTAAGTGCCATTGAGGATATGCTCAAATCTGTGAGTGCCTTAACTTGAGATCTATAACGATTTTGATAACCCCTAATTTGCGTTCCTTCTAATGTAATAATTACAACATTTTATTCATATTTTGATGAGCCTGTGAAGGTGTAGGTAAATTGTCGATCAGCAAGCCTGGGCCCGGATCGGCACGCATGGAAAGCAAGCCCGACCTGCCTCAACACGACGTGATCGATCGCGCCGCCTATCCGCGCCGCCTCTGGCTGTCTAACGGTTACCGCTTCTATTTTTTACGCAATTCCTCGTTCTCTATTTCGTTACGTATTTTTTGACAACTCTCCAAAGTTTTCGTTTATTGGCATTATCCCTAAATCTTCTTACTCATTTGAATCTTCGCGCTCATATCTGATGTTTTTATTCATGTAGTTTCTTTTGTTAGCGTCATCAAATGCATCATCCTTTTATCATTAGATTCGTTCTCGGTTTTATTACCTAGGTAGACTTTGTTTTTCAATTTGATTCATTGTTGTTTCCTAATCTTGATCTCTTATGCGTTTTCTTGTCTTCGCCTTTAGCGCCCGTAGATAGCCTGTCGGTCGGTCGGTACCTATATTGTATGCGACCGGACCTCCCATTCCTCATAATTTTGTAGTTTAGGCAAAGTACCAAGTAGTTACTAGCTAGTAGGTAATGTACTATGTACAAAAGTATTATGCATAGGATAGCAGCATAATATTAATTCTGATGGATATCTAATTAGATTGGCTGATCTCCCTTATCATAATTTTCATCAGATATTAAGGTTTTTAAAACAATGCATTTTTTTTAAATTGAAGCAAGTTGACGATGAGGCACTACGTTTGGCATAATTTGAAATGTCATAATTTTATTTGGCATAACATGTTTGGCATATCTATTTGATTTTCTCGTATGGGTCTTTTGGGCTTATTATGCGCATAATAAAGTTTATTCTAACAGTCCCTGAGAATATTTTTGTTGATAATATTTTCAATTAAAGTTTTTATGCAAAAAAAAATGCCTTGTGTAGTTATGCGATATTATAAAGGTGATACGGTTAATGTTAATTTAATTTATAGAAAACTCATTATATTCTCGTTGGTTATCTATTTCTTTTTTATCCCTAACCGTTCTACAAAATGAAAGGTATTCTGACTGGGTTTAGGAATGGATAATTATGCGTAATTCGATTAGTTTTAATTTAATTATGCCTAATAAGTTATGCCTATAATTTTTATGCGATTGAAAGTTTATGCCAAAAGAAGGCAATTATGGAGTATGTATTATGCGTAATTTTTTGCGTCACAATATAGTTCCCATGTGGATACATGTTGGATTTTTATATTATGGTGATACAATGTTTCTATGCCTGCTTGTCGTTACACTGGATCTTTAGTGCTTAGGTTGGGATCAAATGAACGTTGGGGCAAGGATTAAGATGCGCCTCGTAAAGGCTCCTCTTGTGAGTGCACACATGCTTCCTTTAATAGAAAATAGTTACATGAAATTTAAGCTCCCAGGGCCCTTTTCACTATACTACCTATATCGACTTATAAATTTAGCAATGTCGCTTTCTATCTAATCTTTTGTGTGCACTTCGATGCATGCTAATATGATAACGCATGGCCTTGACTGCCATTTTTATCTTTGCCGAATCTTTCCGTTTTTTGCCTACTGACACACTATAAGCATCTAATGTTAGTATGTATATTTCCTGTATTCTCAGCTAATGGATTTAAAAACGTTTGTTTATGGTAAATATTTAATCTTATTCATAATTACTAATAACTTTATCGGCGTGATAAAAGTATTACGCCTCTATCTTTTGTTTACTGTTAGAAAGGGACGGGTGAGAGTTATCGAGCTGATAAAGTTAGTGACTGATTATTAATGAAAGGGTTATTCTGTAACATACTTCGAACAATATCAACTCTTCCCTTTTTATGTCCACCAAACAACAAAAGGATTTCCAAAATTACGCATCTTACATCATTGGTAACGGACATAATGCACACGGCTCGCTCGGTGAAGCAAACCATTATGTTATCAGACTTTAGTACTTATTAGGTATATTTTTTACGCATGCCTTGTTAATTATTTCGGTCGTAAACAATTTAAATTAATAATATTTTGAAGTATACCTCTAAAGTACCAGTCAAAATTTATGTCAATGTTTTTAATACAGTTGCGCATTCAAAATTCCTATAATTTATCTCGCTTGCCGTGTCACTGATTCTTTCTTGGTCATCCTGTATTATGTCAGTGATCAGGTTGAGGTATGGTGGCCCTGAAAAGGGCTTATGGCCGTAGATGAAAGAATCAGTCTAGTGAAAGGATTAAAGTGCGCCTCTTATAGGCTTTTTTCGTGCAGTTTTTAGGTTCTAAGACATGCCGGTTTCCTTCAACGTTTGGAAGCAATAGTACCTACCTATGGCGCTCATACATTTTCCGGATGGTAAATCCATTCGTGCACGACCGTGATTCGAACCCACGACTTGTGGATTGGAAGGCGGGGCCACAACGATCACTCCGGCGCTCTCCTATAAACATGCAAATACATATACTTTTATTAAATAGTTACCATTGTTTAAATAACTACTTGATACAATATTAATAAACTCGAGTGATCTGACTTTGTATTATCAGTGTACTAAAGATGCTTGTCTGATATCAGCCGACCCTAGGTTACAAGACCGTGGTCAGGGACATCCAGGCATTAGATAACAAACTAGCAGCTAGGTTTGCCACTTCCGCAATATCGTTCAATCGTGTTCGCAAACTTAAAATTACTTCAGCGTGATGATTGCGTCGCAAACGCCAGACATTGTTTATCCGTTCCCTTAGAATCTTTTACAAACAATTACATAATAACCCCAGTCTGCTCGCTTAGTCATGCAATTTGCATAGGTTCGCGATCAGACTGACTGTGGTGGGCCTTGATAACGTCTATTACAGTATTTCATCATTGGTCAATATGGCACTCTAACTAGCTTAGCGGATGCGTGCTAGCGTTGCCGTTTTTACATTAAATTCTCACAGGCGCAACACACCGTACATAAAGAAGCCGGTGCCGCGGTGGTATGCGATATGCAACGTTAAAAATATTCGATTATCGCGTCGACAGCAACCGCAAACCTGTATCACTAACTCAATACTGAAGAAAATCACATGTGTTATGTGCCGTAACTATTGCGGTTTCGTTTTGGCAGATGCAAAATTGGGTCTCCACCGTCCGAGCAATATGCTCGAAGCGAGCGAATGTTTTCGGCGAATAAAAATAATTGGGTACCTATAGGTAGAGCGCAGTGGGAGTGAGCGGGGGGGGGCTCAAGCGGGAGATTTGGCTGTTGGCCTTGACAATGAACCGGCGCGGCGCGCACACATCGACCGTTTTGTTCGTGTTGGAAACTCACGCACACATAATCGAGAGTTCTTCCACGAATTGCGTTCTCCCTCCCACATTATTCGATTTAAGGGTTGTTAAATAAATATTAACTTGAGGAATTTCTAGCTTTCTATAATCTCCCTAACCCAGGTATCCTTAAGTCGTGTCGCAAGCAACTTTTCACTCAGTTAAATATAACAGCTATTGTCGTACGTAGTCGTAGAGCTACAACCTACAGTACCAGAGTTAGGCACCTCTCTTAGGTTAGTCTCCCTGATTTGAGTAGCAGATTTAATGTGTTCTTGTGTATTTTAAGGAACAAGGACAACGTATACATTCCAATTAAAGGAATCTATTTCATCGATTCACGTCCTGCGTTCACTATTATGCATTTTAATTTGTCTTACATATTCGACTTTGTTTGATCTTTATTCATTCGTTTTCACTAAGGATTCGCGGAGAACTTTATCAAGTAGATATCTGTTTTTTTTCTTGTACCTAGCATCAAAAGCCAACCTATCCTCATGTTTCATTCCATCAGCTTTTGCAAAATCATGAAACCTCACGCGTTTAAGCAAGCAGCAACCCTATAGCCGAAAATGCTAACAAATTGCGGCCTCGAGTCTCGTCGACGCGCCGCATGCCTGCCCTAAGACAACCTACACATAGACAGCCTAGGGCTCGCCGGCCGGAGCCGTGATGTTTATCGATATTATAGCCGAAACTCCTCACTAACGAGCCCCAAGTCTACTATAGGTAGCGTATACATTTCTAATTCTGCCATTGTGCGAATTGGATGGATAATGGTCTCCCTTTCGGCTCTATAGCTGTTTTTGCGGTTGGATAGTTGTTACTTTGACTTTTATTTTGTTATGTTTGAGTTTTGAGCTTTGAAGTTATCTCTTTCTGGAAGACTTACCTATTATTCCAGGTCTCTACTATTATTTACAGTATTTGATCTTCGAGTGCCATAACTCTCTTATGAAAGCGTAATTTTAATGTTGTAAGGTTCAAAATCGCGTAAAAAATTGTCTTTATTTTACGACTTATAAAATTATCCTAGCGATAAAAATATTCAAGGCTGGCCGACCTCTACCTACATTAGGTACCTACATAGGTATTAGGTGGCTAGGTTCCTTATAAAAATGACAGATTCCTTACTAACATAGAGATAGGGTTTATGAATTTAAAAAAATTATAATCCTATTAATATTATAATTGCGAAAGTTTGTGAGGATGTTTGGATGTTTGTTGTTCAACCACGCCGTAACGGCTCAACCGATTTCGTTGAAACTTGGAATATATAAAGTTCATACCTAGAATAGCATATAGGCTTTTTATGTAGGTACACGCGAGCAAAGCCACGGGTGGAAGCTAGTTAATAATAAGGTTTATCATCAGAGGAAGTCCACTGTTGGACATAGTCGACGAAAGGTCTTGTAGGTACCTTATCCATCCATCGATTTCGCGTACCTTCACGACATAGTCCGTTCATCGGGTGGGTGGCCTTACAATGGTTATTTTCCTACATGTATTTTAACTTGAATACTGCAGATCTAAACAAAGAAATCGGATTTGAAAACCAGTTGAACTTATTTCGGTTAGTTTTTGTCTGTCTACCTTTTATCGGCCTGCCTATGACATCATCGAGCTAGGCTTCCTGTTGCCTCCCTTTGTTAAAACGTTTGCTTCAAGACTTCAAACAAAACGATTGTGTTATGTTGTTTTTATGCATTTGAATTCCAAAGCCCGTTTTAAGTAAGGGATAGCCTTGATAGAATGGTATTCGAATTGCAATGATGTGAGGGAGAACATATTAACATCTTCTTGTGAAAGAAACTTTGTTCTTTATTTGCTGATGGTTCTTAAGATTTCGAACGAATTCTTTCTTACGTTAGCTTATTAGACCGGCATAGTGCCTGGCGTCGCCATACTATGGTATTTATTCATTATTTTGGCGGATCCATTTAGAACCTCCAGAGCCATGTAAGAAGGAACCATTTTTTAGGGCCCCGTATCTAACTCTGTTGAAAAAAAAAACGGTATACTTATAGGATCACTTTGTTGTCTGAACTTGTCTGTCTGTCTGATTGTTTGTCTGTTTGTCAAAACTTCTTTTCTCAGGAACAGATTGTTATTGAGAAAACTTGAAATTAATATCAAATACACTCGAGAGCATAGAAATCGCACATAGCGGAATTTTCCTACATTTTAATTTCGACCCTTATTTTTTTTTAAATTAATGTGATGTTGCAAATATAACTTAAATTAAATTGAAGTACACACTGTTAGCTTCCTAAAAACACAAAATGTCTAGCCTTGACCTTCGAAATCATAACAGTGGCAACTAAACAATAGAATGGCCTAAATTAGCTCGTTTCAGGTAGCTCGGTTTGTGGGACTTTAAGCAGGTATAAAACGATAAAGGATGATTGAAATTACATCATTTGCATACCAACTCCCAGGCAGAAAGGTCCTTTAACGAATACGTCATCTCTCTAAACAAGAAAATGGATACCACACCAGAAGCAGCGTCTCAAGTGGTTGCACTTATCGAAGCTGGACAGAACCAAAGTCAAGTGGCTCGTCAATTAAATTTGAGCAGATATGCTGTTCGACGTGTATACCAGCGATATCAGCAAACTGGTGGCTATACCAGGCGACCAGGAACAGGCCGAAAACGTGCGACAACACAGCGCGATGACCGTTTCCTTGTGAATACATCACTACGAAATCGCCGGTTGAATGCAGTTCAACTCGGACAGCAGCTCCAGGAAGTTAGAGAAGTGGAAGTCAGTCGGTGGACCGTTAGAAGAAGACTAGCCGAAGGAGGTCTGACAGCGCACAGACCAGCAACTGGCCCAAAATTGACCCCAGCGCACAGACAAGCACGCCTTCAGTTTGCTCGAAATCACGTTAATTGGACTATGGATCAATGGCAGGCAGTCCTCTTCTCCGACGAGTGCAGGATGTGCCTTCATGGTAACGACGGACGAGGTAGAGTCTACCGAAGATCTGGTGAGCGTTTTGCTCAATGTTGCATCTCCGAACGGGTCGCATACGGCGGTGGTTCGTGTATGTTCTGGGGAGGCATTTCTCTGGAAGCGAAAACCGAACTTGTCTTCATCACAGGGCCCGATACCGACCGTCGATCGGGTGGATTGACTTCCCAACGTTACGTTGAGGAGATCCTGGAAGAACATGTTGTGCCCTTTTCTGGATTTATCGGCGAAAACTTCGTTTTTATGCAGGATAACGCTAGACCACACACCGCTGCTATAGTACGCCAGTACTTGGAGGAGGTTGAACTACTCGTTATGGCGTGGCCTGCTCGAAGCCCAGATCTCAATCCCATTGAGCACTTATGGGACGAACTAAAGAAACGAGTAAGAGCTAGAAACGCAGCGCCTACGAGTCTCAGAGAGCTCCAAACCGCGATCAAGGAAGAATGGGACAGCATACCGCAGGATTTCGTAAAAAAATTGATTTCTTCAATGAAACAGCGAATGGAAGCTGTTATTCAGGCTAGGGGAGGCAATACCTCGTATTAATAAATCGATACATTCACAAATTTATTGTTTTTTTAACCTTTTATACCTGCTCAAAGTCCCACAAACAGCGCTACTTGAAACGAGCTAATTTAGGCCATTCTATTGTTTAGTTGCCACTGTTATGATTTCGAAGGTCAAGGCTAGACATTTTGTGTTTTTAGGAAGCTAACAGTGTGTACTTCAATTTAATTTAAGTTATTTTTGCAACATCACATTAATTTAATAAAAAAATAAGCGTCGAAATTAAAATGTTGGAAAATTCCGCTATGTGCGATTTCTATGCTCTCGAGTGTAGAAAGGTCTATGAATGTCCAATTTTTGTATGGAAATGTCAAAAATGAAAAACTGCTACTTCCAGTAACCTAAAGTTCTGACAATTGGCACCTATTTGAGGAGCATAAATTACACAAATACCTAAAGGTTATATTCTTGAGGAATTTTGACGTTTATCCCTTAAAATGGGCAATGTGAAGTTTAAAAAGTGTTTTGTGGTCAAGGAATATATGTAGGTATCTAGCAGAGTTTATTTTCGAATCCCGTATCCCGTAACAAACTTATTTGTTGCTAATATCTTAGGTGCCTATGTACTGAACTACGAGAGTCACCGCAAAATATAAGTTTGTCACTTTGTACCTACACTTGGGATCGCTATTTTCCAATCCAATTATCAAACCCGTGTATGGAAGACTCAGCGTGCGACTACTCGCACAAGACCGTCCTTATTACTTAAAAACACCTAGGTATTGTGCTTAGGCTTAGGCACTTAGGTACCTACCTACCTACTATCTACTCACAGAAAAGTTTCTTGAGTTTCGACTGGCCTCATAGCTCAGTTGGTAGTAACATAGCCTTCTGCGCTAGAGGTCGCGGGTTCGATTCCCGCACTGGACAATTATTTGTGACTAACACAGATGTTTGTTCTGTGTCTGGGTGTTAAATATATATCTATTATGTATATCAGTCTCTGGTACCCATAGTACAGGCTATGCCTAGTTTGGGATCAGTTGACCGTGTGTGATATGTCCGGAATATTTATATTTATTTTATTTGAGTTTTCGTTTGAAACATTACAGTATAACACAGGTATCGGGATTGGTTTATCAACCAGCAGTAGGGTAGTTTAGTTTCAGTCTGTTGTCGTTTTCGATGCCGATATTTTACCATCCAAGAGTGATTATCTAAAAACTTGGGATCCATTGGTTTAGAGACCTTGAAAACGTGATGTATAATGGTGTTTATGTTCTTATTGGCCTTTTTGGCTTTGCGAATAACATGTAATTAATGATTATGATGATGAAGGTAAAGGTACCGAACTATGCCAACCTTTTTGTAAGCAGAGGCATAAGTAGTTGGGTATAATTACAGATTAATTATCAATGTTTTAGTTTAAAAGTTCGGTTAAACTTTGAATGTAAGAAATCTAAGTTTTGGTTGTTTAGGCTAAGATTCAGAGACGAAACGTTAATTTACGCTTCCATCTGTCAAAGTTGATTGCTTAGCCTTTATTTACACTCGGAGTTGTTATAAACATAGCTCACGCCAAGCCATGCGTGCCTAAGTAGTGGATATCGACTAAGTAGGTACAAAGCAGAACTAGAGCCGCCTAACCAGTGGTGCAATTGTGTAAGCGTAATGGCAATGAAGTTCGTAACATTGAGGGTAATTTTAGCAATCTTAGCAACATTCAAAACATTCTAAAACTTGACAAGGGAAAACATAATACATTGCATATGCATACAAGCTTCTTCCTTTTCATGTTTGGAAAACTTTAGATGTCGCTAAAATTGATAAATTCATCCTCATCATTGCGAATTCAATACTTTTATTAAAACCTTACGCAATAGGACCCCAGCTAAGTGTAGTTTTATTGACAGTTTGACAAAATCAAAATACGTACTATAAAATAACAGTCGGATCTTAGCCAAGACAGATGTAGGGTTGACGCAAACTATCTCTGAATACAAATCCTAAATATAAATAAATATTTCAGACATAACACACACTGTCAACTGATCCCAAACTAGGCATAGCCTGTACTATGGGTACCAGTGACTGATATACATAATAGATAAATATTGAACACCCAAACACAGAACAAACATCTGTGTTCATCACACAAATGTTTGTCCAGTGCGGGAATCGAACCCGCGACCTTTAGCGCAGAAGGCAGAGTTACTACCAACTGATCTATGAGGCCAGCTAAAGATCGGCTTCGACGATACATCGCCAAGAGTAGTTTTTAGAAAGCCATGCACGTCTGAATCTTCATCCTGGTCTATCTACTCAATTTCTTTTACCGAAGTTCGGAAAGTTTTATAAAGATTTCAGTAGGTTACCTGGTACCTACCTACTTACCTTGTGTTTCCTTATGTTTTCAGCTTCTAGACTAGGTTTTAATAAAATTATAAGAATAATTTTATGTGCTTCGGCATAGGTACATAATAGAAGTTTCATTAGCTATATAATTAATTATGTTATATTATTTATTATTCATATATTTTTTTGTAGAAGGGTAATATCCCTTCATGTTTACATTAAAGCTACCTACCTGCGTCATTGACATTCGGACGTTTCTGACATTAATTTAAATAAAAATATCTTAAAATGGCGGCCAGACCAGTTGGATAATTACTGGTAACATTTGTAATATTGTCAGTGTCAATAAATTAAAAAGGTGGCACGATAAACAAGCACAGCATGCGCATTGCACAATGAGCGCATAAACAAACATGTTGCATAAACAAAATGAAGGGCTTGCATGCTTTGATTCGCCAGCGGCGACCAATGGCAGACGCCTTACCTTGGCAGCGCTTCAGGAAAATAAATGTTTTGCCTTTATTCGTGGAGTTGTACATAAAGGGACCAATCTGAAAGGCGCTGGGCACGTGGTTTGTTCGGGGCGGCGCGTGCGCTCACCGTGCTGCCTGGTGGGGGCGAGGCGGGGCCTGCGTGCACGCATTGCGTACGCGCAGTGCGTGAGAGTCGCTCAAACGACACGCTTTACCTCAATGCTCCTTTAAATTAAATATCCAAGTGTACTGTGAAGTGCAATGACCTCGTCGCGCGTATCATTAGGCATGGTTAAGGATGCATGGTTGTTTTCTAACATAAGCAACACGTTGAAAATGATCGCAGACTTTTCGAGAAACGTGAGTAATAAGAGTTTAAACATTTTTTTGTTACAGTAAGGGAATACTATGATTTTTATAATGTCCTAAAATCATTTCGACTCGGACGGGATTTGAAACCCTAAATACGGGGATCCTCTAACCGACTCAGCTTCGGAGCCACTTTCCATCTATGCGAAAATTTTTGGGACTTCCAATCGGCCTAAAACAACGTAAACCGTAACCGTACCTATGGGAAGGTTGCAGGTTCAAATCGCGTCCGACTCGATTTTTTGTGACATTTTAATATTTTTTTATGTTAAAAAAACAAAGCCGCGTAACAATAGCGTACTAAGAACAGACAACCTTTGGCAGTTTAGAGTGTTAGCAAGTTCTTGCATATTAATAACTTTTACTGCATAAATTAGAGAGCAACTACGAGTTAGAATGACGATTAGTTGTTGAGGCTAGTAGTAATTGTTCGTTTAGATATATGAATGCTCTTTGACTTGTGTTAGCTGGCACATCCACGGAATGATAGCATTGATAATTATTTAAGTATATAATTACTATAGTGTATTACTATATTGTATAAGTAGGTACTATGAGTCGAGTTAAACAACGACTAATGAAAATTAAGTATACTAATTTACACAAACAACAGTAGGGGAGCTGGGGGCTAGTTGTAACAAGGGTAAGTAGTAACAGCGAAATTTCTCGGTGTGTACTGCCTACTGCCCTTAATGTTTTTGATAGGTACTGTGTTAAAATAAACTTGTAATTACGCATTTTTACATACCCTCGAACGGTGAACGATTGGCCGCCATCCTAGAGCCAAAGATCAAAATGATTTTTCCTACGGACTTTAGCCAAAAAAACCTACTACGCTAGGAATCTTTTTGTGACGGTTATTTGATGAGTGTAAGTATTGAATGCTATAGGTGTATTCGTTTGTAGGGGCCTACTACCTATACTTAATGACTTTGGTAGTGCCTTATGGTAGGGGTAACCCCTAGGTACCATGTTTGGTGTTTTATTCTAATCGGTACCTACCTAGGTAGGTACAGTTTCTCATTAGGCATTCCCTCAGTCAAGATATTAGTAATTACTATTTAAACTATCTAAAGGAAATTATAGTTTCTCTGGATTAATTGTACTTACTAGGTACCTATAGCTATAGAGTTCGTTGATTCCGAAGGGTGGGTACCTACCTAGGTACTACCTACATAGGTAGGTAGGTAGTATCTATATAAATAAAAATCAATTGCCACATGTATGACGGAGCATCACTTGAAGATGGCTCCACCGATTTGGCTCATTTGTTTTTCGTTGTATGGAATAAATTTGACCATGTGATATTTTTACAAGGGTCAGTCAGACAACTGTTGGATAGTTCGATAGTTATATCATGTGTGATGTTTATCTTATTTATAGTTAAATGTATGATACTATAGGACGCTGACGTGGTTACCTATGCTAGTTTTTCGATCGCTGATATCATTCCCACACCGTGCCATCATGACCGTGCACGAACGTTCCATGGAAATGTCTACTACTAAACTGTCTACTACTGAGAATTCAAGTGCGTAACTTTGTCGACGTCCGTATTATCCGTCTATTAAGTACCTAGCTACTACTTGTACCCGCGCGGTTTCACTCGCGTGAAGGTCATAGGTAGGTACTAGTAGGTGTAACGTTAGTACCTACATTTATTAAAGTTTTTCTTTAACTTGTAACTATCAACTTAGATTCGGTCCATTGATGCTTTACAAACTTCGACTGTGTTCTACTGAACACGGTTTTGAAGAAAAATCATATACTAAGGTAGGTACTTTTTCAGAATTTTTGGATTTCCTGTTTTATTAAGTACCTACCTACCTAAATATAAATGGTATAAAATAATTAAGAGGCGCACTTTAATCCTTTCACAACACTGATTCTTTCACCGACGGTCATAGGCCCTTTTCAGGGCCACCATACCTCAACCTGGTTACTGACCTAATACAGGACCAAGAAAGAATCAGTGACACGACAAGAAGTTCTACTTTTGTTAGGGTTATGTTCTTTTACTGGTGTATTGCCATTCCCTACCTCAGTAATACTTCGTTGTAATAATCTCGTAAATATTTGTTGTAAACAATCATAATATTTTGATAGTAGGTAGGTACCTACTTACCCACTTAGATGTATTTTTTACCTACCTAATTCTTCTATACAAATGGAACTAATACTTCTTCGGACATTTCAATGTCAGGGCACTGAACTGCTATCTGCATTTTGCACTTGTTGCACTGTTTTTGCCTATATGTTATAAAAAAGGACGTACAGTAGGTACTTACCTAACAATTTCAAGCAATTTTTTTAAACCGCCACTTATGGAGTTGTTATTTTGGGGCCATAGTGTGTGTGTGTGTGTGTGTGGGCATGTCATGAGGAGGGATGAAAGTCATGTAACGAAACGAGCGTTAGGAATGTGCATGGATATAAGACTAGAGGAAGGCCGAAGAAAAGATGGATGGATTGTATTAAAGATGACATGAGTAAGAAAGATGTGAGTGCGGAGATGACGGCTAACAGAAGAGAGTGGAAGAAGAAAACATGTTGTGCCGACCCCACTTAATGTGGGACAAGGGCAGGAAGAAGAAGAAGAAGAGTGTATGTGTGTGTATCTAAGTAAAAACTCTGTCTCCAACTGGCCACATAACGAATGCTACGATTTCAATGATTTCCTATAGGTACTGTACGAAATAAAATGCGTGGGAATGTTATTTTCACTTTTATTATAATTTTAAGTATTTTACAATCAAGAGACACAACCGCTAGTTTTACATGTTCCGACAGAGAGACAAAAAACAATGTTGCCACAACACAAAACATTACTAAAATGGCTGTATGTTTAGATTGGTTTAAACAGGTACCTTCTGTAATAAAATGCTATCTCTCTGGACCTTTGATAGTTTATTAAACTGTAGTGTAGATTATTGTGCAACTCGTAGTAATATTAATGATTAGGTATTATTATTCATGTGACTTCATTGTAAATACAAGGTTCAAATAATTACGTTCAAGATAAACCACAATTATTTGTTTTATAACATTTATTTTATTAGTATCCTTATCTCTTTGCAAAATGTTACAATATCGAATAGCTTTGCTAAAATATGTCCCAAGGCTCTCATCTCACGCATGTCCCCTAAAATAAGGACTTTTGTTATATCTGATCTTAAATAATAGTTGGGCTCTCTTCAACAATAGGTAAAATAGTTTGTAGGACTACAAAAATGCAACCAAACTGCTACTTATAAAGGTAGGGGAGACCGGGGACAATAGTAACACGGGGCAATAGTACCATTGCGAATATCTCCATTACTAAGCTACCTGTGTGTGTGCGCGAGGGTCAGGGGCAAGCGCCTTACATGTGCCCACCTGCTCATTAGTCAGCGGCGCGCTCGCTGCTAAACGGACATCTTTATGAGGATTTTATTATTTTCAAGCAACCAAAGTAAGTTTATTTGCTACTTATATTACTCAGGCACCCAGTGGTTACTGAGTTTCCCACAATTCTATCATAACCACACGTTTGCCTAGATATCCAACCTTACAATTCCGAATAATATGTGTCTAAAAATCAAGAGTTTTCTGAGATATTTAGTTATTTCTCCAAAATGTCTACTTGGGGGCAATTGCACCGTCATCACTGGGGTCAGTTGTAACGGTACAATTAACCCCATGGTATAAATGACCCCAAATACTGTTTCTTTAAGTAAATTATTTAAGTATCAAGAAGTCCGCTCCGAACTTAGATCTTGCGATATAAGCTAATTTAATGACTATGTAGGTACTATTTTACGTAGGTAGGTATTATAATTAGTGAGTAAACATTACCCTCTTCGATTAAATTAGTAGTTTATTTTGTAGTTTATCAGTGGCAATTGTACCAGGGGTCAATTGTAACTCTATAGAAAACACCAAATGCCAATTATTTCAAAAAGAAATAAGTTTTTAAGCAATTTGTGAAGGCACAAGCAATGCTTGGACCAAAGTGATTATGCCATAAAACAAGATTTTTTATGATTTATTTTTAAAGTGGAGAAAACTTAATTTAAAGTTTTTTTATTTTAACTTTGAAGATTTTGTAGAACTGTTGTTAAAACATGAGTTCCTATTGGTAGACTGATAAATTAGTGAATAACTTAATAAATATACGATAGTATATCTATCCTTTTGCTAACCCGTTTGTTTTTTATTGCCCTTTGAAATTTTGGTACAATTGACCCAGAGTAGGGGTCGATTGTAGCACTCGACCTGTCATCATTCTAACTTAATTTTCAATAATACTGTAAGCCTTAGAGAAAAATCAACAAAAGTGTTTGTAGCTATTGAATGTAGGTTTCTAGAAACATTATCAAATTATAAAATACCTACGTAGAATTAGCACAATCGTTCAAAAACCAAAAAATGTTACTATTGCCCCCGGTCTCCCCTAACTACTTAATCTAACTATTGCTTACTCACGCATATCACTCCTCCCGAATCCCGTAGCCCGTAGGTAATCGTGATAATACATGAATCGCGACTCGATTGAATAAAAGCCTTCTTTATACATATCCGATTCATAAATATGACACTTTCTAATCATAATCATTTATTTCCCCCTAAACATGTTACATGCACTTATAACGTCAAAACAAATTAGTTCATTGCAATGCATGCTCATCTAAAACGACTAAGAAGTACTTATACCTAAAGAATTTCAGTTGAGATTTTCAACACTAGTAGGTACCTAACATACACGTCCATAAACATCAGGGGCTCTATTCTGAAATTTTGTCAGTGAGTTGAACAGAGAGGTGGGAAGGGAACACTCACTCACTGACATCTCTAAAGGCCCTAGTTTGCAAAGTCAGCATCTCACTTGTCACCAGTGAGTGATGAAAGCTAATAGCCGGCCGGTTCTCGTTTGTGACAAATTAAAGTTCATAAAACGCATTGCATCATTTTTATGTAACAAACAATGCGACAAGCCTTCAATTCAAATTGCCTCTTTGTTCACTATACTTAGTAATTGTTTTGTTTTGTTTTTTGTAGAGATTTGCTTTCAAAATGAATTAAAAAAATATATTCCTTCAGTAATTTTGCAATTTTATTTTAGTAACATTATCTATGCGTTTGTGAATTAAAGTCTACCTAACCTAGTCAGTAAAAGCGTCGGTGTCTGTGTTAATTTATTTTAGGAGCTTTGTGTTAGATCTCATGTAGGTACGTCTGGTCTTTGACGCTCGTGTCCTTAAACCCGCAAATGATTATTTATGTAGTGTAGAATAGAATTCTCGTAACATGAGAGCGGATGAAGGCGTCTTTCCGCGGCTAGGTGAGGTGCGGGGCGGCTGCGCGCCGGCCGCCCGTGGCGTAGGTCGGCCATAATGTCGACGGCCGCGCAATGTCACCCCGAGCGGAGATATTCGGCAACCCTCCCCCCACCTCTTCATAAAGCCGAAGCCCTCAGAACCAGCCGACTCACATCATTTCCGAAACGCAATTCGGCGTTTGATTTGCCTTGGTCTTAAAATGACTGTGTTGTTCATACCCTTGCTTTTAGTTTTTCTCAACCATTCTCAGAAAATTACGTTCTATTATTATATTTAATTTTTAGTCTACATTTCGGAGAGAGTTTCATTGGCTTTGGTCTTGCTTGTGTCTAATGGTTCCTTGTTCAGTTTTTGGGTTTTGTCTAGGTAATAAGGATCATCGAAAAAAATGATAGGCACCAAGCCGTGTTTGTTGCCTGATTCTTCTAGGCTTGGTCGCGAGGAACAGGCATAGCTTCACCTAGTTTCTAAGACGTTTCAAAGTGATCCTAGTGATTTTATTGAAATATAATGCCTTTTGACTTTAATAGATAATTTCTATTTTCATGTTCAATTCGTTTTTTTTAATTTTCAACATTATCTATTTCTTTGTTAAATTCAGCTAAAATTGTTGAGTGAAATTCAGTATGATTCGCCTTGGTCTTTGAATATTTACATTGTTTCTAGAACTGTTTTTTAGAGCTTCTTAGTAATCTTAGTAATTGTGATATTTTTTTTGGTTTTTAAAAGATTTGATTTATAGATGTTTTCTTGCATTTTTGTCTTGCTACGGCGCTTGCGACGATATTTTGCGAGGTTCATGTAATCCCAAGTTCCGTAGTGTTGAGGTAGGTTGCTGTTGTTTTACTGATTAAATAAGATGCCACGAGGCGACGGCAGGTGCTTCAAAATTCTGCGTTCGTCCGCGTGATATTGGGCGAAGTCGGTCATCGACCTTTCGCTATCTGCGTTATTTAGCCCGGCTCAATGACGGCGCAATGTCGAATCGTGCGAGTTCACAGACCCAGTCGCGAGACGCAACCGAACAACACTCGACCGAATTTTTATAGGCTATAGATAGGTGCTTTCAATATTTTAATATTTTGTTTTGGTACATACGTGGTCTTCTGATATTCTAGCTTGGAATTACTGATAATCAATTACCTACGTCTCGATTTAATTAGCTATGCTATGAATATCAGCCATGCGCTCGCTATCGAGATTCTTAATATTTCTAGAAGCCTTTCTCCAAATATTCCTTGAAGTACTGCAATAATATTACTTATACCTATCATAATAGTCAGAAATATTTTTTGAACAGAAGGGATTCGTAAGTGTAACTTGCACTAAAAAAAAGAAACGGTTACTTATGCTGTTACATTAATGATACCTGGTACTCAGCAACTATCAGGATTATTTCTTAGTTCTACATTTTGAGAAATGCAAATCAAAGCTGGCGTTGGAATGATTTTAAAAGTGTAATTAGCTCATTCCCATAATCTTTCTTTCAAAGACATCATGAAGAGATTCAGATGTATTCATGCATCTGAATATAAACGCTATTACAATAAAACTCGGGGCTTCAAACAGACACACATCGTCATATCATAATATTCATAAGGTAGCTGTACCGTTTGTCGCTTCACTAGCTCTTGCTGTGGGTCGCGGCAACCTCGGTTGCGCGGAAACCAAGTGGCGGTCAAGGCCGATGTCTAGACGTACCCCCTCCTCCACCCTCGCAGCCTTACAACCCCCGCTTCAGCCACGCAGCTACGCCGCCATCCATACTACCTATTTTTACCTCCACAGCCGCTGCCGAATTTTGCCTGGGCTCAGTTTAATACATCCCGACCTACCCTACATAATCATTTGAATTGGTAATGAAGGATTTTCGTGTATCCCCCTGCTCAGTTAAATATCTAGCAAGTGTTATTTACTTACTAACCAAACATATAGTATTCCTTCCTAGTGACTTGGTCGATAGAGCAATACTAAGATTTTTTTCCGCGTGAATTATTACCAACGCGATGTACCTTATTAGTTATTACAGAGTACCTATTCAAAGGATTATCATATTGGTACATACGACTGGTACGTAAATATTTGGTCGAAATAGTCTGGCAGCGTTGGCTGTTCGCCATGCACATTTTTTCTTACACAACTTATCCCTGTATAACATTTAGGCGACATAATGATTGTTTCAGCGTCGACTGAAGTTCTTTGTTTTTAAATTGGCTGTTTGGGTTTGAGATATTGTTTTGTTTTGAAACCTTCTCGATAATCGAAAACGTGATTTTCCACCTATTCTCATAAATAATACCTACCTAACTAATAACGTACATGACGCAATCATGCAATCACTTTTTCGATCTTGGTGTTTGAAATAATCACCAATTTTAACGAGCTACTTTCTATCCGCCACGAGTAACCTAATATCAGAAGGTAGACTGGGGTACTGACTATACCTACTCTAGTGACCCAATGACTTACATCTGAACCCACCGTGAACTCGCGAGGTGTGGGGTGTGGGAAGATAACAATAACGCCCACTCTCGCTCGAGAAGGGCGAAGTCAAAGTATAGCTGTAACAATTTCGGTATCCTTGAATCAATACTGGGCGTTATTTTAATGTCCAGACTAGAATGTCTGGTTGAAGATGTTCCGAGTTACTTCTAATTGGCTTTGAATTGTATTAGTGTTTTGAATTATGGGCTAGCTAGCTAGCCACCAATGCGACATTTTTTCGTGAAGCTGCTTATAGCAAAATAAAAATGTTTCGACTTATTTGTTTATTCCTGCAGTCTTGGTAAAACTGTAGGTAGTTAGTTCCGTGCCTTTTCAATCTATTTATTATGATGAAAAACTATAAAAGTGGCAAATAATTCAGACATTATATACCTAGAACTCCTAGCTAGGTACGCGTCAATAGCAAATGTCCATGAAGTGCATGAGTCAAATAGCCCATCTGTGTAATCTAAAGCCTTTTATTGTTTCGCCTGTGAGTATTATTATCATACATTTTCGTATTTCAACTTTTTATCACAATGACTATGAAAAATGGGTGAGCATTGAGTATGAAATTTATCGCAAAAATGAAACTCAAGATAACATCGCACGGAAAAATACTGAGTGACAAGCTTCTTACTTAACATGTTGAGGTAGGTCGGGGTTTTTTATTCGCTGGCAACAAGCCGTTAGCATTTTTATTGAAGCCTATTGCGAATTCAGCACGTTACGTCACACGTGTGATTAGATACTTCTATGTTTGTGTTATTATCATTGGATTTGTTATGATTTTCTCTTTTTCATTGTGGCTGTTTATCAGCTTACTCAATTTTGATGACGTTGTTTAAAAGAATATTCTTTTTCTTGTCTGTTGATTGAAAGTACCTAGTACGCATCGCCTTTGCTTTTACATGTGATTATTGTATCACAGTGTTCTTTTACGTATATAATTCTCAAAGTCTTCACTACGTCAATAAACGCCCTCCCGGATATGGAATTTTAAGTTTCACTGCCAAGAACCATTGAATTATAGTGCGTTGTACCTTTTGCATCTACATCTGATTGTATAATTTCGTTTCAGTGTTCTTTACTCTATCTAATCCAGCAAATACCTCAAAGTGTTCACTACGTCAATAGAAATGGCCTCCCGGATATGGAATTTAAGTTTCGCTGCCAGTTAGACCATTGAATGCGGCGACGCGACGACGACGCCCCGCCAGACATGCGACAGCGACTGGAGCCTGCCTCAACACTGGTGTGGTTACAGCCTTATGTACCGGCACGTTGTTTGGCGGTCGCGGTCGGGCCGCACTATTCCAAATGACGTTTATCTACGAAGGTGAGGCCGCGGGCGCACGGTCGGTGAACTCGTCCGCGTGTTATGAATACCTACCTATTTGCGCCAGCACATAAACAGTGTGCTGCGCAGTCAGGAATCATTCTATTTACATTCTAAGTTTTTTTTTTGTGAACGAGGTTTACAAGTTTCTTTGAATCTGTAGGTTGCTGTGTCCGTTTTTTCTTGAGTCTGAAGTCATTTTTAACAGGAGTCGGCTTATTATTATGACAGGTTCGCTTCGTTCAACCTACGCAGCTATGACCTACTCCAACTCTTTAATCATACCTAGACACTAGCTTTGTATTGTGTAAGGTTTAGGTCATTATTAACGTTGGTAAAATTATTGTTATCTGTTTTTGCATGAGTGAAGTAGTTTTGAACAGAAGTCACGTTTTTGGCTTATCATTAAAGTGTGGTAGGTTCGCTTCGTTCAACTTACGCAGCTATGACCTACTCCAATACTGTACTAATCATAGACACTAGCTTCATATTGTGTAAGGTTTTGGAAGCTCATTATTAACGTACTTAGATAATGACATTGTTATCCTTTTTTTCATGAGTCTGAAGTAGTTTTGAACAGGAGTCACGTTTTTGGCTTATAATTAATGTATGACAGGTTCGCTGCGTTCAACATAAGCAGCTTTGACCTACTCCAACTCTATTATCACACACACGTCGCTTTATATTGTGTCAGGTTTTGGAAACTCATTATTACCTAAGTACCTTATTATAAAAACGTTAACATAATATTATGATATTATTGAAACGCCTACGCGTTGTTTTTGTGGGCCACTTTCATTATTGGTTGACGTAAAATTTACGTCATATTCATTTGAAACGCTTGATGTGCCTTGATGTGCCTGCTAAGTTACCTCTATAATTAGCGGTGCTGAAACTATGGGCATTATTATAAATAACTGTCATTTTATAGAGGTTTAAATATTATTATTGTCCCTGTCACTTTCATTTCATGAAAAGAGATGGCAATATATTTAGCAGCCATTTTAGCTATATAGGAGGTTTATAAGACTATTACGAATAAGGCGCTATGTAGACTATAAATATGTGCCTAGACCTATAGTTATCAAAAATAAGAAGAGTTATTTAAATACTATAAGGGTATAAACATCCATTTCATCACAATTTGTGTCCTCTAGCCTCCTCCAACAAATCAAACGAAAGAATGCTGTGAAACAGTCTTCCAAAAATATAAACCTAGCAATGATTTGCCTCACACTTTGAAGAGTTAGGTTTGTTACATAACTCATGGACGCCGACTGCCGCCGGGTCTCACTCATCACATCACTGACTGACCTACCACAATAGAAAATCAATATACCTAGTCTAACAACGGTATTCTAAAACAATTTAATCAGAATTTCTGCCATGTCTGACTTATACAATGCTTGCTTGCTTGTCGTCTATGAAGAATCAGTGTAGAGAAAGGATTAAAGTGCGTCTTCGATGCTCCTTTCGTGCACATATCTTCGATTTTTAAGGTTCAGGGATAAGCCGGTTTCCTCACGATGTTTTCCTTCACCGTTTGAGAGCACTAACATAGCGCACATACAATAATTCCCTATGATTTCCCTTACTTAGGATTTATACAACGTCAGGCGAAACTTTTTCCTCATTTAAAGGACGTTGCCTGGGACATGTTTAGATGGAGTAGGCTTGCCCAAGACCTATGTCATCCAGTCAACCTAGTCGGTCCTATCTACAGCAACGTATTGAATTTAGGTTAGGTAGTACATTATAAAAATTGGATGATTAGCAATGCATTAAGTAGGTAGATACAGCCGTGCACTTGCCCACTTAGCGCTTGCATCATGATTATTATCATACATAACACCGACAATGTCACGAGTACGATGAACTCGGTCTCTATATCCTTGAAACTTTTTTTAGTTATCGCAGATAGATAAATGTGTTTTGCAACGGATCTGCTCTATGTCTCAAATTGTGAAATGTTTTCGTTTCGCCTGGAATTTATTGAGCTGGTTCGGGCGAGTGATGCCTGTTGGCACAGTTTTAAAATTCAAGGAAAAGTTGAATTTTATACGTCTTTATTACATACTTTAGTATTTATATTATTAGGTTAGGAGGATATCTAATGCCTACCTAACCCCTCCAAGCACCTCAGCCCCGTGTTACTAACAATTATAAAGGACATTGGGCAAATTTGTATGGAGCCAGGGCCCCGATTTTTTTTAATCCTGCAATAATGAAACTTTCAGATTTACATTGTGCTAATCGTGTAGATTTCAAATATGTGCGGCTTTTATTGTAAAGCAGCCGGAGTAAAGAGATATAGGTCCTTAAAGTTTTTGATAATACCTGGTTGACAGTGTACGAAATGTAATTATTTTGAACATTACAATATTTATTTTCAATTCTATGTTTTTATTAGTTTAAAATACTGACAGATCTACGTGAAAAGGGAGGATATTACTGGATCCTGTACGCCTGGACCTCTTCAGGTCGGAGGATGTCTACCATTTAAAAGTATTTTCATATTCAATATCTACCTACCTATATTATGGTTATTAAATAGTACCAAGGATGATACTCTGATATTACCTATTAAACCTAAATAAAAAAAAATGAATAAACATACAATTTTTATTTCAGATTAGCAGTAACCAATGGTATTTAATTATCTGTTATATTATTGATAAACTATGAAATAAAAAAAATACTACTTGAATAATACACAAAAATCAATCTTTACAAAATATACCTACAGCATTTAACAACTTTTTCACTATCAATTTTTTTTCATTCACTGTTGGAATTTGATAACCATGATGATAGACTAGCCCCTTCTGGAGTGTTAATAACATGCGATCTTGCTCGTAAGACCTAAGAACCACATCCACGGCACACTCTTCGATGTTCAAACCGTCTAACGGCAGCTTGTTCCGCAGGAACGTTTTGCACCAATGTCATTTTTTAATATCTGTAAAAATAATAGTTATTGTCATTGTAGTTAGGTACCTCATTTAAAATATACCTACTGATAAAAAAGTTACATTACTAGCAACCCCTTTCAGACTTTTGTACGACTAGTTATGCTCATTTTTGCGGCTGCCGAATTTTATATGATGCATCTTTAGAGAATGCATGCACATGATGCACACCAAACAAGCAGAGACACGGCAGGGCGTTGCGTTGCAATTTAAATAAACAAATAGCGCTGAGCTCTTTTCCTCATCGTACCGCGTTCGATGTGTGGAGCTCCTGAGGCTTCATCATCAACAACCTGTAGGAGTCCACCGCTGGACATAGGCCTCCCTCAAAGAGTTCCACGACGAACGGTCTTGAGCCCTTTCCATCCACCGACTTCCCGCAACCTTTACAATGTCATCGGTCCATCGGGTGGGGGGCCTTCCAACACTGCGTCGCCCGGTTCGTGGTCGCCATTCGAGAACCTTTACTCCCCAACGGTTATCGGTTCTGCGAGGTTTCATGAATCGCAAAATAATATTACTTAGGAAAATGTAGAAACTTACCTGATGTGGTTAACCAAGACGTGACAGTATTAAGGATTACCGGTGGCTGGTCTTGTACCAGGAATCGTCGAAATCTTGAGCCTCAAGCAATAGTGCAATTGGCAATTAAGAATTTCCATTTTTTACTCAAAAACTAAAAACCGGTATATATACAAAAGTACTCTGTGCTAAAAACCGAAACGGAATCTGCAAGTCACAAATGACAATGGTTTATTGTGACAGTCAAAAACAATTGATTGCGGGTAGGGTTTTGTTTCGCTGCACTATACCAATCGAAGAAAAGCGTTCGTAGTAAGAAGGTAGCATAAACATAACACGGAAATGACTATTTTCAGCGTTTAATATAACTCCACTGCTTTAGAGCTTTTCATGACTAAAACTACTACTTTAAATTAACAAAATGAATTAATTAACTCATCAAATAACTGCAGGTTGGGGCCCACGATTACCCATGTCCTTTACTTTTATTTTATTCAGTATGATTATCTACCAACATATTAAGTACCTAACTATAACATAAAAAGATCTGCATGCAGATTTATGCCATTATTCCATCTGAGAACAACAGTTTTTATTATTATTTTTTAAATAAAATTTTCAGTAATTTAAAACCTACTTATTAATGTTTTTAAGAGTTTAAAAAAACTAAATCCATATTTTCTTATGAGAATTGTATCAATAGTAAGTCTTACATAAGGGAAATCTCGCTGTTACTACTAGGTAACCCTCGTTACAGCTAGACCCCAGATCTCACCACAACACGTTCGTAAACTTTGGTTTGATCAAGTGGGCACCGGATTTAGACTGCAAAAAAACACAGTGTCCCTACAGGTAGTACCTACATACCTATACTTTTTACTGTAGTGTCGTCCACTACACTGTAGCGAGAAAACATTGGTAATTATGACAGTCGGTCACATGTTGGTGGCATCACACGTGACGAACCCGCCTGATATCTTGACATGCAGATTACAAGTTATTTACCTACCAACCTAATAAGCCAGTACACATTTAATTTTATTCTGGTTTGTGGAGAAAGAGACTAAAGATATCGGGCTGAAACGCACGTGCCGTCCACTCCTCGCACCACGCACCCCGCAAGCTCTCAGTGTTCAGTGCGCTAGGCACCTGGAACTCGTTTCAAAATTACTCTTTTCGTCTGCATGTTAAAGTCCATTTTAAGTTTGACATTTGTGGGCGTACGATATAGCTAGAACTACGATATCGCAAGCCCCTAAGAGTCAAACTCAAATTGACTTTATACAGTAGATGTAAGGATCATTTTGAAATAAATCATATTTGGGTGCGTTTCTAAGACAGAATTCAACGTTTTCTACATATCTAGGAACACAAGTCGACAGAGCAAATCACACAATCTAACATACAATATCTAAAATACACTGTATTTTAGCTTTGCAGTTTTAGTAATTTGATTATTTTCCGACAAATTTTTAACCGCGCTGGTCGTTTGACGTCAAGATGCTATGAGAAAAACCAAAAAGATAAAAATTACCTGTTTACAATTTATTACCCTTTACGTAAAAGTTATGCTGTGCCGGCAAGTGGAACTATCTTTACATCTCACTATTTTTCACATGGTGAAAAATTTAAGATAGCCCAAAATAGCTAACCTAGAGAACCTTTTAAGATGTCCTACAGCATTGCTATGTGATGAGATATAATGTTTTTAACCGACTTCATAAAATCGGAGGAGATTATTAAGTTTTATCGATATTATTGGATTAACAAAATTTCCAATAAAAAAGTATATTTTTTATTTTGAACAAAGCAATCAAGTACAAGATCTAGATGGAAAGTCAAAAAGTAGATTTTTTAAATTATTTATTTAATTTGAAAAGGAGCCATTTCATTCTGGGCCTGGTCCATGTACACTACATAGAAAAATTTGGAAAAAATAGGAGATTACAAGAAAAATACAATTTCATTAATTTGAAGACAAATGCGATGGTAAGTTTTTTACTATGTGAAAACTATTTGAAGGCCGCCATGTTGGTTTATAATTGGCGTTTGACATGATATTGACATATTTTTCATGTCATGTTGTTTGATTTGATGTTTTTGTTTTGTCAGATAAATGTAGGTTGTCAAAATGACATTTCACGCACGTCCATCCGCCATATTTTTGTAGCGCTGTGTGTTGCTCTCTTTGTCGAAGAAAATCATAATGTACCTTAGAACGAAGTCAATTTAAATAAAATAACCAATTAAATACGTTTACTTTATTGCTTAGCAATATTTTAGAGTAGTGTACACAGTGCAGGCCCAGGCTCCATATATTGATGAAACGCCTCTTTTGTTTATTTTGGTGTAGATCTGATGGAGGTTTTTAAAGATATAGGACTAAGTTCCACAAAAGTCTAGATTTAGTTTATAAAACGTACCCACCTAATTAGTTCCGCCAAACTGCTCCGATCACACTTTTATTAGTTCGATGTTCCAATTTAGTACTTACCTATGTAATTGTTGTGCTTAGTGTGATCCGTTTCAGGTGCAGATGATGGGATCGGTGAATGGCGATCCCATGCTACGCCGAGTGAAGCAAGAGTCCGACCAGCTGCAGTACTCCCCGGAGCCCCAGCCGCCGCACCCGCAGCCGCTGCACCCCCGCCAGATGCCGATCATACAGCCGCCTGAGGTAAAACTGGTAAAGGCTTTGTTCAACTAAGTAGAAACCATTCCATCATCATCGATTCGGCCAGCCTTTGAACCAAAGATGAATTTCGCAATAGCGGCAATAGGCAATTTTTATTCATTTCCCTAACATTCATTCATTTCATTTCATAGTATTTTTCAAACTTTCGCGATCAGTATACATGACTTATTTAAAACAAACGAAATTGAATTGAATTTCATTTCATTTTTTCCCCTAAACTTTCAGAAATTAGCTGTTTTTGGTATTTTTATCATTATTATAAGTAGGTAGGTACCTAATTACTAAGCGTACCAGAAGTTCGGCATCAAAATTGATAGGTTCAAAACAGCTGATTCATTGCGTTTGAACACTTTGAACTGATTTGATCCCAAAACATCAGATTTTTACATAGATGAAAAATGACGAATTTACTAAAGTCGTAGAACAAATTTATTGCCAACTGGATGTAGAATAAGCCCCTTTCGGGATAGCATACATAATAAACATCGTTAACATGCCCAGACAGTGTGTACTTTCCATATCACTATTGCAAAAAAATATGAAAAAAATAAATTAAATTATTTGTAAAATTATATGAACATTACTTGTAAAGAACTGTAATTACTATGAACCTGACATGCCTGTGTTATATGTTATAACGAAAAAGTCAATAAATGAATTGAATTGAATTGCTTTATCGTTAACTAACAACCTGTTTATTCCACGCAGTTGGACCTCGAGCCCAAAGAAGAGGTGAAATACTGCGTGTCCCCCGGTGAAACCACAATCGTTGGCAACACAAGTCCCGAACAACAGCATTGTTCATCCACCACCGCTGCTGCGGCCAGCGGCGCCAGGGACGATGACGCTCCTAGAAGACTGTGCCTCGTCTGCGGGGACGTAGCCTCGGGGTTTCACTACGGTGTTGCCAGCTGTGAGGCCTGCAAGGCCTTTTTCAAACGGACAATACAGGTACGAGTAAGACTTGTATCTTATTGTCTTGTGTAGTGTTGGGACTAGATTCAGTGTCTCTTTTACGTAGTCACTTTTCAGGCCTTATCGTCCTTATTCTCCGGTCTGGGCCACCAACAACATTAACTAGCTTTTCCCGTTTTTATTATCAAACTCAAAGTCAAAAGGCGTTTATTTCAATAAAATCACTAGGATCACTGAATTGAAACGTCTATATGGCAGAGAGTCTGGGTTCGTTATGCTAAAAGTGTATCGTGAAATGTAGCGTATTAACATGTTGATGTGAAGTTACCACGCTTACCACGGCGCCGGCGTACGGCGTTGTTGGTTACTTCGGCTTCAAGAACGCCCCTGATTCAAGCCATAACCGTTTCTTTAGGTCGGTTATTTTACAACACTCGCAGTTTCTTTCCCAGGGTAACATAGAATACACATGTCCCGCGTCGAACGAGTGTGAGATAAACAAGCGGCGGCGCAAGGCGTGTCAGGCCTGCCGGTTCCGCAAGTGCCTGCGGACCGGGATGCTGCGCGAGGGGGTCCGGCTGGACAGGGTGCGGGGGGGGAGGCAGAAGTATAGACGTGCCCCAGACACGCCCGCAGCCTTGCAACCGCGTCCGCATCTAGATGATATCAAGGTGAGATCATAAAGTAACTTACATATATTTTCTTTGATGTTTTAAAATAATAAAAAGCATATGTCCCACCAGAAATCGATGCAAAAAAAAAAGTCTATCTGTTTCTCCGTTGCTGCGAGAGAGAAGGAAAAACCTACCAACCAACCAACCAACCTACTAACCTACCAACCAACCAACCCACCAACCAACCTACTAACCTACCAACCAACCAACCAACCAACCAACCAACCTACTAACCTACGTACCAACCAACCTACCAATATTATGTGATCAAAAGGCGACGGTGACCTCCTTACTTTAGGCGAGACGTAGGCCTGTTTGCCACCGTAAAACATAAAAAACCAACTTTAAATAAGTTTAACACAGTGCAATAAACAATTTATTCTTTTTTTAACTTACCAACCAACCAACTAACCGACCTGCAAACACGCATTTTTATTAGTTAGAATCTGTTCTCCTTACTGTTATTTCCCGTAGACTAGTCAAATCTGACAGGCTCACGCACATCATGGGCCCAGCAGTGTATAATCGCCTGCCCAATTCCATTACCTCTGTAGATAGTCCACATTCATTTAAAACACCACTGAAACATTGGCTCGTGGAGAAAGCCTTCTATAAAATAGAGGATTTCCTCAATTAATATAAATGTTCCTAAGTAGGTACCTACTCAATGTTTTTGAAAGACAATGTATTTTAGTGACGTGTATTTTAATAGTACCAATAAATATGTTTATGCTGTTTATTCCTTAAACATTTAATTCATCATAATATTATTCCTCTCGATTCCAGGTGTTAGAAGCACTACAGTCATACGAGCCGGAGATGCTGACATGCATGGCGCCCCCCACTGGCGTCACAGAAGCCTCCACCAAAACCCTCGCCGTGTTAGCGGATTTGTACGACAGGGAGCTAGTCGGAGTTATCGGCTGGGCGAAGCAGATACCTGGCTTCACTGACTTGCAGCTCAATGACCAGGTAAGGTTCTAGGACCTGGACTTGTTTAGCCTCTAGACGTCTGCAATCCTAGGGACAATAGAAAATCTAATGTGTCTCGTCCAGAGGGACTATTTTAAGACTTCCAATCGGAAACGTCAACTTTTCTCAACCCAGCAGAGCTATGCCTCTGACTACCCCCCTTGGACATCTTCGAGTAAGTTTTTTTAAAGCGGCGATGGACTTGCAAGTTGTCGCGTATGCAATTTTCACAACTGCAAAATGTCGGTACCTATGTGCCATTTGGCGAACATTTTTCCGGACAGCCTCTGGCCATGTTCAAGGATCTGATCGCCTGGAGGTCTGATAGGATATCAAACATTCTTGGAGATAAAAGTCGTGAGCCTATCCTACTTCCTACTAATATTATAAATGCGAAAGTTTGTGAGGATGTTTAGATGTTTGTGGTCACGCCCAAACGACCGAACGGATTTGAATGAAATTTGGCACAGAAATAGATTATAGTCTGTAATAGCATATAGGCTTTTTATCCTTGTAAGTACCACGCGGGCGGAAGCAAGAAGATTTAATACAATAAACATTTAGGAGGAGGTAGGGCACAGCGAGATTTTCTCGTTCTGAATTGGAGCAGCCCGCCTGGAGAGGTACCTCCGCCTTACAAAAGATCGCAGCCAAATAACATTATTTGTTTCAAATAGTGTTGTGTTCCTGCGATGAGTAAGGTTGCCAGAGCTCTTTAGGGGGGGAGGGGGTTCGGGGTCGGCAACGCGTGCGTGATGCCTCTGGTATTGCAAGCGCTCATAGGCTACCGCTTACCAACAGGTGGGCCGTATGCTTGTTTGCCACTTCAGTAGTATAAAAAAAAAAAAAACAATAAAACTTTATTTTCGAGGCTCAAGATAAAAAGTAGTTATCCGACAGACTTTCCGAATCAATAAGTACCTAATCCACTGTCCGTCGCCACCCGTGAGGTATGAGAGAGTGAGGCGGCGACGGAGCGAGGATAGTGGCGGCGTAGCTCTCCACAGACAATCTTATCCTAGCACATGCTGAGTGGTGGCCATTTTTGTTACCATGAGGTTGAATTAAATTTTTTGTATTGTGTTATGATAAGTCTGATTGTGTTGGTAACAAAATAAACGTTTTTCTATTCTATTCTATATTCGGCTAAGACTAAATTCCTTCCTGTTTTAAAATAATTTATAGCCGTGACCCAGAAAAAGTTAGCCAATCAAATTAGCAGGAGGTATAAAAACTAATTATGAAAAAGTTGATAATATACAAAACCTTGAACACTATTATTAAGTTTGGTGCATAAATGAAACAGTATTTATATGTAGCCTAATATATAGGGTGTTAAGAAATAAACTCAATAGCTCGGCTGTTACTTGTGTATTTTGTAAAATTGTTGTAAATAATAGCATCAAGACGAAAGTTTACAATCCGTGCGTTTTGCTAGTAATGACATATTCCACTGAGACTAGCATATGTGCTATTCCAGACTATAACCTGCCTCTGTGCCAAAAGAGACGTGTCATCAATATATGGAGCCTGGGCCTGCACTGTGTACACTACTCTAAAATATGGCTAAGCAATAAAGTAAACGTATTTAATTGGTTATTTTATTTAAATTGACTTCGTTCTAAGGTACATTAAGATTTTCTTCGACAAAGAGAGCAACACACAGCGCTACAAAAATATGGCGGATGGACGTGCGTGAAATGTAATTTTGACAACCTACATTCATCTGACAAAACAAAAACATCATAAATCAAACAACATGACATGAAAAATATGTCAATGTCATGTCAAACGCCAATTATAAACCAACATGGCGGACTTCAAATAGTGTTCACATAGTAAAAAACTTACCAGAAGAACTATTCTTGTACCATCGCATTTGTCTTCAAATTAATGAAATTGTATTTTTCTTGTAATCTCCTATTTTTCCTAATTTTTCTTTGTAGTGTACATGGACCAGGCCCAGAATGAAATGGCTCCTTTGATCCAGACCCGTTCAGCCGTTCTGGCGTGATGTGGTTATTGAACTTTATTCTCAAAATAAATTTAACAGGCAGGTTCGGCAGGCAACGCATTAGCAATGTTCCAGGTGTTGCTGATGTCAATAGGCGACGGTAACCACTTACCATCCGGAGGGCCGTAAGCCTGTTTGCCTTCGTATAAAATAATAATAATAATAATATTAGTAGGATAGTAGGATACGCTAAGCTACCAATACGCATAATGACCATCAGGTTCGCTCGTTTTTAATACTCCCTGTATAATTCGAGGACCTTGAGTTTCACTGTTGCTATATGTCTGTAATATGCAACCATACGTACCTATTTAAATAAGTATAGGTAGTTGTTGATGCATTATGTATTACTCGTGACTAGTTTATCTACACCTACAGTTTTGCAGACATTTTTGTATTTAGCCAGAGAGAACAGAGACGATTAATTATGTTTAGTGAATGTTGACTGTATTGGTTGAATTTCAAAGAGACTTCCGTGTCTTGCATATCTGGTATTTTATTTCTAATTGCTAGTAATAGTAAATTGTATAGAAGGGTATTTATATTGTATATATATACTTCATTTGTAATATCCAGCAAGAGGCTTATTTTACAACCAATATCTAGCTACGCAATAAAGTTTGTTCGAACATTTGTAATTACGACATTTTATTGATTTTCGTGTCACTGATTCTTTCTATGTCATCCTGTCAGGTCACTGACCAGGTTGAGGTATGGTGGCCCTGAAAAGGGGCCTATGACAGTCGGTGAAAGAAACAGTCTAGTGAAAGGATTAAAGTGCGCCTCTTAGAGGCTCCTTTCGCGCACAAATTATTTTTTGAAAACACTGCATAAAGCTGGGTCAAATCTGTTCAAACTCAATTATTCTGCTGTTTTAGGTAGCAATATTGATGTCGACTTTCTCGTACGTTTAGTAATCCTACTAATATTATAAATGCGAAAGTTTGTGAGGATGTTTGTTATTCAATCACGTCGTAACGGCTCAACCTATTTCGATGAATCTTGGAGTATAAAGAGTTCTTTACCTAGAATAGCATAAAGCTACTTTTTATGTAGGTACCGCGTGAGCGAAGCCGCTGGCGGTAGCTAGTTAGTTAAAAATGCCAAAATTTTAAAAAGTGTATGAGAAATTATGAGAATTCAAATAATAATGTTTTTTTTTCTCTAGAAAAAATAATGTAGTATGGTGTAATAAGCAGACTAGATTGTACTGTTTACAAATTTCGAGCACATATTCACAACCTTCGATAGCTCAGTTGGTAGAGCGGTGGACTGTAGAGGTATGCGTTGTAATCCATAGGTCGCTGGTTCAAATCCGGCTCGAAGGAGAAAGTAACCGATATTTTTATTTCTCACTGTGTAAAAAATATTCAGGAAACAAAAATAGGCACAGGATTTTTATGCCGCAAGCATAGTCATCTCAGAATTCCAGGCGATCAGATTCTTGAAGTAGTCTAGTCAGAGGCACGTCCAAATATACCACGAAGCACACATGCCCGCATTTTTCCATAAAAAAATGGCTCGGGCAGCCTTACTCACCGCAGGAACACAACACAATTTGAAATAAATATTGTTATTTGGCTGCGAACTTCTGTAAGGCGGAGGTACCTTCCAGGCGGGCTGCTCCAATTTAGAACGAGAAAATCTCTTTATATATAATAGCTTTATTTCAGGCTACTTGACACATTATTATTCTATTCTACATTACACAAAAATGTGTCACATGCCATGGCCCATATTAATAAATACCTTACAGACTAACATACATATAATATTAAACTTAAATAACTACACCACATCTAGAGTCAGGGACTTTCTTGATCGTGTGCGACGGTAGACCACTCCAGCTGACCAGAAGTCGGGCGCGAGGAACACCTCTTTGTACCCTACCTCCTCCAAATAAAACTAATTAAAATCCACGATTTCTCCACCAGATGCGCCTCCTTCAAAGCACATGGGCCGAGATGCTGAGTCTGATGCTAGCATACCGGTCGATGTCGAACAACGGCGGGACTCTACAGCGGCTGCGGTTCGCCAGTGACCTCACGCTGGACGAGCAGCAGGCGAGGGAAATCGGGGCACACGATCTGTATGTACAGGTGGGTAGTACTTATACCTCATCATCATCACCATACCATACTTTGTACATGCCTGTATTATTATGTTTTATTTCTAAATGAAATAAATACATTTATTTTGACGAACACAGAATAAATTTATTTTATGTTTTCTGTGTACAACAATGATGACTTAGTAGAGTCTAAGCTTCTGAGCCTCGTTCATCTTCGCCGAGTAGCCAGCCTTTTTAGGATACATTTCGGAGAGTGTGCGATTGAACTCTTTGATTTAGTCCCCCCATCCCCATTCCATCATCGGACAACCAGACGCACGGAGACGCGACATCCGTTCATGGTTGATATACCACCTTGCCGCACCAAGCGCTTTGGATCTACCTTTATAATGCGGACAGCCAAAGAGTGGAACTCGTTGTCGGCGTCTGTATTTCCGAATAGGTACCTATTATTTGGGTGTCTTCAAGACCAGAGTGAATAGGTTTCTTCTAGGAAAACGTGCTACACCTTAGACCACATCATTACTTAACATCAGGTGAGATTGTGGTCAAATGTTAGCCTATTTTGTATAAAAAAAAAACATTAAATAATACTTACCTCAACCGGCCAGGCTATTGCATAAGCGAAATGGTAATGAAGATCGCAATTATAAGGATGATTTTATCAATTTTAGCGACATCTGAAGTTTTTCAAACATGAAAAGGAAGAAGCTAAGGTCTTGAAGTTTTCCCTTGTCAAGTTTGGAATGTTTCGAATGTGCCTAAGATTGTTAAAATTACCCTCAAAGTTACTAACTTCATTGCCATTACACTTACGCAATTGCACCACTGGTCACAGAACTAATGCAGGATGACCAAGAAAGAAACAGTGACACGAAGAAGAAGAATCATCATCATTTCAGCGGAAGAGCGACCACTACTGAACACAGGCGGTCCTTAGATTTACAGAAATATTTAGGGGGATTTGCCCAATTAAATGGAATAGATAATGGAATAGAATAGAATGATTATTTATCTGACACATAAAAAAACACAGAAAAGAACAATAAAGCAAGAAAATTTGGTAGGTATCTACCTACCTAAGTATAAACAGTTGTGAAGTGGGACATAAGCAAAATTTTTTTTTTACGGCATTTTTGACCCCCAAACATCCTTACAAACCTTCCCATTTATAATATTAGAAGAATTGAGAGTATGGTTGGTGGAGATCCTACAGGACGTGTAGAGAGAGAGTGCAAAGTTGTTATTTACAGGAGTATAATATTTACAATAGGTATATGAGTTATTACAGAAAATAATAGATTTTAGTAAACACGATAAAGCATACGACCAGAGTAAAAGTAAAAGTAGTCTGACAGACCGTCGTCCGTCCAAATCAACAATTCATTCCATTGTTCGTCGCTATGCCAACTGAGAGGTATTTAAATTAGGCGGCGACGGAGTGATAGTGGTGGCGTAGCTCGCCGCAAACGGATTGTTTTTTTAAACTTTTGTCATTCATTTACAATTTTTTTTTTAGGTAACAGGGGTTGCGAAACGCCTAGAGCGCGCTTCGGCGTGTCGCGAGGAATGCTATTTGCTGAAAGCGCTTGCGCTCGCCAACTCGGAGGCGAGGATCGATGAGCACGCAGCCCTGAGGCGCTTCAGGGACTCTATACTCGGCGCCCTGAATGATGCAGTATCAGCCCTCAGGTAAATACATCATCACTTCAAGATTTTCTAGCTTCATCTGTCACGACCGTCACACAAGGTACAAGGTTGCCCAACAATTTCAGACTAAAATAAAAGGCAAGTTGAGGGTAGATTGATATTATTATCTAGTTACTATCAACATGAGCTACTTTAAGATATCTTATCTATCAGGCACGGATTTTTGAAAATAATACTAGTCATGTATTTTTGAAGTAAGCATTTATCATGAACTTATGGGGTTAGTGTCATCATCTCAATTGTGGTACATTTTACAGTCATCTATAAAAGGTTATCTTGTGATGCTATCATTTTTTGGCACAAACTTCAATCACTAGTTTTGACAATCTAAATTTGATCATCAACTTCTGATGCTGACTGTACCATCCACACTACATATACTCAATATTTAAGATTTTCTCGCAAATCAATGACAATAACACGTCATAGTAGAGCCCAGGAGAACTCTTTTTGCAAAGTCCTTCAGGGGAATTTCAGCACTATTTTACAAAAATTTGGAACATAACACTAGAGACTACTAGTGTCGACTTACGTTACAACATTTATAATTTTAACATTTGCAGGTCATGCAAATATTTGCAGGTCATGCAAACATTTGCAGATCTTGCAAACATTTGTCCCGCTGATTTAACTGTACCTCTCGCGCCGGGCACTCCTCATGCAACAGAGGTATTTAAATGATAATTGCATAACTTTCCAGGCAAAGGCCTGGAAAAAGTTGGAGGATGCCTTTGCCAGAAGGCACACAGATTGCGACCAAATATAGAAAACCGAACATATTATAAATCTTAAACTGGAAGAATCTGAGGAGAGGCTAAATATGAAAAATTTAATAACTTTCCAGGCCGTACAACGCGAACTCAGCGCTGCAGCAGTTGCTGCTGGTGCTGCCGGCGCTGCGGCTGGCGGACGTGGCCGTGCGCCGCTTCTGGGCCGGCGTCCACCGCGACCGCCGCGCGCCCATGAACAAACTCTTCGTGGAGATGCTGGAGGCTTGTCTGCGGTAAACTCTACCACACTTTCAGTGTACGTGCAACTCCAGGTGTTGGGAGTAAGCGTCGTTTACCTACCGGCCCGTAGTGTCGTGCACCCGTGTACAAACTCTTTGTGGAAATGCTGGCATGTGCGTCAAGGACAACTCCAGGTCTTGGAAGAAAACGTCATGCCCTATTTTTCGACTCGTTGTAGTGTAGTGCACCTGTGTACAAACTCTTTATGGAGGTGCTGGAGGCCTGTCTGCGGTAAACTCTACCACACTCTTCCAGTGTGCGTGAAACTCCAGGTGTTGGGAGTGAGCGTCGTATATCTACCGGCCCTTAGTATCGTGCACCTGTGTACAAACTCTTTGTGGAAATGCTGGCATGTGCGTCAAGGTCAACTCCAGGTCTTGGATGAAAACGTCATTTTTCGACTCGTTGTAGTGTAGTGCACCTGTGTACAAACTCTTTATGGAGGTGCTGGAGGCCTGGCTGCGGTAAATTCTACCACACTCTTCCAGTGTGCGTGAAACTCCAGGTGTTGGGAGTGAGCGTCGTATATCTACCGGCCCGTAATATCGTGCACCTGTGTACAAACTCTGTGGAAATGCTGGAGGAGCGTTTGCAGTAGACTAGGATACTCAGTATGTGCATCAACTCCAGGTGTTGACGTTTACCGTCATGCCCTATTTTTCGACTCTTAGTGTAGTGCACCTGTGTACAATCTCTTCGTTGAGATGCAAGGGACCTGTCTGCGGTAAGCACTACCACACTATCAGTGTGCGTGCAACTCCAGGTGTTGGGAGTAAACGTCATGCCCTATTTTCCGGCTCGTTGTAGTGTAGTACACCTGTGTATAATCTCTTTGTGAAAATGCTGGAGAGCTTGTAGTAAACTAGAACACTCTCAGTATGTGCTTCAAAGTCAACTCCAGGTCTTGGGAGTAAACGTCATAAATCTACCGGCCCGTATTTTAGTGCACCTGTGTACAAACTCTTGTCCGTGCTAGTGTTTAGAACTTATAACAGAATCTTTGTGAAAATTTAGGAGTCTGCGGTAGATTAGGACGCTATTTCAAGATGAATGTATCCGACAAACTCCTGTAACTCCAAGTTTACCAGGCCCTGTAATAATGCGCCAAAAAAACTATCTAAAACCTTGTGTTATGCAGCCGTGCGCAGACGTTACTGGAGGTATGTCTACGCTAGACTGTCTTTTATGTCATACAACACATTTTCCAGTGTTTGAACGTATCACTCCAGCTCTACAGTAGCTACTTGGATAACGCCCTCTTTTCAGTAGTATCATGAGAATCTTTCAGAGGTGTGTAAGAGTATTTTATGAACGTAAGCCGTAGTGTCTGCAGCGAATATTGGCACATTCCTGCTAGCAGGAGTAAACGTAATATACCCGGTGTAGGTAGAGTTGCACGCGCCATAAACAAACTATGATATACCGTAGACAATCTTTTCATAGAGATGTTGGGGCATATCGGGCATAAGATCGAGGCTTAGCCCGGTGGTAGGCTAGAAAAGTGTAGGGCCTGTAGAAATGTATACGCTGGTGCCCATTTGCACCGACATTTGGTTTACACCAACTTTCCGTTTTTATTGAGTCAGAGTGGGTTTTCTTAGCTCTTAGCCAGTGTGGTGAAAGGAACCGGGCTTTTTTTATACGAAAATACAGAAACGTGAGCACGGCGCGAGGCGCGACGCTCTAGGCGCGGCGGAGACATCTATGCGGCGGCTTTGTAAATAAGATTTACTCATCCTTTTGTTAGATGGCGCTGTCCGAAATTTTGGTTGAATGTTGAAAATTGTAAGACTGGAATGAAATTTTGTACGACTATACACAGAGACATCACATCACTTATTTTTAAAAGTTCTTCTAAGTGCAGATTGAGTGGATTTTTAATGAGCTTTTATTTAACAATCCGTCATCCGTGGCTAAGCATGAGTGTGTTATTGTATATCCTGAGACTTTATCTGAAGACTCTGGGTGCAATCTATACATACCTAGTGTATTTTATAAAATAGCGCGCTCCGCCCGCTTCTATCGCATGTAAACTGCCAAAACCCAACATCACAAAAACATATCACGGACGGTTTAGTTTGCATTTAAAGTTGTGTATTTTCGAGTTAGATTGTAGTTTCATGGCTGTGAATGGCATGCGTTGGGGTCTAACTAGATATTCACGCGTACTTCAGTTCAGCACTGCGCCTAAAATATTGTTTTGTTTGGTTCGCTGTCCACAGCCGTTATGAGTGCTGTTAAGTGTGTGTTAGTTGGTGCCAGTTGGCTGAAATCATTATACCAGAAGTCCAAGTCCGTAATGTTAGTGGGTTAGTCACTTGTCACTGTTAGTGGTGAGAGGTGAACAGGGCCCGTAAAGTTATTAGCTTACCGTTTTTTTATGGTGTCGTGACACCATAGGGCGCCTACAAAAACCAGTAATATACTACTTAGTACCTATATGTTCCCATTTTGTTATTTATGTTTTCTTATTTATTTGTTCGTCTTAAAATGTGTTTTTGATTGTATGTACGTTTATTATTTTTTCGTTAATATTATGGACTAGCATTGTCTGAAATAAAATCTTTTTATTTTTATTTATTTATTTATTAGTAATATATTTATATTCGGGTGGATTTTTTTGCTTAGCTTACACAGTGACCCTCTCCCATCCGGGCTACAACAAATACTAAATTATGATAACGGCTGCGCACTGCTGAAGTTTGCTTGAACGTGTGGTTAGACCCTTAGTTGTTGACTATCTGTCGTTTCTTTATAATAACCGGCGGGTGTACGTCGCGACCCGCGCCCCTAATGTACAAAACAAGGATCTAGTACAAAACTTGTTACTAATTTTGTATATTAATAAAAGTTTTAACCTAGTTTTATTGTGAGGTTTCGTGATTATGTGCGGTCGGGGAAAAATACATATGAAAACAATAATGTAACACAATAATAAGTTTTGCTATTGATTTTTTAGGACCCAGTTGATTTTGCGCGTAGTTAAATTTACTATGAATTTTCACTATGGTACGATGTTGTACAAAAACTATTATATTGTTTATAATAAGGCAGCTTATTTAAGACCTACATGGAGGGAGTTCCTCGAATGCTTTGTGGTGAAAAATCGCAAGCAAATCCCCAGGCGAGACTACAAAGGTAATGTTCGTTCTCACCGATTGGTTAAATCTACACAGCTTACCGCTTTTGTATGGTTTCGCGTAAAGTGCACTTACAAAAACCGGCAAGCTATTCAAACTAAATAACTTTTCTCTAAATGCGGTCTCGCTACACCGGTTTAGGTTACACACTTCGACTTTTTTTATCTCAAATACAAGGTCATTCAAAATATGCTATCCGAAAGGGGCCTATTCTACAACCAATTGGCTACAAAGTTTGTTCTAAGACTTTTTGAATTTCAAGACGTTTCATTTAAATGAACTCAGTCCAAAAATCTGCTGTTTTAGGGTCAAATCAGTTCAAACTCAATTACTTTACGTTTAATAATTTCTTTGAAAGTTGATAAATAGACAAAAAACAGCTAATATACATAAGTTTGCCCCCGACCGCACTAGCAGCATACGTCACTCGGTAGATGCAAAAAGCCGTATTCGGCGCATTTATCACTAATGTTATTTTGTTTTATTCCACTTTGTTTACAACGGCACTGCTCACAATTTCTCTCCTGGACAACTTGTACCATCAGCACCATGGATGGTACAACTGCAATCGATGTTTCCCACTAGCACAATCATGATGTGTCTCGTACTTTGAACAAAATATCCGGATAACTTACAAGTTGATGGTACACACCATCAGCCATTATTGATGGTACAACTGGCACTGATATGTGGCATGGAAAACTAGGATCAGTAGTACTACTGAGTAGTTCAACTGATAATACAAATAATACAACCTTGTATCTTTAGTCCATTCGTTAAGGAAAAGTGACTTTTTTCAATGTTTTTTTATAATGTGGAGGATAAACAAAAATGTTTAAAAGATTGAAACGACGCAATTTTGCTGTTTTTGTAGAATAGAATAGTAACTTGTAACTTCAACGTCGTAATCTGTATCGAAACCCGAGGGAATGTGCTTGTATTTTTTGTAGTAGTACTAGAGATACAAGGTTGTCTCATTTGTACTACCAGATGAATTACTTAGTAGTACTACTGATCCGAATCGTGAAAACTTGGTCAAATCAAATGTCAATGTTAAAGATTAAATGGTAGTAAGACATATCTGTGCCAGTTGTAGGTACCATAATGGTTCTGTTGCGACAAAGGTGTCAGTTGGCGACCAATGGTATTGGCGGATTTGACGGGCGATGGTACAACTGGTCTGGGGGACAATTTCTTTGCAATGTAATTGCTAACTTGGGATTTTAGGTCTTATGGTTTAGGAATAAAGTTGTGAATGATTTGCAATTAAGCATCACAGTTATTTAGCGTTTTAAATGTACCCAAGTGAGTAAGTTAGAAGTTCACGAATCATTTAGTAAGTTTAACTTATAAGAGATTCAAGTATACCTCTATACAGGCCGATTTTGATGGGAGTTTCTCGCAAGTTTTGGGGCGATAATATCTTATCAATTATCGAAGACGATAATTTCTAGGCGATTGTCGCGTTTAAAACTATTATGTCAGACACGGTAATGTCCAAGTGATTATCTCCAAGTGACTTTGTTTACACAACAAGGCGTTAATCACTTGAAATTTTGTTTCTACGGTAACTTCCAATATTCCGACGTGAGGCGATTCTCGAATTTCGACATGCGATAATCGTACGTCCTACGCGCACGATTAAGGCATGTCAATCCTACTTTATCAGCCGTCGAGAATCGCATCATTGTGGCGAGAAACTTTCTCCATTTAAATGAGGCTATTTTAATAAAATCTGGACCATATTAGAACGAGACATACTACAAATTGCAAACTTAATTTATCTGTCTCGCTCTAGTATTGTCGACGATACAGTTTACATTGTTTTTCGTCATGCTCGATAGGCCAAACGGCGAAATGTCATCTGAAATTCATTTCAAAATGATCTTTATCTCTACTGAATAAAGTCAATTTTGAGTTTGACTTTTAGGTGCTTGCGATGTCGTTGACCTATATCGTACAACCTCAAATTTCAAACTCAAAATAGACCGTCAGTAGAAATAACAAAGTGATTTTATTGAAATAAAAGCCTTTTTGACTTGGGCTTAGACGTAAGAATTATTTTGAAATGAATTTTCGCACTAAGTGTGCGATAGGCAAGTGACAGTGCCCTGTTCTAAGTACATTTACTTTAGGAGAATGAATGTATACCTAATGCAATCATGTAGCAATATTTCTAAACAACTTATATTAATCGGATTGTCTCAACAAATTAATCTCAAGTTTGTCAAATCCAGTACAAAGTTATCATGGCATCTTGGGATAAATTTCTTAATTCAGTCTTGAGGTATGTCTGTTCCACTAAAGATTAGGTACATGTTTCTGTAGATAGATAATTTTGCCGCTATACCTAATGGTGATGATACTGTTATGCGATAATGTACCTTACACTAGAGCATATAATGTGTATAATCGTAGTTGAATCACAATGGGACAGTATTCAAAACGACGAATACCTCAGTAGCCTGTTACCAATACAAAGTGACTACAAAATAATAACGTAAGTTTTTATCTAGTGCGCGTGATGAATCTTGGACACTCGAAAATAGGCCGTATGTCGTTGTGTTAGAATGTATAATGCATTGTCAAATGGCTACTTCAGAGCGACTAAGGTACAACGGGCGTTACGCAAATGATTTTTTAACATTTTTAGATTAATGTAAATATAGATTTAAAGCTTTACTTTTGTTTCGGATTTTATTATTAGAAAGGCTATTGATAATATTATTTTTCCTGATGTTGAAAATGAACAAGATGGTTGTAAAAGCGAATCAAATTTAGGATTTAGGACATGCATTGTCTAATATTTTTAAAATCGATATGAAAACGAAAGACTTCAAGTGAAAAACGACATCAAAATGAACAAATCTTCATGTCATAGGTACTTGGTTTTGAACCTCTTGGGTCTCTTACTATCACTAGGTTGCTACTAGACAGAGAAAAACTATATCCCTGTTATTACTAAACTGGGTCATTTCAAACGTGTGACATTATTACACAAAGCAACTGTATGAAAGACACGTCACAAAATCAAATTTTAGTTAGTCAATCCAGTTTCGTAATAACAGGGTCCCAAAACTTTGAACTGACCTGACAATGTAACGAGTAACGAAAATCGAAAAAGGTACCTATTCAAGCGAGTTGTTTACGTTCTGTTGTAGTTATTCTTATGTTAAGAATATTTACTTTTAATTTTAGAAATAGTTTAAGAGCTCTGGGTGGTAGTATCAGGGTGGATGATTGAAAGATGTGCCAGATTCTAGGTTTAAGTTCTAATTTTACGAGAACATGTTGTTGATCTGCGATTACTAGTGAATGTATAAGGTTATGCGAGACTGCGGTCAGAACAATCTAAATTGTGAAATTTCAAATAGGAATAGGCCCGTTGGGACGCCATCTTGTGTCTTCTCTTACTCTAAATGTGAAGCTAGAGACAGTAAACAAAATGGCGTAATGACAGTCTTACTCTCATTTGAAATGGTTAGGCCATAGATCACTAACTCATAAACGGACCTTTAGCTGCAACGCTATGATCACAGATAATAGAAACATTTATTTTGACTGTCATTTATCTGAAACTGTGTTCAAACGGCTTGCGATATGTCATCTAAAATTATCCTTAAGTCATCTGAATAAAGTTAATAAAGTTTGACTTTTAGGGGCTTGCGATATCGTTGAGCTAGACACGTAGCATGCTCTCAAATGTCAAACTGAAAATTGACTTTAATTGTTGGACGTAAGGGTCATTCTGAAATGAACTTTAAACAGCTTTGCTGCCGTGTATTTGTTAGTGGTCTTCGGCCTTAGGATCCTCTTTCATACAAGGTATGGTACAGGACAAAAAGCCTGCATTTTTCTTTTCCCACAATACATAACTTTCCTAAAGAGTTGTGGCCCACGATTGGCAGTTTGACATCATATTAGCCAATCAAAATGAAATATTCATGTGAGCAATGTTATTTATTGCTCGTGGGCCATTATGAACAAGAATCATTAGGACCTCTTCTACTATCTGCATAACAATCGGTGGGGAGCCTATGAGGCACTGTTTGTTCTTCATCCCTGAGTCCCAAGTCCGTAATGTTCGCGAGTTACCTACTCACTTGTCACCGTGAGAAGTTTTTGTAAGGTAACACGAAATGCGCCCCTACAAAAACCGGTCTCACGGTGACAAGTGAGTACCTCACGAACATTACAGAATCGGGGCTCTAACCTGCAGATTGTAGACGACTTTAAATTGAATTGCGTATTCGCTTTTTATGTTTTAAATGTGCGGCAAATGATCTCATAACCAGTGATTTCGGCTTACTGACCACAGTACTATATTTTTCTTAACGGACCAAGTCCAAAATGAATGTTAACTATATGTACCTAAATTGTAACGAATGGAATTTTATTTTTCATGTGAAAGTAGAGGATATACCTAGTAATATTAAGTAGGCGTTTAGCGCTCTCAGGTCAAAGTTATATGTTTAAAGTAGTACATTTGAAACCCGTGTCTTACTTTTTGTATTTAATGAATCGTACCTTATTTTTTTCTTTACATAATGTTATTAATGTGAACCGGTCCCGGAATTATGTGAATAAAATATTTATAAAATGGTGAAATATTATTTGGTGCTTTTATTTTACCCTTCATCATCATCATCATCATTTCAGCCGTTCGACGTCCACTGCTGAACAGGGCCTCCCCACAGACAGAGCAAATTCCTTATCATGTGGGGGGATTTGCCCATACTCACCACGCTGGGCATGCGGGTTGGCGAGCGCAGTTAGAGCTATCGTTGTTAAAATGAGGGACGCTGCTGCCCAAGCTAGGGTCTTTTGCCCTTAGTCGCCTCTTACGACATCCGCGGATAGGTAGATACGGAGGGGCCTATTCTTCAGCCAGGGCAACCACGGCCAACCCTTCATCATTTAGTTCAAATTCGCACCATATCCCGAAGGAATAGCGTCTCGCTATACATAGAATGTAAATATCAAAATTGGCTTATCATAGATTAACGAGCCGCTATATTAGATGACACAACGCGTCTGAACACGGCTCTAAACTAGGATAGTACAATTTAATTTAAACTAATACATTTCAAAAGTAAATGTGCCAAAGACCTATTAATAAATAGAATAAGAATAAGATTTTATTTATTTGATAAACACATACAGTACAAAAATATTAAAGACACAACAATAATCACATAAATGATCACATACATAACAAATAAGTAGGCAGGTTAACAAAGCTAAATATGATGAAATTCTTAGTGCGACTGTGCGGCCGAACTAGGTCCAAGTCTCAGCTTATGCCACTCCCGAACATAGTAGGGAAGCAGCGCTGGTTTTCAGACTGGACCTAACAGGGTGACATCACGCGGGCGAGACAACGTGGTACGTTAATATAATATCAAAATAAATATATATGAATGGGTGGTTCAACGAAATAAAAATAAATAAAAAGAATTTGTAAATTACCGATAATAAATACTTAACATAAATAAGTAAGATTACCTACTAGAATAAACTGTCATTTTATACGTTGTTAAGTTGTGGCGAGCAAATATGTAGTGGCTGTTAAAATCTTGCAAGCAAACAAAACAAGCATAGACAATAACGCAGGCCAGAGTGAAAAATAAAAAATAACAAAACATCATTACATCAGGTTAGGATCAAAATTTATAATCAAATAAAACAACATGGATTATGTATCAGCGAAAAGAACACGCATTAAGGAGAAGAAGCCCCCTTGTCAAGCGTGAACAAACGGAAAGGGGAGCCATTTTCTGGATTTTGATGTGTCAACCTGCTCCCATTTTATGAGCCTTTTTGAATTGACAAAAGTAGTTGTCTAAGCTTTAGTTTGAAAGTGCATAATGTTTTACGGGAACGTAACGGCGGGGGCAAATCATTCCAGCAGCGGGAAGCTGCAAAGCGAAAAGATCCTTGAAAGGCAACAGTTCTGTGTTTCTTTGTCACAAAAACAAGGTATAAGTACCTACCTAAGTATGACAAATCCGAAAAACTACCGAAGTTATTTTTAAAATGTAGGTTTTATTTCTTAAATTATTTATATACAAATTCAGTCATCTCTTATACTGATAGAATTATACTGGCCACAGTATGAAGCTACACGATAGCGAATTGGTCGTACAAAAGTTCTCTCACTTTGAAATACTCTTCGGAAAGTACGCCTTCCAATGCCACTCGCCCGTTCTCCAACTGTAAATAAAGGAGAATGCCGATTAATGTATGGCGCCGCTACCGAAGCTAAAGTCAATCATCATCAGCCTGAAAAATTCAACTGCTGAACATATGCCTCCCCTTGCTTACTGTTGTGTCACTGATTCTTTCGAGGTCATACTGTATTCGGTCAGCGACCAGGTTGAGGTATGGTGGTCCTGAAAAGGGCCTATGACCGTCCGTGAAAAAATCAGTGTAGAGAGCACATGTCATAGGCCATTTTGCGTTATTTATTTTATTCTCATTGGAAAACTTACAGCTAGTCAAAATGATATAAAGTTTAAAGATATTTTTATTTATTTATATATAAGAGAGCTGGCTCTCTTGGCTGTTGTGCCGACCCCACATAATGTGGGACAAGGGCAGGAAGAAGAAGAAGAAGAAGAGCTGGCTTTTATTTGGCCCAGCGAATTAGCATTGCCATCCAGCGTGGCAATTCCACCAGCGTCTTGGGGACGCTTCCGACTGGTAGTGATCTGGATCAGTTGAGCTATCTATAGATCGTTTGTAACGGTCTTTAAATGGCTCAACTGTTTCTTGTGTATTTTGTAAATATTAACTTGTATTAATTTTGAAGTTTCTTTCTGTCTAAATAAATAAATTTTATTTATATATTATATAAGATTTTAAAGTAATGTTAGAAGGCCCCTAATCATCATCACCCTGAACCGTGCACGAAAAGAGTACTCTTACAGTATTTGAGTCGAGATTCTAATTCTTGAACAGTACTTATGTATAGATTCAATGATCACAGTTCACCTGAGTAAATGCTTATTCTGAAACGTAAATCAGACGAATTCGGTGCTTGAGTTTAGATTTGATTAGACATTAATCAAATGACATTTTGTTCCGTTACACGTACTTTGATTCATATTTATACTTCACTTTATAGTTCTGTTCTATTTCCACCCTGGCTGTTTGAATTTCTGCGTAAAACGGATCAAAAATTATAAATAAATCAAAATGTAAACTAGAACATTTGAGTACAGATTTGAGACTCGATTCAGCTGAGAGTAGTTTAAGTACCGTTCTTGAATAAAAGCTATGTTTGAGAAGAGATTCATTACTTAAGTAGAGTTCAGCTGATCTGTGATTAAATCTGACTGACCGATGTTGACTGACCTCATAGCTCAGTTGGTAGTAACTCTGCCTTCTGCGCTAGAGGTCGCGGGTTCGATCCCCGCGCTGGACAAACATTTGTGTGATAAACACAAATGTGTTTATCACACAAATGTTTGTTCTGTGTCTGGGTGTTAAAATATTTATCTATTATGTATATCAGTCTCTGGTACCCATAGTTTGGGATCAGTTGACCGTGTGTAATATGTCCGGAATATTTATTTATTTATTTTATCTAAGTTTGAGTCGTGTCTCTGTACGAGCCTTAGAGGCTCCTTTCCTGCACAATAATCGTAAAATAAACACACCCGCCGTATAGCCAGGGTGCCATTGCAGCACTCCAGGGCTCCGCCGACGAACTCGGCGCTGAGGCCGAGGCGCGCGACGGCGGCGCGCAGCTCGGAGAGGCGCACCGCGTTGATGAAGGAGGCCGCGTGGCCGCTGTTGCTGCTCGCCGGCGCCGGCTCCAGGGACAGCATCACTTCCGGATCCGGTTCTTCTTCCTCTGCAACAATTTGTACATTCATTGAACTGACTGAATCTGACTGACCTCATAGCTCAGTTGGTAGTAACTGCCTTCTGCGCTAGAGGTCGCGGGTTCCATTCCCGCACTGGACATTGCGACTAACATAGATGTTTGTTCTGTGTCTGGGTGTTAAATATATATCTATTATATATCAGTCTCCGGTACCCATAGTACAGGCTATGCCTAGTTTGAGATCAGTTGACCATATGTGATATGTCCGGTATATTTATTTATTTATTGAATAGAATATATTTTTTTATAATAACTAAGGTGGCAAACAAGCATACAGCCCACCTGTTGGTAAGCGGTTACCGTAGCCTATGAGCGATTGCAATACCATCACGCACGCGTTGCCGACCCCGAACCCCCCCACCCCTAAAGAGCTCTGGCAACCTTACTGCAGGAACACAACACTATTTGAAACAAATAATGTTATTTGGCTGCGATCTTCTGCAAGGCGGGGGTACCTCTAGGCGGGCAGCTCCACTTTAGAACAAGATATTTTTTTATATGCACTTTAGAACAAGATATTTTAAAAAAATTATACCTCATAGTGTAAAGCATATGTACCTACATAGATACATAATTCGTCATATTTTCTCGTCGGAGATACCGCAGAACCTCAAGACGAAAGCCAAAGTCATCATCATCATCATCATTAGCCTGTAGAAGTCCACTGCTGGACATAGGCCTCCCCCAAAGAGTTCCACGACGAACGGTCTTGAGCCTTTTCCATCCACCGACTTCCCGCAACCTCCGCAATGTCGTCGGTCCATCGGGTGGGGGGCCTTCCAACACTGCATCGCCCGGTTCGTGGTCCCATTCGAGAACCTTTACTCCCCAACGGTTGTCGGTTCTGTTAGCTATATAGCCTGCCCACTGCCACTTCAACTTATTCTACGGATTTCCTCATTTCGGACCTTTCATTATTCTCTATTTGATCTATAATCTTGAGCCTATTTGATCAGGACCCGAATGAAAATTTTCATTATAAGCAGGTCATACCTATCAGGAATGACCTGAATGATAAGTTTTAAGAATTAATAAATACCTGCTGAATTAATAACAAGACAAAATACACGGAAGACTTGGCGGTAAGTCCATAGCCAGCACGAGCATTAATAATAAAAAAAAAATAGATTACCAGATGCAGTATCTGTGTGGCGTATCTGCCGCTGAGCGACGACACACGACAGCCAGGCTAGTTCGGCGGCGCCGGCAGTTTTCCAAGATACGCCCGACATCAAACTGTCTGTGAGCTTAACCTGGGGAATAATAAATTAATAGTAAAAAACATTTTAAAAAACAACCTTTTATTAAAATGTACATGTATATGAACCGACAACCGTCGGGGAACAAAGGTTCTCGAGTGGCGACCACGAACCGGACGACGCAGTGTTGGAAGGCCCCCCACCCGATGGACCGACGACATTGTTAAGGTTGCGGGAGGTCGGTGGATGGAAAAGGCTGAGGACCGTTCGTCATGGAACTCTTTGGGGGAGGCCTATGTTCAGCAGTGGACTTCATCAGGCTGATGATGATGATGATGATGACATGTATACGCGCAAATATGTTAGTCTTGATAGGGCTTACATATTTGAGCCTTTTGGGGTTGAGACCCTGGGTCCGTGGGGAAACGGGGCCCTCCGGGTTTTCAAAAAGATATCAGGACGTCTGATCGAAGCGACGCGTGACCCGAGAGCTGGCTCTTATTTGGCCCAGCGAATTAGCATTGCCATCCAGCGTGGCAATTCCGCCAGCGTCTTGGGGACGCTTCCGACTGGTAGTGATCTGGATCAGTTGAGCTATCTATAGATCGTTTGTAACGGTCTTTAGATGGCTCAACTGTTTCTTGTGTATTTTGTAAATATTAACTTGTATTCGTTTTAAATTTCTTTCTGTAAATAAAGTTATATAACAAAAAAAAAAAACCTTTTATTTATATGCTCTAAAACGAAATAAATATCCGCCATATTGGATTTAGAGTGAAGTCATTTTATTATAAAAACCAGCAAATGCTGAATTTACTCGCTTTGCCTTTTTATTATTATTTTTTGTGTATCCTGCTCTTTTTATATTTATAAGTACCAATTTAAAGGTAATAAATGATTTTTTTATTTTTATTTTATTCATTTTCTGCTCAACAAACCCTTTCATTTGATACCCATATCATGGGACTGCACAAAAAATAACTAGGCCGCCATCTTGGATTGAGAAAGACTTCACTAAGCTAACGTTAAATGAAAGCTTGTAAAATGAACCAATTTTAGTACCAAGCAACTAATAAATATCTTTGGCGTGTGTAGTGGGCGAGTGCCCGCCTGAGATGCTAGGGGCAAAGTCAAGTCAAAGTCTCATAAGGCATTTATTTCAATAAAATCACTAGGATCACTTTGAAACGTCTTAGAAACTAGGTGAAGCTATGCCTGTTCCTCGCGACCAAGCCTAGAAGAATCAGGCAACAAACACGGCTTGGTGATTGGTGCCTTGGGCGCGGGTTCGATTCCCGCTGCTTGATCATGCGACAAATGTTTGCATGATCTGCAAATATTTGTTTGGTGTTGTGTTACCATTGTATTCATAGTTTCTGATACCCACGACACAGGAAATCCTAGTGTATGTGACTGTTGGGTGAACTTCGATCGCTCGATCAATGAACGATTAGGCAAGTAGAGAGCGATTCAACATTACCTGGTAAATGTGCGAATCAACATTACCTGGTAAGAGTGCGATTCAACATTACCTGGTAAGAGTGCGATTCAACATTACCTGGTAAGAGTGCGATTCAACATTACCTGGTAAGAGTGCGATTCAACATTACCTGGTAAGAGTGCGATTCAACATTACCTGGTAAATGTGCGATTCAACATTACCTGGTAAGAGTGCGATTCAACATTACCTGGTAAGAGTGCGATTCAACATTACCTGGTAAATGTGCGATTCAACATTACCTGGTAAGAGTGCGATTCAACATTACCTGGTAAGAGTGCGATTCAACATTACCTGGTAAATGTGCGATTCAACATTACCTGGTAAATGTGCGATTCAACATTACCTGGTAAATGTGCGATTCAACATTACCTGGTAAGAGTGCGATTCAACATTACCTGGTAAGAGTGCGATTCAACATTACCTGGTAAGAGTGCGATTCAACATTACCTGGTAAGAGTGCGATTCAACATTACCTGGTAAATGTGCGATTCAACATTACCTGGTAAGAGTGCGATTCAACATTACCTGGTAAGAGTGCGATTCAACATTACCTGGTAAATGTGCGATTCAACATTACCTGGTAAATGTGCGATTCAACATTACCTGGTAAATGTGCGATTCAACATTACCTGGTAAGAGTGCGATTCAACATTACCTGGTAAGAGTGCGATTCAACATTACCTGGTAAATGTGCGATTCAACATTACCTGGTAAGAGTGCGATTCAACATTACCTGGTAAGAGTGCGATTCAACATTACCTGGTAAATGTGCGATTCCGTTGTAGCGTCTATTATGTCACCTTTGCTTGGCATGAAGATCTTTTCGATACCTTCGGTCTCGCAGTGTTTTCTGAAAAAATAAAACGAACATCTTTAGCACAAAAATATCCTAACTATGACATTTGAAATGCGAAACTGTTTTTTTTTATTATTTTTTTATACAACTAAGGTGGCAAACAAGCATACGGCCCACCTGTTGGTAAGTGGTTACCGTAGCCTATGAGCGCTTGCAATACCAGAGGCATCACGCATTCGTTGTCGACCCCGACCGAACCCTCTCTCTAAAAGGTCTGGCAACCTTACTCACCGCAGGAACACAACACTATTTGAAACAAATAATTGCTGTTTATTTGGCTGCGATCTTCTGTAAGACAGAGGTACCTCCCCAGACGGGCTGCTCCAATTAAGAACGAGAAAATCTCGCTGTGCCCTACCTCAAAAAGTGTTGTATGTTTTCAAAAATTTTCACTGAAAAAACACAATGCAAAGCTGTTTTGGGGTCAAATCAGTTATTCAGCTGTTGTAGGTAGCAATCTTGTTGAACTTCTACTGTTACGTTAATAATCCTACTTCCTACTAGTAATATAAATGTTTGGATGGATGGATGGTTGTTAGTCAACCAGAACGGCTGAACGATCTGGATGAAATTTGGCACAGAGATTGATTATAGTCTGGAATAGCACATGTGCTACTTTACCTGCGAGCGAAGCCGCAGGCGGAAGCTAGCTAGTTATAAAGATGACAAAAAGACCAAAAAAGGCCAGAACGATGCCTCTGGTATTGCAAGCGTTCATAGGCTACGGTAACCACTTATCAACAGATGGGCCGTATGCATGTAATGTTTGCCACCATAGAACAAAAAAAATGATGTGCAAGAAAGGAGCCTCTAAGAGGCGCACTTTAATCCTTTCACTACACTGATTCTTTCACCGACGGTCATAAGCCGCGTCTCCGCCGGATGCATGCTCGGGCGATGCAGCCTCGTGAGTGAAATGCTCTGTCAGTGTGGACATGCCTCGGGGTTGTGCGGGCGCACGGTGCCTCGGCCGAACATGCCTCGGAGCCGAGCCGTGCGGTGTCGGTAAAGCGCGCGTGCTCAACGGTGCCTCGGTGTGCGCTGTCCGTGCGGTGGGGACGATAGTGCGTGACGGTACACTGATGGCTCGGCTAGCCTCGCGAGCCCCGCCTCGATGTTTCCGGTAAACTACGAGGCTGCCTCGCTGCCGAATCGCTCGCCCGGATCGGGCTCGCGAGCCCATTCGCCCGGTGGAGACGCGGCTATTGGCCCTTTTCAGGGTCACCATACCAACCTGCTCAGTGACCTAATACAGGATGACCAAGAAAGAATCAGTGACGACAAGCAAGTGACATTTCAGAGTAAGGTTGTCATTGTTTTTCCTCACTTACTTGAGCGTATTCAGTGCGGTTTGACTGGCCCGAAGCCCCACTATCGCCCGCGGCTTGGACTGCGCCACGACTCTAAGCAAAGACTCGCCATCGCATCTGCCCTCCAGTTCGATATATTGGATGTTAGCCTTCACAGCGACTTGCCGAACTGACGATACGCATTTGGTAGGGATTTCTTGCATTTCCACTGTGGAAAGAAGAATATTTTAAGTGAAAATTCGCTCGTTCGTGAGGTTATTTGAATAGTATTTTTCAAACTTTCGCGATCAGTATACATGACTTATTAAAAACAAACGGGTGTTTATAGGTTATTTGAATAAATACAATCTTCATTGAATCCCCGCTGCACCCCCTTATGGGTCAAGTTTTGGGAATCAAAGATGAAGTTATTTTCATAACAATCTTCAACCCCCCTAAAGGTTGAATTCACGCCTTCGGGTTAACGCCGACCGACGGATTGGAAAAGAAGCGACTGATTTGCTAAGCAATTGAAACTTAACTTTATTTACTTTCAGATAAGGCTGAAATCACAAAGTCCGGCGCCTGCATGAAGTGCTTCGATCCTCACCTTGATTTTGTGATTTTAGTCGTATCTAAAAGTAATTAAGGTTGACCTTCAATTGTTTAGCGAGTTAGTTTTTTCTTTTCTATTTGTTTTTAATAAGAATATTTAATTTGGTCTTGACATTTTGTTTAGTCGTTTTTTAAATAAATAAATATTCAGGACATATCACACACGGTCAACTGATCCCAAACTAGGCATAGCATGTACTATGCGTACCAGAGACACATAATAGATATATATGTAACACCCAGACACAGAACAAACATCTGTGTTAGTCACAAATGTTTGTCCAGTGCGGGAATCGCACCCGCGACCTCTAGCGCAGAAGGCAGAGTTACTACCAACTGAGCTATGAGGCCAGTCTTATAGATAGATAATAAGAAACTTGTGAAGCTCTTATATTGTATCAAACCTAAAGTATTGCACGCCATAACATGGCAAAATACATTGTTTCCAATATAAAATGACATTAACACCTCTGTATCTCTGTATTTCAAGCAATACGTTTTTACTTTACTTTAGTCGCTTCGCCGCCACTCTGTGCGTCGGCGTTGACCCTATTTGGTCAGTCGCCTATAAATCATGCATATGCCCAGATAAACTTTAAAAAAAAAAATAAGGCTCGGTACCTTCCGGCTCCTGTTTCTGTGGCGCAGCCGGCGCGGTGTCCCTGACCTCTCCGTCCAGGTCAACGACCTCGGCTAGTCTGTAGTCTTCCGGCTGAAATCATAACAAGATGAGCTTAGATTTATATGCCCAAGTTTCTCGAAGTCAGCGTCATTCGAACTACAGCGTAGTTGGTATCGCAGCTTAGATTCATATGCTCAAGATTTTCTAAGCCAGCGTCATTTGATCTATGGCGTAGTTGGTATATCAATAGCGATTTAAAGCGAAGACGCAGGTTCAAATCCCGCTGGTTTAATTCTGGGTAGCTAGAATTTTTTTTTTATCCGAAGTTGACAGGCCTCATAGCTCAGTCGGTAGTAACTCTGCCTTCTGCGCTGGGGGTCGCGGGTTCGATTCCCGCACTGGACAAACATTTGTGACTAACACAGATGTTTGTTCTGTGTCTGGGTGTTAAATATATATCTATTATGTATATCAGGTACCCATAGTACAGGCAATGCCTAGTTTGGGATCAGTTGACCGTGTGCGATATGTCGGGAATATTAAAAAAAAAAAAAGTACTGCTTTCGAGGGAGGCCTTTGTCCAGCAGTGGGCATTATCAGGTTGAAATGATGATGGTGACTAAACCTGCGTTATCGGGGGCTTACCTTGATAATTTCCCCATAGTCATCCGCCCTGGTCCGTTCCTCCTGGCACGGGTACATCGCGTGGTGCCTCTTGTTGGACTTGAAGCAGCCGGTGACCCTGACGTCGGACCTGACCGGTATGTCATGGCGGCCGGTCACCACCCACATTTCGATCTCGCCTTCGGAGTCCGAATCGGACGATATCCCTGCGATATCTTCCCTGAAAGTGTTTATATATTTATTAAATAGAATCGATCGAAAACTAGGTTAGGTAGACTGATAAATTAGCCAATTATAGGCAAAGGCGAACACAGCACTGAAAGTGTTGAAAAGTACACAAGTTAAAGTACCGTGAAATGAGGAAATCCGTAGAAGAACTGAGGTTACCGACATAGCTTTCAGAATTAGCAGGTTGAAATGGCAGTGGGCAGGTCATATAGCTCGCAGAACCGAAAACCGTTGGGGAATAAAGGTTCTCGAATGGCGACCACGAACCGGGCGACGCAATCGGTTGGGGGTTGGAAGGCCCCCCACCCGATGGACCGACGACATTGTGAAGGTTGCGGGAAGTCGGTGGATGGAGAAGGCTCAAGACCGTTCATCATGGAACTCTTTGGGGGAGGCCTATGTCCAGCAGTGGACTTCTACAGGCTGATGATGATGATATCAGTCTGTACCCACAGTACAGGCTTTGCCTAGTTTGGGATCAGTTGACCGTGTGTGATGTGTCCGGAATATTTATTATTAATCTATCTATAAAGAACCTTGGTTCGTAAAAATATTTGCAGATCATGCAAACATTTGTCCCGCAGCGGGAATCGAACCCGCACCCCATCCGTCTCAGATGGGCACTTGCCCGCTACGCCACAGAGTTCTTCATATATGGAGGGTGCTATTCTTCAGCCGGGGGCCACCGCTCCATATCTACCTATCCGCGGATGTCGTAAGAGGCGACTAAGGGAAAAAAGCTAGGGGATGGGCAGCAGCGTCCCTCATTTTTACAACGATAGCTCTAACTGCGCTCGCCAACCCACATGCCCAGCGTGGTGAGTATGGGCAAATCCCCCCACATGATAAGGAATTCGCTCTGTCTGTGGGGAGGCCATGTTCAGGAGTGGACACTGTGGACGTCGTACGGCTGAAATGATGATGAACATAGATGCTATAGCGTCTTACTTGGGCGCATTAGTCTGGTGTAACTGCTGCTGGTGTATCATTTGCTCGAGCTCCGCGCCTTCTAGCCGTATTCGCTTCTTGACTGTCAGCTCTATCGTACGATTACCACCTTTCTCTATGAGGTCACGCGCCAGGGTGCCCGGAGATGTTCTGAAATGTACACATAAATAACATGGTTTTTTTTGTACAACTGAGGTGGCAAACATGCATACTGGCCACCTGTTGGTAAGCGGTTACCGTAACCTATGAGCGCTTGCAATACCAGAGGCATCACGCACGCGTTGCCGACCCCGAACCCCCCCTAAAGAGCTCTGGCAACCTTACTCACCGCAGGAACACAACACTATTTGAAACAAATAATGTTATTTAGTTGCGATCTTCTGTAAGGCCCTCCGCCGGCGTAAGGCGGGAAACCTCTCTCGAGGAAATTCTCGCGGTGCCTCTTAGCTCCTCCAAAAATGAAAATGTTATGTTATGAAATGTAGGAGGGAAAATGTACACAATACATAACATCATCACGATTTAATTACATCATCATTTGTGCACGAAAGGAGCCTCTAAGGGGCGCACTTTAATCCTTTCACTACACTGATTCTTACATCGACGGTTATAGCTCGTGACGAACTAAAAACATCATCACAAACTTTCGCATTCATGATATTACTAGCTTCTGCCTAGATAAAAAGTAGCCTATATGCTATTTTAGGAGAAGAATCTATTCCAAGATTCATCGAAATCGGTTGAGCCGTTACGGCGTGATTGAACCACAAACATCCAATATCTATAATAATACCTGGCAGTTAAAACGATGGAATTCTGCGGATGAGGTGCCCATTGCAGGAACAGGTCTCTCGCAAACCCAGTCTCCAGGTCCGGGAAGGATGCCAGCACCACTTTGGGTCCAGGGGTCCTTGTGACCTCAGCGACTGAGTGGCACAGTTGTAGGTGGCGGAGCGCGAACGGGTTACTTCGGGCGCCTTCAAACGCGCGCGTTAGCTTGTCGCTCATCCATTCAATCTGTTGAGAAAAAGTAGAGATAGTTTTAGTCAAGTGCATGAATCACGTCTTTCCTGTGGACAAGGCCAACTAGCCTGATAAGATGGTATAGGTGCTCAAGCCTATGCCATCTAAACAACAGAAACTACAGTGTCCAGTGAGTGAAAGTCATAGAGATCATTTAATATCATTATTATTTTTATGGGCCGTAGTGTAAGAAAAATTACATCTGTTTTTTATTCTATTGTTGCCTGAAATAAATTTATTGTATTGTATTGTAATATCATTATTTGCCAAAATACAAGTTTATACTTAGTTTGGTAATTAGCGCTACTTGGAAGTGTAATGTACCTAAGTGAAATAAATAATTATCTTATCTTAATACTTTAGCTAGGCGAATTAACGGTTGTCCTAGCGACCCACACTCGGAGCTGAGTCCAATCTTATTGAACTTACCATGTCTTTCCCGGAATAAGGTTAATTGCTGACAAAGCCTGAAAGCCTACCCTAGTTTGCATCCCACTTGTATTTTAAATGCGAATTTATTTGTTACTCTTTACCACCACTATCACTGAACAGATTGAAATGAAATTTGGCATGTATGTAGTAAATAGCAATTTATATGTCATGTAATTTTTATGACGTGAGGGGTACCACGTGAGCGAATCCGCGGGCGGATGCTAGTGGGAAACATTTGTTCTAGGTCTGGGTATTGTAGTGCTTGCTAGTAGTATCTGATACATTCTGATTACAGCCGCAACATTACATTTATTGATTTTTTTGGTAGTTTCATTAAGTTATGACATGGCAATACTTATTTGACATTTTATTAGATTTATGTTTTAATTTTTCGTTTGATTTGTTTGATTGTACCTACTGATTTATAATGACATGTTTTATTGGCAATTATTATTTTATTACAACATATTGACAAGGCCTATGTACAGCCGCTAAAACTTGATGTAATTAACAAAACCAAGGGTTCCCAGTGTTCCAAAGGTGAATAAATAATATGACTATGACTATACACACAGCATGGGAAATCCTAGTGCGAGGTACATGGTACCTATGGATAAGGTGTACCTATCTAGCATAGCATGGGACTTGTAAAACTTACTTTTACCAATAAAATCTTGTATCTTATCTTGAGGCCAGAACTATGTGATTGTTGGCTTCTTTCCTGACTTGGCAAATTACACGACATTGTAGCTGACCTCGGACAGGGTAAAACTCCAGCCCCTATGACCCAGAGAATCCTAGTGTGGTTCCACTCACTTGAGACTTGGGAGAGACAGCAAATTAAATATAAATAAATATTCCGGACATATTCACACGGTCAACTGATCCCAAACTAGGCAAAGCCTGTACTATGGGTATCAGAGACTGATATACATAATAGATCTATATTTAACACCCAGACACAGAACATCACATCTGTGTTAGTCACAAATGTTTGTCCAGTGCGGGAATCGAACCCGCGACCTCTAGCGCAGAAGGCAGAGTTACTACTAACTGAGCTATGAGGCCTGTCAATTCCACGACATTGTAGCTGACCTTGGACAGGTAAAAGCTCCAGCCGCCACTTACTTGATACTTGTTAGAGACTTCCAAATTCCATGACAGTGTAGCTGACTTTGAACGGGGAAAAAGGTACCAGCCCCTCACGACCCTGGTTCTACTTACTTGAGACTTTGCAAACTCCACGACATTGTAGCTGACGTTGGACAGCAGCAGCAGCGAGTAGGCCACCAGCCCAGAGTCCTTGTTCCTCCACAGCTGGTCCAGCATGTGCGCCAGCTCCAGCACCCTGGCTGCTGTATCGCTGCAGACTAGCACGCAGCCGCCGCCTCGGAGGGTCGTGAGGATCGTTGCTGAAAAAGGGTGTTTATTGGTACACTGACAGAGCAACTAGCATTCTATTCTAGCGTTTGAGGATTTTTTTGAGGTTATTTCCATTTTAAGGTATGAAGAATATGGAGTTTGCCGAATACGAATCATTTTGAAAAATCCTAAATCTAGTTGAATTTACGACTTTTCTTCATGGTTATGCACACACTTGGTTATTTTTGGTCAAATGATCCTGTGCTTCTTTCATGCAACATTTTTTTCAACTTACTCATCAACTTCTCATCTCTCAGCCTGCGCCTCTGCTGTACATAATCAGCGTTCATAGCTCCCAGTAACATTAACGATGGCCGCATCATTCTCTCTATCTCACACCCGTTGAGATGCCTTTCCTTCTTGTGGTTAAAGTCGGGTGCATAAACTATGTCTTCTTCGCCTGGAGCTGCAATGCGCCAGACGGTGCCGCCGAGGGAGTGCCCGGCGGGTAGCGGTGTGATGCGGAGGCCCAATCCTTTGCCTTATTTGGGTGGTAAAATAAATGTGTATGAACATAATAAAGGGGATAAAGACCCTGCCTTCCGATTCACAGAAAGTGAGTTTAAATCCCGGCCATAACATTTGTCATCAGTCAGTCAAAAAATGTTGAAAGCAAAAGTTTTGATGAATAAATTTTTGCTGATGGCTTGTTTTGAAGATCTAAATTTTTTTTATTAATTTAAATTTGACATTTCCTTTACAGTTTTTCACCTATGCTACAGTAAAACGCCTATTAACTACATAATTTACCTAGACCAGAAAAGTCATACTAATAAAATATCTGTATATCTGTGAATTTCATCAACCTAATATTGATTAAATCTATATCCTCGGCTACACATAAGCTTTTGATTACAAGAATGGAGCTTCACTCTGAAGATCATGTATATCCGAGGCAAAACGAGTTTGTTGTCTCTTACCTTTCATATCAATACTCTGATTATATTTCAGCTGTATAATCCTATCAAATGCCATATCCACATCATCTAAAGTAAACAAGTCAAACTCAGACATATTTTTATGTGACTGGTATAGATCATACATAAACATTTGGCCCATTTTGTAGACTGGCAGTGTGCCGTAGATGGGACAGTTAAGCCCAAGCTTGCCAACTGCGTACGGCAGGGCTCCGAGGTGAAGCGGGTCGGAGTGTGAGATGAGGACAGCGTCTATTGTGTTTATTTGTCTGAAAAAAAAATAGTTTTGTTTTAGAAATTTAACAGTAAATGTTTGTTTTGATTTGTAGATTAACTTTGTCAACATGCATGATTTGGAGTAAACAAAGGCCACTCCCCGATATCTACGGGGTAAATAGAGACAAAATTATATCACTGTTGCATAGATTTTTTTTTTTCAAGATTTCTTGCAAACACAACATAACCTAAAACGAACCTTTTCAACTCTTTTATGAACTCCATATCGAACTTCTCGTCCCATCCACAATCAAGAAGGAACTTAAACTCGTCTACTTGCAGCACATAGCAGGGCGGAGACTCGTCTCCAGCCCCTGAGAGGCAGTGCACCTTGATGATGGACGTCATCTTCAACCGGTCGACGGGTTTTTATTGATTCAAAGTGCATACATTCTGTGTTAAAGTGCTGTTTTTGAATATACAATTTTTATTTTTAATAAAATCGCGAAATTCCTGAAATAAATTCGATACACGCACGATACACGCCACAACAAACAAACGAAAAATTCGAGTTGTTTCGTTGGATGGATTCGGCGCGGCAAGCAAAACGTCAAAGTCGTCAAATCAAAATAAAAAATGACAGCAACTTCATGATGACATTGACAATTTTGTTTTTGACAATGACTGCAATAATGACTGATTTGAGATTACCCCAGATAGACCGACCGACCGATGACGGCGACGATGCGCGGCGGGCGGCTCCTACGCTCGTTCGCCTTGACCCTTGATCTGAGTTTATCAGACTAGCTCAGACTTTCCCAAGAGGTTTTTACGTAGACATGGATTTTCCTGATTATTCCTTTAGCACTAGGAGCACGGCTAAAACTAGGAAAACTCTACTGAGAGTTTTCCTAGTTTTAGCCGTTTCTTTGTAGGAGACTAGGTACTGAGTTTTGTCTGTCCCTGCAGTTCCATCTGAAGAGATAAGAGGAACTAAGTATGGGTACTGAGACTACAAAGCAATCAAGTCGGTACCTACTTCCTAGAATAAGATAATGATATACTATTCAGAATTCGTTTATTACGTAAGAGTATAAGGTAACTAGGTATCAACAACATCCAGAGGTCGAAGCTGATGGTGGTGCTTCATCTTTCTTCTTAAGTAAATCTAAAGCCCAGTCCTTCAGATCAGTCTCATTTTGCATGTCAATCAACTTTTTGATACTTGGCGTTGATTTGCTTTCATTGATTTTCCACACCATCTTATCAACTATTTCATTGAGGATGCTGTCTCGATCTGCATTCGATAAACTTTTGGACTTCTCGATCGTTACCCTCTTTTCATAAAGTTCTTTGTAGATGGTGCCTAAAAACGCTGATCTGTTCATTTCTTCATCCCTAGCAGAGTTTCCCTCCGCAATATTTTCTGAAGAATCGATCGCTATGACACAATCTGAGTTGCCGCTAATTCTAGGAAGGGCGTCTTTCCTTCTTTTGTCTATAAGGTTATCTTCTTTGTTGAAGACCAAGGAAATTCCGTTATTTGGTTTCTCTACAACGCTTCCTGCAGGTATTGTTGATCTGTTGTCAATTTCTATCGGCCTTTGGACTTGGGTTGACTGGTCAGTGGAAGCTTTAGTGCGAAGACGGATGAATCGGTTTTCAAGTCGGGCTTCTGTAGAAAATCATGAGAAAATAGTAAAAATAACCATTGTAGGTTATGAGTGAGATATCTAACTATCTGGCCTCTTAGCTCAGTTAGTAGTAACTCTGCCTTCTGCGCTAGAGGTCGCGGGTTCGATCCCCGCACTGGACAAACATTTGTGTGATAAACACAGATGTTTGTTCTGTGTCTGGGTGTTAAATATATATCTATTATGTATATCAGTCTCTGGTACCCATAGTACAGGCTATGCCTAGTTTGGGATCAGTTGACCGTGTGAATATGTCCGGAATATTTATTTATTTATTTATCGTAACTACCCTACCTACCTACCTTAGATAATATTATTTAAGCTACCTACTTATCTAAGTAGGTGGCTGATTGCCACCTACCTACATAAGGTGTGCATTGCGTCTTTCAGACACAAACTTGCTAAGGTATTAAAGTAGGTAGGTAATTTATAATTTAACATAATTTCACTATACAGATTCTATTCTATGGCGATGACGAAAAATCGCTGCTTGGTTTAGGCCCTAAGTAACTATTTTCTAATCTGTGACAACTGCGCGTTAATTAGGTATAGAGTGCATTATAAGGAATAAATTGATTTTGAAAGACGTCCAAGTGCGACTAAATCTCGTTACCTGAGGCTTCCGTACACACGTAATACAGGGTCGGAAAATCAAGATCTCAAGTGAACTAAACTAGGAAGTGACAAGAGTCAAGATAGGAACATACTTGCACACGCGGACGAAGTGAAATTAATATACTTATAGGTGGTATCCTTAGTACCTACAGGCTACTGTAGGTTCCTCTTGTGTTGGCGTTCACTCGGCAACGTTGGGCCTTATGGTACGTGGGAATAGAGATTGTCTCACCATTTATTTTCTTAACGATGTAGTTGAGGAGCAAGCCGCCAAAGAACAGAGAGAGTATAACAACGATGTAGATCCACCACGCGAGATTTGCAATCTGAAAGTTTAGGAAATCATTTGCTAGTCGGGTTCGGGGTCGTTCGAGAACCCTTATTAACGGTTATCGGTTTTGCGAGCTATATGGCCTGCCCACTGCCGCATGCTACGGATTTTCTCATATCGTAGATAATCACAGGCAATAAATGCGTGATATATATATATATCGAAGCGACGCGTGACCCGAGAGCTGGCTCTTATTTGGCCCAGCGAATTAGCATTGCCATCCAGCGTGGCAATTCCGCCAGCGTCTTGGGGACGCTTCCGACTGGTTGTGATCTGGATCAGTTGAGCTATCTATAGATCGTTTGTAACGGTCTTTAGATGGCTCAACTGTTTCTTGTGTATTTTGTAAATATTAACTTGTATTAGTTTTAAGTTATAAAGTTTTTTTGCATAAATGCGTCAAACTGAGGATCAGGCAAAATGGCGCTTGTTGGGATGCCCAACAACCACGCTAATAACTCCACTCACTTGTTGCGATCCGGGGCGCACACAATTATGATCCTAGGCTCTTTTCATCAAGTATTTATCAGTTATTCAGTATATCGAGCTCAAGGGCGGATCCAGCTTTCTAGTCAGGGGAGATCACATAGTCGAGGCCAACCTCACTCACCGTGCCGTGGTACACCCTGCCGATCATAAAATGAAACTGGGGCTCTACTCACCAACCAACAGACTAGCTCTGGGGGGTTCACGACCCCCATGACCCCCTCGTGGATCCGCCCTTGACCGAGCTATCATCAAAATAGCCTGGCTACAAAGGTCTATCGTCTTGTACATTTTCCCATTGGTTCTCTTACTGTGTAGAGCTTGCGTAGGAGTCTGAAGATAGAGACGCTTACTCTAGCAATTGTGGCTAATTTTTTTGGCGATAACGGGCTCATCATCTATATATTCCTTCCCTGTTTCTGTACAATTTCTGCTTTCCACCATTTTCCAACTAAATGTCACTAATTTTGCTGTCAGAATAATCCGCATCTGTGCGTGCCCCAAAAAAAAAAGTTGTTATAATAGTGGCGTAGAGGAAGATACTCTTTTGCTTCATTCACAGAGTACCTACTTTTGTATACGCGCGTCACACACGGCAGCTGTAATGTACCTAAAAATGTATATTATAGCACGATACATCTCATTACATCTTTCCATAGAAACCGTCAGGAGACCACACACGGCAGCTATAATGTACATTTGTGACTAACACACATCTGTGTTAGTCACAAATAGTCACATTGTTCTGTGTCTGGGTGTTAAATATATATCTATTATGTATATCAGTCTCTGGTACCCATAGTACAGGCTATGCCTAGTTTGGGATCAGTTGACCGTGTGTGATATGACCGGATTTTCTTTTTTCTCTTTTTTTTTTTTTACATCTTCGTATCTTCTGACAGTTTCTATGGAAAGATGTAGTGAGATGTATCGTGCTTTATTATACATTTTTACATTATAGCTGCCGTGTGTGAAAGGCTTCATTCACTCGCATCAAATTCCTCATAGATGCTCGTCGGTTAAGGGTACCTACGCTTGACCTGGCCTTTTTCCAAAGGAAACAAAATATTCTTTACCTTTATTTTTTGTGTTCGATTTGATGGAATCACACCCAATACCTACACAACATCCCAAGACAACATCTGATTATGCTGGCTGGCTAGCTGGCTCTGGCTGCAGAGCCGATTGAATATAATAATAATTTTAAAAAATAATTTTTATCTACTTCATGATTAAACGTCCGATAAGTTTCAATGACGAATTCTCAAAGGTCGTAGAACAAACCTTATTTTGCCAATTGCTTGGGATAGCATAAATATTATGAATCAGCTTTTATTCTTGTCCGGCCAGCACCCAACGCGTCCCTATAACAACTATGTCGTCTTTCCAAATCCCAACCCTGGTACATAGATTACCTTTTAAGGAAGTGAGTCGCTACGCTGCTGTACCGGTCTTAAAAAAATAGTAATTTATTTTTCAACACACGTGCTCATAAAGTGGCTCTAATTTCACCGCAATTAGGCATATAATGATACCTGTAATCAAAATGTGACTTTTTCATTGCTATTATTCACAAACGTGAGTTATATTATTTTAATGCTTGAGTTGCTTTGTTCTTAAAAAAGTTTCAAGACAAAAAAGACCGTGCGCAGAAGTAAAAAAAAAACACATTCTTTTAGTCTATGGCCGATCGCCATTGTAAGATGCGCGCGCATAGGAAAACTGACTAATTTTTCCCACCATTGCGAAAAAAAAACAACTCGTTTTTATAGTTATTTTTTGTATTAATTTATTTTCAATTCAATTGTTCAACACAATTGAATAAAACGTCGTATGATACACGTGTGTATTGATGATTACCGTCCTCGGCTCTCTTAAAACCCTCGCCTGACGGCTCGGGTCTCAATGACGCCTCGGGGTAATCACCAACATAACACACAAACTATTATGTACTATTACTTCAAAGAGATATTTTTTTTTATGCATTTCACCTCTTTTATTTACGATTTTTTATGAAGGTATCTACTTACACCGATTAGGGATGTAGATTTTCCATAAAACTTAAAAAACTACATTAACATACAATTGAACAATCATACAAAGAACAACATTATCATTATGAAACAAGAACCAGCGAGGCCCTTGAAACAAATGTCGGTCCAAAGACATTTTAAATTCATAGTTGATGATATTTGATTACACACGGATCCCGTAGGTTCAGTTAATGATTTGTAAATAAGGGGAGGGATCCCGTCATTAATAATGGGGGGCTGTCTTCTACAGCTCCTTCGAGCAATTACCCCGTGTAGCGTAAGTGTTCAGAGTAAGGAACTTCCATAAACATAATAAACACAGTCATGTGCGAGAACTCGCGCCCTGAGGGTTCCGTACCATTACACGGGGTCAGTAAATCAAAATTCCGAGTGACAAATTTATGACTTATGGGCTCGTTGCCTCTCCTATACCACTAAACTACCATGTAACCACTTAACAAAAGGTGGGCCGTAAGCTTGATTGCCACATTAATTAAAAAAAACAAAAAAAAACACAACCATCAAAAAACCCCACAATACAGAACAAAAAAAAACATCGTCCGTTTTTTTTTTGTGGCTCGCACTACTTGTGCATTTGCCAAATCAGATTTTTTGTTGTTTTTTTTTTTGACAACAGTTGATCTTCTTCTTATGCTCATACTGTGCATAGCATAGGGCACTTTGTTAACTTCGTATGTGCGTCTTATACATACATACCTACGTGAATAATCCTCGCTACTTATGTATGCCCAGGTACAGTCAACGAATTTGATTTATAGGCCACTGAGAACCTTTTCACGCCACGGCGCGGCGCAACGCGTCATCGCAGAATCTCTCTCTCAGATATTACGATTACGACGTTTATAGCGAGTCAGAGGATTATCAGCTTTCCGATAACCGAGTTTGCGATAATAGGTACGTTTCAATAGATCTTTAAGTCTTGATAATACTTAGGTACTTGATATAAAAATTGATGATTGATTGATGATGATGAGGTATTCCCAAATAGCAGATTTTGAACAAACTTTATTGCCAATTGCGTGTAGAATAAGCCACTTACGGGATTAGCATGCATTTTATAAATCACCTTGTAGATGAGCTATCTATCGATCTATCGATGGAATCGATCCAGATCACTATCCTATCGTATCGATATAGTGAATTCGTGCTTGGGGCACCGTATGTTTAGTCGTGTAGGAAAGTTTTGTAAAAAAAACAACGAATACATTTCAAAATTAAATCGCAACCTCAATGCCTAAATTAATTTCGACAAAGCGACTGACTCTTAATTTCGTGTCGAACTCCAACTCGCAGTAACTCAGTTTCCAAATCAAGCGGGTGGTTAATCAAATTTCAGTACAAAACTCGTTCTTGCCAGCTGGCTGGTTAATAGAGCAAATTATTCTCGTGCTTTATCGAGCACTACCTGAGCACTAGTTCATCATCATCATTTCAGCCGTTCGATGTCCACTGCTGAACATGGCCTCCCCCACAGACAGAGCGAATTCCTTATCATGTGGGGGGATTTGCCCATACTCACCACGCTGGCTATGCGGGTTGGCGAGCGCAGTTAGAGCTATCGTTGTTAAAATGAGGGACGCTGCTGCCCTAGCTTTTTTCCCTTAGTCGCCTCTTACGACATCTGCGGATAGAGATATGGAGGGGCCTATTCTTTAGCCGGGGCCACCACGGCCTAGCACTAGTTACTTACATAATAATAGCGGTGGCGTACACAGTGCGTCTCGTCTCATAGCAGAATATTTATAGTAGAATATAATCTAGAAACCGCTCTCTCAGGCGTCGCCGTCGTCCTAATAGAACGCGACTACGCGACCATCGCAAGAACGCGCGAGCTTTGTTCGTTAGTTCCTATTAGGCTTCGTCCTAATAGAACGCGATTCGCGTGAATTTGCGATGCGAATTGATCGCGTGATGTAAACATGTATGGCAGCGTGAACTAATCGCGCGAGTTTTGATTAGGACACTCAGAAAAGACTTAATATGTTTGATCGCGCGTTCGTACGAGTAAAATTCGCGCGAACTTACGATGACCGCGCATTCGCGTTCTATTAGGACAACGCCTTAGCCCCTTCGTCCACGGCGCGACTCAAAAGGAACGCGACTGAAACTGTAGTCACTTATGAGTAGCCTGACTGCGATAGCACTAGTATTTCAATGCGCGTCCGTCCACGGCGCTACTCAAAAGGAACGCGTTTGTAACTAGTCACCTGGCGACTCGACATGCTGGTCGCCAGGCGACTGGTTTCGAGAAACTGTTGAAAAATGAACGAATAAAGAGTAGTTTTATGTGATTCTGACGTCTATGTGACTGGAGAAGTAATAATTCCATGTCATCGGTCGAATTATCACTCAGTCAATTATCAGTCATGTTAATTATTTTCGTTTTCAAAACTTTGTTTACATAAAATCGTGTACTGAGTGACTGAGTTTCAGGAAATTCCAGTAGCGTCGTGGACGAGTCAGAGTTTCCAATCAGTCCGCAACTCTAGTTTCTAATGAGTTCCGTCACTTTTGCGTAGCGTCATGGACGAAGGGGCTTAGTCTTTAGGTTATGAGTGTCCTAATCAAAACTCGCGCGATTAGTTGACGCTATCATACATGACTGTACCTATGCATCGCGCAATATATTCGCATCGCAAATTCGCGCGAATCGCGTTCTATTAGGACGAAGCCTCGTCCAGTTTACAAAATCCGATACACGATAAATATCTCGACTGGCGGTTCCGATGGATTTTTGAACCGAATCTTAATTTTCGTGTTTACGCATAATTGCCGTGATTCCTGGGAAAAGCTCGTAAATCTGTCACATTCGTTATTTATTTGCCATTACACAGGAATATAAGAACAGATAAATAGCCGTTTACATTCATTAATATTTTTACGAATTCTAATTAGTAGACCCAAAGACCTCGAGGCTAGCCGGCTGTGACGCAAGAAGTGTGGGCACAATCCGCCGCAGGATAATACATAGTTGCGTGATCTGCAAATATTTGTTCCGGGTCTAGGTGTTGGGTACCATGGTACCTACTTGTAGTTTCAATAACCCGAGCACGAATACCTAACGCTAGAGACAAACTGATCCAACGTACGCAACGTATGCAACGCATTATGAAATGCACAATGCCTAATGAAATGTAGATCCAAAAGTTACAGTGCATACTTTATAATTATCGTGGATGAATATAATATTATCGACCAATCAAACGCGAGTATAAGTTCATGTGACCATATAAGGCAATAATCTCGCGCCGAGTACAGACCGCGGCGGCGGCGGCGGCGGCGCGCCGGGTAGCCTCGGTGGCGCGACGCCGCCGGCGCGGCGCCCATGTCTATCCAAAACCAAGAATATCTACCAAATTCAGTAAGTTCTGAACGCGTGGAACTGCGGTATTTACTAATATCCACCTATGAATTTATTTTCCCTTCTGTCATTGAAATACTTATTCCATATTCAGCTTTAAGCATATCAGCTGCTTTCTCAGCGATCATGATAGTGGGCGCGTTGGTATTTCCACTAGTGATCGTGGGCATAATGCTAGCGTCCACTACCCTCAGTTTTGAAACACCTCTAACCCTGAGCTGGGCGTCCAGCACCCCTTCGGGTCCCATAGCACACGTCCCCACAGGATGCCATAGTGTCGTAGCCATGTTGAGGGCATAGCACTTCCAGTACTCATGACTAGCAAAGGTATATACTTTACATTCTCTTACAATATCAACTACATTAGAATTTATACTTCTGAAATATGTTGAGTTCAGTACATTAGCGTAATCTTCTAAGTACCGTACGAGGTTCTCCAAATCATTTCTGTTGGAAAAATATCCAGCTTCAATAATCGGACTCTCTTCTGGGTTTTTACTTCGAAGCCTGATACATCCTCTAGATTTAGGATGCAATAGGGTGATAAGAGCCCCAACCGTTTCACCATTCATCGATTTTTTGGTCATCTCAACACAGATGTCATCACGGTATCCAAAAACGAAGGAGCATATGAGAGCCAGCTGTATCGTCGCAGGTGGAAATGGAAAGACCAGAGTCTGGTAGTCAGGGTACGTTTGTCTTTTGTCCAGAGCCACGTGCCCGGCCAATACTGGGAGAGGGAACGTGTTGGGATGTGTAAACATATCTAGATTGTCTTTAAAGTTTCCTAAACCATTCATTCCTCTTAATACCACAGGAACTGTTGTATGGTCATGGAGGTTTTCACCGACATGTGTCGAATTCAGAACGACCTTGATGCCTAGTCTTCGCAAATGGTCTTCCGGACCGATTCCTGAGAGCATCAGCAGTTGCGGGCTGTTGATAGCTCCAGCCGATAAAATAACTTCTTTGCTTGCTCTGAGTTTTATAACTCTTTTGTCAGCTAGTTTAACTTTAACGCCGGTCGCTCTTTTGCTGCGATCAAATGTTACTTTAGTGACTAGGCTGTTCTTTAAGATATATAAGTTTCGCCTATCTTTAACAGGCCTTAAGAATGCAGCGGCTGCACTGTATCTGATATTGTTATTGATCGTGAACGTGGGTTCAGAGTAGCCAAGTTGCTGATGCCCGTTAGTGTCTAGTAAGATGTCATGTCCAATTTCTTGGAATGCATCAAAATATTTTTTAGTTCTTCGCCGCCACTGCGGCCTCGTGACTCCAAGGAATCCTTTGGTATTGTGCAGTGATTTGGATTGACTTTTGTAAATTGGTTCGTCGTTCAGGCGTTCGCTTTTCTTGAAGTAGTGTATCACGTTGTCCCAATCCCAGCCTTCGTTTCTTTCAGCCCACCTGTCAAAATCAGCCTTATTCCCTCTGACATAGAACATGTAATTGGATCCACTGCAGCCACCGAGCATCTTGCCTCTTGTCATGTGAATATTTTTGGTTTTGTGCGATTGCGCGGAGAATCCATCGTTGACTGTGTAATAATTCCAATCGACGTATGAGTAGTCGACTAAAGGGAAAAATGCTGGGACCTGAAACACAAGTAACCATTTCAACCTGTTTCATTCCACTCTTCAAGGCAAATATTATGTAGATATACGAGTATAAGCAAGCAAGCATCTAGCCGATACTATCTGTGACATTTTCATTTATCATCACCTCGATGGCGTAGCGGGCGAGTGCCCGTCTGAGACGTACGGGGTGCGGGTTCGATTCCTGCTGCGGGACAAATGTTTGCATGATCTGCAAATATTTATTTTGTTCTGGGTCTGGGTGTTGTGGTACCGTGGTACTCGTAGTTTCCGATACCCACGACCTAGGGAATCCTCGTGTGGCTGGGGTGAGGACTATGTATGTGATTTGTTGGGTGTATATTTTTGTATTGAAAAGTCCAATGACAGTTTTTTGTGTTCTGTAATCTTACCAGAGATTCAATAGGGGGGTCGCCTCCAGCTTCTATAAGAAGAACCTTCCAAGATGCAACTTCTGTCAATCGATTCGCCAGAACGCAGCCGGCTGAACCTCCTCCAACAATTATGAAGTCGAATATTTGGCCATCTGAAAATAAAAATTGAGATTTTATCGAGAAATCACGCGAGCGCAGTTACAACGCTGAAGGCGTTAGTTCACCTTGGAGGGTAGGCTCAGGGGCCCCGATTCTACTATTTCAATGACTTCAAAAATGATCGTGCCATTATCATTCAGTTGCGATTGTCGCCACTTTCATTTCATTGATTTCATTGGTTTCACAATGACTGCCATTGTCATAAGAATGGCAGCTGTTATAGGACTGTGATAGCAGAATCCCAAAAGTGTCAAAAGTGGCCATTTTGCCATTGGACCATTGTCAGTTTGAAGCCATCGGATTAGTAGAATTGGCCCCAGGTTTGAGCAAAATGACGTGAGTTCGCGTATGCGTTCAAACGACAACTACCTGTTAGGTGCTATTAAGGATGACCCCGTAAAGTTTGATCCTATTGACTCTTCACTGAAGTCTATTTTAATCCTAACCTAACCTAACCTAACCTTTTGAAACATAATTATTTTGGTCAGAGTTGAGTCAGCTCCTTCATTAACATCATATTCATCAGCCTTTAGAAGTCCACTGCTGGACATAGGCCTTCCCCAAGTAGTTCCATGACGAACGGTCTTGAGCCTTTTCCATTCGCCGACTTCCCGACTTTCACAATGTCGTCGATCTATCGGTGTCGGGTGTCATGCAATAGGTACTTAACTAAAGGTATTTAGGTACTTAGGTCCCTAAATAGTAACAAAAAAGAAACACAAAATAACTATAGGTAGATCTGTTCCGTTGTAGGTCAAATTCATTGAGATATTAGCATTTAGCATAATGAGTAGGTACCCAATAACAATATAATATAGGTACCTAACGGTCGTAAGACAGGTTTTTTGGAATCAATTTACCGTTTTTAACTGTAATCGGAACAAACGATTGTAATTTCCATACCTACAAGACAAGATCTTTATTAAGATCAGTGGTCCCCAAAAAAGTCCTTTGCCTGTTAGACCCCTTGTTTTTTTTTTTTTTTTTTATACAACAGAGGTGGCAAACAAGCTTACGGCCCACCTGATGGTAAGCGGTTACCGTAGCCTATGAGCGCTTGCAATGCCAGAGGCATCACGCACGCGTTGCCGACCCCGAACCCCCTTCCCCCCTAAAGAGCTCTGGCAACCATACTCCCCGCAGGAATACAACACTATTTGAAACAAATAATATTGTTTGGCTGCGATCTTCTGTAAGGCGGAGGTACCTCCCCAGGCGGGCTGCTCGAATTCAGAACGAGAAAATCTCGCTGTGCCCTACCTCCTCTTAACCTAACCTAACTACTCTCCTCCTCCTTGTGTATCCGTAAAAGGCTCAAGACCGTTCCTCATGGAACTCTTTGGGGGAGGCCTATGTCCAAAAGTCAGTGGACTTGTAATAGACTGATGATGATGATGCAAAATAACTTAGACTAGCAAGATACGAACCGATAACAGATGCATGTTTAGGATATTCATAAGATGTGAGATTTAAGGTTGATATCACAGCAAATAACACCTGCAATTGCTTCACAATTGGACCAACAGACGCGACTTTTGCTGAAGACAAAACTTGAAGCAACGAATCCATTCTGAAAAATAAATAAAGTAGCTTTTATAAAATTGGCTTTTTATTTACAGAATGATAATTAAATCAAGGAAATATAAACATATATACAAGGTGATTCATAACATGTATTCCATCCCGAAAGGGGGTTATTCTATCAACGAAAATAAATAAATTTAGCGAAAAAAAACTTCAATATTTGATGTTAATTTTTTTTTTTTCAATAACTTTTCATATTACCTGTTTTTGGTATTTTTATCATCTTAAGAACTAATAACTAAACGTACAAGAAGTTCGGAATCAAGATTGCTACCGAAAACAGCTGATTCATTGAGTTTGACCTGATTTGACCCCCGCTGACAGCTGATTTTCGCATAGAGTTTTTTCAATGAAAAATGTCCAATTTCCAAAAGTCGTAGAACAAACTTTACTGCCAATTGACTGGCCTCAAAGCTCAGTTGGTAGTAACTCTGCCTTTTCTAAATATTTTTTTTTTAATTTTTAAATTTATTATAATTGGTTGTAGAATTAGCCCTTTTCGGGATGGCATACATATTATATATAACATAAAAATATAAACAAGGAAATATTAATAACTAAGTATCTATTCTACGTAATACACAATCCCGGTCTTGAACCAATGGATTTTCCATTCCGAAAATGGTGAAGAAAAACATCGTGATAAAACTGGCATGTCCCAGAACCAACTCGGAGACATGTGACATGTGCACGAAAGGAGCCTCTAAGAGGCGCCTCTGTAATCATTACACTACACTGATTCTTTCATCGACGGTCATAGGCCCTTTTCTGGGCCACCATCCCCCAACCTGGTCACTGACCTAATACAGGATGACCAAGAAATAATCAGCAAGCAAGCAAGTTAATACTTACCAATATTTGTTGAATAAATCTATAGATAAACCGCTCTATTTGTAACGTCCGCACGCCACGGCTTGTTTACTTGATGTTCTAACTTAAGAGTGTGTATATTATAACGTGAACGATACAAACCGGAATATAATTATTACCATCCGTATGTTGAATTTTAATTAGCCAAACAAGTAGGTACCTATACCTATCATAAAAACTAGCTGGCCCGCCCGCAACTTCGTCCGAGTGTTCAATTCTTAGATAATTTAACTAAAGTTCAAGTATGTTCCTACCTTGACCCTTGTCCCTTCGTTCATTTGCGATCTTGATTTTCCGTTTCCGTGTTGCGTGTGTACGGAAGCCTCAGGGGGCGCCGAGCCATACTCGCCCTTAACGTGTTTATTTAAAAAAAAATATGAAAAATGAACTCTAAAGCCTCGGTAAATACAATTAACTACTCTGCGGTGATGCCACGGACTAAATTAGCGCGCAGTTGTCACAGATTAGAAAATAGTTTCTTAGGACCTAAGCCAAGTGGCGATGTTTCATCAGACATGATTTACAAATATTGAGTTTTCGGAATGAAATGTTATTTGAACCTTTATTCCGCAACGGTTGTCGGTTTTGCGACCTATTGAGGCCTGCCCACTGCCACTTCAACTTGTTAATTCTGGGAGCTATGTCAGTGACCATGTTTCTTCTACGGATTTTCACATCCTGGATCTTTTTCTGTGAGCTTTTATAGGTAGTGCATAACAAGAAATTATATGTACCTAAATAATGATTCATCATCATTTCAGCCATTCGATGTCCACTGCTGAATATGGCCTCCCCCACAGACAGCAAATTCCTTATCATGTGGGGGGATTTGCCCACCACGCTGGGCATGCGGGTTGGCGAGCGCAGTTAGAGCTATCGTTGTTAAAATGAGGGACGCTGCTGCCCATCCCGTAGCTTTTTCCCTTAGTCGCCTCTTACGACATCCGCGGATAGGTAAATATGGAGGGGCCTATTCTTCAGCCGGGGCCACCACGGCCAAATTGATTAAATTATGATAAACAAAATCGATTTTACTTCAGTTGCTTATGTCTTTACTTCATTTGCAGTTGTCGTGTCACTGATTCTTTCTTGGTCATCCTATATCAGGTCAGTGTTAAGATTGCGGTATGGTGGCCCTGAAAGGCCTATGACCGTCAGTGAAAGAATCAGTGTAGAGAAAGGATTAAAGTGCACCTCTTAAGGTGGGTCCACAATTGTGACATTTCAACGCGCCGTAGCTCCGTAACATGTTACAGTACTTGCTACGCTAAGTGTGGACCAGTCACGGCGAAATGTTCTTGCTTTCGTTGGTGGGCCTCTGAGTAGATCACTGCGTGGCCATAGCTCGTGTGACATGTCCGCGTGTCAAAATCCGTCCACACTATGTTTTTGTCACGCCTAACTGTTACGGTCACGGAGCCACGGCGCGTTGCTTGCTTGCTTATCGTGTCACTGTATTTTTGTTGGTCATCCTGTATTTGGTCAGTGACCAGGTTGTGGTATGGTGACCCTGAAAAAGGCCTATACCCGGCGAAAGAATAAGTGTAGTGAAAGGATTCCGGTGCGCCTTTTAGAGGCTCCTTTCGTGCACATGTCAAATGTCTTCCAATTTTTAGATTCTAGGACATGCCAGTTTCTTCACGTATTTTCCTTCAACGTTTGAGAACGGAAAATCCATTGGTGCACAACCTGGATTCGAGCCCACGACCAGTTGATCGGAAGGCGAGCCACTACCAACCTTCCGCCATGTTCCAGTGTTTCGTATTGAAAATATCTTAATTCGTATGACGCGTGGTGTTCGCCATTTGCATTACGACAAATACAAGGTGATTCATAATATGTATGCCATCCCGAAAGGGGCTTATTCTACATCCAATATGCAATAAAGTGTTCTACGACTTTTGGAAATTCGATATTTTTCACTGAGGAAGACATTTTTTTTTTAGGAGGAGGTAGTGCACAGCGAGATTTTCTCGTTCTGAATTGGAGCAGCACGCCTGGGGAGGTTTCTCGCAGCCAAATAACATTATTTGTTTCAAATAGTGTTGTGTTCCTGCGGTGAGCAAGGTTGCCAGAGCTCTTTAGGGGGGAAGGGGGTTCGGGGTCGGCAACGCGTGCGTGATGCCTCTGGTATTGCAAGCGCTCATAGGCTACGGTAACCGCTTACCATCAGGTGGGCCGTCAGCTTGTTAGCCACCTCTTTTGTATAAAAAAAAAAATAATAATTGAAAAAACTATGCGAAAATCAGCTGTTTTCGGGTCAAATCAGGTCAAACTCAATGAATCAGCTGTTTAGGTAGCAATCTTGATTCCGAACTTCTTCTCTTCCGTTTAGTTATTAGTTCTAAAGATGATAAAAATACCAAAAAGAGCTAATTCGAGAAAGTTTGTGAATTTTTTTTTTAAATTTGGTGTTTTTTTCGCTAATAGTATTTCTTTTCGTTGATAGAATAACCCCCTTTCGGGATGGTGTACATGATATAAATCACCTTGCATAGAAGACTCGACAGGAACTAATATCAAGCGGGATGTAAATCACAGAGGGATGATGGATTAGTACCGAGCGAGTGAGATCTATTCGTTTTGTCTGTCTGTCTGTGAAGCATTGGCAACAAGCGAGTGTAGTATTTTTGCAACGTATAGCGGCTAGCACGAGTGTTTGTTTCGGTTTGTTAAGGCGATACAGAAATCAAAATAAACTGTCGAGTGGGCGGAGTGAAGAAAGTGACAGCGCTATGTACTATAATTGAATGTGGAAAGAGATAGGAAGCGTTAGAAGGCGCTCGAAAGTAATCGTCGTAAGCGACATATAAGAAAATATCGATTATCTTTAAAACTATGTATTTTTTTTTAAAAGTGTCTTGGATTTAGGTACCCAATGCTATTGTCTAACACAATATTTTAAAAAAAATTATTTTTGTTCGATAGTCTCAGAGTATTTTCGAATAAACTGATGCAGAGGACCCCACTTTAAAAAATAAATCTATCGAGAAAAGTTTTACCAATCGCGTTTCTGTCTTGGATTTAGGTAAATAAAATGCTCATGTTATCTTTGTCATAAAAATCAAAACTGTGCGTTTTGTGGTTACTGAGAAAAAACCATTCAAAAATCATAAAACAATTTAACCCGGTGAGGGTTAAATTGTTAACAAAACTTACTTATTTCTTGTAAACACATAAAATTGCCAATTGGCAATTTTTTTATGCATTAAAAGAATGTGATTTTGCAGAAAAACAGAGGTAAATGAGTGATTACTGGCGGAGGAGCTCCAATTTATAGCGAGAATATCTCGCTGCGCCCTACCTCCTCCAAGATGGACAAGGACAAGATCATACCTATACAATTTTCTCTAAAAAAAAGCTATAATCATTTGTATTCAATTGAGCAAAGTCGGGGCACCGAGCTAGTATACTTAAATGAAATGAACATTAGAGGTTGATCCCTTTATTTTAGCCTAACAAAACCAAACACATCCCAAACGAAATTACGTTTCAAAATTAGCCGCTGACATAATTTGTTTCGAATTCATGTAAAATTCTATGGACAAAGGGTATACGCTCAGTGATGTTATATTTCAAAGATGGGTTACACGATTTCATAAATTATTTTGTGCTATTTATACAAGGTTTCTCTTAATAATATACTTTCCCAAAAGGGGCTTATTATTCACCCAATTGGCAATAGTTGGGCAATATTGGCAATAGCAATAATGACAAACCTCTTAGATCGTCTGACAACCTCCTCCTTGATACCCCTGAGCATAGCACTTGTTTTCGTGGCAACTCCTTCTCCGTTGTAGCAGTAAGACTCTGGAATAATCTTCCGTATAATGTCAAAAAAGTTGACTCCAAAGATTCATTTAAACGATTAACTCGTGAACATTTTCTTAAGAACATCTAGCATCTACACTACATGTTAATAAAACACTTGTTTTGTACTATCTGTTAATCTATTGCAGTGTATTATATATATATAATACATATTTAAATATAGTGTATGGTTATATATAGTATAGTTTTTAGTTAAGTTAAACAATCTGTCGCACGCCAACCTCCTGTTTCTACCCAATCAGGCTGGCTGGTAGATAATGCCTTGGCATTAAGCCCACCTTTTGTACATTGTTTTTTTGTGTGCAATAAAGATTAAAATAAATAATAATAAATAAATAGTTTGTTGAACAACCGGAAATTCGATTTTTTTCATGCTTTGGCGTCAATGATAGGCTTTACCAAATAGAACGCGTACTTAGCGCGCATCAGAGCGCTAGCCTGACGCCGCGCTATGTACGATATGTACGCTATGAGACGGCTCATATTATGATTGTTATTGGTAACAAAGTTGTTTCCACGACTTTTGACCGCTGACGCGTTGTGCCCTAAAAGAGACGTTTCATCAATATATGGAGCCTGGGCCTGCACTGTGTACACTACTCTAAAATATGGCTAAGCAATAAAGTAAACGTATTTTATTGGTTATTTTATTTAAATTGACTTCGTTTTAAGGTAAATTAAGGTTTTTTTCGACAAAGAGAGCAACACATAGCGCTACAAAAATATGGCGGTTGGACGTGCCTGAAAAGTCATTTTGACAACCTACAAACCATCAAATCATTTTGACAACCCACAAAACATCAAATCAAACAACATGACATGAAAAATATGTCAATGTCATATCAAACGCCAATTATAAACTAACATGGCTGCCTTCAAATAGTGTTCACATAGTAAAAAACTTACCAGAAGAACTATTCTTGTACCATCGCATTTGTCTTCAAATAGATGAAATTGTATTTTTCCTGTAATCTCCTATTTATTCCTAATTTTTCTATGTAGTGTACATGGACCAGGCCCAGAATGAAATGGCTCGTTTATTAGGATTTTACCTAAAGGTTCTACAGTGGCCTACAAATCAAACTGGTTGACTGTACATCCCTACAAGTTGCATAAAATCATGTAATTTTATAGCCTCGTAAGCTATCTTTAAAATGTCATTGGCTACGCTTAAATTCACGTCACGTAAACGCCGAACGGACAAACGGACGGACGTACCCGTGAAATGCGTGTAGAAGTCTCTTTGTATACAAATGTCATTATTTTTCCAACTCTGGGTCGGATTGAGTGGGCACGTCTTAAACTGCGAACTAATGTATGGGCTCGTATTTTGTGTGTTATTATGTGGCAAACTATGTAGATGATATCATCTTAGATACAAAAGAGGGTACTTTTTCTAATTGATCGTGTGAGCGAAGGGAGCGAAGATCTTTCAAACAAATTGCGTTAGTTACCTGCAAGGATTAGTTACAAGACTCGCCTCATTTTCGTAGTTTTGGTACACAAGACGACCTCGATGTTGTAGCAGGCGACAGCCAGGCTGAGATGCAAGGGGTGCGGGTTCGATTCCCGCTGCGGGACAAATGTTTGCATGATATTCATGCAAATATTTGTTCCGGGTTTGGGTGTTGTGGTACCATGGTACTCGTAGTTTCTGATACCTACGACACAGTCCTAGTGTGGGGTCAACGCTATGTATTGACTGTTGGGTGTTAATTAAAAAAAATAATGACGGTCAAGTGCGAAAACTCGCGCCCTGAGGCTTCCGTACCATTGGTCGCAGGTTCGAATCCCGGTCGCGCACCTATGGTGTACGCGTACTATTTACGTGTACGGATTTACCTGTCGGAAAATCCGTACACGTAAATAGTAAATCAAAATTCCAAGTGTAGGATGTGATAAACTTATATTTGCGGTTGCTCACGTCATTGTATGACATTAACCGCAAATATAACATTGTTTCCTAAAAAACTACGAAATTCCTCAATTTCAGACTTTTCCCTTTAACTGTGTCACAAAAGCTCCTAGCATTCCAAATTTCAGAATTGTGATTCTGTATTTCAGAATTCAGAATTGTGTGTGAACTGGTAGTACCCTAGAGGTTTTAGATTTTTGCCATTTCCTTACAAAAATTATACATTCATTGCCATATCTTTTTAATGCATTAAGCTAGAGCTTTGATTTTCATACGGCACCATAAGCCCACAGACCTTAATAGTTGGTATAAATTTCAAGTTGTTACCTTTAGCCGTTTCTGTGAAAAAGGGTCTTGACAGACGGACAGACCGACAGACAGACAGACGGACAAAAAAGTGATCCTATAAAAAAGGGTTCTGTTTCTCCAAATGAGGTACGGAACCCTAAAAAGCAAGAATCAGTGACACGTCATTCAAGTAACTGTTGTATTGTTGTTATCAAGTGTTGTGATCAAAAATCGTGTTCCATGTCTACACACGTAAAATTATCCTAATGATCGCAACTTCAGAAGATGTAGGTACCGTACAAGTCTGCCAATGATTGTACCTGGGTAAGTACCCCTCTCTCAGACCCTGCTCACATAACAAATACTGTACAGATAGGTACCTACTTAAACCTAAATCGATAAGTCGATGCTAACAAGATAGTCGGGTGTGAGCGGCATTTAGTAGTCGACGTTCACATGATAAAAGACCGATCACGGAGGTTACATGGTGTTTACGGATTGCCAACTCTTCGTTTCATAATGGCTTATATTATCTGTCTACCTTAGATAGATAAAAAATTATTTGGCACTACAGACACACACAATTAACATAGATAAACAATTTGAAACTAAAGTACATACAATAGGTAGGTATAAATAGTCAAAAGAGCAATTTTTAAAAAAGTAGGTATCTTAGAGTAGGCAAAGTTTGCGTGTGCTGCAGTACGACAAATAGGCTATGGCTCAGTGATTAAAATAGAAGACCTTAGATTAAAATAGGTTTTTTTTTAATTTTAAACGAAGGTTTTTTTTTAATTTTAAACGGCTTACGGCCCACCTGGTGGTAAGCGGTTACCGTCGCCTATTGACATCTGCAACACTGGAGCATTGCTAATGCGTTGCCTGCCGTGGAGAAATGTTTTTGTATTTTTTTTGAAGTACCTCGGAAGGAAGCTCATTCCATAATATGCACGTATGGGGAAGAAAGGATCTCGAAAATCGAGTGGTTCGAGATACCCACGTTTCAAGATGTGCATGTGCCTTATTCCGGTGACGCGAGGTCCGAACGGAAGTTTCAGGCTTTTATAACCATTTTATGCGCGTTCTAGGACTCCCTAGTCCTAGAACGCGCATAAAATGGTTACGCACGTACAGTCAACCAATTTGATCAGTAGGCCACTGTAGAACCGTTTCACACTGAATGTACGTCGTAACCATTGCCCATTAGTGAGAAACCTTAATTAACTATTTTTATTTAGGTAAAATTGTATCTGTTTGTTTTTTTTATTTTTTATTATGTAAGTTTTTGATATTTGTTAATGTTTGTTGTTTTTTAAGGCTGTTCACTTGCTTTTATTGTATATCTTATAGGGGAAACTTTACCAACTGGTTAGTGTATTTTTATAGTTTAAGTGAAATATTGTACTGTTTGTTTCCCAAATAAAAATAAAAAAGTAACGCGTCATCGCTGGATCTGCCACTAGATCTGCCAGACAAATTATTACATTATGACGTTCGATACGAATCGAGGATTATCATCTTTTCGATCAGAATAGTAGTTTTATCTAAAGAGTTCTGACAATACGTTAAAAAAACACGAACAAAGACAACGATCTATTTAATTTGAAAACGTTCTATAGTGGCTTACAAATCAAACTGGTTGACTGTACTTCTAAGAAGTAATGTATTAACTTGAATCAGATACTGAAAGGAAATATGGTTAGAGATAATTTATTTTCTCAAAAAGAAATTTACATTTAATTTAGATGAGCAACTTAATATTAGGTACCTACATTTAGAGAGCAAAATGTAGGCTTAAAAATATATATTAAAGTAGGTAGTTTTGGTAATGCCAATCCCGGATTACCCGCAACAAATCGCATAATAACATCGAGTTTCGAACCGTTGAAGTGAACAATGCAAGTTTTCGATGCGTCACAGCGGAAGTTAGGTCAGTAGGACCTCTACTCAAAATGACAATTGTATTGTGTTTTGAGTAGAGGTTTTTTCACACAGTGACAAGAGAAGCTGGCATAGAGGACGCTGAAGTAGGGTCTCCCGGTTACCTGCAGTAAAACAAATATGTTGTGGAAATATAGCTGTATAAAAAAAAAAGACATGTTTGTTCTGTGTCTGGGTGTTAAATATGTATATATTATGTATATCAGTCTCTGATACCCATAGTACAGGCTATGCCTAGTTTGGGATCAGTTGACCGTGTGTGATAATGTCCAGAATATTTATTTAATATTATTTATTTTATTATTCATCAAGGATCACAAAAACATGACCTCACCCAAAAGCGTCCTTCAGATGATAAAATGCTAAAGCCTATCGCATAATCCCAAAAACCAAGCTTACGCATCTATCAAAATAAAAAATATGATTCCGCACATCGGGCGATCCATCCAATATCTCCGAAATCCAGTTTTTCCTACATTATATAAGTATACAAAATGGTGGGATGTATACAAAGTATCCACACAAAGCCGCATTGGGCTCGACTGATGGAGGCTTCGATGGTAGGCCGAGCTCGAGATGCAATATTCTCTTCACAGAAATAAAATAATTTTTCGATTTTATTGGTCTCTCAGCCTATTAGTAACCTATGTTATTTGAAGGTATTACATACCCCTGAACAAAAGGACACGTGAAAAATACATTTGAATATCACGTGTCTGTCTGTACATCACGATCCACAACATATCAGGCTGAGCTTGCATAGTGAAGTTACCTATGTAAGTTACCTAAATTACCTTCAAATAACATAGGTAACTAATTCGGTGACTAAGTAAAATAAAAAAAACTACAAAGAGTAAATAATTAATAGCATAAAAATCATTTTTCTACCTGGTTTTGGATTTTAAAAATCTTTTTAACAGATCATTTGAAGCACAAACAGTTCTACATCAACGTTGCTACTTAAAACAGTTGAAAAATTGAGTTTGAACTGTTTGTCCCAAAACAGCTAAACAACTAAAAATGATCTCCCAAATCAATGCTCACTAAATAAGGGTAAAAAAGCGTCACGGGAGCCTTCACTATACAAGCTCAGCCTGATATGTTGTGGATCGTGATGTGCAGACAGACACGTGATATTCAAATGTATTTTTCACGTGTCCTTTTGTTCAGGGGTATGTAATACCCGAATTGAAAACGCTAATCCTAAGACTGCTGAATTCCTAATTTAGGAGGAGGTAGGGCACAGTGAGATCTTCTCGTTATTAATTGGAGAAGCCCGCCTGGAGAGGTACCTCCGCCTTACAGAAGAACGCAGCCAAATAACATTATTTGTTTCAAATAGTGTTGTGTTCCTGCGGTGAGTAAGGTTGCCAGAGCTCTTTAGGGGTGGGCAACGCGGGCGTGATGCCTCTGGTATTGCAATCGCTCATTGGCTATGGTAACCGCTTACCAACAGATGGGCCGCACGCTTGTTTGCCACCTTAGTTGTATAAAAAAAAATGTCCATGAACAGTCACCTCTTGCTTGCTTGCGTCACTGATTCTTTCTTGGTCATCCTGTATTAGGTCCACCAGGTGACCTGGTTGAGGTACCTCTTATAACATGTATGCCTTTCATACCTTTCAGAATGATGTCACAGTACTAAACTTAAAGCTGTACACAGCAAATTATCAAATAAAAATATCAAAAAGTATCTATACTTATATTTAAGAAAATACTGATGTTTTTATATCGCTCATATATTTTCTTTTTGTTGATAGAATAACCCCAAGCTCGGGATGGTATCATCATCATCATCATCATCATCATCATCATCATCATCATCAGCCTGTAGAAGTCCACTGCTGGACATAGGCCTCCCCCAAGGAGTTCCATGACGAACGGTCTTGAGCCTTCTCCATCCACCGACTTCCCGCAACCTTCACAATGTCGTCGGTCAATCGGGATGGACACACATTTAGATGGCGATACATTTAACGAATCAACTTGTATAGTGCCAGAGATAACCCCCCCCATACTAACAAATTTCACCTCTCTATACTATTAGTATAGATGTAAATCGCAGAGTAATTCCGTAAAGTACTGAGGTACTTGTACCAGCCAAATTATAATAAGATGCTTACTCCCAAATGTGAGGAGTACATAAATCGCCTCAGCATGCACTCACGGCCCCTCTTAATTGGATAGTCGTAGCTCGCCCGTAGCAGCTTCGTAGCAGCTTCGTAGCAACTCGTAGACCTGAGGCTCGTTAGTGCATTTCGGTACTGTAGCAAGAAATTGTGGAAAATCGAGGATGTTAGAATGTTTGGAACACCAATTTACTTAACTATTTCTTGAAAATTTATTTTATTAATCCTACTAATATTATAAAGCGAAAGTTTGGATGGATGGATGGATGTTTGTTACTCAGTCACGCCAGAAATGCTGAACGGATCCAGATGAAATTGGGCACAGAGATAGATTATAGTCTGGAATAGCACATATGCTACTTTTTATCTTCGTTGGTACCACGAAGATAAGAAGTAGCATATATAAATATAAATGAAAAAGGCTCATGACTTTTGTCCCCAAGAATGGTAGGCATCCTAGATAAAGGTTATAGCAAGGTTGCTAGATTGAAGACTAAAAATACAGATTAAATTGTTGATGTTCTAGGAAAAACTGCACTAAAAACGATTCCACTGTTTCAAAATATTATCAAATAACTGCGCGCAACATTGTTGAGCACGCGTTTTGTTGTCTCTTTCCAACTCGCTAAAAAGCATAAAACTATCTCTGTTGCGCTGTCGAGATGTAACCTGAGATTATACAGCGAAGAAGCCTTCCAAATAGGTAAGCCACCTTCAAATTCCTATTCGCATAAATATAATATCCGAATTTTGATAAACATTGCAATATATAGGAAAGACGTCTCTGAGGAAAGGACCGAAGGCTCAGTTTTGCGTCTTCCGTGATTTATAGATGATGGCTTCTTAGAATATGCAAACCATAGCAAACACTTTGGCAGGGTTCTCTCAGGCACTCGCCTTGACATCGATTTAGGCTCTCGCTAAACGGCTAATGAATAATTTGGGCACGCGTGCAAAGCTAAATAAGGAAGCCACATTTCGGAGGGCTTGAAGATTCCTAAGATGTCTGCAGCTACTCAGGTATACTTGAGTTTGATTTTAGTCACGGCCACTTGTATAATTGAAGCTCGCTGTGCCCTATCTCCTCTAAACATTAAAGGTTTATCCTAATATTCTACCTCCTACTAATATTATAAATGCGAAAGTTTGCTAGGATGTTTGGATGTTAAATAAATAAATATTCCGGACATATCACACACGGTCAACTGATCCCAAACTAGGCATAGCCTGAACTATAGGTACCAGAGACTGATATACATAATATATATATATTTAACACCCAGACACAGAACAAACATCTGTGTTAGTCACAAATGTTTGTCCAGTGCGGGAATCGAACCCGCGACCTCTAGCGCAGAAGGCAGAGTTACTACCAACTGAGCTATGAGGCCAGTTAATTGTTCAATCACGGCTCAACCGATTTCGTTCAAACTTGGAATAAATAAAGTTCTTTACCTAGAATAGCATATACCGTATGTAGCTGGTCATAAAATAAACTTAAGAAGATAACACGCTGGCCGCATATCGCATTGATAAATAAAAATAAAATAAATAACAGTCACATGTATGTCACATGTATGTGACTGTTGGTTGTTATTAATTTTTTCAGGGCTGACCCTGACCCCACACTAGGATTCCCCGTGTCGTGGGTATCAGAAACTACGAGTATGTACCATGGCACCAAACACCCAGACCCGGAACAAATACTTGCAGATCATGCAAACATTCGTCATTGATCGCGGCTTTATGTAGGTATAATCAGAATTCACACATCACACCCGTATATTTAATAGGTAATTATTATCATTATCAACAATTTCAGAAAATAAACAAGCTTCTCACATATTTATAGGAGTTCAATTCGAAAGCAATCTGCTCACTCGGTTGAATTGCAAATTCTATGCCGTACCGAGACGCCAATTCGCCAAATATGCTCTTATACCAGCCGACCCGTTGTTGGACGGAAAAAGGTCATTTCTATGGATGATAGCGATAGACTTGACTTGGTTTCATTTTGACATATTGATATTGATAAAAAAAAGGCATTTATTTCAATAAAATCACTATGATCACTTTGAAACGTTCCTCGCGACCAAGCCCAGATGAATCGGGCAACAAACACGGCTTGGTGCCTATCATTTTTTTCGATGATCCTTTTTCACAAAATGGAATTTAAAGCTTCAGTGTGGTGCCGATCGAACTAGGTGAGGCTCAAAATAAAAGTAATCTAATTATAATCCCTAATAAATAAGAGCTTATAAAAATGTGAAAAAAAAGAAGACAAATGTGAGCTTCAACAAATGATCTAAGGGCAGCACACGCTACACTTGATGAAATATGTACCTAATGCTTCTATAAAATTGAATAATACTTAAAAAATGATGCAAGCAAAAACTGTAAAGACACTGCAAAATGGCATAACCTCGACTTAATACGAATACTATGATTTTTATAATATCCCCAAAATTTCGACTCCGACGGGACTTGAACCCGCCACCTTCCCCTTTCGCATTTATAATAGTAGTTAGATACCTACGGCAAATTGCTTGGTGTACGAGTAAGTACCATAAATTGCTGCGCGCATTTTTTAAATAAATGGGTAAATTTTATTTTAGAAATTGACATAAACGGAAATTATGCCTCCATCTATAAATATTATGTAGGTATCTATAAAACACACAGACACAGTCTGACCGTTGCAAACGACCTAGTTCATAATTTCAGCCGTGGGACCTCTACTACTGAATCTCCCCGACCAGACGGACTTCCTATCATGTGGGGCGGAATTTGCCCATACTCACCACGCTGCTGGGTAGGTACGCGGGTAGCAAGCGCAGTTTGAGCTATCGTTGTTAAAATAGGGGACACTGCTACCCACCCATCCCCTAGCTTTTCGCCCTTAGTCGCCTCTTACGACATTCACGGGTAGGTTCATGGAGGGCCCTATTCTCCAGTCGGGCCCAACGACCTATTTACTCGTAGCAATCTTGAGGTACAGATCCGCTGCTCATGACCATGATAGATGTTTAGTTACCTAGGCCATAGTAAATCGTCGTCACCCGGCTGAAGAATAGGCCCCTCCACATCTACCTATCCGCGGATGTCGTAAGAGGCGACTAAGGGAAGAAAGCTAGGGAATGGGCAGCAGCGTCCCTCATTTAAACAACGATAGCTCTAACTGCGCTCGACAACCCGCATGCCCAGCGTGGTGAGTATGGGCAAATCCCCCCACATGATAAGGAATTCGCTCTGTCTGTGGGGGAGGCTATGTTCAGCAGTGGGCGTCGTACGGCTGTAGTGATAAAAAGGAACATCGAAAAAAATGATAGGCACCAAACAGTGTTTGTTGCCTGATTCTTCTAGGCTTGGTCGCGAGGAACAGGCATAGCTTCACCTAGTTTCTAAGACGTTTCAAAGTGATCCTAGTGATTTTATTTAAATAAATGCTTTTTGACTTTGACTTTGACTTTATGATGAGTAAATGGTATCGCATGATATAAATGATTCAGCTCTTCCAATCGGCTAATTGCCATGCGAGCGTGACGCGGTTCCGAACTTCTTCAACTCGGAGTTTTGCGAATATTAAGACTCGTTGAGTAATATCAGAAGATTTCGCAGCAACTTCGATGGGTCCTAAGCCGCTGCCTTAGTGCTAGTTGTTATTCTATGGATTCTATAAAGAGGCATTATAGCTCTGATTGCTATGAGCTTCAAACTCTACAAGAATCCGTGTAAGTGTTGGGATACGGAATCTATAGATAAGGATTATTGTTGTGTTTGTTTGGCTATATACTTGAGGTATATCATAATATTAATAAAGCCTTTTATTTCTTTATTTCGCGATTAAGTAACGTTAATTAAAAAATAAATAAATAAATAATTATTAAACATAAAAAAAAAGTAGTTAATTTATTTTATTAGTTATTAATTTTGTATGTTATTATTATTTAATTAAATTGTTAGCATTATATTTATTGCCCTGTTAACTAGAAGGCCGTTGAAGCCAAAGAGTTGTTTTTGAGAAAACGCCAAAAAACGCGCGAATCGTTATGTCTTTATAACTATGATAACTAAGACCTAAAGTTTTTAAATCTCTGGACCTATATACATATAAAATGGTTGTTGGATACAAAGACTGATAAGCTATGATTTGGATTAATTTAAAATTTAATCCAAAAGTTCTTGTCTCAATTCAAAATTGTTTTCACTCCACTCAACTTTCATAAAAAACCTTTCAAACTTGATTATTTTTTTGTAATTTTCCATCACACTTTCACACCCACGACGAGTATACGAGCCTAGGTGAAGACGCATATTCCTTGCGATCAAGCCTAGAAGATACAGGTAAGTAAAGAGAATTGAATGTTATTGAGGGAGAGTTTACATAATGGTAAAATTGAGTGGTGGGGTCTGTACAACAAAACAGACAGATGCCACTCACGACGAGTAACAACACGAGCCACGAGCCTAGGTTTAGCAACCCCTTCCTCGCGATCAAGTCTAGAAGATACAGGTAAGAAAGGAAAATTGAGTGACGTATTGAAGGAAAGTTTATAGTATAATGGGAAAATTGAGTGATGGGGTTTGTACCACAAAACAGACAGGTGACAGGGTACTTCAGCTCTTCCATTACAATACAACACATAAAACTGCCTAATAATAATCTCCCGCCTATAAACCGCTGATGGGAAAATAAAAAGGAAATCCTCGCAATACAGTCGGGATCGACTCAATTATACCCAGGACGAGTCGTGTAGAACTCATTACATAGAATATATCTCGAAGCGAGGCGCGGTCTTTGTTCTAGCGATCCAAATACGCAATGATCCTATTGACGAATCATCATTCATCACCATTTCAGCTGACGTCCACTGCTGAACATGGCCTCCCCCACAGACAGAGCCAATTCCTTATCATGTGGGGGGATTTGCCCATACTCATCACGCTGGGCATGCGGGTGGCGAGTGCAATTAGAGCTATCGTTGTTAAAATGAGGGACGCTGCTGCCTATTCCGCGGATAAGTAGATATGGAGGGGCCTATTCTTTAGCCGGGGCCACCATGGCCTAGTGACCTATTGACTAATAAATAATCACAATTCTCGTTTTGACAGTTAGGGTGCTGCCACTTCATGACGTAAATTTGATAGTGAAGTAATAAAATGAACAACTAATCTGATAAATCAAAATAATTGAGTCAGTTCATTGGTTCACTAATCGTTGCGAGTCACGAGTGCGGAGACGATATTAAACTATTGGCAAGTGATAGCGTTTCAAGTCCAACAAGTTGTCCGGCAGTAACCTGGCAGTTGTCATAAAAATTGACATTTTATGTATTTTCGTTTATCTGAAGCTGAATATTGGACTCCACCCAACCGGAGCATCCCATTTCGCGCCGCGCACACTTTTAAACGTTCGTACTTGACGTTTATTTCCTTTTTATTCTTTGTAATCTACGAATTTAATATAGACGACATAAAAATATAGCGTCTGAAAAAATTACGTGCCTGTTTAATTTGAAAGTGGAACGCATGGAACGTTTATTTTAATTTCGAATGTCGAATGTATTCAGCCATGCTGGTATTCGAGAATGTTTTTTATCGTATCATAGGCTTGTTCTTTTAAGGAGAAAATCAATTTTTAAATAAAGACGGTCAAGTGCTAGTAGGGCTCGCGCTCTGAAGCTTCCGTACACACGTAACACAGGGTCGAAAAATTAAGACTAGGGTACTTTTATTTTTTTATTTATTTTAATATTTTATTTTATGACTAGTGTATAGAAACAATACACGTTTGAAGTTGCTGCAGTTTATAAAACAAAACAAAACTACCTACTCAGTTTCAACGTCAATTTTAAAAGTAATTGCTTTGAAAAAATAGGCAACTTCATAGCCCTTAAGGCCCTTATGTCTGGCAGAAATCTTTTGCGAATCTTCTTTCGCAACAAAAGGCATTAACTACACATAAAACCGAAGATAGCTCATGTTGTTATTTTTCTGATACCATTTTATGCAGCTTTAAAACATTTTTATGAAATGCGCCACCATTACACACGCTCTACGATCAACTTTAAGAGCTATTCCAAACGCAATAAATACCAAAATCATTTACAGCGGCGAATTTATCGCGTCATTCACGGTGCGTCAACTGTCAAGCGGCTGTCATCGTCAACACAGAACCACTCCAAGAAGATCTGTGCTCTTTTTAGGGTTCCGTTCCTCATTTGAAAAAAACGGAACCCTTATAGTATCACTTTGTTGGCCGTCTTTCTGTCAATACCCTTTTTCTCAGAAACGGCTAAAGGTATCAACTTGGAATATATAGCGCACATAAAAATCAAGTTTTTAGCTCAATGGATTAAAATGAATGTCTAATTTTGGTATGGAAATAGCAAAAACGAAAAACCTCTACCTCTACTTCCAGTTAACTCACAATTCTGAAATTTGGAATGCTAAGAGCTTTTGTGACATAAATAAAAGAAAATGTCTAAAATTAAGGAATTCCGACATTTTTACCCCAAAGTTTTTGCGGTCAAGAAATATATAGGTACATAATCTTGCAGATTAATTTTAAATCTATATTTTGACATTATCTATATTTTGATTTTGATATTATTTTGACTGGCCTCATAGCTCAGTTAGTAGTAACTCTGCGTTCTGCGTGGTCGCGGGTTCGATCCCCGCACTGGACAAACATTTGTGTGATAAACACAGATGTTTGTTCTGTATCTGGGTGTTAAATATTGATCTATTATATATATCAGTCTCTGGTACCCATAGTCCAGGCTATGCCTAGTTTGGGATCAGTTGACCGTGTGAATATGTCCGGAATATTTTTATTTATTTATTTATATTTATATGGAATTATTACGACATATATACATCAAGCCTATATTAAACGATAAGTAAACTGTGAATCCTAGATTACTGAAATAAATAAATAAATAAATTACGAGACAGAGTTATATTTGCGGTCGATATCATACAGTGAAATACGTGAGCGACCGCAAAATATAAATTTGTCACTTCCTACACTTGGAATTTTCTGATCCCGTTTAATAGTACGGAAGCCTCAGGGCGGGAGTTCGTTGACCGTCTTTATTTCAATGCTTGGGTCCAGGGTCCATGTTACACTGGTGCGGCGGGATTATAATTTTTGATCCTCGGAGTGCACTAAACCATATACGTGGCTCATTAGTTCTTCATCTCGTGGTTAACGAGCCGACTCTAATTGCGGCGTTCTCTGCCTCAAAAATACCGGTTGGAGAATATGGAAGGCAATGGTAATTTGGAATTTATGTTTCACACTCTTTTGAACTTTTCTCGGCTGCAACGCTTTGTTTTACTTTTGGGGACTATCATCATAATCATCATCAATCTTTTTTTTATGTTATACGGAGGCAAACGGGCTTACGGCCCACCTGATGGTAAGCGGTTACCGTCGCCTATTGACATCTGCAACACCTGAAGCATTGCTAATGCGTTGCCTGCCCTGGAGAAATCTTTTTGTATTTTTCTTAAAGCTCTTCATGTTGTAGGTTAGCGGGAAAACCTCGGAAGGAAGCTCATTCCACAATTTGCACGTATGGGGGAGAAAGGATCTCGTAAAGTGAGTGCAACCTGTAGTAGTCTTTCCCAAAGAGTGCCACGACGGCCCACTGCCATTTCAACTTGCTAATTCCGAAAGCTATCGGTGACCTCGGTTCTTCTACGGACTTCTACGGACTCATTTTGGATCTTATCACGTAGTGAAACTCCGAGCATAGCTCTCTCTATAGCCCGTTGCGCGACTTTGAGCTAGTGTTTGGTCCGTCGTAGTGGGTAAAAGATTCAAGATTCAAGATGTTTATATGCAGAAATAAGTGTTACAGAGAAGTCTTAAAGCTATGAATATGGCACTTAAAAACTTATTCACTCTTTTCGAGCACCGCAAATAATTATTTTAGACGAAAGACTGTAAACTTAACACATACCTACTCGTATTAGTAAATTTAGAAAATCATCATCATCATCATCAGCCTGTAGAAGTCCACGACGAACGGTCTTGAGCCTTCTCCATCCACCGACTTCCCGCAACCTTCACAATGTCGTCGGTCCATCGGGTGGGGGGCCTTCCAACACTGCGTCGCCCGGTTCGTGGTCGCCATTCGAGAACCTTTACTCCCCAACGGTTATCGGTTCTGCGAGCTATATGGCCTGCCCACTGCCACTTCAACTTGCTAATTCTGAGAGCTATGTCGGTGACCTTGGTTCAATTTTGAATTTTGAAAATAAATCTGTGTAAATCCTTTAGTCTGCGTATCTATGGATACGTATCTATTAACAATCAACTATAGCTATAGTGTACATCCTTTGTGTAGGTACGGCAGATTGGTCTCAAATCAGAGTCTGTTGCGATGCTCTCAGGATAAAGGCTAGGTAATCCATTCAAAGACGCTGACGTGACTTCAAAGTGCGCTTTGTGAAAGCTGATTATATCTGTCTACGTGTCGCTGACTAGCTGTCGTGACGGACTGCGTTTGTGTTTCTTTTGAGGGGAGATTCTGCATGTTTGAACGGGCAATCGAGTTTGGTTCACTGAAAACTGAAACTGTAAGTTTGCCCCCATGTCACTCGCTGTCTATCTGCTCAATATCTTGTCTGCGAACAGCGTGGATATTTTTTTCAATCACCTACCGAAACTCCTACATCCTCCGTGACGTTACTACTATGGTCTCCGCTGAAAACCAGCGCTGGGTGCACACATCAGTGTGTATCCAGCACAATGCTGAGCGGAGGCCATGTTTTCCAAGAGCTCTGCTGCGCACAATATCTTCTATCATTTAGCATTTAATTTCTTCTATTTTATTTTATTTTATGTGTAGTAGTTCTTAAGGAAAATAAAATCTTTCTTTCTTTCTTTTTTCTTTTTTCTACAACTTACACAGATAGTGATAGACGAAATTTTTCGATTAGTACCTATCTAATTGTACCTAGTAATAACATATGGCATCGCCTTAGGGATAAAAAAAACCTGTTATGATGTTATACTGTATTCTAAATAAAAAATATATATATGAAATAGTTTATAGTTGAAACCTGTCACGTGAGACACATGCATGTTCGCTGAATAACTGTTTTATTAAAATATGCACGTTCTCTGAGTAAAGCCTTTCACACACGGCTATAATGTAAAAATGTATATTATAGCTAGATACATCTCATTACATCTTTCCATAGAAACTGTCAGAAGATACGAAGATGTAAAAAAAAAAAAAATATTCCGGACATATGCACACGGTCAACTGATCCCAAACTAGGCATAGCCTGTACTATGAGTACCAGAGACTGATATATATAATAGATATATATTTAACACCCAGACACAGAACAAACATCTGTGTTCATCACACAAATGTTTGTCCAGTGCGGGGATCGAACCCGCGACCTCTAGCGCAGAAGGCAGAGTTACTACCAACTGAGCTATGAGGCCAGCAAAAGATATATTATAGCTGCCGTGTGTGGTCTCCTGATGGTTTCTATGGAAAGATGTAATGAGATGTATCGTGATATAATATACATTTTTACATTATAGCTGCCGTGTGTGACGCGCTTAACAATTTTATGTTTTGTATTTGTGGTTATTTGAGGTATGTCAATGATAATCTAGGCGTTTCTTTGTAGGTAGTCATTAAAAGGCGCAATTGAGCAGCGGGCGAGTGCCGGGCTGAGACGCAAGGGGTGCGGTGGCGATTCCCGCAGCGGGACAAATGTTTGCATGATGCGAATATTAATTCCGGGTCTGGGTATTGAGGTTAAATAAACATCAATATTTTTTCCAAACTTTGCTTGCCAAAAGCTGTTTTTGGTGTTTTTATGATCTCTAATTAAATACAAAACGTACGAGAAGTTTGGCATCAATATTGCTACCTAAAACAGCTGATTATTTGAGAACTGATTTGACCTCAAAACAGCTGATTACGCATAGAGATTTTACAATAAAAAAAATCAAACTTTTTGAAACGATATAAGAAGAAGGTGTATTGAAACTCTCGTGTATGTAACAGTCTATTTTAACTAAGTCACAGAAATAGTGGCCAGCCTCTACAAAGAAGTGTGGTGGCAAAGTTTACCAGCCACGAGAAACTCTACGGTCTTTCCGACTTCGGCTCGAGCTACATACGTGACCATGCTCCAGCTTACTTTTGTAGATTTTTGTGAATTCTTGCTGGCGACATTTTTACATGCAATGTTTTTGATTAAATATAATTGATTTAGGTTATGCAGTATCAATTGGAGATTCATATTATGTATACCATCCTGAGAGGGGATACTCTATCAACAAGAAGAACATTAGCGAAAAAAAAAAAAACCCCAATTTAGCTGTTCTTGGTACTTTTATCATCTTTATAACGAATTACCAAACGTACGAGAACTTCGCCTTCGGCACCAAAATTGCAACCTAAAGCAGCTGATTCATTGAGTTCGAACTGATGTGACCCCGAAATAGCAGATTTTCGCATAGTCTTTCAATGAAAAATATCAAAGGAGCCATTTCATTCTGGGCCTGGTCCATGTACACTACATAGAAAAATTAGGAAAAAATAGGAGATAACAAGAAAAATACAATTTTGTTAATTTGAAGACAAATGCGATGGTACAAGAATAGTTCTTCTGTTTAGTTTTTTACTATGTGAACACTATTTGAAGGCCGCCATGTTGGTTTATAATTGGCGTTTGACATGACATTGACATATTTTTCATGTCATGTTGTTTGATTTGATGTTTTAGTTTTGTCAGATAAATGTAGGTTGTCAAAATGACATTTCACGCACGTCCATCCGCCATATTTTTGTAGCGCTGTGTGTTGCTCTCTTTGTTGAAGAAAATCGTAATGTACCTTAGAACGAAGTCAATTTAAATAAAATAACCAATTAAATACGTTGACTTTATAGCTTAGCCATATTTTAGAGTAGTGTACACAGTGCAGGCCCAGGCTCCATATATTGATGAAACGTCTCTTTTCCAAAAGTCGTAGAACAAACTTTATTGCCAATTGGGTGTAGACTAAGCCCCTTTCAGGATAGCATGTATATAATGAATCATCTTGTAGTTATATGTCGGGTTGCTGAAGAGTGCGATTATGTGTATGACTCGTTTCTCGAAATAACTCTCACGGAGCTCGTGGTACCTCAAGTGAAACCGAAAAACAAGACGAACTCCAAGTTGGACTGGTTAAAAGTAAAACAGGGTTAAAACAACTTTTCTTTGAAGGAACTGCCGTTTCTAGGTGATTCTTATTAATTTGTTCTTTTGTCATTGCAGACATAGAGTTCAGAATCAAATGTGCTTCTTTCAGCCTTATTCGGCTCTATTTTTATTATTTTTGCCTGGTTTAAGAGAAAGAGGCGTTTTAGAGGGTGATGGATTGTATTGGATCTCTTTGCAAACAATTTGCTAAGCCCCACTTTGGTGGGGCCATGTTCGAACAAGCCGCTGACTACCCCCCTTAAATATCTTCAAGGATCAGATTTTCTGGAGATTTGAGAGGTTGTCACCTATTTTTTGTTTTATAAATAAATAACAAATAGGTGACAACCTCTCAAATCTCCAGAAAATCTGATCCTTGAAGATATTTATGGGGGGGTAGTCAGCGGTATGTTCGAACATTTAGCATTATGTTGACATTTTGCAGTGAGTACCTACAAGTGACAGGTTACAAGCCCACTACTTCACCGTTTAAGCATGTGTTGTTGCGCACTTAGGCTCGTATTCAAAGACAAGACTCAAGCGTTGATCTGTACTTAAATCTCGATTTGAGTCGAGATTCTAATTCTTGAACAGTATTTATGTATAGATTCAATGATCACAGTTCACCTGAGTAAATGCTTATTCTGAAACGTCAATCAGACGAAATCGGTGCTTGAGTTTAGATTTGATTAGACATTAATCAAATGACATTTTCGTTCCGTTACACGTACTTTGATGCATATTTATACTTCACTTTATAGTTTTGTTCTATTTCCACCCTGGCTGTTTGAATTTCTGCGTAAAACGAATCGAAAATTATAAATAAATCAAAATGTAAACGAGAACATTTGAGTACAGATTTGAGACTCGATTCAGCTGAGAGTAGTTTAAGTACCGTTCTTGAATAAAAGTTTTGTTTGAGAAGAGATTCAGTACTTAAATAGAGTTCAGCTGATCTGTGATTAAATCTAAGTTTGAGTTGTGTCTCTGAATACGAGCCTTAGTTAATTAGTTACTTATTTAGTTTAATGGAAATCGTATTTTTATATTTGGCCTCCCGCGATACAGGCTTGTCCTAATGCCTCTAGTAACTTGTTTTGCATTTGTATTTGTATTTTTTGTAGCTACGAAGATTATAATGTTTGAAAAGGGACGCAAAAAGTACTGTTAGCACCAACCAGCAACATCGTAAAGCCTCGAGTCAAAAAGCTTTCGGGTTCCTAAAAGCTCTGTCTAAAACTCATCAGCTCTACATCGAGACCCCTTTAATTTCTGCGGAAAGCAGTGGATTAATGGTACCGTCTTTAATTAAAAACCTTAAATGAAACCCGCGGTTTAACGACAACACTTTTTTCCCCTTTTCACTGCGGGGTCTTAGGTTTGTGGAATTTCAATTAGGTGGAGGTATTTATCGCTAGATTTGTAGGAAACGTGTCTCTAACTTCAGTTTACTTTTCTCCGTCTTAAAAAAAAAGGTGTTGATGTAAGCAGTATCAAAGATTTAGAAAAACAGTACACCAACCGTATCCTAGCGCTAAATAAAACCAACCTTCACATTATTGTTAGAGCCTTAACTGGACACTGTTGTCTTAATAAGCACATGTTTAAACTAAGGCTATGGGACACACAAACCTGCAGGCTATGCAAGGAGGCGGACGAAACGCCTCTACACCTGCTAGGTGAGTGCGGAGCACCTATGCTCAAACGTTGCATCAATTTGGGAAAGCACATCCTCAGCCCAATGGAGCTAAAGGAACTAACCCCAAAGAAAATCCTTCAGTTTTTAACAGCGCCACACAAAGAGGCTCCACAAATAACAAGTGGCGATCACAATAAATAAATAAATATTCCGAACATATCACACATTGTCAACTGATTCCAAACTAGGCATAGCCTGTACTATGGGTACCAGAGACATGATATATATATACATAACAGATATATATTTAACACCCAGACACAGAACAAAAATCTGTGTTAATCACAATTGTTTGTCCAGTGCGGGAATCGAACCCGCGACCTCTAGCGCAGAAGGCGGAGTTACTACCAACTGAGCTATGAGGCCAGTCTAGTAGTAATAGGCTAGTTGTGGCCACAGTGACACCATAGCCACACAAAGGGAAAAATAAGCAGTTCCAAACTGTTGTATGGAACCGTCCGGTGAGGTTGGGTTCCGATCGATGTTTCGATTGGAACCCAACCTCACCGGACGGGGTAAGCCGTCCCGATTATTTTTTCCAAATCGAGTCCTTACATCACTTTTTCGATTAACCTCACGGTAACAGACTTCGCCTAAGTGGCCTTAAAATAAAACTCACCTATAATACACTGGTAGTTTCGTAGGATTTTGGGGAAGAAATTGAAAACTAGGCATTATGTAAAGATCATATTCCAACCGCGGCTTGGCTCGTATACCTACGTTCCTACCTACTCGATAAAAATTACTCTTATATGCTGACCTGAATGGGAGATTTAATTTTTTTTTTTTTTTTTTTAAATTCAAAATTCGTTTATTCATAACAAAGTACACAGGGAAACAGGTTACAGATTGAACGATGAGACTGCAAAAGTTATAAAAGACTCAGTCTTTCAGCCTCAACGCCCTCCTCGTTGATACAACATAGTTCTGTATGCTTATGAGATAAAGTACCTAACTTAGTATGAAAGAAAAAATAATCTAACAAGAAACGCTAGAAAAGTTCATAACGTTAAAAAAAAAATAGTTACAGTGCAAAAGAAAAACTATTGTCGGAATACTAGTGCTTTGTTTGTGTGTGAAGGTGAGGGTGTTTGATTATGGTGTGTGAGTGTGTGTGGGTGTGTGTGTATAATAGGCAGATCATAGCTATCATGCGATAGGATCAAGTCAATATACAGCAGTCAGTTATGTATATTTTATAACAATATCCGGTCGATGCACCCTAATTAAACCAAGTGTTTACCGTGCAATATAAAACAAACATTAAGCGCGTAAAGTTCGGTCCTCACCATCGGAAACTTGCAGTTTAAGCCACGCCTACATTGAATACAGCTGGTTAGCTACATGTAGTAGGTAGAGATTAGGGCCCCAAGCAAGAGTCATTCCTGATGTTATTATTTATTTAAGAAAGTATAAAACATGTTTGATACACACTTAAAAAGCCCATATGGGCTTGTCTAAAGCGCGTACAGTTCTCCTTAGTAAGTTTACCTACGTTTACGCTAATAGTACGTTCATAAAACTTCACTAAGAATTTAATTGAACATGCATTACACTTACGATACAATATCCGTTGTCAAATATTAGCAAATCAAAATTTAAAAATCAAGCATCGCCGCATGCAGATGACATTGACTTATATTTTGAGAATTGCTATCGTATCGTAACGTAACCTGAATTTTTCGTGTTTGGGCTACAGGACGTCGACGGCTACGTCTAATCTGTCCAGGACGTATTTCTTAGACTAGGTTTCTAAACCAGGTACTTGTGTTTAGGCGTACCAGGTACGGCACCACAATACTTTCGAGTCTGTAGGTCCGATGTTATTGTGAACGGAGTGAAAGAACTTCACTAAGAATACCTACGTTTTTAACCTATTAAGGCTGTTTTGCATCAGCTACGTTCAAACTGCGAGACTTAGTGCAATCTTCCACGAGATTAAGCCCGCACTAGACTGGTAAACAAAACTTGCGCACCGGTTGCTCGGCCACAACTGGCTTTAAACTGTTTTTATGGTTTACTGTCATGATTTATTGCTCGAATTGTTTAAGCTTTATTCAATGTAATTTACTGATAACGTTCGAAATCCATCGTGAACAGTTTTGTGTCCATAATTATTGAAACGTAGCAACTAAAAAAAGGCTCTACTGCGTAGAATTGTAGCGGAGATCGCTATAAGGCTACACAAGTTTTTTTTCTTGCACTGGATATAAATTACGTGACGATTGCCGTGTTTGTTGCCTGATTCTTCAAGGCTTGGTCGCGAGGAACAGGCATAGCATCACCTATAGAGTTTTTAAGACGTTTCAAAGTGATCCTAGTGATGTTATTGAAATAAAAGCCTTTTGACTTTGACTTTGATTCAAGTCGAATATATTTTGTTTGTTTTGTCTAATTTTATTCTTCACTTTTTTTATCTTTTAACATTTTATTTGCACATTATAAGTGTGAAATTGCTTTAAATAAATTGTTTCTTTTTATTCTTTTTATTAATATATTAAAACTTTAACCTTAAAATTCAAATTGAATACGATTTAAGATCTAGTTAATTCGACAATGGTTTAAATAAACTACAATTCCAACGGCTCGGCAATTGCCCGGGCCATCGACTCATCACTACGTTACGTTAAAACATTTGCATATTATATTTTTCCAGATTTTTCGTCTCATTGAGGCCGTAACGAACCAATTTCGAAGAGTACAATGCCTGTATCACTGCGTTTTCGATGTAAATTTAACTGTATCGGGATGACTTTTGGTTCAATATGGCTCGACTGTTAACTTAATTTACACTCACATCAAGTGTATGAACCACAGTGGTGGCCCCGGCTAAATAATATACCTCTACATATCTACTTACACGTGGATGTTGTAAGAGGCGACTAAGAGAAAAAGCTAGGGGATGGGCAGCAGTGTGTGATTTTCACAAAGATAGCTCTAACTGCGCTTGTCAACTCGCGTGCCCAGCGTTTTGAGTATGGGCCAATCCCCCACATGATAGGAATTCGCTCTGGAGGATCTATGGAGGAGGCTATGTTCAGCAGTAAACGTCCTACTTACTGCCGAAATGATGAATGAATGAATGAAAATTCTTTATTGTACACACACCTTAAAAACTAATTACAATTGATTATAGACTAAATAGATTTATATGTACAATAGGCGGTCTTATCGGTAAGAAAGCGATCTCTTCCAGACAACCTTTGGATGGAGAGGAGTCTGAATTGTACGGAAGATTGGTCGGGGTGCACTACAAAGTAAACGAAATACTTAAATTATGAGTGATGATGATGATGAATTATTTTTCTAACGGTTTGATATTTTTTAAGTACCTCTTTTTTATCTTTATCAAGAGCTTTATCGCTTTGCGCTTTTGAGCTTTGGGGCAACGTTGATTAGTATCCATCAAAAATAAATAGTTACTGTTGTCTTAAAAATATTTAGTAGATTGTGTAGTTTTTGTTACATTGTGTACTGACTATTAAGCGCTTCATCTCCCCATAAAGAGCATTGGCAACCTTACTCACCGCAGGAAAACAACAGATGACATGAGATGTCCTCAGCTGAGGTCGGCGTTCAGTGAATCTTTTTTAAGTCACTACTGTTACTCCTTCTACGAGAAACTTTCATTTGAATTCCAGTTCAACATTGTACTACGAAACGTTACCTCCATTATTGCAATGAGCTTTATTATTAAAATGTTCGCCACGATATATTTTTACGACTTTTTTATGTTTATCCGAAAATATTAGCGGGCGAATCAAAAAACAAATGGGTTGATCTTGCTTTGCTAGAGTGTGATAACTATATGGAGGCGCATAAAAGTTTAAAGCCATGAAGGATAGACGCATTGAATTTGCATTTGATCAGCTTGACTACCTCTGTTTGGTGAGACTGAGGTGCTGCTTCGATTCCCTAATGTTGCATGCGTCATAAAATTTAAGGGCATGAACGATAAAGACACCCTGAATCTGCTCAGCTTGTTTACCTCTGTGGTTTGGTGAGATGCAGAGATGAATAATTCACGATAACCATACGATAATAATATAATATAGCCTTTAATTTTCTGCAACTGAACTCACTTATCGAACTATTAACAGGGTCAAAGTATATTTCGTAAGTTAGGTGTAAATGACCATTCGTTCATTGTGCGTGGTGGCACCGGCTAAAGAATAAGTCATTCCATTTTTACCCGTAGATGTTTTAAGAGGCGACTAAGGGAAAAAAAAGCTAGGGGATGGGCGGCAGCGTTCTCTATCAACAATAGCTTTAACTGCGCTCGCCAACCCGCATGCCCAGCGATGCGAGTATGGGCAAATCCCCCCAAATGATTGATTCTGGATCAATGGGGAAGGCCTATGATCAGCAGACGTCCTACGGTTGAAATGATGATGATGAAAATGACCATTAGTTTCAATCAAGCACGTACATCAGGCAATTTCTTTATGTAATCAAAACGCTGAACTAAAATAGCTAATGAACACAAAGGACAATGGATTAAACATTCAAATTTATCTAACAAAGTTGTCGAAAGTTTTGGTACCCTTCCTACTCTATTTGGACTCTGAAACTTATTTCAAAAGTCGTCAATCATAATGTTATTCGCTTTTGTTCAGTCGCAGATGGAGATCAACTCCGTAAGTATTATTTATCTTGTAGATCGGAACGTAATGTTTCATTAATAGTTTTGTGGATCGCTATGACGCGGGGCGGTGTGGTAAGTTGAGACGTGAAAGGCGCAGTTTGATAAAGACGTTTTCTGTCGTTGTGCGGCCAGCCTTGTTGTTTGTTGATATTTTGTTGCATTTATTTGTTCTTTGTCTGGTTGGTAACATAGTTAATGCTTTTGTTACTAGCTTGTGCCCGCGGCTTCGCTTGCGTTGCACCTAGATAAAATTAATGTAAGCTATTCTAGATAGCTATTCTAGATCCGTACATATTATGTTTGGTGCAGCCTTATGCTGAGACGGGACCCATTTGCCCCACACAACGCATACCTACTCAGCCTACCTACCGCCTCACCTACCTACATATTTTGTTTTCCTATGTGTGTTTTTGTATTACTTAGGTTTAAGTATTTTTTTCTTTGTATCTACCTACCTACCTACTGCGTTGTGGGTCAAATAAATACATTTTCATTCTGTCTTTCTTCTTTCTTAGATAAATAACTCTATCTATCCTAAGCTACATCGAAATCGGTTGAGTTGTTACGGTGTTATTGAACCACAAACCTTCGCATTTAAAATATTAGTAGGATACTTCACGACACAGGAAATCCTTCTACTACCGGACAAGCAGACGCACAGGTAATTACCACCCTTACCTGGTCGACATACCACAGTGTCAAACCAAACGTTTCTGCTCCACCTTTATTATAAGCACTGGCAAAGAGTGGTACGATCTGCCAGCGTCTGTTTTCCCGGACGAGTACAATCTAGGAGTCTTCAAATCTAGAGTGAATAAGTTCCTTCTGTCAAAGCGTGCTCCATCTTAGGCCACATCTCACTTGCAAAAGTGAGCTGGTGGTCAAACGCCTAACCATCTCCAATAAAAAATAAAAAAAATATCCTAGGGTAAGATAAGGAATCTAGATATTTTCCAGCGCTCGCGTAGTAGTACTTTTAGTTCCCTATGATAATTTCCATAGATTTTTTACTGCAGCCTGCTGGTTTGTACAACTATTCGAAGTTCAAGCGCAAACCTATATCGATGCAAATGTTTCTACCCATCAACGGAGCCGATAGAACAAAACAAACGACATAAAATATTTCACACAAAACCAATAAAACGTGAAAAGTAGTCGGTGGCGCGCATTACCACGCGTGCGGCGGAATATCTCACAAATACTCACAATTGGAGCACGCCGCAGCATCGGCCGGCGAATAAATCAGCCTGTCAGTGTTGCCTGTTATAAATTCGCGGAAGGGCGCACCTGGCAACATTACCTTGATTGCGACTCACTAGCACTCGGACTTCGAATATTTAGTTTTCGAATAGGAATAATTCTAAAGTTGATATAAGTTATATTGCTGCTTAATTATGTAGTGTAAGTTGTAAGTAGTGTTCACCTGGCAACATTACCTTGATTGCGACTGACTAGCACTCCGACTTCGAATATTTAGTTATATTGCTGCGTACAAATACGTACAAAAACTCACAAGATACGGAATGAGTACATCAGAGGAAGTTTGAAAGTAGCGCCAGTGACTGAGAAGTTGAAGAGCAAAAGGTTAGCGTGGTATGGGCATGTCATGCGGAGGGAAGAATGCCATGTGACTAGAAGAGTGTTAAATATGAATGTGGAAGGATATAAGGGGAGAGGTAGACCAAAGAAAAGATGGATAGATTGTGTGAAAGACGACATGAGTAAGAAAGGAGTGAATACTGATTTGACGGCTGATAGAGGGGAGTGGAAGAGAAAAACATGTTGTGCCGACCCCACATGAAGTGGGATAGGGGCAGGGAGATGATGATTGCTGCGTACAAATCGGCCAAATTTTTTCATGAGCTTGTCAATGTTGTGAACGGTGGTGGCAGGGTTATCACTGTTCAGTATTGAGTGCATGACATTCCTCCGTCTATGCGATCATCGAGTTTTCCAACTTATGGTCTTGACATAGGTAATGCTATTAGTGGTCACCTATGAATTTGTAAACCGCGCTGAAGGTTGCTATACTGAGCCGATCGTTTTCGACAAGTTAAATATCACGGTTTATTTAGCCGTGGTGGCCCCGGCTGAAGAATAGGCCCCTCCATATCTACCTATCCGCGGATGTCGTAAGAGGCGACTAAGGGAAAAAAGCTAGGGGATGGGCAGCAGCGTCCCTCATTTTAACAACGATAGCTCTATCTGCGCTCACCAACCTGCATGCCCAGCGTGGTGAGTATGGGCAAATCCCCCCACATGATAAGCAGTTTGCTCTGTCTGTGGGGGAGGCCATGTTCAGCAGTGAACGTCGAACGGCTGAAATGATGATGAAATATCACGAACGCTTCATTAGATTGGCGAGTCTATTGGATGAGAGTCTGGATTGATATTGGTGCATTTTAAAACGTCAGTATAGAAGTGAAACTGGCTATACAAATACCTGAATTCTGACTCCGATTTCGGCTCCAGAAGCACTCAGTCCCGCCCCTATTGCGAAGCTCGCAGGGTGCATTTGCGTGGCCCCACGTTTCCGTTCGCGCGGTCTTTAGCCAGATAGTCTATAAATATGCAGACTAGCTGTTGCACGCTACTTCGCCATTTCCTTTCATTTGGCAACCAGCGTCTGATGAAAGTCAATTCCAATTGTTGCCACTAGCTTTTTGTTTTGGTTCAGAGAAAAACCACCTAGTTCAGTGGAAGAAATCAGTTTCAACCTGTACAATGAATGCTAAAGCTATTAGTTTCGTAACTAGGACTCCAAAATCTATCTTTCTATCTATCTATCTAGGTGGTACTTACAAGGTGATTTAAAATATGTATACTATTCCGAATGGGGGCTTATTCTATGTACACCTATTAGCAATACTCACATTTTATTATACGACTTTTGGAAATTCGACAATTTTCATTGAAAAACACTATGCAAAAATCTGCTTCTGCATTTCATAATTCGGCAAACTCAATTATTCCACTGTTTTAGGTTTCCGAATTTTCATTTGAAAAATATTGGGGGACAATCAGTTTTTTTATATTTTTTTTTATGATTATTTCTTTTTATATATAAAATAAGCTAATTTCTGGATAGTTTACATATTATAAATCACCTTCTACTAAGAATAGTTTTTTTAGACAATAAGCTACCTCTATGCTATGCTATAATTAATTTTATGAATGTACCATCATTTAGGCGTTTAATGGAGAGAGATATGCATAACTTGGAATGAGTTGGGGGCAAGGCAGCACTAAAGTTGGGCGTTGCCTGTTTAGTTCGGCAATTGCAAGAAGCTAAGAAACCTTTGAGAGTGCATAATTTAATACTGACGATGTCGGTAGTTCTGTTATGGAATAAGAGGGAGTTATGTGAGAACTTAGTTCGCTATAACCTAGGTAGCATTTAGGATATTTTTTAACGGGTCCTTTAAAGTAATAATAAATAAATAAATATTCCAGACATATCACACACGGTCAACTGATCCCAAACTAGGCATAGCCTGTACTATGGATACCAGAGACAGATAAACATAATAGATACATATTTAACACCCAGACACAGAACAAACATCTGTGTTAGTAACAAATGTTTGTCCAGTGTGGGAATCGAACCCGCGACCTCAAGCGGAGAAGGCAGAGTTACTACCAACTGAGCTATGAGGCCAGTCAAAAGTAAGTATTGGTCGCGAGGAACAGGCTTCACCTAGATTCTAAGACGTATCGTATTTTATTGAAATAAAAGCCTTTAGACTTTGACTTTGAGCGCGAGAACCATTGTTCTATAAAGAACGTATCTTGGTATATAAATATCAAGATACGTACACATTGGCGCCCAACGTGGGTCAATATCTGATCGCGTGTTACCTTGATAAAAAGTAGCCTATATGTATATTATATTCGCCAATGTGAACGTATCTTGATATATAAATATCAATATACGTTCACATTGGCGCCCAACGTGGGCTAATATCTGATCGCGATAAAAAGTAGCCTATATGTATATTATTCCAGACTTTTAACAACTTACATGGAAAATTTCATTCCTATCTGTTCAGTGGTGGCGTGATAGAGCAAAAAAACATCTTCACAGCCTCGCATACTCGCATCATGACTGGCCTCATAGCTCAGTTGGTAGTAAATCTGCCTTCTGCGCTAGAGGTCGCGGGTTCGATTCCCGCTCTGGAGAAACATTTGTGACTAACACAGGTGTTTGTACTGTGTCTGGGTGTTAAATATATATCTATTATGTATATCAGTCTCTGGTACCCATAGTACAGGCTATGCCTAGTTTGGGATCAGTTGACCGTGTGAATATGTCCGGAATATTATTATTTATTTTTATCCCCACATCCTCACATCCTTATATACATCTTTACAAACGTACGCATTAATAGTGGGATTAAACTAAAAAGTTTCACTATACATAATTAGATTTAACTATAAACTTCTTACCAATACTTAGGTACACGTTATATAGAATGAAAACAAACATCATTATTTTATTTTATTTATTTTATTTTCCATATCAATTATAATTATTTATATTATTTATTATATAATGTTCATTTTATTTCACTTAATTTAATTCTGAATAATCGTCTATTATTATTATTATTTTCATTAGTAGTATTCGAATTATTCAGTATGTTGAGTTAAGTTTATGGAGGGCGCCCATTTGCGGGCAAAGGCCTCCTCCAACCGTTGCCAGTTTTGTCTTTGCTGGGCTAGTCTAGTCCAAGTAGCACCCGCTATGGCCATGATGTCGTCGCGCCACCTTCGTCTTGGTCGGCCACGGGGGCGAATTGTATTTCGGGGGTACCAGTGGAGGATTCTTTCGCTCCATCTTCCATCTGCCGCTCTTGCCAGATGTCCGGCCCATCTCCCCTTGAGTTTACATGCAAGTTCTGCAGCATCAATTAGTTTAGTTTTCTTTCGGATTTCAGGTTTTCTTATCTACAAACATCATACTGTTTACAAAAAGTATGTAAAATATACTTGCTTTCTGAAAGAAAAGGCTAGTTACATTTTGTAGCTCCATGTGATATCGCGATACGTCTAGTTTCCAAGGCGCAGTCTGCGTCGTCAATATCGGTTAATTTGGTCCTAGAACCATCTCAACCCGTCCACCAATACAATAAGCACCTTATTTTAAACCCTCCAAGGTCGCAGTTTACACACCAGATTTAGACGTTATTGGTGCTATATTTCAGACGAAAATTCCATAGTAGTGTCGGTGCGCTTCGCGTATATGATTCGTACATTAAAAACGATTTTGTGAGAAAATATTACGTCTGGGACTTGGAAATCTCGACTTGGATATTAGTTCAGTTACATTCTGCAGGTAAAACGTTCTTGTGCAGTGCTGTACTGCTGTCTCCTTTAATAATTATGTCTCTGAGGTGGGCTTGAGCGAAGCCATATTATTATCGTGCCGTATCATGGTACATCATTATCACCATCAACCTGTACTAATAAAGAGTTCGAAAACGAACGATCTTTAACTTTTACAATCCAACGACCTCCCGCAATTTTAACAATGGCGTTGGTCCATTCGGGGGGCCTTAAAACACTGCGTCTACTACTACCTCATCATCTTCCTGTCCTTATTCCACACCATGTGGGGTCGGCACAACATGTAATCTTCTTCCATTTCCCTCTATCAGTCGTCATCTTCACTATATCCACTTTCACACAGTCCATCCAACTTTTCTTTGGCCTACCTCTACTCCTACATCCATCCACATTCATATCTAATACTCTTATTGTCACATGACATTCTTACCGCCTCATGACATAGCTATAGCTAGTATACCTGGAGTGTAAATTATTACTCTCCTCGTCACTCAAACTGCTATTGAACATCCTATGCTCGTCTAAGCTAATGAGGGAAATTTGAAGAGAATAAAAAGAAAAAAAAAAGAATTTTCTATGAAAATCATGTTAATCTAATGACAGTAAACATACCAAGGTTTTATTGGAATAGCAATATAAAATAATAACAACTTAAACTCTTAAAGAATTCCTGATACTTCCTGAGATGTTTAATTTTACTTGCAGGCTTCTGAATTCCGTTGTAAGAGTTACAAGGAAATTATTATTTCAGCATTAAGTAATCGTGTTGACTTGTCAGCCAAGAAATGAGCGAATAATTTCTGATATAATTATTTAGGACCGACAAACAAAACATCGTATAAACTTGTACGTGACTTCGCCGCATCATTTCGGGAAATGAGAGGAGCATACATACCGTCACGTTTTTGACAGAGATTCTGTGGATATTGAAAAGAATTGTGGTTTTTGGAGGAGGTAGGGCACAGCGAGAATTTCTCGCTCTAAGCCCGCCCGCCTGGGAGATACCTTACAGAAGATCGCAGCCAAATAACATTATTTCTTTCAAATAGTGTTGTCAATTCAATTCAATTCATTTATTTCTCTCCATAAGCATAAATACAATGCACTTAGAAATGTCAAAACATAATAAAATAAACATGTAATGGTAAATACAAATAAAAAATGTATACAATGTCAAGAACTTAAAATAATTACACAGTCAAGAAATAATAATCAAATACATAAAATGTCTAATGTCTGTGTCCCTGCGGTGAGTAAGGTTGCCAGAGCTCTTGAGGGGGGGAGGGGTTCGGCAGGCAGCGCATTAGCAATGCTCCAGGTGTTGCTGATGTCAATAGGCGACGGTAACCACTTACCATCAAGAGGGGCGTAAGCCTGTTTGCCTCCGTATAACATAAAAAAGGAATTTCTTGCAGTACTTGGTACTATATCCATACATCCATCCCTACTATATAATATTACAAGCTTCCACCCGCGTCTTCGCTCGCGTAGTACTAGGTAAAGAACGTTATCTAGTCCAAGTTTCAACAAGCCGTTACGGCGTCAAAGTCAAAAGGCATTACAATCACTAGGATCACTTTGAAACGTCTTAGAAACTAGGTGAAGCTATGCCTGTTCCTCGCGACCAAGCCTAGAAGTATCAGGCAACAAACACGGCTTGGCGTTTATCATTTTTTTCGATGATCCTTTTTCACAAAATGGAATTTAAAGCGTGATTGAACAACAAACATCCAAACATCCTTATAGACTTTCGCATTTATAATATTATTTGGATTGGGTGCAGGATAAGCCCCTTTTGGGATAGCATATATATTATGAATCACCTTGTATGTAACGACATGCAGGCCCTTGAAAGTCGAATTCAAAAATTTACTTTATCCAATAAACTTAAGGATCTTTTTTAAATTATAACATTTTAGACGGCATATTTTCGTTTTGTTCGCATAACGTAATGAATACAAGACCCCGTATGTGACCTTAATAAGATTTTACCATTATTGATTCATCTTGAAACTCCACTCACGCACTCTTAATAGCAGCTGATTTGCCCCATAATTGTATGTAAATAATAAATTGGTCAAGTGCGTGTCAATCTACGCATAATGAAGGGTTCTGTAGTTTGAAACGTATTACGACATTTATTATTTCAGACAACTTACATAGTCCATATCACACAAGTCAAATTATGACTGGATCAGTCACGTTTTTGAGAATGACAGAATCTTGAATCTCTATTTGAATCCTTTTTTATTATTCAAAACTATAAATAAATTGGTCAAGCGTGTTGGACCACGTACTGTGAAGGCATCAGAAGTCAGTTCGACTTAGCTTTTAGCATCTTCTTGAATGAATTGACACGCCATCTAGTTGTTATTGCAAGAAACTATAACCTACAATTATTATTCAGTATTAAGTTTTTTGAATTGATTAGAAACCTAACTACTATTGGTAAACTATAGACTACTTGTATAATTTTCCTGGTCATTTCAGAAACTCAGCACCACTTTGAAGCTGCATATTTCTCCCAACGGATCTTGTACCGAAAAAGTGTTAATAAAACCATATATATTTTTTTATGGAAACAAACAGTACAATAGTTATTTTTTTAGATAGAAAATATAAAGTTAGCACAGAATACACCATGAAGTTTCCACCATTATATATCACAAAAATGTAACATGTGAACAGACAGAGTGATAAAGCAAAAACAATTAAATATATGAAGAAGAAAAAAAACACTATACCTACAGACTTACAAATAAAAGATTATTTAGTAGTACTACAAAGGTACATGCAAATACAAATAAAATAATGAGATATCTAAAATTATATTAAGACATTAGATAATATCAAATATTGTCTTTCAAAAATAAATTTTTGAAAGACCTATAAAACTTTTTGAATTTAGTTAACTTAAAAACGTGTAGTTCCATTATCTCTACACGCTGGGGTCTGCAAATAAAAAAATATAATAATTGCATGTAGAAATAGTACCCTAAAAACCCTTTTTCTTTAAGTTTTTATTTCATAACTTAGTCAACATTAATACATATATTAGGCTAACTGTATCGGACAGACGAATGGACAGATGGACATGGTGGATCTATAAGGATATTCTAATAAAAGGGGGATGCTTATGTCCAGGAGTGGACTCTAGACTTCTAATGAGCATGATAATATTTTTTTCATGAGTTGAATGAACTTGACAAAATTGTCTGTTGAAGGGTTCTTTGTGCAACCAGTGAACCCTAATGTATGCAAATAAAAACATTGAACCGCTTTTTTCCTGTTTGGCGATTCAATTGCTATACACTCCGCACTCAAGATACAAAGATACGGTAAACAAAGAGATTTTAATTACAATGGGAATGAGTGGGACTGTCTGGTCCACGCTAAGACTTTACATTCTAATTAAACGAACCGTAACAACTACCTACCACATTTTTTAATTATGTGGCGTCGAAGACAAAACTCTATTCTGAGGTACGACAAATTCTTATGAATAATTATCACTTGAGTTAATTCTTATTGAGTTTTATTTTTACAAACAAATATGTGAAGCTAGTATTTTTTTTGGATTGTATGTTATTTTATACATGCAGATGTATTTTTCACAGTCATCATGTAAGCATGTAAGGATAAAATAAGATTGAAATTAGGTAGCTATACTATTAATATTTTGGCGCCCCAATTGTGGCCAAATTTTAAATAAATCCTACCAATATTATAAATGCCAAAGATTTATAATATTGGTAGGAAAAAACATTAAAAAGATGTGAAGATCCAAAAACATGCATTTCACTAATTAATTTACGTTCAAAGTACGAGAATGAACTACTTACTTACTCTTAATCCTCTACTAATTAACATCTCTTTAAGCGAAAAGTGTTTATCTAGCTTTAGTAGGTCCAACTTAAAATAGTGTACTTTCATCAATAAATAAAATAAATAAACTTCGACAAAGAGGTTAACTAACGAATCCAACTTGGATGTGCAACAGCGTTTGGGAAACATCGTCATATTTTTTCGTCGCAGATACCGCAGACTCAAACGTAAGTCTACAATCAGTGCGTGTACCAGTGATGACATACGGCACTGAGACGCTACTGAGGCGTTTTGCGGTTTGTGGTCGCAAAAAAAGCGGAAGATGCAGTGTCGGAAGGCCCTCCCCCCCGATGGACCGACGACATCGTGAAGGTTGACGGAAGTCGGATCGAGAAGGCTCAAGACCATTCGTCATGGCACTCTTTGGCCTATGGCCAGCAGTGGACTTCATCAAGCTGATGATGACTACAATAATTGTAAGCCATGTTGACCTAGTAGGAGGTACCTCAACTTTAAATCCGAAGGTCATGAGCACGGGCACCAATGTATATTTCTGTACTAAAAATTTTTGTGCCTATTATTAACACGCTTTCAAACGGTGAAGGAAATTATCGTGAGGAAAGCCAGGGCTTAGTCAGCTCCGCATGTTCTACCATGTCTTTTCTGTGGATAAGGCCGACTAAGCTGAGAGGAGCTGGTGTAGGTGCTGGGAAAGCCTACTCCATCTTAATATGTCCCGGACACTATAATATACTGTGAGCAACAAGCTACACAAGACGTATAAATTATGTAGAACAGTGTAATAAGGCCTTAATTACTACATGAACATCCTGTGTATTAATGTGTTTATTACTTAAAACATAATTAACATACCTAATGGCCGTGGTGGCCCCAGCTGAAGAATAGGGCCCTCTATATCTATTCTGTTACGTATGAGACGAGCAGCAGCAGCGTGCAGCAGCGTCCCTTGTTTTAACAATGATGATTCTCCTGGTCACTGACCTAATAGAGAATGACCAAAAAATAATCTGTGACACGACAAGCAGGTACAATGATAGCACTCGCGAACACGCGAGCCTAGCGTGATGAGTATGCGCTAGTGATAGGACCCTATCATGTGGGACATGATAGGAAGTTGCTCTGGAAATCTGTGGGGACCTCCCCTTCTTTTATAATTTATTTATTAGAAGAACAAAAGCGGTTACAAAGTCAAATAATAGGAAGGTTATAATGTTAAGCTGTATACAGACAGGCCAGTAATAGTTCTTCCTAAGTTAGATTATTTTTTTGTAATGCTTCACTGCTCTCTAGCTTATAGTATTTTGAAGTAAAGTAGATTCAAGTAAATTGCGCTTTTTAATGCTATGATCAGCAGTGGACGTCTTACGGCTGAAATCATGTATTGTAATGTAATTACATCCAAATACAAACAAATGAACAGATGTTTTAAGTCGAAGCTTAATTGTTTAAGCCAATTTAAGGAAGATTTTAAGAGGTATTTTTCTGATGCCAGCACTCCGTTTATGACATTTATAAAACATAAATTAGATGACATATCTCATGCCGTTTGAAAAGTGTTCATTTATTATTCATTTTCGTTAGTTATTTTATTCTCAATAAAATAACAGCCACGAACAAGATCTGACATCTAACGACCAAGCGTTTTCATGATAAAAGCCTTGAGAGTTCCGTGGACCTAGAAAAACATTTCCTTTAAAATAATATCAGAACACGAATTCAATAAACACAATCTCCTAAATAATTCAGCAAGCGGAAAAAGACAAAATATTTTTTCAAGAAAATTATCTTTAGATAAAGTGTCCGACGACCCATGAGCCCGAAAGGTTGGTAACAAAGTAACAAAGCAGTGTTCCTTTTACGTGAATATAAAAATACTAACGCCTATTTTCGGGTCCCTTGACATTTTGATAACTCCTTGTCCTAGGTGGGCGAGGCGATACAATGCGACGTGACACGGTTATTATTAGGCGGAGGGTTGCACTATTAAATAATGGATTGGGTAGTTCTAAAGAGTCGGCTCTATTTTTTTTAATGGATATTCAATTGAGTAATTGTTGTTTTGTAGACGGAATGAATTTTTCATTTCGAAATGTTGACTTAGGACTCCCTAGCGTTTCGAAAAACTCAGTAACGAATGCTTAACCTGTGGCCCACGAATAATTCACGATTGTGTTACGTTAACGATACGATAGTAAATTGCAAATAGTAACCAATGACATAGGCGATGCTTGAAATCTTTTTGTTTTTATTCATCCCATCCTACTAATATTCTACTAATATTATAAATGCGAATGTTTGTGAGGATGTTTGGATGTTTGTGGTTCAATCACGCTGTAACGGCTCAACCGATTTCGATGAAACTTAGATAGAGTAGGAGTAGATAGAGTTCTATGCCTAGAATACCTAGAATAGGCTTCTTTATATCTAGGTAACACGTGAGCGAAGCCGCGAACGGAAGCTACAATTCATAATTTGTTTGTAGTTTATATTTATTTTTATTGTCTAATATTTACATTTTTTTTTCTAATATTTATATTTATTTTAGGAGGAGGTAGGGCACAGCGAGATTTTCTCGTTCTGAATTGGAGCAGCCTGCCTGGTACCTCCGCCTTACAGAAGATCGCAGCCAAATAATATTATTTGTTTCAAATAGTTTTGTGTTCCTGCGGTGAGTAAGGTTGCCAGAGCTCTTTAGGGGGAAGCGGGTTCGGGGTCGACAACGCGTGCGTGATGCCTCTGGTATTGCAAGCGCTCATAGGCTACGGTAACCGCTTACCATCAGGTGGGCCGTAAGCTTGTTTGCCACCTCAGTTGTATAAAAAAAAAAAATTCTTTTGCCATCGTTTTGTTAGCGTAACGCAATTGTGAATGATTCGAGCTTGGGCCACTGTCTATTTAGTACTCATATGAAACTTGTATCCAATCCCGGGTCCAAGCTACCGAAACTTCTGTAACATGCTTTCAAACACAAATTAAGTTAACACAATTTTCTCATACGTTCACGTTTCACAACTTGACGTTAAAACGTAGGTAAATGTGATTAACGTTGACGCTGGGACGTGTCTAAACAGATATTGGGCTAATCGCCAGTCAGGATAACTCTCGTCGGTGAAGCTAGGGTTTTTAGACAGCAGGCAGGTGATAGTCTAGATATTGATCGAGCCAGCGAAGCGAGCAAAGTGGTGGCCCCGGCTGAAGAATAGGCCTTCCTTTCTCCTACCCGTGGATGTCGTAAGAGGCGACTAAGGGAAAAACCTAGGGGATGGGCAGGAGCGTCCCCTATTTTCACAAATAGGTTTGGTTCTTGATATACAACGACAATAATAATAATAAATAAATATTCCGGACGTATCACACACGGTTAACTTATCCCAAACTAGGCATAGCCTGTACTATGGGTACCAGCAGGGACTGAATAACCGGAATATAAAGGTACCTTTAAATAACGATATGACGTCATACCGATTACCCGAATATTTCTCTACCGATAAATGTAACGGTGCCGGAAAATCTGGCTTCGCAGTTCATTTCGGTTTATTTCGCTACCGGTACCTACAACCTGTATAACCAAAATAAATAAAGGTTTATAAAGGTTTTCCTTGATGGGGTGGCGGCGTGTCCTAGCGAACTAGCCGCGGCTCCAAATTTCGGTACCGAAATCTACCGGTATGAAATAAAGGCACCGTAATGCCCTACCGGTATAGCATAATGGTACCGAAATGTTTTACGGTACCAGTACCTATAACCTCTATCACTTTCAGTCCCTGGGTACCAGAGACTGGTATACATAATAGATAAATATTTAACACCCAGACACAGAACAGACAATAGTAAGAAAATTAAAACATAATATACAAGTGAATATTTACAAAATACAAAAGAAATAGTTGAAAACCTACTTATGGTGGGTATATACTATGGGTGGTATATACTAGTTCCGTCATGGTGTTTTCCTTCACCGTTTAAGGCACTAATATTTAGACAAGATAAGCCTACTGTTGCACGACCGGGATTCAAACCCACTATATCTATTAATGTGTAATTAAGTTGTATGTTAATTTAATCTTCAAGATGTAATTTGTAATATGAAATCTTCAAAACAGACAAGTTCCTCAAAGCATACTCAGCGATGCGAAAGAGCAGTTACATATCACCCTTATTGCATTGAATTTGGGTTTAGGATCCTCTGCATTCACAGTAGTGCCTTTATTAATTATTTCAATGGCCCACTCCTATTAAGGTAACGAGTCATTCAGGCCCCAATTAATTTTCCGGCATCTTTTTATAAAAGGTGATTCATACTATGTGTACTATCCCGAAATGGGCTTATACGACCTGCATGCCTATTGCGTATGCGTAATGGCAATGAAGTTCGTAACTTTGATAGTGATTTTAACAATCTTAGCAACATTCAAAACGTTTCAAACTTGACAAGGGAAAACTTAAAGATCTTAGCTTCTTCCTTTTCATGTTTGAAAACCTTCAGATGTCGCTAAAATTGATAAAATCGTCCTCAAAGTTACGAGCTTCATTACCATTACGCATACACAATTGCACCCCTGATTGAATTGATTAACACAGATGTTTGTTCTGTGTCCGGGTGTTAAATAGTTATATATTATGTATATCAGTCTCTGGTACCCATAGTACAGGCTATGCCTAGTTTGGGATCAGTTGCCCGTGTGTGATATGTCCGGAATATTTATTTATTTACTTATTAATTGGCAATAAAGTTTGTACAAAGACTTCGGAAATATCACATTTTTGAAAAAACTATGCAGTAAAAGCAGTAATAATGCAGAATTATTTTGAGGTCAGATCAGTTCAAACACAATTATACAGCTTTTATAGGTAGCAATGTTGATGCCGAACAGTAACTGACTGGCTGACGTACTAACATGTAATTTGGAGGGGTGTAATATCAAAGAAATTCTCAAAATTCTACCCATAAAAGGGTGACGCGGGGTTTTAAGTTTGTATGAAAAACTTCACGCAAACAAAGTCTAGTCAGTTATAAATATAATTAAAACACCAAAAACAACAGATTTAATAAAATTCTCGAAAAATCGCTAATATTGTTGTTGTTGACAGAATAAGCCTCTTTCGGTATAGTATATAAGTTACGAAACACGTTGTATTAATTATTAATGAGTAAAGGAAAATATCCATGTCGATGTTTTTCCTTGAAATTCAGAGGTCAAGCGATATTTTACCTAATGGCTGTTAATTACTAGGTAGTCGATAAGGTCAAAACAATCAATATACTCTCGTTTTTGGCAGAGTAGCAACAATTTTAAAGTTTTAGTAACTCTTGTTTCAGTTTATTTATTCAAAAACAATTTACATAGTGTGTGAATATAAGGTACATAATTAAATTTAATTAATAGCATGCAATCTTTGTTACTAACATCATAGTTATTTTCGTGTGATAAACTCGTCAAGTGTGTAAAAGCACCCCGTCAGCAAAAGTTTCTTAAATTATTCTTGAAAATATTTTGATTGCATTCATTTCAGTAAGAAGAACATTAAACAATTTTACTACCTACTGCGGCTGTGGTGGCCCCGGCTGAAAAATAGGCCCCTCCATATCTACCTATCCGCGGATGTCGTAAGAGGCGACAAAGGGGAAAAAGCTAGGGGATGGGCAGCAGCGTCCCTCATTTTAACAACGATAGCTCTAACTGCGCTCGCCAACCCGCATGCCCAGCGTGGTGAGTATGGGCAAATCCCCCCACATGATAAGGAATTCAATCTGTCTGTGGGGGAGGCCATGTTCAGCAGTGGACGTCGTACGGCAGAAATGATGAATGATACCTACTGCCATGCTGGAGTCAGCGACGTTCAGCGTGGTCATGGATGGGTGGCCGAAAGTGGCACTAAAATACACTTGAGAACGCAAAGCAGCCTAGTTTAGTAGTCCAGTTATTTTCTATTTTTGAGCATTTAGGTGATTTCGATGGCAAATTCGGTCGTCGGGAAGCAGCATTGATCGTAATCGGCGTAAAGTTTCTTTGTGTAACTGTCTAAATACAATAAGAATTTAGCATATTCCGCTGCTCAAAAATTGGTTAAATGACAACTTAGAATACCAGTTTTAGGCTGGTATTCTTAATCGTCGTCGTCGTAAGGTCAGTTGAAACAGTTGAACTTTGAAAAAGTGATTGCATTTTAGAATTGCGGTTATTGTTTGTCTAATGTAAGCGTGAGGCATGAAAAATTACACTCCACTAAGCATACCTACCAAACGGAACCCTACGGAAGGTTACCTACCAAAAATCTGAAAGGTGTGCATCTAAAAATATACTGTTATGCAGAATATTCTCTAGCATCTAAGGAGGTGACATCGGAAGAGTTGTGGACCACGTCGCACTTCGGAGCACGCCCCTTCAAGATGACATAGATCTACAGCTACTGGATAAGAAGAATAAACAGTAAGAATGCATTTTTTTTTTTTTTTTTTTTTTTTTTTTTTTTTATGTTATACGGAGGCAAACAGGCGTACGGCCCACCTGATGGTAAGTGGTTACCGTCGCCTATTGACATCAGCAACACCTGGAGCATTGCTAATGCGTTGCCTGCCGAACCCCTCCCCCCCTAAAGAGCTCTGGCAACCTTACTCACCGCAGGAACACAACACTATTTGAAACAAATAATGTTAATATATGATCATCAATTCAGCCGTAGGATGTCCACTGCTGAATAAGAGCCAGCTAGATTTCCAGAGTTACCGATCTTGTGTTGCACCTAACGACTCCCAGCTCGTTGAATTTCTGTCAAGTTACCTACCAAAGCTACCTACTTACCTACTTATTTACGATTACATAAATCTAAGATTATATTGGATAAATAAAAAATAAAAATAAAAAGTTTAGGGCCACCTTTCGCTGTGCTTTCCGATGCGTGGTACATACACGAATGAGATAGCAAAGAACAAATCTTAACACTTGTTTAGACTTTAAATTATGTGTTTGTATGTATTCCTTGATATTCTTTGGTCTGTAGGTCTCTATCTAGTATCTATATATATTACCTATCTAAATTTATTTATTTATATATTATATATTTATTATATATATTCTATATATTTTATCTATATATTTATGATATTACGCACAAAAGGTGGGCATGACGACATTAGACAAGTAGCAGGAGTCATGTGGAACAGAGTAGCACAAGAAAGGAAAGAATGGAAAAAGTTGGAGGAGGCCTTTGCCGACTGGCAAACAGATCTAGGAAAGATAACAAAACAACAGATATTAGTTTAAATAGTTTATAAGTCCAGTGTTAGCTTTTAAATTTAAATTATTGTAAAGGGATTAGGGATCTGAATAAAAGGCTATATTATTATTATTATTATTTATTTTTTCTAGCTCTAATCTACTCGGTTTTTTATTAAAGACCGGGGATAGCTGGGACGAACGGGCCTTTTTTTTTTTTTTTTTTTTTTTTTTTTTGCGATGGAAAAATGCATTACGCATCCCCTCCGTCTCGAGGAAAGGCGGAGGGGTATGTCGGGCTCTCCGCTGGTTACTAGTGCTAATGAGACACTAGTAACCAGCGGCATACCGACTAAAAAACCATCGATTGTTCCGTCATTCACCTTAGTGCTAATGCATCGTCGAACCAGTCATCGTCCGATGTCTGGTTCAACGGCGCACTAGCACTTGACAAGGTCACGGGTTCCCGTTCGGATTCTACCGCGGCCCTGTCAGTGATTATTCGCCTTAAGCGAACCCTTCGACCCTCCCCTTGAAGGGGAGAGGGATGTCCCGGAACATTAGGAACATCCCGCTGCAATGGAGGCCTGTGTACTGTAGAGCTAGGGCTCCTCGCACCCGAACCCTGCTGGCTTCCATCGAGTGGTAGAAGGCGGTGGAATTGCCGCCGTCGCCTTCCAGTCCTCCGTCGACGTTGTGGGTCAGCATGAGGATCACACTCCCTGACCCATTCTTCTATCTCCTTCTGCAAAATAACATCTTCACAGAAGGAGACCATGGCCTGCCAGGCTCTGTCACTATCAAGCATTGCCTTGACTACGCTCGGCAACGACAGATCCTGCCCCACGATCATCTCAAGTGCCTGACGCTGTGACGCCCAAGCACTACAGTCTTGCAATGTGTGTTGCGCTGTGTCCTCGGCCGCTCCACAGTGATGGCAGGCCGGACTTGCCTCCCTCCTTGAGGGGGGACGAACGGCCTAGGCCCGTTGGGACGAACGGGCCTAGGCCAAGTTCGCCTCAGTAGAGGGTTGAACTTCACCAGGAAGTTCTGTTTGTAAAAACTTTCTCACTATTCTGCAGGTGTTCAAAATAACTGCTTTTTGTAGCAGAACATAATTATGCTTTGGTAAATCTAAGAAATCTAAAGATTGAAAAAGTTGCTTAGGGATAACACCGGTTGATGACAATACTATAGGAACTATAGAAACTTTCTGCAGTCTCCACATGCGTGTTATTTCGTTTTTGAGATCAATGTATTTGGAAAGTTTCTCTGAAATGGTGTTCTGAAGATTGTGAGTATTGGGAATGGCGATGTCGATAAGGAGTGCGGTGTTGTTGGTTTTGTCTACTAGGGTTAAGTCGGGCCTATTAAAGTGTATGGTTTTATCGGTCAGTATGGCTCTGTCAAAATAGAGTTTGTGTGTAGCATTCTCCAATACAGTTTCAGGGGTGTATTTATAATAGGGTGTTGGTTTTATAGAATTGTCTACAAGTTTATATTTAAGTGCTAGGTTTTGATGAATTATGTTGGCCACTTGGTCGTGTCTAAACTTGTAGTCAGTTTGGGCGATCGCTTTGCAGGCCCCCGTAATGTGTTGGATTGTTTCTGAATTACTGTTACATCGTCGGCACATGTCTGTTTGTAAACGTTTTTTCATAATATGTTTTTGGTAGTTGCGCGTTTCGATAACTTGGTCTTGAATTGCAATCATGAATCCCTCAGTCTCTGGAAAGAGTTCACCTCGACTGAGCCATGCGTTCGACGCCTGTCTGTCGACGGTGGGTTGACTCAAGTCGTGGTGGTGCCTTCCGTGTAGAGACTTACTAGTCCATTCGGTGATTAAAGTCTGTCTGTCTGTAAGGTTTTCATTGTTTTGTTTATTTTTATCTTCTAAGTTAAGTGGGGTTAGTTTTCGGTCAAGTTGTACCACTGACTTGTGAAGTGAGGATGCTTCAGATTTGGAATGGAAGTAAGATCTTAATGTCGTTATTTGTTTGTTATGCAGGTTACGGATATCGATAATGCCCCTCCCTCCTTCAGCTCTTGGCAAAATTTGTCTTTGTATGCAAGCACGTGGGTGATGCTTTCTGTGTTTCGTCATAGTGACATTAATAAGGCGTTGCAGATTTTTAAGCTCTGTTTTGGACCAATTAATTACTCCAAATGAATAGGTTAAAATTGGGATGGCATAAGAATTTATTGCTTTAGTTGTGTTTTTAGAGTACAGTTGTGATTTTAAAACTGAATTAAGCCTATGCTTGAAACTCTGAGTAAGTTTAATTTTGATTTCCTTTGATTGTATTTGTTTTGACTGGTGGTAGCCTAAATATTTGTAAGTTTCATTTTCATTCAAAGGGTCTATAGTTTCGCCAGTTTGCATCTGATATGCATGTTGGTAAGAATGCCCAGCTTTGATAGAGTTTATCTTGCACTTATCAATTCCAAAATTCATAGCGATATCATGTGAAAACTGTTCTGTTATTTGTATTAGGTTTTCTAAATCGGCCTGTGTTGGGGAATATATTTTAATGTCATCCATGTAGAGTAGGTGGTTAAGTTTATATGTTGAATTATCGGTCTGTTCGTCTTGTGTTTCAACAAGGGAATATCCTACCCCGGTTGAGTTTAGAATATTAGACAGTGGATTTAGAGCCAGACAGAACCATAAGGGGCTGAGTGAGTCTCCTTGGAATATCCCTCGTTGTATCCTTATTGGTTCTGTCTCTATAGCCGTACAAGATATTTGTGCGTGCAATTTGGTTGTCCAACTTGTCATAGAGCTGTTTAAAAATGTTATCAATTGCGGGTGTATCTTATAAATCTTCAGGATTTTTAGTAACCATGTATGTGGAACCGAGTCATACGCTTTTTTATAATCTATGTAGATGGTATACAAGTCTTCCTTGTTTTTTTGTACTTTGTTCAGAATAACTGCGTCTATAGTAAGCTGTTCTTTGCAGCCCTGACTGTATTTCCTGCAGCCTTTTTGTTCTTCGGTTAGTATATTATTGTTATCAATGTGTTGGTTAATGAGTCGGGATATGCATGCTGTTATAATTTTGTAAATTGTTTGTAAGCAAGTGATTGGCCTATATTTGGCGGGGTTAGCAGTATCGTTTGTGTCTTTAGGGATCATGTGAGTTATTCCAGCTGTGATGTAGTTAGGCATTGTATGAGGGTTCTTGATGAAGTTATTAATGTGGTTATAAAGAAACGGTTGTACTGATGAGAGTTTTTTGTACCAATAGCTGTGTATATGGTCGGACCCTGGTGTTTTCCAGTTGTGGGTCAGTTTCAGTACCTGGTGGTATGTCTCTATGGGTATACTTTCATAGTTCATAGATTCTAAGATTGTATACTTTTCATATTCTCTCTGGATCCATTCTGCGTCATCTTTTAGTTCAGCTGGGTTTTCCCATATGTTCGCCCAAAATTGACGTAATACATCAGGGTCTAAGCTACTCGTTTGGTTACTGTTAGCAGTCGTATCAGACGGTACTGTGTGGTTGCTTGTACTTTTTGACAAGGTTTGGTAAAATTTCCTTTCATTGTTGTTAAATTGATTGTTCTGCGATTTTCGGAAAGAGCAAGCTTTGTACCGTCGGAGACGACTGCTTACGACTGTAAGTTTTTGTTTCAGGGTGTCTAGGTAGTGACTAGGTTCTGTATTTGGTTGTTCATGAGTAGTGTGTATTTTGTGCTTTTCCATTATAAGATTTACTTGTTTAGTTAAGGCCCTACTTCTGTTTCCATTAATGTATTGAGTCAATCTGCCGATCTTTTTCCGCAAGTCTTCTACCTTTCTTTCAAGACGCTTTTGCCAGTTAGGTGTAAAATCTAGTTGCCTTTGATTACCTATATCTTCTGGTGGTATTTTGAGTCTAGATCCGTTTATTTTGACTGCTGTCCATGCCACACAATAAATGGCAGTTTGAATGGCTTCAAAATCTGTATCTATGTTTACGATTGTTGGTAGGGTTACATCATTTAGGTAGCTGACAGTCTTTCCTAATTTCTTTGTAGCTTTTTGTTTAGGGATAAAAGGTCTTTCTACGGGGTTCGTATTGCTAAAATATTCTAAAGCCTCACTAAATACAAGGTCTACTTCCTGATTTCTATCTTGTTGGTTATCTAAATTTTCATGATTTATTTGTGATAATGGTACATATTCAGTGTCGTGATAAGTGCTTAATTGTGCATCGCGACAATCTATTGTGTTTAAATCGTCATGAATTGACTCGTTTTGATTTGTGTTATCTGTAGTGATACTTAATTCTGTAGCAACTTCCTGTTTTATGACTTCTAGCCTATCGTTATCAATGAACTTATTTGCAATGATGACTCTTCTCTGGTCCGCTATTCTTTGTTCGCTCACGTGGGCAAGGTGTGGGAATGCGCTGATGAAATATTGGTGTAAGGGCTTCCTGTACGATGTTTTATTTGTTTCCAAATGTGTAATCCTGTAATATTGTCTTATTATTGTTTCATTATGTTCAAGTGTCCAGTGAGTTCGTTGTGTGTGTTGTGTCGAGGTTGGTTGAATTTCATGCTGATTGGTAGATTGGAGATAGGACTCTACTTCAGCTCGTATCTCGGTCACACTTGCTGCTGGCAGTAGGTTGCTTCTAATTATTGCTCTGCGCTGGTCACCTACTCTCTGCCTACTAACGTCAGTCATTTCAGGAAAACGGTCTATGAACTTACTGTGCAGTTCTGTAAGGTACGATCTGGTTTCCGATTCGAGTTTTGTGATGATCAGATAAGTGCGCAGGATGAATGTGTTCATATCCTCTGTCCATTTTTTTCGCGCACGTGGTTTGGCTTTGGCGGGTACAGGATTATCGACTGTTGTCGCCTGTACAACGTCCTCTGCCACTGAAGATGACGATCTTCGTGAAGAAGGGGATAGAGAAGAAAGTCTAGGATTAAAGTAGACATAAGAGCGTGGGGAAGAAGGAATAGAAGAGAAAAGAGTTTTTGGTGAGGATGAAAGTGATTGGGCTTCCTGGTCCTTTTCTGCCCAATTTGAACCGCTCGGGCCCCCTTCCTCGATAGGGGCCAGCTGTGTTGCTCCTAAATCAGCAGCGGTCGTGCTTCTGAATCTTTCTGCGCCGGCTCGAGATGTGCTCCGGCTTGTTCTTCTAAGTGGTCGTAGGTTATACCTTCTGTTGGACTCACCTTTTTCGGGTTCCCCGGCAGAGGGCCGCCCATTACCCTCGCCACCGATGGCTTGCATGCTGTAACGTCCAGCATCGGCTCCAGACGTGCCCCGGCGATCACCCCCGGGAAGCGACCATATACGTTTACTCTTTTTCTTACTCTCCATCATGGTGGGTTTGCCATTGCCCTTTTTAGTCACCCGCTAAGTTATTTTGTTGCGGGTGTCCGCCCCTCACGTGGCTTAGATGGTCAAGCACGGACGTAGGGTTGGGCTTGGAGGGGCTTATTATTATTATTATTATTATATATTTTATCTATATATTTATGATATTAGTATGTAGGGTTTGTAGTTTTAAATTATAAGTTTTATTACACTTATTATTATTATGTGCGCCACCGTCCTCTTCTACTTTGTATATCCTGTCCATCCAAAGGTTGCCTGGCAGAAATCGCTTTTAGCGATAAGGCCGCCCATTGTCACACTATTTTTATGTTATTTTTTATTTCCTTGATTGTGTATTTTCTTTTGGTGTACAATAAAGCTATATTCTATTCTATTCTAAACCTGGTAGAACCACCTACCTATAGTTAGGCAGGTAGGTATAGAGCCAGCAGGAGCCAGCCAGTATTGCTCTTGTCGCATGCAGCAAAACAGGTTTGACTCAGCTTATTGCTACTCCTCCCTAAAACCTTTCCGCCCCAACGGCCAACGGTTCTCCTTTAGCTCATAGGTTAGTACCTATGAGCTAAAGGAGAACATATGCGTAACATGAAGCATCATCAACACTATTCCAGAAAATGAACCCAATGTTAATTAGAGAGTTTTCTGGAATAGTGTGTTTCAATACATGGACAATTAAAACTACTTTACCTACTTTAAGATTGTGTTCAATACTAGTCAATTTTTGACGTTTCTGTAAATCAACTAGGTATTCTTGACTCCACTGTCTCCAAAATGATTGCAATTTCTTTGTGTGAACAATAAGTGACTCTTTTCCAGTAGATCGCATTCCTTGCCGAAGTCAGCTCAGGCGCGGTAAACATTTGGTCGGAGATCCACCGCTAATGTAGCTAAATGGGTGAATTCAGTTGAGAGCACTGCACTGGAAGCACCACGCTGAGTTACAATGTATATTTGGATTTTTGTGACCGCTGAACAGAGAAATTTGGATATTCTTGCTGGGAAATAAGTTCATTGAATAATTGAAACTGAAAATAAGAGGATGAGGTCTATTTCAAACGTGTGCGATATCGGAATAAAAAGTAGCCAAATCATTTTTCACGGTTTAAGCTATTAAAATATTGGGTGGTTTTTCGGGCAATTGAATAATGTTGAGTTTCAGAGAATACTATTGGAAATCCCCTCGACTTCGCGTGATATGATCAACTCCTACTGGTTGCAGGTACACCCCCTTACAGGTTCAGTTTCAGGAATTCCTTTACCCCTTCTTACAACAGATTCATACTACTAGGACTTTTGGCTTTGGCTGTGCGTTGATTGTAAGCCAGTCAGTGACTTCTTGATCAGAAAGCCTAATTTACAAATTTTTAAAGAAAAAAAGTGGACTCAAAGTTTATGAGACAAATAGAGACCTAAGTAATGTCAGTCTGATGTCAATCTAGTCAAAGTCAAAGTGAAATGGTGTTTCATTATCATCAGCCTGATGAAGTCCACTGCTGAACTTAGGCCTCCCCCAAAGAGTGCCATGACGAACGGTCTTGAGCCTTCGCTATCCACCGACTTCCCGCAACCTTCACAATGTCGTCGGTCCATCGGGTGGGGGGCCTTCCAGCACTGCGTCGCCACTCGAGAACCTTTGTTACCCAACGATTGTCGGTTCTGCGAGTTATATGGCCGGCCCACTTCAACCTAATTAATGGAATGGTTTTTTTTTGTTTTTTTTTTAATAAATATTCCTTACATATTCACACGGTCAACTGATCCCAAACTAGGCATAGCCTGTACTATGGGTACCAGAGACTGATATAAATAATAGATATATATTTAACACCCAGACACAGAACAAACATCTGTGTTAGTCACAAATGTTTGTCCAGTGCGGGAATCGAACCCGCGACCTCTAGCGCAGAAGGCAGAGTTACTACCAACTGAGCTATGAGGCCAGTCAAAATCACTCGGATTATGTACCTACTTACAAAACGAATTAGCTGGTATCAGACAACGGGTGGCCAAGTAAGTGATATGACGAACGAAGAAACCAATCATCTTCCATTGCCAGAAATAATTAAAAAGCTCCATGTTTCCAATTTCACAACAGAACAAACAGCGCCCAAGCGAAAAGAATTGAGACGGAATAAATAGCTATTGCCATGGATATAGTCATATCTATAGACAGTGGACTGGATTGGCCAAACAAGCATTTTTCTCTCAGAAATTGTTAAAGACAAAGGACAGGCTGGTTTTGTTTGTTTCACGAGTTTGTTCAACCCCGATGTATTATAGTTTTGCTCGCCAACCCGCATGCCCAGCGTGGTGAGTATGGGCAAATCCCCCCACATGATAAGGAATTTGCTCTGTCTGTGGGGGAGGCCATGTTCAGCAGTGGACGTCGAACGGCTAAAATGATGATGATTATAGTTTAATAGAAAAAAACAATTAAGAGCAGAGAGATTAAGCGAATCAAAGACGGCGATTGCAATGTTAATAGATAGTATGAGGTAAGGAAAAATATTATCCACCAAAAATGCATGATGAGTAACGAGTGGGCACAACCTTTACCTATTTCGGGATAGTATTGTGAATCACCTTGTATTGAAGTTGAAGTTAAAATTGTGGCAGATGGCACACTTGATGGTAAGGGGTAACCACTATTCAATACTGCTGCAGTACCTGTTATTATGCGGCCCACGTGGTATTGTATAACGGCTCTACTGATTTCGATGGAACTTGGAATAGTTAGAGTTCTTTACGTAGAATACTATATATGGTAACACGCGAAGCCACGGGCGCAAGCTAATGAGAAATAAAAGGAAACAATAAGTTCAGAGAACAAATAGAATGTCGCCTCCCGTCGTTACATCTCGAAGGCGATATCGGATAACTTGAGAGTACCTTATCAAAGTCAATAACATAATTCCTGTTGAGTTCCATTCAATGTTTGTTTTGCGAGGAAACATTATTGTCTTGTATTTCTCTTACAGAGTGCAAAGCCATGATATTCACTACAGTAAAGCCACATTAAATAAAAATAATATATAAATAAATATTCCGGACTTATTCACACGGTCAACTGATCCCAAACTAGGCATAGCCTGTACTATGGGTACCAGAGACTGATATACATAATAGATATATATTTAACACCCAGACCCAGAACAAACATCTGTATTAGTCACAAATGTTTGTCCAGTGCGGGAATCGAACCCGCGACCTCTAGCGCAGAAGGCAGAGTTACTACCAAATGAGCTATGAGGCCAGTCAAAATAAAAAGCCACATTTGATGTCTGTCAGTCTTAGCTTCATAGTGAGGTGACCTGCTTAAAATTATCGATAAACTGAATGAATCGATATGGTTTTCAAACATCAGTGACTCGAATGCAGTTATTGTGAAAATATTAAATAACATAAATTCTCAATATTATAACGGCACAATCGGACGAATTTTCTCAGATATGAAATATATATTTATTAGAATAATAAGATGGAATATCTAAATCCATTAATTTCACGATTTTCTTTTAACTAATACACCTTTTTAAAATTATATAAAGAAAAATTCTAAATAAACCGTCGTGTCACTAAAGATGTTACCCAAAAAATTTAAAGATGTCTCTCAAGAAGAAGCTTCTGCACTGGGAAGGACAAGGCATCAACATCAATGGCGAATACATCACTCACCTTCGATTCGCCGATGATATAGTCATAATGGCAGAATCGCTGGAGGACCTTGGCGCTATGCTCAGAGACCTCAGTACCGTCTCCCAACAGGTAGGTCTTAAAATGAACATGAGCAAGACAAATATCATGTCCAATGCTCATGTCGCACCTATGCCGGTAAATGTTGGGAACGATACCATTCAAGTTGTAGACCACTATGTCTATTTGGGTCAGACGATTCAACTAGGCAGGTCCAACTTCGACAAAGAGGTCAACCGACGAATCCAACTCGGATGGGCAGCGTTTGGGAAACTTCGTCATATCTTCTCGTCGCAGATACCGCAGAGCCTCAAGACAAAAGTCTACAATCAGTGTGTGTTGCCAGTGATGACATATGGCACTGAGACTTGGTCGCTAACTATTGGCCTTATACACAAGCTCAAAGTCGCCCAACGGGCTATGGAGAGAGCTATGCTCGGAGTTTCGCTGCGTGATAAAATCCGAAATGAGGAAATCCGTAGAAGAACCAAGGTTACCGACATAGCTTTCAGAATTAGCATGTTGAAGTGGCAGTGGGCCGGCCATATAGCTCGCAGAACCGACAACCGTTGGGGAACAAGGGTTCTCGAGTGGCGACCACGAATCGGACGACGCAGTGTTGGAAGGCCCCCCACCCGATGGACCGACGACATTATTAAGGTTGCGGGAAGTCGGTGGATGGAAAAGGCTCAAGACCGTTCGTCATGGAACTCTTTGGGGGAGGCCTATGTTCAGCAGTGGACTTCATCAGGCTGATGATGAAAATGAATATTGAGAAAATAAATAATATTGTGTGGCCGCCGTTACAAGTTTATTTTGCTGAAGTGTCAAATGCCCGTCAAAAGTGGCTTTTAAGCGTGGCCTCACTTTAAGCTGCAATACATTGACGGTCAACATTGCGGTATTTCAACGGTCTGCTGCGCGAACAGTCGATGATTTAGATCCGTGCGAAGAGATCAAGAAAATCCAGGAATACACTAGTCTCCTCTTGCTGACATTGGAGACTTTCTTGTTCTGCCAGATTCTTGAGAGCTTACTCATTGCGGCTTTGAGTATCTGAGTAAGTCATAGAAATACTCTGGTTCACCTGGTTCTGATCAGATCAAGCCATAACATGTCATCAATTGCCACGAGACGACTCGGTCGATTTGACTAATTTAATTTTCGTTATGTTCGTAATTGTCAGGGCAAGGTTTGTATGAAAGAACATTTTTGGAAATCCACGGGAAAAATCGGAAACAAGAGGTGACGGTGACGGATAATAGTTAAGTCTAGGTAGGTAGAAACATATATAAAAACGCGAACGAAGTCGCGAGTGGGAGCTAGTAATTTATAATTATAAGTGGTAAAATAAATCTCTGACGAACTTCTGCTTTTGGTTTGAAAGAACCGAGTATGGATGGATCAAAGTATAGCCAAAGCACAATCCCTGTAGGAGTTACAAGAAACTCTTTGTATAGCTTTTAAAATATTATACAATCTACAAAAATAAAACCCCATTTTAAAAGACAATAGAGTTGTGTACTTATGTAGACATTATCTTAATATGAACACAGTTGTGTGTTCTCAGAACATATCTAATGTGGACCGTTGAATTTGTTTCTCCTCGGTCTTTTAGGATTTGGTCAGGGTGTAAGCGGTTGCTAGTATATAAGAATAACATTTAAACTAACTCACTTTCATATTTATCGTGAGTTGAACTATTTGAAATTTTGAAAAAAAAACGAGTTATACTCTCGTCTGTATAATGTCGATCAAAACACCGACAATGTTTCGACTAAACTTTAAACATTCCTTAATAAATCATGCGCTAACGGCGCAATAAATACCCAAAATATGAATACTAATGTGCCATCACAAAAATACCTTAGATGTGCTTGTAACTTTAATCGTTGTATATGGGGAATTTTGAGGACATCGATCGCAATTTAAATAATGTCAGTCTGATTTCAGTGTGACGTAAATAATAAAAATAACTTGATTTAAACTACCTTCACTAGTGCTTATAGCAAGAAAAACGCTAAAAGCTCGCACATGCGCCTCATGTCGCCACATTTTCAAAACCCAACTTAAAATAAGAGTATCGTACATAAAATTAAATATCCGGAAAGAATCAGGGCGTTATCTGTAATAGAAATCTCTGGTTCAGGATTTATCGGGTTTGTGGCTGCGGATTGCGAGAATGAAATACAGGCGGAGTGCGCGTTGTATTTTTTTCAAAGACAGAACTTGTATTGGCGCGCTCTCCCAGCCAGGAAGTTTATTCTGTGCAATTCTAGGCTGGCTTCAAACTGACGCTAAGTTACCTTCAGCGCGTTCACCAAATGAAAGGCACGGCTAGTGGCATTAAGGTGCGTCCACATTTGTGTCATTTCAACGCGCCGTGGCTCCGTGACCGTAACAGTTAAGCGTGACAAAAACATAGTGGACGGATTTGACACGCGGACATGTCACACGAGCTATTGCCACGCAGCGATCCACTCAGAGGCCCACCAACGAAAGCACGAACATTTCGCCGTGACTGGTCCACACTTAGCGTAGCAAGTACCGTAACATGTTACGGAGCTACGGCGCGTTGAAATGTCACAAATGGGTATGGGTGTTATAGACAGCCACCTATGCAGGGGACCCGTGAAAGCAGAAGAGACAGCCGCATACATGCTCCTGGAGTGTAGTAGCGTGGCGTCTCAACGTGCACACTATCTTGGGACACCGGGAATGCCCAGGAAGGCCTGCCATATAGAAGGTAGGTACAAGTGAGTGATTTACGAATAAGGGAGCTAGTTTTTTTAAACTTCATAGAATAGGGCTGTTGCATGTTCAGTTTTTTTGTACGATGTTCGACGGCTCGCGATGGATTTTCTTTTGTGGTTCTACTGCTGGCTGTGGATTGGTTATTGGGTCGAATTGGATTGGTTTATTATTTTGTGCTACGCGTTTGCGTATTTGTTCGAGTTCGATCCGGATTGTATTGGGATGATGTATCGAAAAGGACCATTATGTAGTTATGTAGTGCGAAATGTGGGTATTGATCTATCTGATTGTTTTTGTGCGTATCCATCGATGCGGAAAGCCTCAAGAGGAAATATTCATTTCACATTGAAAAAAAGAATGAAAAATTAAACCTTAACTAATTCTAGAATTCTATTCGTCAAAAGAAGTGCATCAGAACAATTTTTGAAATGGAACAGATTGAGTCATGTGGCCTATTTTCAAAGAGAACAAACTTTTGACACTTCCTTCTTTGTATATATTTGAAGTAGAAAACACTTTGATCTGTTTGAGCATCAAGATAATACGAACAGAAGGGAGACCACGCAAAAACCTTTAGTGATGCCCAAACCTAAACTAGAACTTTTTAAACAGAACTGCGTTTTCATGTCATTTAAAATTTATAATCACTTACCCAAATCAATATTAGAGAACAAAGGTTTTATGTTTAATAGGGTTTTAAAGAATTGGCTTATAGTTCATAGTTTTTATTCCATTAATGAATTTTTGACATGCAAATTTTAATTTTATTTTATTAATTGTATTTTTGACTTATTTTTTATTGACATGTAATTACTATTGAATATTTGTACGTCATGACCAATGGTTGAATATGATGAACAATATAAATACACCTGTACACTACATACCATGTTCACAGCAAATAAATATTTTATCTTTATCTGTTATCTTAAGGAATGAAGTCTGTTTTCTATGACAACAAGAAAACAGAGTTCAGTTCACCAAACACAGGTAGTGTGCCCAAAAGACTGGCGGCGTTACTTCGTTGGATCGCTATACTGAATTCCTTTACTTACTGTGTACCTTTATCCAAAGCAAGAACCAGCCCTTTGGTCCTTGGTCTCATCCACCAGTCTCTTAGATAATGCATCGAATAAGACCCACGCCTTTTGTTTCCACGGTCCTGGATTTTCAACCTCAAAAGACAGAAATAGCCTCGTAAGGGATGAACAGCCTCTAAGATGCGCACTTTAATCCTTTCCCTACACTGATTCTTTCACCGTCGGTCATGGGCCCTTTTTAGAGCTACCATATCTCAACCCGACCTAATACAGGAAGACCAAAAAGGAATCAGTGACACGACACGCAACTCTATAAGGCAAATTATATAAAAGCTTGTAAGGAGCAGGCATTCACCTGTAATCTCCCCCATGTTTTGATACCGTCCATAACAAATTACACATCCGTGCAGTTGTGTAATAAATATCACTCGTTTGAATCGGGCAATAAATTCAATAGAAAGAAAGGCCAGAAGGCAATTTTCCCCGAGCGTTATCACATAAATTGCTTTGCTCGTATGGAAAATCTTGAAGGACATTCCTGTGAGGATGGAATTATTTTTCTATGCGAGGAATGTTTTGACGGGAGATATATGTAATACTTCCACACGCGGGTTCACTCGCGTAGTACCTAGTACATACATAAAAAGCCCATATGCTTTTCTAGGTAAAGAAATTCATCAATTCCAAGTTTTAACGAAATCGGTTGAGCCGTTACGGCGTGATTGAACAACAAACATCTTCGCAAACTTTCGCATTTATAATTGATCGAGCGAGAGAAGCGTGTGTTAACTCTTTTTCACTGGTAACAGTCTTTTGATAAATTATAAGAAAACAAAGAAAACATTTTCCCATAACTAATAGCCCTATTGATATTTAATGAAATCGAGAAATATCCTAGTTGATTCCAATATTTTCCGAAGACTCAATACTGATTCAAAGTTGCAGTGGGGATCCCACTGCAACTGTTTATTTCAGCTACTTCTTTAGTAATGTCTTTTGGTTTCGTTATCTGGGCAATGCAGCAGATATCCAAGTTATAATTATTTATTTAAAAAAACGAGTGAAACGTGCAATTTATAAAATGAAGTCACTAGGAATTTTTGACTAGGAAAAGTAAATGGGTATTTTTGGGGAATATTATAATATTCTAAAATAAAATTCCTGAAAACGCAACGAAGCTTCCTTAAGAATATTTAAAGTGTACATTAAAAAATTTACTTTATTATAGAAAAGAAAGACAAAAGAAGATGATTATTATTAATCATAGAACCGCATGGCCTGATTTCGCTGAGTCCCTCAAGAGCTAAGTTGTCATTTTAAAATGTACGTACTGTTTTCTCTTGCTAAATTTAATTTTTATTCATATTATAACGCGCGGTTCCAATCGGCAAAAGCCTGGGCTTGCACTGTGTACACTACTCTAAAATATGGCTAAGCAATAAAGTAAACTTATTTAATTGGTTATTTTATTTAAATTGACTTCGTTCTAAGGTACATTAAGATTTTCTTCGACAAAGAGAGCAACACAGAGAGTACAAAAATATGGCGGATAGACGTGCGTGAAATGTCATTTTGACAACCTACATTTATCATCTGACAAAACAAAAACATCAAATCAAACAACATGACATGAAAAATATGTCAATGTCATATCAAACGCCAATTATAAACCAACATGGCGGCCTTGAAATAGTGTTCACACAGTAAAAAACTTACCAGAAGAACTATTCTTGTACCATCGCATTTGTCTTCAAATTAATGAAATTGTATTTTTCTTGTAATCTCCTATTTTTTCCTAATTTTTCTATGTAGTGTACATGGACCAGGCCCAGAATTAAATGGCTCCTTTGAATGCACCATGCCGCGCCGAAGTCGTTTCCGTCAGCGCCATCGCGCGGCGAGAGAGTGAAACGAGACTGCCCGCGCGATTCGGCGGCTGAGCGCGGCTCGAGAACTTTCTTTCAGTTTTTAATTGTTTTCCGTCTGAATTTCTATGTTAAAAGTATCTTTTGGTCATTTAATATAAGAAACTTAAAACGAATACAAGTTAATATTTACAAAATACACAAGAAACAGTTGAGCCATCTAAAGACGATCTATCAACTGATCCAGATCACTACCAGTCGGAAGCGTCTCCAAGACGCTGGCGGAATTGCCACGATGGATGGCAATGCAAATTCGCTGGGCCAAATAAGAGCCAGCTCTCGGGTCACGCGTCGCTTCGATCAGACGTCCTGATATATTTTTGAAAACCCGGAGGGCCCCGTTTCCCCACGGACCCAGGGTCTCAACCCCAAAAGGCTCAAATATGTAAGCCCTATCAAGACTAACATATTTGCGCCTTTTGAGATCCTCGGCCGAATCTGCCGCCGCACCCGCCCTAACTGATATTAACACAAGTAGCGTCCCACACCATAGGCCTACCCTTCTCCCAAGGGACCAAAGTCATACCGTCAGGCCGCTTACCATCATCACGTAGCAGACCATTCGGTTCGAGAATGGCTGGGACGTTAATGCTGGTAAGAGCCCGGCGGATGATGTCATTAAGGCTAGCGTGGCGGGATATTCTTCCGGCAGCCCTAGTGCACGATAATCCGTGGTGACCGAGCTGATCGACCGCCGTACCACACTGGCACTGATGAGGTGCACAACAACGCGCACCCAACCGAAGACAGGTTGCAAGACGGAAGGTGACAGAATCAAGGAGAGAGTAATACAGAGTCGTATAAAGTGTTTGTGTGTGTTTTCACTTATGTCAGCAACCCTGAGTAGCCAGCTAGCCGGGAAAACGTTAAAATATTTATTATCATCAACAGCATTTGAACAATGAAGATATCTATTATGTGTTAAACTTACTGCCTATTAATAATTCTTACTCTTTCATTATATAGATATGTTTAGCAGTGGCATGGTAGGCCAATGTTCAGCAGTGGACTTCGATGGCTGGAATGACGATCCCATCAAAAACATAAATGTGAAAATGGGAGCCAAGTTCAATGTTAAGAATTTGCTTGGTTGTCGACTTCGCCGACAAAATAATTGCGATCTAAATGAACTGAACTTGGCTAGACACGCTACTGCGTGTCTAGATGAGCTCTGATAAAGGCCCTAAAGAAACAAATATACACAGAATATGAATATTTCCATGACGTAATGATCGAAATGGAATACAGGTATACATGTACACGACTCAGGTGCGTTCGTCGGCTCATTTATCCGTGCTGTCGCCTGCATCATTTCGCATCGTTGCTGGCATGAAGTACCTACCTGTATGTTGGAGAAATATTCAGAAAATGCTGGAATAAATTGTGACTGAATATACGTTCAAAGACTTGTACGGCGTTTGTGTTAGCTGTTCTCGATTGCTTCTTTGTTCTTCAACATTGTTATTGAGACCAGTAGTGATAAAAGCAAGAAGCAACGCAAACACTAAAGTAGTATGTTTTGGTTTCCAAAACATACTACATCATCATCATCATCAACAACCTGTAAAAGACATAGGCCTCCCCCAAAGAGTTCCACGACGAACGGTCTTGAGCCCTTTCCATCCACCGACTTCCCGCACTTTTACAATGTCATCTGTCCATCGCGTGGGGGGGCCTTCCAACAAACATACTACAATTCAGCTAAATTCGATGTGAAGAATATGTTTACACAACGCTCATACTTTTAAAATTATCTTCCTAGCATTGAGTTTTCCATAGAACTTAAAGATATAAATTAAAATTAAAGACTTGTTGTATTTAGGATTTAAGGTTCGTATGCGCGATTTGTATAAAAAACTTTTCACATCAAATTCGGCTGAAGGTAACATCCATAATATAATAAAAAGTAGCATAATATAATTATGCTATTATAGGTAAAGAACTCGTATGTATTCTAAGTATCTGAATATTGTTGCATAAATTAGGTACACATAGTTAATTAATAGCATAAGACACACTACCTCGTGTATGTACCTTACCTTATTTTGTATTTACTTGTTTTAATTTAGCCCGAGGCATTAAACCAATACTTGTGTAATTCTTTTCAAAGGCCTTCACGATACAGGCTTAGCCTAGTGTGAAGACCGCTGTTTAATTCCTTTCTACGTCATAAGACCTCTCAACATTTTGCACCTTCATTTTGTACTAACCAACCTATCTAATTACCTTAAGTTTATAATACTTACAAATGTAAAGGTGTCTTTTGTTGCTAAATAAATTATTTTTCTTTTCTTTTCTTTCTTTTTTCTTAAGCGTCATCGAAATTGGTTGAGCTTTTTTGGCGTGTGATGACGAATTACGCGATTGTACCATACACATCCTACTTTGTGGAATAACTTAACGTATATAAGGGTTCCTTTCCACCGTGGGTAAAAATGTATAACCACTCAGAACGAAAATGGCCTTAAACGGATATGATACAAAATTATTTCGCGTTGCGAAGTCGTAATACAATATTTTTCCCTTACCTAACTCATAACTTGAGGTAACCGCTCATAGTGCTTTCTCTATCATCACACAATCTCATAAAACTGACAGCCAATATAACTCCCTATCTATCTAGAAACAAGGTAGAGTTTTCTGTGAGTCGGGACATAGACTCGAGTTACCAAGACGAAGAAAATATTTTCATTGAGTTTGGTCTTACATCTCGCGCTTCAAGTATTTGGCAATGTGAAGAAACCACTTGAAAAGATTATTATATCAAAAGTAAAGTTGTACATTCAAATTGAAATAATCCTCATTGAGGATTCTTTTTAATCTACTTTTTCCAAAGAATCGGTGCCTGATTTAAGATACAATCGTTTGTTTGCTAGAACAAATACATAATTTACATAAGGTCTTATATCTATGTTAGGTTAGCTATGTTAGGTCTCTATCTGCCCACTGCCTCTTCAACTTGCTAATTCTGAGCTATGCCGGTGATTTTGGTTATTCCACGAATTCGGGATCCTGTTTTCGTATTTTATCATGTAGTAAAACTCCGGGCCTAGCTCTCTCCATATCCGAGCGATTTTGAGTTTGTGTATAAGGCTAATTATAGTTAGCGATCAAATCTCAGTGTCATATGTCATAACAGGGAGCACGCACTGATTGTAGAATTTCGTCTTGAGGCTCTGTCTATTGCATTTATTGGCACCAAAAACAAAAATACTCTTTATTACCTGCCTTGATCCCTTATAATTATTCTTGACACTCTTGACAGTGACAAAATGCATGAACCATTAGCTAGCAGAAAAAAAAGAAACATTTATAAAGGACTAGCTGGTGCCCGCGACTTCGTCTGCGCAGGATTAGTATTTCGAGTAGCTAGTAGTCATATTTTGGACAATTCACACAATATCTTTATTAATTGTAGCCTATGTGTTATTCTGATGTATCTATAAGCTTTATTATTGTGAAGTTTCATTAAAATCCATTCAGTAGTTTTTACGTGAAAGAGTAACAAACATCCATCCATACTTACAAACTTTCGCGTTTATAATATGTATTAGCTAGTGGATTGTTTATACTACCTAGGTACCTACCTAATGTAAAGCAACTGTTCTGTTTTTGTTTTGACTTTTTTATATTAATTATTTTTAAACCGACATACTACATATTTAATTCTAGTTACTATGTACTATTTAGGTATTGATTGCCATTGTTTAAGTGTTCCTATGCGGACCACAGAAAAGAGAGGACTCTTCTAACACACGTTATTGCAACTTGAAAGAAGAGTTCCCAAACCTTGTAACACAGCATCTTGTTTGGAACAATAAACAATATTTTGATTTTGATTGATTTTGATTTGAGTGGAGCGCTCACGACTTTGTTTGCGTGTAAATATTTACATCGTTTAGAGGTCAATTAGAAGGTCGTACACATCTATAAATTCCATCAGTTGACGACGAAGGACTGTTGGACTGATATCGCCATCCATGCTAATTTATAAATAATCTGGACAATTCACACGGTCAACTGATCCCAAACTAGGCATAGCCTGTACTATGGGTACCAGAGACTGATATATATAATATAATAGATAAATATGTAACACCCAGACACAGAACAAACATCTGCGTTTAACACACAAATGTTTGTCCAGTGCGGGGATCGAACCCGCGACCTCTAGCGCAGAAGGCAGAGTTACTACCAACTGAGCTATGAGGCCATAAATGCGAAAGTAACTCTGTTTGTGTATTTGTTTGTTACCTTTTCACTACTAAACCAGTTAAAATAAGCGGTAATGATAAAAAAGTAAGTATGTATTATGTAAGTATGTAAGTGGTAATGGGCGTTTCACCTGTCATATTGTATAGAATGCTAATCGCTACTGCAAAATGTAGACATGTGCCACATGTAATGTTTGGGCATGCCCCTTGTTACACCCCATTAGGCATATTCAAGGAATAGGGCGTCTAGAGATCTGTGACGATTTTGAATATATAATTATATATATATATATATGCTAGTAGGTATTAATAGCAAAATTAATATAAGTAATCTTGTTTGATTGAAACTCACAGCGCGCTGCAATCTGCTAGAATATTGACGAGCAAGTATAGGTAAATCTTAGTTTCCTGAGAAGCGGTCACCGCAAAATTACCGCCGTAACAGAGTAGCGAACGTCGACTTTAGGCTAAGCGTATGCTGGAATGCAAGCAGCGCAGAGCAGCGCAAGGCAGCGCAGGGAAGATTTTGTATTGTATGAACAAGCACAGAGATAGCGAGAAAATCTTGATTTGCCCTACCTCCTCCTAAAATAAGTATGTGTTAATAAAGACTCGTAGCGGCCCTCATATGCCTGTGGCCGCTTCTTCGGAAAATAGAGTTTAATGTACTACCTGATGTCTACATGAGCGCAGAGAAGGATTTAAATTGAGATGAGGGCTTTGTAGTTCATTAGTTTTAAGACACGATCCATACTGCACCATTAAGCCGTGTTCAAACTATAAAACAAATAGAAATAATTAGGCTCACGACTTTTATCGCCAAGCATGGTAGACGTCCTTTCAGATCTCCAGGCGATCAGGTTCTTGAACATGTCTAAGAAGGATAGTCAGAGGCACGTCCAAACATCTGGCACATTTTGCAGTAGTGAGTATTCTATACGTGATAGGATAGTGAGTATTCTATACATGATAGGATAGTGAGTATTCTATACGTGATAGGATAGTGAGTATTCTATACGTGATAGGATAGTGAGTATTCTATACGTGATAGGATAGTGAGTATTCTATACGTGATAGGATAGTGAGTATTCTATACATGATAGGATAGTGAGTATTCTATACATGATAGGATAGTGAGTATTCTATACGTGATAGGATAGTGAGTATTCTATACGTGATAGGATAGTGAGTATTCTATACATGATAGGATAGTGAGTATTCTATACATGATAGGATAGTGAGTATTCTATACGTGATAGGATAGTGAGTATTCTATACGTGATAGGATAGTGAGTATTCTATACGTGATAGGATAGTGAGTATTCTATACGTGATAGAATAGTGAGTATTCTATACGTGATAGGATAGTGAGTATTTTATACGTGATAGGATAGTGAGTATTCTATACATGATAGGATAGTGAGTATTCTATACATGATAGGATAGTGAGTATTCTATACGTGATAGGATAGTGAGTATTCTATACGTGATAGGATAGTGAGTATTCTATACATGATAGGATAGTGAGTATTCTATACGTGATAGGATAGTGAGTATTCTATACGTGATAGGATAGTGAGTATTCTATACGTGATAGGATAGTGAGTATTCTATACATGATAGGATAGTGAGTATTCTATACATGATAGGATAGTGAGTATTCTATACGTGATAGGATAGTGAGTATTCTATACGTGATAGGATAGTGAGTATTCTATACGTGATAGGATAGTGAGTATTTTATACGTGATAGGATAGTGAGTATTTTATACGTGATAGGATAGTGAGTATTCTATACGTGATGGGATGCAAGCCTATCGCCGCTTGTAAAAGTACTTACTGGTTACGCGATGTTTTCCTTCACCGTTATAACTGAAGAACTCAAGAAGCCTTTAACCAGATTTATTTTGTTCGAACAGAAAAACTAATTGGTACACGACGGTGTTCGAACCCACGACCCTCAGATCGAAAGTCGGGCCTACTAGGCCAACATGGCTTTTTATGTCATCTAAAATGTACTTCAAAATTACCCTTGTATTGATTAAAATCTATTTTGTTTGACATCTGCGATATGTCATTGAACCTTTTCAGCGCCACCATACCTCAACCTGCTCACTGACCTTAATGCAAGGATCAAGAAAGAACCAGTGACGCAACAAGCAGAAGCAGCTGGATTAGTCCATCTAACCAACATTCTGGTAGCTCCTTATCGCGTTATCAATGCCCAGGTGATAGTCAATTCCCACTCAATTGCGAGATAATTCTCAAAGACTCAGTCCAGTTCAGAGTCGCAATTAGGTTGGTCTCCAGCTGCAGTTTAGCATTCATTTAGCATAATATTGCTAATTCCTGAATCCACTCCCTGCTGACTGAGACACATGCATAGCTACATATCAGTGACACAGGTAATAAAAACCCGTAAAGAACAGCTGGTCCACTACCTTCAGTTCTGCAGTAATAACTGAGGAACTCAAGAAGTAGAAAGATGGAGGTTGACCATTTGTATTGGCATTGGTATTTTTTTTCAAAGAACGTCATTAATTTGAGTTTTTTATATATTCACAAAAATCGCGCGTTCGTCTCCTAGTCAGGCAAATTGTACAAACTCTTTAGGCTCACTGACATCTGAATAAGGTTTTTAAGAAAACACAACTCAACGCAATTAATTCATTGCGTTTAGTGTTATCTAGTACTAGCTTTCGCCCGCGGCTTTGCTCGCGTGCTACATACCTTCGAGAATAAAAAGCCTATGTGCTGTTACAGCCTATAATCTATCTCTGTGCCAAAGGAGCCATTTCATTCTAGGCCTGGTCCATGTACACTACATAGAAAAATTGGGAAAAAACAGGAGATTACAAGAAAAATACAATTTCATTAATTTGAAGACAAATGCGATGGTACAAGAATAGTTCTTCTGGTAAGTTTTTTACTATGTGAACACTATTTGAAGGCCGCCATGTTGGTTTATAATTGACGTTTGACATGACATTGACATATTTTCCATGTCATGTTGTTTGATTTGATGTTTTTCTTTTGTCAGATAAATGTAGGTTGTCAAAATGACATTTCACGCATGTCCATCCGCCATATTTTTGTAGCGCTGTGTGTTGTTCTCTTTTTCGAAGAAAATCTTAATGTACCTTAGAACGAAGTCAATTTAAATAAATAACCAATTAAATACGTTTACTTTATTGCTTAGCCATATTTAAGAGTAGTGTACACAGTGCAGGCCCAGGCTCCATATATTGATGAAACGTCTCTTTTCAGCCAGATCCATTCAGCCGTTCTGGCGTGATTGAGTAACAAACATCCCTCCATCCAAACTTTCGCATTTGTAATAACAGTAAGATGTGTGTAAGATCTGTTTAATGGGTAAGCTAGCTATTTGATTTCAGCTGTGCCTCTCCAAGCCAGGGTATTCATAAACTTACAGAATAGCGTAAGATTTTACAGTCAAATGTATGAATAAAACCAAGTTTTCGTCGAGAGCTGAGTAGATCCTTTAACTCATAAATAGCGGGAGATACTTGCATTTTAATATTTATTTATTATATACTTGCATTTTAACGTGGAAATGTATATGTAAAGAATTGCAGCAAAAGAGCTTGAAGCGTACGGTGGAAACTATTTATTTCCCAAGGATCACCCAGGCGGTGTCAGGGAGGTGGACGGTGGGTAACAACCGGTTTGTTAAGGTGAGGGTTTAATTATTTTATGATTTTTGAATTGTTTTTTCTCAATAACCGCAAAACGCACAGTTTTGATTTTTATGACAAAGATAATTTGAGCATTTTATTTACCTAAATCCAAGACAAAAACGCGATTGGTAAAACTTTTCTCGATAGATTTATTTTTTAAAATTGGGTCCTCTGCAACAGTATTTTCGAAAATACTCTGAGACTATCTAACAAAAATAACTTTTTTAAATATTTTGTTAAACAATTGCATTGGGTACCTAAATCCAAGACATTTTAAAAATAAAATAGATAGTTTTTGTGATAATCGATATATTCTTATATTTCGCTTACGTCGATTACTTTCGAGCGCCTTCTAACGCTTGCTATCTCTTTCCGCATTCAATTACAGTACATAGCGCTGTCACTTTCTTCATTCCGCCCACTCGACAATTTATTATGATTTTTGTATCCTCTTAAGGTCTAAAACGTTCTGGGACATCATTTCGAAAGAAATATTGCAAGTCTATGCTGCGGTAGAGGTCGCGGTCTAAATATAATAAAACACGTTTAGTGTGATCGCGCTGCTTGAGCATGCGATGAATGTTGTTAAACCCCAACACCACCGCGTTTCACGTAACTTTGCTATTGTAATTACACATCCTGTTGACCTAAAACCTAATAAAGGATTATAATTACCATGAATGTATAATTTGTGATTTCCGGTTAACCTGTGACTGTGGTTTTGCTGTCGCAAACGGTAACGTACCCCTAGCACCGGTGCTCCGAGCAAGAATAATTTACGATTGCGTTACGATCGGCACCACACTGACGCTCTACATTCCATTTTGTGGAAAAGGATCATCGAAAAAAATAATAGGCACCAAGCCGTGTTTGTTGCCTGATTCTTCTAGGCTTGTTCGCGAGGAACAGGCGTAGCCTCACCTAGTTTCTAAGACGTTTCAACGTGATCCTAGTGATTTTATTGAAATAACAACCAGTTGATTTGATTCGCTTACAATACGGTAGTAAAAATCTAACATCAGTCATTGGTATCGCCCATACCTGCCCTCTTCTAATTCTGATTGACCAGAACGAGAAATCAGAAAAGAATGCCAGGACGAACGGTCTTGAATGAACCTTCTCAATAAACCGACTTTTCGCAACCTTTAATATGTCATCGCTCCATCAGTTTGTCATTCAGGTTGTGTAGGCACGTCGGGGCCTGCCTACACTGCGTCGTCCGGTTCGTGGTCACTATTCGAGAACCTTGATTGACCCTACGTGATGCCTTTTATTTTGTGAACATTTTTTTAAAGGGACGTAATCGCTAGCGATTCTGCATCTTTAGAAACTAGTGTTATGGGCAAGGGACCCGTTTATCGGCAGATAATTTATAGAGGTACCTTTTAGAAGTAAAGTAATTTGGGTATCGTGAAGTTCACTCGGCTGTAAGGGCTTTAGCTGATAAGGATCATCATTATCGACGAGTCACTGGTTCTGTTTTGGTCACTGCTCTGACCAAATTTTGGTGTGTTTCTGAAAAGAGCATTGGTTTGTGCTTGTTTGCTTGTTTGTCGTATCACTGGCTCTTTCTTCATCATCATCATCGCAGACGTGGGACGTCCACTGCTGAACATGGCCTCCCCACAGATTTAGGAGAGACTTCCTAATATGTGCGGGGAATTTGCCCACTCACCACGCTGGGCACGCGGGTTGGCGAGCGTAATTAGAGCTATCGTTGTTAAAATCTCCTATTTTAAGCCGTATCCCATACCCTAGGTTTTTCCCTTAGTCGCCTTTTACGACATCCACGTGTAGGTAAATATGGAGGGGCCTGTTCTTCAACCGGGGCCATCACGGACGACCAAATCTCTTTCTTGATCGTCTTTAATTTTATTAGGTTAGTGGCCAGGGTGAGGTACTAACCATGCTTTCTTGTTGTGTGACTTATTCTTTCTTGGTCAACTCACATAAAAAAACAAACAAACGGAATTAAACGAATACGATATTAATTAGCGGAGAGAAATGCGGTTATCAAATCGAGTCGAAACAACCATTTCATGTTTCACTGAAGCTAGTAATTGCTCGCCCGAGGTTTAGGAATTTCGTTAAATACCTACATACGTGAAATATTTCGATTTTCAAATAAATCGATCTGGTATTAAGGCGATACCAACTACGGGAAAGAATATACAAAAGCATAGGATAACGAAAATTCTATTAATAAGGGTGAACAGCTTTATACAGGAATCAAGTATCCGTAGATGAAATTGGGTTGGGAAATAGCTGGCTTTATGCTGTGTTCAAACGGTGTACCTACTATAACTTCATCTAATATATGTTTATTATTTCTAAATTATCCTTACGTCCACTCATAAAAGACAATTTTCGGTTTGACATAATTTTAGGGCGTAATACCTCAACGATATCGCAAGCCCCTGAAAGTCAAACTCAAAATTGACTTTATTTGGTAGACGCATGAATTATTTTGATATTTTATAAGACATATCGCAAGCCGTTTGAACATGCCTTTACCAAGTGAAGTTATGAAGTGTGCAAAGACATTTTTAGTTCTAGTTTTACTAGTGACAAGCGGGAGTAACACCAATGCAACTGAACCCACAATAAATTGTAGAGTTAGTACTTATGTACCTATTTTGAATGAAAACATGTAGGTAATATGCATGCGAAGAAGAAAGAATCTTTACTTTTTTTCCGGTTGGTCTTCATTCTCATTTTATTATTTAGTACCGAAGTAACCATTTACGGCAAGATGGAGGCCTTTGCTTCGAGATCCCGCCATGGCAGCATCAGCCGGTTGAGTTGGAACAGCACCTGGTGGCACTGAGGGACCGCTGGGGTAACACCACCAGCAGGCGCAGAGAATCGCATCTGGCTCTTACTAACAGGTAATGTTCAGCAAGCAACCTGGAAAACACTTTGTCCAGGGAACAATAGACGAAAATTACATGATAGTAGGCGCCGTGGACGTGGATTGGTCGAAGGAGGTAAACAAACTCCTCATTTCACTCAGTCTTGATCAATACCCATGCTTGAGGCAGAAGAACTATCGCTTTATTTCAGACTCAATTATAATTATTATCATCTTCTGTTGACAAACCAATGTCTAGGCCCTTGAAAAACATCATGATGTTTTAGTTACCGGTTTCCTCACGAAGAAACTGGCACGTCCTAGAACCTAAATATTCGAAGACATGCGACATGTGCACGAAAGGAGCCTTTATGAGGCGCACTTATTTATACATACTTACTTATTTATCTTTACTGCACTGATTCTTTCACGGGTGGTCAAAGGCCCTTTTCAGGGCCACCCTATCTCAACCTGGTCACTGACCTAATACAGGATGACCAAGAAATAATCAGTAAGCAAGCAAGGCCCTTGGGTTAGCTAGGTCTACTTTATTATAAAAGAAGTACAACGCAGGTTTTTTGTGCTTCTTTTGGTCTTCTTTTGCCTTTTTGGTTGTGAGTATTTCTGAACCATGTTTTGCTTGCGTCTTTTTCAATGTTCTATCGGCATCACTATTGACAACGCATTTATATTGTCTTTTAGTGAAATAACCCGCTACATGGACACAGTGCTCGCACCGTTTCTTGACACTTACCATCGGAACATCCAGAGCTCGTACCAGCAGCTGACTGGCAAGATCCTACGACGCATCAAGGACGAGATCAACGCGGCGGTCCAGAAGAAGCAGCAGATCTATGCTGAGCTGACGCAGCTGGCGGACGAGCTGAAGGTTCCGTGTAAGGTCTAGCAGATACTAGAACGTAAAGCGTACTGCTAACACTTTCTCTTAATTGGCAACACGGGATAGGTACCACTAGATGTATTAAGGTGAGGGTTTAATTATTCTATGATATTTGAATTGTTTTTTCACAATAACCGCAAAACGCACAGTTTTGATTTTTATGACAAAGATAATTTGAGCATTTTATTTACGTAAATCCAAGACAAAAACGCGATTGGTAAAACTTTTCTCGATAGATTTATTTTTTAAAGTTGGGTCCTCTGCTACAGTTTTTTCGAAAATACTCTGAGACTGTCTAACAAAAATAACTTTTTTTAAAATATTTTGTTAGACTATAGCATTGGGTACCAAAATCTAAGACACTTAAAAAAAAAATAGATAGTTTTTGAGATAATGGATATTTTCTTATATTTCGCTTACGTCGATTACTTTCGAGCGCCTTCTAACGCTTGCTATCTCTTTCCGCATTCAATTACAATACATAGCGCTGTCACTTTCTTCACTCCGCCCACTCGACAATTTGTTATGATTTTTGTATCCTCTTAATAGGTGAGCCACTCATGAATATTTCAATTGTGAGATCTCAGAACTGCTTCTCACCAGAATTGATCAATAATCTCATAGATGTTTACTTTATTTGACAATGTATGTGACTGTTGGGTGTTATTTATTTATTTATTTTAAGTCTAAACCTCAAGTTATATTCTCAGCAATGTGCGACGAGGAGCGTCGAGCAGCACGGACTGTGGCCAGCAAGCACGTCTCCCTTATCTACTCCTGCACGGAAGAGGCCAGGTCGTCCATCGCCAAGATGGGCAAGTACGCTGAAGAGATGATCGGCATTACGCGGAACCACATGCAAGTGAGCTTAGAGGAAGCTGCGAGGGTGTTTGGACTGGAGAAGATACAGAGGGCTATGGAAAGGCAAGTCACCATCAATGGTCAAACTGACCTTAATTTGTTCAAAGCCCACTGACTCCTTCAACCCCTTTGCCGTTTGAGAACTAAGTATTTCCTACGTTTTGAAAAATACACACAAGTGTTCATAACTGAGTTCACACGATCTTGGCTACAAAGTCTTACCGAGATCGCCTTTAATCTGAATCCTAAATAGAGCAATTCTAATGGTGTACACATTATAACCGATATGTTTTCATTCCACTCATACTGACAGCAGCCTGACATTCAAAATTCAAAATTCATTTATTCAGAACAAAGTACACAGGTAAATAGGTTACAGATTGAACGATGAGACTGCAAAAGTTATGAAAACTGAGTAGCAGCCTCAACGCCCTCCTCATTGACACAGCATAGTTCTGTATGTTTAAAAGATAAAGTAACCTTAAAATGAAAAGAAAAAAAATATATAAATATATAATTATATACTATTATGAAACGCTAGGAAAGTGCATAATGTTAAAAGAAAATGAAAAAGAAAAAGAAAAACTATTGTAGGAATTTATTGCTTCACATTAATTTCATGGGAAATATTGTCAAATTTGATTCTATTGGAAATTTCCTCTCCAAACTTCACTACGTCTATTAAAGAAACGAGCCAAAAGAAAACCATTTGAAATTTTTCAAGAGTTGCTATAATTCCAGAGCTGACGTAAACTCTTGCATCAAAGAGCTCTCCCGAGCCGCGGTGTCCCTCGGCTATGAACTGGACCTCAGCCTGACGAATGCTCGTCGCCACAACGAGCAGTCGTGTGAGCGGCTCACGTCCTGCAGCAACAAGGCTGGCAAGCAGACTGAAGACGCTGTGATGGAGCTGCGGGAATATCTTTACCAGTGTGTTTATGCTTAGATATTTTGTAATCATTGATAGCAAACTATACAACAACACAAATTCACAGCTACAGGTACCTACGCATTGTTCGTTTGTACTCGTTCTGCTCGCTCTCGATCAGGTTTTGGCTGAAAATCAGTGTTTTTGCTTTTAAGCAAAATATTTCACTGAGCCATAGCCTATTTGTCGTACTGCAGCATACGCAAACTTGCCTACATAAGATACTAACTTTTTTAAAAATTGCTCTTTTGATTATTTATACCTACCTATTGTATGTACTTTAGTTTAAAATTGTTTATCTATGTTAATTGTGTGTGTCTGTAGTGCCAAATAATTTTTTTATCTATCTATCTAGATAGGCGATATTCTGAAACACCAATCAGTAAGGCCAGACCAATCAGAGGACGTATGGTATACGTCCTCTAATCGGTCCGGTGCATAGGTCATATGAGAGAAACAGCTTATAAAACCGTCAATAAAAATGTTACCAGCACTATCCACGCAGAAAATAAGTGTGCTACCCAAGACTTACTAGTTCTTTGCACAATGCCGTAGGAATATTTTTATCAAGTCTACCAATTCCTAACTTTAAAATTAAATCGTTTGGCACTTTATTATTGAAGCGTCTATTATTCCTTTAGTATTAAAAGACGCATTTTGAGTGAAATTCAAATGGAAGCACATAAACCTGCTTATTAATATGTATTGCGTCGAATCTTGTGGAACGGAGTAGCTGGTTGCTTCAATTTAATCAGTATTCGGAAATGTGGTAACTTGAAAATCTTCAGTATAAAATCTTGGGCCTAATCTTCCGATAGAAATAAATAAATACCTACAGAGACTTTTTCATATTAGCTGTTTTTGGTATTGTTATCATCTTTGTAACTAACTACTTAAAACAGCTGAATAATTGAATTTGAACTGATTTGACACCAAAAAAACTAATTTTTGCATGGTGCTTTTTTAATGTCAAATACGAATTTACAAAAGTTTTAGAACTGACTTAATTGCCAATTGGGTGTAGAATAGGTTTACCCTTTCGGGATAGCATAAGTATTATGAATCACCTTGTATAATGTTAGGTCATAATTTAATAACAGAAATGTTAAACTCTTTGATGACGGTCATCCAAACTCTTTGGTAGAAATATATATCGCGTCGTCAAGCCAAGTTCAAGAAAAGAACATTTGGGTCGGCGGCAGATTTAGAAAAATATACAAATGAGCATCAGCAGCGCTGTAAAAAAGGAATTGGTCGGAGCATATTAGAGAAATTACATATATACTTATTAGAGATTAATGCAAAAAGGATAATTTGTTATGCAAGCAATGCAGGAATATTACCAAATGTTGTTATAACTGGTTTAATAACTTAAGCCTTTCACACACGGCAGCTATAATATAAAAATGTATATTATAGCACGATACATCTCATTACATCTTTCCATAGAAACTGTCAGAAGATACGAAGATGTAAAAAGATACATTATAGCTGCCATTATACCATTACCAATACCATATATTATGACAGCTATAATGTAAAAATGTGTTAATACACATTGCTATAATAGCAGGATACATCTTATTACATATTTCCATAGAAACCGTCAGGAGACCACACACGGCAGCTATAATGTATCTTTTTACATCTTCGTATCTTCTGACATATTGAAATATAAATATACATTATCATTATGGAAAGATGTAATGAGATGTATCTAACTATAATATACATTTTTACATTATAGCTGCCGTGTGTGAAAGGCTTTAAAGGGTACGAACGCATGTTTTTATTGTATTGATTGTATTCTCTTGAAACGTAAATGGGATTTGTCTTTCTCCACTTTACCATTCTCTAAAATAAGTACTAACTCCACAAAATTAATACAGGTACATCCAGCGTCGCTTATTGAGATACAAAATGAGCTTGCTTGAAAATGTAAAAAATGTCAGCAATTTCATTCTGTCTCAACTGATTGCCCCAACCCTTGTCCCTGTCCTTTCTAATCATGTTCTCTCCATAACATAGGTGGAAAGAAATAGCGTATAGAAGCGTAATTATTTTGTAACACGTAATGTTTATTACGTAACATAGTATGTGTAACAACATACTTAATGTTGTTATGCATAATTTGTAACATTTCAATCACATGGTAATTCATAAAAAGAATCAGACATCAGTTTCTTTGAAATTAATGTCAGGTTGCTGTCTGTGAGACTGGAGTGAAAATATATTATCGACTAAGAATACCAAGGTAGGTTTATTATTTATGATCCGTATAAATAACTAAAAAGATTATAGACATGGGTAAAATATGCTACTTGGCGATGTGAGAATCTTCTAGGTTAGACCTTAATTTAAGGTCTAACCTAGAAGATTCTCAATAGAAACTATTTAGTTTTAATAACAAAGTACATACACTAAAACTATCCTATACCGTAGTTTCACTTCTAGAACACTGATATCGTTCGCCAACCCTGTACTGTAATTCGCAGTTATTCGGCAAAGAGAAATCAAATTATTCAAATATTTAGACAACACTGCTGGCCGCTAATGAATTTAGATTAGTTGGTCCCGAATTAAGCCGGCGATGGAATTTAAATCAGCTGCCTTGATTGGCTACGGGTAAAATAGTTTAATATTTAGATGACCTTTTGTATGGGGGTATGAATCCTCTGTACATAGTCGGCTTGTGCAAGAAAGTGGTTCTCATTATAATTATGTTAATGTTTCCAGCTTTGAATAATTGTAGCCCAGTTTTCTCAGTGGGATCCAAGGACTTTTTCCAACCGATTGTTAGGTTACCTCTTACTAGGCCAACACGGCTCAGCTCAGGAAAATATAAATTACTACTGCAAAATGTGAGCATGTGCCAATTTTCCGCCCGTGGCTTCGCTATATAATGCTATTCTAGGCATAGAACTCTTTATATTCCAAGTTTCAAAGAAATCGGTTGAGCCGCTACGGCGTGATTGAACAAAAAACATTCAAACATCCTCACAAACTTTCGCATTTATAATATTAAATAGTAGGATTACATTATGGCTGTTTTGTAAACCGTTTAATAAAATAAAATGCATTATAAAAATTAAGGAAACAATCTCTTACAAACCGCCGACCCAGAAAAGTTCAGCCGGCATCTTACCAGAATAAACATTTATCAAGTTAACACACCGGGGAATTCTTCAAACGTTTCTCTGGATGTTCCCTTTCAAGTTTATCATCTTACACATTTACGCATTTACACTCATTTTACGCATTTACAAGGTAAAATCTCTGGGCGCGCGTTTTGTTTACAAGGGGAATTATTGCTTATAACTGGATGGTTTATTGCTCGGTCAAAATTTTGTTTTATGCCGTGTTCAAACGGCAATCAATATGTCTCATACAAAATTCGTTTCAAACGTATTCTGACCTCTACCAAATAAAGTCAATTTTTAGTTGGCATTCGAGGGTTTGCGATATAGCTCAACGAAATTACAAGCTCCTAAAAGTCAAACTCAAACTTTACTTTATTGAAAAGACGCTAGCATCAATAAAAAAACGCCTTTTAAAATGCTACACGAGCTACTGAATAGAATCATTCTCTTTGACCTTATGGACCACACAAAATAATATATACTTGCGACAAAGCTCCTTACAATTTTCCACTCCAAGAGATTTTTTTATTAGTAAGTATGCAACCCCACCTGCACTCCTTTACGGCTTATCATCATCATCATCATCAACCTGTAGAAGTCCACTGCTGGACATAGGCCTCCCCCAAAGAGGCAAAGGACCAAAGGGCTTAAGTTTCGTGAATTCCTTTCACAGTCCACCTCTACAACCAATTCTAGGTCTTCTGGCCTATGCTGCACATTGATTGTTAGTCGATTGTCAGTCGGACAGTCATGTAACAATTTTATACTAGGATATTAGAGGAATTTCCGATTAGAGAACCAAGCAACCAACTACTCTAAGTTGGAGAACCAAGATCACCGACATGACTCTCAGAATTACCAAGTTGAAGTGCGGTGGGCAGGCTATATAGCTCTCAGAATCGTCAACCGTTGGGGAGAAAAGGTCTTCTAATGGCAACCCGGAACCGGGCGACGCAGTGTCGGAAGACCCTCGATGGACCGACGCGACGATATTGTTAAAGTTGCGTGAAGTTGGTAGATAGATACGGCTCAAGACTATTCGTTTAGCAACTGTTTTGGGTAGGCCTGGGTCCAGCAGTGGACTTTTACAGGCTGATGATGATGATGAGGATTTCTGCGTAACTAGGTACGAAAAGCATGAGTTTTGTCTTAAAAACCTACGCTAAAAGTTCGTCAGCCTCTTCCCTTTCTTTCCACACAATCACTTTCGTATATCTTTTTCAAGCTGTATACAAGCCCAGCCCTAACTATTGTCCCACGCACTCGAAACCCGAATCAATGTACAAACCATACAAGTATTTATTCATAAGCTAGTCATACCGCAACAATGGCCACGAAAATAAGATGTATGTATTGTGTTTTAGTGATGTAGACTTTGCGACTGCGGAAATTCATCTGTACTTTCCGTAATTTTACAGGGTTTCTCTTATAAAACTTGCCCATTTCTTTTTTATTTAAATACTAGCTTCCGCCAGCGGCTTCACTCGCGTTGTACTTATGAAGATAAAAAATAGCATATATGCTATTCCAGACTATAATATATCGCTGTGCCAAATTTCAACTACATCCGTTCGACCGTTTGGGCGTGATTGAACCACAAACATTCAAACATCCTCAAAAACTTTCGCATTTATAATATAAGTAATAAGTATGATAATAAAGTAGTTACCCACTGAGATTACTAATATTATGTGTGTTGTTTCTAACCATGATGAATACTTTGAACGGAAATAAATTTTTGTTTTCGTTACCCTTTCTTTATTTACTCTATTGTAAGTCCGGGGTGGACAAGCTGTAAAAACATGTACATCATTTTTGAACACAATCGTTTCCGCAAATGTTCGGATCGGTTTCCGTATCCGTGATTACCACTCTCCAAGGGTACATCACTAAACCGAGTACCTCTCAGGAATATGAGGAGGTAGGCATTATGGCATCCTTGTATGATATTTTTATGACAAAAACGGTTGTGGGCCCGCAGGTATGTGTGTACGCTTTTTGGGTAAAACCATGCTATCCTAAAAAAAGGAAACCGTAACATCAATGCCGTCAGCAGCGGTAAATGATGCGAAATTCTGCCATTTAATCATACAGTCCGTGGTGGCCCGGCTGAAGAATAGGCCCCTCCATATCTACCTATCCACGGATGTCGTAAGAGGCGACTAAGGGAAAAAGCTAGGGGATGGGCAGCAGCGTCCCTCATTTTACACAACAACGATAGCTCTAACTGCGCTTGCCAACCCGCATGCCCAGCGTGGTGAGTATAGGCAAATCCCCCCTCACATCATAAGGAATTTGCTCTGTCAGTGGGGGAGGCCATGTTCAGCAGTGGACGTCGTACGATTAAATGATGATGATAATGAATCATACAGTCAAAACGATACAAATCTGCTCTAAGATAAAAAATGTTTGGAAGTATCTATATCGTATATATACAGGAACCTAGTAAATAAAGTTATTTGGTTATTAATCAGTATCATCATCAGCCTGTAGAAGTCCACTGCTAGACATAGGCCTCCCCCACAGATTTCCAGAGCGATTATTTGCCCATACTCACCACACTGGGCACGCGGGTTAGCGAGTGCAGTATAGGGGACGCTGCTGCTCATCCCCTTGCTTCCCTTAGTCACCTCTTACGATATCCACAGGTATTTAGATATGGAAGGACTTATTCTACCGGAGTACCATCTATCTATACGCGGCGAATTTAAATTTACTAACTTGACTTTTCTTACTTGGCTAATTGACTTTTATTTATACAACTATGGTGGTAAACACGCTGTTGGTAAGTGGTTACCTACCGTAGCATAATTATGCTTGCAATACTAGATGAGACGGTAGTAAAATCATGGTCGCCGTTTTTTAGAAATATATGGCTTTAGGGTTCAGTGCGTTTGATGGATGGATGTGGTTCCCGAGTTTATTTGAATGTATGTTTTATGTTTGAATGAATGAGTAATGTTATACATGCTCCACGGCCACTTGAAGTTGGGTCTGAAGTAGATAAAGCTTTGGTTGAGGTACTTTGTCGTTACCTACTCATCTTTTCCTAAACTCAAGTTGACGTTTTAGTGTTTTATGAAAACCAGAAAACCAAAAGCTTAAGGGCACATGCGCATCTCATGATTCCACCAAAATGTACAGCCACAGTGGCGGATCCAGGATTTGGTTTAGAGAGGTATGAACCAGACGAAGTTTTTTTGTTATACAAAACAGGCTAACGTTTGACCACAATCTCACCTGATGTTAAGTGTAGCACGTTTGCCTTGAAGAAACCCATTCACTCTACTCTTGAAGACACCCAAATTATAGGTATTCGGAAACACAAGTTAGGCTGACGCTGGACGCTTCCGACTGGTAGTGATCTGGATCAGTTGAGCTATCTATAGTTCGTTTGTAACGGTCTTTAGATGACTCAACTGTTTCTTGTGTATTTTGTAAATATTAACTTGTATTAGTTTTAAGTTTCTTTCTGTAAATAAAATTAGGCTTTATGAAGATACTAAATTTTATTTTGCTGTTTCTTCTTGGATTACTTCAGCGACTCTAACAGGTTGTGCTAATGTGCTAATGAAACGTAATAAAACTGAACGTACATGATAAATGTTCGTAGATAGTAAATGTGCTCTTTAGCTAATTTTTAACTCAGCAGGTTATCATCGCGGTAACATGGAACATCCCAATTTAAACTTTTCTGAAACTCCATTTTGTTTAGCGCACGTCGTAGGGTAAACGACCCTATAAACGGACGGGGCAAAAACTCCTCAACACAAAACACACGCTGCGACAGAGTATAGTAGGACAGTGTGAAAACTTATGAAATGAAATGAAATCAGTTTATTTGCTAAAACATGGTAGTTGAATATAATCGCTGTTCTTATGCAGTGCCGTGGTGGCCCCGGCTGAAGAATAGGCCCCTCCATATCTACCTATCCGCGGATGTCGTAAGAGGCGACTAAGGGAAAAAATCTAGGGGATGGGCAGCAGCATTTTAACAACGATAGCCATAACTGCGCTTGCCAATCCGCACGCCCAGCGTGGTGAGTATGGGCAAATCAAAATGGCATGTGGGGGACATGATAAGGAATTCGCTCTATCTGTTGGGGAGGCCATGTTCAGCAGTGGACGTCGTACGGCTGAAATGATGATGATGACCAAAATTTTAAAATTAAAAACCAATGTCATTATGATTACAAATTAAGATACCTAGATATAATATTAGAGTCATAGTTAAAAACAGTCAAGATTATGAGTTATCTTTATATTAGTTGCTTATGTCACTCTGTTATGAAATAGACAAATAAATATCTAGTACCATTCGGATAATCTATTCCACATAAGCTCAACAAAATGCACCTCCCACGCCGCTCGCAATAAAAAGCCATGCAAAGTGTATTTACGTCAGCAATGGAATATACATTCGCTGATTTACTGGCAGTAGGCACAACCACATTCCACATAAGCAAAATTTATAGGTATCTTCTTCTTATTCCTGCATTTGTCCCACATTATGTGGGTCGGCACAACATGTTTTCTTCTTCCACTCTCTTCTGTTAGCCGTCATCTCCGCACTCACTTCTTTCTAACTCATGTCATCTTTAATACAATCCATCCATCTTTTCTTCGGCTTTCCTCTCGTCGTATAACCATCCACATTCATAACGCTCTTCTCAAAATTTATAAGTATCATCAGGAAGAATTGACTTGAGTACAAGTCAGTCAGTACAGTAAGTAGGCTAATAGAACGTGAGCATAATAAGTATTTTTTTGATTTGTCTGTAAATTCGGCCGAAAAAATCATTGGTGCACGACCGGGATTAAAACACACGACCTGCAGATTGGAATGCAAAGCCACTAACCACTCCTCTCATATTGACTTCAGATACAGTTGTCATAAAATGTCAGGATGACCAAGAAAGAATCAGTGACACTGTGGTGACATGCATTCGTATGCATGTGGGTGTGTAATAGGTTAAGCTTCAGTAATAAACGAGTGTCAAGCAAACCAGACGTGTTTATAATTACAACCTCCACTCCCGAACAATCTCCAACACGACATGGCGACCCTGCACGACAACACGACAAGAAGAAGAAGCAATAAAATGAAGGAAAAAAGCATTGTTTCGGCAGGCAACGCATTAGCAATGCTCCAGGTATTGCTGATACGACGTGGCGACGTGGCGACGGTAACCACTTACAATCAGGAGGGCCGTAACCCTATTTGCCTCCAAATAAAATAAAATAATGGCCGTGGTGGCCCCGGCTGAAGAATAGGCCCCTCCATATCTACCTATCCGCGGATGTCGTAAGAGGCGACTAAGGGAAAAAAGCTAGGGGATGGGCAGCAGCGTCCCTTATTCTAACAACGTTATAGCTCTAACTGCGCTCGCCAACCCGCATGCCCAGCGTGGTGAGTATGGGCAAATCCCCCCACATGATAAGGAATTCGCTCTGTCTGTGGGGGAGGCCATGTTCAGCAGTGGACGTCGTACGGCTGAAATGATGATGATGATGAAAATAAAATAAAAAAATATGGTACCTATTTATGTTGATACACTGAAAATACTTTACCTCGCTTTTAGTTCCAACGATCCCGTGTTTATCACAGGGTGTGTTCACAATGTGCAGTGCTGACCACACTGGCAACTTTGCACCATTCGTTGTATTAAATCGGCCGTGCTCCGAGAAACAACTGATATATTACCTTTGCGTTTTTGTGTATTACTTTATGGTTATGTAAGTCACATTTTTACTACCTGTTAACTACTGTTTATGCAGGGCTTCGCTCGCAAGGTACCCGGATAAAATGTAGCTGTGTCCGTTCTCAGGGTTTACCTACCTAAAAAAATTAATCAAGATCTGTTCTGCAGCTTAGTTGTGAAAAACGTTACAAACAGACAGAGTCACTTTCGCATTTATAACATTTTATGAAAAAGATGCAAGTTTCTTGGTTGTTCTGAAATCAGTTGAAATCATGCTTTTGAATCCAAAATTGACACTGTTACAGCACGTTCGTAGCTTAAGCTTGAATGCGGATCTAGCACTGGGCGTGAAGTGTTTATGGACATAACTTCACCCAAACTTTTGACCCACCATAGAATTATAATTTCCTTTGTAAAGCTGTATTCAACAGCGTGCGATACGTCACTTAAAATCCGTTTAAAATTTATTTCAATATGAATCTTACAATTTTGAGTTTGACATTGAAGGGCGTGCGATACAGATCGATAGCGCAAGCAAGCCTCAAAAATTCAAACCATAAATTGACTTTACTTAGGAGATGTAGGGATTATTATGAAATAAAGTTTTAATAAAATATAGCACGCCGTTTGAACACGGCTTACATCGCTAGTCGTTCCAAAAGTTCGAAGAAATCGGAAAAATACAAATCATTTGAACTACAGCTCGACCGCGACTCGGAACAACGTAGACTTATTGAAAAGCAAAAAGTAATAAAATTGAACCATTCAGCCTTGGGACATGAAATAACTTACCGCTGACTAATGAACCAATCCAAATATGGACTAGTTGTTTTGTTAGATGACATAGTTTTTGACGTGCTACGGAACTCGTAGAGCCTGTCCTACAAATCTCGTAGCGTTATACACACACATAACTTGGCATCAATAATAATGTAGCACCCGCCTTCTGATCCACAGGTCGTGGATTTGAATCCCGGTCGAACACAAACGGATTTTCCTTTCCGATTTATGTAGGTACGTTAGTGCTCTAAAACGGTGAAAACTTCGTAAGGAAACCGGCATGTCATAGAACCTAAAAATTCGAAGATATGAGTCATGGTGCGCGAAGGGAACCTCTCAGCGCACTTTGTTCCTTTCTCTACACAGATTCTTTCACCGACGCGACGGTCATAGGCCCGTTTAAGGGCCACCGTATCTCAACCGGATAACCAAAAAAGAATCAGTGACATGACAAGCAAGGCAGATATAAGTTCGGTCCAAAATCCAGCAGGGCAAGTTTTGGTCGACATTCGGAAATAATTTGATTATACTAAAATTCAAATAAGGCGCCTGATTTTACGGTGATTTCAAGTCCATGAGCCAATGGACCAAGAATAAAACAGTGTGAGCCCAAGCAGTCTCCGAGATCGTAAAAACTGTTCAGTATTCCGCCGGCACATCGCAGACGGGGGTATAATCTGGTAAAAGGTGAAACGCAGCAGGAGGCTTGGGTTCCGCTTAATTAATTCACATTTAGTTCTGCTGAAGAGTGAGGCAGAATATCAAAAGACCAATAAAAAACTATTCATTCGCAACAACAGTTTAAAGTACAGTATCAAATAAATGTTGGTAACGGTGAAATTAAATTAAATGTAACAAAAATAATGTACCCAGAAACACTAGTACAAAAATGTCCCTAACTCAGCATGTGCACATTGTGCACTTATAGGTTCATTCTCGGTGACGACCTCGGTGCCGCAGCGGGCGAGTTGAGTCGCAAGGGATGCGGGTTTGATTCCCGCTGCGGGACAAATGTTTGCATGATCTCCAAATATTTGTTCTGGGTCTGGGTGTTGTAACTATGGTGGTACTCGTAGTTTCTGATACCCACGGGAATCCTAGTCCGAAGTCAGGACTATGTATGTGGCTGTTGGGTGCTATTTATTTATATCATCTCAATGTTAAGTTCACGTTATCACATGTACCTAGTATTAATCTGAACTATGACTAAGACAGGCTTAGAAAATTTAAATGGTTCCTTACGGAACCCAGAAACAATGAACTTTCAATATAATTGGGCAGAACGGCACCTTTTCAATTGGCGGAGTGAAGTCCCGTGATTTCATAACGGAGTTCATGGCGCTTGGCACCAGTTTTAAACGTTATAAAGCGCTAGCGAGATTACTAGTGACAAGTATCTATATATCTACGAGAGTTCGAAACAATCACAAGATAAAGATTAATATATTTATTGTTTGTGGAAGCTAGGTACAGAGTAGTTGTTACAGTAGGTACAAAAAAGGCTTAGTGTCTATCCGCTGACTTATTTTTACGTATTTTTATTAATGTTCAAGCAAACTTGTACACTTGTACTTAGAGGTGTTTAGGAACAACAAGTTAACGCACATACGCGCAAAAATATTATGTTTTTTTGTGAATAAACTCGTAGCGCAATCAAATATAGATTGGATACCATTCCTGAAGGAGAGCCAACCGTTCATTCCATTTTTGGTTCTAGGATGTACCAATAAAACGATTTTCCTTCGATGATTTTCTGTCTAAAAATACTGTGATTTGAACCCTCAACCGCAGGATCAGAAGCTGGGTCATAAGCCACTACACCGCTTGTGCACTTTAATTATTAGGAACCTTTTCAATTGGCGCAAGTTAAGCTCGCGTTTTACGACTAACTTCAGATTGCTCGCGATCAGTTTTTATAAGTAAAGTTGAAGGCAAAAGTTTTTATGTCTTGACTTGCCTGTTGGTTGGTCGCGTCGGTTTAAACTGCCTTAAACTAGGCTGGATAGATATTATTATCATCACCATCATCAGTCTGAGGAAGTCCACTGCTGGACTTAGGCCTCCCCCAAAAAGTGCTACGATGAACGGTCTTGAGCCTTCTCCATCCACCGACTTCCCGTAACGTTTTCTATACTCGGATTAGCAGAACTGACTGGACCGAGGACTGACTTTCCAATGTTACTGTTTTCGTTGAATCCCTAAAATCATATGGCCTTCAATGAAATAAAAATTGTTTTGGAATGTGAATGTCGTTTTAAGATATCAATACTATTATACTTATGTACCCTTAAGGAGACCTACAATAAGATGTATATTCATTAACATAAAGAAGTTACCACTTGCATCAGAAACTGAAAAAAAATAATCAGATATAGTTAATACAATCACCGTTAACGACTTTCACGCAATTTCATACAACCTTTTTTCAACAGAACGACAGAAGTTAAGTATACCACTCTCAACTTTTAAACTGTAATCTCAAACACTCGAAACTCAACTCTCTTCCAACAACCTAAGCTTGACATTTCACGACGTAGTTTTAACTGTTAGTAGATATGAAGTACACTCGAAACTCAACCTTATTAACAACCGCTAAGGTTCTATTGATATAGTAGTTGGAGCTTATAGAGTTCGCCATTTTTTTGTTTCGTTGGAGCAAAGTTGGGAACGGTCACTAGTGTATCGAGTGAAAGTTTGTTTGGTAGTTTGCGGTGGAATTTTGACATCTATTATTTGCACAAATAGGTTTTTGTTGGGAAATGCTAGGAATTTCGAAGATTTTAATAATCATACGAGTAGCAGGCCTTTCTACAAACCCATGGCTCCATAGTGGTCTAGTGGTCCAACTATCAAACAAACAAAACAAACAAAAGCTAGGTATTTATTGACATAAAATATTGGACAAGTAAATTAATCCGTAGGCTCCCGAACTAGTAAAAACTGTGTTTCAGGAGCCGGTGGATTCTCCATGATAACAAATTTCACGACAATAAATTATGTCTTCACGTGGGCATTGATACAAAAATTTTAAATTTTGACACACAAGAGTAAAAAAACAAAAGTTCAAAGCTGACATCCGTTCCACAAACTTAAGTTGTCAAAAATGATTGTATTGTCCTTTTTTCAAGAACAAAGGTCATCAACATAGCCCTCAAAACTAGCATGTTGAGTGGCAGCGGGTGGCCTGCTCACAATAGCTCGCAAAACCGGCAACCGTTGGGGAAAAAACGCAGTGTTGGACCGAAGACTTCTTTAGGTTGCGGGAAGTCGGTGGATGGAGAAGGCTCAAGACGGCGAGAGAAGAGACTGGAGAGAATTTACAAAGAAAAGTATGTACAAAAGCGAGCTTAACCCTAAAAACAAAATTTCCTTCCAGCAAACAAGTCCTACTAGTAAGAGTAACTAAAACTAAAATAAATAAATAACACTCAACAGTCACTACTTAGTCTTAGACCCCACACTAGGATTCCCTGTGTCGTGGAAATTAGAAACTACGAGTACCATGGTACCACAACACCAAACAACTATGCAAACATTTGTCCCGCAGCGGGAATAGAACCCCTATTACTATTATAAGCTGTACAAAGGTCAACAGCGGACTTTTCAAACTCTGCCAGTTCGTCACACCCCTGTCACCTGAAAAGGCAGCGTACTAATTGTAAATGTCAGTTGGAATTACGAGGCCTATTGTGTCCCGTACAAAAGGGCCTAGAGAAGGGCGTCCCTTTGTCATAGGTTTGATTTCTGTATTGATTTGATGCTATGTAAATAATGCAATACGTAATTTTGTCTGATAGAGATCGCTATTCAGCGATAAGACCGCCAATTTGTATTTGTATTTGTTTATTTGCGAAAATGTGGTTACAGTAGCTCTTTTACATTATAATAATGAGATCAGCACATTTTACTATGAACTAGCATGCAAAAGTTTTTTTACAAAATTAGAATAATACATGTCTATAACAATTTGAATTTTACACCTTTAAAATATAGTAAACATAGCAATTTATTATCATGTCATACATATTATGCTATTAAAAAAGTCAAGATTATGAATTTCACATTAATATGAAAAAAAAAAACACGGTACGGTACCTACTTAAATAGACTGAGTTATTATCAAAATACATATTACATATTAGCTTCAATATAATTATAAAAATGTCTTGTCTAGAAACTCTTTGATGGAGTAAAGACTCTGGTCAACAAGCCATTTAAATAGCTTATTTTTAAATTGTTTATGCGGTAAACATTTCATTGGCTCTGGGAATTGTATCACATAGTTTAGTTTTTATTGTTTTTTAATGTTTGTACTTTATATGGTGTGCAATAAAGCATGTTTTATCTTCTATCTATTTAATCATAGGTAGAAAATGAATGAAAATACTTTATGCATATCAATAAAGAATTTTTATTCATTCATTCATTATCTGCTAGCTTTATTGATATGCGGGAACTTAAACTAAAAATGACCAAAACTGTACAATAGGCGGTCTTATCGCTAAAAAGCGATCTCTTCCAAACAACTTGGATGGAGTGAAAGTAAAGTAGAGGATGACGTACACACGCGCGTTTTATTTACATTAATTCAATTTATTTATTTATCTACGCTAATATTATAAAGAGGTATTTGTTTGTTTGTATGTAGGGAGTAATCTCTGAAACCACTGAACCGATTCTAAAAATTATTTAACTGATAGAAAGCAACAGTTACATAGTTAGTGTCGGTTATTACTAAATTTGATTTGATTGTGTTTAATTTAGGCGAAGTTTGCATGCGTTTTTTCACAAAAAGCCTGCATTAATAAAGTATTTCAATTTCCCTCTGAAAATAACATACAATATCCAAACAGATTTATACCCAACAGGTTGGTTAGCTAACTGTCGAATTCTATACTAATAAATACCCCCGGCCGCGGCTATATTTCAGTACACAGTTTTCCACTTCGATTGCCAGCAGGGACAAAACAATGTCGTAGCTTGATGAAATCAGCTGGGTCAAGAATAGATTTTATGTCATTTTTTTAACCGACTTCCAAAAGGAGGAGGTTCTCAAGTCGGCTGTTTTTTCTTATTATTTTTTATTTTTTTGTGTGTATGTTACTCGATATCTCCGCCAATAGTAACCCGATTTTGGTGATTCTTTCGCTGGTGAATAGAGTATGATCCCGGGGTGGTCCCATTTTAATTTAATTCCTGATTGCAACTTTCTGGATTGCAACTTGTCCCTTAAAACTTAAAAAAAACGTCATCATATCTTGAAATCACGATCAATTTTTTTTTGTCGACTTTGGTATGGTATGGTAATTCCCGTGACTTCGTTCGGTTGCTGCTAATTTTACATAAACTTTAAACTTAGGGGTTGTGTGTCGGGAATTCCTTTCTGTGCACCCATACGTTACGCTACCCTGGAAATTTCATACTCTTAGGATTTTGATTAGGCTCTGCCTTCATTTTCAAAGAGATTAAAACCACTACGTTTAATTGACAGTCAGTACCGTAAGAGTTATTACTTATTATTGATGATGAATAGGGGGGTAGGCAGAGTGACAACACAACTAAGTTTTGTTCTCTCAATTATTTACGTTTTTAATTTATATAACAACCTAATAGTATATGTGGTTGTGCAATAATTAGTGTTTAGTCCCTCCCTCACTCGCTAGTCTATAATCTTTCCTCTCCACTCACCTTAAACACAGCAATTTGCAAGGTTATGGATCTCTTTGCTAAGTTATCTTCAAACATGGAGGAGTTGGCTGGCTCCTTTGACTCCAGGATGGCTAACTATGAGAATGACCTTAAAAAACTGACTGGCACTGACCAAGTGCCTCACAAGGATCTTGCTGCACTTTCACGTGAGTTCAGTGACTTCAAATCTCTCATGTGGAAAACCCTTGCCATGATGAGGTCGCAGTTGGAGCTCCTTGTTCAAGGTATGGACCGTCAGGAGACAACATCACGCAGGAAGGTTCTTTTATTCCATGGTGTTGCTGAGAGAAGTGATCTGGCCGCAGAAGTATCCATCACCAAGATTTTAAACGACCAATTTAAAATGTCTGAGGTCTCTCCTGATGATTTCTCTGCTTGCCATCGTCTTGGAACCAACACTAGCAAACCCAGACCACTGATGGTGCGATTTGCAAGCTTCAAGTTGCGCAGCTTAGTGTGGAATGCTAAGACCGCATTGAAAAACTCGGGAATTACCGTGTCTGAGTTCCTTACTAAATCCCGGCACGAAGTATTCACTACCGCAAGAAATCACTTCGGGGTTAAACAGTGCTGGTCGTCTGAAGGTAAAATTGTCATCCTCTTGCCCGATAACAAGCGCCGCCGGCTTGAGTTCATGTCGGAACTGAAACCACTCCTATCCGATTATCCCTCGGCACAGTTGAGCTCTGAGAAGAGGGTTGCTGGTTCTTCCCAGGCTAAGACGAAGACCCCCATTCAGCCTGCAGCAAAGGCCGGCAAAAGCATTGCCGAACCCAGGACCAGGCGGGCTGCGAAGTGAAGATACAGTGCCATTACTTTCTTCTGAGTTTTTGACTTCATCGTGTTTTCTTTCTTGCAGCATTATATAGTTTTTTTTTCTCTGTAGGTAGTCGTTTCTCCTAAATTCACAACACTTAGGCATTTATTGCATTACCTGCACTTTTCTATTATTATTTTTTTTGGGTGCTTGTTTACAGCCGGTACTATTGTCAATAATGTCATGTCAACATTTAATTGTCACTGAGTATGGAGCTAAGGATATGTCAATGCCAAGTTAGTATTAAACCAAATGTCAGTCACTTTAGTTTCGTTCAGAAATGTAATTTTTTATTTCTCCAAATCTCCCTCTTGTTTAGATCAATCTGATAAACTTTCCACGATTAATCACTTATCTCACTTGCCCAGGCCTGAGTGCTCAACTTTTGACTTTGTAGAGGTTACTGAGTCTGAGGTTCTGAAGTTTCTTAGGACCTTTTCTACCAAGGCTGTGGGTTCTGATGGAATCCATATTATAATGCTTCACCTTCTTTCCTCTGAGCTTGTTACTGCCATTACCCACATCATCAACTACTCTCTCCAAACGAGCTCTTATCCTACCAGTTGGAAAAAAGCCTTTGTCATCCCTCTCCCTAAAATTTCAAATCCCACTACAGTATCCCAATTTCGGCCTATCTCCATCTTACCTGTCCTATCCAAAATCCTTGAACAGGTTGTGCATAAGCAATTATCGTTCTTCCTCTCCCAAAATAGCCTGCTGAGTCCCTATCAGTCCGGATTTCGTCCTGGTCACAGCACGCTTAGTGCTTTGACCAAAATTTCCGATGACATACGCTGGGCCATGGACAATAAACTACTAACTGTCATGGTATTACTGGATTTCAGCAGTGCTTTCAACTCGGTTGACTTTGAAATTCTTCTTTCCATTCTCTCCTCCTTCAATCTTTCTCACTCAGTAATCTCATGGTTCGAGTCTTATCTTTCTGGTCGCTCGCAGTGTGTACGCTCGGACGAGCATTGCTCGGACTGGTGTAATATCACTGCTGGAGTACCTCAAGGAGGTGTCCTCTCTCCTCTCCTCTTTTCAGTTTTCATTAATGCCATCACGAATGTTCTCTCTTCTCACTTCCATCTCTATGCTGATGACCTGCAAATTTATCGCCATTTCAAAGTTGACGAGATTTCAGAAGGAATTAATGTAATTAACTCCGACCTTCATAGTATTTACAATTGGGCGAAGGCTTTTGGTCTCTTAGTGAATCCTTCAAAATCTCAGGCTTTGATATTTGGGAGCCCTTATATGTTAAATCTTGTAGGTCGGTCGACTCCGTCTCAGATCCTCTATGCTGGCTCTCCTATTTGCTTTGCCTCCAACGCTAAGAACTTAGGTGTAATTTTCGACAGTCAATTATCCTGGGCCAGTCATGTTAACTCGATTAGCAAAAGGGTCAACTTCTCTTTTCAGTCTCTCAAGCGTCTCCAGAAGTTCTTACCTATTGAAACTAAAATAACTCTCGCCCAATCCCTCTTGTTACCTCTTCTTGACTATGCTGACGTCTGTTTCCTTGATGCCACGGAGGAACTCTTAAACAAACTGGAACGCCTCCAAAACTTGTGCATCCGCTTTATTTTCGGATTGCGCAAGTTTGATCACGTCTCAGAATTCAGATCCCAATTAAAATGGCTTCCTATACGTCGCAGGCGTGATCTTCATGTTCTTACTTTTCTTTTTAACGTTATCTTTAATCCTCTTTCTCCCTCTTACCTCCGTGAGCGCTTTGACTTCCTTATTCCGCGTGGTGAGCCTTGCAGAACCGCTATGTCCCTTCTGCTAAAAACTCCCCCTCATTCCTCAAGACGCTATAGCGGCTCGTTTTCTGTCCATGCTGTCAAGCTGTGGAATACCCTTCCTCATTCGATTCGCGCTAGTCCTTCAATAGACACTTTCAAGCGTAAAGTGAAAGAACACTATCTGTCCTTATAAGTTTGTTATATATATGTTCTGTATGTATTTATTTTATTAAGTATATTTAAAATAATATATGTATGTATTTTATAGTATTGCATGTTTTGGTTTCTTTTATTTATTTATTTATTTTGTAAACATTTTCTTTTATTTGTATATTTCCCTTTTTATTGTTGTGCACATGTACCCACTACTTTTATCAGCTCTCTCTAGCCTCAAAGGTTTGCTGGAAGAAAACTCTTTGTAGGGTTAAGCTCGCCTTTGTACATGCCTGTATTTTTATGTTTTATATCTGTATGTTTTCTGTGTACAATAAAGAATTAAAGAAGAAAAGATGAATGGATTTCATACTTACTTTTGTTTTTTATTCGAAAGTTTAGGTGGCCAGTGTCATCCTCAGTAGGTAAGCAAAACGCAAAGAGGTTGATAACAAAAAAAAGAGGTTGATCTTGTAAATATTCAGGAATTTGAAGTCGGTTTTTAGTTTTTGTAAAATATATCTTATAATTCATTGTTTATTTGTGATACACAGGTATATATATATATATAAGATAAAGAGTAATGTGCACTGTGATCTGCGATAACGCGTACAAAGGAGCCATTTCATTCTGGGCCTGGTCAATGTACACTACATAGAAAAATTAGGAAAAAATAGAAGATTACAAGAAAAATACAATTTAATTAATTTGAAGACAAATGCGATGGTACAAGAATAGTTCTTCTTTTAAGTTTTTTACTATGTGAACACTATTTGAAGGCCGCCATGTTGGTTTACACACAAGCAACAACACTTATACAACGTGTTCAAAACTCCTGTACTCGTTTCTGCTTCGATATTCCTCTTAGAGGGCATGTTACTCCTTTCCTGAATGATCATTCCTTACTGAAGATGAGACACAGACGTAAGCTTCATTTAGCATGTCTTCTTTTTGGTATTCTAAAGCACAATGCCCCCGCATATCTATATTGTAAACTTAGTGTGTTTTCTGGCTCGAGGTCCTGCGAACGCCGACAATGTTCGATGCAGCTTTCAACACAAAAACATAAGACGGTAGCCTTTAGAGGTAGTTTTCGATACGCTGCATCGAAATGTTGGAACAACATTCCACCGCCAATAAGGAACCTACAAAGTGTCCATTGTTTTAAATTTAAACTTAAAAAATATTTAGTTAACTGGCAAAAGGAGCAAGAACTTCTCAGACACGACACCAGTGCTATTTAACTATAGTTTACACATATATATATATATATATATACACATTAATTAGAGATAAGATTCTTTGTACTTATGGTTTTTTAGTTTTTAGTATTAATTGTTTAATTTTTTATCGTCGATACACTTACATACTATTTATGTTGTTAATTTTAGTATTATTTTTTCAATTACCTGCTAAGTTTTTTTTGTATATTTGTAGAGCTTAATAACGTCCACTTTTTTTGTTTTTTTTCATTTTTATAACTTGTCGGTCTCAAAGGCCTCAACGGAAGACCAGCGCAGGTTATTACAATCTGCACACGCTGAGTTGGGACCTTTTTGCAACAGTGTACCTATAAGTTGCCTACTATAAGTTGTATTTGTTACCTTTCTCTTTCTGCACCTAAGTAGGCACATATTATGTTGTAAACTTAACTTGTAATGTTGCAAATAAAGAATTTGTATTTGTATTTGTATTTGTTTATAATTGGCGTTAGACATGACATTGACATATTTTTCATGTCGTGTTGTTTGATTTGATGTTTTTGTTTTGTCAGATAAATGTAGGTAGTCAAATGACATTTCACGCACGTCCATCCGCCATATTTTTGTAGCGCTGTGTGTTGCTCTCTTTGTCGAAGAAAATCATAATGTACCTTAGAACGACGTCAATTTAAATAAAATAACCAATTAAATACGTTTACTTTATTGCTTTGCCATATTTTAGAGTAGTGTACACAGTGCAGGCCCAGGCTCCATATATTGATGAAACGCCTCTTTTAGTTGAGTTGTACAAGTCAACAAATTTGATATGTCGTTTATGTTGTTGAATTTTCGTGATCGTGACAAAAGCGATACAATGACACTAAGGATGGTTTCGGCCACAAAAATCAACCTATTATTATTATATATTATATTATACGACCTATTTTTTAAATACAACTAGGTGCAAAATAACAGATGGGCTGTTCCAATTTAGAGCGAGAAAATATCAATATTTTTTTCGTTTTGGAAAATATGGAGTAAAAATAAATTGTGTTTAAATTTATATGTTAAGATTATTGTGTTTAAATTTATAACATCGCTTTGGCTTTGGTGATATAATTATATATAAAAAAATTAAAATAAATAAATATGCCCGACCTCGCATGTTACATGATGACGCATGTTGTGTTCTTATTATTATGTATCTACTAATAACATATAGCATCGCATTAGGGATAAAAAAAAACCCGTTATGATGTTATACTGTATTCTAAATATTTGGCAGTTCTAAAATGTTGTCGCCCCATTTTAATAGATCGAAATAACAAGAATGGCGATAATTTTGGCGGTTTCGTAGACAGATGGAGTGGGCAAGCTTTTCTCTTTCAGCTGCATCGCCCACCAATATGCTATTTATGTGTCCGTCCTCTGCAGCTAGTTGACCGGACATAATGTCCGGATCAATAAGTGGACGGTAAGCTCTAATTTTGATAGCCAACTTTTTCCTATTTCTGATGAGCTCGGGTCTCCTGGGACAGAATGAAATTGAGGAAGTTGTGAAAAATAAACAGATTTTTTTACTAGAAGTAAAAAAATCTGTTTATTTTTCACAACTCCTTATTCCACCGACATAGCTTTCAGAATTAGCAGGTTGAAGTGGCAGTGGGCCGGCCATATAGCTCGCAGAACTCACAGAAAGTTCTCGAATGGCGACCACGAGCCGGGCGTCGAGAACTCGTAGGTGCACGGCCGGGTTTGAACCCACGACCTTCGGATGGGAATTAGCTAGCCTGGTAGACACGGATTGTCAAATAAGTACGTAAAATATAGTTCTTGAAAACATGTCCCATCGCGTTTGAATTCGGACACGTGTCTCAGTAGGTTGTTAGCCGTCGAGGTCGACAATCGTTGAAAAAGGAAAATTATGTACATAGGCATGAAAAGTAGGTATGTACCTATGATGGTCTTTCATTTCTTGGGCTTGAAAAACTTGACTAACTACTCCTCAGTGGTAAGGCATTTATGCTGAGCCGAGACCTTTTTGCTGCTGTGGCGCACAATAACATTTCACGTGCTCTTTTTAATATATTTTTGTGTGGTACCTCTCTGTCTTTGTTTCATATTTTTGCACTCTGTGTCTTGCTTCTATTGTGATGGGTATTGTGTGCCAAGTTCGTGAATAAATGTCTGTCTATGTCTATGTCTATGAAAGGAAATTACCTCCTGAAGTTAAAAGTAAGCAGGTAAATAAAAAAATACTTCTGAAAACCTATTACTTGAAGCCCATAGGAAATTACAATATATCTATTACCGAATACGAATAATGATTCTCTCTCTCCGAAAAATAAATAAGAACTGCTAAGCTCTTATTCATAAACTTAGAATGGTTTGGCTTATTAGAACTGATCCAATATAGCGCAACATTTCTCTTTTATGGTAAGATTATGGCTAAGGAGAGTGCCATCATGTGAAATTCTACTAGAGTATTTACCATGTCATTATCGTCATATTAGACATAGTTTTCCTTAGTATCTTTAACCGAGTATATTTTTTTTCGCCACCACAAGATGTCACTTTTTTGTTCTCAAAATTGCTTGTTTCACGACTAGGAATGTGAGTTAGGCTTTACGATTTTTAGGGAAAATTTCAAAACCATATTCTTTGGCCGAAATTCCGATGAAAATTTAATCGCTGTGAGGGACGTAAAAACACTCCACCAAGTTGGCAGGGTTAGTTAGTTCTGTTTGGTCAAAATTTGGATGTAGTCACGTTTTTTTAAATAAACGATAAAAAAACACGTCTAAAATAGTACAGTCGAGCGTACAGCGTCTGTTCCGTTACCGTCAACGCATTGTCGGTCGCCGTAAGAGCGGCAAAGTCGCGCCTCGTGTATTTTTGTAGATGCATTCAGACTAAGCGTAGGTAACATCAGCGGGGATCGTTTGCTCTGTATATGCTGAATGCAGAAACTGACTAGACGCGTAATGTGTAAGGTCTAATTTGACAGAATGGACGCGACCGCTGATACGATCGACGCATTTTCCGTCAGATGTGAACCGACCCTAAAGCGAACATTTATTGCGCGGGATGTACCCAGGCATTTTTTACTAATAGCTCCAAAAGTTTAGCTCTCTCCATATAGCTCTCCAACTATCAAGATCACGCAAATGAAGACACATATCACCTACGTAAACTGTTTTATCAGAGTTATATTCTTTTTGACACGGCGCGTTCTGCCGTCCTGAGAATTGGAATAATTTATCTATGAGATTTCCCTGGAGCATCGCAGTGAGACAAACGGAATAAAAGTCGCCATTTTGTGAGTGAATCCGGGTCTTTTCGAAACTGAGACCGTAATTATGACGTCAGTATGTACTTGCATTAAGTTTTCTGAAACTGAGTACATACTCAGCTGTACATACAAACGGTGAGAAAAAAGTCATTTTTTTTTATTGCGAACTTATTTTTATCGGCGTTTTCGAAATTCCACTTTCAAAATGTGAATTTAAATTCAAATAAAATTCAAAATATATTTTTTTGGAACAGTAAAAAATAGGTATACATAAAGAAATGAATTGAATGAGTCTATGAACTTTTTTCAAAATTTATTATGATGATGATGATGGTTTCGCCCAGTGCGATTTTGGCCACGGCGACTTAGCTTTTTTACCTATACAATGTGTTCCGTATCTACCATACTACCCGAAAGGGGCTTAATCTATCAACGAAAAGAAATGAAACCTAATCGTATGTAAGAGCGACGTCAGGATTGCTAGCTTTTTTTGACATTTGCTATCACATCGTAAGCGTAACGCTATCGTGAATTATTTTATGGAGGAGATAGGGCACAGCTAGATTTTCTCGTTCTAAATTGGAGTGGCCCGCCTGGTGAGGTACCTCCGCCTTACAGAAAATTGCAGCCAAATAACATTATTTGTTTCAAATAGTGTTCCTGCGGTCAGTAAGGTTGCCAGAGCTCTTTAGGGGGGGGGAAGGGGTTCGGCAGGCAACGCATAAGCAATGATCCAGGTGTTGCTGATGTCAATAGGCGACGGTAACCACTTAACATCAGGAGGGCCGTAAGCCTGTTTACCTCCGTATACTTAATATAAAGAAAAAAAAATTGCGCTTGGGACACTTGATTTTTTAATGACTTATTCTCTTCACGAACACGGTCATAAAATTACTTCAAAATGTATTGTTTTGAATGTAGCGATGCTAAAATACTGTTGCCGCTTCCAAGCAAACCCTAACAAGATGCTAAGTAGGTTTGTAGCGCGCATTAGAACGTGTTTATTGTTAGTTCGACATAATTGGACTCGTTGGGTAGAAAATCTCTTGAACTGGAGTAAAAGCTACAACTTTAGAGATTTATGCAGGCTTCTGGCTGCGGTTTCATTTGCCTGATAGTAGATAAGTAGTTTGTGTAGTCCAGGCTCTATTCTGAGATGTGAATAGCTTACCGGTTTTGTATGGTGTCATGAAAAGAGCGCCTACAAAAACCAGTAATCTATTCACTTTTCACAGTCGAAAAGTATGAAGAGAGAACTCGCTAACATCTCAGAATAGGGCCTCTGAAACCCGATTCCGAAATGTTCATGAGTTGCTCACTTCGCACCGTGAGACGTTAAAAGTTTTTAGCTTTCCGTTTTTGTTTGGTGCCACGAAAAGCGCACCTGCAAAAAGCAGTAAGCTATGATAATTTCAGAATCGGGCAATCGGGAAGATAGGTCACAAAATAGATCTCTACCAAAATGCTATGAAATTAGTTTGACTTTTATGACTATACAAGGTGATTCATAAATGCATGCTGTCTCGAAAGGGCTCAATCTACTCACAACTGGCAATAAAGTTTGTTCCAAAACTTTTGGAAATTCAACATTTTTCATTGAAAAACACTCAGCAAAAATCTGTAGTTTTGGGGTCATGGTTAAATCAACCATTGATTAAATTGACAGCTAGCGTGAAAACCTCTAAAACGGTAAACTGCTTATCAGAAGCGGCGGACTCCAAAATCTTTGGTTTAGCATATTCGATTTTTTTCAGTTGTTTTTTGCATTCTAGTTGTAGGTAGGTAGGCACTGTTAGATCAAATCGGATTGGATCGGACCTACTTTTGATTTAAGTTCTTGAATGTTTCGATACAGCGGAGCGTAGGCAGCCATATAACTCCGGGTAAATGGATCCTTCACTAAAATCGGGTTAAAAAAGGTATTGAACCGAAAAACGTTCAAAGGTCGAATCGTGAGTCTAACCCCTTAGTTGTTTACTTCTCGCTATAACCCTTAAAACTAGTAAAGTAGAGTTCAGAATTGCATAGCCTGATTAAGTAAAGGCAAATTGATTTCGCTAAAGATGTTATGTGACCTTTCTTTGAATTTGATCTTATGTACGTGACCTAAGAAATCCCTTTGAAAACCTATAGTATAATAGAATTCCTGTAATGTACGTATTTATTTAAGGTTTTTTAGGATTGGGAATACCATTAATCAATATCTGACTTTGTGGATGTATGAGATTCGGCTATAGAAGACTCGTTAATATCCTTACTATAATATTATAAATGTGAAAGTAACTCTGTTTGTTTATATCTTACCTTTTCACGGCTAAACGACTGATAGGATCTTAATGATATTTGACAAGGAGATAGATTGTATCCTAGGAACGGACATAATATCTATTGTCTCATAAAATAATCTTGAAGGGGAAAACTCCGTACTATAATAATATTTTATGTATAGATTCTTACGCAATGTGTCACTAACCTAGGTAGAAAAAAAAATCTATTTCTATCTATTTTATTTTTGACCTGGGTTATAAAATACCAATCTTATAGCCTTCATCATGGCTGTATTGTAGTGACACAGCCTATTATAAGAAAGACTTGTTATTTGGATTTACGAATAAATGGGAATCTTCTAGGGATAACGCTCTGCCGAACTTCAAAAGTCGTAGGCATATGAAAATTGGATCAGGCAATGCTCAATGTGGTCCTTATCAACTACGATGTGCAGACTTGCAGTAGTTAGAGACTTGGCTCATATTCTAAGTTGATGTGAGGCGAATTTTGGGAGAACAATCAAAAAAATAATCTTGGTTTGTTTACTGAAAGAAAATGATAACTAATTTATATTTATAGATAGCGCAATTGATCTAGTCGGAAGCTTCCCCAAGACGCTGCCTGGTGGAATAGCCACGCGGATGGCAATGCCCCAAATAGGAGCCAGCTCTCTGGTCATGCGTCGCTTTGATCAGACGCCATGATATTCTTTTGAACACTCGGGGAGCCTCAGGGTGCGAGTACGGTTTTATTATTTTTATGGCGATTATTATTCAACTTTATTCATAATCGTGTTGGAGTTATAAAGTAGTTATTCCATACTGCGATTGACTCTCAAAATATTTAGTAACTAACGTCCAAACACAGTTTTGTAAGCCTACAGTAACATAATAATTTAATTGTAACACATTTAATTTGGTTGACACGATTTGTGTATGACACACAAATTGAGTCGAGAAACTAATTTGGGAGTTCGTCCGAAATATGTGGAGGCATGGACTCGCTCGTTAAAAGTTGGGAATGTAGATATGGGCAATGCTAGAAGGGGCACAGCAGAATATGTTTTACTCTTAAGTGAGGCAGGCACTAGGCTACAGCCAGATTTCCCGCTCTTGATTGGAGTAGCCCGCCTGGGAGGTATCTCCGTCTTACAGAAGATCACAGCCAAATAACATTATTTGTTTCAAATAGTGTTGTGTTCCTGCGGTGATTAAGGTTGACAGAGCTCTTTAAGGGGAGAAGGGTTCGGGGTTGGCAACGCGTGATGCCTCTGGTACTGCAAGCGTTCATAGGCTATGGTAACTACTTACCAACAGGTGTAAGCTAGTTTGCCAACATTGTATGAAAAAAATCTAGCATCTTGACTAGCAATTAGAATTAGAATTATTTATTTCAGTTAAAACAGCAAGTTTACAGTATATACCAAAGTGCCTACTGTCTAAAATTAAAACTTAAATATACTCTTAGCGAATTAAATATTATACATGTTATCATTAAAGATGTCGACATGTTGGAACCTCGTGTACATAGGCATTTAGAAGAGCGAGAGCTCTTAGCGTTGGCGCATTATGAGCGTGACAAGTTCGCGGCGTGTGGCAGGCGAACAGTTGATGTCGACGGCGGCCACAGCGCACGTAATTGTCAGGCACACATAGCAAAGCAATGACTGTGTTGGCTTAGTAGGTACGTCGACGTTCGATCCGTAACAAAAATGTATGTGCGCATAAACACATGCTGAGAACGGTGAAGGTAAACATCGTGAGGAAACCCGCGTCTTTCCAATGGATAAGGCTGACTAGGCGTAAAGGATGATACAGGTGCTGGGCAAGCTTACTCCATCTGAATATCCCAGACACTACAGCGTTCTGTAAGTGAGTAAAAATGTTCCACATAACGCTGTATAAATTATCTAGGAGGTAATAAGTTCTGGAATATCTCGATACTGATAGGTGCTTGGATGCAAATTGTATAAAATCCAATGTCATTTCCAGTTACCACCTCTATATAAATACCCGAGACTTGTCATAAGGCATACGGTATATTTTGTGACAGTCGGATAGATGAGGAAATGTTTCGCTTTGTACCTCACGTACCAGAGGGATTTGTTATGTTTATGCTTACGTTAAAATATAAAGACCCTTATAACAAAAAATAAGTAGATTATATGATTTATTATACTATTATTACCTATAAATAAATGCGGACCTTTGTGAGGATGTTTGGATGTTTGTTGTTCAATCACGCCTCAACGGCTCAACTGATTTATTTTAAACTTGGAATAGATAAAGTTCTTTACATAGAATAGCATATAGGAAACTTTTTATGAAAATATCACGCGAGCGAAGGGTGGAAGCTTTACCTATAAATGCGAACGTTTGTGAAAATGTTTAGTAATTTGGATGTTCGTTGTATAATCACGCCCCGTAACGGCTCAACTGATTTCGTTGAAACTTGGAACATATAGAGTTCTTTACCTAGAAAAGCATTAAGGCTATACTATTTAGGTACCACGCGAGCGAAGCCGAGGGCGGAAGCTAGTGGAAAATAAAACCATTTTACGTTCCTGTACAATGTATGCACCCCATCCCGTTGTAACTTATTTCCATAAAATGCTCATTGAATTAATTTCTCACTAATTAGTTCTCGTATTCCTTTGAAGTTACTTTGCAAGTATGAAATACATAAAACCGGAAAAGTGGACACAGAAGGTTCGTTGGCCTGTGGGTGCAGAGATACAGGTCAATTGGACTCATCAATACGGACGCTAGAAGCATAGACTAGAAGGAATTAATTAGAATGCTCCTGCGTTTTTTTAGTACAAAACATGCAACACATTCATTAATTCATTGTACATTTATGGTCTTTAGTTTTAGTTTCTGTTTTATTTTATATTTTTAAATTTGTAAGGTGTACAATAAAGTATTTTCATTCATTCATTTATTCATTCATTCATTCATTTCATTCATTCATTCATTTATTTCATTCATTCATTCATTCACATAATAATAATACCCAACAGTCACATACATAGTCCTGCCTGACACTGGAGTTACCTGTATCGTAGGTACTACGAGTACCATGGTACCACAACAGCCAGAGCCTTAATTTTTCATTGAAAAACACTAAGCAAAAATCAGCTGTCTTGGGATTTTAAATTATATGTATATTATTAAAAAAATTGTAAACAAATATTTTGCATAGCGTATTTTCATTGAAAAATGTCAATGTATGTATACTGTACCGAAAGGGACTCATTATGCTGTCCCTTACGGAATACTATGCATGTTATGAATCACCTTGTATTATTCACCCCTTTAAACACCCATTTTTCACAACTTCACACAAGCCGACATTTTGAGTCATTCAAAGTTGTTGAATCTTCCACCCTCTGAGTACAGGCTCAGAATACAGAACACTGTATTCTGAGCTTCCATCATAACTTATTATATGGAAGTACATATCTCCCTCTTGTACTTAATGAACGCAGAAAGTGTAATTTATTCGGAACAAGAATTAGTACGGACGCTGGACACTGGGGACACTCGCAAAGCTACACTTTTGTGCCTTTGTGTATTTGCGTTCACATAGAAAGGTTACGAGCGTCGATACCAGCTCTTATGCTCAGCCGGCTCATTCTGTAAAGATATTTCGAACCTCGAAGTGCTGAATCCAATGTGATTTTTAGCTTCGTATTCTGTAGATCTCGAAAACGAATGTGGCGCCTCACTGACGTGACTTTCGAAGTGATATCTGTCATTTGAGTGAATTCGTGTTCGAGTTCGAATTTTTACAGGTTAGTTAAATAACTAGTGGCTCGCCCCGAACTGAGATCTTGCGATGTCTGCTATAACCAAGCTTCGATGATCGTTGACACAATTAAGATAAACTTTGAAAATCATACCTACATAAATCCTACCATAGGTACATACAGCAAGTTCTTATTAATAAATAACCGATCTTACCTGAACTACAAAGTCATTGAAACTGTACCAAATGGGAGCTCATGTTGTTTCGGTTTTAACGTTAGGTACTATCTTGCAAACCAAAAATAAATACCTAGGTTAAACTTGTTTTGGAATGAATGTATGAAAAGCTCTTTCACATGACACCACAATGTGTGTATTTCCTTTTTTATAATAAAAAAGTTTTGTAAGTTTTTTAGTATAATGCAACAACAGAATCGAAACCATTGAACACTATTTGAAACAAGTAATGTTACTTGGCTGCGATCTTCTGTAAGACGGAGGTACCTCCAGGCGGGCTGCTTCAATTTGGAGCGAGAATATCTCGCTGTTCCCTACCTTTACTTACCGGCGAGTTGCCGGCGCCAGCCTGCTATATTCGTAAAAGTGTCCTCTGTGTGCATTAAACTAAAATCTCTCACAGTGGAAGGCAGTTGGGTGTTACTAATTCTGATATAACTGAAACTCTGCAACTGACGCGGGTGCAGACTAGCGATTGTTTGTGGCTTTTGTAATTTTCATGCGAACTATCTAACCCCGGTGACATAGAGTTCAAAGCCCACCCAAAGGACTAATAATCATCATATTCATCATCATTTCAGCCGTACAACGTCCACTTCTGAATAAGGCCTCCCTCACAGATTTCCAGAGCGAATTCCTATCATTTGAGGGGAATTTGCTCATACTCACCACGCTGGGCACGCGTGGTAGAGAGCGCAGTTATATATTTAGTTTTTTTAATTATTTTAGTTATATATATTTGTTATAAAAGGGAACACTGCTGCCCATCCCCTAGCTTTTTTCCTTAGTCGCCTCTTACGACAGCTACGGGTAGGAGATACATTCATCAGCCGGGGCCACCATGGCCAAGAGTAGTCGACACGGCTATAGTCTAACAAATAATCATATTCGCATTTCGACAATTAGGGTGCTGCCACTTTTTGAAGAAAATTTGATAGTGAAGTAATAAATGGAATTGATATAATGGATCAAAATCATTGAGTCACATCATTCGTTCAGTAATCGTGGCGAGTCACGAGTGTGGAAGACTCCACACTCGTGACTCGCCACGATATACGGTCTACGGTATACGATCGCGCGCTAAGTTCAACGCGAAATCTGCGATGAGTTGGCATCACAATTTATGTTAACTCAAATAATTTTAGGGCTATAATGAAGTTATAAAAATCTGATTAGTCCGCAGATCATATCTTGATCTGAGCAGTTACAGCACTAACGGTTTGAATATGGCAACATTATTACGCGTTGTGACATTAGAGAACTTTAAAATCTTGACTCTAACTGAGTATAGTTTAATTTTTTTACCTGTATTCTCGCAGAGAACACAGCAGAGGTATTATTCTAGAAGAAGAGAAAGACTACCAAGCTCTTCCCAATTAGCTATGCCTGGATGAGGATTAACTTTAGACTAAGCTATTGTAGACGGGCGACTAAATCTGGCCAAGTTCCACCGTAAGTTAGGGGTTTCTAAGCTTGCTACTTAGTAAGTTGCTTATTCAGAAGGACTAGTGCTCTTATTCATAATCACTTATTAACTTTACCGGCTCGATAGCCGAGCGTGGTAAGTATGAATTCCCCAAACATGATAGGATGTTGCTGTGTGGTGGAGGCCTATGTTCAGCTGTGGATTTCCAACGGTTGCAATGTTGATGATGGTAATAAATTATACTAGAAACAAAAATCTAAAATAAGCACTTTGATTAGTATCAAAATATGATACTATGTTCAAATGTAGCAGCTGCAATTCCATGCTCCATTTCAAAGAAATATGTAACATGCCTCAGTCGCACTTCCGCAACCGCTTAGCTTTAGTTCCCAAACAAGCGGTCACCATTTTGACGGCCGTAATATAACGTGAATGAGTTTTAATTTTTTGAATTTAAATCGAATTATTTGGGATAGAAATATATGGGTTCTGCTCGAGGTCCTCAAACAACTTCCGAAGAAAGCGATGAAAGTTGTAATTATAAAGTTCTACGGACCGTTGTTGAAAGAATTAGTATGATAGAATAGATTATTTTCAGCGAGACACATTCTGCATCCAGTTTCATCCAATTTTATGGGGTGCCAGTTCACCTTCTAGCACCCAGCATGAGTGTGGTGAAAAAATACTCTTAAGAATCGGAAATTCCGCCATAGTTCGAATGACTCTGACATTGTGTCCTACCTCTACGCTATCTAACGCTCGTTTTTTCTTGGAAACGGCTCTAGACAAATGTCCCTCCCAGCTTTCTGCCGCAAAACGCCGGCATACAATACGTCAGCAGTTGACCGCACATTCCGCTCAAATTAAGGGTATTAATGTTACAATTTCCCTTGCCCAGTTAGAAATTAGAGTAAGTAATTGGCGATAATTTGTCGTTTTTGTTATAATTTTCGTGGTATTTCAGATGATTCGCATATTGTTGTGGTGTATAATGGCTGACCCAAGCTTAGCGGTACGTGAAAGATACGTACAGACAGCTAAGGAATGTATGAAACTATGTGGATAAAGTCGTTTGTCTTTCCTAATAACTCCCATGGAATCCCATTGGAGTAATTGCTGTAGTATATTTTATTCCTGAGGGATACTTGTCCCATAAAACTTTAAAAAAGTCATCAATGAGGATTTATGACACTACGACTGTCACTTGACCGGATGTAGAGTACTGTAGGTAGGTGCGCCGCCATTAAAATTAGTGCCCGTTTCATGCAATTTTTTTCGTGGTTGGCAGTCGCGCTACGTTTGTCATCTTATGCTTTTGTTTTTATTGGAAAGTGTGGGTGGCCAGTGTCAACCCGAGTGACCAAAATAATGAGTTACCTATCGCATGCGTAGAAACGTCAATTGCGCCTTAGGAGTTAATGATACCCGCCTGCGTTACAAATAATTATTCCGAAAACAAAATTCAATGAAGAGTTAATGATATAAAACTCTTTGGTTTATATATTATTTAAAAGTTTTATATCATTATTTGTAACGCAGGCGGGTGGTAGGTAGCGAGGTGACAAAAAAGAACACACGAACGAACTAACTCAAATTATTGCCATTAGGTTAAACTAACAAGTCAGCAGCGCAGGTTGACATACTTCTGATTCTAATTTGGCATTCAGCGATTGAAGCGCTGTCGAGGTAACGAGCATCGCGGCACGTGTGTTGGACCAACTAGGCCGCTTCGAGCACTTCGGTTCAAGCCTCTAAGCGCTGCAGGGCCCTTAGCACTAGTTCGGACGTTATCGAATCTCTACCTATTCAGTAATTCAGTAATTCAAAAACTGTGTTTTCTTTTTTTAAAGGTCCTCAATAAAGTTTTATTTCATTGCATTTCATTTCATTTCAATTCATTTATTGTTTGTGAATCAGGTACATTTAACAGTCAGTTCATTCATAGGACTAGTCTAGATCGCTAGATTCTGCCACTTGGGCGTACAAACATTTAATTAACATTTCAATTATTAAAGCATGCATTAATTTAGTTATCTGCTTTTATTACATCGTCAAAAATTATTATACATCTAAAAAAAATAACATTGGTAATAAAAAGTAGGTAAATTATTTTACACGATGAAGTCGTAGAGTCTGAATACTTCTTCTTAGTTACGTTAATTGAACAAAAAGAAATGATAATGCTTATTTAATGTAACAAAAACTAACAATCAAGAATACCTAAAAAGAATTCACTGTTCAGTCGTCTCGCTGACTGCACACTCTCGTAGAAGACCAGTCAAAAGAAGACATTAAGAAGGTTGGGGAAGTCGGTGGATAGAGAAGGCTCAAAACCGTCCGATTCTACAGCCTACTAACTTATTGATAGTTGCCTACATTGCCTAAATTAAATGATAAAAATTAGCAAAAAAAAACAGGTAACTTACGCGAAGAGCATCTTTAGAACTTAACACAAATTCCCTTAAATATATTAGTATCAAATCACAGGCTGAAGTATGTTCCAATCCAATTTGCAGCACGCTGACAAGTAATTTGTAATTCTTAAACTGGATTCTGGTAATTTAGCTTATTTGAGCCAATGGTTATTTGAGTTGCAGTGACCTATTTCGGCAGGCTGAATGAATTTATAATATTGAACTAAAGTTTACCGATGATCATACTAGCTTCTGCCAGTGACTTTGATCGCATACTTACATAAAAAGTAGTCTACATATATGCTATTTCAGGTAAAGTTTTTTATTTATTCCAAGTTTCAACGACATCGGTTGAGCCGTTACGGCGTGATTGAACAACAAACAGCCAAACATCCAAAACTCACAAACTTTCGCATGTAAAATATAAGTTGGATAGGCTCATCATAATTTCAGCCATAGGGAACATAGGCCTCCACCAAAGAGAGCAACTTCATATGATGTGGGGGAACTTACCCATAATTACCACGCTAAGCACGCGGGATGGCGTGCGTAGAGCTATCGTTGTTCTAATGACGCTGCTGCCCATCCCCTAGCTTTTTTCCCTTAGTCGCCTCTTACGACATCCACGTGTAGGAGATATGAAGAGGCCTATTCTTCAGCCGGGGCTACCACGGCCTAGTCTATGTATGTATATACTGTTTATTGAAATAGGTACTAAAAAAGTCGTAAAGTCTTAGTCGGTATTACCTACCTCATAGGTCTTAATTTTATGTTCATTCAGTGATCCACTTACAGATATGCAAATTACCTTTGCTAGAACCTACGTGTTTCAAAGAGTACTTTCCTAGTTAGAATTGCAGTCATAGTCGGTCATTTTAGTTTTGTATAATTGAGTCAAAAGTTTTAACTAGCTTAAATAATTATGTTGTTCAAAGTTTATCATTCACTTATGAGCGCTTAACTGGACACCAAATTTTAACAGTTACTCAAACTTTTTAGGTCCACTAGCTTCCACCCACAGCTTTGCTCACGTGGTGGAAGTTAAAAATAGCAAAGCCTATATGCTATTCCAGACTATAATCTATCCCTGTACGAAATTTCATCCAAATCCGTTCAGCCGCTTTGGCATGATTGAACCACAAACATCCTTACAAACTTTCTCATATTAGTAGGATTCTCGGTGACGACCTTGGTGGCACAGCGGACGAGTGCCCGAGCGGATGTCGCAAGTGGAGCGGATGCGATTCCCGCTGCGGAACAAATGTTTGCATCATCTGCCAATATTTGTTCCAGTTGATGTAAAGATCATTCTGGAAAGAATTTCAAGTGACATATCGAACGGCGTTTACGTAATACTATGTATATCCATATCTGATTTATTTACAGAAAGAAAATTAAAACGAATACAAGTACCTATTTACATACATAGAATCACGCTTGTTTCCCAGAGAGGTAGGCAGAGACCACGGTTTTCCACTTGCTACGATCCTGACATACCTCTTTTGCTTCATTCACTCTCATCACATTCCTCATACATGCTCGTCGGTTTAGGGTACTCATGACCTGGCCTTTTTCCAAAACGTCACCGATTTGGTCACTAAACGTACGCCTAGGTCTTCCCCTTCCAACGGTCCCATTCACACTCGCCTTATACACCTGTTTCGTCAATCTTCATTCGTTCATTCTCTCTACATGACCAAGTACCTAAACATTTACAAAATACACAAGAAACAGTTGAGCTATCTAAAGACCGTTACAAACGATCTATATATAGCTTAATTGACCAGTCGGGAATTGCCACGCTAAATGGCAATGCTTATCCGTTGGGCCAAATAGGAGCCAGCTCTCGCGTCACGCGTCGCTTCGATCAGACGCCCTGATAGCGTTTTGAAAACCCGAAATATCTGATTAACAAGGCCAAGATCATCGCACTAAATCATCGGACTACTGATAATAGGCCTAATGGACAAGGCAGTATAACGTGGTCTGTAAACAACATTTCATAGCTGTTCATAAACTGTCACTGCGTAGAATACCTACGTTTATAATATCAAATACTTGACAACAAAGCTTGCAAGATTCGCGTGTCTCAACTTTTCAGCTGACACACGCCCGGGGCGGATAAACTGTCGCGGTGACAACGATTTCTGTGTGTTGAGGAACTTTGGCATATTTAGATTCATCATCATCATTTTTATCATTTCAGCCGTACGAAGTCCACTGCTGAACATGGCCTCCCCCACAGACAGAGCGAATTCCTTATGATGTGAAGGGATTTGCACATACTCACCACGCTGGGCATGTGGGTTGGCGAGCGCAGTTATAGCTATTGTTGTTAAAATAAGGGACGCTGCTGCCCATCCCCTAGCTTTTTTCTCTTAGTCGCCTCTTACGACATCCGCGGATAGGTAGATATGGGGGGGCTTATTCTTCAGCCGGGGCCACAACGGCCAATATTTAGATTATGGGCTTACATTTAATAAATAAACAACACCCAACAGTTACACCAAACAGGCTTTTATGACGACCGCGGTGGCGTAGAGTACTATGGTACCACAACATCCAGACTCGGAATAGATATTTGCAGATCATGCAAATATTTGTTCCAAACTTTTGTCCATGATAAAACGTAGCCTATAGGTATGCCTATCTACGTAAATAAATCTATATATTTCATGTTTCATCGAAATCAATTCAGCCGTTACGGCGTGATTGAACAACAAACATTCAAACATCCTCACAAATCGCATTTATAATGTTAGCTATAGTTATAAATGATTGTAATGTTGTTGGTCAGGGTGATAGAGAAAAAACTAGTGTGTCCCAAGAACATCCAAAGACATAGCCATCCCAGAGCGGTTAGCGCATAAGAGGTAAGTAGAACGAAGTAGCATTCGAGTCTTTGCATATCAATGCAAGAGTTTCGACAGGCGACGGTAAACACGCTTTGTTCGGGCTAAACTTTAAACCGCCATTCGGAGATATTGCGTATTGGAAACTGCGCCTTTAAACATAGACATGGCCTATACTATAGGCCATGTATATAAGCAGCGAAAAGGGACTATATGCCCTATATATAGTCCCTTTTCGCTGCTTATGTCTTTTTTTTTTTTTTTTTTTTTTTTATACAACAGAGGTGGCAAACAACCCTACGGTCCACCTGATGGTAAGTGGTTACCGTAGCCTATGAGCGCTTGCAATACCAGAGGCATCACGCACGCGTTGCCGACCCCTCCCCCCTCCCCCCTAAAGAGCTCTGGCAACCTTACTCACCGCAGGAACACAACACTATTTGAAACAAATAATGTTATTTAGCTGCGATCTTCTGTAAGGCGGAGGAGATACCAACATCTTGAATCATAAAATCATAAAATGAAGGGCAGGCACTACTTGCCAAAATACAAGTTTCTACTTAGTTTCGTAATTACTTTATAAGTGTAATGTATTTAAGAGAAATAAATAATAATCTTATCTTAAAAACCGATTGAAAAAAAGAAGGCTGTCATCTTCAAGGTGATTCATAAAATGTATACATGCTTCGTTTATATATAAGGAAAACATGTGTTCTGATTTATGAATTGAATATTTCGATGAACGAACCCTGGCCAAGGGAACATGGTACAAGACAATGCAATCATAAACTTTAAGCAATTAAATCTCTTACGTTTATTGGTTACTTATAAAAATACTGAAACAGCAGATTTGAAAAGGTCCAAGAATAACTTGCAAAACAAAAAATTGAAAATGTTGATATTTTTTTAGCTAATTTTGTTTTGTTGGTAGAACAAGCCTCTTTCGGAATATTATACATTTTACGAATCACCTTGTATAATGAAACACACGGACGGTAATAAATCCAGTGTAGAGAATAATTTTGAGAAAATGTTATAACAAAGAGTATTCTATGACAGGTGACAAGCGTCTGTTACATTACTAACCGTAATATCTCCTACTAAAGTGAAGAATATGAAAAAATACAGCAAAAATTATCTCCATCAGCCACGTCACGGCAATGTCTGAGTCTTTACAGCGAGAATATTCAACATTTCATAAAGCTTAATCATATAATATGCAATTCAGTGCTCTGCGAAATAGCTAAAACCTCTACAGTTGTTTAGGGTGTAACGAAAAGTAAGCATACTTCAGCATGCCCATAAAAATCCACATTTGTTCATTCTTTAGCACCACAAAATACAAAATAAGAAGATGTAATAAGAATGCCAGTCTTCTTTTTTTTGGTACCTACAGAAAAATGTCACCATGACACATTGACTGACACGTAATGCATTGCGTACTTAAACTACCGTGTGATTAAAGTGTAAGCTTACGTGCCCGCAGTGTAATGTTATCTAGTAAAAAGATGCCCACTCTACCGGGCGGGGTAGCCTTTCTAACGATTACTAGGTTCAGCTGTTTTGTAGAACAGATCCAGCCATGCCATTAAAATCATGCAACGCGTGTAAGAAATGTTAAAGTACCAAGTACAAACGGTGTGCGATGAAATACAAAATATATTTCAAAACGATAATTACTGAATAAAATAACTTTTGAGTCGTGCGAGGCGTGCGAGTGAGGATGTGATAACATTAAGCATACTCAAAATTTACTTATCCTACATCCTACAATATTATAAAAGTGAAAGTTTGTATGTCAGTGGCTTAACAACGCCGTAATGTTTCTATCGATTTCGATGAACAGATAGAGTTCATTACTTGGAATAGCATAATAGTAGATTATGTAACAAGGGCTTAAAGTAGTGTTTTATGTCCCGGGCGCTATATTGAAGCAAGGGTTCAAGATCGCCCAAGACAAATACACATTTAAGCCCGCGATGCATACTCTACTTTTTATACTTTCTGCGAGGCAATTGAAAACAATGACTGTTAAGTAGAAAGAAATGATTTTTCTGGAAGTAAGTTTCCAACTATACCAGAGGCTTCAGATTGTATGCATTCTGGAGTCGAATCAAAATCACTGTCGTCGTCACTTGACATTTTTTAGAAGTTTATTTGAATCGAAACTGAATTTCGGTGTAGATAACAGCACAGCAGTTTGAGCGCTTGGCGCCTTTTTTTCTTTTTTTTGTAGTCTATTCTGTAGTGGTCAGTTCGACATTCGAATAAATCCTTTTTTGTGCGCGGGTGAAAATGAATTTCGTAAAAAGTTTTCATGTTTTTTTTTAATTTGTAAGCAGTGCAAATAAAATGATAACATACAGCCTAATTAGAATAAAATCTCATAGCACCCAAACATTTTTGAAACCAACCTCGATCAAGCACGACATGGGTTGCATTCCAAATTCAAATCACATTATGTCCCATGGGAAGTAATGAAATTCAGTACAACATTATGACCCGGCTAGACCGTAGGGCTGTAATGACTTACTTTAGTAAAGGTTTGCATGACACATAATATGCCATTGATGAGCAGGTAGTATAAAAAGCAATTTTTTATCTAGGTTCAAATCGAGCGATACCGCGGGCACAAGCAAGTACACGGATAATTCTGAAATACATTTTAGATAGCATATCGCGCACCGTTTGAACGCGGCTTGGGAGGGTATGTAGTGTGACCCTCAGCGTATATTCTCAGCATGAAACTGTAAAATGTCCGTCGCTTATATCACAAGTATGCATCACAGATTTATGAATTTTAATTTTGTTTCATCTAAAGCGGAGTTATCTTTTAGATGGCGCGTTATATCGCAAAGATTTGTCAAAGAGTTTAAAGAATCAGATACGACAAAGCGCCAATTACGACTAATTTTAATCGCATGCATAAATAAATATTTTTAAAAAGAATAATGACACACTGAAGATTAAATTTTTCAAAATTACCCTTAGAAAGGGTGTCAAACTTTGTCTGGTAGAATTTTAACGCTTTATCTGAAACTTGGTATAAATACTCATAAATAATGAAACACAAACATTAGAGCTATTCAAAACAACCCCTTAAAATGGTTAAATAGGGTATGTAAGTTTTTTAGGATATTATTATCCCTCTAAAATCAAGCCTCCACTTAACAACTTGATTAAAGAACATCGAATAAAATGTTCGATTGAGTAAACACGTGTTTAAATCGCATTAGCCAGGAGTACGTGTTTCGGAAAGCAAAAATACCTGAGGAGCAGTAAAACTAATTGCATTTTTTGTCCATTTTGTTCTATCGTAAAACTAATAAATAGTTAGAACAACACGCGATATAGGATACCTATGTTGTACAGTACAACATTCATCATCATCATTATCATTTCAGCCGTACGACGTCCACTGCTGAACATGGCCTCTCCCACACACAGACAGAGCAAATTCCTTATCATGTGGAGGGATTTGCCCATACTCACCACGCTGGGCATGCGGGTTGGCGAGCGCAGTTAGAGCTATCGTTATTAAAATGAGGCACGCTGATGCACATCCCCTAGCTTTTTTCCCTTAGTCGCCTCTTACGACATCCACGGATAGGTAGATATGGAGGGGCCTATTCTTCAGCCGGGGCCACCACGGCCAGTGCAACATAATAGACATTAAAATTATTATTAAATGAATGAATCAATGAAAATACCTTATGATTCATCAAAAGAAAATAAACGCAAAAAGGAAAAACACTTAGTATACCATCATCATCATCATCAGCCTGTAGAAGTCCACTGCTGGACATAGGCCTCCTCCAATGAGTTCCATGAAGAACGGTCTTGAGCCTTCTCCATCCACCGACTTCCCACCATAGTATACCATAAAAACATTTAAATAATCGAAACCCCTGTGAAATGTGAATACCCATTCGCACCCCCTATGGTTGGAAAGTTAAATTTGAACCCGCTACCTACTTACTTGTGATAAGATTCGAAATGAGGAAATCCGTAGAAGAACCAAGGTCACCGACATATTTTTCAGAATTAGCAAGTTGAAGTGGCAGTGGGCAGGCCATATAGCTCGGATAACCGACAACCGTTGGGGAGGAAATGTTCTCGAGTGGCGACCACGAACCGGGCGACGCAGCGTTGGAAGGCCCGATTGACGTGCGGGTGGGGGGCGTCGTCCGTTTCGTGGTCGCCACTCGAGAACCTTTGCTCCCCAACGGTTGTCGGTTCTGCGAGCTATATGGCCGAACGGTTATTTTCATAAAATGTGAAGGATAATAGTCTCATCTGGACGGGAGCTCATCACCGGTCGCAGGTAAGCGTCGGTATTCCAGGGTGAAAGCTTAAGGGCCCGTCCTTTATCAAGGCCCAACAATGGACCCAGTAAAATGAAATACGAATTCCTACCAGATAACTTACACCGATTGTTTCCTTGGACCGCCGCATTTACATAGAAAGCAGTTTGCAGTTTGCATCAGGATTTTTTTCAAGGGGGTTCTGTATCTAGTTTTATTGAAAGAGTGACTATGATCTTACAAATATTATAAATGCGAAAGTTTGTGAGAATGTTTAGATGTTTGGATGTTTGTTATTCAATCACGCCGTAACGGCTCAACCGATTTCGTTGAAACTTGGAAAAGATACAGTTCTTTGATCAGGGTTGTGTTAAATTCGGTACACATACATGCGTTTTAAAGAGTGCCACGACGAACGGTCTTGAGCTTTCTTTCATCCATCGACTTCTCTCAATCTTCACAATGGCTACGGTCTATAGGGTGGGCCTTCCAACACTGCGTCGTCCAGTTCGTGGTCACCATTTGAGAACCTTTATTCCCCAAAAGTTGTTGGCTCTGCGAGCTATTATGGTACTTCTTGCTCATAATAACGTAAGAGTTATTCAGTGGATATAAGGACCATTTTGAAGAAAAAAAAACCGTTTGACCAGTGGCCCGAGCACAAACAATTCGCAATAGCCTTGCACTTATGATACGATAGCAAATGTTAAATATTTATTAATCGAATAAAAAGAATACGTAACGTTATCTTAAGCTATCCGTGCTTGGGCCAGGTCTTAGGTGTAAATGCGTCCTTGGGTCCGGTACGTAAAAAATAAACGGGCCTTTTTCGGTATATTCTGTAATGTTGGACGTTAATGAGCGATTTTTGATTTATTCAGGGATTGGGGTCGTAGGTATGGGATAATGACTAACGTATTATTTAGAAAATCTGATACGATGAACGTGCGTAAATATTTAAAAGTTCATACAGCCTGATATATAAACAGTTTTATAATCCACAGTGGCCTGAGTACGAATAATTCTCGGTATCGTTACGCTTACGATACGATAGCTTAGGCCCTACATATGCTTCACGACTTAATTACTCAGAAACCAAAAATCGATATCTTTTCTACTTCTAACGACATGTTAAATTCATGTATCAGTTTTTAAGCAACTTTAAATAGTAATATTATAATTTTATATATTTATTTATTTTATTTTATTTTTTATATTAACTTGTATTTAATTTAATTCATTTATTTCGGTTGTTCACCATAATTGTTAGTACATTTATCTACCTATAAACTATGTTAGTAACCATAAAAACAGATTTCAAATTATTCAAGTCACATATTATCAGAAAACATTCAACAAATTATTATTGCAAAAATAAATTAAATTTACTTAATATTGAAAATTCTAACTAGATTAATATAAGCATGTAAATGTCAATATAATATTCAAGAATTCTAATTGTTTAAGTAAACTCCAGAAATAATATTGTACTTTTAGACATGTCAAAGGATTAATAAAATGAATTGAATTGAATTGATTGATAATTTAATTTTATTTTGCACAACGCATTGAGTTGCAAGGCAACACATGCGTCTCGGTCCAGTGTTTGAGGATAGGGCCATCCACCCGCTCAGCCACCGTGCCCAGGAGGCTGTTGGGGCTGGCGCGCACCCGCCGCATCAGGGAGGCAACACGCTTGCACGTATTGGCCGTGGCGGCCCGGCTGATGAATGGCCCTTCCATATCTCCTACCTGTGGATGTCCTATGAGATACATTAGGGAATGTGCTTATGCGTCCTCTATTATAACAACGAAAGCTCTAACTGCGCTTATCAATCCGCGTGGTAAGTTAGCCTATTTTGTATGAAAAAAAAAGTTTGGAAATTTTTACAGAATAGCTTAGCTGAACTGAGACTGAACGTGAGAAAAACTCGACGGATGTACCTAGCGTGGCCATAATTTTAGTCGAAGAGGCTTCACACGCGCGTGGTCAAACCTCTGTCAATACATGGACCCAATGATTAATTATACAACCCAAGTCTTACGTGAGTTTAGTCACCGTGAAAGGGTTAATTAGGGTGGCCATGTTGCGGGCATGTCCCGGACAAAGGTGTCTGTGGTTGGATTTTGACGCTTTTTCTCTTTGACGCACTTTTTTGGAGTTTTGTTTGTGGTTGCGGGCCCGGTATTGTTTGGTATTCAAATTCGTTGTATACTGTTGGTTTAGATAGATTGTGAGCGTTGTCAGCCTTATAATAGTGTAATTGTACTTTGTGCCAGCATATTTATCATATTTTGTCTAATTCTGGGCGATGCTAATATACAAGATGATTCGTAATAGGAATATATTTTTTTTTTTTTTGCAAGAGTCTTATTTCATCAATGAAAAGAAAGAATGTAAGTGAACTTTATCATATTAGTTCTCTTTGGTATGTTTATCAACTTAATAACTAATTATTAAACGTACCAAAAGTTCAACATCAATATTTCTAGTTAACAGCTGAATAATTGAGTTTGAACTGATTTGACCCCAAAACAGCTGATTATTGCATAATATTTTTTTGTATGCAAAAAGTCGAAGTAACGAAGGTTGTGGAACAAACTCTATTGCCGATTGGGTGTAGAATAAGTCCCTTTTGGGATAGTGTAGGTATCTCAACGTTATTTTACAGGAAGAAAAAGTTATAATTCATTAATACGAGTACATTTTACCCAGGAAAAAACCATTAACATGATGAACAAGCAATGCCACTTTCATAGTGGGCATAATGTATAACACATTGACATTGACTGGCCTCATAACTCATTTGGTAGTAACTCTGCCTTCTGCGCTAGAGGTCGCGGGTTCCATTCCCGCACTGGACATACATTTGTGACTAACACAGATGTTTGTTCTGTGTCTGGGTGTTAAATATATATCTATTATGTATATCAGTCTCTGGTACCCATAGTACATATGGCTATACCCATATATGGTACCCATAGTAGGCTATGCCTAGTTTGGGATCAGTTGACCGTGTGTGATAATGTCCGGAATATTTATTATTATTATTATTTATTTACATTAATAAGTTCGCATAGTACCTATGTCGGAAAGTTATAAAATCACAAAACTTGGTTACCTCATAGTTATAAAATACTTGAAGGTCCAATGTTAGTCGATTCTATCGGGACCTTTTACGTTATTGTTACAGGGAGCATTCGGAATTCACGATGAAAACTATATTTTCTGGGAGAGCATTTTAATTTTATTTTTTTAATGTTTTTGTTTTAAATATTTCTTGTTATAATTAGCGCGCAGTTGTCACGGATTAGAAAATTGTTCTTGGCCTAACATTTACACCCAGATTTCCCAATTGCTCGTATTTACTCAAAACAATATAATTTCACAGAAATTCCTTTGAAAATAACGTCAGTTAAATGTCTATAAAATAAATGAGGAAAGTGATTCCCGCTTTATACAAGGCCAGCGTAAATTAGTTAATAATATAGGTACTTAACTTTAATATATCTAGATCTTTGACGATGCCCCATCTGCGACAGGGCCCGGCCCGGGCATGGTGTGGAATGAATCATCATTTAGGAAACTAGAGATATTTCGGACTGTATGTACGTATCACAATAACGAGTAGGTACCAACCTCTGAAAAGCAATATTTTTTAAATTATTCATCAGTATTTTTCTCTTTGCATGATAGAAAACCAAATATTTACAACATCTCCTAAACGAAGATAAATATACCTACATATGTATTACACTAGCTGCCCCCGCAAACGTTGTTTCGCCGGAATAGACAAAGAAATTCTGAATAGGTGTAAAATGTAATATACTTTACGACCAATTATAAGTAAAAAATCATAAAAATCGGTCCAGCCGTTCCGTAGGAGTGCAACCACAAACACCGTGACACAAGATTTTAATATATTAGCTAGAACTATAAATAATCTAGACGAAAATTCGTCGGATACGATCAAAAAACTATTTTCCCCAACTACCAGCAACATATCCGGTAGGTAACGAAATCGGCGAAGCGTGAGTGGTCCGAAATCGCCAGCGGCCCTCAACTTGCTTACGTCATTAATGCCTAATTCAATTAGGCTCAAGGGTATGCCCTGATGTATACTGTAGTTATGTATATAAGTATGGTCAATTTAGTTATAAGCATATTAGGATAAAGATAAGATATTTATTGCAAAAACTAAAAACCGCCTACAATTTCCAGAATATTTAAAAGATTAATATCAACCTCTTTTTTTGTCTCAACCTCTATGCGTTTTGCTTACCTACTGAGGATGACACTGGCTACCTACACTTTCGAATAAAAAACAAAAGTAAGTATGACATTCATTCATCATCAATAATAACTCTTGCGGTACTGACTGACTGACTGACAATCAAACGTAGTGGTTTTATTCTCTTTGAAAATCAACGCAAAGCCTAACCAAAATCCCAAGAGTATGAAATTTGCAGGGTAGCTTCCTGTTGTAACGTATGGGTGCACAGAAAGGAATTCCCGACACACAAGGTTAAAGTTTATGAAAAATAGCAGCAACCGAACGAAGTCGCGGGGATAACCATTCCAAAAAAAATTCGGCAAGTCGTGATTTCAAGAGATGATGACGTTTTTTAAATTAAAATTTTAATAAATTTAAATTTTACGGGACAGGTAGCAATCCATCAGGAATTCAATTAATATGGGACCACCCCGGGATCACACTTTATATACCAGCGCAAGAATTATCAAAATCGGTTTAGTATTGGCAGAGATATCGAGTAACATACACACAAAAAAATATATTTAAAAAAATACAGACGACTTGAGAACCTCCTCCTTTTTGAAGTCGGTTAATAAAAGTACTCTTCACTTTGCCGTAGTGGGCCGTGCTGAAGAATAGGCCTCCATTACTACCCGTGGATGTCGTAAGAGGCGACTAAGTGGAAAAAGCTAGGGGATGGGCAGCAGCCTTCCCTATCGAAAATAGGTTTATCTACGCTCACCAACCCGCATGCCCAGCTTCCATGTTGGAAATCTATGGGGTAGCCTATGTTCAGCAGTGACCGTCCTATGGCTGGAACGATGATTAGTCTTCGCTACGTAAAAGTAGAAAAGCAAACGAAAATAGCTTTGTTGCACGACCGTTCGAACCCACGACCTTCGGATCCTCCGACTAGGCCAATACGGCTTCATAATTATTGATAAGTATATCAAATGCTACCGAAACAACAGTTTTGTGTTTTTGTATGTGAACTACTATAAATAAATAAATAAAATAAATATTCCGGACATTTCACACGGTCAACTGATCCCAAACTTGGCATAGCCTGTACTATGAGTACCAGAGACTGATATACATAATAGATATATATATTTAACACCCAGACACAGAACAAACATCTGTGTTCATCACACAAATGTTTGTCCAGTGCGGGAATCGAACCCGCGACCTCTAGCGCAGAAGGCAAACTTACTACCAACTGAGCTATGAGGCCAGTCAAACTAGTACTATTCTTGTAAATAATAATGCAACAAACCACAGTATTTAAAAGTTTACTACTAATTACACCAATCAAGTAATTTCCCGTCTCTTCTATTTCCTTGGACCTTAACTAAGAACTCTTACAATTTCTCAACACCACTTCAATCCTAAAATCAAGAACCGATTAAATTTACGAAGAAAGCTGTAAATTTAAATTTAAATATAGCTGCAAAGTTGGGAGTCGGGAGGTATCCAGTGACCAATTACGGGAGCCCGCAGCAACTCTGACTCACGACAAGTATTTCTAAAACAGCTTTCAGACGGAATATTTTATCCGGGGTAAACGACATTGAAGATCTGGTGAACTGGATACGACTGAACATACTAATTCCCTCCTTCATAGTTGAGGATAGTGACACAAAAAAAAAATCAAACAGTGTTTATTTCAATCAGAATCAGGCAACAAACACGGATTGGTGTAATTTTTTTCGACGATCGTTTTCACAAAATGGAATTCAGCGAATAAGGCTCAAAAGAAAAATAATCAGGTTAACACCTGATTATTTACTCATAAAAGCTAGCAAAAATGCGAGAATTGACATGGTTCAGGTGGCTTCAGCAAATGTTCTAAGGGCAGCACACGCTACACTTACGCTAAAATTGTATCGTGAAATGCAGTATAGTTACCGTAAATTGCGTTGTACCTGCCATGGTAACATCTCACCATGGCAGCCACACCGCAATTTATGGTTCGCATAGCGGTTAAGAATAAACGCTCTGATCCAATAGTAGGTAAATAGTTTTGTTTTGAGATAGATACATTATTATACAATGTGATAATAGATGACATGAGTAAGAAAGGAGTGAATACTGATATGACGTCTGATAGAGTGGAGTGGAAGAGAAAAACATATTGTGCCAACCCCACATGAAGCGGGATAAGGGCAGGGAGATGATGATGATGATGATGATGTGATAAATTAAGGAGTGGGAGGAAACCTTGTGAAGTTCAACGCATCCAAGACCCAGGCATGTGTGTTTACGGCGAAGAAGACCGTATTTAATCCTGAGATCAATTTCCGTGGTACTTCTATTCAGATCACTGACAGTCTGAGCCTGTTGGGTGTTGAGCTCTCCTCAAATTTGAACTTTGGCTCACATATCGAGTCGAAGGCCAAATTTGCTGCCATGAAGCTGGGCATCCTGGCTAAGGTTCGGCGGTACTTCTCACTAGGACAGCTTCTTAACCTTTATAAAGCACAAGTCCGATCCTGCATGGACTACTGCTGCCATCTATGGCTCGGCTAAATACCAGCTTGAAGCCCTCGATTCGATTGAGCGACGCGCTGTTAGGCTCATAGGAGATGACTCGCTTGTCTAACTGGAGGCTAACCTACAGAGCCTTGAACACAGGCGGCGCGTGGCCAGACTGTCGGTGTTCTGTAAGTACCACTTTGATGATTGTGCGCAGGATTTGCATGACCTCATCCCTCCCTCCCCCTTCCACCACTGGACAAGCAGATGCACAGGTAAATACCACCCTTACCTGGTCGACATACCACTGTGTCGATCGAAACGTTTCTGCTCCATTTTTATTATAAGTACTGCCAAAGAGTGGAATGATCTGCCTGCGTCTGTTTTCCCGAAAGAGTACAATCTGTGAGTCTTCAAATCTAGGGTCAATAACTTCTATCAGGGAAAGCGTGCTCCATCTTGGGCCATCTCACATCGCACATCTCACTTGCAAAAGTGAGATGTGGTGGGCAAACGCTTTACCTTTATCAATAAAAAAGTTTCGGACTAAAATCCGAAAATAGTTGCTGAAAGCCCGAATTTCCATATACACTATAGCGCGCTTTTAAATACAGTATAGTACAGTCGTAGATACCTAATGTAACACTGGAAGCTCAGTACCATGTACCATGAATAGTACTACGAAAATATTCTACAAAAGAGTGCTATGAAAAAGTGCTATGGAAAATGCTACACACGAAAAGCTGTGAGCTACGAAATTAGTGTTCTACACCGACAAAATCCGATTTCTGTTTTGGACTTTGATACAGTGAGAACATTGTATTAACAAATTCAGAAAGAGAACGAACAAAAAGGTAATCTATTCGGTGATTGATTATGTATGGTTTTTAAGCGGCGATGGGCTTGCAACCTGTCACGTATGGAACACTCCTACAAAATGTGGGTATGTATGTGTGTAATATAGTGTATGTGGCTTACAGAAGATCGCAGCCAAATAACAGTATTTGTTTCAAATAGTGTTGTGTTCCTGCGGTGAGTAAGATTGCCAGAGCTCTTTAGGGGGGAAGGGGGTTCGGGGTCGGCAACGCGTGCGTGATGCCTCTGGTATTGCAAGTGCTCATAGGCTACGGTAACCGCTTACCATCAGGTGGGCCGTAAGCTTGTTGCCACATCTGTTGTATAAAAAAAAAAATGTGTGGTACTTTCTTTTAAGTTTTTATAATAAAGAGTAATTATTTGATTTTGCTAGTACCAAGCCTTAAACAGAATTAGATAATTACAGATTTATAACAAGGTAGCACTATGTGTAAGTGTAGAGATGGAAATTAAAAATATTTACCTACCTATATGAAATTAATTGATTGTTAAATGACACTGAGCCACTTCCAGCAAACTCAGTATTCTACATCGTCGCTGAAATCTAATCTCCTGTCTCAAAACTTGTTCTTTGATCTCACACAAGTGTCTAATGATGGACTTCTAAGTCTTCAAATTCTTTGTTCAGACTTAGATGTTTTTCAATAAGTCAATAAATCATGTACAAGATTCTTTAAGGCTTCATAGCGAGTTTGACTTTCGCACATTGGAAAAGTTGTGAAAAAGTCCGGATTTTCGGTCGGTTTAGTACGAAAATGTTCTAGGGATTTTTTTGTGACTAGTTTCTGCGTTTTAAGATGAACACAATGTCCTCAATATCGGTGTACATTTTCTGTCATTTTAGGATGCTATCATCATCAGCCTGTAGAAGTTCACTGCTGGACATTGCTCCTCAAAGAGTTCCATGACCAACGGTTGTAGCGCGTACATATACGTACATATGCGTACGCGTAATAATATTACGTTGCGTGTACGCGCTCTTTGAGGAGCAATGTCCAGCAGTGAACTTCTACAGGCTGATGATGAAAGCATCCAAAATAAATCTTCATCACTATTCGTGTCTTATTTATAAATAAATAAGACCAGTCACATACATAGTCCTGACCCTGCACTAGGATTCCCTGTGTCGTGGTTATCAGGAACTACGAGTACCATGGTACCGCAACACCCGGACCCGGAACAAATGTTTGCAGATTATGCGAATATTGCGTGGTGGCCCCGGCTGAAGAATAGGCCCCTCCGTATCTACCTATCCGTAGATGTCGTAAGAGGCGACTAAGGGAAAAAAGCTAGGGGATGGGCAGCAGCGTCTCTCATTTTAACAACAATAGCTAACTGCGCTCGCCAACCCGCATGACCAGCATGGTGAGTATGGGCAAATCCCTCCACATGATAAGGAATTCGCTCTATCTGTGGGGGAGGCCATGTTCAGCAGTGGACGTCGTACGGCTGAAATGATGATGATGATTCGAAAATTTGTCCCGCAGCGGGAATCGAACCCGTAACTCTTGCGTCTCAGACGGCACACGCCTACTACGCCACCGAGGTCGTCAAGATTTTACTAAACTCATTATACTGTGTTCGTGTTTCACATAGCTCTAATTTAGAAATGAAGCAATCCGAGGCACCCGAGAATCGCGCGATAGAAATCAGAGTAAAATCCTCATAATTTCCATATCTAACCTAATATTTCAGCATGAATAAACCATTTGCCGATGCTTGAGCTGGGGTTCTACCATCGTTTTCTGGCCCACATAGTTTTATTAAAGGTGGCAAATAAAGTTTAAAAGATTGTTAGTTTATACCAGTGATTCCTAAAGTGGTCTATATCGACCTCTTAGATATAATTATGATATGATACCTATATAGTTGGTGTTCACCAATATTTGAAGGCTTAAATTCTTTCTTACCAGTAAATATTGATAGTACACCCTGTCAACCTGTCCATGCAGAGCGGATTGACTGTTCGAAAGTTGTGCTCTAGCAAATATAAACATACCTATCTATTTTTGATTTTTTTAATAAATGTGGAGTAAAATATTTTTGAATACCTACATCTTATTCGGTTTGCCTAAGATGCAATAAAATACAAACATACAATGATTCTTCCAAGTTGTTTGAGAAACTTTCACTCGCTTCAATAAATTAGAATAAAATAGCAAAATTAAAATAGAATTCCCGAAAAGGGATGGTGGTAAGGCCTGGTCTAATTTTCGATTGCAACTCGACTAAATTGAAAATGCATAAGCCAGCGAAACCTGGGTATTTAAACTGCAGATATTGCTGTTGGCCGTATAACCCCGAACCGTGAAATTCTAATGAAACTTTGCTCTTTGAATATTAAGCAATGGCTTGGGAAGAAACGGCGATTTCATATCACGCTCATAACATAGGTATTGCAGAAGAAGCTATGTATTCAACGTAATTTTGTCACCGCTATCACGGTCGTCATTGATATTAATAAATAATAATAATAACAACCAACAGTCAAATAATAGTCCTGACCCAACACTAGGATTCCCTGTGTTGTGGGTATCAGAAAATACGAGAATCCTGGTACCACAACACTAAAACCTGGAACAAATATTTCCAGATTATGCAAACATTTGTTCCGCAGCGGGAATCTAACCCGCACACTTTGCGTCTCAGATGGGCAAGCGCCCGCTGCGCCACCGAGGTTGTAATTTTTTTTGATGGTGAGGCACTTTAGGAAACTGTTCCTTAAGGAATTAGTTCACGAATCTGAAATGATTTATTGGTAGATTGGCGCATTTCGAAGTCTTTGGAATTGAGTTATTTCGTTCGGGCACTTTCGTTACTCCCTGTAGCAGAAACATTTTCGTTCAGATAATGTAATTTAGATATTGTTAAGGAATTGAAGACAGAGGTGGACATTTTCCACTTGCCTATTTCATAGCCAAAAGTTTGTAAGTTTGTAGACCATGGCGTCATACACAGTTGTTTTTGATTTATTTTAGGTTGGTGCACACATAATTTACCCAGCACCGGATCGGCGGCATCGCCTTGCTCCTACACAAATGCCGTGTGCTAACATGTCCCGCGGCGAGGCGATACGACGCTGAATTAGTGTGCAAAAATGAAATTTCATACATATAATTTCAGGTCGCGAAGGGTTCGCTATGGCGAGTTATTTGGTGAAAAAATAATAGGCAGCATTTTATTGTTAGCCAAATTCAAGATATATTTAATCATTTCTAAGAACTTCGCTACTTTTATCAAGGCCATATAATGATAGGCCTTTTACCATACTAATTATTTTACTCGGTACACTTCTTAGGCAGGTAGATACTAGGTACTTATTTTATTTCATCATCATCATCATAATTTCAACCGCATGACGTACACTTGTGAGCATAGGCTCCCTCAAGATATCTAGCGCGACCAACCTTGTACGGCCTGCACTCAAACAAGCATTTGGGGTGATTTGCCCCTACTCGCTACACTGCGCTGGGCATGCGGGTTGGGCATGCAAGCGCAGACGCTGCCCATCCCCTAGTCTTAAAAGAAAGACTCCTTTTTCTCCTTAGTCGCCTTTAACGACATTCGCGGGTAGTACTGTTGTTATTTTATTTATCTTATCTTAAAACTTCTGTTACCGATACCGTTCTGCTGTCGTAAAGCAATCAATCTACTTTTCGCTGAAAGGCACAAGGCCTCCCGTCTTGTCCTTTTATAAAATAAATAACACGAAACGCAATTTAGATTTTGGAATTTTTATTTAACTGAATACAGGTTTCAATATAGATCTCTTTTATGGCAAAATGGCTTTATCCCTCAGTTTATGACTGTTTCAATAAGAGTGTCAGTGTGACCCACTGAACACTTCACATCTTCTGTCCACAAACACAAAGGTTGTCTGGAAGATAATGCTTGTTAGCATTAAGTTCACCTTTGTACTATTTTTTAAGTGCAATAAAGAATTTTCTATTTATCTATCACTGAAGATAACCTTTGAATTTCCACACCAGCGTTCGATAGTGAAATAAAGACCATTTTTGAATAGCAATAAATGTTTATTGGGAATGCAGAATCCAATCGAAGATAAGCATTTGGAAACTTGATGCAATCTAGCGAAACTAAGTTGTATTTGAAATTCGATGTTGTTTCGGATCGACTGTGATTTGATTTCAAGCTATCCCTTCTTCGTCTGTTAAGTTCTGTTAAGTTTTTTTTTTTTTTTTTATACAACAGAGGTGGCAAACAAGCTTACGGCCCACCTGATGGTAAGCGGTTACCGTAGCCTATGAGCGCTTGCAATACCAGAGGCATCACGCACGCGTTGCCGACCCCGAACCCCCTTCCCCGCTAAAGAGCTCTGGCAACCTTACTCACCGCAGGAACACAAACCTCCTCTTAAAAAGGTAGGGCACAGCGAGATTTTCTCGTTCTAAATTGGAGCAGCCCACCTGAGGAGGTACCTCCGCCTTACAGAATATCGCAGCCAAAAAACATTATTTGTTTCAAATAGTGTTGTGTTCCTGCGGTGAGGTTTTTCAGTTACATCAAGAAAATAAACATTTGGAAACTTGAGCTCCTATTTGGCAATTATGGCTATTATCCTACTGGCAGACATCGGCACCAGCGGTCGCCCATTCACTTGGTAACCGCGGTATAACGAACAACAAGGCAAGCTACACCCCAAACGCTATAAGAAACTGTACATTGTACAAACATTAAGATCCCTACTGGCAGACATCGGCACAACGGTCGCCCTCCTACTTGGTAATTGCGCTATTGCGAACATCTACGCAAGCTACACCGAACGCATGAAGATATTATACATTCGCTTCACACAAACATATAACACTAAGTCCTCAAACATGAGTACGTAGTTTGAAGCATTATATTCATTGAAGCCTCCCTGATCCCGAATTCCACGAAATAATTAACCGAAACCGCAAATATAATGTTTCAGCGTTACTGTGGCTGATATCTAAGCTGAGCAGGCCGCAGGATGATAGTAAATTGACAGTTTACAGCCGTCGAGGGTTTGCTGTTGAGTGGTGGTCGACCGTACACCATGAGCCAGAGCACAGACTGAGCTTATTGCCACCGCGTACATGCTCGTTAACGCATTGTTGTTGACATAGCCTGCGACTGGAAAAATGAGCTAGTACGCGCTGTGAAAGCGTCTAACTGAGGTGGCTACATGTTATGCGGTGTTCAAATGGCATGCGATATGCGATTACTCTCAGAATCACCTTTACCTCTACTAAAACAAAGTCAATTTTGAGTTTGAAATATGGGTTTTGCGATATCGCTCAGCAATATACTTACTAACTTCAAGTCCTACGTGCTCCAGGTAGCTGCCAAGTACAAAGAGGGGTTCCTCGCGCCCGAATTTTGATCAGCTGGAGTTGTCTACCGTCGCTACAGGGAGGCGCTCACGATCAAGAAAGTCCCTGACTCTAGATGTGGTGTAGTTATTTAAGTTTAATATTAAATGATAGTCTGTAAGGTATTTATTAATATGGGCCATGGCATATTACACATGTTTGTGTTATATCTCAAGTAGCCTGAAATAAAGATTTTACTATTATATACAAGCGACAAGCAACCCGCTGGTCTGTCAGCCGGGTGACAACGATCATTAGTAATTTAAATGATCAATTACTAAGCTTTGATAAAGCATCCCTTAACCCGGTCTGACTCGACGAATCAATTAGTAGAAAGCATTGACTCCTGAATCGTTAATTAATAAAACCCATCCATAACGTATCAGCCCAATTGTACGCGCATCAGAACGTTAATTTAACAAGAACGACAAACCCAGGCCCTTGCCAAAGTTACTTGTATAATCTATGCCTTTAGCTAGAGATGTGTCTGTTCTGTTACCTAAATTAAATTTGAGTTGCCGTATCCGTAATTTGAAGTTGCGTTTGCACAAGATCGGACGCACTGGATCTTTTTTAGGAGGCCAGTGTGCCAGAATTGTCCTATGACTGTTGTTATAGAATTTGAAATTAGTAAATAACGTCATTGACCGATAACATATGTGTGATACGACCTTTTTTCTCTAATTTTTCATCTAATTTTAGAAAGAGAGCCACAAAGAAAGAAGAAAAGCCGGGTCCCGATGAAAGCTGATAATTGTATGTAGAAGCTGTAAGTTTCACAGTGCTTTTGTATTATTTGCTTGTTGATCGAGCGAATGAAGCTAGGTGAGCTTTCGAGGGGTCCAATTTGGGGGGGGGGGGGGGGGGCGGTCTGGGTTTATTATAAGAAAAGGTGTACAGATATATGAAGTGGGGTGTCATATGAAAAAGCTATTAGTTCACACATTCTAAAACGATCGCGAGATCTAGACTCTATCTCAGTTCAGGGCGAACCAGTTATAAAACACAAAGGAACTATCAATGTTTAATTATACTAAGAGATACCTGTAATTGGCTGTTTAACACAATTAGTTATGGAACATTGTTTTTATCATAAGTGCTGTTGGTGTTTTCAATAAATAAAAATAAAAAAAAAGTTTCCGTATCGAATTGCCCTCAGGACTAGGCAACTGAAGACGCCACACATCACTGCAGGATTCGACTTCATTAATCATTGCCAGCCGAGGATCATTTCTCAGGGTTGCCAGAAAAACTCCTGTAAATACGCAGCGGCGATGGCGTTTTGATTTCTATAAAAAACATCGGGCTAAAGACGCCTTTTCAGGGTTGTTTTTTTGTCGTTCACGACTTGAGACTGGATTCGGTTTTGTGAAAAGACGCTAGCGTCATGACGGCCGTAAATATCTATGACGGTCTTAGTATGAGTAAATTAAATTAAATTCATTCAATTCCGTTACACTATAATTTATCCTTTGGTTAGAGAAGACTACAGCGCCCTCTCTGAGGGACTTCTTTCGAGAAAAGGATGCACCCCACGTTTTAAGAAGAAAATAATTTCGTTTATTTTCTTAGGCACTACCGCTTGGTACTACTAGTAGAGTGAATGGAAATTTTACTTTTTTGTTACACTACTGGTAGTGTTACGGGTAAATTTATATGTATAGTCCCTTTTAAAAACATGGTTTATTATAAAAACCTTTTATTTTACTGATTATTAGTTAATGATTAAAATAAAATAAAAAAATAAATATAAATATTCCGGACATATCACACACGGTCAACTGATCCCAAACTAGGCATAGCCTGTACTATGGGTATCAGAGAGTGATATACATAATAGATACATATTTAACACCCAGATACAGAACAAACATCTGTGTTAGTCACAAATGTTTGTCCAGTGCGGGAATCGAACCCGCGACCTATAGGGCAGAAGGCAGAGTTACTACCAACTGAGCTATGAGGCCAGTCGATTAACGATTAGGGTAGGCTGTGCCGATATTTAACGAATCATTTTCACGCGGAAAGCTATATAGATGACTTTCAGCCAGTGCTTTATAAGGTGCCTAAGACCTGACATTTTTCAACTAAGTAGTTCTACCATGTGTGCCTACGTCACAAGTCGATGGGACTGATTACCACAACCAAGTACGGACAGACCTAGACAGACAAAACAAGAAACTATACGACAGACACCACGATCGCGCTACTGGGAATTGACTGATAGTTGCCGTCCCTCGAGGGTACATCGACGCTACGTGGCAATTGATTCAATACCAGGCTTTCGAGATTTACCACGATTCAATGTAGCTATAGTGGCTACAGTAATATTTTGGCTTTGAGTGGTGTCTTCTAATGGTCGTCGCACACCATAATTAATCACCATCCTCATTTCAGCTGTAAGACGTGCACAGCTGAACATAGGCCTCCCCCATATTTTTTCCAGCGCGCCCGCATTTGTACGGCCTGCACTCAAATACTCAAATGAGTATTTGAGTGCATAGTACTCATAGTATATTATGCTATACTTAACTTGAATTGTTTAACTATTCTCACCATAGTGGCCTATATATTTAATAATGAACCTAAACTTTACAAATAAATAGGTACTTGCTTGTTGTGTGCTTTTGCAACCTACCTAGGCACTTCATTCTGTTATACCTATGTTCATATATAACACGTGCTATGTTGCGTAGTTGTTGTTTGTTGTTTTTACGGTCACTGATAGTCTACCTTCTCCTCCTTGGTTTCAGCTGAAAATCAGCGTTGAGTGCTAACACACCTAACATTAATAAAAATAATAAATAAATAAATATTCCGGACATATCACACACGGTCAACTGATCCCAAACTAGTCATAGCCTGTACTATGGGTACCAGAGACTGATATACTTAATAGATAAATATTTAACACCCAGACACAGAACAAACATCTGTGTTCATCACACAAATGTTTGTCCAGAGTGGGAATCGAACCCGCGACCTCTAGCGCAGAAGGCAGAGTCACTACCAACTGAGCTATGAGGCCAGTCGAATAATGCTGAGCTGAACACCTTTTTTAGCATTCGGACACATGATTCGATATACCTAAACCTTTAAGTATAGTATTGTTATGTACCTAGGTATACCTAAACTATGTGATATATTCTAAGTTATATGTAAATCTAAATGTCTATACTTTTGTATTCACCACCTAATTGGCCGGCCTCTTATTTATTAGGGATTATAATTAGATAACTTTTCTTTTGAGCCTCACCTAGTTCGATCGGCACCACACTGAAGCTTTAAATTCCATTTTGTGAAAAAGGATCATCGAAAAAAATGATAGGCACGCGCGCCGTGTTTGTTGCCTGATTCTTCTAGGCTTGGTCGCGAGGAACAGGCATAGCTTCACCTAGTTTCTAAAACGTTTCAAAGTGATCCTAGTGATTTTATTGAAATAAATGCCTTTTGACTTGACTTTGACTTTGACATGTAATAATCTATTTGCTAAAATAAACGATTATTATATTCTATTCTATTTATTTGGGCGAATTTGCCCATACAAGCCAAATGGGCAAATCCGCGGGCGGATACCTACTGCCACGGACAATTCGCGTCCCACGTCGCAGTTTCTACGTGGCAACTAATTGTGTTTTTATATTATTATGTATGTTAGTCTTTAAGGTATATATGTATATGGGCCGTAGGATAAGAAAAATTCCATCTGTTTTTTATTGTATTGTTGCCTGTAACAAAGTAATTGTATGGTATTGTAAATGCTCTAGTAAAAAAATCTGCATGGGACAATCTACTTATCATCATCATCATCAGCCTGTAGAAGTCCACTGCTGGACATAGGCCTCCCCTAAAGAGTTCCACGACGAACGGTCTTGAGCCTTCTCCATCCACCGACTTCCCGCAACCTACACAATGTCGTCGGTCCATCGGGTGGGGGACTTCCAACACTGCGTCGCCCGGTTTGTGGTCGCCATTCGAGAACCTTTACTCCCCAACGGTTATCGGTTCTGCGAGCTATATGGCCTGCCCACTGCCACTTCAACTTGCTAATTCTGAGACCTATGTCGGTAACCTTGGTTCTTCTACGAATTTCCTCATTTCGGATCTTATCACGTAGTGAAACTCCTAGCATAGCTCTCTCCATAGCCCGTTGTGCAACTTTGAGCTTGTGTATGAGGCCAATAGTTAACGACCAAGTCTCAGTGCCATATGTCATCACTATGACAATCTACTCAATACTGTGATAAGCAGGCGGCGAATAGAAGCGGCGTATTTTTATTGCCACTACGAGTAGTTCTTCTGCTTCGAAAGAAGCTACGGTTGATCGACGTTTATCGACTGATGTGCCCCACCTCAACCATATCATCCAGATTTAGTAGAATATTAAATTAATTAGCGCAATAATTATGTTTACCAAATACGTGATAACATTGGAAATAGTTTGTGCTCAGTCCTCTAGGGCAAATGAACGAACTGTTTGTACGATAATATGCCTGGCTTTGTTACCGTTTAATAACTAAAATATAAAATTATTATTCACATATCCAACTAGGCTATTAGATTAAATGAATAAACAACAACCAAGAGTAACCTAGGTTACTCCTGATCCCACTCTACGGTTCCCTATTTTTCTGCCTCACGATACGCTACCAAATGCCATAACGTACAAGATTCAATATTTCAAGCATATTTGACTTTGACTTGACTTTCACTGTCGTATCGTAAACGTATCGCTACAGTGAATTCATGCTTAAGCCACTGTAGCCAAGGCATCCTGTAACATTTATCTATAAAAATAAAGACGGTCAAGTGCAAGAACTCGCCCCCTAAGACTTCCGTACCATTGGTCGCGGGTTCGAATCCCGGTCGTGCACCAATAGATTTATAAAAATTAATAAAATTCTAAGTTTAGGAATTGACAAACTTATATTTGCGGTCGCGCACGTAGTCATTGTATCACATTGACCGCAAATATAACTTTGTTTCCTAAAAAACTTCGAAATTCCTTAATTTCAGACTTTGCCCATTACTTGTGTTACAAAACCTCCTAGCATTCCAAATTTCAAAATTGTGAGGTAACTGGAAGTACCCTAGAGGTTTTTGATTTTTGCCATTTCCATACAAAAATTAAACATTCATTGCCATATCTTTCTAATGCATTAAGCTAGAACTTTGATTTTTATACGGCACCATAAGCCCACAGACCTTAATAGGTGGTATAAATTTCAAGTTGATACCTTTAGCCGTTTCTGAGAAAAAGGGTCTTAACAGACGGACAAACAGACAACAAAGTGATCCTATAAGGGTTCCGTTTTTCCAAATGAGGTACGGAACCCTAAAAACAGTATCCAACAGTGACGATGCACCGGAAGGATTTCAGATCCGCTTTTGATCATCACATAAGTATTAAAATTAAATTATTGTTTCCTCAGAATGCCTTTAATGTCTCGCATTTTTATTGTGTTTGAATAGGCAACATGGTAAAAGATATGAGATACTTTTGCTCAAGGGAAAATTTCGAAGATCAAGGGGGTTCCCTGTAGAATACCTGCCATGGCCCGCCCCTTCAAATGTTTTTCATTTTTCTGTTCCACTGGCGGATTCTATTAACATTATTAACACGGCAACTGGCAATCTCATGTAAATTACAAAATATTTTATTAAAACGGTACGTTTTTGCCGTTTCATGAATTTTATGATGAACCGAATTTTTGTGAAATATCTCTTTTTATTGCCTTTTTTATGACAGGTTACATTTTTAAAATATGTAAGTTAATTATTTACACTGAAATAAATGGTTTTTTATTTAAAAGTAACAGAAAAATAATAATTATAACAGTTGTAAATTAAACTTAAATAATATTAAACTAGAAATGAACTCTGTTTTCTACGACTACGACTACAAGTAGAAAACAGAGTTCTGAGGGCTTAGTCTACATATTTCACAAAAACCCGTCGAATTGCCCGTCGAGCTCACGTTAACGTTTAGGTCGTTAGGTTCTCACTCTAGTCTATTGCACTTTGAATTCCCATTGACTGCTCGATACTCGATGAGATCCATCGAATGAACCGAACCGATATTTTGATTTAGAAGGTTGGTAAAAAATTAAGAAACAACAAAACTCTATGGTATTTTATGCTTGAAAGTGTGAAAAACTGTCAATGTCATGATAAATGTGTCAAATTCAATGTCATTTTTTGTGTTTCTTTCTCTTTCTTTCCTTTTTTTCTCGCAAATTTTACCGGCTTTCAATACATTACACATCTAACAGATCACCAACCAAAATAAATTAAATACAAAAAATATTAAATATTTGTTTGTGACCGCGGCTTCGCCTCCATGGTATCTACGCTGGTACTAATTTTTATTCTAGTCAATGTGAATTTTTTATATTCTTTCCCCATGTCTCACCAATGTGAGGTACCACATTATGGCGTGTTCAAACTGCATGCGCTATGTCATTCAAACTGAATAAAGTCAATTTTTAGTTTGACTTTGACTAGCTTACTATAGCACGAGAGCTTTTAGAAATGATGATAATATTCATCATCATCAGCCTGATGAAGTCCACTGCTGAACATAGGCCTCCCCCAAAGAGTTCCATGACGAACGGTCTTGAGCCTTTTCCATCCACCGACTTCCCGCAACCTTAACAATGTCGTCGGTCCATCGGGTGGGGGGCCTTCCAACACTGCGTCGTCCGGTTCGTGGTCGCCACTCGAGAACCTTTGTTCCCCAACGGTTGTCGGATGATAATATTAGTCTAGACTAAAAAGTAAAATAGTCTCAAGTATAAATGAAAAAGATCGTTAAAAGCGTCGATCACAAAAACCATTGAACCTCGAATTTATAAGATTTTTGTTTTTACAAAGAATTAGGTGAAAGGGCTTTTTCTTTCAATTACTTATGAAAAATGTTTGAATTACGCGCATGATCGGCTGAATCATCTTAATAGCCAAGTTTTTGTGTGGTATAAGCCATAAGAGTTCCACTCAAAACCTTTAAATAAATAATACACAACTGTCACATATCAGTCCTGGCCCCACACTAGGATTCCTCGTGTCGTAGGTGGCCGTGGTGGCCCCGGCTAAAGAATAGGCCCCTCCATATCTACTTATCCGCGGATGTCGTAAGAGGCGACTAAGGGAAAAAAGCTAGGGGATGGGCAGCAGCGTCCCTCATTTTAACAACGATAGCACTAACTGCGCTCCCTAACCCGCATGCCAAGCGTGGTGAGTATGGGCAAATCCCCCCAATATGATAGGAATTCGCTCTGTCTGTGGGGGAGGCCATGTTCAGAAGTGGACGTCGTACGGCTGAAATGATGAGGTAGTAGAAACTACGAGTACCATGGCACTACAACACCCAGACCAGGAACAAACATTTGTAGATCATGCAAACATTTGTCTCGCAGCGTGATTCGAACCTGCCCCCTTGCGTCACAGACGAGCCCTCATCCGCTACGCTACCGAGGTCGTCAATTGCAAAACACAAAAGGATTCAGTCCAGTATTCTTAGGCCGCGTTAATAAATCGCACTCAAACATGATAGCGATCTTGAGTGCGTTTCAATTTAAAATTTCTGTTACTTATATCTTATTTTTTGCTGACCTGTAGATTGCGTTCAGATTTGTGATCAATTTAATACAGTCAACTAAGGGAATTTTTAAGATTTCAATAAAATAATGTTTGGCAGCAATTGCAATGAAAGTAATGTCAGACTGCTGTCAGTTAAATGAGAGTGACAAAATACACTCAACCAATAATACCTTAAAATAAGGGGGTCATCATCAAGATAAACAATGACTTCTTAATGAATAAAAGAAGAATGGTCAATATGGTCATCAATAAACTTTACACTAATACAAGTTAATATTTAAAAAATTCACAAGAAACAGTTGACCCATCTAAAGACCGTTACAAACGATCTATAGATAGCTCAACTGATCCAGATCACTACCAGTCGGAAGCGTCCCCAAGACGCTGGCGGAATTGCCACGCTGGATGGCAATGCTAATTAGCTGGGCCAAATAAGAGCCCCCTCTCAGGTTACGCGTCGTTTCGATCAGACGCCCTGATATATTTTTGAAAACGCGGAGGGCCCCGTTCCCCACGGACCCAGGGTCTCAACCCCAAAAGGCTCAATGACGTAAGCCCTATCAAGACTAACGTATTTGCGCCTTTTGAGATCCTCGGCCGAATCTGCCGCCGCACCCGCCCCAACTGATGTCCCCGGAAATGTCATCAATTAAAATAAGCTTATTATTTAAAAAGTAAAAAAAAACTATAAATGTGTACCTGGTTATAGTATACCTGGTATAGCTCTCAATGTGAGTTGAATTCAAATAATATAAAAAAACATGATATTTATTTATAAAAATAATGTCAGTGTGAGTGGAGCAAAAACTTATAACGACTAAAATACCAGGGTGTGTCTCAATTAACGCAAAAGATAGCCAGCTATACTCCACAAAGCGACATTCTCAGAAATATAATTAAATTTTAACATGAAGCTTTTAAAATAATGGCATTACCACGCCGCAGTCAAAGAACAAAAATAAAATTAAATCAACTTACACAATTTGGCACAAGACACGGACAGAAAAGTTCCGTTACAGAAACGAGATAAAAAAATGGCCAAGTGTATGTAGGAATCGCGGTTTGAGGGTTTCGTATGTTCAACCTTCCGGCCGAATCAGAAAAGATTGTAGAGACTTGTGAATAGTTCCTATAAGTCAAGCGTAGTGAAGTTATTAATTATGTAGAGACTGCTCAATTTAAGACATTACATTATAGTTGCGTTCTATGTGTCTACTGTAATATTCGGAATACGATGGTTCGTTACACTGATTTTTTCACCGACAGTCTTATGCCCTTTCGATTAAGAAATAAGGTTGCCTATCGCACTGAATGTTTAACGAAACTTAGAATTTAGCATATTAAAGTATACCTGCAGTATCTAACGTAATTCCAAAGGTAACGGTGTTTTTTACAAGTATTATAATTAATTGACGACCTCGGTAGCGAAACGGGCGATTTCCCGTCTAAGACGCAACGGCTGTGGATTCAATTCCCGCTGTGGGACAAATAAATAAATAAATAATAAATAAATATTTCGGACATATTCACACGGTCAACTGATCCCAAACTAGGCATAGCCTGTACTATGAGTACCAGAGACTGATATACATAATAGAGGGGACTGGTGCAGAAAAACGTTTACGCATTTGAAGACGAACGAAGGCGCGAACTTGACAAGAAACGAGACCAGCTTAAAGCTAAACCGCCTTCAAATATTAATTATAATTACAGCAACGGTGTTTTGACATGCATTATCTGTGCACGCACTTTCAAAGCTAAAATTGGCTATATAAGTCATCTAAAAACACATACGGATTAAAATAGAAATTTAGATAAATTAGTTTGTAATATAATATGTTAATTTGTAAAATGCAGAAATTATGTCGCCGTAGTCGAAATCGGCTTGGACGATCATCATCATCATCATCATCATACATAATAGATATATATTTAACACCCAGACACAGAACAAACATCTGTTTTCATCACACAAATGTTTGTCCAGTGCGGGGATCGAACCCGCGACCTCTAGCGCAGAAGGCAGAGTTACTACCAACTGAGCTATGAGGCCAGTCAAATGTTAGCATGTTCTGCAAATATTTGTCCCGGGTCTGGGTGTTGTGTAACCATGGTACTCGTACTTTATGATACCCACGACACAGGGAATCCAAGTGTGGGGTGAGGACTATGTACGTGACTGTTGGGTAATATTTGTAAAAAAAACATATAGACAAAATTATTAAGAATAAGTACCGGGCCATGTTTTGTTCAAAGTTAATTTATCATTCTGCACAGTATACGGAACCCCAAACTGCCGTGTTCACTATCACAAATTCCTTTTTCATCTTGATGCTTTTAATTAATTAAAAACGGTCATCCGAATGATAAGGGTGTTGGTACTCGGTCCCGTGCAAAAATTAAAAAAGTTATCCTAATAATTGACTGACTGAATGGACGTTTGAACTTTGCCCTAGTTTCGACAGTGTCTAATGAGATTTAAGATGATCCATCAATTTTATATAAAACTAGCTTGTACCCGCGGCTTTGCTCGCGTAAAAATAATTAGCCATTTTTTTTTTTATATCAGCCTTCGTGCATTTAATTCCCTTTCGCTCCTTCTTATGTTATAGTCTTATCTCTTTTGACTTAAAATTTTATTGCCAAATAAATAGAGCCCATATTTCTTTTAATAGTGTAACCACTTTGTGATGGTGCTGAGAATTTATCTGAAATAAACGCGCAAAAAGGTTGTGAAGTCTAATTTAGAGACCATCAGAATAATAAAACAAATTAATTTAGTTCTTATAAAGCTTGAGGATAAAACTCATAAGCCTATTTCTTTCAAAATTTAAAAAGTGATCTCCATATCATAGTTTTTATCAGATAACCTGTGGATAGGGAGGATTCTCTTTGCAAGAATGACAAAAAGAGTTGCTCCATTCGTTTATTTAGAAGCTTTCGAGTCCAGCCGCATGGGAACAAAATTATCCATTGCATAAATTTTAACTCACTTCAGCCATAACGCGTCCAACAAATTTAACAACCCATTGTAGTGTACACTGTAGTGTAACAATGCCAGTGCGGATATTTGCGCATATTTTTGGCGCATACGTTTTGGTTTTTCCACAGTAACATACAGCCACAGCTACATCCCACGAGCTGTTTCAGTATAGGATGCGGACGCATCCTAAGGCATTTTAATCGTATGATTTCATTGAAATAAATACATAGTTTTGGACTTTGACTTTGAAACAGTAAGTAAAAGATTGTGGATCATTTGAAGGTGCTACAAAGTGAAGAAGCAATTTGATAATCCATTGAACGAAACGAATGATATATTATAGCTGACTATAACGAAAGCCTTTAATTCCTTCTGTTCATCTCTGTGTAAATGCGTCCATTTTAAAGCTCTTTTAACTAAGTTTCCGCAAGATTAACCAACGGATTCCTGTTCTTAATTTGTTGGTATTAAGAGTCAAAGTTGATTGTAAGACATCTCCATCCCCTTGTGGTAATAGTTGCTGCTAACCATATTAATGTAAAGTTAGGTCTGGGGATATAAAATAAAGACTTGGGAAGACTATCGGGTGATAAACGCATTGCAGTATTTGGAACGTTATCGCGAATCACGGCACGTTTTTGCCTAATTTGAAATGTACGGTGGACTTTCGAGCGTGTGTGTTTGATTGCCTGTTAGCCATCACTATCATCATCATTTCAGCCGTAGGACGTCCACTGCTGAACATCCTTTGATTTATTAAAATAATTGTCATACTTGCCACGCTGGGCATGTGGGTTGGCGAGCGCAGATTGTTAATATTGTTAATAGGGAAAGTGATGCCTATCCCCTAACTTTTTTCTCGTCCTCGGGTAGAAATAGCAAATTACCTCCGCCTTACAGAAGATTACAGCCAAATAACATTATTTTATTTCCAAATAGTGTTGTGTTCCTACGGTGAGTAAGGTTGCAAGAGCCCTTTAGAGAGGAGGGGGTTCGGGGTCGCCAACGCGTGCGTGATGCTTCTGGTATTGCAAGCGCTCATAGGCTACGGTAACCGCTTACCAACAGGTGGGCCGTATGCTTGTTTGCCAACTCAGTTGTATAAAAAAAAATTCTTCAGCCGAGGCCACCACGACCATATTTCCTACGCATGTAGTTGTATTTTAGTGAGGTTTTTGTAGTAACAGCGGCAGTTGTCGCCACAGTGTTATTCAGCTTAAATATGAGAGCTAGTAGGTACAGTCGCCTGCACCAAGATGTATTATATATTTATTAGATACGTATGTTATTGGCCGTGGTGGCACCGGCAGAGGAATAGGCCCCTCCATATCTACCTATCCGTGGATGTCGTAACAGGCGACTTAGGGAAAAAAGCTAGGGGATGGGCAGCAGCGTCCCTCATTTTAACAACGATAGCTCTAACTGCGCTCGCCAACCCGCATGCCCAGCGTGGTGAGTATGGGCCAATCCCCCCACATGATAAGGAATTTGCTCTGTCTGTGGGCCATGTTCAGCAGTGGACGTCGAACGGCTGAAATTATGATGATGATGACGTATTATATAGTGAAGGAATTAAATTATTATTATTATGTGCGCCACCGTCCTCTTCTACTTTGTATATCCTGTCCATCCAAAGGTTGCCTGGTAGAGATCGCTTTTCGCGATAAGGCCGCCCATTGTCACACTATTTTTATGTTATTTTATTTCCTTGATTGTGTATTTTCTTTTGGTGTACTTCTTCTTCTTCCTGCCCTTGTCCCACATTATGTGGGGTCGGCACAACATGTTTTCTTCTTCCACTCTCTTCTGTTAGCCGTCACCTCCGCACTCACATCTTTCTTACTCATGTCATCTTTAATACAATCCATCCATCTTTTCTTCGGCCTTCCTCTAGTCTTATATCCATGCACATTCATACCTAACGCTCTTCTCGTTACATGACTTTCATCCCTCCTCATGACATGCCCATACCATGCTAACCTATTACTTCTCAACTTTTCCGTCACTGGCGCTACTTTCAAACTTCCTCTGATGTACTCATCTGGTGTACAATAAAGTCATATTCTATTCTATTCTATTCTTAATTCGACTTGTATAGCAAGCACCGAAATTCTCGCCATTGGAAACAATACTGAGGCTGACAGCTCGAACAGAAGCTAATGTGAGTTTTACGTAACTCCCGAGGGTTTTTCGGTAAAGCTTTGAAAAAATAGGTGATTACTGGCTTTGAAAGGTTCCCTACTGGAAATGAGGTAAATGCGGAAACAAAAGTTTCGAAAAATGTTACCCAAATAAAAATACCAGCAAATAAAAATAAAAAACTTTGCACTTAGTATAATAAAATATTAATTTGACGTCAGTTTCGAAATACGTCCGTCATAATTGATATCGCCTTGGAAATTTCAAAATACTGCATTAAGCCATGTTCAGACTGCATGCGATATGTCCTTGATATCCTTTCTACTAATATTATAAATGCGAAAGTTTGTGAGGACGTTTGGATGTTTGTGGTTCAATCACGGCCGAACGGCACAACGGATTTTGATGAAATTTGGCACAGAGGTAGATTAAAGTATGGAATAGCATATAGGGTACTACTTCATAGGTACCACGCGAGCGAAGCCGCGGGCTGAAGCTAGTATCATATAAAATGCTTTAATAAAGAACCTTACATCTAGGTACTGAATAAAGTCAGTTTTGAGTTTGACATTTGAGGAAGTAAGACAAACCTATCTTGGTTTTTTAGATGTATAAAACATACACTGTAACTATTTTCTAAGAATAAAAAAAAAAAAAAAAAAAAAAGTTCGATATAGCTCAACGATATCGCAAGGTCATAAAAGTCCAACTCAAAATGATCCTTTTTCAAAGAGGTACTATTATTTTAAAATTTAAGATTACACATTGCGCGATGTATGAACACAGCTTTCAGCTTTTATATACATACTAGCTTCCACCCGCGGCTTCAATCACGTGGTACCTACATAAAAAGTAGCCTATATGCTATTCTAGGTATAGAACTTTATCTATTCCAAGTTTCAATGAAATCTGTTGAGCCGTTACGGCGTGATTGAACAACTAACATCCACACATTTTTGCTTTTATAATATATGTAGGATTCAGCCTTCCGGCACTTCCCGGCACTAGTTATTTCATAGTTGAAATCTGACACAAGTGGCATTGCGCACGCTAATTGGAGAGGAACCCAAAGTATCATGCTGCGTTCACAAGTTGAAGCGGAAACCTATTAGATGGATCTTGACAACCTCTTGCTTGCAACTTCCCAAAGCTATATTATTTTGAGTAGGTACTAGGTACACTTTGAAGAGAATCTGAGAACTTAGATTGGGCATATGTAATTAAGCTTTTTTCGTTCAAATCAAAAGCGAATCGCCACCATTGGTACGTAAGTATAATTAAAAAAAAAACTCCAGGAGATGCGATGTATGGCACAGTGAGATTTTCTCGCTCTAAATTGTAGCAGCCTGCCTGGACAGGTACCTCCGCCTAATAAAAGATCGCAGCATAAATAACATTATTTACTTCAAATAAGTGTTGTGATTCTGCGGTGAGTAAGGTTGCCAGAGCTCTTTAAAGGGGCGAGGGGTTCGGGGTCGGCATCACGCACTTAGGCTAAGGTAACCTCACCAGCAGGTGGGCCGTAATGTTCACCACATTAGTTGTATAACTGATTCTTTCACCGACGGTCATAGGCTCTTCTCAGGGCCACCATACCTCAACCTGGTCACTGACCGACAGGATGACCAAGAAAGAATCAGTGACACGACAAGCAATAGACAACTGCTTACACAACAGGCTTACTACTAAACCTACTTGCTCGTATACACAGAGCCTACTCTAATAGGAATTAGGTGGACCAGTCCGTCCACACTAATTGGACCACAGAACACCTATATCCGGAGTGTCGAATGCTCACGTCAGCGTTCTACACACAGATGGAAAGTTTGTACGGAACCATGCTTGTCGTGTCACTGATACTTTCTTGGTCATCCTGTCGGTCAGTGACCAGGTTGAGGTATGGTGGCCCTGAAAAGAGCCTATGACCGTCGGTGAAAGAATCAGTTATACAACTAATGTGGTGAACATTACGGCCCACCTGCTGGTGAGGTTACCTTAGTGCGTGATGCCGTCCCCGAACCCCCCTCCCCTTTAAAGAGCTCTGGCCCCTTAGTCGTCTTGTATTAGCTCAGTGACTAGGTTGAGGTGTGGTGGCCCTGAATGGGCCTATGACCGTTGTGAAAGAATCGGTGTAGAGAATGGATTAATGTGCGCCACTTAAAGACTCTTTCTGTGCACATGTCTTCGAATTTATCGGTTCAAGGACATGCCGGCTTCCTCACCGTTTGAGAGTACTCTAGTACAACGCACATACATTTTTCGAATGGAAAATCTATTTGGGCAGGAACCCGCAACTTGTGGATTGGAAGGTGGGGCCTCTACCACTACTCTACCTGTGCTCTAAACTGATCCACCGCTTTAAAAATAGCAGGGCTTGGATATGCCGTACATAAATAGTAGTAAATAGTGGTAGGGCATAGCGAGATTTTCTCGTTCTAAATTGAAGCAGCCCTCCTGGGTAGGTACCTCCGCCTTACAGAAGATCGCAGCCAAATAACATTATTTGTTTCAAATAGTGTTGTGTTCCTGCGGTGAGTAAGGTTACCAGAGCTCTTTAGGGGGAAGGGGGTTCGGGGTTGGCAACGCGTGCGTGATGCCTCTGGTATTGCAAGCGCTCATAGGCTACGGTAACCGCTTACCAACAGGTGGGCCGTATGCTTGTTTGCCACCACAGTAGTATAAAAAAAAAAACTCATAAACTTAATAATAATAACCATTTATTTCAGGCAACATTAGTCTAGTACAGGATGTTAAATACTTAAAAACTACGGCCCATATAAAATATATACCTTCGTCTAACATACATAAAATAAACCTATTTACTAGCACGTAGCGTTGGCGACGTTTGACACATCATATGTGCTGCGACCGGTTATCGTCCGGGAAAACGTCGGTACAGGACATTCTGCGGACAGAATTCTTCCTTAGACCACAAATGAACTGAAATCATTAATTGCCACGTTACATACAACGGCATACGACCGACATAGCTCTTAGAATAACCACGTTGAAGTGGCAACGGGCAGGACATATAGTTCGCAGAACCAACCGTTGGCGAGTACAGCTTCTCGAATGGCGACCACGAACCGGGCGACGCAGTGTTGGAAGGCCCCCAACCCGATGGACCGACGACGAAGGTTGCGAGATGTCGGTGGATTGAAAAGGCTCAAGACCGTTTGTCGTGGAACTCTTTGGGGGAGGCCTAGGTCCAGCAGTGGACTACAGATTGATGATGATGATACAAAGGTTCTCCTATTTCCCTGGCAGTGTATCGTACGTGAGGACTCACAGATGTTCGTAGTTAATAAATCCCCGCAAGCTGATGCGACATCCCTTAAATTAATTCTGATATGCAGTCTAGGTTTTCAAGCCAGCGAGAAGCTGTTTAATTTACACACGCTTTCGCCCGCGTCTTTTCTCGCGTGTTTTATAATAAGTAACCTATATGCTATTCTAGGTACATAAATTTATCTACTCCAAGTTTCTATGAAATCGGTTGAGCCATTACGGCGTGATCGAACAACAAACATACAAACTTGAGAAATGATGAGAAAACATGAGAAAAAAAAAAGAAATGATTTTTTGTCTATGTTTTTTTTTTAATGACACGCATTCATTTTATTTTCAAACTAGCTGTACTCTTATGGAGTTATAGCACAAAGAAAGGAGATACACGCCGTTTACTTTCGTTCTAACGCAAACTTCAAACATTTTTTTACATCAAAAGATGTTAAAAAACGTGGATATTTAGAAATCGCTGACACAAGTATCTCATTAATTGTTATTAAAAATATTTGGTTGTCTAACTATGGAAAATATATTTTTTCCGTTTTCCAAGCGGATAACGGAAATAATCCGTCAACAGTTCAGTTGTCCGGTCAACCGACCGGACAACTGAACCGGACCACGGGCAATGAGTCATTTGCAAAGTTTCAAATAAATATTTGAAGTAAAAATATTTTTTTTAATCTTCGAACACCTCTATCCGATATAATATAGCCTATGTTGCAATTAATAACTTTGTAAATTTTCATAAAGATCTTTCCAGTAGTTTCTGAGACTAGCCCGGACAAATAAACAGATAGACAAAAGTCTTCAATTTATTTAGCAACATGTTATTTATGATCTCCTAACTAAACACGTTTTTGAAGATTATAAGATAATCACAAAATGTTTAGTACTGTTTATGTCTGTATGATAAGTATGTCTAAATACAGGCAACTACATACAAAGCATTGCATGGAGAACATTGCCTTTTGTAAAAAAAAAAGTACGTTAATTCGTACATGTAATGTACGGAAGTCTATGGGCGCGATTCCTACTCGCACTTGGCAGTCGTTATTTTAGCTAACAATAAAAAAAATTTTATATTTCAGTCACGGAATGGCAGATAACCTATCTGATGGTTACCATGATGGGATATCTGCCATTGCCCACTACTCAGCTGCATTAACAACACAAGGCCTACGTGGTATTTGTATTGCGCCCTGGGGCCCAATGCTACTATTTCAATGGCTTCAAAATGGCAATGGTTCAATGGCAAAATGGCCACTTTTGACACTTTTATCACAGTTAATCAATCGCAGTCATTGTGCCACCAATTGACCAATGAAATCAACTAAACGAAGGTGGCCACAGTCGTAACTGAATGATAATGGTGCGATCGTTATCTTGCGATTATACTTTTCAAGTCATTGAATTAGTAGAATTGGGGGCCTGAGACATGCATGGGTACGTTGGCTGTGCTCTAGTGAATATGCAGCTTTATATAAATGCAATAAGTGTCAAATTCACAAAGGCTCTATCGTGATATTAATTTTGTACATTATGCCAACCGCCGCGTTGGCTCTCCGGCAATGACTGATATATTTATTGGATGTTACAGTTTGAGTACAAAATAAGATGGAAGGTAAGTAATTTATTATACAGAAATAAAATTACAATATCCTTGATGCTTTGTGATTATATTTCTGTGTCTGGGTGTTAAATATTTATCTATTATAATAAATATATCAGTCTCTGGTACCCATAGTACAGGCTACGCCTAGTATGGGATCAGTTGACCGTATGAATATGTCTGGAATATATATATTTATATATTTCGGAGTTTCACTACGTTATCCGATCCGAAATGAAAAAATCCGAAGAATGACCAAGGTCACCGACATATCGCTCAGAATTAGCAAGTTGAAGTAGTGGTACGCCATATAGCTCGCAAAACCAACAACCGTTGAGGAGTAAAGAAAGGTTTTCGAATAACCATGAACTAGGAGACGGAGTGTTGGAAGGCCCCCCACCCGATGGACCGACGATTATTGTTTATAACTTTCACAATATGTGAAAGTTATAAATAATAATAAATAAATTATAAATATTCCGGTCATATTCACACGGTCAACTGATCCTAAACTAGGCATAGCCTGTACTATGGGTACCAGAGACTGATATACATAATAGATATATATTTAACACCCAGACACAGAACAAACATCTGTGTTAGTCACAAATGTTTTATCCAGTGCGGTAATCGAACCCGCGACCTCTAGCGCAGAAGGCAGAGTTACTACCAACTGAGCTATGAGGCCAGTTGCGGGAAGTCGGTGGATATAAGAGGCCCATGTCCAGCAGTGGATTAGTGGATAAGGCGTATTCTTCAGCCGGAGCCATCACAGGTCAAAGTCAAAGTCAAAAGATGTTTATTTCAATGAAATCACTAGAATCACTTTTTTATGGACTGTAGAATAAGTTAAACAAGACCTGTAACTTTACTATAGTCTGAAATAAATGAATTGTTATTACATACATACATACATACATAAAATCACGCCTGTTTCCCAGAGGGGTAGGCAGAGACCACGGTTTTCCACTTGCTACGATCCTGACATACCTCTTTTGGTTCATTCACTCTCATCACATTCCTCATACATGCTCGTCGGTTTAGGGTACTCATGACCTGGCCTTTTTCCAAAACGTCACCGATTTACTAAACGTACGCCTAGGTCTTCCCCTTCCAACGGGCCCATTCACACTCGCCTTATACACCTGTTTCGTCAATTGTTATTATTATTATTATTAGTTTTAGAAACTAGGTGAAGCTATGCCTGTTCCTCGTCCCCTAGTATTAGTATTCCAATGATTTAGTCCTATGAGCCTAGAAGAATCAGGCAACAAATACGGCTAAATGCCTACCATTTTTTGGTTTAATTTTTTTTTTTTTTTTTTTTTTTTTCATTTTTATTTCAATAAAATCACTAGGATCACTTTGAAACGTCTTAGAAACTAGGTGAAGCTATGCCTGTTCCTCGCGACCAAGCCTAGAAGAATCAGGCAACAAACACGGCTTGGTGCCTATCATTTTTTTCGATGATCCTTTTTCACAAAATGGAATTTAAAACTTCAGTGTGGTGCCGATCGAACTAGGTGAGGCTCAAGAGAAAAGTAATCTAATTATAATCCTTAATAAATAAGAGCTTATAAAAATGTGAAAAAAATGAAGACAAATTATCGCCTATTACAATCAAAGTTCGCTATATTGGCATTTTGTGTTCCATTTATTTCCGTTATCATTAAAAAGCCGAAATTCAACTACAGGCAGCATTTTCGAATATTATAAGTGAAATGAACCGTGTATCGGAACAATACTATAGTTGTTAATACTGTTGAATCTGAATCCAAATGAATTCACAGTATGATTACGGAAATTAATTTATACAGGAAATTAAGCCAGGATTCTTTAAAAAGTAAAATAATAATATTGATTTTCGATTTAATTAATTGGATTACGAATGAGTTAAAAGCCGACGTTATTATGCCGGAAGTGACAAAAACCATATTTCTTTGTCAAAGTTGTACTTTGTTACCGCAACGTTACAGCCATCATAAGGAAAGGAAGGAAATTGGAGCAGCCCGCCTGGGGAGGTACCTCCACCTTACAGAAGATCACAGCCAAAAAATTATTTGTTTCATTATGTGTTCCTGCGGTGAGTAAGGTTGCCAGAGCTCTTTAGGGGGGGAGGGTTTCGGCAGGCAACGCATTAGCAATGCTCCAGGTGTTGCTGATGTCAATAGGTGACGGTAACTACTAACCATCACGAGGGCCTTTTCAGACCACTTATTAAAAAAGATCTTCAGAGACGTTTTGTCAAAGATCGAGAAAGAAGAATCACGAATTACATCTACCTAACTACATATTTCGCGTAGTATTAGATATCTATCTTATTTTCCTTCCTTAGAAAACCTAGGTACCACTTTTATATACTGTCGAGAACTTCACGTAGTGCTACGCAGCTACGAGACCGCTACGAGCCTGCTACGAGGCTACGAGTACTACGACCTAAATTGGCTCCGCTACATTTTCGTTGCTTCTTACAAGTTTTTACTAAAACGAAGGCAGTAAGTTACAAATCGGCTTAAAATGAAAAACGTTATTCATTCGCAAACTATGTTTGAGAATGAATAAGGTTTTTTTGAGAGTTTGAAAGACTAGTATAGCCCACATAACTTTTCCGAATGGAAATTCCATTGGTACACGACCGGGATTTGAACCAGCGACCTGTGCATTGAAAGGCCCAGGACCTCACTCCACCAGTGCTCTCATACCAAAGAAACCAGCCGATTCTAGCCAAATTCTTTTGGTTTCAAATTCCCACACCAATCCCGCTAGCATTCACAAGCAAACAGAATGCTTTAATTATTCAGCGCGAAATAAAGCGATGCATAGAAAACAGCTTACCGTGCAAGCAAAGCAAACGCAGGCTGTATGGCGGCCGAATTGAATAGGCCAAATTGCGGGGCGGACACGACGGCAAATGGCTAAGTCGAGAGCGGTACAAGGGAAAGGCTGACGTTCAAAGTCAAAGTCAAAGTATAATTTATTGCTTGAAATACATGTCATAAAGATGTCAATTACTATATACTATTGAATCAATGTATTCTACCTATATCTAGGCATGCAATATTTAATTTACAATCTTAATAAAATTTAATTAATAAAAAAATAACAAATAATAATAAAAAATAGAAGAAAAATAATGTCATTATGAACTAATTAAAATATTAAAAACAATTAGAGACTAGATACACAACAACTAAAGATTATATAAGCCTTGTCAAAAAAAAAAATGAATATATTATGTCAACAATTTACACTATATTTTTATCTTTCATGAATTCGTCAATGGTATAGTAACTTTTATCTATGAGCAGCGTTCTCAGCTTCCTTTGAAACAGTGAACAAGGCATTTCTCTCAATGACTCAGCTTTGAATGCTGGGGCCATATATTTGGATTCAGCGTAGGTTAGGAATATGGCTATGCTTGCCACGAAACGCGAATAGCACAAAGATACAGGGGCCAAGCACGAATTATCCACGATACAATGCAATACAATACAATTCTTTATTAATAACGCCAAGTTACAAGTCAAGTGGGTACATTATCTGTAATAAAATATAGTGACCACATTATTGGGTACTTAATTAATTATTATTTATAAGTAGGTATATAATTATATTATGTACTTTTATGTTGGTAGATACCTGTTAGGTACCTACGACTAAATAATAGGTAAGTCGAAGAGCTCATCTACTGAGTAGAAAGTGTGCTCGAGGAGCCACCTACGCAATCTTAACTTAAAGACCGCCTCTTTTTTATCGTGTCCGGTAGCCTGTTATATACTGAGGGACCCATTATATATACCGACCTTTCTGATTTAGTCAGCTTATGAGCGGGCGTAACAAGGAGGTGAGCGAGCTTGTTACTACGCAGGGTACGGGATGTGTTTACGCCTCTACTACTACTCTCTCGATAGCTTACGCCTACGATTGTAAAACTCAAATATTAGCCAATGACATCGGCTTGAAATCTTCGCTCCCGACCCGTGGTACAACTGTGATGTCCAACTGTTTGTACTACGGAGAAGTAAAGTTACCCACGGTTCAACTGGTTGTTCTATAGGGAAATATCTTTACCAATGGTTCAACTCGAGTGAGTTGTTCTTTCCTTGGTCCAACTAGTTGTACTACTGGGAATTGAGTGTATCTATGGAACAACTACTGGTAATAAACAGGAAAATAAGCATTGATAGATAACCTATCTATCAATGCTGAAGTAAAGACATATCTTTTATTTTTTTTTTCTTTCTAGGAATTTCTTTGGCAATTCAACGCGGGAATGCAGCCAGTGCTCTTGGCACCTTGCCGCATGACCAAAATTATTTGTTTAATTAGTTTCTATTTTATTTTGTTATTATTTGATTTTATATTTTATAGTATGTATATTTTAACAATAAAGACAATTTTTATTGACTTTCAATTAACATTTGCTTTAGTACCGTAAGCATCACCATCGTGAATTATTCGTGTTTATAATAAAGTTAATATAATTAATAAAAAATATTAATGTAATAAATCCAATTAAATCCTTAAAAGTAAAAAATAGATGTAAAGGAATTTATAATACATTCGTTAATTTTGGAAGTAGTGTACCTACGGCCTGCACCCAAACAATTATTTTTATGCTACAAATCAGGACTAAATGTATGACTTATAAGTATTATGAATTTTTTTTTTACGGTTTTCATTTTAGTGCTCTCTGATTGTTGTATTTTTTTTTTTTTTTTTAATGACATGTGTTATTATTTTTACTGAATTATTTTACTTATTGACATTGTATTTAGTTAATTAGCTTGATTTATCTTATCTTATTCTGATGACTACTCTATTGTATTAGGTCAGACCTGTAATGATAGACGTAATGTTTTAAATAAATACAAAATACAAAAATACAAAATATTTGGGGGAATTTGCCCATACTCGCCACGCTGGACATTGCACGCCACGGGTTCGCGAGCGCAGACAGTTATTGTTGATAGTGAACGCTGGCCCATTCCCTTATTTTTTTCCTTTAGCCACCTCTAATGTTATTCTATTTTTTTGCTCTTATATTTACATAGAGTTAATTAACCTTTTTCGAAAAATTGACTACTGTTTTCAGTACTTTGAAGTAATTCGAAGTTCGTTGGCAGATTGTTACCCCGATACCCGCCTCTATCTCTCTTCACCTGTCCCACCACCCAGCACACAGGAAGACTGGAAGCCTTAGAGGTGGTGCAGGAAATTATGCGGGGAGGGGGTGCAAATCAACGTAACGTACTGTTTATTGTTACGCTGCAAACCGGCGAACACTTCGAAAAAATTGCGGCGACCGCCATGTTTTTTCGTGAAATAGGTAGTTGTTGGAAATACGATAACAGCTTTTATGCGTCGCTTAAATCATATGGTAAGTGTTTCCTTGGGAACGGGAAGGGTGAATCGATAAGTCCCAGTTTGTACACACAGTGATTTGGGATATGTATACTATCCCGAAAGTTGCTTATTTTACACCCAAAAGCCAATAATGTTTGTTCTAAGACTTTCTGAGATCAACATTTTTTTATATAAAAAAAATAAATAAATAAGTACCAATTTATTTGTAAAGAAAGGTTTGACAAAGTTGTTAATAAGCAAGACAAACTTATAAAATAAGCTTAACTAAAAACAAAATACGTGCATGAGAGAGGTAATATTGAAAAACACTATGCAAAAAGCAGCAGTTTTGGTGTTGTTATTCAGCTTTTTACGGTTACAATCTTGATGTAATATATTAAATTTAATAATAAGTTATAAATATAGTAAAGAGTCAGGGAACCAATGGGTGACTGTGGCTCAAATTATAGAAGAATGGCATAAACTAGAGGAGGCCTCTATATCTAATTCTACCTAATTCTTCTAGGCTTGGTCGCGAGGAACAGGCATAGCTTCACCTAGTTTCTAAGACGTCTCAAAGTGATCCTAGTGATTTTATTGAAATAAATGCCTTTTGACTTTGACTTTGAAATCGGAGATACTAACTAAGAGCAATAAACTATTTATGGAATTTAAAAATTAGTGTAACTGCTGGTAAGGAAATAAAAAGGCTTATTTATTTGTGTCAAAAAGGCGAAAACAGGTGATTTGAAAAAAATTATGATATTTTTATTGAATATTTTTATATATTTTTTGGCTATTATTCTTTCTTGTTGTAGATAGCAAAAGCCCCTTTCGGTATAGTATAGATATTATGAATCACCTTGTATTTTCTGAAGAAACCCACAAAACTATTCAGCATCTAATAGCGCCAAGTTTAAAGCAAGAAGAAAAGGCATAGCGTAAACTAAAAATTAATTTTCTCAAGAACAAGTTGAAATAACTATGAAACTAATCTACGGGAGACAATGGGCTTTCTTTGTGAATATTCTCTTTAATATAACAGAAACTTTGCCTTCACTATTATTGAGAAAGAAAAATTCTTTTATAACGCGTTTGTTCAACGGATTCAATACTTTTAGATTAAGTTTTTATGACTAAACTGTTTTAAGTGCTTCTCTAAGTGATTACATAGAATCACAAACAAGAAAAAAACCTAGACAACATTGACTTTAGACGGCGCTCTTTATTATGTTTTTAAATCATATTATTGTCGTCTGCCGTAGTGGTCATGGCTAAAAAAAAGCCCCCTCCATGGATATGGGCAGCACCGTCCCTATTTTAACAATGATTGCTCTGCTCTAACTGTGTTTGCCAACCCGCGTGCGAATGAACCCGAGAGTATGGGTGGAAATCTGTGGGCCATGTTCAGCAGTCGACTTCAAAAGGCTGGAAAGATGATGATGATGATGTCTTGATTTAAGCATGGATAACGGCGAAGAGTTTTGCCTTCTAGGGAATAGCAACGCGGTAGACACCGAGTTATTATTTATCTGACGTAAACAGTTCTAAAGATAAATATATTCGAAGTAGAGCCAAAATACCGAGCGATATTTGCAATTTAGGTCGAGGCTTAGACCTCATCTAAATCGGCTTTTCTTACAATAACATCGATATTGCAATTCCTTTCAAAGAACGACGAATGGAAACGCTTGAAATCTAGCCTCCTAGTTTACTTTGTCTTGGACCTTGGGACGTTAGATTACAATGCTAACAATTTACGGTTCACAGTCGTGTAAAATAGTGCAATAGTTCAGTTTAGGTCTTCATTGACACGTCATTCAAGCAAGCGCTGTAATCTCCGCGCATGTTCGTTATTGACTATGGATTAAAGAATTTGATTCCGATTATTGTTACGGGTGTTAAGTACGATATTATTCAAAAATATTCATTTGAATCGCTGGAAAAGGGATTAGAGCAGGGTTTCTTAAAGTGTGGTCCACGGACCCCCAAGGGGCCCGTAATAAGTGTGAAAGGGGTCCGTAGTAGCTCAAATTAATTCTTAATTGACATGATATATAAAGAAGCACCTATTGAGAGCTGAATTTCAGGCAAAAGATCTTGGCGAATTAATCATTACCTATTAATAAACTTAAGTGTGAGTAAATTAGCAATTAAAGTGATTTTTAAATTGTTTTTTTTTTCCCACATACATATTATATGCAGGGGGCATTTTAAAAATTCTGAAAGTGGTCCGTGGCACATTTTTTAAGAACCCCTGGATTAGAGCATCAAGGTTCATCACTGATGACCTCGGAGGCGTAGCGGGCAAGTTTAAATGATCTGCAAATATTTGTTCCAGGTCTGGGTGGTGTGGTAGCATTCTTCTAGGCTTGGTCGCGAGGAACAGGCATAGCTTCACCTAGTTTCTAAAACGTTTCAAAGTGATCCTAGTGATTTTATTGAAATAAATGCTTTTTGACTTTTTTTTTTTGTACTCGTAGTTTCTGTACCCACGAAACAGGGAATCCTAATGTGGGGTCAGGAGTATTTATGTGACTGTTGGGTGTTATTTCTTTATTTATAAGGTCTCCTAGAATGTCTCAACAAAAAAAAATTTAACATATTGAGTTAGTAATTGAGCTGTAACAAAAGGCGCGATGCCAGTCTAAAATGCTACGACGAACGGTCATACGCCATACCTTCAAAATGTCATAGGACCATCAGGTGGGAGGCGTACCTATGCGCCGTATGCGTAGTGCGGTTCGTAGTTCCAGAACCGCTATTCGCAAATGGCTGTCGGTTATAAGAACTACATATCAAAATGTAGTAAAATCATGCGGTGCTATAAATAAGAAGTTATTTATCCCGCCCAAAACTCTGGGGACTTTGTCAAAATTAACAAATAAATCTTGGACTGGCTTACGTAACTTCGCGACAAGCCGTGAAGTGTTTTTATGTATTGAAATGGGAAAGTTTGAGAAGTCCCAAGTTCCATTTACGGGGTGTTCTGATTAGGGGAGTAAGGGTCAGCGCCCATTGAGGGAGTGGCGGCGAACCCAATAATTCGCTAAACAACTGAAGCCTTATTCAAACGGCGCGCGAAATGTCATCTAAAATGATTTAAAACAAAGAATCAGTTGGTACTAGCTCTGCCTCCTGCGCTTGAGGTCTCGGGTTCGATTCCCGTACTGGACAAACATTTGTGTGATGAACACAGATGTTTGTTCTGTGTCTGGGTGTTAAATTTATATATCTGTTATGTATATCAGTCTCTGGTACCCATAGTACAGGCTATGTCTAGTTTGGGATCAGTTGATCGTGTGTGATATGTCCGGAATATATTATTACTAATCTTTCTGTGAGGAGCTTGATATCGTTAAGTTATATTGCACAACTGTCAACTGTCTTACTTCAGATAGACTTTATTCAGTAGAGATAAACGGATCAAGGATTATATCGCATGCCGTTTGAACACGGCCTGATACTCAACTTTTATGCATGAAAAGACACATCGATATCAGCATCAATAAATATACTGAAATTGTGACGTCATAATAAATAGGTAGTCGTGACGTCAAAATATCATAGATATTGCCTTGAATGGAGGTGCTCCCTTGTCATGTCACTGGTTCGTTCTTGGTCACTTGTAGGTCTGTGACCAGGCTATCATGCCGGTTTCCTCGCGATGTTTTTCTTCACCGTTTGAGAGCACTGGTAAAGTGCACATACATTTTCGAAATGGAAAATTTATTAGTGCAGGACCGGGATTTGAATCCACTCCACCAGTGCTCTTACTGAATGGATGATTTGAATCGCCCGTGTAGGTACAATAAGTCGCGTGATTGACCTACCCCCGAATATTTGCTCGCACACATAGACAAACAAAACCGTTCAGCTATTATTGCAAACTAATCATTACACCTAAACAACCCAAGTGAAGAGCCTTCATAACTTGTTGAACTGCTCCCAGGAATGCTGTGCGAATTGTTAATGGCTTATTTCGAGAGTTGATTCAGAGAAGCATGCTTAGATTTTCGATGAGTTGAAGAACTTTGCTTGTAACTTTCATGGGACGTTCGTCATAACACTGGTTCCTTCTTGGTCATCCTACGGTAGATTAAGCCGTAGGTATAATGAAATCCAATGTAGATTATTTTAAGGATAGAAATAAAATCAGTTTTACGACTTTTGGAAATTCGGCAATTTATCATTGAAAAATACTACAAAATCGGGTCAAATTAGTACAAACTGAATTATTCAGCTAGTTTTGCTCGAAATTTAGATGTTAAATTTCTCGTACGTTAACGTTAATTAGTAAAAAGATGATAAAAAAAACAAGAACAGCTGATTAATAAAAATTCGATATAATAATCTGAAAAATAGCGAATAATATTATTCGCTATTTATCACAATTACAGTGCACTATTGAATTTTCATAAAATACTTATACTGCGATCAATGAAAAAAAAGTTCAAGTATTAGAAGTTAAGTTCGGCAAATACTCACACTTGGTTACCGCCATCACCTTATCAGCCAATGATACCATAATATAAAATAAAGCGGCGACTTGGCCAGGCTCTGGGACATCTTGGCAACACCGTTGAGTGATTAAAATCTCCGGAGCGTGTACACGAGATAATCTGGCATCAAACCAAATGTTGCGTTTGGGGGTTGTGCACGGGATGGAGAAACGCTGCGTGTTTTACGCAGGATCCTTGTTTGTGCTGAAGCTTTGTTCAGTTCTCAATAAAATAAAACTATGTTCATACGTGCGATATGTCAGACATTTGATGTTGACATTTGAGTGCGTGCGATATCGCACGCCTGGTACGCCGATTAAGGTGAGGGTTAAATAGTTTTATGATTTTTGAATTGTTTTTTCTCAATAACTGCAAAACGCACAGTTTTGATTTTTATGACAAAGATAACTTGAGCATTTTATTTACCTAAATCCAAGACAGAAACGCGATTGGTAAAACTTTTCTCGATAGATTTATTTTTTAAAGTTTATTTATTTTTTGGGTCCTGTGCAACAGTTTTTTCGAAAATACTCTGAGACTATCTAATAAAAATAACTTTTTTAAAAATATTGTGTTAGACAATAGCATTGGGTATCTAAATCCAAGACACTTTAAAAAAAATACATAGTTTTTAAGATAATCGATATTTTTCGAGCGCCTTTTAACGCTTGCTTTCTCTTCCGCATTCAATTATAGTACATAGCGCTGTCATTTTCTTCGCTCCGCCCACTCGACAGTTTATTTTGATTTCTATATCGCCTTAAAAGTAAAACTCAAAATTGACTTTATCCAGTAGAGATAAAGATGACATATTGCACGTCGTATGAACACGGCGTAATGCATTTGTCACTCTAGAAGCTCACTGAATAAGTCATTGATTCGAGCAAGCGAAGGCCACTCAAACAACTTAACGAATAGGCGTTGTTTATTTTTTTATTTTACTTTTGTTAGAGCATAACTTTGAAACCTTCAATCCATTCTGCATGGAGATTAGTACATAACTTGTTTCTCTCTAAAATTGTTTTATAATGTAAACGAATACTTAAACACTAAGAAAAATAATTAAGGATATTGTGTAGCTAATAGAGACATAATTATTTAATATTTGCACACCTACTTGCGGGTCGAATACTTTGACATTACGTAGTTTTAATGTAATTATTGTATTCTGCAAATAAACGATTGATGATTCTTAGATTAAACTCTTGTACTGAGGGGTTGCTAAGATATAGGGAGGGGTTCCTGAAAAAAGTATTGCAAGCGTTCATAGGCTAGGGTAACCACTTATCAACAGGTGGCCATATGCACATTAATTGTATAAAAAAAAGTTTAGGTCGAATTTTGTCCAAAAATCGTCTAAAAATTGTAACCTACCGGATTAAGTTTTAAAGCAAGTTTTTCCAACGTTATAACGCTTCGTCTGAAACGAACCATACCAGGCACTAGATCTCTGTAATGCTGAATTGGTAAATAAGAAAATTCAAACGGCTTTGTACCATGCTGTTGTCAACGAAAATAAACGTCGAACTGGATAAAGTACCTTCTGAATTACGCCTGAAATTTAAAGGAGCGGAATAAATATTTTGGTATTTTAGCGTACCGAGCAGTGGATAAGAGATCTCAGATTTCCTTTAGATGATACCTATCATATAAATAAGGCCTGTCGTAATGTATGCATCTGAGTGTTGGGCTACCAAAAGGAAATGCATGCGGCGGAGATGCGAATGTTGAGATGGATGTGTGGAGTGACGAGAATGGACAAAATAAGAAATTAGTAGAAATGAGGGATGAAAGTCGTGTAACGAGAAGAGCGTTAGGTATGAATGTGGATGGATATATGACTAGATGACAGATGATTAAGATGACATGAGTAAGAAAGAAGTGAGTGCGGAAATGACGGTTCATAGAAGAGAGTGCAAGATGAAAACATGTTGTGCCTACTACTGTTGACTGGCCTCATAGCTCAGTTGGTAGTAACTCTGCCTTCTACTCTAGAGGTCGCGGGTTCGATTCCCGCACTGGACAAACATGTGTGATGAACACAGATGTTTGTTCTGTATCTGGGTGATAAATATTTTCTATTATGTATATCAGTCACTGGTACCCATAGTACAGGCTATGCCTAGTTTGGGATCAGTTGACCGTGTGTGCTATGTCCGGAATATTTTCCTATATATTCTACCCCACATAATGTGGGACAAGGGTGGGAAGAAGAAGATGACTATCATGTACGACAGACCGATAGTTAGGATAGAGAGGTGGGAGGATAGTAGGTAGGTATGTAAAGTCAGCCGTAGAGAAACAAAGGTCACCGACAACGCCTGGAGTCGTCTAGAGAGACGAACTTCAAGTCATACGTGCTGAAGGTGCCTGCGAAGCATCGCGACATGTTCCTCTCTCCCGACTTCTGGCCTGCAGGAATAGTTTACCGACGCTATAGGGATGCGCCAAAGAACAATAAGCCCTAATAATATTTTTAAGTGTGAATATTTTTATGTATTTTGGTTTTAAAGTATATATATCTATGGGCCCTGTATTTGTACATGTACTTTTCTGTGAAATAAATGACTTATTATTATTATTATAGCGCTCAGAACTAGCAAGTTGAAGTAGCAGTGGGCAGGTATAGTTCGCAGAAATGATTAAAGAAGTCCACTGCTGGACATAGGCCTTCCGAAAAAGTGCCAAGACGAACGGTCTTGAGCCTTTACCTGCGGTGAATAGGGTTGGCAGAGCTCGTAGGCAACGCGTGCGTAAAGTATCTGATATTGCAAGCCTTCTTAGGCTACGGTACCACTTACCAACAGGTGGGCCGTATGCTTGTATGCCAACTTATTTGTATAAAAAAGTACCGCTGAGTTATGTCGGTGACTTTAGTTTGACTGCGGATCTCCTCATTTCTGATTCGATCTCGTAACATTATACAGTTCAAAACAATTTGACTGACACAGAACTTTGTCCCCAAAGATTTCCCCGAACTTTCTGCCCGTTTTTCGCATACTTTAATGATTATGTAAATTCGAATTGAATATGAAATTGAACGTGCAGTAGTGATTATGGTAATAGGATTCGGCGGTGGGTTCGGCTGGGATGTGCCCTATTTTGTTATTGATTTTAAACAATGTTGATTTTTGTGTGTTTGTCGCATTCGGTTTTAAGACTATGAAACTGTTTTTTTGCCTATCCTATCAATTAAAATATTTGTTAAAAAGAAAACACGTGATACTTACCTAAAATTGACAATAGGTATTATGCCTTCATAATTTTTGGAATATTCATCATCATCATCATTTCAGCCGTAAGACGTCCACTGCTGAACATGGCCTCCAGACAGAGCAAATTCCTAACCATGTGGGGGGATTTGCCCATACTCACCACGCTGGACATGCGGGTTGGCGAGCGCAGTTAGAGCTATCGTTGTTAAAATGAGGGACGCTGCTGCCCATCCCCTAGCTTTTTTCCCTTAGTCGCCTCTTGCGACATCCGCGGATAGAGATATGGAGGGGCCTATTCTTTAGCCGGGGCCACCACGGCCTTTGGAATATTATACTCGGACTATTCAGACCACTTATATGCCAAACAAAGGTATTATTTGGACTCAAATTTGGACTTGCGTCAGACTACCTTCATGTTATCAAACACATTGAGAGATGAGCGTGCTTCATACGTTATTATTCTTAAAAAATATTGCAAAGCCTTTCCGATTCCGGAAACAATTATCTGATAGTACCCGATGGTAGCGGTTATCGCGTTAATTTATCGCTCACCCTCCCCCTTGCTTCGTAAGAGCTCTCAGACTCTCCTCAGAAACGGTCCCCGCCATGTAACAGCTGTTACTATCGGTGACCCGATAAAAAAAAAATCTCACTCTTATTAATATTACTGAAGCACTCGTGACGTAGTTTGCCTAAGCTTGTATCTTTTAATATGTTGGAAAACATTAGCCGCCTTTACACGTACGCGCCTTACCGCGTGATTGCGTTGCTATGCGCGAGCGGTAGAGCCATACGCGTATACTTTCAGGCGTTCTTGAGTAAATGATAGACTGCGCAATCAATCACGCGCTTAAGTGCGTAAAGGTGACTTGTATGACGCCGGCACATGACGACTGCCGCCTCTTAGGAAACTACATCAAGTGCTCTTACAGGGCACTTGGCCTTATTTCTGAGTTGTTTTCTATGATGGCATAACAAGGTATTGATTGTACCGTGAGATTGTACCATTGTACTTGAAAGGGCTTTCCTAAGCGAAATGAATCCTTTCAGCACAATGGTTCTTTCACCAGAGATCTTTGGTCGGTCGTTTCATGGTCACCATTCCTCTAACTTTTCACTGACTAATGCATGATGACTAAGAAAGGACAAATGTAACGGCAAGCAACGCTTACTGTGTATGATACAAGGTGTAATCCTTATAACTGGAACAGTGAACTCAGACCAGGACAAATATTTTGTAGGCTTGTAAAATACAAAAAAAAACTTTTTTTATCACGCCGCCGCGCCGTACACAAATGAATACCACAGTATTCATTTATAAATAGATAATTATAAATAGATATCTTCAGTATTCCGAACTGTATTATTACACTCTGTAGGTACCTACATCAATCTTTAAAGTACGGTTACCGCTATCTAGAACAGTAAGATGACGAAACCATAAGCTTATGACTAAATATTATCATGTAAGTTCAGTAATTAAGCCCTACAAACGGAATCGATTACAGATACGTGAAGATCCCGTACTGACCTCGTTTCGAGCTATTAGCACCAGTTTCAAGGTGATTGAATTCGCTACGTATTCTCCCATCACTAATAAAGCCCTTAGATCTTAATGCCACTAGCGGTAACTCATCCAATTCATGACCGCGCTGACAGTTGCTTAACTTAGTAAAGACTTAATAAAGACGGTCATGCGAGAAGTCGCGCCCTGAGGGTTCCGTACTATTACACGCGGTCAGGCAGACAGACTGACAGACAGACAGATAGACGGACAACAAAGTGATCCTATAAGGGTTCCGTTTTTTTCAAATGAGGGACCCTCATATAAATTAATAGGCTCACCACTTATATCCCCAAGAATGGTACACATCCTCTTAGATCTCCAGGCGATCAGATCCATGAAGATGTCTAAAGGGGGTAGTCAGAGGCATGTTGTATAATGGGCACTTAAATTTTTCAAATAGACCGGGTTCTTTGAGTTCACCCACGACTTTGAACGACGTCGGTAGTGACTTCGAGACGTTCGAACTAACGAGAAGCTCGGCATTGAGATTGCTACCTTTATCAGCTGATTCATTAAATAAAATAGATAATTATATAAAATATTCCGGACATATCACACACCGTCAACTGATCCCAAACTAGGCATAGCCTGTACTATGGGTACCAGAGACCGACATACATAATAGATATATATTTAACACCCAGACACAGAACAAACATCTGTGTTAGTCACAAATGTTTGTCCAGTGTGGGAATCGAACCCGCGACCTCTAGCGCAGAAGGCAGAGTTACTACCAACTGAGCTATGAGGTCAGTCATGATTCATTGAGTTTGATTTGACCCCAAAACAGCTAGTTTTTGCATAAAGGCACACTAATATTATCAGGTTCTTAGTTTAATTGAAATTACAGTTATTTTTAGTATTATTTTATTACATCTGTGTATTGATGATTACCGTCCTCGGCTCTCTTCAGACCCTCGCCTGACGGCTGGGGTCTCAATGACGCCTCAACGGTAATCACAAAACTTACACACTTGTACCACAATGTACTAATAATTAAAAATGACGAATTAACTGAAGTCGTAGAACAAACGATATTGCCAATCGCGTCTAGAATACCCTCTTCAAGCCTCTTCTATATATTATAAATCACCTTGTATATTGATAATAGTGTAATTAAGTGACAAATGCGACTATTTCAACTCTGAGTAAACAGAACAAAGCATTACTTCTACTTAAAACTATTACCATAACCGGTCCACTTAACCAGTCAAGTTAACCTTCCATGGACAACGTTGCCAACTCCCCAAAAGTAATCTCTGGGCCACGAGGCTGGAGCTAGAGGGGGATTAGGGGGTTAAACCCTTATTCCAATGATTAAAATGTTCGTGGTTTTTCAATAGATTGTACGGCTGCTACTTATAAAATAAACATGGGAATAAAAATAAGGTTAGAAGTATATTTAAAAAATCAATCAATCAATCATCTGCGTTGCGTACTGCTTTATAAGTTTTTGCACTATTGGCTAATTCTACATCCAATTGGCATAAAAGTTTGTTCCACGACTAGTAAATTCGTCATTTTTCATTACTCAACTATTATTATTTCAACTATTTCAATAGTTATAGTAAAGTCAATTCTACACATTTTTGGATTTTTCTAATATTGCCAGTTTCAAGTAATTATAAATGTCAAGAATATGCTATTTTGTGTGATCCTCCTGACGCTCTCTGACTACGGCCCTGCACCGCAAGATGGTCCAAACCATAAACATTGTACCACGTTTCCGATCCTGTTGGCCTGTATGAAATAATATTATTGCTTTTGGCAATACGAACGTCTGGAGACGTCTTTTGAATCAAATTCCTTCGCGTCTAAAGCCAAGCCTTTACTACAAATTGTTGATTTGTTAATAGATTTTTTAGTGCTTGTGCCTGAATGAAATTTAAAAACCCTCCCTGTCATTACAAAACTGTGGTTAGACCAGATCGAATCGCAGTGACAGTGAAAGAGTCAGAGTAGAAACTGGTCTTATGCTCAGGAGTAGAAGATTCTTTGGTGTACCTTTTCCCTTATATCCTTCCACATTCATATATACCGTTCCTCTCGTCACGTGACATTCTTCCTTCCGCATGACATGCCTATACCGCGCTTACCTATTGCTCCTCAACTTCTCAGTCACTGACGCTACTTTCAAACTTTCTCTGATGTCATTCCGTATCTTGTCCATTCAACAATAATTACAATCTTGAAATTTAATACCAGTAATCGGACTTGTAGTAAGTTGAATTTCGTGAATTGGACAGAATTCAGAATCCATGCAAGTGATAATCTCGAACCTTTGATCTCAAAGGTCAGGTAGATACAGCGCCCTGAGCAAGACGCTATCTGTTTTGAGGCGGGACGGAATCCAAGTTTCAGTGAAATCGATTGAGCCGTTACGAGACAACAAACATCCAAACATCCTCCCAAGCTTTGGTCCAATTTTTTCTAAAGGATAAGTTATTCTCACGCTTCACCCCCTTGAGGGGATGATAGAGGGTTTCGTTCCTTTAATTTTAAATACTTTGTTATTAAGAAGGAATTGATCCTTGTAATTTACCCTTTCGATTCCCTTTCGTTATCATTAAAATACAGAATGTTTATTTTTTTATTTAGAGGGTTCGAGTCCCGGCTTAGGCAAGTGACTTTGCTGTAGGTATTAAAGGCTTTAAAAAGTAAACGAACGTCGGAACAAATTATAATCATCTTCATGAAGATGAAGACTAATTTATGTCTTAAATTCATTGTGGAACATTGCTCTTGTTTTGTCCTGGAGGAGGGCGTTGACCCTGCTACGCAGTTTTTACTTTTGCAGTTGTCAACGTTTTCATTTGTTTATGTATACCTGTGTTTTACTGTTCCAAATAAAAATTCTTAAAAATAAAGATGATCATAATTTGTCTCGTCACGTCCCGTCCCGTCGCACCCTAAAGAAACCTCAAGAAACGACAGAAAATTTTCAATTCACGAATTTGTTATTCAAATTGCTAGCTTCAGTTCAGTAATTACCTTATTCTTTTATTTGAGAACATTTTAAATAGGCCTCGTAATCAGGCCAATTCTTTGAACTTGCGGGACTGGTTCCAGATATCGAAGAATTCGTTCCTCTTCACAGGTATCGGTTGCCGTGACTTTGCCGTGCAGGTAAATAAGAAATACATTCTTTTTATCATCATTGAGTATATATAAAGTATTAAACGTAGGAGAAGTTCGACAGCAAGATTCCTATCTTAATCAGCTGAATACCTACCTAATTGAGTTTGAACTGATTTGACTCCAAAACAGCTGATATTGTGTTTTTTTTATATTATGTCGTATATAGACTTTATTACCTGCCATTTGGTTTTAGAAGAAGCCCCTTGCGGAATATGTAGTACCTATACATATTATGTATGTGATTCGCTATGGCTCGTAGCACGAAAAGTTCTAATAAATTAATCTTCATCGTTATCATCATCATCCACAGCCTTTGAACTTCGCAACTGGTCCGAGGTATCGATATTCGGTTGCTGTGCCTTTGCCGTGCAGTCATCATCATCATCATCTTCCTGCCCTTATCCCACATCATGTGGGGTCGGCACAACATGTATTCTTCTTCCATTTCCCTCTATCAGTGGTCATCTCAACACTCACTCCTTTCTTCCCCATATCCACTTTCACACAGTCCATCCATCTTTTCTTTGGTCTACCTCTACTCCTACATCCATCCACATTCATATCTCTTCTTGCCTTTGCCGTGCAGTGTAATAGGAAATCTGTGATTTGCAATGGTTCGTAGCACGCATTTAGGTTATAATTTTAATAAATTAAGCTTCATCTTTATCATCATTATCCATAGCCCAACTTAACCTACTGCTGATTGTTTTACGTGAAATTGTCGAGCAAACGAAGCATTTTTACATAATTTTGCGGTTGAAATCGATACTACAACTTAACAAAATCAATCAAATCAGTTGGACTTTATTGATTTAATATTTTGTTAACACTCAAGCAATAAACAAAACTCGATATGCGATTATCGATCTCCTTTCGGGAGTCACAACTTCGAAGGCTCTCTCCATCTGAGCAGGACTAAAGAATACTAACATTATCGGCTCGATAAAAGTATGTCCGCCTCTGTCCTTTGCTTGCCTCATAGCTCAGTTGGTAGTAACTCTGCCTTCTGCGCTAGAGGGCGCGGGTTTGATTCCCGCACTGGACAAACATTTGTGACTAACACAGATGTTTGTTCTGTGTCTGGGTGTTAAATATATATCTATTATTTATATCAGTCTCTGGTACCCATCATACAGGCTTTGCCTAGTTTGGGAACAGTTGACCGTGTGTAATATGTCCGGAATATTTATTATTTATTTATTATTATTTTATTGCTGTTAGAAAAGGACGGGCCAGACTTACCGAGCCCATAAAAAGCTGTTCAATTTTCACTAGCTTATAAGCTTACACTGAATCAAATACCATTCAATTTGAGGTCCATGTGCATGTTAAAAGGCACTTAGTTGAGTTTTGACCGGTAACTTTTAGTTATTTTTAGGTGAATATCTGAATTTTCATGAACCAAAGATGAAAATTGTTTTTCCGGTTGGAAAGTCAATGAGTTTTCTTTTATACTGACTGTGCAAAAATAAGCTTAAAACAGAATCGTGACTCGTAAAATTTTGTAGGATTTTTCGTTTGTTCGAAAAAAAAGTATATTTATTGATAGCTAATTTTGTCCTTGCCGTGGTTTTTTTTTTTTTATATACCACTGAGGTGGCAAACTAGCATACAGCCCACCTGTTGGTAAGCGGCTACCGTAGCCTATGAGCGCTTGTAATACCAGAGGCATCACGCACGCGTTGCCGACCCCGAACCCCCTGCCCCCCCTAAAGAGCTCTGGCAACCTTACTCATCGCAGGAACACAACACTATTTGAAACAAATAATGTTATTTGGCTGCGATCTTCTGTAAGGAGGAGGTACCTCCCCAGGCGGGCTGCTCCAATTCAGAACGAGAAAATCTCGCTGTGCCATACCTCCTCCTCAAAAGACTAAGGTGGCCCCGACTTATGTCGTAAGAGTCGACGAGTCAACCGATTTAGTTGAAATTTGAATAAGATAAAGTTATTGACCTAGAATAGCTTAAATGCTACTTTTTATGTAGGTACCATGTGACGACTTAAAACATTACCAAACCCTCTTTCTTGACAGTCAGGTGAAAAGTAGATAGGTTCAAGCTAGATATCGATTACCTTGTCATTTTTCGTAATTCAGTTTTGAACTTAAAATACAGCAGGTATTTTGTATATTCTGAAAATGTAACGAGATACAACGCAATTTCGCAAAACGTAATGATATTTGGTAATTGTTCCATTTCGCTTTAGGAAAATATAAAAAACGCTTACAAAGGAAGTTATTTTTATATTAATTTGTGCCTCGTCTGCCTTTCACGGGTAGATCTTTATTTTTTAACGGCTCTGTTCATCATCATCAACATCCTGTAGAAGTCCACTGCTGGACATAGGCCTCCCCCAAACAGTTCTACGACGAACAGTCTTGGGCCTTTTCCATCCACCGACTTTCCGCAACCTTTACAATGTCATCGGTCCATCGGGTGGGGGCATTCCAACACTGCGACGCCCGGTTCGTGGTCGCTATTCGATAACCTTTACTCCCCAACGGTCGTTGGTTCTGGCCTGCCTTCTCAATAAAGTTGCATTTGAGTTTGGCTTTTAGGAGCTGTATATCTTTGAGCAATATAGCACTCCCCCAAAATGTCAAACTCAAAATTGATTTTTTTCAGTAGAAGTAAGGATGATTTTGAAACGAATTTTAAAGGTTATATCGCATGCCGTTTGAACACTAAATCCATTTTTTTTTCTTTTGTCCCAAGCTAGTAAGATATCCTAAGAAATAAGTGGAAAAAAATGGATTTCGTAAAAATCTTAGTAAATATTATTAAAATTCATCACTTATTTCTTACTTTATTTTATATATTTATTTATAAACTTTTACACTTAAACTTAGTGTAAGGAGGACTTAATGCTAAAGCATTTTCTACCAGTCATCCTGGTTGAAAAAGTTAACCTCTCTATTGTTGTTTTTCAAATAGCAATTACATTTACGGCAAAATCATTTCCCTAAACATAATTATTGTTCCATTAACCATTAAACGAGAAAACCAATTAACTTCCTATAACTCCCATGAGAGTGTAGAGATTGATTACCCCTGTGAGCGTGAAGATGCTCCTACACGGGCAATGGAATTGCTTGTTTTTTTGCGAGGTAGGGTACAGGGAGATTTTCTCGCTCTAAATTGGAGCAACCCGCCTGGAGAGGTACCTCCACCTTATAGAAGATCGCAGCCAAATAAAATTATGCAGTGTAGTGTGTAAGGTTGGACGCGGCAATGCGTGATGCCTCTGCGTAGCCTCTGGTAGCAAGCGTTCATAGGCTATGGTGACCATTTACCAACAGGTGGGTCGTATACTTGTTTGCTACCTTAGTTTTATATAATAAAAAAACTTGCTGCCTTGTCGCTGATTCTTTCTTCATCAACCTGTATTAGGTCAGTGACCAGGTTGAGGTATTGTGGACCTGAAAAGGGCCTATGACCGTCGTTGGTGAAAGAATCAGTGTAGTGAAAGGATTAAATTGCACCTCTTATACATACCATCTTAGACATGTCTTCGAAATTTTAGGTTCTAAGACATGCCGGTTTCCTCACGAAGTTTTCATTCACCGGGCACTAGTATAGCGAACATAAATTTTCCGAATGGAAAATGGACCCATCGTTGGACGTGCCTCTGGCTACCGCATTTAGACATCATCAAGTATCTGATTACCGGAAGAGCTGAGTAGATGTCTGCAATGAAAGTCGTGAGCCGTCTAACCTTTAATTTCAATTTCAATTTCAATTTATTTAATTTCAGACATGTCATCCATTTTGTTAGTAATAAAAATAATAATTAAAAATTTTTTCGCCTCTGGGCCTTAGACGAAAGCAGACGTGTGCTAAAAATTTACATAAAATTAAATGTACTAAACAACATAAAGTCGTTCTTAAAGCTATACTAAGATAGTACAGTCTCGAGTGTGGAACAATCTCTGACTTGCATCGTTTTGTTGCTGAGCAACGCACAGCGGCGCGCGCGCAAGCGTCCCTCACCTCAACACACCGGCCGGGTAAGGAGTAGCGCCTCTTATTTTTCATCCCGCTCGCGCTTGCACCAAGACACTGCACGCTGCCGGCCACTGCTACTTCACGTAACGTTGTCATATACAAAATTATACAATGAGCGTACAGCGTTCTCCGGGGACCAAGTCCATAAGCGGGAGCGAGTTAGCAAGTTCCGTGCCTAACCTGTCCAGTTGTGGCGATTATGGTGCGGACGCATTCACAAATATAAATAAAAGGAAGCGTAAAGAGCGCACTGATGAACACGATCTTAAAAAGGACTTCGCAAGTTTTCGCAATGAAATGATGACCTTCTTAAAAGATTTTGGCAAAACTCAAAATGAAAACATGACTTTAATTCGCGAAGAAATGTCGGAGATTAGAAATGAAATCCAAACTATAAAACAGGCGACGGAAAAATTCACACAACAATTCGAACACATAAATACAGAGATAGAAGATATTAAATCAGAAAGTCAGTTGACGAAACTGAAGACCGATAGCGGCAATATCGTCTCGTCGAAGCCTGAGATTTTACGAGAGCTCGAGAAGTTCTATGGACAACTGTACACCTCATCGCAAAGTCCTGCTCCAAGCACGGCAAGCGATGCAAGAGCCCGTCTGACCCGGCACTATACCGAAGACATCCCGGACGTCAGCCTATACGAGATCCGGACGGCCCTCAAACAGCTTAAGAACAATAAGGCACCGGGGGAGGACGGAATAACGTCAGAGCTTCTGAAAGCGGGTGGAACACCGGTACTTAAAGTCCTTCAGAAGCTATTTAATTCCGTCATCCTCGAAGGTACAACGCCTGAGGCGTGGAACAGGAGCGTGGTGGTACTGTTTTTCAAGAAAGGTGACAACACCCTCTTGAAGAATTATAGGCCCATCTCGCTGCTGAGTCATGTCTATAAGCTGTTTTCGAGAGTTGTCACTAACCGGCTCGCCCGTAGGTTTGACGACTTCCAGCCTCCCGAACAAGCCGGGTTCCGCAAAGGCTTTAGTACCGTAGACCACATCCACACGCTCCGGCAGATTATACAGAAGACCGAAGAGTATAATCGGCCATTGTGTCTAGCGTTTGTGGACTACGAGAAAGCCTTCGATTCAGTCGAGACCTGGGCAGTGTTACGGTCACTACAGCGGTGCCAGATTGACTACCGGTATATCGAAGTGTTGAAGTGTTTGTACAGCAAGGCCACCATGTCTATCCGACTCCAGGACCAGAGCACAAATCCTATCCAATTGCAAAAAGGGGTGAGACAGGGAGACGTAATTTCCCCGAAACTGTTCACCTCTGCATTGGAGGATGTTTTTAAGCTTCTGCACTGGGAAGGACATGGCATCAACATCAATGGCGAATACATCACTCACCTTCGATTCGCCGATGATATAGTCATAATGGCAGAATCGTTGGAGGACCTTGGCGCAATGCTCAGAGACCTCAGTAACGTTTCTCAACAGGTGGGTCTTAAAATGAACATGGGCAAGACTAATATCATGTCCAATGCTCATGTTGCACCCATGCCGGTACAAGTTGGGAACGATACCATTCAAGTTGTAGACCACTATGTCTATTTGGGTCAGACGATTCAACTAGGTAGGTCCAACTTCGACAAAGAGGTCAGCCGACGAATCCAACTCGGATGGGCAGCGTTTGGGAAACTTCGTCATATCTTTTCGTCGCAGATACCGCAGAGCCTCAAGACGAAAGTCTACAATCAGTGCGTGTTGCCAGTGATGACTTATGGCACTGAGACTTGGTCGTTAACTATAGGCCTCATATACAAGCTCAAAGTCGCGCAACGGGCTATGGAGAGAGCTATGCTTGGAGTTTCACTACGTGATAAGATCCGAAATGAGGAAATCCGTAGAAGAACTAAGGTGACCGACATAGCTCTCAGAATTAGCAAGTTGAAGTGGCAGTGGGCAGGCCATATAGCTCGCAGAACCGACAACCGTTGGGGAGTAAAGGTTCTCGAATGGCGACCACGAACCGGGCGACGCAGTGTTGGAAGGCCCCCCACCCGATGGACCGACGACATTGTGAAGGTTGCGGGAAGTCGGTGGATGGAGAAGGCTCAAGACCGTTCGTCATGGAACTCTTTGGGGGAGGCCTATGTCCAGCAGTGGACTTCTACAGGCTGATGATGATGATGATGATGATGAAATCAGAAAATAAGAAAACCCAACATAAAATTAACGATATGGAAGCTGATATGTCCAGGATGAAAAATCTGTTAAACGCCGAAAGCTCATCGCTTAGTCCCCCAACCACTCTTGCGAGCGAAAATCTCATTCATGAGATACGAGACCGAGGTGAGCGAGAGAAAAATATCATTATTATGGGAATCAATGAAAAAAATGAACGAGATTTCAAACTGAGACGTACTTATGATGATGTGGAGGTCTTAAAGGCTATAACATCGATATATAATGCATGCCCTAAACCCGTAAGATCTATACGTCTGGGTAAGTACAACCCCAACAAAAGTCGTCCTATCAAGGTGTTCTTTAACGAATCAGTAACCCCGAGAGAACTGTTACGAAATAAAATGCAGCTACCAGATAATATAAAAATGTATGCCGACCAAACTCCATCACAAAAACAATACTGGCTGTCTTTGAGGGATGACCTCAAAAAGCGTACTGAGAATGGAGAGAAAGATCTTATAATTAGATACATTAACGGGACACCAAGAATAATAAAAAACAAAGACGTAAACAACCAAAAAAACTAATAAATAACTATTTACAAAAAGATAATAGCACCGAAAAAATTCAGGAAATATCTCACCATATAGTGGATAATTACAAGGATCTACAGTTACACAGCTCATCACTTCGTTTCTTCTATGCCAATTTGCGGAGTATTTGCACTACAGGAAAGTTCGATGAAATAAAATGCATCCTGAACTCGATAGCTAAAACTACTCAAGTGATCATCTTTACGGAGACCTGGATTAAATCAGAAAATGAAGCCAGTTTATATCGAATCCCGAAATACTCGCATATTTACAACTACAGGCCAACAGACACTAATAGGAAAAATAAAGATGGCAAGAAGGAAAAGAAGAAAGGAGGAGGTGTTTCAATATATGTACACGAAAGCATTAAATATGACATAACAGAGGAGCTGTTAGAAGACAGCTGTCATTATCTGTGGTTAAAGATAGACAAACTATCATTAAATATTGGAGCTATTTATAGACCTGGAGACGGCAACCTGAGTAATTTCTTAGATTTATTTTCACAGCAACTAGAGAAAAGGAAAAGATCCATCGTTTTTGGCGACTTTAATATAGATTTACTTAGTCAAGAACAAAAGGTAAAACAGTATATAAATGAAATTAATGAAAATGGCTTTACAGTAATAAACAAAATGGATAGCAAGTACTGTACGCGTCAAACGAGCACTACTAATACAATTATTGACCATGTTTACTCTAACTTAGATAACCAGTCACTTAGTATGTCCCTAATAGATTCGTCACTATCTGATCATAAGCAGATTTTCCTTGAAGTCAGCGGCTTACCCAAAATTTCTTACAAAAAAATAAAATATCAGGCACTAAATTATGAAAACCTATATAGTAACATCGAAAAACTAGAATTTACAAACCTAAATGACGACTATGAAAAACTTGAAAACATCTTATTAGAACAAATAAAAAATAATAAAATTAACAAAATAAAAGTTCAAAACCCCCCCAAAACGAATGGATAAGTAAAGAAATCATAGACTTAATAAATATTCGAAATAACTTATGGCAAATAACTAAAATAAATCCTAAAGATAAAAAATATTATAGTGAATACATTAAAGTACGAAATAGAGTAAAAAAACCTTATACATAAGGTAAAGAAAGACTACTATTATTCCTTATTCTACGACAGTTCCAACGACCCCAAAAAAATGTGCGAAACAATTAACAAAAATATAACTAAAGATAGCCCAACATTACCTAAATTAAAAACAGATAAAGGTTTAATCACTGACGGCCCCCAAATTTGTGATATTTTTAATAAATTCTTTTCCTCAATAGGAGCTGATCTAGCAAGTAGGATACCGAATCAATATCACACCAATAACGGCAACATCTTAACATACGACCCGGCTTACATACATGAAATAACTTTAAGTGAGCTTGATCCCTGTGACTGCGATGAAGTGTCTAAATTAATAGATCAACTAGACAGTAATACTAGTACTGGCTTTGATGGCATTAGTACTAAGGCAATCAAATGCATTAAGAACTTAATTGTTGATGAACTAACGCGCTGTATCAACGTATGCCTGGCTAATGGAGTTTTTCCGGATACTCTGAAGATAGCGAAAGTTAGTCCGATACATAAAGCAGGCAATAAAAACGATCCCAACAATTATAGGCCGGTATCAGTGTTACCTATAATTTCAAAAATATTTGAAAGGATTATATACAAGAGACTTAATTCGTATCTAGTAGAAAAAACCTTTTTAATAGACGAACAATATGGGTTTCGCGTTAAATCAAGCACCCTCACAGCGGTTATTGATCTTGTTACTAAAATTAAAACGAATATTGACGAGAAAAATCTGGCCTTAGGTATCTTTATCGATTTAAAGAAGGCTTTTGACACTGTGAGCCACCCCAAACTTCTCCAAAAGCTTCACAATATAGGTATCAGAGACAGAGCTCTAGATATGTTTTCTTCATATCTGACTAATAGGCAACAAGTAGTCAAGATTGATAACTTTTCTAGCAGTGTCGAAAGTGTCAATTATGGAATCCCGCAGGGTTCAATACTAGGTCCTTTAATGTTTCTCATATATATCAATAATATAAATTCAATAGGTTTACAAGGGCACCTAACTCTATACGCCGATGATACTTGTCTTTTTTATTACGGAAAGAGTATCCATGACTTAATAACTGTAGCTCAAACTGATTTAGACATTTTAAATGAATGGCTCAAGTATAATTTGCTCACCATTAATACATCAAAGACTTCTTTCATGATCTTTAGTGCAAAAAATAAACAAATACCCTCTTTTCCTCCATTAATTATTAATAATGATATTATTCAGCAATCTCATGTAGAAAAATATTTAGGTCTGTGGATTGATGACAAGTTGACATGGAAAAACCATATTGAACATGTAAAAGCAAAACTAAAGTCCTTACTGGGTGCACTATACAAAGTTTCAAAATGTATACCAAAAACAGTGCGTAACATTATTTACAACTCTCTTGCGAAGTCACATATAGAGTATTTGGTCGAAATTTGGGGAACAGCTTCTACTACAAATTTAACCCCCCTTCAAAGAACCCAAAACAAAGTAATAAAAGTATTATACCATTATGACTATCTTACGCCGACAGAAGAATTATACAATAGAACTAATATTTTCAATATAGAGAAACTTTACATTTATAATACATGCATATTAATAAAAAAACATACATCAAACTCCATTCAATCAAACATTAAACTAAATCTAAAAGAAAATAAATATAATCTCAGAAATAAAATAAAATTACAAGTAGCTAAAACTCGGACTAATTATGGTAAAAAAACAATACTATCAGAGGGAGCTACATTATTTAACAATTTACCAAACAACATAAAGGAATGTGAAAATTTGAATGTCTTTAAAAATAAACTTAAATTACACATACATACTCTGTAACAATACATACTATGCTTTCAATGCTTACCTATCTAATATTAAGTAACACTAAAATAAAAACATACCTTTTTCATAATTACCTAAGTACCCACCTACTGGCTAATTTACTGTTTCGTTTTTACAAATTGAATAATAATAATATGTACATGTATTATGTAGTTGGTTATCACTTCACTTCAATGTTAATTAACTAGTTATAATTTAGGTTAGGTACCAGAGGCTAGAATATTGTAAAACTTAAATATAATCGCTCATTATGTATCTCATTTTAAGTAAACCCTGTGTTTGTATGAGAATAAAGTTCTTTAAACCTAAAAACTTAAAAAATATGTTAGTAAGAACAAAATTATAAACAGTAAAAAAAAAACATTATTGAGTGACCAACTGTGCGACAGGCTGGTGTTTTGAAAGCCAGTGGCCTATGATGCTGGAACCATAATTAAAACTATCTGCCACAACGGCCAGCATGCTGTTGCCACTGTCGCGGACGCGGCGCATCAGGGACGCAATTCTTTTGCGTATGATCGCGTAGAAGTCATCGACTTGAGCGTCAGCAAACATACCTGATGCGCTACAGTACCTCGGCAGTCCCAGCAGCACCCTAAAGCCGTTATTGTACTGGACGCGTAGAGCGTCGTTAATGGTACAGGGCATGGAATCGAGCAAAAAAAAAAACGCTCAAACGATTGCTCGATTTTTGAGATAATTGCTCACGATGAATCCACTCTAATCTGGTTACCTTGATTACATTATATTGCACCACTATGTCGCTGGCAGTTGCTTGAAAAGTTTACCGCTTAGAAGCAACTTGATGCTACGAGCGCTTCCTGCTAGGGTAGTTTATTGTGTGAAATTATCTCATTAACAAATACTGGGGGATGAGAGTACAGAGCCCTGAGCAGGAGCGGTGCAAGTATTTTTGCCCAGCAAGTATTGCGAGGCCGTACCTGGTACCGCACACCTGGTAGAGAAATACAAGCCCTTATCTTATATAAGGCGATAAGGCCACCCATTGTTTAACCCTTTTGTGTGTCGTGCTTCTCAAAATTGTTTCTAGTGAGGTAATCAATAAAGAGTTATCTGTCTATCTATACATACACAAACGTACAGCAACAGTCTGTCAAGTAAAGTAAATTGAAATTCGTCCAATTGAAATGCAGCGTCACTTGGCGTCACTCCAAATGGATAAAATTGCGTTTGTTTGCGTCAAATTCATTACTCTATCCAATGTACAAGTAAAGCTTAGTTTTCTAAAGAAGCCTGTTACAGAATGGCTACCAATAGTGAAAATTGGGCAGGGAATTAAGATGCAAGACCGCACCTTATTTGGACATGCCATTTTTGGACTCTAGGTACTCTAGAGAGGGTCTTCCATCGCCACTCGTACCACAGATATGAGGCAGATTTTTTACCCAATGGTCAGATAACATTGTGAAGATAGTGGCTGGAGCAAAATCACAAGCAGTGGTTACATAAGAGAGTGCGACGGTAACAATTTACACGATTATTGTTAGCGCGAACACTTAAGTCCAATGTCATCCATTGCGCAATGCTTTTTTACCACGGCGGAGCAGTATACAATAATAATATGCAACAGTCATATACAAAGTACTAGGATTCCCTGTGTCGTGGGTCCTACTGGTAAACTACGAGTACCATGGTACCACAATAACTAGACCCGGAACAAAGTCAGAGTGTTCGCAGATCATGCAATCATGTGTCCCGCAGCGGGAATCGAACCCGCAACCCTTGCATCTACTTAGCAAACTTAATGGTTGCTAACCAACAGCTGATTAGATAGATAATAGACGATAACAAATCGAAAGCCCCATTACCATCAAGTTTTGAATTTACTACAAAAACAGATTTTATAACCATAATAACTCCACCCAATTTATTAACCACTTCAACTCAGTTGTTAATAACAGCAGTAATCAATAACTGTGTCCATAATTTTCAGTTTTAACCCTTAATCGCGCGACAAAAAACGATAAATTGACGTCGTTTTGTGCGCTGCAGCGCAATCATGTAGCGCCCGTCGACTGTGGAACTTGATACCGGGGGGCAATTCTTTGAACCACTCGAGATTTTGATACATGTTTGTAAAGGGTAGGGATTTCTCGCTTTAAATTGGAGTACCTCCGCTTTATGGAATATCGCAGCCAAATAACATTATTTGATTCAAATAGTGTCATGTTCCTGCGGTGAGTAAGGTTTCCAGAGCTCTTAAAGAGTAGGGGTTCGGGGTCAGCAACGCGTGCGTGATGCCTCTGGTATTGCAAGCATTCATAGGCTACAGTAACCACTTAGGTACCAAGAGGTGAGCCGTATGCTTGTTTGCGCGATAGTTGTATAAAAACATTAATCTTGCCACTCGATGTCCGACGCTTGTATTACCCTTGGCCACCATTGAGACGTTGCCTTGTCTCGTCTTCGTAACCTCCTTTTGCCAAGTCCCAACTTTCGTTTCGCAATGTCTAAAAAGAGACGTTTCATCAATATATGGAGCCTGGGCCTGCACTGTGTACACTACTCTCAAATATGGCTAAGCAATAAAGTAAACGTATTTAATTGGTTATTTTATTTAAATTGACTTCGTTCTAAGGTACATTAAGATTTTCTTCGACAAAGAGAGCAACACACAGCGCTACAAAAATATGGCGGATGGACGTGCGTGAAATGTTATTTGACAAACTACATTTATCTGACAAAACAAAAACATCAAATCAAACAATATGACATAAAAAATATGTCAATGTCATGTCAAATGCCAATTATAAACCAACATGGCGGCCGTCAAATAGTGTTCACATAGTAAAAAACTTACCAGAAGAACTATTCTTGTACCATCGCATTTGTCTTCAAATTAATGAAATTGTATTTTTCTTGTAATCTCCTATTTTTTCCTCATTTTTCTATGTAGTGTACATGGACCAGGCCCAGAATGAAATGGCTCCTTTTCTTTAGACTTCGGATCTCAATGTTAGAAACATAAGTTTCAGTATAATGTTTAAATCTTTATTCTTGTATGTTTTTTTTGGAGGGATGAACTATTTTTTTTAATCTTAGTAACGTGAGACTTGGCTTATAAACGACAAAATGAGTGAGTAAGCGATAACAGAATTTTGAAGTGGCCGTTTTTATTTATTTGAACACTTAAGCGAAGCGCTCGTTGCTTACCTTCTTAATATATAGGAGGAGGTAGGGCACAGCGAGATTTTCTCGTTCTGAATTGGAGCAGCCCGCCTGGGGAGGTACCTCCGCCTTACAAAAGATCGCAGCCAAATAACATTATTTGCGTGATGCCTCTGGTATTGCAAGCGCTCATAGGCTACGGTAACCGCTTACCAACAGGTGGGCCGTATGCTTGTTTGCCACTTCAGTAGTATAAAAAAAAAAATCAGATCAAAGGAATGTAAGCAACTTTCAGCGCAATCACCAAGTGTATGGGTGACCGTTAGTGGCATTAACAACAACGCATTTCCGTGCAGTCGTGAAGATTTCTGTTTAATAAAAATCCTCCAGCCATGGTGGAAGCCTTCGAGGGACCTACAAACTCCATCAATAGAGTTGGCCACGAACTTACTTTTTTATCTCTCATTGATTTATATCGAGCGGTTTTAGAATGCGCCCCTAGTTTATTGCAAAACCGACAACTACCGGCAATTAAGTGTTGAAACTCAATTACATTAACTTTGAAGAAAGCTGGCGGTCTCATTCACAGCGGTAAAGAGCTTTTAGAGTATAAATAATAAAGGTACCTTTAGTACCTCCCTATGATTCGGCTTGCTTGCTTATCATATCACTGGTTCTTTCTTGCTCATGCTGAATTAAGTTTCACCACATGACTTCGAATTTTTAGGTTCTATGACAAGACATGTCGGTTTCCTCACGGGTTTTCGAGCACGTTTAAGAGCACTAGTACCTATACAGCGCACATAAATTCCAAATGGAGAATCCATTGGTTCAAGACCGGGATTCGAACCCACGACTTTTGGATCGGAATGCGTCACTTCCACCACTGCACTTGTTAAGAGTACATTTTCCGTGTTCGTCGAAGGTGTTCATCGTCATGCACACCTTCATAGTTACGTGGTCATTCTTCAAATTCATCGTCATTGGTCCTTCCGTCTACCAATTCATGGTCTCTCACTTTCTTCCATGGTCTTGCCAAGGGTATCGGGCGCGGTCCGGCTAAATTACCAAACGCACTGCGTGTTGTATAGCACCACCATGTACCTACCAACATAGCCCGCAATACAATATCTGTAATTATTATGTAATATATAACTCACCGAAATCTATCTACTACTGCTTACTCTCTTTTTATATAAGTACCTATCCATACCTACTATAATTATCCTTATTATATACCTACTATATATATTATGTTTATTGATGTTCGTCACGTCGCGTCGCCTAGGCCCCGTAAGAAAACCAGCGCCGCACCGTACATTATATTATGTTCGGTGCAGCTTTATGCTGAGACGGGACCCATTTGTCTCACACAACGCATACTACTTAGCGTACCACCTACTTACCTACTTTTTATATTTTCCTACTGCGTTGTGTATTACCTACCTATAAAGTATTTTCTATGTACCCACCTACCTACTGTACCTACCTGCGTTGTGGGTCAAATAAACAATTTTTCTTTCTTTCTATTCACACAGAAAGTTTCTATTTCTAGTATTTCGACAGAAAAACCCGTAAAAACCCAAAACTAGTCAGGGAAAGTTGGAGATCGTCGTACGAATTCAATTTGCGAGCAGAAATTAGCTCGGAAAAGTTCCCGTGTGTAATCCCGGGTCCGGATTACGTATTTTTGATTCAGGCTTTTCCCGATATTTGAAGTTTAGCAGTGGAGTTGTTCACTTCTTCGGAACTAGCAAATAGAATTTTTATCTTCGCGATTTGTAGGCAGCATTGTAAATGAGTACGTGTAACTTTGTTTTAACCGGCCGATAACTGTGTTGGAAGGCCGATGGACCGACGACATTGTCTAAGTCGATGTCGGTGAATGGAAAAGGCTCAAGACCGTTCATCATGGAACTCTTTGGGGAGGCCTATGTCCAGCAGTGGAGTTCTACGGGCTGGTGATGATGATGATGAACTTTGTTTTAGACTAGCAATGAGGCTGTTAGAGTAACATCAACTTTGAGATTTTTCGTAGGCGGTGACGTATGTTGATTATTTAAATAAATTAAGGTTCAAATTCGTGTTAAATTTGCATTTGAATTGAAAATTGACGTCATGGTAGGGCCCTGGCCTCCACCACCAACTTACCATCAACTTTGAGTTTTTTAAGGCTGTGACGTAAGTTGTCACTCTTTGAGAGTTTAAGGTTCAGATTTGTATAAAATAGTACTGAAAAGATCGCATTTGAATGGTTGGTAGTAAGCCTGCATTGGTTTTTTCTTCCTAAATATTCAGTATTGGATAAAAAAAATATCTTCTCAAAACCATATAAAGCCACACCCATCTCTGTAAAGTATTTGTCTCTGCTACTGTTATTATTGTTTAATATAAGACCTTAAAGTTTCGCATACATAGTGCCTCATTTCATAACTCAATGGCAACTATTATTGCTTCCAATAGAACACTTGGTTCACTTAAAACAGAAAGCAACAATCAATTACCACACATTTTGTTGACATGCTAGAGCGCACTTCATAAAACTTTTGAAACAAATAGTTTAGTTTGAAAAAGCTCTAAGTAAAACTTTGGCATATTACCTTAGCCTATCCGCGCACATCAGCGACACGTGACGTTACCTTGCAGTGTCAGTCAGCTACAGATCGAATACAACAAGTTGCTTCTTAGCAACTGCAACTAAAGCCAACCAAAATAGTGCCTCTACGCAGACTACAGTGCCGAACGCATGTCCATTGACCCGTTCAGCTGTACTACCAAAGTATGTGAGTGAAGAAGCCTCCGACAAAAACGTTTTTTACATGTTTTAACAGAGAACATTTTAGAGAGCCAGTGGTTATCTTCGTTAGCTGTGGCATCTCAGTAAATGTTCAAGTTGTGAGTTGTGGCGACTGGTGAGTAGGAATCGATAATTGCTGTAATAGCGTTACTTCAAATGGGGTACTCTGAAATTCGAGTGGTGTTTAGTGGTAGTGTACGCCTTTCACCACACTGGTTTCCTGTAAGACAACTCATCGTTTTTACACACAACACAAATAAATCTCAGTAACTTCCCGCCCGCGTTGTTGTTCAATCACGCCTTAACGGCTCAATTGATTTTGAAGAAACTGGAAGAAGATAAAAAGTATCCTATATGATATTCTAATTAAAGTTAGAATATCATATAGGATACTTTTTACCTACCTAAAACGCGAGCGTAGCCGCGGGCGCAAGCTAGCTCATAAATGCGAACTAACTTATCAAAACTCTTGTTCCTTCTACTTGTGCCAAAGAAGAGGAAAATTTATCGTAATGTTAGAGTTGCTTTCGTGTGGAAAAGAAATGAAAGAAATTCTATGATTTATTGGCATTGAAACTGATATTTGAACAATAAATTAATCGTATGCAAAGGACGAGTTCTCATTCTGGTCAAAGTAAACGTGAGTGTAGTTCTATGGTGTGGTCAAAGTCACATAGGCAAAATGTGGTTATGTGCCTCTGGTTGCAAAAATGCTTAAGCAGTGATTGATAGCAGGCTTAAATGATGATGACCTCGGTACGTACCTACCGTTTTTGTTAGTATTTATTTTATATATAAGTATAGAGTACGCATATACGCAAGGTGTAGCAATAGATCACTTCACGCAAAATATACCCCCAGGGTGGTAAGGCGGAACTTTTTGTGATATAACCTAAATGTCTGTATATCACAGAGCTTTGTCTTTTTGCTTAAACCTATCCTGCTTACTTTAAGAAACGCAGTGAGGTTATAACCCGACAAAAGAGAGCTAAGTTAACGAACCTTCTATTTCAATCCCCATGCCTTATGGATATTTACGTTAAAAATGTTTTCAATATGTGTATAAAAATGTATAATAAACTACCTGTATGTACCATCAACATTATTTCAGCCACACGACGTCCACTGCTGAACATGGCCTCCCCCACAGATGGAGCAAATTCCTTATAATGTGGGGGGGGATTTGCCCATACTCACCACGCTGGGCATGCGGGTTGGCGAGCCCAGTTAGAGCTATCGTTGTTAAAATGAGGGACGCTGCTGCCCATCCCCTAGCTTTTATTCCCTTAGTCGCCTCTTACGACATCCGCGGATAGATAGATATGGAGGACCGTGGTGGCCCCAGCTGAAGAATAGGACCTGTATGTATGCATTCTAGCAAATAAACGATTGTATTTGTAGGTAATATTTGTTTGTATTTTGTATGTGTTTGGCCGTGGTGGCCCCGGCTATAGAATAGGCCCCTCCATATCTCTATCCGCGGATGTCGTAAGAGGCGACTAAGGGAAAAAAGCTAGGGGATGGGCAGCAGCGTCCCTCATTTTAAAAACGATAGCTATAACTGCGCTCGCCAACCCGCATGCCCAGCGTGGTGAGTATGGGCAAAACACCCCCACATGATAAGGAATTTGCTCTGTCTGTGAGGGAGACCATGTTCAGCAGTGAACGTCGTACGGCTGAAATGATGTATGTGTTTGTAAAAAGGCACCACATGAGTAAAGCAATAGGTAACATAAGTAAAAGAGCGCTCGAATTGTAAAACTTCATTGTGGCGTCCCGTCCGAGACGCTGTTTCCTTATTTCGATAAATACTGTTCTCTTCATAACTTTTAATTTTCCGTTTGGAGTCAGTCTCACTAATTAAAGCTGTGGTAAACGAAAAGGAATTTCAACTTTTTTCAGGTGGTTTATTCGAAATTAAATAGAAATACTCCTGAATAATATTTAATCCGGAAAAATATTTCTGTTAACGTAAACTAAATTTCCGATTTTGACTTTTATTTTTATCTTTGGAAGATACAATTTAATTTGCTTCGTAAACCTTTCATTTTCGGGATTATAATTTTACCTTGAGGACTAATCCTTGTTTTCTAAACAGTCGACAACAAAACATATCATAAAATTATATAAAGTGGGTTATAAATGGTGTTGCTCACCTGACTTCCTCATAAAATAGATTAGTTTTCACTAGGTTTTGACCAACGAATTGACCAATAGAAATGCACCAACAAACTATCGAGCAAAATGGCTACCGTACCCATGTCTAGCCTCTTTAGAGTGCACTCAAAAGAATTCACCTCCATTCACCAAGCTCATTTTAGCGAAACCGTTGACATGAAAGAACCTAAAGTTACACGCTACACTCTTTTTAATTTCACCCTAGAGAGGTTTAAGATGGGAAATGGATTTTCGCGTTTCACCATCATCATCATCGACCTGTAGAAGTCCACTGCTGGACAAAGGCTTCCCCCAAAGAGTTCCATGACGAACTGTCTTGAGCCTTTTCCATCCACCGACTTCCCGCAAATTTCACAATGTCGTCGGTCCATCGGGCTGGCCTTCCAACATTTCCGCGTTTAGAGGTTGTAAATATGTAATGTTCTCGCTTATCAGAGACCAGATACCACATCATCATTATCATCATCCCTACCCTTATCACATTCCGATTAGGGCCGGTGGGCACAACCTCCCGAGACCGCATAACGTATAAATAATATATCATTACCATTACCACTAGAGTAGATTTTGGCTGTAAGTATTAGGCCATGATTAAACCGAATGGTCGAATGAATGAAACTACCGAGTAAATTGGTCTCATGAGGTCCAAACTGAACAAAAATTTTAAAAAACATTGCCCTTCTTCCTTCTTGGCAGTCGGGTAAAAATGCTCGTCACTGAATTATGATGTCTATATCACAACTGTATAAATTGCAAGTTTGCAAAATAGGAAATAATAGTGTTGCAACGAGTTCTATTGTTTAATTAAACAAACGAATTTATTTACTAGCACGTGATTTGTTTATTTGCAGACCTAGTTTATGGCGTCCTCGGCGGGTTGCATATTATATTTGTATAACAATCGAATAAAGCTACTATCATCGGACGCGACTTTTAGTCGCCCACATATAAAATCACTCTCTCGCTCTCTCTGACTATGACGCTGACAATAAAATTCTCTGTATTTTTGTTCCAATAAAAGATTGAATTCGTAAAATTTGTTATCAAAATACCCACTTGCCGGTAAAATTCAACAATGCCAATGGCGTTGACTTCTTGGGGCTTTCGAGAATGATTAAAAACATGCTGTTTTAAGAGTTTCATGCATTGCCGTTTGCACAGCTAAGCCTCATCCATATTCATTGGTGAACTCTAAAGTCAACTATACAAAACAAGTAAGTAATTCTAGAACATTTTCACCACTTACTTTTTTCAAAGCCGCATAAAACATGACTTTCTTAGCACATAGAGACTGCTTACTTTGCCAGTGGCGCCACCTAGTTTGGTGTAACAAAACTTTGAATAGTTGTTATCAAAAGTCGCGTCTGCATGTTATGTTTCTAGCTATTATTTGTACATGCGAGTGGGTAGTAATGGTTGTTCGGTCGATTGAGTGTCGCATTATTGCTGATGCATCGCTGACTTGTTCAACAGTTTCAGTTTGATAAATACTGGGTAATTGAATGTGATTTCTATTCGTTTTGTTCTAGATTTTGGGAGGCTATGCCAGCGGATGGTTCTAGCGAGATGGGCTAAATTCTGAAATTTATTATTTCATAACTATGTAAGCGTCATTACCTTGTAAAATGTTACGAATAGTCTTCGAGTAAAACGGGTTTGTCTGACTCGTCGAACAGACGGGCAGACAGAAATTTAACAAGATTCAATTTTCAAACAGATTTAAGGACCGTGTGGTTTATGTGAAAACATATATGAATTTGAGTTTGAATATACTCACAGGAAAACCAAACTATTTAAAATAAAAAAGTGTGTTCACACGATTTTTTTGCAGGACAATAATAGAAAAACAATGAAAAATTAACTTTCTACGGCTAGAAGTAGAAAGCAGTGTTCAGATCACCAACCATAGGCAGAGTGACCAAAAGGCTGGCGCTGCTACCGCTTTGGATAGCTAATACTGATCCTTTGCCCGAGGTAATATAACATATATAAATCATTTATTTCAGACAATTAACATAGTCCATATCACACATATTATTTATAATTATTATTGCAGAATGCAGAACTGGAAGGTAAGTAGGTAGAGTAGGTGGAATCTACTTCAGGTACTGCGCATGTACCATACCTCAATGGTTTAGGTACTCGCAGTCCAACCTGGTTGCTGTTGGAGCTGGCCCTGATTCTGCGCCCCAGGGATGTGCACCGCTTGCGCATGGTGCTGTAGAAATAGTAAGCACCATTCTTTTGGTCTTTGGAAATGACCAAAGAAAATAAAAACTATATTCGAGAAGTTGCCAGATCAATTTGAAAGTTGAGCCTTCGACCTGTTTGCTGTAATTTGTCCTTGTTTGTTTGTGTTGATTGTGTTGTGACAATCTGGCGTGACCGGTGGAACTTAAACTCTGGTTCTTAAGAAGCGGCCACATCAATATAATATCATAAAATTTGTAAAGTAAAATCTTCATTTACAGAAATAAAATTAAAACTAATACAAGTAAATATTTACAAAATGCACAAGAAACAGTTGAGCTGTCTAAAGACAATTATAAACGATCTATAGATAGCTTCATTGATCCAGATCAGTACCAGTGGGAAGCGTCCCCAAGACGCTGGCGGAATTGCCACGCTGGATGGCAAAGCTAAAGCCATTTGTTACGTGTTGGTCTGGCGGGTAGTTCCCCGACTTTCCATCCGAAGGTCATGGTTTCAAACCCGGTCGTTCATCGATGACCGTGAGATTGTGGTGTACGTATAAAAGACGGCAAGAGTAGATTTATAGACGTCCATCATGGCGGGAACCGTTTTTGAGGAAAGCAAACGTTCTATTGACAAAGGATCGGGCATGTTGTTGTAACTCCCTCTGGAATGTTGAGTAATATAACCAAGCCGTGGTTGCCGCTAATACGCTACTTAAAAAGCATCGTTTAAAATTATCCCTGTCACTATTTTTCATTATGTAAGTATACACTAGGAGGAGGTAGGGCACAGCGAGATTTTCTCGGTCTAAATTGGAGCAGCCCGTCTGGGAGGTACCTCCGCCTAACAGAAGATCGCAGCCAAATAATTTTATTTTTTTCAACTTGTGTTCCTATGGTGAGTAAGGTAGCCAGAGCTCTTTAGGGGGGGAGGGGTTCGGCAGGCAATGCATTAGCAATGCTCCAGATGTTACTGATGTCAATAGGCGACGATAACCACTTACCATCAGGAGGACCGTAACCCTGTTTGCCTCCGTATAAAATAATTAAAAAAAAACACTGGTACGTGACGACCTCAGTTGCGCAGCGTGCGAGTGCCCATCTGAGACGCTCATCATCTCCCTGCCCTTATCCCACTTCATGTGGGGTCGGCACAACATGTTTTCCTCTTCCACTCCCCTCTATCAGCCGTCTTATCAGTATTCACTCCTTTCTTACTCATGTCATCATTCACACAGTCTATCCATCTTTTCTTTGGTCTACCTCTTCCCTTATATCCTTCCACATTCATATTTAACGCTCTGCTAGTCACATGACATTCTTCCCTCCGCATGACATGCCCATACCACGCTAACCTTTTGCTCTTCAACTTCTCAGTCACTGGCGCTACTTTCAAACTTCCTCTGATGTACTCATTCCGTATCTTGTCCATTCTAGTCACTCCACACATCCATCTCAACATTCTCATTTCCGCAGCATGCACTCTTCTTTCATCCGTCCCTTTGGTTGCCCAACACTCAGATCCATACAGTACGACAGGTCTTATGATCGTTTTGAAAATTTTCCCCTTAAGTTTAAGGGGCATTCTTGGATCACACGTAGTTCCTGTGACCTGTCGCCATTTCATCCATCCCACATTTATTCTATTTTTCACATCCCGGTCTATATCGCCGTCATTCTGGATTAATGAACCGAGGTACCGGAAGTCGGAGCAGACTGGTAGGTATACACCATCTAAGGCTATCTGAGTCGCTACGGACGCCCAAACGGGTGAAAAAATCTGCTGTTTTGGGACCAAAACAGTCCAAACTGATTTATTACATGCACATTTATGCGATTATATTATTTTTTGTTAAGTTCGTAATTAATTAGTTATATTTTCTTACTGTATTTCATATTTTTACGTAGCATTCTCGCACTATGTTACTTTTATGTGAGCGGAATACAAATGTGGATTCAAATTGGTTCAAGTACGACATATACATAGCTCAGTTGGTAGTAAGTCTGCCTTCTGCGCTAGAGGTCGCGGGTTCGATCCCCGCACTGGACAAACATTTGTGATAAACACAGATGTTTGTTCTGTATCTGGGTGATAAATATTTATCTATTGTGTAGGTATATCAGTCACTGGCACCTACCCATAGTACAGGCTATGCCTAGTTTGGGATCAGTTGCCCGTGTGTGCTATGTCCGGAATATTTTTTATATATTCTACCTCACATAATATATATATCTAGCCTATAATTAACCATAAGAAAAACTGCGAATCCTAGATTACTGACATAAATAAATAAATTCTGTTTTAGGTACCGATTTGGATGTCGAACTTCTCGTATGTTTAGTAATTAATTACAAAGATGATAAACAAAAATGAATTAAATAAAAATGTTGCTTAAATTACGCTAGTATTTTTCTTTTTGTTGTCTGAATAAACTTCTTTCCTTTCGATTTAGGAACATGTCATACTTGAGAAAGACATTAAAACCCACTTGAAAGGAACAATCAAAAAAACAATCTCAATTTTCCTATGAAATCGGGTACAATACAATTTAATTGTTCTAAGCACGCAACGATTTTATTCATTTAAAGATGTTTATCAATATAAATTCACGCAAGAACGATTTTCTTAGAAATGGTAAGGAAATATTTCCCTCAAATAATTTGGTTAAGTTTTTCGACCTCGGTTCATATCATCAAGTTCAAGCGTGTAAAATCTTCGTTTCGGAAAACATGGTTACCGTCATATGTCGTTCGTCACCATTATCAACCTGGTAGAAGTCCACAGCTGGACATACAATAGGCCTCCCCTAAAGAGTTCCACGAACTGTCTGGAGCCTTTTCAATCCACTGTGTTTTGGCAATGTCGTCTTTAACAATCCATCATCGGGCCTTCCTACTCTGCGTCACCCGGTTCGTGGTCGTCATTCGAAAACCTTTCCCCAACGGTTGTCGGTTCTCGATGGGAGTTTGCGTTTGCGTTTTTGTTTTCTAGTCTGCGAGATAGATGGCCTGCCTACTGCCACTTAAACTTGCTAGTTCTGAGAGCTATGTCGGTGACTCCATTTCGGATTTTATCACGTATTCAAATTCTAAGCATAGCTTTTCTTGTGTATAAGGTTTCGCTATGTCTTATCAAAACGTCGTGCGACATATTTCCATCTAAAATAAATTTATCTCAGAGATGCCCACAAAATAAATTCAATTTTAAGAGTGCGATATGTCAATGCTTAACGATATCCATCACCCTAAGTAAAACTCAAAATTGACTCTATTCAGTGGATATAAGAGTGATTTTAATTTTAGATGACATTATCGCTCATCGTTTTTACTTTTTATTTCTCAAAGAACATATACATACAGTTCACTTAAATGAGAAATACAAAATTTGTACTCAAGTTTAAGTTAAGATTAAGATTTATATTTTAGCTCTAGTGTGCTTACCTATTAGCATAATCATACGTCATCCACTTAGTAGATAGATAGATAGATGGTAGAAAATAAAACAACTTAATCTAATACAAGGAGAGGAATTATCGCCGACGATACATCGAAGACGTTGCTGACACATGAGTATTTTCTTTCACTGGAATTCTCGATAAAATCCACCATCAATTTTTTTACGGCCTTCAAAATGACGGTGGTAGTTTCTAAGTAAACCTAAGCGTAATGTTGAAGGTGAGCAATTATTACATAAATGCAAGCTTTTAATTATATGAATTATTGAAAGTTCTTTTATATTTATAAATTTGTGTTGTTGTTTACGGGCCCATAAGTAGTAAGCGTAATCTATTTGTCACCTATGCCAGTCACGTGATTGACTCATTATATTGACTGGGCAATAGTTCAAGGTACGACCTGAATCTTATTCTTATGTTTAGGGTTAGAAAAGGACAGGGTGAGAGTTATCGAGCCGATAAATTTTGTGAGTGATTATGAATAAGAGGTATAGCATATTGAGTAATTTTTCTAATTTTAATCGTAAAAGCAATGAATTTCCTTTGCATAGTCCTATTGCGGTAGTAAGTTGTGTAATTTTGTTAATTTGTGCCTGTTTTATCAAGGAATGAATGGGCAACGTGAGATACTGGGCTTAGAGCCGCTGGCACCAGGCCAGTGGAGCCTTACAGACCTAGATCCCACTGGAATATAATAGTACCAATACAGTTACCATAAAAAGAGTACCACGACGAAGGGTATTGAGGAATCTCCGTCCACCCATTTCCCACAAACTTCACAATTTAGTCGGTCCATCGGCCTTCAAAAGCTATGTCGCCTGTTTCCTAGTTGCCGTTCGAGGACCTTTATTCTCCAATGGTTTTCGGTTCTACTATATGGCCTGTTCACTGCCACTTCAACTTGCCAATTCTGAGAGATATGTCGCAATTTCGAATCATTTATTGATGAACAAAACTTCGGAATCAGGCATATATGTAGTTATTAAAGCACGTAGGTATTGCGTATCATACATGATATTGTGAAATTGTTAGATTAATAATAATAATAATAAAGTCATTTATTATTTTCTCACAAAAAGGTTCGTAAGTAGAGCTAGAGTACATTGGTATGCAGCTAAGTTTTAGACCAGTTTTGTGGGAGACTGGTGCCTGAGATAGGTTTGTAAAACCTGCATTACAGGTCACGAGGCTCCACGGATGAAATTATTAGATTGACATGAATTTGGTACCTTTTCAGGTATTATTTTCATGTTTTGTGCAGCTTTATGCTGAGACGGGACCCATTTGCCCCACACAACGCATACCTACTCAACCTACCTACCGCCTCACCTACCTACATGTTTTTGTTTTTCTTATTGTGTTTTTTTTTTATTACTAGGTTTAAGTATTTTTTCGTTGTATCTTCCTACCTACCTACCGACTTACTGCGTTGTGGGTCAAATAAATAAATTTTTTTTCTTTTCTTTCTTTCTTTCTTTCTATTTAGGCCACATCCAGTAAAGATAGTGCCTCATAAGTTAGAGCAGAGTAGGAACGCTACACTCCGCGGCGCGGCATACAAAGCATATCTCCATAAATAGTTTGGAGTTTTTGCGTGGACGCAGTACTTTCGGCGCAATGTACGTGTCGTTCAGTATAAATAAATAAAATAAATAAAAAAAACATTTATTGCCTTTACAAAGAAAAAAAATATTAGAAAAAGAGCAGGATACACATAAAAATAATAATAGAAAGGCAAAGGGAGTAAATTCAGCATTTGCTGCATGCATTGCATGCAGCGCTGTTTTTCAATTTACCCCCCTCGAATAGATGGTCACCGAGGGATTAGGTGCAAGCGGGTTACATAATTCTTAGGTAGTAGCAGACAAAAAAGTTGTAATCAGATTTTAGACAAAACAAAATAATAAAAATAAAACAAACAGAAAAACACAAGAACATAGACATAGGCGTGATACATAGGCACATGTGTGTATGTCACGGGGTGTGAGTGTGGCTTCTCCTTCAGATCTTCAGACTCTCAAGAGTCTGGGAGATGAAGGAGTTACCCTTGTGCGATGGTGTGTCTCTGAAAGTTCGTAGAGTAGGTACGGGATTCCCTCAAAACTCCAGTCCAGTATATACCTACCTATAATACTATTATAATACCTAAATGCGAAAGTTTGTGAGGATGTTTGGATGTTTGATGTTCAATCACGCCGTAACGGCTCAACCGATTTCGATGAAACTTGGAATAGATATAGTTTTTTACCTAGAATAGCATATAGGCTTCTTTTATGTAGCCGCGACGCGAGCGACGCCGCGGACGGAAGCTAGTTATATATAAGACTCTTAGTAATTGCTTCTTGTTGATTGTATTGCAGGCTTGGTTAGTTACGATTTAACTACTATGTTCTATTATACTATAACGTATGTACGTTACAGACCGTTCGCTTTGGCCGCCTAAGAGCTAAGTCTTTACGTTTGCAAAGAGCTTTAAAATATTTAAGGTATTTTATAGTATCATGTTTGTTTTTAATATAATAATGTTATGTACCTAGGTATACCTAAACTATGTAATATTTTTTAAGTAATATTGTATGTCTAAATGTGTATACTTTTGTGCTCACCACCTAATCGGCCATGTAATCTCTTGCTAAAATAAACGATCATTCTATTCTATTCTATTCTATTCTATTCTAAAGTAAAGTAAAGTAAAGTAAAAATATTTTTATTGACATAATAAAATTTCACAATCTTATTTGTATCCATAGGCTCCTGAACTAGTTTTAAACTGTATTTCAGGAGCCAGTGGCTTCTCCTAGTTAATTTAAAACAAAATTATTATGTCTAAAAAAAAATTTGAAAGCAAGTAAAAATTAAAACTTAAAAGTAATAAAAAATAAAAAATAAAAATCAATTTTGAATTTAAACAAAAAAAAAAACAGAAAACTAAAAATATACAAAAAATTAACTAAAACTAAAAATTAAACTCTCTCTCTCTCTCTCATGGTTCTGTTCAAATCCTGTTTCCTGTGTGTGTGTTATAATTGTATGTGTATTATATTATATATATATATATATATATATATATGTATAAATTATACCTAGTTAAAAAGAAATTTAGATAATAGTTAAATAAAACAAATAAGATCAGTAATAAAAGCTAGCAAGCATTGATTCAACGCCATCATAATCAAACTCGTTTAGCCAAGTAAGTATTACTTTTTTTATTTCGTTGTTACCCTTATTTTTGATTTCGTGTACTTTACTGAGTGCATTATACAGATGTGGAACGACGACATTAAACTGTTTTTGTGCGAATCGGGTTTTCACTCTAGGAACAGGACAGCGGTTGATTCTTCTGTTGAAATTTGGTAAGTTCGGTGCTACTTTTTTATGATACCGACGTAAACTTTCGTAGACAAATAGTTTTCTGACACTTAGTACATTTGTCTTCTCGTAGACATCTGAAGTAGGGTGTCTGTAAGGTAGGTAAAGGAGCACTTTTAAGACCGCGCGTTGCGCACGTTCGGCTGTGATGAGGTGCGTTTTAGCCGCTCTACCCCAGGCACAAATGCAGTACCTTATGATGCATTCACACAGTGCCTTATATGTTTGGATAACAAGCTTCTTCTCTGCGACGGTTCGTAGGTTTCTAAACACAAAGATAAGTTTCCTTATTCTCGAAGATAGCGAACTAATGTGGAGGTTAAAATTAAGCTTGTCATCTATAACTATACCAAGATATTTTATGGATTCAACGCGGGTCAAGGTGGAACAACCACAATATGCTGTCGGCCAGGTACTGCGATTACAAGGGTAGGTGTGTATTTTTACACTTATATTGGCACCAGGGTCACCCGCAGCTGTGATACTGTAGCACATGTATTTGGTCTTGTCAGTATTGAGTGTCAGAAGACTATTCTCCAGCCATTTAGTCACCATCGAGAGACAATCTTCCGCTAGCGCTACCACTTTTTGCCAAGTTTTAGCATGGAGGAGTAGCACGGTGTCATCTGCAAACATCAGCAAGTCTAAGCCAGGTAAGGTAGTACTACATAGGTCATTTATATAAATGAGGAAAAGCGTAGGTCCCAGGGTACTACCTTGTGGTACGCCATATGTGCACATAGAACTATCACTTACATGTCCCTCCACACGTACCCGCTGCGATCTACTAGATAAATAGTCAGTAAACCAGTCCAGAGCTAGTCCCCTAATTCCAACGTTTTCTAATCTTGTTAGCAATATGGGGATGGAGACAGTGTCAAACGCCTTCTGTAGGTCCAGAAAGACACCCATGCACTTGTCTCCACCATCAAGATAAGCCGTGATTTGCGATGTGAGCGTTAAAACTGCGTCCTCAGTCGACTTTCTTTCTCTAAAACCGTATTGGTTTGTACTTAGAAGGTTATTTTTTTCAAGGTAAAAAGTATTCTACTTTTATTTATTTATTTTTTGTAAACAGTATCTTTTATTTGTATATTTCCTTGTCGTGCACATGTACCCATTACTTTTATCAGCTCTCTCTAGCCTCAAATGTTTGCTGGAAGAAAACTCTTTGTAGGGTTAAGCTCGCCTTTATACATGCCTGTATATTTCTGTATGTTTTCTGTGTACAATAAAGAATTAAAGAAAGAGCTGATTTACTGTATAGTACTTTTACTGTGTTTTGGTCACCGTATCGTGCCGCTGAATTCACTAATTGGATACAGAAAATTTAATAATGACCAACGAGCTATTCCTTAAATTCTCATTGTGAAATTTTTTGATGGTGACTTATTTGACCAACTGCCGTAATAAACACAAAACTAGTTCCCTGTTATCCTGGTTTTGTGACGTGTCATTTCATACAGTTGCTATAAGTCATAATGTCAAATGTATGAAATGACACGTCACAAAACCAGGGTTAAGTTAGTCATACATGACGCAGTTAAATTGGCCATTTAGCTAAAGTATTCTTAAAACATCAGCATTCAGCGAAACAAATGAAAAGTCAAAAACAATAAACAACGATAAATAAAATTCGATTTTTTGTGAATCACTACCAAAGGGTCTGTATTTATGGTGGCGCACCGGTGCCGGGGCTGTGCCTAATTTATTTATTGGCTCTGCCCTCAGGGCTCTTGCACACAACGCCATTTTTTTTGCGACAATAAAATAGGAAGTAGGTAATCATGTCGACGTGATGTGCACGCAAGGAGCCTCTAAGAGGCACACTTTAATCCTTTCAATACACTGATTCTATCACCAACGGTCGTAGGCCCTTTTCCGGGCCACCATACCTCATCCTGGTCACTGACCTAATACATGATGACTAAGAATGGATCAGTGACACGACAAGCAAGCAATCAAGCATTGTCGACGTTTATAGTCCATATTCACGTTTTGTCAGTTAGGGTGCTGCCACATTTCAAAGAAAATTAAATAGTGAAGTAATATATAGAACAACTGATCTGATGAATCTAAATCAGTGAGTCAAATTATTCGTTCACTTATCGTGGCGAGTCACGAGTGTGAAGTCTGTCTAGTCTACGGTTTACGTAATCGCGCTATGTTCGAGTGGGCATCTCAATTTATGTTATGCACTTAATTTTAGGGCTATAATAAAGTTATAAAAGCTGATATGTTCGTAGATTTCTGAGATATTGATCTGATGGTATTAGTAGATTTCCTCAGTTGATGATGATGACGAGAATACATACACATGTATTCAGATCATCATCATCATCAGCTTGTAGAAGTCCACTGCTAGGCATAGGCTTCCCCCAAAGAGTTCCATGTCGAACGGTCTTGAGCCTCCTCCATCGATCGACTTCACGCAATTTTCACAATGGCGTCGGTAAATCGTGTGGTCTTCCAATTTTTTTTTTTTTTATACAACTGAGGTGGCAAACAAGCATACGGCCCACCTGTTGGTATGCGGTTACCGTAGCCTATGAGCGCTTGCAATACCAGAGGCATCACGCACGCGTTGCCGACCCCGAACCCCCCTCCCCCTATAGAGCTCTGGCAACCTTACTCACCGCAGGAACACAACACTATTTGAAACAAATAATGTTATTTGGCTGCGATCTTCTGTAAGGTGGAGGTACCTCCCCAGGCGGGCTGCTCCAATTTAGAACGAGAAAATCTCGCTATGCCCTACCTCCTCCAATACTGCGTTCTTGATTTATTATTTTGTTTTCTAATTATATTCAGAGGATGTATGTAATAAAAGTTATCGAATGTGTAGAAACTCCATTTAGCAGGTGCGCAAATCGTGTGATGCAAACATGCCCGCCGAGAGGTCGGCAAACTCAGTCTGTAAACATTCCATTCCTGTAAACTAACGTGTGTACAACTGTACAAGGTGCACTTTCGAATGTCATTTAGTCAATAGCGAGTACGCGAGACCACGTCTGTTCTCTTAAGTTACAAACGATATTGATACTAGCGTAGCGGGTCCGAAGCTAATTGGTCAATAACATCGTGTGGTTTGAAAATTAATTTGACTGATATTAGTACCGCAGTCGTACTTACTAACTAGACCGTGGTGGCCCCGGCTAAAGAATAGGCCCCTCCATATCTCTATCCGCGGATGTTGTAATAGGCGACTAAGGGAAAAAGCTAGGGGATGGGCAGCAGCGTCCCTCATTTTAACAACGATAGCTCTAACTGCGCTCGCCAATCTGCATGCCCAGCGTGGTGAGTATGGGCAAATCCCCCCACATGATAAGGAATTTGCTCTGTCTGTGGGGTAGGCCATGTTCAGCAGTGGACATCGGACGGCTGAAATGATGATGATGATGACTTACTAACTTCTAAGAGGACGTCCGTAAAACCTAAACTGTCATTTGGTAGCTGATTATCACGATTATCAACGGTAGCACTTTTATAATATACCTTAGAGAGTTAGGTACTTATCTATATCTACGTAGGTAATACTAGTTGAATTTTATGCCTGTATGATTTCCCTAAATGTAGCAATTCAAATCGCAAATGTATAGTCTCGTTTTAAGGAGAGCGCATTATTGCAAGCAAAACTTATTTAACAATTCCGAAACCGATGAAATATACAATTTAAATTTACAAAACTAAAATTATTCACGGAAATACGTGTATTTTGCTGACACGTGACGGTTGCGAAATTTAGGCGAATTGAATTATAAACCAACGTATTCCAATTAAAGGTATAATGTAGGTTCAGCTCGCGGCTCTTATTGTCGCACATTTACTGGAGTCTGAAGATGTTCAACTAGATTCAGTGGTCCCCAAGACCACGCAACACAAGGAGCCTCTAAAAGGCGCACTTAAATCCTTTCACCACACTGATTCTTTCACTGACGGTCATAGGCCCTTTTCAGGGCCACCATACCTAAACCTGGTCATAGACCTAATGCAGGATGACCAAGAAAAATCATTGACTCGACAAGAAAAAGTGGTCTCCAAACTCTTTTGCTTCGTAGACCCCTGACCCCGTAGATTCAGCAATTATCATCTTACGGCTGAAATGATGATGATATGCCATGGTTCAACCGAGAGCTATACAAGTACATAGGCCATGTTTATTTGTGTAATTTGTGTAATGACACGTACTCGAGTGCCTTCACTCTTGTTCGGAGCGGCCTGTATTTATCGCAAATGCCCTTTTGCCTTAAAGTTTTGCATTGTTTGTTGTTATTTTTGTACAAGCTTTTATAAACCTTGCCTTGTATTGTGTTTTCTTCTGAATCATTTGGCGGTAGTAATATAATTGAACTTTGCAGGCATCTGACAACACAGTTTCTAGAACAAACTATTAATAAGTTTATTGTAAATTAATATTCTTAAATTCTGTGTACCTATTATAATTATATACGATATAGTATCTGTATGTGTTTATATAAATATAATAATATAGTGACATTGATATATATGATTATCTTGATTTATCTATATAATATACCTACTTTATTCTGTTTATAGTTACCTAGTTAGTAACTTCATAAATAATTTTCTTCATCATTTAAGATACACCATCTTGCCCCTTCTCTAATCTTTTCAGTCCAGTCCATCCTAAGGTTGCCTGGCAGAGATCGCTCTTAGCGATAAGGCCGCCCATTGTATTGCCGTGTAAATTTGTAATTGTGATCATAAGTATTATTTCCGTGTGGTGATCAATAAAGTGTTATCTATCTATCTATCTATTATTAATGCCTATCCGAAAAATAAATAACGAAACTAATTTTTTTGTTTGCGTAGCGACCGCAAACAGGCTTCGCTGAAACCGGTACTGCGAAAAACTGGTACACAGCGATACCCGTATATTCAAAGAATAATCCCACAGCCGGTATTGTTTACATCCGTGCATCCGTATTACCCAGTTAACAAAGCCGGCTAACCGGCCACAGCGTGGGAATAAAGTATAGTTATGTTGCAGCTAGGTGCTACGAGCTACGTAATGCTACGAGATGCTACGTCATCTTCTACGAGTGCTACGGCACCGAACTACCTACCATTTTTTACGTTTTTTCATGCTAGCTTGTCATGCCACTGCATGACAAGCTAGCATGAAAAAACGAACTTAATATAATACATCTCAAATACGCCTGACAAATTAAAAAAATACTAAATTGATTGCAATTATGATCAAAATTAATATGTTATTTTTGATGTTTATGAAAGGGAAGGAAGAAAAAATATTAAAGACCCAGAATTCCAATTTCAAAAACTTCACAAATTTAACATATTTAAATGATTTAAGTTAATATTTCAAAAAAATACTCATTTTCTTCTTTTTATTTTACTACACAAAGGTTACCTGGAAGAAAATGCTAACTAGCATTAAGTTCACCTATGTATCTACTTGTCTTTGTCCGGTGCAATAAATAATTTTCTATCTATCTATCTATGGCTTCTACATTCAACAAATGCGATGAAAATAATGACAGTTTCATGTCACTATGAGGAGTTAAATAGTACACTCCACTCAAAATACGGGGGTAACTTTACCTTCTGCTCCTCAAAAATAGCCTTCTCTGTGTTACCAGGACTCAAGCAACAAAGTATAACAGACTCACCCCGCCGTGAACCGAGCAAGGAACTGCATAGCTGGATGATTTGAATTATGGCTGTTTGGACAACAGGGTTAGTGGCACAATGTTTATCAGCGATAAATTTTTAGATACATTTTTCTGCTGGGCCTAAATCATTTTGTGGAGATGTTTTTTTATGTTATACAGAGGCAAACAGGCTTACGGCCCTCCTGATGGTAAGTGGTTACCGTCGCCTATTGACATTAGCAACACCTGGAGCATTGCTAATGCGTTGCCTGCCGAACCCCTCCCTAAAGAGCTCTGGCAACCTTACTCACCGCAGGAACACAACACTATTTGAAACAAATAATGTTATTTGGCTGCGATCTTCTGTAAGGCGGAGGTACCTCCCCAGGCGGGCTGCTCCAGTTTATATATAGATTTTGATTTATTTGAAAGTTTAAACTAAAGTTTCATCATGGATGTCAAAGTCAAAGTGCGTTTATTTCAATAAAATCACTAGGATCACTTTGAAACGTCTTAGAAACGAGGTGAAGCTAAGCCTGTTCCTCGCGACCAAGCCTAGAAGAATCAGGCAACAAACACGGCTTGGTGCCTATAATTGTTTTCGATGATCCTTTTTCACAAAATGGAATTTAAAGCTTCAGTGTGGTGCCGATCGAACTAGGTGAGGCTCAAAAGAAAAGTAATCTAATTATAATCTGTATATATAAAGTCAAAGTCAAAGTCAAAATGCATTTATTTCAATAAAATCACTAGGATCACTTTGAAACGTCTTAGAAACTAGGTGAAGCTAAGCCTGTTCCTCGCGACCAAGCCTAGAAGAATCAGGCAACAAACACGGCTTGGTGCCTATCATTTTTTTCGATGATCCTTTTTCACAAAATGGAATTTAAAGCTTCAGTGTGGTGCCGATCGAACTAGGTGAGGCTCAAAAGAAAAGTAATCTAATTATAATCCCTAATAAAAATGTGAAATAAATGAAGACAAATGTATATGTGTTCTTTTCTGAGTAAATGCTTATTCTGAAACGTCAATCAGACGAAATCGGTGCTTGAGTCTAGATTTGTTTTGACATTAATCAAATGACATTTTCTTTAAGCAGCGTTCCGTTACACTTAATTTGATGCAAATTTATACTTCACTTTATAGTTCTGTTCTATTTCCACCCTGGCTATTGGAATTTCTGCGTAAAACTGATCGAAAATTATAAATAAATCAAAATGTAAACAAGAACAGGTTGAATCACCTGAGTACAGATTTGAAACTCGATTCAGCTGAGAGTAGTTTAAGTACCGTTCTTGAATAAAAGCTATGTTTGAGAAGAGATTCAATACTTAAGTAGAGTTCAGCTGATCTGTTATTAAATATATGCTTGAGTCGTGTCTCTGAATACGAGCCTTAGAGGCTTCTTTCGTGCACATGTCACTGTCTTCGATTTTTTAGGTTCTAGGACATGCAGGTCTCCTTACGAAGTTTTCCTTCACCTTTCGAGAGCAATAGTCTAGCGCATATTATATAATATTATAATATAATTTAGCGACAAAACGGTTTTTTTTGTGAACTTGTAACAACACATTTTTCAGTCCACATCTTCATTTTTAAAGGAAAAGCTATTTCCCGAAATCTAGCTGGGAGTAAATACTGACGAGCGACACAAGCTGCGGACATCCGGCCGCCATCTTGGAGCAGGAAGTATACTAATATTACGACGATAGCCGACTGTGTACTTGTAATTATATTACCTAGCTATAGCCGTCTGTTTTGAAATAGTTCAGACGAAACATTGGCTAAATTAGAATTTTGAGGGCGAATTAAAAAAAAAGAACCGTTAGGCACTTCGTAGGGGCACACTGTAATTTTAATGCACTAGACGAGCTTGATGGCGAGCCGGCGAGTGCCCGTTTGAGATGCAAGGGGCGCGGGTTCGATTCCCACTGCGGGTTAAATTTTCTCATGATCTGCAAATATTTGTTCCGGGCGAACCCGGAACAAATATAAATAACACCCAGAGGTGTTGTGGTACCATAATACTCGTAGTTTCTGATACCTACGACACAGGGAATCCTAGTGTGAAGTCAAGACTATGCATGCGACTATTGGGTGTTTAATTTATGGTTGTTAATAATCATCATCATCATCCACAGCCTGACTTCAAACAGCCGGGTCATAGGCCTCCCCTTGTATGTGCCATTCTCCTCTATCCTGTGCAAGCCTCATCTAGTTGCGGCCCGCAATGCTTGCGGTTAATAAATAGTTCATCATCATCATCATCATAATCTCAGCCGTACGACGTCCACTGCTGAACATGGCCTCCTCCACAGACAGAGTAAACTCCTTATCATGTGGGGGGATTTGCCCATACTCACCACGCTGGGCATGCGGGTTGGCGAGCGCAGTTAGAGCTATCGTTGTTAAAAAATGAGGGACGCTAAATAAATAAATAGTTAGGTTGTTAATAATAGACAGAAAATATTCTTAGGACTCCATTTCATGCAGTTAACGGTGAATTCCATCTGTCTCTTCATTCCAAAATGACGCAAACCATCAACTGACTGTTATCAAAATTAAATATGTCCATAAAGATTCATGCAGACGTCCATCAATCATGATTAATGACGAATGACTGTTGGAATGATATCTACATACCATTTATCATCATCAGTCAAACAATCACTACAGTAGGCTAAGCTATGGTTACCTACGTAGGTACATCTGATTGAGAAGCTACTATAACTGTAATACAAGGAGTCCATAAAATATCAATATCAATACAAAAATCTTACAAATGTAAGTTTTTTTTTTAAACTGGACTTTTGATCTTGTACTCTCATCAATGGTCATTTTATATGTTAGTTATTGTACTTGAAGGATTGATTATACCCTGGACACTCTTAAAAGCCTTTTTAAATAGTCAATTAACACTAAAGCTAAAAATAATCCTTTCCCAACATAGGGGTTGGAATGACAAGTCACGCTGTAAAATCAATTTGGAAATACAAAGAACCATTATATTAACTTTCTGTCGTTAGATAATAGAATATGGAGTGAAAAAGCAACATCAGGCACGCGTGAAAAATTACCTCCAAAGGCTTTGTCCATGGTTTCAATGGACCTTTTTGGTTTTACGAGCGAATTTTACAGGCTTTGAATGTGAGGGGTGACTGTGATAGGCGGCCATGGTAGGGTTGAAACGTCAGCGGATTTGATCTGTTTACTGGTTTGGCAGCAAAACAGCTGGTCGTTAAGCCTGAGAGAAGCCTCATAGAGGCGCATTGGATATATATACCTCACTGGCTCTTTCACTATCGATCGAAAAGAATCAATTGACCGTTGCATACAATCTATAAATAGTTCAACTCATCTAGATCACTAAACAACAATCTGTTTCAGTAGTTTCATTGGCAACCCTACTCCCCGGTCATTCGATTCATGACATAGAGGGATTGTTTATGTTGCTACTGTGAATAGAGATATTCTGTGGCATTACTATTTTATTACAGCGCCATCTTTTATTCGGGCTAATTTTGGGACGGCTTTATTTTTCCCGACACGTGTTTTTGGTCACTGGTTCGTCCCTAAAGTTTATGTCGTTGATTTGTCCTATTAGGTACTCGTAGTCGACGAAATTTTGAAATAAAGATTTGTGACAAGAATAGAAAAGCTTGTCGTTTAATTAGGTTAAAATTAAAATTTCGCTTTTTTATGCACGTGACTTTTTCAAACGCGCTGTCTTTGCGCGTTTTCGCATATACGCACGTTGACAGCGCATGAATAGCGAATGAGACGCGTCTGCAATTTGTTGAGCTTATGAGGAACTAGCTTCCGCTTGCGGCTTCGCTTGCGTGGTACCTATGACGGTCAAAAGTAGCATATATGCTATTCCAGTCTACAATCTATTTCTGTGCCAAATTTCATACAAATCCGTTCGGCCGTTTAGGCGTGATTGAACCAGCTTCTGCCCGCGGTTTCGCTCGCGTGGTACCTATGACGATCAAAAGTAGCATATATGCTATTCCAGTCTACAATCTATTTCTGTGCCAAATTTCATCCAAATCCGTTCGGCCGTTTAGGCGTGATTGAACCACTATACATCCAAACATCCACACAAACTTTCGCATGTTAGTAGGATAGGATAGATTAGCGGAATAGCACTACATATTGGTTCGTCTTGTTAATATGTGAGACTGAAGTTTGTAACAAAGTACCTCCACGCGTATGTGTGGAGTGACGGAGGTTTTCACTAGTATTTCCATACGAATATACTCCTCACAGTTTCCACAGCTGCCAGCATATTGCACACGGGATAAGCGGATAAACTGACAGTTATTGTACCCCATTGAGTGTGGCTTATATCTTTTGAGTGCTGGGCTCTTCAGGCGGCCTAAAAACTCTAAAACCAGGATTTACCATAAAGGTTCTTTGTTAGTAATAAAGATGATAAAAAGTAAGTTTATTATAGAATAAATAAATATAAATAAATAAATATTCCGGACATATCACACATTGTCAACTGATCCCAAAATAGGCATAGCCTGTACTATGGGTACCAGAGACTGATATACATAATAGATATATATTTAACACCCAGACACAGAACAAACATCTGTGTTAGTCACAAATGTTTGTCCAGTGCGGGAATCGAACCCGCAACCTCTAGCGCAGAAGGCAGAGTTACTACCAAGTCAGAAAAAGTCAAGAAATAAACATACTTTTATTCATCTTTATTACTAATTATTAAACGTACGAGAAGTTTGTCATCAAGATTACTACCTAAAACCGCAGAATTTTTAAAACACAGCTTGAACTGATTTAACCAAACAACATTGTTTTTTCAATGAAAAATATCACATTTCTAAAAGTGATAGCACAAACTTTACTACCAATTGGGTGTAAAGTGAGCCTCATTCGGGATAGTATACATTTTTTTCCCATAACGAACGGTCTTGAGCCTTCTCCACCCACCGACTTCCCGCAACCTTCACAATGTTGTCGGTCCATCGGGGGGCCTTCCAACAATGCGTCGCCCCGTTCGTGGTCGCCATTCGTATAGTAGTAGTATACATAATTATCATGAACCACCTTGTACTATCAAGATTGATTAACAGATAGAAAATTAAAACAAATACAAGGAAATATTTACATAATACACAAGAAACAGTTGAGCTATCTAAAGACCGTTACGAACGATATAAAGATAGCTGAATTAATCCAGATCACTACCAATCGGAACCGTCTCCAAACCGCTGGCGGAATTTTCACGCTGGATGGCAATGGTAATCAAGATTGTTTAAGGCAAAGATCGAGAATGCTTTCAATAAAAATGCTAGTTTATAAAATGATTGGGTCAACGAAAATCGAAAGCGGAAAGCTTGGATATCTAAGTTTACACAAGCGTGTTATCTTGCTAGGAGCGCGCCATGCATAATCAATAGATTCGGCAACAACAGCGTCCATTGTGCGATACCTCATTTGCCTGTGAATGTATCGGCGGAATTCGGATGCCTACAATAATATTGGGACGTGGGTGTCTGAATACACGTCATTCAGCCGGTAATCCTGTATTGTTGGTGTAAGATGCTGAAGCGATTCACTGTGAATAGTTCTAACACAGGTGTTGTCATGCTAGACGAGAAGAATACGCAGAGATTGATCCCGTATTTGATAGTGAAATACAAATTTCACCAGATATAGGTACTGCAAGCATGTCGGAAGCTCATTCATAATAATAATCATTTCATCCACTACTGAAAATAGGCCTCCCCTATAAATTTTCAGAAAAGAATATGCAGAGATTGATCCCGTCTACTATCAAATGATAGTGAAATACAAATTTCACCAGGATATAGGTAGTGCAAGCAAGTTGGAAGCTCATTCATCATTTCAGGACGAACAATACAAACATAGGCCTCCCCACAGCGCGACCGACCTTATACGGCCTACACCTAAACCATCATTTGGAGGGATTTGCCCATACTAGCCACGCTGGGCATTCGCGAGTGCAGATAAAGCTATTGATGATAGGGAACGCTGCTGGCCATCCCCTAGCTTTTTTTCCTTAGCCTCGCCTCTTACAACTTTCACGGGTAGTAATGGAGGGGCCTATTTTTCAGCCGGGGCCACCATGGCGATTTTCTTATAGCGTTAGCTTAATATGGGAGAGAAAACGCTGTATAAGACAGAGAAACTGATGAGCCATGATGAAGACCTCTGAGCTATCTCGAACTTGCCATCAGAGTTGACTGTCATTCAAACAATGGACTCCCCATTGATACAAGTTGGTAAATTAAAAGGACAAAGATCTTGTGGATGCTTCTCCCTGGTGATCTGGATCAGTTGAGCTATCATTAGATCGTTTGCAACGGTCTTTAGCGCACCTGTTTCTTATGTTTGGAAATATTTACTTGTACCTATTAGTTTTAATGTTCTTTCTGTAAATATTATATTAAAACGCCTGCCGGTGAACCGACGACATTGTGAAGGTTATGGGAAGTTGATGGATTGTGTAGGCTTCTGGCACTTTTATCTAGCAGTGGACTTCTCATGTTGATGGAAATGATGATGAAAGGAGCTGCTGCGAGGTGCACTAAATCCTTTCAACATACTGATTTGTATGGTTTTTGTACCGGTTTTGGACCACATTTTGATCTTGAACTAGTCCGGGTGACCCAAAAAAAATTGTGACATCCGTACATAATTTCAAAGGGCAAATTATTCCTATCTGTTAAATTTTAATCAGGCAAGCAAACCCGCGGCCCGCACATAGTGCCCCGCAATCTTTGATGCGGTTACTCGTCAAGTCATATGCAAATTCCGGGTATAGTTCTCTAACGGATTGGTTTCAGTACCCGCAGCACACGTTACTGTCCTTTAAAAGTGCTCCTCGGCCATCGACATCATCTATGATAATAGTATATCGCGATCAGTAATACATAATTCATAGAATCTAACGGGTGTTTATCGCATAATGTATGCACAAACTGCCCGCGACCACGATTGAAACGTTTTTAAAACAAAACCCACTACAAATTTGAGAAAAAAATAACTAGGAAGTAGTTACCTGCACGTATACTCAACAAAAGTTAGTATCGAAATGGACTCGATAATGACTCGATAGCCACCCGCTAGATACAGGAACTGATACTGTGGGCACTGTACAACTTTTGAGCGTGATTTGAAGCTTTTGTGTGGTTTGACGCAGTTTGCGGAGAGGGAGTTTGGATATTGGCTGGGCAAAAAGCAACAAAAAGCTAGGAAGTTGATGTTTTTTAGTAAAATGAAAATGGATTAAATTAATAAACAAACTTAAATATAAGGGAGCGTCCACATCTGAAAATGCGACACGAACGCGTTGCTCGCGCGCAGTTACTGCAACAAATTGCGAGCGGAGCATTTGCAAATAACGCACCTTTATAATTTATGATTAAACGAACTTACCAAGTGAAGTTCTATCAAAATTATACGAGTAGCACCTCATTCGAAGAGATAAGTATCCTGAAATAAATATTATTAATTATTTATGTACACAACATGTAGTACCGCATAGGTGCCACCGTTCAAGCACTAGTTGAGAGAATAAAAAAAAAAAAAAAAAATAGAAGCATCCTGTTATTGTTCCCGTTCGCCGCGCAAGGCCGCCATCTTGGCCGGTCTGTCATTTAGTTTAGAGTTAGGATCATAATCAGTAGATTATGATGATGATCATCATCATCATCAGTAGATGATGATGATGACGAGGCATACATAATCAATGTGATATTTAGAAATACTCAGGTGTGGATAGCATAGAGAGCTATGTGGGCGGGAGGGAGTTTAATACTTATCTCTTCGAATGAGGTGCTACTCGTATAATTTTGATAGAACTTCACTTGGTAAGTTCGTTTAATCATAAATTATACTTCTTAGCACCTCATTCTCGAGATAAGTATCCTGAAATAAATATTATTAATTATTTATGTACACAACATGTAGAAGTTGAGAGCTATTTTCTAAATATCACAGTAAGGATAAGAAATAACTGTAAGTGTTATGTATTAAGTATTGATTTATTTTTCACATATAGTAAAGTACTTCTCTCTTAATTATAATTAGCTATAATCAGTAGGAAATCACAATTACTTTGTTTCTAATAGATGAGTACTTATTATATAATTTTTAACTTTAATTAGTTTTTTATGCCTAGATTTTAATCAATCAATTTAATTGAGTTATTAATCAATATTATTATTATCCAAAATTGCCCTAGCTAGATTGGTCTGATCAGTGTCGGTAATGATAGATCTGTGATAGAATCGTCCAAAGACGGTAGAAGTGCCACTCCAGCCAGCAGTTTTTCGGATGGTATCAATGTTAACACCTAATTGGTGAGCTTTGGAAGTTGAGGCGTGGCGGGTGCTGTGTGCCGTAAATATGCTTACATCAATACCACATTCTTTAAGCGTTGCCTTAATCCATCGTGATATAGTTTGTGTACTAACGATTTCATGAGGTTTTTTCAAAGAAATAAATAGAATGTGTTTTTTGCGAAGAGGGTCTGTTTTGGTTATATATGCTAGTAAAGTGGTAGCTGGACATATCTCTGGTTTATCATTAAAGAAGGGAATACAAAGGATGGGCTGGTTACTACCTGCTTTTGAAGTTTTAATAAGATCCGGTATTTTAATATTTATTTTTGATGTAAGCGTTTCTACATTATTAATGTTAATTTTTTGGAGAGTTTGCACCCTATGTGCAGTAGTGAGGGCTAACAGAGTTACGCATTTCTTTGAAAGTTTTTCTAATGGGAGTGTTTCGTTAGGGTACCATGTTCTTAGGGTGTCTAAAACTCTGGACGTGTCCCAAGTAATATTATATTTGGGTGTGGGAGGACGAAGTCTGAATATTCCTTTGAAAAATCTCTTTAGTCTATCGTCAGAGGATATGTGTGAGCCGATTATAAGAGATAATGCCCCTCTATAGCTATTTAATGTACCATACTGAACTCCAGAATGAAATGTTTGTGTTAGGAAATATATTATTGTTGGTACTGAGGTTTCAAACACGTCGTGTTTGTTAAGAGTGCAAAATCTGTGCCATCTTTTTAAGCACACGTCGTATTGCTTGATGGTGTTATTACTTAGAGATGCCAGCATGATATCTATAGACGATGGAGGCACGCTTCGTCTCAGCCACGCCGCCCGCACAAGACTCCGGCAGCCAGGGTAAGATTTTCGTGAATCCTCCCTTTGCTGGAATGGGAGATAATTACATTTTCGTTAGGTTTAAAGATAATTAGGTCAGATAACAAGAGTTTTCTAAATATTGGGTACCATGGCTGTGAGGGCCACATGGGGATCACGACGATGCCTCTGGCCTTATCCCGTACTATTTTTCTTAGGGTTTTTAAAACCATGGAGAATGGAGGAAAGGCATAGAAGTAGAATTGCGACCAGTTAATAGTGAAAGCATCTATAGTGAATGCATCTGGGTCTTTTTGCCATGAAATATACAGGTCGCATTTTTTATTGATACGACTGGCAAATAGGTCTATTTGAGGGGGCCCAAACTTAGTTCTTATGGTTTCGAAAGCCTTGTCATTCAGTTCCCATTCGATGTCGGGATGAGAGCGCCGTGACTCCCCATCAGCCACATCATTATCTATGGATTTGATGTATGAGGCAAACACAGAAAGTTTGCGTTGTTCACACCATTGCCAGATGGTTTTCGATATTTCGGTCAAGTGTGGGAATTGGATACCGCCCATTCTATTAATGTAACTAATAGCAGTAGAGTTGTCTATCCGCATTAAAATTTGGCAATCTGTATAGTTTTTTGCAAATATTTTTAGCGCGATGAATGCAGCTAGGAGCTCTAACTGGTTAATATGGAACTTTTGTTCATTTTTAGACCATGGGCCGCTAGCAGTCTCACTCCCGCACGCGGCACCCCATCCTGTCGTTGAGGCGTCAGAATACAACTCTAAAGCGTAGTTGTCGTCCCTTATCCGTTTTACGGAACTAGGAATGGCCTGTAGCCACCATTCAAGGTCTGGCCGCAAAGAGGAGGGTATTTGCATGATCTTATCATAGTTTTCGTGGCCTTGTAAGTTTAAGAATTTGCAACGCTCTAATTGTTTTGTGTAGAGCCATCCATACTCGATAGCTGGACAAGCAGAGACAAGTAGTCCGACCAGTTGAGCAAAGTATCTGATTTTACATTTTTGTAGTTTCATGAATTTTTTGATTTCCAGCGCAATACGATCTCTTTTGTCAGAAGGTAGTTGAACGTTAAGCCTGTTTGTATCGATGACAAAACCCAGATATTTACACTTTGTGGAAGGGGTCAAGGCGCTCTTATCAAAATTTATTATAAAACCTAAGCTGGTAAGGAACTGTTTGGTTGTATCTACATTATCTAAGCAGTTTTCGTACGAATCTGATATCAGGCATAGGTCGTCGATATATACGGTTGATAGGTAGCCGGCAGATCTCAGCAACTTGACCACGGGTTTCATAATTTTTGTAAAAATGTATGGAGCCGTGTTTAGGCCGAAAGCCAAGGCGTTAAATTGGTAAAGAGTATCATTAAAGGTAAACCTCAAATATTTTTTAGAATTTTCATCTATTTTTATTAAGAAATAGGCGTCTTTTAGGTCTATGGTCGCCATAAAACTATTTCTAGATATAAGTTTCAAAACTGTGCGCAAGTCTTCCAATTTGAAGTGACAAGTTTTAATAAATTTATTGAGTTCCTTTAGATTGAGTATGAAACGCATCTTCCCGTTTGGTTTTGGTCTCAAGAATATACTAGATATAAACTGATTTTTACATGGTTGACAAACTGATATTGTTCCGATCTTGAGAAGATCTGATATGGCTTCCTCAAACTGTGCGAGTTCCGTATTCGAGTAGTTTTGGGTTTTAGGTAACGAAAGTTGTTCTACAGGTTCCGAAAAATCAAGTTTATAGCCAGAAATCCATGATAGGATTATTTGATCGCTAGTGATGCGTAACCACTGGTTGTAGAATAATGATAGGCGTCCCGCGTACATTACCTCTTCTAAGTTCGGCGGTAGTTGGTGAACTTCCGCTGCTGCGATGACGTCCTGTATGATTTGGCGGGCTGATTCTGGTGATAGGTGGGCTGATTCTGGTGATAAGCAGGCTGACGCGTCTTCTGTATTGTTACCGGCGGTTTCCGGGGTGGAGCCGCCGGAGCTTTCACGTTTAAATTACCAGGCTTTGATGTTGATGGCTGTGGCTTTTTGTAATTATTGTTGTACGTGCTTTTTATTTCAGCGCAAGACCTGGAAACGGCTTTAGCCGTTCTAAGTGTGTCTGGGAGATTTTCGCCAAATAAGAACTTGTCAATCTTGGCATTCAGTATTTGGGTTTTAGCATCCTTCTTAAGCACTGATGTGCTGAACATTCTTCTTGTTACAGAGTCAGCATGTTGTATGTCGCATAGTATTCTGCTTGCATCCATTAGTTTTTTAAGAAGTTCATGATTTTTATCATGTGATCCTAGCATCTGTGTTGTGGCTGATGCTAAACAAGAAATAGCCGAGCAAAGAAGTTTTTGTTTCGCTTCAATTGCCTTGTCCCGGTTGGCTAAGGATTCCGGCAAGGCTTCCTTTATTTCAGGGTTCATCAAAGGTGCGCCAAAAAGTATTCCGTTCGATGGAAGAAGGTATCTTTGTTGTAGCTCTTTTTTTGCTTCCTTAGTAAGTCCAACAGTAGCAATATGTTGCAATCGGCTTGCAAGCTCTTTATGTATTTCTTGTCCATATTGAACATTAATGTTGGGGTCGTCCCCTAGGATTTCCAATATGTCTTTGTCCAAACCGGTATCTTCAGTTTCCTTTTGGGCTAGCTCATTAGAGCTTTGTTCTAGATTATCTAAAGCAAGGTCAGAGGCTATCTCCGTATCTGCCAAAACTTGAGGTGTGAAGGATATTTCTGGTGGACTTGGATCGGAGGTTAGGACATCTTCGCTTATTGTAGGCTCAGTCATGAGTTCGTTTAATAGACCATTGTCTGAAACGATATTGTACATATATTATAAAAAGTAGGTAGGATAAAGTTTAGCCGAACCGTGGGACTACTATGTAGCATAGTAGTGTAATGACCTAGAAGTAGGTAGGTAAGGTTGCATTACAACGCAGCTTGGTGTGCAGTGGAAAAGCCCACAGGCAGGTCCGATAGCACGATATATAGCATAATTAGCAAGGTGCAGAGAAAAGCTGAGGTTTGCAGAATGTAGTGAGACAGTCCAAAGAGCAGCTCGAGCACAATTCTTTTAGCAAACTTTAATAAAAATGCGATAAGACAGTCCATAGATCAGCCCGATTATGCATTTTGTTTGTAAAAAATAAGATCACAAAATGTCTTTGTGGTTAGGGATGGTAATGCAGTGAGGCAGTCCAGAGATCAGCTCGATTGCATACCTATAGTGTTTTTATCGTAAGCAAGCTGGTAAGACAGCATGCAATAATCACTGTATGTATATATTAAATGGTAGTTGTACATACCGTCAACGCTTCGATCACTTTCACTCGAAGATAAATCCTCTTGTTTACGAACACGTCTTATTTTCTTCTTCAGTTTTTTGATCTCTTCATTGATATAATCAATGTCTTTAGTACGCTTGCGTTTCGGCATGTTTTAAATAATTTTTCACTGTGGAAATAACACTGATTTTAGTAGGATTTAGTGCGAAATAAATAAATAATTGTGTGAACGGTTGAGCACTAAAATGCGAATGACAGACCGGCCAAGATGGCGGCCTTGCGCGGCGAACGGGAACAATAACAGGATGCTTCTATTTTTTTTTTTTTTTTTTATTCTCTCAACTAGTGCTTGAACGGTGGCACCTATGCGGTACTACATGTTGTGTACATAAATAATTAATAATATTTATTTCAGGATACTTATCTCAGGATGTTTAATAAATTTAGTTCGTTTTATTTTAATATCTTCTTTCATACATGTCTCTAGCAGGTTTTGCAAAGTACCTATTTCAGACTTGTTTAGGACGTATGTATGTATGTCGGTAATTGGAATCATTTTTCTGCAAGGTCCATTATGCGTGGGGTTAATCTAGCTAGATTTGTAGCTAGCCTAACCACTCCCAATAGCACAGAAGTGTATTGGGAGCTTCGCAGATGTATATATATATATATAATTGAGGCTTAGTTGGTTAGAGTATCCCCGTTTATACGGGGATAACCTTATGGTTAAGGGTTCAAATCCCGTCGGAGTTGTTTTTTTATAACTGTACTGTCACCGTCAAAATTAGCTTCATAACTACAGCGACTGCTGTGACCAAAAATACCTACTTTAGTGGCAACAAAACTTTTAAGCCACTGGTTCTTTCACCATCGGTCACCTTAACTATAACTTCACTGGAAAACATTCAATATAACACAAGCAAAACACGTTTTGAACATTGAGTGAAATACGTCTCGTAAAAGCTGCACAGAAAATTGATAACTTTAATGCCTAGCTGTATTTGGTCACTCAACATGTAGAGCTACTTATGGTGGCTAGCATACAGAACGTTTTCTGATTTCAATTAAAATTTCAATATATGGTAAATGGTTATGAATCGTGAAATATAAAAGCTGCCACGTTATTAAAACGGAGGTTTAAGGCGACTCAATTTTAATAAAGAGGCGTAAAACTCATTTTACACACCAAATACCAATTTTAATGTCAAAAGCAATAAATAATTATTGTAAAGCGAGCTTTTAATGTTTTTCACAAACAAATTATTTTCTTTGTAAACGAATATTATCTGAAAACCTTTATTTTAAATGTGATATGCGATAAATCTATCTAGGTACCTAGCACCCCTCTTTTTGCATTGGGGGTTAATAAAAAAACTCGTCTAATAGATACGGTGCCAGAGACAGACGCACATAGCGGTCAAACTTATAACACCCTTCTTTTTGCGTAGGGGGAGATGATAAAAGATGTGCCAAACCAAACGTGTTCTTACGTCCGTCGCATCTTGAGAAATTAGTGTTACGCGCTTACCGAAATCATAACCCTCTGAAAATTCGCCGCCATGTGGCAAATTGCGAATCCTACCCCGAATTTCACCCCTTAACTCAGAAAAGCTGCTAATATTGAAAGAACCGCACCACATCGAGTGTTAAATGGCTAGCATTACTTCAAGCTGCATAGTCGAGAAGCTAGCAGCAATTGTCATGCGTCGATTGTTGCCATACGATAGATAACCCCTTCTAGTGACTATCATTTATACGAGCGCATAAGCTCGTTTGTAGAAACGCGTGTAGGCGCGGATATGTGTGCCTTTTGCCACACGCGCCACTCGTTCGAACCTTGACGCACTTATAAGCTTGTACAGGCGCAAGCCGCGAAAAACACCTCCCCACGCCGCGCCGCCGCGCGGTTCGGGCGCACATCTCGGAATAAGCCCGTATATTGAAGCGTGAAATGAGCGCACGTTTAGGCGCTTATACTGAAAAGCGCAAAAAATATTAGTTTGAAAGCGATCTATGGACGACGGAACGGGACAAGACGGTTCGAATTTAAAATTTCGATCAATAAAAGTAACCCCTGGCTCTGGAACTATGAGTTAATAGCTTGGAGAAATATTCACGGCTGGATTTAGGACAATCGCCTTATTTGCTGAGAGCTTTCTATAACAGAGACCCAAAGCAATAATTTATTATAGCGTTTCGCTTACGATACGATAGTAAATGACTAATTAGCCAATGATATCGTTGATGCTTGAAATCTTTTTATTTTGATTGGTTAATATTTTTACACGTTGCAATTTGAGACAAGATGATTCATTCTATGTATACTATCGTGAATGAGGCTTACTCTACACCTAATTGGTAATAAAGTATGTTCTACGACTCATGAAACAGTTTGGGAAAAATATATGGCCGAACTTCTTGTACGTTTAGTAATCCTACTATCCTACTAATTATAAATGCGAAAGTTTGTGAGGATGTTTGTTGTTCAATCACGTCGTAACGGCTCAACCGATTAAGTTGAAACTTGGAGTAGTTAAAGTTCTTTGTCTGGAATAGCATATATGATATGTAGGTACCACGCAAACGAAGCCTGGGGCGGAAGCTAGTTAGTTATAAAGATGATAAAATACCAAAAACAGTAAATTTTAGAAAGTTTTTGTGAAAAATGAAAATTGCGCTCATATTCATTATTTTTGTTGATAGAATACCCCTTTTGGGATGGTATAAATGTTATCAATCATACTGTATACCACTTCATTGTAAAATATTGAAAACATGTTCAAATAACATTTGTCAGAAAAACCTAGAATTCATAAAAACTTGGCATATACAATTATACTTTATTTACACAAAGAAACTTAAAACTAATACAAGTTAATATTTACAAAATACACAAGAAACAGTTGAGCCATCTAAAGACCGTTACAAACGATCTATAGATAGCTCAACTGTTCCAGATCACTACCAGTCGGAAGCGTCCCCAAGACGCTGGCGGAATTGCCACGCTGGACATATACATGAAAAATACTACATTCCATGGAATCGAATGAGTAGGTACGTTTATTACGGTTCGGGTAGAAAATAATTTCAAAAAAATTGCCATTATTTTTACAAAAGTCAAAGCTCTTGAAATATTAAATTTTTTAAGTTAACGAGTTTTTTAAGTTAGCAAACAGTAATCTTTAACAAAGTCCTTACAATTTATACAGGCAAATAAAATTTTAAAGTATGCCAATTAAAATTAATGAGAATCGTAAGAAATACGCTGTTCTTGGAACTTTAAGCGGTGTAAATGAGAGTTTTACTCGTTATAGTAATATAATTTTTAAGCTCTGTTACTTTTATGTTTCCCACGAAAATACAAAATGTCAAAAATAACAAGTAGCCGGTCAACCAGTCGGAACTTTAAAAAAATATCTGTAAAGTTCTTGTACCTTCAGCTCTTTCATATTAAAGTTCAGTAAAATAACTAGTAATTTTTTAAATGCGTTAGTTTGTAAAAACCCCCCTCAGACCACTTTTTTCGAATTCCTTTTTATGATGGAAAAATGATCCTTATATCAAAACTAATAGGAATTTATGTTTAAAAAAATGAACATGTGGCCTCTTTTGTTTTACTTCATTTAAATACATACAAAAAAAAATGTATTTAGAACAGTTTTTTTACACCAGATAGTTTTTATTGATTTTCCGAAACTTTTGCATTTGGTCGGAGGGGGGTTTTTACAATCATGCATTCAAATGCGTTAGTTTGTAAATAATAAATTAAGTTTACAAGCGATATTTTAATCAAAATACCTTTTCACGAATGAAAAACTTTCATTTTGTTAAAATATCTAAGTAGCAAGATCTTATTTCATCTATTCTAGATGTTTTGTTAAGATGGAGTTGGCTTGCCCAATACCTACACCATCCTCAGACTAGTGGGCCTTTTCTACAGAAAAGACATGGTCAATACGTGTGAAGCTAAGCCGCGGGTCCTCATGATGTTAAAACATCTTAAGCAATGTTAAAACGGCGAGTGATATGTCACCCAAAATATGTATGCATTAATCTAGTCTCTCCAAAATATGGTATAAGTAATTCAGTAATTGATTTATTGTTTGTGAATCAGGTACATTTAACAGTCAGTTCATAGGACTAGTCTAGATCGCTAGATTCTGCCACTTGGGCGTACAAATATTTAATTAACATTTCAATTATTAAAGCATGCATTAATTTAGTTATCTGCTATTATTAAATCGTCAAAAATTAATATACATCTAAAAAAAAAATTTTTTTTTGGTAGTTAAAAAGTAGGTAAATGCGAGTATTATGTCAGAAAAATATTTAAGTGAGTCAAATTAATTAGGTCAATAACTATGCTAAACAATAGTAAGGTCATTTAATAAGATATTAGCTCAAAATGATTTGGGGCTGGGAACGCGTGTTTGATATTGCAATATTGAAAGTATTCAAAGGCTATAGAAAAAATTAACATCAAGTGAGCCGCATGCTTGTTTGCCACATTTAGTTATATAATAAAAACCAGCTTTTCGGCCTAAACGGCCTTAACGAAGGAATGACATGGTCAATATGTGTGGAGTCGACTTAGCCGCGTGTTTGCTTACTTTACAATCACAGACTACTTTTGGTTACAATACCTATGAATGAAAATATCAGAGAATTTCCTTAAAATCACGGATTTTTTCTAAACAGCTGACCGTAAAATCCAATACGCACATTTGCCGTGAGCCCACGCAATAAATAGCAGCCACCGAGCAACCTAAAATTAGGTTAATGTTGTAGGCCATTAATTCAGGCGCACTTCACGAGTCCACTTGGGACATAAGTTAGAAGGCATGGAGGTTGGAAGACAGAAACCGAGTGGATATTCTGATGACTTTATTGACTAGTAGTTCGTCCTTCCTAGATTTCCAGTGTTATCGACCTTGTAAGGCCTGCACCCAACCAATTGTTTGTGTTTTTATTATTTTTATTTTTATTGGTTATGGTATAGGGTTTGGCCACCAACTCACCTTTGCAAATGAGATGTGGCCTAATTTGTTATGTTCTTTTCACTCTCACCACCCTGGGCATGCGGGTTGGTGAGCACAGATAAAGCTACTGTTGATAGGGAGCGTTGCTACCTATCTCCTAGTTATTTTTTCCCTTATTCGCCTCTTACAACGTCCACGGGTAATAATGGAGGAACTTATTCTTTAGCCAGGACCACCAGGGCCTGAGTTAATACGTAAGGCCTTATTACATCTATTATAGATGACTAGCTTCCGCCCGCGGCTTTGCTCGCGTGGTACCTACATAAAAAGTAACCTATATGCTATTCCAGACTATAATCTATCCCTTTACCAAATTTCATCCAAATCCGTTCGGCCGTTTGGGCGTGATTGAACAACAAACATCCAAACATCCTCACAAACTTTCGCATTTATAATATTAGTAGGATTTATGCAGCGTCAGATTTTTTTACACACTTACGTTGTAGAGTCTGGGACATGTTTAAATGGAGTAGGCTTGCCCAGCACCTATACCATCCTCTCATCCTTGTCAACCTTATCCAGAGGAAAGACCTTCCTTCACCGTTTAACACCAAACGTAAACATTTTACAAAACACACAAGCAACGTTGCTAGCTAATAATGTGAAAACATAAAAACTTTGTTTTACCACTGCGATCATTTGAAGTAAACCGCATCCAAGTTATATCAGTTAATTTCCCAGCTCACCTAAAACTACACAGAAATGCACTAAAAGCATAGCACACGAATTCCTTGAATTATTTATAGAAGTAGAGCATAGTTAAGTGTTCAAGTTTCATGCACTTTGCAAGAAGGTATTACAGTTTGTAATAAAAGAATGGTGCCTTAATTAGTTGAACTTAAATTACAAAGTTGGTTCAAAGTTTCGGTTGATTTTATGCGGGCTAATGGTTGTTTTTGAGTTTGTATGCGTTTTTTATTTGAGTTTTGTGGCAGCGAGCGGGCCGTGCATTCTCACTCAGTGCATTGTTGTGTAGTAAAGTTTTAATTATTTCGCGGAAATGTCTCTGGAGTAGGTTATGAAGATAATAGCACTTTCTCTTACTGAGGACCTGGTGAGGGTAACCTCATAATGCGAGTGAAATTATGAGGGGAATTTTCTAACAAAGAATTAATATAGTAACACCCAACAGTCACATACATAATCCAGACCCTGAAGCTATGAGTACCATGGTACCACAACACCCAGACCCGGAACAAACATTTGCAGTTCATGCAAGCGTTTGTCCCGCAGCAGGAACCGAACCTGACCTCCTTGCGTCGCAGACGGGCACTCGCCCGCTACGCCACAGAGGTCGTCAACTAAATGAAAATAATGTCAGTTTGAGGGAAGTGATATTTAAACGACTAAAAATACCAGGAAGTACACAGGCTTCATAATAAATTATGGAAATAATTAGCAAATAACATTTTCGTCACTGGATAGTTGCAATATTATTAGTTTTGCCCAACGGATTTGGTGGACACAGAGATAGATTATAGTCTAGAATAGCATAAAATGTAGACTACTTTTTACTTTTTATCTTCTCTCAGCTTCAGGAAGCTGGTTGACAATAAAAATATAATACGTAGGTAGCCTCCCATAAATTAATTTGGACCATTTTGACGAAGGTGACAAACACCGTGCAAAACACATAAACCGTAACCCCTGCAAATACGATTCAATTTAGCCCCAAAAAAACCATACAATCTATACAATTTCGCAGTTGTTGTAACACTTAACTCGATGGAATAGGGTTGATAACTGAATGATATTGAAGTGAAATTTTAATTTTAAAGGGTTGTAGGTGTTTATTAGTTGTAGAGATAACGCATGGTGTTTGTATTCCTGTTAGATGTTAATTAAGGGTTTGTGAACTACTTCACAACGTGTTGCCTGTAGGGTTTTGCAAAATGGAAGTTTTGTTTATAATTTTCAATATTGTTCAAATATACATAGACACGGATTTTAGTAAGGCACCTTCATATAAAAGTGCCTTACTAAAATCCGTATCTAGTATTTATATCTATGTACTTCCTACACGGGCAATAGAAATTACTTCATGCGCAAGAGCATACCAGTATGACCAATGGAGTAATAGTATCTACTCTTTATTGACATTTAAACTACTTGTAGGTACAAAGATTTTTTATTAGGTATAGGTATTATAAAATAACTATCAGTAGGTATAATCTTATCTCTCTCTAGGTATATTTACAAATAGTTAGGTAATATTTAGGTTTTATGTATTAGTATATTATTATTTTTTATAGTACGTATTGTAATGTTAAACTTTTTGTACACCTCCGTCTTATTTGATCTGTTTATCCTGTCCATCCAAAGGTTGTCTAGAAGAAATCGCTTTTAGCGATAAGGCCGCCCATTGTACTTAATATTTTTTTTTGTTTCTCCCTTTTGTTATTTTCTATCTCTGTGTACAATAAAGAGTTTATCTATCTATCTATCTAATAACTGCTTTTGGGACGGTACGAGTATACATATTAATCATTCATACAGGATTTTTTTTATTTAAAACATACTTCTCTATAAGTCAGTAAAAACTTATAAAAACCGATGTTCTTTTGGCATTTGGCTTTAAAAGGCTTTTGACGATACGAAAAATAAAGAACTCAATTCTTAATTAAAAAAAAAAAACTCAATACGCGTAAAGGTACGCGTTCCTAGCTGAGTATGAACGCAGAGTACCTATATACGTTTGCGCACATCAATCAGGGTTCTTGGTAATTGGTGTGTACATGGATGACCACCCGGTTGCCCAAAGCTGTCTTTTATTCTGAGATGGCAGAGGATAAGGATGTGTTTAAAAGACACCTGAAAGCCTGCGCTATCGACTCTGCATCTTGGGAGGAGCTTGCTTCTAAGAGGTCTTCTTGGCGCTCTACCAAAATGCAAAAATGTCAAAACGTTTGTGGAAAACCGTCTCGACACACTTGACGTTAAACGCCAAATTTGCAAAGAAAGGCCTAAGTCCTCCTATACATACATGTATAATACCTCAGGTCAACTCTATTGCCAAACGTGTGATAGAATTTTTAAAACTAAGTTTGGCCTAGCGAGCCATATTAGGGCTCATGCTAGGAAGTAAAATTATACTTTAAATTTTCTCTAAAAATCTTTTATTTATTTATTTATTCAGTTGCGGTCGCCGTCATCGAAATCGATGAGGAGGTCTATATAATATATACTTGATGTGTGGACTTGTTTCCACAACTGGGCCGCTGGTGGACCCCTTTTGCGTGACGGGTGGAGGCTGCTAATATAGCCACCCGATGTCCTCCAGAAAAGCCAGCAGCTCGCTGATGCCGGCGCAGGCCTCCCTGGGCGTCCCCGGCGTCCAAGAAGAATAAAGAATCAAGGTTCTTTATTCTTTATTGTACACAGGAAACACATACAAAAACAAACTAAATGAAAGGACATGTACAAAGGCGAGCTTAACCCTAAAAAAAGAGTTTTCTTCTAGCAAACCTTAGGCTAGAGATAAAACAAACAAAGCTACTTAAATTTCAAGGCATCGTCTGCGTTAAAACGCACCTAGAAACGCGCACCTTAAAATCTCTAGTAACAAGAATCTTTGAATTGGCCTCGTATTAAATTCCCTAATCTTCAGCCAGCCATCCACAAATCATCCACAACAGAGGTAAATTAAACAATCACAACGGAATTACCTTTCCGATAGACCATTTATCATGTTTACAAGGCAAATAATTGTTCGCCAGAACTGAATTGAGACAAAGATCTGAATGGGGTCCAGTCGAATGGCTGTCCAGTTTTGGAATTAGTGACTTTACATACCAAGCGTATTTTCGGCGGGTGAAAGCTCGTCTTTGCAACCTATTGACAACCTCGGTGGCTCAGTGGGTGAGGGCCTGCCTGAGACGAAAAGGGTGCGATTCCCGCCACGGGACAAATGTTTGCTCGGTCTGCAAATATTTGTCCGGCCTGCATATTGCGTATGCGTAATGGCAATGAAGTTCGTAACTTTGAGAGTGATTTTAACAATCTTAGCAACATTCAAAGCGTTCCAAACTTGACAAGGGAAAACATAAAGATCTTAGCTTCTTCCTTTTCATGTTTGAAAATCTTCAGATGTAGCTAAAATTGATAAAATCGTCCTCAAAGTTACGAACTTCATTACCATTACGCATACACAATTGCACCCCGGGTCTGGGTGTTGTGGTACTATGGTACTCGTAGATACCCACGACACAGGGAATCCTAGTGTGGTGTCAGGCGTATTTATGTGAATATTAGATGTTATGTTATTTATTTTGGATTTATTTATTGGCCGAGGATCTCAAAAGGCGCAAATATGTTAGTCTTGATAGGGCTTACATATTTGAGCCTTTTGGGGTTGAGACCCTGGGTCCGTGGGGAAACGGGGCTCTCCGGGTTTTCAAAAAGATATCAGGACGTCTGATCGAAGCGACGCGTGACCCGAGAGCTGGCTCTTATTTGGCCCAGCGAATTAGCATTGCCATCCAGCGTGGCAATTCCGCCAGCGTCTTGGGGACGCTTCCGACTGGTAGTGATCTGGATCAGTTGAGCTATCTATAGATCGTTTGTAACTGTCTTTAGATGTCTCAACTGTTTCTTGTGTATTTTGTAAATATTAACTTGTATTAGTTTTAAGTTTCTTTCTGTAAATTTATTTATTATTTATTGGCATAACTATATATGTGACCTTAAAATGACTTTATACGTGTTTAAACGAAGTGATTAATAACATATACAACACTAGCTTGTGTCCGCGGCTTCACTCGAATGGAAAATCCATTAGTGCTCCACCACCACTCAAACCCACGACCTGTGGATCAGAAGGCCCACTACCACCACTCCATCAGTGCTAAAGGTATCGTTAAGAATGAGCAACGCATTCGCCCACTAATTTTCGAAACTGCATTCTGATTTTCCCTCAAAAACGCCGGCGTCATGTTTGGTTTCAAAAGCTTCTTTCAAAGGCGACTGAGCGTGCTCATGGCTTTGTGACGTGTAATGATTTTTCTATAGACCCTTTGGTGCTGCTTCGTGTGGGCAGGTCATTAATGAGAGATAAGGTACTCTTTTGTTAGAAAAGAGTAAATATATCGTGGTTTGAGATATTTATAGTAAATAAAATATAATATGGTATTAGGCATGAATCAAGCGCATAAACGCAACTTACAAACGATGACATATAAATTAAAATACAGTCGTAACTCAGTGCGTTTGTGCGCATCAATGCACACGGCACCCTAGATTTAGACCGTATACACGCAAATAATATAATAATAATAAATTCATTTCATCATTCATCATTTCAGCCGTTCGACGTCCACTGCTGAACATGGCCTCCCCCACAGACTGAGCAAATTCCTTATCATGTGGGGGGATTTGCCCATACTCACCACGCTGGGCATGCGGGTTGGCGAGCGCAGTTAGAGCTATCGTTGTTAAAATGAGGCACGCTGCTGCCCATCCCCTTGCTTTTTTCCCTTAGTCGCCTCTTACGACATCCGCGGATAGGTAGATATGGAGGGTCCTATTCTTCAGCCGGGCCACCACCACCTAAATTCATTTGTTACAGACATGGCCATACAGAATAAGAAAAATCGAAGGAGTCAAAAATAACACATAATATGCACAAAACAACAACATATCATACATAGAGGCTATTGAAGTCATGTGTACTAGTATGGCATTCCATTTACGCACGACGACAGTCAGTCCAGTCCAATAAAAAGCTATCATCAACAACTTGTAGAAGTCCACTGCTGGACATAGGCCTCCCCCAAAGAGTTCCACGACGAACGGTCTTGAGCCCTTTCCATCCAACGACTTCCCGCAACCTTTACAATGTCATCGGTCCAATAAAAAGCTATAATAGGTTTAAAAGCGCTTTATAGAAGCTTCTTGAATCTTCTAGATCAGTTATTTAAAATAGTAAACCGACACTGTTCAAAATATTCTGGAAGTCGGTATGCAAATCAGCCGGCATAATTCTCGACGGAAACTTTTCGCAACGGTTCACCAATTAAGAATGCCTACAGTTCATTTCACTTTCAAATTCGACGGTGATTTGTTTTATTTTGCAGCTGAAATACTCCGGATCTACTAATAAGCTTTCCTGTTATTTCCACGGTTTCGAAATAATTTTTCTATATATATATGTTTATATATATGTTTATATATATCTGTTTTTATCTATATATTTTTTTTTTGACAGGCCTCATAGCTCAGTTGTTTCTGCGTTAGAGGTCGCGGATTGAATTCCCGCACTGGACAAACATTTTTGTGATTAACACGGATGTTTGTTCTGTGTCTGGGTGTTAAATATTATGTATATCAGTCTCTAGTACCCATAGTACAGGCTATGCCTAGTTTGGGATCAGCTGACCGTGTGTGATAATAATGTCCGGAATATTTATTTATTTATTTATCTCATTATTATCATCAGCCTGTAGATGTTCACTGCTGGACATAGGCGTCCCCCAGACTTTCACAATGTTGTCGTTCCAACAATGAGTCGCCCGGTTCGTCGGATAAACTTAACTCCCCAAAGGTAGTCGGTTTTACGAGCTATATGGCCCACCCACTGCCGCTCCAACTAGCTAAATCTGAGATCTATGACGGTGACCTTGGTTCTTCTACGGATTTCCGCATTTCGGTTCGGATCTTATCACGTAGTGAAACTCCGAGCATAGCTCTCTATAGCCCGTGCGTGACTTGTGTATGTGGCCAATAGTTAACGACCAAGTCTCAGTACATGTCATCACTGGCAACACGCACTGATTGTAGACTTTCGTCTTGAGGCTCTGCGGCATCTGCGACGAGAAGTTTCTCAAGTGTGTACCTTTACAAGGAAGAGCAAAATCCACGTGAATATGCTAGAAATCGCTTAGCTATAACACGTAACAGTAAATCTCCCGGGCAAATGAACACGTCCGTACCGCGATCGGATGCGATACATCTCCAGACGAGTCCGAGCATAAATTGGTACGCGGACGCGGTTAACGATGCGCCGCCGATTTATAGCTGTAACTCCGTTTAGATCGGATGGTTTTTATTTCTGTTATGATGGCTTAAAGGATATTTGGTACAATTGAATAGCCATATCGACGCTGGGAAGCATATTTGGTTTATCAAGAAAATTGCACTTTCCATGAGAGCCAAAGGAAACAGGAGAATCTGATTTTCAGATGGCGAAAGTCAGTTTCCACAAATACAATTTAGCTCTACAGTTAGGTGGATTTTGACGAGTTACGCTGAAAGATTTTTCAATTCAAGGCAGCAAAAACGTTGTAACGATTTTTATCTAAGTCTGGCTATGTAAAACAATTGATTTTCAGTTTTCGAGATTCTTCGAGAGCTTTCCGGAAACGATATCATTTAACTCTGTTCGTAGTCCAACACGCTTTTGACCAATGTACCAAGCGCGTGTTGGACCACGAATAGTGCAGGCTACTGAAGTCAGTATAGCTTTGATATATCTCACCTAACACGGTGTGAATGTTAGTTACGATTGCAAGAACGTTTAGAGACTTACGTAAAAAAAACATTGTTAAAAAAAAGTCTTCCAAATATTTTTCAAAGATCCACTTATAGACACTCCTCAAGTATTCTTCGTAAGTACATTGGTATCTTTAGTCAGGTGTAGGTATTATTTCACTCCTCTGATACTGATATTATTTTTATCGTAGCTGTGTTTCTGTATTTAAATTTAAAATCTTGGTAATCATGAGTGAAATTTTGAGAGGAAAAGTTTAAAAAAGAATTTTAAATAAATTAATCTCAAGCTGCTGTTAGTGTTTATTGCAAAAATATGTAGATCACGGCTAGAAATTTTATTTTATTTTAATTTTATAATTTAAGGAAAACTTACGGCTAATATGATATTAATGAAAACAATGAGTACTTAAAGGCTAATTACAAGATTCCACATATAGGTGAAAGTAACTAAATTAAAACGAAACAGTATAAAAGTAGACGGCACCACACGTACCACCAAGAGAAGAAACATTAAAAAAAATATATATAGTTAAAAAAAAAACAAAGCTACCTACTAATTAAAAAATAAGTAAATACCACGTTTCCCCCAAAGAATATCTCCAAAGATAACATTTTCATTTTCACCCCCTGTCGAAACTTTAAATTGAAAGTTGAAAGAGCTTACGACAGTCGCCCACTCAATATAAAATCTACAAGAAACCAATTTCAATATTAAAACAACCAGTAATTCGTACAACTTGTTTACCGAATTCATGTTGAACCTTTTAATTAACTTGATTGCTGCTTGTTTTCGGAAACTTTATCTCGGTGAAATTAGGAGCTTCTGTAAAACGGTGACTGTTACTTCACGGCCGTATTCTAGTGTTATGATTACCATCTATTACATAGTAGTCACTATACTTCTATTAGGTAGGTACTACTAAGTGGCATTTTGAGGGGAACATTCAAGAAAGGAAAAGAAGGCATTTTCATTGAGTGAGGCTGGTAACAATGTCAGTGGAGTGAAAACATAATAACGATGAATACCAGGGACAGGCTTGCATCTAAATTGTCGTTAGTAGCATTTAAAGCGGCTTCAAAAAATCAATCAATCAATTTGAAATCATTTTCTATGAAATTTTCGGCTACTATTAGTGTGAGTGGAGTGATAACATATTTACGACGTAGATTACCAGGGTTAACCTGGTATCCTAGTTGACTATATTTTCCTTACACTCAAATCGACCAGCTTACGAACACTGCGTCGTCTTCCAATTTGTGGTCGCCATTCGAGAACCTTTATTCCTCAACGTTTGTCGGTTCTGAGAGCTAAAATTAAAGGTTACTTACTGCTGCCTATAAATAATACTATTTTTATTAATACGACAATTAAATGACGGCCGCTGTTTTATAGGAAAGCAAATCAGGGCTACCTTGTTATTGTTGTAAGGAAAATTTACCTCGAATCCGAGATTCGAGTGTTTTTTCTTACAAAATCGAAACGCATTGGTATTAATTTGTGTAACGGGGCAGTGAAATTTCGAAATTTTGCTCAGGGCTCAAGGTGTGGAGCTTTTTCGGTCGGATTTCTAATCTGTTCGTCTCCTACGACCATTTTTTTAAATGTTATATGGAGGCAAACAGGCTTACGGCCTTCCTGATGGTAAGTGGTTACCGTCGCCTATTGACATCAGCAACACCTAGAGCATTGCTAATGCGTTGCCTGCCGAACCCTTCCCCCCCTAAAGAGCTCTGTATTGAGCCCATTGCAGCGTAATCGAACTATGGCGAGCACAGAGGGCGCTGCAGCCGAGAAAAAGTTAGGTTGGGGCAACAAGCTCAAGGGCACCACTTAGTCCGAAGAGGTTATTACTCCGAAGCGAACAGGCGAAAACGCCTGCGCTGTGTCGGCGCTCAGCATGTTTCGTTCAGGTGATCCGGATCTCCCAGAATATGACGTCTTTAAGTGTCGGTACATATTAAACTGAATGAGAGAATGTGCCAAACTAGCCTTTATTTTCTTAAGTACAGATACAAATTACGAATACAAAGTATTCATTGCACAAAAATATACGTTTACATAATGTGTTGCACTGATTCCTGCTTAAGTTTTCACTGTGTTGTAGGAAAGCAGTAGCTTCCTCAAAATATAGCATAATATACATTTTACAACGATGAGTAGGAGTAAGTAACTAGGTACATTAAACTAGGTAGGTATAGCTTAAGATTAATATTTAATTAAAGATAAAAAACAAGGTTAAACTTAATATTAAATAAATAAATAAAATAAATAAATATTCCGGACATATTCACACGGTCAACTGGTCCCAAACTAGGCATAGCCTGTACTATGAGTACCAGAGACTGATATAGATAATAGATATATATTTAACACCCAGACACAGAACAAACATCTGTGTTCATCACACAAATGTTTGTCCAGTGCGGGGATCGAACCCGCGACCTCTAGCGCAGAAGGCAGAGTTACTACCAACTGAGCTATGAGGCCAGTCAAGAGAGTAAGATTAATTAAGTATTAAGTCGTTCCCCACTTAGACGGCTCTAAATAGCAACAAACAGACACACAATGCAATTTTAATCTCAATGTTTCTGCGACTGTTCGAAGTTAAAAGGTTGGAAACCGGTCGCGTGTGAAGGAAACATTTTTCTTGTCGCAGGTGCACCGGATTAGTTCGATACCCTAAGGGCGGCGGTGCTCAAACTTTAGCACTGACAAAATTAAAGGAAATTCGAAAGATTACAAAATAATTTAAAATTACCTAGTTAGTATATAAACCATTACTGTCCGTGGTGGCCTGAGATGAAGAATAGGCCCCTCCATATCTACCTATCCGCGGATGTCGTAAGAGGCGACTAAGGGAAAAAAGCTAGGGGATGGGCAGCAGCGTCCCTCATTTTAACAACGATTGCTCTAACTGCGCTCATCAACCCGCATGCCCAACAAATCCCCCCACTGGTGGTCACCCCCCATGTTAAGGAATTTGCTCTGTCTGTGGGGGAGGCCATGTTCAGCAGTGGACGTCGTACGGCTGATGATGATATAAACCATTAACTAGGAATTACATATTATATATATATATTTTAGGTATTTTGTAAACAGTATCTTTTATTTGTATATTTCCCATTGCCTTGTTGTGCACATGTACCCATTACTTTTATAAGCTCCCTCTAGCCTCAAAGGTTTACTGGAAGAAAACTCTTTGTAGGGTTAAGCTCGCCTTTGTACATGCCTGTATTATTATGTTTTATTTCTGTATGTTTTCTGTGTACAATAAAGAATTAAAGAATTACTTGCCTCTGACTACCTTTTAAATATATTTATAGACTAACCCAACTCAACCACGGCTGCTTTAGGGGGTTTTTTTAAGGGGGTCACTGTCACTGTCACTGAGCTGCCACATCACCCCCCATTAGGGGTTGAATTCCTGGTCAGGAATTCCTTTCTTAGTGGGATGCACTAAGAAAGGAATAAATACACTACCACAGGAAGCTACCACCCAAATTTCATACTTGGGCTTTGCGTTGATTTTCTGTCAGTCAGTCAGGTAGTAACGTATGAATTTATGTATAAATATATTGATGATGATTGATCATGATTTTTAACCAGTATATTATTTTCAAACTAAAGAAGGTTCTTACAGAAGATATATCTACCAATTAATAATAAGTAAGTATCAAGCATTTCAAAGCTCAATTTGACTACTGTAATCACAGAACAAGCTTTAACAATAATTTATCAATTAGCTCGCAAAGGGAAAACTTTGAGCAGCGGTGCGCAGTTTCGGCGTTCCACTATTAATCCTGCATTGGTATGGACAGTGGACTTCGCTGGGTGGCGTTAAAGCTGGTCACAGATTTTCAGTGCTAGGACAAAATGTACGAGGGTTTCGGTAAGTGCCTTAACACACTGGGCGTATTTTCAGCACGTTAGACATCACTCACACGTAAGTAGTTTTGTAGCAGCGAGAACTAGCGGTGTGTGTCACTGGTTTTATTGGCTTATTGGTACTGGTTTTATTAGAAAGAAAGAAAGAAAAAAAGAGAGATTCTTATTTCCCTTAAGAACTACTACACATAAAATAAAATAAAAGAAATTAAATGCTAAATGATAAAAATAATGTGCGCAGCAGAGCTCTTGGAAAACATGGTCTTCGCTCCGCATTGTGCTTGATACACACTGATGTGTGCACCCAGCGCTGGTTTTCAGCGGAGACCATAGTTGTCACGTCACGACCTTCTAGAGGTGACTAAAATTATATTAAAATCTTTAATCATTTTCGTAATCTTTATAACTAATTATTAAACCTATGAGAAGATCGACATCAAAGATTTTTACTTAAAACCGCTGTATTGAGATTTTGGGAAGGCCCCCCACCCGATGGACCGACGACATTGTGAAGGTTGCGGGAAGTCGGTGGATGGAGATGGCTCAAGACCGTTCGTCATGGAACTCTTTGGGGGAGGCCTATGTCCAGCAGTGGACTTCTACAGGCTGATGATGATGATGAGGATTGAGATTTAATTAATTATTTGACTCCAAAACAGCAATACATAATGTTTTTCCAATGAAAAAGCCGAATTTATTTATTTATTTATTTGATTATAGACGAGCAGCTTCCGCTGATGTGTCTACATCTCACAGTGTCGAAATTGAAAGTCCATATTGTCATGTCTGGTTCACTTTAATGAGCACTGATTTATTAATTCGTAGCCAGTTGTCGAGTTTGTTTTTGAATGCATTGACAGAAGTAGCAGAAACAACATCTTCCGGTAACATGTTCCAGTTGTGGACTACTCTGTTGCTAAAGAAGTGGTACGCAACAAGTTAGTTAGCGGGACCACGAGCTAGCTTAAGTTGATGGCCACGAGAAGGTCTTTGATCATCTTTCCTTATCTTCCTTATCCCTATCTTTCGTTATAAAAGTTTCGATGAGGTCACCGCGAATGCGTCTATCTTCAAGAGTAGTGAGGCTTAATGCGAGTAGTCTTTCCTCATATGATTTCATTGATCATCATATGATTTGGAAAGCCGTAGACAACTTGATTGTAGAATAGTAGGTATATAAGTATAATTAGGATCTCAAAAGGCGCAAATATGTTAGTCTTGGTAGGGCTTACATATTTGAGCCTTTTGGGGTTGAGACCCTGGGTCCGTGGGGAAACGGGGCCCTCCGGGTTTTCAAAAAGATATCAGGACGTCTGATCGAAGCGACGCGTGACCCGAGAGCTGGCTCTTATTTAGCCCAGCGCATTAGCATTGCCATCCAGCGTGGCAATTCCGCCAGCGTCTTGGGGACGCTTCCGACTGGTAGTGATCTGGATCAGTTGAGCTATCTATAGATCGTTTGTAACGGTCTTTAGATGGCTCAACTGTTTCTTATGTATTTTGTAAATATTAACTTGTATTAGTTTTAAGTTTATTTCTGTAAATAAAAAAAAAAAAAAGTATAATTATGAATCACCTTGGAGCACAATTCATAGAGTTATCCATTTGATCCAGATTTACTAGTATTATGCACTGAACTCAAGTGGCGTATGAAATCAAAATAGATTCCTCCTCTATTCTTAATTTCCTATCCAAAAATGCTCTCTTCTTTTTACATCTCAGTATTTACTACCGGAATTAAAGCTCACAAATTAAGCTCACAACAAAAATATGAGGGCGTTAAATAGTTTACGTCGAAAGAAAAATATTAGCTCCTAAACTAAAGACTCGAACAATTTGGCTCACGGAGCACTAGATAAAGAGTGATTTAGTGCTGAGCCTTAGTATAAGCACTAGCCTTGTTTACTTACTCAAACAAACAACAATGACGTATTGTGTATTCGACTTGTGAATCGAAAGGAGCGATCCAATTGGTACTTATATGAAAGGGTACTCAGAATTTTCGGCCATCATAATTCAATTTGGTCGTCAAATTATAGAATGAAAAGGCATTTCTCTGGTCATCAATTGAAGATAGAATATAATTTATTTGCCGAAAGAATAATACCAAATAATACATGAAACCAAATATTTATTATACGGAATACACAAAGGATAATTGAAAAAATAAAATAAACTCTCACGACTTTTCCCCAAGATTGGTAAGACAACCTCTCACAATTCTCAGATCTTTGAAAAGAATAAGTCAAGAAGAAACATTTTGGCACATGCCCACATTTTGCAGTTATCGCATCGCAACCGAGTATTTTTAATACGTCTTAGTCGTACTAGGTACGTGTAGTATGATGCGAGGACCTGGTTTAAAAACCTGGTTGCGTAAATACGAACCGCCTTTACACTTGGCCGCTTCTGTGACACTTAAATTTTAGCTACCTATTTAAAATTGAGTACTTGAAAACTCCCGTCTTTTCTTGTCGTGTCACTGACTCTTTCTTGGTCAAAGCTCACGTGAGACTACTGGATAGAGAGGTAGCATGATGATTAGGAACCCTATGCTAACTATTCCTCACATCTCTATGTACTCTATTGAGTACATAGATAATACACTTAGGGGGACTATCTCCCTATATTTAGGGGGATAGTCAAATCCCAACATTAAAGACACATGCCCAGTTTTCCAAATGTATACTCAAAAAGGTATCATGTTTGTATCTGAAATGCGGAAACATGTCTTTAGGGAGCGGGACCTTGTTTTACGTTGAAAACGTCCGAGCTAAAGACACTGGTTTTCTAAACAGCGGCGACGTTAAAAGACGAACATAATTTAAAGGAAATGCGGCAAATTTCAATATTTTTTTTTAATCCGGACATATCACACACGATCATTTAATCCCAAACTAGGCATAGCCTGTACTATGGGTACCAGAGACTGATATACATAATAGATATATATTAAACACCCAGACACAGAACAAACATCTGTGTTAGTCACAAATCAGTTTGAGGGTCGAACGGTTGGAGTCCCGCCACAGAGTCAGTTTCAACTCCTTTGTGGTGAGGGTACCGACCGAACATCTTTCGACCTACCTAAAAGAAGATCTCTGGCCGAAGGGTGTTGTGTTCCGTCGCTTCCGCGGGCGGATACCTACTGCCGATGACAATTCGCGTCCCACGTCGCAGTTTCTACGTGGCAATTAATTGTGTTTTTATATTAATATGTATGTTAGTCTTTAAGGTATATATCTATATGAGCCGTAGTGTAAGAAAAATTCCATCTGTTTTTTATTCTATTGTTGCCTGAAATAAAGTTATTGTATTGTACAAATGTTTGTCCAGTGCAGGAATCGAGCCCGCGACCTCTAGCGCAGAAGGCAGAGTTACCACCAACTGAGCTATGAGGCCAGTCACTTGGCTAAACAACACTTCTCGGAATTTACAGTATACAGCGAGTCAATTGTTTCTGATGATGCCTCGTAGAGAGGCGAAACACTTCGTCGAATTCTTATAAAGTTATGTGGTTGTGCCTCCTGTACTTATGTACGCTTTGCATGGCTTTTTACTGCGGGCGGTTTGGGAGGTGCACGTGTTTGCATTTTGTTGAGGCTATGAGGAATTCATTAGCGGAATAGTACTTCATATTTGTTTGTCTATTTAATAATTAAGTATGGATTTACGCAAAGTGACGCCTGAATCAATTAACAATCTCTATGACATTATGAAGTTACCAAGAAAATGCCAGCATGCAATTTACGGCTGTCAAATGACGGCCGCTGATGGAAGCAAGCGTAACCTGCCGTTTGAACTATGCTCTGTAATAATTGAGTTTGAAAACGTAATTAAGTTTTGCGGTAGCGGAGCGCAATAAGCAAAAGCTATAGCTCGTTTGTTTTGTAACTATTTACCTATAATAATACTAGTTATTGTTTATGTTACTTTTCACCGCAATTAGAAAGAATCAGCGTAGTAATTTGTCTTTTCACTGATTCATTCTTGGTCAGGAGTAGGTTGAGCTATGGTGGCCCTGAAAAGGGCCTATGACTGTCGGTGAAAGAATCAGTGTATTGCCCTTGTTCATAATCACTCACAAATTATGTATACCTACCTATAGCCTAGACAAAAATATGTCTACTACTTTCTTAACTAGCCTCGAGCTCAGTTGGTAGTTACTCTGCCTTCTGCGCTAGAGGTCGCGGGTTCGATTCCCGCACTGGACAAACATTTGTGACTAACACAGATGTTTGCTCTGTGTCTGGTTGTTTAATATATATCTATTATGTATATCAGTATCTGGTAACCCATAGTACAGGCTATGCCTAGTTTGGGATCAGTTGACCGTGTGTGCTATGTCCGAAATATTTATTTATTATTATTATTGACTAATAGAAAAGCACAATGCGAGTGTTATCGAGCTGATAGAGACTGATTATTTATAATACATTATTATAGCTCCAATATCAATAAAAAAGTAATGCGCAAGGCATTTTAATAAGAATAATGTATGGACGAGAGATGTAAAAAGAGCCATAATCCCATGCATTGAAATAGATTACATTAAAGCCATAGAGCTTCTGTAGGCATTATGGAATAATTTTCTTAGCAGTAATAAGAAGCGCAATTTTAATTAAGTCCTGCGGTCTATGCCACTCACATTCAGCCATCAGCTTATAATTTACTTTAGTACCAAGCCTTTGGATATAAAAAGAACGTACCTCGACTTTTAATATCAATGTATTGCGGTCGATGTCGCTCACAAATGTTTTTTCTGTTTATTTATATGTGCGGTGGCAGTTTCGTCCGAGGATTTTTTTATACAACTAAGTCAGCCAACGAGCGTACGGCTCACCAGTTGGTAAGTAGTTGCCGAAGCCTATGAACGCTTGCAATACCAGAGCCATCACGAACGCATTGCCGTCCCAGAGCCTCCCACATGTCAGCATGCATTGACCATGTCCTGTAGATAAGGCCGAATAAGTCAAAGTCAAAAAGTTAAAAGGCATTTATTTCAATAAAATCACTAGGATCACTTTGAAACGTCTTAGAAACTAGGTGAAGCTATGTTCCTCGCGACCAAGCCTAGAAGAATCAGGCAACAAGCACGGCTTGGTGCCTTTCATTTTTTTCGATGATCCTTTTTCACAAAATGGAATTTAAAGCTTCAGTGTGGTGCCGATCGAACTAGGGGAGGCTCAAAAGAAAAGAAATCGAATTATAATCTCTAATAAATAAGAGCTTATAAAAATGTGAAAAAAAAGAAGACAAATGTGAGCATCAACAAATGGCTTAGATAGGCTTAGATAATGGGTATAGGCGTTGGGCAAGCCTACATATAAACATAGCTCATAGCTGGCCTCATAGCTCAGTTGGTAGTAACTCTGCCTTCTGCGCTAGAGGTCGCGGGTTCGATTTCCCCACTGGACAAACATTTGTGACTAACACAGATGTTTGTTCTGTGTCTGGGTGTTTAATATATATCTATTATGTATATCAGTCTCTGGTACCCATAGTCCAGGCTATGCCTAGTTTGGGATCAGTTGACCGTGTGTGATATGTCCGGGATATTTATTTATTTATTTATTTGTATAATTAAGTGGAATTTCAGAACAATCTTACTATAATAGAACTCTATGGTCCTACAAGGAAACAGGCTCATAATAACTCGGGCATATTTGATGCTTGCTCGCTCAAATTACGCAGTGTACACTTGATGCTCTAGAAAGTACACAGTTAACATTTTATAAGGTACCATCTTCCACCTAAGTTTTCGCTCGCGTGGTACCAACGAGAATTAAATAATCTATGTACTATTCCATACTATAATCTATATCTGTGCCTTTCATCCAGATCTGTTCAGCCGTTCTGGCGTGGTTGAGTAACAAACATCCATCCATACATCCAAACTTTCGCATTTATAATATTACTATTAAGGATAGTAGGATCTTCTATTTCTCAACGTGAATGTCTATAATCAGCGCGTGTTTCCAGTGATGGCATATGTCATTGAGACTTGCTCCCTAACTACTGGCCTAGCGACGAAGAAATATGCTGGGAGTTTCACGATCCGAAATGAGGAAATCCGTTGAAGAAATAAGGTCACCAATGTAGCTCTCAGAAGAGTGGACTCAAAATTATATAACCTCTTATGTTTTGTATTTTTACCTACATGAGTTTATATTTAAAGAACCGACGACCTCGGTGGCACACTGGGCGAGTGCACGTCTGAGACGAAAGAGGTGCGGGTTCGATTCCCGCTGCGGGACAAATGCTTGCACGTGCTGCAAATATTTGTTTCGTATCTGGGTGTTGTGGTACCATGGTACTCGTAGTTTCTGATACCCACGACACAGGGAATCCTAGTGTGGGGTCAGGACTAAGTATTTGACTGTTGGGTGTTATTTATTTATTTATTTTTAGCAAGTATCCTAATGTTTTGCTCGGCAGTGTATCTTTAAGTGCAGTGGGGCTGATGTGTACTGCAAACAAGCTAGGAACAGGATACTGCTGTAACCACTCTACGAAGTATCTCGTCTTGGTATACATAGGCTGCACATATAGGCTTGTGTACCTATAAGCTGTTATTATTAAAGAGGTATACTAGGTACTATCCAGAAAGTTGCTTATTCTATCAGCAAAAATAAATAATATTAGCTGGACATGACTTGCAGTGGCCAATATAGAGATCCCTAAACCGACTCCGGTCCCAGGTTGGCCGCTGCAGAAAAATCCTGGCTAAATGGGGAATAATCGACTCGTCCAGAGTACAGTGCGAGTGCGGAGCCCCCGTACAGGACATGCGGCACCTGCTTTCCTGCCCACTGTGCACGACCACCTGCACTTGGGAGGATCTAAACGATGCAACAGATAGGGCCATTGAGGTGGCCACATACTGGTCGACTAGAGTTTGAAGGAGTCTTTGACTCGAGAAGAAGAAGAAGAATAATATTAGCAAAATAAGGATTTTTTAAATATTTATTACTTATAAGTACTAGCTAAGAGTGGAATGATCTGCTTGCGGAAGAGTACAATCTTCAAATCTAGAGTAAATAAGTTCTATCTGGGAAAGCGTGTGAAACATTAAGATGTGGCCCAAGCTAATTTTTGCAAAGTAAGGTTTGCAAAAATAAAAAATAAAATTATAACTAACTATTAAACGTACGAGAGTTCGACTTCAATATTTGAATCATCATCATCATCATCATCAGCCTGATGAAGTCCACCTGCTGAACATAGGCCTCCCCCAAAGAGTGAGCTTTCTCCATCCACCAACTTCCCGCAACCTTCACAATGTCGTCGGTCCATCGGGTGGGGGGCCTTCCAACACTGCGTCGTCCGGTTCGTGGTCGCCACTCGACCTTTGTTCCCCGACGTTTTCCAAATATTGAATTATTTATCCCTTTGGATCCACCTCGCTGGCGTAGCGGGCGAGTGCCCGTCTGAGATGCAAAGGATGCGGGTTCGATTCCCGCTGTGGGACTAATGTTTGCATGATCTGCAAATATTTGTTACGAATCTGGGTGTTGTGGTACCATGGTATTCGTAGTTTCTGATACCCACTATACAGAGAATCCTGTGAGGTCAGGATTATGTATGTATGTGACTGTCGGGTGTTATTAATTTATTAATTTTGACAATAATTATTTTTGAAGTTCTTACACATCTGAAAATAAGAAAGAAAATGAACAATGACCGTTTAGGTTAAACGTAAATAACAATATCTCTTAAGACCAACTCCGATGCGACGCTGAAAACCGTTTTATCTTTTCTTGACTTAGCATTGTTATGGTAAGTACATGCCAAAAATTAACTTTCGTAGAGCTTAAAATACTAAGTCGTTTTACCTACAAAATGGCAAATATTTTATGCATATATTTTATACAATGGTTCTGCAGGTTTTGGTGTATAGTGCTAGAAACGCAAGATGAAGTCGTAAAACGTTAAAATTGCAGAATGCAAGAATGTATGACGAAGTTTCCCAAACGCTGCCCATACGAGTTAAATAATAAATATAACCATCCAACAGTCCCATATATGTATAGTCCTGACCCCACACTAGGATTCCCTGTATCGTGGGTATCAGAAACTACCAAACCATACCACCATACGTACCATAGCACCACAACACCCAGACCCTGAACAAATATTTGCAGATCATCTAAATATTTGTCCCTCAGCGGGAATCTAACCCCTTGCGTCTCATATGGATACTCACCCGCTACGCCACCGAGGTCATCAAACCAACTCTGACGATCGACTAAAATCTATTTCAACCATTCGATAAAGTTTAATATTTATTGCAATATTAAACTTTATCATCCGCAACTACATACCTCTCAGCGTTCCATACCTGAACCGACACGGACCTTTATTGTGCTAGTGACAAACTACATCAGACATTTAATAAAAGCAACGTTGAGAAATGTCGACCGCCGTCCACCCTTTGTAGCCCGCCATTTGTAAACCCGAATGAAATGTTTTCAGTTGAACCGGGACCGGGAACTTTTAGGTTATCAGTTCATTTTTCAGGAATGAAAAGTTTTGCAAGGCATTTTTATTACAATGATGTTACATGGCTTTAAACATGTCATGATTAAAGCGCCGAAAAGTGAACACTTTTTATTTTGATGAGTTACAACGCAGGCTGAAGCTAAAGTTGGTGTAGACTGGTATTTGAAAGTTCTAAAAATATGTTTCCAATAGAAACATTACTCCTGCAAAATAGATTTCAATTGTAAGCGCAGGTTCAAGTCTGTACATTCCGCTTTACGCCGCGTCGCCGTGACAGATATCCAATTCTGACTCTGTCCCGCTGAAAATACATGGCCGGCTGTATTCTGGTGCGATTAGACTATTTTGTATTTGGCTTCTGCTACTTGAGTAATGCACCATATCACTCAAACATCTTATTTGAATTGGAAAAGTACACTCTTGGACCAGACATGGGTTCACCCTCACACTGACGTTAATGTTCATCGCAATTCCTGTACTTTTCTCCATCGATGAAGCTTTAGTTAAGGAGATAACTTTTTAATTTATCATTTCAGCCGTAGGATGTCCACTGCTGAACATAAACCTCCCCCACAGATTTTCATCTTCCTATCATGGGGATTTGACCATACCACGCTGAGCACGCGGGTTGGCGAGCGTAGTTAGATCTATCGTTGCAGGTCTGATGAAACTGGGATTATTGCAAACCGACATTTATTATTTGAAGTGTTCAAGATTTGTAGAGTCAAACGGTGATTATTTCAATGAAATCACTAGGATCACTTTGAAACGTCATTACAATCTAAGCTGCATTTTTAAATTATTGTATTCATTGTTTCTTAATTATTGTACCCTAAGTTGTATAACAATCTAGCCAACAAGGCCAATGAGCAGTTTTACTTCCACAATAGAGTCTTATAAGGTAAACTAGATCTAATATTGTGTCCAGTAGCTCTTTTCTTACAACTTTGTTCATATGTGTTCTTTTATGGTTGGCTACGATCACTTTTACACTACATTTCAGTGTTTTTTAATTTTCATACCTTTCATACTAAATCAAATCGCTTAGCTCTTTTAAATTTTAAATTTGATCGCAAAAACGTTTCGGCCATCATGTTTAGAATACGTGCCTGCTCGATTTCCGTAAACAGGGTCGGCTGGCAGACAAAAGCACGGTGCGTAATAAATGCAGATTGGCCAGAGCGTTCGAATCGCGAGGTAAAACTGTTAGGTTCGCCCTTTTGCTCCGCAGCATGGATAGGAGAATTTATTCGTATGGTTTCGAGTACCGTATTGTTAAGTTCAAAGGCTGGGTAATTTATTTAGGTTAGGTAACGTCTGGATGAAAAACTACGTATCAACTATACAAGGTGATCTTACTACTATTATAAATGTTGGATGGACGGATGTTTGTTACTCAATCACGCCAGAACGGCTGAAGTGGTTTTTTTTTTTTTTTTTACAACTGAGGTGGAAAACAAGCATACGTTGTAAACAAGCTTACCTGTTGGTAAGCGGTTACCGTAGCTTATGAGCGCTTGCAATACCAGAGGAATCACGCACGTGTTGCCGACCCCGAACCCCCTCACCCCTAAAGTGCTCTGGCAACCTTACTCATCGCAGGAACAGAACACTATTTGAAACAAATAATGTTATTTGGCTGCGATCTTCTGTAAGGCGGAGGTACCTCCCCAGGCGGGCTGCTCCAATTCAGAACGAGAAAATCTCGCTGTGCCCTTCTTCCTCCTGGATAAAAATTACCACAAAGATAGGTTATAGTATGGAATTGCACATAGGCTTCTTTTTATGTTCGTAGTTACCATGTGAGCGAAGCTGCGGGCTGAAGCTAGTGTATTTTTTTTCCGCAAGGGCCCTAACTTTAAACCCAATTGGCATTAAAATTTGTAAGATTTTGGGAAATTTGTAATTTTTCTGTATCGACATCATCAGAAGAAGTCAACTGCTGGACATAGCCCAACGAGTTCCATGACGAACGGTCTTGAGCCTTCTCTAGCCACCGACTTCACTTCACCGACGTCACTTTCACAATGTCGTTGGTCCATCGGGTGGGGGACGACACTGCGTCGCCCGGTTTGTGGTCGCCATTCGAGAACCTTTACTGCCCAACGTTTGTCAGTTCCACGGGCTATAAGGACTGCTACTCCAACTTGCTAATTATATATCGGTTACAAAAGTTCTTCTACTTTCCTCATTTTGGATTTTATCACGCATACAATTTCAAGCTTAGCTCTTTCTAAAGCTTTTATTTAGGTAATTTTATGTCAAGTCACAATACAAAATTAATTCAATCGAAAACTTCTTTGAGTTAGATCAGTATAACCGGAAACACGCCGGAACTATAATATTAGCATATCTATAGTATATTTAGTAATCAGGACATTCAAAACGGTTAGCATTTAAGTAATAACCCGACCCTACTAATAAAACCGTCATAAACATTGATCGGTTCGAGGCGGATTAAGGCTGCCGCGCACATGCACAGATCCAGTACCAGATCAACATTGCCTCAGCCCGAGGCGAATCAAATAAATAAATAAATATTCCGGACATATCACACACGGTCAACTGATCCTAAACTAGGCATAGCCTGTACTATGGGTACCGGAGACTGGTATACATAATATATAAGTATTTAACACCCAGACACAGAACAAGCATCAGTGTTTATCACACAAATGTTTGTACAGTGCGGGAATCGAACCAGCTACCTCTAACGCAGAAGGCAGAGTTACTACCAACTGAGCTATGAGGCCTGTCAATTGTATTAAACTCCACACTACAGTGTGGAGTTTAATACAATTGACTGAGTTACAACTCAGTCAGCATCGCGTCGCTAAAGGCGGTGAACAGCATTTTGTTTCGGGCCGAGGCGATGCCCAAAACTGAGCTGATACTCTTCGGCAAATCACACGTACCTATCTTTCAAAAACTATTAAGCCGTGTTCAAACGGCATGCGATATGTCCGTGATATATCATATGGAATCACCGAATTTAAAAGCCATTGGTGCCGACCGGGATTCGAACCCACGACCTGTGGATCGGAAAGCGGGGCAACCGTCACTCTACCAGTGCCCGTGAGGATTTAAAAACATGTATGTCCGAAGCTGCGCAGCTTAGCAGCGCTTCAAACAGCTTCGTGTGATAGAGGCTTTAGGACGGAGGCACGCGCTAACAAAGGTTGCTAATAATCATTAGTCAGAATCACGCGTTGTGCCCGATGCGTTTTAATCAGTGGCTATGGCTATGGCCTTCCTATTGATGACGTCGTATTAAGGTATTCACTTAGCTGTCTATTGAATAGTGGAACAGAGGAACAGGGAACTGATTCGATACTCAAATGTGAACTAGGGAAATTACTAGTAGTCGTTATTAGTTATTCAGTCTGTAGAATAAATAAATAAATAAATATTCCGGACATATCACACACGGTTAACTGATCCCAAACTAGGCATAGCCTGTACTATGGGTACCAGAGACTGATATACATAATAGATATATATTTAACACCCAGACACAGAACAAACATCTATATTAGTCACAAATGTTTTTCCAGTGCGGGAATCGATCCCGCGACCTCTAGCGCAGAAGGCAGAGCTACTACCAACTGAGCTATGAGGCCAGTCAATAGAAGATCCTTTGCTTTTTTAATATGCAATTAAGATGGCCAACAAGCAAGCCCACCTGTTGAAAAGTAGTTACCGTAGCCTATGAAAGCTTACTAGAGGCATCACGCACGCGTTGCCTACCCGGAACAAAAACCAGGAAAAAATTTTGCTGTACAATATCTCGCGCAAATTGGTGCAGTGTGGTACAGAAATGGATGAATCATCATCATTATCAGGTTGAAGAGATTTCTGTATTAATAGTATTAAAGGTAGAAACCATAACGCGAGCGCATCACGATCATATCATCAGATCCGTACTGACCATCCAAACGTGTTATGAGCTACACTAACGTTTGCACGTACGCATAATATTCAACGCGGCATCCTAATTATTGTTCACCATGCTTATTCTAATATGGATTTAGAATCCCTATCCCTAATCCCCGTAACAACGTTCGTGCGCCAATGGTTTTTTCTGGATTTTTTTTTTTTATACTACAGCGGTGGCAAACAATCTTACGGCCCACCTGATGGTAAGCGGTTACCGTAGCCTATGAGCGCTTGCAATACCAGAGGCATCACGCACGCGTTGCCGACCCCGAACCCCCTTCCCCCTAAGGAGCTCTGGCAACCTTACTCACCGCAGGAACACAAGACTATTTGAATACAAATAATGTTATTTGGCTGCGATGGCGATGTAAGGCGGAGGTATCTCCCCAGGCGGGCTGCTCCAATTCAGAACGAGAAAATCTCGCTGTGCCCTACCTCCCCTAATTTTTTGTCAATAATCAATACACTTATTGCTTTCCAGGCTGCTTTTGACCCTGTTATACAGGCTCAAAGGCCGTGGTGGCTCCGGCTGAAGAATAGGCCCCTCCATATCTACCTATCCGCGGATGTCGTAAGAGGCGACTAAGGGAAAAAAGCTAGGGGATGGGCAGCAGCGTCCCTCATTTTAACAACGATAGCTCTAACTGCGCTCGCCAACCCGCATGCCCAGCGTAGTGAGTATGGGCAAATCCCCCCACATGATAAGGAATTTGCTCTGTCTGTGGGGGAGGCCAGCAGTGGACGTCGAACGGCTGAAATGATGATGATACAGGCTCAATAGAGAACTAGTGTGGGGGACAGAACTACCTCAGGTACAATAAATTAAATCTCAACGTTGTTAGATTAGGATCATATTCGTAAGCCTATTTATATTTCTATAATTTCTCCACGCTTATTTGTCAATGGGATAATAGAGAGGAATAGGCTAGTTTTATAAACAGGTGATTATACTTTAATGACTCGAATGTTGCATTCGAAAATGTCAGAAACTGGTGCTAACAATAAACATTGAACCCCTTTCAGTCCTATTGGCTAGTCGGAATTTTCCTTCTTAAATATTTTCCAGTGAAACCTTTAATTTATTTCCTCGCTGATTGGTGTTGATTAAACGAAAAAACGTAACTCAGTTCAAAGTAGAATAAAAACTTTCATTATTCACATTGTGGAGCGAGTTAATGAAAAATATTTGTGTTGCAGAGCATCTTCCTGCTCCGACGCTGTTATTTGAGAGTTTGTATACGACGCGGGATTGCGACATGCCACCGATGTCGGTTCGTGAGACTAAAAAACAATCATCGTCATCATAACTCCAGACGTTTGAAGTCCACTGCTGAACATCGGCCTCCCCCACAGAATTCCGGAGTGACTTTCTATCATGTGGGAATTTGCCCATACTCACCACGCAGGGCGCGCGGATTGGCGAGCGCAGTTAGAGCTATCTTTGTGAAAATAGGGGACGCTGCTGCCCATTCCCTAGCTTTTATCCCTTAGTCACCTCTTACTACATCCACGGGTAGGAGATATGGAGATCTATTCTTCAGCCGGGGCTGCCACGGCCAAAAAACAGTACCACTGCTTGACCAAGCTGGCATGCAGAGGGCATTAAAACATCGTGTACAAAAGCTTTTAAAATATCAAAGGCAGAACAAAATCACGGTGTAGCTTTTATCATTCTTATCATGTTTCGTAAAAAAGATAAACAAAATAAAATTTACGTTTCGCAATAAGATCCAGTGCCTACAAAACTTTCCTTTTAAACCTTTTGTTTCGCACATGCCTTACCTGGAGGGGTAAATAAATGCAAATTGTTAGGGGTCATTACTATACACAGAAGACAATGTAATAGTTCCTCTTTCGAGAATTTTCACTCTGCCTATATGAAAATAAGCGTTCAAACGGAAAGCGACATGTCATCAAACATTTATTTAAAAACTAGACCCGTGGCTTCGATCGCGAGGTACCTAGATAAAAACAAGACTATACTAGGCGATAACATGTATACTATACCGAATCTATCTACAAAAAGAAAGAATTATAACGAAAACAATCATATTTTTTTTTCAAACTAGCTGTTAATGGATTTTTTATCATCTTTAGGTATAACTAATTACTAAACATACGAAAAGTTTCGCATCAAGATTGCCACCTAAAACAGCTGTTTCATTGATTTTGAACTGATTTCCCCCAAAACAGTAGATTTTTTGCATAGAAGATTTTCAATGAAATATTTCGAATATCCAAATGTCATAGCAAAACTTTATTAAGGCATTAAAATATATTTTATTAATTCTAATTAAAGACAAAACAAAACAAAAGACAAAATCCTTATATCTATTTAAGGATGTTGTCTACTGAATAGAATTATATTTCCTTTTCTTTTCAGTTCTGTCCGCCTTTATAAAGCGTAGATGCTCTCTGCTGTAAATACAAATGTTGACCGATTCATTTTACTATTAAATCTTTTTAAAATTATCCAGCAAATAAGTGTTATTGTTTTAGCAGTAAAACACAGTTTAATCCAAAAAGGCCAGCTCATCCCCTTTTTCAGAAACCAATTACTGAAAACTCTTATAAGCCTTGCTTAGTTGTTTGGGCAAAAAATCTCTTAGCGGAATTGCCCAATGTACCTAATGCGACTACATTACTGGCACTACGAAAGCCTTATCGCAGCTGCAGAAGTACAGTGAGATCACTTGAGGACTAAAAATACGCTAAACGTAACCTGGTTTAGCGTCCTTAAGTGATGTGAAGTCCAGTCTTTTTCTGTCAGCACTCAAGAACGCAAGCTAGGGTTTTGCGCTGATTATTTTCTTCATATAGTTTTTGAGCTATCACCATTCGTATTCGCATAGGCAGACCGAATCATCAGACGTGATTCCAAATAGGCTGACGTTTTGCTTTTACTCTTTTAAATGCCTATGTACACGAGGTCCAACATGTCGACATCTTTAATGATAACATTTGTATAATATTTAAGTTTTAATTTTAGACAGTAGGCACTTTGGTATATACTGTAAGCTTGCTGTTTTAACTGAAATAAATAATTCTAATTCTAATTTATGTATTTAGGTTTCATTTGCTGATATTTATAAAGAATTATTCTATAACAGGCATGCTGCAATTCCATCACCGTTTCATTGAATTCGCTTCATCGTTCTGAACGATGAATTTAACTAGGACGACTGATCTAGCTTTGTAATTTTGATCTGTGACTACGAATAAATTGTGAATTGCGTGTATTGAATGCTTGAATTTGAGTTGAAACTAGCTATTTTGAGAAACTTTTGGAGATCTCTGTGTGGATATGACGACACTTCTACTACTACTACGTGACATTTTTGAATACAGGTATGTGCTTGCTTGTGTGTTACTGGTTATTTCTTGATCATCTTGTATTATGTCAGTGACCAGTTTGAGGTAGGTCCTGAAAAGGGCCTGTGACCGTCTCCACTGAGGCTAAGCTATGTAGCGGAGTGAGTATGATGTGCTACCTCGCGCCGCCCGAGCTATGCGATGCATCGACAATAGGGAAGGCACGGGGAGTAGCGCGCACTGATTCTTTCTTGGTCATCCCCCAAGAAAGAATCAGTGACATCACAAGCAAGGAATTGGAAACGAGTCACATATTTTCGTAGCTTAGCTTTCACATCCTCGCATCATATCTTCATAGCACATCTCTGGTGGAAAAGCAGCCTAATGCCTTCGTGCAGTTCTAAAAAGGCTATTTCCGCTCAGTTAATATACTTTTTCTAAAATGCAAAGATATGCAAAATAAAAGAACATTGAAGCTTCATTTTACATCTCTTTAACATTTCCTTTCTTACATTTCTTTTGAAATAATTCAGGTCGGCTCTTGTCTGTAAGTTAGCGAATTATTTTGTTGTATTTTAAAATTTAAAGCGTTTTTTTGTACATCATCAGCCTGAGGGAGTCTGCTTTTGGATATAGGCCCCAAAAGTAACACAACGAACGGTCTTAAGCCTTCTTCATCTAAGGACTCCCCGCAACTTACATTCGTCGGTCCACCGGGTGGGAGGCCTTCCTATACTGTCGGTTGTTAAAAACTACCTCAACGTACGTTTTTGAGTCTTCTCCATCCACCAACTCCCCGCAACTTTCAATTGTCGGGCCTTCCTACGCTGCTGTTGGTTATTGATTCGCGAGCTATATGGCCTGCCCACTGCCACTTCAAATTCTGAGAAGTACGTCGGTGAGCTTGGTTCTTCTACAGACTTCCTCTTTCCAGATTTTATCACGTAGAAAGAAACTCTTAGAAAACGAAACACACTGTAAGTGTTTTATTCCCCGTAGTGTGTGTGTGTTTGTCTGTCTGTCTTATTTTCCTCAACTGCACTGTTAATAGAATGTACCTACTTTTAGTGAAGCTACCAACAGACCACAAGCAGGTAGTGCAAAAACCAGCCAAGTGTGTCAGACCGCGTAATATGAGGTTCCGTAGGTACCGCTTTTGAACCTGCCCGCGGCAGAGCTTTGGATTTACCATAAGGCAAAAATGGCTTATTTTTCCTGTCCATAAGAAAAATAAAACGTTTCTGTGAAGGATAGTGAACATAATTTTCATTCCAAACAAACCTATTTAAATCTAAGATTTTTATAGTAAGAAATAGGACTAGCTGTGAAGTTGGCTCGGCGGTGCATAGGTCAGCGCATGCTTGTATAAAAGGAAGGGTCGCGGGTTTGATGGGATTATAACATTTATTTGTGTTATATATTTGTGTATAAGGGTAAACAATTTAACGAATTTAAATCTATCTAAATAGCGTAATGAATTCTTCTACTAGGCAAAGGAGTGGCTGCTTGTTAGATACATCATTTCTTCCAATAAAAACAAATTTTATGGAAAAACTGGTTTTATTCTGAACAATAGTAATGTAAGAAAATTGGGGTTTTTAAATTATATCTAGACAATAATTGATGATAACAATGGCACTGTTTATCGAATGAATGGTGCCGATTCTGCTGCATTTTCCTAAATTAACTAAATCTGACAGCGCTAAAACTATAGCCATCCTTGTCGTTTCGGTCTTTATGAACGTTTCAGCAACATTTTTTGCGCTGTTGAATTAGGTTACTTTCGGATGATTCAACAACAGAATTGTTACCAATGTCCAACAGTCGGATGAACCGGGCGATCTTTTGAGTTCTTCACTAGACTACTGAACCCTAAAACCTTAATCCCGGATCAGGCACGTCCTGCAACCCGTGACGTTTCCGACGCACGGAGAATTAAGGACAGTTGAGGTTTGGTGCTACTGCAAGCGAGTGATATTTTATAAGTTTTGTTTGAATATTACCCCTTATTATCATAACTAGCGTTTCTATAGAATTATTTTTTCCTGTTACTATACCAATAGTCTAAAATACTAAATCAAGTAATTTTAAATAAAAACAGACAGAACTATGTAATGGTGTGTCAATGAAGAGGGCGTTGGCGTCAGTTTTTATATTTTTTGCAGTCTCATCGTTCAATCTGTAACCTGTGTCCCTATGTACTCTGTTCTGAAAAAAACAGTTTGATTTTCTGAATAAATGAATTTTATTTTCTGAATAAATGTTTTTTTTGAGTTTTCATTAGGTACCATTCGACTTTTATATAGTTTATAAACTAGTTGATAAGGAAATAAATAAAACTTCGATTAAAAACGTTTGCGAATATTCCCATTTATTTTCATTTCCCAAGTTTATTGAAAACATTCCGACCGACAGAAAGATTTTTTAAACTTTTTACAATAATAATAATAAAACGCTCAAACGAAACGATACATTTAATAAAATAAACTATACTAGCAACATAACAGGATATCTTATATCCGGAAAAATAAATTGTTTACAATGCAAAATATTTAACAAATTTTTATATTGATTACGTACCATTCATCGAGGATCTCTCGATTATATTCCGTAAATTGTGAATACCGTGAGTTTGGATTTATCAAATCTTGAGTGTTGTCACATTTTTAACCCAGTATCAAACAATAATAACATAAAGGTAGCAATATTAATGGACGTAATACTATAATGGAGCCAAAAGATCGAGTAATAGCTAGTAAAAGACACTATTACTGCCATTATTAAAATATATTCTTAATTATCATCATTATCAGCCCCATGAAGTCCACTGCTGAACATAGACCAGACCTCCCCCAAAGAGTGCTACGACGAATGGTCTTGAGCCTTCTCTATCAACTGACTTTCCACAACCTTCACAATGTCGTCTGTCGATCGGCCTTTCAACACTGTTCGTGGCCGCCATTCGAGAACCTTTATTCTTCAACGGTTTTCGGTTCTGCGAGCTAAATGGCCTGTCCAGTCTGCCCACTGCTATAACATTAATAATTATGAACTCATGCAAACCATTTGAACAAACGTGCATGAAGCTCGTTTACAAATATAATGCAAAGAGACCATCACAGGCTTTCTTTTGATTGTCATCCTTCTCCCAGAAGCTTGGTAAAATATTATTAATATAAGTAACTCCTTTGAAATGAATATCTCAAATCACAGCCACGCTAAAGTAGCTGGTTCATTATTTATTAATTATATTTGATACATTAAGCATGCCTGAAACTTGTTTTGTTTGAACTTTGTATGGTTATTTTTAGCGATTTAACATAACACAATATGTTGATAGGTAGCAACTGCTCTTATATCTGTTCGTTGGTAAGCGCATCACTTGAGAACGGCTGGACCGATTTAACTTTTTTTTTCATATTTCGTAATTGTCCGAGTATGGTACTTTGGGATTTTATTTATTTTTGTACTAACTTGAGACTCACGAATCGAAAGATGGATATGCGTTACTCTTTTTTTATTGTTCGTTATGGCCCAGGAAAAGTTTTCCTGAAGAAAAATCGCAATTACTAAGGAAAATTTGCAAAAATAATAATCATCATATTTCATCATCATGGTTAAATTATATTCACAAGTAAGAACATACTGTAAATAATCTGGTTTAAATGATAACATTCAGAATGTACCAACTGTTTAATCAGACGAGACATCGTAATAAGACCAAATTCACGGCATCCACATCTTTAAGACACAAATAGTATAATAACCATATAATACAAAACATATTTACACAGTGGTATGTATTTATTTATGTACAAAATTTCACTTAATGGACATATTAATACAAGTTTTTGAATGAATCAGTTCTTTTTTCTTTATATTATAACATGCAATAAAAAGTTTAATGGTTCGTAAAAGAGTCCGAAGTTAAAATAGTATTCACTGATAAAAAAATACAAAAAACCCAAACATTTTTTACAAAAATAAAGACTATGAAGTGCGAGTAGATCGCGCTCCCTGAGGCTTCCGTACCATTCCATAAGGTTGGAATATTCTAGATCCCAAGTGTTACCCCCTGTAATGGTACGGAAGCCTACAGGTGCGAGTGCTACTTGCAATTGACAGTCTCTATTCAAATCCGTCTCAAAAAAGTTTTTTTTAATCCGTGTCTAGTTTACAAGAACTGATACATCCATGTAGTGCTATTAATATTATTATCACATTTCAGTGATTATGTTTAACTAGATTAGATAACTGGCTTTAATACAGTTAAGTTTTGTGATTTTTGCATTCTGTAGGCGTAAGAGACGCCAGAATGCGGGAAGTTGAGTCAGTCACACATTTACAGGTCACACTAGTCGTTCAGTAATGTGAATATGAAGATACAGTATTTAGTATAATTTCCGTATTTACAATGATTTAAAAAGTTGAAAATCGTTATATAAATCACATTCCATACAATATTACGCTAACTTTTTACATACCTTTGATTTATTAAATTTTCTCACAACCATTCATAACGTAAAATTTAAACTAAAAATATCGAAAATTACAATAAATGGTTTAACAATATATTTAGATATTTGATGAATTTGGAATTAGATTAGGGTTAGCATCTATTTACATCTTTACAATGAAAACTTAACAGAATTTAATAGTTTTATTTTATCCTAACTACTTACGGCAACGAAATTTAACTAATCTGGCCGATCTTAAGTACTTATCGTTGGTTTAAAACGAGGCAGTGATAAATTACTACTTTGACACAATATAAACAATCAAATTTATTTAAACAAACTGCAGTCTCATTTATTTAGATGTCACTTTATAAAAAATGTAGAAAACATTATCATTGAATGTAATAAAATGAGTATTGCTTTTAATACTGATACATTTCTTATTACTTATCAATTATCCGTTCTCATTGGTCACACTGCTAGCTTCATTAATCCACAAAACCATAAAACCACCACCGATAAACTATGAAGCACTCAAAACCGGCATTACTCATCCCAAAACTTGAGCATAGTCTTTATTTACATGTCCTATAGCTGCGTAGTCTGTCAGAGCGGGGTGTCGCGGGGGGGCACGCGGGGTGTGGGCGTGGGAGCGGGCGAGGGCGCGGGGAGCGGGCGCGGGAGCGTGCGCAGGTGCTGAAGCGGGATCCCGCACCGCGCGTCCGCCCCGCTCAGTGTCGAGCCCCGCGGCAATGTGCACGAGCCGCTTGCAAAGCGCGCGGGTGGCGGAATGCCTGATGTAGCATTCTGTGGACAGAGCATACTGTAAAGTTTTGGGTTAAAAGTTGCTCACTAGGCACTGCAGGATTGCTGGGTGAATTCCGAGTTTTGGGTCGTTAAAAAGTGATTATTTTTACCAAAACAAAGTCACGTTTACTTATTTTTATTTTTTTGCTAAATAACTATAGTATTATGCTAATGATATGCGCCATGTTGGCCTACTAATGGCCTATACTGGCCTTGGGACTTTTGACCGAAGGTCATGGACTCGAAACCCGATTGTACCAATGGTTTTTTCTATTCGAAAAGTATAAAGCATCGCGAGGAAAACCGTGGCTAAGCTCCGCATATTGACCATGTCTATCTTGTGGATAAGTCCGACTAGGCTGGGAGGATGGTATAGGTGCTAGGCAAGACGACTCCATCTAAAACATGTCTCAGGCAGCGTCCTGTAAGTGAGTCAAAAGTTCCACCTGACACTGTATATTATTATGTCATTTAGATTAGATTCAATAAGGCCTCAAGACATTTTTAATACAGAAGCTAGTAAACGCACTAGAACAAAATATTAAGGCCTCTGCATCACAAAGTATGCGCACACAATCAATTTTATATCTTACGACAAAGTATTAAAGTGCAAACTTAACTAACCAAGCGCAATTGTAATATAAACAGAACATCTTACAATGATAATTAGCAAAAGTGTTTTCCATTAGTCTGTCAGCTCATTAAATGAAATAGCATTTTTGTTTTTGCTACTTTCTTAGTAAGTAGGTACAGAAGATAATTTCGCAAAGTGTTAAGTGGGATGGACATTGAGAATAAGAAAAAAAGCCGTACTAGAAACGCAATTCCTTTGCTTACGTTCCATCCAATCTAAAGAGGGTTTTAGTTTCACGAAGTGGGTATAACACTCAGAAGAAATACAACGTGTTTTCTAACTAGGTCTCAAAATGGGCTTATTCTTTCAACTAATAGAAAGAAGCTATTAGAACCGACAACCGTCGGGGAGTAAAGGTTCTCGAATGGTGACCACGAACCGGGCGACGCAGTGTTGGAAGGCCCCCCACCCGATGGACCGACGACATTGTAAAGGTTGCGGATAGTCGGTGGATGGAGAAGGCTCAAGACCGTTCGTCATGGAACTCTTTGGGGGAGGCCTATGTCTAGCAGTGGACTTCTACAGGCTGATGATGATGATGATTAACCAAAAACCAACCTAAAAACATTATTGCCAATTGGATATAGAATCAGGCTGTTTCGGGAAATTATACATTAAAGTCTATTCACGACCTAAATCATTGGTTTTGAAAGGAGTCTCTAAAAGGCGCACTTTATTCCTATCACCGACGACACGGTCACTAGTTTTGAAGACGTTTCAAAGTGATCCTAGTGATTTTATTGATATAACCGCCTTTTGAGTTGACTTTGACTTTGGTCATAGGCCCTTTTCAGGGCAAATCAACTGGTCACCAACCGAATACAGTACGACCAAAAAAGAATCAGTGAGACGACAAGCAAGCAAGCAAGATTGCTTGTCGTAATGAGAGAATTTAAAAGTTTCGGTTCTACGTACTACTAAGCACTGTAGAAAAGTGGAGAATATATTTTTAAGGCAGATTGGCTTGGTTCGTAATGACCTAGGTATAATCAAGTGGAAGTAACTAAAGATATTAACTTGTGCCCTATTTTTCTTATAAGAATAAGGAGTCTAATGCAGCTTTTCACTGACACAATTGTAATTAATGTACTAGCTACCTACGAAGAGGTTTGTTAACAAGGTTTGGTGATTTACAACAAAATAAATTTAAAAAAAAAGTTCCTTTTGTTAAAAAATAAGTTTATTTTGAGTGATACTTTTATAAGCTTGCGATAACGTCAAGCTATATTGTACACCCTCAAATGTTTAACTCAAAATTGTCTTTGATCAGTAGATTTAAGGATATATACATATTTTTTTTTTATTCAACTGAGGTGGCAAACAAGCATACGGCCCACCTGTTGGTAAGCGGTTACCGTAGCCTATGAGCGCTTGCAATACCAGAGGCATCACGCACGCGTTGCCAACCCCGAACCCCCTTCCCCCTAAAGAGCTCTGGCAACCTTACTCACCGCAGGAACAAAACACTATTTGAAACTAATAATGTTATTTGGCTGCGATCTTCTGTAAGGCGGAGGTACCAGGCGGGCTGCTCCAATTTAGAATAGAATTTAGAATTTCGAAATAGATTTTAAGGATATGTAGGATGACACATAGCACGCTGTTGCACACGGCTTTAGATGTCAGTTGCTTGCTTATCGTGTCAATGATTCTGTCTTGGTCATCCTGTATGCCCTGGAAAGGGCATATGACCGTTGGTGAAATAATTAGTATAGTGAAAGGATTAAAGTGCGCCTCTTAGAATTGCATTGTGCACGAAAGGAGAGCCTCCTTTCGTGCACAATGCATGTCAGTGCGCTGAGGGGAGTGAAAAATACAATCTACTAAATATGGGACGTCATTTTGTATTTGGAAATAAAACACTTCGTAAAACTTGGTCCTGTGGCGGATAAGATAAGGACTGCGAACGAAAGGTTCGATAGGCACTCGATCTGAAGCCCTCTCTTTGAAAAATACAGTTTCTGTGTGTTTCGTGTTCCAAACTTCCAAGGTCCACTTACTTCTTTTGGGGCAACAAATTTCTTATAATGGCGTACAATGTAATGTTTTAGATATTTGAGAATTGAGGCCGTGCAGATTTTTATTTGAATCTCATAAACTGTTCGGGAGTGGCACAAGCTGAGACTTGGACCTGGTTTGGCCGCACGCGCACAGTTGCACTATAAAAGGTGTTTTATTCCATGTCTTATAATATATAAAATAAATATTCCGGACATATTCACACGATCAACTGATCCCAAACTAGGCATAGCCTGTACTATGGGCACCAGAGACTGATATAATAATAGATATATATTTAACACCCAGACACAGAACAAACAAATGTTTGTCCAGTGCGGGAACCCGCGACCTCTAGCGCAGAAGGCAGAGTTACTACCAACTGAGCTATGAGGCCAGTCATATGTACCTACTATGCTTATGTCTTTATGTTAAGTTTCTTTGTCTGTTATCTTTATTACCATTTTTCTACTGTGTGTGTGTGTTGTCAAATAAATAAATTCAATTCCATTCTATTCTATAAAAAAACCCCGATAATTATCATATTTGAACGATAACCAATGGATACCTTTGATCACAACCTTAAAGAATTGTCTACCATGTATTCAAAATCTCGTTTTGTTTCTTTTTCAATACTAGTTGAAAGAAATTGCTGAGGACCAGACAAAAGCAATTTCTTTTAACGTATCACAGTTGTTGTAACTCACAGAAGGTTCATGATGGTGCGGGGGCGGGGCGGTGCGGAGGGGGCAGTAGGCGGGCAGCCCCCCCCTCACCCCTGCGACGCTGCCCCGGTGTCCCCGGCTGCCCAGTGGCGGGGAAATGGTAGACACCTGCTGCTGTCGGTAGTAGTCCATCTGCAGACGTAGAGAACGGTTAGAATGAGGTTCTAGGTCATGCTGGTTGGCGATGCTTCTGGCATTGCAAGCGTTCATAGGCTACGGTAACCACTTTTTTTTTTGAAGAGGTAGGGCACAGCGAGATTTTCTCGCTCTAAATTGGAGCAGCCCGCCTAGAGAGCTACCTCCGCCTATCGCAGCCAAATAACATTATTTGTTTCAAATAGTGTTCCTGCGGTGAGTAAGGTTGCCAGAGCTCTTTAGGGGGGGAGGGGTTTGGCAGGCAACCCATTAGCAATGCTCCAGGTGTTGCTGATGTCAATAGGCGACGGTAACTACTTACCATCAGGTAGGCCGTACGCTTGATTGCCACCTTAGTTGTATAAAATAAAAACGGTCAAGTGCGAGAACTCGCGCCCTGAGGGTTCCGTACCATTGGTCGTGGGTTCGAATCCCGGTCGTGCACCAGTGGTCATGGTCAGAAAATAAAAATTCTAAGTGTAGAAATTGACAAACTTATATTTGCGGTCGCTCACGTAGTCATTGTATGACATTGACAGCAAATATAACTTTGTTTCCTAAAAAACTTCAAAATTCTTCAATTTCAGACTTTTCCCTTTAATTGTGTTACAAAAGCTCCTAGCATTCCAGAACTGTGAGGTAACTGGAAGTACCCTAGAGGTTTTACATTTTAGCCATTTCCATACAAAAATTATACATTCATTGCCATATCATTTCATTTTTGATTTTTATACGGCACCATAAACCCACAGATTTTAATAGGTGGTATAAATTTCAAGTTGATACCTTTAGCCGTTTCTGAGAAAAAGGGTCTTGACAGACGGACAGACGTGAAGTATAGTCTACTAGGTTAAACATCGCATTGTCGCTTGTACAATCCTTGGAGTGAGAGCCTGGTGACCTGTAATACAGGTTTTACAAACCTATCTCAGGCACCAGTCTCCCACAAGACAGGTCTACAATTTTAGCTGCCTACCAATGTACTCTACTTAAGGACCTTTTTGTGGAGAAAAAAAATTTACAGACAGACAACAAAGTGAACCTATAAGGGTTCCGTTTTTCCAAATGAGGTACGGAACTCTAAAAAAGTCCTAGATTAGAACCTAAAAATTCGAAGACTGATACATGTGCACGAAATGAGCCTCTAAGAGGCGCACCTTAATCCTGTCACTACACTGATTTTCACCGACAATCATAGGCCCTTCTCAGGGCATACAGGATGACCAAGACAGGATCAGTGACTCGACAAGCTTACCTGCATCTGATCAGTGTCAGAAGGTATGATATCCGGGTTCCTCTCATCGCTTTCACTGTCATCTTTCTCCCTCAGTTTATCAGGGGATGCTGGCTGTGATGACGGTGGCGGCGCTGAACGTGGCTTCCGCTTCGCACAGCGCTGGCGGACCGCTATCATGAAGAGGACGAGTATGACCATGATGGCTCCGCCACCACCGACGGCGGCAGACATGGCGCCGGACATCTGGAAGGCTGTTCGGGGAAGATCTGTGGAGTTATCCAGGGTTATATTAATTAGGGTTAGTAACCGCAGACGAAAGTACAATCAGTGCGATTTATTTTACGCTATTACTCCTTACTAGCTACCGCCCACGGCTTTGTTTGCGTAGTAACTACGAGGATAAAAAGTTTCAGATCCGTTCAGCCGTTCTGGCGTGATTGAGAAACAAACATCTATCCGTCCATCCAAACTTTCGCATTTATAATATTAGTAGGATTTTTGTTGATAGAATAAACCCCTTTCATGTCATGATACAAATGATTCCAACCCATGTCATGATAGAGTTAAATTTAGTTGTGATAATGTTGCGGATGTCGTAACAGGCGACTAAGCGAAAAATGCTAGGGGATGGGCAGCAGCGTCCCTCATTTTAACAACGAGTATGGGAAAATCCCCACACATGATAAGGAATTCGCTCTGTCTGTGGGGGAGGCCATGTTCAGCAGTGGTACGGCTGAAATGATGATGATGATGATGAATGTTAGGGAGTGATTACGAATAAGGGGATAAATGTTTACCTAAGCTTTTGTCGTGCACATGATGCTTCTCCGGCGGCCTCAGGGTGCTGGCTCTTATAGGGAACGGATCTCCTCGTCCCTTCGCGTTGAAGGCCAACACTGCAGCGGAATACGTTCGCCCAGGTATTAGACCAACTGCTGTGAACCTCGGTACTGCACTTGACACGTTGGATACGATTTCCTGTGGAGAAATAGGAGTTAAGCTTTTGTTTTTCGTGCTACTGGTGCTTTGTAGGTTACTTTGCATTTGGTATTGGGTAGCGTTTGATGTCTGTACTAATACTATAAATGCCGCCCATTGTAAAGTTCGACATAGATTAAATATGTTATCCTTGTGTACAATATAGTGTTAATAACAGCGTATGTTTGCGCTGTAGACAAATTTCATTGATTGTATGTATTATGATAATGATAAATAGATTATTACTTTATAATTTTTGATCTGAACTACTTAGTATGTTTACTCCGTGATATGTATATGATGTATATGCCGTTTTTAGTGAAAATTATGTTCATAGCCATGATAGTTTATAAAATGATAAAGTCTGAACTTTTGTCTACAGCGTTGATCATACTATGCTGCTTAGATGCACGTCTAAAGGCAGATAGGCCTAACCTAACACGAGCTATAGCATATTCCTTGGACTAAAGTAAAGGTTGTAATGTAAGTGACAGCACTTTCAAAGAGCCTTTTAAAGCCTACGCAAACTTGCTTATAAATTGGATTTCGTTCAACCCATATTAGCGAGAGGTCGCCTGGAAAAAATGACCTTGATGGCGTACCCCGATTAAATAACGTAAAAATCTAGAGATTTTTTTGTGAAAATATATTTTTCCATTACCTCTGTAAATCTGTAAAAATAATCTTTGAATATTTTTTGCGAAGAGATAAAACGTTTTAAAAACTTAAAAAAAAACCTTCAATGAAGATTCAATAGGATAAAACTCCTTGGGGCCATTTTATATAGCACCTAACGATAGTTGGGGTTTCATCTCTTGAACCCAGTACATTTTGCTTCAGAGCGACACCTACACTTTAGACTAAAGGAAAAGCAGAAAAAAATCATCCACAAAAAATGTTTCGGCACGTCGAGGTTCCAAGAGATAATGATATTTTTTTTAGATTTACAAGAAGTAGCAATTCTTCTGGAATAAAATCATATGGGACCACCTTTTACACCTTTATCCTACACTATATTAAAAATAACATAAAAATCGGACCAGCAGCGGTTACGAACTAATCGCTGTACATACATTAAAAAATAAACTGCCTTATTGCTATATGATAAAAAGCATAAATTCGAGTGCTGGCTCCCTGTAAAGCCGGGGGGTATGGGAGGTTTTTAAAGCTAGCTCCTTGAGTAGCCAAGAGGTCTCGACAAGATTAGTTTTTAAAAAGTAATTTTGAATAAAATATTTGAAGACTACCGCGGTGGTCCCGGCTGAAGAATAGGCCATTTGTACCTACCCATGAATGTCGCAAGAGGCGACTAATAGAAAAAGATCAGGGGATGGGCAGCAGCATCCCCTATCTTAACAACAATAGCACTAACTACACTCACCAACCCGCACGCACAGCGTGGCGAGTTTAATCAAATCCCTTCCACTATAAATAGGAAGCAAAGAAATCAGGCCTCAAAAAAACCCGCTATTCCTATTTTTGATAGAGGCATATGTCCATGGACGTCCAACAGCTGAAGTGATGATGATGATTGTGAAGACTTACATGGGTATTGATCTCTCGAACCTCCAGGAGGAACGACTGCGGCATGCCACCGTTGAACCCCTCCGAGCATCGAACCCCGAACGACGTCAGTGATGCGTTCACGACGGTGCAGTTATGGACTTGATCTGGACGACCTGGTGGAGAAGAACACGATTATCAATACTGTTTTCTCATACTATATCACTACATTTTATAAGCCAAGACCTCGATGGCGCAGCGGGCTATAACATTCACTACCTTTCACGACTGTAGATAGATAGATAGATAGAATAGACTGTAATGTTTCTTCAGTATGTGAAATTATAATTTTTTCAACACGCTTGCTCATAAAGTGGCTCTAATGTCACCGCAATTAGGTACATAATGATACCTGTAATCAAACTGTGACTTTATCATTGCTACTATTCACAAACGTGAGTTATTTTATTTTACTGGTTGAGTTGCTTAATAAAGTTTCGATACAAAAAAGATTGTGCGCAAAAGTAAAAAAAACAACTCATTCTTTTAGTCTATGGCCGATCGCCATTGTATCATGCGCGCGCATAGGAAAACTGACTAATTTTTCCCGCCATTGCGCAAAAAAATCACAACTCGTTTTTACAGTTATTTTTAGTATTATTTTATTCCCAAGTGTGTTGAAAAACGTCGTATGATACACGTGTGTATTGATGATTACCGTCCTCGGGTCTCTTAAGAATCAATGACGCCTCGGCGGTAATCACCAACGTTACACACTTGTACAATAATGTACTGATGTAGTTACTCAGTTTTGCCATCTCGTAGTATTGCAATTTGTTATATGTGATTGGTATAAGGGAAGAGGTAGACCAAAGAAAAGATCGATAGATTGTGTGAAAGACGATATGAGTAAGAAAGGAGTGAATACTGACATGACGGCTGATAGAGGGGAGTGGAAGAGAAAAACATGTTGTGCCGACCCCACATGAAGTAGGATAAGGGCAGGGAGATGATGATGATGATGATGATGTCACCCTATTTAAGGTCCTGCCTGAAAACCAGCGCTACTTTGCACGGCACTTTGACATGTAAAGCAGCAACAAGCTGAGTCAGGGCCTGTTTGGCTGCACCTGACACAGAGCGAGACTGGTTCGCTCCTACTGGTGAGGTGGATACCTGCCTACCTTAGGTGGGTAGATGTCCACTACGTTTGTTCTTTGTTGTAATTAGTATTTTTACTCATTGTATGTCCCTATTTCCTTTCTTTGTTTTTTGTGTGTAAGTCAAATAAACGTATTTTATTCTATTTATTTCAATCAAAAACGATGTATAAGAAATATTTAACACTTTCATTGAAAAATGCCATAGAATCGTATAAGTTCAGTTTCTTTCCTACGTGTCTGCTATGTTAAACTTATATTACAGAGAAAATAACGTTCTTAAGTTCTTCGTTTTGTAACGGGTTACGTGCCCAGAAAATAACCCTGCGTTGTAAGTGGAATTCCGAACGAAAATTTCGGACTGACCAAATTTTGACTGCAATTTCTACGAAAATAATGTAAGTCTGGTGTCATTGTGAGTGGAGTGAAGAAACGTCGGACTCGCACCCTGAAGCTTCCGTACCGGTGGAACATGGATATGGGCAAGAAAGGAGTGTGTTTAGATGACGATTGATAAAGGTAAATGTAAGAATATATATATGTTGAGCCGACCCCACATGATGTGGGATAAGAGCAGGAAGATGATGAAACGGAACCCTACAAATATTAAAGACAACAAATACCAGGGATACATACCAGCTGCAATAATATGGTACACGCAAGGCACTCGTTGCTTCCCTATCCTATTGTGCGCCCAGCAGAGCAGGGTCCCGTAGTCCATCTCCGTGTTAGGAGTGTACGTGACGGTGGAGCTAGTTCCCGCTCTGGAGACGTAGGTATTGCTCACTTCGTTGCTGTTCGCTGTGTTGTTGAAGGTCCAACGGAACTAGGGGAAGATAAGATCGTTAACTGACACACTATGTGAATCACTTGTCCTGTCTAAAATAAATCTGTGAAGATGGGCAGCAGCGTCCCCTATTTTCACAAAGATCTCTTACTGCGCCAACCCGCGTGTCCAGTTTGTTGAGTATGGGCAAATTCCCCCCAATGATAGGAAGTCACTTTGGAAATCTGTGGGGGAAGCCTATGTTCAGCACTGGACATCCTACGGCTCCTTTCACTACACTGATTCTTTTGCCGACGGTTGTAGGCCCCTTTCAGGGCCACCACACCTCAACCTGGTCAAGCACCTAATACAGTATGACTAAGAAAGAATCAGTGACACAACAAGAAAGCAAGCATCCTATAATGATGATCATTATAAACCAGCACATTTTATTTTAAAATCTAAGCTAAAACGCAGCCACACGAATCCAATATTCCTTTGATTTTCTCAGAAACAAAGCACAATGACCTCTCAGTCGCAAGTTTCAACAAATATTTTCCTCAACACTTCAATTTTTCACTTACAGTGACCTCCGGCGGGTTCGCGTCGACGTGGCACGTGATGTGGGCACGCTCCTGCTTCGCCACCCCGTGCACCCGCTGCTGCGAGCTTCGACAGGTCGGTGCATCTAGAAATGGACGTGGATTCTAATGGAAGTTTGTAATAAATTGCTGGTGGAAGAGTGTATACTGTACAGTGATATTGAAAGGCACCTAACCGTACACTAAAGTTGAGTCGAGCTTTAACTCGGACCATGATAGTTTTACCCACTTGGGCGACTTGAGGCAGTTCAAAATAAATATTATTTTCGGTCATTAACTGGTCCCACGTCTTAATCGCACTGAGATTTGGGACAGTCAACAACATTTTTTTTAATTTTTTATTGATAATGGTAAGGCGTTTGGCCACCAACTCACTTTTGCAAGTGAGATGTGGCCTAAGATGGAGCACGCTTTCCCAGAGTGAACTTATTGACCCTAGATTTGAAGACTCCTAGATTGTACTCTTTCGGGAAAACAGACGCAGGCAGATCATTCCACTCTTTGGCAGTACTTATAATAAAAGTGGAGCAGAAACGTTTCGTTCGACACTGTGGTATGTCGACCAGTCGGTAAGGGTGTAACAAAAGTAACAAACGTATTGTTGAGTTTTGTTTTTTTCATTTCATTGTTCGATAATTCCCGTTGGTCCTGTGGATGGAAAAGGTGTTATATATTTATTACTCACATAAAACGTCCAAACTAAATGGCTTGCTTTCGCCGTCCCCTTCGGCATTGAACCCCACGCACGTGTAGTTCCCAGCAGTCTTCCTACCCACGCCCTGCAGCACGAGGGATTGGTTGCTGATGATGACTCCATGACCAACATTGTGGACCAGAGTTTTTCCCTGAGGAGAGAATTATGATAAAACATTATATTTATTTTACAAAAAAATCTAGTCATAGATAAGGGTCGAATAGCTTTTATTCTCAAAAAGACAAAGAGATAATCCTAAATATACTAAAATAATCTAAATAACTATTTAAATAACGACTAAGTACTAATAAAAATGCGACTGGTTTTTTTACGAGTAGGTGTCATAAAAAATCCAGTCGATCCCTGTCGCCACCAGATGGTAGCGTGCCCAAAATACTGGCGGCATTGCCACATTGTATGGCAATGCTTATTCGCTGACCGAAGTAAAAGCCAGCATTTTGGTCACGCGTATACTCTAAAAGTCTCCCCGCCAGAAAAACTTGATAAAACTAGATTATTTGACCATAAGTACACTAGATGACGTAGATGGACGTAGTGGCTCGGCTATAGGATAGGCCCTTCGATCACTACCCGTGGATGTCGTAATAGGCGACTAAGTGAAAAGGCTAGGGGATGGGCAGCAGCGTTCCCTATCACCAATCGCTTTATCTGCGCTTGCCAACCCGCATGCCCAGCGTAAATTCCACGAAAAGATTATTTGGGTGCAGGCCGAACGGTCGGTTGCGCTAGATGTGTATTGACAGGCCTATCCTATATTCAGCAGTGGACGTCCTACAGCTGAAATGATGATGAATTATGATTAGGGTTGACTAATGTAGCGATCATATCCTCATTAATCTGTACCTCTTAAATTGTGACCTTTATACGCACGTTCTTAAATTTTTCAACTACAAATTAATTAGAAAAGTTAGTTTAACTTACCTAAAAAAGCATAATTCAATTTATATTTAACTTTACTTTGTTATATAGAGAGAGATTAATTTCAAATTATAATTGCTTCGTTATAAAGCTCATTTTGCTATCAAAAATAAAAATACACGCGACCTACTTTCACTCAATGTCGCTTTAATGATTATGTTGCTATTAAATTCTCTTTCGCCTCAGCTTATTAAATCCCACTTAATTGTTTTGCAAGATTTTATGTTTCAAACTGGGTCTGGGGCTTAACCTATATCAGTGTGGGCTAGTGGTATCAAAGGATTATATAGAATAAAAGGGTTAAACCACAAAATAAACACGAAACAGCACTGAGTGGCCTCTCGCATGACGGTTCCATGGATAGATACAAAACACGCATAACTGCAGTCAAGTACAGGCGTTGTCAAACCCTACTTAGGCTCGTTTAATTGATCGGGCGAGCGAAGATATCTCCAATAACTTGGACGAATCGGCGTTGTATGTTTGTAGGTATACTTGTTAGAGCATAAGGAGGGGGGTTCGTGGTCGGCAACGCGTGCGTGATACCTCTAGTATTGCAAGCCCTCATATGCTACGGTAACCGCTTACCAACAGGTGGGCCGTATGCTTGTTTGCCAATTCAGATGTATTAAAAAAAAAAAATTGTGCCGTCAATCCAATAGGTACTATCAAAACTTATTGGTAAAAATATGAGTTAAATAAATTAACCAACCAACAAAAGATAAGGGTTCAAAAGGGGGATTATAAAAAAGTTATTCAAACACCTACATGAAATAGGGTGTCATAATGAAAGAGCTTTGTTTATACAATTTGTATTTTTATTCTGGGCCCTATGATTTTGAGATACAATGAATATAATAATAACATGCGAGTTAGTGTTACTCTTATTTGCTAAAGTTTCAATGACTTGGTAATTCAGGTAAAATTAGATTGTGTTTATTTTAATGATACCTACAAGCAAAATGTAGTAAATGTAAGTACGCTTCAGCAGGGTTAATTCTTCAGAAGGAGTTTGTAATTAGACGATTATTATAAAGACGATTATTATATCATCGATATTCGATCATCGTCGCCGAGTAGCCAGCCTATCGGTCTTTTATAGGATACATTTCGGAAAGTGTGCGATTGAACTCTTTGATTTAGTCCTCCCATCCCCGATTCCATCATCGCACAACCAGACGCACGGAGACGCGACATCCGTTCATGGTTGATATACCACCTTGCTGCACCAAGCGCTTTGGATCTACCTTTATAATGCAGACAGCCAAAGGGTGAAACTCGTTGCCGGCGTCTGTGTTTCCGAATACCTATAATTTGGGTGTCTTCAAGACCAGATTGAATAGGTTTCTTCTAGGCAAACGTGCTATACCGTAGACCACATCATTACTTAACATCAGGTGAGATTGTGGTCAAACGTTTGCCTATAATGTATTAAAAAAAAGACGAGTTTGTTAGAACAGTTCACATCATAATTCACCCCATGGTTTGCTGTGTGTTTAGGTATGATCTAACCCTAAGTAGGCTCGTTCAGTTATATTATTGTTCTTATGAGCTATTAACTTTATAGAAGTACCTAATCACAAACCGATGTGAAGAAAATTCAAGAGCCACGTATTATTGTGACGAAGAATATAGTTATAAGCAATAAAGTTGTTTATTACACTGTGAAATATTGGTCATAAAAATGTATTTATTTTCGACAAATGATACAAAAATACAAAATATGATATTATGTCAATATAAAAATCCTTTTATTTACAAGGTGATTCATAACATGTATACCATCCCAAAAGAGGGTTATTCTGTCAACAAAAAGAATAAAATATTAGTTTCTTTTTTTTCTAAGCAGTGGGCAGACCTTACACAACCGAAAACCGCTGGGGAGTAAAGGTTCTTGAATTGCGACCACGAACCGGGCGACACATTGTGAAGGTTGCGGGAAGTCGATGGATGGAAAAGGCTCAAGAACATTCGTCATGGAACTCTTTGGGAGAGGCCCATGTCCAGCAGTGGACTTCTACAGGATTATGATGATGAAGAAGAAGTAGAACTTACATTGTGCCTCCACTCCACCTTGTAAACGTAAGGATGAGCCTTGATGATGCAGTCGAAGTAGACATCAGATCCTTCCCTGATGTTCTTCGGATCCAGATTAGTGCCTAACCGGACAACTGTTTCAGGAACATCTGTGTGGAAGATGAGAAAATTATGTATTGATAAACTTCTAAAATAAGCTTTGAATTGTTTTCAGATACAAATAGGACTTTGGGAAAATTATGGTGTCATGTCACTGATTTTTTCTGGGTCATCCTGCATTAGGTCAGTGACCAGGTTGAGGTATGGTGGCCCTGAAAAGGGCCTCTGACCCTAACGATGAAAAAAAAAAATTCCGTCTGGAAAATACATTGGTGCACGACTGGGATTTCAGCCTGAGGATCGGGAATGATGAAGGCGGGGCCACTTCCACCACACCATCATCATCATCATCATCTTCCTGCCCTTATCCCACATCATGGTCGGCACAACATGGATTCTTCTTCCATTTCCCTCTATCAGTCGTCATCTCAGCACTCACTCCTTTCTTCACCATATCCATATCAGGTGTTGCAGATGTCAATAGGCGACGGTAAACGCTTACCATCAGGTGGGCCGTAAGCCTGTTTGCCTCCGATAACATAAAAAAAAAACACTTTCACACAGTCCATTCATCTACACACTACCACCACACCAGTGCTCTATATATTAGGTAATTACATTGGATATCTAATGTCCAATCATCTTCTAATGCCACCACAGCAGGCATCTGAGGGTTCGACGCTCTGCATGCTAGTTTTGCCCCAGCGTCCGCCTTCGTCAGCTGCAGGGATACTGTTGACGTTGTCGTGTTGCCGTCCGTAGATAACTGTGGAAGAAATATTATTTATCATTTTTTTAAATTTATTTATTTAGGGTACCTACCTACCCAATAGGGATGACACAATACAATGTAAATATCAATACAAGGAACTTAGGTCTATGCGTACCACTAATTATAGGATACCACAGCGTGCGTTAAAAATAATTGAGCTCAACTAAACAAAAAAAAATGGAATACAGGGTGCAAAAATTTAACTAAAAGCGATTTAAATTCACAATCACATAATAAAAAAATCTTTTTATTAAACTTATAGTTTAGGAAGTGGAGATACTTAATTAAAAAGAAGGTACATACCTATTTATGAGTTGGAAATAATATATTTAATGGACATTTTTTATAATAAAGAAGGCTTCTTCTAATAAAGAAAATGTATTTTTTCTGAGAATAAAGGTAAGCACGGCAAGCACCTTTTATATTAAATGCTCAGATGCTCAGACGAGGCAGACCCTACGTATTAAATTACGTAGCTCCATTTCTGAGAAATTTTAATAAATAACAACCACATTTCTGCCATTTCAGACTGGAGAAGTAATAAAGTGAGGACCACAAGTAGGTACACACCTCTTTCAATAAAGCCTTACCTACGTATTTCCTCAATAGAAATGTAACTTAGTTTAACTAGAGTTTCGCCCCGAACTGAGAACTTGATGTGATGATGATGAAGATAATGATGTGTGGTAAAGGTTGGTGCCTCGATGATCGTTGAGGCACAAATTATTTGATTTTTTCTATTTCTGATAAACTTACTATGACATTTTTAATAATAATTTAATTAATTGTCTATCGTATCCTACTAATATTATAAATACGAAAGTTTGTGAGGATGTTTGGATGTTTGAATGTTTGTTGATCAATCACGCCATAACGGCTCAACCGATTTCAATGAAACGTTCCTTGCCTATAGCATATAGGCTTTTTATCAAGGTACTAGTAATAAATAATACCCAAGCCTAGATGGATCAGGCAAGAACGTAGCTTGTCAGTATCTCGTCAGTTTTTACTATAAATCGCATAAGCAGATGGTACATTACTCTCTTTAAGGCCCAGGAGACAAATTACCGCCAATGGCCCTCACTATGTTTGTAAGTTTACGTCCCTATTACAAAGTGGGCTATTCCCGTGCCCAAATACATTACGTGAATTGAGAAAACACATTATAGTGAATGATGCCTTTTAAAATGGAGGATAATGTATCAATAAGGTTTTCTAACTACACCTTCGGGAGTCGTAAAACAATTCAATCTGTTGTAATTACACTAGTAAGTTGCTTTAAGCCAGTAGATAATAGAGACGGTATATTCATAGGATTCACAGGTTAAGTCATCATCATCATCATCAGCTAAGTTCATAGCATCTATAAGTTAGACATAGGTGTCCCCCAAAGAGTGCCATGACTAACGGTCTTGAGCCTACTACTCGCAACTTTCACGATTTCGTCGGTCCATCGGGTAGAGGTTCCAACACTACTGATCTTGTGTGTTCCCTATAAAACTAAAAAAACTTTCCAATCAATTTTGGTGAAAACCTGGTTGGTGGGTTTTCGGATTTAAAACTCTTCAGCGCCCGGAGCACAAATAATTCACTATAGCGACGCTTTCGATACGATAGGAAATGTCAAGTATAAGCTAATCAAAATTAAAAGAATTCAAGCATCGCCGCCGCCGGTGTCGTTGGCTAATATCTGAATTTTGCTATCGTATCATATGCGTAAAGCAGTGTTCAAACAGCGTGCCTTATGTCATCTGAAATATATTTCAAAATGATCCTTACGCCTACTGAATGAAGTTCATTTTGAGTTTGACTTTTGAGGGCTTTCGATATTGTTGAGCTATATCGTACGACCTCAAATGTTAGATTCAAAATTGACTTTCATCAGTAGGATCATTTTGTTTTTGTTTTGAAACATTTATATTTGATGACTATCGCACGCCATTTGAACACGTCTTGGCGCTATAGTGAACTATTCGTACACCTGCATAAGCTTATTGATGTCGGAAGTTAGAAAAATTGTAACGATGAAAGTTTACCTCATAACAAGGTTGAACCAAAACAAATAAATAACAGCCGCGTCAGAGCCGATTGCCGCGCAATATGCGACGTCAATCAAACGTTATACGCCTGCCCAATTAGCCGTGTGCGACTGAAAGCGTGGTAATTAAATATATTTTGAGTAATTGCGGCAAATAAAGGTTGATTAGGCTTCATTTATACGTTATGGTTCCGCTTTATAAGGCAGGAGTAATCTTAGATACAAAGCTGCCCGATTGTGTGAGGTTTTAATGGAAAATCGAAGCGAGAAAAACAAATAAGCTTGACTTTATAAACAAAGATACACATCGCGTGGTACCTAGATAAAAAGCCTATATTATACTCTCTTAGGTAAAGAACTCGGTGGAAGAATTCCTATCTGATAAGCTTTTGTAATAAATAAACGACTGACGACATCATAAATAGATACCTAGCTTAACCTGAATTGTTTTAAACCAATGTTATTTTTGACTGTTTATACTACACTGTTATTTGACATTTAATGAATAAGTTACCAATTATTATTATTATTTAAATGTATGTAAAACAAGACATTTGCAGCGCCCTACAGGGTACATGTACTTACTTAAGCTACCCTTACACCTAAGCTGTATCCATGTACATGTTGGCAATAAATGAATGAATATGAATATGAATATGAACTCTATCTATTCCAAGTTTCATCGAAATCGGTTACGGCGTGATTGAACCACAAACATCAAAACATCCTCACAAAATTTTCGCATTTATAATATTAGTAGGATAGGATGGTAGGATAATATATCGCATGCCGTTTGAACAGCGTGATCCTCGTGTACTTCTATAGGTTAAATGTCGAGAAATTATGCAATAGTTGGGAGTTAGCTATCGCATCGCTCCTGCCGGGGACTGTCGAACTTTGTCTTTGGGTAATTTAATTAAATCTGTTCCAACATACGAACAGATATTAATAAGACTTAATTAAAGTCAATCTGTACGCGAACTGTATAGATAGATAGATAGATAGATAAATCATTTATTCGACACACACAAATACAGCACAGACAGAGATAAAAGCAATCGGAAGAAACAACAGTAGGTTACAATCTCTATAAACAAAAAGCTTAGGCACTTAGGTAGGTAGGCTAACAGTGAACTTAAAAACTTAATAAACTACACATTAACAGAAAAGCAGGCGCCTAACCCACCTATCAAGTGGGTGCCAACTGGTAATACCTACTTATGGTGAGAAATGTCTACGCTGCAGTGGCATGGGTCAAAAAGGTCCTATCTCAGCTTATTGCTGCTCCGCCGAGGCGTAGCAGCGCTGGTTTTCGGATAGATACTGTATTGTTGAGTCGATTGACGAGATACAAGAGAATTATTAACTATGTTGTATCAATGAGGAGGGCGTTGAGGCTGCTACTCAGTTTTATAACTTTTGCAGTCTCATCGATCGTTGCGTCACCCGGTTCGTGGTCGCCATTCGAGAACCTTTACTCACCAAAGTTTGTCGGTTCTGCGAGCTATATGGCTAGTCCACTGCCACTTTAACTTGCTAAGTTATATAAACTCGTTTAAAAAAATAGACATTAAACTTTTTTGTGACGTCATCACGCGGATGGTGCGAGAGACACACACTCTTTAGAATTTAGACCCATTTAGAATTTATTAGTTTGCTAAATTATGCATGTCATTTTTATTTTTGTATATTGTTTTTTTTTCCTAGTTTTGTAAGTGTATTATTTTGTAGTGAATTTTTGTTTTTTTTTATTTTATTTTTTAATGTCTGTGTGTGTGTCGCTTCTTTCTGTCCCAATGTGCCGTTACAAATAAAAACTTTTTCTTCTTCTTTTATTTCTTTTTCCCTCTTTTTGAAAGCACCGAATTCCTCGAATTTCAGTGACCAAACAAATAAAGTTTTTTTTAAGTTAGGTTCTAACTCTTCCAAGGCACATCTAACTAGCATCTTTCAAACATGGAACTCAAACAGGAAGTCCCCTAAGAGCGATTTGAGTCGCGCCCGCTCTTTGCTCCATTCAATCTACATTTATTACTTCTACGTGCCTGTGGACGGACTCAGGGCAAAACGGGCCCATATAAGAATCAGCATTTTTAAATTGGCTCAAAATTGTAGGTAAAACTTTTTAAATTTCTGCATAATATTGCCATTACACTCGAGTAAATAACATTGGACGGAATGCGCTCTGACAAAAAAGGCTTTGATATGACTGTTTTGTGCTTTTCCTGCAAACAATATTTTTGCTTGTTTTGTTTATTTTTATTGCTTGCAACATCATTAGTAGGATACTTTATTTAAAAAAAATCGCATCCACCCACGCAGTTAAAAAAACAGTTATTGGTTACCTATATAAAAGTAGCGCATGTTTAAATCACCTACTATGTTCCCTTTAGAGATAATTTTCCTAATTTCTTTTTTTTTTACCTATAAGTATAGTAGATGAATTTTCAAATCCCTTACTTGAATTATGGTTATGGATTGCCCATACAAATTTTAACCCCCTATAAGATTATCTTTTGACACAAAATATAGCCTATTTCCTTCCCAAGGATAAAGACTATCCTTGTCAATTTTAATTACGATCCGTTCAGCCGGTAAGTCGTGAAAAGGAAACAAACAAACGAACAAATAAACAGAGTTACTTTCGCAGTCTTCTTCTTGTCCTGTCACTGATTCTTTCTTATTATCATCCATGTCATCATGTATTAGGTCAGTGACCAGGACCAGGACCAGGTTGAGGTAACGTGGCCCTGAAAAGGTCCTATGACCGTCGATGAAAGAATCAGTGTAGTGAAAAGATTAAAGAGCGCCTCTTAGTGCTCTCGTGCACATGTCACAAAACATGTCTTCGAATTTTTAAGGTTCTAGGACATGCCGGTTTTTCTCACGATGTTTTCCTTCACCGTTTGAGAGCACTAGCATAGCACACATAAATTTTCCGAATGGAAAATCCATTGATGGTTTCGGACCCACGACCTGTGAATCGAAAGGCGGGGCCACTACCACCCCTTCCACCAGTGCTCTCAACTTCTGCATTTATAATATTAGTATGGATGGTTAGTATAGTCTCCAACTTTTATCCCCTGAATATAAAGTTCTCAATTCGCCCACCCAAGTGGCCCTATTATAAACTTCGACGCTGTTGTGTATAAAGTAAAGATGGCCGCGATAAAACTCGATGCAGAATTAGCTTTTTTACAAGTTTTGCAAATTGATGAGGTGTGACCAGGCCCTTATCTTTCTGACGCCAATCGTTGATCTTTTGAGGAGTTTGGGGAAATCTTTTGACAATGACAAGGGATAGACCTTTTAGTTTTCGAGATAGGATACTTGAGGCTCGTATCTTTAATCGCCATGAGGAGAAATTTAAACAAAATCCCCTTTGACTAAAAATACGGCGCTTTAGTCATCATTCCAGCCGTAAAAAAGTCCACTGCTGAACATTGGCCTCCCCACAAGCAGAGCTTTCCAGACCTAATTCCTATCATATGGGGGGAAATTGCCCATACTCACCACGCTGCTGGCACACGGGCTGGCGAGCGAGTTAGACCTATCGTTGTTGTAATAGAGGACGCTGCTGCCCATTCCCTAGCGCTTCCCCTTAGTCGGCTCGTACGACATTTACGGATAGGAGATATAGGGGGCCTATTCTTCAGTTGGGGCCACCACGGCCTGTTAGCCTTTAGTAGTCTAAATACACATTTTCAGTCATGCAGACTACAATTATTTTCTTAAAATTGAAAACGAATACGTAGGTCGCAGAACCGATAACCGTTGGGGAGTAAAGGTTCTCGAATGGCGACCACGAACCGGGCGACGCAGTGTTGGAAGGCCCCCCACCCGATGGACCGATGACATTCTAAAGGTTGCGGGAAGTCGGTGGATGGAAAGGGCTCAAGACCGTTCGTCGTGGAACTCTTTGGGGGAGGCCTATGTCCAGCAGTGGACTTCTACAGGTTGTTGATGACGTAGGTTCTATCCCATAGTCTAGTCAGACAATCGGAAACTGAATCGGACATGACATGTATTCCCAGCCTTAGGTAGACAGTTTTACTCAAATAAACTTTCTTTTTACTCAATGTTATATTAGAACCAGCGTATAACTTCAAACGTTAAAAGTTGAAGTCAAGGCCAAAAAGTTGAAATTGCCTCACTAAATAAATCCACAATTTGGAACTATTCCAAAGAAAAGATGTGCAATGTAATATTGACAGAGTAATTTAATTTATTTTTTGAAGGATTTTTTTTTATCTAAACCCAGAAAGCTTGTCAGAACCATGAACTATATCCCGTTTAATGGTTAAAATAAGCGGTATTTTGTGTAATTATTTAGAGCAACTATGAAATACAAGGTGATTCACGATATGTATGCTATTCTCGAAAGGGGCTTATTCTACACCCAAATGGAAATAAAGTATATTCTACAACTTCTGAAAACTCAATCATGCAGCTGTTTTAGGTAGCACTCTTGCTGCCAAACTTCTTATGGTGTGTGGTGATAAAACGACCGAAAACCGAAAATTGAAAATTTGTAATTAATCTGAAAAATATGAGTGTGCAACTAATTCCAAATTATTATTTAGGTACATGTTTTTTATTTCCCGCCGATTTTAATCCAAGCAAACAAGAATAGTACAGTCAACAACAAAAATTTACCTACTTACATACAAATTATGTAGATATCAATAAGCGATTTTTTTAGCATTAATTAAGTTATTCACAGGTTCAACATAATATAAGGTTATGGAAAATCTCACTGCTCTAGTTGTCATAGAAATTTGAATCCTCTTACTGTCTCCTTAGCGTTGTTTATCCTGTGCCCGTTCTTCCACCAGGTGATCGAAGCCGGCGGCCGTGACCCTGAGCTCTGGCAGAGCAGATCGTATCTTCTGCTCGCTGATAACGGCTGGTTTGAGCCTAGTATATGCACCGTTAATGGTGGAACTGGAAAGAAGGGCATCAGTTAAACTCGGCCTTAGACTTAATATCAGTGGCGCAACTGGGTTCAATTCCCGCTGCGGGACAAATGTTTGGATGATCTGCAAATATTAGATCCAGTCTGGGTGTTGTGGTACCATGGTACTCGTAGTTTCTGGTACCCACGACACAGGGAATCCTAGTGTGGGGTCAGGACTATGTATGTAACTTGGGTGTTATTTATGACTGGCCTCATAGCTCAGTTAGAAGTAACTCTGCCTTCTGCGCTAGAGGTCGCGGGTTCGATCCCCGCACTGGACAAACATTTGTGTGATAAACACAGATGTTTGTTCTGTGTCTGGGTGTTAAATACTTATCTATTATATATATCAGTCTCTGGTACCCATAGTACAGGCTATGCCTAGTTTGGGATCAGTTGACCGTGTGAATATGTCCGGAATATTTATTTATTTATTATTATGTATTATTCGCTGTTTTAGGTAGCAATATATAGCATGTTTTTTTTGAGAATATTATAATTTAGAAATATTAGAAATTCTTACTTTTTGTTAGTAAAATAACCCCTTTTCGGGATGGCATACAATGTAACGAACCACCTTGCAGATACTTACAATTCATATCTAAAGTTAAAGTAGTCTCTATAGGGTGCGCCCGGGCGTGGTTTGACGCTCGGCACGTCAGCGCCGCTCGGACGTCCGCTCTCGTCAGCGGACCCACTCTGATGACGCCTTGGACCCCGTCACTGGATAGGGGAGCCGCTGGCGTGTCTTGCTCGACCTCGTCTCTGAACCACTTCACCCATGGTCGGGGACGGCCTGTAAAGGTTTAAAAATATGATACATTTTGAAATATTTACTCATATTAAGAGAGGTAGGGTAAAGCGAGAATTTATCGATCTAAATTGGATACCTGCGGTGAGTAAGTAAGAGCTAAGCTGCTAAGCTTATTTGCCACGTGAATTGAATAAAAACAATATTCTAAGGGCCAAAACGTTTGTATGAGATAGTCGATTGTTTTACAAGGAAGCAAAATAATAGGTACCTATTTTTACAGTGAGTGCGCTATTTTGAATTCAGAGCGGAGCGAAAGATTCTAGAGTAGAATCCTGAATGTGCGCTCAGGATTCAAAGTGCGTTGCCCGAGAAAAAATAATTTGCCGAATGGTTCACTAATGTTCACCTCACTCTAAGAGAAAAAAAATCACGGTATTTAGTTGGTAATAGATTATTTATCACTTGGTAGTAGATTGTTTATTCTTTGTGTCTATTTTAACACCTTCTGGTGTTAATATTATGCTTTCACTATGTACTAGACGAACAATTTTTCTGATATTATTTACGATACAATAACAATCCGTGAACAGAGTACATACAATAGTAGATTGTATCATAAGGTAGCAAAATAATATTTTTACCGTGTGGGCGCTTTTTTGAATCCAGAGCGAAGTGAGGGATTCTAGAGTAGATCCCGAGCTTTGCGAGGGTAGAATATCGAAGGTTTAGAATCCTGAACGTAGCGAGGGATTCAAAGTACTAAAAATATTTTTGCACCCGAGTGATACTCTACTTTTCGTCACCCTCTATGAGGAAATAAAGGCGCCTCATATATATTTTTTTTTAAATTCAACTGGCGGCGGCGTGACTATGGGCCGTCGTACCAGCCAGTCTTTATTCAAACAATATTTGCGTTCGATTTCTTTGCCGGTGAAAACTAAGATGTTCCTAATTCAAAAAGTGCGCGGCTAAGAACATTCCGGCGCACTTATAAAGAATAGCGGGCTGGAAAACTCATTCCCGCCCGCTAAAAGTTTCTTATAGAAAACACCACCTTTGGGTGTACTTAAAGGCGAACCAAGTCGTCCTTTTCGAATAGATGGGATAAAAATTAATTTGCCGCGTTTTTTTTTTATTTTTCCAGTGCGTCCATCTGCTATTTGGTTACGTGCACCACCCGCCTTTCTCACCTGCCAGTGACTATATTCATACAACAATGTCCAAGAATATTAAAAAAAACATGTTCCAAATTCAAATCTCATTACTGTCCGCTGTTTTAAAAGTCAAATAGAGAAAAGTGCTGTGTACTTTGCGTGCAGTCATTGGGAACCAAATGTCGTTTTTCGAAATTTAAATGAGATGAAGACGTTTGTCGATGTCTAAGAGGCAGTTAGAGGCATCCTCTAAGAGGCGAGCTTTATTCCTTTTTCGCCAACATGGCTCTCCTCAGGGCTATCATACCTACCTCAAATCACTGACCTAATGAACGTGTCGGTGACCTTGGTTCTTGTACGGATTTTCTCATTACGGATTATCACGTAGTGAAACTCCGAGCATAGCTCCATAGTACCTAGTATTTCAAATCCCTTTGTACTATCTATTCCAATCTAGACTATAAACGTGATACCTTATCACTGGAATTGCAAAACTTGTGTAATCTCCGTAAATTGCTTTCCTTCGAAAGGTTTATTGGAGACACCGACTCATCTTTATCAAAGCGTCTAGAAATACAGAAACTGGATAAACCTCCATAAAACTGTTTTAAGTTGTTTTTGTTAATTATATATGAACTCAAGGTCACTCCTAGATATGTAAAAAATTTATAATTATCAATTTCTTATTTGGCCCAGCGAATAAACATTGCCATCCAGCGTGGCTATTCCGCCAGCGTCTTGGGGACGCTTCCGACTGGTAGTGATCTGGATCAGTTGAGCTATCTATAGATCGTTTGTAACGGTCTTTAGATGGCTCAACTGTTTCTTGTGTATTTTGTAAATGTATTAGTTTTAAGTTTCTCTCTGTAAATAAAGTTTATTTATTTCAATTTTCTATTTTACCCATGTTGGGCTTTACTAGGCTATACTACATTTGAGATCCCTGGTTGAGTGATGGTAGTGGCCCCGCCTTCCGATCCACAGATCGTGGGTTCGAATCCGAGTCGTGCAACAATGGTTTTCCATGCATAAAATTTATGTGCGATATACATGGTCTCAAACTGTGTAAACTAAAAAAGGGACTGAAGAACCTAAAAAAATCGAAGTTAAGTGACACGAAAAGAGCCTTATTTAATTTCACTACACTAATTCTTTCACCGACGTTCATAAGCCCTTTTCAGGGCCACCATACCTCAGCCTGGTCACTGACCTAAAACAGGATGACCAAAAAAGAATCAGTGATACGACAAGCAGGTAACAATATATCTAGAGTTTTTATTTGATAATCATAAAGGCTTACCTCCAGAAACGTCGCATTTGAGCGTAAAAAATTCGCCTTCCACGTAGGGCCCCACTATGGCCTGCTTCACATCCCCCTTGTCGTCTATGATCACCATTTCATTTGGTGGCACTGAGAACAGAAAAGTTTACTATACAACGCGTTCCTTAACTTGTATACTTTGGAGTAACCCGCATGGGAGGTAACTCCGCCTTAGGAACAGGCATAGCTTCACCTACATAGTTTCTAAGACGTTTCAAAGTGATCCTAGTGATTTTATTGAAATAAATGCCTTTTGTTTTTGACTTTTGACTTGACTTACAGAGATAAACTATGTTGCCAATTGGGACTTAGGTATAATAAGCCCCTTTCGGGATATCATACATAAACCTGAAAAATGGGAAAGTTTGTGAGGATGTTTGGATGTTTGTATGTTCGGATGTTTTTTTTTTTTTTTTTTTTGTTATTTATTTATTTAGGAACAACAAACAACTACATTATATATGTAAGATACAGTGAGTAGTAGGTACATAATTTCATATGCAACAAATTATTAATAATGTAGTCCACAATGTTATCCACAACTTAGTATATAAGAGTAACAAACAAGGCCAGCTAGAGGGCCCGTCATAAAAAAAACATTTTTATTATCTGCTGTGACAAAAGAAATAGATGACGGGAATCCTATGCTGAGAAAGCTCATAATGATAAAAGAAAAATAAGTTATCAATCACGCCGTAACGGCTCAACCGATCTCGTTGTAACTTGGAATAGATAAAGTTATTTAACTAGAATAGCTTAAAGGCTACTTTTTATGTAGGTACCACGCGAGCAAAGCCGTGGGCGGAAACTAGTCATACATAAACCTGAAAAATAAACAAAAAAGCTGCTGATTTGCTAACCTCCTCGTTTTTTGAAGTAGGTTAAAAAGGAGTTGCAATACCACAGTGTTGTATGTTATACCACTTACCACCACACATGTTATTACGTACGTTCCCTATAAAAGTCAACTTGGCACTTCTATTTATGGCGGAATGCCGTAACATATTTTGTAGCGACTTTATCGCTATTCGCAATCGTATCGCATCCCGATCGAGCGATAATCTGATTTATACGTGAAAGCCTCCGTTGAACATCGAAATGTGCATTTGTGCTGAAAGTATTTTATTGTATTACGGGAAGAGCTGTCAAATTCATCTTGTTGATCGGGCAAGAGGAGCGAGCGATGATCTCTCAAATAATAATAATAAACATTCCGCACATATCACACACGGTCTTCACCTAGTTTCTAAGACGTTAAAAGTGATCCTAGTGATTTTATTGAAATAAATGCCTTTTGACTTTGACTTTGACTTTGGTCAACTGATCCCAAACTAGGCATAGCCTGTACTATGGACTGATATACATAATAGATACCTACATTTATAACACCCTTATTGCATGTTTGTTTTGACGACGTACCGGGCGAGTGCCCGTCTGATTCGCAATGGGTTGCTAAAGTTGCCATTTTCAAAGTTTATCTGAATTGTGCCTCAACGATCATCGAAGCACCAACTTTTGGTGCATAATACGAGTAAATTATAATTCTACGAGTAAATTTTGATAGTACAATCTATTGATCTAATGTATGAAGATTGGATATGGGGTGCAAAACTAAGGCTACATACAAACACTAAACCCAATAGTCAAAGTAATTTAAGGTATTATCCGGTATTAGGTATTATTATTAGGTATCCGCCTTACAGAAGATCGCAGACAAATAACATTATTTGTTTCAAATAGTGTTGTGTTCCTGCGGTGAGTAAGGTTGCCAGAGCTCTTTAGGGGGGTAGGGGTTCGGCAGGCAACGCATTAGCAATGCTCCAGGTGTTGCTGATGTCAATAGGTGACGGTAACCACTTATCATCAGGTGGGGCCGTAAGCCTGTTTGCCTCCGTATAACATAAAAAAAAAAAAGGTATCCTCGCTCGCTTCGCTGGCACGATCAATTTATTCTATTAAAGTCGTGAAACCACGACGAAGGCCTTGAAGCGGCCTAAACTCATCACATCATACATTAGGGTTGGCCACTAGCTCATACAAACAATGTCTACTTTTTTGGTAGCCGTTACTATCGCTTCTCTTGGACGGCTGAAACCCTAAAGCTTTTATTCTCAGAACTTAAGTTATTAGATGCACTTTGTTACAAGGATTAGAGGAGAGTGTGTTGAAATAGAATTTTTATTTCAAGTGAAAAGATATAAAATGAGCGAAGATTAATTTTGTTATAATTCTTTATTGCAAGTTGATTGCAAGAAGTATTTATTATAAGTACTCATATCACTTTCTCCTCCATCTTAACACTTGTTTAGACTTTAAATTATGTGTATGTATGTATTCCTTGATATTCATTGGTCTGTAGGTCTCTATCTAGTATCTATATATTTACCTATCTAAATTTATTTATTTATATATTATGTATATTTAATGTATCTTGTCTATACATATGTATATGATATTAGTATGTAGGGTTTGTAGATTTAAATAAAAAGTTTTATTTCACTTATTATTATTATGTGCGCCTCCGTCCTCTTCTACTTTGTATATCCTGTCCATCCAAAGGTTGCCTGGTAGAGATCACTTTTAGCGATAAGGCCGCCCATTGTCACACTATTTTTATGTTTTTTTATTTTCTTGATTGTGTATTTTCTTTTGGTGTACAATAAAGCTATATTCTATTCTATCATTTCGATGATTACTGAAAACAAGCACATGAATATTTTTTATGGTTACGTCATTTGAAAAAAAAACAGAACACGTAAAGGACTTTTTTATCCGTCCGTCTGACTGTATGTCAAGATCCTTTTTCTCAGTAATGGCTAGGTCAAAACTTGAAATTAATACCAAATTGGTCTAATTGAGCTAGGTACTATATAAATACTGTACCTATATAATTTTGGTTACTAACTCCTAGAGCAATAATTTACAACATTGATCAGCTAAAAACCGACTATCTATTGTCTTTTGTCTAATAGGTTCTCGAATGGCGACCACGAATCGGGCGACGCAGTGTTGGCAGGCCCGATGACATTGTAAAGGTTGCGGGAAGTCGGTGGATGGAAAGGGCTCAAGACCGTTCGTCGTGGAACTCTTTGGGGGAGGCCTATGTCCAGCAGTGGACTCCTACAGGTTGTTGATGACGATGATAATTGTCTAATAGGGACAGTAGATTTTAATCCAAAATAAAATCAAAAAAAGCTTTATCCAAACATTGTCCATTGTTCGTTCGTTAAAATATTAGGTTGGATGCAAAATTAATAGCACAGATACTTCGATAGCTCTGTAAGCCGATTTGAACCGGGATTGTCCCACGCAGTTAATTTATTTTTGTGTTTCGCAAAGTTAATCCAAACATTTTATAAGAGACGAAAATGCCATCGGAAATGCAACCTAACCCCTGCGATTTACAGTTGTATTTCCAGTCATTCCGAATGACCTCATAGCTCAGTTGGTAGTAACACTGCCTTCTGCGCTAGAGGTCGCAGGTTCGATTCCCGCACTGGACAAACATTTGTGACTAACACAGATGTTTGTTCTGTGTCTGGGTGTTAAATATTCATCTATTATGTATATCAGTCTCTGGTACCCATAGTATAGGCTATGCCTATTTGGGATCAGTTGACCGTGTGTAATATGTCCGGAATATTTATTTATTTTATTATTATGACTTATTGTACAAAAATGTTTCCCTTAAAAATCTCGTCGACATTGTATTTCGATGGTAAAATAATATTGTTAGTTATTTTGTAGAGATTTGGTCAATATCGTTATTAACAAACAATACAATGTTGATTTTTTCGGGCCATTGGGGTAATAAAATAAATATTTGTTTTTCGTCGCCTAAAGTTCAAACATTGATACTGAGTCATTAATAGAGTCATTAATCTTTAGTGCAACATCCCGAAGCGTAGCTTGCAACATTGCAGAAGGGGAATCATTTTATTTTTGGGTTACGTTACTAAAAGGTATAGCGATAACTTTGTGGTGAGACGTCGTTGGCTGTCTATCTGAGGCCCCAGTGTGACTTATCTTGAGTTCTTACTTTCCACTTTTCGACCACTGAAAAGTGTGTAGATTACCGTTTTTGTATGAAGTCATGAAATGGGGTGCCTACAAAAACCAGTAAACTATACAATTTTCACGGTCGAAAAGTGAAAAGTGAGAACTCACGAGAACTCACACTAGTGTCTCTGCACTTCTGGTATGCACTATCAGAAATAACTAGGTGAATTAGATACTGATTGGTTTTTCAAAAATCTGGTCCGAAATTCGCTCGTAGATTTCAAATACACATACTTAAAAAAGTTGCTAAAGCCCAGTGACCACACGAAGTGGGATGATAAAGTTTTTTTTTTTTTTTGGATAACCAACGCCTTTGTTACATTTGATTGAACATTTGTTTAGCTTTATAGAGCCAATTACAGGTCCTCACGAATAGAAATACATTACATAAGTATTACAAACAGTTGGGTAAACAACTAAATTAGCGGTATACAAAATTACATTCACGGTGGAATAAACAAATAACTAATTAAGGTTACATTTACAGTCGCTAATCATCTGCAATAAAGAATTATCTGCTTAGTCGCGATCTCGCTGAGGAGGCACTGGTGCGGACAAGGTCAAGGTCACTACTCTTACTCAGCTTGTTAAAGTTGTCACTTGCGCGCCATAAGTATGAGTTCTGCCTATAATTCGTTGACACTATGGGAACATGTAGCGGGAACTTTAAGGCTAATCATATTGTTAGATCGGGGCAGTCAATAACATTGCCCGTTATTTTTAAAAGAAATGTAAGGCCGCTATTTCACGACTATTATAGACCGGTAGAAGATGAAATTGCTTACAAAGGCTAATATAGTTGACTAAAGCCAACTTACCAATAACAGTCAGGTTAACCCGGGAATTCCTGGTCTGCGCCTGTTTGAAGTCCACCCGGCACCGGTAAATGCCCTGGTCGGACGCCCTCACGCGGTCCACTCCCAGTTCCGCCGGTTTCCTCTCAGGGAGGAAATAGGCTCGGGAGGCGAAGACGCTTTCGTCCGACCACCGCTCGGCGACGCCGAAGTCTCGTTCTCTTGCGTCCACGCTGCGGGCAAAATATAGTCAATAAAATATCACAAACTATTAGCATACTTGCGTCACTGATTTTGCTTGGTAAACCTATAATAGGTCAGAGACAAGGTTAAGTTATGGTGGCCTATCCATCATCATCATCATCATTTCAGCCGTACGACGTCCACTGCTGAACATGGCCTCCAGAGAGAGAGAGAATTCCACATCATGTGGGCCGTTTGGGCGTGAATGAACCACAATCATCCAAACATCCTCACAAACTTTCGCATTTATAATATTAGTAGGATAAAGTGCGTGTCAGCTTACGTCACAGCCTAAACAAAATAGCAAAGTTAATGGTACGGGGCCTTGTTCCAAATTCAATATCCAGGATTTCCACAAAATGCCTCACAGGCGAGGTTAAGACGAGGTTTCACGATGTCACTAAGGAAGGTGCTCAGAAGAGCTAGACCAATAAAACCCTACCATTTCATATCAAAGTTCAGTAGCTTTTACCAAGTTGCACCGTCAAAGGCATCGATACATATTTTACGTGGCAAAAGTAGCTCTAGAAACTTTGTCGCATGCAGAAGGGACGTACGCTGTAAGAGTATGTTGATTGAAAACAGAGAGACCACTCTATACGGTGGTTCATACCGTGCTTAGGTACTAAGCTGAAAGGGGATTGTTCTACACTCAATAGGCATAACGTTTTTTCTACATCTTTAGGAAGTTTGTAATTTATTTTGAAAAAACTCTATGTTATATCTGCTGTTTTGGGGTCAAATTAAATAAATAAATATTCCGGACATATTCTCACGGTCAACTGATCCCAAACTAGGCATAGCCTGTACTATTGGGTACCAAAGACTGATATACATAATAGATAATATTTAACACCCAGACACAGAACAAACATCTGTGTTAGTCACAAATGTTTGTTCAGTGCGGGAATCCAACCCGCGACCTCTAGCGCGGAAGGTAGAGTTACTACCAACTGAGCTATAAGGCCAGTCATAGCATCAATTAGTTCAGTCTCCATTATTCAGCGGTTTTAGATTGCTATCTTGACGTGCAACTTCGCGTAAGTTTAATATTTAGTTAACTTGGTAACAAAACCAAATTATTAAGAAAGAGTGGGGGGGAAAAATCTTAAAATATTTGGTAAAAAATATATACTTTTTTTAGCTCATATTGATTATGTTTATTATTAGATTATGCCCCTGTTCTCTTTCGACGCTCACAAAATTCCATGTTAATCTGTTTATCTTGACTAAATAACAATTGACCTACATGACAATACCATAATTCATTTATTTGCGAAACACAGGTTTAAAAGATGTCAAGAGTTATAGAGTACAGCCATGTTCCTACTTTACAGCATGCAAATTCCATGTCAGTTAATGATTACATAGTGCATTATTATTAGCATTTATACCACAACCAACCAACTTAGCATTTTTAACTGACTCGTAGCTATGCAAATAGTGACCTAGCTGCATTCTTCACAAGCTTACCTCAGAGCTTTCATAGCTTCTTCGAACCATCCTCATACCAGAAGGGAACGGAGACAATTCAATCTTGAAGTTTCTTGCATACCTCTTGCATAGTAAAATGTGAAATAAAATAAAATAAAATCTCAGGAATGTACAGCGTGTTCCGTAACTAATGAGCTAACTCTATAAACAAAAAGATAAAAATATTAGACGAGAACGAAAACAGTTTTTTTGTTTTCTGTCGTTTTTGGTCATTTTATCATCCTTATTACCATTATTAAACGTACGAAAAGTTCTACCTCAAGACTCTACATGTAACAGCTGAATAATTGAGTTTGAACTGATTTGACTCCAAACAGCGGTAATTAGGATAGTAGGTATATAGTCAGTGTTTTTCCAATGTCAAATCGGTGACTTTTTGGAAAAAGGCCAGGTCAAGAGTACCCTAAACCGACGAGCATGTACGAGGAATGTGATGCCCTAGCTGTGGCGGAGTACTGGCCCAAAAATATTTATTCCCCCTGAACTATCGACACGACAGAAGAAGAAGAGTGAATGAAGCGACAGAGGTATGTCAGGATCGTAGCAAGTGGAAAGCCGTGGTCTCTGCCTACCCCTCTAGGAAATAGGCGTTTATATCATCATCATCATCATCATCATCAGCCTGTAGAAGTCCACTGCTGGACATAGGCCTCCCCTAGAGAGTTCCACGGCGAACGGTCTTGAGCCTTCTCCATCCACCGACTTCCCGCAACCTTCACAATGTCGTCGGTCCATCGGCCTTCCAACACTGCGTCGCCCGGTTCGTGGTCGCCATTCGAGAACCTTTACTCCCCAACGGTTATCGGTTCTGCGAGCTATATGGCCTGCCCACTGCCACTTCAACTTGCTAATTCTGAGAGCTATGTCGGTAACCTTGGTTCTTCTACGAATTTCCTCATTTCGGATCTTATCACGTTGTGAAACTCCTAGCATAGCTCTCTCCATAGCCCGTTGTGCAACTTTGAGCTTGTGTATGAGGCCAATAGTTAACGACCAAGTCTCAGTGCCATATGTCATCACTGGCAACACGCACTGATTGTAGACTTTCGTCTTGAGGCTCTGCGGTATCTCCGACGAGAAGATATGACGAAGTTTCCCAAACGAAGAATCCGAGTTGGATTCGTCGGTTGACCTCTTTGTCGAAGTTGGACCTACCTAGTTGAATCGTCTGACCCAAATAGACATAGTGATCTACAACTTGAATGGTATCGTTCCCAACATTTACCGGTATGGGTGCGACATGAGCATTAGACATGATATTAGTCTTGCCCATGTTCATTTTAAGACCCACCTGTTGGGAGACGGTACTGAGGTCTCTGAGCATTGCACCAAGGTCCTCCAGCGATTCTGCCATTATGACTAATCTGCCAATATCATCGGCGAATCGAAGGTGAGTGATGTATTCGCCATTGATGTTGATCCCATGTCCGTCCCAGTGCAGAAGCTTGAAAACATCCTCCAATGCAGAGGTGAACAGTTTCGGAGAAATGACGTCTCCCTGTCTCACCCCTTTTTGCAATTGGATCGGATTTGTGCTCTGGTCCTGGAGTCGGATAGACATGGTGGCCTTACTGTACAAACACTTCAACACTTCGATATACCGGTAGTCGATCTGGCACCGCTGTAGTGACCGTAACAGTGCCCAGGTCTCGACTGAATCAAAGGCTTTCTCGTAGTCCACAAACGCTAGACATAGTGGCCGATTATACTCTTCGGTCTTCTGTATAATCTGCCGAAGCGTGTGGATGTGATCTACGGTACTGAAGCCTTTGCGGAACCCGGCTTGTTCGGGAGGCTGGAAGTCGTCAAACCTACGGGCGAGCCGGTTAGTGACAACTCTCGAAAACAGCTTATAGACATGGCTCAGCAGCGAGATGGGCCTATAATTCTTCAAGAGGGTGTTGTCACCTTTCTTGAAAAACAGTACCACCACGCTCCTGTTCCACGCCTCAGGCGTTGTACCTTCGAGGATGACGGAATTAAATAGCTTCTGAAGGACTTTAAGTACCGGTGTTCCACCCGCTTTCAGAAGCTCTGACGTTATTCCGTCCTCCCCCGGTGCCTTATTGTTCTAAAGCTGTTTGAGGGCCGTCCGGATCTCGTATAAGCTGACGTCCGGGATGTCTTCGGTATAGTGCCGGGTCAGACGGGCTCTTGCATCGCTTGCCGTGCTTGGAGCAGGACTTTGCGATGAGGTGTACAGTTGTCCATAGAACTTCTCGAGCTCTCCCAAAATCTTAGGCTTCGACGAGACGATATTGCCGCTATCGGTCTTCAGTTTCGTCAACTGACTTTGTCCAATAGACAGATCTTTTGCGAACACTGTTGAGCCTTTATTACGCTCTATGGCGTGTTTAATACAATCTGTATTAAAAAGGCGCAAATCGTGTCGCATAGACTTAGAGATCTGCCTATTGAGCACGCCGTATTTCGACCTGTCCACTGAAGAATGCAGCTTCATATTGTTTCGCACAGCCATGAGTTTAAGAGTGTGCTCAGAGAGTTTCTGGGTTCTATTTTTACGGTGGGTCTTAAAGAACTCCGACCCAACCGCTTGGACAATTTCCACTAGCCCGTTGTTCAGCTCGTCCACTGTTTCGCATTCAGCCAGGCTTTGGAAGCGATTTTGGAGTTCTAACTGAAAGCTCTCGGGGTTTTGAATGCGTTTTGCGGCGTTTATATATAGGCGTTAAAATTTAGAATTTACAAAAGTCGTACAACAAAGTCTATTGCCAGGTGTAGAATAAGCCCATTTCGGGATAGTATACATGTTATGAATCACTATGTACCTACCTCTATAAGGACAAAACAGTTTTTTAATTGAACCTTTTATAGAATAGGTAGGTAAATGAGACGACTAAAACAGCAAAAGAGAAGTATAATGATAAGAAAGCAAAGTTGGATTTGATAAGAACAATAAAGAAATGGTCGGTACCTTTTGCCCCGGCTTTTAATAAAAAATATTTTAGGTTGGTATTTTTTGGTTTGCACCCTGTATATTATTAGATGGTTATTATTGGCGTAGGTTACCAACCAAAGGTAGGCTAACCAAAAAGTAGCCTGGGTGCTAGTTTAAGACTTGTATCAAAGCGTTACGTCAGGATGTTGTAAGTGGGTTCGAATTCCGAACGTGCACCAATGGAGTTTCCATTTGGAAAATTCGTGTACGCTAGTGCTCTCAAACATCGTGGAGAAACCTGCATGACCTAGAATCTAAAAATTCAAAGATGTTTCACATGTGCACGAAAGGAGCCTCTTAAGGCGTATTTTTATCCTTTTACTACAACACTGATTCTTTCACAGACGATTAAAGGCCCTTAACGTAAACGAGATGAAGTAGTAGCTAGCTCAAAAGACATTGTACAATTAAGAATACTTACTAATAAACAGGTAACACTACAAAATCAATTAGACAATTTTATATGGACCCAAATAACGTCTAACAATTACACAACTAGCAAAATAGCCACCATACCTCAACCTAGTCACTGACCTAATGAAATGACCAAAAAAGAATCAGTGACATGATAGATAGACTGGCCTCATAGCTCAGTTGGTAGTAACTCTGCCTTCTGCGCTAGAGGTCGCGGGTTCGATTCCCGCACTGGACAAACATTTGTGACTAACACAGATGTTTGTTCTGTGTCTGGGTGTTAAATATATATCTATTATGTATATCAGTCTCTGGTACCCATAGTACAGGTTATGCCTAGTTTGGGATCAGTTGATCTTGTGAATATGTCCGGAAAAAAAAAAAAAAAAAAAATAGACATGACAAGCATTATTGTTACCTGTAAATAGGCGTGCCCAAGTCCTCCTTGTACCATAGCACGAGCAGCACTGCGTCCTCCTCCCCCGAGGTCTCGATGTCGCACGGCAGGTATACCGGCTCACCGGCCACGGCCACCACATGTGTCATCGGCACTGGAACCAACAAAAAGATTTTATTAAAGCGTGCGCTACATTTTTCACACGTGGGCCACGCCACCCTTATACATTTCGTATGTCAATAACGTCATAATTTTTCTAGAATGTATGAATTTTATTTTATTTTAAAAACATTTTTGGAAAACTTAGAGCTAGGTGGATACATAATAGATAATTAATCAAACAAAGCATGTAGTGATACTACATATATCATGTATTCTGGCTCTTGAAATACAGTTTAAAACTAGTACAGGAGCCTATGATGATATGTTTATTATGTCAATAATATTTCTTTTTTACTTTTTACTTTACTTTAATGTGCACTGACGGCCAATTACAAGTTTCCGCATATAGCAGGGGATGAGTAGGTATATAGAGTAACGAAAGATGACAGAGAGCAATACACACACACAAAAGTTAATCAGTAGGTACCAATTACTCAGAAGTTGTCATTGAGTAAGCGTCGTTGTAGTGTTGAATAGGTCGACATTAATGTTAGCTCTAGCTAAGAAGTTGAGCGAACCGCTTGCTCTAATCATAAATGCGTTTTGCCTGTAAAAAAATAGTCTCGGTGTGAACCACTTGATAATAATACGCTACTTTTTATGCAAGCAAAGCCGCAAGCGGAAGCTAGTAAATAACTATGAAAAGTCACGTGAATCAATTTCCTTTCGCTGTTAAATGTGTAAACTAGATGGGTACATTGATACACTAGGTAATGTGAGCAGTGACTTGAAGCTCGTTGCAAATACATTTTCGGCGAGCGCCAACCACTTTCGACCCGGAATAGAGACGATAAATCGAGATGACAGTTTATTGATCGTGCGACCCCTACTGTGCTAACTCGAATCTATCAGTGAGTGAATAAGTGATTGAATGCGGTACGCGACGTGGCCTATGCGTACATTATTTCAGGACAATAACTAGTGGGTCGCCCCGAACTGTAACCTCGCGATGTCTGATAAAAGCTGGTGCTTCGATGATGGTTGAGGCACAATTAGGATAAACTTTGAAAATGCATCTTTAGGATGTTCTTACTAATATCTAATCTTGCCTGAACTAAGAAGTCATTGTAACTTTGGCAGCCAATTCCAGTTCTATATTCCTACTGGTTATTTTAATGTTACTATTTATCTAAATCTCAAAAACTATACAGCCTAGAATAAAAAAAAAGCTTTGAAATGTATGAATACAGCTCTTTCGTAGGTATATGATACCTCTACGCCTAGTATTTTACCATTACTTTTTTACATCTCCCTTTTGGACCTCAATCTATCTTAGCAACACCTTGGCCTATTTATCTTATATCATACCAGCAAAACTTGGAAGTAAATCATTCCATGCAGAGCGGATTGAAGGTTAGGACGTCATGGTCCAACAAATATACAAACATACAACGCCAATTCGTCCAAGTTAGAAGATAAAGACTTAATGAAACTTTACTTTTTAGTTTTTTATTGAGTCTGCGTTCTGTGATTTATGAACTACTTATATAAATTTTACTTTTATTTCAAATACAAAATATGCACTGTAAATAGAAATATCTGAACAAAGACAACGGAGCAAGTCACTTTACAGCACTTTTCTATTCAAAGAGTAAAAGTTGAAAGTCGCTCAAAAACTTTGGCATTATCTTCACGCAGTCGCCATCTTGATTTCCTAAAAACGGGGACCTTATTATCACATTTTTTATTAAAAAATTCAATGAAACCATGCGTGTTAAAGTGTTCATAAGTAGCATGAACAATTTACGATAGCGTTAGGCCGTGTTCAATCAAACGCATGCGGTATGTCCATGACATGTCATTCACAATTAGATTCAAAGAGAGCCATACCTCTGGTGAATAAAGTCAATTTTGAGTTTGACATTTGAGGGTGTGCGATATAACTCAACGATATCGCAAGCTTTTAAGCGACAAACTTAAAAAAATAACTTTTATTTATTCTTTACCTTGTTGGTAGTAGTAATTTATTGTGTAATGTGAAATAAATTTAAAAAGTGATAAAGTATGGCCGGCATAAGACGGCCGTCAGCTTTTGGAAACCAACGGTTTATTATCAACCCTCGGGCGTTCCAAGGCGTGTGATACATTTTAAGAGTTTGCAGAAATCACTTTTCTCCTAGACATCTAGGTACAACCTATATATAAAGAGTAAGCGCCAATTGTATGGTATTTGATGACTAAAAGGTCTAAAAAATATCCCCTAGCGATGAAATTGCTCCATTCAAAACAATCTGTATGAAAACTTGCTGTCACCACTTTCATGAGGTAATTTGAAATCAATGACGTCAAAATTTCACAAAATTGCCCTAAATTCATCACCATCAGCCTGTAGTCCATCCCCTAGCTTTTTTCCCTCAGTTGCCTCTTATGACGTCAACGGGTAGTAATGGAGGGGCCTATTCTTCAGCCGAAGCCACCATGGTACGAAAAAAGCCTTTAAGAGGCGCACTATAATCCTTTCACTACACGACAAGTAAGCAAGCCATGGCACGCCGGTGCCAGTTAATAATATTATAATGTTGCACAATATATTAATTTTATTGTTATTGTATTTAGCACTAGAATTCGACCTTAACTGAGCAAGTCATCTATATTCTTTATTCTTTATTGTACACAGAAAACACATACAAAAAACAAACTAAATGAAAGGACATGTACAAAGGTGAGCTTAACCCTAAAAAGAGTTTTCTTCCAGCAAACCTTTGAGGCTAGAGATAGGTGGTTATAGAGGTAGGGTTCGTGTACAAGACCAATGAATAAAAAAATAAAAATAGTATATGTATAAACAAACTATTCTAACAAAATATACTTATATTAGATACCTAAATATAAACTTATCACTATAAACAAACTACTTATATAATAATATTATCATATAAATACCTACTTGTGAAACAATAACACAAATATACAAAAATATATATAATTTAATACCCATGTACTTACAGAGATAGAAAATGCTCTTTTGCCTTCCTCTTAAAAACATTAACCGAAGGACTATCGCGTATGACATGGGGCAGTGCATTCCACAACTTTACAGCATGAACAGTAAAGGAAGTCAAGAAAATTCATCCGAAGTCAAGAAAATTCAACGCATATCCCCTAACCTGCGCTACACAAAAGCAACCCCACTTTTGTGTATTTTTAGCAACATTTCTGACTTTCCGAATTTCGAAGCAGGATTTTGCAGGTGTATTTTTAGAACGAAATGGTGTTATTTTAGAAGTGAGGTCACTTATCGTTTTTGCGTCGTGAACGGGTGTTTTGTTTCGTTCGACTCGTGTCGTGTAGCAGAAACCTTTACAAAAAGTTATTAACGGGCGTTTTTATGTTTGCCTGTTTTTTACTTCCCTTCTTATTGTGTCATAGCACATATTTTGGTTAAACTGTTTTAGTTCAGTTAGAATAGAATACGTTTATTATATGACATACTTTCCTCATTTGCTAATAGGCATGACAAAAGTATAGGTATTGTTTTATTTCATCGCAAATAGTGGTTCGCACCTAATTGAGATTTCGCGATTTCCAGTAAAAGTTGGTGCTTCGGTGATCGTTGAGAAACTTTAAAATCGCTTTAAGCATGTTTTAACTTGTATCCAATCTCACCTGAACTACAAAGTCATTGAAACTTTACCAAAAGGAAGCTCACGTTATACTGTTTAGAAATATTACTATTTAAGTTGTGTCTCAAAAACCATAAGGCCTAGAATATAAATAAAAATAATTTTGGAATGTTTGAGCAAGTTTCTTTCATATTATGACACACCACGTCATTGTGTGTATATAACTTTTTGTACCCCCTATTGGAGCACATTATCTTAACAACTTTGGCCGATTTAACTCAGGTTCTACCAGCAAATCTTGATGGTACAACCTGTTGACTTACGAAATTCCATGCAGATCGGATTGTCGGCACGAAAGTTATGCTTTAACAAATATAATGCAAACTACAACGCCGATTCGTCCAAGTTGTTTGAGAGATTTCCACCATCTTTTTTTTCTCACTAGGTTGGTTGGTAATCATCATCATCATTTCAGCTGTTCGACGTCCACTGATGAACATGGCCTCCCAATGCAATAAGTAAAGTTAGTAAACACATTACGTCCACCCGTAATATTTTTACTAGCTATAGAATTTTGGACTGAAGTCTCGAACAAAACTCCTTCTTATAAAATCGGACATAGAAAATGCATAGTTTCTAATGCCCAATCCAGACTCTCGCAAGGCACCTCGTAGAGGCGCTCGGCACGAGTCTTGGCGAGTGGAGGCGGCAGGTGTGTTAGCCATCCGCACTCTCGATTTATTCAGTTGCACGCTACGTCTTTATCTATCCGCTACGTCTTTCTCTACGTCTTATAACGTCGTCCTTTGACTCGCACCCGAAAAACCGACACGAAGCGGAGCGACAGCGAGGCGAGGCGAGGGAAGACGAGGGCACACCAGCGCACCGTCCTCACTATCGCACTCGCGTTCCCTCGTGTAGCCTGAAGAGTCTGGATATGGAGCATAATCGCAGTAAATAGACGCAGACAAAACGAACATAATTTCCTACAGCATGACGTGTAGACTCGACATTCGGAAATAGCTTTTCCGAGTATGGGTGCCGTTTTGCTCTCGACTTGTGCGGTGGTTTTGCATCGTTGTACAAAAAGACAAATTTTAATGACCTGATAAATTTTTTTTATAGATCTAAGGTGGAAAGCAAGCTTACGGTCCACTTGTTGGTAAGTGGTTATTGTAGCTTGAACGCTTGCAATACCAGAGACATCACGCACGCGTTGCCGACCCCTGAATCCCTGCCCCAGGCAACCTTCCTCACCGTAGGAACACAACACTATCTGAAACAATAATGTTATTTGGCTGCGATCTTCTGTAAGGTGGAGGTCTCAAAATCATCATGAATCATCATTAAAACTAATTTTTAAACGTACGAGAACGTCGGCATCAAGCTATACAACAGACTAACTGAATATCAGAAACAGAAAAAGACAGAAGTTTTAATTGATTTGACCCGAAAATAGCAGATTTTTGCATAGTGTTCTCAATGAAAAATTATCCCCAAAAGTCGTAGAACAAACTAGATTGCCAGTCTGGTGAAGAATTATCAGGATTATGAATCATTATGATCACCTTGTATAAAATCATTACCACTGAAACAGTCATACAAAACTCACTCAATCGGTCTCAAGGACCCTCCACTTTGCGACAGAAAAATCCCGACATTGCACGCTAAGGGTCCTCAAAAATTTGGCTGCAAAATTGGACACAATTGCAACTCAACCCGAGACCTAAATAAATAGATAAAGCCGCCTTTTAATTATTCAAATGATGTCACACTGCGGATAGTGAGTTGAGCACAAACTCTAAATGAAGCACACCGAAATTACACTTTAATTTCAAATGTAGTAAGTTCAGTTTAGCTTGTAGCACCCCTGAACAGCAACGTCGTTCTCTTTTGGTATATTGGTACTTTATTAAGCTTTTTGCCAGTTAAGAGCTTGCAGTTTGGGAGTAATAACGTTTTTGACCAATTTCGCTCGGCGACAAAAAGATTGGATTATGGGTGTTGATAGCTTGATTTCCATAGTGGCAACGTCAGCACTTTATGAGATTCTTAGGTTTTTAAAAACATTTTATGCTCTCTTTCATTACATGCGGTAAAGTGGCCCAAGCTTGAATAATTCCTGATAGCGTTACGCTTACGATACGATAGTTAAAAGTAAAAACCAAAGACAACGGCGATGTTTAAAGTCTTTTAATTTTGAATGGCTATTAATTGACATTTGCTATTTTATCGTATTGCCGTTGTGGCCCCGGCTGAAGAAAAGACCCCTCAATTACTACCCGTGGATGTCATAAAAGGCGACTAAGAGAAAAAAGCTAGGGGATATGCAGCAGCGTTCCCTATCAATTATTCATGCTTACCCACCAGTACACTCTGAGATTCCTAGATTTTTACAATCAATTACTAAACGACTGTTTTTTTTTTGTAATTAGATAGGTATGTGTTTCAGTTTGGTCTTGAGTAGTCTTTACCTCGTCTTCTATTTATCATCATACGCTTAGCACAAATATCAAAGCGGAATGACAATGGGTTATCTTCGGTTTGGTCCCGCTTTGCTGTCAGATTTTGTGTTTCGACATGTTTCACTACAAGTCCTTCCAATGAAAATTAGACTTAATTACAGCATGCAAAAGCTTGAAATTCCATATTTCAAGTATTCATTGAATCTATTTTCATTCTCTGGGACGCAGCTGAAAATCAAGTGATATTGAGCTTTAACACAAAGGCGATAAAAACTGGTTTATACACTTGACTGGGTTTTGTATTTTCTGCAAAGGCAATGAGATCCCTGTCGGTATTACGTAGTAACTATAACTTTCTATAGTTTTGGTAACGTGGGGTTCGAATAGGTAAACAATCGAAACTATTGCAACTATTCCACAAATATTATAAATGGCAAAGTAACTCTGTTTGTTTTTAACATTATCACGGCTGAACTTCATAGAATAACAAGATGCTTGCTTGCTTTTCCCGTCAATGATTCTTTCTCAGTTATCCTGTATTAAGTCAGCGACCATGTTGAGGTATGGTGGCCCTGAAAAAGGCCTATGACTCGTTGAAAGAATCAGTGTAGTGAGAGGATTAAAGTGCGTCTCTTAGAGCCTCCTTTCGTACAAAATAACAAGATGGTCTACGAACACGTCCACACAACGGCCTCTAACTTCACGATCTTACGTTTAGCAGATAAATTGGTAATATTAAATCAGTTCTTCCCACATCAAATCATCAGTGTGCGTCCCAAGCACAACCCTTGCAAAATAGGATTTATACGGCCGGCACCGCTTCGAAAGCTCCCAAACAAGATTTACTGAATCCACGCAAGGCTAGAGCCTCTCCATGTTACTCACCATGATACGAAGCCTCGTCAGCGAATATTGTATTGAGTATTCATTGAATCAGGTGCGTACAATCGAATCATATTGTGGCGTATAGAATAACTTAGTACTGTGTTACGAAAAATCACTCTTGCTTGTTTGTCGTGTCACTGATTCTTTCTCGGTCATCCTGTATTAGAGCAATGATCAGGACATTCAAACATTCTCACAAACTTTCGCATTTATAATATGAGAAGGATACCTTAAAATGACGTGCTAATAATAGATATCTCTCCCTTAAATTGAAATGCCAGAATTCGCACCGAAAAGTATAAGGTGTACCAAAAGTGCGTTTTATAGTCTCTATCCTTAAGTATGGTAAATTATATCCTGTCTGATTTACAGGCGGTCAGATCCTTCAAAATGTCGACGGGCGGTAGTCTTTCAGGTAAGGTAGCACAATCGGTGTATTCGGGCTATAATGACCACTAACATTATGTGGGTCCTCAGACAGTTTGTCATAAAATTATTTACAAAAAAGTCATAATTCAGGCATTTTTAGCGAATGTTACTTATTTTAATTAAGGATAGGATTTTATGAAAGGTTGTATGGTTGTAAACAGTCATTCAACCTTTCCTCATAATCAATCCCCATTTTTATCAACTCTGAACAAAAATAACATTACCATTACTTCTGAAACACCTTATACTAATTTTAATTATTGGGCTTAGAATTTTTAATTAAAAACACAAAGTTTGCACACGAGATGACGGTAACCGAATTAAGGGGCTTTTATTATGGGCAGCCCCGTTTTATGTGATTAAAAAAGTTTCTCTTGGGACATAATTATATTTGGCAACTCATGGTGACAGAAGTTTGGGTGACATTTGGAAAGGCTGCTGATAGCTTAGCACGAGTCTGAGATGTTTGTTTCTTTAGCGAGCCGATTAAAATTGGACAGTTATATAAATGACTAAGTAGAAAGAGTTATGGCTGTATATGTGTTCAAGTATTTTCCTACCTCTTCATTTGACCTCTTGTTCGAATTGACTCTCTCTTGTCACTGCGCACACTTATGATCTTGGTTTTTCGAACGCAAGTGGCCGGCAGGTTCAGGCACCTCTGGTGTCTCAGTAAGATGTTTCATACGAATAATTTTAAACCGCTCAAACTGAGGAGATGTTGCTCTAGTGCCGGGCGATGTGTGCGGCAGCCTATCTGATTTTCCAAGATGGCGCCGGAATAACCGCTGACGCCTATCAGGTTATTTATTGGACGGCCTAGGTGGTGAGTCTTAATTTATCGTTGCTCTATTAAATATAAGGTCCCGAGCACTCGATGGTGAATGAACCAGTGAGGCAGGGGTATGAGAGTAAAGTATCTAAGGTATTAATTAGCTAGAGTTCATGTTTTTTTTTCGTCTAATATGATTGAAGACGGCACTAACGTACCATGAAAGTGGTGACTTGTAAGTTACACTATCGATTACCCATCCATTTGGTAACCATCAGCCAGTGAAGTGATGCGCTAATCAGATGTATCATAAAGTGTAGCGTGTGTTTTCAGTAAAACTTTTGCTGAAGCTCACCGTTTGTCTTTTCTTATCAATTTTATAAGCTTTAATTTAGAACCTGATTACTTTTATTTTCTGAGTCTTGTTCAATCGACATTACACTGAAACTATACATTTCTAGCCATGTTTGTCGCCTGATTCTTCGAGGCTTTGATGCGAGGAACAGGCGTAGCCTTCACCTAGTTTCTAAGATATTTCAAAGTGATCCTAGTGATTTTTTGAAATAAGAGCATCCAGTTGAAACGCAAAAGGTGCAGTTTATTTCTGGCATGAATGTTAGCATGTTTGGAGTAGATGAATGTGATTTTGAATGACTGGGCAAAAGCGATTGCGGACGTGATAAGCCTAGATTATAACAAAATAAAATAAAAGTCCGTACTCTTTACCGAACAGCTAAGAATGTTCCGTTTACGGGCCAACCCTTTAATGGGCCGGAAGGATAAACTTTTACGGCCGTGAAACGTTATTTTTCGTTGGATTTTTATTGTGTTGTGTTGGTATTGATTTACGATACGCGTACTCGTGCCTCCATTTTCCTGAAAGATATACAGTCCTTTAATGAGGCTGGTGATCAAATAAAATGTGATTTATTAAGTACTTACCAATAGTTTTCAGTATTACCTTACAGATGATCGATGCGTTTATAGATATATAGATAGAAAACTCTATATTGTACACCACAAGGACGTCCTACAAATTACACACAGGTACATAAGTAGGTATAGGTAGGCGTATATGACGGTCTCCTAGAGACTGAAGAGCAGTAATGAGACAAATTTTGATAACCCAGGCAATAATTAGATATAGCGGGATAGAGAGGTGCTGAAAGCGTTTGAAATGTGGTGTTGGAGAGGATGGAGATTAGAATCCTCTCAATCTGTTTTGTAAATGTGTGTTTTGATTGTTTGTTGTGTATCTTTTCGGTAACATTATGGACCATCAGTGACTGAAATAAAACCTTTTTATTTTTATTTATTTTATTTATTACAATATCTTGTCTTAAAAACTCCTAAATAAACAACTAAATTATTTAAACAGAATCACAAATGCCGCAAGATCTAGGTATTTTAATTAGTACAAAGATTTCAGTGCGCAAAGCCACCCGATGCAGAATTATTCCAACAATTTCATTTAACTTCGGTTTGCGGTATCAAAGACTAGGACAGGACAAGGACCCTATAAGGATTAGCTAGATCACTCATCACAAAGAGTTTTTTAGAACTAATGCAGTCTTGAAAAAATGGAAAAATAGAGGAGATCTTTTGTAAAATGTTTAGCCGGATATTTATTTACATAAATCTTTATTTAAGAAAGAAACTTAAAACGAATACAAGTTAATATTTACAATATACACAAGAAACAATTGAGCCATCTAAAGACCGTTACAAACGATCTATAGATAGCTCAACTGATCCAGATCACTACCAGTCGGAAGCGTCCCCAAGACGCCGGCGGAATTGCCACGCTGGATGGCAATGCTAATTTTTAATGAATATTATATGTATGTTCGTTTTAAGGTATCTATGGGCCCTGTATTTGCACAAGTACTTTGCTGTGTTGCCTGAAATAAATGACTTATTATTATTATTATAAGTTGCAACGGAACTAGTATTAGTAATTTGAAAGGTTTTTGAATAGTTGTTACGAAAAACCATGGCGTAAATACATTAACCGCGATTGCCCATTGTCAATAGTCGTAGCGTTAATTATGAATAGGCAGCGTTTGCTTAGCCTAAAACAAACAGTGAATGATAATTTCATATAAAATGTATATTAGTAGACTAGTAGTTTTAGTTTGACTTTCAGGTAATATCTTTGTGCCATGATAATATGTACTATATCGGACACTCGAAATCGACTTTATTTAGTTGACATATTTTAAGAATAATATTGAAATAAATTAAAGATTACATAATCATACTCAATTACATACTTTATTTTTTCTTTTTTTTATCTTATTCTTAGCAATCAGGCAAGCGCGTCGACTGACAGGTTTTTTGGATTAACCCAGCTGACTCTACGTACACTGGGTAATGCTCTCTGCGGAAAGTATAATTTTATTATCGTTTTATGCTAAGGCAGACCCCTGTTCAGATGGTGTCTGTTTTTATGGCATGTTTTTGTTCTATTGCGACGTTTCAGCTGACCATATTATGGTTGTAAAATGCACATGGGTAGATGATCTAGTGGTTTTGTAAATATTATTATTATCCTACTTCCTACTTATATTATAAATGCGAAAGTTTGGATCGATGGATGGATGTTTGTGGTTCAATCACGCCGTAACGGCTCAGCTGATGGAGCTATGAAACTTGGAATAGATGGACTTATTTAGCTAGAATAGCATATACTTTTTATCTAGGTGCCATGCGAGCGAATCCGTGGGGGGAAGCTAGTATTAGATATAGTTGTGGGAGGTATCCCGACTTTCGATTCGAAGATTGTGGGTTTGAACCCGTTAGTGCACCAATGCGTATTTCTGTGCAAACATTTAAGTGTGCATTAACACGTGCTTAAAATGGTGAAAGAAAACATCGTGAGGAAACCAGTAAGTACTCTTAAAAGCGGCGATAGGCTTGTAACCTGTCACGTATGTAATACTCTACTGCAAAATTTGGGCATGTGGCCAAATTTTCGGACATGCCTGTGACTACGCCCTGAGATATCTTCAAGGATCTGATTGCCTGGAGATCTGAGAGACTGTCTACCATTCTTGGGGATAAAAGACGTGAGCTTAGTTATTTATAATACAATTAAATCAAATCAAAAGGTGATTATTTCAATAAAATCACTAGGATCACTTTGAAACGTCTTAGAAACAAGGCGAAACTACGCTTGTTCCTCGCAACCAAGCCTAGAAGAATCAGGCAACACGGCTTGGTACAATTTATTTTTGCCTGTTTTCCGGCCCCGATCAATCATAATCCCTCAGAAAAATCTGTTTTAAAACTCACACGCCCAATCAATCAAGACGACAAAAACAAAAGGCCTACACACGGTAGGAAAAAATTAATTTCCCCGTAGTTCTAAGCTATTAGGCCTCGGCCCAAACCGTTAGCATAATGATATTAGGATTTTATGCAGTAAGGTGTGCCACTTTGTAGAGAGATCCTTTACTGTTACCTATTGAGATGAGATGAGTGTTATTTATGAGATTCATTCCACTGTGTTGTTTTCGGTGATTGAATAATGTTGACTAACAAACTCGCCTAAATAACTAAGCTTGGTAATGATGACTTAGTTGAGTCTAAGCTTCTGAGCCTCGATCATCGTCGCCGAGTAGCCAGCCTATCGGTCTTTTATAAGATATATTTCGGAGAGTGTGCAATTGAACTCTTAGATTTAGTCCCCCCATCCCCATTCCATCATCGGACAACCAGACGCACGGACACGCGACATCCGTTCATGGTTGATATACCACCTTGCCGCACCAAGCGCTTTGCGTCTACCCTTATAATGCGGACAGCCAAAGAGTGGAACTCGTTGCCGGCGTCTGTGTTTCCGAATACCTATAATTTGGATGTCTTAAAGACCAGAGTAAATAGGTTTCTTCTAGACAAACGTGCTACACCGTAGACCACATCATTACTTAACATCAGGTGAGATTGTGGTCAAACGTTAGCCTATTTTGTATAAAAAAAAAAGCTTGAGACATAGTCCTGACCCAACACTAGGTTTCCTTGTATCTTGGATATCAGAAACTACGAGTAGGTACCATGGTACCACAACACCCAGACCCGAAACAAATATTTGCAGAACATGGAAACATTTGTCCGCAGCGAGAATCGGAGCCGCACCTCTTATGTCTCAGACGGCCGCTGCGCCACCAAAGTTGTCATCATTGTAAAGCAAATGATGTTATGAGTAGTGTACTCGATAACATCCGTTGGTATTTGAACTGGTGCAATCCCCCAAGTCTTCTTGGCAACAACCTCACTACAGCACAACCCAAAAAATTTTCAGATCCTTACTCATCAAGTGTATCATCATGCCCTTGGGGACGACGGGGTTCACTGCCAAACTGATACCCTTATCATTGTTGATGTACCCTAAGGCATCGGGGTCGTCCATATTTACCCTTAGGGTTAGCCCTTGCTATGAGATACCTACCCTTTCGCCTTTTGTCATCTCATAGGTACTTTAGATTGAAGTTATTATATTGGTAAGGCTGGCTTTCTTCCATGCTGACGCCTTTTTTGATATTCCTTAATGTGAAAGTTTGTGAGGATGTTAGGATGTTTGTTGTTCAATCATGCCGTATCGGCTCGAACGATTTCGTTGGAATAGATAAAGTTCTTTATCTAGAATAAGCATATAGGCTACTTTTTATATAGGTACCACGTGAGCGAAGCCGCGGGCGGAAGCTATTTTTTTTTTTTTTTATACAACATAGGTGGCAAATAAGCTTACGGCCCACCTGATGGTAAGCGGTTACCGTAGCCTATGAGCGCTTGCAATACCAGAGGCATCACGCACGCGTTGCCGACCCCGAACCCCCTTCCCCCCTAAAGAGCTCTGGCAACCTTACTCACCGCAGGAACACAACACTATTTGAAACAAATAATGTTATTTGGCTGCGATCTTCTGTAAAGCGGAGGTACCTCCCCAGGCAGGCTGCTCCAATTCAGAATGAGAAAATCTCGCTGTGCCCTACCTCCTCCTAAAATCAGCTATTTATTAATACAGGCTTTACCTTCACTGTTGGTATCCAGAAGCTATCTTATTACACCCTATACTTTGAGCCTAATGAAACACTGCTCAGACATTAAGGCTTCTATACGCGACGTCAGTAAAGTTATCTGTCGAATCGATATCGATGACCCAATAAATTGTCTGTATGGACTTTAAATGTATAGGACGACCGACTTGGGCCCCATGTGCCCATGGGGTCCAAGTTTGGCATCAGATATGTATAATATGAATATAATACTCGACTCAAGGGACTTGTGGTTTCAAAAGCCATATTTTGAGAGAAAGTTTGGAAGTAAGTTTGTGTCTGTTTGTAAGTTTGGACCCTACACCATGTGTTAAGTTAATAGAGCTAGGATTAGGTTAACTATGTGATAAATGTACAATCTCCTAAAGCCGCGACACATCGCTAGGATTCCAGATTCCAGTCCAGAAAGGAATACTTGCGACCTTAAGAAACCATTTTTAAGACTCATTTTTGAGACTTTTGATAAATTCAGGCTTAGGCCTAGACTTTTGCTTATGATACGTACCTACATAAGCTGACAAAGGGGTCAGAGTAGATATGGCTATGGAGAGACCTATGCTCGGAGTTTCAGTACGAGATAATATCTGATAGGACGAAATCCGTATAATAACCAAGGTCACCGGCATAGCTCTCAGGATTATCAATTTTAAGTAGCTGTAATAAATAATATCAATTTATTTCAAGCTATTTCACACTCATAATGGGCAAATAAAATGTTATTACAATGCAGTGGGCAGGGCAAAAAACTCGCAGAACCGACAACCGTTGGGGAATAAGTTTTAGACCTCTATATCTTAATAAACCCTTGGCATATGAAACTATTGACATACTAAATTCCATGCAGATCAGACTCAAAGTTATGCTCTAACAAATATACTTGCTAACATCTAACCATTAGCATTGCCATCCATCGTGGCAATTCCGCCAGCGTCTTGGGGACGCTTCCAACTGGTAGTGATCTAGATCAGTTGAGCTATCTATAGATTGTTTGTAACGGTCTTTAGATGGCTCAACTGTTTCTTGTGTATTTTGTAAATATTAACTTGCATTAGTTTTAAGTTTCTTTCTGTAAATAAAGACCACATAAACTTAAAACGCTGATCCGTCCAAGTTGTTTGAAAGATCTGCGGTCACTCGATCAACTATTGACTTCATACTCGACTTGTCCTGAAGCAACCCTACTTTTTGATGTTATGTTAAGCTGTACGTTCTTTTTTCCAAATTCTCTTTGACAACGAAAATAATAGGAATGTAAAAGGCGGCTTTGTTCTGGGAATTTTGTACACATTAATTTTTACGGACGAAAAAATAATGAGAACAATGAGATGCGGAGGAGACAGACGAATTGCTTCAGGCATTTTTGATAAACAGCTGGGTTATTACAATACACGTGCTCGAAAGAGACTAAAAACCTTATTTTCAAAACTCACGAGACCGGAGTTTTGTGCAGTTACGCAGCCGTCGCGGTTGCGATTATCGCTCGCAAACTTGGCGGTTGATTATCGCAAGACGGGCGGTTGAAAGACGGCGCTGCCCACTGCGGTCGCTCACCAACCGGACCGCGACCCTCGCCCGCCGGTACAAGATGACCGCCGGTGCAGCGGGACCCGCAAACAATCGCACACGCCGCGGGCGTAAAACGCGTCGTGAAATGTGCTTTAATTTTTTACATAAATATCTGTATTCTACAAAGGCTGCGGGCCCGCAACCGCGGCGGGCGCGGGTGAAAACCGCTTCGTGAGTCCTTAGCCTTATTTTGAAAAAAAAATACCACTGTTATTCCCAAGCATGGTCACCTTTTAGATCTCTAATCTCCAGGTTCAGATCCTTGTCTCAGGGGAAGTAACGTTGTAACGTATTCCACATTAGCCGATCTGGCGTGATTAAATAACAAACATCCATCCATCTATCGCTTTTATAATAGCATAAGGATGATATATCGCACGATATTTGAACACGGCTTCAATGTCGTAGGACAATAGGAACTTAACAGTTGATTATGATTACAATGACAGAAAGAATAAAGTAAATCTTTGTGTCTCCCTCCCAAAGCTCATATGCTAGGAAATCTTGAAAAACCCTGGTAGGGAATTATTCGTGAGTTATCTGCGCGCAGGTGGCGTTAACGCGGATTAGGCGCATGACAAACGACGCGGAATAAACACGTTAATAATTAGGTGTGTGCCTCGTGTGGAGGAGACAGGTGACGCTTATTAATTCGGATGTTTGAAGAATCTGGTGGTAACTCAGTTTGAATGTGAATTGTAAAGTAAATAAGGTGTACTGTTTGTGTCATTATGTAGGAACATTTATTAATAGAACATTTATCTTATTACTATCATACTTCGTCATATCTTCTCGTCTCAGATACCGCAGAGCCTCAAGACGAAAGTCTACAATCAGTGCGTGTTGCCAGTGATGACTTATGGCACTGAGACTTGGTCGTTAACTATAGGCCTCATATACAAGCTCAAAGTCGCGCAACGTGCTATGGAGAGAGCTATGCTCGGAGTTTCACTACGTGATAAGATCCGAAATGAGGAAATCCGTAGAAGAACGAAGGTCACCAACATAGCTCTCAGAATTAGCAAGTTGAAGTAGCAGTGGGCAGGCCATATAGCTCGCAGAACCGATAACCATTGGGGAGTAAAGGTTCTCGAATGGCGACCACGAACCGGGCGACGCAGTGTTGGAAGGCCCCCCACCCGATGGACCGATGACATTGTAAAGGTTGCGGTAAGTCGGTGGATGGAAAGGGCTCAGGACCGTTCGTCGTGGAACTCTTTGGGGGAGGCCTATGTCCAGCAGTGGACTTCTACAGGTTGTTGATGATGATGATCATAAATGTGAAAGTATGGATGAATGGATTGTTTCTCAATCAGGCTGAACAGATCTGGATGATATTTGGGATAGATTATAGTCTGGTATACAGCACATAGAATAATTTTTATCTCGGAAAAATGCACGGTTCCTATGTACTCGTAAATGCGATAGTTTGTTTGGATGTTTATGGTTCAATCACGCCGTAATCCTTTCACTACACTTATTCATTTACCAAGTCAGAGGGCCACTTTTTCATGGCAGCCATACCTCATTCTGGTTGGTAACTTTATACAGAATGGGCAAGAAAGAATCAGTGGCAAGGCAAGCAAGCAAGCCGTAACGCTATTTCTATGAAACTTGGAATATACTTAGAAAAGTATCTATTTTTTATATAGGTACCACGCGAGCAAAGACGCGGGCACACGCTAGTAGGTAAATAAAAGCATTTTGCGACGAGATACGCTTAAAATCGAGCATCGGATATTTTAATGGTACCGTTTTGCTGTGAACCCATTAATAAAATAAACCAATTCACTGCGCCAAAAAAGTCCAAATATCTTTTTATTTATTTTTTATTTTATTTATTTAACACACAAAACACATTACAATGTTAGCTAAAATGAACTTACAAAAATATTGTTTTAATCTACATTGTAGCATAAAAATATGTGTGTACAGCTAAGTAATACATATTATTCGTAATAAGTAGACTAATATAAGTAAAAAATCTAATTATTATGTAGAAGAGAGAAAAGATGGTGATAAAACTAAATTCAATAAAATAAACAAAACTAATTCTATAGGTAGCCAGTAGTATCTCTACCTAGTGCACATGCGCAGAGTTGAGGCATGGTATGCGTGTACGCACGCCATGCACACTGTCTAGCTATAAGACCTGGCAGTAGCCTATGTAATTCCACCACCAGGTTGAATGCTCCGGGGTGGAGGATCAGCGTTATGAGGATCATTGAAATGGAGGATACCTTTAAGTTTTCTAATGAAGTGGTTAATTTTAGGATTAAAAATGTCAAGTTCAATATGTTTTATAGATTGCTCATTGTACTGACGCGCCATTCTAGTGAGTGGATTGTAATAGGAGATATTGTTCTTATAAGTGCGCAACGCAAAAAGATTGCTCTTATTTGACCTTCTTGCACTAAATTGCATCGATGCGTATTGTAGGTTCTTTCTTGGTCATCTTGTGATCAGTGACCAGATCAGTTCGTATGGTGGCCCTGAAAAGGGCCTATGACCGTGAAAGAATCAAGTGTGTGAAATGATTAAAAGGCGCCTCTTAGACGCTCCTTTCGTGCACATGTCACAGTCATGTCTTCGAATTTATAGGTTCTAGGAGATGTCTGTTCCTTTACGATATTAGGCTTGATAATAAGTGCTCGTATATAACGTGTTAATATGTAACGTGTTCTTTTATCATATCGTATAGATTGTGTGAAAGACGACATGAGTAAGAAAGGAGTGAATACTGATATGACGGCTGATAGAGTGGAATGGAAGAGAAAACCATTTTGTGCCGACCCCACATGATACGATACGATACGAGAGGTAGGGCACAGCGAGATTTACTCGCTCTAAATTGGAGCAGCCCGTCTGCGGAGGTACCTTTGCCTTACAGAAGATCGCAGCCAAATAACATTATTTGTTTCAAATAGTGTTGTGTTCCTGCGGTGAGTAAGGTTGGTAAACAAGCACAGTTAAGGTTAGCGTCGGGTTTGCTGACTGGGCTACACCTGGCATTTATAAAAGCAGGAATAAATTGTACGAACTATATGCTGATAGGGAGTCAAAGCTGCACGACATTACTTTTATACTACATGTTAAGAATTATTCTAAAACTTTTAAAAAAGCTTGTCATGCAGCCAAATCATTGTACTTAAGAAACAAAATTGAAAAGTCTTCTAATAAAATTAAAGCTACTTGGAAACTAATAAATAATGAAACAGGCAAATCAAAAGCCCTCAATAAACAAATCAATTTAATTAATAATGATAGTGTTTTAACTAAGAAAATTGAAGTGGCGAATGCCTTTGACAGTTTTTTCTCTAGTATACCTAATATTGTAACCCAGTCGTTAAAATCTTCAGCTTCTGGAGCGTCCCTTCTTCTAGAAGCTAGTGTGGCTAAATGTGAGACTGAGTTTAGTTTTAGTTACATTAATGCGGGTAATATTGTGAAAACCTTTAAATCCCTCAATATAAAAAACACTGAAGACCTATGGGGTATATCTACAAAGGTAGTAGGTGCTATTATTAACGATATTGCTCCATGCTTAGCCCACATCTTTAATAGTTGTGTTGACGATGGAGTTTTTCCTGACCTTATGAAGCATAGCAAAATCATTCCTTTGTTCAAGTCCGGAAACGAAAAAGATCCCGCTAATTATAGACCTATCTCGATATTGCCTACTCTAAGTAAAATCTTTGAAAAAGTTATTCTTACTCAGTTATTATCTCACTTCAATCTTAACGGGCTTCTTCATTGTAATCAATTTGGATTTACCAAAGGTCGATCAACAGCCGATGCCGGGACTTTGCTCTTAAAGCACATATACGATGCCTTTGAGAACTCACAAGACGCAATCGGTGTATTCTGTGATTTGTCAAAAGCGTTTGACTGCGTGAGTCATGCAACATTAATCTCAAAGCTAAAACATTACGGCATCCAAAACCGTGCAATTGACCTTTTACAATCTTACTTATCCAATAGAGTCCAAAAAGTTGACGTGGGTGGTGAAAGGTCTTCTGGATCAACTATTGTCATGGGTGTGCCACAGGGTTCGATTCTAGGCCCTTTCTTGTTCCTAGTTTACGTTAATGACCTCCCTTCTTATGTTAAAGAAATGTGTGACATAGTTCTATTTGCTGACGACACCTCGCTAGTGTTCAAAGTCGACAGATCCAAAACAAATTACGATGACGTAAACGCATCCTTGTCGCTAGTCCTTAATTGGTTTTCTGTAAACAATCTCTTGCTAAATTCAAAGAAAACGAAATGTATCAAATTCTCTTTGCCTAATGTAGTACACAATAGCCCCACTAACATTGTATTAAATGGAGAGTCACTAACCCTTGTTGATTCTACAAATTTCCTAGGACTCAATATTGATTCAAAATTGCAGTGGGGACCCCACATTGAAACTCTTGCCGGTAGACTTAGTTCCGCGGCATATGCCGTTCGTACGATAAGGTGGCTCACAGATGAAGCCACAGCTAGGTTAGTTTATTTTAGCTACTTCCATAGTGTAATGTCCTATGGTATCTTTCTCTGGGGGAATGCAGCAGATATCCAAGTCATATTTGTTTTACAAAAACGAGCAATACGTGCCATTTATAAAATGAAGTCAAGGGACTCCTTGAGGGAACTTTTTAAAGAAATTAACATTTTAACTGTAACTTCACAATATATTTACGAAAACTTATTGTACACACATAAGCACATGGCTAGCTTTAAGAAAAAAAGTGATGTGCATAGTATTAACACAAGAAACAAAAATAAATTGTGCATTCCAAAATTTAGATTACAAAAAGTAAATGGGTCTTTTATGGGGAATATGGTAAGATTTTATAATAAACTTCCGGTAAACGCGACGCAACTTCCTATTAGAAGATTTAAAGTGTACATAAAGAATAATCTTATTAAGAAAGCGTACTATAAACTAAATGATTATTTAAATGATAAAACCGCATGGCCTGAAGTCGCTCTGCCCCTCGACAGCTAAAATGCCATTTTGCAGTGTCTTTACAGTTTTTGCTTGCATCATATTTTAAGTATTATTTAATTATATAAGCATTAGGTACATATTTCATCAAGTGTAGCGTGTGCTGCCCTTAGATCATTTGTTGAAGCTCACATTTGTCTTCATTTTTTTCACATTTTTATAAGCCTTATTTATTAAGGATTATAATTAGATTACTTTTCTCTTGAGCCTCACCTAGTTCGATCGGCACCACACTGAAGCTTTAAATTCCATTTTGTGAAAAAGGATCATCGAAAAAAATGATAGGCACCAAGCCGTGTTTGTTGCCTGATTCTTCTAGGCTTGGTCGCGAGGAACAGGCATAGCTTCACCTAGTTTCTAAGACGTTTCAAAGTGATCCTAGTGATTTTATTGAAATAAATGCCTTTTGACTTTTTTTTTGACTTTTTTTTTGCCAGAGCTCTTTAGGGGGGGAGGGGTTCGGCAGGCAACGCATTAGCAATGCTCCAGGTGTTGCTGATGTCAATAGGCGACGGTAACCACTTACCGTCAGGCCCACCTGAGCCTGTTTGCCACCGTATAACAAAAAAAAAATATGAAGTGGGATAATGGCTAGGAGATGATGATGATGATATAACGTACATCTTTTTATTATTAGATAGGATTGGTCTATATATACAGGGTGAGTTTTTTTTCAGGGCCACAGGCGAAATCCGAAACCGTGAGAGTAATCGAAAAGAGATGTTAGGAGTTACGGGCTCGTTTTAAAAAAAAATAAGATCAGCATTAAACAAGTTGAAATTTATTTACAGTTTTTCAGATATTTTCAGTATACTACGTTGTAAACATAATTTCTCACACTAATTAAATGTACGCTATGATTTTATTCGCTTAGGTAATGAAATTTTCCACGCTCCCGTTTTGAAATGAGATCGACCCGCGCCGTGTTAATTTATTGGATAAGTTTGGATTTTGTGACCCCTTTCGTAGTGCTGCCAGGTGTGCGGGCAAAAATATGGGATTTTGTAGTGTTCTGGCAACATTACAAAATCCCGCCAGGTGCGCGGGTAAAAGTGTGGGATTTCGGGGATTACAAATTCGAGTTAGCTCAATGGCTCACTCGGTCTGAGCAGCAACAGCTGTATTTACCAAAGTTGAAACTTGATTATTTCAACGATTTCTTAGTCTTAGTCTTGAGATAAAGGTATCTAGATAATATAGTTCGAGATTTAGCTCACTGTATCTCTCATAATAGGTCATTAATAAAAGAACCCACTGTATAATTCTTAAATTAATTTTATAGCTAAAAGAGACGTTTCATCAATATATGGAGCCGGGGCCTGCACTGTATACACTACTCTAAAATATGGCTAAGCAATAAAGTAAACGTATTTAATTGGTTATTTTATTTAAATTGACTTCGTTCTAAGGTACAATAAGATTTTCTTCGACAAAGAGAGCAACACACAGCGATACAAAAATATGGCGGATGGACGTGCGTGAAATGTCATTTTGACAACCTACATTTATCTGACAAAACAAAAACATCAAATCAAACAACATGACATGAAAAATATGTCAATGTCATGGCAAACGCCAATTATAAACCAACATGGCGGCCTTCAAATAGTGTTCACATAGTTAAAAACTTGCCAGAAGAACTATTCTTGTACCATCGCATTTGTCTTCAAATTAATGAAATTGTATTTTTCTTGTAATCTCCTGTTTTTTCCATTTTTTTTATGTAGTGTACATGGACCAGGCCCAGAATGAAATGGCTCCTTTGCAAGAGATTTTACTAGTAAATTAAATACATAAAACGAACAAGCTTATAACAAAATCTCATGCGGGAAGTCGGTGGATGTTGTGGCACTTTTGGGGAAGGCTTGTGTCTAGCAGTGGACTTTCTCAGGCTGATGATGATGATGGTAACAAAACCAATTATTTACTCATGAGTAGGTATTCATTTCAAAACAATTCGGATAGTGTGTTCTCGTTCTTCAGGAACTAGAAACTTCTTTAATCATATAAGATAGGTTTCTAGCTAGTTTTTGTCGGAAATATTTTACAATGCACAAGGTAAAATAAGGAAAAAGTCTAGTTATTGGCAATATCACCCACAAAAGTCCCGTTAAGTCCATAATCCCGCATACTCGTGACAACTCTACGCCTTCCGTTGCCATGACAACTCTACACACCTCCTGGGACCGCGAGTTTTACGCCGATTGGATTGTTCTACCGCGAAATGCGAAAAAGCGGCAAAACACAATCCGATACCGAACTGTTTTTGCCGGTTTTTTAACTTCAAAAGTATCACGTGCGACGAATTGCTTGCATCGGTATTTTTGATCTATCTTTGCTAAAGGGTTGTTCAAATGGAATGCGATAATATGTCCTTGATAAAATATGTCGTGTAAAATTAGTTTTCAAATGTTCCTTACCTCTACTGGTTACGACCTTCCGATCGAAAGTCGAGGTGCCTCACTCTTGGCCAACACGGCTTTTTACATTAATAACGTTTGATGACGTTTCATATAATAATTTACTTTTAAAATGAACCTAAGATTAATCTTTCCGTCTTAGTTTTACGGTGTGTAATAAAGGAGAGCTCATATCCTGAGTGACACTTAGGTGCGGCATCCGGAATTTTATTAAAAATTTCCATTTCTTACATTTAGGAAAAATATAGAGCGAAATTACAACATTGGAGGAAGCTTTTATTATTTTGTTCAGAAAATTATAATGTGAAAAGAAACAACTTTATATACAGTGGCCCGAGCACGAATTATTTACGATAGCGTTACGCTTACGATAAGATAGCAAATTTCAGATGTAAGCCAACGAAAATTAGAAGATTTCAAGCATCGCCGATGTCATTGGCCAATATTTGACTTGTAGTATCGTATCGTGAGCGTAACGCTATGGTGAATTATTTGGGCTTGGAACACTGTGTCATGTCATGTCTCTCAGTGATATTTGACCTTTTCTACTGGTCTAATATTTCTTTCATAGTGTGCCGACATGGGCCTATTCTACACCCAACAGGCAATAACTTTACGACTTTTTTACGACTCTTTTACCACAAACAAACTATTATGGTTGGTGTTTAATAAAACACTATCTCACTGATATATTTCGACAGAAAAAAAACAAAGTTTTAGTAAAATGTATTGAAGTTCTTTCAAGGGAAGCTTTAGGTCACAGGACCTGTGATGATGGCCACCATAGTAAATCTTTCGTTTTAGTTATTTCGGACAACAATAGATCCTTTATTTATTAATTAAAAATAAAAGAACTTATACCTAGGGTTAGTACCTAGCTAATACTAAATAATGTATAATAAAAAACTTTATTAGATCACTCTCCTCACAAAACAATGCCACGTGGGAGAGGTGATCCTGCTAGCAATAGTTTGTAGGGTGGTATTAGGGCTGCCACGCACTCTGCGCATCAGGGATGTGGTCTTTTTACGGAGTATAGCAGCAAATCCATTCGTCTCATATTGTATTTGTAAGCTTCTAATCTGGGCCCGGAAGCATGTTTTTAAATAATGTCGTAATATTTATATATTTATTTTGTAGTAGGGTTTTCAATTTTGTATGTTCTTAATTTTTTTTTATGTTTTTAATTATTTTTATTTTTAAGCGATCTATTTTTTTTTGTATAATTAGGTTTAATTAGGTTTTTCAATTTATTATTATCATTAATTTAACTTTTACCTCGCTCTCGCTCTATTCATAATAGCTAGCTGTCTGTCTTCTACAATTATTGTGATACTTGGCTTGTTACTAATTATTATGTATTGTTTTGTATGAATTGGTGTACACAATGTTGGTGATTCAAATAAATAAATTACTTTCTATGTCAGTCCTCTCTGGTCTACCAGTGCTTCTGGTGGAATTTTTGGAGTACAAAGAAGCCTTTTTATTTCCGCCTCGGCTAGCTTTAATATACTGTTATTGGTTTTCATCGTTCGGTCATTCAAGTTTTGCCACTAGTTGCTGGTACAGGCCCCAATTCAACTTAACATCAAGAGTAAAAAATTGGCTAATTTTGTATACCAATCCTTATTAAGGATGCTGGCCGGCACCAAGATTTTAGTCCAAAAATTATGATAGACTAGACTATTCTAAACCATAATCAAAAACGATTCCCACCACGTTCGTACCAATATTTGTCCGTATTAACAAGACGGTGAGAACGCTCACAATTTGACAAAGCAAATATTGAAGTTGCTTCAGTTTATAAGTGGTTAGATTTTGAAGCTTCCTCCTGTTATATTTCAGCGAGAAGTTAGGAAATAGACAAGAATATTACGGCAATTGTTACACGCGTTTGAAACTGTTACATACTCTCAGAATAAGTATGTATCTGTGGAGGGGATTTTGAATTACTAGCTTCTGCCCGCGGCTTTGCTCGAATGTACGTACATAAAAAGTGGGCTATTCTATGTATTCTAAGTTTCAACGAAATCGGTAGAGCCGTTTGGGTGTGATTGAACCAAAAACATCCAAACATCCTGACAAATTAACGCATTTACAATAAATTTAAACGTGGCATCAATTTGGGAAAACACATCCTCAGCCCAATGGAGCTAAAGCAACTCAACCCAAAAAAAAATTCTTCAGTTTTTAACAGCTGCTAGTCTTTGCGGTGAACTTTGAAAGCCCTGTAAAGGGGCTCCACAAATAAAGTGGCGATAACAATAGGTCAGTGGCCGCAGTGATACTATAGCCACATAGAGTAAATAAAATAAATTTTGTTTTATTTACTGACATTTACAATTATTATATACAATTTTTTGAAATAAATTTAATTGAATCTACCTAATTATGTGTGTGTGTTTGTAATTTCTATTCATTTATTTATTTTGGTATGTTATTTATTAATTTCTCCTGTAAAATTGACAATCTTAAGTCCAATGTATTTGACTATTGAGAAAAAAATAATAAGTTGGAAGTAGGATCTTTAGTTCAATAACTTGAAATATTTAAATAATTTTTCTCATCACCATCATCAGCCTGTAGCAGTCCACTACTGGTCAAAGGCCTTTTCTAAAGAGTGCCTTGACGAACGGTCTTGAGCTTTTTCCATCCACCGACTTCCCGCAACCTTTACAATGTCGTCGGTCCATCAGGTAGGGACTTCCAACATTGCGACGCTCGGTTCGTAGTCACCATTCGAGAACCTTTATTCTCCAACGGTTGAAAGCTTTGCAAGCTATATGGCCTGCCCACAGCCACTTCAACTTGAGATTTTTTGTACAAGGAGAACTCCCCTAACGTAAATCGATCACCTAGTTCGATTGGCACCACACTGAAGCTTTAAATTCCATTTTGTGAAAAAGGATCATCGAAAAAAATGATAGGCATCAAGCCGTGTTTGTTGCCTGATTCTTCTAGGCTTAGTCGCGAGGAACAGGCATAGCTTCACCTAGTTTCTAAGACGTTTCAAAGTGAGGATAACTTTGAAAGTGAATTTATTGAAATAAATGACTTTTGACTTTGACTTTGACTTTGAAATACGTTCAACATCAGGAAAACAGCTTATTCTATCAACAAAAAATACTAAATATTCCGATTTATTCAAGTAATTCAAATTAGCTGTTTTCGGTCGATTTATCATCTTTATCGTTACTTAATAGTTACAAGACGAACGAGATATACTACATCAAGATTACTACCTTACAGCTGAATGATTGAGTTTAATCAGATTTGACCACAAAACATTTGCAACTTTTTTTTTTTTATTCCGGACATGTCACACACGGTCAACTGATCCCAATCTAGGCATAGCCTGTACTATGGGTACCAGAGACTGATAAACATAATAGATGAATATTTAACACCCAGACACAGAACAAACATCTGAGTTCATCACACAAATGTTTGTCCAGAGCGGGAATCGAACCCGCCACCTCTAGCACAGAAGGCAGAGTTACTACCAACTGAGCTATGAGGCCAGTGACAATTAGGTGTAGAATAAGCTCCTTTTGGAATTCCATACATAATATGAAGTACCTTATATATTGACTAGCCTCCTAGCTCAGTTGGTAGTAACTCTGCCTTCTGCGCTAGAGGTCGCGGGTTCGATTCCCGCACTGGTCAAACATTTGTGACTAACACAAATGTTTGTTCTGTGTCTGGGTGTTAAATATATATCTATTATGTATATCAGTCTCTGGTACTCATAGTACAGGCTATGCCTAGTTTGGGATCAGTTGACCATGTGTGATATGTCCGGAATATTTATTTATTTATTTATATTTATTTATACCTGGAAGTTTGGATGGCTCACAAAAATGTACTCTACTTTTGCTCATCTCCAAGTGATTTTCGAGTTGATCACCCAAAACAAACTTTCACAATCTATCACGTCCCTTTCAATGAGATCAAAACTCCATAAAATCCTTAAGCCAAGAATGTACCTCATATACACTCGCCGGCAGAAAATGCGGCCCAAACGTTTATCGGGAATTCGAAAAAATAAATAGTTTAGATAGAATAGAAAGGTTTTAGTCTAATTTATCAATAATTTTGTTGATTAAAAATGAGTTTATTAGCATAACCAGTAAAAAAGAAAATTCGATATTTATAACTTCGATCTAAACCCTGGTTTTGTGACGTGTTATTTTATACAGTTGCTTTATGTCATAATGTCAAACGTATGAAATGATACGTCACAAAACCAAGGTTATGTTAGACCTGTAGTGCAATTGCGTAAGCGTAATGGTAATGAAGTTGGTAACTTTGAGGGTGATTTTAGCAACATCCAAAACGTTACAAACTTGACAAGGGAAAACTTCAAGACCATAGATTCTTCCTTATCATGTTTGAAAAACTTCAGATGTCGCTAAAATTGATAAAATCATCCTTATAATTGCGATCTCCATTACCATTTCGCTTACGCAATAGCCTGGCTGGTCTAAACCCAGTTTTGTTATGAGAGGGTTTTAGTTTTGGGCCATATTTTCTGCCGGTGAGTGTATCTATAGGTATCCATACCTAGAGGGTTACCAAATGGAACGAAAACATTCCTCGTAGTTCCATACCCCTCGATTCCTCTATTCGAAGACCGCATCGGAATATAAAACCTTTACCTTTCTGAGAAACATGGAACCGTATCTAGTTATAAGAAATAAGGTTTATTACATTGAGATTCTCAATATTTTGCTTTAGGAAGAGCTGGAATAGTTCTTTTAAAGGGCTGATGTATAAGGCCGTTGGTAAGCGGTTACCGTAGCCTTTGAACGCGTGTTATACCAGAGGCATCAAGCACGCGTTGCCACTCCCTAAAAAGCTCTGGCAATCTTACTCACCGCAGGAAAACAACACTATTTGAAACAAATAATGTTATTTGGCTGCGATCTTCTGTAAGGCGGAGGTACCTCGGCGGGCTGCTCCAATTGGTGCGAGATAATCCCGCTGTGCCCTCGCAAGAAAAGAAAATAAAACGATTTATCTAGTGGTTCACCCCAAACTCATATCTCGTGGTGTCTGGTAAAAATTGCAGGTTTGATGATCGTTGAGGCACAATTATGATAAACTTTGTAAATCGCACCTTTAAGAATGTTCTAACTAATAAATAATCTTAACTAAACTACGAAGTCATTAAAACTTTAACAAATGGGAGCTTGCGTTATATTACCATTTTCGCTTAAGACCTCTCAAATCTCCAAAAAAATAGATCCTTGCAGATGTCTTACGGGGTAGTCAGAGGCACGTCCAAGTATTTAGGCTCATGCTCACATTGTGCAGTAGTGAGTATTCTATACGTGACAGGTTGCCCAAGAATACTTACTGGTTTACTAATGATGGTTTCCTTCATCGTTTAAGCACGTGTTAATGCGCATTTACATTTTTCGAACAGAAAAACTCATTGGTTTCAAACCCGCGACCATGCGATCGAAAATCATTTGCAGGATTTGCATGACCTCATCCCTCCTTCCCCTTTCTACTACCGGACAAGCAGACGCACAGGTAAATACCACCCTTACCTGGTCGACATACCACAGTGTCGAACTAAACGTTTCTGCTCCACCTTTATTATAAGCACTGGCAAAGAGTGGAACGATCTGCCAGCGTCTGTTTTCCCGGACGAGTACAATCTACACAGTACAGTCTTCAAATCTAGAGTGAATAAGTTCCTTCTGGTAAAGCGTGCTCCATCTTAGGCCACATCTCACTTGCAAAAGTGAGCTGGTGGTCAAACGCCTAACCATATCCAATAAAAAAAAAAAAAAAAAAATCATGGTACCTTCTACTAGGCCAACATAAACCACAAAGCTTTTTTAAATGCCATTCTTCTAACCCAGCCAATTACCAACCTACTACATCAAATCGATCACTCCACGACACCACTTTATAAATATTAATACGCATCCACATAAATATGTATGGAATCGTTAAACGCAGGCCTCATATTATACAGGGTGTGTTTCAGGCAAATTAATACAGGGTGCTGGATGTTGGATGGGCCGTAACGACAAACGACATGCTATGGGCAGAAAATTAAAAGTAACACGGACAAGTGCAAGTTAGGCTTTTCCTAGAGGATCCCGTAGCACTTTTTTGGCCTAGTTTGGTGAATATGATGAATTTGATTCAATACCAAGAATTGTTTTGACTTTCCTTAGAAACGTAATTTAAGACTTACAGTCGTGATCAGGTGGATCTCTATTTCGGCAAGTGAAAAAGCCTTAGCTTTAGGAGGAGGTAGGGCACAGCGAGATTTTCTCGCTCTAAATTGGAGTAGCCCGCCTGGGGAGGTATCTCCACCTTACAGAAGATCGCAGCCAAATAACATTATTTGTTTCAAATAGTGTCGTGTTCCTGCGGTGAGTAAGATTGCCAGAGCTCTTTAGGGGGGGGAGGGGTTCGGCAGGCAACGCATTAGCAATGCTCCAGGTGTTGCTGATGTCAATAGGTGACGGTAACCACTTATCATCAGGTGGGCCGTAAGACTGTTTGCCTCCGTATAACATTTAAAAAAAAATAGCCTATTTGTAAAGATAAAAAGGCTTTGGATGAAAAGAAACTGTTTTTTTTGTTTAACTTGTTTCCTGTCAATGAAGTTTGACACAAACTAGACCTCCGATTTTTCTGATACGATGACCTAGATTATTAAAATATATTAAAATATATGGTCTTCGCTCAGCATTTTGCTTGATACACACTGATGTGTGCACCCAGCGCTGGTTTTCAGCGGAGACCATAGTAGTCACGTAACGACCTTCTGTATGTCCTAAGTGATCCTACAAGGGTTTCGGTTTTTCCTTGAAGTATGGTAGTACCCTAAAAAGATGAAATTCATAGCGTGTTCGGGGAGGTTTAGGATTTTAATCTGGGACAAGAAAATGATGAAACGGAACGTTGGGTGTTTTAGGAAAAAAGTATTTATAAACGTGTAGGTTGATCCTCGAGGTTTATAAGTACGTTTAGGTTGGGTGGCCTTTGTAGGCTGGTTTTGAAGGGGAGGTATGTATATGCTTGCTTAATTCATATAAAAATGTAAAATGTACAAAATATACAGGGTTGTTTGTAAAATAAAATATAATTTTATTTATAGAAAAAAAATATTTTTAAATGTTACATGTTTAAATAGTTTATTTATAAAATGCGCAAAACTACAGGCACCCCAACTGATTTTCATTGCAATAAATTGTTTATTTCACAAATGAGGTAAAAACGCATAGTTTTTTAGTTTTCGCCAAAATTATGATAGGTATTCAAAAAAAAAAATATGAAACATATATACCTGATTTCAGGTGACTGTACATGAATTATGTACCTAGTATGTCACACAATAAAACGAAAACAATACTGAAAACAAATTCCCCACTTGAAATTGTAATATCCACTAAAAATGCCAAAATGGGTAAGTGTACTGTTCCATAAAGATATTAATAGAGGAAACATACGCAGTAACCTTAATATGGTGGGAATAAATCATGGGGCCGTTATTATACTTGTGGAATGCCCGTGACTATGAGCGCATGAAGTTATTTCCTCATTCAATTCTCATTGTACCCCTTTGGGGGATCTATTTTCGGGAATAGCTTTCTGAGTAAACCCTTAGTTTCCAAATTGATTTAAAATCCAAGGTGAATATAGTATGTAAGGATATATTTTTAAGGGGTTTCATTATTTATCAGTAAGTATAATTATTGATCGAGCGAGCGAAGCAAGTGTATATCGGATTTTATGTTTATATGTTTATTAATTATAGCATTATATCTTTCCAACCGTCAATCCGATCTGCACGAAATTAAATAGGTCAATAGGTTGTAGTATAAATAAATAAAATGAATAAATATTTCGGACATATCACACACAGTCAACTGATCCCAAACTAGGCATAGCCTGTACTATGGGTACCAGAGACTGATATACATAATAGATATATATTTAACACCCAGACACAGAACAAACATCTGTGTTAGTCACAAATGATTATCCAGTGCGGGAATCGAACCCGCGACCTCTAGCGCGGAAGGCAGAGTTACTACCAACTTAGCTATGAGGCCAGTCAGTGAGTATAAAAATTAACTTGTAAGAATATGAGTTAAATCGGCTGAGTTTCTAGGATTAGGGTCAAAACTTCAGCGGTTATCGAAGTAACAACTTTTACCGGACATTGAAAGATCTCAGTTTTGGGCGAACCACTAGTAACTTATAGTGAATAAAAATTCAAATAATGGCAACATTGAAATGTCATTTTAAATGCTACCATTATTTGAACTTTATGATGAAAAGATTAAGAACGTTTGTATTTTGCTAAATTTTAGTTGGTTTTTGGCATCTGCCTTCACATATTCAGCTCATGCTAGCTCGTTTTTGTAGTCACTATGGTAGATGACGCGGACCTTGCAAAACTAGCTAGTAAAGGCCGTCCAACTTGTAAAGGCCTTCCGGACGGTTTGCCGCAGTGACCATAGATCATGACCATTTTTCCGGCCGACCAGCCTGAAAGTGACCGACACATTGCAAACAATCCGCGGCATCGACCGGCACAGCCTCCTTGACCCGACCCGGTTTGGATTGCCCGGTTAAATGCTGCCTGTTTTTGTAGGTTATTAGCCACTTACACAAATGGAACGTCACAGAAGCCTAGTTGAAACGGCTTGCGATATGTTTTAAAACTTATTAACAACGTATAAAATGATAGTTTATTCTAGTAGGTAATCTAATATACTTATTTATGATTTATTATCGGTAATTTACAACTTTTTATTTTATTTCCTTGAACCACCCATTTCCGTACCACGTTGTCTCGCCCGCGTGATGTCACCCTGTTAGGTCCAGTCTGAAAACCAGCGCTGCTTCCCTACTATGTTCGGGAGTGGCATAAGCTGAGACTTGGACCTAGTTTGGCCGCACAGTCGCACTAAGAAAGATAATATTTAGCTTTGTTAACCTGCCTACTTATTTGTTATTTATGTGATCATTTTTGTTATGTATGTGATTATTGTTATGTGTCTTTAATATTTTTGTACTGTATGTGTGTGTCAAATAAATAAAATATTATTCTTATTCTTATTCTTAAAAATTTATTTATTTTGGAATAACATACCGTTATGTGTTTTTATAATAGAAAAGGTACAAGTATACATGTATTAATAAAGTACCCAACGACGCTGTCTACATATTAGTATCAGACAGGATAGAAAAGAAATTAAATAGACAACTTTATACTCTCTTGTACACATGTACAATTGTACATTTAAAAAAAACTAAGGATTAAGTAACTTATAAGAAGAAACCCACTTCTTCCCCAACAGTAGATTGTATTGCCATCAGAACTTGACTGGTATACAAATCCAATTTTAAGTACGCCTCGTAGATGATTTTCTATTCACTTTTATATAACTCATACAACATTCTTTAGTATATAACTTATTTTGTCATGTACCTAGAAGCCATTAAAGGGAAATTAGGTGCGCCAAAAATATATTTTATGCGTTCTGCACGCTATCATAGCCAGTTTAATCTATGTGGTCTCGAATAAGAGTTCAATTTCCAAAGTTTGTAGCATTTGATCTATAGAAACTTCGTGAAAGAAAAAATCTTATTCCAAAAAGTAAAAAAAATCAAGATTCCCGAACCTTTATTACGTCAGCACAATGCCTACAAACTATCGGATCAGGCCCTTTTCACATCATAACCCTCTCGACGCGACGCGCCGCAGCCGGAATGAAAAATCTATACGCACAAAGCATCGCTCTAACTCGACTTGAAGGGCAAGGAGATGCGATGAGCGTAGCGACAAGCGGAGCGTGCCGGGTAAGGCCGTGTTCAAAAGGCGCCGGCGCGCGATAATTACGTCTACTGACTATGAACATTTGTTTTACACAAGTATTTCGGCCGTGGTGGCCCCGGCTGAAGAATAGGCCCCTCCATATCAACCTATCCGCGGATGTATTAAGAAACGACTAAGGGAAAAAGCTAGGGGATGGGCAGCAGCGTCCCTCATTTTTACAACGATAGCTCTAACTCTCGCTCGCCCGCATGCCCAGCGTGGTGAGTATGGGCAAATCCCCCAGATGATAAGGAATTTGCTCTGTCTGTGGGGGAGCCATGTTCAGCAGTGGACGTCGAACGGCTAAAATGATGATGAACATTTGAAAACATGCGATATTATCATCATTATCATTAGCCTGTATAAATCAACTGCTGGACATAGGCCTCCCCCAAATACAAATGTAGGTATACATAGTTATACGTTGCATGTCAAAATCATCTCAGCAGGAACAAGCGTAGCTTTACCTCGTTTCTCAGACGTTTCAAAGTGATCCTAGCTATTTTATTGAAATAAACACCATTTGAATTTGCAGCTGTTGTATTCACGCAATAAGAAGACTAAGCACGTTATAAGTTTAACTTATAACCTTATAACTTTGACTGGCTCATAGCTCAGTTGATAGTAACTCTGCCATCTGCGCTAGAGATTGCGTGTTCTATTCCCGCACTGGACAAACATTTGTGTGATTAACTCAGATGTTTGTTCTGTGTCTGGGTATTAAATATTTATCTATTATGTATATCAGTCTCTGGTATCCATAGTACAGGCTATGCCTAGTTTGGAATCAGTTGACCGTGTGTGATATGTCCGGGATATTTATTTATTTTAAGTAAGAGTAAGAATAAGAATTTAGGAATAAGAGCTCAGTGTAAGTTATAAGGACCGCAAAATCATTGATTGCCGCTCTTATTTACCGCTCCTCGCTCTGCTTATCGCTCGCCTGTGCACATGCCCCTGTATTGTGACGCACGAATCCACGCGATACACCCGCCGATTTATTACCGCCCCAATCCCTTGTAGCGGTCAGCGCTGATCGATGGCGTTTATGTAAATTCAAGTTATGTTTGTGCTAGTTTTGTTTAGCTGTATGTTGTATTGTATTGCGTAGTCGTTGAGTTCTGCTATTTTTGTCTCTATGTCAGGTTGGTAAAGTCTCTATTGCTGTGGCCTTTCAACCTCAGTAGAACTAAAGTTTGATAACAAAAGGTTCGTTACGTTAGCCTATAAATAAGATCTGTAGGTACAATAATGATGGTCATCGAAAGAGCAGTGGTCAGATGCTCAGCGCAGTTTTAGTTTATTTACCCATCCGTCACAATCTTGGGCCGAATTCTAGACGTCGTCGCACCGAACTACCGCTCGTTCTTGGTGACGGCTCGGTGATGGCAACGGTGGACAAACGGTGATATTAAATTATGTCAGGGACTGAACAACCGGAATATAAAGGTACCTTTAAATAACGATATGACGTCATACCCATAAATTCCGGTTACCCGAATATTTCTCTATTGATAAATATAACGGTACCGGAAAATCTGGCTTCGCAGTTCATTTCGGTTTATTTCGCTACCGGTACCTATAACCGAAATAAATAAAGGTTTATAAAGGTTTTCTTTGATGAAACGCGCCGCCACCTCGCCACCCCGTCGCGACTGTCCTAGCGAACTAGCCGTGGCTAAAAATTCCGGTACCGAAATCTACTGGTATGAAATAACGGTACCGTAATGCCCTACCGGTATAGCATAATGGTACTGAAATGTTTTAACGGTACCAGTACCTATAACCTCTACCGCTTTCAGTCCCTGAAATAAGTATCGCTTCATTGGCGCCGTGATCTCGTTCTGGTGAGGGCTCGATGACGGCGGCGATGACGGCTGCGGTCCGAAACTTGAACGGTAAACTAAAACCAAGTTTTAGGAATGTTAAACAGCGTATTAATTCAGTGAATTCTAGCCTAAAAGCATAAGCTCCGCTGAGCATTGACTTCGCTCAAGACTTTGTCACAAGCAGAACCCACTGACCCGCACGTGGGCATTCGTACACAATATTCTGTGTCATTGGTCTCAGTTTGGAAGCCCGCCCATGCCGCTCCATAGATTTTGACGAGCAAACCGTTTGCCAACGATATGTACCACCTATAAACTTAATGGCGGATAAGGCTATTCGTTTTCTATTTTGTTCGTGCGACCGATAAATGGGAGTTTTGGTTTTACTATTTGTGGCTCTGAGATTTGCTCTTTATTCGTCGTTAACGAGTTTAACGTTTGGGTGCGTGATTTGTTTATACTTCGGTCGTAAAGTTCGGTGTCTGAGGAGCTTTATGATTGAGTAGGAGAAACTCTAGGCATCGTAATATTGAACTGAAGATAGAGGTATAGAGCTCGTGGTTTACTGGGGAACATCCTTAAGAATACATTTACGAGCGAGACATGTAAAATACAGTTAGTAATAATTATAATAATATTCACAAGTCTTATTATTATACCTTTTTGGTCCTGTTTATCACCTTTATAACTAACTATTATCCAGACAAAAAGTACCCTATGTCATTTCACAGGGCTTCCATAAAAAACTTCACCAAAATTAGTTCAGCCGTTTAGTCATGAAAAAAGGTTAGAGAGGGCTTTACAGATAGCAAAAGTTACTTCCATATTTATAATATTCGTTTAGATAGTTAAAATAACGAGAAGTTCGAAATCAAGATTGCTACTTAAAACAGCAGAATAATTGAGTTTGAACTAATTTGACTGATTTTTGAATTGTTTTTTTTATTGAATTATGTCTAATTCCTAAAAGTCGTAAAACAAACTTTATTGGTTTAGATTAGCACCTTGTAGAACTATCAATTTAATTTTGAGTTTAAGTCATGCTCTACCCTTAAAAACAAGACAAAACTCCCAAAGCTTCCCTTTAAACTTTTCTTACCGTACATAGCACACTTAATATCGACGATAGGTTTCTATCGCCTGAATCGGATGAGCAACAATTCTGAAGTCGATTTAACTTCGGCCTGAAGTTGGCGAGTTGCGAAGAATCTCAGCTGTGCTGTGTGAATTTGTTTCTATATATATATATATATATATATATATATATATATATATATAGATAGATAGATAGATAGAAAACATTTATTCAGCCACCACAAAAAACAAACAAAAAAGTATGTACTTAAATAAATAAATAAAATAATTATAATTAATATTCTGGACATATTCACACGGTCAACTGATCCCAAACTAGGCATAGCCTGTACTATGGGTACCGGAGACTGATATATATAATAGATAAATATTTAACACCCAGACACAGAACAACCATCTGTGTTTATCACACAAATGTTTGTCCAGTGCGGGGATCGAACCCGCGACCTCTAGCGCAGAAGGCAGAGTTACTACTAACCGAGCTATGAGGCCAGTCAAAATAATGACTTACAGAGCTAACAAAAAACACTTTTTAACTAAACAAGAGATAAAGTACTTATAACTATTGATAAATATAAAAAACATTTAAAAAAACAATAATAGACAATAATAAAAAATAAATTGTTCAGTGCGTGGTGGCGAAAGGGAACTCAGCTCAGCATAATGCTACAGCTAATGCTGTAGCGCTGGTTTTCTGCTGAACCCCAGTTTGATTTCACGGACGTCTTGACTTGAATCAGGGTAGCCAGACCGTATAAAAGTACAAGTATATCAGTCTCTGGTACCCATAGTACAGGCTATGCCTAGTTTGGGATCAGTTGAGTTTGTTTAATATGTCCGGAATATTTATTTATTTATTGATATCTGATAGAGGAGTATGAATTGTTTTTGTGTAGTGTTGTGCCTTACATACAGATCGCAGCCAAATAACATTATTTGTTTCAAATAGTGTTGTGTTCCTGCGGTGAGTTAAGTTACCAGAGCTCTTTAGGTGGAGGGGTTCGGCAGGCATCGCATTAGCAATGCTCCAGGTGTTGCTGATGTCAATAGGCGACGATAACCACTTACCATCAGGAGGGCCGTAAGCCTGTTTACCTCCGTATAACATTTGTGTTTATTTTTGATCAATCGAAGTTTTCTCTGTTCGCTCTTTAGTACTCATAATCGGAGTAAACAACAATGTTTCACAATAAGTAATATATAAAAATAAAGGCTCACGACTCTTATCCCCAGATAAGTTAGACAACCTTGGAGATCTCCAAGCGATCAGTGGTGCAATTATTGCCTAAGCGTATAGGCAAAGAAGTTCGTAGCAACATCCAAAACGTTACAAACTTGACAAGGGAAAACTTCAAGACCTTAGCTTCTTCCTTTTCATGTTTTAAAAACTTCAGATGTCGCTAAAATTGATAAAATCATACTTATAATTGCGATCTTCATTAACATTTTGCTTACGCAATAGCCTGGCAGATTCTTTAAGATGTCTAAGAGGGTAGTCAGAGGCACTTCCCAACATTTTGCAGTAGTGAGTAGAAAAATGATTTAGCGTCACACAAACAATACATCACACTTTGTGGTTACAAAACAGAAAGACAAATCGATCGTTATCAAACTAATTTCCCTCGATAATTACCCAGGCTATTAATTAGCGGTTCGTGTATTAATTACTCGGCTGGGTGACCTAACTGACCTATTACCTGAGTGTGTGCCTGAACGCACATCTACGTGTTCCGTACCTAGTAAACTGGAAGGAGTTTATTCTATCAATGAAAAGAAAAAATATCAGTGGTAAAAAGATATCGCAATTTTCAAAGAAATTAAAGCTTGAGCACTGTTAGAATGGTGGAGTGGCCCCGCCTTCCGATCTACAGGTCGTTGGCTCGAATCCCAGTCATGCACCAATGGATATGCCATTCGGAAAATGTATGTGCGCTAAGCTAGTGTTTTTCAAACGCTGAAAGAAAACATCGTGAGGAAACCGGCATGGCCTAGAACCTAAAAATTTGAAGACATGTAACATGAGAACGAAAGGAGCTTCAAAAGGTATCTACCCTTTAATCCTGTTACTACACTTATTTCAGGGGTTTTAATTTTCAGGGCCTATAAATAAATAAATAAATAAATATTCTGGACATATAACACATTGTCAACTGATCCCAAACTAGGCATAGCCTGTACCATGGGTACCAGAGACTGATATACATAATAGATAAATATTTACCACCCAGACACAGAACAAACATCTGTGTTAGTCACAAATATTTGTCCAGTGCGGGAATCGAATCCGCGACCTCTAGCGCGGAAGGCAGAGTTACTACCAACTGAGCTATGAGGCCTGTCTATAACCGTCGAGGGTGCAGAATAGGCCCCTTTCGGCATAATATGTGTTACATTAGACCACCTTTTAGGAGGAGGTAGGGCACAGCGAGATTTTCTCGTTCTGAATTGGAGCAGCCCGCCTGGGGAGGTACCTCCACTTTACAGAAGATCGCAGCCAAATAACATTATTTGTTTCAAATAGTGTTGTGTTCCTGCCATGAGTAAGGTTGCCAGAGCTCTTTGGGGGGGGGGGGGGGGGGGGGGGGTTCGGGGTCGGCAACGCGTGCGTGATGCTTCTGGTATTGCAAGCGCTCATAGGCTACGGTAACCGCTTACCAACAGGTGGGCCGTATGCTTGATTGCCATCTCAGTAGTATAAAAAAAAAAAAAAAAAAACTATGCCCCAGTCTTGGCGACCATAGTTACGCACTACACTTTATCTTTTGAGCGTACCTTCTTCTGGCATTTTTCACACCTGATGGTAAGCGTATTGAAATCAGATACCAGGCTTGTCTAATGTGCCTATAATAAAATACAACAGCTATCGTTTATTTGACATACGTTTATAGTGACCTAGTGGCATCGGTGGTAGATTGTGCGGAAAAAAGTCTCAATATTCAAACTATTTCCATACTATTAAGACATTAAACAAATAAGCTATTTACTTACAACAGTCACATGTGTTTGCACCCTCCCGTGCCTCTGCAAACACACACATACTTTTGGGCTATTTATTCTATCTGACAAACACTTTTGTCCCTGTAATTCCATTATGGATGGACCTCATGCGTTCTGTATTATTCAACGTCTTCTGAATCTTTGTGTAAAGATACTCAAATTGTGTTTGTTCTGTTACGTTGGGCCTGTGATGAATTGAAGGGAGATAGGTCTGTGTCGTCTTACTCCTGTACCGTCATATGGTAATGAGGTTACCCGTATCTAAACACCGGAGCATAAAATAAATGTGGGCAGGTAAATACTTATGCTTTATGTTACAATAATCTGCGTACGTACTATGAATAAATGTGAATTGGTGAGCAAATTTTACAGATTTGAGTGTCTTCATAATTTCTTACCACCTACCATCTACACTCAAGGTGAAGACGAGACTGTCCTCCGTAAACAAATCTGGAATTCTTTGGTCACATAGCCACTAAAGACGGTGAGAACCTCGAACAACAGATGGTTACCGGGAATGTAGATGGCAAACGACCAAGAGGGCCCACTTAGATGGTCTGACAAAATCCGTTCAACCCTGGGCACAAAGTTCCATGATGTGTTCCACGCCGCTAATGCTATGCTGACGAGATATTGAAGAGACGATGATTCTACGGGAAATAACGACCCTCTTGAGAAGTACGATGGGAGAAAGAGGAAGGGAAGGATCATTTCTTAGCGACTATGGGACTGAAGGTTTGACATCCCCACCAAAGCATGGAAGCGTTCAGTAATTAATATCTTATCTTTCATCATCATCATCATTTCAGCCGTACGACGTCCACTGCTGAACCTGGCCACACCCACAGACAGAGCGAATTCCTTATCATGTGGGTGGATTTGCCCATACTCACCACGCTGGGCATGCGGGTTGGCGAGCGCAGTTAGAGCTAACGTTGTTAAAATGAGGGACGCTGCTGCCCATCCCCTAGCTTTTTTCCCTTAGTCGCCTCTTACGACTTCCGCGGATAGGTAGATATGGAGGGGCCTATTCTTTAGCATCTTATCTTTATCTTTAACTAATACAGAACAACGGAACCTAACTATTTTCCTTTCCTTGTATTGTACGCCACTAACGTCCATCTATTCAACCGTTGATTCAAGGATTACCAAGCAAGCTATGCCCGAGCGATTCAATTAAGTGATCTCTCTATAAGTAGAATTCCATAGAAGTCTTTACATTTTTTCACACTATTGTTACTTTACCTATGTACTTTGTACCTATGTACTCTTTTTTTATTTTATACGGAGGCAAACAGGCTAACGGCCCTCCTGATGGTAAGTGGTTACCTTCGCCTGTTGACATCAGCAACACCTGGAGCATTGCTAATGCGTTGCCTGCCAAACCCTTCCTCAACTAAAGAGCTCTGGCAACCTTACTCACCGCAGGAACACAACAGTTTTTGAAACAAATAATGTTATTTGGCTGCGATCTTCTGTACTCCAATACTCCAATACTCTGGCTACTCCAATTTAGAGCGAGAAAATTTTGCTGTGCCCTACCTCCTCCAACTCTGATAAGCAAGGGTTTAACAAGGATGTCCGGCTACGCGGCTTTTTACAATACAAATCAAATCCTAGAACCAAGAGATTTGCGCGCAATATCATGACGTAACTAAATCTGGGCGTTTATCGTCTGACACAAGCATTACTCATAAGCCTCTTATTGGAGTGGGTTACAAGATGGGCAATCTGGGGACTTGCCGCGAGACATCGTTACAAGGTCACATCGCTTGGTATTCTTTGTAGCGTTAGTGTTGTTAAATAGTAGTGACAGAAGTTATACAAAGTGATTCATAATATGTACTCTTGCCCGAAAGCGGATTATTCTATCAAAAAAAAGATAAAATATTGGCGAAAATAAAACTTCTTTTCCAGATTTATTCCCAATTTTTTACAAATGAGCTGTTTTTATTTTTGTCGTCTTCATATGTAAAATTCGATATCAAGTTTGACAGGTTATACACGAGTTCGAACTGATTTGACACCAAACTTGTTCATTTTTTCAAACAAAAATTTCAAAATTGCAAAAGTCGTAAAAGAAGCTTTAGCTTCCCCTATTGGGTGTAGAATAAACCTCTTTCTGGATAGTGATGATATCCTAGAGATCTTCACTATCTAAATGTATATAACTACTTATTATGGATCACCTTGTATGTATTACAGTTAAGTAGGTCTCAGTGGATATATGATATTTAAGATATAAGATATTTATTTCTCAACAAACGTCATAAAATACAGATTGTACATTGGTTTTACTTTAATAATTTTATTTCATAGTTGGAGAGACATAGGTACCCAAACTAGGAAAAAACCTGTATGATGGCATACCTATACCTTCCGCCAGACAGGTATGTTTTTATTATTCAAAATATTCAAGCTCATCTATAGATTAATTAATTTAAAATTTAAATTAATTAACTAAACAGTCGTTAACTATAGGCCTCATATACAAGCTCAAAGTCGCACAACGGGCTATGGAGAGAGCTATGCTTGGAGTTTCACTACGTGATAAGATCCGAAATGAGGAAATCCGTAGAAGAACTAAGGTGACCGACATAGCTCTCAGAATTAGCAAGTTGAAGTGGCAGTGGGCAGGCCATATAGCTCGCAGAACCGACAACCATTGGGGAGTAAAGGTTCTCGAATGGCGACCACGAACTGGGCGACGCAGTGTTGGAAGGCCCCCTACCCGATGGACCGACGACATTGTGAAGGTTGCGGGAAGTCGGTGGATGGAGAAGGCTCAAGACCGTTCGTCATGGAACTCTTTGGGGGAGGCCTATGTCCAGCAGTGGACTTCTACAGGCTGATGATGATGATGATGATGAACTAAACAGTGAAAGAGAAAAAAAAAGTAATTAAGATGAAGTCATGTAAAAGAATACTTGTTATTAGAGTAATTCACGTTTTTCTCATAATATTAAATAATGTTTACAGATTTCCTAATGCGGAGAATTCTGTTTGATAGAATAATTTCACTTTACTATTACCGTGTGTGGAAGACATTTTGTCACTTGTAATAACAAAAAATAAAAATAACACCTCAAGTGATGCATCAATCACGCCTATGTAAACCTTGGGCCTCATATCTCATGAGAAGTCATGTTTACCTACCATCGCGTGCGACGTTGAAAAACAGCGGTGGGCCTCTGAAATATAGGCCGGGTATACATAGAATATAGCTACTAGATATTATACAGTTTGGCCCACGGCCATTCTATATGAAGGACAAGTAGATACGAGGTAAGAAGTTAGGTAGTTAGGAAGTTAAGCCGTGGTGGCCCTGGCTAAAGAATACGCCCCCTCCATATCTCTATCCGCGGATGCCGTAAGAGGAAAAAAGCTAGGGGATGGGCAGCAGCGTCCCTCTAACTGCGCTCGCATGCCCAGCTTGGTGAGTATGGGCCAAACCCCCCCACATGATAAGGAATTTGCTCTTTCTGTGGGGGAGGCCATGTTCAGCAGTGAACGTCGTACGGCTGAAATGATGAAGAAGTTAGGAAGTTTTACTTCATGGGGCTTTTCCTTTATTTTTTAAAGTCAGTAGTCATCATCATCTTCATTTCTCTACTCTTCATTTTCATTTTTGTAGGAGGTCTCCACTGCTGACATGATTACCTACCCTCACAGATTTCCAGAGCGAATTCCTATCATGTGGGGGGAACGCTGGACATGCGAGTTGGCGAGAGTTAGAGCTATCCTTGTGAAAAAATTTACATTAGACATGTTTCATAGAAAAAATACTATGCAAAAGTCAGTTGCTTTGGGGTCAGTTCAAACTCAATCATTCAGTTGTTATTGGTAGCATCTTGATAAAGGTGATAAACAGACCAAAACAGCTACTTTAAAAAGTTCAGGAAAAAATATACATTTTCTAATTAATTATCTTTATTTTTGTTGATAGAATAAGCTTTAGCAATAGAGCTTTCCTGGGCGATCTTGGCAGACATTTTAATATAAAACAAGCTAAAATAACGGTTTCAAATTAATGGTTGTGTAACTAATTGTTTGTCAAAACAATAAATATTTTGAAATGTAACAAAGCTGGATGATGAATCGGGCCTAAAACATTTTAAATTAAAAATAAATGGAGGTCGGAATGTCCCATCGTTGGGTTGTATTCATCTGAAACGACAAATTTAACCATTTTGGCGAAAACATTTCTAAATTCTGATTGAAAAAATCCAGTTGACGCTAAAAATAATAAAGTACCTAGGTTATTGTTAATCTCGATAGCTCGGTAGGGCTTAGTATAAATAAATAAAATAAATAAAAAAATATTCCGGACATATCACACACGGTCAACTGATCCCAAACTAAGCATAGCCTGTACTATGGGTACCAGAGACTGATATACATAATATATATATATATTTAACACCCAGACACAGAACAAACATCTGTGTTAGTCACAAATGTTTGTCCAGTGCGGGAATCGAACCCGCGACCTCTAGCGCAGAAGGCAGAGTTACTACCAACTGAGCTATGAGGCCAGTCAAGTATGGCTGTTTTTTCACCAGTAATGTGTGAAAAATGAGAAAAATTGCGCACCTCTAAAGACACGGGGATTAGAGATTTCTCACCAAACGGCCCAAAATCAATTCCCGATTCATTATCACCGTAAATTATATCATCACCATCTCACCGATCATAAACCGGGCAGGCGCAGGCACGGACGTGGGAATTTTTAATTAAAACAAAACACGTGGACGTTTATTAAAACGAAGGATGGAGGGATTATCTTTCCCTTGGAGGATCCACCTTTTACCTTAATTAGTAGATTTTTTGCTTACGTGTGGATTGGAGGGCTTCTTGGGAATTAGACTGTACGGCTTCTAGTTATGAGCAGTTTTTGCTTGAGGGATCTGGATTCGAAATCCCCAAAGAAAATAATATAACGAACTTTGACTTCCGCCTGCGACTTTGTTCGCGTGGTAACAGGGTAGCGTGAAAGCTGTTCCAGGAATTAAATAAATCTATATGAGTTTTATTCTAGTTCAACCCGTAGCTGTTAAAGCGATAGTGTGGATTTTGTATGGGAAAAGTTTAGTATCAAAATCGTATAAAGTACCTAAGAAATTTAATTTACATACAAAGCGGCTATTCAGTTATATAACCGTTAAAAAGATTTAGAAAAAATCTATCGAGAGTAGGTAATTACAGCGAAAAATAATAGGTATTATAGTTGGTTAGGTACCACCATTTATACCTAATTTATGCCAGTTTGTGGCATATGAGTAGGTATTTTATAGTTTAGTTTAATTTTGTTGTTTTTGATAATCGATGTTATGCCGATACCTACATATGTATGTTCCAAATAAAATTATTTTCTTTCATTCTTTTTTTTTTCTACTTGAAGGAAGTAAAATTATTTTGCGCGAAGTCGGTGGATGGAAAAGGCTCAAGACCGTTCTTCGTGGAACTTTTTGGGGAGGCCTATGTCCAGCAGTGGACTGCTACATGCAGGTGCTGATATCAATAGGCGACGGTAACCACTTACAATCAGGAGGGCCGTAAGCCTGTTTGCCTCCGTATAACATAATAAAAAACATCTTAGGGGGTAGTCAGAGGTATGTCCAAACATTTAGCACATGCCCCCTATTGTCTACTAAAAGCCACTGGACATAAATATAGCGCACGTTAACACTTTAATTAAAGAAGTGGGTCAAGTTACCGGGGTCTTTGAGGCCCTTTACGTTATTGCAACTAAAAGGTTTATAAGCGTATAATGAACAAACAAGCTAGAGTTACATGAAGACAGAAAGGTCGTTTGGTAATTCTGTATGCGATTCATAGATGGTGTTTTTATGTCATATTTTATGTGTTGTATTTAAGAAATTGTAAAGGTCATTAAGGTGTAATAAATATGCCATCTTAGACTTTATAGTCATACAGCAAAAAAAGTACTGGTTAGACTGTAGGCCAATCAAGCAAAGCCGAAGGCGATAGCTGATGCAAATAAAAGTCGATTAGCCATGGTACCTATACTTTAAAGATTGATTGACAATAAAAAAGGGAATGACGTCAGTGATTGTTTGAGTTTGATAAGATTGTACAGTGGCCTACAAATCCAACTTCTTGACTGTACCTACTTTCTAAAGGCTAGGTAGGTAATTAAAAAATTGAGTACTATCTTTCTCTGTAAGTAATCAATTTATCGCTTGAATAAAGCAAGAAGCCACATCCGTAACTTTAGTTCAGGCTTTCACAAACAATAAAACTTCTCCTTCCTCAAACATGAAGTCGGTTCTTTCAAAGTTTTTTGAACTTAATCCTATTATTATTATAAATGCGAAATTTGTGAGGATGTTTGTGGTTCAATCACGCCCAAATGGCTGAACGGGTTTAGAATTTGGCACAGAGGTAGATTATAGTCTGGAATAGCATATAAGCTACTTTTAATCTTCATAGGTACCACGCGAGCGAAGCCGCGGGATGAAGCTAGTTAGCTATAATTATAGTACTTATGAAAAGATGTATTTGAAAACAACCAATCATGTTCTTAAATAATTTAAATTCAATTAAATATTTAAGTAAATACTTTCGGTTAAATTGAATATTTTGGTGAGCTGAAATTGTCAACAATTCAGCATTTTGCACTAGGCTTACGAACATCTATTATCTATTCTACCTTGTTTAAATTCTCTTGCTAAGCGTTGCCGTTAACCTAATGTCTCGTCAGGGTTCGTTTGTACCCCCAGTACAGTGCACAGTTAATTAAAATTAATTGTTACCCTTTTATATGTTAGGCTTGTACTAGTCGCTGCCCACGGCTTGGCATGTAGTGTTTAAGAGGTAAATGCAGTCTACTTTCGATTGTGAACCAAATATTTTAAGTAAAATACTCTGTCGGTCATCATTATCATATTTGGGTAAGTACCAAATAGCGGAGGACATGAAAAAAACGCGAAATAATATGAAAAATTAGGTAATAATAAAACTTTTGCCGTAACAGTAAACAGCGGTATAACACTTCAACACAAACAATTTAATTAAAGTACAATAAAACACCCGAATTCCTAAACTTTTGAGTCTTATATGTTGGGACATCAAGACGAAAAGGTCCTTATGTCCCCTAATTTCATTAGTCCGTTCGGGTTCCTGGTTAAGCTTTGGTTTCCGTACAAGCGGTACACGTCTTTTAACCGCCGTAAATAACGTAGTTAGTTGATCAAGCGAGCTAGCGAGGGAAGATCTCTCAAAAACTTGGACGAATCGGTATTGTCTTCTGACGACTCCTTGTTCTGGAATAGACTGGCCATGGTAGCACCTGAAGAATATGCCCCTCCATATCTCCTACCCGTGTATGTCGTAAGAGGTGAGTAAGGGAAAAAAGCTGAAGGTAAGCAGCAGTATCCCCTATTATAACAACGATAGCTCAAACTGCGCTTGCCAACACCAGTGACTTGAAGTGAAGACTTCAAAACTTCGATACCTATACCGGTAGTCAATCTGGCACTGCTCTAAGGACAAAATGGTAGTGGGATATAATGGCCAATTATATTCTTTGGTTTTTTGTATGATCTGCCGAAGCGTGTGGATGTGGTCTACGGTATCTACCTATTTCAGGCACCGGTCTCTCACAAAACAGGTTAACTTAACTACTTACAATACTTATATTCTGCTGTATCCCATCCATTACTGTTAACCTTTGTTGAGAGAAATAAATACATATTCTATTCTATTCTATCTACTAAATATGTAACAATAATAATTCAAGTCATTTAATTAGGCAACAAAGGTCCATAGGGGTTAGTAATACCTAAGAACTACATAATTATCTAGGTACTTGGTTTGTGAAAAGCCTTTGCGAAACTAAGTTTATTCGGGAGGCTGGAATTTGAACATGCGAGCGAGACAATTGGTGACTCTCGAAAACAGCTTATAGACGTGAGTGACTCAGCAGCGAGATGGGCCTATAATTCTTCAAGAGGGTGTTGTTACCTTTCTTGAAAAACCGTACCACAATCCACGTCTCGAACAACCTTAACATATATTACATTCATAATTAGACAGGTAAATAGAAATTTCGTATACCTACATACGAGTATATAATTTTCTTCAAACATAAAATACGACATCATTATCGAAACAAATGGAAGTGAGAAAATAATCCCATGAATATTTGAGCAGGCAATTGACATAAATACTTTCTTCGACACAGTAACCTATTTCTGTATCCTTATTGCTACAAATAGCTTAATAATTACGTTTTAAAATATAGAAAGAAAATTAAATTGAAGTTTGAAAATTGTCGTATTTTGACAAATATGTATTTGGGATTTAGATACTCTTGCTCTCTAGTAGTGCTACTTGGGTATACCTAGAGGGAAACAAGCACCCACTTGATTAAATGCCTAGGTACTTAGATGAAGTTATTGCGGAACTGAATTTATTGAATGCATACCTACCTCATAAAATCTCGCATCTTCATTTAAGATGAACACTGCTGAATTCATGTTAAATCCTTATCTAGCGACTGTGAATTCTTATACTATTTCTTCCAGAAAGTTAAAAACTAACCTCTCAAAACTTAGGATTTACAGCAAGCATTAAGGGACTATTCATCAAAAGTCTAGTTAAAGCATCGCAAACAGCAAAGTGGCACTACTACTCATATGATATGAGGAGCAATAGGGATAAACATCTTCCAAAATTCATCTCAGTTCGTTTAAATTGCTGTTATTCGTCTTGTTGGGTGCCCCGTTTATGTGAAACTTAAGAGAACTACAAATTTTAGCATGAACAGGGATGTGAATAGCTCTTGGTCTTGGCTTTATCTTTTTAAGAAAACGGAACCAAAAAATATAGTGTGGTAAAAAACAAACCATTAAAAAAGTAATGTTTATTAGTATCATACAATTTATTGTCCGAACTAAATAAGTTAAAGTATGTAAGTTTACGTGCGCAAAAATTCATTGGTGCACGGTTGGGGTTGGAATCCAGGTACGACTTGTATTCTTGAAAAAAAAACTTGCTCGAAACGGTGAAGAAAAACATCGCGAAGAAACCCGCGGCTTCGCACGTATTGATTATCTCTTTCCTGTGGATAAGGCTTTTATCGCTGATAGCGAACCTTGCATACCTACTTAGATTTTAAGAAAGTGTAGATATTTAAGTTGACACTGATGCAGGAAACAGTAAAGCTTATATTATATTATTATATATTATGCTTTATGTTAAGTTTCATTGTCTGTTATCTTTATTACCGTTTTTCTACTGTGTGTGTGTTGTCAAATAAATAAATTATATTCTATTCTATAATAAGGCCTTACTTATGCCTACAGGCTCGTATATAGCTTACTTGAAAATGCTATCTATTCCAAGTCTCAACGAAATCGGTTGAGCCGTTACGGCGTGATTGAACAACAAATATACAAACATCTGAACAATAGGTACTACATAATTATCCTCACAAACTTTCACATTTGTTATTTAAGTAGGATTGTATTTTTATCAACTATCTAGTATCAAAATAAGTGCATTATTTATTATTAAAATGAAGAGCTTCACTCTTGTTACTTTTTTTAAAACCTTTTTCTACTCTACTCTTTTTAGTTCGTCACTTATCCATCTCCTTTCAATCTTCCTCCAACGTCGTATAAAACACAACATGCATTTGTAATAGAAAAAAAAAATGTAATACATAAACCAGGCGGCGATAAGAGAAAGAATAATTATAGTAGAGTAGAAAAAGGTTTTAAAAAAGTGACAAGAGTTATGCTCTTCATTTTAATTATAAATAATGCACTTATTTTGATACTAGATAGTTAATACACATACAATCCTACTGATATAACAAATGCGAAAGTTTGGTAGGTACTACTTATAATAATTCTTCAGAACCTTAGTTACTTGATTTCCACGACTTGTAATAACTTAGAGGAAAATAATTAATACTAGGAAGCCGTCCACGAACTTTAGATTGTTTCTCGTAAGCGGGAATCTCGTAAAGTATTTATTTACTTCATAAAAACTTTGTTCTGATATCTGATCTGGACTTGGATGGATTTCAGAGCTCATTATCGACATCCATCGTACCGTGAAGTGTTTATTGCAGTGAATCTATTTCCTTTGCTCTCTATTTGTACTAGTACCACAGAATAAAGATTAGTAACCAGTAGGTACCTACTAAGTATTTAGGTTTAACGGGGTATTAGCGTTAGGCTGCCTTTCGACCAGAGTAGAACTACAGTTAGGTGCTATATGTATGGCCTCAAGTAGTTTTATACTATTGATTCTTCATCGAAGTCGGTCTTCGTTTATTAAAGCGTAGGTAATTATGCTATATGCACCCGATGGACCGACGACATTGTGAAGGTTGCGGGAAGTCGGTGGATGGAGAAGGCTCAAGACCGTTCGTCGTGGAACTCTTTAGGGGAGGCCTATGTCCAGCAGTGGACTTCTACAGGCTGATGATGATGAATTATGCTGTAATTTTTTCTTGTTGATGGAATAAGCCCTCCGGATGGTATACTACGAGTTGTTCTGGAACACGTTGCATTACCTATAGATAGGATGAATTTGCAAGGGATAGTGTATCTTGGATGAATTTGCCCATACACACCACGCTGCTGGGTTAACGCTAAGCGAGCGCAGTTAGAGCTATCTTTGTGATAATAGGGGACGTTGCTGCCCATCCGCTAGTTGTCCCTTAGTGGCCTAATTCGATATTTCGGTTTTTCGGGTATTGGTTTTTTATACAACAGAGGTGGTAAACAAGCCTACGGCCCACCTGATGGTAAGCGGTTACCGTAGCCTATGAGCGCTTGCAATACCAGAGGCATCACGCACGCGTTGCCGACCCCGAACCCCCTTCCCCCCTAAAGAGCTCTGGCAATCTTACTCACCGCAGGAACACAGCACTATTTGAAACAAATAATGTTATTGGGCTGCGATCTTCTGTATTTAGATATGGGGAGCCTATTCTTCTGGTCACTGACCTAATACAGGATGAGCAAGAAAGAATCAGTGACACGACAAGAGGAAGAATTATACACGCCTGTGCGGTTTTACCCCATTATAAGTTTTTTTTTGAGCAGAAGTGAAGTGCTAGGGTAACTGATTTCAAATAAAGTACCTTAATTTCTGATCCACTTCTTAACTTTGGAGTGCGATCTTTGAATCGAATAAAGTTAGAGATAAGGAGTTGAAGCGTCCATTGTCAAGTTTGGGCAAAAATAGCATTTCTTTGTCTCAATTCGGCAACTTTCCAGTTCAGGTAGTAATTGACGAGTATTATAAAAGTTGGTTAATCTTTCTATCTATCGGTCTGTGGGACTTTGTGAAGTATAATTGTCTGGTGGCTTTCGCAGGATCTGCTGTAAAATTTGGTTTTTTTCAACCGACGTTGAACCCCAGCGAAAATTAAATTACGTTTGTTTTCTACACATTCGAAGCCGTGTTGGCCTAGTAGAAGGTTCCCCGACTTTTTATCCAAAGGTGAGTTCGACCAAGTTTTGCATTAATAAGTTTTTCTATTCGAATAATATAAGTGCGTATTATCAAGTGCTTAAAACGGTGAATGATAATATTATAAGGTTAAATCAGTAAGTGTTCTTAAAGCGGCGATGAATGAATGAATGAAATTTTGAAATTGAATGAATGAATAAAATTTATTTGATATACAACAGACTTAACAATAACATACAATATTAAGTTTTATGTAATTAGTAACATAATGAACTATAATATTCCTGGTTGGACAACATTGGTACCCAAACTAGGATTGCCTGTGTTATGGCATACCAATGCTCTCCGCCAAATGGCGATGGCATGCAACCGGTCATGGAATAGTAAATACCAACAGCAAATGTGCCAAATGTTCGGACATGCCTCTGACTACCTCCTTAGATATCTTGAAGGATCTGATCGCCTGGAGACCTGAGAGGTCTACCATTTTTTTTCTACTTATTTCAAATTCCATGAAGATCGTAGTGAGATCAGCCAAGGTAAGCTTTCTTGAAGAAACATCCGCGATTACGATCCTTCAGAAAGAGTACGGAGTCCAACTAGCCACTCTTCAAATACGTCTCCCACATAAACAGTAACAAAGAGGACGACTAATAACAGTAGGTACAAAGGTGAACGCAATCAAACACAACGGGTATTTGTAAACGAGCTTACACAAAAGAAGAGTAAAAGGGGTGAAAAGAGGGTGAAAGAAATGTGGCTCTCCGCAGGCGGTTTACTTCACCCTTTTGTCTGGTTCTTCATTAAAACATGGAACTTGCGATATAGCCTTATTGGAAACGAAACGACAAAATGTTGATGGAGATACCTTATAAAGATTAAAGATACCTCGTTTCACTTCTTTATTTTACATTCAACAGCATACCTGGAGATGCGAATGTTGAGATGAATGTGTGGAGTGACAAGAATGGACAAAGTCAAAGTCAAAGTCAAAGTTAAAAGGCATTTATTTCAATAAAATCACTAGGATCACTTTGAAACGTCTTAGAAACTAGGTGAAGCTATGCCTGTTCCTCGCGACCAAGCCTAGAAGAATCAGGCAACAAACACGGCTTGGTGCCTATCATTTTTTTCGATGATCCTTTTTCAACAAAATAAGGAAAGAATACATCAGAGGAGAAGTAATAGGTTAGCATGGTATGGGCGTTCTGTATTCTGAGGTATGGGCATGTCATGAGGAAGGATGAAAGTCATGTAACGAAAAGAGGTTTATTATAGTGTAGGTTTTTATAATTAAACTTAGGTTTCATAATAAATTCTGAGCCTCACACAAATCATCAATTCATTCAATCATTCAATCTATATTTTCCATGTACAAAAGCAATAAAGAAAAATTATACTCAAAAGTCATGCTTAAAATATCCAATAAAAAAGTCTATAGGATAAAACAATTCATTAATAAAATTGTAACGAAATTACTTTGACACCTGAGCTTTCAATTATTATTATACTGCGAACTGAGAACTGTGAACATTAATTTTTGATTAAATAATTCTACAAGGTGTTTCATAAAAGGTATACAATTCCTAAAGGGGGTTATTCCACACCCAATTAGCAATATATAAATCATACCCAACAGTCAAAACGTAGTCCTGACCCCACACTAGGATTCCCTGTATCAGGCGTATCAGAAACTACGAGTACCATGAGACCGCAACACCCAGACCCGGAACAAATATTTGCAGATCATACAAACATCTTTCCTGCAGCGGGAATCGAAGCCGCACCGTTTAAGCAAGATAATTAAAAGTAACATAGAGTAAAAGCAGTAAACTACAAAACCAACATAGCTTACTTACAGTACGATTAAAAAAACTTAGATAAACTTCGAGGAAGTAAATGTGGAAATAGATGACGCTAATTAAAACTACGAAGCAAAAGAAAAAGAAAAAGCCCATTTAATTACAAAATGGTGGAATCGTTAGCCATATCGAAGTCGGGGCACAAAAGGAACTGGAACTACAAATGGGTGTTAGGTGTAGAGGGATAATAATATACAGGGCGTCCCACGGATACATGCCACATCGAGGGAAAGTACCTTGAATATTGTAGATGGAACATTTTACTGAAAGAAGACATTATTTGAATTAAAAAAAAACAATTTAAACTGCATTCATAGATATTTAAATAATTACATGGTTGAACCGGTTTTGATTTTTATGACAAAGATAACTTGAGCATTTTATTTATTAGATATATTTATTTCTTAAAGTTCGATCCTCTGCAACAGTTTTTTCGAAAATACTCAGAAACTATCAATCATAAATAACTTTTTTTAAATATTGTGTTAGAAAATAGCATTGGATACCTAAGTCCAAGACACTTTAAAAAAAAATACTTAGTTTTTAAGATTATCGATATTTGCTTATATGTCGCTTACGTCGATTACTTTCGAGCGCCTTCTAACGCTTGCTATCTCTTTCCGCATTCAATTATAGTACGTAGCGCTGTCACTTTCTTCACTCCGCCCACTCGACAATTGTTTTAAGATTCTCATAGCGCCTTAAGTTAAAAAACAAACATAATAAGAATGCGACACGTGTTTCGCCTCTCTACGAGGCATCATCGGGAAGAATTACCTTGCTGTGCGCTGGTAACTCCGAGACGTGTTCCCTCGCCGAGCACTGAACAGTAAGAAAGCTAGAGCTAAAACGTGGTTACTTGTCTGCGTTTTCTAGGCTTAGTCATGAGGAACTGGGAGTTAGAGACAAGATCCTGATGCTTCGTTTTCCTTTCACGCTAACGTCATACCGACAACTGTATAGTCAACTAACTTTGCAGCACGTGACATCTCACAAGCTAATGCCATTTCCACAATTGGATATTTCCGCTAGAGTTAACGTCAATATCGATAACGAAAATAGCTCGTGTCTAGACCCCAGTCGGTAATTCAACTACATAGATTTAAGACGATTCCGAATGATCCTTGTGTTGGATAAAATAAATAAATATTCCGGACATATCACACACGGTCAACTGATCCCAAACTAGGCATAGCCTGTACAATGGGTACCAGAGACTGATATACATAATAATAGATATATATATTTAACACCCAGACGCATAACAAACATCTGTGTTAGTCACACAAATGTTTGTCCAGTGCGGGAATCGAACCACGACCTCTAGCGCAGAAGGCAGAGTTACTACCAACTGAGCTATGAAGCCTGTAAACTATTATCTATTAACTGTAACTGATATTTTTGGTAGTACTAACCCACGATCTTGTTGGTCTCTGTCAAATTTGGCTTTGTCAAAGTTTGCCTACCTTTAGAAAACAACCATTTCTAGTAATATATTATTATTTATGTATAATCTTTTTTGGCTTTGATATATTGGTTTCATAGATTTTTTGGTGGGTTGTTCGTACTCGCTTACGTTCATAGTCCATTGCTCTGTAAGTTAACTTATCGCTTTTGATCTCTGGAAATAACAGTTGTACACTGACCAAGTTTAGAGGTTGGAACAATCCGTCGATTAGAAAGTTTTTTCATTTGTTGTAATTTTCGAGTAGTTTTTTTCGTGGTCCGTGATACTATGGCTAGTACTAGCAGATGCCAACTTCTTGCATATGTTACGAGGTTCTGCTAGTACACAACTCGCATAGCATGCCAGATACGGCCCGACTCCTCGTGAGCTTCCGGGGCGGGCGGTGTAATGCGCGGGGAAGGCGTGGCAGGCGAATGGACGCTGCTTCGTTGTTTGTGTTACTGGTTCTTTCTTGATCATCATTCATTAAGATGGTGACCATATTGAGGTGTGACGGTCTTGAAATTGGCAAATGAATGTTGTTGAAAGAACTCAAAGTCGTTAAAAGATTATAGTGCGCCCAAAGAAAGTTATTTCGTTCGATTTTTAAACTATGACTGAAGTTTTGAGCCTCTTCAATATAACGTGATATAAAATATTTTTGCGAGAGATTGATGAGAATATAAAATAAATATAAATAACACCCAATAGTCACATACATAGTCGTGACCCCACACTAGGATTCCCTGTGTCGTGGGTCATCCAATCAGGAATTACGATTACCTACCATCGTACCAGAACAACAAGTGTTTGCAGAGCATGCAATGTTTTCCCGAAAGAGTACAATCTGGAAGTATTCAAATTTAGGGTCAATAAGTTCTTTCTGGGAAAGCGTGCTCCATCTTAGGCCACATCACACTTGCAAAAGTGAGTTGGTGGCCAAAGGCTTAACCATAATTAATAAAAAAAAAAAAACATCCACAGCGGGAATCGTACCCGCACCCATTACGTCTCAGACGGGCACCCGCCCGTTACGCCACCGAGGTAGTCAAAATAAGTAAAATATAAGTAAAAGAGGGAGTAGCCGCGTGCGAACGCTAATGAACAATGTACGCGAAATGATAGACATTGTACATCAATCTACTAGGGGGTAATGACAGGAGGAAGTGCCTGCGATTATGTATGCCCATCCTGAATAAAAGGCGAATATTTTGTGTATTTACCCGAATTGTGAGAAGGAGAGTAATGCTTTTTTTCTCTTCTTCTGTGTGATTAAGTTTTACATCTGCCAAGCACCAGTTTTTAACGTTAAAGAATCGGCTCGACTGAGAGTTATATTTGGCATTAATATCGGATTTGATTAGATCCGAAGATATTAATTGCGGCCTTATTGCTTAACTCAATTGAAAAAAAATGGTAGGTATTTGTTATAAATAAACAACACCCATCATCATCCAGCCGTTCGACGTCCACTGCTGAACATGGCCTCCCCCACAGACAGAGCAAATTCCTTATCATGTGGGGGGATTTGCCCATACTCACCACGCTGGGCATGCGGGTTGGCGAGCGCAGTTAGAGTTATCGTTGTTAAAATGAGGGACGCTGCTGCCCATCCCCCAGCTTTTTTCCCTTAGTCGCCTCTTACGACGTCCGCGGATAGGTAGATATGGAGGGGCCTATTCTTCAGCCGGGGCCACCACGGCCAACAGTCACATAATCATAATAATTTATTTGCTGAAATGTAGGTACAATATGTAATGAAACGAGGATAACACTTGACAACACCACTTTATTTATTCCGAACTTGTGGAATAGTCTAGATTCGATTACAACTTTTAGTTCTATACTAGAACACTGGTTACACGACAATGCTCACTGCTCGGCTTCCAGAAAAAGAATGCCAGTCCATTCCAACTTTTGCTTAAAGGTTACCTCCAGTCGGTTATAAAAAACGAACCAAATGCCGTGGTTTGACCGTTCGTGATTGGCTACCCACAACTTCCCAATCACGCACAGAACAGAATTGCCAGCTAACAAATATTTTAAATTCCAAATGCTATGTTACCATTATAAGAAATAAATAATTTACTATTACTTTTTAATTATGAATATCAAATCACGACATTCGGCCGTCCGACATCGTATAGACTCCCGGTATACGAAAATACCTACTTATGACAGACATTTTTTTTTGTGCTTAGTTAAACATCTTACAGTTAAATTATTGCTACAATCAAACTTAAATGAATTAGTTGGTTATAAGCCGCAAAATGAAAGCTTAACTATTTCAATCGTTTTAATCTTTGAAATTACACTTACAATATTTCCAATAATGGATTTGTCTTAATATACCTACTGTTAATTTGACTATGTTTTACATACTATTGTCTATGAGTAATATCTACCATAATTCACGACATTCTGGTTTATTATTTAGATTATTATGTATAAACTAGTCCGATAACTTATTTTGTTTTTCGTTTTTGTAGCATAAATAAAAGAAACCTAACTATCATCATTACTGCTTGAACCGAGAAGATTATCATCTGAATTATTATGCAGTATAGAATAAATATTTATTCAAGGCCTTATTCTATATGCTGCAACAATTCAAACACTCGCTTCATAATCTATCTTCTGCTCCTACAAACTCAAATAATATACCTTTTCCACATATCCCATTATTTTTAAGAATTTATTTACTCATGTGTGTCTACCCATAAATCCCAATATCCCAACATCTCCGTACATATTGACTGCTATTGTTATTTAGACCTAAGTAACTCTTCTTTAGTGCCTTCCATAATTATACTCAGAAGTACTAAGTACCTAACCAAACTCTTAAAAAATCCAAAAATAAGCCTAAACATAAACTATTCCAAATATTGTGGTTACAATAATAGTTATCTATTTCCTAGTACTAGTCACACTTGCTATCATAATCTTTAGAACTTTTTAAAAAACAAATTATTTTAAAATTTTGTCACTTGCTATCATAATCAATTATCTATCATAATCTTTAGAATTTTGTAAAAAACAAATTATTTTAAAATTTTGTTTTATGTCTTGTGCTAATATAGTAATTGTAAAAGTTTATTCCGGTAATCTTAACTTCCTTCCTCAAAAACTGGAGCAGAAATTATATTGGCATCATGCGTTGTTTTCAGTGTTTCTTGGCTTTTTTAAATATTAGCAGGTAATTCGGCTCGTACCTCTTGTAGAGTCACAAGAGTAGCATTTGTAGTAATATCTAGATTATTGGTTAAACTATCGCGCAATCAGATGCCAAAAAGAACTTCTGCTTCGGACGGTATATCAAATTATTTTTCTGTCCTTTAAAGAAATTAATAAGTCATTAATACTATTATTATCCCCATTGCACTAGCCACGTGACCTTGTTACATGATCGGTCTTACATATCTGTAATCTCGCACTACGAGGAACTAAAAAGCATAGCCTATCTTCAACCTTCCGGTAAACTTTAGGCTTCTGATAACAGAGTAACCTACTTGTCTGTACCGGGCTTTATTTAGAATTTTAGCAATAATTTCGGGGTCTGTCATTTGTAGAGTCAAGTCATTATACAAAAACTACATTCGAATCTTCAGTCTTATCAATTCTAAAATTTGTATTCAGAATTAGAGTCTATTATGAGCGATGCGAGAGCCATGGCGACAGTCAATGTTAAACGTAAATGCACTTCTGTGATCTTATGAGATCCACAAGCTAATTCTTAAGGCAGCCATTTTGCAGAAACCTTTGATAAATTAAGTTGAAATACTAGTTATAATTTTCGAACCAACGGGAGTCTTAACCCGCATCTTCGCCCTGAATCGGCATTGCGATACTAAATTTTCTAAAGAATCTACCTAATCTGCTCTGTTTGTCGTTGTAGAAGAACAACCCATTGCTACCTTTGAGAACAGTAACGCATGACAACTCTAAAATCTTGCCCTATTAGTAAAGGGGTTTGAAAAAAGTCTTTGCTGACAAAAAGTAATTCAGTTTGAGTCTCGATTTAGTCTATTTTTACTGTGACCATTGTCTTGCAGATTGGAATCATTGGAATATCTGTCGAGCATTTGTTTTAAGTATTGTGACTACTGTCACTTCCAAAATCAATATATTCAACAAAACTTTGACCATCGACAACAGCAATATATATATTTAATTGTAATTTGTATTGTTTTTAGCAGAAATTACAAAAATCTTGAGTTTTATCTATCCTACAGTCAACACATGAACTTAATGATTCCAATTTACAAATTTCAGACGAGTCATACCTAACCGTGTAACGTTCCGGCTTAGCTGGTACTTTAACCTTTTCCCCACCTAGACTACAATATACTATTATCATTTATTACTTTATGCTAAATAACTATTCTCATGTAAGTGATCGTATGTCCTTTTGAGAATACCTAAATTTCTTAAAATTATGACTTTTTCATGACTGTTAAAGCAAACGACAGAGCTATCATTGTTAGTAGACACTGGGCTAGTATCGGGGCGTTTTGTTAAACTGTCGAAACGTCTTTTATCTAGTGGCAAACTATTGCCCGTAACCACTGGCACGTAATGTTTATTTTGTATATATCTTATTTATCGGTCCATAAGGTTTGGTCTGAAAACCAGCACTGCTGCATATTATCAAAATGCGTAGCAGCAATAAGCTGAGACTATGCCTGTTTGGCTTACACTCGGCACGCACGAGAGACTAATAAGTACATAAATATATTATGAAATAGGTACATACATTTCTTTTTTTTTTAGGTACCTACTTATTTTTTGTTTTTAGGTAGGTGTGGTAGATGTTCCCCTTCTCGAGTTATTATTCATACCTAGGTATATACTATTAGGTTGCTGTCCTGTCTTTTGTTTCCCTATCTCTAATCTATTGTTTGTGTTGTTACTTCTTGATTCTTCTGTCTGTGGCTGTGTGTTCGTCAAAATAAACTTATATCATTTAATTTCATTTATAGGGAATCCTAGTGTGGAGATCAAAGTTATCGCATACCTACCTACCATGCTTATAAATTAATTTATATTCTATTTTGTTTAACTAACTACTTTGCCTAATCAAGGCTAATTTAATTAATTTGCTTTAGGATTAGAACCTACCTACTACACCTACTAACAAATTAGTTAATAAATAAGGAGTACGTTCCTATTATGTATCAAGTAACTGTCTCTGTATTTTAGTTTTTTTTTTACTATAAATAAACTTATTATTATTTATTATATATATTATTATTATATGTTATTATTATTTTAATTCAGAAAGTTTAGTAAGTCTTCTGGTTCTTTATTATTGAAGGCTTGTTGCCCCATTTCTAATAGATTTGTCAACAATCCCGTGTATGATGCAGTCTACGTCATATTTGCTACTGATTTGAAAACTATTTACAAAGGTTAACTTTTAATAAAAATACTGTCTAATTATAACTTCTTCGAGAAGCTGACCATAGTTCCGCTCATTCTGAACGTTTTCCTTAATTTTACCTATATTATCAATGAAGCTACTGATCAGCAATCTTCTGAATACCTAGACATCCTTGCATATCATGGGCTCCTACCTTCGCACTCCTTCCCTACAAGGCAATCTAGCTGTCTTGATCACTTATTTATAAGAACAAATCATAGTGCCATAACTCTAGTGATACAACATAGTGTAACGGACCATGACTCCGTGTTGCTCTCATTGCAAAATACCAAAATTAAAGTAACTGACTATAACTTGATACAAAAGGTAGACTACGATACTATAACAAAAGAGTTATCTCGTACAGATTTTTCACGTGTTTTGAATGCTACGGATTGTAATACTGCAACTGATGACTTTATTGATACTATAAAGAAAATTATACTTAAAAATACACAAATAGTTAAGACATCCCGCCGAAAAACACCACTTAAGCCTTGGATAACACCAGGACTTATTCGCTGTATGAGGCATAGAGATAGGCTACATTCTAAGTTAAGAAAAGTACCTGAAAATGAATCATTACAGTTAATATATAAAAGATACCGAAATTTCTGTAATTCATTACTCCGGAAACTTAAAAAAGAGTATGAAAAGGCCCAATTTGAAAAAGCTGGCACAAATATAAAGAAAACCTGGAAAGTGATAAGCAACATAACAAATTATAAACCTAACAAACCTCTACCGCAAGAATTAATCCAAGGAAAAGATCCGATAACAACTTTAAATAATGCTAACTCCTATTTTGCCAATATTGGCAAAACACTAGCAGAGAAAATAATATGCGGAGGAAACACGCTGAACAAGCAAGACATGCCAAGTAATCCAATTAACTCCTTTGGGCTCATTGAAATAGACCAATCAGAGATAATGACTCTCATTAATTCACTTAAGACAGATTGCTCAGTAGGCTGGGACAATATCCCAGCAAGGATCATAAAACAAAATAAAAATCATCTTGCTGAGCCTCTTACACACATTTGTCAGTTGAGTTTCTCAACATCTGTTTTCCCTACAGCTTTTAAGAAATCTGTTATACTGCCAATCCATAAAAATGGGGACAAATCCACCATTTGGAATTATAGGCCGATATCTATCTTACCGACATTATCAAAGATCTTAGAAAGGGCTATAAATGGTAGACTTGTTAATTATTTGGAGAAATATCGACTACTTTCTCAAAATCAATTCGGTTTTCGGCGAGGTAGATCAACTGCTGATGCCGTGTCGGAACTTAATAACTACATTGTAAACTGCCTAGATGGCGGCACTAAATGTTTGGCCATCTTTCTAGACTTGGCAAAGGCCTTCGACACGGTATCAGTGGATCTACTCTTGTACAAATTAGAAGGTTTGGGAATAAGAGGGCAACAACTAGAACTGTTTCGCAGCTACCTGTGCGGAAGAACACAATGTGTCAAAATTAGTAACCACAAAAGTACCGAGCTAAGTGTTACCTATGGAATTCCCCAAGGAAGTATCCTCGGACCAACTCTCTTTTTGGCCTATATGAACCAGATCTGTGATCTGGAAGTATCACATGGAAAATTAATAGCTTTCGCAGACGACACAGCTCTCATATTCCAAGGAGAGAGTTGGGAAGAGGTATACAAACGTGCTCAGACCGGTTTTAATATGGTGTCCAATTGCCTCTATGAAAACCTGCTCACATTGAACCCAACCAAAACGAAATATCTTACCTTTTCATTACGTAATCCTGGACAACCAGACCATACGACCAATAGCTTAAAAGCCCATACAGTAAAATGTCTCCAGAATAATAGCGCAGACTGTACTGACTGTACAATATTGGAGAATTGCTCCACCATCAGGTATTTAGGAGTAACACTAGACTCACAAATGACTTATGTCTCTCATATAAATCTACTTACATCTAGGGTACGGAAATTAATCGCAGTTTTCAAAAATATTAGACATGCGGCTAACGAGTCGCAACTTAAAATAACTTACTATGCTCTCTGTCAATCTTTATTGATTTATTGCCTGACGACTTGGGGTGGCGCATCTAAAACGCATCTACTATCATTAGAGAGAGCACAGAGGGCAGTACTCAAAGTGGCATACTCGCGGCCCTACAAATACCCTACAGTACAACTATATAATGAGTGCCAGGTGCTGACAGTAAGGCAGTTATTTATACAGCAGACTATCCTTAGGCAACACTCCAGGCCTATAATTACCACCACATCACTATCTGACAAAAGGCGTAAAGATAAAATATATATACCAACTACTTGTCGTACTAAGTTTGCGCAAAAGCACCTTTGCTTTCAGGGCGCTTACCTTTACAATAAATTGAATACCAAAATAACAATTTGTAATACATCTTACCATGAATGCAAACGTAAACTCAAAAACTTCTTAAATACATTGAATTACTCTCAAACGGAAGACATGTTAACTATTCAATCATAATCACTCCAGGTTTCATACACATTTACGAAACATACATATATACACACAGGAACACGCACACACACACACACACACACACACACACACACACACACGAGCAAGCGTCCAGTCACACAATAAACTAATACTAATGTTTACAACTCATGTTTATATACACAGGAACGCACACCTTACCAATCATAAATCTTCGGACACTCTACAAACCCTGGCTTTACCTCTACTTTGATATATTGTTTAGTTTTACATCTATAGTTTTTAAATATTTACATTGTTTCAAATTTTAACAACATTTTACTATGTTGTAATGTTATAATGTCTTAGCACTATCTCTTGTTGTCCTAGCCGAAGAACGGATCACTCGCGTCTAAATACAAGCATAATGCTTAGTTAGAGCGAGTAGTCATGTATCGACTGTACACAAGGTTTTTGTTAGACTCTCATGCACGTATTTTGTTTTGTCACTATATAACCTTATTTTATAAGTTTTTCTAGGTCACGAAATTGTTAAACCTTTCCTTTGCAAATAAATACTTATTTTATTTATTTTATATTATTATATTTATTCTATTTTTTTTTTGTCTCATGGCTAGTCTTTTTCTTGGAATACCATTATATTTAGCCTAAAATTTCTTAATATTGTTTGAATGGCTACTTAGCATATCACAATTAACACATGGTTCATAATTTTGTCTTATATTTATTTAGCTTTATGGCTCACTTGGCCTAGCACTACCACGCAGTCCATGTAATTTTGCGACTTACTTTGTCACGTACAGGTCCTGCGCGTCATACGCGTAGTGCTAATCACTCTCAGGTCATAGCACACATGGCTTTACTGAGGCATACATAGCCTATATTCATTAAAATTAGCACACATGGCTTAACTGAGGCATACATAGCCTATTTTCACTACAATTAGCACACATGGCTTAACTGAGGCATACATAGCCTATATTCACTAAAATTAGCACACATGGCTTAACTTGTTTAATATTTAATTTCAATTTTTAATATGATTTTGACATCCTTTATTTTTAATTTTTAGTTTTATAATTTTTTTTGACATTCTTTTATTTGAAATTTTGCGTGCCGGCTGTGGCAGAACATAATTGAAACGAATTTATTTTATTTTATGACCATTGTTAACCTACATTATGTTCAAGCAAATAAATTTATCTTTATCTCTATTTATGAATGTTGAATATATATATATATATATATATATATATATATATATATATATATATTCAACACAATTGCACATAATGTGGTTCTAGTTTCACCGCAATTAGGCACAAGTTTCTATACAAAAAGATCGTGCTCAATAGGCCATGTTCAGCAGTGAACGTCGTACGGCTGAAATGATGATGATGAAATAATCAACACATACTAGTCACCAAAATAGTCCTAATCTAATTATCATTATAATTACTACCAGTAACGAATTTTTGCTGCGTGTGGTCCGTGCCTGGCCATGCTTCGTATAATAATTTAAAAATAAAAACAGAATGGACACCATTGCCTACTACGAACCAACGTATCTTGCTTGAGTTACATATCTATTCCCACTCTAACAGCCGATGGCTTTCAGACAACCTGTAAACATTAAAGGCTGGCACCAACTTATAGGTATTTTTATTATCAAACCACGTTTTATAATGAATAAATTGTTCCACATCGAATATTCGAGCCGCAATCTATCCCCAATAATCCACGAGAGCCGAACGGCTGGAAATTGAAAGATAACAGATCAATGAGTATTAGAAGTGTGGTTTTAAAGCGGAATTCCGTTTCTGTTTTGGAATTTTCGGCGCCGCGTAACGTTTTTGGACGCACGTACTCGTATCTCAATAATCTGAACGATGCTTACATACTGATCCGTTTAGAACCTATAGGCAAGCTGCACCGCGTATTAGATGGTAAAGTATATTAAAAATTAATAAATAACACCCAACAGTCACCTAAATAGTTCTGACCCCACACTAGGATTTTCTGTGTCGTGGGTAACAGAAACTATGATTAACATGTTACCCAGACGGATAAGGAACAAATATTTGCAGATCATGCAAACATTTGTCCCGCAGTGGGAATAGAACCCGCACCTCTTGCGACTCAGACGAGCACTCGCCCGCTAGCCACCTAGGTTATCCAATAGTTCTACAAAAACCTGTGACTAACAAAATACGACATCAAGAAACACATAATGTACATAAAGGTAGAATTTTTTTTGTGTTGTCTTAAATTGAGGCCCTACCATATAATGACTATGAAACATTTGGGCCAAATAATTGGTTTCATTGCTTCTCATAGAGTAGATACAGGTCGTGGCTAAAAATAATCATCATCATCATCAACAACCTGTAGAAATCCACTGCTGGACATAGGCCTCCCCCAAAGAGTTCGAGAATCTCGAGAAGGTCTTGAGCCTTTTCCATCCACCGACTTTCCGCAACCTTTACAATGTCATCGGTCCATAGGGTGGGGGGCTAAAGAATAGGCCCCTCCATATCTACCTTCCCGTGGATGTCGTAAGAGGTGCCTAAGGGAAAAAAGCTAGAGAATGGGCCAAGCGTCCACATTTTATCAACGATAGCTGGAAATTTGTGGGGGAGGCCTATGTTCAGTAGTGGACGTCCAACGGCTGAAATGATGATGACAATGATACAGTAGATACAGGTGGTACAATTAGGTCAAGTGAGTGTACCATTAAATATGGGCACCTGACAATTAACCTCCCTATATTTAAAAGAGTTCATAACAATTCATACTGAAGAATGTATACAATACATTGAATCCTCAGAAATACCATTGTTCCCCTGTGGATTCTCCGAGTGAATGGAGAAGACTCAAGAAGGCCTATGTTTAAAGGAGGCCTACGTTGAGCAGTGGACTTACTCAGGCTCATGATGATGTCTAATAGTAGACATGCTTCTCAAAAACGCATTCATTCTTCAACTTCAATGGAGTCCACTCATAGACTGTCCAGTGGCATTTACCCAATGCGGAGTTCAATTGAATTGGAACACCACTGTTATGGTTGCTAGGTTCAATATCGCGCGTTCGAAAGTCTTCGAAACTGGCCTTATAGTACTGCTATTTTTTCCGAGGCGCCTTCATTCGACGCATCGGAGGCATTGTACTGCGCTTTGTTCAGCCAGTATTGTTCCTTATCGCCGTTCTGGACACAATGCCCAGAAAAATTGGTTCTCGAGCCTTTATTAATTTATTTCATAATAGATTTTGTTTCGTGTATTCACTGCCTTATTCGCTGTTGAGTGTGGAATAAATTTGCTAGGGAGGCAATTTCTTTGAGCATGGAAATACGGGAATGTTTTCGTTGTGTCATCACTTTTAGATTGAGAAGCGAGAGTGAGAACATTGAGGAAAAGAATATCAATCATTTCATCCTGATACCATCAAATATGGAACTGTGCTGAGATATATGAAACTACAGCTAGCATTTTTGTATGGAACCAAAATACAAGCCCGTTTATTTAATCACTAGCTTCCGCCCACGGCTTCGCTCGCGTAGTACCTACATAAAAAGTAGCCTATATGCTATTCTAGGTAAAGAACTCTTTATGTTCTAAGTTTTAACGAAATCGGTTAAGCCGTTACGGCGTGATTGAATAACAAACATCCAAATATCCAAACATCCAAACATTGTCACAAACTTTAGCATTTACTATATTAGTAGGATAGGCAAGTCTAATTCGTCAAATCCAATGTTCAATATTTCGATTCTCAATACGTGCGATAGGCGACTTTATTTCTTAGTAAATAAGGCCACTGACCAAAACTGAATTTCGTGTTTCCGATGTTTGAGAAAAACCGCTGGGGAATATCGGGTAAACATTTTAAAAATAATTTGCGTTGGAAATAATGAATTCTATCAAATTTGATTATTTATTGGATAAATAAATAAAATATCAGACTGGATGTCGGAGTGAAGGGAGTGAAAACATAGACTCTAATAAAGATACCAAGATTGGTATACCTACTTCATATTAATAGATAACTACGTAACACCCGCATAAGACGGTTCTCTTATGACGGTTAAGGTATATATATATTTCTATGGGTCTTAGATTAGTTTTTACCATCTGTACTATTGTTATGTTACCTGAAATAAAATTTATATTATTATTATAAACGCACAGTCCAACCAAACCATAGCATATACAACGTGTTGTGTAATTAGTATACTATCCCGAAAGAGCTATAATCTATCAACTAAAAGATTAAATATAAGGAAGCAGATTGAGTGAAGAATAAGCCTCTTTGGGGCGTGCCACTTGATTTTTTGGCCCAATATACGATCTTGTATCTTTTGGGAGAAAAATGACAAAAAGTTAATCAAGTTTTACAGAAACTGCGATGTGATGTTACTCTGATGTCAGTGTGGGAGGAGCGAAACACTTCTTTAAGAATTCCAGGGTAAATCAAAGGAACAAGGGTTGTCAAACAGGTCGCGACTCCAACCACGTTAGCCCTAATTCCTTCACGCATCAGTCCATTAGTTCGTCGCGAACAGGGAAAAGGCGTGACTCAACTTTGGCGACAAAACACGGATATCGGGAGAGGACATCCTTGACATTTGTACTGATCATTGTGATTCAAAAGTAGAGATAAACAAACCAATAACTTTGTGTAAGTTTATACGGTACAAGTTGTCACAAACTATAATGAGTTGTGTAGGATAAGAAAGGTATTTTTTAGAAGCGTATCTAACGCTTGAAAAAATACTCTTTGTCTAGGTTGAAGTAAGTATATATTTGTTTTGAATGTTGTGTGTATGGAAAAACATAGCCTACTCATTTAAATAAAATATTTTTTATAGCAAATTGTAGTAAAATAATAAGCGCCAAAAATATTAAATATTTTTGTATGAACAAAATTTTTTTATATATCCTAATCACGCCGCAACGACTCAACCGATTTCGTTGAAACTTGAAATAGATAAAGTTCTTTATCGATAATAGCATATTAAAGGCTACTTTTTATGTAGGTAACACTCGAGCGAAGCGGCGGGCGGAAGCTAGTTTCGTTTTAATTGTATGTTATACGGAGGCAATCAGGCTTACGGCCTTCCTGATGGTAAGTGGTTACCGTCGCCTATTGACATCAGCAACACCTGGAGCATTGCTTATGCGTTGCCTGCCGAACACCTCCCCCCCTAAAGAGCTCGTTATAAAAAAAACTGCTTTTTATCCGGTTACCACGCTATACGCCGGGTACAAGTACAAAATAAAGCCACTTTTCAAACACAAAGTGACCTCGACCGGATAAATGAAATTCATGACGGGCCGCATTAAACTTTTCAGGGCAATAATCAAGCATTTTTGAATTTCAAATCAGTTGTTTAACATTCCGTGTTTTCAGAACAACGTGAAGGCTCGTTGAACAAGTCTGCGTTTATACAAATACAAGGTTATTTTAACAAAACTAGTGGTTTGCCCCGAACCTCGCGATGTCTGGTAAAAGTTCGTGCTTCAATGATCGTTCAGGCATAAATAAGATAAATTTTGAAAATCGCATATTCGAACTATATCTGAACCATGAAGTCATTGAAACAATACCAAATGAGAGCTCAACTTGTATAGGTTTTTTGAATGTTATATTTATTTTATCTCAAAAATCAATTGACCTAGAATATAAATAAAGCTCTTTCTTATGACACCTCACTGCATTTATTTGTTCACTTATTCTTCGGATGCAGAGCGGATCGACGGTAAGAAAGTTTATTAATTTATTTTCAATTCAGACTAACATTTATGCTCTAACAAATAAACATACAACGCCAATTCATCTAAGTTGTTTGGGAGATATTCGCTCGCTTTGCTTGCTCGATCATTATACAGAATGGGTTTTTTTTCAGGGCCACTTAGGCGAAATCGGAAACCGTGAGAGTAATCGAAAATTGATGTAAGGAGTTACGGGCTCGATTTTGAAAAAATTAAGATCAACATTTAAAAAAGTTGAAATTTATTGACAGTTTTTCAGAAAATTTTGGCTTTTGAAAAAAAAATTGTTTTAAATTTTTGGGTTCTATGTTTGTTGTTGGAACACCTTAAAAATTATGCATTTATGAATTCAACAATATTTATTTACCACAGGTTATTATTTAATAATTAATTGCTTTGCTTGCACATAGTCTGTCCGAAATAATAAACCTTCTATAAATAAATATTGTCTTATTTATAAATTTGCTGTTTTGAAGGTGTTCCAACAACTTTATACACATTGTTATCTATCATACATTTATTTATTTATTATCAAACATAGAACACAAAAATGCAAAAAAAAATAATCAAATTTTTTTTTTGTGAACATTTAAAAAAAAAATGCAGTTATTTTTTTCAAAATCGAGCCCGTAACACCTAACATCACTTTTCGATTACTCTCACAGTTTCCGATTTCGCCTGAGCGGCCCTGAAAAAAAACTCAACTAAATACTTACATATGAATGACAGACAGGACCATTTTTTTTTATTATTTGAATAATTAACCAGACCCTTGTTTTGTTCTTAAAAGAGTTATTTTTTCGTACTTTCTTGGTCAGTCTGCAGCAGGCTTAGTGGCTTCGGAAACACGGAATAGTTTAAAAATTTGTGTACTTACTAAGGCCTCTCTTCCTTCAGCTTGAGACCACGGGTATCGCGCACATACTTGATTGGTAAAATAATTAGAAGGAGCGGTATTGAAACAAGTTACTTGAAAATAAATTAAATCGATTTAAGAAGCTTCGTTAATATCTCTCCATCTTTTGGATATATATTTTTTTCATTTATTTCTTTTCACAAAGATAACAGCTTACAGAAAATATCCAAAAAATTCTTAAAGGAAGTAAATAGAATTACGAAAATGGTGGGCGTAACTCAAGGCAGCGTTTAAGGCCGCGTTTTTTTAATCTACATATTGAATTGAGAGAATTCCGTGTTCACGTAAAGCCTTATTCGCTCATGAATTATGAATACGTGTGCTTAATTTGTGTTAAATTATACTTTAAAGCAGATCTTACTCTGTTTAAGGGAATATTATAGCGTCTGTAATGCTTCAAATTTGCATGAAATTGAATTGAAAAATATAATTTTACTTGCATATTGCGTAAGCCTGAGCATAAAAATGGGCTTTGTGATTTATTATGAGGTGTATCCACATGGCTTTTCGCTTTCATAATTTACTTTAGGGGTGAATAATATTGCGTGCTCATAAAGAAAATTGTGCCTGAATGTTGTTTTCTCCGCGATAAAGTACTTTTAGATAAGTAAACTTAAAAATGATACAAAATGATAGCATTTAAGTATATTTAGTAAGAACAAGTACTAGCTAGACATTTCTCAAACTGATTGAACGTAGGTTCCCTACAAAATGTTGTTAGACGAAAAAAAAAATTGTCAATCGAAACTTCATAAATCATGTTACAAAGTATGGAGCCAGCTTCCATCTCTAGGTATTCCCAATGGGGCCACAATTTGCAGAGACTAGAAAAATGTGAAAGGCTTTTATATGTACCTTCGTATAACCTACTTTGTATTGTTAATCGTACAAGGCTTCCCACCTTAGGGACCTATCCTTTATTAATCTGCTCAAATGGATAAGGAAAAAGGTTGTAGATATCGTAATGTCCGATCGGAGCCTTTCAAGGCGACCTCGGTAGCATGGCGGGCACCAAGCTGAGACGCAAGGGTTTGCGGCAGGACTGTTGGCATGTTCTACAAATATTTTTGTGGAATTATGTTGTAGGTACAATGAGAGACCAAAATAGATAAATAATTACCAACTTCCATAACTGCTTTGTAGCTTGAACATAAACACAAAGAGTAGAGTAACAAAAAAATTGCGGTAGCGCTAAGCTGGGTTTTGTAGTGAAAAACGGTAATATGTAGTAGTCCACAGCTGGACATCAATTTTTATTGGTACCTTAGCCTATATGAAAAAGGTTTTCTTTGAAGATACGCCCTTTGGTTGTGAATCGCTATGAAATAGATTGCACGCATCCCTTTCCCGCTACCAGCCCTCCACCCGTTCGACCACCCTGATACAGTAATTATCCTAGCGAAAAAAATCGAGAAAAAAAACCGGTACTGCAATTTTATAACAATATGGCCATACCCTTATGGGACAGCGTTACAATTTACTGTATTAATACTTTATACCTTTACCGCTTTCAGTCCCAGCCTGAGCCAAATTTAGCTTAGTAGTAGGTGATCGTGGCAGATACTAAATAACAGAAGATAGAGATGTTATTAGATACCTCTGACACAAGGATTGGCACTGACACACCCTGTATAAAGCCACTTTTATAAAGAAGCCACTTTCCCGCTATCCCGCCATCATAAATCAGTATATTTCCGCCACCTAATGCCTCCAACCTCAATTACAACAAATTCAACTTTAACCTAATTCCATTTAGAGGCATAAAGCCACGCGTCGCGTGCTGACAATCTGATCAAAAACGAGTGGTATAACTTCTCCCTCATAACAATTATTATGAAAAAACTGAGCTACAGTCCTATGGAAACAGCTTTGCAAGTTGCTTAATAGATCTAGATCGTTATGAGATGTAAGAGGTTCCGCAAAAAACATTGCCCTCCATCCTTCTCGGCAGTTGGGTAAATAGAGTACCAGTCTACATAGTTCCATATTCAAATCCTGGAGTTCTCGGGGAATTGAGAACACGCTGCCTTGTGGGCTAGGGTAAGTTTAAGGCCTGTAAGCAGGTCTGTAGGGTTTCAAATTACTTTCCCTTACTTAGTCCTACTGGACATTCAATAACATAAACATTTTGAACATATTTTATGAGAAGTAATCTAAGCAGGCAATCCGGTACAGACAGATTGTGCTAGCTGTTTGTTTAGAGCTACAGCTGTGCACCTCTTTCGATAAAAGCCTGCGATAATTGCCCTGTGCTGGATTTACGCCTTTCATTCTTTATAAACACGAACGGTTTATTGTTAAACAAGATTATTTTTAGGACAGCTTTATTGGCCTTTTGAATTATCTGTTAGCGCTGTTTGTTCTTTGACCTGTTTGTATTGTCACCCTTCTCTGTTGCTGACACCATAAATTATAAAATCATAGTTATTTCAGGATTTTTAGCGGTAATTTGTGATTAAACGGGTGTTTGAGTTTTATTATCATTAGGTTTGTTTTTGTTCCATCGTGAATTTTTATTCCTGAATTATCTATCTCTTTGTTCATTGACATTCTTTGTTGTTTTATATACGTACTTGTTTATGCTGTCAGATTTATATTTGGGTTATTGAATTAGAAGGCACGGGAGTATTTCAGTGTTTTGAAAGATAGAGTGAGGAACAGATGATAAGAGTTGTTAAGTGAAAGAAGACGTAGTGCTTAAGATTGAGAAAGGTACGCTTAGATGGTTTGGCCATGTAGAGAGGATGAAAGAAAGAAGATTGACGAAACAGGTGTAGGTATAAGGCGAGTCTGAATGGGGACGATCAAATCGGTGACGTGACGTTTCGAGTAAGGCCAGTTGAAGATTACTCTTAACCTACGAGCAAGCATGAGGAATGTGACAAGAGATTGAAAGAAGCAAACTACGTATGTTAGGATCGTAGCAAGAGGAAAGTCGTGGTCTCTGCCTACCCCTCTGGGAAACGGGCGTGAGTTTAGGTATAAATAAAAATAAATAAATATTCCGGACATATTCACACGGTCAACTGATCCCAAACTAGGCATAGCCTGTACTATGGGTACCAGACTGATATACATAATAGATATATATTTAACACCCAGACACAGAACAAACATCTGTGTTAGTCACAAATGTTTGTCCAGTGCGGGAATCGAACCCGCGACCTCTAGCGCAGAAGGCAGAGTTACTACCAACTGAGCTATGAGACCAGTCTGTATGTCTGTCAGGTATGTATGTAATATAATAAATAATGTACAATGTAATACCTGCATGTAATAAAATTTTGCTATATTTTAGTGTATAATGTATTTTGATTAGATACAAAAATGCTAGAAGACAATTGCGTAGGCAAGCACATAATCTAAGCGGGAAACTCGCTAGAACTGTTAACTGTCTACATCGCAGTGACAGCTGAAGAGCAAAATGTTAGCGTGGTATGGGCATGTCATGCGGAGGGAAGAATGCCATGTGACTAGAAAAGTGTTAAATATGAATGTGGAAGGATATAAGGGGAGAGGTAGACCAAAGAAAAGATGGATAGATTGTGTGAAAGACGACATGAGTAAGAAAGGAGTGAATACTGACATGACGGCTGATAGAGGGGAATGGAAGAGAAAATCATGTTGTCCCCTACCCCACATGAAGTGGGATAAGGGCAGGGAGATGATGATCTCAGTGACAGCTGACAGTGGCGTTCCATACTAGGCTAAGTATATATAATATAAATCAATTAGGTACAATATAACTCATTTGGCATCCAATTTATGAAAAATCGAATACAAAGGTAGAATTCGAAGCACTTGTTCATTAAATGTAGAGAATTTTATTCATTTAAAAGTTTTGAAACAACCTATTACATACTTTGCTATTAAACAGTTACGCGAAAAATTTGTAATATTAGTTATGTAGTTTCAGTAAAATGCACTGTTCTGAACGAAGATGTTAACAATTAATACATTCTTTATGTTTGTAGAAAACTTGAATATTGAAGTTCTTAGAGGTCATAAAATTCTTCATTACGAACAAATAACGTAACTTAAATAACATTTTTAATGTAAACAATTCAAATAATGGGAGTATTTACGCAAATGTTCTTGTAAAGAAAATACTTTTGAAGAAAATTGGCAGACTTGGAAATACAAAAACGTTTGATCTTTTTATTTTAGGTTCAGCTTCAGTATTAAGCCGTGGCTACACACGGATTGGATGACTCGGGTGGTATAGGTCTACAGTAAAGTGCAACACCATAGTTTATTACTCTATAGGCCCCTTTCAGGGCAAACATACCTCAACTTATAGGAGGAGGTAGGGCACAACGAGATTTTCTCGTTCTGAATTGGAGCAGCCCGCCTGGCGAGGTACCTCCGCCTTACAGAAGATCGCAGCCAAATAACATTATTTGTTTCAAATAGGGTTGTGTTCCTGCGATGAGTAAGGTTGCCAGAGCTCTTTAGGGGGGAGGGGGTTCGGGGTCGGCTACGCGTGCTTGATGCCTCTGGTATTGCAAGCGCTCATAGGCTACGGTAACCGCTTACCAACAGGTGGGCTGTATGCTTGTTTGCCACCTCAGTGGAATAAAAAAAAAAAAAAACCTGGTCACTGACATATTACAGGATGACCAAGAAAGAACCAGTGACACGAAAATCAGCAAGCATGGCCTAGATCATGAGGAGAATAAATTATGTAACACATCTGTTCCCTAATGATACGGTGAGGGTTCGTATAGTTACCGGCTTTTGATATGGCATATCAAGTAAAATAAAGACGGTCATGTGCGAGAGCTTGCGCCCTGGGGCTTCCGTACCATTTTTACCACAGATTTTTATACGACACTATAAGCTCATGGACCCTAAAAGTTGATATATTTTTTCAAGTTGATACCTTTAGCTGTTTCTGAGAAAAAGGGTCTTGATCGACAGATGGACAACAAAGTAATGCTATAGTGGTTCCGTTTTTTCGTCGTCATGAGGTGAACCCTAAGAAACACATACAGTTCTTAAATCAAGCAGTAAAATAACCCTAGACCAGCGTAATACTGTTTGGTAATTTTTGAATAAGCTTTCTATGGAATATTATGTATGTAGGTATTTGAAACCATTGGTTTTTTTTATAAAACTTTTAATGTTATTTTAACAGATTCGGATTGTGCCACAGCAAAATTCGAGAGCTGTACACCTCACAGCTGTACGAATATTTCATAACAAGATCCTTTGATCTGAATCAATAGGTTATTAGGGAAATCTGTTACGAAGTTCACAAAATTCATTTCCCAATATTTTTTTTCTTGGGTAGGTAATTGGTTTTGTGTGTTCTACCTATATGTAACTATGGTGTGCTTCTTTGTATAATAAGCTTATAAAATTTGATATAATTTTGAGGTTTTACCCTGGGTCCTTTTTTTTAAAATGTTATTTGGAGGCAAACAGGCTTACGGCCCTCCTGATGGTAAGTGGTTACCGTCGCCTATTGACATCAGCAACTTCTGGAGCATTGCTAATGCGTTGCCTGCCGAACCCTCCCCCCTAAAGAGCTCTGGCAACCTTACTCGCCGCAGGAACACAACACTATTTGAATCAAATAATGTTATTTGGCTGCGATCTTCTGTAAGGCGGAGGTACCTCCCAGGCGGGTTGCTCCAATTTAGAGTGAAAAAATCTCGCTGTGCCGTACCTCCTCGAAAAAGGTCCTTGGGGAAGCGAGGCCCTCCGGGTTTTCAAAACATTATCATAGCGTCTGGTCGAAGCGATGCGTGACCAGAGAGCTGGCTCCTATTTGGCCCAACGGATAAGCATTGCCATCCAGCGTGGCAATTCCGCCAGCGTCTTGGTGACGCTTCCAACTGGTAGTCATCTGGATTAGTTGAGCTACTTATAGATCGTTTGTAATCGACTATAGATAGCTCAACTGTTTTTTGTGTATTTTGTAAATATTTACATGTAGGTATTAGTTTAAATTTTCTTTCTTTTTAACTAATTATTAAACGTACGAGCATCAAGATTGCTACCTAAACAGCTGTTTGATTCATTGCGTTTGAACTTCAAACGCAATGAATCAAACAGTTCAAACTCTGAACTGTTTTGACCCCAAAACACATACATTTACATAGTTTAGAGTTTTTTCAAAAATGTCGAATTTACTTAAGCCGCAGAACAAACCTTATTAAAGTTTGGATGTAGAATAAGCCCCTTTTGAGAAAGCATACAATATATTATGCATCACTTTGTATATTTAAAGGAATAATATATATTTTTTTTAATTGTTTTAATCTTGCAATTTCCAATTTTGGTTTCAATTCCGCAATTAACATTATTTGTTTCAAATAGTGTCGTGTTCCTGCGGTGAGTATGGTTGCCAGAGCTCTTTAGGGGGGGGAGGGGTTCGGCAGGCAACGCATTAGCAATGCTCCAGGTGTTGCTAATGTCAATAGGTGACGGTAACCACTTACCATCAGGAGGGCCGTAAGCCTGTCTGCCTCCGTATAACATTAAAAAAATATATACGACCGCAATGTTAAAACAGTATACTTGCACCATACATCACAGATTAGCCAAAGCCCAGACACACAGCATATTTAATACGAATACATGCATACATTTTCTAAGACATACAACAACAGGGGTTGTCTGTTTGTCTGCTAACTCTATTAGCTGATTCGGGCGCCTGCTTTCGAGTTGTAGCACAAATTGGTCAATATTTGAACAGATTATGGTTATAAATTGATGGGTAGATTAGATTACGGTCGGAAGACTATTGGTTAATAACTTTATCGTGTCCAGTACAACATAATTATATTAAGTATTTTTTTGTATCTACAAGGTGATTCATAACATGTATACCATCCAGAAAAGGGGTTATTCTATCAACAAAAAGAAATAAAATTAGCGAAAAAAAAACGATATTTTGTTTTTATATATTTCTTTTAATTATTTTTCAATAAATTTCTCAAATTGGGTGTTTTTGGTATTTTTATCATCTTTAGAACTAAGAACTAAACGTACCTACAAGAAGTTCAGAATCAAGATCGCTACCTCAAACAGCTGATTCATCGAGTTTGACCTGATTTGAACCTAAAACAGCTGATTTTCGCATAGAGTTTTTTCAATGAAAAATCTCGAATTTCCAAAAGTCGTAGAACAAACTTTATTGCCAATTGGTTGTTGAATAATAATTTCGGGATGAAATACATATTAAGAATCACCTTGTATAGTAAATTATTCGAACGTATATAAACTTTACGTGCACATTAACAGGTAACGGTTAAGGAACACATCGTGAGGACACCAGAGGATATCTTCCATACTTGAGTATAAAAGTCGTGAACACAACCTTGCCTCAAACTTAAATCTAGATGAATTTAAGCCTGTTCTTCGCGACTAAGCCTAGAGGATACAGGTAAGAAACCACGGTTTGGTCCCCAGCACGTGCGTGATGCCTCTGGGTTCAAGGGCGTTCATAGGTTCTCTAACTGCGCTCGGCAACCCGCATGCCCAGCGTGGCGAGTATGGGCTAATCCCCCCACATGATAAAGAATTTGCTCTGTCTGTAGGGGAGGCCATGTTCAGCAGTGGACGTCGAACGGCTGAAATGATGATGAAATGATGAAATCTCAATTTGGAAACTAACTCGTCAGCGAATGTCACTCTAAATAACTAAAACTAGATGTTTATAGAACTGTTAAGAGGAGCTAGAACCAATTTGAATTGTTTTTGAAACGCTCAACCATCAATAATATGGTGTTTTACCACTCTCCGTGAATTTTTAAAATATTAGGAAAAACTTGTATGTTTTCGTTTTATTTTCCTTTTTGTAAAATATTTTAATACCTCGAATAAATTAATAGGCTCCGATCTTGATCGTATTTTTTTATAATTGACTCGCGATAGCTCCTATTAACAATAGTAGGTATAGCGTTGTTCTAAAAAACTTAAAAAAATGTATGACAAAATACATACATAAAATCACGCCTATTTTCCAGGGGGGTAGGCTGAGACCACGGCTTTCCACTTGCTACGATCCTGACATCTTTTGCTTCATTCATTGATATCGTTAGCGTCAGAAACTCATGCTAACTACCCAGTTTTGTATCCAAATTAGGATTCGCTGACGTCGCAAACTTCGTTACGGAGGTCCAAGCGGAAAATTAGGTCCGTCTAAAACGAGTCCCGGCAACCTCATTATACAAAAGCCTTTGTTGCAAACGGAATAGGGCCCATTTTTGTATAATTTATATGGCATTTATTAAGTTCATAATTACATTAACAATGAAATGCAAATGTGTGTATTTAATTACATTTGTGAAGCGTGCTCAAACGATTTATGTGGTGACGTTAAAAGTTAAAATCTGAGAGAAATTTAAACAAGAAGGGCCTTATACTTAAACCTGCTGTGACGCAGCCTTTTTGTGGCGAGGCTGAAAAGCAGCTGAGCTCTTGGCCATTTTACTTGTCTACCTACCTATAATAACTTTGTTTTCATTAATTATATGTATCTACTTAACTGTGTGTAGGAATTATGATGCCCTTTAATTATTAATTTATTTATTTTTATTTATGCCGCGAACCACACCATATCTTTAGCTTTTCTACATATAATACAGGAGCAGCGATAGGCTTGCAACCTGTCACAGGAATGCGGGAAAATGTACTTACCCAATACATGTACATGTACCAAATATAATGTTAAGATGTGCCTCTGTCTACCCCTCTTAGACATCTCAAAAGATATTAATGCCTACAGATCTTTGAGGATATCAGTATTAAACCGTTTTTTTCTACGTCGTAGCCTTTTTCATGTCAGCATTTTCCACTAGCTAATTTTTTTTTCATGAGAAAACCAATAAATATTCTTAAAGCGGCGATGTGTTTTCAACCTGTCACGTAAAGAATACTCACTCCTGCAGAATGAGTGCATGTAGCGTGTGCTGCCCTTAGATCATTTGTTGAAGCTCACATTTGTCTTCATTTTTTTTTACATTTTTATAAGCTCTTATTTATTAGAGATTATAATTAGATTACTTTTCTTTTGAGCCTCACCTAGTTCGATCGGCACCACACTGAAGCTTTAAATTCCATTTTGTGAAAAGGGATAATCGAAAAAAATGATAGGCACCAAGCCGTGTTTGTTGCCTGATTCTTCTAGGCTTGGTCGCGAGGAACAGGCATAGCTTCACCTAGTTTCTAAGACGTTTCAAAGTCATCCTTGTGATTTTATTGAAATAAAGGCCTTTTGACTTTGTGCCAAACGTTTGGACATGACATGACAATCTTGAGCCTATTTTTTTTTTCTCATGTTCATACCCAGTAGTGCCTAACGATTCATAGCCAACTTGTGTATCTTTCTATCTTAAGCGTACGACATTTTGTGCCTTATGAAAGTAAAATGAGCGAATCTGGGGCCGGGTTTACGCAAGGATTGTGGCAGACGAGGCCTGGATACATAGTGTTCCAAGCTTTAGTTCTCTCTAGTTCCCTAAGGACCGGCCACCGCCATAGGACGTGAAGTTAGATCTAAATAAAACAAAAGACTATAGACTGATGACTCACGACTTTTATCAAAGGTTTACCGAAATAAATATTTGTTATTCATAAATCTACACCACCACTCGTTGACTGGCCTCATAGCTCAGTTGGTAGTAACTCTGCCTTCTGCGCTAGAGGTCACGGGTTCGATTCCCGCACTGGACAAACATTTGTGTGATTCACAGATGTTTGTTCTGTGTCTGGGTGTTAAATATATATCTATTATGTATGTCAGTCTCTGGTACCCATAGTACAGGCTATGCCTAGTTTGGGATTAGTTGACTGTGTGTAATATGTCCGGAATATTATTATTATTATTATTTTTACTATACAATGAATACAAATATCGAATTTCTAAAAGTCGTAGAACAAACTAAGCAAGTGGGTGTACAATAAGCCCCTTTCGGGATAGCATGCATAATAAGAATCACTTTGTAAAATAGGTCAAGGTTCCTATAACTTGTAACAAATTTCTTAAAAAAAAATGTTCAGTTGATCAGTGATACGATGCCGAAAGAAAACAGACATAGTGTTCAAAGTGTTGCTTGAAACTTGATTATGTGATACTAAGATCTGTTTGAGTGACGACTTAGAATACCAGGGTAGAGATTATTGAAGATATCTAAGTGGAGTAGTCAGAGCGTCCTACGAGCATTTTGAATTAAAAATAACTCCTAGATTTTGCACAGTCAATGACGGTGGCCCGCTTCTAAAGAAACCAGTGCTTTTGTCAGGCTATCTAGAAATAGAACGCCATTTACTCCTGCAAAATGCACTGTTTCACAAAATAAAATGGTAAATAGGTAACCCATATTCTATAGTAAAAAGTAACTTTAAAAACTCCAATAAAAATGCAATAAATGTAGTGCATTGAAACGCATACACATACTCTGTACTGTAGAGTGCTGGTAGAGACCCCGCCTTCCAATTCAAAGCCTATTCTTCCAATTGACTGGCCACATAGCTCAGTTGGTAGTAACTCTGCCTTCTGCGCTAGAGGTCGCGGGCTCGATTCCCGTACAGGACAAAAATTTGTGTGATAAACACAGATGTTTGTTCTGTGTCTGGGTGTTAAATAATTATATATAACAGTCTCTGGTACCCATAGTACAGGCTTTGCCTGGTTTGGGATCAGTTGACAGTGTGTGACAAGTCCGGAATAAAAAAAAAAAAAAAAAAAAAAAACCGGATTCGAATCCCGGTCGTGCATATGTTGATTTTTCATACGGATTTTTTTTTGCTATTTCAACTGGCTGATGGTAAAATCCTATTTTGCTTACACAAAAGGGCCGCAGACTTGCATCAAATATGAACGAACAGTGTACTCACGGCCAATGATAACGACGCAACCTAATGAATATGCGATGACCGAGACGTAGCGAGGTGTAGATACACTACAGGAAGTACCCTATCCCAATCACAGCAGTTTCGAAGATTTTAAATTGCTATCAAGTCAGTCAAAAACGTCAATGTGCTCAAAAATTTGACAGCGAGTCAAAATTTTACCGTACCGTAATTTAATATCTACCTTGCCCTAGATGTCGTCTATTTTCGAAAATATATCTCTGACTGAGCTCGCCGACCCGCGTGCCAATCGTGATGAATATGGGAAAATGTTAGGAATTCGCTATGGATATCGGTGGGAGTGACCATGGTTCAGTAGACGTCCTAAGGCTAAAATGATCATGATGATGATGATTAATTTTACTTTGGTCCATTGGGTTGTAATTTATACACACCACTGATCATAAAACACAGGACTACAGTGGAGTAACGGGCGAGTGCCCGTCTGAGACACAAGGGGCGCGGCTTCGGTTCAACATGACGGTCAACATTTGTCCGTTGTTGAACCGAAGGGTTCAACAACGGACAAATGTTTGCATTGTCTGATATTTTGGGGTCTGGGTGTTTTAGTACCATGTTACTCGTAGTTTCTGAGACCCACGACACAGGGAATCCTAGCAAGAGGTCAGGACTATGTATGTGTCTGTAGGGCGTTATTTATTTATCTATTATTGTGTTCATAAACACAACACCGTGGGCGTGGTGGCTCCGGCTGAAGAATAGGCCCCTCCATATGTACCTATCCGCGGATGTCGTATGAGGTGACTAAGGGAAAAAAGCTAGGGGATGGGCAGCAGCGTCCCTCATTTTAACAACGATAGCTCTAACTGCACTCGCCAACCCGCATGCCCAGCTTTGTGAGTATGGGCATATCCCCCCACATGATACGAATTCACTCTGTCTGTGGGGGAGGCCATGCTCATCAGTGGAAGTCGTACGGCCTAAATGATGATGATGATGAAACACAACACGAACTGAATGAATAATGATCAATTATTATTTGACTCGAACACTTCACCCCACGACAGTTCATCAATACATCCATCACTTGCCTTTTCTTAGCCTCTCACAAAGGAGGCTTCAACATACAAACTAATGTTACGCAGAATGATATATGATGAAGTCAATTAACTGAGGACGTTGAGCGATGTTGGGAGAAAAAATGAATGATGTAACTTCAGGCTTTCAATTTGTGACAGGGTTGGCTAAGTATGTATAATATAAGCTGTTTTTTTGAAACTATCATGGTTATAAACATAATTTTTACTAAAAACGGGATGTTTACCTCGATTTGTGAGTTTATATTTTGTTCCCCGATGATTCCGTCATGAGCACGAGTACCTAATCTTTTTTTTTTATACAACTAAGGTTGCAAAAAAGCTTACGGCCCACCTGTCGGTAAGCGGTTACCGTAGCCCATGAGCGATTGCAATACCAGAGGCATCACGCACGCGTTGCCGTTTTAAATGGCTTTTTTGTTTATTTATGTTTGAAATTGTATAACTACCTATATTATTAATTGTGTGTGTCTGTGGTGCGAAATATTTTTTTTTTATCTATCTATCTATCATGGTAAATTAAATATCCCGATTTTAGTTAAAAATATTATAAGCTGTTATATATAATTGTGTAATTTTTCGTTGATATCACTTGTGCCGTCTTAGTTCCTGCTTTGGGTTGGTGGCCGGTTCAAGCAAGTTCCTTGAAGGGCACCTACTGTTTCAAACCTATTCAAAGTCTCGTCCTCCAAAAAGCAACCGAATTGAGAATCTCCTTTTTAAAGTAGGTTAATAATAAAGAAAGCTATTATATTCAGCAAAATTTCCTTTCTCAATGTTTAAAGTTTATATAACTAATATAAGCTTTTTGAACCTATTTAATAAAAGATGGTCTACTGATGCCAATTTTGATTTGATATATCTCAAGTACACGATTTACAAAACAGTTTACAGATAAACTACGACTCCCTGACCACTCTCAACAGTATCCCCCGTTCGAATGGCCGTCCTACCGTCGGAATTGACCAAATAATAAATATTTTACGAATAACAATTACCACCGAATTAATGAGAAAAGTCTTCATAAGTTCAATAAGTAATACTCAATTAACCGATTATCTAAATCAAATTGTCTAATTAAAATCGTATAAATACAATAAATCATCAAATAATTACTTCATACTATGTAACTGCTAACACTATCATGGCCGTGAGACACCTGTATATTGGAACCTTTTGAGGTTGAGTCTCTGTGTCCCTGGGGAATCGGAGCCCTCCGGGTATTGTAAACAATATGAAGGGGTTTGGTCGAAGGGACGCGTGATCCAAGAGCTGGCTCCTATTTAACCCAAAGGACTTTACTTTTCCAGCGTCTTGGGGACGTTTCCAACAGGTAGTGATCTGAATCAGTTGAGTTATATAAAGATCGTTTGCAACAGTGTACATAGCTATCTCTCTAACTGTTTTGTGTATTTTGTAGAATAGTTGTTTGCACCTACTTGTTTTCTGTTTTTTTCTCTAGAATATATACCTACTAGATATACAATATCGCTACGTATACTTAGCTCGAATTCAGTACGAACAGAAACAATTAAATTTTTTGGTTCATTTCAGCCATACGACGTCCACTGCTGAACATGGCCTCCCCCACATACAGATTACAGATTACAAATTCCTTATCGTGTGGGGGAATTAGCCCATACTCACCACGCTGGGCATGCGGGTTGGCGAGCGCAGTTAGAGCTATAGTTGTTATAATGAGGAACGCTGCTGCCCATCCCCTAGCTTTTTTCCCTTAGTCGCCTCTTACGACCACCTCTTTGATCCATTTAATTTGCCATAATTAGGTGATTTACTTGGATTTTTTTGTCCATTTTAAATAATTTTGTATTTTATTCCATTTTGTTCTAGCCACTCGCGCCAGTAGAACATAATATTATAATAGAACTAGTGAGACTAACCCGATTTTAGGCCGCGTTCACTCCGGCTAACGCCTTATGCCTAAGCACCAAGGTTAAGTGTAGGTACAAGCCGTATCTATTGTATTTTATAGAGAAAAATAAAACCCCAATTTTACCTGGTTTCCACCCGAATAAAAATAACTTTGTTTCCTTTCATCCTTTCAGGCTCAAATAAAATATCATGTTTCTTTAGGATTACGTTTCAAAATTACTTTAGCATTGTCAAGTAGAATTTACTCTTGTTTGATGTTCGCAAAATTTTATTGGAGATAGTTAATTTGTAACGAATCTCTGTTTTGGTCGAATTCCTTTTTCCTTAATCGAGTGCCTGGAAAACAACTGATTGGCCTGATTCCCTGCTTAAAATTGTAATAAGCCGTGTTAGCCTAGTGGGAGTTTCCCCGACTTTATATCCGAACGGCGAGAACTAATAAGTTTTTCTTTTCGAAAAATGTAAGTGTGCATTCGCTTAAGAAGAAAAGTCCCCTACATTACTACCCGTGGATGTCGTAAGAGGCGACTAAGGTAAAAAAGCTAGGGGATGGGCATTTGGGCAGCAGCGTTCCCTATCATGTTAATAGTATCAACAATAGGCTTGAACAATTTTGATGAAACGCGGAATAGTTTTAGATTTTAGTCAAACACGCGAGCGAAGCCGAAAGTAGATGCTATTAATTAATTGTCATGACACTTTATTTCAACTAACCTTTTCATCCCCTATGACAGATGCTCTATTTTCTAAGCTAACGAAGGGTTAAACATCGCCTGGTTATTGAACCGGCCCATTTTTGCTACAAACTGCGCAAGTACAAGTAACTCACGACCGCTATCAGCCTATATTATTGTTTAATCACACGAAAGGGTCTTCCCAAAAACAGATGAAGAGATTTTAACCATAAACTGAACTTTAACCCAAAAACAACCGTAGTACGTTAGTTTAGAGTTGTTTATTGGTTGGGATGTTAGAGCAAACATTTATATTTCTATATCGTTGGTTAACTTACGTATAATATACGACGATACAGCAAATTGACCGGGAGCCTGCGTCGCGTTGATAGTAAAGCACACTATGTTGTGGTACAAGTTATACGCGTACTGCGACTTTGAGGTTCCTGTGATCGTGTTGATTGAGCGAGCGAAGATCTCTAAACAACATGGACGAATCGGCATTGTATGTTTATATGTTAGAGCATACTTTCGAACCGTGTTTTTTTTTAATTTTTTTTTATACAACTGATGTGGCAAACAACCATACGACCTGTTGGTAAGCGGTTCCCGAAGCATAAAAGCCGTAATGCGATTTGCTTGGAATTCTTGACCTTATACAGGATGACCAAGCATGAATCAGTGGCACGACAAGCAAGCAAGCAAGCCGGCTTGGAATTTAGTAGATCAACAGGTCTATTAGTAGATCTATCAAGATTTGCTGGTAAAAATATGAGTCGCCAGGCAGATTGCCACCCCACTTTTATATTACTAACTCTATAAGGTAATGTCATGTGCCAGCCTACAACAGGAAGTGTGGGATGCGGACGCCATGTTGAGATACAGACAAGTGCGAGAGAATTGTAACCGACTGTGACACTGCCACAGTGTTCAGACAGACGGGGTGTTCAGACAGTTCGTTTTTCAAACACCGGCTTCTGAATTTGAGTATAGAATAATAATAATAATAAAATCATTTATTTTCTCTCACAAAAAGGTTCCTAAGTAGAGCGTCGATATCTTCAACAATACGAAAAATTCTTTCAAAAAAGCTATAATACAGACTTTGTTATAGCATTTCAAACTCCCCCCCCCCCCCCACCCTCTCCTCTAAACCCTTCACCATCCTTTCCTAATCCTTAAACGCAACAACGCACACTCAACACTAACACACACACACGCACACACAAACGCACACAAAAACACCACACATGCACATCTCTTCCTTACTGTATCCTCTCAACCACTGATTTATCTAGCTTTCATATTGTTTTTTAAGTATTTACTTTATACTTTGCATTGTTTTTTATTTTTGTAGGAACTATCAATGTTTAATTATACTTAAAATAAGAGAGACCTATAATTGGCTGGTTAACACAATTAGTTATGTAACATTGTTTTTATCATAAATAAAATAAAAATAAAATAAATAGAGCTAGAGTACATTGATGCAGCTAAATTATAGACCTGTTTTGTTGGAGACTGGTGCCTGAGATAGGTTTTAAAAACTGTATTACAGGTCACCAGGCTCTCATTCCACGGATTGTACGAACGACAATGAATTGTTTAACCTAGTAGTTGAGCCTTTTCGGGTTGAGACCCTGGGTCCGTGGGGAAACGGGGCCCTCCGGGTTTTCAAAAAGATATCAGGACGTCTGATCGAAGCGACGCGTGACCCGAGAGCTGGCTCTTATTTGGCCCAGCGAATTAGCATTGCCATCCAGCGTGGCAATTCCGCCAGGGGACGCTTCCGACTGGTAGTGATCTGGATCAGTTGAGCTAACTATAGATCGTTTGTAACGGTCTTTAGATGGCTCAACTGTTTCTTGTGTATTTTGTAAATATTAACTTGTATTAGTTTTAAGTTTCTTTCTGTAAATAAAATTACTTATGTTTATTCATAAAATAAAAAAAAACCTAGTAGTTTTAGGTAGTATACTTCAACCTACAGAAAAACACAATTACTACATAGAATAGAATTGAAACGCACGAAAGGAGCCTCTAAGGCTCGTATTCAGAGACACGACTCAAGCATAGATTTAATCACAGATCAGCTGAACTCTATTTAAGTATTGAATCTCTTCTCAAACATAACTTTTATTCAAGAATGGTACTTAAACTACTCTCCGCTGAAACGAGTCTCAAATCTGTACTCAAATGTTCTCGTTTACATTTTGATTTATTTATAATTTTCGATCCGTTTTACGCAGAAATTCAAACAGCCAGGGTGGAAATAGAACAGATCTATAAAGTGAAGTATAAATATGCATCAAAGTACGTGTAACGGAACGAAAATGTCATTTGATTAATGTCCAATCAAATCTAAACTCAAGCACCGATTTCGTCTGATTGACGTTTCAGAATAAGCATTTACTCAGGTGAACTGTGATATTTGAATCTGTATAAGTACTGTTTAAGAATTAGAATCTCGACTCAAATCGAGATTTAAGTACAGATCAATGCTTGAGTCTTGTGTCTGAATACGAGCCTAAGAGGCGCACTTTAATCCTTTCACTACACTGATTCGGTCATAGGCCCTTTTCAGGGACGCCATAGCTCAACCTGGTCACTGACCTAATACTGTTTTAATTTTAGGAGGAGGTAGGGCACAGCGAGATTTTCTCGTTCTGAATTGGAACAGCCCGCCTAGGGAGGTACCTCCGCCTTACAGAAGATCGCAGCCAAATAACATTATTTGTTTCAAATAGTGTTGTGTTCCTGCGGTGAGTAAGGTTGCCAGAGCTCTTTAGGGGGGGAGGGGGTTCGGGGTCGGCAACGCGTGCGTGATGCCTCTGGTATTGCAAGCGCTCATAGGCTACGGTAACCGCTTACCATCAGGTGGGCCGTAAGCTTGTTTGCCACCTCTGTTGTATAAAAAAAAAAAAAAAAGAAAGAATCAGTGTCAGTCACACGACAAGAAGAAGAATAAAATAGAAAATGTATTTATTTTTTATTTTCTCTCAACAAAGGTAAACAGTAATACATGGGTTACAGAAGAATATTATTGTAGGTGTTTAAGTATACTAGAAGATATTGAAGAAAAAAATAGGCTCTCGACTATATCTCCAAGAATCTGTTCTACGTGATAGGATACAAGCCCATGGCCGCTTTTAAGTCCAGTAACTAGTTTCCTAAGCAAGCAAGCTTCTTCCTTTACCGTATTGAAGTAACTTTTCGAGCAAACAGTACAACCATTTCTATTTTGAAAATCTTTTCTTCATAAACATCTATTTCGAATAGAAAAATTATCTTACGCGCGACCTGGATTCGAACCCACGACCTTGAAAATCGAGGTAGGTACTAGGTACACTGGTCCACGAGGGCACTAGGCCAACACTCGGTATGTTTTAGTAGTTAACTAGCTTACGCCCGCCGTGGTACTTCTAAACCACTACACTACAGAGGCGAATAAAACAAAAAAAAATATTCAATAGATTGAGCAATTTTCGAGTTGTAGCGATACTAACGCACGGCAATTGATTTTTATATATATAGGTGAGAAGATTGTGCCCAAAATCCGTCAAATGAACCAGGGTGTAATGTTCGTAGAGGGCGTTGACCCGTGTATTAATTTTTCATTGATCACCAATCATGCACGGGTTGGGAATTTCATTGAGACCAAAATAATGTTAGAGCTTCCAAACATGCTGACAGCCTTATCAATATTGTATGGATTATCGATCATTAAGTGCTATTACGGATTTAGCGTATTTTGAGCGCATCTAAGCTAGCAGTGTTGGCCTAGTGGGATGCCTGTTGGAGGTGCCTTCAATCCAAATGACGTAAGTTCAACTCCGTATCATGTGGGGAGAATTTGCCCATACTCACCACGCTGGGCAGATCGTTATTAGTTCAATGTTTCTCGTAAATTCTTATCAGATTCACAACTTTCACTGTAACATAAAAGCCATATACAAACGGCGTGCTATATGTTGGTACTAATCTGATCCTTACGTGTTCGGAATAAAGTTGAGTGTGACTTTTAGGAGCATGTGATATCGTTTAGCTGTATCGCACACCCTCGAATGTCGGACTCAAAATTAACTTTGTTCAGTAGAGGTAACGATCATTTTATATTAATTATCAAGGACATATCACGTACCGTTTGAACACGGCTCAACACGTACAAAAGAACCAAACATTTAACCCTACAGCTAAAACGTTCGAATGAGATTAGTGTGGCATAAACGGGTATAAACAGAGAGACAAGTGTTCGAACCGAACTTTGCAGCTGTTTTGCCTAGGACTTGCGAGTACGCTACTAGAATATTAAGGTACTGTTGTGGAGAAAAAGAAAATGGGGAATTTAAAAAGTTTATTTTTAATTATCATTTGATTCAGTTAAATGCTAATCTAACCTATATGGCAAATATATATTCAATTCAATTTCACAATTTATCTTTAAATTTATTAATAGTATTAAAATAATTTGAATACATTTGAGTTGATTTTAATACTGCCTCGCCGAGTACTGAACAGAAGGTAGCAGTGCTCGGCGAGGCAACATGTCTCGGACACAACAAGTCAATTCTTCCTGATGATGCCTCGTAGAGAGCCGAAACAGTTCGTCGAATTCTTATTTAGTTATATTGTGTGGATTGTGCACCTACTATATGTAAGTTAGCTTTGCATGGCTTCTTATTGCGGGCGATGTGGGAGGTGCACGCGTCTGCATTTTAATGAGCTTATAAAGAATAGATAAGTGGAAACATAATATTTTGTTTGTCTGTTTAATAACCTAAATAAAAAGAGTTACCTAAGAATTTATTGGATACTAAAGCAAAGAGTGCACCGTACTTTTGTTGAGAAAGAAGATTCTGATTTCAATTTACAAGGGTATTTTATTCTCCTATTTTTATTTTAATAGCATTTGGAATAAAATCTATTCTCTCGCGGATTTTCTCCTCAACTCTACTTTATCTTAGTAAAGTCCTCACGTTTTGGATCCAATTCAACACTCAACCGAACGCTTAAGCCTTGCAATTTCATCGAGATACATAACTATAGTGTTTTAGATGCTTTTTTGCCCACAATACAATAAAATCTGGTATTGAGTCTAGGGGTTTTTGACTGTCCTAGAAAATAAATTGTGTCCAAGCGAGACTTATCAATAGGTATTTTGGATATATTCCCAACCACCCCACTAATCACCCCACCAGGGTAATGCGATGTGTAAATCAAAATGGTACGGAAAAAATCCAAACTCACTTAGTTTGAATCTCACGCACGCTGTTTTAGTAACGTGGTACCTATCTGCATAAAATGGAGCTAGTTAACACATCTGTCCTAACATTACCCATTGAGAAGAACCTTTCATAAAAACTATTTAAAATAGCCCAAACACCTCCATTCTATTTACCAACTTTGGTATCAGACCTAATCTTCATGCAGGTATATGAAATATATCACAAATAAATAGCATTTTAGGTTTACGCACCTCATTTGGAAAAAAAAACGGAACCTCTATTGGTCCGTCTGTCTATCCTTTTTATCAGAAACGGCTAAAGGTATTACCTTGAAATTTATACCAACTGTTAAGATCCATGAGCTTACAGTACCGAATAAAAATTAAGTTTCTAGCTCAATGCATTAAAAAAATACGTCAATAACCATATCGGCACAGCCAAATATATATTCTTTGTATAAATTAATACAAAACAATGCCCACTAGAACGTTCCGTCACCTACCAACACCGTACCGTACAATGACCGGACCGACATTGAATTTACGAAGAGAATATAACTGTACGTTCTAGTGGGCACAGTTGAGTCCATTAAGGCTCGTATTCAGAGACAAGACTCGAGCATTGATCTGTACTTAAATCTCAATTTGAGGCGAGATTCTAATTCTTGAACAGTATTTATGTATAGATTCAATGATCACAGTTCACCTGAGTAAATGCTTATTCTGAAACGTCAATCAGGCGAAATCGGTGCTTGAGTTTAGATTTGATTTGTCAATAATCAAATGACATTTTCGTTCCGTTACACGTACTTTGATGCATATTTATACTTCACTTTATTGTTCTATTCTATTTCCACCCTGGCTGTTCGAATTTCTGCGTAAAACGGATCGATAATTATAAATAAATCAAAATGTAAACGAGAACATTTGAGTACAGATTTGAGACTCGATTCAGAGGAGAGTAGTTTAAGTACCGTTCTTGAATAAAAGTTATGTTTGAGAAGAGATTCAATACTTAAATAGACCCCACACTAGGATTCCCTGTGTCGTGGGTGGGTATCAGAAACTACGAGTACCATCATCATGGTACCACAACACTCAGACAGTCAATGGGCTAAGGCCTTAAAGCGTTATTTTCATATATCTGATTATGTACAGTCCCGTAGTTTGCTTTGTTGTTTTAGTACCTTTAAATTTTCCTAAAATATTTGATGTACCGAATATGTTAACACAATGCTAATTAGCACAACAGTTACAACATGTTTGTCGCCTGATTCTTCTAGGCTTGGTCGCGAGGGACAGGCATAGCTTCACCTAGTTTCTAAACAAAGTGATCCTAGTGATTTAATTGAAATAAAAGCCTTTTGACTTTGACTTTGTTCTGTGTGTAATAATTTATGAAATACGTTAGCAACGTGACTGAGACGACTGAGGCTGCGGGCGGTCCCGTGGCGAAACAAATGTTTGCATGATCTGTAATATTTGTTCTTAGTCTGAGTGTTATGTTATACATACCATTATCTACCTATTTCTGATACCCTTTAGTTATCCTACAGTTCAACCCAGAAACAGAAAGTTATACTCTAACAAATAACATACAACCGTACAACGCCAATTCCTACAAGGTATTTGAGAGATCTTCACTTCGATGTATAAATACATTATTTTTCTAATTAGTTTAGTGGTCAACATTAAGAAAACATAAGTGGTGGTTAAGCCCAAAGTCACACAACGTGCTTTGGAGAGAGCTATGCTCGGAGTTTCACTACGTGATAAGATCCGAAATGAGGAAATCCGTAGAAGAACGAAGGTCACCGACATAGCTCTCAGAATTAGCAAGTTGAAGTGGCAGTGGGCAGGCCATATAGCTCGCAGAACCGATAACCGTTGGGGAGTAAAGGTTCTCGAATGGCGACCACGAACCGGGCGACGCAGTGTTGGAAGGCCCCCCCCACCCGATGGACCGATGACATTGTAAAGGTTGCAGGAAGTCGGTGGATGGAAAGGGCTCAAGACCGTTCGTCGTGGAACTCTTTGGGGGAGGCCTATGTCCAGCAGTGGACTTCTACAGGTTGTTGATGATGATGATGATGAAGTGGTGGTTAAGTAAGTTAAACAACTTTATTTACATAAAGAAACTTAAAACGAATACAAGTTAATATTTACAAAATACACAAGAAGCAGTAGAGCCATCTAAAGACTTACCTACACACACAAACTTACCTACCAACTGTTATTAACTTTTTTGATTATTTATGTTTGTAATATTGTTTGAAATTGTTTAACTATGTTAATTGTGTGTGTCTGTGGTGCCAAATATTTTTTTTATCTTTTTATAGATAGCTCAACTGATTTGTAGTAAGTTTAGTTAGTACTATATATATTATATATTACGGTAACACATCAGATTGTTTTCATACAATTGCTATTAAATACAAAATGTGGATTCAAATTGGTTCAAGAACGACATATATACATCTAGCCTATAATAAACGTTAAGAAAAATGTGAATCCTAGCTTACTGAAATAAAAAAAAATGGTTCCTTAATTTATTCGAAGTTGTCAAGCACAAATGACCCATTACGTGGGTTGGTGATATTATTAGCAGATTGTCTAGTGTTCTAGAAGTATGGTACTTTACAGTATACCCAAAAATTTACTAAGTGTAGTATGTGTAAAGTTTACAGTCTTTCGTCTAAAACAATAATTTGCGATGCTCGAAAAGAGTAATTAGTTTATAAGTGCCATATTCATAGCTTTAAGACCTCTCTGTAACACTAATTTCTGCAAATAAACATCTTGAATCTTGAATCTTGAGTAATAGAATCGGTGAAGTAGATTAGTTTCATCATGTTTTTTGTACGCGTCGAGATAAGGAACGTTCGTCGTCGTACATCCGTCGCGTCGCCACGGCGGCGCCCCTTGACGGATGTTATACCTCTAAAAAATAAGAAGATACTTGAGTTAAAGATTATCCACCTTACTTATAAATGCTTTCGTAATTCAAGCAATGCCTATCCCTGTCTCTGTTCATCATTATGCAATAGTAAGAGAGGGCAATACTTTGAGCATCGTTTATCTCATAACAGATTTTTTAAGTTGGCCATATCATCATCATCATCATCATTTCAGCCGTACGACGTCCACTGCTGGACATGGCCTCCCCCACAGACAGAGCAAATTCCTTATCATGTGGGGGGATTTGCCCATACTCACCACGCTGGGCATGCGGGTTGGCGAGCGCAGTTAGAGCTATAGTTGTTAAAATAAGGGACGCTGCTGCCCATCCCCTAGCTTTTTTCCCTTAGTCGCCTCTTACGACATCCGCGGATAGGTAGATATGGAGGGGCCTATTCTTCAGCCGGGGCCACCACGGCCATATGGTAATAACATAACGCAAATACTAACTATTCTATTTTATTGGTTTATCTGCGTTTAAAATTAAAGGTTATTCATAATATGACGTATGCTATTCCGAAAGGGGCATATTAGAATCACCCAACTGGCAATAAAGTTTATGCTACGACTTTTGTAAATACAACATTTTTTTATTGAAAAGCACTATGCACTGTTAGAGGAGGTAGGGCACAGCGAGATTTTCTTGTTCTGAATCGGAGCAGCCCGCCTGGGAGGTACGTTACAGAAGATCGCAGCCAAATAACATTATTTGTTTCAAATAGTATTGTGTTCCTGCGGTGAGTATGGTTGCCAGAGCTCTTTAAGGGGGAAGGGGGTTCGGGGTCGGCAACGCGTGCATGATGCCTCTGGTATTGTAAGCGCTCATAGGCTACGGTAACCGCTTACCATCAGGTGGGCCGTAAGCTTGTGTGCCGCCTCTGTAGTATAAAAAAAAACCTGCTCATTTGTGGTCGAATCAGTTCAAACTCAATTATTCAGCTGTTTTAGGTAGAAATCTTGATGTCAAATTTTAGATGACATACCACATACCGGTTCAATATAATTATGTACAAAACAATCTAATTCCCTTATCACCGTCACATCACTTTGCCGTCTTTGGTAACCATTTAGAAGCAATTTCGGGTTATTAATGAATTCAGGCCGCGTCATTTCACCCGGTTATGAGTGAACACAATGAGACGACGGTTTAGAACTAATCGAAGACCTATCTGAGACTTTGGCTCGGTTGCGGACCGCGGTGACTGTGAACTTTGCCGAACTCTCTTGTGCCTTTGAGTTTCACAAACTCTACTGTTCAGCATCATAATCACCACATTCAGCAACTGTGATTTTTTGATGAATGTGCACCAATATCTCCGTAATGGCTAGTCCGATTTCGATGTTTTTCTTACTATCGTGTAGGAAATAACTTCGAGGTGGCCGCATATTAATTTTATTGCTACTTATGCCGTAAAACTTTAAAAAAGTCATCATATCTTGGAGTCTCGGCTTGCCGAAACAGTTTATTTGTGCATGTTATTTTATTTGTTTTGATTTTTAATCGAATGTGCACAGTACTCATATACACATTCTTGTATAAACTTAGTGGCAACCACCGGCTAGACCTTCAAATCATAACACAGATGTAGTCAGGACGGTTGTCGTAGCATCTTCGTAGCATCGGCTACGCAGCCTCTACGAAGTTGCTACGTAGTAGCTACGACTTGTTATAATTGCCGGTATTTTTTGTGAATAAGGACGACTAGGCCAAGAAGATTTTTAACTACTGTGTGTTTCATGTGTGTTGGAAACTGCGAGTACCATAGACAAAGAGACCCGGATTAAATATTTGCAGATCATGCAAAATTGTCCCTCAGCGGGAATAACCCCTCGCGTCTCAGACGGCCCGCTACGTCAAAGTCAAAAGTCATCAGCTTTACTTCAGATTCTAAAAAAACACAGTTGTTTCATTTCCTTTAATTTTGCGGGTTCAGCAAGTTCACTTCCTCTGTGGTCCATCGGCACCCGTACCAAGTTTAATAGGGTCTGACAGATTTCGAACGCACTTACCCGCCTTTGGCCGAGATTAATGGTGGCGGGTGGCTCGGCTGCCATTACTTATGCCGAGCTAATACTTGCTTACATGTGTTTAATTCAGCAAATTATTGATGGCTTCTGTATAAATTCCACAGTTATAAACAAACTTACAAGTCACTCGAATTCAACTTTCAGAGGTGTTCATAATTAGTAACATTGTGGGAAACTGAAATAATCGTATATTAGGAGGAGGAGGTAGGGCACAGCGAGATTTTCTCGTTCTGAATTGGAGCAGCCCGCCTGGGGAGGTACCTCCGCCTTACAAAAGATCGCAGCCAAATAACATTATTTGTTTCAAATAGTGTTGTGTTCCTGCGATGAGTAAGGTTGCCAGAGCTCTTTAGGGGGGGAGGGGGTTCGGGGTCGGCAACGCGTGCATGATGCCTCTGGTATTGCAAGCGCTCATAGGCTACGGTAACCGCTTACCAACAGGTGGGCCGTATGCTTGTTTGCCACTTCAGTAGTATTAAAAAAAAATATATATATATTAACAATGTGCACACATTTCATTATACCTTTTCTTTAGCCGGTAACATTACTGGTATTCTCAGTGACATTTTAGGTACCATTACTGGCAACACGATTGGATTGTTAAGATTGTCTTGAGGCTCTGTTGTATCCGTGACGAGCAGATATGACGGATTTTCCCAAACGCTGCCCATCCGAGAAACACTATTTATTAACCTATTAATTGATTGCACGCAGGCCTATTTATCACAAGCATAAAGGCCCGAAAAATGACTCCCATCAATTAATAACAAACTATTGTTTTCGGGTAATTTACCTGCATGGCTCATTAAGCAATAATTACCGCGCTCTGTAATAAAATCTGGACCTTGCGATTCTGTAATTCGCAGGGTTAGCGGTAAGTTACTACGTGTTCCGTTATTAGTATACTATGCTGAAAGAATAACGAAGAACTTATAATAAAGAAGAACTTATACTTACCTAGGTATAAAATATATCTCGACTTCGAGAACTTAAAAACAGAAAATTCGTATTTTTCATTACGTTTTGCCTATTTAGGTTCTCGCGACCACGAACCGGGTTACGCAGTGTTGGAAAGCCCCCCCCCCCCGATGGGCCGACGATATTGTGATGGTACCGGAAAGTCGGTGGATAGAGAAGTCAAGACTTTGCCATGGCACACTTTGTGACTTCACCAGGCCGATGATGAAGATGACATGTTTTCAACACAGTCATAGTGACTTTAAAATCAAAAGGTTTAAGAAAACTAATCTTTTTAAGTATAAGCTCTTCTTTCCTTCCACGTCTTGCGAATTCCTCTAGAGAAGTATTAGCATAAGAATATGAGCTAGCACATCATTTTACATCGGACCGGCTTGTGCAAGAAGCAGCCAACAACTTAAACTAAAAAATAATAAAACGCCTCTTGTTTTGACCAGTGTTGACATAATTAAAACCAATTATTATTTTAACCGACCGACCGACTTGGGGTTACTCATTCAAGTCAGCTGTATTTTTTTTAGTAAAGTAAAGTAAAGTGTCATTTATTGCTTGACATACATGTAGGTACAGGTGTTTATAGTCTATAATTATGTGAGTCAATGTATTCCTACCGATTTTTCGATGTGCAATAATATATATTTTTTTGTACAAATAATAATAATTAAAATAAACTTAATAAAATAAAAATTAAACATGAAACTAATTGGGTAAAAACAACTTAAAAATAGCGAATGTCAAGCCAAAAAATCTTTGTCAGTTAAGAAATCATTTATAGAATAATAACATTTATTTGAAAGAATAATTTTTAACTTTTTAACTTTTTTTGCGTATGTTCCTAGATAAATCTGATAAAATCGATTTTGTAGATTCATTCGCTGGTGTATATAACATTATTCCGAGCACGTTTTATATAAATTGTATTCCTGAGGGATAGCTACTTGTCCCGTATAAGTTTTATAAAATATCGTTTTAACGACTTGTGAACGATTTTGTTATACTTTTTATAATGGTTAGCGTCATCCCGAATGAGCAACATGACGTGAGTTTGCATATCCGTAGAAATGCGAATTATATTATGTGCTATTAAAAAAGGCCCAAAAGAGTTTTCTTTATAAAAAAAATGTGTCAATTATGCTAAATGTAATGTTTGTCGTCATAGATCCTACATTCATAATATGGCAGTCTTTGTACCATAATGTACTCTCCAGATCTGTACAATAATTGGGTATTTCGTGTTGTGAACATTATCCTATCCTACTAATATTATAAACGCGAAAGGCTGTAAGTATGGATGGATGGATGTTTGTTACTCTTTCACTTAAAAACTACTGAATGGATTTTAATGAAACTTTACAATAATATAGCTCATACATCAGAATAACACATAGGCAATAATTTATAAAGATATTGTGTGAATTGTAACGCCACGCTAATATAAGCTACTCGAAATACTAATCCTGCGCAGACGAAGTTAGTTATGTTTTGTAGTGCCCGGCTGCTTTCTGCATAACACTGTTCAATTTCCTTTTTAAAACCATCACTCAAAGTCAAGTCTTAGCACTAAGGATTATTTTGGAATCGCTTGTGTTTGAGACTTTAGGATAACAATTTGCTAACTCATTCTTAGGTAGAAGTTACAGTGAAAGATTATAGTTGCCATAATTTTAAATGACGGCTTTCTGCGGCGTAATGCGCGAGTGCTCGCTGAGACGCAAGGGGCGCGGGTTTGATTCCCGCTGCGCTGCGGGACAAATGTTTGGATGGTCTGCAAATATATGTTCCGTGTCTGGCTGTTGCAGTACCATGGTACTCGTAGTTTCTGATACCCACGACACGGAATCCTAGTGTGGGGCAGACTACGTATGCCACTATCTAAAAAAAACTTTCTACTTTTAGTGTAGCTTCAAATTACCTGTAACTTCAAAGTATTTCGTCCTCTCTCTTTTGTACGTACTCATAATATTATATTATATATATATTATATTTTAATGATTTTTTATGGTTACTAACATAGTTTATAGGTAGATAAATGTACTAACAATTATGTTGAACAACCGAAATAAAATAAATTGAAATCATATACCTATTAGAAAAGGACAGGGCGGGAGTTATCAAGCCAATAATGTTCGTGTATGATTTTTAATAAATAGGGTTTGAATCTAGCAAAATTCCAGATCGTAACTTTTCCTATAATCTGATCTATCAATTTCTACAGTCATAGGCATATTCGTTTCTGTAAAAAATAAATTTTATTCAATAACGATCATATTTCACTCACAAACCCCTAGAGATTTATTTTCTAAATACAAATCTACATTGATACAACTCACCCTTTCGAGAACTTTGGGGATTCTCGGGAAATTCACAAGTATCCTATGACTACGTCGATATAAGTCCATGTTTAGAATTAAATAAAACCTATTGCGTAGATTTAAGATTCAATTCATCTGACATTTAAACAGTTAAAAAAAATGAAGTTTATTGAAATTTTGCTGTTTTAATAACATAATAGACCGGCTGAAGAATAGGCCCCTCTTTATCTACCTACCTGCGGATGTCGTAAGAGGTGACAAAGAGTAAAAAGCTAGGGGATGGTTAGCAGCGTCACCTATATTCACAAATATTGCTCTTACTGCGCTCACCAATACGTGTGCCCAGCGTGGTGAGTATGGGCAAATTCCCCCCACATGATAGGAATTTGCTCTGGAATCTGTTGGGGAGGCCATGTCCAGCAGTGGACGTCCTACGGCTGACACGATGGTGATTAATATCACAATAGGTATACATAGTTTGGCCTTCAGGACTATCTGTAATACACTATTTCACCAAGAAAGATCCAGTGATGTAAATTTGCTTGCCCACTAATAATTATCTGTGGAGCCCTAGAGAATTCCTATTTATCCTTTGTTATCTTATTCAATCTACATTTTATGTAAAACAACTGAAATATGTATTGAAAAATATTTATTTTGGTGGTTCAGGGAATTTTAATAGGACATTGTTTAAATTGCCTGAAAAGCCTTTTTTATGTACCTCGGTTGCGTAGCGGGTGAGTGGCCGTCTGAGACGAAAGGGGTGTGGGTTCGATGCCCGCTGCGGGACAAATGTTAGCATGATTTGCAAATATTTGTTCCGGGTCTGGGTGTTCTGGTAAGTACCATGAAACTTGTAGTTTCTGATACCCTGACACAGGACTATGTATGTGACTGTTAGGTGTTATTTTTATAAGAAAAAAGATTCCTCTTTACGAGGTATGGTGGGTAACTAATATTCATACATCACCTTACAAAGTAATTTAGATGGAGAAAACAGTTATTTTCGTCACGTACAGTCGCAAAACATGGGCTCGGGGTACACAGAGTAAATGCAGTCTGTCGTTATAGAAGTTTCACTAGGGCCAACTTCTTTTTGTCTAACCCGTAGTTAACGGCTACTTTGACCTTAAACCTGGTATCTGATGGGGTCAGAACTCTCTGTGTATGGCTAGAAAAGTTTTTTATTATGGTTAGTGCATTGTGATGACATTTATGGCTCTGAGAATTGATCGCTAACCATCGCTTTAAGTATTTTTTTTCCTACTTTTAATTCATCATCATCATCATTTCAGCCTACGACGTCCACTGCTGAACATGGCCTCCCCCACAGACAGAGCGAATTTCTTATCATGTGGGGGGATTTTTCCAAACTCACCACGCTGGGCATGCGGGTTGGCGAGCGCAGTTAGAGCTATCGTTGTTAAAATGAGGGACGCTGCTGCCCATCCCCTAGCTTTTTTCCCTAAGTCGCCTCTTACGACATCCGCGGATAGGTAGATATGGAGGGGCCTATTCTTCAGCCCGGGCCACGACGGCAAAATATATTTAATTACCTTTGTTAAAATAGTCAGTACCCAGCACCTTATTTCAAATAATTTCAATATGAGCGTATTTCTCATTAATTTGTATATTGCATAGATAGTTGCATTTTTAACCGACTTCAAAAGGAGAAGGTTCTCAAGTTGGCTTTTTTTTTTGTATGTACTATTTCTCCGCCAATACTAAACCGATTTGAAAATTCTTTCGCTGGTATACAGAGTATGATCCCGGGGTGGTCCCATATTAATTTAATTCCTGAGGTATTGTCGATAATGTGTTCAGATTACTCCGAACACTACTTGTCCCGTAAAACTTGCAAAAACGTCATCATCTCTTGAAACCACGACTTTTCCGATTTTTTTTTGTCGACTGTGGTATGGTATGGTTATCCCCGCGACTTCGGTTGCTGCTATTTTAACATAAACTTTAACCTTAGGGTTTATGTGTCGGGAATTCCTTACTGTGCACCCATACGATACAACAGGAAGCTCATACTCTTAGGATTTTGGTTAGGCTCTGCGTTGATTTTCAAGGAGAATAAAACCACTATGTTTGATTGTCAGACGGTCAGTGAGTACCGTAAGAGTTATTACCTATTGATGGTGCATGGATGTCATACCTACTTTTGTTTTTTATTTGAAACTGTAGGCCAGTGTCATCCTCAGTAGGTAAGCAAAACGCAAAGAGGTTGAATACAAAAAAAGGGGTTGATATTAATCTTGTAAATATTCAGGAATATGAAGTCAGTTTTTAGTTTTTGTAAAAATATCTTATTTATGTTAGTATGTTTTTTATGTGTATCTTATCGTCTTCTGCGTTGTTGGCCCGTTGGACCTTTTTTCAGTGAGTCCAAGCTGGTTTTCACAGCCAGGCTATTGCGTAATCGAAATGGTAATGAAGATCGCAATTTTATGGATGATTTTATCAATTTTAGCGACATCTGAAGTTTTTCAAACATGAAAAGGAAGAAGTTAAGATCTTGCAGTTTTCCCTTGTCAAGTTTGGAACGTTTTGAAAGTTGTTAAGATTGTTATAATTACCCTCGAAGTTACGAACTCCATTGCCATTACGCTTACGCAATTGCACCACTGGTCGGGGTCAACTGTGCATGCGTTATGCCTCTGGTAACCACTTACCAGCAGGTGGGCCGTATGCTTGTTTGCTACCTTAGTTGTATAAAAAAAAAAACTGGAATCCAGCTTGGGCGCACTAACGGTCGTTAAGGCTTGCAAACACGAGATCGTGCTAGAAACTGCCCGATCTCTATTAGCACTTAACCTATGTAGACGAACAAAACATTAACTTTTATGAACATTTCTTGAATTCAGTTTGCGCGAGCTATTATAAATCCAAATTCAGCGGAAAATAATAATAAAAATAATAAAATCATCTATTGCCTTATAATTGGGTACAAATATTAAAAAATAATATAAATAGATTATATAACACTGATTTGTAGTGACACGGGCTACTGCTAAATATGGGGCATATAAATTATTCATCCACACGTAGTACGTACCGTACACCTGAGGAAAACAACGTGGCAAGCGCGGTTGAGGCTTTGCGGGACCATGGCCTCTCACTGTGCCTTGACTTGACACCTTCATCAACAATTTAGACTTCTTACTCGTAATCACAATAAAGCGTTGGCATATTTCAACCTTGCTTCAGAGTTATTTTATCACGGGTTAGAATACAAGAAATAACGCTTAGACGTGGCTAAAATGTTGGATGGTAATCTTGATTATTATTATGAAAGGTAAATACTAGTATACTATACCAAAAGAGGTTATTTTATTATAAAAAAGAAATATTATGGCCGTAAAATATAATATACCCTTGATAAGATATATTTTAATTTGCACTTGCGTACCAATACCGGTAAATAAAATTGATAAACCAACCTAAAATTGGTCGCTATTGAAATTGGTGGGGGTTAATAAAATTTGACTACAAATTTTAGCCTCTTATGAGCACCGTGTAATATAATAGCAAAATGCATTCTATTTATTTTGCTATTCAATAATATCTATAGCGGGACATGTTTGGCTAGTCAAAGTCAAAAGGCGTTTATGTCAATAAAATCACTAGGATCACTTTGAAACGTCTTAGAAACTAGGTGAAGCTACGCCTGTTCCTCGCGACCAAGCCTAGAAGAATCAGGCAATAAACACGGCTTGGTGCCTTTCATTATTTTTGATGATCCTTTTTCAAAATGGAATTTAAAGCTACAGTGTGGTGCCGATCGAACTAGGTGCGACACAAAAGAAAAATAATCTAATTATAATCTCTAATAAATAAGAGCTTACCAAAATTGAGAAAAAACATTAAAAATGTGAGCTTCACATTTGTCATTTTTTTTCACATTTGGCTGCACCCAAGACTAGTTAGGTAGATAGATACCAACATATCTATAGGTTTTAGTCTCTGCTAGATCATTTGTGTTCTAACTCTTTGTATGTTCCTATGTCCGTTCTGTTTATTTAAGCGTATTTTATATAAACGTTACCTTTTCTATTACTGAATATTTTTACGCTAATTTGGACTTTATCGTGAACAGTATGAGAACGTTCGTATTTAACAGATTTTTTTATTAGTTTGTTGTGTCAAACGAATTGCCATTGGCAATATTGCTTACACAACATCATAAATACGAATTAATTGAAGAATGTCATAGAACTTCAAAGGAAACTCGGGAACTTATTTCAAATTCATTAAATTTTAAACAAACTGCGACACGATTTAGTTTGAACGTTGACTAATTAAACACAGACATCTTCAAGTTACGCTGAACAATGTTTGTATTGATTTATTTTATTGTTTGAACTAGCTTTACCCGCGCGGTTTCAATCGCGTGGAGTCAGTATACATAACTTTCTAAGTTTCTGATTTTAGCCCGGGCATATAAACAGACAGACATACAGACAAAGCCTACCTATTTTTTATTTCGCAACCTGTTTTAATAATTTTGGATTTACTTACTATTTTATTATATGTACAGATAAACTTACAATGGCTCTCAGCACAAATTACTAACGTTATCGAGTCGCTAGCAAATCTTTTACAAATTTCATGGTTTTAGCGTATCCATAGTCCTTTTTAAGAAAGAATCCCCTGGGGGGGCACCGTTGTCTTCCTTTAAATGAATTTTGTCATAGCATCTTTTTAGTTCCGTTCATTGCCGCGGGACACTATTTGACACTTTGCCCCCAAATTGTCGACGGTAAAAATATGCAAATTACACCTGAAACTTCATAATAATGGATGTTACAGATTTGCAAAAAACATGAATAAACTACCTATACAAATACCTTTTACAGAATTTCAGCAGAAGCATCTCAGTAGACTTACCTGAAAAATAAAAAATACACATTTAAAAAAATAACAAATGGGTTTACGGATATGTGGTTACAAACTGGGAAAACGACTCAGCATAATGCGCCGCAGACTTGTGAGTAACTAGCACGCTGATCATCCGTCGTCTACCACATCAGTAACGATATAAACTATACTTTAATATATAGCCTAGACTATCCAACTAATTGTCCGCAGGATTTGCATGACCTCATCCCTCCCTCCCCCTTCCACCACCGGACAAGCAGACGCACAGGTAAATACCACCCTTACCTGGTCGACGTACCATACTAGCCCGGTGTAGCTGGCAGTGGTCGTAAGAGACCCACAGCATATAAATCCGTTCGAAAAAGAAGGGATCGACGTACCACAGTGTCGAACCAAACGTTTCTCTTCTACTTTTATTATAAGTACTGGCAAAGAGTGGATCGATCTGCCTGCGTTTTCCCGGAAGAGTAGGTACAATCTAGGAGTCTTCAAATCTAGAATGAATAAGTTCCTTCTGGTAAAGCGTGCTTCATCTTAGGCCACATCTCACTTGCATAAGTGAGATGGTGGTTGACCACCATTATGATTTTTTTTTATTACAAAAATTTTTTTAACTCATATCACCTCAAAAAAAAATACAATTAATAATATTATAAATGCGAAATTGAGAATGTTTGGGTGTTTGGATGTTTGTTGTTCAATCACGCCGTAACGGCTCAACAAATTTCGTTGAAACTTAGAATAGACAACGTGCTTCACCTAGAGCATATAGGCTTTTTATGTAGGTACCACGCGAGCAAAGCCGCGGGCTATTTAAATATATGGTGAATAGTACTTATGCTATGATGAGCAGTGGCCTTAAATTGATGAATGCCTGAACCAAACTATCAGTTCATTTATCCCTAGTGTAATACTTGTCGATCGGGCTTATCCAACGCTGGCGGTAAGCCCGCCCCAATTAATACTGCTCTAAACAGCTAACTGCTATGGGCTTGCAGGCTTAGACAGGCGTATTTCAGGTCAGTGTGGGGGAGGCTTTAGCGTGATCGAATTTCAGGATGCTGTGGATTTTATAAGTTACAAAATGGCGTTATAAGAACTTGAAAGTACCTATTCGCATGTGGCATAACGATTTTTTTATTATTATTAGTATTAATATCACAAATATCGTATTTTACTGGATAGGTATCAAGATTACCACTGTCTTGCTGCACCAGCGGCCTTATTGTGTATCTGAACTGTTAATTGTTATCGCTCTCGTTCTAAATTGGAGAGGTACCTCCGCCTTACACAGTGCTGAGTAAGGTTGCCAGAGCTCTGTATGGGGGGGAGGTTCGGGGTCGGCAACGCGTGCGCGATGGCTCTGCTATCGCAAGCGTTCATAGGCTATGGTAACTACTTACCAGCAGGTATACGTATGAAAGTGCAGGAAAAAACCCAATAAAAAAATTAGAAAATCAGTTATATTTTCATTCAAACAAATTGTAATGGCATTCTTTGGGGAAGGCCTATGTCCAGCTGTGGACAGGCTGATAATGATTATGATCTCTGTAAGTGTTATATGTGAAGACAAATACAGTTATATATTACCAACATGAGTACCTATGTAATGGTAATATTGTGCTTGGACGCACGTGTGGACTATTAACCACAAAACTTTGTTTACAACGCTGCTCCGTGTAAGTTATACCGAAACTATCTTGATATTTGTTTGTTAGTTTATCATTATTATACCAAAATAAATCGTTGCTGGAACGTTTGTTTTGATGTTATCTAACCTTAACTAAATACCTATATAAAACAGTAACTGACTGACTGACAGAAAACGAGCCTAAACCGTTGGTCCTAAAGACTTGAAGGGTGTACGTAGGTACTATCGCATGTTTAGCGTGTTCTAACTATTAACTAAACCAGTAGCGATTACAACAGGCCAGTTGTGGCTGAAGTGACACCATAGCCACATAAAGGAAACTATTAACTAACCTAACTTAACCTTAACTACGAAGTCATTGAAACTATTCCAAATGGGTGTTAACGTTTTTTTATATTACTATTTTGGTTGCATACCAAAAACCATATTACTATGATCTATAATAAAAAAAATCGTTTTTGAATCCATGAACAAAAGTTCTTTTAGTATCAAGAGCCCTTTTGCGCGAATAGCAACACAGGACAAAATACGTTATAGCCTCCAATAAAATTCCGTTTTTCCTATAAGTGCGGAACATTAAAAAGAACAAAGAAAATTATTAATAGCTCGAACCGTAAACTACTCAGCGTTGCTTACAAACAGAGGCCATCCGTCTCGCTCTAACCGGGGTGTGATGACAGAGACAAAAGCTAGGAGCTTTTCACCACAAAGAGATATTTCCAGCACAGATCGTTACAAGAAGCGTCGGTGTATAATATTGTACTCGAGAATCGGCTACAAAAGAAGCGTTTATTGTGAACCTGAGATTAGTGTTGTTATTTATAGGTATTTACAAGGTGATTCACAATATGTATACTATCCAGAAAACAGTTAAACCGTTGGGGTAAACGAGTTCTTGAGTGGAGACTACGCCTAGGCAAACGTACTGTCCCCACACTACGTTTCCACTTAAACGCCACGCGTTTAAGTGGAGCGATGACCTACAAAAGGCGACGGGCAGTAAGTGAATGAGAAGGGCCGAATACTGGGCTCAGTGGCGTGTGTTGGGGAGGCCTACGTCCAGCAGTGGACCTATGTGGGCTGATGATGATGACCAATGAAATAATACGGTGATTGACTAATCATTCCTGTTTCCGATCAGAAGAGGGCAAGTCCGCGTGGGTAGATTCCGTATACTCTACATTCAAAAACCAAGAACCAAGAAAAATCAAGGTCATGTCGGTTGATGATGATTATAATGACTCTACATTCACTACTGATATGTTTTATGATGAAAATATAATTATAGAATAACTATCATTTTAGAATTTCGCAATTTCTGGATACTTAATTTTTTATCTAATATTATAAATGCGAAAGTTTGTGCTTGAGGATGTTTGGATGTTTGTTGTTCAATCACGCCCAAACGGCCGAACGGATTTGGATGAAATTTGGTACAAAGATAGATTATAGTCTGGAATAGCATATATATAGGCTATTTTTTATGTAGGTACCACGCGGGCGGAAGCTAGTATTTAAATAATCGCTATTCTCCGAGCCCCACACAAGCAAGTCCCGCGCGCCGGCCGGAGGCATTTGTTTTCCATCATCCTGTATTTTCCTCTTCCATTAAGCTATATTAAAGGACACCCCGTATACAGGCAGGTTTTTCATTAAGCAGTGTACGTCCTCACACCCGTGAGATCGTGCAAAATTCGCTTCGGCAATCTTTTACAATGAGATTTTCGATACGTTTTTGAGATCCGAGAATTACGCTGTCAAGTATCGTTTTGTGAGTAATTGGATACGGTTTTTAAGCTTGTTGAAATATTTCGCTACGATTGAATAAATAAATATGTACTTAGAATTAGAATAGAATACTTAGAAAATACTATGTTGATCTATTTTCTTTTATTTGTAAAAAACAATCCAGGTACAATCTACCAGCGGCCTTCACACTAGGCATAGCCTGTGTGTGTGGCATATATTTTTTTTCTTTTTCTTTTTCTTTTTCTTTTGTCTTTATGTTATTTGTTATTGTATTATTTAGATACTGGGTTAGAAACAGTTTTTTTTATTTCCTTTTTTCTTTTGCAAACTTTTATGCATGTGTTTGCCTGTTGTGTTGTGCCATGTGTGTTTGTGCACATAGAATAAGGCCGTTAGTTTTAATTAGATGTATGCTTTGTGTATCAACTGTTGGCAAAACTAAATAAATAAATAAAATAAATAAATAATTTGTATTTACCATTTTAACAATTAGACTTGAAAAATGGTTTTTGCCGGTACTAAAGCGAGCTTACATCAGTTAGGATAGTACCTATCCCATGAATATACCTTTACCCTACTTACATAGAGACAAAATACCAAATATTGAAATAAAAATTTATACAATATTTTTATCATCATCATCATCATAAGAAGCAGTCTGAAGAAGTCCACTGGACATAGGCATATAACAAAGAGGTCTTGAGCTTTTCCCTTTCATCGACTCCCCGCAACTTGAAAAATGTCGTCAGTCCATTGGGGGCATGCAAACACTGCGTCGTTATTTTTAAAACAGACTAATTTTTATAAAATTCCCGTGCAATTCTCCTAGCCCCAATACAATTTACTTTAGAACCGATTCTTATCCTGAAATTTTTAATAGCTTTAATATAAATTCTTAAAGGGTTTAAAACTAAAAATGTTGTGTGTATTTTCTTAACCAATTTACGTGTGTTCACAAAATAAATACCTATTTATTTTATATAGCTCAGTGCTACGCGTCTTGTCTATGGCGCCTACACACGGCGTTGAGCATGTAATTGTCTACGAACTACAAAATTCTCTTCGCTTCTTCTTTTCGTCTCACTGAATAATCAACCTTGGTCATCAGTATTAGGTCAGTGACCAGGTTGAGGTATGGTGGACCTGAAAAGGGCTTATGACCGTCGATAAAAGAATCAGTGTAGTGAAATGATTAAAGTGCGCCTCTAAGAGGCTCCTTTCGTGCACATGTCACATGTCTTCGAATTTTTTGATTCTAGGGCATGCCGGTTTCCTCACGATGTTTTCCTTCACAGTTTGAGAGCACTAGCATAGCGCACATAAATTTTCCGAATGGAAACCCATGACCTGTGGATCGGAATTGCTTACATACATAGTGAATGGTTAAAAATAAATTTGGGTAGCAATCTTGATTTCGAACTTCTCGTACTTTTAATTAATTCTCTAAAAAATGGCAATAAGGCCAAAACAGTCTATTTGAAAGGTCTGGAAAAAATAGATTTTTATATCGCCAGTACTATTTTTTTTGTTGATAAAAAAGCCTCTTTCGAGATTTACACACATTATAAATCACCTTGTTTATGGAAACCTTAAAAATTTCGAACAAAAACTCAGGGTTGTTCCTATAACAAAACCAATTTCCCACCGTCTCACACACCTGCTTCTCATTCGAGTTTGGAACAGCATTCGAACATTTCAAATTTGGAACTTAAATAAACACGTTACTCCATATCCGCGTTCGATCAACACATGCCATCAAACGAAGGCCAAGACCTAGGGCTACGCTGAAATCATGTAATCCTAATAAATCATCCTATTATAAAATCCTACTAATATTATAAATCCGAAAGTTTGTGAGGAAGTTTGGATGTTTGTTGTTCAAATGAAGCCGGCTATCAGCTCAACCGATTTTGATGAAATTTGGATTATAAAGAGTTATTTACCTAGAATAGCTTAAAGGCATTTTTATGTAAAGCTAGTCTAATATAATTATTTATCAAAGATCCTTACGTATACTGATGAATCTATGATTTTGAGTTTGACATTGAAAAATCCTAAAAGTCAAACTCAAAATTGACTTTAGTCAGCAGAGATAAGGGTCATTTTGAAATAAATTTCAAATGACATATTGCTGAATAACATATACCTAACTGTTCTATTTGTGAATCTATATGTACGTTGTTCGTATAATTTCGGTGTTCGCCTATGTTTTGTAGGTTTTATTTCATTAGCCACAAACAATAAACCCTATAATTTAGTTAATGCCTACTTTACAGAGTTCAGACTCTCTAGCGGCATGCGAAGCGTCTATGTTCATACTATATTCCCATTTCTAGAACGTTTATTGCTATGTAGTGCTTATACAATGTTGCGTAAGCTTTTATTGTTAGCGCTAACCCTAAGACTTGCTTTACAAAATTGTGGATATTCGGAACGTTCGAAATCCAAACGGACGTCGTCGGTTGCGCGACGGAAATACCCGAGCGGAGACGAGCCCGGTAACAGCTGATTTACTCGAACTGTGTTCCGTTTTCAAAATATAACAATTTATTTTAAATTATTTTTTTTTGTGGCCAGATTTTTTGTTCTTAAGGCACTTTTAAATCAAATGTCATTAAGTGAGATAATAATATTGCAAGGCAAGTAGTCCGAGATGTGAAAAACGGAATGAGAGACATTGTGAAAGGTTGCAGGAAGTCAGTGGATGGAAAAGGCTCAAGACCGTTCGTCGTGGAACCCTTTGAGGGAAGCCTATGTGTCTGTCCAGCAGTGGATTTCTACAGGCTGATGATGATGATGATTATGATGATGCTATCCCAAAAAGGATTTTTATTCTAGATCCAATTGGCAATTGGATTTTTGGAAATTTTTCATTTTTCATTGAACAAACACCATGGCAAAATCTGCTGTTTTGGGATCAAATCAGATCAAACTCAACTATTTAGCAGTATTAGGTAGCAATCTTAGTGCTGAATTCTCGTACGTTTAATAATTAGTTATAAAGATAACATAAATAGACACTGTGAAAAAGATCTGAAATAAAAACACTGAAAAAATATTGAAAATCGGTTGTTCATAATTGTATAAGCCTCATTCAGGATCATCATTTCAGCCGTACGACGTTCAATGCTGAACATGGCCTCCCCCACAGACAGAGCATTCAGGATCGTGTAAATATAAAGTCCAAACTGGCACGACTTTGCATATCGGCTTTCTTTCCTGCACTCTCACTTCAAATCCTTGAAGAATCAACACAAAACTTATACACACGTCACTCTACACACAAGGCACAACAAAACAAGGATCCCCCCATTCATCTACATAAAACCTGAGCCTTCAATACTAAGAGAACATCCCAATTCATCACACCGAAATAGACAGGCTATAACTCAGTGAAAACCGACGTCGGGAATCAGTGCGGGATACGCAGCTCTCCTCGCAATTTTCGCGCCTTCCTGGATGAAAAAGTTGTGTTCCATTTAGCTATAAGCCCCAAAGATAGCACTTTAAGGAGTTTGTGGGCCTCTGAGATGCTGACTCGGAGATTAGAGAATCACCCCTCCACCCAGCTTAGCTAATCAAGACAAATCCGACCGTAACCCTAAAAAAATAAGGCTGGGTTTGAAGTAGTGATAACAGGGGCGGTACGTATATTCTTTCGCGAGCCATTTTGCACGCATCGTGTGAGGGCCGTTATTTCATAAATTAGACCTTAACGCGTTTAGTTCAAAGCGCATTATAGCGTTTTTCAAAGTTATAGCTCACGAGTAAGTTTCGGCGCGGTAATGGAAGGCTTCGCTTTAAATGAGAGCTGAATGTTTGCAAAGTTTGGAAGACAAAAAGCGAATAGTTTCGCCTGGTTTATGTCGGCCTCATAATGGCGGGAGGCGAGAGGTTTTAGCTTTTGAACAATTACTCGGGCGTTAACGCTAACTAAAGACTTACGCACACCACAACGGCTAACACCTACTCGACTCAACTCAAAGCTCTGAAAAAAATAAGCTTTTGTTGTGTATGATGGCCAAAATTGAACCATGCGACGATTTTGAAAGTCGCTGGTCGCGTTGTTGTAAACAGAAAATAGGCTAGAATGATCAGAACTCCAGGCGTGTCTCATACGTCTACGGGAGGTAGTCAAAGGCATGTCCGAACATTTAGCGCATATCCACATCGTAGTATTCCATACGAGTCAGGTTGCAAGCACCTTGCTTCGTCCCGATGTTTTCTTTCACCTTTTTAATCATTTTTAATGCGTACCTACTTAATTTTTTATAATATAAAAAGCTTGTTGGTGCAGGACCAACTGCAAACCTGCGACTTTCGGATCGAAAGTTTGGGAACCTCCCAATAGGCCAACAAGGCTTCTATGCTAAATAAACCTGAAGCCGTGTTCAAACGCCGTGCAATTTGTCGTCTAAAATATATTTTAAAATGTTTCTTATGTCTTCTTATTAAAGTTTATTTTGAGTTTGACTTTTAGGAGCGTGCGATATCATGGAGCTATACAATCGCACACCCTCAATCGTCAAACTCAAAATAGACTTTGTTCAGTAGCAGTAAGGATCATTTTGAAAAGATTTACTGACACATCAAGGATGTAATGTGCCGTTTGAACTCGACTTGAAAGTCGAAGAACCATCCTCTAGGCCAACTCGGCTAACAGCTCTAGATAAAATTAGTAAACTAATTCGATTTATTTCTTGTAATAGGTGCTTTATCGTGCACTTAACTCGATTGAAAAAGAAAAGCTCTTTAAAAGTTTAGTACTTCTATAAGTGATTTTCTACATCAGCTAGATGTATTTTCTTAGCTGGATTAATCCCAGATTTATTTAGGGTTACGTTGTTTTAAAGAACCCTTAGGGTGAGACACTTGTCTGTGTGTTTGTTATTAGTGTACATATCTCATCAACAATTTGTGCTAACAGCCAACAGTCACACACATAGTCCTGAGCCCACACTAGGGCCGCGTTGTGAGTACCAGAAACTACGAGTACCACGGTACATACCACAAAGTCAAGTCAAAAGGCGTTTATGTCAATAAAATCACTAGGATCACTTTGAAACGTCTTAGAAACTAGGTAAAGCTATGCCTGTTCCTCGCGAACATGACTAACAGAATCAGCACACCACCACACCCAGACCCGGAACAAATATTTGCTACTTCATCACTCTCTCGCTACGCCACCGAGGTTGTATCTGTGCTCCAAGCACGAATGATTTACGATAGCGATACGATGGCAAAATGTCAAATATTCAGCCACTGGTAAAGTGGTGGTAGTGATCCCACCTTCCAATCAAAAGGTCGTGGTTTCGAATCCCAGTTGTAGACCAATGGATTGACAATTCGGAAAATTAGTGCACTAGATAGTAGCGTTATCAAAAGGTGAAGGATACCCAAAAAATAGAAGACATGTGACATTTGCACGAAAGTAACCTCTAAGAGACGCACTATAGTTATTTTACCCCACTGGTTCCATCACCAAAGGCCATTGGCCCTTTTCAGGGCTTCTATATCAAAACCTGCTCACCTTAATGCATCATGACCAAGAAAGTACCAGTGACATGAAAATACGAACAAGCAAGCTGCAATTATAGCAAATAAGGCCTCCATCGCAGCGGAGACTTTAAGATAAGTCGGACCTTGCAATTAAACGTCGCTAAGCCTTTGGAGGCGTTCTAGGCGTTCTCTAAAGGCCTACAAATTTGTCTTCAGTGTTGGCCTTAAAATTAGATGCACGGCATTATATGCATTATTTTGCCAACCCTATGTTCTAATAAATGCTGAAAGCTCCAAAATTCAAGAACAAAACTGACTCTACCTCGCCTCAGAAAATGTTATCAAAAGATGCACTCAACTAAGCGAATCCAGCATCATTTGATAAAGTGCGCCTACGGTAATAAAATATCGGCCCGTGAGTGGTGGTAACCATGAGATAAAATAATACACGAAACAGATGCGTAACTCTTATAAAACGGTTGCGAAAGCTTCTCTTTTCTCGCTTGTTTGCTTTTTATTGCTTGCTTTTTTTTGTAGTAGCACTTTCTTTCTATCATAGAAAAAGGTACCTACTGTTTAGATTTTGGTAGGTAGGTACATATTGTTTAATTTAAGTTACTTTTTATTTTGTTTTTATCTTTTTGGCTTGTATTAGCCTAGTGATTTTTATGCTTTATGGTTCTCTGGAATGTGACTCGCCCACTGCCATTTCAACTTTACCTAGGTCCCTATTCCTCACATTTTCCTTAATTTTTATTTCGCATGGAGTTAGCTTGAAAGTATTACGTTTAAGCAAGCTAAAAGTCATGGCAAATTTCACTTCTATGCGCTAGGTACTAGTATTATTTGATGATATTATGGAGCAATGAAAGGTGGTACTCAGAAAGCGTATATCATTACCTATCGTAAAATGCTGGAAGTTTTTTGATGTCCTCTAGGGTTTTATTAGCTTGTGTTTATTGCACAATTTTATGGTAGCACGAATGCCTCCGTGAATTAGATGGTCAATGCAATGCAATTTATAAACAGAAATGTATATTGAATCAGCAAAAATAACAAATCTGCATCTGATTTACTCAACAAATTCAAATCAATCGGTACATAAACCGATTTAGAGGTTATTGATTAAATCCTGAATTTAATGTTAGTTTGAGACACATTCGTGCCATACTATTATAGCATTATAGAATTAAATCAATGGGGGAGGCCTGTGTTCAGCATGGCCGGCCGAAATGATGATGATTATGAGGAATGGAGGGCGGCCTCTGTCGCGGCTGTCTTCAGCATGAAGAAACAGTGGAGCACGTTGTACTACATTGCACTGCCACAAATGAATGCTCAAAACAGGAATGCAGGAGGTGATCGGATCCTGCTCCTCTTCGTCCACAGCCTCAGAGGGGATTCTCGAACAATGTTGCCACCAACCCAGGGTCCTTCTCCGTTACCTTAAGGAGTTGGGCAGGCTGGTGTGAGGTCAGCAGGGGGACAATGCACAATATACCCCAACGCGGGACGTCAGTGAAGATCTTATTCCCCCATTTAGAATTAGAATTAGAGGAATGGACGCTGATCTGAAACATCGTCCAACGTGCTAATTGCTGTTCCCAAAACGAGTCGTTTTGCCAAGCTAGTTTGACCGAAGTGTTTATAGAGTTTATACACCAGAGTGCTATAAATTTCAGTTATATTACCTAATCCTCAATCCGTAGTGCAGGTAGTATTAATGGGAGAGGGGCGGTCGTCAAATATACCTACGTAATTACGGATATGTTTTAGTACTAGTCATTTCAAGTTTTTATTAGTGGTGATAATTTGTCGAGGGAATATTATTGTTACTTGCTGGTACTTATCCTTTCGTAATAGCGGCCGTACGAAATTGGAAATTCTAAAAGTTTATATGGAATAGAAGGACTGTTCACGGATGTGCTCGCATATCCTACTAATATTATAAATGCGAAAGTTTGTGAGGATGTTTGGATGTTACCTAACGGCTAAACCGATTTCACTGAAACTTGGAATAGATAGAGGTCCTTACCTAGAATACCATAAAGGCAACTTTTTATCTAGGTAACACGCGAGCGAAGCCGCGGGCAAAAGCTAGTTATTTATATTTATTTTGCTTTAATTGACACCTATAACAACTTGTAAAAATTAAGTAAGTCTACATAAAAAATCATAGTTTCTACGTAAACAAAACAAGGCAACAAAATATATAAGAAGGTCCCAAAATCAACATAAAGTAATTAGTTAGGGGCCGGAGATTGATTACGGATCAATGGTCTCCTATTTCGAGATTAAAGACATTTCGTCAATTCATCCACCTGTTGGTTCCTGACATCTGGGTCCAACCTTTTTGGGCATAAAAGACATTATCTTTTGACTGACTTCAAAAACAGGTAGCGTACTATCTGTACGTTTTTTATTTCGAGTATGCATCTAAAGCCGTTTTCAAATGACGTGATATATTATGTCATCTAAAATTTATTTCATAATGATCCTTACGACTACCGATTAAAGTCATTTATGAGTTTGACTTTTAGTGGGTATGATATCGGTGAGCTATATTGTACACTGGCCACGTTTAATCCGACATCGGTAGCCTGAAACAGGTCCTCCTGAGGCAGCTGGTAAGGCACAGAGGACATGAAGTCAGATGGGCTTTATCTTGCTTAGAAGCTCCGCATTCACACCGGCTTTGGTTTGGGTCCACCCCTAAACTTCCAGGATTTTGCAACATTCCATCAGAGAAAATAGCAGCGGGTAACAACAAACTCTATTTGATTAGGCCAAACATCCCATTGTCACTTCCGTATCACTTAGACCCTTCGGGTTGCTAAGTTTAGGAAGAAAGCAGGTTGTTGAGCAGGTTGACACCTATTACGAACTATTGGCCTCATATACAAGCTCAAAGTCGCGCAACGGGCTATGGAGAGAGCTATGCTCGGAGTTTCACTTCGTGATAAAATCTGTAGAAGAACCAAGTAGAATTGTAGCAAGTCGAAGTGGCAGTGGACAGGCCATATATCTCGCAGAACCGACAGTTGTTGGGGAATAGAGGTTTTCCAAGTGTTGGAGAGCCCCCCACCCGTGGGACCGATGACAGCGTGAAGATTTTAGGAAGTCGGTGGATGAAGAATCTGGTAACCTGCTAACTAAATAATAGTGCCGTACTGATCTTCCAATGTGCCTTTATTTGCAGAATTGATTTACCTTAACAAAGCAACACCCTTGACCTAAATAAACTCGTCTCGCGATAAATGAAACAAACAGACGGACTTACGGAACAATGAATAGATAGAAAGGTTTTGTTAGTACTTGACGTGTGAGCTTTCGGGGGATTTAATAAATACCAATGTCATCTTTTCTTTGGTGCCAAAGATATGATGATAACGTTTCTGAATCGATAGTGAACACTATGCCCATGTCTATGGATCATCTACCAGTTTCATCTCTTCTTTCATCTCTTCATCATCATCATCATCTTCCTGCACTTATTTGTACCAGGTTGAGGTATGGTGGCCCTGAAAAGGGCCTATGACCGTCGATGAAAGAATCAGTGTAGTGAAAGGATGAAAGTGCGCCTCTTAGAGCCTCCTTTCGTGCACTTATGCGATGTCATCATCATCATCATCATCATCAGCCTGATGAAGTCCACTGCTGAACATAGGCCTCCCACAAAGAGTTCCATGACGAACGGTCTTGAGCCTTTTCCATCCACCGACTTCCCGCAATGTTCTCAATGAACATTTATTATTAAATAACAATACCTCTAAAGGTAAATAAAATCTTGTAAAAATCCACAGCAACCCGTCTCCATTAAAACAGTGCACATTGAACTAAGGAGCCTGGGTTTGCTATACATCAGACTGTCAATGTGGCTTAGAGCGAAACGAAACACAAGCCTGGCAATATACTACAGACGTATTGGTACAACACCTATTGCAGATTATTGTGGTATGTTACTGGATGCAACCTCAAATGTATTTTTCTAGATAGGCTACAACTAGGGCTTGCAATTTTTTTATTCGAATATTTGTAATAGCGATATTCGAATAATTTCAAGTATGAGAGAAAGCCGTAATCTGAAGCATTTATCCTTCTGTAAAGTAGGTAATTTTAGTTTTTCTACAATTTGAGCATTATTACTATAACAACTTTCGTGAATCTGCACTTTCTTAATGTTTAAACAAAATTTTCGGATTTTATTTGATGCATACTTTTTTTAAATACTTTGGAGCATTTTTACGCGGTTTTGTGATGATTTCCTACAGTAAAAACTTGTTAAAACTAAAATTTAATAGTTTCGAATAATATTCGAGTATATTCGAATACCACCCAAAAATTGTCGATTACTACAGTTTCGAATATTTGCAAGCCCTAGCTACAACTAAGTAACTCAAAAGCAAAGACTGGTTTGTGACGTTAAAAAGGGAAACGAAACGCAATTTATTACTATTTATTTATGCATACTACACTGTAATTAACACGGTTAAAATTTTAGAATTGTGCCTTAAAAACCACGTAGGCAATGCGTTTAGACGTTTTGGAAAAAGCCCAGGTCAAGAGTACCCTAAACCGACGAGCATGTATAAGGAATGTGATAAGAGTGAATGAAGAAAGTATATTATGATCCTTTATTTCCCTAAAGCTGCTAAGTGGCGGCTTGCAATTTAAATGTTTTCAAAATATTTTTCTTAAAAATCGCAATCTCTATTCTTGCTTATTCTTCACGACTCAGCCTAGAAGACACAACATTATACTTGTACCAACTGTCCACGCCGTCAAAGTTACAGACAAGTCACGTTTTATTAAAGCTGTGGCAGTTTTACTAACGCCTTTGTCTACCTACTTGCACTTCTGTTTCATTTTATTCTTGTGATAAGTGCACTTGTTTTGGGTTTGGGTTACATTGACTAAAACACTAACTTAAATTACAAAATACTTTTTTCTCAAATTTTACATAGAATACTACTAAAATGGGTATTCCATACTTAATAGTTATGTGTACTAAGCCGAAAGGGGCTACCACCAATAAGCAATAACTTTAAAAAAATGTTTGGAAATTTGACTTATTTCCATTAAAAAATACTGTGCGAAAATCAGCTGTTTTGCTATCAAATCAGCTCATTGTGAACCAATTATACCCCATTCGTTGTATTATACTAATTTATGAATCACCTTGTAGTTCCCACCACGAGCTTTTTCAGGGCGCTTTCTCTTACGCGATTGTAGTGAAGGGAAATTACGATAATACTTGGAAAAGGCCTCCGTTGCGTTTCAGACGAGCACCCTCCCGCTACGCCACCGTGGCCGTACGGCCACGGTGGTGTAGCAGGAGAGTGCTCGTCAGTGTCGTCGGGGTGTCAGTGTCGTCGCGTCAAGGACCATAGACAGGATAAAGGCAATGAAGCATTTCTATCCAAATAGACCGAGATGGCCGTGGCGGCCCCAGCTGAAGAATATGCCCCTCCATATCTACCTATCCGCGGATGTCGTAAGAGGTAACTAAGGGAAAAAAGCTAGGGGATGGGCAGCAGCGTCCTCATTTTAACAACGATAGCTCTAACTGCGCTCGCAAACCCGCATGCCCAGCGTGGTGAATATGGGCAAATCCTACCACATGATAAGGAATTTACTTTGTCTGTGGGGGAGGCTATGTTCAGCAGTGGACGTCGTACGGCTGAATTGATGATGTTGATGATGATCCAAATAGAACGACTATCAATTCCAGCTCTTCAGAAAACTCCAAAAAGCGCCGCAGTTCACCGATGCGCAATTTATAGGCACTGCTTCGGGCTGCGTTTGTTCAATTTGCTATGTGTCCAAAGGATTCAGAAATATGGACTTGTTCCCGCTATGGCCAAGTTGTGTTGCGAATACATTCGAACAAGTGCGCGTTAGAGACGCTTGTAAATGGTTTCGTTGTCTTGCATTGTTACTGAAATTCATTTGGTTGCGCTAAACAGAACAAAAATAATTTAGGAGCTACGACGACGGCACAAATATAGGTACATTATGTTCTTGCCCTGACTACCCTTAGACATGTTCAAGGATCTGATCGCCAGGTGATCTGAGAGGATGTTTAGCATTATTGGGGAATATAGGAATATTTTTTTTTACATTAAAACAACCTACAAACTATGCTCCCATTTCAAGGGCAATAAAGTCAACATTCCGAATTGTGATGATACTTGAGGAACAGAACCGTTAAAAAGAATCATTATGAAACTTACCGAGGTCAGGTCAATAATGTGATTTACAATTACAACATTCCCAGCGCAACCATTTATCCTCAACAGAGAAAATTACAGAACTTTACACCGCTGCCTGTAAAATACAAACCACAATAATGATTCCACTCCACAAGTCGTGCTGCGAAGTGGTTGATATTAATTCAAGCCTTCTGTTATACGTAAGGTGCTATTTTTTACCCTTAGCACCAGTTTCAGGGTTCCGAAATAATAATATAGTTTAGTTAGAACTTATTTGAAAAACAACAGTAAAAGTATTATTTACATGCATAGTACGAGTATGTTTTCATGGAATTATGTCGAATTTCCATAAGAAGTAAATAAAATTTCACTTTTGCGTACTATGTGTAAAATAAGCCTCTATTTAGTTTACATATTCTGATGATATATGTAGACCTGTAGACCCAAAACGCCCTGTAGACTCCTAGCGGTTTTCTATATTCAGACGCCTCCATTGTAGCCATCTATTAAGCTAGCGAAAAGGCGTAAGTGGCAAGAAACTGGACGCTAATAAGCAAGAAGCCTGCAATAATGAATGAAAGATTCATTTTCCTTAAGACTACCACACATAAAATAACATAAAAATATAAATTACGTACTAAATGATAAAGATATTGTGCGCAGCAGAGCTCGTGGAAAATATGGTCTTCGCTCAGCATTGTGCTGGATACACACTGATGTATGCACCCAGCGCTGGTTTTCAGCGGAGACCATAATAGTCACGTCACGACCTTCTAGAGGTACAATACGTCTATGGCCAATGCTTGCAGTGAGCACATGAGGCTTACCTTGTCTCAGGAGTGGAAAACGCGTGCGTGATGCTGAGGCAATCAATCAAATGTTTTATTTTATACAATTTTAGCTGACTACCAATGGACTCTACTAGCTCTATTTAAGAACCTTTTTGTGGAGAAAAAATAAATGACCTTATTATTATTATTATTATTTTCAAAGTATGGTAGATTCTGGTATGCAAGCGTGCCTAACATCTTGCCAACAGGTGGGTAACATACATATTTGCCTTTTTATAAATTTTATGAAAAAACCAACGAATTGAAATTCTTTCCACAAAACGATTTACGCGAATCCAAATCCAAAATAGGTTATTTCATCGAACCATCTCGACTGTCATATCACAGAGATTTATGCCTTGAACGTAGCATCAGAATTGATTGAAAACCTCGGCCAGACCTGTACCACATCAAAATTGCTTTCCAAGTAAAAGAAGCTTTACCGTTCTGAGATAAGATTCAAAAGATTCTGGAGTATGCCAAGTATGAAAATGGCTTAAATATCTGATCGAGCCGAATCGGTGGATGAAGCGGCGTTGTATGTTAGGAGGTATATAATAGAATAGAATAGAATATAATTTGTTTATATGACAACACATACACACAGTAGAAAAATGGTAAAAAAGATAACAGACAAAGAAACTTAACATAAAGACATAAGCATAGTACATAAGACATGGAGTAAAAAGTTAGGTACATATACTTATTTGTAGTATATGTACCTACGTATAGCTTTCGAACAGTCAAATACCTGATGATTCTGAATTGTTTCTTGAATTTGGATAGTGATATTATAAAGGTACATATGAATGAATATTGACTCAGTACAGTAGGTATAGTCAAAACTTCTATTAGCTCGCATAGGTGCCAAAAAATCATGCATATCCTATATTAGCCGTGTTAAAACAGAATGCTAAGTCCTTGATATGTCAAAATTAACTTATCTTATTCAGAAGATTAGGTCTTCTCAGGATCATTTTAAAATAGTTTTTAGATGACATATTGCAAGTCGTTAGAACCCGGCTTTAGAATGAAACTTGTTCGATAACACTATACAAATTCTGTGCCTCAATTCTTGAGCGTATCAAGCATTCGTTCTGTAGTAACTTTCAATCGAAAAATATATGAAATCGTTTTATCGAATCGGATACCACTTGAAAATTTTCCAGCGAATGTTGATTCCATTTTTATATATCTATAGTCTGACTTTTGGTTATTGTTGAAAGGTCGAGTGGTACTGTGAAAGGTTTGAATGGGCTCATATCGGTAACAAAACACGTTTGGCCTAATTTTCGATTTCATTATGATTACTCGTACGTGCGATAAAGTCAAACCATTGCTGAAAGGTATTTTGGACACGATTGGAATGTGTTCCTCCAATCAAGCGACCTTTGGCTCGGGACCCGCGGCCGCGGGCCAATGATTTTTATGCTGTTGGTCTCTTACTTAACAGGACGATTGTAGAGGGCACTGCGGCCATGAAAAAGTTAGGTTAGGTTAGGTTAGGCGTGGTGCCTTTGAGCTCGTCCCAACTTTTATAAATAAATAAATACCTACGTGTCTTGGTCTACGCAGGGAATTCCTACAGATGTTGTTCGGAGGTATTCCTATGTCCAGTCTCCAAGATAACTTCGTAAGCGCGATTCAGGGCTTTCACTTCCAATCTTGTTTGCTAGATGTCCCTAACAGTTTGCTAGATGATGCTAGTGGTAATTGAATTAAAATTAACAACTCCAATTTTAGGAGTCATCCCACTATCCTACTTAGTTGCGAAAGTTTGTGGGAATATTTAGATGTTAGGATGTTTGTGGTTCAATCACGCCCGAACGGCCAAATGGATTTGGATGAAATTTGGCACAGATATAGATTGTAGTCTGGAATAGCATAAAGGCTACTTTTTATCTTCATAGGTACCACGCGAGCGAAGCCGCGGGGAGAAGCTCATATATAATAATTGGATAAATGTGCATACATTGTATTTAGGTAATAGTCGATGTAAGCCCTAGGCGGAAATGCTTGTTCCAAACAATGAACGACTAATGAGCCAGACAGCTAAAGGCCTTAATTGTACTGACCCGGACAATGGACTTCTAATTACCTGATATGTCTTGAAAATGGTATGATACGTGTGTTTATGTGGGTATGGAATGTTTCATTGATGTGTTACTGACGACTCATTACTCGCGATGATGTGGAGTTGAAGTTAATCCCTTTGAGATATCATCACCATCATCATTTCACCCGTAGAGAGTCCACTGCTATAGGCCTCCCCAAACAATCATTTGGGAGGCGTAGGACAGACGTTTCACAGTACCCCACTTCTTTGTATTCAGCAAGAAGGTTCTAAGGTGACTTATTTATTCGAATGTTGCCGAATAGTAAGGTTACTCGTGCGTGTCTTATTTGGATGCAGAGTTTGTCGTCAACCTTAATTTTGAAGAATGTGTGGGTTTGATTTATTTGTTGTATTTTTGGTGTAGCCCTGTAATACGATTACAGCGTCTGCGGCCTTTTCAAAATGTTCAAATTAACCTTTTATAATTTTGTAATACAACCTGATTATATAGCCCAAAATCAGACAATCTCCTTTCGTTTAGTTTATTTTTCAACATAAGGGGTACGCAGCAACCTATGTTCAGAAACTGGATTGAAATACACATACAATGCAAGTTAACAGATAGGTTATGGATAAACACTTTTCTTAGCAATTAAGCTTAGCTTATTGTACCCCGTTCCACCGTTGTCCTAGTTTCCATTTTTATAATTATCTCTCAAAGGCTTTTTTCTTTGCAGCTGTAGGCAGGATAATTGCATGAATTCAAGACAGGGACTTAAACAGGGTGCTGGAAATTGCTTTCATCTAGTCACTCACTCTATAACTGGACACCAACAAGACTGGCTATAAATAGTTTAAGAATGAGCGAAAACCATAGTAAACATGGCGCTCTTCAGGCCGTATGGTATGCCATTTGGACTGAAAGAAGCGCCATGTTTTCTATGGTACTATTTGCTCATTCTTAAACTATTTATAGCCGGTCTTCAAATTCATAATGGCCATCCATAACGGATAATCAAGAGTGACTAATCAGGATTGAACCAGTGACGCATTAATAAGCAGAAAATAGTAACTACTGATAACATCGAACAAGTACGTATCAGATACTTCTATTTCCGAGTAACAGATTTAACCATGCAAGCCTTTTTAATCCTATTTCATCTGATTTCAGATCTTTGTGCGCGTTTTAAATATTAGTATTTCTGCTTGTTTTGCCATCCTTAGCTTTGCTTCTAATGTATCAACCCTATAAAGTACAGTAATTGAATGAATGCAGGACAGACATAAACAGAGAGAACGGGCTCATTGCCTCCACCCACGTCACGTCACATGACTGGGAGATATTAACCACCTATATCACACCCGTTACGTAACCAGAGTTGGAGGGAACAGAAGAGCAACTCGTGATTTTTACATTTTTGTTACAATATTAAAATGAACTATTTTCACTTTTACTATCAAATCTACACAAACTATCTACTATCAATATTACTATAAACACAATAACAAAGTGTCTTCCCCTTAAATAGAAACTGTAAGAAAAGTGCTATTGGACGCATTCTTAGTTATAATTTACTTTATAAAACTATGTCAAAGTCAAATTACTCATTAGCCTACTTGGCTAGATTGTAATAATATGTAGAGTATAATAATCATTGTTCTCTAGGAATAACAAAAAAATAATAATAATAAAAAAAATATTACCAAAGTGAATATAGTAGAAATTGATATTACTAAATGGGCTTCAAGTTGAGCTCATGTAGGTAATATTATCATAAACAGTGATCTATAATAAAGATGACAGGCTTCAGGTACCGTGTTGGGCTAGTTAGAGGTTTTGTTAATTATTTTTTTATGCTATATGGAGGCAAACGGGCTTACGCGCTAAAGCGGTTACCGTCGCCTATTGACAACTGCAACACCTGGAGCATTGCTAATGCGTTGCCTGCCCTGGAGAAATATTTTTGTATTTTTCTTGAAGCCTGTATGCTGTAGGTTAGTGGGAAAACCTCGGAAGGAAGCTCATTCCACAACTTGCACGTATGGGGAAGAAAGGATCTCGAAAATCAAACCAACTTTTGATCCAATGGTCGTGGGTTCGAACTCACGTGAGTTTATCTATTCGAAAAAAAAATAGTGTGTTTGTAATGTGTTTCATAAAATGCCATGGAATAAGATCTGCACTAACGTCCCGCGTATTATATTCCACTGCTAAGTTTTTTTTTAAAGTAACATAGGCTGACAAAGTTGGGCTGCTGCCACTTACTGTGCCATAACATAACAATAGAACGGGAAAGCAATAAAGCTCTCACTTCATCCGTTTCATTTGTCGCGACCTCACTTTTTTCTTTTCTTACGTCGTCGAGGACAGTGCAAGGGCGGCACACATAAACGTATATGACCTTACTATAATTATGCTGATGGTAAGTACTCGTCTCGTGGAAAAGGATTATCAATCGCGTCGATGCTCGTTTTCTAATTTTGTTCACTCGTTTACCATGCCCTTGGTTTTGCCTAGGTTACCCTGGTACCCTTAAAAATTGTGTTATTATCTCTCTGTTATTTGTGAACGAACTAGTTTGAGGATAAGGTTTAGTGTGTTATTATCTTATTAAAACCCTTTTCAGGGCCATCATATCTCAACCTGGTCACTGCCCTAATACAGGATGACCAAGAAATAAATAGTGACAAGAAAAGCAAGTAAGGTAAGACACACTTCGTAGTTCATGTAAGTATGATATTAGTAACAAACCCTTTATTTACAGAAAGAAAATTAAAACTAATACAAGTTAATATTTACAAAATACACAAGAAATAGTTGAGCCATCTTAAGACAAACGATCTATAGATAGCTCAACTGATCCAGATATATATTAGTTGGAATAAGCTAAAGATGCGACTTCCGTTTAGCTTATGTGTCTCAACCATCACTAAAGCACCAACTTTAACAAAACATAGCGAGTTCTCACCACCACTAGTAAATTGTATGAGTGTCAAGTAGGACTAAAATAACTCGTTTATTTATAAATGTCCTGGCGACTACCTCTGAAATACCATCATATCTACCAAAAATTGAAAAGATAATGAAATAAATTTCATCTCATATCCAATGACATTAATAACCCGAGGCCTCCATGTCCTAAGTGTATCCATAAACTAGGCAGACCTCTGTGTACCTATACCTAGGGGCTATGTCTGCCTAAGCATTTGTCACCTTAATAGCCTAATTATCAGATTTCCATTTGTCTCAGCGATAACCGACGCTGTACCCTTGATTAAAGATCCCAAATCTTATTTTCTCTTAGGTAATTGTTAGATCGTTTAGGCTTTGTAAGAGTTATTACCTCAGAAAAATCATGTTTCATTATGGTGTGAAGATTTTCTGTACAAAAATTTTGTTCTTCTCTTATTATTTGTCGGCTGTGAATAATATTTCAACCATAACTACTAAATTATTTGTCCTTATAATGAAATACGGTGATATTAGATGGATGTTATAAATGCGACAGTGTGTTCTTTTGTTTGTCATGTTAATCATGGATAAGAGTGACATTAGGCAAATTTTTACCCAGTTGCCACGCGTGCAAAGCCGCGGTCTGAAGATGGTACAAAATATAAGTAAGTTAGCCATGGTATTATTTTTGAAAGATTGGAGTTGATACCTAAAACTATTGAATGTAAGTTTCTTGAGCAATGATTCTACAAATGATATTGGTATTTATAAAAACACTTGGAATGTTGCTTAAGGTCTGTAAAGTTTCTGATAAAAATCGCCCCTGCTCCATTTTCTAGCCTCTAGAGTAGGTACCTGCGTTTATTGAGCAGTAATAAAACTCTTTTAAAATCCTTTTCCCTTGTTGCCAGAATCACAATCAGACATATAAACCTCAATACCTTGTACTGCTTTGAAGCTGGTAAAGAATTTTTTTCTTTTTATCCACGGGTTAACTGTAAGGCTTGATACATGCATATGCTATAGCATAAATTTTAGTGTGAGTGTTCGAATCCCGGTCGTGCACCAATGGAGTGATAAAAATTAATAAAAATTCTAAGTGTAGGAATTGACAAACTTATATTTGCGGTCGCTCACGTAGTCATTGTATGACATTGACCGCAAATACAGCCTGGCGCTACAATGGCGACATTAAATTAACACACGGGTAGAGCTACTTAACAGTAATCATAAAAAATATATCTGATAATAAAATTCCATGATTTGATTTTCGATTTTTCAAACAAACTAAATGATACATACAGATCATGTATGGAGAGGTACGGAAACATTTCATTCAGTGCTAATCCAGAATAATGTACAAAATATATCAATAAATATTATATTCATTTATCAAGCCATGTTGGCCTAGTAGGAAGTTCCCCGGCTATCGTTCCAAAGGTCGAGGGCTTGAGCCTGGTAGCACCAAGTGTTATTCTATTTGAAAAAATGAAGTACGCATTAACACGTGCTTAAAAGGGTGAAGGAAAATATTATGAAGAAACCAGTAAGTATTCTTAAAGCGGCGATGGGCTTGCAACTGTCACGGATGAAATACTCACTACTGCAAAATGTGGGACTCTGCAATGTTTGGACATGTCTCTGACTACCCGCCTTAGACATCTTAAAGGATCTGATCGCCTGAAGATCTGAGAGGGGACAAAATTCGTGAAAATATTTTTTTTTGTAAATCTTTATCGTCTTGAGTCCACTTTGAAGGCCACATAAATACAAGCGGAAAAATATATAAATCTAACATGCGTTATCTATATGTTATGCAAAACCTTGGTAGCCCTCAATATATGAGAAAAGTAAGGGATTGTAATAAAAAGATTTACGTTGATACAGTAACAGATAAAGCGGACACAGTGGAACCTTCCGTTAGGGATGGCGAATAAAATGCCGGAATCAGAAAACCATTAGTTATTGCATTGTAAAAATAAGTTTTTACAGTTTTAGAAGCTTTAGAGGATTTTAGCCCAAGACTGCGTTTCCACCAGAGACGTGCGAGGATGCGTAGCGAGGAATGTGTTTGTAAAGAACCAGTAGAATAATAGAATTGCTTCATTTACCTTGCCTCGGTCAGCACAGCTCTGGTGTAAACGGCTCAGCGGAGCTAGATTTTTGCGCATACAAAACAAGTGAGGTATGTGTACAAGGGATGTGTGCGAGGGATGTGTACGAGGGATGTGTTGCGAGGAATGTATGTTGCCAGGTTTGTGCATAGACCAGTCAGTCCATAGTCACATTTCACAGCTTCGCAATGCATCCACTTACCACACATTAATGCGCATTTTCACAGCTCCGCTACACATCCTCGTAGGCACATTTTCCTCGCACAGCTTTGGTGGAAACACCCACACATTTTCACAGCACAGCAAGACATCCTCGCACGACACATTTCCATCGCACATCTCTGGTGGAAAGGCAGCCTTATAAGGCCATTCAAAAAAACTTGCTGACCCGTCAAGCACGTTTTGGCAACGGGCGCACGGGGCCATGGGACCCAGGCTACTTTCACATGCTAAACGCATTTCAGCTTTTCAGCTATGTCAACTTGTATTTTTCCAAACGAATTAGGTACGTTGAGTTTGGTGTACAAACGCGCCCAAATACTAAAAGTAAAGAAAACATGTCAGACGGTTTAAAGTATGTTTAAATAAATAAATAAGATGATATAATAAGCAGACTGTGAAGGGTTCCAGGGGCATGTTAGGATTAACCGTAATAGAATTGGTGAAGTTGTTTTTGTATTATGTTTTTTTTTATTATACAACTGAGGTGGCAAACAAGCATACGGCCCGGCCCACCTGTTGGTAAGCAGTTACCGTAACCTATTAGCGCTTGCAATACCAGAGGCATCACGCACGCGTTGCCGACCCCAACACCCCTCCCCTAAAGAGCTGTGGCAACCTTACTCACCGCAGGAACTTAACACTATTTGAAACAAATAATGTTATTTGGCTGCAATCTTCTGTAAGGCGGAGGTACCTTCCCAGGCGGGCTGCTCCAATTTAGAACGAGAAAATCTCACTGTGTCCTACCTCCTAGTAAAAGTATATTTACGTATGTTGTTTTTTGTCGCCACACCCAGCTGCCGCTACGTTGCGACGCCGCGGTCTGAAGATGGTACAAAATATAAGTAAGTTAGCCATGGTGTTATTATGATGAATTTTATTTGTTTTAATAAAAAAACTAGGTTTGATTAAAACATCATACTATTGACAGAGGGGTAGGACAGGTAGGTAGAGGGGTAGGGGTATGTTTCGTAGGTCACTGTGTTAGGAAAAGACTACAGACAGTGAAGTGCGCTGAAACAAGCCTTTTGAGTTCGGATCTGAAAGGAATTATTGCGCTGAGGCTCCCATATATGCACAGTAGCCAAGATGAGAAAACATACCTATTTTTCAATAAGTTTCAAAATCATGATTGATTTTGGTATTAATCACCCTTGAAATTTGTTTAGGTTCAGTTTCCTCATTATGTTTAGTCGTCCGGTTAACAACTAAATCCGGATAACATTCTTATGTTATCCGGATTTAGTTGTGCCTTCTTATGCTAGACAACTCTACTAGTCTGGTGTCCCAAGGGAAAGAAAAATACAGATAAAAAAAATAAGTTTCCTCATCCATCACGCACAAAAAGATTTTAAGGAATAAGGACTGATTTTAATAGGCAAGCGTTCGGGGTGAATTTAGAGAAAGGAGGTACTTTGAGAGAGATTTAGAAGGTGAGGTGTTGTATTCAGGAATGATTTATTAATAGGCATTATTATAAGATATAAATCTGATACTTCTACCTCCTGCCAACGAGTAGAATTTATTATTCAACTGAGCCTCATGACGCTTCGCAAAAACAAAGGAAATGTTGTCCATCATCATTTCAGTCAACTGAACATAGGCCTGCCACATATATTTCTGGAACGATTGATCTTGTGCGGCCTGACCTAGCGGCTCCCGTTCTTTCCATCTAGTACGTCATACGCTGCATTTCCGGTGTGTGGCCACTACTCTAAAACCCTTCTAACCCAAACAGCCTTCACCGTCGGTTTTACGAGCTTATGTGTCCTGCCCACTGCCACTTCAATTTACTTATCCGCTGGGCTATGTATGTGACTTTAGTTTGTCTATCTCCACAGCTTTCTGAGCGACTTTGAGCTTTTTAATAAGGCCCATAGTATTTGGTATTCCTACCTATTTACCTTGTATTACAAATGTGGTGAAGAATTGAAAAGAAAAATAATTTGAAGGTCGTGAACTATCATTCCGTGAATACCTTCGTGTTAACACATTGATTACCATATATAACGCGAGCAGTTAATATAAGTCGTACTTATTTTTACACTCACAAGATTGTTTTTGACAAACAAGCAATTGATAACATCGATTTCTTAATATAACGTAGGTATTGGAAATTCAGCCAATTTGAAAATGAAAAGTCAGAGTGATTGCTCGCGGCATGTAGGTAGAGTTTTTGCAGGATTTTTGGCATGAAATATGAGCATGGTGTACATTTTTTTCCAGGAGTGTATTCGGCTCGTATTTATCCTTCACAGATAAAAAAGCAATAAACAAAGGTAATTTGTATTAAATATGTATTCTTATAAGTATTAGTTTAAGAAACAATTTTGATGGTTTGCTAAGGTCTTTAGATCATCATCATCAGCCTGTAGAAGTCCACTGTTGGACTGCCTTCCAAAGAGTGCCACAGCGAATGGTCTTGAGCCTTCTGCATCCACCGACTTCCTTTAACCTTTACAGTTTCTTCAGTCTACTGGTCGTCGGGTCGTCGCCTTCCAACACAGCGTCAGCCGGTTCGTGGTCGCCAATCGAGAATCTTTATTCTCCAACGGCTGTCAGTTCTCGGATTTCCTCGTTTCTGATTTTGTCACTTAGTCAAACTCCGATGGTCTACAGATCAACCTACATCAACTATTTCTTCGGTTTTTGTAAAAAAAATGGTAGGTATAGTGTGGTAATGCAGGTCCACATGACACTGATTTTAGTCTGCACAGCGAGTTGTGCAGACTAAAATATAGTTTATGCTGAGTCGAGACCTTTTTGCTGCTGTGGCGCACAATAACATTTTACGTGTTCTTTTTATTAAGTTTTTGTGTGTTACCTGTCTTGCTCCATATTTTTGCTCATATTTAAAACTGTTTCTTGCTTCTATTGTGATGTGTATTATGTGCCAAGTTTGTGAATAACTGTCTATCTATGCCTATGAAAATGATACGCGTGGACGTGATATCGACATCGGCACGAACTTAAAGCCGCGTTCAAACGGCGTGCGATTATCCGAATAAATTCAATTTCTATATTGGATTTTAGGGGCTTGCGTTGAGTTATAATGCACGCTCGGCCTTATAGCCTTAGACTGCGCACAAATCACTGCGAATGCAAAGGTTGATCCACTATTAGATATGTTTTGTTTGTTTTTTTTTTTATACAACAGTGGTGGCAAACAAGCTTACGGCCCGCCTGATGGTAAGCGGTTACCGTAGCCTATGAGCGCTTGCAATACCAGAGGCATCACGCACGCGTTGCCGACCCCGAACCCCCTTCCCCCCTAAAGAGCTCTGGCAACCCTACTCACCACAGGAACACAACACTATTTGAAACAAATAATGTTATTTGGCTGCGATCTTCTGTAAGGCGGAGGTACCTCCCCAGGCGGGCTGCTCCAATTCAGAACGAGAAAATCTCGCTGTAAAATAGTTGTTTTCTCAAAACAACTATTCGTAACTATAATGCAATACGTATTACTAAAAATCGTAATCTAAAAAGACACCTGTCCTATTTACTGTCCTTTAAAAGCATAAGTGCTGACATCCGTTTTGCACTGAACCTATTATAAACCCTTTTAACCCATTTTCAAAATTGCTGCGGGGTATACCAAAAGGCTTTAGAGTTTTTTACGATGGTACTGTACGGCGACAAAAGATTTTATAGGAGCATAAATTAAACGTGTATCTAGTATATAACCCACGTTTATAGAGAACTAGCTTCCGCCCGGGGCTTTGGTAAAGTAGCCATGTTATTATTGGTAAAGAACTCTATATATTCCAAGTTTCAACGAAATCGGTTGAGCCGTTACAGCGTGATTGAATAACATTCAAACATCTTAATATCATAAAAATCATCAAACATCCTCACAAACTTTCGGATTTATAATATTAGTAGGTACTAGCAGTCACCCGCGACTTCGTTTGCATGAAACTGCAATAATTTGTAGTTAATAAACTACCTATCTACCAAATTACACTATCCGCTAACCTCCTAATCCAGGGTATCGAGGTCGATCTGTCGAGGTAGGTACGTAGCCTCAACTGTTATGAAAAGTTTCAGCTAAATCGGTCAATTTTCCGAGGAATTCCGTGGAACAGCTCCTGATTTCAATGATTTCACAATACAAAATGTACGACATGATATTTTTTAAGCGCAATGTTTAAAAAGTTCGAAAACACACGCCTTGGCTGTTAATTAAATTACCAACATGCGGAAACACCGTATGATACGTCATTAAAAAAGCGTCAGATTCAACAGGCACTTCACGGATGTCTATCACTCGCGTTTTGATCACTACTCCAATTAGCGGTATTTATATGAGTATGTGGAACCCCGTTCTTAGGGGTATCAATGTATGCACGTGCCTACCCCATCACTAGTTTTTTCTATTTCATACTGCATTAATTTGCCCTTTTCGTTATAGCCTGAAAGTAGCTGATGGATGAGGTATGGTGACCCTGAAAAAGGCTTAGTGGAAATTGGTGATAACCAAAGCAGTGAAAGGATTAAACTGCGTCTCAAAGAGTCTATTTTGTAAACAAAACCTATTACCTTTACTAAATTGTACCTACACTGATTTATGCAAACGAACTTGTACCACCAATAGTTCAAAACAAAACCACACAAGCGTTAGTAGCACATTTGGAATTGAATGAGCAGCAATCAAAGCCCTATTATCCTTCGCTCCATAGAGTATAGCCTGAAGCGGCTGATTACGTGACAGCCCTATGGATCGTACGTGACCTGACTGTCTATCACTGGCACCGTAATACAACTGAATAAAGCTCAAAATTGAATAATACTTAGTGAGTTTAGTCTATTCGACTACATTTACTATCAACTCTTACTGAAGTATAGCGTCGAAATTCATAAAAAGTCCGCAATTAGTTGTAACAAAATAAAAGGATTAACAAGGTTTTTATAATATAAAAACTATCCCAAAACAGGGCTTACTTTACCGACACCCAAACTTTTTCTAGGATTTTTGTAATTTTACAATTTTTCAATGAAATAAAACTATTCAAAAATCCGCTGTTTCGGGATCAATTCGGTCCAACTCAATTATTCAGCTGTTTTTAGGTCTTGAGCAATCTTGATGATGAACTTATCGTACTTATTGATAATAATAATAATTATTAGGAATGTATGAGGAATGTGATGAGAGTGAATGAAGCAAAAGAGGTATGTCAGGATCGTAGCAAGTGGAAAGCCGTGGTCTCTGCCTACCCCTCTGGGAAATAGGCGTGATTTCATGTATGTATGTATGTAATTATTATTATCAATAAGTACGATTATCGATAATAATTATTATTATTAGTTGTAGAGATGACAAAAGATCTGTTGTCAGTCAGGAATATCTGTTCGAAGAATGAACAAAAACAAACTTTTGAATCCAATAGACTAGTTTCGCCTTACACTGGAAATAGATCTTGCTCACATTTTTGAACTTATTATAACACTGGAACTCGATTTTAACATAACAATCATCCATTCCAAGTACTGTTGGAACAAGTAAATATTCAAAACAGAATTTTGGAATTTTCTCGCTAAACTCGCTAATAAAACGTGACAGAAATACGGAGGAGACGCACATTTCTTGGAAAGCCTCATAATTTTGATAGCTGTTCCTTTATTCACAATATAGAAACAAACGGTAGGGATAATAGGATAGAAGTGTCTAAACTACAATTAAGTATAAGTAGTTTTGTTTTAAGAACTAAAAAAAACACCTTTGATTGTCCCGATTTACATGAATATTAATCGGAATGTCCGCGGTTAAAACTATAAACAATAATGTGTTCTTTTTAAAAATATGACTCTTTTAAAATAAGCATTTTGATAAATCAGAAACGCATCATGGCTGTGCACGCGCACGTCAAAGACAAACAAACTCTTTGTCGATCACATATGACCTTCTCATCGTTCTCCGAAGGATCCTTCCCATTGAAAAATGTTGGGAATCGCAAGTGGTTTTACTGTTTAACATAGTATTGTGAACTCAAGCTGCAGATTCGCTCTGGTCAATCTGCAGCCCGCAGTAAACTGGCTTTAATGGGACATGGTTTTATTACATAAAATCAGATGTTTCCAAGCTTAGGGTGTCCAAATTTGAAGATAGGAAAACCCAAAATTGGTCATAAAGAATGCGAGCCAGGCGTGGCCCAGATGCGTCACACCCTTACCGTGCTTAACACAATGCGAAGACTGAGTTTTCCGTTTATTACAAGATTTAATATGGTATGGTAACTCAAACTGTAACCTACGGCTGAGCGCATAAATCTTGAGAAACGAAGTACGGGATATGTTGTGTACAGGGTCTTATGCAAGGTAGTACATAGCCAGATTTTATCGTGATGGAGATACCTCGCCAGGCGCCTCTCCTCTGCCTTTTTGCCTCTAGTGTTGTATTCCTGCGATGAGTAGGGTTGCCAGAACTCTTTAAGAGTTGGGGGTCGGGGTCGGCAAAGCGTGCGTCATGCCTCTGGTATTCCAAGCGTTCATAGGCTACAGTAATCACTTACCAACAGGTGGGCCGTAAGCTTGTGTGCCACCATAGTTGTATATAAAAAGGGCCCTTTGCATTTCAAGGTTCTGAGCTGAGAAGTTGTCTCACAAATAACTCAAAACTTTACATGTTAGCTTTCATAATGTTCTTGTAGAAGGCTTTGTAAATTATAGGGTAGTCGTTACACCTGGGTAGTCTAATGTGTACACTTTCAGAGTATATTAGTTGTTAGGCCTTATTACACCTATTCTAGATAATTTACACAGTGTCAGGTGGAACTTTTTACTCGCTTACAGGACGCTGTAGTGCCTGGGACATGTTTAAAAAATAAAATAAATATTCCGGACATATCACACACGGTCAACTGATCCCAAACTAGGCATAGCCTGTACTATGGGTACCAGAGACTGATATACATATACATAATAGATAAATATTTAACACCCAGACCCAGAACAAACATCTGTATTCATCACACAAATGTTTATCCTGTGCGGGAATCGAACCCGCAACCTCTAGCGCAGAAGGCAGAGTTACTACCAACTGAGCTATGAGGCCAGTCTAGATGTTGAGTTTAGATGGAGTAAGCATGCCCAGCACGTGTACCATCCTCTCAGCCTGGTCGGCCTTATCCACAGGAAAGACAGAGTCAATACGTGTCTTCACCTATTTTCTAAGATATTTCAAAGTGATCCTAGAGATTTTATTGAAATACTTGCTTCCGCCTGCGGCTTCACTCGTGTTTTTTTTTATACAATTAAAGTGGCAAACAACTATGAGCGCTTGCAATACCAGAGGCATCACGCCCGCGTTGCCGACCCCGAACCCCCCCGCCCCTAAAAAGCTCTGGCAACACCGCAGGAACACAACACTATTTGAAACAAATAATGTTATTTGGCTGCGATCTTTTGTAAGGTGGAGGTACCTGTCGTGTGATACCTACATAACTGGCCATACTGATTGACTGGCCTCATAGCTCAGTTGGTAGTAACTCTGCCTTCTGCGCTAGAGGTAGCTGGTTCGATTCCCGAACTGAATAAACATTTGTGACTAACACAGATGTTTGTTCTGTGTCTGGGTGTTAAATATATATCTATTAAGTATATCAGTCTCTGGTACCCATACACAGTACAGGCTATGCCTAGTTTGGGATCAGTTGACGTGACGTGTGTGATATGTCCGAAATATTTATTTATTTATAAGCTTATATGCCATTCCAGACCTCCTCTGTACCAAATTTCATCCAAATCCAAATTTCAGCCGTTTAGCCGTGATTGAACCACAAACATCCAAACATCCTCACAAACTTTCGCATTTATAATATTAGTAGGATACACCTTTTGACTTTGACTTGAGAACCGCTTTGTGAAAAGTTTTATCATAGTTTAGTAGTCAACTCCGACGGTATTTCATACATTGTAAGAAATCCATGGAGTCCTAGCATAGCTTCGCTTCAGGAATGTATGTATATTCCTATTATGTTGTCGGAGAAATTCTTAAGCCCTAGTTTTCTACGAAGCAACTAGCATTGTATGACAGCCTTGTTAGTTGCCGTGAGGGTCCAGTATAAGGTGCAGCGACCGATAGTTCTACGCTAGTTCGGGGGATGGGGAATATTCATGGCATTGACTTTGTCATTATCTGGCATGCTGCTCTTTGTGAAGCACAAGTTTATTGTATATTATCATTCTTAAATTCTGTGTACTTATTATAATTATATACGATATAGTATCTGTATGTGTTTATATAAATGTCACTATATGTATTATATATATATATATATATATATATATATATTTATGATTATCTTGATTTATCTATTTAATATACCTACTTTACTCTGTTTATAGTTAATTATTTTCTTCATAATTTAAGAAACACCATCTTGCCCCTTCTCTAATCTTTTCAGTCCAGTCCATCCTAAGATTGCCTGGCAGAGATCGCTCTTAGCGATAAGGCCGCCCATTGTATTGCCGTGTAAATTTAATGTGATCTTATGTATTATTTCCGTATGGTGATCAATAAAGTGTTATCTATCTATATATCTATCTTTGTCACGGTTGGCATAGCTTTTCTACATCAGATTAGTTGTAGGTTAGTCTGGAAGAAATCACTGCTTGCGATAAGACCACCGATTGTAGGACAAATTGTTATAGTGTTTAAATTATGTATAAGTACATGTCTTACATTATGTCCTCAATAAAAAATTATATTATTATTATTATTATAGACAAATCGGTGGTGTATTTTTATATACCTACCTACCTATATTTACATATCTATCTACTAGCTGCACTCGCGTGGAGTCAGAGTATCTTACTACTAAGGATAAATAAATAAATAAATATTCCGGACACATCACACACGGTCAACTGATCCCACGGTCAACTAGGCATAGCCTGTACTATGGGTAACAGAGACTGATATACATAATAGATATATATTTAACACCCAGACACAGAACAAACATCTGTGTAAGTCACAAATGTTTGTCCATTGCTATATAGTGGAGAGATGTTTGTTACTCAATCACGCCAGAACGGCTGAACGGACTTTTTTAAATGTTATACGGAGGCAAACAGGCATACGGCCCTCCTGATGGTTTTTTTTTTTATTTTTTATTCTACTTAGGTGGCAAACAGGCATACGGCCCACCTGTTGGTAAGCTGTTACCGTAGCCTATGAGCGCTTGCAATACCAGAGGCATCACGCACGCGTCGCTGACCACGAACCCCCCTCCCCCTAAAGAGCTCTGGCAACCTTACTCATCGCAGGAACACAACACTATTTGAAAACAAATAATGTTATTTGGCTGCGATCTTCTGTAAGGCGGAGGTACCTCCCCAGGCGGGCTGCTCCAATTCAGAACGAGAAAATCTCGCTGTGCCCTTCCTCCTCTCCACGATGGTAAGCGGTTACCGTCGCATATTGACATCAGCAACACCTGGAGCATTGCTAATGCGTTGCCTGCCGAACCCCTCCCCCCCTAAAGAGCTCTGGATGAAATTTGTCACAGAGCACGTTATAATCTGGAATAGCACATAGGAATATCATCGTAGGCAAGCGAAGCCGCGGGCGGATGCTAGTAGAATATATTACGTTTAAAAATTAATTAGGTCTACTCTATTAGGGTACTCGTGTAATTTAATACACTCTATAACTAAAAGCTTGTAGTAACAGTATTTCAATTTTTATTAATTATGTACTAAATAGAGGCCTTTCAAAGCCTTTAATTACCTGTATAATTACTAAACAGCCCACGCAAGCTTACATACAATGCATTAGAATTAGGTGAGCCGCACACTCACTGTATGCTAAGAGTCGTGTTCATTAGGCTACGTTTATTCAGTAATATGTTTCTGAAAAGCAATAAAGACGGTCAAGTGCGAGAACTCGCGCCCTGAGGCTTCCGTACCATCGGTCGTAACTTCGCGTCGATTGGTCGGTCGCTCGTGGGTTCGAATCCCGGTCGTGCTCCAATGGATTTTCCATTCGGAAAATCCGTACACGGAGTCATAAAATGAAAATTCCAAGTGTAGGAAGTACAAACTTATAGTGAGTCAAAAAATGAAAGTTCCAAGTGTAGGAAGTGACAAACTTATGTTTTGCTGTCGCTTAGTTCATTATATGACCGCAAATATACATTTTCTCGTAAGTAATAATATAATTTTAGGGGTAAAACATCGAATTCCTCAATAAATTTTAGACTTTTTCCTTTATACAAGGTGATTCATAACATGTATACCATCCCGAAAGGGGGTTAGTCTATCAACAAAAACAAATAATATTAGCGAAAAAAAAATTTACAAAACATTTTTGGTATTTTTATCATCTTTAAAACCAATTACTAAACGTACAAGAAGTTCGAAATCAAGATTGCTACCTAAAACAGGAGATTTATTGAGTTTGACCTGATTTGACCCCAAAACAGCTAATTTACGCATAGAGTTTTTTCAATGAAAAATGACGAATTTTCAAAAGTCGTAGAACAAACTTTATTGCCAATTGGTTGTAGAATAAGCCCCGTTCGGGATGGAATACATATTATAAATCACATGTGTAAATCACAAAAGCTGTAAAAAATAAAGTCTATTCAATTCACTCTTTTACTTCAATCTTTTACAACACTGATTCTTTCATCGACAGTCATAGGCCCTTTTCAGGGCCACCATACCTCAACCCTGGTCACTGACCAGAGACAGGATGACCAAGAATCAGTGACCCGACAAGAAGAAGAATTACAGTAAATACTTTTTAACGATGTACTTATCAAATAAGGCGCACCGCAACCTGCACTCTAAGATGTGTTCATTAGGCAGCGCTCATTTAGAGAACACCCTGTGACCTACATGCTGGTAGCTGGTAGTGTGGTTCAAGTTACAGAAGCGACCGGCTACTGTATCTATACATTTATATTATTTATGATGTAAGTACTTATGTAGGTTTTGTGGTTTAAAAAAAAAGATTTTAATTCACTTATTATTATTATGTGCGCCACCGTCCTCTTTTACTTAGTATATCCTGTACATCCAAAGGTTGCCTGGTAGAGATCGCTTTTAGCGATAAGGCGGCCCATTGTCACACTATTTATAAGTTATTTTTTCCTGGTTTGTGTATTTCTTTTGGTGTACAATAAAGCTATATTCTATTCTATTACCTCAAAAGGAATCCAACGGTCTTTGAGCTTCAGGATCAATAAACAAGAGGGAAATATTCGTTATTCGGTACCTTCTCGTACTAAAATAACTGCTTTTCATGGTAGATACATGTTTTTGAACGTACAAGATAAGCTAGGCCATCATCATCATCCATAGCCCGACTTTAGCCACACCCTAATTGTACACTAAAATAAGATAGTTTTTACAAAAACTAGAAACCGACTTCTAATTCCTGAATAAATAAATAAATAAATATTCCGGACATATCACACATTGTCAACGGATCCCAAACAAGGCATAGCCTGTACTATGGGTACCAGAGACTAATATACATAATAGATATATATTTAACACCCAGACACAGAACAAACATCTGTGTTAGTCACAAATGTTTGTCCAGTGCGGGAATCGAACCCACGACCTAGAGGTCGCCTCTGCCTTCTCTCTCTGCCTTCTTACTACCTTCTTACTACCAACTGAGCTATGAGGCCAGTGAATATTTACAAGATTAAGGCTTTCTTTTTGTTATCATCCTCCTTGAGTTTTGATTACTATTGAGGATGACACTGGCCACCAACACTTTCGAATAAAAAACAAAAGTTTTTTAAAAGAAAAGTTTTTATTTCAGTTCTATTTTTTATATTTTTTAGATTGATTAAGCCTCTTTCAGCATAGTAAACTATTTATGGAAAACATTGTATATCTTACAAAACGCATATAACTACCGTATAATAAATATATATTATTATATTAGAAATGCAAACCTCATAGCTTAAACCAAATACACCGGCTCGAAGCATGAGTTGCCTTTTACTCCGACATAGTGCAGTTTTGTAGGGCGGTGCAGCCTACTAGCGTGTAGGTATCACTTTATTTCAGCATCCAATGTAAAATGAACTTTACAAACACCGGATTTAGATGCATTATGTTACAGTATTTTACAAAATAGAAAAGGTACCCTGGGGCTCTGAATTCTTTAGACTACAACGTGTGTTACAAAGGACTTAAAATGGACCTGTGCCCTAAGCACAAATAATTCACGATAGCGGTACGCTTACGATGCGGTAGAAAATGTCAAGCATACCTCAAGTTAGGGATCTGAAAATTCATATCGCTTTTGCTAAGAAATAAAGAAGAACGTATCTTGATACGTGAATTGATTGACGACTGGCCTCATAGCTCAGTTGGTAGTAACTCTGCCTTCTGCGCTAGAGGTCGCGGGTTCGATTCCCGCACTGGACAAACATTTGTGACTAACACAGATGTTTGTTCTGTGTCTGGGTGTTAAATATACATATATCTATTATGTATGTGTCTCTGGTACCCATAGTACAGGCTATGCCTAGTTTGGGATCAGTTGACCGTGTTGTGATATGTCCGGAATATTTATTAAAAAAAAAAAAAAAAAAAAAATTGATCAAGATACGTGTTTTGACGTAGGTAGGTAATATACGTTAAAACACGTATCTTGTGTACTAGCCATCATCTAAACGCGGACAAAGTCACGTGTAACAGCTAGTTTTCTCATAAATGATGCCTACAAATTATGTAACATACACGGCTAGGTGCACAAGATACGGTTCGCCGTTAGTTGTATAGTTTATGAAAATGAGGGGTTAGACGCAAATACTGTGGTTATGTAAGATACGCTGTAAAATTAAACCACATGTTGTAGACCGGCTTAATTTCATGGCGATGGTGATATTGATCGTGAAGATCATCATCATCATCATTTCCGCTGTAGGACATTCACTGCTGTTCATGGCCTCCGCCACAGATTTCCAGAGCGAATTTCTATCATGTGGGGGGATTTACTCATACTGCTTTCGTTGAAATAAAGAACGCTGCTGCCCATCCCCTATTTTTTTCCCTTAGTTGCCTCTTATGACATCCACGGTTAGATATGGGGGGGCCTATAAATCGTAAAGATACTAGGATACTGTGGTAAAATAGAGGCTTAGTTATACTGTTCTCTAACACAGCTGAATATTTCAGTTTGAACTGATTTGGCCCCAAAACAGCAAATTGTTGCTGAGTTATTTCAATGCTTGCTTGTCGTGTCACTGATTCTTTCTTGGTCACAAAGGATTAAAGTGCTCCTCTGAGAGGCTCCTTTCGTGCACGTGTTTTTGGTTTGGACATTTCAGTTTTCTCATGGTGCTTTCCTTCACCAATTGCGAACACTAGTTTAGCGCACATACATTTCTGAATGGAATATCCATTGTTGCATGACCAGGATTTGAACCCAATCCTATGGATCGGAAGACGGGGTCACTACCAACACTCTACCAGTGCTCTTTTTGTGTTTCGAATGTAAAATGACGAATTTCCAAAAGTCGTAGAACAAACTTTATTCCCAATGGCGTGTAGAATAAGCCCCTTTCTAGATGGTGTACATATTATGACAAAACTGTATACAATTTAACAACACAAAGCACAGATAAACTGTCGATTTAGACCACCAAATAATCACATAATAATAAAGATTTAATGATACATGAACACAATGATATTTTTATGTAAATACTTAGTACTTGGATGAACTGGCAGTATTCCAGCTGAACTGACCAGAATATTAAACGGCACGTATTTAGGGAAAATAAATTATAAGGTTCATAAATGCTGGTTAAGGAAGTAACGGCTTTTGTTTGGAATTTCGACGGCTTTGTTAAATTAACATTTTTGTAGAGATTTCGACTCGGGCGACGAACCGGGCGACGCGGTGTAGGAAGTCCCCCCACCCGATGGACCGACGATATTGTGAATGTTGCGGGAAGTCGGTCGATGGAAAAGGCTCAAGACCGTTCGTCATGGAACTCTTTTTGGGGAGGCATATGTCCAGCAGGACTTCTACAGGCTGATTATGATCATGATGACACTACGATAGGCTATATACAGACAAACAGACTCACTCAAAAAAATCAAATCACACAACAAACTAATCACATAAGAACCCGAGTTTAAAACCCGATTAGTCCTGAGTTCTTTGCTAACTTGCCAAACTCGGAACATATTTGTCCTTTCACAATCGTCCGCTGTTACAGCCAAAAGGGTTACGCTACATATCATAGCATGCAGTCGTTGGCAGACTGTCGCGTCGCGTCGTCATCATCATCAAAGCCCTACTTAAAGCAGCTGAAGGTAAGGCATGCCTAGTCTTTCTTTTGATCAGCTAAATTATGGAACCTTCTACGCGGTCGCCAAATAGATAGGTGACCGCTAGTGGTAACTGCTGAATTCTTTCGTGCTTTAGGTGGCACGTCAATGGCATGACGAAGGTCTTTGGGTGGTCTACCTTGTCCATTTAGCCTTTGTAACTAATTTTAGGTTCGGCTGTCTAGACAATCGACGTGTCGTCCAGCTCTTGGACGCCATTCAGTGCTACCATCTCGCCTTGCCATATTTTTTACATATCGCACACCGGCAGCTGATTCCAAACTAGGCATAGCCTGTACTATGGGTACCAGAGACTGATAGACATACTAGATAAATATTTAACAACCAGACATAAAACAAACGTGTGTTAATCACACAAATGTTTTTTGTCCAGTACTGCAATCGAACCCACGACCTCTAGCGCAGAAGGCAGAGTTACTACCAACTGAGCTATGAAGCTAGCTTCATAGCTCAGTCATATATGCAGGTATAGTTGTAGAGTTAAAACCGATTTACTCGGAGAGAGTCCAACGCGTTGTGGCGATAATCGCCATCGTGAATAGGTTACCGTTTTTATATCGTGTCGAGAAAAAGGCCCTATACAAAAACCATCAAGCTATTCACTATTTATCGGTGACAAGCAACTCACAAACATTACGGACTCGAGCCTCTAGAGATTATCGTAAGCGATTCTAATCAAAGCGATTCTTGCGTTTACATACTTCTTAAACTCGCTTACATTTATATTATTAGTATAACAAAACATCCAAAATTCAATGGTATTGACCAATGTTGATAATATGGTGTTTCACCCTAAACTCAAGATTTCGTAATAAATTCCTGTGTCGCGGGTGAAGTTTGAATTACTTCTCTATTGAAAATCACCAGAGATCGGGCGAATTGGGAACTCACTCGTCCCCTTATTCACTAAGAACATGCGCCTGAACGCGACAACACGAGTGGCGGCGCTGATTATAAATATAAAATGTTTCAAGGAACTGACGAGAAAACTGAACTGAACTCAGAACCTTTATAAAAAGGTAAGGTTTTATCGTTGAAATCAAATAAATTAAGAAAATGATCAAGTCACGCTTACGGATTTCAGTTGTTGACCTTTGCATCGCAATTTCTCCTTATAAAAAGCTTTTTTACGCGTTTCTGCTGCATTTCTGCACGCCACCAGCACCGTGGCGCGTTGTGATAGTGCCCCTCGCAAACGCAACTTTCGGAAGGAACGCATGCGAGATTGCGTGAGAGGTGCGATCGGTCGTCATGACAACCGCGCTGCATTTTGAGGGTTGATTTGATATTCTTCATCTTGCTACGTGTGACCGCACGCGGCTCTTCTACAATGCGGCGTGATTCAATGACACGCCAGTGGGACTGCACGAGTAAGTCTCATCACAGGTGCGGACAGTGACTGGGGTACTGACAATCACCACAAGCACGCGAATCCGCATCGTCGTCAAGTGCATTTAAGGATATACTATCCAGCAATTCTGAAATGTTCGATCTAGTTCTAGTCTCCTTGTGATTTCAAAAATCCATTGTGTGGGCAATTCGGCCTGTTTTAACGCCGCTGATAATTGTGATGGCATCGCTGGCGCGGGTTGTTTGTTAATAAGGGGGCTGGTCTCCAATTCGCTCGGTTTGCCCGATTCAACGGGAAAGTTGGGTCTACACGTGAGCACTTTTCTTCGGACAACTTCGGACACATTTAGGTACAAGTTAAGATCAGTATGTCGCTGTAATGATTTATTTCCTTGCCGATTGAGTTCTGAACGAGTTTTGGCTAGTATTAGAGAACTTCATCCCCCCATAACAAGCAATGTGCACAATATTATAGCAAAAATAAAGCCCAGACACCGACCGATATCGAAAAAAGTGATGGTGGAGAGAAAAGGCTCAATACCGTTCTTCATGGAACTCGGGGGGAGGCCTATGTCCAGCAGGAAACTTCTAGAGACTGATGATGATGATGACTTTCGTCGAAAACGTGCTTGCCAAAAATGCACCTTATCTGAAATTAGACTAGGCGTATTTTTTAAAATACACCCTCAATTTTTCATTGTGAAAAAGCTTGCAAACGCGCTGAAAAACACTATGTACGAGTATGTTACAAAACAATAGAAGAAAAAATATTTTCACGTGATGCCGCGAAGTAGGTGAGATCTATAAAACTGTAGAACCTGACTTCATGACACATTTGCCTTACGACCCCCTAGAGGGCGCTAACGTGTAACCAGCTAGACCTTGGCAAGAACAAAATGGTTAAAAAAATCGTTATTCGGCACGTTTCACTCTAGCGTAGTTTTTACAACCCTTTCTATGTGCTTATTACAGATAATCAAGCAGAAAAAAGTGGAAACTTAATAAAATTCGAAGTACTAACAAAACTAATGTGTTGTGTGAATACTTTTTTGTTTCTAAATCTAAGCCGATATTATTGAAATGTAAGGAAAAGTAATAATAGATTGAGTTCTCATCGTTCCCTGGTGGCCTCGAATGAAGAATAGGCCATTACTACCCCCAGTGGCGGATTTGCCCTAAGGCCCAGTAGGCCCGGGCCTAGGTCAGCCAGATATAAGGGGCGGCATATCGTGACAAAAAAAAATCAGTGATGATAGCAAGAAATAAGTAAAATGCAAAGTACCTAAATATTTAAACGGCTGCTCCATAGACTTATTACTACTAGCTACAGTAGACATTCAGCTTCGAACAGACTTCGTCGTTTCTGATTTCGATTTATATAAAGTTGGCAATAAAGTAACTAATTCATTATGTACCTAGTCTATATTATCAACTACTTATATTACCAACTTTAGTTATTAATATTAGCCTTTTACCGCCTGAGACACAGGTTTTCCTAGTTCAGGCATCGTTTCATTTGTTACCCTTAATTAGATATTAATTCTCAATGTTATTTGTAGCACTAAGGTAATGAATAAAGATTTATTTATTTATTATTTATATGATGGGTGCTGAGAAAGGGGCGACACATGGCCTGGGGCATAGAGCGGCCAAGACTGCAAATCTGCCACTGACTACCCCTGGAGGTTGTAAGGATTGGTTTTCAAATGTTACTATATTCGTTGTAGCTCAAAAACTATACGACCTATAGACTAGATGTAAAAATTGTTTTGTAATATATAAGCTCTTTCATGATTATGAAAGAGATACCCCATTTTATGTATTAGTGTTACCTTTTTTCAAAAACCCCCTGTTGTGTAAAACGTAGAAAGTAAGTTCAACGTAACCGTACACTGACTTTAGTTTTTACCTTATTTACTGTTCCCGTTTTTTATTACCTTCCGAATGGCAGTCAGTGTACCTTATCCGTAAAAAGGCATTTTATTTCCGAATCTTAATTTGTTTAAGGGTTTTTTAATGAAAACTGCCGTCCTATCGAGTGGTTTAAAGCATTTAAATGGTTTTGCTTTAAGTAATTTAAACTTGATTAAACTGTACTTTCCAAGCTGTAGATTTATTAGCGTTTCTGTTTAGTTTTAGAGAATCATTAAGTTTTTACTCATTATCATCATCATCAGCCTGTGGAAGTCAACTGCTGGACACAGGCCTCCCGCAAAGAGTTCTATGACGAACGGTCTTGAGCCTTCTCCATTAACCGACTTTCCACAACCTTCACAATGTCGTCGGTCCATCGGGTGGGGGGCCTTCCAACACTGCGTCGCCCGGTTCGTGGTCGCCATTCGAGAACTTTTACTCCCCAACGGTTGTCGGTTCTGCGAGCTATATGGCCTAACCACTGCTACTTCAACTTTACTAGTTTTCAAGAATTGCTCAGCCATTGCTTCTTGAAAAATAATAGTGGGCAAAGTATGAAAAAGTACCTACTTCCTACTAACATTATAAATGCGAAAGTTTGTGAGGATTTTTGCATGTTTAGATATTTGGATGTTTGTGGTTCAATCACGCCTAACCAGCCGAACGGATGTGGCAGAAGAGAAAGAAAGAGGTAGATTATAGTCTGTAATAGTAGGTATATAAGCTACTTTTTATCTTCATAGCCACGCGAGTAAAGCCGCGAGTGGAAGCTAGTATTTTTTTATAATGGCAAAAAAACTTTTTTTTTCGTAAAGTAGGCTGTGTACAAATGGCTTGCGGTATGGCATCATAAATTAGTTTCAAAATTATCTGGAAATGTCTAGGTACACTTTATAATAGCACCCGTAACGTACTCGTTTCTGGAAAAGATTTAAATCATACTCGTATCTACTCAATGAAACGTTAAATTTTTAGACATCGTATATTGACAGTTTGATGTCGAATTTGAGGGAAGAGATGAGTAAATTTTCCTATTAACATCTTCCTTTCTTATACACAAGTTTGTCAAGAGGGAACTTTTGACCCCTCTACCGAAAAAGGGTTATGTTTATTGAGTGCAACCGGTGACTAGACAAATATTTGCCTAGTACCAAACAAGGGCACCCTCTGAAGGTAGAGTCAAGACCTTGAAAAGGTAACTGATCCCGAATATAAATGGATGAATAGATAAATATTTAAACTAAAATTATCGTTTGTCGAACCTAAAAATCGATGTGCTCTGGGTAATTATTCTTACGTGTACTGAGTAACGTCTATTTTGAATGGTTGGTTTACGATATTGTTAATGACATATCGCACACTCAAACTTGACTTTACTCAGTGGACTTATCGATCATTTTGTAATAAATTCATCATCATCTCCCTGCCCTTATCCCACTTCATGTGGGGTCGGCACAACATGTTTTTCTCTTCCACTCCCCTCTATAAGCCGTCATTTTGTAATAAATTATAGTTGAAATATCGCATGCCATTTGTGCGTGCGATATTGTTAATTAAAAAATATCGCACACTTAAACTTAACTTCATTCAGAGGACTTATCGATCATTCCGAAAAACATTTAACATGAAATGTCGCTTGCTGTTTGATCGTGGCTTTATTTAAGCGAAGCCTCATAGCTCAGTTGGTAGTAACTCTGCCTTCTGCGCTGGAGGTTGCGGGTTCCCGCACAGGAAAAACATTTGTGTGATGAATACAGATGTTTGTTCTGTGTCTGGGTGTTAAATATTTATCTATTATGTATATCAGTCTCTGGTACCCATAGTACAGGCTATGCCTAGTTTGGGATCAGTTGACCGTGTGTGATATGTCCGGTTTAAAAAAAAAAAAAAAAAAAAAAAGCTGTCGCTAGTCGTTACTAAGAGTTTCCCAACAAACTTCACTAAATTGCCAAGAAAATTTAATTGCGAATCCTACAAGGTGATTCATAATATGCATACTGTCCCAAAAGGAGCTTATTCTATGAACCAAAAGAGAGAATATTAGTGAAAAAAAAACAACCGATCTTTTTACCGAACATTTTCAAATAGCTGATTTGAAAATGTTTTAACTTAATTTATAACTAACAGGGAGGGGGTGGGGGGGGGGGGGGTGGGTCAGCAACTCGTGCGTGATGCCGTAATAGTCATTGAACAAACTTCGTTGCTAATTGGGTGAAGAACAAGCCCATTTTGGGATGGCATACATATTATGAACCATCCCGTAGAATATGCCGTTGTAAAATTTTACCGAGATAACAAGACACAGCATCTCCGGAGAGTTGTTTGTCTTCGCAAAGTACACATCTGATGTTAAAAGCACGCGATGGGCCGATTAAAGTCTACGGTAAAAATCTAAGGAGATTGGAGGAACAAGATTTTTGCGATAGAACGTTGCTTTTATGAGTTTATTTTAAAAGTTTGCACGAGGCTTTATTTTGAACTTGTTTCTAGAATAGAATAGAATAAAAAAAACTTTATTCATAGCATCATTAAACTTACCTTAGTACATACACTTACCAACAGGTGGGCCGTATGCTTGTTTGCTATATTAGTTGTATAAAAAACCCTCAAAATTATACAAACTAAGAATAAAAAAAAAAATTGAAAACTTAAATGCTATGAAATGGCGTCCGACTCAGCATTATGTTGTGATAGCCATTGAACATGGCTATCACAACGCTGATCTTTCATCGGTTATAGTTACCTCATATTTCATATAAAATCACGCCTATTTCCCAGAGGGGTAGGCAGAGACCACGGCTTTCCACTTGCTGACATACCTCTTTTGCTTCTTAGTCTTAGAATAACGTCGACTTTTACAGATGAGATTTTTTTAGAATGAACACCAGAAAAAAATCGAATTGAAACACCAAAAAATCGATCTTATTCTTCTTGTCGTGTCACTGATTCTTTCTTGGTCATCTTGTATTAGGTCAGTGACCATGTCTTCGTGCACTAGGGTGATGAAGGGAGTCGACGACAGCCTTGCTGCAGTGCACCGAAACGCTCCAAATACCTACCCATGTAACCGTTATTTCACGACTCTCTTCAATATTAAACACTGTCCCATAAGCACCGGTTTCTAACGCTGTCAAATCGCAAATTCATACACATAGAATGACACCCATTTCCCGGCAAAAAGGCATTGACGGTTAGACTGACATAGTTGTCTCACCGTACAGGTATTGTTATACCTTCTGGTTGTGCACGAAAGGAGCCTCTAGAGGCGAGTTTTATTCCTTTCATTACACTGTTTCTTTCACTGACGGTCCCTTTCATGGCCACCATACCGCAACCGGGTCACTGACAGGTCGCATACAGGATGTCCAAGAAAGAATCAGTGACAAGACAAGCAAGCAACTTCTGGTGATGCCAAAATTCACACGCTTTTTGAAAGTCGGTTAAAAACGAGTGCTATATATATGAGTAGGTTCTATTTTTTCTAGTACCTACGTCGTAAAATTGTAATGTCGTTGGTCATTCGGTTTTACGTCGCGTGTTCGTCGCTAGATGGCTGAATTTTTGACTAGGTCACGTTGGAACAGATGGCTATAGCATAATCACACAGAAACTTAGAATGGCTGGTACACTATTGATAGATCAGCCTTTGCTCCGTTATTGAATGACAGTCGCGAGGAACGGGCGTGGCCTTACTCAAATATGTGAACAAATGATTGCATGGTCTGCAAATATTTATACCGGGTCTGTGTGTTGTGGTAAATGGTACTCATAGTTCTGTTACCCACGGCACAGGTATACCTAGATGGGGCCAGGATTATGTATGTGACTGTTGGGTGTTATATAAAGTTAAAAAAAGAATACATTTTTATTACTTTTATCATCGTTGATCTGGAGATTGCCTTCAAACCTCAGTTGGCTCTTGTTCTCCTCAATACCTGCTTTGATTTTTATTTCTTAGTTTTGTTGGTGAATTTTAAAGGCTACAATTTCAATGAAAACCATCAACCATAGTAAAATTAAGGAGCAAAGGCATTTAAATTGATCATATTAAAAGTTCTTTAAATTTGCGACAGTTGAAAGCTTTGGCAGTTTTTCAGATAGGTTTATTTTCCTGTAAAATTGAGGTAGCAGCTTTTTTTTATTGGCTGTGACCTGTGCAGGTTTTATAGCGAAAAATATTGGAGAGGACGGTGGTGGATACGGGCTTTTAATTGAGTTTTGGATTTAGTTTTTCGATATACACGTAGTTTGCACGAAGAAGATTTTATAGCGTGGAACATAGTTTTTTTTTTAATCCCCACTAGAAAATTGACGACATAATAGACAACATGACGTAATATAACAAAAATATACAATGCCAATGATCCATTTGAATATACAAAAATAACACCCAACAGTCGCATAAATACGACCTGACCCTGACATCTGTAATTGCAGATCATGCAAACATTTGTCCGGCAGCAGGAATCGACCCGCACCCTTACGTCTCAGAAGGCCACTCGCGCGCTACGCCACCGAGCTCATGAACATGATAAAACAAAACTGTATTTGTTTCGTAATCAGAGAGCAGGAAAAAATCCTATAAACAACTACGTACATTAAATAATACTGGAAAACTTGTTTATGAAATATATGATTGTTTGAAATTTGTTTCAAAAACATCCTTGTGTCTCCTGAGGAATGTCAATTTTGAGTTTGATATTTGAGGGCCTACAATAAAGCTCATTCATCTATATCGCAAGCCCCTATAAGTCAAACTAGGAATTGACGTTATTCAGTAGAGATAAGGATCATTTTGAAATAAATTTCAGATGGCATATCGCATGCCGTTTGAGCACGGCTCTATTCAGTAGAGATGGGTCGTACTTGCTGTTTCACGTACCAGGTCTTTAACGTACCAGGTACTAAATACTGGGATGTATATACTTAGACCGTGCGAATCCACTGCACAAGTCCATAGCGCAAGTCCACCTTGTACCCAAGGACGAGCTGCGCCGCGAGATGGAAGGTCGGATTGCGAAGTGCGAGTACCACGCGTCGCGTTATTGGGTATGCGGTGGAATCGCGCGTCGCACACACCGGTGCCGCACCGGCTGGCCGCACCGCACCCGAATACTTTCAAGACGTTTAAGTATCGTGATGTCGTACTAGATACCTGGTGGCGTAAATACGCATCGCCTCTAATTCAGGTATAAAGCAGACAAAGCCGCGATAAACACGAGCGTTCACAATCCACATCCAGCTTACAACCGATTACGTTTCAAATTATGAGGCACTACCTCATCCTTTGTAACGAACTGGGTAGGTAAGCTTCGCTCAAGTTTGTACCAAGTTCCGTAAGCTACGGTTTCACGGATTAGCGGTTAACTGGGTACCAAAGCTCCATCAGTACTCATTGTTTACAGTGATCTATAGACAGTGTGGCAACCACAATACAGCCGAAGCTGTACTGAAGTGGAAGGGGTTGGGGCGCCACTGATAATCGAGCAACCTGCAATTGGATAACATATAGCTTTACAATGCGGACATGTAAGCTTACCCTGTAAACGCATGGCAGTGCAATTACGCAATGTATAACGTGTCAGTCAAAAGCTTTACATTCCATTTTGTGAAAATGGATCATCGAATAAAATGATAGGCACCAAGCCGTGTTTGTTGCCTGATTCTTCTAGGCTTGGTCGCGAGGAATAGACTCAGCTTCCTCTAGTTTCTAAGACGTTTTGCAGTGATTCTAGTGATTTTATTGAATTGAAAGTTTTGATTTGATTTGTCAAGTGACATTGATTTTGCATCAAACCTTACCGTATTATCATATCCTATAGTTGTTTTGTCTTGTTGTCTACCTACCTATATTCTATTGTCTTTTTGTGTCTTCCGACTGTTTTTTTTTTTCGAAAATTAATAGTTCATTTCATTGTTTACTAAGAAAGGAATTCCCGAGATTCAACAACAACAAGAGGGTTGAATGTAAAAAAAAAACATCAGGCAATGAAGCCGCGGTGGTTTCTACTAGTGCATATTATTACTACAGTGCGCAATGCGACATCGTCTTCATAATCACAGTGCAACATGGCTAGACACCATTTCAAATTCATTAGAATCCTACTGTTTTGTCTTTTCTGTGGACCGTTTCATTGTGAAATCCCTCCCAAGTACAAAAGGTACCTTTCAAGTTACAGAACAAGGCTTTATGGAACGGTAGTTCGTTGTAATAGGAGTACCTATTGGAAGAAAATTGTGTAGTTGCGTCATTGAAAATTACTTATCCAGACAATTCGTTTAGAGTCCATCCATTGATTAGCCATCGATATTTTCCAATTTAGCTTCATTCAAACAAACTTTTCCTTCATCACAAAAAATGGTGCCGTCACAAACAAGAAAAGGCACGCAATACCTAACTAGCACATCAAAATAAACAATGAAAACATCGTTCGCGAGTAACTTTTGATGTTCACTAGAAAATATACAGTAACGAATGTCTTCGCGGACCTGATTCATTATACGCCTTTCAGCAGAAAGTAATTCAAAGTTGCCTTCAAGTTTTCGGAAGTTTCGCAATGGCCGATGCGATGGCGTACCTACGCGACTGAAATGCGGGGAAAAACAGAAACCTTGGAAATAAACAATTCGTCATTCCTCAAAAGAGAAGAGATGATATATTTTTTCGTTTAGAAACAAAAATAACATCATTGGTAAACCAAAGTTCTTAATAAGTTCGTATCAGCAGTAGAAAAATCTGAATACATTTTTTTTTGCGCTAATATTTTTTCTTTTGGTTGATAGAATAAACCTTTCGCCACCCCAAATACTTTTTGGGAAGGTATACATATTATGAATCACCTTGTAGATTCAATTTAGATGGCCGTGGTGGCCCCGGCTGAAGAATAGGCCCCTCCATATCTACCTATCCGCGGATGTCGTAAGAGGCGACTAAGGGAAAAAAGCTAGGGGATGAGCAGCAGCGTCCCTCATTTTTTAACAACGATAGCTCTAACTGCGCTCGCCAACCCGCATGCCCAGCGTGGTGAGTATGGGCAAATCCCCCCACATGATAAGGAATTTACTTTGTCTGTGGGAGAGGCCATGTTCAGCAGTGGAAGTCGTACGGCTGAAATGATGTAGATTCAAAGTCTATTTTTGCAAAGTTATAATATCATTTTGAACAAGACAGAAAACCTTTGGAAAGTTTTGATACCATCAAACTAAACAGAATAATGTCTCAGTGTAATTTTGGAGATCTCGAGTTTATTTCTCAGAAGATTTGAGTAAGTTTTTGAATAAATTAAGCAAGTCTTTCAGAGATTACGATCAATTTACACAAATAAATCTTTGAGTAACAATGATAGAATAGTTAACTATCTAGTAAATCCATTTAATAGAAGTGATGGAATTTAATAGAAGTTAATAGAAGTGATCTACCGGTATAGGCAGCCTGGGCGGAGGTTATTCGTTGAATGGTCGGGTATGGGTACTTATCTGTTACTTAGATAGTAACGGATAGGTGCCCATACTTGGCTATACTATGATTGGAAATGTTTTGCGTGACTGAGCGGTTGGCTTCTGCCGCTTCTGCTCGGCAAGCATGTATCGGTGGAACAGTATGCCTAGCTGCGTTATACCTAATAGGTATTGTACTATAGTTTCACACAAATTTATTTTATCCTGGATGTCGGATGCCATTTGCTGCTAGCTCGATGTTATACCATACTTACCTACCTACTTACATAGGTTATAATAATGATCTGTGCCTTTCTCTTCATCGCCTGATAGTGGCTGATGGCTTCCGAGGATCAAACCTGCTGTGACGACAGCAGACATTTTATGGCGAGGCTGAAAAGCAGCGTAGCTGAGCCCTCGACCATTTCACCTGTCTACCTACATACATACCAAAACTTGTAAATTACCAATTGTATCTTTATAACTGTGTGTAGGATTCTTGGTGAATAAATGCTCTTTTATTTTATTTTTATTTTATTAAGTTCAATGAATATAAAACACGCAGAAGTTAACTAGGCACCTCGCTGGAACGTTTTGTGTCATTCTCACTCGCGAGAGCGGTGGGTGGTGAGGTGTGATGGGAGCGGGAAGCACATTCCACGCAGGTGCCAAGTTGATTTCTGCGTGTAGTAACGTAACTAGAGGATTTGCATTTCTGTTTATACTTTAAAGGACAACGCAAATCGTTATGGACTTTAGTACAATTTTTTTTTGTAGGCGTATCGAAGTAATTTGGTATAGAATGCTATTGTGTACTCAAATAATGTACAAAAATAACGCCAATTTAAAATCAGCCTCAGGAGAACAGAAATATTTAACCTTAAACTTTATTCCACCACGCCACATCGGCACCACACTGAAGCTCTACATTACATTTTGTGAAAAAGAATTATCTAAAAAAATGATAGGCACCAAACCGTGTTTGTCGCCTGATTCTTCTAGGCTTGGTCGCGAGGAACAGCCGTAGCTTCACTTATTTTCTAAGACGTTTCAAAGTGATCCTAGTGATTTTATTGAAATAAACGCCTTTTGACTTTAATTTTGACTTTGACCACACAGAAAATTTTATTATTTAAAAACCGATACAACGTCAGCTCGTATTAAGTAAAGTTCCAATAATTTCGTAGTTCAAGTAACATTGGATATTAGTTAGAACATGCTAAGGACACGATCTTCAAAGTTCAACTAAACTATGCCTCAACGATCATCGAAGCACCAACTTTTAACAGACATCGGGAGATCTCAGTTCGGGGCGAACCACTAGTTATTAAAAACCGATATTAAATGAAGTCGAGAAATTATTGAAAATTTTCACTTTGCCCGGCGGAGCATTAATATTCACACGATGTCATAACCGTAGCATTGTGCGAGCAAAGTTCCAGCCAAATTGCACCTGCCACATTTCACTTTGTTTGAATATTGTCAGAAGTTCACACGCTGATTATTTGCAAAGCCTGCTTCGTTCCGAGACCGGAAATTATTAACAGAATCGATAGTGAAGCTAAGAGGAAAAGCTTTAATTGATCAGCTGAACAAGTGTTGCTTATCACTTAGTAGGAGATAGGGCACAGCGAGATTTTCTCGTTCTGAATTGGAGCCTGGGGAGGTACCTCCACCTTACAGAAGATCGCAGTCAAATAACCTTTGTTTCAAATAGTGTTGTGTTCCTGCGGTAAGTAAAGTTGCCAGAGCTCTTTAGGGGGGGAGGGGTCGGCAACGCGTGTGTGACGCCTCTGGTATTGCAAGCGCTCATAGGCTACGGTAACAGCTTGGTGGTGGACCGTATGCTTGTTTGGCAAAAAAAAACCACTTGTTTGTTGTTGGATGATATAGACCAATAATTTGGATTATTTTGCTCATACATTACAAGATTACATACCTACTTTGTACACACTTTATATTTAAGAAACCTAATTGTGAAGGGAAATAAATCTGTTTTATTATTTATTATTTATTTATTACATATGGAAAAATAATGAAGTTGAAGTGGCAGCGGGCAAGCCATATTATAGCTCGCAGAACCGACAACCGTTAGGTAGTAAATATTCTTGAATGGCTACCACGAACTGGGTACGCAGTATTGGAAGGCCCCCCGATGGACCGACGACATTGTGATGGTTGCGGGAAGTCGGTGGATGGAAAAAGCTCAGAACCGTTCGTCGTGAAACTCTTTGAGCTTGGCCTATGCCCTGCTGTGGGCTTCTACAGGCGGATGATGATGATGAATTTGACTTTAAGGGGCTTGCAATATATTTGAGCTACATCACACGCCCTCAAATTTCAAACTCAAAGTAGGTAAAAGTAATGGACTTTAACGGTGACATATCGCTCGCTGTTTGAACATGGCTTTATAGAGTGGTTTTTTGTGGTTATGGTATATAACTTTTAAAAATGCGAGTCGTAACGACCAAAATCTGCATTACTCCTTAATTCTAATGTCACAGTGTAATAAACAAAATTTACAGTATAGCAAGGCTGTAAATTGAAAAATTTAACAACTTTGCTCCATACAATATTTATGTGTCAACATAAATTTGAAAAACGCGCAATCCACTTAACTTGGTACAGTTTAAGGCCGATATCTACATTGACCGGGCATTCTGACTAGAGTTGGAGCGTTTAACTTTGGCCGGAGTTTACTTGACCTTCTTTCCTCTATTTCTAGCAACGCAGTTATATATTTTTATTTGACCTATATTTAAAGAGGACAGTTGAACTAACGTCATGATGACGTGATGTTTGAAACGTTACAAGTAATATGACATGTATGATCGCCGCATAGCAAGTCGTAGCGGCACATTTTTTTTTCATCTTACTGCATCTTCTGTTTTTAAAGTCAATTTTGCCAGTGTCAAGTAATTAGAGTGTCAAGTTTGCTCAGAAGAAAATGGTGGCGGTTTTCATCACTTTGAAACGTCTTAGAGATTAGGGCAAGCTGACGCCTGTTCCTCAAGAGCAAGTTCCTCCAAGCCAAGAAGAATTAGGCAACAAACAAGGCTTGGTGCGTATAATTTTGTTGATGATCCTTTACATTTTTAGCTTTACAAACTTTACACAAGAGTAGAAGGCTTGACTAACAAATTACAGTATTCCGGCTTTTGCCTGCAGTCTCCGACTTTTGACTTTTCATCTGCTAACACTACCGGTGCTGAGTTATGTGGCAATTCTGGGTAACGCTGCGAGCGAAGTCGCGGCCATTACTATGACTTACAACGTTGAGTCAGCGATATTGACCAACGCGATTTATTTCTAGAATCTACAGGATGAGTTTTTTTAAGCCCACTAAGGCTAAGTTTGAAACCGTGAGAATAATTCGCAGTCGAGTTCATCACTAACAATAACAATAAACAACTATTCATATGCAGATCTCATTATTTTTTTCAAAATCGAGCTTCGACTAAGTGGCTCTTGAAAAAAACTCACTCTGTATAGAAGATTGAATAATGAATCTTTAATCGGGAATCTGTTGAAAGTAATTTAATATAATATATTTTCTCGAAAATTAAAGCACTTTCTGGGAAACTCTTATTAATTATTTACAAAAATATACTTCGTCTTATAAAAATCCACAGATTAGAAGTTAGTTATTTAACTTCGTAATTCGTGAACGATTTGGTTAAAACCAAAACTTAATACTTCTGTAATCAGCTATCAAACCAAATGGAACTTTAAAACAATAGTCGTAAAGTATAAAATTTAATCTACTCTTAACGCCAGTGAAATTGTGATCTTACTCCCCGATTCGAGGGCGAAATGAATTTTTGATACTCGCTTCTGCTTTATAGCTTGAAACAGATGACTTACGTTTTGATTAAAAATATATTGATAAGATATAGAGATTTTCTAGACTTTTGCTTATGAATAGTTTGACTTTGACTAAGGTTAAGCAGAAATTTAAAGGTGCCCACGAACTAGATATCCGTCATTGTGAAGTTTGTGGGAAGTCGTTGGATGGAAAAGGCTCAAGACCGTTTGTCATCGTACGCTTTGGAGAGGCCTATGTCCACAGTGGACTTCTACAGACTACTGAGGATGATGTTGATGCCTTTAGCAAACCGGGCAGATAGAAATGCTTATTTTTTTCCAATCGAGTGAACATGAGGCCAACTCTCCAGGGCAAAATAGTTTTATGTGCAACCGGCTTTGTAATGATATTAAGTGCACATTTCCGTTGCTCCAACTTGATCCAATTTAACGCTTGTAAAAACAATATTCCCAGCTAGTTTGTAGCAGAAGGCTTGCGAAATAAAACAAGAACGATGAAAACTGAAAAAAAGATAAGCTAAAAATTTACGAAAGAGATTCTTACATTTTTGTATGCAGTCTGATAAACCCACTATCCGCCATTTTGAAGAAATAGACTTTGTGGTCTCTGTTAAATATTGCCAATTGTTAATAAACAAAACGCGGTTCTAAGAAAGGAGATTATTATCATAATCATCGTGTAAAAGTCCACTGCTAGACTAAGGCCTCCCCCACAACCTCCATCCACCGACTTCCCGCATCTTCACAATCCATTTAAAAAAGTTTTTTAATAATAAAATAGTTTATTGACATCAGAGGCACAACATAAAACAGTGGCAAAAAACAAAAAAACACAAAGATTGTAGGTACATAGTCATAATAACTGACTTTGACTGGCCTCATAGCTCAGTTGGTAGTAACTCTGCCTTCTGCGCTAGAGGTCGCGGGTTCGATTCCCGCACTGGACAAACATTTGTGACTAACACAGATGTTTGTTCTGTGTCTGGGTGTTAAATATATATCTAATATGTATATCAGTCTCTGGTACCCATAGTACAGGCTATGCCTAGTTTAGTCAAAGTCAAAGTCAAAGTCAAAAGGCATTTATTTCAATAAAATCACTAGGATCACTTAGAAACGTCTTAGAAACTAGGTGAAGCTATGCCTGTTCCTCGCGACCAAGCCTAGAAGAATCAGGCAACAAACACGGCTTGGTGCCTATCATTTTTTTCGATGATCCTTTTTCACAAAATGGAATTTAAAGCTTCAGTGTGGTGCCGATCGAACTAGGTGAGGCTCAAGAGAAAAGTAATCTAATTATAATCCTTAATAAATAAGAGCTTATAAAAATGTGAAAAAAATGAAGACAAATGTGAGCTTCAACAAATGATCTAAGGGCAGCACACGCTACACTTGATGAAATATGTACCTAATGCTTATATAATGAAATAATACTTAAAATATGATGCAAGCAAAAACTGTAAAGACACTGCAAAATGGCATTTTAGCTGTCGAGGGGCAGAGCGACTTCAGGCCATGCGGTTTTATCATTTAAATAATCATTTAGTTTATAGTACGCTTTCTTAATAAGATTATTCTTTATGTACACTTTAAATCTTCTAATAGGAAGTTGCGTCGCGTTTACCGGAAGTTTATTATAAAATCTTACCATATTCCCCATAAAAGACCCATTTACTTTTTGTAATCTAAATTTTGGAATGCACAATTTATTTTTGTTTCTTGTGTTAATACTATGCACATCACTTTTTTTCTTAAAGCTAGCCATGTGCTTATGTGTGTACAATAAGTTTTCGTAAATATATTGTGAAGTTACAGTTAAAATGTTAATTTCTTTAAAAAGTTCCCTCAAGGAGTCCCTTGACTTCATTTTATAAATGGCACGTATTGCTCGTTTTTGTAAAACAAATATGACTTGGATATCTGCTGCATTCCCCCAGAGAAAGATACCATAGGACATTATACTATGGAAGTAGCTAAAATAAACTAACCTAGCTGTGGCTTCATCTGTGAGCCACCTTATCGTACGAACGGCATATGCCGCGGAACTAAGTCTACCGGCAAGAGTTTCAATGTGGGGTCCCCACTGCAATTTTGAATCAATATTGAGTCCTAGGAAATTTGTAGAATCAACAAGGGTTAGTGACTCTCCATTTAATACAATGTTAGTGGGGCTATTGTGTACTACATTAGGTAAAGAGAATTTGATACATTTCGTTTTCTTTGAATTTAGCAAGAGATTGTTTACAGAAAACCAATTAAGGACTAGCGACAAGGATGCGTTTACGTCATCGTAATTTGTTTTGGATCTGTCGACTTTGAACACTAGCGAGGTGTCGTCAGCAAATAGAACTATGTCACACATTTCTTTAACATAAGAAGGGAGGTCATTAACGTAAACTAGGAACAAGAAAGGGCCTAGAATCGAACCCTGTGGCACACCCATGACAATAGTTGATCCAGAAGACCTTTCACCACCCACGTCAACTTTTTGGACTCTATTGGATAAGTAAGATTGTAAAAGGTCAATTGCACGGTTTTGGATGCCGTAATGTTTTAGCTTTGAGATTAATGTTGCATGACTCACGCAGTCAAACGCTTTTGACAAATCACAGAATACACCAATTGCGTCTTGTGAGTTCTCAAAGGCATCGTATATGTGCTTTAAGAGCAAAGTCCCGGCATCGGCTGTTGATCGACCTTTGGTAAATCCAAATTGATTACAATGAAGAAGCCCGTTAAGATTGAAGTGAGATAATAACTGAGTAAGAATAACTTTTTCAAAGATTTTACTTAGAGTAGGCAATATCGAGATAGGTCTATAATTAGCGGGATCTTTTTCGTTTCCGGACTTGAACAAAGGAATGATTTTGCTATGCTTCATAAGGTCAGGAAAAACTCCATCGTCAACACAACTATTAAAGATGTGGGCTAAGCATGGAGCAATATCGTTAATAATAGCACCTACTACCTTTGTAGATATACCCCATAGGTCTTCAGTGTTTTTTATATTGAGGGATTTAAAGGTTTTCACAATATTACCCGCATTAATGTAACTAAAACTAAACTCAGTCTCACATTTAGCAACACTAGCTTCTAGAAGAAGGGACGCTCCAGAAGCTGAAGATTTTAACGACTGGGTTACAATATTAGGTATACTAGAGAAAAAACTGTCAAAGGCATTCGCCACTTCAATTTTCTTAGTTAAAACACTATCATTATTAATTAAATTGATTTGTTTATTGAGGGCTTTTGATTTACCTGTTAGGATCAGTTGACCGTGTGTGATATGTCCGGAATATTTATTATTTTATTTATTTATAACAAAATGAGTTCCTTTACTCCTAAACTAAGTATGAAACTTGTATTTTAGGAGCAAGTCTTCCTCCTCAAGATGCAGTTGCCTTAAAAGAAAATACAATCATACGTTTCAGAAAAAGTAAGCTAAATTTGTATGTTTGTATGTGTGTGAGGTGTGTAAGTATGTGTGTGCATATAGTGTGTGAATGTGATTGTGCGTTTAGGGTGCGTTGTTTCGGAAAGTTGCGGGACTTCTGCAGGCTGATGATGATGATGAATCATAGTTAAGGTGAGGGTTTAATTATTTTATGATTTTTCTCAATAACCGCACAACGCACAGTTTTGATTTTTATGACAAAGATAACTTGAGTATTATTTGCGTAAATCCAAGACAAAAACGCGATTGGTAAAACTTTTAACGATAGATTTATTTTTTAAAGTGGTGGGTCCTCTGCAGCTGTTTTTTCGAAAATACTCTGAGACTATCCGACAAAAAATAACTTTTTTTAAAATATTTTGTTAGACAATAGCATTGGGTAACTAAATCCAAGACACTTTTAAAAAAAAATTGATAGTTTTTGAGATAATCGATATTTTCTTATATTTCGCTTACGTCGATTACTTTCGAGCGCCTTCTAACGCTTGCTATCTCTTTCCGCATTCAATTACAGTACATAGCGCTGTCACTTTCTTCACTCCGCCCACTCGACAATTTATTATGATTTTTGTATCCTCTTAAACTCAAAGCTCGTAGTGCACAACAAGACTCGGACAACATCATTTGTGAGATTGACTGTCCATAGCAGTTTAAATCGTGCCGGAAGGCTCAAAATACCCAAAAACCCAGCACTTACAGAGTAAATATGGCATCCAGCGAATAAAACTTAAGTATTCTTTTCAAAGCTACTATGTGACAGTTTTGGACTTGCGTCGAATTTACGAGTAAACTTAGTGAACCCACCCTCACTATCTGTCAGGGAAACTTTGGCTGCTGAACAAAATAGATCAGACAAGTTACGTACCACTTTTGGGGGACCGCAGACTCTTTGTTAAGACACAACTATAGGATTGAATGGATAACTTAAGTTTAGTAATAGAGAGGATAGGGAACAAGAAATACCACCATCATTGTATCTAATAAGCCGGTTTGGCTTAGTCGGAGGTACCCCGACTTTCAATCCGAAGGTCAAGGGTTCGAACCCGGTCGTGCCTACACTAGCTATGATTTTTTGTATTCAAAACATTTAAGTACGCATTATCACCTGCCGGAAGTGGTGAAGGAAAACATCGTAAGAAAAGCAGTAGGTATTCCTATATTTGGCGATGGGCTTGCCACCTGCCACGTATGGAATACTCACTATTGTAAATATGGGCGTGTGGCTTGGACGTGGCTCTGACTACTCCCTTAAACATCTTCAAGGTTCTGGTTGCCTAGAGATCTGAGAGGATGTCTGCCATGCTTGGGGATAAAAGTCGTAAACCTATTTTTATATTCTAACCAGTTTTCAAAACGGTTCAAACACAATTATTCAGCTGTTTTAGGTATCAATTAACGTCGAAATTCTTGAATTTTCAATGATAAGTTATAAAGATGACCAAAATGCTGCTGATATGGAAAATAACGGGAAAAATGAAAAGTTGGATATTTTTTTTATCTAATAGATTCTTTATTTTTGTTGATAGCACAGCCTTTTTTGGCATAGTATATATATTATGAATCTCCTTGTAAAATGTAGGCCAGGAAGAGACCTAACATTTAAATTACACACACATTAACATTGCGCGGAACCCTTTTACTTAAATTCAGCCAACTCGCACTTTGCCTATTCTTTTAATAGTGATAGGTCTCTCTTGGAAGCAATAAACCGAAGTGTCGGTAACGAAGAGTGATGTGTGTCGATGCTTTTGCGTAATCTCGTTTATTCAAATGTCTATGGTTCTGCGGTTGGATAAGTTTGGTTTTATTACGAAGCAGTTACTGTGAGCGGCTTTGCTTGCGTGGTAGTTACCAGAAAAGAGTTTAAATAGTCGTATAAGTTTTGCATAGGATGAACCTTTTATATAAGTACCCGTACTATATTTATAATTACATGTCATGTACCTTGCTTAAATACGTCGGTCATTATGATAGGTTAGGTAACCATGGACTTTTCTTGAGTACACAATTCTGAGTTGCGAACTATGTACTATAGACTACTATGTACTATAGGTACTATAGATATACCATTTATGAAATTTATTTATTTATTTATATACGAAAAGTTACACTATTTTTACAGGAGCACCTAATGCAATAGTGTACCATTATCATTTAAATTATTATTATTTTATATATAAAAAATTTTATAAGATTAATTTTAATTCATAGCATAATACCTACTAGTTAAGAAACAACAAACATAAATCTTCAATTAATAACTTCAAATTACATAATGTCATGCCTAATAAAAAGTAAATAGAAAAATTCGTCAATCCATATATGTCAAATAAAAAAAATAAAAATTTTCCTCAATAAATACAAATTACATAATGTCAAACCTACCTAATCAAAATTAAAATAATAATAAAATTATGAAAAAAAAATGTTAAAAGAAATGTAAAGGAAATATCCATTTATAGATTTTAATAGAACAAGAATATTAATTATATTTGGTGACATTTCGCAGAGTAAAATTTATTCTAACTTCTGAAACAAACAGACACAAAGCCTCTATTGCATGTAAAAAATCATAGTTGCTCAAAAGTCCAAGTTAAAAACATATGTTAGTTCGCTTGCAACGTCTTGTGATGTTGCAGAACCAATTTATACGTGTCTAAGTTGAAATGTACAGCTTTTAAACAGTACTTTTGGTCGCTATATGTGTGGAGTAAATAACTAAGTATGTCCTTTGAGCCGGAAGGGTGCGTGGTCAAAAGAAGCGTTACCAGAATGCGACACGTAGTAACACATAGTAGCACTGCCGGTTGAAGTAATGCCGACGAATTTACAAAGCAAGACTTTAAGGCTCGTATTCAGAGACAGTCTTGTCTCTGAATACGAGCATCAGAGTCAGAGTCAAGCATTGATCTGTACTTAAATCTCGATTTGAGTCGAGATTCTAATTCTTGAACAGTACTTATGTATAGATTCAATGATCACAGTTCACCTGAGAAAATGCTTATTCTGAAACGTCAATCAGACGAAATCGATGCTTGAGTTTAGATTTGATTAGACATTAATCAAATGACATTTTCGTTCCGTTACACGTACTTTGATGCATATTTATACTTCACTTTATAGTTCTGTTCTATTTCCATCCTGGCTGTTTGATATTCTGCGTAAAACGGATCGAAAATTATAAATAAATCAAAATGTAAACGAGAACATTTGAGTACAGATCTGAGACTCGATTCAGCGGAGAGTAGTTTAAGTACCGTTCTTGAATAAAAGTTATGTTTGAGAAAAGATTCAATACTTAAATAGAGTTCAGCTGATCTGTGATTAAATCTATGCTTGAGTCGTGTCTCTGAATACGAGCCTTAAACTTTACTTTCTTACACAGTGGACCACTTTGCCTTACTCCACTCAAAGTATTCATATTACTTACACTGGTTAATGAGTGTATGAACCGCTCGCTAAAAGCCTCCTCCATCAATCAAAATCTATAATAAAAAAAAAATATGCTCACGACTTTTTAATGCCTTGCTTGCTTGTCGTGTCAGTGATTTTCTTGGTATAAGATCAGTGAGCAGGTTGAGGAAAGGTGGCTGAAAAGGCATATGACTGTGAAAGTACCAGTATAGTGAAAGGATGAAAGTGCACCTCTTTCGTGTCACATGTTACATGTTGTCGAAGTTTTTGGTTTTAGGACATGCCGTTTTCCTCACGATGTTTTCCTTCACCGTTTAAGAGCACTTGTATAGCGCCCATAATCCCATTAGCGCACGAGCGGAATTCGAACGACGCAGCGGGAATCGAGCACGCAACCTTGCTTTTTAGACAGACACTCCCCCGCTACGCCACCTAGGTCGTCAAATCCCTAAATATATTTTATTAGAATCAGAGAATTATAACCGCCGTACAGACGCATGCCGTGGTGGCTCCGGCTGAAGAATAGGCCCCTTCATATCTACCTATCCGCGGATGTCGTAAGAGGCGACTAAGGGAAAAAAGCTAGGGGATGGGCAGCAGCGTCCCTCATTTTAACAACGATAGCTGTAACTGCGCTCGCCAACCCGCATGCCCGGCGTGGTGAGTATGGGCAAATCCCCCCACACGTTAAGGAATTTGCTCTGTCTGTGGGGGAGGCCATGTTCAGCAGTGGACGTCGAACGGCTGAAATGATGATGACAGACGCACATGTTGCATGATTATGGCCCACCTCTGCCTTCCAAGGTTTTCTAAATTGATTTACGTTCAAAGTTTCCTACAAGTGGTTATTCATCCATCAGCCCGATACGATATAAGATTTAACCTAAAACCTTTCGTTTACCCCACATCTTGGAGGTCATCTAGCTCCATTAATCTCTTGTCAAAGACTGATACAGTACGCACGAGGGAACGTCCCAAAAGGCCTTCGATTTTAATCATTTCACATCGTAAATAGCAAAGGCTTTTTTTAATAGATTAGAGTGCATATTCTATGTATGTTACGAAAAATCGTAAAAATTTAGTATATTCATTAGTCATGGTCAAGTCTTGGTCAAGGTCAAATGTCAAACATGATTTATTATAATTAAAAATAAAAATAAAAAAATCATTTATTGCCTTTAAAAAGAACAAATATTAGAAAAAGAGCAGGATACACAAAAATATAATAATAAAAAGGCAAAGGGAGTAAATTCAGCATTCGTTGCATGCATTGCATGCAGCACTGTTTTTCAATTAACCCCCCTCGAATAGATGGTCACCGAGGGTTTAGGTATAAGCGGGTTACATAATTATTAGATAGTAGCAGACAATAGTTGGTAATCAGATTTTAGATAAAATAAAATAATAAAAATAAAACAAACAGAAAAACACAAAGACATAGGCATAGGCGTGATTAAACTTCAATCTTCAATATTTATTTAGAAGAGCCTTGAATATACAGGAAAGGTCTTCAGGCAAGATTGTGCATTACTAATTGATTAATAATCGAGTGGGAGCAGATTCAGTCGCATGATTTTTAGTCATCTTAATAATAATATTTATTTAAAATATTTTTTACAGAGTTTCGTTTTTGAATCTACTAATTGATAACTTAGCACATTGGGACCTTGTTATAGAAGCGTGCATAAAAAGCCCTTTTAAGGAATCACTAACCCTAGCGAGTCTTATCGTGGGATCAACGAGTTTATCTTTGTTTCTAGTATTTACACCATAATTATCACTATATACTTTTTTTAATCTTTTTGCGAACATACAGCAAATAATAAGGGACTAGCTTCCAAAAATGTAACCAAGCAATTGCTACATCTGAACAATACTCTCGCAACACTTTTTGAATTCCCCAAAAGCCTTAAATTTTAAGCTTCTTACAAAAGAATAACAGCACCAAAGGATGCCTTTGCTTTGAGAGAAATGCCGATTCCTCGTGAATTCGGCCGAACCGTTGGTACACTGCCAAGATGTATATATTCCGGTTACATTGCCAGTAAAAAAAAAACAGGATAAATTAAAAATTCTTTGCTGTTTTCCGCTTTTGTTCGTTTAGAAAGATGTTTCTATCCTTTATAGATTTAAGTGGATGACCTCGTATCTCAACTGAGATGGAAAAAGTTGCGGGTTTGATGCACGCAACGTATTTTTTTACCATGATGATAATCTGCAAATTGTGCCGAGTCTGGGTATTGAGGTACGATAGTAGTCATTGTTACTGATACCCACGACACAGGGAATCCTAGTGTAGGTTCGGGACTATGTATGTGACTGTTGGGTGCTAAAAATATTTAACTTGCAATGTGCGGTCTCATCGCTTAGAGCGGTCTCTTCCATACTACCGTTCGATGGAGAAAATTGAATATTTTAAGAGAATGGTCAAGAGTGCACTTAAATATATTATGTAAACTCATTATTTTATATGCTCTTGTCGGTAATCCTAAATATACTAAAATAATCTAAATAACTATTTAACTAACGACTAAGTACTAATAAAAATGCGACTGGTTTTTTTACGAGTAGGTGTCATAAAAAATCCAGTCGATCCCTGTCGCCACCAGATGGTAGCGTGCCCAAAATACTGGCGGCATTGCCACGTTGTATGGCAATGCTTATTCGCTGACCGAAGTAAAAGCCAGCATTTTGGTCACGCGTAGACTCTAAAAGTCTCCCCGCCAGGTCCTTGTAAATTTTGTGTGCCCCTGATCCCCATGGGCCTAATATCTCTACCCCAAACTAAATAAATAAATCTAATAATAATTTATGTAAACTAAATAAATACTTGTGCAATTATCATCGACGGCCTGTCTATTGGAATGATGGAATGGATGGAAAAGGCTCTTGACCGTCCGTCATTGAACTCTTTCTGCGAGGCCTATGTCCAGCAGTGGACTTCTTCAGGCTTGTGATGATGATGACTAGTTTCTACAATACGAGAACATAAACATAGTGTAGTTGCCATAAACTGATTTTGATGTTGACACAGTAAATATTCGCAGCACGTCCTCATGCATAGTTGTGGCACGTTTTGGAACGAAATGCGATTTCCGATGGAGATATGTAGAATTAGGGCAATAAACACGTAAATTAATATAGTGCGCCTGATCTTAATCTAAATCAATATAAATTATAAAACAGTTACTGACTGACTGGCAGACAACATAGAGCCTAAACCATTGGTCCTAGAGACTTGACATGATATAATTACAGAAAACCAAGTTTTGCGCCGGTCCGTGGGTGGAGCGCCAGAGCCTCGTTCGTTGATCGGCAGGATGTACCACGTGCCGGTGAGGTTGGCTTGGGTTCCAATCGGTGTTGGGCAACAAAAATGTTCATTTTTTTCTGAACTATAAAATGTACTAGTTTACTAGAATGGAACGCGTTCTAGGAATAGTTAGTTCTTCGTAGACCCTCTACGTAGTCTCGTAGACCCTCTACGTAAACTTCGTAGACCGCGCACATTTTTCTACTGGCCTTAAGCCGTGTCCTTTCTGGCAAAAGCTAATCTGTGCGCTTTACGCCAGGAATTAGGCCAAGTATGAGATAATTCATATCTAACAGTATAATCTTGTACTACTAAAGGCACTATCATACTGGAGGAAGTTACTATCCTGCCTAGTGGTCCGAGCACGAAACACACACGATAGTCGATACGATAGCAACTGTCAAATATAAAGAACACTTAATCAAATATGTCAAGCATAGCCGATGTATTGAAGCCATCAGCCGGCTGATGGCTCCCGAGGATCAAACCTGTGAAGACAGCAGACATTTTATGGCGAGGCTGAAAAGCAGCGTAGCTGAGCCCTCGACCATTTCACCTGTCTACCTACATACATACCAAAACTTGTAAATTACCAATTGTATCTTTATAACTGTGTGTAGGATTCTTGGTGAATAAATGCCCTTTTATTTTATGTAATTGACTTGCTTGCTTGTCGTGACATTGATTCTTTCTTGGTCATCCTGTATTAGGTCAGTTACCAGGTTGAGGTATGGTGGCCTTAGGAAAGACCAATGACCGTTGTTCAAATATTCAGTGTAGAGAAAGGATTAATGCTCCTTTAGAGACTCCTAATAAAATAATATAAGTTTGAGGTCAGCGTGACGTGAAGAAAAGCGTAAGTAAAGTATGAATGACTTAGAATGTCGCTGTCTTTCGACTAGTCAGGTTTACTCGGCCTAGTAGCTCGTCTTGTGTGAACTAGGCCCTTATTTAAGGACTTATAACGAAGGTGGAACAGGAAAAGCCATGTACGTGAATAATGATCCTGTTTTTGTCCCCAGATAATACAGAGGTTTGCTTTACTCTGGCAGAATGACTTATTATATAATCCAATTAATAAAAAAAATCTGCTGTATTTACTGACTGACTGACAATCAACGCACTGAAGGTAGGAACATATTATTGTGGTGTGTCGTTGTCAGATTGGTATCAGCGATACAGAGAAGTCAGTGAGATCTCGCTTCTCACTTTTCGACCGTAAAATGCAAATAGCTTACCGTTTATGTACATGGTGTTATGAAAAAGGCGCCTACAAAAACCAGTAATCCATCTATTTTCTTAAGTAAATTAATAAATAACAGTCATATACATATTCCTGAACTCACAATAGGATCCTCTGTGGGTATCGGAAACTACGAGTACCAAAGGTACCACAAAACCCAGAGCCGGAACAAATATTTGCAGATCATGTAAACATTTGTCCAGCGGAAATCGAACCAGCATCCTTTCATCTCAGACGGACACTCGCCCGCTGTTCACGAGGGCGTCCGGAGTAGGTAGTGCCTTATGAAGTTCCAACACATAAAGACATTTTTTTTCGCGATCATTGATACGAGTATAACCGAGAGTCCCAAACCGTTCAAAACATAACTCTTCAAACTAGAGTGATCTAGTTTTATCCATCTCCCTAATCTGCCAACATAACAACCAGGAAAATAGGAAACGCAGGTAATGAGCTAACCGTTCGCAGGAAAGCACCTAATGAGTATGAACATTACTTTGTACCGTCAGTCGGAGACGGAGAACTAATTATATAGCTAGACTTAAATTACTCTGATTAGACGCAAAATGGCGCATGTTGCTTTGTTATTTTCATGTCTGTTGTTGTAGTATACTGTGGTGTAATTTAACAAGGATTGTTTGATGAAATTCCCAAGCATTCTCAAGTTTGGTTCAGCAGACGACAATGTATAAATTTTTACACAAATTTCCATAGCAAATTCCTATAATGCGGGGGATTCGCCCATACTCACCACGCTGGGCACGCAGGTTGGCGAGCGCAGTTAAAGCTATCTGTGAAAATAGGGGACGCTGCTACCCATCTCCTAGCTTTTTCTCTCTAAGTCGCCTCATACGACGTCCACGGATTGTAAGAGAAAGTAGATACGGATCCTTCCTTCAGCTGGGCAAAGTCATATAAGTCATGATTAAAGCTAGGATAACACAATTAAAGACAGCAATTCCAATACGTAATTGCAGTTTGATATCAGTTTCAATCGTAAAAACAAACAAAATAGAATTCAATATAATAATCCCACTCGAAAACCAAATACTGACTCTATTATATTTTTGTATTCAAGAACATTGCATAGTAAAAATAAGGAATAAAATCCATATGAAAGGGCATTATTATCGGAAGGGTCAGGTATAGGATTTAGCTATATTTAAGGGCATTATTCAGCACTGCAAAGTTGTTACGACCTACTTTTTTGCGTTATAGGTATTATCTTTTAGTGTTTCAGCTGTTCCAGTGTTTATTTATTTATTTATTTAGGAACAACCAACAACTACATTATATATAAGATACAGTGAGTAGTAGGTACATAATTTCATATGCAGAAAATTATTAATAATGTAGTCCACAATGTTATCCACAACTTAGTATATAAGAGTAACAAAAAAAGCCAGCTAGAGGGCCCGTCATAAAAAAACATTTTTATTATCTGCTGTGACAAAATAAATAGATGACGGGAATCTTATGCTGAGAAAGCTTATAATGATAAAAGAAAAAGAAGTTATCAGGATTACTTATGAAGAGTTAAGAGAAAATAAATATAATAATTGAGATTGCAACCAATCAGAACGTATTTAATTCATGATGATCTTCATTGCGAAGTTCATTATTGAGTAATGTCTTAAATTTATAAGTACTACAAGCGAAGATATCTGCAATAGATTCAAAATCTGTGTTATAGGACTCAACCCAGTGTTGCAAGACGTGTAGTAGAAGTGTATCGAATATAGGATTTGAAGATCCTTTGCTTTTATCGGTATCTTATATTTGATCCAGCATAGCACTCTCTTGTTTGTGAACCCACTTTTCCAACTACATACCCCACTTAAATGGATCCGTGGCCCGAGCACTTATAATTATTCAGTGTTACCCTTGCGATGTGATAGCAAAATATCTCAAATACAAGGCAGTAAAAATTAAAAGCCAAAGTCAATTGGTTTAATTATTTTGACTCGAGAAAAATAATTCAATCAACATACGACAAACACGGCTTGCGGCTCATCAACATCATCATTTTTTTTTTTTGATCCTTTATCTCTTAGATTTCGAGCATTGCCGATGTCATTGATTTTGTTCACAGGTGTTTGTTCTGTGTCTGGGTGTTAAATATATATCTATTATGTCTATCAGTCTCTGGTACCCATAGTACAGGTTATGCCTAGTTTGGGATCAGTTGACCGTGTGTGATATGTCCGGAATATTTATTATTATTATTGACTAATATTTCACATTTCATTCGTGCTTGGGGCACTGACTTCATTGTAAGTCGTTAACAGACGTCTGGATAGGATTTCTCATGTTGCATGACGTGCAAAAATAATATTTCACCAATGTGAAAGAGGAGAATGCGGGCATATGCGCAGTGCTGAAGCGTGCTTATATTTTATAGCTTCTCCCGCCGTAATGGTGAAACTTTCATTGTGTTGGGAATAATACTTTTTTTATTTTTGTAAGAAAAACCTATAATAAAATATCACGGGTGTGAATTGAACTGTGTGGAAGGGCTTAGCGTAATCCCGCGGTCACGAGTTTGCTTATTATTTTTGGAAATAACGGACTGTCACCATATTAGTCTTAGAAGTCCTTACATTTTCATGCAGACTTCAGTAAATTTCATCAATCGTGATTGATGGGAGACCGTTGAAAGATAATTGCGTGCGCGACCGGTTTTTGAACCCACGACATTCGGATCTTCGACCTCCCTGCTTGTTTATCGTGGCACTAAATGTTTCCTGGTCATCCTGTATTAGGTCAGTGATTAGGTGGTATGGCGGCCCTGAAAAGGGCCTATGATTTTCAGTGAAAAAATCTGTGCACTGTAGTCCAAAGGATTAAAAAGAGGCTTCTTTAGTTTTTTGGTTCTAATCTAGGTAGGACATGCCTGTTTCCTCACGGGATGTTTTGTTTCACCATTTGAGAGCACTAGTATAGCACATGTAAATTTTCCGAATGGAAAATCCATTGGTGCACGACCGGGTTCGAACCCACGACCTTTAGATTGGAAGTCGGGGCCAACACTACGACTCCACCAGTGCTCTCACAGTGAGTTACTTCACACATTTTTTTTTATTTTTACACTATAATCTATTTTCATGTTTTTTTACCTCATCATTTCAGCCGTACGACATCCACTGCTGAACATGGCCTCCCCCACAGACAGAGCGAATTCCTATCATGTGGGGGGTTGCCCATACTTACCACGCTGGGCATGCGGGTTGGCGAGCGTTTTACCTACCTACATACATTTGTATCTATTATACTTTTTGTGATATGTTGTTGTTGGGACGAATAAAAGCTCTTTCTTTCTTCGTCAAGGCCATCACGGCTCAAGGTCTATCTATGTGTAGATAATTACTTTTCGGTGTGTGTGTTGTGCACACAACCCTATGATCCGTAGTTTATGCGCGGGCGAAGCTGTAAAGATGGCCGGATCCCCGCATTAGGCGGCTAATTGCACGGAAGGCCAGGATTCTGATAATGGCCCTAAGTGATTTTCGGTACAAAACCACTTTGTAGTATTTAAGAGTGGACCCTGACCAAAAATTGCGGATCTCTATACAATTGTGGGTGTTAAACGCTTCTGTAATAGCGATTGTAAGTATTATTTCATATTGATATATTTATTATTTATTTATACTTTCACACTTAAACTTAGTGTAAGGAGGACTTAATGCTAAAGCATTTTCTACCAGTCATCCTGGGCGTGCAAAAAAGATGGTGAGGCGTGACAATTAAACTAAACTTAGAAATAACTTACCTACTTAAATAGTTTACATAGTTATAAAGATATATATACCTGCGTACGCACAAGTACCCACGTAGGTATCTAAAAGTGGGAGAAAAAAAAAGAAAACAATAATACCTACAAAAGTGATACCCTTTGAAAAAAAAAAACAAACACTTATATTTCAGATAGAACCTCAGACCGTGGTGGCCCCGGCTGAAGAACAGGCCGTATTACTATCCGTGGATGTAAGAGGCGACTAAGGGAACCAAAGCTAGGGGATGGACAGCAGCGTTCTCTATCAACAAAAGCTTTATCTGCGCTCGCCAACCTCATGCCTGGCTTGGCGAGTGTGGGCATATCCCCTAAGATTTTTTAAAGTACCTAGTCGATTGCTTTTTACTTATTTTTTTTGTGGGCTGAGTAGACATGCCATCATTATTTTTATTCGAGTGTCCAACCCCATGTCAGTAAAGAAACAGCTTTTTCATTATTTTGATATATTTTTAACTGAAAACTATATTTTCTATAGAACCATAACAAAGCCCGCAGCCGTCGCCATCGGGCCGAGCAAAAGTAATCTTAATTCTCACCACTCACTCATACCCAGTTTTTCATCGGGGCGATAAATTGCCGGTCAACCCGACCCTTATAAACCATAGTGCACAACATAAAAACCCGGGGAATTACCGTATTACCGCAGCGAAGGCTGGAACACACTCAGTGGAGCCTGGCCTGTTTCACTCCAAATAGACAAAATGAAAAAAAAAAATCGTATAGTTAAATCGTTTATCCAAATTCATTCTCTCGCTGCGCTAGAACGTAAATGCGTTTATTCCATTGTTTTATTTTTAGGCAAAACAATTTGAAAATAGAACGTGCACGAAGCTTATTGATTTCATGCTGGCCATGCCTTGAGAATGGTAATGGCGGCAATTTGAGATTTAAACATCACTGTACACACTATACAATCGTTTTGTTACACGGCATTACGCTTACTCACCTTAAATTTAAATCAATGAATCATTGACAATGCTCAGCAGTGTTTGCAGATAAAGTCTTCTAATAAAATTAAAGCTACTTGGAAACTAATAAATAATGAAACAGGCAAATCAAAAGCCCTCAATAAACAAATCAATTTAATTAATAATGATAGTGTTTTAACTAAGAAAATTGAAGTGGCGAATGCCTTTGACAGTTTTTTCTCTAGTATACCTAATATTGTAACCCAGTCGTTAAAATCTTCAGCTTCTGGAGCGTCCCTTCTTCTAGAAGCTAGTGTTGCTAAATGTGAGACTGAGTTTAGTTTTAGTTACATTAATGCGGGTAATATTGTGAAAACCTTTAAATCCCTCAACATAAAAAACACTGAAGACCTATGGGGTATATCTACAAAGGTAGTAGGTGCTATTATTAACGATATTGCTCCATGCTTAGCCCACATCTTTAATAGTTGTGTTGACGATGGAGTTTTTCCTGACCTTATGAAGCATAGCAAAATCATTCCTTTGTTCAAGTCCGGAAACGAAAAAGATCCCGCTAATTATAGACCTATCTCGATATTGCCTACTCTAAGTAAAATCTTTGAAAAAGTTATTCTTACTCAGTTATTATCTCACTTCAATCTTAACGGGCTTCTTCATTGTAATCAATTTGGATTTACCAAAGGTCGATCAACAGCCGATGCCGGGACTTTGCTCTTAAAGCACATATACGATGCCTTTGAGAACTCACAAGACGCAATCGGTGTATTCTGTGATTTGTCAAAAGCGTTTGACTGCGTGAGTCATGCAACATTAACCTCAAAGCTAAAACATTACGGCATCCAAAACCGTGCAATTGACCTTTTACAATCTTACTTATCCAATAGAGTCCAAAAAGTTGACGTGGGTGGTGAAAGGTCTTCTGGATCAACTATTGTCATGGGTGTGCCACAGGGTTCGATTCTAGGCCCTTTCTTGTTCCTAGTTTACGTTAATGACCTCCCTTCTTATGTTAAAGAAATGTGTGACATAGTTCTATTTGCTGACGACACCTCGCTAGTGTTCAAAGTCGACAGATCCAAAACAAATTACGATGACGTAAACGCATCCTTGTCGCTAGTCCTTAATTGGTTTTCTGTAAACAATCTCTTGCTAAATTCAAAGAAAACGAAATGTATCAAATTCTCTTTGCCTAATGTAGTACACAATAGCCCCACTAACATTGTATTAAATGGAGAGTCACTAACCCTTGTTGATTCTACAAATTTCCTAGGACTCAATATTGATTCAAAATTGCAGTGGGGACCCCACATTGAAACTCTTGCCGGTAGACTTAGTTCCGCGGCATATGCCGTTCGTACGATAAGGTGGCTCACAGATGAAGCCACAGCTAGGTTAGTTTATTTTAGCTACTTCCATAGTGTAATGTCCTATGGTATCTTTCTCTGGGGGAATGCAGCAGATATCCAAGTCATATTTGTTTTACAAAAACGAGCAATACGTGCCATTTATAAAATGAAGTCAAGGGACTCCTTGAGGGAACTTTTTAAAGAAATTAACATTTTAACTGTAACTTCACAATATATTTACGAAAACTTATTGTACACACATAAGCACATGGCTAGCTTTAAGAAAAAAAGTGATGTGCATAGTATTAACACAAGAAACAAAAATAAATTGTGCATTCCAAAATTTAGATTACAAAAAGTAAATGGGTCTTTTATGGGGAATATGGTAAGATTTTATAATAAACTTCCGGTAAACGCGACGCAACTTCCTATTAGAATATTTAAAGTGTACATAAAGAATAATCTTATTAAGAAAGCGTACTATAAACTAAATGATTATTTAAATGATAAAACCGCATGGCCTGAAGTCGCTCTGCCCCTCGACAGCTAAAATGCCATTTTGCAGTGTCTTTACAGTTTTTGCTTGCATCATATTTTAAGTATTATTTAATTATATAAGCATTAGGTACATATTTCATCAAGTGTAGCGTGTGCTGCCCTTAGATCATTTGTTGAAGCTCACATTTGTCTTCATTTTTTTCACATTTTTATAAGCTCTTATTTATTAAGGATTATAATTAGATTACTTTTCTCTTGAGCCTCACCTAGTTCGATCGGCACCACACTGAAGCTTTAAATTCCATTTTGTGAAAAAGGATCATCGAAAAAAATGATAGGCACCAAGCCGTGTTTGTTGCCTGATTCTTCTAGGCTTGGTCGCGAGGAACAGGCATAGCTTCACCTAGTTTCTAAGACGTTTCAAAGTGATCCTAGTGATTTTATTGAAATAAATGCCTTTTGACTTTGACTTTGACTTTGACTTTGTTAGTGATGTGCTATCGTTTTTTTTTATTCGTGCTTTGGCCACTGTCCCGTATTGGCACTGATATGTGCGGATCCGACCTTATTGCTTCGCAGTGATACAATTTTAAAACAACTATTATTTAGTCTATGGTATAGCGTCAGCTGTAATTACATAGGTCTGGTCGGAATTGTCTTAAATCCCATATTTAAGGGGAACCATAATTCTTTGAGTTGACATTTTTTGTGTGCTTTTTATGTAATTTAGTCTTAGTTGTGCCACTATGTGCACGCGGCATAGATCTTAAACTGAACGTACAAAGTAACAGTCGTTAGATACTTTGTAAGGGTATAGTGTATTAAGTGTTTTTATACAAAAAGCGTAGATATTTATTTACTGTGTGTAACAAAGCAAATCCTAATTAGAAATGTAGTTTTCTTTGGTCTAGAAATTCAGTGTTGAAAGGATCCCCAACCTCAAATATGACCTCTGTTTTACGACGGGCGACTTACCTTAAATCTCTGATGAAGAAAAACATCGTGAGACCCTGGGCTGCTCCAATTTGGAGCGAGAAAATCTCGTTGTGCCCTACCTCCTCCAAATTGCTTGTCGCGTCACTGGTTCCAGCTTGGTCAATTTTGGTTCTTTCTTGATCAACCTGCATTCAGGTATGCACGTTGAGGTATCATCATCATCATAATCAGCCTGAGAAAGTCCACTGCTGAACATAGGCCTCCCCCAAAGAGTGCCACGATGAACGGTCTTGAGCTTTTTTCATCCACCGACTTCCCGCAACCTTAACAATGTCGTCGGTCCATCGGGGGGCCTTCCAACCCTGCGTCGTCCGGTTCGTGGTCGCCACTCGAGAACCTTTGTTCCCCAACGGTTGTCGGTTCTGCGAGCTATATGGCCGGCCCACTGCCACTTCAATCTGCTAATTCTGAAAGCTATGTCGGTTACCTTGGTTCTTCTACGGATTTCTTAGAGGTATGTAAGGCGCCGGATTATACAGAAACGGCGTAAGGCGACGGTAAGGTGAAGGCGCGGCGCAGGCATCGTGCCGCTTCAAAACGTTTCCATACAAAATTAGTAGGAAACACGTTGTGAATTAATTATACACTAGCGGCGTGGAACAGGCATGCCGCGTCACCTCTGGCCGCTAGCAGTCGCGACTGGAGCAGGAGGAGGTAGGGCACAGCGAGATTTTCTCGTTCTGAATTGGAGCAGCCTGCCTGGGGAGGTACCTCCGCCTTACAGAAGATCGCAGCCAAATAACATTATTTGTTTCAAATAGTGTTGTGTTCCTGCGGTGAGTAAGGTTGTCAGAGCTCTTTAGGGGGGAAGGGGGTTCGGGGTCGGCAACGCGTGCGTGATGCCTCTGGTATTGTAAGCGCTCATAGGCTACGGTAATCGCTTACCATCAGGTGGGCCGTAAGCTTGTTTGCCACCTCTGCTGTATAAAAAAAAAAGCAAAGGTCAAACATTTTCTCCAGTATCAAGGCACATTCTACAAATGGTATAAATTATGACCCCAAGTGGAAAGAAACCGTCTCAGCTGATAACACTTGGAGCCCAATCGCATTTTTCTTCGGAGCGGGAAACTTACAGCAAGATTGACTGCTTCTTCTGAACTTTTATATAGACAAAAAATCCCGCGGGTTTTAGAATACGATTTGCGTAGGTAGGTGTTTGACAGATGGCACCTTAGTGCCCTTGGGCTTGTACGTAGGTATTTTAAGAATTTTCTTAACATAACCGTCCACTGACGAATTAGCAAGTTCAAGTGGCAGCAGGCAGGTCGGTTCTTCTACGGATTTCCTCATTAAGGATCTTATCACGTCGCAGTTTCTACGTGGCAATTAATTGTGTTTTTATATTAATATGTATGTTAGTCTTTAAGGTATATATCTATATGGGCCGTAGTGTAAGAAAAATTTCATCTGTTTTTTTTTTTTTCTTTTGTTGCCTGAAATAAAGTTATTGTATTGTATTGTATTGTAATGAAACTCCGAGAATAGCTCTCTCCATAGCCCGTTGCGCGACTTTGAGCTTGTGTATGAGGCCAATAGATGACGACCAAGTGCCATATTATGTCATCACTGGCAACACGCACTGATTATGGTCTCAGTGTCATATGTCATCACTGGACTATTGTCAACAAAAATCGATAATAATAAACACCTGCTATAATACATCGACACACAAGAGAGGTAGGACAATGCCTAGAAGTAAGAATGTGAGTTGATTGTGAAAAATTTGGACCGTCCGTTTTCACAATATGTTGGGCCTGTATCCTGCTCGAGATATAATCAGGCTGAAGATGATGATGATAGTCTACCTCTTTATCAAGACCAAAACTGTTCTTTGTACGAAAACTATTTACGTGGATTTATCTAAAAGCGAGAAAAACAAGTTTTTAGACCTACATTGGTCTTAAACTTTTGGCGCTATTTAGAAACTTTCTATGGACGGTCGGGCAATAAACTTGCCAGTTGCTAACCAGTTTCAATCTCTGCGGCCGGCTATTAAGGTTCAAAGTTGTTATTCAGAAGCAGACCTTACTTTACTTCAAAAGTAGTTGTTAGGTTACTTAGCGTTCTACGAATCGCTGGAGTTCCTTATATCTTAGTGAGAACTTTGTTTTAACTTAAGTTTCTTATATTTTGATAAATGCAATGGCTTTCAGCAGAAGAAACGTCTGCAGCCGTATTCAAATGACGATATAGAATCTAATAATGTTTAAAATGTATTTCAAAATGCGACCAAGAAACCACCGTTGTCGTGATAAACAAACAGACCCCATATCAAAGTTAAAATCTTGGTAGACCTTTTACCCAGAGTGCTTGCTCTGAAGGCTTTTCAATCTCAAATACCACTCGCTTATTACAAAGAAAATGCTGAAAATGTTTACAAAGACAAGGTTCAAGGCTCTAAAAAGTGCATAAGCTCGCTCTCAACGTGGATTTGTAAACTTTGAAACTGACAACGAAACGGCTATCGCAACGAAACGCTTTACGCTTTATAGTTTTCCGATGTAGCTGTTTTTAGACAGCGCGGTATTCTTTGCATACTTATCCCACTTTGTCATTTATTTTGAAATTTCATCATAGCACGAGAAGAGCTGTAAAAATGAGTTTCCAGATATAAGGGAAGAGGTTGCCCAGGGAAAAGATGATATGAGTAAGAAAGGAATGTATACTGAGAAGACGGCTGATAAATGTGAGAGAAAAACTGGTTTTCTCGACGCTATAATATGACGTGAGGCTAGGGCAGGAATAATAATAAGTTTATTGCATCATACAAGTTTTGTACAAAAATGATGATGATGCTTTTTTTTTTTTATGTTATACGGAGGCAAACAGGCTTACGTCCCACCTTATGGTAAGTGGTTACCGTCGCCTATTGACATCAGCAACACCTGGAGCATTGCTAATGCGTTGCCTGCCGAACCCCTCCCCCCCTAAAGAGCTCTGGCAACCTTACTCACCGCAGGAACACAACACTATTTGAAACAAATAATGTTATTTGGCTGCGATCTTCTGTAAGGCGGAGGTACCTCCCCAGGCGGGCTGCTCCAATTTAAAGCGAGAAAATCTCGCTGTGCCCTACCTCTCGTAAACTACTACCTCTCGTAAATGCTACCGAGCATGAGTAATATTAATGTAATTAATAATTAAAAAAATTAAACTGAGATTTACCTCTGAGCTGTCATTCATATTGGGCGTATTTTTGGCCAATGCCACAAGTTTTATTCTACTTTCCCAGTCAGTTTTTGCCGTGACGTCAAGAAATTACCAAGTGTACAATAACCATAGCGCGTCGTCTAAAAGCTTCTAATATTGACAACATTCTAGTTATCGCTTCGAAACTGTATGCTCCATTGTTTTTCGATAACGCCCAACTGGTACGTTTGGGACAAATTCGTGACGTTGACAGTGAGATTACTAGTGTAGACTTTTGTTTACAATGCAGTGTACAGTGTGAGCGCAAAAAAAGAACAGTAACGTAAAAAATTGTTACCGACATCACTAAGATCTGCTGGACGAGATATATTTTCAGCTGTATTAATAATGTTGTTCCTTTTGCAGGCTTAGGATAGGACAATGAACTTGAGGTCCCTAATTAGGCTGATATGTGGTCTAGTTATAAACCTGCTAAGAAAATAACCCGGCATGGAAGTGATTGAAGAAGATTTTTTCACGAATAATTATTATTTAAACAATCTTTAATCTTTTATCAGTTAAAACATTAAATGATGTCATTTTTTTTACAACTAAGGTAGCAAATAAGCAAACGGCCCACCTGTTGGTAAGTGGTTGTGTACGCTTGCAATACCAGACGCATCACGCACGCATTGCCGACCCCTTAAAAAGTTCAAAACGCCCTTTTTGAAGAACCCCATACTGTAGTCCTTAGGGAAAACCAAAGCAGGGAGATCATTCCACAACCTGAGTGTTCGCGGGAGGAAGTTCCTCTGAAACCGCACGGTACGTGACAACTCGGCTCCAGGGTGTGAGGATGGATCCCCTGCCTATGGCGAGAGGTGCGATGATAAAAGGAAGCTGAAGGCATCATATCAAACAATTCTTCAGAACACAACCCGTTATACAGGCGGTAGAACACACATAAGGAGGCAAAGTGCCTTCTTAGGGTTAAGGGCTCAATACCGCCTGTTAGCTTGGGATCATCGACAATTCTCATAGCGCGTCTTTGAACCGAGTTAAAGGGTCCAAGCTGGTACCCAGGTGCTCCTGTCCAGAGGTGACAGCAGTACTCCATGTGGGGCCGGACTTGCCTTATGATAGACTTTGGACCATGCCATTCACATGCAGTCTTACACTTTATTGACAGCACTAATTGCTGACTATACAGTGTGTCACTATATAAATAAATGGTACAGACAGGACCATAGACCAAACCATGCAATAGGCAGAAAAATAGATTATGTGTGCGTCTAGACTTCGACAATCAGAAACGTGCTGCGCCTCAATTTCGGAAACTAAATCACTAGTACTCTACCCGTTTTCTATTTTACATCGAGTGTTGAATTTTATTGACACAAACATACCGTGTACACTTTTATTTGCCATTCAGTGTACTGCGGTGCAGTTTTGGCGAAGTTGGATTTGAAAATAGAGACAGAAATGGCGTCAACTGCGCTGAATTCCTGGGATTTTGAACATTGGTGTTTTTAATTACTTTTGGGGATTCCACTGACGGCTTAGTGAATTTGGTACGGTTAATCGTACAGTCACCTCTACTAAGATCACCTTTAGCTATTTAGATATACCTACTCCTAAAGATAATAAGTATACAGTAAAATTGAAAATGACTTCTTTCACTGACGATCATAGCCCCTTTTTAGGGCCACCACACCACAACCTGGTCAATGACCAATAAAGAAACAATGACAAAAAAAAATGTGTATCGCAGTTAGAGCTATCGTTGTGAAAATAGGGGACGCTGCTGCCCATCCTCTAGCTTTTTTCCCTTCGCCTCTAACGGGTAGGTAGATATGGAGGGGCCTTTTCTTCAGCCGGGGCCACCACGGCTAATAAACAGTTTAATTTACTAACAAATTACAACAGTCACAAGATGTAAGTAGAATATTTGAGAAAAACATATCCGTATGTAGAACAAGGTACTTCTTACGAAACATAAAATAACGTCTCTTGTTAGCATAAAGGAACAGAACATTTCCGTATTCACGGTAAGAAAAATTTAATTTAAAAAAAGCGAGAGAAAAAATCTCCACTCCCGCGGGTGTCGTGTCACCGATGAGCGCTTGAATCGCTGCTTTGCATACAACTATTACCGCTGATTTCAGCGTCCAGCGCCCAGGGGAGCGCTCGCTCTCATCCCCTTTTTATCTAGCGATGGAAGCGCTATAGTTACATTTGCATTCTGAAATTTGAACTAGAGTTGTAACAGCCGCTGCAGTTTTAGCCGGTCAAATATGCGTAATCACTTAACCACGGGAAGTCAAAGGAGGTGAAATAACATTATTGGTTTCAAATAGTGTTGTGTTCCTGTGGTAAGTATAGGTTGCCAAGGCTCTTTAAGGAACACACCAAACCGAAAAAAAAGCCAAGGGGTCTACGAGGCAAAATAATTTGGGGCCCACTGTTCTAAGAAAAGATGGATGGATTGTGTGAAAGTAGACATAAGTCAGAAAGTAGTGAATTATTAAATCTGACATGACGGTTGATAGAGGTGAGTGGAAGAGATAAACATTTTATGCCGACCCCACACATAAGGGCAAGGAGATAATAATTAATAATATTATGGTGATTTAACTAAATTTTTAACAACGAAACCTCCGGATTTTTTTCGGCTTTTACGTTACTGTTCCGGCTTCTAGAAACATCTACATCATCACTATATTCAGAACACAAACCAAAGGAGGCTATTCGGGGATTACACATACTCATTATGAAAGTACAATTTTGTTTCGTATAAGTAATTCCGCGTTTCTTGTAAGTCGGTAAGGTTTTATCTAATTGAAAATTTCTAAGGGTTCGCATTAAATTAGGGTAACGCAGGAACACAATTACGGTAGTACGAATCTTTACTTGTGACCTGAAATTGACTTGACACACACACAGAACAATGACCCGAGCTATAGCGTGCTCGGGTCATTGTTCTGTGTGTGCGTCAAGCTGTGCTCAAACGGCTTGCGATATGTCATCTAAAATTTATTTTAAAATGATACTTAACTCGGCTGAATAAACACATTTTGAGTTTGACTTTAAAGGAGCTCGCGATATGGTAGACCTCCGAAATCAAACTCAAAACTGGCTTTATACCGTAGAGGTAAAGATAATTTTGATATTAATTTATATGACATACCAAGGACATATCTCATGCCGTTTGAACAGGCTTAACGCTTACGACAGCAAGTGTAAAATATTAGCCAAAAAATTTGAAGTTTTCGAGCATCGCCAATATGGCCGTCCATAGGGTGGGAAGCCATAATAGCTTATGGATCTAAAACTCACCATTCTTAGCAGCTCTAGCCAGGAGTGTAGCGCTCAGCACCGCTGCCGTGGCCAAGAGCCGACAGAACGCGGCCACCATGATGGTGCCTGTCACTCCACCATCACTGTCACATCACCCACTTTCACATCCCCCACTATGAACACCCCTTTTCACTCAACACCTCAACTCCCCCTTCTCAACACCTCTTCACTATTGACACCCCTGTTAAGAGTGAACGATTGTTTCTGCCACTTTGAGCCTCAAAATATCAGAAAAAAGATACCGTTCGCGTCAAAATAAAAAGAATAATTATAATAAACGAAACGAAGCATCGCGTTTTAATTTAAAATATTGAGTTTCATTTACGATTGAACCGACGACTCTGAAACAAAAGAATTATATGAATTTTATTATTACTGTAGAACGAAACGGGAAAATTACACTGAAACGGCATTTGCGAACTGTTATTAAGCTGGGAGTGAATTGAGGGAAGCGGGTTCAATGATGTTCTTTGAGATTTTTGGATTGTAATTAGGTATTTTATTTTAGGGAACGGAACATTAAAATAAAAGTGTTTTTTAGAGCGTGCTAGTCACGATAGTATACATCATCATCAGCTTGCTGCTGAAGTCCATTGTTGGACATAGGCTATAATCATATTTTTATGTTGATTTTTGTGCCTACTTTTAAAGTATGACACAAAAATTGAGAAACTACTCTCATTAAGAGTAGTTTTAGTGGTGACAAGTCTTCGTTTCACGCATGGGGGCCTTTCTGGTTTGTTCTGTATTCTGTGGAACAAGCCTAAAACACAATTCCTACTACGGCGTCGGCGTCGCTCGGCGTCAGGGAGCCAAAATTCGAATTTCAATTTTCTGCCTGCAGCGATCTCGCGTCAAATGAAATGCGGTTTGTGTCACAATTCTAACTCTAATTTGAACTTCGAACGATAGTCACCAGTGTGTGTATAGCTTATCGAAATCAAACGGGTGTTTATCGCGTATTTTTTTTTATATTTTATTCCATCTAGCTAAGCTATGTAAACTGATCGCGAAAGTTTGAAGTTTGTATGAATAAATTATTTCTACACAACCGAACCGGGCGACGCAGTGTTGGAAGGCCCCTCACCCGATGGACTGACGATATTGTGAAGGTTGCGGGAAGTCGGTGGATGGAGAAGGCTCAAGACCGTTCGTCATGGAACTCTTTAGGGGAGGCCTATGTCCAGCAGTGGCCTTCTACAGGCTGATGATGATGATGATGATGAATTATTTCTAATTTTAATAATAAAAACATCCATTCAAACTTTGGCATTTAAAATAGTACCTAAGTAAGATGAACCTTAGGCCTAGGATCAGAAAGGGGTATGTTCCCCCACCTTCAACCCCCTCTATTTATTTAGCATTCTTCACGAGCCATAAACAGCTAATGGCGTGTCATAACTACTGAGCAGTGTTAATGAATCACTAAGGTCGGTCGTTAAGGCCCACTAAATAATGGCCTAGTGAAAGCATAACTCAGGGCTGCTAGTGATAGGCTATTTGCGGGGCTCTTGTTATGTTTGTACGCACTTGCTTGCTTGTCACGCCACTGATTCCTTTTTGGTCATCCTGCATTAGGTCAGTGAACAGGTTGAGTTATGTCAGCCCTTTTAGAGCATATGTCGTTGAAAGACTGACTGGCCTCATAGCTCAGTTGGTAGTAACTCTGCCTTCTGCGCTAGAGGTCGCGAGTTCGATTCCCGCACTGGACAAACATTTGTGACTAACACAGATGTTTGTTCAGTGTCTGGGTGTTAAATATATATCTATTATGTATATCAGTCTCTGGTACCCATAGTAGATTAGTAGATATATGGTAGGCTATGCCTAGTTTGGGATCAGTTGATCGTGAGCGATAATACCGGAATGGATCTTCTGTGAAGAAGTAGGGAAAGGATTAAATTGCGCCTCTTAGAAGCTTCGAATTTTTAGGTGCTAGGACATGCCGGTTTCCTCACGATGTTTATCGTTCACCGTTTGAGAGCACTAATAAAGCACAAATGGAAAATCTATTGGTGCACGGCCAGGATTCGAACCCCTGTGGATCAGAAGGTGGGGCTTCTACCACCACTCAACCAGTACTCACATTATAAATCGATTGTAGTTTGATAGGTACGCTCGAGCTTCGAACCCCAATAAAAAGTTTCCGTTTCCGAGTAACAGAACAAATTTTCGAAATAGTAGAGTGATTTGGAACAGTAATGAATCTCGCTCGACCAACAATGAACCAATATTCTTAACTAACGAACCGTGAACCGTGAACATACAATTTCTGAACGGTTCGAACCGTTTTCCAGATGGTGACGATTCTGTGCTGATTACACGCCAATTTCACCCTTATTGCTGAAGGGAGAGGCATTAATTTTGGAAAAAATCAAATTTGCTTTTTTGCGCGCTCTTGGAATTATATTGGGAAATGGATCGGATGCCTATTCATAATGAAAATGGTTGGCCGAATTGTAAATAAGTATTCCATCAAAAATGCTACAATTTCGGACCAGTGCGCCCGGTCTGCTAAAACTTTAATTAGTCTTAAATATTCAATGATTCACAGAAAAAAAAAACTGATTTCTCTGATGTAGGTATCTACCTTTTTTTTTTATTGGAGATGGTTAGGCGTTTGACCACCATGTGGCCTAAGATGGAGCACGCTTTACCAGAAGGAACTTATTCACTCTAGATTTAAAGACTCCTAGATTGTACTCATCCGGGAAAACAGACGCTGGCAGATGGTTCCACTCTTTGCCAGTGCTTATAATAAAGGTGGAGCAGAAACGTAAACCAACACAACAACAGAAACCTTGTATCAATACGAACTAGGCTAAAGAAGAACGATGTTATTTTATTTCTCATTAAAACTCATCACATCAGTGACGTAAAAGTCATCAATAAAAAATAATCAAACTGCAGGGAACGTATTTTTATCATCTTATTAATCGCACGAGCAGTTTAACATCAAGATGGCTACCTAAATCAGCTGAATAATTTAATTTGAACCTAGTTGACCCCAAAACAGCAAACATTTGCTTAGTTTTTTCAATTAAAAATGTTGGATTTCCATAAATCGTAGAACAGACTTTGCGGATTGGGTGTAGAATAAACCTATTTTTGAATATTAGGTATATATTTAAGCCGTGGTGGCCCCGGCTGAGGAATAGGCCCCTCCATATCTACCTATCCGCGGATATCGTAAGAGGCGACTAAGGGAAAAAAGCTAGGGAATGGGCAGCAGCGTCCCTCATTTTAACAACGATAGCTCTAACTGCGCTCGCCAACCCGCATGCCCAGCGTGGTGAGTATGGGCAAATCCCCCCTCATGATAAGGAATTTCTTGTCTGTGGGGGAAACCATGTTCAGCAGTGGACGTCGTACGTGTGAGTGGATGATGAGGTAAATATTTATGAATCACCTCGTATGTCAGTCTCGGCTATAAAAGCTAAAACGGAGGTCGAGCCGGCCCAAATACACCGCCGCCTTCACACGTAACAATTTCTAAAATAACAACCCATTTCCTGAACACGATTGCACAAAAAGTTTTCTTTCATGTGCAAAACGAACTATTAAAATTGTAAATGCATTTTGTCGCCGGTCGCTTACTCTGCGTTTACAAAACGCTCAAAGGTTTATAAAAACGCTTATTTTGCACGTTTAATATTTAAATATGGCAACATAAGCTATGGTTACCACTGGCATATTTATATAAACCTATTTTTGGCTGGCCTCATAGCTCAGTTGGTAGTAACTCTGCCTTCTGCGCTAGAGGTCGCGAGTTCGATTCCCGCACAGGACAAACATGTGTGTGATGAATACAGATGTTTGTTCTGTGTTTGGGTGTTAAATATATATCTATTATGTATATCAGTCTCTGGTACCCATAGTACAGGCTATCCCTAGTTTGGGATCAGTTGACCAAGTGTGATGTCCGGAATATTTAATAAAAAAAAAAAAAAATGGCGTGGCGGCCAAGTTCCAGCTGAGACGCAGGAGGTGCGACCTATGTGAAGTTAGCAAGTAGGTACAATTTTTTTCATTTTTTGTACTTCCATTCGATTGTACCCGGTTTGTACCCGTTTGTACCGTTTTTTATTTTGTTTGTACCCTAAAGGGGTAGGAGATATGGGGGTTCGAAAATTTGGTCAGCCACAACCTTAGATATTAAACTTTTTTAACTATGCCAACTTAAAGAGTATCGTTTGTACCGGTTTGTACCAGTACCCTTTTTTGAATACCGGTTCATGATTTTTTTTTTTTCAAAGTCTTTTTTGTTAGATTTATTGAGGTAAAAACGAAAAACTCAACGGTACAATCAATGTGCTGATGGGTACAAACGATACGAACGAAATCCTGAACGGTACCAACGGGTACAAACGAATTATAACACGCGAAGTGAATTTTTTGAAAATTAGTTTTTTGTTAGATTTATTGAGGTACAAACGAAAAACTCAACGGTACAATCACCGTAATGATGGGTACAAACGATACGAACGAAATCCTGAACGGTACCAACGGGTACAAACGAATTATAACACGCGAAGTGAATTTTTTGAAAATTAGTTTTTTGTTAGATTTATTGAGGTACAAACGAAAAACTCAACGGTACAATCACCGTAATGATGGGTACAAACGATACGAACGAAATCCTGAACGGTACCAACGGGTACAAACGAATTATAACACGCGAAGTGAATTTTTTGAAAATTAGTTTTTTGTTAGATTTATTGAGGTACAAACGAAAAACTCAACGGTACAATCACTGTGCTGATGGGTACAAACGATACGAACGAAATCCTGAACGGTACAAACGGGTACAAACGAATTATAACACGCGAAGTGAATTTTTTGAAAATTCGTTTTCTGGTAGAAGTGTTGAGGTACAAACGAAAAACTCAACGGTACAATCACCGTGCTCATGGGTACAAACGATACGAACGAAATCCTGAACGGTACAAACGGGTACAAACGAATTATAACACGCGAAGTGATTTTTTTGAAAAGTCGTTTTCTGGTAGAAGTGTTGAGGTACAAACGAAAAACTCAACGGTACAATCACCGTGGTGATGGGTACAAACGATACGAACGAAATCCTGGACGGTACAAACGGGTACAAACGAATTATAACACGCGAAGTGAATTTTTTGAAAAGTCGTTTTCTGGTAGAAGTGAAGACCAACGTTTGTTCATTACGCATATACATCATATGAGGCTACTGATGGTAAGTAGGTAAATAAGTACGTATTTATTTACATACATACCTTAGTAAGTAGCCATTTATAATTACCTACTCATCAGCTCTAAATTTAGGTAGCTACAACCTATAACAGAAGACTACACGATAACTACAAGCCTTAGTGTTTTTTTTTTTGTGATAGGTATTACTATGTATTATGTTATTAATATTTGAATCCTACTAATCTTTCTAATAATATAAATGCGAATGTTTGTGAGATTGTTTGGATGTTTGTTATTCAATCACGCCGTAACGGGTCAACCGATTTCGTTGAAACTTGGAGTACATTGAGTTCTTTGCCTAGAATAGCATATAGGCTACTTTTTATGTGGGTCCTGCGGGCGGAATCTAGTTAAGGTGAGGGTTTAATTATTTTATGATTTTTGAATTGTTTTTTCTCAATAACCGCAAAACGCACAGTTTTGATTTTTATGACAAAGATAACTTGAGCATTTTATTTACGTAAACCCAAGACATAAACGCGATTGGTAAAACTTTTCTCGATAGATTTATTTTTAAAGTTGGGTCCTCTGCAACAGTTTTTTCGAAAATACTCTGAGGCTATCTAACAAAAATAACTTTTTTTTTAATATTTTGTTAGACAATAGCATAGGGTACCTAAATCCAAGACACTTTAAAAAAAAAATAGATTGTTTTTGAGATAATCGATATTTTCTTATATTTCGCTAACGTCGATTACTTTCGAGCGCCTTCTAACGTTTGCTATCTCTTTCCGCATTCAATTACAGTACATATAATATATTAAATATTTAAATGTTTAATAAATTAAAAAAATATATAAATAAACTTTCTGACTGTGACATTCAACACAACAAAACGAAACCAAACAGCACACAAACCGAAATTTATTTCACTCAACCGCCTGCAACGGTTAACCCCACATCCGGGCCACCACCTGAAAATACACAATTCGGTACCGATGCAAATCCACGACCCTTCTGACCGCACCCATTTATTCTGATTAGTTAATTTCTAAACGTACACTGCGGTTATCGCAAACCGTTCGTTACTGTACCCTGAATTAGGCTATTGTCTACTTTAATTAAATTGGGACAACCCTAATTTGGTATGGTATTGGCAGTATTTGATTGAATTCATAAGCTTGTGACATACCAGGCAATGGCCAAAACACCTTATAGAACTTTTTCAGAGTTCCGTACCTTATTTCATCAAGTGTAGCTGCCCTTGGATCATTTATTGAAGCTCACATTTGACTTTTTTTTCACATTTGTATAAGCTCTTAACTATAGGCCTCATATACAAACTCAAAGTCGCGCAACGGGCTATGGAGAGAGCTATGTTCGGAGTTTCACTACGTGATAAGATCCGAAATGAGGAAATCCGTAGAAGAACCAAGGTCACCGACATAGCTCTCAGAATTAGCAAGTTGAAGTGGCAGTGGGCAGGCCATATAGCTCGCAGAACCGACAACCGTTGGGGAGTAAAGGTTCTCGAATAGCGACCACGAACCGGGCGACGCAGTGTTGGAAGGCCCCCCACCCGATGGACCGACGACATTGTGAAGGTTGCGGGATGTCGGTGGATTGAGAAGGCTCAAGACCATGGAACTCTTTGGGGGAGGCCTATGTCCAGCAGTGGACTTCTACAGGTTGATGATGATGATGATTTATCACCATCATCACCGCTCTTATTTATTAGAGATTATAATTAGATTATTTTTCTTTTGAGCCTCACCTAGTTCGATTGGCACCACACTGAAGCTCTACATTCGATTTTGTGAAAAAGGATCATCGAAAAAAATTATAGGCACGCGCGCCGTGTTTGTTGCCTGATTCTTCTAGGCTTGGTCGCGAGGAACAGGCGTAGCTTCACCTAGTTTCTTAGACGTTTCAAAGTGATCCTAGTGATTTTATTGAAATAAATGATTAAAAAGAATCACTTTGTTGTCTGTCTGTTTATCAAGATTATTTTTCTCAGAAACGGCTAAAGGTTCCCTGAGCTTATAGAGCCGCATAAAAATCAAGATTTTAGCTCAATGCATCAAAAAGATATGGGGTCAAAAACCTCTAGGGTACTTCCAGTAAACTCACAATTCTGAGATTTGGAATGCTAAGAGCTTTTGTGACATAAAAAAAGGAAAAAGTTTAAAAGTGAGGAATTTTGATGTTTTTACTAATTATATTATTACGTGACAAAGTTATACTTGCGGTCAATGAACTACGTGAGCGACCGCAAAATATACGTTTTTTTACTTCCTACACTTGGAGAGCTCTTTAGGGGGGGAGGGATTCGGCAGGCAACGCATTAGCAACTCCAGGTGTTGCTGATGTCAATAGGCGACGGCACTTAGCATCAGGTGGGCAGTAAGCCTGTTTGCCTACATATAACATAAAAAAAAAAAAAATGGAGTTTTGATTTTCTGTCTCCGTGTGTGGTCCGGATTTATTTTCCTCAATTGGGTTATTGCTTTCATTAAAAAAATAGGCACCCACATAACCAATTAGTGGTTAACCGGAAATGCATTAATTTGCTAGTGGTTTTGTATTTAGTTTGGCAATAGTATTGTGTTTCATGCAGGCTTCAATTACCCAATTATTCAGTTTGAAAGTAGCCAGTCAGCGCCAGTGACTGAGAAGTTGAAGAGCAAAAGGCTAGCGTGGTATGGGCATGTCATGCGGAGGGAAGAATGCCATGTGACTAGAAGAGTGTTAAATATGAATGTGGAAGGATATAAGGGGAGAGGTAGACCAAAGAAAAGATGGATAGATTGTGTGAAAGACGACATGAGTAAGAAAGGAGTGAATACTGATTTGACGGCTGAAAGAGGGGAGTGGAAGAGAAAAACATGATGTGCCGACCCCACATGAAGTTGGATAAGGGCAGGGAGATTATGATGCAGGCTTCAATTACCCAGTTCTGCGAGCGAATTTTAGTCGCTACAATTATTAGGAAAACTTCTTTTTTTTTATATACAACTGAGGTGCCCAACAAGCATACGGCCCACCTGTTGGTAAGCGGTTACCGTAGCCTTTGAACGCTTTCAATACCAGAGGCATCACGCACTCGTGGCCGACCCCGAACCCCGTCCCCCCAAAAGAGCTCTGGCAACCTTACTCACCGCAGGAACACTATTTGAAAGAAATAATGTTATTTTGGCTGCGATCTTCTGTAACGCAGTGGTACCTCCCAGGCGGGCTGCTCCAATTTAGAACGAGAAAATCTCGCTGAGCCCTACCTCTTCCATAACTTCAAAGTAGAGTTTTAATTAGCCTTATTATTATTGACATAAAGCGGTCAGAAAGATTTTAACCTATCCTCGAAGTCAGACATTGAACCAATGAATCTAAAGGCAGCTTTAGATGATGTGCTATAATATATAAAAAGCTCAAAAAAATCGCTAACGCCTCAAATTTAATTTAAATCATATTTAATACTAGCTTTCGCCCGCGGCTTCGCTAGCGTGGTACCTACTTACAAGTAGAATATATGCTATTCTAGGTAAAGTATATACCAAGTTTCAACTAAATCAGTTGAGCCGTTACGGCGTGTTTGAATAACAAAAATCCAAACATCCTCGCAAACTTTAACATTTTTAACATTAGTAGGATAGATAGGTATATGTTCTGGCATAGCACATAGGCTACTTTTTATCCTCGTAGGTACCAAGGGAAGCCACAGGCGGAAGCTTGTTGTTTCATAAAACACGTAGTGACTACATTCCATACATTTGACTGGCCTCATAGCTCAGTTGGTAGTAACTCTGCCTTCTGCGCTAGAGGTCGCGGGTGCGATTCCCGCTCTGGACAAACATTTGTGTGATGAACACAGATGTTTGTTCTGTGTCTGGGTGTTAAATATTTATCTTTTATGTATATCAGTCTCTGGTACCCATAGTACAGGCTATGCCTAGTTTGGGATCATTTGACCGTGTGAATATGTCCGGAATATTTATTTATTTATATTCCATACATTTTCTTTTATAATACACGTTATTTAAAAGTTCAAAGCACAAGTGCTTTTGCTCGAAACGAGTTTGGAAAAGTGCGCAAAAAATGCGGATTCGTGGTGTTTTTAATTCGACCGCACTAACACCCACGAGACGGGTTAGGTTGCAAAATTTAATTTGCAGCTCTCGTGACATTGCGGTAACGCCATTTTGATTAAATACATTTTAATCCCGTTTGTTTTGGTGATGCCGTGATAAAAAGATGTGCAAAGAGTGTTATATTATATGAATTTGGGAGGATATAAGGGAAGAGGTAGACCAAAAAAAGATGGATATATTGTGTGAAAGACGACATGAGTAAGAAAGGAGTAAATACTGATATGACGGCTGATAGAGGGGAGTGGAAGAGAAAAGCATGTTGTGCCGACCCCACATGAAGTGGGATAAAGGCAGAGAGATGATGTTCACCTCTGCATTGGAGGAGGTTTTTCTGCACGGGGACAGACATGGAAATTTACTTATTTAGTGTAGCACACATAAATTTAACGAATGCAAAATCCATTGGTCGGGGATCCAAACCTATACCTTTGGACCGGAAGGCGAGGCCTACCACCACACCACCAGTGCCCATGAAGCTTTGACGGTAAACCAATAATCGTATGACATTTTCAATTTGCGTGCAATATCGGACTCGTACAGTCGCGCACACAAATGGACTATAGACTAGCACGTTTGAATTGAATGTGTGTCGCTGACGGGCATGCGAATGCGAATGTGTTTTATAGCTTTCCGCTGTACTGTCGTGGAGAGCTGCGTTAAGGCTTTCCAAGCCATTATTTATTTAAGAAATTTCTTTCTTTAACAGACCGCTCGAAAAAAACAGAAATCGATTCAATTACAAGTATACCTTTTCTTCAGTGCATTAAAAAATGTGTTGCTGTACGCGTTGTTTTATACTGTAAGTGCACATACAGCAATTTAACTTAATTAAATAAATAATTAGAAAAACTTTATCACATATTGTCATCTTCACTAAAATCTAAGCCATAGGTTTATGGGATACAACGAAAATTATAATATTTATAACCAATATAACATGAGCTCTCATTCGGAATAGTTTCAATAACTTCGTAGTTCAGGTAAGACTGAATATTAGTAAGAACATGGTAAAGAACCTATTTTCAAAGTTTATCATAATTGGGCCACAACAATGAAGCACCAACTTTTACACGACATCACGAGATCTCAGTTCGGGGCGATCAATTTCTAAGTCCAAGCGCCGTGCTGATGCACCCCGAATCTCACAAGTTACTCGGAAACATAAAGAAGTTCAGTGCTATAAATATTACTTCTTTCTTTCCAGACTGTACCGTATACTCCTGTGTCTAGTGAGCCATGTATAGTAGAGACTTTGGGAAGTGTTCTGTTTGCTAAATTTTGATTCTTTTTCTATAGAGATATTTAGTTTCTATTTAAACATATATAAATGACACCCAACAGTCATATACATAGTTCTGACCCCACACTAGGGTTCCCTGTGTCGTGGTTATCTATATCATCATATATACGAGTGTCAAGGTGCCACAACACCCAGACCGGAACAAATATTTGCAGATCTGTAGACTCAGACTAGTCAGACTGTCATCTCTCTATGCATGGTAGGCAACCTCTCATATCTCTAGGGCATCCGATCCTTGAAGATATCTAAGGTAGTCAAAGGCAAGTCCAAACTTTCTGGCACATGCCCATTTTTTGCAGTAATGAGTCTTCCACACGTGACAGGTTGCAAGCCCATCGCTACTTATATGAATACTTACTGGTTTCCTCACAATGTGTTCCTCACCGCTCAAAGCACGACCCGGTTCGAACCCATAACCTTCGGGTAGTAAGTCAGAGTTACCACTAGGCCTTCACGGTTTCCGTGGATGTCCTAATGTAATAAAGCAAACTGCTCTCCTGACATGTTTTCCTCCGTATGTCTACTAAAATATGCACAGATAGTTCACTCGCGTCGTTGCCAGATGGTTCACTACACAAAAACGTAGGTGGTTCCAAGTAGCCCGCGCCTTGATGCGACACATACACAAAGCGTCTAAATTGGAAACGTCGCAGAGACACGCAGACGTGTTATTTGTTACCGGCTGTGCATGGTTCAAGTTAGAAGAGTACTATTGCAATAAACTAAAGTAACTTGACGAAGTTACTCATGCTTGTTTGTCGTGTCACCGATTCTTTATTGGACATCCTGCATTAGGTCAGTGACCAGGTTGAGGTATGGTGGCCTTGAAAAGGGTTTTGAACTGTCAATGAAAGAATCAGTGTGGTGAAAGGATTAAAGTGCGCCTCTTAGGGGCTCCTTTCGTTAGTCATAACGATGATGCAAGTAGGCGTTTTTTAATGAAGATGCCACCATTCTGTGGTCACATTCATTTATCTCCCGCCGTCCCTTTCTTTTCCTGCCGAACCCCTCCCCCCCTAAAGAGCTCTGGCAACCTTACTCACCGCAGGAACACAACACTATTTAAAACAAATAATGTTTTTTGGCTGCGATCTTCTGTAAGGCGGGTTGCTCCAATTTAGAGCGAGGAAATCTCGCTGGCCCTACCTCCTCCAAAGTTTCTTTCTTTCTGATTATGTTGAAAAGAAATTTGTGAAACCCGAAATCGCTATGTGTTTATCACTTGCACCGGTATGCAAGCATCCCGGTGCTTTCAAACTGGAAACTAGGAGTGAAGAATGTCCCTCTGTTGTTCTTCGCAACACTGGAAGGTGGAACTTTGTTTTGTTTATCTGTTTGAACAATTATGATAAGTGTATGGATCATATCCAACAAGGTGGCATGTATAGAGTGTTACTGAAATGTGAGCATGTACCAATTTAACGATAAACAGCGATAGCTCTAACTGCGCTCGCCAACCCGCATGTCCAGAGTGGTGAGTATGGGCAAATCCCCCCACATGATAAAGAATTTGCTCTGTCTGTGGGGGAGGCCATGTTCAGCAGTGGACGTCGAAAGCCTGAAATGATGATGATGATGACCAAATTAAACCTGACGACCTTGGTGGCACAGCGGCCTAGTGCTCATCCGAGCCGCAAAGGGTTCGATTCCTGCTGCGGCACAAATATTTGCATCATGTGGTGTGGTACATGGCTCTCGTAGTTTCTGATACCAAGGACACAGGGAATCCTAGTTGTGGGGTCAAGAATATGTATTTGACTGATGGGTGTTTTTATTTAATTAAAATTAAATTCAAATCAAATGACTTTTATTTCCATAACATTTGTAGACCACTAACCTAATACTTAGGCAATTTCACAGTTTCTGACGCACTAAATTAAACCTAAAGTTGCACTATGTCATGAACTAAATAGCTTGGCATACAATTAATCACTAACTTTTAGGTAAGATCAAGACTTTTTTTTATGTTATACGGAGGCAAACAGGCTTACGGCCCTCCTGATGGTAAGTAGTTACCGTCGCCTATTGACATTAGCAACACCTGGAGCATTTCTAATGCGTTGCCCCTCCCCCCCTAAAGAGCTCTGGCAACCTTACTCACTGCAGGAACACAACACTATTTGAAACAAGTAATGTTATTTGGCTGCGATCTTCTGGTACCTCCCCAGGCGAGCTGCTCCAATTTAGAGCGAGAAAATCTCGCTGTGCCCTACCTCCTCCGGACACTACAAGATTTTCACAATGCATAGTTATCTCGCTTTACGCATTCAACCCTATTCCTTACGCTCGCGGAAACGGGGGTATTTCTTACAATATTTTCGGGAGCTCATGAGATATGAAATCCACACTCGTTAAGGCTCGTTTTTGCCGGTGATTCCCCCCAATCGGAAAGCAGTTAGCGTGCGCACGTGCCGAAAATGGACAAACTATTGCGCGTTATACGAGCTTATTTTTTTGGGATGCGGTGCTGGTGCAAGCGATGTATGTTAAAGCCTGATCATTACCACCTATTGACCTACTTTCGATCTGAAGGTTGGGGGTTGGGCCCCGGCCGTGTACCAATTTTTCTACTCGAAAAAATTGCTCCCGACCCGTGCTACAACTGTGATGTCCAACTGGTTGTACTACGGAGAAGTAAAGTAGTTACCTATATAGTATAGTTATTAGTATATAGTATAGTATAGTTATTATATAGTATAGTATAGTTCAACTTTTTTTTTTACATTTATAATTGCGCATTAATACGTGCTCGAACCGGTGAAAGAAAATATCGTGAGAAAACCCACAGCTTAGTCAGCCCCGCACTATTGACTATGTCTTTCCTGTAGAAAAGGCCGACTAGGCTAAGAGGATGGTAAAGGGGCTGGGAAAGCTTACTCCATCTAAAGATATCCCAAGCACTACAGCGTCCTGTAAGAGAGTAAAAAGTTCCACCAGACGCTGTGTAAATCATCTAGAACAGATTTATTAAGGCCTTACCAGCTCAGGACAAGTCACCTACGAGAGTGTTGGCTTTGATAGCGGTTTCCTTCGAAACTACAGAATATAAAGTATATTAGTATGATCGCTCACACTGTGACCATACCTTTTTTATACCCACTTTCACTATAACCAGCTCCTTTGTTGTAGGCTCATCGACTTTATGACGCTGTTATTGTGTTATGTGACAAGTTATGAGGGTAAGGTCAGATGAGTCGTTAAGAGGTATTTTGTACGATAGTTAAAGGTAATAGCCGACTTGATAGTCTGTCAGTTTAGTGGGGAGCGTACTTAATCTCTTTATCGGGAAATGTGAGAAAAGATATAAGGTTATCATCAGCCTGTAGAAGTCCACTGCTGGACATAGGCCTCCCCCAAAGTATGCCGTGACGAATGGTCTTGAGGCTTCTCCATCCGACTTGGGCTAATGGTTTAATTGCCAATTACTTTCTTAATCTACAGGGAATTCGAGTACCTACACCACGCCACTGAGGTGGTCGAGTTGTCAATGTTTTTCATTTTTAGGGATCCGTAATCATAATCATTTATTTTCCTCTATAAGCATGTTACATGCACTTAGATACATACATACGTATATTATTATGGATAAAATGTAGCCCTTATCATTATTACCTTTGGATCAGTTTTTGTTCGTTTAACTGTCCGTGTGTTATTGTGCTTTTTCTCAGAAATAGTTTGAGGTATCAAGTTGAAATTGCTAAAAAATACTAAGGGTTATCTATGGTCTCTTATTGCTGTGAAAAAAGAAGTTTCTAGTTGATCGCTACAGTAAGGTACGGCCCCATACAACTTATTTTCATAGTATTAACCTCTAGTGTACTTGCTGGTGTCCTACAATCATGAAATTTGTCTTGAAGGAAAGTTTTTAGCACAAGTGAAGGGAAAAGTCTTTAATTCCATATCCCGTTTGAAGTTATTTTTATTTTTTTATACGAAATAGGCTAACGTTTGACCACAATCTCACCTGATGTTAAGTAATGATGTGGTCTACGGTGTAGCACGTTTGCCTAGAAGAAACCTATTCACTCTGGTCTTGAAGACACCCAAATTATAGGTATTCGGAAACACAGACGCCGGCAACGAGTTCCACTCTTTGGCTGTCCGCATTATAAAGGTAGACGCAAAGCGCTTGGTGCGGCAAGGTGGTATATCAACCATGAATTATGAGAAGACATATTAATAATGTGAAGTGTGCGACCGCAAATTATAAGTTTATTCACTTTTGTGGTGTATGCCTTTCATCTCACTGGTTCCTAGCAGGACAACTCCCTCGTTGTTATTATATCACATATAATAACTCACAGTAACTTCCCGCGCGCCTGCTCGTGCCGGCTTGACCACAGACTGACTCACTCCCAGAGAGTATGTATACATCTCTCCATCTCAGGTGTCATCTGTTATCTGTCACTGTCAGTTGTCCCCCAGAGACAGCATAAGTTAAGGAATGCAGGTATCCTTAAATACTAGTCACTACAACTTTGTTCAATACGAAATCTCGAATTTCCCGCCCCCAGTGGTGTGGAAGCTTTAGGGTGTGAATCCTACTCGGACCTGACCGTTTTAATTATTAACACATCAGGTGCACCAATAAACATCCCAACCTTATTATTAAAAATAACTTTTAACGTAACTTTTATACAGCCTTGCCAGTTTATCTCGTGATTGACGTTTCCCGCATTCGAGGAGCTTTCACCGCGTCGGTTTGGCAGGAGCTTTACAGTTAATACTGCCTTCGAAACGCGCAATTTGTTACGGATGAAAATATTTCTTCCTGAAACCGTTCAAAGAACTCATTCTCTTACTGGAGGGAATTAATTCGGTATAACGTTACGACTCTAGTTAAAGCACTTGCGTTCTAAGATTTTAACGAAGTTGCTGAGAAATTGTATTAGTAAAAGTTTGGTTTCTAAAAGCGATAAATTCCTTGCTTTCAGGTAATTATACTAGTTAAAGATAATTAACTGAAGTAGGTTTATAGTTTATGCAGAACATAATGGGGTTTCGTTTTAATTTTGTCAAATAATTGGCGGCAGCAATTATTTTACAAAATTAAAACGAAACCAAGATAATAATCAACCGAAATATGAAGTAGATTAAGCAATGGCAAAATTTCTATTTTGTTTTTTTAGTTGCCGTTAAAGTTTCGTGGGAAAAAAAGATTCATTTTACAGCAATTACAATGAAAATAATGTAAGTCTGATATGATCATGAGGGGAGTGAAAAAACACACTCCTCTAAAATGCTAGGTTAATCTTACTCAGTTATTATTCGTTTGTAAAATATTGCACCACCAATTAGATTATGATGATTATTAATTAATAATAAATGTAACTTTTCTTAAATCATTTTAAACTTTTACCTTACTGGATGCGATACAACTCTAGATTCTGTTGTTCTGTGAATAAAACCAAAGCGATAGCTTTGAAGTGGTCATGTTATAAGGAAATCCAGTGGTCAGTTGGTATTTTTCGGTCCATTTAACAAAATCGATTGTTCCCGGCTCAGTGAGACCGTTTGTTCCTTTTGGAGTTCCGTATCCTTGAGTAAAATTATAACCTTTCTTAGCTCTCATTTTTGTTGAGATAAAACGGTTAATGGATCTGAGAGCCTGGGGTTTTTAGAAGGTTGGCAGCCATGCTCGGGGTTTATAAACGTGAATCTATTTATTTTTATCAACCGTCTTCACAGAATGTGTTATTTTAATATTTTTTATTGAAAGCGTGATCTGAATACAGTAAATCCAGATACTGATATGTACCTATATTAATCTATCGAGGTCTTTCGTAGGAATTTCATTTGTAAGATCAACTCGCTATCATCCATGTACAAGGTGATTCATAATTATGTATACTATTCCGAATAGGGTTAATTGAACATCCAATTAGCAATAAAATTTGTTCTATGACTTTGCAAATTCATCAGTTTTGATTGGCAAATCGCTATGCAAAAATCTGCTGTACTGTGGACAAATCCGTTTAAAATCAATTATTCAGCTATTATTTGTTGTTTCGCAAAAAAAAACAATAAAAATATTGTAAGCATAGATTTTTCCCTACTAAAATATGTTTAGCTGATGATAGAATAATCCCCTTTCGGGATAGTGAACAAGTACAAGGATAGTAGGTTAAGGAACACGTATTTATTTAAAAACTCTCTCTTAAATTATTAATAATTTTTTTTGTGTATCGCACGACTTGTGAAAACTGATTCTATTGTCACACTCCGGTGTTCGTCTGTCTGTCACCTCCCAGTGCTTAACCAAACAAGCTAGACAGTTGAATATTGGAACAGTTAAAACTTGTAATGTCAATAGATGAAGAGTGAAGAATGTTAGATGAATAAAGTTCTGAATTGGAGCAGCCCGCCTGGCGAGGTACCTCCGCCTTACAGAAGATCGCAGCCAATTAACATTATTTGTTTCAAATAGTGTTGTGTTCCTGCGATGAGTAAGGTTGCCAGAGCTCTTTAGGGGGGAGGGGGTTCGGGGTCGGCAACGCGTGCGTGATGCCTCTGGTATTGCAAGCGCTCATAGGCTACGGTAACCGCTTACCAACAGGTGGGCCGTATGCCTGTTTGCCACACCAGAGGTATATAAAAAAAAAAAAAAGTATTCTGATTTATGAGTAATTTTCGTCGGAACTTCTCACTTCATTAAAGCGTGTATGCTAGCAAGGTATTCCACTCGTTGGCTGATTTTCTCATTCCATCTACACCAGACTTACAGTTTGCTCTTTGACATAGTTTGAGCAATTCCAAACTTTTGAAACAAACGCTGAGAAACCAACTAAATTTATAAGAACAAGTATCTACCACCTAGATGAGACAAGTTTTGGTTAAGCTACATATCATCGCATCGCTAAGTAAGTATGTTCTTATCAGCTGATGTTCAACTTTGGTGGCGAGGCGGTATTAATTATCAACAGCCTGTAGAAGTCACTTGGATATAGGCCGCCCCAAAGAGTTCCATGAGGAACGGTCTTGAGCCTTCTCCATCCACCGACTTCCCGCAACAACGTCGTCGGACCATCGGGTGGGGGGCCTTCCAACACTGCCTCGCCCGGTTCGTGGTCGTCTTTCACACAATCCATCCATTTTTTTTTGTCTACCTCTTCCTTTATATCCTTCAACATTCATATTCACAACTCTTCTCGTCACATAACATTCTTCCCTTTGCATGACATGCTGATTCGTGGTCAACATTCGAAAACTTTAAAGAACTTTATTATACTTCTACATAATGACATCACAGCATTTGTATTTGCTTGTCAAGCTGTTTCTGTTTGTTTTGTTTTTTCCGGACATATCACACACGGTCAACTGATCCCAAACTAGGCATAGCCTGTACTATGGGTACCAGAGACTGATATACATAATAGATATATATTTAACACCCAGACACAGAACAAACATCTGTGCGGGAATCGAACCCGCAACCTCTAGCGCAGAAGCCAGAGTTACTACCAAGTGAGCTATGAGGCCGTCTAAAGCCGTCGTCTGTTCGTTTGCGTATTTGCTTGTCTTGCTGACAGTCTCGATGAGGTGTAGTTTGACCCGTACCTGCATCAGATAAGCTCCAACTAGATTTCCCAGAGCGCGGCTCCCTTTAAACTTTGATTAAGGTCAACTTGATCTAGTTAGCTGACTGTGACAGTTCATACTTTATTTGTAGAAGGCGAGAAGCTATAATCATAATCGATTTTTTAGGGTTCCGCGCGATAACAAAAAAAACGCAATCCTTTGTTGTCCGTTTGTCTTTCTAACTGTCGGTCTATCCGTCAAGACCCCTTTTATAAGGGAAAGGCTATTTGAAACAAATAATGTCACTTGGCTACGATCTTCTGTAAGGCGGAGGTACCTCCCCAGGCGGGTTGCTCCAATTTAGAGCATGAAAATCTCGCTGTGCCCTACCTCTTCATAAACAATAAATCATCGATAATAAATAAATAAATAAATATTCCGGACATAATATATCACACACGGTCAACTGATCCCAAACTAGGCATAGCCTGTACTATGGGTCCCAGAGACTGATATACATAATAGATATATATTTAACACCCAGACTCAGAACAAACATCTGTGTTAGTCACAAATGTTTGTCCAGTGCGGGAACCGAACCCGCAACCTCTAGCGCAGAAGGCAGAGTTACTACCAACTGGGCTATGAGGCCAGTATATAGATGAAATAAGGCCTTACTTTATAGTTTGTAGCAGAAAGGAGCACAATAATAAATTTCCATTCATTTAAAATAACGTGCATGGATTGTGTTGAACATGTTAAAACGCATAAAACCCACTACGTAGCTATCTACTCATTCCGCAAACATCGACTGACGATATCGAGTTATCGATAACCGGAATCGATTTTTCGGGCACGTCCTGCCAACAAATCGAATGACACCCGCGCCATGCGGTGTTTGTATTCCTGTTCCGCGGAAATAGATGATGTGAGATCTCTCATCTGATATGGTAGATTGTGCCTACCTAGCCTGTTAATATGACAGTATGTGATGACTTAGAATTAGATGACAGTGTAGCGTAAAATATAGCCCTGGGTATTCACCAACCTTTTTTTATTGCTGATTGCACACGGCACAATAAAAAACAGACTTTGACAACACAGAAAATTCTATGGCGAGTTTCTTTTAAGAGATCATTCTTTGATGATTCTGCAAATAGGGTGCTCAATATTTCGTTCCAATGTTTGAAAAAAATGTTTTTTGTAATAAATATACATAGTGTTTTAAAGTCTAAGAAATTGTCCTTTTTTTCAGTTGTTACTTTGCAAGTTACGTTGCTGTCAATTCAATTTTAAACAAACCTATTTATTTCCTAGGGATTTGAGTGTGTTACATTTTTAAAATATATAATGAATTAAAATTAAGCCACTCAAATCGCGATGAGTATTTACGTACAATAACTCTACCTATACTTATTTTAAATGTGTTACAAAAGAATTAACACACTATCTATTGTACCTATATATTTAAATTTGAATAAAATCACTTTTAAACGTCTTAGAAACTAGCTGAAGCTACGCATGTTCCTAGCATCAGGCATTAGCCCTTTATAGGCAACCTGTACGTAAGTACATCCAAGACTGATCTATATTTACCAACTTCTGTGGCTATATCGCGCCGCATCGTATTTGAATAATTCGATTCAGTTTATATGTTACAGTAAAATGATGGTATCGTTTGGTTCACACCATCGAGATATCGTTACGACGGCACTTACTTGCTTGTCGTATAACTGATTGTCTCTTGGTCATCCTGTATTAGTTCAGTGACCAGATTCAGGTACGGTGGCCCTGAAAAAGGCCTTTGATCGTTGGTGTAAGAATCAGTGTTGTGAAAGGATTATAGAGCGCCTCTTAGAGATTCCTACGTCTGTCTCCTACTCGATGGACCGACGACATTGTAAAGTTTGCTGCATTCTATAAACATATTTTATCATGGCCAGTTATGATAGTGCCTATCAATAAAAATAGTAAAATTATATTTTAATTTTCCTTGAAAATTTACTTTTTTATTATTTTATTGTATTCAATTTTAATTTCTGGTTTACTCCAAGAATAAGGCATCAGTCACATACATAGGCCTGACCCCGCACTAGGAGTCCCTGAATTATTTATTTCAGTAATCTAGGATTCTCAGTTTTTCTTATGGTTATATAGGCTAGATATATAATGTCGTATACTTGAACCAATTTGAATCCACATTTTGTATTCCGCTCGCTTAAAAGTAACATAGTCCGAGTATGCTACGTAACTACATGGTGGTATCAGTAACTACAAGTACCATGATAACACAACACCCAGACCCGGAACGATCTTGCATCTGAGTCGGACACTTGCCCACTACGCCACTCAAGTCGTCAATAAAGCGAGGTGTATTTCTTGTGCATTGAACAAGTATTTCTCGTGGCTCACAAAGAGTCATAAAATCACAAAGCCACCCGAGCGAAGCCAGGCGTGTTGCTAGTGTACAATAAAATAAGGTTATGGTTTGCGGTTTCATGTTCACTCTTATCGGCAAGCTGTAAAGTATGTTTTGACAGGTGCATTTCTATAACTCACTAACTAATATAGTGCGTATTTTAAATCTAGTATTTGAGATTCAAAATTATGTTTTCTTATTATAAAGCATTGGCAATTTTAATTAGCTTTAAGCATAGGTCAGCGCCGATTCAAAGATAAGATAAAGATAAAAATGTTTTATTTAAACTTATACAGGCTGTTTGGTACATAGTCTATTATTATTTCTAGGAGATACAGAAGATTCAAGACTTTATAATGTACCTTGGCTGAGCTCTGTCCCTCGCACTAGGTCTCAGCGATCCGCTTCCGGGTGAAAGAGTGGGCATTACACAATTGAAACTCAATCTTGTTTCTTTATTTATAGGGTTAAAATCAGTAATTTGCATTGCCCCCGTCTGTGCGACCCAAATGCATGTCAAAGCTCAATGTCTCCCTGAAATATTCTGGTGAATTCTCCTGTAAGAATTGTAAGATATATGATCTCATACGCTTTAAGGCTAAGTACTAAAAGCCATTTTGTAATATGCTCCATTCGAAAATGAATGATTAAGCTTAAGCAAAGTCTTTTTTAGATATTTCAGTCATTAAAAAAGTATAAATGTAAATACCTTAGTGTAGGCGACTTGGATGTAAAAATCTCGAGTATGAGCACTTTTATGAAATTTAAACGGGTAGGTAATCAATCAATTTCAGATTCTGTAAATACTTATATCAGGAAGGTTAAAATAAAATAAATAAGATATGCATGTGTCAAGAGTAACTTATAGCTTGCCAATAGTGCATTGATATCGTTATGCAGGACTAGAGATAAAATAACGACTGAGCACGCCTGCATCGTGCATTTCTTTAATAACATGAGGTTTATCGAAGCGCCATTGACACGGCGAGTTAGAGTGTATTATTTTTACTACCTCTTCGGATTACGATGAGGATAAATAGAAGATAAATGTTTATTTTATTTATATTCGAACTGATGCACGTTTAATTCTGGGTTCCACTAAGGTCAAGCGGTACACAAAGTCATGAGGTACGGTGCGGTAATTTTTCTTTTTCGAATCTTAATAGGGCAAGCGAAGCGAGCGAAGTTTTCTCAAACAGAGAGAACTTTCGCCACTTGGATTAATCGGCGTTGTATGTTAAGGTATTTGTTTGAGCAGAACTTTGGAACCGTCAAACCGATCTGCATAAAATGTAATAGATCAATAGGTCGTAGGCACTATTAAGATTTGCTTGTATTAACGTGATTTAAATCGGCCAAGAGGTTGTAAAGGTAAAGGGCTTTAATAAGGGGTTTAAAAAAATATTCAAGGTTTTTTATATACACGAAATAACACATTTTTAACCCAATACATGGAAGTCCACTACTGAACATCGGCCTCCCCACAGATTTCCTGAGCCTATCATTTAAGGGTATTTTTCTCATACTCATCACGCTTGGCATGCGGGTTGGTGAGCGCAGTTAGAGCTATGGTTGTGGAAATAGGGGACGCTGCTGTTCATCCTCTATGTTTTTTCCCTTAGTCGTCTCTTACGACATCCATGGGTGGAAGAACTAGAGGGGCCTATTCTTCAGACAGGGGCCACCGCGGCCATAATCATTAAATTAATAGGATTTTTTCTGTGTTTTTTCTTCTCAAAAACTCGCATGGCACAACTCCCATGCGAATTTAACCCCACGTGTGCAGAACAAATTAAAAAGTTTAAAATAAATATCAGCCTCCATAAAAGTTAAATTGCATTTAGAACGTTCGCTACGAACGTGTAAAAACGATTGGAGTGAGGATTCCTCGTGTGGCAGAGATTTGTGTCTGTTCGTATAAATCTGAAACTAGGTTTTTTTTTCAGGTATTTGGTACCTATGTAGGTACTTATTGTATAGCCTTGGTAAGAGAGCTGTGCCGTACGCCTTTGCGATTTTGTTTAGGCTGTCACGTAAGTGAACAATTTCAAAGATGTAAGGTTCGAACTTTGATATAAGGGTTCGAATTCGTGTTAAATATAGAAAGAAAGAAAGAAAGAAAATAATTTTAAAAATTCAGGATACAATAATAGTAGGTAATATTAGTTCATACATACATAAAACACGCCTATTTCCCAGAGGGGTAGGCAGAGACCACGGCTTTCCACTGGCTACGATCCTGACATACCTCTTTTGCTTCATATTATTTCATAATTAAACGAAAATAAAAATAGGTACCTACGTACAATATAAAAGAAGAATCTTACAAAGATATCTGCATGTTAAAACGGCAACAACTCAGTTTCATGCCTAGTCCGAAAACTAGACGCTGTTTTTCAGTCTTGCCCTAAGGCAAACTCTACTACTACTACTACCCCGAAAGTAAGGGAATACTCTGACTCGCTCGCACTTAAATGGCAATAAGAGGCCGTGGTGTAGGGCCCCGTAACTCAAAGCGCCTATCGAAAATCGTGCAAATCAAGAAACTTCTGGAACAAGCCACAGATCAACTAACAGTCATTACGGCCATCTGTAACTAACGCGCTATCTAGCAGTATCTATAATCGTTTAGAACTTTAACAGTCATCAACAAATCACTTTTAGTGCGTAATTAGCTCTTATCTTCGGGGTGGTAAAGTTGAAATTCAATTGTTCTGACCGCTGCATTAATTTGCCGGAATTGCTTAAGGCCACTGGCCAATAAAGTTTATCTTTAAAGACGCAAAGTTCTCAAATGTTTATAATTTCGATTACCATCATCGTCGGTTTTTTGAATACAAAATGTTGCGTTTCTAAAAATCGTAGAACTTTTATTGCCAAATATGAAGCTTCCGCTCGCGGCTTCGCTCGCGTGGTATTTACGATGAATTGAATAACAAACATCTAAACATCCTCAGAAACTTTCGCATTTCTTTCGGAATAGTATCCATACATTCTATGAATCTACTTATATAATCGCATAGACTGCACTTTGTATAGGTGTTGTAGTCTCCGCTCCAGTGGACTGTGTACTTTAGCGGAACAGCAACTCTGTAATGTCAATTACATTGTCATCCGGCCGGGCCATGCTAACTGTACAATAATCGAGTGAACAGAATCGATTGTCGATTCTAACGGTGGATATCGACACTAATCGTTCCATTTGATACCCATTCGATTTGATTATATTAGGATTAAGAAACATAATTATTTGGAACTTGTCTTACTTATCACTCACGTAAATTAAGATTTGTAAAACCGCGTGAACAATATTTTAAATTTTTTTTTTTCAGCCTTTTAACGTATAATTCGCCCTTTTTTATTTTTTCCATATTAGATATTCAATAGTTATTTTTGGTGAAGGAATCGCTGAAATAGTTTTCTAGTAAAAAAATTTCGCCGCCCCGTCGCAACGCATTTACATTTCAAAATGTAAATATGTATGCCGCGCATATAGTGCGCGTGTGGTTAAATTATAAAACAAAAACATCTCATAAACGTTAACTAAAATACCTATTTGTCTGGGTGTTAAATATATATCTATTATGTATATCAGTATCTGGTACCCATAGCACAGGCTATACCTAGTTTGGGATCAGTTGACCGTGTGTGAAATGTCCGGAATATTTATTTATTTATTGAGCTGAGTTTTCGATGAGAAGTCAAAGTCAAAGTCAAAAGGCATTGATTTCAATAAAATCACTAGGATCACTTTGAAACGTCTTAGAAACTAGGTGAAGCTATGCCTGTTCCTCCCGACCAAGCCTAGAAGAATCAGGCAACAAACACGGCTTGGTGCCTATCATTTTTTTCGATGATCCTTTTTCACAAAATGGAATTCAAAGCTTCAGTGTGGTGCCGATACGAAGGTGGCCTAGCGCCCATACATCAGTAGTCGATCTTCTTTGTAATTCACAAAAGACTAAATGCTAACCCGTTCTCGCCAGGTCTATAGAACTTTGGAGTTGCAATAATTGTAGCAGCTATGTAAATTATGTAGCGAATTTGCAGTGTTCGGCCATTAAAATTTAGCTGCAATTTGCTCGGGTTGAATAGGTAGTGCATACCTTGCTATGGCGCCCAGCTCAGCGGTGCTATTGTGTACATGAAATGACAATGAAGTTCGTTACTTTGAGGGTCATCCTAACAATCTTAGCGATATCCAAAACGTTCTAAACTTGACTAAGGAAAACTTCACCATATTAGCTTCTTACTTCTCATGTTGGAAGAATTTCGGATGTAGCTAAAATTGTCCGCAAAACTAAAACTTCATACCCATTTAGCTTACGCAATAGCAAAGTGCTGGGGTGAAAGGATTCCTCATAAGCACTGATTATATTAATTTTTCTGCAAAATTTTCAACAGAATTGAGCATCCGTTTATGTGTGTGTACTTATGACGTACTAGCATCTGCCCGCAGCTTCGCTCGTGTGTTACCGGGAGTAAAAATAACCTATGTCCCAATACAGATCATATTCTAACTGCATTCAAAATTTCATCTAAATCAGCTCTCCCTAAAAGGTAACAAATAATATTTATGATATACTATGCAAAAAATCATGTCCCATATCACAGAGCATCCCAAATATTTCAGGGATAAAAGTAACGTGACAAATTTCATCCAGACCCGTTCAGCCGTTCTGGCTCGATTGAGTAACAAACATCCATCCATCCAAACTTCGCATTTATAATAGTAGTATATTATAAATAAGAGGAGACTAAGGGAAAAAAGCTAGGGGATGGGCAGCAGCGTCCCTCATTTTAACAACGATAGCTCTAACTGCGCTCGCCAACCCGCATGCCCAGCGTGGTGAGTATGGGCAAATCCCCCCACATGATAAGGAATTCGCTCTGTCTGTGGGGGAGGCCATGTTTAGCAGTGGACGTCGTACGGCTGAAATGATGATGATGATGATATTATAAATTGCGAAGTTAGGATGAGCCATAGATACAGACTCACCCGATAAAAATTACCCTACCCAAGTTAAAAATACACTTTACCGCAATGCACACTAACCAAAACCACTTCAAAACACCAGGAAAGGAACTATTGCCAGGAAAGAAAACCTCGCCAAAATCGAAAAACTAACAATAACTTTCGTCCTCAAATCGGGTCCCAATAATTCGCTCCAATTTATAAAAGACTTCGTCATTTTCGGACCCATTCCTTTGGACGTTGATAAATAATTTCATTTCTTTTTCTGAATGCTTTTTAAGGGTGTAGTGGGCGTACTTGCTATATCTATATCGGACTTGGATTGATAGGAGCGTTTTTGTGATGGACCGATCAATTGACTCAATTCGCCAGAAGGCTTTTTTTTATATTATCCGGAGGCAAACAGGCTTACGGCCCTCCTGATGGTAAGTGGTTCGCTTATTGACATCAGCAACACCTGGAGCATTGCTAATGCGTTGCCTGACGAACCCCACCCCCCCGAAAGAGCTCTGGCAACTTTACTCACCGCAGGAACACAAAACTATTTGAAACAAATACTGTTATTTGGCTGCGATCTTCTGTAAGGCGGAGGTACCTCCCCAGGCGGGCTGCTCTAATTTAGAGCGAGAAAATCTCGCTGTGCCTTACCTCCTCCAAAAAGCAAGGTTCTCCGCGAACACTCAGGTTGTGGAATGATCTCCCTGCTGAGGTTTTCCCTAAGGGCTACAGTAAAAAGGGCGTTTTGAAATATTTAAGGGTAAGGGGGAATGATCATGAGGGGTCGGCACGCACGCGTTGCCGACCCCTCATGATCATTCCACAACCTGAGTGTTGCCTCTGATATTGCAAGCGTTCATAGGCTACGGTAACCACTTACCAACAGGTGGGCCGTAAGCTTGATTGCAATTAGGTGAAGTGGTATAAAAAATAAAAAAAAAGATGCAGCAGCTTGCTGGCATTTGTACCCCAAGTTGTCGTGTTGTTGTATAGGTTAATGCCTGCTAATAGCATACTAGAACCGACAAGCTGGCATGCTAATTACTTGAATTTCATGTAGTAAAGCCTGCAGTGAATAAAGTATAAGATCTGTATAAACGCTTTATTTTGCCACCTGACGCTCATGCATATCGAGAATTCGCAGATTCAGGGCGAGGCATATTATTTCCGCACTCGGCCGGAGTTGCATTCGGAAATCCAATCAATTACGGGAAAATGTTATGCTGATATACTGAGAATTACTACATGCAGGGGAATTACTATACAAGGTGATTCATAACATGTATCATCATCATCATTATCATCAGCCTGTAGAAGTCCACTGCTGGACATAGGCCTCCCCCAAAGAGTTCCATGACGAACGGTCTTGAGCCTTCTCCATTCACCGACTTCCCGCAACCTTCACAATGTCCATCGGGTGGGGGGTCTTCCAACACTGCGTCGCCCGGTTCGTGGTCGCCATTCGAGATACTTTTTGGTTGGTTGAACGGTTGTCGGTTCTGCGAGCTATATGGCCTGCCCACTGCCACTTCAACTTGCTAATTCTGAGAGCTATGTCAGTGACCTTGGTTCTTCTACGGATTTCCTCATTTCGGATCTTATCACGTAGTGAAACTCCGAGCATAGCTCTCTCCATAGCCCGTTGCGCGACTTTGAGCTTGCATATGAGGCCTATAGTTAACGACCAAGTCTCAATGCCATAAGTCATCACTGTAACATGTTACATGTATACCAGCCCAAAAGGGGATGTAGAATAAGCCCATTTTGGGATAGTATACAATAATGAACCTTGTACTCATTTTCGGGTGCAATTTTCCATGCAACTAAGTTTTTTATTGTATCTGCGTTAAACTTTATGATTATAGAACCATTTAACTGATATTACTCACTTACTGACTGCCTGACAATATTTGCATTGGATCACAAAAACCCTGCCTTACAATAAAAATAAAAACTGTTTTCATTTCATGTATTTGTATCACTTTTTTTATCCCTATATCTTAGCAACGTTTTGGTCGATTTAACTCGTTTTTTTTTTTAAAGTAAGTGGTTACCGTCGCCTATTGACATCAGCAACACCTGGAGCATTGCTAATGCGTTGCCTGCCGAACCCCTCCCCCCCTAAAGAGCTCTGGCAACCTTACTCACCGCAGGAACACAACACTATTTGAAACAAATAATGTTATTTGGCTGCGATCTTCTGTAAGGCGGAGGTATCTCCCCAGGCGGGCTGCTCCAATTTAGAGCGAGAAAATCTCGCTGTGCCCTACCTCTCTAGAAAAAACTCGTATTCTTACCAGAAAATCTTGGTAGTACAACCAGTGGCGGATTTGCCCTAAAGCCCAGTAGGCCCGGGCCTAAGGCGGCCAGATATTAGGGGCGGCAAAACGTGACAAATTAAATCACTGATGATAGCAAGAAATAAATCAAATGAAATCAAAAGTACCTAAATATTTAAAAGGCTGCTCCATAGACTTATTACTACTAGCTACAGTAGACATGCAGCTTCGAACAGATTTCGTCGTTTCTGATTTCGATTTATATAAAGTTGGCAATAAAGTAAATTCATTATGTACCTAGTCTATAAGATGGTTGCTGAGAAAGGGGCGGCACATGGCATGGGGCCTAGAGCAAGACTGCAAATCCGCCACTGAGTACAACCTGTTGACCTACGAAATTCAATTGTTTATTTGTGAAACACAGTTTAGGAGAGTTGTTACAGTTTAGTTGTGTGCACTGTGATCTGCTCTAGGCGTACAAATGTGAACCTTATAATATAGGTTATACCTTTACTAACATGCTAATGATAGTAAAATTATACATCCAAATTGTATTCATGTCGAAAATCGATATTCAATGCAGGTCGGATTGACGGTTAGAAAGTTATACTCTAACAAATAAAAATACAACGCCGATTTGTCCAAGTTGTTTGAGAGATCTGCACTGGCTTTGCTCGCTCGATAAAAACCATATAAAACCTTTCAAGGTTTTCTGTTTCCTATAATAATAATTTATATAGCTATCTCCGTCATAATGTCATAAGCTGATGAAATATTATTGCAATTATCTGATACTCTTGAATAAAATTACGCCAACTCGTGGCAACACAAATATAGGTAATGAAAACTTTTCCATTAAATTCATTTATTGAAATTAATAAAACCGTGGTGCGCAGTATAGGTATTCGTAAAACGGTACTTACGTTCGTATGAGTGAATAACTATCATCATCACCATTTCAAACGTTGGGTATACGCAAAATGGTACTTACGTTCGTATGAGTGAATAACTATCATCATCACCATTTCAAACGTTGGGTATACGCAAAACGGTACTTCCGTTCCTATGTGTGAATAACTATCATCATCACTATTTCAAACGTTGGGTATACGCAAAACGGTACTTAGGTTCGTATGAGGGGCTAACTCTCATCATCACCATTTACGTAGAACGTCCACTGCTGAACACCAACCTCAATAGATTTCTTGAGCGATTGATCTTATGCGGTCGCCAACCAATAGCTCCCAGGAACCTTTATTAGGTCTCCTTTCCATCTATGGAGCCGGCTCGCGTCGCGTGATACATTTTGAAAGGTTTAAAAGATTTTTATAGTATTTCAATATCCAGTTATATTTATGGTTGCAAAATCAACAGCATATGTTACTGTCTACAGTTCTGACTAAGTACCAAAGATACTGGTTATTAACTATATTGTGCCCAGTATAATGAACTGTCTATATGTACAGCTTATTGTCAGCGGATAATATAATGATATTAACTTTCAACCCATTAATAAGTATTTCGTTGATCGTAAATTGTTGCTTATAAAACTTGCGGCTATTTAAACTTTACTGTACCTTCATATTATGTAAAAACTAGCTTCCGGCCAATGCTTTGTTTGCGTGGTATCTAAGTGCTGCTGTGACGACAACAGACATTTTAAGTCGAGGCTGAAAAGCAGCGTAGCTGAGCCTTCGACCATTTCACTTGTCTACCTACATACATACCAAAACTTGTAAATTACCAATTGTATCTTTATAACTGTGTGTGTGTTTCTTGTGTATTTTGTAAATATTAACTTGTATTCGTATAGCATATAAGCTTTTTAATACGTAGATACCACATGAGCAAAGCCGCAGATGTATGCTAGTGGTCAATAAATGAATTGAATTGAATTAAGCGCATTGAAAACTCGAAAATAATGAATCAAAGTTTCATCTATAGCGCATAGAGCGACCCTGGTCCTGTTCAATTCATAAATCAAAATAATTAGCGGCAGCTTCCGCAGCTATGCCAAATACTTCGCGGCTGATAAATTAGAACATACCTGCAATTTGTCTTTCATTGCAGCTTAAAACGATGCACCTAATCGCGAGAGGAGCACAAATATTTTCAAAGTTACATTTGAAAGTTAAGGTGAGGGTTAAATTGTTTTATGATTTTTGAACAGTTTTTTCTCAATAACCGCAAAACGCACAGTTTTAATTTTTATGACAAAGATAACTTGAGCATTTTATTTACCTAAATCCAAGACAGAAACGCAATTGGTAAAACTTTTCTAGATTTATTTTTTAAAGTTCGGTCCTCTGCAACAGTTTTTTCGAAAATACTCAGAAGCTATCAATCATAAATAACTTTTTTTTGAATATTGTGTTAGACAATAGCATTAGGTACCTAAATCCAAGACATTGTTTTAAAAAAATACTGAATTTTTAAGATATTCGATATTTTCTTATATGTCGCTTACGTCGATTACTTTCGAGCGCCTTCTAACGCTTGCTATCTCTTTCCGCATTCAATTATAGTACGTTACGTACGCTCTGTCACTTTCTTCACTCCACCCACTCATCAGTTTTTTATGATTCTCATAGCGCCTTAAATACAGGTTATAAGATAATTTCTCAAGACAAAAGTCAGTGCGTGTTGCTATGAGCACTGAGAATTGATCGCTAACTATTTGCTTTATACACAAGCTCAAAATCGCGCAATAGACTATGGAGGAGTTTCGCTACGTGATAGAATCCAAAATGAGGGAATCCGTAGAAGAACCATGGTCACCAAATAGCTCTCAGAATTATCGTATTTGATAATCATAATAGTATACTAATAACTCTTTCAACCCCTTAAGGAGTGTAAAGTGGTTTGAGTATAATGTATGTATAACATTTTAGTTTCTTTTAGTAATAAGGTCTGTTATTTGTCTGGTGTCTTATGGACATTACAGTGGTAAGCATAGTGCACAGCCACGCCTTGATTGTTTTTTTTTTATACGACTAAGGTAGCAAACAAGCTTACGGCCCACCTGTTGGTAAGCGGTTACCGTAGCCTATGAGCGCTTGAAATACCAGAGGTATCACGCACGCGTTGCTGACCCCTCCCCCTCCCCCCTAAAGAGCTCTGGCAACCTTACTCATCGCAGGAACACAACACAATTTGAAACAAATAATGTTAATTGGCTGCGATCTTCTGTAAGGCGGAGGTATCCCCAGGCGGGATAGTCTTTGTGTCGTCGCGCTACGATTCCCGCCAATTGCTACGCCGTAGCAGAGCTCTACGTCTCGCTACGTGACTACGAATACCTATTGCTGGAGAAATCGACAATCATTATGCTCTTTGCTCTTAGGAATTTGTATAAAAAGTGAGAGGTATCCAAAATCATTGTATGCTCTATGCTCTTAAGAACTTGTAAATGGGGCATAGTAGGGTGTTAAAATGATTGGGTACTAGTTTTCATATAAATGCGGACGAAGTCGCGGGTAACAGCTAGGTATATATATACAGCAATTTGACGAAAACAGGTTGCTGCAGCAGCCCAATGAAAAGCGCAGCAGCTACTGCGACACACATCCACATAATATTATTAACTTTAAAATAAATTCATACTGGCCTCATAGCTCAGTTGGTAGTAACTCTGCTTTCTGCGCTAGAGGTCGCGGGTTCAATCCCCGCACTGGACAAACATTTGTGAGATGAACACAGATGTTTGTTCTGTGTCTGGGTGTTAAATATATATCTTTTATATTATGTATATCAGTCACTGGTACCCATAGTACAGGCTATGCCTAGTTTGGGATCAGTTGACCGTGTGAAATTTACACAATATTTATTTATTTATATAAAAAAAAATACAAAATAAAATTACTTGAACAGAGTTGTAGGCATCTCGTCGTGAACGACAAGGTACAGAATCTTTATAATACATTCCAACAAAAATTGGTATACAACATACACTTGCACAGACCTCATATCTTTAAATCCAACACCACTTGACAATTTCACAGTCCTACCTGCACTATTCCGAATTTCAACTCACGTAATGCCATAACGTTTAGGTTATACGTGCAAATCTTGTGAGTCGAATGCAGGCTACGATCACGTCGCAAGGAAGGTCTAGAATTCCTTGATATTATGCATAATCTATTGCAATAAACACTTCACAAACTCGACCTTAACACGTCGATATAAAATCTAGAGAAGTTCGAATAGAAGAACGGTGAAACAGGAATTTTTCGAATCTATAAGCGATTTCGTCGTGTGCATTTCAATTTTATTTGAGCCGCTCAAAGGCTTGAAGTAGTAAACAGTTTTTAGTCGATTGAACGCTGAAGACGCTTCGCTATTTCCATTTATTAGTTTTCAGTAAAATTGCTTATTGTGGAATTATATTTCAAGGGTTTCCTTTAAGAGTGGAGATGCTTTCAATGTTTGTTATTGCTTTTGTATTTTTTTTCGATTTAAACTGCTTTCAAAACTTCAAAGGAGCTATTGATACGAGAAATATCACTTTATACAATTCAGAATTTAGAATAAGTGGCCCTAGCATGAATTATTTTACGATAGCGTAACGTTTACAATACGATAGTAAATGTCAAATACAAGCCAAATAAAATTAAAATATTTCAAAAAAACAGAATCGCTGTTCGATGTAAGTAAGTCTAAATCGATGATTTAGACTTACTTTAGTATCGTAAGCGTACCGTTGACGTTAATTATTCGTGCTTGGGGCACAATAGTACTATTGCGTTATCGGAATTGGAATGAAATATGTAACTTTGAGCTGATTTTAACAATCTTTTAGACATCCAAAATGTTAAAAACTTAAAAATTTAAAATCGTGATGTTATCCTTGGTCATGCCTGAAACTCTTTGGATTTTGCTAAGACTGTTAAAATGGTCCTCAAAGATACGAACTTCATTGCCATTCTGCTTAGGCAATAGCTAGCTATACTGTTGAAGTGAAAATTTACTTGTGATCGTCTATTAACCCGTCGCGTCGCATGCCAATGCGTGGATCTCATGGATCCAATGCTGATATTATATAGATGCAGATCTCTATCAAAACTATTTGTAGGCTTGTTTATAGATTATATTATACAGCTATAAACAAGCCTGGCTTATAACTAATTTATTATGTCCGGCGGAAGGTATAGGTATGCCATCATACAGGTTTATCCTAGTTTGGATATCTATGTTTTCCCACATGCATTGTTTTAATTTATAAGTGATACATGTATAATATCTTGCTCTGTAACGTTTGTTGTGAAATAAATAAATGATTAAAAAAAAAAAAATTATTGTGTCTGGAATCTTGGCATCGTAGCAGTTAATCAAACCTCTCTATTAACAGAATTAGATAATTTTAGAACAAAAGGTCAAATAATAAAAAAATATTCGCCAAAACAATTTATCGTCAAAACAAAACTTAAGAACAAGAAACGAAACTTGCTTCAGAGCAAATCATTAATAACAAAGAGAGGGGGAAGTCAAAAGCATTTTCAGCTTGCAACATTTGCGCCTTTTCCCATGAACACGTCCGGAAATGTCACTTTTGCAATGTCGTTTACACGATATACACTCAGAAGATCGCGCAAATACTGTGCGCAAAATGTGAAAGGCACTAATCATCATCATCATCCCTTGTACCACATATTTTTGGGTCAGCACAACAAATGTTCTTTTACCATTCTTTCTGTAAGCCGTCACCACCAAACGCACATGTTGCGAGTTAAAAAAAATACTGCCATTAAAAAAAATATAATTCTTTTCACACCATGTACATTTTTGAGCGGAGACTTCAAAACGAACGGCCTATTTATGGAGCTCTGCCTAACAAATTCTCTCTTTTACTATCTTCGCAAACGCAGAATTTTCTCGAAAATTCCGCAATTATAAAGGGTAGAATATAAGGGATAAACGCAAAAGGATTTTGACAGCGTCCCAATTTATGAACGGATCAAAGTTAGTTGTTATTTATTAGGGCGTAAATCGATTACGCCTATGTAAGGCATTTCTTCTCGTCTGCGTAAAAATAAAATTTGTAGGTCTGATGATCAAGTGATTTATGAATAAGAGGATTTTATTTTTATTTTCTGCGACATTCAATATCGTATTATTAATTTTATGTTGAAATATATTGAAAGGAAAGTGAATGGGGCACTACATGCCTTTATGAACAGTTGCACGACTGGCTATGCATGGAGGAGTGTTAGTGCCGACAATATTGTATGGCAGTGAAGCTTGGGTATGGCAACTTTGTTCATTAAAAAATGACGATATTCCAAAAGTTGGTTGTAGAATAAGCCACTTTCGGGATGGCAAACATATTATGAATCACCTTGTATATACATATTTGAGATAAGGTAGAAAAACCATCAATTTAATAAAATATCTTGTAGTAAAGACAGGTGTGACAGGCTGTCTTGTCGGATCAGCGCCAGGTAATCAGGTGATCCATCAAATAATTGAGGGAAACTGGTTCAAAAGACTTCGAGTTTTTTAAATAAAAATGCTCTTGTTGAGAACAAGTAGGCTTTATAATAAACTTTGAAGGTCATCATCATCAGCCTGTAGAAGTCCACTGCCTGATATAGGCCTCCCACAAAGATTTTCATGTAGAACGGTCTTGAGATTTTCCGGGTCTTTAAAAATGTCGTCTCTTCAAAGGCCGTCCTACCGTTCGTCAGCCGGTTCTTGGTCGCCATTCGAGAACCTTTATTCCGCAACGGAGTAGAGTTTATGGCCTCACTGAGTATATGAAGTTACTCTCTGTAAAGTTGCTTGCTTGCTTCCTTAACGTCTTACTAGTTCTTTCTTTGTCATCTTGTATAAGGTCAGTGATCAGGTTGAGGTATAGGCCCTGAAAAGGGTCTGTGACCGTCGGTGAAAGAATCAATACAGTGAAAGGATTGTGCGCCTCTTAAAGGCTACCTTTGTGCACAATTGCTGTTGTAATCATAATCATTAATCATCATTATCTGTTATTGCTAGGTCGGTTCAACTTTTCTAATACGTAAAAGTATCTAAAGCTCTGACCGCACATTTTGCACGCTTGTGTTTCCAGACGAATATAAACTCCAATCCTCCAAGGGTTGTATATAACTATAATAAATCGAAAGACTATAAAACGGAAGTGCAACTTATCTCTCCATTAAGCAGACAAATACTGCCACTAGCCGCTAAATCTTTCTTCCCGGAATAAATCCATGTAAGGTGAACCCTTCGAAGCATAGACTCGATGATCCAAGCAAAACGCTTTACATCAGAAATTTACTGCCGCAAAAAGCATACATTTTGCAATCTACCCAGTATTGGAAGGCCAATGGATGGACGACAGTATGAAAGTTACAGGAAGTCGGTGGATGAAAAAGGCTTAAGACTGTTAGCCGTAGAATGCTTTGTGGAGGCCAATGTCCAGCAGTGGAGTACTACACGCTGATGGTGATGATGATGATGACGTGACAAGCCATTTTGCTGCGTATGTTCTCATAAACGCGCAGTTACTTTTCGCGTGTTTGTGTGTATGTATGTGTGTGTGTGAGTGACAGAGAGCCGGCTCTGCCTATTACATAGTTGTCTGCTAATTCACATAGAAATGTTAATTTAAGTTTATGTAAGTACCTTTCTATATTTTTATATTTTAATAACAAATGATGGATCCTTTTGTTGTCTGAAATAAAAGATTTTTCTTTTTTATCTTTTTTATCAGGTACCTGAAAATAAATTATATTGCATCGTATCTGGTTTTGACTAGTCGAAGGTTAACCCGTTCCTTGTACAGGTGTTTCTACTTAGGCCGTTTCGTAAATTTACGGCCCAACTTTAGGATGTGGGATGTTGAATTTTTAACTTTACTTGTAAACTTTTATGGTTTAATTACGGTTTCTCGGTTAATTTTGGAGTTGTGGGGAGTTTCTTTTGTGGAGGCGCTGAGTTCATTACGGTTTTTGCGAGAGATTTTTGTTTGAAAATACCATCAATTTAAGCTCTTGAATTATTGACTACATTTACTAAATCTTACATTTGTTCTTTGAATTATTGACTACCTTTACTAAGTGATACCTCAATATTGATTGGCAAAGCCCTGGTTTGAAGTAGGTACTTTACAGAGTCCAAAACTAGTATTTTCAACCATTTGCTTCAAAAGCTGCCTTATAAAACGTTTATCTAGAAATTAGGACTTAGGTTTAGATTCAATTCAACAGTTCAAAATAGTTTCAAGACAAATTTACGTAAATGAGGTGAGAAAATTGTGTTAGCGTCTCTTAGTAGTTTAACTTCGATAATATTGTCTAAGGCTTACATTATACAAACAAAACTCGCATACTCCGAAACTTGATACAACTTCAGAGCAATATTATTATAATTTGCCGTCGTAATTATGCGTCAACATATGTATGAACAAAATGCAAATCAATTCAGGGTAAGCACAATTCCATATCTCAGGAGTAAAATGTATTTGGAGCATACGTTTTTTTTACTTTGGACGGCAAGTTGCTAGTACCTAGAGTACCTACTACAATATTACTGAACTTCCAAAAATATTTCCTCAAAATGATTCTATTCAAAGGCCTCCCGACGGACCGAAACATTGTCAAGGTTGCTAGAATTCGGTGTACGGAAAAGGCTCAGGACCCTTCGTAGTGGCATTCTTTGGAGACTTATATTCAGCAGTGGACTGCATCAGGATGACAATGATGATAACAACGTGTTGTTTTATACAAGTAGGAACTCTAGGCATATCAAAGTTAAAAAGCAAATGGCGTTGCGATATATACTTTGACTGTATCACCAACTGTATTAACACGTAACATCTTGTTCCGGAAATTAATTAAGCCATGAGCAGGTGTAGCGCCCTGGAGGGGGATTATTGGATGATTAGTATAGAGGATCAGTGTCAGTGTGGATATGAATGGATGGTGTTGAGACGAGGCCGGCACTCAGAGGGTTAAGAATAAAATACAGCTAGGTTAATTTGAAAAATACTATGTATATTTTAATTCTACCCATTATATGTACTGTATTCTATCCAACTTTAAGTAATTGTTATAAACAAAATGTATTCATCATCATCATCCTCATTTCAGCCGTTCGACGTCCACTGCTGAACATGGCCTCCCCCACAGACAGAGCAATCTCCTTATAATGTGGGGGGATTTGCCAATACTCACCACGCTGGGCATGCGGGTTGGCGAGCGCAGTTAGAGCTATCGTTGTTAAAATGAGGGACGCTGCTGCCCATCCCCTCAAAATGTATTCATCATCATTATCATTTCAGCCGTACGACGTCCACTGCTGAGCATGGCCTCCCCCACAGACAGAGCGAATTCCTATCATGTGGGGGGATTTGCCCATACTCACCACGCAGGGCATGCGGGTTGGCGAGCGCAGTTAGAGCTATCGTTGTTAAAATGAGGGACGCTGCTGCCCATCCCCTAGCTTTTTTCCCTTAGTCGCCTCTTACGACATCCGCGGATAGGTAGATATGGAGGGGCCTATTCTTTAGCCGGGGCCACCACGGCATCAAAATGTATTACTCATTAATTATTAATATTACATAAATAATAAGTTACTCTGATAGACCAATGGACCGACGACATTGTGAAGGTTGCGGGAAGTCGGTGGATGGAGCAGGCTCAAGACCGTTCGTCATGGCACTCTTTAGGGAGGCCTATTTTCAGCAGTGGACTTTCTGGCTGATGATGATGATATATACGTTACTATAGTGATTAATTGTTCATTTCCTCAATTATTTTTTATTCTCACGTTTACCTTAAACCCGAAGCAGTATGTAGGATAAATAAATAAATAATAAATAAATAAATAAATATTCCGGACATATCACACACGGTCAACTGATCCCAAACTAGGCATAGCCTGTACTATGGGTACCAGAGACTGATATACATAATAGATATATATTTAACACCCAGACACAGAACAAACATCTGTGTTCATCACACAAACGTTAGTCCAGTGCGGGAATCGAACCCGCGACCTCTAGCGCAGAAGGCAGAGTTACTACCAACTGAGCTATGAGGCCAGTCGAATGATAGGATGTGAATTTTACGGTCAATGTCAATTATTTTTTCTTAGGACGAAATTATTCAATACTTTTCGTAGGAACCTCTTCTCACTAAAAACATGATAGCAAGTTAAAAATAATAAATTTATTTTTGTATTCAGTTAAATAATATTCTTTTTAAATGACTTCAAAAAGAATACCATTAAGTAAGTAATCTGTACTAAGTTGACTCTCAAACGAATTTAACTTTCGAGATTGGCATTGCAAATCTTTCTAAACATCTTATTAGATAGATGACATGTTTAGAAACTTTGCAGACAATCCATCAAGTTTCGTAGACATGAAATAATTGTCTAATTATATTTAATCGTTTAGTGTACAAGATGAATTATAATAAAGGGGATATTTCTACACCCCATTGGTAATAAAGCACCTCCAGCTTTGAGGCTTTAGATAGATAGATAACACTTTATTGATCACCACACGGAAATAATACCAGAGATTATCACAATTACAAGGTAATACAATGGACGGCCTTATCGCTAAAAGCGATCTCTAGGCAACATTTGGATGGACTGGACAGAAAAGATTAGAGAAAGGGCTAGATGGTGTGGCTTAAAATATAGACAGGTAATAATTTATGTTACTAACTGAGCTTTGGCTTTGTTGGAGCAATGACGTAACTGACAGTCACAAAGATATAAAGTTCAAAATCCTGTTAAATATTGCTGACAATTCAGTTTAGATCTACATGAAAAAATAGCAATAAGACGTAACGGTAATCCCCATGATCCTCACTCAGCCCCTAAAATATTCACTCAATAAATCACCTGTGCCACTGTGTTTCTGAATTAGTTAATCACAGCCAAACTCGTGTCGACGTGTAAAGAACATCCCCAAAAGGCGGTGGAAAAATTACCGCGTGACAGGGACCCAAACCTTAACTTATAAACCGGATTTACCAAACAGGGCATTTTTTCTCAGAAACTTCATCGTACGCACGACCAATGGACGGGTTGGTTTTGTTTAACATAGAATTCTCATATTTTAAAAACTAGTGTTTATTTTTAAATAATAATGCTTGAATAAGAAGGTTGTTTTGGAATGTATGGAATCTTTCATATGACAAACTTTAGTAAAACTGCTTATTGACGTTTCGAAAGTTATGCTCTATCAAATATACATACCTACAGATATACAACGCCGATTCGTCCGAGTTGTTTGAGAGATCGTCGCTCGTTTGCTCGCTCGATCAATAATTTCCCCGCCATATTAGTATTAATAATGAGATCATTATCATCATATTTTGATCGTGGGCGTTTCTATTGAGCTGCGGATTTGCTTCATCACGCGGGTTAGGCTCGCATGCGTAAAATTTCACACTTGCACACGGGCCAATCTCGCGTGCGTGAGACTAAAAGGCTCTTATTTGGATTTTTTTATCTATCCACACAATTATTTACTGAATATTGTTTGATTACTGAAAATAGCAGTTATAGGCGTTTGTGGGAGTGTTGTGGGAGTAAACTTTACAGCAAAAGAAAATAGCCAAAAGACAAGCCATCTCCCGTTTTGACTTCTCTTAGATACTACACCATTTCTTGCGTGACGGACTTAATTCTGAATTTGATTACAATTTATGGGTTCCCTGTATGTGGAGGATTTTGTTGTGCAGGAATATACGATGATGGGAGTTTTTGGAGACATTTTTGCTTCATAATGAAAAAGCTTCTGCGAGGTTCATTGTACGTAGGAGTATAATACAAGGTGATTTATAATATGTTAACTAATATAAAGGGGCTTATTCTAAACTCAATTGGCAATAAAGTTTGTTATACATAAAGATGTATAACAAACTTTATTGCCAATTGAGTTTGGAAATTCGATGTTTTTTCATTGAACAAAGCAAAAATCTAAAATTAAGATATTTTATTCACTAATTCCCTTCTATCAACTTTCAAGATTATTCGCATTATCCCCTTTCGAGATAATAATGTATGCATAATAAATAATAACCTTGTATAGGGTTCAATTTATAAAAAATTGGTTTCGAAATAATCCTACCCTGACGGGTACACACACACACGCACACAGGCACTCGCACGCACACCAACACACACTCACACACAAACACACACACTCACATACCCATTGGTGTCTGCGACACAGTTATTATACTTCTGCAGATACCATCATTAACATTTGTTATTATGCTACTGTTTATTGTTCCACAAATATACATATTTTGATTTTTTTGATTTGATTTGTTTCAAGAAAGGAGCCTCTAAGAGGCGCACTTTATCTCTTCACTACAATGATTCTTTCAGGCCTGGTCATAGATTACAGACCACGATATCTCAACCTGGTCACTGATCTAAAACAGGATGACTAAGAAAGAATCAGTGACACGACAAGCAAGCTTTTAACAAAGTTTGTTTAAAAAAGATCATCCAGTCAATACTCGAAATATAATAAACGAGAAACTGTATACCTAATGGATAGACACTGGTCAAAAAATTAAATTAGAAAGAAGAAAGAAAGAAATAAAGAAAATACATTTATTTAAGTCACACACAAGAACAGCACAAACTAATAAGAAAAAATACAGACACTACAAGGCATAAGGAGGTAGGAACAAACAAAAGTAGATAGGTAGTAGGTAGTAACAGAACTAGGGTATTTACTAGTCCGTGCTGAGGTGCATGCGTGTGCCAAAAAAGGTCCCATCTCAGCTTTAATGCCGCACACGAAGTGTAGCGGCGCTGGTTACTTTACTATCATCATCATCCTGATTAAGTCCACTGCTGAACATAGGCCTCCCCCAAAGAGTTCCATGACGAACGGTCTTGAGCCTTTTCCATCCACCGACTTCCCGCAACCTTAACAATGTCGTCGGTCCATCGGGGGCCTTCGTGGTCGCCACTTTACTTCTGGTGGTTACATTTCTATACTAAAATTAAATTGCTAAATCTCGGCAAATTATAAAGTTTGCTCCAAAACTCGACCCTCCACCTAATAATGATTTGTTTGTTCACAACAATTTTCCTCTGTGCAAGATAAATATCAATGACCATTTTATTAAATTTTACGTGTAATAAAAATATAGAGCTCCCTTGAGTGCTATTAGACATTATTCATTTTCAAGTGTCGTGGAACTCTTTGTCCAGCAGTGGACTTCTACAGGCTGGTGATTATGATGATGAATCATTTTCAACAAGTATCTACGCCCAGCGGTTTAGGCTGCGCATTTTCTAATGTCAGTCAGTCAGTAGTGGTCAGAGCACTGGTGGAGTGGTGGTGGTGTCCCCGCAGGTTGTGGGTCTACAGGTCTACAGGTTGTGGGTCCCGTTCGTGCTCTAATGGATTTACCATTCGGAAAAGTATGAACTAGTGCTCTCAAACGGTGAAGGAAAAAATGTGTAAACTGGCAACTGGCGGTGTCGACTGGCCTCATAGCTCAGTTAGTAGTAACTCTGCCTTCTGCGCTAGAGGTCGCGGGTTCGATCCCCGCACTGGACATTTGCGTGATAAACACAAATGTTTGTTCTGTGTCTGGGTGTTAAATATTTATCTATTATATATATATAAATATCAGTCTCTGGTATCCATAGTACAGGCTACGCTTAGTTTGGAATCAGTTGACCGTGTGAATATGTCCGATTTTTTTTTTTACTGTTTCTTTCTCGACGGTCATAGGCCTCTTTCAAGGCCACCATACCTCAAATACTGATCACTTTATACAGACCAAGAAAGAATAGGTGACTCGACAAGCAAGTCAGTCAGTCAGTCAGTGCTTTGATTCTTAAAAATATTGATATTTTGCCGTTAACCTTTTTACAAAGTTGTCAGCATTCGACAGGGGATTAATACGGACAGGGGAATTACTGGACCTGGGGAATGATCGAGCTAGGTGAATGACCGCAATTGATTTTTCTGTGCCATCGTAATACCCCTTTATTCCCTTTTCTCATGCAAACGGCTGTCCATGTTTCGATACAGTCAACCAATTTTTTTTTGGCCTTTTCAAACTAAAACTATGGCGCAACGCGTCAACGCTGGATGTGCCAGATAAATAATTAAGTTTAATTTTATTACATTATTTTTAGCGTAATTAAATTTATATTGAGCCAGCATAGCCGCAGGTGGAAGCTAGTATATAATATTATAAATGCGAAAGTGTTTTTGTTTGTTGATTGGGTTGCCTTCTTTTCACGCAGCAACGTAGACGTGTGTTTATAATGGAAATAGTTAAATGCCAAACAATGACATAAGACAATTTTTTATCCGGGTACCACGCGAACGAAGCCGATGGCGGAAGCTGGTGCAAAATAAAAGTTGGTTAGCCACGATACAATTTAAAGATTTTTATTCAAATAAAAGATTTCTCAACAAAAGGGAATGACGTCAATGATCGATTTGGATTGAAAAGGCTCTGTAATGGCCTACAAATCTTTGTTGACTGTGACCTTTTTTTTTTCAATGCGTTTGTTGTTTATAAAACTCCATACCGTTTAGACGGTATTCGAAGCATGTGTAAAGGCTGTATAATATGTATGTATAAAATGTATGATATGTTTCATAAAATGATTTTGTATAAATTAATGAATTTTAGAGTGGGATCCATTGAATGCGAAATTAATTTTACAGGGTGATACATTACATTTATGAAATGAGGAACACCATAATCTCTTTACCACATTATACCAACGTACCTGCATAGGTTATAATAATGATCATCATCATCATCAGCCTGATGAAGTCCACTGCTGAACATAGGCCTCCCCCAAAGAGTGCCACGACGAACGGTCTTGAGCCTTCTCCATCCACCGACTTCCCGCGACCCTCACAATGTCGTCGGTCCAACGGGTGGGGAGCCTTCCAACACTGCGTCGTCCGGTTCGTGGTCGCCACTCGAGAACCTTTGATCCCCTACCGTTATTGGTTCTGCGAGCTATATGGCCGGCCCACTGCCACTTCAACCTGCTAATTCTGAAAGCTATATCGGTGGACTTGGCTCTTCTACGGATTTCCTCATTTCGGATTCTATCACGCAGCGAAACTCCGAGCATAGCTCTCTCCATAGCCCGTTGAGTGACTTTGAGCGACTTTGAGCTTGTGTATGAGGCCAATAGTTAGCGACCAAGTCTCAGTGCCATATGTCAGCACTGATTGTAGACTTTCGTCTTGAGGCTCTGCTCTGCTCTATTTAATAATGATATTTGGTTATGATATTTGGTTATAATATTCATTTATATATCTTCTCTTCATCGCCTGATAGTGGCTGATGGCTTCCGAGGATCAAACCTGCTGTGACGACAGCAGACATTTTATGGCGAGCCTGAAAAGCAGCGTAGCTGAGCCCTCGACCATTTTTCTTGTCTACCTACATACCAATAACTTTGTTTTCTTTAATGTTATCATAATTCACCTACTTAACAGTGTGCAGGAATTATAATTATTTATTTCAGTTAAAACAGCAAGCTTACAGTATATACCAAAGTGCCTACTGTCTAAAATTAAAACTTAGTCAGGAAGTAGTAGTAGAAGTAGTTGTAGTATATATTGTGGGTAACCTGTAAAAGATGGTGGAGGGTAGACTTAGGTTAGCCGGCAGTCGGAATAAACGGGGCACTCGTATCACATTATATTCTTGTTTCATTTACATCCCAGCTAATATACTACATTGGCGAACGAGTTAAATCGGATTCTGTGCGTGCAATAACTGTAATCGTGATTAAAAATAATGTCGATCGGCAAAATCAAGGAGTTCAACGTTAAAACGGGAGCGTGGTTGTCGTACGTTGATCGACTCGAGATGTATTTTCAAGCCAATGGAATCAAGGAGGAGTTAAAAATGCCTACGTTGATCTCTTTAATGGGGGACGAAGCTTACGAGTTGCTTATGAATCTTGCAAGTCCGAAGAAACCGGCGGAGTTGACCTACATTGCGGCTAAGGACATATTGCGTGAGCATCTTCAACCTAGCCCATCATTGCTTGCGGAACGCTACAGATTCCGCCAGCGGAGGCAGCGGGGTGATGAAAACGCAGGAGACTATGTCGCGGAGTTGAAAAGGTTGGCGCGTAACTGTAAATTCAATGAAAGTTTGGAAGATAATTTACGCGATCAATTTGTGTGTGGGTTGAAAAGTGACGTCATCAGGCAACGGTTGTTTGCGGAGGATGACAGTTTAACCTACGCAAAGGCGCTGAAGCTGGCGACCTCACTGGAAGCAGCGGAACGCGATGCGGCTGCGGTAGATGTTGGTAGGGACCAGCAAGGAGCCGCGGCCAGTGTGGATTTGCACGCTCTTAACGCGAGAGGATCGCGCGCGGGCCGAGCGCGGTTGGCACGCGGAGGCGCAGCGCGTGGCGGCTCAACACAGCGCAGTGAGACGCGGGGAAATTGCAGGGGCTGCGGAGCGACTGGTCATGAATATAAAGACTGCCGTTTCCGTGACTATATATGCAGCCGGTGCAAGCGTACAGGTCATCTACGGCGAGTGTGCCCGGGGCCGGGCACTAGCGGAGCGGTTAAACCTGGGGACCAAGGTTTCCATTACGGCGTGGCGGCCGGGGACGATTTGGAAACTGACGCAGAATCGGAAGAGGAACTTTATCTTCATCAATTGTGTTTGAGAGACTATAAGGCGGTGAGTTTACCCATAACTATCGAGGGAAAAATCATACGTATGGAAGTAGATACTGGAACGCCCATATCGTGCATCAGTAAGGGTACTTACGATAGACAATTTAGCCATTTAGAAATACAGCCTTACAATTTGTGTTTAAAATTCTATGATGGGTCAAAGATTCGACCATTAGGATTTATTAAACCTTCAGTGGTGCACCAGGGTATATCGAAGGAGTTAGAACTTTTTGTGATCGATGGGGGGACTACTTCTCTCTTGGGTAGACAGTGGCTCACGGAACTAAATATAAAAATTCCTAGTATCAACTGTTTCAATATTGCAAACGGTAGTTCTCAAGGTGTTCACATAAATAATGAGATATGTGTACTGGTGGACAGGTATAGGCAGCTGTTTGATGGCAGTCTGGGAAGGTTCACGGGAGGCAAGGCGACGCTGCGGGTGCGCGAGGGCGCGGCGCCGGTGTTCCACCGCGCGCGGCCGCTGCCGTTCGCGCTGCGCGAGCGCGTAGACGCGGAACTGGACGCGATGCTGCGCGCCGGCGTCATCGAGCCCGTCGACTGCTCCGACTGGGCCTCGCCGCTCGTCCCCGTAAACAAGTCAGACGGTACTCTTAGGATCTGTGTAGACTACAAGGGTACTTTGAATCCTGCCTTACTGGTCGATCGCTTCCCACTTCCGAGAATAGATGATGTACTCGTTTCTTTGAATGGGGCTCAATATTTTAGTAAAATTGATTTATCTCAGTCTTATAATCAAATAGAATTAGATGAATCGAAAAAGTACACCGTTATAAATAGTCATCGGGGTCTGTTTAGGTATAACCGCCTAGTTTATGGCTTATCTTCCAGTCCGGGTATATTCCAACGAATCATGACCACTCTGCTCAAGGATATACCAAATGTTGCGGTGTTTATCGATGACGTAATCATTGGGGGACAATCAAAGACGGAACACCTTAAAGCGTTAGAAATGGTTTTCAAGCGGTTATTAGATAGCGGTCTTAGGTTAAAGGAAGCTAAATGTGTATTTTTGGTACAAGAGGTATCATACTTAGGTTACATTTTGTCGAAAGACGGCATTAAGGCGGATCCTTTGAAGGTAGAAGCGGTACTAAAAATTCCTAGACCACAAAATGTACCGGAACTAAGATCATTTTTAGGTCTTACAAATTTTTTCGCAAAGTTTGTAAATAACTTTAGTCGCAGGTTAGTACCGCTTTACAACCTTTTGAAGAAAGGAATCGAATGGAATTGGACAGGTGAATGTGAACAAGTATTTAAAGGAATAAAGAAAGATTTAGTAAGTTCAAAAGTCCTTGCACATTACGATCCAAATAAGCCACTGGTAGTGACATGCGACGCGAGCGCGGCGGGAGTGGGCGGCGTGCTATCGCAGCCGAGCGGCCGCGGAGACGGCTCGGAGCGCCCGGTGGCATTCGTGTCTCGCACACTTACTAGCGCGGAGAAAAATTACTCACAGATTCATCGGGAAGCCTTAGCTATTATTTTTTGCATGAAAAAATTTCATCAATATATTTTTGGTAGGCGATTTACCCTTCGTACCGATCACAAACCGTTGGTGTCGATTTTTGGACCAAATACTGGTATCCCAACGATGACGGCAAGTAGGATGCAGAGATGGGCTATAATTTTATCCGCGTATACCTACGATATTGAATATGTAAAAACAGACAACAACAGTGCGGACGGGCTGTCTCGCTTGCCGTTGCCTGATAAGAAACCGGTTTCGAACGTACTACCGGAGCAGACTCATTTACATTTCGCCCAAGAGGCAATGTTATTAGATTATAATGAAATTAAAAATAGCACCGCTAGGGACCCGATTACTAGTAGGGTATTAAAATTTATTCGGAACGGATGGCCTACGGAATGCGAGATCTTAGGATTGCGGCCTTATTATAATAGGCGAAATGAGCTGTACGAGGAGCTAGGTTGCGTTATGTGGGGGCACCGGTTAGTAATTCCAGATAGTTGTCGGGATAGGGTACTGAAAATGTTACACGAACCCCACATGGGGATAGTTAAGTCCAAAGCGTTGGCGCGGAGCTATGTATGGTGGGCGGGCATCGACGAGGCCGTCGAGGGCATGTGCCGCGCCTGCACGACGTGCGCCGCGCAGGCGGACGCGCCGCCGCGGCAGGCGCCGCGCCCCTGGCCGTGGCCGCGCCGCGCCTGGTCGAGGCTTCACCTCGATTTTTTAGGACCTATTTTCGGCAAGATGTACTTGGTGGTGGTAGATGCTATGTCCAAGTGGCTTGAAATTTTTTGCGTACCGAGTACAGCGGCGTCTAGTACCATTGAGAAGTTAAGGGAGCTATGGAGTAGGTGGGGCATACCGAAACAGATAGTCACAGATAACGGGCCACCATTTACGAGCAGCGAGTTTGCGGCATTTCTCGGGGCCGATGGGGTAGAACACACGTTATCTGCGCCATATCATCCCGCGTCGAACGGAGCCGCCGAGAATGCAGTAAAAACATTAAAACGAGTTATTAAAAAAGCGGATTTTGAGAAGGAAAATATAATGAAAGCATTGCATACATTTTTATTATTCTACAGGAATACGGAACATGTGTCTACGGGTGAAAGCCCGGCCATGTTAATGTTGGGTAGACCTATGCGAACTCGTCTAGATGCGTTGAAACCAGACCTGGAGTCGCGGATGAGTCGTGTGCAACGACGACAGGTCGAGAATGCGGGCGGCGCGGAGCGGGCTGTCGACCCCGGGGACGATGTGTGGTACCGTCAATTTCTTAAGAGTGAGAAGTGGTTACCTGGCAGAGTGGGAAGTCGAGTAGGTCCTTCTAACTTTAAGGTATTAGGCGAAGGTGGTAACCAAGTTCATCGACATATTGACCAGATAAAGCGTAGGACCAGAAGTTCCTTGGTCTGCCCGGATCCTGGGCATACCTCAGTGGGTAGTGAACGGGCGGTGGTAGAACCTAACATAGATAATACCGATGTTCCTAAGTTAATTACCGAGGAGGAGACATCGGAACAGTTAGACACGCCTGTTACAACTTCTTCGGCCGAACCGCAACAACCTCTCAGTGAACCTCTCCCAGAACAGCCACCAAATATATGCTTACCCCAGTCACGGCCCATTCGTAAATGTCGCCTAAATACACCTAATTATACATAAGCATTATTTCTTGCATTAGGTATTGTAATTAAAGAGTAAGTACCTAGATACCTACTGTAGCGTAGTATTGTTAGTAGCTAGTTATTATTGCTGTACCTAGTATACTTTTAGTTAGTTATTTTTTTGTTTTACTTAAATTATAATCATGTTACCTTCAGTTACTTCTTATGTTAAGGTTTTATGCCAAAGGCTATGTGTTAATTAAGTGTAGAGGAGTGTAGTATATATTGTGGGTAACCTGTAAAAGATGGTGGAGGGTAGACTTAGGTTAGCCGGCAGTCGGAATAAACGGGGCACTCGTATCACATTATATTCTTGTTTCATTTACATCCCAGCTAATATACTACAGTATAGATGCGTGAATGAATGCCCTTTTATTTTTATTTCTTTATTTTGTTTAAGTCATCCTACATAGGTTTCGGATTTTCCTTGAAGTGTGGTACCCTAAAAAGATTGAATTCATTCATTGTTCGGGGAGGTTTTGGATTTTAATTTTTGGAAAATGATGAATCGGTACACCGAATGATCGTTTTAGGAATGAGATATTTTTTACAAAAACTAAAAACCGACTTCAAATTCCTGAATATTTACAAGATTAATATCAACCTCTTTTTTTGTTATCAACCTCTTTGCGTTTTGCTTACCTACTGAGGATGACACTAGCCACCTACACATTCGAATAAAAAACAAAAGTAAGTATGACATTGTATCCATTCATCATCAATTATAACTCTTACGGTACTGACTGACTGACTGTCAATCAAACGTAGTGGTTTTATTCTCTTTGAAAATCAACGTAGAGCCTAAGAGTATGAAATTTGCAGGGTAGCGTAATGTATGGGTGCACAGAAAGGAATTCCCGACACACAACCCCTAAGGTTAAAGTGTATGTAAAAATAGCAGCAACCGAACGAAGTCGCGGGAATTACCATACCATACCACCGTCGACAAAAATAAATTTCGGCAAGTCGTGATTTCAAGAGATTATGACGTTTTTTTAAGTTTGACGGGACAAGTAACAATCCCTCAGGAATTAAATTAATATGGGACCACCCCGGGATCATACTTTATACACCAGCGAAAGAATCATCAAAATCGGGTTACTATTGGCGGAGATATCGAGAAACATACACAAAAAAAACAGCTGTCTTGAGAACCTCCTCCTTTTGGAAAAAATAATCAAGGATATTGAGTAGGTACTAAAGAGGTTTCTCGAGAGCCTTTACTTCTGTATAAAAAGCAATACAACAATAGAAACGATAGTCTAGAACCAGTAATAGCTGAAATAAATGAGGAAATAAATACATTCAGTTTTTTTGCGGTTTCTTTGCATTTCACTTGGACTTCATCTAAGCGACCTCTGCGGAGGGCAAAGTCGGTTAGGAAAGTAGGTCGTGAGTTTTTTACTTTGTCTGAAGATTATATCTCTACATCGAGAGAGTAATGTTTGTGATGACCTTTGGTAGACTTTTTAGGAGATGTCCTATCTACGTAATATGATTTTGAGATTTATTTGGCCTTAAGGCGCTAGGCGGCCTAAACCAGGGACTGAATAACCGGAATATAAAGGTACCATTTAATAACGATATGACGTTATACCGATAAATTCCGGTTACCCGAATATTTCTCTACCCTTAAATATAACGGTACCGGAAAAACTGGCTTCGCAGTTTATTTCGCTACCGGTACCTATAACCGAAATAAATAAAGGTTTATAAAGGTTTTCTTCGACTGTCCTAGCGAACTAGCCGCGGCTCAAAATTACGGTACAGAAATCTACCGGTATGAAATAACGGTACCGTAATGCCCTACCGTTATAGCATAATGGTACCGAAATGTTTTAAAGGTACCAGTACCTATAACTTCTACCGCTTTCAGTCCCTGGCCTAAACACTCCGACACTTAATTTCTTTGATCGGGCGAGCGAAGGGAGCGAAGATCTCTCAAACAACTTGGACGAGATTTTTTGAGATCATAACTTTCGAATTCGATCTGCATAAAATTTAGTCAGTCCGTATATATACCATAAAAAATTAAAAAATGAGGTTATAAAATACGGGAGTCAAAAGGAGAGCTTGTTAAATAATCATGAGGGAAATTTTTAGATAAATAAAAATAACGGCAATTTCGATGAAAAAATACTAAGATAAGATAATTTAAGATAAGATAATTTATTCATAAGATTGATAAGGTACACAAAAATTTACAGGTTAATGGTCATTTTTACATATAGGTAGATATTACATAGGAGCCTGAACTAGGTAATCCTGTGTTTCAGGCGAGAAGAACACATTTAATTATAAAATTATCAAAAAAATCACTAATTGAACAGCTTTTAGTTACTAGGTAGGTATAAAAACATTTATTATTAGAGTTATATTAGGTGATACCAACTCATATCACCTACTAAACTTACTTATTAAACTATATTTTAAACGATTATAAGATAAATAAATCTGAAATATCTACAGAGGTACTAGCATAAGTTATTTTATTACAACTAACAAATTCTCTGTATCATCGTAGGACATACTTAGTAAGGCATCCTTAATGGTTGTCTTACACTTGTTGTAGTTTAGGGGATAAATATTAACTAATGCATTTAATCTATTGTAGAGTAGAGGACCATTGAAAGTGAAAAACCTATTCGCAAAAGTATGTTTTGTGCCTGCTGGTTGTTGAGGGCAAACTTTATCTTTCCGTCTTTTGTTAATGAAAATTTCAGTGTTGTATGGAAGGCCTGCGTGCTGTTTTAGTACTGTGTGCATAATAAATAACTGTCGGACTGTTAGGACTTTACAAGATTGATACAAGAGGTTAGTAGGAAAAATAAAAGGGCGGAAAGTGGCTACTTTGAGTACTGCTCTTTGGGCTCTCTCGGTATAAGAGAAGAGTTTTCCCAGCTCCACCCCATGTGGTAATACAGTACGATAGTATAGATTTACAAAGGGCAAAGTAAACTTGTCTAATAAGTTCCCAATCCGCAATGTGACGTAGCTTTTTGAAAACAAATATTAATTTACGAACTCTATTATTAAGAGCATAAATGTGCGGTTTAAAGGAGAGAGTCTCATCTAATATTACCCCCAGGTATTTAACTTTATTTGCTCTACAGATGACGGGACACATACATTGGGTATCAATAGAATTATTACAGTAATGAGCAAGTAATTTAGGTGTCAGTAGGGACGTCAGTCCTTTGCGCATTGAGAACTTAATATAATTAGTCTTGTCCGTATTTAATGTTAGTAAGTTATGCTGTAGCCATCTATTCACAACATTAAACCCATTTTGCGCATAATTGTAAGCGTCTTCTTCAGAGTCAGCTGAAAATAGGAGAGCAGTGTCATCAGCATATGAAACAATTTTTCCATGGTCCAGATTGAGGTTACAGAGGTCATTTATGTAAATCAAAAATAGAGTTGGACCTAAAATAGATCCTTGAGGAACTCCAAAATTAGTGTTTTGTTGATCCGTGCTAGTGACATTGCCTATCCTCACGCATTGGGTGCGTTCCTCTAAATAGCTCTTGAAGAGTTTCAGCTGTGATCCTCTAATGCCTATCGATTCAAGCTTGCGCAATAGCACAGAAATAGAAACTGTGTCAAAGGCCTTGGCGAGGTCCAGAAAAATAGCTACTGTATGATTTCCTTTATCAATTTCTTGTACCAGATAGTCAGTCAAGTGATGTACGGCATCGTCAGTCGAGATTTTATTTCTAAAACCAAATTGCGTATTAGATAGAATAGATTTCTTCTCCAAATAACTTACTAGTCTTCGGTTTATAATTTTCTCTAATATTTTAGAAATAGAACAAAGAAGGGAAATCGGTCTGTAATTTGTTACTTGATTTTTACAGCCAGATTTATACACCGGGACAACAATAGATTTTTTTAGGCATTTGGGAAAGATTCCTGAGGATAAACATCTGTTAAAAATGTATGTCAAAGGCGGGATTAAAATATGTCTGAATTGCTTGATTATTTTAGTTGGAATATTATCCCATCCTGCTGCACAATCGCTCTTTAAACCCATAATTATCCTTTCCAATTCTTCTTCATCAGTATCTAGTAACGTAAAGGACGATAATGTTGTGCAAAGTTTAAAATCATCAATTGTTACATTTTGTGAATGGCCCTGAACTTTTTGAGCCAGACATTTACCTACGTTGACAAAAAAATTATTTGCAAGATTAGCAGACGTCTGGTGTGGTGTGTTAGGTAGTAATAAACACGATGATGACTCACGTTGTTTCGAGGTATGAGTTACATTTTTAAAATGTTTCCATATTTTTTTACTATTGGTTCCGGCCTTTTCTAAAATATTTTTGTCATATTCTTTCTTTATTTTTCTTAGCAAATTATTGCAAAAATTCCGATATCGTTTGTATGACAGTTGTAAAATTAAGTTACTTGGATTTGACTTGGCTTTCATATGCAGTTTATCCCTGTGCTTCATACAGCGAATGAGGCCAGTCGTAATCCACGGTTTTAAATTATAATTTCTGCTGTTCAAGTAAAATTCTTTAGTGTTGTTCTGAATTGCTTGTTGTATATTTTCAATTACAAAAGACATGCAAAACTGAAGGTCAGTGGATTTGTAAACGGGGTTAAAGTCTATGCAACGTAAATCATCTTCAAGTTTATTTATATTTAATTTACAAGATTTGCGGGCGTTATTTTGTTTAGGTAATTTGCAGTTTAAGGTTAGTAGGGCAGCATTATGATCGGTTATCGATGACTCAATAACCAGTGCAAGCGAGGGGAAATCAGATTTTAGTATGATATGATCTAAACATGATCCACTCTGAAATGTACGAAGCGTGTGAGCTGGAAGCAATCCATGAAATGAACATAGGTTGAGGTAGTCCTGGGCAATAGGATCGCTGTTTTCTGGGAGAATGTTGATATTGATATCTCCAATTAAAATAATATTTTTGAATGACGATAATTCATGTAGGGTTTTATTTAGGGAGTCAGTAAAATTTTTAAGGTTTTTAAAACAGGGAGGTCTATATAAAGCCAGTATTGCAAACTCAGATCCAATTTTAATTAACAGACCGTTGCCGTCTTGTATATTGGGCTCTTCGACAGATACGTTAATGTGACTTCTGACGTAAACTACAACCCCATCATTTTGAACTGAACATACTGAACATCTTGTTGATGCCAAAGAACCCATAAAACCCGCCATACCACGTTCACGTCATAAAACTCATGCATTTTGTGTAAAATGTCGCATTTTGCGTAAATTGTCGTATAACGGGGATCAAAGGCTTTCACGGTGAACATCTACTTATTGTTATTACGGGTTTTCACGGCACTTTCACGCTAATACTTGATTTCACAATATAATCATAAACAACACTGTCGGTGTAGTGATAGCAAATTGGCCTTGTGATCCTGAGGTCGTGGATTCATGTGCGTAAAGTATTCATCATCAGCCTGATGAAGTACACCTTTGAACAGCCTCCCCAAAGAGTGCCACGATAATAACAACTCACAGTCAAATTCTCAGTCCCGACCCCATAGGATTCCCTGTATCAGTAACCGTCTATTACCATCCGACCAACCACGCTGTACACCTGGTTGGAGGGTTAGCTACGAGTAACATGTACCACAACACCCGCAGCGAGAATCGAACCCTTGCATCTCAGACATCTCAGACAAAATAATAAACTCCTAACTATCAAATTCATCATCATCATTTCAGCCGTACGACGTCCACTGCTGAACATGGCCTCCCCCACAGACAGAGCAAATTCCTTATCAAGTGGAGGGATTTGCCCATCCTCAATACGCTGGGCATGCGGGTTGGCGAGCGCAGTTAGAGCTATCGTTGTTAAAATTAGGGACGCTGCTGCCCATCCCCTAGCTTTTTTCACTTAGTCGCCTCTTACGACATCCGCAGATAGGTAGATACAGAGGGGCCTATTCTTCAGCCACCACATATCTAAAGTGGAAATAATTGCGTTAAATGAAATGTGTTGCCACCAGCCAATCACTAACAGATTGAAACATTTCTAATAAATCGATGAACCTATAACAAAATAATTCAAAAAACCTGACAACGGGAAATACAAAAATATTTTACTGCCACACAAAACAGCCGTGTTATCAATGCTAGGACTTTTTTAGATTCATATATCACCTTTATTTCGAACGCTATAAAGTTTAAAATTGACATGTTTGGGACTGGGAGTTGGATACAACGCTGCTGGGATTATTTTATTCAAAGTCGTCAGTTGATTGAAAAACGCTAAGCTATTTGTTAGTTTGCACTGCACACATTGTGCTTTTTCATATATCAGGCAATCATATTTTGAATTGAAATCGTGAAATTTTTAAAAATAAGTGTTTTGTAGTCACAGATAAAAATACGTGGAGTTAGCCTAATATTCAAAAATAAATAAATAGCAAACTAAAGTCACATACATAGTCCTGACTCTGACCCCACACTAGGATTATATAATCACCTAGCCGTTTTCGGCTACAGTGACTTAGACTTTGGACTCTATCAAGTTTCGGGGCCTTGATGTTTAGTCCTTAAGTGACTGACGTACCCAATTTTTGCCGTGAACGTGCGGTCACAGGTAGCGCACGTCAGGGTACCGTTCACATAATTGTAGTGTATTTTGGAGGACGGCCTTGCTTTTAGTTGGTCTCGCTTAAGGTCTAGTTCTCGCCTCCTTGCCTCTTCGAAAGCATATACCTTCTCCTGCACGTGTCTTTGCCATTCTGGCCGTTTACCAGCATTAGACTCCCAACGAGAGACTCCCTCTCGTTGGGAGTCACACTAGGATTCCGTGGGTATCAGAAACTACGAGTACCGTACTACCACAACACCCAGACCCGAACGAAATATTTGCAGGTCATGCAAACATTTGTTCCGCTGCGGGAATCGAACCGCGTCTCAGACGGGCATTCGCCCGCCACGCCAACGAGGTTGAGGAAAAATAAATAGAATAAATAAATAAAATAATAGAAACTTGCTCAGATAAATTACAAAATTGAACATAACACTATCTCATATACCAACTTACTAATATCATATTGTTTGGTATCTGTGCGGTAGGTATATCTTGTAACGTAAGTGCCTATTGACCCCGTAACGACGCGGTTTAATCATCTGTTATAGATGTATAAGGTCATTGTTGATGATGATGATGATGATATCTTGAAGTAAAGAGATTTTATCTATCTACAAGGTAATTTATAACGACATAATGTATACCTTCTGTACCGCAAACGGCTTTTCTATCAACAATAAGAAAATATATTTGCGAAAATAAGATAAAAATATAATTTATGTTTTCTTCAGATTTTTTCCTGAACTTCTTCAAAATAACTGTTTTTGATCTTTTTATCATCATTCTATGTAACTAGCTTCCACCCGCGGCTTCACTCGCCTGGTACCCACATAAATAAGTAGCCTATATGCTCTTATATGTAAAGAACTCTACATATTCCAAGTTTCAACGAAATCGGTTGAGTCGTTTCGGCGTGATTGAACAACAAACATCCAAACATGCGCATTTATAATATTTTAGCAGGATTTTAAACGTACGAGAAGTTCACACAAGAATCAAGATTACTATCTTTTATTAACTTTAACTACTAATAATTGTGTTTAAAATAATTTGACAACAAGAGATTTTGTTGAGTTTATTCAATGAAAAATGATGAATTTCCAAAAGTTGTAGAGCAAATTTTGATTGCCAATTGAGTGTAGTATACACCGTATTTTAGAATAGTAAGTAAACAAATTATAAACATGTATAAAGTTTGTGAGCTGTTTTTAAATCCCATCCTGTAATTTCACCCTAAGTGTATATTATGGTATTATACCCTGTAATACAGGATGTCCTATAGATAGGATCGGGTTCGTTGATAGCCACTCATCGGTCGATGCACTCCACAGAGTTCAATTTCACGAGAACAATATTAGTATAATACATGCATTACGAATTTACATCGTAAATTTTTCTATAGGTTGATTTCAAAGCTCTAATTCACAACTTTTTAATTTATACAAAATTTTTGAAGGTTCTTTTAGCAATCACAAATCCATTCCCCACTCATCAGTCATAGGAAAACTTTATTTACGACCTCATTGGCGTAGCGGGCGAGTGCCTGTCTGAGACGCAAGGGTTCGATTCCCGCTGCGGGACCAATGCTTGCAAGAAGCAATAGCAAAGCAGCTAATAAATATTTCTTCCGGGTCTGGGTGTTGTAGTACCTTAGTACTCGTTTTTTTTATACAACTGAGATGGCAAACAAGCATACGGCCCACCCGTTGGCAAGCAGCTACTGTAGCCTATGAGCGCCTGCAATACCAGAAGCATCACGCGCGCGTTGCCGACCCCGAACCCCCGCCCCCCAAAGAGCTCTGGCAACCCTACTCACCGCAGGAACACCACACTATTTTAAACAAATAATGTTACTTGGCTGCGATCTTCTGTAAGACGGAGGTACCACTCCAGGCGGGCTGCTCAAATAGAACGAGAAAATATTTCTGTGCCCTACCTCCTCCAAGAACTCGTGGCTTCTGATACCCAAGGAATCTTAGTGTGGGGTCTGGACTATGTATGTAACTGTTGGGTGTTCATCATTTCAGCCGTATGACGTCCACTGCTGAACATGGCCTCCCCCACAGACAGAGCGAATTCCTAACATGTGGGGGGATTTGCCCATACTCACCACGCTGGGCATGCGGTTTGGCGAGCGCAGTTAGAGCTATCGTTGTTAAAATGAGGGACGCTGCTGCCCATCCCCTAGCTTTTTTCCCTTAGTCGCCTCTTACGACATCCGCGGATAGGTAGGTATGGAGGGGCCTATTCTTTAGCCGGGGCCACCACGGCAACTGTTGGGTGTTATTTATTGTTTATTCAAAATAAAAAAAACGATTACGTAGTGCAATGCAAAGTCAAACTTATAACATGCGGCGCTACAGTTATAAATAGCTTGAGCAGTTTAACTCATCCTTAAGCTTTCAAAGTCAAAGTCGTTCTAAATGAATCATTTCATTTCTGCGTTAGTGTAATACTTGCAATTTCAACAAAACCACTGCAATTAGGATCTATAAAATCGACGCGGATAATTCAACCTTCAATGCACAAATATCTAGGTACGATCAGCAGAAACAACAGACATTTCACTGTAGAAACTCTCAGGATTTGAACTTTATTGTATACCAAAACCGTGGTGGCCCCGGCTGAAGAATAGGCACCTCCATATCTCATATCCGCGGATGTCGTAAGAGGCGACTAAGGGAAAAAAGCTAGGGGATGGGCAGCAGCGTCCCTCATTTTAACAACGATAGCTCTAACTGCGCTCGCCAACCCGCATGCCCAGCGTGGTGAGTATGGGCAAATCCCCCCACATGATAAGGAATTCGCTCTGTCTGTGGGGGAGGCCATGTTCAGCAGTGGCCGTCGTACGGCTGAAATGATGTATACCAAAAAGAAAATCAACAAATAACAATTGTATTTCTAAACGTACAATGCATCCTGGTCCTTCTTGATTTTTCACGGGCCTTTGATTCTATTAGCATTCCTCTACTTCTTTCGAAACTAGCCTTCTATGGATTTGACATAAACTCTATAAATTGGTTCTCTAGTTACCTGAATCACAGAAAGCAATGCGTAGAACTCAAGCTAAGCAATGGCCACACCCTTAAATCCTCTTTCCAACCAGTCCCACGAGGGGTCCCCCAAGGATCTATTCTTGGGCCGATCCTATTTATCCTTTACACTGCTGACATAACTCAAACCATTACACACTGTAAATTCCATCTTTATGTGGATGACGTGCAATTGTACCACTCCTTCCGGCAACATGACTATCCAGACGCTGAGAACAAGATTAATGATGATTTAACCCAAGTTCTGCGATGGTCTGAATCAAATTCACTTGTGCTTAATCCTAATAAATCTAAGTACATGCTGATTGGTACCAGAGCTCGGATTGAAAAGCTTACCAATGTCAATTTCAACATTAAGGTGGGAGGGGCAGATGTTGAATGTGTTAAAGAGGCAAAAAGTCTTGGGTTGACCCTGGACAGACACCTCCGCTTTGAAAGTCACATTGCTGAATGTGTGCGCAATTGTTTTTTTAGATTAAGATGTTTGTATAAAATTCGCCCCTATGTAAGTGAAGAAGTCCGCATCACATTATGTGAATCCCTGATTCTATCTAAATTAAATTATTGTGATGTGGTCTATGGGTCTTGCTTATTGGCAAGGACCGATAAAATGATTCAACGCGTACAGAATGCATGCGCACGCTTCTGCTTTCATATTCCTCCTCGCACTCACGTGACACCATATTTTAACACCTCCAACCTGCTTAAAATGAAAGCACGTAGGAAGCTTCATCTTGCTACTCTTCTGTTTGGCGTAATTCGTGATCAAATGCCTTCTTACCTATATGAAAAGCTTAAATGGAAGCAAGAATATTCTCGCTATACTAGAAGGGATTGTACTCACGTGTTTGTTACGCCTAGACATAGGTTGGTCGCTTTTCGTGGTTCGTTCAGATTTGCAGCATCTCGGTGTTGGAACGACCTGCCTCCGCCAATCCGTGCCTTAAATACAGTAGGCACTTTTCGAATTAAGTATAGAAAACTCCTTCTTGCTTCTCAAATTAATGCATAGCCCACTCACCATAACATGCGCACGCTCGACCAGGGAAGTAATAAAAGATTTTCCCCTGGCGTATGCTGTGGAAATTACCACCGATTTTCTCCTTGACTGCACTTGTGTATGCATGTTTAGTACAACACTTCATTACTGACCGACCTATGTAGGTACTTACTTGCGATTTTCACTACCCGTTGTTTTCCCAAATGATATACCGCCGCCATACACAGATTAATAATAAAATTAACGCACAAAACTTTTTATTTTTATTTTTTATTACACAGATTAAATTATAGATATTATACCTTACCTACCTAATATACGTTTTATCTTTATTTTATTTTATTTGACTTATTATTTTTATTTTTTTATTCTAATATAATTGCTCTTTATTTATTTACAAGCTTTTCGACCTACCTCTAATAAGTGTATACAATATAGCGTTCCTTTTACTTGTTTTCTCTTCTGTATCTTTTCTATTTTGTTAAATGTGACGTCACCCTACTCAAGGTCCTGCCTGAAAACCAGCGCTGCTTTGCATGGCTTTTTGTCATGTAAAGCAGCAATAAGCTGAGTCAGGGCCTGTTTGGCCTGCACCCGACACAGAGCGAGACTAGTTCGCACCTACTGTCTACAGGTGGATGCCTGCCTGCCTATAAGGTGGGCAGGTGTCCTTATGTTTATTCTTTGTTGTCATTTGTGTTTTTAATATCCTTGTATTATATGTTCCCATGTCTGTTCTGTGTTTTCGTGTGTATGTCAAATAAACGTATATTCTATTCTATTCTATTCTATTCTAATGCGCGGTATTCTCGCTTCGTAGCGATCTCTTCCAGACATACTTTGGATGGAGACGATTTGAATATTTCGGGAGAAATGTATGTTACGTAGTTAAATGTATTGTAGATTATGTAGAAAAACGAAAATGTTGGAAGAACATTCTAAAAGTTACGGGAAGTCGGTGAATGAACTGTTCTTCATGGGACTTTTTGGGGGAGACCTATGTCCAGCAGTGGACTGATAAAGGCTGATGATGACGAATAAATATAAAGTAGATATCTCTTTGGCACAATACATCTGTCCCGCAGTGAGAATCGAACCCGCACCCCTTGCATCTCTGACGGGCACTTGCTCGCTACGCCAGTGAGGGTCTGGGCGATTTAGTACTATGGTACTTGTAGTTTCTGTTGCCCACGACACAGGGAATCCTAGTGTGGGGCTCGGACTTAGTATGACAAAGAAAATCCTTCAGTTTTTAACAGCTGCTGGGCTTTGCGGTGAACTTTAAAGGCCCTGTAAAGGGGCTCCACAAATAAAGTGGCGATCACAATAGGCCAGTTGTGGCCGCAGTGAAACCATAGCCACAAAAAGTAAATAAAAAAAAAATAAAAAAAAAATAGTATGACATGAAATAAAAAAACTTTATTGAGGACCATTAAAAATAATACACAGTTTTATAAAGCTTAATCTAAATAAGGTCCTACAATCGGCGGTCTTATCGCGGATCGCGATTTCTTCCAGACAACCGTTTACATAACTAAACTAACTAAAGACAACCGTTTACATAACTAAAACCTAAATCGTCGACAACAGAGATGTGCGGTTTAGATATATTCCGGCCCCCAAACTAATTATAAATTAGTAGTAGTATGTGACTGTTGGGTGTTATCATAATTATTATCATACCATCCTATCCTATCCTACTAATATTATAAATGCGAAAGTTCGTGAGGATGTTTGTGGTTCAATCACGCCTTAACGGCTTAACTGATTTGGTTGGAACTTGGAATTTAAGGAGTTCTTTACCTAGAACCACGTGAGCGAAGCCGCGGGTGGAAGCTAGTTATTAATAAGTTGGTTACTTTGTGGCAACATTGACTGTTGCAAGCGGTACAAAACAGATTACAATCGGTTGTTACAGCAGTAAAGTTAATAGCGAACGATTAGACGGAAAATCTGATAATGCTCATAATTTGCCTGCTTTAGCCGCCGGTCGGTTAAACAAAAGTCGTTTTATTCATTGAAAAACTTGCTTCAATGAGTCCTTAAACTTAATTGTGGAACTTGAGTAATTTCGTAAAAAGATACGGTTTCTGATTGCCTTTGTGCAATCTTATTGAATGGGTGCAACATGGTCCTTAAGTACTCATAACATAATAAAACCTGTTTTTTTTCACGAGAACTAATACCATTTAGTATATAAGTGTATAAGTGATCTGAACTCTGTTTTCTACTAAACTCTGTTTCATCATCTTTTCAGCCGTTACGACGTCCACTGATGAACATGGCCTCCCCCACAGAAAGAGCAAATTCTATATCATGTGGGGGGATTTGCCCATACTCACCACGCTGGGCATGCGGGTTGGCATGCGCAGTTAGAGCTATCGTTGTTAAACTCTGTTAAGAGCGGCGTTGGGCTTGCAAACTGTCACGAGCGGAATACTACGACAAAATGTAGGGTTGTGCCGAATGTTCGGACGTACTTCTGGATATCCCTAATCTGATCGCCTGGAGATCTGAGAGGATGTTTACCATGCTTGGAGGATGTTACTCACACAAAAACATTGGTTAGGTTACTAAACTCTAGCTTTTTTTCGGTAGTCAAAGAAATTCTTTTGATTTTTATTTAGCCTTTCAAGGTATGTGAACTCAGACCTTAAATTTGTACTTATATTTCCGCCCGCACTCTCGTGTAATTAAAGCTGTTCTACCAACCCTACGATTCAGGGCGGAAATGATGGCTAATGGATTCGGACCTCAGGCAATATCGGTGCATAATTGCATCACCGTATCACGGCGTGCGCGGTCATCGATTTTAATATCATTCCGGAAAATGTACATTTGCCACCTAAAATGCGGATTTTCTACGGAAAACGTTGAATAGGCAAGTGAGAGTTGGGATGGCGCGGAAAACTGTTCCCAAACAAAGTACCAGCTTGATCTGGCACTTAATTTTAGGTACCAAGGACTGCTTTTGTTGGTCGTAGTATAAGTATCTGCTTTATAAATATAGAGCTAGCCTAGAAATCATAATGAATGATGAAATTCGGATTTGCGCAGTTCCTAAATGGATTTTTGTTTAAAAAAGTTTACAATTATCATGATGTACAGACCTACATAGTAATATCCCTAAATACAGTTCAAAACAAAACAGCTAATTTATTTTTTAATAAATACCTATCTAATCTTTATTTACACAAAGAAACTTAAAACTAATACAAGTTAATATTTACAAAATACACAAGAAACAGTTGAGCCATCTAAAGACCGTTACAAACGATCTATAAATAGATCAACTGATCCAGATCACTACCAGTCGGAAGCGTCCCCAAGACGACGTCTTTATTGAATTATTATTATTTATTATTTTTGTGGTCTACATTTATTTGTATAACTTTGTAATATAAATAATAAATAAATAAAAACATCCAGTCACATACATAGTCCTCACCCCACACTAGTATTCCCCGTGTCGTGGGTATCAGAAACTATGAATACCATGGAACCACAACACCTATTTTTTGGAACAAATATTTGCAGATCATGCAAACATTTGTCCCGCAGCGGTCACTCGCCTGCTACGCCACTGAAGTCGTAGTATATCAAAAGCATTAAAATTATATTCTTTTTCTTTTAGGGAATGAACCCTAAAGCGATTTTCAACGCTAAAAGCCGACGGACGCTGACGATGGAAGTCAACCCCTATATTGCTTAAATTCATTAGCGTTAAAGTAATTTTCGGTGTAAAAACGTGATGGGAATTGGTCGAACAAAAAGTGCTTTAAAATGTGTGGACTTTGGTGAAAGAGGACAGGAAATCTGAGTAGGTACTACAAAATGCGTTGGTCACACGCAGCTTTTTAAGCGCGTGTGACAACCTACTCGTTGCGTGAGACCCCACTCAAACCGCGAATTCCTCTCAGCCTTTTCGGCCTTGTCCGCAGGAAAGATATGCTCAATATGCGCGGAGCTGACTTAGCCACGGGTTTCCTCACGATGTTGCATTTAACCTTTACGAACAAAAAGAGGAGGAGGTAGGGCACAGCGAGATTTTCTCGTTCTGAATTGGAGCAGCCTGCCTGGGGAGGTACCTCCGCCTTAAAGAAGATCGCAGCCAAATAACATTATTTGTTTCAAACAGTGTTGTGTTCCTGCGGTGAGTAAGGTTGCCAGAGCTCTTTAGGGGGAAGGGGGTTCGGGGTCGGCAACGCGTGCGTGATGCCTCTGGTATTGCAAGCGCTCATAGGCTACGGTAACTGCTTACCATCAGGTGGGCCGTAAGCATGTCTGCCAACTCTGTTGTAAAAAAAAAAAAATCCATTGGCGTACGATTAGGATTCGAACCCACGACGTTCAGATCGAAAGGCGAGGTACCTTCTACTAGGCCATCCTGGCAGCTAAGAGATAAGACTACATAATGAACCCCGTATTTGCGTTCTGTACTGCCATTCGCTTCAACATTTAGTTCATTTCGCTTCACTATCTTTGTCTTATAGCTAAGAATCATCATCATCAATTTTTACTTTACTTTACTTATCATCAGTTCAGCCGTAGGAGAGGGAGCCGTCCACTGCTGAACACAAGCCTCTTTTGGGGGAGGCCTGTGTTCAGCAGTCGACATTATCAGACTGATGATGACGATGATACCTTTACCAGAAGAAGTATGTTGTCATACGATGCAAATACCAATCTTTTTCATTTCACAAACAACGTGACCGCCTAAACAGCTAGTAAAGCGAGGCGAAGGAACTAATAAAGAAAAATAAATACTCAAACATAATTTCATATCAGAAAACTGCTCGGCAAACTGAGCGAGATATAAATACAAACATTAGCCGTAAAGCCCTTTATACACATACGACATGCTGTCAAATTTTGTTAAAGTGGTCATGTAAGTTGACAGGCATAACGATTTCATTAGCTATTACAAACTTACGATGAACATCAGACAAACTTTTTTTACAAAACATATACTAGGCAGAAGTAGGGATTGCAGAATCGGGTAGTTTTTAAGGAACCGGGAATACTGGGAAGCTTCACATAGGGAACCGGGAATTCCCGGGTATTTCGGGAAATTTGTGAGTTTTTGGTGCCTAGGCTATTTTAACTACTACTCTTCGCAAAACAAGTGATTAAAATACATAAACCTAAATATCTAATAAATACGGACCTACTTCTGATAGATATTATGATTGAGTGTACAAAAATATCTAATAAAACCTAAATATCTAATAAATACATACCTATTTCTGATAAATATTTTGATAGGTATAAAAAGAGGGGAAATGAATGAAAAATAAATAAGTATCAATTGAAATGTTTTTATTAAAGACAATTTTTAAAATATCGAAAAATACTTTGAAACGAACATAAATGCAGTTTTTTTTATGAAATTTTACATTGCAAACCACAATAACAAGCCAACTGAGTCTCAAACGACAAACCGGCGAACAAACAAAACGGCCGCCCATACTTGTACTATCTCTGTCTCACTCAGTTATACTACCTGCGCACCTGCGACATGTAAAGTATGTGCGGTTGGTTAATATCAAGCAATGACAGTTTAAACCTTTCGCCTAGACGTAAAATATTTTTCCCGAAATTTCCCGAAAGAACCGGGAAACGATTTATGATTTCCCGGTTCCTCAATCCGGCAAAAAAAATCGGGAATTCCCGGGTATTTCGGGACCGGGAATTCCCGGGACCAAACCCTAGGCAGAAGTAACAAATGTTAATTAAAATGGGCAGCCTTATCTTTAAAAGATCCACATCGTATCACTTCCAGATAAGAAGACCACGACCTTCTGATCGAAATAGTTGGGGTAACTCCCACGAGGCCTGCCACAAATAATCGGATCGTATAAAGAATTCAGAAAAGAGATACGGCAAAACAAACGCATTATAACTTTGCGTGCGTAATTGTCTCTTGTTTCCTACAGTTACGACATGTGACAATTAGTCGTGTGAGACAAAATGGCCTATTAAAAACTTTTGAAACCTACAGCAAAAGTGGAAACCCGGACTGTCTTTTTACGCTTCTCATACTTTGTATACTTATATTTCCTCCCTAGATAAATGTGTCACTTTTTTTGACAGGCTCGAAGTACTTGCCTGGTCTTTCGAAATAGAAGGAAAGTTCACCAAATTGATAGGTAACCGCTTAAGTTCTTAGAAGGAGCGTTAAGATGTCTCCCGTAATAGTTTTTTTTTATACAACTAAAGAGGCAAACAAGCATACGGCCCACCTGTTGGTAAGCGGTTACCGTAGCCTATGAGCACTTGCAATAGCAGAGGCAAGTTATGCTCTAACAAATATGCCTAAAACATACGATGCCGATTCGTCCAAGTTAATGGAGAAGTCCTCGCTTCGCTGGCTCGATCAAAAGAGTAAAAAGTCATACATCATTACCGGTTGAGTTATACAGTAATGCCGTTGAAGAAAGTGCCGTATGACAGACAGTGAAAGAACCAGTGAACTAAACTACTCCAAAAACAAAGTATTAAAACCGGCTAACTTATCCTTTGAAAAAGCGCATTAACCTAACAAGTTTGTGTCTTATCCCTGACCAATCGGAGCGTGAACGTTCAGGCTCCCTTAGGGCCTGGCCAGACTGACAGCGACAGCGTGCAAAACCGTGCGGTTGTCACGCAGAAGACACGGTGCGGCTGTGTCACGCAAGGGACTGGTGCTAGCGATCCGGGCGTATAAATCAACACTAATGAGGGAACGGAGTATGATGTTTCGAGAAATTATTTTCTGACGTCAGTTCTGGCAAAAGACATAATCATCATCATCATCATTAGCCTGTTAAAATCCACTGCTAGATATAGGCCTCCGCAAAAGAGTTCCATAACGAACTTTACTCTTATCTAAGCTACGCAGTTTCTTTAAATATTTTTTTTTTATACAACTAACGTGGCAGACAAGCTTACGGCTCACCTGTTGGTAAGCGGTTATCGTAGCCCATGAGCGATTGCAATACCAGAGACATCACGCACGCGTTGCCGACCCCGAACCCCCACACCCCTATAGAGCTCTGGCAAACTTACTCACCGCAGGAACACAACACTATTTGAAACAAATAATGTTATTCAGCTGCGATCTTCTGTAAGGCGGAGGTACCTCCCCAGACGGGCTGCTCCAATTTAGAACGAGAAAATCTCGCTGTGCCCTACCTCCTCCAAAAATCCAGTATGCTAATGTCTAAAATTCAATTTCATCACAATGTATGTACCTATGTAAAAGACGTATCATGATGGACTATCGCTTCATGTATAGTGTGACCAAGCCCTTAGTTAGAGTTACGACTGTCTAACGAATAATTCCTATTAGGAGCGGTCCTTTTACATAGAAACTATTGGGATCGGAGAATTTGAGCAAAGGGAATAATTATTATTATTATTATTCATTTATTTCAGATCATGTCCATATTAAAGTTCCAAATTATAATTACTTAATTAATTACATAAAATCACACATTACACAAAATTAAAATAAAATCAAATAAAAACACATCAAATAAAAATAACACAGTAAAATAAAATAAAATAAATGCTTAAAACCTACTTGACGAAGATATTGCGATACTGCTCCGACCCCAGCATTACCTGCATCCACTTCGCCTGGATCGGACAGTCCGGTCGCAAAACAATCATCTGCAGGATGCCGTTGCTGCTGATTCGCGTACGCTGGAAAAGGGAAGCGACTTTCTTGCGCATAACCGCATGAAAGCCGTCCGTGCGCGCCTCCGCAAACATCCCAGATGCGCTGCAAAAGCGAGGCAGCCGCATCAGCATCCTGAAGATGTTGTTGTACTGGACACGCAAAGAATCGGCAGCACGGCGAGTGTGGTTGAGCCAAAGGCTGCTCGAGTAAAATGACTGGCAGAAAGCCTTAAAAAGAGTAACTTTCACTTTATTCGAGCAGCGAGCAAACCTACGAGCCAGCATATTGCCCCGGACTGCCAACGCTCTGCGCTCTCTCTCAATATCTTCGTCATCCCTCAGATCCTCCGTCACAATGTGCCCCAAGTACTTAAAACTATTTACCACCTGTAGAGCCGCACCGTTAAGCATAATCGGCGGAACATGTACTGGTTTAGTTATTCCACTCTTGAAAATAAGCACTTCACTCTTTTTTGAATTGTACCTCAGTCCATGTTCCGCCGCGTATGTCTCACATATCCCGACCAATTTGCGAACAGCCCCGACCGATGGACCCAGCAGCACCATATCGTCCGCGTAACTGATGTTGTTTATGCAAACTCCATCCACGTAGCAACCAGTATGAGTACTGCTGAGCTCACCAATGAGGTCATTTACATAGAGGTTGAAAAGCAGAGGAGAGGTAATTCCGCCCTGCCGCACGCCACACTCCATGCCATATGCATCGGACAGCGAACCCGCCCATTTTACCTGATTACGCTGACAACGATACCAGCATCTGAGCACAGATATAATTTCAGCCGGCACACCAGTGGCCTCTAACTTTCTCCAAAGCCTACTATATGAAACCGTATCGAAGGCCTTGGAGAGATCCAGAAAACAGGCGTAAACCGGCGTCTTCCTATCCACGTAGTACCTGACAGCTTGCTTAAGGCATAAAATTGCACTTTCTGTTGACAGCCCAGCTCTAAAACCGAACTGGGCATCATGCAGTTCGATGTGTTGTAGAAGTATTTTATTAAGCAAGCTGTCAAGAACCTTCGCTGAAACAGTTGCCAACGAGATAGGGCGGTAATTATTCTTATCCGAGGCATCTCCAGTCTTGCATTTTATAATTGGAACCACTATTGTTTTCGTGAGTTCGTCAGGCAGAAAACCATGACACATACACAAATTGTAGAGCATGGAGAGTATGCGCGGCAGATGTACACCAGCATGTCTAAAATGTTCAATGCTGAGGCTGTCATGCCCAGGAGATTTGCCACTTTTCATACTACGAATTACCGTTAATACATCTTTGGCTTTGAAATTAATAAGTCGCTCAATAAGTTAATTAATAATAAATGTTTCTAGAAACTGAAATACCTAACTACGGACTCTAATTATACGACGTAGAAATACCTACAATTCTAACTAAATATAATTTTACTATATTCGTTTTACCGTGGCCGCTACCAGTGCCAGGAATAGCGGAGCTGCCGGGGACTGGGGGCCGTTTTTTATCATGTCCTATCATAAGGGGGGGATTGGACCATAACCCACCACGCTGGTCCAGTGCGGATTGGTGGGTGGAGCGCCAGAGACTCGTCAGCTGATCGGCAGGGTGCCGGTGAGGTTGGCTTGGGTTCCGAGAGTTGTCATTTGGAACCCCTTACACCCCACGGTATCGGCGGAGCAGGGGGTGCTAAGGAGGCCTTCCTTAGCACCCCCTGCTCCGATGGACCGACGACATTGTGAAGGTTGCGGGAAGTCGGTGGATGGAGAAGGCTCAAGACCGTTCGTCATGGAACTCTTTGGGGGAGGCCTATGTCCAGCAGTGGACTTCTACAGGCTGATGATGATGATGATGATATTCGTTTTAACCCAAAAACCATTAGGCCTAGAATAAAAGTAATAATAGTTTTGGAATGCTCTTTTTATTTACATAATATGTTTTGCTTTCTTATACCCCTAATTAAATCCCTGCATCTTAACAACCCTGGCTACAGCAGACAGCCGGCCGGTGGGACTATCTTTTTCTACTAACCACTACACAACACTTTTTAACACACTTTTTGTGCACGAAAGGAGCCTTAAGAGGTGCAATTTTCATCCTTTCACAACACTGATTCTTTCATCGACGGTCTTAGGCCACCATACCTCAACATGGTCACTAACATAATACAGGATGACCATGAAAGAATCAGTGACACGACAAGAAGAAGAAGAAGAACAACCCTTGGCCGATTCAACTCATATTCTTACCAGAAAATTCTGATAGTACCAACTGTTGAACATTAGTTCAAGTTCCGTGTAGATCGAAAGTTATACTCTAACAAACATACATACATTCGATACGTCCAAGTTATTTGGAAGTATTCGCTCGTTCGATCAATTATATGGGTATCAGCAAAATGTCTTTCGGACACCAGTCTTATACACTACATGCTTAAAGCATAATATATCGTATCATCTCGGCACAGAATGCCAGTAATTAGTATTTTTTTTTTGTACTACTGAAGTGGCAAACAAGCATACGGCCCACCTGTTGGTAAGCGGTTACCGTAGCCTATGAGCGCTTGCAATACCAGAGGCATCACGCACGCGTTGCCGACCCCGAACCCCCTCCCCCTCTAAAGAGCTCTGGCAACCTTACTCATCGCAGGAACACAACACTATTTGAAACAAATATTGTTATTTGGCTGCGATCTTTTGTAAGAGCCTCCCCGCCTGGGGAGGTACCCAGGCGGGGAGGCTCCAATTCAGAACGAGAAAATCTCGCTGTGCCCTACCTCCTCCTAAGAGGTAGGGCAGTAGGTATGCCACCTACTGTAGTGTGTAAAACGGCCTTTACTGTAACATTTCTAGAATCTTATTGATATAAGTTTTAAGATGAAAAAATACTTTATTTTGCTTTCCTCCTCGTGTTTTATACATAGTTTCACCAAAATATGCTTGTAAAAATAATACAGCATTTTTTCGGCAACCTAACAGCATAATCAAAAGAAAACATCGAAAGGATAAAGTAACCGTTCGCCTCGTGGCAGCGTTTGATGGCGTACTTTTGTTTTTAGGGTTCCATAAACCAACAGCTTGGATGTAAGATCCATCATTCACCAGAGATGAGTGAGAACAACCGAAAAATCATGTAAAAAAAATTATTTATTTAGAATACAGTTTAACATCTTAACAGGTTTTTTTTATTTCCCTAAGGCGATGCTATATGTTATTAGTAGGTACATTATAATAAGTAGGTACAATTAGATAGGTACCTAAAATCAACTATTGTTAGAATAGCTCATAGCTCATAGCCTCATAGCTCAGTTGGTAGTAACTCTGCCTTCTGCGCTAGAGGTCGCGGGTTCGATCCCCGCACTGGACAAACATTTGTGTGATGAACACAGATGTTTGTTCTGTGTCTGGGTGTTAAATATATATATCTATTATGTATATCAGTCTCTGGTACCCATAGTACAGGCTATGCCTAGTTTGGGATCAGTAGACCGAGTGAATATGTCCGGAATATTTATTTATTATTTATTTATTAATATATCTCTCTGTTTTCTTGTCGTGTCACTGATTATTTCCTGGTCACTGATAAGGTCAGTGACCAGGTTGAGGTATGGAGGCGCTGAAAATAGCCAATGACCGTCGCTGAAAGAATCAGTGTAGAGAAAGGATTAAAGTGCGCCTCTTAGAGGCTCTTTTCACATTTCACATGCCTTCGAATTTTTAGGTACCAAGACATACCGGTTTCCTTACGATGTTACACATGTTACATTACACTCATTTATTTGTATAACTTTTTTATTCCCCCTATTTGATGCCTAGAACTAGCAACTAAATAAATAAGCCCTTGGCTGATTTAGCTCATATTCACAGCAAAACCTATATTATAATAGCACAACCTGTTGTCCTACTAAATTCCATAAAAATCGGATTGACGGTTCGAAAGTTATGCTCTAACAAATTAACATACAACACGCTCTCTTCGCTCGCTCGATCAATTAGTAGGACGAAGGTTGGAAAATAGCAGCCACCACTTCACAGCCATCTTAAGACGGCCTCAACATCTTATAAAACTAAACCCCTAGTAATGAATGAACTTGAACAAGTTTAAACTATAACAAGGACACCACAAAGCCCTCCAAGGGTTTACCCTCAAGATTAATACATAAACTTACAAACTACATTCGAAGTTGAACAAAGGTTGCAACGAAATTTTTGTAATTAAAGAGACAAGTACAACCTTACAAGCTCTGTCGGGAAAGTTTTGTTTGGTAGTTGTGTTTCGGCTCTAAAATTCAACTTTTATGTAAGTTATTCATGTAAAACAATTTTAAGTTTTCCGAATCAGAGCTAAAATTCAAACAATTCTAATGAAGTGACATTGTTGAACTCGAGAATAAAATTGAAATTTAAGGTTATGGCCCCAGTATTTTAAAAGGACAAATTACGACTTTTGAATCGGTAAGACATAGACATAGACATAGACATTCATTTATTTGCTACTAAAACACACACATTTGCACAACATTTTAAAACTAAACAATTACATAACAGAAAAACACGAGCAGGTTAATAAAATAATGTGATGTGTGCTGCAGCAGCAAAATGGCCTCGGCTCAGCATTATGCCTACTGTGTTAGCAGCAGACGCTGGTATTCTGTGACCCTGTGTGGTAACGAATACCTTAGTATGTCTGATAGACCAGAAGAGATTCTTTTCACCAGCTATCTCGGCTCGGGTGTTCAAACTAAATGTTGAGTCGTAAGGTGAGCAAACTGAATGTGAAAAGGGCACAAAGCGTATTGACATTTATAGGCTGCGTTTCCACCAGAGATGTGCGATGGAAATGTGTCGTGCGAGGATGTCTTGCTGTGCTGTGAAAATATGTGGGGGTTTCCATCAAAGCTGTGCGAGGAAAATGTGCCTACGAGGATGTGTAGCGGAGCTGTGAAAATGCGCATTAATGTGTGGTAAGAGGATGCATTGCGAAGCTGTGAAATGTGTCGACCGTCTATGGACTGGCTGGTACAGTATGCACAAACCTCGCAACACAAATTCCTCGCAACACATCCCTCGTACACATCCTTCGCACACATACCTCGCTTGTTTTGTATGCGCAAAAATCTAGCTCCGCTGAGCCGTTTCCACTAGAGCTGTGCTGACCGAGGCGAGGTAAATGAAGCGATTCTATTGGTTATTTACAAACACATCCCTCACTACGCATCCTCGCACATCTCTGGTGGAAACGCAGCCTTACCGAGCGTTCGTTAAGACGTCACACTAGCAAACAATTTAAATCGGCTCCCCGCAATTCTTGTCTCCATAAACCTCCGTAATCTAAAACTACTCGAACGAATTAATCCTCATTTCGCCTCAAAGGGAATTCCTACCGTTTAATTTGCGAAGACGAACGTGCCGAAACAGTGTGTTTATGTGCTATAACGTTTCTTAGTTATTCGCGGGTATCGCGCTCGTGTTACCGAGCTACGTATGTGGGGTGTGGTGTATGTGACATCGTGTTACAACATCAGACACAGTACTGTGCACGACAGGCCTCATAGCTCAGTTGGTAGTAGCTCTGCCTTCTGTGCTAGAGGTCACGGGTTCGATTCCCGCACTGGACAAACATTTGTGATTAACACAGATGTTTGTTCTGTGTCTGGGCGTTAAATATTTATCTTTTATGTATATCAGTCTCTGGTACCCATAGTACAGGCTATGCCTAGTTTGGGATCAGTTGACATCATGTGATATGTCCGGAATATTAAATTAAAGGAGCCTCTAAGAGGCGCACTCACGACACGGAATCCTAGTGTGAGGTCAGAGCTATGTATGTTTCTGTTGGATGCTATTTATATTTAATTCTTTAATTCCTTGTCTTTAAATATTGTGTTTTCTGTTTAATATTATAAAACTTTATTCTTCGACATTATTTCTGTCAATATGACTCATTCCCATTGAAAGACATGTGTCAATTCTGTTGTAGCATTAACATAAGCTTACCTAATTTGAGAACTCTATAAATAAAGCTGTCCCTTTTATATAAATAAAAATAATAAATAAATAATAAATATTCCGGACATGTCACACACGGTCAACTGATCCCAAACTAGGCATAGCCTGTACTATATTTACCAGAGACTGATATAAATAATAGATTAATATTTAACACCCAGACATAGAACAAACATCTGTGTTCATCACACAAATCTTTGTCCAGAGCGGGAATGGAACCCGCAACCTCTAGCGCAGAAGGCAGAGTTACTACCAACTGAGCTATGAGGCCAGTCAGTGATATAGATGGACATAATAAAGACGGCGTTAATTTAAGAGTTGATGAACAGAATCGACAATATCGTCGATCCATCATAAATGCCTGTGTATTACACGCTACCTCGCACACATTGCGCCATACAAAAGCATTAGTCCGCGTTACAGCAGTCTCCGTCACGCTCGCAACTTGTTACCGTCACGTGTCCCGTTCCGGCTTCGTGCCGTAACCTTGCCTGTTATTTCATTTACTTAGTCATAAAATATTTATTCTTTCTATGTAAAATATTTGACTTTGTATTTTCAGACGTTATATTCTGCGTTCAAGCTTCATCGGTGACTCAACTGTGCACGAAGGAGCCTCTAAGAGGCGCACTTTAGTCATTTCACTACTCTGATTCTTTCGTCGACGGTCATACCTCAACTTGGTCACTGACCTTATGCAAGCAAGCAAGTGCACCAATAAGAATGCGATACGATTATGCTTAGGTACGATACGATAGCAAAAGTCAAATATTAGCGAATTCAAGATACTAGAACGAGTGAATATCACTCGTTGTATAAGAGATCTTTCCTCGTTTTTAGGAATCATGTATGTTTATATGTTAGAGCAAAACTTTCGAACCGTCTATCTGATCCGCATGGAATTCAGTAGGTCGACAGGCCGTAGTATTAAATTTTCTGCTAAGAATATGAGTAAAATCGTCCACGGAGTTGCATGTCTCCCTGCACAAAGCGCTTTTTGTGCAGGAAGAGAATTTCTCCGTCTTTCCAATGAGTGTCCTAAGCACGAATGCTTTGGACACTGGCCATAGGAAACTGGTGCTGGCCTACAGAATTAACGTTACTTGTACTTGAATTGCGGTACGTAGTTCACACCCTGGGACTGCAAAAATTTACGCACACGACCCAAACGTATATTTTGTTGTGCCGAAGCTCCTAAAGTTTCAGCCAAAAATGGACCGCAACGCAGGCATACCCTAATAATTTTAAGCATGTTTTCATAAAGTTAAAATATCTCTGCTGCAAGCCGGCGGGTGGATATAAAATAAAGTTTTTAACTTCTGGTTGTAAGGAGAAAATGGACAAAAATTTCGGAATGTATACAATTTTAATTGAGACGACTGTATACGATTATAAAAAGAATAATAATAATAAATAAATAACACCCAACAGTCACATACACAGTCCTAACCCCACACTAGGATGCTCTGAGGACTGTGTCGTGGGTATGGAGGATATGGTCGAGGGTTGCAGCAGCCAAATGTCAAAATAACCAGTTAATTTAAAAAGATTACTGAGAGAGATTACTGAGGTTCTGGGAAGTCGGTGGATGGAGAAGGCTCAAGACCGTTCGTCGCGGAACTCTTTAGGGGAGGCCTATGCCCAGCAGTGGACTTGAAATTATTAACTGAGAGAGATTGTGAGAAAGAGACAAGAGCCGGCTCTTTGTGCAGAGGATATTTCCGTAGAAGGAATTATCTACTGCCACCTTGCCCGTAAGCTTTGCAATACTTCCACACTACATCAATGGCGCGTCAATGAATTTTATAACCGCAAAGTTCTGTAGCGACTATATTCCTTGTACCTTTAGTACCTAATAGGACATTGTAACTCTACATAATTAGCCGTCTCAGAATCTTGTACCTCATTAATTATACATCAATGGCCGTCAATTACTCCCTGACAGCTTTATGTGGGTCGTTTAATGTTGTTCTGATACGAAAATGAGCTTTATTGACTACTAGCTTAAGCCTGCGGCTTCGCTCGCGTGGTACCTACATAAAAATATACATCTGATTTACCAATTCATGAAAGAATCAGTGTGGTGATAGAATTAAAGTGCGCCTTTTAGAGGCTCCTTTCGTGCACAAGAGGCTCCTTTCGTCTTTTCGTGCGGCCTTTTAGAGGGCCACCATACCTTAACCTGGTCACAGACCTAATGCCGGGTGACCAAAAAAAAGCAGAGACGACAAGAAGAAGAACCTAAAATTCGTAAGTAGGGGCATTTACCATCTTTTCTAGATTGATTTATACAGCGTCAGATGGAATTTTTTACTCACTTACAGGACGCTGTAGTGCCTGGGACATGTTTGAATGGAATAAGCTTGCCCAGTACCTTTACCAGCCTCTCAAGAAAGACAAAAACAAAATACATTATGTAGATACTTTCAATTAAATTAACCGTACCTTGTTAGTAAAAGTACTTACGTTATTTTTCATTTTGTGTTTGAAATGTTGTTTTAACATAAACATTTTAACTCTGATTGTTTTTAAATGACCTTTTGTCACGAATATTAAAACACGTCAGAAATTCCATAGATATGAACCACTTGTGGACAACACGCAAGCAATTATTTTAAACCTAACTAGGTAGGTACTTATGGCATCGGTATAGGTATTATAGGTGTAGGTAATTACAGACTCGTATTTTATGTCATCGCAACGTGAGAGAAATTTGTCGATTTTGGGAACATATCAATTAAATAAATAAATAAATAAATATTCCGGATATATTCACACGGTCAACAGATCCCAAACTAGACATAGCCTATACTATGGGTACCAGAGACTGATATACATAATAGATATATATTTAACACCCAGACACAGAACAAACATCTGTGTTAGTCACAAATGTTTGTCCAGTGCGGGAATCGAACCCGCGACCTCTAGCGCAGAAGGCAGACTACCAACTGAGCTATGAGGCCAGTCATAAGACAATTAAGACAGAAATTGAGATGAATTCTAAATTATTGTTTCTGTAAATCTATGAGGGGGCCTATGTTCAGCAATGGACGTCCTACGGCTGAAATGAATGATAAATTTAGCCGTGGCATTGGAGGGGAAAAAAATTACGATTAAGTAATTTTTTTCCCTCCACTCACACTAATATCAGACTGACTAATTTAATATAAATTGCTGTTAAAATTATTGTTTTTTTTTGAAAATTTCACTCACAAAAAAGAAAAGGACATTTATCAAATATGACAGCATTTCCCATGAAAAAATGTCAGTGTCAAGGGAGTGTAAAAATACGAAATATTAAGAATTCTACGTAATTGGTCATAAACATCATAGGCATATATAAATCGCTTTATTTCTTTTCAGAGCGAAGAAAATAGATAACCTAAAGCCATGTGTACAATACCAATATCAAAATAAGCTTATTTATCGTAAAAACAAGTTATTTCCAACTATTGTCGATAAAAACGTTCAAGAGAAAAATACTCCGAATATACCGTATTATGGACACAATATGGGGCTGTCATTGTCAGGCCCAGAGTAGGCTCTTGAGGCTTTTCACTTCTATTATTGTATTGGAAAAGTACCCACTCTATCGCGTTACTGTCTGCCTGAGTAAATAGATTATATCACTACTTTGGAGCTTATTGTCGTAAGCATGCTTTGCGAAGAAAGAATAATAAATTTGAGAGGTTTGAAGCCATTATTTATTTCCAACATTTTACCGATAAACAAAAAAAAACTATAGAAAAAATGAAGTAGGTTCACGACTTTTATTCCAAGAATAGTAGACATCCTCTTAGATCTCCAGCCAATTTATTTCAGAACGAACCAGAGATATAGTAGCTCAACGACATCGCAAGCCTCTAAAAGTCAAAATTGACTTTAATAAGTAGTTTTAAAGATCATTTTTAAACGAATTTCAGATCTTCTTCTTCTTGTCGTGTCACTGGTTTTTTCTTGGTCATCCTGTCTTTGATCAGTGACCAGGTTGAGGTATGGTGGCCCTGAAAAGGGCCTATGACCGTCGATGAAAGAATCAGTGTAGTGAAATGATTAAAGTGCGCCTCTTAGAGGCTCCTTTAGAATTTTTTAGGTTCTAGGACATGCCGGTTTCCTCACGATGTTTTCCTTCACCGTTTGAGAGCACTAGCATAGCGCACATCAATTTTCCGAATGGAAAATCCATTGGTGCACGACAGGTTTCGAACTCACGACCTGTGGATCAAAAGGCGGGGCCACTACCACCCCGCCACCACTGCTCTCATTTTCAATTTCAGATGGCATATCCGTATACCTACATGCCGTTTGAACACAGCGTTTATGGTTTTAAAATAACGCGTTTTATGTTATTTAAAATATCTTTGCAAATTGATCCTTACGTTACTGAATAGAATTCATTTTGAGAAGTACAAAATATCATTAAGCTACCCCTTAAGGTGAGGGTTAATTTATTTTATGATTTTTGAATTGTTTTTTCTCAATAACCGCAAAACGCACAGTTTTGAGTTTTATGACAAAGATAACTTGAGCATTTTATTTACGTAAATCCAAGACAGAAACGCCATTGGTAAAACTTTTCTCGATAGATTTATTTTTTAAAGTTTGGTAGATGACAGTTTTTTCGAAAATAGAGACTATCTAACATAAATAACTTTTTTTTATATATTTGGTTAGACAATACCATTGGGTACCTAAAACCAAGACACTTTTAAAAAAAAATAGATTGTTTTTGAGATAATCGATATTTTCTTATATTTCGCTTACGTCGATTACTTTCGAGCGCCTTCTAACGCTTGCTATCTCTTTCCGCATTCAATTACAGTACATAGCGCTGTCACTTTCTTCACTCCGCCCGCTCGACAATTTATTATGATTTTTTTATCCTCTTAATGTCAAACTTTATTTAATTTTAGTAGACGTAAAGGATCATTTTGGATGTTTGAACGCTGTATCCGACAGCTCTCTACAGACTATAGCAAAACCGAAAATTTTTGATTACATTGACGTATTTTACGATTTAAATTATTTGCTCAAAATAAAGACCCGAAGCGTTTACTTTGAAGTAAATAGGTAGCAACTTGGGAACTCAAACACAGCATCTAAATCTTGTGCAAAACGGTCCGAATTCCTGCTAAATATTTATACCTAGCGTGCCATTTACCTTCCTTTGATGTAAGCTTTAGCTATGGACACAGCTTTTACGCAAACTAGCTAGATCACCGAGCTAGCGGTCCCACTATCGAACTGGTTTTTAACAGACGCCTCTTATGCACGAAAGAAGCCTCTTGTGCACGAAAGGAGCCTCAAAAAGGCGCACATGAATCTGTTTCATCATTCATCATCATCATCATTCAGCTGTTGGTAGTCCACTACTGAACGTCGGCCTCTCGCATAGATTTCCAGCGCGACTTGTTATCATGTGGGGGAATATGCTCATACTCACCAAGCTGGGCGCGCGGGTTGGCGAGCGCAGTTAGAGCCATCGTTGTTATAATAGGGGAAGTTCCTGCCCATCCCCTAGCTTTTTTCCGTTATTGACTAAGGGAAAAAAGCTTGTCTATGTCGTAAGCGACTAAGCCTTCATTCCTTCCAATCGCTTACGACATAGACAAGCTTTTACATAGACGGACGACATAGACGGGTAAATATGCAGGGGCCTTCTTCAGCCGGGCCACCACGGCAATCTCTTTACGCACAGACTTTCCTAGCCGTTTGCCATGGTCTGTATTTCATAGACGGATTGAAAAAGCCTCGATGACGAGTGGCGCAATCTGTTAATGGATACCGTGACGGCCGGGATAATGCGCCGTCAACGCTAAAACGCCGTCAAACGCCTTTGATCACGCTACTGGAACTTCAGGCCGGAACTCATATCCGGGAATCGTTATTTCAGATTTTTCTATACTACTGGGCAATGCACACATCTAATACCTACGTAATTCAGCAAAGCATTTCTAATAAAAACATTTTTATTAAAAGAATAGCTAAGAAGATGGTAAGAGATGCTGGGCAAGGCTGTCTCTGGCAATGTCTTCAAGAGGAAAGTTAAAGAGCACTACCTTTCCTTGTAAATTCTGTATTGTATTTATATTTCAGCGAGATTTTCTAGGAGGAGGTAGGGCACAGCGAGATTTTCTCGTTCTGAATTGGAGCAGCCTGCCTGGGGAGGTGCCTCCGCCTTACAGAAGATCGCAGCCAAATAACATTATTTGTTTCAAATAGTGTTGTGTTCCTGCGGTGAGTAAGGTTGCCAGAGCTCTTTAGGGGGGAAGGGGGTTCGGGGTCGGCAACGCGTGCGTGATGCCTCTGGTATTGCAAGCGCTCATATGCTACGGTAACCGCTTACCATCAGGTGGGCCGTAAGTTTATTTGCCACCTCTGTTGTATAAAAAATATATATATATAATAAATTAGCTAATTAAATATATATTTTTGAACAGGTAGGTATTTATTGTATAGTAATATATAATATTCTATCAAACATTGTAGGTACACGAACCTCTCTCTATAATCACGTCTATCTAGCCTCAAAGGTTTGCCGGAAGAAAACTCTTTTTAGGGTTAAGCTCGCCTTTGTACATACCTTTCTTTTTAATTTTTGTGTCTGTATTTTTCTTGTGTACAATAAAGAATAAAGAAAGGCTATTGCATCCTCACATGTCCCAAGTACTAAAGCATGTACCTTATGGGGCAGCCATAGACTTCGGCGTACGTTTTTTTTTTCAAGGCCAGGTCTAGAGTAAACTCTTTTTAGGGTTAAGCTCGTCTTGAACATACCATTCTTTCTAATTTTTAACCGACTTCAACATTAGCTCTAACTGCGCTCGCCAACCCGCATGCCCAGCGTGGTGAGTATGGGCAAATCCCTCCACATGATAAGGAATTTGCTCTGTCTGGGGGGAGGCCATGTTTAGCAATGGACGTCGAACGGCTGAAATGATGATAATGATGATGAGCTGCTTTTTAGAATACCAGAGTTTTAGCCATTGTTGGCATTCAACGCCCTAGGTAGTCCCTGATTTTAGGATAAGCCACAACGAATTAGGTAGGAACTTAAACTTAGCCTTATCTGACAAGTAGATAAGGAATAAGGATTTAAAAGTGATGCTCAAAAGCCAGGTCAGATTATTTTCTTCTTTTTTTACTATAACCTTGTATAGTTGCTCCATTTCACAGTCTTGTGAATCATTGCATTTTGAATCTTATATCAAACATATAAAGGTTACCAGACAAGTCATCGTGAGATCTTGGAGAATACCTAGGTATCTCTACCTAGATATTGGAGAAACGCGTTTCAGCATTTTACTTATACAATCCATATGCTAGTTAATAAAAAACCCCGATTTCTTCAGTTTTTTTTGTCACTAAAGGGGATAGTCAGAGGTCATGTCCATAAATATTATCCTATACGTGACAGGTTGCAACCCCATCGCCGCTTTTAAAAAGTAGGCATTTGCCAAATGTCATGGACACCTCCCCTTAGCAGTACTATGCTGCGATGGAACCTTTTTGGCGCACAACTACGCAAAGAGGACTAGGTACTTGGGACAACACTACCAACCTATTGGCCTAATGTGTACGTACCTGTTATTGTATTGGTGTTATTGTATACACTTACTTAATTCTAAGGTTGTTTCTTGTTATATTGGACTTTTCTGTCCGTTTTTTTGTGTGCAAAAAAATTTTTTTTTATACAACTCAGGTGGCAAACAAGCATACTGCCCACCTGTTGGTAAGCGGTCACCGTAGCCTATGAGCGCTTGCAATACCAGAGGCATCACGCACGCGTTGCTAACCCCGAACCCCCTTCCACCTAAAGAGCTCTGGCAACCTTACTCACCGCAGGAACACAACACTATTTAAAACAAATAATGTTATTTGCTTGCTGCGATCTTCTGTAAGGCGGAGGAAATTATATTCTATTCTATTCTTTTAATCTAATTATTTCTTTTAAGCCCCAGAAAATTACTTATCGCATTAACGGAAATTAAAACATGAACGAAACATAAGCCTTAGCCAAAATCACAAATTAAAAAATTATATTTTCGTCTGCATTAAAATACCTCTTGGGAATGCCTATAAAAATGTTTGCGAGCGGTACACGGGGATATCTGAGGACTGAGGCCAAAGGTCTGCTTTTTTTTTTATACAACTGAGGTGGCAACCTTACTCACCGCTGGAACACAAATAGTGTTGTGTTCCTGCGGTGAGTAAGGTTGCCAGAGCTCTTTAGGGGGGAAGGGGGTTCGGGGTCGGCAACGCGTACATGATGCCTCTGGTATTGCAAGCGCTCATAGGCTACGGTAACCGCTTACCATCAGGTGGGCGGTAAGCTTGTATGCCAACAATGTTGTATAAAAAAAAAAAAAACCTCTCAGATCTTCAGGCACTATAAATCCTTGAGAACCTCTATGGGATAGGTAGAGGCATGTCCAATTATTACATTTAGCACATGCGCACATTTGCATAACATTTATCAGCATAACGAATAAAAATATTTCCTCTGCATACCCGACTGTTGGTTATGTTTTTGTATAATAAGAGAGGCACTGAATAATTTGCGAAACTCATAAACGGTGTTCCGGAATATGTAGGTTCCTAAAGTGTGCAACGTGGTAATTCTACACACTTATAGGCAGTACTTCTACTTTTACTCTTTTAACTGCATACTATTAATTTAATTTAATCATGTACCTTGTATTCACACACGATGTTAATAATTTTTTGATTAAAATAAACTGAAACTGAAACTTTTGGAGAGACTAATTTTCATGAAAAAAAAAAAAACAAATGCGCTGTTTTTTGGTTTTATATTAGAAAACCAAAAAACAGCGCATTTGTTTTTTTTTTTTTTTTGTAATGTTGTTCCATGTTCTATAAAGAACATGCCCTAGTCTATTGGCTTATTAGCCAGGTGAACAGAAAAAAACAGATTTTTGCGTAGTGTGTTTTCAAAGAACTATGACGAATTTTCATAAGTCAGAGAAAAAATCTTAATTACGAATTGGGTATAGAATAAGCCCCTTTCGGGGTAGCATAATTATTATTGCGACTTTGTCAGCAGCGTGCGAGAAGGTTCAATTCCCGCTGCGGGACAAATGTTTGCATGATCTGCAAATATTTGTTGCGGGTCTGGGTTTTTGTACCTCGTAGTTTCTGATACCCACGACACAGGGAATCCTAGTGTGGGCTCAGGTCATAGTCCTGATGTAGATATAATAGTTTAAATATTTGCAGATCATGCAAACATTTGTCGCGCAGCGGGAATTGAACCCTCTCGCACGCTGCCGACAAAGTCGAAATAATAATGTATATGTCGCATAGGTATATAATTGTTTGATGTTGTTTATATTTATTTATGAATCCTTGTATTATATTTTTGAAGTAAGTTTAGTTTTGCATTGAACATACTTAAACCCTTTTACGTTTACGCTCTCACAATTAATTTCATCTTCAATCGGCATTCAAGATTCAATACTAAGTCGGCAAAGAACATAAAATAAAGAAAGCGCATAAAATAGAAGGTATAAAATAGAATACATAAACAGGTTCTCTCTAGTAAGAAAGGAACTCGTAAAGAAGGGAAACAGCCCTTAACCTGCTACTTGCACTAAGATGCATAGAGGTCTGTGACCTCGTTACTTTTATTTACGAAGTATAGGTTACTAGCTACCGCCCACGGCTTCGTTGGCGTGGTACCAAGGAGGATAAAAAGTAGCCTATGTGCTTATCGAGACTTTAATATATCTCTTTGCTAAATTTCATCCAGATCCTTTCAGCCGTTCTGGTGTGATTAAGTTACAAACATCCATCCATAATTTTGCTTAGAATTATTTCTATAAAAAATGTTAGTACTATTCATAAATCTTAAAGTTTAGATGGACAGATGTTCGGCTGAACCGATTTCGATGAAACTTGGAATAGATATAGTTATTTATCTAAAATAGCAAACAGGCTACTTTTTATTTAGCTACCTTGTGAGCGAAGCCGCCGGCGCAAGTTTACATCGTACAAATTACTAAGAAATAAAGTCCAACCGTATAAAATCCGTTTAATCTTTCAATCTTTTCAAAGACGATCCAAGTCAACTGCAAGTAGCAAAGTTACATCTCTACATTTATTAGTTTGTAACTTCACAAATAGAGTTCATTATGTTTCTGAAGTAGGTTGCAGTTCAACAAAGAATTTGCAAATCGTACAATTTCCTTAACTCCAAGTCCATAAAGATTGTACAAATAATAGTGGAGTAAATACAAATTTTACAACATAAAACTAAAATAAATTATCGTATCTAACTTTGACAAACACAATAATAGAAAAAAAAGGATGTTTAATTGAGCTAAATTAATTCTAGAAATGAACTCTTTTTTCTACGACAAAAAGTTTAGATCACCAACAACAGGCAGTGTGCCCAAAAGGCTGGTGACGACGTTAGCTCGTTGGACATTTGATCATTGGTCTCATCCACCAGTCTCGTAGATAAAGCATTATAGAGTTAAAGTTATATAGTTTAATAAGGCAGTATAAATAAATTTCACTCAAATCTGAACGCGTTGCAGGAAAATGAAATTTTAAGTTAAATTTAAAATTAGGACGCACTCAAGATCGCTCTCATGTTTGACCGTTTATTAATACTGGCCTGAGACCTTGGTCTCACGTACTTTTTTGTTGGAGCATAACACCTTGCAATGGAAGGATTTAAGGGAAGAGGTAGACCAAAGAAAAGATGGATAGATTGTGTGAAAGACGAAATGGGTAAGAAAGGAGTGAATACTGATATGACGGCTGATAGAGGGGAGTGGAAGAGAAAAACATGTTGTGCTGACCCCACATGAAGTGGGATAAAGGCAGGGAGATGATGATGATGAACACCTTGCAATGGCGGTAATGAAATTAATAACGATATCCACGTTTGCGATAACACTCATGAATGAATGAATGAATGAAAGATTTATTTTCCTTAAGACTAGTAGATAGTCGTTTCTTACAAAACCAATGATCATATCTCACAGAAATCATATCAACGTTTCAAAACTAGGTCGAGCACAAACTCACAAAGAAACCCACAAATCTAGAACTGCGCGGCCCAGTGAAGCTGGATTGACGGTCCAGAATGAAAGGAGCCAATCAAACGCCTAGGAAATGTTCATAATGTAATCAAAATGCGCCGTTGTTTACTGAAGCAGATGTTCCATTTTGCTTTGTGGATAGTGGTTGTTTGAATGGGGTTTTATATTGTGAATGAAATAACACTCGATTTTCGAGATCCTTACTTTCCCATACGTGCAAGTTGTGAAATGAGCTTCCTTCCGAAGTTTTCCTACTAACCCTACAGCATGAAGAGCTTCAAGAAAAATACAAAAAGACTTCCACAACAATTAGGTAAAAAGATTTTTTAGGCAACGCATTAGCAATGCTGCAGGTTTTGCAGATGTCAATAGGCGCCGGTAACCGCTTACATCAGGTGGGCCGTAAGCCTGCTTGCCTCCGTATAACATAATAAAAATAATTATCTTACAAGCAAAACCAAGGTCAGCTATTGATGTAGATAGAAAAAGATTATTATGTCTAGGCCCCGTACCATCACCCTTGCGATTTTGTTCAGGCGACACTTCTTTCCCCAAACTTTCTCATATTAACTATTTTTAGTCCATTACTAAACTTCCTAAATAATTATTAAACTTACGAGAAGTTCGCCATCAATATTGCTACATAAAAATGCTGAATAATTAAATTTGAACTGATTTGACCCCAAAGCAGCAGATTTTTCAGTGTTTTTTTTAGAAAAAAATTATGAATTTCCAAATGTCATAAAACAAGCTTTTACACCTCTCGGAATAGTATACATATAATGGATCACCTTGTATTTATGTTAGTAAAGTAATATAGTATAGAACAAACAGGGTTTTTTCTAAGAAAAATGACGAATTTCCAAAAGTACCAAAACAATATTTTTCGCCTTTTGGGATCCTATACATTTTTATGAATCACCTTGTATATTATGTTATTAAAAAAATATAGTATAGAACGTATAGGATGAAAAAACTCACTATCTGTGTCATGCAATTGTCATAATTTGGCCACTGCATGACCCCGTTTCATAGATACGAAAACACGGTTATGAAGAATATAAAGTATAAATAATTTTAATGTAAATTAAGTCAGGGTTATGGCTTTATTTATACATAGAGCACTCAAATTATCGCGAACACAATCTAAGGGTGTATTTACCAAGGGAAATTCGGCTCTCTTACAACATTAATTGATAAAGACCTTCTGTAAGGGAAATCTTGTTAACTAAATTTTCACTCATTTACCTTGAAGCGAAATCCTCAATCACTGCACTCACAACACAGTTCTCACAGTTCACAGATCTGTCACAAGTCACAAAACACAATCGTGGTTTTAAAAAAAACCGTACCGATGCTACGGCGGCGTAGCGTGCGCTACGGGCTACGCTCGGGCTACGACTAACGTAGCACCCCTCCCCCCCCCCCCACCCGCACGCGCTACGCCTCGAGTATTTTATTTGTTTCTTTGAATTTCGTTTTCAATAAATGATGAGTTAGATTATTTGTGTTTCTATGAACTTTGCGAGTTTTAAAATCTTGATGTTTGATAGATTTCTGTGAAATTGAATTTTTAAGTTAAATATTTGGGAGTTATATTGATTCTTAGAACTGATAGAGTTGACTTTAGCACTTTATATTTAAGCTTGAAAGTTAAGTAAGTTTTGATGCTAAATGCCTTTACGTATAGCATAAAGCTGATGAAAGAGATCAAATAAAACTTTTTATCAATTACCTACGTAAAAGCTTTTATCGTTTGATGAAAAACTAAAAGATAGCTTTATAAAAATGAATAAGATTGAGAAGATATACAAAAGTCAGGTAAGAAACCTTCTTTTGATGTTAATTTCATTTTATGTGGTTTTAATAACTATTCATAACTTCGTCCCTTTCTCGCTTGAAGCTCTCACGGTCCAATCACTTCGGGTGTTTGGTCCAAGTTACAAACAAAAATCATTTGAAATTGATGGGATCTTACTTTAATAAAATTATACAATGTCATTTATATTATTTATGCCATTAAAAAGGGGATTATTTCATCAACAAAAAGAAAAAATATTAGCGAAATTTTTTTATAGTTTTTTTATAACATTCTCATATTAGGTTGCGGGAAGTCGGTGGATGGAAAAGGCTCAAGACCGTTCGTCATGGAACTCTTTGGGGGAGGCCTATGTTCAGCAGTGGATTTCATCAGGCTGATGATGATGATGATGATAATTAGCTGTTTTTGTCATTTTAATCATCTTTATAACTAATTACTTAACGTACGAGAACTTCAGCATCGAGATTGCCACTTAAAACAGCTCTTTTTCGCATAGAGTTTTATCCATTAAAAATGTCGAATTTACTCGAAGATCGTAGAACAAACTTTATTGCCAAATTGGGTTTAGAATAGGGGTATATTATCGTTGGTAATACCAACGATAATATGTATTATCTTGTGTAAGCTCGTAGCACCATCTAGTGGGGTGGGGGCTTCCTACGCCGCACACTTTATGGTACATGGCCATCTCCTTTTTTTTTTTTTATTCGGAGGCAAACCGGCTGACGGCCCACCTGATGGTAAGCGGTTACCGTCGCCATCTGCAACACCTGGAGCATTGCTAATGCGTTGCCTGCCCTGGAGAAATATTTTTGTATTTTTCTTAAAGCTCTTCATGTTTTCCTTCAAACCTTCTGACCCAACGTCTATTTTCCTATGTGCCGCGCCCACTGCCTCTTTGCTATGTCGTTGACTTCGTTTTGTAGCACAAAACGCAATATGTCTTTAACCTGTACCATCTTCTCAGCGTTACGCATGCGCCCCCTGGTAGCAAAAACGTCTGACTTGCGTTTCCCAATTTTTTCCTACACTTAATTACGCTAACAAAAGTTTGGGCTCACTTCCCAATAATAACAAGGGCTTGTTAGGGCTCCGTGGGTAAACTATCGGACCCTTAGATTAAAGTGTGTTTGCATAACAATGTGACCCTTCTTAATTTCTTGATTGTATTTCTTTGACAGGCTGATTTAGGAGGTCTATGGTAGTTTCAGACCTATTTCTGTACCCTTAGCACTGTTTCCTGGCGATGTTGATATCGACCATTTAAATTGTATGTTTATTTTTTATTCATTTGACGAAATCTAAACCTTCAACTAAACTTACAGAAAATAAAGGATTTTTAAATAAATAAAGGAAAGGATCATGTGGGGGAATTTGCCCATACTACTTCAGCCGGGGCCACCATGACCATTGTAAATATAACGGATAGTTAATAATATATTATAAATCCAACGGTTGTCTGTGATAATATTATGAATTATAAGCACGTTCTTGTTAAGCTTTCATAATATTTATTGAGATAACGTAAATTAACTTTTAAATACAAGATTCACATTTTTCTGTTTTTCTGAAGTCTATCTAATTGTCAATACAAAACCATGACATCTATTGCTTTTACTTTTATGAGAAACATGCAGGTTCTAATCATTCAAAACATTGAGGTTGTCTCATTTCAACACTCCCCCTGAAACTGCATATTTCTTTACACAAAATAAAACTCAAAAAATATACTTTCTAACTAACTTATAAAATTAATACCATTAGAATTCAAACACATAACATTCTATATCTAGAGCAAAAATACAAATTAAATAACATTCTGTCACTAAACCAAAATTCTAAAATAAATACCTAACTTAAACCGATAGTCTTCCTATGCCGAAGAAATAGTTCTTTACATAATGCTTTTGTAAACAGGTCAGCCGGTTGGTCAGATGAAGCTATATATTTGATAACAACATCTCCCCTTTGAATTGTATCACGTACAAAGTAGTCTTTAATGTCTATATGCTTTACTCTTTTACATTCTCGGTTCTTTGCAATGTGAATACAACTCTGGTTATCTTCTAAAACTAAAACGCTTAGACAACTTACACCTAAGTCACTGACCAAACCTTTAAACCACAATGCTTCTGATACTAGTAAACTCAGAGCCACATATTCTGCTTCTGCGGTAGACAGAGCAACTGTTTTCTGTTTACGAGAAGCCCATGTTACGATGTTTCCAAACAAAGTCATACAAAATCCCGAAATACTTTTTCTATCATTACAATCTGAAGCCCAATCTGAATCTGAGTACCCTGTGACGTTAAATTCTCCTAAAACATGATCATTTTTGTAAAGCAAGCCTAAATTTATAGTTGATTTCAAATACTTTAATACACGCTTTAAATGATTCCAATGAATGTCACTTGCATTATCTTGGTACCGACTAAATAAGTTTACTGCGTAGCCTATATCGGGTCGTGTACCCATTACTAAGTACATTAGGCAACCTATCAACTCTCTATATGGTTTATTTGTAAATTTATTTGGGTCAGTTTCTTTTTCTAGCTTAAGATTATTTTCTACAGGCGTAGCTACCTCTTTACAGTTTTCCATCCCAAACCTCTTAAGCAACTCTGTGATGTAGGATTTCTGGTGAATCCTTATTACTTTGTTTCTAAAATCCCTTTCTATTTCCATGCCCAAATATTTTTTGATCGGTCCCATAGAAACCATGTCAAATTTAGAGTTTAATTCTGTTTTAAAACTTTCTATGACATTGATGTCCCTGTTAATTATCAAAATATCATCAACGTAAAGAAAAACATACAGTTTGTCATCACTTCTTATGTAAAGGCAGGTATCATAAGCTGAACATCGGAATCCATTCGCAACCATAAACTCATGAAAGGCATTATTCCAGCACCTTGGACTTTGCCTAAGTCCATACAGCGACCTGTTAAGCTTACATACACTTTTATCATTTTTCATGTTTTCTGGAAGATGCATAAATATTTCTTCATCGAGCATGCCGTGGAGAAATGCAGTCTTAACATCCATCTGTTCAATTTGCATGTCCTCTTTGTTAGCGATAATTAATAATGTTCTCAAAGTAGTCAACTTACCCACAGGGGCGTAGGTTTCTGTCCATTGATTAGATTCATAGCCTTTTGCCACCAGTCGAGCCTTGTAAGTATTATGATCTTTCTTTCTGAAAACCCAACGACTGTGTATTATTTTCTTATCTCTAGGTTTCTCAACGATTGTCCATGTTGAATGTTTCTCAAGAGAATCTAATTCTGCTTGCACAGCTTTTAACCATTCTTCCTTTTCACTGGATTCTAAAGCCTCTTTCATTGTTCTTGGAACATTTTCTGCAACGTTTAAAGCTGTAAACTCGCAATCTCGAAAATCATCACAATCATAATCTTCCAGGTAGGCTGGTCTTCTTCTTATTCTTTTGTCCACATTTGGTATGTTTTCCAATACAGTCTCTTCAACTCCTGTCTCTTCTTCCTTCTTTTCTTCTGTGTCCACTGTTTCTTGACTTTCTTCGTTCAAAAACTCTGGATCTGTGTAAATTGTCCTCTTATGACTTGGTTGCTCATTGACAACTATATCCCGTGCCGTTACAACCTTTCTTTCATCATTGTCCCACAATCTATATCCGTTGTTACAGTATCCAATAAAATACATTTTCCTGGATTTTTCAGACATTTTACTTTGTCTTGTTTCTTTGTTTATATATACATACGTTTCCGAACCAAAGATTCTAAATTTAGAGTAATCAGGTGTTCTACCATACCACATTTCTGCTGGAATTTTCTTGTCTACTGTAGGCAATCTGTTTATTGCATATATTGACGAGTATACTGCTTCACCCCACATATATTTCTCAAATCCAGAATCAGCCAACAAAGTTCTAGCCTTTTCTACTATGGTTCTATTTAATCTTTCTGCCTTTCCGTTCTGTTGCGGCGAATACGGAATCGTATTTTCGATGCGAATACCCTTTGTTTCACAAAACATCTTTGTTGCATGGTTCATATACTCTTTTCCGTTATCACACCGAAGTCGTGATATTCTTCTGCAGAATTGCGCTTCTACCATTTCAACAAATTTTCTAAAGCACTCCAAAACCTCTGTTTTATTTTCTAACAGGTATATAAATGTAAAATGTGTGTAGTCATCTAAAAAGGTCAAAATATATCTTTTGCCGTCGTGTGTTATTGGATTTATTGGTCCACAAAGATCCGAATGTACCAGCTCCAACACTCTTTTTGTACGTGTATATTCTTTATTAAATGGCGCTCTCGTATGTCTCCCCTTGACGCAGGGCTCACAGAGAATTTCTGTTTGAGAGGCATCACAGAATATTAACTTTCTTTCTTTGAGTTCCTTTAGTTTTTCTGCTGAAGCATGACCGAGTCTTCTGTGCCAAATTTCATCGCTTTCCGGGACACAATATGCTTTTTGTGCTGTGTGTTCTACAACATTGAACATCACTTCGTACAGATTATTCTTGGATTGACCTTCTTTGACTATTTGGTTATTTCTATAAATTGTAACACTGTTATTTTCAAACTTTACTCCAAGTCCGTTCAATTCAATCTTTCTTACAGATAACAAGTTACTTCTTAATTCTGGTACAAAAAGTACGTTAGTCAGTCTACAACTTTCAGTCACAATTGTACCAAGTTTGGTTGCAAATAATGCTTCTGATTTCTTTGCAATATTAATTCTGATGGGATTCTGCAGTGTTATAAAGTGGTGATAATAGTTATCACTGTTTATTAGATGATCAGATGCGCCAGAATCAACATAAAAATGAAGTACTTTTCTATGGCTTTCCTCTATAGAATTGTTAATCATGAAACTGTTTAAATTTTTGTGCACCTCACCATCAGTCGATTTCTGGTAGATATTGTTGTCTTTTTCTACATTGTTCGCCTTCTTATAATTTTCCCATGGACGTCGAAACTTGCAATCAATTTTTCTATGCCCTTTCTTTCCGCAGTTGTAGCATTCAAAATTAAATGAGCGGTTCTGTCTGGTTTCTTGTTGCTTGTAAGTTTTAAACGCATTAGGCTCTTCTAGATATTCAGTTTGATTCTTTAATCCATTTCTTTTGATTTCTTCTTCGATAAGTCTATTTTTCACAAATTCAATCGATATTTCTTGACTTGACAGTGTTTCTATTGCTGTCACTACACCGTCGTAGGATTTTGGCATAGACAGCAGCAAATAACATATTATTTCACTTTCTGATGGCTCTGCGCCCGACCCTTTTAGTTCACGCACCAGTTTGTTAAATCGCATGAGAAATGTCTCCAACTTTTCGTCCTCAGTGTACTTTAACATCAATAACCTTTTTCTAAATAGTAGTTGTGAGGCTATGCCTGTTTTCTGATAGGTAGAACGCAGTTTTTGAATCATTGCGTTTGATGAAGAGCATTCTTGAATGATATTTAAATGCGTATCTGCGATACATTGCGTTATAATATTTCTTGCCTTTATATCGTTTTTCTTATTCAACTCACTTAGTTTAAAATCATCTTCTATAGTTTCTATTAATTCTTGTTCTTCCAAAACCAGTTTAATTCTGAACAACCAATTTGTGAAATCTGTTCCACAGAATGGAGTTACACCGTACTTATTAATTTTACTCTCCATTGTGCTCTGGGCCCATAACCTGATAATATTATGAATTATAAGCACGTTCTTGTTAAGCTTTCATAATATTTATTGAGATAACGTAAATTAACTTTTAAATACAAGATTCACATTTTTCTGTTTTTCTGAAGTCTATCTAATTGTCAATACAAAACCATGACATCTATTGCTTTTACTTTTATGAGAAACATGCAGGTTCTAATCATTCAAAACATTGAGGTTGTCTCATTTCAACAGTCTGGAAGAAATCGCTTTTTTAGCGATAAGACCGCCCATTGTAAATTTATGGTCTTTAGTTTCTGTTTTATTTTATATTTTTAAATTTGTAAGATGTACCATAAAGTATTTTCATTCATTCTTATTATAATTTATGAGGATCAATTTTCACTGGCTTATTAAATAAAATTAAAATATTCCGGACATATTCACACGGTCTACTGATCCCAAACTAGGCATAGCCTGTACCATGAGTACCAGAGACTGATAAACATAATAGATACATATATATTTAACACCCAGACACAGAACAAACATCTGTGTTCATCACACAAATGTTTGTCCAGTGCGGGGATCGAACCCGTGACCTCTAGCACAGAAGGCAGAGTTACTACCAACTGAGCTGTGAGGCCATTATTTAACACTTATGACGGGCTCACTAGGGAGTTCATAACGTTAGAAACTGTTTCCAACACTATTGTATGGATTCGACACACTTATTGATTTTTTTACGGAAAATAGGTTTATTTTCAACAGATAGGTTTGTTCCAACATAGAGCATATTCAATGGAGAGAACTAGATGTTTCATCCCCAGAGTATTTTCTAGTGAACATTTCCGCTCTACTAAAGATATGGGGATTAGCACTAGGAGAATACGGATATTCAGAATATTGTGCCCTGGGCTGCAATTTTCAATTATTTTCATTGGATAAATTATTTTGTCAAGCTTCAGGTTAACAAGAGCAGTATGTGGCATGTAGAGTAACATTCTTCAGTTTACTGATCGAGCGATTGAAGCGAGCGAGCTCTCCCAAAAAACGTTGACGATTCGACGACGATGAACGTTTTTTGCTAGTTTCTATGACGTCATCATCATCATCATTTCAGCCGTAGGACGACCACTGCTGAACATGACACAGCGAACACAGAACACAGACAGAACGAATTCCTTATCATGTGGGGGGATTTGCCCATACTCACCAAACTGGGCATGCGAGTTGACGAGCGCAGTAAGAGCTATCGTTGTTAAAATGAGGGACGCCGCTGCCCATCCCCTAGCTTTTTTCCCTTAGTCGTCTCTTACGACATCCGCGGTTAGGTAGATATGGAGGGGCCTATTCTTCAGCCGGGGCCATAACGTTCTATGACGTAAGATATGATATGTGTTAGATAGAACATGCCAAAGATGCGATTTTGAAAGTTTATCATAATTGTAGCTCGACGATCATCAAAGCACCAACTTTTACCACACATACCACACACCACAACCATACCTCAACCTGGTCATTGACCCATTACAGGATGACCAAAAAATAACGCGACATGAATGATCGACACATCGCGCATCAGTTTTTAGCGTGTTTAGATTTTTCATATAAAAAAGCTTGTGCTGATCGCCTACACGCAGACAAACAATAAATTTGTTTGTCTGCGTGTACAGAACTTCGCGCCAGAAACAACTCTCGCACTTGCCGCTTATATTTCTATTAGCACGGCACAGCATCTTTTGTTCGGCATGAATGGAGCCGTCATCTAGCCCACAGCTATGTACTTACCTATGTGTACTTATTATATAACCCAAGTTATTTACGAAGCTCATTCGTTGTTTTGTCCAAACAGAACAGTCCAGATCTTTAATATTTAAATCTTAAAACCACATTATGGATATCGATAATGAAAAATATGTGTAAGTGTGCGGTGAGTAAGGTTGTCAAAGCTCTTTAAGGTGGGAGGGGTTCGGCTGGCAATGCATTGGCAATGCTCCATGTGTAGCTGATGTTAATAAGCGACGGTAACCACTTACCATCAGGTGGGCCGTAGGCCTGTTTGCCTCCGTAAAACATTAAAAAAAAGACAGAGCAGGAATGTCTCTGATTGCAACTTCTGTAGGTGGAACTCTCGGTATTTAACCGATATAAATATTTCTGCCCAGGATTTTCGGCGCCAGTCATTCGTTCCATGGCGTAATTGGTTTTGGCATTGCCGATTCTAGGCGAAGATGCCTGTTCGAATCTGGCTAGTTCGAACATATCTGGTAACATCACGAGATTTCTGTCCGTGGCGAACCAACATTTCTGAAGAAATGCACTGCTAGAGATATGCCCTTAAAAGTGCCACGGCGAAGTATTGAACTTACTCCATCGAACGACCTCCCGCAACCTTCTTATTTTACCTACTCCTAATTCCAAATCCTGTGTAATCTGGTATACCACTCAATTCAGCATTACTCGCACATTTAATAGCCAGCTGTTGCCGATAATATCCACAAATGGGAGTTTTTACTTAGCGGCTTAGAAGGCGCGATAGGCTGAATCTTATAGTGAGCATAGCCTTACTTTGGTTTCTACGTCGTTTTTCAGTCTTTCTATCAGATTTTACAACAATGAGTGTACTAATAATTGCGCTAAAGACAAAGAAAAACCGAATTAATATACATATTATGTTAAAAAAGGATTCATATGTTACTGATGAAAGTCAATTTTGAGTTTGACATTTAAGGCGAGGGTTTAATTATTTTATGATTTTTGAATTGTTTTTTCTCAATAACCGCAGAACGCACGGTTTTGATTTTTATGACAAAGATAACTTGAGCATTTTATTTACGTAAATTCAAGACAGAAACGCGATTGGTAAAACTTTTCTGGATAGATTTATTTTTTAAAGTTGGGTCCTCTGCAACAATTTTTTCGAAAATACTCTAGAGACTACCTAACAAAAATAACTTTTTTTTAAATATTTTGTTAGACAATAGCATTACGTACCTAAATCCAAGACAAGTTTTAGAGATAATCGATATTTTCTTATATATCGCTTACGTCAATTACTTTCGAGCGCCTTCTAATGCTTGCTATCTCTTTCCGCATTCAATTACAGTACATAGCGCTGTCACTTTCTTCACTCCGCCCACTCGACAATTTATTATGATTTTTGTATCCACTTAAGGGCGTACGATATACTCTTGTATTTTTCTCTATTCTACTGTAAGTAGACAAAACGTTGTCTTAAGTTACCCCTGCAGGCCTACCTGCAGGGGTATTTGCAGTTTATAAGAATAATATAGCTAATCTTGGTGGTCCCGGATGAAGAATAGGCCCCTCTATATCTATCTACCTACCCCAGAAGCACCTGAGGAAAAACGCTAGGGGATGGGCAGCAGCGTCCCCCATTTTAACAACGATAGCTCTAACTGCACTCACCAACCCGCATGCCTAGCGAGTATGGGCAAGTTCCTCCCACATGATAAGAATTCAATCTGGAAATCTGTGACCTAGAACAGCAGTGGACATCCTATGGCTGAAATGATGATGAAGAATAATCCACGAATGAAGTCGCAGTATTTCACAGTATGTTTTTATACGTACTAGAAGTGGGTGGGCGTGCTCTTACAATAATGTACAATTAATGTAACCGATGCCGACGTTCGCAATTAGATCGAACCCATGCTGGATAGCTTCGGCGGGGTCAGCCAGAGTTCAGATTGGTTTATGTACTATTTAACTTTTCACCACATTAAACATTACACACGCTAATATAACACGCGTGCCCAGCGTGGTGAGTATATGCGAAAGTCTGCTTGTATGTTTGTTAAGAGGCCAGGACCACATCGGGTCTGTGGGCCGTGCTCGGAAGCGGCTCCCAGACACCGCCGCATACAGGGATACTGAGAGAATGTTACCATCGACCCAAAGTCCTGCTTCGCTATTTTAAGGAGCTGGGTTGGCTGGGGTTGGGTTAGCATAGGGGGACAATGCACAAAACACCCCACAGCGGGAAGTCAGTGCAGGTCTAACCACCCCCGATTAGAATTAGAATTAGTGGTGAGTATGGGTAAATTCCCCCCACATGATATGGATTTGCTCTGCGAGGGGGAGGGATCTGTGGGGGAGGCATTGTTGAGGACGGCCTACGGCCGAGATGATGGTGATGAATCGTTATATAGTCAAAGTCAAAGTCAAAAGGCATTAATTTCAATAAAATCACTAGGATCACTTTGAAACGTCTTAGAAACTAGGTGAAGCTATGCCTGTTCCTCGCGACCAAGCCTAGAAGAATCAGGCAACAAACACGGCTTGGTGCCTATCATTTTTTTCGATAGCAGCGTGGGACGGCCCCCCACATAATTGGAAAGACGAGAGTACTCGAGGACTGGCTCCTCTTTGGCCCAACGGATTAGCGCGTGGCTGGCAATTCCGCCAGCGTCTTGGGTACGCTTCCGACTGATAGGTAGTTTGGATCAATTGAACTATCTATAGATCGTTTGTAACGGTCTATTCTATTGTATTCGTTTTAATTTACTTCTGTAAATAAAGTTTTAAAAGAAGTTCTTTACTATTAGTTCTAGTAGTAATATTGATTAAAAAGTTGTACTACCTAATTGACGCAGCCTTCCATATTTGAAAACATCATTCAATTTCCCACATCCCTTTACAAAATTGAAGGTATTCAGGTAAGTAACAGAATAATGTTTAATGTTGTTTTTATAAAACCTTCCCTTATAAACTCAACCAGACGGGTTGCCTAATTAAGCAAAATAAAAACGTTGCTATTTTTGCATGGCTAATCAAGAGTTCCGCTGACTCTGAGATCCGCGCTTTGTACCGGTGGATATTGGAATAGAAGAGAAATCCACGAGGTAAAAAATAAAATAACTTACAGACTTTACTCCTCGAAAAATCCTTATAAAGAAATATAGAATAGAATAGAAAAACGTTTATTTTGCTACCAATAAAAACAATTAAACTTAACATAACATAACATGCGCAGAGTGCGTGATAGCCCCAATATCATCCTTCAAACGATTGCTGGCAGGATCACCTCTCCCACGTGGCACTGCTTCGTGAGGAGAGTGATCTACTGAAATGTTTAATCATTTAGCATTAAGTACTAACCCTATTTATAAGTTCTTTTATATAATTTTACTAACAAATTATGGATCCTAGTCGTCCGAAATAAAATATATTTTATTTTTTATTTTTTTTATCATAACACAATATAAAATGAAATTTAATTTAATAGTAACAAAACAAAAACTACTTTATATGAATAGGTACATGAATTATTGATTGAATAATTAATAATCTAGTAGTGCATGTTTTAAATATAGGTATTATGTTGATTTGATATGAACCTTATTAATTTTTCCATTTATTAATTGTTAGTTTTTATAATGGATATAAAAGGTTATAATAATAATAACTAACAGCTTTTTACATTCTGACTGGTGGCGAAGAATTGAAATAAGTATATTGATTGATGTCATACAGTAATCTCTTTCGGTTTGAATGAATGAATGAAATAAATTTATTTCGACAAACACAGACTGAAGACACAAATGAAATGAAATGAAATGAAATCAGTTTATTTGCTAAAACATGGTAGTTTAATATAATCGCTGTTCTTATGCAGTAAGCGGGCGCACATATTTTTGCTACACAAGCATGCAAAAGTTTTATTTAGTATAGTAGGATTACAATAATTTAAACAAAAAATACCAAAATTTTAAAATTAAAAAACAATGTCGTTATTATTACAAATTAAGATACGATTATATAAGATTAGAGTCATTGTTAAAAACAGTCAAGATTATGAGCTATATTTATATTAGTTGCACAATCTACATTAATTAAATTGGATTTTAGCAATAAGTAGGTAATCCTTAGTCAAATTAACAGTCTAAAAATTCAGCAATAGAATAAAAACATTTATCTGCTAGCCATTTATGTAGTTTTATTTTTAGTAGGTTGCAAAAAAAACAATAGATTATTGGTTAACGATAGTTTGTGTAAATCATGACTGTATATAAGCTTGTTATATTCCGATTGGCGGAGAGAGAGTTGAAAAGAGCCAAAAATGGCAACAATGTCATAATTATCATTGCAGAAGACGTTCAATAGATTTTCAGAACGACCGGATTTTGTGCGGCCTGTACCCGACGGCTCCCAGCAACCTTTATTATGCTGTCTTCCCATCTAGGGTCGGACCCTACGCTACGCTTTCCTGTACGTGATCTACACACATAAGCCTCTCTGCCCCGATGGCCGCGCTATGCGCCCTGCCCACTGCAATTGTTCCGTAATAACCTTTTAGTAAAGGAACTCTAAAATTAATCACTTAGCATGGGGAATTGCGCTTCTACACGCTACATTTGTTACTCATGAGTTCATGGTTTAGGCCCGGCTTTGTTATGGCGGAACAGAGAATTTTTAATTTTTGGTGCACCATAAGCGTACCTATAGCGGCTGTAGTTTCGTTGAGGTTAAACATTTTTAGAATATTGAAAGAGTTTATTTGTCACCCTCATCACAACACTCGTGATACTGTCGAGAGCACTGGCGGAGTGGTGGTAGTGGCCCCACCTTCCGATCTATAGTCGTGGGTTCGAATCCCGGTCGTGCATCTATGGATTTTCCATTCGAAAAATGTATGTGCGCTATACTAGGAATTCGAACCTATGACTTTCGGATCGAAAGTCTGGGTTCTCTAGATCTTTAGACCTTGGGGATCGTGTTGGCCTAGTGGGAGAAACTAAGCCAACAAGACCCACAACGTCTAAAGATACAGGTGTGAACATTACAATTACCCTCATATCTAGATTCCACGCAAAATTCTGCAATTATAAATTATGATGTCAAAATTAAGGCTGTATTCATTAGACCGTCTAAATTTCACGGTGTGTATTACCTGAGTTACCCTCCCTTATCTCCGAGCCTCATAAGCTGCTATGAATATTTAAAGTAAGCCGATGGCTTTAATAAGAGCCATCTTAAAGTCCCTACACGGTTGATTCAATTTCTCAGTGGCCCCAAAACCAAAATCACGTTAGCTTCGACGATGATATTTAGTAATACTTGGCATTTGCTGTAGTATCGTAAGGCCGTTTGTTCACCGCCGCCGTCATCGAGCCGTCACTGAGAACGACCGGTAGTTCAGTGCGACCGCTAGAACTAGGCCCGAGATTGTGACGGACCCATGTGCCGCACCACGAAAGTCAAAGTCAAAGTCAAAGTCAAAAGGCATTTATTTCAATAAAATCACTAGGATCACTTTGAAACGTCTTAGAAACTAGGTGAAGCTATGCCTGTTCCTCGCGACCAAGCCTAGAAGAATCAGGCAACAAACACGGCTTGGTGCCTATCATTTTTTTCGATGATCCTTTTTCACAAAATGGAATTTAAAACTTCAGTTGTTGCCGATCGAACTAGGTGAGGCTCAAAAGAAAAGTAATCTAATTATAATTCTTAATAAATAAGAGCTTATAAAAATGTGAAAAAAAAAGAAGACAAATGTGAGCTTCAACAAATGATCTAAGGGCAGCACACGCTACACTTGATGAAATATGTACCTAATGCTTATATAAGATTAAATAATACTTAAAATATATAATACGAAACTTTGTCCACATCATTCCGACGCACCGTGCCGTTCGCCAGGGTTTTTTTGTTGTCATGTCTTTCTCGGTGACGCTGACGGCTCGGTGACGGCGGTGGACAAACGGCCTAAGCGTAACCCAACCCAGACCAATAAGGTCAATGAGCACGATATTGTTAAAAAAATCTTAGAAATTTATATATCTCCGGGCTGTGGCGCAGCCTAGTTGGCCGTACAGGAAACACAAATTTGTGCGTTCATTGCCTCGCGATGTTTTCCTTCACCGTTTGAGCACGTGTTTAACACAAATTTTTTTTCGAAAGAAAAATCCTTTGGAGCTCGATCTATTCGACCCCAAGTGTTGGCATAGGAGGAGGCATCTCGACTTTCAATCCACGGCTAGCAGGTTAATATTATTATTATTATTTTTTATCACACACGGTTAACTAATCCCAAACTAGGCATAGCCTGTACTATGGGTACCAGAGACTGATTTACATAATAGATATATATTTAACACCCAGACACAGAACAAACATCTGTGTTAGTCACAAATGTTTGTCCAGTGCGGGAATCGAACCCGCGACCTGTAGCACAGAAGGCAAAGTTACTACCAACTGAGCTATGAGGTCAGTCAACTGATTTTATATTGCCCGTGTAGATGCACCTTAAAGGACGTCCTACCCCACTATCCTCAACCGGGAAGTGATATTGATCTATGCCAGAATAGCTATTGTCTAAAGGAACTTTGGAGAATAGGCACGACAAGGTGATTAATAATATGTATACCATCCCGAAAGGGGGCTAATTCTATCAACAAAAAGAAATAGTATTAGTGGTATTATAAAATATAATGAAATAATGAATATAATATTATATAATGGTTTATATTTAAGCAACTTTCTGTAATTTCATTTTTCTTTTTTTGTCCTTTTTGTATAATTCTTAGCTCTAAGTGGTTTTATTCTAATGTTTGTCTTTATTGTGGTTTATGAGAAATAAATTCATTTCATTTAAAACAAACTGCTAAAAAAAATATATTTTTCCGAAATTGTTCAAATTAGCTGATTTTGGTCTTTCTATTATCTTTACAAGGTGATCCATGACATGTATACCATCCCGAAAAGAGGTTATTCTATCATCAAAAAGAAGGCCTGATACCAAAAACAGGTTATTGAAAAGGTTTGGGAAAAAAATCTAAAAATCTCTCATTCTTTTTTTGACTGAATAATTTCCTTTCGGTATGGTATTATGAATCACCTTGTATAGTGTAAAGCACATAAAGCTTATCCACCACTGGAGTGCCGCGAGTGGTCCTCAACGGTCCTCCAAACGTGAAGGGCCCTCCCCAGACCTCCATCGCTCCAAGATGCTTGGATTCTTGACGGCCACTGTGTTTTAATCATGATGGGCCATTTTCATTCCTTTTTTAATACTATACATATCACCGCCGTGACCTGAGCGGAGTTTGAGCTGTGATGGCCTAGTGGGCGGTTCCCTGACTTTCGATATCGTCGGTCCATCCAAAGTACTTTGTGTTTGTTGCTAGTTATTATGCCCCCATCCGATGGACCGACGATATCGAAAGTCAGGAACCTCCCTGACCCATAGTTAGGTAACGTTGCGCCAAGTAGTGCCCTCTGCCTGGTTGTGCGCCAAAAATGTCGTCGGTCCATCGGGTAGGGGATCTTCCCTGCGTCGTCCGGTTCGTCACCATTTGAGAACCTTTATTCCCCAACGTTTGTTGGTTCTGCAATCTAACTGTACGTTTTATTATAGCATGAATAAATTGAAAACTTCTGGCCGAATATTGTTAACTGCTGGATAAATAGTACAAATTATACGTCTAACCACATTTATCTCGGCCGAACACTCGAACAGGACGAGCGGTTACTGAAACTTCGAACCTCAGACAATGAGGAAAAAAGTTAAGCCTTTCAAATTAGAGGCTGATGTATATTGTCATTATTATTGACTGGCCTCATAGCTCAGTAAGTAGTAACTCTGCCTCCTGCGCTAGAGGTCGCGGATTCGACCCCCGCACTGGACAAACATTTGTGTGATAAACACAGATGTTCGTTCTGTGTGTAGGTGTTAAATATTTATCTTTTATATATAAATGTCTATGGTACCAATAGTTCATAGTTCATTTATTCGTAACAAAGGTTATAGGTCACATCATTATCAGTAGCTAATAAACCTAGATGGGTCCATGCTTTAAAAGTAGGCACACAATTACCAACATATAAATTAAATAATTTTAAATAAACATAATAACAATCACATTGAAAACTAATACAAAATAGTCAATCGTAAATACAGAATTAATAATAATACAAAATCTTCGTATTCAATAATTAAACACATTTTATGTTGATAAATTCGTCATTATTATATAGTATAAATTTTATAGTACAGGCTATGCCTAGTTTGGGATCAGTTGACCGTGTGAATATGTCCGGAATATTTATTTATTTATTTTATTGATCGAGCGATCAAAGATCTATTAAAGAACTTGGACGAAACGGCGTTGTATGTTTGTATTTATAATTGTTAGAGCATACGTTAAGAATCGCAAAACAAAACAATACTGCATAGAATTTAGTAGGTCAACAGGTTGTACCATCAAAATATTCTGTCTGGTTTTAAGAATAAATTACTTAACAATAACATGAAGTGGGTTGTATATGAAAGAGTTTTGTTCAACATCCTGCTAGTTCAAGAAGATGAAATTACAAGACTCTGTCTTCTAAAGCATGTCTCTGAAGGGAATCCAAACTTTAGTCGCATTATTTGGATTTATTTGGTAACCACTGCCCAATCCATTGTTATTACAACACCTTATATCAGGTGGGCAATTTGCACTACAGTCCGTTTCTTTATAAAATCCAAAACTTATCTGACTCGTGTAGAGTAACAAATTGTCAACTAAAATACCCAAGTTGAAAGTGTTAGCGGTCGCCTCTCCTCTGTTTTCCATTACCCTGTCGGAGGCCAAAATACCGTTCTTTTATTTGCTGAATAGTCAACGGCGAGCTCTCATCCAACGGCTTACTTAAAGACTGATGTGGACACTTTGCCCCGGCTTTACTCTTTGACGAAGAGCAAGCGAAGACTTAAGAATAAAATTCTATCTTGGATTTTGTAATTTATTCGGTAAAAGTGCAAGTAATATTCACAATTAGCAAGTTGAAGTGGCAGTGGGCAGGCCATATCGCTCGCAGAACCGACAACCGTTGGGAAGTAAAGGTTCTCGAATGGCGATAAAGAACCGGGCGAAGCAGTGTTGGAAGGTACCTACCCGATGGACCGACGTCATTGTGATCGTTGCGGGAAGTCGGTCGATGGAAAAGGCTCAAAACCGTTCATCGTGGAGCTCTTCGGCCTATGTCCAGCAGTGGACTTCTACTGGCTGATGATGATGATGAATGCATAAACACTGTATTTTGTTTTTGCTTCCAATCTTACTATGGATGTTTGTTACTCAATCACTCAAGAACGGCTGAACGGATCTGGACCTAATTTAGCACAAACATAGATTATAGTCTGAAATGCACATAGGTAAAGATAAAGATAAAGATAGTTTATTTGCTTAAACACAATGTAGATGTTAATAATATTTAGATTCAATCATGTTTTACTAACATTAGCATGCAAATGTGTTAGAGTAAGTTTAACTATAGCCTATTATTATTTAATTTTAAACAATGTCAAAAAAATTAAATTAATTAATAACAGTAACAGGCGCAATAGTAAAATAAGATGTCAAAATTTATCTGTCCTGAAATCGGAAATTCTATATGTAATAACATTTCTTAATTAATAATTAATTTAATTTAGTCCTAAATATATTGTCGTCAAGATCTTTTAATGATTTTGGTATCTTATTATAGATTTTACGTGACATACAGACTACACTTTTTTGTAGGAAAGCTGTTCTACTGTTAGGCATTTGGAGTTTACTGCTATCGCGTCTATTTCGCACTACAAAATCAGACTTGCGTGGGAAAAGATAGGGATCCTTTCTAACAAACAGCGCCATTTAAATATATATAACGACGGAAGCGTTAGAATCTTGTGCTCAATGAACAAAGGTCTGCAACTGTCGGTAACGTCCAGGTTAAACATTGATCTAATACATCTTTTATGTCTTTTAAATATAAAGTATTTATTGGTAGAGTTAGCTCAGATTGATAGATTGATAGAAATTATAAAAAAGATGGACTCTACTGTTCCATAGTAAGCTGTAAGTAGTGCTTCTGTGTTAACAATGGAAGATAATTTATAGAGTACGAAGGTAGAGCTACTAACTCGTTTGCTTAAAAGTTCAATATGAGTTTTCCAATTGAATTAAGAGTCAATTTGAATACCTAGAAATCTTGTTGATTCTACCACGTCTACTTTACTTCCATTAAACTGTAGGTCTATTTGAGGATAACTCTTAATTATTTGACTAAAATTAGGCTACTTTAACTATGTATGTACGCGAGCGAAGCCGCAGGCACAGGCTAGTATTATAAATGCGAAATTTTGTTACGATGTTTAGATGTTTGGTGTTCAGACACGCAGTATCGGCTCAAACAATTTCGATGAAACTTAGAAACTTAGAATAGATAGAGCTCTTTACCTAGAATAGCATCTAAGCTACTTTTTACATAGGTACAGGCGAAGCCGCGGGTGCAAGCGCAAGTTGTATATAAAATTTATTGCAAAGTCTCATTGTAATAAGAAGTGCAGTGGCACTTCTTATTACAAGTGAACGCTCTAGTCTATTCGCTCCCTTACCATTAATTATAGTTGTCTGTCAGCAAGTTCCAGTAAGCTTGGTTTTCCTGAGAAGTGGTTACTGTCGTTATGGCGGTCACACTTAGAGCGGGACGCGTCAAATGCAACAACCACAGAATTAATAAGAAATATTATGTTTTGTAAAATGTATTTAAGTATATAAAATGATAATGTAAAAAAAAGGTGAAATGGAAGGGCTATGAATGGCTAATGGGGGGCTGTTTTTCAGCTAGGGCCACCACGGTGCACACCAAAAGTGAGCTATAGTGCGGAAGTGATAATGCGGCAGCTGATATTTAAAGAAACGAAAGCTTAGCCGTAAAATAATTTTAATCTGCCGACGACGCCATGACGGAGTGCAAGTCTCAACTCGGTTACATTTAAAATTGCCTTTTCTTTGCCATTATTTTGAGGACTTTCTGGCTTCGCTGGTTTATTAGTTCGTGAAATCATCATAGCCTTAAGAAAACAGTCTACAATCAGTGCGTGTTGCTAATGATGACATATATTATGGCACTTGCTTGCTTGCTTGTCGTGTCTCTGATTCTTTCTTGGTCATCCTGTACTAGTTCAGTGACTAGATTGAGGTATGGTGGCCCTGAATAGGGCCTTTGACCTTCAGTGAAAGAATCAGTGTAGGGGAAGGATTAAAGTGCGACTATTAGAGGCATCTTCCGTGCAATATGGCACTGAGACATGGTCGCTAACTATGGCCTCATACACAAACTCAAAGTCGCACGACGGGCTATGGAGAGAGTTATAATAATACAAATACGTTGAGGAATAAAGGTTCTCGAAAGGCGATCACGATGGACCGACGACATTGTGAAACTTGCGGGAAGTCGGTGTATGTAAAAGGCTCAAGACCGTTCGTCATTATAACTCTTTCAGGGAGGCATATTTCCAGCAGTGGACTTCTACAGGCTGAGATGACAGATGATGATGATGAAATCAGCTTTCGTTAGTTAAAAATATTTAACTTCATGAAATTATGAATAGACCTATTCCCAAAATAGTTTTTGTTTATATCTAAAATTGTTTTGCCCAACTATTTTTGCAGGAGTACAAAAATAGATAGGTACACAGCAATATAAGCAAGTTAAATAAAAGCATTTTATTGTTGCCAATAGATACCGTTTCAAGATCTTAGATACTGTCCATTGAGATAGATATTCGACTTTTGGCTAGTATTTTTAGAAATGTCTAGGTTTTATTGTCCTTTTGCTGCTGCACAGTGGCGGAGCGGATGGGCGGTCCGGTCCTCTGTCACTGGACAAAAAAGCATGAGATACAATTTAACTTCCAACGAGGTGCTAAAATATATATTGCTATATGAAATGACTGATGATTTCTGTAAAAAAGAGACTCTACAAATGCTTCTTCGTCACTGGAATCACTCTTCATAATTAAAAACGTCCTAGCGGTGCTGCAAATGCAAATGACACAATTTTATTTGTTTTTAGTAGCATAATGTGCGAACCTCGAGTAGCAAACATGTATTTTATTGGCATGCGACTGAAGTATTACCTCTTGCAAGTATCGTAATGTATGAAGAGCTTTATAAATACAAGCTTGACTTTAAAGATATTGTGTGAAATCGCAGCATTGAAGCGGTAAATATCTTTACAAACCAAGAATTTAGCGCGATAATTTTAGCAGCTAAATATAATTCCTAATCGTTGCCTCTGAATCAGCACGGCACTGGTTTGAGCCGAATAAAGCTGTTTTGTTGGCGTCGAATTTCTCACACAGCGCTCCGCGGCTTTCATTTCCTGCCGCCAGGGGGCGCGAGTTTATATTATTTTTCGCTTTTTGCTTGTGCCTTTCAGAAAATATTAAGAGTATAGAAGTGAATAATGACTCAACTTCAGAATTCTAGACTCAAGTTTTGCCAACGTGCGATGGAGCGCAGCATCTTGGGTGTCAAGTAAATGGATATAATCCGTAACACCGAACTGCGCTTACAGACCCGAATCGCAGATGTAGCTTCAAAGGCCGCTAAGCTGAAGTGGGACTGGGCAGGCCATGTCTGCCGCATGCCCGGAGAGTTGTGGGCAAAGATAGCCACCGAGTGGCGCCCCGACCCAACGAGAAGGCGACGCGGCAGACCGAGACGCAGATGGCAGGATGAGCTCGACCGATTTCTGATAGACTGCATTGACGTTGCACAGGATCGTGAAGTGTGGAGGGAATGGGGAATAGAAATAGAAGTGAATATCCTTACTATACGCAAACGACATTAGTCAGACTTACACCACATGCGGGGCGCGGCCGTCCAGTCTCCAGGTTACGCCAACTCTTACCACACTTGAGCTTTATATGCGGGTACAATTATTAGACGCTGAGTGTGACTTCTCGGTTACGTATATAATATAATATATAAGTATAATATAATTCGATTTTTAAGTATAAATAGCAAGATCATTGCATCCTGGAGGTGTCATCATAATTATACATACCTAGTAGTATCATATAGAGAACGTGTAACGTGCAATAGCGAAGACGCTAAAAAACTGAAGTACCTAGCTGATTTTGCCAAAACCTATACCTTGTCCATTTTTTGCCATAGCATCTATATCATCATCATTTCATCCGAAGGATGTCCACTACTAAGCATGTACCTCCATAGATTTCAAGAGCGACCGACCTTGTGCGGCCTGCACTGAACGTCGCGCGGCACCGCATATTTTGATGAGGAAATACTACGCATTTAATCGAATTTCCCTTCTATACACCAGTATAATTTACCTCCCGCTAATGCTCTACAGATGATGGCGTGCAATTAAATTGTTTTTCCAACGCCATTAAATTCTGGGCGCTTTGGTGGATGTGGGGAGATGATAAGTGGATTTTTGTCTAATAAAAGTTAATTATGAATGCTAATGGCTCTACAACAGAAAACTAAGGTTCTGTTTGTGTTTACCTTTTGCCAATACACGGTAGTCTAAGTGCAGGTTCGAATACTGAGGATACAACTGAGGAGGTCAAGCTACTACTAAAGCACGACTAAACGGCTTAACCGATTTCGATGAGTTTTATGGGGACATCTTAAGCCCGGAAGGACATAGGGTACGCTGCGGGTAGCCGCTTAAAACAGACATGAGTTGGTACCTACTAGCCCCAAATAAATGATGCAGGCTGACCATAAAGACAAACAAGAGTAGTATAGGTACTTTATTAGTGACGAGGTCGGCACTTCGCCAGTCCGAAACCACTCAAGCTTTGATTTTCTAAAAGCGATGGCCGTCTCAATACGCTCAATAGCGGTGATGATCAACCTTATTTCGAATAAATCGAAATATCGAACCTTTACATTCGAAGACAATAGGTGACATGTGTACAAAAGGAGCACACTTATCACGGCAGAATCATTTTATTCATTGCCTTTTTTTGAGCTTTTTTTCATAGATCCGCTAATATTTAAATTTTAGTGTGCATGCGTATGAAGTTGAAACAACAGAGGCGATGTCGACCCAGTGCCGGGGCGATAAGTGTGCCCCAACTATTATTATATCAACAACGGCCATTAGCCTTTTAAACTTAAGGGGAAAATTTACAAAACGGTCATAAGACCTGTCGTATTGTATGGATCTGAGTGTTGGGTTGCCCTAAGGACGGATAAAAGAAGATTGCACGCAGCGGAGATGCGAATGTTAATGTGGATGTGTGGAGTGACGAGAATGGATAAGATAAGGAATGATTATGTAAGAGGAAGTTTGAAAGTGGCGCCAGTGACGGAAAAGCTGAGGAGTAATCGGTTAGCTTGGTATGGGCATGTCATGAGGAGGGAAGAATGTCATGTGACAAGAAGAGAGTTTGATATGAATGTGGATGGATGTAGGAGTAGAGGTAGGCCAAAGAAAAGATGGATGGACTGTGTGAAAGTGGATATGGTGCAGAAAGGAGTGAGTGCTGAGATGTCGTCTGATAGAGGGAAATGGAAGAAATGTTGTGTCGACCCCACATGATGTGGGATAAGGGCAGGAAGATGATGATGGCCATTAGCCTTTTCAGAGTCACCATTACCTTAATCTGACCGCTCACCTAATGCGGAATTACAAAAACAAACTAGTGATATGAGCAATAATGGCCGTCATATGAAGGCCTGCGTTTTGAGAAAACGTAGATTTCGCTGGGATTGATTGCGCCTCCTGAGTGCGCTGTCTATCGCCAGACCAATTAACCACATGATGTGATATACCTATACCACACTCGTATCTTTAGTCGCTACTCAAGAAGACTCCAAGCTCACTCAATTAACAACAGCCATTGATTGCAATGACAATATAAATGAGAGCTATGAATGAATGGTTGAATGAATGAAAATGTTATATCGTACACCAAACAAAATAATCACCATCATCATCAATAGAATATTATAATATATTATATTCTATTCAAATGATGATGATGGTGATTATTTTGTTTGGTGTACGATATAACATTTTCAATAGAATATAATAATATATTATATTCTTACAAAACTTACACCTAATTAAGAATAAACAAACAAACACAAACAAATAAATAAAAATAGGTGTAGATCGAGCAACAAAATTGGCTCTGCCTCAGCATGAGTTGGTTGGCTAGCAGGCTAGCAACCAACGCTGGTCTTCCATCAGAGCCTTGTTGTCGCTACGGACCAACTACTCACAACGACGACACAATAAAAAAACAAGAAACACACTACTAAAATAAGTTGACTAGCCTCATAGCTCAGTTGGTAGTAACTCTGCCTTCTGCGCTAGAGGTCGCGGGTTCGATTCCCGCACTGGACAAACATTTGTGACTAACACAGATGTTTGTTCTGTGTCTGGGTGTTAAATATATATATATTATGTATATCAGTCTCTGGTACCCGTAGTACAGGCTATGCCTAGTTTGGGATCAGTTGACCGTGTGAATATGTCCGGAATATTTATTTATTTATTTACTGTTTTGACAAACGTATGTAAATTTTGAAAAAAGCAACTTACACATTTATCCTCATAGAGCACTCGTGTCGAGTCTTTGACTTTCCTGTTCCTTTTGATGATCAAACAGAAATTTCTTTAATTTAGATCGAAAGCGTTGTAAACTTTGCATGTTCCTTATCAGTGGAGGTATATTGTTCCAGCACTTCGAGGCTGCATAGCGAAAGCTGCCTCTGAAGCAGGCAGATCTGTGCAGCTGTGTCTCGAGCTGATTAGAGTACTGGCGAGAGCCACAAGATCTGGAGCTGGATTTTAACCATTTCAGCCGTAGGACGTCTACTGCTGAACATGGCCTCCCCCACAGATTCCTATCATGTGGATTGGTGAGCGCAATTAGAGCTATAGGTATTTGTGAAAATATGGTACGCTTCTGCCCATACCCTAGCTTTATCTCTTACGACATCCACGGGTAGGTAGATATGGAAGGGCCTATTTTTCATCCGGGGCCACAACGGCAAAAGTGAATCATATTGCGGAAGTGATAATACGGCTGCTCATATTTAAACAAAAGCTTAGCCGTAAAATGTAAGTCACTGGTAGAAAACCTAAAAAGTTCAAAAAATTAAAATTACCAAAGCGAGTAAAGTTTGCAGTCGGCAAAAACCCATTTGAAATTAATGTTTTTTATGCAAAACAAAAAACCTGAGTAATATGATACAAAACTAGCCATTATTGAACATAATAAGCGGTAGCAATAAACGTTTTAAAAAATGCTGGGCTTTTGCTACTCCGAAATTTCATGCGTCTTTTTTACAAAATGCGTTACGACTTTGTGATACAAAAATCAGTATCTGACAAGCTCTTTAAAGCCGTCAATCCAGTTAATCGTGATGGATGCCGTCACCGTCCTGGGACTGGCAGATGCCGATGGCCGGATAGCGTCCGTGCCACATACTGATAGACTGATTCTGTACTAGTTTCAATAATATTTCAGGCTGACCTGTTTCTGCTTCCAGAGAGATTGCGGCCATTTTCCCTCAATTATGTCATAACTCTTAGATTGCTTGCTTGTCGTGTCCCTGATTCTTCTTTAGACATCCTGTATTAGGTCAGTAACTAGATTGAGCTCTGTGGCCCTGAAAAAGGCCCATGACTATCCATGGAAGAATCAGTGTAGTGAAAGGATTAAAGTGTGCCTCTTAGAGGATCCTTTCGTGCACATGTCTTCGATTTTTTAGGTTCTAGGACATAACGGTTTCTTTACGATGTTTTCTATCACCGTTCTTCTTCTTTCGTGTCGATGGTTCAGGGGGACTAATTTTTTTTTTACCAATACTGTTTAAAGCACTTGTTACTGCGCACATACATTTTTCGAATGGAAACACTCATTGGTGCACGACCTTGTTCGAACCCACGACCTTCGGATCAAAAGTTAGGGACTCTTCTACTACGCCAACACTATGCTCTGAATGGAAAGTATTCTTAAAGTGGCGATCGATGGGCTTGCAACCTGTCACGTATAGAATACTCACTACTGCAAAATGTGGGCTTATGCCAAATGGTCAGACATGCCTCTGACTACTCCCCTTAGACCTCCTCAAGGAACTGATCACCTGAAGATCTGAGTAGATTTTACCATTCTTTGGGTCCATTAGAAGTCGTGGTTCTTTTTTTTTTCATTTTGAGCAATCTTTCGTCTGGTGAAGCTGTTTTTCTTTTACATGTACACCTGGATTGGATCCTGCCTTTTGTAGAAACTCTAGCCGTTAGAACTGGACAGATCACCATCCACCAGTTCTCTGTTCTATTACCCATTTCTAACCAAACCTTAGCCAACTCTTCACAGTAGTGTCAATGATTGCTACCAAAATAACCTCCGCAATAACGAAAAGCACAATACTTCGAGAGCGAGCACAATCTATACACCCTCTGAGAGTGCCCTTTGCATCTTTAAAGACCCCTCAACTCCAAATTGAAAAAGAAACTACCCTACATAAATTCAGACGAGATTTCACCTTGTTTTTTCTCTTTTTTTCGACGTAAACTTTTTAATACTAGTTGTTCACAAATGAAGCGTAATCGGAGGAACATTACCTACACGAGTGTGAAGTCTTAGTACCAGGTTCGAAGGACATCGGTACTTTCTTATCATCATCATCATTTCACGACCTCGACCTCGGCGTAGAGGGCACTCAACCGTCTGAGAGGTTTTGCAAGATCTGCAAAATATTTGTTCCGCGTCTGGGTGTTGTGGTACCATGGTACTCGTAGTTTCTGATACACACGACAGAGGGTATCCTTTTGTGGGGTCAGGACTATGTATGTGGCTGTTGGGCGTTATACAGGTGAGTTTTTTTTCAGGGCCACTTAGGCGAAATCGGAAACTGTGAGAGTAATTAAAGTGATGTTAAGTGTTACGGGCTCGATTTTGAAATAAAAAGTTTCATTGTTTTTCAACTTTATTAAATGCTTATCTTATTTTTTTCAAAATTTAGCCCGTAACTCCTAACATCACTTTTCGATTACTCTCACGGTTTCCGATTTCCCCTAAGTGGCCCTGAAAAAAAACACACCTGTATATTTATATTGTTTTTTAGCCGTAGGACGTCCACTGCTGAACATAGGCCTGCCCCATAGATTTTCAGCGCGACTTACCTTGTACGGCTTGCACTCAAACAATCATCTGCGGGGATTCGGCCATACTCACCATGCTGGGCATGCGGGTTCGCGAGCGCAGGGTACTTGGTACTTGGTCAGTGGGTTAGTTTCTGCAACTAGGCCGCTGGTAGGCCTTTTTTGCGAGACGGGTGGAGGTTGTTAGGCCACCCGATGTCCTACAGGAGAGCCAGCAGCTAACTGATACTGGCGCAGGCCTCCCTGGGCGTTCCCCGCGTCCCAAGGTAGTGTGCTTGTTGAGACTCCACACTACTGCACTTTGGCGAGCGTCATTATTGATAGGGAACGCAGCTGCCCATCTCCTAGGTTTATTCCCCTTAGTCACCTCTTATGACATCCACGGGTAGTAATAGAGGGGCCTATTCTTCAGCCCGGGCCATCACGGCTTGGCACTGTACATTATTCTAGTTTAGCATATTTTTGTCTAACTTACCGAGACGGGAATGGATCGATGAACGAATGCGTGGTATTTTTTAGAGCCTAATTAGTAGAGTTTATTTCATGTTTAGTTATTTATTCAACAGTCGGGTAATTAAAATTAGATTAAGTACCATGAAAGTCTAGACTTGGTACACTAGTATGGGTACTTAGAGAGCTTTCAAACTAGCGGTTTTTTTGCGCGTATGCGGTCGTTTCGGCATAAGCGCTTACACGCAAAATTCATTTCGCGCTTAGAAAAACTGAACGCAAGTAAACGGGCCTATTTTTTTTTTTTTTTTTTTTTATGTTATACGGAGGCAAACAGGCTTACGGCCCACCTAATGGTAAGTGGTTACCGTCGCCTATTGACATCAGCAACACCTGGAGCATTGCTAATGCGTTGCCTGCTGAACCCCTCCCCCCCTAAAGAGCTCTGGCAACCTTACTCACCGCAGGAACACAACACTATTTGAAACAAATAATGTTATTTGGCTGCGATCTTCTGTAAGGCGGAGGTACCTCCCCAGTAGGGCTGCTCCAATTTAGAGCGAGAAAATCTCGCTGTGCCCTACCTCTCGTAAAAATGCCTATTCCGGCGTGTACGCTCGAACCAGTGGGGAGGCGTCTCTCGCGGCTCGCGCTTATACGAGCTGCTAAGCGCATCAAAAGTGGTATTATTATTATTATATTAAGCGGTTACCGTAGCCTATGAGCGCTTGCGATACCGATCCCGAACCCCCTTCCCCCCTAAAGAGCTCTGGGAACCTTACTCACCGCTGGAACACAACACTTTTACACGCGCTTCGAAAAACAAAAACATATAAAACGCATATATATAAAACGCTAGTCTGAAATGTTCTGAAAAGAATTTCCAAGTAATATTTTATTATTTGTAGGCCAAGACTTTGAAATAAAATTTGTGGAAAATTATTTCTTTTGGAACATTTTTATATTTATGCAATGGGTGCGTGACGTAAAAATCTGAACCGATATGTTATCTAATATATGTTTAAAATTTATTTCAAAATTATCCTTAGCTCTACTAATTACCAATGGGACCAATGTTTGCATGATCTGAAAATATTTGTTACGGTGGGTGTTTTTTTTTACATTTTTATACAACTAAGGTAGCAAACAAGCTCTCGGCCCACCCGTTGCTAAGTAAAAATAAAAATAAATAAAATAAAAGGGCATTTATTCACCAAGAATCCTACACACAGCTATAAAAATACAATTGGTAATTTACAAGTTTTGGTATGTATGTAGGTAGACAGGTGAAATGGTCGAGGGCTCAGCTACGCTGCTTTTCAGCCTCGCCATAAAATGTCTGCTGTCGTCACAGCAGGTTTGATCCTCGGAAGCCATCAGCCGCTATCAGGCGATGAAGAGAAGGGCACAGATCATTATTATAACCTATGTAAGTAGGTAGGTAAGTATGGTATAACATCGAGCTAGCAGCAAATGGCATCCGACATCCAGGATAAAATAATTTTGTGTGAAACTATAGTACAATATTAGGTATAACGCAGCTAGGTATACTGTTCCACCGATACATGCTTGCCGAGCAGAAGCGGCAGAAGCCAACCGCTCAGTCACGCAAAACATTTTTAATCATAGTATAGTATAGCCAAGTATGGGCACCTATCCGTTACTATCTAAGTAACAGATAAGTACCCATACCCGACCATTCAACGAATAACCTCCGCCCAGCCTGCCTATACCTTAAGTGGTTACCGTAGCCTATGTACGCTTGAAATACCAGAGGCATCACGCACGCGTTGCCGACCCCTTAAAAAGTTCAAAACGCCCTTTTTGAAGAACGTGCGATGATAAAAGAAAGCTGAAGGCATCAAACAATTCTTCAGAACACAACCCGTTATACAGGCGGTAGAACACACAAGGAGGCAAAGTCTCTCCTTAGGGTTAAGGGCTCAATACCGCCTGTTAGCTTGGGATCATCGACAATTCTCATAGCGCGTCTTTGAACCGAGTCAAAGGGTCCAAGCTGGTACCCAGGTGCTCCTGCCCAGAGGTGACAGCAGTACTCCATGTGGGGCCGGACGTGTTTTGGTACAATGGTACCTACTCGTAGCTTATGATACCCACGACACAAGTAATCTTAGTGTGGGCACAGATGACTATTTATGTGACTGTTGGGTGGTATTATTATTTTAAAAACAGACAAATCACAGAAACCGCACCTTTCTCGCACGCGTATAAATAAATAATAAATAAATAGAATAAATATTCCGGACATATTCACACGGTCAACTGATCCCAAACTAGGCATAGCCTGTACTATGGGTACCAGAGACTGATATATATAATAGATATATATTTAGCACCCAGACACAGAACAAACACCTGTGTTAGTCACAAATGTTTGTCCAGTACGGGAATCGAACCCGCGACCTCTAGCGCAGAAGGCAGAGTTACTACCAACCGAGCTATGAGGTCAGTCGTATATATATATATACAACTATATACACACTACGATGCCCTGTGACGTGATTATCAAATCATGGTACCACAACACATAAATCTGGAACAGATATTTGGAACACAAACCTGGTACCTGGAACAGATCCTTCAAACATTTCCTTCCTCGGAGATCGAACCCACACCTTTCGCCTGAAAGTCATATTATTTCAAAGTGATCCTAGTGATTTTATTGAAAGAAACGCCTTTTGACTTTGACTTTGACTTTAACATTCTTAATATAGACGGGATTCTAGATGTAACGGGTGTAGAATGTTAAACAATATGGCGTTCACAGATGTACTAATATAATTTGATTCCACGGAATAGCCACAAGCCGCTAGTTTTCCAATACATATAAACTTTACATTTCAAGTAGCGTTTGAAACCCAAAGCAGATACTATTGTTCCTAAACTTTCAGATTGGAATATTTCGGAGTTGTACACAACGTACGTTACCTTAGATAATTTAAAACCGGATTGGCTTAATAGGGCACTACCCTTCATAAATTATATCCCCTGAAAACATGACCACAGGACAAGCTGATTTAGTTTGTAATAAGAGTTTGTTTTAGAGTGTAAACATGAAATTAGAATATTTTGATTGTCTGTTCTACTGCTGTTTCCCATATTTCATACAAGTTATTTACCTCTTACTTCGATAGAAAGATGCATTTATAGTTTTGTGCGCGAAATGACCGTTTTCGAAGAAAATCATAAAATCCACGGTAACAAAGATGGGCAAGAATGATTGACGTCACATTAACGTTGCTGCAAAATTTACGAAGCGCCACTACTGTATACCTACTAGATAATTATGTTTACCTTCCCCACCAGGGTTGTTTTACGCCATCTCCCGTTTTGACTTCTCAAAGCACAGCGCAGACAGTTTTACAAACATATAACATACAATGTGTATGAGCTATGCCGGTTTGGTCCAATTTGGCCACCACAACGCAAGAACTCAAAAATCCTATCAAAATTTTGAAAGAAAGAAAGATAAAATTATATTGTAAAGTCCTGCACATTATGTGACAGCAAATATTATATCTAGGTAGGTTTGTAAAAAAAAAAAATTTCTTGATGTAAATATATATTTGCATGAATTGAGCAATACAATGGCGTTATGAGAAACGGGGACGGATTACCAAAACCACCTCATGGGTTCATTGTCCAACTACAGTACCCTAAAAACCCTCGAATGGCTAAATTGCGGAAATGACAGAGGAACTTCAAAGTTTGAACTTTTTTAATTTCCGTCCGCCGCGCACACTGATTTCTATTCGAATACAACTTGGTATACATTTCTGTGACGAAACCGTGAGCTGAAACGGTGAGGGAAAACACCAAATACTTACATAGTATTTATCGAGCGCATACAATATTTTCATCAGCCAACACGACTGGCTAACTCATTGCCTATAAATCCATTTAAAAAAAATCATTGCGCATTTATTTAAAATTAAAATATTACTTAGGTACTTTTGGATGTGTGGAGTGACCAGAATGGATAAGGTAAGGAATGAGTATGTAAGAGGAAGTTTGAAAGTGGCGCCAGTGACGGAAAAGCTGAGGAGTAATCGGTTAGCTTGGTATGGGCATGTCATGAGGAGGGAAGAATGTCATGTGACAAGAAGAGTGTTAGATATGAATGTGGATGGATGTAGGAGTAGAGGCAGGCCAAAGAAAAGATGGATGGACTGTGTGATAGTGGATATGGTGAAGAAAGGAGTGAGTGTTAAGATGACGACTGATAGAGAGAAATGGAAGAAGAATACATGTTGTGCCGACCCCACATGATGTGGGATAAGGGCAGGAAGATGATGATGACTTAGGTACTTTTGCTATTCATGGTGATTTGTAACATGTATACTATCCCGATAGGGGTTAATTCTACACCTAATCGGAAATAAATAAATAAATATTCCGGACATATTACACACGGTCAACTGATTACAAAACTAGGCATAGCCTGTACTATGGGTACCAGAGACTGATATACATAATAGATAATATACATATTTAACACCCAGATACAGAACAAACATCTGTATTCATCACACAAATGTTTGTCCAGTGCGGGAATCGAACCCGCGACCTCTAGCGCAGAAGGCAGAGTTACTACCAACTGAGCTATGAGGCCAGTCAGGCGTCAGGCCAATAAAGGCCGGGCTGCTACATAATAGAGCGAGAAAATTTCAATGTGGTATGGTATACATTACATTATACATTATGAATCACCTTGTATCTATCTATATATCTATCTTGTAGATACAGTTAAAGGAGTAAACGCTAGTATCTTGTTTAATAAACGTTAAGCTTGTCCAACGTGTGAAATATCTGATTTCTGCAGCCACGCTGTTCCTAGAAACAATAACTTGCAGTCGGTTGACTCTCCCCACTGCTAACATCACTTTCCTAAGAACCGTCAGCCGTCGTATCGCGGCCGTATCACAGTGATCACTCAACTTCAGATATTGACGATGGCCGCATCTCCTGACCCCGTCTTCCGACTCAAAGGTCAGGGGTTCTAAACCCGGTTGTATGCATAGGTGCCCGACCTGCCAAGCTATTGTGTAAGCAAAATGGTAATGAAGATCGCAATTATAAGGATGATTTTATCAATTTTAGCGACATCTGAAGTTTTTCAAACATGAATAGGAAGAAAAAAAAAAAAAAAAAAAAAATTACCTTCAAAGTTACGATCTTCATTGCCATTATGCTTACACAATTGCACCACCGGATCCGGAAATCCGGAAATATTCCAAAACCAGTTTAGAGCCTTGAGATGAGGTTGAAAATTGAAAATCAAGTAGGTATGTTATTATAGCGGCAACTAATTGCGGTTTTTCTAGGTGTGACCAGGTTGAGGTGTAGTGGCCCTGAAAAGGGCCAATGACTGTCGGTAAAGGAGCCATTGTGATGACAGGATTAAAGTGCGTCTCTTAGATCCTCCTTTCATGCACATGGCACATGTCTTCGATTGCTTAAGTTGTAGGTTCCTTGTCCGTATGAGAGAAGGTCACCGATATAGCTCTCAGAATTAGCAAGTTGAAGTGGCAGTGGGCAGGCCATTTAGCTCGCAGAACCGATAACCGTTGGGGAGTAAATGTTCTCGAATGGCGACCACGAACCGGGCGATGCAGTGTTGGAAGGCCCCCCACACGATGGACCGATGACATTGTAAAGGTTGCGGGAGTTCGGTGGATGGAAAGGGCTCAAGACCGTTCGTCGTGGAACTCTTTGGGGGAGGCCTATGTCCAGCAGTGGACTTCTACAGGTTGTTGATGATGAGAGCACTAGTAAAGCGCACAAAAATTGATTTTGAAGACTATATTTTGAAGTTTGCTGCTTACAAGTGTTAAACTATAAAGTCAGTTAATTGAGTCGTAAGTAAGGATAAGATAATAGTCGTGTTATTGGAATAATTAAATGCATGATAATTTCGATGAATACAATATTGTATAATCTTTCTTTAATAAAATGGTGATTTAAGAAACTAGCTTTAGATTTTTATAGTGTAATTGTAATTAAATTAAAAGTGAATTGTGCTTTGTGGGTAAAGCAGTGCAAGTTCGTAACATCCGACAACAGGTGGCACCACTAGTTGATACTGCTTTACCCTAGAAGGTAACGAGTTGCATGCTGGGATTATTTTAGTCAGTCTTCGTTTAGTCGTCAAGTAGTGAAGTGAACTAAATTGTATTACTGTGTGAAAAAGTGAGAAATATAAGAAGTGATTATACTTGGTGTATTTATTGGTCTGAAAAGGCTAACAAATCAGAAGTTGGATTGGTAAGTAACCGTTGTTTACTTATTTTACTTCGCCCACGATTATTTAAAGTGTACCTAGTTTTTTTTTTTGCTCTTACGTCGTTTTTTTTTATTTTATGCGGAAATTGTTTTAAAGACATTTTCACTATGCTAAAACTAAGAAAGAAGATTGTTTTCCTATATTTCCAAGTTTCTGTGGCGATTCTTTTGTGATTTGCAGAAATGGACTCCGAAAATGGGTCTACGACAAGGCGTTCACGTGACCGTGAAAGACGGCCACGTAGCATCTCAAGGCATACCACCACTCGCTCCCGCAGCCCTATCTTGGATAGGGCTACGCTGCGCCTAGCCAGCCGGCGAGCGCTCAGCCCAACCAGCCAGCAGGTGCGCAGCCCAGCCAGCCAGCGTGCATGCATCCCAGCCAGCCAGCGGTCACGCAGCCCAGCCAGCCAGCGGGTGCGCAGCCCAGCCAGCCAGCGAGCGAGCGGCCCAGCCAGCCAGCGGGCGCGCAGCCCAGCCAGCCAGCAGGTGCGCAGCCCAGCCAGCCGGCGAGCGCGCAGCCCATCCAGCCGGCAGTCGCGTAGTCCAGCCGACTGGCAGGTGCGCAGCCCAGCCGGCCGGCGGGCGCGCAGCCCAGCCAGCCGGTGGGCGCGCAGCCCAGCCAGTCGGCGAGTGCGCAGCCCAGCCAGCCAGTGTATGCGCAGCCCTGCAGACGCCAACCACCGTGATCACAGTAGGTCAGGATTGCGCGCACGCAATCAGCCCAACAATCGCGGTGACTTCGCTGAGCCCCCAAACAGTGAAGACCCACGTGATCCAGGCAGCAGCGGCTCGGTTCCAGCCACGAACCTTCCCGGCAGAACTGTGATATCAGGTACCGATCTTCCGTTGACTAATAATGTAACTTTAAAACAACTAGTGCAGGCCCTACAATCAATTGGTAGTAGCGCAGTTAACGATAAATTGTCTTACCGGGACACAATCCCTGAATTTGATCCTGCCCATAAAGAACAAACAATAAATATATGGCTTCATAAAGTTAATGAATGCGCTGTAATTTATAACTGGAACGAAAGACAGACGATACATTTCGCTCTACCGAAATTGAAGGGCCATGCACAAAAATGGTACGAAGGTCTAACCACCGTTATGTATTCTTGGCCAGAGTGGCAAGAGAAATTAAAGTTAGCGTTTCCTTGCGATGATAATTTTGGACAATTACTCACAACAATGTTAGGAAGGCGTGCAAAGTTTAACGACTCCTTAGAGGAATACTTCTATGACAAAGTGGTGCTTCTGAATCGCTGTGGTATCGAAGGCAAGAAAGCAGTTGACTGTATTATATTTGGTATTGAAGATCGTAGCGTGCGTTTGGGTGCAGAGGCAGCTCGCTTCAATACTTCAGATCAATTGTTACCTTATTTAAAAAGTGCCCGAAACGTAAGCAACTTAAATAACGGTAATATTGATAGAAAACGTATCCGCACTAATGATACGAAGGTGGATAGGAACGGGGTAAATAAAGATTTGAAGGAGCGTTCAATTCAATGCTTTAATTGTTCACAATACGGTCATTATAAATCACAGTGCACAAAACCCATTATCAAATGTGACAAATGCTCTCGGTTCGGACATTTGGCAGACAAGTGCAATGAAACTAGGAATAACGTTGGTAGTGGCAATAATCACTCTTCCAAATCTGTCATGATAGTGGCAGGTACCGACTCCAGTGTTTCCAAGTACCATAAGCAGGCGCTCGTTAATGGTATTCCGAAAGTATGCTTCATTGATTTTGGTAGTTCCGCAACTCTTATCAAGGTCTCTGAGGTCTCAAATGTTGGCGCCAGTTGGGAAACTGATGTTTCGTTGCCAACCTTGAGAGGGTTCGGCAACGCTTCCGTCCAGCCACTGGGAAAATGTTCAGCTGAGATTCAAATTGATGATGCTAGAGCTCGCGTAGATCTTCTCGTTGTACCTGATCATTTATTACAGGAGCCATTGTTGGTCGGTAGGTCTTTCACCGAACAGTCGCACATTGTGGTTGAAAAGGATAGTGTCTCTCTTCACATTCGGTCGACTATGACTCCAGGTATATCAAAGCTGCAGTTGGTTTGCTCAGAAGATACAAGAGTTGATGGACTCACATTAGTAGAGTTTAGAACTGAACCAAGTTACACCGGAGACGTTTACATTGAGGGAAGCAATAGGTTCAAGTTAGGTCAAGAACATTACCTGGTTCAAGGGTTATTTTCTGTTGTTGATGGCTCAGGGGTTGCGTTGATTAAAGGTTTGTCGTCTCATCCGTTTCTTATCAGCAAGGGTACCAAAATAGCAAGGTGTTGTCGAACTGATTCTGCTTTCGATAGTGCCAGTGATTGTGACGTCCTGCGGGTCGAAGTTTTAGAATCGCAAGGAGCTATAACAACGGACGACATACAATCTGACGGAGGTCTAGACGACAAGACTACTGAATCTTTAGCTAGCTTGCTCAATGAATACCGGAATTGTTTTGCTTTCAGCTTGCAAGAGTTGGGTAAAACCAATGTGGCGGAAATGTCAATCAATTTAAAGGACGATGAACCGGTTGTGTATAGGCCATATAGGTTACCAGTCAGTGAACGGAGCAAGGTCCGAGAGATGGTTCAGGAACTGATTGACTGTGACATAGTTAGACCGTCGACATCACCATATGCAAGCCCCATAGTCCTCGTTAAGAAGAAAACTGGTGACGTTAGGTTGTGCGTAGACTATAGGGCTCTGAATAGGAAAACTTTTAGGGAAAACTATCCATTGCCAAGGATAGATGATCAGTTAGACGATCTTGCAGGCTATGAGTATTATACTACTCTCGACTTAGCATCTGGATACTACCAGATTGCCATCAAAGACAATGATCGTTATAAAACGTCGTTTGTCACGCCGGACGGCCAGTTTGAGTTTAATAGGATGCCGTTCGGTTTGGCTAATGCCCCGTCTAATTTTATGCGAATGATCAATTTAGTTTTAGCGAACGCGAAAGGTATCGCTTCTGCATATATGGATGATATCATTATACCATCTAAAACAATTGAAGAAGGACTGCATAAGTTACAGAAAGTTCTGGTGCTATTGCAGAACGCAGGATTGACACTAAAGCTCAGTAAATGCTATTTCTTTAGCAAAACCGTCGATTATTTGGGGTTCGCACTCAGTAAGGAAGGTATTAGACCCGGATCCCGAAAAATAGAAGCAGTACGCGATTTTCCAGAGCCCACTAACCAGCATAGTGTTCGGCAGTTCATTGGCTTGTGTAGTTTCTTTCGAAGATTCGTTAAAGACTTTTCCGTGATTGCGAAACCATTGACGAGTCTTCTAAAAAAAGATGCAAAATGGTTATGGAGCACAGAGCAGGTGAAGTCCTTTAAAATGTTAAAGGACGAGCTGTTACGCAAGCCTACTCTTGCTCTGTACGATCAAAATGCTAGGACCGAATTACACACAGATGCGTGCAAAATAGGAATCGCAGGCATATTGATGCAAAGGAATAAGGATGATGTCTTGAGGCCAGTTGCATATTATAGTAGACAGACGACAGTCGATGAACAGCACATGACAGCCTATGAGCTTGAAACTTTGGCTCTCATCGCCTCTCTACAGCGATTCCGTGTATATTTGGTAGGCATCGAATTCAAAGTTTTTACTGACTGTAACTCGCTCAGAGCAACGTTTTTGAAAAAGGATCTCATTCCGAGGGTTGCTAGGTGGTGGATTGCAATGCAGGAGTTTAACTTCTCGATCGAATATCGGCCTGGAAAATCTATGACTTATGTTGACGCTTTGAGTCGTAACCCGCCACATACTGATGAATTAAATTCAGACTTCAATAAAGTTGCTGATGTGATGATGGTTAATGATAGGGATTGGTTGAGTACTGTTCAACAGGCAGACTCCGAAATACAGCGCAAAATATCCATTTTACAAGATCCAGAGTCCGCCAATGTGATAGACACTAACAAAAATTATCTCGTTAGGAATGATAAATTATACCGCTTAACTGACGAAGGAGAGAAGTGGGTGGTACCGAAGGGCGTACGTTGGCAGATTCTTAAGCAATGCCACGACGATATAGGTCACTTTGCTTTTGATAAGACACTCGCTAAGGTAAAGGAAACTTATTGGTTCAGTAAAATGCGACGTTTCGTCAAGAAGTATGTAGAATCTTGCCTCGAGTGTGCCTATACCAAGTCCACGTCAAAGAGAAAGGTCCCACTACATCCTATCCCAAAAGTTGATTCGCCATTTGCCACGTTGCATATTTATCATGTAGGTCCGTTCGTTAAAAGCTCAAAAGGTAATACTCACTTGTTGGTAATAATTGATGAGTACACTAAATTCATAATATTAAAGCCAGTTAGAAGCACGAAAACATCAGTTGTTATCGACAAGCTAAGAGAATATTACAGTATATTTGGGGTGCCCAAGAGGATTGTTTCGGACAGGGGATCGTCGTTCACAAGTACTAAGTTCAAAGATTTCCTAGATGGGCTAGGTGTTAAGCATGTTCTAAATGCTGTAGCTACACCCCGCGCAAATGGACAGGTCGAGCGTTATAATCGCACATTACTTGATTCACTCACAGCCAAATGCGTAGGGCAAGATGAAAGAAAATGGGACTTATTTATAGCTGACGTACAGTGGGGTTTGAATAACACGCACAACAAAGGTATCGGGCGTACCCCATCAGAAGCCCTTTTTGGCACTTCTCTAATAGGAGCAGGCGAGAGTAGAATAAAAACATCACGATCAAGATCATAGTGTTAGCAGCGAATCACTTCATCAAATTCGCGAAAAGATTAATGAGTACATTGCCAGTTATCAGGAAAAACAAAAGCTACAATATGATAAAAATACGGTCAAAGCTAAAAAGTTTCAGGTAGGTGATTTAGTGAGTATTGAAAGAGAGGTTCCGTCATCAGGTCAAAGTCGCAAATTAGTACCCAAATACCAAGGTCCGTATCGCGTAACTTCCGTATTCGATAACGACAGGTATCAGGTCGAGGATACACCAATCACTCGTAAAGGTGGTCGCAAATATCGTTCCGTGACTGCAGTAGATAAAATGAAGCAGTGGCTAAGCTTTCATAGGTCTGAAGTAGATTCGAATCCGAGCAGTGCAAGTAGCGATGAAGAAACCATTGATTGTTAGTAGCGTAGAGTCCGATTCTATACAGAACAAATATATAGAGAACACTATATATTTTGAGTGTAAAGAAAAAAATAATTGTACGTTTTCTTGCCTGGGATGTCTCTATGGGAGTCAGTGCAGAAGCAGCCTGTAACCATGGTCTTGATCATCCCCTATCAGACAGAAGTTGTCCTAACTTGCAGAGCATGCAATAAGACGTAGATTATTGTTGTGTGTTGAGATCGTGGAGCCTCGGTCAAATGAGACGTGGCACAGTGCAGAAGCGGCCTGTTGCCATGATTGACAGAAGTAGGTGGAAACGATTCAACCCTTTACATGTTATGTAGTTACCAAGTAGAGACGAAGTTTGTTAAGGTATTCAATTTGTAGTTACTTAGTGCCTTTGTCACATACTTAATTAATAATTAGATATTGTAAAGGATTCTGAATAGGTACATTGAAATTGTTTGAGCAGATATCTACGGTTATTATAATTGTCAGGGATATAAAAGAGTAGCTAGGTTATTACGTTTTTTTTCCTCTAATGTCAACACGGGGACGTGTTGTTAGAGTCGGATGGCCGAATGTTAAACTATAAAGTCAGTTAATTGAGTCGTAAGTAAGGATAAGATAATAGTCGTGTTATTGGAATAATTAAATGCATGATAATTTCGATGAATACAATATTGTATAATCTTTCTTTAATAAAATGGTGATTTAAGAAACTAGCTTTAGATTTTTATAGTGTAATTGTAATTAAATTAAAAGTGAATTGTGCTTTGTGGGTAAAGCAGTGCAAGTTCGTAACATCCGACAACAGGTGGCACCACTAGTTGATACTGCTTTACCCTAGAAGGTAACGAGTTGCATGCTGGGATTATTTTAGTCAGTCTTCGTTTAGTCGTCAAGTAGTGAAGTGAACTAAATTGTATTACTGTGTGAAAAAGTGAGAAATATAAGAAGTGATTATACTTGGTGTATTTATTGGTCTGAAAAGGCTAACACAAGGATGTAGTACTTCCTTAGAACTCTTTCGCATTGAGCTACATAACATTGCGGCCGTGATGAACGCCGCTTTTTAGAAAAATAGGGTTATTCGGCGATGTACGAGTAAGGCCACGCGTTCAATTGATTTTTAAAATATTTGCTCGTTCGGTTCGGATTCAACTTTATTATTTTCTGTTCGCAAGTTTTCTTGTGGAACTTTTGGTACCAATTCTTCATTTTGTTGCGCTTTTGAGTCAAGTTCCTTGTCTGAAGGAGTGGCCAATGTTATGTAAATGAAGTAGACAAGTATTACATAAGATAACAGTGAACTACAGAGGGGTTACCACAACTGCAAACATGCTTACGACCCACCTGTTGGTAAGTAGTTACCGTAGCCTACGAACGCATGCAATACTTGAGGCATCACGCACGTGTTACCGACCTTAACTTCCCCCTCCTTAACGCTCTTTAAAGGGGGGGGGGGGGGGGGCTTTAAAGAGCTCTGGCAACCTTATTCACCGGAGGAACATAACACTATTTAAATGTGAAAAATGTCGAATTCTCAAAAGCCGTAGAACAAAAATGATTCCTCTTATGTTCAACAAGCAAACATAATAAGAATTCGACATGTGTTTCGCCTCTCTACAAGGCATCATCAGGAAAAAATGACTTTCTGCGCGCCGGTAACTCCGAGACGTTTTGCCTCGCCGAGTACTGAATATTATTTCTTAGATTTCTTAGATTAGCGGAATATTAAATTGGCATAAATATGTAGTACACATATTTATGTCAATTTAATACTTATAGATTGTTTAACCTGCTCTTAATTTATCGACCTAAGAGCCTCGTTATAATATAAAGCGCATAAGCTTTTAGCAAGCTATAAACGCTATAACCACAGATAACAGTAAGCCATCAATAATCCGCAACATCCATCTATATAAATAAAAATTTAATGCTGTTCGTTTGTAAGCGTTATACTTGAGATCGGCCGGACCGAAGCTGCAATTTTTTTTTAAGTTCGTAGTAGCCTTAGGTCTTTAGGGAATCTTCCTCTTCTTGCCGTGTCACTGATTTTTTCGTGGTCATCTTGTATTAGGTCTGTGACCTGGTTCAGCTATGTTGGTCCTGAAAAGAGCCTATAACCGTTGGTGAAAGAATCAGGAAGGAAAAATATATATAAAAAAACTCGTAAGGTACTGAGTGTCTTCTGACTAATTAACCAGAAGTGGAGTACTAGAGACTAGGAGTATGAAATTTTAGGTTAGTTTCCTGTTGTAGCGTAGGAGTGCCCTAGGAAATTCATCCCCTAAGGATATGAAAATAACATCACGCGAACGAAGTCGCGGGGGCTTCAACTAGTACACAATAAACTTTATCTGCGCCTGCCCTTTGTGGGGCCGTAACAGCTTTATTGGTCCTTGACACTGGCACAGTAAACTTTCTAACGGTACTACAGGTTTCAAACTTCCTAACAGTATAGGGTGGATGATCCGAAAATAAATAAAAGTTATGGACGCTATAGTTTCACACAAAAGTGATTATTTATTTATTTATGCTTTCACACTTAAACTTAGCGTAAGGAGGACTTAATGCTAAAGCATTTTCTACCAGTCATCCTGGGCGTGCAAAAAAGATGGTGAAGCGTGACAATTAAACTAAACTTAGAAATAACTTACCTACTTAAATAGTTTACACAGTTATAGTGATACATATACCTACGTACGCACAAGTACCCACGTAGGTATCTAAAAGTGGGAGAAAAAAAAGTTATAGTTATAGTAATCGTTCGTTATGTTATGGTCGAATATTTGGAGCCCGGTTGTTTTTTCTTGTTCCTAGCTTAAAGCATTGTTTTTTATATGTATTATACCTACTCATGACCGAGGTTGTGAATACAAATATTTGCAGTATGAAGACAGGTTTTCACGATACAGGCTTGCCTAGTGTAAAGAACGCTGTATTGTTTTTTACTGTATCAATCGTTAACAGCAACTTACTAGTTTAAAGTGTTTTAAGTGTTAGTTCAGTATGTATTGTGTATATTATGGTAAATAAATATTTTTTCATTTTCATTTGTGAGGGAGCAAATGTTGAAGACAGATATCAAAGCCTCCTAACTGGTTTCAAAGATATATTTTACTGTGGCTGTTTTACAGTTTACCGGACTGTTGGGGACGGGACTTAACCGTTGAGTGAATAGTCACAGGAATAAAGATAGTAAGGGCTTAGAAATATAGAGGGTGAGTTGTCGATGAACTAAAACTCTATGGATCCGTCGTAAAGGGACTTCCTGTCCTTGTGGGTTGGTATGTACTTTTATAGTGTACTGGCTGTACCCGCGTCACTTGCGTGGGGTCATAGGTAAGTAGGAATGTTAGGTACTATGCAACTATGGGCAATGCCAACCAACTTAGCTCCTAGTGGCTCCATAGTTTCCATGACTCTTCTCTTCTCCATGACTGGCCTCATAGCTCAGTTGGTAGTAACTCTGCCTTCGGCGCCAGAGGTCGCGGGTTCGATTCCCGCACTGGACAAACATTTGTGACTAACACAGATGTTTGTTCTGTGTCTGGGTGATAAATATATATCTATTATGTATATCAGTCTCTGGTACCCATAGTACAGGTTATGCCTAGTTTGGGATCAGTTGACCGTGTGAATATGTACGGAATATAAAAAAAAAAAAATAAGGTTAGGTGTTTAGAGCATCCCCGTATCTATTAGAAGGTTGCTGGTTCGAGTCTGGGCTTGGTCGCGAGGAACAGGCATAGCTTCACCTAGTTTCTAAGACGTTTCAAAGTGCTCCTAGTGATTTTATTGAAATAAATGCCTTTTAATTTAATTTAATTTAATTTAAGTCCTGTCGGAGTCGTAATTTTTTTGTATATTATAAAAATTGATGTAGGTAGGCATGATAAAACAATATCATGCCCGGATAAAATTCAACAACGCATCGAAAACTAGGCCATAGGAGACGGAGAAAATATAAATAAAATAACACGTAGTTTATCACGTGCCGCCATTATCTCTGCACAAAGATTTGTAGCTTCTCGCTTTGATGCCGCTTCCCCTTTATGGTTACAGCGCAACAACAGTTACTACCCTTTGAATACTGAAGGGTTCTTTGAATTGATATAACAGAACAATTTCGGTGCGTTTTTGCTTTGAAATGTGATAAACTATAAGCACAAACCGGGACTTTTGTTTCACTTCAATTCTGAGAAACTCCTGATTAGAGTAATATACTATTAGTTAGGGCTAAAGTTACTAAAGTCATCGACATAGCCCAGAGAATAAGCAAACTGAAGTGGCAGTGGGCTGGTCATATATGCCGAAGAAACGACAACCGCTGGGGTAAACGAGTTCTTGAGTGGAGACCACGTCTAGGTAAACGAAGTGTGAGGCGCCCCTGGCTAGGTGGAGCGATGGCCTACGAAAGGCGGCGGGCAGTAAGTGGATGAGAAGGGCCGAACATCGGGCTCAGTGGCGTGTATTGGGATAGGCTTATGTCCAGCACTGGACTAATGTGGGCTGATGATGATGATGAGTTAGGGCTTAGTTACTCCCAACTGGGAGATATGAGCCATAAAGTCTTCATGATCATCAGCATTTCAGCCGTAGGACGTCCACTGCTGAACATAGGCCTCCCCACAGATTTCGAGCGCGACCGACCTTGCACGGCCTGCACTCAAACAATCATATCGTTATCGGGGATTTGCCGATACTCGCCAACCTAAAAAAAACCAACCATAGTTGATAGGAATGATGATAATGATGATGATAGGGAACGCTGCTGCCCATTCACTAGCCTTTTTCCCTTAGTCGCCTCTTACGCTGCCTACTCCCTAGGCTTTTTCCCTTAGTCGCCTCTTACGAAATCCACGGGTCGTAGGTACTGGGGGGGGGGCTATTCTTCAGCTGGCCACCACAGCATGACGTCTTATTGCCATTCAAAGGGAAGTGTTTCGGCACTCTTTTACGCGAAAAGTTGATGGTAGGTACTTTATGTAGACGCTAGCAAGCGCCTGCGGCCATTGGCGTATCATCATTTCAGCCGTACGACGTTCACTGCTGAACATGGCCTCCCCCACAGACAGAGCGAATTCCTTATCATGTGAGGGGTTTTGCCCATACTCACCACGCTGGGCATGCGGGTTGGCGAGCGCAGTTAGAGCTATCGTTTTTAAAATGAGGGACGCTGTTGCCTATCCCCAAGCTTTTTTCCCTTAGTCGCCTCTTACGACATCCGCGGTTAGAGATATGGAGGGGCCTATTCTTTAGCCGGGGCCACCACGGCCCAAGACCCATATAATAGTATAACTAAATTATTATTCAATCATCGGCAAACTTGAAAGCCTTTTGCAACCAAACTTGAAAGCTTAAAAATCACATAAATTTTCCAAATGGAAAATCCATTGGTGCACTACCGCGACTTGAACGCACGACCTGTGGATCGGAAGGCAGGGCCAACACCACACCACCAATGCTCTAACCTTACGTAAGCTTTGATCATGTCGGTTAAAAAATATTTCATGCTGGGGAAGACTGTGAAGGCATATCTAGATGTTTCCTTTGATGAAATCCCCTCCAAATATCATCCGTCGCTACACAAGCATTGCACAAAGCAAAATTGTCGAAACCATTCATTACTTTCGAATTTATATATCACACAAATTAACCAAACAAAAGCTACAAAAAAATTCAGGCCATAAATCTTTTGGTACACGTTAAAATTTGCCTTTTTTCATATTTATTGGGGGAATTCGGTTTTATTGAAAGAGTTTTAGGTTGGGCCAACAATTTGAAACAAACTTTTAGTTATATTTTTCGATTAGCATCTGAGGCCCTAGTCTGTGATGTCAGTGAGTTCTCACTTTTCGACCGTGTAAAGTGAATAGATTACTCGTTTTTGTACGCGCCCTTTTCGTAGCACAATAAATAAATATACCTATAAGATATAAAAGAAGATAAGATACTCGAAAAGGGGCGGCAAAACCTAAAAAAGTTCTTGAATATTTTTAAAATCATATGACTAAATCATATGAAGTAGAAGAACCATGTCACCGACATAGCTCTCAGAATTAACAAGTTGAAGTGGCAGTGGGCAGGCCATAAAGCTCGCAGAACCGACAACCGTTGGGGAGTAAAGGTTCTTTAATGGAGACCACGACCCGGTGACGGAGACATTGTGAATTGCGAGAAGTTGGTCGGAGAAGGCTCAAGACCGTTCGTTGTGAAACTCTTCGGGGGAAGCCTATGTCCAGCAGTAAGACTTCTACAGGCTGATGATGACGTTTGGAGCAGCCCATCTGGAGAGGTACCTCCGCCTTACAGTAGATCGCAGCCAAATAACATTATTTGTTTCAAATAGTGTTGTGTTCCTGCGGTGAGTAAGGTTGCCAGAGCTCTTTAGGGGGCGGAGGGGGTTCGGTGCAATTCGGGGTCGGCAACGCGTACGTGATGCCTCTGGTATTGCAAGCGCTCATAGACTACGGTAACCGCTTACCAACAGGTGGGCCGAATTCTTAGCTGCCAAACCAGTTGTATAAAAAAAAAAAATAAAAAAAAAAAAGTGATATAACAATTCTAGCTCTAACTTTATTTGTTCATCCATTTTGAGAGTGGCAATTTTTGTACAAAACATCTGCCGCGGTTAGTGAGTGCATGGTTTAATTAACCTCCATATTGAATGGAAAATAAAAACTGCCAAGTGAATAAATAACTGTTTCATATCGCAAGTTTTATCGTAGGTAGTACCTACTGCATTTGAACGCGTTCGGCACACAATAAAATTATTATACACACACGGTATCTAACGGTAGTTTTTGTTTTTTATTTTTTTATGCGTTGGTTCAGTAAAATATACTAATATAAAATCACAAACACTTTGATCATTTCACACAAAAGTTTATTACTTGTTTTACAGAATTGGTAATGAGACTCGACAATATCATTAAAATGCACACAGAAAGTTTTCTCACGACAACAGAACATGAAGAAAAGATGGCGACTTTTTCTGTCTAACTTTACATAAAATCTCCCTACCTTATTGGTAGGAATGCGCTACCGCGAAGTGTTATGATTGGCTGTTCGTGCGATGGCGGCGGAAATTGCACGAGGCATCTCGTTACAATAATATGTTGAACAAGTGTTGATTATAAGTATATTTACCTACTTATAAATTCCTAAAGAAATTTCCTAACTCTAACTAATAGCTTACCAGGTACAGCCAAACTAACTTCTATCATTTTCTGGTCATTTTCCCTTTAAAGCCATAACTATTTTTTTCATTATTAAATTTTACAAATATCGTTCATTTATATTATAGTTTTCTGTTACTTCGTTGCCAAGATATGTAAGTAAGATAAAACGCAACGCATCTTTGTTCAGCTTAAATGATAATAGGCTACAGGCTATATGTATACGCCTAAAATCTTACAAACCACGCAACGTGTACACAGCTTAACCTAAGTAGGGTGCCCATAAATTGTCAGTATTCACCCTTTTTGTCACGGATGTATTTAGGTTCGTCCGCATGATTTATAATTTCATCCCGTTCGCTGGACCCCTTGGGGGATAAAGGGGAGGAGAGGGAGTTATTTCAACACGGCCTGCGATAATTCCCATGGAATTTATTTGCAGATTTATTTGGTGCGTATCGGCAAATATTTAGTAGGAATCTGTTTACAAAATAAATCTTACGAATATTAGGATGTTTGTGGTTCAATCACGCCGTAATGACTCAACAGATTTTGAGAAGAACAGGCGTACGTTTCAAAGTCCATGCTATTTCAATTAATAAATTGGTTTGAAGAAGAATATTTATTTTCTCCAGGAATTTCGCTTCTAAGAGAAACTTAATCCAAGATAATCTAAGTTTCATCATCATCATTTCAGCCGTAAGGCGTCCCCTGCTGAACATGGCCTCCCCCACAGACTGAGCAAATTCCTTACCATGTGGGGGGATTTGCCCATACTCACCACGCTGGGCATGCGGGTTGGCGAGGGCAGTTAGAGCTTTTGTTAAAATGAGGGACGCTGCTGCCCATCCCCTAGGTTTTTTCCCTTAGTCGCCTCTTACGACATCCGCGGATAGAGATATGGAGGGGCCTTCTTTAGCCGGGGCCACCACGGCCAATCTAAGTTTCATCATCATCATCATCAGCCTGTAGAAGTCCACTGCTGGACATAGGCCTCCCCCAAAGAGTTCCATGACGAACGGTCTTGAGCCTTCTCCATCCACCGACTTCCCGCAACCTTCACAATGTCGTCGGTCCATCGGGTGGGGGGCCTTCCAACACTGCGTCGCCCGGTTCGTGGTCGCCATTCGAGAACCTTTACTCCCCAACGGTTGTCGGTTCTGCGAGCTATATGGCCTGCCCACTGCCACTTCAACTTGCTAATTTTGAGAGCTATGTCGGTCACCTTAGTTCTTCTACGGATTTCCTCATTTCGGATCTTATCACGTAGTGAAACTCCAAGCATAGCTCTCTCCATAGCCCGTTGCGCGACTTTGAGCTTGTATATGAGGCCTATAGTTAACGACCAAGTCTCAGTGCCATAAGTCATCACTGGCAACACGCACTGATTGTAGACTTTCGTCTTGAGTTTTAATCTAAGTTTACAGAGTTTATATTTAAATTATTGAAGTTTGAAGTTTTGTGTCCGAATACCACAAACAGTGTCGTGGGTATCAGAAACTACGAGTACCTTGATACCAGACCCAGAATTTGCAGATCTAGTAAACATTTTTCGATCGGAATCGAACTTGGACAGAAACTAGCTCAGAGTACACCTGAAAAAGTGCGCAGATACAGATGAGTTTATGGTCCCTAAAGGTAGGTTGATCCTGTAGAGCATGAATATTAATCTAGTCCAGACCGACGCAGCGTCATCTAAATCAGATTAGCGCGACGTGAATCACTATTAATTTCGCAATATCGATGTCGGTTCCATAACGAGATGTGTCTATAGTAAAGGTATCTTGTGAACTGCTAAGGTATCCAACGGATGGTATTAACTGCGTATTAGTAAGGTCTTTACTTATACCAGATGATTTAAGCGTCAGGTGGCAGCTTTCACTCACATACGGGGTTGATTTTTAGATAGATAGATAGATAGAAAATGCTTAATTGCACACCATAAAAAGTACAAACATTAACAAAAAAACAATAAAAACTAAACTATGTGATAAACAATGGGCGGCCTTATCGCTGAAGTAGTATCTACGGTTTAAGATCATTTATTTCTCAAAAGATTTAAATCTAAAATCACTTACTGAGAAACCTTATTATTATACTACACAAGTATTTACACATTAAAATACAGTGAGCGCTACAAAGTAAAATTTTCTAATTAATACGTTAGAAAACAATCAAATTCTCAATCTCTACCAGACAACCTTTGGATGGAGTGAGACTTTTGTATTTAGTCATAGGTACTTAACAAGTATCTACCTACATACAATTCCGTAATATAATATATAACTATATACCTACTTATAAATAATAATTAATTATGTTCCCAATAATATGGTCACTTACTATTTTACATAATATTTTATTAGAGATAATGTACCCACCGCCGTGGCCGTGGTGGCCCCGGCTGAAGAATAGGCCCCTCCATATCTACCTATCCGCGGGTGTCGTAAGAGGCGACTAAGGGAAAAAAGCTAGGGGATGGGCAGCAGCGTCCCTCATTTTAACAACGATAGCTCTAACTGCGTTGCCAACCCGCATGCCCAGCGTGGTGAGTATGGGCAAATCCCCTCACATGATAAGGAATTCGCTCTGTCTGTGGGGGAGGCCAAGTTCAGCAGTGGACGTCTAACGGCTGAAATTATGATGAATGTACCCACCTGACTTGTAACTTGGCGTTATTAATAAAGAATTGTATTGTATTGAAATTTGATAAATCATTATTTGTTCCAAACAGTGTTGTGTTCTTGCGATGAGTAAGGTTGCCAGAGCTCTTTAGGGGGGTAGGGGGTTCGGGGTCAGCAATGCGTTCGTGATGCTTCTGGTATTACAAGCACTCATAGGCTACGGTAACCGCTTAACGACAGGTGGGCCGTATGCTTATTATACCTCAATTGTATAAAAAAAAAGAATCGGCGTTGTATGTTTATCATTTAAAAAAACAAAACTTTGTTTGTACATTCCAAAATAATTTATTTTTATTTTTATAATAGGCTACATGGTTTTTGGGATATGGCGTGAATAGTAATATTAATAACCAATATAACGTGTGCTCCTATTTGGAAAAGTCTCAATGACTTCGTAGTTCAGGTAAGATTGGTTATTAGTTAGAAGCTAAAAGTGTGATTTACAAAGTTAATCTTAACAGCCTCAACGAAGCACCAACTTTGATGGACATCGGGAGATCTCAGTTTGGGGCGAACCGCTAGAAAGTTATGCATTACAAAATTGAAAGATAGGTATAATATCACATTTCTGAAGTAAAAACACATTTATTAATTAGCTCAGAAATTCTCTAAGACTTCTGTACTTACATTCATTATGCATTCAGTTACGGGTATGGGTTAGTTCGAGCGAAAACTCTAGATATTGAATTAATAAATTGTATAAAGTTGGAATCAAATATATTTTACTGAGAAACTTCAAAGATAACAAAATAAATTTACTTAAAGTCACCTCTGTGAAGGAGGTCGTTTTCTTACTTGTCGGGTCACTGATTCTTTCTTGGTCATGCTGTATTAAATCAGTGACCAGGTAGAGGAATGGTGGACCTGAAAAAGAATAGGAATGGTAGGATAGACCATCCTACTAATATTATAAATGATTAAGTTCGTGATGATGTTTGGATGTTTGTGGTTCAATCAAGTTGTTACGGCTCAGCCGATTTCTATGAAACTTATAATAATAATAGAATAGATAGAGTTATTTACCTCGAATAGCAATAAGCTATTTTTTATCAAGGCACCACACGAGCGAAGCCGCGGGCGGAAGCTAGTTAGTTATAAAGATGATAAAAATACCAAAATCTTTCTATAACAATTGTTATACAAAATAGCTGTATTTTGTATAACAATTGTTATAGAAAGATTTTGAAGAGTTATTGTTTTTTTTTTGCTAAAATTCTTTTTTTTTATCGATCGAATAACCCCGTTTCAGGATAATATACATGTTACGAATCACCTTATATAAATAACACCCAACAGTCACATACATAGTCCTGACCCCACACTAGGATTCCCTGTGTCGTGGGTATCAGAAACTACTAGTACCGCGGTACTACAACACCCAGACCTGAAAAACTCGACAAATGTTTGAAGACCATGCAAACATTTGTCTCAGACGGGTACACACCCGCCGCGCCATCGAGGTCTTCGACGATATAATATGGCGCAGGCCTTAAAATTCTATCATTTCCACCGAACGATCCCCAGCCCCCGAAACTCACCATTAATCCCCCAATCCGTGACAGCCCTATTGTAACAGACATTCAATCTGATAAAGAACGCAATAGCCTATTTCGTATTTTGTACAATGGACGTAATTACGAGAATTCGCATAAACATGTCATATCTGTACGAAAATATAATTCGGTGCGATTGTATTTGTTTGTTTGTTTTGAGTCTTGATCAGGCCCTAAGTACCAGTGCTCCAAGCACGGATAATGAGCAATATTTCATATTTCATATACATTTATTGCCGGAATATTTATTTATTTTATTTACAGAAAGAAACTTAAAACTAATACAAGTTAATATTTACAAAATACACAAGAAACAGTTGAGCCATCTAAAGACCGTTACGATCTATAGATAGCTCATCTTACAGGATCTCCTCGTTTGGGTACCTATGTTTTCCAACCAGGTCCAACGATCACAATTTATACAAAACCTGATGTACATTAGCATAAGTGAAGTTTGTTACCGAAATAAATTTATCTTATCTTTATCTTTAACTGATCCAGATCACTACCAGTCGGAAGCGTCCCCAAGACGCTGGCAGAATTGCCACGCTGGATGGCAATGCTAATTCGCTGGGCCAAATAAGAGCCAACATGTACTTGGTAACAGCTTAGGTGTAAGGGGAGCTTAAGTAAGTACATGTACCCTGTAGGGCGCTGCAAATATCTTGTTTTACATACATTTAAATAATAATAATAATTGGTAACTCATTCATTAAATGTCAAATAACAGTATAGTACCGGTTGGGTAAGCACGAATCATCGTTATCGGTAATGATTCGTGCTAGAAAATAGACTGGCCTCATAGCCCAGTTGGAGTAACTCTGCCTTCTGCGCTAGAGATTGCGGGTTCGATTCCCGCACTGGACAAACATTTGTGACTAACACAGATGTTTGTTCTGTGTCTGGGTGTTAAATATATATTTATTATGTATATCAGTCTCTGGTACCCATAGTACCGGCTATGCCAAGTTTGGGATCAGTTGACCGTGTGTAATATGTCCGGAATATTTATTAAAAAAAAAAAAAATTGGTCAAACATTAGCATATGACACAGGCGTTATTTGAAATGGTATCATGGTACTCGTAGTTTCTAATACCTACGACACAGGCAATCCTAGTGTGTGCCAACACTCATGTATGTCAGTGGAACTTGGGTATGGTAAAAGAAGAATCAGAGAAAGTTTTTTTTAATTTTTTTTTTACTACTGAAGTGGCAAACAAGCATACGGCCCACTCGTTGGTAAGCGGTTACCGTAGCCTATGAGCGCTTGCAATACCAGAGGCATCACGCACGCGTTGCCGACCCCGAACCCCCTCCCCCCCTAAAGAGCTCTGGCAACCTTCATCGCAGGATCACAACACTATTTGAAACAAATAATGTTATTTGGCTGCGATCTTTTGTAAGGCGGAGGTACCTCGCCAGGTGGGCTGCTCCAATTCAGAACGAGAAAATCTCGCTGTGCCCTACCTCCTCCTAAAGATGAATGCAGTAAGAGCTTTACGAAGTTTGTAAAGTAGGTAACTTTGAAAGACAGAGTTAGAAAGCGACTTATAAAGGAGCGTTGTGCAGTGAAAGAAGACGTAGGGATGTGGATGAGGAAATGTATGCTTAGATGGTTTGGTCATGTAGAGAGGATGAACGAAATAATATTGACGAAACAGGTAATAAGGCGAGTGTGAATGAAGCGTTGGAAGAAGTAGAGTCTGGCGTACGTTTAGTGACCAAATAGATAATGTTTTGGAAAGAGTACCCTATCTGACAAGCATCCATGCAGAAAGCCGTTTCTGCCTACCCCTCTGGGAAACAGGTATGATGTTATGTATGTATGTATTATACTATTTCACCACGAGTGGTGCTAAACAGCTAACGTAATTAGTGGTTGTGGCTTAAGTGCGAGCGAGCTAATCATAATATTATAGGTAGATATCTCACTATCAAGTAACTTTAATTTAAGATCCGTGTTGACTTAGTACAGGCTATGCCTAGTTTGGGATCAATTTTTTTTCAATTTCAAAAATTCTTTATTTAATAAAATAACAACCTTAATTAGTACAATTCCAGTGTAGATTTAATCCTAGAACGTAACAATCATACGTGTTTATAAACGTTTATTAAGCTTAAAGCTTCTCAAAACTTATTATCGAAAAATAACTAGTTAAAATTACGAAACATAAAATTTTGGTTTACTTTTTCATATCGCTTACTTATAAGATTATGCTAGCTTTAGACGAGCATTGCATTTCACAACAGACAAATAATGGCCCAAATGACCGTAGGATTTTTTTTCTGCTAATTTAGATACCAAATTAGCGGGTATACTTAAAACTATTTGGAGCAACAGGAACATAAGACCCTGCGCTGCTATCGTAAAGTTACATTCACACCTACAATTGCGCACAGGGCCCGAGCATACCCAGCACGCGGCATTCGGCTATAGTTTGGGATCAGTTGACAGTGTGTTATATGTCCGGAATATTTATTATTATTATTATTATTGACTGGTACCTTGTCTTTCGATCCCAAGGTCGTGGTCATCCCGGTCGTGCACCAATGGATGTAGCCTGCCTGTGGACGTAGCCTATGAACGCTCTGGTAACCTTACTCACCGCGGGAACACAACACTATTTGAAACATATAATTTTAATTGGCTGCGATCTTCTGTAATGATGATGATCGGGGATGTTCGCCGAAGCGCATGTGGACTGTTTCTACAGCACCATGCGCAAGCGGTGCACATCCCTGGGGCGCAGAATCAGGGCCAGCTCCAACAGCATACTGAATGTGCTGTCAACCAGGTTCGACTGCGAGTACCTAAACCATTGCGGTATGGTACATGCGCAGCACCTGAAGTAGATTCCACCTACTCTACCTACTTACCTTCCAGTTCTGCATGGGGATAATAATTATAAATAATATGTGTGATATGGACTATGTTAATTGTCTGAAATAAATGATTTATATATATTATATAATGTGCCGTAAGGGGCTGTTCCTCCCAGGCAGGCTACTCCTATTTAGATCGAGAAAACCTCGCTGTACTCTACCTCGCTTAAAACAGGAGGATATTATAATTAATTTCAATTTTAAGGTATTTAAATCTATGGACCCTGTATTGGTACATGTAATTTACGGTTGCCTGAAATAAATTAATTATTATTATTATATTGTGGATATTAGTATAATTCCCGCTACCCCGCTCGCAGTGCAACCTCACGTCATCAGTCAAAGCAACCATCACAAAGCAACCGGATGCATCCGAATATTCATAATGATAATAACAAACCCTGGCTATGGAATGGCTGCGGAATCCAACAACAATAGGAATTGCACGAATTTGTTATTTAAATATTTGCCTTTAATAAAAGCGAGGGTTTAATTATTGCGGCCTTCCGCTCGCTACCTCGATTTGTAACCAATCTCAGGAAAAGGTACTTGTGTTCGTTGAGATTTCTTAAATAACAATCTTTGATCGAGCGAGCGAAGATCTCTCAAACAACTTGGACGAATCGGCTTTGTATGTTTATCGGCTTTATACGTTTGAGTATAACTTTCGAACTGTCAATCCGATCTGCATGGAATTTAGTAGGTCTACAATCAAGATTTGTTGGTAAGAATATAAAGGATCCCTATAACTAAACCCTAAAGAATGTTGTAAAAAAAATACCTAATACAAATAGATGAATTTAAGAGCTTGGATCATATATTTCAAAATGATTTTTGTTTTGATTCTAAACTTCTTTTTATTCTAGAATAACCTCTAGAGGTTTTGGAGATACAACAAAAATAGTAACATTGGAATACCAATATAAATTGCGCTCTCTTATAGTAAAGTTTCAATGACTTCGTTGTTCAGGTAACATAAAAAAAAAACCAAACCTTCAAACCGGAACACAGCATTGCAAGCATTTCTTCTTGCTGGCAGCAGATTTTTTACACATATTTTTTGTCTTACTTCTACTACACTACAAATTATACGAGACCTAGAAACAGTGAAACAGTTTTTAAAACTATACTACACTATGACTACACTGCGGTTTTATCCGTTGGTCAGCGGTCGCATCTGCATCACTTAGTAATTGAAATCGAGCGAGCTGGACCGTTGTTTAATTAATACGAGTCCCCTCGGTTTGACTAAACACTAATTAGCGGTATCCACCTGGGGGTGGACCTTTGCCACTGCTGGCTTTTAACTATATAAATGTAGCCTATACAAAGTGATTCATAATATGTAACTATACCGTCCTGAAAGGCCTTATTATTTCAACATCATCATCATCATCAAAAGTCACACAGAGAGCAATCGTTTTTTTTTTCCACCCAACGGTCGTTCTTGCCTCCTGGTGGCATACAACCGTTGCGCGGAAAAAAAGTGAAAACGTCTCACCAGTTGAGGGGTTTGCAAACCAAATTAATCCAACACCTTGCATATCCTGTTAGTAAATCATACATCGACATACCGAGCAAGCTATATTATTCCCTGTGGTATCTCACAAGGTAAGGTTTCCTCAGGCGATTAGGATACAACTGTCCATATTATAGGTAGATCTGTCCATTTACAGGTAGACCTGTCCATGTTTTAGTTAGATGTGTCCATAATACAGATCACTCTAGATTGTATTAGTTCCGAACAATAGCTATAAAAAGATACGATGAGTTCGATAAATGAGATAGGTTAGGAAACAGTGTTATTATTAACATTAGGAGTGGTGTAGAAGCAAAGTTGGTTTTGTAAAAAAACGTTTTGTTATTCATCATTTCAGCCGTACGACGTTCACTGCTGAACATGGCCTCCCCCACAGACAGAGCGAATTCCTTATCATGTGGGGGGGTTTTGCCCATACTCATCACGCTGGGCATGCGGGTTGGCGAGCCCAGTTAGAGCTATCGTTTTTAAAATGAGGGACGCTGCTGCCCATCCCCTAGCTTTTTTCCCTTAGTCGCCTCTTACGACATCCGCGGATAGAGATATGGAGGGGCCTATTCTTTAGCCGGGGCCACCACGGCCTTTTGTTATTAATGATACCTAATTAGCTTTTTTAAATGCGTTGCTTGCTTGTCGTGTCACTGATTCTTTCTTGGTCATCCCGTAGTAGGTCAGTGGCTACTTTGAGGTATGGCGACCACCAGTAAATTCGCTAAATCGTTGGTCCACATCGACTGATTCTTACACTGACGGTCATATACCCTTATCACTGCGACCATACCACCTGGTCACTGACTATTACAGGATGACAAAGAAAGAATCAGTGACACGACAACGAAGCACTGGGATGATTTATTCCGACATGGTTCTAGATAGAATGACCTACATTCAAATTCATTTACAATACGTGACTGAAACTTTTCGGTGACTTTCCAAACAAAATCTGTGAAACCTTTGTCAAATTACAATTTAACCCATTGTCCCCCGTTCCGCCCAGAATCTCGTCACGTTTCAACAATTAACAAAAAAGTAAATTTCTTTAATAAATGACCGGCTAAATTCCTTGGTACCTACCTCAGTTAATTTTGTGGCCGGTCGAGTTAGCCTAAATCGTTAAAGTAATTTAGGCCCACGAGCTTTGATTAAAATCTGAGAGAGGAGGACACAAAGGTGTCATTTCGGAAACCTTAAAAATACAGGTTCGATGGTCATGAACATCTATACTAATACTAGCTTTCGCTTGCACGGTACCTACGAAGATAAAAAGTAGCCTCATCATCATCATCATCAGCCTGATGGAGTCAACTGCTGGACATAGGCCTCCCCCAAAGAGTGCCATGACGAACGTTATTGAGCCTTCTCCATCCACCGACTTCCCGCAACCTTCACAATGTCGTCGGCCTGAAAGTAGCCTATGTGCTATTTATTCCAGATTATAATCTTCCTCTATGCCAATTTTTTTATCTTTCGCATGTATTAATACTTATTACTAGTAATACTTGTTACTAGTATTGTTGTTACTAGTATTGTTGTTAATAATAATAATAAATATTCCGGACATATTCACACGGTCAACTGATCCCAAACTAGGCATAGCCTGTACTATGGGTACCAGAGACTGATATACATAATAGATATATATTTAACACCCAGACACAGAACAAACATCTGTGTTAGTCACAAATGTTTGTCCAGTGCGGGAATCGAACCCGCGACCTCTAGCGCAGAAGGCAGAGTTACTACCAACTGAGCTATGAGGCCAGTCTGTTGTTATCTAATTATTATATTTCATGGGATTTTTAAGTGTTTAAAACATTTTTTGTTATTTTTCTAAAGATAAATAAATACCTAGATGAAATAATTATATATTGTACTGCCAAATTTTTTTTTCAGCAACAACACAAACACCGCATCCTTCCCTTTATAATCTCAGCTCACAAATGAAACTCTCGACGACATAAATTACTCGTAAATTAAAAAGGGAATTCATAAAAAACCTCCGCTGTTATCTCAGATATTACCAAGGTTTTTAAGCGGAAAGTTTGAGATTGCTTGTAGGTAACGGGACGCCTCTAAATAATATAAAAGTTTGAGGAACTTCTTATTGATTTACGTGTCTTTGAAAGTCTATCATTTACGATCATTTTGTTAACTGCAAAATTATTTTTTGTTTTATAACTTAGGAAGTTTTACTTGCGTAAAATTATAACGTTAAACCTTTCCCGCGACTTTGACCGCGTAGAGTTCGATATACCATAATTGAGTTCTAAAGATTATTACATTGGGGAAAGCACTTTTTTTCAGTGTTATACAACATTTCATTTCAATAAAGTTTTATTATTAATCGAGCGAGCGAAGATTTCTCAAAAAACTTAGATGAATCGGCGTTATATGTTATTGTTAAGGTCGATTTACGTCAAACGACCGAATGCTCATTCTATCCCCACTCTATCAAATTAGTGTGAACAGATGTAGAGCATTCTTTCGTTGTTTTGTCTGTGTTCACAAAGAATGAGAAAGAATGCTCTTGTTCTAAGCTCTAGCTCTATCTTCGTTTGGTTAAAACCGGCCTTTAGCATAACTTTCTAGACGTCAATCCAATCTGCAACAGGTTTTACAATCAAGAATTGCTGGTAAGAATATAATTTAAATCGGCCATGAGACTGTTAAGATACAGCGGTCCAAAAGGAGGAGGAGGAGGTAGGGCAGGTCGAGATTTTCTCGTTCTAAATTGGAGCCGCCCGCCTGGAGAGGTACCTCCGCCTTACAGAAGATCGCAGCCAAATAACATTATTTGTTTCAAATAGTGTTGTGTTCCTGCGGTGAGTAAGGTTGCCAGAGCTCTTTAGGGGGAGGGGGGTTCGGGGTCGGCAACGCGTGCGTGATGCCTTTGGTATTGCAAGCGCTCATAGACTACGGTAACCGCTTACCAACAGGTAGGCCGTACGCTTGTTTGCCACCAAACAAGTCCATGAAGTGCGGTGTATATGAGATCGTTATCGTTGTAGACTCGATGCTGTGTAGGCCTCTTAAGGGAGTGACTAGAAGGGAATTATAGAGAATTTTTTTTATTTTTTTTTTATTTCAAAACTTACATAAAGTAACATTTAGTTAGTCCTAGGTATTTTACTTATTAGGTAGGTACCTAGGCAGTTAAAAGTTCTAATGACATCCTTCGAAAACAGTAATCATTGTACTACTTATTTCTTATTCGAACAACAAAACGTCACAAACGATTGTTCATATGTTGTTATGTCTTCATTCGAAGTCTTATCGCTACTTCCTAGCAACATATCCTGAAGACACTACACGCCACGAGCTATGGTTTCAATAACATGGAGACACGTCTAAGATTTGTTGTCACAACGGATTCCGAGTGCCGCTGTAAATCCACATTTACCCCGAACACTGTTTTATATACGACGCGGCTGCACCCACATTATTATTACTGGGGATACAGCAAAGATTAATGTTGGCACAGATAGGTCACTTCCTTGTCATCATTGAGATCATCTTGAATGAATGAATGAAAGTTATTTAATGTACACACCTTAAAAACGAATTATAATTGATTATAAAGAGACTAAATACATACATACATACATAAAACTACGCCTGTTTCCCAGAGGGGTAGGCAGAGACCACGGTTTTCCACTTGCTACGATCCTGACATACCTCTTTTGCTTCATTCACTCTCATCACATTCCTCATACATGCTCGTCGGTTTAGGGTTCTCATGACCTGGCCTTTTTCCAAAACGTCACCGATTTGGTCACTAAACGTGCGCCTAGGTCTTCCCCTTCCAACGGTCCCATTCACACTCGCCTTATACACCTGTTTCGTCAATCTTCTTTCTTTCATTCTCTCTACATGACCAAACCATCTCAGCATACCTTCCTCTCAATCCTCATCACTAAGTCTTCTTTCACCCCACAAGCTCTCTTATCACACTGTTCCTCACTCTATCTTTCAAAGTTACTCCACACATACTTCGCAAAGCTCTCATTTCCACTGCATTTATCCTACTTTGATTCTTTTTCTGCCATACCCAACTTTCACTTCCAAACATTAGTGTCGGCACTAACACTCCTCCATGCACAGCCCAGTCGTGCCTTTTCGGACACTTTCCGACTGCTCATGAAGGCATGTAATGCCCCATTCACCTGATTTCCAGCATTCACTCTCCTTTCAATATCACTCTCATGCTTCCCATCTCTTGTAAACAAAGTCCCCAGGTATACAAACGATACCAAACGATACGATACCAGGTATAAAGAGACTAAATTGATATATATGTACAATGATCGCTTTCTTAGTGATTAGACCGCCCGATCACGCAGCATGATTGCGATGAGAAACTTATTGAATCTTTGATGTAAAATAGCAGCATGTATTTTATTGAAGATAGTGAGTAATAAAGTAAAAAAGTTCATAATGGTTATAACTGATTCAAGACTTAGCCAATCGTAAGGAAGGTTCCTTGAGAATAACCGACTTGGTACATGATATCTCAGAACTTTTTTGTGTCGCAAGTAAATGAGGAGGTAGGTAGGTTGGTATTTAATTTACTTACAAGGGTTAGATTACCGAGTTCTCAGCTTTGTGGCAACCCATTGTACGTCCATCCGAACCAATCGCAAATAGGTGGCTTCGTAGCCCGCAGTTCTTCTATTGGCATGGCTTTGGACTATTCTATAACCCTAATCCTTTAAAACCATCATCATCCACATTCCGACTTCACCCACAGCTGGGATAGGCCTTTGTCAGTGCCATCCATGACGATCCTGCACTAGTTTTTTCCATGTACGGTCCACGATCCTAACATTTAATCAGAAATTATTTGGCTGTTCAGTTTACCTACATGCCTATCTGTGCACTGCTCTATGGCATCAGTTATGAATTTTTCATGGTGCGGCTGAGGAGCATGTGCTCGTTGCGGTAATGCGCACGCCGTTGTTTTTGGACGTACACTGTCTGTATCGAATGCACGGCAATGATGATGGGTTTGATACTTACTTTTCTGGAAATAAAACATTATCTACAGTGTTGGTCCTATAGTCAATATAACTGTCCTCAAACAGAATCTCAAACAGAATTTCGATACAGGGCTTTTGACGGGTTTCCTTTGAAAAAGGTAATAATTGAGCCACAGTTAACTGTGATAGTATTAGATAACAGGGATAGTAGATTTTTCTATAACTTTTCAGTGAAATATGACATAAATTAGCAATGCTCCTGGTGTTGCAGATGTCAATAGGCGATGGTAACCGCTTACCATCAGGTGGGCCGTAAGCCTGTTTGCCTCCGTATAACATTTATTTCAGGCAACTATAGAATAAAAAACAGATGGAATTTTTCTTATCCTACGGACCATATACATGTACCTTAAAGACTAACATACATAATACGTACAGCAAAACTACGGAGCCAGAGCATCCACGTATCTAGGTAAAGAACGCTGGATCAAGCCCCGTTCGAGTCGAAAATATCTGGGAATAAATATCTAACTGTAAGGGTTCCAAATTCACAAAACATAGCGTGGTAGATATTTCGTTTCAGTAAAAAATAGTTATACTCAGGTAGTTTTATAGTAATTTTAAACCGACTTCCAAAAGGAGGGAGGTTCTCAAGTCGGCTGTAATTTTTTTTATTTTTTATTTGTATGTTACTCGATATCTCCGCCAATAGTAACCCGATTTTGATGATTCTTTCACTGGTGTATAGAGTATGATCCCGGGGTGGTCCCATTTTAATTTAATTCCTGAGGGATTGCAACTTGTCCCGTAAAACTTAATAAAACGTCATCATCTCTTGAAATCACGACTTGCCGAAATATTTTTATGTCGACTGTGGTATGAAAAATGAAAAAATGAAATGATGATGAATGGCTGTCATACTTACTTTTGTTTTTTATTCGAAAGTTTAGGTGACCAGTGTCATCCTCAGTAGGTAAGCAAAACGCAAAGAGGTTGATAACAAAAAAAGAGGTTGATATTGAACTTGTAAATATTCAGGAATTTGAAGTCGGTTTTTAGTTTTTGTAAAAAATATCTTATATGGTAATAGAGTGTAATGCACTGACATGACTTTGAGTGCCATCAAAGAGACAGGTCTGGGAACGCACGCTCGGTGTATGAAGTTTTTAATTGCGTCATTAACGTTTGGAAACGCGCAGTTTTTTTGGGGATATCCATTGAAACTTTCATTAAAAAGATAGTTTTTTGCTTGTCACTGATTCGTTCTTGGTCATGCTGTATTAGGTCAGTGACCAGGTTAGGGTATAGTGGCCCTAAAAAGGTCACCTTCTTCTTCTTCTATCGTATCAGTGTTCCAACCTTTCTTCTCAACCTATATTCTATCCTATAAAATTTTAACTAAAGTTAAATGTGTTTGGCCCAGTAGGAGGCCACTTTTATTCCGGCATCGGTAGCTTGAATCAGGTCCCCCTGGGTGCAGCTGGCGCAGGGGGCATGAAGTCAGGTGGGCCATATTCTGAGTAGGAGCTTCTCATTCACAATGGCTTAGGGTTGGGTCCCTGAACCCCCATTTAATTCGGTTTTCTCTGCAGCGGCCAACCCTGGTCCGGAGTCGGTTAAGGGATTGGCCACCTGCAGTTCGTGGCCGGGTGGCAAGTGCTCTGCTGGAGCGATCAAAAATAAAGGTCACCGTCGGTGCAAGATCAGTGTACTGAAAGGATTAAAGAGCTCTCGTATGTCCGCTTCCACATCTTTCCAGCGCTATCGAGGGCGTCCAAAATATATAGATACCTAGATATATTAGATAGATTAAAGACACTTTATTTTATACAAGGACTACATATTAAATCTACAACCAACTTAATATAGTATAATGGACGGCCTTATTGCTGAAAGCGATTTCTTCCAGGCAAACTTAGGATGGAAATTAGATTATCTTTTTGTACCACAGATCCTCTCCCATCTCTAAATAGTTAAACTAATTATTATGAGAGCTTTGGTCTCGCCAATTATAATGGATTCTGAAACTGTCTCTTAAAGGAGCCATTTCATTCTGGGCCTAGTCCATATACACTACATAGAAAAATTAGAAAAAAAAATAGGAGATTACTATAAAAATACAATTTCATTAATTTGAAGACAAATGCGATGCCACAAGAATAGTTCTTCTGGTAAGTTTTTTACTATGTGAACACTACTTGAAGGCCGCCATGTTGGTTTATAATTGGCGTTTGACATGACATTGACATATGATGTTGTTTGATTTGATGTTTTTGTTTTGTCAGTTAGATGTTGGTTGTCAAAAGACATTTCACGCACATCCATCCGCCATATTTTTGTAGCGCTGTGTGTTGCTCTCTTTGTCGAAGAAAATCTTAATGTACCTTAGAACGAAGTCAATTTAAATAAAATAACCAATTAAATACGTTTACATTATTACTTAGCCATAATTTAGAGTAGTGTACACAGTGCAGGCCCAGGCTCCATATATTGATGAAACGTCTCTTTTCCAAGTTTCCACGTATCGCAGGTAAGATATCTTATTTCTAAAATATCCACTCAGTTTGCCCTTTAAAATCCCATAAACAACTCACATCTTAAGCCCACCTCCCAGACTAACCAATTCAATTAAGGGCAGTATGTAAATTGGCTCAGTCTCAGACGATACACAATAGCCTTATCTGCGGCGTATACAGGGTGTATCAAGCTACGGGCGCGTGGCTGAGAACAATGGGATCACTGTCGGTTGCCTCGTGACGGGCGATAAGTGTCCGGTTCTCAAAGTATAATGTGCTGTTTTCGATATTTCATTGAACAATGCCGATACTATACTATATACTTATACGACGTGACGGCTTCTTCTTTCTTCTCTTTTATCTGACTCATGTAACTAATTCTTGCTCTTCCTCTTCTTAGTTTTCCTTCTACCTCTCCTTCAATGATGTTTTTCATGTCGTATAATATGTCCAATCATTTTGCCTCTTCTGTTTCGTATGGTCTTAATCAAAACCCTTTTCTCTTCTACTACTATACTTTAACTTTTACTACTAACACACAAATAAAAATGGATCTTGTTTACCACATCTTTTCTGGATCACGGGTCGATGTGTTTATCGTTTATATTTGCTAACTAGGGATCGACTACCCATCATGTTTATTATTATATTTTTTAAGTACTCTTTTTTTTAAGTGAACTGTATTGTTCTTATTGAGTACTGTTGAATAAAGTTCTTTAAACCGAACTAGGTAGGTTATAAACGAGATGTTTCATAATATGTATATCAACGCGAAAGGGGCTTATTCTATCATCATCATCTTCCTGCCATTGTCTCACATTATGTGGGGTCGTCGGCACAACATGTTTTCCTCTTCCTCTCTTATTCTATTAGTCGTAGTCTCAGCACTCACTCCTTTATTGCCCTATCCACTTTAACACAGTCCAGCCATCTTTTCTTTGACCTAGCTCTACTACATCCATCCACATTCATATCTAACACTCTTCTAGTCACATGACATTCTTCCATCCTCATCACATGCCAATATCATACGAGTCTATTACCCCTCAGCTTTTCCGTCACTGGCGCCATTTTCAAACAGGAACGTTTCATTATTGTGTTTCTAAAATGTACTGTCTGATGAATCTTACAAGTTTGAGCACCCCCGTCTCGTTGAAGGGTAAGGGTCGTGTAAACAGGAAGTATTCTGTGATATCATGAGCGTAGTGACCTTGCCAATGAGCTTTATGTACACTTTTATGCAAACTTTATGTTTTAGGCATACGAGAATGTGTAAAAGCCTTCCGTATTTTTTGTAGATCAGTTTTTAACGGACGCCAAAATAAGGAAGACGTTATCAATTCGAATAGGTCTATGATCCGATTTCAATGATTTTTTCACCATCATCATCATCATCATTTCAGCCGTACGACGTCCACTGCTGAACATGGCCTCCCCAACAGACAGAGCGAATTCCTATCATGTGGGGGGATTTGCCCATACTCACCACGCTGGGCATGCGGGTTGGCGAGCGCAGTTAGAGCTATTGTTGTTAAAATGAGGGATGCTGCTGCCCATCCCCTAGCTTTTTTCCCTTAGTCGCCTCTTACGACAGCCGCGGATAGGTAGATATGGAGGGGCCCATTCTTTAGCCGGGGCCACCACGGCCATTTAAGGCATATCCTTATAAATTGTAACGATATTAGAAGTTATTTCATAAAAGTGAAAAAACTGCTACAAATAAATAAATATATATATATATATATATATATATATTTATACAACAGAGGTGGCAAACAAGCTTACGGCCCACCTGATGGTAAGCGGTTACCGTAGCCTATGAGCGCTTGCAATACCAGAGGCATCACGCGTTGCCGACCCCGAACCCCCTTCCCCCCTAAAGAGCTCTGGCAACCCTACTCACCACACTCAAGGAACACAACAAATAATTGAAACAAATAATGTTATTTGGCTGCGATCTTCTGTAAGGTGGAGGTACCTCCCCAGGCGGGCTGCTCCAATTCAGAACGAGAAAATCTCGCTGTGCCCTACCTCCTCTCAATATAATGTATGCAATCCCCGATCTACGAGTAGGTATTATTCAAAACTCACACTAGACCGATTTCTTACATTAGCTCGCGATTTCATACTTCTTGAAAACATTGTCCGACGGGTCTATTTTATATGTACATAAACATTTTATATGGCTTTGTATAGCATTATTTTCAGTCAAGAATCCCTTTATCTCGCTTTTATGTAAGTAAGGGTTATGTTAACTTTTTACTACCTAACGTAACGCTAAGAGCAACGACAGACTACCCTCACTTTAGACTTAGGACGTAAATGATTTGATAGCGAGCCCATCAGAACGCAAACTTCTAATAGTCAACCTTGTACCATATATTCAAGACGACCTCAGTGGCATGGTAACCGAGTGCCCAGCTGAGACGCAAGAGTTTCGAGTCTATCCTCGCGGATCGTTGTTCAATTTTATCGATCTATTTGTGAATAGCCGAGCCATCCCGAGCCATCAGTCTACCGTCACGCACTATCGTCCCCACCGAACGCACAGCGCAGACCGAGGCGCCTTTGAGCAGCTTTACCGACGCCGCACGGCTCGGCTCCGAGGCTTAGATAATCGAGGCATGCTCGGCCGAGGCACCGTGCGCTCGCACAACCCCGAGTCACTTCCATATCGACCGAGCATTTCGCTCGCAAGGCTGCCTCGTCCGAGCATGCGTCCGGTGGAGACGCGGCTTAAATATATATATATAGGCCAATATTATAGTACAACCTATTGACCTACTAAATTTCATGCAGATCGGTTTGACGGTTCGAAAGTTATGCTCTAACATTTTTGAGTATTCATGGTATGTGGTGACCGTCGCATTGCCTGCCGATCCCCTCCCCGCCTAAAGGGCTCTGGCAACCTTACTCACACTTACACAACGCTATTTGAAACAAATAATGTTATTTGGCTGCGATCTTCTGTAAGGCGGAGGTACCTCCCCAGGCGGGCTGCAAATAAACATAGAACGCCGATTCGTTCAAGTTGTTGTTGTTGTTGTTGTTGTCTTCGCTCTCTAGATCAATAATCTATTTCTTAAAAGAACAGGGCCATAAAATTATGGGAAATCTGATGTTAAATTGTTTATTTTTACATAATCCAGCCAGTAAACTCAGTAATACATATGTATTAAGATCAGGCGCCCTCATTCCCTCACAACAGCAACTAAATATGAGCTGAAGGCTTACCTTTGAGGTAACGAAACCCTTAAACTCTTCAACGTTCGTCTTTTGTACTCCTCTTTTGAAATAGGTTCAAAGACAAAGCCATAAATAGCTACCAAATCAAAACAGGGACATTCTTAAACAACTACAAAACATTGTCGGCGCGTAAATCCTCGAGTAAAGATGACAAATCCGCTTACACAATCCCTCTGAACCCTACATAGGCTGCGTTTCTTCAAATAAACTATCTGGAGAAAACAAGCTTTATTTTAATAGCTTAAGACTGAAAATGGTTTGGCAATCAATTAGTTCTCAGAGACCCGAGCCCCTATTCTAAAAATTCTCCCTTCTAGTGGTGAAAAGTGTAATCTATTCACTTTTGACGGTCAAAAAGGAAAGGTGAGAACTCACTGACTTTTCAGACTAGGGTTTTTAAGAACGCAATGTTCGTGAGCTACTCCCTAGTCATCGGTCAGTGTTGAAAAGTTAATAGGTTGCCAGTTTTTGAAAGGTTATTGACACCATACAAAAACGCTAACCTATTCACTTTTCACCACTTATCGGTGACAAGTGAGTAACTAACGTATATTACGGACTCAGGCCTCTGAAGAAATTAGGGCTGTTTTTAAAGCGTGGGTCACACGTAGCTTCTATTAAAGCTGCGAGAAATAGCGGCGAGAAAAAATCGCCACTTCTATTCACCGCCTTCTTATCACACGCAGCTTTTTACCAGCACTTTTTAGGAGCTACGTGTGACCGACGATTAACTTAAAAAAATTCAGTATCTTTTTGCAGCTAGAGAGAAAATTCCAATGAACGTAGAAACGTGATTGAAAAGCTTCCTAATTTGATTAGTAAATGTTTGACCAATGGACTTGCTAGCGTTTCAAAGCGTTAAAAACATTCAAAGTTTAAATGAAATTGAACTGTAACACGATTAATTCAAGTCCCAATACAGGTCGACAGTGTACCAATGAAATCTGTCTTTCCACTAACCACATCTCCATCGTCTAATTCGTTCAAATGAAATTGAACTCAAAATGATTAGGTTTCGATAAAGCTCGCATGTGTCACAGATTATTAATTGTTTTGTGTGAAAAGTTAAGTCAAAGTCAAAAGGCGTTTATTTCAATAAAATCACTAGGATCACTTTGAAACGTCTTAGAAACTAGGTGAAGCTACTACTAGCCTGTTACTCGCGACCAAGCCTAGAAGAATCAGGCAACAAACACGGCTTAGTGCCTATCATTTTTTTCGATGATCCTGTTTTCCAAAAAATCTTGCCTGTCATATTATCAACTAGCTTCCGCCCGCGGCTTCGCTCGTGTGGTACTTATTACTATTCTAGATAAAGTACTTTATCTATTCCAAGTTTCAACGAAATCAGTTGAGCCGTTACGGCGTGATTGAACAAAAAGCATCCAAACATCCTCACAAACTTGCGCATTTATAATATTAGTAGGATAGTAGAATATTCCTCGATCGTTTTTGGTCAAACGAAACCCAACTTTCGCACGTTGATTTAAGTCTAAAAATATCTTGTATTTTTTATAACATTCATACAATGTTTGTACAACTGACAGTTTCCTTAATTTTCGAATATTTCGAGAAGACTATTCTTTACATTTGAATTGTAATGTCTTGCATTTAGTTTCACAATAGCTTTTTTTGAATGGCATGTATTCACACAATGGAAAGAAGCCTCTAACTGGCGCACTTTAATCCTTTCACTACACTGATACTTTCAGCGACGGTTATAGGCCCTATTCAGGGCCACCATACATCAACCTGTTCCTAATACATAATGACCAAGAAAGAACAAGACACAACAAGCAAGCAAGCACACAAATTTTTTATCAGAGAAGTCTGAGTGAAACTTTTCGATTATTCCTTCCAGTCACGTCGTTAATATTTCACTTGAAGGAAATTTCCCTGACTTTAAACTCAGCCAGCGAGTTGTTTTTTCTTAGAAGATTAATGTACAGTGCAGGCAGGTGTCTGGAGAGTCTTGCCTGCCTTCTTATTGAAGTGAAAACCGCTGGCAGCCGATAGGGATGCTACGCAGATGCTACGAATTGCTACGGCGCTACGAAACTGCTACGGTGCTACAGGTAGAAGATTATCTAGAAAGGGAGATTGGTTGACGTCATTGCACAACGTAATAGTGGCAAAGAACACCTGAGATATTAGCACAAGTTTGTGCGTTATCGAGTCGCTAAGTTAGCAAGTATTTTCCTCGTATTGAATAATGACTTATTATTATTATTAAGTCATTTATTACAGGCAACACAGCAAAGTACATGTACAAATACAGGGCCCATAGATATCGCTTGACCTCTTCATCCTATATGAAGAGGTCAGTTTTACTTACGTTTGTATAGGTAATATATTAAACAAATACTAACTGATCAAAACAGGGATAAGGGATAAGCGGTTTTTTCACTAAGAGTGATCCCTTCTATATACGCAAAATTAATCTTTGTCAAGCAATTTATGGCATATAAAAATTGTCCTTATTGGGACAATTGCAATTACACGTGTGTCAAAAATTATTTAGACATGAACTGAGCTTACTTTCCAAAAACAATAATTTCAAGCAACAATTGTTTTTGAAGGAATTATAATCGGAGCACAGGGGCCCAATTCTACTTATTCAATGGTTTCGAAATGACAATGGTTCAATGGCAAAATGGCCACTTTTGACACTTTTGGTAGTCTACTATCACAGGCGTATATGATCTGAAATATATGACATCATAATAAATGATGATGAAATCAAAGAAACGAAGGTGTCGACAATCGTAACCTCATAGCTCAGTTGGTTGTAACTCTGCCTTCTGCGCTAGACGTCGCGGGTTCGATTCCCGCACTGGACAAACATTTGTGACTAACACAGATGTTTGTTCTGTGTCTGGGTGTTAAATATATATATATTATGTATATCAGTCTCTGGTACCCATAGTACAGGCTATGCCTAGTTTGGGATCAGTTGACAATGTGTGTTATGTCCGGAATATTTATATTTATTTATTTATAATGATAATGTCGTGATCATTATCATGCGATTATCATTTTCATGTCATTGAATTAGTAGAATTGGGGGTCTGTTCTTTTCCCGGCAATATCCATTGAGTAAGAAAAAGTGACGGTTCCAGGTACCGGGTACCGAGGCAGCACTTAGCTCATACAAAATGCACGCCGGTCAATGATTTGTTTGCGCGAACAATATCGCCCGGTGAGTTTAGATTATAGAGGTCTGTGGCAAATAAATGTACCTACATTTTCTTTGTTCTGGCCACTGTTCTGGAATATTCTAGTACTTATTTAGGACTTCCAAACATAGTACCTAAACAAATAAATAACACCCAACATTAGGAATCCCTGTGTCATGGGCACAGATAACATAATACTATACTAGGTATCAGAAACTACGAGAACCATAGTCCACAACACCCAGACCGAAAAAAAATATTTGCAGATCATACAAACATTTTATCGCAGCCGGAATCGAACCCGCAACCTTTGCGTCTCAGACGGCTCGCCCGCTACGCCATTGAGGGTACTAAGCAAAGGTATTTTTTTCTTAGCTTAGCGCAGGGTTTCTTAAAGTGTGGTCCATGGGGTCCACGATGAAGATCTGATTAAAGATGACTTAATTGACATGAAATCTAAAAAAGTGTTGAGAGCTGAATTTCATGCAAAAGATTTTGATGTTCTTTGGGTCAAGCCAACCCTCTTCTTATCAAACGATCTATGTCCGTTTTGATACCTTTTGCTACAACGTATCTTTGCGAGGCAGGGTTTTCAGCTTTAATGTCTAAAAAACTAAAAATCGCAATCGATTGAACGTCAAAGATGACATGCGCCTTGCCTTATCGAAGACAATCCCAAATTTAAAGTGCTCATACTTTGGGGGGGGGTTTGTGTCCATGCTTTAATAGTTGCACTGCCTAGCTAGCACTCTTCGCTTTCTAGCATCACTAGTTTAGCCGCTTGCATAGTATAGATACAAGCCTACTTTAATCTGTCTCTTCAAGACGGTTAAGGTGCGTAGGTCTTAGGGGAGAGCGCAACAGTCGTCAAGATCCCTAAGGCAAGTCTGGTGAGTTAGCCTTCACGTGGTTGTCCTCCCGTTATTGGTCTGGTTCCTTCAGAAACAGACGCAACAGAAACCGCCAGGCGATAGCTATCCTCACGATCCCTCGCCTCTATATTAGACATTGCTTGCTTCGCTTACAATAGCTGGTATGGAGCCGGTCCCAAGCCCGGGCAAAGCAGGGAGGGCACTTGGGGCAGTGCGGCTCCGCGTATCTATGGTTACATAGGCACGCTGGTCTACACGCCCTAGCGACCCGGAACGCGAGTGGGGAGGGTGGAGAGGGAGGGGCGACTCAGGTTGTTGCTTCTCTTCCCTGCCCTCGTCACTTGCGAATCGGAAAGAAAATGCCGCTTGGGCAATGGCATTTTTCGCTACAGCTTCTGCGGCCCGCTAACCCCTTTTCTGTTCGCAGTACCCTTAATCATGCAAGACACAAAATTGAATGAGAGTTTGCCATGCGACCCGGCTAGCGCCCGGCGCCCTCCGGTATCCGGGCCGGGGGGTGTCAAGTTGGCTACCGAAGGCGGCGGCGGGGTGGGACCCCAGGCCCCGTCTCCAGCAGATACTACTGGGAGGTCGGCGTTAGTGACGCCCAAAACGACACAGGATGCGCCCTGCGGTGCGGCACCAAGCTCCTCGTCCTCGGCGCAAGAATCGGCAGCTGGATCAGGGCGGAGACGCCACCGGCAGTGCTCCAAGACCAGGAGGAAGAAGGCGGCAGCTGCAAGGGCAGCAAGCCAGGACAGCGCAGCATTAACGGCATCTGGTGATGCTGTGTTGGACAAACGAGCTGTCGGGGGGCCCGCGCCCCACGGCACCTCTCCGGTAGGTATGAAGTCAACACTCAAGAGCGGCGCGGGCCGCTCTAAGAATTCTAGGCAGGAGCGTAGGCGACGCACCGCGGAGCTTGTACAGCTGTGCAAGCGTCAACTCCTGGAGGGAGTGCTATACCCACCTGATATGAAGGCCATCGCGCCGGCGGTCAGCGTGGTTATGGCACGCCCTCTCTCCCAGGGGACCCCTCCCCCGGTTGTGCCTGTCTCGACCCCAGTTGGGGGTACGTACCCCCCCCACGCGGGGCTTCGGGGTGTACCCACGGCGGCCCGTTATCGTGACGTTTCCTCCGAAATAAATAAGGAAAGCGTCCGACCGGAGCAGTGCGTCGAAGACTGGACGACCGTGCGCAGGGGTGGGTCCCATTCAAAAGCTGCAACCGCGCCAGCATCTAATACGAGGCCATCGGTGGGAGCGATAGGGAAGGCCCCGATAGCCCCGGCACCTGCATCTGATCCCCGCCCTGGAACCTCCAAAGGGAAGGGCGTTGGGAAAAGTAGCTTTGTGGGCCGTGGGCGCGGCACCGATCCCGTAGCTACCGCGATGGCTGCTGACAAGGGAAACGTGGCAGAGGGTGATAGCACTCGGGGTGCCAAGCGACAGCGGAGCACTGACCTCGTGTCACCTTCAACCGCAGCGGTGGACAAGAAGGTGCGCCTGGACGCTGGAACCGCTGGAGCTCGTGCTACAACAGGTGTTGGCCACAGCGATGGGGGTAGCGCCGCGAATCGAGGACGAAAATCGTATGCCGGAGCTGTCAAATCTCACCTTAAGGTGATCATTCTAGACAGATCCGGACCGAACATGGACGAAGTTCGCGGCACTATCCTAAGGAGGGCCATAGAAGGCTGCCATCTGCAGCACTTTATGGACACTCAGAACGGTCCCAACTATGGGCCGGGGTTTGAGACAATGGCTCGTGTCGACAGGGGGGGGCTGAGGATGGAGCCTAGCGATGAGTTTTCTCTCGCGTGGCTAACCTCCACCGTCGAGAGTCTGCCATGCCTCTGGCCGGGATCGGGGGGGTTCAGGGTGGTCCCGGAAAGCCAAATGCCACGATACGTGACAGGGAGAGTGTTCGCTCCGGATTGGGAAGGGGATGTGAGCACTCTCAAGGCTTATCTGGGCCACACAAATGGGCGCGTGGGATTGAGTGTGTGGAGCTGGCCGATCTTCGCGCATGAGATATCGCGCAACATCGCAGACGACCAGGTCGACCACTCAATTGCCTTTGGGGTGCCAATGGACGAGGTCGAAAGATTGAGGAAGAGAGACTGCCGCCTATATTATAAGACTGCGTCTATCTTCGTCGACCTACGCAAGCCCAGAGCGGGGGACGTCCGAGCTGTGGCCGAGGCTTCCGAGCCGGCGGCGCCATGCGCAAGCAGCGGCGTAGCCGAGGCGGGGCCATCCGGCGGCGTGGACCTTCCAAGTTCTGGAGGATGTGATGGCGAGTGGGAGGGGTCGCAGTGCGACATAGACCGGCTGTTAGGCGTGGATGACGAGGGCGGAGAGATTGCGGGAGACCTATCGGGTCTCAATCTCATGTCGCCCGCCCCGTCCATGGAGGAGGAGCGGTCTGTGGCGTCACCCGGCAGCTCCCACTCGCAATCGCATTAGGATGTTCGGCAACGAACACCCACTATAACCCCCTCTCCCACTTAGCTTTCACAATGATGTTAAACAAGGAAAAACGGGTAATTCTAAACAGACGTAATAATAATAATACTTCCATAATTACGGGAAACTCTAAAATGCCCTATGCACAAAAACTAAATAAAATTGAATTTATTCAAGCCAATATCCAACACAGCATCACTGGATTCGCTGCCCTAAGAAGAACTCTCGAAGAGGAACCGAACACCATAGCCCTGGTCCAGGAGCCTTACATTGCCCGCGGGACGGTGAGTTTCTCTGCCCTCAGGGGTCATGTATTCACTCCTCCAGTGCAAAATAAAATACGTTCCTTAATCTATGTCCCGAATAATATTACAGCATCACTGGTAACCCACTTGTGCACCGATGACCTCACCGTGGTGAAACTAGACACAGGACTTGAAGGTAAGCTTAAAACTATCCTTATAGCATCAGCATACTTGGACGGCGGAGCGGAAGCACCTCCTCAGGCCTTAGAGGAGTTACTTCTCTACTGTGCAGCACACAAAACAGAATGCATAGTGGGCTGTGACGCAAATGCTCACAGCACCGTCTGGGGATGCCCTAGTACGAATGAAAGAGGTAAGGACCTACTGGACTTCATATTAAGACATAACCTCAGCATCCTGAACAGAGGATCAGAGCCCACTTTCGTAACGTCGTGGGCCCAAACCATAATAGACATAACACTGGCCACCGACGCCATTGCGGAACACATTAACAACTGGCACGTAGCCAGCACAGAGGTTTCTTGTGCTGACCATAGACGGGTAAGATTCAACTTGGACTCAGGCGAAATAAAGCCTCGCGTTTATCGTAACCCAAAAAGAACGAACAGCAAATTGTTTACGGCAACTCTAGATACTGAGCTACGAGAACTCTCACTGATAGAACCCAACGTGGAGCTGACACCAACAGAAATAGAAAACACACTGACGTTGCTGGCTAATAGTCTCAAAACCAGCTATGAAAAATCATGCCCTCTAACTAAAGAGCGCACTGCTATTTCACACCCAAAAGACAGATGGTGGAATGGGGAACTCGCCAAACTGAGAAAGAAGACGCGCCATCACTTCAACAGGGCGATGAACACAAACCAAGAGGAAGACTGGAAGGACTACCGCGTAGCAAGACAAAACTTTAAACGCGAAATAAAACGTAGCCGCGAATACTCGTGGAGGAAATACAGCAGTTCCATCACATCCCAGAGCGAAACGGCGCGCCTCAGCAAAATACTATCAAGAGACTCAAAGATCAAACTAGGCACTCTGAGAAAGCCTGACGGATCATATACAACAACAGAGCGCGAACAATTCGAGCTGTTACTAAAAACACATTTTCCGGACTGCACGTTGAGTGACGACACCAGCTGGGAAGCAAGTACAAGTCATACACCACAGAAAGCTGACTGGGTACTAGCTGAATCAATAGTCTCAGAGGAAAAACTTTCTAGTGCTGTAAGAACATTTCAACCATTTAAGGCGACTGGCACGGATGGTATATTCCCTGCCCTCCTTCAGTGGCATCTTATGAAAATCGAGGCAATACTTATAGCTATCTATAGGAGCTGCATCGCTTGGAAATACATACCACTGGCGTGGAGAGAAGTTAAGGTTATCTTCCTCCCAAAACCAGGCAAGTCTGACTACACACAACCAAAGTCATTCAGACCGATCAGTTTGAGCTCATTTCTTCTCAAAACTCTCGAGAAACTCTGTGACAGACACATCCGTAGCGGGCCGCTGGCTAACAACCCGGTCAACAAAAACCAGCACGCGTATCAATCAGGCAAATCCACTGAAACAGCTTTACATCAAGTTGTCCACAAGATTGAAAGTGCCCTGGAAGACAAACAATCATGTCTGGTCACTTTCATCGACATTGAAGGTGCATTTGATAAGACCACCTTTCCGAGCATCGAAAGGGGGCTAAGAGATAAAGGGGTTGATGAGAACCTGAACGAATGGATAACACAAATGCTGGCCAACAGGGCGGCTCGGATCGAAAGCTCCGAAATTACACGTTGTCTCGTAACAAAAGGATGCCCACAAGGAGGAGTTCTGTCACCCCTACTCTGGATACTCGTAGCAAACGAGCTCTTAGAACTACTAAACAAAGATGGCATCCTTACAATTGGTTATGCTGACGACCTAGCAATCATGATATCGGGACTATTTGAATCAACTCTATGCGAGAAGATGCAAAAAGCTCTTCGTGTTGTGGAAGCATGGTGCCATAGGCACAGCCTATCTGTGAACCCAAACAAAACTGAATTGATTCTTTTTACTCGCAAAACGAAGAAACTGCAGGCACTAGACCTACCATCCCTATTTGGAACAAGACTGACTTTGTGTAAGGAGGTCAAATACCTGGGCATATGGCTGGACAGCAAACTTCTATGGAACAAGCAGCTTGACCATGTCACGACAAAGGCTACAAACGTGCTATGGCAGTGCACACGTGCCGTGGGCAAGGACTGGGGATTAAAACCGAAGCTGTGTCTCTGGATGTACAAAGTCATGGTTAGACCGGTGCTCACCTATGGCGCTGTAGTCTGGTGGCCCCGAACTATCCTAGTTACTGCTATCAATAGGCTACAACAGGTCCAAAGACTAGCATGCTCACTCGCAAGTGGGTGCACAAAATCTACTCCATCGGCGGCACTCGATGTCATACTGGGGCTGGTACCACTTCAGCTGCACATACAGCAGGAAGCGATGGCAGCAGCACTAAGAATAAAATCCACTAACCAGTGGAAAGGTGACAACAGAACAACATATCATTGCAAGATACTTGACAAGGCGACAAAAGTCATTCCGGAGGCCTTACGAGGCACGGACAGAATCGCTACTTCTTATTTGGTCAACAAATCGTACGAAGTGGTGACTTCGGAGCCCGAAGGCATCTCAAGTTCCTCATCTGGGCTGCCCACATACCACATATACACAGATGGAGCCAAACAGAAAACGGGGGTGGGCTGTGGCTTTTACTGCCCTGAAACGGGACTCTGTAAGGCTCAACCACTCAACACAACCACCACGGCTTTTCAAGCCGAAACTATAGGTCTACATCTGGCGGCCAAAGATATACTGACATCATTAAAGTCTGTGCCGGAAACAGGGAAAGCTCTAGCATGCACACAACAATTTATCTTCACAACAGATAGTGCTGCACTTATAAATGCTCTTCAAAGACCAGACACCAGGTCCAAATCGATACTGGAATGTCATAATGCACTCCAACAACTAAGTGTGAATCATAGAGTGCTTATCAAATGGACAAAGAGTCATAGCACAAACCTGGGCAACAACAGGGCTGACGTCCTGGCAAAAGAGGGAGCAAAACTTGTTCCTACAGAAGCGGACAAGAGCCTATCAAATCCACCATCGGCGGAAATCAAAAACAGACTGAGAGAACACTTTGAAAAAGAGCACCAGAAGCTCTGGGAAAGCAGAAAGGACTGTAAGCAGGCGAAAGTCATGCTCCCGGGCCCAGATAAGAAGTCCACCAACACCATAATAAAGATGAAACGCGAGGACCTGCGAATGCTGGTGGGCATCATCACAGGTCACTGTGAATTAAACCATCACCTGTACAAGACAGGGGCTACTGACAGCGGATTATGTCGGGGCTGCCTACAGGGAGAAGAAACAGTAGAGCACGTAATTTTGCACTGTGCAGCCACGGAAGAGGCCAGGACCACATCGGGTCTGCGGGCCGTGATCGGAAGCGGCTCCCAGACACCGCTGCATACAGGGATACTGAGAGAATGTTACCAACGACCCAAAGTCCTGCTTCGCTATTTTAAGGAGCTGGGCTGGCTGGGGTAGGGTTAGCATAGGGGGACAATGCACAAAACACCCCACAGCGGGAAGTCAGTGCAGGTCTAACCACCCCCGATTAGAATTAGAATTAGAATTAGAAGTGCTCATACGCCAAACAACAGCATCCATCTCTTTCTGTATTCTGAGCCATCTCATTAGATATTTCTATTTATATTAAGCAATTTCAATTTATTAGCACCTTAGTGTGAGTAAATTACCAATAAAAGTAATTTTTAAAATTAGTTTATTTTTCCACAATATTATTTGCCAGGGCCCGGGGGTCCGATTTTAAAAATTCTGAAAGTGGTCCGTGGCTGCATAAAGTTTAAGAACCCATGGCTTAGCATGTTGTAGGTCAGTCAGAGCATTTTCTGCGTTCTACCGCGACCGACCGCGACCAGCGCCTATGCGTGTCGCTGCGGGATGTAAAATTAGATCGTAGGCGGGCGGAACTTCCTTGCACCATTTTCCAGGAAAAAAATGAAATTAATACAGAAAGAAAGAAAAAGAAGAAAACACATTTATTTTGGAGAAATCGAAAAAGAGAAAAATACCATTGTAATTGGACCATTCAGTGTACAAACATTAAATCCTACTAATCCTATTCAACTAATATTATAAATGCGAAAGTTTGTGAGGATGTTTGGATGTTTCGATGATTGGATGTTTGTTCTTCAATCACAGCGTAATGGCTCAACCGATTTCGCTGAAACTTGGAATACTTAGATCAAGTAGGCTACTATTAATGTAAGTATGTAATTTCACACTCAATTTATTCGGTAAGAAAGCCTATGAGGCTTCTAATTGTACATTTCTTGAAATTCAGCACGTATTATAGGAACAATTGTACCATTCATCTCGCAATTCCTACCTTCAGAGGTTTTACAGCTTCTCAACAACGAAACGCAAAAGCTCAATATGGCGGGCATATCGGAGATAAGGGGTCAGCAGGGTCACTGAACATTGCATAGCACCTTATGGCAGTGAGCACACATCTGGTAGCAAATATGGATTTCGAATCTACAATACTTGTATATGTGAATGAGTCTTTGCTTCTTCTACAAAGTGATTCATAACATGTATACCATCCCGAAAGGGGGTTATTCTATCAATGAAAAGATATAATATTCACGAAGAAAAAAACAATTTTTTTTTTTTTTTTCACAAACTTTATCAAATTAGCTGTTTTTGATATTTTTATCATCTTTAGAACTAATAACTAAATGTACAAGAAGTTCGAAATCCAGATTGCTACCTAAAGCAGCTGATTCATTGAGTTTGACCTGATTTGATCCCAAACCAGCTGATTTTCGCATAGAATTTTTTCAATGAAAAATGTCGAATTTCCAAAAGTCGTAAAACAAACTTTATTGCCAATTGGTCGTAGAATAAGCCCCTTTCGGGATGGAATACATATTATGAATTACCTTGTATATAAGAAGAATAGATGGCTCAACTGTTTCTTGTGTATTTTGTAAATATTAACTTGTATTAGTTTTAAGTTTCTTTCTGTAAATAAAATTTTAAGAATAAGCAAAGACTCATTCACAAAATGATTTTCGTAAACTATCATCTTGGGTGTGAAATGAAATATCAAAGTATCATCGTCACCAAGCATATACAAATCAGGCAGCAAAAATGACTTACATTTGTTCGATGCTCCTTGCAAATGATGAGCTTCTTTGTCAATCGGCATAAAGAGACGATGAATTCGTACTTGTGTGCAGTGAACTATCTAAGGAAAGGAGCCTCTAAGAGGCGCACTTTAATCCTTACCCTGGTTCTTTAACCGACGGTCTTATTACGGTCATAGGTCCTTTTCAGGGCTATACCTCATCCTGTCACTGACCTAATACAGGATGACCAAGAAAAAAACAGTGACACGACTAGCAAGCAGTGAACTATCTGCAACTACCCAACTCCGCCAGAACCGTATTAGAGGAGGTAAATCCCACTTACAGAATAATTTGGGAGGAATTTCATATGAGAATTGTTTTCCGCAAACCGCGTTTCCAAATATTATATTTCCAACGAAATTAACTATACAACGGAAATAATATTGTTTTGGAACTTTAAGGTAAGACTGTGGAGTACTTCGTCGTACTGAGGGCTGTATTTTAAACTAGTGACGCCGGCGCCGCCCCGACTTTATTCAGGTGGGGTTTTTCATACAAACTTCAACCCTCGCCGTACCCCCTTAGGGATTGAATTTCAGGAATTAAGACCATACTTTCCTTTCAAGTTTTAACAACCAGTGGTTGGATCTGCGTTGTCTGTCAGTCAGTGTGTCAGTTAACCGACTTAAAAAAGGAGGAGGTTCTCAATTTCATCTGTATTTTATTAGTATGTTACTAGATATCTCCGCCAATTTGCCGTACTACCTTTCCACTTATACCCAGCAATTTTATCTGATTCATAGCAAAATATACCTGCCGTAGAGTCACGTCCAAAACAATAAATTCGACCGGACAGCTTTATAACGTTTCGTAAACAAATAGCTTCCCAGCTACCCGCCTAAACGAAATTAAAAGTGCTCCTTATTATACATAAATCAGCACCTAAATCAGTTGCTTTTAAATCGCTGCCTGTACAAAACTGTCGAAGCGTAACGTGAGATAATTATGTAGGATTCCGTACGGTAACAAAACATTTTATATCCATTAAACAATAAATTTGGATCTTATGCATAAACAGAATAGAATAGAAAATGTTTATTTGACATACACACAAAAAACAGAACGGACATAGAAGCATATAAAGAGTAAGAACACAAATGGCATAACAAATAACAAACCTGTAGACACCTACCTATATAACCAGCAGGATTCAACCACTAAATGTATCTGAATCGGAACATTTCTCTAAAAACATGTTCCAATTAATAATATATTTTAACCAAAAGTTCTTGCGGGAAGTCGGTGGATGGAGAAGGCTCAAGACCGTTCGTCGTGGAACTCTTTAGGGGAGGCCTATGTCCAGCAGTGGACTTCTACAAGCTGATGATGAACCAAAAATTAATTTTATCTTTTAACACATTGCAAGCAAAAATATATTAGCATGCCTTTTCGCTATCATAACACTTGGCGAAACTGAGCACTTTAAGTTACTGTAAGGTAAGTAACGTTTTCCTTGTCACATTTAAAGCACGAGGTAACCCTAAAAATGTTAATTTTATGAGCGTCCATTGTAATAAAGCTTAGAGACTAATTCGAGAGAGAAAATATTTGGTAACTATAAAAACGTGGCTCAAAATTACAATGATAAATATCTTTGGGTAAAAGTTAATTTTTGCGCTAACACTGACGGCTCGTAAAAATTTAGATGATGGAAAAAGCGTTTAAAATGTCTGTTTCCTGATAAAATTTCATGCGAGCTTGGCTCCTGTTATTTTTTAAAACTTTTATAATCAAGGTTATTACAATCCTTCTAACAAAAACGCGAAAGTGGGCGTTCTTCATGTTGTGTTCTTCGTGTTATGAACGGCTGAACAAATACGGATTGTTTTTTTTAACTCGCTGTCAACCATGACTGTCATGGATTCATGCTCCATGATTTAGCAGGCACATGTATGTCAGTCATCGCAATATGAATCATATCATCGTCATCCACAGCACGGTAACATCATTTCACGGTTCATTGATTCAGGTGTGACTTTGTGGAATTTCCATTCTAAGATATTAAATAGATAGATAGATGAATTCGAGTCCAGGCAAGACAAAGAAATCGCTCGGCGAACTGGGAATGCCTGGATGGATATTGGGCCATGGGAGATCTCATGAAGAGTCCAGACTTTCCATTATCGCTGAAGCGAAAATTAATGGACACATACGTTCTCCCCGTCCTAACGTATGGTGCGCAAACTTGTTCACTGACTCAACTTCAGAAGTCTAGACTCAAGGTTTGCCAACGTGCGATAGAGCGTAGCATCTTGGGTGTCAAGTTAATGGAAAGAATCCGTAACACCGAACTGCGCTCACAGACCCGAATCGCAGATGTAGCTTCAAAGGCCGCTAAGCTGAAGTGGGACTGGGCTGGCCATGTCTGCCGCATGCCCGGAGAGTTGTGGGCAAAGATAGCCTCCGAGTGGCGCCCCGACTCAACGAGAAGGTGACGAGGCAGATCGAAACGCAGATCGCAGGATGAGCTCGACCGATTTCTAATAGACTGGGTTGACGTTGCACAGGATCGTGAAGTGTGGAGGGAATGGGGGGAGGCCTTTGCCCAGCAGTGGGATAAAAACGGCTGAAAATAGAAATAGAATATAGATAGATAAATTATTTATTTGACATGCACAAATACAGCACAAACAGATATAAAAGCAAACGGAAGAAACAATAAGTAAGTAGGTAACAATCACAAAAAATAAAATAATAATTACAGATATTTCCGGACATTATTTATTTATTTATTTTATTTTTCCGGACATATCACACACGGTCAACTGATCCTAAACTAGGCATAACCTGTACTATGGGTACCAGAGACTGACATACATAATAGATATATATTTAACACCCAGACACAGAACAAACATCTGTGTTAGTCACAAATGTTTGTCCAGTGCGGGAATCATAAAGCGTAGGTACTTAGTAGGTAGGCAGGTTAACAGCAAAATTTAGACTAATACAAGGAACAATACAACATACACAAGAGAGACAGTTGAGAGACAGTTGAGCCATCTAAAGACCGTTAACAAACTATCTAAATAGCTCAACTGAAAATAGACAAAGAAATATGTAGTACTATTCTGCATAAGTTCAACAAACAAACTTAATATGAATTCGACACGTGTTTCGCCTCTCTACGAGGCATCATCAGGAAGGAATGATGTTTGTTTGTTGAACTTATGAGGAATTGATTAGCGGAATAGTACTACATATTTGTTTGTCTATTTAATACGGTAAGATTGAGCTAGCTTAACTGCAAACGTGCGGTCCATCTGAACACACCAATAAAGTCCGACTATAAACTCCGGGATCTTAATATTTCCAAAGCTTCAGTAGAGTATTAATATTAAATTATCAACAGTCAGAGTTCAGACATAACTTACAACATTATCAAAGTAACGCTTAATTAAAAAGTCAATTATGAGTTGCTTTGTGCCGGAGGAACTGGAACTTTGCAACAGTAATAAATCAGAAGTATAGTCTTCAAGAAATACTAATAAAGACTAGCTTTCACCTAGTAGAGATGAAAGTCTACGTAGAAAATTGGATGATAATATAAAAGCTAGGTGCTGATGCTATTGACTGCTTATAATAACAAATAATCAAAATACGTTATATTCATAATCCTAACCCAACATCAGGATTTTATTATGGGTATTAGAAACTATGATTACCATGAACTTAAACATGAAAAAAAAAAACAATTTTGACTTCTTTTTTTCTAATATTCTTTCAATTTATTGTTAGAATAAGCCCCCTCCAGGAACTGTCTATACAGTTCGAATTCAAAAAAAAAAAAAAAAAAAAAAAAAACTAACCCAGAGCTACCTACAAAAACAAATTCGATCACGACTCGGCTTCATCTGATACAATCAACTATTTTTTTTTCAATTGACTGATACAAACGACTGCTTATTAAAGTTCTAATAAATAAAATATAAATAAATAAATATTCCGGACATATCAAACACGGTCAACTGATCCCAAACTAGGCATAGCCTGTACTATGGGTACCAGAGACTGATATACATAATATATATATATTTAACACCCAGACACAGAACAAACATCAGTGTTAGTCACAAATGTTTGTCCAGTGCGGAATCTAACCCGCAACCTCTAGCGCAGAAGGCAGAGTTACTACCAACTGAGCTATGAGGCCAGTCAGTGAAAGTTCTAATCGTTGAAGTGGCAGTGGGTGGGGCACATAGCTGGAAGATCTCGGCAATTGGGGCAGAAAGGTTCTCAAGCTCAGCAAGCTATTCAAAATGAATCCCTCAGCTTTTGTTGCATCGAAACCACGAAATATTTTGTAACTCGCCTGCCGATTCCCGATTCGGTGCTCGCTAATCTCACCTCCACACGCAAGCAATTTAGATAAAGAGGGCAAAATACCTGAGCCTAAGTAATCGGCGATTCAACGCGAAATTCACGGGCTAAACGAAATTACAAGTAAGCAGAAGCTTAAAATAAGGCCTGTTGTTAACGGGAACGATAGTGAAATGCCGCGGGTATTTGCCGAAAATAAGCACTTATACACAATTAATAAAAACTAGCTGTAATCGCGCGGTTTCACTTGTGTGTAGTCACAGTATAGAGAAAGGAATGAAGTTTGAGTTAGAACAAAAGTTAAAGGCATGTTTAACTTTTGTTCAAAATCAAACTATTTTTTTTTCACATCATTCAAAAAGATTGACGTGGATATTTTGAAATCGCTGACACCTGTATATAATGTTATTTAGAAATGTGCCTGCAAAGTTTCAAATCAATATTTGCATTAGGGGAGAATAGCGCGATACAACATAGTCTAAGTAACAATTTAGACCATAATCATCATAAATAAAGTTGCATAAAGAGTTCCGTAGTTTTTCCGTAAGAAGTTTCTGAGTTTATCCCGGGCAAATAAACAGATAGACAGAGTTTCCAGATTTTTTTATGCATCATGTTATTTATAATCTCATTACACGTTTTTGAAGATAAAACTTTGGTAATTTTGGTACAGAATTTTTGGATTTTCTGTTTTATTATATGTCATCTCTTAACTATATCTTTCTTCCTTTTCTTTTATATCTTCAGAAAAATTCAAATATTGTACTTCACTGTTTCGGTCCTAATGTAGACTTAACCCTTTCTTTGGTAAATTTAATAAGAATTCAGTAAGAGCACTATTTCGAAGCTTCATCATTCATCATCATTTCAGCCGTTCGACGTCCACTGCTGAACATGGCCTCTCCCACAGACAGAGCAAACTGCTTATCATGTGGGGGGATTTGCCCATACTCACCACGCTGGGCATGCGGGTTGGCGAGCGCAGTCAGAGCTATCGTTGTTCAAATGAGGGACGCTGCTGCCCATCCCCTAGCTTTTTTCCCTTAGTCGCCTCTTACGACATCCGCGCATTTCGAAGCTTATAAAAATACAAATAAGTAATTCCAAGTTGTGAATTTGACTTCTCTCTACAGATCGTCTTACCTGGTGATGGACCTAAGCCTAGATACTGAATAGAAGCAATTTTCAGCGTTATTTCAGTGTGCGTGCACCCCTACCTAAACTATGCAGTCCCGAAAATTTTCTAGTCGTGTTTCCAAACTATGCAGTCGGGCTGTAAACAATGCAGTCGCGACAAGTCGCGAAGTGTAAACTTTTAAACTCCATTCGCTACAACTTAGCTGCCTTGCGAATACCACACGCAACCGACACGGGACTCGACCAATGATTACGTAAATTAGGAACTAGTAGTTACTAGTAGCTATTAGCTAGGTACCTACCGATTGTGTTGCGTGACTTGCCGTTTGCATGGTTTAGATAATGACGTCTAATTTGAACTTGTTCTTGGCTGTTAAATACAATGCGCAATAGTTCTCTGTCATTTCGATGCTGTGATTAACCCTAGTCTGAATGGAAAATTCATTGGTACACGACTGGGATTCGAAGTCACGATCTGCATAGCTATTGTGTAAGCAAAATGGGAATGACAATCGTAGCATCAAGGGTGATTTGAACGATCTTAGCATCATATGAAAGGTTTCAAACATGAATGGAAAGAAGTGGAGGTTAAGAAATTTACTTTTGCACATTTTTAAGCGTTTTGGAATATGGCTTAGGTTGTTAAAATCATCTTCAAAATTGCAAAGATAATTCCCACACCTGTAATTGCACACCTGTGGACTAGAAAGTGATGCCATCCCCTTAAACGCTAGGGCTATGCTCACGAGCGGAACCTCTCTAGTATCTAGCTCTGCAATATTCTAGGCACGTAGGATTTGTCTTGTCTAAGTCGGGGACATCTCACAATTACCTATTTATCAAGCCAGAGCTCGAGGTCATGCTCGAGCAATTTCCACAAGAAACACGACTCAAATCTTTCCTATGAAGTGGTAACCGTTACATGAGGAACACTAACTGGAAAACCGAGGTCATTCGCGTGAAGTAATAATCTTCATAAAAAATTTAACCACAGGCTAAGTTTTGAAATTTCCCTTTTGTGCACGCTACACTTGTCGTTGGTAGTCCCACCTGAAAAATAAGTCCCTCCTATCTTTCCGTGGACATCGTAAGAGGCGTCTTAGGTAAAATAAACTTATGTCATTTCATTCTATTCATTTCAGGTAAAAAGCTAGGGGATGGGCAGCAGCATCCCCTATTTTAACAACGATAGCTCTTACTTCTCTCGCCCAGTATAGCGTATATACCGATAAAGCCGAAAAATTAAGTGATTAATTATGATTAAGAGGGTTAGAAGATTATTAAACTAGTAAGATGTTTAAAGCCAGTTTATGTAGAATCGCGATTTGTTGTTGCCTAGTTGAAGTATGTCGGTTTTTGCACTACATTGAACACTCTTAAGTCTTCATTAGGTTGAAACAACCCAACATGTAGCTGTTTGTAAAGTCTATTGCTATATTCATATTCACATCCATTACACACATGCACACTCAAGCACCACACTAACACACTCACTCTCTCGAAGACACACTTATTCACACACATACACACACCACATATATACACGCATATACACATACACACACACATACACATATATATAATATTAGTTTTGTTTCAAATCAGTGATGGTCGTAATTAATAAATGTATTAGCTAAAAAAATTAAATCCTTTATTGGCTTTAAGTAAAGTGAATTAGTTAAGCTGTACCATATTATCTAAGAGCTGTGGATTTTGTTTCATTAATAAAATAAAAAAAAAATAAAAAAAACTACGTCTAAAGGTAATATCAGTCTGGCCTTTATACTCGGTTGAAAAAACTTAATAATTTGCTAATTTACGGCCGTTAGAAGGCCGTAACCGCACCTTAAGAGATCAGAACCTTGTTCTACATACTCTATCAAAACATGTGCCCGCAGGCACGCCGAACTATGAACTCAGGACGAAGGCGACCTACAACTATGCATCAACATGTCTCGGTTCTAAATTCACATAATCATCATTGATCGAGCGAGCAAAGCGAGCGAGGATCTTTCAAACAATTTGGACGTATCGTATGTTGTATGTTTGTATATATATAATATAAATTTTTATTTCAGGTAACTTAAGAATAGTACAGATGGTAAAAACTAATTCTAAGACCCATAGAAATATATACCTTAACCTAAAATATATAAAATACCTATTAATTATTTAAAACATTGTGACTACTGCGACGTGTCGATGTTGCAATCAGGGTGTCAGCTGACGACGGTACACGGCGGTGTCCCCTTGCAGGCGGTTTGTATGTAGGTACTCTTATATTTTAAGAGCATAAAATTCGCCCGTCAATCCGATATGCATGGAATTTAGAAGGTCAATAGGTTGAACTATCAAGATTTGTTGGTAAGAATACAGTTATATTCGGCAAACGGAGAAATAGGGGTCAAATAGAGGTATTAAAAAAATACAAAGAAGAAATGAAGCGGGGTGTCATACGAGAAAGCTTTGTTCATACATTTCAAAACTTTTAAAACCAATATAACATGAGCTGCCCTTTGGTTAAGGTTTAAATGACTTAAGTAACATTGATTATAAGTAAGAATATGCTAAAGGTGCAATTATCAAAGTATATCTTAATAATTGTGCCTCAACGATCATCGCTATAACTGCGCTCGCCAACCCGCATGCCCAGCGTGGTGAGTATGGGCAAAACCCCCCCACATAATAAGGAATTTGCTCTGTCTGTGGGGGAGGCCATGTTCAGCAGTGAACGTCGTACGGCTGAAATGATGAACGATCATCGAAGCACCAAATTTTTTCAATGAATTTGACGGATTTATGAAATTCGTGGAACAAACTTTATTACCAATTGGGTGTCGATTAAGGCCCTTACGGGATAGCATGCATATATGAATATAGATTGTTGACGTGAAGTCAGATCTTGGCCTTCTAAGTTGCAGATGACCAAGGTCTAAAGGTCAGAGTGTCTGTCGGAAGTTATATCATACTCTGGGATGTGCCTACGAATTTAAGCCTACGTGCCTATGGTCTAAACTTTAGATTCCAAAGTTGGAGAATCTTCGCCTAAAATCTAAGTTATGGCAGATATTGTAGGTATTTAATAAGTACCTAAAGGAATGGTTTTCCCAAATATCAAGTCGTAAATCTAAAGTATCAAACTCGTTTAGCCAAACAACCGTATTCATAGACGACCCTTTAAATGTGATTTAGGAATCTTAAGCTTAATATGCTTGCTTGCTTATCGTGTCACTGATTTTTTCTTGGTCACTGGTTAGGTTAGGTCAGGGACCAGGTTGAGGTATGGTGGCCTTAAAAAGGACCTATGATCGTTGGTGAAAGAATCAGTGTAGCGAAACGATTAAAGTGCGCCTCTTGGAGGCAATGTCACATGACTTCAAATTTTTAGGTTCCTTACGATGTTTTCCTTCACCTTTTGAGAGCATTAGTATAACGCGCATAAATTTTCCTATTGGAAAATCCAGTAGTGAACAACCGGGAATCAAACCCAAAAAAAAATCGGAGAAATGTTCACTAAAGGAGCCTCTAAGAGGCGCACTTTATTCCTATCACTACACTGAGTCTTACACCGACGGTTATAGGCCCTTTTCATGGCTACCATACCCCAACCTGGTCACTGCAGGTCAGTGACCAGGTTGATACAGGATGACCAAGAAAGGATCAGTGGCACGACAAGCAAGCAATTCTCGAACATATCAATTTGTTTCCGCGTCGTTAAAGTCGATTAAAAATTAAGTAAATTTAATTTATTTTTTGCAATAATAATTTGTTTAATGTTTTCTGATAATATGTGACATGAATAATTTGAAATCTGTTTTTATGGTTACTAACATAGTTTATAGGTAGATAAATGTACTAACAATTATGGTGAACAACCGAAATAAATGAATTAAATTAAAATTTAAAAAAAACATATATCTCGCAATTTTTCTACGTCATTTCCGCCTCCGTTTCTAAGACTATCTATAAATAAGGGTCCTTCAACAAAAACGCTAAAAATACTTACTAACGGAAGTCTCATAAACCAAAAGACACAATACATTTGGCCGGCCGTAAATCCCGCGGCGACGATATTAAATATTCGTTAAGACATACCCTTCGAAGCTGTATAAAATAATACTGGGCATATTTTAACGTTTGTTGAAATGCTGTACATTTTACCTGGGGCTTCGGAAAGTCACACGAATGTGAGCATCCGATCATCAATAAAATGTATACTTTTTATACAACTTAGGCAAACAAGCGTACGTCCCACCAGTTGGTTAGTGGTTACAGTAGCATATGAACGCTTGCAATACCAGAGGCATCACGCACCCGTTGCCGATACCGCTTAGGGGAGGGGGCCTTAAAAATCTCTGGCAGCCTGGCTCACTAATACTCAAACAAAAACGCAAATTTTGCTTCAACTAGTATGTAGATGATGTTGTGGGTTTGTGCACGAAAGGAGCCTCTAAGAGGCGCACTTGAATCCTTTCACTACACTGATTTTTTCACCGACGGTCATAGGCCCTTTTCACCTCAACCTGTTCACTGACCTAATACAAGAAGACCAAGAAAGAATCGGTGACACGACAAGCAAGTTGTGGGTTGAACGTTAACGCTAGAGACGTATGCAACGCATTATGAAATCTAGACCCTTTAATTTACGACTAGAAACATACATAACGTATGCAAGTTGCGTACATGTCATCAGTTTTTCGCTAGCTTTACTAATTCTCGATCAGTTTGTCTCTCTCTCAATTCTCTCAATTCCATTCTCTCAACACAACTCTCTCAACAAAAATTTTAGTAAGTAATTAGCATCATAATTCCTTTTATTTTCGTTTTAATGATCTCAATTGTTCCCTCTCCTGTGCACTACCTTCACATCTTCTGTCCACAAACACAAAGGTTATCTGGAAGATAATGCTTTCTAGCATTAAATTCGCCTTTGTACTATTTTTATGTGCAATAAAGAATTTTCTATCTATTTATCTACAACTCATTCTTACAATTCATTCCATAAATTCTCCTATACTGTTTACTTATACTACCATTTATGTTTGTTTATCTTCCAAAATTGTAAAAAAAATATTGCGCCACAGTTACCATCAAGGAATCGGATTGTGGATTCGTTTCGGTGTGAATGCTCCCCGGATATTAAGTGGCCATAAATTGCGGCGTCTCCCGTAGACGATGATTCCCGTTTCACTTAACCTTTTTACGTATTATGCTCAGGTTTCGCCGCCTCGGTAAGCGTACGTATGGAAATTGTATGGGAATGCGCGCGTCTGGGAGATGGGAGATCATTCCGAGATGAGAGGTCATTTTGCTTATTGGTAAATAAATGGTAATATAAAATAAGAGGGTGGGCCAGAACTCAATTGGACCAAGTGAAAGTAGGGCGCTGATTCGGTTTTAAGCTATTTTTTCTAGGTTATCATGCGGTGTTGGCCTAGTGGGAGGTTCCTCGACTTTCGATCCGAAGGTCATGAGTCCGAACCCGGTAGAGCACCAAGGAGTTCTTTAATTTAAAAATTAATAACACAATTAACTCGTGCTTAAAGCGGTGAAGGAAAACATTGTGAGAAAACTAGTTGAGCCATATTTTCGGACATGCCTCTGGCTAACCCTTTCATCTTCAAGGAACTTACCGCCTGGAGATCTGTGAGGATCTCTACCAGGCTTGGAGATGAAAGTCTCACATGTTTTTTTCGAGGTATTTTGCTTTAGTAGTTCCGTTTTTAACTTCATCTTTAGTAGATTTATCTTTTACCTATTTGTCTCGGAAGCGCCAACTAGCGAGCAAAGCGGGAGTTTTCCGTGTAAATCAAAGGGTCCACCTGGCTGATGACAAACATTTTCCAACTAAACAAGTGCCATTAATCCAAAAACACTTTACAGTGGTGTAGATACCTGTATTCACAGGGCAGGTAAAATGGCGCTAAGTCCCGAAATACTTTGGGATAAACTTCGTGCTTTATATTTAATGTTAGAGTTACGCTTATGATATGATAACATGTGAAATATTAGCTGATAAAAATAAAAAGATTTCAAGAAACGTCGATGCCATTGGCATTTGACAATGCTATCGTATCGTAACTTCGTAAGTGTACGTGTTAAAGTTAACGTAAATAATTTGTGCTTACCCCACTGTAAGAAGGTACGAGTAAACTACTAACCAGTGTTAATAGTTAACTCGTACCTTAACTTAACCTTTTACCTTAACTTCTTCTTTAGAACAGTTTCTATTATTTCCTACTGTTTTACGAATTGAAGATGTTATCGTTCTCATCCGATTCGATGAAATTAAAAGAAATGGCACCTAAAAATATTTCATCAACAGATAGCACAACCGTTTTTCGTTTATTTTGTAAAATTGTTGTTAAATATTTACTTGCATTAGTTTAATTTTTTTCTTTAAATATATAAGATAAAGAAATGGGCACCTTTTATATATTTCGTTTGAGTTACAAAAATCATCGTCGTGGGCAGACAGACTGACTTAATAATTTTTGCTCTTAGATGTTTTTTTAGTAACATTGAATAGCGTTTGAATTGAATACTTGGCCGCACTAACCGATGCCAAGCTAAGCCATGTTCAGCTATTTTGCAAAAAAAAGCTACATCAGTCTGTAGCTATAATTAAAAATTACATCCCATGCTGCATTTTATCGGCCTGACTCCACTCCGCATGAGGCTAAAACGCCGCTTTCAAAATGGGTGAAAGAAGCTTGCGAGGATTGAATTCTTCAAAAGGCTCTTTTTGGAACAAGTGCACTGGACATTTCATTAATGGTACTGTTCTGAAAGAAATTGAGCGTTCGACCTATTAACACTCTGCTATGAGAAAAAAATGCTTTTTCCTTCGTAAACCTTCACTTTTACTTCCTTCTTTGTCGTGTCAGTCAGTGTCTGATTCTTTCTTGGTCATCGGTCATCCTGTATTAGGTCAGTGACCAGGTGGAACCAGGGTCCAGGCTCAGGAATACTTATTACTGCAAAATGTGGGCATATGCCATTTGGTCGGACATGCCTCTGCCATTAGACATCTTCAAGGATCTGATCTCCTGAAGATCTGAGAGGATGTCTACCATTCTTGGGGATAAAAGTCTTGAGCCTATTTTTTCTAGATGTGTCGGAAGATGGAGGCTGCTTACATTTTTATGCCCGTTTTTGCAGTCACAGTGACAATTGTCGCTATGAAGCGCGTTGACGAGCTCGGACCTCCAAAATCTGTCGCTTGTCCGATAAAACGCCCAATATGTAATGGCAATAAAGTTCAATTTATCTTATTATCCAACCAAGAAATGGAGTAAATAGTACATTGCGGGCGCAGTGGCAGGCTTAGCCGCGGATCAACAGTGGCCCGGTTGAGGCTTAGGCGCTAGTGGGCACAATAACTTACTGGGAGATTATGTGTTAGGAGATCTTCAGGTCTACCAAGCTATCTACATGAGTATACAATACAATGTAGGTACCTATTCCCGTATTCAAACGGAATGCGATATATCCCTCTTATGCCATATACAAGTTGATTCATAACATGTAGGTATGCTATCCCGACAGGGGCTTATTCTACATCCCATTGACAATAAAATTTGGAAAACTCTAACTTTAACCAAAAACTCTTGATGCCGAACTTCTCGGAAGTACTTTTAATAATTATGATGAAAATACCAAAAATAGCTGAGAATGTATTAGATTTTTTTTTTAGATGATTCGTCTTAATTTAGGTATGTTATAAGAAAATGATATGGGCCGAGACGATAAGTAAAATAATATGATTTTTGCTATTTCGTCAACTTGTATCAAATTTTCGGTACGAGATGACGAACTACTCAACTCTTTGGGGGAGGCCTATGTTCAGCAGTGAGAATAACAGCCGTATAAAATCATTGTATTTCCCTAAGTGTGGGTGAATATTAAAAAGCAAATAACCAATCCGAACCAAGATATGTTAAGCACTAGCGATACATACAAACGAACTCCTTAGTGATTAATCGTACTACATTCTACTAGCGGCCACCTAGCCAAATGTTGACCGTTCTGAACGTTGAACAACCAGGGAAGCTAAGTCACGAGCTCTCCATAAATGTACCTAGAACAAGCCGACAAAACTTAGCTCTTAAATTTCACACCCGCTTTAGTTTCCAACAAAACGGCGAGTATTATGGCGGCCATTATATACCATAAAAAGTTGAAAAGAGGATTTTTCTACGAGCCACACACAACACGTTTTGCAGTCGACAAACGACAACTGAAACTTCATTTGCATTCCCCCCTTGCAACGCTGCGTCGGCGTCGCCCTGCTCGTGGCCGCCATTCGAGAGCTTTTATAAATAAATAAATATTCCGGACATATCACACATTGTCAAGTGATCCCAAACTAGGCATAGCCTGTACTATGGGTACCAGAGACTGATATACATAATATATATATATTTAACACCCAGACACAGAACAAACATCTGTGTTAGTCACAAATGTTTGTCCAGTGCGGGAATCGAACCCGCGACCTCTAGCGCAGAAGGCAGAGTTACTACCAACTGAGCTATGAGGCCAGTCGAGTTATTCCCCAACGTTGTCAGTTCTGCGAGCTAGAGCTAGGCGCTTCTTATTCTTGTCATGTCACCGATTCTTTCTTGGTCATCCTGTATTAGGTCAATGACCAGGTTGAGGTATGGTGGCCGTGAAAAGGTTATATGACTGTTGATGAAAGAAACAGTGTAGTGAAAGGATTAAAATGCGCCTCTTTGAGGCTCCTTTCGTGCGCTGGAGGTGTCAAAACTGCAGGACTGCACCGGACAAATCAGCGCTAGTCGTCTAATGAAACGGTCATATTCCAATGGCCGCTTCGAAGAAAACGTCGTTTACACGTCGTACATTATAGTGAAGCCATAAATTTCTAAAAGCCTAAACGGACACGGGTCGGTCGTGCGTGAAAAATATTATACACATTTTATACCAAATATTTCGTCTCGATGTTGCGTGAGACATAGGTAGCCTAATGGAAACATGCCGATTTCTAGGGGAAATGAACCTCGTGAGGAAACGAAAATTGTTCGCGTCTTTCCTTTGGATAAGGTTGACTAGGCTGAGAGGATGGTATAGGTTCTGGGCTAGCCTACTCCCTCTAAATAATCAGGCGTTACAGCTGAAGAAAGTTCTATCTGATGCTGTAAAAATCATCTAGAATGTTATATAAGGCTTTACAAAGCGTTCAAGGTTAAGCCAGCTCTAATAGGTATATTTTTTTATATGTGTGTTAGCCATTAAGGTATTTATCTATGGGCCAACATTTTTTTTTACAATTATTTGATGCCTGAAATTAATGATTTTATTATTATTCACATATATTTATTTAAAATCTCATTTATAAAATACATTTTTTACTACAAAAGTACATCTTAATATCAAAAAAGAATATCAAAACAACTATTATAGTAAAAAATATATATAAAAATGGAGAACCACCGACCGCGAAGCTCGGCTCAAGCGGTCGGTGGCTAGGGCTGCAGAGAGAGGAACCTCCTGACTATGCGTGCCAAGTCTGTACTCCTGTGAGTACAACCCTCTGTATCTGGCCCTTCACCCAGCTATTACATTATTATTATTAATGAGAGTCTGTACATGTAGTAGGCACTTATACAAGGTGATTCAAAATATGTATGCTATCCCGAAAGGGGCTTATTCTACACCTAATTGGAAATAATGTTTGTTCTACAACTTTAGGAAATTCGCCATTTTTCAATGAAAAAAATCTATGTAAAATTTCTCCGGTAATTTGAGAAAGTATGGAAAAAATCAAATAAAAGAAATGTTATTTTATTTTAGCAAAACAAACATTTTTTATTTTTTATTATTTTAGTTACGAGAGCGAAGCCGCGTGCGGAAGCTAGTAGTACATAGTCATGACACTAGTATTTATAAAATACATCGTATCTAAACTTATGTGAAGAATTGTTAAAGAATGTAGCGTCGTCAGGGTATCTTAGGATTCGACTCACGGCCGTGACATGGGTCCGTACAGTCAGCAATTTGTCACTTGACCACTCCACATCCATCAATTACACCATTGCAAATATTGGACTCGGGAGAAATATGTTTTTCCAATTGTGCCGCGGGATCGGGGAAATTTCGAGAAAGAAACCTAAATCTAAGATATACAGAGAGAAAATGCGGCGTTATTTTTTTAATAAAAATCATCTACTTACCCTTGGATGTCGTAAGAGGCGACTAGGGGAAAAAAAGCTAGGGGTTGAGCAGCAGCGTCCCCTATTTTCATAAAGATCTCTAACTGCGCTCGCCAACCCGAATGCCCAGCGTGGTGCGTATGGGCAAATCCTCCCAAATGATTTGAATTCGCTATTGAAATCTGTGGGGAAGGCCATCGCCACCCAACAGGCACCCTACAGCTGTGGATGTCCTACGGCTGAAATAATGATGATCATTATTATTATTATAATAAACTTTTTAAAAAGTCCAAAAGCTTAAAATAACCTTTATCATCTGTTTATATAAAAGAACAAGGCCTGATTCCACGATCAACGCACAGCCCAAACTGCTGAAGCTATAAAGCTGAAATTTGGACAGTAGCTGCCTTATATGCCAAACACATCCACTAAGGAGGGATTTTTAAAATATCAACTCCTACGAGGGTGAAAAGGGGATAAAACGATTGTATGAAAAATCGTATTCCATGAACCTACAGATTTGAAACTAACTAAAAATAATGAATGATAGAAATAAGGAAAAACTGTATTTTTAGATTTTCAAAACTACCCCGTGAAAGGGTGTAATGAGATGTAAAAGTTTGTATGGAAGAATCTTAACGCATGGAGAGATTTACATGAAACTTGGTACAAATACTCATAAAGTCAAATAATGAAATACGTATTTAAGGGTTTTCCAAAACTACCCCAAGATACCACGCGAGCAAAGCCGCGGGCGTACGCTAGTATACTTAAAATTTACTTCTTAATGACTCCAAAATCCTAAAAAGAGCTGACATAATTAGGACATTAATATCTTCACCACCCTCTCCACAAATAAACTTACCATGGTACCTCACATAACGGGAGTGGAGGACCCTCGAGCGAGTACAGCGTGTATAAACACTCCGGCAGTCTTGAGATCAGCTTTGTTATAAGTAGGCAAGTACTTACTAACTATGAATTGTCTCCCGAGTTCAATTATCCACTTACTTCTGAATTTTAGTTGCTTGCTTGTCTCATTATTTCTTGGCTTGTATCAGGTCAGTGACCAGGTTGAGGTATGGTGGCCATGAAATGGGCCTATGACCGTTGGTGAAAGAATTTTCTAGGCTTGATCGCGAGGAACAGGCATAGCTTCACCTAGTTTCTAAGACGTTTCAAAGTGATCCTAGTGATTTTATTGAAATAAATGCCTTTTGACTTTGACTTTGACTTTGAATCAGTGTAGTAAAAGGTTTAAAGTGCGCCTCTTAGAGGATCCTTTCGTGCACATGTCACATGTCTTCGAATTTTTAGGTTCTGGTGCATGCCGGTTTCCTCACAATGTTTTCCTTCACAGTTGAGAGCACTAGTAAATTTTCCATCCATTCGGAAAATCTATTGGTGCACGACCGGGATACGAACCTACGACCTGTGAATCTCTTATATAATCCATAGCAGAATTTAAACAAACTGTTCGATTTATATTATTATAATAATAGGTGGCTATGTTGCATTTGCTAGGCCGTGGTGGCCCCGGCTGAAGAATAGGCTTCTCCATATCTACCTATCCGCGGATGTCGTAAGAGGCGACTAAGGGAAAAAAGCTAGGGCAGCAGCGTCCCTCATTTTAACAACGATAGCTCTAACTGCGTTCGCCAACCCGCATGCCCAGCGTGGTGAGTATGGGCAAATCCCCCCACATGATAAGGAATTGGCTCTGTCTGTGAGGGAGGCCATGTTCAGCAGTTGACGTCGTACGGCTGAAATGATGAATGATGATGTAGTATTTTCCATTTTCTTTGTTACAACTCTTTTATTTGCATGCCTGAATTATGGTAGAACATAATTGAACTGACAGATCTGATTGTACATATGTTCTTGCAAATAAACTATCTTATCTTCGTTGATTAGGTTACAATAAAAACAACATTTATAGAAATTAAAATTTTATTAATTCATTCAAAACTTTACAAAAGATAACAAGGAACGAGTCCCATTCCGTCTCGCTGGGAAAAAACAATAGATACCTACCAAAGTCTGTGTTCAATCCATTCAACAAGTATCTACGTACTGCCGCCGCGCCGACAAACTTTCAACTTGCGCAGAATATCGACAATTTAGAACTATCGCAAGTGCTCCCTAACTTTCCTAATAAAACTCTGTTTACTGCAGTTTGATGTAATATCCTAGAATCTGCCTATCTACGGACAAAGTTTCTAAAACATTATTGCGGACCTTTCGGAAAACTGTAACGTTCATTGCTGATGCTTGCGATATTCTTATTTTAATTCTAACTTCTGACGACTTTGGTGGCGCAGCGGGCGAGTCTTGACGCAAAGGGTTCGATGCCCGCTGCGTTAACAAACGTTTGCATAACTAGTTAAGTATAAAATGTCACCTTTTTGATATGCCATCGACTCACAATCTAGTTATGATCGCAAGAACGAATTATATTACGACTACTGTAGAGATTTTATGAACTGACTACTTGTAATTCGTGAAGCCGTGATAAAGGAGCCATTTCATTCTGGGCCTGGTCCATGTACACTACATAGAAAAATTAGGAAAAAATAGGAGATAACAAGAAAAATACAATTTCATTAATTTGAAGACAAATACGATGGTATAAGAATAGTTCTTCTGGTAAGTTTTTTACTATGTGAACACTATTTGAAGGCCGCCATGTTGGTTTATAATTGGCGTTTGACATGACATTGACATATTTTTCATGTCATGTTGTTTGATTTGACGTTTTTGTTTTGTCAGATAAATGTAGGTTGTCAAAATTACATTTCACGCACGTCCATCCGCCATATTTTTGTAGCGCTGTGTGTTGCTCTCTTTGTCGAAGAAAATCTTAATGTACCTTATAACGAAGTCAATTGAAATAAAATAACCAATTAAATACGTTTACTTTATTGCTTAGCCATATTTTAGAGTAGTGTACACAGTGCAGGCCCAGGCTCCATATATTGATGAAACGTCTCTTTTCCTTATAATTTTATATCTCTATGTCCCTCCGTCCACGGCGCTACTCAAAAGAAACGACATAGTTACAAACTGTAGTCACTTATGAGTGGTCTGAATTTCGTAGCACTAGTATTTCAGTGGCGGACCGTCCACGACGCTACTCATCACAAACGCGTTTGTAACTAGTCACCCGCAACCCGACCTGCTAGTCGCGACTCTACTGGTTTCGAGAAACTGTTGAAAAATGAACGAACAAAAAGTAATAATTGATGATCAGTCATCTATGCCAGTGCTTATAATTCCTTGTCATCGCTTGAACTATCACTAGTCATGTTGATTATTTTCAAAACTTTGTTTACCTACATAAACCTGTGTACTGACTAAGTTTCAAAAAAATTAAGTAGCGCCGTGTACGACGTGCGTTTCTAACCAATTCCGTCACTTTTGCGTAGCGCCGCGCCGTGGTACTAAGGTATCCTAGTTGTTCTAAATAATTGAGCATAATTCCTTTCGCCACGCTGGTTCCTATTTCGTAGATCTACCGTGTAAGTGTGTCGTGACTTACAAAGTGACCACACGAGCTCCTCAATCTCAAAGGGGTCATATTCAAGGTACTTCTGCTGAAGTGGCTCCAAACCGGGGAAGTTCGCGATATTGGCGCAAAGTGAGCCAACTCCGGCCAACTTCGGAAATGCTAATAACAGCCATATTGATTCGTATTTGTGTTGTTGGCTGTTTTGAAAATATACACAATAGCGGAAGTTAGGTACCTTTAGTCCCAAGTTGTAGGTTCGTATCCCGTTCGTTCACTAATGGTTAAGAAAAATTGTAGGTATGCACATTAAATTCTGATTCGCCCTTGAGATCTTTTTAACCGACTTCAAAAAGGAGGAGGTTCTCAAGTCGGCTGTATTTTTTTTTTGTGTATGTTACTCGATATCTCCGCCAATACTAAACCGATTTTGATAATTCTTTCGCTGGTTTATAGAGTATGATCCCGGGGTGGTCCCATATTAATTCCTGAGGGATTGCTACTTGTCCCGTAAAACTTAAAAAAACATCATCATCACTTGAAATCACGACTTTTTTTTGTCGAATGTGGTATGGTATGGTTATCCCCGCGACTTCGTTCGGTTGCTGCTATTTTTACATAAACTTTAATCTTAGGGGTTGTGTGTCGGGAATTCCTTTCTGTGCACCCATATGTTACAACAGAAATTTCATACCTACTCTTAGGACTTTTGTTTAGGCTCTGCGTTGATTGTCAAAGAGAATAAAAGCAGCACGTTTTATTGTCTGTCAGTCAGTCAGTACCATATGAGTTATTCATTATGATGAATGAATGTCATACTTACTTTGGTTTTTTGTTCGAAAGTGTTGGTGGCAGGTGTCATCCTCAGTAGGTAAGCAAAACGCAAAGAGGTTGATAACAAAAAAAAGAGGATGGTATTAATCTTGTAAATATTCAGGAATTTGAAGTCGGTTTTAGTTTTTGTAAAAAATATCTTATTTACTTCTATTGTTTACTTTCTGTGAATTTTCTAAAGTCCTTCTTAGGTATATAAATTCTAGATAATTTATACAGCCAGCGTCTTCAGGCGGAACCTTTAAACTACTCTCTTACTTACCTACTCTACAAAATATGGACATGCAAAATTTGTTTGGACATGTCTCTGACTATTCCCTTTAGACATCTTCCAGTATGCAGGACCGCTGAGCTGAACCCCTGCAGGAATCTATAAATAATAAATAAATAAATATTCCGGACATATCACACACGGTCAGCTGATCCCAAAGCTGTACCTACTATAGGTAACAGAGACTGATATACATAAAGCCTTTCACACACGGCAGCTATAATGTAAAAATGTATATTATAGCACGATGCATCTCATTACATCTTTCCATAGAAACTGTCAGAAGATACGAAGATGTAAAAAGATACATTATAGCTGCCGTGTGTGACGCGCTTAATAGATAACTATTTAACACCCAGACACAGAACAAACATCTGTGTTAAACACAGAAATGTTTGTCCAGTGCGGCAAAAAAAAAAGGCAGAGCTACTACCAAGTCTACGAACTGAGCTATGAGGCCTGTACAATACTTGATTATTACAGATTACAGTGCAGGGCATTTTTTGAAGTGGTGGTGATAATGACGATGCTTATACCTACTTCTTGAGCTTGAGAACTCTTGTAATTTTAAAGGTACAATTTTTTTCAACTCCACGATTGTGTACCTGCACAAAACCGCCAACCAAAATTATCGACCCCTCGCTTAAGATTCGGCTCACGTGCCACCGCCCGAAAACAATCGACACCAAACAAATCCGTTGAAATGTACCGAGAACCGGTTACGGCCAGTTGTGTCCGGATTATACTAACAGCTACTAATTGCTACGTGGGCAGAATGCGGGTACCACTCGATTAATAGACTATGCAAGGTAACTGGTGAAATGATAAAGATAATGGTTTTTTATTCAACTTAGGTAGCAAATAACGATACAGCCCACCTGTTAGGTAAGTGTTTACCGTAGCCTATGAACGCTTGCCATCACGCACGCGTTGCAATACTAGAGGAAGGGAAATAAACTAGAGGATGGACACCAGCGTTCTCTATCAACAACAAGAGCTTTATGTGCACTCGCCAACCCGCATGCCCAGCGTGGCGAGTATGGGCAAATCCCCCCAAATGAGTGCGTCTGATAATCTATGGGGGAGGCTTATGTTCAGCAGTGAACGTCCTGAGGCTGAAATGATGATGATAAGGATAACTTGACTGGCCTCATAGCTCAGTTGGTAGTAACTCTGCCTTCTGCGCTGGTCGCGAGCTCGATTCCCGCGCTGGACAAACATTTGTGTGATGAACACAGATGTTTGTGTCTGGGTGTTAAATATGTATCTATATTATGTATATCAGTCTCTGGTACCCATAGTACAGGCTATGCCTAGTTTGGGATCAGTTGACCGTGTGTGATATGTCCGGAATATTTATATTTATTTATTTATTAAATTCACAAAACGATCCATGATTTCAATGAATTAAATAATTTTGGAGTTTGAAGTAAATAATTACACTCCTCTAAGAATACCAGGGCTGGTAATGCTAAGCTTAGCAATGACATCTGACTGTCATACCAATATTCAGCTAGAGCATCACTATAATACTTAACAAACTTTAATTGGTTCCGAAGCTGACATTATAAGCGGCTACACCAGCAATTTGGCACTATGCCAGCTAATCGGCCGTTTCCGGATTGATTCTTGGCGGGACAAGTTCACTTCCGGTCCAGGGGGTTACCATACTATGGTTTAGCACCAGTCTGGACGTAAATGCATTGCGAGCGAGTAATCTACAAAGGTAACAGACAAATTACAAATATTTAATAACTATCTTGTGCCCGAGCCTTCACTCGCGTGGTACGTTGATAAAAGTAGCCTGTATGCTATTCTAGGTTAATAACTCAATTTATTCCAAATTTGATCGAAATCGGCTGAGCCGTTCTGTACTTCTTCCTGAGACTTTTGTCCCCAAACATGTGCAAACATTTGTCAAATGCCCACATTTTGCATTGGTATTCTATACGTGACAGGTTGCAAGCCCATCGCTGCCAGTTTTTTTTTCTATTGTTTCATTCTACCTATATAGCGTTCGCGTCTCACACTGGAGTGTGATGACCACCTTGATGAAGCTTCTCTAGCTGAATCGAAACAGACGTGAGTAAAAACCATTTTGCAAAATGCCTTAAACTACAACTCACGATAGTATTGAAAGTTTTGACATTCAATTGAAATTCTTCCATTCAGGAGGGCAACTCTTTGTATGAGCCAAAGATCTCGGAACTGCTCCTACGTGCTAGAACTTATAAATTAGTATTTGAAACTGCCAACAATTCAGTGGAATTCAAACCAGTGCTAAGGGCCCTAGTCTCGGGTTATGCTGTCCCGCATAACGCGTGGGATTTGGTCGAGTGATTGACACTGGATTAGCTGGTTCCGGCTGGTGTTAACCAACAGTTATAAACAGACGGTTATGGTCCCCACCCTCACCCACCTACGTCAATATTGGTGACCGCTAATTGGTATTTCAGCCTACAAATGACGGTCGATGTTTCTTAGAACGCAGACTTTACCATTTAGCGCAGTCGTCAAGGATTCCAAATGAAACAATTGGCGCATTCTGGCCATTAGGACGGCCCGCCGTTCTAACAAACCACGTGCCAACGACCAGCTAATTGGCTAGATTCCACGGTAATGCATGTATTTATTAAGAACAATTATCTAATAATAACAGCTAGTTTTACCGCGGAATTCGCAACAAAGCCTGCCATTTGGCGTAAGAGTCAGTGCTCACTAGCGTGATAAAACGCACCCGGCACGACACGCTCTTTGGGTGAATTTTTAAGCTGTTTTCCTTTTCACAATGCCGAGCGCAGAAGGCGCTGCGCTGCGCCGAGAAAAAGTTAGATTGGTGCAATGAGAACCATTCAGGTAGAAACCTCAGCTTGGGCAACAGCCCCAGCTGTTGTCTGATAACAATCAGAGGGAGGCTTTTTGGAGGACGGCATCTCCCTGAAAATGTGGAAACGCAAGGACAGGATGTCAGCGTCGACCCCGCTGGCGGGGTCTGTTTAATTTATGGAGTGTTTTTATGTGTAGGGGTTTGATGAGGAAATTAAGTTTTACCTAGTATAGTATTATGTTATCTGTGGTCTCTAATCTCCACTAATCTCCAAGAACATGTCTTGGTCTGCGTAGGGAACACGCACGGCACATTACGCGTAATCTTTGTAATGTATGGTTACTAGTGATAGCTTCAACCAACCAGTTTTTGTCTAGTCAAAATGTGCACGTCGTTCCACTCCAATGGGCGATTGCCTTAAAGGATTTTAATGGCGGGGCGTATTTTGGCGGATTGCGTCCGAAATGAATTTCATTGTGCCCCCAAAATGAGTTGCTATTGTTCTCGCCGTAGATAAAACATGGCAGGAAAATTACGGAGGGCCCAAACGATTGTGTCAGTCATTGAATGCCGGGTGTTATACGATACTGTCGGTTTTTTTATGCGGGGCGCTCTTGTGTTTTGCGGCTTCGAGGTAGAGGCCAGAACGATAGTTTAGTTGGAATCGCGCGAACATATCTTCTTAAATACCTCTTATTTCTATTTATTTCAGTTGCACCATCATAGTTTACAGAACAGGCAAGAGTACAAAAAAAAGTGTGAAATGAGTGAAAATGTGTGTTTAGTTGAATAAAATAGAATTTTGAAGGATAATTTTAATAGTAATTAAACCTCAATACCATGAATGTCAGGCTGATGTCAGTGTGAGTAGAGTGAAAGAATACACTCTGCTTATAAAGCCAAGCGAGTATTCAGCGCCGATGCGACGGTTGGAGTGGCGGCGAAGCGACTGATCGCGCGCCTTTCTCACATAACAAAAAAACTGGAATGAAATAAATAGTGTTATTGAAATAATTTCCCGAAGCAACCTCTCGTATCAATTTTAAGTTCGCATAAAGGAAATTTCCGTTTTTTAGTTCAGAATACCAGATGTCAGTTAACTCCTTACGGGTTTTTTGCGTTTAGCCCCGAGTATTGTTATTCTGTTGAATAAGTAATAGCAATTCATAGGGAACTAGCGTACCTACGCCTGCGGCTTTGCTCGCGTGATATCTTCATAAAAAGGGGTAGTTTTGAAAAACCCTTAAATACGTATTTCATTATTTGACTTTATGAGTATTTGTACCAAGTTTCAGATAAATATCTCCATGCGTTAAGATTTTCCCATACAAACTTTGACACCTCATTACACCCTTTCAAGGGGTAGTTTTGAAAATCTAAAAATACAGTTTTTCTTTATTTTTATCATACATTATTTATAGTTAGATTCAAATCTGTAGGTTCAAGGAATACGATTTTTCATACAACCGTTTTAACCCCTTAGGAGTTATATTTATTTTAAATCCTTCCATAGTGGCAGTGTTTGACATATAAGGCAGCTACTGTCCAAATTTCAGCTTTATAGCTTTAGCGGTTTGGGCTGTGCGTCGATCGCACGTTGAGGCCTTGTTCTTTTATATATACAGAAGATAATCACTTTGAATACATACTTATGTGTAGGTATGTATAAACTCAAAAAACATAACCCCTCCTTCCTTCTCGGCAGTCGGGTGAAAATAAGATTTTGCTAAGAAAATATGAATGCCTATTCTATTCCAAGAACCTGCATTTAGCACAACTCTAGAACCGGGTAAGTATTTCAACGGATCCTGAGCTTCTGGTCAATACGGGCTTCAACTCAATGAATAAAAATAATCTTAGAATAAAATTGAGAATCCTTTTAAGAAGAAATTGAATATCTTTTTGCGCTATTTCACCTAGGTAGGTACCTATCTTTGATCAAAGCCATAGCACTGTCTGTTAAACCCATCCAGCCGTTCAGCTGCAGTGCGGTATTATAGAAAGAGTGTGTACTGGTCTTTTACTTACTAAAGTACTTTACCGATTCAGATGCGGTTTTCCCGGACTGAATAATAGTCCCTCCATATCTTCCTACCCGTGGAAATCTTAGAAGCGACCCAAAAATAAATAAATAATTAAATAATAAATATTCCGGACATATCACACACGGTCAACTGATCCCAAACAAGGCATAGCCTGTACTATGGCTACCAGAGACTGATATACATAATAGATACACAACACCCAGACACAGAACAAACAGCTGTGTTCATCACACAAATGTTTGTCCAGCGCGGGAATCGAACCCGCGACCTCTAGCGCAGAAGGCAGAGTTACTACCAAGTGAGCTATGAGGCCAGTCAAAGGACAGGGGATGAGCAGCAGTGTCCCCTATTATCACAAAGATAGCTCTAACTGCGCTTGCCAACCCTCGAGCCCAGCGTGGTAAGTATGGGCAAATTCCCTCTCACGTGATAGTTTGCTCTGAAAATTTGTTGCGGAGGCCAAGTTCAGCAGTGGACGTCCTACAGCTGAAATGATGATGATGATTTCTGAATTAAAACTATTTATATAGGTCAAAACAGTGATAATTAATATAAATGCGTTAGAGGTCGCGGGTTCGATTCCCGCACTGGACAAACATTTGTGACTAATACAGATGTTTGTTCTATGTCTGGGTGTTAAATATTTATCTATTATGTTTAAATAAATAAATATTTCGGACATATTACACACGGTCAACTGATCCCAAACTAGGCATAGCCTGTACTATGGGTACCAGAGAGAATTAAATAAACAGTGAAATTAATATTAAGAAAATAAGTGTAGTTAAATTTGATAAGATATGTTAGTTTAATAAGTGGTAGAAATAAAAGGCTTTTTTAATTTTTATTTTTTTATTTTATTTTAAATACATTAAAACATTGATTTGGAAAATAAATAACATAGAAAACTATTTAAATCCGTTTTCAAAGAATTATCTTCAAAGAGTTTGAAAAAATGTTGTCAACCTTTTTCAAACTCAAGACTGTCGCGACACAAATGTCAATTAAACGTCAAATTGATCAGAAATAATTCCGCCAAGTAACGCGTCATAAAATTTATAAACAATGTAAAATTTTCACTTGAAAAGACAAATCCACCTCTGCCTATGGAATGGTGGTACTTCGGGCCTGTGGTCCTGGCCGTGATCATGTTCCTCCTGGTTGGAACTGTCTTCGAGAGGAGGATCGAGACGGCATGGCAGCAATTCAGTACGTATGTTGCTTTGTTTCATCACCATTATCCACAACGCCGCCACCGGTGGTACTGCTGGTACATCCTACTAATATTGTAAACGCGAAAGTTTGTAAGTATGGATGGATGGATGTTTGTTACTCTTTCACGTAAAAACTACTGAATGGATTTTAATGTAACTTTACAATAATATAGCTTACCTATATATACCTACATCAGAATAACACATAGGCTACAATTTATAAAGATATTAGGTGAATTGTCCAAAATATGACTACTATCTACTTGAATTTTTTTTATTTTTTTATTTTATTATAGACGAGCAGCTTCCGCTGATGTGTCTACATCTCACAGTGTCGAAATTGAAAGTCCATTGTCATGTCTGGTTCACTTTAATGAGCACTGATTTATTAATTCGTAGCCAGTTGTCGAGCTTGTTTTTGAATGCATTGACAGAAGTAGCAGAAACAACATCTTCCGGTAACATGTTCCAGTTGTGGACTACTCTGTTGCTAAAGAAGTGGTACGCAGCAAGTAGGTTAGCAGGAGCACGAGCTAGCTTAAGTTGATGGCCACGAGAAGGTCTTTGATAATCTTTCCTTATGAAGATATCTTTAATATCTGATTATAACTGAAATCCTGCGCAGACGAAGTCGCGGGCACCAGCTAGTGATTCATAATCCACCGCCTCAGTTGTGAACTGGGGTGGTGTTGTGTGAGTGTGAAATGGTGAAGAATCAACGCGAAAATCGCTTACATTACTGTATGACTGCCTGAAAATGATAGGCACCAAGCCGTGTTTGTTGCTTGATTCTTCTAGGCTTTTTTATTTTATTTATTATCATAGAATCTACAGCACTTTAGAATAATTATGATATCTATTATATACTAAGCATACTGTCAATTACAGATTCTTACTTTGTAACATAGAACTTTTTAGTATAGTCGCAAAAACAACAGAAGCGACCAGAGTAAGAACATATAAAAAAAAATTAAAGAAAGAAAAAAGGATACTGTTGAGATATAGTACGAATTTGGTAATCTGTGTGTGTGTGTGTGTATGTTTGTGAGTGTGTGTGGCTTGTTCGCGAGGAACAGGCATAGCTTCACCTAGTTTCTAAGACGTTTCAAAGTGATCCTAGTGATTTTATTGAAATTAACGCCCTTTGACTTGACTTGACTTTGACTGACAATAAATAAACGCATTGAATAAACCAGCAGGCTCCAGCAGGGCAATTTTAAAACATCGCAAAGAATTCCAGCTTTTCTCAAACTAGCTCTAAAACCGTTATCAATAGCAAATCCCCCTCAAATTCAGTTGATTTTATACATTTCATTTTTTATTGCCCTTTATTATTTTGATAATATCTATAATTCATTTATTATTTTTAATAAATAGCATTTAAATTTAACTTATAGGCTACAGATTTTAAGTTAATTAATTTGAATATTCATAAGTACCAACTTTAGTTATTAATATTAGCCTTTTACCGCCTGAGACACAGGTTTTCCTAGTTCAGGCATCGTTTCATTTGTTACCCTTAATTAGATATTAATTCTCAATGTTATTCGTAGCACTAAGGTAATGAATAAAGATTTATTTATTTATTATTTATTATTTATTATTATTATAAAACAAGAGATCAAAATATTGGTTATGGTTATGCTTCTAAAATTGGAACTCTATATTCTATGTGTTCGGAGGAGGGCGTTAATATTCGCGACACAGTTTCCCAAAACTTCTGCGGGTATTATCGTTTCAATTAATGTACTACCATGTTTTTGTTCCACAATAAACCTATTTTGATTTTGATGTTCATTCTGAGAAATCACCAATAAAACCACACCAATCGACCAACGCCGACGATTGATTGATTGGTGTGGGAGCACCTGTCGATCGAAGTCGACTGTTCCAATCTACCATCGATCGATGCTATCGATCGACGATTAATCGATTGGTGTACAACACGCAGACGCCTCGCTGTAATGTTTTGTCTAATGTTAATGTTCATTCTCACTCGCGAGAGCGGTAGGCGGTGGGATGTGGTGGGAGGGAAAGCACATTCCACACAGTTGCCAAGTTGATTTCTGCGTGTAGTAGTAGGTAGCACCCTATGGGCGTTATTGGGTATTGAAATGCGACCACAAATGCGTATAAATTATTTCGAAGAAATTCTAATAAAATGAATACCAGACAAATTTAATTATTTGGGTAAAAAGATTCATTAATTACCAAGATATCGCCGGCTGTGACCGGGCGCGCGTCAGCTGACTGCGGGCGGGAGCGAGGCAAGGTTACCGATCTTGAGCGCCAGTACTGGTACTAGGTAAATAGATACGTAGTTGCCGTTTGTCGTTAAAAACAACGAATTTAGTGCAGCTCCGAAAAGAGCTTTAAACTTTCGAAATTTAAGGAAAGAGTACCTAACAAGGTAGTGGCTAGCTTTGGTGACGGAGTGTTTATGCTGATTCTTTCTTGGTCATCCTATATGAGATATTAACTTTATATTTACAGTGGAACGCCGCCGAGCCCAGTTAGCGGCGATGGTTGCCCAGGATCAGTCCTCCACTCAAATTAGCCAGCGAGCTCCAACACCCTGCAACACCACACCCACGCCCAACCCTTGCCACGCATGCATCCCAGCAACGACTCTAAAAACGTGCAATGCCGAGCCAGCTCCAGAAATACCGACTCTAAATCTGTGCACGGAAGTTCCAACTTCCAATATGAGTGGAAAACCTCACCGTACAATAATTGAGACACCATCAAAAAAGTCTATACGTAGCAGGAAATCTTCTACAGTTCTGAGCCGGCAGAGTATAGCGGTTGCGAAATCCTGAGCTTCCTCACTAAAAACAAGTGAAATGCTGAGCGAACTACGCGATATAAAATCTTTACAAGCTGAAGTGCCAGCCTCAAAACGTCAGACTCCGTCAAAATGTTTACAAGCTGATCGTGTCTCGATCGCTGACCGAATGATAGATGCCCAAAATCATGCAATCCGAAGTTCTATTACGTACCATCGAGATCTTTGAATTAAATGAGTACTTTATCCTACCTATTAAACCTAGTTTTATCTTCTTTGGAGAAAACTTTCATGGACAAGAAATACCGTAGCATGTACCTATGTAAAATGATGGTAAGTGTCAAAATCTCCTTTATCTATCACACTGAAATGATATCAACGATCATGATGGTAATCTGATTCTATGCAGAAAACGATTAACGTAGGCTATCTCATGAATAATGTATGAGAAAAATAATTTGTTACGATTGCCCTCAAACACTTTCTAAGAATTTCGCATTAAATTGAATAACTATTGTAAATGCCAGGGTTCAAGTGCTTTGATAAATAAAATAATGTTTTCACCTTGTCTCACCTTTTGCCCCCGAAATTTGTTTATTCAGATATGCTTTATTGTTTCATTATACATGATGAATAATAATATGACAATGTATACTATTCCGAAACGGAACTATTATTCTATGAACAAAAAGAAATAAATCATTAGAAAAAAAAAACAAATTGATGATTGCTATATTTAAACGATACAGTCGTGATTTTGCGGAAGTGAACAGATATACTTACTATTCGGCTAATCTCTTCATCATAAGCTCAACAATATGTGCACGAGAGACGCGTGCACCTCCCGCACCGCTTAGCTTTTTATTACGGGCGGTGTGGGAGGTGCACGCGTCTGTATTTTGTCGAGCGTATGATGAATAGGATAACGGAATAGTACTACTTACTTGTCCTGACCTAATACAGGATGACCAAGAGAGAATCAGCGACACGAGCAAGCAAGGTGAATAGTAATTTTATTTTATTATAGCTACCTGGTGGAACCATACCTTACAGCACAGTTCAGCCATCATCGTATTATTTTAGCCCTCGTGTAGCAGAAAATTGACAAGGCATTGGAGGATTTATTATTAAATTGTCTCAGTGGCGTGGAAGTTTATCAATTTGTTATGAAAAGCAATTTTATTTTGCAATAATAAGCTTATCCATTTAGATGTCAATTTGATTGGAGCTTTATACGAACAGGCGAACGTCAGCAGCATAAGTATATTGACAATGAGATGAGTATATCGAATGATGAAAAACATAATGTCTGTGGAGAGAATATTTTTAACGGCAAGATCCAATTATGGTCTTTGTGTCAGAGGTTTTTAGGTTTAAGTTGTTACAGAATACCTATTTTTAATACCGGTGCCGAAAAAAAAATATGTGCGCTATGCTAGTGCTCTCAAACGGTGAAGAAAAAACATCGTGAGGAAACTTTTTAATCCTTTCACTACACTGACGACGATCGACGGTCATAGGCCCTTTTCAGGGCCACCATACCTCAACCTGGTCACTGACCTAATGCAGGATGATCAAGATAGAATCAGTGACACGATAAGAAGAAGAAGAATCGCTATGTACAATAAATTACCATTAGAAGTTACACAGTTACCCATCAAAAAATTTTAATATCAGCTCAGGAGTTCTTGAGTCATCCATTTTACCATATTACCGAATATATGAATTGTTCATTCTCTGATGTGCATACGAGTAATATTAGGTAGGACAGTATCTATTAACCCATTAATTATCTTTAATAATAATACTTAATTAATAATCTGCTTGATAATCCATGAAATAATTGTAATTGGACATACCTATGTTATGCAATATAACGCTAAGGGTGAAATAAATGAATATGAATCATCATTTAAGTGAATCCGAAAGATGCTGACGATTCGGACGTCACGCAAGCTTGCTTTTTTTACATTTTGCAATGTGCCATAGCTACAGCCTGTTACTGTACCCTCTACATATTTTATAGACCTACCTTAGTCTAACGTGCCAACAAAAAATACTTAAAGCAAATCCACCCCTTTGGGGCACAAACTAATAATTATGTTCGTCTAATAAAAATACCCCGGCCCCAAATGGGACATGCGCGGGTCAGACATTGTATTTTACAAGCCCCTGGGATCCGAATCCATGACCTTTGCCGATCAGTTACCGAGATACCAATGATGTTATATTTTCATGGATGGGTTAGTGCCTTGTGTACTTTTGTACCTACTAGTACTGGAGGCAATGTTATTGTTGATATGAGGTAGAATCATGTTTTCTTCCAAAAATCGGTCGGAGGCGGTTAACTACCGGTTCGAAAGTTATGCTCTAACAAATAAACATACAAACGTACATCGTCGATTCGCCCAAGTTATTTGATAGAGCTTCGCTCGCTCGATCAATAAGTTATTTTTATCGTTCATTAAACTACTGGTCAATCAAGATATGTGATGGTCAACTCATTTACAATTAGATCCCTACAATGGTAGGTGGTATAAGGAGTGGTAGAAGAGACATGCTGCGGAAATGAGGATGTTGAGATGGATGTGTGGAGTGACGAGAATGGACAAGATACGGAATATAGACTCATCAGACTAACATCAGAGGAAGTTTGAAAGTAGCGCCAGTGACTGAGAAGTTGAAGAGCAAAAGCTTAGAGTGGTATGGGCATGTCATGCGGAGGGAAGAATGCCATGTGACTAGAAGAGTTAAATATTAATGTGGAAGGATATAAGGGAAGAGGTAGACCAAAAAAAAGATGGATAGATTGTGTGAAAGACGACATGAGTAAGAAAGGAGTGAATACTGACATGACAGCTGATAGAGGGAAGTGGAAGTGGAAAACATGTTGTGTCGACCCCACATGAAGTGGGATAAGGGCAGGGAGATGATGAATGGTAGGTGATATAAGGCGCGTAACCTATCCTACTGCAAAACATCAATGCTATAACGAACCTACTAGTGATTTGGAAATAGCTTCAGGCATAAACAGTGAAAATAACGTTTTGTACGTGTTTCGTAATAATTTGCAATTATTGTAGACTTTATCGGTTTAATAATTTGTGTAATTATAACTTTAGAGTTATGGGCACGATAGTTTGTAGTCAATTTATACGTAGTTCGGGTCTTAGCGTGACGAACGCTATGCTATATTTTAAAAAGATATGTCGAGGTACACTAAACTTTTTAATATTTTATTTCATGTAACAATAATAAAGCAAAATAATCTACATTAGAATTTATCAAGGAATTAACTCTTCTCTACGACTACAAGAAAAAAGTGTTCAGTGGAGGTATTTTTTTACATCATCATCATCTCCCTGCTCTAATCGGCACAACATGTTTTTCTCTTCCACTCCCCTCTATCAGCCGTCATATCAGTATTCACGCCTTTCTTACTCATGTCATCTTCCACACAATCTATCCATCTTTTCTTTTGTCTACCTCTTCCCTTATACGGTATAAGTTATACCCTTCCACATTCATATTTAACACTCTTCTAGTCACATGGCATTCGTCCCTCCGCATGACATGCCCATACCACTATAACAACGGTTTTTTTTTACAACATTAGATGTTTTTTCGATAGGAAGCTTCAGCTTTTCTCAAACCAGTTCTAACACTATTTCGGAATGAACATCACCGATGTTTTGATCTCTTGTTTTAGAGCTGAATTGAAAAAAGATGACGTAATTCGAATTTGAAAAAGTACTATTTCTATTTCGCTAAAGTATTGATGGAGTATCCTATGAAAATTGGCACAGAGTTGTATTATAGTCTGGAACAGCATATAGGCCTTATGTTCATAGGTACCACGCCAGCGAAGCCGCGGGTGGAAGCTAGTGTACTATAAATGTCTTCTCGTCCTATTTCTTGTTTCGTAGCCCGTAGCAGCGTAGACCCAGCGTAGCGCGTAGCCCTGTCGTAGCGCTGTCACAACATGACGACAGGTACCGTACTAAAGCCTTGCGCGGACAAGGACATATTATACGGGACGGGCCAGTCGGGCGAGTCGGGCGAGCGGGCGAGTTGACCGGGGTAATTTCCCCTGTGACCAAATCCTTTCTGATGCGCGTTTAGTCGACCCTTTTTTATGCTAGTGGTAGTATCGTTAGTCTTGTCACTAGTGCCTTGGCGATTTTTTTTATGTTATACGGAGTCTTGTTTTAGGAGGAGTTCTCGTTCTGAATTGGAGCAGCCTGCCTGGGGAGGTACCTCCGCCTTACAGAAGATCGCAGCCAAATAACATTATTTGTTTCAAATAGTGCTGTGTTCCTGCGGTGAGTAAGGTTGCCAGAGCTCTCTAGGGGGGAAAGGGGTTCGGGGTCGGCAACGCGTGCGTGATGCCTCTGGTATTGCAAGCGCTCATAGGCTAAGGTAACCGCTTACCATCAGGTAGGCCGTAAGCTTGTTTGCCACCACTGTTGTATAAAAAAAAAAAAAGTCTAACAGGCTTATGGCCCTCCTGATGGTAAGTGGTTACCGTCGCCTATTGACATCAGCAACACCTGGAGCATTGCTAATGCGTTGCCTGCCGAACCCCTCCCCCCCTAAAGATCTGTGGCAACCTTACTCACCGCAGGAACACAACACTATTTGAAACAAATAATGTTATTTGGCTGCGATCTTCCGTAACGATTTCGCGATGTCTGATAATAGTTGGTGCTTCGATGAACAAGGCAGCCCATGCCTAGTGTGTCGGTTATGGGCATATCCCCCGAAATGATAGACAGGCCTCATCGCTCAGTTGGTAGTAACTCTGCATTCTGCGCTAGAGCTCGCGGGTTCGATTGCCGCACTGGACAAACATTTGTGTGATTAATACAGATGTTTGTTCTGTGTCTGGGTTTTAAATATTTATTTATGTATTGGAAAACCAATGACTTCATAATTTAAGTAAACACCAGTGTACATAAAAGTTAGCCAATAACAGGTTTTCACGTATAAAAACATAGTAGAAACAATAAACAACATAGAACAACTCACTAGAAACAAACTAAAAACAAACCAGTGGAAATATAATCTTATTGGTTAACTTCATTGTAAATTAACCTTATCACCAAAAAATTCACTGATCAGCCTCTTGTCTAGCCGAACCAACACTCGTGCAGAATAGGTCTAAGTCCGTACACATCCCTCGCAACACATTCCTCGCACACATCCCTCGCACACATACCTCGCTTGTTTTGTATGCGCAAAAATCTAGCTCCGCTGAGCCGTTTCCACCAGAGCTGTACTGACCGAGGCGAGGTAAATGAAGCGATTCTATTGGTTCTTTACAAACACATTCCTCGCTACGCATCCTCGCACATCACTGGTGGAAATGCAGCCTAACCGCCTACTCAGCTTATTAAAGTTAGTTTATCTATTATGAATATCAGTCTCTGGTATCTATAGTACAGGCTATGCCTAGTTTGGGTTCAGTTGACCGTGTGTCCGGAATATAATTAAAATAATATAGAAAATAATATAGACAGGCCTCATAGCTCAGTTGGTAGTAACTCTGCCTTCTGCGCTAGAGGTCGCGGGTTCGATTCCCGCACTGGACAAACGTTTGTGTGATGAACACAGATGTTTGTTCTGTGTCTGGGTGTTAAATATATATATTTATTATGTATATCAGTCTCTGGTACCCATAGTACAGGCTATGCCGAGTTTGGGATCAGTTGACCGTGTGTGATATGTCCGGAATATTTATTTAGTTAAAAATTTAAAAATATAAAATGATTGTTTGGTGTAGGCCGTATAAGGTAGGTTGCGCTGGATATATGGGGAGGCCTATGTTTAGCAGTTGATTTCCTACGGCTGAAATAATGATGATGATGTTTTTTTTCCTCTTCAGGATAGTCGCTCGCCCGTCTGGAAAACTCCATAAGCATTCTATTTACCAACAACACAGGTCTCAGATTTTATTATTTAGTCGCGACCAGAGGAGTCGGCACCAGTTTCTGAAATTATCTTGTCTGAAACTGCCACCTTTTGACATCCAACGTAAGAGTGTCATCTGCACCATTGATGGTGCAAGTCAATGGTGCAAACGGTACGACGGGAAAGTGACGTTACTAATGATATTTGTGGACTCCATGTTTAGCCACTCTTGAAAGTTGTTTAGCTTTGCCATTTTATTTTCTTTTCTCGTGTTTTCTTGAGTTTTAGTGTGTAATCTCGATGGTATTTTAACCATTAAAGCTTAGGACCTTAGCACGAGAGTAGGCAAATAGAACGGGAGTGTGTGTGAAAAAACAGTTTTAAGTTTTGAAGACAACCGCCACCATTTTCTTCTTAGCAAACTTGACACTCTATTTACTTGACGCTGGCAAGATTGACTGTAAAAAAAGCAGATGCCATAAAATGAAATGAATGGAGTGGTGGTAGTGGCCCCACCTTCCGATCCACAGGTCGTGGGTTCATGCACCAATGGAATTTCCATTCGGAAAATGTGCGCTATACTAGTGCTCTGAAAAATCGGTGACACGAGTCTACAATTTTCACCAAAAAACAGTCAAATCATTTATGTTTGAGTCTCGACTCTGAGTACATAAGTATAGTTTCAGAATAGGGGCCCAGGTCCCGAAAGTTAAGTTAAAAGTTCAAACACTACTTGAACTCACAAATATCAGCGCAGAGCCAATTACGTTGGTACATAAAAACAAATTAAAATGAAACTTGTGTTTACTACACAAACAGCTGTTTAATTAAAGTAACCATTCGTCGATGGTCAGGTTACGTAGAAAGCAGGTAGCCGGCGCCGACATCCTGTCCATCCACTTTTCATTGGTAAATTTTTAGGGTTTCGTGCCTTTTTGGAAAAACATCTAAACATCCAAACATCCTCACAAACTTTCGCATTTATAATATTAATAGGATTCTAATGAAACTCGCTACAGTATAAGATTCACTAATTCATGAATGTGAAGAGCAAACGCCATCAAAATATTCAACGTGTTTCGTAATCAGAATATTGAAAAATTTATTCTCATATCATGTATTTTTATCCATGTAATTTTCCACTCATGCTTTGATCTTCTACTAAGCAGTAACCGTGTTATAGCGGCGCCGTAATGTTTATATTCCATTTCAACCGTAGCGAAAGGAGCCTCTAAGAGGCGCACTTTAATCCTTTCACTACACTGATTCATGGACGATCATAGGCCCTTTTCAAGGCCACCGTACCTCAACCCGGTCAATGACCTAATACAGGATGACCAAGAAATAATCAGTGATACCACAAGAAGAAGAACCGGAGACTTGACTTGTGGTGGCCCCGGCTAAAGAATAGGCCCCTCCATATCCATCTATCTACCCGTGGATGTCGTAAGAGGCGACTTAGGGAAAAAAGCTAGGGGATGGGCAGTAGCGTCCTCTATTTTCATAAAGACAGCTCTATAGCGCTCGCCAACCTGCGTGGCCAGCGCCAGCGTGGTGAATTAGCATTTGGCTGAGGCTTGACGCAAACTAATGTTTTTAGCCATTAGTTAGCGACCAAGTCTCAGTGTCATCACTCTGGCAACACGCACTGATTGTAGACTTTCGTCTTGAGGCTGTGTGGTATCTGCGAGAGAAGATATGAAAAAGTTTCCCAAGCACTGTCCTCCCGAGTTGTATTCATCGGTTGAACTCTTTGTCAAAGTTGAATCGTCTGACACAAACAGACATAGTAATGCATATTTTTATGCAAAAGCTCGTAGCTCGTTGACCCAATAACTCATCTGTTTAATGTGAGTTTTAATTACCTACCGATACTTGTTTGCTAATATGTAAATTTACCGGAGTACTTGCTATAAAAATTAATAGGTTATTTCAGCGGTTCAGTAGCCAGGTAAAAAACGAGTACAAACTCGCCATGATTATTTCATCAGGGACTTGTCTGTGTTTACGCTTGTGTAATATTTTGAGATCTATGGCTGAGTTTTTTTTGGGGCGTCAGGGCTCCTAAAATTTTGGGCGTTTTAAATTGCGGTTACTAATATTATAGTTTTCATTATTACGGTCGACGTTTCTTGGAACCGAGCTTAGTTTTGACTAGTGGGAGCCGTCGCGTCTTCTATCGCTTAGCTTAGTTCCCCCATAGGGGTTGGTTTTTTTTTACCCAATAACACCTTTTGGAGCCCAAGCCAAACTCACAGGCCCGTGGTATACCCCGCCGACCAACGAACCACCAAAATGCACTGGACCATCGTGGTGGGTTATGGTCCAAACACCCCCCCCCCCCTTCATGATCGTCATAGCACTCATTGGAGGTGGCCTATGTCCAGCATTGGACTTCTACAGGCTGATGATTATGCAGTAGAGATAATACTGATGATTAATGCGGTGACAATAACATTATCACAAATTCGTATACCATTTGATTACATTGCATTGAATATAGCAATTGTTGTAAGGATAATACAAGTAGATTCATAATATGTAAGAATATTATCCCGAAAATGGGCTTATTCCGCACCCAATCGGCAATAACTTTTGTCCTACGACCTTTGGAAATTCGGAATTACTTCTGTAGGAATGTGCACACAGAGACATTATAAATGCGAAAGTTTGGATAGATGGATGGATGTTTGTTACTCAATCACGCCAGAACGGCTGAACGGATCTGCATGAAATTTGGCACAATGACAGATTATGGTCTGGAATAGCACATAGTTAATTTTATCCTTGTAGGTACACGTTTAAGCCGCGGGTGGAAGCTAGACAGTCATACAATTTTTGTCTTAGTTATAAACAGCTGCCTTGAATAAGCCCCTTTCGGTATAGGATCATTGTCATCATCATTTCAGCCGTACGACGTCCACTGCTGAACATGGCCTCCCCCACACACAGAGCGAATTCCTTATCATGTGGGGGGATTTGCCCATACTCACCACGCTGGGCATGCGGGTTGGCGAGCGCAGTTAGAGCTATCGTTGTTAAAATGAGGGACGCTGCTGCCCATCCCCTAGCTTTTTTCCCTTAGTCGTCTCTTACGACATCCACATCGGTATAGGGTACTAGTCTCGAAACACGCTGTAATGATCATTATTACGTCTGATTGTATAGTTATGGTATTATCATTTTATGTGGCTGTATGTTTCTATTATCCAGGATTAATTGTCCATTAAACCATTAATGTTCGCTTGCAGATTTCGGTAAGAAGATTATTGTGCACAATAATCTACTCTATGTACCTACCTACCAAGATAAGATTTGAGTAGGTATTTATGTGCTCTATCTTCTAAGCCTTAGAAGATAGAGCACATAAATCTATATACCTTAGAAACTAAGGTATATAGATTATGTAAACAGCATATACCAAAAATCCGTGCCCGTGGTGGCCCGGCTGAAGAATAGGCAGATATGAAGGGCCATGTCTGCCAATCCGTGGATGCTGTATAAAACTAGGGGATGGGCAGCATCCCCTAGCGTTCCCTTTTTTAAGGTGAGGGTTAAATTGTTTTATGATTTTTGAACTGTTTTTTTCGCAAAACGCACAGTTTTGTTTTTTATGACAAAGATAACTTGAGCATTTTATTTACCTAAATCCAAGACAGAAACGCGATTGGTAAAACTTTTCTCGATAGATTTATTTTTTAAAGATGTGTCCTCTGCAACAGTTTTGTCAAAAATACTCAGAGAAACTATCAATCATAAATATATTTTTTTAAAATATTGTGTTAGACAATAGCATTGGATACCTAAATCCAAGACACTTTTTTAAAAAAATACTTAGTTTTTAAGATAATCGATATTTTCTTAGATGTCGCTTACGTCGATTACTTTCAAGCGCCTTCTAACGCTTGCTATCTCTTTCCGCATTCAATTATAGTACGTAGCGCTGTCACTTTCTTCACTCCACCCACTCGACAGTTTATTATGATTCTCATAGCGCCTTAACAACGATAGTTCTTACTGCGGTCGCCAACCCGCGTGCCCAGAGCGTGGTGAGTAGGGCAAATTCAAAGTCCTTCTCCGTTGGGCTGGCCGGGATGAGGTCAGTAGGGGGACAATGCACATTGCACAATACACCCCAACGCAGGACGTCAGTGCTAATCTTATTCCCAGCATATAGTTCAGCAATGGACGTCGTACGGCTGAAATAATGATGATGACCAAAAACCTTGTTCGGTCCTCAAGTGTATTTACTATTTGCATTGTATCTGAAAAGCCTAAAAAACAAAATCGTTTTGAAATGTATGATCAAAGTCCTTTCATATAACACCCCACTTCATACCTTTTAGGTATTACTTATTTTTACCTCATTTTGGACCCCGATATCAACCCCTTGGCCGATTTGACTCTTAAGTATTTAAAAATCGCAAATATGATTACTAACTTTCGCCCTCGGCTTCGCTCGCATGGTACAGTGGATAAAAAGTCCTCTTTTTTTTTGTGTGTGTCTTTGATAGCGTAACTTTCTATTAGTACAGGCCTCATAGCTCAGTTGGTAGTAACTCTGCCTTCTGCGCTAGAGGTCGCGGGTTCGATTCCCGCACTGGACAAACATTTGTGTGTTTAACACAGATGTTTGTTCTGTGGCTGGGTGTTAAATACATATTTATCTATTATGTATATCTGTCTCTGGTACCCATAGTACAGGTTATGCCTAGTTTGGGATCAGTTGACCTTGTGTGATTTGTCCGGAATATTTTTTTTTTTTTTTTGTTTAGTGGAGAATTTTTTGAATCGGATCAAGATTTTTTTGTGAGGGTAATCTCTGGAACTGTTGTTCCCTACAAACAAACAAATTATACTTCTTTATGATATTAATGTACATTTCGGGGATAATATTCATAACTTACCTACTACAGTATCACGAGCTGATCCTCAGGTGCGGTGAGGTCAATAACGACTGGGATTCGAACCCACGACCTTCGCGTAGCTACTCATTTACATGACATTTCAATAAGAGTATACAAAGCGATTACAAATCAAATAATTTGAAATTATAATATCTGTCTGGCGCATAATTGGCTGTAACGATTTAGATTAAGAGCCAACGTCTTTTTAGAACTAATTATATTAGCAAGAGTTATTTTATTTTCTTTCCTCTGATTGCATTATAGTTTAGTGCCTTTAATTTATTTATTTCATTCTTTATTGTACACAGAAAACATACAGATAGGTACACAACTACCATATAAAACAGGCTACAAAGAGTTTTCTTCCAAAGATTGCTTTGGCTTTAACTACGACTAAAAAACCTGAGTATTTGCAATAACGCGGTTTGAGGTGGGCTAAATAGATCCTAATATTCCTAACCTATAAACACGCTTGGATAAATTATGTGAATAATTAATTAATTTATGATACCTACACGACTAAATTGAATCAACCGATTTGAGACGGATAATTTCGTAAGCCAATTAAATTGCTAAAGTTATTGCTCTTAATTAACCTACGTTATTAGTTTAATTAAAAGCGAAATAGGTAATATAGGTAAGTACCTACTTATTTAAATTGTCGAAATGGTAAAAGCTCAAGTTTAAGAAAAATATAATCGAGTCAAGTAGTTTTTTTTTTTTTTTTTATACAAAATAGGCTTACGTTTGACCACAATCTCACCTGATGTTAAGTGACGATGTGGTCTACGGTGTAGCACGTTTGCCTGGAAGAAACCTATCACTCTACATCATTCATTTCTCTTCATTCTTATTCTTACTGTTAACCTGCCTACCTACTAAGCTTTATTTTATTTTGTGTGATTGTTACCTGCTGTTGTTTCTTCTGTTTGCTTTTATCTCTGTCTGTGCTGTATTCATTTTTAATGGTAATGCGACTCAAAGGTCTATTAGTGCGCTTTACGAATTACCTACATTTCATTGAGTCACGTCAACTCTCGGACTATTTTAATAATGCCTACTCACCTCTCAATATCTTTCTTTTTATGGAATACTAGAAAATATATCGGAATATTTGCTGAAGACATTATTAGCATAACTTTGAGTTTGTTTTTCTTGTGCTCAACTTTTCTTGTTTTCTTCTGCTTCTTCGAACATGGAGTCGTACCTACCTACCAGATGGTATTTTGTATGGAAACTGATTGCTATTACATAGTGCGGTAAGTTAAGATTTAAAAAAAAACAAAGATTAAGGTGAGGGTTTAATTATTTTATGATTTTTGAATTGTTTTTTCTCAATAACCGCAAAACGCACAGTTTTGATTTTTATGACAGAGATAACTTGAGCGTTTTATTTACGTAAATCTAAGACTTTGAGTAAAACTTTTCTCGATATATTTATTTTTTTAAATTGGGTCCTCTGCAACAGTTTTTTCGAAAATACTCTGAGACTATCTAACAAAAATAACTTTTTTTTATATATTTTGTTAGAAAATAGCATTGGGTACCTAAATCCAAGACACTTTTAAAAAAAATTATAGTTTTGGAGATAATCGATATTTTCTTATATTTCGCTTTCGTCGATTATTTTCCAGCGCCTTCTAACGCTTGCTATCTCTTTCCGCATTCAATTACAGTACATAGCGCTGTCACTTTCTTCACTCCGCCCACTCGACAATTTATTATGATTTTTGTATCCTCTTAAAGCGCGTTTTACCCGACTGCGCAGGAGGATAATTTACAGTGTACGAGAATGGGTAGGTAGTACCTATGTGGAATGTTTGTTTTGATTGTTTAGTTTTTTTTCTGCTGCATTTTTTCTTGTTCTTGTTCAATCACGCCGTAACGGCTCAACTTGGAATTGATTCTCTGTCTAGAATAGCATATCGGGTTTTTTTTTATCTAGGTACCAAGAGCGAAGCCACGGGCGCAATGTAAGAAGGTACATAGTTCATAAATAAGAGAAGTTTTAATGCTATTTTCATAATACTGATAACAGCGTCATCTCCATGGTTCATGCGGAACTAGTTATAAGGTAGGTACGTAGAGGTGGCAAGAGGCAAAACACGATAAAGCTTTCGATATTCTTGTTAAAGATGGCGGTGTTTGTGGTCCCTATAAATAACTCAAAAAGGCCTCGAATTGAAGAATGGTATTTAAAAACTACATAATTTTTACGTTATTAATATTATGATCTAAACACGTAGGGTGCATTCAATTCAGTCTGTGACGCCAAAGATAGTACGTATTGTAAGAGGAGAGGAGGTCTAGCTTTCAAAAAAGAACCTAAAATAGAGCCATTTTATATTTTTATAAAAAATAGTCTAAAGTTTGACCACAATATCACTTGATGATAAGTGACGATGTGGTCGAGATCTTATTAGAAGAAACCTATTCACTCTGCTCTTGAAGACACCTTGATGTTACTTACCTAGGTACCTCCCTATTTGAAAACATAGCACGGCAATGAGTCACACTCTTTGGCTTTCCTCTTAATACTTATAGTTTGATTGAAGTAGGTACTTATAGGTAAATTATTTAAATAACATATAGTAGCAGTCTTTTTTCAAGTTGTTTAAAAATAGTGGGAAAGTAATTTGTTACATACATAATAAGCTAGGTAAGTGTAAAGAGAAATTAGCAAAACGAAAAGCATTATTTTACCAACCGAAATACCAACGCATAAATGAATGCTGTGTGGATAACATAACGCGAGGATGCGGTGACGATGCGTCATTATATTTTAGGATAATTTATTTCTACTTGTTTTATCTTACTTGTGTTCTAAAGGTTTTTTGGTAAAGATACTCAGCAATAAGACCGCCCATTATATTACTTAGTTTATTTTTTTCTTGTTTTAGTTTTCTTATTATACATCTTATTTGGCCCAGCGAATTAGCATTGCCATCCAGCGTGGCAATTCCGCCAGCGTCTTGGGGACGCTTCCTACTGGTAGTGATCTGGATCAGTTGAGCTATCTATAGATCGTTTGTAACGGTCTTTAGATGGCTCAACTGTATCTTGTGTATTTTGTAAATATTAACTTGTATCATACATGGTGTGCAATATTTTATATCCTTCTATTTTTTTGGAACGTAGGTTTTTATCCTAATTATATTTTTTTTTTTTGGTCTAGTTTAACTAACTTTATTTTTATCACATAGCGCCTTTTGTTATTTTTTATAAATTTCACCTCAAATTCCGACTAAGAATACGAGCCATGAATACGTAGTTATCACACTGGCTATCATTAGTGGAGTTTATTTTTTCACTCCTCGTTTGATCCAATCTTTCATAGTCACCCTAATTGTGCATACACAAATCACTCACTTGAACATTTTATCTTGACGTTTGACATTTTTTTTTAATCGAGTCCAAATTGTTTGGTGAACGAATGGCAACAAGCAAGGTTTGGAAATCGTTTTTTTATTATTTATAAAAAAATGAAATCTCTCTAGGTATGTAGGTACTTTGTCAAAGATGATAAAAAAACCTTGGGTAATATTTTGTTTATGGCTATCATAAAAGTCAAAAAGTCAAGTCAAAAGGCATTTATTTCAATAAAATCACTAGGATCACTTTGAAATGTCTTAGAAACTAGGTGAAGCTATGCCTGTTCCTCGCGACCAAGCCTAGAAGAATCAGGCAACAAACACGGCTTGGTGCCTATCATTTTTTTCGATGATCCTTTTTCACAAAATGGAATTTAAAGTTTCAGTGTGGTGCCGATCGAACTAGGTGAGGCTCAAGAGAAAAGTAATCTAATTATAATCCTTAATAAATAAGAGCTTATAAAAATGTGAAAAAAATGAAGACAAATGTGAGCTTCAACAAATGATCTAAGGGCAGCACACGCTACACTTGATGAAATATGTACCTAATGCTTATATAATTAAATAATACTTAAAATATGATGCAAGCAAAAACTGTAAAGACACTGCAAAATGGCATTTTAGCTGTCGAGGGGCAGAGCGACTTCAGGCCATGCGGTTTTATCATTTAAATAATCATTTAGTTTATAGTACGCTTTCTTAATAAGATTATTCTTTATGTACACTTTAAATCTTCTAATAGGAAGTTGCGTCGCGTTTACCGGAAGTTTATTATAAAATCTTACCATATTCCCCATAAAAGACCCATTTACTTTTTGTAATCTAAATTTTGGAATGCACAATTTATTTTTGTTTCTTGTGTTAATACTATGCACATCACTTTTTTTCTTAAAGCTAGCCATGTGCTTATGTGTGTACAATAAGTTTTCGTAAATATATTGTGAAGTTACAGTTAAAATGTTAATTTCTTTAAAAAGTTCCCTCAAGGAGTCCCTTGACTTCATTTTATAAATGGCACGTATTGCTCGTTTTTGTAAAACAAATATGACTTGGATATCTGCTGCATTCCCCCAGAGAAAGATACCATAGGACATTACACTATGGAAGTAGCTAAAATAAACTAACCTAGCTGTGGCTTCATCTGTGAGCCACCTTATCGTACGAACGGCATATGCCGCGGAACTAAGTCTACCGGCAAGAGTTTCAATGTGGGGTCCCCACTGCAATTTTGAATCAATATTGAGTCCTAGGAAATTTGTAGAATCAACAAGGGTTAGTGACTCTCCATTTAATACAATGTTAGTGGGGCTATTGTGTACTACATTAGGCAAAGAGAATTTGATACATTTCGTTTTCTTTGAATTTAGCAAGAGATTGTTTACAGAAAACCAATTAAGGACTAGCGACAAGGATGCGTTTACGTCATCGTAATTTGTTTTGGATCTGTCGACTTTGAACACTAGCGAGGTGTCGTCAGCAAATAGAACTATGTCACACATTTCTTTAACATAAGAAGGGAGGTCATTAACGTAAACTAGGAACAAGAAAGGGCCTAGAATCGAACCCTGTGGCACACCCATGACAATAGTTGATACGGCCCCCTTACATTTTTTACTTCTTTCTTATGACCAGACCTTGTGTTTCTTATGCAGCAGTTGCGTATGCTGGTATTCGGCTACATCTGTCAAAATCCCACTGTGTAACTGTCAAATACAATAGATGTTCGACAGTTGGAATGAATGAATGAAAATTCTTTATTGTACACACAACTTAAAAACTAATTACAATAGTCTATACTAAATAAATTTATATGTACAATGGGCGGTCTTATCGCTAAAAAAGCGATCTCTTCCAGACAATCTTTGGATGGAGAGGAGTCTGAATTGTACGGAAGATTGGTCGGGGTGCACTACCAAGTAAACGTTAAATTATTTAAGAGTGGATAGGAATAATATAATTACATAATATAATAAAATACACATATACATATCTATATATAATAAAGGTAAATATATTAATATTTATTAACTTACATAAACAGTATAGGTACACAAATAATTTATATGAATAAGTAAATAGATATAGGTACATACATACAAATATACAAAACAGATGAATGATTCACGATGACATTTCAGTCAGATAGAAGTTTTTGATCTTTAGCCTTAAACACTGTTAGGGAAGGGATTTTCTTATGGAGACCGGTAAGGCATTCCATAAGCGGACAGCTTGAACAGAGAATGAATCTCCAAAGAATGTGGTGCGATGCACTGGAGTTTTGAGGAGAAGGTTTTCAGAGGATCGCAGCGTTCGAGGATTACCTACTAATAAGAAAGTGGATCAACAAACATCATCTGTCAGCCGCCAAGCACAAAGGATCATCTGCAACAATCGAAGAGTGAAAGCTCGTTGCAGCCTCCTCCCAAACCAACAGAATACCTACCAGTTAGTGTACAGCAGGTACCTTGATCTCTATACTCTGACCGCGCACAGTGTGTCGGGTAACGGGCCTCGTCACACAGCGTCTGGCGTCATGGTGAGTTTGACTGACATTGACAGCGTTCACTTACTACCAGAGACCCTTTTTTTTTCTTATTTTTTCGTGTGGAAATGCATTTTACGCATCCCCGGGCAGCGGGCAGGGTAGGTATGTCGGGCTCGCCTAAAAACCACACGATGTCCCTCTTCCACGATAGTAGATGGGGCCGCGGCGCACAGTGGTTCATCTGTATGGAAGAGGTCGGACATAGGTGACTAAAAATCACTAAGTCGTAATTTCATAAATCTGATTAAGCGATTCGATTGATTTTTAAAAATAAACAAACATTCTTCTATTGCCCTTTGAGCCTGGACTTATAGTTTAGGAGTAAATCACGTCTTGAAAAAAGTGTTTAATTATTACAGGGTGCCAACCAGAGTGATCACGCAGCGAGCACCAACAAAGCTGACCTGGTCAGCAGGATAAAGGCTAAGGTCGAAGCTGCGGACCCGAAGAGGGCAAGGGAGCTAGGAGGAGTCTTCCTCTTCAATATCATCAAGGGAACTGCTGTTTATTCTTGGAGTAAGTCTTTTTAACTGGTTTTGATATGGAGTTTGAACTGATTGACCCAAAAAAGCTGATTTTTGCATAGAGATTTTTCAATCAAAAATTTTGTATTTCCAAAAGTCGTAGAACAAACTTTATTTCCAATTGGGTGTGCGTGCAATAACCTCTTTTCAGGATAGCATACATAATTATGAGTCACCTTGTATAGCGGCGATGGACTTGCAACCCATCATTCATTCTTTATTGAACACAGAAAACATACAGAAATAAAACATAATAATACAGGCATGTATAAAGGCGAGCTTAACCCTACAAAGAGTTTTCTTCCAGCGAACCTTTGAGGCTAGAGTGAGCTTACCATCATGCATGGAATACTCAGAAATGTGGGCATGTGCCAAAATGTTTAGACGTGCCTCTGACTACCCCTTAGACATCTTCAAGGATCTGATTTCTAAGAGATCTGAGATGTTTCTACCATGCTTGGGGATCAAAGTCGGGAGCCTATTCCATTCCATTACATTGTTAGTATCCTATCCTACTAATATAATAAATGTAAAAGTTTGTGAGGATGTTTGTTGTTCAATCACGCCCAAACGGCCAAACGGATTTGTATGAAATTTGGTACAGAGATAGATTATAGTCTGGAATAGCATATAGGCTCCTTTTTATGTAGCCTATATGTACGCGTATAGGGCGGAAGCTAGTAGCTCATAAACGGAATGTTATTTTAGCCATGGACCTCAACAACCAGAAAGTCTACGAGGGTGAACCTCCCGATGATCCAGACGTGACGTTCACCCTCAACGAGCACTACTTCAGGCAGCTGGTGTGCGGCCGCGAGGAGGCCAAGGTCATCATGCAGGCGGGCCGGTGCTCCGTCACCGGGGACATCATGCGCGCGATGAAACTTGAACCTTATATTAAGCTGGATTAGTGTTTATAATAGTAGCCCTTAACTGAGATGATGTCTTGTTAAAGTTGATGCTTCGATGATCCTTAGGCACAGATAAGATAAATTTTGAAAAACACCTACCTAAGTGGCCAATGAGTCTCATTGTTTCCGACCCACGGGATTTAATATCGGTAGCAATCTTGATATCGAACTTTTTTTCAATTGTTAGTTATCAAGATACCCAGTTCGATCGCACCGCACTAAAGCTCTACATTCCATTTTGTGAAATATTTTCACAAAATGGAATGTAGAGCTTTAGTCATCTAAAGATCATCGACAAAAATAATAGGCACCACAAGCCGTGTTTGTTGCCTGATTCTTGGTTGCGAGGAACAAACAGGCGTAGCTTCACCAAGTTTCTAAACACCTTTTGATTTGATTTGAGATGATAAAAGACAGCTTACCTATGTAACTTTTGAAAAGCAATAAAAAACATTTATTATTATTATTATCATTTATTACATGAAAAAGTTCGGGAAAAATTGGGTTTGAAAAGTTTTATATGCAAATAAAGTGCCTTTAGTCTTACCTTCAGTTATTTTTTTTTTATTTCCTTGTCCGTTTATAGCTACCTACTATCAAGTATGTTGCTTTCGTTCACGTCAATCAATTTCTAAACGAGTAGACCTAGTTCTGTAACGGTACTATACTAAGTAGGTAATCTGTCATCTCATAGCCGTCTTTAAAGCACAGCAGTTTAAGGTACAGTCTACTGCAAAAATATAGAGCAGGTAAGTACCTAAACCATAACATAATCGTAAGTTCTCTTTCCAAATGTTTACTTACGCTACCAAGATCGCCTCGGGAAATCTTATAAAAATTCGGTTTATGAAATGTTTAAGAATCATCATCAACAACCTGCAGAAGTCCACTACTGGACATAGGTCTTCCCCAAAGAGATCCACGACGAACGGTCTGTTATTATTTTTTTAGAAATTTATTAGAATGTTTAATATGTAATAAAAATCGGTTTTTAAATGTTTAAGAATCCTACAAATATGGAGTCGTCTAGAGAGACGAACTTCAAGTCGTACGTGCTGAAGGTGCCTGCGAAGCTTCGCGACATGTTCCTCTCTCCCGACTTCTGGCCTGCAGGAATAGTTTTCCGACGCTATAGGGATGCGCCAAAGAACAATAAACCCTATTATAATATGCAAGTGTGAATATTATATGTATTTTAGTTTTAAGGTATATATATCTATGGGCCCTGTATTTGTCCATGTACTTTGCTGTGTTGCCTGAAATAAATGACTTAATAAAAAAAAAGAAAAAAAAAAACGCGAAAGTTTGTAAGTATGGATGGATGGATGGATGTTTGTTACTCTTTCACGTAAAAACTACTGAATGGATATTAATGAAACTTTACAATAATATAGCTTATACATCAGAATAACACTAGGCTACAATTTATAAAGATATTGTGTGACTTGTAACGCCACGCTAATATAAGCTACTCGAAATACTAATCCTGCGCAGACGAAGTCGCGGGCACCAGCTAGTACCTATGTAATAAAAATCCGTGTTTACCAAATTTTATAGATTCATAACAGAACCTACTTACAAAAAAAATCATAGGTACTTAGTAACATTCGTGCAATTATTCGAGGTTTTTTCACAACAAAACTATCAACTCTGCTGGCTTATCCTCACTAGTTCTTTCTGAATCACCCATTAGGACTATGACCAGGTTGAGTTGTGGCCCAGAAAAGGGTCTGTGACCAGGATGAAGTAGAGCGTGATAGAGAAAGAAACAGTGTGGGGAAAGGATGCGCCTCGATCGTGGACAAAAACGATCTGGCTCCTATAAACATTCGCATCAGATCCATATAGGTACATACACGGACCGGTTTGCGAACGGGACCGCGGTTCAACGCGCCGGTCGTCCACCTTCAGACCCTGACATTAAGTAGGTACCTAGTGCTAATTAAAATAGAAGGCCCGTTTGCCCTAGTTTTTTTGAGTTAAATATAACTAATTCAATAGAAGATGAAAGCTTATCTTTAGTGGTCATTGAAATTGTTACATTCCGCCAATTTCTAAAGTTTTTGTAGCTTTTCTAATGGTTCATAATAGATCGGCTAAGTTAAGCAACGCTAAGCGCGGCTACCAAATGTCTTCTTAACAATAACACCAAGCAATTTATTGAAAACATCGTGAATACTGACGTAAATGAAGTTGCCCGAAAAAATCGTTTTGGAATCTGTGAACAAAGCGCTTTTATATGAAACCCCATTTCATGTAGGTATTTGTTACTTTTTTCAAACCCCCTTTTAGATACCTATATCTTAGCAACCCCTTGACCGATTTAACTCATCTTACCGGTAAATATTAATAGTACCTACAACCTATTGACATACTAAATGCCATGGAAAGCAGATTGACGGTTCGAAAGTTATGGTCTAACAAATAAACATGCAACGCCGATTCGTCGAAGCTATTTGAGAGATATTCGCTCGCTCAATCAATAAATGATACTCCATCGAATACAGACATTTTTGAGGGCAGGATCCGTCCATCTAAGCTAAGGTATCTTCAGCTTTCCTCAATAAATTCAAAGCATAATTTACAATATTACGATAACCAGTAGCCATTCAACCAATAAGACCATAATCAGACCCTAATAGGTTTAGAACGGCTCCTAGATTATTTAAAAGCTAAGGACAACTGCCATTACCCTTCAGCTAGTATGCACTTGAAGTACAGGCGTGTTCAGAAGTGACCAGGCAAAAACTCTAAGATATCACTATGTATTACATATTACACTGTCCACTGCCTGGGGTGGATGCATCTGCTTTGATCCTGTGTTAAAACGACCCAACTCGATTATTCTAAAAGTAAATAAAATATGTTTATTTGACGAACACAGACAGAAGACAGGAAGAAACAAAGCAATAGGTTAAAAATAGGGAAACAAAAGACAGGACAGCAACATAAAAGTATGTACCTACCCAGGTATAAATAAATAAGTAACTCAGGTAGGGGCACTGAATAAACAATTATTATAAATAAAAAATCTCAAATAAAAGTTGTAATATGATCATTAAAAAATAATACTAATATAAATGCGAAAGTCTGAAAAGATTGTGATTACCCGTATGAAGATGTTTTTTTAGTCTTTTAGGCCGCAATCACAGAACAGATTGCAATGAAATAAGGCATGTATATAGTAAATGGCCTGTAAACGACATATTTTTTATTCGGGTACCTACCTTAGGCGAACAACGCCGCGAGCGGCAGCTAGTCGTACCTAACCGCCTGTTAAATTATTGTTTTGAAATAGTGGCTTTCAGGTCTTAAAATACTAGCTTCCACCGCCTTTTTTAAGCATAGAATAAGGACATGGCTGCAGGAGAGGGTGTTCTACAGCATGGGCGAATTCCTAGAATTACCTGAACTGTAGAACACCTTCCCCGCGCCTAGGTCAGTTAATTAAAATTCTAAATTTAAATAAAATAGTTGTTTTTAAAGAAAAATGCTATTAATATTATGTAATTAATCGACAATTATAATTATTACCTACTTAATTTATATATGAATTATATAAAATATTATATAATAAAATTGTTACTTATCTTAATATGTAACATTCGACTTGTAAAATCTGCTTTTACTAATAAAATCTTGTATCTTGTATATAGGTAGGTAGTTACTAACGGATAGTTCGATTAGAAAATCATTTTGCAAAAACAGCTATGTGCACTTCTGCACGCGAGTGTACCGGTAAATCCACCTAAGCCACAAGAGGTTTTTAATAAACATATCACTTAGTTGTTGACTGGCGACTGTAGCACATCTTTGCAAAGAATTTGTGATTAGTGGTTTAGTTGAGAAAATGGATAAAACAATTTTGGTTTTTATTCTCGCTGCTTGCATTGCTGTTTCAAGCGGTAAGTTAAACTTTACTATACATTCAATTATTTTACTTAGGTATATTGACCTAATACAGGATAACCAAGACAGAACCATTAAACTACGTATATAATTTAAAACGATGTTATACCTAAGCTCCTGTAATAAAAAATTTGGTAATTTCGAAAAGTCATCAACTTCTTACCTATGCTGACTGTACATTTATTTTTTAAATAGCTTAATGTACTAAATTATATTTCTGTATGGACCTGTCTGAAATAAATGAATTTATTATTATTATATTAAATATAATATTTATTTAAAAATAATATTTTACTCAGCCATTTTACTAAGCTAAGCTATGTTACTTGTTACCTAAGAAATATCCAAAAATATCCAAATATTTGTTCCGGGTCTGTGTGTTGTGGTACCATGGTAGGTACTACGGGAGTTTCTGATACCACGACACAGGGAATCCTGAATGAATGAGACTGTTGGGTATTAGGGATTTATTTATTGTGAACGACAGGTTTCAAACCCACAACTTTCGAGAGTCGGGGAATAATCGGGGCATTTTCTTCAAAATTATGGAAAATCGATTTTTCTCAAATTAATATTGTGCCTTATTAAATCAATAGGTATCGATGTGTCGAACTATGAAATAAGCAGAAACAAACTCGGTGGTGAGTCTGATGAATCGAATCTTTCATGTCATTTATCGCAAATCGGTGGCAGAAACTCATTTTCATTTGCTTTTACATTTTTATCTACATATAAGCTCATAAGTAATGATGCTTTTGTTGAGTCTAGGCTTCTGAGCCTCGAGCATTGACCAGAGTAGGTTAGAGATGGGTCGTAGTTGCTATTTCGCGTACCAGCCAGGCTATTGTGTAAGCAAAATGGTAATGAAGATCGCAATTATAGGGATGATTTTATCAATTTTAGCGACATCTGAAGATTTTCAAACATGAAAAGAAAGAAGCTAAGATCTTGATGTTTTCCCTTGTCAAGTTTGGAATGTTTTGAATGTTGCTAAGATTGTTAAAATTACCTTCAAAGTTACGATCTTCATTGCCATTATGCTTACACAATTGCACCACAGGTCAATAACGTACCGTATCTTACTGGTACCAGATTAAAAAACCAGGTACTACATACTTGAAAGTATTACTTAGACCGCGCAAGTCCACAGCGCCAGTCCACGGCGTACCCAAGGACGCGCCTTCTCCAGGATACGTTTCGGAGAGTGGGCGATTGAAGTCTATAAATAGTCCCCCCATCCCCATTCCATACTCTGACAACCAGACGGAGACGCGACATCCATTCATGGTTGACATACCATCTAGCCGCACCAAGCGCTTTACTTCAACCTATAGATACCTATAAATTATGCGGACAGCTAAAGAGTGGAACTCATTACCGGTGTCTATGTTTCTGAATAACTATACCCAATTTAAATTTGATTCCTAATCCTAAGCTATAAGCAGTGTTCAAACGGCATACGATGTGTCCTTGATATCCTACTAATCCTAGATACTAATATTATAAATGCGAAAGTTTGTGAGGATGTTTAGATGTTTGGATGTTTGTGGTTCAATAACGGCTAAACGGCCGAACGAATTTGGATGAAATTCGGTACAGAGACAGATTATAGTCCGGAATAGCATATAGGCTACTTTTTATGTGGGTAGCACGCGAGTTTGTTTCAAATTAAAGTCAATTTTGAGTTTGACATTTGAGTTTGTGCGATATTGAGCTCAGCGCAAGCTTCTAAAAATTGACTTTATTCAAAAGACATGATCATATTCTGATAAATTCTAGAAGACATATCGCACGCCATTTGAATGCAGCTTTAGTCGCCTTTAACCAACTTGGTACCTTCGTCGTAATATAAATAAATAAATCCTCATTTAAAAGAAATTGAACTTCAGCATCTACATAATTGTTACAAATCCCAAAAAAAAGCCTTAATTACCGAGCCGCGGAAGCATTGAGTTCTAGGTCAACTCAAATGTTCACCGTATCTTCGAACTAAGGGCTGATCCTGACAACTGAACAGATGCAAACGAACTTGAATCAAAATGGTTGAAAGCTAACCAAACATCATCTCTATCATCTACTCTAACAGGCCTTTGCCATATATCCTATTCCCATCTTGGAGAGTGCCCATGCTCCACTTTAGCTGTAGTCTACCCACAACTTTAGTGCCGCGTCGTATTTTGACGTTGGATATTATTCGTGCAATTTGTCTTGTAAAATTCTGTTTTGTGTGTTAGTAGTTTAAGTAAGTTAGCTCATTTGAATTAGTAGTTTAGGAAATAAAAACATTATGTGCGAGTGTATCGCAGTTGCCGCGTCATTGCTCTGTGGCACCACAGAAAACCAGCGCCGCAGCAGCTCCACTGTGCTATGCGGCCAGCTGCACCAGCTGAGTGGTGACCGTTTTTGTGTCTAGGTTTTAAGCTTATATTTTATTTGTTCCATTTGTTTAATTTGTGACGCAAAATAAATATTTTTCTATTTCTATTTCTATATGGCGGGGGCGATGTTCGATGTGACTACAGATTTTGTACCGAACACACTCGCTCGCCCGTGTGAATAAGGCCTAAGTTCTGATTCTAATTACCCAAAAGTCTACTAACCGAGATAATTAGCTAAGACATAACAATATTTAACTTAACGACTGAGATTTGTATCTTTTTCTCATTTTATGAACGCATCACAAGTTTTGTGTTCGTAATTAACATAAGGTAGGTGAACTTCCTTTTAAAAATACGTAAACCACCAAAGATTAAACCATTATCATCATCAGCCGTTGGAAGTGCACTGCTGAACATCGGCCTCCCCCACAGATTTACTGAGCGAATTCCTGTCATGTGTCTCCTTCTGTGAGATAAATAAGAAAGCTTAAGGTCTCTCAGCGAGCAATGGATTTGCTTATTGCAAAATATAATATGATAATATGATAGGGTGGAACAAATATGTAAAACAAGCACATGCGGACGCTCGACTTGGGTTTCAGAACTGGGTTTTGTTTGGTAAACCGGGGACTTGTATAATGTGATGACAACTATGTACTAGGAAAACATTCAAGCAAAAAAAAAAATTGAAAAAAAAAAATCGCACTATATGTAGGTAGGCACAACAGCGCCAAACACGCTTTTCCGATCAATAACACGCAGTCAACATCATCGCTAAGACCACACTAACCACCATCTCATCTCATCACTAAAATTCACCCAACAGGTTTCGGAATAAAGGATGTCCTGCACTATATCCTAGGTGGCGGCCACGGCTACTACCCTGGCAACAACTACCCTGGAGGGAACTACCCGAGCGGGCCCGGGGGTCACTACCCGAGCGGGCCCGGGGGTCACTACCCGAGCGGCCCCGGGTACTACCCGGGCGGGGGCCACCACGGCCCCCCGGGGCCTCCTGGGGCGCACGCGGGATGTCCGCTGTGTGACTCGTCGGTGTACAGCTACTGCTCGCACAAGGAGTCTCATGACGCGTGCTGCTGTAGTGGATCCTGTAAGTATAGGGCCGGGAATCATATTTTGTATAAAACAAAAAAAAACATCATGACCCAACCACCGGAAGAATAAATAAAGAGGATATTTTTCTTGCAAGACCTCGGAAGTTTGTTCTAATCAATTTCTTAGATGATCCAAAGCGGTATCTCTATCTCTACAATCCTGGCTCTGGCAAAATTTAAAACTGGTCGAAAAAGGACATTATTACCTTGGTAGCTCTTGCCATGTTGTTCAAATTACTAAATGAAATAAAGGCCAGTCCTTGATCAAGTACCTGAAGATGATCCTCGGTTTACGATTCTTTCTCTCATTACGTATGTCCCTTGGGGGAAAAGAAAGAAAACGTAAAGATCACCTTTTGCCGATATAGTAAACCACTTTTGAATGAAAGGGCAAATCTACATATTTAATCGCACTCACTCCTCTATTTCCCGAACAGACGGCTACGGGTGCTACAAGACTGACTGCAACTTCCTCTACGCCAACACCTGTCAGGAATTCAACCTGATTTCCAGCTGTTGCTGCGTCGACCTGAAGAACGCCGTGGCATCGCCTGTTATAGCCGCGCCTATAGCTTAGTTCTTTTTATACCTCTACTCTTCACCGACACAAAATTTTTGACTAGCTGTAAGTTTTCCTAAGAGATTAAAATAAAATATAACAATCGTCAGAAACGTAAAGGCGCATTCAAATTGCACTATTGAGATGGCGTTGCACTGGCACGTCTGTAGCACGTCTGTGGCACGTCTGTGGCACAACTTAGACGCGAGCGTGGTCCAACCGTGCGTGGCGCTACGACAGTGTTTCTAAAAGGCTTGATTCGATTGACGACAATCTGAAAATTTCGCGTATACAAGGTGATTCATAATATGTATTACATCCCGAAAGGGGCTTATTCTACACCCAATTGGCAATAAAGTTTGTTCTACGACTTTTGGAAATACGACATTTTTAGGTAGCAATTTTGATTCCAAACTTCTTGTACGTTTAGATATTAGTTCTAAAGATGATAAAAATACCAAAAAACAGTAATTTGAGAAAGTTTGTGCAAAAAAATAAAATAAAATAAAGTGAAAATATTGATGTTTTTTTTCGCTAATATTATTTCTTTTCGTTGATAGATGTTATGAATCACCTTGTAGACATCTATTATAAATTTAAGTTAGCATCAGATATTCCAAAACTGAAAGGCATCAACTTGTCTAAAAATCATCTGAAGATAGATATTATAGATACTATCGTGCGTGGGAGTTCAGAGAAAAGACCGAGCGCGCGTTGACACTCTTCACTTTGCCTAAATTGTATGAACATTTTGTAGTGGAACCACAGACGCTCCACTACAGTTCTATCTCAAGCGTCCTTAGTATAATAGTTAAGTTGTTGGCGGTGTTATATTGCTTCAGATTGCGTGCAACCGCTTCTGTAATTTCTTCGGTTGCGCGCAGTCTGTGTACATTGGTCCACACATAAGGACACTTGTGGACAACTGTGGAAACGTCCGTTTTCTAGGACAGTCCTAGAATATGGCTCTCTTGTGTTTCTCGTGTTGTGTGGTAGGTACCTTGGTCCCAATCTAATAAGAACTGCATGAAAGTCAACGATTGCATACAAGAAATGCTCAATTATTCTAGATTATCGCTGTAAGAATGCAAAAAATGTACCTAAATTATTGTGTATCAGTCTAATAAAAAACCTATTTTAAATTCCTAGTTTTTGTATCATTACCACCTAACCATAACCATTTTAACCACAAGACTGAATCTAAGATTAAATCTTTTCGAGGTCAGAACTAAGGAAGGGTCTTTATAAATAAAACAAATAAATTGGCTTAAAGGTACTCTTTATGCACCACAAAATACTTAACTTTACACCATACACGCTTCTCTCACTCATAGAAAACTGAGACACTAGACATTTTGGACAACCTATTGAAACTGTTCGCTATTCCTATCGTTATAAGAGTCAAATCTCTTGATTTCTTACTTTATTTTAAGATTCAGTGGTAATTTTATAAAATACTAATAAATTATTTTACCATAGTATTCTGTTAATATATAATGTTAACATTGATTTTGGTTCTGATTTGTTTCTAAAACAAAATGGAAGTTTAGTTAGCACGCCAGATTTTTGCTAAGAAGTCCAGTGCTGCCATCGATCAACCACCCAAATCTGCCACGATCGGTCACAAAAATCTGTATAAATTGCAAAGACAAACAAACTCACAAACCGTGATAAATATCCCGATTTTAGTAACAGAGTAGTTATAAAATTGCCACTGAACTGTATACCGTAATACAACACGATAAGTTTCATAATAGCATACTATCCCGTGCCGCAGGGACGTTTAGGCGGTAGTTTCATACATACACACAAACATGACACTTATAATGTAATGTAAACATTGTCATACTACGTCTGAGCTCATTTCTACATATATTGGTTCAATTTATTCAAAATTAATTAGAATTAAGGCGAAAAGCATTTCAATGAAATACTGTTTCTTGAAATTACATTATGTAAAATAAATAAATAACACCCAACAGTCACATCCAGAAACCCACACTAGGATACACTGTGTCGAGGTTATCAGAAACTAAGAGTACTATACACCCAGACCTGGAACAAATATTTGCAGCTCATGCAAACATTTGTCCCGCAGCGGGAATCGAACCCGCACCCCTTGCGTATCAGACTGGCATTCGCCAACCACGCCACCGAGGTCGTCTTAGATTTTATAATATCCCAAAAATCTTCGACTCGAGCCGGATTTTGACAAATTAAGCCTAGTGAAGTCCCAAAGATTTTCTCACAGATGGGAAGTGGCTCGATAGCTTAGTTGGTCAGAGCATCCTCGTGTCTAGGAGGAGGTTGCGGGTTCAAATCCTGTCCGTGTCGATATTATTTGGGATATTATAAAAATCATAGTATTTCCTTAGTGTGGGTTATCACTATAAAAATAATATAATACATTATGACAGCCTATCTTTCATTCAAAATAGTACACGAAAGTTTCCATAATCATTTTTACAGACTAATCTAAGAAACACATTTACGTTTGAAGCATAATACTTGGCTTGTCTTATTCATACACAGTATAATAATTAACATTTTTTATATCCCAAAAAAATCCCGGAAATTTTTGGGATAGAAAAGAGATAACCGTACACACCATAATATTAGTTATTGAGAGAATGTGCATTTATCAAAGGATTAAATATTTATACAAAGCTACAAAATCCACGGATACGGATACGGATTGTGTTGCATACGGATGAATAGCATGCTGAGCTCAGGGCTTTCCATACTTACTGTACATGGTGTACATGTGCTTTCCACGCACATACCTACACTTGTTTTCTCTCTTTCTGTCCACCTCTATGGTTTTCGTATTTGTGTGTGTCATACTTTTGTTCGTATTGTTGTGTACAGTTTGTGTGAATAAATGATTTCTTTCTAGTAATGAGATTTTTATTCATAAAAATGAGCTCAGACGTCACCTAAGTAGAATACACATAGCACAGCGACCACAGAATGCACGACGTGTAAAATTCGTTGAGGCAAACCAGCCGAAAGAAAAAAATTACTGTGTTCTTGTAACATAACCCTTTCGGTTGTTCCTAGCTCTAGAACACACAGATTTAAGGTCGATTTACAAGGAGAGAGTTGCACGATCTCAGGCAAGAACCTCCATTTCTCGTGTTAACTCTCTCAGTCACTCACTCACTTCTCGTGTTGTTATTTTGTGAAAAAGGATCATCGAAAAAAACTATAGGCCCCGTGTTCGTTGCCAGATTCTTCTAGGCTTGGTCGCAAGGAACATGCATAGACTAGTTTCTAAGACGATTCAAAGTGATCCTTGTGATCTTATTTAAATAAACGCCTTTGACTTGGACTTTTGACTTTGAACATAATAAACTCTTGAAATTCTATTTCGAGAGTTTATATGTTAACACAATATAGTTGGCTTTTTATTGCGGGCGGTGCGGGAGGTGCACGCGTCTGCATTGTTATGTTATGTTGAGCTTATGAGGAATAGACTAGCGGAATAGTATTAGTTACATATTTTTGAGAACCGCATCATTGAGGCGAGCAACTCTCTCCATGTAAACGAGGCTTTACATGCAGTTTGTATGTATGATAATTAAGAACTAGACGATTATTTCTATACACAAACTTTGTTCCCCTATTCCAGGGAATCAACGAAACGATTGAGCGTTTGCGAATTTGTAGGTAAGGTTTAAGAATAGGAACAAAACTATATTGGACTACAATTAAATGAAATTTGTAGACATTTTAGTCATATTATATGGGTAAAAAAGCTGCCAGCAGCCTTGAGGAACAAAAGGTTTGCGGTAACTCCAAACCTAAAGATTTTCAGACATCAATTTGATGTTGGACGATTCACACATAATAATTGTTTGTATAAGTTGATGAAACAAATTTTGGAACCATTATTTCATCTGGCTAAGGTTTTCGAAGCCATTCAAACCGTGGCGTAGTTGGCAACATTGCCGATTCTACGCGAAGACGCTAAGAACCTTCGAATGAGAATTGTGGGTAGCATTTTGTTTTTGAATTTTTTTTTACGAAACCTAGCTTTCTTTATTCGACAATCTTACAGCGTAAATAATAAAAATAAAATTGCTAGCATAGCAAATTATAAAGATAGATATCAACCAACGCACAATACCTAGATTGGAAATATATATACTGTATTATTTATTATTTATTTATTTTATTGCATTCTGCACTTTGGTCACTGAAACAGTGAATTGATGACCATTTTTGCACTTTTACGATCGACACATTAATGGCGATCATGAAAACGTCATCGCTAAGTGCGTCCAAAAAAGTTAGGCATGAACTTTAAGTATGGTGCGTTCGATTCAGTCTCAATTCCGTGAAAAGTTTCAGAATATGAACCTTTTGCCTGTATGCCCCATGCTTCAAGTTCAAGCCTAATTTTCTCGGACTTGAGCGATGAAGTTTTCATGAACTTTTTAAAAAACAAAAATTCATGAAAACGTCATCGCTAAGTGTGTCCAAAAAAGTTAGGCATGAACTTAAGTTTTGGGCATAAGGTTCGTATTCTGAAACTTTACAATGAATCTAGACGGAAGCATACATGACAGACTTTAATAAAAAAATGTCATATAATTTTTAAGACTCTGGTACATATTTTATGATAAAACTAGCTTCGCCCGCGGCTTCGCTCATACCCGGAAGAAAAGTACCCTATGTCCTATTTCAGGACCTAACCGGAACCGGTAACTTTCATTCACGAAGATCGTTCAGCCGGAGGATAACAAACATACACGCACTCAAACTTAAGCATTCACAATATTAATGGGAAAACGTACTAGAGTCGCGATTTACGAACAGGATACCATAAGATTTTTAATAATGAAACTGGGATATTCATTACAGAAACTGTGGTGCAATTGTGTAAGCGTAATGTCAATGAAGATCGTAACTTTGAGGCTAATGTAAACAATCTTAGCAACATTCAAAACGTTCCAAACTTGACAAGGGAAAACTTCTTCTTCGTTACATTCCATTACCATCTTGCTTACACAATAGCCTGGATATTCATTACAGAAACTGGGATATACATTACAAAAACTGGGGTATACGTAAGGCTGGCAGGTAGTTAAGGGGGGTGGTGACGCTCAACGCATCCGGTAGTGGTTCTTCTCCTTAACTTGGCAGAGTTCGCCTTTGAAGTCGATCTCGATCTCGAAGTCGAGGTCGCGGTTGTTGCGCGCGTTCTGGCGCATCGAGAACGTGCCCGTTATCTCCTCGAATTTCTTCACCTGAGAATAAAACGGAACATTAGTGAATGGAGTGTAAGGGATCAATTGGCCTCATAGCTCAGTAAGAGTAACTCTACCATCTGCGCGAGGTCGCGGGTTCGATCCCCGCACTGGACAAAGATTTGTGTGAGAAACACAGATGTTTGTTCTATGTCTGGGTTTTAAATATTTATCTATTATATATATCAGTCTCTGAGAGTGAGAGAGAATGCGTACATCAGAGGAAGTTTGAAAGTAGCGCCAGTGACTGAGAAGTTGAAGAGCAAAAGGTTAGCGTGGTATGGGCATGTCATGCGGAGGGAAGAACGTCATGTGACTAGAAGAGCGTTAAATATTAATGTGGAAGGATATAAGGGAAGAGGTAGACCAAAGAAAAGATGGATAGACTGTGTGAAAGATGACATGAGTAAGAAAGGAGTGAATACTGATATGACGGCTGATAGAGGGGAGTGGAAGAGGAAAATATGTGCCGACCCCACATGAAGTGCAGGGGCAGGGAGATGATGATGATATATCAGTCTCTGGTACCCATAGTACAGGCTATGCCTAGTTTGGGATCAGTTGACCGTGTGAATATGTCCGGAATATTTATTTATTTAATAAACACCTTTCGGAACCCAAGCCAACCTGCACCCTGCCGATCAACGCAACAATATGATAGGACAAAGTAAAAAACTGCCCCCACTGGTAGCGGCCACGGTAACGGCGGAGCAGGGGGGTGCCAACAATCCCCGGCAGAGGCCCAGCTACCAACCTCCACGAGAAATGGCGCAAGACCGTTCGTCATGGATCTTTCAACACTGCGTCGTCCGGCAATACAGGATGACAAAGAAATAACCAGTGACACGGCAAGCAAGCGAATTCGATGTTTAAGAAGTTAGCACTCATCATTTCAGCCGTACGACGGACGTCCACTGCTGAACATGGCCTCCCCCACAGATAGAGCGAATTCCTTATCATGTGGGGGGATTTGCCCATACTCACCACGCTGGGCATGCGGGTTGGCGAGCGCAGTTAGAGCTATCGTTGTTATAATGAGGGACGCTGCTGCCCATCCCCTAGCTTTTTTCCCTTAGTCGCCTCTTACGACATCCGCGGTTAGGTAGATATGGAGGAGCTTATTCTTCAGCCGGGGCCACCACGGCCACGTCCGGCCACGTCCGGCAATACAAGATGACGAAGAAATAACCAGTGACACGACAAGCATGCGAGTTCAAAAAATTAGCACTCACGGTCATGTAGTCGTCTATGTAGAAGACGGTTTGCTTCCAGTGCGTGTAGGGCGCCTCGGGCGCGGTGCTGAAGCCGAGCCGCTTGTGCGACTTCGTGAACTCCACGTTGAAGAACGTCACCAGCGCCTGGATGAAGTCGTTGCGACGCACCTGTACACCAAAACACAAGATTTTAGACGGGATTCGAACCAACGACCATGCCCTAGATATTCAGATATTCATTTATTCAAAAATTTGAGGTTCCCAGCGACTTCGTCCACATTTATATGAAAGCGAGTAACCATATGTATGAAATGTCACATCACAAAACCAGGGTTTAGTTGGTCCTCATCTAAACCTTGTTTCATAATAACAGGGATAATGTTTAATCCCATAAGCAAACATACTGAAAGGCGTATTTCTTTATAACATACCTGCAGGTGGAACTTAGATTCAAAGTTGAGATCCTCTTTTTTGACTGTGTACAAGTCAACCTCGGACAGTAAGCAGGAGTTTGTCACCACCTGGAATTAGACAAACATACAACATTTGAAATAAAATCATAGAAAATAAGTCTATAATAAATATATAATACCTAGTGTTAAGTGTGCTTAGTATCACCCTCAGATATGCGTTGGTAAAACTCATTTCACCTCCCACCCTTAAACAGCAATGCTTGCAATTGCCGGCAGAATTTTTAGTAGTAGTAGATAGGTGTAGTCATACAAATTGATTATAGTCTGGCAAGCATATAGGCAACTCTTTACCCTCGTACCATGCGAGCGAAGCTGCGGGCGGAAGCTAGTTTAAGGTGAGGGTTAAATTGTTTTATGATTTTTGAATTGTTTTTTCTCAATAACCGCAAAACGCACAGTTTTGATTTTTATGACAAAGATAACTTGAAGTTTTATTTACCTAAATCCAAGACAGAAACGCGATTGGTAAAACTTTTCTCGATAGATTTATTTTTTAAAGTTGGGTCCTCTGTAACAATTTTTTCGAAAATACTCAGAAACTATCAATCATGAATAACTTTTTTTTTATATTGTGTTAGACAATAGCATTGGGTACATAAATGCAAGACACTTTTTTTTTTTAAATACTTAGTTTTTAAGATAATCGGTATTTTCTTATATGTCACTTACATCGATTACTTTCGAGCGCCTTCTAACGCTTGCTATCTCTTTCCGCATTCAATTATAGTACGTAGCGCTATCACTTTCTTCACTCCGCCCACTCGACAGTTTATTATGATTCTCATAGCGCCTTAATATAATAACACACATAATGTCTTCTTCTTCTTGACGTGTCACTGATTCTTCTTTGGTCATCCTGTATTAGGTCAGTGATCATGTTTAGGTATGGTGGCCATGAATAGGGCCTGTGACCGTCGATGAAAGAACCAGTGTAGTAAAAGGATTAAAGTGCGCCTCTTGGAGGCTCCTTTCGTGTATAGAATATAAAGTAGTGCAATGCAAGTAAACAAAAAATGATCTCACCTGCTTAGCATCCACCACATCTACAAGTGGCTCGGAGATGGCCACCTTCCTGATGGAGGACATGTCGAATCCGTACACATCATCCCACCAGTTGATCTTCTCGTCCTTGTACTGCCTGTCTTCGATGCCGCAGATGAACAGTGTGCATCTGTAACATTAAATTCTCTTTGTCACCGACATAGCTCTCAGTATTAGCAAGTTGAAGTGACAGTGGGCAGGCCATATGCGGGTTCGATCACGCGGCGGCCGGCGGGACAATTGTTTGCAAATTCTGCAAATATTTGTTCCAATTCAGGTCTGCCAGTTTTAGTACCATGGTAGGTACTCGTAGTTTCTAATGCCCACAACATAGCCTATGGTCCCCACCATAGGCTGTGTTGTGGGTAGTAGGTATGAATCTGACGACATAGGTCACATTCATTCCTATATTTGTTTGAAATTACTGATTACTGATAACGTTACCGATAACCGTTGAGTAAGGGTTCTCGAATGGCGACCACGAGCCGGGCGACGCAGTGTTGGAAGGCCCCCCACCCGATGGACCGATGACATTGTAAAGGTTGCGAGAAGTCGTTGGATGGAAAAGGCTCAAGACCGTTCGTCGTGGAACTCTTTGGCGGTGCCCTATGTCCAGCAGTGGACTTCTACAGGTTGTTGATGATGATGATGACTTTACCATAATACTGTTTATTGATGATGATTACCTGTCAGGGAACAGCATTCCATCTTCGGCTAGCCACTTGTCTCTGGCATAGAGGACAGTGTCCAACATGCTCTCATAGAAGAGGCAGTAACCCATCCATTCTGATATGATGATGTCCACTTTCTCCACTGGGAGTTCCACTTCTTCCACCTGATGGAGCAAAACACCAAAATTTACTTACAAGATACACTTGACTCAATGAGACTATACTCGATGTCCATGCACAAGACAAAGTAATACGACTAGCAGTACCCGTATCCAGTTTTCCAGACAAATTTTCCAATTTTTCTTTGCCTTAAAACCTTATAACTAATACAGCCTTTCTCATGTGAGCGCTTAATTGACGAACAGCTTTTAATTTTTATTTATATATATTTAAATGTACAAGCCGGGTTCCGCAAAGGCTTTAGTACCGTAGACCACATCCACACGCTTCGGCAGATTATACAGAAGACCGAAGAGTATAATCGGCCATTGTGTCTAGCGTTTGTGGACTACGAGAAAGCCTTCGATTCAGTCGAGACCTGGGCAGTGTTACGGTCACTACAGCGGTGCCAGATTGACTACCGGTATATCGAAGTGTTGAAGTGTTTGTACAGCAAGGCCACCATGTCTATCCGACTCCAGGACCAGAGCACAAATCCTATCCAATTGCAAAAAGGGGTGAGACAGGGAGACGTAATTTCTCCGAAACTGTTCACCTCTGCTTTGGAGGATGTTTTTAAGCTTCTGCACTGGGAAGGACATGGCATCAACATCAATGGCGAATGCATCACTCACCTTCGATTCGCCGATGATATAGTCATAATGGCAGAATCGTTGGAGGACCTTGGCGCAATGCTCAGAGACCTCAGTAACGTTTCTCAACAGGTGGGTCTTAAAATGAACATGGGCAAGACTAATATCATGTCCAATGCTCATGTTGCACCCATACCGGTACAAGTTGGGAACGATACCATTCAAGTTGTAGACCACTATGTCTATTTGGGTCAGACGATTCAACTAGGTACGTCCAACTTCGACAAAGAGGTCAGCCGACGAATCCAACTCGGATGGGCAGCGTTTGGGAAACTTCGTCATATCTTTTCGTCGCAGATACCGCAGAGCCTCAAGACGAAAGTCTACAATCAGTGCGTGTTGCCAGTGATGACTTATGGCACTGAGACTTGGTCGTTAACTATAGGCCTCATATACAAGCTCAAAGTCACGCAACGGGCTATGGAGAGAGCTATGCTTGGAGTTTCACTACGTGATAAGATCCGAAATGAGGAAATCCGTAGAAGAACTAAGGTGACCGACATAGCTCTCAGAATTAGCAAGTTGAAGTGGCAGTGGGCAGGCCATGTGGCTCGCAGAACCGACAACCGTTGGGGAGTAAAGGTTCTCGAATGGCGACCACGAACCGGGCGACGCAGTGTTGGAAGGCCCCCCACCCGATGGACCGACGACATTGTGAAGGTTGCGGGAAGTCGGTGGATGGAGAAGGCTCAAGACCGTTCGTCATGGAACTCTTTGGGGGAGGCCTATGTCCAGCAGTGGACTTCTACAGGCTGATGATGATGATGATGATGATATATTTAAATGACAAAAAATCTTGGACAAAAATTAATTATGCTCACAATTTGTTTTCAATAAAGTTAAATACATAAAGCCACCTGTATCTTCTAAGCATAATTGTATTTATTGTCTATTTGTGATTACTAAAATAATAATCGATATCAATTGTGTTAAAAAATTCTTGCCAAGAAAGAGCATTTTAGGTTCAGTTTAGGCGGTTTGTTTACGAACATTTTACGTTGAATCTAGCTGAAGTAATAATAATAATATAATAATAAGTCATTTATTTCAGGCAACACAGCAAAGTACATGTACAAATACAGGGCCCATATATATATACCTTAAAACCAAAATACATAATAATATTCACACTTAAAAATATTATTAGAGCTTATTGTTCTTTGGCGCATCCCTATAGCGTCGGTAAACTATTCCTGCAGGCCAGAAGTCAGGAGAGAGGAACATGTCGCGATGCTTCGCAGGCAAAAAAATAAAAATTAAATGTTTAATTTGACTTTGAACTTTGTAAAACCTCAAACAACAGAGGCCGCTCAAGGTGTTGGCCTTGGCAATCCCATCTCACCTTGCCCTTGATGATCTGAATGACGTCATTGAGGCGGTTGGCTTCGACGATCTTGCGCGCGTAGTCCACGATGTTGGAGCACTCGATCGCGATCACCTTGGCGGCGCCGGCCTTCGCCGCGAACATCGACAGGATGCCGGTGCCGCAGCCGATGTCCAGGACAGTCTGGAGACATAAAAGATAAAGATAAGATAAAGATATATTGCCAAATACACTCACCGGCACTTAACGTCGAGGCCCAAACTAGGCGTTTAAGCCTGCATCTTGGGTCTCAGGAGTACGAGTTACCGTATGAGTTGTATAACATACAATTTACTAATAGTTAAAGATTCCTCGAATTGCGAAAATACGCAGTTTAATTCTTTCATCACACTCGTTATCCGACTAGTATTATAAATGTGAAAGTTTAAAAAAATAACACCCAGCATTCACACATAGTCCTGACCCCACACTAGGATTCCCTGTGTTGTGAGTATGAGAAACTACGAGTACCTTGGTACCACAACACACAGACCTGTAACAAAATAATTGCAGATCATGCAAACATTTGTCTAGGCAGCGGTAATCGAACCCGTACCCCTCGCGTCTCAGACGGGCACTCGCCCGCTACGCCACCGAGGTCGTCAAATATGTATACTATGCCGAAAGGGCCTTCTTTACACCCAAGAATGTTTGTTCTACGACATTGGAAATTCGTCAATTTTCATTGATCAAACAATGCAGTGTTTTTTTTTTGTGATGGTTTGTTGAATTTTTTTTTTTTAATGTTATGAAACACTGAGTTAATGACACAACACCACATTTCCATAACTGTTGGCAGATTGCTTACCTTTCCCTTGAACAAGTGCTTGTTGTGGTACATGGCATTCCTGTATGTAAGAGTTCGGACTTCATCCTTCAACATTTCTTCATGGATGCCGAAGTGAGCGTACGAATCAAAGTAGTAATCGCGGGAAGTCATCTCCTCCGCTGTGACATTCTTGTCCGGGCCTGAATTACTTGAAGGTGAAGCATCTGTTGTGATTGTATGAGATTAAGAATAGGCAATTTTTTGTTATACATTTTGAACAATAATTGAAGGAAAAATATATAAAGTAAGTTTGTATGAGCAATTGGTAAGCATAGTATGGGCAATGGGCATGTCATGCGGAGGAAACAAAGGTATGAATGTGGAATGTTATAAGGGAAGCGATACCAAAGAAAAGATCGATGGATTGTGTGCAGGAAGCAGCGTTGTCAGAAGATTACTTTTGTAACCTTTTAGGTTATTTTTAACTCCTTCAGGTTACATCTATGACTCGAAAGGTTACTTATTTTTAATTTACTGTTTTAATAAAAGTAGCTCAAAATTGCAAATTAAAATGGAAAACATTCATAAATCATTCATATTTCTGTATGCTAATACAACCAACATATTCTGTAAGTAAATTTTTAATCCTACTACTGGAAATAATATGAAAGGTTACTTTTCACACTTAAAGGTTACTTTTCTTGTGCATTTTAGGTAACTTTTGACAATACCCGGCTGGCAACAATGGCAGGACAAAATGAGTAAGAAAGGAGTGAATACTGACGTAATGGTTGATACAGGTGAGTGGAAGTTAAGACATGTTGTGCCGACCCCACACAAAGTGTAATAAGGGCAGGGAGATGGTGATGAAGTTTGTGACGTCAATGTAGAATTTCCAGTACTGAACATAGGCCTCCCTCATAGATTTCCAGTAGCAATCATTTAGGGGGATTCGCCCTAACTCACCACACTGGGCATGCGTGTTGGTGAGCCTAGATAAAGCTTTTGTTGTTCATAAGAAATGCTTCTGCCCATCCCCTAGCTTTGTTTCCCTTAGTCGCCTCTTATATCATCCACAGGGTAGAGTGGCCAGATCAAATCTTATGAAATGGAAGTTATTTTATAACTGCCATTTTTCACAGAAAGTAAATACTCAAAAGACTTAATGATTTTTTTATGTCCCATTATGTTTTACAAAGCCATCATTACTTTTGTATGAGAAGTATGGATAGTTTTTTATTACATCAAAATGCTAACAAATTGAAAGTCAGTCACTTGAGCACAACGATAGGCAAATGGCGATAGGTACTTACTACTGTTCAGCTAAGTGTACCAATGTGCTTTTGGTTGTAGCTGTGTTTAGCCAAAATGTTCCAAAAACGTTTGCTCATGCTAAATGAACATGCAATGCGACCATTGAAGACTTTCAGATGTAGGAAAACGCAGCATTTTAAACACATTTGTGCGAATCCCCCAATAACACAAAACACGTTTCTATCAAACAAGCGACCGGCATTTTATTGAAACTATCACGACAACTTACCATTTTCTACGACAGGCGTCGACGCAGCCGAGGTTCCTTCTTGTGCAACATCCATGCTTTCCATTTCAATCGTAAATTACAGAACAAAAAGATTTATTTTTGGTATAACCTGTAACCAAGAACGCCGAATCGATCTGTCAGGTTTTCTACGCAATTATTGAATTTCGTTAGAATGCAAAGGTTTCTTGACTCACAAACTATTTCTAGGCACTATAGTATTGAAAAAACTATATAAATATCACAAAATTCTACGTTTTTTCGGATAAAATGCTCGAAGTTGTCCTCCAAGAACAACTAGCCTTTTTCAGAAAATTTGAAAGAACAAAACTGGGTTGCTAGTAAGTGATTACAAAAAAATGAGAAAACTTAATTTTGTTCATTGCCACAACTTTCAAGGGAAAAGCATACAATAGGTATGTATTTATTTGGATAAATAATAATCAGAATGCATTTGTTTTTTTATGTATGCTCTAAACAGTATCTTTTAGTGCCATATTTTAATGATGCTACGTTTTCTACATTACCAAAACCCGGTAATTTTTCTGTTATGGCAAGGATACACAGATTGTTTTTTTTTTAATAGTGCTGTCCATAGTCTACATTCTTTTAATCGATCGATTCAACTCGGATCTTGAGTAACTCGATAATTATTAATCAAAAGAAATTATTACGTTCAATATTTTGCTCATGTATCCCAGCTTGACAGGGTGATGCAGTAACCCTTGACCAAATTTCATAGAGAGAACATTCATAGAGCTTAAAGCTTCTTTAGGTTCTTCAAATGAAAACATTAATTTGAAGAACTTAAAGAAACTTGAAGCTCTTACCCAAGTACCTTGGTAGTACGTATTATATTGTATTAAGTGCTAATAGTTTAATTATAAATGTTATTACTTAAGCATAGAATATCAAAATATGTATACAAGGTGATACAATATGTATACCATCCTGAAAGGGATAATCATATTATTACAACAAAAAGAAATAACTTTACCGAAAAAAACAAACATACTCAAATTATCTATTTTTGGTTTTAATATCGGTAATCTTTATAACCAATTACCTACTAAACGAACGAGAAGTCCTGCATCAAGATTGCTACCTATTAGAGCTGATTCATTGAGTTTGAACTGATTAGAACCCAAAACAGCTGATTTTTACATAGAGTTTTTTCAGTGAAAATGTCGAATTTCCAAAAGTCGTAGAACAAGCTTTATTGCCAATTGGATGTAGAAAAAGCCCTTTTCGGGATAGGATACATATTATGAACCACCTTGTAGATTATTAAATAAAACAAAAATATATTTTGTTAAGAATACCTACTCCTCGCTTGCTTTAAGATGTTACTTTAATTAAAAACAGATACATACATACCTCGAGAATTTACAAAACGAGAAAAGCAGTTAAGTAGGTACATATAGCTGCAACACTGTTTATGTTAAACAGTTTAGTTGCTCGTTCGCTCAGTTTGCGATTCATAAGCAACGCTGAAGCACGTTCTTAGAGAGTTTAAGTTGGCGGGAATAAGTGCCAGAGCGAGATCGATCGTGACATTACCTGAATGTTAGGTTACAAGTGAAGACATACAAGTAAGTTCATTGGGTACCTAAATAACTATCGCGAATTCGCGAATGCTTTACACAATATCTGAAGTCGTGAATGAAAACCAGCTGTATCTATATTTGATAACCGTAACATGTTTTAAATAATTTTGTTTAAGTACATTCCTTTTCATGCACTCCAGCTGGGAGTGTAAAATGAATATGAATGAATGTACATACTACTATAACAATATGATGCTAGAGAACCCGTTACAAACTTCGAGCCCCCTTTAAGTTTCAGTGATTCACATTGAATGTGAATGAATCCGAAGATTCCAAGATTAGCCTCAACAAATAAACAGACAGATAATCACTCTTCCTATCCAATTATTTTTTTTAACAATAGTTTATTTTTAAGTCTCCAAAACACTTAATTAAAAATAAAAAAATACCTATACAAGTTTTGGTATTTACTGTTATTACTAAATGTTCCTATACATGTCATACTTCTAGAGTAAAACATAACAGTACTACACCAAATCGTAATATCTTACTAATAAATCGAAAGGTTGTGAGGATGTTTGTTGTTCAATCGCGCCGTAACGGCTGGACCGATTTCGATGAAACTTTAAATAAATAAAAATATTTACCTCTTATATTGGCTACTTTTTATCAAGGAACAACGCGAGCGAAGCTCCGGGCGGTAGCTAGTTTATTTATAAAGTTTACTAATTATTTTATTATAAAAAAAAAACATTGAGTGGGTGTGAAACATGAGGGTAATTCTCAGAGGGCTCAAAAATACGTGTCCGACTCGAAAAAACACATAAAAAGTATCCGTAGCCCTATGATTCTTTTTCAGATAGTAGATTAGCCAAAAGTAATAGGGGGGGCCTATTTTAGTTTTTTAATTATCCTGTTCTAAATAAGTAAAAATAAATAAAAACCGTGGAAATACTGATTTTTGTGGTGCGTCCGGACCTCATGTTCTAGTATTAATAATTTTTTATCTCATTTCCTATAAATAATAGCACTATTTCACACAGGTTCACAATAAACCAGATAGTTAGTGGCTTAACAGACACTATTACTACGCAAAAATTAGCTTTAGTTAATAAGATACAACTAGATAACTTCGCGTCCGACGTTTAGCTCTGATTGCCATGGCGCGCACTAATTCATTCATAAAAACTGCACTTTAGTAACTACGTGAATAGTTGTTAGACAGAGACAAACTGTCAGTCGCGATCCATCAGTGGTGAGAACAGCACGTGTCCATGTCTCCGCGTCGCTTCGAAATTACGGTAAGTAATCACTTTCCGTGGCTTGGTATACCGCAAGTTCTGATTACCATGTAGACTATAAATTCGTTCATACTAATCCTATTGGTTTAATTGTTTTAATAATATATGCTTTTTGTGTTCCTAATTTCTACTGCAGACATCAATGTAACATTAACCAGCAAATTAAGAAATTATTTAGGATTTTCAACTTTTTTCTGATTTTCGTGGTTTTGATTTCCATGTTTTTCGTGGACAAAAAGTACACGAAAGGTCAGTGAAACCCACGAAAATCAAATTTGCGGGCTTATTAACATATCATCATCATTTCAGCCGTTCGACGTCCACTGCTGAACAAAGCCTCCCCCACAGACAGAGCAAATTCCTTATCATGTAGGGGGATATGCCCATACTCACCACGCTGGGCATGCGGGTTGGCGAGCGCAGTTAGAGCTATCGTTGTTAAAATGAGGGACGCTGCTACCCATCCCCTAGCTTTTTTTCCCTTAGTCGCCTCTTACGACATCCGCGGATAGGTAGATATGGAGGGGTCTATTCTTCAGCCGGGGCCACCACGGCCAGTGTTATTAACATACATAGATAATATTGTTATTGTGATTTTTGTTAATAATTTGTTTTATCTCAATCAAAATAACTTCAGCCAGGTTTGCTCAAATTGCAATGCTCGAAGTAAATACATATAACCAATGAATATGGGAGGGATTAGATAAGCCTATTTTACTATTAATTTAGGTATAACTCCACCGTTAGTATCTAGAAACGTGACTGATTATTTATAAGATTGTTTGATCTCATGTGATTGAAAAAACGTGATAATTGATGTTAGATTTTTTGTAATTCTCTCTTAGTTTATATATTTAATAACAATATTTAATTTTGTACCTTAGTTTTAAGAAAATTAATATATTTTTATCTGCTTACTACCTTTTTTTATTATAAACCTACCCGAAATTCCTAATTAGAATGATTGTAATAGGCTAGTTCAAACAAAACGTACATTTCAACACATTAAAGTTCAATAATTTTGTATATTTGATTTCGGTGGTATGAATGTTGATCTCCATGGACACCATAATTTTAAAATTGAATAACTTCGTAACCGCTAGGCCAATAAAGTTCCCTCCACTACCAATAAATTAGTAATCAAATCAACATATAGAATATTTCGTCATTATGTGTAATTTCAACAAAAAAAAATGTGCCACGAAAGTCAGACAAAAACTGAGTTTCCGAAGAATCACCCATGAACACTTCTTGGTGAACACAATCATGTATCAGCAACCATAATTAGTTAATTAAAGTTCAAGATACAGATTACAAAAGTCACGTTAAACTGAAATAGATTCTGCTCGTTATCGGTACATTAGCATTATAGGTACTCATGTTATCAAAAACCCTGCTTAGTGTGATAGCTTGGACAGAGGGAATATGTATTTGTAGTGTTTGTTTAGTTATCACCACAGATACACGTACGTGCCGTGAAGGATTTTTGTGACAATTCGTGACTGGATCTCCTATTTGCAAATTAACAAACCTTGACAGTTCAAGTCACGTTAAACGAGAGGCACACTTAAGAATAAGGTGAGTTAGCCTAATATATTTTATGAAAATTATACAAGGTGTAAAAAGATTACTCCTGAAAATGTTGTTGGGACCTTCAGACCATGCTTCTCAATTGATAGTCACCGTTAAAAGCGAGAATTTAAGTAGGTGTCCCATCATTTTTATAAAACTTAAATAATTTTTTCTGATTCTGCAACCGTCAAAAATTATTTTTATAAAATGTTTGTTTAATTTTGGTTTAATTTCTAGAATTGCTGTTTTCTAAGTAAGTATTTAACCGCATTCAAAGTAAAAAAAGGGCTTTATTTTAATAAAATTATATACTAGGATTGTATACTTTAAAACGTATTAGAAACTATGTGAAGCTGGGCTTATTCCTCGCAACCAAGCCTAGAAGAATTAGGCATCATGACTTGGTGCCTATAATTTTGTTTATGATCCATTTTCACAAAACGACAGCCATGTAGAGCTCCTGTGTTGCATCTGATCGAACAAGATAAGGCTCTAAAGAAAAATGAACAGGTATTAGAAAAAAAGAACAAATGGTTGCTTTATAAAATAGCCTAAGGGCAGCACCTACTTGATGAAATATCTACCTACTGTTAATATAAATTATACTTAAAATATAAGGCAAGCAGAACCTACTGACATTGCAAAATGAGAACTTAGCTGTCGAGGGGTAGAGCAAGATCGGGGCATGCGGGTCTATCATTATTGTCATCTAGTACATTTTCTTGATAAGATTATTCTTTATTAGCTTGCGCCCGCAGCTTCGCTCCGGCGGCAATTATAAAGAGTTGCATAGATGCTATTCTAGGTAAAGAACTCTTATCTTTTCAAACTTTCATCTAAATTGATTGAGCCGTCACGGCGTGATTGAACTGCAAACATACAGACATCCAGCATCCTCACAAACTTACGCATTTAATTTTATAATATTAGTAGGATAGTAGGATGTGGTCGTTTATGTCATTTATCATTTACCGTTGCCAAGATTCTATGCCTCCTGTGAATCCAGTATTTCAAACAGCCACTGGAACGCGGTGTATTTTACTTAGTTAAATCATCTTCCTGGGTAAATATATTTTGACTTTAACTAGGTACCTATTTGGGAAATGCTGGTATAAATTGTGTCACACGAGGACGTCATGATCTCCTATAAAATCTTTAAAATAAAAACCACACAAATCATATAAACCAAACGTCATACATAGGTTTGTCAGTCACGTAACTAATAGCTACACCTTCAAAGTGTATTAAAAAAACTGTCAGCTTTTGTTAATCACACACCGACCACTTAGTCAATGAAAATGTGTAGGTATTCACTATCTAATCAACATTACTTAGCAACCAACAGAAAGGCAATTAACTGAGGATAACTAATTAATCTCTAAATAGCATCTACAAGGACGTTTATATCATTTTAGTCTAGTTTTGCAGAATCATTAAAAATATATTATTTGTCTTTTATCCGGGAATCTATGGGTTAACTACACTAGGCGACCGCTAGAGACCCTGCGTATCCAGTACAACAATATTTTTAGGATGATGTTGGGGCTGCCGCGTTTCTGCAGTGCATCAGGGATGTTTGCAGAATACGAGACGGATGGGTTTGCTGCAATTCTCCGTAAAAAGACCACATCCCTGATGCGCAGAGTGCGTGATAGCCCCAATATCATCCTTCAAACGATTGCTGGCAGGATCACCTCTCCCACGTGGCACTGCTTCGTGCGGAGAGTGATCTACTGAAATGTTTAATTTAATTATTTAGCATTAAGTACTAACCCTAATTATAAGTTCTTTTTATATAATTTTACTAACAAATTATGGATTCTAGTCGTCCGAAATAAAATATATTTTTTATTTTTTTTTATTTTTTTATTTTAGTCTATCCGATACGTACTTGCACTAATAAAATAAACAGGCTTATTCTTTGAGTTTTGCGGCAATTTCTTGCAGCAGTTTTACAGTCATTGATTTGCCGTCTTTAAATAATAATAATAAATAAAAAAATATCATTTATTTCAGGCGTCGAATAATTTTGCGATAGTAAACAAAAATAAACAAAAATATTGGCCCATAGATAAATACCAACTCAGTGCAACACTAGTGTGTCCATAAGTGTAATATTTTCTATTATAGATGGGTTTTAGTGGAGATATAGTTAGATGTTGCCGCAAGCATGTCTAGCCAGATATATAGTGCCCATACTTGGCTATACTATGATTAAAAATGTTTTGCATGACTGAGCGGCTGGCTTCTGCCGCTTCTGCTCGGCAAGCATGTATCGGTGGAACAGTATGCCTGGCTGCGTTATACCTAATATTGTACTATAGTTTCACACAAATTTATTTTATCCTGGATGTCGGATGCCATTTGCTGCTAGCTCGATGTTATACCATACTTACCTACCTACTTACATAGGTTATAATAATGATCTGTGCCCTTCTCTTCATCGCCTGATAGCGGCTGATGGCTACCGAGTATCAAACCTGCTGTGACGACAGCAGACATTTTATGGCGAGGCTGAAAAGCAGCGTAGCTGAGCCCTCGACCATTTCACCTGTCTACCTACATACATACCAAAACCTGTAAATTACCAATTGTATTTTTATAGCTGTGTGTAGGATTCTTGGTGAATAAATGCCCTTTTATTTTATTTTATTTTATTTATTTTATACAAGTTAATATTGCCAAACTATAGTTATGAGCAGGTTTGCCAGCAATATGCAATTTAAATAACCTGTTCATTAGCTCTTTGAAATCATTTTAGCCTGAGTTTATCATGTATATGGAGGTACTTCTTTGTAGGCCTTCAAAGAATTTTAGTGTTCCCAAAAAGAAACATGGTGATTGATATTCATTTTCGGAGAATTTGAGGTCCCAAGGCTAATAAGGCTTGAAACAAGTTTTAAGTAATTTCAAATAAGAAACAGACCTGTCTCATACATGCACATACATGCACACAAGATTGCATTCGTGGAAATCATTCATTTGCCTGCTGGCGGGGTGTCACTTACAAAATAAAAGGGCATTTATTCACTCATCTAGACTTCCTACAAATAGGCACAGTTGCATGCTCTAAGATGTATACGTTTTACAATTTTAAAAATGATCGCACAGTATTAATGTAAAGATGTACATAGCAAAACCTAAAAAAATATGTGCCTAACCATGAACTTTTGCCATTTCCTTCAACTTAACTGTGTACTACCATATTCATCTGTATAGAAGCAACATTTTATAAATTACGAAATCAGATATCATAAACAATATAAAAAAAAGTAATAACTGATATAGGTAGACAAGTGCAATGGTTGAGGGCTCAGCTACGCTGCTTTTTAGCCTCGCCACATAATGTCTGCTGTCAGCAGGTTACATCCTCAGAAACCATCAGCTGCTTTCAGGTGATGAAGGGCGGCAAAGATCATTAACGTATAATGTGCATACGTTTACTATTATAGGTACTCATAGCATGGTAAAGCTTAAACAATAAATTCATGGTACGGACACACAAAACACGTAAACAAAGACCATGAACATATTATAAACTTTTAACAAAACATTGGCGTATCGTTTTATATTCAACAAGCAGGATGCACCGGGTGCGATGACTACTGATAATAATTACTTTTACCTATTGATGCTCTTGCTAGTGTCTATTTTGTTTGGTGAGGTAGGGGGGCTTTAATGCTCTATCGAAACAAAAGCTTAAATGTAATTGTGCATGAAACTGCATGCGCGTTTATTCCAATTTAGTGACTTTCAAGTTTTATTTTTGGAATTGTGCTCTGGTAAATATACAACGCACGATTTGCATTATCCTTGACCGAGCGAGATTCTGAGTTGAACTCCCTAATTTCTCGGATACATACATAAATGTAATTATGTCATGTCGTTAGTATTTATAAGTACCTACTCATTGTTTTTGTGTAATACTTATACAGACTATGAGGCACGCATGATTCACGATAGTTTCGCGTATTGTATTGTATTTACTTATTTAGGAACAACTATTATCTAAGTAAGGAACAATGAGTAGAAATTACATATTATTTTTTAGTATGTAGGTAGTAGTACGTATAGTAGTATTTTTTTCCTCATTTAAATTAAGTTAATTAATACCTAATTTAATTTGAAAATTAGGTAATTTGCCTACATATTGTAATATTCAGAAATAACCAAGTGAACGCATCTAAATCAATTCATTTGATTTCATTATTACAGTTAACACCACACTACAATATCACGAAATATTCGTTAAAGTATTTTCTACCTACACTTAGTCATGTTTATGTGCCTACCTAGTACAGACACATTGAATTGCAGACTCTACGAATGGGTTTCGGATTTCATATAAACTATGCGAAAACTATAACACCACATATTAGGTAGGTACCTAGGTATCTATGTGATGTTTTATTATATGTATATGATTTTTATTGATACAGAATTTACTTGAGTAACAAAAGCGTTACATATGACATTCAGGAAAACTTGTAAATATCTTTAGATCGGTCTATGCTACAGAAGTAAGTATATTAGGCAATGGGGCGTTTTGTCGCGTTAAAAACAAAAATGACCTCACAAAGCACGTAAACAGTTCTGCCACTGGTTAGAACGTGTATCTGCGTAATTGCAAACCCACGATACGAAGTCATGAAATATAAATAAACACCATATAGGTACTTAAAGTAGTTCTAAGCTACGCTTATGTAAAGTGATAAAAACAAAGTGACATCGCTCGCTATTAATTAGGTCAGCGTTATTTCAGTGTATAAGTGTAGGTAAGTAAGTAAAATATGATATCAAAATATTTTTTGATTATTCTATCAAAATATTATAATGACTATGTTCAAATTACTTAAGACCAGCTCAAGAAATAAAATTCTCTGAGTTTTCAATGACCTTATATCTATTTACCACTCAAGCGTGTTGTTTCTTTATATGTAAATTCGTCATGCGCACTGCAGCGTCGCGAATTCACAATAAAACACATTGAAAAAACTTCACCTCACTGATTCCTTTACCGTAAACAGTAACACGCCACTGGAACACCACACAATACGCTAACAATATCACCAATGAAGTTGTGGTTCATTTGTGTACAAAAAATTAAATAAAAAAAGATTTTCGCCTTTTCCATTATTAAACTTAATTTTCACGCATTAACACGCACTATGCTATAATCTAATCAAAACACCGTGACTGACTGACATTTCTGACATTATAAAGTCATCATTCAATTTATTTTTCTTTTCTTTTCATATTTTGTGTGTTCGCAAACCAAACTCAACGTTTTTTATTGCTCGTTTACCAAGAATAGAATTAGACGTTTCTGCAAGACTAAAAAGCACTCTAGCCTGTAGAAACAAAGGTTAAAGTGGCCTGGGTCACGTAGTCCCCAGGGGTGGGCAATTTTTTTCAAAATAGTCACCTACGGCTCCGACTTAGTTCCGCTTGAGATGTTAATTATACTATAATTACTTATTTGTGTGTTTGCACTGCACCGGACAAAAGTGTCTGCATATGACAAAAGTGTCTTTATTTTTCAGTATTCATTTCATTTAGGTATTCATTGAAATAGCATGGATTATTTTGAAACGTCTTAGATCTAGTTGAATTCACGTAAGTTTTAAATCTTTATTAATAATCGAGTTGGAGCATATTCAATCCCAAGCTTTTTGTCATCTAAATAGTCTGCCAAGTAAAAACTACTGTACCTATGTGTTTATTCGTTCGTTACCAACATTACGTACTTTGAATATTTAATCATCGGTCACATGATTGCTTTTTTTCAGAGTCACTCGCGAAACTCGATATGTACCTAGAGAATGTCAGATTATAGAAGCTCTCAGATTATAGAAGCTCTTATGCAAGGCAAGCAGACTTGCCACTGTCCTAATACTTGCAAGTTGACTTAAAACAAAGATAATATAGTAGAATTTTTAAAACTACAATAGGTACGACTTTTCGATTTGTAAAAGGACCCGTTTCATCAGTCTATGGAGCCTGGGCCTGCACTGTGTACACTACTCTAAAATATTGCTAAGCAATAAAGTAAACGTATTTAATTGGTTATTTTATTTAAATTGACTTCGTTCTAAGGTACATTATGATTTTCTTCGACAAAGAGAGCAACACACAGCGCTACAAAAATATGGCGGATGGACGTGCGTGAAATGTCATTTTGACAACTTACATTTATCTATGTCATTTTGACAACCTACATTTATCTGTTGACATGTTTTTGTTTAGCTTCGTTGTTTTGTCTAAATACTGTGTTGTTTAACATCCATTCATCTAACGCGTCCTTACACTCCACAAAGCGAAGTGTAATGTAAAATACTTAGTTGCGTTAGTTTAAGTTATTTTCTGAAATATCTACGTCTGATCGTACGTCATATAAGAACTACAGAAGATTTAGCTTGATCGTGACGACGCCGCGCAGGCGCCAGCGGCGTCATCACATCTATCATCACTGAAGGAAGATACTCGATGCCCTGACGTACACACAAAAACATCAAATCAAACAACATGACGTGAAAAATATGTCAATGTCATGTCAAACGTCAATTATAAACCAACATGGCGGCCTTCAAATAGTGTTCACATAGTCAAAAACTTACCAGAAGAACTTGTCTTGTACAATCGCATTTGTCTTCAAATTAATGAAACTGTATTTTTCTTGTAATCTCCTATTTTTTCCTAATTTTCCTATGTAGTGTACATGGACCAGGCCCAGAATGAAACGACTCCTTTCATTATTAGAAAATAATATCTATAAGTAACAAATTTTAATATAAAAATTTAATAAACGAGATTGTTTTCAAAATTCACAAACCCTAAATAGTACCTATGTAATATAATTTACCTAATTAACTAAAAGAATAAGTGCGATGGAAACTATTGAATCATCGAAACCATTTTTACTTCATTCGCGACTGAATTCGACACTTGACATCCTTCGTGTCGATAGTTTTTTTCTACCTGACCCACCGTTTTTTCTGTTGTTGGGAAGACTTAAAGAGTTGCACCGTGCAGGTTGTAGATTTAAGGCGAATCTGACGCGACATATAGCAAGTTGCTCCGAGTAATTACTTTGAGCTTAACCTATCTGCAGTATTTTGTATTATAATGTGAGGAAGTGCAGTTACACTTGAGCTGTGTAAGGACTCAAGTATAGTCGGCTGGTCATGTTCAATTTATGCGCTTTTATACAAAGAAAATAGTTAGGTATAACTAACCAGCACAGCCTGAGCCCTAAAGACATCTATGTATTTTTTTAAACGATTTATTTTTTCGTCATTATAGTTATTTATATAGTTATATGCAAAACGCTTCACAATTCGCTTAACAATGTATCTACCTACTCTACTTAATGGTGTGGTATCTATCAGTCAAGTACCTACAGATCAAATTAAAGTTGATAAGAAATCGATCAATAGTGCGAAGTGATTATCAACCTGAATTAGGTTATGTGTTCAGTTTCAACCATTAATAACGGTTTCAACCAGTAACGCCGTGTTCGAACGGCGAGCTATATGTCATACAAAATTTATTTTAAATGGTCCTTACGTCTTCGCAGTATAGTTAATGTATGTAGCTTGAATTTTAGGAGCTTGTGATTTCGTTGAGCTATATCGAACAGCTCAAAATTGTCTTAGAAGTTACATAAGAGTCATTTTGAAACTAATTTTATAAGAAATATCAAGGACATTAGCACGCCATGTAAACACGGCCTAAGACAAGTGTTAAGTTATGTATTTAATAAAATATAATACTAATCTGTAGGTATGTATGAACGAACTTATAGTATACCTAGTGGAATAATTTATAATGATACTAACGAAAAATGCATCCTTCGATTAAAAAAAAACTACGGATCTGATCTAGAAACAACGTTTTTTTGACTTAAATTTAGTTAATTAAAGTCCAATTTAGTTTCCCAACCTTAGATAGCAGAAAATAATAAAACTGATCTTGACAGGTCAATAAAATTACGGGCCCGTTTCAACAGGAGCTCAAATTTTTTCCCATGTTTATTATCCTTTTTAAGAGTCATTCAGTCAGTCAAGGTTAATTTACCGTTAACTCGATTAAGCCTACCGTACCGGTAGTCTTTGTTACGGTGGAATTCGATGTCTCGGCTTCCGCCATATTGTTGGGGTTTGAATTTTATTGAATTTGGTTTTTGTGATTTACTCAACGTAACGACGCGACCGTACTATGCTCCTTTATTTCTTTATTATAATGAAAACAGGCAATACAAAAAAAAATAGTATGTACTGCACAAACGCCTTTTGGGTCGAAATATAATTTTTAACAGCCACTTTGACCGATATCTGAGACTGACCTTACCCAAAAACTATAACAACACTATTATATTGTTTAAATTCTAATAATGACACTAAATATAGGTAATGTATAGTGTGTAGTTGGAGTACCTAAAAAAATTCGTTATTATGATTTTGTAAAGAGCTATAGTCACTTGAGTGTGGTTGGGTACCGTGGGTAGGTACTCCTAGTTTATGATACGCAGGGCATCCTAATGGGGTCAAGACGGTAAGTACCTGACTGTTAAGTGAGTAGTATTAATTCTTTGTTACAGATTTACAAAATGCCTGCACAAATAGCGGACACTACTGAGAAATATGAGGCTGAAAATGGCATAATACCAAGTGCCAATGGAAGCACCGTGAAGCTTAAAAGAGAGCTTGGATTATTTTCAGCAGTCAATTTAATCCTAGGTGTTATGATTGGGTCAGGAATATTTGTTTCACCAGCCGCAGCGCTGGAGCATTCAGGGTCAGTCGGCTTGTGTTTAGTAATATGGACTTTATCGGGAATAATTTCCTTACTAGGTGGGTGTAGGTAAGATTTTATAAGTAAAATAAATTAATACTATAACGAAAACGTATTTACAATATCTAGCTGTATGAGTGCTAACTCAAGCCTGTGATTTTTATATGAGTTTTCGACGTTTATAAGGTACTATTGCTCTATTTCAGAATAACCACTTATTCTGGTACACCTTGTTTATTTTAAACCTAACCTTATTACCTATTTTCAGGAGCTTTATCATTTGCTGAACTTGGGACTGTAGTTGGAAAGTCAGGAGCAGAATATTCATATTTTGAAGAGGCTTTTGGTAAAACTCACAAATACTGGGGACCACTCCCTTCATTTATTTGCGCATGGATTTACGTTGTTATACTACGGCCTGCAGAAGTGGCTATCGTTGTAATGACATTTGCCGAGTATGCAATACAACCTTTCACCGCAGATTTACAGCCGGATTACAAAGATACGGCTATAAAATTGACTTCTCTATCTGCCCTATGTAAGTATTCGTTTCTAACCAAATGCTTACAAGAAATATTTTACGTTTAAAGTACAAAGTTTTAGAAACAAAATAAAAAAAATGTCGAACAAAATATTATAATATCGATTAAAATAATCGTCTGAATCTCGACTAAAGGTTCAACAAACTTATGGACATCACTATTTTTAGATGACTGACTTGTGCTGTCACTGTCATTGTTTGTTAACTTCAAAGTTGACGTTTGATTGATTTGGGACTTTGGAGGAACTTCAAAAAACAAAAAGCCGTTTGTTTTGCTTCTTTCAAGTACTTTAGTTTTTCGCCCTCTGATTAATTTCAACATTGTAGTGTGATAGTTAACAATAAAAAGCCTTTTAGGTGCTAAATTGGTGCTACTAATCAATTACCTACATCGAATGCAAAGTAAGTACTGACATACAAACATTCGTAGCATAACTCGTTGTTTTTGTATTTTATTTTTTATAGCACGTATATGGTAAATAAACAGATTTATCGGTATTTACACTTTATTTATGTTTTAGAATGTCTTCTGATCGTAACAATGAGACGCAGGAGTCTCTCAAACGAGAAATAAAGGCTATTCAAGCGAATTGTGTGAATACTTGCCAAATTATTGAAAACGCGCCTCCTGATGCTCCTACTGCCGCCTCTGAGGAAATAACAACAATAAGAATAAACAATTACATCGAAGGGCTTCGTACTGAAGTCCATAATTCGAATACACCTTTTTCTACGGATGATAACCTTCTGACTAGCCAGTTTTTGATTGAGATTATAAAGAAGAATGAAGAAATTGAAGAGCTGGTGGCATTTACAAAAGGAAACATACATGATATGAATGCAGAAATAAACAGGTAAATGAATAACAGGTGATATAGAATACCTAGGTACATCATCTTTAGCATGAACAGTAGCTTCATATTAAAAGCAACATTTGAAAAATTTATGTGGTACCCTTGTTTGCTTGTTGTGGCTCTGAAAAGGGCCTATGACTGTTGGTGATAGAGCAGTATAGCACACTTAATTTTCTGCATGGAAAAACTATTGGTGCATGACTGGGACCTGTTGATTGGAAGGTCGGGTCACGGGTCACTACCAACTTACCACCAATGCTCACCATGAGTTCTATCAATGATGTGCATACTTACAGGAATGAGATCCCTTCATAAAAGAATTGCTGTCCTTTTTTTGTACCATCTCTTATGATTTTCAGAATACAATCACTAATTGACATATCCAAAGAAGCAAAACTTAAACCAAAGACTATACAAGCGGAAGTAATGCCAGAACATCTACAGAAAGCGAAGGAAAAGTTCCAAATGATGAAGAACACACTCCATGGTCTCATCCAGTCACTGTTTCCTGATTGCCACACGTCTATCGTTGACGTTTTGGGTGTAAGTATTTTTTTTTTCTTTGTTTATTTACAATCAGCCAGTCAGCTGTAAGGAGATTTTTTGAGTGTTCTTTTGGCGTGCTGGGCTCTACTCCACTGAGTAAAACACATTTGATACTGCTACCTTCTTACACTCAGTTCCAGGATGTTGCGGCGCTTAAGCCGCTTTTGTGGTTCTAGTTGGGTGTAATTAATAATTATATTTACTTTAACAATCGATTCAGGTGCGACTTTGCAGAAGTCCAGGCTAAGATAATTAAATAGACAAACAAATATGTAGTACTATTCCTCATAAGCTCAACGAAATGTAGACGCATGCACCTCCCGAACCATCTGCAATAAGAAGCCATGCAAAGCTAACTTATGTGCAGAAGGCACAACTACAATCCACACAATAAAACTTAATAAGAGTTCGACACGTGTTTCGCCTCTCTACGAGGCATCATCAGGAAGAATTGACTTGCTGTGTACTGCAAACTCCAGAGACGTTGCCTCGCCGAGCACTGAGCAAAATGCAACTAACTTTACTTTATGTTCAGTGCTCGGCGAGGCAACACGTCTCGGAGTTACCAGCTCTTATCTATTCCAAGTTTCATCGAAATTGGCTGAGCCGTTATGGTGTGATTGAACAACAACCATCCAATCGTCTTAACATCCAAACATCCTCACAAACTTTCGCATTTATGAGGCTATGAGGCCAGTAAACCTCTCTTTCTTTCAATATTGACCTTCTTAATTTCTTTCAGAACTTGATGTCAGCCAAACTGAATGACAATCCTAACGGCTATGTTACAGTCTCCGCTGAAAACTACAAGCTTATCGAACTACTGAAGGATATGAACATAGTTACTCCTAACCCTTACAACAATATGGAAGTAAAACTTACCTACTACTAGATTTACTACAAGAGACCTACTACAAGAGAAAGAAGATATATTTTGTAAAGAAATGTTCAGTGTAATAAATTCGTCAACATTTAAGATTGTTTAATTTTGTTGTATGAATAACTAGTAACTAGTGTAGTGCCGTGTTGGCGTAGTGGGAGACCCGGACTTTCGATCCGAATGCCGTGGGTTTGGACCCGGTCGTGCACCAATGAGTTTTTCTATACGAAAAATTTAAGTGCGAATTAACGCTTAAACGGTGAAGGAGAAAATCGTGAAAAATAAGTGTGTTGCTAAAGAAAGTACTTAATCAAATTTCTTTGAGTGCCAAACCATTAAATGGTACGTACGATATGATACCAACACTGCACTGATTATTGGTTTCAGCTTTTTCTGGGTCACATATTTTGTAATTCTAGTTAAAACGTTGTTGGGTTAATAACGTTATTTCATTAATAACGGTATTTTTGTGTAACGATTTCTTGCTTGTGTTTCAGTTATAATGACGTACATCAACATAACCAGTGTGAAGCTATTTGTTAAAGTACAGAACATTTTCGGAGTTTTTAAAGTTTTCGCCTGCCTCATTGTCATTGGCGGAGGGATTTACGAAATTTCCAAAGGTTGGTGGTTTTTATTTAATTTTGCTGAACCTCTAGGTACTTCTAAATCTACCTGAGTGACTTTTTTGTGCATTCATTCTTTGGTTACCAAAGTGACTGAAGCCGCGGCGGATGCTAGTTAAACACGCTAGGCCGCTGGGTAATTAACTTATTGAGGGAACAGCCATGTCATTAGTTAATTATTTGGGCACGGCAATTTTCAGTTGCCATTACTCACGTTCTGAAAAAAGAACAAGTGATTGCAAGCTAGTTAAAAGCAAAATATATGTATATTTGTTTATTTATTTATAGGTACCTCACCTATAAATAAATAAACAAATATAAATAAATATTCCTGACATATCACACACGGTCAACTGATCCCAAACTAGGCATAGCCTGTAGTATGGGTACCAGAGACTGATATAGATAATAGATAAATATTTAACACCCAGACACAGAACAAACATCTGTTTTCATCACACAAATGTTTGTCCAGTGCGGGAATCGAACCCGCGACCTCTAGCGCAGAAGGCAGAGTTACTACCAACTGAGCTATGAGGCCTGCTGAAGGCTATGTCAGGATCGTAGCAAGCGGAAAGCCTTCTCTGCATACCTACCCCTCTAGGAAACACCCTTGTTTTTATGTTTGTACCTATGTATGTTGGTTTCGCGAAACGCAATTATTACCTACTAGCTGGTGCCCGCGACTTCGTCTGCACAGGATTAGTCTATTGAGTAGCTAGTAGTCATATTTTGGACAATTCACACAATATCTTTATAAATTATTGTAGCCTATGTGTTATTCTGATGTATAAGCTATATTATTGTGAAGTTTTATTAAAATCCATTCAGAAGTTTTTACGTGAAAGAGTAACAAACATCCATCCATCCATCCATACTTTCGCGTTTATAATATTAGTAGGATTACAGTCAACTCCAAAAATATATCGAGAAATCTTGACAAAAGCATTTTAGGAGTTGACTGTACTTAGGTACAACTAGGTATTTAATTGAACGTTTGGTGGAACGGTATTCTTGACTCACTAAGGCCTAAATTTATAAATTGGGCGTCCATCCTACGCAGTATCGTATCGTATTTCGACATCCGCATGCAAGAAACCGAATAAATAGGTAATTGGAATGTTGTTGACCGTAGGTAGGTACCTACTTACTCATTTCGGTTTAATTTCGTGTAACTAGGAGTAGGAAGGCTTTTAACACGTTCATAGGAACAAAGTCAAAGTCAATAGGCATTTATTTCAATAAAATCACTAGGATCACTTTGAAACGTCTTAGAAACTAGGTGAAGCTATGCCTGCTCCTCGCGACCAAGCCTAGAAGAATCAGGCAACAAACACGGCTTGGTGTCTATCATTTTTTTCGATGATCCTTTTTCACAAAATGGAATTTAAAGCTTCAGTGTGGTGCCGATGTGAACGTGTTAAAAGCTCTCCTGTACGTTTTATAGGAGGTAGGGCACAGCGAGATTTTCTCGCTCTAAATTGTAGCAGCCTGGTGAGGTACCTCCACTTTACAGAAGATCGCAGCCAAATAACAGTATTTGTTTCAAATAGCGTTGTGTTCCTGCGGTGAGTAAGGTTGCCAGAGCTATTTAGGGTTAGGGGTTCGGGGTAGGCGACGCATTAGCAAAGCTCCAGGTGTTGCTGATTGTAATAGGCGACAGTAATTGCTTACCATCAGGTGGGCCGTGAGCATGTTTGCCTCCGTATAACATAAAAAAAAACAATCTTGTTGCTTTTTACAGGAAACACGGATCATCTGAACAAGGGTTTCGAAGGCAGCACCACGAGCCCCGGAAGCATCGCCCTGGCTCTGTACTCCGGGCTCTGGGCTTACGATGGATGGAATAGTGTGACGGTTGTCACTGAGGAGATTATTAACCCCGCTGTGTGAGTACGCCCCTTCTAGGCCCTTCCCTCCCTTCCCTCCCCTTCTTCTACATAAGCACATGGCTAGCTTTAAGAAAAAAAGTGATGTGCATAATATAAACACAAGAAACAAAAATAAATTGTGCATTCCAAAATTTAGATTACAAAAAGTAAATGGGTCTTTTATGGGGAATATGGTAAGATTTTATAATAAACTTCCGGTAAATGCGACGCAACTTCCTATTAGAAGATTTAAAGTGCACATAAAGAATAATCTTATTAAGAAAGCGTACTATAAACTAAATGATTACATAAATGATAAAACCGCATGGCCTGAAGTCGCTCTGCCCCTCGACAGCTAAAATGCCATTTTGCAGTGTCTTTACAGTTTTTGCTTGCATCATATTTTAAATATTATTCAATTTTATAGAAGCATTAGGTATATATTTCATCAAGTGTAGCGTGTGCTGCCCTTAGATCATTTGTTGAAGCTCACATTTGTCTTCTTTTTTTTCACATTTTTATAAGCTCTTATTTATTAAGGATTATAATTAGATTACTTTTCTCTTGAGCCTCACCTAGTTCGATCGGCACCACACTGAAGCTCTACATTCCATTTTGTGAAAAAGGATCATCGAAAAAAATGATAGGCACCAAGCCGTGTTTGTTGCCTGATTCTTCTAGGCTTGGTCGCGAGGAACAGGCATAGCTTCACCTAGTTTCTAAGACGTTTCAAAGTGATCCTAGTGATTTTATTGAAATAAATGCCTTTTGACTTTGACTTTATATACAAGGTGATTCATAATATGTATACTATCCTGGAGGAACATATTATATCAACAAAATGAAAGAATCATCATCATCATCATCATTTCAGCCGTACGACGTCCACTGCTGAACATGACCTCCCCCACAGACAGAGCGAATTTCTATCATGTGGGGGGATTTGCCCATACTCACCACGCTGGGCTGCGGGTTGGTGAGCGCAGTTAGAGCTATCGAATTTAACATGAGGGACGCTGCTGCCCATCCCCTAGCTTTTTCCCTTAGTCGCCTCTTACGACATCCGCGGTTAGGTAGATATGGAGGGGCCTATTCTATTATGAAAGAATATTAGCGGGGAAAATCAACAAATATTTTAAACTCACCGCAGGAACACATAACTATTTGAAGCATCATCATAAGCATGTAGAGTCTACTGCTGGACATAGGCCTCCCCAAAGAGTGCCACGACGAACGGTCTTGAGCCTTCTTCATCCGCCGACTTTCCGCAACCTTCGCAATGTCGTCGGTCCATCGGGGGCCTTCCAACACTGCGTCGCCCGGTTCCTACCCCAGGCGGGCTGCTCCAATTTTGAGCGAGAAAATCCTGTGCCCTGATAAGTTTCTAGTGTACCTAACCAATTTTTGGATGAGGTAGGGCATAGCGAGATTCTAATCTAATTCTAATTCTAATTCTAAATGGGGGAATAAGATCTGCACTGACGTCCCGCGTTGGGGTGTATTGTGCATTGTCCCCCTGCTGACCTCACCCCAGCCAGCCCAACTCCTTAAAGTAACGGAGAAGGACCCTGGGTTGGTGGCAACATTGTTCGAGAATCCCCGTTGATGCTGTGGATGAAGAGGAGCAGGATCCGATCACCTCCTGCATTCCTGTTTTGAGCCTAGCTTCATTTGTGGCAGTGCAATGTAGTACAACGTGTTCCACTGTTTCTTCATGCTGAAGACAGCCGCGACAGAGGCCGCTGTCTGTAGCTCCAATCTTAAGGAGATGGTGGTTGAGATCACAGTGGCCCGTGATGATGCCCACCATCAGCCTTAGGTCTTCGCGATTCATCTTCAGTAGCGAGATTTTCTCGTTCTAAATTAGAGCAGCTCGCCTGGGAGGTAGCTCAGCCTTACAGAAGATCGCAGCCAAATTACATTATTTGTTTCAAATATTGTTGTGTTCCTGCGGTGAGGGGGGGGGGGGGTGGGGTTCGGGTTCGGCAACGCGGGCGTGATGCCTCTGCTATTGCAATCGCTCATAGGCTTACCAACAGGTGGGCCGTACGTTTTTTTGCCAACTTAGATGTATTAAAAAAAAACCGTTTTTTTCCACAGTAACGTCCCCCTCAGCATATCAATAGCCGTGCCTCTCATCACGGCTCTATACGTGTTCATGAACGTGGCCTACATGAGCGTGCTAAGCTATGCTGAGATGGTGTCGGTGCCGGCGGTGGCGGTGGCGTTCGGCAGCAGGGTGCTCGGCCCCGCCAGCTTCCTGATACCGATGGGCGTTGCCATTGCGACGTTTGGCTGCGCTATGAGCGTTCAGTTCGGAGTCACTAGGTAAGATGCCGGTTGCTTGTCGTGTTAGTTCTTTCTTGGTCATCTTTTATTAGGTCAGTGACCAGATGTCAATAGGTGACGGTAACCGCTTACCATCAGGCCCCCAATTCTACTAATTCAATGGCTTCAAAATGGCAATGGTTCAATGGCAAAATGACCACTTTTGACACTTTTTGTATTCCGCTATTACAGTCGTATTTCAATGGCAGTCATTGTGGAACTAATGGACCAATGAAATCCAAGAAGCGACGGTGGCGACAATCGTAACTGAATGATAGTGATGCGATCATTGCGATTATCATTTTCAAGTCATTGAATTTGTAGAATTGGGGGCCAGGTGGGCCGTAAGCCTGTTTGCCTAAGTATAACATAAAAAAAAAAAAAAAAAAAAAAAAAACGGAAACACGTTACGGTTGAGGTCAAGGACATGGGCAGGTTGAGATATGGCTGCCGTGAAAAGGGCCTATGGGCGTCGGTGAGTGATGTGAACGTCCCAAAGAATTTCGTCTGAACTCGTAGTGACTCAGTGGTGAAGTTAGCTAGCGCATCCCCGTATAAAGGGACAGGTCGCGGGCTCGATTCCCATCTATTTCTGTTTATAAAAAAATAGTAAAAGCGAAAAACAGTGATCTTGGTATATTCGTCTATTCGTTCTTAAATCTTAAGCAACGTTCAGCGCAGTCACCAATGGCATTTTAAGATGTCGGTTTCGGTTTTATAATATCTCTAAGCCCAGAGGCCTTGGGCCTCGGACGTTTGTGCTGACGTACTAACATTCTTTGATTAGGAAGGATTAGAAAGATAACAGTCAAACGTATCACATAGGTACTTTAGTGCTTTAACTTATTTCTAGTTTAAACAAGGCTGATTTTTATTGTCACAGACGTATAAATTGATGTGTCAGTATAACTACAGGTTATCTTAAATACCACAAATAATACAAGATGATTCATAAATTAGGCAAAAAAGTTTGTTCTAAGACTTTTTGAAATTCAACATATTTCTGCCTGGTATAACATAATAAATAATAAATAAATAAATAAAAGCACCCAGAGTGTTGTGGATACATGGTTGGTAGTAGAGACTGGCCTCATAGCTCAGTTAGTTAACTCTGCCTTCTGCGCTAGAGGTCGCGGGTTCGTTCCCCGCACTGGACAAACATTTGTGTGATAAACACAGATGTTTGTTCTGTGCCTGGGTGTTCAATATTTATCTATTATGTATATCACTCTCTGGTACCCATAGTACAGGCTATGCCTAGTTTGGGATCAGTTGACCGTGTGAATATGTCCGGAATATTTATTTATATTTAGTAGTACCGTCTCGTAGTTTCTGAAGTGTGGGATCGAGACTATGTATGTGACTGTTGGGTGTTATTTATTTCATCCGGGTACCACGCGATCAAAGCTGCTGGCAAAAGCTAGTCTACTATATAGTGTTATTTCTGTTATACAGGGTGTGTTATACAGCGGCGCGTGGCGGTCACATGCTGGAAATGTTCTCGTATGTCAACGTGAAGAGGATGACGCCGGCGCCGGCCGTCGCTTTTCAAGTGAGTTTGATCTTTATTTTCCAACAGAATAATGTCTGATTTCGCTTAATTGCCGTTAAAGTTATGAGCCTGGAGCTCCTACATCTCGATACAAATCGGGTCGTCTGTCATCGGTCCATCGGGTGGGGGTCATCCTACGCTGCGTCTCCCGTCTTCCTGGTCGTCATTCGAGCCTTTGTTACCCAAAGGTTGTCGGTTCTGTGAGCTGTCTGACCTGCCCTCCTGTAAACTATCCCGAAAGAGGCTTATTCTTTCAACAAACGAAGAAAAAATATACACACCGGCACAATGAGCGGAACACAAAAAAAAGCAGGATTTTAAAATCTTTTACTTGAGGAACTGGCCAGTTATGATATTTTTTTAATTTATTGTCAAATTTGAAAATAGAAAATTAGATGACATACACTTTTTTCATTCATTTGTTTTATTGTCCCGAACAATACGTTTTGTCAACTTGTTCGAGTAATAACTACGTAATTGTAATTTTTTTTAAAAAATTGCACTTAATGGTTTTTTATACATTTGTTATTCTATAGGCAATTTTGTTTATTAAAAGCTCTTTATTATGCCTGACTTAACATCACTGGAAATCATTAGGGCTGATGAAATGAGAAGAAATGGCCATACCTACAGATCGATTGCCTCAAGGCTTCGTCGACCAGTATCAACGATTCATCGCAGCATCCAGCGGTACAGATCGTCTCATTCTCTTGTGAGGAGGAGGGGTCAAGGTAGAAAAAGATGTACATCGAGGCGAGATGACAGTTTTTTACAACTTGGAGTTCGTAGGAATACGCAATTAACGGCTGTACAAGCTCGAAATGAACTGGAAGACGTTCGAGGAGTACGATTAAGTGAGCGTACAGTTCGCAGGAGATTTGAAGAAGTTGGTTTAGGGTCGTATATACCTGCCAAAGGCCCAAAACTTGAGAGACGTCACCGCGTAAACCGATTAAGCTATGCGCGAGAACATCGTCATTGGGATTTGAACGAATGGCAGCAGGTTCTCTTTACTGATGAGTGCAGAGTTCTTTTAAAACAGATCGATGGGAGACAGCGAATATGGAGACGCAAAGGAGAACGACACATACAGTCTAATTTTGAACACACAGTGGCTTATGGTGGCGGCTCGATTATGGTTTGGGGAGGGATATGTTTGGGAGCTCGCACGGAGTTAGTGATAGTCACAGGAGGGACCATGACAGCATATCGATACATCAGAGACATTTTAGAAGAACATGTTGTACCATTTGCCCCATTTATTGGTGACGACTTTATTCTAATGCAAGATAATGCTCGTGCTCATAGTGAACAATCGGTACAGGCATATCTAAGCCACGTAGGTATACCGGTGATACAGTGGCCAACAAATTCCCCCGATATGAATCCGATAGAGCATGTCTGGGACTTGCTAAAAAGAAGGGTTGAATCCAGAATGCCACCCCCCATCAATCTGAATGAACTTGGAAACGCATTACTTGAGGAGTGGGAGCGGTTGCCTCAAGAAATCATTGATAACATAATCTGTAGCATGCCCAGACGAATGGAAACTGTAATCAGAGCAAGAGGGGGAAACACTCGTTATTAATTTTGCTTTAATTTTATTGTTAAATCATTTAATGCTTACTTTTTTTATTTTTTGTGATGGTTCATAATCATCTAAAAATTTCACTTATTTCAAATTTGTTTATTTTTCAATAAAAAATAACGAAGACTTTTCAAAGTCGTTGTTAAAAGATGTTAATCAATTTGTTATTTTGTGTCTAATTACATTTTCGTCAAATATATGCGTTATTATCTCATAGTCTCACTTTTTTTCTGTTCCGCTAATTGTGCCGGTGTGTTTATTAAAACAACTGGTTATAGTAATTTTAATTACTTTTTCTGTTAAATGCGCGAGAAGATTGCTACCTAAAACAGCCGGATCATTGAACTTGAACGGATTTGACCCATAACAGCTGACATTTTCCTAGTGTTTTTTCAATAAAAAATATTGAATTTCCATAAGTCGTATAACAAACTTTATTGCCAAATAAAGCCCCTTTCAGGATAGTGTACATATTACGAATCACATTGTATAAATCCTACTATCCTACTAATATTATAAATGCGAAAGTTTGAGGATGTTTGTATGTTTGTTGTTCAATCACGCCGTAACGGCTCAACCGATAATAATAATAATAATAATATAATGCTTTATTGAGGACACAATGTAAGACATGTACTTATACATAATAAAAACACTAAAACAATTTGTCCTACAATCGGCGGTCTTATCGCAAGCAGCGATTTCTTCCAGACAACCTTATCTAACCTACAACTAATCTAATGTAGAAAAGCTATGCCAACCGTGACAAAGTCAATGCCATGAATATTTCCCATCCCCCGAACTAGCGTAGAGCTGTATCTCGGGGGGCTGGTGTCCATCCCTAACATTGTCTCCGCCACCACAAGGTATAGCCTTTGCTTACATACATTCGGACTGATTATTTATATATTTGTATATTTGTCGGACGTGCCAGAAATGAAAATACAATGAAAATGAAATGGATTACAAGACTTTTGTGTAAAGTGATGTGTCTATGTGCTTAAGAGTAATTGATGTATGTATTGTGTCAGTTTGTGTATGCGTCCGTGCGTTGAGTAATTGCGTGCGTGTGTGTGTATGTGTGTGAAGGTGTGTGCATGTGTTTACTGTCTCAAAACAAGGATAGTTTTTAATCTTTTTAGTGATGTTCTTAGAGAAGGATTGTTAGTTTTTTATTTCGTTGAAACTTGGAATAGATAAAGTTCTATACCTAGAGCATATAGGCTAATTTTTATGTAGGTACCACGTGAGCAAAGCCGCTGTCGGAAGCTAGTAATATTATAAATGCGAAAGTTTGTTAGGATGTTTGGATGTTTGTTGTTCAATCACGCCGTAATATGGCGGATTTCGTTGAAACTTGAGTAGATAGAGTTCGTTACCTAGAAAAGCATATAGGCTTTTTATGTAGGTACCACACAAGTGAAGCCTCAGGCGGAAACTAGTACATTATATAAAAAATCATGCCAGTTATACAACAGTTAACAGGAATATTACCTAAAGGTTAGTGTTGAGCATATTATTTGGTGTTTCATCTGATTATAGCCTATATGATATTCTAGGTAAAGATCTCTATCTATTCCAAGTTTCATTGAAATCGGTAGAGCCGTTACAGCGTGATTGAACCACAAACATCCTCGCAAACTTTCGCATTTTTAATATTAGTAAGATTATTAGTTATTTGTTAGTAGTTATTTATTAGATTGTACCACTGCTGGATCAAAGCCGCGGACGCTAGTAGTGTATAAAAAATCGTACATAGGCTACGGTAACCACTTTTACCAACAGGTGAGCCGTATGCTTGTTTGCTAGCTTAGTTGTATAAAAAAAAATCGTTCTAATAAAACTTTTCTTTTCCAGTGCCTCTTAACTACAGTATTCATATCGGTCGGCAACATAAGGACCCTGATAGAGTTCGCGAGCTGGTTCCTCTGGTTCTTCTACGGGCTAGCCATGGTGGCGTTACTAGTATTACGGAGAACACAAGCCGACAAGCCACGTCCGTACAGAGTGCCTACCCCCGTACCGTGCTTCGTGCTACTAGTGGCGATATTCTTGTCTATACTGCCGATAGTTCACGATCCGTCCATAAAGTATCTGATGGCTATTGGGTTTATAGTAATGGGGGTGGCAGTTTATACTATCTTTGTTTACTATAAGAAGACGCCTACTGCTTTATTAGGTGAGTAAAGTTTGATAGAGATTACACTTGCCGTGCTGCTTGCTTAGAATAGAAAATAATAGAATAAATAAATATTCCGGACATATCACACACGGTCAACCGATCCCAAACTAGGCATAGCCTGTACTATGGGTACCAGAGACTGATATACTTATTAGATTAATATTTAACACCCAGACACAGAACAAACACCTGTGTTTATCACAAATGTTTGTCCAGAGCGGGAATCGTACCCGCGACCTCTAGCACAGAAGGCAGAGTTACTACCAACTGAGCTATGAGGTCAGTCAGAGGAATAATTATTTATTTTCAACAAAACAATGTTAATAATATATAAAGTAGACTAGGTAAAAACTAAGAACAGAGAAAAACTTAAGGGGAACTATGAACTAAATGCTGCAAAACGGACCCTAACTCAGCATAATGTGGGTTGATGGTTGCTTGTCGTGTCACTGATTCTTTCTTGGTCAGTTTTAGGTCAGTGACCAGGTTGAGGTCTGGTGTGACCATTCGGTGAAAGAATCAGTGTAGTTGAATACTCACTATTGCAAAATGTGTGTTCGGATTCGGACATGCCCCTGACTAACCCCATTTCAAGGAAGATGTCTACCATTGTTGGGGATAAAAATAGTATGTTTTTTTTTATTTATTTATTACTAGCGGATGCTCGCGGCATCTCTCACGCGGTGCCGGATTAAAAAGTGCTCTTTTCTTTCTCTTTCACATAAACCATCCACTTTTCTGAGGCCAAAATCCCACAGACGTCATTTTGAGCTGCGCCTGCGTTGTCCGAAAAAAAAAACAATTTTATCTCTTTTATCAATAGTTCTTTTTTTTTTCAGAAAAAGTCACATTCCTGACTCAAATATTATTCCAGAGCGTCCCGCCCAGCCACGAAGACTGATTCTAGTATAATGTTTTTCTGTAATATAAAGTAAGGATATCTACATAAAAATAAATTATCAATAAAAATATTTTTATGACTATGTGCCATCACGTTATCGTTTTATTTTCATAATTTTCGTGAGTAGGACCTAGGCCAACCTACTTAAGAACCTATCTTTTAGATTATACCTCTACTTATCCTTGCACCTTGGGTACTACTATTATAATAACCTTGGTACTACCTACATGGATTCTGTGCCAAACAATTTCCACTTCGCGAGAGATGCGGGTTCGATTCCTGCTTATAGCCCAGATCTATCTGACTTCAGGACCAGAGAAACTGTTCACCTCTGCATATAATAAAATATAGCAATCGTTATAAATAACGAGAAAGGGAGAGTAAACTGCATTTCTTCCGTGTAGAACACATGCTGAACTTTCAAAAAGAGGTTGAATTGATTACACAAAAACTGACTACGTTCATATGGCAACAACTCTATTTTTTATAGAATGGCAACTAAAATATTTGTCTTAAACCAATCCAAATCAATAGTGCTGTACATGTTTCATGCATTGCAAGGTGAAGCTATCGATATTACCTGTGTCTATCGAGACGAGTTGCCTGCAATAAAATATAACCGGCCGATTATGTTATGTACCTACTTACGATACGTAAATGTTTGTTGCGTTCATGGTCATATTATCAGCCGTAGTAACATAGATTTCCTAAGTGCCTAATCAACAGCTTAATAACCGTTGTAAATTCCTCGACACAAACGTACCTACAAACTTAGTAACGTTGTGTTCTACTAATCAAGTTTTATAGTTGTGAACAGATAAACCAAACACTTGCACGAAGGATCCGAGTTAATTGCTATCATTGTACAGAAAATTACATCGTGACCTACAGAGAAAATAATTGAATCGATCAATGCTTGTGAAAAAATATAATCGACCGATCGCGATCGAATCGACTAGACGTTATCGATTGTTTTGAGATTGCCTTGTTGCATTGCATGCAGGCAGAATCAGCTTTGAATGCCCATCACTAGAAATAAATAAAAAATAAACGAGTGGAGAATTCGCGATCCCGGTGGATTTGTGTTGTGTTGTTTGGATTGATAGAATAGATGAAAATAAGTTGGGTTTCGCAGTGATTTTGTGAAATATAATCATGGCTTACCACTACGTCGTGACGGCGCAAAAGCCAACAGCAGTAACAGCATGTGTGACCGGTAAAATGCCAATTTTATTACTTGCTGGTTTTCATAATAATAAGAGGTTATTTTGGAAACAACATATTACTTAGGTATTTCGGAGGCTAAAGACCAGATTTTTCTACTGCACTGCTCTCAAAATAAATTGTTTTATTGTACGATGCGGCTGCTTTCGAAAATATAGCCAAAATGTGGAGCAAATATCTTGCAAAGTGGTGATAGTAGAGGCATAATCCACATGCTTGCGAAATCAATCTATTTTTATGATCGCTCAAGCTTCACAAACAATCTTCTCTGCCTTAGGAGTATTTATGTACCAATTTCGACTGAATGTCATCAATGAAAATGTTTGTTTTGGAAGTGTAGGTTATTCTAACTAGACTGGTTAAATACATGGATTCTTGCATAAAAAATATTCTTATATCGCAGGAAATTTCACGTCGCCAACGGACTTGAACCTTCTTGTTGCGAAGGTGAACCGCCTGGAGATGTACCTGGTGACACCAGAAGGGCTGCGGCCTATGAAGGAAGTAGGACTGTATGGCCGGGTAGCCAAGATGAAGCTGTTCCGACCTCCAGTGAGTAATTAACTATTTCGTTGTCTCCCTAATTCATGTTTATCATAGCATTTACGATACAGATTTTTATCTAGTGTGGGTATCATAGGTAACCGGAACCTTTATCTCCCTTCAGCAACACAAGCTAATGTTTATTGTTATAGTGTACTTTATTTGTTCAGTTTTAAGTTTTTTATATGTAACAGGTAGGTAGTACATACAGTTTAAGTTTAAAATTTTACTTGTTACTGCAAAAATAAATATTTTTCATTTTTTTTTTCATTTACACAAAGCTTTTATTTCAATTTAAAATGGTATATTTTATTTTTTAATTAGAAAATGGTATAGATATTTAAATTTTTTGAAAAGATATTGCATTGTACTCTGAAAATGAAAAGTGATCAACTTGAAAATACTAATAATAAGATCTGTGAGGTTATATTAAAATCAGGCTTCAATGAGTGTCAATTTATTGTATGGAAATGCAAAAATTTTAAAATATTCAAAAATAAGAAAATTAGAATAGGTATATTATAAGTATAACCATCGTTTAAATAATCAAATTTTATCTCTTAGAGGCTCCTTTCGTGATGTTAATTATTGTCATGTTTTATATTTCAGTATGAAAAAAAGGATCTAGTATTTATTCTGACTGCACGCTACAATGCCATGATATTGGAATGGAGAACCAATCCCAATGGTGATTTGGAAGTGGTCACCAGAGCCCATGGTAACGTGTCAGATCGCATCGGCAAGCCTTCCGAGAATGGGATCCTAGCTGTGATCGACCCTCAGGCAAGGGTCATTGGCTTGAGGCTATATGATGGACTTTTTAAGATTATCCCACTGGACAAAGACTCGACTGAGCTTAAGGCTTCAAGTTTAAGGTGATTATATATTTAATCATCATACTAGCTGTTGGAAGTCCATTGCTGAACTGGGTGGAAATTGCCCATACTCACCACGCTGGGCACGCGGGTTGACGCAGTTAGAGCTATCGTTGTTATAATAGGGGATGCTGCTGCCCACTACCTAGCTTTTTTCTCTTAGTTGCTCCTTATATCCACACGCGAGATATGGAGGGGCCTATTCTTTGTATACATTTTATGAATCACCATGTAATTAGATACCTATTAATGAAGATTTTGTTACAGATTGGAAGAATTAAATGTGTACGATGTAGAGTTCCTGCATGGATGTGCTAATCCCACATTAATATTAATTCACCAAGATCTCAATGGAAGACACATTAAAGTAAGTTGACCATTTACTTCAGCTAAATTCAATATGAAATGTTTGTAAACATACCACTTAAACTAAAATCATCACTTCTTCCGGGGACATCAGTTAGGGCAGGTGCAGCGGCAGATTCGGCCGAGAATCTCAAAAGGCGCAAATATGTTAGTCTCGATAGGTTGAGACTTTGGGTCTTTGAGGAAGCAGGGCCCTCCGGGTGCCATCTAGCGAGGCAATTGTGACAGCGTCTTGGAGACGCTTCTGACTGGTAATGATCTGGATCAATTGAACTATCTACAGATCGTTTGTAATGTTCTTTAGATAGCTCACTTGTTTCTTGTATTCGTTTTAATTATCTTGGTTGGCGTTTTTGGTTTTTGGGGGCCTTCCAACACTTCGTCGCACGGTTTGCGGTCGCCATTTGAGAACCTTTACGCCCCAACGGTTGTCGGTTCTGCCAGCTATTTGGCCCATCCGATGAACGACAATGTTTAAGTCGCGGGAAGTCGGTGGATGGAACAAGCCAAAGGCCGTTCGTCATGGAACTGTTTGGAGGAGGCTTATGTCCAGCAGTGACTTCCACAGGCAATGATGAAACTGGAATGTATTTTTTTTTGTTTTGTTTTTAGACGCACGAAATTCATCTTCGCGATAAAGAATTTATTAAAATACCATGGAAACAAGATAATGTGGAAACAGAGGCCTCCATCCTGATACCAGTTCCGAGCCCCCTTGGTAAGCATTGGCAGCTCATTATGTCCATACAAGAATAGGGAAAGAAAGGAAGAAGAAAATAAGTTTATTTGACCCACAACGCAGTTAGTAGGCAGGTAGGTAAAAATAAAATATAGGTAATACAAAAAACACAAGTAGGAAAACATAAAAACACATAAAATATGTAGGTTAGTCTAGTATGCGTTGGGTGGGGATTATGGGTCCCGTCTCAGCATAAAGCTGCACCGAACATAAGTACGGTGCGGCGCTGGTTTTCTGACGCGGCATAGGCGACGCGAAATTACGAACATCAATAAACATAAGGGAAGAACAGGCATAGCTTCACCTAGTTTCTAAGACGTTTCAAAGTGATCCTAGTGATTTGATTTGCGGGCCAAGTGTCCCAAGTGGGAGATTCCCCGACTTTCGATCCAAAGGGCAAATTCAAAAGGTATTTATTTTAATAAAAACACTAGGATCACTAGGAAACGTCTTAAAAACTAGGTGACGCTATGATTAAAAAATGATGTGCGCATTAAAGTGCTTAAATTGGTAGCGAAAAACTCGTAATCAGTAAGTATTTTTATAAGCGGCGATGGACTTACAACCTGTCACGTAAGGAATACTGCGAAATGTGGACGTGTTCCAGAATCCCATGTAGAGATAAACTAATATTTCCCGTTAATATCATTAAGTGAACGCGAGCGAGCGTAAAATAGATACGTGAAGCCTCAAGGCGCGTGTCCTACTCGTACTTGACCATCTTTTTTTAGTTTTCTATTGCAATATTGTTTGTTCCAGGTGGAGCTATCGTGATTGGCCAGGAGTCAATTGTTTATCACGATGGACAAAGTTACGTAGCCGTTGCCCCACCACAAATAAAGGTAGGTACTTAAAAATTACTGTATTTTTAATAATTACAATGGTTCCCTTAGAGCGAATTTTACGACATGGGCGAACATATTGTTTTACTTGTATAAGTGAAAAATGAAAATGAAAAATAATTTATTTAGCAACAAAAGACACCTTTACATTTGTAAGTATTATAAACTTAAGGTAATTAGATAGGTTGGTTAGTACAAAATGAAGGTGCAAAATGTTGAATAGTAAAATATGAAGTAAGAACTCTTTATATTCCAAGTTTCAACGAAATCGTTAGAGCCATTACAGCTTGATTGAATAACAAACATCCAAACATCTTCATAAACTTTCGCATTTATAATATTAGTAGGAATTAATAATAATAAATATTCCGGACATATCACACATTGTCAAGTGATCCCAAACTAGGCATAGCCTGTACTATGGGTACCAGAGACTGATATACATAATAGATATATATTTAACACCCAGACACAGCACAAACATCTGTGTTAGTCACAAATGTTTGTCCAGTGCGGGAATTGAACCCGCGACCTCTAGCGCAGAAGGCAGAGTTACTACCAACTGAGCTATGTGGTCAGTCAAACATAAAAAGTAGCCTATATGCTATTCGGTAAAGAACTCTTTATATTCCAAGTTTCAACGAAATCGTTTGAGCCATTACAGCGTGATTGAATAACAAACATCCAAACATCTTCATAAACTTTCGCATTTATAATATTAGTAGGAATTAGTAGGATACTATACCTATGAATAAAATAACTGCCTATCCTACTAATAATATAAATGCGAAAGTTTGTGAGGATGTTTGTGGTTCAATCACGCCCAAACGGCCGAACGGATTTAGATGAAAAGAGACGTTTCATCAATATATGGAGCCTGGGCCTGCACTGTGTACACTACTCTAAAATATGGCTAAGCAATAAAGTAAACGTATTTAATTGGTTATTTTATTTAAATTGACTTCGTTCTAAGGTACATTAAGATTTTCTTCGACAAAGAGAGCAACACACAGCGCTACAAAAATATGGCGGATGGACGTGCGTGAAATGTCATTTTTACAACCTACATTTATCTGACAAAACAAAAACATCAAATCAAACAACATTACATGAAAAATATGTCATGTCATGTCAAACGCCAAATATAAACTAACATAGCGGCCTTCAAATAGTGTTCACATAGTAAAAAACTTACCAGAAGAACTATTCTTGTACCATCGCATTTGTCTTTAAATTAATGAAATTGTATTTTTCTTGTTATCTCCTATTTTTTCCTTATTTTTCTATGTAGTGTACATGGACCAGGCCCAGAATGAAATGGCTCCTTTGGCATAGAGATAGATTATAGTCTGGAATAGCATCTTCATAGGTACCACTCGAGCGAAGCCGCGGGTGGAAGCTAGTATTTTATATATGAATCAACTTGTATAATAGTGTTGTGTTCCTGCAGTGAGTAAGGTTGCCAGAGCTCTTTAGGGGGGAGGGGTCGGCCACGCGTGCGTGATGCCTCTGGTATTGCAAGCGCTCATAGGCTACGGTAACCGCTTACCAACAGGTGGACAGCATACGGTCCGCCTGTTGGTAAGCGGTTACCGTTGTTTGCCACCTAAAACATTATTATTATTTTTTTTTATACAACAGGGGTGGCAAACAAGCTTACGGCCCACCTGATGGTAAGCGGTTACCGTAGCCTATGAGCGCTTGCAATACCAGAGGCATCACGCACGCGTTGCCGACCCCGAACCCCCTTCCCCCCTAAAGAGCTCTGGCAACCTTACTCACCGCAGGAACACAACACTATTTGAAACAAATAATGTTATTTGGCTGCGATCTTCTGTAAGGCGGAGGTATCTCACCAGGCGGGCTGCTCCAATTCAGAACGAGAAAATCTCGCTGTGCCCTACCTCCTCTTAAAACATTTGAACTCCATTGAAGTTGTACACTGTTCCAGCTGACGCCGATCAGCTGCTACTGCCGCGTGGACGGCAAGGGGCTGCGGTACCTGCTGGGCGACATCGCGGGCCGGCTGTTCATGCTGCTGCTCGAGCTGCACGACAAGATAGACGGCACGCAGGCGGTGAAGGACCTCAAGGTGGAATTGCTCGGTGAGTCTCTACTGTGAAAGCGATAATTGTGAATGTTCCTTCGTGCGGGTATATCTCTATATTCGGAATCTCTAAGTTATCTTGTTTATTAGACATAGACATAGACATTTATTTAATTGCCACCAAAACACACACATTTGCACAACATTTTACAATAAACATTAGGTACTTAAAATAAAAGAAACAAGAGAAAAGTAATGAAAGTAAAAATGGTGTGATTATTTGCAATCCTGTGACTAACTGTACATTATTTAATTTATTTCTTTGGCAATTCAACGCAGGAATGCAGCCATTGCTCTTGGCACATTGCCGCATGACCAAAATGATTTGTTTCAATAGTTTCTATTAATTTTTTTTTCATTATGTGAGTTTATAATTATATGTTTATAGTATGTTTAAGTATATAATAAATAAATTAGTCTATAGCTACATAAATTAGTATAAATAAATAGTAAAAAAAACTTGTTTCTTGAATTTTTTTCTTGTTCATTTCCAGGTGAAATCCCGATTCCGGAATGCATGACGTACCTCGACAACGGGGTCGTGTTCATAGGGTCGCGACTCGGCGACTCGGCGCTGGTGCGGCTGTCGGCGTCGCGCGAGGAACCCAGCCAGTATGTGCAGCCGATGGAGACCTTTACCAGCCTCGCGCCTATCGTCGATATGTGCGTGGTCGACTTGGAGCGACAGGGGCAGAACCAGCTCATCACTTGCTCAGGTAAATAATCATAGCAAAATTAAAAAAATCAAAATTCGTTTATTCAGAACAAAGTACACAGGGAAACAGGTTACAGATTGAACGATAAGACTGCAAAAGTAATGAAATGCTTTAACAGTCGTCTGTTTGCTAAGAGATGCGCAGGAGTTAAAAATAAGCCAGGTCCAAAGCGATGAGCGGAAGTGATCAATTTAAAAACTAAATTAATCGAAACTGGCCTAATAGCTCAGTTGGTAGTAACTCTGCCTTCTGCAGGGTCGCGGGTTCGATTCCCGCACTGGACAAACATTTGTGTGATGAACACAAATGTTTGTGTGATGAACGCAAATGTTTGTTCTGTGTCTGGGTGTTAAATATTTATCTATTAAGTATATCAGTCTCTGGTACCCATAGTACAGGTTATGCCTAGTTTGGGATCAGTTGACCGTGTGAATATGTCCGGAATATTTATTTATTTATTTATGTAAGCTTTACCATGCTATGAGTACCTATAATAGTATACGTATGCACATTATACGTTAATGATCTTTGCCGCCCTTCATCACCTGAAAGCAGCTGATGGTTTCTGAGGATGTAACCTGCTGACAGCAGACATTATATGGCGAGGCTAAAAAGCAGCGTAGCTGAGCCCTCAACCATTGCACTTGTCTACCTACATATCAGTTATTACTTTGTTTTATATTGTTTATGATATCAGATTTCGTAATTTTTAAAATGTTGCTTCTCTGTCTGCTTATTTATCGGGAATATTTATTTATTTATTTAAACTCTGTTTTAAAATTTAAATGCTACCCAAAGTTATCGAAAATTATCGAATCAGCGGGATTCAAACCCGCATCTTTTGCCTATAACAAGCGCTGCGATACCAACTACGCCAAGTTCCGAACGCCTCGAACTTCGAAAATCTAAAATGAAATATTTTTCATCAATGGTTTTGTCGCCAGGTGCATTCAAGATGGGCTCTCTTCGCATCATCCGCAACGGCATCGGCATCCAAGAGCAAGCCTCCATTGACCTGCCCGGCATTAAGGGCATGTGGCCACTGACCCTGACCCACGACTCGGCTAAGCATGACACCCTAGTACTCGCCTTTGTGGGACAAACTAGGTAGGTCTGACCAGCGCTACACTGTACTTACAAGTTTGGTGCAGCTTATGCTGAGACATGGACCTATTGGCTCCACACAACATACCTATGTACCTACCTACCTGATTTGGTACCTACCTATTTTCTTCTATTTTCTTACAGAGTATTAACTTTGAATGGGGAAGAAGTAGAAGAGACTGAAATTCAAGGTTTCGTCTCAGACCGACAGACATTCTTCACGGGGAATGTATGCCATGATCAACTAGTGCAGGTCAGTCAAACTTTAATATTAATTTATTCATGTTGAATTTATTATTTTACAACTTTTTTGGTCGAGTTGGAACATATTCATTGCCAAGTTTTTTTTGTCATTGAGGTGTTTCAAAACATGTACCGACTTATATCATTCCGAAAACTAAATAAAATTCTCAAAAAAAAATAGTGAAATAAATATCAATGTTTTTTTTTCTTCTTCTTGTCGTGTCACTGATTCTTTCTTGGTCATCCGTTGTTAGGTCAGTGACCAGGTTGCGGTATGAAAAGGGCCTATGATCGTTGATGAAAGAATCAGTGTAGTGAAAGGATTAAAGTGCGCCTCTTAGAGGCTCCTTTCGTGCACAACGTGCTTTTTTAAAAAAAAAAGCTTAATCATTGAGTTTGAACTGATTTGTATCCTAAGCAGTTGATTTTTTCAGTGTTTAAAAAAAAAAATACGAATTTCCACAAGTATAAAATCAAATAATTGCCAATTGAAATAAATAAATATTCCGGACATATCACACATTGACAACTGATCCCAAACTAGGCATAGCCTGTACTATGGGTACCAGAGACTAGTATACATAATAGATATATATTTAACACCCAGACACAGAACAAACATCTGTGTTAGTCACAAATGTTTGTTCAGTGCGGGGATCGAACCCGCGACATCCAGCGCAGAAGGCAGAGTTACTACCAACTGAGCTACGAGGCCAGTCAATTTGGTTTAGTATAATCCCTTTTCGCCATACTAAACATTATATACCATCATCACAGTGTTCTTGTCTGACAGATAACAGACTTGGGCATCAGGCTGATAGTGCGCGGCGCGGCGGGCGGCTGGGAGCTGGCGGACGAGTGGCGCGTGGCGGGCGCGCGCGGCCTGTCCGTGGTGGCGTGCGGCCGCTCGCGCGCCGTCTGCGCCGCCGGGCCGCGCCTGCACCTCGTCGCTATACTCGACAAGAAGCTGCAGCCGCTCAAGTAATTATTCTACCTCATACGAATTGCATTGGAGGATGTTTTCAAGCTTCTGCACTGGGACGGACATGGGATCAACATCAATGGCGAATACATCACTCACCTTCAAATATATACCCTCTAACAATTTATAAATGTAAAATTAAAACCTTGGGATGGCTCCTAACACTCTCTTACGAAGAGACCGAAAATCTGCTTACAAGTTACCATTGAAGAGTAAACTTTTGTTTCTTGTCAAGACCACCTAACGCACACACACTCCCACGCTCACACACATAAACACACCTACGCACGCAAACACATCCACACACACAATACACTTTATACTCTTTACACTCAAACCTGGGCTCATATAGGTACTTCCTATTTTCTCAACCAAGCTCATTTTGCCCACGACAATTAAAAAATAATAAAAATATTTGGTTGTATAGACGTAGCCCTATTGTCACTCATTTTATATATCTTATTATAATTAAGTACTTTTATATGTTCATTTGTTATGTACTTATGTCTCATTGGAGCATTAGTCTATCTATTGTATAATTACTGTAAACGGGAGGCGGGCGCTGGAAACTGCGATACAGTTTTTAATTTAACTAATGCAGTTTTTCAACGTGTTCCTATTGTTTATAAATTGTAAAATTTGTTTTTGTTCCAAATAAAATAATTTTGAAATTTGAAATTGAAACCTTCGATTCGCCGATGATATAGTCATAATGGCAGAATCGCTGGAGGACCTTGGTGCAATGCTCAGAGACCTCAGTACCGTCTCCCAACAGGTGGGTCTTAAAATTAACATGGGCAAGACAAATATCATGTCTTATGCTCATGTCGCCCCCATACCGGTAAATGTTGGGAACGATACCATTCAAGTTGTAGATCACTATGTCTATTTGGGTCAGACGATTCAACTAGGTAGGTCCAACTTCGACAAAAAGGTCAACCGACGAATCCAACTCGGATGGGCAGCGTTTGGGAAACTTCGTCATATCTTCTCGTCGGAGATACCGCAGAGCCTCAAGACGAAAGTCTACAATCAGTGCGTGTTGCCAGTGATGACATATGGCACTGAGACTTGGTCGTTAACTATTGGCCTCATACACAAGCTCAAAGTTGCACAACGGGCTATGGAGAGAGCTATGCTAGGAGTTTCACTACGTCATAAGATCCGAAATGAGGAAATTCGTAGAAGAACCGAGGTGACCGACATAGCTCTCAGAATTAGCAAGTTGATGTGGCAGTGGGCAGGCCATATAGCTTGCAGAACCGATAACCGTTGGGGAGTAAAGGTTCTCGAATGGCGACCACGAACCGGGCGACGCAGTGTTGGAAGGCCCCCCACCCGATGGACCGACGACATTGTGAAGGTTGCGGGAAGTCGGTGGATGGAGAAGGCTCAAGACCGTTCGTCGTGGAACTCTTTAGGGGAGGCCTATGTCCAGCAGTGGACTTCTACAGGCTGATGATGATGATAGGAATTCACCTCTCAATTTTAACAATTCACCTCTCAAGTGTTTACAATTCACCCCTCAAGTGTTTACAATTCACCTCTCACGTATTTACAATTCACCTCTCAAGTGTTTACAATTCACCCCTCAAGTATTTACAATTCACCATTAAATGTGAGAATTCTTTCTCTAATGAAAGTTTTAATCGTTTTTTCATTATTGACATATATTATCTTCTCAAATGCAAGATGATCTCAATGGAGGTTGAAGTAGTATCCTTTTTGTATCATCACGTATCACTTCAGCCGTACGACGTCCACTGCTGAACATGGCCTCCCCCACAGACAGAGCAAATTCCCTATCATGTGGGGGGCCCATACTCGCCACGCTGGGCATGCGGGTTGGCGAGCGCAGTTAGAGCTATCGTTGTTAAAATGAATCGCCCCTTACGACATCCGCGGATAGGTAGATATAGAGGGGCCTATTATTTAGCCGGGGCCACCATCCTTTTTGTATGTATGTTAGTTTTAAGATATATATTGATATGGACCGTAGAATAAGTTAAATAAAATCTATAACTTTACTATAGTCTGAAATATATTCTTTCATCGACGGTCTTAGGTTACCATACCTCAACATGGTCACTAACATAATACAGGATGACCATGAAAGAAGAAGAAGTCTGAAATATTTTTTAATATATATTTTTTTTTATACAACAGAGGTGGCAACCAAGCTTACGGCCCACCTGATGGTAAGCGGTTACCGTAGCCTATGAGCGCTTGCAATACCAGAGGCATCACACACGCGTTGCCGACCCCGAACCCCCTCCGCCCCTAAAGAGCTCGGGCAACCTTACTCACCGCAGGAACACAACACTATTTGAAACAAATAATGTTATTTGGCTGCGATCTTCTGTAAGGCGGAGGTACCTCCCCAGGCAGGCTGCTCCAATTCAGAACGAGAAAATCTCGCTGTGCCCTACCTCCTCCTAAAATATTTATTCATTTATTTATTTTTTGGAGAACCAACAGCTTTGTTACATTTGATTGAACATTTGTTTAGCTTTAGAGAGCCAATTACAGGTTCTCACGAATAGAAATATATTACTAAGTATTACAAACAGTGGGGTAACAACTAAACTAGCGGTATACAAAATTACGGTGGAACAAACAAATAACTAATTAAGGTTACATTTACGGTTGCTAATCATCTGCAATAAAGAATTCTCTGCTTAGTCGCGATCTCGCTGAGGAGACACTGGTGCAGAAAAGGTCAAGTTTTAATTTGATGCTACTTGCAGCGAGGTGTGCATGGAGGAGGAGGTGGCGTGCCTGGACCTGGGCCCCGGCGGCGAGGCGGCGCTGCTGGGCGTGGGATTGTGGACCGACATCTCCGTGCGCGTGCTGCGCCTGCCCGACATGACGCCGCTGCACACCGAGAAACTCTCCGGCGGTAACACTCATCCCACTAATATTATTTGGACATTCTGTGAATATATAAATAATAATAAATGAATAAATATTCCGGACATATTCACACGGTCAACTGATCCCAAACTAGGCATAGCCTGTACTATGGGTACCAGAGGTTTTGCTCGCGTGGTACCTACATGAAAAGTCTGGATTAGCCTATATGCTATTCGAGACTATAATCTATCTCTGTGCCAAATTTCATCCAAAATACGTTCGGCTAAACATCTTCACACACTTTCGCATGATTTATAATTATTTATTTAACCTTAAATAATACGGTTTATTTCCCAATTACATTACTTAAGGATAGAATTAGATTACAATTATACAATTGTTACAATAAATGTCAGCCAGATTAATTAAAAAAATATAAAAATAAATTAGAGATACATATGACAGGCCTCATAGCTCAGTTGGTAGTAATTCTGCCTTCTGCGCTAGAGGTCGCGGGTTCGATTCCCGCACTGGAAAAACATTTGTGACTAACACAGATGTTTGTTCTGTGTCTGGGTGTTAAATAAATATATATTATGTATATCAGTCTCTGGTACCCATAGTACAGGCTATGCCTAGTTTGGGATCAGTTGGCCGCGTGTGATATGTCCGGATTATTTAAAAGAAAATTTAAAAAAAAGACTATGGGATGGCTCGGCTAAATACCAGCTTGAAGCCCTCGATTCGATTGAGCGTCGCGCTGTTAGGCTCATAGGAGATGAATAGCTTGTGGAGTTTAACCTACAGAGCCTTGAACACAGGCGGCGCGTGGCCAGACTGTCTGTGTTCTATAAGTACGACTTTGGTGATTGTGCGCAGGATCTGCATGACCTCATCCCTCCCTCCCCCTTCCACCACCGGACAAGCAGACGCACAGGTAAATACCACCCTTACCTGGTCGACAAACCACAGTGTCGAACGAAACGTTTCTGCTCCACTTTTATTATTAGTACTGCCAAAGAGTGGAATGATCTGCCTGCGTCTGTTTTCCCGAAAGAGTACAATCTAGGAGTTTTCAAATCTAGGGTCAATAAGTTCACTCTGGGAAAGCGTGCTCCATCTTAGGCCACATCTCTTTTGCAAAAGTGAGTTGGTGACGCCTTACCATTATCAATAAAAAAAGAAATAAAAATAATAATAATAAGAAAGTGGATCACAGATTTTTTTTTTAGGACATATTCACACGGTCAACTGATCCCAAACTAGGCATAGCCTGTACTATGGGTACCAGAGACTGATATACATAATAGATATATATTTAACACCCAGACACAGAACAAACATCTGTGTTAGTCACAAATGTTTGTCCAGTGCGGGAATCGAACCCGCGACCTCTAGCGCAGAAGGCAGAGTTACTACCAACTGAGCTATGAGGCCATAGATGGCAGCAGTAGTCCATGCAGGATCGGACTTGTGATTTATAAAGGTTAAGAAGCTGTCCCGGTGAGAAGTACCGCCGAACCTTCGCTAGGAATTGTTAATTTTTTAAACTTATTCTAATTTATAATTGTATTTTCATTTTATATTTTAATTGACATGTTATAATGGTATATTTCTGTTATCTTTCAGAAATGATCCCGCGTTCCCTTCTGATCTGCGTGCTGGAAGGTGTGTGCTACCTGCTGTGTGCTCTGGGGGACGGCTCCATGTTCTACTTCACTGTGGACCCTTCCACGGGGGTGCTATCTAACAAGAAGAAGGTCACTCTTGGAACCCAACCGACTGTGCTGAGAAGCTTCAGGTAAAGGTCACATCGGCCTCCCCCAAAGAGTGCCACGACGCAGAGCGACCTATAAACAGTAATAATAACGACGAATAGTCAAGAACATAGTTCTGAACCGACACTAGGATTCCCTGTGTCGTGGGTATCAGAACTACGAGTAGTCGGAGCTATCTTAGTGAAAATAGAACGCGGCTGCCCATCCCCTAGCTTTTTTTCTTAGAGGAGTAGGTATGAATGAATGAAAGATTGAATGAATGAATGATTTCATATTTCATTTCATTTATTTTCCTTAAGAACTACTACTACACATAATATAAAAAAAAAATTAAATACTAAATGATAAAAATATTGTGGATAATATAAAAATATAGGTAGGAGTTAGCTTTTCCCTTAGTCACCTCTTACGGGTGACGGGGGTAGATATTGCGGGGACTATTCTTCAACCGGGCCCACCACAGCTACGGCTGAAATGATGATGATACAATACAATAAAAATTGTTTATTTCAGTCACGAGTACACAGAAAAATGGTGAGCTCTTAGCACTCAAACTAAGCGCTAGCTTGTATTTTAAGTGCCAAGACAAGTTAAAGAAACAGTTGTGACATTGACAGGCCTCATAGCTCAGTTGGTAGTAGCTCTGCAATCTGCGCTAGAGGTCGGGGGCTCGATTCCCGCACTGGACAAAAATTTGTGTGATTAACACACATGTTTGTTCTGTGTCAGGTGTTAAATAGTTATCAAATATGTATATCAGTCGCTGGTACCCATAGTACAGGCTATGCCTAGTTTGGGATCAGTTGACCGTGTGTGATATGTCCGGAATATTTATTTATTTATTGTCCCTTAAACTTGATTAAATGAAGAACTGATTTGTTACAGATCTCTATCAACAACGAACATATTCGCGTGCTCGGACCGACCGACAGTGATATTCTCTTCTAATCACAAGCTCGTGTTCTCTAACGTCAATCTGAAGGAAGTCACGCACATGTGTTCGCTAAACGCAGCTGCCTACCCCGACAGGTAAGTCCACTGCAAAATTATCCTTGAAAAATATGTCTATGCCAATCAAAATGGCAGCGTCTTTTGTAACTGGTAACTTATACAAATCCCGTCTGAAGGTGTTCAAACAGCGTTATACACATTGTCATTGTTCGAACAACGTTATACACATTGCCATCATACATTTATTTATGTATTTATTATCAAATAAAGAAAACTTAAATGCAAAAAAAAAAAAATCTTTCAAAAATTACTTTTTCTGAAAAACTGTAAATTAATTTCAATCTTTTTTCCATGCAGATCATATTTTTTTCAAAATCCTATATGCCAATATGCTATTCTATGTAAATAACTATCTATTCCAAGATTCACCAAAATCTGTTAAACAGTTCATTGAACCGCAAACATCCTCACTAATCTTCTCATCCTACTAATATTATAAATGCGAAAGTTTGTGAGTATGTTTGTATGTTTGGATGTTTGTGGTTCAATCACGCCCAAACGGCCGAACGGATTTGGATGAAATTTGGCACAGAGATAGATTATTGTATATGTGTTATATTTTTATCTTCATAGGTACCACGCGAGCTAGTTTATAATATAATAAGGATAGAAGATGGTACTGAAATGTTGAAATATTTTATAATTACAGTTTAGCGTTAGCGACAGATAGCACAGTCACCATCGGAACTATCGACGAGATACAGAAACTGCACATCAGGACGGTGCCACTTGGAGAGACTCCTAGGAGAATCGCTTACCAGGAATCATCGCAGGTATCATTATTTTCTTGCTCTTCTTCTTGTCGTGTCACTGATTCTTTCTTGGTCATCCTGTATTAGGTCAGTGACCAGGTCGAGGTATGGTGGCCGTGAAAAGGGCCTATGACCCTCGATGAAAGAATCAGTGTAGTGTTAACAAGCAAACATGGGGTCCTATCATGAAGTCTTATTGCAATTCAAATGCGAGCGTGCTAGAACTTTTTTACACGAATTTGAACCTTAAATAAAAATAAAATATTCCGGACATATCACACACGGTCAACTGATCCCAAACTAGGCATAGCCTGTACTATGGGTACCAGAGACTAATATACATAATAGGTAAATATCTAACACCCAGACACAGAACAAAAATCTGTAATCATCACACAAATGTTTGTCCAGTGCGGGAATCGAACCCGCTACCTCTAGCGCAGAAGGCAGTCTTACTACCAACTGAGCTAAGAGGCCAGTCATCAATCTTTGAGATTGTTACTGTCTAAACAAATCGCGAAGTTGATGGTACGGGGCATAGTGTGCCATTCGCCGGCTTGGTAGGTTAATGATCCTACTAATATTATAAATGCGAAAGTTTGTGAGGAAGTTTGTTTTTCAATCATGCCGTAACTGCTCAACCGATTTCGTTGAAACATGGAATATATAGAGTTCCTTATTTTATTGTTTATTTATTTCGACGCACAAACACATTACAACCAAAAGTAAAAATAATAATTATAAAACACATGTTAGAACTAGGTAGTAACATAAATAATTATGTGCGTACAACAAAAGTATTAACAGTAAACAAAAGTGAGTGACATGTTTCCTAACGAACATCTAGTGTTTTAGGATACAAGATATCCTTAACATTTTTGATGTAATGGCACAATTTAGAACTAAATATATCTAACTGTAAATTATTTTTAGCCATTTCATTATATTGACGAGCCATCCTGGTCAAAGGATTGTAAAAGGAAATATTATTTTTATAAATTTGTAAGGCAAACAGATTTCTTTCATTCGAGTTACGTGCCCTAAACTTAATATTGAATGATACCAAGGACAACAGCTCTGCTCTTTACCTAGAATATTAAAGAGGAATACACACTAAGTGCTGACTACCTAGAATATCATATAGGCTACTTTTAGCTAGGTACCACGCAAGCGAAGCTGCGGGCGGAAGCTAGTGAATAAGAATTCCTCCATGAACTGCTTTTGATTCTATTCTTCTTCTTTCGTGTCGATGGTTCAGGGGGACTAAATCTTTTTTGATCAATACTCCGCCACTGCTACGGCATTGTCAGTGGCGTCGTAAAGGACTTTCATTGTGCAGGTGTAATGAAAATAAAATTTTCATCCCATCTATTCGAAAAGGACGACTTAGTTCGCCTTTAAGTGCTCCCAAAGGTGGTGTTTTCCATAAGAAACTTTTAGATTCAGTATAGTGATACACTCTACTTTTCATCACGCTCTTTGAGAAAATAAAAGGCGCCTCATATTTTTTTTTTATTCAACTGGCAACGCCGTGCGACTATGGGACGTCGTACCAGCCAGTCTTTATTCAAACAATATTTCCGTTCGATTTCTTGGCGCTAAAAACTAAGATGTTCCAAATTCAAAAAGTGCGCGGCAAAGAACATTCCGGCGCACTTATAAAGAGGAGTTTTACGAGAGGTAGGGCACAGCAAGATTTTCTCGCTCTAAATTGGAGCAGCCCGCCTGGGGAGGTACCCCCGCCTTACAGAAGATCGCAGCCAAATAACATTATTTGTTTCAAATAGTGTTGTGTTCCTGCGGTGAGTAAGGTTGCCAGAGCTCTTTAGGGGGGGAGGGGTTCGGCAGGCAACGCATTAGCAACGCTCCAGGTGTTGCTGATGTCAATAGGCGACGGTAACCACTTACCATCAGGTGGGCCGTAAGCCTGTTTGCCTCCGTATAACCAAAAAAAAAAAAAAAAAAAAAAAAAAAGAGCGGACTGGAAAACTCATTCCCGCCCGCTAAAAGTTTCTTAAAGAAAACACCAACTTTGGGTGCACTTAAAGGCGAACCAAGTCGTCCTTTTCGAATAGATGGGATGAAAAAATATTTTTTGCTCGGGCGACGTACTTTGGTTCCCTCGCTACGTTCAGGATTCTACTAAAGAATCCATCGCAAAGCTCGGGATTTTACTCTAGAATCCCTCACTTCGCTCAGGATTCAAAAAAGCGCCCTCGGTTTAAAAATATTATTTTGATCCCCTAAGATACAATTAACTATTGATGGTGTTGTTGTGCCCGCAGTCGTTCGGCGTGATCACGATGCGCGTGGACCGGCTGGAGGCGGGCGGGGGCGGGGGCGGGGGCGGCGCGGTGCGGGGGAGCGCCTCCACGGGCGCCGCCGCCACCAGCGGCCCCCCACTGCAGCAGCCCAAGCACGCGCCCAACGCGCTCGACCTCGAGATACACAACCTGCTGGTGCTCGACCACCACACCTTCGAAGGTACACCACTGCCCTACTACATCATCATCATAAGGACTTTTTGGCGGGAACTTGCGAAGTGATGTTGTGCTCTCAATTTATTTTACAAAACTAGTGTTAAATTGAATAATATTGTGTAATTATGGTGGTGTTTTGCGTAATATTGTTTGAGTAAACCGCACAAGTGTAGTGAAATAGAATGATTGCGTGTATCGTCATTTTTCGAGTTGACGCCAAGAGGTCTCTCGAAGTTTTAGTAAAATAGCCACCATCATATCTTACTAAAACTGAACTAGACTTTACTTGACCATGAATAAGATGAAAAATAAAGACGAAAGAATAAAAATAACAAGGAAAAATAAACGTAAGACTTGGCGGTAAGGCCTAGATGCCATAGCCATCCCGAAAGGGGAAAAATATAAAAAAACAAAAATCATCATAATCATAATATTCATTTATTTCTTTCATTTCATGAATAACACGTCACAATATTTGTTTGAGCTATGCTCGGAGTTTCACTGCGTAATAAGATCCGAAATGAGGAAATCAGTAGAAGAACCAAGGTCACCGATATAGCTCTCAGAAAAAGGTTGCGGGAAGTCGGTGGATGGAAATGGCTGAAGACCGTTCGTCGTGGAACTCTTTTGGGGAGGCCTATGTCCATCAGTGGACTTATAAAGGTTGTTGATGATGATATTTGTTTTAAAAAAACGAATTTTCTTTTCTACTGGTTATGCTAATGAACATTCTATATTTTCAAACAATAAGGATAGCTACAAGGTGATTCATAACATGTATACCATCCAGAAAGGAAATTATTCTATCAACAAAATGAAAAGAAAGTCGAAAGTCTATTGCTTAAATTAATTTATAATTTAATTACTTTAATTTATTTTTGATTAGTCTGTTTTTTACCGTCAGTTTATTATTATTATATTTTTTTTTATACAACTGAGGTAGCATACAAGCATACGGCCCACCTGTTGGTAAGCGGTTACCGTAGCCTATGAGCGATTGCAATACCAGAGGCATCACGCACGCGTTGCCGACCCCGAACCCCCCACCCCAAAAGAGCTCTGGCAACCTACTCATCGCAGGAACACAACACTATTTGAAACAAATAATGTTATTTGGCTGCGATCTTCTGTAAGGCGGAGGTACCTCCCCAGGCGGGCTGCTCCAATTTAGAACGAGAAAATCTCGCTATGCCCTACCTCCTCCAAAAATATACCGTATAAATAATATTCTCAAAATATACCGTGTATAAATTCAGCATAGGTACGACAGTCAATTGAGGTTTTTAATTTTTAGCTTTTTAATCGTATTGGTTACCACGGTACAGGCCCAGCCTAGTGTGGGAACCGTTGTTATTTGTTTTACGGCAAATCATCTCTACTTGTACAGAAATTTAAAAAAAAAAAAACTTTTGCGAAAAAATGTATTCGTATTATTTCGGAGAACACACTTTATTGTCAATTGGATGTAGAATAAGCCCCTTTCGGGATAGCATACATTTTATGAATCAGCTCGTATAATTTTTGCTATGACAAATTTAGTTAGTTGAAAAATGACAACATCAGAATCAACAACATTAACTCAACGAAAGGAGCCTCTAAGAGGTGCAATTTAATCCTTTCACTACACTGATTCTTTCACCGACGGTCATAGGCCCTTCTCAGGGCCACCATACCTCACCCTGGTCACTGACCTAATGCAGGATGACCAAGAAAGAATCAGTGACACGACAAGCAAGCAACTACAAAAAACATTATGTTCCAGTATTACACGCGCACCAACTGATGGCGAACGAGTTCGCGATGTCTCTGGTGTCCTGCAAGCTCGGAGACGACCCCAACTGCTACTACGCAGTCGGCACCGCCATACTCAACCCTGAGGAATCCGAGCCTAAGCAGGTAACTTCATGTATTCCTTACTCACTGCGAGCAAAGATAATTGTTGTGAGCTATGCGCAGAGATACTGAAGAGCCTCATGACTTGGCGGTAAGGCCTAAGATGCCATAGCCAGCACGAAACGTCACCCTTCTACTACCCGCGTGATCTGAACAACTCATCTCATGTATTCCTACGTCGAGATCACGTGCGTCGCTCACTCGAACCACCTTACGCTGGACCTTACAAGGTTATTGAAAGGCAACCGAAGTTCTTCACCCTTGACGTCAATGGCAAGATAGTCAACGTCAGTGTCGACAGGTTGAAACCAGCATACATGTCGAAAGAAGCACATCTACTGAAACCACAGACAACCACAGATCCTACCTCACTAAGTCCACCGACACCGAAGCCTGCAGCTCCTCCTACTACTACTACAGCCTCTGAAGAGAAGAGAACTCGGAGCGGCAGGAGAGTTCACTTTCCCGACTTCTATCGACCGTAGTCACGGTCTGGCCAGGGGGAATATGTGGCGAGCTACGCCACCACTATCACTCCGTCGCCGCCAAATTCAAATACCTCTCAGTTGGCATAGCGACGAAGAATAGAACGAATTGTTGATTCGGTCGGACGACGGTCTGTCAGACTACTTTTACTTTTACTTTTACTCTGGTCGTGTGCTTTATCGTGTTTCCTAAATCTTCTATTATTCTCTGTAAATAGAGAGAGACCAAAGCCAAGTCTTTTATTACAATAAAATCACTAGGATCACTTTGAACTATGCCTGTTCCTCGCGACCAAGCCTAGAAGAATCAGGCAACAAACACGGCTTGGGGCCTATCATTTTTTTTCGATGATCCTTTTTTTTTTTTTTTTTTTTTTTTTTTTTCACAAAATAGAATTAAGACCCAGTGTGGTGCCGATCGAACTAGGTGAGGCTCAAAAGGAAAATAATTTAATAATAATCACTAATCAATAAGAGCTTATAAAAATTTGAAAAAAAAATGACAAAAAGCATTGTGGTTGAAGATGACTCAAGACATCTTCGTGTCGTCGTCGTCGTGGCACTCTTTGGGGGAGGTGGGGGACCAGCAGTGGACTTCCTCAGGCTGGTGATGCTGATAAAACATGATTGTCCACAGGGCCGGATCCTACTGTTCCACTGGTCAGAAGGCAAACTCAATCAGACGGCGGAGAAGGAAATCAAAGGCGCGTGCTACGCACTAGTCGAATTCAACGGCAAGTTGCTCGCTTCTATCAATAGCACTGTAAGTATCTGTTTTATACTTATATCTGCGGTGGCGTAGCGGGCCGTCTGTTACGCAAAGGGGTGCGGGTTCGATTCCCGCTCCAGGCCAAATGTTATCTGCAAATATTTGTTCCGGGTCTGGGTGTAGTACCATGGCACCTACTCGTAGTTTCTGATACCCACGAAGAATCCTAGTGTGGGGTCAGGACTATGTATGTGACTGTTGGGTATTATTATTATTATTATCTGTATTATCGGGCAACTCAGTGTTGGAAGGCCCCCCAGTGACGACATTGTTATAATTACGGCTTTTAGGGGGAGGCCTATGTCACTCTCACTCACACTTACTCACCTTCCTGAAACACACACGCACGCACGGGATGAATTAAGACACCACTTACACTACCTCTACACTCACACACAAACTCCTCACGTACATTTCCTCCCCACCCATGCAGTTTTAACATCGCATACATCCTCATAATCTTGTTTAATCTAAACTTAATTACGTGCATATTTTTTGCCCAATTTTGTTTTGATCACCCCCCCCCCCTACCCCTCCCTTAATTACGTGTATATTTTTTACCCAGTTTTGTTTTAATCCCCCCTTAGGCAACACTGAAAAACAGCGTCTGTTGTTGCCTTTTCAACAGACAAATAAAATCTTTGTTTGGTCGTTTTTACATTGTTTGAAGGTAGGTAACTATTTGTAATTTTCTATTTTTTATAAGACTATTTCATTATTCTTTTTTAACTATTATGTAGGTGCCTATTTATTTAAAATATAAATTTTTGTCTGTTTTTATTTGTTGAATAAATTTATTTTCTTTCTTTCTTTCCAGCCGTGTACTACAGACTGATGATGATGATGTTCATTCTATACATTTTTGGACTGACTAGCGTCATCGCCAATCGATAGAAAGTTCCCATTCCATCATAGGCTACGGTAACCACGTACTCTAACAGTTGGGCCGTATGCTTGTTTGTAGTTAGTTGTATAACAAAAAAATAACTTCTGCATTCCAGGTGCGATTGTTTGAATGGACCTCGGAGAAGGAACTGCGTCTGGAATGCAGTCACTTCAACAACATCGTAGCTCTGTACCTGAAGGTGAAGGGAGACTTCATCCTCGTCGGCGACCTCATGCGGTCCATGTCACTGCTGCAGTATAAACAGGTAATGTTAATTTTACTAAGTTTTTTGTTGGTACTGAACTTGGAAAAATGTTGTGTCTATCTCCTGTTTTACAGCTGGGATGGGTTGGTTTCAGCCAAACGACGATTTGAGGTATTTTTATTAAAGATTTCTCGTAGCAAAGATGATGCTAGTAGTTCACAGAAAATTATGCCGGCAAAAACGCCGGTTGTTGACAGCCGTTCGTGACAGTCGCTGTCATTTTGACGTTGATTGACGCGCTGTCTGGTCGGATGCGTTCAGGGTGTGCGTTGGGGTACTAGGCCCGAACATCTTCCCCCTTCTCGACGACCATGGGTTCTCGAGGACAGGCATCTTCAGGAGCATCCCCCATAGGTAGAGGACTCGTTATAGGTTCGTTATCGCTCGTCGTACGATGCCCTTCGAAGTTCGAACGGAAAAGGGGAGTCTCGTAGATAAATTAAGAATCTACGTACTAAGGCTCGTATTCAGAGACAAGACTCAAGCATTGATCTGTACTTAAATCTCGATTTGAGGCGAGATTCTAATTCTTGAACAGTATTTAAGTATAGATTCAATGATCACAGTTCACCTGAGTAAATGCTTATTCTGAAACGTCAATCAGACGAAATCGGTGCTTGAGTTTAGATTTGATTAGACATTAATCAAATGACATTTTCGTTCCGTTACACGTACCTTGATGCATATTTATACTTCACTTTATAGTTCTGTTCTATTTCCACCCTGGCTGTTTGAATTTCTGCGTAAAACGGATCGAAAATTATAAATAAATCAAAATGTAAACGAGAACATTTGAGTACAGATTTGAGACTCGATTCAGCTGAGAGTAGTTTAAGTAAGTAGATTCAATACTTAAGTTGAGTTCAGCTGATCTGTGATTAAATCTATGCTTGAGTCGTGTCTCTGAATACGAGCCTAAAACACTAATAATAATCTAATTTCACTACAGTCTTAGGTCATTGACGTCATAGAATGACGTCATAGATTTACGTTATCAAAATATTTTACAGATGGAGGGTAGTTTCGAAGAAATAGCGCGCGACTATAGTCCCAACTGGATGACCGCGGTGGAGATACTCGATGATGACACCTTCCTCGGGGCGGAGAACAGCTTCAACTTGTACGTCTGCCAGAAAGACAGGTCCGTGCCTTGAGTAGCTTTTTTTTTTACTAATATGATCATTCAAAGAGAACATTGTGGAAATTTTACATGTACTAGCTTTTAAGGGCTTCTAATCCTTCCATCGGGTGTTAAGAATCAAATCTATGAATGATTTTAACTCGAACAGGTGTTATCCTACTATTATTATAAATGCGAAAGTTTGTGAGGATGCTTGGATGTTTGTTGTTCAATTACGCCGTAACGGCTCAACCAATTTCGATGAAACTTGGAATATAAAGAGTCCTAGAATACAGGCCTCATAGCTCAATTGGTAGTAGCTCTGCCTTCTGCGCTAGAGGTTGCGGGTTCGATTTCCGCACTAGACAAACATTTGTGTGATTAACACAGATGTTTGTTCTGTGTCTGGGTGTTATATAGTTATCTATTAAGTATATCAGTCTCTGGTACCCATAGTACAGGCCCCCAATTCTACTAATTCAATGACTTGAAAATGATAATCACATGATAATGATCGCATCATTATCATTCAGTTACGATTGTCGCCACCTTCGTTTCTTTGATTTCATTGGTCCATTGGCATAGCAGAATACCAAAAGTGTCAAAAGTTTATTTTTTGCCATTGCACCATTGTCATTTTGAAGCCATTGAATTAGAAGAATGGGGGGCCAGGCTATGCCTGGTTTGGGATCAGTAGACCGTGAGCGGTATGCAAAAAGGAAAAAAAAATGCTAATGTTGTTGGTTCGTTGCAGCGCGGCGACGACGGACGAGGAGCGGCAGCAGATGGGCTACATGGGGCAGGTGCACCTCGGCGACATGTGCAACGTCATGCGCCGCGGCGCGCTCGTCGCCGCGCTCGCGGACACGCACGCGCCCACGCAGCGCCCCGTGCTGCTCGCCACCGTCAGCGGCGCCATCTGTAACTACCCGCACGCATTACTTGTCACATTACACGCAGCCCCCGTGCTGCTCGCCACCGTCAGCGGCGCCATCTGTAACTACCCGCACGCATTACTTGTCACATTACACGCAGCCCCCGTGCTGCTCGCCACCGTCAGCGGCGCCATCTGTAACTACCCGCACGCATTACTTGTCACATTACACGCAGCCCCCGTGCTGCTCGCCACCGTCAGCGGCGCCATCTGTAACTACCCGCACGCATTACTTGTCACATTACACGCAGCCCCCGTGCTGCTCGCCACCGTCAGCGGCGCCATCTGTAACTACCCGCACGCATTACTTGTCACATTACACGCAGCCCCCGTGCTGCTCGCCACCGTCAGCGGCGCCATCTGTAACTACCCGCACGCATTACTTGTCACATTACACGCAGCCCCCGTGCTGCTCGCCACCGTCAGCGGCGCCATCTGTAACTACCCGCACGCATTACTTGTCACATTACACGCAGCCCCCGTGCTGCTCGCCACCGTCAGCGGCGCCATCTGTAACTACCCGCACGCATTACTTGTCACATTACACGCAGCCCCCGTGCTGCTCGCCACCGTCAGCGGCGCCATCTGTAACTACCCGCACGCATTACTTGTCACATTACACGCAGCCCCCGTGCTGCTCGCCACCGTCAGCGGCGCCATCTGTAACTACCCGCACGCATTACTTGTCACATTACACGCAGCCCCCGTGCTGCTCGCCACCGTCAGCGGCGCCATCTGTAACTACCCGCACGCATTACTTGTCACATTACACGCAGCCCCCGTGCTGCTCGCCACCGTCAGCGGCGCCATCTGTAACTACCCGCACGCATTACTTGTCACATTACACGCAGCCCCCGTGCTGCTCGCCACCGTCAGCGGCGCCATCTGTAACTACCCGCACGCATTACTTGTCACATTACACGCAGCCCCCGTGCTGCTCGCCACCGTCAGCGGCGCCATCTGTAACTACCCGCACGCATTACTTGTCACATTACACGCAGCCCCCGTGCTGCTCGCCACCGTCAGCGGCGCCATCTGTAACTACCCGCACGCATTACTTGTCACATTACACGCAGCCCCCGTGCTGCTCGCCACCGTCAGCGGCGCCATCTGTAACTACCCGCACGCATTACTTGTCACATTACACGCAGCCCCCGTGCTGCTCGCCACCGTCAGCGGCGCCATCTGTAACTACCCGCACGCATTACTTGTCACATTACACGCAGCCCCCGTGCTGCTCGCCACCGTCAGCGGCGCCATCTGTAACTACCCGCACGCATTACTTGTCACATTACACGCAGCCCCCGTGCTGCTCGCCACCGTCAGCGGCGCCATCTGTAACTACCCGCACGCATTACTTGTCACATTACACGCAGCCCCCGTGCTGCTCGCCACCGTCAGCGGCGCCATCTGTAACTACCCGCACGCATTACTTGTCACATTACACGCAGCCCCCGTGCTGCTCGCCACCGTCAGCGGCGCCATCTGTAACTACCCGCACGCATTACTTGTCACATTACACGCAGCCCCCGTGCTGCTCGCCACCGTCAGCGGCGCCATCTGTAACTACCCGCACGCATTACTTGTCACATTACACGCAGCCCCCGTGCTGCTCGCCACCGTCAGCGGCGCCATCTGTAACTACCCGCACGCATTACTTGTCACATTACACGCAGCCCCCGTGCTGCTCGCCACCGTCAGCGGCGCCATCTGTAACTACCCGCACGCATTACTTGTCACATTACACGCAGCCCCCGTGCTGCTCGCCACCGTCAGCGGCGCCATCTGTAACTACCCGCACGCATTACTTGTCACATTACACGCAGCCCCCGTGCTGCTCGCCACCGTCAGCGGCGCCATCTGTAACTACCCGCACGCATTACTTGTCACATTACACGCAGCCCCCGTGCTGCTCGCCACCGTCAGCGGCGCCATCTGTAACTACCCGCACGCATTACTTGTCACATTACACGCAGCCCCCGTGCTGCTCGCCACCGTCAGCGGCGCCATCTGTAACTACCCGCACGCATTACTTGTCACATTACACGCAGCCCCCGTGCTGCTCGCCACCGTCAGCGGCGCCATCTGTAACTACCCGCACGCATTACTTGTCACATTACACGCAGCCCCCGTGCTGCTCGCCACCGTCAGCGGCGCCATCTGTAACTACCCGCACGCATTACTTGTCACATTACACGCAGCCCCCGTGCTGCTCGCCACCGTCAGCGGCGCCATCTGTAACTACCCGCACGCATTACTTGTCACATTACACGCAGCCCCCGTGCTGCTCGCCACCGTCAGCGGCGCCATCTGTAACTACCCGCACGCATTACTTGTCACATTACACGCAGCCCCCGTGCTGCTCGCCACCGTCAGCGGCGCCATCTGTAACTACCCGCACGCATTACTTGTCACATTACACGCAGCCCCCGTGCTGCTCGCCACCGTCAGCGGCGCCATCTGTAACTACCCGCACGCATTACTTGTCACATTACACGCAGCCCCCGTGCTGCTCGCCACCGTCAGCGGCGCCATCTGTAACTACCCGCACGCATTACTTGTCACATTACACGCAGCCCCCGTGCTGCTCGCCACCGTCAGCGGCGCCATCTGTAACTACCCGCACGCATTATTTCCCCTTTCAATATTCATTTATTCATATTTTGAAACGTTTTAAATCTAGTTGAATTCACATTTCGGCCTCGCATCTTAGGCCTTACCGCCACGTCTTACGTATCTTTTTTTTTTTCTTACCTTTCAGCTGGCTATGCACTTTATTCGTCGCCATGTCTTACCTTACTTTTTTCCCTTTAGAGCTGGCTATGACATCTTAGTCCTTGCCGCCATGTCTTACCGTGTCTTTTTTTTGTTTTTGATTTTGGACTAGAAACCTTACTCACCGCAGGAACACAACATTATATGAAACAAATAATGTAACATCGCTGCGATTTTCTTTAAGGCCTAAGTTCAGCAGTGTCGTCATCATCTTCCTGCCCTTATCCCGACTCACAACTGAAGGTCAACTGTCGTCCTACAACTGAAATGATGATGATGATGATTTCCCTGCGCTCCGCAATGTGCATTTTTACCATATGTTCGACCTTAATAACCTATTCGTTTTCCCACAGGCCTCGTGGTCCAACTATCTCAAGAGCTGTACGAATTCCTGAACCAACTCGAAGAGCGTCTTAACCACACCATAAAGTCTGTTGGGAAAATACCGCATCACTTCTGGCGTTCCTTCAACACGGATCTAAAGACTGAGCCGGCTGAGGGCTTTATAGACGGCGACTTGATCGAAAGCTTCCTTGACCTCAGCCGCGAAATGCAGGAGGAGACTTGTAACCATCTAAAGGTAAACATACACGAGGACATCGGTGGCTTAGCGGGCGAGTGCGGGCGTCAGAGACGCCAGTGGTGCGGGTTCGATTCCCGCTACGGGACAAATGTTAGTGCGCGAATTTAAATAGTAAAAGTAAAATTAAATAGAATTTAAGTAGACATGCCGACCTCACACTTAATGTGGGTTCGGCACAACATGTTTTTCTCTTCCACTCCCCTCTATCAGCCGTCATATCAGTATTCACTCCTTTCCTACTCGTGTCATCTTTCACACAATCTATCCATCTTTTCTTTGGTCTACCTCTCCCCTTATATCCTTCCACATTCATATTTAACACTCTTCTAGTCACATGGCATTCTTCCCTCCGCATGACATGCCACGCTAACCTTTTGCTCTTATTGTTGTTATTGTTACCATTTAATTAAATTTTATATTGTTTTAAGTTTGATTTTTACTTATTGGTAGCAAAATAAACGTTTTCTATTGTATTCAAAAAGGAGACTGTTTTTTTTTCTCAGATCGATGACGGCGGCGGTATGACGCGGGACGCAACAGTCGACGACATCATCAAAATTGTAGAAGATCTCACGAGGATACACTGAAATGCTGCTATTGTTATTGGTTACTTAATTAAATAAATACTATTATTAAGTCAACATATTTTTTTTTATTCTGAATGCCTATAGTTGGCGATTTTGCCCCGTTCCTATGTTCAAAATACGTTCCGTATTTGCTACCAATGGTTGGTTACAATAACTCGACTTTTGCGTATTATAGCTAAGCGATTTAGGAAAGCTCTATATTTAACCAAATTCACTACGAAGGCTCGTAGATTGAAAATGCTAAATTGAGCTCGGGAAACAAAATACAACTCGTTGTCGGTGGAAATAACGTGAAATTGTAAACGTCTGGTATCTTCCTAATGGTGATGACCTCGATGGCGTAGCGGGCGTCCGAGACGCAATAGGTGTTAAGATTCCCGCTGCAGGTAGGGTTGCCAGGTGAGTCGCGAAAAAACTTTTTTTATACTAATGAGACGGGTATACGGTGAAGTGAGAGCCCGCAGACGCAGATACAGACAGCGGGCGAGGAGCGCGCGCGAGTTTTGGGTTCGAGGGATTTCATATGCCTACTCTTGTAGGCGCTTGTGATCAGTAGTACCGACTTTCCTCAAAATACCAGACATTGTTCTGTCCGGTCAAAAAAAAAATGGTCATTTATTTTTTACCGGACAGGCCTCGAAAATACCGGACATCTGGCAACCCTAGCTGCAGGACAAATGTTTGCATAATCGGCAATGGGTGTTGTACCATGGTACTCGTCGTTTCTAATGCCCACGACGACACAGGGAACCCTAGCGGTCAGGACTATGTATGTGACTGTTGGGTGTTATTATAATTATAGTAGTACTGATCGGTAGGTAAAATACAAGGTGATTCAAATGAAACAACGTTATGTGTGTATAAACTCTATGATTTAATCACAGAAAGGCATAACAATCACAGTTTATTATTGGTATTTATTACCGAAGGAGCAGCAGCTAAACCATGCAAGGTTAGCGATACAAAGAAATCCGTATTTGCTACTCCAACTTGTGTGTTAAGTCGTGTTCAAACGGCGTGCGATATCTCATCAAGAATTTATGATAAAATTATCCTTAGATACTTCTGAATAAAGTTAATTTTGAGTTTGACTTTTAGGAGCTTGCGATATCGTTGAACTATATCGCACACCACCAAATGTCAAAATCAAAATTGACTGTTTAGAGTAGAGAAAAGGATCATTTTGAAACAAATTATACGCTGCGCGCGGAACAATCCGATAGTACATCAAGAATTTGATTTATTTGCCTAACTTAACAGATTTACAAAATAAAAATTATATTTAAAATAAATAAGAGTAAAATGTTCAATTAAATTCATTTAACTTCAAATGAACAATTTCCTAACACATTTGAAAAGTGTGAAACTACATGTGTATGTAAATATGGATACCTGAAATGGCAGCTAAGTTATAAACGAAATAATGTTCCGTTTTTACTAGTTACCACTAGCCTTACATTAATCTTTTTAATTACTGAAAAAATAAGGAAACATTATGTGAAATCTATTAATTACTGCTATTACCTTTTAACTAGTAAACTCATGTAACACAAAATTATCATAGGTATACTAATGGTAAAACATGATATTGCATTAATTAACGAATGACAAAAATATTAACCAATAAATATTTAATGCTTCCATAAATTTATGAGGATCAAGCTAACACAACAAGTATACACAACTAAGATCGAACAAGTCCCTATATTTTAAGACCCGATTGGATTGGATGCCAAGTAACTTCCAAATATTGGGTAACGAATTAAATCTCGAATACATTAACACCTTATGTCAGTAATGTACAGCCAATAATCCGTGTCACAAGCACTGGATTTTGTATCGGGTCTTGCATTATGAAGCTATATATATGCCTAGATTTTTAAAATAAACTAAGTTTAAATTAACTTGCGAAGCGGCTAGATTTTTTTTGATATGAAGTGTATTTACTAGTAAAATAAAAATAAATGGGTAACATACATTTTCGGTATTAAGTTTATTGCAATACGGCCTCTTTGCAATCGGCACAAGTTCGTTCATAACTCCTGCGACATAAAAACGTTAAATAAGATATTTTCTTATGAAAAAACCATATTCTGTACTCGCATCAAAATATATTAAAACATTTAAAGTACATACGTATGGGAGATATAAATTGGAGAAAATTATAATCCCACTATCCTACCTACTAATATTATAAATGTGACATTGAGACACTTGTATGGACATCGGTTATTCATCACAGTAATGTGACACATCTAAATGTTAGTCAAGTAAATGCGAAAAATTGTGAGGATGTTTGGATGTTTGTTAATCAATCACGGCGTTACAACTCAACCGATATAATAAGACATGTACTGTATGGATCTGAGTGTTGGGCAAACAAAAGGATAAGAGTGCATGCTGTGGAAATGATAATGTTGTGATGGATGTGTGTGGAGTGGCTAGAATCATGGGCAACAATCCTAAAGGGAAAAAATACTGACGTTAGTTACTGTAGTGCAACTATAGATTTTGACAGTTCTTCTAGCCGCCATGTTTGTTTGAATAGGTAGGTAGTTACCTACATACATACAGCTTTAGCAAGTTTCTTTGCCGCCAATGCCGCCATTTTCCTTTTATTTTTTTTGGTGATTGTGGTAAAGTTTTGCGTCGTGTCTATTACATAGCTTTTGACTCACAAATAACTCATTAACGTGTGAGAGTATCGCAAATCCGCAAAATTATATTTGTTGTGTAGCAGACGCCAGAACATAACTGTACCCAAAAAGTTAAATACTACTCCAGAAGTGGTTAGTGTATTTGATGTGAAACTTCTGAAAGTTTACGCAGTTTGAGAAAAGTTGAACTTCGTAAGCAATACGAATGACGAAAACACTTTGAAAGAAGGTTTCTCACATCATAGGCACGCATGAGATCTCGCCTTCACGTTGATGCCTTCCCTAGATTGTTTACTGAGAGGGAGATTGCAAGTAGTGTCGCGGAAACAAAGTATACGCGACACTACAAAGTAAAAAAAAAAAAAAAGTATACAAAGTCTCTAGTGCTAAAATTACCTAACAAAGGTTAGGTAATTTTAGCACTAGAGACGGCAACACTGGTTCGTATGTTGCAACCCTGATTTTCTCCCACTTTCCTTTCCTTTTTTTCTTCAAAGCAAGATGTCACCAAAAATGTAATACAATAACTTGGCGTAAAGAATCTGTATCAAATAAATCAACAATGTGATGGAAGCTGAGTTTTATTCCGTCACATAATATGGCGACCGTGTGGAAAAGCGCCTAGTAAAAAGTTCTCCGAGTTTTGTCCGTCGTCGTGGTGTCGTGTGAAATACAGCCTAGTGCGGTGTGACCGCCATTTTTTAGAGACACGAGGTTACGATTGTAAGTTTAGTTAGCCAGATACAATCAGATCCCACGACGTGGAAGCCGCGGCGGCATTACGAGAAACTCGGGAACGGGAGCAGCTAAGAAGGCTGTTTAGCAGATCCGCTACGACTTTGGAGGCGCATTTGGAGAAACGTGCCTTCACAAAAGCCGTCATCGACTTGGATTATCTTCAAGAGAAAATTACAAGATTACAGCAATTGGACGGCTTGGTTCAGGATAGAATGCTGAAGTCGGAAGACTTTAACGAAGAGAGGTATTCGGTAGAAGTAGACACGGAGACCTACCAATACCGATGGTGCAAAATTAGATCTCAAATTCATACTGGCGCATGGCGTTTCTTCAAAAATAGATTCAGGAAATGAGAAGACGTAAGATGCAATCCAAATAATAAATTTCAAGCTACCACGTATCGAACTAAGACAATTTGATGATGACCTCAAGAATTGGTTGGGATTTTGGGGCCAATATAATAAGATTCATGAGGATGCTGCAATGAACAAAGACAAATTTCAGTACCTGGTTCAAGCAATGAAGGAGGAGCAGCAACGCACTAGCACTTGTGGAGAGTTTTCCCCCATCCGCGGACAATTATGACAAGGCCATCGAGCAGCTGAAGGCGAGGTATTGAATCTTCTTATTCCGGTCTATGTGCGACAATTGTTGAGTTTAGTCCTCGATCATAACAAAAATAAGGTATCTGTTAGAGGCTTTGTATGACAAATTATCAACTTATTTGCACTCATTAGAGACTTTAGGCATTGTCAAACAAAAATATGAAACTATTTTGTATCCTTTGGCAGAGTCTGCCATTCCAAAGTCATAGTTGGTGGCCCGGAATCGAGCAAATATAGACCAATCAACCAACCAACTAGCTAAATTGTTAAATTTCATAAAATCGAGGTGGACACGGAAGAGCGTATCAAGTTGGCAAGGTCTGACTTTGGTTGCTCCGATACTAATCCCTCTCTCCACAGCAAGTCAGCCAGCAGTATGCCGTCAGCAACAGCACTGGTGTCCAACACAAAATCAAACTTTGGTAATAACTAACTAATACTAATACTGTAATAGTTTTTGTGATAAAGGCGGACACAGTGTATTTGGGTGTGGCGCTAGTATGAAAAGACGGAGGCTATAAAGAAGAAAGGCTGTTGCTACATATGTCTGAGGAAGGGGCACATGGCGAATAGATAAAACCTTTGTCAAATGCATATCTTGTGAGAAACATCACTATTTGATTTTATGTCCAGAAGTGCATAGTAAGAGTAGTGGTGCTAGGATATCTGAGAATGTTTTAGTGTGTGCCAGAAATGGCCAGAATGAATACTACGACTTTATTACAGACGCTGATCGTGAATGTCACCTATGAAGGGAAGAGTAAGAAGGTGAGGGTATCATAAGACAGCGGAGCACTGAGGTCGTATGTGAAAGCTGCAGTGGTCAAGGACTGCAGCCGACTGGCACAGAGAAGTGTCACAAGTGGTCACATGTTATTTGGAGGTGTAGAATAACCAGCTGAGGTATACAAATGTTTTGAAATTCAGATGAGCAATTTGGAAGACACCTTTATAACTAAGATCAAAGCATTAGGGCAGACTGAGTTATGCTGACCACAACCAAAAGTTAAGAATGTGACACTACTGAAGAAATATCGAGACTTAAATATAAACATCAGTGATTTAGAATTTGCAGACACTGAAATAAGTCTCCTGATTGGGTCAAAGTCAAAGACAAGTCAAAAGGCGCTTATTTCAATAAAATCACTAGGATCACTTTGAAACGTCTTAGAAACTAGGTGAAGCTATGCCTGTTCTTCGCGACCAAGCCTAGAAGAATCAGGTCTCATTACCTTGGGTCCATTATTACTGAGCAATTGGTTCATTTAGATGACAACTTGATAGCTGTCAACACCAATTTAGGATGGACATTACAAGGCCCAATACATACTAAAAGTACAGTCAACACTACAAGTGTTTCATGCTTTTCAAAAACAAATCTTTCTGATTTGTGAAGTTATTAAGAATTCAAGACCCCTATGAACAGCAGTGTAAAAATATTACTGAAACAGAGAAGTTTAATAATAACATTTCAGTGAATGCTCAAGAACGCTATGAAGCCTCGCTGCTATGGAAGGAAGGGTGTCCGAAGCTCAAAACTACCTATGAAGTTGCATCTAAGAGGCTTGAAACGACTACAAAGTTGAAGACGACAGGTAACCTAGAAACTTAATCATGTCCTACAAACATGGAAGAAGGATGATATCATTGAGAAGGTTACAGAAGATTGTTTGGCTGGTAGCATGGATTTTATACATGAATTGTAAAGTAAGAAGAAAGTTCAATGTACAGCGAGATAATATAACAAATGATGAATATGTAAATGCAGAGAATTCATTGATAAAGCTGTTGCAGAAAGAAAACTTTACAAAAGAAAAGCTACCTAAGAATTTGAACACAAACATGGATGACGAAGGAATCATAAGAGTAAGGACGAGATTAGAGTTGAGTCAAGAAGATAAGAATTTCGTAACTCCAGTCCTGTTACCTGGAAGGAATGAAATTGTGCAACGGCTTGTGCGACAAAGACACGAAACACTTAATCATGCAGGGACACATGCGAACTCTTCGAGCCATCAGAAAAACCAAACGACGTAGAGCCATCAGAAAGCTGTTTGTTGACAAGGATTCTACCAACTCTAGATGGACTGCTCTATAAGTAGCACATGTGAACAGTAAGTACCAGCATTTCTCTTGGTTTCGTGCTTCGGGAACATCATAATGTTTACTCTCGTCCCTTTTACATACGACGCACCTCGACACAGTACTTTTGCCAAGATTCAAATCAAAATCTAGAAATCAATGTTCTCCCACGTTCCCCCTTTTTTCCAAAACTGCAGGCAAAGCAAGATGTCACCAAAAATGTAATACAATAACTAGGCGTAAAGAATCTGTATCAAATAAATCAACAATGTGATGGAAGCAGAGTTTTATTCCGACACAATGAGTAAGAAAGGAGTGAATACTAACATGACGGCTGATAGATGTGAGTGGAAAATAAAACATGATGGGATAGGCAAGGAGATGATAAGGATGATGATTTGAAAAACAAACACACCTAGGGACCTTAACTTAATGGTACCTTATCTTGTATTAAAGGAACTAAGGAATGATAAATTATGTCAATAAATAGTTTCAATCATTGTACTAGGGATTTACATTAACTAGAAAACGATTAGGAATATATTTTTATAACTACACATTCTGAGATAGTTGAAACAAAAAAATACCCATAGGTATCCAAATACATCAAGGTGATTCATAATATGTATGCTATCCCGAAAGAGGCTTATTCAAAGCCCGATTGGCAATCAAGTTAGTGCTTTTGGAAGTTCGACATTTTTCATTGAAAAAACTTTTAGACCGTGTATGGTATTCTTAACTTTTATTTTATTACTAGCAACATCTTAATACTCTATGGATGATTTTGATTGACAGCTTTAATACTTCCTTCTTGTTCGCTGTAATGGACAACGTTAAATTGTTGTACGATACACTATCACTAGCTGGCCGGCCATATTGTTTTATCGTCGATTCGTCGTGTACTTCACTCTCGATCGAGTGAAGTGAAGTTGTTGCTGACGTTGTTCCGTTGTTGTGCCTATTTATTATAACCTAACTGTTTTGCGGTGATTTTGTTAAATAGGTACATACTTTATTTACAAGTGCTGTGTTTGTAAAAGTTCGCGACAGGACGCTATTTTATACAGTTTTCCATGCACTGAGAAAATACTCAATATGTGGTTAGAAATCGTAAGGATCTGAAGAATTTGCCAAAAGGAACTATCGAAGCTCTTTTTTTGTCAAAAATCTTTGAAAAGAAGTTCCTTACGCCGCAAATCACGCCTCCTGGGGAACGCTCATCCCACCCTGTAAAAATAAACATTTTGACCAAGCTCAATCAAGCCAGGTTCTTTCTTAGATATCTTATCTTTTTTTAAGAAAGAATAGTGTTGTAGCTGCATGCCGCAGCTACTACGTTGTTGCCTGTTTTTGCTGAGAATATCAATGTACTCAGAGGAAACACAGATTTTGCCTGCAATGCATGAGAAGGTGAAAAGAAAAGAAGATCATAAGAAAAATTTTTAAAAAATAAATCTTTTACTTAATGAATACATACATAAAGACAGACCTAAATAGGTTAGCTTTGGTATATGACGTTTATACAAATAATCCCTAAGGGTACAAACGTTTGGGTGGGCAACCGCGCCACAGGCGGGTAGAATGTGCAATTATGACATATGGCATTTCACAAAAAAAAAAAAACACATCTGTCATCTGACACTAAAACGTACGGTGTAAAATTTTGTTTGTTCTAGAGTGAGCCGTCTGTACGTACGTAGTATATTTCTAGTCTGTGGTACGATATTACTTGATTTAACTCCGTAGCTATGTAAGCTCTCTACTCTGAAATGTGATATAATGTAATCCGACCCTATCATAGCTATCCTAAATTCTATGAATGTATTTGTGCGCCATAAAATGATTATAAAGTGATACAAATCGAATGCCAAGCTGATTTTCATTTACCTACTTTTACTGTGCTGCTCCAACCAGGTCTGCAACAGGATATAGAGCCCAGCATTATCAAGAAGGTATTAAACAAATAAAATCCTTAAAAAAATAGAAGAGGATTTGGCACGTTCGGTAGCGTTCGATTATACGGGTTGCTGAAATTCAGTATAACCTAACTTTGTTTCAATTGCTGTATGGAATCGAATCAGCAAAGGAGACATGGGAAAAACTTGCTACCGTTTATGAAGATAAAGGCTTATTCAGACGTGTCTACTTCGCCAGCTGCATCGGGTTGAATTTGCGACGTTCGCGAATAAGACAGCGGACAATGATTGTGTTTACGCTGGTCGAGTAATTAGTCAACGAAGATGCTGAGATTGCGGAAATATTATTGAGCGGCCTTCTATCAGAAAGCCGATATATTCACTAAAGCACTCTGTACTACAAAGCATAATTTTTTTTAAATAATTTAAATTGATAATTAGTGTTATGTATAGAATGATGATTGTCGATGTCGACTCAAGGATTTAATAATGATACCGAAAATTCTAACCCTAAAAAGACAACTGGGAAAATTATCTGGAACAGTTGTTTTTTGCTTTGGATGCGGCAGGTCCAAAGGATGACGTGCACAAACGAGCCTTATTCCTGTCTCAATGAGGAAAAGAAGCGTATTCGCTTATTGTTATATTTTTGGCGCCAAGAAAACCTAGTGAAGTTCCATTTGAAGAGGTTATAAAAGTCGTAAACAAGTTTTTCGTTCCAAAACCGCACCAGATATTGGAATTGGATAAGTTTAATAAGCGTAAACAAAAGAAAAACGAATCGATTCAAGTTTTATCGCTGATTTACACGACATCAGTTCGCGTTGCGCTTTTCACCATATTCCTCGTCGTATGATTGAACAAATCATTTTGGGTGTGCGAGACACTAACTTGAGAAAGGAACTCCCCAAGATGAAATGGGCTTGATGAAGATGAATTGACTAGCATGTGGAATTGTGAAGTTAATGCTGCCCCAGTCATTTTTCAGCGATTTATGATAATGCCTTGCTGGCTGGAATGGAAGGGGTGGCCTATCGGCTGGATGATATTGCAGGCTTGTGGAGTTCCATCACGGGAGAAGACGACGATCCAGTAAGATTGATTCTTCTAGGCTTGGTCGCGAGGAACAGGCATAGCTTCACCTAGTTTCTAAGACGTTTCAAAGTGATCCTAGTGATTTTATTGAAATAAATGCCTTTTGACTTTGACTAAGATCACTGCGAGCATTGGCTCGGATATCTCTTTGATTACAAACTTTGTTTCAATTGCTCTATGGAATCGAATCAGCAAAGGTTGTGTATCGTCCCTTATTAAAGGTCTGTGAGTAGCGGCCCTTATACCATCCAAAAATGATCGAATACTACAGTTTCGAATATTTGCAAGCCCTAGAGAATACACCGATCGAGTAAGATCACAGCGAACATTGGCTCGGATATCACTTTGCATAAAACCGACTTTTTCAATTGCTGTATTGAACCGAATCAGTAAAACATAAAAAATACTAGCAAAAAAAGACCAAAGTTTTCTAAGAATGGAAGTTTGCAATGAATAACTAATTGGTTGAGAACTGAAGATTGAGACTCTCATAAAAAAGTTCCTCACTGAATGAGAACGCTTGACCTTCGAGAAGGCATATGAGATAGCAATCGCCGAGAGGGAATCATAAAACAATCAACAGGAGCAAACAAATTGCGGAAATAATATTAAGCATCCTCTTATGAGAAAGCCGATAATATATCCACTAAAGCACTTTGCGCTACAAGCTACAAATCATAACAATTTTGTGAATAATTTAAATTAAAATGCAGTAAGATCACAGCCAACATTGGCTCGGATATCGCTTTGTCTCAATTGCTGTATGGAATCGAATCAGCAAAAAACAAGCATTTAATTAATAGTTAACTATGATAAAAAGACCAATATTTTTTTTGCCATATTTTTTTCAATATAGAATAAGCTCCTTTTGGGATAGTTTACATATTATGAATCACCTTGTAGTTGCATAAAACCATTGTCATTTGAACAAAGGCCAAAAGCAGCCTCAGTTTATGAAATGTAAGTTAAATGTAAGGGTTGAATGACTGTGTGGGTAATGGTTTCGGCAGAATACCAGCGTCTGCTGCAAAACAGTAGGCATAATGCTGAGCCGAAGCCATTTTGCTGCTGCAGCACACATCACACCATTTTTACTGTCATTACTTTTTCTCTTGTTTCTTTTACTATAAGTACATAATGTTTATTGTAAAATGTGCAAATGTGTGTGTTTTGGTGGCAATTAAATAAATGTCTATGTCTATGTCTAAGTATTGACGACTTCGGTGGCGTAGCGGGCGATTGCCCGTTTGAGACGCAAGGGTTCGTTTCCCGCTGCGGAACAATTGTTGCATGATCTGCAAATATTTGTTCCAGCCAGGCTATTGAGTAAACAAAATGGTAATAAAAAAAGCAATTCTAAGGATGATTTTTACAATTTTAGCGACATCTGAAGTTTTTCAAACATGAAAAGGAAGAAGGTCTTGAAGATTTCCCCTTATCAAGTTTGGAACGTTTTGAATATTGCTAAGATTGTTAAAATTACCCTCAAAGTTATGATCTTCATTGCCATTACGCTTACACAATTTCACCACAGGTCTGGGTGCTGTGGTACCATGGTACTCGTAGTTCCAGATACCGACGGAATCCTAGTGTGGGCTCAGGACTATGTATGTGCCACCTACTTCCTATAGTGATCGGCCTTGTGGCGCAGGAACCACATGAGCGCGAACAGGCAGCTGGGCGGGCTGGAGAGGGGTCCAGGGGATGCCAGCATCTCCTCCACTTCCGGTATCGACATCTCTATCACGTCTATAATTTCGTCGTCCACGCCGCCACCTGAAAGGTACACCACTATCAGTATGACGTCCATTGCTAGATATGGGTCTACGTCCATTAGATCCATTTTCGCGTTTTTGCTTCTGTCAGCAGTGCCGCCAAATCCCGCATGCTTAGGTATGGGCTTGTAAAGGTACTCTATTTTTGAATTTAACCATTACTTATAAACGCTACGCTTCTGTAGGTGGTGCTATAGCGGTGTTTTACCGATAAAATATATTACATATTTCCAAGATTTTCGGCCGCGGCGTCATTCGTTCTATGGCGTAGTTGGCATCGCATTGCCGGTTACAGGCGAAGATGCGGGTTAGAAATTTTGAGTATCGTTTAAATTTAATCATTAGCGCTAGTTAAATTTATTCACTAAAATCTGACTAATTTCATAAAGTTATAGTGAAATCACCCTAGGATGTCACATATACCTGCTTCAGTTTTCAAGTCATCAGTGACTTCACAGTAGTAGAACGTCTGTAGAGAACCTTGAACACCTACTCCCGACCTGCAATCATATACAATAAACAGTTTGTTTATTTTAAATTTAAAGTTTGGGTCAATCATGTTAAGTGGATTATGATGATATGGACTATGAAGTAGGGCCTGATTGGTAGTGGGTTCAAACGCAGTCATGAAGCAATGAGTTTATCTGTTTGAAAAATTTAAGCGTAAATCAACCAGTAAGTACCTATTCTTATAAGCGGCAATGGGCTTGTAACCTGCCACATAAGGAATACTCACTATTGCCAACTGTAGGCTCATGTACCAAAACGTTTGGATGTGCCTTTGATTAGCCCCCTTAGACATGTTAATGGATCTGAATGCCTGGTGAGGTTGTCTACCATATTTGGGGATAAAAATGTGAACCTATTTTCCAAGTGGGAGCGGTTGCTTGCTTGCTTGTCATGTAACTGGTTCTTCCTTGGTTGCTTGCTTGTTCCTGCATATATTTATCTATGCATTCTGTTCATCTACAATTCTACAACTTACCTATAAGAAATGATTTTCTGCAAACTCTTCACTGGCACATTGTATCCGCACTCCTCCAGGACTTCCTCTTGAGCAATCATATCTATGCTCTTATCCTTGTCAATGATACCTGCGCACATCTCCAGGGCGATGCCGAGAGAAGCCGGGTACTTAACAGTGTCTATTGGCTTCCCTCGGTCCTCTGGAGCTATGCAGTTGTAGTAGATTGCTGTAGAAAGTACAAATTATGAATATACTAGCTTCTACACGCAGCTTCGCTCACGGGGTACCTGCATAAAAAGTAGCCTTTAAGCTATTCTAGGTAAATAACTCTTTATATTCCAAGTGACAACAAAATCGGTTGAGCCGTTACAGCATGATTGAATAACAAACATCCTTACGAACTTTCACATTTAAAATATTAGTTGATATAGTTAATGATGTTCATTTAATTTTAAGAACTCTGATTGCAAGTTATAAATGAAACATCCATGTCATGTTCAGTTAAAAATAAAAAGGTCATCATCACATCAGCCTGAAGATGTCCACAGCTGCACAGTGCACATAGGCCTACCCGAGAGTGCAACAACCAACGGTCTTGATCCTTTTCTATCCACCAACTTCCAGCAACTTAAACTGTCATCAGTCCATCAGGCCTTCCAACACTGCGTCATGGTTTAAAAGGACATCATTTGGTAAAAAATATTCTAATCTGCTTCTAACTTTTAGGCTATTTCAGATAAATCTAAAATTTTACTTTTAAACAAGGAAATAATAATTACTTACCGGGACGGAACTGCTTCACAAAAATCACCTTCTTTCTGGTTACGTTAAAGACCACGATTGCAACACTATCGTGAACCTCTAAGAGATCCCAGGTCTTCCGCTTCCCGTTCTGAGTGTAGTTGAAACGGAACGGCTTCACGTATGGAGAGTCTGGAAGAGGGCTGATGAATACGTCTTTCAGGTCTTCCATAGTTTAGCCTACCTACCTACGGGTTCTAGCGGGCCGAAATAAAATAAATGAGAATTTGCAAAAATCTCCCTTGCTGGATTGATTGACTCTGACAATCACAGGTTAAACTACTCTGACAATGACAGTGCTGCCAGCTCCGGCAGTAACTTCGGACGGTAAGGGTAGGTTGTGTGCAAAAGGGATGGTTTCCAGACCAGCGGACGCTTTTCAATAACTTGTTATGTACTTCTTCTGTGTCTTAACTTGTTATGTGTCTCGGATTTTTCTCTTGGACCGAATACAGGATGTATTAGGTCAGTGGCCAAAAGAATCAGTGTAGTGAAAGGATTAAAGTGCGTCTATTTGAGTGCAAATGTCACATATCTTTGAATTTTTAGGTTCTGGGACATGGCCGGTTTTCTCACGATGTTTTCCTTCACCGTTTTAGAGCACTAGCATAGCGCAAATTAATTTTCCGAATGGAAATTCCATTGGTGCACGACAGTTTTCGAACCCACGACCTGTGGATAGAAGGCGGAGCCACTACCACCCCTCCAACAGTGCTCTCAATTGTTACCTACTATATTAGATACTAGCTATATCCGCGTGGTTTCACCCGCCTGAAGTCACAGTAACTGGGTATATGTAGCCTTTAACTTTTGATCTAAAACAAACTTCAATCATATTTTTTCACATAGGTATTAAAGTGGAATTTAGAAAATGCTGACACTTGTATCTCGTTAATTGTTATTAAAAAACTTTGCGAACGTAAGGGGGTGTTGTTCATATTAAATATATATTAATTATACCATAATCAATAACTTGGTAGTTGGTAAAGTTTCATAGAGATCCGTCCAGTAATTTCTGAGATTAGCCCAGACAAGTCTTCAGTATTTTTTTTTTTGCTACATATCTCTCTCTCCAAACACTTTTATGAAGACACGGAAGCAACTTCAATTTTATTACACTCTGTCATTCATTCATTCATTACCTACGACTCGTTTTTATCACCGTGCTCTAGGACTAGCGAATATTTTTAAGGCGACGATGGTTTTTAGAAGCAAAGCAAGCTAACAACAAACTAAACAAAGTAGGGCACCTCTATACTTTTTAATTATTTCCCGTTGTGGGCTGGCAATAGCATCTCAAGCCTTATTACCACTATAAGTCTCTTGAGTGGCTAGGCTAGTTTGGATGCGTTTAGAAACAAGTTAAGGAACCGGATGCATTCGTACACATATTTTTGATGGCACAGTCCTAAAAAGGACGATTTGGTGAATGGACGAATAGAGGACGGTCCGACAATGAATAGGACGGAAAACCGTCACTTTTCGGACGGTCTGGCAACGCGCTGGACAAAATTGACAAACATGAACAAACAACAAACAACCGGCATGACGACGGCGCCGGCGACCGACGGCACTTGACGGACAGCTCGATCCTCCTCTCTATGGTGCAAATAAAGAAAATAATTTGATTGGTTGAAAAACTCAAAAAATAAAAACTGCAGTGACATTGACTGTTTCTTTTCCGGCTGTCAATAAATGATGATCTGGTCTATTCTGTCTGTGGATTTCGGGGATAGAGAGATTCTTATTCTGTGTTCTTCCTAGTCTGTGATAGAGATTAAGTTTGGACTTTTGGAGCAAAAGTACGTGAAAAGAAAAGTACTCTCTGTGTTTTGGAGCTTGATTGGCTCTTGTTGAGTGAGCCCTATTTTTATTTTCATCACTTCTAGAGTGGAATCAATGCTATTGCAATCTATATTATCAATCGACTTTACTGTGGGAGTGAATTCATTGAAAGAATTATGGGCTAAGCCATTTATAAACGAAAATAATGGCTAAACAAGAGAAACCAAGGTCAGGGTTTGTGATCAAACTATCTAACGAAACTGCACAGAAACTAGCTGAAGAAGAACAGGAAGCCAAAACGAAAGCCAAGACTCTTACCAACATCAATGAAGCTGCCGCTAAAAACGAAATTATAAACGTTATAGAACAAACATCTGAGGAAAATCAAGACGCAAGTTTAGAGGTTAGATCGATTGACACAAAAGGAAGTACAAGCGAGAAATCTGACGATATTCCTATCTCAGAAAAGAAAGACAATAATAAAGGTCCCGAAAAAGATAGTTCAGATGCTAATAATCAAGAATGGGGTGAACCTTACATCACTTACGAAGGTGAAGAAGCCATTTACACAGACCCCTCAACAAAACAGAGATATACTTGGAACCAGGAAACAAACTCCTGGGCCACTATAAACGAAGACACCAGTAGGGTATACAGCTACGAGAATGACACTCATGTTTACACAGAGCCCGATGGTTCCAAGTGCTTCTGGGACGAAGAAAAAAAAGCTTGGTTACCTAAAGTAGATGATGACTTCCTAGCTATCTATCAAATGTCATATGGCTTTGTTGACAATAAAGCAGAAGAAAAAGTTGATGAAAAACCTAAAGAAGTCCAAAAAAAGTCTGACAAACCGCCACAGCTCAAAAGAAAAGTGGAACCAACATGGTTTGAACAGGCTGAAGAGAAAAATACAAAAGTCTATGTATCAAACTTACCATTAGACATAAACGAGGAGGAATTTGTTAACTTCATGCAGAAATGTGGTCTTGTAGAACGAGATCCATCCAATCAAAAGATGAAAGTTAAGCTTTACATGGATAAAGATCAGAACTGTTTCAAAGGAGATGCTCTATGTACTTACATTAAAATTGAATCAGTGGATCTAGCACTAAAACTTCTAGATGGTAGTGACTTCAAAGGCAACAAAGTAAAGGTAGAAAAAGCACATTTTCAGTTAAAAGGAGATTACAATCCTGCTCTAAAGCCAAAGAAAAAGAGAAAAAAGGAATTGGAGAAGTTGAAAAAAATGCAGCAGAAACTATTTGATTGGCGGCCAGAGAAATTTATTGGAGAAAGATCAAAGCATGAACGGATCGTGATTGTCAAAAACCTGTTCCATCCAACAGACTTTGACAACGAAGTGCAGCTGATTCTTGACTACCAGCAGGACCTGAGAGAGGAATGTGGGAAAAGCGGTGAGGTTAGAAAAGTGGTTATCTATGATAGACATCCAGAAGGAGTAGCTCAGATAACCATGAAGGAGCCTGAACAGGCTGATGCAGCTGTGGCCCTTATAAATGGAAGATGGTTCGGGAAAAGACAGATCACTGCTGAAATCTGGGATGGCAGGACTAAATACAGAATCGCTGAGACTGATGCTGATCTCAACAAGAGGGTTGACAAGTGGGGTAAGTTTTTGGAGGGAAAAGAGGAAGATGAAAAGAAAGATGGTGAGACAAAAACTGATACTGAAAAGGATTCTCCAACAACAACGGATATTTCTAAAGATTCTGTAAAAACAACTGATGAGGCAAACAACACATCAAATGCAGTTGCTAATGATGCAATGGATACCTCAATCATAGCTACAAATAATCCTGAATTAATCACAAGTGATTCAAAAGTTATGGGCATAGAAACATCTGAATCCATTGGGGATAAAGCTGACTGAAGCTTAGGAAATTTTTGTTTAAGCATGTAAGAAAACTTTATGGTAGGTATGAAATAAAATAAAAATGAGTAAAATATTGTTTTATTTATGTATCTAGAACATTTGTGTATTAACGGAAAAACCCAACACAATGAAGCCAACCTTTTTTTAGAAGCAATTCATACATTGACTTCAAACTGAATTCGTTTATTTTAGGACCTTCTAGTTTATACTAACCAATTAGAAACATTCCTACAATAGTGTTGTGTTCCTGCGGTGAGTAAGGTTGCCAGAGCTCTTTAAGGGGGAGGGGTTCGGCATATTCATACATTCCCGCAGAATATTTTTATATTGTTACCGAGATTTCCTCCTCCTTTATAGTGAAGGGCCAAACATCAGAATAAACTTGAGAGTGAAGGAGTGAGTAGTCAACTTAGGCTCTCGATCGGATTCTCTCATCTCGATTTCATAAAATTGATGCACGAATGAAACCCACGATTTAGTTACCTCGCTCGTCAAGTTTATAATCCATAGACAATGCGAGAGCTGTCATCCTTCCGCCTGCCTTCATGTCATGTCGGACGGACACTCGACATGTTGTCTTGTCTGACACCTGACTTTTTGGTTGCTTGCTTGCATCCAGATTTTATATCTAATTTAATGATTTTTAATTGAAAACTTGCATTTTAAAGCTTATCGAACGATAAACAGATAAATTAGGATCATACCTGTGCAGTTGGATCCTGTGAAATCTGTGTGAACTCCTTCTAAATCCGTGTGGAAGTTCGTGTGTACCGTCACGTTAAATCGGGGCTTCTCTGTCGGCGGTCTCCATGAATATTATCAGGATAATATGCTAGCATGGCCGTTCAGTCCGACTCCGGAGGGAAGGACGAGGTGAAGACTCAGTTCGCGACGCGGGAAGGGACCTATCGATTGATGACTCTGTCGGAGTACTCTCGGCCTAATCGAGTGGGGTACACCGGGGGGCCGGGGTCGGCGCAAGTGCGGGTGTCGCTGGTGACCCTGCCGCCGGGCCTGTCGGAGCCGGGCTCCGAAACCCCCGCCACGGGACCAGAGGATAGGATATGTTTCAACCATGGAAAGGAGCTCTTTGTTTATGTTTACAGAGGCATCAAAAAGGTATGAATCCCATTCAAATCCTCTTCATATTCTAAAATAGACTTGATGCACACAGAATTGCAAGATCTGATGTAAAATCATGTTAAAAGGAAGATATTTCAAGCCACATTCAATATCAAATAGATCAAATCAATATTGTGCGGTTCTATTAGTAGATAGATAGTTTATGATACACTAGGTCATGACTTATCTTGTTTATTGTAAACTTGTAGTAGGCTGGAAAATGAATATGATAATTTAAGTTGATGGAGGACATGCTGACTATTAAGAAACTAACTATACAATTAACTAATAATCTTACTAATATTAGGAATGCAAAAGTTTGTGAGGATGTTTGTGGTTCAATCACGCTGTAACGGCTCTACTGATTTCAATGAAACTTGGAATAAATAGAGTTCTTTACCTAGAATATCATATAGGCTATAGTCAGAGGAAACACCAAATAATATGCTCAACACTAACCTTTAGGTAATATTCCTGTTAACTGTTGTATAACTGGCATGATTTTTTATATAAAGTACTAGTTTCCGCCTGAGGCTTCACTTGCGTGGTACCTACATAAAAAGCCTATTTGCTATTTTAGGAAAAGAACTTTATCTATTCCAAGTTTCAACGAAATTGGTTGAGCTGTTATGCCGTAATTCACCAACAAACATTGGATGTTTAGATGTTGCAAGTCCTGGTTCAGACTCCATGTGTAAAGAAAGCAGGATTATTAAGCACTACACTGATTCTTTCACCGACGGTCATTGGTCCTTATCAGGGCTGCCATGCTTCATCCTGATCACTGGATGACCAAGAAAGAATCAGTGATACAAGCAAGCATGGAGATGTTGTAATTAAATTATTCAATTGTTTCTTTGTTTGCCTTGCAGGCTGCAGATCTCACAAAGCCAGTGGACAAGAAAATGTACAAAGGCACCAACCCCACATGCCATGATTTCAACACGGTCACAATGACTGCGGACAGCGTCTCATTAGTTATAGGATTTTCTACCGGCCAAATACAACTTATAGACCCTATTAAGAAGGAATTAAGTAAATTATACAATGAAGAGGTCAGTTTATGTTAATTGATTTTTTAAGAAAAATGTGTAAGTTAGTGTTTGTATCTCCATATGTGAAGAAAGAAGCCTCTAGAGGCGCACTTTTATCCTTTCACTACACTGATTCTTTCATTGACGGTCATAGGCTCTTTTTAGGGCCACCATACCTCGACCTAATGACTGACCAGGAAAGAATCAGTGACATGACACGAAGAAGAAGTGTATGTATGTGTTTATGTTTGTTAACACTCAGCTCTGTATTAGCTGAACTATTGTAACATCTAATTCTAATTGGGGGTGGTTAGACCTGCACTGACTTCCCGCTGTGCAAAATTACGTGCTCTACTGTTTCTTCTCCCTGTAGGCAGCCCCGACATAATCCTCTGTCAGTAGCCCCTGTCTTGTACAGGTGATGGTTTAATTCACAGTGACCTGTGATGATGCCCACCAACATTCGGAGGTCCTCGCGTTGTAACATTTGAGCACTGTTGGATGTTAGATTTCTTTAAATTTTAAATGTATGAATTTTCACTATGATTTTTCCAAAGACTGTATGTAGCTATTGACATACATTATTGATAGGTATTTTGATATCATCAACCAGTTCCTGTTGCCTATGTTATTTATCATAAAATGTTATCATCTCTTGCAGTAAGTATTATCATTGCAATTTTCCCATAAGTTGCCCTCTGATCTAAGAGGATGTCTAATTCTCTTTTTAACACTCTTTTACCTCTTCCAGAGACTGATTGACAAAACGAGAGTGACTTGTATCCGATGGGTGCCCGGTTCTAGCAATCTATTCGTGACGTCACATGCCTCAGGCCAGCTCTACGTCTACAACGAAGAGTTGACTTGCGGATCCGCCGCACCTCACTACCAACTCTTCAAACAAGGAGACGGGTACTCCGTGCACACCTGTCGAACTAAATCAACCAGAAATCCGTTGTACCGGTGGCTGGTTGGCACAGAACCGAGTTGCATCAACGAATTCGCGTTCTCCCCATGCGGGTCGAACATAGCCACCGTATCCCAAGACGGGTTTCTCAGGGTATTCCACTACAATACCATGGAACTGATTGGCAAAGCGCGGTCGTACTTCGGCGGTTTTCTCTGCGTGTGCTGGTCACCGGACGGGAAATACGTTGTGGTCGGGGGGGAGGACGATCTAGTGACCGTCTGGTCGTTCGGGGAAAGACGCGTGGCTGCGAGATGCCAGGGCCACAAGTCCTGGGTATCGGTCGTGGCTTTCGACCCGTACGTGGTAGACTTCGGGGATCCAAACTCGGAAGACGGGGACGAGAAACGAAAAGGGGAAAACGTACAATGCTACAGGCTCGGCAGCGTCTCTCAGGATACGCAACTTTGTCTCTGGGATCTAACGGAGGATGTCTTAAGGCCCCCAGTTCGCACGCGAGCTTCCGCCCACTTATCACCGAACGGTCAGACGTTCCCGAACGGCGTGCCGGGGGTGAAACCGCCGGCCAAGGCCGCCAAAACCAACAAGATCGGCCACAAGCACGCGGAACTAAGCGGCGCGGCCTCCGGCGAACCGTCCGGAATCAAAGCGAAGACCCTGAACATCAGCGTCGGCGGTAAGGAGAAGAAGGAAGACACCACCGGCTCGCTCGGCGTGAACTCCCTAACGCAACGTCTGGCGGGGTTCTCCTTCGGGGAGCGTAGGTCGGACCACCGACGGAACTTTAGTCTCACCAAGCCGGCTGAGACAAAAAGCTCAGCGCCGAACTCCGTTGCGTTAAGGAAACCAGGCGGAGCGGCAGCCGGTGAGAACTGCGACGCGTTGCGGCTCATGGGAACGTCCGCGTGCCCCCGCTTCGACGAATGCCCGGTGCTGGAGCCCCTGGTGTGCAAGCGGATAGCGCACGAGAGGCTGACGGCTCTGCAGTTCCGTGCGGATTACTTCGTGACGGCGTGCGCTGACGGCTGCGTGCACACCTGGGCGCGGCCGCGGGGCGAGGCGCGCCCGACGCGACGTCCTCCGCCCGAGTCGATCCACCGAGTGGACTAGTGCACGGTACACCTGCGGTACGACGCACGGTCGCGGGTGTTATCTATTGTGCCCTGAACTTGTTCTTGAGGAGTTCCGTGTAACCCGGAGAAAGTTTGGTGTAATTTCAAAGAGAGCTGTCCTTGGCGAGAAATTGTTGTAAGCCGCAGCGAGTTTAAATTAATTTCAACTCTCATTGGGTTCGGCTTATATCTTCCGAGATAATCAAACCGTTAGTACAACTCTGCATATTCAGTCCTACTCTTGGACTGTTCATTTTGTGATTATGAATGTGCGTCTAGTGAAATAGTGAAGGTGTAAATCTTTCGGGGTAATTTTTACCGTTCCATGAACGCCATAGTTTTAAGTCTCTGCTAGTGACATGGACGATGTGTTATTCCAATGTGTGTGTTATATCACTGGAGCTTTGCGTTTGTGGAGTAGAAAGTATTTTCAGTTTCCTTCTATTCCAAGATGTGCCAAAAAGGGACGGATAACCTAGGTTAAGAAGATACATGATACCGTTACAGAAAACAAAGTTATTGGTATGTAGGTAGACAAGTGAAATGGTCAAGGGCTCAGCTATGCTGCTTTTCAGCCTCGCCATAAAATATTGATCCTCGGAATTATCCTGTATTATATCATCATATCATCATCAGCCTAATGAAGTCCACTGCTGAACATAGGCTTCCCAAGAGTGCCACAATGAACAGTGGAGCGCCAGAACCCTGTTAGTTGATGGGATGTACCGGTGTACCACGAACCGGGCGACGCAGTGTTGGCAGGCACCTCACCTGATGGACCGTTGATACTGTGAAGGTTGCGGGAAGTCGGTGGATGGAAAAGGCTCAAGATTATTGGTTGTGGAACTCTGGGAGAGGCCAGCAGTGGACTTCTATAGGCTGATGATGATGACACCCCATTACGACATTGATCTATGAAAAAACACTTCATAGTTCAACGTTTAGCATAGTTTATCCATCGCTTATTGGCACCTCTGTAGTATGTAAAGCATATTTTCTCATTCAAAGACATTGAATTTAATGTGTACATAGTACATACCTATCTGCAGTGTCAAAATACCACTGTTAGATCATTGTATGTTAATCTCAGTAAAGCTCCAGTGGGCAAAGTTCCGTTAAGCATTTTTAGTGTTGATAAACGATATACGATGAAAAACGCCCATTCCTATTAGGCCGTGTTCAAACGGCGTGCGATCAGTCCCTGACATATTATAAAATTCGTTTCAAAATGATCCTTACGTCTACAAATGAAAGTCAATTTTGAGTTTGACATTTGGAGGTGTACGATATAGCGCGACGATATCGCAAGCCCCTAAAAGTCAAACTCAGAATTGATCAGTAGAGATATGGATCATTTTAAAATTAATTTCAAAATGATTCTTGTCTCTACTGAAATAAGTAAATTTTGAGTATTACTTTTAGAGGCTTGCGATATCATTGAGCCTCTAAAAGTCAAACTCAAAATTGCCTTTGTACAGTAGAGATAAGGGTAATTTAAAAAAAAAATCAGATGACATATCGCACGCCGTTCGAACACGGCTTCACGCTGTAATAATCCAACTACAGAGGAAGGACAAAGAAAATTCATTTCATAAAATGGGAATTATTCACTTTCAATAATTTCCGTTTTCTAAAGTGAACAAGTAAAATAAAAGTTACTACATTTTTTTTTCTTTTGTGTTCCTCGGGTTTGGACTAAGATAGCTTTCTAGGATGGGGTAACTATGACTTAATAATAGTTTTGAGATTCATTATATTTATAATAGACATTGTACATTCTAGTTTAGGGCTGTTCTCAGCTCATTGTAAATATAGTTGTAGGTAGCGATCTAATCGCTTCGTGTAAATGTATCCTTGCTTTCCTTTTATAACTATTTATTTGTTTTTTGATGAGATAGATATTTGAAAAACCTTCGGCGTTTTGCGGTAATTTGGTAGCTTCAGGTGAACTTGTTCTCAATAGTTTACCCAAACATTCATTTTCGAAGAGTTAACTTCTGAGATTTCTATAAATGAACTAGTTAGTAAAATTAATGAGTCTTGAGTGAAGTGAAAATGAATTTCCCATTAATTCACTCACATGAAATCTTTGAAAGCTATCAGTAATTTGTACTTTTAGCTATTAGTTTAGGTTACTAGTGAATTTATTATTTACGTTTAATAAATTATCGATCAATATAATAGGTTCTATGTTTTCTATTGTAAATTAATCAAATTATTATTGGGCTTTTGCACGCTCGCTGTATATAACGTTATTTCGTTACTAAAAAGCAGTCTTCCTTCTTCGCTGACGTCAATCGCGTACCGTCGGCGTCGGTCGCGCGTACCATTAGCGTCGGTGGCGCAGCGGACGAATGCGTCTAGCGCAGGCGGTTCGATTCCGACTGCGGGATAAATGATCATGCAAATCAAGCATGATCTGCAAATATTTTCTGGGTCCGGATGTTGTGGTACCATGGTACTCGTTGTTTTTTATAGCGTAAAGCTTCTGAGCTTATTGGTCCCGGATATGATAGTCATAAAACCGCGACACAGACCTTCGGGCGCCCGTTATCAGAGTAAGCCACAACTGATACGAACCGGGCGACACGTAGTGTTGGAAGGCCTCCCACCCGATGGACCGACGAATTGTAAGTTGCGAAATGTCGGTGGAGTGACGTGGACGGTGGCGTGACATAGACGCCAAAGAGTTCCTTGATGAACAGTTTTTAGCCTTGTCCATGGCTAAAAACTGTTCGTCATGGAACTCTTTGGCGTCTATGTCCAGCAGTAAACTTCTACAGTCTTATGTTAATGATGATACGAATTTTATGAAGCATAAATTTGCGGCGGGTTCGAGTGAGGATTGTTCGCGTTCTGTACGCGACGTCATCGCAGGAGGAAGGCCGGGGTAACTGTTACTGCAAAGTTATGTTGTGGCGAAAAGACTTAAGATTTCCAATGCAATAATATTACACGTTATTATGATAGTTATGTATAGTGAATAACAAGAACCACGGTATTTCCTATAATCGCCTAAATTATTTCTTATCGTTAATCGTTTATAGTCATTATTATTTATATGTTTAGCGTATAACGTTTATTTAAATGTAAAATTGTTAGATGTTGAGTGTTTGTACCGATTTGGCCTGAGTTTAGCATGAAAAAGACATTCTGATATATTTTCTTAAGGGTCTACGCAAAGACTACGGACACTTATCTTTACTACGGTACCGAAAAAATAAAATCATTTTCAAAAATAGCTCAGTTGAAAATGACTTTCTACTGTATTTGAAATGGGTCTGTGAGTAGGTAAAACTGTTAATTTTTTTTAAAGAAAATCGCGGCTTTAAGAACGGTTTTACCTACTCCCGATAAAATAAAAAGATTTCCTAAAGACCTTTCATAATTCTTACTAATAAATTATGTTTTTCTTGAAGATAATAACTATACATGTATGTATAGTTGCCATAAGTAGAACATTACAAACGAATTGATCAAATATAGCTAGCACATTTAACTACCAACTTAAGTGCAGCCTTCTTTGAACACAGGTAGTCGAGCGCTTTTATGATTTTTATAATGCATTATTTATTTGGACACTTATAATTTTTTTGCATGGTTTTGTAAAACTCCATTTGTAATAAACGCAATGCATGTTACAATCGCGTCCTTATTGTGTAAGATGTTTCTAATGTGTAAATTGTTTCTTTTTCGTGGCCTTATAAATGTTCGGGTTGTATTGATGACAGTTAAAATCAACTAAACATACTATTTGTGAATAGTTAAAAGTAAAGTAATTCTAAAAAGCCGTGTTCGCACTCGATAAAATATTATTAGTGAAGAAAACTAAGTTTCAGATATGTATTTATCTAACTATGACCATCATAGCACTATGAATTAATTGTATCTACGTACACTTGTAAACTACACCTATATACTTAAAAAAATCACAGTATTGAGATCTAATGTAAACATCCTGTGTTTAGTTACTTTTGAAACTAAACTACCAATAGTATTACAATTTCATAGTAAAATTAGCTGTGCTTGTTTGAAACACTGCAAAACACTTACACTGCCGTAGAAAATGAAATTATTTTTGACATCTGATCTGAACCACTAATTATACTCGATTTGTGTTGAAGTAAGCTTGTAAAGTTTAAAGTAAATAATAATTGAAAAGCGCAAGAAAACGGCAGCTATCTTAAAAAGAGATGTGTGTCTTGTGTTCAGTTATGATAATGTGTTGTGCCCATAGATATAATTGTACCATAACATTGTATTAGAGCAAAGTAAAGGCTCGCGTGGTGATACCGATTATGAATAATTTATTGACCGATTTAAATACAGTAAGAAGTACTACAAAGTACATACGATGTTTCAATAAAAAAAATAGCATTTGCATTGCTAAAACTGTATCCAAGCTCTCAGAAAATGGTCAGTGTAATATCTTAAAAAATCGCATCGGTAAAATGTGTAATTATTTTGAATGTTAGCTATTTTTGGCAACAAATGTTGTATAGCTACTTGTGACTGGTAGCAAAGATCCTTGCTGGTAGTCATTAGAGTTAATGTTTAATCGTTGAATTTCACAATGGTAATTATGAAAGTTCCTAAAACTACGCTTGTTCGTAGTTAGATTGAACATTGACCATTTTCCGTATTAATCTGGCAATATTTGGGAACTGTAATGTTTTTATTAAGTACATTTCAATGTAATGACTGTTACAGCTACTTTGACACCGAACGACAGACAGGCTTTATGTAGTTTATATTATGTTATTGGAGTTCTTTGTTCGAATAGTGAGACACTACAAGCCTATCGAAGTAATTTATGAATAGAGAATTCTCTTGATAAATATTGCGTTTCATTTCAATGAAAATATAATCTTCATCACTTTGAAAATAAAGTATGTAAATCACTATTTTGTATGGAGCGAGAACACATAGTGTGCAAACGGCGCTATGACAACTAAAATCTATTTCAAAATGATCCTTACATTTACTGAATTTGAGTTTGACTTCTAGAGGCTTGCGAATCTTTCAGCTATAAACGCACGCGCTCAAATGTCAAACTCAAATTGGACTTTAACAAGTAGACGTATGGATCATTTTGAAACGTTTTTCAGGTGACATATCGCATCCCGTTTGAGCACTGCTTGAGCCTGACAAAAGCTGGATAAATTAATAGTCAGCCCGAGGAAGTCCACTGCTGGAAATGGCTATACGTTTTTAGACATTTTAATTAATATGTTAATAACAGTCACATAGTCCTGACCCCACACTAGGATTCCCTGTTTCGTGGGCATCAGAAACTACGAGTATCATGGTACCACAACACCCATACCAGGAACAAATATTTGCAGATTGAACATTTGTCAACAGCGGGAATCGAACCCGCACCCCTTGCGTCTCAGCCGGGCACTCGCCCGCTACGCCACCGAGGTCGTCTGACCTTATCTTCAAGGATATTGCTGATTGCACCCGAGACGGGATGACACTTCAAAATAACGGTAGCGTATTTCCTCTCCTGGGCGTGAACTAAATGAAACAACGAATATAACTACGCAATGTATTTAAAATTATCTAAAAGCCGGGATCCCACGCCGTGCGGTCCGATGCATCCACCATCTTGTAGCATACTATCGTATCACCCGGCTGCACCTGCAATTTGAAGACAGGCTAAAGAGGACGCCTACAGTGGGAGAATCTGGACTAGAAGTATTGATACTTTTCTACCTATAGGTACACCTTCTACAAAAGGTCCGTGGTACACCAGATTAGCACCTCGACTCCTGAATGTGAAAACCTGCCTTATCAGAGTTCAGAGTTCATTTATTGATAACAATCAGGTTACACGTCATTGCAGTAGGTAATAATATGAGAAAAATAATAATTAATAGGTCCATAAATAGGTAATACTATCCTAGTATGTATTAAACATCACAAAATTAAGTATAGATTTTCGTCAAATATAGAATAATAGTATAAAATAACACAAAAACGATAATTACCTACTTTTCTAGTAAGTTCAAATTAGTCAATAGAATAAATAACAATAATAACCTAATTAGTCACGCACTTTTAGAGCATTAAACTCTTTTAGATCGTAAAACGACTGATCGATGAGCCAATTCTTGAGTTTATACTTAAAGGATTGCGTTGATAGCGCGTCGACGACGTTAGATGGTAGGCGGTTGTACACCTCTGGCCCCATCATGTGCACTAGCTTCTCTGTTTTAGTGAGTCGGCGAGGGATGGCTCTCAACCGCTCTGCATGTCTCAGATTGTATTTATGACCATCCTTGAACCTTTTGTACTCGTCCAGGTGGTTTCTGGCATAGATTGCGGCTTGGTAAATGACTAGAGCGGGGACAGTCATTATTTTTAGCGTCTCGAAATAGGGTCGTGCAGAGGTCTCCTGGGTCCAGGTCTCCTCTTATCGTTGTTAAAATAAAGTTGAAATAAGAAACATTAAAAAAAACTTTTTTATTTTTTATTTCTCCCTTCGGCTCGGCTTCGCTGGCGTGGAACCTAGATAAAAAGTAGCCTATATGCTATTCTAGGTAAAGAACTATATCGGTTCCAAGTTTCATCGAAATCGGTTGAGCCAGAGTGATTGAACCACAAACAACCGAACAAATTTTCGAATTTACAATATAAGTAGGATTCTTATCTATGGATCCTTTTGTTGTCTATAATAAAGTATTTTAATTTAAATGAATATTGTACCCACCTCAAAGTTAGAGTCGTCAAACCGTAGACCGCATTCCATGTCACGTTTGATGGTAGCCACTTCCTCTTTCAAATGCTTCATCGATGCCAGTTTACCTGAAAACAGATATACATTTTATTTAGTAACTTAAAACTAGGGGTGCATTTCGAATCTTCATAGTCTCGAAATGATTAAAAAAATGATAGGCACCAAGCCGTGTTTGTTGCCAGACGGGTACTCGCCCGCTATTTATTTCAGACAAAATACAGGTATTTAACAATGGTTCTGGTTAATATTGTTTTTAAACTTCTACTTTGGCTCGGGCGACGTACTTTACCCTCGCTAAGTTCAGGATTCTACTAAAGAATCCCTCGCTACGCTCGGGATTCTACTCTAGAATCCCTCACTTCGCTCTGGATTCAAAAAAGCGCCCTCGCCGTAAAAATATTATTCTGCTCCCTTATGAGTTATGATACAATCTACTATTTGATAGGATATTCTGTTAACCTTCAAACACGACCTCCTGTCCCCTCACTATCCTGTACAGTGCGTTCCGTGCGAGCGATCCTTTCATGCAGCGGCAGCCGGCAACTGGGACCTTCTTCTTGCCCTCCGTCACTAAAAACTGTTGTAGTACGTTTGCTTCTCCTGTAAAACAGAAGCTCAAGATATATGTTGGAAAGTAAGGTTATGTTTGAAAAATCAACTGGGCCCATAACCTGTTTTGAAAAAAGTGCATTGTTATCTAGTGTCTTGTATATGCTTGCTTGGCGTGCCACTGATTCTTGGTCATCCTGTTAGGTCAGAGACCAGGTTGAGGTATTGTGGCTCTGAAAAGGGCCTATGACCATCGGTGAAATAATCAGTGTAGTGAAAGGATTAAAGTGCGCCTCTTAGATGCTCCTTTTAAGCGCTGGTCGAGTGGTGGTAGTGGCCCCACTACATTAGTTTCTTCCTTTTTATGTTTGAAAAGCTTCAGATGTCGCTAAAATTAATAAAATCATCCTCATATTGCGAACTTCATTACCATTTCGCTTACGCAATAGCACTCCAGGGGGCCAACCACGAACTCTTATAGCAATATTATATTAATATTACATTAAAATTTCGTACCATGACCTTCTTTAGGTAAGCTTACTTTAATATTGTAGAGATAAAGCAGTTTTGGTGACGTCACCATAAATTGTTCATTCAAAGCGTACCATGAGGTGTCCTTTGACAGAAAGTAATATTGTTTTTACGTCAAATCTAGCAATCATAAAAAAGTTGCTCTTTCGCAGCGGAAACAATATTGTTTCTCACATTGGAGCAAGTGAAACTATTTTATGTTTGAAAAATACATTCACATACATATTCAAAAGGTGTTTATTTCAATCAAATCACGAGGTGACGAGTTCTGACGATGCAAAAATAAAACACACTTCTTGAACCACTTGAATTAAATAACAAAGATATCGTCGAAAACTTTTTAATAAACATAGCCGGCCACCGCCGGCTCCACGTACGTAGTAGAGTGAAATTCTGGAAGCGAAGATAGTGCGCCGTAGTAGCAGTTAGCAGAGATGTAGTCCGGAGACGGTGCTGTGTTCATGAAAAACTATGTTGATGTTACTCGTAGTGGAGTGCGCGAAGAAACTCGTAAATGGCACGTGCAGTGACGGTGATGCGGTGATCTTCGTGGCTTCTCAAGCATGATCAAATCGCCCTTTGCAAAGCGATGTGGATCATAATAAAATACTTGCTTCATGAATATGTGTTTCCTCTTGCTATTTCCGGTAATCCTGGTATTTGTTGTAAACAAGCAACATGGCAGTAGCTGCACCATGCAGGTACACATTTTTTCCTTGCGAAACTTACTTTCTGTTGGACATTTTATAAAATAAATATTCTATCTTTAATTTCACATAAAACTTTGAAGTTTTCGCGCGGGTACCATGGCGAAAGTTAGGGCACATTTACATAGAGTCAGTTACTGACTTCAAATTCACGACAGTCAGTCACCATGTAAATTGATATCGGTTCAACCCAGCAGGCTTAATATTTTAAAGTCAGTCCACCCACCACCAGCGCCAGCAGCGGCGGCGCTGACTTCGTATAATGACAAACAGTCAGACAAGTGCAGTCATTAGTTGGTCAACCAATGTCGAAAGTAGCCCGAAAATGGTGCGAAAGTTAAACGAGGACGAAAACTTAAAATTGTTTCAATTATATTGCGAATATGAAAGTCTAACGCAATATACGCTATAGAATGAAAAAAATGTGTCCAAGAGCGTCACAAAATATTTCGTACCATAGAAAGACTTACTGAAACATACACAACTTACTGAACTTTATAAGCCATACGGGCAACATACACAAGGAATTAGATTGACTAGACATAATGTAAACAGTCAGTTTCGCTAGTCGTTACATCAGTCGCTGACTCCATCCATGTAAATATGCTTTTAGTTGTATTTTCTGTGTCAGACGTAAAAAAACCGATCCGTTTCACGCAATGATGAAATAACCATTGAGGTTTATTTTATATTATTTTGTCAATTTAAGAAAATAGAAATAAAATTGTAACTTTCCCTTATTTAATTACGCATATCCATAACAAATGAAATAAATTTTTTAATGAACTAACCGTTAGAAATAAAAAAACATACTTTCTTTCTATTCAACCTCTTTGGTTATAACTCTGTTTGTAAACGCGTATTTTGGAACGTAGCAAGTGCGAAAGTGACAACGCTATACAATATTTTGACGTACGTTGTATCTCGCTCTCTCTCATTGCAGTAATAGATTATCATTCGTTCTTTCACATCACTACGCAGGACTAAAACGTTAATGTTTTTAAAGGTCATGGTACGAATCGAAGTAATGTTGTAACAAGCTTGAAACAAAACGCTCCTGAAACGTGATGGTTTTCTATAAGCTTGTGGTAGGCCGCCAGGTCACTATACCTTAACCTGGTCACTGACCTAATACATGATGACCAAGAAATAATCAGTGACACGACAAGCAAGCAACCAGGCCCCCAATTCTACTAATTCAATGACTTGAAAATGATAATCGCATGATAATGATCGCACGATTATGATTCAGTTACGATTGTCGCCACCTTCGTTTCTTTGATTTCATACGACTGTGATAGCAGAATACCAAAAGTGGTCATTTTGCCATTGAACCATTGTCATTTAGAAGCCATTGAATTAGTAGAATTGTGGGCCAGGTTGATGTAATGACCTAGTATTTCCTCCTCCTGCCTCCTGGGTATCCGGGCACTAAGCTCGTCCTTCACATCGTCCACGAGCCGGTAGATGACGTTATGTTTCTTGACGGGTATCGCCTTGCTCTTGGCGTCGACGGCCAGCGGCGGGGGACATTCCACGTTGAACGCATACACGACTGCCTTGAACGTTTCTGCTATCTGAAAGTACAAACGAATCATCATAAGGCCGCGTTCGAACGGTGTGCGATAATAAGACATTATTAAATAAACAGGGTGAGTTTTCAGGGCCACTTAGGTGAAATCTGAAACCGTGAGAGTAATGTTAGTGATGTTAGGAGTTACGGGCTCGATTTTGAAAATAATAAGATCAGCATTAAAAAAAGTTGAAATTTATTTACAGTTTTTCAGAAAATCTAGGTTTTTGGAAAAAATATTTTTTTGCTTTTTTGGGTTCTTTGTTTGATAATAAATAAATAAATAAATGTATGATAACTATGTGTCTAAAGTTGTTTGAACACCAAGGTTATTTTTTACTAATTAATTGCTTTGCATGCACATAGTCCGACCGAAATAATAAACCTTCGATAAATAAATATTGTTTAATTTATAAATTTGCAGTATTTAAGGTGTTCCAACAACTTTATACACATTGTTATCATACATTTATTTATTTATTATCAAACATAGAACACAGAAATGCAAAAAAAAAATCATCAAAACATTTTTTTTGTGAAAAACTAAAAATAAATTTCAACTTTTTTTTAATTCAGATCTTATTTTTTTCAAAATCGAGCCCGTAACTCCTTACATCACTTTTCGATTACTCTCACGGTTGCCGATTTCGCCTAAGTGGCCGTGGAAAAAAAATCACCTGTATAACACACAACAGTCACATACATAGTCCTGACCCCACACTAGGATTCACTGTGTATCAGAAACTACGAGTACCATGGTACCACAACACCAAGACCCGGAACAAATATTTGCAAGAGTGAGTCGATAATCTTTCACGTCTTTCAAATCGTCACGCAGTAGTTGCTCAACAGATTTCGATGAAACTTTAAATTAGATTAGCATATAGGCTACTTTTTGACTGCAGGTTCGATTCCCGCAGTTTCAAAGTTTCAAAAAAGTTTATTGGAACATTTACAAAGATGCAGTAAAATATTGGGAAAAACGATGATGACTGCAGAAGTTGTTAAAACTGTGTCGCAGCCACCAACGCCCACCTCCTTAGACTAAGAACAGTTTGTTCCTAACAGAATACAAGTAGGTACTATAGATAAGAAAAAAATTAAAAAAAAAAAAAAACTTTATGATAATGGATTATAAACTACAAGAAATAGACATGTTTTAGAGTTTTTAAGTGTGTGTGTGTACCTATGTGTTGTGTGTATATACATATATGTGTGTGTGTGTGGGTGAGTGTGTGTGGGTGTGCTGTTGTGCGTGTGTTAGTATATGAGAGTTTCTTTTTTTATGTGATTAACACAGATGTTTGTTCTGTGTCTGGGTGTTAAATATTTATCTATTATATCAGTCTCTGGTAACCATAGTATAGGCTATGCCTAGTTCGGGATCAGTTGACAGTGTGTGATATGTCCGGAATATTTATTTATCAATTAAATGGAGCTTACCTCTAAATCGTTAGGGGTGACGGGTCCAACTCCAAAATGCACCAAGTCTAATCGTACTCGGTCATGTTCGTCGTAAGTCTCCAGAATATCCAGGATAGCCTCGACGGAGCCGTCCACATCGCCTGGAAACCAGAAAACTTTAAAAATTCTAGACCGATAACATTTTTTCATTTGCCCAAGATTTTCGGCGCCAGCGTTATTCGTAACAAGTCCCTTACTACTAAAGCTGACTACTTAAGAATTCGAGGGTATAAAGCCAATTACCGTTGCCTACTCAAGAATTCGAGGCTATCAATCAAAGCACTCACCTTTGACTACTCTAGAATTCGAGGGTATTCAAACCCTTACTTTTGACTACTCACGAATTCGTGAGTATAAAGCCACTCAAGAATTCTGGCGTGTCGAGCCACTTACGAGTAACTGTGACTAGGTACTCTAGAATCGAGGGTATCAAGCCACTCAAGATTTCGAGCCTATCAAGCCACATACCTTTAACTACTCAAGAATTAGAGGGTATTTAACCCCTCAACTTTGACTACTCAAGAATTCGAGGGTATTTAACGCCTCAACTTTGACTACTCAAGAATTCGAGGGTATTTAACGCCTCAACTTTGACTACTCAAGAATTCGAGGGTATTTAACGCCTCAACTTTGACTACTCAAGAATTAGAGGGTATTTAACCCCTTAACTTTGACTACTCAAGAATTAGAGGGTATTTAACCCCTTAACTTTGACTACTCAAGAATTTGAGGGTATTTAACCCCTTAACTTTGACTCCTCAAGAATTCGAGGGTATCGAACCTTTGACTACGACGTTGAGTGTAGGATGCGTGTCCTCCTGTAGCATCTTCTGCCGCGGGCCCGTGCGGCGCAGCTTGAAGCGGCCCATGGCCCTCTTCCTGGCGAGCTCGGCCTTGTACTCGTGCCTGTGATAGACAGATAGAAAACATTTATTCAGCCTCTATTTTATTTTAAAGTGATAACCCACACTAAAGGACTACAATGATTTTTTTTTATAATATCCCAAAAATTCGACTCCGACGGGATTTGAACCCGCAATCTTTGAGCCATTGGATGTTCTAAAGAAATTCGCTCCGTCTAGAAGTGTCTTCGTAGCTTAGTTGGTTAGAGCATCTCCGTATCTAGGAGAAGTTTGCGGGTTCAAATGCCGTCGGAGTCGAATTTTTGGGATATTTCAAAAAAAAATCTATTCAGCCACCACAAAAAAGTATGTACTTACAGAGCTAAAAAAAAAACACTTCTTAACTAAACAAGAGATAAATTACTTATTCATCATCATTTCAGAAGTACGACGTCCACTGCTGAACATGGAGCGAATTCCTTATCATGTGGGGGGATTTGCTCATACTCACCACGCTGGGCATGCGGGTTGGCGAGCGCAGTTAGAGCTATCGTTGTTCAAATGAGGGACGCTGCTGCCCATCCCCTAGCTTTATTCCCTTAGTCGCCTCTTACGACATCCGCGGATAGGTAGATATGGAGGGGCCTATTCTTCAGCCGGGCCACCACGGCCGCACGTACTTATAACTATATTATTATTACTTATACCTGTGCTCCGCCTCCTTCACCGCTATCACCTCGGAGTCGGCCGCTTGCTTCTCCCTCATGCGGAGGTTGTTCCGCCATTTCATCACTTCCGCGGCGCGTTTCTGTGGGAAATCACACTTTATTATTGTCGTAAATGAAAGATGGGATATACAGAAAAAATACTCACCCTGTATAACACACAACAGTCACATACATAGTCCTGACATGACACTAGGATTCACTGTGTATCAGAAACTACGAGTACCATGGTGCCACAACACCAAGACCCGGAACAAATATTTGCAAGAGTCTTGAGTTGAAAATCTTTCACGTCTTTCAAATCGTCACGCAGTAGTTGCTCAACCGATTTCAATGAAACTTTAAATTAGAATAGCATATAGGCTACTTTTTGACTGCGGGTTCGATTCCCGCACTGGACAAACATTTGTGTGTTTAACACAGATGTTTGTTCTGTGTCTGGGTGTTAAATATTTATCTATTATATCAGTCTCTGGTAGACTGGTACCCATAGTACAGGCTATGCCTAGTTTGGGATCAGTTGAGCGTGTGTGATTTATGTCCGGAATAAAAATAATAATTAGATTCATGATTTGACAGTTCTCTTATGTCAAAACGCGGAATAATATTGCCACATTCAGTCCATCAGTGTTGTAACAGAACAGTTCAATAAAGGTACTGCGAACTGATTAGCTCATTTAAACTATTAAAGGAGCCATTTCATTCTGGGCCTGGTCCATGTACACTACATAAAATTAGGAAAAAATAGGAGATTACAAGAAAAATACAATTTCATTAATTTGTAGACAAATGCGATGGTACAAGAATAGTTATTCTGGTAAGTTTTTTACAATGTGAACACTATTTGAAGGCCGCCATGTTGGTTTATAATTGGCGTTTGACATGACATTGACATATTTTTTTCATGTCATGTTGTTTTGATGTTTTTGTTTTGTCAGATAAATGTAGGTTGTCAAAATGACATTTCACGCACGTCCATCCGCCATATTTTTGTAGCGCTGTGTGTTGCTCTCTTTGTCGAAGAAAATCATAATGTACCTTAGAACGAAGTCAATTTAAATAAAATAACCAATTAAATACATTTACTTTATTGCTTAGCCATATTTTAGAGTAGTGTACACAGTGCAGGCCCAGGCTCCATATATTGATGAAACGTCTCTTTTTCGTCAAAAACTAGCAGCACCCTAACTGTCAAAACGTGAATATGATTATTTGTTAGATTATAGCAAGCGCCCGTGGCTTCGCTCGCGTGGTACCTAGATAAAATAATATATTCTTTCTTTCTTTTCTTTCTAATGTTGAAACATGTATTTCTTTATTTTTTACCTAAATATGAATCTTCTGATCGCTAATTTGAAAAATTATGGATTGCTCATACAAACTTTCAACCACTATTTCACCCCCTCCACGAATATTTTTTTAGACAAAAGATAGCCTCTGTCCTGTCTCAGGATATATTCTATCCCCTTCCCAAAATTCTTAAGGATCCGTTCAGCCGTGAAGAGTTTTGTCAGAGCTACTACCGAATCTCGGTGGTAGAAATAGTGGGTTATGTTAAAACTTAAATAAATGTAGAGCTTCAGGGCTCCGCTTACCTCGGAGCTAACTTCCAAAACCTGGTCTCCTGCCGACGGTAGCTCCCTCCATCCTAGCACCAGAACTGGAGTGGAGGGCGGAGCCTCTTGTACGACGCTGCCTTCCGCTGAGTTCAACACTCTCACCTGCAAAAAATAACACCCATAAATAATAAATAAATAACACTGAACAGTCAAATACATAGTCCTGACCCCACATTAGGATTCCCTGTGTCGAGCATCAGAAATGAAGAGTACCATAGTACCACAACAGCCAGACCCGGAACAAATATTTGCAATCATTTGTCCCGCAGCGGAAGTCGAACCCGCTCCCCTTGCGTCTCAGGCGGGCATTCCTCCGCTGCGCCACCGAGGTCGCCCATAGTAAAAGTACTAAATCCCAAATATAGAAATAGGCTCACAAAATTTATCCCCAAAAATGGTAATTATCATCTCAGATCTCCAGGCGATCAGATGTCTAAGGAGGGTAGTCAGAGGCATTTTTTTTTGTTTATGTTATACGGAGGCAAACAGGCTTACGGTCCTCCTGATGGAAAGTGGCTACCGTCGCCTATTGACATCAGCACACATGTAGCATTGCTAATGCGTTGCCTGCCGAACCCCTCCCCTGAGAGCTCTGGCAACCTTACTCACCGCAGGAACACAACACTATTTGAAACAAATAATGTTATTTGGCTGCGATCTTCTGTAAGGCGGAGGTACCTCCCAGGCGGGCTGCTCCAATTTAGAGCGAGAAAATCTCGCTGTGCCCTACCTCCTCCAAAAAGATACATATTTTCGAAACAACTCGATGCCGTACCAATGCTGGTAAACGTTCACCCTTATTCCGGCTTGTTGATTCCTTTAACAATAATTTCAACTCTCTAGATATAGCGGCAACACGAGCTAGTAAATTTAAAAAGCTATAACTTGAAATTCTAAAATCTATGTAGATACCTAATCTAAGAATTTAACTATCCTTTGCTATTCCATACAAATAAGATATTTAAGTAATCCGTGGTAGACGGTGTTGGTGTCACAATTATCTGTTCATTTACCATTTAAGTTACAGCCTATGTTTTATTGTGTCACTGTTTGTTTACTCAAATAAATAAAAAAAAACAGTGCATTGGATTCAAAGCCGCACTTCCGCTCATAACGAATGTTTACCTTCGCCCATCCGGTGCCTGCTACAATGATGGAACCTCTTCGTAACGTCCCTCTTTGCACCAAAACCGTTGCTTGCTTCCTGAAAACAATCATCATCAGCAGCCTGTAGAAGTCTACTGCTGGACATAGGCCTCCCCCAAAGAGTTCTACGACGAACGGTCTTGAACCTTCTCCATCCACCGACTTCCCGCACCCTTCACAATGTCGTCGGTGCATCGGGTGGGGGGCCTTCCAACACTGCGCCGCCCGGTTCGTGGTCGCCATTCGAGAACCTTTACTCCCGAACGGTTGTCGGTTCTGCGAGCTAACTATAAAACATACCTAAATATGATGATACACATCCTACTTCCTACGTTCCTACTATCCTACAAATAATAATAAATGCGAAAGTTTGTGAGGATCTTTGGATGTTTAGATATATGGATGTTTGTGGTTCAATCATGCCCAAACGGCCGAACGTATTTATATGAAATTTGGCACAGATATAGATTATAGTCTGGAATAACATATAGGCTACTTTTTATCTTCATAGGCGGAAGCTAGTACATTATAATAGTACTTTTGTCTTACCCCTTTTTAGGGTCCATTTGAGCCTCTATAACCGTCCCTTCCACGTAGCCCCCGGGGTCCGCCTTCAGCTCCATCAGCTGCGCCTGAAGAGTGAGGGCTTCCACCAGGGTGTCCAGGTTCTTCTTCTTGAGAGCTGATACTGGAATGGCTTGGACATCACCCCCCAGGGCCTCGCAGACCACGCCGTGTTGTGCTAGAGAGCGCATTGTTCGTTCCTGTAGAAGAAATCATTGTTTGGTCTTCTGAGTCAGTCAAAAGGCGTTTATTTCTAGAATAGCATATGGGCTACTTTTTATGTTGATACCACACAAGGGAAGCCGCAGGCGGAAGCTAGTGCTTATATGTACAATACTTAAACATAAGGCAAGCAAAAGCAGTAATGACATTGTTGTAGTGACATTGATGTAGTGACATTGTTGTAGTGACATTGTTGTAGTGACATTGTTGTAGTGACATGTATAATTAGGCTTTCTCAGGGTTTATGCTATATCCATACCATAAATGTGTGTGACTGATTCTTTCATGGTCACTTGTAACTTAGGTTGTTGTTTGTCAGTAACCAGGTTGATGTATTGTGGCCCTGAAAAGGGCCTATGATCATCCCTGAAAGAATCACTGTAGTCAAAAAAAATTAAAGAGCGCCTCTTAGAGGCTCCTTTCGTGTGGCAATCCTGCAAGACCAAGAAATAACTATTGAACAAAAAAAAGTGAACGTATTTTATTCGGGTTTACACTATTAAATTACGTTTGGGTACATGAGGAAGGTATAATTTATACCAAGAAATTTATCGAGTAGATTCGTAATTATTTTGAATAATTCTGTGCGAAGCCAGTACTAGTACTAACATAAATATGAAATTGAGGCATACCTACAATGTTCACACCTGGCTTGTCGATTTTGTTGATCGCCACCAGGATAGGTACTGTGGACAAATAAGAAGAAACACTTAAATCTCAATTTAATCTAAAACGCCAAGTAATGTTACGCTGATTTGCATGCTTATTACTTACCGTCAGCCAAATACGACCTACCACCAGCCTCATATGAGTAACCACCGACCTTTCGCCATTTATATGACTTACCACCAGCTTTATATAACCAACCACTGACCTCTCGTCATTCACATGACTGCCATTGACCACTCGACTTTCATAATAACTTAGCGCTAGCCTAATAATGACGAATCACTCACCTCCTGTTATCCATATAACTTACCACCAGCCTCATGACTTACCAGCGACGTCTCTCATTTATATAACTTACCATAAGCCTCATGTGGACGAAAGAAGCCTCTAAGAGGAGCACTTTAATCCTTTAACTGACGGTCTTAGGCCCTTTTCAACATACCTCAACCTAAACAGGATGACCACGAAAGAATCAGTGACACGACAAGCAAGCAAGCCTCAGGGATGAATGAGTGACGTCGCTGGTAAGTTATAAGTTACCAGCGACGTCACTCAGTCATATGATTTACCGCCAACGTCATGCGACTTACCATTAGCCTCCCTCGCCATGCGTATGCTCTCGACTGTCTGCTCCATGACGCCGTCGTCGGCCGCCACCACCAGCACCACGATGTCGGTGGCGAAGGCGCCGCGCGACCGCATCGCCGTGAACGCCGCGTGGCCCGGCGTGTCGAGGAATGTCACTTGCTCACCGGAGGGGAGTTTCACTGGAAATTATACAAAAATAAAAACTTTTAAAAACAGTTACAAAAAGTACAAAAACGGTTGGAAACGATAACAGTTTTATGTAATACTAGCTTCCGCCCGCGGCTTTGCTCGCTTGGTACCTGCATAAAAGTATCCTGTATGCTATTCTAGGTATAGAACTCTTTATATTCCAAGTTTGAACGAAATCGATTGAGCCGTTACGGCGTGATTGAATAACAAACATTTAAACATCCAAACATCCTCACAAACATTCGCATTTATAATATTATTCGGATACACAATAAAAAATTCTTGAATTCGGATGTACAAAAACGGTTCGAAACTATGATAGTTTTTTTGTAATATACAATTAAGGTGGCAACAATCATACGGGTCACCTGTTGGTAAATGGTTACCGTAGCCTATAAGGCACCACGCGTAGCCGACGCCGAATTTAAAGAAACCAAAAGTAGCTAATATGAAAAATATATCTGAATGTTTTGTTTTTTCTACTAATATTCTTTCTTTTTGTTGATACTTTGAAAAACTTTTTCAGGGTGGTATATATATTATGAATCGCCTTGAATTTAAACAGTTAGGCAGCATAATTATGATAAGACTTGAAAGTGTAGCAAGTGGAAAGCCGCGGTCCCTGCCTACCCCTTTAGGAAATAAGCGTGTTTTTAGGTATTTTAAGATGAAAGGCCCGATGACAATGTAACGGTTGCGGGAAGCCGGTGGATGGAAAAGGCTCAAGACCGTTCGTCGTGGAACTCTTTGGGTGAGGCCATTGTCCAGTGGACTTCTACAAGCCGTGTTTATTGCCTGATTCTTCTAGGCTTGGTCGCGAGGAACAGACATAGCTTCACCTAGTTTCTAAGACGTTTCAAAGTGATCCTAGTGATTGTATTAAAATAAACTTCTTTTGACTTTGACAGGTTGTTGATGATGATGAATGACGTTGAAAGGCTACCTTCAAAAGCGCCAATGTGCTGAGTGATGCCCCCGAACTCTGTGTCGACGACGGCGGCGTCGCGCAGGGAATCCAGCAGCGTGGTCTTGCCGTGGTCCACGTGCCCCATCACGCACGCCACGGCCGGCCGCGCGCGCAGCGCCGCCGCGCCCGCCGGCGGCGACGGCACCGCGTCTTTGTTCTATCAACAATATATAATAAATAAATAAAAATTCCGGACATATCACACACGGTCAACCAGGGGCTGAATAACCGGAATATAAAGATACCTTTAAATAACGATATGACGTCATACCGATAAATTCCGGTTACCCGAATATTTAATATTTTATTTAGTAATATTAATAGGTATATGTATGTTTATAAATATAATATTCTTTCAAACATTGTAGGTACACGAACCTCCCTCTATAATCACGTCTCTCTAGCCTCAAAGGTTTGCTGGAAGAAAACTCTTTTTAGGGTTAAGCTCGCCTTTGTACATACCTTTCTATTTAATTTTTGTATCTGTATTTTTCTTGTGTACAATAAAGAATAAAGAATAAAGAATATTTCTCTACCGATAAATATAACGGTACCGGAAAATCTGGCTTCTTAGTTCATTTCGGTTTATTTCGCTACCAGTACCTATAACCGAATTAAATAAAGGTTTTCTTTGATGAAACGCCGCCACCCCGCCACCGCGGGGCGACTGTCCTAGCAAACTAGCCGCGGCTCAAAATTTCGGTAGCGAAATCTACCGGTATGAAATAACGGTACCGTAATGCCCTACCGGTATAGCATAATGTTACCGAAATGTTTTAACGGTACCAGTACCTATAACCTCTACCACTTTCAGTCCCTGCGGTCAACTGATCCCAAACTAGGCATAGCCTGTACTATAATATTAATATCTTTATTTCAGGCTACTTGACACATTACACAAAAATGTGTAACATGCCATGGCCCATATAATAAATACCTTACAGACTAACATACATATAATATTACTATGGGTACCAGAGACTGATATACATATCATCAACTTCCTGCCCTTATCCCACATCATGTGGGGTCGGCACAACATGTATTCTTCTTCCATTTCCCTCTATCAGTCGTCATCTCAGCACTCACTCCTTTCTTCACCATATCCACTTTCACACAGTCCATCCATCTTTTCTTTGGCCTACCTCTACTCCTACATCCATCCACATTCATATCTAACACCCTTCTTGTCACATGACATTCTTCCCTCCTCATGACATGCCCATACCAAGCTAACCGATTACTCCTCAGCTTTTCCGTCAATGGCGCCACTTTCAAACTCCCTCTTACATACTCATTCGATATACATAATAGATAAATATTTAACACCCAGACACAGAACAAAAATCTGTGTTTATCATATACATAGTCCTGACCCCACACAAGAATTACACGTAGATACTTATATAAATGCTCGTTTCCGCACGCGGCTTCGCTCGCGTGGTACCTAGATAAAAAGTAGCCTAAATGCTATTCCAGAATATAATCATATACATACAATAGCCATGATAAAGGTCTTTCAGGGGCATTAACACTCTATCACAGCACACACAAACATAATTATAAAACGGAACCACTCTGCGGGTGGCTAAGAAAGAACTAGAACACATACCTCTTCTTCTTTAATCTCCTGGTCAGGCCTCGGTACAAGCTTGAACCTGTACCCGGTGATCTTGACAATGTCTCTGATGATCTGAGGGTTATGTATCACAGTGTTCTCGTTGTAATCTATGTCCGATGTTTTATCCGCAAACTCCAGTGCTTTGAAAACATGCTCTGAAAACAATAAGTGTTAAAACTTTAGAGTTTCATGAAGTTTCTATTTTATTTTATAGTAATAGCCCACACTCAGGGAATATACCTCTCGTCAATGAACTAAAAGTAGCTTTAGTCTTTGAATTATCTTTAAGAATACTAACTGGTTTAGTCACAATGTTTTTCCAGCTAAAAAATATATATTATTATATGAATATGCGTCCAATATGAATCTATTCATCATCAAGTCCCAAGGTCTTTCTGGGCCACAAACAGGTCATTGAACTAACACAGGCTGATCAAGAAAGAACCAGTAAGGTCACAAACTTCAAAACTAACCCACATCTTTCTTCAGGACATCAGCAACGTCCATCACAGTCATGTTCCTCCATATCCCCACCACTTCAGTGCCAGCTTTGGGTGAGTACCTGATAGATGGTCGGCCTTTGTTGTCTGCTGCCTGGAAACATATTTTAACTGTGAAAGTCAAACACATGTTTCATATGATAAATTAGCTGTTTTAAATATTATAAAATGAAATATTATAAATTATCATTTTAGTATTTATTTTATTTATTTAATTATAGACGAGCAGCTTCCGCTGATGTGTCTACATCCCACAGTGTCGAGATTGAAAGTCTATTGTCATGTCTGGTTCACTTTTTTGAGCACTGATTTATAAATTCATTGCCAGTTGTCGAGATTGTTTTTTAAAGCATAAACAACATCTTGCGGTAACATGTTCCAGTTATGGACTACTCTGTTGCTAAAGAATTGGTACGCAAAAAGTAAGTTAGCTGGAGCATGAGCTAGCTTAACCTAGCTAAGTATTCAACCTCTTTGTTTCAAACTTAATTATTCAACTGGTAGGTAGGAATTTTGAAGTAAGTGAACGCTATTTACTTTAAAGGATTTTTCTTACACTAGACTCTAGAGTCTAGAATTAACTTTTACTGTTTTTACCTTTTCTTCCTCTGATCTCCTTTTTTTACTATACACAGCTGTTATGGACAAATGTCTTGTCTTGTGAAGTAAGTCGGAGGGTAGTGTTTTGCCGGAAGCTTGCACAAATTCTGTTCTTGCTGATAACCTGAAATCATTATCAGTCAGAGAGAATGATATGTACTTATCCTACTAATATTATAATTGCGAAAGTTTGTGAGGATGTTCGGATGTTTGTGGTTCAATCACGCCTAAACGGACAAACAGATTTAGATGATATTTGGCACAGAGATAGATTATAATCTGGAATAGCATATATAGGCTACTTTTTATCTTCATAGGTAATACGCGAGCGAAACCGCTGGCGGAAACTAGTAATTTTCATAAGGTTATGTAAATCAGCTGTTCTAAACATTACAATTTTTAATGAAAAGTACTTACCATCTAAACATTAGGCTCCTGTACATATTGCTAATAACAAATTAGACGAATATAAGTCATGAAACGGCTGATCAGGGTACATCCAGCCCTTGTGAATTCTTGAGATAAATACTAACGCAGAGGTTATGTTACACTGGTACCGATTTTCTGAGTGACTAAATAGGTAATTGGTATGGAAACTAAATTCTGACTGAAATCCCTATTCCTTGAATGAAGTTAAAGAATGACGATATAACATTTTAAATACGTTTGAAATTAAAACCTATACCCACTAAAACCTAAAAACTTTGCTCTCCAACTCGTAAATTCTGACTAGACTCTATGGACTAGTCCACAGACAGATTTGTATTATGTATTCTAGTCAGATGTCCTTCCTTTTTTGTCCGTCCTTTTCGAACAGTAAATAAAAGAGAAAGAGAAAAGATGCGAGGGCAGTTATGGATTAATATCTATTTATTTTCTATTTGACATTGATATTCCTAAAATTTTGACAGTGATAACAACCTTTCTGATATTACTCATAGACTAAAGAGCCGCTACTAAATAGCTTAGAATAGAGACCAGTTTAGTGTGCGATTGTGTTTTATAAGTATGTTTATGATGATTACTACCTAATTAAATATGTACCGTATAAAATACTCAAAAAACATAAGGAATAAGGTGCGTGCCTTTATTGCGTGAACTATGTATTACCTAACGTTGCTTTTTAATTTTATTTCCCAATAACCATAGACGACAGCCATTGTTAAGTTATTTTTAAAAAAGTCAAATCATAGACAATTACTATTTATGTCCGCCATTCATTCTTTTGAGTTGCTTTTTCGTTTTATTCCCAAGTCTACACGATTTGTCATCGAGATCTACGCAACACCATCGCGTAATTAATTAACCTCCGAAGGAGCTTCCGAAACATTGCAAACCCCGAGGCCAGGCTCCGCCAACACCTGCTCATCATAACCGCCGCGCCGTCTGACGTGATCATACCTGTGAGATCGTATCTTCCTGTGATGCTCTCCTTTTACGTTATCGGTTGCGACGTGCGTTCGAGTGCCTGATGGTGTGGAAACTATGTGCGAATAACGATATTAAACCAGAGGACTCAGCATGGGGGCTTTTTTGAACAAGCCCGAGACGAAGAAGTACAACGAGAGCGGGGAAGGGAACGGACTTCGCTATGGCGTGGCGTCGATGCAGGGTTGGCGCGTGGAGATGGAGGATGCACACCGCGCTCAGCTGACTCTGAACGGGACTCTGTCCGACTGGTCGTACTTCGCGGTGTTCGATGGGCACGCGGGGGCGCGGGTCTCGGCGCACTGCGCGAAGAATCTCCTCGACTGTATCCTTCAAACGGAGGAGTTTCGGCGGGATGACATAGTGGAGGCGATTCGCGTGGGCTTCCTAGACCTGGACAAGAAGATGCGCGAGCTCCCGGAACTGTGCAATGGGGAGGAGAAGTCGGGCTCCACAGCGGTCTGCGCGTTCGTATCGCCCAAACAGATATACATAGCTAATTGCGGAGATTCCCGCGCCGTGCTCGCACGGAACGGGATGCCGATATTCGCAACCAAGGACCACAAGCCTGAGCTACCGACGGAGAAGTCTCGCATCCTCAACGCTGGCGGGTCTGTGATGATCCAACGCGTTAACGGAAGCTTAGCAGTCTCGAGGGCACTCGGAGATTATGAATATAAAAAGGTGCTTGACCGTGGGCCGTGCGAGCAACTTGTATCTCCCGAACCGGAAGTTTCTACTCATGAAAGGGCAGAAGGAGAGGATGAGTTCTTGGTGCTGGCTTGCGATGGTGTCTGGGATGTGATGAGCAATGAGGCGCTGTGTGCATATGTGCACTCGTTACTCTTGCTTACGGATGACCTTGTGGCCATCACCAACCAGGTCATTGACACTTGTTTGTATAAGGTGAGCCACTGTTTTTATTATTATAATTTAATTTACATAGCCAGTCATAATAGAACTGATAACCTTGCATTAGATGCACCTAAAGCTGATTATATTCTTAAAGTATAAAATTCTAGGTAACTTGGAATAAGGAATTGGTCTCATGAGGCTTGTTGCACTATACAAGTAGGTAATATTGTAAAATAACAATAATACTTCTAGATAGTTCTTCATCAACCTCCATTAGTCCGCTGGACATGACCTCTCCTAAAGAATTTCATGTCAAACGGTGTTGAGCCTTTTCCGTCCACTGACTTCCCGCAATCTTTACAATGTCATCAGTTTCATCAGGGGGCCTTCCAACTCTAATTCTAATTCGGGGTGGTTAGACCTGCACTGACTTCCCGCTGTGGGTTGTTTTGTGCATTGTCCCCCTATGCAAACCCTACCCCAGCCAGCCCAGCTCTTTAAAATAGTGAAGCAGGACTTTGGGTCGTTGGTAACATTCTCTCAGTATCCTTGTATGCGGCGGTGTCTGGGAGCCGCTTCCGAGCACAGCCCGCAGACCCGATGTGCCGCCTTCCAACGCTACTTCTCCTGGTTTGTGGTTGCCATTCAAGAACCTTTATTCCCTAATGGTTGTTAGTTCTGCAAGATAAATGGCCTGCACACTGCCTATTCAAGATGATAAGATAGTTTCTTCAAATTAAACATAGTAGAAACTGAGAATGACTATATTATACATAGCTATATGTGACATCTAGGTTAGCTGGTGGAATCACAGGCACATGACCCTCACCAACCCATGTCTCAGGTGGGCCTTCTGCCAGTCTGTTACTATATTACAAAAACATAGGTAGTTATGAATAGAAATCTGTGTCTTAGAGAGATTAACATAACTTGTGTCAACTGTTTTATTCAGGGACAACTATGAGTGGTAGGTGATTAAATTGTCAGTTTACTATTAGAAATTGACATAGTAAAGCTTTTGAATTGAAACCTATTAGAAAATATGCTTTCAAAAGTGGCTGCACCTGTTCGTCATAGAGCTGACCTGTTTCAAGCACAATGTGTGGTTGAGTTATTTCGTTTAAGGAAAAAATAGGTCACTTTATCTCTTATGTTTTCAATTACTATAGTATGACCATAGCATAACTATGTTAGTTCCCTGAGAGTGGTATGAAATAAAATTCAAGCGCAATATATATATTAAAAAAATGCATGTTTTTTTGCAAGGCTAAAGTAACAGCCAGAAGATGTTTCAGCTTTGTGAAAATACTCTTCACAGTTAGCAGCTTAATAATAATTTCTATTTTCGGATTTTGTTTAATATGTTTTAATTTTTTATTAAAGTATAGTCTACAGAACATAGCTTATAGCTTTGTATTGCGTGCTAATTTGAATTTTATTTAAATTTCAATTCATTTAGGAATAATTATCTATTATTAGGAGATGGGATTGATTGATCTATACAAAAAAACTTCTTATTTAAATCAAACCCTTATAATTCCTACAAAATCCAATAGATTGATGATGATTGACCTTGTAAGATGATTATTTAATCAATCTGTAGAACATTACAGCACTTATACTTTGCAGGGTTCCAAGGACAACATGTCCATTGTCCTAGTGACGTTCCCGGCTGCACCGAAACCCAGTCCCGAGGCCCAGAAGGCAGATCGAGAGCTTGACGAGAACCTACGACAGAGGCTTACAGGTTGTTATCACTCACTACTGCATGCATGCTCACACAGACACAGGGACAGACAGACTGACACTATTGCGTACAACAATCAGACGCAGACTTTATCAACAGGCAGCTCAAACGATGCAAAGGCATGAAATTTTAAAAGAAAATGTGCTGAAGAGCTGCTTTTCATCGTTCTGATCTAGATCTGAGCAATGACCTAGGGCATAATGACGTAAGAGATCAATCACTCTGCATGCATGTACTGACAGTTTTTATGACCATAAAATTAACTTGTCAAAGTCATTATCGGCTTCAACCATCATTAAACAGTACCTAGGTACTACTTGCATGCTATGTGTTAACACAAGAACAGACATACATGCAAATCATGACTGACACATCATCAGTGATGCTACAACATAGGTAAGTACATGATATACAAAGACAAAACTAGAATTTTCCAGAATGATGCAAGGTGATTCGTTATATGTTTCCGATCCAGAAAGGGGCTTGTTCAATCAACGAAAAGAAAGAATATTAGCAAAAAATATATAATAATGTTTAATTATTTATGTTCCGATTTAATTTTTTTTTTTTTTTTTATACATCTAAGGTGGCAAGCAAGCATACGGCCCACCTGTTGGTAAGCGGTTACCGTAGCCTATAAGCGTTTGCAATACCAGAGGTATCACGCACGCGTTGCCAACCCCGTATCCCTTCCCCCCCCCCTAAAGAGCTCTGGCAACCTTACTCATCGCAGGAACACAACACTATTTAATAATGTTATTTGGCTGCGATCTTCTGTAAGGCGGAGGTACCTCCCAGGCGGGCTGCTCCAATTTAGAACGAGAAAGTCTCGCTGTGCCCTACCTCCTCCTCCTCATTTCCTCTTCCTTATCACATTAGCTATTTTTGGTCTCTTTATCATCTTAATAACTAATTTACGTACGAGAAGGTCAACATCAAGATTGCTACCTCAAACAGCTGAATTGAGTTTGAACTGATTTGACCCCAAAGCAGCTGATTTTTGTGTAATGAATTTGCAAAATTCCAAGAGCAAAATTTACTGCCAATTGGGTGTAGAATAAGCCCCTTTCGTGATAAAAGGCCTGGGTCATTATGATATTTTTGATATTATGAATTAAAAGTGATATGAACAAGTGCTAGTCACATCATAAAAGACGAAAGTATTTAAAATACTGGTAAAGGAAGAATAGGTCAATTCAGTTAATTAGGTATGTCTTGAAGACATTTGATAACCATAAGAGCTTAGTGATATTCAAATTAATTTAAGTACAATTCATAAATTATTTATTACATAGGTGTATTACATAATGTGTTTTGAAAAGCAACCTCGTGTAAGCTGATTTCGAACAGAGTTTTAAAGTCTAGTAAATCTTATATAGATAAACATATAGGTTAGATAGACCATATTTTATAACTCAAGAACGGCTGGACAGATTTTGATGAAATTTGGAATATGTAGAGTTATTTACTGAGAATAGCTTATAGACTACTTTAGATGTAGGTCGCAAGCTGATATGTTTATAAGCAGGTTCTGTTTTACATGAATAGCAACTGAACAATTTTATAGTTGCTGGAATAATAGACATTCATAGAGGTTATTGGAAAAGATCTGCTTTAAATTGTAATAAAATCAACTATCAAAGAACAAATAAGCTCAAATTTTCATCAACACTTGCGTAAATAAAACTCAAGGTTTTGAAGATGACCAATAAATGGCGTTGTACAATTTGCGTGCTCGATAACTGAATATTTTCTCTATAAACGAAACGTAGGTAGGTAATTGATGATAGTGAAAAGATAAGTACCTACCTACCTACCTCAATTTGTTGAGGTCACTCTTGTAAATGATTTTATAGCTATTTAATCGTTTATGAAAAACTAGCTTCCACCCGCGGCTTCGTTGGGACCCGGATAAAAAGTCGTCTATATTTTATTACATACATACCAAATTTAATTCAAATCCGATTAGCGGGTGCGTTGTGAAAGAGTAAAAACAAAACTTTCGCATTAGTTATAATATTAATGGGAAATTCATAAAACAAATGCAAATTAAGTACATTTTTATTAGTTTACAAGGAATTTAAAACTGTTTGGACGAACTATTTCGGTAATCCAACACTCGATACTTCTGCAACTAAAACTCTTCGGCGATCAATATTTTGGTTTATTAGTAGGTATCTATGTAGGTAATAATCAAATAGAAAAATAGTTCTTCTTCTTTTCGGGTCGATGCTTCACACATTTTAAATTAATTTAGAGTAGTAGGCGGCCACCTCAATCGCCCTATCCGTGGCCGCGTTGAGGTCCTCTCTCGTACAGGTATTCGGGCACAGGGGACACTCCAGCAAGTGTGGCATGGACTGAACTGGAGCACCACAGTCACACTGGGCTAGGCTCGAGTCCCTAAACCCCCATTGACACATACTGTATCTGCAGCGGCCCACAATCGCAGTTATACTAGAACACTTTAGGAATTTTTGAATAAACAGGTTATCTATTATTATAAAGACCAATATTTCCATTTTTTTTACTGGTTCATTAATCGGTATCCAGTTTTAATATCACAAAACAGAAATACAAAAATATCTGTCTTAAAAGTTCTATAAGGAAATCTGTATCAATGCATCACGATCATTTGGACGTTTGGATGTTTGTGGTTTAGTCATGCCGTAACGGCTCATCCGATTTCGATGAAACTGAGTTGTTTACCTAGAATAGCTTATTTATCCAGGTACAACGCTAGTAGTAGTAGAGTACCTCCTAGAGTAGTACATAATTTAAATATATGTGTATAAATACTCCATGGACCCAAGTTATGATGTTTACAATCATGCTTAGAATTGTAATGAGCGTGGTAGTATCAAAGCATACAATAAATATTGATAGATATTACGCAGACAACCAATAAGGTATCTATTAGGATTTAAAATGCAATACAAAACAGCTAGTTTTAACTTTTAATCTTACTACAAATTGAATTTTACTAGATGAGACTTTAACGACATCGTAACTTTTTATTTTAATCGTCAATATACACACCCCATACTCCGAATTTTATAAGACATGTCAAGGACATATCGCATGCCTTTTGAACACGGCTTTAGACGATATATTATAACATAACATGACCCATCCCCTACACTGATATACCTACACAAAATGTTAGCATAAATTAAATATTATAGCACATGCTGAGTGGTGGCCATTTTTGTTACCATGTTGAATTGCATTTTTTGTATTGTGTTATGTTAAGTCTGTTTGTATTGGTAACAAAATAAACGTTTTTCTATTCTATTCTATAAAGGAATATTTCTGTGTAACGTACGAAAGGGGGAACTGGGTACAATTCAATTAAAAATCTTTATTTTAATCGGTTGAGTTTTAGGGATTCATTTCTTAGTGCACACTTCAAACTTCAATATTCATTTATTGATTGGAATCGCATGGATCATTTTTAATCGTCTTAAATCTAGTTGAACTTAAGCCTGTTCTTCGCGACCAAGCCTTGAAGATACAGGCATGAAACCAGTAAGCTTTCCTCTGCTTCTAGAAGTTCAAATCTAATCTGTGCATTTATTGTTAGTCCCTGACGTATCTAACTAGCCTAACAGTAACTTTATAAATACGTACTTGTAACTTTTTTAAATATGTACCAGTAACTTTATAAATACGCACTAGTAACTTTATAAATATGTACTAGTATCTTTATATATACGTTTATAAATGCGTACCTGTAACATTATAAATACGCAGTGGTTAAAAGCTTTTGCTAGTTTATAATATGTTCAAATTGGCACACATAAACGAAAAACTGCTTTTTTGGTCGTAATGTTTTATCAAGATACAGTTAGGATGTCCAAGTCAGTATATATCATTGTGTGGGCATTCGTTTTGCACGTGTCTAGTCACCATGACGAATGCTAAATATCTACCATGGACAGACACACGCCCGCCCATCTCGTTAGAATATTAATAGACCCACTATGCAACACTTTGAGATCAATGGTCGTTACATTCAGGTTAAACTCTATTTATAGTATGCTAAGGTATAAAACGTCTCACTCTACTTTCTATACCGTAAATTTATATTTTACTACCAGCAGGTTATAGTAAACTCCTTTTGCCAAGTCTACTCTTTGATAAAGCTAGATTTTATACTAGCCAAATGTTTCTGTTTCTTATGTAAGTATATTAAGAATGAAATTGTGGTTTTTACAGTCAGTAAAATAAAAAAAAAACTGATGCTTTACGTAGTATGTAGTTACATTTTTATAGAAGTAAGACAATTAATACCAAATAGAATTTACATTTTCTTGCCTTTGAAATAATAAGAGTTAATAGATCAGCAATAGAAAAGCAATTATTTAGTACAAAATAGTATAGAAAAGAATTAAAAGGTATAGAATTAACATTTCATTTCATTCAATAACCTTTAGACAATATTATGAATTAATAATATTAAAAGAACTTAGTTTTAATTTCTGAGCACTCCTTATTTATTTGGACTGTTTGAATTTGTCATTCAATAATAAAAATACTTGTTGTTATATTATTATCTTGTTATGTTTGATAGATTTTAAATAATTTATTATTTATGTAATATTACTATGTATTCATAACGTAGTAAAATACTATATTTTCATGGTTGCTGCTTCATAAAATGTATTGAATTTAGATGTAAGTATTTTTGTGTGATTTATCGCGAAAGTGGAATGAAAAATCATATTATGATAAAATATCGGATTAAATAATATATAATACTAATTATATTCAAAAGCTTTGAACTATAAATTAAAATATTTTTATACAAATATTTGTACTTAAAGTCTTATTATATTATGATATTAAATTTACATTTTAAGACGCTAAAATTCTTGAAATTTTTAATTCTATTTAAAAAAAATATAATAATCCAAATTTTCTAACGAAATTTTAAACATTTTTAATTATAATCTTTACATAAAAAAATCTTACTATTTAAAGTCTAATTCTCAAGATTGTCGCCCTGATAACTCGATTAAAGTTTTTTGAAGTGAACAGTGGTTTCATTGCTTTGGTCCTACAGCCCTGAATATTTTCATTTATTTTTTATTTACAATTAAATTCCTGAAGGGTTAAAGCAATGAACGTACTGCATTCCACGGGCTCTTCACATACAATGCGAGTTAGCGAGTCACGATGTACCGAAGCCACACAAGGGAGGCTTGTAATCTTGTTGAGTTCATAAGGGGTATATGACTTTCAATATGCTTATAAGGATAGCATTATGATAACTACTTGGCATTGAGTTAGAATGATTCAATCACAGAGACTGACTGCTTAGTTAAAATCATAAATAAGTAGTAATGGAATGTTATTTAGGATTTTACCCACTACATCGTATCATACTATGAACGTAACCGTATCGGCACATGCAAAAATTTATAAGAAACAATGCCCACTAGAACGTTCCGACACCGTAGCGTGCCATGATCGGACCGCTAGCGGATTCACGACGTGAATATTTTGCAGGTCTGGTATATGCTCCGTGCATGGCACGCGACGGCCCCAAGCCGCTGTTCGCAGGCGGCGAAACGGATAACATACGCGTTGTGACGGCGTATGCTCACCGTTCTAAACGCGTTCCCGCCGCGGTCGACCGTCTGACATGAACGCAGGCAAAATTAACTGCAACTGATGGAGCAGCCACCGTACGTATCGTACGCGGATGATAACCGTATCATACACGTATGTTACGGTTATCATCCCCGTATGATACGTTCTAGTGGGCACAGTAGTGTCTGGCCGAATCCATTATGTGTCTGATTTGTTCAATGCACGGCCATGGTATTTGTGCACGAAAGGAGCCTCTTAGAGGCGCACTTTAATCCTTTCACTACACTGATTCTTTCACAGACGGCCATAGGCCCTTTTCAGGGCCATCATACCTCATCCTGGTCACTGACCTAATACAGCATGACCAAGAATGAATCAGTTACACGACAAGCAAGCAACGGTCATGGTATGATAAGTTGTAGTAGGTAAATGCCTTTAATCCAAAGCCATACATAGTTGAATTGAAATCTTTGTTGACCTTTGACAGGTCAAGGGCATTTGTCAATGTCAAAACGGCGGTAAGTCGCGTGAGCGGCACCTATCAGAAACCCTACGAATATTCGGAAAATAAAATGTAGACTGGTATTCTGCATAGTGTTATAGGGATAGCGTGCTTCAATGAGACAGTTTTATGTGTCGGGTTAAAATTGGAACAAAATCCGACAGCCAAGTTCTGCATGGTGACAGGTAGCGTTAAGAAGATTTTCACATGTATATTTCAAACTGGGATGCTATTACGTAAGCTAAATGGGAAAGACGATCGAAACTTCGAAGATGATTTTATCAATATAGAGACATCTGAAAGGTTTCAAATATGACGAGTAACATTTTAAGATCGTGAAGTTGTCCCTTGTGAAGTATTAAACGTTTTGGATGTCGCTTAAATTGTCAAAATTCCCCTCAATGTTACGAACTTCATTGCCATTACGGTTACACAATTGCACCACTGGTCCTGAATTCTGAAGTAGCGATCAGCAACTCTTTATCACCCTAAGGGCCTATTTCATCATGTCTGATTATCGCTACTACTTGGCGAATAAAAATAGTTCTCTCGCTTTCTGTTTACATGTCACAGAGAGAGATGGATGTATTTTTTATCTGTCAAGTAGCGATAATCAAAATTGGTGAAATAGGCACTAAGAGACAGGTAGGTTCAGTCGCCTGCACTAAGTTTATATCACTATACATTTCATAATTTACAAAATGATAATTGACACAAAACTCAAGAGTACTTTTAACCGATGAGCATGTATGAGCGATGAGATGAAAGTGAATGAAGTAAAAGAGGTATTTCAGGGTCGTAGCAAAAAGCTGTGCAGCGGGAATCGAACCCGCACCCCTGCGTCTCAGACGGGCACTCGCCACGGGCTACGCCACCGAGGTCAAAGCATGCATTCTTCTTTTGACAATTCTGTAAAGATATCCTGTTTTTTTGTATTGAAACAAAGTTAATGCTTTAAGGCATATTGCACTTTTTATTTTTTTAAATTTTCTAGACAATTTCTGATTGTGTATCCTGTTTTTTTCAGCTTTGATCGAGCAAAGCGCTGGGGCGGGCGCCGAGGAGCGCGAGGATGCCGATTGTCACTTCTCTCGCGTCCTCAAGCAACTCGTTCAAGAGAACATCCCCAATCTACCACCAGGTGGCGGCCTCGCAGCCAAGTGAGTATCCACTCTATTGTTAGCATGACACGGTGGATTGTGGCTTGAGCAGTTGAGCGTGAAGTATTCGCCGGTCTCTTCTGTGTTCTAACGCTTCGTTGAGGAACTCCGGCCTCGCAGCCAAGTGAGTATCCACTCTATTGATAGCATGATACGGTGGATTGTGGCTTGAGCAGTTGAGCATGAAGTATTCGCCGGCCTTCTGTGTTCTAACGCTTCGTTGAGGAACTCCGGCCTCGCAGCCAAGTGAGTATCCACTCTATTGTTAGCATGATAAGGTGGATTGTGGCTTGAGCAGTTGAGCATGATGAATTCGCCGGCCTTTTCTGTGTTCTAACGCTTCGTTGAGATCTCGGATGATTCTGCGTAAGTAACATTATTATAAGTGCGATAAGGTGCATTGTGGCTTGAGCATGACTCCGTTATTTTGATTTATTCCGGCTGCTAACTTCCAGTTAAATTAATATCCATTCCCCGTACCATCAACTTTGCGATTTTGTCTAGGCGGTGACGTAAGTTTGTCTCAAAGATTTTAGGTTCAAATTCGTCGTAAATAGCTGACACGCTCGTATTTAAATGGCAATAAGACGTCATGGTAGGCCCCATACATGAAGGGGGTAATCTCTGGAACTACTGAACCGATTATAGAATTTCTTTCACTAATAAAAAGCTACACTATCCCTGTGTAACATATGCTATAATTTTATTTTGACAAAAATAACTTTTCATTCCGAAAACTCAATATTTGTAAATCAAGTCGGATGAAAAATCGCCCCTTGGACCTACCTTAGTAACTATTTTCTAATATGACAACTGCGCGCTAATTTAGTCCTTGGCTTTACCACAGAATGGTTAATAGTATTTATCGAGATTTTAGAGTTCATTTTGAAATAAAGACAGCCCAGTGCGAGTCGGGTTCGTGGCTTGAGGATTCCGTACACACGTAACACGGAGAAATCAATACCTCAAGTGTACTAACGAAGTGACAAGAGTCAAGGTAGGAACATACTTGAAGTTTGAACACGCGAAGTCGCGGGCGGGTTAGCTAGTAAAGGTGGGTCCACATTTGTGACATTTCAACGCGCCGTAACATGTTACGGTACTTGCTACGCTAAGTGTGGACCAGTTACGGCGAAATGTTCTTGCTTTCGTTGGTGGGCCTCTGAGTGGCAATAGCTCGTGTGACATGTCCGCGTGTCAAAATCCGTCCACACTATGTTTTTGTCACGCCTAACTGTTACGTTCACGGAGCCACGGCGCTTTGAAATGACACAAATGTGGACGCACATAAGGTATATTAAAATTTGCACTTGAGCATGGTTTGTCTGAGAAATAAGCCTACCTAAAACAACTTCAGGAGAATTTAACCTGCAACAGTGAGTACTTGTTCGCTTCGTTCTGTCCCATAGCTATGCTTCCTTCAAATAGAATACAGTATATCAAATCGTTCGTTTGATGGTATAGACGAGTGCCACCTCTGTCCCGCTTTGTGAAGCTACTCGATCAAGAGAACGTCCCGGGACTACCGCCAGGTGGCGGTATTGCTGCCAAGTGAGTATTCTATCCTAAGGGGCGTAAGGTCGAAAATTGCTTGGATGTGCACCAAATGGCTATCTTTTTGGGTTGATCAACAGAGGCCCTAGTATGAGTTCTCACTTTTCGATCGGGTTAAAAGTGTATGGATTACCGTTTTTGTATGGAGTCACGAAAACCAGTAATCTAATACAATTTTCAGGGTTGAAAAGTGTGAACTCATGGGAACTCACACTAGGGCATCAGGCTGGCCTAAGAGATGCGAGTCCGCATGAGCCACGAGAGGTGAGTAGTGAAAAGTGAATAGCTTGCCGGTTTTTGTAGAGGCTCTTTACGTCTGACCCGCTGCGCCACCGAACAACAAAAAAAAACTTAACAACAATTAAATAATAAAAAATAAAATATATATTTTCGCTACTCATCATCATCATTTCAGCCGTACGACGTCCACTGCTGAACATGGCCTCCCCCAGCACAGACAGCAAATTCCTTATCATGTGGGGGGATTTGCCCATACTACTGAGTATGTACAAATCCCCCCACATGATGATTTTCGCTACTATTTTTTATTATTAAATTGTGGGTGTGCTTGGTGGGGATTTCTGGAATAATCCAGATTTTTTAAATGATGTTTTTTCAAAGAAAACTTTCGAGATTCCGAAAGTCATTAAACAAACTCTATTGCCAATTAGCTGTAGAATTAGCCCCTTTTGGGATAGAATGCATTTTATGAATAACCTTGTTGTTATCCAGTAGATGCCCATCTGCTCATATAATCGGTCGAGCTTGTACCCCGCCTACTTAGCCTCTCTAACTAATACTTAGTTCGGCTGTTCTGTGGCAATAACCGTTGCATGAAGCAGTACCACAAATTAGTACAAGTCCTGTGACGATTTGTCATAGGCTATAATAACATGTACCTTATCTCTTTCCAGGCAAGGGCTACTGGACAAAATTTACAGGGAGTACTACCCGGAGCACGCTGACAGTTCTGACACCTTCGACTGTCAGGCGGAAATGCCAGATGCATTCGGGAACTAAGCCATTTCTAGGCAGGGACATACACTTTGCAGGCTTAAAACCGCCATGGATGTGAGCGATAAGACCTTTAAATCTTCATTTCTTTGGGTTTTAATGTGCGGTAAGAAGCGTAAGCTAGACGCCCTTACCCTCATTTGAGCCTCTGATGGCCATCACCTATTTAACTATTCGAATTAATTTCTTTTAGGTCTCTGAATTTTATCCATTTCTCTTCAGTTTTCGTTCATCTTGGAATATAAAGAGTGATAGGTATTTCAATGTTTACTACGTCATTTTATTTTGAAGCAGTGTTGCCCCTTTGAACTAATGAAGATTGACGGTGATTGTTTAAAATGGCATCCCTTGTTTGTCGTGTCCCCTATTACCAAAGATATAAAAACCATTTCTGCAACTTTTTATCTTAGAGCAAAGTGTATGTTCGTGTCCTCTAGCTGAATACCAGTTTAGTACAAATCTAATGAAATTGCAGTTGCATTACGTGTATTGAATGTTAGCAACACAGTTTTATGTTATACTTTTGTACATACAGACTAAAAATCGGTAATGTAATCGTAATTTTGTTTGATTGTCGCTAACTGAACACGATCTATCTTGATTGTCGTAGATTAGGAGCTTTGTAAAAAAATACTGCTAAAGTGTGACCTTGTAAAAGTTTAAAACATTGTCTATGTAATTCTACGAAAATAGGGAGCGACACTGAATTCTTTTCGAAGTCGAGTGTTCCGATAACTGTTGAGGATGCTTCCTTTAGTATAGCCGTTTATGTGTAGGTACCTTTGATTTCCTTTTCATGGCGACGTTTTACAGGAAATATATCAAAATTGAATTGTAATTGTGGCACAAATCCTTGTAGAGTAACCAAGAGTTTTTATAAAATTCAAGAACATAGTACACGAGTTTTATTATTCGGTCATCTAAACGTTCTGTGTTTAGTAGTTTTCTTTTATGTTTTGTGTTAACAATGGCCATTCTTGAATGTCATAATATTAGATGCGTATTATAGATTCTACTAAATATAAAAAATATAATAAAATCTATCACTGCACCCATCTTTGTTTGTGACGACTTAATCCTAGAGATGGTTCATAGTGGCCAGTGACCAGTAATAGTTTATGATTTCTTTTAGACTATTATTCTTACATTTTATTCGTTTTGTGCAAATAACTAGGCTATGTTTCATCAACTCATTAACAGGCGATTATAATGTTACTGTTTTAAAACATTAAATTACCGACCTCGGTTTACGATTTTTACATTTTATTATTCACATCTGTCAAAAATGTGACGGGGACAGGCCACTAGGGTCTGTTAATTTGTTGGTCGACTCTATCCTAAATATATGTATTGGTAAACTTTGTTTAGAATTTTTATTATTACTTGGTTTCTTTTTGTACATAATATCTTTATATCTATTACAACTACATAGTCATTATCCAAAATATCAAAGTATATCGTCATTATAATATAATTTTCGTATATTTATCTTATTAAACTATAAATAAATATGCGATAAATTGGGAGGTTGGAAACTTTGGGATTAATTAGGTTTCGTTTTTATTTTCTTAAAATTTGTTTTGCTTATCTTAAATTCAATGTATTATAGATTTAATCATTGTTTCGAAATTTAATTTTTATTAGTATAATTTGGTATGCTTTTGAATTGCTTCGTACTTAGAAAAATAACTAATAAAGTAATGATAAATTGTTTCTGATGTAGTTTATACTTGACCGTACAAAATAATAAGAGGACCTATATCATAATTCATTAATTTGTAACCAAATTGTATGGAAAGGACGTTCATATTTGTGTGACATAGTGTTATATGTAAATAAGAGGGCAGGAAATTCGAAATACTTGTACCTGTTACGGTTAAACAAAGTAGATAGCCTAACGCGTGGTTTTGAAACAGATTTTCGGCCTACGTTTGACCTAACATTATAAACGAAATGTTAAAAAAAAACATTTTCATAAAGACGCTGACAAAGTCCATTCAGTCATAACTCGTGCAGCATTATACAAGTTTAGTCGCAATGTAGCTACAGAAAGACAACCTTTTGATACGGTAACAAAGTAAATATTCTGAAACAAATCTATCGTGATGAAAAATTTCTAGATTTTTTTTAAGACTTTTGATTTAAATTCAAGTACATTTCGTTGTTTCTCCATATATATTTACACTATACTTAACTGGCGGCAAAACTACATTATTGTCTTTAATTATTGGTTCTTTGATGTAGTGCTTAATAGATTTAGTTTTCTATGAATTAGACCAACTATTTAATTATCAATTTGACACGTGTCTTTCTCACGCAGTTACCTTTTAAATATATTTTACTGACATTTTAAGCAGCACATTCGCAAATAGATTATTCAAAAGGTTAATAAAATAATATATTCATATTACGTGTTATAGGTACTTGTTAATTGATAATTACAATAATTTTGTGTACTAATCAGGATTGTTTGAAAAATTATAGACCAAATATTACCGACAGTGAGTTTAAAAAAATCATTTAAAATGGTGAATCCAATAGTTTTAACGTCTGATTGTTTAAGATGTTGCCATCGCGCAACGGTGTCTAAGTACTGTCTCGTAATATCTTGTAGACGCTTGAACAATAAATACACTCGAGAGCATAGAAATCGCACATAGCGGAATTTTCCAACATTTTAATTTCGACGCTTATTTTTTTTTAAATTAATGTGATGTTGCAAAAATAACTTAAATTAAATTGAAGTACACACTGTTAGCTTCCTAAAAACACAAAATGTCTAGCCTTGACCTTCGAAATCATAACAGTGGCAACTAAACAATAGAATGGCCTAAATTAGCTCGTTTCAAGTAGCGCTGTTTGTGGGACTTTGAGCAGGTATAAAAGGTTAAAAAAACAATAAATTTGTGAATGTATCGATTTATTAATACGAGGTATTGCCTCCCCTAGCCTGAATAACAGCTTCCATTCGCTGTTTCATTGAAGAAATCAATTTTTTTACGAAATCCTGCGGTATGCTGTCCCATTCTTCCTTGATCGCGGTTTGGAGCTCTCTGAGACTCGTAGGCGCTGCGTTTCTAGCTCTTACTCGTTTCTTTAGTTCGTCCCATAAGTGCTCAATGGGATTGAGATCTGGGCTTCGAGCAGGCCACGCCATAACGAGTAGTTCAACCTCCTCCAAGTACTGGCGTACTATAGCAGCGGTGTGTGGTCTAGCGTTATCCTGCATAAAAACGAAGTTTTCGCCGATAAATCCAGAAAAGGGCACAACATGTTCTTCCAGGATCTCCTCAACGTAACGTTGGGAAGTCAATCCACCCGATCGACGGTCGGTATCGGGCCCTGTGATGAAGACAAGTTCGGTTTTCGCTTCCAGAGAAATGCCTCCCCAGAACATACACGAACCACCGCCGTATGCGACCCGTTCGGAGATGCAACATTGAGCAAAACGCTCACCAGATCTTCGGTAGACTCTACCTCGTCCGTCGTTACCATGAAGGCACATCCTGCACTCGTTGGAGAAGAGGACTGCCTGCCATTGATCCATAGTCCAATTAACGTGATTTCGAGCAAACTGAAGGCGTGCTTGTCTGTGCGCTGGGGTCAATTTTGGGCCAGTTGCTGGTCTGTGCGCTGTCAGACCTCCTTCGGCTAGTCTTCTTCTAACGGTCCACCGACTGACTTCCACTTCTCTAACTTCCTGGAGCTGCTGTCCGAGTTGAACTGCATTCAACCGGCGATTTCGTAGTGATGTATTCACAAGGAAACGGTCATCGCGCTGTGTTGTCGCACGTTTTCGGCCTGTTCCTGGTCGCCTGGTATAGCCACCAGTTTGCTGATATCGCTGGTATACACGTCGAACAGCATATCTGCTCAAATTTAATTGACGAGCCACTTGACTTTGGTTCTGTCCAGCTTCGATAAGTGCAACCACTTGAGACGCTGCTTCTGGTGTGGTATCCATTTTCTTGTTTAGAGAGATGACGTATTCGTTAAAGGACCTTTCTGCCTGGGAGTTGGTATGCAAATGATGTAATTTCAATCATCCTTTATCGTTTTATACCTGCTTAAAGTCCCACAAACCGAGCTACCTGAAACGAGCTAATTTAGGCCATTCTATTGTTTAGTTGCCACTGTTATGATTTCGAAGGTCAAGGCTAGACATTTTGTGTTTTTAGGAAGCTAACAGTGTGTACTTCAATTTAATTTAGGTTATATTTGCAACATCACATTAATTTAAAAAAAAATAAGGGTCGAAATTAAAATGTAGGAAAATTCCGCTATGTGCGATTTCTATGCTCTCGAGTGTACATGTACCTTTATAAAAATGTTTATTTTTCAAACGATTTATTAATGTTTCTTAAAAAGCCTGAGTTATTTTATCATACGTTTTATACTATAACATTAGTTTCAAGACAACGAAGAGTTATGCGCCCGGTTTGTCATGGTGAACTTTATAACGAACGATGGAAAACAATTCTCTTTTTCATTGATTTAATAAGTAGTCAGTGTAATCTTACTAGTAGAATCGTGAATATTGTCCGACTGACGCCTCTGACTACCCCTTTAGAAATCTTCAAGGATCTGATCGGAAATCTGAGAGGTACCATGCTTGGGGATAAAATAGATCTCTTTCTATGTGTCGGCAGCGGGAAGGTCAAAAACGAATCATCTCTATAAAATGCATGTAAAAATCATTCAAAATCACAAGTTATAATAATTCAAAGAGTTGATAAAGTCGTATTGCGCCATTTGCGCGTCGAACACAGCTCTGTCCTGCGAGTCATCGGATTCCTCCGGCTTGCGGCGTTGGACCTGCTTGGATTTCCACGCCTTGCTAATCGCGATAGCTTTCTGAAACACCAAGGAAATACATTTTTAATATTAATAACAACCAACAGTTACATATTCTGACTCCGCAATAAACTACCTACTTAATCAATTTTGGATAGATTGCGGAAATCACGGATTCCTGTTTAGACCAATCAGAAAATTTAAATGGAAACAAGGAATTATTTAGGTATTTGCTTACCTCTTTACGTTCCTTGTATATATTCGCTCGGAACTCTTCAGCTTCTGTCTTTTTTTGACGGAGCTCTTTTAAAGTTCTCTTGTACCTGGATGGAAAATACCGTATAATGGAATGGATGGAAAAGCCGTGTACAAACGGCATGCGATATGTCTTTGATATGTTCAAAATTCGTTTCAAAATGATTCTTACCCTCTACTGAACTAAGTCAATTTTGAGTTGGACATCTGAAGGTGTGCGACATAGCTCAAAGATATCGCAAGCTTCTAAAAGTCAATCTCTAAATTAAAAAATAATTTTAGATAGTATACCAATCGTATTCCGTTAGAACTGAATACATTCTTCATTACTTTCTAGAGTCAACTCGCATTTAAGAAGTCTAATTCTTGGAAATAATTGCTCAATGGCGAGTTGCTTCTTGTACGTATATTAAGTATCTTATAGGTAAAGCTGTACTTACTTATGGAAGAGAAGCTTATGAGCCAGGAAATGTATAGGATTCTTCGACTTTGAAATCGCCACATCATGCAATGCGTCAGGCAATAGACTTCCAAAGCTGTCCCAGAGGTATGTTACTGTTTCTTTGTCCAATGTGCCTAAAAATATCGTCAAGTTTAAAGTATTTCTTCGTTCTTAGTATCGCCGGTTCTTTGTTTGTTAGGTTTGGGTCCTACTGTCAGTTATCAGTAAATTACAAAAAGTTGGAATATTTAATCTTCAACCTGAGGTTGGTGGATATTCTTATTATTGGCGACGAGGTTTACCTTCTCTTTACAGGAAATAGGTGTACCTAGGAACTGTCGCCTGCAATTTTGAAAATGTTGGAATGTTTATTTACATTGTTAATTTTTTAATGCGTAACTTTACGGAAGACTGCTAAGATATTAAACAGAGAAACAAATTTCTAGTACTTTTCCGCTTAGAGCACAATTTAAATTATCCCTGACACTGTTTCACATTATTTTATACACTTACCGAAGGAAAATATGGCCAAAAACTAAAAGTTGTTTATGGTTTTATAAATCATATACTGAATTTCCTTTTTTACTGAATGTAGTACAATAAACTCTAAAATAAACTCATTTTAACGTAAAATTACGTATTCTACCTAAACTACTTCTTTTTCGAATTCGCGATAAAGTGTTTTAGATGGCAATACTTTAAGCATTCTTTATCTTTTCAGTTTTTAATCAGTATTAACTTACTCGTTACATCCACGGGGTCAAAATTAGGCAAAATAGCCACATCATTAGGATCCTTGATCAATTTCCTGCATTGCAGATCCTCCAGAGTATTTTCCTTTGCATTTAAACCGTCGTCGGCAGTATCATTGGTTACCTTAGCACCTTCTACTGCTTTGGTCAGCAAGTCGTTGTCTTCTAATTTGTAAAGGCTTGTGCAAGGCGCACATTGATACACCTTTTTACCGTCTTGGTATGCGTAGCGACCGTATTTATCGAAGTAATATTCATTTTCGGGGACCTGGTGGACAGAATCTCCGATTTCTCATCATAATTCTAGAGGACTTGTACAATAAGCAGAAAATAGACCAACTCATTAATTACTTCTAGATTCTTGTGGGTTTTGTAAAGAAAACACAATAGTATGACTCGAAGGACTTTTTTTGTGGATTAATGCACCGCTAGCTAAATTATCCGGCTCGAAGGACTACGGACTACTCTAAGGCTCGTTCTTATTTAAATTCAATTATTAATTAATTTTGTCTTAACCTGTAAGTAACTTTATCTATTACCTGTGTAAATTTCCCTTCACAGTTGACGTGGTAAATCCCCAAGCCATAATCAAAAACGTAGATTTGATGGTTAAACTCGTCTATGTAATACGGGCCTATGTTATCCGTGTATAAAATTCGGTTTGTGCCTGTAAATAAAAAAGTGCCTAAGTCTCTGACAAGGAAAAACCCGATTTTTAATCGACTTTAGTGCAATCGTTCACTTGCAACTTTGCAGTTTTGTTTAGGTGGTGACTAAGTTGACAGTCTCAAATATTTAAGGTTCAGATTACTATAAGACGTCACGTGTTGTAGAGCCTCGTTCTGGCTTAGAAACTCTGCATTGAGGTTAGTTCAGGTATGGTTGCGCTGAAAAAATGTCTCGTGAAAAGGGAAGATCCACCGAGCGAGCTTTATCTAGAAGTCACTAGCACAGTTTTCCGCCTGCCTCATCGATGGCAGGCAGGCGCGAAGTAGGTAATATGCAGCAGTATAGATGGATGCAATCATCACATGTTATCGAGGTCCCTTCACGACGTTCGTCTGCACCTTTGGACTAATTGAAGGCATTTTTTCCCCTAGGCTCCTACGGTTCGAATGAAAAAGAATACAATGATTGGGTCGTAAATTAGTAGGTACCTACCTCTACAAGCGTAGAATGTGACCAAAGCCTTGGCTTCCTCCTTCATCTTTTGTTTCAAGTAAACTCTCTGTTGGGCGAAATTTTCGCCCATGTTTTCCCAACACTGGCGTTTGGAACCAGGGAGCTCTGTTGTCCTAAGAAAATTAATCAATTTTAATTTCGGTTTGACTTCTGGGATTATCCATAAGTGGGAGCTGAGGTGAAATCGTACAAATCGTACTATGGCATTTGTAGGTATCGCTCGAATTATAGAAGTATATTGTACCTCTTTCTTGGTATTAGGTCAGTGACCAGGTTGAGGTATGGTGGGCCTGAAAAAGGCCTATGACCGTTTTCAGAGAATCAGTGGCGTGTGAGGCGCCTTTCGTGCAAATCACATGTCTTCGAATTTTTAAATTCTAGGAAATGCCAGTTTCCTCGAGATGTTTTCTTTCACCGTTTGAGAGCTTAATATACCGTTGTATAAGTTTTCGTTAAATCTTATAAGTTTTTTTTTCTGAATGGAAAATCCACGATGCACGACCGGTTTTCGAAGATCGAAGACGGCGCCACTACCGCTACTCCACCAGTGCTCTCAACCTGCCTGATAAATTATAAGCGTACCATAAGTAACAGGAATGCAATAAAAACCTCATAGACTTGTAAATCTGTTCCTGCTTAGCCACATTATCTTGTTCCGCCTTTATTTTGACTATATTCGCAGCGACCACATTGAAGTCATTCAGTCTCTGCTGCCAGTACGTCACTTCCTCTTCCAGCCTGGAGAGCGGAACCTCCGTTTCGAAGCTATCTATTTTGTTCCTGATTAATTCAATGCCGCGGTTCACCTTGGAATGAGAAGCCGGTCAGCTGTGCTTGACAAGTCAGTGGTTCTTTCATGGTGACAGTGACCAGTACAGTGACAGTTGAGGGAGTGCGCATTACAAACGGTGAAGGAAAACATCGTGAGGAAACCAGTAGGTACCTAAGTATTCTTATAAACGGCGATGGGCCTTGCAACCTATCACGAGTATAACTCATATTATTCATATACTCATTAATGCAATAGGTGGGTTTGCATCAAAAAGTTTGGAGGTGCCTCTGACTACCTCCCCTTAGACATCTTCATGGGTCTGGGCCTGGAGATCTGAGAGGTTGTCTGCAATACTTGGGGATAAAAGTCTTGAGGCTATTTATTTTATAACGTGAATAGGCCCTCTGAAGAGGAGTCAGCGGGAGTTTTGAGAAAGCGGGTTTCGTGATAATGTGTCCTATCATTATAAATAAAGGCCTGATATAATTGACTGGCCTCATAGTTCAGTTGGTAGTAACAAGCCATGTGCGCTAGAGGTCGCGGGTTCGATTCCCGCACTGAAAAAACATTTGTGTGATTAACACAGATGTTTGTTCTGTGACTGGGTGTTAAATATTTATCTTTTATGTATATCAGTCTCTGGTACCCAAAGTACAGGCTATGCCTAGTTTGGGAACAGTTGACCGTGTGTGATATGTCCAGATAAAAAAAAAGGGTTGGTACTTGGTAGGCAGATTGTTAGTATAGGATGGTCCCGAGATTTCGAGTTCCTATATCCCCATCCCCTATGAACTTCTAGGTAAAAGGCGATGCTAGGTTGGCAATTCGTTATTAGGTACCTCAGCCAAGTCGACTGATCGTCTTCTATCAGCCCTACACACAGTCAGACTCTCCTTATTCTTGTCGTAAAGCTGGTGCATCAGACGGTTCAGTGACTCTTCGCATTGCTCCTGAATTTTGCGCAAGTTGTTGGTCATACGTAGCAGGATCTCTTCCAGGCTTGTGCGAGATTGGTTCAACTGTGGAAATTGAGAATAGCTACCTAGGTCACCGATATAGCTAGAGAGCTATAATTATATAATTCAGAGGAATTAGCAAGTTCAAGTGACAGTGGGCAGGCAAATATAGCTCACAGAACCAACAACCGTTGCGAATGGCGACCACGAATCGGGCGACGCTACGCAGTGTTGGAAGGCCCCTCACCCGGTGGACCGACGACATTGTGAGAGTTGCGGGAAGTCAGTCGATGGAAAAGGCTCAAGACCGTTCTTCATGGAACTCTTTGGGAGAGGCCGATGTCCAGGATTGGACTTCTACAGGATGATGATGATGAGGTAGGAAGTTCGTTTAGGCAGAAAAGACCTCGCAACGGAAAACGCAGAGTAGGACGCTATCTCACCAGATCGTTCCGAAATCAATGCTCTAGGTATATATTTATATGATAGCCCCACTTCGTTCTTGATAGTATGTACCTGTTGACCTAGGTACCTACTACTAAATTCCATGCAGATCGGACGCCGATTCGTCCAAGTTGTCTGTGGATCTTCAATCGCTTCGCTCGAAAAATAACTTACGCAATCAGCCAGCATCATCGCCAAGTAAACGTACGTGAAATTACACATTTCACTCGTCTTCTTCACTGCGATTTCAAAGTGGTCTTTTACGAATTCATCTACTTTATCCTGCTTCCCTATCTTACCCAACTTCTCTCTCAATTCGTACATTTTGTTCATGTAATCATTGTACTGCCCATCTATTTCTTCATAGATGAGTTTTTCCGATGAAGATGTTGTTGGTAGAAAATCATTTCCGAATTCCAATTGATTCGACTGGTGGGTAAAAATGGTTTGCTCTACCAGCACCATTAGCTCGTCTTTAGTGATATTGTTGCTGTATTTGTCTGCCTCTTTTATAACATCATCGATAGTCTGATTGAAGTAGTTCACAAAACTACTGATGATTGTTTTCACTTCCCCGTAAAATGTGTAATACGAACCATCTTGGAACTTCACTTCCGTAAGTAAACGCACAAACACCTTTAGTTTTGGTGTTATATCGCAAAGCAAAATATGAGCTTCGTCAAAAGACATTCTTCTCAAATTCTGTATAAAATCCTTGTAGACATCCATGATTGCGCAATAAATTATTTTATTCTTTTCTTTTCTTCTATTTGTAGTTTTCTTTTGAATTTGACCGCCTCGGCACCATTTTTAATGAATGAACGGAATACGGAGTATATGTCTGGAATGAACGGAACATAGACAAATATAAAAAAAATGGCGCCATGATGGCGTTTAGTCACTCTAAACTTGGGAGTAATAGTGTTCTGTGCTCTAAACGCTATCATGGCGCCATCATAGTGTTATGTATGACTTGTATAACTTGGTAGAGCTATAATAAAAATTAAAGTAGTTCGTCTCATAGGTACTTGTTGATTGCGTTCTAATTGGCTATTATACCTACTAAGCACTCATTTATCGAAGTGGTTTATTTTATGGGTGTACTCGTGTATTTAATTCGTGTAATATTTGATAGCGATTTTTTTTACAACAAGTATTGTGAACGATCTTAGTTAAAATTACTAAAAAAGTGTAACTACCATGTATTAGACTTGATTAAGTACCTAAAAGTACCTGCTTATCTAATTTAATCATTTTCTTATGCTGTGCGTTACAATGTGGAAAATTGCTTTATTCTTGATTTTTATAACAACAGGTAAAAGTACTGCTTATTGTAGATACTCCGTCCGTGTCAAAAGCAGAAGATAATTTGTCGAGTCATATCGTTAAATCTATTGTAAAATAAAAACAATAACATAATCGGTATATATCTAGTGCCTTTTGTAAAGAAGTCTTGAATGAGGTTATTCATTATTCCTTTAGTGTTTATTAGAGAGTGAATCTCGGGCCTCCAAACTTTCTTTACATTTAGAAGTCTATGTTAACAGTACAGAAGTAACTACATGTCTATTTTGGTCAATTTATAGGTTTATCCAAAGAAATTAAAAAATTACAAGAAATTCCGGCACTTAGAAATAATGGCACTCACATTAAGAATGAAGTACAGCTTTTATGGAAAATAAATAAAATAATCGAGGATGGCTACAGCCGCGTGCACATTGTAACCGATTTTGATAATACATTAACTGCTGATAATGGAGTTGATGGAAAACCAGTTCTGAATAGTTTTGGTGAGTGCTTGATTGAATAGTTATCTTCTGTGTCTCATCTGCGTCCACTGTGTCCAGTATTAGCGTTACATGCATGTCTTAAATATCATTAATTTTGCATTAATGTTCGTCACGATTTTATACAATAGTAAACACCACAGTTATAACAGTAGTTTTTTCTTTATATCAGTATTAATTTTCTATATTATTATTATTCAGACATTGATGTAATGCTTTTTTCAGAAATGTTCAGAAAATGCCCATCTGTTCCGCAATCATACAAAGATGAAGAATACCCATTATATCTCAGATACAAGCCAATTGAGAATGACCCTCATATGAGTATAGAAGAAAAATCACACCACTTAATCGAGTGGTACAGAGCAGCTTATAGCTTGATGAAGTATGAAGTAAATTTTGTAAGGCACAGACAGGTACACTAAACAATAGTAATTAATTAAACTGTTTTCCACATTTTGTTACAGAGGTTTGAAGTTCCCAAGACAAGAACTTATGGATATAGCTCGCAATGTGACAAGCAGTTTTAGGTTTGTATTTTATTTAATTTCAGTACGTAGGTAGGTACTATCACCGAAAAATCCGCCTTCTTTTAATATAGTTTTTATGATAACGCATTTATTTATGCAAGCAAGGGAAAATATACCATCTAAAATTCGTTTTAAAATGATCTTTAAATCTATTCAATAAAGTCAATTTTGATTCTAAAATAATTTTTTTTTTTTTTTAGATAAATTATCGTATGCTGTTTGAACACAGCTTTAGAGTGGTCATTTGGTAATAGTACCTACCTATCTACCTATTTGTAGGGATCCAATTTTTGTTTAGTTTATTTTATTTTGAACTTCTACTTTTCAGGGATAGAGTTCATGACTTGATAACATGGATCAATATTAAGAAAGTGCCTATGTTAGTTTTATCATCAGGACTCGGAGAGGCTGTAGTCGACACACTTAAAGCAGCTAACTTGTCTTCACCACAAATTAGAGTAAGTTTTAAACATTAAGGCTAAGGTTCAGAGCTTAAACTAAAGCTTCCGTCCGTCACAATTGGGTTCTAAAATTTATTGGTGGTTTTTAACCAGTTATTTAACTTCATTATTCTTAAAGTTTTACCGTATATGTAGGTGAACCAAGCTATATTATTGTTACCTGAGAACACAGGGGTGCCTGCCTAGCATCTTTAATTGCCCCGACTCTGACACACCTATTTCTAATTATAGGTATCTACCTACCTTATGTTATTCAACTTTTTTTTTATATTATGTTACTTACAGGTTATATCCAATTTTCTAGAATTGGACCCTGAAGACTTTATCATTCGGATGAAAGGCAATCCAATTCATAGCTTTAATAAAAATGAAGCTATCAGCAAGGACACGGACTACTTAGAAGAGATCAAAGGTCGAAGCAATATTATTTTAATGGGTGACACTATTGGCGATGCGAACATGGTAGACGGCTTGGATTGTAGTGATAATGTTATTAAAATAGGATATATAAGTACAAAAAGACTGACACGTTTATCTGAATATTTAAATAATTTTGATATTGTTTTACAAAATGATCAATCTATGAATGTAATAATTGATCTATTAAACTTTCTATAAAGGTAATTTTGTTTTATTCTATGCTAAATTGATCGTAGTACTTATTATCCACAACTGAGAATCTCGGTTGTCCAGGAGGTGACCTTGGTTGTTTCACTGCATAATACCTACTTATTAACAAACACAAGTAATTATTTACGTGTGCACATACTACTTAGGAGTACTAAGTTACGTATACGTGTGAGAATCTGTTTGATGAGCCACTATGGTATTACGAAATAGGTATAAATTAATTGTACGTTTATGTAAATGCTAGACTTCGGAGAAAATAAAAATAAATAGAACGGTTTCCGGTGTCAAAAGTTCATTACACTCGATCATTTTGAGCGATCTGTGGTCAATGGTCAACTATGTCGTGAGACTGTCATGTCACATGTTCTGTCAGTAAACTAATGAGTGATTGATTTCTGTGAAATGTCTGGAGAGTTCTACCAATGCATACAAATTTTATCAAAATTTTATCAAAAACACTTTTAAGTATGAATGATAACATGAGTTTAGTGGCTGTATCGTGCACCTCGTTCTTGAAATAAGTTTTGAGGACCGTGTACGCAACGAAGTGCCATCCAAACGCGGTGCTGAATCTGAAAAATATTGTTCCGTAATATTGCTCCGGCGCGGCGAAGTGGTAAATTAAGTTTTACACTTTACTTTTAGATTCTAGGCTATATTTTTTTAATTCGAAGTTGTGGCGAACCCTTGTACATCTTTTGGATGCTTAACTTATCCTGAAATAGGTTATAAACTGTAGAATAATATGCCTTACATGTGATCGGAATTGTCAACCGAGTAACTATGAACGAATGATGTTTACCTCTGCCGCACCTTCCAAGCTACGTGACGAAAATCACAAAGGCTTTGTGTGCTTGGTTCGCTGTCTCTAGTAGTCTCAGCAGTCACTAAGCTTGTGGTACATACTTCCAAAATTATAATTTTTCCATCATTCTTGACCTACTTAGTGTTTATGTAATAGCATACCTATAAGATAACTAGGTGTTTACATAAACATGTGCTGTTTTTTTTAGAATAATGGTGGTCTGACCGGTTCATTGTAAGAAGCATTCCAGTAGGAGTAAACAAAAAAATAGCATAACAACAAAATGGCAAGGTACTTTGAAAACACATCAACCTTCAACTACAGTTGGGATCAAGTTGCGTGCGGTTATTGGAAAAGATACCCTAATCCTCAGAGGTAAGTCTTATTATTTTCCGCCAATTGAAAGTACTTAATTCAGAATTTGATTTTTATGAAGAATTTAACAAAGTGCTTCAAAATAAACACCAAAATGATTCTAAATATTCTATTCTATTGATGAGTGGTTGCGATAATATTTTGTCATTAAAATCAATAGATTGCATGCAAGGCCATCTTTATTTCCAATTAATAGTCAAGTTCAAATCAATCAAGAATGCTTTGTGATTTAATCAACAAGAAACACCTACCAAGTTTTAGTATGTGGTTTGTCTATGTCTATGAATTTACTGATATAATATGTGGTCTGCTCCTGTTGTTAGTAGTTGTAGACAAAAAAAATGTTTGATATAATCTAAGTTAAAGTATGGTCATCAGTTTGGCTGGGGAATAATAATAATAACACCACCACCCAACAGTCACATTCATAGTTGTGATTCCACAATAGGATTCCCTCTGTCGTGGGTATCAGAAACTATGAATACCATGGCACCACAAAGCATTTTTTAAAATTGCCACTGGTCCTCATTATGTAATTAATTATGTAATTATAAAAATGATGGCAATACATTAAGTAGGTAATATTTATATTTTGACAGATTTTTATAAAATCGATACTCATTATTTATTGCCACACAAAAGTAACACTAAAGACCATGCATACAGGTCTGATTACTGACACTGGGTTTCTTCCAACCTTTCAATACCTATAAAGCAAAATATAGCAAACGAGATATGATTTATGCGCTTCATCATATCTCCCTACAGGGCACAGCAAGAGAAGCCAAGATTGCCTGGAAACTTTATTTGATATATTTTTTGATCATAAAATAATATTATTCCAGCACCCATGTCTTATCTGAAGACACATGGAGTCGAGAAGTGGGAAAAGATGGCTGTCTCTACACAAAGCGGGTTCTCACCAAAACGAACAGGGTACCGAAGTGGGGAGAGAGGTATGTACCTATTTCTTCTCTCTTCCTTGTAAGGTTCCAATGCTAAAATAAAGTTTGTTTGGGCACAAGCTAGTGGCCGGGCTAAGGTGTTCTTGCCAAAAGTCACCTTACCATCATCGTTTCTGCTGTAGGATGTCCATTGCTGAACATAGGCCTCCCCCACATATTTCCAGAGCGACCTATCACGTGGGGGACTTTACCCATACTCACCACGCAGGGTCGGCAAGCGCAGTTAGACATATTGTTTTACAATGGGGTACACTGCTGCCCATGACCTAGCTTTTTTCCCTTAGTTGCCTCTTACGACATCGAGAGGCCTATTCTTCAGTCAGGGCCACCACGGCCAAAAAGTTACCTAAACTACACCTACCTACACTTGTAAATAGTACTCCTGGCTGGGGTAGTGGGCCTGGCCATTCTAAACACATCGTCACCATAATAATGGCATGGCTGTGATGTGATAAAAGCTATCTAACTTGTCCAAGAAAGTATTTTTTATTTCTGCCATATCTGAAACATTGCCAGTTGTTTACAAACATTGTCAATCAATTGTAACACAGGTTAAAAAGCAAGGTATGTACTTAGTAACTGCCAAGGCTACCAATCTCCAAGCTATTAGTAAACAAGATTGATAAGGTAAAAACATTTTTAAAAGTACATAAAAGCTAAAAAGTCTTCAGCTGTTTCTGATAAAAAGATAATAGACAAACATACTACTAACCTACTAGGGTGTTTGAACCTGCACTGACTTCCCACAGTCACTGTGGAGTGTTTTGTGTAATAACCCCCTATGCTAAACATACTCCAGCCAGGAAGTTTAAGAGTTTCAGGCGACTTAAAACTCTTAAACTTCCTCACATTGCGTTGTTGCCCTCACCTGCACCTGTTATAGGCACGTGTTAATGCACACCTATATTTTTCGAATAAAAAACATGTAAACACCAAGGGGCATGACACATTGATAAATTGCTATCTTGTATAATACCTATGTTGATATGGTTGTCCTCGGTGACATTGCTCTTAACATGTTAAGAGCACTAGACTAGACGTAGGTGGAATTGATAACACGCGGCAGCCCACGGCTTCGCTCGCGCGAAAGCCGAATAGTAGCCTATGTCCACTCCTTACCAAATTTAATCAAAATCGGTTCAGCCGTTTAGTCGTGAAAAGTTAGATAACAGTTCCCTAAACTGCTCGTTTTTTTCATGAAAATAAGTCGAGTTTCCTATGTAGTATGTCGTGGTATAGGCATGTCATGCGGAGGGAAGAATGTCATGTAATAAGCCCCTTTCGGATAAAATATATACTGTAGTTTGTTGCCTGATTCTTCTAGGCTTGGTCGCGAGGAACAGGCATAGCTTCACCTAGTTACTAAGACGTTTCAAAGTGATCCTAGGGATTTTATTGAAATAAAAACCTTTGACTTTGACTTTGTGAATATACATACTGTGAATAACCTTGCATATGAGAACATTCCATAAAAATGATATGGAAATTCATATCAGTATATTTGATGATGATGATAAACTTAAAAATATTTAGATATCTGCTCTTATCTGATATCGCTCTAATTTGCTACAATAATAAGTTATTGAATGCTTATGGTATAGTTTGGCCGATCATTCTAGGAACTTTGATGCAATTTTATTTTCTATGGTAATTCACCATTTTACTAAGATTGTATGAATAAATGCTGCTGAACGTGAGTTTTAGGCGGATCATTATTATGAATCGTCATCATAATGATTTGACGTCATCATCTGGTTTGGTCATGTAGAGAGGATGAACGAAAGAAGATTGACGAAACAGGTGTATAAGGCGAGTGTGAATGGAACCGTTGGAAGGGGAAGACCTAGGCGTACGTTTAGCGACCAAATCGGTGACGTTTTGGACAAAGGCCAGGTCAAGAGTACCCTAAACCGACGAGCCAGGATCGTAGCAAGTGGAAGGCAGTGGTCTCTGCCTACCCCTCTGGGAAATAGGCGTGATTTTATGTATGTATGTATGTATCATCCCCCCAAAGAGTTCCACGAAGAACGGTCTTGAGCCTTCTCCATCCACCGACTTCCCGCAACCTTCACAATGTCGAATTAAGGATTCACAGTTATGATAAAAGTGACCAGTAGGTACGTACAAAGTGTAGCATCACCTAGTTTCTAAGACGTTTCAAAGTGATCCTCGTGATTTTATTGAATTATACAACTTTTGACGTTTGATAACCTCGCGGGCGAGTGTCCGTCTGAGAACCCGGTGCGGGCTCGATTCCCGCTGCGGGACAAATGTTTGCATGATTTGTAAATATTTGTTTCGAGTCTGTTTCAGTTTCAGTTTATTTATTCAAAAACAATTTACATCGTGTAAATTGTAATTGTCGTGTAATTTCGAGTCTGTTGTTGGTACACTATTAGTTTCTGATACCCACGACACAGGGAATCCTAGTGTGGCGTCAGGACTATGTATGTGACTGATAAGTGTTATTTATTTTGACTTGACCATTTTAGAACCTCTCATGATTATGATGATGATAAGTATCAATGTATTGATTTCAGGTTCTTCAGCGCAAAGTCCGTCAAGATCATCGAAGAGAGTGTTTTGGACCCCAAGAATAAAACTCTAGTCACGTACACCAGGAACCTGGGATACACTAAAGTAATGGTAAGATTTATTTTCCATACTGAAAAAAAAAGTTTTCTAAAAACCTCTACTTTCTTCTTTAATGTAATACGGAGGCAGACAGGCTTACAGCCCTCCTGATAGAAAGTGGTTACCGTCGCCTATTGACATCAGCAACACCTGGAGCATTGCTAATTAGCCTGCCGACCGCCTCCCCCCCTAAAGAGCTCTGGCAACCTTACTCACTGCAGGAACACAACACTATTTGAAACAAATAATGTTATTTGGCTGCGATCTTCTGTAAGGCGGAGGTACCTCCAATTTAGAGCGAGAAAATCTCGCTATGCCCTACCTCCTACTTACTTCTGATCACCTCACGTGCGATAGGTTCTTGCAAATTGAATCATAAATCATACTTTTTATTGCCTGAAATACTGTAATGTGTTATAGATTTTATACATTTTATAAAAGTAGCAATGTATTTTGCCTGTTCAGGCGTGCAATTTTGAAAAAACGATATAAATTAAATCAAAATTAGATAATATAAACGGAAGCAGCTGAGAACGCCAAGCGGCGAAAATATTCAGTCCTCTCCAGTGACTATTTACATATTTACGCCGCTTGGTGTAGAAACCTTTGGACCATGGGGACAAGGTACTAGAAAGCTCTTCAAAAAAATTATACCAACTGGTCGACGCCGCTGGTGATAAGAGAGCTGGCTCATTCCTTGCAAAAATAATTTCTTTGGCAATTCAACGCGGGAATGCAGCCAGTGCTCTTGGCACCTTGCCGCATGTCCAAAATTATTTGTTTAATTCGTTTCTATTTTATTTTGTAATCATTTGATTTTATATTTTATAGTATGTATAAGTATATATAAACTAAACATTCAAAAAATAAAAAAGACAACAACTCGAAACATCTTGATAAAATTGAATAATTAATAATAATGTCAGCCCATGTCGCTGCTCGACGACCGAGAAGTCCGCGCTGCTGGACGTAGACCTCCCCACGATCTCTACCAGCCATCATCATCATGATCAGCCTGTTGAAGTCCACTGCTGGACATAGGCCTCCCCCAAAGAGTTCCACGACGAACGGTCTTGAGCCTTTTCCATCCACCGACTTCCCGCAACCTTCACTATGTCGTCGGTCCATCGGGTTGGGGCCTTCCAACACTGCGTCGCCCGGTTCGTGGTCGCCATTCGAGAACTTTTACTCCCCAACGGTGGTCGGTTCTGCGAGCTATATGGCCTGCCCACTGCCACTTGCTAATTCTGAGAGCTATGTCGGTGACCTTGGTTCTTCTACGGATTTCCTCATTTCGGATCTTATCACGCAGTGGAACTCCGAGCGTAGCCCTGTAGTACTCTACCAGTAGAGATCAGCAATAAGCCCCCCCATTGTGATAATTCTGAGAGCTTTGTAGGCGATGTACCTTGAATCTTTGCAAAGATTGTTTGTTACTCTTGTTACAGAGTGTAGTGGAGAAAGTAGAATACGTATCGGGTGGGCCCGGTCAGACGCTAGCTAAGCGCTCCGCCTGGATCGACTCGCAAGTGTTCGGATTTTCACGTGCTATCAGAGCCTTCGGAGTAGACCGCTTCAAGAAGAATGCTTCACAGATGGTAAGTTCAGTACAGTCTTTCTGACGTTGGCTGATGGTCTTTGCGATGATAGTATTCTAGGTCACACAATTCAACTTCTATTATCTTTCTGTCGGAGACCACGCTAGTTAAAGCTCAGCGGAGGACAAAATCTTCGGCCAAATTTTTTTTTTTTTTTATATTCCGGATATTTCACGCTCGGTCAACTGATCCCAAACTAGGCATAGCCTGTACTATAGGTACCAGAGACTGATATACATAATAGATATTATATTTAACACCCAGACACAGAACAAACATCTGTGTTAGTCACAAATGTTTGTCCAGTGCGGGAATCGAACCCGCGACCTCTAGCGCAGAAGGCAGAGTTACTACCACTGAGCTATGAAGCCAGTTAATGGGAAACGTTTGGAAACAAACCGCCCATACTTAATCTAAAATTATCTTGTTTGGCGTTGAATATTTTGCAGAATAGATATCAGTTTTTGAAGGAGTAATCCAAACCTGATAACAAATACAAACTCTTTTCAAAAATCAACGCCAAGCAAGAGAATAGGGGACGCTGCTGCCCATCCCCTAGCTTTTTTCCCATCCACGGGTATTTAGATATTGGGCCTATTCTTCAGTCAGTCAGTCTAAACAAATAATCAGATGATGATGTTGTGTGTGTGTCAGGTTGCAGGCTTCAACCACGTGCTGAGCGGGTTGTTCCCGCGCGCGGGCGGGGCGGGCGCCCCGGCGTCCCCGGTGGCGCACACGCTCAAGGAGATGCGCGAGGCGGCCGCCGCCGCCACCGACCGCGCCAAGCGGAACGTCCTCTCCTCCGTCAACCGGACGTAACACAAGCCGGACGAGTAACAACCAACGAACCTAGTGTAACACTCTGGAACCTATTTAATGAACGGCCAAGGTTCAGTAATTAAGAAACTGCTACCATCCTGTGTTCTGTGAACCGGACGTAACACAAGCCGGACGAGTAACAACAAGCGAACCTAGTGTAACACTCAAGGATATTCATCTTGCAGGGTCATCGGTCATCAAGAAACTGCTAATATCCTCTCTTTTGTGAACCGAGCGAGTAACAGCAAACGAACCTAGCGTAAACACTCAGGGACCTATGTCAGGTACGGTCAAGGTTCGGTAATTAAGAAACTGAAATGTCCTGTCTTCTATGAACCGAGCGTAACACAAGCCGGTCAAGTAACAGCAAACGAACCTAGTGTAAACACTCAGGGACATTATGTCAGGGACGGTCAAGGGTTCGTTAATTAAGAAACTGCTAATGTCCAGGCTTCTGAACCGGTCGTAACACAAGCCGGACGAGTAACAACAAGTGAACCTAGTGTAACACTCGCCGCTTCTTTGATTAACAGCTACCACAACACAAGCCGGACGAGTAACAACAAGCGAACCTAGTGTAACACTCGCCGTTTCTTTGATTAACAGCTACCACTAGCCTCTAATCTGACTTTAGTACCCACTCTATTTTGTACTCACATGTATAATTATATATGAAGGTCCCTTGAATTAAATCTTCCAAATCGCAATTATGACAAGAAACCCACGTATTTTTAGAGATTTCTTGTAATGATATCCGATAGTTGAGCTATCGTTATTAAGGTTTTCAATTTATTATTGAAAAGATCAAAGACATGTACAGATTTATAAAAGGGACATTATCATGTTGCTTTTATAGCTAAATGTATATTTATACAATGTGTTCCGTAATATGTATAATAACTCGACAGGGGCCTATTCAATACAAGCATCTGTTTTATCTACCAACTTTTGGGATACTAATCCTATAAGGACCCTTTCCGCGGCCTCGCACTCGCGATTCCCATAAAAGTAGACTAAGTTAATCCTTATTAAATCAGTTTTCTGACAGTGTAAGTTCCGCCAAATTCGGACCAGCCGTTTCGGAGATTAGCCGGAACAAAAAGACAGACAATAATTTTAAAAATTGTTTCTTGTTATAAGTTCTGTATATACTTTCATATGCATTTAGGAAAAAGCTGTTATTTTGACATTACAGATACTACAATTTGATTGCCAATGTAGAGGCATAGCTGCTTCATTGGTTCACGGCCGGGATTCGAACCTATGACCTTCAGTACGAAAATCGAGTTATCTGTCACTTGGCCAACACGGCCTCTGCGAAGAGTTTGTTCGAAGCACAGCAGCGCTTCTTAAAATTTCTCAAAAGCACAAGAAGTTTGAATTAATTTCTAAAAGTAGAACAAAATCTATTATGTGTAGAATAAGCCCTTCTTCGGCGTAATATAGAGGTGGTTCGTATTTACGCAACCAGGTTTTTAAACCAGGTTCTCGCAATAAACTATACGTAATTGGTACGAGTTTACGATACTTAGACGTATTAAAAATACTCGGGTGCGGCGCGCAAGTCCACCGCACATCCTAGGACGCGACGCGCGCCGCGCGGTCGCAACCCAACCGTCCGTCTCGCGGCGCGGTGCGTCCTTGGGTACTCGGCGGACTTGTGCTGTGGAATTGCGCAGTGGACTTGCGCAGTTGACTCGCACGGTCAAAGTATTACTTTCAAGTATTTAGTACCTGGTTCTTGTAAAATACGATACGTTATGGATCTGGTACGCGAAATAGCAAGTACGACTCATCTCTAGCGTAATATATTCCGGAACACATAAATTATAATATGTTATGTTTTTGTAAATATTTATTGTGTATATTTATTTATATCTATTCAGACTGACACTATTTCTGAATGCAATGCACTGCCTAAATAATTAAATCTTATAGTTCTACTACATGTAGGTACATAAAATTGTGCACGAAAGGAGGCTCTAAGAGGCGCACTTTAATCCTTTCAATACACTGATTCTGTCCTCGACGGTCATAGGCCCTTTTCAGGGCCACCATACCTCAACCTGGTCACTGACCCAATACAGGATCAGTGACACGACAATATGAGATACATAAAATCAAAGCTACTTGTTACCTTTGTACCACATTCCAACCCGTGGACTATGATAATGTTTTCAGGGTTGCCAACATTTATGAAAATTTTGATAAACATTATGAGTGTGTTGTGTATACTATCACCAAAATTTCCGCCGTACCAATTTTGAAACTGTTTCGCTTGTACACGGCTTAGTAAGCCTGTCCAGCCCATCTCTTTATTTATTGTGATCCTTTGAGGGTGAACCATTCATTTTATGACTTTGATTACCCAGTCTGTTGTTCAGTTGCAACCAAAACAATACGAACATATTGTTAGACAAAAACGGTACTTTTTATGATTACGCATTAACGCAAGTAAGGCACAGATCACTTCACGCAAAATACACCCTTAGGGTGGTAAGGCGGAATTTTTGGTGATAGTATATCTGATACCTAACTTAAACATGCCATGTTTTATTTGGTTGGCTACCCTATTTTTATGCTTAATGTTTGACTGAAATTGTTTCGAGTCTGTATTTTTATGTATATTGAGAATATTGTATTCATGCATGTTATATTATAACATAATGTATCGTTTTCTATGGAATAGTTACACTTGAACAATTTTCGAAATACCACTTTAACCCTTCAAGATTTTTCTGTAATAACTCATTAGAAATGCATAATAATATACTGGCAAATAGTATAATGTAAATATTGCCCTTAATATAAATATTATTATTAGCCTTGCCATGAAAAAAATCTAAAAAAGATGAAAATGTTTTTTTTTTATTTATTCTAAAATGTAAACTGATTTATATTCGGGAAGTAAATCCATGATTTCCACAAAATTAGAGCACATCCGCCAGATTCTATTTTTTTCGGCAAAAGGCTTAAGACGCGACATGCCACCGCTGACAGAGGCCTGCCCCTGTAAGTAGACAAACGGATATCAGATACTTTAGAGCACTGAGTAAATGTATAGGAAATAGCGTTATTTCAATTCGATCGCAAAGCTATTTCCAAACATTCGCGCATTTCCGTCAGCGCTTTCGTTAACCGTTTGTCTACTTTTAAGGCCAAAGATATGCATTTTAGGTCTACTTAGTAGGTACCTAGTCTAGCACCTAATATTCTACTAATACAAGGTTATTCATAATAAGTATGCTATCCTGAAAGGGGCTTATTCTACACCCAATTAGCAATAATGTTTGTTCTACGACTTCTAGAAATACTTCATTTTTCATTAAGAACAGATCAGTTTAAAATCAATTTATTCAGCTTATGCCTGTTTATTCAGTTTTTGGTACACATCTTGATGGTATTGTAGTGGTAAAAAAAGACGAAAAACAGCTCAAAGTCGGTAAAATAAGTTTTATTTCTTTTTTATTCTTTCTTTTTGTTGATATAGAACAAGTTTTTTTTCGGGATAGTACACTAGTTACGGAAAGCGTTGTTTAAAAAGTTTTAATTATATTTAACTTGTTTTAAAGTTGGGAGTATAATTTTAATTACATATTAAAACACATCAATCAGATGATAAATTGTATAAATGTTTGGTGAAAATAGATATATATTGTAGGTAAGATCTAGATGTTTAGAGGTGCGATGTGTAAATTAGTATTAGTTACCACATTCATTAAGAATCAATAAATGAATCCTATGAACAATTTTTGCATTTTATTACCTAACTAGCTTCCGCCCGCAGCTTCTCGCGTGGTACCTACATAAAAAGTAGCCCTTGCTATTCTAGGTGGTGAACTCTTTATATTCCATGTTTCAACTAAATCGGTTGAGCCGTTACGGCGTGATTGAAAAATAATAACAAAAATCCTCACAAACTTTCGCATTTATAATATTAGTAGGATAATTTCAGAATCTAGCTTTTTAACCTAAGCACGCTTCCGATGTCGTGATCGCTTGAGATAGTTACTAAAATAATTTCATCATCAGCCTGATGTAGTATACCTACTGCTGAACATAGACCTCCCCCAGAGTGCCACGACGAAATCTTGAGTCTTCTCTATCCACCGACTTCCGCAAGCTTGACAATGCCGTCGGTTCATCGGGTGGGGGGCCTTTCGTCAATATCAACCTACATTATAGACACAAAAATAGACACTCCAGGAGATGCTAGACGCGTTCTCTTATTTTATACTAGCTTCCGCCCGTGGCTTGGCTCACGTGGTACCTACATAAAAAGTAGCCTATCTATATGCTATTCTAGGTATAGAACTCTTTATATTCCAAGTTTCAGCGAAATCGGTTGAGCCGTTACGGCGTGATTGAATAACAAATATACACAAACCTCACAAACTTTCGCATTTATAATATTAGTAGGATAGCTAGGGTACGAAATAATATAATAATAGCTTGGATAATAAGTAGCCTATAATATGATATTAGAACTATCTATCCAAGTTACATCAAAATCTGTTGAGCTGTAAGGGCATGAACAACAAACATCATAACAAACTTTCGCATTTTTAATAGTAGCAGGATTCTTAGTCTGCAAGGTGTATAGTATGTAACAGATTTTTTTTCATTTTCCCAACTTTATTTGGTATCTATGCAACTAACTTGTCATTCACAAAAAATGGTTCAGAACATAATACTATCTTTACATTTGTACAATATCTACTTTATTTTGACTGCTGCTCTTAACCTAGCACTTCTGCTTCTGGGATTCATTTCCACTTCTTCCTCAGTCGGTACCTCCACATGCTTATTGACAGGCTTCCACGGTGTATCCAAGAACTGGTTAATGGTATCCTGATCCTGCACCAACATCGGACTTAGATACTTCAGCGGTACAGGATTTGCAACTTCATTGATAGTGTTGCCAGCGATATGCCGCTTGATAATAGTATCTTCTAATGAATGAAAGCAGATTGTGACAAGTTTGCCATTGATTTTAAGGTAGTATCGAGCCAATAACATGCCATAGTTCATCTCATTCAGCTCATTGTTGACAAAGATTCTTAATGCTTGGAATACTTTTGTAGCGTTTGATTGGGGTCGCTGTAACTTATCAAGTCTAATTTCATCCGGGCAGCAAGAGTTGACTACGTCAACCAGTTCATGTGTTGTGTCTATGTTTTTAATCATGTACCGAGCATGGATTATAGTCTGTGCTATCTTTGCTGCTTTCTTCTCCTCCCCATATATTTTGAAAATCTTGTACAGTTCACTCTCATCAGCGGTGGCTAATACTTCCCTCGCTGTGATTTGATCAGGGTCTCTGCCGGCATCCATTCTCATATCTAACAAGCCATTTCTGCTAATTGAAAATCCTCTATCGCCTGTGTCTAATTGCATGGACGAGCAGCCAAAGTCAAAAAGGATGCCGTCTATAGAAGATTGGCCAATTCCTCTTTCTTTCAAAAGGGATGGGAGCTCACTAAATTTGCCAAGCAATGGTGTGACCCTATTCGGGTACTCTTCAGCAAATTTCTTAGCTCTTTCATAAGCTGTAGGATCTCTATCTAGTGTGATGAGTCTGCAGTCAGCAGATTCAAGGATCTTTCTCGAATGGCCACCAGCTCCGAATGTCATATCAATGTATAGCTCATTGTTTTGAGGATTGAGATGCTTTACAACTTCATTCAGCATAACAGGTGTGTGGTCCCTGTAAGTTGCCTCTGTTGACAAATTTCGGCTAAAAGAAGCCTGGGTGAAGCGTCGGAAGTATCTCAAAATCATTTTGAATCCTTGTTGAATATCTTTTTAAAGAAACCTTTGTTTTCTTCCTTTAAGTACTCAAGGATTTCGTTGGAAAGCACCAAGTTACACTCTTCAGTGTTCAAGCCAGTTGCAGTGCTTACGAGAGTGCGTTTATATTTTTTTTGATAGTGATTGTCGGCCAATTTGTTCAAAGAGTTGTACTGGCGAGTACAAAGCTCGGAATCTAAATTCTGTGATCCCTCTGATGACTCAAAAGCAGCCTTTACTTTGTCCCTGATGAATCTTCCGAGGTCTCTGCAAGCAATAATAACGATGAATACAAGATATTTCAGTAAATAACCAAGGATTTGTTAACATTGTCAGATACATACCTATCACCTTTAGTTGTGTCCACAGGCCATTTAGCAATAAGTTTTGTGAATTTCTTATATTGAGAAGTCATTACTACACTACTTTCATAACAAACTGGTCCTGGTTTTTTATTTTAGTAGTTAAAGAATAATAAACTAAAAATAATTCATTGGAAGTAAGGTTATTAGTTAGTTAGTTTCTTGGTTTTTGGCTTCTGTGGCTTGTTGTCACAATTTATGTTCAGGTTAGGTTAATAGAATAAATTTGACATTGGTGAGTGTCTGACATTGACAATAGTCACTCTTTCATTCATTTCAATTTGACATTAATTTTGACATTACTGTATAGCCTAGCCCGCTTTTTCGGCTAGTAGAAGCCCTTGCAGTGAATTATTCTCCTCTCCTAACAAATTATAAAAACTTCGATGCCGTTGAGTGTGTGAGATACCGTGCACTTGGTTATTTGGTTGTGAGAGTATAGATCCTATCCTATCCTACTAATATTATACTCGCGGCTTCTTCGCGTACCTAGATAAAAAGTAGCCTCTAGGTTATTCTAGGCAAATAACTCTATCTATTCCAAGTTTCATCGAAATCAGTTAAGCTCTTACGGCGTGATTGGATTGTTTGTGGTACAAACAATCCAAACATCCTCACAAACTTTCGCATTTAAAATATTTATTAGGATAGTTGGATTACTACATATGTAGACAGGGAGGTAAAACGGATTACATAGTATTATAGAGAATTTGAATAACATATTCTAAGATAAAAATAAAATTTCTTGTTTCTAAGATTGCCTTAAATAAACGCATTTTGACTTTGACTTTGCCAGTTCTACTTGTACTGCATAAAATCAAACTACCAAACTATAGGAACCTATCTATGTTTAAAAGGTTTTACTCGCGAAAAGCAACTTTATTTTCAGCGTGTGGCCTACTCGGAGGTAACGCTACCTACATATAATTGAAATACTACACGTTTACAATTTTTGTATAGCAACGATTGCTCGTTGTCTTAGAAGGTTAGGTTAGGTTAACTATTGGGAAGTACTGCAGCAATCGCCATGGGAATAAGAAAAAGTTTTCGATTCGGAGAGATCGTTAGTGTAAGGTAACGCTGAACGTTACAAAGTGGTAGCCTTTTGTCTAGATAAGAGGGCGGTTTTATGATGTGATTATCAATATTTTCTTCTCATACGTAACTAAATAAAGTTAGGTAAGTTTAGTTATTGCATTACACCGAGAAGAGCTAAGCTCTTAAATATAATAATAATAAGTTTAGTTAAAACTGCTATTTAAGTAGGAATTAGTAGTTATACTTATTAATTTTTACCTACCTATTATATAATTTCGGAAAGACAATTCAGTAAGTAGGGTTCAAGGGGTAGATATTGGCAAGAAAACCCAATTTCAAGATAGGACCTACCTATTTCATCTGCATATACCTCCGAGAAAGACTCGGAGGATCAGATTTAGGTAAAGCAAAATTCGTAGAATTTCGAAAAATTCTACGAAACGAATGATAGGTACAACTTGGACTCTTAATTGAAGATCTAGCTTTTACGCGAAACATTACAGTAGCCAGACGCGCGATACCGTCCCGCCTTCAAAACAGCGGCTTAACCATAGGGCGGGCGGCGCGCGCATCCGTCGGCCATTTCCATCTGCAGTCGGCAACCGCGCGCCATCCCCGCGCCATGCAACCAACATAGCATTACATAATTGCAAGTACCTATCTTCTGTCGGACAATACCAGTGACCTGTGCTAACTTTAAATTAATAAAAAAAAACAATAAATAAAGGACGTAGTGCGTGAAAGATTTTAGTGAACTGTGCGAATCGGATATAATAAATCTGGTAAGGTTTAATAACACTCTGTTCTATTACAATATTTTTTTTCTTTTAAAAACACAGTTTATTAACAACAAAGTAGTAGAATAGTAATTTTGCACTGTGAACCAGAGTGTAATTGAATAGCACGCTCGTAACGTTACGTACAAATATTTGAGTTAGATCGTTGACTGGAGGTTTCATTATCGATCCTACTGGCTTGTTTTGTTTCACGCGGCTATAACACTCAAACAAATTGCCTGGACTGAACACACATTACCAATACTGAAGCCTGTGGTTTATTAGATAGGCATTTGTTACTCTATGCACTAGTACTGGATTATACGGCCTTTTTTTTTTTTACAATCCATGACCATTAAATCGAAACTTATGATTAATTAAGTAGGTAAATAAATTACATATTACCTAACGTTTTTTTTGTTTTCAGCCAGTCCTACTAAATACTAGGTACTAATATTCTAACGAGTATTTACCATGTGTTTAGGTTTTAAATATTTCTCACGACGACGATTAGGTACCTACTTAATTAACTAGGTATGCATGTAAGTAACTAGTTTCCATAAAGTTTATTTCCTTATTTACATCTAGGTTACATAGGTAGTTAAGATTTTTCTTCTGTCTATAATTTAGAGCATTTTCTGTTTTTCTGTACCTACTGATTTTTTCTCAGATCGTATGCCCCGTCCATCTGCATTACAGAGTTTTGATTTTTACTTCATTATCCTTTGTGTCCAGAGGACACGCTGTTGCAAGCCAACAGCAGAATGGACTCAGAAATAGTACCTATTGATTATAAAATACCTAAGTACTTAGTGTTATACTTATTCGTGCAGGTAAGCCAAGGAATATGAAAAAGTCTAGCGAGTGTGAGAGCGAGTCTAGCATTACCTGATTCTACCTAACTACCTGATAGACCTGGCTGAAGAATAGGCCCCTCCATAGCCTACCCGTGGATGCCGTAAGAGGCGATTATGAAAAAAAAGCTAGGGGATGGACAGCAGCGTTCCCTATATTAGTAACAATCGCTCTAACTGCGGTCGCCAACCTTCTAGCTCTAGCTTAAGTATGGGCAATTTCCTCTCACATGACAGGAATTCGCTCTGGAAATCTGTGGGGGAGGCCTATGTTCAGCCAACGGCTGAAATGATGATAATGATCTAATGGTGGAATATTGGTTCAAATAACGTTTTCATAAATGCGTAGGATGAGACTCGGTAAGCGGGTAGTATTTCATTCGCGTAATAGGTACCTAGGTTTATGAATGACAACCCACGGTATTAGGTACATTCTGCGAATTAGACTTAGTAGGTTGTTAATTTCTCAGAATCATTCCGAACATTAGGTGGTAGACCACCTAAATGTTCGGTATGATTCTGAGAACGGACACAATGTTAAACACGGTGATCCTTAATAAAATTGTATACTTTCCTGAAAAGGCCTTATTCTACACACAATATGCAAAAAAGTTTGCAACGACTTTTGAAAAATCGTCATTATTCATTATAAAGCCTGAGTCGACCCTTAATCCGGATATGAGTTCAAAATAAATATTATTATCAAGCAAAAGGAATAATATTTTTTAGGAGAGTATCAAATCTGAGTATTTCCCTGTTCCCTAACCTAAGTTAGAACGTTTTAAACGACTTTAAAAAAAAATATAAAGTATACCCCACACTCTGGGAAACAGACTCAGATTTTATATTTGATTTGGTGAGAAATGATGAGTAACAACATTGAAAAAATTACATTTGCCCAAAAACAACACATGGTCTCATTTTATACTACCAGTCTTATATTGTTTTTTTTCACAAAAAATATTTTTAGGCAGACTGTACTACTTACATCGATCACCCAAAAAATGCAATTCTTTATTTCCTCAAAAAACCGTTTAATTAAAGAAAAGGTTGTACTTAGCTACCCATTTTTGCCCCATTATTTTGCCCTTGTATAAGTATACCTACATGTACACCCTGTATATGAATTAAGGTTAGATTACGATGGTATTTCATTCATGTTCAAAGGCTAGATAATGTAGGTAGCGCCTACCCGCATTGTCAAATTTGACGTAGGTTGTGGGCAGTTCGCTGATTTTAGCGGACAGCCTTTCACAGTCTCCTGTTTATTATAGTAATACCATTGAATTCGTACTCTGTTAGTCTGAGATAAGTACCTATCTATACCTAAAAATAGTATATAAATTATAATTTGCTTAATTACAGAAGATAATGATTTCAGATAACTATATTTTTTATAAGAACTTCAGGAATCGTAGGCGTACCCACAAAACCACACGGTTCAGTCAATCTATGTGTGCTAAGTTTACATTCTCTCGCTTAAAATAGTAATTTGCGATGCTGTTAATAGTGAATAAGTTTGTAGGCATCGCAATTAATATGGCACTTACAAACTTATTCACCATTTTCAGCATTATGCCATGTTAATTGTGTAAGACCTCTCTATAATACTTATATGATTTAAGCTATAATGCAAATAAACATCTTGAATCCGTGGTGGTTTCGGCTTAAGAATAAGCCTCTCATTACTACCCGTGGAACTCGTGGAAGTCGTAAGGGCGACTATGGAAAAAACAGAGAGATAGAGATATATATAGATAGATTATAGAGATTGGGCAACAGCGTTTTCTATTAACGACAATTACTACTGCTTAAAAGTACCTACCTACCTAAAAACAGGAACAACTTTGCCTTACTCTTCTCAATTTCTCACACATTGTAATTCATTCAAGTTCGATGGCTGCGTGTTTTCACTTTCCTTATTGGGCTGACGTCAATACGCGATCCAACACATCAATTCGTTCTATTGTGCCTGTGATTTGTTGCTCTAAGATTGTTGTTGGAAATAGTACCCACACCTGAAAAACATTGATTCTGAATTGACTGATCGCTGTGTGTACTGCGGGGTGAAGTAAATAAATAAATAACACCCAACAGTCTACATATTACTCCACCCAAGGATTCCTTGTGTCGTGGGTATCAGAAACTATGAGTACCATGGTACCACAACACCCAGACCCGGCACAAATATTTGCAGATCATACAAACATTTTGTCCCGGAACGGTAATCGCACTTGAGTCTCTCGCCCACGCTACGCCACCTGGTTCGGGAGGAGGGAGGAGGTATTTTGGTTTTTTGACTACATTCCATAGGTACCTACGTCTCCAAATTACCTAAGCATAATAATTTGATTATGATGTCCTAAGGTACCTTACCTAACAGCTTTTATAATTCTACACCGGTTTTTGGGTGGATCGAAATCCGGCGTTTACGATCAAACACTAGTCTACAAACGTTAAAAAATTACAAATTTAAATAATTGTAACCAAAATTTGTTACCTATTTATTCTGCATAGGTTAACCACTAACCGAAAAATTACGATTAATGAATCTAATTGGCTATCATGTGGTCTTTTGTGAGGTAGAGCCCGTACTATTTTTCATAGCTGTTTCGAAATTCAAATACCTACATGTATGCACCATTGCATTGTAGCCATTGGCAAGTGCGCACAAATAAAACCGTTCCAAATTCAAAGCGCTCTATTTTTTTCTATAATGCATGCAAAACCTCTTTGGTTTCAAAAGTAGGTATGTACCTATGTACAAAGTGCCTTGTACATACCTTTAGTTACTTAGATGGAAAGTTTTCTTCCAGCTACGTTCACCACAGGCAATACCTAGCTACCTACACCTTCCGGAGTTTCACTCATGTTTTGTACGTACTTTCAAGTAACGGTAAGATAACGATAGAACGTACCTACGAATTTGTATCAGTGTGTGTTAAGTTTCTAAAGTTTGAATAACGTGGGTAGGTACTTACTAACTTTTCTTTACCAAAGTTGGTACCTACTAACTGCCTGTCGAGTTAGTACCTAGTTAGGTAATATTTAGGTTTTATGTAGGTATTCTTATAATAAATATGACCTAAGCCCTTGTGTGCTGGTGCCCCTGTGTACATGAGACATTGACGCTCACGCAGGAGGCTGTGTACAGGATGTAAGTTGCCTAAAGAGCCATGGAGCGTGCCATGCTCATTATAAAGATAGACATGGAAATCAGTAAAAGAGGCATTTTGTTGCAACGAAAATCTGTAGAAATTGGAATCTGTCACCTTAGAGGATTTATAGGATAGAGTTGCCATTAGTAAAAAAAACGTAAAACTATAAGGAAAAGATGTTTATCTGTCTATTTGACAAAATTGCATTTGACTGCACGCAGGGCTATGATTGCATCCTTGGAAAGAAGGCCGTGGCAAGGTTGCCTAACGACCGCGGTGACATAGCGTTCACTTAGCCTTATAGCCGGTATTTACTTAACAATAGGGTCTATCTATTGTAACACTCTTCTAGAACATGGCCACATTAGCTCTGAGACTCTCTCCCCTACACCTCAGTGGCTCTGTCCCGTTACCTACCAGGGAGATGGGAAAAAAAGTTTAGTTGATCATCCCCGGTGATCCTGGTGTTGAAGTTTAGCGGGGAGGATGAGGTAAAAACTCTTTGTTTTCGCCAGAATTTTGATGCAATCGTTTCAATCGCACCTCTTCAAATGTTTGAGTGCCCCGAAAAACTTTTTCACTGCCATTCTAAGCCTTTTTCTTCATTACTGACTAGGATTTGAATCAACCGTGCAAAAGTCAACAGGAAAAAAAATAATAATCTGCCAGTAGAACGGCTAAGTAAATCGGACAGACAGACGGACATGGCGAAACTATAAAAGCACCCTGAAAACATCGATCCATTGCTGCAAGTAAAACCCAACCAACCAATATGTTTCTCAGGTTGGGCACAGCGAGATTTTCTCGTTCTTAATTGGAGCAGCCCGCCTGGGAGGTACCTCCGCCTTACAGAAGATCGCAGCCAAATAACATTATTTGTTTCATATAGTGTTGTGTTCCTGCGGTGAGTAAGGTTGCCAGAGCTCTTTAGGGGGGAAGGGGTTCGGGGTCGACAACGCGTGCGTGATGCCTCTGGTATTGCGCTCATAGGCTACGGTAACCGCTTACCAACAGGTGGGCCGTACGCTAATCCTAATCGCGTGACGGATTTGACGTGATAGATTTATTTAGGTCACACACAAGAACAGCGCAAGCTAATAAGAAAAAATACAGACACTACAAGGTATAAAGATGTGAGAACAAATAGAGTAAGTATATAGGTAGTGACATAACTAGGTTACATAAGTCCGTGCTGAGGTGCATGCATGAGCCAAAAAAGGTCCCATCTCAGCTTGAATGCCGCACACGAAGTGTAGCGGCGCTGGTTTTCAGATGACTAGTATTGCGTTCATCGCTTGCAAACTCGCATGATCGCGTAATCGCGCGTTAGATTAGGACAAGCCGTGGTGGCCCCGGCTGAAGAATAGGCCCCTCCATATCTACCTATCCACGGATAAAAGCTAGGGGATGGGCAGCAGTGTCCCTCATTTTAACAACGATAGCTCTAACTGCGCTCGCCAACCCGCATGCCCAGCGTGGTGAGTATGGGCAAATCCCCCCAACATGATAAGGAATTTGCTGTGGGGGAGGCCATGTTCAGCAGTGGACGTCGAACGGCTGAAATGATGATGATGATTAGGACAAGCCCTAAGGTTGCGAGGCTAAAGTTGGTAATGTTTGAGTGAAACTTTCTAAATACGATAGTAATTTGTCTATACGGTCTGAGGTTTTCGTTTTGAGGGCAAGGCTAGACAGATAACGGTCTGAAATAAGAGAGCTATTATAAGAAAGGTTTATTAATATGTAGACCTAAAGAAAAAGCCTTACCATTTATTTAATAGAAAAGGTATGTTCTTATGACTAAGATCTTCATAACTAGGTCACACTTTGATACTGTTTTCTTCATAATTTATTTAGAACTAGGTGCGCGTGGTTTATGCAATATACCTACATGTTGATGCAATATACCTACATGTTGATGCAATATACCTACATGTTGATGCAATATACCTACATGTTGATGCAATATACTTACATGTTGATGCAATATACCTACATGTTGATGCAATATACCTACATGCTGATGCAATATACCTACATGTTGATTCGTAATATGTATACTATCCCGAAAAGGGCATATTCTACCAAGAAAGAGAAAGAATATTAGCGAAAGAAAATCCAAATTTGCAAAATAAAAATATCATATTTTTCCCGTACCTAATTAAATTATCTCTTTTTGTCTTTCTATCATCTATACAGTCATAAAAACTAATTTTAGCAAGTGTTTTTTCAATTACCAAATTATAGTGGCAGTGGGCAGGCCATATAGATCGCAGAACCGACAGCCATTGGGGAATAATGGTTCTCAAATTGCGAACACGAACCAGACGACGCAGTATTAGAAGACCCACATCCGATGGACCGACGACATTGAGAGTGTTTCGGGAAGTCGGTGGATGGAAATGGCTCAATAACGTTCGTCATGGCACTCTTTGGGGAGGCCTAATGCCCAGCAGAGGACTTTTACAGGCTGATTATGATGATTTTTAGTTTATTTTTAAAGTTTTTGGAAAACTAACAGCTAGGTGGATACATAATAGGTAGTAATTAATAAAAAAACATGCAGTAAGGCTACATGTAAGTATTAAATTAACTGACAACCAATTTCCAATTTCCGCAGATAGCAGGGGATGGGTAGGTAGGTTATAATCCTACTAATATTATAAATGCGAATATTTGTGAAGATGTTTGTTATTCAATCACGCCCTAACGGCTCGACCGATTTCGTTGAAACTTGGAATAAGTAGATATAAAGAGTTATTTACTTAGAGGTACCACGTGAGCGAATCCGCGGGCGGAAGCTAGTAACTATATAAAGTAACGATAGACGACACATAAGTTAATCAGTTCTAATAATGATGATGATGATTATTATCATTCATTGGTACATGATTCATTGCGTGTAGGTACGTGTTCTAAAAAGACAACGCCTTCCTGAAGACTAATCACTCAAATCATTTTCGGAGGAGGTAGGGCACAGCGAGATTTTCTCGCTCTAAATTGGAGCAGCCCGCCTGGTACCTCCGCCTTACAGAATATCGCAGTCAAATAACATTATTTGTTTCAAATAGTGTTGTGTTCTTGCGGTGAGTAAGGTTGCCAGAGCTCTTTAGGGGGGGGGAGGGGTTTGGAAGGCAACGCAGTAGCAATGCTCCAGGTGTTGCTAATGTCAATAGGTGACGGTAACTACTTACCATCAGGAGGGCCGTAAGCCTGTTTGACTCCGTATAAAGTAAAAAAAAAAAAACCAGCTGTGATATTTAACCTTTTATTTTGCAAAAGATTTATCTAAGCACTCTCAAGTATCATTATATGAAAAAGCTCGCGCAGTGTTGCGCCCAATCTACCTAATTGACGCGAGGTAAATCAAGCGATGAACGATGGCGGTTGGTTTATCCCGAATAATCACGGCTATTTTTTATTTTATCTATACAAATGAATCCCGACGCACTTTGTTATAATCTCGCAAGTCTTAGGAATGTGTAGGGCTGCCAGACGGCTTTTTGATTGCATGACTGTGGTGTGACATGCTTTTAGACGGTTAAACATTTTAATAATAAGTAATTTTTAAGTATTCTTTCTGGTTCAGAAACTGTTTACATATTTTTTTTTAATTTCCAACCTATGACATATGCTTTTTGCATAATAATGTATATCTTATTCTTGCTCTTCTCTTTAATTTCATTTAAAGTCGTAGTAATAGGTATGTAGTCAAGTCAAGTTTATTAAAGTTTTTTTATACTACCTGCTCGTCAATGGCAAATTATGTGTCATGCAAACCTTTCCTAAAGTAAGTCATTACAGCCCTACGGTCTAGCCGGGTCATAATGTTGTACTGAATTTCATTATTTCCCATGGGACATAATGTGATTTGAATTTGGAATGCAACCCATGTAGTCGTGCTTGATCGAGGTTGGTTTCAAAAATGTTTGGGTGCAATGTTTTGTTCTAATTAGGCTGTATGTTATCATTTGTTAATGTTAACCATAGAATCCCTCGTTCTCGGGGTTCACTATAGCGCCCGGGACATAATACACTACTTTAAGCCCTTGATGCATAATCTACTATAGTAAGATATTGATGACTATTTTCTAGACACCTTTTTACTCGAAAAGTACGATACAATACGAAAATCAAATTTTATTTCACTTCTCTTGTGCGCTTTACTCAAACAATAATAAGTAAAACACCACCATAATTACACATTATTAGGTATTTAGTTGAACACTAGTTTTGTAAATTGATTTTTTCCTGCCAAATATTATATATCGTGTTTGAATTGATAACTGGGATTGTATCAAAAAATATTTTGAACGAACAAGAATTTTTGTGTACTTTTATTTTCTGTGTCGCTTAGTTCTGACCTAATGTGCCGTTACAAATAAAAACCCTTTTTTTTCTTTCTAGAAGGAGGTAAGTTTGACAAATGAAAAAAAAGTTTATGGTGGAATCGTACTGGCAGCCCTGACCACGACACGGTTTCGTAGACATTTTAATTCACGATAAGTCCACTGTTTCCTGATTCATTTAGAAAACTATTTATGTTATGTGCTAGTTTTAGTGATGTATTTTTGGAGCCAATAGTTTAGGTATACAAAGTTATTCAGAATATGTATACTATACCAAAAGGGGCTTAATCTACACCCAATTCGAAATAACTTTTGCTTTACGACTTTGTTCGTGGTGGCCCCAGCTGAAGAATAGGCCTCTCCATATCTACCTAACCGGATGTCGTAAAAGGCGACTAACGGAAAAAAGCTAGGGGATGGGCAGCAGCGTCCCTCATTTTAACAACGATAGCTCTAACTGCGCTGTCCAAGCCGTATGCCCAGTATGGGCAACCCCCCACATGATAAGGAATTCGCAGGCCATGTTAAGCAGTGGACGTCGTACAGCTGAAATGATGATACGACTTTTGGAAATTCGTTGTTTGGAATTTTGGAAACATTTTCATTAAAAAAAAATCCATCGTATGAAATATCAGCCGTTTGAGGTTAAATCAGTTCTTACTCAATTATTCAGCTAGGTAGCAATATTGATGTCGACTTCTGGTACGTATAATAATTAGTTATAAATAAAGTTGAGTTCTTGAGTTCAATCACGTCGCCGTTACGGCTCAGCCGATTTCGATGAAACTTTGAATAGATAGAGCTACTGCGAACTTTTAGCAATTCTACTACTTTATGGTATTTTTCCTACTTCTGTCTTACAGCTTAGCGGAAGTCGGGTAAAATGAGCATGGCTCGCTTTAGAGCTTGAAATTAAACTGTCGCCATCTCTCACTGTACTTCCATTTGACCCAGATCCAAGTTAAGGAATACCTGTTCCAAATGGACACAAATACGCACGCTATAGGAATATAACTATAGGGGGGTGGGGGGAGGGGTCGCCAACGCGTGCATGAGGCCTCTGGTATTGCATATGCTAACGCTTCCTAACAGGTGGGCCGTATGCCTGTTTGTCACCTGAGATGTATAAAAAGTACCCTAGAGGTTATTCATTTTTGCCATTTCCATATAAAAATTAGTAAAATAACTTTATTTATTTATTTGTTATATAACATAAACCATCCATCGATAAACATCCTCTCAAACTTTCGCATTTATAACTTGCGCGCCGGACCCGAGTATTTTTAATACGTCTAAGTATCGTGAAGTCATACCAGTTAGTATGATGCGAGAACCTGGTTTAAAAACCTGGTTGCGTAAATACGATGGTTCGTATTTACGCAACCAGGTTTTTAAACCTCTAGACTACACAAATATTTTAGGAAATTGTAAAATTATTTTTTTGATGATGAGCGTCTTTAGCGACTCTACGTAGTTTTAAATTTATAGTTAAAGAGCCAGTGGACGGCAGCGGGCAGACAACACAAATATCTTAGGAAATTGTATAATTATTTTAAATATCAATTTAAAAACATCGACTTTAGACATAATTCATAATGATATGATTCATAATTCATAATTAAATAAGATACTATCACTATAATTCTTACAGATATAGAGATTTTATAAGTGGGGCTCGCTAGCGATGCGATCATGTAAGAAAGTGATGCCACAAGCACACGTATCTCGGTGTCGCATCTAAGGCCATTGTATGCATACACATACCTCTATATTAGAATTGCGATTGTTACACGCCCGTTACGAAGGAATTACATAAATTATGTGTTTATATTATTATTTTGTGTTTTATGTGCATTGTACACAAAACACGGGGTGTAAGGGGTTCCATTAACAACTTACGGAACCCAAGCCAACCTCACCGGCTCGTGGTACACCCTGCCGTTCAGCGAACGAGGCTCTGTCGTCCCACCCACCAACCCGCACTGGACCAGCGTGGTGGGTTATGGTCCAACCCCCCCCATATGATAGGCACAAAGAAAATACGGCCCCCAGTCCCCGGCAGCTCCGCTATTCCTGGCACTGGTAGCAGCCACGGTAACGGCGGAGCAGGGGGTGCTAAGAATCCCCGGCAGAGGCCCAGCTACCAAACCCCACGAACCCTGGACCTGGTAACTTTCAACGCACGGACGTTGAGGACCGACGAGAAGTTAATTGAGCTGGAAGAAGTAGTAAGTAAGTTGCGCTGGGATATCATAGGATTATCAGAAGTCCGAAGAGAGGGGGAGGACACGATAATCTTGAATTCCGGCAACTTATTCTACTACCGGGAGGGAGATCAGCTATCCCAACACGGTATCGGGTTTCTCGTCCATAAGTCCCTCGTCAACAATATTGTAAAGATAGTGAGCGTTTCGAGCAGGGTGGCATACCTTATACTCAGAATCACCGAACGGTATTCGCTGAAGGTCATACAGGTATACGCCCCACACTCAAAACGCTCAGACGATGAAGTGGAGGCTATGTATGATGACATTTCAAATGCCATGCATGCCTCGAAAACACACTTTACAGTTGTGATGGGGGACTTCAACGCGCGGCTAGGCACGAGGAACGGCGATGAACTGAAAGTGGGGCAATTTGGATTTGGACAGCGAAACCAAAGGGGTCAGCGTTTGGTCGACTTCATGGAGAAGGAGGGACTCTTTGCGATGAACTCTTTCTTCAAGAAGCGATCGTCCAGAAAATGGACGTGGCTGCACCCCGGCGGTTATAAAAGCGAGATAGATTTCATCATGACGACCAAGAAGCAAATATTCAATGACGTCTCTGGGTCAAAACCGGCAGTGATCACCGTATGGTTAGAGGCTCATTGAATATCAACATTAAGCTGGAAAGGTCTCGTCTGATGAAATCTACTCTTCGCCCAAGTCCTGTCCAAATTCAAAACCCCGAGAGCTTTCAGTTAGAACTCCAAAATCGCTTCCAAAGCCTGGCTGAATGCGAAACAGTGGACGAGCTGAACAACGGGCTAGTGGAAATTGTCCAAGCGGTTGGGTCGGAGTTCTTTAAGACCCACCGTAAAAATAGAACCCAGAAACTCTCTGAGCACACTCTAAAACTCATGGTTGAGCGAAACGAAATGAGACTGCATTCTTCAGTGGACAGGTCGAAATACGGCGTGCTCAATAGGCAGATCTCTAAGTCCATGCGACACGATTTGCGCCTTTTTAATACAGCTTGTATTAAACGCGCCATAGAGCGCAATAAAGGCTCGAAAGTGTTCGCAAAAGATCTGTCTATTGGACAAAGTCAGTTGACGAAACTGAAGACCGATAGCGGCAATATCGTCTCGTCGAAGCCTGAGATTTTACGAGAGCTCGAGAAGTTCTATGGACAACTGTACACCTCATCGCAAAGTCCTGCTCCAAGCACGGCAAGCGATGCAAGAGCCCGTCTGACCCGGCACTATACCGAAGACATCCCGGACGTCAGCCTATACGAGATCCGGACGGCCCTCAAACAGCTTAAGAACAATAAGGCACCGGGGGAGGACGGAATAACGTCAGAGCTTCTGAAAGCGGGTGGAACACCGATACTTAAAGTCCTTCAGAAGCTATTTAATTCCGTCATCCTCGAAGGTACAACGCCTGAGGCGTGGAACAGGAGCGTGGTGGTACTGTTTTTCAAGAAAGGTGACAACACCCTCTTGAAGAATTATAGGCCCATCTCGCTGCTGAGCCATGTCTATAAGCTGTTTTCGAGAGTTGTCACTAACCGGCTCGCCCGTAGGTTTGACGACTTCCAGCCTCCCGAACAAGCCGGGTTCCGCAAAGGCTTTAGTACCGTAGACCACATCCACACGCTTCGGCAGATTATACAGAAGACCGAAGAGTATAATCGGCCATTATGTCTAGCGTTTGTGGACTACGAGAAAGCCTTCGATTCAGTCGAGACCTGGGCAGTGTTACGGTCACTACAGCGGTGCCAGATCGACTACCGGTATATCGAAGTGTTGAAGTGTTTGTACAGCAAGGCCACCATGTCTATCCGACTCCAGGACCAGAGCACAAATCCTATCCAATTGCAAAAAGGGGTGAGACAGGGAGACGTTATTTCTCCGAAACTGTTCACCTCTGCATTGGAGGATGTTTTTAAGCTTCTGCACTGGGAAGGACATGGCATCAACATCAATGGCGAATACATCACTCACCTTCGATTCGCCGATGATATAGTCATAATGGCAAAATCGCTGGAGGACCTTGGCGCAATGCTCAGAGACCTCAGTAACGTTTCTCAACAGGTGGGTCTTAAAATGAACATGGGCAAGACTAATATCATGTCCAATGCTCATGTTGCACCCATGCCGGTACAAGTTGGGAACGATACCATTCAAGTTGTAGACCACTATGTCTATTTGGGTCAGACGATTCAACTAGGTAGGTCCAACTTCGACAAAGAGGTCAACCGACGAATCCAACTCGGATGGGCAGCGTTTGGGAAACTTCGTCACATCTTCTCGTCGCAGATACCGCAGAGCCTCAAGACGAAAGTATACAATCAGTGCGTGTTGCCAGTGATGACTTATGGCACTGAGACTTGGTCGTTAACTATAGGCCTCATATACAAGCTCAAAGTCGCGCAGCGTGCTATGGAGAGAGCTATGCTCGGAGTTTCACTACGTGATAAGATCCGAAATGAGGAAATCCGTAGAAGAACGAAGGTCACCGACATAGCTCTCAGAATTAGCAAGTTGAAGTGGCAGTGGGCAGGCCATATAGCTCGCAGAACCGATAACCGTTGGGGAGTAAAGGTTCTCGAATGGCGACCACGAACCGGGCGACGCAGTGTTGGAAGGCCTCCCACCCGATGGACCGATGACATTCTAAAGGTTGCGGGAAGTCGGTGGATGGAAAGGGCTCAAGACCGTTCGTCGTGGAACTCTTTGGGGGAGGCCTATGTCCAGCAGTGGACTTCTACAGGTTGTTGATGATGATGACACAAAACACTAATAATGATGGTGATTATAGAAGGCTTTTATAAATTGTTTCCACTTTCTACCCGTCTGCCGAGAAGGAAGGAGGGTAGGCAAGGATTTACTGACTTTAAATATATAAGGAATGTTGCGATTGACCGACGACATTGTGAAGGTTGCGGGAAGTCGGTGGATGAAGAAGGCTCAAGACCGTTCGTCATGGAACTCTTTGGGGGAGGCCTATGTCCAGCAGTGGACTTCTACAGGCTGATGATGATGATGATGAAGTAAAATTTCTTAACTTCAATATTAAAAGTAGGTACTTGTCCTCCATGTAGCATAAGGTATACAAGGCGATCCATAACACCTATACCGTCCCGAAAGAGGGTTATTCTATCAACAAAAGAATAAAATATATCAATATTTTGAATTTATTAATTTTGTTTTTTTCCCCAAACTTTCTCAAATAAGCTGTTTTCGGTATTTTCATCATCTTTATAACTTTTTACTATTTTAACATACGAGAAACTAAATAAAACAGCTGGTTTTTTTGGGTTCAATCAGATTTTTGCAGTGTTTTTTCAATGAAAAATGACTACAACATGAAGAGCTTTAAGAAAAATACAAAAATATTTCTCCAGGGCAGGTAACGCAACTTTTTCAAAAGTTGTAGAATAAACTTTATTTCCAATTGGGTGTAGAATAAGCCCCTTTCGGAATAGCATACATGTTATGATAAACTTTGTATTGATTCAATAACTATGAAAGTAATGAGAGTGGACTACGCGGGTTGAACAAACCCAAAGAACAAAGGATTTATTATTCTGGGGTAAAAAGAAACCCTGCTAATACCAGCCATGCATTCTCTGTTTAAACCAACAAAGTTCCAAAACCAACCTTGTATAGCAAACGTTAAGGATCAAAGTCTGAGCACCTTTCGTACGTTGGCTCTTAGCTCTGGAAAATGTCTGGCTGCAAGGAAAATGTGTATCTGGCCAGTAAGTATAAAAGTTTGTGTGTGGTCAGAAAACTACAAATAATTTAAAATTTTGAACCGGTTCGAATTTCAAACGGCCCTTTGAGGATTCACATTGTCTATGTATGGCTCTTGTACCTACCCAAAGAGTTGATTTGTAGCTCACTGTACCGTTTCACACTAAATCTACGGCGCATTGCGTCATCGCAGGATCTGCCACGGATCTGTTTTAAATCAAATTTAAACTTATTGAAGTTCCTAGCCGCTTTCAATTCACTTGGTAAATAAAGGATTGAACAATCTGACAGCCTGGTTCCTGCTGCAATGTTCAATCTAGGCTGGATAGGTGCAGTGGTGAAAGTGGACTAAACCCATCTAGATCCATTCTTCTGGTGTCCAATCGAACAGACATTTGTTCATCGGATTCTTAAATCGATCTATTAAAAAATATATTGTTTATTTCTTTTAAGTATGTACATAATACACTTAATTTACCTACCAAACTAAGTCTTTTAAACTTGTATCTTGGTAGCTAGTGCCTTCCCTTGATTATAATTTTTCAATGTACGGCGAAAAAAAATGTTATTTAGGTAATTCAATTCAAATGTTTGATAACATCAGTCAGTAGCTAGCTTAAGAGGAGATAGCTTAAACCGAGCGAAGCTGCTGGTAGCCCCTAATTATTACTAGCTTCCGCCGGCAACTTCAGTTGCGTGGTACCTACTAAACATACTACATAAAAAGTAGCCTTTATGCTATTCTAGGTAAAGAACTTTATCTGTTCCAAGTTTCAACTAAATCGGTTGAGCCCTTACGGCGTGATTGAATAAATAAATAAATAAATAAATATAAATATTCCGGACATATTCACACGGTCAACTGATCCCAAACTAGGCATAGCCTGTACTATGGGTACCAGAGACTGATAAACATAATAGATATATATTTAACACCCAGACACAGAACAAACATCTGTGTTTATCACACAAATGTTTGTCCAGTGCGGGGATCGAACCCGCGAACTCTAGCGCAGAAGGCAGAGTTACTACTAACTGAGCTATGAGGCCAGTCAATAACAAACATCCTCAGAAACCTTCGCATTTATAATATTAGTAGGATGCTTATTAAATAGCGTCATTTGTGGATATATCCAAGGACGTTCACGATACATGAAAATCTATCTCGGTTTGAATTAATCATCCGTGGGGGCCATTTACTTCCAGTTCGGTGGTCCGTTACTGTCAGCGTAAAGGATATAGCTAGTTCACTCTTAAACCACCAGCAGTGCTATTGCGTAAGTGAAATAGGAATGAAGTTTGCAGCTTTGAGGATGTTTTTATCAATCTGGGCGACATCTGAAAGGTTCTAATTCTAATTCTAATTCTAATCGGGGGTGGTTAGACCTGCACTGACTTCCCGCTGTGGGGTGTTTTGTGCATTGTCCCCCTATGCTAACCCTACCCCAGCCAGCCCAGCTCCTTAAAATAGCGAAGCAGGACTTTGGGTCGTTGGTAACATTCTCTCAGTATCCCTGTATGCGGCGGTGTCTGGGAGCCGCTTCCGAGCACGGCCCGCAGACCCGATGTGGTCCTGGCCTCTTCTATCAGGACATTGATCTGAAAGGTTTAAAACATGAGAAGGAAAAATACAAAATCGTGTTTTAGCTCCTTGTCAAGTTTGAAACGTTTTACGAGTAGATATTGCTTAGATTGTTATAATGATCCTCAAAGTTACGAACTTCATTGCCATTTCGGTTAAACAATAGCACCCAAGGTTTTCGCCTATAAAAACCTGTGTAAAACTGGTGGTTTAGAAAACTTGATAACAGTGCAGCCTGGGCGTAACAAAGAGTCGAAATTTTTACCCATTTTGAAATCCATTTGTTCTACCTATACAGAAAACTTGATAACAGTCAGTCAACAAGTCTGGGCGTATCGATGATTCCAAACCTTTACCCGTTTTTTAATACATTTGTTCCACCTTTAACATGTTCCATCCAATGTTCCGTTCCGAATAGTTCCGGTGTCTGTCTTTCCTAAAAATAATTTCTTCAGCATATTAGACAAGCTCTATCGCATCATAATCGGTCGGAATTAATAATAATAATAATGTTTATTTTTAATTTTAAGTAGCAGAATACATACATAATCACTAACAGTAATTAAAGAAGAGTACCAAAGTCCTGCTTCGCTATTTTAAGGAGCTGGGCTGGCTGGGGTAGGTTTAGCATAGGGGGACAATGCACAAAACACCCCACAGCGGGAAGTCAGTGCAGGTCTAACCACCCCCGATTAGAATTAGAAGAGTATCAAAAGAAAAGATGCTAGATTTACATGTTTTTTTTTCTTTGTTGAATTGAGTAACAAACACTGCGAATGTGTGTTTGTCTTGTCCTTCTGACACGCAGCAACGGATTGACGTGTTTGCAAGCGTGACATAATAATGTGCTTCACATATGGCTCGACATATGCTACACATATGACTTGACATATGCTTTTATCTGGGTAGGTACCATGTTTTTTGAGACCTCGCTAATGATTTTTTGCATGATTTGTTCCGGGTCTGGGCGTTATGGTTCCATGGTACTCGTAGTTTCTGATACCTACCTACGGCACAGGGAATCCTAGTGTGGGGTCACGACTATGTGGCTGTTGGGTGTTATTTTATTACATTTTCAAATCGGCCGGTTCGAACCTTAAGACTACGTTATTCTTCTATTATTGTTTTGTGTTTTTTTTGTAACTGAGCCGGCTGATGTATCTAAGCTGTGTCGAGGGTAGGTATAGCTATAATTCAGGCCTCTCCAGGTGCTTGTAATTGACAAGTTTCCACGGTTGATACATTTTACTACCGTAATTGGCGTGAGGTCTATATAGTTTTCATGCTACTTTATACAGGCTGGTTCGTAATACATAATTTACCTGTAGTGACTAGTATTTAAGGAAACCAGCATTCCTTATCATTAGCTGTTTCCGGGGGACAACTGACAGTGACAGATAGAGATGGGTCGTACTTGCTATTTCGCGTACCAGGTCTATAACGTATCGTATCTTACGAGTACCAGGTTCAAAAACTAGGTACTAAATACTTGAAAGTATATCCTTAAGAATGAAGACGCTGCTCCCTATACCGGCAATTTTTTCCATGTTGAACTGATACTTTAAGGTGGATTCTAAGCTATGCTCTGCTACGCTATGTATGCTATGCTATGCTAGGTATGCTATGCTATTCTATGAAAAGCTTTGACAAGTTATACATCTCGGAAACCAAAAGGTAAGGGGTTTTCAAAAAGTAATACAAATAGATGAACTGCTGAGTTATAATATTAGAGTTTTATTCATACACTCCAACAATTTTATTTTTATAATAGGCCCCATTGTTTTTGAGATATAACAAAAATACTAACTTTAAGAAAACAATGTAATGTGAGCTCCCATTTGGTAAAGTTCATATTAATTGTGCCACAACAATCACGAAAACACCAGCTTTTACCGGACATCGGGAGATCTCAGCTCAGGGATCCACTATTTATTATATGTTTAGAATGTCTCACATCAAACACTTATTTTAGCAGTTGTTAGTTACATCCCTCCATTCCGCCTCAAACTAACGTGAAGGTTGAGCCCGACAAGAAAGTAATAAATACTACAAGTATTTCAGTAGGTTTTAAATACTTCAAGTATGGTGGCACCAGCTAAAGAATATGCCCCTCCCTATTTACCTACCTCCTACCCGTGGATGTCGTACGTAAGAGACTTACGACATCCACGGGTAGGAAGATATGGAGGGGCCTATTCTTCAACCGGGGCCACCACAGCCGAGGATACCCGGCAAAAAAACTAAAGTTATTACCACTTAATGCTTACTGCTTTGCTGCTACGTTTGAATTAGAGCATAGTGAGATCGTGAACGAAAATCTACACATCAGGTTCACTCACTTTGATTTCCTAATTTATTCACGTAGGTATTCATTGAGCACTTCACATCCATCATTTATTATCAAGACATTGCTAATATCCTTCATTTTTTAACATCAATACATATTCGAACCATAGACTAATAGGAATACTATTCGAACCGTAGACAGCTGTTTACGATTCAAACCTTTGTTTTGGTTCGAATCAAACCAAACAAACAAACAATTCAAACGAAATTGATTGATTGGATTTTGCTTGTTATTTTTTTAGTGCTTTGCCCTTTCGGTCTGGCTATGGCATCTTAGGCCTTACCAAACCACATATTAAAACTGAAACATTGATTGGTTGGCGCTAATGTTTTTCCCTTTCGGACTTGTAATATGCAGAAAAGATACAACCAGCTTTAACAGAAAAGGAAATTTATTACTTTGCTAGGTCTAGTCGTTACATAGTGTGTTCGTTCTGTATGCACAGAGAGAAAAAGAGAAAGCAGCCACGTCAATATTGTAGGCGTTTAACTTAGTTTTTTAACTGTAACATCTCTTTTGTGATAACTACGTGTGATAATTTGTAAAAGAAACGAATTCACTCAATTTTTTTTTAATTTCAATTGGAATTAAAAATAAGTAATCTACATACAAAATAAAAAACGCAAAAACAAAACGCGACAATACAGGAATTTAAAATAACGCCATAAATCAAGTCAGTACTACCTGTGGTACTACATGCAAACTGTGTTGAGTCAATCACAACGTAGTTCAAGTCATTACCACCAGAAAAACAAGATCATTGGATTTTTGTAAAAAATAATGAAAATTGATTGAAGAGGCATTTATTTAATTTTCCCGTGTTATGGGTATTTTATGATATTATAAAATCTTTGTTTCATGACCTAATTTAGTAATGATTTTTCACATACTTCAATAACAAATCTTTACCCGTAAAGCCATCTATTGACATTCGTTTGAACAATATTTTTTAATAAGGGAATTAAATTAGGTACATTGAAACATGGTATCGATTTACAAACAGCAAAATGGGTGCCTACGTAGTGCAGCTGCTGAGACACAGATAGCGCTGATGCGTTGTGTTCAACAAGTCTGACTATGTCATCTTAGTCCTTACCAAACCACAGATTAAAACTGAAACATTAATCGATAGGAACTCTTCTTTTGTGATTTTATTTTGTAGTCATGGCCAAATTCTGTTCTAATAAGGAATGTTGATTTTACTGAACCTTAAGGGACCTGTTGGTGCCAACCCGAAAAGTGATGAATAATGATACACGCAATCATTTTATTTCACTTGTACGCTTTACTCAAACAATATTACGTAAAACATTACCATAATTACACAATACTATTCAAAGTCAAAGGTTTTTATTTCAATAAAATCACTAGGATCACTTTGAAACGTCTTAGAAACTAGGTGAAGCTATGCCTGTTCCTCGCGACCAAGCAAGAATCAGGCAACAACCACGGCTTGGGATCTATAATTGTTTTCGATTATCCTTTTTTTTTTAATTGTTATTATTCAATTTTGAACACGAGTTTTTTTAAATAAATTGAGAGCACAACATCATTTTGCAAGTTTCCGCCAAAAAAGTCCGCGCTTGTAATTCTTCTTTTATTAAAAATGGCTTCTGCTGTATTGCAGTGATTATTGCCAATGTCAAATAATTTATGAATGTCAAGTTTCACCAGTATAATGTTTGTGTGCCAGGCTGACTGACTTTTCAGGGGTTCGCAGTGTCCACAACAAAGGGTATTTTCCCCTTAACGTAGGGTATTTCTTGGTGCCTAGGGTATTTATTAGGGGAAAACATTTTGACAATGTGTGACAGATTCGAGGACAAACTTCCACTAGAATTTAGCATAATAATAATAAAGCCTTTTATTCCGAAACTTACAAATTTTCTTATTACTAATTAATTACCTAAACTATATAGAATTAGCATACAAGTTAGTTAATAATTTAAGTCTACTGAAAAAATACGATTTTGCAAAAAAATAATTTGGGAAAACTTGCAAATATTTATGAATTTAGGGTATTTTTCACTGAGTCTGGGGGAAAATCAAATTTCAGGGCTGGCAGCACTGTGGACACTGCAAACCCGCCACGCGCTGAATCGAAACAAAGATGGGTGGACGATTGTACACGCGATAATGTAGCTTATTGCTGTGACCATAGAGTGGCTTACTTTGTAAAGAAGCGCTAATTATTATTCAGACTTGCAGTTTGTCAAGGTAAACCTTATTCCCATACAAATAAGAAACAAATTAAAGTGCAAAACTTTCGTTCCTTATTTGTATGAAGGTAAGGTCGCATTCCCGTTGCGTGACTGTGTTAGTAAAATATACTTGCACTGGTCGTCCAAAAGAGTCCACTGCGCAATTCCACTGCGCAAGTCCAGTCCGCCGCGGCGTACTTGAGGGTCCTCGAGTACGCCGCGGCGGACTGGACTTGCGCAGTGGAATTGCGCAGTGGACTCTTTTGGACGACCAGTGCGCCGCGGCGCGAGACGGAAGGTTGGGTTGTGAAATACGAGTACTGCGCGGCGCGTGCGTCACCTAGGGTGCGCGGTGGACTTGCACCCGAGTATTTTTAAGACGTCTAAGTATCGTGAAGTCGTACTGGGGACGTCTAGTATTATGCGAGAACCTGGTTCAAAAACCTAGTAGCGTAAATACGAACCACCTCTAGTGACAGATAACAGATGACATCTGAGATGTAGAGATGGATACATACTAGGGGTTGCAGTTTTATAGATTCTCAATTTCGAAACTGATGTATGAAATTGGCCTCATGAGTTTCGAAGTTTTGGAATTTCGAAACTGGATGTAGGATCGAAAAATTAAGAAAAACAAAACTTTTTGTTCGATGTGGAAGTGTATTTAAGTAAAAAAAGGTACATATTTCCAAAAAAAATTCTTAGTACCCGCCGGAAAACGCACAAAGAGGGCAAAATTTTGTTTCAAATGTACTATTTCATAGATTTCACTTCATTTTCACTCTTACCTTGCAGTTTCGAAATTTCGAAACTTGAAGCGTCAATTTTGAAATTGGCGAACATGGCAATACGGTCCGAAATTTCGGAATGTACCCCTTAGTACATACTCTCTGGGAGTCAGGGAGTCTGTGGTCAAGCCGGCACGAGCAGGCGCGCAGGAATCACTGTGAGTTATTTGTGTTGGATGTAACAACGAAGGAGTTGTCCTGCTAGGAACCAGTGTGGCGTAAGGCATACACTACAATACCGAAAAGGGTTTATTCTTCAATTGGCAATAAAGTTTGGTCTACGACTTTTGGAAATTTTTCATTGAAAAAACACTGCATAGTCAGATGTTTTGGGGTCAAATCAGTTGAATCTCCATTATGCAGCTGTTTTAGGTAATATTCTTGTTTAATAATATTTTGTTCTACGACTTTTGGAAAAGGACCCGTTTCATCAGTCTATGGAGCCTGGGCCTGCACTGTGTACACTACTCTAAAATATTGCTAAGCAATAAAGTAAACGTATTTAATTGGTTTTTTTATTTAAATTGACTTCGTTCTAAGGTACATTATGATTTTCTTCGACAAAGAGAGCAACACACAGCGCTACAAAAATATGGCGGATGGACGTGCGTGAAATGTCATTTTGACAACTTACATTTATCTATGTCATTTTGACAACCTACATTTATCTGTTGACATGTTTTTGTTTAGCTTCGTTGTTATGTCTAAATACTGTGTTGTTTAACATCCATTCATCTAACGCGTCCTTACACTCCACAAAGCGAAGTGTAATGTAAAATACTTAGTTGCGTTAGTTTAAGTTATTTTTCTGAAATATCTACGTCTGATCGTACGTCATATAAGAACTACAGAAGATTTAGCTTGATCGTGACGACGCCGCGCAGGCGCCAGCGGCGTCATCACATCTATCATCACTGAAGGAAGATACTCGATGCCCTGACGTACACACAAAAACATCAAATCAAACAACATGACGTGAAAAATATGTCAATGTCATGTCAAACGTCAATTATAAACCAACATGGCGGCCTTCAAATAGTGTTCACATAGTCAAAAACTTACCAGAAGAACTTGTCTTGTACCATCGCATTTGTCTTCAAATTAATGAAACTGTATTTTTCTTGTAATCTCCTATTTTTTCCTAATTTTCCTATGTAGTGTACATGGACCAGGCCCAGAATGAAACGACTCCTTTACATTTGTAAATAAAAACACTCTGTGCCTACAATCAAACTGTACATACTCGTAATTCTTCATCATCGTAATCATAAGGCCTGTCGTAATGTATGGATCTGAGTGTTGGGCTACCAAAGGGACGGATGAAAGAAGAGTGCATGCGGCAGAGATGCGAATGTTGAGATGGATGTGTGGAGTGACAAGAATGGACAAAATAAGAAATGAGTACATCAGAGGAAGTTTGAAAGTAGCGCCAGTGACAGAAAAGTTGAGAAGTAATAGGTTAGCATGGTATGGGCATGTCATGAGGAGGGATAAAAGTCATGTAACGAGAAGAGCGTTAGGTATGAATGTGGATGGATATAAGACTAGAGGAAGGCCGAAGAAAAGATGGATGGATTGTATTAAAGATGACATGAGTAAGAGATGATGAGTGCGGAGATGACGGCTAACAGAAGAGAGTGGAAGAAGAAAACATGTTGTGCCGACCCCACATAATGTGGGACAAGGGCAGGAAGAAGAAGATACTCGTAATTCTTCAGCAACTTTTCAGTATCTTTCTTTTTTTTTTTTTTTTATACAACAGAGTTGGCAAACAAACTTACGGCCCGCCTGATGGTAAGCGGTTACCGTAGTCTATGAGCGCTTGCAATACCAGAGGCATCACGCACGCGTTGCCGACCCCGAACCCCCTTCCCCCCTAAAGAGCTCTGGCAACCCTACTCACCACAGGAACACAATACTATTTGAAACTAATAATGTTACACAAACTTGAGTCGGTATCGCGGACACTTGCGAAATCATCCAAGCTGACACATGTTATGGGTCCAGCTGTATATAACAGGCTCCCTAAAACCGTCACGCAGGCTAATAATATACTCGCTTTCAAGAAAAAACTAAAAAACTGGCTTATCGAGCAAACTTTTATACCTATGATGAATTCATAGTCCTTAAATGTAAAAATATATAATCATTTGATTTGTGTTTATTTAATTGACTTATATCAACATATTTTTTTTCATTATGACATTTTATTTAGAACTATTTTTATTGAAATTTTAATTATATTTATTTTTGACATTGTAATTAATTATGAATGTATGATACTTTTAGTAGAAAATGAATTATGTACAAATTGACTTATAATATTTATTATCAATAAATTACTATTATGACTATTATGACTATTATGTTATTTGGCTGCGATCTTCTGTAAGGCGGAGGTACCTCCCCAGGCGGGCTGCTCCAATTCAGAACGAGAAAATCTCGCTGTGCCCTACCTCCTCCTAATACTTTCCTCCTCCTCCTCCTCCTTTCTGCTCTGTTTGCATTCATTCAAGCGATATAGACATAAACGACTGTATTCGTATCTGGAGATGAGCAGTCATCCACTGCAGGTAAAAGGCACTCGAAGCACAAAAGGCTGCATGTAAGGAAAGAAAAGTAGGCCGTGTCGGATGTTCGCGTTTTGGAGGTCGCACTTCTGTCTTTATCGCTATATTGTTGAAGATAATAACATACATAGGGGTGTAAAGGGTTCCCAGTTCTACTATCTTTAAAACTCCAGCCAACCTTACCGGCCCCTGGTATACCCTGCTGACAAATAGTCGAGGCTATGGCGCTCCACACACCAAGCCGCACTCGACTGCAAAAATTAAAGAACAACGTGGTACCTTTTTTTTTATGTTATACGGAGGCAAACAGGCTTACGGCCCACCTGATGGTAAGTGGTTACCGTCGCCTTTTGACATCAGCAACACCTGGAGCATTGCTAATGCGTTGCCTGCCGAACCCCTCCCCCCCTAAAGAGCTCTGGCAACCTTACTCACCGCAGGAACACAACACTATTTGAAACAAATAATGTTATTTGGCTGCGATCTTCTGTAAGGCGGAGGTACCTCCCAGGCGGGCTGCTCCAATTTAGAGCGAGAAAATCTCGCTGTGCCCTACCTCTCGTACCTAGTCTACTCGGAGCAGATCTTCCCAAATACACCCTTCTTCAAACTAGTTGTCGGTTTTCTTGTAGTTTTACAACGTTATTATTCTTATCTTGAATTTTCATAATTGATAGGTACATCGTCGAAACTTTAAATAATGCCTAAACATCTTAAGGGATCAAGCCCATTAAATCTGCCACACATTAGTGGGTAATCCAATAAAGGCCGCTTAAATTCGGCGCCTCATCCAAAGCTTATATACTTAGGGGTTCATTTCGGGCGGAAAGCGCCCAGTCACCCCGAACAGCTTGCTTTTCAACTTGGCAGCCGCTACGAACCGGTTTTTGCTAGTTCTCGGCAGATTTTACCGGTTACCGTTGGATTTTTTAATGGTTCAACAGTGTGGAAAGTTTTTATTCGCTGAGTCTTGGTTTGATTTTGAGAGTTTTCCGTTTGGTGGTGAGGATGGAGGTTTTAGGATTGATGTCCGACAAAAATGGTTTCTACTTACGAATGTAACATAAATAGTTGATTGTGCGAGCGAAGCAAGCGTAGATATATTTCAAGCAATACATCTTAATTTAGATCAATACTTTAGATTAGTTTTACGGGTTTTAGTTGAAAAAGGTCTAAAACTACTATTGACGCTTGAACAAAAGATAAAAATAGGGGCCGACATTATGAGACTGTACTCAAAGGTACCTAAATGAAATAATCTTTGCGCTAAGGTCAATATTTGCGCTGAGTAAAGTTATAGATTATAGGTAAAGAAATAAAAATGTTTGTAATTTCACCCGTGGCTTGATTCAAGAAAAATCTACAATTTGTTTTCCTTGTTCCAGGCTCCCAAGACATGAAACGCAGACGGTGCTCATCAGGCGTCGCGTGACGTGTCCACCATGCAGGCCGCCACGATGCGCTACATCCTATTCTGCTTCCTCTCCATCACCTTCAACAGGAACTTCGCGTTCGTCCTCGACAAACAGAACCCGTATTCTCAGTTCAGGAAGTGGAACGCAGGCCTTAATGGTACCATCGAACTTGAGTTCAAAACCGACCAGCAGAACGGACTGTTACTGTACACAGACGATGGTGGGACTTACGACTTCTTTGAGCTGAAGCTGGTGAACGGACAGTTGAGACTGAGATATAATTTGGGAGGAGGTGCGCAGATAATAACCGTTGGCAGTAATTTGAATGATGGGCACTGGCACAAAGTTCAGGTAAGTTTTCGAGTGATTTATAATATGTTATAAATATATTTATATTTATTTTTTTACATCTCGAAGGGAGCTTTTTGTAAACCTAATTGTTGGCAAAAAAGTTTGTTCTACGACTTGGTGATTCGAAATTTTGCATTGCAAATCACTACAATAATCTGCTGTTTTGGACTCAAATCAGATAAATCAAACTTTATTATTCAACTGTTTTAGGTAGTAATCTTGATGTCGAACTTCTCATACGTTTCATAATTAGTTACAAAGACAAAAAGACCAAAAACAACTAATTAGAAGTTGGTTAGTTTGCAAATTTTGATTATTTTTCTGCTAAGTACCTACTACTATTTTTTATTTGTTTGATAGAAATCCCTTTCGGGATTGTTTCATCATCATCATTTCAGCCGTACGATGTCCACTGCTGAACATGGCCTCCCCCACAGACAGAGCTAAATTCCTTATCATGTGGGGGGATTTGCCCATATACACCACGCTGGGCATGCGGGTTGGCGAGCGCAGTTAGAGCTATCGTTGTTAAAATGAGGAATGCTGCTGCCCATCCCCTAGCTTTTTTCCCTTAGTCGCCTCTTACGACATCCGCGGATATGTAGATATGGAGGGGCCACCACGGCCAAACTCAAAATTGAATTTGTTCGGGATTGTTTACTTAAAAGGAATTACCTTGTATAACATTAAATCACATAATTAACATAACATTTCCCTAAAAGTCACATATTTCCCTAGTCCTAGAATTTTCTCTGCGTGGGTATCCGCTCCCTATCTAACCTACCCGTGGATGTCGTAAGAGGCGACTAAGGGAAAAAAGCTTGGGGATGGGCAGCAGCGTCCCCTATTTTAACAACAATAGCTCTAAATGCGCTCGCCAATCCGCGTACCCAGCTTGGTGAGTATGGGCAAATCCCCCCACATGAAAGAAAGTCGCTTTGAAAAGTGGGGGAGGCCAATGTTCAGCAGTGGACGTCGTACGGCTGAAATGATGATGATGATAGATGACTAAACTACATTAAATTTAAATCTACTTATTGCCTACCTTTATACCTGACGGTTTATTCATAAAGATTGTTATCACCAACTTTAGTGTTCCTACACGGGAGGTGAATAGCTCAATTCAGGTAAATCTTTATGACATTTTGACGTTATGACCAACCGAGTTTTACAGCATATATTTATGCAACCTAGCAATTTGCGAGCTCAAAAGTCATAGAGATATCCGCGAATTTTAATAGCTCATATAGGAAGTAGGAAGGAACTTCATTTGAAATTTTAAACGGTGTTCAATCTGCGTGATATAGGTGCCTATGTTTTCTAATGATTCTAATATATTAAAATGATCCTTACGTCTTCTGAATAAAGTTAATTTTGAGTTTGACGTTTAGGAGCTTGCGATATCGTTGAGTTATATAGCACTCCCCTAAATGTCAAACTGAAAATTAACTTTGTTCAGTAGAATTATGGGTCATTTCGAAATGAATTATGTATGTCATGTCAGGGACATATCGCATGCCGTTTGATTGAACACGGCTTTACAGTAACAAATTAGTCTCACGACTGTACCTTAGCCCCATGGAAAACCTCTCCTAGATCCTGGAAGCAGTCCAAACTTCAAACTTCAAGCAGCCTCTTAGAGGCTCTAAGAGGCTGCTTCTCTTATCTTAATCTTTTCACGACACTGGTTCATTCACCAACTGTCATAGGTACTATTCTGGGCCATCATACCTGCCCACTGACCCTAGGCAGGACAACTAAGAAAAAACCATTGACACGTCAAACAAACAATGGGAATCTTTACTTTGCGAACTGAAGTATTTCACGGGGGGTACGGCATTCCTTTAGAAAATTACCTTAGCGACATAACAACCAGGTTAATCAATGCACACACCCTCAGCGTCGCTCTAAAACTTTGCACATTCTTCAAAAGTTGCCCTTTCTTCGAAATGGGAGCTTTCAAACATTCTTCATACGAGTACCTTCGAAGAGTTGGAAGTTCCTCTTTCCAACTTCATTTAAATAATCATGGGTAAGTAGGGCCGGCAACCTTCAGCAACTTTCTGTCGTAAGACCTACATTTATGATGATGCCTTATGTATATGTGGTTCATAATATGTATACCATCCTGAAAGTGACTTATTCTATCAACAATCATCATCATCATCATCATCAGCCTGTAGAAGTCCACTGCTGGACATAGGCCTCCCCCAAAGAGTTCCATGACGAACGGTCTTGAGCCTTCTCCATCCACCGACTTCCCGCAACCTTCACAATGTCGTCGGTCCATCGGGTGGGGGGCCTTCCAACACTGCGTCGCCCGGTTCGTGGTCGCCATTCGAGAACCTTTACTCCCCAACGGTTGTCGGTTCTGCGAGCTATATGGCCTGCCCACTGCCACTTCAACTTACTAATTCTGAGAGCTATGTCGGTGGTATCAACAATAAGAAAGACAAAATAACAAAATGTTCATTTTTTTTCCGATTGTTCCTGATTGTTTTCAAATTAGCTGGTTTTGGCAGATTTTCTTCTTTTTATCGTTCATTCGTATTATCAAACGTACGAAAAGTTCAAAATCACGCTGACTACCTCAAATAGCTGAATAGTTGAGTTTGATCTGATTTGTTTTTTTTTATACAACTGAGATGGCAAACAAGCATACTGCCCACCTATTGGTAAGCGGTTACCGTAGCCTATGAGCGCTTGCAATACCAGAAGCATCACGCACGCGTTGCCGACCCCGAACCCCCTCCCCCCCCTAAAGAGCTCTGGCAACCTTACTCATCGCAGGAACACAACACTATTTGAAACAAATAATGTTATTTCTATTTATTTCTTTTATTTGAAACAAATTTGGCTGCGATCTTCTGTAAGGTGGAGGTACCTCTGAATTGGAGCAGCCCGCCTGGCTGCTCCAATTCAGAACGATCCCAAAACAATTGATTAATGATTAGTTTTTTCAATGAAAAATGTTTGATTTACAAAAGTCGTAGAACAAACTTTATTGCCAATATTGGTTATGCTATCCTTGCGAGATACCATACATATTATGAATCCCCTTGTATGTTGTGCTAGGCAGAGAATCTCCCAGCGTATTTTCACCTTTACCAGTGTTACAATAATGCTCGTTTTCCCAGGTGGCCCGCCGCGACGAGCACACCTCTCTGACAGTGGACGGCGACACGCAGAGCAAGACATCGCGCGGCAAGGAGTACCTCTTCGGGAAGTTCAACGGCAACTCCGATGTCTTCGTCGGCGGGATACCACCCTCGTGAGTACTAGCCTTAGATCCATAAAAACTATTTGAATTTTGAGAAAAGGCAAGGTTGGTCGCTTAAGCCGGTATTATAAATTTTGGTCGATTTTGTGCTATCATAATTATCAAGAAGCTCGTTTATAAACTTTTATTACTAAAAACGAGTATTATTTACGGAAAACAAGAACTTGAAGCTGTCTCGGATTTAAAAACTATTTTATTTATTACTAGTTCCCGCCCCCGGCTTCGCTCGCGTGGTATTTATGAAGATAAATAGCCTATATGCTATTCCAGACTATAATCTATCTCTGTGCCAAATTCCATCCAAATCCGTTCGGCAGTTTGGGCGTGATTGAACCACAAACATTAAAACATCCAATTCCAAACATCCTCAACTTTCGCATTTATAATATTAAGTAGCATTCTTATAACAGTAAATACTAATCAAACATAAACTTCTTTACTTAACTAATTAAGTAACCTTAGTTAGGTACTATTGCGCCCCTCAGGATTGAACAGCTTTAGGGTCGAATAAGTTTCAAGTAATTAAATCGTCTAGTTTCTCCGGCTGAAGTAATCTAGAGACAGCATTTTGTTGGTTGTCGGGACTTATTGTCTGGTAAGGGCTTTTCAGACGATCAAGCTTTAAAGACGTTGATTGTTTCAAACATCCCGGTCGGGCACCAATAGATGTGCGCTATACTAGTGCCCTCAAACGGCTAATGAAAACATCGTGAGGTAACGGATATTATGTCCTAGAACCTAAAAATTCGAAGACATATGACATGGGCATGAAAGGATCCTCTAACGCGCTTTAATCCTTTGAAAAAAATATGATAAAAATATTTATTTGTAAAAACAATCCAGATACAATCTACCAGCGGCCTTCACACTAGGCATAGCCTGTGTCGTGGAGACCAGTTACAAGAATTAACAAGAAGATAAGTTCGGACTACCTACTAAAACAAACATTAGAAAACTAATAAAGAAATACTTAGATGAATTCCTTTCAACACACTGATTCTTTCACCGACGGTCATAGGCCCTTTCAAGGGCCACCATACCTCAACCTGGTCCAAATCCGTGACACGACAAATAGATGAACAATAAACTACCTGTCAAAAATAGATATTAACCCAGCTAAGCTATTCTGTAATGGGACCAGTTTTTAGCTTACTGGTTTAAAAATAGGTATCGAAAATCATCATATAACCTCACTTTTTTTTTAAACTTTAATATTCTCGTATTTAATGTAGTTAAAAAAAAAAGCAAATCAGTACAAATTCATATCAAAACTAGTACAAAATCATTAGCCTTTCGCGGATTCTCTACAGTCCTTAGTTATGGAGATATGAACGGTCACAGGGACCTGGATGCTGGTTGTGATGTCATATAAAAATGCCTATAACTCTGAAACTATGGAAGTACAAATTGAATGAATAGCATTTCCTACAAGTACAAATTCGCCACTAATTTTTGTGGTTCAATACGAGCATATTCCGAGCATGTAATGTCATAAATGTCTATGGTCCTAGGGTCCTGACTCTAATAAATTCTAACTCGAATTCTCTCAAGTGACAGAACTCACTTCGAAAGTCACGTCAGTGAGGCGCCACAGGCTTTTTCAGGTTCTACAGAATACGAAATTTGAACTTCACCGCGGATTCAGCTCTTCGAGTTTCGAAATGTCTTTACAGAATGCGCCTGCAGTTTGTTCTTCTCATCATCATTTCAGCCGTAGGCCGTTCACTGCTGAACATAAGCCTCCCCCATAGATTACCAGAAAAAAAAACATTCGGGTGGATTTGCCCATACTCGCCACGCTGGGCATGCGGGTTGGCGAGCGCGGATAAAGCTCTTGTTGTTGATAGGGAACGCTGCTGCCCATCCCCTAGCTTTGTTTCCCGTCGCCTCTTACGACCTCTTTGGAGGAGGTAGGGCATAGCGAGATTTCCTCGTTCTAAATTGGAGCAGCCCGCCTGGGGAGGTACCTCCGCCTTACAGAAGATCGCAGCCAAATAGCATTATTTGTTTCAAATAGTGTTGTGTTCCTGCGGTGAGTAAGGTTGCCAGAGCTCTTTAGGGGGAAGGGAGTTCGGGGTTGGCAACGCGTGCGTGATGCCTCTGGTATTGCAAGCGCTCATAGGCTACGGTAACCGCTTACCAATAGGTGGGCCGTATGCTTGTTTGCCACCTCAGTTGGATAAAAAATATAATATATTTTTATAGAGGGCCTATTCCTCAGCAGGGGCCACCACTTGTTCGTCTAAAAAGCCCTAACTTGTTGGTTTAGTTTCAACGTTTCAACCCTGTTTGCGTATATCCAAGTTATGCAACATTACAATTGAAGTCCCCTATTTGCTATTCTGCGGCACGGGTCCTAGTTCCTATCACTTATTCTGTGTCCCCGGGTCGTCATTTACATAGTTAGTAAGTATACATAGTCTAGTTAGAGGACTGTAACGTATTCAAACTAACTCTCGGGTATTTTATTAACTAATTTACACTAAGTCCCTAAAACTTGTGCGTAACTCTTGGTGCTTCAGGCCCTTAATCTGTTTAAGTAGAGCAGGAGATGTGTGAAAAACACTTTGGGTGTATATCGTGATATTTGTTGGATTTGTTTTGGTGATTTTCTTATAGTGAACGTTGAGTGGTGGCCGTTTTTGTTAACATTCATCATCATCATAATTTCAGCCGTACGACGTCCACTGCTGAACATGGCCTCCCCCACAGACAGAGTGAATTCCTTATCATGTGGGGGGATTTGCTCATACTCACCACGCTGGGCATGCGGGTTGGTGAGCGCAGTTAGAGCTATCGTTGTTAAAATAGGAGACGCTGCTGCCCATCCTCTAGCTTTTTTCCCTTAGTCGCCTCTTACGACATCCGCGGATAGGGAGATATGGAGGGGACTATTCTTCAGCCGGGGCCACCACAGCCATTAAATTGTTAACATTAAATTAGATTAAATTTTATATTGTGTTGTTTTTAGTTTGAGTTGTACCTATTGGAATGAAAATAAACGTTTTCTATTCTATTCTAATAGTTCTTTATTATTGTAATAAAATAACAGCGTACACAGCGTAATACCATTTTTCTTTTTAAGATTTTGAAATGCTGTTACTTACTTCCCCGCTAAAACAATAAGTAAAACTTGCTAAAAGCTTACTAATTAGCTAACCTACTTGCCTAGAAGTTGACGGTTCTTTTTTCGTCACTCATGAATAATAAATAACACCCAACATGTACATAGTCCTGACCCAACATGGGTATGGATATGGGGTAGTGGGTATAAGAAACTATGCCATGGTACCATAGCACCCAAACCCGGAACAAATATTTACAGATCATGCAAACATTTGTCCCGCAGCGGGAATCGAAACCGCCTTGCGTCTCAGACGAGGTCATCGAATAAGAGTAGATACGTCTCTCAGGCTTTCGGGAACGTTTCTAGGCATTTTTTTACCAACTTAAAAAAAGGAGGTTGTTAACTTTTATCGAGCTCTCGGTTAAGGCTTTCCACCCTTAGCCTTTTAACAGTGAATTTATAGATAAGGCGGTAGGCATGCTAATGCAGCAAACCCTGATTAACCTGTTTAGGGAAAAAAGCTCATTTTCATTTCGATACAATCTATTTTACCACCCAACTGTACATTTACATGCAAATTCGACTCTACCCAATTTTGGATAAAGTCTGAATTCCAATGCGGCTTTTTTGCTAAGGTTGTAGTTATTTTGTTAATTGGTGCGTCGAAAACCATTAGCCGATATCAAATATTGGATTTCAAACGGCCGTTTAATTTTAGATACCAGCGGTTTTCATTCTACAATGTTGTAAGTGTTTTACTGGTTTAGGGTGGATTCGACCAAACTAGTATAAGTCTTAACCATAGAATAAAATGAGTAATTACTCTAGATTAAGCCTGTTTTCCAGGGAGTTATCCCAGGGATTGTTAATCTGGCATAACATAGCGTTTGGTCGAATCCACCCTTAAAAAAATCATACAATAGAATATAATATAACTGTATTGTACACCAAAATAAAAAATAAAAAAATAAAAAATATTCCGGACATATCGCACACGGTCAACTGATCCCAAACTAGGCATAGCCTGTACTATGGGTACCAGAGACTGATATACATAAAAGATATATATTTAACACCCAGACACAGAACAAACATCTGTGTTAGTCACAAATGTTTCCAGAGCGGGAATCGAACCCGCGACCTCTATAGCAGAAGGCAGAGTTACTACCAACTGAGCTATGAGGCCAGTCGAAAAAGTACGCAATTCAGGAATAAAATCGCTTGAGTTGGGGCGATGCCGATTCAGTTGGTCATACTGTTTTAGGTCAGTGACCAAGTTGGGGTATGGTGGCCCCGAAAAGGGCCTATGACCGTAGTTGGTAAAATAATAGTGAAAGGATTAAAGTGAGCCTCTTAGAGGCTCCTTTCGTGCACACCTTTTAGGAGGAGATAGGGCACAGCGAGATTTTTTCGTTCTGTATTGGAGCAGCCCGCCTGGGGAGGTACCTCCGCCTTACAGAAGATCGCAGTCAAATAACATTATATGTTTCAAATAGTTATGCGATGAGTAAGGTTGCCAGAGCTCTTTAGGGGGGAGGGGGTTCGGGGTCGGCAACGCGTGATGCCTCTGGTATTGCAAGCGCTCATAGGCTACGGTAACCGCTTACCAACAGGTGGGCCATATGATTGCTTGCCACCTCAGTTTTATAAAAAAAGTACTAGAATCTATTCATGGAAAATTTCTATCCTTGACCGAAAAACGTTAGAATCACAATTGTTACAAGAAAATCCCGGGGTTTTATTGATATTCCAGTGGTTTATATAAAAGCCCGGGACATTAGTCGTACGTGTTTTTGTACATATACGTGTTTTGTTTTTGCACGTGATTTGTTTTTGTATGTTTTTTGTTTCTGTACATTTTTTGTTGCTCCTGAACTATCTACAAATAACAAGGGTTGGATATTTTCCCAATATTTGTAGGCATTTAATATATGTAGAGAGAATGAACGAAAGAAGATTGACGAAACAGGTGTACAAGGCGAGTGTGAATGGGACCGTTGGAAGGGGAAGACCTAGGCGTACGTTTAGTGACCAAATCGGTGACGTTTTGGAAAAAGGCCAGGTCATGAGTACCCTAAACCGACGAGCATGTATGAGGAATGTGATGAGAGTGAATGAAGCAAAAGAGGTATGTCAGGATCGTAGCAAGTGGAAGGCCGTGGTCTCTGCCTACCCCTCTGGGAAACAGGCGTGATTTTATGTATGTATGTATGTATGTTATAGTTTTTTTTATTCCGGACATATTCACACGGTCAAATGATCCCAAACTAGGCATAGCCTGTACTATGGGTATCAGAGACTGATATATACATATATATAATATATAAATATTTAACACCCCACAGAACAAACCATCTGTGTTTATCACACAAATGTTTGTGCAGTGCGGGTATCGAACCCGCGACCTCTAGTGCAGAAGGCAGAGTTACTACTAACTGAGCTATGAGGCCAGTCAGTTAACGTTGACACGTGGCTTTGCTCGCACAGTAAGTTATAATAAATTGGCCAAGCATGGACAGACAGACAGGCAAGGCGAATCTATAAGAGTTGTTTTTTGGACCAAAAAAGTAATATTGTCCTGTCCATTCAAAGGTTTCCTGGAAGAGATCGCTTTTACGCGAACGAAGTCACGGGTGCTTTACTTGTTATAATATAAATTTAAGAATAATAACTGGTTTCCTCGCGATGTTAATGCCCGTATACATTTTCGAAAATAAAAATCCGGTAGTGTACGACCGGAATTCGAACCCCCGACCTTCAGAACGAAATTTGAAGTTCGTCCCAAGTGGGACGAACTTTGACTAAGTAGTCAACATGGCTTTTTAATTTGGATAATATTTAAACCAAAACCCACTTTATGTTTTTTAAGACCATTTACAGTAATTAATACGAAATATTCCTTCCGTTATTACAATGATTATTATAACAATACCTTACGGATATAATAATGTCTTCAAGGGTCTGGATTAAACCATTGATAATAAATACTGATGTATAGAATCGTAACTCCTTTCTTATATGCGCTGTTCGCTTGTGGCAATGACTCTATAATGAATCTCCTCTTCAAACTCAGAATATTTTAAATAACACAGAATATTATTAAAAAACGTAATAACTTGGTATTTTTTGTATCAGTGCTCTTTCAAAAGCACTGACACAAAAAATACCAAGTATAATAAAAAACAAAAAAAAAAAATAGGCCACGAATTAATTCCGTGCTGAATAAAATATGTACGTACATAGTGTATCAGTAATATTTCAATAGAATAATGTAAAAATATTGTGATATTTTTACACCTGAATAGTCAGCTTATCTAACATAATTTATTGGATAGTTCTGATTAACAATGAAATAAAATATAACATAGGTCTTATTGACCGGGAGTTTCATATCTATGGGCTAGTAATAATACGACACGTACCGCCACGGTCTGTAGCTACGGTTTAGCTAACTGACTGCTACACTGCTACGCCGTAGCTAAGTGCTACGGAGTGTGGGTTTCGTAGCTTTAGATAAAATTATCACCTTCGAAGTAGAGAAAACAAGAAAAAGAAAATAAGCTTTACAAATTTAGATCACTTATCTCAATAACAGATAAAATACTTTATTTTACAAGTATAAAAAAATAAAACAATAAAACAATATAAAACAATAAATATATATAAAAACAATAAATAATATGTGTGGAGTAACTTTGAAAGATAGAGTGAGGAACAGTGTGATAAGAGAGCGTTGTGGAGTGAAAGAAGACTTAGTGATGAGGATTGAGAAAGCTATGCTGAGATGGTTTGGTCATGTAGAGAGAATGAACGAAAGAATTGACGAAACAGGTGTATAAGGCGAGTGTGAATGGGACCGTTGGAAGCGGAAGACCTAGGCGTACGTTTAGTGACCAAATCGGTGACGATTTGGAAAAAGGCCAGGTCATGAGTACCCTTAACCGACGAGCATGTATGAGGAATGTGATGAGAGTGATTGAAGCAAAAGAGGTATGTCAGGATCGTAGCAAGTGGAAAACCGTGGTCTCTGCCTACCCCTCTGGGAAACAGGCGTGATTTTATGTATGTATGTATGTAAAAAGAATAAAAGAGACTAAAAATAAAACTACTTCGGTGTTCTTCTATATTAATTATTTGTTCTAGGCAGCATTTAACACCCATCCAATAATAATAATAATTGTAATAATAACACTCAACAGTCACATACATAATCTGACCCCACACTAGGATTCCCTGTGTCGTGGGTATCAGAAACTACGAGTACCATAGAACCGCAACAGCCAGACCGGAACAAATATTTGCAGATCATGCAAACATTTGTTTCGTCGCGGGAATCGAACCCGCACTTCATCTCAGACGTGCACTCGTCCATGTACCACCAAGTTCTTCTTCTTTTGTCACTGATTCTTTTTATTAGGTCAGTGACCAGGTTGAGGTATGGTGGCTCTGAAAAGTGACAATGACCGTCGATGAAAGACCGAGGTCCTCATTTATTAAGCGATTTGTAATCTTTAAAGAATTAATAAAGATCTTAAACCATTAATCATAATAAATTCAATTTTTTGGGTTAACAAACTTTATTTACAGAAAGAAAGCTAAAAGTAATTCAAGTTAATATTTACAAAATACATAAGAAACAGTTGAGCCATCTAAAGACCGTTACAAACGATCTATAGATAGCTCAACTGATCCAAATCACTACCAGTCGGAAGCGTCCCCAAGACGCTAGCAGAATTGCCACGCTGGATGGCAATGCTAATTCGCTGGGCCAAATAAGAGCCAGCTCTCGGGACACGCGTCGCTTCGATTCTCTTGAATTTTATTATACAGAATTTCAATTTTGACTTTTCTATTTCCCACCAGGAACGGCATTTTCCTATTTTCAATATGATTTTTCCCGCAATACACTTTCGAAGGACGCTGGATAGTGGCCATTGAAAGCGTTCGTATCGGGACCAAGGACAGGAATAATCATGTTGGTATTCCACACAAGCGCTCTATATTGGCAACGACGCCCAAGTACAGCACTAAAAAGTTTGCGAATCAAAAAGCTTTTGTAGGAAACGCTGCTACCAACTACCTATAGAGAAGTATGAAGATCTATTCTAATATTACAAAGAGGTAAAACTTTGTTTGTTTGTATATAGATGCCCTGAGGCTTCCTTACACATTGAACATAAACGGTCAGATACCAGGTCCTTACCCCACACTAAGATTCTCTGGGTCTGTGGTAGAGGTATTTCGTATTTACGCAACCAGGTTTTTAAACCAGATTCTCGCATCAAACTATACGCACCTAGTACTAATATTTGATATTTTCTTTCTTTACTTTTAATATGTTTGAGTCTAAAATAAACGTCTTTTCTTTCTTCTTTCTTCTAGTACGTAGATACGCATCCTAGTATTAAAAATACTAGGATGCGTATCGTATTATACAAGAACCAGTTTCATGAACCAGGTACTAAATACTTGAAAGTATTACTTAGACCACGCGAGTCCACGGCGCAAGTCCACCGCGAAATAGCAAGTACGACCCATCTCTAGTCTGTGGTACCATAAATGGTGAGTACCATGGTTACACAACACACAGAGATGAGATCAAACCCTAACTGTTTATTTTGAAGGTAATGAAATCGTATATTTATATTGTTTATTATTTCTTCTGCATTTGTTATTCCTAGCTTATACTGCGAGATAAGTAAAGCTCGATCGGGGTCAGAGTAAAGCTCGATTTGTGGCGATCACAAAAGGCCAGTTGTGGCCGCAGTGACACCATAGCCACAAAAAGGATAAATAAATAAATAAATAATTTATTCATAAGATTGATAACGTACACAAAAATTTACAGGTTAATGGTCATTTTTACATATAGGTAGACATAGGAGCCTGAACTAGGTAATACTGTGTTTCAGGCGAGAAGAACACATTTAATTATAAAATTATCAAAAAATACTACTATAATAAAATAATACTACGGATATATAAAGAAAAAAGGCTCGATTGTATCGAAGCCGTGTCCTTGATCGGGAGCAATCGCAGCTATCCAGGGCGTCCTGTTTGTACATACTGACCGTGGTATCTTTAGTCGAGATGTTTTCTCACTTTACCGCACCGTATTCCAAAATCTTTGCATCACGCACAGGCTGAAAATGTTTTCATAGATATTAACTATAGCTTCCGCCCGCGGCTTCTCTCGCGTCGTCCCTGCATAAAAAGTAGCCTATATGATATTCTTTTTTTTTTTTTTTTTATACATCTGAGATGGCATTCAAGCATACGGCCCACCTGTTGGTAAGCGGTTACCGTAGCCTATGAGCGCTTGCAATACCAGAGGCATCACGCACGCGTTGCCGACCCGGAACCCCCTCCCCCCTAAAGAGCTCTGGCAACCTTACTCATCGCAGGAACACAACACTATTTGAAACAAATAATGTTATTTGGCTGCGATCTTCTGTAAGGTGGAGGTACCTCCCCAGGCGGGCTGCTCCAATTCAGAACGAGAAATCTCGCTGTGCCCTACCTCCTCCTAACTATTCTAGTTAAAGAACTCTTTATATACCAAGTTTTATCGAAATCGGATGAGCCGTTACGGCGTGATTGAATAACAAACATCCAAACATCCTCACAAACTTTCGCGGATAGGATTGTAAGTTTAGTTGCCATACAAACTCTTCCTATAAAAATAAATATTCACCTCTGTCCTTTTAGTCCAATTAAGAATTCCTTAACCTACGGTTTAAGTAACTGCCCGTTTGTGATGATGAACGTTTAATATTAATTGTTCATGAAGTACCTACTCTAACTTCGAAAAATTAAGTGCTAGGCAGATCTTCTTCTTCTTGTCGTGTCACTGATTTTTTCTTGGTCGTCCTGGATTAAGTCAGTGACCAGGTTGAGGCATAGTGGCCCAGAAAGGGTCTATGACCGTCGATGAAAGATTCAGTGTAGTGAAAGGATTAAAGTGCGCTTCTTAGAGGCTCCTTTCGTGCACATGAAACATGTCTTCGGATTTCTAGGTAGATCATAATTTGATGTCACAACGAAATTTCCCGTAACATAACACAGAAACGCAATATTAACTTAGGCAGGTAGCGTAAGCAGGTCTTCTGGGAAACGAAACGTAATAACCGTACCTAATACGTTACTACGTTTTGGTGTTAAATATCATTTTGACTCGGGAGATAATTTAATATGAAGTGGTTATTGGCAAATACGTTTATTCTCCATCAAAAATTAAATTTTGACCAGCTAACCCAGCATACGGCCAAATTGTTGGTAAGTGATTGATTACAAGACACAGACAACGATCTACAATCCCGACTAGTGAATCGAGCACACAAACTATTTTCTAAAAAATGCTATGTTTAACGTGAAATTACGTACTTTACATACGGAATTCAACCAGCCTTGCAAAATTTATCGGCTACCCAAAAGTTTTACATGACGTGTTTATTTTATTTTGTCTACCAGATAACCGCGATCTAAAATTAAAAACAAAGTAAAATTAAAGCGCTACTGCCATTTGCATAATCCCGACGGTTTAACCAACAGCCGTCAACAAAATTGTGGTCAGCATTTCAACAATCGGTATAACTTTAGTTCGTCCACTTTTGGACGAAAACAATTTTAGTTTTAGCAGTTTGTACAGCAGTTTGGAATTATTCCAGCGCTGCTTGCGAATGTTCGCTGATAATCCGTGTAATGAAAAAGATATAACAACTACACAATGAGGCAGATTTATTTTGGATTTTGGAAAAAAATGTTTTCCCGTTTCACATTTTTTTAATTTATTTATTTAATCTTTATTGCACACCAAAAAACTATGTACAAAAGGTGGGCTTAATGCCAAGGCATTATCTACCAGCCAGCCTGATTGGGTAGAAACAGGAGGTTGGCGTGCGATAGATTGTTTAACTTAACTAAAAACTAAACTATATATATATTTAAATATAGTGTATGGTTATATATAGTATAGTTATATATACATATATATACACTGCAATAGATTAACAGATAGTACAAAACAGTGTTTTATTAACATGTAGTGTAGATGCTAGATGTTCTTAAGAAAATGTTCACGAGTTAATCGTTTAAATGAATCTTTGGAGTCAACTTTTTTGAATGAATGAATGAATGAAAATACTTTATTGTACACCTTACAAATTTAAAAATATAAAATAAAACAGAAACTAAAACTAAAGACCATAAATGTAAAATGGGCGGTCTTATCGCTAAATTTTTTGATATTTTATGGAAGTTTATTTATGTTATATGGAGGCAAACAGGCTTACGGCCCACCTGATGGTAAGCGGTCACATGATCCGAAAACATTAATGGCATCATCGACTTCGTAAAACCTTCTATTTTGTACTACTTCGTTACTGCTACTGTGTGAACGAAACAAATTATAGTTGTACAATAACATAGCAAGCTACGACAAAACCTCTCAAAAACAAGAAAGTTTCTTACAAATAATTGTAGTTTCTCACTGTTATCTGCCAAATAATAATCTGCTCGTCCTGATAATTTGAGTTCGTCCACTTTCATTTAAACTAGTGATCACTCGTGTCTTCGTCTGCATTAAATTGTTGACAACTTCAGTTCCGGTTTCCTAAAATTCAGTAATATTTACATGTTCTTCGTAGTAGAATGGAGGTTACCATAGCTTAGTTTATTGAGACGATAGAGCCGCGATGGCCGGAGTACTTCGACTTTCGATCCGTAGCTAAGTCCGTATATCCCTGTTGCGACGTCCTCAAAACGATGTAGGAAAATACCCGCGATTTAGGTCCACGCATATTGATCGTGTTTTGCCTATGGTTTTTTTTTTTAATTCAAAATAGGCTAACGTTTGACCACAATCTCACCTGATGTTAAGTGACGATGTGGTCTACGGTGTAGCACGTTTGCCTAGAAGAAACCTATTCACTCTGGTCTTGAAGACACCCAAATTATAGGTATTCGGAAACACAGATGCCGGCAACGAGTTCCACTCTTTGGCTGTCCGCATTATAAAGGTAGACACAAAGCGCTTGGTGCGGCAAGGTGGTATATCAATCATGAACGCTATGATAAGGCTGACTTGGCTGAAAGGTGAATAGTTGTAGTAAGGCCTTACTACGTTGAAAATCATCGGTGATGACAGCCTCATGCAGCTGGCCATGCCGTTACTCAAAAAAGTTTTACCAGCCCTGATCTTCAGGTTTCTAGGACAGTCGGTCACTAGTACATAACGTTTATATATTTAGACTAGCTGTTCCCCGCAGCTTCGCACGCGTTATGTGTTACCCCTTTTCACCCTCTTAGAGGTTGATATTTTAAAAATCCCTCCTTATGGATGTGATTGTCATATAGGGCAGCTACTGTCCAAATTTATGTACATATTATCCAAATTTACTGTACATATTATGTTTGGTGCAGCTTTATGCTGAGACGGGACCCATGTGCCCCACACAACGCATACCTACTCAGCCTACCAACCGCCTCACCTACCTACATGTTTTTGTTTTCTAATTGTGTTTTTGTATTACTAGGTTTAAGTATTTTTTCTTTGTATCTACCTACCTACCTACCTACTTACTGCGTTGTGGGTCAAATAAATACATTTTCTTTCTTTTTTCTTTCTTTCTTTCAAATTTCAACTTTATACTCGTAGCTTCAGCGGTTTGGGCTGTGCGTTGATTCCACGTTGAGGCCTTGTTCTTTTATATGTACAGATTATTTTCGTCCACTTCGTCCGTCCAATTTCCCACAAAGCACCAGGAAATCATAAAACGGAGACAATTGTCCGGCTGGAGCGTACAGATGAGAGCACAAATCACACGGGGTCACAAATCATGGTACAACAATGTGATGGCTTTGAGGGATAATGCCTCGGATAGCGCGACAATGTTGGATGGAAGATTGGGTAGAGTAACTCATCATCATCATTTCAGCCGTACGACGTCCACTGCTGAACATGGCTTCCCCCACAGACAGAGCGAATTCCTTATCATGTGGGGGGATTTGCCCATTCTCACCACGCTGGGCATGCGGGTTGGCGAGCGCTGTTAGAGCTATCGTTGTTAAAATGAGGGACGCTGCTGCCCATCCCCTAGCTTTTTTCCCTTAGTCGCCACTTACGACATCCGCGGATAGGTAGATATGGAGGGGCCTATTCTTCAGCCGGGGCCACCACGGCCTAGCAGAGTAGAGTAAATATGTGAGTAGAGTAACTCTACTCACATATTTTTATTTTATATTATACGGAGGCAAACAGGCTTACGGCCCTCCTGATGGTAAGTGGTTACCGTCACCTATGGACATCAGCAACACCTGAAGCGTTGCTAATGCTTTGCCTGCCGAATCCCTCCCGATAAAGTACTCTGGCAACCTTACTCACTGCAGGAACACAACACTGTTTGAAACAAATACTGTTATTTGGCTGCGATCTTCTGAAAGGCGGAGGTACCTCCCCAGGCGTGCTGCTCCAATTTAGAGCGAGAAAATCTCGCTGTGCCCTACCTCCTCCAAAAATTTCGTGTCATCCCTTGGTCACCATGAGGTACAATGGTGCTCTATGTCACAACTCTTGCTGTTTAAGATAATAGCGGTTGGTACCAATGATGTTGCAACATAGCGGTCACTTTTTCCTTCGATGATCTTGGTTGGCGTAGTGGGAGAGTGCCCGTCTGAGACGCATGGGACGCGGGTTCAATTTCCGCTGCTGGCCAAATGTTTGCATAATCTGAAAATATTTTTTCCGGGTCATTACCATCGTTGTCGTAGTAGGACTGTGTATGTGACTGTTGGGTGTTATTTATTTATTATTATTAGGTAGTTGTTATGTCGTTTCATTGGTTCTTTTCAAATATAAAAACATGAACACAATTTAGTACCTTTTTTAATAACCGAAAATTCTGAGCCAAGCTATTTTTGCGGTCATCGTCAACTGCAACATTTTTAGTTTTCTCCAATGTCTTCTTTATACTATGGAGAAACCAATTCTGCTCTAATTAGGAAGATACATTAAATTAGCCTAACATACATAACCTGTCATAATAAATTATGAAATGTTATGCTGTTAAGAGCATAATTGTCAATAATGTACAGAATCGAATTAAGGCTCCATTATCATTAGTTAGGAACGTGATACGTTGTATTCATAGAACCCAGTGGGACCAATCCGCCTCCTCAACGTAAGGTTACCTTCCTTGCTTGTTATGTCACTTATTCTTTCTTGGTCATCCTGTATTACGTCAGTGACTATGTTGAGGTATGGTGGCCTTGAAGGGCCTATGACCGTCGGTGAAAGAATCAGTGTAGTGAAAGGATTAAAGTGCGGTTCTTAGAGGCACCTTTCCTGCACAAGGTTAACTTAGAAACTCCGCCTTTCTTAGGACTAAGGTTTAGCGATGTACGTTATTTTCAACTCTAATTACTTGCCCTAAGAATACAAGGTGATTCATCCCGAAAGGGGCGTATTCTACACCCAATTGGCAATAAAGTTTGTTCTACAGCTTTTGGAAAATAATTACAGTGATCTAACAACTCATTTGTATAGATATACGAGTACATTTACCAATAGCTTTGACTCTGCCTGTACTCTCACAAACTTGCGAGTATCTTCGCATTACCCTCAAATATCTAGGCCGTCTGAGTTTTTTTTTCTTAGCAGACTGTACTACATATTGGTACAAGCATCAGTAGTGTTGAGCCAACAAGTAATATGTCATTGTCTTTCTAGGACACAGCTTGGGCGGGCTTTTTATAGAGGCGGACATAAAAGAAATGGGTGAGGGATATTGTGAGTTTTTGTACCTTGAACGTTATTTTGCCCTCCATTTTGTTTACGACCGGATTGTGACAGGTACAGAAAACAAATATTTGATTTAAGCGCTCGCCTATTTGTTTTATTTGCTCTATTTTATATTGGGGACATGGGTTTAGTTTATTCATTGCTTTTGTTGTATTGTTGAGTCATCTTGTCTGCAATCAAAAACTGCTCGAGTAACACAAGTTTTTAACCTTATTATATAGGCCATACCTTACCATATAGCCTACTAGCAAACTTATAGGCAAATATCTTTAAACGTAGGGGAATAACGAGTGAAAATTTCGGAAAAAGAATCTTTGACAATATGGAAAGACTGTCAGACTGATGTCAGTTTGAGGGGAGTGAAAAAAATACACTCCGCTTAGAATAACGTCTTAAATTACAAATACAGACAAAAAACCACTCTTGGCTTGGTTTTTTCTTTCAACGAGATCATTTCTTTGAGAAGTGGCAGGTAAATTGATGGCAACATTAGATGCTCAAGGCATTTATGGTATTACAGTATTGAACAGATTATTATCTCTCCAACAAAAAGAAATCCCAGCTCTCCGCAATATTAATATGCCGATTAATCTCATCCAACAAAAAAACACATGTCGTTTTCGCGATCTGAACAAAAACTGGCCTTGCTATTCCAAAATGGTCTTTATAGCAACGGGATATGGTTTTCACGTATCCCCAAGATAGTGAACCTGGTAAACGTTTGGTTTGGACTCTATTCCAACGTATTAAGAGCGTTATGAAATGTTTGGTACGATTTACGATTTTAAGTTGGTATGTTATGTCGGAAACGTTTTGCGTTCGGTTCTGGACTCTATCCGATTGAGTTAAGGTTTATTGAGTCGGATGTTGGTTTAACAGCTCGTATGGGCTTCTGGCCACGGTTGGCGCATTATTCACGATCGTAGGGAGCACGCGGTGTTTCACTATTCAGTTTTGCGAACTAGAGGCCTACCGTGACGTCTTATTGCTTAATGCGAGCTTGTCAGCACTATTTTGCACAAATTTGATCCTTAAATCTTTGGGCCTGTTAACTTACGTCATCGGCCATCACCTAAACGTAAAATTTACTCGAAAGAATATGAGATAAATTGGCCGAAGGGTTGCTAAGACAAAGGGGCCCAATTCTACAATTATTATTATTTTTATTGAAAACCAATTTTGCGTGAACTTCCTACGTGGTAAAGTTTCAATAACTTCGTAGTTTAGGTAAGGTTGGAAATATGCTAAAGATGCAATTTTAAAGTTTATCTTATTCGTGCCTCAACTATCATCGAAAAACCCACTTTTACCGGCGCATCGAGAGATCTCAGTTCTGAGCGAATCACTAATAAACAACAAATAAAAATAAAAAATGTATCTACTTAGATAAGGTACACAGAATCTTTACTCCTCTAAGCTACCTTTTGTTAATAAAAGACACCAAAATCGTGCTCAAACACATTTTCGAAACACCGTTTGCTCAGTCGTGTCCCCAAGAGTCGATATATTCCGCCAATCGGTGCGTATTTGCAAATAGCTGCCACCGAGTTTCAATAACGCGGTCGTTCACCCCCACGACCTCTTTTCTTCTTGATAAGAATGGAAGGTTTCGTCTGTGCTTCTACAGATACAGGTTTAGGTCTTAGAATAAGAATTAGAGTTAAGAGTTTTATTTTTTTGTTTTTCTATCATTGAGCACTATTTAAGTTTATGTTTATTTTAAGAATTTTTTTTGAGAATGCTATAGTGCACTTTTATTTTTATGTATATCAGACCCTGTTTTTATGAAGATATTTTATGTAATTGGTAATATACATAATGTTTGTGCACTTTCAACAAATAAATAAATAAATAATTAGTTTATTTTGAGTCACAATAGAAAAATAAGATATTATAACACTTTAGTGCCCTAAGCACCAATAAATTCACGGTAGCGATACGCTTACGATACGATAAAAAAAGTCGGAACTTCTTCTTCTTGTCGTGTCACTGATTCATTCTTGTTCAGCCTGTTATTAGGTCAGTGACCAGGTTGAGGTATGGTGGCCCTGAAAAGGGCGTATGACCGTCGATGAAAGAATCTGTGTTGTGAAAAGATTAAAGTGCGCCTCTTAGAGGCTCCTTTCGTGCACAACACAAAAACAAGTCTGAACTGAAAAAACTGATATTCCAATATTGATTGGCTTGTAAATCTGATCTTTTAATTTTGATTGGCTTGCAATCAAAAAACATACAGGTAAAACTTGTCTGTCCACACTTCTTAGGACCGACGACATTGTGGAAGTTGCAGAAAGTCCGTGGGTGGATGGAGAAGGCTCCGTTCGTGGTAGCATTCTTTGGAGAAGGCCTATGTCCAGCAGTGGACTTCTTCAGGCTTAGGTTGAGGTGAGAACTCTGATGATCTGTGCAAAGCTCATTGACATTTGCCTTTGAATGTCGCTGAGAGAAACAATGCCTCCTTCAATAGAAAGGTCAAGTGATTCGGAAAAAATTGGAAGAATATTACGAAACGACAAAGGAATGTTTCTTTATTTAGAGTATCTACTCAAATAACAATGGGTTCTTATTCGTATGTTTTGATAACTTGAAAGGAGCTTACTGACTTACTTGCCACCTTGCATTAGGTCAATGTTATGGTTGTGGTGTGGCGGTGAAAAGGGCCTTGTGTTCAAAAGCTATTATACTCAGAGTTTCAAGTTACAAAATCCGAAATCCGTAGAAGAACAAAGGACACATAGCTCTCAGAATAAGCAAGTTGAAGTGGCAGTGAGCAGCAGGCCATGTAGCTTGCAGAACCGACTACCTTTGTAGAGTAAAGGTTGTCGAATGGCAACAACGAACCGGGCAACGCAGTGTTGAAAGGCCCCCATATCCGATGGACTGACAACATTGTGAAAGTTGCGGGAAGTCGGTGGATAGAGAAGGCTCAGGACCGTTCGTCATGGAGCTCTTTGGTGGAGGCCAATATCCAGCAGTGGACTTCCATAGGCTGATGATGATGATGATGATGTTCACAAGTTAAAGAACCAGTGCGGAGATTGGGAGATTGCTATGCGCATGACACTTTTTGGTTATGGATCATGCCGATTCCTTCCCTATGCTTTGCGTCACCATTGAAAGCACTATACCAGACGTACCAGATAATCGTGACCTGTTAAATTCACAGTCTAAAGGTACGCATTCCTTGCTGCGCATACACGCAGACGTCAAATACAAGGAACGCGTACCTTTAAGACTCTTGTTGTGGGCTGGTCACTGAAACAATGTGACCGAGAAAAAACACGTGGCGCGATAAATAAATGTAAATGCGTGCAGACCTTGCGAAGTCCTTGAACCGCTATTACGTATTCAATCGAAGAGTTAACTTCTATGAAGGTTAGCCACGACTGTGCTTTGTAGGGATGGGACTGGGTCGATGAAAATATTTACAGGAACTTTACGGAGTGGTAATTTTTTTCTACTTGTTGATGTTTGCTGTTCTCAAAGAGTTAACTTTTATGAAGGCTAGAAACGACGTGTGGCGAGACTAGGTCGGTCAAAATATTTGCAGAAACAATCGACGAGAGTTATTCGTGGATGTCGTAAGAGGCGAGGGAGGGAGGGAGGGAGCGGATAAAAGCTAAGGGATGGGCAGCAGCGTCCCATATTTTAACAACGATAACGGCGTTTGCCTGCCCGCGTGCCCAGTGTGGTGAGTATGGACAATTTCCTCTCACACATGATAGCGAGTCACTCTGGAAATCTGTGGGGGCCTGTGTTCAGCAGTTGACGTCCTACTGCTGAAATGCTGATGATGCATATTGAAGAACTTTTTCTAACAAAAAAGCCATCTTAATATTTAACTTCTTGTGCGTTTAATAATTAGTTATAAAGATGGTAAAAATACCGGTTTCTGTGTAGAATAAGCCCCTTTCAAGATAGTAAACATATTATCATGTATTTGTCGATTCTTGTATATCGATACTCGATTAGTGACACAGTCACAGTCGGCGCAGCATTAGGAACTTTGTTCCAACACGAATGAAATTAAGAGTCCATTCTGCCTTTAGAAGGTTGGCAGGGACGATAAAATTCCACTTAACCTGCCTACTCCTACGGAGATTAAAGCTTATGAATTTGGCACAGTACGTTTGTTTCATTAACGCGTGGGAGCGTTGTGGGTTTGACAATTTAATTAGGTATTTTTGGCTGAGCCGGTTGAAAGTTAGAATATAATACAGGCAAAGATTTCACTATAAACAAGAACTCAATAACATAAAATGAGCAAGCCTTTCCGCTCAAGGCTTCACTCGACAGGATAAAGTTATGACCTATCTGTAGAAGCTTTAAAAAAATGCTTCTTCTTTCGATAATTATTTGATCCCTGAATTATGTTCACGTACGTAGGTGGGTATGGGTACCCTACAAAATAGTACATTATGGTACAAGTGTGTAACGTTGGTGATTACCGCCGAGGACGGTAATCATCAATAGACACGTGTATCATATTCAACACACTTGACAATAAAATAATACTAAAAATAACTGTAAAAACGAGTTGTGATTTTTTTTCGCAATGGCGGGAAAAATTAGTCAGTTTTCCAATGCGCGCGCATCTTTCAATGGCGATCGGCCATAGACTAAAAGAATGAGATTTTTTTTACTTTTGCGCACAATCTGTTTTGTATCGAAACTTTTTTAAGAACAAAGCAACTCAACCAATAAAATAAATCACGTTTGTGAATAGTAGTAATGAAAAAGTCACAGTTTGATTACAGGTATCATTATGTGCCTAATTGCGGTGAACTTAGAGCCACTTTATGAGCAAGTGTGTTGAAAAATATATTATATCCATATTTCTTGAAAGTGGTCATTGATTATGTTTTAAAATTTGAAAAAAAAAAAACTGATATAAGTGTGAAGGGAGTGAATAAATAGATACTACTAAGAATGCCAGGGACTGTCCTGTGATGGCTGTGTGATTTGACCCCAAACCATCAGATTTTTCGATGAAAAATGACGAAGAAAAAACGTTATTACTAATAGGGTATAGAATAAGCTCCTTTTGGTATAGTATACACATTATGGATCACCTTGTAGAGGCTGGGGGCTGCCTCCATACTGTAATTTGATTCCGCAGCAGATAATAGGTACTATAATGCATAATAGAATTTGCAAGCACAATGCTCTTTTATCAAAATGGCGCAGCTAGTATGATGGGCGTACAATCAAGATGGGACTTATCTTTAGGGTTCCGTACCTCATTTGGAAAAACGGAACCCTTATAGGATCACTTTGTTGCCGTCTGTCTGTTTGTCTGTCTGTCCGTCTGTCAATACCCTTTGTCTCAGAAACGGCTACAGGTATCAACTTGAAATTAATACCACCTATTAAGGTCTGTGAGCTTATAGTGCCGTATAAAAATCAAAGCTCTAGCTTAATGCATTCAAAAGATATGGTAATGAATGTATAATTTTTGGTATGGAAATGGCTAAAATGAAAAACCTTTAGGGTAGGTTCCAGTTACCTCACAATTCTGAAATTTGGAATGCTAGGAGCTTTTGTAACAAAATTAAAGGGAAAAGTCTGAAATTGAGGAATTTCGAAGTTTTTTAGGAAACAAAGTTATATTTGCGGTCAATGCTATACAATGACTACGTGAGCGACCGCAAATATAAGTTTGTCAATTCCTAGACGACCGGGATTCGAACCCACGACCAATGGTACGGAACCCTCAGGGCGCGAGTTCTCGCACTTGACCGTCTTTATTTTTTACAGTATCATAAACAGTAACTTAAATCGAAAGATTGAAAACCACAAAATTGAATAAACTTCGTGAAAGCCGTAAGACGAGGTCGTGGCTACATTTAAGACCTTTGATCGGAAACCTGTGTTCAGCTGAAAGCATTCCCGTGTTGTATTCAGGTGTTTTACATAACTTGCCGTAAAACTTTGTAACTGCTCTACGCAGTACAGTGCCACGCAAATTGACGGAGCTATTAGCATTCGCCAAACGAACGCTTCGGGTGGCATGTCACGGAGGGCGTGTAAAGATGAGAAAAACTTCGGAACAGAGTTGACATATAGCTTATAACTATATTTTTGTGTAGGAAAACCTAGAGCGGTTATAACTTATGGACAACTAAGCAGAAAGCCAATACAGGGTTTCACGTTTCAGAAAAAGCTTAAAGAAATAAGAAAAAAATATGCAATGCAAACATGATTTGTCAGTTAAACTACTAATAAACACATTACCAACAAATAATAATAATAATTATTATTAAGCCATTTATTTCAGGCAACACAGCAAAGTACATGTACAAATACAGGGCCCTGAATATAAAACTAAAATACATATAATATTCACACTTGCATATAATATTAGGGTTATTATTGGTTGCATTGCCGTCTCGCACTTACTAACTGTTAGTCCATGCACACAGCAGGGGGTCAATTCTACTTACAAACTTTACAATCGATTGCAATCGAAACGCATTTGAACGATACCGTTCATCCGTCAGTCAAGTGGACCTGTGAATTGCGTGGCACTGTATAATAAATTGATTGATAGCCTATAAACTAAAGATAGCCTACATCCCTAGTGCGGCCTAGGCCTTTGTGTCGATAAAAATAATACGTCACGCGAGAGCTAACATAGTCACGCGACCAACTGCGATTTACTTAACTATAATTTTGTAATAATGTTTTAACTGTTTTGTGAAAATAGAACAACTTAAAAGGTATTTTGTTTTCCTCTAAGTATACTATGAAACAATTAAGGAGACGACCTCGGTGGCGTTGCGGGCGAGTGCCCGTCTGAGACGCGAGGGGTTCGATGCCCGCTGCGGGACTAATATTTGCATGATCTACAAATATTTGTTCCGGATCTGGGTGTAGTGGTACTATGGTACTAGTGGTTTATGATACCCGGGAATCCTAGCGTGGGTTCAGGACTATGTATGTGTGACTGTGGGTGTAAAAGGATATCTTGTATCCTAAAACACTAGATGTTCGTTAGGAAACATGTCACTCACTTTTGTTTACTGTTAATACTTTTGTTGTACGCACATAATTATTTATGTTACTACCTAGTTCTAATCTGTGTTTTATAATTATTATTTTTACTTTTGGTTGTTATGTGTTTGTGCGTCGGAATAAATAAATAAATAAATAAAAAAATATAGTTTAGAAAAGTTATTGTAAGAAAAGAACCTATTCTAGGCTATTTCGAAACTATGTCGTGGGCTCAATTCGGCTAACAAACTTTGCGATCGAAACGCATGTGATCAGGTAAAATGATTAATTATCGTGCGAATGCTTTTTAACCGACTTCAGTCAGTCAGTCATTACCGTAAGAGTTATTATTGACCATTAATGGATGTCATACCTACCTTTGTTTTTTATTCGAAAGTGTAGGTGCCAGTGTCATCCTCAGTAGGTAAGCAAAACGCAGAGGTTGATAACAAAAAAAAGAGGTTGGTAGTAATCTGTAAATATTCAGGAGACTTTGAAGTCGGTTTTTAGTTTTTGTAAAAAATATCTTATGACACATCTGTCTATGAGATGTCTGTTTTACCGTGCCGTAAGCCGCGTTTCCACCGGTCAGAATACAGAACATGCAGAAACACACATCACTCTCCCAAATTAAGCGACAATTGTCGTGTCGTACTGGACGTGTTAGTTTTTTTTTTTTTTTAATACAAATTAGGCTAACGTTTGACCACAATCTCACCTGATGTTAAGTGACGATGTGGTCTACGGTGTTGCACGTTTGCCTAGAAGAAACCTATTCACTCTGGTCTTGAAGACACCCAAATTATAGGTATTCGGAAACACAGACGTCGGCAACGAGTTCCACTCTTTGGCTGTCCGCATTATAAAGGTAGACGCAAAGCGCTTAGTCGTAGCAACAATGGTTTTTTTTTTCTATTTTAAGCATTCTGGCGCATTTCAAGCTGGAATCCTTGGAACGCGGAATTTGATCGCGTGGTTTAAACCATTTCATATAACATTTTGTGAAAATAGCATTTAATAGAACAAAACACTCACTCACACCCTTAACTATTATTTTAAGTTTAAATCCATACCATAATGGCTTATTTGCATTAGCGTCAGTACTTAAATTACTTTCCTTGTTTACGTAGTCATCATCAACCTGTAGAAGTCCACTTGCTAGACACGTGCCACGACGAACGGTCTTGAGTCTTCACCATCGACCGACTTCCCGCAACCTTATAATGTCGTCGGGCCATTGGGTTAGGGGCCTTCCTACGCTGCGTCTTCATGTTCATGGTCGCCATTCGAGAAACTTATCTTTTCTGCGCTGTGCTTGCTTGCTTGTCGGTTCACTGATTCTTTCTTGGTCATCCTGTTAGGCCAGTGACTAGGTTGAGGTATGGTGGCCTGGTGCGTGGGGTGGTCGTAGACTCGCCTTCCGATCCACAGGTCGTGGGGTTGAAAATGTATGTGCACTGTACTGGTGCTCTCACACACTGACGGAAACCATCGGGAGAAAACCGTCCTAGAACCTGAAAACTCGAAGACATTAGACATGTAATAGGAGCAGCAGGGGAGGCACCTCCGCCTTACAGAAGATCACACCCAAATAACATTATTTGTTTCAAAAAGTGTTGTGTTCCTGCGGTGAGTAAGGTTGCCAGAGCTCTTTAGGGGGGGGGAGGGAGGGGTCAACGCGTGCGTGATACCTCTGGTATTGCAAATGCTTATAGGCTACGGTAACCGCTTATCAACAGGTGGGCCGTATGCTTGTTTGCCACATTAGTTGTATAAAAAAGTGCACGAAAGGAGCCTCTTAGAGGCGCACTTTAATCCATTCACTACACTGATTCTTTCACTGACGGTCATAGGACCTTCTCAGGCCCACCATACATCAACCTGCACCTTATACAGACCAAGAAAGAATCAGTGACAATAACAGCTATAACCTTTGTAATTACCTTTCAGACTGCGCTGAACGGAATTACCCCACGTTAAAACTCAAATAGAGAAACTTAAAGAGTTAACTGAGGTAATTATCACTCACACTAACTTAGCGCATTAATCACAACGCCTTAGAATCGATCGAAAACTGTCCACACGCTATTTTACACCATAACTTTACAAGCATAAGGACCAGTTTTGATATAAACTTTGCGAATAAATCAGGATAAGTTCTCAACGGATTTTATGCATTAGGCTGTTTAAAATAGGGTTCAGTTTCCGGTGGCAGAAGGGTTGATTTTATCAGGTATTGCGCTACATAAATCATTGCGGACTTTTTTCGGGTCACGCCTAATTAGGTGATTTGGATCACACTTTGCTTAATCAAGTTACATTTTTGAATCCCTTACTTTGGAAGTTCGGGAAAGTTTCTACTGAACAGGAACTTTATTGATACTATAAATTAAAAATATTTTATGAAGTTAGAATGTTTTTTTTAATGTTTGCCTTTACAAATATATGTAGGTATTGATAAATGGCGTGCCGTGGTGGCCCCGGCTAAAGAATAGGCCCCTCCATATCTATCTATCCGCGGATGTCGTAAGAGGCGACTAAGGGAAAAAAGCTAGGGGATGGGCAGCAGCGTCCCTCATTTTAACAACGATAGCTCTAACTGCGCTCGCCAACCCGCATGCCCAGCGTGGTGAGTATGGGCACATCCCCCCACATGATAGGAATTCGCTCTGTCTGTGGGGGAGGCCATGTTCAGCAGTGGACGTCGAACGGCTGAAATGATGATGATAAATAAATTCAATTTTGAGTTTGGCTTTTAGGGTCTTCCGATATCGTTCAGATATATTGTACGCCCTCAAATGTCAAACTCAAAATGGACTTTAACAAGTACATAGATGGATTCATTTTGATTCGTATGTTCCTGTTCATGTCATGTTCATGTTCATGTTTTGTTAAGATATAATTTTTTTAACATGAAACATTGTCATTTAGGGTACTTAGCAAATGGTGCTCTAAGCAGTGTTTTTAAATGTTGTTTGATCTTTATTCTGCTCAAAGACTGTTTCAAATGTCGCGTTTCCTTTTCATCAAAAAGTGTATCAAATTTTTGTTTGATCTCTATTTCGCTGAAAATCTCTTTGAAATCACGTTCCTTTTCAAAACGTTATGAAGGACTTCCCAAATACATAACCTTAATCGAGCTTTTTAAATGGTACCACGTTTATTTTTTTTAATTGGTTTTGGTTATGCGTTTGACCACACTTTTGCAAGTGAGATGTGGCCTAAGATGAAGAACTTATTCACTCAAGATTTGAAGACTCCTAGATTGTACTCTTCCGGGAAAACAGACGCAAGCAGATCGTTCCACTCTTTAATAACCACTCGTTTATTTATCATAAAATGTAGTGTACAATGATAACGAACGCTTAGTCTAGGCACCTATTAAAGTAAGTACGTTGCTTACAAGCTCTCACACTAGTTACATACCAGGTGAAAAAAAAAAAAAAAAGTACCTAAGGCCTTATTAGCTCGGAGAGTGGACGGCCGTTAGTGTCTTCCTTTGGATTCGTACCCGCGCCTTTTGGTCCAACGTTTCTGAGAAAAAGGGTCTTTGACAGACACACAGACAGACAGACGGACAAAAAAGTGACCCTATACGGGTTCCGTTTATTCCAAATGAGGTACGGAACCCTAAAAATGACGAAATTCATGAATCACCTTTCATAGATTCCTAAAATGTTCGCAAATATGTTTTATGTATGTCAAAACAGAGATAATGTATGAAAAATAAAGGTAATTTTTTTAAATTAAAATGTAAGTGCCATATCCGGTGATTTACGAGGTATTCGTGTGTAAACACTGCTTTATATCTGTGGAGCATTTTAAAGTGGGACTAAAACGTTATGAAACTGTTTAAGGTTGCTTGCTTGCTTTGTCACTGATTCTTCTTTGGCCATCCTGTATTAGGTCAGTGATCAGGTTGAGGTGGTGGTGACGGTGGCCCTCAAAAAGGCCTATGACCGTAGGTGAAAGAATCAGTGTAGTGAAAGGGTTAAAGTGCGCCTATACCAGTTGACCTACTTGATTCCACGGTGACGGATTTACGGATCGAAATGTACCTATGCTCAAATAATCATCATTTGTACATCTTCCCACATAATAAAACGTCGGACTAAAGAATACGGTACACGATTGTCGCGTCATGACAACCTCGGTTGACCATACCTCAACTGGTCACTGACCTAATGCGGGATGACCAAGAAAGAATCAGTGACACGAAAAGAAGAAGAACAAGGTCCAGTCTGAAAACCAACGCTGCACCTATAAGGTTGGTGCAGCTTATGCTGAGACATGGACCTATTGGCCCCACACAACACATACCTATGTACCTTCTTACTTTATTTTACCTTCGTACTTACCTGATTTGTGTACCTACGTGTTCGAAGGCCTCATAGCTCAGTTGGTAGTCTTCTGCGCTAGAGGTTGCGGGTTCGATTCCCGCACAGGACAAACATTTGTGTGATGAATACGGATGTTTATTCTGTGTCTGGGTGTTAAATATTTATCTATTATGTATATCAGTCTCTGGTACCTATAATACAGGCAATGCCTAGTTTGGGATCAATTGACCGTGTGTGATATGTCCGGAATATTTTTTTTTTTTTTTTACCTATCTTTGCCTGTTTTTTATATTTGTTATAAACTCTTTTTGTTTATAAATGTTGCCTTGCTACCTACTTAGTTAGGAAACAATATGTTGTGAACTTGTGCTTGCTGTTGTGGGACAAATAAATAGTTTTTCTTTCTTTTCGTATATTTCTACTATTCTAACACAAACAGGATTAATAAATAGGCTACAACAATCGATGTTTAGTAAACAAAAAACATGCCGTAAGCCATCTGTCTCGTTTTGCTACACGCCTCCATTTTCAGGACTTGACAAAGCCGAGCTGTCCCCTTTAGGCCCGTTCATCATTCCTTTTTTATAACCGACTTCAAAAAAGGAGAAGTTTATCAATTTTACGGTAACTTTACGTTGCTTGCTTGCTTGTCGTGTCGCTGTTTCTTTTTTAATCACCCTGTATTAGGTCAGTGACCAGCTATGGTACCTGTTCGCGATTACACTCATCAGGAAAGGCGGACTGTTCTCTATAACCACATTTAATTTCGACGAATCACTGCGGTCCGTCGTGACGGAATAGTAGTCTGCTGAGCTGCTATTGGTTGAATTATTGTTCCCTAACCCCCTCTCCTCGATTTTATGTAATTTTTGAATACGTATTACACCTTCTTGTCGATTTGAACGCACGCATATCTTTTATTTCAATAGAATCCAAAATTTAGAAATCCAGTAATTAGGAAGCTGCGAAATTCCGTACCAGCACCGCTACGCAGGTACAGTACCGTTGGTGTAAGAATCTGTGTAGTGAAAGGATTATAGTGCGCCTCTTAGAGGCTCCTTTCATTTTTTTTTTATTTACTTTATGTGGCTATGGTATCTATTATCTGCGGCCACAACTGGCCTATTGTGATCGCCACTTTATTTGTGGAGCCCCTTTACAGGGCTTTATATATATATATATTCCGGACATATCACAAACGGTCAACTGATCCCAAACTAGGCATAGCCTGTACTATGGCTACCAGAGACTGATATACATAATAGATTAATATTTAACACCCAGAGACAGAACAAACATCTGTGTTCATCACACAAATGTTTGTCCAGAGCGGGAATCGAACACGCGACCTCTAGCACAGAAGGCAGAGTTACTACCGACTGAGCTGTGAGGCCAGTCAAAGTCAAAGACAGGCTTTTAAAGTTTGAAGGAAAAACTGAAGGATTTTCTTTGGGGTGAGTTGCTTTAGCTACTTTCATGCACATATCTTAATGTTTTTAGATTCTAGGACATGCAGGTTTCCTCAAGATAAAGTCTTGCACCGTTTGAGAGCACAAGTATAGCGCACTTAAATTTTCAGAATGGAAATTCCATTGTTGAACGACCGAGATTCGAACTCACGACCTGTCGATCGCAAGGCGGTGCCACTCCATCAGCTCCAGGCATAAGCACCTTTTATATAACTTTATACTTTATGAAATAAACGGATTCTTCTAACTAGGTGCTATCACAAGTTTGAACGCTTATACATCGGTATAGGGTCTGTTTTGTAACCTCCGAAGACCCGCCGACTCCCTAAAGAATCAGGCACAATAGAAAATGTATAATGTCTGGAATCTCGGTGTGTGACGGATTAAATTTATATCAAAGACTTAGTTCAAAGATCAAGGTTCAAACTTAAACTGAGCGTGATAGAGTGCATTTTACGGCTTCAGCTTCATGCTATTCAGTGTGGTTATGCTCAGAACCTTTCATCATCATTATTCCAGCCGTACGAAGTCCACTGCTGAACATCGGCCTCCCCTACAGAGTTCTGGAGTAACTTCGTATCAATTAGCCCATACTAGTATAGAAAGAAAGAAAGAAAGAAAAAGGCATTTATTTCAATAAAATCACTAGGATCACTTTGAAACGTCTTAGAAACTTATAGTATTATGTTATCTGTGCCCATACTCACCACGCTGGGTACGCGGGTCGGCGAGTGCAGTAATAGCTATCTTTGTGAATATAGGGTATACTGCTGCCCATCCCCTAACTTTTTTCCCATAGTCACCTCTGAGCGCGGTCCGTCTAAATTACCAACGCACTGCGTGTTATTATTTTTTCTTTTTCAGCACCACTATGTACTACCAAGTCTACCAATATAGCCCGCAATAAATTTCTTTATTTAATAATATACTTACCTACTTATTATTTTATATAATATATCTACTATGTACCTACTTATAATATATAATATAACTATCCATTTATTAATACATACCTACTATAAATATTATGTTTATTGATGTTCGTCACGTCACGTCGCCTAGGCCCCGTCTGAAAACCAGCGCCGCACCGTACATATTATGTTTGGTGCAGCTTTATGCTGAGACGGGACCCATTTGCCCCACACAACGCATACCTACTCAACCTAGCTACCGCCTCACCTACCTACATGTTTTTGTTTTTCTTATTGTGTTTTTTTTTGTATTACTAGGTTTAAGAATTTTTTTTCGTTGTATCTTCTTACCTACCTACCTATTTACTGCGTTGTGGATCAAATAAATAAATTTTCTTTTTTTCTTTCTCTTACGACATCCACGGGTAGGCGATATGGAGCGGCCTATTCTTCAGCAGGGGTCTCCTCGGCCTACCTACATTTAGCTCACAGATACTAACAGTTCGTTTTCCAGTGGGTTGGATCAAGTGGCTGCGGTCCCGAGAGATTCACGATCCCCCGTTATTGATTTCGATATTATACCTAGAACTACGAGTATGTATGTAGGTAGCACACTGGGCGATGAATTGCATTGAAGTTATGATTGGGATGCTTGAGTCAGACAAATTTCCACACATATATAAATGTTATTTTGAGCACTCGTGTTATGGTGGTTGTGGCCTTCCGATCCATGGTTCGTGGTTTCAAATCCCGGTCTTGCACCAATAAATAAATAAACACGACAAGCAAGCAATAGGTACATACGTAACTCAAAAACCGGCAACGAGCTCAAACAGGATCTTTTAGAAAAATGTTTCTTAGACAAAGCAAGCGAATTAGCGCAGACTGAAATCGCTAACTGGTTTATCAACAAAACTTATTGGAATCTTCTCAAGTTTGAACTACAGTAACTGTCCTAGTGGCCTAGAATCTTCATTGTTGGGGCAGGTTTAGATCAAGTCAGTTACTGGCGTCAGTGATATCCGTTTGCGTTAGTGTAGCGCTCACTAATCGGTGCTGAATGCTGAGCTGGCTGACAAATTAATACTTATATTATTGCTACTTTTATTAATTTATCGAGCGAGCAAAGTGAGCGTAGATCTATCAAACGATTCGGACGATACGGCGTTGAAGATTTTTGTGAGTAGAACTTTCGAACCGTCAATCCAATCTGCATGGAATTAAGTAGATCAACAGGTTGTACTACCAAAATTTACTGGTAAGGATATGAGATAAAGGCGAACCACTACTTCTACTGAATAAATATAAGCATCATTATAGAATCGGTCAGTTCAGCGGGCGTAGATGGCAACGGGATCGAGGTGAAGTTATCTTGCGCTTTCTCGACCTAAAAAATAGGTTTTTTTTATACAACTAAGGTGGCAAACAAGCATACAACCCACCTGTTGGTAAGCAGTTACCGTAGCCTATTGCAATACCAGAGGCATCACGCACGCGTTGCCGACCCCGAACCCCACCACCCCTAAAGAGCTCTGGCAACCTTACTCACCAACACTACACTATTTGAAACAAATAATGTTATTTGACTGCGATCTTCTGTAAGGCGGAGGATATTCAAAATTAGAATCTACTCCTTATTACTAAATTTACGTAGCTCCTACCTATAGTCGAAGACTACATTTAGCATTAGTTCTACAAACCTTAGTGGTTTTTTTTAGTGCTATTTCTATAAATGAGTATGTAATAAATTTTTGGAAGATAAATAAATTAATAAAAAAAAAATGTGATCCAGTTTGGCACATCACTAGCTTCAGGGCGCCAGACGAATAGGGTCGAGATGAGAATAAATGGTATTTTGACCCTGCACTGCCTTCCAGCAACTCGCCTGACCTAAACAGACATTTGTCGGGTATATAGAGTCGGGTCGATAATAGTGATAGTAGGTAGCTACGACTGCTCTCTTGGCAATATCTGTTTTCCTTTAATCCCGTCCGCACTATGTACTGGGATATATATATATATATCTATACACCGTAACTTATGTACTGGGCTGTGTTCTATACAAGGTGATTCACAATATGTATACTATTCCTAAGGGGGTTTTTCTACAATCATTTTTTTTTTTTTTTTTTTTTTTTTTTTTTTTTTTAATCTTAGTTTACAATATATTGTACCCTAAGTAGTATTGCAATCTAGCCAAGTAGGCCAATGAGCAATTTTTCTTTAACATAGTTGGTAAATTATATCTAAGAATGTGGCCAATAGCACTTTTCTTACAGTTTCTAGTTAAGGGGAAGACACTTTGTTCTTGTGTTCTTTATAGGTAGGCACTATCACTTTCACTACATTTCACTATTATTTTACATCATACTAACTCAAAAGGCTTAGTTCTAAAGGCTACAATCAAATGGCAATAAAGTTTGTTAAACGAATTTTGAAATCCGATTCATTACAGTTGAGTTAGGCATAAGGCAGTGGTTACTAGCTCAAATGAAGTTCTCTTATTATTTTCAGCTCTTTGAAAGTTTAATCTTACCGCAGACAAAGCAGTCCGCTATAAATTCAAAAAACAGCATTAAGATACAAACACACGAATAAGAACAGAATTATAAATGCATGAAGGTTCAAAATGGAGAAACGCTTCATTTGACAAGCGCAATGACCTCCAGACAGATGAACCTTGGGGTGTCGCAGGCTCTTGGCTCTTTGATTTTATTCTGCGTAACTTTTTCTTAGTGGTGAGAGCTCACTGAGGAACGAGTTGTGTTGACCGAGTTCTGAGCTGTCTTGTCTACATAAGCAGGACAGGGCAGGCTGTCGCCAGCGCCACGTTTAGCTTTAGTAGTGGCGTAAGTTGACAGTGATAGCGATTTGCAAATGTGATAAGAATTCTGTTGACCGAAGTTTTGCGGCTTTTTACAATCTTTTAGTTAACTTGCAATGTTTGTATGTATTTTGGGTCAAATCTTACAACTGAGTTTTAAAGCAGTCAATGTTAAAGTTGTACACGAAAGGAGCCTCTAAGAGGCGCACTTTAATCCTTTTGAAGTTTGAAGGTTGAAGCTCACATTTGTCTTCTTTTTTCACATTTTTATAAGCTCTTATTTATTAGGGATTATAATTAGACTACTTTTCTTTTGAGCCTCACCTAGTTCGATCGGCACCACACAGAAGCTTTAAATTCCATTTTGTGAAAAAGGATCATGGAGAAAAATGATAGGCACCAAGCCGTGTTTGTTGCCTGATTCTTCTTGGCTTGGTCGCGAGGAACAGGCATACCTTCACCTAGTTTCTAAGACGTTTCAAAGTGATCCTAGTGATTTTATTGATATAAATGCCTTAAGACTTTTTTTTTGTCTTCACAACACTGATTCTTTCATCGACGGTCATAGACACTTTTCAGGGCCGCCGTACCTCAACCTGGTCACTGACCTAATACAGGATGACCAAGAAAGAATCAGTGACACGAAATAAATAAGAAGAAGAAGCAGTTAAAATTTTACATACACGATTAGCTTTGGATGACAATGCATAGTTAGTTAAATAGGTAAATACATCAACAAAAGTAAATGTCGCGACAAGCTTTTATATTATATAAATTCTGTAATATAATAAATCGATGGGTTTGATTTAATTTCAAGTTTATTTTCTTCTTCTTAGAGCAATTTAATAAAAAAAATGTTTTTAACTAGTTCTTTTAACTAGCAGCTTTTAGAGTTGTGCAATACTCTGGCTTTGCAAGCGTTCATAGGCTTGTTTGCCATCTTAGTTGTATAAAAACATTCATATAATATAACTGGCTCATAAATAACGGTACTCTGTTCTTAGTAAAGCACTCTTTCTGCCTTAAATTGTAAATCTTTTCAAATTATATGCATGGCCCCGTATGTGTACTTACCAATCATGCATAATGTATGTATCTGAGCATTTCAACCAAAATGGTAGGATTTCAGTAGGTACAGATTGGTTTGCATTTCACCGATAGTTAGTAGTTACACCGGAAGTTTGCGGTAGTACCTATTTGTAGTCAGAAACGTTAGCAGCACTTTCCGCTAGCAAAACGCTAGATTTTTTAAAGTTTGCATAAGTGTTTTGTGGATGCAGTAAAATATAAAATATTTCAAAGTAAAGCAACTTTGTATAACACGACCTCGGTGGCGCAGCGGGCGAGTGGCTGAGACGCAAAGGGTGCGCATTCCATTCCCGGGATAATTGTTTGCATGATCTGCAAATATTTGTTCTGGGTGTTGCGCACCATGGTTCTCGTAGTATGATCCCTACGATACAGATAATCCTAGTGTCACTACAATGTATGTGGCGTTTGGGTTCTATTTAAAAAAAATTGCAACCTGCTCGTCAATGGCATATTATGTGTCATGCAAACCTTTCCTAAAGTAAGTCATTACAGCCCTACGGTCTAGCCGGGTCATATTTTTGTACTGAATTTCATTATTTCCCATGGGACATAATGTGATTTGAATTTGGAATGCAACCCATGTAGTCGTGTTTGATCGAGGTTGGTTTCAAAAAGGTTTGGGTGCAATGAGATTTTATTCTAATTAGGCTGTATGTTATCATTTTCTTTGCACTGCCTACAAATTAAAAAAAAAAAGGCGCCAAGCGCTCAAACTGCTGTGCAGTTATCTACACCGAAATTCAGTTTCGATTCGAATAAACTTCTAAAAAAGTTCAAGTGACGACGACAGTGGTTTTGATTCGACTCCAGAATGCATACAATCTGAAGCCTCTGGTATAGTTGGAAACTTACTACTTAAACTTACTTTAATAGTAGAAAAATCATTTCTTTCTACTTAACAGTCATTGTTTTCAATTGCCTCGCAGAAAGTATAAAAAGTAGAGTATGCATCGCGGGCTTAAATGTGTATTTGTCTTGAGCGATCTTGAACCCCTCGTACTCAGGATTCTTGCCTTAACTCCCTCGCTCCGCTCGGGAGTTAACCATAGAATCCCTCGTTCTTGGGGTTCAATATAGCGCCCGGGATAATACACTACTTTAAGCCCTTGTTGCATAATCTACTATTTCTTTAAGGTAGATAAGAAAGGCGTAATAGATAAGCTTTATCTTGACATCGAACTATAATTGGTCTACATTTTCTTGAATTGTTAGTATTTTCTTCTATTTTCATACATTGGCCATCAAACCTACATGTGAAAATACTGAATGAAACTGCGTAGGTACTACCTCACGTACCTATGAATCCACGGGAGTGAAACCGTGCGGGTACAGCCAGTATTCAATACATTACGGTCTAGCCAGAGATTCGATACTGTCAGAAACTGGTGCCAAGCCCCAGATGTGTCATATTTAAGGGAACATTAATAATGTACTTGCACGTTGCTCTATTGTTCACTGTTTGTACTGTTTCAGTGATTAATTTTGACGGTAATTTCTCATAGATAAGTATACTATAGGTATTCTATAGATACAATGAATAAAGCTGCCTTTTCACGGGAGATGTGCTATGCTATGCTATGCTACGTTGCTATGGGTGCGTTTGATATTCACCAATCGTATTCATTGGTCACTATGTCTATTTAGGTCAGACGATTCAACTAGGTAGGTCCAACTTCGACAAAGAGGTCAACCGACGAATCCAACTCGGATGGGCAGCGTTTGGGAAACTTCGTCATATCTTCTCGTCGGAGATACCGCAGAGCCTCAAGACGAAAGTCTACAATCAGTGCGTGTTGCCAGTGATGACTTATGGCACTGAAACTTGGTCGTTAACTATAGGCCTCATATACAAGCTCAAAGTCGCGCAACGGGCTATGGAGAGTGCTATGCTTGGAGTTTCACTACGTGATAAGATCCGAAATGAGGAAATCCGTAGAAGAATATGGCTGCTCCTAATTTGTATTGTATTATTTAACAACTGTACCTAACCTATATTACGCAATAAATTACTTTGATTTGATTTGATTTGATTTGATTTGATTTAAGAACTAAGGTCACCGACATAGCTCTCAGAATTAGCAAGTTGAAGTGGCAGTGGGCAGGCCATATAGCTCGCAGAACCGACAAACGTTGGGGAGTAAAGGTTCTCGAATGGCGACCACGAACCGGGCAACGCAGTGTTGGAAGGCCCCCCATCCGATGGACCGACGACATTGTGAAGGTTGCGGGAAGTCGGTGGATGGAGAAGGCTCAAGACCGTTCGTCATGGAACTCTTTGGGGGAGGCCTATGTCCAGCAGTGGACTTCTACAGGCTGATGATGATTCATTGGTCCAGCATGCCTATTGCGTATGCATAATGGCAATGAAGTAGGTAACTTTGAGGGTGATTTTAACAATCTTAGCAACATTCAAAACTTTCCAAACTTGACAAGGGAAAACTTCAAGACCTTAGCTTCTTCCTTTTCATGTTTGAAAATCTTCAGATGTCGCTAAAATTGATAAAATCGTCCTCAAAGTTACGAACTTCATTACCATTACGCATACACAATTGCACCCCAGATAGCATAGGACTGGTGGAAACGGGTTCTACCAAGCTATTTTTTTTTTGTATGGATGATTGCGTGCTATGGATGCTCGCAAGTGGTGTAGCTATGTGCAGAGCTGAGTATAGTTTGTCCATTACACGATGACATGTCTGGTGACCTTAAAGTCATTGATATAAGATTCAAATTGCAATGATTCAGCCGCCTTCGTGAAATGGAATAACTCTACCTACAGTAGGCGCAAAGCTCAAGCTGAGAATCTACCTCGCGCAGGAGTATCTTCAGAATCTTCTCACATCTTATTCGCTCCGCTACATAGCTTAACATCAGTGGAAACGGTCACATAGTTTCGTAGCTTGGTTTTCATATCCTCGCAATATAGCTGCATAGCACATCTTGTGGAGAAACAGCCTAAAGCTAGAACAAAACCGACGCGATCGTAGCGCCCGTCGTTTCTGGGACGCGGCTGAACAAAGCAGTTGCTCGGGTGCTTTCAGAGGACAAGAGCAATTCAGCAGTGTAAGAGGTCGCGTTTCCCAGAAGCTTTTAGCTATTCCTCGCTCTATAGACGTTTCCCGTAACTATCCCGAAAGGGGCTTATTCTATCAACAGTTTTCCAAAATATTAGCGAAAAAAAACAAAACAGACTTTTCATCAATATATGGAGCCTGGGCCTGCACTGTGTACACTAATCTAAAATATGGCTAAGCAATAAAGTAAACGTATTTGATTGGTTATTTTATTTAAATTGACTACGTTATAAGGTACATTAACATTTTCTTCGACAAAGAGAGCAACACACAGCGCTACAATAATATGGCGGATGGACGTGCGAGAAATGTAATTTTGACAACCTACATATAACTGACAAAACAAAAACATCAAATCAAACAACATGACATGAAAAATATGTCAATGTCATGTCAAACGCCAATTATAAACCAACATGGCGGCCTTCAAATAGTGTTCACATAGTAAAAAACTTACCAGAAGAACTATTCTTGTACTATCGCAATTGTCTTCAAATTAATGAAATTGTATTTTACTTGTAATCTCCTACTTTTTCCTTATTTTTCTATGTAGTGTACATGAACCAGGCCCAGAATGAAATGGCTCCTTTATACATATTCAATAATTGTTTCAGCTCATTTCAGCTGAAACAAAAAGCTGCGGTCTCTGCCTACCCTTCTGGGAAACAGAAGTGATTGTATGTATGTATATTGCAGTTATCATACACAAGCGCTGCATAAACCATAACTGTAGATTATTCTGGAGTATAATTCGAACAGCGATCAACAAAACGCCCCAACTCGGAAACACGTAAAACCCCGCAAAAATATAGCAAAGAAAACGCTGACCAAAACCGAGTGCACACATAATTGAATTAAGAAGGACGGAGCCGCAGACGTTCATAAATATGTAAGCGTCTAAGCGACCATTAATATTTATACACGGGTTTGGAATCAACCGAGCGGGAAATATTGCCCGTTTTTGTGACACGAGACCGTATTCGTGCGGAGTTTATCGAATTGTGAATGGGTTGTACCGATACATATTCATCATCATCATTTCAGCCGTACGACGTCCACTGCTGAACATGGCCTCCCCCACAGACAGAGCGAATTCCTATCATGTGGGGGGATTTGCCCATACTCACCACACTGGGCATGCGGGTTGGCGAGCGCAGTTAGAGCTATCGTTGTTAAAATGAGGGACGCTGCTGCCCATCCCCTAGCTTTTTTCCCTTAGTCGCCTCTTACGACATCCGCGGATAGGTAGTTATGGAGGGGCCTATTCTTTAGCCGGGGCCACCACGGCATCGATACATATTGGTTACAATCAATCGACACGCGGGCGCCATGGCTCATCATCATTTCAGCCATAGGACGTCTGCTGCTAAAAGGTCCTAAAAATTTGTTGGATTTCAAAAACTATATAGCCCAGAATACAAATACAAATTGTTTAGGAATTTAGGAATAAAGCTCTTCCTTACACAACACATTTTATTTTTTTGCCCCCTATTGTACCCCTATAACTTGACAACCCCTGGGACGATTATACTTATATTCTTACCAACAAATTTAGATGTAGGTCCAAGCTGTGGACTTAATGAATTCCATACAGATCGGATTTGTTACCCTTAATTAGATATTAATTCTCAATGTTATTCGTAGCACTAAGGTAATGAATAAAGATTTATTTATTATTATTATTATTAGATAAAAAATACTAGCTAGCGACTGCGGCTTCGCATGCGTGGCATTCATAAAGCTTAGAAAGCTTGTGAAAAGGGATCATCGAAAAAAATTATAGGCACTCGCGCCGTGTTTGTTGCCTGATTCTTCTAGGCTTGGTCGCGAGGAACAGGCATAGCTTCACCTAGTTTCTAAGACGTTTCAAAGTGATCCTAGTGATTTTATTGAAATAAAAGCCTTTTTTGACTTTGATGGATGGTTCGAAAGTAATGCTCTAAAAAAAGTTTTTCTTTCAATAAAATCATTAGTACCACTTTGAAACGTCTTAGAAACTAGGCGAAGATACCGTTCCTCGCGACCAAGCCTAGAAGAATCAGGCAACAAACGCGGCGCGCGTGCCTTCCATTTCTTTTGATGATCCGTTTTAAGAAAATGGAATCACAAATATACATATCAGGGGTTGCAGTTTCATAGATTCTCAATTTCGAACATGGCGTATGAAATTGGCCTCAAGAGTTTCGAAGTTTTGGAATTTCGAAACTGGATGTAGGATCGAAAAATTAAGAAAAACAAGACTTTTTGACGAAGTATATTTAAGTAAAAAAAGCTACGAATTTCCAAAAAAAAATCTTAGAACCCGCCGGAAAAAGCACAATGAATGGAAAATTTTGTTTTAAATGTACTATTTAATAGATTTTCCTTCATTTTCACTTTTACCTAGCAGTTTCTAAATTTCGAAACTGGAAGCGTCAATTTCAAAATTGCAGAACATGGCAAAATGGTCCAAAATTTCGGAATGCACCCCCTAATACATACAACGCTAACACTTTCAAGTTGCTTGAGAGATCTTCGCTCACTCGATCAAATAATTTTACTGAGTTTGAACACTTTCAAACGGGGTCAAAATCTATATGAAACTTTTCCTAACATCACGCTCTTAGCATTGCTCTTAATTGATAAAATGGAATGTCCCATCAAAAAGACGTTAATTCGTTTAATTACTACACGGATGATAAAATAAGTAATTAGTGCGGGAGTCTACATTCCTACAAAAATGTACCGTCAAAGATACAACAATCACAGTCTATATAAGTAGAGCTAGTTCACATTATTTTACCTCAAACCCCTTTAGATACCTTGTGTTCGATACTTAAAAAAACGTTACAAATCAGCTGTTGAATTGCTGTCAAATAGCTATTTTGTACAGTCAGCATCCGCAGTTGATGACTTTATTGGAATAACAAAATATATTTATCGCAAAAAATGGTTAGTTTGGAGAAAAACCTGATAATAACTTATTTTTTGGCAAAACCAAACCACATATAATTATCATTCACTTACTTTATGATACGGTAAAACGTAACAAACAAAAGTAATAAGGTAGCTTTCGTTCATAAAATATTTTTTGAACTTTGGTCATCTTTCAAGGTCAAGGCCGTTCGTCGTGAAGCCCTTTGGGGGAGGCCTAGCTATGCCCAGCAGTGGACTTCTGCAGGATGATTATGGTGATCATGGTCATCATTTAATTTTAATGTTGACTGTACGCGCCATGGTGGCGTTAACTAGTAGTGATTTAGCTGTCCCTTCCCCAATCTGTGACTCAGTTATCTTTTTACAGAATCGCTACAATAAAAGTAGGATATAAACTCCTTAAGAATTTTAATTGAGTCCCCACTTCGTAAGAAATGCGGTCCTCGGGATCCTTTAGGGGAAGTTGGAAGGAATGTCAAAGTTTTGACTTGGGGATTTTTATAAAAAGAGTATTTACAACTAAGTGCCTCGCCTGCAACTGCGTTTGCGTGTTCATTGTATTGTATTCATTTATTCATCCATATACCTACATATTAAACATGTACTTGAACAAGTCATAATGTGAACAAACAGATAAATATTTATCAGAAGATTATTTAAAAGTTCTTACACGAAATAACAACAATCTCTGGGCAGTAGCTTTGGAAACAACACATGCGGACAGACAGTCGGACAGACAACGAGGTTTCGTCTTAAATATTACATAAAATTTCCTTTTTTGAGTCAATTCATGTTTGATCATAGTTTCAGAATGATAACTTCAGGTCTAAGCAGCTAAGGCGACTCAAAATGTTTCCTTAGTAGGTACTTCTAGCGATTTTATACGAACACTGTTCCTTCTCGATTCGCCTTCCCAGGCCTTTGTGGGCCCAATCGCGCTGCTTGCCCGAAATAGTCATTTAAGGGCCGCATCGTCCAATTTTATTATGTTGTAAAATTACTGTAAACGAAAGAAATAATCCTTTCTGTTAGAAACGGGAATCTCAAGTTATTTGATCGTAACTTTTTTATTACACGGTTTTTTTGGACACGGTAGACCCAATTTGTGTATTATTTTCGGATTAATTAACTTTGTGAAGAATTTGTTGCTATGGCGTGTGTCTAACAAAACTCTAAACTAGTTTTTAGGCAGCTTCTAGGCCCATCTTACGTTCTCCATTGGACGAAAAACTTGGATAGTAGGAACATAGCTTAAAGTTGCGTGGTGTAGACGTGGTGCTTAACTCAGACAAAGGATCAGTATCGAGATCCAACGAGGTAACGTCGCCAGCCTTTTGGGCACACTGCCTGTGGTTGGTGATCTGAACTCTGTTTTCTACTTGTAGTCGTAGAAAACTGTGTCCTAGTACACATTTCAGTAAAATTGTCATTTATAAGGTTTTTTTTATTTTTTGATGTTTTGATAAATGCCATATAGGAAAATAAAATATGTGTGTATATGGGTTCCAATACGCCCGTGGAACGTGTATACGTAACTCACGTGTGATTTAAAGCAATAAAGCAATATCAAGACTTAAAAGTACTGAAAAATAGCGCACTACAAACATCCGCAGCACTCATAAACTCATATTTTTCTTCGCAGCACAGAAAAGCTCTTATTTACTTAACAAAACGACACTTCCAGCGTGAAAATTCGCTGGCGGCCAGTAAATTCTGGTAAAAACTAGTTTTCAAGTGTTAACTACTCCTGCGTGACCCAGTTATGGCCGGTCTGAACCGGTTTCAGCTGGTTTTGGCTCGTTACGGCGGCCGAACTGGGCTGGAGGCACGTACTAGTTCACTTGTCTTCTGCTTTTCAATTAATTTGGATTGTCAAGCTAAGGACGTATGTCAGGATCGTAGAAAGTGGAAAGACTTTATCTCTGCCTACTTCTCCGGAGAATAGGCGTGAATTTATGTATGTGTAATTAGGATTTTTCTGACATTAATTTTTTCATACAAATTAAAAAGAAGCCACGGACCCTAATAGCTGGTATAAATTGACAGAAGCTCTACAATCCATTTTGTGAAAAAATATCATCGAAAAAAATAAACGGCACGCGCGCCGTGTTTGTTGCCTGATTCTTCTGGGCTTGGTAGCAAATAACAGGCGTAGCTTCACCTAGTTTCTAAGACGTTTCAAAGGGGCTTAGTGATTTTATTGAAATAAACACCTTATAAAATCAAATAAAGGCTCTTTAACACATCGTTAAAGAAGAAAAAACCAGTGAATAACAGTGATTCTTAAACCGTGGTCTCTACTTCGCAACACAGATAAGTATTCGAACTTGCTAACCGAACTTCGTACAACAGATCGATGAATAGTTAAAGCTGTCTGCCAACTCGGAAACTATCCTAATCTATGGACAGGAATAAATTGACAATTTATTCCTATTAGAAACTATTTTTTGAGGAATTTATTAAAGAACAAAGCTGTTTCCAAACTATAGCCAATAATAAAGCTGAGACATCAAAAACATCAAAAGTAACTTGACAAAGTTGCAAAATGCTTTATATTAAATGATGTGTATTGTTTTTTTTGCCTTCGTGTTAGCAGTACCATTGATTTGTACCATTGATGGTACAAGTGACACAACTTTGTATCGTTAGTACCATTAATGGTACTCATGACAATTATTTAGGATCACTAGTACCATCATAATTTTATTTATAAGTATACGATACAGATTAACTATAATGCTCGAGATACAGTATAAGGTCTTGGCGAACTATTCGTTTGTAACGTTTTCAAAACTAAGTGGCTGACATGATCTTGATGAAAGGAGCCATTTCATTCTGGGCCTGGTCCATGTACACTACATAGAAAAATTAGGAAAAAATAGGAGATTACAAGCAAAATACAATTTCATTAATTAGAAGACAAATGCGATGGTACAAGTATAGTTCTTTTGGTAAGTTTTTTACTATGTGAACACTATTTGAAGGCCGCCATGTTGGTTTATAATTGTCGTTTGACATGACAATGACATATTTTTCATGTCATGTTTGATTTGATGTTTTTGTTTTGTCAGATAAATGTAGGTTGTCAAAATGACATTTCACGCACGTCCATCCGCCATATTTTTGTAGCGCTGTGTGTTGCTTTGTCGAGGAAAATCTTAATGTACCTTAGAACGAAGTCAATTTAAATGAAATAACCAATTAAATACTCTACTTTATTGCTTAGCCATATTTTAGAGTAGTGTACACAGTGCAGGCCCAGGCTCCATATATTGATGAAACGTCTCGTTTAGCGTGGAGATAGCCCTGAGGAAGGACATAGGCTACTTTTTATCCACGTACCGCACGAGTGAAACCATGGGCAGCCATTATAGTAAAATACTGTATACAAAGAATACACTGCATATACTACTATATTGAACCTCTTTGGTCAGAAAACTTGTCTTTCCAATAATGTTTAAAGTTGTTGTCAAACTATAAACTTCAATATTCATTTATTCATTGAAATATCAAGGTTTTAAACGTAGTTGAATTTATAATTTTTCCACTTTATTAATAATCGAGTTTGAACATACACAGTCCTAAGCTTTTGTCATTTAGATAGTTGATATTTTTAACGACGCCAAATAAGAGGAGGGCGTTATTTATTCGGCGAATACGCATGTTTTTTTTAAATAAAGTCACAAATCATGTTAAATATGCCGTTTTTAGTGAAAATTATGTTTTTTTTATGTTTGTTTGGTCTTTTTTAACGAAGTTATTTAATTTTGTCATCCAGATAGTCTGATATTTTGTTTTAAGATTTTTACAGAGTTTACGTTTAATTAAGTTTTTAAATTTGCTAATGGACAACTTTAGCACATCACTTGGGACCTTATTATAGAAGCGTAAACATTGATTTTAAAATGATTTACTAACTCTAGTGAGCCTTATCTGAACATTTTAAACTTTATCAAAATATAATTCAGACGATGTAATTAGTCGCTCCTTTGGACTGTTAGTCGCTATCATCCAATCATAATACACTCCGACAATTCTCAATAGTCGTTACAGAACTTTATATTCCACATCGCTGCTTAAAGCTTAGACCTAGCGATGTACTAACTCCGAAAGCATTAAAGTGCTTTTCGGAGTGGAAAACTGCATTTATACTACAATCGTTGTATGTTTATTTGTTAGAGAATAACTTTCGACTTTCGTTTAGTAGGTACTATTTTCAACAGGTTGTAGGTACTATTTTTGGTCTGATACCAGTGTGAGTGGAGCAAAAAATCATTAACGTCTAAGAATACCAACGTGAATCTTTGAATCTTGAACCTAGAAATATTTTAATCAGACTGAGCACAACCGAAGTTTTGTGTTACGTGCATGAAAGGCCTAGATCGCAATTATTTCACTACACTGGTTCCTTTACAAACACCTAAAATCATTGATACTGTAATCTTTTTATCGAAGTCAGTCTCAACAAACTGAAACCGTCAATTCGGATTAGTTCATTGTTACACCTCTATTTTAAACAGAAATAATTTCAGTTTCATTCCATTGGGACCGCATTAAGCTAATTAAATTCCAGCTTCGCTCGTTTCTCTAGTTGCCGTTTCACTGCTCGCTTAGTCGGTATTACGTGGAGCATTGCTCTACTAAGCGCGCAATGGATACATGTTGGATTTTAGATGCTCTCTGCTGTTTCTCCCTGTGTCGTTCCGATGCTCGCTTAGTGTGATAGCACGTAGAGCAGTGTCCTTCTAAAAGCGCTATGAATGTCTGGAGCTAGCTTTTATTCGTTTCTTGCATTTGCTGTACTGCTACTTCCTTGATAAGATAGAATAGACAGTATCACTTATATTCCTTTAATATAAGTAAAGCAATTTTATTAAATATCTGTCTTGTAGGATTTATAATAACATAAATTAATACTTATGCCTCTTATATAAATAAATTGAATATTCCAAAAGAGGCTTATACTAAAATCGTAATTTTTCATTGAAAACACACATTGCTAAAATCTGCTGCTTTGAGGTAAAATCAGTTCAAACTCAATTATTCAGCTGTTTTAGGCAGCAATGTTGATGTCTCGTGCGTTTAATAATTAGTTATAAAGATGATAAAAACACAAAAAACTGCTGACTTGAAAAGTTCTAAAAAAAACCGAACATAAAGTAATCAAATGTTTCTCTCCGTGAAAATTTGTCCCTTTAGTGTAACAAAACTTGCTTCCGAAAACGCGATAAAGGCAGTTATTTGTCACACACAAGCAACGCAATGTCATGCTAGTTATACTAAGCAAGTATAAATGCAACTGACTGTGCAAACGCGCAATGTATCCGTAATTGAGAAATGGGAACGCTGGGTCGTTATCACGTGCGCAGCGTCCTCGGGATTGGCTAATTACTAAATTCCTTGGAACGTAATCGTCGTGTGGAATATTAATTAAAATAAACCTTAAAATTAAGTAAGTTTTAAGTCCTTTTTCACGTAAAATTATTTAGTTGAGTTTGAAGAAACGATTTTATCGTAATTGAATCCATACTTATATTATAAATAAGAAAGTAACTCTGTTTGTTTGTTAAAAATATAAAAAATAAATATTTGAGTATTTTTGCAAAATCATCCCTTAAGGGGGCAAAGTTTGGGTTAAAACTATGATATAAATGCGGGTAACAGCTAGTTTACTATAACCAAAACATCAAACACCCATAAAGCAAGAATATGTTATAGGCTCGAGTATATTAGACGCGAGGCGTCCAACCTCTAAGTCAATGCGTATTATTTCAATAAAATCACTAGGATCACTTTGAAACGTCTTAGAAACTAGGTGAAGCTATGCCTGTTCCTCGCGACCAAGCCTAGAAGAATCAGGCAACAAACACCGCGCGCGTGCACATAATTTTATTCGTTGATCCTTTTCACAAAATGCAATTCAGAAACTTCACAAAATAAATCTAAGAAACATGTTTACTAACAAGAATTTTGAAAGCATTTATTTAAACATCCGTATTTTATTCAAACATCCCATGTCACAGGCGTCTTTAAAGCAATTTTGAAATGCAGCCGTGAGTTATGCGTCTACTGGCGCTGAAATGGCCCGGGGCGCTGCCCATATCACTGTAACGTCTGTACTGCGTAATATGAACTTTATTGCGTATACTTAAGGCAATATATAACTTCTTTCGGAGATAATGATTCATCGATTTCGAAGAATAGTTTCTTCGTTTTTGGGTTCGTTCGGAAAGGAAAGTCAACGTTTTTCACCTAACTCGTACACTATTTCACCATCTCTGAGTATCGCTACTGGACCACATAAAAAATATATCCATTTATCTCTTTGACTGTAAACAAATATGGACAGAACTATTTTTATTCGCCAAGTAGCGAGCGTCTGAGATGATGAAATACGCACTAAGAAAACAATTTCAAAGCTAAAATGCACTGTAGACTTTAGAAATAAATGTTAAAGTGGCCTGTGCCGTGGTTATAGCTTAAAGCCATGTTCAAACAGTGTGCGATACGTCATCATACTATCACTTACAAACTTCATTCAAACTAACATACTAATGTACTTTAGTGTAGCTTTAGTGTACTTTGCCAGACAAGCGCATTTTAGATAAAATGCAAATGCATTTTGCGATACTTATTTTTAGTACAATTTGAACTAAGACGCATGCGATCTCACACTGCTGCGATAATAAACGCGCAATAATTACTGGCTTGATTGAAAGAATTTTCGCACTCCTTTTGGGGCTAAACGACGGATAAAATGCGCCATTATTGATATCATTGAAGTGAAGCTTCTGAACGTGCATAGTTATATTTATTCCATGACTCAGCCCGCGGGTCTAATAGAAAAGGATGGAAGATAAATTGTATTATGTCCTTGTCACTCGAGACGGACGGTTACAAAACGTGCTTTATCAGATCTTGAATATGTTGGGGAAACTCCCATTTGAAAGTTGCACGGTGAAAAGTTTGAAGCTGTTGAAGATGCGTGATGTGGAATTGAAATCGAATCAGAACTAGTTCAGTATGTATCTGATCTTCGATGTCAGAAGATATTCATTGAGTATGTAGAGCGTAACCTCTGCTCCCATACCTATGATGCAGGACGTCATTAAACTTTTTTTGTTTTTAGGTAACAACAAAATGAAATCAAAGTCACAGTCAAAGTCAAAAGGCATTTATTTCAATAAAATCACTAGGATCACTTTGAAACGTCTTAGAAACTAGGTGAAGCTATGCCTGTTCCTCGCTAAATGTTTAGTAAAAATAATAATAATAATACCCAACCCAACACCCGACTGGTAGTGATCTGGATCAGTTGAGCTATCTTTAGATCGTTTGTAACGGTCTTTAGATGGCTCAACTGTTTCTTGTGTATTTTGTAAATATTAACTTGTATTCGCTTTAAGTTTCTTTCTGTTAATAAAACTTTTATAATAATGAAAAAAAAAAAAAAAAAAAACCCAACAATCACATACACTGTCCTGACCCCATACTAGGATTTCCTGTGTCGTAGGTATCAGAAACTACGAGTACCATTGTACCACAATACCCAGACCCAGAAATTTATCAAACCCGCACCCCTTGCGTCTGAGACGGGTTCTCCCGCTACGCCACCGAGCTCGTCAGTTATGGATGTTTTGTGAATTTCATGAAACCCTCTTTGTTTCAGGTATAATTCCAAGCTGACGACGCTGACGCTCCCGTCTGTGATCTTCGAGCCTAAGTTCAGGGGCTCCGTCCGGAACCTGGTGTACTCCGACCTCCCCGGGCAGCCACCGCGGCGGCAGGAGCTCCGGCATTCAAGAGATTTGAAGGTAGGATAGATATAACAGGGATTATTACGGCTTGACCCTGTGTGATCCAAGAATGCCCCTTAAACTTAAGGGGAAAATTTACAAAACGATCATAAGACCTGTCGTACTGTATGGATCTGAGTGTTGGGCAACCAAAGGGACGAATGAAAGAAGAGTGCATGCTGCGGAAATGAGAATGTTGTGATGGATGTGTGGAGTGACTAGAATGGACAAGATACGGAATGAGTACATCAGAGGAAGTTTGAAAGTAGCGCCAGTGACTGAGAAGTTGAAGAGCAAAAGGTTAGCGTGGTATGGGCATGTCATGCGGAGGGAAGAATGCCATGTGACTAGAAGAGTGTTAAATATGAATGTGGAAGGATATAAGGGGAGAGGTAGACCAAAGAAAAGATGGATAGACTGTGTGAAAGATGACATGAGTAAGAAAGGAGTGAATACTGATATGACGCTTGATAGAGGGGAGTGGAAGAGAAAAACATGTTGTGCCGACCCCACGTGAAGTGGGATAAGGGCAGGGAGATGATGATATTACGGCTTGACCCTTTAGTTTCCGTCAAAGGGAAAAACGTGAATATTCTTGCATAATATAATCATAAAATATGCGGTTCCATAACAACAAGTAAATCTCTTGCCTGCTTTGTCAATGATACGCTTGAGACACGATACAAAATCTATTGTGTCTGAAGTTCAAAGGTCAAGTAACTAAAGTTATTTGTTTCTGCGTACAAGCCCATTGTCGGACCACGAAAAAATATTGCTAACTAAATTAACTTTGCAGTCAATGTATAAATACTTCGTCAAGCCTCTACGAAACCAGAAGGTCTATAGATTACAACACATTTCCAATAAATAATACGTAGAGGGTCTACAGACTATCGTAGAAGGTCTACGAATTAGTCTTAATATCATGTGATAAAGTGGATTTCGTAAAAAACAAAAGAGACCATTTATCCAACAAAGTTTTGATCGATCTAACTCGAAAACAAACACAAATTACTCTTTGTTTTCAAGTGTTTACATGCTATAATGCAAAACTTTCATCAATTCAACTTTCCCCAACTTATTTTTCAAATTAGTCTTGTTTTTCATAGCTATTACAATATTGTTTTTCGGAACAATGCAGAGAGTTGATCGAAAATGAGAACAAATAAGAACAAGGTTCTGTATGCTAGTGGGCGGCCAGTGGAACTTATGAATAAATTCAACTTGAACTCATTCCGTTATGGTAATGTTATCTCAAGAACCGCTAGATAAATTAACTGGAGTTATTGAATAAATAACGCCCACGTCTCTGACATTTTTATGATGATATTTCGTAACAAGTCCCAAACCCAACCCTTGTATGTAAATGCCAGTTATTATGAGAATATTCTCGAATTTCAACTGAATCGCCTTTTGCATTTTGTATAGCGTCACAGAAATTTTTATTTACTTATGTAGTCACCTCTTATTAAATGTGTACCTTTCATAATTTTCGAATATGATGAATAATACTCTTATCGTGGCGGGGTGCCACGATAAGAGTGCATTTGAAATTGGCACAAGTTGATGGTTAGGTGTATAATACATTTTTGAGATTTTACTGTGTAATCTTTACGTTCTTTACCTACAGTGACAACATTTTAAAATTATTCAATTCAATTCATTTATTGAACATTTCGTTATAACATAGGCATGTCAGGTTTACAGTAATTACAGTTCTTTACAAGTAACGTTCATATAATTTTACATAGATTTAAGATTTTAATAGGTAATTTATAGTTTCTACTCCACATGCAAATCAATATTGTGACAGGTTTTTTTTTTTTTTTTTTTTTTATTCTTACAAAATAGTTACAGTATATATTTTATACATCTAAAAAACCAAGATAGGTTTGTCTTAGATGCAAAGGACTAACATGGAAGCCTAGTTTACCAAAATCCGATCTATAAATTAGTTCTAATGTTTTTTTTTTTTAATTTATTGAATATAGTTTGTTCTAATGGTTGATAAATGTTCTCTTGTATACAATTTGAAAGTAACTGTAATGATGTTGCAATATTTGGAGAAGGAATAGGAAACTACCATGACATCTTATTGCCATTCAAATGCGAGCGTTTTAGCTCTATTTCACACGAATTTCAACCATAAATCTTTCAGACTGTCAACTTACGTTACCGCCCAAACAAAACCGCAAAGTTACGTTAAACGGGACCTAAGAGATTTATTTAAAAATTATCGAGATCGTCTAGCGAATTATTTCGAATAAATAGGTATTTGTCTAAATTAAATCATACAATTCGACATAATTCATAATTCGGAGTTTTCAACAATCACTCACGAAAATTTCGATTGCGGCCTTATCATACAATGACTCCATAAAACAGATAAAAAACGACCTTATTCCTTTAGGCTAAGGTGTGTTTTGTAAGGATGGAAAGGAGGCTGCGTTCGTCTAACAAAGAAAATGACTCTTTTGTAGGTAGAGGCTCTATAATGGGTTCAGATTGGCGATTAAGATTGGAATGCTGAGGAGCGTTTGAGGGATCGATGCCTTCATAAAGGTTTTTCCCTATTTATTTTGCTTTCATAATACCAAAGACAATTTAATAATACTTTGTTTGTGGCTTAAGCCGTGTTCGAAGGGCATGACAATTTTATTTGACATATCAAGAACATATAATGGTTCTTGATATGTCATATAACATTTGTTTCAAAAAGAGCCTCTAATCTCTACAGAATAAAGTCGATTTTGAGTTAGACATTGAAATATCGCACGTTGTTTGAACACGGCTTCATCATCTTCAGACAAATCCAGCAAAGCTATGGTTGGTTTAGCATGGTCAGTTAACATTTACATGGGTGCCCGCTAGTGTTATTGTAAACTGAACATTTACGGTTTGAGTAGTAATAGATACTACTAGTAGGTAGTGTATGGTCATGTTGTATGGTATACTAGCTTCTGCCCGCAACTTCGCTCGCGTGATACCTAGATAAAAAGTAGCCTTTACGCTATTCTAGGTAAAGAACTCTATCTATTCCAAGTTTCATCGAAAACAGCTGCACCGTTACGGCATGATTGAACCACAAACATCCAAACATCCTCACAAACTTTCGCATTTGTAATATTCACGTAGGATCTAATTTCTCGTCAAAATACAGATACATCAAAAATAACCTTCGAACTCCAGAAACGTCTATTTATATGCAACCTTTCAGGTTGTAAGGCAGGCTTCACTGCAAGCCACTTTTACCTTTGAACTTTTAGGAGTAGAGACTAAATTGGGTTGCGATCCAGATCTGTCCTGTACCTTAATCTGGGAACGCCAGACAGGTAAATTTGTCTTAAAAGGTTGATTGACCTTTGCTTGACCGAATCAATATATGTTAAAAGGGGTTTCAAGTGTATATTTTACCAGGAACAGGTAAAGATAAAGTAATGAAATCCCCGCTTGGACGTGGAGTTGTTTTATAAGGTTCTTTGGTTCTTCTTCTTGTCGTGTCACTGATTCTTTCTTGGTCATCCTGTGTTAGGTCAGTGACCAGGTTGAGGTATGGTGGCCCTGAAAAGGGTCTATGACCAAAGTTTGCATCTGAGAAGTGTAAGGCGGAAATAAAAGAAATTGCCGTGGTGGCCCCGAAAAAAGGCCCCTTCATTTCTACCTATGGATGTCGCAAGGGGCGACTAAGGGAAAAAAGCTAGGGGATGGGCAACAGCGTTCCCTATTAGCAACAATCAATAGCTTTATCTGCGCTCGCCAACCCGCATGCCCAGCGTGGTGAGTATGGGCATATGCCCACATATGATTGTTTCTGGAAATCTATGGGGCGCGCCTATGTTCAGCAGTGGACGTTCTACGGCTGAAATGATGATTATAAAACAAAATTGACCAATCTTCAAGTCATCATCATAATCATCAGCCTGTAGAAGTCCACTGCTAGACATAGGCCTCCCCCAAAGAGTTCTACGGCGAACGGTCTTGAGACTTTTCCATCCACCGACTTCCCGCAACCTTCACAATGTCGTCGGTCCATCGGTCCTTCGAACACTGTCCGAGTAAAATCTAGTAAAAACTAAAAATAAAAAGCGCGGTCAGTACGCCCGATACATAAGTAAGTTTTGACCTAGGTCATGTTTACACTAGTTTGATAATTTGTCTTCATTCGGAACGATGCTATCGTTCCGAATGTTATGTGTTATGCTATGCAGTAAACACCACAGTTTTTCCTAGAAATACCGGCATTACCTTCCCACGAGCGCTGTAGATAAAAGAATATTCAATTTGTTTTTCCTGAAACTACTGGTTATACTGCAAGTTTCTACAAATGTGTTCCGCATGTAGTTTTTCTTAATAATGGTATTTTTCAAACTTTCGCGATCGGTAATAACATTAACTTATTGAAATCAAACTGACTAGACGTCCGTCGGGAAAATATAAAATAATGTACGCGATAAACAACCGTTTGATTTCAATACGTTTTGAATAATGCCCAACTGTAACTTACATGGCAATGACTCCATACTAGGATTCCCTGTGTCGTGGGTATCAGAAACAACGTGCCATGGTACCACAACACCCAGACCCGGAACAAATATTAGCTGATCTATTGAAAATAAGTAAAGATTGTTTACAATTTTTATTACATTCAATAACCTAATGTCTAGACAAACCTAACATAGGTAGAAGACATTTACTACCTTTCATTTGTATTCCTTTTATAAATAAATATAAATATAAATAAATATATATATATATATTGATCATACAAACATTTGTCCCGCAGTAATCAAACCCGAACCCTTGCGTCGCAGACGGGCCATTCAACCATTCAAATGGATGCTTGAACCGGGAAAGAGATTAATTTCTTTTTGGCGATTGATCTAAACTAAAGCAATCAGGCTAAGTGGAAACATCCCCGATAAAGAGACTGATAAACCCCTCCCATCGTCCTCAAGGTTAGAGTTCACCAACATTATAATGACTGTCAGGAGTAAAGCCGCGAGATGAACGGCGGGAGATATTACATTTAAATTTTATTTATAAAACAATCCTCATTCTACTAATATTATAAATGCGAAAGTTCGTGAGTTAATTTGGATGTTTGTGGTTCAATCACGTCGTAACGGCGCGAGCAAAGATGCGTGCGCAAACTAGTTAATTTATATTTTTAAAATGTACTTATCAAGCCCTTGCATTTGATACCAAACACTATAAATTGTTTTCTAGGCTAGTGTTGCCTTTATTTTCCGTCATAGTGAATTAACAGTGACGTCGTAGCCTTATGGTACCAGACTATGAAGACTCTTCATTGACACCTAGTTTATCAAGAAAATCAGAAAAAAAAAATATTTTCATTCAACCTCTGGACCAAACGTCGGCACAGATACGCATAACCCCCCGTAGTCGGGTAAAAGCAGTGTTATTTTATAATTTTTGTAATGCAAATTGTAGCCCATGAAATGAGGGGTGTTTACGGGGTCGTTGAACCAGAGATAAGAGCTGAAATGAAGCAGGGGGATTTAATTTTTTTGTGATGGTAGCGTAAATTAATTAGTGGCATGGAAGAATTTACATTTCAGAAAGATCTCATCATATTTGGTTAATTTTACTTACCTACTTATTTAAAAGTCACAGTTTTAAAAGTAAAAGTTTAATCGACACATAAAATACAATTATGCGGATATATAACTAGGTAGGGCGATACAATATTAGGTACTATAACAGTTTCACAAAAAATCGGACAACTACACAGAGGGGTTACAGTCGGAGTCGCGGAGCGGGCGGAGGATTTATACGCTACCACATCGCCTGATGGCTCTGGACCGACTGACGCGACGCCGTTGTTGGACGGCGGGCGCGGTAAACTCTCCGCGGTGCGAGCTTCGGCGAGCGAACGACCCACGCCAAGCGCTGATTGGCCGACGCTCACGGCAAAAATAGGGTTCCGCGCGCGCAATAACGAAACCGCGTTACAATCTCCCCCTATAGCCCTACTTAGCGCCCTCGCAGTTGGGCTAGCATTCGGCTATAAGTCTACGTGGTCTGCCGCGCCTACGTTTCCCTCTTACCGGAGGCTCGATTGGACCGACGAAAGGCGTTAGGTGCGAAACGTGATACTTCCCTACACTTTCGCCTGTCTGAGTGCTCTCTAAGATAAACGTAGTTGGACTTACAACCTCTTTTATTCGATATGGGCCGTCGCGGCGAGGAATAAACTTCGCGGACTGGCCACGACCTACGTCGTTTTGACCGTGCGTTTTAAGAAGGACGAGGTCTCCTACTTGGTACTCTGGGGGGGATCTCCTTCCCTTGTCAGCATACCGCTTCTGGACCTCTTGTGCCTTCTCGTGAGTATCCCTAGCTTCATCCAAAGTGGCAGCTAACTTCTTGAGATACGGAGTGATACCTGGTACGAAGTTGTCGTTCTCTATGATGGCCCTCATATCCGTGGCAGAGTCACATGGAGCTCGCAGCTCTCTACCAAAAGTGAGGTAGGATGGAGAGAATCCGGTGCTCGAGGTAACTGCAGAGTTCATAGCAAACCTTACCGACGCGAGGTGTAGGTCCCACGTCGCGTGATCTTGACCTACAAGCATGGCCAGCTGAGGTTTTAGGTCTCTGTTCTTCCTCTCGATGGGATTAGCTTCCGGGTGGTAGTACGGCGTGAGTGATTGCACGATCCCTAGCGCGTAACATACCTGCTGCATCACCTCGCTCACAAACTGTACTCCATTATCGCTGATGAGGCGACGGGGCACGCCATATCGGAGAAAAACTTCGTTCGTCAGGGTCTGAGCACACTCAGCACTGGTGGCGCTCTCTAGTGGGAACAGTTCGACCCAACGCGAACAAACATCTTCCACTATGAGGACCCACCTGTTCTTCCGATGTGTCTCGATGAGGGGTCCAAAAAGGTCCACTGAAACCACCTCAAATCGTCTAGACACGGCAGGAGTTTGTAGCAGTCCCGCCGGCTTTCTATTATCTGCCTTGTACCGCTGGCAAAGGACGCACCCTCGAATGTAGTTCGTCACGAACGTGCGCATGCCGGGCCAGTAAAAGCGCGTCCGGATACGACTCATCGTCCGTTCAACGCCCAAATGGCCGGCTGTAGGTGCATCATGGAATTCCGCCATGACCTTACCGCGCTCGTGTTCGGGCACTACCAAACATGCGTCCTCGCTGTCGTCGGCTTCTAGGCTGTACCTGTAAAGGATACCGTCGGACATAGTGTACCCTCGGTCTGACCATGGTCTCCCCCTAGAGGGTTCGTCGGCTTCCAGGTCATCGATGATTTTACATACCTCAGGGTCAGCGCGTTGGTTCTCTCTAATATCACCAGAGCTCCTCTTCGGCATGTCAACAACCGTGAGACACATGTCACAGTTAAGATCCTCCGAGCACACGGGTCGTGATAGGGTGTCGGCTACTACGTTTGAACGACCAGAGGTATATCCGATCTCCAGATCAAACTCCTGCAACGTCAGAGCCCACCGGGCTAGTCGACCGCTCGGGGATCTTTGATTCATCAGCCAGCGCAGGGGCTGATGATCCGTCCTAACTATAATTTTAGCTCCTTCTATGTAGCCACGGAACTTACCTACTGCCCATACGACTGCTAAAGCCTCTCGCTCCGTCGTTGAGTAGTTCCGTTCAGCGCTGGTGAGGAGTCTACTCGCGTACTCGATCGGTCTCTCATCAGGGCCCTCGCCCTGCATGAGAACCGCGCCCAAACAATACCCGCTGCTATCTGTGCGGAGGACGAACGGCTTCGTCTCATCTGCCTGGCGCAGGATAGGGGCACTTACCAAAAGAGACTTGATGTGCTCGAACGCCCTCTGTTGCTCCGCGTCCCACTTCCACGAGCTCGTCTTCTTTAGGAGGCTCGTAAGGGGTCTCGCTACCTCAGCATAATTGGGGATAAAACGCCTAAACCAACTCGACGTTTGTAAGAAGCACTTCAACTGTTTGACATTCTGTGGGATGGCCATACCTTCAATCGCTGCAGATTTCTCGGGGTCCACCTGGATACCTCCCGGGACGATGACGTGGCCTAAAAACTTCACAGAGTCACGTGGAAAATGATACGATCGCTCGGGTGCGTCGGTGAACGTCCACCTACCCCGAGCGACATCTACAACCATACCCGCGCGGGACAAGAACTCGACGCCTAAAAGAGTCCTAGTCTCATCGCCGGGTAAAACCAAAAAATCTGCCGATACCTCTCGTCCCTCCAGAGTCACAAGTACCTCAGCCTCTAACAACTTCCTCTCTACTCGAGAGCCGTCAGCAAGCCGTATGCGACACTCAATTTCGTGGAATTCCACGCCGGATTCGACCAAAATTTTATACAATTTGGGACTAGCTATACAATGCGTGGCACCAGTGTCAATAATCGCCACACCGCAACGACCCATAACCGATAAATTTACTAACAGATGCGATGCACTTGTGTGCACGACTGCACTACACGCGTGTGCTATCGAGGTTTCGATTTCTGATTTATATTTTCTACTCTCGACGTTCGTAACGTCGGGCCTAATCTTGACGTCGGACTTATCCTCGACGTCGGACCTACCATCGACGTCGGACGTGTTCGCGACGTCGGACCTAATATTAACGTCGGACGTGTTCTCGACGTCGGACCTACCATCGACGTCGGACGTCTCAACGTTATCACTAATATCGGTATAAGACCGTTTCTCGCGATACCTACTCTCTACCTTTCGACTCGACTTCACGCTAGAATTCGACTTAACCTTATCGATAACCGCAACATTGAAATCGGTCGCCTTCCTATCCGCGTTGCAAACATCGCACTTCGATCGGATCGCGCCTACTTTCCCGCAACCGTAACAACGAATGACTTTACCACTATTTTCCTCACTATTACTAGTAGTACTATTCGCGGTCTGTTTACTATCGCCTTTCGCGCGGCTACGACATTGGTCGGCCGAATGTCCGAATACTCTGCAAAGACTGCAACGGGTCCGCTTAGGGCGGGCACTCGGGGCAGGATTCGCGGGGGCGTTACTACGTACTACAGCGCTGGCGGGGGTCGCATGAGAATTTGGATGACTCGCACTTACTTCATTACTGGTCTCTTTCCTGGAATCCTCCGCCAACCTCGCTCTCTCGAGCATATGATCCATATCCAATATGGATTCGCGGGGTACGCGTTTACGAATACGGCGGTCGAGGAGTCCGTATACGATGTCCACTTGGACTTCCTCGGCCAACCGGTAGGGTAATTGGGCCAGAAGGGCCCTTTTCGCACTGATGAACTTATCACTACTGTCAACACCTTGCTCACACGCAAACACTTCGCGGAACAGTTTGTAGGCAGGCCGCGGGGTCCCGTACATCGCGCGTAGCCGTAGCTTCGCGTCCGTCCACGTCGTACAGGCGTTGCGCACGCCGCGCCACCACACGGCGGCGTCGCCCGTCAGCAGCATGGGGAGGCCGCGCAGTGCGTGCCCGTCCGACACGCCGGCGCACTCCTTGTAAACCTCGACGGCGTCCAGGAAGGCCTCCAGCACTTCCGCGTCGTTGGATGCACCGTCGAAGCGCGCAGAGCATCGGGTAAAGTTGGCGGCTGGTGCCGCCGAAGCGCCGCTGTTCGCGGTCAGCGGCGAAGTAGCGCCCATCGCTGGCGCACATGGTGAGATCACCCCGGAGTGCTGTTCTACACGGGGCGCCGTCAGGAACGCGCTGATCAAGGCCTTATTGGCCTCCGCCTGCGCCCTGGTAATCGTCTCCATGAGCGTCGATAAAAACTGTTCAGTAGGGAGAGGAGACCCTTGCGGCTGCGCAGGCCCCTTGCCCGCGGCAGCAGCAGGCTCGACGACGCTGTTCGCGTCGGAGATGGATTCTTCCTCTGTAAGCGTCACATCGCCCTCACGTTCAGGTCCCTCTTGACGTTGGTGCCGGAGCGTTTCCTGCCTTGTAGTCGGCATTTTCGTGTCGGTTGCGACTCACGAAACACGACGAAAGAATAGGAATGTCCTTGCTCTTCAACGTAGGTACGAAGTAAGTACACAGGTACACAGAACGTTCTCGATCCACGTAGCTAGACACGGAGTAAGCACGCGGTTCGGCCACTAAGTTGGAGCGCCATTTTAAAAGTCACAGTTTTAAAAGTAAAAGTTTAATCGACACATAAAATACAATTATGCGGATATATAACTAGGTAGGGCGATACAATATTAGGTACTATAACAGTTTCACAAAAAATCGGACAACTACACAGAGGGGTTACAGTCGGAGTCGCGGAGCGGGCGGAGGATTTATACGCTACCACATCGCCTGATGGCTCTGGACCGACTGACGCGACGCCGTTGTTGGACGGCGGGCGCGGTAAACTCTCCGCGGTGCGAGCTTCGGCGAGCGAACGACCCACGCCAAGCGCTGATTGGCCGACGCTCACGGCAAAAATAGGGTTCCGCGCGCGCAATAACGAAACCGCGTTACACTTATATTTTTTTTACCCTATTAGTTACTAGCTTCCACACGCGGCTTCGTTCGCGTGGTACATATGAAGATAAAAATGTCTATATGTTATTTCAGACTATAATCTATCTCTGTGCCAAACTTCTTCCAAATTCGTTACGTCGCTTGGGCATAATTGAACCACTAACATTCAAACATCCTCACAAACATTCGCATTTATAATATTAGTAGGATACCTAAAATTTAAGTAGTTAGTGTGGCTGAAACTCGAAAATTTAATTGATTTATATTATTTCCAGGCGTTTGGTTTGAAATGGATATCAAAATTTGTATGGAAAAGTGTTTTCTAGTACACATTTCTCGTCGTTTTGTCTTAAAAATCATTTTAAACATCATTTCTATTGTATTCCAAGTTTATTCATCACGTCGTGTGCAGATCTTTCCACACAAGCTCCGTAAATTGTTTCCAAGACATTTAACTGAAGTTTGAAGCGAATCTCAGGCCCGTGTGCACATAAATTTGGGCAAAAATCGACGGTGTGGAAATACCGTACGGTAGGTGGTTTGAAAATCTCAAGGTTTCTGTGGTTTATTATAAATAATACGTGAGTTTTCATGTAAAATGGTTGTTTTCAACTAAATTAGATAGATTAACATCAAGAAAAGACTTGTTTTATTTTGCTAAAATAATAATGTCTATGTTTCATCACTAAAGGTATATATTACATTCAGATTGCAAAGTAATATTATAGAGATTTCATACCATTTTTCTACGTCGCCAGCCTTGGGCACATTGGCTGTGGTTGATACCAGATGGAAATATGTCGTACGCTGCACTTTCCAGTGCGTGGTCACCACTCTAGAACCATTCTCATTCGACAGGCCTCATAGCTCAGTTGGTAGTAACTCTGCCTTCTGCGCTAGAGGTCGCGGGTTCGATTCCCGCACTGGACAAACATTTGTGACTAACACAGATGTTTGTTCTGTGTCTGGGTGTTAAATATATATATCGGCGCAAGTGCGTCATCACAGGCTTCGGAATGCCTCGCCATTGCGAAGTCACACGTTCTAATTAAATTCATTCTCAGATAATCAAGTTACTAAAATCATTTGAGGATTTTAGTCACTGGTTTAATCACTTGCGGGTAGTTTTTGCTTTGTCGCAAACAATGCCTGCGTTCGTCTGAGTTTTGCATAAATACGGGCGACGGCCGAAGCACAGGTCATTCCCGGTCGAGCCGTCGCACCGTGTGGACCTACTCAAGAACCAATGTATAACGATTGCGCCGGAAAGGTTAAAAAAGAGGAACATCAACTGAGTTCTTCTTCAGACACCTACGGGCGATCGTCATCATCACCATGATGATGATGATGATGATGATGATGGTAACGGCAGCTAAGCTGACGTTACCCTTTTTAAAAACAAAATCTGGAGCTGGTCCTCCGTTATCAGAAGTGGGATGGGATCGCGCGTTCTAGACCGATTTCCATCCATAATAATTGTTTAGGTAGGTGTTTCATACGGTTTCTATGCCATTTAAAAACCGTAAGTACCCTCTTTATTTTTTACTGACGTTTGTCCTGATTAAGGAAGCATGTACGTGAGTGTGATCATACTCTTTGTATGAGTCACGATCGACGTCATAGTATTTCTAACAGCCGCAATACGCCTGTTGAACACCGTCGCCGCCGCCATAGTCGTTCGACTGACTGCTGCTGCAATCGTGATAGGCGTGCCGATTCACGTAGCTCACGCAGTAGTTTTCATAGGCATCGTGAAAATTCCTGCGGTCACTGGTCTAAGTCTGGAGAGGTGTCTGGCTTTTAATCAAGTTTTGAAGTCGTTGAGGGTAGGTTGCAAATAGTTGCAATCAAATTGCAGTCCACCGCGTTCAACTAACGAAAGCCATGCGTTATCGTCGCTGCCTCCGGTTGTGCCAAACCCCGTTATTGAGCAGGGCTCTGGCATGACTGAAACAGCGACCTTTGCGTATATTTCGCGTTCCTGTCACTCCGACACTGACGTCAAGCTATAACAAATTCAGTTACCAGCCTATCCCTTGATGCGCAGTATAGTGAAATGAAGGAAGTCAAGAGGTTTAATCAACCTCGTAGAGTTTCCAGAGCCGTCTTTGGAAATCCACTTGCATGTCGTTTCATCCGATTGCATCAATGCACCGATTTTGATCGGTACTGATTTACTAAACAGAAAAGACTTGACATTTTCATACGGACTAATCCTTTACCGTTTTTCCGTGCAGCAGGACAGGTGTCTGCTGTGGATAATGATAACTACCCCTAATTTTCCAGAATTATTTATCTCTCCTCCACAGTAAACACGGGTAGCGAGTAAATACTGACTAGAAAGACTTACTCTAACGACTCGACGAGTTTTATTCACTGAAATTGAGTATTTAGACGACTGATATTTAGGTTATGGTCAGGTACGGCCGAGATCGGGAAAAGCTCTGCTCGCAGCGTACAGTAGAGCGCACACCGTGTGCCACAACGCGCTCATTACGTGTCACAGCGTCCCTGCCGTTTGCCTGTACAACTTACGGTAACTAATCCAATCGCGGTTGCGATCTTGCCAATTCATACAGCGCAGCGGTAAGACCAAACCAGTATTTTTATACTTCTAGTTTTTACCTAGACTTACTCGACATTGATAATTGAAGTTCCTGAACAAATGGAGTCTTGTCTTTCTTGAATAGAGAACTGCTTGAATAGTGACGCTCTCGTATGTTTTTATTTCTATTTTCTTTGTGGCTGTGGTGTCACTACGGCCACAACTGGTTTATTGTGATCGCCACTGGTTACTTTGGTAGTACCTTTACAGGGCATTCAAACCTAACCGCAAAGCTCAGCCACTGTTAAGGATTGAAGGATTCTCTTTGAGGCGAGTTCCTTTAGCTCCATCGGGCCGGGAGATGGCCGAGGATGTGCTTGCCCAGATGAATGCTACGTTTGAGCAAAAATGCTCACCTAGCAGGTGGAGAGGCGTTTCGTTCACCTCCTTACATAGCCTGCAGGTTTGTGTATCGCCTAGTCTTAGCTTAAACATGTGCTTATTAAGACAACCGTGTACCATTTGCCCCTCGTATGACTTAACGAATGGGTGTCTAGTGACCGTACCTGGATCTATTTAAAGCGCGAGTTGAAGCCTTTATTTTAAGCCTTTAGGTCCAAAAATGTACGCGCGTCGCTCACTGCAGATGATTATGTGAAATGGTCGACGATAGCCACGAACTTACGCCGTCGGGACTTTGTTTTTGTTATCAGATCGCTGAACGCTTGCTGATTAATTCGAAATTTTACTAGTTCGAAGAATAAGACCTGCACTGACGTTCCGTGTTGGCGTGTAATAAGCATTGTCCCACGGCTGACCTCGTCCCAGCTAGCCCAACTCCTTAAAGTAATGGAGAAGGACCCTGGGTTGGTGGCAACATTGTAAGAGAATCTACGAGTTTCCTTTCCTTTTTAGTGCCTCTGTGTTTTACACAGCATCACCCTAGTCATACTTCCCAAGAACCCCTGTGTACCACGGCGAACAAGACCGCCCAGAGCACAGCATCGCTCTCTCCCCATTCCACGAGAATCCACGAGTACCATATCTACGAGAATCCACGAGTACCATATCTACGAGAATCCACGAGTACCATATCTACGAGAATCCACGAGTACCATATCTACGAGAATCTACGAAAAGTTTCCTTTCCTTTTTAGTGCCTCTGTTTTACACAGCATCACCCTAGTCATACTT